>CM044056.1:17506250-27506250 GCA_024086825.1 Abrus pulchellus subsp. cantoniensis
TTGCAGTAGTAATAGGAGGGGCTGCTCTAATCTTCTGCAGGTATGGTGATGATGGATGGGAAACCCATGGAATCTCTGCTTCTGCTCAAGATGTCCATAATGGCACTGCTGATTACCTCATCCACATGGATGGGCATTTTTGTCAGAATGACATAAATAAGCTCTCCTCGCTTCACTGCTAAGGTAGAGGAGTGGAGGACCGGCATGAAAGAACTGAGGATGAAGACACTCCAGATTTTTGCTGCAGGGATGAGGTGCTTAGTGGTCAAGTTCTTGGGTTGCATCTTGCAGTCAAACTCCCAATTCTCACTTTGCAAATAGTTTCAAGGATAGGCTTGTAGTCCTTATCCTCTTGGATGCTGAAGGTTGTAAAGTCCAGTTGGCCAGCTGACTTATGCACAGCTGGGATATTCAGAACTCTGGATGTTGGAGGGGGTGAAGTTGATCAGTTTTCCCCTCACCATGCTGTGCCTGGGAGGGAGAGTGTCACTTTTAATCCTCATTGCATTGGCGAAGAACTCTTGGGTGATTTCCTTCCACCCATTTCCAGCACAGGTTGTAAAAAGGTCCCATCCTCTTCTCTGAATCTTCTCCTCAAATTAGGGATAGGTGCCTTCTTGAATCTCAAAGTTACGGTCATGCACTAGCTTCCTTCTCAGGATATTTGTTTTAAAATATTCTTCATGTTCCAAGGACCGAAACCTCAGGTCATGGTTAGGAGGAGGTGTAGAGGAAGAGGCACTAGCTATTTTGGTCCTCTTAGACCTTGGAGTGCTCTTCCTTGGTGTGTTGACCATTTTTGCTGCAGAGAAAAAGGAAATCTGTGTGAGATATTCTGCAGCAACGATGTATATCAAACAAAATAATATTCAACTAATTGAGATAGCACTCAACAATATTTTGAATTTCAGTATGGGTTCAATACAGAGAAGTGCAAAATGTATGGTCAGTTATGATACACAAAATTCAAAAAGCAATCAGGAAGATGAAGCAATTGGATTAAAGTTCAAAGGAATTCTTCACTATGAATACAACTAGACAGCAAGGTGAAAGTGATGTATGATGCATTATATGCAGATTTCCAGCACATTAAAGAGGTGCACAGGGCCAATGGAGTGTGTGCAGTGGAAGTGCAGCAATGATAATATCCCCAAATGCCATTCTGATTTTCAGATCAAATAGTCACTTTTGCAGATTCTAGGAAACACTATAGGGACATATTCAGGACCAGATTAACCAGAGCCACAAAAGAGGGTTGTGTACTTAGCCATAAATTTAACAGTTGCAACATACATTAAGCATTATACACAAGTACCAACATAGTAGAATGTTCAACTTCAAGCATTTTTGCAAGTAGGAGTGGCTATCCTAAGGTCCAACAATTCTAAATTCGACAAAATAACCAAATTAAATGCTCCAGCATCCTACAAAAAGACAAGCATCCTATAATGACAATTGTACATTATTAGTTTCAGTCCAGGAATTGCCAATTAAAACATGCAAAGTAAGCACTCTTGGGGTGACTACCCTAGGGTTGAATAATGCAGTATGCAACAAATTAACCAATTAACTTCTGTAATCACTTCCAAACAGACAATTACATTCCACATTGTAGTTGGGATTTATTAACCTCAATTTTTCGAAGCCCCAAATTAAAATTGTCAAAACAACAGCGAGCACTTTGGGGTTCAACAATGAGAGAAACTGCAGAAATTCACCCATTACACACCCCTTGTCCATTTTAATCAAGCTATTGACACCTCAACCAACAAAATTTATGCAGAAATAACAATTTATGAGGCTCCAGTTTAAAATCCCAAACATAGTGGGCACTTTAAGGGTTAATCAGATGGAGGCAAAAAATTTAATCAAATTAATAGTCTCTATTGATTCGAATCATGCAAACAAACCCAGAATTTAAAAACCCCAAATTATTGAATGAAGAACCCTAATGTAGAAAGATGGGAAATTTGAAGAATTACCTGGATAGGAGCCTAAGAGAGGTGCAAAATTATATGACTGGGTGAGTCTTAGCACAAACCAATGCAAAGGGGGAGGGAATTTGCAGAAAGATTGGAAGCGGGGGTGAGAGTGCTCAGAGGTTTAGTGAGAGTGGGTGAGAGAGTGAACACTTTCAGTTTATATAGGCTTCTGGCGTTATCACTTTCCAACCATAGTGAACATGCGCATTTGTATTTAGCAAGTGAAGTGGCGTGTGTAATCAGTATGGTGTGAAAGTGATAACTACAGAGAAGGCTTTTGGTGAAGTGGCTTGCACGTAGTTACTATGAGATGAGAGTAACTACGCGCATCAAATTTAGTCCTGGAGGTGCCTCTGTAGTTATCACTATGGAACCAAAAACCTTCTATATTCCAGTCATCTGCGCGTGTTCACTATGAACTGGGAGTTGATGACGCACAGACCCGTGACCCAAAAACCTCTTCAAAGTGATCACTATAGGCTGAAAGTAAAAACTACAGAAAGTGGATTCACTTACCTTAGCATGAAATTGACAACTATGAAATGGAAGTGGACACCTTGGATAGGTCTTGTTGCATAGGGACTTCCTATGGTCTCTGCATGAATTAGATTCAAAATTTAAAACTGTCCACTGTAACAAGAATGAAGAATATGTAATAAAATCATGTTTAATGCATCTTAATTCACAGCTCAATCATAAAAAATACTTATTGGATGAAAAGAACCACAAAGAATAAAAGTAAAAATAAAAATAAATCTTAATCAACTTGTGAGTTGCCTCTCACATAGCGCTTCTTTAACGTCACTAGCTTGACGTATGAAATTATTTATGGGAGCCAAGGGATGGAATGAAGGTTGGTGCATGGTGATATCAAGTTAATCTCCTCAACTTCTTCCAAGGTAGTTAAGTTTTGCAAGAATGGCTTCAAGCGGTGCCCATTCACCATAAAACTTTTGCAAGTGGAGTCACTTATGATCTCCACTGCACCATGGGAAAACACCTTTGTAACAGTGAAAGGTCCAAGCCACTTTGATTTGAGCTTTCCAAGCATGAGTTTAAGACGAGAATTAAACAAGAGAACCTTTTGACCAACATAGAACTCTTTGCTTGAAATCTTCTTATCATATTATTGTTTGGTCTTTTCCTTATAAATTCTGGAGTTCTCATAGGCCTCAAGACGTAGCTCCTCCAACTCTTGCAGCTGTAATTTCCTCTGCTCTCCAGCTGAATTATAATGGATGTTGCAAGCCTTTACTGCCCAATAAGCTTTGTGTTCCACCTCAACTGGCAGATGGCAGGCTTTTCCATAGACCACCTTGTATGGTGACATTCCCAAGGGTGTCTTGAATGCTGTTCTGTATGCCCACAAGGCATCATCAAGCCTACGACTCCAGTGCTTTCTGTGGGGCTGCACTACTCTCTCAAGTATTTTCTTGATTTCTCTATTAGAGAGCTCGGCCTGCCCATTTGTCTGTGGGTGGTAGGCAGTGGAAACTTTGTGTACAACTCCATATTTCTTCAACAAGACTTCCATAGTCCTATTGCAAAAATGACTTCCTTGATCACTAATGATGGCCCTAGGAATTCCAAACCTGCAAAATAAGTTGCTACGAACAAACTCTGCAACAACTCTAGCATCATTAGTTCTGGTGGCTTTAGCTTCCACCCATTTTGAGACATAATCAATAGCAAGGAGTATATAAAGAAAACCAAAAGAGGAGGGGAATGGCCCCATAAAATCAATACCCCAGACATCAAAGATGTCACAATAGAGAATGGGCTGTTGGGGCATCTCTTGTCTCCATGTAATTACTCTTCCCGCTCTTTGGTATCTCTCACAGGTAGAATATGCTTGCCATGAGTCTTTAAAAATAGATGGCCTTCTATAGCTGAGGCGTGACAGAACTGCAGTATGGATGGAATTTCTTCATTAGGCACACATCTTCTGATGACTTGGTCATCCCAAATGTAATGTTTGGCATCACTCCTTATCCTATCCTTTTTAGCCTTTGGTGCACCTGCTGGAAAAACTCCTGCAGCAAGAAAGTTAACAATATCAACATACCAGGGTGCCTGTGAAGCATACAACTCCAAGAGTTGTTCATCAGGAAAATCATCTAAAATTGGAATAGGGTCTAGAACTCCCTCTATCCTACTCAGGTGGTCGGCTACCAAATTCTGAGTTCCACTTCTATCCTTGATCTCCAAATCAAATTCTTGAAGTAAGAGCATCCATCTTATAAGTCTGGGCTTAGAATTTGTCTTTTTTCAGCAAATACTTCAAGGTAGAATGATCAGTAAAAACCACAACTTTTGACCCTAACAGATATGATCTAAACTTGTCTAGTGCAAAAACTATGGCGAATAATTCTTTTTCAGTTGTGGTATAATTACATTGTACCGAATCCAAAGTTCTAGAAACATAATAAATTATATGAGAAAAATTACCAACCCGCTGTGTGAATGCGGCCCCCACTGCAAAATTGGATGCATCACACATTTATTCAAATGGTGTGGTCCAATCAGGAGGTTGGATGATGGGTGTGGTGGTCAGGGCTTCCTTAAGCATATTAAATGCTTCTTTGCACTTTTCATCAAAGTTGAACTCAGCCTTTTTTTGCAAAAGCTTGGATAGGGGAATGGCTATTTTGGAGAAGTTCTTAATGAATCTCCTGTAGAACCCTGTATGGCCAAGGAAAGCACGAACCTCTCGAATGCAAGAGGAGTAAGGCAATTGTGTAATAACATCAAGTTTTGCAGGATCTACTTCAATTCCCTTTTCAGATATGATATGGCCTAACACTACACCTTGCTCTACCATGAAATGACATTTTTCAAAATTCAGCACAAGGTTAGTATCAATGCATCTTTTCAATACTTTTTCCAAATTATTCAAACATGCAGAGAAAGATGGGCCATACATAGTAAAATCATCCATAAAAACTTCTATACAATGCTCCACTAAATCAGAGAAAATGCTTAACATACATCTTTGAAATGTTCCTGGGGCATTGCATAAACCAAAGGGCATTCTCCTATAGGCAAAAGTGACAAAAGGACATGTAAAAGTGGTTTTTTTTTTGTCTTCAGGTGCAATGCAAATTTGGAAATAACCAGAAAAACCATCAAGAAAATAATAATGAGACTTACCAACCAACCTTTCCAACATTTGATCAATGAAAGGTAATGGGAAGTGATCCTTCTAGGTTGCTTGGTTAAGCCTTCTATAGTCTATGCAGACTCTCCAATTATTTTGGACTCTAGTGGGTATTAACTCATCTTTTTCATTCTTCACCATAATGAGTCCAGATTTCTTTGGTACCACTTGGACTGGGCTGACCCACGTGCTGTCTGATATAGGGTAGATAATCCTAGCTTGCAGCAACATGGTGACCTCCTTCTTCACCACGTCTAGAATAATGGGATTCACTCTCCTCTGAGGCTGCCTCACTGGCTTAGCACCCTCCTCCAATAATATTCTGTGCATACAAAGAGAGGGGCTGATTCTAGGGGTTATCAGCAAGGCTCCAGCCTATAGCTTTCTTGTGCCTATTAATCACTTCTAGGAGTTTCTCCTCTTGTTCTACATTTAGCTTGGTGGAGATTATCACTCGGAGCTTCTCATTTGCCTCTAGATAGGCATATTTCAGATATTCTGGTAAAGGTTTAAGTTTCAGTGCTGGAGGTTGCTCCACAGAGGAACTGGTTTAGCACTCTCAATAGAAGAAATCTCTGCAACATTCAAATCAAAGGGGTTAGATTCAATTGTACTTGCTGATTTCAAAACATCATATTCTTCCCCTATCAATTTGTCAATCTCTTCAATATTAGAATTTGCAAAATTCATATTCAAAAATTCAGAAACACAAGAGTCACACATAGAAGAATTATTACAATATTCACAAATAGAAGTATCAATACATTCAGTAAAATCAAAAGAAAAATCTGTTTCTAAAAATTCAGAAAATTGTTCATCTATCAAATCATCAAACAAATCAATTTGGAAGACAGAATGTTCTTCAAATGGATGCTTCATGGCATCAAGTATGTTGAAGCGCACAATGTTGTCCCCAAACTCCATGGTAAGTGTCGGCATGCACATCAATTTTCGTTCTTGCGGTCTTCAAGAACGGTCTTCCCAATATGATTGGTGCAACACTCTTCATTGACTCTCCCTCTTGCATGTCCAAAATGTAAAAGTTGACTGGGAAGATGAGATCATTTACCCTAACTAGTACATCTTCAACAATCCCAACTGGGTTTGTTATGCTTCTATTGACTAACTGAATAACCACACCTATAGGCTGTAGAGGGCCAAGAGACAGTGAAGTAAAAATGGACAAAGGCATGACATTTATAGATGCTCCTAAATCTAGCATAGCATTTTCAATCCTATTATTACCAATAGTGCATGGGATAATGAACGTTCCTGGGTCCTTACATTTCTTAGGCATTGTCGACCTTTGTTTTTCAAAAAGTGCAGACACATTCCTACCCATATTTACCTTCTCATTACCCTTAAGACGCCTCTTATGGGTGCATAAATCTTTCAAGAACTTGGCGTACTTGGGTATTTGCTTGATTGCATCTAGTAGAGGTATGTTCACCTCTACCTTCCTAAAGGTCTCAAAAATCTCTTTCTCAGCCTCTTCAATCTTTTTACTTAGCTGAATAACTCTCTAAGGGAATGGTAGAGGAATTGGCCTTTCAACATTTTCTGCTACCTTTGGTTGGGTAGGAGTAGGTTCTGGTTGTTCTTGAGTCATTTCCTCTCCATTTTGACCAACTGTAGCTGGAGTACAGCTTGAGTCTTCCTTCTCTTTGGGCATTGTGGGCTCTTGCATCACTTTCCCAGACCTCAAGGTGATTGCACTCACATTTTTTTCATGGAAGCTAATTGCTTTACCATGGATGCTAACTCATCAAGTTTGTGTTCCAGCTTACTAGATTCAGCAACTAGTACTTCACTCACATTTCTGGTAACACAAGAATTTTGCCTTGTTGCAAATTGTTGGGAGTTTGCGGCCATGTTCTCAATCAGGTTGCGAGCTGCAATCAGAGTTTTGTCAACCAATGCCCCTCCACTTGCGGCGTCTATCATGCTTCGGTCCATAGGGTGCAGTCCCTCATAAAAGTATTGTATCAACAATTGATCACTAATTTGGTGATGGGGGCAGCTAGCACACAACCTCTTGAATCTTTCCCAATATTCATAGAGGGTCTCTCTTTCAAGTTGCCTTATCCCACATATTTCCTTCCTTGTGGATGCAGCTCTTGACGTTGGGAAAAATTTCTCCTGGAAAATCCTTTTCAAGTTGTCCCAACTAGCAATGGATCCTGGAGGGAGATAGTAAAGCCAATCCTTGGCTGCATCCATCAGAGAGAACGGAAATGCCTTTAATTTGACATGCTCCTCAGGCACACCTTGTGGCCTCATGGTTGAACAAACAATGTGGAACTCCTTGAGGTGTTTATGTGGATCCTCACCTGCAAGGCATAAAATCTTGGCAACAAGTGTAATAGTCCAATTTTTAGAACAAAAGGAGCATCAATATCAGGATACTGTATGCATAAAGTTTGATATTTTACATCCAGTGCAGCCAGTTCCTTTAATGTTCTTTCATTGTCAGCCATTTTTTCAATTTCAAATTCTAATGAAAGGGGTGATGAATAGATAGATGAAGGAGATGAAGACTCCTTAAAATGTTCAGAACTATTCCTATGTGTTCTAATGCTACTATGCAATGTCCTATCAATCTCTGGGTCAAGTGGATACAAGTCTCCAGGATTCGATCTGATCATGCACTAGAAACTAATTATAAGGAATGAAAAGAAGTAAGCTAGATAAAACAGCAAAAATGCAGAGAAAATCATATGACAATTATGCAGAAAACTAATGTCTATGTGTAGTAAAATGAAGCAAAGAAGTTAAGCAACAAAAACAGAAAAGAAATTACAACTAATTGCAAGAAAACGCATGATGAATCTATATTTTGACTGATATTTTAGCATAATTCTAACATATTTGATAAGAAAAATATACAAAGAAAGCAGAAAAACTCAGAAAAAGAGAAGGAATTTAAGTTTTGTTTAAATTTGTAGTTATTTTAGCAATTGTGAAATTTTTGCTTAGGAATTAAGTTTTTAATCTTGTTTTTGAAGGAATAAATTGAGCAAGGATCATATCCATAGAGGTTTGATGACAAGGAAGAGGAAAGAAGCAAGTCTGGACTCCAAAAACACAAGAATAAGAAATTACAGACTGGGCGTGATCACTATTGTCAGTGAAAGTGATCACTTCAGAGCTCAAAGAAGAAGTGAAGCCTAGGCGTTACCACTTTTATCATTAAAAGTGATAGTTCCAGAGAGGCAAAATATCAGGAAAGCTCTGCGTTACCACTTTTATCATCAAGAGTGATAGTTCCAGAGAGCTCTTAATATCAGGAAGTTGCGCGTGGCCACTATTTCTGGGGAAAGTGTTAACGCGCAATCAAAAACTCTTTGCGTAACTACTATTTCTCATAAAATTGATGACGTGAAAATATGGGAAATTCTATAAATACCAGACACGATCTGGAAAAAGGGGATTCTATTCATTTTCAGTTTTTTTATTTAGATTCTTGTTAGAGAAAGTGAGAGAAAGGAGTGGTGATTCGAATCTCAGAGCTTCACGAAGAGGAATTAGAGTGGAGCAAGCTTCCATGGCGATTCTGATTTTCCTCTTCTCTTTCTTTTCTTTTCTCTGCTGCCATGGCTGTGTAATTTGTTCATAGTTAGGGATTGTAGATCTGAAATGAACATGTTGAATTGATTTGGATCTGAATTTCAAGCTTTGGAATAGATTGAGTGATTGATTCTGCACTTCACGTGGAAATTGAATGGAAATTTGATTAACTAAATTCAGAGGAACTCTTGTCAATAGAAATTGAATTTGTTCTTCAGATCTGAACCAATCACCGAGATTATAGTTTTCTTAGGGATAAGAGGCTTTGATCTTGCAATCTTCTGGTTTCTTACACTTAAAGCAATGTTGAATTAAATCAGATCTAAGGAATTAGAATGTTTTAATTGAATGTTAGGTTCACTGAGTTAAGGAATTAACCTCTGAACAATAGAACGTGAAACTGATTGTCTTTCTTTCCAAATGCTTTTTAATTCAGAACTTTGTTGATTAAACATTGGAGTTTTGGTGAAGCTATTCCCTAGCTATGGTTTCTTCCTCTGTTATCACATAATTGTTTGTTCATTGTTCTGTTTTCTGCAAGTTCATTTTACTTTTAATTGTTCTAGTTTGCTGTTATTACATGTTACTACTCTCCTTCCAATTTCGAAAAAGCTTAAATGGTTATAATTCTATGAAGTGGTATTTGAAACCTAAATTCCCTGTGGAGACGATATTTGAATCTTAAATTTACTCATTACTTGCTGCAATCCTAGTGCACTTGCTAGTGTTAGATTGCGAACAACAAGTTTTTGGTGCTGTTGCCGGAGAATTTTGCATTTCAATATCATTAGTAGTAGAAAAGTAACGAGATTAAGCATTTATTTTGTTGCTTTGCTTTCAAATTGCTTTCTGCATAATTTTACTTCACCTTGTGTAGTATTCTGCATAATATTTCTGTCTGCTGCATAGAATTTTTACATCCTTGTTTATCTGCATAATTTCAATTTTTATTGTTCTTCATATTTGTAATTGCCATTCTGCATATTTTTACATGATTTTACAATTCTGCAACTGCTAGATTTAAGTTTCTATATGCTTTTACTGATAGCTTTTGCATGATTTCTGTTGTGCATTTCTGAATATCAATTGTAGTTTAATTTTCTTTTAATCTGATTTGTATATGCGTGGTAAAAACAAGAATAAATCAATTCTGGTCTTTGATCCTGACATAGACATAACTTTGAGAAGATTGAGAAAAGAGTCTAGAGCAGAAAAAGCCATAGGGAGTGATAGTGAATTAGAAGCTGTCCATTCTCCAGAATTTCAGAGTAATCCTAGAGTGAAAAGAACACCTACACCTTTGAGACAACCAAATCCAACAATAGAAATGGCAGAGCAAAACAGAATTAGAACATTAGGGGACTATGCTATTCCTAACATGCAAGGTTTTAACTCTTCTATAATTGGGCCAACTATTCAAGCCAACCATTTTGAGATTAAACCTGCCCTACTACACTTAGTCCAACAGGATCAGTTTTCTGGTGGAAATTCATATCATCCTAATCTCCATATTTCAAAATTTCTGCAGCTATGTGACACCATAAGAATGAATGGAGTTAGTGAAGAAGCTATCAGATTAAGACTATTTCTTTTTTCCTTGAGAGATAGAGCAAAATGCTGGTTACAAGCTCAACCACAAGGAAGCATCATAACCTGGACAGAACTTGTGAATAAGTTTCTAACTAAGTACTTCCCTCCATCCAAAGCTGCTAAGTTGAGAGGAGAAATTACATCTTTTGTGCAGCAAGAAGGAGAATCATTGTATGAAGCTTGGGAAAGATACAAAGAATTACTTAGAAGGTGTCCACATCATTGTATCCCAAATTGGATGCAATTGGAAACTTTTTATAACGGGATGAATGCAGCAATAAGAACAATGGTTGATGCTGCTGCTGGAGGTTCATGAAATATAAAGTCCTTGGAAGAAGCTCAGAGAATTATTGAGATGATGGCATCTTCAATGTATCAGAATTCAAACTCAAGAAATCAAGGAAGAAACTCTGGTCATGAAGCTAAGGTTCTGGAAACTTTTCTTGCACAAAATCAGCTACAAAATCAAATGTTTTCAGAACAATTAGCTGCCTTAACACAACAAATCAGCAATCTACAAACAGGGAGTATGCCTACCAGTCAGCTGCTGTGATTTTTGTGGAGGAAACCATGTAAATGGTGCATGCGAGGCATCTACAAGTGAACCACAAGAGCAAGTGAATTATATGAATAATTTTCAGAGACAACAGCCATCATATCCCCCTGGATTTGAATTTTTGAATAATAGAACTCAGCAGTATTCTAATTGGAATAATTAATATTCTGCTGCAAAGAATTCTAACTCAAATTTGGCTTTTTCTAATGCAGGTCGAGCAACACAACAACCTTATTTTCAGAGGAATTCATCTACTCAACCTCAAGGAAATCAGAAATTTTCCAAGCCTATGAATGAAAGGTTGACTGAGATGGAAGAAACTATGGTACAATTCATGAAGGTGACTCAAACAAGCTTCAAGAACCAAGAAGCTTCTATGAAGAAACTAGAAGCACAAATTGGACAATTAGCTAAACAACTATCCAGCAGGGATGAAGGAAGATTTCCAAGCAATACAGTAATCAATCCTAAAGAGCAATGTCAAGCCATAACTACAAGGAGTGGAGCTGTAGTTGCAAGTCCTAAACCAGCAAAAAAGAAAGTAAATGATGCAGCAGAAAGAAAAATTGAACAAGATCTGCAACAAGGAAATTTTAAGCTATTGAAGAAAGACCATTCAGAAGAAAAAGTAGATGTTCCTATGAATTCTGAGAGGAAAACCAAAAAGCAACTCTTTGAGGAAGCTTGTAAGCCAATAGATCTAGAAAAATACAAGAGGCTGCCCTATCCTCAAAGAGTCCAAAATCCTAAACAAGAGGAACAATTTGAAAGGTTTATGAATGTCTTTAAGAAATTACAAATTAACATTCCTTTTGCAGAAGCTTTGGAGCAAATGCCTTCATATGCAAAGTTTATGAAAGAAATACTTTCTAGAAAAAGGAGGGTAGAGCATGATAAAACAGTACCTTTGATAGAGGAGTGCAGTGCCATTCTCAAGAGAAAGCTTCCTCAAAAGCTGAAAGATCCTGGATCATTTAGCATTTCTTGTGAAATAGGAAATTGCACTGTGGGAAGAGCATTGTGTGACTTGGGAGCAAGCATAAATCGGATGCCATTGGCTGTTCTGCAGAAACTTGGGATAGAGGAAGTGAAGCCCACTAACATTACACTGCAACTAGCTGATAGATCATACACTTATCCATATGGAGTTGTTGAAGATTTATTAGTTAAAGTTGATAAGTTCATTTTTCCTGCAGATTTTGTAATTCTGGACATAGAAGTGGATTCCAACATTCCTTTGATACGAGGAAGGCCATTTCTTGCAACCGGAAGAGCCTTAATAGATGTGCAGAAAGGTGAACTTATGCTTCGAGTTCAAGATGAGAAGGAAGTGTTTAATGTGTTTGAAGCTTTAAAATATCCAGTTGAAGATAGTACACGTATGAAGGTAGATATACTAGATGCTTTTATTACACAACGCCATATTAATGAAATTGATGAACTTGCTGTTTTAGATGAAATAATATCTGCAGGGAATAACAAATCTGAACTTCTGCATGAAGAATACATCATGGAAGTGCAGCAACAATTAGAAACTCTGCCAATTCAAAAATCTGCAGAAAATTCAGTGAAGGAAAAGGTAGAAAAGGATGATAAAGAAAAGGAAAAGCAAAAGCTAGAGCTGAAACAACTTCCTTCCCACCTGCGGTATGCATTTCTGGATGAGAAACATGAAAATCCAGTCATCATCGATAATGAACTTAAGGAAGAACAAGAGGAAAAACTGCTGAGAATTTTGAGAGAACACAAATCTGCTATTGGATGGAGTATTGCAGATCTGAAAGGTATAAATCCTTCATTTTGTAAGCACAAAATTTTATTTGAAGAGAATTTTAAGCCTGTTGTGCAACCACAAAGGAGGTTAAACCCAGCCATGAAAGAGGTAGTTAAAAAGGAAGTCATGAAGCTGTTAGATGCAGGAATAATATACCCTATTTATGACAACAATTAGGTTAGTCCAGTCCAAGTTGTTCCAAAGAAAGGTGGTATGACAGTTGTACCTAATGAAAAGAATGAACTTGTCCCTACTAGGACTGTGACTGGATGGAGAATGTGCATAGAATATAGGAAGTTAAATGATGCAACCAGAAAAGACCATTTCCCACTACCATTTGCAAATCAAATGCTAGAAAGACTTGCTGGACATTCATTTTATTGTTTTCTTGATGGGTATTCAGTATATAACCAAATAGTTGTGGATCCTTTGGATCAAGAGAAAACTGCATTTACATGTCCATTTGGAGTCTTTGCATATAGGAGAATGCCATTTGGTTTGTGTAATGCCCCTGCCACTTTCCAAAGATGCATGCTTTCTATTTTTTCTGATTTGGTAGAAAACATCATAGAGGTATTCATAGACGATTTCTCTGTTTTTGGTGATTCTTTTGATGATTGTTTAGCTAATCTATCCACTGTTTTGCAGAGATGTCAAGAAACTAACCTTGTGTTGAATTGGTAGAAGTGCCATTTTATGGTACAAGAAGGCATTGTCCTTGGTCACAAAATTTCAGAGAAAGAAATGGAGGTGGACCAAGCTAAGATAGAAGTCATTAGTAAATTGCCTCCACCTATCAATGTTAAGGGAGTTAGAAGTGTTTTAGGACATGCTGGTTTTTATAGAAGATTCATAAAAGATTTTTCCAAGATTGCTAAACCCTTGAGTAATTTACTTATAAAGGATGCAGATTCCATATTTGATGATAATTGTTTGCATGCATTTTCTGTTTTAAAAGAGAAACTGATTTCTGCACCTATTTTTGCAAAACCAGATTGGACACTACCTTTTGAACTCATGTGTGATGCAAGTGATAGTGCAGTGGGTGCTGTGTTAGGACAGAGGAAAGATAGGAAATTACATGCTATCTATTATTCAAGCAAAGTGTTAAATCCTGCACAAGTGAATTACACAACAACAGAAAAAGAACTTTTAACTGTTGTATATGCTTTTGATAAGTTCAGATCATATTTAATGGGTTCAAAAGTGATTGTATACACTGATCATGCTGCCCTTAAATATCTTTTGACAAAACAGGATGCAAAGCCCAGATTATTAAGATGGATTCTACTCCTCCAAGAATTTGAGATAGAAATCAGAGACAAGAAAGGGAAAGAAAATAGTGTTGCTGACCACCTATCCAGATTACCTTTGGAGAGTTCAACCACTGAACCATTGGAAATAAATGAAGAATTTCCAGATGAAAAGCTGTTTGCAATGGAAAACATGCATTGGTTTGCTAACATTGCAAATTTTAAAGCCACTCAATTCATTCCAAAGAGGTTTACCTGGTAGCAAAAGAAGAAGTTCTTACATAACAGCAAATTCTATGTGTGGGAAGACTTATACCTGTTCAAAATTGGAGTAGATGGGTTACTTAGAAGGTGCATTCCACAAAGTGAGCAAGCTGAGAAACTATGGCATTGTCACAATTCAGAATATGGAGGCCACCATGCAAGTTCAAGGACTGCTGCAAAAGTTTTGCAAGCAGGTTTCTTTTGGCCTACACTTTTCAAAGATGCCAAGAGGTATGTGGAAAACTGTGACAAATGTCAAAGAACTGGAAATATCTCAAGAAGATATGAGCTACCATTAACCAACATCTTAGAAGTGGAACTATTCGATGTATGGGGGATTGATTTCATGGGACCATTTCCCCCATCATTCTCACACGAATACATTCTAGTGGCAGTGGATTATGTGTCTAAATGGGTAGAAGCAATTCCTACCAGATCAAATGATGCAAAGGTAGTGATTTCTTTTATAAGAAAGAACATTTTTTCAAGATTTGGTGTGCCTAGAGTGCTGATAAGTGATGGAGGTACTCACTTCTGCAACAAGTATCTTGAAGCTGTATTAATGAAATATGGTGTGAAGCATAAGGTTGCTATCCATACCATCCACAAACAAGTGGACAAGTGGAGGTTTCAAATAGAGAAATCAAGCAAATTCTAGAGAAAGTAGTGAACAGCTCAAGGAAGGATTGGTGAAAGAGGCTGGATGATTCATTGTGGGCATATAGAACTGCTTTTAAAACTCCAATTGGTATGTCTCCATATCAGTTAGTATTTGGAAAGGCCTGTCACATAGAGCATATTGGACTACAAAATGGCTAAACTTTGATCTGTCAAGTGCTGGAAGGAAGAGAGTTCTGCAACTGCATGAATTGGAGGAATTCAGATAGCAAGCTTATGAGAATGCAAAGTTGTACAAAGAAAGAACTAAGAGAATCCATGACAAGTTCATTCTGCAAAAAGATTTTAGACCTAGCCAGCAAGTGCTGCTATTCAATTCAAGATTAAAATTGTTTCCAGGGAAATTGAAATCTAGATGGTCTGGACCATTTTTAATAAAGGAGACCTCTCCCTTTGGAGCAATTCTTATAGAAGATCAGAAAACAGGGAGGGAATTCAAGGTCAATGGCCAAAGATTGAAGATTTATCATGGAGAAGAGTTTGCAAGAAACATATCATGCTTGAAATTAGTTCCTCTTAAATGAGGAACAACTAATGTCAAGCTAGTGACATTAAAGAAACGCTTTGTGAGAGGCAACTCACATTTCTAACCTAGTTTAAGCTTCTATAGTACTTTTAGAATTTTGCATATTAATGTTTTGTAAATTACTGTTATCCTATAAAAACTCTGCACAAATACTGCTGAATCTGATTTTCTGAGGTGCATTTGGATACTTAAATTTAGAATTGATGAGGTGAATGTGTGGTTAAGAATTTAAGATGCTGCATAATCAGATTTTACCAATTTCTGGAAGTTTCTGCATAATGTATGTGAATATACTGCTGAATCTGATTTCTGAGGCACAATTGGGATACTTGAATTGAGATTCAATGTTTAGAGTGTGTATTTGATAGATTCGAGAGTGAAAATTGAATTAATTGAGGTTTTAGAGGTATTTGATTAATGAGAGGAGTCACTATTTTGTAGAAAAGGAGCTACGTAGAGAGTTCAGTTTAGAGGATCTATGCTGGAACAATCACTTTTTCTGATAAAAGTGATCACGTAGAGATAGATGGGAAAACTAGTTCTCTGGATCATTCCTTTTTATTGGCAAAAGTGACTACACACAGGTAAGTACAACCTGGACCTCTTGCGTTATTACTTTTATCAATAAAAGTTAACACTTTGCTGTGCGTTATCACTTTGCTCAGCAATAGTGATAATGCGCCCCTTACTCTGAAAAATACACTCTCTGGAACATTTACTCTTATGAATAATAGTGATAACGCTGGGACTTTTAAAAACATAAAGGTCACTTTTACTCTCAAAAGTAGCCACGTGCTCAAGCGTGCCTATAAATACTGCTAAGGTTGAATACGCACATATGTTTTTAAATCAGAAAAAAAAAAATCCCTTCCCTCTCTGAGAGCCTCCTCATAAATCTCTGCATTGCGATTCAGAAGCTTCTCTTCCCTGTTCGAACATCATTTCTGCATCTTCAACCAAGGTACACTTCCCTTACTTCTAAAATCTATGATTGGGGTTTTTGTATGTGTTTAAATATTTTGGGGAAGTGGCTGAAAAAAAGGGTAACTAAGAATGTTCGAGGCATTTAAATCAATTTGCGGAATAGAAAATACTGAGATTAGATTTTACTGTAATTTGAGTTTTCTGAGAAGATTCAATTCTGCATTGTACTTTTCATATTAACAAACTTCTGCAGAAATTGACTTGACCGAAAAAGACTTTAATAACAATGTTTTGATTGAAAGATATTGAATTTGAAAGTCTGAAATTATCTATTGTGTTATGTTCTGCATGTATTGTTTTGGAAAATTTCAAGATTAGTATTGGGAAACTATTTTGATATTATTTGCTTCAACAATGGAATGGACAATACTTTGAATTGGTCTTTCCCTGTCAACTATGACATTTCTGCTGGGATAATTAAAACTGCATCACATGCTATATGTACCACATTTCTGCAGCATTTTAGTTGACTTCAATAGAATTGTATGAATTGGTTGATTGGAAATTTCTGAATACGATTATTTGAAATTATCTGCTGTGATGGAACCACTTCTTCATTAATCTGAAAATTACAATAAGTGAGTTGCAACAATATTTTTGGAAATTGATTGAAACCTAAACAAATTGCTCTGCACTACCCTAATTCTTTAGGATTCCTGAATTTCTAGATTAGGAGTATCCAAATTTCTCTGAATGTGATGGATTAATGTTGAGCATCTATACAATGCATCTGTATAATACATGTTTTGACAGCAGACTTGAATTCACACTCTGAGGCTATTTGGTTCAAAAAAGAATGGATAATACTCTAAATAGCTGTTTTCTGTCATGTATGTTAGTTGATGGGATAGTTGAAATCACATTGCACTATATGAACCAAATTTCTGCACAATCTGAACTGATAGCAACAGAATTTTCTGAAACTGTGGAATTGGAAATTAGAATGCATAACTGTGTTGAAAGTGAGTTAGACATTAAATTGGAAATATCTGAAATGCATACTTGATTGCAAAATGAATACAACCTATTAATTTTTGCTGACAGCACAAAAATTGGCTTGAAAAATTGGTCAAGGCATGTAATAATCTTTCTGCGTTACCCTAATGTTTTATAAGAGTGTGCACTCTGAACTTCTACGGTTAAATTTTGCATGTTTTGACTAAGTTGTGCTATTGGATGTTAGAATTTGAATGTGAATGATATTATTAGCAGATTGTATGCTATGAAGCATTAGAAAAATTAAAATTCTACAAACTGCTTGATTGAACTTTTTGCAGTATAGGATTATTCTATGGTTCTAAAATTTTAAACTGACAATTACTCCTTTCTTGCAGAAAATTACAAAATGGTTAGGACCTCATTCAATACACCTGTGGGTCCTCCTAAGAAGAAGCAAGCTGCATCTTCTACCACTCTTAAGAAGAAGCGAGCTGCATCTTCCACAACTCCAACAAGAAGATCCAGTTGAAATCTTCAAGCTGCAGCATCAAAAAGGACCAGAACTGATGGTGTCTCAAGTTCCTCACCTATTCAGATCTCTGAACCCTCACCTTCTCCTTCACCTCAGACAAGGTTATTTGCACCTGCATCTGCACCTTCACCTTTGCCATCACCTCCACCAAGAACAACTGCACCCTCAGGATCTTCACCACCTGCTACACATGATCCAAGATTCAGAAGTTTGGCTCATGAAAACTTTTTCAGAGCCAATATTCTAAGAAGAAAAATTGTTCCTGACAGAGCATTCCAAATAGCTGGGAACAATTACCCTGAATTCAAGAAGGAAATCCAGAGAATAGGCTGGGAATTCTTTTGTGCAACAGCTGGCCTGAGTTGGAGAGAAATTACTCAGGAATTCTATGCCAATGCCATGAGGTTTAAAGGGAAAGGAATCCCTAAGTTCAGCTCCATGGTCAAAGGCATGAGGATTGACTTCTCTCCAACAAACATCAACAGGGTGCTGGAAATTAATTCTGCACAACATGCTGCACAACTGGACTTCAAAACATTTAAGGAAAGTCCAGATATTGATTTTGTGCAAATTCTGGAAGGATTGGAAAACCAGGCACCACATGGGAGCTTAACCAGTCTAAGAAGCCAAAGCACATTGTCACCAAAATTCTTCTGCCCTTTGCCAAAGTATGGAGTATGTTTATCTTAAATTCTTTCATGCCTGTCAAACATAGCTCCACACTAGCTGTCAAGAGAGCTGCTCTGCTTTTTGCCATAGTCTCCGACATCTACATAGATGTGGGAGAAGTAATAAGTGAATGTATTTTGGGAATACTGAAGACAAAAAGGGATTCATTAGCCTTCCCTTTAGTAATTACATTACTTTGTGAAGACGCAGGGGTAGAGTTTGGTGATTACCAAGAGAAAATCAGAGCTGCACCATCCATTTCTGTAGCTCTGATAAAAAAGATTTATGCAACTGTTTTCTGCACCTCTGCAGCCCCAATTCCTTCACAATTCAAGAAAGAGAAACTGATGATGATGAAGGACACTTTGAAGCAGCTAGCTGAAGGGCAGAATCAATTGGCTGAAAGGCAGAGTGAGCTGCACAATAGCCTCAAAGCTGGAGTCATGTTAATGGAATGTATTATGCTGAATATTGGTCAGAAATTGCGAATGACCAAAGATGAAATGTATCATACTCCAGACTTGGCAGAGAATGCCCAGTGCCTTCGTTCTTCTGTTTTCAAGAATATGCCAATATACAGAACCCACTTTCCTCACCCACCATTTGAAGAAGTAGTGGAAGAAGAAGAAAAAGGTTCTGAAGAGGAAAGCTCAGAGGAAGAAGATGCAGCTGAAGACTAGTTTAGGAATTTATTTTCTATTATTAGGAGTTTGTAAATTTCTGGTAGTTTTAAACTTTTTGGGTTGTAATCACTAATTGGTACAATTTGGGTTTATTTTCACATACTTGTTTTGCATTTATATTAGCTTTCTAACTAATTACCTTTCTCTTGTTGCAAATTGATAGAATTTTGGTGTTTTTGTGCAGAGAATGTCACAGACACAACACTCACACACATTGGATGGTGACTTTTGCACAAGCTGCCATGAAAAGGGGGTTTCATTCTCTACCTCTTATTCATGTGTTAGCCACATTACACTGAATTGTTTTTGAAAAACACTAAATACTAGAATAAATAATAAACTGCTGGCTGTGAATTCTATGTGAATTTTTTTTTAAGTTATTTTTCCCATTCTCAAATTGAAATCACACTTGTATTTTCAAAATGAGGCAGTCTTGCCACTAGGTGCATATATTTTTGAAAAGTGAATTGTGTTTTCATTAATCCACATGATCACTTATAAATACCTAGTGAGATTTGAACTACCTACTTCTTTTTCTTGTGTGATTAATCATATTTGGTTGCATTTTCTAGAACTTGCCCCTGTTCTTAATTGAATATGCATGTTACAGTTTTCACTCACATGATAGAGGCCATGATTGATTTCCTTAGTTAGCCAAAAATGCCTTCCTTTATGATTATTTATCGTAGTTCACCCCTTTGAGCTTAATATCCTTTTTCTTGAAATTACCTCATTATAAGCCTTGCTGAAAAACCAATTTTACCATTCAAAGGAAAAGAGGCATAGTGAGTTTAATCAATAATGAGTTTTAAAACTAAGTTTGGGGTGGCATCCACATTTTCATTGCTTGAGGACAAGCAAGGTTCTATGTTTGGGGTGAGGAATAGCAAGCTATCTAAGTTTGAGTTCAAAAAGTCAGAAAGAAAGAATAAAAGTGCTGCAGAAAAATGAAAAATGTATGCAGCAAAACTGTGGAAAGAGTAAGTTGGAAAGAGCAAAATGGAGATCAAAAAGAAGAAATTCGCAGTAAACTATTGCAGAGAAAAAGAAATTCAAGGAAAAGAAAAGAGTAAATGGAAGCAAGAGAAGAAAAAGGAAACTGAAAATTTTGCTGCACAAAAACAATTTGTTTGCTGCATAATTGAAGGATTTAATGTGAATGAATGTTAAACCAAACTAGTTTTAAAGTCATTCACTCAAAATGCCTCTGATCTTTTGAAATTGCAAATTGTTTCTTATTTTGTTCAGTATCTACCTTAACCTAAGCCCTGCTATAACCTGTAAAAAGCCCTCTGGATGTGTGATTAACTGTATTAAGCAGAGGAGATGGAGAAATTGGACAAGCATATGGTAGAGTGTAGTTAAATTGATGATTCAGAGAGAAAACAGCAAATAAACACTGTTGAGTGATGAGAGAAACACTGTCTAGTGAGAAGTGATCATGCTTTTTAATGTTTCTCACATGAACTTGGCTGATATATATGAACTTAGATAACAATTCTTGCTTAAAATTTGATGAATGCATTGTGATTGCAATAATGAGTAACTGGATGAACATCTTGATTGAAAATTTTGTAGAAAACACAGAATTGGAAATTGAAAAATCTGAGAAAAGCAGTTTGCTAATTGGTTTTTGAAAATTGGAAGAATTACCCTTGGTTTAGTTTGATTTGCTTGAGGACAAGCAAAAATTCAAGTTTGGGGTAGTGGTGAATCTATATTTTGACTGATATTTTAGCATAATTTTAACATATTTGATAAGAAAAATATATAAAGAAAGCAGAAAAACTCAGAAAAAGAGAAGGAATTGAAGTTTTGTTTAAATTTGTAGTGATTTTAGCAATTGTGAAATTTTTGCTTAGGAATTAAGTTTTTAATCTTGTTTTTGAAGGAATAAATTGAGCAAGGATCATATCCATAGAGGTTTGATGACAAGGAAGAGGAAAGAAGCAAGTCTGGACTCCAAAAACACAAGAATAAGAAATTGCAAACTAGGCATGATCACTATAATCAGTGAAAGTGATCACTTCAGAGCTCAAAGAAGAAGTGAAGCCTGGGCGTTACCACTTTTATCATTAAAAGTGATAGTTCCAGAGAGGCAAAATATAAGGAAAGTTCTGCGTTACCTCTTTTATCATCAAGAGTGATAGTTCCAGAGAGCTCTTAATATCAGGAAGTTGCGCGTGGCCACTATTTCTGGGAAAAGTGTTAATGTGCAACCAAAAACTCTCTGCGTAACTACTATTTCTCATAAAAGTGATGACGTGAAAATCTGGGAAATTCTATAAATACCAGACACGATCCGGAAAAAGGGGATTCTGTTCATTTTCAGTTTTTTTAGTTAGATTGTTGTTATAGAAAGTGAGAGAGAGGAGTGGGGATTCAAATCTCAGAGCTTCACGAAGAGGAATTGGAGTGGAGCAAGCTTCCATGGCGATTCTAATTTTCTTCTTCTCTTCTTCTCTTTCTTTTCTTTTCTCTACTGCCATGGCTGTGTAATTTGTTCATAGTTAGGGATTGTAGATCTGAAACGAACATGTTGAATTGATTTGGATCTAAATTTCAAGCTTTGGAATAGATTGAGTGATTGATTCTGCACTTCACGTGGAAATTGAATGGAAATTTGATTAAATAAATTCAGAGGAACTCTTGTCAATAGAAATTGAATTTGTTCTTCAGATCTGAACTAATCACTGAGATTATAGTTTTCTTAGGCATAAGAGGCTTTGATCTTGCAATCTTCTGGTTTCTTACACTTAAAGCAATGTTGAATTAAATCAGATTTAAGGAATTAGAATGTTTTAATTGAATGTTAGGTTCACTGAGTTAAGGAATTAACCTCTGAACAATAGAACGTGAAACTGATTGTCTTTCTTTCCAAATGCTTGTTAATTTAGAACTTTATTGATTAAACATTGGAGTTTTGGTGAAGCTATTCCCTAGCTATGGTTTCTTCCTCTGTTATCACATAATTGTTTGTTCATTGTTCTGTTTTCTACAAGTTCATTTTACTTTTAATTGTTCTAGTTTGCTGTTATTACATGTTACTACTCTCCTTCCAATTTCAAAAAAGCTTAAATGGTTATAATTCTATGAAGTGGTATTTGAAACCTAAATTCCCTGTGGAGACGATATTTGGATCTTAAATTTACTCATTACTTGCTGCAATCCTAGTGCACTTGCTAGTGTTAGATTGCGAACAACGCAACACAAGCTAACAAATTCTACAGAAATGTGCAACAAAAACAGAGTAATAATGCAGAAAAACAGAAAACAGAGCACTAAAACAGAGCAACTAACAAGTTCAATGCAAAATTAACACCAAACATTCCCCGGCAACGGTGCCAATTTGATGATGCAAGATTTTGCTACTCATTATGCACAAAGATTGTCGTTAATCCTCATCAAATATGCAAAGAAATGTATGCAATACTAAGGTGTTGTCCTAGGTTGTCTCCAAGGAATTTTTGGTTGAGGACATACATCGAACAAGTGTAAACATATATTTTAAAGCAAGTAAATTGGGGGGAGGTTTGTCAATTTCCAAATTTTAATCAAGAGAAAAATGTAAACTAGTAAAATTTAATCAATTAAGAAGAGTAATCCCTAGTCAATCAATGAGTTCTATCACTATTCTTCCAAATGATTCAATAATCCCCTATTTTTCCCTTGAATTAAGTTAATCTAACAAGCAAAAATTAACTTTAGCATCCTAATTAAAATTAAGCATCTTAATGGGCTCCAATCTCTATCCCTAAGATTAAGCAATCTCAAAGATTAATCAAAATTAAGCAATTTAGGATTAGAATTTCGTTTGGGTAATTTAGGGTTTATTAAGCAATGTTCCCCTCATGCAAATTTCATTTCATTCAGAGATTGGGGTTAATAAATCCAAGGAAAGAAAGAGTAATATTGCCATTAAACCCAACAATTCAAGAACCATGTGAGTTGACTAGGAATTACAAGAGAA
This sequence comes from Abrus pulchellus subsp. cantoniensis, assembly GCA_024086825.1. Lineage (NCBI taxonomy): Eukaryota > Viridiplantae > Streptophyta > Magnoliopsida > Fabales > Fabaceae > Abrus > Abrus pulchellus. Next base: position 17,529,375 of record CM044056.1, read on the forward strand.
TTTAGCCCTCCATGTGGATGGGCTTCACAAATGAAAGAAGGAAATACAGAAACGTAAGCAATAACAATGTAAAATCAATGAGAATCAAAGGGAAATTAGAAATTAAAACCTATAATGGACCCCTGGCTGTCACCCAAGGATTCCAGGCTCTCAAAATGCTCCAAAAGTGGCAAAAGAATCTAAGGAAATGTAAAAAGCTCGGTACCCTAATTTCTCAAATTCTATTTATAGTGCAGAAATTTTTGCCCAAAGTGACAACTATGGTTTCATAGTGATAACGCACAGCGTTCCAAAGTGATTACGCACATTCCATAGTGATAACGCCAGGGTCTGTGATTTTGGCCTCTCTGGACTTATCACTTTGGCTTTATAGCGATAACGCGCAACACCCCAAAGTGATTACTCTCGCTCCATAGTGTTTACACATAGGTCCTGTGTTTTTGCCCTCTCTGGAGTTGTCACTTTGGCATCAGAGTTATAACTTTGGCTGCTCCAGAGTGTCTACTATGGTTCCATAGTAGCTACGCGCAGGATCTTGTACTTTTTGGCCTTTCTGGAGTTGTCATTGTGGGTTCATAGTGATCACTCTAGTCTACCTTTCTAGAACAAGCTTGCTGTAGTGTTCACTATGGACTCCAAAGTGATCACTTTCACCTCAAACTTTCTCAAATGCTAAAAATCCATGGAAAAAGTCTAGAAACTCCTGCACAATTATTCAAATGATCAAAATTACAAACTATATCTATGTAAATTAATGTAAATTAACCTAAAATTAAGAAATCTATTATAAATTACCAAAATGATATTTTTATGTTATTTACAACCCTAAGTTTACTTTTTTCTATTAAGAAACATTAAAATAACAAGTAAAAATCCAATAAAATGTGGATTCATCAGGGATGACTGTGGTGAAGAATCAGAATGATGAGTTAGTTCCAACTAGAGTTCAAAACAATTGGCGAGTTTGTGTAGATTACAGAAGACTTAACCAGGCTATTCGCAAGGATCATTTCCCTCTTCCATTTATCGATCAGGTTTTGGAGAGGCTGGCAGGTAAATCCCATTACTGCTTTTTAGATGGATTTTCTGGATACATGCAGGTTCATATTGCACCAGAGGACCAACATAAGACCATATTCACCTGCCCATTTGGCACATTTGCTTACACCAGGATGCCATTTGGTTTGTGCAACGCTCCAGGCACCTTTCAGAGGTGTATAGTGAGTATATTTTCTGACCTTTTGGTGAGTTGCATGGAGGTGTTTATGGATGATTTTACTGTCTATGGTTCTTCATTTGATGCATGCCTAGAGAATTTATCTAAGGTGTTACATAGGTGCATCTAAACTAACCTTGTGTTAAATTTTGAGAAGTGTCATTTTTTGGTCACAGAAGGTATAGTCTTGGGTCACTTAGTCTCCAGTCAGGGTATTCAGGTTGATAAGGCTAAAATTGATATCATTGCTTCTTTACCTTACCCCACTTCTGTGCGAGAAGTGCGTTCCTTCCTTGGACATGCAGGTTTTTATAGGAGATTTATACAGGACTTCAGCAAGATTGCACTGCCATTGTCCAAGCTTCTACAGAAAGAGGTAGAGTTTGTTTTCGATCAGCCTTGTCAGCTAGCTTTTCAGGAGCTGAAGTGGCGGCTTACCACCACACCTAGTGTTCAGCCACCTGATTGGGAGCTTCCTTTCGAGCTCATGTGTGACGCATCCAACTATGCACTTGGAGCTGTTCTAGCTCAACGAGTTGGAAGGCTTTCTCATGTAATAGCTTATACTTCTCGCACATTGGATGCAGCTCAAGTTTATTACACCACTACTGAAAAAGAGCTTCTAGCTATTGTATTTGCTTTAGATAAATTTTGTTCATATTTGCTAGGCTCTAGGATTATTGTATATTCTGACCATGCAGCTTTGAAATTCCTATTAAAGAAGCCCGATGCTAAACCCAGATTGATCATATGGATGCTTCTCCTTTAGGAGTTTGATATTGAGATCAGAGATAGGAGTGGTGTAGAGAATTTGGTAGCAGATCACTTGAGTAGGATTGAAGGGGGGAATATTGATCCCTTTTCGATTAAAGATGATTTTTCTGAGGAGCAGTTGATGCAGTTACATGATATTACTCCTTGGTTTGCTGATATTGTGAATTACCTGGTTGCAGGTGTCTTTCCTACAGATGCGTATAAAGCACAGATAGTCAAACTAAAAAGTGAGGCTAAATATTATGTTTGGGATGACCCTTATCTTTAGAGATTTTGCAGCGACCAAGTGATTCGAAGGTGCATTACAGATTAGGAGATTCATTCTGTGCTTCAATTTTGTCATGGTTCACTTGTTGGAGGACATTATTGATTATATAGGACAGCTAGGAAGGTGTTGGAGAGTGGGTTTTACTGGCCTACCATTTTCAGAGATGCACATCAATTCTCCAGCACCTGTGAGCAGTGTGAGAGAGCAGGGATGGACATTACACAGAGACATGAGATGCCCCAGCAGCCGATCATTTTCTGTGAGGTTTTTGATGTTTGGGGTATTGATTTTATGGGTCCATTTCCTGTATCTTTTGGTTACACATTTATTTTACTAGCTGTAGATTATGTTTCCAAATGGGTGGAGGCTAAGGCCACCAAAACTAATGATTCTAAAGTTGTTGTGGATTTTGGTAGATATAACATTTTTTGCAGGTTTGGTTTGCCTAAAGCCATTATCAGTGATAGGGGAAGCCATTTCTACAGTAGAAGCATGCAGGCTTTGCTTCATAAGTATGGGGTTGTGCATCGAGTGTCTACAGCTTATCATCCCCAAACTAATGGGCAGGCTGAGGTTTTTAACAGGGAAATCAAGCAAATTTTGTAGAAAATAGTACACCCCAATAGAAAAGCTTGGAGCAAATTTTTGGAGGATGCTCTTTGGGCTCATAGGACAGCTTACCGGACACCGATTGGGATGTCTCCTTACAGGACTGTGTTTGGTAAAGCATGTCATCTGCCTGTGGAGATTGAGCATAGAGCATATTGGGCGGTAAGACATTGTAACTTGGAGTTTGAACAAGCAGGTATGGAAAGGAAGCTTCAATTACAACAACTTGAGGAGCTTCGTTTGGAAGCCTATGAGAACTCAAAAATATACAAGGAAAAAGTCAAACGCTTTCATGATAGACATATTTTGATAAAGGAGTTCAAAGTGGGCTAACAAGTGCTTTTGTTCAATTCTCGCCTAAAACTTATAGCTGGTAAACTTAGATCTAGATGGGATGGTCCTTTTGTTGTTACTAATGTGTTTTCCCATGGTGCAGTTGAAATTAAGAATGAAGTCACCGGTAGCATTTTCAAGGTCAATGGACATCAACTAAAGGAATTTCATTAAAGTCCAAAGTTAGAGGAGAAAATTGTAGAAAACATGTCCTTGGAAGCACCAACACTTGAACCTTGAGGGAGTTTTTGTCCCTATTCTGTATTCTTTGAAATTGTCTTTGTTGTTTGGCTGTATTGAGGACAATGTAACTTTTAAGTGTGGAGGGAGTTGCATGACAACTTGTGCTGCTGTTTTCTTTTTCTGCAATTTTCGTTTGCTGATTTCAATTTCTGCAGTTTTTGTTTTCTGTTTTCCATTTTCTGCAGTTTTCGTTTTCTATTTTTTGTTTTCTGCAGTTTTTTATTTTCCATTTTTTTTTGTTTTCTGCTGTTTTTCAAATTCTGCAGTTTGTGCTTCTATTTTTCTGTTCTGATGATGTTTTGTTGGAGTTTTCATCCTTTCTTTTTAATTTCTAGGTGTAGGAATTATGAAAGTTGTTACACCATTTTTAGTTGATAGGTTGCAATACTTGATATGAGTCATTTTTACATTTTTTATTGAGCAAGTTGCTTGAATATTTTGAGGTTGATTCATTAATGATAGAATATAAACCTTGTGAGAATTTTGAGCATATTTTACTTCTTTCTTGTGTGATTTCACTCATGTTGCTAGATTACCTTTGGTTTTGCCTTGTATCTTTTTGAAGCTTCTTGTCACATGCATTATTGATATGATTTAGGCTTTTCTTCAAACTGTAGCTACTTTTCCAAATTGACTTACCTTACATTGATTCCTCTTGTTTACCCCCTTTGGGCCTTTATAACCCTTCCTTGATTTTAGCTCATTATAAGCCATATAGTGAAAAATCATGATGTTCCATAACCTTAGGGATTATAGGAGCTTTGGAATTGTTTTAGGAATAAGTCTTTAATAAGTGTGGGGGTGCCTCTAGGAAATACTTCTATATTGTGGATATTGAGTTGTTTGGTATTTTAAAAAAAAAAAAAGAAGAAGAAAGAAAGAAAGAAAAGCAAGCAAAAGAAAAAAAAAGTACATATATAAAAAAAATGTGGAAAACCATTGGGGTTAGGAGATTTTTCTAGGAGTAATCTTTTTGCTTATTTAAACTTATTCTCCATTACTCCTCTTTTCTCTTTGGTTGTTTAAGCCTAAATGTATTTTCCATCTAACCTTTACTTGGCCACATTACAAGCTAAATAAAAGTCCTTTTGATCTTTAATAGCATGTGTTTCAAGTTGTGGAAATTAGAAGCTTGTCAAAGCTTGATTGTGCTAGTTTTCATGTTGTGTCGAGCGTAAATACTAGCCGAAAATATTTGAGAGTTGAGAGCTATATACTATCTGTGAGGTTCTATCATTTTTGAATCTTTCTTTATTTTAACTTGCCTTCTTGCTTAGTTTTAATATCATTTGTGTCTCATTGATTGTTTGTTGCCTTTATTCTAGAAATGTTTGTTCTCTTTCTTTATTCTTTGCATTGGAAATTCATTAGAAAGTTTTGCCTCGGAGTGCAAAGGATTAAGTGTAGGGATATTTCATAGTCATATTTTATTACATCTTTCTCTTCATGTTTTTAGTCTAATTGAGCTTGTGCATTATTTTTGATGTGTTAGTTTAGATTTGTGTTAGTAAGTAATTTAGGATTTAAATATAAATCTTTCTTAATTCTCGCCATAATTTCTTATTTTGACACAGTTTCTTACAAAGACCATATCTGGAGAAACACTACTAGGAATTGGACAAAATTGGTGTCCTTGGAAAGATAAGACAGAGATCTACAACTTCTCTGTTGGGCGAAAAGCCCAGTTTGAGCATCTTCAAGTCCAAAATTGCGTCACAATGTTGCGGCCCTGCATTGAAATTTTCAGAATTTGATTGTATTGTTGATTTTACTTAGTTAGGAAGTTGGGTCTTAATTAAGCCCATTTATTATGTCTTTTACTTAGTTAGGTGTTTAGGAAACTCATTAGGGAGTTGGGCCTTAATTAAGCCCAATTATTTTATCTTTAAATAGAGGTTATAACTCTATGTATGAATCCTTGTTTTTCTTTTCCCGCAATTTTTCAGAATTACAAAAGTCTTTACTTTAAATTCTTTCCTTTATTTTTCGTCTCTCTACCTTTCATCTTTTCATATTTTCTGGTTTTGGCCGAAGCAAACATGATCATGAAGCAAGGCTAATCCATCAATCGGTTCAAGGTTTCAAGAACAACATTGCGTTTGAGTTTCGGGTTAGGTTCTATCAAATTCGCGCTTTTCCTCCTCTTTTCTGATTTGGATAATTACGTTTTTCATGATATTGATTTTTTGTTTGCATTCTAAATAGAGAATAAGAATTTCAGATTTAAAATAAATGAATTCACCTAATTCAATAAATCAATTGTTCTGAATTTTCTTAGAGCATTGGATTTGCGATTGCAATTCTTGTTTTAATGAAATTCATAATCTAGATTTAGATTTTGGGTTATTAATGTCGTATTGAATTAGTGTTGATTGGAAATTCGTTGGAATTATATTCGTGTAACAATGAGAATTGCGTTATAGTGATTGAGATATTGATTTGCTTGAATTTCATATTTCGTTTCGTTACAATTATTCCTTGTTCTTTTCTTTTCTGTTGTTTACAATTTAATTCAAAACAATCCTTCTCTAAGCTAATCTGAAATCACATGAAGGAACCAGAAACAAAATGTATCTTATGTCCTTGTGAGATGACCTAGGTTTACTCCTTGTATTGCAAAATTTTTAAGAAAATCTAGTTTGTTTGATACCATTGCAATGTGGTTATCAACCCTGCCCATGCATCGTTGATGCAAGAATAAGCCACGCCACGATGCCCACAAATTTTCGAGGGACGCACCGAGACTCGGCCGAAATCGGCCAACATTCAGATTTTAGATAATTGATGAATCAATCAATCCAATGCCATGGAAAAACAAGCCACACAAGTGAGGGAAGACTTGCATGAGCACGGGGGAGGGGCCCCAAGGCAGCACCGCACCTCCCACTGTGGGCGTGGTTGGTGAGGTGCAGCCCCCCCTTATAATATGTTATTATGCAAAAGCCAAAATTGTAGTAGTAGATACCTTTTTTTCTGAGCAGACGCAAGTCCATATCGGGACCTAGAGATCGAATTTTGACGTGATTTTTTGCAGGGAGACTCACAAACACAATGTATTCACGTCCACAAAGTTTTAAATTTTTTTCTCTAAGGGATTAATTTTTTATGAATTTTTGAATCGACAAATTATGAAAAACTCGGGAAAATAGAAAAAGGCACCTAGAGATCGATTTTTGACCTGATTTTTTTGCAGCCATTCACACAAAATAACACCAAATATTTCTGCAAAGTTTCGTTACATTTCTCCAAGGAAATGATTTATAATGAATTTTTCTCCAAAACGAAAATATAGAAGATGAATTGCTTTTGACCCCAAACTTTTCCAATGCCACTTGGAAGTGTGAGGAGTTATTTTATGGAGAAATATTGAGACACCCGTGAGCTTTGATGCACTCTTGGTGCCCACCTTGGTGTGCTTTCATGCAATTGGTGCCTCTTGGTGCACCTTGATGCCCACCTTGATATGCCTTGGTGCACCTTGGTGCCTCTTGTTGCCCCTTGATGCCCACCATGGTGCCCCTTGATGCCCACCTTGATATGCCTTGGTGCACCTTGGTGCCTCTTGTTGCCCCTTGATGCCCACCATGGTGCCCCTTGATGCCCACCTTGATATGCCTTGGTGCACCTTGGTGCCTCTTGTTGCACCTTGATGCCCACCTTGGTGCCCCTTGATGCCCACCATGGTGCCCCTTGATGACTACCTTGGTGCACCTTGATGCCCACCTTGGTGTCTCTTGATGCCCACCATGGTGCCTCTTGATGTCCACCTTGGTGCCTCTTGATGCCCACCATTCTGCACCTTGGTGCCTAGTTGGTGCATTTTTACGCACCTTGGTGCCTTCTTGGTGCGTTTTGCTGCACCCTGGTGCCCTCTTGGTGCGTTTTTATGCACCTTGGTGCCTACTTGATGCCCACCATGGTGCCCCTTGATGCCCACCTTGATATGCCTTGGTGCGCCTCTTGTTGCCCCTTGATGCCCACCTTGGTGCCCCTTGATGCCCACCATGGTGCCCCTTGATGCCCACCTTGGTACACCTTTATGCCCACCTTGGTGCCTCTTGATGCCCACCATTCTGCACCCTGGTGCCTACTTGGTGCGTTTCTACGCTCCCTGGTGCCCTCTTGGTGCATTTTGCTGCACCTTGGTGCCCTCTTGGTGCGTTTTATGCACCCTGGTGCCTACTTGGCGCATTTTTTTGCACGCTGGTGCCTACTTGGTTCCTTTGGCTACACCATGGTGCCTACCTTGTGCCCACTTGGTGCCTCTTGCAACACATTAGTGCATTATTTTGATGTGTTAGTTTAAATTTGTGTTAGTAAGTAATTTAAGATTCAAATATAAATCTTTTTTAATTCCTGCTATAATTTCTTATTTTGACACAGTTTCTTGCAAAGACTATATCTTTAGCTACACTACTCTGAATTGGACAAAATTGGTGTCCCTGGAAAGATAAGACAGAGATCTACAACTTCTTTGTTGAGAGCAAAGCCCAGTTCGAGAATCTTCAAGTCTAAAATTGCGTCACAATGTTGGGGCCCTGCACTGAAATTTTCAGAATTTGATTGTATTGTTGATTTTACTTAGTTAGGAAGTTGGGTCTTAATTAAGCCCAATTATTATGTCTTTTACTTAGTTAGGTGTTTAGGAAACTCATTAGGGAGTTGAGCCTTAATTAAGCCCAATTATTTTATCTTTAAATAGAGGTTATGACTCTATGTACGAATCCTTGTTTTTCTTTTCCCGCAATTTTTCAGAATTCAAAAAGTCTTTATTTTAAATTCTTTCCTTTATTTTTCATCTCTTTACCTTCCATCTTTTTGTATTTTCTGGTTTTGGCCGAAGCAAGCATGATCATGAAGCAAGGCTAATCCATCAATCGGTTCAAGGTTTCAAGAATAACATTGCGTTTGAGTTTCGGGTTAGGTTCTATCGAATTCGTGTTTTTCCTCATCTTTTCTGATTAGGATAATTACGTTTTTCATGATATTGATTTTTCGTTTACATTCTAAACAGAGAATGAGAATTTCATATTTGAAATAAATGAATTCACCTAATTCAATAAATCAATTGTTCTAAATTTTGTTAGACCATTGGATTTGCGATTCTCAGTTCTTATTTTGATGAAATTCATAATCTAGATTTAGATTTTGGGTTATTAATGTCGTATTGAATTAGTGTTGATTGGAAATTCGTTGGAATTATATTCGTGTAACAATGAGAATTGCGTTGTAGTGATTGAGATCTTAATTTGGTTGAATTTCATATTTCGTTTTGTTATAATTATTCCTTGTTCTTTTCTTTTCTGTTGTTTACAATTTAATTCAAAACAATCCTTCTCTAAGCTAATCTGAAATCACATGAAGGAACTAGAAATAGAATGCATCTTATGTCCTTGTGAGATGACCTAGGTTTACTCCTTGTATTACAAAATTTTTAAAAAAATCTAGTTTGTTTGATAGCATTGCGACGTGGTTATCAGTAAGCAAACAATTTCACAGGTTGAACTGATTGAGGCATCGACAATGATCCTTCCGCAGGTTCACCTACGGAAACCTTGTTACGACTTCTCCTTCCTCTAAATGATAAGGTTCAGTGGACTTCTCACAACGTCGCGAGTGTTGTTAGCAATCTACACTAGCAAGTATACTAGCATTGCAGCAAGTGATAAGTAAATTTAAGATCCAAATATCGTCTCCACAGGGAATTTAGGTTCAAGTACCACTTCACAGAAAAATAACCATTTGAGCCATACGAATTTGGGAAGAGATTTGTATCATATAACAACACTAAACCAAAGCAATTAAAGGTAAAGAACTTGCAGACAAACAGAGTATAAAATTGTGATGAAATGAAATAGCAATGAAGGATAGTTAGGAATTTATTTCACAAGAATATCAATATTAATTCAATTAAATCATCTGAACATTCAAGCAATTAAATAATTGACAATCAGTTCACATATACCTAGCCAAAGGTTAATTCCTTAACTCATTGACCCTAACAATCCACTAAACCTCCCTAATCCCTTAGGTGAGATTCAATTTCAGGTTGCATTAAGAATTAGAACTATAAGATTGCAGAATTAGGTCTCCTTATCCCTAAGAAATCCCTAAACACTGGTTGCCAATTCAGATCGGAGCAAACAATCCAATTCCCATTGGTAAAGATTCCTCTTGATTAATCAAATGAATTTCCATTCAAAGATTGCATGAAAAGGAGAACTAACAACTCAATTAATCCAAGAACTTAAAGTTCAGAAGATAAAGTCGAATCAATACATCAATTCGAGTTCCATAAACCCCTAACTATGGGAAATTAAGCACACATTGCAACAAAAACAGAGAAAGAAGAAGAAGAAGATGAAGAAGAATTCAGAGCAGCCATGGCCACGAACTCCAATCCAATCCCTCTTCTTGGAGCTTCAAGCTTCGACCCCAATCTTCTCTCCACTCTCTCTCAACGACAATCTAACTAACAAAACAGAAAATGAGCAAAAGATCCCTGTTTTCGCGCTTCAATCATGTATATATAGAAACCCCAGTTTTGCGCGTTGTCACTTTTCTTCACAAGAGTAACCACGCAGAAGCTTTATGTAGTGCGCGTGTTCACTTTCAAGAGCAAGAGTAACCACGCGCAACTTGCAGAGTTGAAGGCTTCTCTGGAACATTCAAATATTGCAAGATAAAGCTTCTCTGGATGATCACGCGCATCAACCTTAACTTGTAACTACACATTACTCATGCACGTGATCACTATTATTGGAAAAAGTAACTACGCGCATCACATTACCTCTATTTAAGCCTGCGCGTGATTACTTTCACTGGGAAAAGTGATTGTTCCAAAGAATGGTGTCTTCCAAAGGGTTCTGCGTGTTCACTTTCATCAGCAAAAGTGATTGTTCTAGAGAAGGGTGTCATTCCTTGCTCCTCTGCGTGATCACTTTCATTAGCAAAAGTGATTGTTCAGAATGGAACCCTGTAATTGAAGCTCTGCGTGATCACTTTTCTGCAAAATAGTGACTTCTTTTGTTATTCAAAGCTCCTTAGAAACTTAATTGCCTCATGCATTCAATTTCAATCATCTCATTTATGCATCCACAACATGAACCTTCATTGAATCAACTCATTATTCCTAAAACACATATAAAACAGAATCTAAAATCAGAAAATTGCAGAAATTGAAATAAAGAATTAACAAAAGTTTAAGCAAATTGCAAATAGAGTAAAAATGGTTTAGAAATGTGAGTTACCTCTCACAAAGCGCTCTTTTTAACGTCACTAGCTTGACGTTAAATGTTCCTCACTGCTGAGAAACCAAGTTAATGCAAAAAGTGTTCCTATTGAATTCTCCTCCATTGTAAATCTTCAGTCTTTGGCCATTGACTTTAAACTTTCTCCCTTCTATCTGATCTTCAAGTATCACAGCACCAAAGGGAGATACTTCCTTTACCATAAAAGGTCCTGACCATCTATACTTGAGTTTTCCAGGGAACAACTTCAATCTAGAGTTGAATAGTAGAACAAGCTGCCTTGGTCTGAATTCTCTCTGTAGGATGAATCTGTCATGTATTCTTTTAGTCATTTCTTTATACAGTTTTGCATTTTCATATGCAATTTGTCTGAATTCCTCTAGTTCATGTAGCTGTAACACTCTCTTTTCTCTAGCCTTGGTTGAATCAAAATTCAGCCATTTAGTAGCCCAATATGCTCTATGTTCAAGTTCAACAGGAAGATGACATGATTTCCCAAACACTAATTGATATGGTGACATACCAATTGGTGTTTTGAATGCAGTTCTATATGCCCATAATGTATCATCAAGCTTCCTTGACCAATCTTTTCTTGAGTTACTGACTACTTTCTCTAAGATCTTCTTGATTTCTCTGTTTGAAATTTTCACTTGTCCGCTTGTTTGAGGATGATAAGGAGTTGCTACTTTGTGTTTTACTCCATACTTATCCAGAACATTATCAAGGTATTTATTGCAGAAGTGTGATCCTCCATCACTAATCAGAATTCTTGGCACTCCAAATCTTGAAAAAATGTTTTTCTTTATGAAGGAAATCACCACTTTGGCTTCGTTTGCTCTGGTTGGTATAGCTTCCACCCATTTAGACACATAATCCACTGCCACAAGTATGTATTCATGAGAAAAAGAAGTTGGAAAGGGTCCCATAAAGTCTATTCCCCATACATCAAACAGTTCCACCTCCAAGATATTGTTCAAAGGCTTCTCATGTCTTCTGGAAATGTTACCAACTCTTTGGCATTTATCACAGTTTTCTACATAAATTTTTGCATCTTTGAACAATGTAGGCTAGAAAAAACCAGCTTGTCATACTTTGGCAGCTGTTCTTGATCCACCATGATGGCCTCCATAATCTGAATTATGGCAATGCCATAGGATATCAGCTTGTTCTTTCTGTGGAATACATCTTCTCAAAATGCCATCTACTCCAATTTTGAATAGATGAGGATCTTCCCAAATATAGAACTTGCTGTCATGAAGAAATTTCTTTCTTTGCTGCCAATTCATTCTCTTTGGAATGTGCTGAGTGGCCTTAAAATTCGCTATATCAGCAAACCAAGGTAATTCACCCACAGTTAGCATCTTTTCATCAGGAAATTCTTCATTAATATCCAAATAATCTGATGGCAATGTGTCCAATGGAATTCTGGTTAGATGGTCTGCAACACCATTCTCTTTTCCTTTCTTATCTCGAATTTCTAACTCAAATTCTTGAAGTAGTAGGATCCATCTCAGTAGTCTTGGTTTAGCATCCTGCTTAGAAAACAAATATTTTAGAGCAACATGGTCAGTATATACCACAACCTTGGACCCTACTAAATAAGACCTGAATTTATCAAAAGCAAATACTATAGCAAGCAACTCTTTTTTGGTGGTTGTGTAATTAATTTGTGCAAAGTTTAGGACTCTACTAGCATTGTAAATCACATGTAGTCTTTTATCTTTTCTTTGTCCTAATACAGTACCCACTGCATTGTCACTTGCATCACACATTAGTTCAAATGGTACAGTCCAGTCAGATTTAACAAGAATTGGAGCAGAAATCAGTTTTTCTTTTAAAACAGTAAAAGCATGCATACAAGATTCATCAAATACAAATGCTGCATCCTTTACAAGCAAGTCACTCAGGGGTTTGGCAATTTTAGAAAAATCTTTAATGAACCTCCTATAAAACCCAGCATGGCCTAAGAAACTTCTAATTCCTTTCATATTCACAGGTGGAGGTAATTTACTAATCACTTCTGTACCTATTAGGGTACCCGGTACCGAGTACCCCTTAGGTATTCGGTACCGAGTACCCTCCAAACCAGATATTCCTTAAGATTCTCAGGTCTCGGTACCGAACAGTCACCATTTACCACGTGCATTAAATAATTAATATGCACTAATTTGAAGTAATAACGAGGATTATACTTAATCAAGAGGATAGTCAATAAGGCCTAAGTTATCCAGGCCCATCAGCCCAAAACAGTGGCTATAAAAAGGGAAGTACACAGTACATTACTGATTCTGATGTCATTCTTACTAAATATAGTAATCTCGCTTACGTAATACCGAATACTTACTTTACCATCGGAGTGCCTTTGCAGGTACCCTCCTCACCCTCAATTGATCACACCTCGGACAGACCGAATACTTCCAAGACAAGAAGACCGAAGACTGCTCTACAACCCATTCCAGAGTCCGAAGACTAAGGGTGTTCTCATATCCAGGAACATTTTGGCGCCCACCGTGGGGCTCGATTCAACCAACAGTAAAGATATTATGGTGCTTACAAGAAGTCAACAAGAAGGACCTATCAGGGCGAGAGAAATGTATGACGGTGATACTACCCCCAACCAACAACCCGAAGTGGTGGTAGAAAGGATGAGCCAGGAAGACCTCTCTTCTGTCATGAGGCAAATGAAAGCTGAAATAACTGAGCTGCAGAAACAGAGAGAGAGAGATGCACTGGAGTTATCGGCATTGAAGAGAGAAAATGCTAATCTGAGAAGTGAGATCAGATCGTACATACCAACTCATACAGCTCCGATTTCTCAAGAACAAGGGGATTCCTCTGCTCTGCAAGCTACAAAAACAAAAGCCCCACCACCAGTATCTGACTCAGACAGATCTGGCCGAAATCCCTTCATCAGCTCTATCATGGAGGCAAGACTGCCTGAGGCCTGGAAAGGTCTAGTGTTAGAGAAGTACGATGGCACGACTGATCCCGAAGAACATGTAGACATTTTTTCGACGCAAGTTGGTCTCTACACTGACGAGGATGCACTCATGTGCAGACTATTTCCGACATCTCTCAGGGGACCAGCACTAAGTTGGTTCACCCGACTTCCCCCCTCTTCGGTTGACTCATTCACAACTCTTGTCACACGCTTTAAGCTTCAATTTGCTACAAGTCGGCCGCATCAGTTGACCTCTATAGCATTGGTGAATATTCGTCAAGAAAGAGGAGAAACTCTTAGGGCATTCATGGACAGATTTGGTAAAGTTGCCCTCTCCATTCGAAATCTTGAGCCAGCTGTGGCTATGCATCACCTATCCACAGCCCTTAGGCCAGGACCCTTCGTTAATAGCATCTGCAAAAAGCCTCCGTCGGACTTAGATGAACTCGTGGTCCGGTAACCAAATATATGCAGATGGAGGAACTAGCCGAATACCGAAGCCATAAGAACTGATCAAGGCTCCAGCCGAAGAGAGAGTGAAAGAAATAACCTAAAAAATAAAGAAAAAGAAAAAGGACTTGTTATTGACAGGGTCAACAGAGGACCTCGGTATACAAGCTACACTCCCTTAAATACTAACAGGGCAAAAGTGCTAGACCAAGCACTTAACACAGAAATAATGACCATGCCAAGAAGAGCAAATACCCCTCCCAGAGCTGACAAGACGAAAGTATGTAAATATCACCGAAACAGGGGTCATAATACTGAAGAATGCGCAGCACTCAAAGATCGGATTGAGGATTTAATTAAAGCCGGTCATCTCCATAATTTCGTGGCCCATCCCCCTTCCAGAGGAGATAATCATCGAGGTCCCAGACATGAAAGACAAAGAAGTAGGTCTAGAGAACCTCAAAGGCGGCCATACGAACCAGAGAACCAACCTCGCCGAATTATTAACACAATAGCCGGTGGCTTTGCAGGTGGAGGCGCCACCAACTCGGCTAGAAGACGACACCTAAGAAATGTGAGATCAGTAAATCACATCTCTTTAGGTAGTCGGGTCCGCATCCCCCCAATCACATTTACTGACCAGGATTTTCAAGGGGTAGATCCCGTACAAGATGATCCTATGGTCATAAGTGTAGATATTAATATTTGTACAGTCAAGAAAACATTGATAGACCAAGGTAGTTCTCGTCGACATTTTGTATTGGAAAACTTTCCAACAAATGGGCATACCAGAGGAAGAACTCGAGAGAATACCATGAACCTCTCGGTTGGGTTTGCAGGGGAGAGAGTCGAAACACGAGGATGCATTGACTTATACACTTTGTTCGGGTCTGAACGAGAAGGGAAATGCATCAAAATAACTTACCTGGTGGTGGAAGCCAACACTTCCTACAACATACTCCTCGGACGCCCTTCTCTCAACAAATTAAAGGCCATAGTTTCGACTCCACATTTGGCTATGAAGTTTCCATCAGACCAAGGTCGGATTGTAACTATTCATGCCGATCAAAAAACCGCCCGAGAATGTTACTTTGCAAGTCTTCGGGTCAGACCGACACCTCGGGGAGATGTGAATATAGTATCCCCGAACTCAACAATGATATGAAAGATATAGAGCTTGATCCTAGGATCGATGAAGGCCCCCGAGTAGAACCGAATGAAGGAAAGAAATCAATACAGCTAGGCGTCCTTCAAGGACAGGACACATACCTCGGCATCGGTTTAACTGATCCTGAACAAGATATCATTCAAGAAGTTCTGTGGAAAAATAAAGAACTCTTTGCATGGACCGCTGCCGACATGCCAGACATTAATCCAAGTTTTATGTGCCATCACCTATCTGTATATAAAAATTCTCGCCCGATAGCACAAAAGAAGAGAAAAGTCGGGGGAGAAAGAGCCAAGGCAATTAAAGAGGAGACCGGCAAATTATTGAAAGCAAATTTTATCCGAGAAGTGACGTACTCTACCTGGCTAGCAAATGTAGTCATGGTAAAGAAAGCAAATGGAAAATGGCGAATGTGCACAGACTTCACGGATTTAAATAAAGCTTGCCCAAAAGATGCCTATCCTTTACCAAACATTGACAAATTGGTTGACGGAGCAGCAGGAAATAAATTCTTGAGCTTTCTGGACGCGTACTCCGGATATAATCAAATTCGGATGTATCGGCCAGATGAAGAAAAACAGCCTTCATTACGGAATCAGCAAATTACTGCTATAAGGTGATGCCGTTCGGTTTGAAAAATGCTGGAGCTACATACCAACGCTTAATGGATAAAATATTCAGTAAACAGATTGGCAGATGTATGGAAGTTTATGTTGATGACATGGTGATAAAATCCGCCTCCATACAAGAACACCAAGCACACCTCGCCGAGGTATTTGCCGAAGCACGCAGGTATAACCTCAGGTTTAATCCAGAAAAATGTGTTTTCGGTGTATCAGGGGGAAAGTTCCTTGGCTTTATGTTATCAGAAAGAGGAATCCAGGCCAATCCGGACAAGTGTCAGGCCGTAATAAGTATGAAAAGCCCGAGCTCTACCAAAGAAGTCCAAAGATTAGTAGGACGAATGGCAGCCCTATCTCGGTTTCTACCTAAATTAGCCGAAATAGCTCGTCCATTTACTACATTACTAAAAAGGGCACAGAAATTCCAATGGACCGACGAATGTGAGAAGGCTTTCCAACATTTCAAATCTATACTAGCAACACCGCCAGTCCTATCTAAACCAATTGGTCAAGAAGATATCATTGTTTATCTTGCAGTATCACCAATGGCCATCAGCTCGGTATTAATGCAAGAAACTCCTGACCCCATCCTCCTATATTTTACCAGTCGTACACTACTCGGTGCAGAGACTAGGTATCAAATAATTGAGAAGGCGGTCTTAGCCTTGGTACATACATCTCGGCGTCTTCGACATTACTTTCAAGGATACCGAATTGTCGTCAGAACCGATTGCCCAATCGGTAAAATGCCGAGAAAACCCGAGCCGGCAGAAGAATGATGGCATGGGCGGTTGAATTATCCCAATTTGACATACGTTTTGAAGCAAGGGGCGCTATCAAAAATCAAAATTTGGTCGAATTCATTAATGAGTTACATCCGGACCAAAAGACGAGTACTGATCAATGGACTTTATACGTAGATGGATCATCAAACCAACATGGAAGTGGAGCCGGAATCGTCCTAAAAGGACCAAATGGGGTCACCTTGGAACAATCGCTACGTTTCGGCTTCAAGACCTCCAACAATCAAGCTGAATATGAAGCACTGCTGGCCGGACTTCGTTTGGCTCAAGAAATAGGGATTAAGAGAATAACCTGCCTCAGTGCCTCTCAGGTGATAACTTCCCAAATTTCAGGGAATTATCAAATCAAGGATAATACACTGCTATGTTACTTCCAGGAATACCAGAAATTGCGTGCAACCTTTGATGAAATAGCAGTCCAGCACACACCGAGATCCTCTAATGAAGAGGCCGATCGACTAGCTAAGCTAGCAAGCACTCGTCGGCCTGGACAACTTCAGAGTATCATCCAAACAGAAATAGCCGAGCCAAGTATATTGAAGAAAGAGTGTTTTTTCATAGATAATCTGGCCGATTGGAGAAAAGATATCATCCAATATCTCAGTGATAATGAGCTTCCTACAGACCCGGATAAGGCAAAAAAGATAAGAACTCAATCTGCGAAGTATACCATGATTGGCCAAGAGCTATATAAAAGGGGAATCTCCACCCCTTTACTCAAATGTCTCGGCAAGGATCAGGCCGAATATGTATTAAAAGAAATACATGAAGGAATATGTAGTACACATTCCGGCGGACGAACAACTACTCAAGATTATTAGGGCCGGATATTATTGGCCGACACTCCTCCAAGATGCAGATCAATTTGTGAAGAAATGCATACCCTGCCAACAACATGGTCCCTTGATTCATCAACCAGCTGAAAACCTCCATTCGGTTGTCACACCTTGGCCCTTTGCCATTTGGGGGATGGATCTGCTCGGACCCTTCCCCATAGCAAAGGGGCAATGTAAGTTCTTAGTCATTGCCATTGATTACTTCACTAAATGGATCGAAGCCGAGCCCCTTGCAACTATAACGGCTAATAATGTTCAGAAGTTCACATGGAAAAATATCATCACCCGTTTCGGCATCCCCCATGCCATAGTCACCGATAATGGCCTCCAATTTATGGATCGACGCTTTAACGAGTTCCTAGAAGGGTTACATATCAAGCATCGACTAGCGTCAGTCGAACATCCCCAAGCTAACGGCCAAGCCGAAGCCGCTAACAAGGTTATTCTCAGGGAACTTAGACGACGTCTAGGCTCAGCAAAAGGTGAATGGGCTAAAAAACTCCCTGAGATCCTTTGGGGATATCAGTGTACCCCTCAATCCTCAACTAAGGAAACACCATTTCCGCTAACATATGGTGCCGAGGCCATGGTACCTGTCGAAATCGGAGAGCTATCCCTTAGAAGGCAGCAATTTAATGAAGAAGATAATTCGGAAGCTTTGTCAATCAGCCTTGATACCATCGAAGAAACCCGGGATCATGCAGCCATAATGAACGAAGCAAGCGTGACGAATAATGACAAAGAAATTTAACTCGGGCATTCGGCCTAGGCATTTCATTCAAGGCGACCTCGTTTGGCGAGCAACTGGAGAAGCCGACGAGATAAGAGACATGGTAAATTCTCGGCCAATCGGGACGGACCCTTCGTAATAAGGGAAAACTTGAAAAATGGATCATACCGCTTGGAAACATTGGAAGGAGATCCAATTCCGAGAACATGGAACATTTCTCATCTCAAACGATACTACAGTTGATTATATGAATGTAAATGTAAATTCAAGTGCACTCTTTTCCTCGCTTGGGTTTTCTCCCCTTATAAAAACGTGAAAAGGGGTTTTCCCAAGAAGGTTTTTAATGAGGCACTATTTTAATGAAATTCGTCTGTTCAAGGCAACTATTTATTCAGTCTGTTAAATTTATTCC
The DNA here is from genome assembly GCA_024086825.1 of Abrus pulchellus subsp. cantoniensis. NCBI lineage: Eukaryota > Viridiplantae > Streptophyta > Magnoliopsida > Fabales > Fabaceae > Abrus > Abrus pulchellus. The sequence goes on from CM044056.1 coordinate 17,548,031, forward strand.
CTCCCGAGTCACATCTCGGTTAAGGTTGAACTCAATTTATTTAAGCGATTCCCTCCCGAGTTACATCTCGGCCAAGGTTGAATTTAATTTATCCAAATTATTCCCTCCCGAGTCACATCTCGGTTAAGGTTGAATTAATTTATTTAAAGGAATTCCCTCCCGAGCTACATCTCGGCCAAGGTTGAATTTAATTTATCCAAGTTATTCCCTCCCGAGTCACATCTCGGTTAAGGTTGAATTCAAAGCGATTCCCTCCCGAGTTACATCTCGGCCAAGGTTGAATTAATTTATCCAAATTATTCCCTCCCGAGTCACATCTCGGTTAAGGTTGAATTCAATTTATTTAAGCGATTCCCTCCCGAGTCACATCTCGGCCAAGGTTGAATTTAAATTATCCAAGTTATTCCCTCCCGAGTCACATCTCGGTTAAGGTTGAATTCAATTTATTTAAGCGATTCCCTCCCGAGTTACATCTCGGCCAAGGTTGAATTAATTTATCCAAATTATTCCCTCCCGAGTCACATCTCGGTTAAGGTTGAATTCAATTTATTTAAGCGATTCCCTCCCGGGTTACATCTCGGCCAAGGTTGAATTTAATTTATCCAAGTTATTCAAATTTATAAGGTATTTCGAGCGACTACAAAAATTAAAGGTCAAACACAGAGTTCCATGAATACTTCATTTATTGATATTGAAATACAACAAAAGAAAAGCAAAATACATTTATTAATCAACAATATTAATATTTGGGGACTCTTCGGGGGCGTCGGCGGGAAGAGAAGTTTCAGGAGCACCAGTGTCCTCGGCTTCACCCGATTCCACTTGGCGAGGAGCAAGGAGATCCGGCTCAAGGTCCTCGGCTACCTCATCATAGCGAAGGAATTTTCCTTGGAAAAAATCCCTTGCTGTATCAAATTGGAAGCTTGAAGGAATTTCCCCGAACTGTCTAGCCTGCCGGACGGCATGGTAGAAACCTGCTTCATGCTCGGCATAGATCAGGTCGTTACTTTTAATTTCCAAGGCCTTCATTTCGGCCTCACACCGCTCCTTAGTCCTCCTCTCCCGCGCCAAGGCATCAGCTAACTCCAGACCCTTAGACTTCCTGTCGGCCTCAGCAGTTTTCAGCTTGTTCTCCATATCCTCAACACGTGTATCTCGGATACGAAGATGTTCTTTAAGCTGATCCACTTCGGTTTCCAGTGCTTTGTTGGTCTCGGAGAGGTTCAGCTGTACCTCTTGGCACTTGGCCAATTCTTCTTTCACCTTCTCGAGCTCAAGCATAGGCTCAAGCGCCAAAGATCGAGCCATGATCCCGGCTCGGGAGAAGAACTCGCAGAACCAATCCCACCTCGCCCCCTTATCTTGTTCATTTACTATCTTCTTCCCTGATTCTGAAAGAAGACGAGGTGGGAGTAGGCGGGAGGGATTCACCCCTTCGGCGAAGAACCTCTCGGACATAACCTCGGGAGGAATGGTTACCCCCCGAGAAGTCTCTCCCGATCCGGTAGCAGGTTGGGCACGTGCCTGCTTTTTCTTCGGCCTCGATTCAGCTTCCTTTGCCTTGCCCTTATTTTTCCTTTTTCGAAGGTCCCCTTCAGCTTGACTCTGATCTCGGGGAGGAGATCGAGCAGTGGCCCTCTCGGCCAAGCGATCCACCTCGGGATGACGATGTTGATCAACCGTCATCCCCTCCGGCATTCTTTGCTTTAAAGCCTGTCGGTATCCCATTCCGGAGCCGAGGTGTGCCATAAGAGCTGCATCAAAAAAGAAAAGTCAAATCAATTCAAGATATCTTAGAAAAATGTACTTAGGAAAATTACCTACCATTCAAGTCCATCCGAGGATTTGGGGACTTGAGCAGCAAAATCAGTCCTCGGGCAGGAATTTCCGAGGAAGGGTCTTTATATACTGAAGAGCCGACGGCTCCTCATTGTCGAGAATATCCTCGGGCACCACGTCCGATCGACGAGGTACCCGAGTCCAATGAAAAGGGAACAGAGGAGTCCCTTCTCGGTCGTAAAAATAATTTTTCCCCCCCTCGGGGTGAATAAAGACCTTAAAAAAGCCGGTCTTAAAACCTTTGAAGGAGGAAGTGTAAGGTTTAAAAATAGGAAAATCGGGCTGGCGGAACAAGGAAATCCACCGAGCTTTGTCCGAAGGACGTGTACTAAAAAAATGAAGAAAAAGGTTTGTGGTTAGCTCTATATAATGGAATTTACAAAGAATCCTAAAGGCTTGCATTGCTGCCCACCCATTCGGATGAAGTTGAGTGGGGGCTACGTTTAAAACACGTAAAACCCCCATTTGAAAATCATCTAGAGGAAATACTACTCCTAACTCCTTGAAAATGCAATCATAAACATAAAATCCCCTTTCCAAGCCGAACTCGGCGCCTAGGCATACTAGGTCAGGATTCGGCGTGCCATCCCCTCGAAGCATTCGACTTCCATGGGAAAAGGGTTCTCGTTTTCAAATAAGCAAACCCTATTCAGTCTTAAGAACCGCTTCAGTCGGCATTCCTTTGGTAATTGGAGAAGTATGATGCCACCTCTCCGTCCACCCATTCATATCCTGGAATTGTACATGGTGGACATGTCGGCCTCTCCCTAATTGGACTGACGATGGGTACCATCCCTTCGGCGGAGGCAGAGGATTCGGCAGGTTCATTAGATTCACCTACAGCCCTAATGGGCTCCTCGGCCTCGTCCACTACAACTCTAACAGACTCAGCCCTATCCCGGTCATCGGCCCTATCTGACAGTGAATCTTCCCATTCTATTGAGTTCACCATCTCGGATAAAAATATTTATACCTTGAGTTTACTTTGAAAAGAAGATCTCGGTTTTAAAGACAGAGCTTGGCGCACAAGAAAATTATAACACTTCGGTACAGAGCAAAAGGTAGAAGTAAGCAGGGACCACACTCCCCTTTTATGGAGCAAAGGGCTTCGGGTATATGAAGAGTCGCGCCCAACTTCAGCCGTTAAGATCATCAATAGATCAACGGTTATCAAAAGAGTAACTTGTCAGATCTTGGTGAACAGTAAATGCAAAACCCTAAAAGCATCCCCAATTTCCCGCCAAAATCATATTTCCCGCTTATTGCACCGAGACCGAAATCTGGATAATAAGCCTCTTCAAAATTTCTACAATTTTTGAGGCTTCGAGGGCTAGTGTACCTATTAGGGTACCCACCGAGTACCCCTTAGGTATTCCTGCACCGAGTACCCTCCAAACCAGATATTCCTTAAGATTCTCGTGTCTCTGCATCGAACAAATACCATTTACCACGTGCATTAAATAATTAATATGCACTAATTTGAAGTAATAACGAGGATTATACTTAATCAAGAGGATAGTCAATAAGGCCTAAGTTATCCAGGCCCATCAGCCCAAAACAGTGGCTATAAAAAGGGAAGTACACAGTACATTACTGATTCTGATGTCATTCTTACTAAATATAGTAATCTCGCTTACGTAATACCGAATACTTACTTTACCATCGGAGTGCCTTTGCAGGTACCCTCCTCACCCTCAATTGATCACACCTTGGACAGACCGAATACTTCCAAGACAAGAAGACCGAAGACTGCTCTACAACCCATTCCGGAGTCCGAAGACTAAGGGTGTTCTCATATCCAGGAACAACTTCTATTTTAGCTTGATTAACCTCCATCCCTCTAATTGAAATCTTATGGCCAAGCACTATTCCTTCTTGCACCATAAAGTGACATTTCTCCCAATTCAACACCAAGTTGGTGTCTTGACATCTCTGCAAAACAATAGACAAATTAGATAAACAATCATCAAATAAATTCCCAAAAACAGAAAAATTGTCCATGAATACCTCAATTATTTTCTTAACCAAGTCAGAAAAAATAGCTAACATGCACCTTTCAAATGTAGCTGGAGCATTACACAGCCCAAAAGGCATTCGTCTATATACAAATATTCCAAAGGGACAAGTAAAAGCAGTTTTTTCTTGATCAATTGGATCTACAGCAATTTAATTATAGCCATAATATCCATCTAAAAGGCAGTAAAATGCATGTCCAGCTAACCTTTCTAGCATTTGGTCTGCAAAAGGTAGAGGAAAATGATCTTTTGTGGTTGCATCGTTCAGCTTTCTATAATCTATACACATCCTCCATCCTGTGACAATCCTTGTGGGTATCAACTCATTCTTTTCATTTGGTACTATAGTCATTCCACCCTTTTTAGGTACCACTTGCACAGGACTTACCCAATTGCTGTCTGAAATAGGATATATGATCCCTGCATCTAATAGTTTAATGACTTCCTTCCTTACCACGTCCTTCATGGCAGGGTTTAATCTTCTTTGAGGTTGCACAACTGGTTTAAAATTTTCTACAAATAAAATTTTGTGCTTACAAAAGGATGGATTTATACCTTTTAGATCTGAGATGTTCCACCCTATTACTGATTTATGGGTTCTCAAAATTCTCAGCAACTTCTCCTCTTCTTCTTCCTTAAGTTCATTGCTTATGATAACTGGATTTTCATGTTTATGATCCATGAATGCATATCTCAAGTGAGATGGAAGTTACTTTAATTTCAGCTTCTGACTTTTCTCTTCTTCTCCTTCATTTTTCAACTCCTCTTTGATTGATTCTTCTGCAGGTATTAAAATAGGTAGAGTTTCCAATTGTTGCTCCATTTCAAATACGTTTTCATCTTCAAAATGCAGAGATTTAGTATTTCCTGCAGCTATGGTTTCTCTCAACACAGAAATTTCATCAAATCCATTTAAAGAATAAGGAGTGATCATAGAATCCAATGTATCTACTCTCATACATGTGTTATCATCAATTGGATATTTCAAAGCTTCAAATACATTAAATATTACCTTTTCCTCTTGAACTCTAAGCATTAACTCTCCTTTTTGCACATCAATGAGAGCTCGTCCAGTTGAAAGGAAAGGTCTGCCCAAGATTAATGGTATGTTTGCATCTACCTCCATGTCCAATATGACAAAATCTGTAGGAAAAATAAATTTGTCAACCTTAACCAACAAATCCTCTACTACTCCATATGGATAAGTATATGATCTATCAGCTAATTGCAATGTAATGTTGGTTGGTTTCACTTCCTCTATCCCCAATTTCTTCATAATGGCTAATGGCATCAAATTAATGCTTGCCTCCAAATCACACAATGCTTTTCCCACAGTACAATTTCCTATTTCACAAGTTATGCTAAAGGATCTTGGGTCTTAATTTTTGAGGAAGTTTTCTTCTAAGAATAGCACTGCACTCCTCTGTCAAGGGTACCATCTTATCATGTTCTAACTTCCTTTTCTTGGAGAGTAGTTCCTTCATGAATTTGGCATAAGATGGCATTTGCTCCAAAGCTTCAGCAAATGGGATGTTAATTTGCAGCTTTTTGAACACGTTTAGAAACCTCTCAAACTGCTCCTCTTGCTTAGGATTTTGTACTCTTTGAGGATAAGGCAGTCTCTTATATTTTTCTGGATCAATTGGCTTGTAAGTGTCCTCAAATAATTGCTTCTTTGTCTTTCTTTCAGGACTTTTATGAACTTCTTCATTCTTTTCTGAATGTTCTCTCTTTAGTAGCTTAAAGTTCTCTTGCTACAATTTGTCTTTTAAATTTCTTTCCTATGCTGCATTTTCTACTTGCTTTTCTGCTACAACATTATTCAGTTTCTTTTCAGCTGGTTTTGGACTGGCTACAACAGCTCCACTTCTTGTAACTATAGCTTGACATTGTTCGTTTGGATTCACCACTGTGTTGCTTGGAAATCTTCCTTCATCTCTGCTTGTTAATTGTTCAGCCAGCTGTCCAATTTGAGTTTCTAACTTCTTTATAGAAGCTTCTTGATTCTTGATGTTGGATTGAGTGACTTTCATGAATTGTAACATTGTTTCCTCAATCTCGTTCATTCTTTCACTCATTGGTCTAGCTGAATGTTGACTCCTTTGAGGTTGAGTAGAAGAATTTCCTTGAAAGTACTGCTTTTGTTGGTGATTTCCTACATTTGAAAATGGAAGAGATGTATTAGTGCTTTTCATTGCAGAATTCTAAGGATTCCAATTATAAAATTGTTGATTCCTATTATTAGAATACTGAAATCCAGGAAGAAATGATTGTTGAGGATAAGATTATTGCTGTCTTTGATAATTCCCCATATAATTGACTTACTCTTGTGGTTTAGGGGTAGGTACATCACATGCACCATTAGCATGATTCCCTCCACAAAAATCGCATGTCAATTGACTTGTTACCACATTTCCAGTCTGCAAATTATTAATCTGTTAAGTCAAAGATGCTATTTGATCAGAACATAATTGGTTCTGCGGCTAATTCTGTGCAAGAAAAGTTTCCATCATCTTTACTTCATATTCATTGCCTCTTCTTGTATTCCTCAAGTTGGAATTCTGATACATGGATGAAGCCATCATTTCAATGATTCTTTAGGCTTTTTCCAAGGATTTCATGCTCAAAGATCCTCCTGTAGCTGCATCAATCATAGTTCTAGTTACTACATTCATTCCATTATAAAAAGTTTCCAGTTGCATCCATTCTGGAATACAATGATGTGGACATCTTCTTCTCAGCAATTCTTTAGATCTTTCCCATGCTTCATAAAGTGATTCTCCTCTCAACTTAGCAGCTTTTGAGGGAGGAAAATATTTTGTTAGAAATTTATTCACAAGTTCAGTCCATGTGGTGATACTTCCCTGAGGCTGTGCTTGTAACCAACATTTGGCTTTGTCTCTTAAAGAAAATGAAAATAGCCTTAGTCTTATAGCATCTTCACTTACTCCATTCATCCTTATAGTATCACACAACTGCATAAAATTAGAAATATACAGATTAGGATCATTAGAAATTCCACTAGAAAATTGGTCCTGTTGCACTAGGTGAAGTAAGGCTGGTTTTATCTCAAAATGATTGGCTTGAATGGTTGATCTAACAATTGAAGAATTATAGCCTTGCATATCTGGAATTGCATAATCTCCTAGTGTTCTCATTCTCTGTTGTTCTGCCATTTCAACTTTTGGAGTTAGTTGTCTAAAAGGTGAATCTTTCCTATTTGCAAAAGGAGTGACTTGAAATTCTGGAGAATGTATAACCTCTAGATCACTGTCACTTCCTACAGATCTCTCTGCTCTAGTCTCTTTTCTTAATCTCCTAAGAGTTCTATCAATGTCAGGATCAAAGACAAGAGTAGATTTATTTTTGTTTTTCCCACGCATATAAAACTAAACACAGATATAGTATAATGAAAACAGAAAATTGCACATGTAATGTAATAGTTGCAGAAAATTTAAAGAAACAAATGCTCAATCTAGTTATTTTCCTGTTACTAATGATATTGAAACAAATTATTCCCCGGCAACGGTGCCAAAAACTTGTCACACTCTTTACAACTGTTGTTGCACTGAAGGTAAACTGACTAGCAAGTGTATTAGTGTTGTTGTAGCAAGTTATAAAAAATCTTAGAATCAAATTGAGTTCCAAGTATCGTCCTCAGGGAATAAAGTTCTCAATTACCACTTCATAAGATCACAATTAGTTGAGCTTTACAAATTTCAGATGGATTTGGTATGAATGTATCAAAAACGAAATTAGAAAGTAAAACAGAACAGTTATTACAAAAGTAAATAATAAACAGATGTAGAAAGAGTAGTTAGGAAATTGTTTCACCAAAACTTCAACATTGAATCAATAAAGTTCTGAACTTTCAAGCACTTAGATGGAATGACAATCAGTTTCACATTATATTAATCAAAGGATAATCCCTTGCCTCAATGAATCTAACATCTAATCAAATCACTCTAATTCCTTAGATCTAATCCAATTAAATGTTGCATTAAGTTTGAGAAACCAAAAGATTGCAAGATTAAGATATCTTATCCCTAAGAAACCAATAACCTTGGCAATTAATTCAGATCTGAGAAACAAATCCAATTCCCATTGATAAGAGTTCCTCTATGATTAGTTGATCAAATTTCCATTCAATCCTTACTTTAACAGCAGAATCAATCACTCAATCCAATCCAAAATTCAAAGTTTAGATTCAAAATCAATTCAACACTTCCATTTCAGATTCACAATTCCTAACCACAAAGAGTTTAGGCAAACATTACAAAAAGGGAAGAGAAGAGAAGAGAAGAAGAGAATGAACAAAGAAGAAACATCTTCAAGCCAATCTCCAATCTGATCCCTCAAGAAATAAAGCTTGGTGTTCGTCCTCAATCTCCCTCTCTGACTCTCTCAACAACAAAAACAAATGGAAAATAAAAAATGAACAAAAGACTACAAAATTCCTGAGCTAACTGCCTTTTATAGAATTCCTGCTCTACTGGTGTGATCACTTTTTCCAGCAATAGTAATCACGCAGAGACTAATTCTTCATTTCCACTTGCACGTGTTCACTTTTGCTGGTGATAGTAGCCACGCACACTTCAAAGTGTTCACTTTTGTTGAAAAAAGTAGCCATACAGAAGCTTCCCTTGCTACTGTCATGCGCGTGTTCACTTTTTCTAGAAATAGTGAACACGCAGAAGCTGCCTTCTTGCGCGTGTTCACTATTATACCTTCTTCTATAAACCTTTCTCTGGTATCAGAGCCTGATGGGGAAGTAGGAATATAACTGTTGGTTATTTATAACTACATTCTTCTGGATCTGGACTTTATTCTCGGTTATGAAATTTCTGCAACCATGGTTTATAGGCTGAACAGCTGACAGGCCCTTCGGGTGAGACTTGTAATGGTCGTCCCTGTCTGTAACAACGCCACGAACTAATGGTTCTGAAATATTGCTTTTGTACAGTCCTTTGTTTATGAACATTCTTTTCTGGAAGTACAGCAGTTCTTAGTTCTTTTGAATATGGTTGTAGCAGTAAGTCCCGTATGGTGAAAGGGCAGTAAGACTAATTCGACGATGTTATATTCAAAAGAAAGTAAAGAACATAAGATGCTGGTGGCTATAGTAAAAGAATTTCAGAATTTGTAAAAAAAACTAGATCCAGTTGAATAAGTTATGAATAATTAACAGGTACATTGTTACGGAACCAGATGAGGGTGATGTGCCAGAAGTTTATTTATGATGTCTAGATTGTTACGTTCTTTCTCCCGCATCTCTTTCCGCTCTGGCTCTAGCTCATCCTCCTCCTCCCCCACTAAAAATAACATTTTTAATGACCAGGAGAAACAAACTCCTGAAATCACACCCAAACACAACCTCTTCGACGAAGAAGTTCGTTTCGAAGAAATTAACCAAAGTATAGATGACTGGACCATTCCAGAAATCCCTCAGGATACATTATATGTTCCTGAAGAACATTCAAAGAAAAACAGTTTTGATTACATTATTAAGACTGTTGAAAACAACATTCCATTAGGAAAAGATTTAGGAGAAGAATTTCATCTCCTGTCCAAATTCTCCATTAATGAGCACAAGCGCAAATACAAATACCTCCACATAGGATGTCTCCAGGTTGCCATAAAGCCTCTCATAGACATAGGAATAGATGCAGCTATCCTAATGTGTCTTAGAGATGCTAGACATAATGACTTCAACGACTCCCTTATAGGAATGGTCGAAACTAGTCTTGGCCAAGGACCAATTTATTTCAATTGTTTTCCTAACAAAACAGTGAGTCTTTTAGATGATCATATTCTTGACTCTCTGTTCCTCAATATTTGCTTTCATGGATTAAACATGAAAGAGGGATCTATTCCCGCTGCCTTAATCTATAGGATTCAGTACAAGGCCATGAACTCTTGTGCTTCTCGTGTCCTTCTCAAACCCCAAAGAGGTGAGACTACTTTGTTTATCACTGATATGACAAAGGCCAATGTATCCCTACCTAAGATAATTAAATGGGATGAAGTCTCTCTTCCTGAGAAATGGGTCTTGGACAAAGCTTCGCCTTGCGTCCCTAGGCCTGCTCCTCAAATCGAAAATATTTCCCAGGATAATTCTGGAAAAGTAGAAATAATCTTTGATAGGAGAAACTCCTTCTCTTCTAGAATTGACGCTTATAGCGGACGTTCTAGTTTTGCTTCTGCTAGGAGATCTTTCTCTTACAGGTCCCAATCCTCTAGGTCTGAAATCCCTAGATCCATTAATCATGATCCTTCTATAAACCTTCAAGGATTAGATACTTCTTCCAGGATTCCTAGAAATGTTTACCAAACTTCTGAAAAAGAAGAAGAAAATCAGAGTATCTAATCTCCAACTTACTCTTCCCTTAATGAGTCTTATGATATTATCTCATAAATTCATTATTGATAAGGAAACCCTTAGGAAAGATTTCTACTCTGAGGAATGGAAACCTCAAAGAGAGTGGTTCTTCCAGAATTACAAGGGTAAAAACAGGTCAGATATCCAAGAGGAATTCTATCAATTTCTCGAAAAAGTTAAACAAAACATCCCTTTCTTCGACTGGTATCATGCTTATACCATTCATAATAACATTGACTATCCTTGGCAAGAGGATATTATTAGTACCTCCTCTGCTAATGTCATATCATGGCAAATCAAAGATGGGCAAATTGTTCAAAGCGATCTGCCTCCTACAACTCAGTATCAATTACCCAATCTGAAAGACAAAGCGGTAACCCTGTTACTGCTACTCCTTTTAAAACCAAGAATTCTGATGAATCTATCACTCCTAGTGATATTCAAGGCCTTATGGAACAGGCCAATTATACCAATAAGTATCTCCAGGTTTTAAGGTCAAAGAAACTGCTTCTTCATCCACTCAATCCCAATTAGAAAAACCTTTGTTCAAACCTTTCAAAATTAGTGCCAAAGCTAAGAAAAAAATTTTAGAGCTTAGGCAAAGAGAAAAACCCAGAGTAAATGAGGACAACCAAAATGAATTACTAAGTAAGATTACTAGTCTTCTCACTACTGTCCCTGATACTCCCCAAGTTTCAGAAGAATCTAGTGTCAAACCAAGGACTAGGTCCCTTAACAAAACTATCAATACCATTTCCAAAGTTGATTCAGAAAACTATTCTGAAAATGACTCTGCCCTAGTTATCAGTCCTATCAACAACTGGAAAAATTCTTCCAAACTTTATTACAATAGAGCCTCTGCTCCTGACCTTATTCTTGAAGAAAAACAAGATTTTATTCAAAGTTTTAATTCTAATGATATTTATATTTGGAATATTGATGGTTTGTCTGAATATAATATCATAGCCAAACTCCAAAATATGTCGGTTGTCGCCATGGGCTATTTTACCAACCAAAATATGCCTGAAGACACCATTATTTATATTCTAGTTGCAGGTTTTACCGGACAGCTCAAAGGTTGGTGGGATAATTATCTCACTGAAACTGACAGAGAAAATATCCTCTCTGCAGTAAAAATCGCTGATAAGGGAAAAACCATTGTCAGTGACAATGAACGTCTCCCTGATGCTGTGTATACTTTATTATACACAATTTCCCAGCATTTTCTTGGGGATCCTTCCCTTTGGCGAGAGAGGTCTGGTGAACTTCTTTCAAACCTCAAGTGCAACTCTTTAGAAAATTTTAAATGGTATAAGGATACCTTTATGTCTAGAGTTTTAACTCGAGAAGATTGCAATCAAGCCTATTGGAAAGAAAAGCATCTTGATGGGCTTCCCAAAGCCTTCGGAGATCTTATTAGAAGTAAACTCCGAAGTCAGTCTTCGACTGGAGAAATAAATTACAATAGCTATGACTATGGTCAGCTTACTGCCCTTATTATCCATACTGGCATCAAGGCTTGTCAAAAGGACAAGCTCCAGAAACAGCTTGCCAAAGAAAAAGCCTTAAGCAAGAAAGAATTAGGGTCTTTCTGCGAGCAGTTTGGTCTTCCATCTTGCTCCACCAAAAAGAAGAAACAGATTCCTAAAAAGGATACTGTAGAACCTTATAAGAAACCCCATAAACGCAGGTACAATAGAAAACCTCCTCCTCCTAAGAAACAAGGGGATAGTGTTATCCCCACCAATATTCCCTAAAAACCCAGAACAGGTGTAACTTGTTACAACTATGGAAAACCAGGCCATAACAGCAAATACTGTAGGCTAAAGAAGAAAATTAGCAACCTTAATCTTGAGCCTTCCATAGAAGACCAGATTAACAACCTCCTTATTGAAACTTCTGATGAAGATTCTGTCAAAGAATCTGAAGATGATGTCAACCAAATCCAAAATGACGATCAAATTTCTTCTTCTGATAGTGATGATACTCCAGAAGTAAATGTTTTAACAAAAGAACAGGATCTTCTTTTCGAAGCTATAAGCTCTATTTCTGATCCTCAGGAAAGAAAAGAATTTCTTAACAAGTTCAAAGAAGTTTTAAAAATTAAACCTAAAACTAAAGAATATTTTACTACAAACAAGTTTGATATTACATATATTTTCAAAAGATTAGAAAAGAATTCCAGTATTAAACCAACTACTATTCAGGATCTCCAGATTGAGATTAACAATCTCAAGAAAGAGATAAGGGAAATTAAAGAACAACAGCAAATTCATCAAGTTATTCTTTCCCAATTAGATGACGAATTTGAAATTGAGAAAGAAGAACTTCTTGAAGAAAAAGATTATGAAAAGGTTGATTTTGGAAATATAGAAGAAACCTTTATGTGTTTAATCAACAAAGTTAAAATTCAAAAATTTTACATTAATATCAGAATCATCATTGATGATTTTGCTCTTGATACTTTAGCCCTTTTTGACACGGGTGCTGATTCAAATTGTATTTTAGAAGGATTAATCCCTACAAAATATTTTGAAAAAACTTCTGAAAAACTCAGCACTGCTAGTGGTTCAAAACTTAAAATTAATTATAAGCTTTCCAAAGCCGTAATTGAAAACCAAGGGCTTAAGATTGAAACAAACTTTCTCCTGGTAAAAAATCTGAAAAATGAAGTAATTTTGGGAACACCTTTTATTAAAGCCCTTTTCCCTTTACAAATTTCGAAAGATGGAATTTCCACCCATTATTTAGGGAAACAAATAACTTTCAAATTTGCAAACAAACCATTTTCAAAAAACATTAATTCTATCCAGAACAAGATCAATCAAATTAATTTTTTAAAAGAAAAAGTTTCTTTTGCCAATATTGAAAGACAACTTCAAAATCCTTCTCTCCAAAAAAAATTCATTCCCTTCTAGGGGATATACAATCTTCCATATGCTCTGACTTACCCAGTGCATTCTGGAATAGGAAGAAACATATTGTTAGCCTTCCTTATGAGTCAGGTTTTAAAGATAACCAAATTCCTACCAAAGCTAGACCCATCCAAATGAATGAAGAACTCCTTCATTATTGCCAAAAAGAGATTAAAGATCTCTTAGACAAAAAACTTATTAAAAAAAGTAAGAGTCCTTGGTCGTGTTCTGCCTTTTATGTCAATAAACCTGCAGAAATCGAGAGAGGAACTCCCAGACTCGTCATTAATTACAAACCACTTAACCAAGCTCTCCAGTGGATTAGGCATCCCATTCCCAACAAAAAGGATCTTCTTAACAGATTAAACTCTGCTAAGATCTTTTCAAAATTTGATATGAAATCTGGTTTTTGGCAAATCCAAATTTGTGATAAAGATAGGTACAAGACTGCCTTCACTGTCCCCTTTGGACATTACGAATGGAATGTCATGCCATTTGGTCTGAAGAATGCCCCTTCTGAATTTCAGAAAATTATGAATGATATTTTCAATCCTTATTCAAAATTTGTCATTGTTTACATTGATGATGTTTTGATCTTTTCCCATTCCATTGATCAACATTTTAAACATATAAATGTTTTTATCAATGTTATCAAACAAAACGGACTTGCTGTTTCAAGGTCCAAAATAAGTCTTTCCAAACCAATATTAGATTTCTTGGTCATAATATTCATCAAGGAACCATCATTCCTATCAGCAGATCTATTGAATTCGCTGATAAATTTCCTGATAGAATCTTAGACAAAACTCAATTACAAAGATTCTTAGGATGCCTTAATTATGTAGGTGATTTTATTCCCCACCTCAACAATATCATTAAGCCTTTACATGATAGGCTTAAAAAGAATCCTCCTTCTTGGACTGATGTTCATACCAACGTCGTCAAAGAAATAAAGAATAGAGTCAGAAAAATAAACTGCCTCTATCTCCCTGTTCCTCATGCTTTCAAAATTGTTGAAACAGATGCTTCTGACATAGGTTATGGTGGCATCCTCAAACAGAAAATTGAGTCTCATGAGCATATCATTGCATATACTTCAAAACACTAGAATTCTGCACAACAGAATTATTCAACTGTTAAAAAAGAAGTTTTAGCAATTGTTTTATGCGTCTCAAAATTTCAATCAGATTTGTTAAATCAAAAATTTCTTATTAGAGTAGACTGCAAGTCTGCTAAAGAAATTTTACAAAAGGATGTTAAAAATCTTGCCTCAAAACAAATTTTTGCAAGATGGCAAGCAATTTTAAGTGTTTTTGATTTTGATATTGAATATCTCAAAGGCACCTCCAATTCCCTTCCTGATTATCTTACCCGTGAATTTTTACAGGACAAATAGAATGCCTAGAAAGGCAATAACCCCATCCAGGGGTGGAACAGCTCAAGGAGGAAGGGTAAAACTTGCCCTTACTCTAAATAAAGCAAAATCTCAACAGTCTGCTTCGGCAGATTCAAATACCAGTTCTGGGTCATCCACCCCAATTGAGTCATCAACTCAAAAAGCAATCCAAATTGTTGAGTCATCAACTCAGCAGTCTGGAACTCCAAAAGAATCCTCCAAAAAGACTGATTCTTCTTTAAAAACCACCAAACAAACTAAAGCAGACTATGCTTTACCAATCAATACACTCTTGGCTGTCCAACAAGGAAGCCTAAGTAACATACCGAAAAAATCATGGGCAGATATTGCCTCTGAAGAAGACATGGAAATAGATTTAGCAAGCCTAAATACCATACTCCAGTCATACAATCAATCCCAGAAAACTATTACTAATCCAGAAAAGACAACAGGTATACTTGACCTACAAAAAGAAAAACACAAGCCCTCAAACCCGAACCATTATGTGGCTAAAGGAAAATTTTCCTCAGTCATACAAATGGAACCTGAATACTGGGACAAAAATCCCTACAAAGCTATTACCAAAGTCTTCCCACCTGGATTCCATTTCAGGCCTTATGCAACTAATAAGACCAGACAATTCTACAAATTTATCCTGGTGGATTCAGACTCTGTTTCCATTAAACATTACAAAGATCAAAAAGATCCAACCATTATAACTCACTCCACAATCCAAATCTTAAAAGTCTTAACACCAAAGGCTTTTGGGAAAAACCTTAACTCTTATAAAAAGTTCTCCCAACCATTCGACCCAGTAGGATACAATTATTGGGACTACATTGACGCTTGGACAAGAAGTTTCTGGTTCCAGAATAAGCTCAACCGACATTCTTGGTTGATATACTTCAAAAAGAATCAGAAATATGACTTTCCAAACTGGTTCCTCCAATGGTGGGACTATTTTGGACCTATTGAAGATATCCTTCCAACACCAGTTAACGAAGGATACAAAATGTACAAAAGCAGATATCTGAAAGAATCAAGAATTCCTGCAGATTTAAAATATTTTTCTGATTTTGCTTTGGCATGGGTATTCTCATGGCAATACCGATATGGGAAAACAGAAAATGAAGAAACTCTCCCACTACTCCACAGATATTCTTTTGTGAAATGGTGGAACCAATTCAATGCCGACCATGCTGGTCCTGAAGGTGTTGCTGAATATTTTGGAAAAAAATCCAAAATTGTTAAATCTGGCTGATCCAGCGACATTCCAATTCCTTAATCAGAAATAAAAAATTGCAGCATTTTTATCCAGTTGTGATTCAAAAGAAACAATGAAGAAAAATCTACAAGATGTTCTTCTACTATTACAAAGTCAAGAAGAAGGAGAATCATCCACCCAACACAATCAAAATGAAGATGATTGCTTCGGAATAGATATCCAAGAACTATAAACTTGTACTGTAGAAATAGTTCCAATTACCAACCAAAACTGTAGAAATAGTACTTTATTTTTCTATAAAAGGAGTCCTCGACCATGATGTGAGGCACCCTTTCATTTAGCAATCTTAGAGAGATATTAGAGAGAGAAGCTCTGAGAGATACAATCCTTTGTAAGCCTTCCCTCTTTGAGATCTTTTAATAAAAGTTTGCTGTTTCAAATTATTTTCTCTCTTCTCCCTCAGCCGGTTCTGTTCGGATTACCGTCGTTCGACTTTCTTCTCTCCTCCCTCCACTAGATCTGTGCTGGTTATACCGCCGTTCTAGTTTTTATGCATTAACTTTATTTACATTCTGCATTTTTCATTTCTGCATTTTATTTATTAGTAGTCCTGTTACTACCTACTTTCCTTTCAGTCTGTTTTATTTGCTTTTTATTTCCTTAATCCATTACGGGGTCTCTGGTATCAGAGCCTGATAGATTCTCTAGAAAGTGAACACGCGTAGCTACTCTTCTTGGAGGACTCTCTAGAACGCTCACTTTTTCTAGAAAAAGTGATCATGCAGAAACTCTTCTCATTGCAACCTCTCTGGAGCAATCACTTTTGCCAGCAAAAGTGATTACGCAGAAGTTCTTCTCAATGCAACCTTTCTAGAACGATCACTTTTGCTAGCAAAAGTGATTACGCAGAAGCTCTTCTTCATTTTATGGTTCTGGAGTGATCACTTTTGCTGATGAAAGTGATCACTCAGAGGCTGTTCTTCAATTATCAACTTCTTTCCTCCAATTTTTTGTACTTTTCTTCTATTTTTCCAGTGATCATCCAATCCTCATGAACTCAGCTCAGAATTCCCTACAAAAGCATACTTGAAATGTCACTTTTTACATAGAAAATCAATGAATTTTAAAATAACTATGTTTAAAAGTGACATACAACATTTTATTATTTTTTTAAGGGTTTTCTACTGTTTCTAGCATGTTTTCTTTATTAATTGCACTAAAAACTATTGTAAAATACTAGTAAAATATGGATTCATCAACAACATATCTCTGTCATAAGCTTAGAGAACCTTGATGGGCAAAAGTACTTTCGCAAGAATTGTTAAGTGAGATCCTCCTAAGTTGTGATGGAATTGGCTAGGAGTGAGGAAAACCTTGCATTCACCTTTTCAGATATCGAAAAGGTGGAGTTGAATAGCATCGTTGAAGACTCCATTGTATTTGATGGTATCCCTCAATCAGAGGAACTTTGTCAGATGGAGATTGGGGTCTTCGTTAGGCTTGCCTCCAAACTGTATGGAGTTCTGGACCATGGTTATTAGTGCTAGTTTAAGTTCAAAATTGTTGGCCTCTACATTAGGTGCCGCGATGCTTCCAAGAGTGCCTTTAGCAGTAGGTGTCATGTAATCTTGAATTGATCTTCTTTCCTCTGCCTTTCTTTGCTCTCTCACTTCTTTTCTTTATCTACGAACTATTTTTTCAATCTCCGAATCAAATAAACAAGTTATAGAGTACTTAGAATGAGTGAGCATACATTAAAAGAAATTATAAAATAAATAAAATAAAATAAAATAAAAAATTAAAAATAATTAACTATAAACAAAATAGAATTAAAATAAAGCAAAACACAAATTGCTCAAATCAATTAAATTTGAGATTTTCTTAATATTGAAAAAGCAATCCCCGACAACGACGCTAAAAACTTGTTCGGAGGGCAAGTGTACCCATCGAGAAGTAATAAAGGGTTCTTAAATTAAGTTCTCGAAATATCGTCCCACAAGGATTGATTTCTAATTACTAAAAATTTCCTAATTCAATTGTTTAAGCTTCAAAGATACGAGATTAATTAAAACAAGAATTTATAAAATCAATTATGAAACTAAGAGCAAGGAATACAATGCACGTCTTGGTTATGCTTATCAGAGAGGAACCTAAGGTATATGGGTTTTCTCATTCAATCCTTTATGTTATTTTTCTATTTAACTCTAAATCTAATTTCCTTGTGATTACCTATCATTCATGCGAGTACTATTAATACCCAATGGTCATGCAATATTAATATTCTTTTCTCTAAATTAACATCCTCAATGGTCATGCAAGACACCAATTTAAGAAAGCTTAAGGAACCTATGAACTTGTTAATTTAATAACGATTAGAGAAGAAAGATTGGTTTGGTCCACCTAATCCTTTATCTCGTTTTACCCTATAGATCTATTAATTAACCGAGGTACAGTTGCCTGACAATATAATTAATTAGGATTAAGAAAGAAGTGCAATAGAATAAAATCTAATCGCAGAACAGAAATCAAATTTAGATTCAAACTTCAAAATCTCATAAATTCATGAATGATAGTTCTCATAGCCCTAGCTATGGACTTAGTTACTCATGCTAAAGAAAAGAACTAAAACAATTATAAACAAAGCCATAGAGAAAAGCAAACTAGAATGAGATAAGTTCCCAGTCATCAAGTACGGTCGCTGATGATGCATTTTCATTTTTGTTTAAAAGATTTGTCGCAAATCCTCATCAAAATTTAAACAAATTAATATAATACTAGGGTTATCGTAGATTGTCTCCCATGAACATTGGCTATTAATCTTCATTAAACATGTTGAAGGCATTAATTGAACAAGCAATTAAAATGGTGTGTTTTGTGGTTTCAAAAAAATATAAGGAGCAGCAAGCAAACAAGTTTAATTAATTCAAACAATAGAAAGCAGCAATCCTTAGTTCATCCACATAGATTTTATCCTCATTCCACTCAAGATTTAACACTCATCCTCTCTCCCATGAATTAGGTTAATTTAACAAGCAAAAATCAACCTTATGTTCCCAACGAAATTACGCAATTTGTTAGGCTCTAATCCCTCATCCTAAGATTACGCAACCTTAGAATTAAACCTAGGATTAAGTAATCCCTAGTTTAGAATCTCCTTAAAACGAATTAGGGTTAATTAAGCAATGTCCCCCTTATTCACCATTAATTCAATTCAAGAGGCAAGGAAGAAGTAATCCATGAAAAGAAAGGAGTTATATTATCATTAAAATCAAGGAACTCAAGAATCCATGTGAAGTCACTAAAGATTACACAAAAATTTAGCCCTCCATGAAAATGGGGGTCAAAAACACAGTTTGGAAATGCAAAAAACTCATTGGCATTAATGTAAAAGTAAGAGAAATGAGAAACCAAACCCTAGGTTGGACCCTTGGCTGTCACCCATGGTTACCTTAAGCTCTGGAAAATGTCCTAATTTAGTAAAGAAGAGAGAAGGTACGAAAAGTGTAAGAGCTCTCTACCCTAATTTGGCAAAAATCTATTTATACTAAGGTTGGCGCCCTCCAAAGTGATTACTTTCATTCTTTCATAGTAGACACGTGTAGCATCAGTTGGCTTTTGCCTTTCTGTAATGTCCACTATCAACTTTGATAGTAGACACGCATAGCACTGGTATATTTTGGGCTCTCTGGAGTGACTACTATGAACTTTGATAGTAGCTACACGCAAGACCTTCAATTCTGCACACTCTGGAGTGACTACTGTGAACTTTCATAGTAGCCACGCGCAGGCTTAGTGGAATTTGGGCTGCTGTAGTCGTCACTTTTAGCTTCAAAAGTGACCACTTTGGTCCCTTTGCTGGAAGTAGCTTGCTGTAGTGGTCACTATCAATCTTGAAAGTAGTTACTTTCACCTCAAATTCCTCAAAATCCAATAATTCTTTAAAATAAGCTTGGGGATTCCTACCACAATATTCAAATGATCAAAACATGTAAAATAAACTATCTAAATTAATGTAAATTAACCAAAAACTAAGAAACCTATATTATTTAGCCTAATTGGAATATTCGTCTTATTTACACTATCTAAGTCTATTCTTTTCTATAAAAAGTAATAAATGATGTATAAAAATTTAGTAAAATATGGATTCATCACAACCCTAAACATAAACTTTTGCTTGTCCTCAAGCAAACCAAAATTCAAGGACTTAAGTAACAAGGGTTGGACTTGTCCAAAAAAAAAGTTTTCTCAAAATTTTTCTGTTCCAATCTTTCAACTCTAATATACAATTCCTCCATTTCAAAATCATGGAGTCATTGAACAAAGAAAACACACTCATCAATTAATTTTATGCAAAGTTCCATACAAGTGAAACAAAAATTCAACAAGGTTCATTATACTTCACACAATGCAAGGAAATTATCTAGCTCACAAGGTGGGTGTTTCACTCTTCACTCGTCAGTGTTTCAAGTTTGGTATTTTCCCTCAATACATGTAATTTGCTCTACCCTACCATATGCTTGCCCATATTCTCAATCTTCTTTGCCTTAATACAATGATTTACTTATCAAAAGGATTTGGTTGGTCACAAATAGGGATAGGTAAGGTTCAAGTTGATCAAGGAGGGTCAAAAGCTCAAGTGGGTTTTCAAGATAAGGGACTCCTTTTGAGTGAGTGAATACAATAATTAGAATGAAATGCATCAAATGAGGTAGCCTAAGAGGTTCAAGCATTCTTTCACCTTGTTTTTCATCATTTTTCAATATGTGAAGATCTCTTCAATCTTTTGGACCTTGCTTCATTTTATTTTCTTTCCTTTTTCATTCTTTCTTTATGATTTCTTGGACTTCGGCAACCACTCTTTTTCTTCAAATTTAAGCAAATTTTTTTGACATGTATTAGTAACATGTATAATGTCCACCACCCCAAACTTGAGAGGTTGCTTATCCTCAAGCAACTACAGTCAAAATCAACACCCTAAACTTAGCTTTTTCTTTCACTCTTGATGTTACTCAAAAGAAATACGTTCTTGATGGAAGAAAAAATGTTTTGGCAGACTAAGTTTGGCAAAAGAAGGGAATGTAATACAATAAGGTGCAAGGGTGGGCAATGGTGAGTGGGTGTGTGTAAAGGAGGCCTCAATCATCTAGATAAAAAAATTGCATAATGCATATTAAACTAAGAAGCAGGGCAAGTTCTAAAGGATAGATGCAAAATTACATGGAATATACACACAGAAAGGAAATTAGGGGCTCAATTTTCTACCATAGTAAAAATGGTGATAATTACTTAACATCATGTGAGGATAAATCACCTTGAAGAAAAGATATTCAGCATGGCATGGAGAGAGAATTATTTACAAAAGTAGGGTGTGTTCATAAATTAAATAAAAATTGCAGTAAGAGTCTAGAATTAGAATTACAAAATTAGATTCAATGAAAAAGAGAAAGAACAAAGAATTATTTTTGTATTTTGATTATAATTGTGTAGGAAAAATGAGGTTAAGAATATATGAAATAGGGGCAAAGAATTTCACCCCCCCTTTCATAAATGATAGTGCCTCAACTCATGGGCAAAAAAATGATGCTCCTCTTGATGGAACTGAGAGCATTCTCTGCACAAAGCGACAATAAATTCAGCACTAGAAGAAGTAAAATAAACTCAAACTCAGATAATATATATATATATATATATATATATATATATATATATATATATATATATATATACCATAAAAGAGTTAACTTGCTCTTCAGAGTAGAAGCAATAAAGGAAAATTAAAAGCAAGGAAAATAAATGGAAAAGTGTACTAATTACAGGAGAATTAGCAGAAAAAATATGTACAATGAAATAGAAGGGTAAATAAATAACATAAATAAAAATTTAAAACTAATAGCATCCTTATCAGAGCTGGAGGAGAGGTCATCATCAGCTGAGTCAGTGTCTGTATCTTCATCATCCTTCTCCTCTGCTACTGCGATTAGGTCTGGTACTTGCTTCGCCTCTGAGCTGTTATCTACCTCTTCCTCCTCCTCTTCTGCTGTAGGTGTGAAAGGCAGAAGATCATTCTGAACAGCTGCTCTGAGAAAGGGGCTGAAAAAGTGGGGGCATAGTAAATCTGCTCTGCAGTCATCCCCACCTTCTTCCCTATGCTGAGCAACATAGTCTCTGTAAGGGTAAGAGTAGCCTTTTGACCAGCAGATATGGCATTTTGTCGCAGAGCTATTTCTTTCAACTGGTCCTTCATGTTGGGAAGGAAGCCTTTCTTTCCTGCAGCTTGGGGAGGTGCCTCTGGGCTGGGCTCTTCTTAGCCTTGAACAACTCCCTCACCATAGTTGTGGTGATGCAAGGAGCTGCTCTGATTTTTTGCTGATATTCCCCAAAATCAACTCCAGCATCTTGGCAGAGCATAGTGATGATGGAGGGAAAACCCATAGAATCCTTCTTCCTAGCTAGGATCTCCATGATGGCATTACTAATAACATCGCCAACATGGATGGGCATCCCTGTCATGATAGCATAAACTAGCTCTGCTCTCTTCACTGCCAGGGTAGATGAATGCATTATTGGCATGAAGGAGCTCAGGATGAAGATGCTCCAAACCTTGGCAGGTGGGAGGAGGTGTTTTGTAGTCAGATTCTTGGGCTCATGTCAAATTCCTAGTTCTCTGCAATCTCTTGGAGGATTGGCTTGTAGTCCTTCTCCTTCAAGTAGCCAAAAGTAGTGTAATCCAGCTGTCCAGGCCTCTTTTCAGGAAGAGGAATGTTGAGGATCCTCTAGATGTTGGCAGGGTTGAAGTCTATCACCTTGCCTCTGACCATGGAGTGTCTGTAGGGGAAATCATCTCCCTTAACCCTGAAGGCATTGGCATAAAACTCCTGGGTGATGTCCTTCCACCCATGCCCAGCACATATCGTGAACAAATCCTACCTCCTCTTCTGGATTTCCTGCTCAAATTGGGGGTAGGTCCCTTTTTGCTGGTCAAAATTCCTGTCCTGCACATTATGTCGCTTGAGAATAGTTGCTTTAAAGAAATTCTCGTGAGCCAGGGACCTAAATCTGGGATCATGGGTAGGCTGAGGCCTAAAGGAAGAAGCAGCAGTCACTACTAAAAAGTCTGTTTATACAGACGGATTTTTAGAGCATTACAGACGGTTTTTTCTATTACAGACGGATTTACAGACGGACACAAACCGCCTGTAATATCCTCATCGGTAAAGAATTACAGATGGATTTGAAAATCCTTCTGTAAGTTACAGACGGATTTTCCCGTCTATACGTTACAGACGGATTTTTTCATCTGTAATCTGTCAGTGATATATTTTACTATTATTGATATTTTTTTATTTATATAGATAGTTATTTCCTGCTGTTCTTGATTATCACAATTTATAAACAAAATAGAAACTATAGATTTGGCATCTAAACATTCCAAAATGATTTATAAAATTTAAATGTTATTACAAAGGAAGACAAAAAAGCATCTAAATAAATACATTTAAATATAAAATAGAAGTCTTCATCAGTAATAATCTGTATGGTCATAATCCGAAGGAGCATCATCATCAGTAGAAGAGGAGTCAGTAGAGGAATGATGCATGGAGGTGAAAACCGGTGGTGCTGGAGCTGGTGGAGGAGGAGGAAGAGGTGTGGAGCTACTTGCTCTCATGAGCTCAAAATAAACATGCATCTGCTGCATTTGCATATGATGTTGCGTCATCTGCTGCTGGACCTCCCTTTGCATTCTCGACGCCACCTTCTTCTCTATCTTCTTCTCCATTTTCTTTGCCCACTTCTTCTTCCATGCATTTTCTTTACTCTTCCACATCTCCTCATTCTGCTTCTGGAGTTCTTCATTGAGGGCATGGACCTGAGTGCGGACCATGTCCTCCACATCCTCAGGTGCAAGAGAAGGGGCATCTCCAGTGACAGATGCAGGGGACATGAAGTCTGCAAAGCGGCCCCCCATGCCATAAATGTGACCTTTATAAAGGCCACCCACTGTCTGTGACCACATAGCATCCTCATCTACCGACTCGAATCGAGAAGATGCTTCCTCAAGCCTTTGAATATAGTCATCCTACAGTTCAGTTCAGATAATTAGATATTAGTTTGGAGAACTATTTAATAAGTCGCTAATAATAACATATATTATCAATAACTATGACGTACATATGTGGCCTGAGATCGTGTATCAACCCACAGGTTTTTGTCCTGCCTGCAAGTGTGTGTCTCCTTAAACAACTCTCCAGTAGTAGGTGGCCTCTTCAACGACTTCTCCTGCAATTAGAAATAAATCACAATCTCAAATATGAAATTATAGATAGAGTAAACTGAATTTTAAAATCACATACCAAGTTTGCCTTAGTGCCAGCCAAAGTCGTAGACCCACCGGTATGCAGTGACCCCCCTTTATTAGATGCCCTGTTTGTCTTGTTCTTTACAGACAGATTTTTAAACTCATCTATACCCCAATACTTCTGCAAGGCATGAAGAAAGTTGGGTGCTATCCAATCAGCAGTAGAAGGGTCCTGGCGAGCCTCAGTGTACATCTGTCTTAGTCGCTTTGCAGTGCGACTCTTCCAGGCCTTGAAAATCATCTTTTCGTCCTGGGGGGGAATGGAGAAGTTGCTCTACAGAAACACAATTTCATTAGAAGAGGTACAAACAGTCATATGTAATTACACTTAGTTAAAATTAATACACTATTATTACCTTCCAATCTTTGAACCATTCCATCTTTGTATCATTTGGCACCTTTGCAAAACTTTTGTAAGGCGCATCAAACATCTTCTTAATCGTATCTTTGACCTGATGGAGACCTTTCTGTGGTGGTATCCAACTGATAACACAATAAAGTAAAACATAACTACTAACATTCACATAAAATACACAATGTTAGGCATATTTGATTGAATTACTTACCAAGTGGACCCATCCCATCTCAAAGTTTCTAACGATCTCGATGATGTCTGGGTCTGTGATGACTGCTGCCCGCTTACAGATGGGACAGCAGTGGATCTATCTCCTGTGCCCTGTGTAGCAGGTGACTGTGTGGCCTGTGTAGTAAGGGGTGCAGAGTGTGAAACTCGCTGTACTGGAGGGGGAGGAGCAATATACCCAGGATTGGGCACCATGATAAATTGCTTCTGTCCCCTAACCTGGGAGGTCTGCACTATTGCTGGTGTGGACGTCGAAGTCAGAGCGGTAGGTGAAGAAGTGTTGCCACGATCAGTTTGCTGAGTAATACCCTTCTTACCTTTACCTTTACCTGCCATATCTGAATCAAACCATATATATGTTTAGAGACAAATACTATAATTTGTTTAAAATATGAATAATATTGGTGATAACTCAAATTAAATAATCATGGCAACATAGTAAATTGACAAACCTACTTACTTTACCTCTTTTACTCTGATAGTTCAAGACTACCTTCATCATTATTCGATGAAAGTTCATCCATAATTCCTTCATCCTCGTCTTCTATGATGTCATCCATTTCATTATATCTCATAACTTGGGTAGGAGGGTCAATTATTTCAATTTCATTCAAAGGAGAAGATAAAATTGGAGGGACAACAGTGTCTATTACTAAACGTGAAGGAATTGAGTCATCAATTTGATATGCATCTTCATCATCAACTTCATCACTTTCAATTCGACCCCTTGGTTTAGTTTTAATTACAATCCTCCAACTTTTATTACATTTTCCAGGGTAAGATAAGAAATATACTTGTCTTGCATTTTGTGCAATGATGAAGGGGTCAAAGCCTCTATATCTTTTGGTATGGTTAATCTCAATTATATTGTAATGGTTATGTTTACGTGTACCTGTTGGGCGTGTTGGATCAAATCATTCACACTTGAATAAGACAATCTTTTTTATGGTTTCACCAGCATATTCAAGCTCAAAAATTTCATGAAGTTTTCCATACCAATCACAGTCACCATCACTTGAATTTCCTCTTACACTAACTCCACTATTATCTGTTTTTCTACCTTGACATGATTCAATAGTTTGAAATTTATACCCATTAACAAAGTAAATTGGCCAACAATATGCTTTATTTTTTGGACCTCTGGACAAGTTATATAGGTCAGGATCTGTGATACCATTACTAGGATCACGCACCTACACATACCATAAATCGATGTCAATTAATTGAATACAGAATAATATTAAAAAGTCGATTAACTAACATGTTAGGGAAATGTCATGACTTACATAACTTTTGAACCATGATGGAAATTGATTAAGGGATTCATGACCATATAATTGTTCAAAATATCTGTAAACATTGCAACATCATTAACTAGATTTGAATGACCATGATCAGAAAAAATCATTAAAGCAATCATAAGTCACTTACGTTCTGAATGGTTGAACTTCATCACAATTTAATAAGATGTGCAAGTGGGCGGCCTATGATTCATCACCTAAGATCCATCGTTCTTCGTATTTTTCAGATACACGACCTAGTTGGTTGAATATAGATAGACTTGGCTCATTACTACTTTCTCCCCCATCATCATTTTGACCAACTCGAGTTCTCTAGATTGAACATGAGGTTCAAAATAGTATGTGCAAAAATTTGATGTCTCCTTTGATATATATGCCTGGCATATGGATCCTTCCACTTGAGCTCTATTTTTCACAGTCCTTTTGAACCCTCCAATTTCTCATTCAAACGGATACATCCACCTGTATTGTACTAGTCCACATACACGTGCTTCATATGCTAAGTGTATAGGCAAGTGCTTCATGGAGTCAAAGAAACCAGGGGGAAGTATTCTCTCTAATTTGCACAAAATGACAGGAATATTTTTCTCCATAACTAATAGATCTTCAACCCTTAGAGTAGGTGAACACAGGTCCCTAAAGTACTCACTTAACTCAGTCAATGGCTTCCAAACATGGTTTGGTAGTTCCCTAAATGCAGCAGGTAGAAGACACTCCATGAATATGTGGCAATCATGACTTTTCATCCCAAAAAATCTTCCTTGTTCAACATTCACACAACGACTGAGGTTTGAAGCGTAAATGTCAGGCATTTTTAACTCCTT
Organism: Abrus pulchellus subsp. cantoniensis; assembly: GCA_024086825.1. Taxonomy (NCBI): domain Eukaryota; kingdom Viridiplantae; phylum Streptophyta; class Magnoliopsida; order Fabales; family Fabaceae; genus Abrus; species Abrus pulchellus. The sequence continues at coordinate 17,574,864 of CM044056.1, forward strand.
CACCCACTTACACATATCTTGTCTTTGTGGTAAAGTCAGAGTGTAACTTGCCTTTGGCTTTGACCATCGACCATCTGCAAGTTGTTGTAACCTCAATTCATGACGCCTACAATATTCTTCTAAATCTTGCCTTGCCTTGACATTATCTTTAGTTCGATCAGTGTCCATTACAGTATTCCTGATATTGTCAAATACATTTTTTTCCACATACATCACATCTAAACAATGACGAACTAAGTTATCCTTGCAATATGGGAGCTCCCAGAATATACTTTGTTTGGTCCAATTATGTGTCATCCATAACTAGGAAACCTAATGGATTTTCCTACTTCTGTTATTTTTGGCAAGTGTTTAACTCTATCCCATACTTGATGACCATTTAAACGGGCGGGAGGGTCCTCATTCTCAACAGTTGCTTTCTTAAATTTGTACGCTTGACGCCTATAAGGATGTTCCATATCTAAAAATCTCCTATGGCAATCAAACCATGAATTTTTTCCTCCATGTTTTAAAGTAAATGCCTTTGTATCCTCCATACAAATTGGACATGCTAATTTCCCTTGAGTCATCCATCCAGACAACATTCCATAAGCAGGAAAATCATTTATCGTCCACATCAGTGCTGCTTTCATGATAAAATTTTGCTTCCTTGATACGTCGTAAGTTACTACACCCTCACACCATAACTCTTTCAACTCATCAATCAAAGGTTGAAGGTATACATCAATTTTAGCCTTTGGATTTTCTGGACCAGGAATTATTACAGTCAAGAATAAATATGGATTTTTCATGCTCATTTTAGGAGGAAGATTAAAAGGTGTAACCACAATAGGCCAACAAGAATATGGTTTATTAAATTGATTGTTTGGAGCGAACCCATCAGCACATAACCCTAACCTTACATTTCTAGGATCGGATGCAAACTCGTGGATACACTTGATCAAAATGTTGCCAAGCCTGACCATGAGATGGATGAGTCATTATCCCATCACTCCTTTTATTTTCAGCATGCCACGTCATGTAAGGAGCTGAACTCATAGACGCATACAACTTTTTTAGCCTAGGAATAAAAGGCAAATAATGCATTCTACTTTGCGGTACATCTTTATGTTTACCACTTCTACCACCTCTTCTTGGTTTAAACCTAGGCTCTCCACAGAATTTGCAATTGGTCAAAACAGCATCATCTTTGTAATACAGCATGCAGCCTTTCAAACAACGATCAATTTTGACTTCTTTTAATCCAAGTTTGGAAACTAATTTTTTGGCTTGGTAAAAGTCCTTTGGGACGGAGTCAGGTTCGGGACTAAGCTCACTAATTAATGTAGCCCATTGATCAAATGAACTCTGACTTTGATTGCTTTCTGACTTTATGCTTAACATTCTTATTGCTAAAGATAACTCTGAATGCACACACCTATCCCATAAAGGCTTGTTTGCTGCTTCTAAAACATTATAAAACTTTGCAGCCTCTCCATTAGGTTCTTCTTCAGCTTCAAAATCATGAAAAATTCCAAATTGAGGACCACAGCATCATATATTTGAATTACCTACTTGATTTTCTAAATTAACTTCTTCCCCATGCTCAGTCCATATCCAATAATCATGTTTAAATCCAAACTTATACAAATCATATCTAATTGAATCAATATCCAAAAACTTTCTACACTTGCACTTAGAACATGGACACCTAACGAACTGATTGGTGATGAATTGCTACGAATTACAACAGACGCGTATAAATTCCTCTACACCTTCAAGAATTCAGGTTTTATTCCCCCTCGACTTGGGTGCAACCTATCATACATCCACTGACGATTTCTGAGAAACATCTTCCTCAATATGGTATCAACCTTCTAAAATACATTACAGAAAATTTTAATATAAATTTTGGCAGAATCTCCCCTAATACATGTTAATTTCTTTACATTTGTTTACCATTTTTTTACAACAATGAAAATTTCACCTAAAATCAACTAATAAATTATAAAACAATAAATTATTCGATACATCAAACAAAAACACATCACAATCCTACACCGTTCTAGAGCACATCCCCTTGTAACTCCACAACATGCATATTTTACAAACTCCACAAACACAAACAATCCCACAGCACACAATAATCAGGTTCGGAGAAGGACCTCTACGCCCTTCCCCCCAGTCATACAATCTCCAATCCTACAACTCTATCTTAGAAATTTTAAGTCTCTAAAAAACATAAAAAATTAAAAAACTAAACCGATTAAAAGTTAGAGTATCGTACCAGGAATACAATGATGCAAAAAAACTTTCAAATGGTAGCTCCAATCACTCGCAATGGCCAAACCACTGAGCTCTTTGAGAGAGAGAGAGGGGGGGAACGAGAGAGAGAGAGCGTCTGATAATGGGGGAGGGGAAGAGGAGACGCGGTTTTATGGATTTCAGTCATTACAGATGGGAAAATCCGTCTGTAATGGGTTTAATGAAACGGTGCGTTTCAGGTGACACATTACAGACGGATTTTTTCGTCTGTAAATACGTCAATCCCATTTACAGACGAAAAAATCCATCTGTAATTTGTCACTTGAAAGGTCGGCTTAAACCGCCACATTTACAGACGGAAAAATCCGTCTGTAATTTCCCGCTATAATATTTTCTCCTATTTTCAAATTATAGACGGAAAAATCCGTCTGTAATTGTTGTCTATAATGTTTGGCGCCAAAAAGCAGGCTAAATACAGACGGATTTTACAGACGGATGTTTCAGAAAATAAAAAAAAAAAAATTTATTCCACAAATCCGTCTGTATTAAGCACTTTTCTAGTAGTGAGTTGTCTTGGCCCTGTTGGCCCTGGGTGTGTTCTTCCTAGGAGTGTTTGCCATTAATCTGCACATAGAAAAAGGGATAAATCAGTGATAGTGCAGAAATAATCATGCAGCAAGAATTTCACACCATTTGAAAATGAAAGAAAGAAAATTCAAGCAAATTACAGCATGGTTGCAAAAGAGAGTAGCTACTATGATGAATGAAAGTAGTTACTTTGGCAATAAAAGCATGACAGAATGCAGAGGTAATGGTGTGGACATAATTTCATAGCAAGTGTGCATGAATCAGAGAAAATTGGGGTAAATCAGAGTAGTTCTGCATACAAAAGTAACTAATTTGCTAATTGATAGTAATTACTTTGACAGTGACAGAACAGACAGTTAGGCACATGCAAAGGAAATGAAATGAGTCATGCAATTTTTTGTAATGTTGAAGTGATAAAAGTGGTCACTATGAAAGTAGACACTTTCAGTGAAGCTTATTAGCATGAAAAAACATGTAGACACAAAACACTTGCAAATTAAAGCAACAAATTAGGTCCAGTGTAGAAGGAAATAGTTTTCAGTTCAAAGTGATCACTATGTGTTGGCAGGTAACTACTATGACAGAAAAAACAATTTCAAAATGGAATCCATAATTCATTTGTTTATAATGCAGAAAAACACATATCCTATATTAAATCATGGTCTATAAAAGAGGTTCATTTGATAGTAGTTGAATGTAAAATTTAAACACAGAGTGCATTTGGATCCAAGTAGACTAATTCTCAATTTCTAAGTCAATTTGCAACATGAGGAATGCAGAAAACAGCTATGCACAAGATGAATTCAACTAAATCAGCTAAGGTAAAAAGTATGTGTAGAAATATAGGTCCAATTTCATTTCAAATTTCTAGAATGCAGAACATGGAGTGAGTGAAAATGTGAGTACATAGTAATGCAATTGAATCAGATCAACAATGAGTGTAAAAAGTGAGCAGACACAAGGTATTCACAGAGAGTGATCACTATGAATGTTGATAGCGACTACTCCAGAGCAAAAACACTTCAAATTCACAAAGGAAAAATACAAATCAATTTCTAATTATGAGAATTGGAATTTCAATGCATAGAAATCACATTCAAGACTAAAACAAACCTAGGGTTCAATCATGTCAATTTGCACACACAGAATCAAATTGATCATCCCACTAACTTAAATTCATGTAATTATCCTTACAGAAACTGATTCTAACCAGTAATTTCAACTAAAATTAGTTCTAATAAAAAATCCCCAATTTAAAAATGAAGATCCCTAACGCAGAGAGTGAGGAAGAGGAAATTACCTGGATTGGAGTTCAAATCAAGTGCAAAAGTGCAGGAAAGTGACGTTCAAATGCAAGGAATTGAATTCGAGGGAGTAGGTGCTCAGAAAATTTGAAGGGAAGTGAAAAAATTCTCAGAAATGTAGAGTGAGAATGAACGTGAGAGGAGCCCTGTTTATATGAAAATAATGGGCGTGGTTACTCTCAAGAACCATAGTAGACACGCGCAAGAGGTTTTGCAAAAATGGGGTGCGCGTGGCTACTATGAACTTTTATAGTAATCACTACAGAGGCGCCTTTTCTCAGTTATTTCAAAAGAGGTTGTGCGTGGTTACTATGAACTTTAATAGTAACTACGCGTGTCAAGTGTTCAAAAATGGGTTTTGTAGTGGTTACTATGAACTTTCAAAGTGACCACTACAGAGACGCCCTTCATGTGTATTTTCCCAGAGTGCTGTGCATGGCTACTATGAACTTTCATAGTAGTTATGTGCAAACCAATAAATTTAAAAGCCTTCAAAGTGGTCACTATAAAAGTTGAAAGTGACAACTACAGAGAGTAAAGTTATATACCTTAGTGGAAAGTGACCACTATGGCTTGGGGAAAGTGATTACCTTCATGACAAACCTCAAAATTCTTTCCTAAAGGGAATGCTTGGTGCCATGGAAATGATTATTCCTCCTTCTCCACTTGGACTTCCATGAATATATGCAGAAATTGAGTCCAAATAAGCAATTTTTCCTCTACAAAAATTATGAACAAATCATTAATGAAACAATGAGTCAAGTGTAGAACAAAGTGTTTGTGCAGCATGAACTAAGCAACATGACTAGTAACACAGCTCAAATGAAAGAATGCTTATTGAAATTAAAAGAGAACTAGAAAGTGTTATAAAAATTGTGAGTTGCCTCTCACAAAGCGCTTCTTTAACGTCACTAGCTTGACGTTTTATGGAGCTCTCACTCTAAAATAACCAAAGAATCAAGAACAGTTGGAGGTTGCTCTAGGAAAGCTTCCTCCACATTAGCCTCAAGTGTAGGATTCCCATGGAAAGGCTTTAGGTGATGGCCATTCACTTTAAAAACCTTGTTTATGGATTCATTTTTTACTTCTACTACTCCATAGGGAGAAATGGTGGTCACAATGAAAGGTCTAATCCATCTAGATCTGAGTTTTCCAGGCATGAGCTTCAAACGGGAATTAAACAGCAAAACTTTTTAACCTATGAAAAACTCCTTCCTTGCTATCCTTCTATCATGAAAGCTCTTTGTTTTCTCCTTATAAATTATGGAGTTTTCATATGCATCAAGGAGAAGTTCTTCTAATTCTTGGAAGTGCAGTTTTCTTTGTTTCCCAGCTTTGTCTAGGTCCATATTGCAGGCTCGCACTGCCCAATAAGTACGGTGTTCTACTTCCACTGGTAGGTGGCAGGCTTTTTCATAGACAATTCTATAAGGTGACATTACCAAAGGAGCCTTGTATGTTGTTCTATGAGCCCAAAGAGCATTGTCAAGACGCTTGCTCTAGTCTTTCCTATTTGGCTGAACAATCCTTCCCAAAATCTTCTTAATTTCTCTATTGGAGAGCTCAGCCTGCCCATTGGTCTGGGGATGATAAGGGGTGGATACCTTGTGCACTACTCTTTACTTTCTCAGTAAATTCTTAATGGTTCTATTGCAGAAGTGGACACCTTGGTCACTAATCAAAGCTTGAGGTACTCCAAACCTACAAAACAAATGAGTACGTATAAAATCAGCAACCACTCTTGAATCATTAGTTCTTGTGGGCTTAGAGTCTCTACCCACTTAGAGACATAGTCCACAGCAAGCAAAATATATAAGAAACCAAAGGAAGGAGGGAAAGGACCCATGAAGTCTATACCCCAAACGTCGAATACATCACAGTATAAAATGGATTGTTGAGGCATTTCATGCTTCAAGGTGATTACCCCTCCAATTCTTTGGCATCTCTCACATGTAGAACACACTTGCCAAGAGTCTTTGAAGATTGTAGGCTAATAAAAACCTGCATCCAACACTTTCCTTGCAGTCCTTTGGGGCCCAAGGAGGCCTCCTACAGTGGATGCATGGCAGAAATGCAAAACTGATGCAGCTTCTTCCTCAACAATGCACCTCCTAATCACTTGATCACTATAGAACTTCCACAAATAGGGGTCATCCCAGAGGTAATGCTTGGCATCATTCTTGATCTTTTCCCTTTTAATCCTTGGTGCATCTGCTGGAAAAACTCTCGCAACTAAAAAGTTTACAATGTCAGCAAACCAAGGTAACGTTGAACTATATAACTCTAATAGTTGCTCGTCAGGGAAATCATCTTTTAGAGGAGTGAGTTCAGGAACTCCCTCTATCCTGCTGAAATGATCTGCCACCAAATTTTGTGCTCCACTTCTATCCTTTATCTCCACATCAAATTCTTGAAGTAGAAGCATCCACCTTATCAACCTTGGCTTCAAATCTGTCTTCTTCAAAAGGAACTTAAGAGCAGAATGATCAGTAAACATCACAACTTTTGACCCTAGCAAGTATGATCTAAATTTATCTAAAGCAAATACTATGGTCAATAGTTCCTTTTTAGTTGTGGTATAGTTACACTGTGTAAGATCCAAAGTCCTAGATGCATAATAAATGACATGTGGATCCTTACCAAACCACTGTTCTAAGACAGCAGCCACAGCAAAATTGGATGCGTCACACATGAGCTCGAATGGGAGTGTCCAGTTTGGTGGCTAAATGATGGGAGTTGTAGTCAAGGCGGTCTTTAGGCAATCAAACGCCTCCTTACACTTAGCTCCAAACTCAAAATCAATATCTTTCTGCAGTAACTTAGAAAGAGGAAGGGCTATCTTGGAAAAATCCTTGATATAGCACCTGTAGAAACCTGCATGGCCAAGAAATGCACGCACCTCTCACACACAAGAGGGGTAAGAAAGCTGTGAAATGACATTAAGTTTAGCAAGATCTACCTCAATTCCCTTCTCAAATATTATATGTCCTAAGACTACCCCCTTCCTAACCATAAAATGGCATTTCTCAAAGTTCAAAACAAGGTTAGTCTCTATACATCTTTGTAAAACTCTATCCAAGTTTCCTAAGCATGTAGAAAATGATGACCCATATACAGTGAAGTCATCCATGAAGACTTCAATACAATGCTCAACCAAATCAGAAAATATGCTCAACATGCATCTTTGAAATGTACTGGAGCATTGCAAAGCCCGAATGGCATTCTCCTATATTCAAATGTACCGAATGGGCATGTAAAAATGGTCTTCTCCTGATCCTTAGGAGCTATGCATATTTGAAAATAACCATAGAATCTGTTTAGGAAATAGTAGTGAGACTTACTTGTCAGGCGCTCCAGCATCTAATCAATGAAAGGTAGAGGAAAGTGGTCTTTCCTGGCCTGATTGAGCCTCCTATAATCAATGTAGACTCTCCAGCTGTTCTGCAACCTAGTGGACAAGAGCTCATCCTTCTCAGTCTTCACCACTTTAATCCCTAACTTTTTGGGCACCACCTGCACTGGACTCACCCATGTGCTATCTGATATCTGGTAAATGATGCCTGCTTGGAGTAGCTTAGTGATCTCCTTCTTCACCACCTCCAAAATGATCAGGTTTACCCTCCTCTGAGGCTGTCTTACTGGCTTGGATCCCTCTTCCAAGAAAATCCGGTGCATGCACAGGGAAGGGGTGATTCCAAGGATGTCAACCAAGGTCCATCCAATAGCCTTTCTATGCTTTCGAATCACATCGAGCTACTACTCCTCTTGGTCCTCATCAAGCTTAGTGGATATGATCACAGGGAGATTCTCACCTGCTTCCAAGTAAGCATACTTTAGATGCTCAGGTAGAGGTTTAAGCTCCAAGATGGGAGGCTGTTCAACTGAAGGAAGTGGTTTAGCACTCTCATTTGAAATAATCTCTGCAACATTTAAATCATAAGGGTTAGATTCAACTACACTTGCTGTACTCAAGGAACCATATTCTATCCTTTTGACTTTTCAATGTCATTAATGTCAGAAGTTGCAGAATTTAAATCCAAAAAATCAGAAATTCAAGTATCACACAAAGATGAATTAGTACAATATTCACAAATTTTAGTATCTATGGTATCTACACAATCAAAAAAATCAAAGAAAGAGTCTCCTAAAAATTCAACAAAACTATCATCTATCAAGCTATCAAAAGCATCAATGTGGAAAACTGAATGCTCCTTAAGTGAGTGCTTCATAGCATCTAGTATGTTGAAGCGAACCACACTCTCTCCAAACTCCATAGTGAGAGTACCAGCATGCACATCAATCTTGGTCCTGGCTGTCTTCAAGAATGGCCTCCCCAAGATGATGGGTGCAACTCCTTTTATTGGCTCTTCTTCTTGCATGTCCAAGATGTAGAAGTCAGCAGGAAAGATCAAGTCATTCACTCTCACTAGAACATCCTCCACAAGGCCAGTTGGATTAGTAGTGCTCTTGTTTGCTAGCTGGATGATGACACCTATGGGCTGCAATGGTCCAAGAGACAAAGATGTGAAGATAGATAAAGGCATAACATTAATAGATTCACCTAATTCAAGCATGGCATTATCTATCCTATTATTGCCTATAATGCAGGGAATAGTAAATGTCCCTGAATCTTTGCATTTCTCAGGCATGGAAGTTTTCTGCCTCTCAAAAAAGGTTGATACATTCCTCCCTATGTTCACTCTTTCATTACCCTTTAGCCATATGAGTGCACAAGTCCTTAAGGAATTTGGCGTACTTTGGGATTTGCTTGATAGCATCTAACAAAGGGATATTGACTTCAACCTTTCTGAAGGTATCCAGGATTTCTTTGTCAACCTCTTCTTGCTTCTTGCTGGGCTGAGCCATTCTTTGAGGGAAAGGAATAGGAATGGATCTCTCTTCTTTGTCTACCACTCTTGGTTGATATGGTGTGGGCGTAGGTGCAGGCTGCTCTTGGCTCTTAATCTCTCCTCCTTCATCTTCTACAACTAGAGTGCAACTAGGATTCTTCTCCTTAGGCATCTCCGGCTTTTGCATCACCTTACCAGATCTCAAGGTAATGGCACTCACATTCTTTGGGTTTATTACAGTTTGTGCAGGGACATAGCCTGAACCTTGAGATTGAAGTTAATTCAGGGATGAAGCAAGTTGACCCATTTGATTCTCCAAGGTCTTGATACTTGCTTGAGTCTATTGCTGGAAGGCCTGACTCTATTGCTGGAAATTGAGATTACTTATAGTGAGTTGCTTCACAAGGTCTTCCAAGGATGACTCACTCTTTTGAGGTGCAGAAGCCAGTGAAGAGGATACTTGATGGTGCTGCTGAGATGAAGATGATGGATGGTGATGTTGCTGGGCTGGATATGGCTTGTTTTGTCCAGCTTGATGCGGTTAGAAATGGTTGTTGGTTGGTTGGCTAGAGCTTTTATACTGTGCATTTCCTCCCCACCTTAAGTTAGGATGGTTCCTCCAACCGGGATTGTATCAATTAGAAGATAAATCCCAGCTCTGTTGTTGCTGCAGCTGCTGAAAAGAAAATTTATTAGCAAAAATATTAGCAGCATAAGCTTGAGGATTACCTTCCAAAGATTCAGTGTCTTGCAATGTAGGCAACTATCAGTGAAGTGATCCGTAGATGAACAGATCCCACAAACCATGGCTGGAATGGGTGGAGGTGGAGGTGTATATGCAGCATAATTCTTTTGGATAGATGCCAACTGTTTTACCATAGAAGCCAACTCATCTAGCTTATGCTCCAACTTATGTGAATCTGAAGTTTGAATTTCATTGACACTCCTGGACATGATGGAATTTTTCCTTGTAGCAAACTGTTGAGAGTTAGCTGCCATATTCTCAATGAGGTTTCTAGCGGCTGCGGAAGTCTTATCAACTAGGGCTCCCCGCTAGCTGCATCGATCATGCTCCTATCCATTTGGTGTAATCCCTCATAGAAGTATTGGATTAGCAGAATCCGATGATGGGGACAACTAGCACATAGTCTCTTGAAACGCTCCCAATATTCATACAAACTTTCCCTCTCCAGCTGCCTAATACCACATATTTCCTTTCTTATTAAGGCAGCCCTTGAGGCAGGGAAAAATTTTTCCAGGAACATTATCTTGACTGTGTCCCAACTTGTAATAGAGCCAGTGGAAGATAATATAGCCAATCTTTAGCCAAATCCATAAGAGAGAATGGAAAAGCCTTCAATTTCACATGCTTTTCAGGCACACCAATATGGAATTCCTTGAGATGTTTATGTGGATCTTCACCTGCAAGACCATGAAATTTAGGTAAAAGATGGATTAGGCCAGTTTTAAGAACAAAAGGGGCATCCACATCCGGTTATTGGATACACAAAGTCTGGTAAGTCATGTCTAGTGCGGCAAGTTCCTTAAGTGTCAGGTCATTTTTTGCCATTTCTAAAGGTTCAGAATTTAAAGAATGCACAGAAGAATATATGAAAGATGGAGAAGATGGTTCCTTAGTATGTGCAGAGTTTTGTCTATTTGTCCTAAGGTTCCTAAGATTCCTAAGGAATGTCCTATCAATTTCAGTATCTAGAGGATATAAATATCCCAGATTTGATCTGGTCATTCATTAGGAATTAGCTATGGGAATTGAAAAGAAATTAAATGAATGAGGTAACTAAAGTGCAGATTATGCAAGAAACTACTATGCAGAAAAATTAAATACAATATGCAGTGAAAACAAAACAACAAGTGTGCAGTCCTATTGATTAACTCTTGCAAAATTATGCAGCAGAAACAGGGCAATTATGCAGTAAACTGATGAATTCACTTTTTATTATATTTTTACTTGCCTTTTTGGTGCTCCTTGATAGAAAAATTGGACTTAGATAGTGTAAATAATATAGAAATCACATTTTAAGTAAATATCATAGGTTTATTAATATTTGGTTAATTTGCATTTAATTACATAGATATAGATTGCAATTTTAATTATCTTGATAATTTTACAGAGTCCCCAAGTTAATTCTGAGATATCTTGGCCCTCGGATGAAAGTTGCCCCCAAAGTAGCCACTTTTAGGAACAAAAGTGGCAACTACAGCAAGTCTGGGCATGAAAGGTTCCAAAGTAGCTACTTTCAACCTTCAAAGTAGCAACTCCAGAGAGCTCCAGGATGCCACTTTTGGAAGCAATTTGCGCGTGGCCACTGTTGCCTTTCAAAGTGGCTACGCGCATCCAAAGTAGCCACTTTCAAGTCCAAAAGTGGCAACTCCAGAGAATTGGCAAGCTTATGTAAATACGCGCGTGGATACTTTCAAGGCCCAAAGTGGAGACTTTCAAAGGTAAAAGTGGACACTTTGCTGACATGTCTTCCACTATAAATAGATTTTAGGAATTAGGGTACAAGGACTAGAACATTTATTTTTCTTTCATTCTCTTTGCCAAATTAGGACATTTTCTTTCCAGAGCTTTGGAGCCTTGGGTGACAGCCATGGGTCCATTATAGGTTTTAATTTCCAATTTCCCTTTGATTCTCATTGAGTTTACATTAATGTTGCTTACGTTTCTGCATTTATTTCTTTCATCTGTGAAGCCCATCCATATGGAGGGCTAAATTTTCTTGTAATTCCTAGTCAACTCATATGGTTCTTGAATTCTTGGGTTTAATGGCAATATTACTCTTTCTTTCCTTGGATTTATTAATCCCAATCTTTAAATGAAATGAAATTTACATGAGGGGAACATTGCTTAATGAACCCTAAATTACCCAAACGAAATTCTAATCTAAAATTGATTAATTTTGATTAATCTTTAAGATTGATTAATCATAGGGATAGAGATTGGATCCCATTAAGATGCTTAATTTTAATTGGGATGCTTAAGTTAATTTTTGCTTGTTAGATTAACTTAATTTAAGGGAAGAAAAGGGGATTATTGAATCATTTGAAAGAATAGGGATAGAACTCATTGATTGACTAGGGATTACTCTTCTTAATTGATTGAATTTCACTAGTTTACATTTTTCTCTTGATTAAAATTTGGAAATTGACAAACCTCCCTCCAATTTACTTGCTTTAAAATCTATGTTTACACTTATTCGATGTATGTTTCCAACCAAAAATTCCTTGGAGACGACCTAGGACAACACCCTAGTACTGCATTCATTTCTTTGCATATTTGATGAGGATTAACGACAATCTTTGTGCATAACGAGTAGCGAAATTCGTTCCATCACAAACGAAAATGCAATGCAGTAAACTAAAATGCATAAATCAGAATTCACAAAATACAAAAAACAACAATTGGTTGTACCTAAGTGCATGATATCTCTACTTACCTATGAAACTACAACTATACTAAAGATTCACAATGCAAAAGTTCAAAGAGAACTCATTAAACATGCAGAAAATGAAAATGAAAATAGAGCAAATAACATATTTATGAAAAATCAACACCAATGTTCCTCGGCAACGGCACCAATTTGATGATGCATTTTCATGTTTTGTTTAAAAGATTTGTCGCAAATCCTCATCAAAATTTAAACAAATTAATGTAGTACCAGGGTTCCCCTAGATTGTCTCCCATGAACATTGGCTATTAATCTTCATTAAACATGTTAAAGGCATTAATTGAACAAGCAATTAAAATGGGGGGTTTTGTGGTTTCAAAACAATATAAGGAGCAGCAACCAAACAAGTTTAATTAATTCAAACAATAGAAAGCAGTAATCCTTAGTTCATCCACATAGATTCTATCCTCATTCCACTCAAGATTTAACACTCATCCTCTCTCCCATGAATTAGGTTAATTTAACAAGTGAAAATCAACCTTATGGTCCCAACGAAATTATGCAATTTGTTAGGCTCTAATCCCTCATCCCAAGATTACGCAACCTTAGAATTAAACCTAGGATTAAGCAATCCCTAGTTTAGAATCTCCTTAAAATGAATTAGGGTTAATTAAGCAATGTCCCCCTTATTCACTATTAATTCAATTCAAGAGGCAAGGAATAAGGATTGAAGATATCATTCATAATTTTCTACAATTCAGAAGGGGCATTTTTTAAGCCAAAGGGCATAACATTCCATTCGTAATGCCTAAAGGGAACAGTGAAGGCGGTCTTATACCTATTATTTTCACAAATTTGGATTTGCTAAAATCCAAATTTCATGTCAAATTTTAAAAAGATCTTAGTAGAATTTAATCTATTAAGAAGATCTTTTTGTTGGGAATAGGATACGTAATCCATTGGAGGGCTTGGTTAAAGGGTTTGTAGTTTATTACTAATCTGGGAATGCCTCTTTCTAATTCTGCAGGTTTATCAACATAAAAAGCAGAACACGACCAAGGACTCTTACTTTTTCTGATGAGTTTTTTGTCTAAGATTTGATCTCTTTCTGACAATACTGAAGCAGTTCTTCATTCATTTGAATAAGTCTAGCCTTAGTAGGGATTTGACTGTCCTTAAAATCTGACTCATAAGGAAGACTAACAATATGCTTCTTCCTATTCTAGAAAGCATTAGGAAGATCAGAACAGATAAAACAATGGATAGAACTTAAAAGGAATTGGATCCTTTTTTGAAGTGAAGGATTCTTTAATTGTTTCTCAATGTTGGCAAAAGAAACTTCTTCTTTTAAAAAATTAATGTGATTAATTTTATTTTGAATAGAATTGATATTTTTAGTAAAAAGTTTACTAGAAAATTTGAAAGTTATTTGCTTACCTAAATGATAGGTGAAAATCCCTTCTTTCGAAATCTGAAGTGGAAAAAGGGCTTTAATAAAAGGTGTACCCAAAATCACTTCATTTTCCAAATTTTTTTAACAAGGAGAAAGTTTGTTTTGATCATAAATCCTTGATTTTCTAGAAAAGCTTTGGATAATTTATAATTAATTTTGAGTTTTGAACCACTAGCAGTAGTGAGTTTTTCATAAGTTTTCCCAAAATATTTTGTAGGAACTAATCCTTCTAAAATACAGTTTGAATTGGCACCAGTATCAAAGAGTGCCAAAGTGTCAAGAACAAAATCATCAATAATGATTCTGATATTAATGTAAAATTTTTGAATTTTGACCTTATTGATCAAAAACATAAAAGTTTCTTTCAGATTATCAGAATCAACTTTTCAGACTCATTATTCTCAAGAGGTTTTTCTTTCTCATTTTCAGATTCATCATCATCTTCGAGTTAGAAAAGAATAACCTAATGAATTTGTTGTTGTTCTTTGATATCTTTAATTTCTTTCTTGAGATTGTTAATCTCAATTTGGAGATCCTGGATAGTGGTTGGTTTAATGTTAGAATTCTTTTCTAATCTTTTAAAAATATTTGTTATGTCAAACTTATTAGTAGTAAAAAGTTCTTTGGGTTTTGGTTTTGCTTCTAAAACATCTTTGAATTTGTTAAAAAAAAAATTTCTTTCATGAAGATCAGAAATAGAACTTATTGCTTCTATAAGAAGATCTTGTTCTTTTGTTAAAACATTGATTTTTGGAGTATCATCACTATCAGAAGAAGAGATTTTGTCATCATGTTGAATTTGGTTGACATCCTCGTTGGTTTCTATAGCAGAATCTTCTTTAGAAGATTTAATAAGGAGGTTATTGATTTGATCCTCAACGGAAGGATCAAGGTTGAGGCTACTAATCTTCTTCTTAAGCCTGTAGTACTTACTGATATGGCCAGACATACCACAGTTGTAACAAGTTACACCTGTTCTGGCTTTCTTAGGGATATTGCTGGGGATGACATTTTCCCCCTGTTTCTTGGTAGAAGGTTTCCTATTGTACTTCCTTTTATAAGGTTTCTTAAGAGTTTCAACAGTTTCTTTTTTAGGAGTCTGTTTTTTCTTTTTGGTAGAGCAAGAAGGAAGACCAAATTGCTCACAAAAAGATCCTAAATCTTTCTTATTCAGGGCTCTTTCCTTGGCTAACTGCTTATGGAGTTTATCTTTTTGACAAACTTTGATAGCATTATGAATAATAATGGCAGTGAGTTGATCATAGTCATAAATGTCACAATTAATATCTCCATTAGGAGAGTGACTTCGGAGCTTACTTCTAATAAGGTCACCGAAAGACTTAGGAAGGCCATCAAGGTATTTCTCCTTCCAATAGGCTTAGTTACAATCTTTTCTTGTTAAAACCCTAGACATAAAAGTATCTTTATACCATTTAAAGTCCTCTAAGGTTTTACATCTAAGATAGGATAAAAGCTCACCAAATCTTTCTCTCCATAAAGAGGGATCTCCAAGAAAATATTGAGATATAGTGTATAATAAAGTATACACTGCATCAGGGAGCTGTTCATTATCGCTGACAATGGCTTTACCTTTACCATCAATTTTAACTGCAGAGAGAATATTTTCTCTATCAGTTTCAGTGAGATAATTATCTCACCAACCTTTGAGTTGACCAGTGAATCCTGCCACTAGAATATAAACAATGGTATCTTCACGCATATTTTGGTTAGTAAAATAGCCCATAGCAACGACAGACATATTTTTGAGCTTGGAAATGATATTATATTCAGATAAACCATCAATATTCCAAATATAGATATCATTAGAATTAAAACTTTAGATATAATCTTGCTTTTCTTCTAAAACAAGATCAGGAGCAGTAGCCTTATTATAATAAAGCTTGGAAGAATTTTTTCAATTATTAACGGGATTAATGGCTAAAACAGAATCTGTCTCAGAATATTGTTCTAAATCAGCTTTAGAAATGGCATTTACAGTCTTAGTAATAGATCTAGTCCTAGGTTTGGCGCTAGATTCTTCAGAAGTTTGGAAAGTATCAGGGACAGTGGTGAGCAGACTAGTAATTTTACTAAGTAGCTCATTTTGGTTATCGTCAATGGCTTTAGTTCTTTCTTTTTGCCTAAGTTCAAGGACTTTTTGTTTAGCTTTGGCGCTAATCTTGAAAGGCTTGAAGAGGTTTTTTTTAATTGAGGTTAGGAAGAGGAAGAAGCTATTTCTTCCTCCTTAGGTTTAATAGGATTTACAGAGATTTTTTGTCCTAAAACCTGAAGGTATTTGTTGGTGTAATTGGCCTGTTCCATAAGGCCTTGGATATAATTGGGAGTGATAGACTCATTAGGATTCTTGGTTTTGAAAGGAGTAGCTGTAACAGGGTTACCGCTTTTGTCTTTCAAGTTTGGTAACTGATAATGAGTTGTGGGTGGCAGTTCACTCTGAACAATTTGTCCATCTTTAATCTGCCAAGATATAACATTAGCAGAGGAAGTACTAATAACGTCCTCTTGCCAAGGATAATCAATATTATTATTAATGGTATAAGCATGATACCACTCAAAGAAGGGGATATTCTGCTTGACCTTTTCGAGAAATTGGTAAAATTCCTCTTGGATATCGGATCTATTCTTACCCTTGTAATTTTGGAAGAACCACTCTCTTTGAGATTTTCATTCCTCAGAGTAGAAATCTTTCCTAAGGGTTTCTTTATCTATAATGAATTTATGAGATAACATCATAAGACTCATTAAGGGAAGAGTAGGTTGGAGATTGGATACTCTGGTTTTCTTCTTCTTTTTCTGAGGTTTGGTAGACATTTCTAAGAACATTAGAAGAAGTATCTAAACCTTGTAGCTTTATATGTGAAGGATCATGACTAACAGATCTGGGTATTTCAGACCTAGAAGCTTTAGATCTATAGGAAAATAACCTCCTGGCAGAGGCAAAATCAGAACGACTGCTATAAGCATCAACTCTAGATGAGAAGGAGTTTCTCCTATCAAATATTATTTCAACCTTTCCAGAATTATCTTGAGAAATATTTTGAATTTAAGGAGTAGGCCTTGAGGCACAAGGAGTAGCCTTATCCAAAACCCACTTCTCTGGGAGAGAAACTTCATCCCATTTGATGACCCTATGAAGAGAAACATTAACCTTTGTCATATCATTGATAAACAAAGTAGTCTCACATCTATGAGGTTTAAAAAGGACTCTAGAAGTACAAGAGTTCATGGCTTTGTACTAGATACTATAGATTAAGGCGGTGGGAATAGATCCCTTTTTCATGTTTAAACCATGAAAACAAATATTGAGAAATAGCGAGTCAAGAATATGTTCATCTAAAAGACTCACTGTTTTGTTTGGGAAACAGTTGAAATAAATTGGACCTTGGCCAAGACTAGTTTCTACTATTCCTATTAGGGAATCATTAAAATTATTATGACGAGCATCTCTAAGACACATTAAGATAGCAGCATCTATACCTATGTCTATGAGAGGTTTGATAGCTACTTGACACATCCTATGTGAAGGTACTTGTATTTGCATTTGTGCTCATTGATGGAAGATTTGAACAGAAGATGGAATTCTTCTCCTAAATCTTTTCCTAAAAGAATATTGTTTTCAACAGTCTTAATAATATAATCAAAATTTTTTTTCATGGAGTGTTCTTCAGGAACATATAATGTATCCTGAGGGATTTCTAGGATGGTCCAATCATCCAGACTTTGGTTGATCTCTTCGAAGCGAACTTTCTCATCGAAGAGGTTATGTTTAGGTGTGATTTCAGGAGACTGTTTCTCCTGATTATTGAAATAGTTGTTTTTGGTTAGAGAGGAAGATGAAGAGCTAGAACCATAACAGAAAGAAATACGGGAGAAGGAGCGAAGGAGACGAGACATCATATAATATGAATCTGGCACATCACCCTCATTTGGTTCCATAATAATATATTTGTTAATTATTTATAACTTTTTCAACTAGATCTGGTTATTAGTGGACTTTTTTTTTTTAATTTATAAAATCAGAAATTCTTCTACTATAGCCACCAGCTTCTTATGTTCTTTGTTTCTTTTGAATACAGCATTGTCAAATTAGTCTTACTGCCCTTCAACCACGGGACTTACTACTACAGCCCTATTCCAAAGAACTAAGAACTACTGTACTTCCAGTAAAAGCATTCCATAAAATAATGAACTATACAAAAGCAGAATTTAAAAGCAATTTAAAGTCTAGATCCAGAAGAACATAGTTATAAATAATCAACAATTATATTCGTACTTCCCCATCAGGCTCTGATACTATATAACTCGAAGTGGATCAAGGGAAAATAAAATAGACCAAAAAGAAAGTAGGCAGTAGCAGGACTACAAAGTGATATTCAAAAGATTAAAAATGCAGAATATAAATATGTAAATTTAAAATATAGAAACTAGAACGGCGGTATAACCAGCACAGATCTAGTAGAGTGAGAAGAGAAGAAAGTTGGACGACAGTAGTTCGAACAGAACCAGCTAAGAGGGAGAAGAGAGAAAAATAATTTGTAACAACAAACTTTTATTGAAACTTGGAGAAAGGCTTACAAAGATATTATCTCATAGCACTTCTCTCTAGTTTATCTCTCTAAGATTGCTTAATAAAAAGGTGCCTCACATCTTGGTCGAGGACTCCTTATAAAGAGAAAATAAATACTGTTTCTACAGTTCCAGTTGATTACTGGAACTATTAATTACAATACAAGTTATAATTCTTCAATATTGATACCGAAGCAGTCGTCTTCATTTTGATCCATGTCATCAATATCTGCATTGGTATCTTGTTTTGTAGATGATTCAGCTTCATCTTGACTTTGAAAAAGAAGAAAAACATCTTTTAAATTTTTCTTCATCTTTTCTTTTGAGTCACAACTTGATAAATAAGCTGCAATTTTTTATTTTTGATTCAGAAATTGAAATGTTGTTGGATCTGCCAAATTTAACAATTTTGGATTTTTTCCAAAATATTCAGCAACACCAGATGTTCCAGCATGGTTAGTATTGAATTGATTCCACCATTTCACAAAGGAATATCTGTGAAGTAGAGGAAAAGATTCTTTATTTTCTGTCTTGCCATATCTGTACTGCCACGAGAATACCCATGCCAATGCAAAATTAGAAAAATACTTGAGATTTGCATGAATTCTTGATTCTCGCAAATATCTGCCTTTGTAAACCTTATATCCTTCTTTAACTGGTGTAGGAAGAATATCTTCAATTGGCCCAAATAGTCCCACCATTGGAGAAACCAATTTGGAAAATCATAAATCTGGTTTCTTTTAAAATATATTAACCAAGAATGTCGGTTAAGTTTGTTTTGGAACCAGAAACTTCTTGTCCAGGCATCAATATAGTCCCAGTAATTATATCCTACTGGGTCAAAAGGTTGAGAAAACTTTTTGTAAGAATTCAAATTTTTTCCAAAGTTTTTTGGTGTTAAAACTTTTCGGATCTAGATTGTAGAATGTATTATGATGGCAAGATCTTTTTTATCTTTGTAGTGTTTGATGGAAACAGAGTCTGAATCCACCAAAATGAATTCGTAAAATTGTCTGGTTTTGTTTATAGCATATGGTGTAAAATGAAAACCAAGTGGAAAGACTTTAGAAATGACTTTGTAGGGATTTTTATCCCAAAATTCAGGCTCCATTTGTATAATAGAAGAAAATTTTCCTTTTGCCATATAATGGTTGGTGTTTGACTTATGTTCGTCTTTTTGGAGGTTGAGGGTATTTTCTGTTTTGTTAAGATAACTAACTGTTTTTTGGGATTGGTTCAAGGACTGGATTATAGTATTTAGGCTAGCTAAATTTATTTCCATATCTTCTTCAGAGACAATATCTGCCCACGATTTCTTTGGTAAGTTACTCAAACTTCCTTGTTGGACAGCTAGGAGGGTACTAATCGGTAAAGCATAATCTGCTTTAGTCTGTTTGGTCGTTTTGGTAGGAGAATCAGTCTTTTTAGAAGATTCTTTTGGAGTTCCATATTGCTAGGTTGATGACTCAATAATTTGGATTGCTTTTTGAGTAGATGACTCAATGGGGGTAGATGACCCAGAAGATAAAGATTTTGAATCTACCGAAGCAGATTTTGATTTTGATTTGTTTAGAGTCAAGGCAAGCCTGACTCTTCCTCCTCGAGAAGTTCCCCCCTGGATGGGGTTGTTGCCTTTCTAGGCATACTATTTATCCTGTAAATATTCACAAGTCAGATAATCAGGTAGAGAATTGGAGGTGCCTTTGATATATTCAATTTCAAAATCAAAAACACTTAAAATTTCTTGCCATCTAGCAAAAATTTGTTTTGAGGCAAAGTTTTTAACATTCTTTTGTAAAATTTCTTTGGCAAACTTGCAATCTACTCTAATGAGAAATTTTTGGTTTAATAAATCTGATTGAAATTTTGAGATGCATAAAACAATAGCCAAAACTTCTTTTTTAACAGTCTAGTAATTCTGTTGTGCAGAATTCCAATATTTTGAAGTATATGCAATAATATGCTCATGCGTCTTAATTTTTTGTTTGAGAATGCCACCATAACCTATGTCAGAGGCATCAGTTTCAACAATTTTGAAAGCTTGAACATAGGGAGATAAAGACAACTTATCTCTCTGAATCTATTTTTAATATCTCTAACGACATTGGTATGAACATCAGTCCAGAAAGGATGATTCTTTTTAAGCCTATCATGTAAAGGCTTAATAATATTGTTGAGGTCTAGAATAAAATCACCTATATAATTAAGACATCCCAAAAACCTCTGAAGTTGAGTTTTATCAAGGATTCTGTCAAGAAATTTGTCAGTAAATTCAATGGATCTGCTGATAGGAATGATAGTTCCTTGATGAATATTGTGACCAAGGAACCTAATATTGGTTTGGAAAAGATTAATCTTAGACTTGGAAACAGCATGTCTATTTTGTTTGACAACATTGATAAAAACATTTATATTTTAAAATGCTGATTAATAGAATGAGAAAAAATTAAAACATCATCAATGTAGACAATGACAAATTTGGAATAAGGATCGAAGATATCATTCATAATTTTCTAGAATTCAGAAGGGGCATTTTTTAAGGCAAAAGGCATAACATTCCATTCGTAATGCCCAAAGGGAACAGTGAAGGCGGTCTTATACCTATCATTCTCACAAATTTGGATTTGCCAAAATCTAGATTTCATGTCAAATTTTGAAAAGATCTTAACAGAATTTAATCTATTAAGAAGATCTTTTTTGTTGGGAATAGGATACGTAATCCATTGAAGGGCTTGGTTAAGGGGTTTGTAGTTGATTACTAATCTGGGAGTGCCTCTTTCTAATTCTACAGGTTTATTGATATAAAAAGCAAAACACGACCAAGGACTCTTACTTTTTCTAATAAGTTTTTTGTCTAACAGATCTTTGATCTCTTTCTAACAATACTGAAGTAGTTCTTCATTCATTTGAATAGGTCTAGCTTTAGTAGGAATTTGACTATCTTTAAAATCTGATTCATAAGGAAGACTAACAATATGCTTCTTTCTATTCTAGAAAGCATTAGGAAGATTAGAACAGATAGAAAAATGGATAGAACCCAAAAGGGATTGGGTCCTTTTCTGAAGTGAAGGATTCTTTAATTGTTTCTCAATGTTGGCAAAAGAAACTTTTTTTTTTAGAAAATTAATTTGATTAATTTTATTTTGGATAGAATTGATATTTTTAGTAAAGGATTTACTATAAAATTTGAAAGTTATTTGCTTACCTAAATGATAGATGGAAATACCTTCTTTCAAAATCTGAAGTGGGAAAAGGGCTTTAATAAAAGGTGTTCCTAAAATCACTTCATTTTTCAAATTTTTTACAAGGAGAAAGTTTGTTTCGATCTTAAATCCTTGATTTTCTATAACGACTCTGGATAATTTATAATTAATTTTGAGCTTCGACCCACTAGCAGTGCTAAGTTTTTCAGAAGTTTTCTCAAAATATTTTGTAGGAACTAATCTTTCTAAAATACAATTTGAATCAGCACCGGTATCAAAGAGTGCCAAAGTTTCAAGAACAAAATCATCAATGATAATTCTGATGTTAATATAAAATTTTTGAATTTTGACTTTGTTGATTAAACACATAAAAGTGTCTTCCAGATTACCAGAATCAATCTTTTCATAATCATATTTTTCAAGAGGTTTCTCTTTCTCAACTTCAGATTCAACATCATCTTCAAGTTGGGAAAGAATAACCTGATGAATTTGTTGTTGTTCCTTAATATCCCTAATCTCTTTCTTGAGATTGTTAATTTCAATCTGGAGATCATGGATAGTGGTTGGTTTAATATTAGAATTTTTCTCTAATCTTTTGAAAATATTTGTTATATCAAATTTATTAGTAGTAAAATATTCTTTGGGTTTTGGTTTTGATTCTAAAACATCTTTGAATTTGTTAAAAAATTATTTTCTTTCATGAAGATCAAAAATAGAACTTATTGCTTCTATAAGAAGATCTTGTTCTTTTGTTAAAACATTGATTTCTGGAGTATCATCACTATCAGAAGAAGAGATTCGATCATCATGTTGAATTTGGTTGACATCCTCATTGGTTTCCTTGGCAGAATCTTCTTCAGAAGATTCAATAAGAAGGTTATTGATTTGATCCTCTATGGAAGGATCAAGGTTGAGGCTACTAATCTTTTTCTTAAGCCTGTATTATTTACTGATATGGACAGGTTTACCACAGTTGTAATAAGTTATACCTATTCTGGGTTTCCTAGGGATATTGCTGGGGATGACATTTTCCCCTTGTTTCTTGGAAGGATGTTTTCTATTGTACTTCCTTTTGTAAGTTTCCTTATGAGTTTCAACAGTTTCCTTTTTAGGAGTCTGATTTTTCCTTTTGGTAGAGCAAGAAGGAAGACCAAATTGCTCGCAAAAAGATCCTAAATCTTTCTTGTTCAGGGCTCTTTCCTTGGCTAACTGCTTATGGAGTTTATCTTTTTGACAGACTTATAGCAATATGAATAATAATGGCAGTGAGCTTACCATAGTCATAATTATCATAATTAATATCCCCATTAGGAGAGTGACTTTGGAGCTTACTTCTAAACCGAAAGACTTAGGAAGGCCATCAAGGTATTTCTCCTTCCAATAGGCTTGGTTACAATCTTCTCTTGTCAAAACCCTAGATATAAAAGTATCTTTATACCATTTAAAGTCCTCTAAGGTTTTACATCTAAGATTGGATAAAAGCTCACCAGATCTTTCTCTCCATAAAGAGGAATCTCCAAGAAAATATTGAGATATAGTGTATAATAAGGTATCTTCGGGCATATTTTGGTTAGTAAAATAGCCCATAGCGACAACAGACATATTTTGGAATTTAGAAATAATATTATATTCAGATAGTCAATTAATATTCCAAATATAAATATCATTAAAATTAAAACTTTGAATATAATCTTGTTTTTCTTCTAAAACAAGATCAGGAGCAGTTGCTTTATTATAATAAAGCTTAGAAGAATTTTTCTAATTATTAACTAGATTTATGGCTAAAACAGAATCTGTCTCAAAAATATTGTTCTGAATCAGCTTTAGAAATGACATTGACAGTCTTGGCAAGAGATCTAGTTCTAAGTTTGGCACTAGATTCTTCAGAAGTTTGGGAGTATCAGGGACAGTGGTGAAAATACTAGTAATTTTACTAAGTAGCTCATTCTGGTTATCGTCAATGACTTTGGTTCTTTCTTTTTGCCTAAATTCTAGGATTTTCTGTTTAGCTTTGGCGCTAATCTTAAAAGGCTTGAAAAGAGATTTTCTAATCGAGGTTGGGAAGAAGGAGCTATTTCTTCCACCTTAGGTTTAACAGGATTTTCAGATATTTTTTCTCCTAAAACCTGAAGGTATTTGTTGGTATAATTGGCTTGTTCCATGAGGCCTTGGATATCATTAGGAGTGATAGACTCATCAGGATTCTTGGTTTTGAAAGGAGTAGCTGTGACAGGGTTACCACTTTTGTCTTTCAAATTTGGTAACTGATAATGAGTTGTGGGAGATAGATCACTCTAAACAATTTGTCCATTTTTAATTTGCCAAGATATAACATTAGCAGAGGAGGTACTAATAACATCCTTTTGTCAGGGATAATCCATATTATTATGAATAGTATAAGCATGATACCAATCAAAGAAAGAGATATTTTGCCTGACTTTTTCGAGAAATTGGTAAAATTTCTCTTGGATATTGGATCTATTTTTACCCTTGTAATTTTGGAAGAACCACTCTCTTTGAGGTTTCATTCCTCAGAGTAAAAATCTTTCCTAAGGGTTTCTTTATCTATAATGAATTTATGAAATAACATCATAAGACTCATTAAGGGAAGAGTAGGTTGAAGATTGGATACTCTGGTTTTCTTCTTCTTTTTCAGAGGTTTGATAGACATTTCTAGGAATATTAGAAGATGTATCTAAGCCTTGAAATTTTATATGTGAAGGATCATGACGAACAGATCTGGGTATTTCAGACCTAAAAGATTGAGATTTATTGGAAAATGACCTTCTAGCAAAGGCAAAATCAGATCGACTGCTATAAGCGTCAACTCTTAAGGAGAAAGAGTCTCTCCTATCAAAGATTATTTCGCCTTTCCTAGAATTATCTTGAGAAATATTTTGAATTTTAGGAGCAGCCCTTGGGACACAAGGCGTAGCCTTATCCAAAACTCACTTTTCTGGGAGAGAAACTTCATCCCATTTGATGATCCTAGGAAGAGAGACATTAGCCTTTGTCATGTCAGTGATAAACAAAGTAGTCTCACCTCTCTAAGGTTTGAGAAGGACTCTAGAAGCACAAGAGTTCATGGCTTTGTACTGAATCCTATAGATTAAGGCGGCAGAAATAGATTCCTCTTTCATGTTTAAACCATGAAAGCAAATATTGAGAAACAAAGAGTCAAGGATATGATCATCTAAAAGACTCACTATTTTGTTTGGAAAATAATTGAAATAAATTTGACCTTGGCTAAGACTAGTCTCTACTGTCCCTATAAGGGAATCATTAAAATTATTATGACAAGCATCTCTAAGACACATTAAAATAGCAGCATCTATACCTATGTCTTGAGAGGTTTGATAGCTACCTGAACACATCCTATGTGGAGGTACTTATATTTGCACTTGTGCTCATTGATTGAGGATTTGGACAGGAGATGAAATTCTTCTCCTAAATCTTTTCCTAAAGGAATATTGTTTTCAACAGTCTTAATAATATAATCAAAACTTTTTTTCTTGGAATGTTCTTCAGGAACATATAATGTATTCTGAGGGATTTCAGGGATGGTCCAGTCATCCAGATTTGGTTGATCTCTTCGAAACAAACTTCTTCGTCGAAGAAGTTATGTTTTGGTGTGATTTCAGAATACTGTTTCTCCTTATTATTGAAGTAATTGTTTTTAGTTGAAGAGGAAGATGAAGAGCTAGAACCAGAACGGAAAGAAATATGGGAGAAGAAGCGAAGGAGACGAGACATCATACAAAATAAATATGGCACATCACCCTCATTTGGTTCCATAACAACATATCTGTTAATTATTTATAACTCTTTCAACTAGATATGATTATTAGTAGACTTTTTTTTTTTAATTTACAAAATCAGAAATTCTTCTACTATAACCACCAACTTTTTATGTTCTTTGTTTCTTTTGAATACAACATCGTTAAATTAGTCTTACTACTACCCTTCAACCACGGGATTTACTGCTACAGTCCTATTCAAAATAACTAAGAACTATTATACTTCCAGTAAAAACATTCCATAGAATAAAAACTATACAAAAGCAGAATTTAAAAACAATTTAAAGTACAAATCCAGAAAAACATAGTTATAAATAATCAGTTATATATATATATATATATATATATATATATATATATATTGATAGCTTGCTTATTAAAATTTTTTAAAATATTGTTCGTTTATAATAATTATTATACAATTCTATTTTAAGTGATTCTTAAAATCTAACCATGAGTTTTTATGACAAAAATCTATTTTATCACCTTTTGATAATTTTGCTTAAACAAATTTACCTAAACAAAAATTAAACAAAAAATTACCTATTTTTGTCACAAATTTTTACTCGTTAGAGTGAAAATATAGGTGAGAAAAATCTATTTCTTTTTCATTTAAGTAAAAAATTCTCGCTTATATTCTCTTAAACTAAAAAGAATATTCTCTTCTTTTTTATTTAAAAAAAAAATCCTTCCATTTTGAAAACAAAAAAATGCAAATGAAATTAGAATGTTAGAAGAATCCCTGATCCATCCCTGCAGATCACTATAAACAATGCCCAAACCAGAAATTAGATGATATAGGCAACAAATGCCTCCTCTCATGTTTAAAAATGTACATAGTAATATGATATTTATACAAGGATTGGAAAAAATTCTATGCCAAGGACTAAAATACAAAAACACCGCAATCATGTATTAAGAAACTATCGTAACTGCTATAATATCCATGGAAGCCTGGTTAAAGTGCTATTTCAAGAGATATCCTCGGAATTCAGGGGAATAGCAAAATCAGAAGATAAAAGAAAATTCACCATAGTATGATAAGCCTATGGGTGAAAGAAAGGCATTACTATCGTATGACAAGATAAAAAAGAAGCTAGAATCCAATAAAAAAGAGGATAGAATACATAATGGAGGATAACATTAAAATTTCATCTAGTTGTATCAGTCTGTGAACTGGAATCTCCTCCTCTACTTGAACCAACTTGATTGTTAGAGTCTGCAGGTGAAGGCACTGGCCCTAGAAGTAAAGGGGTATCTTTCTTTTCACTTTTTGAGTCTTTCTTGGAAGATGGGTTACCAGCCCAAGCTCTAAGCGGAGGCTCAAAAAATTTGCTTGCAACATCAGGAGGAGCGGTGTCGTCCCCAGGAAGCGTGAGAAGACCTTTATCTCGAAGAGAGGATGGCTCATTGAAGCAAGTCGTCCAAAGGGAGTCTACAAGCTGCCTCTCCTCCCTAGCTGCTCCAAGGTCTTCAGCTGACATTAAACTGATCTTGTTTATTCGTTCTTGAAGAAGTTGTTTCATTTTCTCAGTATGTTCTTCAGAGCCATCTTTTGTATTCTGAGCCAACTCAAGAAGGCCTCGTAGGGCAGCTTCTCGGACATCTGAAACTTCGCTAGAGGCAAGGTGCATCAGTATACGAGGAAACCCAAGCTCACTCACAATGTTGCAGTCTGAACTATTCTCGTGCAACAGGTAATGGATCAAATTGAGAGCTTTCCTAAAAGATTTAAAATTAATGAATGTTAGGATTCACTTTTACCCTTTAATAACAAGGATGAAAAATCTAATTAATCAATGAGTAGAAATACCATAACGTAAAAGATGAACATGATAGAAAATTAATACACAGAACGAATAATAAGGATATTATAGAGTACATATTTCTGCTAAATGATAAATTCTGAGGGAACAACAAAATTAGAAATTTATCAGGAAAAACTTCAATTACCTTTGAAATCTCACATTTTCAGAGGTCAGTGCATCTTTTAATGCTGCATAACCATTTGCCAAGCGAAAAGCAGCAATTCCTGCTTTGTTGTGCCGAATTAGTGCTGTCAAGTCATTCGCAAAACAGGAAAGTTAATACCAATTCAACTCAAAAAAACAAAATATCACGACTCCAAAAATTAGTAATACATACAGGATATTGCACCCAGCGCTTTAGTTCTAACGTTTACATCAGGATCTGAACTGAAATTAGAAATAAGAGGTTCAAAGCCATTTGCTTCCATAACAAGTTGCTGACTTTGCGGATTATTTTGGACTATTGTGGTCACAACATCAGCAGCCTTTGCCCGAATTCTGGCATGAGAATTCTTGAGGTAACCAAGAAGAGGAACTAACCCACCAATTGAGTGGAGATCTGGGAAAGAGATAATACCATCGGTGAGACATGCAGTTGTTGCAAAATCAAATGCAAAAAGGAAAATGTACAGATTAACAAGAGCATAAGGTATATATCAACAACTTTCAACAAAAATATAGATATAAATAAATATAAAAGCATCTTGACCATTTAACCTAGAATAAACCTATGCAAAATCATAACAATTTAAAAGTGAATACCATTCAACATTGACACTATGTTTATGCCCTAATTTTAAAAAGAAGCTCAAACCGTGGACAGAAAACTACTAAAAGCCACAGAATCAATTAAATTATGATGTACAAATTTACAGGATTTCCCCATTCGAAGTATCAAATACAAGTATAAATAAAACAATTCAAGTCTTCTATTAAAATAATTAGTGATCCGATACTCTTCAACAAAATCAAGTTCATACTTCAAAACAATCCTAAAAACTCACCATTGGCCATATCAATTGACTCAACATGCTCTTGCAACTCATCCAACATATCTGTCAAAAAATGAAGTTCGAAATCGATCTTGAGTGAGTATAAAATTAAGAAAATCACTCATTAACTGAAAATAAAGTGTAGATTATTTTTTATTCATCTTTCTCTTCAGTAAATGCTAGATACCTTCAATGTCTGCTGGGGTAACTCCTTGGTCTCTCAAGACTTGCTCTGGAGTTTGCATTACAAGAGTGATATCTTTCATACGTTTCACAACATCAATGGTCTGTGCTTGCATTGCTTCCATGAACCATCTTCTATCCTCCTCACTACAGGAAAAAAAAAAAAACAAAATCAGAACCTAGTCCACTGAATATTAACTCGATCCTACTGACTCATTTAACTACAAGAACCATTTTTCCTTTTTTTATTTTTAATTTTCGAAACCATTATAAATTTCATTAATGAGTACACAATTTAGAAACTGGAACCGTGAAAAATGAAATTTGAATAATTTACAACTACAGAATCACAAAACTGTAACAAAATCAGACCCTATGCCAGAAACTGGTACCATGATAAGAAAAGTGAGGGTTATCTATCAACCTACTCCACTAATTATTAATTTCACACTTCATTTATATGAAACCCAAGAAAAAAGGACAACAATTTTGAAATATGGGCATGTTTTTCCAAGCAACTAAAAATAATTAAAAGGAAAAAACATATGATACTTGTATAAACCTGAACTGTGATTAAGAGAGCTAACACAACTGAAACTTCCAGAAAAAGGGGTAAAGAAAGAAGAAAAAGAAAGCAAAATGTAAATTTGAAATGAACCTTAAATTGCGATTGGGGCGAGTTCCATCGGAGTGAGCAATGCTCCATTTGAGTAACCCATCCCAGTTGGGTCCGTCTTTGGCCATTCGATTAATCAGAGCAAAACACAAAAACCAAGCAACCTTAACCTTTTCCTTTTCCTTAGGAGTTCCGGAAAGGCTAGTGTGGGATTCAGTTATATTGTTGTAGAAGCGTGTGAAGTTAGAACGGTTCGGAAACGTCTCAAGAATTCGGGAAAGTACTGGAAACGAAAGGGGAAAGATGAAAAGGAAAGGGTCAGAATTGGGCTTTCCGGGTTTGGGTTCAATGGGCCTTCTATGTAAGCCCCCGGGTCCATTTTTATTACTTTCATAATTTCACGACCAAAAAACACAAAAAACTTTCATACTTACAGTATCCACTCAAAATGATCCATTTTCAAATCTCTGAGCGTTACGGGAAAAAACAAGATCACAACTATTTCAGTTGAAATTTACTATTTAGGATTAATTTAAGGGCAAAACTTTCGTAGAATGTTGTCGGTACTATTTATCGATGCAAATTAGGGTTATATTTTCATATTTTACAATAATATTAAAAAAATTTATTAAAATAAAATTTACTTTTATTTATGAATAAAAAGATAACAGTAAAAAAAAGTATCTAAATTTTATCTTTAAATTAATAGTATTTTATACTTATCAATTTTTTTATACTTTATATTTTTCTCTTATTTGAAGTATTGTTTGTGTGGTTTATATAATATAATATAATATAATAAAAGAATGAAAAATGTTTAATATTTAGATGGGTTGAAATAAACAATAATAAAAAATGAACTTTTGCTTATTTAAATGACTAAAAGATAATAAATTAAATAATTGAATTACATATAGTGAAAATATTTATAAAAATTAAAATTAATATAAAATAATTAAATTTTTATCTAATATTTTTATTAATAAAAAATATTTTAAATTTTTATGTTATTTTAATATATTTTAAATATAAAAGTGAAATTTAAGAAAAAAAAAACTCTTTCTTCTTTCCGTCTCTCCCTTCCCTTTTCCTATTCTCTTATTTACTTTATTTACTCCTAACATGATTTTTTTAGTTGGTCCTAAAAAATAAAAAATTGTCTCCCGTTAAATATCTAAACAAAAGGATGCTTTTATATTTGATGCTCTCTTATTCTCACCTAAGTGTTGCTTTTGGGCCATCTAATTTGGACAAGTATTATACTCACATGTATAGTTGGACAAATATTCTCACATGGATGTCATACACTCTTAGACATATGCAATGAAAAAAAAATTTAAAGCATAAACATGTATACATGAAATTTTAACTTAATAGTTTATATTTTATAACAAACTATCGTGTGAGATATCCTCTTTTCATTCATAACTTTTGGAGTTTATCTTATTAAAAATATATTTTTTTGTATAATTTTTAAAAAGACAAATATTGATATTATTGTAAAAGAAGTTGGTCTAAGTGTGTGTTGTACAATGTAATGGCATATATAATATAACTAAATTTTAGATAGCTAATTGGTACAAATTTAGTATGTTTAATAGATCATAGCAATCATATAAGATCCTTGAGTTTTAAAACAATGCTACAAAGGTTGATAAAACTTTAGTAAGCAACATTGAAGAGATGTCTATTAAGAGATGTCCATTATTATCTCTTTCGACTCTTTAGCCAGATTCACAAGATATGAAGGAAAGGTTTTTATTGAAGATTGAAAGTAAAAATCACCAATAATAAAATTAATTAAGTTTTGCTTGAAACAAAGAACTTAGAAAAGATAAAGTCAGTTGCTATGAAGACAATTGCTAGTGTCCTTCACTCCATAATGTCACACACAATATCACTAAGGAAAGGTGTTAAGGATGAAATCACCAAAATGGATAGGTTCTACATCGGTTATATGACTATGCAAACCAAAATTAACATTTGTTTTATGCTTCTCTACTATTTTCTTGCATGTTCCAATAGGAAAGAAAAGATCACATACATGATGTACTTTATAGAGCTTTTTCGTCTTCACCACATCAAGTTGTAGCAGGAATAGAGTTTAAAGCCACCAACCTTACAGAGATGTAATTCTTGCAAAGGAAATCTTACCTAAAAATAGGAATAGATATCAGATGTGGTGGAAGATGATAAGGACAAGAATGAAGATGAAAAGAATAGTAAAGATGTACATCTCATTGGTATGACCTTAAAGAAACACAAAGGATCAAAAGAATAGCATTATTTGTTCCATAAATAATTGCCAAAAGAACAAAAGCAACAAATTTAACATCTCCTCTTCCCTTTCTTCACACTCCCTTATGATTAATCGGGGTAAATAGCCAACCCAAAGGTGGCTTCCTTCGACACTTGCTCCTTTAAGTCCCATGAAAGTGCTTGAGTTGATGCCTATTAACCTTGAAACTTTTTTTGGTTCCTATGTCTTGAAGCTCCACTATACCATAAGGAAAAGTGTTAACAACAAGAAAATGACCATCCCACTTAGATCTCAGTTTACCAAGCATCAAACTTAAGTCTAGAATTGTATTTCACCAATTTTGAACTCTTTGCGCCCTATCATCTTATCATGAAATGCTTTGGTCTACTCCTTATAGATGTTGGTGTTCTCATATGCTTCCTTACGAATCTTCTTCAACTCTTGCAACTAAAGCTTCCTATGCGAACCGTGTGTATCCAAATTCATATTGCACTGCTTTACCACCTACAATGCCTTGTGCTCTACTTCCATCGGAAGATGACATGCCTTACCAAAATTAACTCAATAAGGGGACATCCCTATCAGCATTTTGTAAGCAATCCTGTATGCCCACACAACATCCTCTAAGTGGAGACTTCAATCCTTCCTGTTAGGGTGGACTATTTTTTCCAAGATCTGCTTAATTTCCCCGTTCGAGATGTCTACTTACCTGTTTGTTTAGGGGTGGCACTACGCCAAAAATGAGATGTAAGAGCAGTTCTGCTTGAATTAAGAGAGCGATTAGCGGCGCTTTAAAATCACGTACTATCCAATGTCTTCATTTTTTAAGAGCAGTTATTTAACCGCTCTCAAATGTATATTTTGGAGAGCGATTACGCGGTTAATCGCTCTTAGAAGTTTACCAAAGAGAGCGGTTAAGCGCGTAACCGCTCTACAAAATATAGTACTTGAACCGCTCTCACAAGTTAGACTAAAGAGAGCGGTTGACAGGTTAACCGCTCTCTTATCTCAAACTTATGAGAGCGGTTATAAGTGAACTGCTCTCAGAAGTACATTTTGGAGAGCGGTTCCCATTTAACTGCTCTCTAAAGTGAACTTCTGAGAGCGGTTCACTTATAACTGCTCTCCAAAGTTCACTTCTAAGAGTAGTTATTTTATGAACTACTCTTAGAAGTGGACTTTGCAAAGCAGTTCTTCGTGAACCGCTCTCCAAAGTCAAAAAACATTTTTAAATATTTTAATAAAACTGGCATAAAACCTTTTTTTAGCACACCTAGTAAATTATACAGTATTCATAACCAATTCAAACAGAATATAAAATTCAAACAGAGCCTGATATACTAGAATTTCAGAGCAACTGCATATTGTATTATTCAATTACAACTCACATGTACAGATTACAATCAATCAGAGTCTCATATTTACACATTTTGCCTAGCCTTTACAGAAAATTGTCTAAATATTGTAAAAGAATACTAATAATCTATTGTGCTTAATATGTTCTTTAAATATCTATGGTACAGATATGAACACCACTCCATTTGCAATTGACAAATTTTGTTATCAGGAAATGTTGGCATATGCACCTCTGGAAAGTACTGAAATACAAGGACAGGGAAAACAAAGCTTAATTAATTAAGTGAAATAATAAGCATATGAAAAACGAATTGGAATGTGTAAGATTATTACATTTACTGGGATCACAGTTTATCCATGGTGCAAAGCATCCCTAATGAATAGACACACATAATATCCACAGTCATTATTATTTGTTTGCTTAGGACATTGTGTGGAAGATAAAAATAAAATAAAACAGCATTAACTAAGAATGATATACAGTGCAATTACACTTTAAGTGAAAATTAAAAACATGACATATGATATAGTCTTACCTGTATAGTGACCCATTTTGTTTGACTCATCTTTGTACTAAAGGGCTACACTCCCCTCTCTGCTCGATACGTGACAAGAGCACCAAAAGTCGTGAACCAAAGAAATTAGATACATTTGAACCACTTAACATTAATCATAGTTGGTTGACATAAATGAATGCTTACTTTTTAAATAGGTTCTGCATGTGTGTTCTCATCTTCAGCTGCTTGCGTAAAGGGTCCATATAATAATAGTCTCATCAGCAGTATTGATGGCAACCAAGACCCAATGTTGCCTACCACGAGTATAAATATCATTTTAAGATTACTAAGCTTAAAAGTTATATGCTAAATTATAAAACATAAAGCAGAGTCTCATTGAGATTGACTTACCCAACATTATAAGGTGCAAATATCAAGTGATCTTCACCCATATGACGCTTCAACATTTCAGCTATATGTTGATGTGAGTTCAGATTGAGCGCTTCGTCCATTTCATACGGAGATATAAATGAGAATCTATTTGTCATTGTCCCATGCAAATAAGCTTCACACAAAATCTTGTTTTGCAAAAGTAGAATTGAACATTATTAAATGAAGGTTATAAAAGTTATAAATTGACTATGAATTATATAATTTGAAAATTAATGTACCGTATATAAAGGTTAATGCTAGAGGCACTCAACCAATGTCAACGTATGACCTTTATGATGTTTTCCTTCCCCACAATGTCACAAAAGTCTTTACCCCAGTGCTCACTTGTTAGTTGAATTGTAGCTATATCAATGGCTTGATCACTTCTCACAAACAGCTTCATCATATCCAAGCATGCAACACCTTGGGCTTCTACCAACTTCAGAATCTCTGATGACACACAACCAGTGCTACCTTTATTGGATGGACCAGCAATGGACTCTTTTGAGTACCATGTCTCTTTCCCTAACCCTTTACCTGATGAAAGGGCAACCTAAAAAGAACAAACCTTTTAATTGTAACATCTAGCAATAGGAACTATAAAGAAACACGTTTACATACCTTAGGTCTTAAAGTGATTAGGGACAATGGCTAAGCAACATAAGTACCAATTGCATCTCTCAGGGAATACAGGTTTGCTTGTTCATTTAGGACAGGTAATGCAGAGTTCTCCTCATGTCGTTGCACTACCTTTATAGAAACCTTACCATGTTCTGGAGGAAGAGCTATATTATGTAAGGAGTCCTCAGCCACTGTATGATATACTCTACCATTTGCAACCAGGCGAAAAGGTTTGTTCAAGTATAGCATACAGTCATGATCACCTTACAAATGAAAGTTTGTTATATTACGCAAAAATTAAATCAAAAGCAATAAACATTAAAAGGTAAGTGATGATTTACTGTAGTTTAAATACCTCTAGAATCTCAACAGATACAATTGGTGTGCAACTGCCTCTATGGCTGGTAGAAGGTGCATCTACAGGCGTTTGGGGACCAATATCCGCCATCAGTTGTATTTAAGGAGCATTATTAAAAAGGGGTGGCATACATGGTGGTGGGGAATGAGTGGGGTTGAATGGCATCTGACCTGACATGAATGGGTGTAGTCCCTGACCCCCTGTCAACTGTGTCACTACATTGGTCAAATATGCTACCTAATGCTTCATGTTTTGCCACTTAGTAGATGAAGGATGTGGACATGTAGCTGGCCCAAATGCAGATTTTTGGGTCACTCCAAAACCTACAGCCCTCACGCAACCTAGATGCTCTCTTACACCAAGTACTTGAGAGAGTATGTCATTTCGGGCTGTTGATTCAGTCTCAGCGTCTGGAGTGACCTGTGAAAGGGTTTCCTACAATAAACATAACAAAAAACCATTAGGAAAGAGAATTCAAAATAAAACTTAACGTATTTGAAAATACTAACACATTAGTATTAAGTACTTACAAATTCATTGACCATTTTTT
The DNA here is from genome assembly GCA_024086825.1 of Abrus pulchellus subsp. cantoniensis. Lineage (NCBI taxonomy): Eukaryota > Viridiplantae > Streptophyta > Magnoliopsida > Fabales > Fabaceae > Abrus > Abrus pulchellus. The sequence continues at coordinate 17,609,973 of CM044056.1, forward strand.
TTAACTCCTTCGTCATTAATGATACCTTGTTTATTTACCCTAGCAGCTTTCCAAAGGACATGTCAAGGTACTGAGGACAAATTAGATGCAAATGTAGCAATCTACACAAAATTAATAATTAAATGCTCTCATTAATAGGTTTAACATAATACAACACATTAGCATCATATTGTTACATAAGACACAAATTTACATACCAACTCTTGCTCCAACTGAGCATATCCCATAGCTGACCTCCTGTATCTGTATGACATTGCTTTTTCCCTTTGTGCATTAGCCTCACTTTCTTTCTGAAATAAGGCATTCAGAAACGTACCAAATCAATACCCTTTCTACAATGGTGATAGTAATTTGATATAATAATGTGTGACATGGTACCTTGAAAGTTTCTATGCAACTTTGGTTGACAAAGTCCATCCAGTGATTAGTGACTGTGATGAATCTCTAATACTTTTTCAGAGGATAGGGGACACAATTTCCATCTTTTTCATAGATATGTTTCCTCAAACGTGTTTGGAACGTCCAGCTAAAGAAAGAACAAAATCTTTGTGAACAGCATCCACTTCAAAACTTTCCTACATTGGAAACAAAAAACATATCAGATAAACCCTCTTGGGTAAACCAATATAAAATAACTGAAACGATTATGATTGTGTACCCCAACTTGCTCCCAAATGTGTTCTTTAACATTGAAAGGGACATTTGTCCAATCAGAATAACTGATTGACACTATACTCCTAGTAACAAAGCCAATGAAATGTGCAAATTTTGATCCGTTAGGGTCTATCGGTTGACCTTTTCCATTCCAGCCAACCTATATGCAAATATAAATCATAAAGACATTTTAGTGTTACTAATATTAGCATAATTAATCATTGAATATCATTGCAAAATTCATTGATGGTGACAATTTACCTGTAACTTTTGTCCTAACTTTCTTGATTTGCTAATGGACTTAAGTTTAGTAATCCCTCTACCTTTTTTCTTATTTGCCTCAATGGAGTGATGAGGGGGACTCCCGTCCATGTTATCTGAAGAAATCATCTCTGTAAGACAAAAGGTAAAGGTTAACATTAAATAATTACATTCAGGGATAAAGTAAAATCATAAAAATAAATTATAATACATACAAATGTAATATGAAATGCACATTTTTCTTTTTTTAGGAGCCTTACTAAGTTTCCTATGACCTTTTATTGAATGAAATGATGGATTCAACCAAATACCCTCTTCATGATCATGTCTTGCAAAAATATCCTCGTCATCTGTTAATGTATCAGCAACTGACATGTGTTCAACACTTCTCAAAGGATCATCCTCCACATTAACTTCTTCTTCTGTTAATTCTCCATCGGTGAAAGTATTTATTTTATTAGACATTAGGACAATTGACCATGACTTTTCAACAGGATCTACGATGTAGAACACCTGGCGAGCCTGTGATGTAAGAAGAAACGAATCATCTTGGTAACCGACCTTTTTAAAATCGACCCTTATAAAGCCCATATCGTTAATTCAAACACCACTGTTATTGTCTACTGATGAATCCACATTTTACTAAATTTTTATACATCATTTATTACTTTTTATAGAAAAGAATAGACTTAGATAGTGAAAATAAGATGAATATTCCAATTAGGCTAAATAATATAGATTTCTTAGTTTTTGGTTAATTTACATTGATTTAGATAGTTTATTTTACATGTTTTGATCATTTTAATAATATGGTAGGAATCCCCAAGCTTATTTTGAAGAATTATTGGATTTTGAGGAATTTGAAGTGAAAGTAACTACTTTCAAAATTGATCGTGACAATTACAGCAAGCTATTTTCAGCAAAGGGACCAAAGTGATCACTTTCAAAGCTTAAAGTGACAACTACAGCAGCCCAGAATCCACTAAACCTGCGCGTGGTTACTATGAATATTCATAGTAGTCACTCCAGAGCATGCAAAAATTAAAGGTGCTGCGCGTAGTTACTATCAAAATTCATAGTGACAACTCCAGAGAGTCCAAAATGTCCCAATGCTGCGCGTGGTTATTATGAATATTCATAGTAATCACTCTAGAGAGGAAAAATTCAACTGATGCTGTGCGTGTTTACTATGAAAGAATGAAAGTAACTACTTTGGGTGGCGCCAACTTTATTATAAATAGATTTTTACCAAATTAGGGTAGAGAGTTCTTACACTTTTTGAACCTTTTCTCTTCTTTACTCAATTTAGGACATTTTCCAGAGCTTAGGGCAACCTTGGGTGACAGTCAAGGGTCCAACCTAGGGTTTGGTTTCTCATTTCTCTTGCTTTTACATTAATGTTAATGAGTTTTCTGCATTTCCCAACTGCGTTTTTTACCCCCATTTCCATGGAGGGCTAAATTTTGTGTAATCCTTATTAAATTCGCATGGATTCTTGAATTCCTTGATTTTAATGATAATATAATTACTTCTTCTTTGTCTCTTGAATTGAAATAATGGTGAATGAGGGGGGTATTGCTCAATTAACCCTAATTTCATTTTAAGGAGATTCTAAACTAGGGATTGCTTAATCCTAGGTTTAATTCTAAGGTTGCGTAACTTTGGGATGAGAGATTAGAGCCTAGCAAATTGCATAATTTCGTTAGGACAATAATGTTGATTTTCGCTTGTTAAATTAACCTAATTCATGGAAGAGAGGATGAATGTTAAATCTTGAGTGGAATGAGGATAGAATATTTGTGGATGAACTAAGGATTGCTGTTTTCTATTGATTGAATTAATTAAACTCGTTTGCCCATTGTTCTTTATTTTGATTTGAAACCACAAAACCCTCCATTTTAATTGTTTGTTCAATTAATGCCTTCAACATGTTTAATGAAGATTAATAGCCAATGTTCACGGGAGACAATCTAGGGTAACCCTAGTACTACATTAATTTGTTTAAATTTTGATAAGGATTTGCAACAAAATCTTTTAAACATCTCAACAAAAATTGATCATCATCTACCCACTTGCATCCAAAGATTGCTACACAAAAGTTAGTGTAATCCAACTCCCATATATGTTCAATGACTCTAAAGTGTGACATATTTGCATATATTGGATTTTTATCCTTTGCACTAGAGATATGCAATGATTCAGCTACCAGAGTGACCCCATTATTCTGCATTTGCTTTTGGTCGTCATGCTATTTTGTGTAAAATGTGAAACCATTGACTAAGTACGAACTGTATGAAAAGGCATCAATACAAGGACCTTTTGACAACCATCGAATCATTTCTGACACCGAATTGTTCTTCTGTTCAAACTGTTCATCAACATGTTCTTGTAGTCATCCAATGAATCGATGGTTATGTTCTTTTGTTATCCAATTCTCACCTTTGGAAGGATTTCTACGCTTCATTGTCACTTTGTGCAAGCTTATATATGGTTCAATTTCAGGGGTGTTTTGTAATACATACAAGTGTGCTTGTTCCCATTGTAGTCAAGGAACCTCTATTTGTTGACAACTACTGCTACCTTCCCTTAAAGTCCTTCATGTGTGACGTGATTTTGGAATGCCACATGATTTAACATTTGATAGGTATTCATTGCAAAATTCCACTATTTCTTCCACTAAATATCGTTCAGCAATACAACCCTCTGGTCTGCTTCTATTCTTAACATACCCTTTTAAAATCTTCATATATCTTTCAACGGGATACATCCATCGCATATATGCAGGGCCACACAATTTTGTCTCTTCCACCAAGTGAATAGTCAAATGAACTATGATATCAAAGAATGACGGTAAAAAATACATTTTCATCTCACATAATGTTTCAGCTATTTGGTTTTGCAAACATGGTAATCTCCCAAGATCAATCACTTTGCTACATATTGCCTTGAAAAAGAAACACAACTTTGTGATTGCCATGCGAACCGTCTTGGGTAGAATAGACCATATAGCAACAGGAATTAAATTCTCTATTAATATATGGCAATCATGAGACTTCAACCCTTTTAACTTTAGGTCCTTAAGTGATACAAGACTTTTAATGTTTGATGAATACCCCTCTAGAACCTTAACTGAATAAAGAGTCTCACATAAAGCTCATTTCTTATATCTAGATAGGGTACATCCTGTTGTCGGTAAAAAGGTCTGATTTCCCTTCTTCACTGGAGCCAAATCGGATCGTATTCCCAACTTCACCAAGTCAAGTCTTGCATTGATGCCATCTTTCTTTTTTCCCACAATGTTTAATAATGTACCAATCACACTTTCACAAACATTTTTTCAACATGCATAACATCAACAAAGTGTCTTACGTATAAAGATTTCCAATACGGTAACTGAAAGAAAATTGACATATTCTTTCAACCTGCGGTTGGAATTTGTTTGGCAAAAGATTTTCCAAATGTTGTTCTTATATGTTTAACCTCATCAAATATTTCTTCTCCACTCTTCAAATAAGGACATCGTCGTTCTTCACAACTTCCATTAAAAGCTTTTTTCATTTTTCTGAAAGGATGATTTTTTGATAACCACCTACGATGCCCCATGAAAACATTTTTATGACAATGGTCTAGTCTTACAAAATCTATTTTTTCCTGACATATTGGACATGCACATTGACCTTTGATGGTGTAACCAGAAAGATTTTCATATGCAGAAAAGTCATTAATTGTTCCATACAACATTGTCTTCACCATGAAATTTTCATCTATATATTCGTCATATACTTCTACGTCATTATCTCACAACAACTTCCAATCTTCAATTAAAGGAGACAAGTACACATCAATGTCATTTCCAGGTTGTTTAGGACCAGAGATTAACAAAGAAAGCATCATATATTTTCGATTCATGCAAAGCCATCGAGGTAGGTTATACATTATTAAGATCATGGGCCATGTACTATGGGTGATATTTTGCATGCCATGTGGATTCATTCCATCGGTTGCTAATGCAAAACATATATTCCTTGTTTCAGTTGCAAACTCTTCATGGTCATCGTCAAATTTTTTCCACTACAGAGAATCTGCTGGATGCCTAAGCTTTCCATGTCTAATTGTGCCTTCAGAATGCCAAGTCATCTACTTTGCATTTTCTGCATTGTGAAAAAGACATCTTAACCTCGGTATTAGTGGAAAATACCACACGACCTTTGTAGGTGTTGTGTCTTTCTTTAGGTATCGTGATACATTACACTTTGGACATTCCCTTAGTGATGCATACTCATTTTGGACAAAATGTAGTCATTAGGACAAGTATGTATCTTTTCATGGGTCAATCCAATGGAAGCAAGTACTTGTTTAGCCTCATATGTTCTCTTCAGTAGCACATTATCCTCCAGCAGCATCTCATGTAATAAACTTAGCAGCTCTGTGAAGCTCTTATCAATCCATCCATTCGAGACTTTTAAGTTATAAAGCTTTAAAATAGAACTCAATCTTGAGAACTTTGTACATCCATTATACAATGGTGTTTCTACATCATCTTTCAGCCTTTCAAACATCTTTGGACAATCTCTAAGATCTTTAACAACATTTAGAATTTGTTCAGTATGATCACTCTCATTTGTTCTAAATGTCTCTGAGTAATTGACACTTGATTCCATGTTAGTTGATGTACTTCCACCTTGTATCTCTCCGTGCTTTGTCTAACAAGCATATTTTTCATCTATCCCATTGCACATTAGATGTTCTTCCAATTCTTCCAATTCTTCCGCATTTACTTGTAACATATTCAAATAACACCAACAAGGACAGGGAATAAGGTTGACATCAGTTGCATTCTTAATCACAAATCTAATAAACTCTTTGACTCCGTCTTCATGTTCTTCACTTAAACGATCAGCTACTATCCAACTTCGATCCATATTTGCTCCAACTATGGTTACGATCATTATAAATGTGAATGTCTTATTAACTCTCACATGGTAGGGCCCTATCCCATTTGAGAACAAACTTTTTCCAACCTTAATTAACAAATGCTACTTAAATGTTGCATTTTTTACTTGACAAAATTTGGGCAGCATTTCGCATTAGTCTCCTAGTACACAACTTGAAATATATAAGATGATTTACCTCAATCAAGCATGCACCAAGAGACAATGAGAAATGCTTCAAACTCAAATTTTGTTAAGTATTAAATACAACATTATGAGAAGCAAATGCTAACAAATTAATGAATAAATTTGTTCACAAACTGTCCAACTTGCACAATTTGAGATTGAAAATAATGATTTATTAAACATTATTTTCAATCTCAAACGGGAGACTATGGTTTCACTCAATTTTATATTTGAAGTCATATCCTACAAAGTTTAATCACTAACAATAATCATGCATTCATCACATTCTATAATATAACATCAAATTCATTCATACATAGAGGAAATATACATTTCGAGGGAAAAACAAACAAGAATATAAAAATTTTAAAAATCCTAATATCATGTTCAACAAATCCTAAAAAACCATTCCAACAACATTTCAGAGGTTAACATACTAAGATTGAACCTGCCCATATCAACTTTTACAAAATTAGAAGTAATTTCATGCTCTTTGTTCACGCGGCAGTAATGGTCAACATGTTAACAATATTCAGTTCATATAAATTATAAACACAGCAGCATACACTAACCTGGAATTAAGAAAGGAGTGTAAATTTGTCGCAGTTCAGCTAGGACCAAAAATGGAGGAGACGTTGTCACTGTTCAATGTCAAAAACACAGGTACGTATCAATGAACAGAGAGAATGAGAGAGTGCGAATGTCCAAACATGGCCACAAAACAAAGAAACGATTATGAATATACCTTCAATTTTCAATTGCGATGTCAGGTGTGCTTGTTCCTCTGCAAAAATTTCTCAAAGAACACTAAACAGAGAGAATTTTGAAGTACAGACTTGGTAGGGCAACAGAGATAACCAGATTAGGGTTTTAAAAATACATCTGATAGCGGTTATGAAATAACTGCTCTCTAATATGAACTTATGAGAGCGGTTCATTTGGAACTTCTCTCTAATATATACTTCTTAGGACGGTTATTTAATAATCACTCTCAGAAGTCCATATTAGAGAGCGGTTCCATTTGAACCACTCTCAGAAGTAAATATTAGAGAGCGGTTCCAGTTGAACCTCTCTAAGAAGTATATATTAGAGAGTGGTTAAGGTGGAACCGCTCTCTTAGTGTTTTATACAAAGCAGTTATTACTAACCGCTATCTAAGTAGGCTCTCCAAAAGCCAATTTCTGGCATAGTGTGGTATGGTGTAGAAACTCTGTGCATGACCCCAAACTTACGCAACAAGGCATCTATGGTGCAGTTGTAGAAATGTGATCCCTGTTCACTTATCAAAACTCGGGGAAATCCAAACTTGCTGAAAATGTGACCTAAAAAAATCTACAACAACTCGAGCATCATCAGTACAAGCAACCTTTGCCTCCATCCATTTAGAGACATAGTCCACAGCTAACACTATATATAAGCAAAATGAAATGAAACAAAAAATGGACCCATAGAATTTACACCCCATACATCAAATACCTCATAAAAAATGAGGGGTTGTTGAGGCATCTCATTTCTGCGTGGAATATTCTTGGTCCATTGGCATCGCTCCATTGTCTTACAAAAGTTGTGTGCATCTCAGAATAAGGTGGGTCAATACAATCCAGAGTCTAAGACTTTAGGCCTAAAATGACCACCACAAGTTAAGGAATGACAAAATCTAAGTAAGAATTGAAACATAAGGTCTGGTACACACTGTCTGATGATCTGATTACTACATAACTTTCATAAGTAAGGATCATCCCATATGTAGTACTTGGAATCACTCTTTAACTTGGAAGCCTATGCTTGTGAAAAGTGTGTTGGGATCTCTTTGGCGGGAAGATAATTCACTAGGTCTACATACTAAGGATCCTGCCCTTATATTTGGTACAATTACATCAAGTGGCAATTGAATTATGCTCAAGTGATCTGCCACTAAGTTCTATGCACCACTTAAGTTCTAATCTCAATATCGAACTCCTGCAAAAGAAGCATCTAATGAATGAGTCACAACTTAGAATCTGACTAATGAATCCATAATTTATAGATATTTTGTCTAGCTTTTTTTAGAGTTTTAATAGAAAAAATGGACTTAGAAATCGTAAATAGGATAAAAATCTCATTTAGCTCAAGTATTACAGCTTTCTTAATTTTTGTCTTATTTCCATTAATTTTTGTGAATATGTTTTGCAATTTTGATCATTTGAATAATTATGCAAGAGATTCTAGACAAATTCTATGAATTTTTAACTCTTTGGGAAAATATGAACTGAGACTAATCACTCTCAGGTTCCATAGTGATCACTCCAGGGAGCTAATTCTAGAGGATAGGCCAGAGTAACCACTTTCGGAAGCAGCAATGATCACTACAGAGCTAGAGGGAACCACTATGTCTACACGTAATCACTCTCGTAAGTGATAGTAATCACTCCAGAAAGCCCCAGGATAAAGAACCCTGTGCGTAACCACTTTCAGAAGTGAAAGTGATCACTCCAGTGAAGACTAAACCAACACTCTGCACGTGTTCACTCTCATAAGTGAAAGTAACTACGCGCGCTCAAAGTGACTACTATTATACACAAGAGTGATCACTACAGAAAGGAGAAAACCTGAGGAATGTTGCGCGTGATCACTCTTATTTACAAGAGTGATCACTATGAGGTCGCATCAGACTTAGTATATATAGATTTTTAGAAATTAGGGTACGGATCTTTTTCATAACTTTAGATTCTTTTGCCACTTTGGGAGCATTTATAGAGCTTAGGATCCTTGGGTTAGGGTTTGATTCATAATTACTCTTTACTTTCCTTTAATTTTCACATTGATGTCATTGATTTCCCTTTGTCTTCATCTTAAACTTGTAAGACCCATCCTTATGGAGGGCTAAACTTTCTTGTAATCCTTTGTGAGTTCATGGATTCTTGAATTCCTAGGTATGAATGTTAATATAATTCCCTTTCCTTCATGAATTTATATTTCTCAGTTCTTTGAATTGAATTAATGGTTGAATAAGGGGGACATTGCTTAATTAACCCTAATTCATTTTAGTGAAATTCTTAACTTGGTTTGCTTAATCCTAAGTTAATTTCTAAGGTTACGTAATCTTGGGGAAATGAGTTAGAGTCCATTAAATTTGCTTAAATTCGTATGAGGTTTTAAGGTTAATTCTCGCTTGTTGAGTTAATCTAATTCAGAGGAAGAGGAAAGGTATTGAATCTTAAGAGGAATAGGGATAGAATCAAATGAACGAACTAAGGATTGCCACATTTCATTGATTGAACTCATTAATTTCGTCACTTGCCTTCACATTAAAATTAGAATCACACAAAACCCTCTTTTTAATTGCTTTCATAGTAAATGTTTACAACATGTTCAATGTATGTTACCAACCAAAGTCATTGGAGACAACCTAAGCTTGCATCCTAGACTACATAAAAATTTTGCATATTTTGATAAGATTGGCGACAAATCTTTATGCAAATCTGAGCGATCATCACGACTTCTTAAGCAAGTATCTCAAAGCTGCATGATCAGAGAAAACAATGACTTTAGAGCCTAGCGAATATGAACGAAATTTATCTAATACAAAAATAATAGCTAAAAGCTCCTTCTCTGTAATGGTGTAGTTCGTTTACGTTTTATCTAAGGTATGAGAAGCATATGCAATAACATAAGGCTGCCTATCAACTCTCTAACCAAGGACTGCACCAACAACATAGTTAGAGACATCGCACATAAGCTCAAATGGAATGTCCCATCTCAAAGGCTGAATGATAGGTATGGAGGTTAGGCGTCTCTTCAACTCATCAAATGCATCCTTACAGGCCTGATCAAATAGAAACTCCACATCTTTATGCAAAAGGTTGAAGTGGCAGGGCAATCTTGCTGAAGTCTCTAATGAACCTCCTGTGAAAACTTGTATGTCCAAGAGAAAAAGGCACTTTCTATACACAGGTGGGGTAAGGAAAAGATGCAATCACACTAATCTTAGCTCTATCTGTCTCAATGCCTTACTAGATACAACATACCCCAATACAGTCCCCTCACTTACCATACAATGACACTTTTCATAGTTCAAAAACTCTAGATAGACTCTCTAAACATATATCAAATGAGGAATCGTAAAGAGTAAAGTCATTCATGAATATTTCAAGTGCTGTCTCTAGAAAGTCAGCAAATATGCTCATCATGCACCTTCAAGAGAAAGTGGTCTTGGCAGGTTCTTTAGGGCTATGTGAATATGGAAATAACCATAGAATCCATCCAAAATATAGTAATGTAACTTTCCCACTACTCGCTCCAAAACTTGATCAATGAAAGGAAAGAGAAAGTGGTCCTTGCGAGTTGCATGATTTAGCTTCCTATAATCTATGCATACTTGTCACCCATTTTGAATTTTGGTGGGAACTAGCTCATCATGTTGGTTCTTAATCATTATCACCCCAGTCTTTTTTGGAACTACAGAGACTAGACTCACCCATTCACTATCTAAAAAGGGAATAAATCATGCCAATTGCTAACAATTTGCTCACTTCTTTCTTAACCACATCTAGAATAGGAGGATTAATTCTTCTTTGGGGTTGTGTAACTGGCTTGGCATTCTTATTCAGTAGAATCCTATGCATGCATGTGGAAAGACTAATTCTTGGAATGTCTGCCAAAGTCCAACCTATCACCTTTTTATGAGTCTTTAATGTTTGCAGCAACTTCTCCTCCTGTTCAGCATCTAACTCTACTGAAATTATCATTGGTAGCTTATCATTGGCTTAAAAAATGCATACTTTAGATGCTTTGGTAATTGAAATATCCCTATTTTTATATCAAAGATAATTATATTTTTATGTTAAATATACATGTGGTTAGATATCGAAAGAGTTTAAAAAGTTAGAACTGTAAGGTTTTCGCTGTAGTGAGAGTAAGGTAGTTAGAGAGTTCTCTAGAATCTCAACCTAGAACATTTTGGAGCATTTTCACTAGAGTGAGAAGAAGACAAATCTAAATTGAATTCTTCATGAAGAAGACAAATTTAAATTGAACTTTTCACGAAGAAGATAAATCTAAATTGAACTCTTCATGAAGAAGACAAATCCAAATTGAACTCTTAATGGAAAAGACAAATCTAAATATGAAGAAGGTAAACTAAAATTAAAGTTTTGAAGACAAATTCAAATTGAGTTAGACTTCCTCTAAAACTCTATAAATAGGTGGTGCTATGGAATATGAAAGTTTTATTTTCTTATTTTTTTTCTTTATGTTCTCAAACCTCAACTTTGAACTTCCATCCCTTTCTTCAGATAAAACCTTTTTAAATCCTATTTATTAAACTCCATTTACTCTTCAATCTAAGATTATACATTCATACTAAGAGGTTCAAAGAGAAACTTTGATTCTAGAGCAAAATCTTCGGTTAATCTTGTGTGAATTCTTATTTTAAGGTAAAAGGGCTCTACTTTACATTTTGTTTTGTATATTACTTGTGTTCTTATAGATCTGGTTATATATATAATTATATGTGGAATAATCTTTGTTTTGTAAAAAATAATTGGTGAATAGTGAGAAGATTAGTAGTTTATGTAATTTTATGATGAATATATGAAGATATATGGTGAAAACATGTTATTATGTTCAAACAGTGCATGATAAGGTATATTGAGGATGATTGATATAATTTTGTGATATGAAATGTACAAAAAGATGGATGCTTCATGTTTGAATATATTGTGGTTTATGTAAAAAATGATGTATATTGTGAATATGCCATAGTTTAGTGTATATGATGAAAAGTATGTGAAAATATAATAAAAAATATGTGTGAACATGAGAAATGGCATATGTGAACATGTGAATATACTCAAAAAGAGTATGAGATGGAAATGAATATGATGTAAATAGTTATAGAGATACACTGGGGGTGGAAGATGGAGACGATATGGGATATCTTGGAAAAATGCAGGATGGTGAGTGACATTCGGGCTTGTGCACGGAATATTGTGTATGAATGCACCACATGGCTGCACACCATTTTCTGACTTGGCTCTTGACCATTACCTTTGCTAAGGGGCTGTCTGTTGCATGCGTTGTATTTGTATTGCATTGGGTCATCCAGCGACTATTTACATGGATGTGTAAGACCTCAGGATAGAGGCATCGGATAATTGTGGCCACAAGGCATGGTGAGCGCAGATAATGAAAAAAAATTGTGAATCTATGGAATATAATATGTATTATGTGTTCAGATGAAAACTTGTTTTATATGACACTGTGATATGTAATACCATGATGTTTTCTTTAATCGTGATAAGATGTGTGTTATGATGATTACGTGTTATGTATGAGTGGTATGGTAGAGACTCACCCTTACACAACATTTTCAAGAAATCAGGTCGAGTAGTACCAAGCTCACAAAGCAATGGATGGATTAAAACTGCTATAGGACTTAGTTATTTTGAAATATACAATGATTACTTTTAATTCTATAGCATTCTTTTTGGTTAACAATTTGTAAGACTATTATCTATTTCAGATACAAAAGAAAATTTAGTAACCTTGTTTTCTAAAGCATTTACTGTAATGAAATTTTTACACTATAGTTTATATTATTTTCACATTTGTTTCTCACTTACAAGAATGTTCAAAGGAATTCTTCTTATTTTCTTGATTTTTTTATGAAAATATTATGTATTTGAGAAAAGGAAAAATAAGGCGTTACAATAATAGCTTGAGCTCCAAATCAGGTGGCTGCACAAAGGACTGCACAATGGAGGGAAGATGTCATTGGCTTTAGCAATGCTTTAGATTTAGATGTACTTGTTGTAATCAAGCCAAAACATTTTGAACTTACTGCATCGTCCTTTAAAATAGCATCAGAATCACTATCTATATTCTACTAACATGGCTCAATTTTTGCACACACAATGCATAATTTTGTTTATGTGCAATCAGAACAAGTAAAGGTGTCAATGTGAAATTTTGGAAATTCTAACTACACCACATCAAAGGACAATTCTAAGCAAGATTCATCATCAAAATCTTGAAATGTACCTATCATCACCAAACTCTAAGGATAAAATGCCAAAATATACATCAATTTTCATTCTTGCTATTTTTAGAAATGGCCTCCAAAGGATCAAAGTAGAATTGCTTGAAAAATATCCCTCTTCCATGTCTAGGATGTAGAAATCTACTAGAAATATCAACTTGTCCACTTTGACCAATACATCCTTGATGATATAAAGATTTGTCGCTAACCCTTATCAAAACAAGGAGAAAAATTAATGTAGTCTATGATGCAAGCCTAGGTTGTCTCCAGTGACATTGGATAGAAAACATACATCAAACATGTTGTAAACATTAACTCAGAAAGCAAGTAAAAAAGGGGGAGTTTTATGGTTCCAAGTGCAAGTTACTCAATCAGAAAATTAAATTGTAAAGTTCAATTAATAGAATTTAGTAACCCCTAGTTTGTCCATATAAATTCTATTCCAATCCCTCTTAAGATTTAGTACTCTACCTTTTTACCTAAATTAGGTCAATTTAACGAGTGAAAATTAATCTTAAATTCCCATATGAAATTAAGCAAATCAATGGGCTCCAATCTCTAAGCCTTAGGTTTAAGCAACCTTTGAATTAAACCTGAAATTAAGCAAACCAAGTTCAGAACCTCCATTAAAAATGAATTAGAAGTTGATTAAGCAACACCCTCTCATTCAATTCTTAACATAGTTCAAGAGATTGGGGAAAGAAGAAATTCATGAAGAAGGGTTCGTATTAATATTAAAGACCCAGGAATTCAAGAATCCATATAAACTTACTAGAGATTATAAGAAAATTAGCCCTCCATAAGGATGGATCTCACGATTACAAGATGAAAATCAACAAAAGTTAATGAGATCCAAGATAAAATCCAAAGAAAACAAGAAGAGATAGAAATCAAACCCTAAGTTGAACCTTTGACTGTCACCCAAGGTTAACCTAGCTCTACAAAAATGTTCCCAAAATGGATATAATCTATAATGGTAAAAAGCTCCTAACCCTAAATGGTAAAAATCTATTTATAGTAAACTTGATGCCTTCTATAGTAATTACTATCATTCAAGATAGTAAATGTAACACCTTAATTTAAATTTCAAATAAATAAATTTCTCAAAAATGAGAATAATAAATTTTTTCATTCAAACGGTTCCATAAAGCATTTCAAAATAAGGGTGGATTACAAGTTTGAATTAATCATTGCTACAGGACTTAATTAATACATTTCAGTTCCAAAAGTAAATATTCTAAGCCCTATAGCAGTATCAGCCATCCCTTCACTAAGCCCGGTGCTGATCGTCTTGGTCACCTGAAAAATAAATGTAAGGGTGAGTACTCTACACTATCACACATAAGCACAGGGACTCACCTTGCACATTCCACACATTTCTAACATAATCCAAATCAAGTATCAACAAACACAATAATACTTTTCCATTTTGATTCACAAACAGGTGTGCTTACTACACTAACAAACAATCCACACACACGTGCGCTCAGTGCATGTAGCCACGCTCACTGTGGCACTGTAATCACAGATTCCTGATGCCCTCAACCTCAAGCACTTACTCAGTTTTACAACATGGATGGTCGTCGGATAGCCCCTGCGCCACAAATATAATGTGTGCAGTACTGAGCCCTCCAGGAAAAGTGTTAGTTAGAGGCCGAGCCATGAGGAAAGTGTGTGGCCTGTGGTGCACCCATACTCACTGTTGGTGTCACCACCACCCTCTCTTCCCCAAGGTATTTCTACAGCCTCCATTTTCCACATCCTCAGCGTATCGCTGAACCATTCACAGTTTTCCAACATATTCAAACATTCACATCTAACATGCCATTCCACACATTTTTAACCATGTCATATTATTCAACATCAATCTATGGCATGTCTACACACATTTCACCCACATTCACATCATAATATTCATGTTCACACACGACACGTATGCCCACATTAAATCACATTACACTCAAACATCAAATTTTCATAGAAACCCAATCACAATCAAGTCAATTCATTGTACTCATGTCCATCATGCTCAATCAAGAATCCTCTATCAAAACACGTCTATTCCTACATTCTATCTCATCCACATTGCAACTCATAACAAATAAACGGATTCAAAACAAAAGGACATAGGGTAGAGTCCCCCTTACCTCAAATCAAAGACCCAACACAAAATATACGATAGAAGTGTTCCCCATACGAATTTTTGTTCTAAATATAGGGAAAACTCTATAAGAAACCAAGAAATCAAAGAAAAGGATGAAAACCCAAAACCCTAATCCATAAAACATACCTCAAAGTGCTTCAAACACGATTTTAATCTTTAGTCTTACACCCAAACAACTTTGCAGGCAATTTAAACGGTGAAATAAGGTTGAGAGTCAAGAGAATCGAAGAGAGTTTGAAAAGAGGAATGAGAAATGAGCTTTTCAAACCCTAAACCCCTTAAATATCTTTCTGGTCGCGACACTCTCGCTACAACGAGCTGTCTCTCGCTGCAGCAAGGTTCTGCAGTGACACCCGCTCTCGCTACAGTGAAAAATCTCAAAGGAAATTGTACTTTGATTCCTGTAGAATCTCCCTACAGTGAGACTGTACCCAGAATTGCTCCCTCTCTATCGCTCTCTCGCTGCAGCGAGGGACCTCTTGCTGCAGCGAGAACACCCCTGCAATACACACTTAGTTTATATTTCAAACAATTCCAACCCAATCACAAGTCCACATCATATATCAAACACACTATACGGACATCTCCACAATCATATTCACATCTAACTCATCACACAATAAAATGCACATTCCAACATCAATTCACACATTTATATAAATAAATTAATATATTATTACAAAATCCAGGGCATTATAGTAAACACGTGCAACATCTATGAAGTTCCTCCTCTCTGTAGTGATTACTATTGTGCATAAAAGTAATTAGGCAGAGTGCTCATAATCACTATTGTGGACAATAGTTAACACACACATTATGCATTATTCTAGAGCTCTCTGTAGTGTTTACTATCGTTCATGATAGTAAACATGTGCAAGTCTGCACCTTTCTTTAGCTTTGTAGTGATCACTATTGCTTTTGAAAGTAGTTACTTTAGCTTGTCCCTTGGAATTGGCTTGTTGTGATGATTACTATGGTGTTTCAAAGTAGTTACTTTCATCTCATATTTTCCAAAGAGCCAAAAATCCAAAGGATTTGTCTGGAATCTCAATGAGCTTCTCTTCATACTTTTCATTGCCTTGATATACATAATATTGTGTCCTTCTGCTATATTTATGCTTATGCTCTCTTGGATATACAATGATGTAATATTTATACTTCAATTGCTCAGAAAAAAGCTTCAACTTTGAGGCAAAAGGCAGTTTTAGAGAAGGAAGCAATGTAAAAATTGGAGCTGAATCTGTAGCTTGCACTTCAACAAAATCACCACTTTTCATTTCCTTAGAACTTGCAATGGCTGTATCATGATTTACTTTATCAGAATCTACAATAGCTATCTCAAAATCACCATGCACATATGTATCAATCTCAGCACAAAAGCTACATTTTGCATATTCATTACATGCATCACAAGTAAAAGAATCAGGGTAATTGGCTAAGTTAGAATAATTAATACAATTTGAAAATTCAAAAGAATCAGCCAAATTATCATCACCTAATTCATTCAACGAATTATTATGTAAAATCAAATGAAATGGAAGAGGAACAGGTTGTTCAAAATTTTTTGCTGCATTCGTAGAAGTGGCATGAGGAGTAGAAGCAAATTCTACACTTGCTGGACTGCTATTTTTGCTATAATCACTTGCTGAAGCCAGTAGCATTAAGATTTTTATTTGTTGGTTACTGCTCTTGAGAGTCTTGAATGGTCTCTCCTGATCTCAAGGTAACATTCTCTGGATTGACCATTGGTTGTGCCAATAGATTACCAGGACCTTGAGATTGCAATTGATTCAAAGTGGAAGCCAACTATCCAATCTGATTTTCCAAGTTTTGAATAGTTGCTTCTGTTCTCTGCTAGAATTTCAAATCATTAGCTACCATTTCCCTCATCAACTCTTCCAAGGAAGGCTTATTCTTGAAAGGTGTAGCAGTTTGTGGTGGAGGTTGATATTGCTGCTGTGTAAAATTCTCTTATCCCAAGTTTAGATGATTCATCTAACATGCTGGTTCATGCAATATAGGACAAAAGTCAGTGGGATGTTCAGGTGAAGCATAGATCTCACACCACATTTCATCCATCTGTGATAATGCTAACTATTTGATCAAAGAAGCTAAATTATCTAGCTTGTTCTTTAGTCTTCTATGATCAGTAGCGTAAAAAGTTCTCTTAGCCATAATATCCAAATCAGAATGAAAAGATAGAAGGAAGAAGTAGAAAAAGAAATGGAAATAGAGTCGCTAGATAGGAAAAAATTATGCAGAGTTTGATGAGCATAATGCAAAATTATGCAGAAAAATCATGCAAAATGCTAAATATAGAGTGCAAAACTTATGCACAAAATTATACAAAAACAAAATGTAGAAAATTTATGTAGAATGTTATGCAGAAAAATGAAAACAGAAAAATTATGCAAAAATGAAATGTAGTATGCAGAAAATTATGCAGTGGAATCTTGAAAACAGAATGTAGAATTATAGAGCAGAATGCACAATGCAAAAGTGCAAAGTGCAGAAAAAAGAAAATAGAAAAGAAATGCAGAAAATGTAGAAACTACCAAGTGTAAGAGTACAGAAAATAAATGTAGAATGCAGAAAATTGAAACAGAACAAATGCAAAACAAATGCAAAATTAAATGGACAATCACACAATTAGAATTATGCTATACTATCACAATACAAAAATTAAAATAAAACAAACACACTAACATACAAAACACAAAAATAGAACACAAAACATATTTAATATCTAATCAAGCATCAATGATTCTCCAGCCACGGCACCAATTTGATGATCGAAAGATTTGTCATGAATCATCATCAAAATATAAACAAAAATTAATGTAATACTAGGGTGTTAGCCTGGGTTGTCTCCCATGAATCATTGGATGAGTAACCAAATATCAAACATGTAGTGTGCAATGTATTTAGAAAGCAAGTAAAAAGGGGGGGTTTGCGTGATTCCAAGTTCAATAGAAAGAGTAAGAAACAAAATTATAAAGTTCAATCAATAAAATGTAGTAACCCCTAGTTCATTCATATAGACTTTATCCTTATTCCTCTCAAGATTTAATACTTTTCCTCTCCTCCCAGAATTAGTTTAATTTAACAAGCGAAAATCAACCTTATGTTTCCATACGAATTAATCAATTCAATGGACTCCAATCTCTCATCCCAAGATTACGCAACCTTAGAAATAAACCCAGAATTAAGCAATTCAACTTTAGAATCTCACTAAAACGAATTTGGGTTAATTAAGCTATGTTCCCCTCATTCAACTATTAATTCAATTCATGAGATTAGGAAGAAGAAATTCATAAAAGAAAATGATTTGTATTAACATTCAAAACCCAGGAATTCAAGAATATAAATGAACTCACTAAGGATTACAAAAAGTTTAACCCTCCATAAGGATGGGTCTCACAATTACAAGGTGAAAAAGAGAAATCAACAACATCAATGTAAAAATCAAAGAGAAGTGAAGAAGAAATGGAATTCAAACGCTAGGTTAGACCCTTGGTTGTCACCCAAGGCCACCCTAAGCTCTCCAAACGTATTCTAAATGGAAAAAATTTAAAAGTGTAAAAAGCTCCCTAACCCTAATTTCTAAAAATCCATTTATAGTGAAGTGGTCGTCATCCATAGTAGTTACTATGAAAACCATAGTAGCTACACGCAACCTCCCAGTCCTGTCATTCCTTTATAGAGTTGTCACTATAGGATCTGAAAGTAGCTACGCGCAGCGCGCATAGCTACTATGTATTTGAAAGTGGCTACGTGCATGTTTGCTGCAATCTGGTCTCTCCGAAGTGTCCATGATCACTTCTGAAAGTGATCACTTTGGTCTGCCCTCTGGATCTAGCCTGTTGTAGTGTCCAATAAAATGTGGATTCATCACTGAGCGATACCCCCTACTAGAATTCCTCTAAAAATTCTCCATACTCTCTTCTAAATGCACTTTAATACTACTTAATATTAAACAAAACATAATTTACCGAATAATGAAAAAGAGGTATTACATAAGTTGTTTTAGATCTTATTAAATTTGAATGGTATTGACTTAAAAAATTTTATTAGTTAGTTTAATACAATTAGTATTTAAAAATGTGTACTAAAAATTAAAATATATTTGAAATAAAAAATCTACAAACACAAAATTATAGTTTTGTATTTCATATTATTGAATTATTTTTATGATAAAAAATAAATAAATTATAATACAAATAAAAAGATAACATTTATTAAATTAATTTTTCATCTTCTCATATATTACTAAACATATGTTTATCTTTACCTATACAAGTAATTCTTACATAACTCTTGAAAACTTGCCAATAATTCTTTATATTATATTACTTTGTATTTGTGTATTACAATAATGTAAATTTTTAGGAGTCAATTGTCCAAGCAAGTATATATATATATATATTTACATGATAGGTTTAAAAAGAATCCTCCTTCTTGAACTGATGTTCATATCAATGTCGTCAAAGAAATCAAAAATAGAGTCAGGAAGATAAATTGTCTTTATCTCCCTATTCCTCAAGCCTTTAAAATTGTTGAAACAGATGCCTCTGACATAGGTTATGGCGGCATTCTCAAACAAAGAGTTTAGTCGCATGAGCATATTATTGCATATACTTCAAAACATTGGAATTCCGCACAACAAAATTATTCAACTGTTAAAAAAGAAGTTTTAGCCATTGTTTTATGCGTTTCAAAATTTCAATCTGATTTATTAAACAAAAAATTTCTTATTAGAGTAGACTGCAAGTCTGCTAAAGAAATTTTACAAAAGGATGTTAAAAATCTTTCCTCAAAACAAATCTTTGCAAGATAGCAAGCAATTTTAAGTGTTTTTGATTTTGATATAGAATATCTCAAAGGCACTTCTAATTTCCTTCCTGACTATCTTACCCATGAATATTTACAGGATAAGTAAAATGCCTAGAAAGGCAACAACCCCATCCAGGGATGGGACTTCCTGAGGAGGAAGAATAAGGCTTGCCCTTACTCTAAACAAATCAAAACCACAATCTGCTTCGGTAGGTTCAAAATCTGTTTCTTCTGGGTCATCTACCCCCATTGAGTCATCAACTCAAAAAGCAATTCAAATTATTGAGTCATCAACCCAGCAATCTGGAACTCTAAAAGAATCTTCCAAAAAGACTGATTCTTCTGTCAAAACCACCAAACAAACTAAAACAGATTATGCTTTGCCAATAAGCACACTCCTAGCTGTCCAACAAGGAAGCTTGAGTAGCCTACCAAAGAAATCCTGGGCAGATATTGCCTCTGAGGAAGACATAGACATAGATTTAGCAAGCCTAAACACCATAATCCAGTCTTTTAATCAATCCCAGAAAATAATTACCAATCCAAATAAAACAGAAAGTACCCTCATTAATTTTTACTGCAGAGAATGTTTTCTCTATCGTTTCAGTGAGATAATTATCCCACCAACCCTTGAGTTGACCAGTAGATCCTGCAACTAAAATATAAACAATGGTATCTTCAAGCATATTTTGGTTGGTAAAATATCTCATAGCGACAGGTTGTCATCTATGACTTTGGCCTTTTCTTTTTGTCTAAGCTCAAAGATTTTTTGTTTAGCTTTGGCACTAATCTTGAAAGGTTTGAACAAGGGTTTTTCTAATTGAGGTTGAGGAGAGGAAGAAGCTATATCTTCCGTTTTAGGTTTAACAGGATTAATAGAGATTTTCTCTCCTAAAACCTGGTGGTATTTATTGGTGTAATTAGCCTATTCCATGAGGCCTTGAATATCATTGGGAGTAATAGACTCATCAGGGTTCTTGGTTTTGAAAGGGGTAGCAGTAACATGGTTACCGCTTTTGTCCTTCAGGTTTGGTAACTGATATTGAGTTGTGGGTGGTAGATCACTTTGAACAATTTGTCCATCTTTAATCTGCCAGAATATAACATTAGCAAAGGAGTTACTAATAATGTCCTCTTGCCAAGGATAATCAATATTATTATGAATGGTATAAGCATGATACCAATCAAAGAATGAGATGTTCTGTTTGACTTTTTCGAGAAATTGATAGAATTTCTCCTGGATATTGGATCGCCTTGTGTCCCTAGGCCTGCTCCTCAAATTGAAAATATTTCTCAGGACAACTCTAGGAAAGTTGAAATAACCTTTGATAGGAGGTCATTCTCTTACAGGTCTCAAGCTTCTAGGCCTGACATACCCAGATCTATTAATCACGATCCTTCTATAAACCTACAGGGTTTAGATACTTCTTCTAGAATTCCTAGAAATGTTTACCAGACTTCTAAAAAAGAAGAAGAAAACCAGAGTATCCAATCTCCAACCTACTATACCCTTAATGAGTCTTATGATGTTATCTCATAAATTTATTATAGATAAAGAAACCCTGAGGAAAGATTTCTACTCTGAGGATTAGAAACCTCAAAAGGTGTTCCCAAAATAACTTCATTTTTTAGATTTTTTACAAGGAGAAAATTTGTT
This sequence comes from Abrus pulchellus subsp. cantoniensis, assembly GCA_024086825.1. Classification (NCBI taxonomy): domain Eukaryota; kingdom Viridiplantae; phylum Streptophyta; class Magnoliopsida; order Fabales; family Fabaceae; genus Abrus; species Abrus pulchellus. Next base: position 17,631,677 of record CM044056.1, read on the forward strand.
TCAATCTTAAACCCTTGATTTTCTATCACAGCTTTGGAAAGCTTATAATTGATTTTGAGCTTCGAACCACTAGCAGTGCTGAGTTTTTCAGAAGTTTTTTCAAAATACTTTGTAGGGACTAAACCTTCTAAAATACAATTTGAATCAGCACCTGTATCAAAGAGGGCTAAAGTATCAAGAACAAAATCATCAATAATGATTCTGATACTAATGTAAAATTTTTGAATTTTTACCTTGTTGATCAAACACATAAAGGTTTCTTCCAGATTACCAGAATCAACCTTCACAGAATCATTATCTTTAGGAAGTTCTTCTTTCTCAATATCAGATTCATTATCTAATTGGAAAAGAATAACTTGATGAATTTGTTAATGCTCTTTAATATCTCTAATCTCTTTCTTGAGATTGTTAATCTCAACCTGGAGATCCTGAATAGTGGTTGGTTTGAGATTAGAATTCTTTTCTAATCTTTTAAAATATTTGTTATATCAAATTTATTTGTAGTAAAATACTCTCTGGGTTTAGGTTTAGATTCTAAAACCTCTTTGAATTTATTTAAAAATTCTTTTCTTTCTTGAAGATCAGAAATAGAACTTATTGCTTCAATAAGAAGATCTTGTTCTTTTGTCAATACATTGATTTTTGGAGTATCATCACTGTCAGAAGAAGAAATTTGATCGTCATTTTGGATTTGGTTGATATCCTCATCGAATTTTTCAACAGAATCTTCTTCAGAAGATTCAATAAAGAGATTGTTGATCTGGTCTTCTATAGAAGGCTCTAGGTTAAGACTGCAAATTTTCTTTTTCACCCTGTAGTATTTACTGATATGGCCGGGTTTACCACAGTTGTAACAAGTTACACCTGTTTTGGGCTTCTTGGGAATATTGTTGGGGATAACATTTTCCCATTGTTTCTTGGAAGAGGGTTTCCTATTATATTTTCTTTTGTAAGGCTTCTTATAGGTTTTAACAGTCTCTTTCTTGGGAGTCTATTTCTTCTTCTTGGTGGAGCAAGATGGAAGACCAAACTGCTCGCAGAAAGATCTTGAATCTTTCTTGTTCAGGGCTCTTTCTTTGGCAAGTTGTTTCTGGAGTTTATCCTTTTGACAAACTTTAATGGCATTGTGGATAATAATGGCAGTAAGCTGACCATAGTCGTAACTGTCATAATTGATTTCTCCATTAGGAGAGTTACTTCGGAGTTTACTTCTAATAAGATCTCCAAAAGACTTGGAAAGCCCATCAAGATACTTCTCTTTCCAATAGGCTTGGTTGCAGTCTTCTCTGGTTAAAACCCTAGACATAAAGGTATCTTTATACCACTTAAAATTTTCTAAGGATTTACATCTAAGATTGGAAAGGAGCTCACTGGACCTTTCTCTCCAAAGAGAAGGGTCTCCAAGGAAATGTTGGGAGATGGTATATAACAAAACAGTGAGTCTTTTAGATGACCATATCATATATATATATATATATATATACTAGATATCCCGAAGTGGATCAAGGAAGGAACACAAAAATAAACAGACTGAAAGGAAAGTAGGCAGTAGCAAGACTACTAAATAAAAGAAAATGCAGAAATGTAAAGTGCAAAATGTAAATAAATTTAATGCATAGAAACTAGAACGGCGGTATAACCAGCACAGATCTAGTGGAGGGAGAAGAGAAGAAAGCCGGACGACGGTAGTTTGAACAGAACCGCTGAGAGGGAGAAGAGAGAAAAATAATTTGAAACAGCAAACTTTTATTAAAAGATCTCAAAGAGGGAAGGCTTACAAAGGATTGTATCTCTCAGAGCTTCTTTCTCTAATATCTCTCTAAGATTGCTAAATGAAAGGATGCCTCAAAACATGGTCGAGGCCTCCTTTTATAACAAAATTAAGATACTATTTAAATAGTTTCGGTAAGTAACTGGAACTGTTTCTACAGAGTAGGTCATAATTCTTGTATGTCTATTCCGAAACAATCGTCTTCATTTTGATAGAAGTCGTCTTCTCTATTAGATTCTTGTTTTGTGGAAGTTTCTGCTTCATCTTGATTCAACAGAAGAAGAACTTCTTTTAAGTTTTTCTTCATCTTGTCTTTAGAATCGCAACCTGATAGGCAGGCGGCAATTTTTGCCTTTTGATTCAGAAATTGAAAGGTTGCAGGATCAGCAAGTTTTAGGAGTTTTGGATTATTTCCAAAAAACTCATTAACTCCTTGTGGTCTGGCATGATCTGCATTGAATTGGTTCCACCACTTCACAAAAGCATGTCTGTGGATCATAGGAAGGATGTCTTCTTCTTCTGTCTTGCTATACCTGTACTGCCATCAGAATACCCAGGCCATAGCAAATGCAGAGAAATATTTGAGATCTGCACCAATTCTGTTGGGGGCATATCTATTTTTGAAAGTTTTGAATCCTTCTTTTACTGGAGAAGGAAGGATTGCTTCTAAAGGTTCAAAGAAGTCCCACCATTGGAGGAACCAGTTAGGAAAATTGTAATTTTAATTTTTCTTGAAATAAATCAACCAAGAATGTCGATTGAGTTTTTTCTGGAACCAGAAAGTCCTTGTCCAGGCATCAATGTAGTCCCAGTAATTGTAACCTACAGGGTCAAAAGGTTGTGAAAATTCTTTAAATGAATTTGGATCTTTTCCAAAATTCTTTGGCGATAGGATTTTTAAAATCTGTATTGCTAAGTGGGTGATTATTGAGGGATCTTTTTTGTCTTTATAATGCTTAATAGAGACAGAATCTAAATCTATTAAAATGAATTCATAGAATTGTCTGATTTTATTCAAGGCATATGGTCTAAAATGAAAATCAAGAGGGAAAGCTTTTGTAATGGCTTTATAAGGATTTTTGTCCCAAAATTTGGGCTCCATTTGAATAACGGAGGAGAATTTACCTTTTACCATGTAATGGTTGGTGTTTGGGGTTTTACCTTTTGGGAGGTTAATGGCTTTTTCTGTTTTGTCAGGTAGACTTATTGTCTTTTGTGATTGGCTAAAGGATTGGATAATAGTGTTTAGGTTTGCTAAATCAATTTCCATATCTTCATCAGAAGCAATGTCTGCCCAGGATTTCTTTGGTAGGCTGCTTAGACTACCTTGCTGTATGGCTAGAAGTGTATTAATAGGGAAAGTATAATCTGCTTTGGTTTGTTTAACACTTTTTATTTGAGATTAGGAAGAATCAGCCTTGTTGGATGAGTCTTTTTTAGGAATCACAGACTGCTGAGTGGATGACTCTACAACCTGGATTGCTTTCTGGGTGGATGACCCAGCTAGAGTAGATGACTTCGAGGAATTGGAACATGAGTCTGATGTGGCAGACTTTGGTCTTGTTTTATTAAGAGCCAGGGCAAGCCTAACTCTTCCTCCTCTGGTTGTTCCTCCCCTGGAAGGGGTAGTTGCCTTTCTAGGCATTCTACTTATCCTGTAAGTATTCATGGGTAAGGTAGTCAGGAAGAGAATTAGAGGTGCCTTTGAGATATTCTATATCAAAATAAAAAACGCTTAAAATTGCTTGCTATCTTGCAAAAATTTGTTTTGAGGCAAGATTTTTCACATCTTTTTGTAAAATTTCTTTTGCAGACTTGTAGTCTACTCTAATAAAAAACTTTTGATTTAATAAATCAGATTGAAATTTTGATACCATAAAACAATTGCTAAAACTTCTTTTTTAACAGTTGAGTAATTCTATTGTGCAGAATTCCAATGTTTTAAAGTGCATGCAATGATATGCTCATGAGGCTCAACTCTCTGTTTGAAGATGCCACCATAACCTATGTCAGAGGCATCAGTTTCAACAATTTTGAAAGCTTGAGGGATAGGGAGATAGAGACAATTTATTTTTCTGACTCTATTCTTAATTTCTTTGACGACATTGGTATGAACATCAGTCCAAGAAGGAGGATTCTTTTTAAGCCTATCATGTAAAGGCTTAATGATATTATTCAGGTATGGAATAAAATCACCTATATAATTCAGACATCCCAAAAATCTTTGTAACTGGGTTTTATCTAAAATTCTGTCAGGAAATTTATCAGCAAATTCAATGGACCTACTGATAGGAATGATAGTTCCTTGATGAATATTGTGGCCAAGGAATCTAATATTTGTTTGAAAAAGGTTAATTTTAGACTTGGAAATAGCAAGTCCGTTATGCTTAATCACATTGATAAAAACATTTATGTGTTTGAAATGTTGATCAATGGAATGAGAGAAAACAAGAACATCATCAATATAGACAATGACAAATTTTGAATAAGGATTGAAAATGTCATTCATGATTTTCTGAAACTCCGAAGGGACATTTTTTAAACCGAAAGGTATAACATTCCATTCGTAATGCCCAAAGGGAACAGTAAAGGCAGTCTTGTACCTATCATTTTCAGAAATTTGGATTTGCCAAAATCCGGATTTCATATCAAATTTGGAAAAAACCTTAGCATAATTTAATCTGTTAAGAAGGTCTTTTTTATTGGGAATAGGATGCCTAATCCATTGGAGTGCTTGGTTAAGAGATTTGTAGTTGATCACAAGCCTGGGAGTACCTTTTTCTATTTCTACAGGTTTATTAACATAAAAGGTATAACAAGACCAAGGACTCTTACTCTTTCTAATAATATTTTTGTCTAAGAGATCTTTGATCTCTTTCTAGCAATATTGAAGAAGTTCATTATTCATTTGGATAGGTCTAGCCTTAGTAGGAATCTGGCTATCTTTGAAACCTGACTCGTAAGGAAGACTAACAATGTGCTTCTTTCTATTCCAAAAAGCGTTAGGCAAGTCGGAACAAATAGAAGACTGAATATGTTCTAAAAGAGATTGGATCTTCTTTTGTAGTGAAGGATTTTGTAATTGTTTTTCAATGTTGGCAAAAGAAACTTCTTCTTTCAGAAAATTAATTTGATTGATTTTATTTTGAATAAAATTGATATTTTTAGTAAATGGTTTACTAGAAAATTTGAAAGTTATTTGTTTTCCCAAATTATAAGTCGAAATTCCATCTTTTGAAATTTGTAGCAGGAAAAGGGCTTTTATAAAAGGTCTTCCTAGAATAACTTCATCTTTTAGATTTTTTACGAGAAAGTTTGTTTCAATCTTAAGTCCTTGATTTTCAATCACGGCTTTAGAAAGCTTATAATTAATTTTGAGCTTCGAACCACTAGCAGTACTGAGTTTTTCAGAAGTTTTTCCAAAATACTTTGTAGGAATTAAACCTTCTAAAATACAGTTTGAATCAGCACCTGTGTCAAAGAGGGCTAAAGTATCAAGAACAAAATCATCAATAATGATTCTGATATTAATATAAAATTTTTGAATTTTGACCTTGTTGATCAAACACATAAAGGTTTCTTCTAGATTATCAGAGTCGACCTTTACAGAATCATCATCTTTAAGAAGTTCTTTTTTCTCAATGCCAGATTCATCATCTAATTGGGAAAGAATAACTTGATGAATTTGTTGTTGTTCTTTAATCTCTTTGATCTCTTTTTTGAGACTGTTAATCTCAATCTGGAGATCCTGAATAGTGGTTGGTTTAATATTAGAATTCTTTTCTAATCTTTTGAAAATATCTGTTATATCAAACTTATTTGTAGTAAAATACTCTTTTGGTTTAGGTTTAATTTCTAAAACCTCTTTGAATTTATTTAAAAATTCTTTTCTTTCTTGAGGATCAGTAATGGAGCTTATAGCTTCGAAAAGAAGATCTTGCTCTTTTGTCAAAACATTGATTTCTGGAGTATCATCACTATCAAAGGAAGAAATTTGATCATCATCTTGGATTTGGTTAACAACCTCATCCGATTCTTTAACTGAATCTTCATCAGAGATTTCGATAAGGAGATTGTTGATTTGGTCTTCTATAGAAGGCTCTAGGTTGAGACTACTAATTTTCTTTTTTAGCCTACAGTATTTACTGATATGGTCAGGTTTACCGCAGTTGTAGCAAGTTACACCTGTTCTGAGTTTCTTGGGAATATTGGTGGGGATGACATTTTCCCCTTGCTTATTGGAAGGAGGTTTCCTATTGTATTTTCGTTTGTAAGGCTTTTTATAATGTTTAACAGTCTCTTTCATGGGAGTGTGTTTCTTCTCTTTGGTGGAGCAAGATGAAAGATCAAACTGCTCGCAGAAGGACCCTAATTCTTTCTTACTCAAGGCCTTTTCTTTGGCAAGCTGTTTCTGAAGTTTGTCCTTTTGACAAGCCTTGATGCCATTATGGATAATAATGGCAGTAAGTTGACCATAGTCATAACTGTCATAATTTATTTATCCAGTAGGAGAATAACTTCGGAGCTTGCTTCTAATAAGATCTCCCAAAGTTTTAGGAAGCCCATCAAGATATTTTTCTTTCCAATAGGCTTGGTTACAGTCTTCCCTGGTTAAAACTCTGGACATGAAGGTATCCTTATACCATTTGAAATGTTTTAAAGAATTACACCTGAGGTTTGAAAGGAGTTCACCTGATCTTTCTCTCTAAAGAGAAGGGTCTCCAAGGAAATGTTGTGATATTGTGTATAACAACGTATACACTGCATTAGGGAGACGCTCATTGTCACTGACAATGGTTTTTCCCTTGTCATCAATTTTAACTGCAGAGAGGATGTTTTCTCTATCAGCTTCAGTGAGATAATTATCCCACCATCCTTTGAGCTGCCCAGTAAAACCTGCAGCTAAAATATAGACAATGGTGTCTTCAGACATATTTTGATTGGTAAAATAGCCCATAGCGACAACCGACATATTTTGGAGTTTGGCAATGATATTATATTTAGACAAACCATCAATATTCCAAATATAAATATCATTAGAATTAAAACTTTGAATAAAATCTTATTTTTCTTCAAGAATAAGATCAGGAGCTGTGGCTCTATTGTAATAGAGTTTGGAAGAATTTTTCCAATTGTTGATAGGATTGATGGCTAAAACAGAATCAGTTTCAGAACAATGTCCTTAATCAATCTTGGAAATGGTATTGACAGTTTTGGTGAGGGATCTAGTCCTAGGTTTGGCACTAGATTCCTCAGAAGCTTGAGGAGTGCTAGGGACAGTAATGAGAAGACTAATAATTTTACTAAGTAACTCATTTTGGTTGTCTTCATTTACTCTGGTGTTTTCTTTCTGCCTGAGTTCTAAGATTTTCTGCTTAGCTTTGGCACTAATCTTAAAAAGTTTGAACAGAGGTTTTTCTAATTGAGGTTGGGTAGATGAAGAAGCCATTTCTTCAACTTTTGGTTTAGCAGATTTGATAGAGACTTTTTCTCCTAAAATCTGGAGGTATTTATTGGTATAATTGGCCTGTTCCATGAGGCCTTGGATGTCGTTGGGAGTGATGCCCTCATCAGGGTTCTTGGTTTTAAAAGGGGTAGCAGTAACAAAATTACCACTTTTGTCTTTCAAGTTTGGTAATTGGTATTGAGTAGTGGGTGGTAGATCACTTTGAACTATTTGTCCATCTTTAATTTGCCAGGATATTACATTAGCAGAGGAAGTACTAATAACGTCCTCTTGCCATGGGTAATTAATATTATTGTGAATGGTATAAGCATGGTACCAATCAAAGAATGGGATATTCTATTTTACCTTTTCGAGAAATTGGTAGAATTCCTCTTGGATATTAGACCTGTCTTTTCCCCTATACTTTTGGAAGAACCACTCTCTTTGAGGTTTCCATTCCTCAGAGTAGAAATCTTTCCTAAGGGTTTCCTTTTCTATAATAAATTTATGAGATAACATCATAAGACTGATTAAGGGAGGTGGGAAGAGTAGGTTGGAGATTGGATACTCTGATTCTCTTCTTCTTTTTCAGAAGTTTGGTAGACATTTCTGGGAATCCTAGAAGAAGTGTCTAAACCCTGTAAGTTTATAGAAGGGTCATGGTTGATGGATCTACGAATATCAGACCTAGAAGATTGGGATCTATAAGAGAAAGAGGCAAAACTAGAACGTCCGCTATAAGCATCAACTCTAGAAGAGAAGGAGTTTCTCCTGTCAAAGGTTATTTCAACTTTCCCTGAATTATCCTGAGAAATATTTTTGATTTGAGGAGCAGGCCTAGGGACACAAGGCGAAGCTTTGTCCAAGACCCATTTCTCGGGAAGGGAAACTTCATCCCATTTGATTATCCTAGGGAGAGACACATTAGCCTTTGTCATATCAGTGATAAACAAAGTAGTCTCACCTCTTTAGGGTTTGAGAAGGACTCGAGAAGTACAAGAGTTCATGGCCTTATACTGAATCCTATAGATTAAGGCTGCAGGAATAGATCCCTCTTTCATGTTTAACCCATGAAAGCATACATTGAGGAACAGAGAGTCAAGAATATGGTCATCTAAAAGACTCACTGTTTTGTTAGGAAAACAATTGAAATAAATTGGTCCTTGGCCAAGACTGGTTTCGACAGTACCTATAAGGGAGTCGTTAAAGTCATTATGGCAAGCATCTCTAAGACACATTAGGATAGCAGCATCTATACCTATGTCTATGAGAGGCTTAATAGCTACCTGGACACATCCTATGTGGAGGTATTTGTATTTACGCTTGTGCTCATTGATGGATGATTTGGACAAGAGATGAAATTCTTCTCCTAGATCTTTCCCTAAAGGAATATTGTTCTCAACAGTCTTAATAATGTAATCAAAACTGTTTTTCTTGGAATGTTCTTCAGGAACATATAATGTGTCCTGAGGGATTTCTGGAATGGTCCAGTCATCCATACTTTGATTGATTTCTTCAAAGCGAACTTCTTCGTCGAAGAGGTTATGTTTGGGTGTAATCTCAGGAGAATGTTTCTCCTAATCATTAAAAAGATTGGTTTTAGTTGGAGAGGAGGAAGATGAACTAGAGCCAGAGCAGAAAGAAATGCGAGAGAAAGAGCGCAACAGTCTAGACATCATAAAAATACTTCTGGCACATTACCTTCATTTGGTATCAGAGCCTGATGGGAAAGTAGGAATATAACTGTTGATTGTTTATAACTATATTTTTCTGGATCTGGACTTTATCATTCTTTTATGAAATTTCTATAACCATGGTTTATAGGCTGGACAGCTGACAGGCCCTTTGGGTGAGACTTGTAATGGTCGTCCTTGTCTGTAACAACGCCATGAACTAATAGTTCTGAAATATTACTTTTGTACAGTTCTTTGTTTATGAAAATCCTTTACTGGAAGTACATTCCAAAAATCTTTGTAATTGGGTTTTATCTAAAATTCTGTCAGGAAATTTATCAGCAAATTCAATGGACCTGCTGATAGGAATGATAATTCCTTGATGAATATTGTGGTCAAAGAATCTAATATTTGTTTGAAAAAGGCTAATTTTTAAATGGTATCATATATTATATTTTAGGTGATGTTTTTATCTTTACATTAAGATCAATAAAGATTTAGGTCAATATTGACATACCAAAATATTATTCATTTTATATATTCATTCAGGTATAAAAATTATGTTAATTTTTCTATTATAATAACTATTAATAATACTTTTATTTTTATTTTTTAACTAAAGTTTTAATTGTTCATTGTTATTTAATATTGAGATTTAAATTACATATATATTATTAAAAATATTGATATTACAAGATTTGTAATTTTTTTTTAAGTATGAAAGTTTCAAAAAATTTATATAAAATTTTGATTATGACAAAATCAAATAGTAGTATAGTAATTTAAATTTTTTTATCATTTTTTTATTCATCCTTTAACTAAAATTATTTTTTAATTAAATCTTAAGGGTAATGTTGTTTGTTTTAAATGTTACATTAATGGTTACAAATTTAAATTTTAAATTAAAAATAATTAATTATAATAATTAAAATTAATTAAATAATATTCAATATCATTATAACAAAAAAGATAATATATAAATTTTTTATTAAAATTTTATTGTAATTGTTGGATAAGTATATTTAATATCTTTATATTATAATAAATAAATAAATAAATTATAATTTTTTAAATATAAATTAATTTTAAATATTATATTTACTTTTTATATATATAATTTGTTTTAAAAGTAAATCCGACCTTTTCAACTTGTTAATATTTCTTTCATATTTTAAATATTTTTCTTACAATTATGGGAAATAATCAAATGAAGACATGAATTAATTGTTAAAAATATTATAAAAATAAATTTTTTAGTATTTTTAATATTAACATTTCAAACTATATTTATTTATTAATATTTTATATTTTATTTATGTGATTATTAAAATTTTTTGAGATTAAAATTAAATTTTAAATTCTTTTAAAAAGTTTTCTAGAGTATTTAATCATGTAATTAACTTAAAATTAATTCTCTAGTTATAAACTAAATTATACATAAAATATAAAGTAAGATAAATATATATTTTTGTAATGATATAATTATTTATATTATATTTTAAAAATTAATACTTATTGAAAATTTAAAAAATTATTTAAATTAAAATAATTAATTATTAGTATACATTTACTTATTATAAGTCAAATTTAAATATGTTATTTTAAAATCATAAATTAATCATTTTATACATAATTTATCAAATATATTTATGTTAATATTGATATAATTATTTATATTATATTTTTAAAATTAATACTTATTGAAAATTTAAAAAATTATTTAAATTAAGATAATTAATTATTAGTATACATTTACTTATTATAAGTCAAATTTAAATATGTTATTTTAAAATCATAAATTAATCATTTTATACATAATTTATCAAATATATTTATGTTAATATTTATTTTAATTATTAAAAAATAAAAATTAGACTCCATTCAAATGAATTTTATTTTAGGATAATATTAAATTTGATTGTTTATTAAAAAATATTTTTTTATATTTTTAATCATTGATATATATTTTTATGTATTTTTATTTTTATTTAAAATTTTTTAATAATAGTAATAATATAATAAATTTACATCACTTATATTTAAAAAAATTAAAATAATTTACTGTTTAGTTTCACTTTCACATTTTCTTTAATTTATTTTTTATGTTTACATCAACTAAAAGAATAAAAAATATATAAAATATACAAAAAAATTTACATATAAAAATATATTTATCATATTTTTAATATAATCATATTTGATATTATTCAGTATGATAAAATTTTATTATTATGTATTTTTTATATTTAAATTATAATTTTTATTTATTTTAAATAAAATAATTTAATAAAAAATATAAACAAATTTATGTAACATACAAATATATTTATTAACTTATAACTAAATTATTATTATTATTAAGATTTATAATGTTTAAAAATTATTATATTTATTTATTTTTATATATTTTATTTTAAAAAATAATTAAAAATTTTATTTAACTTTTTTTAACCTTTTTGTTATATTAAAAATAATTATTTTTATATTAAATTATAATTATTTTTAAACTAAATTAAATAATAAAAAATCTAAATATATTTATGCAAATCCGTGTAATATATTTCCTAGTATAATAAGCAGTTCCAACTGCATCTACACAAATACTTAAAAAGGTTGCTTTAAATAAGTTAGTTGGTTCTTACAGCCCTTTAAGTCATTATTTTCACACAAAATAATTTTAAATATTGATTTTTAATTCACTTTCATAAAATTTTAAAAAGTGTGATTTTCAAATTCTTTTCATTCTAACTAACTTTAAAAAGTTTTATAAATATATCAAGTATTTTATTTTAATGAGTGATTTCCAAAAGTTTAAGCGTATTTAGAAGTTTATCTAATATCACAAAGGCACAGTAATTACATCCATATTAACATTAACTTTTAAAAACATTCGTATTTCGCATAAAACAAACTACTCGTGTTTTTATTTAATTGTATTATTTGTAAGAAAATAGAAAAAAATTTAAGCAATTAATAATAATTTTTATTAAAAATGTTTATTGAATATGATAAATGGTTTTTCAATAAACTATTTTTAAAAAGTTAAATTAAATCTTAAATGAAATAGATTATCAAAGCGGTTTCTAAAGTTCACAGGAATCAGTGGTCTAGCCCATTAGGCGTTGGATTGATTAAAATGCTTAATGCGTTGAGGTAGTTTTCATTATGCCAAGGAAAGGGACGAAGCAGTTACAAAAGGAAAAATTAAAATTTGAGAGAACCAATGGTTATCTAGATTCTTGTGTTGGCAAGTAAGAAACCCACATCTGTATAGGCAATTCTGGCTTGATAATATGTTGCAAAGACAAAGAAGAGGCTTAAAAATAAGGTCAAAAGTAAAGTCATGGTGGGCACAACTTGGGTTGGGGGACCAAAGCCTCCACTTAGCCTCCATATATATATGTAAACATTGAATCAATGGATGGGTACCCTCCACCACCATCATACCTAAAAAATTTCTTCCCAATTTCCAATGATTGTCCTCACATGGATCCCAAGTTCCCCCAACCCACGATGCTTATTTAATCTGTGGCTTCAAAAATAAAGGCATCCAGCAAATATAAACTATGTCAAATTGCCTCTCCTCCTCATTTTCCCCTAATAAACATCAATTTGGCACTCATACCCACGTTCCTTGTTTAAATATATAGATCAATATGGAGAAGGAATCACTAGAGACCAATTTCCTAAAAGCATAAAACCATAAAGTATAGTTTTTCATTCTTAATTTAAAGTTGCTATCATACTATTATTCATTCATGTTTTATTGTACATTTATAGTTAAAAGAAATTAACTTTTTTAATAATCATTACTCCGTTCATTTTGAAGTTTATATTATATAAGGCAATTGAACAATTATTAAGAATTATTATTCATAAAATGCAGCATGGATATAGATTTTATATTATGATGAAAATATTAAAAACATTCTCATTCAATTAAATTTTTTCTTTCATTTTATTATAAAGTGTGCAAAGATAAAAAAAAAATTAATATAGTAAACAATGTTTTTAATATTGTTCTAAGACACTAATAGAGTATATCTCTTTTTCTTCTAGAACAAAAAAGAAATTAGGTGGAAAACAGGCCATTTTAAGGCTATGAAAAATGACATGATGAAATCTACCAATTACAAGCAATCTATCAATAATAAAAGTATAAAATGATGAAATCCAAGAAACCTATATTTTTTTTACATTGTTTGATCCTACATAGCAGTTAAGTTGATGCTCATTAATTGATATAATACATTATAGCTAATGTTCAAGAATATATATAATATCCAAAAAAAATTTAAAATAAAATTCAAATAACTATTAATTTAACTCCAATAAAATCTTTGGTATGTGCAGGCCAAGGGTAGCCAAGGAACACCGACCTAAAAACTATGTTGGTTTCCACATGGTTTCTGCATACTAAATTACAAAACCTCAACAATCATAGTACTGTCTCTTTTTCTTTCACATACGCACACCTGCAGCCAAATTGCAATATTATTGCACAGTAATTAAAATAGGATTTAAATCTTGGTGGTCTTTAGTCTGTTGTGACGTTTATAAAGTTGATAAAAGCATTCCTGATTTGAAGGGTGGTGGTGGGGATGGGAGAATCAGCAAGCATGTCCCTTTGAAAACTATAGAGTGCAGCAACAATGAAAATTTATCAAAATCATCATTGTTAGAGACCTCCCATTTCACATTGTTCTCTAAACAATTTTGGTTATTCTCTTGTTCAATTCATCTTTTTCTCAACAATTTATTAATAATATTTCCTCTTTGGACTTTGTTCACCATAAATTTAGTGTACGTTTTAATAATAACTTATCTTGTTAGATATAATATGTTAATATTTTTTTTATTAGTTTTCCTTTATGCATAGAAAATTGTGTTAAATCATTATTATTGTGTGATCAATCCGACATATTCTTTGAGTTAAATTCTCACAACTTACAACCGAAGCGACAATAACCACATAATTTTTCATTAGCAGTTAAAAAATGGAAAAGTGACTCTTGCAAGAAAGCAAAAGGCACATGGTAAATACAGTTCTGATTGGCCATCACTTGAAAGCATAACATAGCTTGTTCGGTTATCATTGTGAGAAAGACATGTGTCAAATAATAAGGTTATGTATTAATTATGCTGCTTTTGGCCTAATTATGACTAACATACACATAACTGAATTGTGATTGGTTTTAAGCGATTGTCTTGCCCGTGTCCATATGATCTCTCTGCCCAAAAGTTTTCCGATACCAAACTTGGTCAAGAATGCTTATCCGCACCACTAGTGTAGCTTATCCACCCTTAAGCCTCAAGCCAGTATTATAAAATGTAAGAAATATCATTAGAATTTAGAATCTTGGAACCATTTATGTATGTATAAAAAAGGTGGATGTTCATTTTAAAATAAGAAATTTAAGTTTAGCTTTTTTCTTAATTATGTCGTGATTTTTATAGTATTAAACAATAATTTTAAAGTTAATTTTAATTTTAAAATTAAAAATTTAATCTCTTTCATTTAATTGTTTTAATATAAGTATTAATTAATAATTAAAAAATTCTCTTTTAATTTTAAAATATTAAGATGTTATACAATATATTTTATTTTATTTAAAAATATTTAAATTTAATAATAACCGTGTATACAAAAAAACAAATTCATTAGTTAAAATAAAATACCGAAAGAAATTGTTCTACCAATGCAAAAATCACTTTTAATGTAAGCTAAAAACAACATTTGATAACAGTTAAAAAATCATTGTTGATAATAAATACAATTTGTGTTATTAGATTAAACAATATTAAATTGGATTGTGCATGATAAAAATAAAATTAACAAGATAAAAATATAAATTCAAACATGAAAAAAAAACAAAAAAAAAAGAATAAAGATAAAAGAATGATTGTCGTAAGAGTTTTGAGCTCTTGACAAAATTAAGAAAAATTGACTCATTTAATAATCTAGAGTCACACGTTCTCATAAATATCAAATTGTATTAAAAATATATTTATAAAAATTTAAATAAAATATTATATAAACGAAGTATATGTTAAATATATATGAAGTTAAAATAAAAATATAACATTTTATGCTTTTTAAAAATAAAATATTAACTTTAATATATAAATACATTTATTTAAAATTAAAATATAGAAATATATATCATGTTGGATTTGTATATTTAAATAAATTAAGAAACATAAGTTGTATATAACATATACAACTTTTATATTTTAATTTTTAAAATATGTATATATAACATATATAATTTACTAATTTATTTTTAAAAACTCCAAGCTATGTTTGAAGTGTTCTTACGTAAATAATTAAAATCTACACCAAATACGTAATTTTGAAACAAAATTACAGTAAAAAGTGTTGTGATATACTATTTAATATACTCTTTTAAATTTTTAAACATATTATTTATGGTTAGTTATAATTTGTTAAAATGACAGAAAATTATGTGAGTTTCATTTTAAATTCTTCGCTATAGTTTTATATTTTTAATGAGTCATAATAATTAAAAGTGTATTAAAAGAATAACTTTCTAGTTAGCACTCTTCTATAAAAAGACACTAATAAATATAAATTATTAGGTTTTCTTTAAATAATCCGGGTATAATTGTAAAGTTCGCAATTATAGTTTTGATATTTTCAAAATAAGAATTATTATAATTTAATAAATGATTTTATACACATATGTTTAGGGTTTTCAAAATGTTTAATTGGCTCAATCTTATCACTAATTAATGTAGGTTAAGTTTAAAAAGTCCAGTAAATCAAATATTTTATGGGATAAAAAGCTCACAAAACTAAGAAGCCTTATGGATTAGAAAAAAATTAATTTTTTAATCACTTGATATAACTGTACAGTTCATATCATTGTAAGGTAGTCATTCCTTTTATTATTATTATTATTATTATTATTATTTTATATATAATAAAATTGAAACAGAATCTTGTCTACTAGTATACTCTTTTACCCATTAAAAAAATCGAAAAAGGTGAATGAATAATGGAAAAATTTTCAAAAAGACGCAAACGGACAAAACTATTGCTTGGTACATAAATGTAACATATTGCTGGGAGACATGCATTTTCTTGTTTATACGAAAGGATGTGAAATTGTCAAACTCTCAAATTAATGGTTTGAAGGAATGCATGTTCAATGAAAACAAACTTCCACAGCAACTACTCTCCTTAGTCCAAAAGAATGCACACACAGATAACACTGAAAGATGGGAAAATGAAGCTGGCCATTTTAGAATAGCAGCCTAATTCTTATCAAAGTCTCTAAAACAATAATAGAGAAAAAAAAATCAATATTGCTTATTATAAAAATTAAACATATAACATAAGGATACATTGTAGATTCCCAACCAGATCCTTTTGGGATAATATTCTTCTAGTTGATTATAGTGGATGACTAACAAGATTCTCAATAGCACACAAAGCACAAAAACCAGCATGAAATAATTACAAAATACCATATAAAATTCAATAAAACAATAATTTCCTACATGCATATATATGCATCATTTCCAACTAGAAGGAAAAATTATGAAAACATAATCATGTTCAATTGCACTTGTTTAGCATCATATAAAAAAAAAAGTGAACCATAAATGAAATATTTCCAGAAATATAGATGTGGCAAGTGTAACAGAAGATGATGGAAAACAAAAATATAGTTTTTTTCATTTTTATGAGAATGATATCTTTTCTCACTTATTTAAAATAATTAGTACATTTATTAGTTGAGTTGTTTATCTTTGTAGGCAATTATAACTATCGAAAAGAAATAACGGAATTCTAAAATAAATTTTTGAAATATCATTCTATAATGATTGTTTTCAAATACAAAGAATTGTTGTCAATAATGTGTCAAAGTAGCTGATCAACAATTTAGTCTGAGACGTATAAAACACTGTCCCTAAGGATTATTTCAGTCTAGTAAAAAATTCTCCAAGATACAGTAGACTGATAAATCCACATTTTACTATATTTTAACCTACTTTTTGTTAATAAATAAGGAGTTAAATAGTAAATAAACTTGAAAATATCATAAAAATTGCATTAATATTCATAATTGTATAAATAGTTTAAAATTTTAGATTTTATTCCAATTCTGGATAATTTTGCTTAAAAAGACTTAATTTTGTGTAGAAGCTTGAGCTGAAGATGTTTGAGTTGAAGATTGAAGTGAAGAAAGTAGAGGAAGTGAGCTGAAAAGATGAAGAATCAAGTGTTATATGTTGGGCGTAGCTACTTTGAGTGCATAGAGTTAACACTTTGAAGAAGAAAATTCATGAAGATCAAGAGAGTAGCTACGCAATTGAATGCATAGCCACTTCAAGTGCCTAGAGTAGCTATGCAGTGCGTGTAGCCACTTCAAGCGTTCAGAGTAGCTACGCCTAAGGCTAATTTAGAGTTGCACAGTGCGCGTAGCTACTTCAAGTGCCTAGAGTGGCTACGCAGTCAGTGTGTAGCCACTTCAAGTGCTCAGAGTATCTACGCACTACGCTAGAAATAAGCTTTTGGAGTGCTAACTTAGATAGTGGTTAATAAAAACCACTTTGTAATTAGATATTTAGAGAGCGATTCTCTATTAACCGCTCTCAAATCTATACTTCTTAGAGCAGTTCTTAGATCTGAGAGCGGTTCTCTATTAACCGCTCTCAGAACTATACTTCTGAGAGCGGTTCTTTGTTAACCGCTCTCAGAACTCTGAAGTCACACATTAGAGAGTGGTCGATGAAGAACCACTCTCTAATCTCATTCTTGGAGAGCGGTTAATAAAGAACTGCTCTCTAATATTATTAAAGTCATTTATAAATGAACACGCTCAACGCATTTTTTCTTCATAGCTAACAAAGCTGGTCTCTTTTTCTGTAAGTTTCTTCTCTACTCTCTTATGTTTCTTCATTTTCTCTGTTAGCCTGCTCTCTTCATCTTCTCTCACTAACAAATTGATTTTTTTCCCATCTGTAGGTACCTTTTCATTCTGTGTTAGTCTGCTCTCTTCATATTCTTTACGCTAACAAATTAGTTTTTTTTTTCACATATATAGGTATTTCTTTATTCTCTCTTTCTTTCTTCTTCTCTTTTTTAACGGTGAATCATTCATTCTCTCTTTCTTTCTTTTTCTCTCTATTAATGTTAAAAATTATCCTATTAATTTGTTCTCTTTTTTCTCTACTTACTTGTGTTTCGTTCATGCAGATGTGGACTATTTAGTTAACACCAAATATATAAACTCAAGATTCAATTTTGATTTTTGATAAAAATGAAAAAAACTGACAAAGAAAGTAATTCCAAATTTTGATTTAAACGTAATAATTAATTTTTATTTTGCAACAGAAAATTCACAAAGAAATCAATTTCAAATTTCGCAGTCTAAATTTATACTTTGGAGAGTGGTTCCACGTGGAACCGCTCTCCAATCTTAACATCTGATAATGGTTCTTTAACCGCTCTCTTAAATATAATACATCATATAGCGCAAGATTTTAGAGCAGTTCTAAACGCTCTCTAATTCAAAATAGAACCACTCTTAGATCTCCATTTTGGCGTAGTGACGCACAGAATTTTAAATATCACTTCTAAGTGTCAACTTTGGACAATTTGAGTTCCTAATTTAGTTATAGAAGCTTTTAAAAGACCTTTCATGCTATAATCCTCAGAGATTAAAGTGTGGAAGTGGAAATAAATAGAAGTTAAGAGTTTAGAATTAGAAGTCTTTTGCCATTTTTTGTTTTCCTTTCATTTTTACACGTTAGGATAGTTAGAGAGGGAAATTAGGGGCGACTTCCAAGCTCTGGACCTTGAGGAATCAGGCTGGAGATTGGATTTATGAAGAAGTTATGCAGCTCTTCTTCTTCTACTCTTTCTCTCTTTTTTTCTTTTAGGAACATGTTTTGATTTCTTTTTATTAGGGATCCATGGATCCAGATTTGATATTGTGAGGTTTTGATTGAATTGAGTATGTGATTATGTTCTTAATGCAGTTGTGAACTAATCCTTCATTCAATTGAACCTAGAGGAATCTTCATCAATAGAAATTGAGTTTATTTCTCAGATCTGAATCATATGCCTATGTTATTGAGATCTTAGGAATAAGTATCATAATCTAGTAATCCTATAATTTCCAGAACTTAGTGCAATATTTGATTGAATTTCACCTAAGGAATTAGAGAGGTTTAATTAGGTATTAGGATCAATGAGGCAAGGAATTGTCCTTTGGTTAAAGAAGTGAAATTGATTATCAATCAATTAGAATTCTTAAGAGTCCAAAACATTATTACATTGCAATAGAAAATCTGATAAAGTGATTCCTAACTATTTTCTACATAGCATTTTAATACAAAATTCGTATTTCTATTTTGCTGTATTTTTCAGATTTTTGCACTTTATTGCTTTTGTTTATTAAATGATTCAAAACACTCCAAATTTGTTTGGCTCAACTAGTTATTAATTTGTGAAGTGGTAATTGATAGACCTAATCCCTGAGGACGATACTTGGGACTCACATTGATTTTCAAATTTTATTACTTGCTACAACTACCTAGTACACTTGCTAGTTAGTTCTCCAATTGTGTGACAAGTTTTGGGCACCGTTGCTGGGGATTATTTACTTTCAATATCATTAGTAGCAGAGAGATGGCTAGATTAAACATTTCTTTTTGTTGTTTTACTTTCTAATTTTTCTGCATAATTTTTTCCCTACATTTTGTGTAGTTTTCTGCATAATTTCGTTTTGCATTTTTCTGCATAGTTATAAATCTCATTCTGCATAAATTTCTATATTTTGTGCATGTTTTGTTTTGTAATTTTTTGCATTGTTTTAGATTTCATTTTCCTTGGTTATTGATTTCATTTGAATTTTGTTTACTTTCTTTTTGTATGCAAAGAAAAACTAGAAAAATAAAGTGCTCTATTGTTTGATGGCAACCAACATGTATCAGAATTTCTATCAAAGCCAAGTTGCAAGAACAAGAGCTTATGAAGCAGATGCTTTTGAATCTTTGATTAATAATTTTCAAGCTGAAATTTTCCAAACTAACTCCTTGGTGTGTGTTTTTTACAGTGAAAATGATTTGAATAAAACCTATGATGTGGTTGAACCAGAGTTTTAAGAAGAAATCAATTATGGAGGAAATTTTCAAAGACATGAATCTACCTTTCCTCATGTATATCAATATCAAGCTAACATGAGTCAGCCATATTATGATTGGAATCAACAAATGATTGTTGTGACAACACCATTCTCCAGTCCTCAATTTTCACAACCTTATTTTCAAGTATCATATTCTCAATGTCAAGGAGGACTGCAGCCTTCAAAGACTCTTCCAAACAGAAATAATAAACTTGAAGAAACTTTGCTTCAATTCATGGAGTTTACTCAATCAAGTTTAAAGAATCAAGAAGCATTCATGGAGAAGATGGAGATGCAAATAGGACAAATTTCAGAACAATTATTAAATAGGAATGATGAGAAATTGTCCAGCAACACCATTGTAAATCCAATAGAGCAATGCCAAGTTACTTTCATAAGAAATAAGGTAGAAATTTCAAGTCCTAAAGCTACTGAGAAAGAAAGAGCATTAGATAAATATGAAAACAAACATGATTCAAGATAAGCAACAAGAGGATTGCAAGAAAGAACATTTAACAATTTTAAAGAAAGAAGAACCAAAGGACTATAGCAAGACACAACCTGAAAAAAGAACCAAAAAGAGGTTGTTTGAAGATGCTTGCAAGCTAATAGATGAAGCTAAATGCAAAAAGCTTCCATTTCCTCAAGGACTGCAGAATTCTAAGCAGGAAAAATAGAATGATCATTCTATTCTAAGAGAGATCCTTGCTGGAATTAGATATGAAGATAATAGAGAGCATGAAAGGAAGCTTGTTGAGTATATCAAGCTGCTAGAAGTTCCTCTACTTTTATTTCATCCAGGTTCTAAATTAAATGAAGAGCTACAAGTTGGTGAGAAATAGAGGAAACGTTTAAAGATAGAGCAAGAGCCGTTAACATCAAAATCATTTTTTAGAATCAAAGATCAATAGGCGTCAAGCTAGTGACGTTAAAACAGCGCTTTGTGAGAGGCAACTCACACTTCTTTCCCTTTAGATTTTATTAATTTCTGGTTTTTGATTTCATTTTGTACATGATCTGAATTTCTAGTTATAAGTAATAATTTTTTTTTGGGAGTAAAAGTGTCAACCTAAAGAGGAGTGTTTTGAGTTGGAGTGCTAGAACATCCATTTTCCTCAACATAACCACAGATACTTTAGGATTATTTCTTTAATCCTTTCTAAATTTCTGACCTTTAAATTTTGATAGAATTTAGATTAATTTTAAATTTTGGTTAATTTTGAATTTTAGAATTCTGCATGCTTCTGAATTTTTAGTATGATGCAGTAGTTAATTCTGAGTTTTTGTAGAATTAAATGTGTATAATCTGAGTTTTGATTTTGTAGGTGTTAATTCAAACAGAGAAGAATGAGACAAGGTGATATAATTGTGTTTAAAAGGATGTTCATTAATTGAGTAATCACTTTGAGGAAGAAGAGTTGAGGCGCAATGGTTGATTTCTGAAGTTTGATCATTTAAGTGAACACTTCAAGTGCATAAAGTGTCTACGCAGAAGTTCACTATTCTTAAATTTTGCAATGAAGCTTTTGCGCGGCTACTTTCGCCACTTAAAGTGTCCACGCGCAACTAGACGTGGATACTTTGATCACTTAAAGTGAACACGCGCAAGGGTACCTCAGAAAAATTGAAGAAGAGGCTCCTGCGTGGCTACTTCAGGCGTTTGAAGTAGCTACGCATATGTTTGCGCAACTACTCTACCCATTTGATGTAGCTATGTACATTATATTTCATTTACATGACTCTAGCTTGTTCACTTTTGTAACACCTTAAATTTAATTTTTAATAAATAAGAAATTTTGCAAATTTTTGAAATAATAAAATTTTCATTTTAATTCAAATCAACCATTTCAAATAAAGAAAGGGATTACAAATTATATCAAACAGTCAGTACAAGACTTATTCTAATACAACAGTTTTTCAAAATAATGTCCCAAGTCCTATAGCAGTTCCATCCACCCCTTCACTGAGCCCAGTGCTGATTCTCTTGATTACCTAAAAAATGAATGTAAGGGTGTGTACTCTACACTACCCAAAACACATAGTCAACATAAAGTCTCACCTCCAGAACATTTCCAATACATTAACCAAGCATAAACACAAGTAGCATTTCACATCCATAAGTATAATTCATAAACCCAATGCATATGCACTCCAGCCACATTCACTGCAGCACTATGATCACAAATTTACACCATGAATTGTCGCCGGTTACCCTCACCTCACGGATACCATGTGGGCAGTCACAGGTTGCTTAGCAAAGGTAATGGTTAGAGGTCTAGTCAAGAAGAGAGTGTGTGGCCCGTGATGCACCCGTTCCGCAGTCAGTGTCACCACTACTCCCTCTTCCCCAAGGTATTTCTACCATCCTCATCTCTCATACCCAGTGTATCGTTGAACCATTCATAGCACATTACAACGGTACTAACATGCCCATTCACACATATTCCATTCACGCATGCAATAATCATGTTTACACACGGCACTAGGCCCACATCATATTTCATAGCAATTTCCTATCCTCTAGTCAGTCACATCACAATATTCAACTAAATAATGGTAAATCGCTTACAAAGAGTAGGTTAGAGTGCCCGCTTACCTCGGATTGACGTCCTAAACACATGGAGAAACTCCATGAGAACCCAAGGAAACCACGGAAATAGAGAAAGGGGATGTAAAACCAAAACCCTAACCATTAAAACTCACCTCCAAGCATTCTTCACATGGATTCAACCTTCAAACAAGCTCCCGAACGGCTTTGGAGGCAATTTAATCGATGAAAAGGGCTTCGAGCATGAGAGGATCGAACGGAGAGGGAGAAATAACTCTTCCTAAATCCTAACCCCTTTTAAATCCTTTTCTGGTCACGACACTCTCGCTACAGCGAGATATCCCTCGCTGCAGCGACACGCCCTCTCGCTACAGCGAAAAAACCAGAGAAAACTGCACTCTAGTTTCTGCAGAATCTCGCTACAGGGAGACTGCACCCAGAAATGCACCCCAAACTGTTGCTTTCTCGCTACAGCGAGAAGGTGACAGTTTCAATCTTTCTTTCCAGGGCCTTCTCGCTGCAGCGAGAATCCTCTCGCTGCAGTGAGAGCAGCCCAGTATCTCGCCCTGTACTTAGGCACTTTGCCCATTTCAGCCCAACCAGTCATGCATACACATACACACACACACACACACACACACATATATATTCACAACATATATCTAAAAAAATACACACATGAATATACATTTATATTTATATAATTATCAATAATTAATATTACAAAATTTGGGGCGTTACAACTTTCTCCATTTAAAGTTTCTACCTAGTTTGTGTAGCTACTTAAAGTGCTAAGAGTGATAACGCAGAACCACAAAACCCTAAGCTCTCAAAACCCTAACCCTAAAATTTGATTTTCCTACTTATCATTGGGTACATTTGTGTTGATTATCTACAGTACCATTACTTACGAGTAGGATTACATCATCATTGTACTCCAATTCCAGGTAATTCTTTCTCCAATTTTGAATTTTCTGATTAGGGTTCTTGAAGGGGATGAATTGGGGAAAATTTGGGAATTTGGATTGAGGGTAAATTCTGTGAAATTGTTGATTCAAATAGGTAATTGAAGGGTGAGGGAGTTGATTCCATGCTGAAATTATCATTTTTAATTGAGATTCGACACTGAATTAGAGTTTTTCCACATGAACACGATAATGTGTTTGGTATTTGAACATAGGGCTTATTCTCTAAGAATTTAATTGTGATTGGATTGCATTGTGATGTTAGAAATTGCGTACATGTACTCTGCATAATTCTGAAATAATTTTTTATAATTGTTTGTGCAGAAAAGGTTTTCATAGTGAATTTAGTGGGTGTAAATGTAAATTTGGTTGCTGTAATAGATTGATTACGATGTTTTGAATTACTAGTTACTATATTACACTTCACTGCTCTGAAAATCACATGTTTACCATTGAAATTTGATTAGAATATGGCCTGATCATAGTGCATTACATTACCACACTGCATATGATTGATTAAAATTTGAGTTGAGCCTAAATACTATTCTGCACTCTGTATTGCTGAAATTTGATGATTTGTACTTGATTGATGATTTGTTGTTGATGCATACAGTCTTAGGACAACAATTTCTCTGTAATTTGAGTTAGAAAAAGTGCTTATTTTGCTGAAATATTTGGTATAATTTTGACAAATCTTGAAACTCATTCTTTCTATACTTAATTTGTGATTTCAGCTGAAATATGGCAAGCACACCTAGAGAAAATCTTAGATCAAAGAGGGGCAGATTTGCAAGTGTCTCTTGATCCAATCATGATCCAAGATTCAAAAGCAAAGATCATGAGAACTACATAAAGTCAAATATTTCGAGAGAAAGATAGTTCATGATAAGAACCTTGAGCTAGCTGAAAAGTGATCATCCTGAATTTGTGGAGAAAATTAAGAAGAGAGTAAGGACTAAGGGAGAGCAATTACCTTACCACCACATCATGGTTAGAGGTGTAGAGGTGGAATTCTCTGCTGTGAACATCAATAGAGTTTTGCAAAATCTTTGTTGAGAAGGAAATTGGGCAGCAAGACTTCTCTAATTTTGGAAAGAAAATAGGCATGACCAAGGAGCAACTGTATGAATCTAAGGTGGAAAACATCAAATGCTTGAGAGCTACTACCTTCAACAACCTCCCTTTCTTCAACACTTGTTTCAACATTCCTCTAGGAATTTTTCAAAAACGGATGAAGAAGATGAAGATGAGGAGGACAATACAAAAGAGGAAGATGCAGAAGATTAGCTTAGGATTTTTTTTTTTATTTCTATTTTCTTTAAATTTAGTATTGTATAATTCTAGTAATTAGGACTTTTATTTTCTGCAATTTTCAATTAGTTACTTTTGAGTCGTTAAAGATAATTTGGTTCATTTTTAGTTGTCATGAATTACAGTTTTATTTGCTTTAAAATTCTGCAGTTTTATTTGACTTATTTTTTTGATTAATTGATGGAAATTGTGATGTTTTGTGCATACCATACTCTTATAACTCAGAACTGAAGCACATTAGATTTTGACATTTGCACAGCTGCCATGAAAGGGGGGTGAATTCTATACCTCTTATTTCATGAGTTCAGCTTCACTATCACTGAAAATACTCCTAGAAAAACATAAAAATATTAGATTAGATCATAAACTGACTTCTATGAATGCATTGTATTTGATTGCATTTCTGTGAATTCTGTTTTCTTAATTTCATAAGTTGTTTTTCCCATTCTCACACGATTGTCATACTTGTAATTTTCAAAAGGAGGTAGTCTTGCCATTTTGTGCATATAATTTTTAAAAAAGTGGATTGTGAGCTTAATTGATTGACATTATCATTTAAAATTCCTTGGTGAGATTTGAGCCTTATGCATAAGCATTTTTGATGTGTGAAATTTAATCTCATTTGTTGCTACACCTCTAGAACTTGTTTTGTTTCTTAATTGAATATGTAATTTGCATATCTCTGTCACACTTCTAAGGAGAAGTTGATTTAACTAGCAAGTGAACTAGTATTGATGTAGCAAATTATAAAAAATGATAGAACTGTGTTAGAATCCCAAGTATTGATCTCAGGGAATAAAAGTATTCAATTACCACTTCACAAGGCCACAATTAGTTGAGCTTAACGAATTTCAAAAAGTGTTTGGAATTAAAATTGACAAATATTGAAATCAGAAGAAAAACAGAACAATGAACAAACAATTGTGAGAAAACAGAGGTAGAAACCATAGTTAGGGAGTTGCTTTACCAAAACTCCAATTTTGAATCAATAAAGTTCTGAACTTACAAGTAATTGGAAAGAATGACAATCAGTTTCACATTATATTATTCAGAGGTTAATTCCTTAACTCAGTGAACCTAACATTTAATTAAATCACTGTAATTTCTTAGATCTTATTCAATTCAATATTACTTGAAGTGTGAGAAACCAGAGGATTGTAAGATCAAGTTCTCTTATCCCTAGTAAAACTATAATCTTAGTGATTGGTTCAGATCTGAAGAACAAAATTAATTTCCATTGATAAGAGTTCCTCTGAAATTAGTTAATCAAATTTTCATTCAATTACTACGTAAAGTGCAGAATCAACCACTGAATCTATTCCAAAACTTGAAATCTAGATCCAGAATCAATTCAACATATTCGTTTTGGATCTACAATCCCTAACTATGAAGAATTTACACAGCTATTGCAACAGAGAAAGAAAAAGAAAGAGAAGAAGAGGAAGAACGCAAAAGAAGCATCTTCAACTGATCCCCAATCTGATTCCTCTAGGTTGGAGCTCGAAGTTCGTTCCCACACTCTCTCTCAGACTCTCTCCACACACAGGAACTAAGTGGAAATGAAAAGTGAACAAAAGATCCAAAAATCTGAGCATTTCTGCAATTTATAATTTTTTCTGACTCTGGGCGTTGTCATTTTGCTTCATAAGAGTGGCCACGTAGAGGCTCATGTAGTTTCTGGAAGACTGGAACATTCACTTTTGTTGATAAGAGTAGTAACACAGGATGATGGGGAGTGGGCATGATCACTTTCAAGAGCAAGAGTGACCACACATAACTTGCCCTGATACACTCATCTCTGAAACATCCACTTTTGCCAACAAGAGTAATCAAGCAGAACCTTGTTTAGATTGAAGTCCTCTGGAACGCTCACTTTTGCCAGCAATAGTGATAACGCCCAGTGTGTTCTTCTAAGAGACTCTAGAACACTCACTTTCGTTGGTAAGAGTGACCACGCCCAGACTGTATTCCTCATTTATGCTTTGGAACGATCACTTTCACTAACAATAGTGATCACGCCCAGCTTTCATTACATTAATCTTGTTCTTTGAGTCCAGAATTGCCACTTTTCCTCTGTCTTTCCATTGATCTTCCATCTTCATGCACTTGACTCAAATTTTCCTACAAAAACATGATAAAATTCTTAAATTCTACACAGAAAATTCATAAATTCTAAAACAATGTATTTAAAGAAAATCTTTAATCATTATATTTTTATGAGTTTTTTTGCTTTTCCTAACATATTTTCCTTATTAAATGGGTTAAAACTATAGTAAAATACTAGTAAAAATATGGATTCATCATACCTCAAACTTGAATTTTTGCTTGTCCTCAAGCAAATCAAACTAAACCAAGGGTAAGTTCCTCCATTTTCAAATTCCATTAACAAACCACTTTTCTCAGATTTTCCAATTTTCAATTCTGTGTTTTCTGCAAAATTTTCAATCAAGTTGTTCATTCAATTACTCATCATGCTTGTCACACTACATTAATCAAACTCTGAGTAAGAATTGTTGTCTAAGTTTATATATATTAGCAAAGTTCTTATGAGCAACATTAAAAAGCACGATCACAACTCATTAGAATTGTTTCCCTCATCACTCAACAGTGTTTAGGCTACTTTTTCTCTCAAAATCATAGATTTTACTACACTCTACCATAAACTTGCATATATTCTCACTCTCCTCTATAAAAATGTAACAAATCACATATCAAGAGGACTTTTTAGGTGACTTTGAGGTTAAGGGACAAGTAGGTGTTCAATCACTTTGGAAAACAATGTAGGTTGTGCCAAACAGAAAAATGCAATTCAAGTAGATGAGATTCAGAATTAGCATGAGATTGCATTCTTTTATCTTCCACACAGCTTTTCTGAATTTAGCATGAGATGAGATTCAAGTAAATGAGCCAAACAACTTTTTCTAAATTTTGTAATCAATTCATGCCTTTATGCACGAATTTCTTTTCTATTTTTCACATTTCCTATTTCTTCTTTTTTTATACTTTGCTTTTTCATTTTTCTTTTCAAATACTCAAAACTCAGAGCTTTTTGCTGTTTCTTTTCTTTCCAAATGACTCATATTTTGCTGTTACCCACCCCAAACTTAGAATTTTGCTTGTCCTCAAGCAAATCATACATCAACACAACATGCCACCCAAACTTAATTCTGAAAATCATCTTTGGTTAAACTCAATTTGCCTTTTTCTAATTTGGATAGGTTTTTTACTTTTTCATTAGGGCTTATAGTGAAGTTTACCAAAATAAAAGTTAAAGGCTCAAAAGGGTGAACTAAGATTCTCAGCATAAGGGAGGTTTATTTAGGCTCTAAGCATGAACAAAGAAGGCCTCCATCATATATGTGAACTGTACAATTTACAAATTCCAACAAGAAACAATGCAAGTTCTTAGAGGTGCAGTAAACTATGAATTTAATCAACACACAGCAAGAAATGCATGAGGTTCAAGTCTCACCATGGTTTTTAGGTGAACATGTTAGTCAATGAACTCACAAGTGTGATCTTAATTTGAGAATGGGAAAAACAACTTAAAAAGAAAATTCAAACATAATTCACAGAATTATCAATCAAACTTTATTTGATTCACAACCAACATTTTAATATCTATTCTAATATTTTGGTGTTTTTCATAAACAATTTAGTGTAATGTGAAGCTAACACATGAATAAGAGGTAAAGAATAACCCCCCTTTCATGGCAACTTGTGCAAGTGTTAGCATCCATTATGTGTGAGTGCTGTGTGATTGTGACATTTTCTGCACAAAACACCAAAATTCCATCAATCATAAGAAAAATAAGATAATTGGAATTTCAGAATTATAAAACTAAAAGAAACTGAACGTCATTACAACTGAAAAGTGTTAAAATTGTTCTGAACAACTACTGCATTTACAGAAACAAAAACTCCTAATTGTTAAAATTTAAATAAACTAAAATTAAAAACAAACAGAATTAAGAATCCTAATCTACTCTTCTGCTTCATCCTCATCCTCTGAGGTTTCTTCTTCCTCCTATGATTCTTCTTCTTCCTGCACCACCTCTTCATAAGCTTGCTATGGAAAATGGGTCTTGTAGATTGACAGATCCTTGAAAACTGAGGAGCATAGACACTGAGCATTCTCTGCCAGGTCTAGAGTGTAATACATTTCATCCTTGGTCATTCTCATTTTCTGACCAATATTTACTATCACACACTCCAATAGCATTATTCCAGCTTTGACACTGCTATGCAACTCAGTTTTTCTCTCAGCTAATTGATTCTGCCTTTCAGCCCTCAGCTTCAAGGTATCCTTCATCATCATTGACTTCTCCTTTCTAAAATGAGAAGGAATGGGATCTGCTCAGGTGCAGGAGGTGGTGGCATAAATCTTTTTTTACCATAGATACAGAAATAAAGGGAATGATCCTCTCTTGGTAGTCACCAAACTCTACCCCTATGATCTCAAGTGTCGCTCTTGGACAAATTAATAAAAATTGAATTGCATAAAAATTATGTAATAAGAGGTGCAATCCGAGTCATCTCCCAACGATGATAACGTTATACGATTATAAAATTTTTAGAGGAGGTTTGATTTATAGAATAACTAATTAGAATCAAAAGTTAAAAATAATTAAAAATTCTAATCCAAGAATTTAGAAGAACTACGACCACTCTATCATCGGATTCCAAGAAGATGCATCAACCAACAAATTAGTGATTAATATTAAATTCGAATGAAACCTCAATTCAAATTAAGCATTCACACGAGAACCCTCATGCATTCGATCAACACACAATTCGCTCAAAGTTCAGAAACCTCTAGAACCTAATCAATTTGTGTTAATTTAATTCACCAATGCCATTAATCTTAGATCTCAAACCTGAAAATCTAATTCACACTCCTTCAAGAATTAATTACATACATCAACCAAATAATATGTAATCAAACAACTGCACAATTATCAATCCAAATGAAGAACTTCAATTCAAAATCATAATTAGCAAAAAGAGAAAGAAGGAAGAGATGAAACCGAATTTGTTGTTGAATAAATTGTGAAACCGATCCTCAAGAGTGTCTCAATCCTTTTTCAATCCTTGGACTAGATGAAAGCCTAATCCTCCATTAATGGAGGAAAATGAAAATCAAAAACGGAAGAGAAAAAAAATGAGAGAGAGAAGAGAAGAGAAAAGAGGAGAGGAGCCAAAAACAACTTAAAATTCAAAATTCAAAAATTCCGTTCGTCACTTTGTTCTATTTTTTCGGCTATGAAAACGGCCTCTTTTTGGTTCATGGCCTAAAAGAAAATTATAGCCTTGGATGCTAGCTTCAAAACGCCACTCGAATGGGCTTAATCGGACATCTTTGGACTGAGATATGGCCCAAATACTGCACCTTGCTCAGGATCCGCGACTGCAGCGTTTTGACTTCTTCCAGGCCCAGTTTCAGCTTCTTATCATCAGAATTGGTTTCTGACCTCTCATAGCAATTGTGCAACTTTCTCTTAGCTTTCCTACAAATCAAGAATTAAAATGAAAGAAGTTCTACAATTCAAGATATAGTCCAGAAACCAAAACAGTATCAGAATTTGCCAAATACTAGAAAAATTAAATAAAGCCCAAATAAAATTCAAACATCATAAAATGATCCAATTCAAACCAATTAGGCACAAAAGAGGATTAATGAGCTAGGAATGAAAGGAAATAAGGTTATAAAAATCCAATTGATCAAATTCCCCTACACTTAGCTCTTGCATGTCCTCATGTAAGACATAATCAAGCAAATAAAAACATGTAACCTAAAAAATCATAGAATAATCAAAACAAATAAACAAATTCTCCAATGAATCCTTAGAAGTGCTGAAATTAGGGACACAAGATCAAATAAAGCATCAAGAGTTCTACAACAATCAAACATCCAACTCCCAACCTCTCAAAAATGCAAGCCAAGCAATATCATTCAAAGTGTATAGATCAAGCATGAAAGATCTCACAAGATGGTGTATACAACTTAACTCTCAAGTGTATGGTTCAAAGTGTTTCACTCAAGTCACCTCAAAAGATAATGCATTACCATAAGCTTGTTAATTTTCTACTTCTCCACTACTTACAATCATATGCAACCATAAATCAAGAGGACTTTATTCAATGGTTGTAATGGGGCTAAGGTAAGGATAGGAAAATATGAGGATATGACAAGATACAACCAAAGTGAATAGGAATAACATTGGTCCTTCGACAAATAAAGCCATAACATACATTTATTCTCCTTGGACTTCCTTTTCCCTTCATCAAAATTTCCCATTTTTTTTGTAATAAATTTTTTTTTCTTCATTCATTTTTTCATTTTTTTTCTTGCATTCTTTTTGAACCCCCACACTTGAAATGCAATAACATTAATGAAACCAATGCACTCCCTATTCCTTAAGGTTAGGTATAACATGGTTTTTCACTTAAAGCTTATAATGTGCTAGAAGTCAAAGAATGGTCAATAAGGTTCAAAGGGGCTAAACAAAAGGCAAAATGCAAGGTAAGCTATATGGCCAAGTGGAGTACACATTTGAAAGAAATGTCTCTATCATGTTCATAATTGCATATGAAAATTATAGCCTCAAAGAAGAATCAAAACAAGTTCTAGAAAGACAAAATTTAAGAGGAAAAACACACAAGAAAGAAAAGAATGGCATGAATTTCAACCATCCAAAAATAAGGCTCAAAAGCTCACAAAGGTAAAGTCTAACATACTCAATCATACAAATCAAAATCAATCACCCAATTCACATATATCAAGAGGAAGAAGTAAAAATGAAATCATATAGGAACTCTATCCTCCTTAATAACTAATGCCTTAACTCAACAACTTCCAATTCAACAAAGGAAAACAAAACAAAACAAAACAAAACAAAAACAATGCTAAATAATAAAATTACTCTCCCCCCCACACTTCAACTTTACATTGTCCTCAATGTAATGTATAATGGAGATGTAATTAAAAATGTAGTAAGAAAAGAAAGAGGAGAATTCCCTAATCAAGCATAAGTGGCCGCTAGCAAGTAGACCTCCTCAGTGGTCTCCAAGGGTATGTCCTCAATGGTCTCCAAAATTTTTGCTCTCCTACTGCAAAATTCAGAATTATGCGGAAACGCATGTCAAATAATAAGGTAACGTGTAGCATAAAGTGTTTATGTAGCAAAGATGTGTAGCAACTTCATGAATTATCACAACTCAAATGCAAGACCATTATTGAATGTAGAAAATAAATTGAAAACTTCTAAAAGAAAAAAATAATAATAAATGTGAGTTGCCTCTCACACAGCGCACTTTTAACGTCACTAGCTTGACGCCTTATGATATTTAATTCTAGGAGATACTTTTATTAGCAACAGTTTCATTTGTATCCCTAGATATTCCTCCTTTTTCTCATAAATTTGCAGCACTTCATTTAATTGGGAACATGGAAGAAATAGCCGCGGAGGGATTTCCAGCTACTTCATGAACTTAATAAGCTTTTCTTCATGCTCTTCATTTCGTTGATGTGCAGAACATCGTGTCTTGCTGCTGCACCTAGGCTGCTCCCTTGAATATACAATGATGTAATATTTATATTTTAATTGCTCAGGAAATGGCTTTAACTCAGATGCAGGGGGCAGCTTTGGAGAAGAAGGCAGTGTAAAAATTGGAGCTGAATCTGCCGTGGATGCATCATGATTTACTTTTTCAGAATCTGCAATAGCTGCATCAAAATCACCATAAACATATGTATCAATCTCAACACAGATGCTACATTTTGCATAATTATTACATGCATCACTGATGAATCTACTTTTTATTATATTTTTACTTGCCTTTTTGGTGCTCCTTGATAGAAAAAATAGACTTAGATAGTGCAAATAATATAGAAATCACATTTTGAGTAAATATCATAGGTTTATTAATTTTTGGTTAATTTTCATTTAATTACATAGATATGGATTGCAATTTTAATTATCTTGATAATTTTGCAGAGTCCCCAAGTTAATTCTGAGATATCTTGGCCCTTGGATGAAAGTTGCCCCTAAAGTAGCCACTTTTAGGAGCAAAAGTGGCAACTACAGCAAGTCTGGGCATTAAAGGTTCCAAAGTAGCTACTTTCAAGTCCAAAAGTGGCAATTCCAGAGAGCTCCAGGGACGCCATTTTGGAAGCATTTTGCGCGTGGTCACTATTGCCTTTCAAAGTGGCTACGCGCATCCAAAGTAGCCACTTTCAAGTCCAATAGTAGCAACTCCAGAAGCTCCAGGGACGCCATTTTGGAAGCATGTTGCGCGTGGCCACTATTGCCTTTCAAAGTGGCTACGCGCATCCAAAGTAGCAACTTTCAAGTCCAAAAGTGGCAACTCCAGAGAATTGGCAAACTTACGTAAATTGCGCGTGGACACTTTCAAGGCCCAAAGTGGACACTTTCAAAGGCAAAAGTGGACACTTTGCTGACATGTCCTCCACTATAAATAAATTTTAGGAATCAGGGTACGGGACTTACTTTTGACACTTTACACATTTTTCCTTTGCCAAATTGAGACAATTTCCCAGAGCATTGGAGTCTTGGGTGATAGCCAAGAGTCCTCTATAGGTTTTAATTTCTAATTTCCCTTTTGATTTTTGTTGAATTTACATTAATGCTGCTTACGTTCTTGCATTTCTTTCTTTCATTTGTGAAGCCCATCCACATGGAGGGCTAAACTTCCTTGTAATTCCTAGTCAATGCACATGAATCTTGAATTCTTGGGATTAATTGCAATACAGATCTTTCTTTCCTTGAATTTGTTGACCCCAATCTTTGAATGAAATGGAATTTGCATGAAGGGAACATTGCTTAATGAACCCTAAATTACCCAACGAAATTTTAATTCAAAATTGCTTAATTTTGATTAATTCTTGAGATTGCTTAATCTTAGGGATAGAGATTGGAGCCCATTAAGATGCTTAATTTTAATTGGGATGTTAAAGTTAATTTTTGCTTGTTAGATTAACTTAATTCAAGGGAAAGAAAGGGGATTATTGAATCATTTGAAAGAATAATGATGGAACTCATTGATTGACTAGGAATTACTCATTTTAATTGATTGAATTTCATTAATTCACATTTTGTTCTTGATTTAAATCTGGAAATTAACAAAAATTCCCCCCATTTTACTTGCTTTAAAATCCATGTTTACACTTGTTCGATGTATGTTCCTAACCAAAAATTCCCTGGAGACAACCTAGGATAACACCCTAGTACTGCATTCATTTCTTGCATATTTGATGAGGATTAACGACAATCTTTTGCATGACGAGTAGCAAAAATTCGTTCCATCAATCACAAGTAAAAGAATTACAATAATTGGCTAGGTTAGGATAATTAATACAATCTGAAAATTCAGAAAACTCAGTCAAATTATCATCAACTAAATCATTCAACAAATTATCATGAAAAATCGAATGAAATGGAAAAGGAACAGGTTGCTCAAAATTTTCTTCTGTCTCGGTAGAAGTGGTATGAGCAGTAGGAGTAAATTCTACACTTGCTGGGCTGCAATCACTTGTTGGAGCAGTAGCATTAAGATCTTTATCTATTGGTTGCGCTTTTGCGAGTCTTGAATGGTCTTTCTTGAACTCAAAGTAACATTCTCTGGTTCAACAATTGGTTATGCAGAAAGATTACCAGGACCTTGAGACTTCAGCTCGTTTACAGTTGTTGCCAACTGACCAATTTGATTTTTCAAGTTTTGAATGGATGCTTCTGTTTTTAGTTGGAAATTCAGACCGTTAATTGCCATCTCCCTTATCAACTCTTCCAAGGAAGGCTCATTCTTGGAAGATGCAACATTTTGTAGTGGGGGTTGATATTGTTGTTGCGTAAAATTCTCTCATCCTAAGTTTGAATGACTCATCCAACCTGCAGGCTCATACAATGTAGGATAGAAATAAGTATGATGTTCAGGTGAATTACAAATTCCACACAACATTGTAGCGATTTGTGACAATGTCAACTGCTCGATCAAAGAAACTAAATCATCTAGCTTGTTCTCTAGTCTTCTATGATCAGCCATATAAAAAGTTCTTTGAGCCATAATATCTAAATAAGAATGAAAAGAAATAATTTTTTTTATTTTTTTTTCAGAAACCACCAACCAGCCTCTGACCTATTGCCATTGCGTAGATCTCGTCGAGCTATATGAAATGCATATATTAATATAAGAAATAGGAGTTGTATGCAAAAATTTATGTTATTTTTAAGTTTGGATAGAGATCTACACGTTCAGATACACGGCCGTGTACTTTTTCAACGAATGCATAATGCAAAAATGCAGAAACACAACACAAAATATAGAGAATTGAATGGTGTAATACTAAGCAAGGATAGATGACTACCTACTATGCTATTCAAAGACTACTAAAATAGAATGCATAGACACAATTATGCTAAATGAAAAATGCTAATTATGCAGAATCCTAATTCGATGAAAAATGCTAATTATGCATAATCCTAATTAGATGTAAAACGCAACACAGAATATGCAATGCAATCACACTAACACAAAATTACATAATCAAATAACATCATCATCCCCGGCAACGGCGCCAAAATTTGATCTTGAGTGTCGCTCTCAGACAAATTAATAAAAACCGAATTGCATAAAAATTATGTAGTAAGAGGTAAAATCTGAGTCGTCTCCCAACAATGATAACGTTATACGATTATAAAATTTTTAGAGGAGGTTTGATTTATAGAATAACTAATTAGAATCAAAAGTTAAAAATAATTAAAAATTCTAATCCAAGAATTTAGAAGAACTACGACCACTCTATCATCGGATTCCAAGAAGATGCATCAACCAACAAATTAGTGATTAACATTATATTCGAATGAAACCTCAATTCAAATTAAGCATTCACACGAGAACCCTCATGCATTCGATTAACACACAATTCGGTCAAAGTTCAGAAACCTCTAGAACCTAATCGATTTGTGTTAATTTAATTCACCAATGTCATTAATCTTAGATCTCAAACCTGAAAATCTAATTCACACTCCTTCAAGAATTAATTACATACATCAACCAAATAATATGTAATCAAACAACTGCACAATTATCAATCCAAATGAAGAACTTCAATTCAAAATCATAATTAGCAAAAAGAGAAAGAAGGAAGAGATGAAACCGAATTTGTTGTTGAATAAATTGTGAAACCGATCCTCAAGAATGTCTCAATCCTTTTTCAATCCTTGGACTAGATGAAAGTCTAAGCCTTCATTAATGGAGGAAAATGAAAATAAAAAACGGAAGAGAAAAAAAACGAGAGAGAGAAGAGAAGAGAAAAGAGGAGAGGAGCCAAAAACAACTTAAAATTCAAAATTCAAAATTCAAAAATTCCTTTCATCACTTTGTTCCATTTTTTCGGCTATGAAAACGGCCTCTTTTTGGTTTGTGGCCTGAAGGAAAATTGTATCCTTGGATGTTAGCTTCAAAAATTCACTAGAATGGGCTTAATCGGACATCTATGGACTAAGATATGGCCCAAATACTGCACCTTGCTCAGGATCCGCGACTGCAGCATTTTGACTTCTTCCAGGCCTAGTTTCAGCTTCTTATCATCAGAATTGGTTTATGACCTCTTCATAGCAGTTGTGAACCTTTCTCTTAGCTTTCCTACAAATCAAGAATCAAAATGAAAGGAGTTCTACAACTCAAGATATAGTCAAGAAACCAAAACAGTATCAGAATTTGCCAAATACTAGAAAAATTAAATAAAGCCCAAATAAAATTCAAACATCATAAAATGATCCAATTCAAACCAATTAGGCATAAAAGAAGATTAATGAGCTAGGAATGAAAGAAAATAAGATTATAAAAATCCAATTGATCACCCTGCATCTTCACAAAGCAAAGTTATTAATGAAGGAAAGGCTAGTGAATCTCTCTTTGTTTTCAAAATATTTAGGATACATTCACTGATGATCTCTCCCACATCAATGTACATGTCATTCACAATGGTAAAAAGAAGTTATGTCCTTTTTACTGCTAGTGTTGAGCTGTGCTTGACTAGCGTAAAAGAATTCAGAATGAATGTGTTCCAGACTTTAGCAAAAGGTAGCAGGTTTTTGTAGTGATGCACTTGGATTTCTTGGCCTGGTTCAACTTCTAAGTTGTTCCTGGTCTTCCAATCTTCTCCAGGATCTCCACATAGTCCTTGTCAGGACTGCTCTTGAAAGCACTGAATTCCAGTTGCCCTGGTTGCTTCTCAAAATTTATGTTCAGCACCCAGTTTATGTTTACAGCAGTGAAATCCACTCTCATCCCCTTAACCATTGTGTGGAATTTGGGGATCTGATCTCCCTTGAATCTCATAGCGTTGGCATAGAACTCTTGTATAATTTCCCTCCAGCCCATGCTAGCCATAGAGCAGAAGGAATCCCATTCCCTTTTCTGGATTTCCTCCTTGTATTCAGGGTAATTCTCTCCAACAATCTCAAATGCTTTGTCTGGGATGATTTTTCTTCTCAGTATATTTGCCCTGAAGTAGTTTTCATGGGCCAAACTCCTAAATCTAGGGTCATGCATTTCAATTGGTCTGGAGGCTGAAGCTCCTTTCATTCTGCCCCTCTTTGATCTAGAAGTGCCCCTGGAAGATCCAACTGGAGTGTTGTTTGATGTTCTTGCCATTTTCAGTTTGCTGCAATAACAATTCAATTTAACAAGTTTAATTTCTCTATGCATAGAGGCAAAAAGTACATATTGCTGCTATATTTCTAACAAATTAACATGCAATCTGCTGTCAGGGTCTAGAGGCTGAAGCTCCATTCATTCTACCCCTCTTTGATCTAGAAGTGCCCCTGGAAGATCCAACTGGAGTGTTGTTTGATGTTCTTGCCATTTTCAGTTTGCTGCAATAACAATTCAATTTAACAAGTTTAATTTCTCTATGCATAGAGGCAAAAAGTACATATGTTGTTATATTTCTAACAGATTAACATGCTATCTGCTGTTAGGGTATGTCAATATGCAGATGCAAGAGCACAGATGCACATTATTAAGCAATCTCATTCAGAGAAATTTTAAATTGATATCCCTAATTTGTAAATTCAAAGTGCATACTCTCACAGAAAAACATGGTAACGCAGAGAGATATTTGCAGGTTTCAACTAATTTTCAAACATAGTTCTGTAACTCACTCATTGTCAGCAAAGAGCTATTTTATTAGAAATAATGCAGAACTGATTTCAAAACAACAGATAATTTCAGATAATCATATTTAGAAATTTTAAATCCAACATTTTCACCGAAGTTTGTTTAGGTCAACTCAAATTCTATAGAAATATTATTCATGTACAAGCTACAATGCAGGTTCAAATATTGCAATAAAAGTATAAACTACAATGAAAATTTAGTCACAGTATTTTTTTTCAATGCAATTGTTGAATTAAATAATATCAGAACATTGTCTTATTGCCCCATTTGACATTTTCCCAAAAATTTCAAATACAGATAACCCTAACCACAAATTTACAGAAATGAGGAGAAGCATACCTTGAAGGGAGATGCAAAACTGTGTGGGAAATAAAAATTGCTTCTGGGTCAACACATATAGAGGCAAAAATCAAAGAGTGTTCAGAGAGAAATGTGATTTTGTTGGGGATGAAAGTGTGTGTGTGTGTTCACTTTAGGCAATATTTATAGCCACACGTGGGCACGTGACCACTCTTAAAAAGAAAAGTGAACGTTACAATATTAAAAGCATCTGGTGTGGTTACTATTTTCAAACAAAGTGAGCGTTCCAGAGAGGTTGACTTTTCTGGGTGAGGAGCGCGTTATCACTATTGTTGAGCAAAGTGATAACGCATTGGCAATGTGACAACTTTTTTCAATGAAAGGGATAACGCATAGGGGGACAACTTCTCTTTACCTGTGCGTAGCCACTTTTTTTAGGAAAAGGGAGCGTTCCAAAGAGGTTGATTTCCTGTTAGCCTCTTGCATAGTCACTCTCATCAGTGAGAGTGAGTGTTCCAGAGGAGTGTGTGAACTTTCCTGTCTTTGTGTGATTACTTTTATCAGCAAAAGTGATCGTTCCAGAGGTGAACATCAAAATGCTTGCTCTGCACAGCTCCTTTCCTGCAAAATAGTGACTCCTTCCATCAATCAAATCTCTCTAAAACCTCAAGTAGCTCACTTATCACACTCTAATCCTTCCAATGTATCAAATCAACCCAAAAATATAGATGCAGCAGAATCACATAAATAAAATTGCAGAAATTAAACAAAATGAATAATGAAAATTCAAATGCAATGCAAAAAGCTTAAAATGGTTCAAAAATGTGAGTTGCCTCTCACAAAGCGCTCTTTTAATGTCACTAGCTTGACGCCTATTGATCTTTGGTTCTAAGAGATGATTTTGATGATAATGGCTCTTGCTCTATCTTTAAACATTTTCGCTTTTTCTCACCAACTTGCAGCTCTTCATTTAATTCAGAACCTAGATGAAATAATAGTTGAGGAACTTCTAATAGCTTGATAAATTCAATAAGCTTCTTTCCCTCCTCTTTATCAGTTTGATATGCCACTGCAGCATGGACTTCTCTTATAACATAATCATCCTTCTATTTTTCTTGCTTGAAATTTTGCACTCTTTGAAGAAATTGAAGCTTGTTGTGGTTAGCTTCATCTATTGGCTTAGGTGCATTTTCAAACAACCACTTTTTGGTTCTTTTTGGTTGTATCTTGGTGATGTCCTTTGGTTCTCCTTTCTTTAAAATTGTTAACTACTATTCCTTGCAATCCTCTTGTTGATTATCTTGATCACTATTCTCTTCAGATTTATCTAATGCTTCCTTTTTCTCAGCAGTTTTAGGACTTGAGCATTCCACTTCACTCCTTGTACAGACAACTTGGCTTTGCTCTATTGGATTTACAATGGATTGTTAGGTAATTTTTCATCATTCCTATTTAACAATTGCTCTGAAATTTGTCCTATGTGCTTCTCCATCTTCTTCACGGATGCCTCTTGATTCTTAAAACTTGACTGAGTAAATTTCATGAATTAGAGCAAAGTTTCTTCAAGTTCATTCATTCTTTTTGGAAAAGTCTGTGAAGGCTGCAGTCCTCCTTGAGGTTGAGAATATGATATTTGAAAATAAGGTTGTGAAGATTGAGGACTAGAAAATGGTGTTGTTGCAGCAAGCATTTCTTGATTCCAATCATAATATGGTTGACTCATGTTAGCTTGATGTTGATATATATGATGAAAGGTAGATTCATGTCTTTGAAAATTTTCTCCATAATTGATTTCTTCTTGAAAGTCTGGTGCATCCACATCATAGGTTTCATTCACATAGTCTTCACTGTAAAAATCACAAACCAAGGGGTTAGTTTGAACAATTCCAGATCGAAAATTAGTAATTAAAGCTTCAAAAGCATTTGCTTCATAAGCTCCTATTCTTACAACTTGGCTTTGATGGAAATTTTGATACATGTTGGTTGTTATCAAACAATAGAGCAACTTATTTTTCTAGTTTTTCCTTGCATAAAAAAAAAAAAGAAAACAAAAGTCAAATCAAATTTGTACTAGGAAAAATGAAATATGAAATTATGCAGAAAATTACAAAACATAACATGCAGCAAACATAGAAAATTATGCAAAATAAAATTTTACAATTATGCAGAAAAATGAAAAACAAGATTATGCCAAAAAATGTAAAAGAATACAAAAAAGTTATGCAGAAAACTACAAAATAGAATTTGTAGAAAGCACAAAAAAAAAATTAAAATATGCAAAACGAAGATTAAAACTATAGAGAAAAATGAAAACAAAATTATGCAGGGAATGCAAAAGAATACAAAAAAAAATTAGGCAATAAACATAGTGTAGAAATTATGCAGAAAACTACACAAAATGTAGAAAAAATTAGACAATATGCAGAAAAATTTGGAAGCAAAACAACAAAAAAGAAATGCTCAATCTAGCTATTTTCTTGTTACTAATGATATTGAAAACAAATATTCCCCGACAACGGCGCCAAAAACTTGTCACACTTCTTTGGAGAAGTTGATTTAACTAGCAAGTGTACTAGTGTTGATATAGCAAGTTATAAAAAATGATAGAACTGTGTTAGAGTCCCAAGTATCGATCTCGGGGAATAAAAGTATTCAATTACCACTTCACAAGGCCACAATTAGTTGAGCTTAAGGAATTTCAAAGAGTGTTTGGAATTAAAATTGACAAATATTGAAATCAGAAGAAAAACAGAACAATGAACAAACAATTGTGAGAAAACAGAGGTAGAAACCATAACTAGGGAGTTGCTTCACCAAAACTCCAATGTTGAATCAATAAAGTTCTGAACTTACAAGTAATTGGAAAGAATGACAATCAATTTCACGTTGTATTATTCAGAGGTTAATTCCTTAACTCAGTGAACATAACATTCAATTAAATCACTCTAATTCTTTAAATCTGATTCAATTCAATGTTGCTTGAAGTGTGAGAAACCAGAGGATTGCAAGATCAAGTTCTCTTATCCCTAAGAAAACTATAATCTTGGTGATTGGTTCAGATCTGAAGAACAAATTTAATTTCCATTGACAAGAGTTCCTCTGAAATTAGTTAATCAAATTTTCATTCAATTACTACGTAAAGTGCAGAATCAACCACTCAATCCATTCCAAAACTTGAAATCTAAATCCAGAATCAACTCAACATGTTCGTTTTAGATCTACAATCCCTAACTATGAAGAAATTACACAGAAAAAAAAAAAGAGGAGAAGAGGGAGAAGAGGAAGAATGCCCAATCTGATTACTCTTGGTTAGATCTCGAAGTTCGTCCCCACTCTCTCTCTCTCTCTCCACACCCAGGAACTAAGTGAAAATGAAAAATGAACAAAAGATCTAAAAATCTGAGCGTTTTTGCAATTTATAATTTTTCCCGACTCTGGGTGTTGTCACTTTGCTTCATAAGAGTGGCCAGACAGAGGCTCATGTAGTTTTTGGAAGACTGGAACATTCACTTTCGTTGATAAGAGTAGCAACGCAGGTGGTCGGGCAGTGCGCGTGATCACTTTCGAAAACAAGAGTGACCACGCACAACTTGCCTTGATACACTCCTCTCTGGAACATCCACTTTCGCCAGCAAGAGTAATCATGCAGAACCTTGCTGAGATTGAAGTCCTCTGGAACGCTCACTTTCGCCAGCAATAGTGATAACGCCCAGTGTGTTCTTCTGAGAGACTCTCTGGAACACTCACTTTCGCTAGTAAGAGTAACCACGCCTAGACTATATTCCTTATTTATGCTTTGGAACGATCACTTTCACTAACAATAGTGATCACGCCTAGCTTTCATTCAATTAATCTTGTTCTTTGAGTCAAGAATTGCCACTTTTCCTCTATCTTTCCATTGATCTTCCATCTTCATGCACTTGGCTAAGATTTTCCTATAAAAACATGATATAATTCTTAAATTCTACACAGAAAATTCACAAATTCTAAAACAACTATGTATTTAAAGAAAATCTTTAATCATTATATTTTTATGAGTTTTTCTGCTTTTCCTAACATATTTTCCTTATTAAATGGGTTAAAACTACAGTAAAATACTAGTAAAAATATGGATTCATCAATCTCACATATATGATGGAGGCCTTCTTTGATCATGCTTAGTTAGCCTAAATAAACCTCCTTTTATATTGAGAATCCTAGTTCACCCCTCTTATGTCTTTAACCTTTTTTCTTTGAAAAACCTCAATTTAAGCCTTGCTAAAAAACCATGAATCTTATCCAAATTAGAAAGAGGAAATTTGAGTTTAATCAAAGATGAATTTTTTTAAACTAAGTTTGGGGTCGTTTTGCATTGCTTGAGGACAAGCAAAGTTCTAAGTTTGGGGTGGACAGCAGCAAAGCTCTGAGTTATTTGAAAAGAAAAATGAAAAGCAAAGTGTTAAGAAGTGTGGAAAATAGAAAAGAATTGAAAAAAGAAATTCTCTGTATAATTGATGCAATGATAGTTCTTTAAATGCTGCAAAAATTTTATAAATTCTGTGCAGATTTGGATGAATGAGAAAGATGAGGTAACCTCAATTTAAGTTTTGAACAACTACTTGATTCCCTAATTCTGTGCAAAAATTTTATAAATTCTGCAAAAAATAGAATTACATCTTTTCTGTTTGGAAGTAACCACATTGTTTCCCTAATTGATTGACCACCTACTTGTCCTTTGACCTCAATTTCACCTGAAAAAGTCCTCTTGATATGTGACTTGTTGTATATTTGCAGAGGAGATTGAGAATATTTGCAAGCCTATGGTAGAGTGTGGTAAAAATGATGATTTTGAAAGCAAACATTAAGCCTTTACTGTTGAGTGATGAGGGAAACACTACTTGTGAGCTGTGAATTATGTTTCTCAATTTTGCTCACATGAAACTTTGCTGAATTATTTGAACTTAGATGATAAGTTTTTGTTGGATATGTGGTTAATTTAGTGTGATTGTCATGATGATTGAATGGATTAATAACTTGATTGAGAATGAGAAATCAGAAAACAAAGAATTGGAAAATAGAAAATTTTTGAAAAAAGTCAGTTTTGTTGCTTGATTTTAATTAGTGGATGAATTTTTCCCCTTTACATGATTTGATTTGCTTGAGGACAAGCAAAATTCTAAGTTTAGCGTGGTGATAAATCGACATTTTACTATATTTTTAGCCAAGTTTTTGTTAGTAAATAAGGAGTTAATTATTAAATAAACTTGAAAATATCATAAAAATTGCATTACTATTCATAATTGTATAAATAGTTTAGAATTTTAGATTTTATTCCAATTCTGGACAATTTTGCTTAAAAAGACTTAATTTTGTGCAGAAGAAAATTCATGAAGATCAAGAGTTAACACTTGAAGAAAAAAAATTCATGAAGATCAAGAGAGTAGCTACTTCAAGTGTTCAGAGTAGCTACGCAATTGAGCGCGTAGCCACTTCAAGTGCCTAGAGTAGCTACGCAGTGCATGTAGCCACTTCAAGCGTTCAGAGTAGCTATGCCCAAGGCTAATTCAGAACTGCACAGTGCACGTAGCTACTTCAAGTGATCAGAGTAGCTAAGCAATTGAGCGCGTAGCTACTTCACATGCCCGGAGTGGCTACGCAGTCAGCGCATAGCCACTTCAAGTGCTCAGAGTGTCTACGCAAAAATAACAATTTTAAATATCACTTCTAAGTGTCAAGTTTGCACGATTTGAGTTCCTAATTCAGTTATAGAAGCTTCTAAAAGACCTTTCATGCTATAATCCTCAGAGATTAAAGTGGGGAAGTGGAAAAGGCGGGAAAACATTATAAATAGAAGTTAAGAGTTCAAAATTGGAAGTCTTTTGTCATTTTTTGTTTTGTTTTCATTTTTACACCTTAGAAGAGTTAGAGAGGGAGATTGGGGACGACTTTCAAGCTCTG
Source organism: Abrus pulchellus subsp. cantoniensis (assembly GCA_024086825.1). NCBI lineage: Eukaryota > Viridiplantae > Streptophyta > Magnoliopsida > Fabales > Fabaceae > Abrus > Abrus pulchellus. The sequence continues at coordinate 17,675,990 of CM044056.1, forward strand.
GACCTTGAGGAATCAGGCTGGAGATTAGATTTATGAAGAAATTCTGCAGCTCCTCTTCTTCTACTCTTTCTCTCTCTTTTTCTTTTAGGAACATGTTTTGATTTCTTTTTGTTAGAGATCCATGGATCTAGATTTGATATTATGATGTAATTTTGGATCTGGACCTTGAGGTTTTGATTGAATTGAGTGTGTGATTCTGTTCTTAATGCAGTTGTGAACTAATCCTTCATTCAATTGAACCTAGAGGAATCTTTATCAATGGAAATTGAGTTTATTTCTCAGATCTGAATCATATGCCTAGGTTATTGAGATCTTAGCAATAAGTATCATAATCTAGTAATCCTATAATTTCTAGAACTTAATGCAATATTTAATTGAATTTCACCTAAGGAATTAAGTGTCATCACCCAATGTGTGTGAGTGTTGTGTGTGTGACATTCTATGCATAAAACACCAGAATTTCATCAATGATCAGTAATAGAAAGGGATTAAAACTGCAGAATTATTAAACTGAACAGAAAGTGATTGTCATTACAACTACAAACATAAAAAATTGTTCTGAACAACTACTGAATTTACAGACTGTTAGAAAAACAACAAAAATAAAATTCTTATTCTATTCTTCTGCACTATCTTCATCTGCTGAACTTTCTTCTTCAGAACCTTCCTCTTCTTCTTCTTCTTCCTCTACTACTTCTTCAAATGTTGGCTGAGGAAAATGGGTTCTATAGATTGGCATATTCTTGAACACAGAAGAGCGAAGGCATTGAGCATTCTCTGCCAAATCAGGAGTATGATACATTTCATCTTTGGTCATTCCCAATTTTTGAACAATGTTCAGCATTATGCACTCCATCAGCATAACTCCAGCCTTTAGGCTATTGTGAAGCTCATTCTGTCTTTCAGCCAATTGATTTTGCCCTTCAAGTAGTTGCTTCAGAGTATCCTTCATCAGCATAGGCTTCTCTTTCTTGTACTGTGAGGGAATGAGAGCTACAGAAGTACAGGAGATAGTAGCATAAATTTCTTTTATCATAGCTGCAGTAATGGAAGGTGCAGCCCTGATCTTCTCTTAGTAATCTCCAAATTCCACTCCTGCATCCTCACAAAGCAAGGTGATGACTGAGGGAAAAGCCAAGGAATCCCTTTTTGTCTTCAGAATGCCCAAGATGCAGTCACTTATAACTTCTCCCACATCTATGTAGATGTTCAAAACTATGGCAAATAACAGTGCAGCCCTCTTGATCGCCAATATGGAGCTATGTTTGACAGGCATGAATGAATTTAAAATGAACATACTCCATACTTTGGATGAGGGCAGCAGATTCTTGGTGATTGTGTGCTTTGGCTTCTTAGATTGGTTCAGCTCCCATGTGGTGCCTGGTCTACCAATCTTTTATAGAATTTGCACAAAGTCAATGTCTGGACTTTCCTTGAATGATTTGAAGTCCAGCTGTGCAAAATGTTGTGCAGAGTTAATTTCTAGCACCCTGTTGATGTTTGCTGGTGAGAAATCAATCCTCATTCCTTTGACCATGGAGCTGAACTTAGGGATTCGATTTCCCTTAAACCTCATGGCATTGGCATAGAATTCCTGAGTTATTTCCCTCCAACCTAGGCCAGCTGCTGCACAGAAAAATTCCCAGCCTCTTCTTTCGATTTCCTCTTTGAATTCTGGATGATTGTTCCCAGCTATTTGGAATGCTTTGTCCAGAACAATTTTTCTTCTCAGAATGTTGGCTCTGAAAAAGTTTTCATAAGCTATACTTCTGAATCTAAGGTCATGTGTGGCAGGTGGTGAAGAACCTGAGGGTGCAGCTACTCTGGTCTAAGGTGGTGGAGAAAGTGAAGGTGCAGGTGATCTGGTCTGAGGTGATGGAGAAGGTGAAGGTGCAGCTGGCTAAGGTGGGTCAGAAATTTCAATGGGTAAGGAGCTTGAGACACCATCAGTTCTGGCCCTCTTTGCTGCTGTAGCTTGAAAATTTCTGCTGGATCTTCTTCTTTGAGTGGTGGAAGATGCAGCTTGCTTCTTTTTAGAAGGGCCCACAAGTGTATTTAATGAAGTCCTAACCATTTTTTTCAGTTTCTGCAAATGAAGAAGCAATTGGACATTTTAATATTGTAATATACAGCTGTGATAGTATAGATTTCGGTACTGAATAAAATTCAATGAAACAGAATTCAATTCTTCTAACAATGTAACATGCAGTCTATCGAGAAATAAAGGAAATGTACCTTGATTGGAGATGCAGAAATGATGCTCGAATATGGAATAGGGAAGAAAAATCTTCTAAAGTGCAATGCCAAGATTGAGGGTTAGAGAGCTCTCAAAGAGGGAAGGAATTTTTGGTTTAAAAGTGTTTGTTTGTATTCACCCTTAGCATTATTTATAGGCACGCTTAAGCACGTGACTACTTTTGAGAATAAAAGTGACCTTTATGTTATTAACAGTCTCAGCGTTATCACTATTATTCATAAGAGTGAATGTTCCAGAGAGTGTATTTTTCAGAGTAAGGGGCGCGTTATCACTATTACTGGGAAAAGTGATAACGCACAGCTTTGTTGCAACTTTTGTTAATAAAAGTATAACGCATAGAGGTCCAAGTTATACTTACCTGTGCGTAGCCACTTTTGTCAATAAAAGGAAACGATCCAGAGAGCTAGTTTTTCCATCTGTCTCTGCGTGATCACTTTTATCAGTAAAAGTGATTGTTCCAGAGAAGCGTATTACCCTGATGCCTCTGCGTGATCACTTTTATCAGTAAAAGTGATTGTTCTGTAGAGATCCTCAAAATTCCTTCTCTGCGTAGCTTCTTTCCTACAATAAAGTGACTCCTTTCATTGGTCAATTGTTTCTAAACCCTCAATTAACTCACTTCTCACACTCTAATCCTTTCAATACACACTCTAAATATTAATTCTCAAATCAAGTACCAAATTCACCTCAACAAAGATATGCAGCAGAATCAATTTGCAGAACTTGCATAAATATGTAAAACATGAGTATGCAAATTTCTAAATCTTAAAATACACATTCTAAACATTGAATCTCAATTTAAGTATCCAAATGCACCTAAAAAAAACAGACTTAACAGTATTTTTGCAGAATATTTCAGAAAAGCAGAAAATTGCAAAACATTAATATGCAGAATTCTAAAAATATTACAAAAAGCTTAACATGGGTTAGAAATATGATTTGCCTCTCACAATCGCTCTTTTAACGTCACTAGCTTGACGCCTATTGATCTTTGCTTCTAAGAGATGATTTTGATGATAATGGCTCTTGCTCTATCTTGAAACATTTCCCCTTTTTCTCACCAACTTGCAGCTCTTTATTTAATTCAGAACATGGATGAAATAAAAGTGGAGGAACTTCCAGCAGCTTGATATACTCAGCAAGCTTCCTTTCATGCTCTTTATTATCTTTATATCTAATTCCAGCAAGGATCTCTCTTAAAAGAGAATCATCATTTTGTTTTCCCTGCTTAGAAATCTGCAGTCCTTGTGGAAATGACAACTTTTTGCATTGAGCTTCATCTATTGGCTTGCAAGCATCTTCAAACAATCTCTTTTTGGTTCTTTTCTCAGGTTGTGTCTTGCTGCAGCCCTATGGTTTTTCTTTCTTGAAAATTGTTAATTGTTTTTCCTTGCAATCCTCTTGTTTCTTATCTTGAATCTTGTTTTCTTCATATTTATCTAATGCTCTATTTTTTTTAGAAGCTTTTGGACTTGAAGTTTCTACCTCACTCCTTGTGAAAGCAGCTTGGCATTGCTCTATTGGGTTCATCATGGTATTGCTAGGCAGTCTCTCATCATTCCTTTTTAACAATTGTTCTAAAATTTGTCGTATTTGTATCTCCATCTTCTTCACCGATGCCTCTTGATTGTTGAAACTTGACTGAGTGAATTCCATGAATTGGAGCAAAGTTTCTTCAAGTTCATTTATTCTTTTTGAAAGAGTCTTTGAAGGTTGTTGTCCTCTTTGAGATTGAGAATGTGATACTTGAAAACAGGGCTGTGAAATTTGAGGACTAGAGAATGGTGTTGTTGCAGCTGACATTTGTTGATTCCAATCATAATATGTCTGACTCATATTAGCTTGCCACTGATAATAATAAGGAAAGGTATATTCAGATCTTTGAAAATTTCCTCCAAAATTGATTTCTTCTTGAAATTCTGGTGCAGCCACATCATAGGTTTCATTCAAATCATTTTCACTGTAAAAATCACACACCAAGGGGTTAGTTTGGGCAACTCTAGCTTGAAAATTATTAATCAAAGCATTAACAGTATCTGGTTCATAAGATTCTGTTCTTGCAACTTGGCTTTGATAAAAAAATTCTAATACATGCTAGTTGCCATCAAACAATAGAGCAATTTATTTTTCTGGTTTTTCCTTGCATAAAAAAAGAAAGAAAACAAAAGTCAAATCAAATTTGTAACTAGGAAAAACGAAATATGAAATTATGCAGAAAATTACAAAACATAACATGCAGCAAATATAGAAAATTATGCAGAAAAATGAAAAACAAAATTATGTAGAAAAATGCAAAAGAAAGAAATAACAATGCATTATGCAAAAAAAAAAAAAATAGGCAGTTATGCAGAAAAATGAAAAATAGAATCATGCAGAATTCAATAGAAAATGATGCAAAAGTTATGCAGAAAACACCAAAACAGTACATGCAAAAAAAACATAGAAATTATGTAGAATAAAGTTTACAATTATGCAGAAAACTGAAAAACAAAATTATGCAGAAAATGCAAGAGAATGCAAAAACTTTATGTAGAAGATAGCAGAAATTATGCAGAAATCTACACAAAATGCAGAGAAATTATGCAAGAAAACTTGAAAGCAAAACAACAACAAAATAAATGCTCAATCTAGCTACTTTTTTGCTACTAATGATATTAAAATTCAAAATTCCCCGGCAATGGCGCCAAAAACTTGTTGTTCGCAATCTAACACTAGCAAGTGCACTAGGATTGCAGCAAGTAATGAGTAAATTTAAGATCTAAATATCGTCTCCACAGGGAATTTAGGTTTCAAGTATCACTTCACAGAATTATAATCATTTGAGCCATACAAATTTCAAAGGAGAGTTGTAACATGTAATAACAGCAAACCAAAACAATTAAGAGTAAAAGAAAATTGTAGAGAACAGATCAATGAATGTAATGTGAGATTAGAAATAGATTGAACGGTAGTTAGGAATTTACTTCACAAGAATATCAATATTAACTCATTGACCCTAACAAGCAACTAAACCACCCTAATCCTTTAGGTGAAGTTCAATTTCAAGTTTCATTAAGACTTAGAACCTTAAGATTGCAGAATTAGGTCTCCTTATCCCTAAGAAATCACCAAATTCCGATTGCAAACTCAGATCAGAGAATCAAATCCAACTTCCATTGGTAAATGTTCCTCTTTGATGAACCATATGAATTTTCATTCATAGATTGCAAGAAAGACAGAATTCACAATTTAATTAATCCAAGAACTCAAAATTTAGAAGCAAGAGTCAAATTAATACATCAATTCGAGTTCCATAAACTCCTAACTACAAGAAAACTACTCAGACATGGGAGAAGAGAAAGAGAAAGAAGAAGAAGAAGAAGAGAAACTCCAAAAAGCCATGGCCGGAAGCTCCAATCCGATTCCTCTTTGTGGAAGCTTCAAGACTTGACCCTAATCTTCTCTCTCAATCTCTCTCAATGACAATTTAACAGAAAAAAAGAAAATAAAACTGAACTCCTCAAAAATCTAAACGCTTCTGGATTTTATCGAAATTCCCAGATTTGTGCATTATCACTTTTATGAGAAATAGTAGCTACGCAGAAGGTTTATGGTTGCGCGTTCACACTTTTATGAGAAAAAGTGACCAGGCGCAACTTTCCTGATATTAAGGGCTCTCTAAAACTATCACTCTTGCTGATAAAAGTGACAACGCAGAGCTCAAGTGGTTGCGTGTGATCACTCTTATGAATAAAAGTGATTACTCATAACTCGCCAAGTTGAAGGCTCTCTAGAACGCTCACTTTCGATGATAATAGTGGTAATGCCCTTTGAGCTCTAGAGTGATCACTTTTACTGACAATAGTGATCACACCCAGTCTACATTTCCTTGTTCTTGTGTTTTGGAGTCCAGACTTGCTACTTTTCTCTTCCTTTTCATCAAGCCTCCATTTTCATGAACCTTGCTCGAATTGATCCTTCAAAAAGCAAGATCAAAAACTTAATTTCTAAGCTAAAATTTCACAATTGCTAAAAAAACTACAAATTGAAAGAAAACTTCAAATCATTCTCTTTTCTGAGTTTTTCTACTTTCTTCATATATTTTCTTTATCAAATGAGTTAGAATTATGCTAAAATATCAGTAAAAATATGGATTCATCACTACTTAGTGAGTAGAAATCAATTCAACACAGCCTTGCTGCTTAGGAAAGATTAAGCACCTCTGGCCACAATCAACTAGCACACGATTGGTAGTTAGCCAATTCATACCCAGGATCATGTCTAACCCTAACATCGGAATACAAATAAGATTTACTTTATACTTTCATTCCTCAACTACTGTGGGACACCTAACACAAAGTATCAAAGCCTTGATCAAACTCAGAGTAGGTATTGATATTACCAATTTATATCCTAGATTGCCTACCAACAATCCTAAGTTTTTCACACAAATATCTCTAATCCACTACTTGGCCACATTCGGCCCATCAACTTTGATGAATCCACACTTTATAGATATTTTGTTTGGTTTTTCATAAAGTTTTAATAGGAAAAATAGACTTAGAGATTATAAATAACATTAAAATCTCATTTAGGTAAAAAATAATAACTTTCTTAATTTTTGTCTTATTTTCGCTAATTTCTGTGAATATATTTTGCAATTTTGATCATTTGAATAATTGTGCAGGGAATTCTAGACAAATTTCATGAATTTTTGGCTCTTGGAAAAAATATGAATTGGGAGTAATCACTTTCAGAAGTGCGAGTGATCACTCCAAGGAGCTGATTCCAAGGGATAGGTAAACACTCTCAGAAGTGAGATTGATCACTCCAGAAAGCTTCAGGATGAAGAGCCTTGCGTGTAAAAACTCTCAAAAGTGAGAGTGATCACTTCAAAAAGGAAAAAAATCTGAAGTTGTTGTGCGTAAACACTCCTGTTTACAAAGTGATCACTATGGGGCCATGTCAGACTTAGTATATATAGATTTTTAGAAATTAAGGTACGGATCTTTTCATAATTTTAGACTCTTTTGCCACTTTGGGAGCATTTTGCAAAGCTTAGGATCCTTGGGTGATAGCCAAGGCCAATCTTAGGGTTTGATTTATAATTTCTCTTCACTTTCCTTTAATTCTTGCATTGATATCATTGAATTACTTTTGCTTTCATCTTAAGTTTGTAAGACCTATCCTCATGGAGGGCTAAACTTTCTTGTAATCCTTAGTGAGTTCATAGATTCTTGACTTCCTGGGTATGAATGTCAATATAATTCCCGTTCCTTTATGAATTTATATCTCCTAACTTTTTGAATTGAATTAATGTTGAATGAGGGGGACATTACTTAATTAACCCTAATTCATTTTAATGAAATTCTTAACTTGGCTTGGTTAATCCTAAGTTAGTTTCTAAGGTTGCATAATCTTAGAGAAAAAGGTTGGAGCCCATGTAAATTGCTTAATTCATATGGGACTTTAAGGTTAATTCTTGCTTTTTGAGTTACCCTAATTTAGAGGAAGAGGAAAAGTATTGAATCTTGAGAGGGATAGGGATAGAATTAAATGAACAAACTAAGGATTGCACATTTCATTGATTGGATTCATTAATTTAATCACTTGCCTTTACATTAAAATTGAAATCACACAAAACCCCCTTGTTTTAATTGCTTTCATAGTAAATGTTTACAACATGTTCAATGTATGTTACAAACCCAAGTCATTAGAGACAACCTAGCCTTGCATCCTAGATACTACAAATTTTTCTGCATATTTTGATGAAGGTTGACGACAAATCTTTATGCAAAACGAGAAAATTTTCGTCCATCAAACTTCAGTAAATTAAGGAGGATTTTTTCCTGAACTTAGACAATTCCTGATATTCAAGAGAAGGTATAGTTGAGGCAGTGGCTGCTGCTGCTTGTGATCTAGCAGCGGCTTGATTTGCAGCTTGCTACTATTGAACCATATCTAGACTCTGCCTCATAGTGGCTGCCATGGCCTCTATGGCATAAGCCATTTGGTTCACATCCGTAGGAGGAGGATTTGCAGTAGATCTTCTTAGTCTAACCATCTTAATATACCGAATAAAACTAGTCTAGATTACTGACATTCAACATATTCAGCAATATTGATAAATCCACATTTTACTATATTTTTAGCCTAGTTTTTGTTAAGTAAATAAAGAGTTAAATAGTAAATACACTTGAAAATATCATAAAAATTGCATTAATATTCATAATTGTATAAATAGTTTAGAATTTTAGATTTTATTCTAATTCTAGATAATTTTGCTTAAAAAGACTTAATTTTGTGTAAAAGCTTGAGTTGAAGATGTTTGAGTTGAAAATTGAAGTGAAGAAAGTAGAGGAATTGAGCTTAAAAGAAGAAGAATTAAGTGTTATGTGTTGGGTGTTGGGTGTAGGCACTTTGAGTGCATAGAGTTAACACTTTGAAGAAGAAAATCCATGAAGTTCAAGTGAGTAGCAACTCTAAGTGCTGAAAGTGAACACTCTAGTAGCAGAAATCCTCAGGAGTTTTGCGCCTGTTCACTCCAACCATTCAGAGTAACTATGCCCAAGACTAATTTGCTCAGGAACCTTGCACATTAACACTCTGTCCACTGAGAGTAGCCATGCATAGAAGCACGTTGACACTATAACCAACTAAAATGAACACGTGCAAGACAAAAGGTCAAAAAACATATGCGCGTTAACACTCTAATGTATGGAAGTGGAAAAGGCGGGAAAAACACTATAGATAGAAGTTGAGAGTTCAGATTTGAAAGTCTTTTGCCATTTTTTGTTTTCTTTTCATTCCTACACCTTAGGAGAGTTAAAGAGGGAGATTGGGGGTGACTTCCAAGCTTTAGACCTTGAGGAATCAGGCTGGAGATTGGATTTATGAAGAAATTCTGCAGCTCCTCTTCTTCTACTCTTTCTCTCTCTTTTTCTTTTAGGAACATGTTCTAATTTCTTTTTGTTAGGGATCCATGGATCCAGATTTGATATTATGATGTAATTTTGGATTTGGACCTTGAGGTTTTAATTGAATTAAGTATGTGATTCTGTTCTTAATGTAGTTGTGAACTAATCCTTCATTCAATTGAACTTAGAGGAATCTTCATCAATGGAAATTGATTTTATTTCTGACATCTAAATCATATGCCTATGTTATTGAGATCTTAGGAATAAGTATCATAATCTAGTACTCCTATAATTTCCAGAACTTAATGCAATATCTGGTTGAATTTTACCTAAGGAATTAGGGAGGGTTAATTAGATATTAGGATCAATGAGGCAAGAAATTGTCCTTTGCTTAAAGAAGTGAAATTGATTATTAATCAATTATAATTCTTAAGAGTGCAGAACATTATTACATTGCAATTGAAAATCTGGTGAAGTGATTCCTAACTCTTTGCTATATAGTTTTTTAATACAAAATTCGTATTCTATTTTGATGTATTTTTCAAATTTCTACACTTTATTGTTTCAGTTTGATAAATGATTCAAAACACTCTAAATTTGTTTGGCTCCACTAGTTATTGATTTATGAAGTGATAATTGATAGACCTAATCCTTGAGAATGATACTTAGGACTCATATTGATTTCTAAATTTTATTACTTGCTACAACTACCTAGTATACTTGCTAGTTAGTTCTCCAATTTTTTGTGACAAATATCACCAAATAGCTATATTTATGGATTCAACTTATAGTAATATATTTATATTAAGTATATCATAGCAATTTAATCAATTTAGCGCTTAGCATAACATCATATCAACATTCTCAGCATTCACACAGCATAGCAAACACACTTATGTCAACAATCATTTACAACTTAGCTTAACAACCTATTATTCACGCAGCATGACTCGCCTATAGCTCACCCAAGTATCATATACCAAAATTTCTTACATTTGTCGTGTCTGAGAACCAACGTGATCAAGCTTGTTCCCTCACAACCCGATGATTAGAAATTTTGTTATATGATTCACAGCTAGAACCCTCTAAATGCAATGCACAGTTGAAGCCTAGTAACCTTACCCCGTAGGTTTACCTAGACTATGATACCACTAAAATGTCATCACCCTTTTTCATCAGGAACCGAGAATATTATTTCTACACCATTTACTTTTTTAAAATAGATATATAATGGAGAATATAAATATAAAATTCACTTCTCATTCAAAATAAAACAAAGTTTCTTACAACAAATATCCAATAAAACAACATATTATTACATTTAGTTCATAATATTTAAAATACACAAAATTATACTACATAGCTCCTTCTATATGAGGTCTCAAAATATAAAGGAAATAGGACTTTAATGCAAAATTACTCGACTCTAACTTTTAACATTTCTCCACTGGCCCCTCAGCCTATGAAGTAGATGCAAACTTGCTACATCTGCTCATGTACCACCGTATGATCATCGCATTACACACACACACACACAATAGCATAGATAGAAATGCAAGGGTGAGCTTACAAAAAATAAAATAAAATAATATATATATAGAGCAAAATATTTACTCATGGCAACAGCCCCATGCATTCCTAGCCCATCTAATGCACAGCATGAAAACAGTTTCCAACTGGTTTCATAGCCTAAGTAATCTACAAGGAATAAAGCCAGTCCAAGAGCGACCCATTCCGGTATTTGGATCCAGACAGCATACCACAACATAGCTCAACATGCTCTATCGTTACACGTCTACTTACCTAAACGTGTAACTCGACTCTGTAGTGATGTAAGACATATATCTCAGCATTATGCAGCACGACTAAAATCATTTCAATAGCTCAGTTAAGACAAGTTTATAATAAATCAGTCAAATCTCAGTGTTATTAATTCAGTTATCAGCAGTTACAGCAGAGAAAATCAACTTTCAAGTATTAAATCCTTTATATTTCAGCTTTTATCAAAGAAATCTAACAAAACCAACTCAAACCTTTCTTTAATAACATATCAAACCGTTTAAAACATAGTTCATAGGCTAAAATAAGCTCCCTTTACCTTAGAATGATGTTTCACACCAAATCTACCGAATATTACTTGTTTTAACATAAGATTTACCGAAGATTTGGCTTTAGAACAAAGTTTCTCCTAAGAACACCATGAATTTCTATGATAAAGAGAAGGAGAAGAGAAACGAACGGTGAATCTTACATCAAACATAAAGAAACTTACTTCAAATCCTGCAGAATAGACGTAGAATCTCATATCTGAAGAGAAATCTAAGTGTATGAGGGTTTAATATGAGAGAAAATGGTGGTATATGGCCTTGGAACCTTTGAGAAGGATGGAGAAATAAAGATTTCGCGCTAAGGACCCCTATTTATAAAAAAAATAAAATTGGGACTATTCACGTCAGAGTTACTGTTCATGTCAGAATCACTGTTCACACTAACACTGTTCACGTGTTTTACACTGTTCATTTTTTTTAAAAGAAAAATTTAATCTCCATATAAATTTATTTCAATACCAAATAATTCTTCAATTAATATTTAACAAGTATAAAATATTAAAGATTACTCAATAATAAATTACAGGCCTGACAATGGTGATGACGATCATGCATGTTGAGTCTGACTAGGTGTGTTTGTCGTACCACGATCATGCTTCTCCTAAAGTAAGGGCGTGGTCATCATTAAGCAAGAGCGTCGTTGTAAGGGGAAATGGGTGTGCATATCTTGAAGCACAGGCTTACATGTAATTCTTGCACCTTCTTCCCACTTCTTAAAGTGATAATATTACATTGCTCCCTTGGATTAGATTTGAGTTAGGTTGGCAATGTTCCTAGTATTTTGAATAAAAAGATTAGTGATTTGGTCCAGCTATGACGATCTTTGAAGATTGTGATCTTATCTCTGATTTAATCTTTGTAAACATTTTATCCTCCCTTTTAATATGTTGTTCTAACTTAGATTAGAGCTCCAATATCCTCTTATGAGAATAATGCACATTTACATCATTTGTTCTTAAAAGTTGGATTGAGATCTAGAGGCCTCCTTCTCATCTGGTCTTGCACCTTGGTTTGGTGTATAGGAAGGAGATAAACATTGAAATTTTGGCTACCAAAGCCATTTCCCCATGAATTGGAAGGGTTAATTGCCCTTTTACTCTCATTAAAGATTTTACCTGCTTTGTCAAAGCTTCTATTTGAGTTTTTAGTTTATTGTTTCTCTTTGCTAGATAGACCAAAGCAATCTTCTTCTTTTTGCGCTTGTAAGGGTTAGTTTTGTGTCACTAAAAATTGGCAGATGTCATCTTATCCACCAATTTATATGCCTTATCTAGATCTTTTCTCATGAGGGCTCCTTTAGTTGTTGAATTAACAATGACCCTATTAGAGACTAATAATTCACTATAAAAAATTTACATCTATCTCCACACAAGAAAATTATAATGAGGGCATCTGCTCAAATGTTTTTCAAATAGTTCCCACACTTCAAATAGGGATTCAAACTCATTTTGTTGGAAGCTAGATATCTTTGCCATGAGCTTAACATATCAAGATGAGGGAAATACATTTCAAAAATTGTTGAGATAGAACTTGCTAAGAGCATGGTGAACCATGCATTCACCTTTTCTGTGATAGAGAATGAGAAAAGTTGAAGCTTAATAGCATCACTTATGACCCTGTTGTATTTTATAGTACCTGTAAGCTGCAGAAATTTTGTTAAATGGAGGTTGGGATCTTTATTAGGCATTCCTCCAAACTGCGTAGAGTTTTGAACCATAGTAATCAATGTTGACTTTATCTCAAAATTTTTGGCCTTGGAATTAGGGGCCACAATGCTTCCAAAAGTACCTCTAGCATAGGTGTAATGTAATATTGGATGAATCTCCTTCCTTTTACCATTCTTTGCTCCTTTAACTTTTTCCTTTGTCTTTATACATTTCTTATAATTTACAGATCAAATAAGCAAATTGTAGAAGACTTAGAACGAGTGAGTATGCGATAAATACATATTTTACTAGAAATTTAGTTAGTTTTCTAGTAGTTTTCTAAATAAAAAATAGAGTTAGGAAGGTTAAAATCTCAAAAATTGATAATTGTTCAAATGAGTTAATTTTGTTAAAATATTTCAAACTATTTAGATTTGATTGATTTCTTATGTAATTTTGTTGATTAAAAAAAATCTGCAAAAAATTGAGCCAAGATTCATAAGTTAAAGACATTTAGAGGGCAATTTGGATGAAAGTGATCACTCTAACCACAAAGAGTGACAACATCAAAAGTGTAACACCTTAAATTTAATTTTAATAAATAAGAAATTTTGCAAATTTTTGAAATAATGAAATTTCCATTTTTCAATCCAAGTTTCACCAAACATTTCAAATAAAGAAAAGGGGTTACAATTGCATCAAACAGTTGCTACAGGACTTATTCAAATACAACAGTTTTTAAAATAATATCCTATGTCTTATAGCAGTTCCATCCACCCCTTCACTGAGTCCGGTGCTGATCTTCTTGATTACCTGAAAAATGAATGTAAGGGTGAGTACTCTACACTACCGAAAAACACACAGTCAACATAAAGTCTCACCTCCAGCACATTTTCAATACATTAAACAAATACAATCACAGGCAGCATTATCACACAGCTCATGTTAATTTAACACCAATGCACTCACAGCATCGGCAGCACTTCACATCCATAAGTACAATTCATAACTCTATATATGCACGCCAACCACACTCACTGTGGCACTGTGATCACAGATTTACATCATGAACGATCGCAGGTTACCCCCGCCTCACGGATACCACGTGGGCAGTCACGGGTCGCTTAGCAAAGATAGTGGTCAGAGGTCTAGTCAGAAAGAGAGTGCATGGCTTGTGGTGCACCCATTCCACAGTCGATGTCACCACCATTCCCTCTTCTACCGTCCTCATCTTCCACACCCCTAGTGTATCGCTGAACCATTCACAACACATTGCAATGGCGCTACGCGCCCCATTCACACACATTTCATCATACACGCAATATTCATGCTTACACACGACACACAGCCCATATTTGCATTCAAATACACGGTACTAGGCCCACATTCATTTCACATCACACGGCACGTAGCCAATACTTATTTATATTACACAGCCCTCGAGCCCACATTTATTCACAATATCATTAATTTACCAATTTCCATTCAACACTCAATTTCTACTCCCTATCTCAGCCACATTGCATTAATCAACAAACACACAAGAATTATAACACATTGAGATAGGGTAGAGTCTCCCCTTACCTTCGATTGAAGACCCACACTCGGATTCACCTCAAATGTGTTCTCCACACAGATTTTAGCCTAAACACATAGAGAAATTCCATGAAAACCCAAGGAAACCACGAAAATAGAGTATGGGGTTGAAAAATGGAAACCCTAATCATTAAAACTTACCTCCAAATGCCCCAAACGTGATTTCAACCTTTAATCTAGCTTTCGAATGGCTTTGTAGGCAATTTAATCGCTGAAAAAGGGTTTGGGAACGAGAGGATCAAAGGGATTTCGAAGGGAGAGGGAGAAATAACCCTCCTCAAACCCTAACCCCCTTTAAATCCTTTTCTGATCACGAAAGTCTCGCTACAACAAGATATTCTCTTGCTACAGTGATACACCCTCTTGCTGTAACGAAAATATCAGACGAAATTGCACCTCATTTCTGTAGAATCTCGCTACAGCGAGACTGCACCCAGAAATGCACCCCAAACTGTCGCTCTCTCGCTATAGCAAGACGTCTCTTGCTATAGCAAGAAGGTGACAGTTTTAGTCCTTCCTCCTAGGGCCCTCTCACTACAGCGAGAATCCTCTTGCTGCAGCAAGAATAGCCTAGTATTACGTCCTGCACTTAGGCACTTAGCTTCTTTCAGCCTTATCCAGTCATGCATACCCATAATACACACATCGATATACTTAATACACATAAACATCATTATCAAGTAAATCAACACACACATATATATGCATTTAGATTTATATAAATAACAATAATTATTATTACAAAAATTTAGGGCGTTACAAAAAGTATGAAGCATGAAGTTATACTAGGTGTGGCAACTCTTGGCATCAAAAGTGGCTACTTCAATATTGTTTAATGAGAAACATGATGGACGTGATCACTTTTGATGTAGGAATTGCTTGATTCCTTTGAATGTGCGGATCATTCCTAGAGCAACTTCATTCACCAATCCTTGAAGAACAATGCAATCAGACAAGAATTTTCAACAAAAAAGTGGAAGAAAAATGAGATGGATATTGGCACTACTCTCAAAGGGAGATAAGCCACAAGATCTTCATCATGATAGAAGAATCCACCAATAAGAAGTAAACTCAAGGTCTCTACCTAGATCACTTGAGTGAAAAGGAGTTTCTCAAAACTCACTAGGCCCAGAAGCTTGCCTAGGGCTTTTTTGGCCTTCTTAACCCTTGACCTAGTTATAGGGCCTTGAAGTCCCTCCAAAGTATCCTCCACTTGGCTCAAGCTCTCCAAGCTAGTGAGGTCCTCATTAACTTTGGGCACAAAAAATGACAACTATAAAGGTTGAGTAGAAGAACCCATGTGCACGTTATCATTTTTTAGGCAAAAGGTAACATTGCTGAAGAGTACAGGAAGAAAAGCTCTACGCATGGTTACTTTCCTTACCAAGAGTGACAACTCCAGAGACCTTATGGAGAAATACAGGTGTGCATGGCTACTTTCAACACAAAGAGTAACAACATGCAAACTTATTATGAAGAAACCAAGGTGCGCACTGTAACACCCTCAATTTTATAGCCTTTGTATTGAAAAAAAGAATAGGAATTTTAGTGCAAGATTTCTCGCTATAGTGAGATATGTCTCATTGTAGCAAGAAAGACCATCTAGAAATCAAGCTCTCTGAATCTTCTCGCTATAGCAACAAAATGGATAAGGTTAACCCAGCTAATACTCTCGCTGGCAAGAAATTCTCACTAGAGCGAGGAGGTTCTCACTAGAGCAAAAATGACAGACAACAATGGGAAAAAGATATCTGGTTTATTCGCTATAGCGAGAAGTGAGAATGTCGCTAGTGGAGGGGTATTTAAGGAACCTTAACCTTGAAACTTTCATTATTTCTCCTCAAAACAGTTTTTTCTCTCATTCTCTCTGTTCTCTTACCTTCTCTTCTCAGAGAAACCTCTTTTGTACCCCTAATCTCTTATAGATCCGAGCTCAAACCTCTATTCATTTCAGATCCAAGTAAGTTACTTAAAGCTTGGTTCTCCAACTTCATTCCTATTTCTCAATTTTATCTAATATAAAGTTTTGTACTTTGTGATGCTCAAGGAAACCTTGACCCTTAAGGCGATATCCTTCATCAGAAATGTTGTACTTCTCCTTTAGATCTTTAGGAAAAACTCAGCTTGAAAGACTTATATCTAGGTAAGGGGAGTTGATTGATAACCACGTCGCAATGGTATCAAACAAGCTAGATTTTCTCAAAAATTATGCAATACAAGAAGCAAACCTAGGTCATCTCTCAAGGACATAAAATGCATTTTATTTTTAGTTCCATCATGCAATTTCAAATTAGATTGGGGGAGGATTTATTTTGAATTTAAACGACAAAATAACAAAAACAAAAATTAAGGATTATGAAATTTAACCAATTCAAGATCTCAATCCCTACAATGCAATTCTCGTCGTTCACACAAATATAATCCCAATGAATTTCCAATCACACTAATTCAATGCACATTAACAACCCTAAAATCTAAATCTAGATTATGAATTCCATCAAAACAAGAATTGCAATCGCAAACCCAATGCTCTAACGAAATTCAGAATAATTGATTGATTGAATTAGGTGAATTCCTTTATTTCAAATCTGAAATTCTCATTCTCTGTTTAGAATGCAAATGAAAATTCAATATCATGAAAAACATAATTATTCTAATCAGAAAAGAGAAGGAAGAGAGAGAATTCGATAGAACCTAATTCACAAATGCAATGTAGTTCTTGAAACCTTGAACTGATTGATGGATTAGCCTTGCTTCATAATCATGTTGCTCGACCAATTAGAGAAGGGGATGAAGTTTCCGAAAATAAAAGAGAGGGAGACGAGAGGAATCCTTACGAAAGCTTTTTTATTTCAAATTCTGAAAATTAAGGCAAAAAAGAGGGAAAAAGATTCCCCACGCGAAATCATAAACCCTATTTAAAGACAAAATAATTGGGCTTAATTAAGGCCCAACTTCCTAACGAGGTTCCTAAAACCCTAATTAAGCAATGTCAACAATAAAACCAAATTTTGAAAAATTCATTGCAGGACTGCAACATTGTGACGTAGTTTTGGGCCTGAAGATGTTCGAACTGGGCTTTTCTTGCAACAGAGAAGTTGGAGATCTCTCTCTTATCTTTCCAAGGACACTAATTTTGTCCAATTCCGAGTAGTGTAGCTCCAGATATGGTCTTCTCAAGAAACTGTGTCAAAACAAGAATTTATGGCGGGAATTAAGAAAGATTTAAATTTAAATCCTAAATGACTTACCAACACAAATCTAAACTAACACATCAAAATAATATACTAAAAAGACTCAATTAAATCGAAAACATAGAGAGAAAGATGTATTAAAATATGACTATCAAATACCCCCACACTTAATCCTTTGCACTCCGGGGAAAAACTTACAAAAATTCTCAAAACTTTCTAATGAATTTCCAATGCAAAGAATAAAGAAAGAGAACAAACACTTCTAGAATCAAGGCAACAAAAAATCTATGAGACACAAATGACATTAAGAGTAAGCAAGAAGACAAGTCAAAATAAAGAAAGATTCAACAATGATAGAACCTCACAAGGTAATATATAGCTCTTAACTCTCAAAAAAAAAAATTTTGGCTAGTGTTTACACTCAATCACAACATGAAAACTAGCACACTTAAGTTTTGACAAGCTTCTAATTTCCACAACTTGAAACACATGCAATTAAAGATCAAAAGGACTTTTATTTAGCTTGTAATGTGGCCAAGGTAAAGGTTAGGTGAGAAAGATATTAAGGCTAAACAACCAAAGAGAAAAGAGGAGCAATGGGGAATAAGTTCAAATAAGCAAAGGGATTACCCCTTGAAACATCTCCTAAATCCTATGTCTTGCAACACACTCTTTTTTTTTTTTTTTTTACGAAAGCCCTTTTTTTTTTTTTAATACCAAACAACTCAACATCAATATCCACAATTTAGAATAAGCATTCCCTAGAAGTACCCCTACACTTATTAAAGACCCATTCCCAAAACAATTCCAAAGCTCCTTTAATCCCTAAGGTTATGGAACATCATGGTTATTTAATTTTTTTTATAGTTCATAATGAGCTAAAGTCAAGGAAGGGTTATAAAGGCTCAAAGGGGGTAAACAAGTGGAATTAATGTGAGGTAAGTCAATTTTGCAAAGTGGCTACATTTTGAAAGAAGGCCTAAATCATATCAATAATGCATGTGACAAGAAGCTTCAAAAAGATACAAGGCAAAACCAAAGGTAATCTAGCAACATGAGTGAAATCACACAAGAAAGAAGTAAAATATGCTCAAAATTCTCACAAGGCTCATATTCTATCATTAATGAATCAAACTCATCCTTTTTCAAGTAACTTGCTCAACTAAAAATGTAAAAATGACTCATATCAAGTATTGCAACCTATCAACTAAAAATGGTGTAACAACTTTCACAATTCCTACATCTAGAAATTAAAAGGAAATAATGAAAATTTGTGTAACTACTCCAACAAAACATCATCAAAACAGAAAAGTAGAGGCACAAAAACATGCAGAATTCGTACTCCAAAACAGCAGAAAAACAGAAAATAGAATTATAAACAGCAGCAGAAAAACAAAATCTGCAACAGAAAACGAAAACTGCAGTAGAAAACAAAAACAAAAACTACAGAACAGAAAATGAAATATGTAGAAATCGGCACAGCAGAAAAAAAATGAAAATAGAAAACAGCAAAACAGAAACAGCAGAAAATGAAAAATGAAAATAGAAACAGCAGAACAGAAAATGAAAATAGAAAATAGCAACATAATATGCATGCAACTCCCCCCACACTAAAAATCACATTGCCCTCAATGCAGCAACACAACAAAGACAATTTCAAAGAATACAGAATGGGGAAAGAACTCCCTCAAGGTCCAAGGGTTGGTGCTTCCAAGGCTATGTTTTCTACATTTTTCTCCTCCAACTTTGGACTTTGATGAAATTCCTTGAGTTGATGTCCATTGACCTTGAAAATGCTACCGGTAACTTCATTCTTAATCTCAACTGCACCATGGGAAAACACATTAGTAATAACAAAAGGACCATCCCATCTAGATCTAAGTTTACCGGCTATAAGTTTTAGGCGGGAATTGAACAAAAGCACTTGTTGGCCCACTTTGAACTCCTTTCTCAAAATATTTTTATCATTAAAACGTTTGACTTTTTCTTTATAGATCTTCGAGCTCTCATAGGCCTCCAAGCGAAGCTCCTCAAGTTGTTGTAATTGAAGCTTCCTTTCCATACCTGCTTGTTCAAACTCTAAGTTACAATGTCTAACCGCCCAATATGCTCTATGCTCGATCTCAACGGGCAGATGACATGCTTTACCAAACACAATCCTGTAAGGGGACATCCCAATCGGTGTCCGGTAAGCCGTCCTATGGGCCCAAAGAGCATCCTCCAAAAATTTGCTCCAATCCTTTCTATTGGGGTGGACTATCTTCTGCAAAATCTGCTTGATTTCCTTGTTAAAAACCTCAGCCTGCCCATTAGTTTAGGGATGATAAGCTGTAGACACTCTATGCACAACCCCATACTTATGAAGCAAAGCCTGCATGCTCCTATTGCAGAAGTGGCTTCCCCTGTCACTGATAATGGCTTTAGGCACACCGAATCTGCAAAAAATGTTGGATCTAACAAAATCAACAACAACTTTGGAATCATTAGTTTTGGTGGCCTTAGCCTCCACCCATTTAGAAACATAATCAACAGCTAGTAAAATGAATGTGTAACCAAAAGATGCAGGGAATGGACCCATAAAATCAATACCCCAAACATCAAAAACCTCACAGAAAATGATCGGTTGCTGGGGCATCTCATGCCTGTGTGTAATGGCCGTCCCTGCTCTTTCACACTGCTCACAGGTGCTAGAGATCTGATGTGCATCTCTGAAAATGGTAGGCCAGTAAAACCCACTCTCCAATACCTTCCTAGCTGTCTTGTATGATCCATAATGTCCTTCCACAGGTGAACTATGACAAAACTGAAGCACAGAATGGATCTCCTGATCTGGAATGCACCTGCGGATTACCTGGTCACTACAAAATCTCCACAAATAAGGGTCATCCCAAACATAATATTTAGCCTCACTTTTCAGTTTGGCTATTTGTGCTCTAGATGCATCTGGAGGAAAGACACCTGCAACCAAGTAATTCATAATATCAGCAAACCAAGGAGTAATATCATGCAACTGCATCAACTGCTCCTCAGGAAAATCATCTCTAATAGGAAAGGGATCAACATTCCCTCCCTCAATCCTACTCAAGTGGTCTGCTACCAAGTTCTCTACACCACTCCTATCTCTGATCTCAACATCAAACTCCTGAAGGAGAAGCATCCACCTAATCAATCTAGGTTTAGCATCGGGCTTCTTCAACAAGAATTTCAAAGCTGAATGGTCAGAAAACACAATAATCCTAGAGCCTAGCAAATATGAACGAAATTTATCTAAGGCAAATACAATAGCTAGAAGCTCTTTCTCAGTAGTGGTGTAATTAACTTGAGCTGCATCCATCGTGCGAGAAGCATAGGCTATAACATGAGAAAGTCTCCCAACCCGTTGAGCTAAAACAGCTCCAAGTGTAAAGTTGGATGCGTCGCACATGAGCTCAAAAGGAAGCTCCCAATCAGGTGGCTGAACAATGGGTGTGGTGGTCACCCGCCTCTTCAGCTCCTGAAAAGCTAGCTGACAGGGCTCATCAAAAACAAACTCTACTTCCTTCTGCAGCAGCTTGGACAATGGTAATGCAATCTTGCTGAAGTCCTGTATAAACCTCCTGTAAAAACCTGCATGTCCAAGAAAGGAACGCACTTCTCTCACAGAAGTGGGGTAAAGTAGAGAAGCAATGATATCAATTTTAGCCTTATCAACCTGAATACCCTGACTGGAGATTAAGTGACCCAAGGCTATACCCTGTGTGACCAAAAAATGACACTTTTCAAAATTTAACACAAGGTAAGTTTGGATGCACCTATGTAACACCTTAGATAAATTCTCTAGGCATGCATCAAATGAAGAACCATAGACAGTAAAATCATCCATAAACACCTCCATGCAACTCTCCAAAAGGTCAGAAAATATACTAACCATACACCTTTGAAAGGTGCCCGGAGCGTTGCACAAGCCAAATGGCATCCTAGTGTAAGCAAATGTGCCAAATGGGCAGGTGAATGTGGTCTTGTGCTGGTCCTCCGGTGCAATATGAACCTGCATGTACCCAGAAAATCCATCTAAAAAGCAGTAATGGGATTTACCTGCCAACCTTTCCAATACCTGATCGATGAATGGAAGAGGGAAATGATCCTTGCGAGTTGCCTGGTTAAGTCTCCTGTAATCTACGCAAACTCGCCAACTATTTTGAACTCTAGTTGGAACCAACTCATCATCCTGGTTCTTCACCACAGTCATCCCAGTCTTCTTTGGGACCACCTGCACAGGACTAACCCACTTACTGTCAGAAATAGGATAAATAATACCTGCTGCCAGTAGCTTTGTGACTTCCTTCTTTACAGCATCTAGAATAGTAGGGTTGAGTCGCCTTTGTGGTCGTCTCACGTGTCGAAACTCATCCTCCAATAAAATTCGGTGCATACAAATGGCAGGACTAATTCCAGGAAGATCAGCAAGGGTCCAACCAATGGCCTTCCTATGATCTCTCAAGACCTGCAGTAATCTCTCCTCTTGATCAAATTTGAGATCCCGAGCTATAATGACAGGAAGTCGCTGGTTGTCCTCTAGGTAAGCATACTTCAGATGTGCAGGTAAAGGCTTAAGCTCTATTGATGGAGATGGAGCTAGATCAACTGCTGGTAGTGAATCATCTACTGGTGTAACCATATCTGCTGCACCTGCAACATCAACACTACAAACAGCACACATAGAAGAATCATCACAAGCACATGATAGGTCAGTAAGGTCTGAGGAATCAGCAAACAAATCATCTAAATTTGTACAATCATCAACAAGTAAATCGATAACATCCAAACTGAAAACAGAATGATTTTCTGTTGGGTGTCTCATTGCCTCAAAAATGTTGAACTGCACCAAATTATCACCAAACTCCATAGAAAGGGTCCCTGCATGCACATCTATCTTTGTTCGTGCCGTCCTCAAGAATGGTCATCAATGTAGCATGGCTGGGCAGGTCATCCTCCATCTCTAGAATATAAAAATCAGCAGGGAAAAGGAGGTCCTCAACTTTGACAAGAACATCTTCTACGACACCAAGTGGCTGCACAGTGCTCTTGTTTGCTAGCTGGACTACAATTCCTGTAGGAATCAAATCTCCAATCTGCAAGGATCTAAAAACAGATGCAGGCATAACATTAATTGAAGCACCTAAATCCAGCATAGCATTTGTAAAAACTTCCTCTCCAATAGTGCAAGGGATGGTGAAAGTTCCTGGATCCTTGCACTTCTGTGGCAACTCAGGGAGCAAGTTTTGTGGAATGATTGCAGACACATTTTTATTCTGGAGGAGTGCAGAGCCATTTCTTCCCATGCTCACTCTCTCATTGCCCTTTAGCTTCCTCTTGTTAGTACACAATTCCTTTAGGAACTTTGCATATTTTGGAACTTGTCGGATGGCGTCAAGGAGGGGAATATTTACTTCTATTCTGCTGAACATGTCCAGCAACTCATTGTCCGACTCTGGTTTTTTCTTCTTGCCGCTGGGTCTGCTCAGAAAGGCAACGGAACATGTTTTTCGGTGGCACTACTCTCATTTTCGAGAATGCGGTGCTGCAGCTACAACTGCTGGTAACTCTTTTCCACTTCGCAGGGTAATAGCACTCACATTGCCCTTTGGATTCATGACTGTTTGAGAAGGCAAATTACTGGAGCCTTGAGACTGAATCTGACTCACTTGAGTGGCTAGCTGTCCAACCTGAATCTTCAAATCCCGAACGGTTGCTTGCATGTTCGTTGAAACCGCAGTTGTTTGCAGCCATCCGTTGCATCATCTCTTGGAATGATGGCTCGCTCCTTTGTGCAGGAGGAGGTGTTGAAGGTAGAGGTGGTCGTTGCCTCGAATGGAGGCTGATATTTGCCTCAGCAGGTTGAAATGAAGATTGTTGACCTTGTTGCCGCTGCCCCCATTTCAGTTTGGATGATCTCTCCACCGAGTTATATGTCCGGGAGTACGGGTTATAATTCTGCTGTTGGTGTGGAGATCTATATTCTTTGTTGGCTGGTGTAGATTCTAGAAACATTCACATCCGTCTCTTGCAGGGTATGGCATGAATCTGTAGGATGCTCAGTAGAAGTACATATCCCACAGACTCTTGCTAGCTGCTCATTTACTGGATTCACTTGTTGTTGGCCAATTGCCAAATGCCTCACCATGGTGGTAAGCTCATTGATTTTGTTTTCCAGCCTTTGATTTTCCACACCATGAACAAGACTAAGATTTCAGCACCAAGTGCTACCTCATTCACTCCCTTAGCGGCTCCTCTGAATCCGAATTGTTGAGTGTTGGCTGCCATGTTTGTAATAAGCTGTCTCGCAGCCTGTGGTGTCTTGTCCATCAATGCTCCTCCACTTGCTGCATCTATAATGCTCCTGTCCATCAAAGTTAGCCCTTCATAAAAATATTGAATTAGTAATTGCTCACTTATCTGATGGTGAGGGCAGGTAGCACACAGCTTGTTGAATCTCTCCCAATAGTCATACAAGGTCTCTCCATTCAGCTGCCTTATACCACAAATCTCTTTTCTTATTGCAGCGGTTCTGGAGGCAGGGAAGAATTTCTCCAGAAATAACCTCTTCATTTGATTCCATGTGGTGATTGTTGAAGGTAGGAAGTAGAGCCAATCCTTCGCAACACCATCCAAGGAGAAGGGAAACGCCTTCATCTTGACATGGTCTTCAGGCACTCCTTGTGGTCTCATGGTGGAACACACCACATGGAACTCTTTTAAATGCTTGTGAGGATCTTCACCTGCAAGTCCATGAAACTTTGGCAACAAATGGATAAGTCCAGATTTAAGCTCATAAGAGGTTGTTTCATCTTCAGGATATTGGACACACCATGACTGATACACAACATTAGGTGTGGCCAATTCCTTCAAAGTTAGCTCAGGATTATCAGCCATGTTCTCCCTAACAACAGGAATAACAGTAATAGTTTCAGAATCACCAAGTAAGCTACCACTACCACTACCACTGTTTTTACTTGATCTTATCCTCCGAAGTGTTCTTTCTATTTCAGGGTCAGGTTCATGCAATATAACAGGGTTGGCCCTGGTCATTCAAGGTTAGAACCAACAAGAACAGAAAATACTCAATGAATGCACAAAGTCAGTTTACAAAGCAAGTACCATCAAAATGCAAGATATGAATGAAGGGGGACCATGCTAAATCCCTTTTTGGTATGGGAAAACACCACAAAAATTTTCAGATTTTTTTTTTTTGAATTGAATTGCTATGGGAACTAGAAGTCTAAAGTCAAGAAAAATAGGTCAATAAATACTGAAAAAAAAAAAAGAAAAAATTTGAAAACAAGCAATTTTTTTGAAATTCTGTGCAGCCTCAACCGGTGGAGCGGTTGCATTGAATAGGAAATTTTTTTCTACCCCAAATGCATATGCAATAAGCTCAATTCTGAGTTTTCTAGCAAAAGTTATGCCACTTTGAAGTTTCGCAAAAATTTTCTCGGCCACCAAGATGTATCTTTTTTTCTATAAATGATTTTTGCAATCTACCAACTCTAACCACTAATAGACACTAAAAGAAATGTGGACACAAAAATTCAGATCAAAATTCAATCTCTACCAACTCTAACCACTAACAGTGCACGATGAACAGTGAAATCTGATAGCAATTATGCAGCATCTATGTTTTCTATTCCTACTAGTCCTCTATTTTTCGCATCTAGCCACACAGAATTGACCACAATGGCACCAATCACACAACTAAACACTAAAAACACGAATTAAATCTGCAAAACTAAATGTAATAAACAAAAAAAAAATAGACAAACAGAATCCCTACGACGAAAACGAAAACACTCAAGAAAATGCACACGAAAACACAAACGCAGAAGAGTGAATCACAAAAACACACAATCACAGAATGATGAAATAAAAACAAAATGACTTATGTCCCCGGCAACGGCGCCATTTTGATAACTACGTCGCAATGGTATCAAACAAGCTAGATTTTCTCAAAAATTATGCAATACAAGAAGCAAACCTAGGTCATCTCTCAAGGACATAAAATGCATTTTATTTTTAGTTCCATCATGCAATTTCAAATTAGATTGGGGGAGGATTTATTTTGAATTTAAACGACAAAATAACAAAAACAAAAATTAAGGATTATGAAATTTAACCAATTCAAGATCTCAATCCCTACAATGCAATTCTCGTCGTTCACACAAATATAATCCCAACGAATTTCCAATCACACTAATTCAATGCGCATTAACAACCCTAAAATCTAAATCTAGATTATGAATTCCATCAAAACAAGAATTGCAATCGCAAACCCAATGCTCTAACGAAATTCAGAATAATTGATTGATTGAATTAGGTGAATTCCTTTATTTCAAATCTGAAATTCTCATTCTCTGTTTAGAATGCAAATGAAAATTCAATATCATGAAAAACATAATTATTCTAATCAGAAAAGAGAAGGAAGAGAGAGAATTCGATAGAACCTAATTCACAAATGCAATGTAGTTCTTGAAACCTTGAACTGATTGATGGATTAGCCTTGCTTCATAATCATGTTGCTCGACCAATTAGAGAAGGGGATGAAGTTTCCGAAAATAAAAGAGAGGGAGACGAGAGGAATCCTTACGAAAGCTTTTTTATTTCAAATTCTGAAAATTAAGGCAAAAAAGAGGAAAAAAGATTCCCCACGCGAAATCATAAACCCTATTTAAAGACAAAATAATTGGGCTTAATTAAGGCCCAACTTCCTAACGAGGTTCCTAAAACCCTAATTAAGCAATGTCAACAATAAAACCAAATTTTGAAAAATTCATTGCAGGACTGCAACATTGTGACGTAGTTTTGGGCCTGAAGATGTTCGAACTGGGCTTTTCTTGCAACAGAGAAGTTGTAGATCTCTCTCTTATCTTTCCAAGGACACCAATTTTGTCCAATTACGAGTAGTGTAGCTCTAGATATGGTCTTTTCAAGAAACTGTGTCAAAACAAGAATTTATGGCGGGAATTAAGAAAGATTTAAATTTAAATCCTAAATGACTTACCAACACAAATCTAAACTAACACATCAAAATAATATACTAAAAAGACTCAATTAAATCGAAAACATAGAGAGAAAGATGTATTAAAATATGACTATCATTGATCCCAAACTCTTGCTTAGAATGACAAATCCCTAATGTTTTCTTAACAATTACAGTGTATAAAGGAATTTTTTAGTATGGAAAACCTATGATATGTTTTGAGAATGAGTTTTTTAAGAAGATTTTCATAAAGGCGTTATTCAACATATATATGTATATTTGTTGGGGAAAAAGGGATAAACCTTAAGATAGATTATTTCTATAAGGACCGAGAGAGTGTGATCTTTGGCAATGTATTTCTAAATTGTACGATTAGGTTGCGTTCAAAGGCGTTTGACCTATGACACATTGTATTGATTTATGTGATGTGAAATTGATTGATGAAAGTGTTTGGCTGTTTTTGAATGATGAAATCTATTATTAGTAAAAGTAATGAAAAGAATTAGTGTAAATTTGATTTCATAATAAAGGAAATTATGAAAGAGAATTGATTTGAATGATTAATTAATGGTTTAATTGTACATGAATGAGATAGTATGGCGAATTTTTTTTATGAAGAGAAAGAAAAAGAGTGGAAATTGTGCTATCATGAGAAAAATGATGAAAAGAATAAATATCAATATTTGAGAAGTGCTAAGGAATAAGTATCATGAAAAACTGACTAAAATATGTATGGATAGTTATAGAGATACATAGGGAGTATAGAATATGAAGACTGTAATACCCTAAGTTTTGTAAACTATTTGATTATTAATATGAATATATGGATTGCTATTTGAAAGTGTATTTGATGTATATGATAATGTGAAAGTATGTGTATATACGTGATGACATATGTGTGTATGTGTTGATTGTGTAGTGAGAGGTTGGATGTGTTTGGGCTGATTGGAAGAATAGGCTAATTGTGTGCTGCAGAGGGATTCTCGCTGTAGCTAGAAGCCCCTGGGCAAAAGGCGTGCATTTGTTGCGTATTCGCTATAGCGAGAGGACAATAGAGAGGGTGTATTTCTAGTTGAAATCTCACTGTAGTGAGATTCTACAGACACCAGAGTGCAGATTTGTCTAATATTTTCGCTGCAATGAGAAGGGGTCTCACTATAGTGAGAGGTGTCTTGCTTTAGCGAAAAATGTCTAGTATTGCTATTTATAGGTATTTGAGGGGTTTAGAGTTTGGAAAACTCATTCCCATCCCTCTCTTCAAACTCTCTTTTGATTCTCTCTACCATCAACCCTATTTCACCAATTAAACTGCCCTAAAGCTGTTTGGGAGCAATATTGAAGGTTAGAATGGTGTTTGAAACGTCTGGAGGTAAGTATTATGAGCTAAGGTTTTTTAATTTCTTCTCTTTCCTTGTTCTTTTGATTTTTCATGGAGTTTTCCATGTGTAGGAAAATCTATTTGGGGAGCATTTTTTATTGTTAATCGTGTTGGGTCCTCATTCTGAGGTAAGGGGGGATTTACCCTATCTCTTTGTGTTACAAAAATCATTTATGTTGTTATTTGTTAAGTTGTGATTGAGATAAAGCGTGGGAAGGGTATGCTTTGGTAGAAATTTTGTGTTAGGCATGGTGTAATGAATAATGGATGATGTGTATGATAAAGTGATTTGATTGTGGTGGGGTTTTGATGAAAATTGGATGTTTGAGTGTAATGTGATTGAATGTGGGTATACATGCCATGTGTGAAAGTGAATATTATGATGTGACTGAGAATTTAGGTATATGTATGTATAGACATGCCATTGATCGATGTTGAATAATATGAAATGGGTAAGACTATGTGTGAATAGCATGTGGAGTGTGATTGTAATTGTGTTAGAAATGTTGGAAATTATGAATGGTTACAGCGATACACTAGGGGTGTGGAAGATAGGAGCGGTAGAAATACCTTGGGGAAGAGAAGGTAGTGGTGACTGATGAATCCATATTTTACTAGTATTTTACTATAGTTTTAAGCCAATTGATAAGGAAAATATGTAGGAAAAAGCAGAAAAACTCATAAAAATAGAATGATTGAAGGTTTTCCTTAAATACATAGTTATTTTAGCATTTATGAATTTTCTGTTTAGAAATTAAGAATTTAATCATGTTTTTCTAGGAATAATCTGAGCAAAGTTCATGAAGATGGAAGATCAATGGTGAGATAGAGGAAGAGTAGCAATTATGGACTCAAAGCATAAGATTTATGAAATGTAAGTTGGGCGTGATCACTCTTGTCAGTGAAAGTGAGTGTTCCAGAGAGTTTCTCAGAAGAACACGTTGGGCATTATCACTCTCGCTGGCGAGAGTGAGCATTTTAGAGGACTTCAATCTCAGCAAAGTTGTGTGTGACCACTCTTATTGGCGAAAGTGAGCATTCTAAAGAGCTTCACACATAGCGAACAGTGCATGGTTACTCTTGCTGGCGAAAGTGGATGTTTCAGAGAGAAATGTACCAAGGCAACTAGCGCGTGGCCACTTTAACTCATGAAAGTGAACACGCGCACTACTCGACCTCATGCGTTGTCACTCTTATTAACAAAAGTGATCGTTCTTGTCTTCCAGAAACTATATAAGCCTCTGCGTGGCCACTCTTGTGGAGCATAGTGATAACGCACAGAGGCAGGAATTCTATATATACCAGAGAAAGCTCAGATTTTTGGATCTTTTGCTCATTTTTTATTTTTTACTTCATTTCTTCATTCAGAGAGAGTCAGAGAGAGGATTGGGCACGAACATCGAGCTCTAACCTAGAGGGATCAAATTGGGGATTGATTGAAGACGATGCTTCTGCGTTCTTCCTCTTATACTCCTTCTTTCTCTTTCTTTATTGTATTGTTTGCTTAATTCTTCATAGTTAGGAATTTATGGACCCAGAATAGATGTATTGATTCGATTCTTGATTTTGAAGTTTGAGTTCTTGGATTAATTGAGTGGTTACTTCTGTTGTTAACATGATCTTTGAATAGAAATTCAATTGATTAATAAAAGAGGAACTTTTACCAATGGGAATTGGAATTGCTTCTCAGATCTGAACTAACTACCAGAATTAGGGGTTTCCTAGGAATAAGTGAACTTAATTCTGCAATCCTATGGTTCTGATTCTTAATGCAACTTGAAATTGAACCTCACCTAAGGGATTAGGGTGGTTTAGTTAATCGTTAGAGTCAATGACTTAAGGGATTAACCTTTGACTATTAATATGTGAAACTGATTGTCAATTAGCCAATTGCTTGAATGTTAAGAGGTTGAATTGAATTAATATTGATATTCTGGTGAAATAAATTCCTAACTATCCTTCATTCATACCTCATCTTAACATAAAATTCGTACTCTATTTTTACATCAAGTCTACTACTTGTTATTGTTCTGGTTTATTACTTTTATATGTTACAAACTTTCTAAATTCGTATGGCTCAACTAGTTATTGCTCTGTGAAGTGGTAATTGAATTCCTAATTCCTTATGGAGACGATACTTGGATCTTAAATTTACTTATTACTTGCTGCAATTCCTAGTGCACTTGCTAGTGTTTAGAAATCGTACAACAGTGACACCAATAATGAGCGTGGGTGCACCACGGGCCACTCATTCTCTTCCTGACTCGCCCTCTGACTAACACCTTTACTAAGGGGCCTGTGACCAAACACGTTGTATCCGTAAGGCAGGGGCTAACCCGCGACCATCCATAGTGTGAAATTGAGTAAGTCCCTGAGGTTAAGGGCATCAAGAATTTGTGATCACAGTGCCATAATGAGTGTGGCTAACGTGAAGCGAGCGCACGTGGGTATGGAACATTTTAATAATGAATTTATGTTGTTTGATGAATAATTTGAATAACGTTAGAAATGTGTGGAACATGCGAGGTGAGTGTCTACCCTTGTTGTGTGTCTAATAGTGTATAGTACTCATCCTTACATTTATTTTTCAGGTGACCAAGACTATCAGCACTAGGCTTAGTGAAGGGATGGATGGAACTGCTATAGAACTTAGGAAATTATTCTTTTGAGATTATGATGTATTAATTAAGTCTTGTAGCAATGATTTGATTCAAACTTGTAATCTATCTTTATTTTGAAATACTTTAATGAAACTATGCATTGGAAACTATTAGAATAAAAATTTTATTATTCTTTTTATTGCGAAATTAATTTATTTAGAAATTAATTGAAGGTGTTACAATTTTAGTATTATAGCAGTTCATCCAAACTGGATTGGGGTATTGTGGCTGAAGCATCCAAGCTGTGTGTTAATGTCTTTTGGTTGCCTGAATTATAAATGTTGTTATTGATTTAACTTGTTAAATGTGGTTTGTTGAATTGTTTGCTAGATTAGATTAGAAATGGCCGGCAGAGGTAGAGGAGTAGGAGTCATCAATGACTCCCTAGAGCAAATGATCCATGCTCTAAAGGACTTTGTGCATAACCAAGATAGAGAGTCGGCTGAATAGCGAGGGTTGTCCACCTTCACTAGGAACAATGATCCAAAGTTTGAAGCAAAGTTTAACCCTAACGGAGTCTAGAGATGGGTAGCAGATATGTAGAAAATCTTCCATGCAATAGGGTACAAGGAAGAGCACAAGGTGACCTATGCCATTTACATGTTATTTGGGGAAGCAAAAAATTGATGGAGGTTTGCCAGTAAGACCTTACCACAAGAGGGTGGCTATATTCAATGGGAAGCATTTAAGGAAAGTTTCCTAAGAAACTGATTTCCCCAGGATCTGAAGAAGTAGAAGGCCCAAGAGTTCCTTGATCTGAAGCAAGGGAATATGAAAGTAGGGCAGTATGCTGCAAAGTTACAAGAAATGATGAAGTACTAGCCTCATTATCAGCATGAGGATGGGAAGGAAGACCTGTGTGCTCAGTTTGAGCATGAGCTGAGGCTAAAGATCTATGCTGCTGTCAACGTGTTCCAACTGATTGACTTGCCCACACTGGTGAGCAAGTGTAGAATTTTGAAGGCAATTCGAAGGGCAAGACCATGGACACTAGAGGGAGTAGTCTAATGAGGCATGATAGAAGACTCCTTAGGTTTCCGAAGGGGTCGTATTCAAGCTCCAGTCACTCACAATCCATAGGGACTTCATCTCAAGAGAGAAGCAGTGGGAGCGGTTCTAGCTCTTTCAGAAGGCCAATCAAATGTTTTAGGTGTGGAGGGCCACACATGTGGAGAGACTACCCACAGCCACAGACCAAATGTGGCAACTGTGGGAAGTTGGGGCACACTACTAATATGTGTTAGGCTGTCAAGAAGAGTGGTAGTACGAGCACAGCCCAGAGGCCTAAGTTGAGAGGAAGCACAGGGCCAAAGCCGTGTATTCCTGGGAGAGTCTTTGCTATGAGTGGAGTGGAGTCTTCAAAGTCTGAGGAGTTAATTTGAGGTAAATGTGTTATAAAGGACATATTGTTTCTGTGGATTGTGTGAAGTAAAGGTTTGCACGTGACTGAATTACCGTGCAATGTTGTGGTTACTACCCCAGTAGGTAAGCCAGTTGTGACCTCATAGGTGTGTCTAGGGTGTTCGATAATGGTTTATGGAAGGGACTTCAATGTAGACTTAATTTGTTTGCCTCTTTTCCAATTGGATGTGATTTTGGAAATGGATTGGCTAGTTGCCAACTATGTGCTGCTAGACTGCAGAGAGAAGACGTTGATTTTTGGTGCG
Source organism: Abrus pulchellus subsp. cantoniensis (assembly GCA_024086825.1). Classification (NCBI taxonomy): domain Eukaryota; kingdom Viridiplantae; phylum Streptophyta; class Magnoliopsida; order Fabales; family Fabaceae; genus Abrus; species Abrus pulchellus. The sequence goes on from CM044056.1 coordinate 17,708,405, forward strand.
TCAATATCGAAAACTCCAAGGTTTTTGAGTCAGGCTGTGTGGGAGAACACGATGAATGCTAAGGCCTTTATAGTCATGTTCTCATTTGAGGCTGAAAGTAGAGTGCAGGTGGAGTACATCCCAGTGCTAATGGACTTCTTGGAAGTTTTCCCTGAAGATATTTTAGAATTGCCGCCTAAGAGGGAGATAGAGTTCATAGTTGACCTCATTCTGAGACCAAGTCCAATTTCTGTGGCACCATATTAGATGTCAACGGTGGAGTTGGCAGAGGTCAAGAAGCAAGTAAAAGACTTATTGCAGAAGCGGTTTATGAGACTAAGTGTATCACTATAGGGAGCACTGGTGCTCTCAGTGAAGAAGAAAGATGGGAGTATAAGGATGTATGTTGACTATCGACCGTTGAACAAAGTAACAATAAGAAACAAATACCCTTTTCCCAGAATTGAAGATTTGATGGACCAGTTGAGGGGAGCTGCAATATTTTCAAAGATTGACTTGAGATAGGGGCACCATCAAATCAGGGTAAAGGATGAAGATGTGCCTAAGACAGCTTTCAGGACGCGTTATAGTCACTACGAGTACATGGTAATGCCGTTCGAAGTGACCAATGCGCCTGCAGTGTTCATGGATTACATGAACAGAATCTTCCACAAGTTTTTGGATAAGTTTGTGGTATTGTTCATTAACGACAACCTAATTTATTCGAAGACTCAAGAAGAGCATGTCGAGCACTTAAGAATTGTTTTGTAGATTTTGAGGGAGAGGTAGTTGTATGCAAAATTCTCAAAGTGCAAGTTTTGGTGGTCACAAATTCAATTTTTAGGGCATGTGGTGTCTAAGGATGGAATTATGGTAGATCTTGCGAAGGTGAAAGCGATGGCCCAATGGCCGAGACTGACGAATGTGACGAAAATCCGTAGTTTTCTAGGACTAACGGGCTACTATAGGAAATTTATTAAAGAATTTTCTAAAATAGCTTTACCTTTTACAAAGCTAACCCATAAAAGGAAGGAGTTTATGTGGGGCAAAGAATGTGAAGTTAGTTTCCTAGAGCTAAAGATGAAGTTGATTTTAGCACCTGTGTTGGTTCTGCCTGACTTGGAGTAGAAGTTTGATGTGTATTATGATGCGTCTGGGCATGGACTTGGGTGTGTTATGATGCAAGACGGAAGAGTAGTTGCCTATGTCTCGAGGCAATTGCACCCGTATGAAGCCAACTATTCGACACATGATTTGGAGTTAGCTGTGGTGGTATTTGCTCTTAAGGTATATATGCACTACCTTTTTGGAGCAAGATTTGAAGTATTCAGTAACCACAAGAGCTTGAAGTACTTGTTTGACCAGAGGGAGTGTAACACCTTATTTTTATGTTCTATTTATACAACAATTACAAAAATAATAAAGGAAAAGAATGAAGGAATCTTGAAAATATTTTCAAATGAAGAATAATTTAAAACCAACTCAATTTAAAAATACAAAGTATCATTATAAAAAGCTTTCATAAACAATATTTCTAATGTTTTTGCTAAAGATTAAAGTAATAAATACTATTACAAATTATTACTCGAAATGAATGCTATAGAACTTTCAATCAATACATATTTCAAACACAGCTAAGTTCTATAGCAGTTCTCTATCCATTACAGCTCACAGAGTTGGGTGCTGATCATTCTCGTTCCCTGAAAATATTACGTAAGGGTGAGTCTCTACCCTACCACACATACATCACATATAATCACCTTGGCACATAATACATGTTTTCTTACAATAGAACACTTATCATTTTATCATAAACCTCTACATCCTATTGCAGTTTCTCACATGTGGCAACATGTATATATATAATATAAAAACTTCATCATAAAAATTTATATCACAAATTCCATCACATGTATGCTCACTGCACATTTAATTTAACACATGTGCGCTTACTGCACATTTAGCCATACCCACTGTGGCACTGTGATCACAGTTTCACTGATGCCCCAACCTCGGGTCTTACACAGTTTTAATCTTGTAAATAGTTGCCAGTTGGGCCCCACACCATGGATACAATGTGTGGAGTCATGATGCCCTAAGCAAAGGTAATGGTCATAGGCCGAGTCAGGAAAAATGTGTGTGACCGTACGATGCACCAACACTCACTATTGATGTCACCGCTACCCATCTTTTCCCCAAGATGTTTCACATTGTCTCCATCTTCCACACCCCCAGTGTATCTCTATAACTATTCATAGGTCAACTATTTTCAATCTCTTTTTAATCACAATCATAATTACATATGCCATACCACATTTTTCACATATTTTTCTCATCATATTCATATCAACCATGGCAAATTTACACTTTCTTTCATCATTTCAATAACATATCTCAATATTATTAAACAAATCTCATTATATTCTCATTAACCATAGCAAACCACACATATATCTTGTTCTCATCTTTTATTTTCATCGAACTCATCACAATAATCACAACAAGATCAAATAACACATATTCCATTGATTAAACATATTTTTCAGCGTTTATTTTCATGGAAATAACACAACATCATCAACTATATCAAATATAAGCTTATTTCATAGATTAAAATCATGTTTTATCAACTCAACAAGTATTTCATATACAACCTCAAATATAGCTAGATCTATAAGAATACACCTAGATATACTAGAATACAACTAATCTACCACAAAACAAGTAGTTCACATAGGAAAATGATAAAGTAGAGCCCCCCTTACCTCAAAACAAAGCTTTTACAAAGATTTAACCAAAGATTTAACTCTAAAACAGAGTTTTTCCTAAAAAGACCATGAACATCTATAAGAAAAAGAATAAGAGGAGAAATGGACGGTAAATCTAACTTCAAACATAGAGAAACTTATTTGAAATCCTTTAGAACGGACTAGAATCACAAATCTGAAGGGAAATATAAGTTTATGAGGGTTTAGTATGAGAGAAAATGGTGAGATATAGCCTTGGAACCTTTGAGAACCTTGCATTGGAGTGAAGAAATGAAAATTTCGTGTAAAGCCCCTTTTTTATAGAAAATTTTCAAAAAATACTGTTCACTGCCAGAATTACTGTTCACCGCCTTACTGTTTATGCTGGAAACACTGTTTGTGGTCACTATTCACACCAGAAACACTGTGCACGCATACTATAGGATATGTGTGACGTATGCATAGGAGATGTGTTCCTCCAAGACATGATAAGGCAAAAGAGTGAGGGCAAGGACTTGGAATTCCACTGTGATGAGAACAAAGTGATAAAGTTTCAGAACTGTGATGAGAACGGAGTGATAAAGTTTCAAAACTGTGTGGTCATTCCCTAAGTGGATGAGTTGAAGCAAATGATACTTGAGGAGGCGCATAAGAGCAAAATGAGTTTTCACCCTAGTGTGATGAAAATGTATCAGAACTTCCACAAGAACTTTTGGGGGATGGAATGAAGAAGGATGTGGCTAAGTATGTGTTAAGATGCTTGACTTGCCAGAAGACAAAGGTGAGCACCAGCGTCCACCTGGGCTGTTACAACCTTTGGAGATCCCAGAGTGGAAGTGGGACAACATTTCCATGGACTTTGTTTCTAGGTTTCTGAGGACCAGGAACAACCATAATGCCATTTGGGTGATAGTGGATCGATTGACCAAAGCTACATACTTTCTTCCAATCAACATGAAGTACAAATTAGAGAAACTGACAAACATATATGTGAAGGAGATAGTAAAGTTGCATGGAGTGCCGACTAGTGTGGTATCCGACCAAGGTATTGGGAGAGCCTACAAAGGGCGGTGGGTACTAAGTTGAGACTTAGTTTGGCGTATCATCCACAGACTGACGGTCAGACAGAGAGAACCATCTAGTATTTGGAGGATCTACTGAGCACTTGTGTGATCGAGCAACAGGGAACTTGGGAAGAATGTTTGCCTTTGTATGGGCAGAAGTGCAGAACTCCTCTGTGTTGGTAAGAGACTGGAGAGGCTACTCTGTGTACACCAGACATTATCCAGAAGTAGAATGAACATATCAAGATGATTAAAGAAAAGATGAAACCTACACAAGATCAAAAAAATTGCTACTATGATAAGAGGAGGAAACCTTTGGAATTCTAGGTAGATGACCATGTGTTTTTGAAGGTTTCAGCTATGACTGGAGTTGGGAGAGCTCTGAAGTCTATAAAGTTATCTCCTAAGTTTATTGGGCCGTTCAAAGTGCTGAGTAGAATTGGTCCTACTGTGACATTCTCATTTCAAAATGGTATTAGTGATGGATTATTAATTGATGTTAGATGATGTTGGAAAGCATTAAGGAGGATTTTAAGTGTTTAGTAAAGTTTGGTTAGGGAAATCTCGCTCAAGTGAGACATGCCTCGCTCAAGCGAGATTACACGTCCAGGATCATCCCCTTTTTTTGAAGTATTCTTGCTTAAGCAAGAACAATTTCGCTCAACAGTCACCTCGCTTAGGCGAGAAGGAACTCGCCCAAGCGAGAAGTCGCAGGAAAGTATGGAAGTCTCTGGACACCCAGCTCTCTCAAGTGAGAAAGGCCTCGCTCAAGCGAGAATATCAGAAAATGTGTAAGGAGCCACTGTCTGTATAGCTCAGCCAGGCGAGATGTGTCTGGCCTAGGCGAGGTACTCATCGCTTAAGCGAGAGCGTGCGGGGTCAAGGTTATTTAAGGAATCTCAAATGTAAAATTTTCATTTCTGTCAATCTCCATCTCAACTTCTTTCGTTCTCTCTGAGTTCTCACTCTTTTTTTTTTTTTAAATCCCTTCCAAACTGCGATTGTTAGCTACATCCAAGTTTAGGTATTCGATCTAAGCAACTTTAAGTAAGTTTTCTTGAGTTTATATCTTGATTTACTGATCTCTTTTGTCCAAATTCTATTTTTAAAGGTTATCTCATGTTGTATAGGAAGAACTTTCGTTCTAAGCAATCCTCTTCATCAAACTCCTTCTAGATCTTCATATCGAGGTAAGGAGAGTTCAATTCTATCATTAGAACATAGAAATATTTATACTCTTGAAACTCCAGTAGTGTTTGTTTCTATTGTGAAATTGTATACATAAAGATGAAATTTTTAAATATTATGATAGGTTGATGATGTATATTTCTCTGAATTTAGGAGGTTAAATGGATGATAACTAATTATTTCAAGATATTATGAAATATAATTGATTGTAGTATTCAATTTGGATTGAGTCCAGAGATATCTAATCTTTGGTAAAATTGTTTAATTGATAGTTGGATTATATGTGCGAATCGTATGATGATGTGGTTGTTGATAATATGCATGAAATGTATATGATATGTATAATATGTATTGTTGTGAAAATATTTAAATGGAACTGAATCTAAGAAGTATGGAATTTTGATGAAACTGTGAAATTATGAGATGTGTGTTCATAATGCAAGAATTGTAGCCAATAAATTGATGTGATTATGATACAGGTATTGTGACACATCGACGAGTGTGTTCACAATATATGTATTGTAATACATTGAATTAGATGGTTATAATACGTGTATTGTAACATGTTGATCTATGAATGATATATAAATTGATAAGAAAGGAATTAGTGTGAATAGCCACAGTAATACACTGAGAGTATAGAATAGGGAGCTGACTATGAAAGTCTAAGGGAAACATAGGTGATGAATGACATTCGCTTGAGTGCACAATTTATAAGTTGTGAATGCACCATATGGCCTCACACGCGTTTCCTCACTAACACTCCTGACTATACTTTTGCTAAGGGGCCCTATAAGTGTATACGTTGTATCCGTATGCATGGATTAACCGACAACTATTCACTTATTATATAAGAGCGCATGAAATGCTGGAGGCAACTTGGAATGTGATCACATTGTATGATAAATTGTTGAGTTGAAAATGAAATGGATTGAATATGTTATTGGTATATGTAAGAGTGATGAGGTGATTGGATCATGATTAATGATGTGGTGTTTTATTTGAATTTGATATAAGCCTTATCATAGAAATTAATGCATTTGGAATATGATTAATGGTCGAGTATTTTATTAATTTTATGTAAATATGATATGGAAATTTTGTAGGAATTAATGTATTCATTTTGCATATGGATTGTAAAAATATATTTTCTAATATACAAATGATACTTGTTATATTTTAATGATAAGAAAGGAACTCATCCTTACAAAATATTTCAAGAAACAAGAATGACGATTAGGATCAGACTCTCAGCATTTGGGCATAGATCAGAACTGCTCTAGAAAGAAAAATTTTGTTTAATTTGGTTATTTAATGATGTATTGTTAATCAAATATATATATAAAAACTCTATAAAAAGTATACTTTTATATACAATTTAAATTCAATGCTTGTACACTTTATATTATTTTAATTTGGTATTATTATTAAATTACAGTTAGACTCTGATTCCTTTACTGTCTAAATTAATTGTAAATATGTTTAAATGAAAAAAATTTGAATTTCTCACACGCAGAAAATACCCGATTTAATACAAGAACCAATTTGTTCTTTTGATTAGAATTTTGAAATTATTTAATTTACTAGTTTTAATTAAGAAATCGGCTTGTTTATTTGATTTGTTATAAAATATTATTTATTTTCCAGAATTTATAAAGTAGGATGTTACACCTACAGTGTACCGGATAGTGCTACCTTCGAATCTCTCAAACCTACATCTTGTATTCCATGTGTCTAAGCTCAAGAAGTATGTGTCGGATCCTTCTTACGTGATCGACCTTGACCTGGTTCAAGAGAAGGAGGACTTGTCCTACAATGTGTACCCGGTGAGGATTGTGGATCTTTGTGTTAAGCATGAAAGGCAAAGAGATATCGTTGGTGAAGGTAATATAGAGTGTGAGTGACAAGGGAGATGCCGCATGGGAAACGGAGAGTAGAATGAGAGAGTTGTATATGAAATTGCTCATGTAGTTTGGTTGAATTTTGGGGATGAAATTCCCTAAAGAAGGAGAGAGTTGTAACGCCCTGAGTTTTGTAAACTATTTGATTATTAATATAAATATATGGATTGCTATTTGAATATGTATTTGATGTATATGATGATGTGAATGTATATATATATATGCGTAATGACGTAGACACATATGTGTTTATGTGTTGATTGTGTAGTGAGAAGTTGGATATGTTTGGGCTGATTGGAAGAATAGGCTTAGTGTGTGCTACAGGGGCATTCTCGCTGTAGTGAGAGGATTCTCACTATAGCGAGAAGGCCCTGGATTTGCTTCTCTAATATGAATTAGCAACCATAATTGGGACTCTCTTAGGGATAAGGAAACTTAATTCTGCGATCTTTAGTTCTAATTCTTAATGCAACTTGAAATTGAATTTCACCTAAGGGATTAGGGAGTTTCAGTTGATCGTTAGGGTCAATGATTTAAGGGATTAAACTTTGACTATTAATAAGAGAAACTGATTGTCAATTAACCAATTACTTGAATATTCAAAGGCATAATTGAATTGATACTGACATTCTTGGGAAGTAAATTCCTAACTATCATTCATCCATTTCTAATTTCAACATCATAGTTGTATTTTTGTTTTACTGCAAGTTAATTTCTTTGTATTGCTCTGGTTTATTGCTTTATTGTTACAAACCTTCTAATTTCATATGACTCAACTAGTTTTCAATATGAGAAGTGGTAATTGATTTCCTAATTTCCTGTGAGATGATACTTGGATCTTAATTTTACTCATTACTTGCTGCAATTCCTAGTTCACTTGCTAGAGTTAAGAATTGTTACAACAAGTTTTTGGCACTGTTGCCAGGAAATTTGAGTTTCAATATCATTAGTAACAGAAAAATTGCTAGATTGAGTTTTTATTTTCTTAATTTTTCTCCGTAGTTAGTATTACATTCAAGTTACTTGGTTCTGTTTTTAATAGATAATTGTAGAATAGTAGTAGAAGAATTTTGGCATAATTCTGCAGTTGTTAGACTTCAATTTTACATGTTGCTGCTGATAATTTTTTTGCATAATCTTTGTTGTGAAAATCTGAATATTGATCTGTAGTTTAACTTTGTTAATTTTGATTTGTATATGCGAGAGAAAAACAAAAATAAAGCTACTTTAGTATTCGATCCAGATATTGACCAAACACTAAGGAGGTTATAAAGTGAAGCAAGATTTAAGCAAGTTCAAAGAGAGAAGCAAGAGAGTTTTATACCTCGACCTCAACCAAATCAGATTCCCAGACAAATAAAGATGGTAGAGCCACAAAGACTAAGAACCTTGGGGGATTATGCAGTTCCTAATCTCAGGGAATTTAGTTCTTCTATTTTGAGACCTACAATTTAGGCCAAACCACTTTGAGATAAAACCTGCACTTCTAAATCTGGTACAGCAAGACCAATTTGCTGAAGGCCATTCAGAAGATCCAACTATGCACATCTCTAATTTCTTGCAACTTTGTGACAATTAGAATTAATGGAGTAAGTGAGGATGCAATTAGACTTAGACTATTCCCATTCTCATTAAGGGATAAGGCCAATTGCTGGCTCCAAGCTCAGCCTCAAGGTAGTATTTTAACATGGGCTGATTTGGTGAACAAGTTCCTAATCAAGTATTTTTCCCTTCAAAAGTTGCAAAAATTAGAGGAGAAATCACATCATTTATTCGGCAAGATGGAGAACCATTGTATGAGGCATGGGAAAGATACAAGGAGTTATTGAGGAAGTGTCCCCGTCACTGCGTACTTGAATGGATGCAGCTTGAAACATTTTACAATGGAATGACTGCAACAACAAAAACAATGATAGATGCAGCAGCTGGTGGTTCATTGAGTTCAAAGACTTTGGAAGAAGCCCATCAAATCATAGAAATGATGGCATCTTCGATGTATCAAAATATGAATGAAAGACAAGTTTCAAGGAGAAGAAGATATGATGAAAAATCCATAGAATCCATGTTTGCTCAAAATCAACTTTAGAATCAATAATTTTCTGAACAGCTTGCTGCCTTGACTCAACAAATAAGTAACATGCAGACTGGTGTGGTTCAAAACTCATAACTAAGTTGTGATTTCTATGGTGGCAACCATATGAATGGAGCTTGTGATCCCACTGTTATAGATTAACCTGATCAAGTCAACTATATAGGCAATTATCAAAGGCCATAACAACCATATCCACCTGGTTTCCAGCTAAATAACAATAGAGGACAGCAGTTTTCTAAGTGGAATCCACAGAATTCTAATGTAAGAGGAAATACAGCTACTGCACCTTTCCCAAGTGCAGCTCCTCAAGTCTAGCAACAATATTTTCAAGGAAGTTCTTCTGCATAATTTCAAAAAAAACAAGGGTATTCAAATTCAAGACCCTTGAGTGAGAAAGTGAATGGAATTAAAGAGACACTACTGTAGTTTATGAAGGTGACAGAAACTAATTTCAAAAATCAAGAAAGTTCTATAAAGAAGCTAGAAACACAAATTGGGCAGTTGGCTGACAACTGGCTAATAGAGATGAAGGAAAGTTTCCTAGTAGCACAATAGTCAATCCGAGGGAGTAGTGCCTAGCCATAACCATAAGAAGTGGAGCAGTTGTTTCTAGCCTAAGAAAGAAAGATGTAGTTACCAATTCTCATGAAAAGACTTGGAATAGAGGAAGTCAAGCCAACAAGCATCACTCTATAACTTGCGGACAGATCATATACTTATCCATATGGTATTGTAGAGGATTTATTGGTTAAAATTGACAAGTTTATTTTCCCTGCAGATTTTGTCATTTTAGACATGGAAGTGGATGCCGATATTCCTTTAATATTGGGTAGACCTTTCTTAGCTACAGGGAGACCTTTGATTGATGTGCAAAAAGGGGAATTAATGCTTAGAGTGCAGGATGAAAAGGTTACCTTTAATGTTTTTGAAGCACTCAAACATCCTTGTGATGATAGCACTTGCATGAGAGTTGATATTTTAGAATCTATTTTATTTCCTCAATTAATTGATAATGCTGATGAATTTTGTATGTTAAGGAAAATTATAGTTGCACGGAATTCACAAGCTACTATAAAAAGAGAAGAAAAATTAATAGAATATGTTCAGCAACTTGAAACACTGCCTATTATCCCTTTATTCAAAAATTCAGCAAGAGAGGAGCTGAAAAAAGAAGAGGAAGAAGAGAAAGTGGAGAAACTTGAGTTGAAGCAATTGTTGTCTCACTTGAGGTACTCTTTTCTAGATCAAAGACATCAATATCCAATGATTATAAGCGATAATCTCAAGGGAGATGAAGAAGAAAAGCTACTGAGAATTTTAAGGAATCCTAAATCTGCAATTGGATGACGCATCTCAGATTTGAAACGTTCCTTTTGTAGACATAGAATTCTGTTTGTGGATAACTACAAGCCAGTAGTACAGCCACAAAGAAGGTTGAATTCAGCCATGAAGGAAGTGGTTAGAAAAGAGGTAATGAAGCTATTAGATGCAGGGATAATTTACCCAATTTAGGATAGTTAATGGGTCAGCCCAGTTCAAGTTGTTCCTAAGAAAGGAAGAATAACTGTAGTGGCAAATGAAAAGAATGAATTAATACCCACTAGAACTGTCACGGGCTAGTGCATGTGCATTGATTATAGAAAGCTTAATGATGCAACAAGGAAGGATCATTTTCCCTTACCATTTGCTGATCAAATGTTAGAAAGATTGGCTAGACATGCATTTTATTGCTTCCTTGATGGATATTCAGATTATAATCAAATAGCGGTAGACCCTATGGATCAAGAGAAGACTGACTTCACATGTCCATTTGGAGTATTTGCATATAGAAGGATGCCATTTGGATTGTGCAATGCTCCAGCCACATTCCAAAGGTGCATGCTGTCCATTTTTTCAGATTTAGTAGAAAAGACCATTGAGGTCTTCATGGATGATTTTTCTTTGTTTGACAATTCTTTTGATGATTGTTTATCTAATTTGTCCATTGTTTTGCAGAGATGTCAAGATACAAACCTTGTGTTGAATTGGTAAAAGTTTCATTTTATGGTCCAAGAGGGAATAGTCCTTAGCCATAGAATTTCTGAAAAAGGAATTGAGGTGGACCAAGCAAAATTTGAAGTCATTAGTAAACTACCTCCACCAATTAATGTTAAAGGAATTAGGAGTTTCTTAGGCCATGCATGTTTTTATAGGAGGTTTCAAAAATAGCAAAACCTCTTAGTGATTTACTTGTCAAGGAAACTAAATTTGTGTTTGATGAATCATGTCTACATGCATTTCTGTTTTAAAAGAGAAACTCATTTCTGCACCTATTCTAGCCAAACCCGATTGGAATTTACCATTTGAATTAATGTGTGATGCTAGTGATAGTGCAGTAGGAGCTGTTCTAGGGCAGAGAAAAGACAAGAAATTGCATGTGATCTATTATTCCAGCAAAGTCTTAAATTCTGCACAAGTGAATTATACAACTACTGAAAAGGAACTCCTTGCCATTGTGTTTGCCTTTGATAAATTTAGATCATACTTGATAGGATCAAAAGTAATAGTGTATACTGACCATTCTGCACTTAAATATTTGTTATCAAAGCAGGATGCCAAGCCAAGATTGCTGAGATGGATTCTGTTGCTGCAAGAGTTTGAGCTGGAAATTAGAGATAAAAAGGGCAAGGAAAATGGAGTAGCTAATCATCTGTCTAGACTGCCATTGGATAGTTTGAACTCTAATTCTTTGGACATCAATGAAGAATTTCCAAATGAGAAATTATTTGTGGTGGAAGAGTCACCTTGGTTTGCTAATTTAGCAAATTTTAAGGCCACTCAGCAGATTCCAGCAAAGTTTAATTGGCAACAAAGAAAGAAATTTCTACATGACAGCAAATTTTATGTATGGGAAGACCCTTATTTGTTCAAAATAGGGGTAGATGGTCTACTGAGAAGGTGTATACCACAAGGAGAACAAGCTGAAATTCTTTGGCATTGTCATAACTCAGAATATGGAGGCCACCATGGTAGCTCAAGGACTGCTGCAAAAGTCTTGCAAGCAGGATTTTTCTAGCCAACATTGTTTAAAGATGCCAAGAATTATGTTGAAAGTCGTGACAAGTGTTAAAGGACAGGCAATATCTCTAGAAAGCATGAACTGCCCTTGAACAATATTTTAGAAGTGGAGATGTTTGACGTTTGGGGAATTGATTTCATGGGACCATTTCCCACGTCTTTTTCTCATGAATATATACTTGTGACAGTAGACTATGTGTCTAAATGGGTGGAAGCCATCCCAATAAGGTCCAATGATGCTAAAGTGGTGATATCTTTTATCAAAAGAAACATATTCACTAGGTTTGGAGTACTTAGATTCCTACTAAGTGATGGGGGTACTCATTTTTGTAACAAAGATCTTGATTCAGTTTTAGCAAAATATGGAGTGAGACACAAGATTGCTACACCCTATCATCCACAAACAAGTGGACAAGTGGAAGTTTCAAATCGAGAAATTAAACAAATCTTAGAGAAGGTGGTGAATCAATCAAGAAAGGACTGGTCCAAAAAGCTAGATGACTGTCTATGGGCATATAGAACAGCCTTTAAGACTCCAATTGGTATGTCACCTTATCAATTAGTCTATGGAAAGGCATGTCACTTACCTGTGGCATTGGAACATAAGGCTTATTGGGCTACAAAGTGGCTGAATTTTGATTTGGCAAAGGCTGGAGAAAAGAGGATTCTGCAGTTATATGAATTGGAAGAATTCAGATAGCAAGCCTATGAAAATGCCAAGATATACAAGGAGAAAACCAAAAGGATTCATGATAAATTCATCTTAAAATGAGAACTCAGATTTGGACAAGTGTTGCTATTTAATTCAAGACTGAAATTATTTCCAGGTAAACTCAGATCAAGGTGGTATGGACCCTTCCTCATTAAAAAAGTATCACCTTATGGTGCAGTCTTGGTGGCAGATCCTAATATAGGAAGAGAGTTCAAAGTCAATGATCAAAGGTTGAAAATTTATCATGGAGAGGCATTCTCAAAGGAAATTTCATGTATTAAAGTGGTTTCTCTTGAATGAGAAACATCAAACGTCAAGATAGTGACGTTAAAAGAGCGCTTGTGAGAGGCAAGTCACATTTCTAAAACCTGAACTCTTGTTAATTGAAGTTTAGATGTTGAATTTCTAGTTAATTTTGAGTCATAGTAGTATATTTTGTTGAATTAGGTAGAAATTAATATTTTCAAATTTGATTTTTGTTAAGGAAGTGTAGTGAAAATTGATTGGTTGTTTGCTGTGATTCAGGAAAAAAATTAGATGGTGAACAGTTTCAAGATGAGTCATGACCAAGGAATTTAAATTGCAGAAAAAAATTATAGTTCTTAAGGTGATATGGAGAGAACAATCATGGGAGTTGAGACTTCAAGTGAGTAGAGTAACAACGCAGGGACCTTATGATCTGCGCGTTGAAACTTTAAACACTTGAAGCCAACATGCGCAAATCAATAAAGAAGAATCTGAAGCAGAGAGTTGTGCGTTTCCACTCTAAACAACTGAAGCTTCAATGTACAGTTACGCGCTGACGTGCTAAATGGATAGAGCCAAAATGCAAAAGCTCTAAGTGAAGCGCTGAGTAGGAGCAGTTACGCGTCTTCACTCTACTTACATGATGCCTTGGAGCGCAACTGCGCGCCTTCACTCTAAGTGAATAAAGCCAAGACGCGTTCTGAGCGCCTTACGTAGAGCAGCTGCGCGCCTTAATGCCAACTAAATGAAGTTGCCACGCACAATTGCGCGCCTTCACCCTAGCTGTTTGAAGCCAACACGCGCAAAGGTCAGATCTTTAAACCTTAACTTCTTTCATTTTAAAGTGAGCATGTGGGCTGCATGAGGGTTTTAAGTTGAAACGCAGAATGAGTGAAGTAGCCACGCCTGAGGTATTTTTGAACAGAATTTTCTGCGTGATTACTTGCCCTATTTAAAGCCTTCACGCGTTCAGAGTTCTCACTTAAAACCCCAGAGCCAAAGCGCACTGTGAAAAACCCTAGCTGCCCAGAACCCTTCATCAAAAATCAGAAATTTTCTGCTTGTTTTGAACTGAATCTGAGACTTTATTCCACTACATTATCACTGTCGAGTAAGTCTATATCAGTTCTGCACTCCAATTTCAGGTAATTTTCCTTAATTTACGAATTTAAATTTTAGGTTCTTCTGAATCTGATTTGGGCATAATTTGGGGATTGTCATTTGGGCATGAATTATGTTTAATTGATGATTGGAACATGCAATTAAGGTGTGATTGAGTTGAATACATGCTAGACCTATAATTTTTAATGAGAATTTGAATCTGCATTATGAATTTTCATTTTGTTCCTTTGATGAGTATGTGCAAAAATATTGTCATGAATAATTTGGAAATTTTGTTGACAAATTCGTGCATTGTAGCATTGAGAATGATGCAAAACATGTTCTGTGAAATGCTGAATGAATTTTCATCAGTTTAATATCCGAAAAGAATTTAAATTGAATTTTATAAGTACTGATGTGCTTTTTAGTACTGTACATTGTTTAATCAAGACACTCTGGATCATTATTCTGATGAATTGCAGTGATTTGTTTTGCTTTTTATTTTTTTTTATCATGGAACTTTGATCTTGCAGTTGTTGTCATACTACTTTCCATTTAGCACGTTGAACATGGAAATTAAGAGCTGAGCTAAACCTGAAAATTTTGGACATAGCTAGATACTGGAATTATAACATGCTGATGGTTCACATAAGCTTTAAGATAGCATATTCTCTGTATTTGGAGTTAGGAAAAGTGCTACACATGTTGAATTAATTTCTACACACTTGGTTAAATTCTGAACTCATTATTTCTTGATATAAAATTGTGATAGGTACTGAAAAATGGCAAGCACACCAAGGGGAACTCCAAGGACAAAACGAGGCAGATTTTCATAAGGTCCTTCTTCAAGAACAATCCTTGACCATGATCCTAGATTCAAAGGCATTCCACAGGAAAACTACTTCAAGGCTAATATTATGAAAAGAAAAATAGTTCATGACAGAAATTTTGAACTAAAGGAAGATGAACACCCAGAATTCTCTGACCAAATTAAGAAGAGAGGATGGGAATTATTTGTCTCAGTTGCTGGAAAGGGATTCAAAGAGTTGACACAAGAATTCTATGCTAATGCTTTGAGGACTAGGGGAGAACATTTACCTCCCAATCACACTTTTGTTAGAGGCAAAGTGATCAATTTCTCAGCTGAAAACATCAATAGAGTGTTGCAGATCACAGCTGAAGGGGAAGAAGAACAGCAAGATTTTTATGAATTCCTAAATAAGCAGGACAAGGATTACACAGAAATTCTGCATAGAATAGGTAGACCAGGGACAACTTGGGAAATGAAAGCAAGAGATGAGGCTAAAAGCATCTCCACACCCAAGAATATTCCAACCAAAAATTTGCTGCCCTTCACAAAAGTGTGGAGTATTTTTATTTTGAGTTCTTTTATGCTTGTAATTCACAGCTTCACTATTGCCATCAAGAGAGCATAATTGATCTTTGCAATAGTGGATGACTTCTTTGTGGATGTTGGGAAGGTGATTAATAGCAGCATTAAGGCAATTTTAAAATCCAAGGCTGATTCTTTAACCTTTTCAGGACTGTTAGCGTTGCTGTGCAAGGTTGCTGGAGCGGATTTTGCAGATTTCAGAGAACAACTTAAGGCCACTCCTCCTATAACAGCTGCTATGATCAAAGAAATATACATGAACACTCCTATCACTGCTGCCTCACCTCTTCTAACTAAATTCAAAAAGGAATCTCCTCTGAAAATGAAGTCTCAACTGCCGAGAATTCTGGACAGGCAAGAATCTTTGGCTGCAACGCAGGATACTCTCCTTGAAAGCCATAAATCTGAACTTTTTTTTATGGACACTATGATGATGAAAATTGGAAAGAAGCTAGGAATGACAAAGCAGCAGCTATATGAGTCTGAAGTTCAAAATATGCCATGTCTAAGGGCCACTACATTCAACAATTTGCCATTGTTCACTCCTGGTATGCACACTCCTCCAAGAGAAAATGAAGAAGAAGAAGAAGAAGAAGAAGAAGAAGAAGAAGAAGAAGAGGAAATCAGTTCAGAGGAAGAAGAGGATGAAGAAGCATAGATTAGGAGTTATTTTTCTTTATTTTACAACTGTAAAAGTTTTGGTGCTCAGAACAATTTATATTTTTGTTGTTATGATTCAGTGAGCACTTTTGAATGTTGAGAACATTTTAAATCCTTTTTCAGTTGTAATGCATTTTGTTGTTAATTACTTTAAATTTCTGTAGTACTCATTTCATGCAATTCCTTTAAACTGCAGATGATTTGAATTTCGTTTGTTCAGAACACTTCACAATTACACACAACACTCGCACTTGGACTGCACACTTGCACAAGTTTCATAAAAGGGGGGGGTGAAATTTTATACCTCTACTTCATGATTTTAAGCTGAAAACACTTACTGAAAAACACACAAATAATTGAAAAAGAATCATTGAACTGCATTTTTTTAAAAAATAATTGAAAATAGTGAGATTCTGTGAATTTTGAATTTCAAATTCTTTTAAGTTGTTTTTCCCATTCTCATATGATTGTCACACTTATCATTTTCAAAATGAGGTAGTCTTGCCATTTTGTACATTCAATTCAATTTTGAAAAAGTAGATTGTGAGCTTAATTGTTTAATATTTTGACTTTAATTCCTTGGTGAGACTTGAGCCTCATGCATAACAATTTTTTTTTATGTGTGAAATAGATCTCATATTTTGCTGCACCTCTAGAACTTGCATTGTTCTTGATTAAATTTATAATATGTTACAATCACATATATGATGGAGGCCTTCCTTATATATGCTTAGAGCCTAAATAAACCTCCTTTGTGCTGAAAATCCTAGTTCACCCTTTTGAGCCTTTAACCTGTCTTTTGGTAAACTTCAATCCAAGCCTTACTGAAAAACCATGACACCTTTCCAAATAAGAAAGAGGCAATTTAAGTTTAACCAAAGATGATTTTTAGAATTAAGTTTGGGGTTGCATGTTGTAATATTGTGTGACATTGCTTAAGGACAAGCAAAGTTTTAAGTTTGGGGTGGGTAACAGTAAAGTATGAGTCATTTGAAAAAAATGATTGAATGAAAAAGCAAAGTATTGAAAAGAAGAAATAGGAAAAGTGAAAATTATAAAATAAATTCGTACAAAAAGTTTAGAAAACAAAAAGCACTTGAAATATTTCAAAAACTTAGAAAATACTGTGCAGAAATTGAATGGAAGAAAAGAGAATGCAATCTCATGCTAAAATTCTGAATATCATCTACTTGGATTGCATCTTTTCTATTTGGCATAACCTGCATTGTTTCCAAATTCTTTGAACAGCTACCTATCCTTTAACCTCAATTTCACCTGAAAAGTCCTCTTGATATGTGATTTGTTACATTTTTTTTTAGAGGAGATTGAGAATTTATGCAAGCCTATGATAAAGTGTAGTAAAAATGATGATTTTGAGAGCAAATACTGAGCCTAAACACTAATTGAGTGATGAGGGAAACACTACTTGTGAGCTGTGAACATATTTTTTTAATTTTGCTCATATGAAACTTTGCTGAATTACATGAATTCAAATGGCATGTTTTTGTTTTTTAAGTGGTTAAAACAGTGTAATAATCATTTTGATCAATGGATGAATAACTTGACTTCGATGAGAAATAAAAAAGATACAGAATTGGGTATTAGAAATGTTGAAAAATCAGTTTGATGATTGAATTCTTGTCAATTGGATTTTTCTCTTTCCCTTTTGTTTGATTTGATTTGCTTGAGAACAAGCAAAATTCTAAGTTTGGGGTGGTGATAAATCCATATTTTACCATGTTTTTAGCATAGTTTTTGGTTAATAATTAGGAAAATAGTTCTAAAATAAACTTGAAAAGATCACAAAAATTAAATAATTAGTATAAATTGTTGTTTTGTTGAAATATTAAAAATTGTTTAGATTTTTTGTAGGAGTTCATGCAAAAGATAGAAAGTTGTTGAAAGTGCTTAAAGGAATGATTAAAAGCTGAAATTAAAAAAGAAAAGTCAAAGAATCAAGCTTGAAGAAATCTTAAGAGCTGGGCGCTATAACTCCAAGCTGAACGTGGAAAGAAGAAAATACAGCACTGTGCCTGCGTGGCTACTCTGAGTGATGTGCGTTAACACTCCAGCAACTGTAACTGGATAACTGCCATTGCGTTGAAACGCATATCACTTGGGGCTTTGGCGCACAACAGAGAGTGGCAACTCATAACAGATGGTGTAGCAACGCAGAGCTGAGCATATGGAAGAAGCGTTCATTGAAGTGATGTGCGTTTCAAGCCTTGGCGCGCAATTGAGAGTTACAACTCACATCACTTGCAGCCAAGGCGCGCAACTGCGTGCCTTCACTCTAGTCACTGCACGTTTTGGCACAAAACTCTGCAATTTTTATAACTTCTTCTCGCCAATTCTGGACGTTTGGAGCTTTTGTATCAATTTTAGAAGATTCCAGAACACCTGGGGATAACTAACTTTCAGAATTCCAAGGGTTAAGTCAAAGAATTAGAGGAACTCTATAAATAGGAATTAGAAACTTAGAAAAAGAGCTTTTTGTCATTTTTTTAGTTTTTGGTATTCAGTTGTAACCGTTTTAACATCCAAGGGAAGTCAGAGGGAGAAGAGAGGAGCGACTTTTGTTCTTCTTTGCTAGAGGAATCTGGGAGAAGACAAAGTTATGGAGATGGCTCTCTGCTTTTCATCTTCTTTTCTTGTTACTTCTCTTCATTTCATTGTAATGTGTTTCTATATTAGAAGACAAAGACAAGCCTGCAGCTCCAGTCTTTCCTATATGGCTACACTACTCGCTCAAATATTTTCTTGATTTCTCTATTAGAGAGCTCAGCTTGTCCATTCGTTTGTGGGTGATAGCCAGTGGAAACTTTGTGTACAACTTCATATTTCTTCAACAAGACTTCCATAGTTCTATTGCAAAAATGACTTCCTTGATCACTAATAATGGCTCCAAGGATTCCAAACCTACAAAATAAGTGGCTACGGACAAAATCTGCAATAACTCTGCATCATTAGTCCTAGTGGCCTTAGCTTCCACCCATTTTGAGACATAATCAACAACAAGAAGTATATAAAGAAAAGCAAAAGAGGAAAGGAATGGTCCCATAAAATCAATACCCCAGACATCAAAGATGTCGCAATAGAGGATGGGCTATTAGGGCATCTCCTGTCTCCAAGCCCGCTCTTTAGCATCTTTCACAGGTGGAATATGCTTTCCATGAGTCCTTGAAAATTTAAGGCCAGTACAGTCCTGCATCTAGAACTTTCCTTGTTGTCCTTTGAGCTCCTTGGTGACCTTCTACGGCTGAGGCATGGCAAAACTGTAGTATGGATGGAATCTCCTCATCAGGTATGCATCTTCTGATAACCTGGTCATTGCAGAATTTCCATAAATAAGGGTAATCCCAAATGTAATGTTTGGCATCACTCCTTATCTTTTCTTTTTTAGCTCTTGGTGCATCTGCTGGAAAGGCCCCTACAGCAAGAAAATTAACAATGTCAGCGTACTAGGATGCCTGTGAAGTATACAACTCTAAGAGTTGTTCATCAGGAAAATAATCTAAAAAAGGAATAGGGTCAAGAACTCCTTATATCTTGCTTAGGTGGTCAGCTACCAGATTTTGAGTTCTAATTCTGTCCTTGATCTCTAAATCAAACTCTTGAAGTAAGAGCATTCAGCTTATAAGCCTGGGCTTCAAATCTATCTTTTTTAACAAATACTTCAAGGCAGAATGATTAGTAAAAACCACAACTTTTGACCCTAAAAGATATGACCTAAACTTGTCCAATGCAAAGACTATGGCCAACAATTCTTTTTCAGTTGTGGTGTAATTACATTGTGCTGGATCCAAGCTTCTAGAAGCATAATAAATTATGTGAGGAAACTTAGCAACCCTCTGTGTCAAGGCAGCCCTTACCGCAAAATTGGATGCATCACATATCAATTCAAATGGCTTGGCCTAATCTGGAGGTTGGATGATGGGTGTGGTGATCAGGGCTTCCTTAAGCATTTTAAATGCTTTCTTACACTGTTCATCAAAATTAAACTCAACCTCTTTTTACAAAAGCTTGGACAGGGGAATAGCAACTTTAGAGAAGTTCTTAATTAATCTCCTGTAGAATCCTGCATGGCTAAGGAAAGCATGAATCTCTTGAACACAAGAGGGGTAAGGCAATTATGCAATAACATCTAATTTTGTAGGATCTACCTCAATTCCTTTTTCAGATATGATATGGCTTAGCACTACACCTTGCTCTACCATGAAATGGCATTTCTCAAAATTTAGCACAAGATTAGTGTCAATGCATATTTTCAAAACTTTTTCTAAGTTAACTAAGCATGCAAAAAAAGATGGGCCATATACAGTGAAGTCATCCATAAAAACTTCTATACAATGCTCCACTAAGTCAGAAAAAAATGCTTACCATACATCTTTGAAATGTTCCTGAAGCATTGCACAAGCCAAAGGGCATTCTCCTATAGGCAAAAGTGCTAAAAAGACATGTAAAAGTGGTTTTTTTCCTAGTCTTCAGGTGCTATGCAAATTTGAAAATAACCGAAAAAATCATCAAGAAAACAATAATGAGACTTACCAGCCAACCTCTCCAACATCTGATTAATGAAAGGTAGTGGAAAATGATCCTTTTGGAGATTTCTTTGGGACCACTTGGACCAGACTGACCCAAGTGCTGTCTGAGATAGGGTAGATGATCCCAGCCTGTAGTAACTTGGTGACCTTTTTCTTCACCACTTCTAAGATGATAGGATTGACCCTCCTCTGAGGCTGCCTCACTGGTTTGACACCTGTCACGACCCCTTTTATAAGGAACTGAGAACATTGTTTCTACATTATATACTTATTTAAGATAAATAAATAATAGAGAATATAAGTATAAAATTCACTTCTTATTCAAAATAAAGCAAAGTTTCTTACAACAAATATCCAATAAAACAACATAATATTACATTTAGTTCATAATATTCAAAATACCCAAAATTATATTACGTAGCTCCCTCTACACGAGGTCTCAAAATATAAGGAAAAAGGACTTTGATGCAATATTACTCAACTCCAGCTTCTAGCATTTCTTCACTGGCCCCTTAGCCTGTGAAGTAGATGCAACACCTGCTACATCTGCTCACGTACTACCGTACGATCATCGCAGTACACACGCACACAACAACATAGAAAGAAATGCAAGGGTGAGCATACAAAATTAAAAATAAAATCATATATGTCGAGCAAGATATTTCTCACAGCAATAGCCCCATGCATTTCTAGCCCATCTAATGCACAACATAAAAATGGTTTCCAACTGGTTTCACAACCTAAGTAATCTAGAAGGAATCGAGCCGGTCCGGGAGCGACCCATTCCGGTATCTAGATCAAGACAGCATAGCACAGCAGCTCAGCATGAACTTACAGTTACATGTCTACCCACCTAAACATGTAACTCGGCTCTATAACGATGCAAAACATATATCTCAGCATGATGCACACCGCCAAAATTATTTTAACAGCTCAGCTAAGGCAAGTTTATAATAGATCAGCCAAAATCTCAGCATTTTAAATCAACTAACTGCAGTTACAGCTTAGAAAATAGCTTTTATTCAATAAATCTAATAAAATCATATCAAAACATCTTGAAATAGCATATTAAACCGTTCAAAACATAGATTATAGGCTAAAGTAAGCTCCCCTTACCTCAGAACGATGATTCACACTAGATCTACGGAATATTACTTGTTTTATAGCAAGATTCACCAAAGATTTGGCTTAAGAACAAAGTTTTTCCTATGAACACCATGAACTTCTATGAGAAAGAGAAGGAGAAGAGAAACGAACGGTAAATCTAGCTTCAAACTTAAAGAAACTTACTTCAAATCCTTGGATAGGGGTGAAGAAATGAAAATTTTGTGTGAAGCCCCCTTTTTTATAGAAAATTTTTGAAATTCACTATTCATCGCCAGAATTTACTGTTCATTGCCGGAAACACTGTTCAGGGCACTGTTCATACGGTACTGTTCACTTTTTTTTATTTAATTTTTAAACTCCATCTAAATCTATTCTAATACCAAATAATCCTTCAATTAACATTTAACAAGTATAAAATATTATAGATTACTCAATAATAAATCACAAGCCTGACAATTCTCCCTTTGAAAATAAATTTTCGTCTTCAAAAATTTTATCCCTCAAAGAAAAGATGAGGGTACAACTCTCTCATTCTTTTCTCTAACTCCCATGTGGCATCACCAGTTACTGTGTCCCAAACAACCTTTACTAATCAAATAGACTTGCCTCTAAGTTCCTTAACCTTAGTGTCCTCGATACTAGCAGCTGGGGCCTCCACAGACAAATCATCTCGTAACTCCACAACATCAGGCTCGATTACATGAGACGAATTAGGAACATACTTTCTTAGCTGCGACACATGGAAAACATTATGTAGTCCTGACAACTGAGGTGGTAACGCTAATTCATAGGCTACTAGTCCTTTACGATGTAATATCTAATACGGTCCTATGAACTTAGGTGTTAACTTCTTGGCTCTTAAGGCTCGCCCCACACCTGTAGTGCGTGATACTCTCAAGAATACATGATCATCAACCTCAAATTCTAGGGATCTTCTGCGTCAGTCAGTATGAGATTTTTGTCGACTCTGGGTAGCTCTTAGCTTTTCTCTAATAAGTTCAACTTTCTCTTTAGTTTCTTGCAGCATTTTAGGTCCAACCATCAAATGTACTCTATGTTGAAACCAACAGATAGGGGTTCTACACCTTCTGCCATACAGAGCTTCAAATGGTGCCATATCTATGCTCGAATGATAGCTATTATTATAAGTGAATTCTACCAAAGGAAGCATATCCCCCCAATTACTCCTCTGCTCTACAATACAAGTCCGCAATAAGTCTTCTAAGGTCTAAATAGTATACTCAAATTAACCATCTGTCTGCGGATGGTATGCAGAACTCAACCTCAACTGTGTGCCCATAGCTTCTTGGAAACTCTGCCAAAACTGGGAAGTGAATCGAGGATCCCTATTAGAGATAATACTAGAAGGCACTCCATGTAACCTGACAATCTCTCTAATGTATAATTCTGCTAATTTTTCCAAGCTAAAGGCCATGTTAATTGGCAAAAAAATGTGCACTCTTGGTTAGCCTATCAACTATGACCCACACTACATCATGATTTCTAACTGTTCTAGGTAGATGGGACACAAAATACGTAGTCACATGGTCCCACTTCCATTCTGAAATTTCCATTGTTTGCAACTCTCCTGGAGGGCTCTGGTGCTCCGCTTTTGCCTTCTGGCAAGTCAAACAGGCTTTAACAAACTCAGATATCTCTCGCTTCATGTCTGGCCACCAAAACATCTACTTTAAATCTTGATACATCTTGGTAACTCCAGGATGAATGTTGAGACTACCCTTATGTCCTTCTTCTAGAATTGCTCTCTTTAATTCAGTATCTCTAGGGACACAAACTCGACCTTGGCATCTGAGAATACCATCAGCACCTTTACTAAAACCCTTTGTCTTATCTATCCCTAAGAGAAATACAATCCGACATAACATCGGATCCCACAATTGTTTGTCTTTAATTTCTTGTAAGAAATTATTAGTCACCACAATTCGGCTAAAACTAATCTTTTCGGGTGATAAGTCCACATGTATGTTCAGGTCTCAGAATTGTTCTATCAAAAGGGTTTCACTAACTCTTAAGGAGAATGCCTTAACCACATTCCTACTTAATGCATCGGCCACCACTTTAGCTTTTCCTGGATGGTATTGGAGCTGAAAATCATAATCCTTAAGGAATTCCACCCAACATCTCTGCCTCATATTTAACTCTCGCTGATCAAATAAATACTTCAGACTCTTATGATCACTATATACATCAAACTAAGCTCTATAAAGATAATGTCGCCACACCTTCAGAGCAAAGACTACATAAGCTAACTCAAGGTCATGAATCGGGTAATTTTGCTCATGAGTTCGTAATTGGCGAGATGCATAAGCTACCATTCTCTTATCTTGCATCAACACACATCCCAATCACTGATGTGAAGCATCATAATACACCTCAAACGGTCGACTAGTATCAGGGAGAATCAACACCGGCGAGGAAGTTAGTCTCTGCTTTAACTCATTAAAGCTTTGCTCACATTCCTCAGTCCATACAAAGGGTTGATCATAGCGAGTTAACCGTGTTAATGGTGCAGCTATCTTTTGCGAATCCCTCTATAAATCTCCGGTAGTAACCTGCTAGGCCCACAAAACTACGAATCTCTGTGGCTGTCTTCGGCCTTTCCCACTGCAACACCGCTTCAACTTGGGAAGGATCAACTGCAATTCCTTTAGCTGAAATAACATGACCAAGGAACTTCACTTCCTCTAGCCAAAACTCACACTTAGACAATTTAGCATACAACTATTTCTCCCTTAAAAATACTAAGTACAATCCTCAAATGTTCTGCATGTTCCTCTGACGAACTAGAATAAATCAAAATATCATTAATAAAGACTACCACAAATCAATCTAGGAAAGGTCTAAAGATCCGATTCATGTAGTCTATAAACACAGCTGGAGCATTTGTGACTCCAAAGGGCATCACTATATACTCATAATGGCCAAATCTAGTGCGAAAAGCAGTCTTAGGAATATCTTCATCCTTCACTCGGATCTGATGGTACCCAGACTTCAAATCAATCTTAGAGAATACCTTAGCACCTCTCAGCTGGTCCATCAAATCATCGATTCGCGGCAACGGGTACTTATTCTTAATTGTCAATTTATTCAACTTGTGATAATTAACACATAATCTAGAGCTTCCGTCCTTCTTTTTCACTAAGAGAACTGGTGCTCCCCAAGGTGATACACTCGGCCTAATCATCTGTTTTCGCATTAGATCCTCGATCTGCTCCTTAAGCTCCATCAATTCTTTCGGCGCCATTATGTAAGGTGCTACAGACACTGGCTCAACTCCAGGAATCAAATCTATAGAAAACTATACCTCTCTATGTGGAGGTATTCCAGGAATATTCTCTGGAAAAATCTCAGGGAATTCTCGTACTACTGGTATTGACTGAAGGCTTTGCTCCACTTTTGCATTCATAACTCCCAACAAAACAAAACAAGATACTCCCTCACCGAAGGATGTTTCCACTTGGCGAGTAGAAATTAATTCCACACAGCCTTGCTGTTCAAGAAAGATTAAACACCTTCGACCACAATCAATTAGCACACGATTGGCAGTTAGCCAATCCATTCCCAGGATTACATCTAACCCTGACATCAGGATACAAATAAGATTTACTTTGTACTTTCGTCCCTCAATTACTATGGGGCACCTAACACAAACCGTCGAAGTCTTAATCGAACTTAAAGTAGGTGTTGATACTACCAATTCACATCCTAGATCACTCACCTGTAACCCTAAGTTTCTCACACAATTGTCCGCAATAAAAGAGTGTGTGGCTCTAGAATCAAACAATACAGAAAGAGAAGTACCTGCCACTACTGTTGTCCCCTGAACGAGGTCTGTCGCCTGGGCTGCCTCTGATGCAGATGTAATGAATACACGTCCCTTTACTCTCGATCTAGTTGTCGGCAGAGCTCTAGCCACTTTAGGCCTCACAGTGTGCAAGGCGCTAGCAGAAGACAAAACTACCCCACTAGGAGTAGGACAGTCCCTAGCAAGGTGCCCTGGCTGCTGGCACGAGAAGCAGACTCTAACATCAATATGTGGGCACTAGCTTAGGTAGTATGGCTTACCACACCTAAAACATCTGACAATCTGCGACGCTGAGGCTTAGGAGTGGAAGAAGTTATTCCCCTAGGCTGAAATGCAGAAGTAGCAGTCCCTACTGACACCGGGGCTGATGCTGCTGATCCCCTCAACTGAGATGGTCGAGACTGCTGTTGGCATAGCAACCGACTGTAGGGGCCCTTCTTAGCACCCTTACCTCCATTACAATAACTGCTAGTTGCTCTACTAGATGGAGCCTTCCCAACTCAACCAACATCCTTTGCATTAAGACTCTCTATAATGGTGGCTTGATCCACCAAGTTAGTAAATTTCGTGATCCTAAGTGGGATCAAAATCCTCTTTATGTCAGTTCTCAGCCCGTCTGAAAACCTCTGACATCTCCACTCCTCTGAGGTCGGGTGAGAATAAAATCTGTAGAGCCACTCAAACTGTATTGCATACTCATAGACTGATGAGTTTCCTTGCACCAAGTTTAAAAGCTCTCGTTCTTTGGCAGCACGAACATGAGAAGGGAAAAACTTTCCCAGAAAACTACTTCTAAATACAGCCCAAGTGATGACTTCACCTCGGGCCTCCAACATAGCATGAGCTCCGTGCCACCACATCTCTGTGTCCCCTGTCAGCATATACGTAGCATATAACACCTTCCTCTCCTCGACGCAACCCATGGTTAGGAAGGTCTTCTCAATCTCCCTGATCCAGAGTTCAACAGCATCTGGTCCATCCATTCCCGTGAATTGAGGAGGATCATTCTTCCTGAACTCTGACAACCCATGGTATTCAGGAGGAGGTGCAGCTGAGGCAGTAGCTGCTGCTGCAGTGGCTTGATTTGTAGCTTGTTGCTGTTGAATCATATCTAGACTCTGCCTAACAGTGGCTACCATGGCCTCCATGGCATGAGCCATTTGGTTCATATCAGTAGGAGGAGGATTTGCAGCAGATCTTCTTGGTCTAGCCATCCTAATATATAGACTAGCTTAGATTGCTAACGTTTAACACATTCAGTAATACCACCACATAGCTATATTCACAGATTCAGCTTACAGTGATATATTCATATTTAGTATATCAAAAAAATTTAATCAATTTAGCACTCAGCATAACAACATATCAGCATTCACATAGCATAGCAAACACATTTATCTTAGCAATCATTTACAGCTCAGCTTACAAGCCTCTTATTCAGACAGTACGACTCACCTATAACTCACCCAAGTATCATATACCAAGTTTCCTACATCAGTTATGTCTGAGAACTGAGGTGATCAAGCTCGTTCCCTCACAACTTGATGAATAGAAATCATGATATATGATCCATAGCTAAAACTCACTTGTCTAATATGCACAACTGACGCCTAACAACCTCACCTTGTAGGTTTACCTAGACCATGCTCTGATACCACTAAAATGTCACGACCCTTTTTATAAGGAACCGAGAACATTGTTTCTACATTACATACTTATTTAAGATAAATAAATAATAGAGAATATAAGTATAAAATTCACTTCTCATTCAAAATAAAGCAAAGTTTCTTACAACAAATATCTAATAAAACAACATAATATTACATTTAGCTCATAATATTCAAATTACCCAAAATTATACTACGTAGCTCCTTCTACATGAGATCTCAAAATATAAGGAAAAAGGACTTTGATGCAATATTACTCGACTCTAGCTTCTAACATTTCTTCACTGGCCCTTCAGCCTGTGAAGTAGATGCAACACCTACTATATCTGCTCACGTACCACCATACGATCATCGCAATACACACGCACACAACGACATAGAAAGAAATGCAAGGGTGAGCTTACAAAAATAAAAATAAAATCATATATGTAGAGTAAGATATTTCTCACAGCAATAGCCCTATGCATTTCCAGCCCATCTAATGCACAGCATAAAAACGGTTTCTAACTGGTTTCATAGCCTAAGTAATTCAGAAGGAACCAAGCCAGTCCGGGAGCGATCTATTCTAGTATTTGGACCTAGACAGCACAGCACAACAGCTCAGCATGAACTTACCATTACACGTCTACCCACCTAAACATGTAACTCAGCTCTATAATGATGCAAAACATATATCTCAGCATGATGCACACCGCCAAAATTATTTTAACAGCTCAGCTAAGGCAAGTGTATAATAGATCAGCCAAAATCTCAGCATTTTAAATCAATTAACAGCAGTTACAACTTAGAAAATAGTTTTTATTGAATAGATCTAACAAAATCATATCAAAATATCTTGAAATAGCATATTAAACCATTCAAAACATAGATTATAGGCTAAAGTAAGCTCCCCTTACCTCAGAACGATGATTCACACTAGATCTACCAAATATTACTTGTTTTATAGCAAGATTCACCGAAGATTTGGCTTTAGAACAAAGTTTCTCCTGAGAACACTATGAACTTCTATGAGAAATGAACTTCTATGAACTTACTTCAAATCCTTCAGAATAGACGTAGAATCTCAGATCTAGCGAGAAATTTAAGTTTAATAGGGTTTAGTATGAGAGAAAATGGTGGTTTACGGCCTTAGAACCTTTGAGAACCTTGGATAGGGGTGAAGAAATAAAAATTGTGTGAAGCCCCTTTTTATAGAAAATTTTTGAAATTACTGTTCATCACCGGAAATACTGTTCACCGCCTTACTGTTCACGCTGGAAACACTGTTCAGGGCACTGTTCATACGGTACTGTTCACTTTTTTTTTTTTTTTTAATTTTCAAACTCCATCTAAATCTATTCCAATACCAAATAATCCTTCAATTAACATTTAACAAGTATAAAATACTATAGATTACTCAATAATAAATCATAAGCCTGACAACACCCTTCTCCAAAAGTATTATGTGCATACATAAAGAGGGACTAATTCCAGGAATATTAGCGAGGGTCTAGCCTATAGCTTTCTTGTGCCTCTTTATCACTTCAAGGAGTTTCTCCTCTTGATCAATATTTAGCTTGGTAGAGATTATCACTAGGAGCTTTTCATCTGCCTCCAGATAGGCATATTACAGATGTTTCGGTAAGGGTTTAAGCTCCAGTGTGGGAGGTTGATCTCAAAGGGAAGTGATTTAGCACTCTCAATAGTAAGTGTCCCAGTGTGCACATCAATTTTCATTCTTGTAGTCTTCAAGAACAGCCTCCCTAGGATGATTGGTGCAACACTTTTCATTAACTCTTCCTCTTGCTTATCCAGGATGTAGAAGTCAGCTGGAAAGATAAGATCATTTACTCTGACTAGCACATCTTCAACAATCCCAGCTGGGTTTGTTATGCTCCTGTTGGCTAACTGGATAACTACACCTGTAGGCTGTAGAGGGCCAAGAGACAGTAAAATAAAAATGGACAATGGCATGACATTTATGGATGCTCCTAAATCTAACATGGCATCCTCAATCCTATTATTACCAATGATGCATGGAATGGTGAATGTTCGTATGTCCTTACATTTCTCAGGCATTGTAGACCTTTGGTTCTCAAAAAGTGCAGAAGCATTCCTACCTATGTTTATTTTTTCATTACCCTTAAGACGCCTCCTGTGAGTACACAAATCTTTCAAGAACTTAGCGTACTTAGGTATTTGCTTGATTGCATTTAGTAAAGGTATATTCACCTCTACCTTCCTGAAGGTCTCTAAAATCTCTTTCTCAGCCTCTTCAATCTTTTTGCTTGGCTGGATAACTCTCTGAGGAAATGGTAAAGGAATTGGTTGACCTTTCAACATTTTTTGCCACCTTTGGTTGGGCAGGTATAGGTTGTGGTTATTTTTAAGCCTTTTCCTCTCTATTTTGACCAATTATAGCTGGAGTACAGCTTGAGTCTTCTTTCTCCTTAGGCATGGTGAGCTCTTGCATCACTCTTGCATCTTCCCTAAGCCTTGAGATTGCATCTGGTTCAGAGAAGATGCTAACTGTCCCATTTGATTCTCCAAAATCTTAATACTAGCCTCAGTTCTTTGCTGGAAAGTGATGTTGTTCATGGTCAATTGCTTCATGAGCTCTTCCAATTATGGTTTATTTTTCTGGGATGCACTTGGTTGTAAGGAAGATGGTTGGTGATGATGCTGGACTTGTTGTGGTTGATGTTGGGATTGATGTGATCTATTTGGGCCAGCATGATGTGCTTGATATTGGTTGCTTTGTTGCTGGTTGTGCTATTGAGAATTGCTCCCCCATCTTAAATTTAGATGGTTCCTCCAACATGGGTTGTATCTATTAGAAGATAGGTCCGAATTAGGCTATTGCTGTGAATTTGGAAAAGGAAACTTATTAGTATAAATATTCGTAGCATAAGCATGAGGATTACCTTCTAGAGTATCAGACTCCAGCAGTGTAGGGCAGCTATCAGTGTAATGGTTTGTAGCTGAACAAATACCACACAACATGGCTGGAATGGATGGTAGAGGAGGTGAAGATGTAGCAGCACTCTTTTGCATAGAAGCCAATTGCTTCACCATGGGTGCTAATTCATCAAGTTTGTGTTCTAGCTTACTAGATTCTGCAACTTGCACTTCACTTAGATTTCTAGTAACACAAGAATTTTGCTTTGTCGCAAATTGTTGAGAGTTGGCAGCCATGTTCTCAATCAAGTTATAGGCTGCAACCGGAGTCTTGTCTACCAATGCCCCTTCACTTGCGGGGTCTATCATACTTCTATCCATGGGGTGCAGTCCCCTATAAAAGTATTGGATGAGCAATTGCACTAATTTGATGATGGGGGTAGCTGCCACATAACCTCTTGAATTTTTTTCCAATATTCATAGAGGGTTTCTCTCTCAAGTTGTCTTATCTTACAAATTTCCTTCCTTATAGATATAGCTCTTGAAGCTGGGAAAAATTTCTCTAGGAAAAGCCTCTTCAAATTATACCAACTGGTAATAGATCCAGGAGGAAGATAGTAGAGCCAATCCTTAGAAGAGGCTCAAAGAGTTATTGAGATGATAGCTTCATTTATGTACTAAAATTCCAACTTAAGACATGCAAGGAGAAATAATGGATATGAACCTAAAACTATAGAGACTTTTCTTGCACAAAATCAGCTACAGAACCAATTATTTTCTAAGCAAATAGCAGCTTTAACTCAATAGATCAACATCAACAGCCTATGAGCTGGAAACGTTGCAAACACTTAACTGATATGTGATTTTTGTGAAGGCAATCATGCTAATGGTGCATGTGATGTACCTATATCATATCCATAAGAGTAGTCAACTATATGGAAATTATCAAAGGCAGCCACAATATTTTCTTTAGCAATCTTTTCCCCCTGGTTTCCAATATCCAGCTAACAGAAATCAACAATTTTATAAGTGGAATCCTCAAAATTCTACTGTGAAAAACACTAACTCATCTCTCCTATTTTCAAATATAGGAACTTCATAACAGCAGCAACATTATCAAGGCAACTCTTCTACTCAACCTTAAAGAACTTAGAATTCTTTAAGACCTATAAATGAGAGAATGAATGAGATTGAAGAGACTATGCTACATTTTATGAAGGTCACTCAAACCAGCCTAAAAAATCAAGAAGCTTCTATGAAGAAACTAGAAACTTAGATTGGGAAATTGGCTGAACAGCTAGCAATTAGAGATGAGGGGAGGTTCCCTAGTAACACGGTGATAAATCTAAAAGGGCAATGCCAAGCTATAACAACAAAGTAGAGCTATGGTAGCTAGCCCAAAACTTGCAGAAAAGAGAGTTAGTAATTCAGTAGAAGAAGGAAAAGTAGAGAAAGATCAACAGCAAGGAAACTTTAAGCTATCAAAATACAATGGACAAATACCATCAAATACAATGGAGTCTCCAACGATACTATTTGACTTTGCCTTTTCCCTTTTTCAGTATCTGAAAGGGTGAATGCACGGTTTTCCTCACTCCCAGCCAATTCCATCACAACTTGGAAGGATCTCACTCAACAATTCTTAGGAAAGTACTTTCCCCCATCAAGGTCATTTAAGCTTATGATGGAGATATGTTGTTTCCAACAATATGAAGCAAAATCCTTATTCGAGGCATGGGACCGATTTGGAGAGCTTTTGAGGAGATGTCCTCATCATGATTTTCTGACATGGAGACAGGTGTAAATCTTTTACAGTGGCCTATCAATCACCACCAGGGCTACGATTGATGCTGCAGCAGGAGGTTTCCTCATAAGAAAAGATCTAGATTATGCATACAAGCTAATAGATAAGATGGCTTCTTTTAGCTTTCAATGGCACACCGTTAACTCTTACAACATCAAAAGGAAAGAGACCGCCTCGGTCTACCAAGCAGAGAGCAGTAGCCCACTAATGAACCAAATAGCAGCCCTTATAAAGCAACTAGGATCTTTAATGAAAGACCAACCTATAAGAGCTCCTGCAAGCCTAGAATCTAAGCAAGAGGAGGAAAATTTCATAGGTAATCACAGTTCAGGGTGGAGGAGTAATCCTCCTAACTCTTGGGGAAATGGCTTTGGAAGCCAAAATTCAAGTGTTTATTGCCCTCCCTATATGCAAAATCAAGGAGCAAGACCAGAAATGAAAGAAGCCCCTAGATCTCAGTCTAACTTTCAAGAATAAATGATGTAATATGTGCATTACTCTGATAAGAGGATGACAAAGCTTGAATCCAAGTTGGACTAACATGTTGAAAGAACTGATAAGAAGTTTGCAGAAGTCAAAGCTGAAATATAGGCCAACTCTTCTAAGATGAGTGCACAATTGGAGCAAATTACGAACCTTTTGAGTCAAAGAGTGATGGGAATATTGCCATCTCAGCCTGAACCTAATCCAAGGGAGCAATGCAATGTCATCACCCTTAGAAGTGGAAAGAAATTACAAGAATTGCAGAACAGAGACACATGCACGCCCATGCTTGTTGAGAAGCACGCCCATGCTAATTCTACATGCACACCCGTGCTTACTGATGAGCACGCCCCTGCTACGATAAAAGCATGACCGTGCTTATACAAGCATGCCTATGACAATGATAAAAGCACGACCATGCATCACTTTGAGCAAGACCGTGCTTCAAGCGAAGAGCCTAGAAAAGAAAAGAAGGAAGAGCCTCTTGTTCAACCAAGGCCCTATGAGCCTAATATACCTTTTCCATAGCGGCTACAAGGTCTCCCTCCTTATGATGAAGAGTTCCACAAGTTCTAAGACTTATTGGGCAAAGTGCACATCAATATGCCTTTCATTGATGCTATCTCCAAAATGCCCAAATATGCTAAATTTTTAAAGAAGATTTTGACCAATAAAAGAAAGTTGAGAGCATATGAAACTGTGAAGCTCATCCAAGAGTGCTCAGCTATAGTCCTTAAAAAGCTTCTACCTAAGCTTAAGGACCCATGGAGTTTTACTATTCCTTGCACAATTGGAAAAACTCATATTGATAAGGCTTTATATGATTTATGAGCAAGTATTAATCTTATGCCTTATTCTGTTTTCAGAAAGCTTTGAATGCATAAAACTAAGCTGTTCTCCATGTCACTTCAGCTGACAGATAGGTTGATCACATACCCCAAAGGCATAATAGAGAACATACTTGTAAAAGTTGGGGAGTTTATATTTCCTGCTAACTTTGTGGTACTTGACATGGAGGAACATGATGATGTCCCCATCATACTAGGGAGACCAGTCTTGTTCAATACTAGGGCCATCATACACGTACAAGAAAGGAAGCTCACACTAAGGCTAGATAATGAGGAAGTTGTATTTCAAGTTTTCAATTCTTTCAAGTACCCTTCTAGCCAAGAGTCTTGTCACTTTGTAAGCACTGTAGATATTGCTTCTCCTCCTCTAATTTATGTGAAGCATGGAACCACAAGAAGAAGGCCAAGGAGGAAGCAATATAAGAAGAAGAAAAGACAAAAGCTTAAACCATCCATTAATAAACCTCCTAATTCGAAGCTTAAATTTTCTTCTTTTTATTCTAATCCCTATCTTATGAATAATTTTTTTGATGTAATAGGTATTGGGGAGGTAAAGCTGCTGGGGAGACAATTTCATATCAAGGGAGTCACCTCTGAGACTTATACCTTCTTCCCACCATGATTTAACAAGAATGTTAGGCTCGTAACGTTAAACAAGCACTCACAAGAGGCAACCTGTGTCTTTTATTTTATTTAAATTTTATTTCTTTTTGTTTATTTTAATTTTGCTATTGTTATTTTATTTTTAGAATAAAGAATAAGCATATTGAAAAATTGCAAGAATGAAGTTAATTGTTCCTGCACACACTTTTGAGTTATGATCTGAAAGCACGCCCGTGCTCATCCTATACACGGCCATGCATTTAGTTGCAGTTGTGAGATAAGCTTTACATCATAAGCATGGGCGTGCTTAAGATTTCAGCATAGTTGTCCCTCACCCGAAGTCATCGCACCAAGAATTATCAGTGAACCTCTTTCCTTTTTATTCAATTGCCCTCTTTGCATGCTTTTAATTTGATTGCTTTCAAACATTGAGGACAATGTTTTGCTTTAAGTATGGGGGAATAGTTCCTATTATATAATTGTTATTGCATGTTCTTGAGTAAAGTGTCTGTGCTATTTTTTTTATGATAATTTAAAACTTTTTTCCTCATGGAACCCAATTTTTCCAGATAGAAAAGCATGTTGAGTGATTATTATTGGCATTATACTTTCATTTGGAAACTAATAATTAGCTAAGTTCCTTACTTTTATGCTCTACATTAAACTTTAACCCAAGTCAATTTAAGACTTCTCTTTTTAATTGCACGTTTTAATGTGATTGAGGCATAATAGAATTTTTTATTCTTAACTTTCACATGTTTGAGATACAACTAGTTGCCCACTTTGAGCTTTATTGATCTTCTTGGTCCCTTGCATTAAATTTATAAAATATTTTGATGACCTTGAGTTTATGAATGGAGCAATTGAGTTGTTGAATTGTTTGATAAATTCTCCTTTATATTTCTTATGTACAAAAGGAAAGAAAGAAAAGTATAAAAAAGAAAATGGAAAAAGAAAAAGAAAAAGGGTTATATATGATTGAAAGGAGAGAGGAGTAAAGATATTGTTTACATATAAAAATATAAAAATTACTGCAAGAGCTTCATTTGTAAACTTAGGAGATGTTGTAATTGTTATAATTTATTACCCCTTTGTATATCCCCTTTCTTTCATTTATCTCACTTCAATTATTATAACCCCTTGGCCACATTATAACCTGAAAAGACCTCATGATTTTTACTTGCATTTAACTTATTAAATAGTCAAGCCTATGGTAGTACACTTTTCTCCAAGAGAACTGAGAGATATCTTATTTTGTCCCTTAGTGAGAGAGGAAAGTAGAATACCTTAATTTGATGTATGAGTGAAAAGTGTGGAAATATAAGATTTTAATTGAGAATCCTTTTGATTGCTTGTGCTCAGTGATATTACTCTTGTTGCTCTCTTTATCTCCTTCATCTCGGATTCCTTGTGTTATATTATGTTTCATGTTATTATGTTATTCTCTTAACCAACACTTTGCTTTAGGACAAGCGAACAAATAAGTATGGGGAGTTGATAAGTCTATAATTAGGCCCTATTTTATAGCCTAAATATTTATATTTGACCTTTATTTTATTTGGTGTTTACACTAATTTATATATTAATTATGCAGTTTAGTATAAAGAGGCTGTAAGTATACTTTAGTGTGTTTTTAGGCCCAAATTGATGAAGATTAGAGCTTCGCAACAAACAGGATGCTTCAAGCTCATGTACAGTCGTGCTTAAGGCCCTACAGGCCGTGCTCATCTGTGAGAAGCCCTCAAGAGTCTTTAGGGTTTTCAAATCCTATTAAAAGGAGATCTCAAGTATCGTAAAGGGGAGTGTTGGACATCTAGTCTTTTGCTTTTGGGTACACTTCTCATCTATTTTCTATTACACGGGATCCTTGGCATATGCTTGGCGAGACTTAGAGCTTCAAGCAATCATACTTGAGGACCGGGAACACATCTCATACTCTAGTTTGCTATTTCTTTTGCTTATGGCTTTGTTTATGATTGTTTTAGTTCTTTTCTTTAGGATAAGTAACTAAGTCCATAGCTAAGGCTATGGGAACTATTGTTCATGAATTTATGGGGTTTTGACGTTTAAATCTAAATTTAATTTTCATTTCATGATTAGATTTTATCCTATTGTGCTTCTCTCTTAATCCTAATTAATTATATCGTCAGGAGACCATACTTCAGTTAATTAATATATCTATAGGGCAAAACCAGACAAAGGATTAGGTGGACCAAACCAATCTTTCTCTTCTAATTGTTATTAAATTAACAAGTTCATAGGTTCCTTAAGCTTTCTCAAATTGATGTCTTGCATGACCATTGGGATGTTAATTTAGAGAAAAGAATATTAATATTACATGACCATTGGGTATTAATAGTATTCGTATGAATGATTGGTAATCACAAGGAAATCAGATTTAGAGTTAAACATAAAAATGACATAAAGGATTGAATGAGAAAACTCATATGCTCTAGGTTCCTCTCTGATAAGTTTAAGCAAGATGTGCATTGTATTTCTTGCTCTTAATTTATAATTAAATTTATAAATTCTTATTTTTATTAATCTCATATCTTTGAAGCTTAAACAATTGAATTAGGAAATTCTTAGTAATTGGAAAATAATCCTGGTGGGACGATATTTTGGGAACTTATATCAAGAACCCTTTATTACTTCTCGATGGGTACACTTGCCCTCTAAACAGATGGTTGAACAAATGGGTGGATGTGTTGCTACTTTTAGTGTGAATGTGTCATGAAAGGATAGTGAAAAGTGAGTCACATGTATCATTCATTTGAGACATGAATTAATTGATAACATTAATAAAAGTGTAGTTGTATTGTGATGGTGATATAATGTGAGTTTGATGAAGTTTGTGCCTTGAGGGCTGCTTGAGAAATAAAAGGTGAACAAAGTATTTATGATAATTTGATGGATATGTTTATGTATTGAAATTGTGAGAGTGTGAGAGGATTTTGATAGAGTCTAAGTCTGTATAATTATGCTTGGTGGATAGTGAAAAACTGAGAGGTAAAATCATGTGAGTTTGGGAATTAATTCACTTACTTAAGGATAAAATGATGGTTTGGAATGGTTTAGAGATGGATGAGAAAGTTACAATAGTAAGGATGAAACTAGGACAGCAAGATCACATGAAGGTGATGGACGGTGAAAGTTCTAATCTATGTTGTGAACTCTTGAAACTATTCTACTTTTGAATTACTATGAACTAATGGAATCTATACTATGTTGCTAAGCCCTATAATGCCTTTTGGCTATTGATATTGACCACATGGAGTTTGCCATGATGGGAGCTCTATGTGGCTATTTTTTTATCTGTGCCCTGAAATGGCTATGTTAAAGCAAGAAAGCTGTGAAAGAAAATGATAAGCTTTATGACATGCATCATACTTTTACAAGTGATAAGGCATTAGCAGTGTACAACTGATGATGTTGGAGGTTCAGGTCCCATGTCAGACTTACAGGGGGTGGTAAAAGGGAAATAATCGACCTAAAGGGTGCAGTTTAGCTCACTGTGGCTAGGTTGTGACCATGCAAACCTTTGCAAAACCTGACAAGAACCACACATTCAATGGTCGTTGAGGTCCATTCTCGAAACTAATAGGCCTATACGTCTGATTGATCATTGATCATGTTATATCTATATCTCTATCTGTGCTTTCATAGGGAATGGAGTCCTCCGATCGCCTTGTTGATTCTGGTGGTTGCTGATTTTGGTGGTTGATGACTTAATGATTTTAGTGATGGAATCCCTATGCATCATTTTCATACTATTAAAACATGAGAGACTATATGGGTGAAATTGAAACTTGCATTCATGCATCATATGCATTGCTAATAGGTATTGTTGATTGAGTCTAAATTTGGTGCTGAGTATAACTGCCATTTTTCCTCTGATATATTACTAAGTACATAATGATGTGTTCTGATTGATGAAATTGTGTGTGATTGTGACGCCACCTTCCTTGGGGTATGATTGATTGGACGATTGTTTGTGTGTGGAGAACTCACCCTTTTGATTTATCTTGTGTCGTGTTGTTTCTCCCTTGTATATATATATATATAGATGGACAGGAATAAGGTGAAGGCATGGAACCTACCTTCTGAGGAGGATATCTACTGCTCGTTTACCCCTCACATTGTTGGATGGATTAAGGAGAATGATAGAGATCCTGCTTCTACTTCTAATTCTTCTTCGCTTACTTCTTCTGAGGAGTCTGATCCTATCAAGGATTACTCTCCTTATGATTGATGCATTGACTTTATATGTTTATATTTGTTCGAAAGGCAAGTGTACCCATCGAGAAGTAACAAAGGGTTCTTAAATTAAGTTTCTGAAATATTGTCCCACAAGGATTGATTTTCAATTACTAAGAATTTTCTAATTCAATTGTTTAAGCTTCAAAGATACGAGGTTAATTAAAAACAAGAATTTATAAAATCAATTATAAAAAATGAATACAATGCATGTCTTGGTTAAACTTATCGGAGAGGAACCTAGGACGTATGGGTTTTCTCATTCAATCCTTTATGTTATTTTTCTGTTTAACTCTAAATCCGATTTCCTTGTGATTACCAATCATTCATATGAATATGATTAATACCCAATAGTCATGCAATATTAATATTCTTTTCTCTAAATTAACATCTTCAATGGTCATGCAAGACATTAATTTAAGAAAGCTTTAGAAGCCTACGAACTTCTTAATTTAATAACGATTAGAAGAGAAAGATTGGTTTGGTCCACCTAATCCTTTATCTCGTTTTACCCTATAGATATATTAATTAACTGAGGTACGGTCGCCTGATGATATAATTAATTAGGATTAAGAAATAAGCGCAATAGGATTAAATCTAACCACAAAACGGAAATCAAATTTAGATTCAAACATCAAAATTCCATAAATTCATGAACAATAGTTCTCATAGCCCTAGTTATGGACTTAGTTACTCATGCTAAAGAAAAGAACTAAAATAATCATAAATAAATCCATAATCAAAAGAAATAGTAAACTAGAGTATGAGATATGTTCCCGGTCTTCAAGTACGATTGCTCGAAGCTCCAAGTCTCGCCAAGCATGTGCCAAGGATCCCATGCAAGAGAGACGAGATCAAATGTATTCTAGAGCCAAAGCCAAGATGTCAAAAATGGTCCCTTTACAATGTGTGACACCCAGGCGCTAGGCGAGGGCAGGGAGTGATTGCCGATGCAATGTGGCACGGACAATGTATGACTACTTTCCTTGATAGATCAACTGATATTTATAATATATAGAAGTATTTTTAGATTATAGGTTTGTGATTAATTCTACTCTACTATGCTATCGAGTATGAGATCTTGAGATGATGTTCTATCTATGGAGTGATGAGGTGTTGGACATAATTTAGATATGCGTGATAACTCTCATTTTCGAAAAAGGAATATATATACTTCTACTTATGTACACAAAAAAAAAATTGGTATCAGATTTTGGTGTTTTCTGAGTTGCTATAATATAAAAGTGGTATATGAGATTTAGTACTAGAACGGTCGTTATAGAAGGCTCTTATTGATGTGCAAAAGGGAGAGCTCATGCTTAGAGTGTAGGATGAAAAGGTAATATTTAATGTTTTTGAAGCACTCACGTATCCAAGTGATGATAATATGTGTATAAGAGTGGATGTACTAGATTCTTTTTTTACTCCTTATCATCTTGATGAATTTGATGATATTTCTATGTTGAGAGAGACCATAGTTGCAGGTAATTCCCAATCTGTTATGCATGAAGAACACCTCATGGAAATGATGCAGCAATTAGAAACTTTACCAGTTCTGGTCCCTATAGAAAAACCAATCAAAGAAGAGCTGAAAAAGGAAGTGGAAAAAGAACACATTCAGAAATTGGACTTCAAGCAGCTACCTTCTCACTTGAGATATGCATTCTTGGACCAAAATCATGAAAATCCAGTCATAATCAGCAATGAACTAAAGGAAGAAGAGGAGGAAAAGTTGTTGAGAATTTTGAGAGCATACAAATCAGCAATAGGATGGAGTATATCAGATTTGAAAGGTATAAATATAGCTTTTTACAAACATAGGATATTGTTTGAAGAGAATTTTAAACCTATTGTGCAGCCTTAAAGAAGACTAAACCCTTCCATGAAGGAGGTAGTAAGAAAAGATGTTATTAAACTATTGGATGCTGGAATTATATATCCCATTTCAGACAGCAGCTGGGTAAGTCCTGTACAAGTGGTACCTAAAAAGGGAGGAATGACTATGGTACCAAATAAGAAGAATGAATTGATACCTACAAGGACAGTTACAGGCTGGAGGATGTGTATAGACCATAGGAGACTGAATGAAGTGACCAAAAAAGATCATTTTCCATTGGCTTTTACAGATCAAATGTTAGAAAGATTAGTTAGTCATGCATTTTATTGCTTTTTAGATGGATATTCTGGCTATAACCAAATTGCTGTGGATCCAATTGACCAAGAAAAATTTGCATTTACTTATCCATTTGGAATATTTACATATAGAAGAATGCCTTTTGAGCTTTGCAATGCTCCAGTCACATTTCAAAGGTGTATACTTGCTTTTTTTTTTTTTTTGATTTAGTTGAGAAAATCATTAAAGTATTCATGGATGACTTTTCTGTATTTGGAGATTCATTTAATGATCGGTTATCTAATTTGTCCATTGTTTTGCAAAGATGTCAAGACACTAATTTGGTGTTAAATTGGAAAAAATGCCACTTTATGGTTCAAGAAGGCATAATGCTTGCCCATAAGATTTCTGTGAGAGGGATGGAGGTTGATCAAGTGATTAGTAAATTGCCTCCACTTGTGAATATGAAAGGAATTAGAAGTTTCTTAGGCCATGCAGGGTTTTATAGGAGGTTCATTAAGGATTTTTCTTAAATTTCTAAACCTCTTAGTGACTTGCTTATGAAAGATGCAGAATTTGTATTTGATGAATCATGTTTGCATGCTTTTTCTACTTTAAAAGAAAAATTGATTTCTGCTCCAATACTTGTTAAACCTGATTGGACTCTACCATTTGAGCTAATGTGTGATACAAGTGGCAATGTAGTAGGTGTTATATTAGGACAAAAGAAAGATAAAAGACTGTATGTGATTTACTACGCTAGTAGAGTTCTAAATTCTGCACAAATTAACTACATAACCA
Organism: Abrus pulchellus subsp. cantoniensis; assembly: GCA_024086825.1. NCBI lineage: Eukaryota > Viridiplantae > Streptophyta > Magnoliopsida > Fabales > Fabaceae > Abrus > Abrus pulchellus. The sequence continues at coordinate 17,749,475 of CM044056.1, forward strand.
TGAAAAAGAACTACTAGCTATATTATTTGCTTTTGATAAGTTCAGATCTTATTTGGTAGGATATAAGATTGTGGTATATACTAACCATGCTGCTTTAAAATACTTGCTTTCTAAGCAGGATGCAAAACCAAGACTGTTGAGATGGGTCCTTTCACTCCAAAAATTTGAATTGGAAATCAAGGACAAGAAAGGAAAGGACAATGGTGTTGCAGATCATTTGTCTAGAATACCTTTAGAAGCACTACAATCAGATTGCTTTGACATTAATGAGGAATTCCTTGATGAAAAACTACTAGCTATGGAGGAGTTACCTTGGTTTGCTAATATATCAAACTTTAAGGCCACTCAGCATATTCTAAAGAGAATGAGTTGGCAACAGAGAACGAAGTTCCTTTGACAGCAAGTTCTACATTTGGGAGGATCCTCATCTATTCAAAATTGGAGTAGATGGTTTATTGAGAAAATGCATTCCACAAAAAGAGCAAGTTGATATCTTGTGGCACTGCCATAATTCAGATTATGAAGGTCATCATGGAAGTTCTAGGATAGCTGCTAAGGTTTTACAAGCAGGATTCTTTTGGCCTACCTTGTTCAAAGAAGCAAAGGCTTATGTAGAGAGTTATGGCAAGTGTCAAAGAGTAGGCAACATTTCTAGAAGACATGAAATGCCTTTGAACAACATTCTAGAGGTGGAACTGTTTGATGTTTGGAGAATAGACTTTATGAGACCTTTCCCAACCTCTTTTGCTTATGAATGCATATTAGTGGCAGTGGACTATGTGTCTAAATGGGTGAAAGCCATACCAACCAAGACAAATGAAGTTAAAGTGGTGATTTCATTTATCAAGAAGAATATATTTGCAAGATTTGGAGTACCAAGAATTCTGATCAGTGATGGAGGATCCCACTTCTGCAACAAATATCTTGAATCTGTTCTGGAAAAGTAATGGTGTCAAACACAGACTAGCAACCCCTTACCATCCTCAAACTAGTAGACAAGTTAAAATTTCCAATAGAAAAATTAATAAAATTCTAGAGAAAGTTGTTGATAGCTCAAGGAAGGATTGGTCAAGGAAATCGGCCTCCAACCTATTACCATTGCGTAGATCTCGTCGAGCTAGATGAAATGCATATATTACAATAAGAAATCGGAGCTGTATGCAAAAAGTTATGCTACTTTTAAGTTTGGATAGAGATCTACACGTTCAGATACACAGCCGTGTAGTTTTTTTATGAATGCAAAATGCAAAAATACAGAAACTCAACACAAAATGTAGAGAATTGAATGATGTAATACTAATCAAGGATAGATGACTACCTACTATGCTATTCAAAGGATACTAAAACAGAATGCATAGACGCAATTATGCTAAATGAAAAATGCTAATTATGCAGAATCCTAATTCGATGAAAAATGCTAATTATGCAGAATCCTAATTCGATGAAAAATGATAATTATGCATAATCCTAATTAGATGTAAAATGCAACATAGAATATGCAATGCAATCACACTAACACAAAATTACATAATCAAATAACATCATCATCCCCGGCAACGGCGCCAAAATTATGAAGTAAGAGGTGTAATCCGAGTCATCTCCCAACGATGATAACGTTATACGATTATAAAATTAGAAGGGGTTTGATTTATAGAATAACACTAATTAGAATCAAAAGTTAACAAGAATTAAAATCTCTAATCCAAGAATTTAGAAGAACTACGACCACTCTATCATCATATTCCAAGAAGATGCATCAACCAACAAATTAGTGATTAACATTAAATTTGAATGAAACCTCAATTCAAAATAAGCATTCACACGAGAACCCTCATGCATTCGATTAATACACAATTCGCTCAAAGTTCAGAAACTTCTAGAACCTAATCGATTTGTGTTAATTTAATTCACCAATGCCATTAATCTTAGATCTCAAACCTGAAAATATAATTCACACTCCTTCAAGAATTAATTACATACATCAACCAAATAATATGTAATCAAACAACTGCACAATTATCAATCCAAACGAAGAACTTCAATTCGAAATCATAATTAGCAAAAGGAGAAAGAAGGAAAAGATGAAACTAAATTTGTTGTTGAATAAATTATGAAACCGATCCTCAAGAGTGTCTCAGCCCTTTTTTAATCCTTGGACTAGATGAAAGTCTAAGCCTCCATTAATGGAGGAAAATGAAAAGTAAAACGGAAGAGAAAAAAAAATGAGAGAGAATAGAAGAGAAGAGCCAAAAACTAAATTCAAAATTCAAAATTCCATATATCCCTTTGTTCCCTTTTTTTGGCTATGAAACGGCCTCTTTTTGATTGGTTGCCTGAAATACAATTGTAGCCTTGGATGTCAGCTTTAAAACGCCACTAGAATGGGCTTAATCAGATGTCTGTGGACTGAGATATGGCCCAAATACTACACCTTGCTCAGGATCTGCGACTGCAGCATTCTGACTTTTTCCAAGCCTAGTTTCAGCTTCTTATCATCAGAATTGGTTTCTAACCTCTCATAAGAATTGTGTATCTTTCTCTTATCTTTCCTACAAATCAAGAATCACAATTAAATAAGTTCTACAACTCAAGATATGGTCCAGAAACCAAAATAGAATCAGAATTTGTCAAATAGTAGAAAAATTAAATAAAGTCCAAATAAAATTCAAACATCATAAAATGATTCAATTCAACCAATTAGGCACAAAAGAGGATTAATGAGCTAGGAATGAGAGGAAATAATGTTATAAAAATCCAATTGATCAATATAGGACTGCAATCAAAACACCAATTGGTATGTCACCATACCAATTAGTGTTTGGAAAGGCATGTCATCTTCTTGTGGAACATGAACATAAGGCATATTGGGCTACTAAATGGTTAAATTTTGATTTAACCAATGGTGGAGAAAAAAGGATATTGCAATTACATGAGCTAGAGGAATTCAAACAAACTGCATATGAGAATGCAAAATTGTATAAGGAAATGACTAAAAGAATTCATGATATATTCATTATGCAGAGAGATTTAAGACTAAAGTTATTTTCTGGAAAGCTCAAGTAAAGATGGTCAGGACCTTTCTTAGTAAAAGAATTTCTCCCTTTGGTACAGTGTTAATCAAAGACCAGAAGGAAGGGAAAAAATTTAAAGTCAATGTCAAAGGTTAAAAATCTATCATGAAGGAGAAGTCAATAGAAACAACTCTTGCATTAACTTGGTTTCTCAATAGTGAGAAACATTTAACGTCAAGCTAATGATCATGCAGAAGTCTAAGGAGGAAGCCTCTCTCTGGAACAAACACTTTTCTTAAATAAAGTGGCCACGCGCAGGTAATTCTGAGGTAAGAGTCTGCACGTTACTCCTTTATTTAGAAAAAGTAATCACGTGCATGAGTAATTGAATTTAAGGTCAAGCTAGTGACATTAAAAGAGAGCTTTGTGAGAGACAACTCACATTTATGAACCATTTTCATTACTTTTGATTGTAATTGAATTTTGATAATGATTCCATTTCACATTGAAATTTTATCTTCTTTGATTTTGTTTTATTTTGTATTCTGGTGTAAATCTGTTGAATAAACTGAGTTTTGTGTTGTGAGTATATGGTGAAAAGATTAGAATTGAATAAGTGAGCCATGTAAGTTTTTAAAAAGTTTTGATTAATGAAAGTGATTACTATTTTTCAAAAAAGGAGCCACGTAGAGACCCAGAAAAGAAGATGTTGTCTGGAGCAATCACTTTTCTAAATAACAGTGATCACGCAGAGGCTTAACGTAGAAGCTCAAGAATGACACACCTCTTTGGAACGATCACTTTTCTTTATAAAAGTGATCATGCAGAAGTCTAAGGACGAAGCCTCTCTCTAGAACAAACACTTTTCTTGTGTAAAGTGGTTACGCGCAGGTAAGACTGAGGTAAAAGTCTGCGCGTTACTCCTTTATTTAGAAAAAGTAATCACGCACATGAGTAATAGAGCACCAAGGGTTGCGCGTGATCACTTTCTTTTAAAATAGTAGTCATGCATAAAGAGTAAGCTTGCGCGTTATCACTTTTCTCAGAAATAATGATAACGCGCATTCCATTCTAAAGCTAGAGAAGGGTATTGCTCTTTAGAATGTTCACTTTTCCTAAAAATAGTGAACACGCTCACAGCATTAACTTTGAAAATGCTCACTTTTCTTTTAAAAGGAGTCACGTGCATCCGCGTGGCTATATATTCAGAAAAGAGTAACCACGCCCACACACTCGCAACCCTAAACTAACATTTCTCTTCTAAATTTTCTTTGATTCTCACTTTTTGTGAGTTGATCAAGCAATCTTTCCTCTCTAGCACGTTTGGATCTACATTTCTACATTTCTATTCCAGGTAAATTCTTATGCATTTCTGCAAAGTGTGATTAGGGTTCTTCATGGATAAATTTTGGGAAAAATTCTAACTATGGAAACTAAGGAAATTTTCTGATATTAGTTGATTCAAATATGCAATTAAAGGATAATATGGCTAGATTCTCATTTAGTTTGACAATTTTTATTGAATATTCATAGCTACATTATGAGTAAAAGCATGAACATTTTTTCTACAAAAAGTGATTTGGAATGAGGGATTTCATTGAAAATTCTGGTTGTGATTCATCTGTATTATATTGATACGTTGTGTTAGAACTGAATGCTAGAAAATTTTCAATCTAATTTATGAGATTATTGAACATTAAGGATGCAAGTCGAATTTTTCCTGACTATGATTAATAGTGCTTTGCATCTGAATTCTACATTTCTTTGTAGCTATGTGCATTTGCAGTTTACATGTTTGGACATATTGTATTTTAGCATTCTAAATGAATTTTTCTAACAGGTAGTTGAGAAATGGCAAGAACTTCTACCAACACTCAAGTAGGATCCACTTTAAAAGGAACTCCAAGGACTAAGAGGGGTAGAAACTACACCAAAAATTGGCTTTTGGAGCACCAAATTAGATAGCGATTAGTAAAAACTGCTTTGTATAAAACACTAAGAGAGCCATGCAAAATGTGAGATTCCATAGGAACTGCTCTCTAATATATACTTCTAAGAGCAGTTCATTTGGAACTACTCTCTAGTATGTACTTCTGAAAGCGGTTCATCTGGAACCGCTCTGGTAATTGTACTTTAGAGAGTGATTGTTAAATAACTTCTCTCAGAAGTGCTATACTTTAGAAAGCAGTTCACACGTGGAACCGTTCTTACAACTTTACAGAGTGGTTGACATGTAGAACTGCTCTGAAAGATATATATTAGAGAACGATTATTTCTTAACCGCTCTCAGATCTTACAATTTTTAAATTAAACCATAAGCCCTAATCTGGTTGTCCCTATTGCCGCGCCATGTCTATACTTCAAATTTTTGTCTGTGTTTAGTGTTTTCTGAGAAATTTTTGCAGAATAACAAGTACCATTGACATCACATTCAAAATTTTAAGGTATATTAATAATCGTTTCTTTGTTTTCTGGCTATGTTTGGACTTTCGTACTCTCTCATTGTGACACCTAATATCCACTATATTCTATCTCATTAAGTCAGGACAATGATCTTTACAAAATAAAGTATTAACGTGCATACATACATAAAGGCAGTCTAATTATCAGTATAGCATATTCATTCAACAATTCCAATCGTCATCATAAATAATCACCTTCAAGTTCTCATTTATCATTATCACTTTTCAAAATAAAGAGTCAATACATAATTGTCTCCCTGTACAATTTAACATCATCAATCTCAGTCCATTAGCACTCTCAATTAAACTATGGAGAGAAATTTTTTTTTTTTTACCAACAAAAAAACTTTTAGAAACAACAGTTCCACATATGCTTATTCTTTTCCTTTCACATCATTATCTAATATTGAACTATTTCATCATTTCTACGAGTACTCATGGCAACTAGTTTCCATTCCGGCATTACTAATATAATTTCATATCAAACGGTAATATACAGATAATAATAAAAAAATCAAGGAATATAAACTGTCAATTATATAAAAGAAATGAGTAAAGTCATCCAAACCAAATTGTCCAAGGTAAATACAACAACAAAATAAACCCCTAAAAGTGTAGTATTTCAAAATGAAACAAACCAAAGTCCTATGAGCAGTATCAACCCATCAAAAAAAAAAAAAACAGTCTATACATAAAATTCTAATGGAAGAGAATCCTCGCTAGGGTCAAATTCCATCCCATCAGAGTCAGGAGAATCATCCGTTGGTTGAAGGCGAAGAGAAGGTGGTAAGTCATCTGGGTCGCTATCAATCTAACCAATGATAGGTGGTGGTGAACGAGAAGCGAGTGGGGGTGGGGGTGAAGGGCATCGTGTAGAGGGTCCAGCTTCATTAGAAGAAGGTGCAGGGGTTCTCTAAGAACAGCGAGGTACAGGTCGAATGGAAGGCTCAACAATTCCAATATCTTTCCATTCAGGTGCAGAAGAAGAACGGGGACAAGAAGTAAGTGTCAAGACTCATAAGGGCTTTACCTTTGTCGAGGATTTTGGAAAGCTTAGAGGGTGGCATTTGGTTTGGTGAAGATGGAGAAGGTGGGTGGATGATGATACTTTTCTCAGAAGGCAGAGGTATAGAAATATCGACGAGAAGGTAGTCGCTCCAATAGGGTTTCCAGTCATCCTTAGCGATGGGTCTCAAGTTCAAAGTGATCATTCCCTTGTACATGAGATGACACGTTGCTGGATCATACGTCCATGCCTCTCTCCCTCCAAAGTCTATTCCCCAAATCATCGCCCCCTGTGGATCCATCTGCCATACAGCCATGCAAACACACAAGTGAATACAACACAAAAGAAATACAACAGAAAGAGTGAGTCCAACATAAAAATTTACTAATAATCGAATCAAGCAAAAAGAATGAAAAGGAATAAAAGAATTAGAATTTAAAGAAACACTTACTTTTGGAATCCACATCCAATTTCACACAATAAATTTCGACACAAACAATAAGGTCAAACAAAATCATAAATGAAATGTAAGCCGCTCATGCAATCATTACTTCCTCAAGTTTCCAGCATTTCCTCTAGTCAAGGTGATCGGAGACCCTCTTCTCTACAAGCACACCAAGTGCACATATACACAAGAACATCTTTCCCTCTAATTCATCTTTATTCCTTAGGAATGAGTTCTACCACAATCCTCGACAATGCTTGCTCGCGTTACTGCTTTTTAGATGGATTTTCTGGATACATGCAGGTTCATATTTCACCAGAGGACCAACACAAGACCACATTCACTTGCCCATTTGACACATTTGCTTACACCAGGATGCCATTTGGTTTGTTCAACACTTCGGGCACCTTTTAGAGGTGTATGATGAGTATATTTTCTGACCTTTTGGAGAGTTGCATGGAGGTGTTTATGGATGATTTTACTTTCTATGGTTCTTCATTTGATGCATGCCTAGAGAATTTATCTAAGGTGTTACATAGGTGCATCCAAACTAACCTTGTGTTAAATTTTGAGAAGTGTCATTTTTTGGTCACACAGGGTATAGTCTTGGGTCACTTAGTCTCCAGTCAGGGTATTCAGGTTGATAAGGCTAAAATTGATATCATTGTTTCTCTACCTTACCCCACTTCTATGTGAGAAGTGCGTTCCTTCCTTGGACATGCAGGTTTTTACAGGAGATTTATACAGGACTTCAGCAAGATTGCACTGCCATTGTTCAAGCTTCTGCAAAAAGAGGTAGAGTTTGTTTTCGATCAGCCTTGTCAGCTAGCTTTTTAGGAGCTGAAGCGGCGGCTTACCACCACACCTATTGTTCAGCCACCTAATTGGGAGCTTCCTTTCGAGCTCATGTGCGATGCATCCAACTATGCACTTGGAGCTGTTCTAGCTCAGCGGGTTGGGAGGCTTTCTCATGTAATAGCTTATTGGATGCAGCTCAAGTTAATTACACCACTACTGAAAAAGAGCTTATAGCTATTGTATTTGCTTTAGATAAATTTCGTTCATATTTGCTAGGCTCTAGGATTATTGTATATTCTGACCATGCAGCTTTGAAATTCCTGTTAAAGAAGCCCGATGCTAAACCCAGATTGATCAGATGGATGCTTCTCCTTCAGGAGTTTGATATTGAGATCAGAGATAGGAGTGGTGCAGAGAATTTGGTAGCAGATCACTTGAGTAGGATTGAAGGGGGAATGTTGATCCCTTTCCGATTAAAGATGATTTTCCTGAGGAGCAGTTGATGCAGTTACATGATATTACTCCTTGGTTTGCTGATATTATGAATTACCTGGTTGCAGGTATCTTCCTTACAGATGCGTCTAAAGCACAGATAGCCAAACTAAAAGGTAAGGCTAAATATTATGTTTGGGATGACCCTTATCTTTGGAGATTTTGCAGCGACCAAGTGATTCGAAGGTGCATTCCAAATCAGGAGATCCATTCTGTGCTTCAATTTTGTCATGGTACACCTATTGGAGGACATTATGGATCATATAGGATAGCTAGGAAGGTGTTGGAGAGTGGGTTTTACTGGCCTACCATTTTCAGATATGCACATCAATTCTCCAGCACCTGTGAGCAGTGTGAGAGAGCAGGGATGGCCATTACGCAGAGACAAGAGATGCCTCAGCAGCCGATCATTTTCTGTGAGGTTTTTTATGTTTGGGGTATTGATTTTATGAGTCCATTTCCTGTATCTTTTGGTTACACATTTATTTTACTAGTTGTAGATTATGTTTCCAAATGGGTGGAGGTTAAGGCCACCAAAACTAATGATTCTAAAGTTGATGTGGATTTTGTTAGATCTAACATTTTTTTGCAGCTTTGGTGTGCCTAAAGCCATTATCAATGATAGGGGAAGCCATTTCTGCAATAGAAGCATGCATGCTTTGCTTCATAAGTATGGAGTTGTGCATTGAGTGTCTACAACTTATCATCCCCAAACTAATGGGCAGGCCGAGGTTTTTAACAGGGAAATCAAGCAGATTTTACACCATAGGACAGCTTACCGGACACTGATTGGGATGTCTCCTTACAGGATTGTGTTTGGTATTGAAAGGAAGCTTCAATTACAATAACTTGAGGAGCTTCGTTTGGAAGCCTATGAGAACTCAAAAATATACAAGGAAAAAGTCAAACGCTTCATGATAGACATATTTTGAGAAAGGAGTTTAAAGTGGGCCAACAAGTGCTTTTGTTCAATTCCCGCTTAAAACTTATAGCCGGTAAACTTAGATCTAGATGGGATGGTCCTTTTGTTGTTACTAATGTGTTTTCCCATGGTGCAGTTGAAATTAAGAATGACGTCACCAGTAGCATTTTCAAGGTCAATGGACATCAACTCAAGGAATTTCATCAAAGTCCAAAGTTGGAGGAGGAAATTGTAGAAAGCATGTCCTTGGAAGCACTAACTCTTGAACCTTGAGGGAGTTCTTTCCCTATTCTGTATTCTTTGAAATTGTCTTTGTTGTTTGGCTGCATTGAAGACAATGTAACTTTTAAGTGTGGGGGGAGTTGCATGAAAACTTGTGTTGTTGTTTTCATTTTCTGCAGTTTTTGTTTGCTATTTTCGTTTTCTGTTTTTCTTTTCTTCAGTTTTCATTTTCTGCAGTTTTCTGTTTTCTATTTTTTTGTTTTCTGCTGTTTTTCAAATTCTGCAGTTTGTGCTTCTATTTTTCTGTTCTGATGATGTTTTGTTGGAGTTTTCATCCTTTCCTTTTAATTTCTAGATGTAGGAATTGTGAAAGTTGTTATACCATTTTTAGTTGATAGGTTGCAATTATGAGTCATTTTTACATTTTTTGTTGAGCAAGTTGCTTAAATATTTTGAGTTTGATTCATTAATGATAGAATATAAAGCTTGTGAGAATTTTGAGCATATTTTACTTCTTTCTTGTGTGATTTCACTCATGTTGCTAGATTACCTTTGGTTTTGCCTTGTATCTTTTTGAAGCTTCTTGTCACATGCATTATTGATATGATTTAGGCCTTTCTTCAAATTCTAGCTACTTTGCCAAATTGACTTACCTTACATTATTCCTCTTGCTTACCCCCTTTGGGCCTTTATAACCCTTCCTTGATTTTAGCTCATTATAAGCCATATAGTGAAAAACCATGATGTTCCATAACCTTAGGGACTATAGGAGCTTTGGAATTGTTTTGGGAATGAGTCTTTAATAAGTGTGGGGGTGCCTCTAGGAAATACTTCTATATTGTGGATATTGAGTTGTTTGGTTTTTTTTTTAAAAAAAAAAGAAGAAGAAAGAAAGAAAGAAAGAAAAGCAAGCAAAAGAAAAAAAAAGTATATATATAAAAAAAATATGTGGAAAACCATTGGGGTTAGGAGATTTTTCTAGGGGTAATCTTTTTGCTTATTTAAACTTATTCCCCATTGCTCCTCTTTTCTCTTTGGTTGTTTAAGCCTAAATGTCTTTTCCATCTAACCTTTTCATTGGCCACATTACAAGCTAAATAAAAGTCCTTTTGATCTTTAATAGCATGTGTTTCATGTTGTGGAAATTAGAAGCTTGTCAAAGCTTGATTGTGCTAGTTTTCATGTTGTGTTGAGCGTAAATACTAGCCGAAAATATTTGAGAGTTGAGAGCTATACACTATCTATGAGGTTCTATAATTTTTGAATCTTTCTTTATTTTAACTTGCCTTCTTGCTTACTTTTAATGTCATTTGTATCTCATTGATTGTTTGTTGCCTTGATTCTAGAAATGTTTGTTCTCTTTCTTTACTCTTTGCATTGGAAATTCATTAGAAAGTTTTGCCCCGGAGTGCAAAGGATTAAGTGTGGGAGTATTTGATAGTCATATTTTAGTACATCTTTCTCTCCATGTTTTTGGTTTAATTGAGATTCATTAGTGCATTATTTTGACGTGTTAGTTTAGATTTGTGTTAGTATGTAATTTAGGATTTAAATATAAATCTTTCTTAATTCCCGCCATAATTTCTTATTTTGACACAGTTTCTTGCAAAGACCATATCTGGAGCTACACGACTCGGAATTGGACCAAATTGGTGTCCCTGGAAAGCTAAGATAGAGATCTACAACTTCGCTGTTGGGAGAAAATCCCAGTTCGAGCATATTCAAGTCCAAAATTGTGTCACAATGTTGCGGCCCTACACTGAAATTTTCATAATTTGATTGTATTATTGATTTTACTTAGTTAGGAAGTTGGGTCTTAATTAAGCCCAATTATTATGTATTTTACTTAGTTAGATGTTTAGGAAACTCATTAGGGAGTTAGGCCTTAATTAAGCCCAATTATTTTATCTTTAAATAAAGGTTATGACTCTATGTACGGATCCTTGTTTTTCTTTTCCCGCAATTTTTCAGAATTACAAAAGTCTTTATTTTAAATTCTTTCCTTTATTTTTGTCTCTCTACCCTCCATCTTTTCATATTTTCTGGTTTTGGCCGAAGCAAATATGATCATAAAGCAAGGCTAATCCATCAATTGGTTCAAGGTTTCAAGAACAACATTGCATTTGAGTTTCGGGTTAGGTTCTATCGAATTCATGCTTTTCCTCCTCTTTTCTGATTAGGATAATTTCGTTTTTCATGATATTGATTTTTTGTTTGCATTCTAAATAGAGAATGAGAATTTCATATTTGAAATAAATGAATTCACCTAATTCAATAAATCAATTGTTCTGAATTTTGTTAGAGCATTGGATTTGCGATTGCAGTTCTTGTTTTGATGAAATTCATAATCTAGATTTAGATTTTGGGTTATTAATGTCGTATTGAATTAGTGTTGATTGGAAATTCGTTGGAATTATATTCGTGTAACAATGAGAATTGTTTTGTAGTGATTGAGATCTTGATTTCGTTGAATTTCATATTTTGTTTCGTTATAATTATTCCTTGTTCTTTTCTTTTCTGTTGTTTACAATTTAATTCAAAACAATCCTTCTTTAAGCTAATCTGAAATCACATGAAGGACTAGAAACAGAATGTATCTTATGTCCTTGTGAGATGACCTAGGTTTACTCCTTGTATTGCAAAATTTTTAAGAAAATCTAGTTTGTTTGATATCATTGCGACGTGGTTATCACACTACCCCCAAGGTCCTTCTCTTGAACCTGAACCCTCCACATTCCCCAGCTGTGTCAAATTGTGACCTTGACTCCCTCTTTCACCTCCATGCATAGGAATAACTCAAACAACTATGTACACACTTAAAATTTCTCAATTTTCAATGTTGTCATTCTCGGATGGCACACTCAAGTAGCAGAGAAAACATTATAATTGGCAATCATTTTCTCAGTTCAAAGTGAACACAACAAGTAAATCTTAACAATCAGAACCAAATGATTAACCACCATAAAGCAATAATGTCAACCATAATGGAATGGAAACGTTTCTATTTTTTTAAAATCCTTTTCTCCAAATAGATTTTTAAAACACATTCAAAAATAGAAATAATCATGCATTAAGGCACACTATTCCAAAAACAAACACGAAAGAAGAAAAGAGAGAGAGGGAAAAATGAAAATAACTATAATAACTTTTCAGAAAATATTAGAAGGAAAAATACATATTCTATGTGAATAATATTAAAATTTTCACACAGGGTAGCCGTGGTTTCAACTTCATGCATGTTCGATTTTTTTTAAAACAACAATCAAGAAAAATTAGAATTTAAGTGTATAATGAGTTATGTTTGATTTAGAGTTAGTGATAAAATCTTAAGTTTGACAAAAGTGGTTTATTTGCTCTCGGCCAAGTGGAAACAAGGGAAGGAATTAGGTTCTTCCTATGGTTTTCATCAAGATAGGTGTAGATAGAGAGAAAATATGTAAATTTCGTAAGGAAAACCACATGCAATGAGATACAGGAAATATGGACTGGGAAAGAGATAAGGAACTTTATAAAAATAATGAAGAGCAACATGTTATTTTTAAAATCATCCTTTGTACCCAACCGAAAAACAAGAATGGTTAAGAACTATGAAAATACCAAACCATCGTTGACATGCAAAAGTACCTCAACCATTATCGCGTTTATGTAGGCCACAAAACATGATTTCTACACTATTCAAACAGAATCATCATGAGATGAGAGAAAATCTTTTACATGCAAGTTTTGGTGAAAGTTTGAGGTGAGGGCGAGAAAAGAAGGCACATACAATTTCCATTATTTAAACGAATAGCCACACACAGTCAAGCACAAACAAGATCTCCCCTTGCCTTGCGTGGAATAAGAATGAGAAAAGAGTTGAAGGTTGGTTCTCGTCACATGCAAAACTCGCCCATGAAGTGACTCCCTTGGTAACGGTGTGAATGTTGAGAGAGGTGGAAGTGTAGGCTGTGCAGGTGGTTCCTTCGTGTCCACTTGGTTCCCTTTGAGAGGTGAGGTTGAGGAGATGTTCACAAGAGAGAAAGAGAAGAAGGTGCTAAAGTGAGAGAGAATGGTTCGAAGTGTGATAGGTCACGATGGGCTAGAGAGGATTCTTTTTGGAAAAGAAGGAAAAGGGCGCATAGGAGTAAATAGGGTTTTTATATTGTGTGAGTGTAGTGCTTGTGTTCCTTCATTCCTAATAGGCGTGACGGTTGAGAGGTTGCACACGAGGGGTCAGGGCAGGTGTGCATCTTCTCCCTCCAAGTCTAAGCATTTGAAAGGACATGAATCTAGCTCTACCCCTCTGAAAGGTCACACCTCCTTGGAGCCTTGTGCATGCAAAACGCCTCCATAATGAGCAATAAATGGAGCGACTTTTGAGGAAGTGGAAAAAGGCAAAGGTTAATGCTATAAACACATTTTCAGAATTAATCACTATTAAGGGTAATTTTTGAATGGCAGGTTGGCCTTGATTGGGGTGAGTAATTAAGGCAGGTCGGCAGTTTTTGAATTTATTTAGGGATGGAATAAGTGCAAATCCCTCCATATTCCCATGGAGATTTAAATGCAGGTGGGAGGCAATATAAATAGGCTTAGTGGCAGTTTAAATAGGTAGGTGAGAGGTTCCTTAGTTAAGTGTGATCAAGGCACATTTATTATAGAATTTCTCAATGAATGGCCATGATTTTAAATGCAGGAATATGGGAAAACTACTAGTTATGATGGTTGCTTGGGAATATAAAGAGCATGTGTTTAAAGAGAATGAACAAAGGCTTCAAATTTTGAGTAAGGCTAGTCTCTCTCTCTCTCTCTAAACATTAATGAATGAAGTTTTTGGTTGCACATTTAAAGGAAAGTTCAAATATTTCCCACGTGAATTAAGGTGGGACAACTGCTCATAATTAGGGTAACTAGGAAAACAAAAATTTGCACTGAGTACTATTATTAAGGTTTGAATCTATGCCATTAAGGTTGATTCTCTCTCTCTCCCCCAGGAAATAAATGAAAATTTGGTTACTATATTTAAGAGGGAAAGGCTTAAATGGCAAGGTGTCTCTTGGGCTCCCTTTGCTTCACGTGTAACATAGTGTGAAAAGGAGTGATTTCACAATAAATGCTTGATTTAGTGCGCATAATGATAGGAAAAAATGAAAAGGCTCATGTATATTTTGACTAGGGTTAAGTGGGTATTTACTGGTAGAGAGAGTCATTAATAACGGCTAGGGAAGGCAAAAAGTCACACATGTAACCCTGCAAAATCAAGAAAATACAATATAAACAAATAAAATGAGTCAAGAGAATAATAATAGCAATAATAATAACAAAGCGGAGTCCACTCATTCTAATCAATGGACAACTTCGTCCCAGGGTTTGTCTTACTATCCTAGGGTTTTTCAATGTATTCCACTAGATGACCATATAGACACGCGTATACATAAATAAATAAACATACACTAGAAAAATAATTATGCAAGTAAGGAACACAAGACAATTGGACCATCAACAAAAAAAAATATGAGCTAAGAATCAATCAATCTCAGAAAACATCTTAATTCGTAACAAAAACTAAGTTAGAGTAAAAAAAATGAAATGAAGAGTCACTAAATAACAACGGACAATCCATGTTGAGTAAATCGGAATTAGGGATGTTACACTCATTCTTTCTATTCACTGAAATGCACTTGTATTATTGACATTGAATAGTTACAAACGTCCGTCCTCCATAAGTGGCTTCAGGTGAACTGCACAAATTAGTGGAACTTCTTTCAGTCCAGGTTAGTGCTGTTGTGTTTGTATGAACTGATTATATTCAAATTTTAACCATTGCTGCCTAACAGAGAACATGAAATTAGTTTTTATTTTGTAAAAGTTGATTTGAAAAGGTTGAACCATAGGTTACTTAACCTCTGAAATGTTGTTCAAATTGTTTTTTAGGATTTGTTGAACATGATAATAGGACACTGGTTAATTATAATGAAAGAGATTAATGTGAAAATTCAACACTGGTTGATGTAATGCAGGTCATTTGTTGTGTTTTTTTCTTGTTGTTCCAATATAAACAGAAAGTAGGGAACATGCTATTATATATGTTGTTCTAGGAATTGAAATAAGTTTATGTATTGAACAAGATATTGTTGTTTGTTTTGCCCCTGTTATGTATATTTGCTTTGTATGAATGAAATTGATGTTCTATCTTATAGAATGTTATGAATGCATGATTATTGTTAGTGATTAAATTTGAAAGGTATGATTAAATCATTATTTTCAATCTCAAATTTGTCAAAGTTGGACAGTTTGTGAACAAACTTATTCATTCATTGGTTTGCATTTGCTTCTCATAATGTTGTAATTAATACTTAACAAGATTTGAGTTTGGAGCTTTCTCATTGTCTCTTGGTGCATGCTTAATTGAGATAAATCATCTCATATTCAAGTTGTGTACTAAGAGACTAATGCGAAATGCTGCCCAAATTTTGTCAAGTAAAAAAATACAACATTTAAGTAGCAATTGTTAATTAAGGTATGAAAAAGTTTGTTCTCAAATGGGATAGGACCCTCCCATGTGAGAGTTAATATGACATTCACATTTGTAAATATCGTTACCGTAGTTGGAGCAAATATTGATCGAAGTTAAATGGTAGCTAATCGTTTAAGTGAAGAATACGAAGATGGAGTCAAAGAGTTTATTTTATTAGATTTGTGAATAAGTATGCAACTGATCTCAACCATATTCCCTGTTCTTATTGGTGTTATTTGAATATGTTACACGTAAATGTGGAAGAATTGGAAGAACATCTAATGTGCAATGGGATAGATGAAAAATATACTTGTTGGACAAAGCATAGTGAGATACAAGGTGGAAGTACATCAACTAACATGGAAATCGAGTGTTAATTACTCAAAGATATTTAGAACAAATGAGAGTGGTCATGCTAAATAAATTTCAAATGTTGTGAAGAAGATCTTAGAGATTGTCCAAAGATGTTTGAGAGGCTGAAAGATGATATAGAAACACCATTGTATAATGGATGCACAAAGTTTACAAGATTAAGTGTTGTTTTAAAGCTTTATAACTTAAAGGCCTCGAATGGATGGACTGATAAGAGCCTCACAGACTTGCTAAGTTTACTACATGAGATGCTACTAGAGGATAATTTGCTAACAAAGAGAACTAAACAAGTACTTGCTTCCATTGGATTGACCCATGAAAAGATACATGCTTGTCCTAATGACTGCATTTTGTTTCGAAATGAGTATGTATCACTAAGTCAATGTCCAAAGTGTAATGTATCATGATACCTAAAGAAAGAATCAACACCTGCAAAGGTCATGTGGTATTTTCCAGTAATACCAAATGCAGAAAATGCAAAGCAGATGACTTGGCATGCTAAAGGCAAAATTAGAGATGGAAAGCTTGGGCATTTAGCAGATTCTCCACAATGGAAAAAATTTGATGACGAATATGGACAGTTTGCAACTGAAACAAGAAATATACATTTTGCATTAGCAACCGATGGAATGAATCCACATGGCATGCAAAGTAGCACCCATAGTACATGCCCGGTGATTTGGTTTAGTGCTTATGTGGTATCTGATATGTTTTTTGAATCCATTGTAGTAAACTTTTGAGGTGGAATCTATCCACAATGATATTGTTCTTTCATTAGTTGGACGAGATCTTCATGCATTCCGCACACGGATAAGGAAACATATCTTCGACAAAGATGAAAATCATGTCCCCCAACCTCTAGAGAAGTATAAGAGATTCACCACAGTCACTGATCACTGGATGGACTTTGTCAACCAATCCTGCACAGAAGATTTTAAGGTAATTTGTCTCACATTATTACTTCAATTATCATTTCATGTACACATGGTTATTGATTTGGTGCGTTTCTGAATGCCTAATTTCAGAAAGAATGTGAGACTAATGCAGTAAGGGCGAAAGGAATATCGTACAGATACAGGCAGCTAGCTAAGGGATATGCTCAGTTAAAGCAAGATTTGGTAGGTAATTTTGTATCATATATAACATTGTAATGGTTTTTTTTACTCTTATGTTTTCTTTAACGAGGGCATTTAATCTTAATTTTTGTGTAGACTACTACATCTAGATCTAATTTGACCTCAGTACCTCGACATGTCCTATGGAAAGCTGCTAGGGTCAATAAACAAGGTGGCATTGATGACGAAGGAGTTCAAAAAATGGTTCATGAATTTGTAAGTGGTTACTGCTAATATGTTAGTATATTCGTTATGCATAAAGTTGTATATGAATTCTCCTTTAATGATATGCAAGTTTATGTTATGTTTAATGCAAGAAACCCTTTCACAGGTCACTCCAGACTCTGAGTCTGAATCAATAGCCCGAAATGACATACTCTCTCAAGCACTTGGTGTAAGAGAGCATCCAGGTCGTGTGAGGGCTGTAGGTTTTGGGGTGACCCAAAAATCTATATTTGGGCCAACACCATCATGTCCACATCCATCATTTACCGAGTGGCTAAACATGTAGTATTAGGTAGCGCATTTGACCAATGTAGTGACACAATTGATAGGGGGTCAAGGATTGCCCCTATTCATGTCAGCTCAGATGCCATTTAACCCTACTACCTCCCAACCACCATATATACCACCCCCTTTCAATATTGCTCCTAAAATGCAACCAATGGTGGACATTGGTCCAAAAATGACTAGAGATGCACCTTCTACCAGCCATAAAGGCAGCTACACACCAATTGCATCTGTTGACATTCCAAAGGTATTTAAGCTCCAATAAATCATTATTTACCTTTTAATGTTTACTACTTTTGATTTAATAGAAAAGAATATAACAAACTTGTTTTTCTAGGGTGATCATGACTGTTTCCTATACTTGAACACTCCTTTTTGCTTGGTTGCAAGAGAGAGAGTATATCATACAGTGGCTGAGGACTCATTACATAATATGACTCTTCCTCCAGAGCATTGTAAGATTTCACTAGAGGTAGTGCAATGACATGAGGTCTGCATTGTAAGATTTCACTAGGGGTCTGCATTGCCTGTCCCAAATGAACAAGCAAACCTAATTTGCCTGGAGATGCCATTGGTACTTATGTTGCTTGGCCATTTTTCGTAATCACTTTAAGACCTAAGGTATGTATGCAAGCTTCTTTATAGTTTGGAAGACTAGATGTTACAATTAATACATATATATTTCAGGTATCCCCTTTATCAAGTAAAAGGTTAAGGAAAAAGACAGGCTACTCAAAAGAGTCCATTACTGGTCCATCCAATAAAGGTAGCAGTCTTGTGTATCATCAGAGATTCTTGTTGGCAGAAGCCCAAGGTGCTATATGCTTGAATATGATAAAGCTTTTTGTGAGAAGTTATCAAGCTATTGATATAGCTACAATTCATCTAACAACTCTGCACTGGGGTAAAGAGTTTTGTGTCATTTTGGGGAAGGAAAACATTTTATAGGTCATACATCGATATTGGTTGAGTACCTCTAACATTAACCTTTACATACAATAAATTACTTTACAAATTTTGTAATTCTTTAGCAATTTATAACTTTTTGTACATTTCATTGTATAATGAATTTCAATTCTACTTTTGCAATACAAGATATTTATATGAAGCTTACTTATATGGAACAACAATGGCAAATAGATTCTCATTTATATCTTTGTATGAAATTGACAAAAAGCTTAACCCGAACCCATATCAACATATAGCTGAAATGTTGAAGCGCGTATGGGTGAAGATCACTTGATTTTTGCACCTTATAATGTTGGGTAAGTCAATCTGATTGAGACTCTGCTTTATGTTTATAAATTAGCATATAACTTTTAATTCTTGTAATCCTAAACATATATTTATACTCTTGGTAGGCAACATTGGGTCTTGGTTGCAATCCATACCTCTGACGAGACTATGTATTATATGGATCATCTACGCAAGCAGTTGAAGATCAGAACACATATGCAGAACTTATTTAATAAGTAAGCATTCATTTATGTCAAATAACTATGATTAATGTTAAGTGGTTCAAATGTATCTAAGTTCTTTCATGCACCATTGTTAGTGCTCTTGTCACGTATTGAGCAGAGAAGGAAGTGCAGCCCTCTAGGACAAAGATGCATCAAACAAGATGGGTTACTGTACAAGTAACATTATATCATACAATATGTTTTTGATTTTCAGGTAAATATTAATAACACTGTATATCTATCTTAGTTAATGTTGATTTATTTGTTTTTTTCTTCCACACAGCTTCAAAAGCAAACAAATAATGATGACTGTGGATATTATGTATATCAAGCTTAGTTACTCCAAAGAGTTTGACCATGCTCCTCGTATGACGACTCAACAAGTTAGAACCAAGGTCATCAACACACAAAAAGATACTATCCCAAGACTGGATTGTAGAACCATGTGTCCTCCACTAACAGTAGGATTCACAACTTGATTAAGTCTTAGTTTGTCTGTACACCCATGCAACAAAGAAATGCACAAGGAAAAATGGACAAAACACACAAAAGGGTGAGTCCATACACTGAATTAAAATGAAACAAGCCACACAATAATCAAGGAGCACATTCATAATCTTCTACCTCGGTAATTCATCACAGAGTAATATAACACAAGTGCATATGTGAGATGATGCATAATGTAGGTCATTTATGAATTTCTCTCTTGTTTACTCACATGATGTAATGCATGGGGATCCCAATCACTTACAATATCATCATCATAACTGTTTAACATTATAGGCGGTCGGAGGACTCCATTCCCTACTTCACATCCAAGCACATTAAAATCATATATCACTTTGTCGACAACACACGCCAAAAGCGTCCCATTCAGGAATGGACCTACCACGACCTTGGTAACAGGTGTTCACATTATGATTGGCAAGGGTTTGTTGGCGACGTGACCTGGTCACAGTGAGCTACTCTGCACCATTGGGTCATCCCCCCTTTACCACCCCAAGGTTCGCCTTGAACCTAACACAAGTGCTCGATAGTTGTGCCAAATGTAGCCTCGATAACTCTTTCTTTCACAAGCTCATGATGAATGAAAATCAATTTTTACCATTTCTTTCCTTTATACTCAACTTTCTCCTCCTCTCTGAGGATTCTATATTCAAGCACATCCTGATACATATTCGTGTTAATCAACACACTTTAAACAATTTCAATGGTAAACTAAGGTTTCACTTATTAAAATAAATATTCAGGGAAGACTGTCACTGCATCAACAAAAGACATTAATTCTTTCTAACTGAGTAACATATTTTTGTATATATTTGGTTCAGTCCAATACTATATCCATACAAGTATACACTGTAGTTCAATCAATAGTTCATAAGATTTAATGATAAGGGATGCAGACTTACATAGAAAAGTAATTTCTAAAAAATAAAAGTGCAAAGCTATGCAGGAAGATGACAGTTGCAAGAATATTCATATAGAAGACAGAATGCTACAAAATTAGGAAATAAAAAAAAATATTTATTTCACACATTCAGTTTTCTGATCAACGGTCTTGTTTTTGGTGTAATAGTGAAATTGGTTAGGATTCAGTATTTGCATCTAATTCTTGTAAGTCCATGTACTTCAGCTGTATAATTACTTAATCATTATTCACTTTATGTTGAGCAGAATTTTTTCTCATATTATACATGCATATCCAAGCTCAGTATTTAATTACTTACAGAGTTTTTAAAAAAAGCTTACTGATTCAATGTTCCTTTTTATTACATTAATACCTTATACATATATATATAGTATGGGTAGAAATGCAATTTACGTACTCTTGCAGTAAAGTATATTATGCATAAATAAAATTAAACTTGTGTGGGCTTGCAGTAACACTTTCTTTATAAAATCAACACACGTACTCTGTACAAACACAATTTAACTTTGTCTTGAAGTAATAAAATTCACATATGCTTGAACCAGAACATGTTAGTTTCAACGTAAATAATTTCGTGCATACATGCATTTGGACTAGCATTAATATCTAACTTCTCTTTAACTTATCGTTTGTTTTCGCAAGTCTCAGTTTTATTTTCCTCTCATACTAAATCCTAGATCTTTACCTATCCTGTATGAGTTCACATTTTTCTAATAGTTTCTCTTATACATGAATAATATTAAGTTACATACTTAAACCAGCATTTTCTATATCCAGGGGTGAAAATCTTTTTAATATATATATATATATATATATATATATATATATATATGTATGTATATACTTTGTTCATTTGATTAGGTACTCTTTTTATTGTTAATATATTTTTTATACACTTTTTGTGGTATTAGTCTTCGTGGATAGAAGTAAAATTTATTTATGTAAATTCTCATATTCGAATTTTAACTTAGCTACACTAGATTCATGGAAAGTCTGTAGTTTCTATACAGAGTTACCGGTTTATGTTATATGGTAACTACTTATTACATGTTGGGGCCATTATTCATAATAAACAATTAATTTATCATCAGCAACCATACTTTATAAGTTTGATGCAGAAATAAGATTTAAATCTTCATATGTTATATCCAAATATCAGTATCTATTCGTGTGGGTATTTTGATATCTATTCTTCACAGAGGTACAATCAACACATACGCTATAGATTTATATATATTTATTCATTTAAATCGGCATTCCCTATGAATAGATGACAAAATCAACATAAGCACTTTGTACAGAATCAGATTAATATATGTACACACAGGGACATTAGTATTTAATTGAATACTCTCTTAATGCATAACAAAAATTAACATACAATTACACCTAAATTCTGTGCTCAGTTACTTATATCTTTGTTATGAAGCACTGACTCTATCCATTTCTCATGGGGGTATTGTTCTTGCTGTGGAAACACCAGTCTTCAAGTCTCTGCTTGGATAGGGTGACGTCCTTTTGTATCTAGCTGACATTGCTTGACGTGGGGAGGGCACCTGCAAAAGGCACTCCGATGCTGAAGTCAGATCTCAGCTTTGAGCAGTGAATACTATTGTTTAATTAAAAGTCAACCTTTTACCTGTACTTCTCACCTTCCTTTTATAGGAAATATTATGGGCTAATAGGCTTTGTGGGTCAGCCCTGCTCCTGATAATTAATTTATAATTAACATGCTTTGTGAGGTACTCATCCTTCGTAGGCCGAGTAGGTATTTGGTTTCCTCTTTATGTAAGTAAGACCGAGTAATGTCCTATCCGGTACATTAGCCCCTCGAGCCCGAGGATGTAAGACAAGAGGGCTGGAATCATTGGTGGAGTTCTCGGTCAAGAGACGACATGGTAGTCGGCTTGCTTATGATGATATGTTCATGTCAAGTATTCGATTTTAGCAAAAGAAGGATGATGATGTCAACATTAATGAATTAGGGTTTAAATCTTAAGGTTTCCTCGTGTATAGAGCCTGTGAAACGAAAGGGTGCATGCCTAGTCATCAGATCTGAGGAGGATCTAACGGTTCGGAGAAGGTGTGACCCTTCGCTTGCCCAAAGCCCTAAATTCTATAAATATGTGGTGGGCCATCCTTCCTTTCACACGCTTTTGCTCTACACCGAAGAGTACCTTTTGTGCATTGCCTTTCTCGCTTTTGCATAGTTATTTCTTCAAACCGAAAGGTACGCTTTGCTTCTTTCATTCCACTCTTTTCCTATTATCATCATGGCTAGTTCACTAGTGTGGGAGGACTCCCTGTTGGATCATGTGAGGCTGATTACTGCTGTCGAGGATGAGAGCCTCACGAATGATAGGTTTGAGGAAGTTTCTTCACAATCGAATAGGGCTAGTTCTGAGATTAATATTAGGGAGGATGAAGACAAAACCAAATCATCCCAGGCAGGTGCTGAGTTGGATGAACCTCTGTTGAATGCGACCCTTCCAAGAGAGAGACCTGTTTTCCCCCCATGTTCCATACCTGGATATGAATGGGTGCATGGTAAAGTGGTCGGTTACTTTTTTCGTTTCCAGAAAAATAAATGTCTTTAAACCTTTGTAGATACTTGTGACATATCCTTGTGGAAGGGTTCAAATCTGTATCTGATAGCAATAAACACCTGTCAGGGCGATGGGACCGGTCATCCAGACTTAGTATTTTTAGGGGAAGAGGTTAAGGGGGTTAACACCTTCTATGTATATAAGTATATGTTCAGGGAGTTAGGTGTTAGACTCCCTTTTGACGACTTCCAAATGGGAGTGTTAAGGGTATTGAACGTTGCACCTACTCAACTGTAACCGAATGGGTGGGCGGCCATGCAAGTGTTCCGGGTCCTTTGTAAATTTCATTACATAGAACCTACGGTAGGTTTATTTTTGCATTTTTTTTTGTACGCATCCATCTGATAAGGCGAAGAGGGTGTCTTTAATAAGGCAGGCCGATTTGTCCCTATTCAAACCTTATACTGCGTCTTTTAAGGGTTTCAAAATTGGTTACTTTAAGGTAACCGTGAACCCTATATGTAAGAAATATGTTTTTGACAAGGAAAACTGACCCCTCTTTCCTTTTCAATGGACCCGGGTACCTTGTCGATATGACGTTTATCTCGAGGAAATGTTGTTGGCTGAGGAATTGTTGGCTCAGGAGTATATAAAGACTCTACCTAGGGATCTGTTGTTGAAGTCCCCCCAACCCCGGGTGGATCTGGATGTTATGTTTCATATTTTTGCTTTTGTTTCTTATGAACATTGGGTTATATTGACTCGACCTGTTTGTATTGCAGGGTTAACGGTACAAAGAGGAGCCAGATTGGGTTATCGGCATGGTCTTAAGCTGAAGGCTTCTGAAGGTACTCCAGCCCATGTCCACCGACACCAGTAATAGATTAGTTGCCCCCAGTAAAAGAAGCCCGCTATCCTCCTCAAGACCCTGCCCCTGCCGAAGGTCGACCAAAGAAAAGAAGAGACAAAGGCAAGGGGAAGGAGTCAGAGAAAAAGAAGAGACCCAAGCATGCTTGTGACGCTGGATCAAGTGGTCAGGGGAGTTCCTTTACTCCCACCGTCATGCTGACTGACACTATACTGGAATTGTTTTTTGCTTAAGGTTTTTGGGTCAACCAAATGGTGTGTCTGGATTCCTTATTAGAGTCGGCACGAGTCCTTATAAATAAGCAGACTCACAGGACTCGTTGGAAATGGTATTGCATGTTGCAGGCGCGGGCCATGGCGATGGTACGCAGCTTTGCATTGGAACCCCTGCAAGAGCTAGAAAGGGTCCAAGGCCGACTCATCTCCTCTGAACAGGCTCTGGCCCAGAGTGAGGAGGTCTAATCAAGCTTGGTCGAGACCAATAAGTCACTGGAGGAGGAAGTAGCTCAGCTAAAAGAGCACTTCTATAGCATGGGTAACCAGCTTCGGGCTGCCGAGGAGGCGTTGGAGGCAAAAAATTTGGAACTTAAGCCAAAGAGTTCGAAATTGGAGGCGAAGGGCTTGGAATTGGACCAAGAGAAGCAAAAGCCCAAAACCGAGCTGATGGGTCTGACCGATGAGTGTAATATAAAAATCGTTGCAAAGCACGAAGCCGATTTCAATCATGATGTCTGTCAAGCTCTAGAGTTCTATCGGATTCCCTCGGACTTTAGTTTCGACCTAACGCAGGACTTCTTTGGTGGGATGTTCCTACCATATGATGAAGTGGACGAGGAGGTAGAACCTGACGCCTTGGCCCTGAGCCAACTCAAGAACCCAGTTGAAGAGGATGTCCCGCTCCATCAGGGCACTGAAGGGGGGATATAGTTTTTTTTTTTTTTACTAGGGGCCGATAATGCCTAATTTTTTGTAATGCTCATCGGTCAATGAATATCAACATTTTCTGAAACTGCTTTTTATTGTTAGCCGGCTAGTAATATATGTATGAGCAATACTGATGTCAACCCATTAGGTACAATCGATTAACTATTATAACGATTTCTTCTAATAACTAATTTTTGACCAAGTAGGGGTACGCGGTAGGAGATATAAGAAGTGCTTGGGCTTTTATTAAGTTATTCATCCTTTCCGAGTAGAGGTACTCGGGAGGGAATTAATTGATTCATCCTTGGCCTCAATATTTGTGCAGAAAATGCCCTCAGTTCCATCAAGAGGAGCATGAATTTGACTCCTAAGTTATGATTCTACTTTCTATGAAAGGGGGTGATTTCTTTGCCTTTGTTTCCATTGTTCTTAATCTAATTTTCTTGCACAGTGTTAAATGAAAATCCAAAAATATTGTCCTCATCTCTCTTTTACTTTAGTCCAGTTTTATAATTCCATAGTTATATTCTTATTACACTTCCCATTCAACTTATGATCATTCTCTGCTTTTGAATATTATCGTTCCTACCATGTTGCGCATATTTTCTTGTAAGGTGAACTATGATCACATGTTGTTAAGTAATTATAGCCTTTTATCATGGTAGAGAATTGAGCCTCCACATTCTTTTCTGTGTGCATTATAACATGTATATTTGCATTCAATCCTCTAGAACTTGCCCTATTTCTTAATTGAATATGCATTATGCAATTTTTCATATAGATGTTTGAGGCCATCTTTGCACACACCCACCCACCCTTCAACACCTTTGCACCTATTTTCCCTTGTTCCACATTCCTTCTTTTGCCAAACTTAGTCTACAACAACATTTTCCTTACCTTAAGAGAGGTATTTCTTTTAAGTTGCATCAAAAGTGAATGCAATAAACTAAGTTTGGGGTGCTGATTATGATTGTAGTTGCTTAAGGACAAGCAAGTTCTCAAGTTTGGGGTGGTGAGCATTTTACATGTCAATATTACATGTCAAAAAAAATTGCTTGAATTTGAAGAAGAGAATAATTGTCAAAGTCCATAAAAAATAATGATGAAGATGATGAATGAAAAAGAAAAAGAAGAATACAGCAAGTCATCTGATAGAAAAAGGATTCTCTACATAAGGTAAAGTAAATGAAAAATAAGGTGAAAGAGTGCTTGAATCTCACTTGCTGCATCATTTAATTCATTTCACTCTTAGTTGTTGTACTCACTCACTCAAAGGAATTCTTTCCTCTTAAAAACCCAATTGAGCTTTTGATCCTCCTTGATTAAAATTGAACCTAACTTAATACATTTGTGACCAACAAAGTTCTCTTGATAGGTGGTTCATTGTATCTAGGCAAAGGAGATTGACAATATGAGAAAGCATATGGTAGGGTGAGGCAAAATGCATGAATTAAGGGAATACACTTAGCCTGAAATATTGATGAGTGAAGAGTGAAACACCATCTTGTGAGCTAGATAATTTCTTTGAATTGTGTGGATTACATGAAATCTTGTTGGATTTTTGTTTCAGTTTAGTGGGACTTTTGCTTGAAAATAATTAATTTGGGCATGATTTCTTTGTTGAATGAGTCCATGATTTTGGAAACAATGGAAGTGTTGATTAGAGTCTGATCTTGGAATGAAAATTTTGAAAGAAAATTTGTGGATAAATCTAACCCTTTTACAAGTGACTTTGTTGAATTTTGATTTGCTTGAGAATAAGCAAAAGTTTAAGTTTAGGGTTGTGATGAATCCATATTTTATTGGATTTTTACTTGTTATTTTGATATTTCTTAATAAAAAAAAGTAAAATTAGGAAGTGTAAATAACATAAAAATATCATTTTGGTCAAATATCATAGGTTTCTTAATTTTTGGTTAATTTACATTGATTTACATAGATATAGTTTGCAATTTTGATCATTTGAATAATTGTGCAGAAATTTCTAGACTAGCTAAATCCAGAAGGGCATACGAAAGTGATCACTATGAACCCATAGTAACAACTACAAAGGCCCATTTTGAGATAGTGTTGTGCGTGTTTACTTTGGAACCATAGTATACACTTTGGAGCAACCAAAGTTATCACTCTGATACCAAAGTGACAACTCCAGAGAGGCCAAAAGCACCAGACTTGCGCGTGGTTACTATAGAGCGAGAGTAACTACTATGGAACACTGCGCGTTATTACTATGATGCCAAAGTGATAACTCTAGAGAGGCCCAAATCACAAGACTTGCGCGTAACCACTATGGAGCAATAGTAACTACTATGGAGCACTGCGCGTTATCACTATGAAATCATAGTAGTTACTTTGGGAGAAAATTATGCACTATAAATAGGATTTGAGAAATTAGGATATGGAGCTTTTTACATAATTTTATTTTCTTTTGCCACTTTGGCAGCATTTTGCAGAGCTTAGGATCCTTGAGTGACAGCCAAGGCCAATCTTAGGGTTTGATTTACAATTTATCTTCATTTTCTTTTAATTCTTGCATTAGTGATATTGATTTCCTTTTGTTTTCATCTTGAATTTGTAAGACCCATCCTTATGGAGGGCTAAACTTTCTTGTAATCCTTAGTGAGTTCATGGATTCTTGAATTCCTGGGTATGAATGTTAATATAATTCCCTTTTCTTCAGGAATTTACATTTCCCAACTCTTTGAATTGAATTAATGGTTGAATGAGGGGGACATTTGATGGAACGAATTTTTGCTACTCGTTATGCACAAAGATTGTCGTTAATCCTCATCAAATATGCAAGAAATGAATGTAGTACTAGGGTGTTATCCTAGGTCGTCTCCAAGGAATTTTTGGTTGGGAACATACATCGAATAAGTGTAAACATAGATTTTAAAGCAAGTAAATTAGGGGGAGGTTTGTCAATTTCCAAATTTTTAATCAAGAGAAAAATGTAAACTAGTGAAATTCAATCAATTAAGAAGAGTAATCCCTAGTCAATCAATGAGTTTTATCCCTATTCTTTCAAATGATTCGATAATCCCCTTTTCTTCCCTTAAATTAAGTTAATCTAACAAGCGAAAATTAACTTTAACATCCCAATTAAAATTAAGCATCTTAATGCGCTCCAATCTCTATCCCTAAGATTAAGCAATCTCAAAGATTAATCAAAATTAACCAATTTTAGATTAGAATTTCGTTTGGGTAATTTAGGGTTCATTAAGCAATATTCCCCTCATGTAAATTTCATTTTATTCAGAGATTGGGATTAATAAATCCAAGGAAAGAAAGAGTAATATTGCCATTAAACCCAAGAATTCAAGAACTATATTAGTTGACTAGTAATTACAAGAAAATTTAGCCCTCCATATGGATGGGCTTCACAAATGAAAGAAAGAAATGCAGAAACGTAAGCAACATTAATGTAAACTCAATGAGAATCAAAGGGAAATTGGAAATTAAAACCTATAATGGACCCATGGCTGTCACCCAAGGCTCCAAAGCTCTGGAAAGAAAAATGTCCTAATTTGACAAAGAGAATGAAAGAAAAACAAATGTTCAAGTTCCCATACCCTAATTCCTAAAATCTATTTATAGTGGAGGACATGTCAGCAAAGTGTCCACTTTTGCCTTTGAAAGTGTCCACTTTGGGCCAAGTGTCCACGCGCAATTTACGTCAGTTTGCCAATTCTCTAGAGTTGCCACTTTTGGACTTGAAAGTGGCTACTTTGGATGCGCGTAACCACTTTGAAAGGCAATAGTGGCCACGCGCAACATGCTTCCAAAATGGCGTCCCTGGAGCTTCTGGAGTTGCTACTATTGGACTTGAAAGTGGCTACTTTGGATGCGCGTAGCCACTTTGAAAGGCAATAGTGGCCATGCGCAAAATGCTTCCAAAATGGCGTCCCTGGAGCTCTCTGGAGTTGCCACTTTTGGACTTGAAAGTAGCCACTTTGGAACCTTTAATGTCCAAACTTGCTGTAGTTGCCACTTTTGCTCCTAAAAGTGGCTACTTTGGGGGCAACTTTCATCCAAGGGCCAAGATTTCTCAAAATTAACTTGGGGACTCTACAAAATTATCAGGATAATTAAAATTGCAATCTATATCTATGTAATTAAATGCAAATTAACCAAAAATTAATAAACCTATGATATTTACTCAAAATGTGATTTCTATATTATTTGCACTATCTAAGTCCATTTTTTCTATCAAGGAGCACCAAAAACGCAAGTAAAAATATAATAAAAAGTGGATTCATCACAACCCCAAACTTAGACTTTTGCTTGTCCTCAAGCAAATCAAAATTCAAACAAATTAAATGAAGAGGGTTGGATTTATCCAAAAAATTTTTTTAGAAATTTTCATTTCAACTTCATGCTTTAATTAGCATTTCCAACATTTTCACAACCATAGACTCATTCAACAGAGGAATCATATTTATGTCAAATATTCCATTCAAAGTCCCACGAAATTGAAACAAAAGAATCAAGCACGGTTTCATGTGACTCACATAATGCAAAGAAACTATCCATCTCACAAGGTGGTGTTTCACTCATCACTCAATAACATTTCAGGCTAAGTGTTTTCCCTTAATCCATGCATTTTGCCTCACCCTACCATAGGCTTGCCCATATTTTCTATCTCCTTTGCCTAGACACAATGAACCACCTATCATGAGGGCTTTGTTGGTCACAAATGGGGTTAGGATAGGCTCAAATTTAATCAAGGAGGGTCACAAGATCAAGTGGGTACTCAAGAGGAGGGAGTTCCTTTGAGTGATTTAGTACAACAACTAGAGTGGAATGCCTTAAATGATGTAGCTTAAGAGGTTCAAGCATTCTTTCACCATATTTTTTATTTTTATTTTTTATTTGCCTTATGTGGAAATCCTTTTTTCAACTCAAAAGCCTTGCTATATTTTTCTTTCTTTCTTTTCTCCTTTTTCATTCATTCATTCATATTTCTGTGATGTCATGGACTTTGACAATCATTTTTTTTTTACATGTATTATGAACATGTATGCTGTCCACCACTCCAAACTTAAGACATTGTTTGTCCTCAAGCAACTACAAGCATAATCAACACCCCAAACTTAGTTTCTTGCACTCAATCTTGAGGCAACTCAAAAGAAATACCTCTATTAAGGAAAGGGAATTATTTTTGTTGACTAAGTTTGGAAAAAGCAAGAAGTGGGGAACAAGGAAGTGAAGTGCAAGGGTAGAGGGAAGGGTATGTGCAAAGAAGGCCTCAATCATCTAGATGGAAAATTGCCCAATGCATATTTAATTAAGAAACAAGGCAAGTTCTAGAAGATGAATGCAAAAATACATGTAATATGTACACAAAAAAGAAGAAGAAAGGCCCAATTTACTACCATGGTAAAAGTGATAATAACTTGCAAAATGAGAGTACAATTCACCCAACAAGAAAATATGTTCAAAATGGTAGGGACAGTAAATATCTACAAAAATGAGAATGAGTAATAGTTGGATGGAAAATGCAATCAGAGCATAAAAGCAAAACACAAAAGAGAACTAGATTAAAAGGAAAAGAGAATAATTGAAATGAGGAAATATTTTTGTCTTTTATCTAGTATGGTGCAAGAAAAGTAAGCTACAAATAAATGCAAAATAGAGATAAAGAGTTCACTCCCCTTTTATAGATGATGTACTCAAAGTTCAGGGGCATAATGATGCTTCTCCTGATGGAACTGAGGGCATCTAAGCAGAGAAAGAAAAGAAAACACAAAAGGTTGACTAAGTGGCATCTTCATCAAAGGTGGATGAGGTGGCTTCTTCATCTTCCTCTGCGTCTTCTGTTTCCTCTGAGGAACTAGAGCTGGGGGCATCTCTGGGTGCATTAGGATTAAGTCCATAAAAGATGCATTCTATAGGCAAAGCATAGGGCTCAAATGATACATACAATTACAATTAAGTACAAAATAAATGGTGTGGCAAACGTTCATCTTGTATAGCAATTGACTGTAGAACACAACGTGGCTGCTAAGTTTAAGGGCCATAACACAGCAATAGTGAAATTAAAGTCATGAAAAGCATGTTCAACACCTAGAAAGGCCAACAATTAGAGATAATTATAGCAGGGGCATGAGAATCAAGTGCAGCAACAGCAAAATACCATGTAATTTGAGAAACAAAATAGCAAAATGGAGGGTTAGAACTCAATGTAAATGGACATGAACAGAATTTAGACATCAAGATGTATGAATATGAAAAGGAATGGCATAATGGGTATGTTTGAGAACATAAAACTAAGGGAAATGGGCATAACGAAAACAACAAATGAAATTCATAGCAAATGGAAATGGGCGTGGCCACTTTTAGGGACAAAAGTGGGAACATTGAACATGGTTGCAGCCAAACATGTTCATTGGGTTCAATTAAAGGACCTCACCTACTCTAATTCATACAAGAATGCTTAATTAAACAAGAAATTCACATCATATTCAACATATAAGGGCACAATTAAAAAGCCCCAAATTAAGGATCCAAGAACCCTAACCCATGAATTAAGAGAGGTTGAGAGATTTACCTTGCTTGGAGCTTTGGGTGTGGCGGCGGAAGTGAAAATGTGAGGATTGGGGTTGCAAAAACTCAATTTGGGAGGTGGAGGAGTGGTGTCGTGAGGTGCGTCGTGAGTTAAGTGCTTGAGTGGGTGTTTGTGGGTGTGTGTCATGAGTGACGTGAGGTGGGCGTTGTGACTTTGAAGGAATTTAGGGGCTGCATGCAGTGGGCTGGCCCAAAGTGTGGTGCACGTGGTCACTTTCAAGTGAGAAAGTGGCAACTACAGTGAGGTTGTGTGTGTGGACATATGCGCATGGTTACTTTGGGGTTGGAAAGTAGGAACTACAGTGGGTTATTTTGTGGGACAAGTGTGCGTGGCCACTTTCAAGTGAGAAAGTGGCAACTACAGTAAGCCAAAATTCAAAGTGAATTTGTGCGTGGCTACTATGGGGCTTCAAACTGGGAACTCCAGGGAATTCCTTTTTGTGAGCATATGCGCGTGGTTACTTTCATTGAAGAAAGTGGCAACTACAGTAAGCCCCAAAATGCAAAGTGAATTGCACATGGCTACTATTGGACTTGAAAGTGTCCACGCGCAATTATTGACCTCCTGGGTGTCAAAGTAGCCACTTTTACTCTTAAAAGTGGGAACTACTAAGAGAAATATGCTTACCTTGAGCCAAAGTGACCACTACGGCTTATTAAAGTGACCACTCTCACGAAAAACAATTTGTACCAAGCATGAACGAGTACCCAAAGTGTTTGTTGCTGCCACAATCCCTGCAAAAATTCTGAGTCCACAGAAAATTATTCACATAAAATTGAATTGTATCAGAGATCTACTCTACAAATGAAAACAAATAAAAACAAAAACTTAATTGAAAGAATGCAAAGGGAAAAAACAAAATTCCTTACTCACGTGTGAGTTGCCTCTCACAGAGCGCTTCTTTAATGTCATTAGCTTGACGTGCGAAGTGATTTATTCATGACAGGGGTCTTGGTTGAAGGAATTGATGGGGGAGTACACGTCCAACTCTTCAATCTCCTCCAAGGGAACTGAGCTCTCCAAAAAATGCTTCAGGCGATGTCCATTCACAGTGAAACATTTGTTAGTGGATTCACTCTTGATTTCCACTGCACTATTAGGAAATACTTGTGTAACTGTGGATGGACCAATCCACCTGGAATGCAGCCTTCCAGTCATGAACGTGAGACATGAGTTGAATAGAAGCATCTTTTGACTTACACAGGACTCTCCTCTACCTATCAATTTATCATGATACTGCTTGGTTCTCTCCTTGTAGGTTCTTGAGTCATCATATGCTCCTAAGTGCAGCGCTTCTAGTTCTTGGAGTTGTGGCTTCCTTTTCCTCTTCCTCTTTCTCTTTCTTTTCCTCTGAAGCTACTTCACTAGTTTAGTCCCCTCTTTCAATAGAATTTTGTGCATGCACAGGAGAGGGCTAATACCAGGAATGTCAGCTAAAGTCCAGCCAATAGCTCTCTTGTGCCTTTTAATTACTTCCAACAATATCTCCTCTTGATCGCCTTCAAGCTTGGTGGAAATAATGACCGAGAGCTTCTCATAATGTTCTGGTAGGGGCTTCAACTCCAATGTGGGAGGTTGCTCCACAGAAGGAAGTGATTTGGCACTTTCATTTGACAAAGTCTCTGAAATATTCAAACCAAAGGCGTTAGATTCAACTGTACTTGTTGTACTCAATACATCACATTCAAACCCTATGGAATTTTTAGGTTCATCAACGTTGAAAGTAGTAGAATTTGCATTCAAATAATCAAAAATCTCAGCACAAATGTCACACAGAGAAGAACTATTACACGATTCACAATTGTAAGTATCGGCACAATCAGAAAAATTAAGGAGAGACTCTCCTCCTAGAAATTCAGACAAACTATCATCTATTAATTCATCAAGATGGTTAATGTGGAAAACAAAGTGTTCTTCATTTGGGTGCTTCATAGCATCCAGTATGTTAAAGCGGACAACATTGTCTCCAAATTCCATAGTAAGTGATCCGGCATACACATCAATCTTCGTTCTCGCAGTCTTTAAGAATGGTCTTCCCAAAATGACTGGTGCAACACTATCCATTGACTCTTTCATGTCAAGGATGTAAAAATCAGCTGAAAAAATGAGGTCATTCACCCTTACTAACACATCCTCCACAAGTCCAGCTAGATGTGTTGTGCTCCTATTTGCTAGCTGGATGATGACACCTGTGGGCTGTAATGGTCCAAGAGACAAAGATGTGAAGATAGATAAAGGCATAACATTAATAGATGCACCTAAATCAAGCATGGTATTATCTATCCTATTGTTGCCTATAATGCAGGGAATAGTAAACGTCCATGGATCTTTGCATTTCTCAGGCATGGAAGTTTTCTGCCTCTCAAAAAGAGCTGATACATTCCTCCCCATGTTCACTCTTTCATTACCCTTTAGCCGCCTTCTATGAGTGCACAAGTCCTTAAGGAATTTGGCGTACTTTGGGATTTGCTTGATAGCATCTAACAAGGGGATATTGACTTCAACTTTTCTAAAAGTATCCAGAATTTCTTTATCAACCTCTTCTTGCTTCTTGCTTCTTGCTTCTTGCTGGGCTGAACCATTCTTTGAGGGAAGGGAATAGGAATGGACCTCCCCTCTTTGTCTACCACTTTTGGTTGACATGGTGTGGGCATAGGTGCAGGCTGCTCTTGGCTCTTAATCTCTCCTCTTTCACCTTCTGTAGCTAAAGTGCAACTATGATCCTTCTCCTTAGGCATTTCTGGCTCTTGCATCACCTTACTAGATCTTAAGGTAATAGCACTCACATTTTTTGGGTTTGTTACAGTTTGTGCAGGGAGATTGCCTGAACCTTGAGGTTGAAGTTGATTTAGGAATGAAGCAAGTTGACCCATTTGATTCTCCAAGGTCTTGATACTTGCTTGAGTGTGTTGTTGGAAGGCCTGACTCTGTTGCTGGAAATTGAGATTACTCATGGTGAGTTGCTTCACTTGGTCTTCCAAAGATGACTCACTCTTTTGAGGTGCAGGAGCTAGTGAAGGAGATGTTTGATGGTGCTGTTGACATGAAGATGATGGATGGTGATGTTGTTGGGCTGAATATGGCTTGCTTTGTCCAGCTTGATGCGGTTGGAAATGGTTGTTGGATGGTTGGCTAGAGCCTTGATGCTGTGCATTTTCTCCCCACCTTAAGTTAGGATGGTTCCTCCAACCGGGATTATATCTATTGGAAGATAAATCCTAGCTTTGTTGTTGCTACAGCTACTAAAAAGGGAATTTATTAGCATAAATATTAGCAGTGTAAGCTTGAGGATTACCTTCCGAAGATTTAGTTTCTTGCAATATGGGGCAATTATCAGTGAAGTGATCCGTAGATGAACAAATCCCACAAAGCATTGCTGGAATGGATGGAGGTGGAGGTGTATATGCAGCAGAATTCTTTTGGATGGATGTCAACTGTTTTACCATAGAAGCCAACTCATCTAGCTTATGCTCCAGCTTGTGTGAATCTGAAGTTTGAATTTCATTGACACTCCTGGACATGAGAGAATTTTGCCTTGTAGCAAACTGTTGAGAGTTAGCTGCCATATTTTCAATGAGGTTTCTAGCGGCAGCGGGAGTCTTGTCAACTAGGGCTCCCCCACTAGCTGCGTCGATCATGCTTCTATCCATTGGGTGTAAGCCTTCATAGAAGTATTGGATTAGGAGCTGGTCACTTATCTGATGATGGGGGCAGCTAGCACAAAGTCTCTTGAAACGCTCCCAATATTCATACAAACTTTCCCTTTCCAGCTGCCTAATACCACATATTTCCTTTCTTATTGAGGCAGCTCTTGAGGCAGGGAAAAATTTTTCCAGGAACAATCTCTTGAGGGTGTCCCAACTTGTAATAGATCTGGGAGAAAGGTAGTAGAGCCAATCCTTCGCGGTGCCCATTAATGAGAAAGGAAAAGCCTTCAATTTGACATGCTCCTTTGGAACACCTTGAGGTCTCATGGTGGAACATACAATGTGAAACTCCTTCAAGTGTTTGTGAGGGTCTTCACCTGCAAAACCATAGAATTTAGGTAGAAGGTGAATTAATCCAGTTTTCAAAACAAAAAGGGCATCCACATCTATAGATATTGGATACACAATGTTTGGTATGTGACATCTGGTGCAGCTAGCTCCTTAAGAGTCCTCTCATCACCTGCCATTGCTCCAAAACTAGAGTCAAGTGAAAATGTAGAAGAGTAAACAGAAATTGGTGTCATAGAGTGCAAAGATGTAGTGGGAGATGATGATGGTTTAGATGGTTCAGAGTGATCCCTATGTGTCCTAATATTCCTATGAAAAGTCCTATCAATCTCCTGGTCTAATGGATGCAAATCTCTAGGGTTTGATCGGGTCATGCACTAGATATCAACTAACTAAATTGAAAGAAAATTGAGTAAATGAAATAACAAGAACAATTTGAAATCTCTCTGCAGAATTATGCAGCAAAAGTGTAGAAAAACAGAGTAATATGTAGCAAAATGAGTGCAGAAAATTGAAAGTGAGTAATTGAAAAATTGCAGCACTTGAATGAAGGAAATGATGCAGAAAATCTTGCAATAACAATGTAGAAACAGACCACAAAATTCGTATAGCTATCAACACAATACAAAAACTCAAAAATGAAACAAACACACTATCATGAAAAACACAAAAACAGAGCACTAATCATGTTCAACATAAGTTCAGCACCAAAAATTCCCCGACAACGGCGCCAATTTGATGGAACGAATTTTTGCTACTTGTTATGCACAAAGATTGTCATTAATCCTCATCAAATATGCAAGAAATGAATGCAGTACTAGGGTGTTATCCTAGGTCGTCTCCAAGGAATTTTTGGTTGGGAACATACATCGAATAAGTGTAAACATAGATTTTAAAGCAAGTAAATTGAGGGGAGGTTTGTCAATTTCCAAATTTTTAATCAAGAGAAAAATGTAAACTAGTGAAATTCAATCAATTAAGAAGAGTAATCCCTAGTCAATCAATGAGTTCTATCCCTATTCTTTCAAATGATTCAATAATCTCCTTTTCTTCCCTTAAATTAAGTTAATCTAACAAGCAAAAATTAACTTTAGCATCCCAATTAAAATTAAGCATCTTAATGGGCTCTAATCTCTATCCCTAAGATTAAGCAATCTCAAAGATTAATCAAAATTAACCAATTTTAGATTAGAATTTCGTTTGGGTAATTTAGGGTTCATTAAGCAATGTTCCCCTCATGTAAATTTCATTTCATTCAGAGATTGGGATTAATAAATCCAAGGAAAGAAAGAGTAATATTGCCATTAAACCCACGAATTCAAGAACTATATGAGTTGACTAGTAATTACAAGAAAATTTAGCCCTCCATATGGATGGGCTTCACAAATGAAAGAAAGAAATGCAGAAACATAAGCAACATTAATGTAAACTCAATGAGAATCAAAGGGAAATTGGAAATTAAAACCTATAATGGACCCATGGCTGTCACCCAAGGCTCCAAAGCTCTGGAAAGAAAAATGTCCTAATTTGGCAAAGAGAATGAAAGAAAAACAAATGTTCAAGTTCCCGTACCCTAATTCCTAAAATCTATTTATAGTGGAGGACATGTCAGCAAAGTGTCCACTTTTGCCTTTGAAAGTGTCCACTTTGGGCCTTGAAAGTGTCCACGCGCAATTTACGTCAGTTTGCCAATTCTCTAGAGTTGCCACTTTTGGACTTGAAAGTGGCTACTTTGGATGCGCGTAGCCACTTTGAAAGGCAATAGTGCCACACGTAAAATGCTTCCAAAATGGCATCCCTGGAGCTCTCTGGAGTTGTCACTTTTGGACTTGAAAGTAGCTACTTTGGAACCTTTAATGCTCAGACTTGCTGTAGTTGCCACTTTTGCTCCTAGAAGTGGCTACTTTGGGGGCAACTTTCATCCAAAGGCCAAGATTTCTCAAAATTAACTTGGGGACTCTGCAAAATTATCAAGATAATTAAAATTGGAATCTATATCTATGTAATTAAATGCAAATTAACCAAAAATTAATAAACCTATAATATTTACTCAAAATGTGATTTCTATATTATTTGCACTATCTAAGTCCATTTTTTTACCAAGGAGCACCAAAAAGGCAAGTAAAAATATGATAAAAAGTGGATTCATCAACATTGCTTAATTAACCCTAATTCATTTTAATGAAATTCTTAGCATTGTTTGCTTAATCCTAAGTTAAATTCTAAGGTTGCGTAATCTTGCGAAAAAGAGTTAGAGCCCATGTAAATTGCTTAATTTGTATGGGATGTTAAGGTTAATTCTTGCTTTTTGAGTTACCCTAATTCAAAGGAAGAGGAAAAGTATTGAATCTTTAGAGGGATAGGGATAGAATTACATGAACAAACTAAGGATTGCACATTTCATTGATTGGATTCATTAATTTCATCACTTGTTAACCCCTTTGCTTTAATTGCTTTTATAGTAAATGATTATAACATGTTCAATGTATGTTACAAACCAAAGTCGTTGGAGACAACCTAGGCTTGCATCCTAGACTACATAAATTTTTTTACATATTTTGATGAAGGTTGACGATAAATCTTTTTGCAAATGAAAGAAAATTTTCGCCCATCAACTAGCAAAGCAAAGGTTGTAGCGGATGCTCTAAGTCGTAAGTCCCTTCATGTTTCATCCTTGATGATCAAAGAGTTAGAAATGCTGGAATTATTTAGAGATTTGAACTTGGCAACTCAATTTACTCCTACTAGCATAGTATTGGGGAATCTTAAGATCACTAATGAGTTCTTGGACCAAGTAAGATTGGCTCAGAGGAATGATATGTATTTGCTAGAAAGGCTAGAAGCAAAATGAAGAAGGATTGATCAAGTACAAGGAGGGGATTTGTGTTCCTGACAAGGAAGATTTGATAAGAATGATCTTGGAGGAAGCTCATAAAAGTGCTCTCAGTATTCATCCCGGATCCACTAAGATGTATCAAGCTTTGAAAAGGAGTTTTTGGTGGCCTGGAATGAAAAAGGTAGTAGCTGAATTTGTAGCTGCATGTCTAACATGCCAAAAGGTGAAGATAGAACATCAAAGACCGGCTGGACAATTACAACCGCTAAGCATTCCTGAATGGAAATGAAGTGACATCGCAATGGATTTTGTTTCTGGTTTTCCAAAAACTAGAAATAGATGTGATGCTATATGGGTTATTGTGGATTAACTCACTAAGTCAGCCCATTTTCTCCCAATGAACTTGAAGTACTCTCTAGAGCGATTGACTCAGTTGTATATCAAGGAGATTGTGCGACTCCATGGTGTGCCAGAAAGTATTGTGTCAAATAGAGATCCTTGTTTTACTTCGAGATTCTGGTAAAGTCTTCATCAAGCTCTAGGGACAAAGCTGAAGCTTAGTTCAGCCTATCACCCTCAAACTGACAGACAATCGGAGAGGACTATCCAAACATTGGAAGATCTTTTACGAGCCTGTATGCTTAAGCAAGGAGGCCAATAGGAAAAACATCTTCCTTTGATTGAGTTCACGTACAACAACAGCTATCATTTGAGTATTGGCATGGCACCATACGAAGCATTGTATGGACATCGATGTCGGACGCCTTTGTGCTGGTACAAGACTGGCGATAACTTGCTTATTGGCCCTGACATAATTCAAGAAACCTCGAAAAAGATCAAGGATATTCAAGAGACAATGAAGATGGCTAAGGATCGACAAAAGAGTTACCATGATAAGCGAAGGAGAACCTGACTTTTGAGGTTAAACCTTTACAGGTCAGTGATCAAAAGGTTAAACAACTCAGGAATAAGG
Source organism: Abrus pulchellus subsp. cantoniensis (assembly GCA_024086825.1). Classification (NCBI taxonomy): domain Eukaryota; kingdom Viridiplantae; phylum Streptophyta; class Magnoliopsida; order Fabales; family Fabaceae; genus Abrus; species Abrus pulchellus. Next base: position 17,788,924 of record CM044056.1, read on the forward strand.
AGATCCCTCTGGTGAAAGTGCATTGGAGCGCTGAAAATGTGGAAGATGCCACATGCGAAAGAAAGACTGACGTGAGAAATGCCTATCTGCATTTGTTCAACTCAGGTTAGAAAATTCAAGGAAGAAATTTTTCTAAGAAGGGTAGTTTTGTAACATCCGATTTTCCTAAATTAGCTAGCGACTCTTGAATCATAATTGCTTGCTAATTCCTACTTGCTAGTATCGAAATAATTAGATAGATGCTGATTTTTATTTTTGATAGAATATTGATTTATTTCTGAGTTTGGCATTTTAAAATAACTGCATGTAATATATTTGGTTTCAATATCGTCCAAGAATTTCTCTGATTATGTTCAGCTATACTGTCTAAAATACCCCTGATAATCTTATCCGAAAAGTCAATTTTTGTCTTATTTAAAAAATTGTCATATCATAATTATCTGCCTAAAAAAATGTGAGATTTAGTAATCATTGCATTAGATTTTTAATCATTTCTTAGCTGTCAGAATTATTGCACGAAATCTCACAAAATCTAGTAATTATTACTTCAAAGATTTTCAAATCTAGTATCGACCACTAGATTTTCATGAAAAGAAACTTTGTCCCCCAATTTGCAAACATCGTGATTACCCGAATCATCCAAAATCTAGTATCGGCCACTAGAATTTCATGCAAGAACATTTTGTCTCCCGATTTGAAGACATAATCATTTTGGAACATTCTTTTCTTGTCTTCTAAAATGTCGACACCATGATTACCTTAATCAATTGCCTTTTCTTGAATTTAGCACCACATCAAATGTATCATCCACATGTCAACCTAGTCATGTCGCATTCTTTTCCGGCCAATCAAAATTCATGCATTTGCTGCCCAAAATCTTAACCTTGGAATTTTGTGCCGATTTTTGGAAATTGCTCCACCAAAACCGTGTGCATGCAGCCCTAAACTATTCCATGCATTTTTCTGGCCAAAATGTACTAACTTTGCTTGCAAGTTTTCCTAAATTTCACTATTCCTACTTAAAAATCGTGACACCCCTCCGTATCCATTTTTTCACCAAATTCACTTCAATTTTACACCAATTAAGCCTTGCGCAATCTTTGAACTTTGGAACCTTACCAAGTAAGCCAAACCATGAGTGTTTAGTGGCAATTGGCCAATCTAAACTTAGAGCCTCCATATAAATTGGCCAACTTAACCCATTTGTTCATTTTGCTGCCCAAAAATTCGAGACCCTTACTTTGTCATTCTCTCTCACTTTGCTTTATCATTTCTCATTCTCTCAAAGTCTCTCACTCTCTCAAGAAAATTGAGAAACTCCAGCCCCACAAACCTTACAAATCCTTCATCCAAACCATACAAACACACCACCACTACATCACCAACATCTTCCTCCATCTTTCCTCCAATTTTTGTGTGGAAGTAGCTCATTTTGGAGGAGAAACTTGAAGATCCTAGTTGCTATTTTTCGGTCCAGCAAGCATCCTTTGGAGATCCATCTTTTCCAGCCTTTTCTTCCACCATTTCACGCCCAAAGCTCAAAGGCAAGGGGAGTTCTCACCTTTCTATCTTTTACTTGCTTTTCCTTCGTTGAATTTGTATAAAACCTTGTAAAGATTTCATCTTTGTCTTCACTAACCTTGAATAAATAGAAAGCCTACTTTGCATGGCAACTTTTTATCTTGTACTTCACTTTTTTGGTCTCAAATTCTCAGTTTATGCTTGGATGAGTTGTTTTCTTTGAAAGCTTGCATTTTTTGTCAATTGCATGTTGATTCCTCCTTGTGCATGTCTCAGTTTTCCACTTGGTTTGCTGGATTTCTTGTTCAAATGATGATCCACCCTTTGTAACCATGGAACTGTGAGCTTGGATGACAATTTCCTTCACTTGCATGTTGAGTTTTCACCTTGTAAATCACTTCCCTCACTTCTAAAGTCTTGGTTTTGCTTTGCATGAAGAAATCTTTTAGAAAGTTTGAGTTTTTGACCCTTGCATGTGGTATTCTTTCTTTGTACGTTAATTTTGAGTTTGAAATGGTTGGAATTTCCTTGTGCGTGTCTCGGTTTGGTGGTTATCTTGTTAGATTTCTTGAGTAAATGATAATCTACCCTTTGAGACCTTAGAACCGTGAGCTTGTATGTCTTGAACATCTTGTTACCAAGCTTGATTTTATAAAAAGAGTTTCTTTCATGATTCTAAGAGTTTGAATTCTAAATTGGCCTTGTATTGTCTCGGTTTTGTCCTTATAATTATGAATATCCTTTAAAAATAAAAGTCCTGCACTTGGATGATGAAACCTTATATTTGCATGCTGATTTTTCTCTATTTTTCTTATTTTGGACTTGACAAAAAAATTAGTTTTTAACGGCTGGACAGTTTTGATTGTCATGAGGAAAAAGGATAAAACTTACATATTTTGAAACCTTGGAACATTTGGAAAGGATTGGTTTGAATCATTGGAATTAATTTCATAAAAAGAAAAGGCCAAATTACTTGGATGATCTCGGTTTTGGCATTTAAAGTGTTGCAAAATTTGGAAAATATCTTGCATGCTTTGAAACTTGGTGAATAAATAAACTATGTTGCTGGACAGTTTTGAGTTTTAAGGAAAAGACTTGAATTTTTGTATTTAGAAATCTTGAAACTATTTGGAAAAGGTTAGTGTGAACTTTAAAAAGAAATTACACAAAAGGAAAGGCTAATTCTAGTGGACAGCCTTGGTTTTGAATATCTAAAACACTATAAAAGTTTGAAATATATCTTGCATGCCTTGTTTTGTGAAAGGAAGCAAAAATGAAATTGAAAAGTGCAATACCTTGGCTGGATTTGATTGAACCGTGATGGATCTTGCTTGTGCGAAAGGTTGATTGTTGCTTGTAAACATGTATGATTGACCTTGGATGAAAGTGGGTGCATGTCTTGATTTTACCATGTTATGGTGTTTGAAAATTATAAAAATTACTTGTGTGAATTGCTTGAAAAATGTGAAATATGTGAGATAAAGTACTATTTATCCTTGATAATTGTGTTTGGAAAACCTTGAGGTATGTTTGAAGTGATGCTTGGCTGAAAACTTGGATTGCTTACTATTTGTTATGAATTATGCTATGGAATTACTATTTGAGAGCATCACATGCATCTTTTGCATACCTTTATGAAAGAATTGATGAATTATAATAATGTGCAGGGAAAATGATTATATAAGGTTGGGATGTTGATAATCTAGAGCCTTTGAGGGCTGTTTGATAAAAATGGACCATGAATATGATTGGATTTATTGAAAATGTTACAATCTAGTTGTGTTATGAGTTATTGGGTATGGAGAATGAAAAATCAGCATGTGACCTATGAGAAAAGTGTGAAAAAAAATTGAGAGAATAGGACTTTGAATATTTATGAATTAAGTTGATTAAGTTGGTGGTATAGAAAGAACCTAAGTTTGATTTATCTTCCCTAATAAAGAGTGAAAAACCGAGAGGTAACACCTGGGATTATTGTGAATTAACTTGTTTGATTGATGGTTTAGAAAGGAATTAAGTTTGATGATTTGTTCTTTCATGGAGAAAAAAACGAGAGGAAGAAATCAAGAGAGCAAGAGTTGAATTGAATGATTTATGGTTTAGAAGGTGTTAGAGATTGATGGAAATAAACATAATGGTTATGACAAACTTGAATGGTGGGATTACAAGGATTGAGGAATAGGATTGTACTAAATTGAAAGAGAGATTAGAGTTGAAATGTGAAAGAAAAAGTGAATTGAGAAAGAGGAAATGAATCTTGAAGGCTTAGATGAATTGCCTAAGCTATGGTCCAATATAATATATGTTGCACTAAAATTATCCATGAGTGTTAAATTATAAAACTATGAGATTATTGATGAAACAAATTTAGCTACTCGTCATGCAAAAGATTATCGTTAATCCTCATCAAATATGCAAAGAAATGAATGCAGTACTAGGGTGTTATCCTAGGTCGTCTCCAAAGAATTTTTGGTTGGGAACATACATTGAACAAGTGTAACCATGGATTTTAAAGCAAGTAAATTTGGGGGAGGTTTGTCAATTTCCAGATTTAAATCAAGAACGACATGTGAATTAATGAAATTCAATCAATTAAAATGAGTAATCCCTAGTCAAGCAATAAGTTCCATCATTATTCTTTCAAATGATTCAATAATCCCCTTTCTTTCCCTTGAATTAAGTTAATCTAACAAGCGAAAACTAACTTTAACGTCCCAATTAAAATTAAGCATCTTAATGGGCTCCAATCTCTATCCCTAAGATTAAGCAACCTCAAGGATTAATCAAAATTAAGCAATTTTGAATTAGAATTTCATTAGGTAAATTAGGGTTCATTAAGCAATGTTCCCTTCATGCAAATTCCATTTCATTCAGAGATTGGGGTTAATAAATTGAAGGAAAGAAAGATTTGTATTGCAATTAATCCCAGAATTCAAGATTCATGTGCATTGACTAGGAATTATAAGAAAGTTTAGCCCTTCATGTGGATGGGCTTCACAAATGAAAGAAAGAAATGCAAGAACGTAAGCAGCATTAATGTAAATTCAACAAAAATCAAAAGGAAAATTGGAAATTAAAACCTATAGAGGACCCTTGGCTGTCACCCAAGACGCCAATGTTCTAGGAAATTGTCTCAATTTGGCAAAGGAAAAATGTGTAAAGTGTAAGAGTCCCATACCCTAATTCCTAAAATCTATTTATAGTGGATGACATGTCAGCAAAATGTCCACTTTTGCCTTTGAAAGTGTCCACGCACATTTCTCGTAAGTTTGTCAATTCTCGGGAGTTGCCACTATTGGACTTGAAAGTGGGAACTTTGGATGCGCGTAGCCACTTTGAAAGGCAATAGTGGCCACGAGCAACATGCTTCAGAGAGTGGCGTCCTGGGCTTCCTGGAGTTGCTACTATTGGACTTCAAAGTGGGAACTTTGGATGCGCGTAGCCACTATGAAAGGCAATAGTGGCCATGCGCAAAATGCTTCCAAATTGGCGTCCCTGGAGCTCTCTGGAGTTGCCACTTTTGGACTTGAAAGTGGCTACTTTGGAACCTTTAATGCCCAGACTTGCTGTAGTTGCCACTTTTGCTCGTAAAAGTGGCTACTTTGGAGGCAACTTTCATCCAAGGGTCAAGATATCTCAGAATTAACTTGGGGACTCTGCAAAATTATCAAGATAATTAAAATTGCAATCTATATCTATGTAATTAAATGCAAATTAACCAAAAATTAATAAACCTATGATATTTACTCAAAATGTGATTTCTATATTATTTGCACTATCTAAGTCCATTTTTTCTATCAAGGAGCACCAAAAAGGCAAGTAAAAATATAATAAAAAGTGGATTCATCAATTATGAAATGATGATGAGAGATCTATGATATGCTCTGAGTTCCTGAAATATATTATCTTGAAATTATTATGAACTCATTAAGAATTATTATGAAACTTATGGAATCTATCTATCCATGCTACGGCATGTGACTCATGGAGATTATCTATCCGTGTTGCTAAGTCTATGATGACTTCTAGCTCTATGCTATATGCTATGATTCTAAGTCCTTGGTGACTTCTATTATTACTGTTCAATAGCCCCAAGAGGCTGAATGAAATGAATTGAGAAAACTATCACAAGAAAACTGAAAATACTAATTCATGCATCATATATTATCTTGTTAAAGGACTTGATGACATAACAAAGGCACAACTATAGGTATTGGAAGTTTGGTCCAAAGTAGACCTTCTGGGGGTGGCGAAAGGGGGAACATCTGACCTAAGTGGCACATGGCAGTTGAGCTCCCTATAGCCGGGTCATGACCCGCTTGCAAGACCTTAGCCAAACCTTACGTGAACTCCATAACACTAAGGTTGTCAAGGTCTATTCCTGAACGTGCCGGATGGCACTACACATCGGTTGATGTGCTATTATTCTATTTCTATCTATGATATCACTATGCAGAGTAGGGAATGAAGTCCTCTGATCGTCATACGACTTGAATCTATCTATCTATTTCTATGCTAAAAGTTGGCAAGTCGCCAGTCGTAGAGGAATGGGATCCCCATGCATCATTTGCATGCTATTAACACATGAGTGACTATATGGGTGAGATTGAAACCTGCATTCATGCATCATGAGCATTACTATTAGGGATGATTGAATACTTGTGAGATTGGCTATGATTGTGATTATATTTATCACCCTATTATATGATTGAACATTTGATGATGTTAAATATTGATAGTTGGATTGAATTGTGACTGTGATGCTGCCTTCATTGGGGTATGGCTCATGATTGATGTTTGTGTTTGGAGAACTCACCCCTCTGTTGTGTTATCTTGTATTGTTCTTCTTTTATTTATATAGATGGACAGAAACAAGGTGAAGGTGTGGGTCCTTCCTTCTGAGGAGGATATGTGGGTGTTTGACTCCGCGGCTCAGCAGAGTATCTTCCGCGGATTCGCACAAGTGATTCATGGATTGGAGAGTGGAGGTTTGTGGATCACCAGTATACTGCCAACAAGGTTCGTGGATCACTAGTATACTGCCAACACCCCTATTGAGATTGTCTTTTCTGTCTCTCCTGGTGACACTCAGTTACCTTACCCTGCTCTGTTTGCTTCCCCAACACTTATGTCCATTGACCCCTGTACTCCTACTGTTAGATCAGCCCCAATGCCTGTGCCATTTCCCTTTATGACTCCTACTTCTCTACCTGTGCCAATGGAGAAGGATGTCCATGTGGTGGAATCCTCCATTAGGTATACTACTATGCCATCTTATATGCACCCTGCATACCCATCCACCTTAGTCCCACCTACTTCTACTCGTTCACCTCCTCGCACAGCTGGCATGATGGAAGAGAATGGTGGAGGTCATGGCACGACTACTTCCTCTAGCTCTGCTTCCCCGACATCTTCTGAGGAGTCCGATCCAATTGAGGATTACTCTCCTTATAATTGATGATCGTTTTGTTTACTTATGTCTTAAGGAACTGCTCTTAGGAAGTTGGTCTATTTATGTTATGTTGTATTTGGATTATGCTGACCGTTCTATTTAATTATATACTTGACTATTCTGCTGAATTGAAGTTTAATATATTTGGATGTTTTCAAATGTTGAGCTGTGATGATCTGATATTGCTATACTGTTGAAATTGAGTTATGGAATGATGAGACGAGAAACTTATATGCATGTTAACTCTCTCAGAGCAGGGAGTTATACTTATAAACTATATGAGAAAAATAAATATTACCAGATTTTGGTGTTTTTTAATTTATCATGTTATAAAGTTGGTATCAGTGTTTTAGTGATTTAGGACGCTACAATGTGGGGCCTAACTGGCAACTATTTACAGGATTGAAACTGTGTAAGACCTGAAGTTGGGGATCAGTGAAACTGTGATTACAATGTCATAGTGAGTGTGGCTAGACATGCAAGGAGAGCACGTGTGTGAAATTAAATGTGCAATAAGTGTACATGTGATGGAATTTGTGATATAAATTTTTATGATGAAGTTGTTATATTATATATATACACATTGCTACAAGTGAGAAACTATGATAGGATGTGGAGATTTATGATAAAATGATAAGTGTTCTATGTCAGGCTTCTAATTTATTATTGAGTAATCTATAATATTTTATACTTGTTCAATGTTAATTGAAGGATTATTTGGTATTGGAATATATTTAGATGGAGTTGAAATTATTTAAAAAAAAAAAAAGTGAACAGTACCGTGTGAACAGTGCAAACCGCGTATGAACAGTGCAAACCGCGACAAACTGTGTATGAACAGTACCAACCGCGTATGTACAGTGACTGCTGACGTCATCGGTGACGTCACATACGCGTACAGTACGCGTGTACAGTACGCGTGTACAGTGTTTTCCGGCATGAATAGTGCCCTGAACAGTATTTTCCGGCGTGAACAGTGTTCCGGCGGTGAACAGTAAATTTCAAAAATTTTCTATAAAAAGGGGTTTCACACGAAATTTTCATTTCTTCACCTCTATCCAAGGTTCTCAAAGGTTCTAAGGCCGTAAACCACCATTTCTCTCATACTAAACCTTCCTAAACTTAGATTTCTCGCCAGATCTGAGATTCTACATCTATTCTGAAGGATTGGAAGTAAGTTTCTTTAAGTTTGAAGCTAGATTTACCGTTCGTTTCTCTTCTCCTTCTCTTTCTTATAGAAATTCATGGTGTTCTTAGGAGAAACTCCGTTCTAAAGCTGAATCTTCGGTGAATTTTTGTTATAATCAAGTAATATTCGGTAGATCTAGTGTGAATCATCTTTCTGAGGTAAGGGGAGTTTACTTTAACCTATGAACTATGTTTTGAACGGTTTAATATGTTATTTCAAGATATTTTAATATGATTTTGTTAGATCTATTGAATAAAAGCTATTTTCTAAGCTGTAACTGTTGTTAATTAGTTTAAAATGCTGAGATTTTGGCTGATCTATTATAAACTTGCCGTAGTTGAGCTGTTAAAATAATTTTGGTGGCGTACATCATGCTGAGATATATGTTTTGCATCATTATAGAGCCGAGTTACATGTTTAGGTGGGTAGACATGTAACGGTAAGTTCATGCTGAGCTTGTCTTTGTCTTTGTCTGGATCCGGATACGGAATGGGTCGCTCCGGGACCGGCTCGGTTCCTTACGGATTACTTAGGCTGTGAAACCAGTTGGAAGCCGTTTTCATGCTGTGCATTAGATGGGCTGGAAATGCATGGGGTTATTGTTGTGAGAAATATTTTGCTCTATATATATATAATTTTATTTTATGTTTGGTAAGCTCACCCTTGCATTTCTTTCTATGTCGTTGTGTGCGTGTGTACTGCGATGATCGTACGGTGGTACGTGAGCAGATGTAGCAGGTGTTGCGTCTACTTCACAGGCTGAGGGGCCAGTGAAGAAAAGTTAGAAGCTGGAGTTGAGTAATAATGCATCAAAGTCCTTTTTCTTTATATATGAGACCTCATGTCGAGGGAGTCACGTATTATAATTTTTTTGGTATTTTGAATATTATAAACTAAATGTAATATTATGTTGATCTGTTGGATATTTGTTGTAAGGAACTTCATTTTTACTTTGAATGAGAAGTGAATTTTTTTATACTTATATTCTCTGCTATTTACCTATTTTAAAAAAGTATGTGGTGTATAAACAATGTTCTCGGTCCCTTATAAAAAGGGGTCGTGACATTTTAGTGGTATCAGAGCATGGTCTAGGTAAACCTACAGGGTGAGGTTGTTAGGCGTCAGTTGTGCATATTAAACATGTGAGTTTTAGCTGTGAATCATATATCATGATTTCTATTCATCAAGTTGTGAGGGAACGAGCTTGATCACCTCGATTCTCAGACATGATTGATGTAGGAAACTTGGTATATGATACTTGGGTGAGCTATAGGTGAGTCGTACTGTGTGAATAAGAGACTGTTAAGCTAAGCTGTAAATGATTGCTGAAATGAGTGTGTTTGCTATGCTATGTGAATGTTGATATGTTGTTATGCTGAGTACTAAATTGATTAAATTTTTATGATATACTAAATATGAATATATCAGCATGGTGAATCTGTGAATATAGCTATGTGGTGGTAATGCCGAATATGTTAAACGTTAGTAATTTAAGCTAGTCTATATATTAGGATGGCTAGACCAAGAAGATCTGCTGCAAATCCTCCTCCTGCTGATGTGAACCAAATGGCTCATGCCATGGAGGCCATGGCAGCCACCGTTAGGCGTAGTCTAGATATGATTCAAATAGCGACGGCAGCAAATCAAGCTTCTGCGGCACGGCAGCAGCGGCCATCGCCTCGGCTACACCTCTTCCCGAATACCATGGGTTGTCGAGTTCGGAAAGAATGATCCTCCTCAATTCACGGGAGTGGATGGACCGGATCTTCTTGAACTGCGGATCGGGGAGATTGAGAAGATCTTCCTAACCATGGGTTGCGCCGAGGAGAGAAAGGTAATATATGCTACGTATATGCGATAGGGGATGCGAGAGATGTGGTGGCACGGAGCTCGTACTATGCTAGAGGCCCGAGGTGAAGTCATTACTTGGGCTGTATTTAGAAGTAGTTTTATGGGAAAGTTTTTCCCTTCTCATGTTCGTGCCGCCAAAGAACGAGAGTTTCTAAACTTGGTGCAAGGAAACTCATCAGTCTATGAGTATGCAATACAGTTTGAGCGGCTCTACAGATTTTATTCTCACCCGACTTCAGAGGAGTGGAGATGTCAGAGGTTTTCAGACGGGCTGAGAACTGACATAAAGAGGATTTTGATCCCACTCAGGATCACGGAGTTTGCTGACTTGGTGGATCAAGCCACCATTATAGAGAGTCTTAATGCGGAGGATGTTGGTGGAGTTGGGAAGGCTCCATCTAGTAGAGCTGCTAGCAGTTATGGTAATGGAGGTAAGGGCGCTAAGAAGGGTCCCTACAGTCGGTCGCTACGCCAACAGCAGTCTCGATCATATCAGTCAAGAGGATCGGCAGCATCAGCCCCGGTGCCAGTAGGGACTGCTACTTCTACATTTCAGCCTAGGGGAGCAATTTCTTCTTCTCCTAGAGTCTCAGTGCCGCAGATTGTCAGATGTTTTAGGTGTGGTGGACCACACTATCTGAGCCGGTGCCTGAGCACCGATGTAAGAGTTTGCTTCTCGTGCCAGTAGCCAGGGCACCTTGCAAGGGACTGTCCTACGCCGCCTAGTAGGGCAGTTTCGTCTTCTGCTAGCGCCTTGCACGCTATTAGGCCTAAAGCAACTAGGGCTCCAACAACAACCAGATCGGGAGCGGAGGGACGTGTATTCACTACTTACGCATCGAGAGGCGACCCAGCGACAGATCTTGTTCAAGGAACAGCGGTAGTGGCGGTACTTTTCTTTACGTATTATTTGATTACGGAGCCACATACTCTTTTATTTCGGACAATTGTGTGAGAAACTTAGGATTACGGTGGGCGATCTAGGATGTGACTTAGTAGTATCGACACCTACTTTAAGTTCAATTAAGACTTCGACGGTTTGTGTCGGGTGTCCCATAGCAATTGAGGGACGAAGATACAAAGTAAATCTTATTTGTATCCCGATGTCGGGGTTAGATGTAATCCTGGGTATGGATTGGCTAGCGCCAATCGTGTGCTAATTGATTGTGGCGGAGGTGTTTAATCTTTCTGAGCGGCAAGATTGTGTAGAATTGATTTCTACTCGCCAAGTAGAAACATCCTTAGGCGAGGGAGTATCTTGTTTTGTTTTGTTGGGAGTTATGAATGCGAAGTGGAGCAAAGCCTTCGATCAATACCGTAGTACGAGAATTCCCCGAGATTTTCCCGAGAGGATATTCTGGAATACCTCCACGTAGAGAGGTAGAGTTTGCTATAGATTTGATTCCTGGAGCTGAGCCGATGTACGTAGTACCGTATAGAATGGCGCCAAAAGAGTTAATTGAGCTTAAGGAGCAGATCGAGGGTCTAATGCGCAAACAGATGATTAGACCAAGTGTATCACCTTGGGGAGCCCCAGTTCTCTTGGTGAAAAAGAAGGACGGAAGTTCTAGATTATGTGTGGATTATCGTAAGTTGAATAAGTTGACAATTAAGAACAAGTACCCATTGCCGCGAATCGATGATTTGATGGACCAGCTGAGAGGTGCTAAGGTATTCTCTAAGATTGATTTGAAGTCTGGGTACCATCAAATCCGAGTGAAGGATGAAGATATTCCTAAGACTGCTTTTCGCACTAGATATGGTCATTATGAGTATATAGTGATGCCTTTTGGAGTTACAAATGCTCCAGCTGTGTTTATGGACTACATGAATCGGATCTTTAGACCTTTCCTGGATCGATTTGTGGTAGTCTTTATTGATGATATTTTAATTTATTCTAATTCGTCAGAGGAACATGAAGAGCATTTGAGGACTGTACTTAATGTTTTAAGGGAAAAACAGTTGTATGCTAAACTGTCTAAGTGTGAGTTTTGGCTAGAGGAAGTGAGGTTCCTTGGTCATGTTATTTCAGCTAAAGGAATTGCAGTTGATCCTTCCAAAGTTGAAGCGGTGTTGCAGTGGGAAAGGCCGAAGACAGCCTCAGAGATTCGTAGTTTTGTGGGCCTAGCAGGTTACTACCGGAGATTTATAGAGGGATTCGCGAAGATAGCTGCACCATTAACACGGTTAACTCGCCGTGATCAACCCTTTGTGTGGACTGAGGAAGGTGAGCAAAGCTTTAATGAGTTAAAACAGAGACTAACTTCTTCGCCGGTGTTGATTCTCACCGATACTAGTCGACCATTTGAGGTGTCTTGTGATGCTTCTCATCGGGGATTGGGGTGTGTGTTGATGCAAGATAAGAGAGTGGTAGCTTATGCATCTCGCCAATTACGAACTCATGAGCGAAATTACCCGATTCATGACCTTGAGTTAGGCTGCCGTAGTCTTTGCTGCGAAGGTGTGGCGACACTATCTTTATGGAGCTCGGTTTGATGTATATAGTGATCATAAGAGTCTGAAGTATTTATTTGATCGGCGAGAGTTAAATATGAGGCAGAGACGTTGGGTGGAATTCCTTAAGGATTATGATTTTCAGCTCCAATACCATCCAGGAAAAGCTAACGTGGTGGCCGATGCATTAAGTAGGAATGTGGTTCGGCATTCTCCCTAAGAGTCGGTGAAACCCTTTTGGTAGAACAATTCGAGACCTGAACATACATGTGGACTTATCACCCGAAAAGATTAGTTGTAGCCGAATTGTGGTGACTAATAATTTCTTACAGAAATTAAAGATAAACAATTGTGGGATCCAATGTTATGTCGGATTGTATTTCTCTTAGGGACAGATAAGACAAAGGGTTTCGGTAAAGCTGTTGATGGTATTCTCAGATGTCAAGGTCGAGTTTGTGTCCCTAGAGATACTGAATTAAAGAGAGCAATTCTAGAAGAAGGACATAAGGGTAGTCTCAACATTCATCCTGGTGTTACCAAGATGTATCAAGATTTAAAGCAAATGTTTTGGTGGCCAGGCATGAAGCGAGAGATAGCTGAGTTTGTTAAAGCCTGCTTGACTTGTCAAAAGGCAAAAGCGGAGCACCAAAGCCCTCCAGGAGAGTTACAAACGATGGAAACTCCAGAGTGGAAGTGGGACCATGTGACTATGGACTTTGTGTCCCATCTACCTAGAACAGTTAGGAATCATGATGCAGTGTGGGTCATAGTTGATAGGCTAACCAAGAGTGCACATTTCTTGCCAATTAACATGACCTTTAGCTTGCAGAAATTAGCAGAATTGTACATTAGAGAGATTGTCAGGTTGCATGGAGTACCTTCTAGTATTATCTCTGATAGGGATCCTCGATTCACCTCCCGGTTTGGCGAGTTTCCAAGAATCTATGGGCACACGGTTGAGGTTGAGTTACGCATACCATCCGCAAACAGATGGTCAATCTGAGCGTACTATTCAGACCTTAGAAGACTTATTGCGGACTTGCATTGTAGAGCAGAGGAGTAATTGGGAGGATATGCTTCCTTTGGTAGAATTCACTTATAATAATAGCTATCATTCGAGTGTAGATATGGCACCATTTGAAGCTCTGTATGGTAGAAGGTGTAGAACCCCTATCTGTTGGTTCCAAGATGGAGTACATTTGATGGTTAGACCTGAAATGCTGCAAGAAACTAAGGAGAAAGTTGAACTTATTAGAGAAAAGCTAAAAGCTACCCAAAGTCGACAGAAATCTTATGCTGACCGACGCAGAAGATCCTTAGAATTTGAGGTTGGTGATCATGTATTCTTAAGAGTATCACGCACTACAGGTGTGGGGCGAGCCTTAAGAGCCAAGAAGTTAACACCTAAGTTCATAGGACCGTATCAGATATTACATCGTCGAGGACCAGTAGCCTATGAATTAGCGTTACCACCTCAGTTGTCTGGAACACAATGTTTTCCATGTGTCGCAGCTAAAGAAATATGTTCCAGATTTGTCTCATGTAATTGAGCCTGATGTTGTGGAGTTACGAGACGACTTATCTGTGGAGGACCCAGCTGCTCGTATCGAGGAAACTAGAGTTAAGAAACTTAGAGGTAAGTCTATTCGGTTAGTAAAGGTTGTTTGGGACCAAATAACTGGTGATGCCACATGGGAGTTAGAAGAAAGAATGAGAGAGTTGTATCCTCATCTTTTCTCTGGCGAATGAAATTTTCGAGGACGAAAATTTATTTTCGGGGGGAGAATTGTCAGGCTTCTAATTTATTATTGAGTAATCTATAATATTTTATACTTGTTCAATGTTAATTGAAGGATTATTTGGTATTGGAATATATTTAGATGGAGTTGAAAATATTTTAAAAAAAAAAAAAAGTGAACAGTACCGTGTGAACAGTGCAAACCGCGTATGAACAGTGCAAACCGCGACAAACCGTGTATGAACAGTACAAACCGCGTATGTACAGTGACTGCTGACGTCATCGGTGACATCACATACGCGTACAGTGCGTGTACAGTACGCGTGTACAGTGTTTTCCGGCATGAATAGTGCCCTGAACAGTATTTTCCGGCGGTGAACAGTAAATTCCGTCGTGAACAGTAAATTTCAAAAATTTTCTATAAAAAGGGGGTTTCACACGAAATTTTCATTTCTTCACCTCTATCCAAGGTTCTCAAAGGTTCTAAGGCCGTAAACCACCATTTCTCTCATACTAAACCTTCCTAAACTTAGATTTCTCGCCAGATCTGAGATTCTACATCTATTCTGAAGGATTGGAAGTAAGTTTCTTTAAGTTTGAAGCTAGATTTACCGTTCGTTTCTCTTCTCCTTCTCTTTCTTATAGAAATTCATGGTGTTCTTAGGAGAAACTCCGTTCTAAAGCTGAATCTTCGGTGAATTTTTGTTATAATCAAGTAATATTCGGTAGATCTAGTGTGAATCATCTTTCTGAGGTAAGGGGAGTTTACTTTAACCTATGAACTATGTTTTGAACGGTTTAATATGTTATTTCAAGATATTTTAATATGATTTTGTTAGATCTATTGAATAAAAGCTATTTTCTAAGTCAGAATCGTTGTTAATTAGTTTAAAATCTTGAGATTTTAGCCGATCTATTATAAACTTGCCGTAGTTGAGCTGTTAAAATAATTTTGGTGGCGTGCATCATCTTTGAGATATATGTTTTGCATCATTATAGAGCCGAGTTACATGTTTAGGTGGGTAGACATGTAACGGTAAGTTCATCTTGAGTCTTTGTCTTTGTCTTTGTACGGATCCAGATACCGGAATGGGTCGCTCCCGGACCGGCTCGGTTCCTTCTGCATTACTTAGGCTATGAAACCAGTTGGAAGCCGTTTTCATGCTGTGCATTAGATGGGCTGGAAATGCATGGGGTTATTGTTGTGAGAAATATTTTGCTCTATATATATATAATTTTATTTTATGTTTGGTAAGCTCACCCTTGCATTTCTTTCTATGTCGTTGTGTGCGTGTGTACTGCGATGATCGTACGGTGGTACGTGAGCAGATGTAGCAGGTGTTGCGTCTACTTCACAGGCTGAGGGGCCAGTGAAGAAAAGTTAGAAGCTGGAGTTGAGTAATAATGCATCAAAGTCCTTTTTCTTTATATATGAGACCTCATGTCGAGGGAGTCACGTATTATAATTTTTTTGGTATTTTGAATATTATAAACTAAATGTAATATTATGTTGATCTGTTGGATATTTGTTGTAAGGAACTTCATTTTTACTTTGAATGAGAAGTGAATTTTTTTATACTTATATTCTCTGCTATTTACCTATTTTAAATAAGTATGTGGTGTATAAACAATGTTCTCGGTCCCTTATAAAAAGGGGTCGTGACATTCTATCGTGAGAAAATATGTGTTACGTGCCAAAGTAATTCTATATGATGTATGTGTGGTAAAGTAGAGATTTATCCTTACATAATATTTTCAGGGAACGAGGACGATCAGCACCCAACTCTATGAGTTGTTATGGATGGAAGACTGCTATAGGACTTAGCTGTGTTTGAAATATGTATTGATTGAAAGTTCTATAACATTCATTTTGAGTAATAATTTGTAATAGTATTTATTACTTGAATGTTTAGCAAAAACATTAGAAATATTGTTTATGAAAGCCTTTTATAATGATACTTTGTATTTTTAAATTGAGTTGTTTTCAAATTAAGCATTTGAAAATATTTTCAAGATTCTTTCATTTTTTTCCCTTATTATTTTTGAAATTGTTATATAAATAGAATATAAAAATAAGGTGTTACAGAATCAACTACACTGCTTCCTTAATTCATTGAACATATACCTATCCTTCAGCCTTATCATTACCAGAAAAAGTCCTCTTGATCTGTGATTAACTATAAATATGCCAAGGAAGTTGAGAATATAGGCAAGCCTATGATAGAGTTTGATGAATTTAATGACTCTGAAAGCAAACACAAAACTGAACACTGAGTGAGTAAGAGAAACATTTTTTGAGAGCTGTGATGATATTTCTCCATTTTGTTTTGCATTCAACTTTGATGATTCGCTTGACTGAAATGTATGAGATTTTGCAGCAAAAAGATGATTCAAGTGTGAATGTCATGATGGATAATTGGGTGAATGACTTAGTAGCAAAATAATTAGAATGCATTGAAGTGGAATGGATTATGAAAATCTGAATTATTTTGATATGTAAAAAGTTTTTCATTATGGATTTCAATTGATGAATGATTTCATGCCCTTGATATGTTTTAATTTGCTTGAAGACAAGTAAAAATTCAAGTTTAGGGTGGTGATAAATCCATATTTTACTAGTATTTTACCTTAGTTTTTAGTACATTTGATATAGAAAATATGATGGAGAAAGCTGAAAACCTCATAAAAATAATAGAATGTTCAAGTCTTTTCTAAATAGTTAGTTGTTTAGATTTTTGTGAATTTTCTGTATAAAAATTACTGATTAGAATATATTTTGTAGGAAATTCTGAACTAAGCTCAGAAGGTTGAAAGATCAAGAAAAAGGTAGAAGAAAAGTAGCAATTTTGGAGACAAGGAATAAGAATTGATGAAGCTAGTGTTGGGTATGATCACTATTTTGAAGAAAAGTGATCATTGCAGATCCTAATTTCAAGGATTGACTTATGCATTATCACTTTTGCAAAGAATAGTAACCACACCCATGAAGAGTGATCCTGCGTTATCACTATTTCTCAGAATAATGATCGTTCCAGAGTTGGGTGAGAAGAACAACTTTTGCATGATCACTATTTTGTGCAAAAGTGCACATGTGCAAGTTTGATTTGAAGAAATAGGCTGCGCGTGATCATTATTTCTGAGTAAAGTGATCACACGCTTGATCTAAAGGCAAAACTACCTGTGCGTTACCACTATTTCAGAAAATAGTGATTGTTCCAAAGAGCACTTCAACAGAACAAGATGTGTGTGACTCCTATTTTGCACAAAAGTGAACATGCGCATGCCACTAGGAGCAATTAACCTCTGCATTGCTACTTTTGTAAAAAAAATAGTGATTGTTCTAGTCATGAAAGTTACCAGAAAGGCCTCTGCGTGATTACTTTAGTGAAAAATAGTGATCATGCCAGAGAGGTGAGAAATTCTATAAATATGAGTTAGCTCAGACTTTTTGTATCTTTTGTTCATTTTTCATTTTCATTTCATTTCTTGTCTTGAGAGAGTCAAAGAGAGATTGGGGACGAACATCAAACTTCACATCTTAAGGAATTGGATTGAAGATGATTCTTTGCTCATCTCCTTCTTCTCTTTCTTTCTTTTTTCATTTTGTAATGGCTGTCTAAACTCTTTGTAGTTAGGGATTTATGGATCTAAAATGGAAGTGTTGAATTGATTTTGAATATAAACTTTGAGTATTTGATTGGATTGAGTAGTTGATTCTATTAATCAAATAGTTGCTGAATGGAAATTTGATTTACTAATCACAGAGAAACTTTTATCAATGGAAGTTGAAATTGTTTTTCAGATCTTAATTAACTACCAAGATTATTGATTTCTTAGGGATAAGTCATCTTAATCTTGAAATATTTTGGTTTCTAATGCTTAACACAACATTTAATTGAATCAAATCTAAGGAATTAAGATGATTGAATTAAATGTTAGAGTCATTGAGTTAAGGAATTAACCTTTGATTAATACATCGTGAAACTGATTGTCATTCAATCCAAATGCTTGAAAGTTCAGAACTTGATTGAATTAACACTGGAGTTTTCGTGAAATAAACCCCTAACTATGTTTCATACATTTGTTTTAATACACAAATTCGTAGCCGTTGCTCTATTACGTTTTCTGAACTTTGTAGTTGTTGATTTGCCTTCAAATATTACAAACACCAATTGAATTGCATTAGGCTCAACTAATTGTTGAATTGTGAAGTGATACTTGAGAAAACTATTCCTTGAGGATGATATTAGGACCCAAACATGATTCTAAAATTTTATAACTTGCTACAATAATACTAGTACACTTGCTAGTCAATTTCACTTTTAGTGCAACTGTTGAGAAAGTAGCAAATGGTCTCTCCTGATCTCAAGGTAACATTCTCTATATTGACAACTAGTTGTGCAGATAAATTACCAGAACCTTGAGATTGCAAATGATTCAAAGCTTAAGCAAACTATCCAATCTAATTTACTAATTTTGAATGGATGCATATGCTCTCTGTTGGAAATTCAAATCATTAACTGCCATTTCCCTCATTAATTCTTTCAAAGAAGGCTCACTCTTCAAAGGTGCAGTGATTTGTGGTGAAGTTTGATATTGCTACTATGTAAAATTCCCCTATCCCAAGTTTAGATGATTCATCCAACTTGCAGGCTCTTGCAATGTAGAATGTAACATCCTGCACTTTGATTTAAATAAAATAAAATTTATTAAAGTATAATTAGAATAGATTTGGATGGAATTTATATTTTAAAATATTAAAAAAATTGATGACACCATCAGTAACGCTATACTGATGTCACGTACACGTATAGTCTGTTTATAGTACGCGTGCACAGTGTTTCCGGCATGAACATTAAGGCGGTGAACAGTGTTTCTAACGATGAATAATAAATTTTGAAAACTTTCTATAAAAAGGGAGTTTCACATGAAATTTTCATTTCTTCACTCCTATCTAAGATTCTCAAAGGTTCTAAGGTTATATCTCACCATTTTCTCTTATTCTAAACCCTCCTAAACTTAGATTTCTCTTCAAATCTATGATCTACGTTCGTTCTAAAGGATTTAAAGTAAGTTTCTCTTCTTCTTCTTTTTCTTATAGATGTTCATAGTGTTCTTAGGAAAAACTTTATTCTAGAGTTAAATCTTCGGTTTAATCTTTGTAAAAGCTATGTTTTGAGGTAATGGGGGCTCTACTATCATTTTATTATGTTTATTACTTGTATTATCATAGATCTTGTCATATATGTGATTATATGTGGAATAATCTTTGTTTTATGAAAAATAATCAGTGAAAAGTGAGAATAATTAGTTGTTTATGTGATTTTATGATGAATACATGGTGAAAATGTAATATTATATTCAAATAGTGCATGATAAGATATATTGATGATGATGGTTGATATGATTTTGTGATACGAAATATACAAGGGGATGGATGTTTCATGTTTAAATATATTGTATTTCATGTAAAAATGATGTGTATTGTAAATATGCCATGGTTTGATGTATATGTTGAAAAGTATGTGGAAATATAATGAAAAATATGTGTGAACATGAGAAATGGCATATGTGAACATGTAAATATACTGGAAAAAGTATGAGATGGAAATGGATATGATGTAAATATTTACAGAGATACACTGGAAGAGTGAAAGATGAAGATGATATGGGATATCTTGGGGAAATGCAGGGTGGTAAGTGACATTCGGGATTGTGCACGGAATATTGTGTATGAATGCACCACATGGCCGCACACTCGTTTCCTGACTTGACTCCTAACCATTACCTTTGCTAAAGGGCTGTCTATTACATGCATTATATTCGTATTGCATTGGGCCATTTGCCAACTATTTACATGGATGTGTAAGACCTCGGGATAAAGGCATCAGATAACTGTGGCCACAAGGCTCAGTAAGCGTGGGTAAAAAAAAAAAGAAATTGTGAATCTATGGAATCTAATATGTGTTTATGTGTTGAGATGAAAACTTGCTTTATATGACACTATGAGATGCAATACCATGACTTTAATCATGATAAGATGTGTTTTATGATGAATATGTGGTATGTATGAGTGGTAGGATAGAGACTCACCCTTACATAACATTTTCAGGAAACCAGGACGAATAATACCAAGCTCACAGTGCATGGATGAATGAGAACTGCTATAGAACTTAGTTATTTTGAGTTATGTAATGGATATTTTCAATGCTATAGCATTCTTCTGAAACAGTTGTAAAACTATTTCTTTTTGTTGCAGATGAAACTTTTAGAATTTTTATTTTTTTAAAATACTTATGAATTAATGAAATTTTACTCTATGAATCTTATATTATTTCATTGTTCTTTTTTTTATTAGAGAGTTTTTGAAAGAAATTTATTTTATGATTTAAGTTTTTATGAAAATTCATCATATATTGAGAAAAGAAATATAAGGCGTTACATAGGACAAAAATTAGTAGGATGTTCAGGTGAAGTACAAATCTCACACAATATTGTAGCCATCTGTGACAATGTCAACTGCTTGATCAAAGAAGCTAAATCATCCAGCTTGTTCTCTAGTCTTCTATGATTTGCAATGTGAAAGGTTCTCTCAACCATAATATCTAAATTAGAATGAGAAGTTATGCAAAAAAAAAAAAAATTATGAAGCAGCGTGTAGAAAATAATGCAGAAGTGTAGAATGCAAAGAATTATGCAGAGTTGGAATTATGCAGAAAAATTATGCAGCAGAAACAGTATGCAGAAAATGATGCAGCAAAAATTTAAGATAAAAAACGGCAACAAAATTTTGCAGAAACAACATGCAACAAAGTGATGCAAAATGCAGAGTGCAGAATATGGAATGCATAATTGCAAAGTGCAGAAAAATGAAATGCAGAAAATACAGAATTTAGTAAAAGCAAAAGTGCAGAAGTAGTATGCTTAGGGATGAAAAGTTATGTAGAATTGTGTACCAAAAAGTTTGTAGATTTCTACAGAAAAATAGAATGCAAAGTGCAGAAAATAAATGTAGAATGCAGAAAATTGAAACAGAACAAATGCAACATAAATGTAGAATTAAATCGACAATCACACAATCAGAATTATGCTATACTATGTTGTACAATTTCTAAACACAAGCAAGTGCACTAGGAATTGCAACAAGTAATGAGTAAATTTATGATCCAAGTATTGTCTCCATAAGGAATTAGGAATTCAATTACCACTTCACAGAGCAATAACTAGTTGAGCCATACGAATTTGGAAAGTTTGTAACATGTAAAGGTAATAAACCAGAATAATAAAAGGTAGTAAACGTGATGTAAAAACAGAGTACGAATTTATGTTGAGATGAGATATGAATGAAGGATAGTTAGGAATTTATTTCGCCAGAATATTAATATTAATTCAACTTAACCTCTGAACATTCAAGCAATTGGCTAATTGACAATCAGTTTCACATATTAATAGTCAAAGGTTAATCCCTTAACTCATTGACTGTAACGATCAACTAAACCACCTTAATCCCTTAGGTGAGGTTCAATTTCAAGTTGCATTAAGAATCAGAACCATAGGATTACATAATTAAGTTCACTTATTTCTAAGAAACCCCTAATTCTGGAAGGTAGCTCTTTTATTAATCAATTGAATTTCCATTCAAAGATCATGTTGACAGCAAAATTAACCACTCAATTAATCCAAGAACTCAAAGTTCAGAGTCAAGAATTGAATCAATACATCTATTCTAGATTCATAAACTCCTAACTACAAAGAATTAAGCAAACATTACAACGAAGAAAGAGAAATAAGGAGAAGAAGAGGAAGAATGCAAAAGCAGCATCTTGAATGATCCCCAATCCGATTGCTCTTCTTGGAGCTCAATATTCATGCCCAATTCTCTCTCTGACTCTCTTTGAACGAAGAAATGAAGTAAAAAACAAAAAATGAGCAAAAGATCCAGAAATATGAGCTTTCTCTGGTATTTATAGAATTCCCGCCTCTGCGCGTTGTCACTAAGCTCCATAATAGTGGTCACGCAGAGGCTTATATAGTTTCTGGAAGACTGGAATGATCACTTTTGTTGATAAGAGTGACAACGCAGGAGGTCTAGTAGTGCGCATGTTCACTTTCATGAGTTAAAGTGGCCACGTGCTAGTTGCCTTGGTACACTTCTCCTTGGAACATCCACTTTTGCCAGCAAAAGTAACCACGCGCTATTCACTATGTGTGAAGCTCTCTGGAACGCTCACTGTTGATACAATTCTAAACACTAGCAAGTGCACTAGGAATTGCAGCAAGCAATGCGTAATTTTTAAGATCAGAATATCGTCTCCACAGGGAATTAGGAAATCAATTATCACTTCACAGAACAATGACCATTTAAGCCATACAAATTTGGAAGATTTATAACATTTAGAGGTCAAGAATAAGCACAGTTAAAAGGTAAGAAACTTGCAATAAAAACAAAGTATGAAAGTTGTGATGAAATGAGATAGGAATAAAGAATAGTTAGGAATTTACTTCACAAGAATGTCAATATTGATTCAATTATGCCTCTGAATATTCAAGAACTTGGTTAATTGACAATCAGTTTCACATAACAGCCAAAGGTTAATCCCTTAACTCATTGACCCTAACAAGCAACTAAACCACCCTAATCCTTTAGGTGAAGTTCAATTTCAAGTTGCATTAAGGCTTAGAACCTTAGGATTGTAGAATTAGGTCTCCTTATCCCTAAGAAATCCCAATTCTGATTGCTAACTCAGATCAGAGAAGCAAATCCAACTTCCATTGGTAAATGTTCCTCTTTGATTAACCATACGAATTTTCATTCACAGATTGCAATAACAGCAGAATTAATAATTCAATTAATCCGAAAACTCAAAATTCAGAAGCAAAAGTCAAATCAATATATCACTTCGAGTTCCATAAACTCCTAACTACAAAGAATTAAGAAGACATTGCAACAGAGAAAGGGAAAGAATGAGAAGAACTACAGAGGAGCCATCTCCACGAACTCCAATTCAATGCCTCTTCTTGGAGCTTCGAAATTCGACCCCAATCCTCTCTCTCACACTCTCTCAATGAGAATCTAACAGAAAAAATGGAAAATGAGCAAAAGACCCCAAGTTCTGAGCTTAAAAAATGTTCTTATAGAGATCCCAATTTTGTGCGTTATCACTCTTGCTGATAAGAGTGGCTACGCAGAAGCTCATGTGATTTCTGGAAACTGAAACTATCACTTTTGCTGGCACGAGTTGCAACGCAGGAGGTCAAGTGGTTGCGCATGATCACTTTCGAGAGCAAGAGTGACCACGCGCAGCTTGCCTTGATTCATTCCTCTCTAGAACATCTACTTTCACCAGCAAGAGTGGTAACGCAGAGCTTGCTGAATTTTTTTCCTTCTCTGGAACACCTACTTTTGCCAGCAAGAGTATTAACGCAGAGCTTGTTCTTCTGAATAAATCTCTGGAACACTCACTTTCGCTGGTAAGAGTGACCACGCCCAGACTCCACTTCTCCTTTAAGCTCTGGAGTGATCACTTTCACTGACCATAGTGATCACGCCCAGCTTGAGTTCCATAATTCTTGTGTTTTGAGTCCAGAATTGCTACTCTTCCTCTTCCTTTCCATTGATCTTCCATTTCCCTGAACCTTGCTCAGATTATTCCTACAAAAATAAGATTAAATTCTTAATTTCTAAGCAGAAATCTCACAAATGCTAAAATTACTAAGTATTCAAGGAAAACCTTCAACCATTCTATTTTTCTGAGTTTTTCTGTTTTTCTAACATATTTTCCTTATCAAATGGGTTAGAATTACACTAAAATATTAGTAAAAATATGGATTCATCACTCACTTTCGCCAACGAGAGTGGTCACGCACAACTTTGCTGAAATTGAAGTCCTCTGGAACGTGTTCTTATGATAAACTCTCTGGAACACTCACTTTCACTGATAAAAGTGACCACGCCCAGACTATATTACATGATTCTTGTTCTTTAAGTCCAAAATTGCTACTCTTCCTCTATCTTTCTATTAATCTTCCATTTTATGAACTCTGCTCAGATTATTCCTACAAAAACATGATTAAATTCTTAATTTCTAGACAGAAAATTCACAAATGCTAAAATAACTATGTATTTAAGGAAAACCTTCAATCATTCTATTTTTAAAATGTGGATTTATCACCACCCCAAACTTAGAATTTTGCTTCAAATCACATAAAGGGAAAAAATTCATCCACTAATTGAAATCAAGCAACAAAACTGACTTTTTTCAAAAATTTTCTATTTTCCAATTCTATGTTTTTTTATTTTTCATTCTCATTCAAGTTATTAATCCATTCCATCATCATGGCAATCACATTGAATTAAACATATAACCAACGAAAAAAACTTCTCATCTGAGTTCAACTAATTCAGCAAAGTTTCATGTTAGCAAAATTGAAAAACATGACAGCTCACAAGTAGTGTTTCCCTCATCACTCAGTAGTAAAAGCTTAATGTTTGCTCTCAAAATCATCATTTTTACCACACTCTACTATAGGCTTGCAAATATTCTCAATCTCCTCTGCAAATATACACCAAGTCACATATCAAGAAGACTTTTTCAAGTGAAATTGAGGTTAAAAGAAAGGTAGGTGTTCAATCATTTAGGAAAACAATGTGGTTACTTCCAAACAGAAAAAATGCACTTCAAGTAGATGAATGTTCAAAACTTAAATTGAGGTTACCTCATCTTTCTCATTCATTCAAATCTGCACAAAATTTACAGAATTTTTGCAGCATTTAAAGAACTATCATTGCATCAATTATACAGAGAATTTTTTTTCAATTTTTTTTCTGTTTTTCACACTTTTTAACACTTTGCTTTTCATTTTTCTTTTCAAATAACTCAAAGCTTTGCTGTTGCCCACCCCAAACTTAGAACTTTGCTTGTCACACACTTGAAGTAACTACGCAGTAAGCGCGTAGCCACTCCAGGTGCTGAGAGTAGCTAGGCAAAGCTGCGCGTAGACACTCTGCTTAGAGTGTCTACACAAAAAAGTAACAGAATTTTAAATATCACATCTAAGTGTCAACTTTGGACGATTTGAGTTCCTAATTCAGTTATAGAAGCTTCTAGAAGACCCTTCATACTATAATCCTCAAAGATTAAAGTGTGGAAGTGAAAAAGGCGGGAAAAATATTATAAATAGCAGTTAAGAGTTCAGAATTTAAGTCTTTTTCCATTTTTTGTTTTCTTTTTATTTTTACACCTTAGGAGAGTTAGAGAGGGAGATTGGGGGCGACTTCTAAGCTCTGGACCTTGAGGAATCAGGCTAGGGATTGGATTTATGAAGAAATTATGCAACTCCTCTTCTTCTAATCTTTCTCTCTTTTTTTCTTTTAGGAACTTGTTTTGATTTCTTTTTGTTAGGGATCCATGGATCCAGATTTGATATTGTGATGTAATTTTGGATCTGAACCTTGAGGTTTTGATTGAATTGAGTATGTGATTCTGTTCTTAATGTAGTTGTGAACTAATCCTTCATTCAATTGAACCTAGAGGAATCTTCATCAATGAAAATTGATTTTATTTCTCAGATCTGAATCATATGCCTAGATTATTGAGATCTTAGGAATAAGTATCATAATCTAGTAATCCTATAATTTCCAGAACTTAATGCAATATTTGATTGAATTTCACCTAAGGAATTACGGAAGTTTAATTAGGCATTAGGATCAATGAGGCAAGGAATTGTCCTTTGGTTAAAGAAGTGAAATTGATTATCAATCAATTAGAATTCTTAAGAGTCCAGAACATTATTACATTGCAATAGAAAATCTGGTGAAGTGATTTCTAACTATTTTCCATATAGCATTTTAATACAAAATTCGTATTTCTATTTTGCTATATTTTTCATATTTCTGCTCTTTATTGCTTTTGTTTGTTAAATGATTCAAAACACTCCAAATTCATTTGGCTCAACTAGTTATTGATTTCTGAAGTGGTAATTGATAGACCTAATCCCTGAGGACGATACTTGGGACTCACATTGATTTCCAAATTTTATTACTTGCTACAACTACCTAGTACACTTACTAGTTAGTTCTTCAATTTGTGTGACAAGTTTTTGACGTCGTTGCCGGAGATTATTTACTTTGAATATCATTAGTAGCAGAGAGATGGCTAGATTGAGCATTTTTTTTTTACTTTCTAATTTTTTTGCATAATTTTTTCCCTACATTTTGTGTAGTTTTCTGCATAATTTTGTTTTGCATTTTTCTGCATAGTTGTAAATCTCATTCTGCATAAATTTCCATATTTTGTGCATGTTTTGTTTTGTAATTTTTTGCATTGTTTTAGATTTCATTTTGCTTAGTTACTGATCTCATTTGAATTTTGTTTACTTTCTTTTTGTATGCAAGGAAAAACCAAAAAAATAAGTTGCTCTAATTTTTTTATGGCAACCAGCATGTATCAGAATTTTCATCAAAGCCAAGTTGCAAGAACAAGAGTTGATGAAGCAGATGCTTTTGAAGCTTTAATTAATAATTTTAAACTGGAATTAAAAACAAATAGAATTAAAACTCCTAATCTAATCTTCTGCTTCATCCTCCTCATCTGAGGTTTCTTCTTCCTCTGATTCTTCTTCTTCCTATTCTTCCTCCTCCACCACTTCTTCAGCTGGCTATGGGAAGTGAGTTTTGTAGATTGTCATATCCTTAAAAACTGAGGATCGAAGGCACTGAGCATTCTCTGCCAAGTCTGGTGTATGATACATTTCCTCCTTGGTCATTCCTATGCTTCATATAATGGCTCTCCATCTTGCTAAACAAAAGATCTAATTTCCCTTCTTATTTTCACAACTTCTGAAGGGGAAAAATATTTTGTTAGGAACTTGTTCACCAAATCAGCCCATGTTGATATGCTACCTTGTGGCTGAGCTTGAAATCAGCACTTGGCTTTATCTCTCAATGAAAATGGGAATAATCTGAGTCTGAACGTTCCAAAGGAACCTCATTCACAACAGAAAGCGCGTTATCACTTTCGCTGGTGAAAGTGGATGTTCCAAAGAAGCTTCATGTTTAGCGAGTAGCGCATTATCACTCTCTCCAACAAGAGTGATTGTTCCAAAGAGACGTGTAGCTCTGCAAGTTGCGCATGACCACTTTTGCTCATGAAAGTGAACACGAGCACAATTCGACTTCCAGCGTTGCTACTTTTATGAAGAAAAAAAATTGTTCCAGTCTCAGAGAACACTAGATAAGCCTCTGCGTTGTGACACCTAGGCGCTAGGCGAGGGTGGGGAGTGATCGCCGGTACAATGTGGGACGGACAAGGAGTGGCTACCTAGCAGGCTTCCAGCAGTAAGGGGCACATGAAAGAATCGAACTTACATCGAAATGAGAGGGGGATCTAGAGACTGTGTATATAGTTAAGGATCGCTTAAAGGAATTGATTAGGACTACCTATACTAACAAAATGCATTTACTTTTCGGTAGCCTATCACTTAAGAATTTAAAAGTTAAGCTTAACTTGGAGCAATTATGGAATGGGTGACCTTTTGGGAAGTTCCCGGGAAGTATGTGAGTGAGGACAAAGCACACTGAAAAGTCTTGTGTTGGTTTGTGGGGACAGTCCTCAGTCCCGAATAAGTTGTCGGGTTGTTACATGTGTGACTACTCTTGTGAAGAAAAGTAGTAACGCGCTCATGGTGGGAAATCTATAAATTATGGGATGGGTGACCTTTTGGGAAGTTTTCAAAAAGTGTGTGAGTGAGGACAAAGTACACTGAAAAGCCTCATGTTGGTTTGTGGGGACAGTCCTCAGTCCCGAATAAGTTGTTGGGTTGTTACATGTGTAACTACTCTTGTGATAAAAAGTAGTAACGCGCTCATGGCAGGAAATCTATAAATTGAAGAAACGCTCAGATATTTGGATCTTTTGTCATTTTTCCCTTCCACTTAGTTTTCTAGTGTGGAGAGAGTCTGAGAGAGAGATTGGAGATGAACATTGAGCTTTAACCTAGAGGAATCAGATTGAAGATCGGTTTAAGATGACTCTTCTGTGTTCACTCTGCTCTTCTCTTTCTTTTTCTTTGTCTGTTGTAATGGTTGCTTGAATTCTTCATAATTAGGGATTGTGAATCCAAAACAAATTGAGTGATTGATTCTGCAAATTCACGTATTGATTGAATGGAAATTTGATTAACTAATTACAGAGAAACTCTTGTCAATGGAATTTGAATTTATTGTTCATATCTGAATCAATTACCAGGATTATAGATGTCTTAGGGATAAGATAACTTGATTCTGCAATCTTCTAGTTTCTAACAGCTACTACAACATTTAATTGAACCAGATCTAAGGAAATAGAGTGATTTGATTGAATGTTAGGTTTATTGAGTTAAGGAATTAACCTTTGAATAATATAACATGAAATTGATTGTCATTCCTTCAATTACTTGAAAATTCAGAACCTTATTGATTCAACATTGAAGTTTTGGTGAAACAATTCCCTAGCTATGTCTTCCACATCTATTAATCACACAATTGCATGTTTAATGTTCTGTTTCCTTTCTGAATATAATAATTGTTACTTTTAATTCTAAATTCCATCTGAAATTTGTTAAACTCAACTAATTGTAGCCTTGTGAAGTGATAATTGAGCACTTTTATTCCCTAAGTACGATACTTGGGACTCTAACATAATTCTATCATTTTTATAACTTGCTACATCATCACTAGTACACTTGCTAGTCAAATTAACATCTCTTCTGAAGTGCAACATTACATGCGTCTTATTCTTCCTCACTCTCGTCTCTAATCTTTGTTAAAAAGTTCACATGCAATTGGTTTTTCTTTCACCTCTCAACTATTCTACTCGAATAATATCGTAAAGTTAACGTTTTGTGACTTCCATGAATGCGATTATGGGTGAATTGTATTTGCGTGTTACTGATTCTTTATGTTTTCATTGTCCTTGGTTATTTTACTTTTCGATTGAGTAAAGGGAGTGATCTTGAAATAATGGGTTGTTGCATGTTTTATTTTTATGAAGTTCATTTATCTCTTTTTCTGGTTTTGCATTCCTCTACCCTATTGCATGTTATTCTTTTTATGAAACCTATTTACTTCTTTTTATCTATGTTTTTCTGGGTAAAAGTTAGAGGAAAAACTTATTTCCTTTTCAAGTTTTAACTTTGCCAAAAGCAAATAAACTACTTTCCTTTAAAAACTCAAAAGTCTCACCACTGATTTTGGATTACAAATAATTTGTTTTACCCTTTAATCCCGATTTTCATTGATTGTTAGTTTAAAAATTAAAATGTATGTGGAGTTAAACTTGCGGTTGTCCTGTTTAATGCTTTCAACCGTACTCATTTAAAATATGTACTTTTTGTCCTGTTTAATTCCTTTTCTCTTTTTGTTTCTTAAATCGTGTGTGTGTTCATAGCTATTCATTCTAAATATATTTTTAATATGTCTGGGAAGATGACTCGAAATCTATTATGTTTCCACTTTATTATGGTTAACAGACTTATTATGTACTTCCTATATACTCAGATTTTGAAAATTTTGTTATAAGTGGCTGCACTAATTTAGATTGTGATGATGAGTATAAAGTATGATATTTTCGTTGAAGTTTGAAGGTACAATTTGAGAATGATAGTGTTGGATGATAACCAATACCAAGTGTGGGTGTTGCCATATAATTATTCATATGCATGGAGGTGAAAAAGGAGAGTCAAGGTCACAGTTTGGCACAGTTGGGGAATGTGGAGTGTTCAGGTTCAAGGGGAAAAATGGCGCAAAATAGCCCACTATGGCCGAGACACGTCATCAGCCTTCACTAATCTTGACACGAGCAAGCATTGCCGAGGATCGTGGTAGAACTCTTTCCTGAGGAATAAAAATAAATTGAAAGGAAGGATATTTGTGTGTGTGTGTGTGTGTGTGTGTGTGTATGTGTGTGTGTGTATGATTGTGTGCTTATAAGGAATGAGGGTCTCCGATCATCTTGATTGGAGGAACGTTGGAAATTTGAGAAAAGTATTATTATTCACCCACCTTCTCCCTCTTCACCTAGCCAAACACTACCCCATGAGTCTTCTAAAACCTTGACAAAGGTAAAGCCCCTATGAGTCTTGACCCTCCATCTACTTCTTGCCCTGGCTCTACTTCAAAACCTGAGTGGAAGGACGTTGAAGTCATTGAGTCTTCCATTCGGCCTATACCCCACGGTTCCTTAAGAGTTCTTATGCCTTCTTCTGATGAAGTTGGACCTTCTACACGACGCCCATTACCACCACCTCCACTTGTTTCTCCACCACCCACTATTGGATGGATAAATAATGATCCTGATGACTTGCCACCTTCTCCTCACCCTTAGCCGATGTATGACTTGCCTGATTTTGATAGAATTGAATTCAACCCTAGCGAAGATTCTCTTCCTTTGGAATTTTATGTATAGATTAGTTTATGTAGTCATGGGTTGAAAAAGCTCATAAGACTTTGGTTTTGTTTATTTTGGAAAACTATACTTTTTAGGGTAGACAGTTTAGTTTGGATGATTTACTCGTTCTCTTTTACATAATTACCTGTTTCTACTTCTCAAATTCAGCTTTAAAGTTATGTGATATTAATATGCATATTTTACTCTTTGATATGAATTTATGTTATGGACGTTTGGAATGAGAATTGGCTATCATGAGCACTCACTAAAATAATGAAACCCTTCGATACTTGATGATGATGTGGAAAGATTGGTAAGAGTTATGTTTTGAATCATTATCCCTCAAATTTTTAAGTTGATTATGATGATTTATCTCCATGGTTTAATTGAGTGTGACAGTGGATTGAAATTGATAGTGTTGAATTGAACAAGAGGAAAATTATGTTATGATCTCTTGAAATGTGCCCATGATTGAATGATGAGATATGGAAATTTGAGTATAATTCCTTTATGACATTACCCGAGGGTGTCAAATGGATATGTTATGATATTCAGTGGTGTGATTATAGTTATACGTGTGCAAGCACATGCCTCTTTTGAGAGTGTTATTGGGACTTAATGGTGTTAGATTCTTAGTTTAAAAAAAATTATTAGGTGTCATATTACATCACTCGTCTTGATAATTTTTTTAGACTTTTATCAAGGTTTTTATGCCTACACAAAATTGCAGCCCTATGCAAAAATATAGTATTCCTATTATAGCGACCCAAAATCACTAAAACACTGATGTCAGTCTTTATAACATAATAGTTCAGAAAACACCAAAATCTATTTTTTTTTCTTTCCTTCCTTCATACAATCACAAGCATAGTCTCCCTTTTCTGAGAGAGAGTTAACATGCATATAGTTTCTCATCTCATCATTCCATAGGAAACTAGCATTCTTCATTTAATTCTCAACAGCACAAGATAGTAAGAATATATGCAACTCATAATATGAAAGTACCTCAATATATTAAACATTAATTGCGAAAATTATCATGTACTTAAACAAAGTTAAAGATGATTAGTGTTATCCAAATACAAACATAACATAACATAATATAAATAGACCAGACTTACTAA
The DNA here is from genome assembly GCA_024086825.1 of Abrus pulchellus subsp. cantoniensis. Lineage (NCBI taxonomy): Eukaryota > Viridiplantae > Streptophyta > Magnoliopsida > Fabales > Fabaceae > Abrus > Abrus pulchellus. Next base: position 17,820,677 of record CM044056.1, read on the forward strand.
GAGCAGTTCCCCTAACACATAAATAAACAAAACAGTCATCAATTATAAGGAGAGTAATCCTCAATGGGATCGGACTCCTCAGAAGATGTATGGGAAGCAGAGCTAGAAGAAGCAGCAGCAGCAACAGAGTCTCCACCGTTCTCCTCCATCTATCTAGCAGTGCTAGGAGGTGAATAAGTATCAGCAGTGGGTAACAAAGTAGAGGGGTAAGCAGGATGTATGAAGGATGGCATAGTAGTATACCTAATGGAGGATTCCACCACGTGGACATCCCTCTCTATTGGCACAGGTGGAGAAGCAGGGTGCATAAAAGGAAATGGCATAGGTGCGGGAACTGGCCTACTAATAAGAGTATGAGGGTCAATAGACATAGGAGTCGGGGAAGCAGACAAGGTAGGGTAGGGTAACTAAGTGTCACCAGAAGGAACTGATGAGGACATGACCATGAGCAAGGGCAAGGATCAACTTGAAGGACTTGGAGGACCTATAACAAGGGCTAGAGAAAGGAGAGCAAATGAAGCTCTTCAACAAGTGTTGTCCATATTAATTGAATACAAGTCCAAGTTCCAAGGAAAAAAGACCAAGGTTATGAATTGCATCATAGCCCAAATGGAGGAGGACTAATCCACCACTTTGCTTCAGTTTTTAAGTGTTTAGTTTGTTTTAAATAATGGCTCAATCCTTTGTAAAGATGGCTGACCAAATTATGTTTTGGGGTTAATCCACTAATGGGCTTTAGTTTGGTTTTATTTCAAGTTGTAATAAGAGCCCAATTGGCAACTTAGGCATCAACCTTTGAGAGACCAAGAGGCGCATAGCTAGTGGCTTTTGGGTGATTTTTTGGTTGCCACAATTTCAGTTACAATCAGCCATTAAGTAGCTTCATTTCCTAGGATAGTGGATCATTATTAGCTTTAAGTGGAATGTATTTTCCATTATGGAACCTTTGTAATTTTGATGGTAAAACTTCTATATAAGCTGAACCATTATTATCGATAAGACAAGTTAAGTTTGATTTAGAAATATTAGAGTTTATCTCTTTTATCTTATTGAGAGTGATTCTCCTAAGTTCTTGAGTGATTCAAGAACACATTGGTTGTATCAAAAGACTTTCACTTCCCTTTGTGTGTTGCCTTCCTTGGAAAGAGTGATTCTTTCCTTCCACCATTCATTCAACCAAAATTCCAGAAAGTTTAGTTTTGTCCAAAATTTCTCATAGTCATAACTCTCATTCTACTCGCCTAAATTGAGTGATTCTTAAACCTAAATTGAAGTTCAGAACAAGAACTTTCACCTCGTTTTGGAATCACCTCAATTGGAGTTCTATAGCTCAAGATATCATCATTTCCAAAATTCTGTCCAACCACCACCCAAACCAACATTTTTGCTTCCTTTTTAACTCATTTTAACACCAAGAACCAACACCTAATTTGCCCAAAAATTTAACACTAAATTTTCTGATTTTCCTACAAGGTTCTAACCCTAAAGATCCTAAGTCAGCCCTTATACAAATAGGCTTCATATCATTTGGTTATCAGAGCTCCGGTTTAAGGGTTTGAACATCAAATTGGTAACATCCTTCCTTCATTCTCTTTTTGCCAATTGATTACCTTATTGTTCATATTATTTGTGATTGTGCTGAATCATTGCAAAAGTTAGGCCCTGTTGAAAATTAAAAAAAAAAATCGTATAAGGTAATATATTGGTGTTCTTAAAGGATTGTTGTTAATTCTCTTGTTTACCAATTTTCCTTTACCCCTTTGTTTTTGTGATTTGTTAGCCTTTTCTTTGTCTACCTAGCCTTACCTTGCACATATTGGTGGATTGTTCTTTTGTTGTGGCCATAATCTCTTGAATTGCCTAAGAACCCAAGGAGAATTTGAGTGGTAAAAGGCAAGAGTGTTTTCATTAGAGAAAAAGCCATAATTGTGTGATACACTTGAGTGTGGTGAGGTTTCAAATTCTACTTTCTATTTGCTTGTTACGTTTGAATTTGTTTGTTTGTGATGGCGAAAGGAAATCCTAATCAAGGAGGAGGACTTTTTCCTTTCCAAATGCAAGCCTTGACACAACATTTGGAGAGATTGATGAGGCAACAAAATGATGAGCTCCATGAAAGATTGGACCAATTGGAGGAGAGGAGGGAATGATGGTGCTCCTAGACAAAACTGAATTGATGGAGTCAAAATTTCTATTCCTCCATTCAAAGGAAGAAGTGACCCCAAAGCTTATTTGGAGTGCGAGATGAAAATAGAGCATATTTTCACTTGTAATACCTATGAAGAGGCCTAAAAGGTAAAGCTTGCAGCCATGGAATTTTTCGATTACGCTCTTGTGTGGTGGAACAAATTGCAAAAGGATAGAGCTAGGAATGAATTGAAATGAAAAGGATCATGAGAAAGAGATATGTGCTGGCAAGCTATTCTAGGGACTTAAAATTCAAACTTCAAAAATTGTCCCAAGGTAGCAAAGGCGTTAAGGAGTAATACAAGGAAATGGAGGTGCTCATATTTCAAGCCAAGATAGAAGAGGATGAGGAGGTAACTATGACTAGATTTCTTAGTGGTTTGAATAATGATATTTGTGATATTGTTAAGCTGCAAGAATGTTTTGAAATGGAGGACTTACTTCACAAAGCAATCCAAGTGGAGTAACAATTGAAGAGGAAAGGTGTGGCCAAAAGGAGCTCCACTAATTTTGAGTTTTCTAGTTGGAAGGATAAGGGAAAAGGGGCTGCCACTTCTAGTGCAGCGCCTACACCAACAAAAACTCCTCTAAAAACTCAAGAGCAACCCTTTAAAAGGAGTCAGGATGTGAAGTGCTTTAAGTGCCAAGGCTTAGGATACTATGCATATGAGTGCCCTAACAAAAAAACCATGATTCATAGAGATGGAGAGTATATGAGTGAGTCTTAAATTGAAGAGGGAGAGGAGAATGAGAAGGTGGAGGAGGAGGTGGAGAAAACACTAGAGGGAGACTTGTTGATGATAAGGCGATTACTTGGTAGCCAATTAAAGCCTTTGGAGGAGAGCCAAAGAGAAAACATCTTCCATACTAGATGTTTGATCAATGGTAAACTTTGCATGGTGATCATTGATGGAGGGAGTTGCACCAATGTGGCGAGTGCAAGACTTGTGTCTAAATTGAATTTAGTTACAAAGCCACATCCTAGGCCATATAGGCTTCAATGGCTTAGTGAGGATAGAGAGGTGCAAGTAAGGAAGCAAGTAGAGTTGGATATTTCCATTGGAAGATACAATGATAAGGTGCTTTGTGATTTTGTTCCTATGGAGGCCACCCACTTAATCTTGGGGAGACCATGGCAATTTGATAAAAGAGCCAATTATGATGGTTTCACCAACAAAATCTCATTCATGCACCAAGACAAGAAGATGGTGCTCAAACCTTTGAGTTTGGAAGAGGTGTGTGAGGATCAAAGAAAAATGAGAGAAAAGATTGTCCAAGAAAAGAAAGAAAAAGAAAACCAAACACTTGAGAACTCAAAAAGTGAGGACAAAAAGAGAGAAACACGAGAGAGGAAAAAGAATAGTGAAACACTTGAGGTGAAGGAGAGCTTTCTAGCTACAAAAAGTGAGGTCAAGAGGTTGTTTCTATCTAAACAGCCCCTATTTTTGTTAATTTGCAAAAACTATGTTTTGACCACTAACACTTCTGATAACCTTGATTTGCCTTCTAGTGTGAAGTCTCTTTTGCAAGAATTTGGAGATGTGTTTCCAACAAGTGTACCAAGTGGGTTGCCACCATTAAGAGGTATTGAGCATCAAATTGATCCCATTCTAGGAGCTTTTTTGCCTAATAGGCCAGCCTATAGAAGCAACCCTCAAGAGACCAAGGAGATCCAAAGGCAAGTGGATGAACTCATTGGTAAGGGATGGGTAAGAGATAGCATAAGTCCTTGTGCTATCCTAGTAATTTTGGTTCCTAAAAAGATGGGACATGGCGCATGTGTTCCGATTGTAGAGCCCTTAATAACATCACCATTAAATATAGGCATCCTATACCTAGGCTTGATGATTTTCTTGATGAATTGCATGGTGCATGTTACTTCTCTAAAATTGATTTAAAAAGTGGATACAATCAAATTAGGGTTAGAGAAGGGGATGAATGGAAAACCGATTTCAAAACAAAATATGGTTTGTATGAATGGTTGGTTATGCCTTTTGGCTTAACTATGCTCCTAGCAATTTCATGAGATTAATGAACCATGTTTTGAGAAAATTCATAGGAAAATTTGTTGTGGTGTACTTTGATGATATTCTTATCTATAGCACTTCACTTGAATTGCATGTTGATCATTTAAAATCTATCTTGTGTGTGCTTAAAGAAGAAAAATTGTATGCCAATCTTGAAAAATACATCTTTTTTACTAACCATGTTGTCTTTCTTGGTTTTGTTGCTAGTTCAAAAGGAGTACAAATGGATGAGGAAAAGGTTAGGGCTATTCAAGAATGGCCTACACCTAAGTCCGTGACCAAAGTGAGAAGTTTCCATGGCTTAGCAAGTTTCTATAGGAGATTTGTGAAGGATTTTAGCACATTGGCAGCACCTCTCAATGAAGTGCTCAAGAAAAATGTTGGTTTCAAATGGGGAGAGAAACAAGAAGAAGCTTTCAATGCTCTTAAGTAAAAGCTAACTAATGCCCTCATACTTGCTTTGCCAAACTTTCAAAAATCTTTTGAAATTGAGTATGATGCATCAAATGTTGGGATTGGGGCTGTGTTGTTGCAAGAAGGCCATCCAATTGCTTATTTTTGTGAAAAGCTAAGTGGTCCTACCCTTAACTATTCAACTTATGATAAGGAGTTGTATGCCTTAGTGAGGGCTTTGAAAACATGGCAACACTACCTTCATCCGAAGGAATTTGTCATTCATAGTGACCATGAGTCCCTCAAATATATCAAGGGACAAGGTAAGCTTAACAAAAGGCATGCCAAGTGGGTGAAATTTCTAGAGCAATTCCCTTATGTTATCAAACATAAAAGGGAAAAAGGTAATATTGTAGCCGATGCTCTTTCTCAGCGTCATGCTTTGCTTTCTATGCTTGAAACAAAATTGATTGGTTTTGAATGTTTGAAAAACATGTATGAAAGTGATGAAACTTTTAGTGAACTAAAAATTGCGAAAAATTTTCAGAAAATGGTTTCTTTAGACATGAAGGCTTTCTTTTCAAAGAAAACAAATTATGTGTGCCTAAATGTTCTACAAGAAACTTGCTTGTTGGCGAAGCACATGAAGAAGGTTTAATAGGGCATTTTGGGGTCCAAAAGACTCTAAAAACATTACAAGAGCATTTCTATTGGCCTCATTTGAAAAAGAATATGCAGAAATTTTGTGAACATTGCATTGTTTGTAAAAAGGTAAAGTCAAAGGTAAAGCCTCATGGATTGTAAACTCCATTGCCAATTACGGAGTATCCTTAGATTGATTTATCCATGAATTTTGTTTTAGGGCTGCCACAAAAAAGTAGTGGCAAGGATTCAATTTCTGTGGTTGTTGATAGGTTTTCTAAAATGTCTCATTTTATTCCATGTAAAAAGGTGGATCATGCTTCTCATGTGGCTGATTTGTTTTTCAGGGAGATTGTGAGATCCAAGGTTTGCCAAGGAGCATTGTTAGTGATAGGGACTCTAAGTTCCTAAGCCATTTTTGGAGGACCTTGTAGGGCAAGTTGGGCACTAAATTGTTATTTTCAACCACTTGTCACCCACAAATCGATGGGCAAATAGAAGTTGTTAATAGGACATTGGGAACATTGCTTAGGACAGTTTTAAGGAAGAACTTAAAGACTTGGGAAGTTTGTTTCCCCATGTTGAGTTTGCTTACAATAGGGCTGTTCATAGCACTATTAATTGTTCTCCTTTTGAGGTTGTTTATGGTTTAGGAGTAAAAGAAACTTGTAGAAGAAACCATAGCTAACAATTAGGAGTAAAAGAAACTTGTAGAAAAATAGAACAATGAACAAACAATTACGTAATAACAGATGAAGAAACCATAGCTAGGGAGTTGCTTCACCAAAACTCCAATGTTTAATCAATGAAGTTCTGAATTAGCAAGCAATTGGAAAGAATGACAATTAGTTTCATGTTATATTGTTCAGAGGTTAATTCCTTAACTTAGTGAACCTAACATTCAATTAAGTCATTCTAATTCCTTAGATCTGATTCAATTCAATATTGCTTTAAGTGTAAGAAACCAGAAGATTACAAGATCAAAGTCTCTTATCCCTAAGAAAACTATAATCTTGGTGATTGGTTCAGATCTGAAGAACAAATTCAATTTCCATTGACAAGAGTTCCTCTGAAATCAATTAATCAAATTTCCATTCAATTACTATGTAATATGCAGAATCAATCACTCAATCTATTCCAAAGCTTGAAATCCAAATCCAAAATCAATTCAACATGTTCGTATTAGATCTACAATCCCTAAGTATGAAGAAATTACACAGCCATGACAGCAGAGAAAAGAAAAGAAAGAGAAGAAGAGAAGAAGAAAATCTGAATCGTCACGGCAACGTGCTCCACTCCAATGTCTCTTCGTGAAGCTCTAAGATTTGACTCCCCACTCCTCTCTCTCACTTCCTCCAACGAGAATCTAACTAACAAAACTAAAAATGAACAGAATCCCCCTACTTCTGGAGCGTTTTTGGTATTTATAGAATTTCCCAAATTTGCACGTTATCACTTTTATGAGAAATAGTAGCTACGCATAAGGTTTATGGTTGCACGTTAACACTTTTATGAGAAAAAGTAGCCACATGCAACTTTCCTGATATTAAGAGCTCTCTAGAACTATCACTCTTGCTGATAAAAGTGTCTACGAAGAGCCCAAGTAGCTGCGCTGATCACTCTTATGAATAAAAGTGACAACGCGCAACTCGCTAAGTTGAAGGCTCTCTGGAACGATCACTTTCGACGACAATAGTGGTTACGCAGAGCTTTCCTGATATTTAGCCTCTCTGGAACGCTCACTTTTACTGATAAAAGTGATAACGTCCAGGCTTTCTTCTTCTTTGAACTCTGAAGTGATCACTTTCATTGATAATAGTGATCATGCTCAGTCTGCATTTCCTTATTCTTGTGTTTTGGAGTCCAGACATTCTACTTTCATCTTCCTTGTCATCAAGCCTCCATTTCCATGAACCTTGCTCAAATTATTCCTTCAAAAACAAGATTAAAAACTTATTTCCTAAGCAAAAATTCCACAATTGCTAAGGTAACTACAAATTTAAAGAAAACTTCAATTCCTTCTCTTTTTATGAGTTTTTCTGCTTTCTTCATATATTTTCCTTATCAAATGAGTTAGAATTATGCTAAAATATCACTAAAAATATGGATTCATCACTACCCCAAACTTGAATTTTTGCTTGTCCTCAAGCAAATCAAACTACACCAAGGGTAATTCCTCCATTCCTCAAGAATCATCTCACAAACTGTTTTTCTAAGATTTTCAATTTACAGTTCTGTGTTTTCTGCATAATTTTCATTTAAGATGTTGATCCAATTACTCATCATGGCAATCACAATGCATTCATCAAATTTTAAGCAAGAATTGCTATCTAAGTTCATATATATTAGCCAAGTTCATGTGAGAAACATTAAAAAGCATGATCACTTCTCACTAGACATTGTTTCTCTCATTGCTCAACAGTGTTTAGGTACTGTTTTCTCTCTTTAATCATCAATTCAACTACATTCTACCATATGCTTGCCCAATTTCTCCATCTCCTCTACTTAGTACAGTCAATCACACATCAAGAGGACTTTTTGCAGTTTATAACAGGGCTTAGGTTAAGGTAGATAGTGAACAAAATAAGAAGCAATTTGCAATTTCAAAAGATCAGAGGCATTTTGAGTGAATGACTTTAAAACTAGCCTAGTTTTGCCTCATTTCTCACTAACTTCCTCAATTATGTAGCAAACAATTTGTTTTTGTACAGTAGAATTTTTCATTTTGATTTTTCTTTTCTTGCTTTCATGGAATTTCTTTTTCTTTTTCTGTAGCCAGTTTTGCTGCAAAGTTTCTTTATTTTTCTGCAGCACTGTATTTTTATTTTCTGACTTTAGATAGCCTACCTGCATAGTTTCTTTATTTTTCTGCAGCACTGTATTTTTATTTTCTGACTTTAGATAGCTTCCTACCATAAACTTATAAATTTGCTTGTCCTCAAGCAACACAAAATGGATGCTACCCCAAACTTAGTTTTAAAGCTCATTCTTGATTAAACTCACTATGCCTCTAATTAATTGAATGGTAAAATTAGTTTTTTAGTAGGGCTTGTAATGAAGTTAATTCAAGAAAAAGGAATATTAAGCTCAAAGGGGTGAACTAGGGCATTCAAGCATAAGGGAAGGCATTTAGGCTAACTAAGTATATCAAACATGGCCTTCATCATGTGTGTGAAAACTATAAATATGCATATTCAATTAAGAACATGGGCAAGTTCTAGAGAATGCAGCCAAATATGATTACTCACACAAGAAAAAGAAATAGGCAGCTCAAGTCTCACTAGGCATTTATAAATGATCATGTGGATTAATGAAAACACAATGCACTTTTCAGAAATATATGCACCTAGTAGCAACTGCCTCATTTTTGAAAATACAAGTGTGATCTCATTTTGAGAATGGGAAAAACAACTTAAAAAGAAATTCAAACATAATTCATAAAATTTTCAAACCTCTTGCATTTAATTCGCAGAAAACAGCTCATAATCTATATTATTATCAGTAAATCTCTAGTGTATTATGTAGCTAACACATGAATTAAGAGGTAAGGAATAACTTCCCTTTCATGGCAGCTTGTGCAGGTGTCATCATCCATGTGTGTGAGTGTTGTGTGTGTGATATTCTCTGCACAAAACACCAAAATTCCATCAGTGATCAGTAATAGAAAGGGATTAAAACTGCAGAATTATAAACTGAACAGAAAATGATTGTTGTAACAACTAAAAACATTAAAAATTATTCTAAACAACTACTGAATTTACAAACTATTAGAAGAAAAACAACAAAAATAGAATTCTTATTCTATTCTTCTGCACTATCTTCATCTGCTAAACTTTCTTCTTCAGAACCCTCCTCTTCTTCTTCTTCTTCTTCCACTACTTCTTCAAATGTTGGCTGAGGAAAATGGGTTCTGTAGATGGGCATATTCTTGAACACAGAGGAGCGAAGGCACTGAGCATTCTCTGCCAAATCTGGAGTGTGATACATTTTATCTTTGGTCATTCCCAATTTCTGACCAATATTTAGCATTATGCATTCCATTAGCATGAGACACCATCAGTTATGGCCCTCTTTGCTATTGCAACTTGAAGATTTCTGCTGGATCTTCTTTTAGGAGTTGTAGAAGATGCAGCTTGCTTCTTCTTAGGAGTTGTAGAGGATGCAGCTTGCTTCTTCTTAGAAGGGCCCACAGGTGTATTGAAGGAAGTTCTAACCATTTTTCAGTTTCTGCAAAAGGAAATGTAAAATTTTAACACATATGATATTTCTATGCTTGCAGAAAATTCCAGCAAATAGTTTACAGACATTCATTGTTTAACACTATGCTCATGTAGATTGCTGTTAAGATAAAATCCAACATTCAAATATCAACACCCAGCTGCACAAACTTAAATATTCTTTTGTGAAAGCATATAAAATTCTATTGTAGGCATTCAGAGTGTACACTCTTAGAAAATATCAGGCTAACAGATTATTACAGGTCTTTGACCATTTTTCAAGACAATTATGTAATGTCAGCAAAAATTTACAGGTTTTTAGCCAGTTTTCAACCAAGTATGCACTTCAGCTCTTCCTAGTATAATGTCTAACTCAATTTCACCATAGTCATGCATTCTAATTTCCAATCCCACATTTTCAGAAAATTTTGTTGCTATCAATTCAGACTTTGTAGAGATTTGGTTTATATAGTACAATGTGATTTCAACTATCCCATCAAATTAGCATACATGACAGGGAACACCTATTTAGAGTATTATCCATTCTATCATTGAACCAACTAGCCTCAGAACATGAATTGAAGTTTGCTATCAAAATATGTATTATATAGATACAGTAGTACAAATGCACAACATTAATCAATCAAATTTAGAGCAATTTCAATTATTCCTACTTTAGAAATTCAGAATGCGTTCACTATAACAAAGAAATAGGGTAACGCAGAGCAATATTTTTAGGTTTCAACCACTTTTCAAACATAGTTTTGCAACTCAATCATTTTCAGCAAAAAGCTATTTTATTGAAGTAATGTGGAGTTGATTGTCCTGGTATTTTTCAAGCATTCGCTTATATTACAAGTAGCATATGGTTGCAGTTAATCTCATTCAACAATCTCAATTCAAACATTTTCACTGACGTCTTTTTAGGTCATCCCAGTTTCTGCAGAATTTTTATTCAAATATTTTACAATGCAAATTCAGATGCTCCTAAAAAAAATTTGAATGACAGGGAAAACTTATTCAGTGTATTGTTCATACAATGCCCCATTACCCCATTCAACATTTTTCCCAAATTTCAAACACAGAAAACCCTACCTACAGTTTCAGAGGGATGAGAGTAAGCGTACCTTGCAGGAAGATGCAGAAATGTATGAGAGATGCTTACTGATGCTAGGTCGACGCACACAGGGAATGAGATTTGTAGAGAAAGCTCAGAAAAAGATGAAGTTTTAAGAGTGAAGAGTGTGTGTACGTGCTCAGGTTAGAGAATATATATGGTTACGCTAGGCACGTGACACTTTTTAAAACAAAAATGAATGTTGCAAAATTAATTGGTCCCAGCGTAATCACTATTTCTGAACAGAGTGAGTGTTCCAGAGAGTTGTTTTTTTCAGAGTGTGGAGAGCGTTGTCACTATTGCTAGGCAAAGTGATAACGCGCAGCAGAGTGACAACTTTTTTCAATAAAAGGAGTAACGTAGAAAGATTGAAAGTCTACTCACCTGTGCATAACCACTTTTGACAGAAAAATGAAGCGTTCTAGAGAGCTCATTTTTTCATCTATCTCTACATGATCACTTTATCAGTAAAAGTGATTGTTCGAGCAGAGATTCTCCAAACTTAACTCTCTGCGTAGCTCCTTTTCTGCAAAATAATGACTCCTCTAATTAATCAAATACCTCTAAAACCTCAATTAATTCAATTTTCACTCTCGAATCCATCAAATACACACTCTAAACATTGAATCTCAATTCAAGTATCCCAAATGTACCTCAAAAACTCAAATGCAGCAGAATATTCACACACATTATGCAGACTTTTCAAAAAGTTGTAAAATCTAATTATGCAGAATTTTTAAACCTTTGAATACACATTCACCACATCAATTCTCAATTTAAGTATCAGATGCACGTCAGAAAACAGACTCAACAGTATTTTTGCAGATTATTTGTAGAATAGCAGAAAATTACAAAACATTAATATGCAAAATTCTAAAACACTATAGAAAGCTAAAAATGGGTTAGAAATGTGAGTTACCTCTCACAAAGCGCTTCTTTAATGTCACTAGCTTGACATTAGTTGTTCCTCACTCAAGAGGAACCAATTTCAAGCATAAGATGTTCCTTGTAAACTCCTCTCCATGATAGATCTTCAATCTTTGGCCATTGACCTTGAATTCTCTTCCTATTTTCTGATCTTCTATAAGGATTGCTCCAAAGGGAGAAGTCTCCTTAATAAAAAATGGTCCAAACCATCTAGATTTCAGTTTGCCTACAAACAGTTTTAGCCTAAAATTGAATAACAATACTTGCTGTCCAGGTTTATATTCTCTCTGTAGAATAAACTTATCATGAATTCTCTTGGTTCTTTCTTTGTAAAACTTTGCATTCTCATAATCTTGCTGCCTAAATTCCTCCAATTCATGCAACTGTAGAACTCTCTTCCTTCCAGCATTTGACAGATCAAAGTTAAGCCACTTGGTAGTTCAATATGCTCTATGTTCCAGCTCTAGGGGTAGGTGACAGGCCTTTCCAAATACTAACTGATATGGAGACATACCAATTGGTGTTTTAAAAGCAGTCCTATATGCCCACAATGAATCATCCAGCCTTTTTGACCAATCTTTCCTTGAGTTGTTCACTACTTTCTCTAGAATTTACTTGATTTCTCTATTTGAAACCTCCACTTGTCCACTTGTTTGTGGATGGTATGGAGTAACAACCTTATGCTTCACACCATATTTCATTAATACAGCTTCAAGATACTTGTTACAGAAATGAGTACCTCTATCACTTATCAGCACTCTAGGCATACCAAATCTTGAAAAAATATTCTTTCTTATAAAAGAAATCACTACCTATGCATCATTTGATCTGATGGGAATTGCTTCTACCCATTTAGAAACATAATCCACTGCAACTAAAATGTATTCGTGTAAGAATAATGGGGGAAATGGTCCCATGAAATCAATCCCCTATACATCAAATAACTCCACTTCTAGGATGTTGGTTAATGGTAGCTCATGTCTTCTTGAAATATTTCCAGTTCTTTGACATTTATCACAGTTTTCCACATACTTCTTGGCATCTTTGAAGAGTGTAGGCCAAAAGAAACATGCTTGCAAAACTTTTGCAGCAGTCCTTGAACTTGCATGGTGGCCTCCATATTCTGAATTGTGACAATGCCACAGTATCTCAGCTTGCTCACTTTGTGGAATTCACCTTCTAAGTAACCCATCCACTCTAATTTTGAACAGGTATGGATCTTCCCACACATAGAATTTGCTGTCATGTAAGAACTTCTTCTTTTGATGCCAAGTAAACCTCTTTGGGATGAATTGAGTGGCTTTAAAATTTGCAATGTCAGCAAACCAAGGCATGTTTTCCACTGCAAACAGCTTTTCATCTGGAAATTCTTTGTTTATTTCCAATGATTCAATGGTTAAGCTCTCCAATGGTAATCTGGATAAGTGGTCAGCAACACCATTTTCTTTCCCTTTCTTGTCTTTGATCTCTAGCTCAAATTCTTGGAGAAGCAGAATCCATCTTAATAATCTGGGCTTTGCATCCTATTTTGTCAAAAGGTATTTAAGAGTAGCATGATCAGTGTATACAATCACTTTCCAACTCATTAAATATGATCTGAACTTATCAAAAGCATATATAATAGTTAGAAGTTCTTTTTCTATTGTTGTGTAATTCACTTGTGCAAGATTTAACACTTTGCTTGAATAGTAAATAACATGTAATTTCCTATCTTTCCTCTGTCCTAACACAGCACCCACTGCATTATCACTTGCATCACACATGAGTTCAAAAGGTAATTTCCAATCTGGTTTTGCAAGGATAGGTGCAAAAATCAGCTTCTCTTTTAAAACAGAAAATGCATTGTTGTTAGCAATCTACACTAGCAAGTTTACTAGCATTGCAGCAAGTGATAAGTAAATTTAAGATCCAAATATCGTCTCCACAGGGAATTTAGGTTCAAGTACCACTTCACAGAATTATAACCATTTGAGTCATACAAATTTTGGAATGAGATTTGTATCATATAACAACACTAAACCAAAGCAATTAAAGGTAAAGAACTTGCAGACAAACAGAGTATAAAATTGTGATGAAATGAAATAGCAATGAAGGATAGTTAGGAATTTATTTCACAAGAATATCAATATCAATCCAATTAAATCCTCTGAACATTCAAGCAATTGAATAATTGACAATCAGTTCACATATACCTAGCCAAAGGTTAATTCCTTAACTCATTGACCCTAACAATCCACTAAACCTCCCTAATCCCTTAGGTGAGATTCAATTTCAGGTTGCATTAAGAATTAGAACTATAAGATTGCAGAATTAGGTCTCCTTATCCCTAAGAAATCCCTAAACACTGGTTGCCAATTCAGATCGGAGCAAACAATCCAATTCCCATTGGTAAAGATTCCTCTTGATTAATCAAATGAATTACCATTCAAAGATTGCATGAAAAGCAGAATTAACAACTCAATTAATCCAAGAACTTAAAGTTCAGAAGATAAAGTCGAATCAATACATCAATTCGAGTTCCATAAACCCCTAACTATGGGAAATTAAGCACACATTGCAACAAAAATAGAGAAAGAAGAAGAAGAAGATGAAGAAGAATGCAGAGCAGCCATGGCCACGAACTCCAATCCAATCCCTCTTCTTGGAGCTTCAAGCTTTGACCCCAATCTTCTCTCCACTCTCTCTCAACGAAAATCTAACTAACAAAACAGAAAATGAGCAAAAGATCCCTGTTTTCGCGCTTCAATCATGTATATATAGAAACCTCAGTTCTGCGCGTTGTCACTTTTCTTCACAAGAGTAACCACGCAGAAGCTTTATGTAGTGCGCGTGTTCACTTTCAAAAGTAAGAGTAACCACGCGCAACTTGCAGAGTTGAAGGCTTCTCTGGAACATTCACTTTTATTCATAATCGTGGCAACGCAGGAGGTCAAAGGGCTGCGCGTGATCACTTTCATGAGTAATAGTAATCACGCGCAAGCTGTCCTGATACAAGTGCCTCTGGAACGCTCACTTTCGTTGGCGAAAGTGATAATGCGCAGCTCATCAGGAATGGAGTCTCTCTGGAACGCTCACTTTCGTTGGCGAAAGTGACAACGCACACTGGCAACGCTCACTCTTGTAACTAAATGTGATTACGCACAGGCTCCTCTTCTCATTTAGGCTTTGGAATGATCACTTTCACTAACAATAGTGATCACGCCCAGCCTGCATCCCATAATTCTTGTATTTTGGAGTCCAACATTGCCATTCTTCCTCTTCCTTTCCATTGATAATCCATTTCCATGACTTTTGCTCAGATTATTCCTTCAAAAACAAGATAAATTCCTTAAGAACTAAGCATAAATTCTACAAATGCGAAAATAACTACAAATTAAAATAAAACTTTCAATCATTCTCTTTTTCTGAGTTTTTCTGCTTTCTTCATATATTTTCCTTATTAAATGAGCTAGAATTATGCTAAAATATCAGTAAAAATATGGATTCATCATGCATGCAAGCAATTATCATCAAATATGAAATCAGCATCCTTTATAAGTAAATTACTCAAGGGTTTAGCAATTTTTGAAAAATCTTTTATGAACCTTCTATAAAAATCAGCATGTCCTAAAAAAACTTCTAACTCCTTTAACATTGATAGGTGGAGGTAATTTACTAATGACTTCTATCTTAGCTTGGTCCACCTCTATTCCTTTCTCTGAAATTTTGAGACCAAGGACAATGCCTTCTTGTACCATAAAATGGCACTTCTCCCAATTCAACACAAGGTTAGTATCTTGACATCTCTGCAAAACAGTGGATAGATTAGTTAAACAATCATCAAAAGAATCACCAAAAACAGAGAAGTCATCCATGAACACCTCTATGATGTTTTCTACCAAATCAGAAAAAATAGAAAGCATACATCTTTGGAAAGTGGCAGGGGCATTACAAAAACCGAATGGCATTCTCCTATATGCAAAGACTCTAAATGGACATGTAAATACAGTTTTCTCTTGATCCAAAGGATCCACGGCTATTTAGTTGTATCCTGAATAACCATCAAGAAAACAATAGAATGAATGTCCAGCAAGTCTTTCTAGCATTTGATCTGCAAATGGTGGTGGGAAATGATCTTTTCTGGTGGCATCATTTAATTTCCTATAGTCTATGCACATTCTCCATCCAGTCACAGTCCTAGTAAGGATGAGTTCATTCTTTTCATTTGGTACAACTGTCATGCCCCCTTTTTTTGGAACAACTTGGACTGGACTCACCCAATTGCTGTCAGAAATTGGGTATATTATTTCTGCATCTAGCAGCTTCATGACCTTTTTTTTAACTACCTCTTTCATGGCTGGGTTCAACCTCCTTTGTGGCTACACAACAGGCTTAAAATTCTCTTCAAATAAAATTCTATCCTTACAAAATGAAGGATTTATACCTTTCAGATCTGCAATACTCCAGCCGATTGCAGATTTGTGTTTTCGCAAGATTCGCAGCAGCTTTTCCTCTTGTTCTTCCTTGAGCTCATTGTTGATGATGACTGGATTCTCAAGTTTCTCATCCAGGAATGCATACCACAGGTGGGAGGGAACATGTTTCAGTTCTAAATTATGCTTTTCCTCTTCTTTAACATCCTTTTTCAACTCCTCCTTCTCTGAATTTTCTGCAGGTTTTTGAATTGGCAGGGTTTCCAACTGCTGCTGCACTTCCATGATGTATTCTTCACTCAGAATTTCAGACTTGACATTCCCTGTAGATATTATTTCTTCTAACATAGCAGTTTCATCAAATTCATTAATATGGTGTTGTGTAATAAAAGCATCTAGTATATCTACCTTCATATATGTACTATCTTCAATTGGATATTTTAAAGCTTCAAACACATTAAATACTGCTTTCTCATCTTGAACTCAAAGCATAAGTTTACCTTTCTGCACATCTATTAAAGCTCTCCCTGTTGCAAGAAATGGCCTTCCTAGGATCAAAGGAATATTAGCATCCACCTCCATGTCCAGAATTACAAAATCTGCAGGAAAAATGAACTTGTCAATTTTAACTAACAAATCTTCAACAACTCCATATGGATAAGTGTATGATCTATTAGCTAGCTGTAATGTGATGTTGGAGGGCTTCACTTTTTCTATGCCAAGTTTCTGCAGAACAGCCAATGCCATCGAGTTTATGCTTGCTCCCAAGTCACACAATGCTCTTCCCACAGTGCAGTTTCCTATTTCACAAGGAATGTTGAATGATCCTTAGTCTTTTAGTTTTTGAGGAAGCTTTCTCTTGAGAATGGCACTGCACTCCTTTGTCAAAGGTACTATTTTGTCGTCCTCTAGCTTCCTTTTTCTGAAAAGTAGTTCTTTCATAAATTTTGCATATAAAGGCATTTGCTCCAAAGCTTCTGCAAAAAGAATGTCAATCTGTAATTTCTTAAAGATATTCATAGACCTTTCAAATTGTTCCTCCTGTTTAGGATTTCGGACCCTTTGAGGATAAGGCAGCCTCTTATATTTTTTTGGATCTATTGGCTTGCAAGCATCTTCAAAGAGTTGCTTTTTGGTTTTCCTCTCAGAATTCATAGGAACATCTACTTTTTCTTCTGAATGGTCTTTCTTTAATAGCTTAAAATTTCCTTGTTGCAGATCTTGTTCAATTTTCCTCTCTACTGCATCATTTACTTTCTTTTCTGCAGGTTTAGGACTTGCAATCACAGCTTCACTCCTTGTAATTATGACTTGACATTGCTCCTTAGGATTGATTACTGTATTGCTTGGAAATCTTCCTTCATCCCTGCTGGATAGTTGTTCAGCTAACTGTCCAATTTGTGTTTCCAGTTTCTTCATAGAAGCTTCTTGGTTCTTGAAGCTTGTTTCGGTCACCTTCATGAATTGCAACATGGTTTCTTTCATCTTAGTCAACCTCTCATTCATAGGCTTGGAAAATTTATGATTTCCTTAAGGTTGAGTGGATGGATTCCTCTGAAAATAAGGTTGTTGCGTTGCTGGACCTGCATTAGAAAAAGCTAAATTGGAGTTAGAATTCTTGGCAGCAGAATATTGATTATTCCAATTAGAATACTACTAATTTTTGTTATTCAAAAATTGAAATCCAGGGGGATATGATGGTTGTTGTCTCTAAAAATTATTCATATAATTCACTTGTTCTTGTGGTTCACTTGTAGATGCCTTGCATGCACCATTTACATGGTTTCCTCCACAAAAATCATAGCTTAGCTAACTGGTAGGCATACTCCCTGTTTGAAGGTTGCTGATTTGTTGAGTTAAGGCAGCTAATTGTTCTGAAAACATTTGATTTTGTAGCTGCTTCTGTGCAAGAAAGGTTTCCAGAACCTTAGCTTCATGACCAAAGTTTCTTCCTTAATTCCTTGAATTTGAATTCTGATACACTGAAGATGCCATCATCTCAATAATCCTCTGATCTTCTTCCAAGGACTTTGTGTTTAATGAACCTCCAACAGCAGCATCAACCATTGTTCTAGGTGTTGCATTCATCCCATTGTAGAAAGTTTCCAATTGCTTCCAATCTACCTTCTAAGCAATTCTTTGTATCTTTCCCAAGCTTCATACAATGATTCTCCTTCTTGCTGCATAAAGGATGTAATTTCTCCTCTCAGCTTAGCAGCTTTGAATGGAGGAAAGTACTTAGTTAGAAACTTATTCACACGTTCTGTCTAAGTTGTAATACTTCCTTGTGGTTGAGATTGTAACCAGTATTTAGCTCTATCTCTCAAGGAAAAAGGAAATAGTCTCAGTCTAATGGCTTCTTCACTAACTCCATTCATTCTTATGGTGTCACATAGCTGCAAAAAATTTGAAATATGTAAGTTAGGATCATCAGAATTTCCACCAAAAAAATGTTCTTGTTGGACTAAGTGTAATAAGGCAGGTTTAACCTCAAAATGGTTGGCTTGGATAGTTGGCCTAATTATAGAAGAGTTAAAACCTTGCATGTTAGGAATTGCATAGTCCCCTAATGTTCTAATTCTATTTTGCTCTGCCATCTCTATTGCTGGATTTGGTTGTCTCAAAGGTGTAGGTGTTCTTTTCACTCTAGGATTGTTCTGAATTTCTGGAGAATAGACAGCTTCTAAATCACTATGACTTTTTCTGCTCTAGACTCTTTTCTCAATCTTCTTAAGGTTATGTCTATATCAGGATCAAAAACCAGAATTGATTTATTCTTGTTTTAACTGAACTAGCTTGCAGTATATGTGCTATCTACTTCTAACAGTATCAATGTTAATCAGAAATTATACTACACTACTGCAAAATTAACTTGTTACACTAACTTTAAACAGAAAATTCTAAATGTGATCTAACACTACAGAATTTCAACAAAACAAAAATTATTCAATCTACACTATAAACTAGTAGGAAGAAAAATATAAAACTGAATTGAATCACAATATATATGCCAACTGACTATTGCTAACAGTGTTAATTCTATCAAAATCAAAAATTCACAAATGCAGAAAACATAGAAATTATACAGAATGAAGTTTACAATTATGCAGAAACATGAAAAATGAAATTATGCAAAAAATGCAAAAGAATGCAAAAACTTTATGCAGAAAACTACATAAGATGCAGAGAAATTATGCAGAAAAACTTGAAGCAAAACAACAACAAAAATAAATGCTCAATCTAGCTACTCTTCCGCTACTAATGATATTGAAATACAAAATTTCCCGGCAACGCCGCCAAAAACTTGTTGTTCGCAATCTAACACTAGCAAGTGCACTAGGATTGCAGCAAGTAATGAGTAAAATTAAGATCCAAATATCGTCTCCACAAGGAATTTAGGTTTCAAGTATCACTTCACAGAATTATAACCATTTGAGCCATGCAAATTTGGAAGAAGAGTTGTAACATGTAATAACAGCAAACTAAAACAATTAGGAGTAAAAGAAACTTGTAGAAAAACAAAACAATAAACAAACAATTATGTAATAACAGATAAAGAAACCATAGCTAGGGAGTTGCTTCACCAAAACTCCAATGTTTAATCAATAAAGTTCTGAATTAGCAAACAATTAGAAAGAATGACAATCAGTTTTACGTTATATTGTTCAGAGGTTAATTCCTTAACTCAGTGAACCTAACATTCAATTAAGCCATTCTAGTTCCTTAGATCTGATTCAATTCAATATTGCTTTAAGTGTAAGAAACTAGAAGATTGCAAGATCAAAGTCTCTTCTCTCTAAGAAAACTATAATCTCGGTGATTGGTTTAGATCTGAAGAACAAATTCAATTTCCATTGACAAGAGTTCCTCTGAAATCAATTAATCAAATTTCCATTCAATTACTACGTAATATGCAGAATCAATCACTCAATCTATTCCAAAGCTTGAAATCCAGATCCAAAATCAATTCAACATGTTCGTTTTAGATCTACAACCCCTAAGTATGAAGAAATTACACAGCCATGACAGCAGAGAAAGGAGAAGAAAGAGAAAAAGAAAATCTGAATCGCCATGGCAACGTGCTCCACTCCAATGTCTCTTCGTGAAGCTCTAGGATTCGACTCCCCACTCCTCTCTCTCACTTCCTCCAACAAGAATCTAACTAACAAAACTTAAAATGAACAAAATCCCCCTAATTCTGGAGCATTTCTGGTATTTATAGAATTTCCCAGATTTGCGCGTTATCACTTTTATGAGAAATAGTAGCTACGCAGATGGTTTATGGTTGCGCGTTAACACTTTTATGAGAAAAATTGGCCACGCGCAACTTTCCTGATACTGAGAGCTCTCTAGAACTATCACTCTTGCTGATAAAAGTGTCTACGCAGAGCCCAAGTAGTTGCGCGTGATCACTCTTATGAATAAAAGTGACTACGCGCAACTCGCCAAGTTGAAGTCTCTCTGGAACGATCACTTTCGATGACAATAGTGGCTACGTTGAGCTTTCCTGATATTTAGCCTCTCTGGAACGCCCACTTTTACTGATAAAAGTGATAATGTCCAGGCTTTCTTCTTCTTTGAACTCCGGAGTGATCACGCCCAATCTGCATTTCCTTATTCTTGTGTTTTGGAGTCCAGACTTGCTACGTTCCTCTTCCTTGTCATCAAGCCTCCATTTCCATGACCCTTGCTCGAATTATTCCTTCAAAAACAAGATTAAAAACTTAATTCCTAAGCAAAAATTCCACCATTGCTAAGATAACTACAAATTTAAAGAAAACTTCAATTCCTTCTCTTTTTCTGAGTTTTTCTGCTTTCGTCATATATTTTCCTTATCAAATAAGTTAGAATTATGCTAAAATATCCATAAAAATATGGATTCATCAGACTATATGAAGAAGCTTCATGAGAGAGTCAAAAATCAAATTAAGAGGAGAAATGAAAGCTATGCTAAACAAGCCAACAAAGGGAGAAAGAAAGTTGTCTTCGAACCCAGAGATTGGGTTTGGGTGCATATGAGAAAAGAAAGGTTTCCAGAACAAAAGAAATCAAAGCTTCAACCAAGGGGAGATGGTCCATTCCAAGTGCTTGAAAGAATCAATGACAATGCTTACAAAAAAAGACAATGTTAGTTCCATCTTCAATGTGTCTGACTTATCTCTTTTTGATGTAGATGGAGAATCAGATTTGAGGACAAATCCTTCTCAAGAGGGAGAGAATGATGAGGACATGACCATGAGCAAGGGCAAGGATCCACTTGAAGGACTTGGAGGACCTATGATAAAGGCTAAAGCAAGGAGAGCAAATGAAGCTCTTCAACAAGTGTTGTCCATATTAATTGAATACAAGCCCAAGTTTCAAGGAGAAAAGACCAAGGTTGTGAATTGCATCATGGCCCAAATGGAGGACTAATGTGCCACTTTGCTTCAGTTTAAGTGTTTAGTTTGTTTTAAATAATGGCCCAATCCTTTGTAAAGTTGGCTGACCAAATTATGTTTTGGGGTTAATCAACTAATGGGCTTTAGTTTGGTTTTATTTCAAGTTGTAATAAAGGTCCAATTGGCAACTTAGGCATCAATCTTTGGGAGACCAAGAGGCATATAGCTAGTGGCTTTTGGGTGACTTTTTGGTTGCCACAATTTTAGTTACAATCAGCCATTAAGTAGTTTCATTTCCTAGGATAGTGGATCATTACTAGCTTAGTGGATCATTATTAGCTTTAAGTGGAATGTATTTTCCGTTATGGAACCTTTGTAATTATAATGGTAAAGCTTCTATATAAGCTGAACCAAGCTTATCAATAAGACAAGTTAAGTTTGATTTAGAAATATTAGAGTTTATCTCTTTTATCTTAGTGAGAGTGATTCTCCTAAGTTCTTGAGTGATTTAAGAAAACCTTGGCTGTATCAAAGGACTTTCACTTCCCTTTGTGTGTTGCCTACCTTGGAAAGAGTGATTCTTTCCTTCCACCATTTGTTCAACCAAAATTTCAAAAAATTTAGTTTTGCCTAAAATTTCTCGTAGTCATAACTCTCATTCTACTTGCCCAAATTGAGTGATTCTTGAGCCTAAATTGAAGTTCAGAATGAGAAATTTCACCTCGTTTCGGAATCACCTCAATTGGAGTTCTATAACTCAAGATATCGTCATTTCTAAAATTCTGTCCAGCCACCACCCAAACCAGCATTTTTGCTTCCTTTTTCACTCATTTTAACACCAAGAACCAACACCTAATTTGCCCAAAAATTCATCATTAAACTTTTTGATTTTCCTACAAGGTTCTAAACCTAAAGATCCTAAGTCAGCCCTTGTGCAAATGGGATTCATATCAGGAACAGAAAAGACAATCTCAATAGGGGTGTCGGCAGCATACTGGGTGATCCACGAACCTCCACCCTCCAATCCATGAATCACTCAAGTGAATCTGCAAAAGATATTTTGCTAAGTCGCAGAGTCAAACACCCACATGTCCTCCTCAGAAGGAAGGATCCATACCTTCACCTTGTTCCTGTCCATCTATATAAATAAAAGAAGAACGACACAAGGCAACACAAATAAAGGGGTGAGTTCTGCAAACACAAACATCATTCAATAGCCATACCTCAAGGAAGGCAGCATCACAATTACAAGTCAGTCCAATAATCAACATTCAGCATCATTAAATTTTCAATAATGTAGTAGGGTGATAAAAAAATATTCATAATCACTGTCAAATTCATAAGTACTCAATCATTCCTAATAGTGATGCACATGATGCATGAATGCAGGTTTTGATCTCACCAATATAGTCACTCATGTGTCAATAGCATGCAAATGATGCATGGGGATCCCATTCCTCTATGACTGGCGACTTTCCCAGCTTTTAGCATAGAGATAGATAGATAGATAGATAGATAGATAGATAGATAGATAGATAGATAGATTCAAGTCATATGGCAATTGAAGGACTCCATTCCCTAATCTGCACAGTGATATCATAGATAGAAATAGAATAATAGCACATCAGCCGATGTGTAGTGCCATCTAGCACGTTAAGGAATAGACCTCAACGACACTAGTGTTATGGAGTTTACATCAAGTTTGGCTAAGGTCTTGCAAGTGGGTCACGACTCGGCTACAGGGAGCTCAGTTTCCATGTGCCACTTAGGTCAGATATTCCCCCTTTCTCCACCCCGAGAAGGTCTACTTTGGACCGAACTTCCAATACATACAGTTGTGCCTCTGTTATGCCATCAAGTCGTTTCACAAGATAATATGATGCATGAAGTAGAATTTTCAGTTTTCTTGTCATAGTTTCCTCAATTCATTTCACTTAGCTGCTTGGAGGCTATTGCACAATAATAACAGAAGTCATCATGGACTTAGAATTATAGCATATAGCATAGTGCTAGAAGTCATCATAGACTTAGCAACATGGATAGATAATCTCCATAAGTCACATGCCGTAGCATGGATAGATAGATTCCATGAGTCTCATGCCATAGCATGGATAAATAGTTACCATAAGTCTCACAATAATTCTTAATGAGTTCATGATAATTTCATAATAGTATATTTTCAGGAACTCAAAGTATAGCATGGGACTTTCATCATAATTTCATAATCTCGTGGTTTTATAATTTCATACTCATGTATAATTTTTAGTGCAACATATAATATTTTAGACCTTAACTTAGGCAATTCATTCAAGCCTTTCTAATTCATTTCCTTTTTCTCAATTTACTCTTTTTCTTTCATATTTCAAACCTAATCTCTCTTGTAATTTAGTACAATCTCATTCCTCAATTCATGCAATCTCACCATTCAAATTCATCCTAACCATTTTATTTATTTTCATTAATCTCTAGCACCTTCTAAACCATTAATCACTCAATTCAACCCTTGCCCTCAAGGTTCCTTCCTCTCGATTTTTCACTCTCCATTAGAGAAGTTTAATTAAACTTAGGTTCTTTCTATACCACCATCTTAATGAAATTAATTCACAAATATTCAAAGTCCTATCCTCTCGATTTATCACACTTTTTCTCATAGGTCACATGCTGATTTTTCATTCCTCATACTCAATCACTCACAATATGACTAGATCATAGCATTTCTAAAAAGTCCAATTATATTCATGGTTCATTTCCATCAAACAGCCCTTAAGGGCACTAGATCATCAAGATCATAATATTATATAATCATTTTCGCTGCACATTATCATAAATTATCAAGTCTTTCATAGTGAGATGCAAATGATGCATGCGATGCTATCAAGTAGTAATTCCATGGCATAAATCATAATAAATAGCAAATAACTTAAGTTTTCAGCCATGCATCACATCATGCTCCTACACGGTTTTCTAAGAGCAATTACCAAGGATGAATAGTATTTCATCTCACATCATTCACATTTTTCCAGCATATTCACATAAGTAAATTTCATGAATTTTCATCATAACCAAGTAAAATCAAGTCTTGCACTTACTTTCATCTGAGATCAATCATACAAAATTTGCAAGCAACAATCAACTTCTCAAACAAGCAAAGTCTAGCACGATTCAATCAACTCAAACCAAGGTAAAGCACTTTCAATTTTCATTTTAGTTCTTACACAAAACAAGGCATGCAAGATATAATTCCAACTTTTGTAGTGTTTTCAATGTCAAAATCGAGGCCATCCAAGCAATTTAGCTTTTCCTTTTATGAAATTAATTCCTATGATTTATACCCATTCTTTCTAAGTATTTCAAGGCCTCAAATTATAGAAGTTTTAGCCTTTCTTTCATATAGATCAAGCTGTCCAGCACTACCACTCAATTTTTGTCAAGTCTAAACTAGGCAAAATAGAGAAAACCCAACATGCAAATAAATGGTTACATCATCCAAGTGCAGGGATTTTATTTTCAAGGAGTGCTCATGCTTCCAAGGGCAAAATTGAGGCAACTTAAGGTCTAATTAGCACTCAACACTTAATTTTTTCCAAAATCATGAAAGTAACTTATTTTAAGGAAGATCAAGCTTTTGGGAAAAGAAATCCAAAACACGCAAAGGTGGGAAGTTCACATGCAGCACCTTGTCATGTCATTCAAGTACAAATCTTTTGGTTAGAAAGAAAAATCAAACCAAGTGAAAGGAATCGAAACACATAAGGCTGAAATCAACATGCAACGGATGAAACTTAACATTCAACTCACGGTTTCATGGCTCTAAAGGGTTAATCATTATTTGAACAAGAAATCCAACAAAATAAGTGCAAAACCGAGACATGCACGAGAAGGAATTAACATGCAAGTGATAAAATTTCAAGCTTTCAAAGGGATCACTTCATCCAAGCACAGAACTGAAAGGTTAGAAGTAATAAAAGTGAAAAACCAAGTGGAAACTGAACATGCAAGTGGTAAAATCATCTTATCCAAAAACATTGAAGGTAAAAATGAAATCTTTCCAAAGATTTTTCACAAGTTCAACCAAAGGAAAGCAAGGTAAGGATGAAAGGTGAGAACTCCCCCTTCCTTTGAGTTTTGAGAAATGAAATGGAAGAGAAGAGGGCTGAAAATGGTGGATCTCCAAGGAATGCTTGCTGGACCAAGAAAACAGCACCAAGGATCTTCAAGGTCCTCCTCCAAAGTGAGCTCCTCCAACACGAAATTTGAAAGAAAAGGTGGAGGAAGATGTTGGTGAGGTAAAGGTGGTGTGTTTGTATGGTTTGGATGAGGGATTTGTGAGTTTTTTTGGGGCTAGAACCTCTCGGTTCCTTTGAGAGACATTGAGAGAGTGAGAGACTTTGAGAGGAAGAGAAGTGATGAAGCAAAGTGAGAGAGAAATGAGATAGATGTCTTGATTTTTGAGTTGCAAAAATGAGCAAATGGAATAATCCAATCAATTTAGATGGAGGGTTAATGTGTTAATTGCTTAATGCCACTAAACACTCACAGTTTGACTTACTTGGCAAGGTTCCAAAGTTCAAAATTGCACAAGGCCTAATTGAGATAAATTTGAAGTGAAATTGGTACAAATGGTGCAAGAAAGGGTGTCATGGTTTTTCAAGTGAAATAGTGAATTTTAGGGAGACTTGCAAGTAAAGTTTACACATTTTAGCAAGCTAAATGCATGGAATGGTGTAGGGCTGCATGCACACAGTTTTGGTGAAGCAATTCCCAAAAATTGGCACAAAATTCCAAAGACAAGATTTTGGGTAGCATTTGCATGTATTTTGATTAGCCGGAAAAGAATGTGACATGACTAGGTTGACATATGGACAAGACATTTGACAAGGTGCTAATTTCAAGAAAAGGTAATTGATTAAGGCAATCATGGTGTCGGCATTTTGGAAGACAAGAAAAGAATGTTCCAAAATGATTATGTCTGCAAATTGGGAGACAAAATCTCCTTGCATGAAATTCTAGTGGCCGATACTAGATTTCGGAAGATTCTAGTAATTACGATGTTTGCAAATTGGAGGACAATGTCTCATTGCATGAAAATCTAGTGGCCGATACTAGATTTGGAAATCTTCAAAGTAATGATTACTAGATTTTATGAGATTCCGTGCAACAATTTTGACGGCTAAGAAATGATTAAAAATCTGATGCAAAGATTACTAAATCTTTGCCAATGATTACAAAATTTCACGTGATGAGCAATATGGAAATAGTCTAGAAGTGCTAATAAGCACGATTTTATAATTGAACGATGGAATGAATATGAGTACTGAATGGATTGGTGTAAATAGTTACAAAGATACACTGGAGTATAGAGTCTGGAGACGATAAGAAAATCTCAGGAAAATGTAGGTTGATGAGCGACATTCATGATTGTGACTATCCCTTTGCTAAGGGGCTCGTGATTGCATACATTGTATTCATATTGCATGAGCTAACCAGCAACTATTTACATGATTAAGTAAGACCTCAAGAACTACTAGAGACATTAAATGATTGTGATCACAGTGTACTGAAAATGTGTATTTGGAAATGGAATGATAAGAATATAATGTAATTATATAAATTTGTATATTAGGAAGAGAATAATTGATATGTGATATGAAGTGATGATTTTTACATATTTATAATTATTGTGATAAGTGATATGGTGCAATTGTGTTATGTTTGAAAGGTAGAATAGTTGCTCACCCTTACACCACTCTGCAGGTAGCAAAGATGGCAACTCATCCCATGTAGATTGATATAATAGATGTTTATGCTAGTAGTAGGTTAAATTATGTATTTAGAGAATATAGA
Source organism: Abrus pulchellus subsp. cantoniensis (assembly GCA_024086825.1). Taxonomy (NCBI): domain Eukaryota; kingdom Viridiplantae; phylum Streptophyta; class Magnoliopsida; order Fabales; family Fabaceae; genus Abrus; species Abrus pulchellus. The sequence continues at coordinate 17,847,821 of CM044056.1, forward strand.
CGTGTTTGATATTTATATTTTAGAGTATATTTTAAAATGATGAGGAGTACATATTAGAATTAATCTATAATTATGCAGTTCCTTTTGATTTTCCAACCAGTGGTCAATTTATTAGTTTTTATCTTACTAGGTAATAGAAAGGCTTTCTCGGATCATGAATAATGTATTTACTTATCATGATCATGATTTACTAGGAGGCCTAATAACTACACATTTGAGAGATTCTCTAGTATAGAAATGATGGCTGATTCTGGTGATGCCTATCTTGAATGAGGACCTAGCAGAAATTGAGAGTTGACATGATATAAATGATTACTTTCAAGTCCCTAGTAATGAGAATAAGTATGAATTGCTGTAAATTTTAATATGCTATGGATAATGTGATAGGTAAATATTAAATTATAATATATTTCATGCAATTATCATCTTAAATTTGTTTTGTATAAGAATTTACTATTATGGAAAGTTTTATTTTGTAAATTTGATTAATGTTTATAGAAAAAGTTGATTATTCTTTCTAAATTTTATGAGAATGAATATATTTAAAATGGAGAAATGTAGGGTGTTACATTGTCCTTATTTCTAATTGTAAACCAAAGTCCAACATGATCTAATTACAAAACAAGAATATGTATCACAGAGCTATTTTGGAACACCAACTTCCACTCCTCACTAGCAATAACCCTATCTAATCTTTCTCTCAAGATAATAGTCTATCAGGTATAGAATTTCTTTTAAACCCTAAATCTAGAGGACCAAAAATATTTTGACAACTGGAAAAATTCTTAAGATTAAGATTGCAGGTCTACCACCTATCTTTTCATATTCATATAAGATAAAATTGAAATCTCCAACAAGACACCAAGGGGAATTCACGTAAGAGCTTAAGTCAATAAGCTCATTCCAGCATTTAGCTCTCAAGCTCTTCTGAGGGCTATCATAAATAGATGACATAATCCAATTAAATTGACCATAATTACTGATATTTAAATGCATAACAAATCTAGACTTGGTTAATATAGACACTTTGACCTTACTAGAATTCCGCAGATACTAGATTCTTCTTGAGAAATCTGAAGTATTTACCTTAGTAGATCCATTTAAATTAATCTTTTTGATAATTGGTCAGCTTTGTCCAAGCTCATTCTAGGTTCAAATAAAGTAACAAAATCCAGCTTATATATAACTATAAGATCATTAACTAATTTGGAGAAAGAACTATTACCTAGACCCCTACAATTCCAAAAGAAACAATTCATTGAAGATAAAATAGAGGAATTTAAAGTGCATGTGCAGGATGCTAAGACCTAAACATATTAGGCCTAATGGGCTGGTTATTAATAAGGCTAATTGGCCCTTTTAGAATTGAATTAGATTGAGAACTAAGATGGTCAATGTCTATAGAAGGATTATTATTAGGGTGCCTATCAGATGGTTCCCTAATTTCCTTAGGTTGATTAAGCCAGGAATTATTAAGGTTCATGTCTATCAAGTCTTAGACAAATATGCCCTTAGGATTCTTACTTATCTCTTAATAAAACCTATTCATTAGGCAAAAGATCTTCTCTTATTACTTTCAAGGCAATTCTAATATTAAAGAGGAGATTCTATATCAGTCTGATAATGTTTGTCCTTTCTATGTTTACTATGGATATCATCAGATTTTATAGGAGTAATATTAATATCCTGATCCTACTTAGAGCCAGCATTTCCCAAAATTTTAAACCTAGATCCTAAAGAATGTCCTTTCCTTTTCCTACCATGGCCTAAAGCACCCATAACCCTAGATTGACTTCTTTTTCTCCTTATAGGCTTTTTAACAATTATTCAAGGACCAAACTTACCTTGTTTAGTATAAAAAATGTCCTTATTAACCCCCCTAGTCTCCCTTCAAGGAATGGCAAACCTGGGGAATGGAGTCACTTTTTTCCCTATTCTAAAGCTCTTAGGATTCACATCAGGGAAAGTACCCTCAAGTTTAGAACTAGTTTTTCTTGGACAAAATTACTGTCTATATTTCCTGTCATTAAAACATATAAGGTGTAGACCCTTGTACTCCACTCTAAATTCCTAACCAGGGACCGTAGATGAGGGAATCAATTCTTTTTTAAATCTAACTCAACACAGATCTTAGCAAATTTATCCCTAGATAATAGAGAAGCATGGGGTCAATCTTAAACATTGCTCCCAAACAAGTTCCTATTTATCATAAAATTTGTCATTGTACAATTCTAAGGGCAAGTCTAGAATGCGCACCTAGGCAACAATTTTTTTAAGATTTTGATCCTTTGGCCTAAAGAAAGGTCTTAAACGTTATACTAATACGTAGTAATCTAAAATAAGTGCAAACAATGCATGTTTATAATCTTTCATGTTATCAAATTTTATTAGAAAAAAGTCATTATTTAGGTTTAGTATTTTGATAGAACCCTTATTGCCCAAATACTTCCTAATTTCTTACTTAAGTAGTTAAATCTTATAGCTTTTCCTAACAATTTAATAGTTAGGGTAGAAGTTCATGGGGAACACCACTGTTCATAGTCATCAGGGGCAATCTTTAGTGATAGACATGCAAACCATATTCATTATCAGGCATTATTTCTTCATATTCATTATCAGGAGGAATATTTAACTCCTCTATTACTAATCTAATTATTTCATCATCTTGCAGAACTAGAACTAGATCTTTAGATACTAAAACCATATTTTTATGAGATAGGATCAAAGGAGTTAAGGTCAAAAAGCCCATGATTAATGTAACACCCTAAAATCTTAAACCTGTACAATGTGTATTTCATTACTAATAATTTGAGATAAAATATGAACTTTGCGTATAAATGGATTTATTATGATAAATCAATGAAAATTTCTTTAAGATATAATTATTTATACAAAGCAGGATTTATAAATCTTGTTATAACAGGTTAATAAAAGTTACTTTATAAATGGATTTATTGTAAGCAAAAATCTTCCATATATGTGTAATATAAACGGAGCACAATGCTTTTAAAGACAGTAATAAAACATAGTGAATATTCAATTTAAGAAATTGATCATGCATTTCTTAGATCAAGTATAATAATTTACATTATCAAAATAATTACATTAATATATACAAACTTAAACTTCAGAGCAGTCTCAAATATAAGTCAACACTGAAGACCAATCCTATTCATCAACCTCGTGCAAGCTCTCTATCTTGGCTAAATCTTTCGAATCCAGATCATCATCTGATACAAGGTAACGATCGCCTGAATCAGCTATGACCTCCGTGCCGGTAACGCGCTCAAAGGTCCATCTAGATGGCCTTCCGAGGTGGTCGTGGTCGTGATAGGTAAATAAATAGGTGAGGCTGCTGGAGTCCTAACAATACCTCTATACATATATATACATAGAGTCTGATGTATTCTACTCCTAGGAAAATCAAACAGAATACTACAAAAGAAATCAATTTCTAACATAACAAAAGTCCTAGGTTCATTTTCCACAAGAACAGTAAATTTAAAATAGCATACTCTTTGATCATTAAATACAAAATTAAGCCTATTATGTATTGATATATCTATTAATCTAACTTTTCCTTGAGGCTCCATTATCCTATTTTCTTGAAAATATTAGTAAGGATGAGCATATATTCTATCCTTTACAAAACATTTATAGAATCATAATTTATAACGTAAATACAAAACATTCAATTTCACAAATTCATATTACCAACATATTCACATCACACACCATTCAACAATTTATTATCCATTATCTGTTCTCTTATTTCAATATGCACTCTCAGTGCACTATGATCACAGATATTCATGATCTAGCATTTCTTGAGGTCTTACTTAACTAGGTAAATAGTCGTTGATTAGCCCATGCACACGGATACAACATGTACAATAATCAGGCCCCTTAACAAAGGCATAGTCAAGAATCAAGTCATGAAACGAGTGTAAGGTCATGTGACGCATTCGCTCTCAAAAAGAGTATGTATACATACGCAAATGTCGTCCACTAATGAATTTATAATTTATAGATATTTTGTTTGACTTTTTATAGATTTTTAATAAAAAAATAGACTTAGAGATTGTAAATAACATAGAAATCTCATTTAGGTCAAATATTATAACTTTCTTAATTTTTACCTTATTTACACTAATTTTTGTGAATATATTTTGCAATTTTGATTATTTGAACAATTGTGCAGGAAATTCTAGACAAACTTCATGAATTTTTGGCTCTTGGAGAAAATATGAAGTGAGAATAATCACTCTTAGGTACCATAGTGATCACTCTAAGGGGCTAATTCCAAAGGTTAGGCCAAAGTAACCACTTTCAAAAGCAACAGTGATAACTTCAGAGCTAAAGAGAGCCATCATGCCTGTGTGTAATCACTCTCGTGAGTGATGTTTATGACTTCAGAAAGCTTCAGGATGAAGAACCTTGCACGTAACCACTTTCAGAAGTGAAAGTGATCACTCTAGTGAAGCCTAAACTAGAGCACTATGCGTGTGTTCACTCTCATAAGTGAGAGTGACTACGTGCACCCAAAGTGACTACTATCATATACAAAAGTGATTACTACAAAAAGGGGGGAAGCCTGAGGGATGTTACGTGTAATCACTCTTGTAAACAAGAGTGATCACTATGAAGTGGTGTCAGACTTAGTATATATAGATTTTTGGAAATTAGGTTAGGGATCCTTTTACACTTTTAGATTTTTTCTATTTTGGGAACACTTGCAGAGCTTAGGTCAACCTTGGATGACAGCCAAGGACCCAACCAAAGGTTTGATTTCCATTTTCTTCCTAATTCTTTGTTAATTTCTGCATTAATGCCATTGGTTTTTCTTTATTTTTATTTGATAATTGTAAGACCCATCCTCATAGAAGGCTAAACCTTTTGTAATCCCTAAAGAGTTCATTTAGACTCTTGAATTCCTGGGTTTTGATTGTTAATATAGTTCTTTTTCTTCCATGAATTTCTTCTTCCTAAACTCTTGAACTGAATTAATGGTTGAATGAGGGGCATTGCGTAATAAACCCTAATTCATTTTAATGAAATTCTAAACTTGAATTGCTTAATTCTAGATTTAACTCTAAGATTGCGTAATTTTGGAATGAGAGATTAGAGTTCATTTTGAATTGCTTAGTTCATAGAAAAATATAAGATTGATTTCTGCTTGTTAAATTAACCTAATTTTGGGAGGAGAGGAAAAGTATTAAATCTTGAGAAGAATAGGAATAGAGTCTACATGAATGAACTAGGAGTTTCCACTTTTTATTGATTGAACTTTATAATTCTACTTCTTGTTCTTTATTCTAACCTTGGAACTACACAAACTCCTCCATAAATTAATTGCTTTTGTAATTAATGCTCTTAACATATTTTATGCATATTCTCAACCATTGTCACCGGAATCGACCTAGGTAGCACCCTATATTACATTAATTTCTATTTATATTTTGATGAGGATTCGCGACAAATTTCTATTCATCACTCACCACCCTACATTTTCCAAGATTTTCATCGTCTCCGGACTCTATACCCCCAGTGTATCTTTGTAATTATTTACACTAGATTCAATCCATATTCGACTCTTAAAGTCATTATCAGAGTTCTCCTTTTTCTCACTCATAAGATTATGCTTAGTAAAGCACTTCTAGAGTAATTCTATTCCAATCCATTCTGCTCATACACTTATTGATATAGTTATAGCTGTTAAATTCTTTCAGATCAATATCATTTCCTTATTTCATTTTACTCAGACATATTTCATAAAATCTCATAATAATCATTTAGCAAGTTAAATAATATTTTACATTAAGTGCTCATCGTGTAATACATATACCAATCATTAAGTCTAAACAACCAATCAGTCCAAACAATCAAACAAACATCTTTCCATCCATTATTCATACAATAGATATCTTAACCACATATTCTCATAAGATTTTCATATAACAGTGCTCTATGAGCACAAAATAAATATTATAATATAACGATAAAATAGAGCCTTCCTTACCTTGAAGATGAGTTCACAAAGAGATATTGAAAAGATCAAGGGTCAACTATGGAAGTTCTCCTGAATACCAAGAGATATTCATAAGAAACAAAAACATGAAAAATGATCGGAGAAATTAAGTTTAATCTGAAGAAACTTGCTTGAAGTCTCTTAGATTCAACGTCCAAGCTTGGATTCGAAGAGAGATTGGAGTTTCTGAGGCTTTTATCTAGAGAATAGAAGAGAAAGTTCAAAGAAAACTGAGAGGAGTACGTGAGTTTAGAATGAAATGAAATTTCCATGTTGAAAATCTCTTAAATAGTGCTTAGCCCCATGCGTTCTTGCTTAAGTAAGGAACAGCTCGCTTGAGCGACGACATCTCGCTTGAGCAAGATATGCAAACAATGGCCTCGTCCACTATTTTCTGATATGCTCGCTTGAGCGAGCTCCATTTAACTTGAGCAAGATAGTATCCAGAGAGCATGATATTTCTCCTGTGGGTCTTCGCTTGAGCGACCCATCGGACATCACTCTCGCCTATGTAACGCCTTAATTTAATTTTTAAGTAATAATTTCACAAAATAGGGGTAATAAAATTTTCATTTAAATAAAAAGGTCTCATCATATAGTTTCATAAAATAGTTCAAAAAAATAAATGATTACAAATTTATATCAAAGACTGCTACAGGACTAATTCAGTTACATCATAATTTCAAAATACAATCTAAGTCCTATAGCAATTCATCCTTCCTTCACTAAGTCTTGGTCACCTGAAAAATAAATGTAAGAGTGAATACTCTACACTATCCAACACACATAAACATAAAGACTCACCTCAAATACTACACATTTACTAACATAGTTAAATCATGCATTCACCATCTATTCAAATTCAAAACACAACAGGTGCACTCACTGCACTAACATTTCACACATGTGCGCTTATCGTACCTAGCCATGCTCACTGTGGCACTGTGATCACAGTTTCACATCATGAATGGTTGTCGATTACCCCTGCCTCACAGATACCGCGTGGGTAGTCACGGGTCACTCAGCAAAGGTATTTCTACCATCTCCATCTTGCACACCTCCAGTGTATTGCTGAACCATTCACAGCATCATTACAACGACATTCAAGATGCCCCATTCACATATACATTTTTCAATTACACACAATATTCATATTCGCATTAACATTACACAGTACATAGGCCCATAGTCGTTCACACACACGGCACAAGTGCCTACATTCATTCATAATATACGGTCCGTTGGCCCACATTTATTTACAACAGCATATCAACAGGGCATCCATATCCATTTTTAACCATTTACATCATTCAATCATCATTCCTCAACATGCTCACACATATTCTCAATTAAGGGTATGTCAACCCCACAATCAATTCACATTTCACTCCAAACGCATAATAACTTCATCAAATCATGTATTTCCTACTCTCTATCTCAGCCACATCACAACATTCAATGAAATAAACAGTAAATTAAACAAAATGAGATAGGGTAGAGTCTCCCCTTACCACAAATGAAGACCCATGATAAATTCATATTTTTGCTGATATTTTAGCATAATTCTAACTCATTTGATAAGGAAAATATATGAAGAAAGCAGAAAAACTCAGAAAAAGAGAATGAATTGAAGTTTTCTTTCAATTTGTAGTTATGTTAGCAATTGTGAAATTTTTGCTTAGAGTTAAGTTTTTAATCTTGTTTTTGATGGAATAATTTGAACAAGGTTCATAGAAATTAAGGCTTGATAAAAGGAAGAGGAAAGTAGCAAGTCTGGACTCCAAAACACAAGAACAAGGAAATGCAGGCTGGGCGTGATCACTATTGTCAATGAAAGTGATCACTCCAGAGCTCAAAAAAGAAGTGAAGCATGGGCGTTACCACTTTTGCCAGGAAAAGTGAGAGTTCCAGAGAAGCCTCAGACTCAGCATGCTCTGCGTTATCACTTTTATCACTAAAAGTGAGCGTTCTAGAGAGACAAAATATCAGGAAAGCTCCACGTAACCACTTTATCATCGAAAGTGATCGTTCTAGAGAGCCTTCAACTTGGCGAGTTGCGCGTAGTCACTTTTATTCATAAGAGTGATCACGCGCAACCACTTGAGCTCTGTGGTGACACTTTTATCAACAAGAGCGATAGTTTCAAAGAGCTCTCAATTCAGCAAAGTTGCGTGTGGCCACTTTTTCTCATAAAAGTGTTAATGCGCAACCAATCAACCTTCTGTGTAGCTACTATTTTTTAGGAAAGTGATAACGCTCAAATCTGGAAATTTCTATAAAATCTAGAAACACTCAGAATTAAGGGAATTTTGTTCATTTTCAGTTTGGTTAGTTAGATTCTCGTTGGAGAGAGTGAAAGAGAGGATTGGAGAGTCGAATCTTGGAGCTTCACGAAGAGACATTGGAGTGAAGCGTGTTGCCATGGCAATTCTGAGTTTCTTTTTCTTTTCTTCTTCTTTTTCTTTCTCTGCTTCCATGTATGTGTAATTCTTTGTAGTTAGGAGTTTATGGAACTCGAATTGATGTATTGATTGGATTTTTGCTTCTGAAATTTGAGTAATTGGATTAATTAAGTTGTTAATTCTGCACTTTACCTAATCATTGAATGGGAATTCATTTGATTAACCTTAGAGGAACATTTGCCAATGGGAATTGGATTTGATTCTCTGATCTGAATTAACAACCAGAATTAGGGCTTTCTTAGGGATAAGTACACTTAATTCTGCAATCCTAATGTTCTAAGTCTTAATGCAACATGAAATTGAACTTCACCTAAGGGATTAAGGTGGTTGAGTTGATTGTTAGGGTCAATGAGTTAAGGGATTAACGTTTGGCTATTAATATACGAAGCTGATTATCAATTAACCAAGTTCTTGAATGTTCAGAGGCATAATCGAATTAATATTGACATTCTTGTGAAGTAAATTCCTAACTATTCTTCATTCCTATCTCAATCCATTACAAATTTTATACTCTATTTTTACTGCAAGTTAATTCTTTGTATTGTTCTAGTTTATTGCTATTATATGTTACAAATCTCACTCAAAATTCATATGGCTCAAATGGTTGTAATTCTGTGAATTAATACTTGAAATCTAAATTTCCTGTGGAGACGATATTCTGTTCTTAAAAATTACTCATTACTTGCTGCAATTCCTAGTGCACTTGCTAGTGTTAGATTGTCAACAACAACCCACACACCAAAACAACAAGGTAGGTGCTCCCCCACATGAACTTTGACCTAATTACATGTGAGAACCCTATGAAAACCCAAGGAGAACGAAGAAACAGTGAGTGGGGATGAGAAATCATAAACCCTAACCATGAAAACTCACCTCCAAGCGTTCCCAACACAAATCCAACCTTCAATCTCAGAAATGGCTTTGGAGGCAATTTAATCAGTTAAATATGGTTTTGGGTCAATAGTATCGAAGGAACCTCAAAGAAAGAAAAAGGGAAAATGAGTTTCTCAAGCCCTAGCCCCTTTAAATCTTCTTTGGTCGCAACGCTCTCGCTACAACGATACCCTCTCTCGCTACAGCAAAAATCTCAGAGGGAATTACATTATGGTTTCTGTAGGATCTCGCTCGCTACAGCGAGACTGCACCCAAAAATGCACCCTAAACTGTAGGCTCTCTCGCTACAGTGAGAATGTCCCAGTATTACACCCTTCACCTGTTTTCTCAGTCCAATCAATCTAATCTATCATATACAATATATTTTTATACATACCAGCATTCAAAGTTCATCACACACACTCAAGTGCAACTCTAATATCCATTCACATCATACATATATATATATATATATATGTGTGTGTGTGTGTGTGTGTGTGTGTGTGTATTATAAATACACAACACGAAAAAGTCAAGCAAACACTTATATTAATAATTAAACTGTATTATAAAATTTGGGGCATTAAAGTCTGGACGAGGTGACAGTTAGGCTGAATTTATTCTATCTTGCTTGAGCGAGATAGCCCTATAACATTGCATTTTTGCACACTCAATCTCGCCTGGGCGAGATTTACAGCGAGATCTCCTTATTCATATAATAGATATCTTAACCACATATTCTCATAAGATGTTCATATGAGCACAAAATAAATACTATAATATAACGATAAAATAGAAACCTCCTTACCTCGAAGATGAGTTCACAAAGAGATATTGAAAAGGATCAAGGGTCAACTATGGAAGTTTTCCTGAATACCAAGAGATATCCATAAGAAACAAAACATAAAAAACGATCGGAGAAAATTAAGTTTAATTCGAAGAAACTTACTTGAAGTCGTTTAGGTTCAATGTCCAAGCTTGGATTCGAAGAGAGATTGGAGTTTCTAAGGCTTTTATCTAGAGAATAGAAAGGAGAGTTCAAAGAAAACTGAGAGGAGTACATGAGTTTAGAACGAAATGAAATTTTCGTGCTGGAAATCTCTTAAATACTGCTCAGCCCCATGCGTTCTTGCTTGAGCAAGGAACAACTCGCTTGAGCGACGGGTATCTTGCTTGAGCAAGATATGCAAACAGTGGTCTCGCCCACTATTTTCTGATATGCTCACTTGAGCGAACTCTATCTAACTTGAGCGAGATCCTAGCTCGCCTAAGGGAGATCACTCTCGCCTGGGTGATGTAACATTTGTGCTGAATTTATTCTATCTTGCTTGAGCGAAATGGCCCTGCAACATTGAATTTCTGTATCGCCTGAGCGAGATCTTCTGCACTAAAATTCTTGCAAAAATCTTTTATACTCTCTTCTAAATGCACTCTAATACTACTTAATATTAAACAAAATATAAATTACCAAAAAATAAGAAGAGGGTGTTACATGGTAATCTACCGAAGATTTCTTTTGCATGCTCGAATCTAGATCCAAACTAAATAGGGTAGAATTCACTTTGATTTTGTTACTTCTGTCCATCAGGTCCTCCTCTCCAGTATAGCACTTTTCTCCTCTATCTGCTCCATCTAAGGTAGTACGCTGATAGGGCAAACAAACTTGAGGTTGACATTCTCAATGATTAACAAGGAGCATAGCAGATACATCGCGTCGCTTGAACCAAAAAGAAACTCTAAGATTCGAGAGGAACCATAGGAGAGATCCGTAAGAAATTACTTCTTGGACTCTAAGAAAGTTTAAACTCATGGACATTTTTTAAAAGTTGAATTATTTTAAATAAATTACTGTTGAACTAGTAAATATTTAATTTATAAATCAAATAACGATATAAATTTTAAAAGTAACTTTATTCACCGATGGATTATCGTAAAGAATGGTACATGTTACTTCGTTTTTTTCTAAAATAAATTTTCTAATTTTGTAACATTAAATTTGTGTATCTTATTTCTCTTTTTTTAAAATGCAGCTGAATTTAAATTTGTGTATCTTAATCAATGATCAAGGATAGAAGATCGCGTCATAAAAAAATTAATAACATAACATTAATGACTAAATAAAAAATAAATTAAATGTAAAGATATTTATTTAATAAAACAAATATATATATATATACTTTATATATAATAGTATTATCATGATAATAATTTATTAAATAAAATATAAAATAATTTCACAAATATAGTTTATGTAAATAAGATTTAAACTATGCTCTACTTAAATTATACTGAAATAAAACTATTGTATAACCTATAATTACATAAATAAAAAAATAAACTATTTAACCACAACATTTGAAGTTTTAGCATATTATATTGAAAATAAATTATTTTACATAAATAAATTAAATTATACTGAAATAAAATTTACTGATTTTTCATATTTTATAAAAGTATGATATTAAAGCATTATTTATTCGTGTTTACCAATAATTTTTAAATTGTGTCAAAATTATAGGCCACTATTGTTAGTGTGTTGATAGGATTAAATTAAATTTTATTTATCTAATTCTTAAAAAATTGTTGTCATTTATTCTATTTAGACAATCCGTTTACACTGAGGGTGACTATAGGTGTAAAACTGACATCAAAATAATTAGACAACAATTATCAAGGCAACTACTTGTTAATTTCACTAAAATGATTGCCTAATAGAAAAATATTACAGTGGTTTATTAATTTTTATATAATTTTATTTTGTAAGTTAAATTTTATGAATCGTATTTATTATTATGATATTATTATATTTCTAAATTAAATATATTTTTATCAATTAAATATATTAAAAATTCATATAGTTATTTGTAGTCTTTAAGTGTAACAACTTAAGGGGAAAAAGAATGTAGGTGTCAATTCAATTGTGGTGTTACATTTGAGAAAAATGAAGAGTAATTCATAGCATATATAACTATTACTTTCGGTGTGACTGAAAAATAAATAATGATTTTGTTAATTTCATAAAAATGTAATTCTTTAATATTAGAAGAGAAGAGTGAGATTGGAAAAAAGAGTCTGAAAAGAGGGGAAGGGCATCTAAGTGCATATGCTTGGCATTAGAAAAGCAAAAGAAAATGCATATTCTCTTACACATGTAAAATCAGTGTGACTAGTAAAATTGGGTCAACTCCTATGAATGAAGAATATTCCTATTCAATGGCACCTAAGAAGACTTTCTCTGTCCGTAGATAGCTACCCACCAAATTTGCATGTGCATCATCCTCTGCCTCTCACAACCCTTTCTTTTTCCCTCACTTAACCAACATTTTGTTGTCATTTTTCTTTTTATCATTTTTAGGGGATGACTTCTATTTTTATTCCATTAAAAATCCTACGTATGTAGTATTGTATTAAATAATAATCTTAAGTGCAATAGTACTTTGGGTTTTCCACAAGAGTATATTAAATTTACCAAAGTGTTTAAAATATTGAGATCATTAAAAAAGATATTTTCCTAAATTATAAGTATACTCTATAAGAAATATTTTATTTAATTTAAAATTATTTATAAAATGATAAGACTAGTTCTTTCATAAAAAAATTCCTCAACCACGAAATTAAAATCTAAGAAGATCACTGTATTACTGGAATCAACCACTTACCAGTATTAAAAATAAAATTTGAGTCTCTTTATAAATTAAATCTTTTATTTAAAATTGTTAATATACCATCTTTTCAATTTAGAAGTCTTAATAAAATTGATAAGATTTATTTCAAGATTTTAATGGAAAAAGGGGAACTAGATAATTTTTTAAATTCAATTTTTATATTTATTAATAAACATATATATTATATATATTTTAAAAATATAAATTTAAAAAAACTAGTCAAATTATTTTAAAAAGAGAAAACAATATTATTTTCCATAAAATTTAAAATTATGAGACTTAATTTTGAATTATTTATTTATAATAACATTTTATATTTTTAAAATTTTTATATTCATAAATTGTTATGTTTCTTTTGATATGTCTAATAAATTTTAAAATATAAAAAAACTTTAGTGTTGCAATTCTTTATCTTTTACAATAACTTTCTTAATAATTTTAATTTTATAATTCCTTTTTAAAATTGAAAATGGGTATTATGAAAAAGATGTTTACATTTTTTAACCTTTTAAAATTTTAAATTTATCTTATAATGAATTTATGATAAATCAATTATCACAATTTGTTAAATTAATAATATTTTAGGAACACGAACTCTTTTTTTTTTTTTTTGGAAGATTGATTCGATCCATTATTTTAAATGGTAACATGTAGTTGACGCAGTTAAGAAGAAACTACATTGTGATTTTTTTTAGATGGTGAATTGGGAAGAGAAACAGAGACATTGGATGAAAATAGTTTTATTATTTAATATTGATTTAGTTTGGATAAATTTTAAGAGAAGTTTTAATAGAAAAAATAAATAAAACTTTTGTTATAAGTTAAAAATTAATCATGTTTCTCTATTCTTTAAAAAGTTATTTCATTTTGAGAAGATATAGTGCTTCATATTTATTTTTTATATTGATTTTTTAAAAATAAAAACTTCTAAAAATTTACTTAAACTAAACCATTATATATTATTATTTTTGTTTATTCATTTATATCTTTTAAACACTTTCTAAAACTATAGTCTTAGATACCAAGAAATATTTAAAAGTTCCGTTATTCTCCAGCCTACCTTGAACTTACGAGGGGCATTTGAAATTTAATTTAAATTAATTTTTATATAAAAAATTATTCGATTCAATTGTAAAATATATTATACACTGCCGTATACTCTAATGTTTCATTAAACTACTAGATACTTAGCTTAGTTGTACTTAGCTATCATTGATTCCCCTGCAATTATAAAAGTATTTAGGTTGCATTTTATTAGCAGCTATATCTTTGTAATGCTAACGAGTAAGGTATAAACAAAGGTACACTATTTAAATGATCAAATATGAAATACTACTTACATTCTCTTCCTCTAAAATCTCATTTTCCCTTACTTTCTCTCTTTTTCACACTTGATTAACATCAAATATGCTATCAATAGCAATACAGATTTACAATTCAAAGCTACTGGCCTTTTCCCACAGTACCTTGTCTTCTTCATTTCTCTTAGGCCTAAATATATTTTTTCTATAAAATATATTAAATTTAATTTTAATCCATGTTATTTATTTTTTATTTTAACTTTTACATTTTTCAAAAGATGAATTTCTATCCCTCTTAATTATGTGACTTCACAAAAGAATATGACACAAAAATTGACACTGGAAGCTAATTGAGTTAATCACATTATCTTTTAACACAAATTAGAAACTAAAATCAATAATTCTTTAAAATGTGAGGGATAAAAAATAATTTTATAAAGATCAAAATTTAATGTATCTTGAAAAGATAAAAGCACATTTAATTCAATAAATTTTCACATTAAATCACTATTAATTTAATGAGAATTATTTTTATCATGAAATTGACAATTCATAGGTGTTGTTTATGAGTATATGCTTTAACATTTTATAGTAAATTAAAATATTTCACTATATTTTATCTCTAAAGAATGCAAAAATCTTAGTGACATAATTCCAACTTACTTAAAGTGTGTGAGCAACAAGATTTGTCATTCTTTAGCTAAATTCTCTTTTTCTTCTTTGAGTTGATTTTTCTTATTACAATCACTTGCATTTAGTGTGTTCGATGGACAAGTGTACTTGTCAAAAAGTAATATAAAATTCTTAAATTAAGCTTTTGAAATTATTGTTTCACAAAGATTATTTTTCAATTACTAAAATTTTTTTAATTTAATTATTTGAACTTAAAAAATATGAGCTTAATTAAAATAAAAAATTAATTATAAATAAAAACAAATAATAATATGCATATTTTAGTTGAACTTGTAAGAGAGGAACTTAGGACATATAAATTTTCTCATTCAATCATTTATGTTATTTTTCTGTTTAACTCTAAATTTGATTTTCTTATTATTATCAATACTCAGTGGTCATGAAATATTAGCATTTTTCTCTCTAAACTAACATCCACATTGGTCATGCAAGATATTAATTCAAGAAAACATAAAGTACCTACGAAGTTGTTAATTTAATAATGATTAGAAGAGAAAGATTAGTTTGATTCATCTAATCATTTGTCTTATTTTATCCTATAAATTCATTTGCTTGACGATATAATTAATTAAGATTATACAATTATGCAATAATAGGATAAACACTAATCATATACGAAAATCAAACATAGATTCAAACTTTGAAATCTTATAAATTCATAAACAATAATTCTCATAACCTTAGCTATAGACATAATTACTTGTACTAAACGAAAAAACTAAAAAAATCTTAAACAAAATCATAGAGAAAAACAAACTAAAATATATGAGTTCCTAGTTTTTAAGTGTTCAAAGCTTCAAGTCCTGCCAAGAGCATGCCAAATATCTTGTGAAAAAAAAAATGAGATGAAAGGTGTATCAAAAGTCAGAAAACAAGGGGTAAAATTGGGCACTGGATTGCTATCCCCAAGGTCTCTTTTTAATAAGGTTTGAAAATCTTAAATTTTTTCATAATTAGACTTATCGCAGATGAACATGGTTATGCAAGGCTATAAGCATGGATGTATATGAGCTCGAAATACTCACATGCTTGCTTCTAAGAACTAAGTATACTGACTATTGTAAAACTCTAATTTCTAACTAATTTTGGCTCAAAATGCCCAAAAATTCAATTGTGGGCTTCTTATGGAATCTTTACTCATTGAAATAAAAATTATTTTCAAGATACCTTTCATTTATAATAATTAATATTTTTAAGGTATTGAGTAAAGAGAAAAAATAATTATTAAAAAATCATAATTTTTTATATATTTTTTATAAAAAATATTTTAAAAATTTTTAATCAATATTATTGCGACACTAATTAAAAATGTCCGGGCTTTTAATCATGATCAGGTAATATATTTTTTTTTCTAAACAATCAATGTTAACCTTTTAGGGACAACAACCTTTATCACGCATAAGATAAAATATATTTTAATAAAAAATAATATTTAAAGCATTTATGCATAAACTGTGTGCATGAAATTAAACAGCATCGTTTCGAGCATTCCCAAGAAAATCGAAGGCAAGTAAAATAGTATTCATCTGTATCATCGTAGATGTGGGTCCCCCAGAATACGCTATTAAGTTGCGAATAACCAAATAAAAAATAAAATGGTTGAAAATGAATAGAAGAAATGAAATATACAGTTGTGTGTGTCGTGCCGTGTGCTGGGGTAACTCGAACCAGCCCTGCTGCATGCTTCGAAGCAGACAACGAAATAGACGGCAGCTAACGGTCACGGACTTCCCGTTTCCTCTTCCGTCTCCGTTCCGTTACCCCAAATTACACGCATTGCAATGCGCCGTCCCTGCCTCCGTTTCACCACGCTTTCCACTCAAACAAACCACTGCTCCGCTCAAGAACTAGAATATTTTTGACCATTTACTTTGACTTCTACACCTTCTGACTCGTGAAGAGACTAATTGAGTACCCCTAATCCCCTGTCGTGTTTAGACAAGTTTAATTTGTTTCCTTAAATTTAAATTGGATTTTAATGGCTCTCTTTTATTTTTTACATGATGTTTCAATTAAATTATACAATTAATAAAATTAATTAAAGTCAATTATTTTAAAAAATAAATTATCTAAGAATATGCAATCAAAAGCTAATAAATAATAATTTTTTATTAAGATTTGTAGTATTTAATATCTTTAATGTATTAAATTTTGTGAAATTTTATATTAATATATTTTATTTATATTTGTTTATTGAGTTTAGAATAGAAAGGACCTTTTCTTTAGTTTAAATGGAGTTTGTGATGGACTCAAATTAAACTTGTCAAGAGTACCAATTGTTTTAAATGAGTATAGATTTTATGGTCCTTGTGATGCTAATATTAGACTTACTTAGCATTGATTTAAAGAATTCATTTTTTAAATTTTCTATCGAATTAATGGAAATCAAAATAAAAGCAATGAAAATTAAAATAAAAAGTGATAATTATGGCATGAAGGTAAACAATAATGAATTTCCTTGATAGAACTTTAAATTACAAAAATAAAATGTAGTTGTTTCACACTGAATGATAGAAATGTAATTTCATGTGGAAATAAAAGTTTTGAAGGTAAATTGTATTAAATGATTGAACAAATTGGGTTTAAGAGAAGAACACAAATGATTAAGGTAGAAATTCAAATAAGAATAGTTAGGAATTAGATTTTATATGTGATTTCACTTCATGTAGAATTAAAACTCCAAATTAGTTTCCACAATGACATTGAATGATTCAATTCATTAGTGTAGTAATATTCAATCTTTTGATACAATACACTAAGAAGTTAAAAGTAATATATATATATATATATATATATATATATATATATATATATATATTAGTTTGCCATTGAAATTTTGAAGAAATAGAATATGCAAGTCTAATATATGCACATTAATGTCCTTGTTAAGTTAAGATGCATGGTAATCAAAGAAATTTTACAAAATTGATAAAAAGTTTTTTAAAGAATATGTAATTGTTCTTTAGATATACTTAAAACATTCTTCTAGTTGTGGTCAAATAAAACAGAGCAAGTAACAGAAAAGATATACTTATTATCAATTGATATATATTATAGATAACATTGTTATTTCATCCATTAATAATAAAGATCAAAGAAAAAATAATTTTTCATATAGAGATAAATTATAAACATTTTCATACACATAAAAATTTAAAAGGTATAAAATTTTTAATTTTTAATATAAACTTGATATATATGTGTTTACACGTGCTATGCCCTTAAGCACATATTAAATTTTTTTTAAAAAAATATATTATAACATAATAAATATTTTTATTATATATTATTATAGGTAACTTGGATATTAATATTAATTTTTTTAATTTAAGTTTCAACAAATATTTTATAAAAGTCATGTTTTATAAAATAGATCGAAAGAAATAAAACAACTCACATTGCATGAGATTTCATACTATAATTATGTTGTTCGAGTAGTTTTTTTATAATAAAAAAAGTTATATTTAATTTCAACGATATGATTAGATTTCTTGATTGTGTATTTTTATTTAATAGATAAATAAAAATAATGATAAAATATTTTTAATATTTTAAATGTGTTTAAAATAAATAAAAATTAAATTATTAAATTTTAATTAAAAATTATAAAATATTATAAGATTTAATATTTTAATAATTTTAAATATTATAATTTTAAAAAAAAATACTTTTTTTTTTCAGAAAAGTATGCATTGTATCTATTAACTGTTTCTTAAATCGAAACAAAACTAATGCAAGACTATTACTGCTCCCAGATGGAACGCCTTGACTAAGCAATGAACCGATGCCAAGCCGGAAAGTCTTGCTATGAAAATGTACAAAATTCCAAAAGAATCATTAGTTGAAGCAATAAACATCATTATTACGATTACACAATGCACGACTTAAAATTTACATGGCCGGCCCTAACTTAAAGCAAGTGCTTTAAAATAAATAATGTCTTAACTTTTTTACATTTAATATTTTCATAAAATATAATTAATAATTAGTTAGTTCTTAGGTAATATTTAAAAGTTATTATTTTCCTAAATAATAAATAATATTTTCATTTTCTTTTTTTTCTATCATTAACATCATAATATTATTATTCTTAATTTAAATACATATTTTATTATCAAATACTTTAAATAAAAAATTATAAAAACTTCTTACATTTTTCATCGCTGCAGTAAATGCTCCTAAATTTTAATTAAATAATATTAAAGTCGCTTTCCCTAATTTTCTTTGTCATTTTCTTTTCTTTTTTTTCCTTTTCAATGACGTAACAGTTTGTGGTGCACGAGAATAAGTATATAATTTAACAATAATTAAACTTTGAAGTTAAAAATTAACAACTGAATATTTAAATAATTAATAATAATAATAATAAAGTTTTATTAAAAATAATATTTACTAATTTTTTATAACTTCAATACAATAAATATATAATTTTAATAAAAATAAAATTATTTTTTTTATCAAAGATCAACAGTATTTAAAAAATTTAAGTTTATTATTATAAATTAAAAATAATTTATTAAAAAAATAAATTGTGGTAATTTATAAATAAATTACATTTTTTAAAAACTTAAAAATAAAAATAAAATAAATTTACAATAATTTTAATAAATTATTTTTGTAAGACTTCTTCTTAAAGTTTAGTTTAGACTTGTATTGCATTGCCCAAACCATGAAGGAAATTGAGATAATCCATTTTCTAAAGATTAGTAATTCAACAGCGGCATGAGACTTAAATTTACTTAAAATGTCTAAACATTCCCCATTTTATTTTAAATGATTTTTTTTTCATTTATTGCATCTTGTGAGAATTTTTAAGTATTTTTTTTAATTTAAGTACTTTTATTTGTCTTCAAGTAAATTCTTTGAATTTTTGCAAAAGACTATTTATAAAATTTTAAAAATTTGACATTTTAGTTTTTAAAATTTAAAAAGTTTGTGTTAGTCTCTATTTATTACTTTAGTCTTTCAAACTACGTACCATCAATATAGAATAATAGAATGTTGATATGTTACATTAAGTGACATATATGATTGATTACATGGTAAAAATGATATATTATATGATACAATATAATATATATTTTTATTTTATTTTAGTTTTTAAAATTGTTAAAGTTATGCATTTTAGTATTTGATTTTTAAAACATTTCATCTATCAAATTTTTTTTTCATTTTTTTTTAATACTACCATCATCCGCTATTGTTTGTGTTTGCATTCTTTGTCAGTGACTTTGTTGTTGTCATCTAATACTTCTTTAGTGCTTTCATCTTCTCTTCATATAACCACATCATCTCACCTTAAACTTTCATTCTCTTTCTTTGTCCTTGTTTTCTACTCTCCCTACTTTCATTGTCACTTTCTTTCTTTTTTCTCTAAATGAAGACAAATTTTGTGTCTTTGCATAGAGCCACCACACCATTATCTTCTAATCCCTTAAACTAACCTGCATTTTTTTATTCATGTCGAGATTCTAGTTGGGCCTCTCTCAAAACCCCCCCCCCCTTTGTATCTCCAAACCCAAAAACATCATTCCAAGACCTTCTAAAAGCTTCTCCAAAGCCTTACAAGAAAAGCTTTGTGGCCACTCCAATGGCAGCTTCAACCTTTTCTTTCAAAGAAGACAACTACTTTGTGTTGGTTGGAGAGTGGATGTGGTTGGGCGTAGAGAGAGTGATAATGTCGGTGATGATGGTTTTTGGTAATGGTAGTGTTAAGGAAGAATAAAGAAAAAAGATGAATAGACAAAGAATTTTAAGAATCATAAAGTAAAATATTTAATATTAACAATCTAAAATACTAAAATAAAATGAAACATATATTACACTATATATAATATAATTTTTGTTATGTAATCAATCATACATGTCACTCAATATAACATGTCTAACATTTTATTATTGTGGGTTGATGGTGTGTGGCTCAAAAGGTTAAAGTGATGGAAAAAGACAAAAGTCAACGACTCATCAACCACTGCTTATGTTTGCATTCCATGTTGAGAGCTTTGCTGCCCCATTCGGCACTTCTCTGACACTCAAAATTTTGACCATTTCCCATGTCAATTTCATTGGTTCTCTTTTAAGAAACATATATTCCAACCTAACCCACACCAATTTTTCCAACAACAAATTCAAAGAAATATTACCCACTTCTGATACCATGCTTAAAACCTCAAAATCTTTAATTTTTCTTTCAATGGAGTCAAAGGTGACATACTCTCTTCTATTGGAGACTGACTTAATTTCACTCAAAAAACTTTTTCTTAATTTCAAATTTATTTTCAGGATCTATTGCAGATTTCATCTTTGCTATACATAGTTTGGTTCATTTGAATATAAGTTCAAACTGGCTCAATAGGTCCGTTCCAAAGTTCATTTCTAAAATGAAGAACCTCATTGTGCTGGATGGTAGCGACAAAGTCATTGACAGATAGCACATATAAAAATGGTGATTAAGGATAGTAATTTCTGGCTATAGTAGTGTTAAAAAAGAATGAAAAAAAAAATGAGTAGATAAAAGATTTTAAGAATCACAGACTAAAATGTCTGATAGATAATAATTTTAAAAATTAAAATAAAATAAAAATATATATCACACCTATACCATGTAAATTTTATCACAAAAATAATTATACATGTAATTTGTACATTATGTTATTGTACATTGGTAATGTGTGACTCAAATAACTAAAATGATGGAAGAAAAAAAAAAAAGAACTATCGAGATATCTTAAAAGTTTCAATAACTAAAATATTTAACACTGTCTTAGATATTAAAGTAAAAATTTAGAGCTTGTTTAATTTAATTTTAATTTTTAATTTTTTAAAATTATATTTTAAAACAATTTTATAAAATAATTTTAAAAAAGATTGTTTGAAAAGTTAGTTTCTAAAAATATTTTTAGTTAAATTTTTGTTAGTTATAGGAAGAGAAGCAGAAAAATAAAAAAAAACCTAAATAATAAATCTATTTTTTAATTTTAAAAATTGAAAACAAATTTTTTTAAAATTTATATTAACAAACAAATTTTTCTGTTTTTTATTTCTAAAAACTAAAACCTCTATTTACAAATAGAAAACAAACAAGACTTTAGTCCTTTAGTTTTGTTAATTTTTTTACCTTAAACCAAATAATATCAAATTCTATCCTATTTTTTCTTCTTTGTTTCCATTTTTTTTTCACCTTTATTTTATTTTATTTTTTTCTTATTCTTTTTGTTCTTTCCATGCGACTTGTTAGACGAAATGTGCTTCACCTCAACCAATATTAAGTATGACCTTACACAATTAGAATTTGGATTCTCACGTGGATTCTCTCGCGTTTAAGTTACGTTGAAAAGATAAAACTGTAAAATTTATTAATTAAATTTAATAAATTTTTTCTTTGACATTATGTTACTCATTAGGAAAAAGGAAACTAAATTTCACAAAATTTAGCAATATTATAAACTTTCTTAAAAAAGTCACTCATAATTAATTCTAAGACATTAACTTGATTTAGAAAACCATGAACCTACTTTTATAGATCACTAGCATAAATTTGGAACTGTTTTTTATAACAACAAAACAAAAAAGTGATACACCATTGTAAAAGCTTACTCCATTTTGCATTTTCATTTTTCACAGAAAAATTTACACACTATGTCAGATTATCCGTCAATAATAACAACATCAATAATTAGACACAAAATTCTAATCCTTAAAATTCAATTTACGGAAAAAAAATGTTCTTCTTTGGAGAATAATCTTTTATTGAGTTGTTTAAGTCATTATTCAAGTTATAATAGAAGTTCGAAAAGACTATTTTGTAAATGTAAAACCAGAAGCAGTATTAGCATGTTGAGTAACAACTAACACAACACAACCACAGGAATAGGCTTGTTTCTTGTGTCTGGTGGGAATAGACAATTCACAAGAGACACACATGACACGACAGAGCGCAAGTTGAAATAAAAAACAATAAATAAACGAGGCAACAAAATTGGACTATGTATAAATAAATAAAACAAAAGGACTCGATCCAACGGGGAGTGGTCATTCATTATTCCAACCAAGTAACGCCGTTTCCTTCCCCAGCCTCTCAGACATTGCGCGTCGTTGAACGAAACTGCTCAGCTTCTGCTTCTCTCTGTAACCGTTTCACAGGATAGCTTTTGCTTCCTCTCTGTGGTTGTTGATGTTGTAGCCGCTTGTCTCAAACTCTTACGTTAAAAGCTGTCTTCTAAGTTTGGTGGTGGAAACGGGATCTCGGCTTTTTGTCTGCGTGGAAGGAATAAAGAGGATTCAGATTGGTTCTAAAGCGTGACAAGACAAATCCTTTTATTTTCATAAGTAATTTTTGTTATTTTCATTTTTTGTGGGTTTGTTGACTTGTGTTGAACCATGTTGAACCGTGGGTCAAATGTTTCGGCTGAAGGTGGGAGTCACGGAATTTGAGGTTTCTGTTTTTGGGTTTAAGGAAGGGCGAAGCTGATTGTGGTTTCTGGTTTGTTTTTGTTGTGAGGCAGTGGTTGGTTCGGGTGAGAGCGAGAATGAGCTGTATGAGCAGCTATGGAAGGCTTGTGCGGGACCACTGGTGGATGTTCCTCGTGTTGGCCAGAGAGTGTTCTATTTTCCCCAAGGTCACATGGAGCAAGTGAGTCTCCACGTTTTGCGAATTTTGAGATTTCTTTTCTTTTCTTTTTCTTTTTATTTATTTTTGTACGTAATTAATTAATTATAAAATCATCATTTTATTTTGAAAGATTTGTATATCCACAGCAAAAACAATGAAATTCTGATTGTCTCAAAATGGATTGTTGGGTGTGCCGGATTAATGCTTTTGTTTTTTTTCCTTAATTTTTTGTTGTTGTTATTGTTGTAGTTAGAGGCCTCCACCAACCAGGAACTGAATCAGAGGATTCCTCTGCTGAAGCTTCCCACGAAGATCCTTTGTCGTGTCGTGAACGTTCATTTACTGGTAATTCTCTCTCTCTCTCTCTCTCTTTCATTTTATTTTGTTTTTGTTAACTGTTTTTATTTTAAATTATATGCAAGAAAAATCATGAATCCTGTTAGGTTGTTCTGAAAGATGTTCAAAAGAGCATGTTGGTTTTGGAATTTCTATTATTATTTTGTTTGTGTTGGGGGGAAAGGATACGAAAGCTTATGTTGAATTTTGGCGTGTTTTAGGCGGAGCAAGAAACAGATGAGGTTTATGCACAGATCACTTTGGTGCCAGAATCTAACGTAAGGATGTTGCTGCCCCTTTTGATTTTAAGTAATTTTCATCGGCATCCTTAGATTCTTTTTGGCATTTGTTTAGATTCTAATGGAGGAAATGTATTATGTATTAGCAAGATGAGCCTACAAGCTCTGATCCATGCACTACTGAACTTCCAAGGCCGCCAGTTCACTCATTCAGCAAGGTCTTAACTGCTTCGGATACCAGCACCCATGGCGGTTTCTCTGTTCTTAGGAAACATGCCACGGAATGCCTTCCTGCATTGGTAATACTTCCTGTTTCAATTTTTGTTGAATTTCTTGTTGGTTTCATTTTCCAGATGGTCTTATTTGGAAAAACCATGTTTGGATTATCTTTTTCTTATTAGGACATGTCCCAACCAACACCAACTCAGGAATTGGTTGCCAAGGATCTTCATGGTTATGAATGGCGCTTTAAGCATATATTTAGAGGTATAGGAAATGAGAACATAGAGGTTTTTTTTTAGTTCTTGCGATTTAACTTCCTTGGTTTCTTTTTCCTATGAATTTTAATTTGAACTTAATTTTCTTTTTGATCAGGTCAGCCCCGCAGACACTTGCTCACAACCGGATGGAGTACTTTTGTGACTTCCAAGAGATTAGTTGCTGGAGATACCTTTGTGTTTTTAAGGTAAACATTCATTGTTTTTCTTTATCTTAGTTTCATTCGTATTATTTTGAAATCTTACTACGAATTTATCTCTTTAACTATTCTATTGTTACTTTAACTCATCTTGTGTGTAGAGGTGACAATGGAGAATTACGTGTTGGAGTGAGACGTCTTTCTCGTCAAGCAAGTAGCATGCCTTCATCTGTGATTTCCAGTCAGAGCATGCACCTTGGTGTTCTAGCAACTGCCTCTCATGCTGTTGCAACTCAGACTCTTTTTGTAGTATATTATAAGCCAAGGTAGAAATTTTACTTGTTTCAAGAGCTAGAAGGTGTGTAAGTGTTAATTACTGGGTGATTGTTGACACGAGTTTTGTGTGCATAGGACGAGCCAGTTCATCATAGCCGTGAACAAGTATTTGGAGGCTATGGACAACAAGGTTGGTGTTGGCATGAGGTTTAAGATGAGGTTTGAGGGGGATGATTCTGCTGAGACTGACAGAAGGTAATAAGATTTATCATGCAAGTTTATTCTCTCTGACCTTTTCATAGCTAGTCTAACTTTCTAATACAATCTTGATCAGATTTTCGGGTACCATAGTTGGAGTTGAAGATATTTCACCTCATTGGGTTAATTCAAAATGGCGATCACTCAAGGTATTGTCATGTTTCACTCTGCAGTTCATTTTATTTTCAGTGGATTATATGCTATCCATCCTTTTTTGATCTTGTCAATCCCCAGGTTCAATGGGATGAACCTTCAGCTGTTCCAAGACCTGATAGGGTTTCTCCATGGGAGATAGAACCGTTTGTGGCTTCTTCATCTACACCCTCAGTTCAACCTACTGCTGTAAAGACTAAGAGGGCTCGACCTACCAGTGAAATTCCAGATGTTGGTAAGGAATTATTTCTGCTAACTCCTCCCATTTCTTATATTGATCAAGTTATTTGTTTCGTTTGACCATCAATCTTTTTGTTTCAAACTAGATACAACATCTGCTGCTTCTGTTTACTGGGATGCTGGGCTCAAACAGGTTGACATGACACAACTTAATGTTTTAGCTGAAAGCAAAAGGAGTGACAGTACCGGTATGTGGCATCATAAACAAGCTGATATGAATAGTAAAAGCAACTGCAGCGGCACTATGTTAAGAAATCAGACAGAAGGAAGTTGGCTATCTTCTCCCCATTCTAGTTGTCTTTCTCACTTATTTCAGGATGCAACAGATGACAAGAGTGCCTCAGCTTGGCCTGTTTCAAAGCCTAACTCATCCAGATTGAACAATGATAATGTGTTTGACCAAGTTGACAAAGAGAACAAAGTTGAGAATGCTATGAGTTATCGATTGTTTGGAATTGATCTTATTGATCATTCTAGAAACTCACCTGCTGTAGAGAAGGCATCTACACATGCAGTAAATGCACCCAGAATCATTGCTGATGGCTGTGCCAGCACCTTGTCCAGAACTGATACTGGCCACAAGTCCGATGTATCACCAAAGGAAAGTCAGAGCAAGCAAATTTGTCGAAGTCGTACTAAGGTGTTGAACATAGATCGTTTATTTAGATAATAGTAGTTTCATTATATGTCTATCATGAAAGGTCTCTGACGTGAACCTTCAAAACCTGCCAAAAGGTTCAAATGCAGGGTGTTGCAGTGGGTCGTGCTGTGGATTTAACCATGTTGGATGGATATGATCAACTTATACATGAATTGGAGGATATGTTTGACATAAAGGGACAGCTTCAACACAGGAATAAGTGGGAAATCGTCTTTACTGATGACGAAGGGGACATGATGCTTGTGGGAGACGATCCTTGGCCGTGAGTATCTCCTTAAAAACAATTATATTATATTCATTAATTTAACCTTCTCTGCTTATTAACACCATGCTGAATGGTATCATATTGCCTTCCAGTGAATTCTGTAATATGGTGAGGCGAATCTTCATTTGTTCCAGCCAGGATGTGAAGAAGATGAGTTCCGGAAGCAAACTGCCAATCTCTTCAGTTGAAGAAGGGACAGTAATAAGTTCAGACACTACCGAAACCTGAAACATTGACATTCTTTCTTGTCATTTAACGTTTCTGTTGTAAGCACCCAAATG
The DNA here is from genome assembly GCA_024086825.1 of Abrus pulchellus subsp. cantoniensis. Taxonomy (NCBI): domain Eukaryota; kingdom Viridiplantae; phylum Streptophyta; class Magnoliopsida; order Fabales; family Fabaceae; genus Abrus; species Abrus pulchellus. The sequence continues at coordinate 17,874,800 of CM044056.1, forward strand.
TTGATCCTTCTTGTTGATTCTATTGTTTGTGGGAAGGAAGTTGGTCTATTTGGGCTAGGTAAGTTTCATGTTAATAGATGTGAAACACTAGCTAATTGTAACTTAATTTTTAGAGACACCAGCCATTAATTGTGCTAGAAGTCCAAAATAGATTACTTTAATAAAGTAGTGGGAGATGTCAAATTTAGGATTAGCATTTGTGAATATTCTCATTATGTTGGAAGAATGTTGGGAGTTGATGCTTTGAAGACTTGTCTTTTTTTGGTTAAGGGGCCTATTTGTGCTTGTATGCATAGTGTGCACTGTGCCTTCTAAAATTGTAATATGGGTGAGTCAATGTCTATTGCTGTCATCAGTGAATGTGAATTATGGCATTAAATTGCTGCAATTGTATTGTTCAGAAATACAGTGGTCCACTGTACCAGTGAATCACTGATTCGCCTGACAAATGGGTTGAATCTTGCAGTGCAGGGTGGTGGCACCCCCCAAAATTCAACAGTAAAATTTCAAGTTACCACTCAAGTCTCAGTAGAGAAGGTTCACCTACGTGCCATGTTCCGTTTGAAACAAAATTCTTTTCATTATATATATACATATATTCTAGATCGGTGAGTATTTCATGGATGAAAGTTAGATTCGTATTTACTTAATAGGAGCTGATGAAACTGTAAAAAAGTGTAAATGCCTATTTTATTGTCAATATGTTTGTACTTGGTAGTTAAATTGTTACCGTTTCTAGTCCTTGAGACTAGCGTGTGACGTTGAATCAATATCTTGCATCTCCTAAGGTGGAAAAAATACAAACCGTTTAATTCCTTCTTTAAATGGCATACATATAGCTTCCCTAGGCTCTCTAATTGCTTAAGCTAATTTTAATTATATAATACTGTATAAAGCTTAACGAGAATGTACTTATATCAACTGTAAATATATGAAGATGATAAAAAAGTGAACCTAATTTAAAAGAATAACATACGAGTCGGTTTATTAGTTTATGTTAAGAAATCGATTAGAAATGCTTTCAATTTTATTTTTTTTTTGGATTTTTCCTACAAAATATAATAATGAGAATATTAATTTTTTTTTCTCGCAAGAATATGTTACTCCAAAACTCTTTGTATGACTTTTAGGATCTCAAAAGGTCAGGGTACTTCTCATAGGCGATTCTTCAATTACCACTAGAATTTTTTTTTTATATTCCAATTTCAATCAATAAAAATATGACATGTATTTAAAAAATTAACACATGTCAAACTGTCAATGGTTAAGATCACGTGATCTTGGATTACTATTTTATTTTTAATTACCATGAATAATTTTCTTAAAAATTTTTTATAGACAATTTCTTATATATAAGTAACCGATGTATAGTTGTGTCAATTAAATTAGCATTCAAATTTAAGCATTGCTTACACAAGTAACTATTTCTTAGGAATTTGAACTCACTTACCCGTACAAGTTGTATTCCATAAATATTGATGCTTTTACATACACGATACTAACCCATGTCTCAATAGATATCTCAAATAGGATTTTCCTTGGTGTTGCTTGGTTAAGCTGAATGTACATTATGAATATCGTTTTACTTTCCCTTATTTTGTTGAATTATAGGACTCATTACAACCCTAAATCAAGTCAAAAGAGGCATTGTAGATTAGCAAGTATATCTTTGAATTATTTAAAAGTATGGAAACTACCTTGCTGTTAATTTTTTTTTTATTAGAGATATTAGTTTTTTAGTCTAAGATCGTACTCATTCACAGTAAGATTTAATTATGTTTAATTTAAAAATAGTCATAGCCTGGTATTTTCACATGAATGAAGTAAGTTCTGCACTATGGAACTTCTGATATTACTTTGAATCCTTTGTTGAATGCTTTGTATGTAATGTATACTCTTCTACTTTACTCCAGATTTAGGGATTTAGGATTATACACTATTTAAAAAGTATATGGAAGTGAATAATGCATACTTTCTTGTAAATAATTAAAGGAACAACTATTTTCTGGTGTATAATTCTCTCTAAAATTTTTCTTGAAGTTCTAATACTCCGTATGAGTCACAAAAAATTAGCTCATAAACTGGAACTATGAATTGAAGTCTGATATGCTTAATCTAAAATATGCATAAAAATCTGGGTCAAATTCTTTGTTATGCAATATGTTGGAATTGCATTATAACTATGATTGTGCTGCATATTCTTGTAACACTAGGATTTGAATGCATAAACACCAATGATAGGTCACTTTGTTGTTTTTGGAATGTAAAAGAAAATAAAAGAAATGTTGTGTTTTAATCTTACTTTTATAATGTCAATAGCATAAAATGGTGCCTAAGAGAAAGTCAGCCCAACAAGCAAGGCACAAGTCTTCAAGATTGATGATGGCTGCCACAAAAGCTGAGGAACCAAGCTCTCTCATCTACCTGCTGTCAACATAGAAACATTGCAACCATCGCAACCTATTTCTTATTAAGATCACACCACTCCATATGTGGTACATATTTAAAACCAAGCCCTATTAAAGGTGGATACACCCTTAGTTCACAAAGCAAATGTCCAGAAGGCAAATAATTTTGGAGAGAATCCTAGCTATCAAGGAAGGAGAGTGAAGAAATTTCTGTGAACATTGCACAAAGGAAGTGGGAAAACAAGTTTCTCTTGACAGTTACACCATTAATGAGGTGTTGCAAACTTTCTCCATCCAGAACCAAGGAATGCACTTTCATAGGAGTTTTCACACCATCAATGCTAAATCCTCATAACTATGTGCAAACCAGGAACACAATGGATTAATGATGCAGCCTAGAAACCCAAGGAACTAGTGATAAGTGATCTAAAACCAATACCAAAAGCTTGGTGTGGGTTTATGATAACTTCTCTGTGCTTGTAATGGATGATAGCCATCTCAGCATTGAGAGAGCCAAAATGTTGTATGCTATAATCACTAATATAAATGTGAATATTGTAACATACTCCGATACTCGTATTTGTACCAAGTTAGAAAAGAATATCAATAATAATGATTATATTTCCGTATACTAATTAAAACATGATTCTATAAATATAAGTTTAATTTAATAAAAAAATTGAAATAATTAATATTATTTTACTTAAATATTTATTTTTCTACTATAAATGTGTTAAATAAATTATTAATTTTTTAGAAAAGGTTTATAAATTTTGTTTTTTAAAGAATAATATTTATTTAGGAAACAAGTTTATAATAAGAAAAATAAATGCTTATCTTTAATATTTAAGAGAATGATCATCTATCAATTAATAATAATTATTTAAGTATTTTAATTTTATTACTAGTATTTATTTAATCACTAATTGTAAAAATATTAGAATAATCCTTTTAAATAAATATTTAAGTATAATTGATCATATTAGAGGAAACTAATTATGTTTGATAGACTTTTTAATTGTTATTCGTTAATACAACATATATTTATTTGAGATTCGAGTTTAAACTATATTATCTTGTTTTAATTAATTTAAATGTTATATACAAATAGAGATACTAAATTATTTAAATGTTATATACAAATAGAGATACTAAATTACTTAAAGTTGTCTGTTTAAAGGACAATTCTATTTTTCATCGTAGGAAGATATTAGACACGTAATTAAGTTATCAAAAAGATAGTTAATTCTCCATTAATATATTTTTAATACGTAAATTGTACATATATATTATGATTTGATTATATAATCAATGCTCTCAATTATTCTTTCTTGGTTCACGTTCTTGTTAGGAATTTGTTCATTTTAATTATGTTAAATTCAAACATTTAGTTAATTTTTTAAATAAATTATTTTTACTTAAAAAGAAATACTCGTGAACAACACATTTTTTGTGTGTCATATTTTAAATATTTTATGAGAAATTGAGTACTGTCATTTTTAGTTAATAAATACTCACACTAGGTCCTTGTGCACTTCCATAAAATTGAGACTAATCAAGGTCAAAAACTAACAAAACTAATCATGACTTACATTCTTAGTTGTCATATCGGTGTATTATTTTATTTAAATGGTGTTGTATATGCCTAAATTATATGAATTATTCGTATATTGGAATGTAAATATGAAAGTTATGTAATTGTTGAATAAGGATTAGTATATTCACAATACTGTGTGCTGATGTTGTTGAATGTCATAAGTGAAGTAGGTCAAAGATTGATTGTTAAGTGTGTTGTGCATGTGATAATCTAGAGAGTATGGTCGAGAACTAGTGTTATCTCATTCGCAAGAGAGATTGAGAGTTTTGGATACAGGGTGTCTCCTCAGGTAAGGTAGTTCTTGCTTAGGTGAGACTGAGTTGTGCAGAATTGAGCAATTTGGGGTGTTCTCGCTCAGGCGAGGTAATTCTTGCTCAAGCGAGACAAGATAAGACCTCTCCAACTGTTCTCTCGCTCAGGCGAGAAGGATTCTCGCTCAGACGAGAGGCGACCTTGCTTAAGCAAGAGAAGCTCGCTCAGGTGAGGATTTGCAGGAAAAATAGATAGCTCTTTGGACCCAGGCGAGAACGCTACTTGCTCAGGTGAGATGCAACTCGCTTAAGCAAGAATAGTAGAAATTTATGAAGTTTCACTGTCTGATTTTCTTGCCCAAGCGAAAGCAGGGCTTACTCAAGTGAGAGAGCACAGGCTTGAAGGGGTATTTAAGGAATCCCAGCGTAAAGAAACGTTCATTTCTTACCAAAAGCCTTACCCTCTCATTTTCTCTTTGTTCTTTCACCTTCATCCCTTAGAGAAAATCTTTCCGAAGTTGAACTTCCTCTCAATCCAAGTGGCAACACCATTAAGTACGAATCTAGTTGGAACTCACGAAGATTCAAAACTAAGGAAACCCATTTTAGGTAAGGGGAGCTTACCTGAGTTGGCTTTGTTCACTTAACAGATGTTGAGAGATTTACATAGATAACTTCATTTTAGCTGAGAATATTTTGTTATATGAGCAAACCTTGGGTTAGAGTCCAGAGCATGTATGGCTGAAGAGATTTCTCTATTGTTTGATGATTATTTAAATGTTGTGGTAGAAAATGATTTGGTGAAATATTTGATTTATGCTGTGAGCTGATTAGTTTTATTATGAAGGAGTATATAGCTGTGTTGCATCATGTTAATTTCCTTCATTCTAGAGCCAAGTTTCATGTTTAAGTAGTTAGACATGTATCGATAGATATGTTGAGTTGTGCTGTGTCTGGATCCAGATACCAGGATGTGTTACTCCCAGACTGAAAACAGTTCCTCTAGATTATTTAGGTTGTGAACTAGTTGGGACTTAAATGTTGCATTTGTATTAGATGGGCTAAGAATGGGTTGAACTGTTGTGCCGAATTGCTGTGGACTATTTGAGTTGTTTAAATATTTCTAACATTTCCATATCTATAGTGATGACTATTAGTTACATAAACTTACCCTTGCTTTTATTTGTGTTGGCATGTGCATGTGCTGCGATGACCGTATAGTGGTACGAGAATAGATGTGACAGGAAATGCAACCACTTCTAATGTTGGAGGGTTTTGTTGAGGAACTTTGAAGTCACCATACTTTCTCTTTTGAAAAGATTGTAGCTTTAGTCATTTTGTTAGTCTAGGTTTTAGTGATAGGTCTAGACTATCTAGCTACAGTCTTAAAAAATGTAACTATGATTCATGAATTTGTATTTTGAGCTCTATGTAGAGCAACTATTTTAAAAATATATATATTTACAAAATTTTTGGGTTGTATGTGACGCCTCAAATTTTGGTAATATTAATTATTATTATTCTTATATATATATATATATATATATATATATATATTCATGTGTGTGTTGATTTATTTGAAAATGATATTTTATGTGTATTAAGTACATGGATGTGTGTATATATGTGTATGTATGACTGGATAGGCTGAAAATGGGTTAAGTGCCTAAATGCAGGGCATAACACTGGGCTGTTCTCGCTGCACTGAGAGGATTCTCGCTGTAGTGAGAGGGTCCTGGAAGGAAGGACCAGAACTGTCGTTTTTTCGCTGTAGCAATAGAGCAACAATTTAGGGTGCATTTCTGGGTATAGTCTCGCTGTAGTGAGATCTGCAGAAACCAGAGTGCAGTTTTCTCTGATTTTTTTGATGTAGCGAGAGGGCATTTCGCTGTAGCAAGGTCCTCTCGCTGCAGCGAGAGTGTCGTAACCAGAAAAGAATTTAAAGGGGGTTAGGGTTCGGGGAGAGTTATTTCTCCCTCTCCCTTCAAAATTCCTTTGATCATCTTGTTCTCAAAGTCCTATTCCACCAATTAATTGCCTCCAAAGCCGTTCGAGAGCTTGATTGAAGGTTAAATCGGTGTGGGAAATGCTTGAAGGTGAGTTTTAATGGTTAGGGTTTCGTTTCTCATCCCTATTTCTCTGTTTCTCGATTCTTGGAGTTCTCATGGAGTTCTTCTATGTGTTTTAGGCCAAAATTTGTGTAGGGAGCACGTCCGTGGTCAAATTCGAGTGTCGATCTTCAATCCGAGATAAGGGGGGACTCTATCCTACTCTTTTGTGCATGAATTGTTGTTATTTTGCTGAATATTGTGTTGTGGCTGAGTTAGTGAGTAGGAAATTGCTGAGGAATGTATTGTGGGCCATGTACCGTGATATATGAACATGATGTGTGTTGATCCGAAATTGATGGATGTGGATTGTATGTAAATGTTGTGTGATAGATGAGTATGTGCACTTGTGCCGTATATTTGAATGAATATTGTGAAAATGTGGGCCCAAGGGCCGTGTAATGTGAACGATAATTGTGGACTGTGTGCCATGTGTAAGCATGATTACTACATGCGTGAATGGAATATGTGTGAATGGGCGTGTTAGTGCTGTTGTAATGTGCTGTGAATGGTTCAGCGATACACTAGGAATGTAGGAGATGAGGACGGTAGAAATACCTTGGAGAAGAGGGAGTGGTGGTGACACCGACTGCGGAACGGGTGCACCACGGGCCACACACTCTCTTCCTGACTAGACTTCTGACCGCTATTTTTGCTAAGCGACTCGTAACTGCCCATGTGGTATTCGTGAAGCGGGGGTAACCGACGACCATTCATGGTGTAAATCTGTGATCACAATGCCACAGTGAGTATGGTTGGTGTGTGTGTATGCACGAGTTTTGTGTAATGTACCTATAGATATGGAATGTTGTCTGTGATTGTGTTTGTTTAATGTATTGGAAATATGCTGGAGGTGAGACTTTATGTTGATTGTGTGTTTTTAGGTAGTGTAAAGTACTCACTCTTACATTTATTTTTCAGGTAATCAAGACGATCAGCACCAGACTCAGTGAAGGGGTGGATGGAACTGCTATAAAACTTAGGATATTATTTTGGAAAACTGTTGTATTTGAATAAGTCTTATAGCAACTGTTTGATATAATTTGTAACCCCTTCCTTTATTTGAAATGGTTAATGAAACTTGAATTAAAAATAAAAATTTTATTATCTCAAAAATTTGTGAAATTTCTTATTTATGAAAATTAAATTTAAGGTGTTACATTGTATGAAAAGGGTTTTGTGACTTTGTTATTATGGTGAATGTTGAAATTAAATTTTTGGAATTTTTATCTTTTTCCTTATAATTATTTTATTTTATAAATAAATTTGTTCTAGAAGCAGTAATACATGATCATCAATCCTTTATAAAAAAAAAATGAATTGTGACATTTTAGTGGTATCAGAGCATGATCTAGGTAAACCTAAAAGGTGAGGTTACTATACTTCAGTTGCATATTCTAAGCAGAGAGTCTTGGCTGTAGATCATGTACCAAAATTCGTTAATCATTTAGTTATATGGGAAATGAGTTTGATCACCTTTGTTCTCTGATACGATGAATGCAAAGGAGTTTGTCATATGAGGCTTTGGTGAGCTGTAGGGAAGTTATGTGGTCTGGTAATGTGCTGCTGAGTTAGGCTGTGATGAAATATTGAAGCAAATTATGTTTGTTTCTCGGATGCCTTGTGGATGTCAATGTTGTGTTGAATAAGTTGAATTGTTGTAATATGATTTGTTTTAACGCACTACTGTATGCCGATATGGTGTATGAGTTGTGTCTATGTGTTGAATTATCCTAGTTTGTACATATGTCATAATTGGTGGATTATCTGTGTAACTGAATGATTGATTTTAAGATTGAGCTAACTGTTAGTGTTTGAAGATAGTTTTGCTTTGTGTTAAGATGACAAAACTGCCAAGGAGACCTGCTTCAGATCCCCCTCCACCTGATGTGAACCAAATGGTTCAAGCTATGGAGGCAGCCATGAGGGAGAGTTTAGAGGTTGTCTAGCAGCAACAAGCTGCAAATCAGGCAGCCTTTTTGCAGTTCAAGCAGTAGTAGCACCATCGCTTGAGTACCAGGGTCTATCTAAATTTAGAAAGAGTGACCCTCCTCAATTTACTGGAGTCGACAGACTAGATGCAGCTGAGCTCTGGATCTAAGAGATTGAGAAAATCTTTCTAACGATGGGATGTGCAGAGGAGCAGAAGGTAACCTATGCTACATATATGTTAGTAGAAAGTCTATTCACTTAGACAAGGATTTATTCACAAAAAGTTTAAATATTCTCACATTTTTATATTACATATTTTGGATGAAAATCTATTGTACTCTCCTATTTTAACATAAATTATTACATATTTTGAAAATAAAATTAAGGGTGTCAAAATAATTGTGTTCCCAATGAGGGATGATGTACCTATGGTACTATCTGGATTGCAGGCACAAAACTCTCAATCTTTAACTAATAAGTAAAGTGATGAATAATTAATTACTCCATGGAGAAAACATAATTAAAAACTGAAATTTTGATTGTTGACTGATTATTTCTTTCAACGTTTAGTATATGCATTATAAAATAGTATACAAATATTTATACTCACTGTTTCCTTATTTTGTATCCTTTAATAATGTTATGGATGTAAAATGAACAATGGAGACATGTCTGTCATTCATTCCTAATTAGTGCATGCATGGTGTTTTTCATGGGAACAGGAGATAGGATTATAATAATGTTAACTAAATCATCATGTTTATGGAGAATGTCATTTCAACAATAACCACTCTAAATAATCCTAACATTGCCCCCATAGTCATGGCAGATGTGGTTAGGGTTAAAGTCTCATCCCTCTATATTGTGTAATGTCATATTTAGGCTTGCATGACTATCCTCCTCCTAGTGAGCTTTAAGAGTAAAGAGAGACTAATTGTTTAAGAAACTACTATATACATTATGTATTGTAACGTCCCAAATTTTTGTAATATAGTTTGATTATTAATATAAGTGTTTGCATTGACTTTTCTGTGTTATGTATTTATAATATATATAAACATATATCTATGTGTGATGTGAATGGATATTGGAGTTGCACTTGAGCATGTGATGAACTTTGAATGTTGGTGTGTATAAATGCTTATGGACGTGTATAAATATATTTGTATATGATTAGATTGGATTGATTGGGCTGAAAAACAGGTTAAGAGTGTAATACTGGGGCATTCTCGTTGTAGCGAGAGGGCCTTGAGAGAAAAGCATGAAACTGTCGCCTTCTTGCTGCAGTGACAGGTCCCTTACTGTAGCGACAAAGCAATAGTTTATGGTGCATTTCTGGGTGCAGTCTCGCTGTAGTGACAGGACCTTGCTGTAACGAGAGAGAACCTTGCTGCAGCGAGAATGTCTCGCTGTAGAAAGAGTGTCGCGACCAAAAAGGGATTTAAAGGGGTTAGGGTTTAGGGAAGTTTCATTTTTCATTTTTCCTTTGAGATTTCTTCAATTCCTTCACTCCCAAACTCTATTTCACCGATTAAATTGCCTCTAAGCTGCTTAGGAGCAAGATTGAAGGTTGAATTTGTGTAGAGAACACTTAGAGGTGAGTTTTAATGGTTAGGGTTTCAGTTTCTCATCCCCTTCCTCTGATTTCTCAGTTCTCCTTGGGTTCTCATAGGGTTCTTCCATGTATTTAGGTCAAAGTTCGTGTGGGAAAAGGCCTACCTTGTTGATTTGGTGTGTGGGTCTTCATTTGAGGTATGGGGGGACTCTACCCTATCTCATTGTGTTTAATTTACTATTTATTTAGTTGAATGTTGTGATGTGGCTGAAATAGAGAGTAAGAAATGTGTGATTTGATGAAAATAATTGTGTGTTTGGAGTGAAATGTGAATTGATTGTGGGGTTGACATACCCTTGATTGAGAATGTATGTGAGCATATTAAGGAATGATGATTGAATAATGTAAATGGTTGGAAATGGATATGGATGACCTGTTAATATGTTGTGTGATGGAATAATGGCATATGTGCCGAGTATTGTGAATAAATTATGAGACTGTGTGTTGTGTACCGTAAATGAATGTGGACCTCTGTGCCATGTAATGTGAATAAATGTGGGTAAAGTATTGCCATGTATGATATGCTATGAATGGTTCAACAATACACTAGAGGTACGAAAGATGAAGACGGTAGAAATGCCTTGGGAAAGAGAGAGTGGTGGTGACACCACAGTGAGCGTGGGTGTACTACAGGCCACACACTCTCCTCCTGACTATACCTCTAACCACTATCTTTGCTGAGCGACCTGTGACTGCCCATGCGGTATCCGTGAGGCGGGAGTAACCAACGATCATTTATGGTGTAAAACTGTGATCACAGTGCTACAGTGAGCATGACTAGGTGCGGTAAGCGCACGTGTGTAAAATGTTGGTGCAGTGAGTACACTAGTTGTGTTTTGAATTGGAATGGATGATGAATGGTGATTGTGATTGAGATGCTTGTATTGTGGATGCATGATTTAAAATATGTTAATAAATGTGTAGTATTTGAGGTGAGTCTTTATTTTTATGTGTGTTGGATAGTATAGAGTACTCACTCTTGCATTTATTTTTCACGTTACTAAGACAATCAGCATCGGACTCACTGAAAGAAGGATGAACTATTATAGGACTTAGATTGTATTTTGAAATTATGACGTAACTAAATTAGTCTTGTAGCAGTCTTTGATATAAATTTGTAATCCTTTATTATTTTGAACCGTTTTATGAAACTCTATGATGTGATTTTTTTATTTAAATAAAAATTTTATTACTCCTATTTTGTAAAATTATTACTTAAAAATTAATGCAAGGTGTTACATGTGTGCTATAAAGTTTTTTTGTAGACCTTTATTTCTTTTATTTTGTATTATATTTAAATAATTAGAATTTTTGTAACAAATTTTACACTCTAAAAACATATTAATGTATAATATTAGTGTGTTTATATATAGAAAAAAATTAGTATGTAAATTTTAGCTATACAACGTATAATTAGTATCAAGATAATTAATATAGAACGATAAGTAAAATATAGATAAAACTACTATTAAGATAAGTGATAGGAATGTTTTATTTTTTCACTCAAAGATTATTGAAAAAAGATTATAAAAAAAAAACAAAAACAAAAATATTTAAAGATTAGTAAAATGGATCTTTCTACAGCAACAATAACTTCAAAGGACTTTTTGTATTAACAAGAATTTTAAAAGATATTTTTACATTAACAAAATATTTACAATTAAAATAAATATAAAAATATTGAATTAATATTAATAAATATAAATATAAATATAAATATAAATATATCTTATCCGTTAATCTTAAAAAGGGCATGAAATGCCGCTCAAAATGACGGACAGAGGAGGAAGCAATGGAAGGGAATGATTTTACTTGGTAAAGAAAGAAAAAGGTGGTTGTAGTTTTTGAGACTTAGGAGAGAAGAAGGAAAACATTGAATTGCATATTAACATATCACGTGTCACATTTACGGATGAACTGCTAATGCTATCCAAATGAAATCACGAATGCAATCTTTCCAAAGTTAAAACTCATCCACCCCCCACCCAACCATATCATTTCATATCCCCATCGCCCGTTTTCTCTCACTCATGCTCCCTTACACATAACAAACTCATGGCAACGATCCACAAGTGCCTCACACATTTCACCACCGCAAAGCAAAGCACCAACATCCTCGTACCTCCTGTTTCCAAGAGGCAACACTCCTTGTACTTCATCCACTCCCACGTAATGCAACAAACTCACTTGTCCTCCACAACCCAAACATACATGTCCTACAACGTTAACAACAATGAGAATTAATCCTATGTTTGTGTGTTTTTTTTTCCCTTTTTTTTTTTTTTTTTGGTTTAGAGAGCTATGTGTCAGGGATGCTACCTTTCAATGAACGGTTGCAGGGAAGGGCAACATCAAAATGCCAGAGACCCTGTTGGCACTATAGAAACTCGCACGTTGGCACCAGTTGCATCACCTGCAATGGCTATGTATAGTCTCAACACTGCTATTTCGGAGCTGAAATTAGAGGCTCCATTTGGTGCCTCTTCTGGCATAGTAAGGATGCAGGTGCCTATTGAAGAGCATGTTGAAGCCATTGATTGGCTCCATTCACAGAACCACCTTCTGCTTCCTCGTTGCTTCTTCTCTGGCAGGGAACATAGTCCTTGCATTGGAGGGAACTTGGTTAGTGTTGCTGGTGTGGGTTCAGCTGTTTTCTTTTCTCGACCACATCCCTTTTCCTATTGGGATTGGATATCTATAAGGAGGTAATTGAAAAGAGTTTCGACCTTTTAAGTAAATATTTTCTCTTCAGTAATTTGTAAAGGCATAATATTTTTTTAAAAATTGTTATATAAAAACATGAGAATTTTTTAATATGTTCTTTTTAAGTAATTACAAAATATTTAATTAAATGTATTTATTGTTGGGTGCTCTTAGGATATTAGTGCTTGGTTGTTAGCTAAATCGAAATTAGAAACTGTTAAATAGTCATAGATGACTTTACTTAGCAATGCAAGTGGTAGGAGAGTCTCCCCCCCTAATTGAAAGTTAATACGCCAATAAAATTAGGAGAATGCAATTAAGGAAAATTAATTTAGGAATTCAAAGTGAAATTTTTTTATGAAGTTGTGTTGCCAATTCGTTCTCATCATGACTTTTAATGAAGCTCATTAGGCATTCGTTTATAAGATTTGTAAAAATGAACTAATAATATTAAGAAAGAAAGTGTTGCCGTGTAAAAGATAGAATTATTTTCAGTGAAGAGTCCGATTTGTAGGGAAGAATTTAGACCAATAAAAGGGATGGGTGATTCGAAATGATTTTGTTTTTTGCTTTTTAAGACCTTCAATATTTGTACCTAGACTAATGCCAATTGAGCCAGTTGAAATGATTTGGTGGAGATGAGCTACATGTTACTGCAATTAACGTTACTCTGCATCTGTTGAGAAATGATTCTTCTGCCAACTAAAATTTACCTTTCCAAATTCTTCTGAATACGTAATGCACACTAGCCAAGTCTTTGGCAATAAACTGTCAAGTCTTGTGTTTGGTTGTCTTGAATTTGATAAGCCATGAGTCACCAATTAAAAGGTTTTAATTATACGATCCTCGTAAATCTAACTATACTGTTAAAATTATCTGCATACTACTGCCTAATAATCTACAGCAACTGCTACTGTGCAAAATTTATTCCTCCAACTGTGATAAATAGATAGAACCTCAAAATCTGTGAGGTTTTTAGTTTTAGCTTTTGATTCTTAAAAGCTTTCACTTTCAAGGTTTCTTTCTGAGAGATGCCCTTTAATCCGTGCATATGGAGCTATCCGTTTCAATGCAAAAGCTAAGGTGTCATCAGAGTGGCTGGATTTTGGTTCTTTCTACTTCATGATTCCTCAGGTGCATACATGGTTTTCTTTCCAAACACTAATTTGCTATTCCATGTGTGTTAGTTTTAATAGCATCAGCAGCTAGAGATACCAAGCCAAAAAAAAATGACAGGTTGAGTTTAATGAGCTTGAAGGAGGATCAATGCTTACCATAACTATTGCTTGGGATAATGATCTTTCTTGGTCATGGGAGAATGCAATCAATTCACTCCAAGAAACACTTTGCAAAGTGAGTCCAAATAGGTGGTGTACTTTAAGTTATTAAGCCAAAGATTTTGTTCAAACGCTACATCTTTGTGCTTCAGGTTTCTTCTTCAATTGTGAGGTTTCCAAAACAAACTCCTCCGACACTAATATTAAGAATCCATAACACTCCCAGTAAAGTATACTGGGACCTTGCTGTTAACAGAGCTTTGCAGATGATAGAACAAAATGACTCCTTATTAGCCAAGGTAACCTATATCTCATGCTCTTCATTTCTGTCTAACTTTCTTTACTTCTTTTGATCACATGTTTTGTTTCAAGAGTTCTTTTGAAATTTCAGTTTCTTTTTCCAAATTGGAAACTCAGGTTGTGCTAGCTCGAAGCACTAGAGTAGTGCCTACTGCTGATATTGATCCTATTACATGGTTAGCTTGCTTAAAGGTATTAGTCTCTATTTTCTCCTTTGCCCCTTTATATTGACCAGTGGTATCTTTATAATATGTAGTGGCAAATTTCTTATGTCCCCATCAAAACTATTCTAGGTTGAAGGTGAAAATGCTTATCAGTTTTTCCTTCAGCCGCCAAATGCACCAGCATTCATTGGGAACACAGTAAGTGTGCCATGTTTCTGTCTTTCTGACAATTAATTATAAACAAGGATGGTCTTATATATTCTTACCAACATATCGTTGTATGCTATGTCATGAATCATGCCATTGTCCTGAATATTCCTCAAAATAAGCCTACAAAGTGGATTTCGAATAATTTAATAAGTGACTTTCTAATTAAATTTTATAAATTTTGGTTAGTAGCTTAATTTTGTTTACACTAAAAGTCATTATGCGGATAACTTTTTTGAGAACTGTTTTCTGAATTGAATCAGCAATGACACATTTTCTCCTGTGTTTCAATTTTAATTTTTATGAACTTGATGAATAGCCAGAGCAACTATTTCACAGAAAATGGCTCCACATTACTAGTGAGGCTTTGGCTGGAACCCGTGCCAGAGGAGAGTCACAAGCATTAGACCGTCAAATTGAGCTTGATTTACTTACCAGGTATAACTTGTTGCTTTAGACATACTTTCCCTTATGCTTGTGAATTCCACGGTTTACATTTATGTCTAGCTCAGTATTTTTGTTGTTTAAGTTTCTGTCATATGTTTACAGTCCAAAGGATGACATTGAGTTTACCATAGTGAGAGACACTATAAGAAGAAAATTAGAGGTGAGCTTATTCTTGTAATTTTTACTATAAACATGTATTGCTTATCATTTTAGAAGATATTTCCTCTGCATGTTTGATCTTGTTTCTAAATGAATATTTCCTTGAGCCCTTTGATATTCATAGTCAATGAGAGCATTAGATTGAAGGAAGAGATTTCTTTTTTTTTTAGTAAAATGATTTATTGCTTGTATGATATAAACTTCAAGAATCATGTGTGGATGATATTGTTGGCCACGCTCTGCCAACGTATGGAATCTGACTAAGAACAAAGAGTAGGTTAACTGCTGAAGTTTATCTAACTAAAACATTGAAGCTAAGTTGTCCATGATATGATGAAGTCTGAACTGTGTAATGCCACACTCAAACATGCTGTTTCATTTTTCATATTACTCTTGCATCTCCATATCGTGTTTAAGAACTTCCTTGTTTACCATGATTTTTGCAGGCAGTATGTGAAAAGGTTGTTATCAAGCCAAATAAAATGATAAGAAAACTCCCCAGGATTCAACATTTATTTGCTCAGTTAACTGGAAAGTTAAGAAGTGAAGAAGATGAGGTAACCATCACACAATTCAGTGCCAAATACACAAATTCCATTAGCATTCCTTAAGATGATTTAACTTAATTTTCTCAAATATAAAAAAAGAACTCACCATATAAATAGTTCGTTTCACCATTTCATTTTCTTTTTAAATTTGTCAGTTTGAAATTCTGTCATCCCTTCACCCAAGTCCAGCAGTTTGTGGGTTTCCAACAGAAGAGGCTCAACTTTTAATTGCAGAAACAGGTACATCCATTTTCCAATACACTCATGATTATAATGCAATCAAATTTTTTCTTGTTTTAAATAATTTTTAACCTGAGCTATTATGTTTTGCTTTTGGGAATAAAAAGTCATATAACTTGTGTTGAAAAGTTATATTCTTTTAAACTAATGGCAGAAACTGAAAGAACATTTCTTGTACAGTTGTACCAAGACATGAAATTCCGGCAATGCCTGAAAATTTAGGGGAATTGTAATGTTATTTGGTAATAGAGTGATGAAAACAGAAGTCAGAGTTGGTATATAATGTGATATATCGCTGATTTAATGAATTTGATGATTGAAGACATTATTAAGTGTACTTGGGTTAATTCAATTTTGGTGAAGTCGGTGTAGTACATTGATATATTTTCTTGTGAAATGTTTTGATGGTATAAACAAGGTGAATATAATGCAGAAGTATTTGGTAAATGTTTCACATTCTGTTTATGAAGTTATGACTTCTGTTCAGTAGGATAAATTTTACTTGTTGTCAAACACAATGTGCAGAAGTATTTGATCGAGGGATGTATGCTGGACCTGTTGGTTGGTTTGGAGGAGGAGAGAGTGAGTTTGCCGTTGGCATCAGGTCAGCATTGGTGAAGAAGGTTAGCTATATAATTTGAGCTCTCTTAATGACTAATTCAGTTTGCATAGGTTGAGACTTGAGACTTTCAGAAGGTTTTGATTATGGTCCAAAATGATTCACTTTACCAGCAGCACCTATATAAATTAGGGGTAAAAGTGATATTAATATTGTTTAAGTAGTTTTGTTGCAGTAAAAGCATTTGATTTAGGGTATGTTTGAGTAATCAGTTTAATGAAACACTTATCCAATAATCTCTTATAAATTTGATCGAAAAATTTGTTAAAATAAGCCAAAAAGAGCTTTTTAAAAGTTTCCCATAACCTCTTTTAAACACTCCGTTAATCTATATATCATTAAACATTACTTTCTATGAAATAAATATCACTCCATTAATATTAGTATGCATCTTGGGGAGTAGTAGCGTTTTTTTCCCCCTCAAGTTTCAGGAGCAGTTAGCACTTGAAGAGAGTTTTTTCCTTTCGTTTAAATTGATTTGCTAGCTTCCTACAAACCCCTTTTGTCCCTTTGGTAAAATTGTGGAAAAGAACTCTGAATTCCCATGAATTTCACAAATCTCATTATTAGTATCAACACTCAAGTTTGAATTTTTGAAACCAAATCACACACAATTTTATTGAAGCTGTTCTTACCATCAAGTCACAAATTGGCAAGTTTTTGTTATAGGATATGGGAGCATTTATATATGCTGGAACAGGGATAGTTGAAGGAAGCAGTCCCTACTTGGAGTGGTATGAGCTAGAACTCAAGACATCTCAGGTATGTCTGTGAATGCATCTAAGTGTGGGTGTGAATTCACGCGTGGCCATTAGTTTAGAGCACATGCTTTCTACAAAAGTTTGTCACTCTACTATCTCATCATTTGTCTCCTACACTACTCTCTCCAGTCCTTTTATTAAAAACAATTATCACTATTTTTCTTTTTCTAATTATAACCAAGAAACCTTTATTTTCAGATGCATTAATTGTTAAGTTCTTTTTATATCCTTATTTATTATGAGATTTGTATTAAGGAGACATTCACTTGCTATCATATGAGTAAATCCATTTAATGTGTGTCATTAATTTGACTATTTATCATAATGGATATTTTTGAAATGCACTATAAATGTATGATATATAATTAATTACTCTTCATTATATGAATTAATTATTTATTTTTATAAAAAAAAATATCGGACGGAGTAATACACACCCTTCTTTAAAAATTATTTATTATGTAAGTTACTATGATAAATGACTCTCTTTGACCAAAATTTATTAAATCAGTTAAAATGTAGTTATGAATCTATGTATTTAGGTGAGATATTAATAAATGTGAGTATTAATTGCAAAAATATAATTAATACTTTATTGTTTCCAATTCATTAATATTTTAAGATAAATTAAAGTAAGGTACTTGACATGATTTCTGTGCACCATTGTAAATAGATTCATTGCTTCACTCAATGTAATATTTTACAGTTCACCAAGTTGCTCAAACTTGACTTGCCTCAGAGACAAAAGGTAGACTGTAAATGAGTTCCATCAATTGATAAGGTTAGCCTGCAATTAATTGACAATTTATGCTGATCAAGTTCTTTAATTGTCGTTCTTTTCATTTATATTATTTTTGGTAATCCCCAATGCTTTCAAATTTTATCTTTTGGAATCAAGCAGTACTTTTACATTTTTGCAATATAGTCAAATATAACTGGTAATGGAAAAATCTAAAATTTTCAGAAAGATAATTTCGATGCCTAGCTTCGATTGTAAGACCTGTTGGGCAAAGCATAATAATGATTGATGATTTTTCTGTGTCAACCCGAAGATTCATTTAGAGTATGTTTGAAACAGGTTTTTGAAAAAGAGAGAACATATTTTTTTTAATTTTAAATTAAAATAATTATACATAATTTATTATAATAAATGCATGATTAATACATTAAATTTATGTTAATATATTATTTTATGTATTTTTTTTTAAATATTAATTTTAAATATATTTATTTAAAATACAAAATTTATCTTTTCTTCTCCTTCCCTCCAAAACTTCCCTTCCCAAACAACAAAATAAATAAAAGAATGTATGAATGCCTAAATTGTTTTGATTTACAACTGAAATATAGCTTTTACTTGTAGTTGATCAATTTGAGACATTAATGATTAGTGTGTGTTATAAGTAAATTTAAGTACACATTAAGTTGAGCTTATTTTAAGAATCCAATTCGGGTAAAAAGTATTTACCATCCCTATTTGATTATTCTAATTGCACTTTCTATCCTTCTACATAAAATTAAACACAATACCTTAATTTATTTTAATCAACGTGTCATTCAATTTCAAAGTTAATTTTAACGGAATGTGCTCCAATTTTAAAGATAAGCACAGTTCCAAAGTTAAAATTAAGCACAATACACCCTAATTCTATTAAGCTCTATTTTTTTAGAACGAGATAGAAGTTCTAAATGACACAAAAAAAATGATGAACTTCTAATGATCATTAAAATTCTTTTACCATTTTTCTTTAATTCTTAGTTTTTCCCTATTAGTCGATGATTACTTGTAAAAGTAATGAAATATATAAATTTAGATTTGTAGCAAAACATTTTTACCTCTAAACATTCGTCAAATAATTGTATAGCATAGTTCATAAAATTTATTTTTAAAAATAGGTGCAAGTAAAAATTATAATAATTATGATAAATTAAATATTGTACAGAATTTTATTTGAGGATGGAAAGTGCAAAAATTAGAGGTAAAATACTTTTTTACCATATAATTGTTTACTTTATAAAACTTTTTGAGAGACCTTTTGAAAAGTAAATATTATTTCCTCTTAAAAACACGAACAAACTGGCAGTGTCAAGGCTTTCATTGTATGTATTAGCACAAGCCTAGATCATGTTTCATTATAATAATGAACTATAAAACATGTTATTATCCAGTTTGCACTATTTTTCCGAACTAGTAGTATAAAGAGTAATATAACATTTCATTAAGTTTAAACGGACAATTGAATGGCTAATTCTTTTCTTGGTCTTGCAGTTAGGGATTATGCTATCTCCTTGCTTTGGATTTTGTTGCTTCCTCATGTCAGCGTGGAACCTAATAGATTATTAAGATTGGCAATTCTGAAGTGGAGCTTTGGACTAACGAATTAGTTGTTTATATAATGGTTTGATTTCTTGCTCATTTAAGTGAATTCAACAAAACTAGTAATACTTATATTGGTTAAGAAGTCAAATACTGCAATTTTTTCCCCTAATACTGGTATTATGTGTTAGGGATTTACTCTTAAGGTAGAACAAAAACATTATGATGTAAGAATATATTTGGGCATACCACCAAATCAGAAACTACTTTGTCAATACAATGCTTGCAACGAACTTTGCAAATAAGGTGAAATGAAGGCGTTTGCATGTAATTTTGGCATTTCATTAAGCTATTAACGGTGATTACAAAAGCGTAATCTTGAACTTCCCCGTGCTTGTTTAAGTAGGAAGTAGTGAGTCTCAACTACAAACTTGTGAGTTTTGGCAACATAGATCCCGTGACCATTGTAAAGCAGCACAACAATAGGGTGATTTGGAGTAGGAATACATGTATTTTGTCATGGTTGCTATCTCGCCCAATCATAAATTCACATTTTAAGTGGATTTATAGAACTAATTTATGCAAAACAATGCTTTGATTGTCGGACTTAAGAACTCGTCAATCTAAAATTTATTTATTTCCTGTGATAGAGTCTTATTCACCTTAAAATTCTATTCATTAATAGTAATGGGTAGGGTACCTACCCCATATCTTCATTTTAAAAGAATACACAAACTGAGTTTCGTATTTGTATGGATAGTAACATTAATTCTCGTATTTTATTCTTCGGGTACTTGCATATCCATATTCGTATTCATTATCTGCGCTTATTTAAGAAAAAAATTATTTATATAAAAAAATATGCTTATATAACTTTATATAAATAGCATAATATATTTAAAGATTACAAATATTAAATATATCATAATACAACAACTTTTTAAACTAAAATTTTTAAAAATCACAAGGAAAATTAAATACACAAGTTATTTGTGGGTGATGACTGTGTCTTGTGTGAAATACTTGTGTGAAATACAATCATGCAACAACAACAGGGTGACGAAGAGATGGATTTACACAATAGGTGACCTCTCATTTGGGATCACTTGGTAACCTCTTGTAGTAATCTTGACAATTAACTCTAATGAATAATGGTTTATAGTTACTGCAATAAGTTTGAATGAAGTAGACATTGAAAATGAAAATAAGGTTAGGATAAAGAAGTTCAAGTATTAAACGATATCAAGAAGTCGACATATAACACTTTTTTTTTTAACTTTTGAATATGAAATTGTAAGAAAAATAATAGATTTAATTAAAATAATATATATATATATATATGTGTGTATTTTTAACTCAAGGATTACACAAAAGTATTTTGTCAAAAATATAAATTTTTTAAAAAATAATTTTAATAAATTAAAATATTTATAACATATATAAATTTTAAAAGAAAGAATTTAAATAAAAGATAAATGATTACAATAAAATTTTGTAATTAAATATATATATATATATATATATAATTTATACTTTTTTATCCAAAAAATTAATAAATAAGAACTAACAATATTTTTATATTTTATATCTTTTCAAAAACTTCTTTGAATATAAATAAATAGTAATAATAAAATTATTTAGATTCAATACATTATAGCTGTGCTTGTAATATACATGTTGCATTATACATGTTGCATAAGAAAATATTATTTTAAATTAAAATATAAAAAAATAAAATTTAAATATTATTAAGAAATAATAATTCTACGCTTACAGTAATAGTAGGTGATTGTAAAATTTATAAAATATTTACATTTGCTTATTATTTATCATTCACTTTATGATTTGAATATCAATATAAATTTATTAAAAAAAATTTATGTGAAAAATATTTTATATGTATCATATATAAATAATTTTTTTAAAAAAATTAAATCTCATTAATCATGTAATAATAAATTGTATTAGCCTAGTTGAATAATATAAAATAACAAATAAAATTTTTTATTAAAAATATGAAACAAAATAATTTTTTTGTTTACATTATTACAAAATATATTTTTATATTAATCTTATATAACTTTACATAAGTCATATAATAATAAAAAATTCAATATATAGTTATAAAATAAAGTTTAAACATAAATAAAATTTCACATAAGTAGCATAATATATATATATATATATATATATATATATATATATATAGGTATAGAGCGGGATGAGTACTTAAATACCTATACTCGTATTCATTTTCACCTATTATGAATAAATTTTGTAGATATCCATATATTTTACCCGTTGTCATCCCTATTATTATCAACTTGTCTTATATAAATGGTAGAGATTTTAGAATATCATGAATATCATCAAAATTATTTATTGAGAAGCTTCTTTACATCTCATTATATATATAATTAATACTTACATTTTTGCTGAAGTTATGTTATAAAACACACTTCATATCATATCTAGTGGTAAGGTGAATCATGGGATTCACAGGTAAATTATTACATCATAATATAATATTTTAATTATTAATTATAAAATAAAATTTTTATGATAATTTTTAAGTTATTTTAAAATTTGAAATTAATTAGTGCATATGAATTATTATTAATAAAAAATTATTAACTATTTGAATAAAAGAAATATAATATATAATTTTATAAAGTTATTTTACTTTTATATTAACATATTAATATTAATTAAAAAAGAAATTTTTTTTATAATAAACTTAGTTTAAATTTCAAAAAATTTTCTTGTACGTTACATTTGCAATACTTTTCGTACTTTTTTTTATCACAATTTTATATAAGGATCTTTAATCCTTTTCGATTGATTACTATGGAGATTACTACATATAACTGACCATCAAAATATTTTCAATCTTTAATCCATTCTCATATTCAATTTTTAATAACTTAGGCAATAATAACAGCAAATTCAACTTTTTCAAAATGGAATTTCAAATTATGATTTTTATGAATTAAAAAATTATCTACACTTCACTTGATTATTTCAATACAAAAAATATATAATTTATCTTAATTATTTTATGTATGCTCATTCTTTGAACTTAGAGCAAATCATCTTTCATTGAAACAGAAGAGTGCCCTAACATCTCACTTAATATTTGACTTATACCTGCATCATTTTCATTCATCCTATATCACAAATAGGATAGTTTATAAGTTAACAAAAATAAGAAACATCATACAAAATATAATGATACCTCTATAAATAAAAAATAATTAAAAAAACATACTTATTCTTGTAATCAGTAGTTAACTTTGTACCATTATAAACATTTGATATGCTTAAAATTCTTAAAAGAACTATGAAAAATAGTTTGTTGATAACAATAACTATCACACAATTAAAATAAGTTTAATATAGATAAAAATAAATAAATAAATCATACCACCAAATATTTTTATTTTACATAATTGAATAAGCACAATAAGTAAAGCATTAAAATTTTTTCTGTTTAAAAATTAACCATCTGATAAGCAAACTCCTCCTATAAAGTGAAAATAATTCTTTGATTCTTATGAAACAGATTCAATATGATATAACCTTTAATTAGTATAAAGTAATTATAGGAAAAAATAATTAAAAAATATTTTAGCCATTAAAATGTGTTTTAAAATACTACTCACTCCAAAACTCCAAGAACCAAATCAGTATATTTGGTCTTCTTTCCATTTTTTGTGTGTGTCTTTGAGATTATCTTTCTCAATTACATGACCAATGACATCTAATTAAACACACGACAAAAATTCATTAAAAATAATAAAGTAGCATATATGAAAGCAATTAAAATTAGAAAAAATAGAACTCACTAGTTAGATAGAGTTTATTCAGCTCACTTAAAATTTTTGAGAATGAAATAAAATCAAAATAGTTAAAAGATTTGTTGTCACATTTGACCTCAAAAACTTTGGTGGTTACCATCAAATTTAACTTTCATTTGTGTTTAGTAGTTCACAACTTCTTTTTAGGAGTAATTATCATAAGATTTTTCATGATATACACATTACCTTCATTCAATAATTTTTTATAACATAATATAATATCCTTCTACCAATATAATGAATTCTTGAATTCTAAAATAATGAGAGAAGATGGAAGAATTAAATTAAATAATAAGAAATTTTTATACACATTGACTAAAGAAATTGAATAACTTCACTTTTTCATCGGCTAAAATCATGTCAATACTATTGGCTTTACTTTTATTTTTATACTCAGAAGAAAATCACAAATAGATGATTTGAACCATTATCCTCCAATACATCTTCCCATGTTGGATTTCAAAAAGCATTGAAATCTTAGGTGCCGCTTTGGAAAAAATATTATTTTAAACAAACAACTTGTATTTTCTTTTATATATACTAAATAAAATACAATTTTTTCTTTATTAAATGTTTTACGTTTGTCAATGTAGCTCTGATGCACCATTTAATTATATTTACCATATTAAAAGCATTTGATTATCCATAACAAATTCAAATATAACATGCATGACCTTTCGAATATTTATACTCATTAATTTTTATTCATTCTTCCACTATTCCTCATTAATCAAATACCAATTATTAGTTTCTAATAATAAAATTTAAAATAATTCATTAAAATTAAAATTCAAAACTGCCTTAAAACTTTTTAAGAATAAATACAATAATATTTAATATTAATATGGTAATATTAAGTTAAAAAAATATGTAAATATGTTAATCGCATTAAATTAATATTAATTTTTATTTATTATATTGTTGCATAACCTTTAGAATAATTAACTCATTAATTATTATTTATTCATCCACTATTCCTTATTAATTAGATACAGTTATCAATTTTTAATAATAAAATTTAAAGTAAACTTTTAATATTAAAATTCAAAAACTGCCTTAAACTTTACAAGAATAAATAAATTAATATTTAATATTAATATGTTAAGTTACAAAAAAAATATATTTACTTTTATATATATAAAGATAAAGATATATATATATATATATATATATATATATATATAGCAATAGAAAAATAAAAGAGATCCTACAAAAAAACACCTCCATCCAAGCCCAAGTAATGCAAAGTAAAATTTTGAGGAAAAAGAAATTCTACTTGCAACCCTTTATAAGTGATGGAGGAAAGAATAAAAGGATTTTCAATCTTGCCTAAAGTATACATGATAACACCATTGAACATCATAGTTTAATTCATAAGATTAAAGGTCTAGATTCCTATGCCAAAGCTGAAAATACCATGCACAAGTTCACAAGGCTATCATCGTTCACCTTTTATCATAAAATTCATAAAAGAGAGACATAAGAATAGGAAGGATGAGTATACTTCTTTTTATAAATTGTCTCATAAGGAAAATAATCAACTGATGAATATAAGTAATTCACACAAATAAACATAAATAACTTTAGATGTTTTCTTATCATTTCAACATGGAGTAATTAATTATTCCATCTTGATTTTAAGTTTTCATGCTTGAATGATTGAGAGTTTTCACTACTAGAAAAGTGCTAAATACAGACGAATTTTACAGACAGATTTTAATCCGTCTGTATTACAGACAGATTTACAGACGGATTTGTGAATTTTTTTTTTATTTTTTTTCTGAAAAATCCGTCTGTAATACAGACGGATTAAAATCCGTCTGTAAAATCTATCTGTATTTCGCCCGCCTTTTGGCGCCAAACGTTATAGACAGCAAATACAGACAGATTTTTTCGTCTGTAATTTGAAAATAGGAGGGAATATTAAAGCGGGAAATTACAGACAGATTTTTCCGTCTGTAAATGTGGCGTTTAATTACAGACAGATTTTTTCGTCTGTAAATTGGATTGACGCATTACAGACAAAAAAATCCGTCTGTAATGTGGAAATAAAAAACGCACCGTTTCATTTAACCAGTTACAGACGGATTTTTCCGTCTGTAATGACTGAAACCCATAAAACCGCGCCTCCTCTTCCCCTCCCCCATTATCACACCGGTTTCTCTCTCTCGCTCCCTTTTCTCTCTCTCTTTCTCTCAAAGAGCTCAGTGTTTTGGCCATTGCTAGTGATTGGAGCAACCATTTGAAAGTTTTTTTGCATCATTGTATTCCTGGTACGATACTCTAACTTTTAATCGGTTTAGTTTTTTAATTTTTTATGTTTTTTAGAGACTTAAAATTTCTAAGATAGAGTTGTAAGATTGGAGATTGTATGACTGGGGGGAAGAGCGTAGAGGTCCTTCTCCGAACCTGATTATTGTGTGTTGTGGGATTGTTTGTGTTTGTGGAGTTTGTAGAATATGCATGTTGTGGAGTTACAACGGGATGTGCTCTAGAACGGTTTAGGATTGTGATGTGTTTTTGTTTGATGTATCGAATAATTTATCGTTATATAATTTATTAGTTGATTTTAGGTGAAATTTTCATTGTTGTAAAAAAATGGTAAACAAATGTAAGGAAATTAACATGTATTAGGGGAGATTCTACCAAAATTTATATTAAAATTTTCTGTAATGTATTTTAGAAGGTTAATACCATATTGTATATTTGTATTAGGTTTATATAGTTGTTGAGGAAGATGTTTCTCAGAAATCGTCAGTGGATGTATGATAGGTTGCACCCAAGTCGAGGGGGAATAAAACCTGAATTCTTTGAGGGTGTAGAGGAATTTATACGCGTCTGTTGTAATTCGCAGCAATTCATCACCAATTAGGTCGTTAGGTGTCCATGTTCTAAGTGCAAGTGTAGAAAGTTTTTGGATATTGATTCAATTAGATATGGTGGGTCTACGACTTTGGCTGGCACTAAGGCGAACTTGGTATGTGATTTTAAAATTCAGTTGACTCTATCTATAATTTCATATTTAAGATTGTGATTTATTTCTAATTGCAGGAGAAGTCGTTGAAGAGGCCACCTACTACTGGAGAGTTGTTTAAGGAGACACACACTCGCAGGCAGGACAAAAACCTGTGGGTTGATACACGATCTCAGGCCACATATGTAAGTCATTGTTATTGATAATATATGTTATTATTAGCGACTTATTAAATAGTTCTCCAAACTAATATCTAATTATCTGAACTGAACTGTAGGATGACTATATTCAAAGGCTTGAGGAAGCATCTTCTCAGAATCCAGAGTCAGTAGATGAGGATGCTATGTGGTCACAGACAGTGGGTGGCCTTTATAAAGGTCGCATTTATGGCATGGGGGGCCGCTTTGCAGACTCCATGTCCCCTGCATCTGTCACTGGAGATGCCCCTTCTCTTGCACCTGAGGATGTGGAGGACATGGTCCGCACTCAGGTCCATGCCCTTAATGAAGAACTCCAGAAGCAGAATGAGGAGATGTGGAAGAGTAAAGAAAGTGCATGGAAGAAGAAGTGGGCAAAGAAAATGGAGAAGAAGATAGAGAAGAAGGTGGCGTCGAGAATGCAAAGGGAGGTCCAAAGACGAGATGACGCAACAGCATATGCAAATGTAGCAGATGCATGCTTATTTTGAGCTCATGAGAGCAAGCAGCTCCACACCTCTTCCTCCTCCTCCACCAGCTCCAGCACCACCGGTTTTCACCTCCATGCATCATTCCTCTACTGACTCCTCTTCTACTGATGATGATGCTCCTTCGGATTATGACTTCACAGATTATAATTGATGAAGACTTGTATTTTATATTTAAATGTATTTATTTAGATGCTTTTTTGTCTTCCTTTGTAATAACATTTAAATTTTATAAATCATTTTGGAATGTTTAGATGCCGAATCTATAGTTTCTATTTTATTTATAAATTGTAATAATCAAGAACAGCAGGAAATAACTTTCTATATAAATAAAAAAATATCAATAATAGTAAAATATATCACCGACGGATTACAGATGAAAAAATCCGTCTGTAACTTACAGACGGAAAAATCCGTCTGTAACTACAGACGGAAAAATCCGTCTGTAACTCACAGACGGAAAAATCCGTCTGTAACTCACAGATGGAAAAATTCGTCTGTAATTCTTTATCGACGAGGATATTACAGACGGTTTATGTCCGTCTGTAAATCCGTCTGTAATAGAAAAAACCGTCTGTAATACTCTAAAAATCCGTCTGTAAATCCGTCTGTATAAACAGACTTTTTAGTAGTGTTTGTAATTGCCTTCTAGATAGTGTCCCATATGGTACTACATTAATTCCCAAGGGATCAAACTATCAAGTGCACAATACTCAAACTAATGCGGTCACTTCTAGTAATACACACTTTGAACAATCTCAATTTGCTTAAGTATAAATCAAGATAGTTATGCAATTCACTAGAAGTAATAGAGAGAAGACTTCTTTGTGTCTCTCTAAGTTTTTATGGAATGCCTAATGTATCTCTCTAAGTCCTTTACTTGGTTTTGTCTTGAATTTTTTATAGGGTTGCGAATGAGTGTTGATCACTCCTTTTTAGATTCTTGGTATGGTTGAGACTTAAGACCTTCTTTTGGCTTTTTAAATGTTTTTACTTAATTTTGGTAGTGGAATACTTGATGTTTGTTTGGTTTCTCTTTGAATTATTTTTCCTATTTTTGAGCACAAATTATGACATGACTATGGTGGTAGAGTTCCTTTGGTATGTGTTTGGTATTGTTAAGTGATTGAGAATGTTTGATTTGGTTGATAGAAATTTTGGCTAAGTGTTTTCTTATTGTTTCTTGACTTTTATGTGAACTAAGGTCTCTTTTTGCATGGATTTTATTTTTTCAAACTTTTCCTTGACTCTTTGTGTGTGTGTTGAAGCTTACAAATATATATTGTAGAATACGACAAGAATTTTTACTTTTGAGAGTAGCTCTTCATTCAACCTCCTTTCATGTGGAAAATAGTCCTCAAAAGTCTTGTATACATGTTGAAAAAATTTGACTCCGATAATGTCATTTGATTTGTCTCTTTGTACTTACTTGATTGGCTCTTAATTCTCTTACTAATCAAGTCTGATTTCTCCTCTCTAATAATCATCAATCATTGGCTAATTTTGGAAGGATTTAGTTGCACTTTGGTAAGGCTAATTGGATAGGAATCTCTCGTTGATTCAAGTGTCATTTCCATGAAGTTTTGGTGGACTTAACTTCCTCTCCTACTGGCTCATCCTATTTGGCTAATTTCTTGCTCAATTATTAGAAATTTGGCTTCCCTTTCAAGTCACAAGAACTGTGCAAATTGGATTAGATTGAATAGGATTGAAAATTTTGAAAAGTTTGCTCAAAATTTGGTCATTTTCATGTCACATGAGGAGTATTTTTCAAACATTTTGTTAGACTTTTCAGTTGTTATCCACAATCTTATTTGATCCAATAAATAACCATAAAAATTTTAAATTTTTTTGAAATCATTTTCTTACTCAAAGTGGAGTAACGTTATAGGCTATTTCTAGGGGTATTTTTATAATTTTTTAAATTAGATTTAATTTTCTACTCTTTTTTCTTCTCAATTAAAATAAATACTTATTTTTCTTAATTTAGATAGTTGTGAATCATTTTAAGTGATTTGGATAATTAGTTTATACTTAAAATTAGTTTACATCATGTTTGATTGTCCAATTTTTTTTTTTTTAATTTGACTATTTTTTTAATATTTTTCTATGTGTGTTTCTAATTTCTAATTTATTCTGTAACTTTTTATTTTTTATTTAATTAGATTGATGTGATTTCTATCTAATTAAAATTAATGAGATTTTGAGGTGTCACATTTATTAGTGCTATTTTTATTTGTAAATAGACAAACAATAAATAAGCATCAAGTGGCTGTAGGTAAATTTTGGAATCATAAAAAATGTGTGGTTTTTTTTTAAATAATAAGTTTGTAAATAGTGTTGTGTTGTCGTTTCTTCTCAAATCAAGAGTTATGTAGATTATCTTAATTCTAATCTTACTATTTCAGCAAATATCATTCATAGGTGCTCTAAAAGAGAGGAAATCATTAGTTGTAATCCTCCTCTTAGAAGCTGGTTGAAGCTTAATATAGACTGGTCAGTTAATATGCATTTAATGAAATCAACAAGTGGCCACTTGATTAAGAATGAGCAATGGATGTTTATAATGGGATTAAGCAGCAAACTTAGCTTTTGTTTGTCTATTTCAGCTAAACTTTGTACTATTATTGGTCTTTGCCAAGTTCAAGCTCTTAAGTATGATAAAGTCTTGGTAGAGATAGATTCTAAACTTGTCATTCATTTATTTTGCTCCTTTAATCGGTGAAATTAAATCCTTACTTCAATGTAGAATTGTCAAATTTTATCATATATTTAAGGAGGCTAGTTTAATGTGTCAATTGTCTAACAAATATATCACATTAGATGATTGTAAAATCATTCCCCTAAACTTATTGCTTTTTTGATGATGCTTGTGGAATATGTTTCTTCAGATTGATTCCTTAAGTTTGTTTGTGTTGTTTTGAAACAACAAATTAATTAAGAGATAATATTTTTAAAATTAAAAAATATAAAAAACTTAAAATTCAAAAGATCAAATTAAAACTAATTAAATATAAAATGTGACATAATTAAGAATATAATAACCCTGCTAAAAATCATTTGATAAATTTACACGTTTCTCGTTATTTCAGTTAAAAATAATGTAATTTTTTTATGCTCAATATTATGCAATATGCTTTAGATACATGGATGTAAGATATAATTATATTTTATTTTTTAATTTTAAAATCATGGATTAAGTAAATGTATGAATTTTAAAATTTATTATTTCATAATAAAAAGTAAATTTTCGTACGTAATTATTAAAATTTTAATTTTTTTATATTAAAAAAGACTATCGTACATAATAAATCGTAAAAAAAAAACAACAAATTGAATACTTCTGCCTATACATTTTAAAAAGAAAAGGTATCAGAAAATTTATTGAAATTAATTTTAAAAATTATCACAAAGTGTGAAAATAACCCTCGGTCAACCCGATTTTAATAATAATCGTTTGCACAGCGTTTATAATACTACGTTTATTTTGCTATAAACAGCAACGATAGTAAAGAAAATACCACAAAAAGAAAAAAGAAAAAAGAAAAAAGAAAAAAGAAAAAAGAAAAAAGAAAAAAGAAAAAAGAAAAAAGAAAAAGGAAAAAAAGCCGTTCCTTTAAAAGAGTAAAATTAAAGACAGCGGCACCGTGTGGATTTATTGTTAGAGTACAAGTCAGCATCGTCATCATCATAATAACCACGCACCAACCTTCCAATTCGGAGCGCTCTCTCTCGCGCATTTGCGGAGACGCCGTCGTTTCGGCAACGCCGGTGCCTCCTCCGACCCAAATGGCCGAAAAGACGAAGGCGCAGCAGCAACGGAGCTTCACGTTCTCGCTTCCAGTAAGCATCGTCGTTTTGGCCATCGCGTTCATTTACGCCTCCACCGTTTTCGTCTTCATCGACCGTTGGCTCGGCCTCTTCTCTTCGCCGGGTATCATGAACGTCGTCGTTTTCACGGTACTCACCTCCATGTGCGCCTTCACTTATCGCACTGCCATTTCCTCGGATCCGGGTCGGGTCCCCTCCACCTACGTGCCCGATGTCGAAGACGTTGAAAGCCCCATCCATGAGATCAAACGCAAGGTTACGTTCTTCCTCTCTCTTTCGTTTAGTTTTCCCCGTTTGGAACATCGTTTGTCGTTCATTATTGATTTTTTTTCCTTTTTTTCTTTTCGCGATGATTTTTGCTTTTCTTGTGCTGCCTTTTTGGAACTCGAAGTCTCTAGGGGTAAAATTAGCTTCGTTTCTTGATCTTCGGGTAAAAGAAAGAATGACATTTTGCAGTTGATGCTGTTTCAGGGTCGTTTCATTCTGAAACACAATCCATCGGTTTAGAGTTTTCGGTGCATAGTGTTGTTACAAGACTAGGGTTTTTGGTTATTCAAAAGGGTGCATATTTTAGAATTTTGGTGGGGAACACTTCGTTTTTGCTGGATAGTTGAAGGGTTTTGATGGATGTTGCGATTACGGCAACGGGGTTATTTGATCAAGAGTACGGGGTTATGAATTTCAACCTTCTCATTGTTGTGTTTGAGGTGCAAGAAAGGTTGGTGTTGTGTCATCATAATAGTGTTTTCCATATGAAAAGTGAATTAGTGCGGTTAATGATATTCCTAATCAGCCATGCCCATTGAGATGGAATGCAAATTGATTTCAATATGGTTGGTTTGGATAGAAATTATGATTTGTAGTCATCCATGCTTATGCTATGGTTCTGGTTCTTCATCTCAGAATCCTGTTTATATGACACTGGCCTTGGTATAATATAACCGGTGGAAACCTTTATTCATTTTCAAGAGACTGTCTTTTGTAATTAATCAGTATCTCGTTTCCATGTATGTCAAACTCCCTAGTTAACTCGTCAAATTTACAATCTTAGGACATGAGATAAGTATTGGGTTGGTTCACCTCAAAACTTGCAGCTTGATAAACTTGGGTGGGATCAAAGTGGAAGTTTGAAGGTGAGTCTATTAGTCTAGTTAATTTGAGCTTAGCTCCTTTTGGTTTTCTCTGCCTTGTTTCTTCTCCAATGCTAAGGTCCAAACTATGAGAGGCTGAGAGATGAAAAGAATGGTTTCTACTAGTTTTCACCTTCCTCTGAAGGTTTTTCATCATTTCAGTCATTAAGATTTCACATGTTTCGACTATGTGCAATGTAGCCATATCACAACCGCAACCTCAATTTAATACTCTAATCCTGATCACGTGCAAGTAGCATAATGGCCCTTTTCAGTTACCTTCTGTCCCTTTACTTCTCTAATGAGCAAAAGGATCTCTGGTTGTCAGAAGATAAAAAGTTCATAGTTTTTCTACCATACTTTGCTGTTTAAAGACAATTTTCTATCCTTTATTCAGTCAAGTACAATGTAGCTGTAGAATTTCGGTGGTTTTCAGGTGGATAGATTTTTTTATTGGTCTTTGGCGTAGCCGTGTTGCCCTACCTCTCTATTTTCACGATCAAATGCACTTCTGAACTGCATGGAACTTGTGAAGAAATGAATCTGTATGCTCTGAAAATGGTTGTAGTTCATATGATAATCAAATGGCTTCTTAATTTTATGGTTTATTTGAACATTAACACTTAACAGAAAAGGATGTATTTCTGATCTTTAAAGGATTTAAGTGGTTGTATCTTAGTATTGAGCATCATGGAAATTAATTTCGAGTGATGTTTGTTTGGATATGCAAGCAGGGTGGAGATTTGAGATATTGCCAGAAGTGTAATCACTATAAGCCTCCTCGTGCACATCATTGCCGGGTTTGTAAAAGATGTGTTCTTCGAATGGTATGCGTGATCTAAATTATCTGTCAAGGTTTATCTAGGATTTTCATGATAATGATGAAAACTGTTGTCTTTTGGTTGTAAGGATCATCACTGCATTTGGATAAATAACTGCGTTGGCCATGCAAACTATAAGGTCTTCTTCATTTTTGTCTTGTATGCTGTAATTGCCTGCATCTACTCCCTGGTATGTGAATTTTTTTCATTGTAAACATGAGTTGATTTTTATTATGAGTTTATTGTTACAATTATGATATCCTTATCAGTGTTTGGAAACTGATTCTTTTTGAGAAATAGTCTTTTTTTTTTCTCTTTTCAAAAGCTTTCTTAAAAACATTCCAAAATAATATTCATTTTATTAAAATAACCTAACCCAATCCCACACTAAAATGTATTTGCATGAATGAAATCTGTGGCCTGATTTATTTTTCTCTTTCTGTATTTGTCATAACAGGGTGCTAGATTTTATGGTTCTGCATGTGCTGACAATCTATTTTGTTTTCTATATTTCTTAATGTACAGATCTTACTTGTGGGTAGTCTAGCTTATGTTGGTATTCAGGATGAAGAGAAAAATGGAAGCTCTTTCAGAACTGTATATGTAAGTTCTGTTAGAAACGAATAGATATTTTACTTAAGTGAACTCAACAATTTGTATCTCATGATTTTCAGTTTTGCAGGTTGTCTCTTCTCTCTTGCTGGTCTCCTTATCCATAGCTTTATGTGTGCTTTTTGGGTGGCATATCTATCTCATTCTACATAACAAGACCACGATAGAGGTTATTACATGTTTTTAGTTCAAAACTTGGTTTATTTGACCAGAAAGATATCGACTTTCTAAATTAAGCAACATGTTGGCAGTATCGTGAAGGAGTGAGAGCTTTGTGGCTAGCAGAGAAAGGTGGGCGTATCTATAAACATCCATATGACATTGGGCCGTATGAGAATTTGACATCTGTAAGAACTTACTACTATGCCACAGCATCCAGTTTTTTTAATGTCTTCACTTCTTTTTCTTTGCACCGACCCTCCTGCATTTTTTCACTTTGTTCAAATGGTCATTCTTTTTTCTTCACTTGCTTCATCTTGATCGTATGATATGGATTTACGGATTGAGTTGTGGTTGAACTTTGGGGTAGGGTTAAATATACTGTGACTGAAGAACATCTATTCGATGCAATAATTGATGGCTGTTTCCTTTCACATTTTGAAATAGGAAAGAATTGTAACTATAAATGTCAATTATTTTGAATGGTATGTTATTTCTGTAAGCTGTAAGAAACATGTGATACTAAGAAATCTATGTACCAAACATTGCCTTATATGGTGTTAACTGTTAAGGAAGATAGGTCATTTTATTTGTATTTAGATGATCTGAAAATTTAAGCACTCATAGCCAGAATTCATTATGGTTCTATCTGTGTTTTTCTTCAACAATTGTTAACTAATATATTGCTTATTGTTGCTTCTCTTTCTTTTGTATGTGGGGTCCTATCACTTATTATGAATTTCAGTTTATCGACATTTGCTAACAACTTGAATATTATTCTTTGGTATATCACTGTATCACATAGACCACTTGACTAAATGGTCCATTAGTTGTTTTCCTAACCATAGTGAACCCTGGCTTTGCTTTTCAAGGACATGCACACTCAAACTAGTGTGGTCATTTCCAGTGATACACACTACGAACAATCTTGGTTTGCCTAAGTACAAGTTAGTATAGTTATGCAATTCACTGCAGGCAATAGAGGGAAGACTGCTTTGTGTCTCTCTAAGTCTTTATGATGAACCCTGGCTTTGCTTTTCTAGGACATGCAAATGCACAGCTTCATTCTTGCCATATGCCGAAACATAACTTTTTAATAGAAGAATAGGGCCAGTAATGATCAAAGTCTTGGTCTCTATGTCATACAGGCTGTAATACATTGTCCATAACTAGCTCACCATAAATCTTAAGCTGTTCAGTGAAGATTCATGAAGAGGCCCTATATGTCTAACATTGTTTTAAACTGGCAAAATTATACCTTTGTTCCTCTAATTTATTCTATTTTACTTTGGTCCCCTAACTTTTAAAAGTTTAATGTGATCTTATAATTTTCAAATATGTTTCAAATATATTATTTTCTGTTAAGAACGTTAAACTGTGTTAACTTTTTTATTTTATTTTGGCCAAATATTGTTCTCTCGATTTCTTCCTCTTCTTTTGAAACAAGAAACCCCTTTCCACATTGAGCCAACATCATAGAGCACCAGTTATCACACGTCACAACTTAGTTGTGCCATCACCTCCATTGTGCTCATCAATCCACATCATCCACTAACACCAGACTTAGCACCCAAATAACCATTACCTAGCAATGTAAACTTCTCACAAAACCACCACCATTGCTGAACCATCTTCACCAGAAACCACTACAGTCCTCACGAATCACCAACCACCACCAATCATGGCCCACGTTCACCGTTAGAGCCAATCACTAACTAATGTTGATGACCACCTCCATCAACAAAGACTAAGATCCTCCACTAGAATCACTCAACATAGCAACAAAACCATACTCATAACAACCAGACCTAGCAAATCTGCTCCCCCACTATCTTTAGAATACGCACCACAGCACCACCGCTACCACCAGCAGCAAATTAGTGGA
Organism: Abrus pulchellus subsp. cantoniensis; assembly: GCA_024086825.1. NCBI lineage: Eukaryota > Viridiplantae > Streptophyta > Magnoliopsida > Fabales > Fabaceae > Abrus > Abrus pulchellus. Next base: position 17,910,407 of record CM044056.1, read on the forward strand.
AACATTGAAAAGGAAGAAGGACGAAACAAAAGAGGAAGAGGAGCAAAAGGAAGTGAAGAGGCTGAGGAGGAGGAGAAAGACAGAAGATGGAAAAGTCAAGTGGTGTTAACGTCCAAAACAGAAAAAGATCTATTTGAGAGTTAGAAGAGCATATTGAAACTTTCATAACTTACGGAACTAGAGTGAAAGGAAAAAAAGAAAGATAATGAAAAGTATAATTTTTCCATTTAAAATTGTATTTCTCAAATGTAATTGCATTCACTATATCGTGGTTTGTCTTTTTGAGGTTTCTGCAACCATTATTTTAATTATAATTGCGGCCACTTTTACCAATAATTTTCACAATTTCGATAATTGTAATATAACTGGCTGCTACCGTATTATAAAACACGGATCTTTAAGTATATTATTGAAGTTTATAATTATATCACTTAACTGCAGCTGATAATGTGGAACTATATATTATACTTGATTGATACTCTAATGCTCTGGTCAAAGTTGAGAATGATGGATTATACAATTTGTTTTTGTTGGTGAATAAATTTGTTTGATTTTGTTTATGTATTAATTCGTCAATTAATAAAATTTGCCTCATTCCTCTCCCCCATTTTTTGTTGAAACAAAAATCAGAAAATGGATGTACATATTATTTGAGCTTGAGTTTCTGTTTAATTTTGCTGCAGGTTTTGGGACCAAATATCCTTAGCTGGCTGTGGCCTACATCAAACCATATAGGTTCTGGACTTAGGTTCCGCACAGTCTATGATCTCACACAAGGGACATCAACATCGAAATGAGGTTTTGACATTTCTTTGCAGTGATCATTTGTAATGTTATTCATATTAACACTTATGACGAATGGTTGAGTGATGACAGTGCTGAATGACTGGTAATGTGCTATCTCTGCTCCGATGTAAAAGTATAGGCTTTTTAAATATGTTGATCACCCACAATTGCCGAAGTGTAGGTGTTCAAGAGCTGTTTGCTGCATATACCTGAAGGAATTGGCAATGTAATGTGTATGCCAATGTGGATATTGATAAAAGAAAACACTTTTTCTGCCTACTTTCTCTCAGCTCTTGCCTGTTGTTAGACACAATAGGATTTCTTTCTTGCCTTCCCCTTCTTCCGCTCGTTAGGTTTTGGATGATGTGGGGTTACAGCTATTGAGTTCTGCTGATAAACCAGATGTACAAAGATTCTGAAACCAGCTCATCAAAAGGAAGTGTCATCAAGGGTTTCTAAACCTCTGAGAATTGTATTTTTGTATTCTAAAATTGTATTTTCTGTATCTTAAACTTGGATCAAATAATATTTGTATTTTCCATTTTTTTATTGATTGATTGTAATGCAATTTTTCTTCATAAATTGTGTCAGCTAGTTTGTTCGAAATGGGGAGGATATGAAGTGGACTAGTCCCTGCATTCTTAGCGGTGGCTACCATAAGGAAGGGTTGATTGGGATTTGGGAGGTGCTTGAAGAAGGGAAGGGACAGATATATTTTCAAATAATAAAATTATATTTTAAAAAGATCATATTCCGAGTGAGTAGATTAATTATCACTAGATTGTTTCAATATGGTCTCTAGTTTGAGTTTTAGTTAAGCGATTTATTAAATATTCAAAGGGAGACTCTTGCCATATATACGTGATCCTATCGACAATGTTATTATATTTGAGTGCGTTCAATAAAATGAAAAGATAACGTTTAATAATTACTTAGAGGAAGGTTAAAATTTAAAATAAAATTCTTTTTTTTTTCATTCAAAACTTTCTTACGAGACAACCTCTAAGAATATAACTGTTGTAAGACATCGTTCTTATCTTCAAGTAAATTCGACCTGGCAACCTTTGGAAGAAAAACGAATATTTAGAGAGATTAATTGCGTAAATTTAGTGAAAAACAATTTTCTTAGCACGTTAGTTGTATGACCATTGTTGTTCGGCGTTATTAGGTTATTATAAACATTAAATTCTCTTGTTGGCGTAAATGAAACAATAATAAGGTAAAACTTTGCTAAGTTTCATACAAATTTAAATGCTGATGAAAATAAGAATATTGTCTTGATAATTTATGATAAAATTACATGTAAATCTTTTATTAAAATAAAATTATAATTAGTAAACAACGTGACTCATTTAATGGTAACGGTCTAAACGCTTTGCATACTTTATTTTAATAATTTGTTTGGGTGGGTGAAGAAAACGTCCCATTTCCTTCTAATGCTGTCGCAATTATTAATTTAACTGTCATTTTGCAATTCTCTCTTCGTATAATCATTGGTAATATTTACAAGCAAACATAAATCAATTCATTAAACGTACTTGTAACTTAATAATGTTATACCCCCAAAATAGCTTAGATCAATAAAAGCAGGCTTATTTATTACTAGTAAATGTGAGCTTATTAATTATTCATTCAATATATATGGGTTAGCAATTTAAAAAAGGAGCTTATATTAAAATTCGAATAACTGACTCTGTTTTCCTATTCTTGTCATGTTAGGTTTAAATATATTTTTATTTTTTAAAAGTTTTTAATTTTATTTTTATTTTGGTTCATATTTTTTAATAAGCTTTAAGTTTTAGTTTCTTTCACTGACATAATTTGTTCGAAAGTCGTCGGTGGCGTAATTAAGCGATCATGGTAAACTGCCACGTAAACTCTTATTACAAATAGATCAAAATTAAAACAACACAAAAATTTAAGGACTAAAATAAGATTTTAGAGTTTTCTTTATCCTTCTGTATTATTTTACAAATAAATTTAACAATTTTTAAAAAAAATATTAATTTTTAAATGATAATTTTTAAAAAAATTTAAAAAATAAAAATATTAATTTTAAAATTATTTATATAATTAAATCTTCTATCATTCTTTCTTCTTAATATTAAATATTTAAATAAGGAAGAAGTCTAACATTCTTTTCTCTTTTTCTTTTTTTTCTTTCTTTTTTCATTTTTTTTTCTAAACTTTCAAACAAAGTCTTTGAATGTTATCTCAATTCCAAAGAAAAGAAATAAGAAAAAATGATAGACTTGTATTTATTAACTCAGTAGAAGGAAGATTCAAGTCCTATATTCTGTTGTCTTATGTGTTTTGGTTTCCCTTAGTAAGTGGGTGTAATCATGCTTCCTTTGTCTCTTCTTAGTATTGCATTGAGGAGTTTGAATGGGTTCCTTTTGGTGGAGCATGCAGGTTTGGGAACCGATTCATTTCTCTAACCAAACACATGTTAATTGCACCCAGAAATAAGGCAATCTTTCATGCATGGCTAATGCATTTCTTGGCATTTGTTAGTTGCATCGTGTTTCGCTTAAATTCCTACACGTAAGAAGGTGGTACCCGCAAGGGAGAGAGGAAAAGAAAGATGGTTCTGCTTTGTCCCATTTCCTCGTTTTCTATAATGCATTCAAGTGGGGATAATCCAATTTGAAGTGAAAGATTTTGTCTTGGTGAAAATTTTGCATGCCTTTATGTTGGGTTACCATGTTTTGGGTACAATTTTTGGGGTGAGAAAATTTAAAATTGAAATGTCAATATGAGAGCGTATTTACTTTCTATTTTAAAAACAGTTATATTTTTAAAAATATAATATAATATAAATTTGTATTTATTTTATTTTTAAGAAAAAAACTGCTTGTAAAATAGAAATTAAACATGTTCAAGAATTTTATTTTATTTTGTCGAAACCTTAATTTTAAATTCACATTTTTATGTGCAGAATGTCTTTCGCTGGTTTAAAGTAATTTGTTGGATCATTAATTCCTTTTGGGCATGTTCCAATTGATAGGGTAGTTTAAGTATCTTCTCCAAAATTATTAGTCTAAAACTCTATACTATAAATTTCTATATTTTCTTTCACTCAAGAAAATTAAAACAATACACAGATACTATATTCAAGGACAAAAATGAGGTGTTGCAATTTTTCTTCTCTAAAACAATATTTGTTCTCAAAATTTACTTGAGTTGGCTAGAATAATAGAGAGAACTTTTCCTTCATTTTTTTCTCTAGCTTTCATGTAACGTTTTTGTTTTCATCTAAACTTCATCCTATCTTTACTTGAAATTTTTCTTTACTTCTCAACTTTTGGTGTCTCGTATGTTTTGAGTTGAATGACATATGAGGGATCATGGGTATATATTTTTTTTAGTTGAAAAATACGAAAAACATCATGGAGACAACAAGACAAAGTCTTTTTCTTATTTAGTAGGGCTCAATGAATCTAGGGTTAAGTTTTTGAGATTTAATTACTCTATGAATCCCAGTCACCAAAGTAACTTTCAAGAATATATGATCTTCGATTTAAAATTTAAGAAGTTTCCTTCTCTTGTTGGCATAGTCTCTCTATTTATCTTGAGAGATGTTTAATTTCTTTTAAATCACATTACTTCAGAACTTGCATATATAGACGAATCTATAGATGAATTTTTAAACTATTACAGACAGTTTTTAAAATTACAGACGAATTTATAGAGAGACATAAACCGTCTGTAATATCTTTGTTGGTAAAAAATTATAGACGGATTTCACAATCTATCTATGATATATTTTACTATTTTTGTTATTTTTTATTTATATACATAGTTATTCATGCCTGTTCTTAATTATCACATTTTATAAACATAATAAAAACTACAAAATTAAATCTAAAAATTTAAAAATAATTTATAAAATATAAAATTTAAATGTCATTATAAATGAAGACAAAAATATCTAAATAAATAACGTTAAAAATTGTCGGTAAAACTTACAGACGATACAATCCATCTTTAACTTACAGACAGAAAAATTCATCTGTAATTCATCTATGATATATTTTACTATTCTTGTTATTTTTTATTTATATATATAGTTATTCATACCTGTTTTTGATTATCACATTTTATAAACACAATAAAAACTACAAAATAAAATCTAAAAATTCAAAAATGATTTATAAAATATAAAATTTAAATTTCATTACAAATGAAGACAAAAATATCCAAATAAATAATGTTAAAAATAAAATACAAGTGTTTATCACGAATAATCTGTATGATTATCATTCGATTGAGCATTGTCATCAGTAGATGAGGAGTTAGAAGAAGAATGATGCATGGAGCTGAAAACTGGTGGTGCTAAAGCTGGTGAAGGAAGAGGAAGAGGTGTGAAGCTGCTTGCTCTCATGAGCTCAAAATATGCATGTACTACATATGTTGTTGCTCCATTTGCTGCTGGACCTCTTTTTGCATCCTCGATGCCACCTTCTTCTCCATTTTCTTTGTCCACTTCTTCTTCCATGCATTTTCCTTACTTTTCCACATCTCCTCATTCTGCTTCTGGAGTTCTTCATTGAGGGCATGGACCTGAGTGCGGACTATATCCTCCACTTCCTCAGGTGCAAGAGAAGGGATAAATAATGCATTTTATTTTGTGGTACATCTTTATGTTTACGACTTGTACCACCTCTTCTTGGCTTAAACATAAGCTCTCCACAGAATTTGTAATTGGTCAAAACAACATCATCTTTGTAATACAACATGCAGTCTTTCAAACAATAATCAATTTTGACTTCTTTTTTTGCTTGGTAAAAGTCTTTTGGGATTGAGTCAGGTTAGGGACTAAGCTCACTAATTAATGTAGCTCATTGATCAAATGAACTTTGACTTTGATTGCCTTCTGAATTTATGCTTAACATTCTTACTGCTAAAGATAACTCTGAATGCACACACCTATCCCATAAAAGCTTGTTTGCTGCCTCTAAAATATTATAAAACTTTGCAGCCTCTCTATTAGGTTCTTGTTTAGCTTCAAAATCACGAAAATTTCCAAATTCAGGACCAACAATATCATAAACCATTTCTTGATAATGACTATTGCTTTCTTCCCAACTTACATTACCTACATCTTCACCTGATTGCAATATATTTGAATTGCCTACTTGATTTTCGACATTAACTACTTTCCCATGCTCAGTCCATATCCAATAATCATGTTTAAATCCAAACTTATACAAATCATACCTAATTGAATCAATATCCAAAAACTTTCTACACTTGAGCACTTAGAACATAAACTTCTAACTTTTTGGTTGGTGATGAGTTGCTGCGAATTACAACAAACACGTATGAATTCCTCTGCATCCTAAAAAAAATTCAGGTTTTATTCCCCCCGACTTGGGTGTAACCTATCATACCCACACTGACGATTTCTAAGAAACATCTGGATCAAGAACTATATAAACCTAATACAAATACACAATGTTGTATTAACCTTCTATTATACATTACACAAATTTTTAATATAAATTTTAGCAGAATCTCCCCTAATACATGTCAATTTTCTTACGTTTATTTACCACCTTTTTACAAAAATTAAAATTTTCACCATACATAAGTAATATGTTATATAACAATATATTAATCAATGCATAAAATACAAACACACCACAATCCTAAACTGTTCTAGAGCACATCTCCTTATAACTCTACAACATGCATATTCTACAAACTCCACAAACATAAACAATCCCACAGCACACAATAATCAAGTTCAGAGAACGACCTCTATGCCCTTCCCCCCAGTCATACAATCTCCAATCCTATAACTCTATCTTAAAAATTTTAAGTCTCTAAAATATATCAAAAATAAAAAAAATTAAACCGATCAAAAGTTAGAGTATCGTACCAGGAACATAATAATGTAAATTATTTTTCAAATGGATGCTCCAATCACTCGCAAAGGCCAAAAAACTGAAGCTCTTAGAGAGAGAGAGAAAGAAAATTATGCAATATGTGTTTCACACATTACAAATAGATTTTTTTCGTCTATAAATGGTTTATGAAATTATGTGTTTTAAAGGTTTAATTACAGACAGATTTATCTGTTTATAAATTTATCAAATACAGTTACAGACGAAAAAATCTGTCTGTAAATTGCCAGATGAAAAGTCGGTCAAAAATAACAACATTTACAAATAGATTTTCCTGTCTGTAACTCTTGCTCCAAATATCCCTCCCATTTTTAAATTACAAATGAAAGAATATGTCTGTAATTCGTGTCTATAATACTTTGCGCCAAATAGCGGACCAACTATAGACGGATAAAATTTTGTTTGTAATACAGACGAATTTACAATCAAAATTTTCAGAAAATTTTAAAAAAATAAAAATCTAAACATTTGTCTGTAAAGCCGTGTATAAATAGTATTTTTCTAGTAGTGTCACCTTGATTTGATCTTTCATTTGTTGTATCATTTCTAACTCTGCTAATAGATTTTGCCAATCTCAAACCAACCCAATGATGCATGACACCTTCTTTCATATAAAGCTTCAAAGGATGGCATTCCAATGCTTGAAAGGGTATTGTTGTTATAAGTGAATTCTACTAGTGGTAGGAATTTGTCCCATGCTCCTTTGTCTTCCAACACACAAGTGCACAACATGTCTTTCAAGGCTCTTATCATTCTTTCAAATCGTCCATCAGTTTGTAGATGATAAGCTAAGCTAACTAGAAGTTGAGTTCCTAAAGCTTGATGCAAGCTTTCCTAAAATTTTGATGTAAATTTGTGATCTCTCTCTTATATGATGGTATTGGGTATATCATGGAGTCTCACTATTTTCTTCACATACATTTGAGTCAGCTTCTTCAAGGGACTTTTTATGCTTATAGCAAAAAGTGAGCAAATTTAGTTAGTCTATCCACTATTACCCATATTGTGTAATGACCAATAGGTGTTCTTGGCAATCCTATCACAAAGTCCATTGCAATGCTATCTGATGAAAGGATTGTCGCTACCTCTATTGAAGTATGATTAAATTAAATTTATACTAGGCTAAGCTAATATAAGTTGTCCTCTTGTGAACATTGGTTGAGGGACTAATTATTAAACATGAAATGTGCACCAAGTTCAAACAAACAAAAAGGGGGGGCAGGTTTGTTGGTGTAAAGTTATCAAGCATTTATGTCACGAATTCTTTTTATAAGGGACTAGGAACATTAATTCTACACTTCTTACTTATTTAAGATGAATAAATAATAAAGAATATAAGTATAAAATTCACTTTTCATTCAAAATAAATAAAGTTTATTACAATAAATATCCAACAAAACAACATAATATTACATTTAGTTCATAATACTCAAAATACACAAAAATTATATTACATAACTTCCTCTATATGAGATCTTAAAATATAAGAAAAAAGACTTTAATGTAAAATTACTCAACTCTAACCTTCTAACAATTTTCTACTGACCCCTTAGCTTATGAAGTAGATGCACCATCTGCTACATTTGCTCACGTACCACCGTACAATCATTGCAGTATACACACACATAACAATATAGACAGAAATGTAAAAGTAAGCTTACAAAAGAAAAATCATATATAGAGCAAAATATTACTCACAGCAACAACTTCATGCATTCCCAATCCATCAATTGGTTTTACAGCCTAAATAATCTAAAAGAAACTGAGCCGGTTCGGGAGAGACCCATTCTAGTATCTGGATCCAGATAGCACAGCATAGTACAATTCAGCATGATCTATCGTTATACATCTACCTACCTAAACATGAAACTTGACTCTATAATGAAGCAAGACATATATCTCAATATGATGCATCACAGATAAAATCATATTTTTAACAGCTTAGTTAAAATAATTCATAATATTTCAGCTAAATCTCAACATTTTAAATCAATTAATACTAATTACAACATTGAAAATAGTTTTCATCCAAAGTATCTGACAAAATCATCTCAAAACTTCTTGTAATAGCATACTAAATCATTCCAAACATCGTTTAATAGTTAAAGTAAGCTCCCTTACCTCAGAATAACAATTCATACCAGATTTATTGAATACTACTTGTTTTAAGACAAAATCTGTCAAGCCTGTAATTTATTATTAAGTAAGTTTCTATAAGTTTGATAGGCTTGACATTTTGGTGAAGTAATTTTCTAACTCTAATTTGTTTGTACATCTCATCTCAATACAATTTTCGCAGTTCTGTTTTACTTCAAGTTTACATTTTTTTATACTTGTTATTTCTGAATTTTATATAATACAAACTCTCTAATCAATTGTATGGTTCAACTAAATGTTGATTTATGAAGTGATAATTAAGAAAATCAATCCCTGAGGATAATACTTGGGACTCAACTTTGATTTAAAAAATTTTATAACTTGCTACAATCATACTAGTATACATGCTAGTGAGATTACTTTAGTGCATACATCGTGAAAGTATCAGTTCGCGATTCATACTCATACTTTGTCGAGCGGTTATATGAATCGTTCTCTAAGAGACATCCACTTTGAATAACAATGCTTATTGGAGCTCTCTAAAATAATGAAAAATTGCTCTCTAATATCTTTTATGTTGTAGTGTATTTTATTTTTATTTATAATTTGAAGATTGATCAATTAGATTTTTATATACTTATTTTCTCTCATTCCTAGCTCATTAATCCCTTTTTGTGCCTAATTGGTTTTAATTGGATCATTTTATGTTGTTCGGATTTCATTTGGACTTTATTTAATTTTTCCAGCATTAGGCAAATTTTGACATTATTTTGGTTTTTGAGTCATATCTTGAGTTGTAGGGCTCATCGCATTATGATTTTTGATTTGTAGAAAAGCTTAGAGATAGGCCCACAAGTTGTATGTAGAGGTCGAAGACCAATTCTGGTGTTAAGAAGCTGATTTTGGGCCTATAAGTGAACTGAAGTGGTGCAGTCACGGATCCTGAGCAAGGTGTAGTATTTGGACTATATCTCAGTCCACAGACATCCGATTAAGCCCATTCCAGTGGCGTTTTGAAGCTGACATCTAAGGCTACAATTTTCTTTCATGCCACAATCAAAAGGAGGTCGTTTTCATAGCCGAAATAACAATAGAAAGTGACAAACGGAATTTTTAGGGAGAATTTTTGAATTTAATTTGCTTGCTCTCTCTCTCCTCTCTCTCTCTTTCTCGGCCCCTCTCACCTTTACGAATTGTTTCCCTGCATTCATGGAGGCTTAGATTTCTATCTAATTCAAGGATTAAAAGGGACGTAACACTCTTGAGGACTAGTCTCATATTGGGATAAATTCAATAATAAATTCAGTTTCATCTCTTCCTTATTTTTCCTTTTGCTAATTATACTTTTGAATTGAAGTTATTCGTTTGGATTGATGATTATGCATCTGTTTGATTACGTATTATTAGATTGATGTATGTAATTTAGTTTTAAGGAACATGAATTGGATTTTCATGTTTGAAAACTACAATTAACGACATTGGTATTAAATTAGCACAATTCAATTAGGTTCTAGAGTTTTTTGAATTTTAATTAATTATTTGTTAATCGAATGCATGAAGGTTTTCATGTGAATGCTGAGTTCGAATTGAGGTTTCATTCAGATTCATTGTTAATTACCGAATTATTTGTTGATATACTCTCTTAAAAATCCGGTGATAAAGTAGTCATTTTTCTTTTTAATTCTTGGATTGAAATTTCAATTTCTGTTCACTTTTTATTCTAATTATAATTAGTTGCAGTTTTTTTCTTTTACAAATAAACCCCCGTCTTATATACTCTCTAAATAAATTAATTCGTCCTTGTGATTCTTTGAGAAATGACCCTAGTTGCTTACCTCGCACTATGATAATTAGGTGTATTTTGACTCGTGTGCGACCACTTGTCAAAGATCACAAAGTTATTTGAGTATCTAATAAAAATGAAAATTAATGTGGGATCAAGTAGCAGTTGGGTGCAATTAGTTGAATTGAGAAGAAAGTTCTTGCATTTTGGTGTGATTTATTTGATGATGATCCTACATTAATTTCCATTTAAAAGAAAGGCTCAAAGATGCTCAATAACTATTATGATTGTTTAAGTTTTCATTCTTTTAAGCATATTTTTCATTGTGTTAACTTCTTTTTTTACTATATCGCTCACAAAAAAAATAATTAAGCAAATATAACGAGAAAATAATTTTTAAAGCATCCTTATAGAACTCATGCTCAAGTAAAGATTATGGATGAGTTAAAGGAGCATAATGAGAAATTGAGGAATGAAGTCCATTAGTTGAAAGAATAAATGTCACAAATCTTGAAAGTGTTGAAGTCTTTAGAGAGAAAAGCTACAAAGGGGATCCCTACTTTAGCACCTCTAACCTAACAACTCACTCTTACTTATTCACTAGGTTTTACTTCTATACAAGGACTGTCTTAAGATTTTTCCTCTCAAAACGCCATGGTTCCTTTGACCCTACATGCAAGAAGGTCCCTAAAATAAACTGTTCATTAACATTGTGTTAAGTTTTTTCTACACGACATTCTCTGGTTATGTACCATTATTGATTGAGAGCCCACTAAATACTAGCTAACTGTCAAATTAACCCAATTCTGCACAATCATATCCAACCAACCTGACATCCATCTCATCATATACTTATTTAAAACATAAATTTCTAAGAAGTTCACATACCCTACATTATAATTATTAATTAGTTAGTTAAAATAATTATAATTACAATTTTTTTATCTTTTAAAATCTAAATTATATTTTTCTCTAAATTTAATTTAATTTAAATTTTATTTGTGGAACTTTTTTTAATTCAATATAGTCTTTTAAAGTTAATTTATGTTTGATAATTTTTTTATTTGATTTAGTTGTTTAAAATATTTTTTGTCAAAATTTTCTTAATTTTTATTTTTTGTCTCAACTTAATAATTTTTTTAATTACAACACATTTGAATTAATTTTTTTATATGTACTTTATTATCAACTATCATTAAGAAGTCTCAAATCATATCTAAAAACTTCATTAATTTACACAAATAATGTTTAACCAACAATTTATTTTTACTTTTTTTTAAACATTTAATCATTGTTATACATTCATATTTATATTAAGATCCAATTTTTGGAATAAGTAAAAATTAGAAGATAATGTAAAATTTAGAAATTGCTATAAAATTAAGTTAAAATTTAAAATAAAAAATTATGAGAACAAAACTTGATTTTGAAGGGACCATATTATATCAACCGACCAGCGCCAAATAGGTGTGGAGTTGGGACAGAAATCAGCCTATTGCAGACTGTTATGTGTCAACTTCGTCTTCCCTATCACTTTACTGTTTATAAGTACGGATGTGATGAAATAATTATTTAAAAAATTTAAATTTGATTTGTTTTAACATTTTTATTGTTTTTTATAATCAATGTTTTATACGATTTTTTTGAATTGAAAAGTATTTTAAAATACAAAAAAAAATTTCTGAAATAATATTTTACAATTTATAAAAGTAAAAGTATGTTTTTCAAACAAATAAACATTTAAAATCTAAATTAATTTAAATATATACTTAAATATATTAAATAATTTAAAATAAATTGTATTCAAATTGCAAACAAACGAACATTTAAACAATATTTATTTAATGTTTTAAGTTTTTTATTGTATGATATTATTTATTACATTATTTTGCAATATGTATAACATTACATATAATTAAATTTATAAATAATTAATTTTTAATCATACGGTATATTACAAAATTAAAGAATTCGTTATTATATTTATTAATCTATTATGACTTCGTTATTTACCGCTTATTTGTGGATAAATCACCGTCTCAAAAGTGAGAATATTTAAAAGAAAAGACATAAAAAAGTTATATTTCCCGTCCCAAGAATGGATAAGAGGAAAAGGACAAAATAACGAGAAAGAGTGTGGATATTGAATTCTCGGATATCCTCGGCATGGCTCTCTCTCGTCTCTCTTTCTGAGCTCTGAAGACAGTCTTTGGTGTCATAGATCGAGAAAGATGGATGCCGATATTCATAACCCATCTCAAGGTTACAGGTTCGGTTCTCGCTCTCGTACTCATGTTTTTGCTTGTTCTTTTCTAAGCCCTTTTCTATCACTGCTTTTCATGTCATTGATTTGATGCTACTAATTGTCTTTTGATCTCATATACTATTTATTGTCGTGAGACTAAAAACCCAGATGCTTGTGTCTTATAAAAATGATTCCTATAGTAAGGGATTTGGATTGTTTAAGTAAACGAAGTAAATCAGAAAGCTTTAATTTATTTATTTTTGTAAAGCATAAAGCAGTGATATTTACAGTTATCTGCGTGTTTGGAGAGTGATTTCGTAGATTACATGTGGAGTATTTTGACTTTATGCATAATAAATCCGAATTACAACGGCTATTGAATTTGGTAATTCTAGCTACTTGGTGTTTATGTTTCTGTTCTGTGAAGAATTCAGCTATGTAAACTATACAAATGAAATTAACTGAGATTTGGGGGAAAAAAAAGCCCTTTTATCTTTGATTGTTTGTTTATGCTGTGAATGTTGCATTCTCGAAATAGGAACAGAGTTATGTTAAAAATTCTAAACTAGTGATTGTGTTTGTTTTGTTGAAAACAATAAATTGGAGACACAATTGGTTTCCTCCACTCTCAATTATTCTTTTTTACCTTTTCTTGCCCGATTGTCTTTAAATTGTAACATCATTTCATGGACATAATTAAAAAATATTGTTTATTTGTTTTAGTTCAAGAGTTGCCCACTTTGTAGGATTGGAACTGTGTGAAAAGCTGTTAAACGCAATAGTAACCTTGCTGGTTGCGCATAAATTCTGTATGTACGGTTCTGTTTGCAACTTTTTTCTGTTCATAAATATTTCTGCATCATTGAAAATTCCTGAACATATGTAATCCAGTCAATAGCATTTGATTTCTTTCTCAATTATGTTTGTGCCACTACATATTCTAAATGTTGTCTGATTGTGCTGGCAATTCTTTGTGTGAGCTTTTTCCTCTCAACAGAAATTAGATCGGTGAAAATAAGAATATTTGACCTACACTATATTTTGTACACAACTTGAGTGTGATATGCAGGGTCATGAATATTATCTGAGTTATCATTAGTACACAGGATGACAGTGTAAAACCATGTTGAATCTTCATTACATGTATAATCTGTGCTTAAAGACATCTCCAACCAACATATGGAGACTTGTTTATTATGCTTCTGCTGAAAGTTGTAATTTTCAACTTGTAATTACTACCTCCTTTTCAAATTGCTAGGCTTTCATATGGCCAATGGGTTTTGAACCTAATTTGTCACTGCACACTCTTAACATTGACATATAGCAAGGGAAGTATTGTAAATGAGGAAATTTTCTGATAGCAATAAACCCATAATGAAAAGAGTATATTATATAGGAAAAGGAAGTGTGGGCCAGTTAATGTTAAGGCCCAACCTACAGAAACAATCAGTTAGCTCATAATTAGGAGGCAATTACTAGGGATGGTTGTTATAAAGGTCACAGTTAGAATTGAGGTGTCTTTCGTAAGTGAAAAAGTTTGTGTTGGATAGTTGCCTAGATCTCTCAAATATTTCTGGCATTGTATGATAACAGTCTTCACTTACATTGGGTACAGGACTGTGTTCATTCTCAGTAATGCAATTCAGTCTTTTTTTCTCTTTCCTTGCTGTACCAGTTCTAACACTGGTATCAGAGCTCCAATCTTGAGTTGTGGTTGAGGCAAGATTTTGATTCTTGAATTCAACATTTGACGTTAGATTTTGAGTTGGGGTATTTGTGATCTGAAGTCGCCCAAGGAGTTGAGTTGTGCAAGATTCTTGAAAGAAAACAGGTTCTTGGTTAGAAAATTTTTTCTGTGCAAATGGCTGAAGCAAGAAGCCAAGAAGATGGTTATCAATGGCGTATAGCAGGTCATGATGGACAGCCGAAAAACTGTCATAAAGTTATGATGAAGTATGGCGGATATAATAAAATATATAAAAAATTACTACAAATCATAGAAAATTAAGTAAATAAATTAATATAACTTTTGTAGCTTTAAGTCTCAACTCAGCATAATTCAACATAAAATAAAAAATCATCAAATGAAAGTTAATAAAACAAAGTGATAGTAAACAATAAAAATATAAAAGTTAATTTTCTAATCCTCCTCTTCAATTTTAAAATAGTCATCTTTTTCATCTACCAAGGCATATTCCTTCTCCTTCTCTTCTTCCTTAGATTCTTGAAGATTAATTTCTAATTCATCTTCATCATTATCATCTTCAATCACCATTTTCTCTTTTCCTTTTCTTGTTAAACATGTCTTGATCTTGGAAACTTTTGCAACTTTAATAGTCATATGACTTGATGAATTCTTTTGTTTCATAGAATGATGCTTAGTATATGTTCTAGGCTCTTCAACTCCAAAAGCTTCATAAACAGTTACTCAATATAAATATCATCATCATCATAAAAAACTAAGTCATTTCTAGCATCCTCATTATGAGCATCATCATCTATCTCTCTAACCAGCCACTCATTACACACATCAATTTTATTGAGTGTAATTAGATCAATTACATCTTTAAGATTGTAATTAAATAAATAAAAAGTCAATTAGCTATTCAATCTAACTAATCTAACTAATATTGAATAAATGCGGAAGCACACTAACCAAGTTATGCAATATTTTGTTATCAAGTCTATTTTTTTTCTTTGAATGAATCTGCAACGTAAGCATGAATTAATTAGTTACATTTAATTTCTAGAAGAAAGTACTAAGCTTGAGAGATGAGAAATTGCTAAAAAACACTCCAACTGCGTTTACATCTGAATGCACTACATGTTAAGTTCAAAATTTTGATAGTTAGTTGTTACTAGTGAAGATCGTATGATTTTATGACCCTAAACCTCCCTTGAGATCTTAATCGAAACTGGGATCACAAATCCGTAAGATTGGCTAGGATCCCAATCTTTTCCCATAGAATTGTAGGATCGGCGATGATCCGATCTTGGGTCAGATTCTGGCCTTGGATTTTTGGGTTGGGCTTTTGCAGGTTGGATTTTCGGGTTGAGTTTTTTTGACCCGGTTTTTAAAAACAATTCTAGGGCAATTTTTTTTCCTTTCTCTCTCATCTTCTCTCTTTCGTGCGACCCATTCTCTCATCTTCTCTCTTCTGTGTGACACAATCTCTCATCTTCTCTCTTTCGTGCGACCTAGGCTGGTCTGGTTGGTCGGTGCTTGCGGCTACTTGATGGCAACAATGATATGAAACCAAGTTTTTATTATGTTTGATATGATAATATTAACCAGAGTTTTAAAGACACATGAAATTGAAATTTAGAACGTAATTATTATGCTTTAGTTGTGCAAACAATCAAGACATATAACTAATTTCTAGTTAAATTATAATTCAATTTTTTCATTTTTAATTAAATGCAAAGAAAGTTGGAAATACATTAAAGTTAAATTATAGATTTTAATATATTAGTAACTATAGCAATAATAGTAATTATAATAGTAGTGAATAAAAAATCAAGTGATAATAATTACAACAGTAGTAATAACAATAATAAATTTTCCTTTCGATCTTTTTTATAAGAAATAAAAGATTAAATCATCAGAACTAAGAAAAGTAATTAAGTATGTTATATTTTTTATAAATATAAATTTTATTTCAAAAATACCTATGATATTAAATGTAGTTAATAATTTGTATATTTAATGATATTAATAAAAGAAAGATGTAAAAAAAATTTAGCAATTAATGCATCTCGAATCTATCATTTGTTTCTTATAATAAGGATTAAGAAAGTGTTCTATTTTGTTTTTTATAAAACAGATTGAAAAGAGTATTATAATAATTTGTGGTAATAAAAATGTTAATAACAGTAGTAAAAGTGCTAAAAATAAAGAAAATAATTAAAGTGCTATGAGGTAAGATTAAGAATTTTGATTAACAGAATATTATTTTTAGTTGTGTTATAATTTTATAAAATTGGGTCTTGGAATGGTGTTTCAATTATAAAATTGGGGCTTGCTAAATTTATTGTAATAGATTAATTTTAGTTTGACTAATTATGTGTTGTATTGAATTTAGAATTTATGACTTTTAAGTTATGTTTAATTAAGTTATGTGATTTAGATATTAATCTTTAAGTATGTTATTTTTTATGCTTATATATATATATATATATATATATATTTAAATATAGTTTTACATGTTTGGTAGGATCTTACAATCTATGATTTATGATTTTTGACCTCCCTCCCGATCCTAGGTAAGATTCCGATTTTAACAACATTGGTTGCTACAAATTTAGTTAGAATGGCCATACATTCTCCACCAAAGATAAAGTATAACTTTAAAGGAAACTATAAATTAACTTGAAAATAAAATGTTGAAGTCTTTGATTAATTATCGCGAGCAATACTTTTTCTTTGTGATTTTGCAAAGTCAGATCCAAAGAAACCACTACTATTCTTATGAATTGGTAGTTCAAGTAATATGCTTTGCACATTTTGACTTGGCAACAATATCTTGATACAATCATATAATACATTTATAACTTTCAAATCATTGTATTTTCTTTTATTATTTTTGAATGATTTAATAATAGCTAATTTAGTCTTATTCATTGCTTCATAAATGTATCACTGGGTGGTCTTCTTTCACCATTCAACCAAACAAAGCACCAATACAAGAGGAGTCATGATTTTGAGAGTGTAAATTACATAATTTCAAAATGAAGGTATTAATACAATTTTTGTTACTTGCTTCTCTTTAGTTTTCTTTGACAATTTGTTTATGCACTACTCTTCAAAAGTAAATATTTTTCTAAAATTTGTTTTTTTCTTGAGGAAGCTTTTCTATTGATAGAAAGGAAGTTACAAATCAAGTAACCGTATACCTCACTAATTTCCTATTGTTTATAAAATTTCTCAATAAACACAAGATACTTGAATGACTAATAAAGCCAATTAGAGATATTCTCATTTGAATTGTCTTTTTTATTCAGAAAAACTTTTCAATATCTTCATGTATAAGGTCTATGTAATTAGTTGCACAAGGAGTCCAATAGAAATGTGTTATAATTTGTTACCAACTAAGACATAATTACTTTCATTATTTGTTATAACTTGTACAACTTTGTCCTCTCCAATCTTCTCTTCAAGAGCATTAAGTATTTTAAATAATTTTTTGTTGGTCTTTACAAAATTAGATCTATCAATGGACCTCCAAACATAGTTTTAGCAGGAGAGTTCACTAAGAAATTAATCAAGCATAGATGCTTACAATCAATCCCTGCATCATATATCAAGAAAAGAGTATATTATAAGAAAAGAAATAGTGGCAATTATTGTTAAGGCCCAAACATAATTATGAGGCAAATACAAGGGATGGTTGTTATAAAGGTCAAAATTAGGATAATTGAGGTGTCTTTTTGTAAGTAAAAAAGTTTGTGTTGGAGATCTAATAGAGCTAATGGGCCCAAGTGATAATTTGGTGTAGCAACAATCAAATAGGCCATTTGTTTGGAGGATATATGTGAGAAGGAATAAGAAGAATAGGGATTGATGATGTGGTAGGGGGTGTAGTGTGTTTGGTGTGGGTCTAGGGGTTAGAGAGTCAGAGGGTTGCCTCCAAGACGAGCAATGAACATGCTATCAATTTCATAGAAGTGTAGGGTCCGGTTAACATGCAGCCATATCAATATCCACACTATCACAAGAATGAGATAAAGAAGCAGGTTAGGGACTTATTGCAGCAAGGATTGATAAGACACAACTAGAGCGCTATTTCTAACCCTGTTTATTTAGTTGAGAAGAAAGATGATTCATGGAGGATCTTTATTGATTATGATACTCTAAACAAGGTTACTATTCTAGATAAGTTTTCTATCCCAGTGATTGATAAACTCTTAGATGAAATGCATGGAGTTAGATTCTTTTCCAAATTGGATTTGAAATCTGAATATCATCAAGTAAGAGTTAGACCAAGTGATGTGCATAAAACACATTTTAGGACACGTAAAGGTCAATATGAATATTTAGTGATGCCTTTTGTCCTATGAATGCTCCTCCTACATTTTAAGCCTTAATGAATGAAGTGTTTTGACCAATGTTGAGGAAATATGTGTTGGTATTTTTTGATGACATTTTGGTCTATAGACAAGATGGGGAATCTCATCTACATCACTTGGATGAGTTCTTGAGGGTGTTGCTTTCCCAACAGTTTGTGGCTAATAGGAAGAATGTCATTTGCCCCAAGAGTCTATTGAGTATCTAGGGCATATTATATCTCATGAGGGAGTTGCTATGGATCCTAGTAAGGTGTAATGTGTTTTGCAGTGGCCTCCACCTAGGAATGTCAAAGGAGTAAGGCGTTTCCTCAGCTTCACGGGGTATTACCGAAAATTTATCCAGAATTATGGGAAGCTTGCCAAACCTTCAACTGATTTGACAAGAAAAGAGGTGTTCAAGTGGACTTCTGTGAAACAAAAAGCATTTGAACTTTTGAAGAACAAGATCACGTCAGCCCTAGTTTTAGCCCTTCTTGATTTTGATAAGGAATTTGATAACGAAAGCGATGTTTCCGAAGGTGGGTTGGGAGCTATTCTCAACCTAAAGGGGAGACCTGTTGCTTTTTTTAGTAAAGCTTTGGGAAAGAGAAACCTAGCCAAATCTGTCTATGAGAAAGAATTGATGGCAGTAGCTTTATCTATACAACATTGGAAATCTTATCTTCTTGGGAGGAAGTTCATTGTTTGTGCTAATCAAAAGAGTTTAAGGGAGTTTTTTTTACAAAATATTACCACTAGGGATCAACAAAACTAGGCTGCTAAGCTACTTGGTTCTCGATTTAATGTTGTATATAAATCAGGTTTGGAGAATAATGGTGTAGATGCCTTGTCTAGGATGCATGAGGGAAATTTTTGTAGCATGATACATTTACTGGAATGAGAAAATTGGGCGACAAGTGATTGCAAAAGTACATTGTGACAGCAAGATGCTGAAAATTATAGAAGACATTGTTAAAGGTGATGGAATGCATTAGGGGTACAGCTACAAGAATGGCGTATTATATTACAAGAACAAGCTAGTTATTTCTGCTACTTTCTCTTGGATTCTGATCTTGCTGCATGAGTTTCATTCAACACCACAAGGATGGCATTTAGGTTTTTATCGCGCTTATTGACGACTAGTTGCATATTTGTTTCGGCAGGGCATGAAAGATAGGGTCCAGCAATTTGTATGAGCATGTGATAATGCCAAAGACAAAAATACATGACCAGTTTCCCTAATAGTGTGTTGCAAACTCTCAATATTCCTGATCAAATATAGGAAGAAATTTTTATAGATTTCATCACAGGAATTCCTAGTTCAAGAGTTATGAAGCTATATTTGTTGTGGTGGATTATCAAAATATAGTTCATTTTATTCCCCTGAAACATCCCTATATTGCTAAATCCCTGGCTGAAGTGTTTATCATGGTATTCCAGCACCCATCATGTGAGACGTTCCTATTTCCAATAGTTCAATCTCCATTATTTGATATTTCTTAGGAAAGTATTCAAATTTTTTTTTATAACATATATAAGAGTCAATTATGTCTAAAGTATCAATTAACTCTTTTACATAAAAGCACTAATATCATACAATGGCCTAATATTATAGTGCTCAATAGGTTATAAACCTTCTAAGTTTTGTCTTGCTATTCAATTAATTACATCATTAAAAAAATGAAGGTCTACATAGTAACTTTTAAAAACAAATCACTAAATATATAACTAGTTGTAACATTGTCAAAAGACACAAAACAAAGAAGAGAGGTGAGTACAAATATTCATAAACAATAATAGAAGGCAATACATATGCTTAAATGAACAAAACATCATTCAGGCATCGACGATATCAAGCATCCCCATACTTATGCTTAAATGAACAAAACAACATTCAAGCATTAAGCAACAATCACTCAATGTCTTTTGTTTGTGAATTCTCCATAGAGTAATTAATTAATTATCTAACATTTTATTTTCAGGTTGAGATTGAGAGTTACGTGTCTGCAATTCGGCTAGTGTCATAGGTACATCTTCTCTTTTTATCGGAGATAGAACATAAGTGCAAAATTCTCATTTTATGATCACTACTAGCAATCTACACTCAAATCAATCTTGGTATGCTCTAGTGTCTGTCAGGATAGGTTAACAAAGTTTCCACTGCCTATGACACAAATTAGCTAGACTTGGTCCCCTGTAAGTCTTGGGCACTCTCCTATCTCCTATGATCAGACTAACACTTTTTGCTCCTCGCTTGTACCGTGGCGTATTCAACTTCTTTCACAATCATAAACACAAATAATATCATAGCCATTAATTGTCTAACAAGTACATAACATCTCTATTTCAAGAGAACAATCAATTATATGGACATGGCTAACAATCAAAATTTTTCAGATTTCATAAACTAACTTGTAAAATTCATAACTAATTCGATATAAGTCTAAACATCATGAAATCACCAAGATTTTCTTCCTTTAAATGTCTACTATAATATAAAATTACAGTCAAAATACAAAAGCTTCCAAAGAATTAATCAATTTCAGTTTACCTCTGCTGTTCTTAGATCATTTCACTAAACAGCCAGCATATTGTAAAATTCATAATAAATTCAATTCTCATCTAAAACACGAGACCAGTGAAATTATTCTCATTAATATGTCTATTTCCATGTAAAAATACTTCCAAAATCAAACTATTCCCATACATCAATTCGTAATATAATTTTTCAGTTCATGTCACAGAATAGCACAATTGGTTATCTAGTTTCATATAAAAATATAATTAAAAATTTATGGCTTACAGATTCCATAACAAGTCCTAAACATTCTCTGTCACTCTTAGTAATATACTTCTTAGAATCAGTCAAATAAAAAAGTCATACCTATTTTATCTTAAGTCCAAAATTCATCAAATCTGTGAGGATATTTGCCTTATAGTCTCTATTTTCATAAAAAAATAATAATAAAATAACGCCACAAATTTTAAAACAAAAATAGGTTTCTCAGTATAATGCACAAAATGTTACTCTCGTACAACAGCATATTGAGAAAATCATATGAGAAAAGTTTCATTAATAAGTCTATTTCTATACAAAAATAGTGATAAAATAACGCCACAGAGAGAAATTAAAACGAAATTGAATCAAGGCACACTGCTCCCAGAATACTATTTTCATGTAGCAGAAACTTAGAAAAATCATTAATTCAATTTAAATCCAAATAAAGTAAAACTAGTGGGAAAAATTTCAAAATTTAACTATCCACATGAACAAAATACTAAAATTTTTTTGCAAAGGTTTTCTCATATATTACATTATTTGCAGTTTAGTCCTTTACTTGCAAGAAGGTTCTTTTCTCAGTTTTTTTGGTAATTCTTAGATAGTACAAGACGTTTCCAATGAGCTTATGGGTCTTGAATCATGTCTCTAAAAGTTTTAAAATATTCTCTTGGTTCTACCACACGTGGTCAAGTGTCTTGCACTTTTAAGGTATATTTTGGTCCAAAATCAGTCCATCATCATGTCAAGGTTCAATCTTTCAAATTTATTATTAGATCTTTGTTTTCATGATATTTATCATATAGTCCAGCGGTTCCAAGTATGTTCAAGGTTCCATAGGTCCTCTTCATAGTCATTTTCTAATTTTAGTCCATTTCTTATTAAAGTTTCAAATGAAAATCTTCAATAATGTCCTAAAAATACTTTTTAACTCCAATATAATCCAAACCAAAGAGAAAATCATATATCTTACTTGATTATCCTCAAATCAAATCACACAACATAGATCAAAGAGAAAAATTTTAAAATACACACTTAGAAACAAATTTTACAGAAAATTCATATTTATTCTATGACAGAAAATATGCAATTTCGTAGAAAATTTTCAAAGTCCATCTAATCAATTCCAAAGCATAAATCCACATGAATATATCATGGATTCATGAAAATAACACATAACAAACAAAGTCATTAACAAAATTTCATTAAAATATTGTTTTATAGTTAATTTCAGTTTTTCTGCAGAACTTATTATTTTTGCTATTTTAGTGATTTTCTTGTATATTCTTTTTCCAATCAATTTTTTTTTTCATATGTATACTAAAGTCGCGAAATTTTCATCAAATAAAAAGGGTTAAACGCTCCCTTTTGACTCAAAAATTCATTTAGTAAAGTATTCTCTTAATTTATGAAATAGTATTTTCCCTTACTTGATTTTTGGTTGATCTTGGCTTGATCTTTGGGAAGTCCTCTTTCTCTCCTTCTCTTACTCTTTTCCTCCTCTTGAAAGTGATCTTCCACCTCCTTTGGTCTCCTCTTCCATGTGATCAAGGCTTCCATCAAGAAAGTTGATTGCTTTGTGGATTTTGTAGGGTTTATTGTCTACTTTAGAACTTTTATGGTAAGTTGATGGATGATTCAACTTGGTGGAGTTCAAGAGATAGGTGTGGGACTGATTGTAGAAGTGTTTAAAGGTTGCTAAAGATTGTTAAGTTTGAAAACTCTCTCTCCCTTACATGGTTGCTCCATTCTTATGTGAAAGTGGCCTTCTTTCTATGCATGGAGTTTATAAAAAAATTTGGCTTCTTTCTTTCTCCCTTGGCCCCTCACGCCCTCTTATAGCAAGTGTGGAGATTTAATTTGGGGTCCAATCAAAGCTTTTCTCATAAACCTACACATGGCCATCTTTCCTAATGCCAAAATTGTCCTCCATCATGATTCTTGTCTTTAGATTCTTTATCCAATTATACTCAAATCCTCTTGGTTGCTTTCTAATTCTTTTAGTTACTTTAAAGTGTATCTTCTAATCCCATTTGGCTAGGGTAGTCACGGTTCCTAAGTTCAAAATTGGATGGAAATTGAGTCTTGCCACTTATTCAAAAAATTAATCATGAAACTTTGACTTGTTTGACTTACCTTTCTTTCTTATTGGCTACTTCCTTCCAGCTTCTTCCATGCCTCATTTATTAGTCAATTGACTTCTCTTTCAAGCCAAGAAAACATGCAAATTAAATTAGGTTGGGTAGGTTACAAATTTTGCAAGTTTTTGGCACAAAATGGGTCATTTTCCACATCATATGTGGGCTGTTTTTGAGGAATTTGGGTTGAATTTTGTAGTTGAATTTTTGGCTTGATTATTGAACGTCCATAACCCTATTTGGTCCAATAACTTACCATAAAAATTTCAGAATTTATTTCATTAATTTGCTTGCCCAAAAGGGGCCTCCGTTCTAGGTGTTTTTAGGGATAGTTTGGTCATTTTGATCAAATTTTACAATTTTATTTATTTTTTATTTTTGGATCTTTCTAATCCTCTTATAAATCATATAAAACTATTTTAGATAGTCTAAAACAAATTTATATATTTATTTATTTTTTATATTACTCGATTCTTTACCGATCAGACTCATTTCGATAAATTTTGTTAAAAAAATTTTTAGTTCTAGAGTCTCTACATATTTTATTTAATGAGGTTTATATAATTCAACAATCATTTATAGAGTGAAGAAAATTTAGGATGTTATATCATGAGTGATAGAGATCCTATTTTTGTGAGTACTTTCTAGAAAGGTTTTCAAGTTATAAGGAACCCAGCTAAAAATGAGCACGCCTTATCATCCTCAAATGAATGGTCAAATCGAGGTGGTTAACCAATGTTTGGAGACTTTTCTGCGGTGTTTTACTGCTGATCAATTGCGGATTTGGATTCATTGGATACCTTGGGCTGAGTGTTGGTATAATACCAATTTCCATGTGTCTATAGGAACTACACCATTTGAAGTGGTCTATGGTAGAGCTCCTCCAGTAATCACTCGGTTCTTACCATGGGACTTTCTTTGAAGCAACTTAAAAACCATCTAAAACATACCCAAGGGAAAATGAAAGAACAAGTTGATGCAAAGAGGATTGAAAGAAGCTTTGCTATTGGGGAATGGGTTTTCTTGAAGCTACGACCTCAGGCAGCAAACTACTCATACAAAGATATGTTTTAAGTTGGCTCTCACTACTACGGTCTTTCCAAATTGTTTATCTAACAGGTGTATTGTGGCCTACAAATCTAATATGCCTCTTGAAGCCTGTATTCATCCTTTTTTCCATGTGTCTCTTCTTAAGGAGGCAATGGAAAATTATCAAGTAGAAACTACTCTTCCTACTAGTTTGGAAGCTGAAATTTATGTTTTTGTTCTTGCTGCAGTTTTGGCTCATAGGGTGGTGACTAAGAGTTTGAGAAGGGAGAAAACTTGCTAAAAGTTCTTATTTAATGACAAGATAAACCAGTTGAAGAAGCTATATGGAAAGAGGAGTTCCACATCCGAAATCAGTTCGCTGATTTTTGTAACATCCCTTGTGTTTTTTAATATATAAATTTCAATAACATTTTTTGATGAATTAGGAAAGGTTCATGTTGATTTAATTTTTAAAGCAATAGAAGTTTTTAAAATCTGGAGACTTTACATATAAGTCTCATTCATAATAGAAAAATTTATTTTCACCATTTAAATTTAACATTAAGGTAAAAAGTAAGATTGAGAGAATTAACTACTAAATATTACAAATATATTTTTAAATATTATTTATATTAAATTTTATCAGAACCTTTTAAATTTCTAAAAATTAACACCAAATTATTTACATATCAAAAATAAAATTTTGAAGAACTTAATCAAACTTACTACAACTTTAATATAACCTAAATCCTAACAGAGCAGTTTTTTTTTACAACACTATTAAGAATATAATCGTAGAACAGATCATTCTTCATTTTAATTTTTGAAAAATAATTGTAAGATGAGTACTCTAACCCTACTAAATCTTTTATGTTATAAAATAATCAAACTAATACAAAATACATTAATTAATACAAAATACACCAAAGTAGTAGTAGCTCAAATATTACATTAATAAATTTACAGTAGATTGCACATAATAACAATTATATCATCCATACTTTAAATCATACACTAAAGTCATAGCGTTTCATATATTCTTACATCGATCAGCATGTCATAATACGTGCATCATAATCCATAATCATATTAATCAATGCATTATAATATATTTATTATAATTACACTTGTTGATATATTACAATACTTGTACTATAATTACACCAATCAATCTGTTATGATTTACTTCTTATAATCACATATATCCCAATTTCATTACTGTTGTCCCTAGGATCCCTTGAGATTTTTCATAAATATAGATAGTCGCTGGTTAACCCATGTATACAGATACAACGTATACAATATCAAGTTCCTTTTAGCAAAGGTATAGTCAAGAGTTTAGTAAGGAAATAAGTATGAAGTCATGTTATGCATTTGCACTCATTAGATTGCACACACAAAAGAATGTCATTCACCATCCTATATTTCTTTTAAATTTTTCAAATCGTCTCTGAATTTTATACTCACAGTGTATCTTTATAACTATCTATACATATTCTTGTTAGTTTTTCATGACACTATTTCTCCTTTCATGGTTTTCCTTCTCATGTAAAAAAAATTCACTCTTTCTTAACAGTTCAAACAACACTTTACAAATCAATGTAATATGTCAAAGGTCAGCTATCTCCGAACTCAACTTAGATCATATAATTTCAAAAGTCATATTTCTACTCCTTTCAGAGAATACTCAAACATATATAAATTTCTAAAACATTACACACTCAACATAATATACCATCTAATTATAGTCAAATTATTAAACAATTTGTCATAGGTCGAACACCTCCAACTCAGCTCCAGCCGTGTAGTTAAAATATATTGAACTAATTCATACTATAGTTATATTGTCGGAGATCACATTCTCACGATTTTAATAAAAATCATCAATCTTATAGTGTAGTCTTTCCTATTTTCATGCTCCAAGACATATATTGTTCAAAATTACTAATTCACACATATGATAATTAACAAGAATCATAGAAACTTCTTAAAATATTGTTTTGCTCATAACCTTTACTATAAAATTCTGTATTAAGTGTATCTTGAAACCAATCATAGGTTTTCATACCTAAAGAATCCATTTTGACATTAAAAATTTTAAAAAAGTATATAGATCTACTATTTCAAACGAGGTATTTTGAGTTTTTCAAGTCAAAACACATAAATAAGACTTAGGGTTCGAAGTCCAAAGTTCTTGAGATCGAAAGGAAAAAAATTAAAAGAGATTCAGGGTTTGGAGAAGTTTTCTCTAGGAAGAGAGAGTGAGATAGCAAAGAGAAATGAGAGGGGAGGCTATTTGGCTTGCAATACAAGTTTAAGCCTTGAAGTTCCTTAAATACTTTTAAACTTGCATATTCTAGCTTGAGTGAAAAGCATTCTTGCATGGGTGAGAACACCAGGTAGAAAATATCTTCTCTATTTTTTATAATCTCGCTGGGTAAGATCCTTTCTCGCCTAAGAGAGACTTGGTTCAGAAAGCTCCTACTCTTTCCTATGACTTCTCGATACCTTTCACCTGGGTGAGAGGACATTTGGGGCAATATCATTCAATCTTGCCTGGGCGAGACTCATCTCGCCTTAGTGAGAGTGCCCGGTTCAGAGTGACTAGTCTCGCTTAGGCAAGACCTTTTATAGTTTTTATAATTTTAAAGATTTTCTACTCAAAATCAAAATAAAATAAATAAGCGATAATGAAATGAGGATGTTATAGTTTTAGTCTTGAGGACAAGATTGTTTGTCAAGAGAAAAGTAGTGTTGGAGATCCAATAGATTCAATGGGCCCAAGTGCTAATTTGGTGCAGCAACAATCGAATGGGCCAATCGTTTGGAGGGTATATGTGAGAAGGAATAAGAAGAATAGGAATTGATGATGCGGCAGGGATGTAGTGTGTTTGGTGTGAGCCCAGGGTGGTTGAGTGATTTTTTGTTGTATTGGGATGTAATTCGATAGAGATAGAGAGCAATAACTCTCTGTTTGTAGCCTTGTTTTGTGGACAGGAAGATCATTTCTCTATTTTCCTTTTGATCATTCAATAATACAAGTAGCATTTCTCTTTCAAATATCTTTTTTTGCAACTGTTCTTTTATCCCTAAACAATTTTGCATCAGTTTGTGTCGGAGAGAGTTGTCGGGATCTCTTAAATATTTCTGGCATTATATGATAATAGTCTGCACTTACATTGCGTACAGGACTGTGTTTCTTTTAATTAATTGTGAATTCTTCATATTTGTTTGCCTATTAACGATTTATTTATCATTTTCTTTGGCATATTTTGATAGAGTGCCAAATATGGCAAATACTATAAGGAAGGGAGATGGGTCTGTGTTTGGTGAAGGGACAGTTTTACTAAAGCCCAATGTATGGAGAGTCTATACTAGGAGACAGAAAATGGAGCCAGAGAATAATGATTAGTTAGTTAGAGGAGAGGTGATGTGAAAGAAATTCAGGAAATAGGGAAATTCTGGTATATGGGGAGAGAAGGGAGTGGGAGTGAGGTAGGCAAGAATATTGTGAATTTTGCTTAGGAGAGTTTACTCTTTGGAGGAGTCAATTACTGACTCTGGGAAATCCACCTGAGCATTGTAGAGCTTGAGCTCTTTTACTCAATTTTACTGCATAATCTGATTAATAACACAGCATATATAATTTGTTTCTATCATCTTCCTTTCAGATTCTGTGTTGATGGAGTGCACGAGACCAACATTGCTGAATGGAACAAGAAAAGAAAATTACAGAGTGATGAATTGGATTTACCAAGACCAAAGCATAAATGCTGGCTTGGAAGTTCCTCCTCCGAACATGCTTCAATGTTTGAGGAAAATCGAGCATTAGAGAGCATGCAGATTTATGTACTTGAAGATAGAACGGATGCAGATAGCTCAGAACCTGAATCTGCCAAAGACAGCAATAGTTTTACGGAAGATTCTAATACTGCCATGTCTGTAAATGAAGAAGGTAAACCTGTCGCTGATTCTGCAAAGACATACCTATATGGGGGGCCATCCACTTCTTTGGTTAGTTGGGATGGCTACAATGTTAAGGATAATCACTGCTCTTTAGATGTATCTGCAGATGAGAAGGGATGTTCAGGGGAAGCGGACACATTTGTTGACAAAGAATGTAATCCATCTTATCATTATGCTGATATACAGGCTTTAAAGAATCTTGAGGAGCAGATTTTAGAATTAGAAAACCGCAGCAATCATGTGTGCCAAGAATATGCTAAAGACGTAGATATGGAATTTGAAGATTTTCTTTTTTCTCAAGGAGGAAATCGTAACATGTATGTCCTTTCATCTGGAAGATGGAGTGTAAACCAAGGTATACTGCATTCTTGATAGTTACTATCCGTGACAATAAGATCATTTTTCATATGTTGAAATTAGTTGTCAGAATGTCTTTGGCAGAATTTTCAGGTCATAATTCCTACGTTGATATGAACTAATGTTTTGGTTGCAGAGGATCAATCAAGTACTAGGCCACCAACAATTGATCAAGAATTTGAGCAATACTTTTCCATGCTTATGCTTTAGAAGAGATTACTTACAAAGGAGGTAGATGTATATATTTTGTAAAATGGCTATTGTATGTAGTACTTGTTCGAAGATTTATGTAGCTTGTTATTCTAACGACTTTTTAATATCTTCCGAAGGTAGTGAGTGTGATGTTGCTTTTTTTTATAGTTCTTCACTTTGTTTACTCTGACCCCCTCTATATACTCCCATGCCTCAGACTATATATTTAAAGGGGTCTAGCCTACTGATTTGTTTTAGAGAACTTAACATAGGTTTATTTTATTATGTAAGTAATTAAGCTGCAAATAGAATGTTTAGTTAGTCTTATGAAAGTATCTTATCATCTTCTTATAAGATCTTATTAATTTATTCTACTAAAGTTTCGAGGGGAAAGTAATTTATTAAAATAAACTTATTGAAATAAACTCTTATTCGGTAGTCTTATTCCCACAAACTCTTATTTGGTGCTCTTACTTATTAATTACTTATGATGATCTATATGCATTCTAAATCAAATTGATGTTACACGTGGCATTGCTTTGCTTAGTAACTGAAACTAGATGAGGGAGAGGTTTTTTTTTTTTTTCTTCTCAAAATAAGACAAAATTAAAAACATTATTAGAATAGAGCATTTATTAAACATATTTTCTTTGTCTGTGGTATTTTTTGTCACGTTTGTCACAATTGGGGCTGCGGAAAAAAATGATAAAATAAAAAATGAAAGAGTCAAAATAGATCGAAAGAGTGTCATTGAAAGTTTTAAAGAACTCTAAAAAATAAAAATAAAATAATAGTGTGCTAGCCATATCTAAATTTGGGAGTCTAATTATCCACGAGGAAGGTATTAATATCTTACAATGTCTGTAAAAATAAAAAACTTAAATTGTATAAAAATTAAAGTTTCATTTCATTCTTAATTTTGATATTTTATTTGTTTGTTTTTTTATGATGAAAAAAATAAAGTTTAAAATAATTAAACTTAAAAGGTTTTGATTCCTCCTTCTATATATTTTTTAACACTAAAAAAATCAGAGCTATATAATTTTGAATAGAAAAACTTTTTGAAAGACATTTGAAAAATTAAAGTTAACTATTTGAGGGTGTTAAAATGATTTAAAGAAATTTAATTTTATCGTTATATATAATTTATAAATGATAGAGTAATTTATATATTATTATTTTGGATAAAAATTTATTTTAATTTTGTTAAGGTAAAAAAATAGAAAAAAAAATTCAAGAAAATATAAGATAATTCATATGTTAAGAGTACTAAGCAGTGTAGTTAAACTAGTATAGTGTAATCTATACATTGACATTATAAATTGTTACACAAATTAATAATATCTATTATTTTATTTTATTTTTACAAGAGAAAAAAAAATAAATTTCACTTTTAATATAAATTTTATTTTTCTTTTTATTATTTACGTATCTTACTTTATAATAATATGCGGCATTGATATTATAAACATTTGTACAAGTTTTAAGAAAAAGAAAAAAAATATCTCATATTTTAGTGATAAAAATATAAGTATTTAAAACTAAATATAATAATTCAAGCTGCTACTTTTTATGATGCATTTTGACTTAGAATAAAACTAAATGAATTTTACTTGGGATTGAATCCATATTGAAGAATTTACCACCGAATTATATCAACTTTAAAATAAAAAGTTGTCTTGCTCTAACTAAAAAAATATACCATTTGTATTGAACTATTTTATATTAATCTATATTCTCATTTATACTAAAATTGACCCGTCCAAACCTCATATTTTTGTTTCCTCAATTACTCATTTCAGTGCCTGAACTAAATAAAACTATATGTTAACCTATGGTTAAATGGGTCAATTGAAAAAATAACAAGAATAGTGTACGTTCTTAACCCAAAACTAGATAGTATAATTGCTTTTTAAATTGCATGAGTAAATTACAATATCCAGGTTCTTTATGTATTTAAAAATTTAACTTGTCCAAAATTCAAAGTACAAATCATTACGCTTTACGCTTTTCATGAAATGAGATTAATAACGTTAATACAGTGACAACAAATATATTGAAAGTTATACTTAAGATTTCCATGACATTTGACTTTGCTTGATCCTCCTTTTAATAACATATTCCCTTTTATTTATTCTGGATCATTTGGAACTTTTGTGAACACATTTTCGATTCATGGAATAAGAAACAAATATGCATATATTCCATTACAATAAGGACAAAAGAAAAAAAGAAAAAAAAGTATACATGAATTTGGATATATCTATATCAAATCTTTCAAATTAAAGTATTAATGTGTATTCATTTAAAAAATCAAGAGATGATGCCATGTACATTTAGCAGACCAGAATAACAAAATAGTTTAACTAATGATATATATATATTTGTGAAAAACAAAATATTGATAATTAAAGAAAATTTAAGGAGTTTATTTGGTCGTATCACACTTTCTGTTCTTAACTGATTTTGTTAGAATCAAACTATCTTGAAATTTGCTTGGAACTGATATGCAATCCCCTTGGAATGATTGAGAATCTTGAAACTTTCCTCACCGCCCCAATGACACAGAGAGAAAAAAAAAATAAAAATACCAAAGTGAGAGAAAGGAAAAATGTTCTTGGATCCAAGGTAAAAATCCCCTTCAGAAAAATGAATCTCGCTTTGCCTTTTCAGGATATGTGTTGCACAGCCAGTAACCTTCCCCGCAATATCTTTCAACCCCAATGTGTATATTTTTTATTAGAAAAGAGGAAAAACATCTTTCTATACTGATGTTGAAAAATTGAGAGTCAAAATGAAAAGTCCTCCTAAAATAAATCTTCCTTGCTTAGCCAAAAGAAACCTTGCTCATTGCAAGTGAGTCCCCTTTTACTATTATTTTATAAAAATTATTTTTCTATTAGTTTTCTGTTTGTTTGTTTTTTGATTGTTATGAAAATGAAAATTATGTTACATTATTATACTATTAATAAATTTCTTCATATTACTAAATTATTTTAGAAGAGGATTTTTTATGCATTTTATTTTATATGTATTTTATTTAGTATTTTATTTATTGTAATTTTTATTTTCCTTTACTTTACATTATTTTAAAAAAATTATATGTTTTATGGATCTTATTTAACAATATCATTCTTGTACCGAATAAGATACCACTCATTCTTACCTACAGAAAAAGGAAACTGAGTACCCCTTCGGTCTAAATAGGCCGAATAGCCTCTCGGCCAAGATTAAGGGTAATAATCAGACCATTATCTATCTTAAACACAAGGCCGTAATCAGGGCTAACTCATGAGGCCCATTAGCCCATAATATTTCTTATAAAATGAAGGTAAGAGGTAAAGGTAAAAGGTTGACTTTTGAATATAAAATAACATTTATTGCTCATAACCGAATCCTGACTTCAGCATCGAAGTGCTTTTTGCAGGTGTCCTCCCCCACGTCAAGCAATGTCAGCAATATACAGAAGGACATCACCCTATTCAAGTAGAGATTCGAAGATCAGTGTTTCCAAACCAGGAATATTTTAGCGCCCACCGTCAGGCTCAATTGCCTCGCCTTTTAATCATCATGGTACTGACAAGAAGCTAACAAGATGGACAAACCCAACATGGAGGAACTTCCTGGCAGCAGGAAGATACCAGCCCTAACCAGTTGATCCTTGAGATACTGATATATGGGGAAAGTGATGAGAGCCTTTTTGCAGTATTAAGGCAACTCAGAATAGAGATGACAGAAATGAAAAAGGAGAGAGAAAAAGATGACCTTGAGCTTTCGGCATTGAGAAGGGAAAATGCCAACTTAAGGGAAGAAATTAGAACACACACTCCCTCTCAAACTACACCCTTTACCCAAGAACAGGGAGAGTCCTCGGCATTACTAGCAAAACCAGAGGTGACTCGACAACCTGGAACCCAGATTGATCGAGATGATGTAACAAACCGAAGCCCGTTTGTTCAGCATATATTGGAGGCTAGGCTACCCGACAACTGGAGAGGCTTAACGATAGAAAAATATGATGGAATATCATACCCTGGAGAACATTTGGATATCTTCATAACCTAGTCAGTCTATATACAGAAAATGATGCCTTATGGTGCAGGGTATTCCCCACTTCACTCCGAGGACCTACCCTTACCTGGTTCACTAGGCTACCCCTTTCGTCCACTAATTCGTTTGTAAACCTCACCAGACGATTCAATTTGCAGTTCGCCACCAGCCGGCTCCACCCCCTGACGTCTTTGGCACTTGTCAACATCCGTCAGGAGAAAAGAGAGACACTTAGAGTGTTTATGGAATGCTTTGGTAAAGTAACCCTCTCAATCCATAATTTGGAACCAGCTGTGGCCATGCATTATCTCACAACGGCCCTCAGATTCAGACCTTTTGTTAACAACATATGCAAAAAACCACCCATGGACTTAGATGAGTTAAGGAGTTGGGCTGCAAAATATAAGCAGATGGATGAGCTGGCCGAATACCGAAGTCAAGTTCGGATGGACCACGAGTCCAATTCAAAAGATGTTGACAAAAGAGAAACTTTCAAATCTCGGCAAGAGAACAAAGATAGAAAGAATGATTCCGAGCGGCTGCCTAGAGGACCCAAGTATCCTTCATGTATAACTCTCAACACTAACCGGTCTAGGGTACTGTTGTACAATTTCTAAACACTAGCAAGTGAATTAGGAATTGCAACAAGTGATGTTACAATTTCTAAATACTAGCAAGTGCACTAGGAATTGCAACAAGTAATGAGTAATTTTAAGATCTAAGTATCATCTCTACAGGGAATTAGGAAATCAATTACCACTTCACAGAGCAAGAACTAATTGAACCATACGAATTTAGAAGAATAGTAACATATAAAAGCAATAAACCAGAACAATACAAAGAATTAAACTTGCAGTAAAATAGAGTATGAAAGTTGTGTTGAGATGAAATACGAATGAAGGATAGTTAGGAATTTATTTCACAAGAATATCAATATTAATTCAATTAAACCCTCTGAACATTCAACAATTGGTTAATTGACAATTAGTTTCACATATAACTAGTCAAAGGTTAATACCTTAACTCATTGACCCTAACGATCAATCAAACCCCCCTAATCCCTTAGGTGAGATTCAACTTCAAGTTGCATTAAGAATTAGAACCATAAAATTACAGAATTAAGTTCCCTTATCCCAAAGAAATTCCTAATTGCGGTTGCTAATTCAGATCAGAGAAACAGATCCAATTCCCATTGGTAAAGATCCCTCTTTGATTAATCAAGTGAATTCCTATTCAAAGATTATGTGAACAACAGAATTAACAACTCAATTAATCCAATAACTCAAATTTCAGAAGAAAAAGTTGAATCAATACATCAATTCAAGATTCATAAACTCCTAACTACGAAGAATTAAGTAAACATTGCAACAAAGAAAGAGAAAAAAGGAGAAGAAGGGAAGAAACACAGAAGATCCATCTTCAATAATCCCCAATCCGATCCTTCTTCTTGAAGCATGATGTTCGTCCCCAATTCTCTCTCTAACTCTCTCTGAACGAATAAAATGAAGTGAAAGCAAAAAATGAGCAAAAGACCCCGAAATCTAAGCTTTTTCTGGTATTTATAGAATTCCCGCCTTTGGGCGTTATCACTATGGTCCATAAGAGTGGCTATGTAGAGGCTTAATTGGTTTCTAAAGGATTGGAATGATCACTTTTGCTAATAAGAGTGGTAATGCAGAAAGTCGAGGGGTGTTCGTGATCACTTTCGAGAGCAATAGTGGCCACGTGCAACTTGCCAAGACAAGGACTCTCTGGAACATCCACTTTTGCTAGCAAAAGTGGTTACGCGCTTCTCGCTAATATTAAGTCTTCTCTGGAACACTCACTTTTGCTAGTGAGAGTGGTCACGCTGAAGTTTGTTGAGATTGAGGTTCTCTAGAACATTCACTTTTGCCAGCAAGAGTGTTAATGCACAACGTGTTCTTTTGAAAACTCTCTGGAATACTCACTTTTCACTGGTAAGAATGACCACGCCCAGACTTTACTTCTCCTTTAAGCTATGGAATGATCACTTTCACTAACAATAGTGATCACGCCCAGCTTGCATTCCGTAATTCTTGTGTTTTGAGTCCAGAATTACTACTCTTCTTCTTCCTTTCCATTGATCTTTCATTTCCATGAACCTTGCTCAGATTATTCCTACAAAAACAAGATTAAATTTCTTCAATTCTACACGGAAAACTCACAACTTCTAAAACAACTATGAATTTAAAGAAAATCTTCAATCATTATATTTTTATGAGTTTTTCTGCTTTTTCTAACAAATTTCCTAATAAACTGTTTAAAACTACATTAAAATATTAGTCAAAATATGGATTCATCACTACCCCAAACTTGAATTTTTGCTTGTCCTCAAGTAAATCAAACCAAACCAAGGGTAGTTCCTCCATTTTTCAAAATTAACAAACTGCTTATCTCAGATTTTTCCAATTTCTAATTCTATGTTTTCTGCAAAGTTTTCAATCAAGTTGTTCATCCAATTACTCATCATGATAGTCACACTGCATTAATCAAACTCTGAATAAGAATTGCTATCTAAGTTCATATATTTCAGCAAAGTTCATGTGAGCAACATTAAAAAGCATGATCATAACTCACTCGAAGTGTTTCTCGCTTCACTCAATAGTGTTTAGGCTACTGTTTTCTCTTTAAATCATCAAATTTACTACACTCTACCATATGCTTGCCCATATTCTCAATCTCCTTTGCTTAATACAATCAATCACACATCCAGAGGACTTTTTCAGGATATAACAGGGCTAAGGTCAAGGTAGGTATTGAACAAAATGGGAAACAATACATGCACTTTCAAAGAATCAGAGACATTTTGAGTGAATGACTTTAAAACTAGCATGGAATTGCACTATTTCTCACTAATTTATCTCAATTATGAAGCACACAATTCTAATTTTCCTTTCTTTCTTTTCTTGCTTTCATTCACTATTTTTCCTTTTCATTGGATTTATTTCTTTTGAACTTACTTTTTGCTCTTTCCACAACTTTGCTGCATATTTTTCATTTTTTTTTGTAGCTTTTTGCTATTTCTTTTTGTCTTTTTGAACTCAAAAACCTATATAGCTTGCTATTCCCCACCCCAAACTTAGAACATTGCCTGTCCTCAAGCAAATAAAAATTTGGGTGCCACCCCAAACTTAGTTTTAAACTCAATCTTGATTAAACTCAATATGCCACTTTTCCTTTGAATGGTAAAATTGGTTTTTCATTAAGGCTTATAATGAGGTAAATTCAAGAAAGGGATATTAAGCTCAAAGGGGTGAACTAAGATATTCAAGCACACAGGAAGGTTCATTTAGGCTAACTAGGCATAATCAAACAAGGCCTCCATCATATGTGTGAAAACTGTAAAGTTGCATATTTGATCAAGAAACAAGGCAAGTTTTAGAGAGTATAACAAAATTATGATTAATCACACATGAAAGAAAGATATGCAATTCAAATATCACTAGGTATTTGTAAGTGATCATGTTAATCAATAACTCACAATTCACTTTTTCAGAATTATATGCACCTAGTGGCAAGACTGCCTCATTTTGAAAATACAAGTGTGATCTCATTTTTAGAATGGGAAAAACAACTTAAAAAGAACAAAATCAAACAAAATTCACAGAATTATCAATTAAACTTCATTTGATTCACAAAAAGCAGTTCAATAGCTAAATTAATTTGTGTTTTTCAAAAAATTTCAATGTAATGTGAAGCTAACACATGAATAAGAAGTAGAAAATTAACCCCCCTTTCATGGCAGCTTGTGCAGTGTCAGCATCCATTGTGTTTGAGTTCTGTGTGATTGTGACATTTTCTGCACAAAACACTAAAAATTTCCATCAATTATCAGAAAAGTAAAGTAATTAAATTTGTAGACTTCTAAAACTAAAAAGAAAATGAACTTCATTATAACTAAAAAGTATTAAAATTATTCTGAACAACTACTGCATTTACAGAAACAAAAACTCCTAATTGTTAAAATTTACACGAACTAAAATTAAAAACAAACAGAATTAAAAATCCTAATCTACTTTTTTGCTTCATCCTCATCTTCTGAGATTTCTTCTTCCTGCTCTGATTCTTCTTCTTCTTCTTCTTCTTCTCCTCCACCACCTCTTCATAAGCTTGTTGTGGAAAATGGTTCTTGTAGATTGGCAGATCCTTAAAAACTGAGGAGTGTAAGCACTGAGCATTCTCTGCCAAGTCTGGAGTGTGATACATTCCTATTTTCTGACCAATATTTAGCATCACACACTCTAATAGCATTATGCCAGCTTTGACACTGTTATGCAGCTTAGTTTGTCTCTCAGCTAATTGATTCTGCCTTTCAGCCATCAGCTTTAAGATATCCTTCATCATCATTGGCTTCTCCTTTCTAAATTGAGAAGGAATGGGATCTGTTGCAGTGCAGGAAGTGGTAGCATATATTTCCTTCACCATGGACACAGAAATAGAAGGTACAGATCTTATCCTTTCTTGGTACTCGCCAAACTCCACCCCTGCATCTTCACAAAGTAAAGTGATTACTGAGGGAAAAGCTAGTGAATCCTTCTTGGTCTTCAGGATGTTGAGTATGCATTCACTAATGATTTTCTCCACATCTATATATATATCTGTGACTATGACAAAAAGCAGCTCAGCCCTCTTCATTGCCAATGTTGAGTTGTGTTTGACTGGTATGAAGGAATTCAGGATGAAGGTGATCCATACTTTGGCAAAAGGTAGCAGATTCTTAGTGACTATGCACTTTGGCTTCTTTGCTTGGTTCAGCTTCCAAGTTGTTCCTGGCCTTCCAATCTTCTCCAGAATATGCACATGGTCAATGTCAGGACTATTCTTGAATGCACTGAATTCCAGTACTAGACCAGTTCTAGACCAGCACCTACGCCTGTACCATTCCCTAAACATCATTACAATATAAGTCAATTCATAATTTTCACAGATAATTCCTAGGTTCATCAAACTAATAATGCACATGATGTATGAATGCAAGTTTCATTCCTCACTATCCACCCCTCAAATTTTCGTATTTATGCATATGGTATGCATGGGGATCCCTTACTCTACTGCCAGCGACTTGCCCAGCATTTAGTGTAGAGTTCACAATTTCATATCCAAGTCGTGTGGCGATCGGAGGACTCCATTCCCTGCATCACAATTGCACAGAAAAGATTTCATATCATTATTCAAAAATACCCAAACTGGTGCTGGCCCCAAACTGGGTCTCTTCGGGAATGGACCTCAACGACCCTAGGATGTGGAGTTCTTGTTGGGCTTAGCTAAGGCTTGCAAGTAGGGTCACGACCCGGCCACAGAGAGCTCTGCTGCGCCATCTAGGTCGACTGTTCCCCTTTCACCACCCCCGTAGGTCTACTCGGGACCGAACCTCCAATACCTACAGCTGTGCCTCTGTTATGCCATCAAGTCGTTCCAAAGAAATGTTATGATGCATGAAGTGTGATTCTTCTTTCTCTCCTCAATGTTTTCTCAATCTTGGGTCACACGAAATTCAAGCACAGAAACAAGCCCTCACACGGCTTGCTCAATCACTATTCACTTTCTCTTCTAGCATAGATTTGCCAAGCAATAAAGTTTAGGGATCACACACAAGCTTCCAATCCCACCAATACACATCCACTATTTTCCAACACATAATTCTCAATGATTTTGACACAACCCTCTCAGATTTTCTCACTCAAATCCTATTACATTAACTTGCTATATTAACACTACTCACTTTGTCATTTCCATTATTATTAACCATGCTACCTCCTACTTTAAATATCCCTTATCTCCACTTTTCTCTATCTCTCTGGTTTTTCCTTTTAGTTATTTTCTAATTACGTGTATTGACTCTCGACTACCTATTTAATTCAAGGTTACTTAATTTCGTTCTAATTCTTTTTAGGTTCATTTATATCAGTCCTCACGCGATAGGTTCCATTAAGCTAATAGTGAGATCTTTCTAAGGATAGTCTTTATTGATTAACTACTATATTCAGTCCCTTAATTACCATCTCTATACCTTTAATTAATATCCTTTTAATTTAGATAAACTTTCCATCAAAAGGGCTGCGCTTGATTCTCTCCTTTTTATTCCTTGTACAATGTAATGAACATGATGCATGATTCATCTTAGTGCTCACGGATTCAAGTGCAAACAGCAAACACATTCTATCATTATGCAGTCCTTATCACACATATTTCATCAAAATTATCACAATTTTAAGTACAACTTTTAGGAGTTCTTATCATCAAAACCGAGAGTGAATAGTTCTCACTTTCTTGTCCACCACAATTTTCCAAAACACCACATGCATAAGGCTTTTCAAACCAAGTAAACACATCCATCACAATCAATTCAATCATCCATCATCCAAACTAACAAGCAACCATTCTCATGCAAATCACACAAAATCCAACACGGTTTTCAATTCCTAAGTGTAGTCAATATTCTAGGCTTTCTCCATGCAAGATCAAATCTGTCCAGCTTTTCCACTAGACTTTCATCAAACTAAAAATTACATAACATAAAGGAAATCAACATGCAATGACATGGTTTCATCGTCCAAGTGGAGGGGCAACATTTCCAAGTGACATTCGAATTTTTAAGGGAAAACCGAAACACTTAGGGCTGAAATCAACATGCAATGGCTTCCATTTCACATGCAATCCAAGGTTTATTGGTTACAAGGATAGATCTACATTTTAAACAAAGAATCCAGCCAAACAAAGGTGAAACCGAGGCATGCACAAAGAGATCCAAAGCATTTCATGGTTAAAAATTAACATGCAATGGAAAGAATATGTTGATCAAGTTCACGGTTCATGGTTTCAAGAAGAAAATGTCATTAGTTCAAAGGTTCTACCAAGGAAACATAAAAACCGAGACATGCACAAAGAAAGATCCATATCCACACATCAAAGTTTCAAGCTTTTTAGGAATTAAAGTTGATTGAAGGTGAAATCAAACTCTTTGGGAGATAACCGAGACATGCACAAGGAAGATCCACATCCACACATCAAAGATTCAAACTTTTTAGGAATTAAAGTTGATTGAAAGTGAAATCAAACTCTTTGAGAGATAACCGAGACATGCAACAAGGAAATCCATACACTTTTTGGATAAAACTTAACATGCAAGTTCAGATTTGAAGTTCTTTCAACATGCAGTCCAACACACACTAATTTTTCAAGGAAAAAAGTGTAAAAACAGCCAAGAGATGGACATGCAAACACGTCAAGTGTGAGAACTCCCCCTTGCCTTGATTGTGACGAAAATTTAGGAGCAAAAGGAGTTGATCTTGGCTGGTTCCTCAAAGGAAAGTTGCTGGACCGAGAGGATGAGTCTCAAGCTTCAAACTTTCTCCTCTTGGTTAGGTTGTCTTCCTCAGTTCTTTGAAGAGAAAAAAAAGGGGAAAAAGCTTCAAATGGTTAGGATCAAGTGAAAAAGGAAGTTCTTTAGGAGTTCTTGGTATTAGGCTTCCATGGATCTTCAAATCAAAGAAGGAAAAAGGATGAGAAAGCTTACCTCTTTGAAGAAAGGGTCACGGTTTTGAAGAATCAAGCAAGAGAATGCAAGAGTGAAAGCTTGGAGCTCCTTGGCTTGTCTTGGAAGGTTGAAAGGATGAGAAAAATTTGAGAGATTTAGGGAGGAAGGGTCTCGGTTTCTTTGAAGAAAAAGAGAGAATGGAACTTGAAAGGAATTTTGAGAGAGAGGGTGGAGAGCTCACGGTTTTTGAGTGAAAAAAGAGAGAAATGAGGTAGTTTGATCTATTTATATGGAGGGTTTAACCTTTAAGTGACCAATTGCCACTTAACATGTTCATTTTGGCTTGCTTAGCAAGACTTCCAAACTGAAAACTGCACACGGTTTTCATTGAGTAAAAGCTGAAGTGAATTTGGTAAATTGATGCAAGGAAAGGGGTGTTACGGTTTTTAGTGCATGAATAGTGAATTTTGGGAAAGCTTGTAGGCAAAGTTAGTAAAATTCAGGAAGTTAAGTGCATGAAATACCCTAGGCTGCATGCACACGGTTTGGACATCACAAATTCCGAAATTCTGCACAAAAATCCAAAGGTAAGATTTTGGACAGCAATTGCATGAAATTTGGTTGGCCGAAAAAATGCGACATGACTAGGTTGTCACTTGGACGAGACTTTTGATGTGGTGCTAAGTTTAAGAGAATGTGATTGGTTAGAATAATTATGATGTTGGCAATTTGGAAGACATGAAAAGAAAGTTCCGAAATGACTTTGCCGACAAATCGGGAGACAAAATCCCGTGTATGGAATTCTAGTGGTCAATACTAGATTTCGGAATTTCGGGGCAATCACGATGTTTGTAAAATAGGGGACAAGGTTTGTTTGCATGAAAATCTAGTGGCCGATACTAGATTTGGAAATCTCCGGGTAATGATTGCTAGATCTCACGGAATTTTATGCAATGATTTTGACGGCTAAGAAATCATTACTAAATCTTTGTAATGATTAGGGAATCTTTACAATAATGATTTCTAGATTTCGTGAGATTCTGTGTAAAATTTTGACGGCTAAGGAATGATTACAAAATCTTAGCAATGATTACAAAATCTGACGTTTTTCAAGGCGAATATCCTTGATTTGACAATTTTAAATAAGATAAAATTCTAACTTTCGGGATAGATTATCAGGGGCATTTGTGAACAGCACAATTGAACATACTCAGAAAAATCCTTAGACGATATTGAAACTATCTATTTGCATGCAGTTACCTTAAAATACCTAATTCAAAAATAATTCAATATTCTAAAAATAAAATGCAGCATCTATCTAATTATTCCGACGCTAGCAAGCCGAAATAAGCTAATAATTGGAATCTAAAGACTACTAGCTAATTCTCAAAAATTGGGGCGTTACAAGGAGTGCATTATCACTATTGCTGGGCAAAGTGATAACGAGCAGCTACGTGACAACTTTTTCAAGTAAAAGGGATCATGGACAGAGGTCCAGATTATACTTACCTGTGCGTAGCCATTTTTTCCAGGGAAAGTAAACGTTCTAGAGAGGTTGTTTTCTCATCTGCCTCTGCGTGATCACTCTCATCAGTGAGAGTGAGCATTCTAGAGGAGTGTGTGAGCCTTCCTGCCTCTGCGTGATTACTCTCATCAGTGAGAGTGATTGTTCTAGAGAGGAACCTTAAAGTGCCTTCTCTGCATAGCTCCTTTCCTGCAAAATAGTGACTACTCCCATCAATCACATTTCTCTAAAACCTTAATTAACTCACTTATCTCACTCTAATCCTTTCAATTCATTCTCACAATATCAAATCTCACTTCATGTACAAAATTCATCTCAAAAAACGAGATGCAACAGAATCCTATCGCAGAAATTGTAGAATTTTCAATAATATAAACAATGACAATTCTAAAACAAAACAGAGAGCTTAAAATGGGTTAGAAATGTGAGTTGCCTCTCACAAAGTGCTCTTTTAACGTCACTAGCTTGACGTTAAATGTTCCTCACTTAAGAGGAACCAGTTTCATGCACACTTTGGCTTTCTCCACTTGACCTCCAAGGTAGACTTTTAGTCTTTGTCCATTCACCTTGAATTCTCTGCCATCCTTTGGATCTGTTATCAGTACAACACCATATGGTGATACCTCTTTAACCACGAAAAGTCCAGACCACTTGGATTTTAATTTCCCTAGAAACAACCTCAACCTTGAATTGAAAAGTAAAACGATTGCCCGGGTTTAATATCCCTTTTTAGAATAAATCTGTCATGTAACTTGTTAGTCCTTTCCTTGTATAATTTGGCATTTTCATAAGCATTGAGTCTGAACTCCTCCAATTCATGCAGCTGTAGCAGTCTTTTGTCTCTTGCACTAACTTAGTCAAAATTTAGCCATTTCACAGCCCAAAATGCTTTATGTTCTAGCTCCACTGGTAAGTGGCAAGCCTTGCTATACAGTAGTTGATAAGGAGACATCCCAATTGGTGTCTTGAAGGCTGTGTCCTATATGCTCACAAAGCATTTTCCACTTTCTTAGACCAATCCTTCCTTGAAGTGCTTACCACCTTCTCTAAAATTTGTTTTATTTCCCTGTTGGAAATCTCTACTTGGCCACTTGTTTGAGGGTGGTAGGGTATAGCTATTCTATGCTTTACTCCATACTTCTCTAGGACTGATTCCAGATACTTGTTGCAGAAATGACTTCCTCCAACACTTATCAAAATTCTAGGCACTCCAAACCTTGAGAAAATGTTCTTTTTGATGAATGAAACCACAGTCCTTGCATCATTGGATCTGGTAGAAATTGCTTCCACCCATTTGGATACATAGTCTACTGCTACTAACATATATTCATTCAAAAATGAGCTAGGGAAAGGACCCATGAAC
This sequence comes from Abrus pulchellus subsp. cantoniensis, assembly GCA_024086825.1. Taxonomy (NCBI): domain Eukaryota; kingdom Viridiplantae; phylum Streptophyta; class Magnoliopsida; order Fabales; family Fabaceae; genus Abrus; species Abrus pulchellus. Next base: position 17,954,169 of record CM044056.1, read on the forward strand.
TCTATTCCCCACATGTCAAATAGCTCTACCTCAAGTATGTTTTGCAGTGGCATATCATGTTTCTTAGATATATTTCTCATTCTCTGGCATCTGTCACATCTCTCCACATAATTCTTGGCATCCTTGAACAATGTTGGCCAGAAAAGACCAGATTGCAGGACTTTGGCTGCTATTCTTGAGCTTCCATGATGTCTTCTATATTCTGAACTATAACAATGCCACAAGACATCTTCCTGTTCTTCCTTTGGTATGCACCTTCTCAACAGCCCATCTACTCTAATTTTGAACAGCAATGGATCTTCCCACACATAGTAATTGCTGTCATGAAAGAAGTTTTTTCTTTGCTGCCAACTCATCCAATTTGGAACATGATGTGTAGCTTTAAAGTTGGCAATGTCAGCAAACCATGGCTGTGACTCAATCTTGAATAAGCTCTCATATGGAAACTCTTCTTTTATTTACTCTACCTCAATTGGTATGGTCTTAAGTGGTAATCATGATAAGTGGTCAGCAACTCCATTCTCCTTTCCTTTCTTGTCTTTGATCTCCAACTCAATTCTTGAAGGAGTAAAATCCACCTTAATAATCTAGGTTTAGCATCCTGTTTTGACAAAAGATACTTAAGAGCAGTATGGTCAGTGTACACTATAACCTTGGACTCTATCAAATAAGACCAAAACTTGTCAAATGCAAAAACTATAGCTAAGAGTTCTTTTTAATTAGTAGTGTAGTTAATTTGTGCAGTGTTAAGAACTCTACTAGCATAATGAATGACATGCAGTTTCTTGTCTTTTCTTTGGCCTAAAACTGCTCCTATAGCTACATCACTAGCATCACACATCAGCTCAAAAGGCAATTCCCAATCTGGTTTAAGAAGTACAGGTGTAGAAATTAATTTTTCTTTCAAAGTGTTAAAAGAGACTAAGCACCTATCATCAAAAACAAAATCTACAACCTTACTCAACAACTCACTCAATGGCTTTGCAATTTGAGAGAAATCTTTAATGAACCTGCGATAGAAACCAACATGTCCTAAGAAACTTCTTACTCCTCTTACATTCATAGGTGGTGGCAGCTTCTCTATCACTTCTACTTTTGCAGGGTCCACTTCCATTCCTCTTGCTAAAATCTTATGTCCTAAGACTATTCCTTCTTGTACCATAAAATGGCACTTTTCCCAGTTAAGCACAAGGTTTGAGTCTTGGCAACGCTGCAAAACAAGAGATAAATTAGCTAGACACCGATCAAAAGAATTACCAAATACAGAAAAGTCATCCATAAAAACTTCTATAATTCTTTCAATCATATAAAAAAAATGGACAACATACACCTTTGAAATGTAGCTAGAGCATTGCACAGTTCAAATGGCATCCTCCGGTATGCAAAAAATCCAAAAAGGCAAGTGAATATTGTCTTTTCTTAGTCCCTTGGGTCGACTGCAATCTGGTTGTAACCAGAGTATCCATCTAAAAAATAGTAGTAGTCATACCCAGCTAATCTCTCCAACATTTGGTCAGCAAATGGAAGAGGAAAATGATCCTTTCTTGATGCATCATTCAATTTTCTATAATTAATGCACATTCGCCTTTCGGTTACTGTTCTAGTAGGTATTAACTCGTTTCTTTGATTTGGCACAACAGTTATACCTCCTTTCTTAGGTACTACATGAACCGGACTGACCCATTGAATATCTGAAATAGGATAAATAACTCCTGTATCTAGTAATTTCATCACCTCTTGCCTCACTACCTCTTTTATAGTTGGATTAAGTCTTCTTTGAGGTTGGACAACAAGCTTGCAATTCTCCATTAATAATATCCTATGCATGCAAAAGGAAGGATATATACCTTTCAAATCAGAAATATGCCATCCTAGTGCAACTTTATGCTCTCTCAACACTCTCAAGATCTTTTCTTCTTGGTCTTTCTTCTGATTGCTATTTACTATTACAAGTTTATCATGTCCTTAAATCAAGAAATGCATACCTCAAGTTAGAGGGTAATTGCTTGAGCTCCACTTTGGGCTCTTCTTTCTTCTCCTTTTCTTGATGTAATTCTTCCTTGAGTTGGTTCACTGCATTGTTAACATCTAGAAGAGAATCTAGTTGCAAAATACTTTCTTTCACTACTTCATCTTTCTCCTCATGAATACTACATTTTCTCATCTTTCTCCTCATGAATACTACATTTTGCTGCAGCTATTGTACTTTCCAAGACTGCACTTTCATCATTTTTCTCTAAGGATGGTGGTATCACAGCATCTATTACATCAATCTTCATGTAGCTCATATCATCACTTAGATGTTTAATGGCTTCAAATACATTGAATATGACTTTTTCCTCTTGTTCTCTTAATAGTAATTCACCTTTCTGCACATCAATCAAGGCTCTCCCTGTGGCTAAAAATGGCCTTCCTAGAATGAGAGGTATATTCACATCTACCTCCATATCTAGTATAACAAAGTCTGCAGGAAATATAAACTTGTCTACCTTGACTAATAGGTCTTCTACTACTTCATAGGGATATATATATGATCTGTCAGCCAATTGTAATGTTATCCCTGTTGGCTTCACCTCCTCAATTCCCAACTTCATAATTGCTAATGGCATTAAATTTATGCTGGCCCCCAAGTCACACAAGGCTTTTCCAACTGTGCAATTTCCAATGGAGCACGGTATGCAAAATGACCCTGGATCCTTCAACTTTTGAAGCAATTTCCTCTGTAAAATTGCACTGCACTCCTCAGTGAGTAGTACTAGTTTCTCCATACCCAACTTCTTCTTCTTAGATAAAAGCTCTTTCATGAATTTTGCATAAAAGGGCATTTGTTCTAATGCCTCTGTAAATGGTATATGAATTTGGAGATTCTTGAACACATCTATGAACCTTTCAAACTGCCATTCTTGTCTAGGATCCTGTATTCTCTTTGGAAATGATAGCCTCTTGAATTGCTCTTCATTAATAGGCTTGCAGGCCTACTCAACTTTCTGCTTCTTGCCCCTATTTTCTTGTTTGTTACTGCAGTTTTCTTCTTCTTCTCCCCTCTTCAACATAGTGTATTTACCACTTGCAAAGTCTTCTTGTTTCAGCTCACTCTCCTCATGAGAATTTATGACTTAATCTTTCTTTCTTGGGCTTGAAACCACTGCTCCACTTCTAGTGGTTATGGCTTGGCACTGTTCCTTTAGTTTCACTATTGTACTACTAGGGAACCTTCCTTCATCTTTATTGGCAAGTTGCTCCGCCAACTGCCCAATTTGTGTTTCTAACTTCTTTATGGAACTTTCTTGATTTTTGAAGTTAGTTTTTGTCACCTTCATAAACTGCAGTAGAGTTTCTTCTATTCCATTCACTTTCTCACTCAAGGGTCTTGAATTTGAATACCCTTGATTTTTCTGAAATAGTGCAGAAGGACTCCTTTGAGAATATTGTTGTTGTGCTTGAGGAGATGCATTTGGGAAAGGTGCAGTACTCACATTTCCTCTTGAATTATAATTTTGTGGATTCCACTTGGAAAACTGTTATCCTCTATTGTTTTTTAGCTGGAAACCAGGTGGATATGGTTGCTATGGCCTTTGATAATTGCCCATATAGTTGACCTAATCAGGTTGTTCTATAACTATAGGATCACAAGCTCCATTCACATGGTTGCCAGCATAGAAATTACTCAGTTGTGAACTTTGAATAATACTAGTCTGCATGTTACTTATTTGTTGAGTCAATACAGCAAGCTGTTCAGAGAATTGTTGATTCTGCAGTTGGTTTTGAGCAAGCAAGGCTTCTATGGATTTGATCTCATAACCTCCTCTCCTTAAAGCTTGTCTTTCATTCAGATTTTGATACATCGAAGAAGCCATCATCTCTTTAATTTGCTGGGCTTCTTCCAAGGTTTTTGAACTCAATGAACCTCCAACTGCTGCATCTATCATGGTTTTAGTTGCTGCAATCATTCCATTATAGAATGCTTCGAGTTACATCCATTCAGGTATGCAGTGATGAGGACACTTCCTTAATAACTCCTTGTATCTTTCCCATGCCTCTACAATGGCTCTCCATCTTGTTGAACAAATGATGTGATTTTCCCTCTGATTTTAGCAGCTTTAGAAGGGGGAAAATACTTGAATAGGAACTTGTTCATCAAATCAGCCCATGTTGATATGCTACCTTGTGGCTGAGCTTGAAGCCAGCACTTGGCTTTATCTCTCAATGAAAATGGGAATAATCTGAGTTTAATTGCATCTTTACTCACTCCATTAATTTTGATTGTGTCACAAAGTTGCAAAAAATGTGATATGTGTAGATTTGGATCATCTGAATGGCCTCCTGCAAATTGGTCTTACTGTACCAAATTTAAGAGTGCAGGTTTTATCTCAAAGTGGTTGGCTTGAATTGTAGGTCTCAGAATAGAAGAGCTGAACCCTTGTAAATTAGGAACTGCATAGTCCACTAGTGTTCTTAGTCTTGGTTGTTCTCCCATCTTTATTTGTCTTGGAATTTGACTGATTTGAGGTGAAGATGTAAAACTCTCTTGCTCCTCTCTTTGAATTTGTTTAATTCTTGCTTCACTTCTTAACCTCCTTAGAGTTTGGTCAATGTCAGGATCAAATACCAAAGTGGATTTTTTTTTTTGTTTTTCCCTCGCATGTACAAATCAAAATTAAACAAAATTAGACTACAAATCAATATTCAGAAATACACAACAAAGATTATGCAGAAAAATATAAGCAAAAGCATATACAATTCAAGTCTAAACAATTGCAAAATTATGCATAAATTCTCTACTATTATTCTATACTTAGCTAATTAAAGGCAAAATAGAGTAATTTCTATGTAACACTAACTTGCAGAGAAAAATTCAAAAATCAAGAACTCAATCTAACAATTTTCCTGTTACTAATGATATTGAAACTCAAATTCCTCGACAACGGCGCTAAAAACTTGATGTTACAATTTCTCAACACTAGAAAGTGCAGTAGGAATTGTAGCAAGTAATGAGTAATTTTAAGATCCAAGTATCGTCTCCACAGGGAATTAGGAAATCAATTACCACTTCACAGAGCAAGAACTATCTGAGCCATACGAATTTGGAAGAGTAGTAACATATAAAAGCAATGAACTAGAATAATACAAAGAATTAAACTTGTAGTAAAACAGAGTATGAAAGTTTTGAGATGAAATATGAATGAAGGATAGTTAGGAATTTATTTCACAAGAATATCAATATTAATTTAATTAAACCCTCTGAACATTCAAGCAATTGGTTAATTGACAATGATTTTCACATATAACTAGTCAAAGGTTAATCCCTTAACTCATTGACCCTAACGATCAACCAAACCCCCCTAATCCCTTAGGTGAGATTCAATTTCAAGTTGCATTAAGAATTAGAACCATAAGATTGCAGAATTAAGTTCCATTATCCCTAAGAAATCCCTAATTGCAGTTGCTAATTCAGATCAGAGAAACAGATCTAATTCCCATTGGTAAAGGTCCCTCTTTGATTAATCAAGTGAATTCCTATTCAAAGATTACGTGAATAGCAAAATTAACAACTCAATTAATCCAAGAACTCAAAGTTCAGAAGAAAAAGTCGAATCAATACATCAATTCAAGATCCATAAACTCCTAACTACGAAGAATTAAGCAAACATTGCAACAAAGAAAGAGAAAGAAGGAGAAGAAAGGAAGAAACGCAGAAGATCCATCTTCAACAATCCCCTATCCGATCCCTCTTCTTGGAGCATGATGTTCGTCCCCAATTCTCTATCTGACTCTCTCTGAGCGAATAAAATGAAGTGATAACAAAAAATGAGCAAAAGATCCTGAGATCTAAGCTTGCTCTGGTATTTATAAGAATTCTCGCCTCTGCGCGATGTCACTTTGCTCCACAATTGTGGCCACACAGAGGCTCATATAGTTTCTGGAAGACTGGAACATTCACTTTCGCTGATAATAGTAGCAATCAGGAGGTCGAGGAGTGCGCGTGTTCACTTTCATGAGTAAAGGTGGGGCACGCACAACTTGCCTTGATACACTTCTCTCTGGAATATCCACTTTCGCCAGCAAAAGTAACCATGCAGAACTTTTTTGACTTTTGCATTTAGGTACAACCAATTGCTGTTTTTTGCATTTTGTGAATTCTGATTTCTACACTTTAATTTGCTGCACTGCATTTTTGTTTGTTGCACAATTGCCCTGTTTCTGCTCCAGAATTCTGTAGGATTTAATCAATAGGACTGCACACTTATTGTTTTGTTTTCACTGCACATTGTATTTAATTTTTTTGCGAAATAGTTTCCTACATAATCTCCACTTTAGTTACCTCATTCATTCAATTTCTTTTCAATTTTCATAGCTAATTCCTAATGAATGACCAGACCAAATCTGGGAGATTTATATCCTCTAGATACTGAAATTGATAGGACATTTCTTAGGAACCTTAGGACAAATAGACAAAACTCTACACATACTGAGGAACCATCTTCTCCATCTTCCATATATTATTCTGTGCATTCTTTAAATTCTGAACCTTTAGAAATGGCAAAAAATGACCTGACACTTAAGGAGCTTGCTGCACCGGACGTGACTTATCAGACTTTGTGTATCCAATACCTAGATGTGGATGACCTTTTTGTTCTTAAAACTGGCCTAATCCATTTTTTGCCTAAATTTCATGGTCTTGCAGGTGAAGATCCATATAAACACCTCAAGGAATCATATTGTTTGCTCTACAATGAGACCACAAGGTGTGCCTGAAGAGCATGTGAAATTGAAGGCTTTTCCATTCTCTCTTATGGATTTGGCTAAAGATTGGCTTTATTATCTTCCACTTGGCTCTATTACAAGTTAGGACACCCTCAAGAGATTGTTATTGGAAAAAAATTTTCCTGCCTCAAGGGCTGCCTCAATATGAAAGGAAATATGTGGTATTAGGCAGCTGGAGAGGGAAAGTTTGTATGAATATTGAGAGCATTTCAAAAGACTACGTGCTACTACCCCCATCATCAGATAATTGACCAGCTGCTAATCCAATACTTTCTATGAGGGGTTACACCTAATGGATAGGAGCATGATCGACGCAGCTAGCAAGGGAGCCCTAGTTGATAAGACTGCTGCAGTTGCTAGAAACCTGATTGAGAATATGGCAACTAACTCTCAATAATTTGCTATAAGGCAAAATTCCATCATGTCCAGGAGTGTCAATGAAATTCAAACTTTAGATTCACATAGATGAGTTGGCTTCTATGGAAAAACAGTTCGCATCCATCCAAAAGAATTCTGCTGCATATACACCTTCGCCTCCATCCATTCTAGCTATGCTTTGTAGGATCTATTCATCTACGGATCACTTCACTGATAGTTGCCCCACATTGCAAGAAACTGAATCTTCGGAAGGTAATCCTCAAGCTTATGCTGCTAATATTTTTGCTAATAAATTTCCTTTTCAACAGCCGCAACAACAACAAAGCTGGGATTTATCCTCTAATAGATATAATCCCAGTCGGGGGAACCATCCTAACTTAAGGTGGGGAGGAAATGCACAGCATCAAAGCTCTAGCCAACCAACCAATGTTGTTGGAATTCTCTAAACACTAGCAAGTGCACTAGGAATTACAGCAAGTAATGAGAAAATTTAAGATCAGAATATCATCTTCATAGGGAATTAGGAATTCAATTACCAATTCGCAGAACAATCACTATTTGTGCCATATGAATTTGGAAAGGTTGTGACATATGAAAGCAATGAACCAGAACAATACAAAGAATTAAACTTGTAGTAAAAACAGAGTATGTAGATTGTGTAGAGATGGAATACAAATGAAGAATAGTTAGGAATTTACTTCACAAGAATGTCAATATTAATTCAATTATACTTCTGAACATTCTAGCAATCGATTAATTAACAATCAGCTTCACATATAACCAGTCAAAGGTTAATCCCTTAACTCATTGACCCTAACGATCAACCAAACCCCCCTAATCCCTTAGGTGAGATTCAATTTCAAGTTGCATTAAGAATTAGAATCATAAGATTGCAGAATTAAGTTCCATTATACCTAAGAAATTCCTAATTGCGGTTGCTAATTCATATCAGAGAAACAGATCCAATTCCCATTAGTAAAGGTCCCTCTTTGATTAATCAAGTGAATTCCCATTCAAAGATTACGTGAATAGCAGAATTAACAACTCAATTAATCTAAGAACTCAAAATTTAGAAGAAAAAGTTGAATCAACACATCAATTCAAGATCCATAATCTCCTAATTACGAAGAATTAAGCAAACATTGCAATAAAGAAAGAGAGAGAAGGAGAAGAAGGGAAGAAACGCAGAAGATCCATCTTTAACAATCCCCAAGCCGATCCCTCTTCTTGGAGCTTGATGTTCATCCCCAATTCTCTCTCTGACTCTCTCTGAACAAATAAAATGAAGTGAAAGCAAAAAATGAGCAAAAGACCCCGAAATCTGAGCTTTTTCTGCTATTTATAGAATTCCTGCCTCTGGGCGTTATCACTATGCTCCATAAGAGTGGCTACGCAGAGGCTTAATTGGTTTCTGAAGGACTGGAATGATCACTTTTGTTGATAAGAGTGGTAATGCAGAAGGTCGAGGAGTGTGCGTGATCACTTTCGAGAGCAATAGTGGCCACGTGCAACTTGTCAATTTGAGGACTCTCTGGAACATCCACTTTTGCTAGCAAAAGTGGTTACGTGCTTCTCACTAATATTAAGTCTTCTCTGGAACACTCACTCTCGCCAGCGAGAGTGGTCACGCTGAAGTTTGCTGAGATTGAGGTTCTCTGGAACATTCATTTTTGCCAGCAAGAGTGTTAACGCACAACGTGTTCTTTTCAGAACTCTCTGGAGCACTCACTTTCACTGGTAAGACCACGCCCATACTTTACTTCTCCTTTAAGCTATGGAATGATCACTTTCACTAACAATAGTGATCATGCCCAGCTTGCATTCCATAATTCTTGTGTTTTGAGTTCAGAATTGCTACTCTTCCTCTTCCTTTCCATTGATCTTTCATTTCCATAAACCTTGCTTAGATTATTTCTACAAAAACAAGATTAAATTTATTCATTTCTACACAGAAAACTCACAATTTCTAAAACAACTATGAATTTAAAGAAAATCTTCAATCATTATATTTTTATGAGTTTTTCTGCTTTTTATAACACATTTTCCTAATCTGGTTTAAAACTACATTAAAATATCAGTCAAAATATGTATTCATCAGCAAGTAATGAGTAAAATTAAGATCCAAGTATCATCTCCACAGGGAATTAGGAAATCAATTACCACTTCTCATATCAAAAACTAGTTGAGTCATACAAATTTGGAAAGGTTGTAACATGTAAAAGTAATAAACCAAAACAATACAAAAAATTATACTTGTAGTGAAACAGAGTATGAAAGTTGTGTTGAGATAAGATACAAATGAAGGATAGTTAGAAATTTATTTCACAAGAATATCAATATTAATTCAATTAAACCACTGAACATTCAAGCAATCAGTTAATTGACAATCAGTTTCACATCTAACTAGTCAAAGGTTAATCCCTTAACTCATTGACCCTAATGATCAACTAAATCCCCCTAATCCTTTAGGTGAGATTCAATTTCAAGTTGCATTAAGAATTAGAACCATAAGATTGCAGAATTAAGTTCCCTTATCCCTAAGAAATCCCTAATTCTGGTTGCTAATTCAGATCAGAGAAGCAAATCCAATTTCCATTGGTAAAGGTTCCTCTTTGATTAATTAATTGAATTCCCATTCAAAGATTACGATAACAACAGAATTAACAACTCAATTAATCCAAGAACTCAAATTTTAGAAGCAAGAATCGAATCAATACATCAATTCAAGGTCCATAAACTCCTAACTATGAAAATTAAGCAAACATTGTAACAAAGAAAGAAAAAGAAGGAGAAGAAGGAGAAAAGAATGCAGAAGTAGCATCTTCAATGATCCCCAATCTGATTCCTCTTCTTGGAGCTTGATGTTTGTCCCCAACCCTCTCCCTGACTCTCTCTAAACGAATAGAATGAAGTGAAAACAAAAAATGAGCAAAAGATCCTGAGATATGAGCTTGCTTTGGTATTTATATGAATTCTCGCCTCTGCGTGACATCACTTTGCTCCACAAGAGTGGCCACGCAGAGGCTCATATAGTTTCTGGAAGACTGGAACATTCCCTTTCGCTGATAATAGTAGCAATGCAGGAGGTCAAAGAGTGCGCGTGTTCACTTTCATGAGTAAAAGTGGGCACACACAACTTGCCTTGATACACTTCTCTCTGGAACATCCACTTTAGTCAGCAAGAGTAATCACGCAGAACTTTGTTGATTTTGAAGTCCTTTGGATCGCTCACTTTCGCCATCAAGAGTAACCACGTAGAACCTTGCTGATTTTGAAGTCCTCTGGAGCACTCACTTTTGCCAGTAAGAGTGATAACACCCAGTGTGTTCTTTTGAGAGACTCTCTGAACACTCACTTTCACTGGTAAGAGTGACCACGCCCAGACTATATTCCTCATTTATGCTCTGGAACTATACTTTCACTAACAATAGTGATCATGCCCAGCCTTCATTCCATTAATCTTGTTCTTTGAGTTTGGAATTGCCACTTTTCCTCTATCATTCCGTTGATCTTCCATCTTTCATGCACTTGGCTCAGATTTTCCTACAAAAACATGATAAAATTCTTAAATTCTACACAGAAAATTCACAAATGCTAAAACAACTATGTATTTAAAGAAAATCTTCAATCATTATATTTTTATGAGTTTTTTTGCTCTTTCTAACATATTTTCCTTATCAAATGGGTTAAAACTAAATTAAAATACTAATAAAATATGGGCTCATCACTACCCCAAACTTGAATTTTTGCTTGTCCATTTTTATATTCAATTAACAAACTGCTTTTCTCAAATTTTCCAATTCCTAATTTTGTGTTTTTCTGCAAAATTTTCAATCACGTTGTTCATCCACTTACTCATCATGATAGTCACACTACATTAATTATACTCTGAGTAAGAATTGCTATCTAAGTTCATATATTTTTGCAAAGTTCATGTGAGCAACATTGAAAAGCATGATCACAGCTCACTAGAAGTGTTTCCCTCAACACTCAATAGTGTTTAGGTACTGTTATCTCTCTAAATCATCATTTTTTACTACACTCTACCATAGGCTTGCATATATTCTTAATCTCCTCTATAAAAATGTAACAAATCACATATCAAGAGGACTTTTCAAGTAAAATTAAGGTTAAGGGACAGGTACGTTCAATCAATTTGGGGAACAATGTAGGTTGTGCCAAATAGAAAAGATGCAATTCAAGTAGATGAGATTCAGAATTTAGAATGAGATTGCATTCTTTTTATCTTCCATTCAATTCTGCACAACATTTTCTGATTTTTGCAACATTTCAATTGTTTTTCATGTATCAATTTATGCATGAATTTCTTTTCTATTTTTCACACTTTGTATTTCTTCTTTCCAAACTTTGCTTTTCATTTTTCTTTTCGATTTACTCAGAACTCAAAGCTTTTGCTTTTTTTTCTTTTCAAGTAACTCATACTTTTGCTGTTACCCATAGCTCAGAACTCAGAGCTTTTGTTGTTTCTTCTCTTTTCAAGTAACTCATACTTTTGCTATTACCCACCCCAAACTTAAAACTTTGCTTGTCCTCAAGCAATGTCATACAATATCACAACATGCCACCCCAAACTTAATTCTGAAAATCATCTTTAGTTAAACTTAAATTGCCTCTTTCTTATTCGGACAGGTTTCATGGTTTTCCAGTAGGGCTTGTATTGAAGTTTACCAAAAGACGTGTTAAATGCTCAAAAGGGTGAACTAGGATTTCAGTACAAGGGAGGTTTATTTAAGTTCTAAGCATACACAAGAAAGGCCTCCATCATATATGTGAATTGTACATATTACAGATTTACTCAAGAAACAACACAAGTTTTAGAGGTGCAGCAAAAATATGAATCAATCAACACACAATAAGAAATGCATGAGGTTCAAGTCTCACCAAGGATATTTAAGTGAACATGTTAATTAATGAAGCTCACAATTTACTTTTCAGAGTTATATGCACACAGTGGCAAGACTACCTCATTTTGAAAATTACAAGTGTGATCTCATTTTGAGAATAAGAAAAACAACTTAAAAGGTAAAATTAAATTAGAATTCACATAATTATCAATTGAAATGTAATTGTTTCACAGAAAGCAGTTCAATATCTATTCTAATATTTTTGTGTTTTTCAGAAAATTTTCAGTGTATTGTGAAATCAACACACGAGTAAGAGGTAGAGAATTAACCCCCTTTTATGGCAGCTTGTGCAGTGTCAGCATCCATTGTGTGTGAGTGTTGTGTGATTGTGACATTTGTTGAAATTAAAAACAAACAGCATTAAAAGTCCTAATCTAATCTTCTGCTTAATCTTCTTCATGTGAGATTGCTTCTTCCTCTGATTTTTCTTCTTCATCGTCTTCTTCCTCCTCCACTACTTCTTCAGCTGGCTGTGGGAAGTGAGTTTTGTAGATTGACAGATCCTTAAAAAATGAGGAGTGAAGGCATTGAACATTCTCTGCCAAATCAGGAGTATGATACATTTCCTCCTTGGTCATTCCCATTTTCTGGCCAATATTCAGCATGATAAATTCTAGCAGCATAACTCCAGCTTTGACACTGTTGTGGAGTTCAGTTTGCCTCTCAACTAACTGGTTTTGCCTTTCAGCCATTAGGGTGTCCATCATCATGGATTTTTCCTTTCTAAACTGAGAGGGAATTGGTGCTATAGAGGTGCAAGAGGTGGTAGCATATATCTCTTTCACCATAGAGACAGAAATAGGAGGAACAGATCTGATCCTCTCCTGGTATTCGCCAATCTCCACTCCTGCATCTTCACAATGTAAAGTTATGAGTGAGGGAAAGACAAGTGAATCTCTCTTGGTCTTCAGAATGTTGAGGATGCATTCACTTATGACCTCCCCCACATTAATGTACATATCAGTGACTATGGCAAACAGTAGCTCAGCTCTTTTCACCACCAGTGTTGAGCTATGGTTGACTGGCATGAAAGAATTCAGAATGAAAGTGCTCCACACTTTGGCAAGTGGCAGCAAATTTTTGGTGATGATGCACTTTGGCTTCTTGGCCTGGTTGAGCTTCCAGGTTGTTCCTAGCCTTCCAATCTTGTCCAAGATCTCCACATAGTCCTTGTTAGGACTATTCTTGAAAACACTGAACTCCAGCTGTGCAAGTTGCTCTGCAGAATTGATGTTCATGTTGGCTGGAGTGAAGTCTACTCTCATCCCTTTGACCATTGCGTGGAATTTAGGGATTTGATCTCCCTTGAATCTCATGGCGTTGGCATAGAACTCTTGAGTAATCTCCCTCAAACCCATGCCAGCCAATTAGCAGAAGTCATCCCACTTTCTCTTTTGGATCTCTTCTTGTATTCAAGATATTTGTCTCCAGCTATTTCAAAAGCTCTGTCTAGGACAATCTTTCTCCTCATAATATTTGCCCGGAAGAAGTTCTCATGGGCAATACTTCTAAATCTGGGGTCACATACTTCAATTGGCCTAGAGGCTGAAGCTCCATCCATTCTAGCCCTCTTTGATCTTGGAGTGTTCTTGGAAGCTCTAGTTTGAGTTTTTCTAGAAGATCTAACTGGAGTGTTGTTGGAAGTTCTGGCCATTTTTCAATTTTCTGCAATAAAGAACTAATTGGACATTTTATTTTAATACACAAATGCCTAATTACTGATATACACCATTGAACAATCAATCTTCAGAGAAAATTTTTTTTATTGTATCCCTAAATTGCAATTTCAGAATACATTCACTATCAAAACATATCAAGGTAACATAGAGGGATTATTTCAGGTTGTCAATCAATTTTTCAACAAAACTTTGTAATTTAAGCAAAAAGCTATTTTAGCAGAACATGGTATGTCAATATTCAAATATACAAGCACAGATGCACAGAATTGAACTACTATATTCAAAGAATTTTTAAATTGATATCCCTAATTTGTAACTCAGAGTGCACACTCTCACAGAAAATTGTGTTAACGTAGATGTATATTTATAGGTCTCAACAAAATTTTAAAACATAGTTTTGCACTTTAATTGTCAATTCAACATTTTCAGGAAAATTTGTTTAGGTCAACTCAGATTCTGCATAGATTTGGCTCTTATAGTGCAATGTAGGTTCAATTATCCCAACAAAAATATCATAATTGACAAGGAAAACCTATTCAGAGTGTTGTCCATTTTATTATTAAACCAAATAGCCTCAGAATAGTGCCCCATTGCCCCATTCAAAATTTTCTCTAACTTCAAACACAGAAAACATTGCATAATTTAATTTCAAACAATCATTTTCACAATTTTTTACTCAAAATAATTTTTTATTGAATTCTTTTTAGTTCAATTCCAATTCTACAGAAATTTAATCAGATAAATGTCATAATGTAGATTCAAATCTTTCAATAACAGTTCCCACTACAGTGAAACCTAGGCACAGTATCTTGTAATTCCATTGTCGAATCAGTTAACTGAAAACATTCTGAGTTGCCATATTCAACATTTTCCCCAAAACATTTAAACATACTAACCCCAAACACAGATTCATAGAATAAAGAGAAATGCATCTGAGATGGAGATGTAGAAATGTAGCTCGAGTGTGGGAAAGAAAAGAATAGGCTTCTGAATTGAAACATAGAGGGTGAGAATAAGAGAAATATGGACAGAAACGTGAGTTTTAGGGCTAGAGTGTGTGTGCGTGTTCACTCCTAGGTATATTTATAGCCATGCGAGAGCACCTGACTACGCTTAAAAAGAAAAGTGAACGTTACAAAATTAAAGGCTTCCAGCATTGTCACTATTTTTAATCAGAGTAAGTGTTCCAGAGAGTTTTATTTTTCTAAGTGAAGAGCGCATTATCACTATTGCTGGGCAAAGTGATAATGCGCAAGCTATGTGACAATTTTTTTCAATAAAAAAAAATAACGCACAGAGGGATACTTTTACTTGCCTGTGCGTAGCCACTTTTTCTAGGGAAAGTGAATGTTCCAGAGAGGTTGTTTTCCCATTTGCCTCTGAGTAATCACTCTCATCAGTGAGAGTGATCATTCTAGAGGAGTGTGTTAACCTTTCTGCCTCTACGTGATCACTTTTATCAACAAAAGTGATTGTTCCAGAGGGGAACATCAAATTGCTTCTCTGCGTAGCTCCTTTCCTGCAAAATAGTGACTTCTCTCATTAGTTAATTGCATCTCAACCCTGAAATAGCTCACTTATCACACTAATCCTTTCAATACACACTCACAACATTAAATCCTACTTCATGGATCAAAGTCACCTCAGAAAATAGATGCAGCAGAATTAAAAAGCTTAAATTGCGAAAAGTATATAACATGAATGAAGAAGATTCTATTACAATGCAGAAAGCTTTAAATGGGTTAGAAATGTGAGTTGCTTCTCACAAAGTGCTCTTTTAACATCACTAGCTTGACGTTAAATGTTCCTTACTTAAGAGGAACCAGTTTCTTGTGTATTTTAATGAATAATGCAATGTGGCTGAAATAGAGAGTATGAATCATGTGTTTGATGGAAATTGATGTGCAATGTGATGTGTGCTAGAATAGTTAGGCCCCGTGTGGGTGATTGTGTATGATGGAATGACTTTGATTGGTGAATTAATGATATTGTGAATGGATGAAGGCTATGTGTCGTATATTGTGGATAAAATGTGGGCCATGTGCTGTGTAATGTGAATTGAATATGGGCTGTGTGCCGTGTGCAAGCATGAATATTTCTTGTGTGAATAAAATGTATGTGAATGGGGCGTGTAGCGCTGATGTAATGTGTTGTGAATGGTTCAGTAATACACTGGGAGTGTGAGAGATGAGGACGGTAGAAATACCTTGAGGAAGAGGGAGTGGTGGTGACACCGACTGTGGAATGGGTGCACAACAAGCCATACACTCTCTTCTTGACTAGACCTCTGACCATTACCTTTGCTGAGCGACCTGTGAATGCCCACATGGTATCCATGATGCAGGGGTAACCGGCGACCATTCATGATGTAAATCTGTGATCATAGTGCTGCAGTGAATGTGGCTCGCATGCATATGCATGAGTTTATGAATTATACTTATGGATGTGAAATGCTGCTTGTGATTGTGTTTGTTCAATGCATTGGAAATGTTCTGAAGGTGAGACTCTACGTTTATTGTGTTTTTGGGTAATGTAGAGTACTCATCCTTACATTCATTTTTCAGGTAACCAAAACGATCAGCACCAAGCTCAGTGAAGGGACGGATGGTGTCACACCCCAAAATTTCCTTACTTTTAAGTTAATTACTAATTATATCAATATAAATAAATTAGAATTATATCATATATATATAGTTAGGAATTAAAACACACTTAGTCAAATTTACTGGAAAAACAGATGAATTAAGAAAAAATTGGGTAACGAATTATAATGTGTAATAAAAATAATTACCTAAAAAAGTTTGTTTTTATAAATTTATACTATATTAATTATTTATTGCAAAATTTATAATCAATTTTGGTGAATAAAAATAGAAAATAAAAAAATAAGTTATAACATTGGCCAAAAGGACCAAAATACCCCTAGATTAGGCCTAGAATGAAGACCCAAGTTGGATAAGGAAATGATAATGGAAAATTCTGAAATTTTTATGGAAAATTATTGGGCCAAATGAGGTTGTATTAGTTCAAGAACCAGACCCAAACCTCAACTATAAAATTCAAACCAATTTTTTTAAATTCAGCACTCAAAGTGGTGTGAAAAGGGCTAGGCAAATGGACCAAGACTTCCAATTTTGGAATCCTATCTTACCCAATCCAATTGGCACAGTTTTGGCACAAAAGAATAGACTAAATTTGTCAATAATTGGGCAAAATATCAGCTGAAGTGAAGGAAACCAATAAGAAAGAAAACTTGGTTTACTAAAATTCCTTGATGATGACATAGGGTCAATGGTTCAATCCCTAACCAAGGAGCCTAACCAAATGTCAACTAAACCCAAACAAAATCAGCCAAAAATAGTATTATGTGAGAGGTTAAAATCTGAATTTGAAACCAGGAACTAAAAAGAAACACTTAGGCCAACTAGATGACATCACAAGGGTCCAAAATATCCACTTTGAGCATAATTATTAGGGACCACTTTTCACCTTGATAAAATCTGAATTTGGGAAAGCCTCCAACAGCAAAGTTACTCCACTTTAACCTATCTAAATGGTAGTGCACCCTCTGTCCCATAAAAACCAAGAAAAAATAATTAAAAAGCATTCACCAAATACAAGGCCTAAATTCACGTGTAAATGGAGGAAATTGGAAGCTCTAGCCAAAATTCCTAAATCCAGCCAAACCAAACTCTTCTATTCACCTGATCACATCCAACACATGCTAAAAATAAACCTCACCACTCAGCCATCTCACTCTCCAAGCCAACAAAGTAGGAAAAACTCCAAAAATACCAAATAACTCCACCACCAAATTTAGTAAAAGAACTTCAACATTTGAGGACCTTTTTGGACAAGCTCAAAGCTAACTTGGAAGGGCAGTAAAGAGGTTCAAACCATACCAAGAAAAAGAAGAGAAAGAGGAGATCAAAACACCCTTGCAACCTCACCCAAAAAGGCAAAGACAAAATCAAGTAAGGGAGGGGAGTATAGTTCAGAAATTGGGAGAATACTTTTGCTAATTAATTTTGAGTCAAGGGAAAACCCTTAACCCTTTATATTAAATGAAAATTTCGTGGGTCTAATTGATATATGAAAACAAAATTTACGTGCACAAGAAAATCCAAGAAAAACGTTAAAAACAGCAAAAATAGAAAATTCTGCAGAAAAATCTTAACCAACTGTAAGTGGGTATTTTTGAGGAAATTTTATTGATGACTTTGCTTGTTATATGTTATTGTTATGATATTAGGCTGATTATATATGAATCCATGCCTTGAAATTGATTGAGGGTTTTGTTAAAGTTTTCCGTTTATAATCAGGAGTTTTCTGTCAGAAATTATTTACTACTTCTGTAAATATTCTTTTGATGCATGATTTGAGTTCTAAGTTTTTGTTTAATTTTTATATGGAATAAATAATATAAAATTAGTGAAAATTTCGTGATTAGGCTTTGGTAGAACATAAAAATGAATTTTTGCAAATTTTTAAGAAGATTTACGATTCTAAGATAGTTATAATTGTTTTTGTGTTGGTTTTTATTTTTAAATTTTTTTTTTAAATCACAAAAATTCTCCTAAGATATTAGCTTGTATTATCATAGTATTCTTGATATTTTGGATTTATCTTGACTTGAAATAATATTTTAAATGTATTTTTAAAGATTTTGAATGAAAGGAAAAAGGAAAATGATTTAAAAATGGAGAAATTACTAAGAAATAAGCTAGGGACTCTTGGACAGTTTTTAGAACCAGTGAAGTATAAGAATCATACGAATATTGACCAAGATATGAAATTAAATTTGAAAGATTGGACCTTTAGATGAGAAAATACTATGATTGGACCATAAATAGACTTCAAGAAGTTTAAATTAATTAATCACATGAGTAGTAGGACCAAAGGAATGTTTTTGACCATATTGAGACCTGGAAAATGACTTAGAGGAAAGAGAAAAACGTGCTGGACAACCTGACTTCTTAAAGTTTTGGAAAAAGGACCTAATTGCAATTAACATAAAGTGTAAGGACTAAACTGCAAATAATGTAACATATTAGAAAATCTTTGCAAAAATTTTTGTTAGTATTTTATTCATGTATATAGTTAAATTTTGAAACTTTTCCCACTAATTTTACTTTGTTTGGATTTAAATTGTATTAGTTATGAGTTTTCTAAAATTCTGCTACATGAAAATAGTATTCTGGGGGCAGTATGCCTTGATTCAATTTCGTTTTAATATATATGTGTGGCATTATTTTATCTTTATTTTTGTATAAAAATAGACTTATTAATGAAACTATTCTCACTGGTTTCACTTTATTTTGAATTGAAATAAAATAGATATGAATTTTTTAATATTATGATGTGTGAAAATGATTCCTGAGAACAGCTCACTTTAAGTTCCTTTATTCTTAAAATTGCATGATGTGATTTTATTTATATTTTTATACAAAACTATACTTCAAGAGGAAACCATACTCACTGATTTTATTTAAATTGGAGTTAAAAAAAAATACTTATGATTTTCTAAATTTGCTGTTATATGAAACTAATGGTTTGTGCATATTGCTGAGATACTTGATTTCGTTTTTAAGGATATATTTGGCATTTTTTTATTCATATTTTTCCATGAATATAGATACTATAGGGAAAATATCCTCACCAGTTTGATTAATTTTGGACTTAAAATAAAATATTTATGATTTTTATATTTAATTGATTCTAAGAAGTGAGTTAATGTGAGTAACAGAGAATAATTAGGTGAAACTATATAAGCAAAGTGAAAGAATGCCACTAATTTCATGAATTTTGATGGTGAATTGAATAACTTATGATTTTTATATATGCAGTTGCAGAATTATGCTAACCTATGACATGTACTAATAAAATTAAAGTACGAATTAATGTATGTAAACATTTTGAATTTAAAAGTATTTTAACTCTGAAATAGACATAATACTGAAAATAATCTCACTGGTCTCATGTGTTTTGGAAGAGAATTGAATTTATTACAAATTTTACAATTTACTGGATTCTAAAAGTGGCATCATGTGAGCAGTAAAAAGAAACTAAGTTAAATGTTACTTTTTGTGTAAAAATTATTTATGTGTATATTTTTTTTGAAACGTATACACTTAAAGAAAGAAAACCTAGGTGATTTCATGATTTTTGGATTTGTATTGAATTAGTTATGAATTTTACAAATTGATGCGTGAAATCTAAAAAAAATCTGAAAATAGCCATGTCCATAAAATGAATGATTCTCTTGTTTTAAGAGATGAATGATTTTGATAGTGTGTATCCAATGGACAGATTAATGGCTAGGATTCATTTTGTGATTATGAAACAGTTCATAGGGACAGTGGTTGAAAACGCCAGGTACAGACGAGGGGCAAATAGTATTGGTTTTACCATAGGGGATAGTAAGATACCTAAGTCCTAGCAAGAGACCAAACCTAGCTAATTTGTGTTGCAGGCAGTGGGAAATATGCTAAACTATCCTGACAAGCACTAGAGCATACCAAGATTGGTTAGAATGTAAGCAGTTATGAGTGACCATAATAGAATTTGAGCATGGTTCCCTATTTGGGATGTTGTACTTATAGCACTATCTGGATTGCGGGCACAAAACTCCCAATCTTCAACCTAGAAAATTAAATGAACAATTAATTACTCCATGGAGAAAAGAAATAATACGAATAAAATACTATGAGACGCTTATTCATAAGTTATGTAGTGGTTATTTTTATTCAGAAATTAGTATTGCCTTATGAAATAATTTATGAATGATTTACTCACCCTTTCTTTGTTTGTGTCTATTAACTATGTTATGAATGCAGAATGAGTGCTGGGAGTATTCCTATTCCTGAGCAGAACATGACTTTTAGTATGGGATTAGGAACGTGGAGCCATAATAATGCTAATCAATCTATTATCTTTACGGGTTGTGTGATACTAACTATTACTACCATTAACAACCCCCATATTGCTTCCATAATTATGCAGAGTCCTATTAGAGTTGAGATTCCCTACCCCATGTATTGTGTAGCAGCTTACCCGGGCCTTCATGTTGATCCTCCTCCAGATGGATTAGATGACTAGAAGAGAGATCTGCTCGTAAAGAAAAAAAAAATAGTCGACAATAGGGTATATGTAAATTATTAGTGCTTAGGATCTTTTCATCTGACCTTCATTTTCCTTTAGTTTGTAAAATACTTGAATAACCTAGGAAAGGTAGGAGATCTGTATTAAATTATCTACTGTTGAACAACAACTCTATATATATGTAGATGTGCATTATGTGTGGGATATATGCCTTCATCTATGTTTATTGAACATGTTAAATTTATTAGAGTCTCTAAGTTGAACATAGTAAAGTAACATAATAATTGGGATGAAACTGTTAATAATAACGGGGACGTCTCAGATGGACTGCTATAGGACATATAATTTATTTTAAAAATGTTATAATTGAACTAGTCTTGTAGCAGTTATTTGATATTAATTTGTAACCCTTTACTTATTTTGAAATCTTTTATGAAAAATTTGGTTATCTGATTTGCAAAATTATTATTTAATTGAAATTAAATTTAAGGTGTTACAGTAGCAGTCTTTTTTCTCCTGCACTAGCTTGGTCAAAATTCAACCATTTCACAGCCCAAAAGGCTTTATGTTCTAGCTCCACTGGCAAGTGGCAGGCCTTTCCATACACCAACTGATAAGGAGACATGCCCACAAAGCACCATCCACTTTCTTAGACCAATCCTTCCTTGATGTGCTTACCACTTTCTCTAAAATCTATTTTATTTTCCTGTTGGAAATCTCTACTTGGTCACTTGTTTGAGGGTGGTAGGTGTAGTTATTCTATGCTTGACTCCATACTTTTCTAAGACTGATTCCAGGTACTTGTTGCATAAATGGCTTCCTCCATCACTTATTAAAATTCTAGGCACTCCAAACCTTGAGAAGATGTTCTTTTTGATGAATGAAATAATAGTTCTTGCATCATTTGACCTGGTAGGAACTGCTTCCACCCATTTTGACACATAGTCCACTGCTACTAACATGTATTTGTTTGAAAATGAGCTAGGGAAAGGACCCATGAACTCTATTCCCCACATGTCAAATAGCTCTACCTCAAGTATATTTTGCAGTGGCCTTTTATGTTTCTTAGAAATATTTCCCATTCTCTGGCATCTATCACATCTCTCCACGTAGTTCTTGGCATCCTTAAACAATGTGGACCAGAAAAGACCAAATTGCAGGACCTTGGCTATTGTCCTTGAACTACCATGGTGTTCTCCATATTCTGAACTATGACAGTGCCACAAAACATTTTCTTGTTCTTCTTCTGGTATGTACCTTCTCAACAGCCCATCTACTCCAATTTTAAATAGCAATGGATCTTCCCACACATAGTATTTGCTATCATGAAAGAATTTTTTCCTTTGCTGCCAACTCATCCAATTTGGAACATGATGTGTAGCCTTAAAGTTGGCAATGTCAGCAAACCATGGCTGAGATTCAATCTTGAATAAGCTCTCATCTGGAAACTCTTCTTTTATTTGTTCTACCTCAAATGGTATGGTCTCAAGTGGTAATCTTGACAAATGGTCAGCAACTCCATCCTCCTTTCCTTTCTTGTCTTTGATCTCCAACTCGAATTCTTGAAGGAGTAAAATCCACCTTAATAATCTGGGTTTAGCATCCTGTTTTGACAAAAGATACTTAAGAGCACTATGGTCAGTGTAAACTATAACATTGGACCCTATCAAATAAGACCAAAACTTGTCAAATGCAAAAACTATAGCTAAGAGTTCTTTTTTAGTAGTAGCATAGTTAATTTGTGTAGTGTTAAGAACTCTACTAGCATAATGAATGACATGCAGTTTCTTGTCTTTTCTTTGGCCTAAAACTATTCCTATAGCTACATCACTAGCATCACACATCAGCTCAAAAGGCAATTTCCAATATGGTTTAACGAGTACAGGTGCAAAAATTAATTTTTCTTTCAAAGAGTGTTAAAAAATACTAAGCACTTATCATCAAAAATAAAATCTACATCTTTACCCAATAACTCACTCAATGGCTTTACAATTTGAGAGAAATCTTTAATGAACTTGCGATAGAACCCAACATGTCCCAAGAAACCTCTTACTCCTCTAACAGTCAAAGGTGGTGGCAGCTTCTCAATTACTTCTACCTTTGCAGGATCCACTTCCATTCCTCTTGCTGAAGCCTTATGTCCTAAGACTATTCCTTCTTGTACCATAAAATGACACTTTTTCTAGTTAAGCACAAGGTTTGAGTCTTGACAATGCTACAAAACAAGAGATAAATTAGCAAGACACTAATCAAAAGAATTACCAAATACAAAAAAATCATCCATAAATACTTCTATAATTATTTCAATCATATCAGAAAAATGGATAGCATACACCTTTGAAATGTAGCTGGAGCATTGCACAGTCCGAATGACATCCTCTGGTATGCAAAAACTCCAAAAGGATAAGTGAATGCTGTCTTTTCTTGGTTCCTTGGGTCAACTGCAGTCTGGTTGTAACCAGAGTATTCATCTAAGAAACAGTAGTAGTCATACCCAGCTAATCTCTCTAACATTTGGTCAGCAAATGGAAGAGGAAAATAATCCTTTATTGATGCATCATTCAATTTTCTATAATCAATTCACATCCGCCATCTGGTTACTGTTCTAGTAGGTATTAACTCGTTTCTTTCATTTGGCACAACAGTTATACCTCCTTTCTTAGACACTACATGAACCAGACTTACCCATTGACTATCCAAAATACGATAAATAACCTTTGCATCTAACAATTTCATCACCTCTTGCCTCACTACCTCTTTCATGGTTAGATTACGCCTCTTTTGAGGTTGGACAACCGGTTTGCAATTTTCATAAAACATGATTGTATGCATGAAAAAAGATGGATCTATACCTTTCAAATCAGAAATATACCATCCTAGTGCAGATTTGTGCTCTCTCAACACTCTTAAAAGCTTTTCTTTTTGGTCTTTCTTTAGATTGTCATTTATTATTACAGGTTTGTTATGCTCTTCATGAAGAAATGCATACCTCAAGTTAGAGGGTAGTTGCTTGAGCTCCACCTTGGACTTTTCTTTCTCCTCCTTTTCTTGATGTAATTCTTCCTTGAGTTGGTTTATTGCTTTATTAATACATGGAAGAGAATCTAGTTTGCAATATGCATTCTTTGACTACTTCATCTTGCTCCTCCTGAATACAACATTTTGCTACAGCTATTGTGCCTTCCAAGACTGCACTTTCATCATTTTTCTCCAAAAATGGTGGTATCACAGCATCTATTACATCAATCTTCATGCAGCTCATATCATCACTTGGATGTTTAATGGCTTCAAATACATTAAAAATGACTTTTTCCTCTTGGACTCTTAGTATCAATTCACCTTTCTACACATCAATCAAGGCTCTCCCTATGGCTAAGAATGGCTTCCTAGAATGAGAGAGATATCTGCAGCTACCTCCATATCAAGTATCACAAAATCAGCAGGGAATATAAATTTGTCTACCTTGACTAACAATAACAAGTCTTCCACTACTCCATAGGGATATGTATATGACCTGTCTGCTAATTGTAATGTTATCCCTGTTGGCTTCACCTCCTAAATTCCCAGCTTTTTCATAATTGCTAATGGCATTAAATTTATGCTTGCCTCCAAATCACATAGTGCTTCAACTTTTGGGGCAGTTTTCTCTGTAAAATTGCACTGCACTCCTCAATGAGTGGTACTAACTTCTCCATATCCAGCTTTCTCTTCTTAGATAAGAGCTCTTTCATAAATTTTGCATAAGAAGGCATTTGTTCTAATGCCTCTGCAAATGGAATATTAATTTGGAGCTTCTTGAACACATCTATGAATTTTTCAAACTGCCTTTCTTGTCTAGGATCCTGTACTCTCTTTGGAAAGGGTAGCCTCTTAAATTTCTCTTCATTAATAGGCTTGTAAGCCTATTCAAATCTCTGCTTCTTTCCCCTCTTTTCTTGTTTGTTATTGTAGTTTTCTTCCTCTTCTCCCCTCTTCAACATGGTATATTTTTCACTTTCAAAGTCTTCTTGTTTCAGCTCACCCTCCTTATTAGAATAGGTGACTTCATCCTTCTTTCTTGGGCTAGAAACTACTGCTCCACTTCTTGTGGTTATGGCTTGGCATTGCTCCTTTGGATTCACTATTGTATTGCTAGGAAACGTTCCTTCATCTCTGTTAGCAAGCTGCTCAGCCAACTGCCCAATTTGCGTTTCTAACTTCTTGATAAAGCTTTCTTGATTTTTGAAATTTGTTTCTGTCGCCTTCATAAACTGCAGTAATGTTTCTTCTATTCCATTCACTTTTTCACTCAAGGGTCTTGAATACCCTTGATTATTCTGGAATTGTACAAAAGAACTCCCTTGGAAATATTGTTACTGTGCTTGAGGAGTTGCACTTGAAAAATGTGCAGAACTTGCATTCCCTCTTGCATTAGAATTTTGTGGGTTCCACTTGTAGAATTGCTGTTCTCTATTATTATTAGGCTGAAATCCAGGTGGATAAGATTGTTGTGGCCTTTGGTAATTGTGCATATAGTTTACTTGATCAGAATGTTCTACAACTGTGGGATCACAAGCTCCATTCACATGGTTGCCACCACAGAAATCACAACTCAATTGTGAAGTTGGAACAACACCAGTTTGCAGATTGCTTATTTGTTGAGTTAATGCAGCAATTTGTTCAGAGAATTGTTGATTCTGTAGTTGGTTTTGAGTAAACAAGGCTTCTATGGATTTAATATCATAACCTCCTCTCCTTGAAGTTTGTCTTTCATTCAAATTTTGATACATTGAAGAAGTCATCATCTCTATAATTTGTTGGGCTTCTTCCAAGGTTTTTGAACTCAATGAACCTCCAGCTGCTACATCTATCATTGTTTTGGTTGCTGCAGTCATTCCATTATAAAATGTTTCAAGTTGCATCCACTCTGGTATGCAATGATGAGGACATTTCCTTAATAGTTCCTTGTATCTTTCCCATACTTCATATAATGGCTCTCCATCTTACTGAACAAAGGATGTGATTTCCCCTCTTATTTTTGCAGCTTTTGAAAGGGGAAAATATTTTATTAGGAACTTGTTCACCAAGTCAGCCCATGTTGAAATGCTATATTGTGGCTGAGCTTGTAGCCAACACTTGGCTTTATCTGGGTCCCTGTCACAAATAAATTTCAAAATAAAAAATTAAATATAATAATTTCTTTTTTAAGAGGTTAAGAAAATAGATAAAAAAAAACTAATTTAAAATTTAAATTCAAATTTTTAATTTTTAAATGTAAAATCAGATTTAGAAATGGTCAAAGTAGTTAGTAGGTTTTTAGAAAAATGGATAAAAAAGAAAAAAAATGATTACTGGTCATTAAAAAATAAGGGAGCCTTTATTAGGATCTAGGATTTTAGAAAATGCCTATAAATAGGAAGCTTAGGTATTCAGAGAGGGGGACTTTGAAGGTGGACACTTTTTAATTTTATGAGACCTCTTTAAGAGAGAATTCTAAAGAGAGTTTGGAAACAAAGAGTAAAAGAAGGACAGAAGATCAAAGAAAACTATCTAGCAGCACCAAAAATCCTAAAACACATTTTGAGATCGTTTACAGAGAGCAAATCGAAGAAGGAGAGATCCAACCATGAGAGAAAAAAGAAAAACTTTCATCAAATAAGTGTTCTTCATTTTATTCTTTGGTTTGTTTCTTATCCTCTCTTTGTCTAATAAATTTTTTTTTCGCTTTTTATCTAATAAAAATCCTCATTCTTTATTCATTTCTCATCCTTCCTATATTTATTAAGGATTCTCCTTCTTTATTTATTTTTTATACGTTCTTCTCTTCTTCTTCATGATTTAACCTTTTTTGCAAGTGTAATAAATAAATAAAAAGAGAAAATTTAATAAAATTTTATTTTTTATTTTTTTATAAATTCTAATAATTTTTCTAATCCTAAATTACTTCTCACTTAGTCAAACCCTAAAAAATAAAAAATAAAAAATTAAAATCCATAAAAATTAATTTTTTTACTAAATCTAAGTATTACCGTTTTGTAAACCCTAAAAATAAACTTTTTTTTTCTAACTAATTTTTTTTTTTTTTGCAAATCCTAAAAAGAATATTTTTTTTTCTAACCTAAAATCATTTAATTTTTTGCAAGGTCTAAAACAAACTATTTTTTTCAACCCTAACAATTTTGCAAATTATAAAAATTTAATTTTTCTAAATCTTAAAAATTCTTTCTTTTCGTCTTTCCAAGTACATCTATTGGGTTAAGGATTATTTACATTACTCAGTTAAGGTTGAGATAGATATTCTACACCTTGATGAAAAATTTCTACTCATTGTTAGAAAATTTAATTATATCTACTAATCAGTTATACCTAATTGGTTTAAGTTATTGTTCTTCATTATAATATAAAGTAGTAGTCGGCTAATAGCAAAACAAAAAGAGTAAAAGATAAATTTGTATTCGTATGCTAACTTGAACCCTGTGCAGAAGTGGATTTACTTAAAAAAATAATAAAGAAAAATCAATTTTTTAAAAAAAGACAGAAAATCTTTAAAACTCATCTAAAATACAATTTTTGAAAAAGAACTACGTGGTAGCTTTGATTCTTTCGTTGCATACAGAAGATACGTAGGAGCGGGAACCTGATCCGTTAAGTCTAATTTTTTTAAAAAACTTTTTTCAGGTTCAAATATTTTTAAAATTGTTTTAAACTAAGATTAATTTTTAGCACATTTTCTTTACAAAATTTAAAAAATTAAATTTTTATTTTATTTTAAAAAAAAAACAAAAAAAATAAAGTGTTAAGATAAGTCTTTTATTTACTATATATTTCTTTAATACAAAAAATAAAAAAAGAATAATGTTTTCACAAATAACCCATTCCTTTAATTCAAATAACTTTTATTGTTTTTCCTTATGTTAAAAAAATAACATTAAAATCTAAAAAAATGTAAAAATTAGAAATAAATATAAAAAATAATAATATTAATTGGTTTCTTTAAGAGTGAAATAAATATTTTTAAAGTCAAAATAAAATTTTGCACAATTAATTAAAAGGTAACCTTTTTAACCAATGGACGTAGTAGGGTGTTAATACCTTCTTTAGACGAAAATGATTCCCGAGCCCAAATTTGGTTTCGAAGATTTTTTTATCAAAAGTTTTTTCAAAGTTTTTTTTAATAAACTTTGGTGGCGACTCCTTGTGATCACCGTCCTGTCGTGGCCCCAATTGCGACAGATGACGACTCCACTAGAGAGATTTTTTAGAGTCAAAACTAATCTAATTAAGTGTGCAAAAGTTTTAATCTTTTTTTATTTCACTCATCATTTTGTTTGTGTATTCCTTTTATTTTATTTATTGTTCAGTTTATTTTTGTAAATATCTTGTTACTATTATTTCTCTTGCTATATTGTGAATCTTAGGGTAGATGACTTTTGTACATTTTTCTGTATTTGCTAGTCTGTGTTAGATGGGTAGGTAATATGATAAAAACTTGTATGTTCTATGCACACACATCACTAACACTTACCTCACACATATTTGGACTTTATACCCAAGCCTATGCGAGCCTAGGAGTAGAAGGTGCCTTAACAACTACTATTGAGGGGCTTTATGCTCACTTGGTAGTTGTTGAGCTACCAGTCAGATTGTTACTAGTACATTGACTTACTCATATTGAGAGGGCACGTCCCTACTTATGACTAAGTCATGAACTAGGTCCTTATTATTTAATAGGGGCAATCTGGGAGCCATACAAGACTATAGGAATCTAGATCTATCCATGAAACCATGCACCAACAAAAGGACATAGTAAACTCCAAAAATTAGAGTTTTTACCATAGAAATGTAGAAAAATTAAAATAAATAAAATAAAATATATTTTCTTTATAAAATTTATCATGTTCCTTCATTTGTTTAAAATCATTCATAATTATTCATCCTACACATTTTGTATAAAAAAAAAATGATTCATGCATTCGCATATACAAAAAAATTGATTCATATAAAAATAAAATATTCATGAATTCGTGTATACAAAAAAATATATTTATCCATTCGCATATACAAAAAGAATTGATTCATACAAAAATAAAATATTCATGAATTCGTATATACAAAAAAATATATTCATTCATTTACATATAAAAATGATTCATGTATTCGTATATATAAAAAATAATTAATGCATTCACATATAAAAAAATGATTCATGCATCCACATATATGAAAAAAAAAATAATTCATGAATTCGCATAAAAAAATGATCCAGACATTTGCATATACAAAAAAAATGCATTCATATTTAAAAATGATTCATACATTCGTATATAAAAAAATAATTTCATCATTCACATATACCAAAAAAATGATTCATGCATTCACTTGTAAAACAAAAAAATAATTCCGTCATTCGCATATACTAAAAAAAATTATTATTTATGCATTCACTTGTAAAACAAAAAAAATGATGATCCCTCCATTCACATATTCCAAAGTCATTAATGCATTCACTTTTTAAAAATAATTCATGCATTTATCCATATGTTCATTTTTCAAAATAATGTATATTTATATAACATTTTAGAAGCATACTAAGTTGCATTTTTCTTATTTCTAATTATTTTTTAAAAAATTTACTTTTAGAGTAAAAATATTTAAAGTTGTTCAATGTTATACTAGCAAATGAGAAATATCAAGATTATGTTTACTCATTATTGAGTTTGATTTAAACAATATCTATTGATGAACAAATAGTCTTTTGATGGAAAATATATGATGTTCTATACATTGCCAGTAGATAGACCTCATCTACTGAGGAGTGAATGCTCTTTTAGAATGATAGTCGACCACTTTCTGACCTAAGAAGAAGCATACTTCTAGTGTTAGAATTTAGGGAACTTCTTTAAATAAAAAATAAACATATAAGTCTTTTCACCACCAATTCCTATCTTTTGTAAATATATATATATATATATAAATCAATTTCAAATCTTACATTCTTACATTGAATGTTCCTAATTGGACATGATTAATGAAGAGGGATATCAACCAACCAAAGGTAAAAATGACCAGGATTTTAAAGCCACAACGATCTCTAAAGAAATAGAGTAAATTAGTTCTTTTTAGATATCTCGCCAATGCCTATTCAACTTTACTTCATTAATTTGAATTGAGTCCTTAGATGGAATGTCATGCCCCAAGGAAGACATTTTTCTATGCTTGTTTGCTAAATAAAAATTTAACAATTGAGAAACCATCAATCTTCGTTTGATTTTTAATTCTTCAAAATAATTTTTGCAATAATTCTAATGCTTTACCTAAAGCTTTAGGATATCCCTTTTTTTTGGAATTTGAACTAACATGTTTCCTTTTTGTAGATTTTGAACTTTATTTTCTTACCTATTATCTTTAATTTTAAGTTCACTATTCATAATTTTTATCCCAAACAATGCAATAATGGTAGTATCATATCAAGTAACTTTGATTGTCTCATTATTCAAGTAAATGAGAAAAATGCATGTATTTGGAAGCTTTATCTTGATATATGAATATCGTTGTAATGAATGGTCACAAAGATTGGATTGCAATTGGGGCAATATTTTGGGAGAAAAAAAAATTTAGGATCAAAGAAAAATAAGTGCAATAGGGCAACTTTTTGTGGAATTAAAATAATTTTCCTTACAAAAGATGACAAAACCTTCTTTTTAAGAGTACAAATGGAAACAAGTTTGAAAATAAAAAATATGATCATACTTATAAATTAGACCCCACTTGGAAATCAAAAGATGCAAAAAAACAAAACAAAAGTTGGGATCTCTTTAGAAAGAAAAATAAAGATGCAAAAAAAACAAAACAAAAGAAAAAATGATGTAAAAAAAAGGGAAAGATTCGATTGTTAGATTTGAAAAATACCAAAAAGGAAAAAGAAAAAAGGTTTCGTGAAATAAAAACAAAAAAAGGTTACTAAAAAGGATCTTAAATGCAAATTAAAAAAAAAAAAAAGATGTCCGCTAGGTTGAAAACTCAAAAGAGCAACCTAGGCAAAAGTCAGCGCAAAAGAAAAAAGAGAGACCTGACTGCTAGATTAACCAAAAAGAAAAAAAAAAGTAAAAAAAAAGGTTTCATGAAATAAAAAAAAGTTACCGAAAAGGATCATAAATGAAAAGTATGATAAAAGCTTAAATTGGATCAGTGGATGTGTTGAAATCCTTGAGCTGGAACAATAGGCATGATATATTCAAATCAGGGCAATCGATATGTGTCAAACCCTAAATTGGGATAAATAATGTTCCAAGCTTTTCAAAATGGGATAATTAATAATTTTGAGATGAAAAGAATGAAATGACATGAACGCAAACTGAGGCA
Organism: Abrus pulchellus subsp. cantoniensis; assembly: GCA_024086825.1. Classification (NCBI taxonomy): domain Eukaryota; kingdom Viridiplantae; phylum Streptophyta; class Magnoliopsida; order Fabales; family Fabaceae; genus Abrus; species Abrus pulchellus. The sequence continues at coordinate 17,985,358 of CM044056.1, forward strand.
AAAGAGAGCCAATTGAAGTGCTTGACTTCAAACTAGACAATTAACAAGGCTTTAAGCTTGGTTAACCTACTTCTAAGCTTGTTAATGAGTGGTCAATATTATTAACATGTGCAACTAGCATTGTTCAGAAAAACATTACTCCAGTATCATTGTAGTCATTCATTTTGATTCCATCCACTTCAAACTATATGCATTTCATTCTCACCCGCTATACATTACCCTCTTTGCAATGTGTTTCATCTCTCTCTTAAATAAATTGTTGATTTTCTTTGTTGTACCATTAATTTATTTTACATTTTGATAAACATATATTAAAGGGAAACATGTGTCCACAAAAAAAAATAAAATAAAAGAGAACATTGCAATTATTTTGATTTGTCTTGAGTCATAGAAAGTTCATTGGGTTCTCAGTAAATACAACATAAGCATATCATCATTTTAGCTCACAGAATATTAGCAGAAGTTAATCCGAAAGCACGTTGGCCAATCATCTAGTCACAAGTCAAGCAAAAAGAAGCATGAGTCCTTCCTCATATTTGATTCATAAGGAGCGTGACTTTGTAAGGATGATGAGCTTCAAATTATTTGAAAAATGAAAATACCTTGTTTTGCATCATTTTCTAACATAATATTGATTTCTTATATTTGATTAATAGGGTGCGTGACTTTGTAAAGATGATAGGTTTCAAACTATTTCAAAATAAAAATAATTTATTAATATTCATTTTACATTCTTTATGTTTTACATTATCTTGACATCTTGCATCATTGACATTATCATGCATCAATTAATTCAACTAGAATTGTCTTTCATAGTGCTTGGATAATCTTGATTTCTCAGCCATTCATAATTTTATCTTCATTATCCTTGTTGCATATGATAAACATTCATTTCATAAACTCACTTGTTGCACATTATAAGATTTCTTATTGTTCAAGTCCTTGTGCTCACTTCATATTAAGGACACCATTTACTCCTGGTTCAAAGATCGTCTTATTGGTTCCATCTCATAACTCTTTTTTTAACCTTTGAAAGGTTTTTGTGTCTATTTCATTCCATAGTACCTTGTGCTTATTACTTCTTAATAGCTCTAGTTGCAACTCACCTCAAAGCCTCATAAGCTTGTTATGCCTATATTTGTTCACCACGAAGGACCATTTGCCTACTCTATTCCATAAGTCCCATGCCTATCTCAATTTAAGGGTTTATAAGTCTATCTCATCTTATAAGCTCTGATGTTAACTAATCTTAAAACTCTGGTACTTGCTTCTTCTCATAAATTCTTATGCATTCTCTATCCCACAGACTTTTGTACCTACATATCTCATAGGTCCCATAGCTGTCCCATTTCACAAACTCATATACCTATCTCATCTTATTAGCTACAATGACAACTAATCTCAAGCTCTTGTATTTACTCTTTCTCATAGGTTCTTATGTATTCTTCACCTCACAGACTTCTGTAAATACCCATCTCATATATTCATTACTATCGCATTCTACAAGTCCATGTATCTATCTTATCTTATGAGCTTTGATGTCAACTAATCTCAAATTGTGGTGCTTAATTCTCCTTATAGGTTCTTGTGCTTTCTTTATATCATAGACTTCAGTACATACCCATCTCATAAGTCCTAAGCCTATCTCATTTCACAGGTCCATGTGCCTATCTTATCTTGTTAGCTCTGATATTAACTAATCTCAAACTTCTGTACTTGCTTCTTCTATTAGGTTCCTATGCACTTTTCTTCTCATACACTTTTCTACATACCTATTTCACAGATCCCATGACTATCTCACTTCACAAGTCCATGTATCGATCTCATCTTATGAGCTCTGATGTCAACTAACCTCAAGCTTTTATTTTTACTTCTTCTTATAAGTTCTTGTACATTCTTCATTTCTCGCACTTATATGCATCCCAATCTCATAGGTCCCAAGGCTATCTCATTGCACTGGCCCATGTGCCTTGATGTCAACTAATATTAAGCTTTTGTACTTGCTTCTTCTCATAGGTTCTTACGCATTCTTCATCACAAACACTTCTATACATATCCATTTCATAGATCCCATGATTATATCACTTCACGGGCCTATGAGCCTATCTCATCTCATGAGCTACGATGTCAACTAATCTCAAGCTCTTGTGCTTGCTTCTTCTAATTGATTCTCATGTATTATTCATCTCACACACTTTGTACCTACTCATCTCATAGGTCTTATGGCTATCTCATTTCATAGGCTTATAAGCTTATCTCATTTTATGAGCTTTGATGTCAGCTAATCTCAAGCTCTTATGCACGTTTCTTTGCATAAATTTTGGTACATTGTTCATCTTGGATAGGTTCCATGTGCCTATCTTATAGGTTCTTGTATGTTCTTCATCTTACATACTTCTATACCCACCCATGTCGTAGGTCTTATGGCTATCTTATTCCACAGGCCCATGAGCCTATCTCCTCTTGTATACTCTAAAGTCAGTTAATTTCAAAGCCCTTGTACTTGCTTTATCTCATAGGTTCCCATGCCTTCTTCATCTTACAAGCTTTTGCACTTACACACTTTATAGACTTTCATGCTTTCTACTTTCATAAGTCCATACCTTCTCTTATAGGCCTTTTTGCACATACCTAGGACCTATGCCTAATTAGGCTTCTGTGCTTATGCATTCCTAAGATTGCACATATCATAGGTTAGCGTGCTTGTTCTGATAGTTTTGGTGCTTACACCACTTAATATGTCTCACATCTACTCACCTCATAGGCCCTTATACCTATTATGTCTCATAAGATATCGTGCTTTTTCATAGACTTTCATGCTTGTTACATCTCATAAGCTTTTGCACGTACTTACCTCATAGCTTCATGCTTGTTGTATCTCATAAGCCATCATGCCTGCACTTGTTAGGCTCTAATGTTAAGTCCTCATGCTTACTTTAATCCATAGGTATCTAGACCTTCTCCATCTTACAAACTTTATGCTTCTACATAGACCTAATAGTTCTTGTGCTTTCTTAATCTAATAGGTCTCTATGCTCGTGGCATCTAATAGACTCTTACTTACCAACTTATAGGCTTTCATGCTTGTTACTTTCAAAAATCTATTTCTTGTCTATCGTGTAAGCCTTTGTGCCTACATAGGTTCTATGCTTATTACATTCCTTTGACCTTTATGTTTATGAACGCGTAAGCTTATTGTACCTCATAAGTTAGCACGATTATTCTTACAGGCCTCACTCACTTACCAACTAATCCCTCACGTAATTTCATCTCATCGGTTTCTACGTGTTTTCTTATAGGTCCCTATGCTTGTGGCCTTCAATAGACTTTTACCAACCTACTTTGTAGGCTTTCATACTTGTTGCTTTCAAAAATCTATTTCTTGCCTATTGTGCAAGCCTTCATGCCTATATAGGTTTTATGCATATGAACTCCTAAGCTCATTGTACCTCATAGGCTAGCGCGTCTATTCTTACTTACTTACCAACGAAGCCCTCATGCAAGTTTATCTCATAAGTCTCTATGTGCGCTTCATCTCCAAGGACTTAGTGTCTATTGTAATCTTAGGCCTAATGCCTATTTTACCTTGTAGGCTTTTATGTTAGCTTATTTTAAAAGCTGTAGTGCCCATCTATCTTACAAGTACTCATGTTTATACATCCCTGAGGCCTAAGCCAATACATGTGCTTAATCATAAGTTTCATGTATTTTGTGCATCAAAGAATGTTGTGCTTGTTGCAATTCACAAGTCTCATGCTTCACATTTTAGAGGCACTCATACCAAATTTTCTTAAAGGTCCACATGCTCATTCCACCACTCATGCCCTTATATCTCATAAACTTTACTCTTATTCTAGTTGGATCCTGCAAGGCTTCTTGTTATTTCATATGCCTATATTTTATTCTCATCTTATACCCTTGCATGTTTGAATCATCTTATGAGCCTCATACATACCTCATTTTGTAGGCCTTGTGCTTATTCATTTCATACGCTCACATGCCTAGTATGCCTTATAGACCTTTTTGTTCCTACTCCTTTTCCAAAATCTCTCATGCCTTTCTTCATACAAAAAGTCAAGACTTGACTGACTTCTTTATTGTTCTACGAAAGCTCAGTAGCTAACTGTATCTTTAATTTTTTGTTAAAGCTTGAAATCTTATCGATTCCTTTACTTCTTATCAATGTCCGAAATCTGAAATCCGACACTCAAACATAAGACCAGGAACAGAACCAGACCTCCTTCCTCTTCCTGACCTATCATCAAATGAAAGACAAGTAGGCAAAACAAGTCCTCTCCTCTCCCCTCTTTACTTTTCTCAAAGTCCAGAATCTGATTGGCACCTTTTACATTTTCATAATGTCTAGAAACTGATGGGTTCTCCTTCACAGAACTTGACTGACACCTTTACATTTTTTAAAGTCCAGAAACTGACGGGTTCTCCTTCACAGAACCTGACTGACACCTTTACATTTACTTTCATCAAAGTCCAGAATCTGACTGGCATCTTTACTTTCTCAGAAGTCCAGAACCTGACTAGCACATTTACATTTTCCAAAGTCCAGAACCTGACTGGCACCTTTACATTTTCCAAAGTCCAGAATCTGACTGGAACCTATACATTTTTCTAAAGTCCAGAACCTGACTGACACCTTTACATTTATCAAAGTCCAGAATCTGATTGGAATCTATATACATTTCAAAAGTCTAGAATTTGACTAGCACCTTCACTTTTAAAGTTTCCAAAGTCCATAATCTGACTGGCACTTTTTACATTTTCACAATGTCTAGAACCTAACTAGTTCTCCTTCACAAAACTTAGCTCGTATACAATACTTGTGTTACACAGGACCAAAGATAAAATTAATTCACTTCTTTACTTATTTCTTACTATAGTAATATAAAAATTTTATTATTCATATTATTTAGTAAAAAATAATTAAAGAAGGACAACTGTGAATACCCAATTTTATCCGGATCCTTGTCACAAATAAATTTTAAAACAAAAAATTAAATATAATAATTTCTTTTTTAAAGAGGTTAAGAAAATAGATAAAAAACTAATTTGAAATTTAAATTCAAAATTTCAATTTTTAAATGTAAAATCAGATTTAGAAATGGTCAAAGTAGTTAGTAGATTTTTAGAAAAATGGATAAAAAAGAAAAAAAAATGATTACTGGTCATCAGAAAATAAGGGAGCCTTTATTAGGATCTAGGGTTTTAGAAAATGCCTATAAATAGGAAGCTTAGGTATTCAGAGAGGGAGACTTTGGATGTGGACACCTTTTATTTTTATGAGACCTCTTTGAGAAAGAATTCTAGAGAGAGCCTAGGAAACAAAGAGTAAAAAAAGGATAGGAGATCAAAGAAAACTATCTAGCAGCGCCAAAAATCCTAAAACACATTTCGAGATCATTTACAGAGAACAAATCGAAGAAGGAGAGATCCAACCATGAGAGGAAAAAGAAAAACTTTCATCAAGTAAGTGTTCTTCATTTTATTCTTTGGTTTGTTTCTTATCCTCCTTTTGTCTAATAATTTTTTTTTCACTTTTTATCTAATAAAAATCCTCACTCTTTATTCATTTCTCATCCTTCCTATATTTATTAAGGATTCTCCTTCTTTGTTTATTTTTTATACGTTCTTCTCATCTTCTTCATGATTTAACCTTTTTTGCAAGTGTAATAAATAAATAAAAAGAGAAAATTTAATAAAATTTCATTTTTTATTTTTTTTTAAATTCTAATAATTTTTCTAATCCTAAATTACTTCTCACTTAGTTAAACCCTAAAAAATAAAAAATTTAAATCCATAAAAATTAATTTTTTTACTAAATCTAAGTATTACCGTTTTGCAAACCCTAAAAATAAACTATTTTTTTTAACTATTTTTTTTTTTTTTGCAAACCCTAAAAAGAATATTTGTTTTTCTAACCCAAAATCATTCAATTTTTTACAAGGTCTAAAACAAACTATTTTTTTCAACCCTAACAATTTTGCAAATTATAAAAATTTAATTTTTCTAAATCTTAAAAATTCTTTCTTTTCGTCTTTCCAAGTACATCTATTGGGTTAACGATTATTTACATTACTCGGTTAAGGTTGAGATAGATATTCTATACCTTGATGAAAAATTTCTACTCATTGTTAGAAAATTTAATTATATCAACTAATCAGTTATACCTAATCGGTTTAAGTTATTGTTCTTCATTATAATATAAAGTAGTAGTCGACTAATAGCAAAACAAAAAGAGTAAAAGATAAATTTGTATTCATTTGCTGAATAGATTACAAAATTTAGGCTCTATTGGCCTATGATCTACAAAAAAGGAAAGATTGTTTTTAGTTTCCCTCCTCCTCGGCATCATGACCAGGGGCATTCTCAGCAGTCTGGACTCGGCTAGGGGCCTCGGCATCAGGTTCTACATCATCGTCCATTTCATCATATAGTAAGAAACTATCGCCGAAGAAGTCTCTCGTTAAATCGAAATGGAAGTCGGGTGGAACTTGGCTAAATTCATAACATTGGCGTACAACATGCTGAAAGCCAACTTCATGTTTGACAACCATCTTGTCGGAACACTTGTCAGAAAAAGCCTTCATTTCAACCTCAGCTTTTTGCCTTTTTGGGGCCAAGGCCTCTTCCATTTCCAAAGATTTTTCTTTTAGAGCCTTTTCCATCTCCAGCGACTTGGCCCTTAAAGCCTCTTCCATTTCTTCATGCTTGGCCCTCAATTCTTGCTCGGTAGATTGAAGCCAATTTTCCACTATGTTATAATGCTCCTTTATCTAAGCAACCTCAGTTTCTAGAGCTTTGTTACTCTTGGATAGGTTGGACTGCACCTTTTCACTCTCAACCAAAGCCTTCTACGAGGAAGAAAACTAACTTTGGACCCTATCTAGTTCTTGCAAAGGCTCCAAAGCTAGTCTTCAGACCATCACCATGGCTCCGGCTTGCAGCTCAGAGTACCACTGCCATAAGGACTTATGGTTTAGGCAATTGACAATATCCCTCCCCGACTCAAAAAGTAAATCGGGGGCGATAACCTGTCCGGCTCGAACCCCATTAGTGAAAAAAGATTCAGAAAACACCGCCGGGGGAATCATAGTGGTGGCAGAAAAGCTACTGGTACCCGCTAGCCCAGTAACTCGAGGCATGTTTTCCAAACTCGTCTGCACCAGCCGGCCCAGTCGAACGGGAATGCTTCTGCTTCCTCTCCTTCTCGGACTCTTTTTTCTTGCCCTTGTCCTTGCACTTTTTTGGTTGACCTTCAGCAAGAACAAGGTCTCAGGTAGGATGGCAAGGCTCAGTTACCTCTGAAACATGATCTAATTGGGGATGGCGATGCTCTTCAACCAGTATGTCACCTAGAGCTCGTCTTCTTAAACCATGACAATAGGTCAGCATGGTTACGACCTTTTAAGCTATTAAACCTACAATAAAAACAAAAAGTCAAATCAATATAACCAACATTCGAACTACAGTATAAAAATAAAGCATACCATCCATGTCCAAACGTGGATGAGGGGACTTCAGCAAAAGGACCAGGGCTCGGGCAGGAAGCTCTCTAGAAAGAGACTTCAAGTATTCCAGGGCCAACAATTCTTCAGCTGACAATGTGTCCTCGGGAAAAGCATCATATTGACGAGGTATCTTGGTCCAGTGGAAAGGGAAGAGTGGATTGTCTTTGTTATCAAAGAAATATCTCCTACCTACAGGGTGCATGGTTACCTTAAAGTAACCAGTCTTGAAACCCTTAAAAGATGAAGCATAAAGTTCAAATAATGGCAATTCGGGTTGTCTGATTAAGGATACCCATCTTGCTAGGTATGAAGGATGAGTACAAAAAAAATAAAGGAATAAACCTACACTAGACTCTATATTGTGAAATTTACATAAAATCCTAAATGCTTGAATCGCCGCCTGATGATACGAGTTTTGCTACTCGTTATGCACAAAGATTGTCGTTAATCCTCATCAAATATGCAAAGAAATGAATGCAATACTAGGGTGTTGTCCTAGGTTGTCTCCAAGGAATTTTTAGTTGGGAACATACATCGAACAAGTGTAAACATAGATTTTAAAGCAAGTAAATTGGGCAGAGGTTTGTCAATTTCCAGATTTTAATCAAGAGTAAAATGTAAACTAGTGAAATTTAATCAATTAAGAAGAGTAATCCCTAGTCAATCAATGAGTTCTATCCCTATTCTTTCAAATGATTTAATAATCCCCTTTTTTTCCCTTGAATTAAGTTAATCTAACAAGCAAAAATTAACTTTAGCATCCCAATTAAAATTAAGCATCTTAATGGGTTCCAATCTCTATCCCTAAGATTAAGCAATCTCAAGATTAATCAAAATTAAGCAATTTTGGATTAGAAATTCGTTTGGGTAATTTAGGGTTCATTAAGCAATGTTCCCCTCATGCAAATTTCATTTCATTTAGAGATTGGGGTTAATAAATCTAAGGAAAGAAAGAGTAATATTGCCATTAAACCCAAGAATTCAAGAACCATGTGAGTTAACTAAGAATTACAAGAGAATTTAGCCCTCCATATTGATGGGCTTCACAAATGAAAGAAGGGAATACAGAAATGTAAATAGCATTAATGTAAAATCAATGAGAATCAAAGGGAAATTAGAAATTAAAACCTATAATGGACCCCTGGCTATCACCCAAGGCTCCAAAGCTCTGGAAAGAAAATGTCCTAATTTGGCAAAGGAAATGAAAGAAAAAAAAAAGTTTTTTTTACCCTAATTCCTAAAATCTATTTATAGTGGAGGACATGTCAGCAAAGTGCCCACTTTTGCCTTTGAAAGTGTCCACTTTGGCTCTTGAGAGTGTCCACGCGTATCTACGTTGGCTTGCAAATTCTCTGGAGTTGCCACTTTTCATGCTGAAAGTAGCTACTTTGGACGCGCGTAACCACTATGAAAGGCAATAGTGTCCACGTGCATATTGCTTCCCAAACGGCGTCCCTGAAGCTTTCTGGAGTTGCTACTATGAAGGTTGAAAGTGGCCACTTTGGACCCTTTAATGCCCAGACTTGCTGTAGTTGCTACTTTTGCTCCTGAAAGTGGCTACTTTGGGGTCAACTTTCATCCAAGGGCCAAGATTTCTCAAAATTAGCTTAGGGACTCTGCAAAATTATCAAGATAATTAAAATTGCAATCAATATCTATGTAATTAAATGCAAATTAATGAAAAATTAATAAACCTATGATATTTACTCAAAATGTGATTTCTGTATTATTTACACTATCTAAGTCTATTTTTTTCTACCAAGAAGCACCAAAAAGGCAAGTAAAAATATAATAAAAAGTGGATTCATCACAACCCCAAACTTAAACTTTTGCTTGCCCTCAAGAAAATCAAAATTCAAGCAAATTAAATGAAGAGGGTTGGATTTATCCAATTTTTTTTTTTCAAATATTTTCATTTCAACTTCATGCTTTAATTAGCACTTCCAACATCTTCACAACCATAGACTCATTCAACAGAGGAATCATATTCATGTCAAATATTCCATGCAAAGTCCCACTAAATTGAAACAAAAGAATCAAGCAAGGTTTCATAGGACTCACATAATGCAAAGAAACTATCCATCTCACAAGGTGGTGTTTCACTCATCACTCAATAACATTTCAGGCTAAGTGTTTTCCCTCAATCCATGCATTTTACCTCACCCTACCATAGGCTTGCCCATATTCTCAATCTCCTTTGCCTAGACACAATGAACCACCTATCATGAGGGCTTTGTTGGTCACAAATGGGGTTAGAATAGGCTCAAATTCAATCAAGGAGGGTCATAAGATCAAGTGGGTACTCAAGAGGAGGGAGTTCTTTTGAGTGATTTAGTACAACAACTAGAGTGGAATGCCTTAAATGATGTAGCTTAAGAGGTTCAAGCATTCTTTCACCACATTTTGTTTTTTTTTTTTATTAATTTGCCTTATGTGGAAATCCTTTTTCAACTCAAATGCCTTGCTATATTTTTCTTTCTTTCTTTTCTCCTTTTTCATTCATTCATTCATATTTTTGTGATGTCATGGACTTTGACAATCATTTTTTTTTTACATGTATTATGAACATGTATGCCGTCCACCACCCCAAACTTAGGAAACTGCTTGTCCTCAAGCAACTACAAGCATAATCAGCACCCCAAACTTAGTTTCTTGCACTCAATCTTGAGGCAACTCAAAAGAAATACCTCTATTAAGGAAAGGGAATTATTTTTGTTGACTAGGTTTGGCAAAAGCAAGAAGTGGGGAACAAGGAAATGAACTGCAAGGGTGAGGGGAAGGGTATGTGCAAAGAAGGCCTCAATCATCTAGATGAAAAATTGCACAATGCATATTTAATTAAGAAACAAGGCAAGTTCTAGAAGATGAATGCAAAAATACATGTAATATGCACACAGAAAAGAAGTAAAAAGGCCCAATTCACTACCATAGTAAAAGTGATAATAACTTGCAAAATGAGAGTACAATTCACCCGACAAGAAAATATGTTCAAAATGGTAGGGACAGTAAATATGTACAAAAATGAGAATGAGTAAGAGTTGGATGGGAAATGCAATCAGAGCATAAAAGCAAAATTACAAAAGGGAACTAGATTAAAAGGAAAAGAGAAGAAATGAAATGAGGAAAATATTTTTGTATTTTATCTAGTACAGTGCAGGAAAAGAAAGCTACAAATAAATGCAAAACAGGTACAAAGAGTTCACCCCCTTTTTAAAGATGATGTACTTAAAGTTCAGGGGCACAATGATGCTCCTTCTGATGGAACTGAGGGCATCTAAGCAGAGAAAGAAAAGAAAACATGAAAGGTGGACTAAGTGGCATCTTCATCAGAGGTGGATCAGGTGGCGCCTTCATCTTCCTCTGCTTCTTCTGCTTCCTCTGAGGAACTGGAGCTGGGGGCATCTCTGGGGACAGTGGGATTGAATGGAGGCAGGTCATTCTGAATAGCAGCTCTGAGGAAAGGGGTAGGGAAACTGGGAGCATAATAGATCTGGTCTGAAGTCATCCCCATCTTCTCTCCAATGTTTAGCATCATGGTCTCCAAGAGCAGAAGCATGTTGTTCTGACTAGAGTGGATGGCAGCCTTCCTCTTTGCTATTTGCTGCAGCTGCTCCCTGATTGTTGCAGGGGTCTTCTTCTTGTATTTCCCTGGCAGAGTGAGGCCTGGTTTTGAAGACTTCTTTGGCTTAAATAGGTCTTTCACCAAGGCAGTGGAAATGGAGGGAAGTGCTCTAACTCTATGCTGGTAGTTTACAAAATCAACACCTGCATCCTGGCACAACATAGTGATTAGAGAGAGAAAAGCTAGAGAATCTCTGCTCCTTTTAAGGACTTCCAGCATGACGCTACTGATGACCTCCCCAACATGGATGGGCATACCAATGAGAATAGCATAGATGAGTTTTGCCCTCTTCACTGCAATGGTGGAGGTGTGGATGACTAGCATGAATGAGCTGACAACGAAGATACTCCACACCTTGGCAGCAGGGAGAAGGTGTTTGGTGGTCAAATTCTTGGGCTGCATTTTACAATCAAATTCCTAATTTTCTCCTTCAATGCAGATTGTTTGAAGTATAGGCTGGTAATCTTTTTCCTTCTGTTTGCGGAATGCAGTGAAATCCAGCTGGTCAGGTTGCTTCTGCAGAAGAGGGATGTTTAAAACCCTCTGGATAGTGGCTGAAGTGAAACTAACTCGCTTACCCCTGACTATGGTGTGGCTGGGGGAGGGGGGTAAGTGTCAGCTTCAAGGTGCAGGGCATTAGCATAGAATTCTTGGGTGATGTCCTTCCACCCATTGCCTGCACAGGAAGTGAAAAGTCCCCAGCCACGCCTATGTATTTCCTCCTATAACTGTTGAAATGTTCCCTGCTGGATTTGAAAATTCCTCTCTTGGATGATCTGTTGCTGCAGGAAGTTCTCCTTGAAATACTGCTTGTGCTCTGGGGACCTGAACCTGGGGTCATGGGTAGGAGGGGGCTGAGATGAAGAGGCTTTAGCTATCTTGCTCCTCTTGGTTCTGGGGCAGTTCCTTTTGGGAGTGCTAGACATTATCTTGCAAAAAAAGAAAGAGTATGTGAATGGGTAGTGTGTAACATCCTGCATTTTGATTTAAATAAAATAAGATTTGTTAAAGCATAATTGGAATAGATTTGGATAGAATTTATATTAAAAAAAAATGAATAGTAAAACTGCCTATAAACAATAAACTGCATATGAACAGTAAACCGCGTATGTACATTGATGATGACATCATCATGACGTCATGACTGACGTCACATTCGCGTACAGTACGCTACAGTCATGTATAGTACGTGTGCACAACATTTTTGACATGAACATTGACCGCGAACAGTGTTTCCAGCATGAACAGTAAGGCGATGAACAGTATTTCTGGAGATGAACAGTAAATTCTGGTGGTAAATAGTAACTTTCAAAAAAAAAATTCTATAAAAAGGGGATTTCAGACGAAATTTTCATTTCTTCACTCATAGCCAAGGTTCTCAAAGGTTCTAAGGCTATATCTCACCATTTTCTCCCATACTAAACCTCCTAAACTTAGATTTCTCTTCAGATCTGTGATTCTACGTCCATTCTAAAGGATTTCAAGTAAGTTTCTCTAGGTTTGAAGTTAGATGAAACAAGGAAACATGTCTGTAGGTGAATATGTTGCTAAATTTCATGAATTGATAAAATACTGGCCTCACTATCAACATAATGATGGATAGGAAGACCTATGTGCTCAATTTGAACATGGGCTAAGGCCAGATATTTGAGCTACATTAGTGTATTCCAGCTGACAGATTTACCACTCTAGTGAGTAAATGCAGAATATTTGAAGCCAATACTAAGGGTAAAACGGTGGATACCAGAATCAGTGGTCCTATAAGGCAAGACCGAAGGCCTCCAAGATTTTCTAGAGGACCTTACTCTAGTCTAAATCAGTCTCAAGTGAAGGGGACTGTATCTCAAGAAGATAGTAATAGTGGTTCTGGTTCTTTCAGAAGGCCACTAAAATGTTTCAAGTGTGGTGGACCTCATATTAAAAAGAATTGTCCTTAACTTCTACCAACATGTGACATTTGTGGGAAAATGGGACACTCTGCTAGTGTCTATTGGTCTGCTCCACAAACGAGCGGAAGCATGAGTGTGGAACAAAAACCTGAATATAAAGCAAGCACTGGAACAAAGCCAAATGTGAAAGGCAAATTTTTTGCTATGAGTGGAGCCGAGGCTTCAAAATCAGAGGAGCTTATTAGAGGTAAATGTATCATAAAAGACCGACTTGTAGATGTGTTGTTTGATTCTGGTGCTACTCATTCCTTTATTTCTGTGGATTGTATAAGATGTCTAGAACTATTTGTATCTGAATTGTCTTGTGATGTCATTGTATCTACTTCTATGGGTAAGCCCGTAGTAACTTCTTCTGTGTTTAGGTTGTCCTGTGATGGTACATGGTGGGAGTTTTAGTATAGATTTGATTTGTTTACCTCTTTCCCAACTTGATGTAATTTTGGGAATGGATTGGTTGTCATCTAACCATGTTCTATTAGATTATAAAGAGAAAGTTTTAATTTTTGGCACTAAAGTATCAGAAAGTGCTAAACTCTTAGGTCCAGATCCATTGAAAAATGTAATGAGTGCTAAGGCTTTCATGGTTCTATTTTCAATTGAGACTATAAAGGAAATGAAGCCTGAGTATATCCCAGTGGTTAGAGATTTTTTAGAAGTTTTCCCTGATGATGTTATTGAATTGCCACCAGAAAGAGAGATTGAGTTTACTATTGATCTCATTTCAGAGCAAATCATATTTCTGTTGCATCATATAGGATGTCACCAGTGGAGTTGGTTGAGGTAAAGAAACAGGTAGAAGAATTATTGCAGAAAAGGTTTATAAGGCCAAGTGTGTCACCTTGGGGAGCACCTGTTCTTTTGGTGAAAAAGAAAGATGGGAGCATGAGGATGTGTGTTGATTATAGGCAGCTGAATAAGGTAACAATAAAGAACAAGTATCCTATTCCTCGAATTGATGACTTGATGGATCAGTTACGAGGAGCTTCCGTATTTTCAAAGATTGATTGCGATCTGGTTATCATCAAATCAAAGTCAAGAATGAGAATATCCCCAAGACAGCATTTAGAACCCGTTATGGCCACTATGAGTATCTAGTTATGCCACTGGTGTGACTAATGCTCCTGCAGTATTCATGGACTATATGAATAGAATTTTTCATGAGTTTTTGGATAAATTTGTTGTAGTATTTATAGATGATATTCTGATTTATTCCAAGACTTATGAAGAACATGCAGAACACTTGAGAATTGTTTTGTTGATACTAAGAGAAAGACAGTTGTATGCAAAATTCTCTAAGTGTGAATTTTGGTTACCACAAATCCAATTTTTGGGACATGTTTCAAAAGATGGCATTATGGCGGATCCAGTAAAGGTCGAGGCAGTGGCTCAATGGCCAAGGCCTACTAATCCAACAAAGATTCGCAGTTTTCTGGGACTAGTTGGCTATTATAGAAAATTCATTGAAGGATTTTCTAAAATAGCTTTTCTTTTGACAAAGTTAACAAGAAAAGGAAAGGAGTTTGTGTGGAATGAAGAGTGTGAAGCTAGTTTCCAAAAGCTGAAGGAGAAGTTAACATCTGCCCCTGTCTTAGTTTTGCCTAATCCAGAACAGAAGTTTGATGTGTATTGTGATGCATCTGGACAAGAGCTTGGTTGTGTCTTGATGCAGGATGGAAGGGTAGTTGCTTATGCTTCGAGCCAGTTGCGTCCTCATGAAGTTAATTATCCTACTCATGACCTAGAATTAGCCGCAGTGGTTTTTGCCCTTAAGATATGGAGACATTATCTATTCGGAGCGAGATTTGAGGTGTTTAGTGATCATAAGAGTTTAAAGTACTTGTTTGATCATAAAGAGTTAAGTATGAGGTAGAGAAGGTGGATGGAATTTCTAAAGGATTATGATTTTACATTATCTTACCATCCTGGGAAGGCAAATGTGGTTGCTGATGCTTTAAGTAGGAAATCTTTGCATATGGCAAGTATGATGGTGAAAGAATTAGAGTTGATTGAAAAGTTCCGAGATATGAATTTGGCAGTGGAGGTGTGACCTCAGAGTCTGTATCTTGGGACTTTGATAATCAACAATGATTTCTTGGTTAGGATTGGTGATGCCCAACAAGAAGATATGTTTTTGCAGGAAATGATGAGGCAGAGGGGTGAAGGAAAGGATTTGGAGTTCCATTGTGATGCAAATGGATTGATTAAGTTCAAGAATCGTGTATGTATTCCTTCCAATGATGAGCTTAAGCAGATGATACTTGAGGAAGCTCATAAAAGTAGAATGAGTTTTCATCCTGCTACAACAAAAATGTATCAAGACCTCTGTAAGAATTTTTAGTGGAATAGAATGAAGAAGGTTGTGGCTGAGTACATGGCAAAGTGTTTAACTTGTCAAAAGGTGAAGGTAAAACATCAACGTTCACATGGGATATTGCAGCCATTAGAAATTCCTGAGTGAAAATGGGATAGTATTTCTATAGATTTTGTGTCTGGTTTGCCAAGAACCAAGAGTAATCATAATGCAATTTGGGTGATAGTAGATAGATTGACTAAAGCAGCTTATTTTCTTTCCATTAATATGAATGTGAGAGAGATAGTCGGATTGCATGGAGTGCCAACTAGTATTATGTCAGACAGAGATCCAAGGTTTACATCGAGATTTTGGGAGAGTCTGCAGAAAGCCTTGGGTACTAAGTTAAAACTTAGTTCAGCTTATCATCCATAAACTGATGGTCAGATTGAAAGAACAATACAGTCCTTGGAGGATTTGTTGAGAGCTTGTGTGATGGAACAACAAGGAACTTGGGAGGAATTTCTACCTTTAGTGGAATTCACATATAATAATAGTTATCATGCAAGCATTGTAATGACTCCATTTGAGGCTCTGTATGGAAGGAAGTGTAGAACACCTTTATGTTGGTATGAAACTAGAGAAGCGATCCTATATGTGCCAGATATGGTTCAGAAGCAACATGAGCAAATCAAATTGATCGGAGAAAAGATGAAAATAGCACAAGATAGGGAAAGGAGTTACTATAATAAGAGAAGAAAACCTTTGGAGTTTCAGGTAAATGATCATGTGTTTTTGAAAGTTTCACCTGTAACTGGAGTTGGAAGAGCTCTAAAATCTAAAAAGTTATCTCCTAAGTTTAATGGGCCATTTGAAGTGCTAAGTAAAGTTGGTCCTGTTGCTTATGAGATTGCTTTGCCTCCAAATCTCTCAAACTTGCATCCTGTATTTCATGTATCTCAGCTTAGAAAGTATATTCCTGACCCTATTCATGTGATAGAACTTGATCCTGTTCAAGTGAGAGAGAATTTGTCATATCATGTATAACCGGTGAAAATTGTTGATCGTCGTGTTAAGAAATTAAGGGGTAAGGACATTTCACTAGTTAAAGTAATATGGAATACTAGTGATGAGGGAGATGCCACGTGGGAAGCTGAGAATAAGATGAGAGAATTATATCCTGATCTTTTTGTAACTTAGCGAATTTCGGGGACGAAATTCCTTAAAGTAGAGGAGAATTGTAACATCCTGCATTTTGATTTAAATAAAATGAGGTTTGTTAAAGTATAATTGGAATAGATTTGGATAGAATTTATATTTTTTTTATTAAAAAAAAAAAAGTGCAGAGTAAAACTGCCTATGAACAGTACCCCGCGTATGAACAGTGAAACCGCCTATAAACAGTAAACTGCGTATGTACAGTAATGATGACGTCATTAGTGACATCATCATGACGTCATGGCTAACGTCACATCCACGTACAATACGTGTGCACAGTATTTCTGATATGAACAGTGATCGCGAACAGTGTTTCTAGCGTGAATAATAAGGCGATGAACAGTGATTCCAGCGATGAACAGTAAATTCCGGCTGTGAACAGTAACTTTCAAAAAAAAAATTCTATAAAAGGGGGTTTTAGACAAAATTTTCATTTCTTCACTCCTATTCAAGGTTTTCAAAGGTTCTAAGGTTATATCTCACCATTTTCTCCCATACTAAACCTCCTAAACTTAGATTTCTCTTCAGATCTGTGATTCTACGTCCGTTCTAAAGGATTTCAAGTAAGTTTCTCTAAGTTTGAAGTTAGATTTACCGTTTGTTTCTCTTTTTCTTCTTTTTCTTATAGATGTTCATGGTATTCTTAGGAAAAACTCTGTTCTAGAGTTAAATCTTTGGTTAAATCCTTGTAAAAGCTCTGTTTTGAGGTAAGGGGGGCTCTACTTTATCATTTTGTTATGTTTATTACTTGTATTCTCATAGATCTTGTCATGTATGTGATTATATGTGGAATAATCCTTGTTTTATGAGAAATAATCGGTGAAAAGTGAGAATAATTGGCTATTTTTGTGATTTTATGATGAATACATTGTGAAAATGTGATATTATGTTCAAATAGGGCATGATAAGATATATTGAGGATAGTTGATATGATTATATGATTTTGTGATATGAAATAAACGAAGAGATGGATGTTTCATGTTTGAATATATTATGTTTCATGTGAAAATGATGTGTATTGTGAATATGCCATGATTTGATGAAAAGTATGTGGAAATATAATGAAAAACAAGTGTGAACATGAGAAATGGAATATGTGAACATGTGAATATACTTGAAAGAGTATGAGATGGAAAAAGGATATCATGTAAATAGTTACAAAGATACACTGGGGGAGTAGAATATGGAGACGATATGGGATATCTTGAGAAAATATAGGGTGGTGAGTGACATTTGGGATTGTGCACGGAATATTGTGTTCGAATGCACCACATGGCCACACACTCATTTCTCGACTTGACTCCTGACCATTACCTTTGCTAAGGAGTTGTCTATTGCAAGCGTTGTATCCGTATTGCATTGGGCCATCCGACGACTATTTACATGGATGTGTAAGACCTCAAGATAAAGGCATCGCATAATTGTGGCCACAGGGCGCAGTAAGCGCGGATAAAAGTAAAAGAAATTATGAATCTGTGGAATATCATATGTGTTGAGATGAAAACATGATTTATATAACACTGTGATATGTAATGCCATGATGTTTTCTTTAATTGTGATAAGATGTGTTTTGTGATGAATATGTGTGATGTATGAGTGGTAGGGTAGAGACTCACCCTTACACAACATTTTTAAGAAATCTGGAGCAATATTACTAGGCTCACAGTGCATGGATGGATGAGAACTGCTATAGGACTTAGTTATTTTGAGTTATGTAATAGATATTTTCAGTTCTATAGCATTCTTTTGAAACAGTTGTAAGACTACTATTTCTATTTGTTGCTGATAAAAATTTTAGAATCTTTGTTTTTCTAAAGTACTTATGAATTAATGAAATTTTACTCAATGAAACTTATATCATTTCATTGTTTCTTTCTCATTAAAAAGTTTTTGAAAGAAAATTTACTTTACCATTTAAATTTTTATGAAAATTTATCATATATTGAGGAAAGAAATATAAGGCGTTACAGATGCAATCAAGTAGATACCTAAGTATGCCAAGTTCTTGAAAGACTTATGCATCCATAGGAGGTGTCTTAAGGGTAATGAAAAGGTAAATATGGGTAGGAATGTTTCTGCACACTTTGAAAAACAAAGGTTCACAATGCTTGAGAAATATAAGGACCCAGAAACATTCACTATCCTATGCATTATTGGTAATAATAGAATTGAAATGTCATGCTAGATTTAGGAGCATTTATTAATGTCATGCGTTTGTCTATTTTTACTTCACTGTCTCTTGGCCCTCTACAGCCTACAGGTGTGGTTATTCAGTTAGCCAACAGAAGCATAACAAACCCAGCTGGGATTGTTGAGGATGTACTAGTCAGGGTGAATGATCTTATCTTCCTAGCCAACTTTTACATTTTGGACATGCAAGAGGGAGAGTCAATGAAGAGTGTTGCACCAATCATTTTTGGAAGACCGTTCTTGAAGACCGCAAGAACTAAAATTGATGTGTATGCCAGGACACTCACTATAAAGTTTGGGGACAGCATTGTGCGCTTCAACATACTTGATGCTATGAAGCACCCATCTGAAGAACATTTTGTCTTCCAAATTGATTTATTTGATGATTTGATAGATGAACAATTTTTTGAATTTTTATATACAAATCTTTCTTTTGATTTTACTGAATGTATAGATACTCCAATTTGTGAATACTGTAATAATACTTCTATGTGTGACTCTTGTATTTCTGACTTTTTAAATGTGGATTCTGCAACTTCTAATATTAAAGAGATTGAAAAATTGATAGGGGAAGAATGGCAGGTCTGGAATCCAAAACACAAGAACAATGAAATGCAGGCTAGGCGTGATCACTATTGTCAATGAAAGTGATCATTCTAGAGCTCAAGGAAGAAGTGAAGTCTGGGTGTAACCACCTTTACCAGCAAAAGTGAGTGTTCCAGAGAATCCTCAGACTCAGCATGCTCTGCATAACCACTTTTATCAGCAAAAGTGAGCATTTCAGAGAAGGAAAAATTTCAAAGTATTTTGTGTAACCACTTTTATCATTGAAAGTGGATGTTCCAGAGAGCCCTCAACTTGACAAGTTGTGCGTGACCACTTTTACTCATAAAAGTGATTACGCATAACATCTCGACCTTCTGCGTTGCAACTCTTAGCAGCGAAAGTGATAGTTCTAGTTTCCAGAAACCACATGAGCGTCTGCGTGGCCACTCTTATCAGCAAGAGTGACAACACACAGAATCAGGATTTTTATAAATACATGTCTTAAGCTCAAAACTCGAGGTCTTTTGTTCATTTTCTGCTTTTTCTGTTAGATTTTCATTGAGAGAGTGTGAGAGAGAGGACTGGGGTTGAACCTCGAAGCTTCAAGAAGAGGCATTGGATTGGAGCTCGTGGCTATGGCTTTTCTGAGTTTCTTCTCTTCTTCTCCTTCTTTCTCTTTCTCTGGCACAATGTCTGTGTAATTCTTTGTAGTTAGGAGTTTATGGACCTCGAATTGATGTATTTATTTGATTCTTACTTCTAAAATTTGAGTTTTTGGATTAATTAAGTTGTTAATTCTGCACTTTACGTAAGAAATTCATTTGATTAATCCAAATGGGAATTGGATTTGATTCTCTGATCTGAATTGAGAACCAGATTTAGGGATTTCTTAGGATAAGTACACTTAATTCTGCAATGCTATGGTTCTAAGTCTTAATTCAACATGAAATTGAATTTCACCTAAGGGATTGGGGGGGTTTAGTGGATTGTTAGGGTCAATGAGTTAAGGGATTAACCTTTGACTATTAATAAGAGAAATTGATTGGCAATTAACCAATTACTTGAATATTTAGAGGCATGATTAAATTGATATTGACATTCTTGTGAAATAAATTCCTAACTATCCTTCATTTATATCTCATCTCAACACAATTTACATACTCCATTTTTATTGCAAGTTTAATTCTTTGTATTGTTCTGGTTTGTTGCTTTTATATGTTACATCCTTTCCAAATTTGTATGACTCAACTAGTTGTTGCTCTGTGAATTGGTAATTGAATTCCTAATTCCCTGTGAAGACAATACTTGGATCTTAAATTTACTTATTACTTGCTGCAATTCCTAGTGCACTTTCTAGTGTAGAGAATTTTAACAACAGCTCTCTGTAGTTGTCACTTTGGTTCCATAGTGACAACTACAGAAGCACCTCCTGGAGCAATCATGTTGTGCGTAGTTACTCCCATTTCATAGTAACTACGCGTACCTCACTTTGGCATTTTATAAAAAACGTCTCCTCTGTAGTTGTCACTTTTGCCCTATAGTGATTACACGTAACATTCAATTTGAAAAATACAAATGTGTGTGTCTACTATGGTTTGAAAGTGATGACGCCCGCAGCCTATATAAATTGAAAGTGATTACTCTAGCCCTCACTCTCACTCATCCTCTGAACTCTCTCGCCTCCATCACCCTTTCTGAAAAATTCCCTTTCACTCACATTGGTTGGTGTTAAGACGTATTCAATTTCATTATTCTGCACTTATCTCAAGTTCCCATCCAAGTAATTTTTCAATTTCTCCTTTTTTTACGTTAGGGTACTTCATTCCAATATTTGAAAATTTTAATTCTGGGTTTATGGACTGAAATTGCTTGGGAGAAACTGATATTCTGGGTTTGGTTGCATGATTAAATGGATGAGGGACGTTAATTTGGTTTAATTCCTGCGCAATTTATTTGCACTATGTCTGATTACCCCTTAGCGTGACCACTGTGTTTGGGATTTCAAACTGGAACCTCATGCTTTGTCATTTCTGTGTAAACTCTGTTGGGAGACGCATTCACAGCTTGATTTAAAGGGACTGGGGGTGTGTGTTGGGAAAATTTGTGTAATTTTTACCTTTGTCGAACCTTAAAGTGCTCACTGTCATTTTGGGAATTTTAATGTGCGGCTTTGTAAACTTGGATTGATGAATTCTAACTACAATGTGGAGTGTAATTATCTGTTTGGGAGTGATTGCCAGTGTTCATTTTGGTAAAATTGCTGCTTCTGCATTGTCGAACCCTAGGGTGGCCACTTTCACTTTTACCAATTGCCTGATGATCTATCCCCCTATGCATGCCTTGCATTGAACAACACTGTGCTGCAATTCCTATATTTACATCTATTTTAGAACTTAACAATTGCCACACCATGCACACTTGCACTCCAATTTTTCAATTTCTATGTTATAATTCTCACTTTATGGATACACTGCTTTATTGCTCTTTGGTTAATTAAGACTGCCATTCCTATTTCACTCCTGCAGACTAGAATTTTAGACTGCACTGCCTGTACTTGAACATTTCATACATAGCAATTGTGGTGTCAATTCTATTATTTGCAATGCATCTGTCTAATCAAAAGGGATTGAGAGTTGTTATCTTGGTTCAATTGCTATTTTTTTTTTTTTTTGCCTTTATTGCATTATAGAGTAACCACTTTCAATTCTGGTGGTGATTGTTTTGCATGTTTTGATATAATGGCCACTGAAATAGTCTCATCCCTGTATGAAAATCACTATTTCATTGCCACTTAACCTGTCTTACTTGAAATATATGGTGCCTACTACATAACTTTCATTCCAGGGTAGTCACTGCATTTATTCTGCGATCCCCGCTTGTATTGTGTATATGAACAGCAATAACCCAACACCATGTTGCACTTCCTTGTAACTACTCTGCATATGGACCATGAATTTTGTTTTACAACAGCTACTGTAAACTGAAATTCAGAAGAACCATTTAATTGTGGCTGATTGCAATTGTGTGTGCACCTATACTTTTGTTATGACAATCACTTGCCTCCCTAACTACACATATGCATCATTCCCTGTTAATTACTCTTTGCAAGTTGCAAAATGAGCATCCTTGTTAATTGCCTACATAGAATCATTTTTGACACTTTGTTGCCATACATAGTGGCCTGCTACCCCTTGTTTGATTTCTATGCCTTTATTTTCATTTTGCTGCATCATTGTCTATGTCAAATTTGGTTGACTTGATATTGTCTTACCTGAACCATAATGTGATCACTTTGGTATTGTACCCCCTCACTAATACTCTGGTTTGACCTTTCAATGTCCAGTTGAATATTATTTTAATTGATATACATAGTTGTTGCCTAATTTAATTGCACATCTCACACAGATTTTTTTTTCCTCTGCAGCAAATATGGTCAATACACCAAGGAAGAACACTCCAAGGTCCAAGAGAGCCAAAATAGTTGGTGCATCTTCCTCTGCACCCCCACCTAGCCATGCCTAGGTTTCGGTCATTGGAGCATGAAGAGTACTTCAAAGCAAACATTCTGAGAAAGAAATTGGTGCAGGACAACAATTTTGAAATTCAAGAAAGTGCCTATCCCCAATTTGAAGAGGAGATACAAAGGAAAGGATAGGACCTTTTCACGACATGTGCTAGTAATGGGTGGAAGGAAATCACCCAAGAGTTCTTTGCTAATGCAATGAGCGTTAAAGGCGACACTCTTCCTCCTAGACACAGCATGGTGAGGGGAAACCTGGTCAACTTCACCCCCTCTAACATCCAGAGAGTTCTGAATATCCCAGTTGTGCATAAATCACTTGGCCAACTGGACTTCACCACTTTCAGCATCCAAGAAGACAAGGACTACAAGCCTATCCTTGAAACTGTCTACAAGGAAGGTGAGAATTGGGAATTTGACTGCAAGATGCAGCCTAAGAACTTGACCACAAGGCACCTCATCCCTGCAGCAAAAGTCTGGAGTGTCTTCATTCTCAGCTCTTTCATGTCAGTCCTCCACTCCTCTACATTAGCAGTGAAGAGAGCAGAGCTGATTTATGCATTTCTGACAGGCATGCCCATCCATGTTGGTAAGGTAATCAATAGTGCCATCATGGACATCTTGAGCAAGAGCAGAGATTCCATGAGTTTCCATCCATCATCACTATGCTATGCCAAGATGCTGGGGTAGATTTTGGGAACTATCTATAGAAAATCAGAGCAGCCCCTCCTATTTTTGTAGCCATGGTGAAGGACTTCTTTAAACCCAGAAAGACTGCTGACCCAGGACTATCTCTACCAGTTGACTACAAGAGGGACACTCCAATGAGGATGAGGGAACAGATGAAATAGCTTGCTCTTAGGCAGGACTCTATTCATGCTGGATAGAAGGCCCTCATGACACTGATGGACACAATACTTCTAAACATAGGGAAGAAGTTGGGGATGACTACCACACAGCTTTATGATGCCCCCACCTTCAGTGCCCCTTACCTACGAGCAGCAGTCTAGAGTGACCTTCCACCCTTTCCTCCCACTGCCTCTTCAAGAGATGAAGCAGATGAAAGCAGCTCCAGTGCCTCAAATGAAGACCTCCCAGCAGCAGCGGAAGATGATGATGACTCTGCCTTTTCCAGCTTTGATGAAGATGCTATTTAGCCTTAGTTTCTTTTTCACTGCACCTACTTTTCACTTACTTTCTTCTATTTTCCTGTATTTATTGCTAACCACCATTTCCTTATAAATATCGCACATTACTGTTTCCATCTTTACTACTTTACTTTTATATTATCACTCTTACTCTGAACAATTTAAGACATCCCTATATTGAATTATGTGTATATTTGTGCAGAAAATGCCCTCAGTCCCATCAAGAGGAGCATGAATTTAACCCTTGAGTTGTGAATCTACTTTCTATGAAAAGGGGTGATCTCTTTGCCTCTATTTCATATTTTCTTAGTCTATATTCCTTGCACAGTACTAAATAAAAATACAAAAATATTTTCCTGACTTTTCTTTTCATCTAGTCCAGTTTTGTAATTCCATAGTTATATTCTGCTTACACTTCCCATTCAACTCATGCTCATTCTCTGTTTTTTAATATTATCGTTCTTACCATGCTGCAAATATTTTCTTGTAAGGCGACCTATGATCACATGTTGTTAAGTAATTATCACCTTTACCATGGTAGAGAATTGAGCCTTTAATTTCTTTTCTGTGTGCACTATAACATGTATTGTTGCATTTATCCTCTAGAACTTGCCCTGTTTCTTAATTGAATATGCATTGTGCAATTTTTCATCTAGATGATTGAGGCCTTCCTTACACACACCCAACCACCCTTCAACACCTTTGCACCAAATTTCCCTTGTTCCATATTTCTTTTGCCAAACTTAGTCCGCAACAACATTTTCCTTACCTTAAGAAAGGTATTTCTTTTGAGTTGCATCAAGAGTGAATGCAATAAACTAAGTTTGGGGTGTTGCTTATGATTGTATTTGCTTGAGGACAAGTCAGTTCTCAAGTTTGGGGTGGTGAGCATTTTACATGTCAATATTACATGTCAAAAAAATTTTGCTTGAATTTGAAGAAGAGAATGATTGCCAAAGTCTATGAAATTATAAAAAGAATGATGAATGAATGAAAAAGAGAGAAAAAGAAAAAGACAGCAAGGCATTTTTAGTTGAAAACAATCCCACATAAGGCAAAGTAAATGAAAAATATGGTGAAAGAGTGCTTGAATCTCACTTGCTGCATCATTTAATGCATTCCACTCTTAGTTGTTGTACTCACTCACTCAAAGGAATTCCCTCCTCTTAAAAACTCACTTGAGCTTTTGACCCTCCTTGATTAAAATTGAACCTAACTTAATACATTCGTGACCAACAAAGTCCTCTTGATAGGTGGTTCATTGTATCTAGGCAAAGGAGATTGAGAATATGGGCAAACATATGGTAGGGTGAGGCAAAATGCATGAATTGAGAAAAAATACCTAGCCTAAAATATTGCTGAGTGAAGAGTGAAACACCATCTTGTGAGCTAGATAATTTCTTTGCATTGTGTGGATTACATGAAACCTTGTTGGATTTTTGTTTCAGTTTAGTGGGACTTTTGCTTGAAAATAATTGATTTGGGCATGATTTCTTTGTTGAATGAGTCCATGATTTTGGAAACATTGGAAGTGTTGATTAGAGTCTGATCTTGGAATGAAAATTTTGAAAGAAAAATTTTAGATAAATCCAACCCTCTTACAAGTGACTTTGTTGAATTTTGATTTGCTTGAGGACAAGCAAAAGTTTAAGTTTGGAGTTGTGATGAATCCACATTTTATTGAATTTTTCCTTGTCATTTTGATGTATCTTAATAGAAAAAGTAAAATTAGGAAGTGTAAATAACATAAAAACATCATTTTGGTCAAATATCATAGGTTTCTTAATTTTTGGTTAATTTACATTGATTTACATAGATATAGTTTGCAATTTTGATCATTTGAATGATTGTGCAAGAATTTCTAGACTTTTTTCATGGATTTTCAGCATTTGAGAAAGTTTGATATGAAAGTGATCACTTTGGATTCCATAGTAAATACTACAGCAAGCTAAATTCAGAAGGACAGACTAAAGTGATCACTATAAACCTATAGTAACAACTACAGATACCCATTTTGAAGAAGTGCTGTGCATGCTTACTTTGGAACCATAGTAGACACTCTGGAGTAGCCAAAGTCATCACTCTGATACCAAAGTGACAACTCCAGAGAGGCCAAAAACACGACTTGCGCGTGGCTACTTTGAGGCGAAAGTAACTACTATGGAACATTGCATGTGATCACTATGATGCCAAAGTGATAACTCCAGAGAGGCTCAAATCAGAGGACTTGCGCATAACCACTATGGAGCGATAGTAACTACTATGGAGCACTGTGCGTTATCACTATGAAACCATAGTAGTTACTATGAACCCATAGGATTTGAGAAATTACGATACAGAGCTTTTTACATAATTTTATATTCTTTTGCCACTTTGGGAGCATTTTGCAGAGCTTAGGATCCTTTTGTGACAGCCAAGGCCAATCTTAGGGTTTGATTTACAATTTCTCTTCATTTTCCTTTAATTTTTGCATTGATGATGTTGAATTTTCCTTGTTTTCACTTGAATTTGTAAGACCCATACTTATAGAAGGCTAAAATTTCTTGTAATCCTTAGTAAGGGTTTAGTCTTTTCTTTAATTAACTTTGGTAGCGACTCCCTGTCATCACTATCCCATCGTGGCTTTGGTTACGACATAGACCTCTTTTGTTTACGAGATTTACACCATGGAGTTTGTGTTTAATGTCTATAAAGCTCAATTTTCTTTGATTCCTAATAAAGATATGTGACCGCCATACACTAGCCTTCCATACGGCTAAATCTTACACTTAAGCGAATTCTTGAGGATCGCCCAATTTCCACAAGGTTTCACAATGAAATAGACGAGACAGATCTGAGCCAGGGAAAAATGATGTGGATTATGTAGACATACTGGTTACACCAGACGGACATACACACATGCTCCATCCTCTAGCCAACATAATTGATTCACTGTGTTATATAGTAAAAGTTATATTGTTAGGTTTAATTTGTTGTAGTATATTTGTTGTTCAACGCCTTATTTTCTCGTGTACCAAGAGTAATATTGTTAAGTTTATGTAACAACTTTCTTAAGAAAAAATTATTTTTTATCACCTTATTGTCTACCATCTTTCGATTTATTTAAAAGCTAAACTAAAATACATAAGTACATAAAATTTAAACTCAATATAAATTAAATGTCTTACACCACCATGCTTTAATAATAAAAAGATTGAAGTCCATAAATTTAAAAGAAAAGGTACATAAAATAAAAATTCCTAAACCATCATGTTTTAACAATTAAAACTATTACATAAATCAAATTAAAAGTCTAACATACATATTCATCTAAATCACTATAGGCCACGCCTATTACATCTAGGGCAAGCAATGTGACTCCTTGTTGCACAATATATAATCTGTCGCATTGATCTACGATGTACGTGCTCCTCCTCTTGCTCATTTGCTTCTTTATTTTATTCATCCTTTTTCTCCTCCTGACATGAGTCTTGAAAAAAGGGAGTTAAGATATACGTTAGTGATGGTCGATAGAAATGATCTAGTGGTTGAAACTCTTGGATAGGTGCACATGTACTAAATGAATGTAGCCATGCCATAACCTTAATATCTGATATGAAAGGTGGACTAGAAGATATATGTCATGCAATATCACTTTCGCCAAAACCTGTGACGAAATGTTGCGTTGGACTAGGAGTAATAAAAGAATCTAACATGAATTGATGACTAAAGTCTGCCATAAAGTGCTGGCTCGGGGTCATGCATGGCTAGTTAGGGCCTGGCATGAACCAGTGTTAAGAAGGGTTAGCCTTGTACTGCTGGTGGGTATGTCCTGATATGAGTGTTGGCTAGGGTACATAGATGTTGGCTGGTATACATGGTGTGACACCCAGGCGCTAGGTGAGGGCGAGGAGTGTGTCGTGCTTATATTCCCCAAAGTCCCACATCAGGAAATTTGAAGAAGGAAGAGGGAGAAAACCATTATAAATATGTGGATTTGGAGTGAGTATTGGTACTACAACCAAAAGAGTCTCTTCATTGTATAATGGGCTCGAGTAAGTTGTGAGTCAGAAAGGGTTTGCAATTTTCTTGTCCTAAAAATTGTAAGTTGAGTAATAAAATATTTGTTGAGTATTTATGGATGTAGGCCTTGAGGTGTCGAACCACATTAAATATTTTGTGTGCTTTTATTACTTTTATTATGGGTGTGTGCTTCCGTTATTGAAGTTTTTGTGCAGAATTTCTTTTACCCATCAGTGGTATCAGATCCTGATCCCCAAGTAGTACCGTAGGCTCTAGTGTTAGAGGCCCAGTGTTAGAGGACTTCATTCGAGGGGGAGATTGTTAGAATGTGCGAACAAAATCCCACAAAGCTGAGGTTTTGATCAAGGGAGGAAGAGAAGTTGTGTGGTTGTGTGGTTGTGCCTTTGGAGAGAGGCTACTGCTAGATGAGGTGGTGAGATCTTTGAAGGAGAGTCAACAAATGACGGGTGGTGATCAAAACTCAGAAGACTTGCGATGTATGAATAAAAAGACAGGGAGGTCTAAGAGTGCTCCTATTACTAATGTGGTTAGCTATGATAATGATCTTTTAATATGTGAGACTTTGGATGAAGGGAGGATATGTTGTGCTCATATTCCCCAAATTCCCACATTAGGAAATTTGAAGAAGGGAGAAGGAGAAAACCATTATAAATATGTGGATTTGGAGTGAGTATTGGTACTACAACTAAAAGAGTCTCTTCATTGTATAATGAGCTCGAGTAAGTTGTGAGTTAGAGAGGGTTTGCAATTTTCTTATCGTAAAAATTACAAGTTGAGTAATAAAATATTTCTTGAGTATTTGTGGATGTAGGCCTTGAGGTGCTAAACCACATTAAATATTTTGTGTGTTTTTATTACTTTTATTGTGGCGGTAAGGGGCACATAAATGAGTTAAACTTACACTGAAATGAGAGAGATTTAGAGACTGTGTATACAGTTGAAGATAGCTTAAATGAATTGATTAGGACTACCTATACCAACAAAATACATTTACTTTTTGGTGGCCTATCACTTAAGAAAATTATGGGATAGGTGACCCTCTGGAAAGTTCCCGGGAAGTGTGTGAGTGAGGACAAAACATGCTGAAAAGTCTTGTGTTGGTTTGTGGGGACAGTCGTCAATCCCAAATAACTTGTCCAGCTATGCATGGGGCATCAGGTACTACACTATCAGGCAAATCCCTAAGCTCTAATCCTGTGGGCTCCATCTAACAATAAAAATCTATTTGCTACTAACAAGTACCACTAAAAATACTCGACAGAGGGACGATCATCATCAGCCAACGAATATTGAACTCACGGCTCTCTACGTGCCTCCTATGTAGCATGCCATGTCACATGATACTCAGGCCACCATATATCTAGATCACAACTTTCATCTTTAGCGTGCAACCAATCAATGTTTATGGGGACGATCAGTAGGGTGTCACTCAATCATAGCAAACTAGATAAGAACAGTTACAAATGCCCATACATTGGCCTCATAATAAACAAAATAAAATGTAACATTCCTTACCTCACTGTTGTTGTCAGGAGTCCACCTAAACTAAAACAATCAATAATAAATATTAGACTAATATTTTTTATAATTGAATGGAAGACTTAGTACTATGTCATATTTTTATTTACCCCATTAATACCAATTGAAGTAATGATCTTCCTATATCGCAATAACTTATCTGTGTGTGATCTCGTTTATGACCTAAAATTTTTCCACCTAAAATAAACATAACTGAATTTCATACTTGCAAATTTAACATATATAAATAAAAATTAAAAAAAAAAACGAACATATCTCAATGCTAGTGAAAAATTGAGTGGATGATGGTGTCTATGGGAAATTCAGGTATTTTCTATTATGCCCAAGACTGTAGAAGAGGTAAACAAAGTGCAATCTCAGTGACATTATATTTCACCTTACGACAATACTCACGATAAAAGAATCCTAGAAAAGCAGACCCCCAACTATAATTTGTAGTTCTAATAAAATTAATAAGAAGAGGAAGCCACTTCATATGAAGCCTAAATCTAGATTTATCTGAAAATAATATTCTATCTAATAGAACCATTATGTACACTCTGGTGTAACAAATGATAGTTTGTTCATCAATATTGAGGGATAATGGCATAATGCTCCAAATTTATTTATGAACCAATGTAGATTTACAAAGAATCCTTTTATGTTTGTCTCATTTGAAACTACTTCAAGTAAATCTCCATACAATGCCCATATATCTTGATCATAAAATTTCTCTCACACTCCAATCCTCCAAAGTTATCGTATATTCTCCATATAAAAGATGATTAGATGAAATATGTGCGACTCAAGACTCCAACACTCCATAAGTGCACTAATGAGTGCCCTATCATAATCAAATATCGACATCATCTACGCAACAAGCCAAAAACCAGTATGCCTAAGAAATGGTTCCATCCTTAGATCTGAAGCAACCATCATATTATAACATTTACTTTTTAAAATTTAAACTTCTTATAAGTTAATATTATATATATATATATTAGGTAATGTTTACCAAAATTAAAAGAAAATATCAAAATAGAAAATAATATTTAATTCATATATAATATAGGCAGGCAAAAGTTGATTAAAGTCAAATTTTGCTCTTCTTTTAAAGTCAATTCAAATTGACTTCTTCACATAACAAAATTGATTCAAATCAACTTTTACACAGTAAAAAAAATTAATTTTAATTGATTTATGTGGGATAGAAATACAGCATAGTAAAAAAAAGAAAATATTTTCAATCGACTTCCATGATAAAATTGACCAACTAAAGTTGATTAAAAAAAATTTCTATTTTTAAATAAAATATACTTAAATTGTCTTCTTTAAAATAAATAAAATATTTACATAATTCTTTTTATAGTAGGACATTTATATAATTTTACTTTTTTAAAATTTATTATTTAATAAAAGGCCAGGTTAAGAAAGTTGCCTTTAAAAAGATGAAGAATTTAATTTTTATACAAAAGTGAAAATTTACATTAAAATTTTTTTTAACATAAACAATATTACTTTAAATTTAATTTTAAGAAAACTAATTTATAAATAAAAAAAAATTAAGTGTTGAAAATATGGCTTATTAAAAAAGGCATCATAATTGCACCTGTCAGCTGTACTCGGTTATGGTTGAAACTTTGAATTTGATATCCAAGGGACGAACACGCCCGGCCATGTGTTCCACGCTATAACAACGTGTGGATATGGTTGGAACTTTGACTGCAAATTTCAATCTTTTATATATATATATATGGATATGGTTATTAAGAATAAACAAATATTTTTATCTTGATTATAACTGTATTTTTTAGGTTTAGATGAAAATTTTTTTTTTTGGGTTAGTTTAATTTTTAAAACAATTTTTAAGATGAGAAAAAAAACTTATTTGATAATTTTTTAAAATAAATTTAAAATATTAAAAAATATGTTTATTTTTATTTATTCTTTTATATTTAAAATTTTAAATTATATATATTTGATATTTATTTTAAATTTTTTCTTTAAATAAATTTTTATATTTAAAATAAAATATTAAATTAAAAAATAATAATTAATTTTAAAAATAAAATAATTTTTAATAAATAAATATAAATAGTATTCATAGGTAATATTACAAAGAAAAATAAGTGAATAATAGTGATATGCCAAAATAAGTGAATATATATATTAAAAATATTTTTAATTATTTAAAATATAAAAAAATTAAACATAAAACACTTTATAATTTATTTTTTATTTTAAAAAATAAAAATAGTTTTTAAATAGCTTTTAAAAATTTAGGTTGACAAATAATTTTTTTATTAATTTCTATTATATGAAAACTACATTTAAAAAGAAAAATAAGTGGGTTTTAAGTTTGATAATTTTATTTTTAATTCTATTTAATATATTTATTTTTCTCATCCAAATTTGAAAACATGCATAGAACAACTTTTATAAAGTTATGAGTTTGAATACTATTTTTTATTTATTTATTACCAGAATTAAACTAAAAAATATATTAATAATTCTTCTAGTTCTTTTTATAAGAAATAAAATAGAACATTTTCATGATTCTTATTATAAGAATCAAATGATAGATTCAAGATGTATTAATTACTAAATTTTTTTTATATCCTTCTTTTATTAGTATCATTAAATATACAAATTACTAACTATAACATTTAATATCATGAGTATTCTTAAAAAAAAAATTATATTTATAAAAAATATAATTGACTTAATTATTTTTTTTCTAATAATTTAGTCTTTTGTTTCTTATAAAAAAGACTAGAAGTAATATTAAAATAAATAATAATAATTAATTTTAAAAGTAAAATAATATTTAGTAAATAAATATAAATAATATAAATAGATAATATTATAAAAAAATAACTGAATAATATTGATACATTAAAAGAAGTGAATATATATTTTTAAATTATTTTAAATATCTAAAAAAAGAAATGAATAATCAAAACATAAACATTTTAGAGGCTATTTTATTTTTTATTTTAAAAAATGAAAAAAATATTTTTAGAAAATATTTTTAAAAACTTATATTGACAAAACAAAATTTATTTTTTTACATTTTAAAAACAGAAAACTATATAAAAAAAATCAAATTTTAAGTTTGATAATTTTATTTTTTATTCTATTTAGTATATTAGTTTTTCTAATCCAAATTTAAAAATATGGATGGAACAACTTTTATAAAGTTATGAGTTTTAATACTATTTTTTTTTTACATACTAACAGAATATAAATATCATTGTATATTATAAAACATTCAAGCAGATGGATAATAATTTTATGTTATTTTATTTCTTTTATTTTATTTTAACAATCATTTAATTTCTTTTATTATTGACAATTTTTTATATGACACTTATTTACCCAACATTACTATCATAGTTTAAAATTTGATTCACGTTACTTAGTTTGACTAATTTATTTAAAAATAAACACACAAAATAATTAATTGTTTTAAATAAATAATCTCATAAATCTATTAAAATTTTGAAATTTCTTTTACAATTTTATTATATCAGAAAATATAACAACTTGTTAAAATTCATTTGTAAAGTAACAATACTTAAGAAGACTTAAATTTTATATAATATCAATATTAAAACATTTATTATATAACCAAAATAATAGATCTAACTCCTTAAAAGTTATAGAAAGCATAAATTGTAACTTCCTTAATTTATATTTCAATTTGTGTTATAAATTATAACAAAATAAAGTAAATAAAATAAATACTTTTATTATTATAGCTTAAAGTATTAAGAAAAAGTCAAACTTACAATTCTATTATTTAATTTATAAAAGCTTGAATGTATTCAAATTTTCAAAGGAAATATTATCTTAGAATTTAAATTTGTAAATACAGTATATTATTGCTAGGGAATCACTAATTTTCTTGTCTCCTTTGATTCGAGATGACGTCCTTCCCTCTACAATTGACTCCGTCTAACATAGGGAGTGAACCTGCAAAAGGCATTCCGATGATGAAGTCAGGTACCGGTTTAGACAATAAATGCTATTTAATATTCAAAAATTAACTCTTTACGTGTACCTTCTACCTTTCTTTTATAGGCATTTATGGGCTAATAGGCGTAGTGAGTCAGCCCTATTTTCAGCCTTCTAATTAAGCTGATAATATTTTTGATTATTTATCCAAATAAGCTTAATTATTTTTTAATTCATAATTGATCTGTCCTAAAGGGTACTCGTCCTTCTCCAGCCGAAGGGGTACTCGATTTTCTTTTTCTATAAGTAAGACCGAGTAATGTCTTATCTAATACACTAGCCCCCAAGCCCGATGGTTTTGAAAATATATGGACGTCACAATGGGTGGTCGGATTACTTTATCGATATCTTCAGATTGAATAGGTATGCGGCTCAGAAGAGTATCTTACAAGTGATGGTATCAGCAATCTAGGGTTTCAAAATTTTTAGGGTTTCCTCATGGTTTTTGCCTTTGAAATGAAGATTGGTTGATCTAATCCGTAGATTTGGAGAAAGATCTGACGGTTGCGGAGGGGTGCGACCTTCACATGCCCGACATCTTGAGTTCTATAAATACGTGGTGGACCAGGCCTATTCTCATTCCTTTATGTTTTAGAAGCTCTTTCTTTCTTCTGACTACTTTCAAGGTACACTTTGTTTTCATCCTTTCTTCTTACATCATCTTTTTTCAATGGCCGACTCTATCAAATGGGAGGATTCGCTATCAGACTATACAAGACCGACTATTATTGTTGAAGTTAGGTCCTTGGTGAGACCGAAGGGTCTGAGGAAGTCTCAAGACCGACTAGTATTAGAGAGGGTCTTGAGAAATCAGTAAGGGAATGTGACGAAGTTGCCGACACCTATCGTAGGAATGGATGGTTTCAATCATACCATTCGCCAAGCTTTTGAATTCTGCCATGTCCCCTCAGATTTCAACATCGATTTAACTAGGGACTTATTCGGTGGGAAGTTCCTATCATATGACGAGGTTGATGAAGAGGTGGAGCCCGATGCCCAAGCATCAAGCCAAACTCAGGGTATTATTGAAGAGGGCGTCCCAGCCCATCAAGATACCGAAGGGGGAAAATAGTTTTTTCTTTATTTTTTTGTAATCCATAGGCTAATGCCTAAATTTTGTACACCTTTCAGCCTTGCAATACAAATTTTTCTTGCATTCATTCATGCGTCCTTGTATATTTACTTATATTTTTTCTACTGCTATCCATAATATAATTGAAGCGATGTTAATGATTACTTTCAGCCGAATAAGTGTAACTGAAAAGTATAATTATTTTATCTTTTACCAAGTAGGGGTACTTAGGAGGGTTTTGAAACGATTAAACCATTATTGTCTGAGTAGGGGTACTCGAAAGGGTATAATATTATTGATTCATCCTTGATTGAGTAGGGTACTCGAGAAGGTATGACATAATTCGTTCATCCTTGGCCAAGTAAGGGTACTTGAGAGGGTATTTAAATAACTGATTCATCCTTGACCGAGTAGGGTACTTGGGAGGGTATGATATAGTTCGTTGATCCTTGTCCAAGTAAGGGTACTTGGGAGGATATTTAAATAATTGATTCATCCTTGACTGAGTAGGGGTACTCGGGAGGGTATTTAAATAATTGATTCATCCTTGACCGAGTAGGGGTTACTCAGAGGGTATGATATAATTTGAAATAACCGAATAGCTGTAGAAGAAATATTTTATTAATAATGTGTGCCTCGTTAAAAACCTTCCCAGGAAAACCTCTTTTCACGTTCTTTTAAGAGGACAAAATTTAAGTGAGGAAAAGAGTGCACAATTCACATATTACATTTGTCTAACTGAAATAATGCTTTAAATGTGTAACATTCCAAGTCCTTGGTATTGCCTTCCCTTCGAGTGTTTCAAGCTTGAATGATCCATTGTCTAACTGTGTTGTTATCTAAAAGGGTTCCCAATTAGTAGCAAGTTTTCCTTCTCGTCGGTCTCGGCGTACTTTCCCTGTTGCCCTCTATACCAAGTCTTCAACATGAAATTGTCTTGGATTTACTTTTGAGTTGAATTTTCTAGCCATTATTCTTCTGCTGGCCTCAATCATGATCGCTGCCTGACCATGAATTTCATCTAATAAATCTATGTTTACGGCTAGAGATTCGTCGTTAACCTGTTCCTCAAAGTGTTGCATTTGAAATGATGGTTCCTCGATTTCGACTGGCACTATGGCGTCAATACCATAGGTTAGCCGGAAGGGTGTTTCTTTTGTGGCTATTTAAGGAGTACACCTATAAGCCCATAAGATCTCATGTAATTTTTTTGCATATTCTTCTTTTGCCGACCCCAACCTTCTTCTTAACTCATGTAGGATGACCTTGTTTGTAGTCTTGGCTTGACCGTTAGACTAAGGGTGCTCGACAGATGTAACCATATGTTTAATTTGTAAACCTTCCAAGAATTCGTTAAAGCGCCAATCTATAAATTGTAGCCCATTATCTGTGATCAAGGCGTGTGGGATGTCGAAACGTGTGATTATATTTTTCCAAGTGAATTTTTGGACATTGTTTGCTGTGATGGTAGCAAGCGGTTCTGCTTCAATCCACTTAGTAAAACAATCCACGATGACTATAAAAAATTTGCATTGTCCTTTTGCTAAAGGAAAAGGTCCAAGAAGGTCCATTCCCCAGATGGCAAAAGGCCAAGGTGAAGTAATATGGTGAAGGTTGTCGGCATGTTGATGTATATGTGGACCATGTTGCTGACAGGGGATGCATTTTTTAACAAAGGTGTCACAGTCCTTGGATAATGTCGGCCAGAAGTATCTGGCTCTCAGGATTTTGGTCGCCATTGTTCGTCCACCCGAGTGGATACCACAAATACCTTCATGAATTTTCCTCATTACATAGCTGGCCTGGTTTTCGTCAAGACATTTTAACATAGGTGTTGAAATTTCTCTTTTGTATAGTTCCTTACCGAGAAGGGTGTATTTGGCTACCTGTATTCTTATCTTCTTAGCCAAGGTTGGATCGCTAGGCAGGCTACTATTAGTGAGGTATTGGGTAATTGGGGCCATCCAATTTCGAGGCATGTTTTCGATCACCATGCATTCTTGCTTGGAAATACTATGTTTATGAATTTCTTGGTGAATCACACTTTGCAACTGTCCTGGTTTCCTCTGGCTAGCCAGCCTAGCAAGTTTGTCAACCTGTTCGTTCATTGTTCTTGGTGTATACCAAACACATACCTCGTCGAATTCACTCTTAATATTATTGAACTCCTGATAGTATTGTAACATAATCGAGTCTTTTACTTGATAAGTATCGCTGACCTGTTCAGCCACCACCTTTGAATCACTCCAGCAAGTGATGCATTTGACTCCAATTTCTTTTGCCAGTCTAAGGCCAGCCAGCAGCGCCTCATATTCAGATTGATTGTTAGATGCTTTAAACCCAAACCGAATGGATTGTTCAATCATTACAGTATTCGGTCCTTCTAATATAATCCCTACACCACAACCCTGTTGGTTTGATGATCCGTCCACATGCAAATTCCACATATCAGTGCTGGCCTATTTCTGGGTAGTAAATTCATTAACAAAGTCTGCCAGTACTTGGCTTTAAGGGGTCCTCGATTTTCAAAACAGATATCAAACTGGGATAGCTCGATTGCCCATGTCATAAACTGGCCTGCTAACTCAAGCTTGATCAAGATTTTGGCAATTGGGCAATTGGTACGTACTACAACCCGATGACTCTAGAAATAATACCTTAACCTTTGAGCTATATGAACTAGTGCCAGTACTGTCTTCTCCATTAATTGGTATCAGGTTTTAGTATTTTGGAGTGTTCGGCTAATGAAATATACTGGCACTAGTTCAGGTGTCTCATGTAATAATACTGAGCTGATGGCAGTTTCTAATATAGCCAGTAGATAATCATATCTTGTTCTGGTTTCGACTTTGTCAGAACACGAGGAGCTACCAACATATTTTTATATTGGAGAAAAATAGCCTCACATTCATTCATCTATGTGAATTTTTGTGATTTTCTGAGTAGATTAATGAAACCAGAACACGAGGATTTTTGTGATTTTTTGGTTTCAACTTTGTCAGAACACGAGGAGCTGCCAACATATTTTTATATTGGAGAAAAATAGCCTCACATTCATTCATCTATGTGAATTTTTGTGATTTTCTGAGTAGATTAATGAAAGGCCGAGACCTTTCTGCCATTGTGGGCAGGAACCTGGCAAGGGCAGCAATCTGATCAGCTAATCTCTAGACCTCCTTTATGTTCTGAGGACTAGTCATTTCGATAATGGCTTAACATTTGTCTGGGTTTGCTTAAATCCGTCTTTTAGAAAGCATGAACCCCAAAAATTTTTCCCCGACTACTCCAAAAGTACATTTATCTGAATTAAACCTCATTCATGTCGTCTTGCCTCACCGAATACCTCCTTTAAATGAGTGATATGTTTATCAAGGGAGACGGACATGACCACCATATCGTCAACATAAACTTTCATGCACTTTCCAATCTGTTTTTCAAAGATTTGATTCATAAGTCTCTGATACGTTGCCCCTGCGTTTTTAAGGTCGAAGGATATTACTTTGTAACAAAAATTTGTCGAGTCTGTGATAAATGTCGTCTTCTCCTTGTCTGAGGGATACATCTGAATTTGGTTATATCCTGAGTATGCGTCCAAGAAACTGAGTATCTTATGGCCGGCAGCACCATCGACTAAGGCGTCGATATTTGGAAGGGGGTAGGCGTCCTTAGGACATGCCTTGTTTGAATCTGTGGAGTCAGTGCACATTCTCCACTTCCCATTGGCCTTTCTTACCATGACCATGTCAGTGCACATTCTATGTCCTCCAATTTTTCTCTTTTTCTGCGCCACTAGTTTAGACCCCTTATAGACCAATAGGTGATGGCACAGGAATCCAAGATCTATTCCTAGCATGTCAGAGGTCGACCATGCAAATAAGTTAACATTTCTTATTAGTATACTTTGAAGGTTCAGTTGTTCTTCCCAGGACAAGTCAGTTCCCAGGTAAATGACCTATTTAGGCTTTCTTCCTAGCTGAAAAGGTTGTTTGTTTTCGTTAGGTTCAATCTGACATCCCTTATCCATTCTTGGATCTAGTTTGATATCCAAGTCTGCTCCTGACTAAGGGGATACAATGTTAACATCTCGTCTGTGTCTTGGAATGGCTTTATATACAAGCTTGCAAAGTAACATTCTCTGGCTGTTTTCTGATCAGCATGAACGATGACGATTTGGCCTTTCTAAGATGGAAATTTCATAGCCAAGTGAGAGTAGACACTATGGCTTTCAGCTTATTGAGCAATGGTCAGCCGAGATTGTACGAAGTATTTGCATGTATCACTAAATAAGTGACTTTGATGCATTTTCCTTCTTGTTCTGATCCGAACGAGGTGTATAGGTTGATATAGCCATAGGTTTCTACTCGTTCTCCAAAAAAACCGACTAGTGGCTCATGGTACTCCTTCAATTCCTCTTCTGGTATCCCAAGTTGCTTGAAGGTATTCCAATACAGGATGTCAGCCAAACTCCCTTGGTTAATTAGAGTCTTGCGGACTGTGCAATTAAGGACATCCACACTTATGACCATGGGATTGTCCTGAACCGGATCCACTCCTTGGAAGTCCTCATGTAATGGGGGGGATTCAGATTCTACAGCCCAATGATATGTTGTTGACGGAGCGAACTTGTCTCAAATGCCTCTTTCTGGCTGAGTTAGTAGGTCCTCCACCTGCAAACCCACGGCTATGATGTTAATAACTTGTTTAGGATATTTTTCACACATATCATAACATTTGACAAAGGGCTCTCTTGACCGACTACGTTCTTTTTATCATTGTATCTTCTTGATGGCTCAGGGTAACAGTCTCTACCCTTTTTAGCATGACCAAGGGGGGTTTGTACCCCGCAAATGCCCTTCTTTAATCAAATCCTCGATGCGATCTTTTAAGGCCATACACTACTCAATGGTATGTCCTCTATTTTGATGGTATCGGCAAGATTTGGACTTGTCTGCCTAAGGGGGGTGTTGGCATGCCTAGGCATAGTCAGTATTTCTATTGCCAGAGCTTGGTCGAGCACCCTAGACCGATTGGTATTGAGGGTTGTGTAAGAAAGGTATTTGGGTCCTCTAAGCGGCCTTTTTGCGTCACTTCTTCGATCTTTGTTTTCTTGCCTAAACTTTAAAGTTTCTCTTTTGTCAACTTCTTTTGAGTTAGACCCCTGCTCCATCTGTACTTGGTTTCGGCCAACTCCTCCATCTGCATATACGTAGAGGCTCGGCTTCTCAGTTCATCCAAATCCATAGGTGGCTTTTTACATATACTATTGACAAAAAGTCCTGGTTTCAGGGCTGTTGTGAGATGATGCATGGCCACTGCCGGCTCCAAATTGTGAATTGAAAGTGTCACTTTGCCAAAGCGCTCTATGAACGTTCTAAGTATTTCTCTTTTTTCCTAACGAATGTTAACAAGTGCTAGAGACGTAAGAGGTTGGGGGCGACTTGCAGCAAACTATAGGCTGAATCGTCTGGTTACGGTTGCAAATGAATCAATGGACGAGGGGGGTAACTTGGTAAACCAGCTGAGTGCTGGTCCTCGAAGTGAAGTGGGAAATATTTTGCATAACAAAGCGTCATTTTCTGTATACAGACTGACTTGAGTTGTAAAAATGTCCAAGTGTTCCCCGGGGTTAGATGTTCCATCATATTTTTTGAACGTTAAACCTCTCCAATTATCAGGTAATTCGACTTGAGGTATCATCCTGTTCAATGGGGGTTCCAGCTTGCTGAGCTACCCTTGGTTTTTCTTGCAGTGCCGAGGACTCTCCTTGCTCTTGGGCGAAAGGTGTAGTTTAGGAGGGTATATAGGTTCTGATTTCCTCCCTCAGGTTGGCATTTTCCTTTCTTAAAACTGACAGCTCAAGAGCATCCTTTTCTCTCCCTCTTTGCATTTTCATCATTTCAGCTTTCAGTTGCCTTACTACTACAAAAAGGCTTTCGTCTCCTCCCCTTTTACTAGAACTTCAGGGATCAGTTGGTTAGGTGTGGCATCCTCCTGCTGCTGAGAAGTTCCTCCGTGCTGAGTCTGTCCTTCCTGCTGGCTTCTATTAAGTACGATGGTAGTTCTAAAATTGAGGCAAATCAGGCCCCACGGTGGGTGCCAAAATATTCCTATTAAGGAATCACTGATCTTCTTGTCTCCTCTGATTCAAAATGACGTCCTTCCTTCTACTACTGACTCCGTCTGGCAAAAGGCACTCCGATGATGAAGTCAGATACCAGTTTAGACAATAAATGCTATTTAATATTTAGAAGTCAACCCTTTACCTGTACCTCCTACCTTTCTTTTATAGGCATTTATTATGAACTAATGGGCTTTGTGAGTCAGCCCTGTTTTCAACCTTCTAATTAAGCTGATAATATTTTTGATTACTTATCCAAATAATTTTAATTATTCTTTAATTCATAATTAATCTGTCCTGAAGGATACTCGTCCTTCTCCAGCCGAAGGGGTACTCAATTTTCTTTTTCTATAAGTAAGACCGAGTAGTGTCTTATCTGGTACAAAGTGAAACTAAAATTTTTATTTCAGCAATTTTACTTAATTCATGATACATATAAATAAACATGTAGAGCAGTCAAAATGGGGCAAAGCCACGAGCCCTACCTTGTTGGCCCTTTATATAGTCTTGTTTTTTTTTAAAGCCCTATAGTTAGTGGATTTACATTGGCCTTAAACCCCAAAATAAAGAAAATAGTGGGATAGGATCAGAGTTAGAGGTAGACTAGCCCACTTATTTTACAAAATAAATAATAACTATTATATTATTTTTTATAATATTTATTAAATTATTTTATTTATATGAATTAAAAACTATATATAAAATATAAAAATTAATTTTCAAAATAATTTTTTATTCAATATATTAAAATTTTATCATAAAAATAATATCAAATACAATTATATTATAAAATTAAATTTAGCTTTTTCATTTTGTTAATTTTATTAATTAAATTTAATATAGTACATTAATAATTTATGATTTTAATTAAAATTAATATTAAATATTTTTAACAAAACAATAATTAAATGATAAAATATTAAATATTATAATTATTTTAATAAATTTAATCAATTCTAGTATGTTTAAATATTTTTTAATGATTTTTAATAATTATAGATTCATAATAGCTTAGGTTTATACATGATATGGTTATTTTTAATATAAATATAAATATATAAAATCTTAAATAATTAATTTTAATATATTTTATATAGATATATATAGATATAGATAATTTTTTTATTATTAAAAAAATATAGTTGTTAATATACACTTAAAATTTAATAA
Organism: Abrus pulchellus subsp. cantoniensis; assembly: GCA_024086825.1. Taxonomy (NCBI): domain Eukaryota; kingdom Viridiplantae; phylum Streptophyta; class Magnoliopsida; order Fabales; family Fabaceae; genus Abrus; species Abrus pulchellus. The sequence continues at coordinate 18,027,282 of CM044056.1, forward strand.
TTAGTAAATATTTATGTAAATCAACATATAAACAAAAATTAAATTATTAATTAATTTATTAATTTATATATAATATGTAAATATGTATTTTAATTTATTGTATACATACTATTTTCTTATATTACATTAATGCTATGGTGTAGTTAATTTTACGTATATTTATGAATTTAAAACAATAAATTAATGAATAAAATAGAATTAAATAAAATATTATATATATATATATATAAATTATATTTATTTTGAAATTTTGTATTAAATTTTATCACAATTTTTCTATTAAGATACAAATTTAGAAACATAAATTTTTACATCCATAAATTTTATAATGTAAAATATTCTATATCTACAATTTCTACGATAAAAGTATTTATTTATTTTTTTGAACATATTAACTTTTATTTAGTAGATTTAACAAATTTTGTCAATATTATTTTTTATTGTCAATTTTATATGTTTACTGTAACTTTATTTTTTGAATATAAGATGTTCTTACACAAATATAATATGATCCTTAGAATATATATATATATATATATATATATATATATATATATATATATATATATATAAATGAGGTAGGATTTTCTTACACCGGTGTAAGTCTAAAAATTCTTACACCTAATCTGAACTTTTTATTTAACTTAAATTTAACGCGTTATAATAATATAAAACTTTTATAATATGAAAAAATTTATAATTAATATTCAAATAATATTTTAAAATTTATTTATAAAATTATATAAAAAATTCTTACAATTATTTAATAATTGCCAATAATATAAATAAAAATTATATAAAAATTGTTAAAATTATATAATAATCGTTATTTTTATTAATTTTATTTAATAACAACAATTATTATAAATATTTTTTATTATATAAATTTTTTTTAAGTAATTTTATTGGACTACAAGTTTATATAATAAAAAGTTATTTGAAATAAATATTTTTATTATATATTTTAATAATTATCATAATTTATATCAAATTTTCTCAAATCTAGTTTTTTAAGAACATATAATTTTTTTTTGGCCCACAAAACCCTAAAGCTAACCCTAGTCCTATGAGCTTATGAATTGATGGGCTTTTTGACCCGTAGGACTTTTTTATCCTAACCCATATGGGCTAGAGTTAGGGCTGAGCAAACATTTGACAGCTCTATAAACTTGCAATGCAATAACACTATTTTTTAGCAGAGTAAATTTCAAAAAAAATAGATATAGTCTATAATTAAATAACTAACTATCAATATTATAAATATACTTCAAATTAATATTTACAACCAGACTTATCAAAGTATTATAAATTCAATATACATACATATATATATATATATATTTGGAAGGATTATATAACCTTGTCAATTTAAATAGAAAATAAAGTATTATAATTCTTCAGAATATATATATATATATATATATATATATGTATGTATATATTTGGAAGGATTATATAACCTTGTCAATTTAAATAGAAAATAAAGTATTATAATTCTTCAGAATACTCTAAACACTAATAAAGTAGTCCTTTCTTACAATCTCACTAAGAATATAATTCTAGATCTTGTCAATCTATTTTTTTTTTCAAAATCTATTTCTTGAAAATAGTTAGTAAGGGTGAGTATTTTGTGTCCCACTAAATCCGTTATTTGACAAAATAATTAAATGATTCTAAAAGTATTATTTAATACACAGACTAAATCAATCAATTTGTAATATTCATAACATATATTTCTATATTGATCCATATGTCATAATACATATATTATATCACATCAATCAATATGTCACAATACATGTTTGCTAATCGTACCCGTCGATGTATTACAATACATATATTATAATCACATAATTTCTATACTATATCACATCCATTACACTTTCACAATCATTACCCCTGGAATACCTCGAGATCTTCCATAAGTATATATAGTTGTTGGATAGTCGCTGTAACATGAATACAAGGTATGTCAACCAAGCCCCTTTTAACAAAAGTGTGGTCAATAATTTAGGTTAGGAAATGAGTGTGTGGCCTATGGTGCTTTTAATCTCATTAATTATGTATAATCAAAGAAAGCACCAATCACCCTCATTTCCTCTGTATTTCCAAAATTGCCTCTGTCTTCCATACCTAGTGTATCTTTGTGACTATCTATACATATTCTCAGCATTTTTTATATCATTCATCAATATTACATTTTTCTTCGTCATCATTCAATTAAATAAACATGTTTAAGATTTCATATACACATAATAAAATGCATTTCCCCATCATTCATTTACTTCAATTTAACCTTTTAAAACAAACATAAACTTTCACACAAAAATCTGTCACCACAACATGTTATTTTAATACAAATAATCATCAATCAATTCCACGTCATATAGATCAATAAAATGTGACAAAGATTGGACAACATCAGACTCAATATTTAACATACACACTTTCTTAGCCTTGATAAAATCGTCTATCCTAAAGTTTAGTATCTTCTAACATATATCATGCAAAATAATAGTTCAATGTTAATTTTACCCACATAATAATAGTAAAAATCATAAAAACTCCTCAAAAACTTGGTTTACTCATAATTTTGGCCATAAAAGTTTCTCTAGATAATTTCCAAAATAAGTTATCGGCCATTCTTGCCAAAAAATTCTATTCTTAGTATTAAAACCTCAAGAAATATTAGAGTTCTATGAATAAAAGTAGAAAAATTATTTGGAGTTTGTAAACCAAAACGCATAAATAAGAGTTAAAGTTTGGGATCAACTCCCCTTACCTGAAAATAGGTCATGAGATCACGTTCTTTGTGAGGTCCAAAAGAGAGATATAACAATTTTTGTAACATCCTAGATTTTCAATTGCAAATTTCTTGTTTTTACAATGAAGAATTTTCTATTAAAAAAAAAAGAGAATATTCCTTTTAATCTAAGAGAATATTCTTTTTAGCTTAAGCGAAAATTTTTTGCTTAAGCGAGAATAAATCAGATTTTCTCAACTATATTTTTGCTCAAGCAAGAAATTTCTCGCTTAAGCGAAAATTTACAATAGAAAAAGGTAGCTCTTGGCCTATTTTTGGTCAAGCGAAAATGCTCTCGCTCGAGTAAAAATTTTAGCAAAGAAGTAGTGATTTTTGTCTGATTTTCTTGCTCAAGCGAGAATCTGCAAGAAAAGTGAGTATTGAAGAGATTTTAGGCTTCTAAAACCCAATTTCTCTAAGTAGAAAACCCTTCTTCTCACTTCTTTTCCTCAGAGAAAACTCCTACAAATCTTGAATCTCTTTCAAATTTGAGCTCTAACATCCTTTCTTCTTGATCCCAAGTAAGTCCCTTGGAGCTTAATCTTTCAATCTCACTTCTATTTTTCTATTTTCTCCTTTCTTAAAATGTAATTTTCTTCGTAATATATAGGAAAACTTGGTCATTGGACGATACCTCCAATTGAAATGTTGCGTTCTCCTCTAGATCTTGTGAAGAACATAGTCTCAGAGACTCATTTCCAGGTAAGGAAAATTGATTCCAAACCCTAACTCCTATGTATATGTTTTTAGCTTAAAATTCATATTATCTTGCTTAGAATGGTAGATCCCTAATATTTTCTTAACATATATAATGTAAAAATGGATTTTGAGTATAGAGAACCCGTGATATGTTTTAAGAATGAGTTTTTAAGAAGATTTTCATAAAAATGTTATTCTATATATATGTATATATGCTGGGAAAAAGGGATAAACCTTAAGATAGACGATTTTCATAAAGACCGAGAGAGTGTGATCTTCGGCTTTCTAAATTGTATGATTGGGTTGAGTCTAAAGGTGTCCGACCTTTGGCACATTATATTGAATTGTTTGATGTGAAATTGATTAATGAAGAATGTTTGATTGTTTTGAATGATGAAATCTATTATTAGCAAAGGATAATAAAAAGAATTAGTGTGAAATTGATTACATGTGAAAGGATATTATGAAAGAGAATATGTAAATGATTGATTGATGATTTAATTGTACATGAATGACATAGTATGGTGAATTTTATTATGAAGAGAAAGAAAAAGAGTGAAAATTGTATTATAATGAGAAAAGTGATGAAAAGAAATGGATGTGACTATTTGAGGAATATTAAGGAAATATGTGTCATAAAAAACTAACTAAAATATGTATGGATAGTTATAGAAATACACTGGAGTATAAAATATGGAGACAATTTATGGAAAATCTAGTGGTAATGTAAGATGATGGATGACATTCACTTGAGTGTACACATTTTATAAAATGCGAAAGCATCACTTGGCTACACACTTGTTTCCTGACTAATACTCATGACTATACTTTTGCTAAGAGGCCTTTTTATTGTATATGTTGTGTAAGAACTAACTGACAACTATCTATACTTATGAAAGACCTTAAAGGATCCTGAAGGCAATGAGTATGAATTATAAGATGTGTGATTATAATAAATGAGTCATAACGGATTGATTAGTGTAATTATAATACAGATATTGTAATACATCGATGGATACAATTATAATGCATGTAGCACAATCCTTTGATTAATATGGTTATAACACACTTATTATGACATGTTGGTCTATGAAATGAGTAAAGTGATATAAGTCAAGGATGGAATGATTGAATTTAGTTATGTGTGAAATATCGTGTATTGATGGGATTGTTATAATGTTTGACTTGCTGTGGGTTCATTAATATAATACATGAGTTAGTACCATTTTAATATGCATTCAATATTAAATAATGTTCCATGTATTACTTCATTCACTTATAAAATATAGGATTTAGTGAGACAGAGGGTATTCACCCTTACAAATTATTTTTCAGGAAATAAAAATGAAAAATAAATGAAGATTGATCTGTTCTAGAGTCATATCCTCGGTGGAGTTATAGAGAAGACTGCTTTGTTAGGGCTTAGATTAATTTTGAAAATTGTAATAATTCAATTAAGTTTTCATTTAAAATTGACAAGGATATGTAACCATTTTCATAATATTTATTTTGAATTTATGATATTTTCATAAGTTTTATTGTAAATAATAATTTGAAGTGAAATAGTAATTTTGATATTTAGCTATTATTAATTTGAAGTTTCCATTCAATTTTAGATAGAAATTTGCTCTGCCGAAAGGTGGTGTTATTTTTATTTTTTTACTTATATGCATGTAATACAAATTAAGTAAAATGTCAAGTTGTAAATTTTAGCTTTTACTCTATTTATAAATTTAAAATTTTGAAAACTATTTCTTGTAGTAGTTTAAATACCTTTGAGTTTTCATAAACTAAATAGAAGAAATGCAAGTTCTACTTTTTCTTTAATTCTGTAAGCTATAAATATAAAGAAATTTATTTTATTTCCTTTCTTCATTATAAATTATTACCTATATGGAATAAGAATTTAAGAATGTTATAATTTTGATGGAAGATTTTGTCCTAAAGACCAAGATCTTCCTAGTATTACAAAGTATAAAACTTTAGAAAAGGAGAAAACAAAGGAATATGAGATAAGTTAGAGAACTAAGCTCTAAGAGACTTGAAATCAATTAAAACAAGCATTCAAACTCGAATCTGGAAGAGTTTCAAGGCTCAGGAAGGTTTTTTCTGAGAAGGAAAAATGGGAGGATGTTTTATTTTGTTTTATTTGAAAATAACCAAAAGATGATGTGTTCTCGTTATTGATATTGTCAATTTCGTGGAGGCCAGGTTAATTGCATATATATATCATCCATTCATTTAATTTGGGGTGTTCTTGGGATTTTCTTGATAATTTGGAGATTTTGTTCGAAAAAGCATTGAATATGCTACAAATTTAGAGTTATTTGTTTCCCAATTGTGTAATTGGAGTCCCGATTGTAACACTTTAAATTTAATTTCAATTAAATAATGATTTCGCAAATCAGATAACCAAATTTTTATAAAAGATTTCGAAATAAGTGAAGGGTTACAACTTAATATCAAATAACTGCTACAAGACTAGTTCAATTACAACGTTTTCAAAATAAATTCTAAATCCTATAGTAGTCCATCTGTCCCTTCACTAAGCTCGGTGCTGATCGTCTTGATTACCTAAAAAATAAATGTAAGGGTGAGTACTCTACACTACCCAAAACACACAATAAACGTAGAGTCTCACCTCAAGAATATTCCAATACATTAAACAAACACAATCACAAGCAGCATTTCATATTCACAAGTACAAAACACAAATCCATGCATACGCATACCAGCCACACTCACTATAATACTGTGATCACAGATTTACACCATGAATGGTCGTCGGTTACCCTCGCCTCACGGACACCACGTGGGCAGTCACGGGTTGCTCAACAAAGATAGTGGTCAGAAGTCTAGTCAAGAAGAGAGTGTGTGGCCCGTGATGCACCCGTTTCACAGTCGGTGTCTCCACCACTCCCTCTTCCCCAAGGTATTTCTACCGTCCTCATCTCCCACACCATCAGTGTATCGCTGAACCATTCACAGTACATTACAACAGCTCTAATACGCCCATTCAAACATATTTTAATATACGGCACATAGCCAACATTTAACAGCACACGACACTAGGCCCATATTTGTTCAACTATACGGCACTAGGCTCATATTTCATTTTCACAGCACACACAGCACATAGCCCACAAATTCATTCATGCCACATGGCCCCTAGCCTATTTCCATTCATATTACACGACCCTCGGGCCCATATTTTCACAATGTTCATTCAGATATACACACATGTATAAACGGCACAAGTTCCCACATCACATATCTCAGCAATTTCCTACCCTCTACTCAGTCACATCATAATATCACACAAAATATCAGCAAATCACACATAGAGGAGTAGAGTAGAGTCCCCTCTTACCTTGGATTGAAGACCCACGTCCGAACTCAACTACGGAAATGCTTCCCACACGACTTTCGGCCTAAACACATGGAAAAATTCCATGAGAACCCTGAAAATTACTAAGAACAGAGAAAGGGAAGGAAAACAAAAACTCTAACCGTTTAAAACTCACCTCCAAGCGTTCCCCACACAGATTCAACCTTCAATCAAGCTCTCGAACGGCTTTGGAGGCAATTATTTAGTGGAATAGGGCTTTGGGGAATGAGAGGATCGAAGCGAGAGGGAGAAATAACTCTCCCCGAACCCTAACCCCCTTTAAATCCTTTTCTGGTCACGACACTCTCGCTACAGCGAGAATATCTCGTTGTAGCGACACGTCCTCTCGCTACAGCAAAAAAACCAGATAAAATTGCACTCTGGTTTTTGCAGAATCTCGCTACAACGAGACGCTCTCGCTATAGTGAGACTGCACCCAAAAATGCACCCCAAACTGTCGCTCTGTTGCTACAGCGAGACGTCTCTCGCTATAACAAGAAGGCGACAGTTTTGGTCCTTCCTCCCAGGACCCTCTCGCTGCAGCGAGAACAACCCAATATCTTGCCCTGTACTTAAGCACTTAGCCCATTTCAGCCCAACCACACACACACACACACACACACACACACACATACATATATATATATATATATATATATATATATGTATGTATGTATACACACACATACATATTCATAACATATATCTAAAAAAATACACACATGAATATACCTTTAGATTTATATAAATACAATAAATAATATTACCGAAATTCGGGGCGTTACACCAATGTTGGATTATCAATACTGATCCGGATTGGTGGATTTGATGGAGTAATCTTACTTTAATTATTTGCTTCTCTTTCATTAGCTGAAAAGTTTGTGAACTTCTGCTTTGATTTTTTTCATAAATAGATAGGAAAAAAATAAAAATATATGTGTTTCTGCGTATGCAATAATGTTGAGCAATAAATTAGTGTTTGGACTTGAAAAGAAAAAAAAATGATCTAACAACTTTATATTTAACAAGAACATTTAAATCTGGATTCTTGGAAATCAATATATATATATATGTGTTCTTCAATTAAATTCCACCTATTTTTTATTATTAACATGACATAATTTTGTGTGTTTCAATTGAAACAATCTTTTGATTACAATAAAAATTCCTATTTTACAATACTATTGTGATGTTATTATTTTTTTCCTTTTCTTTTTGTTATTAAAAAGTTGTTAAAGTGATAAATATATATTGTATTAATAAGTTATCATGATTTTATAAAAAGATAAATAAATAAATTTTACTTCAAAAGTAAAAAAATAAAAATAAAAATATTGATTATAATTTTTTTAACGTTTGTTTTTTAAGAAGTAAAATGACTAAATAATTTTTTGTGAAATAATTAATAATTACAATATATAGATCACTCTATCATTCGCATGTAATACAATTAGACACCTAAATCTTTTGTGATGAATAAACAAGCTTATTTCAAAATATTTTTTTTTAAATAAATGACTTCAAATTTCCCTTATACTTTGGCACACTCTAATTCACACAGCACTTCATAATTACAATTTATAGACTACTCTATCATGCGAATGTTATATAGTCATAAGGGTATCAATTTAGTTACACTATCTAATACCTCGTGTTTCGTGTAGTGTGAATGATCTTTCAAAGTTTTTTTTCTTTTTAAGAATTATAATATTTTTTTGAATTTTCTTATTTTAAAATTAAAATGAATTTTTGGAAATCTATAAAGATAATGATTTATAGTTTACTCTATCATTCACAAATTATATAATTATAAAACTAAAGTTGTTTATCCTATTTCTTTCTAAATAATATCTCTCTTTAAATCATTTTAACATCTTCAAAAAGGTCTTTTTCTTAATACCTTTTAAAAAGGATTTTTATTTCAGAACTACTTAGCTCTGGTTTCCTTAGAGCGCTAAGGAATACGTACGAGTAGGGATCAAAATCTGTTGGGTCCAGTTATTTTAATTTTTTTCTCTTCCCATTATTTAAAAAAATAAATAAAATATTAAATTTAGGATGAAAAAAAATTTATTTTTATACAATTTAGGATAACTATTTTTACGGACGTTGAGGGATGCTAATACCCTCTGCACATGTAATTAGACTTCTAAACTTAGATCTGGTTAGTAGACCCTCTTTTTTTAAAGTTTTCCAGGGTTCTTTAAAAATTCTGGTGACGAATCTTTCAATCTGTCTTTTCTCTCTCTACCATTTCCAATTTTTCCTTTCTTTCCCGTCGTGGCCTCAGTTGCGACATATTTAATGGTCAAAGAAGTAATAAATTGTAACTTGTTAGATGTAAGTTAAATGAAGAGCTTAGATCGAGTGTAAGAGTTTTTAGACTTACACTAGTGTGAAAAGATCTTACCTCTATATATATATGTGTGTGTGTGGATTGTAGGCAGTAGCATGGATTGAGGAAATATAACTAAGACTAATTATATATATATATATATATATATATATATATATATATATATTAAGAATGTATATTACTATGTTACTTATAATATTGTTCTAATATTTATAATACTCATTCATATTGTATTTTACATAGAAAATAACAATTACTATTTTATAATTCTAATAAAGACAATAGTAATAGTATAAACATTGACATTGATAATAATTGCTTAGAAACAATGACGTTTCTGTTTTATGATATTTTTTATATTCACATTTTACTTCTATAACCATGATTGTCATTTCGTAAGCTCACCATTGTCATTCTCTCTATGTTGAGAGGAGAGGTGTGTCTTGTAATAATCATACTATGGTACATAAGCAGATGTGACAGGTACTGTAGCTACTTCTCATGCTGGAAGGTCTGACTGAGGAAGGCATAAACTCAAGTGCTTTTAGCTTTATTTATTTTGTTGGTTTAGGTCTTAGTAGTGGGTCTAGACTATTTAGCTACAATCTTTAATGACATAATTATTATTCAAAAACTTATAGTTGTAGCTCATCTCAGAATAACTATTGTAAATATATATATATATATATCTAAATTTTTGGATTATATGAAAATGTCCTTGGGCTTTGTTATTTCGTTGATTGAGATGTTAAAGTTCAAAGTTTGAAAAATTATATTCCCTATCCTATGCATGCATTATCCCATAAGTGAATAATTGAATTAGGAATGATAATGCAGGATGTTATTGATCCTTTACAAAAAAAGGTCATGACATAAACACTGAGTGTTCAAAGTGAACACTCCAAAAGTGAAAATACAAGAGAAGCATGAATGTTAACACTTCAAGCGTTCAAAGTTAACACGCGCATCAAAGATAGCTGGATGTTGCCACTTTTAGCACATGAAGTGTTCATTTTAGAGAAGTTTTGGCTTAAGGCAGGTTGTGCGTGTACACTTTAAACGTTTAAAGTGTTAACGCGTATGACAAAACTTTGAAGAACCATTTTAAGTGTTCACTCTTAGCATTTAAAGTGCTCACCTCAATCTAGGAAGGTTCTAAAAGACCTTCTACATGTACACTTTAACCATTCAAAGTGTACACATCATAAAGGGTGGGAAAAAAAATATAAATATAAATGCAGTTTAGGAATTGAGGATCTTTTGCCATTTTTTCTTTTCCATTCATTTTCTCATCTTGAGAGAGTCAAAGAGAGAGATCGAGGATGAACACCAAGTTTCACATCTTGATAAATCAAATTGAAGATTGGATTGAAGATGTTTCTTTGCTCATCTCCTTCTTTTTCTTTCTCTTTCTCTTCTCATGTTGTAATAACTTTCTAAACTTTTGTAGTTATGGATTTATGGATCTGAAAAGGAAGTATTGATTTGATTTTGAATCTGAACTTTGAGTATTTAATTGAATTGAGTAGTTAATTCTGTTAATAAAGTAGTTTTTGGACAGAAATTCAATTGACTAATCAAAGATAAGCTTTTACCAATAGAAGTTGGATTTGTTTCTTAGATTTGAATTAACTACCAAGATTAGTGATTTCTTAGAGATAAGTCATCTTAATCTTGCAATCTTATAGTTTCTAATTCCTAATGCAATACTTAATTGAATTACACCTAAGGGATTAGGGTGATTAAGTTGAATGTTCGGGTCATTGAGTTAAGGAATTAACCTTTGACTAATAATTTGTAAAACTGATTGTCAACCAAATCAAATACTTAAATGTTCAAAATATGATTGAGTTAATACTGAAATTTTGGTGAAGTAATTTCCCAACTCTAATCCATTCATACATCTCATCTCATTACAATTTTTGTAATTTTGTTTTACTTCAAGTTTATATCTTTCTATACTTGTTATTTTTAATTTTTATATAATACAAACTCTCTAATCAATTGTATGGCTTAACAAAATATTGATTTGTGAAGTGATAATGGAAAAAACCAATTCCTAAAGATGATACTTGGGACTCAACTTTGATTCGAAAAATTTTATAACTTACTACAAGCATACTAGTACACTTGTTAGTGAGATTACTTTAGTGCACATACAGTGAAAGTAATAATTGTCCTCCTTATGTAACTCCTATTAGTTGCAAATGGGTATACAAAATCAAAAGGAAGGCAGATGGATCAGTGGAAAGGTACAAGGCACGCTTGGTAGCTAAGGGATTCACTCAAATTAAGGCCTGGATTACATAGACACTTTCTCTCTTGTGGTCAAGATGACAACAATTAGACTCATTCTTGCTTTGGCACCCATTAAACACTGCATGTTCATCAACTTGATGTTGACAATGTCTTCCTTCATGGTCATTTGAAAGAGGAAGTGTATATGTGTATACCCAAGGGAATGTCTTCTTCAAAACCAAGAAATGTTTGTAGATTGCTCAAGTTTCTCTATGGGCTCAAGCAGGCTAGTCGTAGTTAGCATGAGAAACTTACTAAGTTCCTTACACAGCTTAGGTTTGTTCAAATAGAATCTGACCATTCTTTGTTTAACAAACACTCTCCATCTTTCATGACACTATTGGTATATGTAAATGATGTTATTCTAGTTGGAGATAACATTGATGCTTTTGATTCCATCAAGTCTAAACTTCATTAAGCTTTTGGAATCAAGGATTTAGGCATACTAAAATTTTTTCTTAGGCTTAAAATTCATCGCAATGATTAGGGAATCTCAATTAGTCAAAAAAAATATTGCCTAGATCTCATAAAGGATGTAGGTCTTTGTGCTTGCAAACCTATTAGGGCCCCTCTGATCCATCATTATGAACCCTAGGCTTCATGCAAGGATCTTTTTTCCTCCATAGAGCCCTATTCAGACCCTCTAGCATATAAAAGACTGGTTGGCAGGTTGATATACCTTACCAATACTAGACCAGACATAATTGTTGCTACACAGCAAATTAGTCAATTTATGCATGCTCCTACATAGGGACACTATACAACTGTCACATAAGTGCTCAGATACCTTAGGCCTAGGCATATTTTTTCCTAGAGATTCATCACTGCAAATACTTGGATAAAATGATTCTAATTGGGCAAGGTGTCCAAACAGTCGTAGGTCAGTGTCTAGGTATTGCTTTCAACTTGGGAAGTCTCTAACAAGCTGGAAATCGAAGAAACAGTCCACAGTTTCTAGATCTTCAACAGAAGTTAAACATAGGGCCATAGGTGATGCTACTTCAGAGTTGCTTTGGCTCACCTATATCTTACATGATCTCAACATCAAATGTGATGAGTCTGCTGCCTTATTCTGTGATAGCCAAAGTGCAAGATATTTGGCTACAAATCTAGTGTTCCATGAAAGAACAAAGCATCTTGAGATAGATTGCCACTTCATAAGAGAGAAGTTTCTCAATGGTGTATGCAAATTGCTCCCTGTATCATCTAGCAACCAATTGGGTGATATTCTCACTAAGCCTTTGCCTCTTAATACTTTTTTCTTACATTATCCAAGCTTGGTATGGTTAATGTCTACCACCCATCAGCTTGTGGGAGGATAATAGAACCAGCTACCAAGACAATTCAATGGCAAGACAGCTCAGTGCCACATGGAGAATGGTTAGTTAGAAAATTAATTGTTCTAGTAATTTTGTTGTGTTTTATTTCCCTATGCTGACTGTAATTAGTAGTAACATTATATCAGGCTAGCTATATAAATTTCTGTTGTAATAGTTTTTATGATTTGATTTTTCAATAAACTTCAATCAACAAGTATATTCACTTTTCTCTCTGAATCTTTTAGATTGTTATTGAGTTAGAACGAAAGAACTTTGTGCACAATATTCAGCATTATTGAATTGAAGCCAAAGCAAGGAAAATACCAACATCATGTTGTTTGGGATGGGTGAAAAAGTAAATAGAACACAGTGCACAATGGGACGAAGAAAATCAATTGAAAAGCTATGTTGCCAATTTGAAAAACAAAAAAAAAAAAAAAGATTTACTTGGTTATTCCTGAGGTACAAAAAGTCCTGCAATTCTTCCCCAACTTCTATGTGTGATTTTGGAAGGAAAAATCCGTATGACGGAGCGAGTATGAGTGAATGGAAATAAGAAACCAACCTCTTCATGAAAAGGAGAATTTGACACTTTGAAAATGTGTATAAGAGACCTGTGAATGTGCGTCAATGAAGGAAAATCAAGAAAGTGCAGGGATGATGAATGTGAAAGAAAAAGTGGGAATGTTTCATTGAGAAAATATTAGGTGCTATGAAATGTTTGTGTGTGGTAGATGAGAAAGTAGTACGTGAGTGAGAGAGAAAAGGGAAATGTGAGGTTGGTAACTTTGTTACGAAAAGAGTGTGAACAGTAAATTTATGTGAATTTGAGAGGATTTGTCACCAACGGACAGAGAAAAAAAATTTGTTAGTTGGGAAAAATTGTTAGATCAAGATAACTTGCATAAAAAAGTTATTATATATTTTATAAAAAAATTAATTCTTTATTATTGAATTTTTTTAATCTTCTAGTTTAAAAGGGAATTTTTTATTCTATTTCTTAAATATTTTTATTAAAGAAAAAAGTTATTTCTATTATGTTTATGTATATTTTATTTTAACCTAAAAATAGGTGCTTGTATTTAAATTGACTTGATTAATCATTTAAAAATTATTTTAGATTAAATTAAAATATAACTACACAAAATTGAGATTTCATAATAGATATATTCTCAAGTCTTTTATTTATTTTAAAAGCATAATATTTTTAAGTCAAGAGAATAATTGTAAGTCAATAAAGTGCTTTATTTTAGTAAAAAGTTAATTTTAAAATTGTTGACTTATTAGCCAATCCTACTTTCAAATTGAATTTTTCACATAGCTCATACTTTCTCATGAAACTTCGCATGTTCATAGTTTTTAATATTATGGAATAATAAGTTCTTGATTAAGTGTATGTCAATAAAGTAAATTATTTTAGTCATGCAAAAGTAAATTTTGATATTTTTAATTAGATTCTAATAACATTTTCAATTTGAATTTTCAACATAACTCTTACATACTAATTTCAATAGTCTCTATTTTTTTTTTATAAGTAGAGTTTAGCAAATTATGCAATTGATATAAAAATGTACTCTGTGTTATTTAATGTTTTTATTTTATTTCATACATTTGCGTCAAGTTTGAATATTATAAACACATTAATATGATCTGGATAAAATTTTCTTAGAATATTATTTTATACAAATATAATAAATATTTCTAAAATTACATACGTGCTTTGTTTCTTCTACAAAAATAACTAATGTTTTCTCATTGTTTGTTCTATAATTTATTTTAGACAAAAAGATGTCTACGTTGACAAATCAATAGATTTTTAAGTGGAAGGACATAAAATATGTTAATATTAAGAAATATATTGTGTGTTGTAAATTTGGAAACAAGGGCATAGAATAGTTGTATTGACAAATAATTTTTAACACAATGAATTTCTCAATCAAACAAGCACATTCTTTGTGTTAATGAAAGTTTTTTTTTTTATAATAGTGATATTTTACTTATTATTCTATATGTGAATAATCTTATTTTTACTTGTAATAATATAATATTATTTGTTTTGTGAATTTGAGATGATAAATATAGAACTTATATTTTACTACTTAGGATTAAAACTAAAACACACACAATAATATTTTTGTCTCCCAAGTGAGGCATAAAAAAGAAGTATTGAAGAAGTTTAAAATATTTGAGTACATATTCATGAACATACTAATGAAAGTTAGGTTAAAGTTGTCAAAGTTTAATGAGGGAGAGAAAATAGATCCTGTTTTCTTCAAGAGCCTAATAGGAAATTTAAGGTACTTAATAAGTACGAGGTTGGATAATGTGTATGCAGTTGAGGTAAGGTTGTGATTCACTTTAAGGAAACTCCAACCTCCATTTACTTAAAGTTGAAAAGAGAACCCTTTGTTATTTAAAATGTTTAATTGACTTTGGATTACTTTATTATCTTTTTATTGACTTTAAGCTTGTGAGATTATGTAATAGTGATATTTTGGAAGATATTGATGACAGAAAACCATTACTAAATCTGTGTGTTTTTATTGATGATCGTGCCTTTTATTTAGAATTTTAAGAAACAACTTGGCCTCACTTTGTATTTGTAAGGTTGAGTATTTAACTAAAACTACTTGCTTATGTCATGCTATTTACCTTTGTATTAAAAGATTGTTGAAGGAACTTTACTTGAACTAAAATGAGAGAGTACTATAATTTACATAGATAATAAATTTGGACAAAAGAGTACAAAATAATCTGATGTTTCATGAAAAAAAAGTAAGTATATTGATACGATACATTATTTCATCAGAGGATGTGTTGTCAAGAAAAAAGTGCAACTAATTTATGTGAAGACTCAAGACCAAAGTTGCAAATATTTTTAGCAAGTCTCTCATGTTTGAAGATTTTAACAAGTTGTTAGAAAGACTTTAGAGTATAATTTTTGAGAATTTTCTAACTACCAAAGGATGTTCGACATTATAATTATAGAAAAAATTGCATGAATATATCAGTTGTGAGTTAATGTGAATTAAAGAAAAGACCATAATTTTTAAGTTAAAAATTATAATTTTTATTTTGTAATCATACATAGGCTTGTTGACAAAATTATATATATAGATATAGAGAAGTTTCTTTACATGGGCACCAGTATCTACGCATTTGCCTTAAGTGGTGTTATTCGAAATTGATCCAACAAACCAAAGTGAGCTTGAAGAAGCCAAACATGAGAGATCAATTCGAGGCCTCTTCGAAGTTGCTGAGCATGCATGTCTACTCTACCATGAGCTCCAGCATAGCTCAAAATCTCAACCCACAGTTCTTCAATTAACTGCCACATTTTCTCTCTATTTCCTACACCAAGCTTTTTTGCAATCTCACAAGCTTGAAAGAGAACAGATGCACTTTGCTCCTTTGCGGATTCACCGTCTTTTGTTTCAGGAAGAAAGAGAATAGATAATATACTTTGCACTTCTAAGGGTTCATCAATTGTTGCTGTAGGTTTACCTTGTTGAAGCAATACATCGCAAACTTCAGCTAATTCATGTTCTTGTGGAACAAAATGAAAATACTTCACGGTTTGGATAATCGTGTCACGAATGGTGATCAACCCTGACCCCACTGGAAGCATATAACGTTGCTTAACCAAGAGGTAAAACATATAATCAGATATTTGTTTGCTATTCCTTGAATGAACACTTGAGTCGCCATCTTTTTGGTAATAAAATAGATTTGTAACAATGTGCCAGGTAATGATGGTTCTGTGAAATTCAAATTCACTTAGCAAAATTGACATATTTTTCCCCTTTGAACAATTCCCAGATCCAGGGTTGTCTGAAAAATTTGACTGCATGCTTCGTTCGGATTTGAGGTACAAGCTACTGAAGATTTTTTTCTTCAAATCTGAAGAGATTGAGCAGTGACTAACATGTAGGAGCTTTTCTAACTTGTTTATTGGAACGAAATTATCCATCGTGTTCCAATTTTGGCTGCAAATAAAAGTGAAGAAGTTAGACTGCCCAAAAGAAATTGGAGCTTTCTTCCCAAAGAAAGACGATGAATCACGCTCCACATTGTATTCGTACATATAAAGACTGTCTTCAAGACCTGAAACTGAGAAATAGTACCTTCTCCATTTGGAGGCAATGGACAATATGAATGCATATATTTCTGATATTAATGCTCCAGCCAGCAACAAGAATGTGATGATGTGATCCATAACTAAGTACTCATTTTTTTGACTTAATTTGGCATACAACACAAGCACAATTAAAGTGCCAGTTAAAGTGATTAAACGTGACGTCAATCCCAAGAAGCCGTAATTTGCAAATGCTTTGGTGTAGAACACATCGTACATCAATTTAAGCTCATAATCCACTTTGTTAAAAGCATGTTCCCAGCCTATGTTATTTAGAAATTCTTCTCTATCATGATCAATGTCTCGCGGGCTCAATACCAAATCCGCAAAAAGGCTTACAAAAATATAAACGAAGCGAAGAAAATTCCTTTGATATTGATCATGCCGTTGTTCTTTATTCCAAGGATTCCCATTTGAACGAAGAAAAGAATCCCTAAGGTGTTTGATACTGCCACTATATAAAGACCAAGTCCTTTCCGCATACTTGATAAACCCAACAACAAGCATCAAAATGCTGAGATGTGAAAGCCAATTGCCTTTCCATGACATAAGAATAATGTAGATAGTCAAAATTGTTTGACTAACCAAACCAACCAAGTGCCTAAGCCAAAGTTCATTGTCTTCTAAAGCATATGCTGTGATTGTGTCAGGGCCACCAAGATGCATTAGAAAAAAAGGAGCCCAAAATGCAATAAGTTGAGGATTAACCTTCTTTTTTTGACAAGTCACATTGTAATAGTCTCCAAGATTGCTAGAGATGACACCCATAGCAAGCGCTGCAACCCAGTCAGCTAACAAGTATGCAGACCACACAAGTGCTCTTGTACAAATATTGGGCTTATAATTTGTACGGTTTCCCAATAGTGTCAATATGATTTGTGACACAAGACTAAGCAAAATTAGTCCTCGCAACTCCCATTTGTCCCACAATTCCTGCATTGGATCTGGGATCACTTGAAATAGCCTCCTGTGTCCTTCTATGGACATCCAAGTGCTTATGACTGAAATGTTATATTATTATGATGATCATAACGTCAAGAGAAGAAATAATCATTTTAGTTTAAGAAAACAAATAGTGGCAATAGGTAGTTTATAGAGCAAAGATGCGTAAGTGAGACACAAATGATTGACCTCAGACGTAAAAACTTGTGGTTTTCTTAAAAACTTACTAGGAAATAGCATGATTCTTGTTCCTCAATTCTCGTTTCGCCTATATGCTTTCACGTCTGTTAAGAACAAGAGGCGAGTTAATCGACGGTAAAAAATATCAAAACTATAACCTACTGCTAACAACAAATTTTAAAGAAACATAATCAAGTCCCTCCAAAATTACTAACTCTTCATGAGTAACTGTAAAACAATTCTGTTTAAAAACTCTATAAATATTAAATTTTGTTAATTCAACCAGGTTACGTGTTTATATTGATAAAGTATATCAAATATTAGATATATTTAGGGGTTTATATATTTATAATTTTATAATCAACATCTACTTTATTTTTAAAATAAATTTATCTAATGAATTGTTCATTAAATTTTTATTTATATGATTTTGTGTAAACACATAAGAAATTTAATATTATCAATAATTATACTTTTTTTGTTAATCTAACTGTTAATTGACAATTATATGTTACATTGATCATTTGTGTCAAATTGAATGACCATGATAACGCAATCAAAGTATCATTCTTTTCACATATTTTAATAATATGTAGTACGTCAATTTTAATATATAAGAATAAGATATTAAATATTTATAAATCGATATAAAATTCTACAAATATATATATATATATATTAATATAATGATTAGTTTTAGAATAATGTTTTAATTTTACATACACTAATTTGAGGTTATGTACGTGTCCATATTTTATCTATATAAGATACTTATATTAGAAAACATTTTTTAAAAAAAATTGTTTTAATTTTTCAAGTGAGAGATTCTCTAAAAATATGTATATATATGGAAGAATTCTTGGTTAAATTCTTTAATATCCCCATTTTCGTTAATTAGTAATCATGATATTGGGTATTGTTGTTAGTTGAAAGGAAATTATGAGATCTCTTCAAAGACCAATAAAGTGACAATTACCCACTAGATAACAAGAACCTTAAGAAAAATTAAATTAGAACTAAGCCAAGTAAGGCCTAAATTAGTGAAGCTTGCATAAGGTGTAATCAATTAAGTAACTTAGAAATTTTTATGGGCACAAATGAGACTTAGGTAACATGAAGTAAGGCTTTAGACAAAGTTATTAGCTTACATAAAAAGGGATCCTAAATTGTTAATCAAGAAATTTCAAGAACAAACCAAAAATCAATGTGAGGTAAAAGCTTAAACAATGACACTTTATTTAAGGAATTAATTAAATTTATTGTAAAAGGTAAAGTTAGGACCTCACCAAGGGACAAATGATGCAATTATAAATTCTAAAAAACATTGTTTAATTAAAGTATCATTTATTTAAGTAATACAATCTGATTTTATGAAATTTGGAGTAAGAATGAGTTAAAAATTAAATTCTGAATGTAAGATTGGTATTTTCTAATAGTAAGATGAAAAAACAAGCATGTGAGGCAGATCCGGAAGCAGTTAATTCAATCTAATAATTCTGACTTAAAATGGAGAACTCCATTACTCTTCTTCCCTTGCCAACTCCACTATAAACCTAACACATTCATCTTCAACCCCACCCTCACCATCTTAAAACCCATTTCCTCCATCTTCTTCACAAAGCCCATCGCAGCATCCACACTTCCCTCATGACAATGTCCAAGATGCATTGCAAGACCTCAAAACTCAAGCTCCTTCCAAGCTTTAGCATTTCATCGATGATGTGAAGTGTGTTTCTGTGTACTTTGTGGATTGGACATATCCTTTGGGGTAAGTGAGCACATGAATCACGAGGGTTAGAAAAGTAAGTTGCAGGAATATATTGGAGTAGGAAGCAAGCGAAGGTGATTACAGAAGTGCCAAAATCTCCATTTGGTTCACAAATGCCAACCACTCTGATTAAATAAATCCAAACTCTGACTAAACAACCAACCCATAACACCGCAATTCCCCCAAAACATTGCAACATACACATTCAAGCCCATGAAAAAATTTCCACTTCCTACCCAAACAAAAAAACAGATTGTCAACGTGCATCCAATACAAAACAATCAACAAAATCCGCACCAGCGATCCCTCTCAAGGATCCATGAACGAACCTAAACCGACGACTCTTTTTTAGTTTTTTATTTGAAAAGGTTAGGTTTAAATTGAATGAGTGTACAGAAACAAAGTAGTGTGTTTTAATGATGGTGTTCTTTGTCTTTTTAAGTTGAGATCTACTTCGAATGCTTGCTGGAGATAGACTCCTATATTGTACTTGTGCTATTAATTAAAGGATTAAAAGTGTTGTTCTGAGGGGGACATCTTCGGCCCATCAGTCCTCGAGTGGGTGGCAACATGCAAGATACCCGACACTAACCTAACGATTTCAAGTAGCTGTAATGCGAATCTTCCACAATTGCGAAAGAAAAAAAGCAAAACATAAGTAAAAAACTGAAACTGTATCACAGAATTCAATTCACACAACATCTGTGGGTTCAGATTAAAAATGAAAAAACACAGAAATTTGAGAATCAGTGAAGAAGAACGAGGAGAAGGAGAAGAAGAACAAACCTGTGGATCGAGCTATTGAATGGGGGAAAACCGTTGAGATGTCAGAGAGGGAGATGGAGATTGGCTTTTCGAGGCTGAAAACCGTAAGGGGAGTTTGAGCTGAGGGGAGTGAAAAGGTGGAGCAGGAGAGGAAGAGGTTAAGGAAGAGACCAGGTGTAAGTGGAAGGGCTTGTTCGTAAATATTTATAATGTATAGGGACTGTTTATAAATATTAATTTTAAATAATAAAATATTTAAAAAAATTAGAATCATAAGTACTTTTAATAGATTATTAGGAATAGAAGGCCACCAATAGTTTACAAATGGAACCACTAAAGTTGCTCCTGATAATATGTCAAAGGATGTCTTGTTATATATTTCCAAGAGCATGAATGGAAAACATCAA
Source organism: Abrus pulchellus subsp. cantoniensis (assembly GCA_024086825.1). NCBI lineage: Eukaryota > Viridiplantae > Streptophyta > Magnoliopsida > Fabales > Fabaceae > Abrus > Abrus pulchellus. The sequence goes on from CM044056.1 coordinate 18,048,342, forward strand.
AGTAAAATGAAGGCTATAAGTCAGAAATTAACATGCTTATGTAGAATGTATTTTAGGTTGTTTCAAAAAGGGAGTTTGTGTTCCTTTAAACTTTGTTTCGTAATGTATAATTTCTACCTGGTCTTTGAGCTATTCTAACCTATGACGAAAGATGACAAAAGGTAAGAATGATAGTATTTTGGAATGTTTTTGATCTCCATTACTATTCAGCAAAGAATCATCCAATATTTATATACAATGATTTCCCTAAATACAGCTCATACTCTTCTAGAATTCTAATAGCAGAAAGGACAAAATAACAAATTACAGAAAGGACAAAATAACATAAAGAAAATTATACAAGTTTGTTACAGAAAGAAAATCGTGCAAGATTGTTACAGAAAAAATATTGTACAAGTTTGTTAGCCTCCCTCAAGCTGGAGAGGAGTGACAACTATCTCTAACTTGGACAAGTTTGCATGGAATAGTCGAGGAGGAAGAGCTTTAGTGAAGATATCAGCAAGTTGTCGAGATGATGGAACTGGTAGAAGTTTCATTAAACCTGCTTGTGCCTTTTCTCGAACCAAATGGCAATCTATCTCCAAGTGTTTCATTTTTTCATGAAATACGGGATTTGCAGCAATGTGTAAAGCACTCTGATTATCACAATAAAGTGCTACTGACTTAGAACACTGGATTTTGAGATCATTGAGAAGGTAAGTTAACCATTGCAACTCACAGGTACTAGTAGCAAGGGCTCTATACTCTGCTTCAGAAGAAGAACGAGACACAGTATTCTGTTTTTTGGTTTTCCAGGAAATTAAAGAGTTCCCTATGAAGAAACAATACCCTGTGACTGAACGGCGTGTGGAGACGCAAGTTGCCCAATCGACATCACTAAACCCAATTAGGTGGATAGGAGAATTATGTTTGAAGTAGAGCCCCTTGTTTGGACAGCCTTTCAAGTATTTAAGAACTCTTTTTGCAGCACCTAAATGAGACTTTGTAGGATTTGCTATGAACTGACTTAATTGCTGAGTTGCAAAAACAATGTCTAGACGAGTCATTGTGAGGTAAATCAAACGACCAACAAGGCGCCTATAGGATAGGGGATCATCAAGTAATTCACTCGAATTATCCTATTTTAAATGAAGAGAGCTATCCATAGGTGTGGAACTCGGTTTACAACCCAATAATCCTGAATCTGAAAGTAACTTAAGGCAGTATTTTCGTTGAGATACAAAGATGCCATCATCAGACCTGCTTACTTCTAATCCCAAAAAATATTTGAGTTCCCCCAAATCTTTAATTCAAAAATTAGATTGAAGTGTATGCTTGAGCTTTTTTATTTCAGTGAAAGAGTTGCCAGTTAAAACAATATCATCAACGTATATCAGTAAAGTAGTAAATTCTCCTTTTTCATGCTTGATAAACAAGCTGTGATCAGCATGTGATTGTGAATAACCAGATGAGAAAAGAAGGTTAGAGAGTTTTTCATACCATTTTTGACTTGCTTGTTTGAGCCCATAGAGAGATTTCTTGAGCTTGCAACACTGTGAGGATTCATGCCCATATAGACCTTGAGGAATCTTCATATAAACCTCCTTGGACAAGTCACTGTGTAGAAAGGCATTACTAACATCCAGTTGCTACAATTGCCAATTGTTTATGGAAGCTAGGGCAAGGATAACTCATATGGTGGCCATTTTAACCACTGAAGAAAAAGTCTCAAAGAAGTCTATCCCTTCAACTTGGGAAAATCCTTTCGCAACGAGCCTCGCCTTATATCTCTCCACATTCCTATCTGGTTTCCTTTTGATTTTGTAAACCCATTTATATCCTATGGGCTTGACATTCTTAGGAGTTTCCACAATTTCCCAAGTTTTGTTCAGCTTTAAAGCCTTAATTTCATCCTTCATGGCTTCTTTCCAACACAGCTTCAAAATTGCTTCTTGATAGCTTCGGGGCTCAATCCCAGAAGTTAGGTTCATGATATAATGACACTCAGACTCAGTAATGGAAGAAAGAACAGATTGAATATGATACCTACATGTTGACGATGATTGATTTGGTTTGGTCTATATGTTGTAGCAAACAAAATCCGCAAGTTGAAACATTGGGTTTAGAGCCACGAGTGGTTCGTCTTGGTATGAAAGGAATAGGGCTTAGATGAGGTGATGAAGAGATATGTGGCGAGATTGACTGGGATGAAGAGGTTGATGGCGAAATTTGTGGAGAGGATGAGGTTGTTGGGGAAGATAAGTTTTGAGGTGAAATGGGAGTCTGTGATGGAAGTTGGTCTTGAGGTGTAAAATTGTTGGGTTGAGGTATGAGTTGGAGAGGATCAAAGTCATTGAAGGTCTCTGTTTGTGGAGGAAATAACTTTTCCTTTTCTTGGGCCTCGTGTTTGTTGTTAAAAGGAAAATGGAACTCATAGAAGATAACATCTCTAGAGACAAAAATGTCTTTATTTTGTAAGTCTAAAATAACATAGCCTTTTGTACCAAATTGATAACCGAGAAAAACTCCTTCTCTAGACCTAGGATCAAATTTCTGTTTGGGCCCAGTTGTTGATGCATAACATAAAGAACCAAAAACTTTAAGCATGGAAAAATTAAGTTTTTGATTATGCAAAAGTTCATAAGGAATTTGTTTCTTTGTAACTAGAGAAGGTATACAATTAATAAGATAAACTGCATGTGTTATTGCATAAGAACAAAAATGTTTGGGCAATTGAGATTGGAACATAAGAGCACGTGCCACATTGAGAATATGTTGGTGTTTTCTCTCAACATGCATGTGTTATTGCATAAGAACAAAAATGTTTGGGCAATTGAGATTGGAACATAAGAGCACGTGCCACATTGAGAATATGTTGGTGTTTTCTCTCAACACGCCTGTAACGCCCCAATTTTTGTGAATTAGCTAGTAGTCTTTAGATTTCAATTATTAGCTTATTCCAGCTTACTAGCGTCGGAATAATTAGATAGATGCTGCATTTTATTTTTTTAGAATATTGAATTATTTTCGAATTCGGTATTTTAAGGTAACTGCATGCAAATAGATAGTTTCAATATCGTCCAAAGATTTTCCTGAGTATGTTCAATTGTGCTGTTCACAATGCCCCTAATAATCTATCCCGAAAGTTAAAATTTTATCTTATTTAAAATTGTCAAATCAAAGATATTCGCCTTGAAAAACGTAAGATTTTGTAATCATTGCTAAGATTTTGTAATCATTCCTTAGCCGTCAAAATTTTACACGGAATCTCAAGAAATCTAGAAATCATTATTGTAAAGATTTCCTAATCATTACAAAGATTTAGTAATGATTTCTTAGCCGTCAAAATCATTGCATAAAATTCTGTGAGATCTAGCAATCATTACCCGGAGATTTCCAAATCTAGTATCGGCCACTAGATTTTCATGCAAACAAACCTTGTCCCCTATTTTACAAACATCGTGATTGCCCCGATATTCCGAAATCTAGTGTTGACCACTAGAATTCCATGAACGGGATTTTGTCTCCCGATTTGTCGGCAAAGTCATTTCAGAACTTTCTTTTCATGTCTTCCAAATTGCCGACATCATAATTATTCTAATCAATCACATTCTCTTGAACTTAGCACCACATCAAAAGTCTCGTCCAAGTGACAACCTAGTCATGTCGCATTTTTCTCGGCCAACCAAATTTCATGCAATTGCTGTCCAAAATCTTACCTTTGGATTTTTGTGCAGAATTTCAGAAATTGTGATGTCCAAACCGTGTGCATGCAGCCTAGGGTATTTCATGCACTTAACTTCCTGAATTTTACTAACTTTGCCTACAAGCTTTCCCAAAATTCACTATTCATGCATTTACCAAATTCACTTCAGCTTTTACTCAATGAAAACCGTGTGCAGTTTTCTGTTTGAAAGTCTTGCTAAGCAAGCCAAAATGAACATGTTAAGTGGCAATTGGTCACTTAAAGGTTAAACCCTCCATATAAATAGATCAAACCACCTCATTTCTCTCTTTTTTCACTCAAAAACCGTGAGCTCTCCACCCTTCCTCTCAAAATTCCTTTCAAAGTTCCATTCTCTCTTTTTCTTCAAAGAAATCGAGACCCTTCCTCCCTAAATCTCTCAAAAAAATTCTCATCCTTTCAACCTTCCAAGACAAGCCAAGGAGCTCCAAGCTTTCACTCTTGCATTCTCTTGCTTGATTCTTCAAAACCGTGACCCTTCCTTCAAAGAGGTAAGCTTTCTCATCCCTTTTCCTTCTTTGATTTGAAGATCCATGGAAGCCTAACACCGAAAACTCCTAAGAAACTCCTTTTTCACTTGATCCTAACCATTTGAAGCTTTTTCCTTTTTTTCTCTTCAAAGAACCGAGGAAGACAACCTAACCAAGAGGAGAAAGTTTGAAGTTTGAGACTCATCCTCTCGGTCCAGCAACTTTCCTTTGAGGAACCAGCCAAGATCAACTCCTTTTGCTCCTAAATTTTCGTCACAATCAAGGCAAGGGGGAGTTCTCACCATTGACGTGTTTGCATGTCCATTTCTTGGCTGTTTTTACACATTTTTCCTTGAAAAATTAGTGTGTGTTGGACTGCATGTTGGAAGAACTTCAAATCTGAACTTGCATGTTAAGTTTTATCCAAAAAATGTATGGATTTCCTTGTTGCATGTCTCGGTTACCTCCTAAAGAGTTTGATTTCACTTTCAATCAACTTTAATTCCTAAAAAGCTTGAAACTTTGATGTGTGGATGTGGATCTTTCTTTGTGCATGTCTCAGTTTTTATGTTCTCTTGGTAGAACCTTTGAACTAATGACATTTTCTTCTTGAAACCATGAACCGTGAACTTGATCATGCATGTTAATTTTTAACCATGAAATGCTTTGGATCTCTTTGTGCATGCCTCGGTTTCACCTTTGTTTGGCTGGATTCTTTGTTTAAAATGTAGATCTATCCTTGTAACCAATAAACCTTGGATTGCATGTGAAATGGAAGCCATTGCATGTTGATTTCAGCCCCTAAGTGTTTCGATTTTCCCTTAGAAATTCGAATGTCACTTGGAAATGTTGCCCCTTCACTTGGACGATGAAACTATGTCATTGCATGTTGATTTCCTTTATGTTATGTAATTTTTAGTTTGATGAAAGTCTAGTGGAAAAGCTGGACAGATTTGATCTTGCATGGAGAAAGCCTAGAATATTGACTACACTTAGGAATTGAAAACCGTGTTGGATATTGTGTGATTTGCATGAGAATGGTTGCTTGTTAGTTTGGATGATGGATGATTGAATTGACTGTGATGGATGTGTTCACTTGGTTTGAAAAGCTTTATGCATGTGGTGTTTTGGAAAATTGTGGTGGACAAGAAAATGAGAACTATTCACTCTCGGTTTTGATGATGAGAAATCCTAAAAGTTGTACTTAAAATTGTGATAATTTTGATGAAATATGTGTGATAAGGACTGCATAATGATAGAGTATGTTTGCTGTTTGCACTTGAATCCGTGAGCACTAAGATGAATCATGCATCATGTTCATTACATTATACAAGGAATCAAAGGAGAGAATCAAGCGCAGCCCTTTTTGATGGAAAGTGTACCTAAACTAAAAGGATATTAATTAAAGGTATGGAGATGGTAATTAAGGGACTGAATATAGTAGTTAATCAATAAAGGCCATCCTTAGAAAGATCTCACTATTAGCTTAATGGAACCTATCGCGTGAGGACTGATATTCATGAACCTAAAAAGAATTAGAACGAAATTAAGTAACCTTGAATCAAATAGGTAGTCGAGAGTCAATACAAGTAATTAGAAATTAACTAAAAGGAAAAACCAGAGAGATAGAGAAAAGTGGAGATCAGTCATATTTAAAGTAGGAGGTAGTATGGTTAATAATAATGGAAATGATAAAGTGAGTAGTGTTAATATAGCAAGTTAATGTAATAGGATTTGAGTGGGAAAATCTGAGAGGGTTGTGTCAAAATCATTGAGAATTATGTGTTGGAAAACAGTGGATGTGCATTGGTGGGATTGGAAGCTTGTGTGTGATCCTTAAACTTTATTGCTTGGCAAATCTATGCTAGAAGAGAAAGTGAATAGTGATTGAGCAAGCCTTGTGAGGGCTTTGTTTACGTGCTTGAATTAGTGTGACCCAAGATTGAGAAAACATTGAGGAGAGAAAGAAGAATCACACTTCATGCATCATAACATTTCTTTGGAACGACTTGATGGCATAACGAGAGGCACTGGTGTAGGTATTGGAGGTTCGGTCCCGAGTAGACCTACGGGGGTGGTGAAAGGGGGAACAGTCGACCTAGATGGCGCAGCAGAGCTCTCTGTGGCCAGGTCGTGACCCTACTTGCAAGCCTTAGCCAAGCCCAACAAGAACTCCACATCCTAGGGTCGTTGAGGTCCATTCCCGAAGAGACCCAGTTTGGGGCCAGCACCAGTTTGGGTGTTTTTGAATAATGATATGAAATCTTTTCTGTGCAATTGTGATGCAGGGAATGGAGTCCTCCGATCGCCACACGACTTGGATATGAAATTGTGAACTCTACACTAAATGCTGGGCAAGTCGCTGGCAGTAGAGTAAGGGCTCCCCATGCATACCATATGCATTAATACGAAAATTTGAGGGATGGATAGTGAGGAATGAAACTTGCATTCATGCATCATGTGCATTATTAGTTTGATGAACCTAGGAATTATCTGTGAAAATTATGAATTGACTTATATTGTAATGATGTTTGTTATGAGAGTGGATGATGATGTGACTTGAGTGATGGTGTGAAAAGCCACCTTCCTTGGGGTACGGCTATTGAATGCTTGCTTGTGTTTGGAGAACTCACCCCTGTTTGTGTGTGTTGTTGTACCTTTGTATATGCCCTATACAGATGACCAGCTTCCGAGTGAAGGTATGGATCCTGCCATCTGAGGAGGACGTCTGGGTGTTCGACGCGACAGCACAGCAAAGCATCTTCCATGGAATGGCACGGGTGATTCATGGACAAGATGTCAGACACTCATGGACCACCCACTTTGTGGTTGATACCCCCATTGAACTTGTTTTCTCTACCCCACCTGGAGACTCTCACCTACCTTATCCTGCACTTGCAGCTACCCCTTCTCCCATGTCTGTTGATCCCCGTACTCCCAGTTCTAGACCAGCACCTACGCCTGTACCATTCCCTACTGAGGAACCTACTCCACCCCCTGTGACCACTGAGAGAGATATGAGGAATGATGATGTACTGCCCCACATGCTCCCTACCTACCCAAATACTTACTCACCCTTTACCACAATTCATTCACCACCTCGCACTGCTGGATGGATTATAGAGGACACAGAAGACGCTGCTTCTTCTAGCTCCGCTTCCCCGACATCCTCTGAGGAGTCCGATCCCATCGAGGATTATTCTCCCCTCGACTGATTGGGATAGTCTGTCTGTTGTGGTTTTTAGGGAACTGCTCTTAGGGAGTCAGTCTGTTTCATTCCCTGTATCTCTGGACTATGTTAGTTTCGTGCACTTTAATTATGTCATTTCATTTTATTAAGTTGCAGTACTCTGAGATTATTACCAAACATTTCCATATCTATTGCATGAGGTTATTCAGTTATGATGGAGTATTGTTGTGGTTGTTTTACTTAATGTTGATATTATATGATGAGACCACAAACCTCTAAATTGAAATGTGGTACACTAGAGGTGAATTGAAAGAATGTGTTATCCTTCCGCTTCCCTTGTTTTAAAAAAAAAAATCCTGTTATTTTTAGGCGTCACAACGCCCATTGTTTAGGAGTATAAACACAACTGGTGTGATGTATAATCCCTTTTGAAACAAAAAAATCTTTAAGAAAAAATTTCGGACCATTATCCGTCCGAATACATTTTATTTTGGAATCAAATTGGTTTTCAACTAAGGAAATAAAATTTTGAACATGTATTTTTACTTCGGATTTTGATTTCAATAAGACAATCCAAGTATATCTACTAAAATCATCCAAGATAGTTAAAAAATATTTCTCACCATGAATTGAGGCCTTAGAAAAAGGTCCCCAAATGTCCATGTGCACCAAATCAAAGTTTTTAAAAGCTCTACTATCACTAAGGCAATAAGACAATTTTCTTTGTTTTGCAAAATGACAAATGTCACGATTTTCATTAATATGTTTTGGAATAAAAGGAAATTGTTCACATAACATATTTAATCAGTTTCCCGAGAGATGTCCTAATCTATAATGCCAAAGGTTGGAGTTTGAGACGGCATTGGTAGCGCTTTCATTAATGGAAGGTTTGTTTGGTGAAAGAATCTTGGCTTCTTTGTTAACTTGTAGATGATAGAGACCTTGTTGAAGATTAGCTAAACCAATCATCCCCAATGTACGCTTGTCCTGGATAGTGCAAAAAGAATCATGGAAGATGAGAATATATTTATGAGTCATTATGAGTTTGGATATGGATAAAAGATTAAAATGAAATTCCAGAACAAACAAAACATTGTGAATGATAAATTTGGGAGAGAAAATGACTATTCCGAATATATGGGCAGTAACAATAGACTTATAGGTAAACTTATTTGTATTGGTTTAATGTTAAAATAATTTGAAAAATAATTTAAAGAAGATGCAACATGATCTGTTGCTCCTGAATCTATGATCTAGGGGACATTGTGAGTGGTGTAAAAGGTGTTATGTGTGTTGTGTGTTTTAGTGCAAAAAACAAAGGAGGTACCACTGGACTCAAAAATTTTTTGAGCATTTAGAGTGTTGATGAGATTCACTCTATTGGGCTGAACGAGAGAGTTGGGCCCTGTTACATCAGAAGCATTTTTTTTGTTGTTGTGGTTGGAGCAAAGACATTAGGGTTTGATATTGGGTCTGGGTAAATGTGATGGGGCCTCCCTCCTTCTCTAAACCGTTGCCTCCCTTAATTGGTTCAATCACAGCTGCGTTGTTGATGGAGGAAGAACCAGAGGCATCACGGTTGAACTTTGGCCTCCCTGAGTATCGAGGATGGCCAGGGGGATAGCCATGCTTTTCCCAACACACGTCAATGGTGTGTCCAGGACGGTGACAGTAGGAGCATTTCTTGTTGGAGACTCCTTTGACAGCAAAAGAAGGACCAGAGCCACGCCCTTTGCCAGAGAAAGAGTGATTAGCTGCGTTCACAAAGGCGTTGGGCTCAATAGGCGAAGACAAAGTGAGTTGTCATTCCTGCTGGACAACCATGGAGAAGATGCGGTTGATAGCAGGGAGATGATCCATCAAAAGGATTTGGAAACGCATAATAGAGAAGCGCTCGTCCAAACTTTTGAGGAATCGGATTATGAAATCCTGTTGGTGGTAAGTTTTTGCAGGACACGAGCAAGAAGAAAAGGATCTGTAGTTATCGAGTTCTTCCCAGATGGTCTTCAGTGCGGTGTAGAACTCAGAGAAAGGACGAGTTCCTTGAGAAAGTCCATATATTTCTTCCCGGAGCTCTGCGATTCTAAGGAGATCGCCTTGCAAAAAAACTTTCTCGACGGTCATTCCAAATGTCTATGGCACACTCGAGAAAAATAACGCTTTGGGCGATAAAAGGAGTAACCGAGTTGAGTAACCAAGACATGATGAGGATATTGCACCTTTCCCAAGCAGAATAAAGAGGTTCTTCAACCTTAGGAACAGGAATGGTGCCTAATAAGAAAGTCATCTTTATTTTTTATAGTAAAGCCATTTTAATGGCACGAGACCAAGACTGATAGTTCGTGCCATCAAGGACAGGGGTTATGGAGACAGAGGAGGGTCCTTCACTAGGATGAATGAAAAAGGGACTCGATGGGTTCATGGTAGGATCAGTGACTTCATTGCCACGGTTTTCTTTCTTAGGACCTTCATTATTGGAGTTCTTTGGACTGTCAGGAGGAGTAGAAGACATTTGGAAGGAATAAGCAGAGCTCCAGGAGGGATCTCTGATACCATATGACGAAAGATGACAAAAGGTAAGAATAACAGTGTGTTGGAATGTTTTTGATCTCTATTACTATTTAGCAAAGGATCATCCAATATTATATACAATTATTTCCCTAAATACAGCTCATACTCTTCTAGAATTCTAATAGCAGAAAGGACAAAATAACATAAAAAAAATTGTACAAGTTTGTTACAAAAAGAAAATTGTGCAAGATTGTTACAGAAAGAATATTGTACAAGTTTGTTATAACCCTTACCCTTCACAATATTTTGAAGCAAATTGGTTAACTTTGGGTGACTATTGACCAGCTCAAATCAGCTGACTACCCTCTTTTTGTTCTTTTTAAACAAAACTCCCAAAGATTATTTATAAAATTTTTAACATGGTGTGGAATGACACTTGCTATGAAGTGCATTATATCATTAGACCTCTTGACTCTATTGAGTTATGTTCTTACATTTTAAAAATTTATATTGTTATCGGACGATTTGACCTTCAAATATGATTCGACAATCATCATTGTTAGTTTGGTTACATCATATAATACTCATTTTCATATAGTATTTTTTCTTCTCTGTCTGGCTTTTCTTGGCCTTCTCAATTTTTTGGTTTAGGTTATATGACTATGCTTTGCTTGACATCTGAAAGCAATAATAGTATTTTTCTTAATCATGGAAACACTAAAGTGCAATATTGCGCATGGTTCTTTTATGGCATCTTGAATATGTAAGAACTTGGAAATATGACATGAGAACATTCATATGCTAAAACATGAGTTTTTGGGATAGTTAGTTCATGACATGACATCAGACTTGAGATAGTTCATGGCATGATATCAGATCTATTATGATCAAGCATCTAGAACTGATGAGGACATGACCATGAGCAAAGGCAAGGATCCTCTTGAAGGACTTGGAGGACCTATGACAAGGGTTAGAGCAAGGAGAGCAAAGGAAGCTCTTCAACAAGTGTTGTCCATATTAATTGAATACAAGCCCAAGTTTCAAAGAGAAAAGACCAAGGTTGTGAATTGCATCATGGCCAAAATGGAGGAGAACTAAGGCGCCACTTTGCTTCAGTTTTTAAGTTTTTAATTTGTTTTAAATAATGGCCCAATCCTTTGTAAAGTTGGCTGACCAAATTATGTTTTGCGGTTAATCAACTAATGGGCTTTGGTTTGGTTTTATTTCAAGTTGTAATAAGGGCCCAATTGGCAACTTAGGCATCAGCCTTTGGGAGATCAAGAGGCGCATAGCTAGTGGCTGTTGGGTGACTTTTTGGTTGCCACAATTTCAGTTACAATCAGCCATCAAGTAGTTTTATTTCCTAGCTTAGTGGATCATTATCTAAGTGGAATGAATTTTCCGTTACAGAACCTTTGTAATTCTGATGGTAAAGCTTCTATGTAAGCTGAACCATTCTTATCAATAAGACAAGTTAAGTTTGATTCAGAAATATTAGAGTTTATCTCTTTTATCTTAGTGAGAGTGATTCTCCTAAGTTCTTGAGTGATTCAAGAACACCTTGGCTGTATCAAAGGGTTTTCACCTTCCTTTGTGTGTTGCCTTCCTTGGAAAGAGTGATTCTTTCCTTCCCCCATTCAATTCTTCACCAAAATTCCAAAAAAAAACTCAAATCTGCCCAGAATTATCTCGTTATCATAACTCTCGTTCTATTCATCTAAATTGAGTGATTCTTGAGCCTAAATTGAATTTCAAAACGAGAACTTTCACCTCGTTTTGGAATCACCTCAATTGGAGTTTTATAACTCGAGATACCGTCATTTCTAAAATTCTGTCCAGCCACCACCAAACCAGCGTTTTTGCTTTCTTTTTCACTCATTTTAACACCATGGACCAACACCTAATTTGCCCAAAAATTCATCACTAAATTTTCAAATTTTTCTACAAGGTTCTAACCCTAAAGATCCTAAGTCAGCCCTTGTGCAAATGGGGTTCATATCAAGAACTCAATCCTTGCAGCTCTCATTCTTCTAATATAGAGTTGAATTTAAGTTAAAGATAGTGGGCTTGTGCGTTATTCTTGCTTCCAGCCCAAAGGACTTTTTGTGTAAGGAGGCATGTCTGAAACATAATAGAAAATCATTGACAAAAAAAAATTAAAAGAAACATAATACAGATTCATTCATTTGTTACTTATTTTCACTGTAGGCAATATGATGTGTGGCTTCTTTTGACTGATCAATTACACTCTGTTCCATGGTTTGAGAGTTGGATCCATTGTAAGTGAAGTGAATTCACTGTTTCATTGACTAGAGAAATTTTTTGGACTGTAAATATAGCAGTGTCATTGAACGAATTTCTTTTTATGATTGTATATATACTCTGATAATAGTTATCCTCTTAGACTTTTTAAGTTTTAGACCCAAAGTAATGACCAAATCATTGTGTAGATATCTATGAGAAACGCGCATTTTGTGGATCCAAAGTTTTCTTCGACCAAAATTATCATTCTCAGGGCTGTGTCAAGGCTAGTGTTATTGTACAGTCCTTCTCCACTCTGGAAACTATGTATGTATTGCTTCAATAATCATGCTTCCTTCTATTCAATTTTGTGTCACATGAATGCTCAATGTAATGTATGACAGTCGCAAAATACTGTGTAAATAATTACTAACAACGGAAATAATTATGTATTATTTTATAAGAATTATTTTTAACTCTAAATAATACCATTTTAAACGGTTTATATTCTTATTTTTTTAGTTTTTAATTTTAGAGCATGCATTAAATCATAATAACTAAATCAAATGAAAACAAGTGTTCATGAAAATTTTGTCTTTTGATAATGAGTAGTGACAACCTCTAAGTGAGTAACATTTGAAATTCAAGAAAAGGTGAATGAATTTGAAAGTACCGGTATTTAGTGCATGATTAAAGGAATCACTAAAAGTTAGACGATTATTGAAAACTAAAACTTTCTGATATTTAGTGCAACCTGAAAGCTAAAATGAATGCATTGATGGATCCGGATCCTCTGCAGTCTTGGCGGGAACTGCAGGGCGCAGTGCGTTTTCGCTTAAGCTAATTTTGTCGCTTAAGCTAAAATTTAGGACCTTAGAGAGCGGTTCATTAACAACCGCTCTCCAAGAAAGACTTTAGAGAGCGGTTAATGGAGAACCGCTCTTAGAAGTAAAATTTGGAGAGCGGTTCAAATATAACCGCTCTCCAAGTCACTTCTGAGAGCGGTTATATTTGAACCGCTCTCAGAAGTTCATTTCAGAAGACTTAATTTATCCATTATTGGTAATTATAAAATTCTATCTTATCAATGTTTTTTTTAATCTTTTAATCAATGTTTTTTTTTTTATTGATTTTTCATCAATATATGTTAGCTTTATATATAAACACAATGGAAAACCATTTTTAAGTTAACTAATTAAAAAGTAATTATTCACAATATTTTTGCTTATGATTATTAAATCCCTATAATTACCAATAATGGATAAATTAAGTCTTCTGAAATGAACTTCTGAGAGCGGTTCAAATATAACCGCTCTCAGAAGTGACTTGGAGAGCGGTTATATTTGAACCGCTCTCCAAATTGTACTTCTAAGAGCGGTTCTCCATTAACCGCTCTCTAAAGTCTTTCTTGGAGAGCGGTTGTTAATGAACCGCTCTCTAAGGTCCTAAATTTTAGCTTAAGCGACAAAATTAGCTTAAGCGAAAACGCACTGCGCCCTGCAGTTCCCGCCAAGACTGCAGAGGATCCGGATCCAAAGAATTCACTCCATAATCCGCACACTTCCAACTTTCGTCTACTCAATAACAATTCAGTTGTAATGATTAACATACTTCAAAAGCTGCGTAGATCAATATTAAGTACATTCAAATACTCACTAGTCAGCACCACCAATCAGTTGTCGTCCTTGTAGAGCTCTCCAACTCAACGATCTAGATTTCTAGTGTTTAACGTTGGTTGGTATGTTACACACAACACAGTGAACAATGGAAACGCTGACTAAAAATTAATATAAAAGATAACCAAGAACTAATATAAACAAAACAAATAGAAGATTTAATATAAAAAAAAAGACTTTACCTAAAAGTGTGAATGGCATTGCCTAATATAAAAATGTCGTAAATGTGAACATGGAATCATAGATAAACAAAACCCGTTGCTGTTCCTTAGCTGTTATTATCTGTGCTAAATAAATATATAGTTTTTGAAGTTTGAGCCCTGAGAGTAGATCCTCGGTCGTTGCCTTGGCTCAATGGTAAAGTGACCAAGATCCTCAGTTTTTATTTTGAAAATTATTTTTATGTATTAATAAATTTTTAAAAAAATGAAAACATGAATAGTTGTATGGAAAATAATGTTATCTTAGTAGGAATCAGAAAACATTTTCCACTACAAAAGCTTTTTTCAATCTTGTTATGTTTTTCTTTTCAATTTCTCATAAGAAAAAGCTTCATTTCTTCCTTTAATTTTTCTTCCCTTAAAGTCCTTACTCTTCCATCAATACATTATATTTTTATTTTCTTTTACATGGTAAAAATTTATATTAAAATTAAGAAAATAATAAATAGTAACGACGAAAATTTCTCAAAATTTTTACATTTATTCGGAAAAGATCATCCTAAAATATTTATAATTTTACTAAATTGAAAAATAAAATCTAATAACTTCAATAGCTCATGAAATGTTTTTGATATTTATCAGATATTGTGATAAGTTGCCAATTTTACCTATTTATCCTTATATGTGTTACATGAATCTTGTTATGATTGTGATTCGCAAGGGTTTAAAAATTAATTAACTTGTATTTAGAATTGAAAATTTAGAAAGAAGCGAAATGATGAAGGATATTGAAATATATTTTGGCAAGAAAAGTCAAGATTGAACTAAAATAAAGGTATAGGAAAGCCTATATGAGAATCTTGACTCTCTCTTTTTTTTTCTCATTATTTTGAAGTAGTAGAAGAATATGTTACAAAAAGAAGCCTTGAATTGTGACAATTAAATTTTCACCATTTAAATTTTTTAAAAGACTTGTTTGTGTCTATCCAAATATTATTGGAGGTTTTTTTATTTGCCTTTTTTTTTTATAAATATATGTTACTAAATTCTTTATGTTATGGGATAAGATTTAGATTGAATTTAAATTCGTATAATTTGATTTTCTCAAACTAATTAATGTGATTTTTGATAGACTGTATAATATTTCTTCTATACTTAAAGTTTCAATAGAATTGACCATTTAATTGTATGAGTTTATAATGTTTTATCATAATAAACACATCTGTTAGATTATTTTAATAATCTTATTATAGTGGCCTATGTAATTTATAACATGACTCTAATTAATGATTTAACATAATGGTGGTTAAATATAAATATAGAGTCATTGAGGGTATTATTGTAAATACAATTATAAGGAAACCCTCCTCTCTTCCTTCATATAAATAAAAGAGCGATTACCAAATAGAAGTTACGGGGTTCTCTATTTTTTCTATCACTTTCACGGTCTCTAAGTGTGCTCACGATAATTGTAAGAAAGACACTTTCTCTCAACCATTCGAGAGGAGCTAAAAGAGAAAGAAAGAGGTCTGGGAGAAGATACAAAGGGATCAACGACATCAAAGAGAGAGGTAATATCTAGAAACAATGGATTCAGGTTAATGCTCTCTAAACCCTTAATTATATAACGTAATTTAAAATCTAATGAAAAATAGTAATTTCATAATAGTCATTGCATAATGAAAATTACATAATGGATTAAGAAAATTCTAACAGTTGGTATCAGAGATAGGTTGTGAATTTTGTTGATTCTCCATAAGAGATTGGTTCTCCATTAAATTTTTTCCCAAATTACATAAACCCTAAGTATTTTATATGAGGGATTGACATAATTTTGATGTTAAATAATTGTTTCAGATTCAATAATTGAAAATTCTAAGATTTTGGAAGCTAGAAACGTTAGGTTTTGAATCTATAATATAAGCAGACCTATATATCAGTGAGCAGGACCACGTATTAGGAACAAGCACGGCCATGCTTCAATGAAGCACGACCTTGCATAATGGAAGCACGACCTTGCATATTGTAAGCACGACCATGCATCAATCATAAGCACGGCCATGCTTCAGGAAGCAGGGGCATGCATCAGAAATGAGCATGGCCTTGCTTCATTGAAGCACGACCATGCATCAAGTAAAAGCATAGTTGTGCATAGTAATTTTACGACAGAATAAGAAATATAATTCATAAAATTTATAGATCATTTTAGAATTATATCAAGGTAGATTTTACTTACCAAAGTGATTAAATTCTCAAATTAATTAATTCTAAATTGTATGATCACAATAGAAACCTCACAATTTAGTGCTTAATTTTAAGGAAAACTTGTTAGTCACCAAAGTTACCTGGCTTTAAAAGTTCTTTAAGCATTTAATTGTGTGTTGTAAATTGTTCAAAATTGTTTGATGCTATATGGAAACATAAAGAGTGAACAATTTAGCTCATTAGTTATAACGCTAAGAGATCGCCCAAAGGTAGATCATTGCATATGATTAATAACATTAAGGAGACATGTAAGCACTTCATAACCATGGTCCAGAATAGAATAAGGCATATATCGACCTATCTGCCAGCTGAAGTGACATGGAGGTCAACTTAGGTTTATGCATTCCAAGCTTCTTGAAAACAGAATAAGGCATAAGATTAATACTTGCTCCTAAATCACATAAAGCCTTATTAATATGAATTTTTCTAATTCTGCAAGGAATAGTAAAACTCCCTAGGTCCTTAACCTTAGGTGGAAGCTTTTTAAGGACTATAGCTGAGCACTCTTGGGTGAGCTTCACAGTTTCATGTCTCTTAACTTTCTTTTATTGGTCAAAATCTCCTTTAAAAATTTATCATATTTGAGCATTTTGGAGATAACATCAATGAAAGACATATTGATGTGCACTTTGCCTAATAAGTCTAAGAACTTGTGAAACTCTTCATCATAAGGAGGGTGGCCTTGCAGTCATTGTAGGAAAGGTATCTTAGGCTCATAGGGCCTTGGTTGAACACGAGGCTCTTCCTTCTTTTCTTTTTCAGGCTCCTCGCTTGAAGCATAGTCTTGCTCATAGTGATACGCAGCTGTGCTCTTATCACTGTCATGGGCATGCTTGTATAAGCACGGTTATTCTTCTATTATAGTAGGGGCGTGCTTATCAATAAGCACGGGCGTGCATATAGAATCAGCATGGACGTACTTCTCAACAAGCATGGGCGTGCATGTGCCTCTGTTCTGCAATTCTTGTAATTTCTTTCCACTTCTAAGAGTGATGGCATTGCATTGCTCCCTTGGATTAGGTTCAGGCTGAGATGGCAGTGTTTCCATCACTCTTTGACTCAAAAGGTTCGTAATTTTCTCCAATTGTACACTCATCTTAGAAGAGTTGGCCTGTATTTCAACTTTGACCTCTGCGAACCTCTTATCAGTTTGGTCCAACTTGGATTCAAGCTCTGTCATCCTCTTATCAGAGTAATACACATATTGCATCATCTGTTCTTAAAAGTTAGACTGAGATCTACGGGCTTTTTTTCCTTCTGGTCTTGCTCCTTGATTTTGCATATGGAGAGGGCGATAAACACTTGAATTTTGACATTCAAAGCCATTTCCAAAGTAAAGAGTTAGGAAGATTATTCCTCCACCCTAAACTGTGATTGCCCATGAAATTTTCCTCCTCTTGCTTAGATTCTGGGCTTGCAGGAGCTCTTACAGGTTGGTCCTGAGCCTTCATTAAAGATTCTTGTTGCTTTGCAAGAGCTGCCATTTGGTTCATTAATGGGTTACTGCTCCCTGCTTGGTAGACTGGGGCGATCTCTTTCCTTTTGGTGTCGTAAGAGTCAGCAGTGTGCCACTGAAAGATAGAAGATGCCATCTCATCTATTAGTTTGTATGCATCATCTAGATCTTTTCTTATGAGGGACCCTCCTGCTGTGGCATCAATTGTAGCCCTAGTGGTGATTGATAGGCCACTGTAAAAGATTTGCACCTGTCTCCATGTCAGGAAATCATGATGAAGACATCTCCTCAAAAGCTCTCTAAACTGCTCTCATGCCTCGAACAAGGATTCTGCTTCATATTGTTGGAAGCAACATATCACTGTCATGAGTTTTGAGGACCTTAATGGAGGAAAGTATTTTCCTCAAGAATTATTGAGTGAGGTCTTCCCAAGTTGTGATGGAGTTGGCTGGGAGTGAGGCAAACCAAGCATTCACCTTTTCAGATACCGAGAATGGGAAAAGATAGAGTCGAATAGCATCGTTGGAGACTCCATTATATTTGATAGTATCTATCAATCAAAAGAACTTTGTCAAATGGAGATTGGGGTCTTCATTAGGCATGCCTCCAAACTGTATGGAGTTCTGGACCATGGTTATGAGTGCTGGTTTCAATTCAAAATTGTTTGCGTCCATATTAGGGGCCGCGATGCTTTCAGGAGTGCTTCTAGTAGTTGGTATCATGTAATCTTGAATTGATCTCCTTCTCTCTGCCATTCTTTGCGCTCTCACTTCTTTTCTTTGTCTACGAACTATTCTTTCAATCTTCGGATCAAATAAATAAGTTGTCGAACACTTAGAACAAGTGATCATACAATAATAAAAAAATTAAAATAAAATAAAAACAAAAATCATAAAATATAAAAGAAAAATTTAACAATAAATAAAATAGAATTAATATAAAATAAAACACAAATTACTCAAATCAATTAAATTTGAGATTTTCTTAATATTGAAAAAGCAATCCCCGGCAACGGCACCAAAAACTTGTTCGGATGGCAAGTGTATCCATCGAGAAGTAATAAAGGATTCTTAAATTAAGTTTCTAAAATATTGTCCCATAAGGATTGATTTTCAATTACTAAGAATTTCCTAATTTAATTGTTTAAACTTCAAAGATACGAGATTAATTAAAAATAAGAATTTATAAAATCAATTATAAAACTAGGAGCAAGGAATACAATGCATGTCTTGGTTAAACTTATCAGAGAGGAACCTAGGGCAAATGGGTTTTCTCATTCAATCTTTTATGATTACCAATTATTCATACGAAAACTATTAATACCCAATGGTCATACAATATTAAAATTCTTTTCTCTAAATTAACATCCCTAATGATCATGCAAGACATCAATTTAAGAAAGTTTAAGGAACCTATAAACTTGTTAATTTAATAACGATTAGAAGAGAAAGATTAGTTTGGTCCACCTAATACTTTGTCTCGTTTTACCCTAAAGATCTATTAATTAATCGAGGTACGGTCGCCTGACAATATAATTAATTAGGATTAAAAAAGAAGCGCAATAGGATAAAATCTAATCACAAAATGAAAATCAAATTTAGATTCAAACATCAAAATTTCATAAATTCATGAACAATAGTTTTCATAGCCCTAACTATGGACTTAGTTACTCATGCTAAAGAAAAGAACTAAAACAATTATAAACAAAGCCATAATCAAAAGAAATAACAAACTAGAGTATAAGATGTATTCCTGGTCTTTAAGTACGATCGCTTGAAGCTCCAAGTCTCGCCAAACATGTGCTAAGGATCCCGTGCAATAGAGACGAGATCTAATGTATTCTAGAACCAAAGCCAAGATAAAAACAATATCCCTAATGGTGCCTCAAGTCTTCCCTTTAATAAGGTTTGAAAGCCCCAAAAACTCTTCATAATTGGGCTTTCCGCAGATGAGCACAGCCGTACAAGGCCTTAAGCATGACCGTGTATGGGCTCGAAACACTCTCGTGCTTGTTGAAAAGGTCTGGGCGTGCTGACTGCTGCGAAACTCTAATCTTCCATCAATTTAGGCCCAAAATGCACCCAACATCTACTTTCGACTTCTTTATATCAAACTGCACAATTAATATATATATATATATAAATTACTGTAAAATTCAAATAAAATTAAAGTCAAATATGAATATATGGACTGTGAAATAAGGCCTAATTACAGACTTATCAACATACCTCAAAGGCATAATAGAGAACATACTGGTAAAACAAAACAAAACACTATGAGGAATAAAGGTAGCTCTCGGTAACACTAAATTCTATTAGATTTGTCTCTAGTCAACATTGTAATTGAGAAGAACTCCTACCCATGTGATTTAATTTGAGGATCTTTTACACAATGACTGTGGACAAAAATAACAATTTACCAATGATTTGATTGTAACTAAAATGTATTAAATATTTTTACCTATAAACACAAAGTTATTAACTCATAATCATATGTACTTCATATTTACAAGTAAAATTTATTAAAATAATTTTTAAAAATGTATTTTATGATTCTTTTAAAATTTTAAAAATTATAATATAAAAATATTTTATTTATTAATAATAAATATTTTTATAAATTAAAAAGTTAAACAAAAATATAAAATTTAAATTATGAAAAACTTAAAATTTTAAATTAACATTGAAATAAAAAAAATATTTAATATAAAAAATCATGACATATAAAAAAAGAACTAACTCTAATAGAGGTTAATTTGAGTAACAAGTGACTCGATATCATTTAAGAAAAGTCTTAAGTTCAGGTTATTATTTTAATATTTAATTTTATTATAAAATTAATTCATAATTTGTTCTTTTTTTTTTTTTAATTTGTGGACCTTATTTATAAAACTTTAGATTGATCCTAGCAATGATCTTGAAGAACCAAGTTTTCATTACATTTCCTTTGAGTTTTAGGAAGAGAGTGAACTTTCAATCATAACATGCAAATGATCTTTTACATAGGATTTATCTCTTACCGGTTCACTAATTTATAGCTTTCATGCATATGACTTTCGTACAATGATAATTGAGTTGTTCATTTTAGAGATACTGTTCATTTCATTGTTGTTCTTCAGTATTTCAGTGGAATGCAATAGTAAGCTAGTAAACATGGTTTGTTATATAGATAAGGAGGATTTGGTGTGTTAAATCTTTCCAACCATCATTGTAATAATTTTAAACTGTAGATATACACAAACTAACTATTTAATTATGTTCATAAGTAGTTTTAAAAATGTGAGTTCTAGTTTTATTTATTATTGTGTGACTATTTATTTAGAAAAGTTAAATATAAAAAATAAGATAAAGTCCTAATTCAAATAAATAATTAAATAAAACATTAAAATAAAGTTAGGCATTTCATTTAAGTGGTATAAGAGCAATTACAAACTAATAAAAATAAGTATGCTTTAACCATGTTTTAGTACATCATAATTTGAGAGTTTTTTCATAAGCTTTTGTTACATTAGTCTAGTATTGATCCATATAATTGTTGTTTAGTGAATGTTATTATGGATATACAATCATATTATAATGTTGCTAATCATGAAGCTATAAGGGACATGGTTGCAATAGTGCATGAGATACGCCAAGTAAATATTAGGATTGAAGTAAACATGAATATTTACCATTATGAATTGCACTAATATGAAAAAACTTAAACTTTTCTTACTTCATAGTATAAAGAGAGGTTTAAAATTAGTGGAAAGAAACCTCATATTTTTTAGATAAGTAAGATCATTGTAAGTCTAATTACTCTCTCTTTCTCTTGGATTATGTCCATATTCAACATTCTAATATGTTATCCAAGATCAAATCAAAAATAAAAAATTAGTAGGCCCAAATTATTAAGAAAAAAAAAGGTCACTTAGGCCTACGATAATAAAAACAATCATTGAAAAATAAAGACAAGTTCAAACAATAAAATAAATGACCTAATGTCTTTAAATTACCAACTCAAGCTAAAAAAATTCAAGTCACAGTTAAGTTAAAGTTAGTTAAAAAGGAAACTTTAAATATAAATTATGAAAGGCATTTTAGACAGATAAATCCCTCGAGTTTAAGTATAATTAATCTGATTTCCACGTTCAAAATCTTAACACACGAAAACTTGAACTCAACATTTTCCATTTTTTGGCAGAGTTAATGGGTCAATATTATCATTAAATAAAAACTGCAAAACTGGCCCAATTTGGCCTAGCCCAAATCCCACCATTTTTTACCCACCAAGAAAAGGAAAAAAGAGAGAGTAAGAGTGCCCTGTAATCGATGCTGGTAGCTATTGGCGATGGATTGATGGTACTCTATAGAGTTACTCTCTTATATAACGATGCTTCAGGTTTCTCCATTCATTCATTTCTTCTTTTCTCTTTAATTGCTATAGCTGCAGCATGTTTTCCTTGGTTAACAATTCTCACTCTTCTTGTATAAATATTCACGTATATTAAAATAACAGAGTTTCATTAACTTCGACCCTAATATAAGCAGTTAATAATAATAAAATTTTATTAAAAAAATATTTATTATATTTTGATAACTTAAATACAATAAATGTATATTTTTTTTATAAATTTTTTTATTTATAAATGTTTAAACTCAACTCTTAAGACTGAAATTAACAAAACTCTTAAATAAAAAGATAAATAAAAAAAATAAAAAGTTTACATATAAAGTTGTGTATGTAAGTACATTTATCAATATTTAAATTACATAAATATATAGACATATCAATATCTAAATTATAAGATTAAAATAAATCACACTTTTTATGTTATACTCTTTACAATTTGTTTTTAATTACAAAATATTTTAATACAAATTTATTATTTTTAACCAATCCTTTAAGATGAGTAATAGTGATTATGATATTGTATTTATTGTAATTTAATTTATTTTGAGCAATCCTTTCAGCAATGCATTTGGAGCCAGTAGTGGGCTTTTGGCATCCTCTTCTGAATATAAATGTGATTACGGGTGGCAGCAACATACGATACGCTGTTTTGATTGCAAATCACATGACAGCATTATGTGTTGTAGTGGTGATGCCATTATGCTTTGGCTTGTCTTGCTTGATGACAATTCATATGAAGAAAATTGCCACACATCCAATAATTACACGAGCCTGTTTCTGAAAAGTAATTGATGTTAACCTTGACGTCTCAATGTGATTCAAAAGGGTTAAAATAACCCTTACCTCTATCTATATTTATATCTATTCCATATATTTAAAATAAAATTTATTATTGTTAAAATTCAAAAAATTTAGAATCATTTTTATACATAAATAATAAAATTATATATTATTTTATATTTATAACAAATTTTTTAAATGTTAAAGTTTAAAATATTTAAAATTATTATTAATATTATTGATGATATGAATGTTATCTAGAAAACAAAAAAATATAAATAAATTCATTTAATTCATTTAATTTCATTTAATCAAAATTTATTGAATTTAATTATAATATTTTACATAATTTAATAATTAAAATTATAATTGATTCATATTTATTATTTTAAAATTGTATTTAAATAAAATTTATTAGAATTAATTGCTTATAAAAATTTTACATTGATAATTATACAATATTAAATACGGTAATAACAAATTTTCTATAAATGACATTTAATAAAAAAATGTATTGTGAAATATTAAAAATAAAAAAAATATTAATTAAATTATATAAAAATAACTATGCAAAAATTTAATGAAATTTTTTATTTACTTGTTAGTTGAAAATAAGATCGTATCGTTGATTTAAGATGTATATAAATTTAAATAATATAATTTAAATTATTTTATTACTTAGTTTAATATATTTTATATATAAAAATATACAATAAAAATTAAAATGTACTATCAATAAAAAAATTACACTTATAAAATTATTATATTATATATGTTTAAATTATATTTCTAATGAAAAGACAAATAAATTATAATACAAAAGAAATAATAATTTTTATTACATTGATATTTTATACTTTAACTCTTTATATATTACTAGAGAGGACTTCATCTATAAGTAATATTTACTAATGTTTATATAATTTTTAAAAATTTGTCTAAGAGTTTTTTTTATCATCTTATTTTGTGTTTGTATTTTGTAAGTATGTCAACTACTAAGAGTTATCTATCCAATTAAGTGTGTATATTTTTTAAGTTGATATTCTTTTATTTTGTTTCTCTAAATTATGTTCATATATTTTATTTTAATTAAAAAGCATAAAATTACATTATTTTTAAATGATATTATGTATATTAATTAAATTATATCAAATCTATTAATATCTTTTTAACTAATTCAACCTACAATAGTATAAATTTAGATTATTTATAATTATGTCATTGAATTGATATATATGTTCATATTTTGAATTTTCTAAATAAATTTATTTATAAATATAGTCAAAAATGATTATAAAACCCTAAATACAATAAAATTTTATTATATATATATATATGTAAAATTGATTGTACCTACTTATTAGTATATGTATTTACAACAAAATTTATTATTATTAACAATTAAAATGTTTAGAGTTACTTTCTTTTATGTTGCATATATTTATCACTTTGTATTTAAACCAAATTTATTATTCATAAAATCTAGAATGTTTAGAGTTACTAATATTGCTAGTGATATGAATGTTACCTAGAAAATATAAACTATAACAAATTTCACTCAATTTCATTTAATAAAAAATTCTTAAAATTAATTATAATATTTTACATAATTTAAGGATTAAAATTATAATTAATTCACACTTATTACCTCTGAATTATATTTAAAGAAAGTTTTTTTAATTTATTTTACTATAAAAACTTTACATCAATGATAATACAATGTTAAAAACACAACAACAAATTTTCTATAAATGACATTTAATAAAAGTTATTAAAATTTATTATAAATAAAAAATTGGAAAATTCACTGTCAAAATATTGAAACAGGAAAGAAATGTTGATTAAATTTGAATGATATTAATTTAAATTATTTCATTAATTAGTTTAATCTATTTTATATTGAAAAATGTACATTAAAATTAAAATATACATTGAATAAAAAATTACACTAATAAAATTATTATTTTATATTGTATATTATTAAATTATATTTTCAATAAAAAATAAATAAATAATAATACTGATGAAATAACAACTTTTATTACATTGATTTTTCATCTCCTTACTCTTTATATAGGACTTTATTTCTATTTATATATAAAAAAAATTTCATAACATTTGAAAAATTGTCGAGAGATATTTCAATTATCTTCTCTTTTTTTTTTGTATTGTGAAATCATTTTAGAAGATAAATATCCAAGTAAGTATATATATTTTTTAGGTTAATATTCTTTTATTTAGTTTCTCTAAATTATGTTCATATATTTCATTTTAATTTGTTTAGTAAATATAAAATTATATTTTTTTTAAGTGATATCATGTATACTAGTTAAACTGTATCAAATCTATCAACATCTTCTTAACTAATTCAACCAACAGTAGTATAAATTTAGATTATTTAAAATTATGTCATTGAGTTAATGTATCATATATGTTCATATGTATATGTGTACTTAGTTATTACTTCATGTATTTATAACAAAATTTATGAATATTAAGATTGAGAATGTTTAAAGTCACTAATATTGTTGGTGACATGAATGTTGTCTAAAAAATATAAAATATAAAAAAAATCCACTAAATTACATTTTAATAAAATTTATTAAAATTAATTATAATATATTATATAACTTAAAAATTAAAATTATAATTGATTTATATGTATTATCTTTAAATTTTATTTAAGAAAAGTTTATTAGAATTGATTTTATATAAAAATTTTACATTGATGGTAGTACAATGTTAAAAACAAAAATAACAAATTTGTCATAAATGATATTTAATAAAAAAATATTAAATATTATAATAAAAATTAGAAAAAATCATTGTGAAATATTTAAAACAACACATAAATATTAATTAAACTATTCAAAAATAATCTTGCAAAAATTTAATGAAGTTGTCAAGTTATTTGTTAATTAAAAATAAAATTGTATCATTGTTTTAAGTCATATTTAACTTTGAATGACATTAATTTAAATTATTTTATTAATTAGTTTAATATATTTTATATTTAAAAATATATAATAAATTAAAATCTCCATTGAATAAAAAAATTACATTTAACAAAAATATATAATCTTGCAAAAATTTAATGAAGTTGTCAAGTTATTTGTTAATTAAAAATAAAATTGTATCATTGTTTTAAGTCATATTTAACTTTGAATGACATTAATTTAAATTATTTTATTAATTAGTTTAATATATTTTATATTTAAAAATATATAATAAATTAAAATCTCCATTAAATAAAAAAATTACATTTAACAAAATTATTATTTTATATTATATATTATTAAATTATATTTTTAATAAAAAAATAAATAAATTATAATAAAGATGAAAAGCTAATTTCTATTACATTAATTTTTCATTTTCTGACTATTTATATATCACTAAATAAGACTTATCTTCACTTATATAACTAATGTTCACATTGCTTTTGAAAATTTGTTGAATGTTATTTGTATTATCTTACTTTATTTTTGAAAGGATATTCATATATTTTATTTTAGTTTGTTAAATAAACATATAAAACTTTATTATTTTTAAATGATATTATGTATACTAATTAAATTGTATCAAATCTATTAATATCTTTTTAATTAATACAAACTACAATAGGATAAATTTAGATTCTCTAAAATTATATCATGGACTTGATGTATCATTTGTTTTTATATTTTAAATTTTGTAAATAAAAATATAAATATATTTAAAAAATGATTAAAAAAATGCTAAAATCTCATGCTTTACACAATATATATATATATAAAGGATATTTTAAACATATTAATAAAAATAAAATATAATTAATAAAAAAAATTAAGATTATTAAATTTTGACCAGTTTTATAACACTTGTAATATATTTTAATTAACATATCTAAATCAAATTTTATTTTTTTATCATATTCATATGTTGGTTCAATTTTTATTTATTACAAATAATTCTTTTCTTTTATATTTTTTCATACTTTTTCAAGGAAATGACAACTTCTAATAAAAATCAATGAATTTTTGTTAATACTTTAAATTTCACAATATATTATTAAAAAAATATATAAATATAAATATAAATATAAATATCACAATTGTGGGACACTCAAAATATATATGAGATAAAAGAGTTAATTAATATTTACATGGTACTAATTGATGAAAAGATATTAATCTTTTATTTTTTTTATTAAATTTTATTAATTATTTTGTCTTTATATTAACTAACTTTTGATTGATTTATTTAAAAAATAATAACTGATTAATTATTTTCTCTTTTAAGTAATTACATATATGCTTCAATAAGAAAGGATATTACTCACAAGTACAATAATATATTAAAGAAAAAAAATACTCCATCTAAAAATTTTGATGTTAAAAAATAAAGATAGATTTAGTGTGATTAAAAACTATCTTTCATGTTGTAATTCTATGTCACAACTATTGTAAATGAATTAGACCATGATGGTAATAGAATTCATTCTTATATCTTTGAGTTTAGAAACTTTGAAGATTTGAAAATTAATGTGAAAGTAATGTTTTAACATGTATTTTATCATAAAACTTTATTAAAATTTTTTATATAATTTGAATTTAATTTATCAAATAGTTTTTTAAATTTATTTATTTTATGAATAGATGTGAATTGAGTAGTCAGGCATATAAGTCTCATGGAAGAAAAGATAATTATGCAAGAGAAAGTTAATTCACACTTCAATTACAAGATATAAGGTAGAAACAACTATTTTAAAATTAAAAAATATTATTTTAATGAAAATATTTTAATTTTGTTCAAAATATTTATAAGAAAATAAAGTGAAAGTAACACAATGAAATGGTTATATTGCATTTAGAGATGGACACAAGTCAGGTTAGACACAACCTGTAAAATAATTATTAGGCTTGAACCTGAACTATTAACTGTTAGAAACTTTATTTTCAGCTTGACCTAACCTATTTAAGTGGTCTGACCTAACCTGAAGCCTATTCACAAAACTTATTACAAAAAAAAAATATTTTAATATTAATATAAATATAAATATTTTATTATTAAATTAGTTTATATATTTTTTTAGTTTCCATCTATGTTATTAATAATTATTAAATAATTATAATAATATGTATATAATTTTATAAATAATTTTTAAAATATTATTTAAGCATTAATTATAAATATTTTATATTAATGAAATTTATATTTATATTTTTTTATTTTTTAAAAATTATTTAAATATTAAAGATTTTAGTTTTATTTTAAAAATATATTTTATTTGTTTAAAGACATCTTATATTTAACAAATAAAGTTATAGTGAACACATAAAATTGATAACAAAAAATAACATTCACACAATTTGTTGAATCAATTAAAAGAACATTATTATATTTTAAAAAATAAATAAATTTAAACTTAATGCAATATATACATATATAATGACAATAATAATAACTATTAAATTAAAAAAATAATTATAAAATATTTATTTTTATTTATTTCATTAATTTTTTATTTTAAATTAACAAATAAACATAAAATTAACTACACTATAACATTAATGTATATAAAAAATATTCCTGATACAATAAATTAAAATACATACTTATATATTACATATAAGTTGATAAATTAACTAATAATTTAATTAAAAGACGTGCAAGTTAACAAAAATATATATTATTATAATTTATTTATAATTATATTATTTATATTATTTACTACATGGTCTGATTATATATATATATATATATATATATATATATATATATATATATATATATATATATTGATAATAAAGGAAAGGTCATTATTGATAATAATGAGCAACTTCCTGATGTTGTGTATACACTTTTATACACTATAACTCAACACATATTAAGAGATCTTTCAGTAGAGATTGATCTGCTAAGCTTTTATCAAATCTTAATTGTAATACATGATTATAAGTGGTATAAAGATACTTTCTTAACTAGGGTCTACACTAGAGAAGATAGCCAGCAACCTTTTTAGAAAGAAAAATTTGTAGCTGATCTTCCTAAATCTTTCGGAGATATTGTTAGCAGTGAACTCCGAAACCAGTCTACGAATGGAGAAATTTCCTATGATGATCTTAGTTATGGTCAGCTCAATACTATCATTACTAAAATTACTATGTAAGTCTGTCAAGAAGATAAGATTCGTAAACAATTAGTCAAAGATAGAGCCATGAATAAAAAAAATTTAGGATCTTTCTGTTAGCATTTTGGTCTACCCCTTTGTTCAACCAAAAAGAAGAAACAAATTTCTAAGAAAGAAGTTGTAGAACCCAATAAGAAACCTTACAAAAGGAAGCATAATAGAAAACCTTCTAAGAAAAACAGGGAAGATGTTATCCCCCAAGAATGTTCCTAGAAAATCAAGGACAGGTGTAACTTGTTACAACTGTAGCAAACCCGACCATATCAGTAAATACTATAGGCTCAAAAAAAAATTAGCAATCTCAATCTTGATCCTTCCATAGAGGATCAAATTAATAATCTTCTCATTGAATCTTTTCAGGATGATTCTGCTAAAGAATCAAGTGACGATATCAATCAAATCTAGTAAGATGACCAAATGTCTTCTTCTATAGTGATGATATTCCTAAAATTAATGTTTTAACAAAAGAATAAGATCTTCTTTTCGAAGTTATCAATTCTATTTCTGATTCTCAAGAAAGAAAAAACTTTCTTAGTATGTTCAAAGATATTTTGGAAACCAAACAAAAACCAAAAGAACTTTTTACAGCAAACAAATTTGATATAACTAATATAAGGTTAGAAAATAATTCTAATATAAAACCAACCACTATACAGAATCTTCAGATTGAGATTAACAATCTCAAAAAAGAGATTCGAGAGATTAAAGAACAACAACAAAGTCATCAAGTTATTCTTTTGCAACTTGAAGATGATGATGAATCTAAAGTTGCAGAACAATAATTTTTTAAGAAAAAAGATTCTGAGAAAATTGATTCTGAAAACCCAGAATTTTTTTTTATGAATTTGATCAACAAAGTCAAAATTCAAAAGTTCTATATTAATATGAAAATCATTATTGATGATTTTGTTCTTGATACTTTAGCCCTCTTTGAGACAGATGCTGACTCAAATTGTATTTTAGAAGGGTTAATTCCTACTAAATACTTTGAGAAAACTTCTGAAAACTCAGTACTACAAGTGGTTCAAAGCTTAAGATTAATTACAAATTATCTAAAGTTATTTTTGAAAATCATGGTTTTAAGGTAGAAATAAACTTTCTCCTCATCAAAAATTTGAAAAATAAAGTTATTTTGGGAACACCTTTTATTAAAGCTCTTTTCTCGCTCTAAATTTCAAAAGAAGGAATTTCAACTTATCATTTAGGTAAGCAAATAATGTTTAAATTTTCTAGCAAACCTTTTACTAGAAATATTAACTTTATTCAAAACAAAATTAATCAAATTAATTTTCTGAAAGAAGAAGTTTCTTTTTCTAAATATTGATAATCAGTTGAAAAACTCATCACTTCAAAAAAGAATTCAATCTCTTTTAAAATCCATCCAATCATTTATTTGTTCTGACCTTCCTAATGCTTTCTAGAATAGAAAGAAGCATATTGTTAGCCTTCCTTATGAGGTAGATTTCAAATATAGTCAGATTCCTACTAAGGCAAGACCCATTCAAATGAATGAAGAACTCTTTCAATATTGTCAAAAAGAGATTAATGATCTCTTAGACAAAAAACTCATTAGGAAAAATAAGAGTCCATGGTCTTGTTCTGCATTTTATGTTAATAAACAAGCAGAATTAGAAAAAGGCACTCCCAGACTAGTTATTAACCAAGCTCTTTAATGGATTAGGTACCCTATTCCTAATAAAACCGTGCATAGGCTCGAAACAACTTGTGCTTGTTGAAAGAGTCTAGGCATGCTGACTGCTGTAAAGCTCTAATCTTCCATCAATTTGGGCCTAGAATGCACCCAAAATCTACTTGCGACCTCTTTATACCAAACTGCACAATTAATATATAAATTAGTATAAAATTAAAATAAAATAAAAGTAAAATATGAATATATGAGCTGTAAAAAAGGGCCTAATTATAAACTTATCACACTTCTCTCCCTTATTCTCTTCTCCATCTTTCTCTTTTTCTTACCTCCATAAAATTTTCTCTTAAGCTTATCCACACTTGCAAATTAGAAACATCTTTAGAATCAAATTGATGCTCAAAGGAGGTAAGGTTCTATCTTTATTGTTATGCTTATATGGATACATGTGGCTACCTAGCTAATGTTTTAAATATCTTAATCAATGATTTATGTGTGTTTTTATTGTGTATAGCTAAATTAATGGTGGGTTGGGTGAGTTTGAAGGTAGATCAAGTAGAAAAACAAAGAAGAGAAAGAAAACAATAAGTTTAAAAATAGAATTCTCTAGGGTTTCTATACAAATATACTATATCGACCAATTATTTAACCATTTAAATATTATGAAAATATTTTTCACTTAAACTAGACATTCAGAGAGCTTTCTATACATATAAATTATTAAGCAATTGGATTATTATAAAATTAGTTATGAATTTTTGAAGTTTGCTTTATGTTTCAGATTTTGATTTTAGGCAGGTAAGCTTGCGTAAGACATAACTCGTTCCACATAATTTGGATTGAGGTGAAAAAAATTTGTTAAAAATATAAGATCTATTAGTTTATACCATAAAAATTTCAGTGTCCAATTCAATTTGAGCAATTCCCAAATTTTTTCTAAAGTTACCCTTAGTGTTGTTGAGTCAGAAATAGAGCAACCTATAACAACCAAATTTAGAACTTTATAGCTTGAGTTCTATTTAACCAAATGCATTGAAACTTTTTAGATTTTAAAATTTCATTCCTTAACTTTAAAATGACATGAATTTAACACTTAGAATTCAAATTTTGGTAAATTTTAACATTTTGAGTGTTGTTCTGGCTAATCACAGGACAAGTCATAGTAAAAAGTTAAAATCTTGAGTTGTAGTAATTAAAAATGAATGGGACAAATTAGGTTAGCAAATAGATAAATAAGGCTTCAACATATAAAAAATTCAGGTCTATTGAAATCATATAGCAATAAAAGCAGTAAAAATAAAACAAGGTAAAATTTATCCCTTTAAGGAAAGGATCATGAATTTTAAGGTTTTATTTATTATTTATTTATTTATTTGCTATGATATATGTGAATGTATATTTGTTAGCTGACACTATTTATGGAGAAGCAAATATGATCTATTATGCTGCACAGATTTTGTAAGAATTATGGATAAATTGTAAAATTTCAAAGAAATAAGTGAGATACAATATGAAAGTTATGAAAGTCTAAGATTATTGAAAGCTATAAGAAAGTCCTATATCACTTGGGCCATGTAACATCTTAAGTTTAATTTCGATTAAATAATAATTTTGCAAATTTGAATAACCAACGTTTCATAAGATGATTCGAAATGCGAGAAGGGTTACAAATTAATATCAAATAACTGCTATAGGACTAGTTCAATTATAACATTTCAAAATAAAAGCTAAGTCCTATAACAGTCCATCTGTCCCTTCACTGAGTCCAGTGCTGATCATCTTGACTATCTGAAAAATAGATGTAAGAGTGAGTACTTTACACTACTCAGTACACAACAAGCATAGAGTCTTACCATGCATATACTTTATACAAGATAAACATAAACAACATTTTCACACAATTCAATGCAATTCATCATCGATGCACTTATGGCACCAATAGTTATACACATTCGCGTGCTCATGGCACACCGTCACGCTCACTGTGGCACTGTGACCACAGATTTACACTATGAATGGTCGTTAGTTATCCCCGCCTCATGGATACCACGTGGGCAGTCACGAGTCGCTCAACAAAGGTAATAGTCAAAGGTCTAGTCAGGAAGAGAGTGTGTAACCCATGGTGCACTCGTTCCACAGTCGGTTTCACCACCACTCCCTCTTCCCCAAGGTAACTTTACCGTCCTCATCTTCCATACCCCCATTGTATTGCTGAACCATTCACAACACATTACAACAACGCTACACGCCCCATTCACATATATTTCATTCATACACATAAAACTTATGCTTACACACGGCACACAACCTATATTCAATTCATATTACACAACACATAGCCCACATTTTATCCACAATATACGACACATAGCCTTCATTTATTCACAATAACATTAATTTATCAATCAATGGCATTCTATCACACACAATCACCCCCATGGAGCCTAACTATTCCAGCACACATCACATTGCACACTAATTTCCATCAAACACACAATTCTTACTCTCTATTTCAGCCACATTGCATTATTCATTGAAACACATAAGAATTTTAATACATTGAGATAGGGTAGAGTCCCCCTTTACCTTGCATTGAAGACTCACTTAGATTTGACCACGGACGTGCTCCCTACACAGATTTCGGCCTAAAACACATGGAAGAATTCCATGAGAGCCCAAGGAAACCTAGAAACAGAGAAAAGGGGATGAGAAATGGAACCCTAACCATTAAAACTCACCTCCAAGCATTCTCCACATGGATTCAACCTTCAATCAAGCTTCTGAACGACTTTGGAGGCAATTAATTGGTGGAATAGGGCTTTGAGTCGAGAGGATTGAAGAGATTTGGGAGAGAATTTGAGAAATGAATCTCAAATCCCTAAACCCCCTTTTAAAACCCCTCAGATCGCGACACTCGCTACAACGAGAAATTCTTGCTGCAGTGAGGCATCTCTCGCTGCAGCGACGCCCTCTGTCGCCATAGCAAAAATATCAGACGAAACTACACCCTGGTTTCTGCAGAATCTCACTACAGCGAGACTACACCCAGAAATGCATCTCAAACTGTCGCTACAACCTAGTATTACACCCTTAACTTATTTTCAGCATCAGAAGATCCAATCTAATCGATCATACACTCACGCATAGATATATACATATATTTATACTCATTACACACAAAACACCATCATTACACATTCAATGTAAATTTTCAATATTCATTTACACTTATATGTACATATATATATGCATTCATACTTATATAAATAATAATAATTAATATCACAAAATTCAGGGTGTTACAGGCCAGCCCCAGGTAAAAAGTTATGGGAAATAAGTCGATGGGAGCGTTAGGGAAAGTAAACATGATAAATCCTGTATAGGAACAAGCTCGATCCTGATAAGTAGACTATTATCCAGGAGTCTTATGGCAAAAAACTCTAAGGGGACCAAGGATGGGAACATATATGAGAATTAAGCACATTATTATGTGATTGAAAGTATTTTAATTAATATTAATTCATTTCTATGTTGACTTCAATTACAATTATAAGTATTATTATGTCACATGTATGATTCATGTTGAGTCTTTTGATTATTTATTTAATTTCTTGTATATGTGTATCATAATAATTATGATCTTGTGTATTATAAATGTTAGACATAAAATTTACTTTGCTTCGGAACATGTTTTCAACAATCACAATTGAAAGATTTTCTTATTGGTTTAGTAACCCTTTATTTAAATAAAAACCAAAGCAACTGAGAATGAAAGAGATGTCAACATAGAAGTACATAGCCCTACTGAGAATTTTAGAAATTCTCACCCCACTTAGTTTCCGTTTCATTCTTAGATTTGCATGATGGACGCAACAACAATGATCTACATTGAGTTCTCGAATATGCAGTGGGTCACGATAGTAGTTGTAGGATACTAACCTTAGTTATAAATTGTCCAATGAGGACTTGTTATTACTGCACTTTGATGACATGAGCCACTGATCTTTTTGTATGTAGTGGTCCCTATATGTATTCCTGACTATATGTAAATAACATGGTGTCCTATATATATAAATATGTCTAGTTTTCTTTCTGTAAAATGTATGAGTTAATTTAATTACTATGTTTATTTAGGTTATTCCATATTCAATTTTATTTTATTTTTGTTTTTATAACATCTCACTCTTTTATACATTTGATAATTACTACTAAATCAACATGAAATGAATGAGCGGAATAAACACAAAAAAATTTATTACTATAATGCAACTATTGTATTTAGTAATTATGACTTAAGCATAAACTAAATACAGTAAGGTGTTACACATACAAGGGCCACAAAATTGAGGGAGTTATACCTTGAGGTCTTCCTTAGCATAGATAGTTGCTGGATAGCCATAACTACATGGATACAACGTGTGCCGACCTAGCTCCTTTTAGCAAAAATATGGTCAGGAGTTTAAGTCAGGAGATGAGTGTGACGCCTATGGTGCTCTTACTCTCAGTTATTATACGCAAATCAAGAAGCGCAACCACCACCCTCATTTTCCCAAAATTTCTTAAATCGCCTCCATCTTCCATACTCTTAATGTATCTTTGAACTATCCATACTTATCCTTATCATTTTTCTTTCTCATTCCATTTATCTTTCATAATTCTCATCTCATTTCCATATTTTTCATCATGGCTCTACTCCTCTCATTAGTCATCATAGCCTAAACTCATTATCTTTATATTAACATATTAGTCATCCTTTTCTCTTTTATATTTTGTTCAAGTTCATTAACTATCACACATATCAAGCAATCAGTCCACAACATACGTACATATATGCTTATAACATATGTCATTTAGATCATTAAGGTAGAGAGAACATATTTCCATCCAATATACATTTACAATCATATATCACACTACAACATTTTTATGAGTATAAACATAATAAGTTTTCAGCAATGAGACAAAGCTCTCCTTACTTTAGAATGAAAGTTTAGAAAAGGGATTCGTGAAGGATCTTGCTTAAAAGTTGAGTTCTTTCTAAATATCATAAGATATTCTTTTTAGAGGTGAGAAACAAGAATCAACCAAGGAAATGGAGAACCAAACTTCAAGAACTTACCAAATAGCAAGAGGAGTGAACTTCCAAGCTTGGATAGAAGGAAGATTAAGGTTTATCATGAGTTTTCTAAGAGAAAAGGATTAGAGAAGTCAAAGGAAACTAACAATGGTTCGTAACTTGGATTATAATCCAAGTTTCTTAGCTTAAAAACTCTTAAATACCCTCAACTTGTGACATTCTCGCTACAACGAGTCATTCTCTCACTGCAACAAAAAAATCAGGTATCTTTTTCCCTTTGTATCTATTTTTTTGACTACAACAAGAGTTTCTCACTACAATGAGAGCTCTTTGTTGTAGTGGGAAAATTCTCATTACAGTAAGAATGTTGTTGGGTTATCATTATCCACTTCTTGCTACAACAAGACTCTCTTACTACAATGAGAAGGCTTCAAAGAGCTTGATTCTGGATGACTTTTCTCGTTGCAGTGAGACACATCTCGTTACAGCGAAAAATCTTGCTACTCATACATCTAAAACTCTCATAATTTCAAGCAACATGCATTAACAATTATCATACAATACAAATTAATAAGTAACAAAAATGGAGATGTTACATAACTCGAGAACTTTAATAGATTTTTGTAAGGTTATTTTTGTACAATTTAATTAATATTTCTTTCCTATTTTCAACATTTCATAATGAACTTTTCTAATTTTTTTTATATATAATAACTTTTAATAATTTTTATTAAATATCATTTACAGCAAATTTTTTATTGTTGTTTTTGACATTGTATAACTATCCATGTAAAGCTTTTATATACAATCAATTTTAATAAACTTTCTTTAAATATAATTTAAAATTAATAAGTATGAATCAATTATAATTTTAATTCTTAAGTTATGCAAAATGTTATTATTAATTTCAATAAATTTTAATTAAATAGAATTTATTGAATTTTTTTAAATTTTAAATTTTATAAATAAAGTTCATATCACCAACATTATAAGTGATATTTAACATTTTAAACTTTGATAATAATAAATTTTATTATAAATATATAAAGTAATATATAAATTTATTATTTATATATAAAAATAACTCTAAATATTATGAATTTTAATAATCATAAATTTTGTTATAAATATACAGAAAAATAAGTAGTTATAGTAAATTTTGCACACATGTATTTCAATATTTTTTATTTTTCTCTGTATCAATCCATAGGTTCCGATAGTTGAGATAAGCTTTTCTTAAAAGAAGAAAATTAGTACAAATTTTTACAAAGATTTAGACAAATTTATAATCTAATAGTATTAAAGGCTAGCATTGATCAACATAGATCATAATTCTGGTGGTAAGTCCTAGGATCTCGATATATGAAACATCAATGAAAAGAAAAATTTGTTTAAATTAGACAAATCCTTTAGCAGTTTAAGTTTAAAAATAAAAACTTTTCAGGTAGAAAAAAGAACGGCTAATTTAGAGGTAAAAACTTCTGAAAATAAATCAATAAGTAAAATTAAAAAATCTCTACAAAATTGGTCAATACTCATCATACGAGAACCTCATATATGCTAAAGGAGTATAACATAGTTCTCTAAGCCAAATAAACAAATTCATAAGTATGAATATTCTTGTTCAGAAACTGGAAATAATAGGGAAATCTAATTATTAGAACAATTAAAATTAGATAAACACATAAAAGACAGATTTAGTTATATTCATTTAAGATTAATTCAAGTAGCAGTAAAATCAAACTATAAAATAAGAGTAGACCTTATTATTTTAGTTTTATTAAGAGACATGAAATTAAAAATGATAAAGCAATCTATACGACGGAGCAACTTTCTTTAATTGTTACCTAGATTTTTTTAATGGATATGAAAAATGAAAAAACAGCATTAGCATACAATAGATGAAAGTGCAAATTCTTTACAAATTATTTATAGAATTTACTAATATGTGAGAAAAGTTAGTTATAGATTTAAATCTTTAAAATCTATGTCAGTGTAAATGTAGAAGCAAATCTAGATGAAAGTTTAATACAAACTCTTAAAAATATACCAATAGGTCAAGATCTAAGAATAGAAAAACTTCAAATTTCTAGAAGAATACCCGATAAATATTCAATAAATGGTTCAACAATAAATATTGTCGCAACAGGGGTCACAACGGGATGGCAATAACAAGGAGTCACCACCAAAGTTTATTAAAGAAAATATTAGAAAAATTTTTAATTAAAAAAAAAATTTCGAAACCAAATTTGGGCTCAAGAGTAGTTTACGTGTAAGGAAGGTATTAGCACCTTACGATGTCCGTTGGTTAAAACAGTTACCTTCTAATTATTTATGCAAAATTTTATTTTAACTTTAAAAACATTTATTTCACTATAAAAAAAACTAATTAATATTTTTTTTTACTATTTTCAAATTTGTTATTATTATTATTTTTAGTTTTATTTCTAATTTTTACAAATTTTTGAGAGATTTTAATTTTATTTTTTTAAAATGAGGAAATACAATAAAAATTATTTGAATTAAAGGAATGAGTTATTTATAAAAATATTATTCTTTTTTTTCATTTTTTGTATTAAAGAAATATATAGTAAAAAAACTTATCTTAACACTTTATTTTTTATTTTCTATTTTTTAAAATAAAATAAAATTTTCATTTTTTTATTTTTATAAAAGAAATGTGCTAGAAATTAATCTTAGTTTAAAAAAATTTCAAAAATATTTTGAATCTAAAAATTTTTTTTAAAAAAAATTAGATTTGACGGGTCAGGTTCTCGCTTCTACGTATCTTTTGTATGCAACGGAAGAATCAAAGCTACACATAGTTCTTTTTCAAAAATTATGTTTTGAATAAGTTTAAAAGATTTTCTTTCTTCCTTTTTTTGTAAAAACCTTGATTTTTTTTATTATTATCATTTTTAAGTAAATCCACTCCTGCACAGGGTTCAAGTTAGCACACTACTACTCAATAAACCCTTACGATTCAAGCAACGTTGAAGGTAGATCCTCCACTCTATTAAAATTATTTGGCGTTGCGTGGATTCAAAAGACTCATTTTTTTTAATAGTGAAAAATTAATATACATTTTAATATGAGATTTTTGCACGTAAAAAAAAAAGAAACAAACGAAAGACATATAGAACAAATAAACAAATATAAGAGCAAATAAAAATGATGAGTAAATAACTCTTATTCAATTTAGGAAATAAGTTTTTTTAGAGACTTTTCTCTCTTGAATTCTCTGTAAAAAAATAAAAGGTGTCTACCTCAAAGTTCCCTTCTCTAAAGACCTAAGCTTCTTATTTATAGGCATTTTCCAAAAGCCTTAGATCCTAATAAAGGCTCTTTTATTTTTCGATGACCAGTAATCAAATTTTTTTTTATCTATTTTTTTAAAAATTTACTAACTACTTTAATAATTTCTAAATCTAATTTTACATTTAAAAATTGAAAATTTGAATTTAAATTTTAAATTTATTTTTTTATCTATTTTTTTAACCTCTTAAAAAAGAAATTAAATTATATTTAATTTTTTATTTTAAAATTTATTTTTAAAAGTGATCCAGATAGAACTGAGTATTCACAAATATAAAAAGTTTAGATAATTATAACTAACTCAGAATAATTTTACCTATATACGAAGATACACGTGAAAATAGTACTCGAGAAAAACTTTTTAAAATAGATTAAAAAAATGAATTCAAGAGGATGTAGATGCAAAATACAATTATAAAAAAAAATAGGTTTTTCTATCCGGGTACTTCGCATCATGCCCATGGAAGAAAATTTTACTAGTGAGTACTTGCGTTACTATAGGTGCCGAAGGATTTTCTTCGTAGACTCAAATAAATGAATATTAATCTCTCACACATGAATCATACATAGACTCTTCCTTTTATGCCAGAAACAACTAGTATTGCTTCCTTATACAATATGGGTTTATGCTCTTCATCAATGAGATCTTCCAAACCACCCACATCAAAAGGAAATCTAGCGATTATGTTGATAAGCGTTCTCGCTAAACTATGGTCATTAAGGGAATTTCAGTTTATATTTATTTAAGTTTGCTTGCTTTACAATATTCAATTAATTTTATTTAACAACAATTATTAATAAATTTTGAAACAAGATTGTCCTAGTCTATGGCAACCTCAAACGAAATTAGTTCTTGAACCTTTCCGTTGCAACTAGAGATGAGAATGAGCCGCCGGTCGGAGTTTATGACCTAACCTATTTAAAGTCTATAATACCTTAGATCATTTATTAAAAAGGATATATTTATACTTTAAAAAAAGTATATTTAAATAAAGATGCAAGGCTTAAACTAAAAAATTTATTTAGACTTGTTGGATCGTTTCAATTAAATAATTATATTATTTTATAATTTTATTTTGTAACAATTTAATATAAATATAATTATAAAAAAAATCTAATATATATATAATATGTAATATATATCATAATTTACTATTTATATTATAATATTTAAATATAATTACTTATCATATGTTTTTTATTAATATTTATTAATAATAGGTCTTTTAATCAGTTCATTAATTACTAACTTATTAATCTATTAAATTTAAATTATTAGTATTATTTAAAAATTTTAAGAGACTATTAAGTTAAATTAAACTTTTAAAAATACTAAGTCAAGTCTAAAATTTTAATTTATACCAAGTCATTGACTTAGACTCATTCTCTAATTTTGTGTAGTAAATAGGCTGGCCATTCCAATCCTAATTGCAACAAGTGACAAGAAAGTGAATATGTGTAACATTGGCAACCTTGGTTGCCATTACGATAGAAGTCGCATGTTCCTTTTACTGTAGGCCCGATTTGGATAGTCATTAGAGAAGGTTGTCAAACTTTAGGCGCACGTTGAGATCTCAAAATAAAGGAATCAACTGCTATTGGAGATTTTATAGCAATTTTTGCACCACCACCACCACCTCATCATGATTACGATAGTGGTTCTCCAACGATCATTAATATGATGACGATTTAGATTTATAGGAATTTTTTCTATTATTCAATTTTTATATTGTAATCGAAATTTTGAATATTAAATTATTAAATTTTATATTACAAACGAGAGTTTATCATACTAGAAGTAGAAGTAAAACATTCATCAGAAATACTATCTATCACAATTTGTCACATACACATATTAGATCTTTGAGAAAAAAATTATATATTAATTATTTTATAATATACTTATTATTTTATAATTCTTAAAACCTATTTTGGAGATAAAAACAAACTCAAAATATATTTTATTGTATGATTTTAATATATTTATTTTTTAATATATAATTTACTTTTAAAAATTATCTCTTAAATTTATAATTATTAATTTTGTGTTCTAATTTTTTTTTATTTTAATTCTTTAACATTTAAAAAAATTTTAAATAAGTCTTTTTATGTAATATTTTTTTTATCTTTTTCTGCCATTTGTACTATTTTGCATTATTCATTGCCCTCAACCTCAAGTTTGTGTGTAACACCTTAAATTTAATTTTAATTAAATAATAATTTTACAAATCGGATAACCAAATTTTCATAAAAGATTTCGAAATAAGTGAATGGTTATAAATTAATATCAAATAACTGCTACAAGACTAGTTCAATTACAACAATTTCAAAATAAAAGTTAAGTCTCCATCTATCCCTTCACTGAGTCCGGTGCTGATCGTCTTGATTACCTGAAAAATAAATGTAAGGGTGAGTACTCTACACTACCCAAAAACACACAATCAACGTAGAGTCTCACCTCTAAAACATTTCCAATACATTAAACAAAACACAATCACAAGCAGCATTATCACACAGCTCATGTCAATTTAACACTGATGCACTCACGGCATCAACAGCATTTCACATCCATAAGTACCATACATAAACTCATGCACATGCACGCCAACCACACTCACTGTGACACTGTGATCACAGATTTTCACTATGAATGGTCGTTGATTACCCCCGTCTCACGGATACCACGTGGACAGTCACAGGTCGCTCAGCAAAGGTAATGGTCAGATGTCTAGTCAGGAAGAGAGTGTATGACCTATGGTGCACCCATTCCACAGTCGGTGTCACCACTACTCTCTCCTCTCCAAGGTATTTCTACCGTCCTCATCCCTACACCCCTAGTGTATCGCTGAACCATTCACAACACATTACAATGGCGCTAACACGCCCCATTCACACATATTTCATTCATACGCGCAATATTTATGCTTGTACATGGCACACAACCTATATTCAATTCACAGCATACGGCACATAGCCTACAATTATCGTACATATTAAACATCCCTTAGGCCCACATTTTCATAATATTCATTCAAATATATGGCATAAGTGTCCATACTCATTCTATCACACAACATTTACATATAATCCAAATTCATCAATTTCGAATCAACACACATAATGTTAACATATCACGGCACATGGCCCACATTACATTTCTCAGCAATTTTCTACCCATTAACTCAGTCACAACACAATATTCAGCAGAATATCAATAATTCATGCACAAGAGAGTACGATAGAGTCTCCCTTTACCTTGGATTGAAGAGCCACACCCGGATTCGACCACATATGTACTCCTTACACAGATTGCGGCCTAAACACATGGAAGAATTCCATGAGAACTCCAAGAAACCAAGAAACAGAGAAAAGGGGATGAGAAACGGAACCCTAACCATTAAAACTCACCTTTAAGCGTTCCCCACACAAATTCAACCTTCAATCAAGCTTCCAAACGGCTTTGGAGGCAATTTAATTGGTGGAAAAGGGTTTTGGGTCGAGGGATTCGAAGGGACTTTTGAGAAATAACTTCTTAAATCCTAAACTCCCTTTAAATCCTTTTCTGGTCGCGACACTTTCCTTCGCTGTAGCAAAAATATCAGACAAAACTGCACCCTAATTTCTGCAGAATCTCGCTACAACGAGACTGCACCCAGAAATGCATCTCAAACTGTCGCTCTGTTGCTACAGCGAGAAGGCGACAGTTCTGGTTCTTTCTCCCAAGGCCCTCTTGCTGCAGCGAGAATCCTCTCGCTGCAGCGAGAACAACTCAGTATCTCGCCCTATACTTAGGCACTTAGCCCATTTCAGCCCTAATCAGTCATGCATTCACATACACACACACACACACACACATATATATATATATATATACACACATTTAGATTTATATAAATAACAATAATTAATATTACAAAATTCGGGGCGTTACATTGTGTAGTGTTCTTCCTTCTCAAATCTTCAATTTTGCTTTTTTATGCTCATATAAACTAATTTTCATTGAGAAGCTTCTAAAATTGTTTTAAAACATATTTTAAAAATGCAAAAATAGACTAGCTCCAACTCATTTTCTAGTGCTATTACAATTTTCACGTTGTCCAAGCTATCCAAACTTTAATCTTTTTGGAAATGGGCATTTGGAGTAACTTAAGGGGTATAAGAAAATGTTATCTTCCATGCTTACAATTTACAAAAAAGTTGCATCATCAAATAGGTTTTGAAAAGTAAAAGAAATCTAATCTTTTTGATGATTTGCTTGTTTAAAAAATGTTTCAAAAATAAATTTGGAAGCTTATGAATGAAATATCCAACTATTTGAATGTCTTCTTGCTTAGGTGAGAATGACTCTTGCTTAAGCGAGAATTGTAGAAAAAACTTGAAACCACTGTTTGTTTTTCTTGCCA
This sequence comes from Abrus pulchellus subsp. cantoniensis, assembly GCA_024086825.1. Lineage (NCBI taxonomy): Eukaryota > Viridiplantae > Streptophyta > Magnoliopsida > Fabales > Fabaceae > Abrus > Abrus pulchellus. Next base: position 18,091,823 of record CM044056.1, read on the forward strand.
GGCGAGAAAGGCTTGTCTATGTAAGAATGGTCTCGCTCAATCGAGAGCCTACTTGCTTAAGCAAGAGTGCATGAGAATTCATATGTATTTAAGAAAGTTCAGCCCAGAAATTTGCATTACAATCCAAGAAACATTTCCTAATTCTTTTTCTTTGAACTCTCTCTTCCCTCCTCCAGAGAAAAGCCTTAGAAACTCTGAAGTTACTCTAGATCCGAGCTTGAACATCAACTCTAGAAAATCATTGATAAGTATCTTACATCTTAACTCTTCGTTCTCATCTCTATTTTCTATGTTTTCTCTCTTCTCAAAGAGTACTCTTCTTTATAATATATAGTAAGATCTTAGCTTGTTGAACCACCTTTTCCACTAACTTCACCATTTAATTTGTCCGCTGAAGTAACGAGGGCTCTGTCTCATTGCTGAAAACATGAAATTTTTGTACTCATGAAAATGTGTGGTGATGTGTGATTATGAATATATATTAGATTGAAATGTGTTTTCTATAAATTGATGATCTGAATTACATATGTTTTGAGAATATATGTATGTATATTATGGATTGAGTCTGGAGTTGACCAACTTCTGGTAATGAATGATTGATATATGATAAAGTTAAAGAAAAGTATGGATAGTTCAGAGATACACTAAGAGTGTAAAAAATGGAGATAATTTTATAAATCTTAGAAAAATGAGGGTGGTAGATGTTCTTCTTGAATTGCGCATACAAATGAGAGTAAGAGCACCACATCTTTTATGCTCATTTTCTGACCTAAACTTCTGACCAATGTTTTGCTAAAAGGAGTTGGGTTAACGCACGTTGTGTCTGTGTAGATATGACTATCCAACAACTATCTATGTTAAGGAAGACCTCAAGGGATCTCAGGGACAGTGAAAGTTTAAAATGAGAAATTCAAGAATTAATAGAAAAGAAATGTGATAAGTCAAATAATTGATAATTATTATATGCATATGAACACGAATTGTATTGTCTGATGGATTAATGTTTTATCCTTGTTTATATTGTTTGATTGAATTGTGAATTCATGTTCGGTAATGAGAAAAAAGGCTCATCCTTACAAAACATTTCAAGGAATAAGTTAACAGATTCTCAGAGACTTGTTAGATTTTTGGAGTTGCTTATTAGTAGTAGACTAGATCAAGTATGTAGGAAATGACAATAGTTGTGCCATTGTAGCTTTATTGTAAATAGTAATGATAACTCAGGTATTATATTTACCTTAGAAATGATGATAGGATACGATGTACCTTTTGATTACCTTAGCAGTGGTAGAAACCACCATACATTGTGCCTCTCTCTCTATATATATGAAAGAGAGAGGTTTGGTCAAACCGCCGAATGCATGGAATTATGTTTATACTTTTTTGGATCATAACTAGCATGGAAGACCAAGTTATTTTATCGTAAAGCGAATCACGAGCATTGAAGTAGTAGCTGATGTGGGTGATCTTGGTGAAGATGAAAATCTATCCCTAGAGGAATTAGCAGAGATAGAGGGGTGGTTTGGAGATGATGACTAATATCGTCTTTAGTCTTTTTGGTGGATATATTGCTTATTAGGACTTGTTGTATTTTGTATTTTGTAAATGATGTAGATGAGTCACAATGTATTTTGAAATTATATTTTATAAATATTAAACTCTTGTACATTAACGAGAACAATGCATGTGAATATTTTTTCAGCTTTTCACTTAAATTTATTTATTGCTCATTACTTTATTAATGAGAAATTTTACCAATATGTGTAATTTAAACGCAAGTTTTACATTTTTTACATTTTGCATTATGAATACAAGTAAGCTTTAATTTAATTTTCTCTTTTCAATGTAAACTTATTTCCTTAATTGCATAAATAAATAAGGATCTTGCAATATACTTATAATTTTTAACTGTAAAACTAGTTGAAACTTATAAATATATAAGTAGTTTATAAAATTAATTTGTTTGATAAATTATTTAAACAATTGATTGATTTATGTTAAATAATTTAAAAAGGCATATAATATTAAAATTAGACATAATTTATTTTAATACATCTTATTAATAAAATTGACATTATTGATTCAAACAAAAACTTAAATTTATTTTTAAAATTATTAATTTTAACATGTTATATCAATAAGGATTACATAAATTAATTTAAATTATTTATTTTTATAATTTATTTTTTAATTTTAAATATTATTATTTACTTAATTTAATTTTATTTAATAAAATATACTATTAATTATTAATAATAAAAATATTATCATATTATTAAATATCTATATACAATATAAAATTCTAATGTTAAAAAAGATAAAAGTGAATAGTAAAAAAAAAAATAAAAGCAAATATTTTTCATATTTACGTCACTAAAAGTTTAATATGAAACAATTTAATTAATTAAAAGATCAGCAAGTTGACAACAAATGTTAATATAAGGAATACTTTTTAATATAAAATATATTCAGATAAAAGAAAAAAGAAAGCATTTGAAAAATAGATAAAAAAAAATATGAAAAGGAGTACTATAAAAATAAAGAGAATAAAATGACAATAAAATTAATGTATTAAAATTTTGATAGTGTAAAGGATAAATTATCTTTAAAAAATGAAAAGATAAAAATATATATATGAGGAAGGATTTTCTTATACTAGTGTAACTTTAAAAATTTTTACACATATTTTCTTTAACTTACATCTAATGACTAACAGTTAGTAAAATAATAAATTATTACTCATTAAATATAAATTAAATAAAAGACTCAAATTAAATATAAAAATTTTTAAATTTATATTACTATAAAAAGATTCAGTCTCTATGTAAATATATATATATATATATATATATATATATATATATAAATAAAAGCAAATAAATCTACTTAACAATTCCAAAAAATTATTTTTTCAATTATGAACAAACTTTTTACCTTCAACTCACTTATTAACTAATTTAACCGAATATAGTATATATCTTTAACACAAGCTTTCCTTGAAATTCTTATTCCCTCAATCTTCACCCCAGTTAATCAATTTGCCCTTGTTGTTTTGCATACTTACGTTTAAATAAACACTGCATTATTTGTTATTTTCCCAAACTCGTTATAGTCCAAAAATGAAATTTCCTTATCTACAACAAGAGTTTATTATAATTTATAAACACCATGTTAATATTATATTTGGCAATTATTAGCTGTTACGTTTGCAAACTTTGCCTTCAAATTTTACTGGGAAAGTTACCTTGTTTCCCTCTATAAAACCGAAGGTTTTGTTTTCTGTTCCATTCAAAACAAGGCAAAGGCAAAGGGGGGCTTTACAAGGAGGCAAAGCAATGAGGCCACCAAGTGCTACTCTTCACTTTCTCCTGCAAATTCTTCTTGTATGTATACTGCACAGACCCAGCTTTGCAGCGAAAAAGGTGAGACATTGCAATCTGCAACCTTAGAAAGATAAAACTAGAAAAAACACTAATCCTTTGTGGTTTTAGTCTTATGTTGTGTACTTGGGAGCCCACTCACATGGCCCAGACTTATCTTCATTAGACTTCAATCGCGTGACACAGTCCCACTACGAGTTTCTGGGATCTTTCTTGGGAAGGTATGGGACAGAACAACTATAGCATCTTATACTAACCAAGAGGCATTCTTTTACCTATTAAAATTTTTTGGATTTGTTTCCATGTAGTTCTAACTCTGCCAAAGAGTCTATCTTTTACTCATACACAAGGCACATCAATGGTTTTGCTGCAACTTTGGAAGAAAAAGTGGCTGCTGAGATTGCTAGTAAGAACCTTCATCTCTGTTTTCTCTTCTCTGTTCTTCCTTTCCCTCGTTGTGTGCCTAACCATTTTGTCATTTTTGCTTGTAGAGCATCCAAAGGTATTGTCAGTGTTCGTGAATAGTGGAAGAAAGCTACACACCACTCGATCATGGGGATTCATGGGGCTGGAGAATAATGGGATGATCCCATCCAACTCAATCTGGAAAAAAGCCCGATTCGGTGAAGGTGTGATCATAGGAAACTTAGATACAGGTGAGTTCTTGATTTTCTTCTCAAAGAGGTCATCAACATCTTGCAATTGATGGCTTTAATTTACTTGTATAATTATTCTAATCTAGATCGTTGACTGATATACATATGTTTATCTCGTTATATCTCTATTCCCAACCAACTATGGTGCTTCCAGAATCTGATAATTTCAAAAAGGTTTTTATCCGATTAGTATATTATTAATTTGAATCTTGCCGTCAATTAGTAGAAAAGACAAACTCCTTTCTGTACCCAACGTTTGAACGTTCAATCTTAAAGAAATAGGTTAATGGCTTCCATCTATTGCTTCTACCTCTTAATATTTTTTATACTCGTTAATTTTAAGAAAAAAGTTATTTTTCTTTCTTCTATCTTTAAAAAATTGCAAAATATTTCAGTTAGATTACAGTGAATAGAATAGAGTAAGGTGGTGCGATAAGGGTAGCCGACTTTCTCTTGTGGGCAATTGGGCATTTTGCCATTTGTTTGTATTAGAGTATCATTCAATATAACATTTATATATAACATGTAAGTTATTGTTTTGATAATATTTAATTGAAAAACCATCAAAACAAAATGAAAAGTTATTTAATATTTTAATTAGTTAATAGTAAAAGAGAAAGATATATATTATGAAGTTTAGCCTATGCATATATTGAAAGCCATAGGGTTGGTCATAAATAATAGTTTGATAGGATAAAAACTCTATGTTACGACTCTTGTGTTCATTGGGATATGAATAAACTAAAAGGGGGGTGGGGTTATTCTAAGTGAGGTGGGGCTATGATGAATTATGAGTGAGGCAAATAGAAGGTGGGGATAGTCCAAGGAAGGAATAATAGGAAAAGTATAATGTTAATGCACTAAGTTGAGATTGAAAATGGTCCGAAACTTGAGTGTGAAAAGTAGGTGGGGGCAATGAGAGGAAAAGAGGAGCATATTTGGGGGATGAAAGGATACATGGATGAGAGAGAGAGAGAGAGAGAGAGAGAGAATAATATGCTTTGAAAAGAGTCCTCACTTTTGGTGTGACCGCATTGCGTGTAGGGGTTTGGCCTGAATCAAAGAGCTTTAGTGAGGAGGGATTGGGACCAATTCCATCAAAGTGGAGAGGAATCTGTGATAACAAACTTGATCCTGCTTTTCGCTGCAACAGGTATCATCTCCGCTACACTTCATTCCGATATAAATTAACTAAATAAATATTTCCCTTTCCTTCTTTTATATTCAAACCTTCTCTTAACATCTAAACATTTAGGATATCATTTTTTATTCATTTTAATGATTTCATTATGATTTTGATTCCTGTATTTGATTTTTTTTTTAGTTCTTTTAATTTTTATTTTATTTTAGTTCTAACAATTTTGTAAATTTTTTATTTTAGTATGTATTTCACATGGTGTGATTCAATAAAAATTAACATATATTACATTAAGTTAATGACAAATAATTTTTTAAGAATTAATAACTTTGTAGTGAAAATTGAAATTTTTTCTAAAATATAATTATTTAACATTTTTTATTGAATTCATTTGTTATAAATGATAAATGTTGTCTTAAAAGAAATTTATTATTATATTTTTTTAATTTTTAATTTTTAGTTTCTTTAACTGACATAGTAAAATAAAAAATTAATAAGTAATAATTTTTCAGTTCATCATGTTAACTACAGGAATTAACAATAAAAATTTTAAAAAATAAAAAATATAAATTTTGTTAAAATACAGAAAAAGATCATACTTAAGTAAGCCATAAATATTTCATAAATTCTTGTCGTCCTTTGCCTAAAAATACATACCATTTTTTAAATTAGTACTCTTTATTCTTAAAAATATTAATATATTTTTTACTATATTCTTTTTAATACATTTTTATGGACTAAAACTTATTAAAAATTATTAAAAAATATATAAAACTGACTTCCAATTTTAATTAATAATTAAAAATATATTCTAAGTCAATCATTTGGTGATTATTACAAAAGGGATAAGTACATTCCATTGAAAGCAGCATTTTCAGACTTTCTTTTTGTTTCCTCATTCCTTTTGTACAAAAGAAAGTGAAGCGGATATGGTGTCCCGCGAGTCCCATGGCTCAAACTTTTTGTTTCGACGAGTTAAAGAAATATTAAAATATATTCAAATATTTTTTTTTAATTTATAAGTAACTATAATGATTTTTCATTATTTTATTATTTTAAATATATTTAATTACTATTAAATGCTAAATATTTATTTACCTTCAAATTTTAATGAATATAATTGTGTTAAAAGTCTTCCGGCTTTGTTTTGATAGAAAATTGTAGGTTTAGAAGGAAAAGAAATTGAAAAAAATTAGCTTCCTTAATTTGAACAGTTTGTCATATCGTCAGTTGCAACAAAAAGTACTAAATATACTTTAACTTCTTTTTTTCATGAGCCATGATCATTTTCTGTGATATGAGACCAGAAGCTGTAATTTTTGTTTTACCCTTTTTTATTGTTCTTTTGGAAAATAATTAAAATATATTATAATAGAAAAATTTATATTTTGTATATAAAATAATATAATAAATATTCTAAAATAAATTTAAATACAGTTGTAAATATTAAAAGAAAGTTTCTTTAATTAAAAATAAACCTAATATTTTACTCTGACTCGTTCTTTTTAATTTGTAACTATATTATTTATCTTTTATTTTCAATTAATTCAAATTATATATATATATATATTCGTAAAATATTAGAATAAATTAAAATTACTAGCATAACATTCTCATAAACGTTAACTACTTAGTATGCATATAATGTTTATGAAATAATGTCAACAGTACACTTAAATTACTAAAATATTACATTAAATCAATAATAATGTTTATAAAAAACTTATTATGATAAATTCTATAAAAAATTATAAAATAAACTGAAAATAACGTATAAGAATATAATATTTTATAAATTCATCTAAATGCCTCACTAAGAATATTTCGAAAAACTTGCTCAAGTAGGTCATGGTTTAGATTTCTCTTTCATTGTTGAGTAGAAGAATAATTTTTTATTAAAAAATGTCAATATGACTAATTATGAAAAATCTTGCATGATAAAAAATAATATTAGGAAATGTATTACATGTTTTACAAGAAAAGAATTATTAAATAATATATACATGATATAAGGAAAATGGGAGGGTGAATGCAGGAAACTAATTGGGGCGAGGTACTTCAACAAAGGGTACGGAGCTGTGGCGGGTCCACTGAGGAGGTCCTTTGAGTCACCTAGAGACAAGGAGGGGCATGGGTCCCACACATTATCAACGGCTGGTGGGAACAGGGTGCCCGGGGTCGGCGTGTTCGGGCAGGGCTATGGAACGGCGAGCGGTGGCTCCCCCAAAGCGCGTGTGGCAGCGTACAAGGTTTGTTGGCCCCCCATTGGTGGTGATGAGTGTTTCGATGCTGACATTTTGGCAGGTTTTGACATGGCCATCCATGATGGTGTCGATGTCTTGTCTGTGTCATTGGGTGGCTCTGCCTCTTCCTTCTTCAATGACAGTGTTGCCATTGGAGCCTTCCATGCTGCCAAACACGGCATTCTGGTTGTTTGCTCTGCAGGTAATGGTGGGCCTTCTGATGCCACCGTCGAAAACCTTGCACCTTGGGTTATAACCGTTGCTGCCAGCACCATGGATAGAGAGTTCCCCAGTTACGTTATTCTTGGTAACAGGATCAGCTTCAAGGTTTGTCTCATTCCTCACGTGTGTGTGTGTGTGTGATGAAAAATATGCTGTTCACTTTTTTCTTTGTCTTCTAGAAAATAGGAGATGAGTTCAAGAACACTACATAACCTGTAGTAAAGCATCGTGTGAGGGGGACACAATGCCTTGTCTTAGTTGAGGCCTTGTTATAGTGAGGTATATATATGAGTGGTCCAACCAACCGCTAATACTAATGATTTTTAACGATTTCTTCCTTTGCCCATCCCAACTAATGATTCTATTCCTTGGGAAACATTGATAGCTTTGCTCCCAATAAACCACTCAAAGATAAAATATTGTTCATACTTTAGTTGACAAAGAAAAATTCCTTTGGCCTATCTCCCTACCAGTCTGCCCACAATGATTGCTAGTTTTTCCCTTTTTCCTTCACACGAACAGTGGCTGCCTTTGCTCCTTCCTGCACAGTGAAGCCTACTTCATCACCTCGTTCATCTTTTCCTTTGGCTATATGGCGCTCTTCTTGTATGATCATTGCATACCCTCGGTATAAGCATGTGTTAAAGTTCATCAAACACGAATATAGCAAATAATTGTAAAGAACAGAAGAAATCAGAAATGAGTAATGTAAATGTATATGAAATGTATGATATATGAAATAAGGTATACAACTAGCACTCTCTCTCAATTCACAAAGCCAAGAGCCTCCCTCAGCCTCCCTAATCATTTTCTTCCATAACTAACTTCTCTCTCTTCCTTTCCTATATAACTGACTCCCTTTACACATGTGCCGCCTTTACCTTCCTAGTGTACACACGCCGGAGTTTGAGTCTTTCTACTTGACTCACTAATGGGCCCATATCAGTCACCCAAATACTGTCTTCTCCTTCAAACTCAATCTTGTCCTCAAGACCGAAATCTGGGAATTGAATTCGTATTAGAAACTCATCTTCCCATGTAGGTGCTTCACTTGGTTTTCCTTTCCAATGAATCAACAGCTGCTGAATTCTGTCACCTTGCTTAGTTAACACTCTCCTTGCTAACACAGCTTTTGGAGCATAATGCTCATTCACTTCCACTTCCAAAATGGTCCAAAATAACGTGGTGACAACTTTTGATCAAATAAAGGAGAGCCAAGTTTCGTAGATAGGGGGAATTAACAGGCTTGGCTCCCAACCTGCACAAGAGAGAGCTCAAGAGCATACTTCCTTTGACTTAAGAATATACCTTTGGATGATCGAGCAATTCAAGGCCAAGAAAAAACTTAAGCACACCAAGGTCTATTATCTTAAAATTTTCATTTAGAAAGTCTTTCACATGTTCTATTTCATCAATATTGCTCCTTTTTAGAATAACATTATCAACACCAGTAAGGCAGTGAATCCATTTGATGTGTGCTTGATGAAGAGTGTGTGATCCAAAGGACATTGTATGAAATTGAGAGATTAAAGAGCCTTTGAGAGAGTACCAAAGCATTGTCTATTGGCTTAATGCCATACAAAGACCTTTTAGCAGACAAACTTCATTTGGCTAGGGAGAAGCAAAACCTTGTGGGACAGTCATGTATACTTCATCTAAATCACCATGAAGAAAAGCATTGTCCACATCTAGTTGATGAAGATGCCAATGTTTAGCAGCTGCAATTGAGATGAGAAGTCTAAGAGTAGTCATTCTTGCTGTAGGAGAAAAGGTGTTAAAAAATCAAGTCATTCCAATTGTGTGTATCCTTTCACAACAAGCTAGACTTTATATCTATCGACAGATCCATTTGGCTTGTGTTTAAGTTTGTAAACTCATTTACAACCTATAGGTGTTTTCCCTTATGGTAGGTCAACAAGAACCTAGCTGTTGTTTCTTTCAAGAGCAGTGATTTTCCACTTGCATAGCTTTTTTCCACTTTGCATCCTTAACAACTTGAAAGTAGTTTCCTAGTTCAGTGATCATGGACATATTGGCAACAAAGTTTTGATAGCTATGAGAAAACCTATCATAAGACAGTACAAAAGAGAGAGGATGAGTAATAGATGGTTTATGAATTTCACAGGTAGAAGAACATTTTGTCAAGGAGGTCCGCAAGTTGTAGTGATAATCATGTGGATAACTTGGAGTCTACTTGGCTCTGGTGGAGTGTCTAACATATTGTCCTAGTTCTGCAGTCTGTTCATGCCCAATCGTATTCATTCTAGGACCAACAATGTGAGTGTCCTCATTTGTCTGAGTTGAAATTGGAGTATAGTCAATGTCACAAGTGTTTGAATGTATTGGTAGAGAAACACTATTGTTTTGATTGTTAGACTCATGAAGGGAAAATATGTTCATGAAAAATTACATTTCTGGAAATGAACACCTCTCTGGTCTTGAGATTAAACAAGACATAACCTTTTGTTCCTTGTCTGAAACCTATGAAGATACACTCCTTTGCTTAAGGGTCAAGTTTGGTTCTGCTGTTTGAGAGTATTGAGGCAAAGCACGAGGAACCAAATACTCTTATCATGGATAAGTTGGGAAGAGAAGAGTATAAAATTTCATAAGGACTTTTATCCTTTAAAACAGGTGTGGTAATCCTATTAATAAGATATGTTGAGTGATCAACAGCATATGACTAGAAGAAACATTTAGGCAAATTAGCTTGAAATAACAGACTTTGCCATGCTTAGAAGATGTTGGTGTTTCCTTTTTACTATAGCATTCTGTTGGGGGCACTCCACTCAAGAGGTCTGCTTTGGTAGCATAAAATTGGTCCATGGTGAACTCAAGGACATTATTAGTTCTAATAGCTTTGACTTTAGCATCAAACTGATTTTCAACTAATGCAAAGAAATTATGAATTAAAGTTTTAACCCTCAACTTATTTTTGAAAAGGTACTCCCAAGTAAAATTGTATTCCTAATGGACTTGCGCTGGAAGGATCAACTGGCTCAATAATCTTGTTTGCTTCATGTGAAGGGCGAAAGCTTATCAGCTGGAAAACTGGCAGACAAGTTCTACCCGATCATTAAGGCTACAGATGCTAAATTGGCAAGTGCAAGAGTAGAAGATGCGTGAGTATCGAAAAATTGAAGCTCATTATCTATTGTCATCTCTCTTGTTGTGTGAGCATTTACATTCGAAATAATTAACATAGCACTGTATATGGTGAATAAAATTAATAGTTTTGTTAATTTCAATTTTAAAGTTGATTTTAAATATTTAATAGTAATTTTTTATCAAAAAATTATTGACTATATTTTAAATGTTATAAATACTTTTTATTTTAATACTTTTTTTATGTTTTTAACTACTCTAGATCAGCTCAAAATTTGTGGTTAATATTTCGTTATGTGAAGCCAACTTAATGATGCAGGGTGCTATGTCAAAATGGAACTCTGGATCCCAACAAGGTGAAGGGAAAGATCGTTGTATGCCTTAGAGGGATAAATGCAAGAGTGGACAAGGGAGAGCAAGCTTTACAAGCTGGTGCTGTGGGAATGGTCCTTGCTAATGACCAGAATAGTGGGAATGAACTTTTAGCCGATCCTCATGTTCTTCCTGCTACTCATATCAATTTCAATGATGGCCTTGCTGTCTTCAATTACATCAACTCAACCAAGTAAGATATCTCCTACCAATCTAGTCTCCGTTGTTAATAATGCCATGTCTTGAGCTATGACTTCTGTGGCTTTCAACTATACACTGTGGCCTTACTATATATATTTTCAATGGTTTTTCATAATATCAACTTTAACACTAATTTAAGTATATAAAGGCAGAAATATTTATTTAAAAATAATATTTATTACATTAAAAATATATAGTGTAAATGCTTTTAAATAAATTTTAGGATTTTATTAATCTGTGCTTTAACAGTGTTGGTTAATGAGTTAATAAATAATAATTTTTAATTAAATATTGTGGTAAAATATATTAAAAATTATGAGAGTGATTATCTTTTTATGTTTTTTAGTAAAAACTATTTTTGATTTTTCAAATTTGCAATTGTACAAAGGTTTTTTCTTTTCCCTAAATCTATTAGTATTGATTTTTTCCATATATATATGTCTCAAAAGTAAGTGTATGTTAGCTTTTTCTTATTATTATATGCTGCTACACATTTAAATATATTATCTTTTAGGATCATATAAAAAGTCTTGCACAAATAATAAAAATATACCATCCAAGTTGCATATGTTTATATTATAATTTTTTATAAGCTTTAAATTTTTAACATAATAATTTTGTACTTGTAATTTTTTATAGTAAAATGTTTAAGTTATACACACACATAAACATATACAGAGATCATATTACATCTTTATAAGTTATACTTACTTTTATGCCATTAATAATATAGAATATATTTTTTGTCGATCCAACTACTGACTTATAACTATATATTACCTTTATTATTTGTGTTGAATATTTTATTTTCATATATTTCAAATGTATATATTTGATTAAATTTGATACATAAAGATAAAGTACCAAATAGTGTATTACACCTGTTATTAATTATTTTTTTTAATCGAAAATTACATTAAAAATCAAGAGTAATTAATCCTTTTATGTTTTTCAATAAAAATATATGTTTAACTTTTAACTAGTACTTTAAAGACTTATTCATTTTTTAAAAAGTGATTATTTTTAGTTTAAAATCAAACCTAAGTTCTCCTATTTTCACTCAAAATATGTAGATTGATATTAAACTTACGACTTTTAGTTAAATAATTACAAGAAACAAGTAGAATTTTCTGTGATTTGACAGTTACTATACTAAGGATCCCAAAAGGATAATCATGAATGTGATATGTTTCTTTGAACATGAGATTGAGTGGTTGGGGTTTATTGGCAGGTTCCCAGTGGCATATATTAAACATCCAGTGACACAATTGCATACTAAGCCAGCTCCTGTGATGGCAGCGTTTTCATCAAAAGGACCAAATAGCATTGTGCCAGAGATCTTAAAGGTATAATATGCCTTGTAATGTGTTGTTGTTGTTGTGATGAGTTGGATATCTAACAAGTCTTTCGTGGAAACTCTTAGCCGGATATCACTGCAGCGGGTGTGTCAGTTATAGCGGCCTACACCGAAGCGGAGGGACCAACGAATGAAGAGTTTGACAAGCGCAGGATTCCATACAACTCGGTCTCTGGCACTTCAATGTCTTGCCCTCACATTTCCGGCATTGTTGGACTCTTGAGAACCCTTTATCCTTCATGGACTCCTGCTGCTATTAAATCAGCAATCATGACAACTGGTCAGTGCTTCCATTCATTTCAGATTAAGTCAAATTCATCTTAATTTCTTAAATATGTTATGTACATGTATGATCTACTTATTTCATGAGTATTTCTTAATTGTTTTATTATAATGTTTTATATTTTTTAATTTATTAATTCAATTAAATACTATTATCGAGTATATTAAGTTTATAAAATTTGACTTTCAGCTACAACACTAGATAATGAGGCAGAGTTGCTGCTAAATGTTACTAATGGCCTAGCAACACCATTCAGTTATGGGGCAGGACATGTTCAGCCAAATAGAGCAATGGATCCTGGGCTTGTTTATGACACGACAATAAATGATTACCTAAACTTCTTATGTTCTTTAGGTTACAGTGAAACACAAATCTCAATGGTTACAGGTGGTCCATATCAATGCCACGAGAGATTTAGTCTCTTCAACTTAAATTATCCCTCAATTACAGTACCAAATCTCCATGGGTCAATAACAGTTACAAGGACAATAAAAAATGTTGGTTCTCCAGGAACATACATTGCTCATGTTCAAAACCCAGAAGGAATCACCGTATCTGTGAAGCCAAACATCTTGAAGTTCAAAGCTGTTGGTGAAGAGATCAAGTTTAAAGTATCCTTGAAGGTGATGCAAGGAAAAGCAACAAATAGCTACGTGTTTGGTAAGCTGATATGGTCAGATGGTAAGCATTTTGTTAGGAGTCCAATAGTTGTGGAAGGCCCCTTAACTAGAAATTGAAGACGTTGAAGCAATTCAACTGATTTGCATTTTGAATCGATTGGTGGTGTATTCTAAATTATATCATATAGCTTCTAAATTTGCATTTCCTTAAGAATTTTGTTACATGGATGATAATTGTGATTCACAAGAGAATTGGAATAACAATAAAAAAAAATCTATAGTGGCTTTCTTTGAGCCTATATTTTAATTAATCTACTTCTGATTTTGCTGACACCAAAATAAATTGTCAATCGAGATAATCAACTAAATAAATCTATATTAAAATGAAAAAAATAAATAAATACATATTCATATTATAAATATTGTAAATCATTGTATGGAATAAAACAAATTAATAATAAATTAAATAATATTTTAATTTTTTAAAAAAATATTTGAATAAATACTTTAATTTAAAACTTATTATTTCATTAAATTTAAGATGTCGTAAGTTATAAATAAATTTATATGATTTATTCAACAAACAATTAACGGTAATGTAAATTAAATATGGTTAATGCAAAGTGTTGTACTAATAAGAAATGAGTATTTAATAAATTAAATGAGAAATATAATTTAATTTTAATAAATATTTTTAACTTGAACTAAGAGTTATATATATATATATATATATATATATTAACGACCTATAATGTATAAAAGTAAAAAATTTAATATTAGTATTATAAATTGTTGCATTAATAAAATAAAATAATTTTAATTAAATTAATATTGACAAATTAATTATCTAATTAATTAAAATATATATATTTTATTAATTAATAAAATAAATATTTAATTAAATTTTCGCAATCGGGTGGTCACAACGGTACAATAAAAACGTGTTTAAGAAAAATATCTTTTAAAAATTAAAAAATATTTTCTAAAAGAAATCAGAGGAGTCGCCACCAGAGTTTATTTTAAGAAAACCTTGAAATTGTTTTAAAAATAATATGATCTTTGAAACCAAAAATGAGTTCGGGAGTCATTGACGTGTAGGGAAGGTATTAGAACCCTACAATATCCTTTTAAAAATGGTTACCTCAAATTAATTGTGTAAATTTATTTTAATTTTAAAAATATTTATTTAACCTCAAAACAATAAATGTTGCTATCTTATTTAAAAAGAATATATGTGTGTGTGTGTGTATAAGTATAAATAAATGTACATATATATATATATATATGTTATGGACGTGTGTATGTGTGTGTGTGTGTGTATATATATGCATGCATGACTGGATAGAGCTGAAATAGGCTAAGTGCCTAAGTGCAAAGTGCAATACTGGGTTGTTATCGCTGCAGCGAGAGGGCCCTGGGAGGAAAGACCAAAACTGTCGCCTTTTCGCTGTAGCGAGAGACGTCTCGCTGTAGCGACAGAGCGATAGTTTGGGGTACATTTTTGGGTGCAGTCTCGCTGTAGCAAGATTTTGCAGAAAACAGGGTGCAGTTTTGTCTAATATTTCTGGGTGCAGTTGTTATCGCTGTAGCGAGAGTGTTGCGACCAAAAAGGATTTAAAGGGGTTAGGATTCGGGGAGGATTATTTCTCCCTCTCCCTTTGAAATCCCTTGGATCCTCTCATACCTAAAGCCTTATTCTACCGATTAATTGTCTCCAAAGCCGTTCGGGAGCTTGATTGAAGGTTGAATTCGTGTGGGGAATGCTTGGAGGTGAGTTTTAATGGTTAGGGTTCCGTTTCTCATCCCCTTTTCTTTATTTCTGGGTTTGCTTGGGTTCTCATGGAGTTCTTCCATGTGTTTTAGGCCCAAATCTATGTAGGAAGCAAGTCTGTGGTCGAATCCGAGTGTGTCTTCAATCCAAGGTAAGAGAGGACTCTATCCTACTCTTTTGTGCATGAATTATTGATATTTTGCTGAATATTGTGTTGTGGCTGAGTTAGTGGATAGGAAATGTAACGTGGGCCATGTACCGTGATATGTGAACATTATGTGTGTTGATCCGAAATTGATGGATGTGGATTGTATGTAAATGTTGTGTGATAGAATGAGTATGGGCATTTGCGCTGTATATTTGAATGAATATTGTGAAAATGTGGGTCCAAGGGCTGTGTAATATGAACGATAATTATAGCTTGCGTGCCATGTGCTGTGAAATGCAATGTGGGCTGTGTGCCGTGTGTAAGCATAATTATTGTATGCATGAATGGAATATATGTGTGAATGGGCGTATTAGCACTGTTGTAATGTGCTGTGAATAGTTTAGCGATACACTGGGGTGTGGAAGATGAGGACGGTAGAAATACCTTGGGGAAGAGGGAGTGGTGGTGACACCGACTGTGGAACGGATGCACCACAGGCCACACACTCTTTTCTTGACTAGATCTCTGACCACTACCTTTGCTGAGCGACCCGTGATTGCCCACGTGGTATCCGTGAGGTAGGAGTAACTGACGACCATTCATGGTGTAAATTTGTGATCACAGTGCCACAGTGAGTGTGGCTAGCGTGCATATGCATAGGTTTGTGTATTGTATTTATGGATGTGAAATGCTGCCGATACCGTGAGTGCACCAGTGTTGAATTGACATGAGCTGTGTGACTATGCTGCCTGTGTTTATTTAATGTAGTGGAAATGTGTTGGAGGTGAAACTTTATGCTGACTATGTGTTTTTGGGTAGCGTAAAGTACTCACCCTTACATTCATTTTTCAGGTAATCAAGACGATCAACACCAGACTCAATGAAGGGGTAGATGAAACTGCTATAGGACTTAAAATATTATTTTGAAAACTGTTGTATTTGAATAAGTCCTATAGCAGCTGTTTGATGAAATTGTAACCCCTTTTCTTTATTTTGAAATGTTTGACGAAACTTGGATTAGAAATGAAAGTTTTATTATTTCAAATTTTTTTGAAAATTCCTTATTTATTGAAATTAAATTTAAGGTGTTACATTTGATATCTTTGCAAAGAGAAAATATATTTTTGAAAATTATTTTGACTTGACGCATTCAGTTTCTGCTCCTACTTATTCCCGGGTGTAATGGAGAACTTAAAGCTACATAGTTCTATCTATAAAAATTATGAAGTTGGTTGATTAAAATTAAGTTTAGTAAAAGAAAATTTATTTTGAAATTAAAATTATTTCCATAAAATCATGGCAAAATTACACTTTTCATCCCTTAACTTTAGGATAAAATTTACTTTTGTCCTCTAACTTTTTTTATTCATTTTTGTCCTCAAAATATTGTTTTTTTTCTACGTTAGTCCTCTCCGTTAGCTCTGTTACATAACCTAATAGAAACTTCCTACATGACATTGAGATGACATTAATGACATTTATTTAATCCAACTTGGATTTTTTATTTAAAAAATATTTAAAAATAATGAAGCGACGTTGAGTTGTAACTTCTCCTCTCCTTTCTCCTCCAGTAGCCACTTTCTCTTTCTAGTAGTCCCCCTCCCCTTCCACAATTTCTCTTTCTCTTTCTTGCAACTTCCCCTCTCCCTTCTCCTTCCTTCTCTCTCTGTTCCATCACCCTTTCCCCTTAACCCGGGAGCTCTATCTTCCTTGCAGTCTTGTCTCCTCCTTCCTGCAGTCCCTCTCTCTTTCCTCCTTCGTAGCTCGCCCACCTTTTTCCCCAACCCATCAACATCGTCTCCTCCTTCCCATAGTCTCCCTCCCCTCCCCTTCCTCCTCTGTTGTTTCCTCCACCCCTTGCCGCAATCCACCAACTTTGTCTCCTCCTTCTCGCAGTCCCCTTCCCCTCCCCTTCCTTAATGCCAACACTATTTACGACGAGAAAATATACTCATCTTACACTTGTAGCCTTGTCTCCCTCCTTTCCCCAAGCTAAATAGAAAATTACCTCCAAAATTTTATTCCAAACATCCATTGAATCACTTGATTTACAGAATTAATTAGCAAAGTACCAACACATGCCCAATATTAATTATAAATATGATTTAAAAAATACATCTATTATGCTCCCTCTCTCTCTGAGTTTAAAGCTACAACTTTTTACTCTATTGTTTATTGGGTTATTTCATATTTACATCAAACTCCAAATTTCATTACTTTTTATGTATAATTCTTTAATTTTTTGTAAAATATGAATCTCTTGTTATTTTGTTATTTATTTGTGTTGCTGAAAATGCTTTACTTTCGAGAAGAAAAAACGGAGGCTGCGAGGGAAGGGATGGAAAAGCTGCGAGAACGGAGAGAAATAGCTACACGGGAAAATGGAAGTTGTAGGAGGAAAAAATAAGGTTGGTTGATTGGGGAGAAAAGGTGTCTGAGTTGTAAGAACGGAGTGGGAAAGTTGTGAGAAGGAAAAAATGGGCTGTAAGAGAGGGAGGTAGAGTTGGTGGGTTAGGGATTTGGGAGGAAAAAGGTTGGGGAGCTGTGGGAAGATGAGGAAGGAGGGAGAGAGTTGTGTTTTTTTAATTATTTTTTAAATAAAAAAGTCCACAATTAAACAAACGGTGTTAAGACACTTCAACGCCACGTAAGATGTATCTGTTAGGTTATGTAACAGAGCTAACGGAGAAGACTAATGTGGAAAAGAAAAAAAACTTCGAGGATGAAAATGAATAATAAAAAAGAAGTTAGAGGACAAAAGTGAATTTCACCCTAAAATTAAGGGATGAAAAGTGTAATTTTGCCTAAAATTATAATGTTTATGATACAAGATAATGCGGTTATACATGTATCCTACAGGAAATAATACAGATGGTGAAGGGAGATCACACAACTATATTACAAATCATTAAAATATTTTATTTGTAAATGAAGTATTTGAATTTATACTTAACTTATAATTAATGTTGAAAGAGAATTTAAGATAGCGTAAGCTATATATTAATCTCTTATAATTTTTGGACAATCGAAAGCAATGTAAATCACACATCAATATTACAATAATTTGTATGATATAATAAAAAATGAAAAATGATTGGTTATTTAATGTATTAAAATTTAAAATATTTCTTAAGAATATTTGAAATATGAAATTAATTCTATTTAATAAAAAGAATAAACATATTTAAGTTGATTAAAGAAAAATAATTAGTTAATAAAATATTAAACTACATTTGATAAATTTATATTGTATAAGACCTTAGGTAACGTTGGTACACAAATGTTTTAATGATTTGAAGTGTATAAAAGTAGATACGCTATACAATAACACTATAAATTGCTGCATTAATATGATGAAAATATTAATAATTGATTACTTTTAGAAATCAGATAAAAATTTTAATATATTGATGTTGTGTAAAATCTAAGATAACATTAGTACACATAAGTTTTGACAATTTATAATTTATAAAGGTAGAGTCGCTACACATCATCATTATAAATTGTTGTATTATGAAATAATTTTGATTTAAAATAATTGATTAGTAAATTAGTAATTGTAAGAATAATAAGACATTAAAATTTATTACTAAATAAAAATTTTAAATGAATTGCAAGATAAAAAAATATTATATATTATTATTTATAGAATAAGAAATATTTAAATTTATAATAAAATAAATAGTAAGATAAAACATCAGAATGAAGAAAGTAAATTTAGACATAAAGTTAATAAAATAAATAATAAATACGTTTAACTAGAAATAATATTAAAAGTGAGATACATAAAAGATGGAATCGTATGAGTAAGAAAATAACAGGAAAGAGACAGCCAAATTGCATGAACAGTGAAATAAAAATAAACAAAAAAATAAATATAACGTAAATAAAAAAAACACAAAGTGTAATGTCTAAAAAGAAATGCATGAATAGTGGAATCTGATTCAATAACATTAGACATCAAATCAAAGTATACGCATCAACTTTTCACTTTTTTATATATTTCTTAAATGGAAAGATTAGACATGAGTTGTAAAATAAGCGATACATTAAAAAAAGTTTTGGTTCACACGCATTCTATAACTATTTAAAACAAACAAAAAAAATTATTTTAAATTCACATGTTGCATATAATAATAGATATGAGAATAAGGAAAACATAATGTAAATAACAGGGATAACTTTTTTTTCATTTATTTCAATGGTGCTAGCTTTCTTGGCGCTTCAACCGTGACTAAGGATGAAGGTTTATTTTTAGACACTCTTTTTCTTGTTTTTTGTTTTTCTTTTGATCTCTTTCTATTTCCTCTCCAAAGAAGATATTTTTTTTAAGAGTTTTGCTCCCCTCTTGTCAGGCTTGTGATTTATTATTGAGTAATTTATAATATTTTATATTTGTTAAATATTAATTAAAAGATTATTTGGTATTAGAATATAATTAGATGAAGCTTGAATTTATATATATATATATATATATATATATATATATATAAGATGAATAGTACTGTATGAACACTGTCAATGAACAGTAAAATTGCCTGTAAATAGTAACACCGCGTATGAACAGTACAAACTGTATATGAACAGTAAAAATCGCATATGTACAGTGACTGCTGATGTCATCAGTGACATCATCCTGACATCATGGCTGACGTCACATACGTGTACAGTGCGTGTACAGTACGCGTGCACAATGTTTCTGACATGAATAGTGCCCTGAACAGTATTTTTTGCAATGAACAGTAAATTCTGGAAGTGAACAGTAAATTTTAAAAATTTTCTATAAAAAGGGGCTTCACACGAAATTTTCATTTCTTCACCCCTATCCAAGGTTCTCAAAGGTTCTAAGATCAAATACCACCATTTTCTCTCATACTAAACCCTCCTAAACTTAGATTTCTTGCCAAATCTGAGATTCTACGTCTATTCTAAAGGATTTGAAGTAAATTTCTTTAAGTTTGAAGCTAGATTTACCGTTCCTTTCTCTTCTCCTTCTCTTTCTCATAGAAGTTCATGGTATTCTTAGGAGAAACTCCGTTCTAAACCTGAATCTTCGATGAATCTTGTTATAAAACAAGTAATATTCGATAGATCTAGTGTGAATCATTGTTTTGAGGTAAGGGGAATTTACTTTAACCTATGAATTATGCTTTCAACGGTTTAAAATGCTATTTTAAGATGTTTTGATATGATTTTGTTAGATCTATTGAATAAAAGCTATTTTCTAAGTTGTAACTGCTGTTAATTGATTTAAAATAGTGAAATTTTGGCTGATCTATTATAAACTTGCCTTAGCTGAGCTGTTAAAACAATTTTGGCGGTGTGCATCATGCTGAGATATATGTTTTGCATCATTATAGAGCCAAGTTACATGTTTAGATGGGTAGACGTGTAACGGTAAGTTCATGCTGAGCTGCTGTGCTATTTGGATCCAGATATCGGAATGGGTCGCTCCCAGACCGGCTCGGTTCCTTCTGGATTACTTAGGCTGTGAAACCAGTTGGAAACTGTTTTCATGTTGTGCATTAGATGGGCTGGTAATGCATGGGGCTGTTGCTGTGAATAATGTTTTTGTTATATATATACGATTTTAGTTTATTTTGTAAGCTCATCCTTGCATTTCTTTCTATGTCGTTGTGTGCGTGTGTACTGCGATGATTGTACGGTGGTACGTGAGCAGATGTAGCAGGTGTTGCATCTACTTCACAGGCTGAGGGGCCAATAAAGAAATGGTAGAAGCTGGAGCTACGTAGTATAATTTTGGTATTTTGAACATTATGTACTAAATATAATATCATGTTGTTCTGTTGGATATTTATTGTAAGAAACTTTGTTTTATTTTGAACGAAAAGAGAATTTCATACTTATATTCTCTATTATTCATTTATCTTAAATAAGTTTGTGATGTAGAAACAATGTTCTCGATTTCTTATAAAAGGGGTTGTGACACCTCTCTTTTTAATCTCATATCTCCTTCTTAAAAATTATGTTGTCCCCTCACCTTTGGATTGTACTAGTTGCTCCCCTTGTCCTAGATTTCTCTTTTTCCTTTCTCTTTCTTGGTCTCCAGAAGAGATTAGTTGCCTCTCCTCTATAATTTTTTTGAAAACTCGATCTCCTTTCTAAAAAATTTTGCTTTCCTTCTTCGAAAAAGAATCCCGCTTTCAGATTTCTTAGTTTCAATTTTATATTAGGTATAGGGTTTTTGTAAAACGCCAAAGGTCTAAAGTTTTTCCTTTTTCATGCTTAGAGCTGGTTTTTGATATTGGGATATAAGCCTGTGTAATGCAGACTTATGTTTTTTGGAAGCAAAATTATTTTTTTCAAAATTTTTTCATTTTTCTGTAAAATAATTTTATTTTATTTTTAAAAAAATTTAGAGGTAATCCTTAGAAGACAAAAAAAATTGGTATTCACATCAATAAAGTTAAAAAATATTTAATTTTTAAATTAATTTAGATTGTATGAAACCTAAATAATGTGATTACACATAAATTTTTATGATTTTTAACATATAAAGGTAAATAAGCTATACATCTGTGTTACAAATCGTTACATTAATAAAATAAAATAATTTTAATAAAAAATATTTAAAAGAAAAGAACATATTTTAATTATTTTACAAAATAATTATTTAATTAATTAAAATAAAATGACATTTAAATTTTAAAATAAATTTATATTACATGAGTTTTATTTATTATTATTGTTATATAACTTTGGAAAAAAAATAATATAACATCTTAAATTTTGTTAATCATTGAGTTAGTCATTAATTCTTGTTTATTAATTGATTTAACATAGGATCCAGAAGTATATAAAAATCATTTTAGAGCTTAGATCTAAAATAGGACAATATGACCATCATTAGTATTGTTTTATATTCAATATCACATTAAATTTAGAAATTTATTTAAAATATGATTAGACATACTTATTATGGAGAAGTTAATAAAAAATTAAAACAATTAAAGTAATACCCTAAATTTTCAATTGTACTTTTTTGTTTACAAAATGGAAGAGTTTTAAAATAAAAAAAAAAAATAATATTCTTTTTAGTTTAATAAAAGAAATTTCACTCAAGTGAGAATAGATTAGTTTTTTTCACTTTTACTCTCACTCAAGCGAGAAATCTATCGCTCGAGCGAAATTTTGTGACAGAGATAGGTAGCTCTCTACCATATTTTCGCTCCAATGAAAATACTTTCACTCAAGCGAAAATATTAGCAAAAGGGTAACGATTTTTTGTCTAATTTTCTCGCTCAAACGAGAATAGCCTTGCTCATGTTAGAATTCATAAGTTTTAAAGGGTATTTAAGGGATTTTTATCCAAAACTTATATTATAAGCTAAAGAACCTCTCACTCATTTCTTTCTCTATTCTCACACTTCCTTTCTTAGAGAAACCCCTTTCAAACTCCAAGCTACTTCCGAATCCGAGCTGGGATTTCCTTTCCTCTTAATCCCAAGGAGAACTTGGTCTTTAGACAATATCTTCTTTGAAAATTTTGCACTTTCTTTTGATTCCTTAGGAGATTTCAATCTTTGAGACACGATCTCTGATCCCTTTGGTTGTGAGGGACCTATTTACATGTAAGGGGAGTTGATCCAAAACCTTAACTCCTATTTACATGTTTTTAGTTTAAAAACTCAATTTTTTCCTATTTTAGATGGTAGAGCTCTAGTGTTTTCCTAAAACTACAGTGTTAAAAATGAATTTTTGAGCATGAAAACCTATGATTTGTTTCCGAAACTACCCAAACAAAATTTCATAGTAAAAGTAATGAATAAAACATATTATAAGAAGTTTCTACAATTTTGTTATTGATTATTATGTATGTATGGTTGATATTGTGAATTATTATCTTGAAGAATTTGTACTGGGGAAAAGGCTAAACTTTAGGATAAATGATTTTTATTAAAGACTGAGAGAGTATGATCTCCTGCAATGTGACTGTAGTATGTAATTTAATTTCAATATGTTTTAACTATACGATTGAAGCTAAGTCCAAGGGTGTTTGACCTCTGGCAAAGTTGTTTGATGATTTAATTGTAATTCAATGGAACATTATTATGATTGTGTATTGTTATGAATGTGAAATTAATTGTATGTAAGAAAAAAAATTGAAATGACTATTGTTGTGAATATTTGAGAATATGAATTTGTATAAAATGTTGTTTGAACTGTTAAGAAAGTGTGAAAATAATTGAGTTATTGAGAAAATGGTGTGTTATGAAAAAGTGGTGGAATTGTATATAGATAGTGACAGAGATACACTAAGAGTGTGAAAGACGGAATCGATTTTGGGAAAACTTGGGAAAATATATGGTGGTGAATGCTTTCCTTTAAATTACGCATAAACTATTGAGAAAGAAAGCATCACAAGTCTTACACTTATTTCCTAACCTATACTCCTGACCATACTTTTGTTAAAAAAGGTTAGGTTGGCATACATTATATCTGTGTTGTTGTGGTTAACTATCAACTATCTATACTATGAAGACCTCAAGGCATCCCTGATAGACAATGTCGAGTCGCTATCAAAACAACTAAGTTTCTTTAAGAATTTTGCAATATAAAGCTTGACCTAGGTCAATTCACTGAGACACATATTCAGTTCAATTTAATTTTAGGTTCTTTAATAATGCAAGTAAAATGTAGGGTTTGAAAGCTTCAAATCAATTGAATTAAAACTATGAACAAAATTAATGTAAATAAAAATAGATTAAGAAATATTAATCCGCAGAATCCCAAATACGTTTAATTCCAATTATCACGATATCTAAATGTTTTTATCTGAATTTAAACAATTATCCAATCTAATTATTAATTCAATTAAATAACCTAATTGAACTAGATCACGAATTAAATCAAATTATCATTTAATATAATTTGAATTAATTATCAAATTAGAAATCGATTGAGTCTTAATTTGAATTCTAACAACAGAAAAGTCAATCAAAATCGCAATACACAAATATGAAATTAGAGAAAAAAGAGAGCAAACTCAGAGCAATTTAGCCCAAAACTCAAATCGAATTTACATCATCTGAATTCCGCGAATTGAATGAGAGGTTTAGTCTTCCATCAAAGCACTTAACCTAAGCGATAATGAGAGAATTCAAAAGAAGGTAAAAATAAAGATTCTTATTAACGGCCAAATCTCAAAAACACGATGTTTATAAGAGTTTTCTCTAAAAAGAGAAGGTGAGAAAACAGAGAGAAACGAGGAGGGAAGGTTGTTTGAGGTGAATAATGAAAGTTCTAGCACTGAGGTCCCTTAAATACCTCTCAAATCTGCGCATTCTCGCTTGAACGAGCCCTACTCTCGTCTGGGCGAGAAAATCAAACAATGGAACTACTGAGTTTTCTACTATTCTCACTTGAGCGAGAACATTCTCTCCTGAATAAGAGGCTATCTCGTCTAAGTGAGCTCCATCGTGCCTACCGATAATAGGTCTAGAGAGTTTCCTATTTTTCCTGTGACTCCTCGCTTAGGCGAGCTCCATTTCGCTTGGGCAAGCTGCTTCTTACTTGGGTGAGAGGTCAGCCATGACATCATGATGATGTCACTGTTGATGTTATTGTCAATAATTAGTGAAAATGTGATATTATGTTCAAATAAGGCATGATAAGGTATATTGAGGATGGTTGATATGATTTTTATGATTTTGTGATATGAAATATACAAAGAGATGGATGTTTCATGTTTAAATATATTGTGTTTCATGTTAAAATGATGTGTATTGTGAATATGCCATGGTTTGATGGATATGATGAAAAGTATGTAGAAATATAATAAAAAAATATGTGTGGACATGATAAATGGCATATGTGAACATGTGAATATGCTCGAAAGAGTATGAAATGGAAAAAGGATATGATGTAAATAGTTATAGAGATACACTAGGGAGTGGAAGATGGAGACGATATGGGATATCTTGGGAGAAATGTAGGGTGGTAAGTGACATTCGGGATTGTGTACGAAATATTGTTCGAATGTACCACATGGCCACACACTCATTTCTCGACTTGACTCCTGACCATTACCTTTGCTAAGGGGCTGTCTATTGCATACGTTGTATCCGTATTGCATTGGGCCATTCGGCGACTATTTATATAGATGTGTAAGACCTCGGGATAGAGGCATCGGATAACTATGGCCACAGGGCGCAGTAAGCACGGATAAAAGAAAGTAAAAGAAATTGTGAAACTGTGGAATATAATACGTGTTGAGATGAGAAAATGCTTTATATGACCTTGTGATATGTAATGCCATAATTTTTTCTTTAATTGTGATAAGATGTGTTTTGTGATGAATATGTGTTATGTATGAGTGGTAGGGTAGAGACTCACCCTTACACAACATTTTTAGGAAACCAGGACGAATAATACCAAGCTCACAGTGCATGGATGGATGAGAACTGCTATAGGACTTAATTATTTTGAGTTATGTAATGGATATTTTCAGTTCTATAGCATTCTTTTAAAAATAGTTGTAAAACTACTATTTCTCTTTGTTGTTGATGAAAACTTTAGAATCTTTGTTTTTTCTAAAGTACTTATGAATTAATGAAATTTTACTCTATGAAATTTATATTATTTCAATGTCTCCTTCTCATTAGAGAGTTTTTGAAAGAAAAATTTATTTTACCATTTAAATATTTATGAAAATTTATCGTATATTGAGAAAAGAAATATAAGGTGTTACATCTCACCTCCAACACATTTCCACTACATTAAACAAACACAATCACAGGCAACATAGTCACATAGCTCATGTCAATTCAACACCGATACACTCACGACATCGGCAACATTTTACATCTATAAGTACAATACACAAACCCATGCATATGCACGCTAACCACATTCACTATGGCACTGTGATCACAAATTTTCACTATGAATGGTTGCTGGTTACCCCCGCCTAACGGATACCACGTGGGCAGTCACGGGTCACTCAGCAAAGGTAATAGTCAGAGGTCTAGTCAGGAAGAGAGTGTGTGGCTCGTGGTGCACCCGTTCCACAGTCGGTGTCACCACCACTTTCTCCTTCCCAAGGTATTTCTACCGTCCTCATCCCCACACCCCAGTGTATCGCTAAACCATTAACAGCACATTACAATGGTGCTAACACGCCCATTCATACATATTTCATTCATGCATGCAATAGTCATGCTTACACACGGCACACAGCTCACATGACACTCAAATACACGGCACTAGGCCCACATTCATTTCACATTACACGGCACATAGCCCACATTTATTCACAATATCATTAATTCACCAATCAATGGCATTCCATCACACATAATCACCCTCACGGGGTCCAATTATTGTATCACACATCACATTGCATATCAATTTCCATCAAACACATAATTTCTATCTTCTATCTCAGCCACATTGCATTAATCATCAAAACACACAAGAATTACAATACATTGAGATAAGGTAGAGTCCCCCCTTACCTTGGATTGAAGACCTACACTTGGATTCAAACACGGACGTGCTTCCAACACAGATTTCGGCCTAAAACACATGGAATAACTCCATGAGAATCTAAAGAAACCCAGAAAATGAGAAAAGGGGATGAGAAACGAAACCCTAGCCATTAAAACTCACCTCCAAGCGTTCTCCAAGCGGTTTCAACCTTCAATCAAGCTCCCGAACGACTTTGGAGGCAATTAATTGGTGGAATAGGACTTTGGGTATGAGAGGATCCAAGGGATTTCGTAGGGAGAGGGAGAAATAATTCTTCCTGAACCCTAACCCCCTTTAAATCCTTTTCTAATCGCAACACTCTTGCTATAGCAAGATATTTTGTCTCGCTGCAGCGACGCCCTCTGTCGCCACAGCAAAAATCTCAGACGAAATTGCACTCTGGTTTCTGTAAAATCTCGCTATAGCGAGACTACACTCAGAAATGCACCCCAAACTGTCGCTATCTCGCTACAGTGAGAATGTGATAGTTTTGGTCTTTCCTTCTAGGGCCCTCTCACTACAGCGAGAACAGTCCAGTATCATGCCCTGCACTTAGGCATTTAGCCCATTTCAGCCTTATCTAGTCATGCATACACATAAATACACACATCCATGTACTTAATATACATAAACATCATTATCAAATAAATCAACACACATATGAATATATAATAATAATAATAATAATAATAATAATAATAATAATAATAATAATAATAATAATAATAATAATAATAATAATTAATATTACCAAAATTCAAGGCGTTACATATTCGATTTTCTACCATTGATAGTGTTGTCTATGTAATCAAAACTGGACTAGACTGGTAAGTTCAATCGGTCAGTTAGATTGGTCAGACCAGAACCAGACTGTCCATCAGTTGAGGTTCAATTCAGTCACAGATTCTCTTTTCTTTCTCCCAAAATGACAATGAAAAAGGTCTACTTTTGTGGGTCTCATTTAAGCAATCTAATTCCCCCTTCTTCCTCTCGTTGGTCCCTTTTTTGCTTAATTAGGTGAAGAAGAAATTGTGACTACGGAACAGCCAACATTAAAATCAAATGAATTTTTTGCTTAGAAACTTTGGTAACTTTGTTCGTACATTAATTGAAACAGTGAAATAAGAAAAGTAAATCATAACTGAATAAATACATTATATTAACATCAACTACATACAAAAAGTATAATAATTTACAATTATTTGATAAAAAGCTATAGGACTTAGGATAAGTAATTACATAACAAAATAAATGAAGTCCTATAGCAGTCACAACTCATGATCCAACATACTGAGGGCCTATCACTAATCGTCACCATCTCTCTATCTCAGCTAACTCCTCAGAGTCTAGATCATCATCGTCTCAAAGATAGAGATTGCCAGAGTCAACCACGGCCTCAACGCTCAAAACTTGCTCAAAAGTCACTCGAGTCGGTCTTCCGAGATGATTATGGTCAAAATAGGAGTACAGATAGCTCACAACAACTGGAGTCCTAATAGTTCCTTTATAAATATGGAGAGTATGATGGATCCTATCATTTACAGGAAAATCTAGTGGAATACTATAATATAGGTCCATCTCCAAGATATACATATGGCTAGGTACATTGTCACAATCCATGGCAAACTTAAAGTAACAAAACCTCTAATACTCATTAAATACATAATTTATTCTATAGTTTATATGACTATCTATCAATCTAATATGCCCAGAGGGTGCCATCATCATTGTTCCTTGAAAAGTTTAATAATGATGAGCATCTATCTTACTATGTAAACATAACATTATTTTAAAGACCACATCACAGCATAATCATAGTTATGGAATAAAAGAAAACATTATAATATCAATCCCAAATGCAATATATTAACAACTATCAACTGATTACATAATGTATCAATTACTCTCGCATAATCACATATTCATATATTCCCCCACAAATCATTACATTTCTTTCTTTCAAATACGCACTGCCAGTGCATTCTGATCATAAATATACAATGCCTTAAACACTTCTTGAGGTCTTATACAACTAGGTAAATAGTAATCAGTTAGCCCATATAGACAAATACAACATATAGAATGACGGGCTCCTTAGCAAAGGTATAATCATGAGTCTAGTCAAGAAACAAGTATAAGGCCATGTGATACATTTGATCTTAAAAAGAGTGTGTACACATACGCGAATGTCGCTCACCATCCTACGTTTTTCTAGATTTCTATATCGTCTCTAGACTTTATACCCCTAGTGTATCTCTGTAACTATTCTCACTAGTTTCTTTCATCACTTTGAACTCATCCCATACTCTTTTTCATGTCAAACTCATTACTCAGGTAAAAGATCATGCTTCGTAAAGCACTTTCGGAGTAAGTTCAAAACACGTATACTACTAGAATATAGTACTAACACCCAAAATTAGCCAAATATGTTTCATTAATCTTTCATCATAATTCAATATCATTTAACCAAAGAGTCATACTTACTCAAGACATTTTCAGACTAAGTTCTTATCATATACAATAGATAAACAGTACAATCATCACAAATCAACCAAATATACATCATTATAACTTTTCACAGTACCTACATATCATTCAATCATATAATTACATACAAAAAAAATACAAAAGTACTCTCATGAGTATAAAATTCATTATGTTTAAAATGACAAAATAGAGCTTTCTTTATCTTAAAATCAATTTTTGAAAGGAGATTTGAGAAGGATTTTGATGAAAGAATTAAGTTTTTTCTAAGTATAAAAAAAGAAAGCATTTTGAGAAGTAAGAAATAGAGAAACAAACAAAAATGGAAGAACTAAGCTCCAAGAACTTACTTGGTGATGTGATCCTTGAAGTTTCCTTCAAGAATAACCAAAGGAGGATCGTCTAAGAGATATTTTAGCCACGGTTTTGAGCAAATGTATAGAGAGTTTCATGAATTCAGCACCAAATAAAGAAGAAAAAATAAGTAGAAAGTAAGGAAATGGAATTATAATGTAGTACACTACTCTAAAGGATTGGAGATAAGCACCAATACACTCATCACATCGAAGAATCCATGATAAGAGTATGGTTATGAAAATTTCAATGAGAAAATTCAAAGAAAACTCACTCACTCAAGAGGAAACTATGCTGAAAAATGCATCAAATGAATAAAAAAATTGAAAATTACAAAGTAGCTTAGCTTATATATAGGCAAGCTATCTCAAAGCCCAAAATGGTCTCTAATAGGCCTCAAAACAAGGAAAAGAAAGGGGATGAGAATTTGGGCTGAATACATGCCCTGAAAGATGGCCTAATACAAGCCCAAACAAAAATACAAAAGACTCCACTCCAAACCCCAATAAGCTTCTCAGGCTCATGGCCAAAATACAAGGCTGAAAACAAACTATTCTAAACATGAATAAAGCAAGTACAAAAGTATATACATGTATGAACCTATGACTTCTAGGATCACATCACTTGGAGTAGATCGACTAAACTTCCAAGCCCGGATTTGAAGGAAGACTGAAATTTAAGGGAGGTTTTCTAAGAGAGGAGAGTGGGGGATTAGAGAGAAAAGAGGAGAGGTCGTGACTTGAATTATATTATAAGTTTTCTAAGTTGAAAATCCTTAAATACGTGTCAACTCATAACATTCTAGCTACAGCTAAAAAATCAGACAACATTTTCCCTTTGTAGTCTGTCGTATTAGCTACAACGAGATCTTCTCGCTACAGCGAAAAAACTCTAGAGAGCTTACAGTTTATACCATTTAAACTCTCCTAATTTCACTTATTATGCACAAACAAATATCATAAAATACAACAATAATAACAATAATAATAACAAAATGAGGGTGTTACAAACTGCAGCAAAATGATAAAAATGTAATCCCAAACATCTCGAGAATAATATTGAAACGGAAATAAAAATCAAAATTATTAAGTGATAATACAACAAATTACTATTCAAAAAACGAACAAGATTTGCTACAGAAGGGAAAGTAAGGTTTCTCTCGAGTTTTTTTTTCCAAAATAAGACAAAATTAAAACAAATTACTAAATTAAGTATTTACTAAATATTTTCTCCATTTGAAGTATTTTTTGTCATCTCACTTCAATTATCGGCCTTTATAAAACTTAAACTTATATTTTTTAATAATAAAAAAAAAGTGTCATCTATATAAAGCTGACACTTTTTTTTATCTTTAAAAAAATAAAGTTGACAAGAGGACATTGCACATTTCAAAGTAGCGAGTGTAACTGCTGTTTCAATTTTGAGTGTGAGAACTCCACAATCCCAACAATAGAGTGAGGTGAGCAAAGTAATAGCAGAAGAGAGACGAAGAAGATGAATAGTGAAGAAATCATAGAAAAGATAAGAATGATGATTCAAAAAAATCAAAGAATTCTATCCTCATCTCCGCTTGTGCCAAACCAATGTTTATTCTTTCAAAGTTATGACTTCATTTAGTTATGATTGACTCATTTGAGAATGGTTTGCCAAAGAACATGTTGTTAAGAGTAGAAAAGTCTATAAAGTAATTAATCATACCCATCTTAACTAAAAATATTATTGGTAACCTAGCCCGTGCAATGAAAGTTTTGTCAACTTTATTTTTTGATAACATAAGTGTTGGTCTTTACATGACCGACACTTATTTTTTTTTTAATTAAAAAAATAAATATCGGCTGACATATATTTTTTATTATTAAAAAATAAGTGTCAACCTTATAAAGACTGATACTTTGAATAACGTTGTGAACAGACAATTTTGTCTGTTTAAAATAATTAATCTAATTAATTTAAATAATCTTTTTTAGACATGTGTGTTAGTCTAAAATAAGAATTGTTCCTGGTTTGGAGACACTGATCTTCGGATCTCTGCTTGAATAGAGTGACGTCCTTTCGTATATTGCTGACACTGCTTGACGTGGGGGAGGACACCTGCAAAAGATACTCCGATGCTGAAGTCTGGATTCGGTTCTGAGCAATAAATGCTATTTTGTATTCAAAAGTTAAACCTTTACCTGTACCTCTTACCTTCCTTTTATAGGAAATATTATGGGCTAATGGGCCTCATGAGTCTGCCCTGATTATGGCCTTGTGTTTAAGACAAATAATGGTCTGATTATTACTCTTAATTGGGTTAATTACCTTTAATCCTGGCTAAGAGGGTATTCGGCCTATTTAGACCGAAGGGGTACTCGGTTTCTTTTTTTTGTAGGTAAGACCGGGTGGTGTCTTATCTGGTACACTAGCCCCCCCAAGCTCGAAGACGTATAAGGTAAGGGCTTAATATATTTATCCATGGCGTGTTGACAAAGGGGGTACTTGGTTGTAATGAAGAGGTAAGTTGGCCAAAGGGGTATTCAATTGAATGGAGAGATGAATAGGCTGAGAAGACATAAATCGAATACGTACTCGGCTCAGACATGTATATATATATATAATAATAATAATAATAATAATAATAATAATAATATAAATAATGATTTCGGCTACTTTAGGGTTTCAGATTTTTAGGGTTTCCTCATAGTATGTGTCATTGAAACGAAATGGTGCCTAATTACATCTGTTGATCTGGAAAAGATTTGATGGTCTAGAAGGGATGTGACCCTTCATATGCCTGAACCCACATATTCTATAAATACATGGTGGTCCAGGCCTCTATTTACGGCTTTTTGTTCTGAACTGAGGAGTGCATACTATTAGTTTAGACTGAGGGGTAAACACTGTTTTTCTCTTCCTTCTTCCAACTACTAGATACGCTTAGTCATTCTTTCTGAATTTTTCCTTGGTAGTTTGCAATGGCCGAATCATTAGAATGGGAGGATTCATTGTCCAATTCGCTGAGGTCGATTACTGTTGAGGTTCAAAATGTTAGAGGAACCGAAGAGGGTGAGGTTTCTTCGAGGCCGAGTGGGACGAAAGGTGAGGTAGAACAAATAGTTAGGGAATGCAGTGATGATGTCGAACCATCGGGTGCTGCTGATTGTAACGCCCCGATTTTCCTGATTTAGCTAGCGACCCTTGAATCATACTTGCTTATTCTGGTTCATTAGTATCGAAATAATTAGATAGAGGTTAAATTATTTTATTTTGATAGAATATTGATTTATTTCTAAGTTCGGTATTTTAGGATAACTGCATGCAATATATGGTTTCAATATCGTCCAAGGATTTCTTTGAGTATGTTCAGCTGTACTGTCTGCAATGCCCCTGATAATTTTATCCGGAAAAGTTAAATTTTTGTCTTATTTAAAAAAAAAAATTGTCAAATCAAAATTATTCGCCTTGAAAAACGTGAAATTTTATAATCATTGCTAAGATTTTGTAATCATTCCTTAGCCGTTGAAATTCTGCACGGAATCTCACGAAATCTAGTAATCATTACTGTAAAGATTTCCAAATTTAGTATCGACCACTAGAATTTCATGCAAAAAGATTCTTGCCTCCCGATTTGTAGACATAATTATTTCGAAACTTTCTTGTCTTGTCTTCTAAAAGGCCGGCATCATGATTACTTTAATTAAATGATTTTCTTGAAATTTGCACCATGTTAAATGTCCCTTCAAAAGACAATCTCATCACATTAAATTCCTCGTCAGCCAATCACATTGCATGCATTTGCTGCCTAGAATCTAGCCTTTGGAATTTTGTCCAATTCTTGGAATATTCTACTCCAAACCGTGTGCATGCAGCCTCCACATTCCTCCATGCATTTTGCTTGCAAAAATGTATTTACCTAACTTGCAAGTTTGCAAAAAGAATTCACTATTCATGCACAAAAACCATGGCACCCTTATTATTCAAGTTTTTCACCAAATTTCACTTCGAAATTGCTTCAAATCAAGTTTGTGCAGTTTTGGCATTTGAATCTTGTCACACAAGCCCAAACCGTGAGCATTAAGTTACATTTGGCAAAGGAAAATTGAACACTTCATATAAATAGGTCAAGCTACCTTATTTCCTCTCTTTTTTTCACTCTAAAAACCGTAGGCCTCCCACTCTTTCTCTCAAAATTCTTTCAAGGTCCCATTCTCTTCAAAGAAACTGAGACCCTCTCTCCCTAAATCCCTTCAAAATTTCTCATTTTCTTAACCTTTCAAGACAATCCAAGGAGCTCTAAGCTTTCACCCTTGCATTTTCTTGCTTGATTCTTCAAAACCGTGACCATTCCTTCAAGGAGGTAAGCTTTCTCATCCTTTTCCTTCTTTGATTTGAAGAACCATGGAAGCCTAACACCAAAAGCTCCTAAAACTTCCTTTTTCACTTTGATATTAACCATTTTGAAGTTTTTCCCTTTTTCTCTTCAAAGAACCGAGGAAGACAACCTAACCAAGAGGAGAAAGATTGAAGTTTGAAACTCATCCTCTCGGTCCAGCACCTTTCTTTTGAAGAACCAGCCAAGATTAACTCCTTTTGCTCTCAAATTTTTGACGCATTCAAGGCAAGGGGGAGTTCTCACCATAGATGTGTTTGCATGTCCCTATCTTGGCTGTTTTGCTTCCCTTTGAAAAATAGTGTATATTGGACTACATTTTTGAAGAACTTCAAATCTGAACTTGCATGTTAAATTTTATCCGAAAAGTGTGTAGATTTCCTTGTTTGCATGCCTCGGTTACATTCTAAAGAGTTTAATTCCACTTTTAATCAACTTTGTTCCTTAAAAGCTTGAAACTTTGATGTGTGGATGTGGATTTTCCCTTGTGCATGTCTCAATTTTTATGTTCCTTTGGTGCAATCCTTGAATTAATGATAATTCTTCCTTGAAACCATGAACTGTGAACTTGATTAACACATCCTTTCACTTGCATGTTGAATTTTAACCATGAAATGCTTTGGATCCCTTTGTGCATGCCTCGGTTTTGCTTTTGTTTGGCTGGATTCTTTGTTTAAAATGTTGATTTACCCTTGTAATCAATAAACCATGGATTGCATGTGAAATGGAAGCCATTGCATATTGATTTCAGCCCCTAAGTGTTTCGGTTTTACCCTTGGAAGTTTGAATGTCACTTGGAAATGTTGCCCCTGCACTTGGACGATGAAACTATGTCATTGCATGTTAATTTCCTTTGTGTTACCTATTTTTAACTTGACAGAAATTTAGTGGAAAGGCTGGACAGATTTGATTTTTCATGTAAAAGACTAGAATGTTGTACTTAAAGTTCAAAAAAAAATTGTTTAAGGAAAGTTAGTAAAATTATAAAGGGAAGTCACACAAAAAGAAAAGGTAATTGTGGTGGAAAATCTTAATTTTTGGACACTCAAACCATATGGAAAAATTGAACTACACTTTAGAATTTAAAAACCGTGCTGGATTTTGTGTGATTTGCATGAAAATGGTTGCTTGCTAGTTTGGATGATGGATGATTGAATTGATTGTGATGTACGTTTCCACTTGGTTTAAAAAGTTTCATGCATGTGGTGCTTTGGGAATTTGTAGTGGACAAGAAAGTGAGAACTATTCACTCTCGGTTTTGATGATAAGGAATCCTAAAAGTTGTACTTGAAATTGTGTTAATTTTGATGAAATATGGGTGATAAGGATTGTATAATGATAGGGTGCATTTGCTGTTTGCACTTGGATCCGTGAGTATTAAGATGAATCATGCATCATGTTCATTGCATTATATAAGGAATAAAAAGGGAAAATCAAGTGCAGCCCTTTTTGATGAAAAGTTTACCCAAAACTGAAAAGATAATAATTAAAGGTATGGAGATGGTAATTAAGGGTCTGGACATAGTAATTAATTGATAAAAGTCATTCTTGGTAAGATCTCACTATTAGCCACTTAATAGAACCCATCGGGTGAGGACTTAATATTAATAAACCTAAAGAGAGTTAGAACTAAACTAAGTAACCTTGAATTAAATAGGTAGTCGGGAATCAATACAAGTAATTAGAAAATAACTAAATGGAAAAACTAGAAAGAAAGAGGAAAGTGGAAACAAGTCATATCTAAATAGGAAGTAGTATAGTTAATAACGATGGAAATGATAAAATAAGCGATGGTGATATAGTAAATTATTATAATGGAATTGGATGAGGAAAATCTGAGTGGATTATGTCAAAATTACTGAAATTTATGTGTTGAGAAATGGTGGATGTGCATTGATGGGATTAGAAGCTTGTATGTAATTCCTAAACCTTTTGTTTAACAAATTTATGCTGGATGAGAAAGTGAATAATGATTGAGCAGGCCTTGTGAGGGCTTTGATTCTGTGCTTTGAATTCCATGTGATCCAAGATTGAGAAAACATTGGGGAGAGAAAATAAAATCATGCTCCATGCATCATAACATTTCTTTGGAATGACTTGATGGCATAACAGAGGCATAGCTATAGGTATTGGAGGTTCGATCCCGAGTAGACCTACGGGGGTGGCGAAAGGGGGAACAATCGACCTAGATGGCGCAGCAGAGCTCTCCGTGGCCAGGTCGTGACCCTACTTGCAAGCCTTAGCCAAGCCCGACAAGAACTCCACATCCTAGGGTCGTTGAGGTCCATTCCCAAAGAGACCCAGTTTGGGGCCAGCATCAGTTTGGGTGTTTTTGAATAATGATATAAATTATTTTCTATGCAATTGTGATGCAAGGAATGGAGTCCTCCGATCGCCACATGACTTGGATATGAAATTGTTAACTCTACATTAAATGCTGGGCAAGTCGTTGGCAGTAGAGTAAGGGATCCCCATGCATACCATATGCATTAAAATGAAAATTCGAGGGATGGATAGCGAAGAAAGAAACTTGCATTCATGCATCATGTGCATTAGTAGTTTGAGGAACCTAGGAATTATCTATGAGAAGTATGAACTGACTTATATTGTATCGATGTTTGTTTTGAGATTGGATAATGATGTGGTTTGGGTGATGGTGTGAAAAGCCACCTTCCTTGGGGTACGGCTATTGAATGTTTGTTTGTATTTGGAGAACTCACCCCTGTTTGTGTGTGTTGGTGTACTTTTGTATATGCCTTATACAGATGACCAGCTTCCAAGTGAAGGTGTGGATCCTGCCATCTGAGGAGGACGTTTGGGTGTTCGACGCGGCAGCACAGCAAAGCATCTTCCATGGAATGGCATGAGTGATTCATGGACAGGATGTCGGACACTCATAGACCACCCACTTTATGGTTGACACCCCCATCGAGCTTGTTTTCTCTACCCCACCTGGAGATTCCCACCTACCTTATCCTGCACTTGCAGCTACTCCTTCTCCCATGTCTGTTGATCCCCGTACTCCCAATTATAGACCAGTACCTGCACCTGTACCATTCCCTACTGAGGATCCTACTCCACCCCCTGTGGCCATTGAGAGAGATGTCCATATGGCAGAACCCTCAGTGAGGAATAATGATGTACTGCCCCACATGCTCCCTACTTACCCAAACACCTATTCGCCCTTCACTATCGTCCATTCACCACCTCACACTGCTGGATGGAGTGAGGAGGACACTGAGGACGCTGCTTCCTCTAGCTCTGCTTCCTCGACATCTTCTGAGGAGTCTAATCCCATTGAGGATTATTCACCTTATGAGTGATGTTTGTTGTTTGTTTCTGTCCTAGTGGGACTGCTCGTAGGGCATTTGGTTTACTTATGTTGTGATTCTGTTTGATGGATTGGGTTAATACTTATGCTATGAGCTATGTGACTATGTTGCCTGTGATTGGTGCTCCTTAGTAGAAAAAAATAGACTTAGATAGTGTAAATAATACAAAAATCACATTTTGAGTAAATATCATAGGTTTATTAATTTTTGGTTAATTTACATTTAATTATATAGATATAGATTGCAATTTTAATTATCTTGATAATTTTACAGAGTGCGTGTCACGACCCCTTTTTATAAGGGACCGAGAACATTGTTTCTACACCACATACTTATTTAAAATAGATAAATAGACAGAGAATATAAGTATAAAAATTCACTTCTCATTCAAAGTAAAAATGAAGTTCCTTACAACAAATATCCAACAGATCAACATAATATTACATTTAGTTTATAATATTCAAAATACCAAAAAAATTATAATACGTGACTCCCTCGACATGAGGTCTCATATATAAAGAAAAAGGACTTTGATGCATTATTACTCAACTCCAGCTTCTAACTTTTCTTCACTGGCCCCTCAGCCTGTGAAGTAGATGCAACACCTGCTACATCTGCTCACGTACCACCGTACGATCATCGCAGTACACACGCACACAACGACATAGAAAGAAATGCAAGGGTGAGCTTACCAAACATAAAATAAAATTATATATATATATAGAGTAAAATATTTCTCACAGCAAATAACCCCATGCATTTCCAGCCCATCTAATGCACAGCATGAAAACGGCTTCCAACTGGTTTCACAGCCTAAGTAATCCAGAAGGAACCGAGCCGGTCCGGGAGCGACCCATTCCGGTATCTGGATCCGTACAAAGACAAAGACAAAGAGCTCAGCATGAACTTACCGTTACATGTCTACCCACCTAAACATGTAACTCGGCTCTATAATGATGCAAAACATATATCTCAGCATGATACACGCCACCAAAATTATTTTAACAGCTCAACTACGGCAAGTTTATAATAGATCAGCCAAAATCTCAGCATTTTAAACTAATTAACAACGATTCTGACTTAGAAAATAGCTTTTATTCAATAGATCTAACAAAATCATATCAAAATATCTTGAAATAGCATATTAAACCGTTCAAAACATAGTTCATAGGTTAAAGTAAACTCCCCTTACCTCAGAAAGATGATTCACACTAGATCTACCGAATATTACTTGATTATAACAAAATTCACCGAAGATTCAGCTTTAGAACGGAGTTTCTCCTAACAACACCATGAATTTCTATAAGAAAGAGAAGGAGAAGAGAAACGAACGGTAAATCTAGCTTCAAACTTAAAGAAACTTACTTCCAATCCTTCAGAGTAGATGTAGAATCTCAGATCTGGCGAGAAATCTAAGTTTAGGAAGGTTTAGTATGAGAGAAATGGTGGTTTACGGCCTTAGAACCTTTGAGAACCTTGGATAGAGGTGAAGAAATGAAAATTTCGTGTGAAGCCCCCTTTTTATAGAAAATTTTCGAAATTTACTGTTCACCGCGCGGAAAACACTGTTCACGCGTACTTACACGCGTACTGTACATACGCGGTTGCACTGTTCATTGCACTGTTCATACACGGTTTGTACTGTACATACGCGGTTGCACTGTTCATTGCACTGTTCATACGGTACTGTTCACTTTTTTTTTTTTTTTAATAATTTCAAACTCCATCTAAATATATTCCAATACCAAATAATCCTTCAATTAACATTGAACAAGTATAAAATATTATAGATTACTCAATAATAAATTAGAAGCCTGACAATTCTCCCCCCGAAAATAAATTTTCGTCCTCGAAAATTTCATTCCCCAGAGAAAAGATGAGGGTACAACTCTCTCATTCTTTCTTCTAACTCCCATGTGGCATCACCAGTTATTTGGTCCCAAACAACCTTTACTAACCGAATAGACTTACCTCTAAGTTTCTTAACTCTAGTTTCCTCGATACGAGCAGCTGGGACCTCCACAGACAAGTCATCTCGTAACTCCACAACATCAGGCTCAATTACATGAGACAAATCTGGAACATACTTCTTTAACTGCGACACATGGAAAACATTATGTATTCCAGACAACTGAGGTGGTAACGCTAATTCATAGGCTACTGGTCCTCGACGATGTAATATCTGATACGGTCCTATGAACTTAGGTGTTAACTTCTTGGCTCTTAAGGCTCGCCCCACACCTGTAGTGCGTGATACTCTTAAGAATACATGATCACCAACCTCAAATTCTAGGGATCTTCTGCGTCGGTCAGCATAAGATTTCTGTCGACTTTGGGTAGCTCTTAGCTTTTCTCTAATAAGTTTAACTTTCTCCTTAGTTTCTTGTAGCATTTCAGGTCCAACCATCAAATGTACTCCATCTTGGAACCAACAGATAGGGGTTCTACACCTTCTACTATATAGAGCTTCAAATGGTGCCATATCTATACTCGAATGATAACTATTATTATAAGTGAATTCTACCAAAGGAAGCATATCCTCCCAATTACTCCTCTGTTCTACAATGCAAGTCCGCAATAAGTCTTCTAAGGTCTGAATAGTACGCTCAGATTGACCATCTATTTGCGGATGGTATGCAGAACTCAACCTCAACTGTGTGCCCATAGATTCTTGGAAACTCTGCCAAAACTGGGAAGTGAATCGAGGATCCCTATCAGAGATAATACTAGAAGGTACTCCATGCAACCTGACAATCTCTCTAATGTACAATTCTGCTAATTTCTCCAAGATAAAGGTCATGTTAATTGGCAAGAAATGTGCACTCTTGGTTAGCCTATCAACTATGACCCACACTGCATCATGATTCCTAACTGTTCTAGGTAGATGGGACACAAAGTCCATAGTCACATGGTCCCACTTCCACTCTGGAATTTCCATCGTTTGTAACTCTCCTGGAGGGCTTTGATGCTCCGCTTTTGCCTTTTGACAAGTCAAGCAACAAACTCAGCTATCTCTCGCTTCATGCCTGGCCACCAAAACATCTGCTTTAAATCTTGATACATCTTGGTAACACCAGGATGAATGTTGAGACTACCCTTATGTCCTTCTTCTAGAATTGCTCTCTTTAATTCAGTATCTCTAGGGACACAAACTCGACCTTGACATCTGAGAATACCATCAACACCTTTACTGAAACCCTTTGTCTTATCTGTCCCTAAGAGAAATACAATCCGACATAACATTGGATCCCACAATTGTTTATCTTTAATTTCTGTAAGAAATTATTAGTCACCACAATTCGGCTACAACTAATCTTTTCGGGTGATAAGTCCACATGTATGTTCAGGTCTCGGAATTGTTCTACCAAAAGGGTTTCACTGACTCTTAGGGAGAATGCCTGAACCACATTTCTACTTAATGCATCGGCTACCACGTTAGCTTTTCCTGGATGGTATTGGAGCTGAAAATCATAATCCTTAAGGAATTCCACCCAACGTCTCTGCCTCATATTTAACTCTCGCTGATCAAATAAATACTTCAGACTCTTATGATCACTATATACATCGAACTGAGCTCCATAAAGATAGTGTCGCCACACCTTCAGAGCAAAGACTACAGCAGCTAACTCAAGGTCATGAATCGGGTAATTTCGCTCATGAGTTCGCAATTGACGAGATGCATAAGCTACCACTCTCTTATCTTGCATCAACACACATCCCAATCACGATGAGAAGCATCACGGTACACCTCAAACGGTCGACTAGTATCGGGGAGAATCAACACCGTGAAGAAGTTAGTCTCTGTTTTAACTCATTAAAGCTTTGCTCACATTCCTCAGTCCACACAAAGGGTTGATCACGGCGAGTTAACCGTGTTAATGGTGCAGCTATCTTCGCGAATCTCTCTATAAATCTCCGGTAGTAACCTCGCTAGGCCCACAAAACTACGAATCTCTCGAGGCTGTCTTCGGCCTTTCCCACCGCAACACCGCTTCAACTTTGGAAGGATCAACTGCAATTCCTTTAGCTGAAATAACATGACCAAGGAACTTCACTTCCTCTAGCCAAAACTCACACTTAGACAGTTTAGCATACAACTGTTTTTCCCTTAAAACATTAAGTACAGTCCTCAAATGCTCTTCATGTTCCTCTGACGAACTAGAATAAATTAAAATATCATCAATAAAGACTACCACAAATCGATCCAGGAAAGGTCTAAAGATCCGATTCATGTAGTCCATAAACACAGCTGGAGCATTTGTAACTCCAAAAGGCATCACTATATACTCATAATGACCATATCTAGTGCGAAAAGCAGTCTTAGGAATATCTTCATCCTTCACTCGGATCTGATGGTACCGGACTTCAAATCAATCTTAGAGAATACCTTAGCACCTCTCAGCTGGTCCATCAAATCATCGATTCGCGGCAATGGGTACTTGTTCTTAATTGTCAACTTATTCAACTTACGATAATCCACACATAATCTAGAACTTCCGTCCTTCTTTTTCACCAAGAGAACTGGGGCTCCCCAAGGTGATACACTTGGTCTAATCATCTGTTTACGCATTAGATCCTCGATCTGCTCCTTAAGCTCAATTAACTCTTTTGGCGCCATTCTATACGGTACTACAGACACTGGCTCAGCTCCAGGAATCAAATCTATAGCAAACTCTACCTCCCTACGTGGAGGTATTCCAGGAATATCCTCTGGAAAAATCTCAGGGAATTCTCGTACTACTGGTATTGGTGAAGGCTTTGCTCCACTTCGCATTCATAACTCCCAACAAAACAAAACAAGATACTCCCTCGGCTAAGGATGTTTCTACTTGGCTAGTAGAAATCAATTCTACACAATCTTGCTGCTCAGGAAAGATT
This sequence comes from Abrus pulchellus subsp. cantoniensis, assembly GCA_024086825.1. Lineage (NCBI taxonomy): Eukaryota > Viridiplantae > Streptophyta > Magnoliopsida > Fabales > Fabaceae > Abrus > Abrus pulchellus. The sequence goes on from CM044056.1 coordinate 18,134,226, forward strand.
AAACACCTCCGGCCACAATCAATTAGCACACGATTGGCAGTTAGCCAATCCATACCCAGGATTACATCTAACCCTGACATCGGGATACAAATAAGATTTACTTTGTATCTTCGTCCCTCAATTGCTATGGGACACCTAACACAAACCGTCGAAGTCTTAATTGAACTTAAAGTAGGTGTCGATACTACTAAGTCACATCCTAGATCGCCCACCGGTAATCCTAAGTTTCTCACACAATTGTCCGCAATAAAAGAGTGTGTGGCTCCAGAATCAAATAATACAAAAAGAAAAGTACCTTCTTAGCGCCTTTACCTCCATTACCATAACTGCTAGCAGCTCTACTAGATGGAGCCTTCCCAACTCCACCAACATCCTCCGCATTAAGACTCTCTATAATGGTGGCTTGATCCACCAAGTCAGCAAACTCCGTGATCCTGAGTGGGATCAAAATCCTCTTTATGTCAGTTCTCAGCCCGTCTGAAAACCTCTGACATCTCCACTCCTCTGAAGTCGGGTGAGAATAAAATTTGTAGAGCCGCTCAAACTGTATTGCATACTCATAGACTGATGAGTTTCCTTGCACCAAGTTTAGAAACTCTCGTTCTTTGGCAGCACGAACATGAGAAGGGAAAAACTTTCCCAGAAAACTACTTCTAAATACAGCCCAAGTAATGACTTCACCTCGGGCCTCTAGCATAGTACGAGCTCCGTGCCACCACATCTCTGCATCCCCTATCAGCATATACGTAGCATATATCACCTTTCTCTCCTCGGCGCAACCCATGGTTAGGAAGATCTTCTCAATCTCCCTGATCCAGAGTTCAGCAGCATCTGGTCCATCCACTCCTGTGAATTGAGGAGGATCATTCTTTCTGAACTCTGACAACCCATGGTATTCAGGAAGAGGTGCAGCTGAGGCAGTAGCTGCTGCTGCCTGTGCTGCAGCAGCGGCTTGATTTGCAGCTTGCTGCTGCTGAATCATATCTAGACTCTGCCTAACAGTGGCTGCCATGGCCTCCATGGCATGAGCCATTTGGTTCACATCAGCAGGAGGAGGATTTGCAGCAGACCTTCTTGGTCTAGCCATCCTAATATATAGACTAGCTTAAAATTACTAACGTTTAACACATTCAGCAATACCACCACATAGCTATATTCACAGATTCAGCTTACAGTGATATATTCATATTTAGTATATCATAAAAATTTAATCAATTTAGTACTCAGCATAACAACATATCAACATTCACATAGCATAGCAAACACATTCATTTCAGCAATCATTTACAGCTTAGCTTAACAGTCTCTTATTCACACAATACGACTCACCTATAGCTCACCCAAGTATCATATACCAAGTTTCCTACATCAATCATGTCTGAGAATCGAGGTGATCAAGCTCGTTCCCTCACAACTTGATGAATAGAAATCATGATATATGATTCACAGCTAAAACTCACATGTTTAATATGCACAACTGACGCCTAACAACCTCACCCTGTAGGTTTACCTAGACCATGCTCTGATACCACTAAAAATGTCACGACCCCTTTTTATAAGGGACCGAGAACATTGTTTCTACACCACATACTTATTTAAAATAGATAAATAGACAGAGAATATAAGTATAAAAATTCACTTCTCATTCAAAGTAAAAATGAAGTTCCTTACAACAAATATCCAACAGATCAACATAATATTACATTTAGTTTATAATATTCAAATTACCAAAAAAATTATAATACGTGACTCCCTCGACATGAGGTCTCATATATAAAGAAAAAGGACTTTGATGCATTATTACTCAACTCCAGCTTCTAACTTTTCTTCACTGGCCCCTCAGCCTGTGAAGTAGATGCAACACCTGCTACATCTGCTCACGTACCACCGTACGATCATCGCAGTACACACGCACACAACGACATAGAAAGAAATGCAAGGGTGAGCTTACCAAACATAAAATAAAATTATATATATATATAGAGTAAAATATTTCTCACAGCAATAACCCCATGCATTTCCAGCCCATCTAATGCACAGCATGAAAACGGCTTCCAACTGGTTTCACAGCCTAAGTAATCCAGAAGGAACCGAGCCGGTCCGGGAGCGACCCATTCCGGTATCTGGATCCAGACAAAGACAAAGACAAAGACTCAAAGATGAACTTACCGTTACATGTCTACCCACCTAAACATGTAACTCGGCTCTATAATGATGCAAAACATATATCTCAGCATGATACACGCCACCAAAATTATTTTAACAGCTCAACTACGGCAAGTTTATAATAGATCAGCCAAAATCTCAGCATTTTAAACTAATTAACAACGATTCTGACTTAGAAAATAGCTTTTATTCAATAGATCTAACAAAATCATATCAAAATATCTTGAAATAGCATATTAAACCGTTCAAAACATAGTTCATAGGTTAAAGTAAACTCCCCTTACCTCAGAAAGATGATTCACACTAGATCTACCGAATATTACTTGATTATAACAAAATTCACCGAAGATTCAGCTTTAGAACGGAGTTTCTCCTAACAACACCATGAATTTCTATAAGAAAGAGAAGGAGAAGAGAAACGAACGGTAAATCTAGCTTCAAACTTAAAGAAACTTACTTCCAATCCTTCAGAGTAGATGTAGAATCTCAGATCTGGCGAGAAATCTAAGTTTAGGAAGGTTTAGTATGAGAGAAATGGTGGTTTACGGCCTTAGAACCTTTGAGAACCTTGGATAGAGGTGAAGAAATGAAAATTTCGTGTGAAGCCCCCTTTTTATAGAAAATTTTCGAAATTTACTGTTCACGCCGAAATTTACTGTTCACCGCCGGAAATTTACTGTACATACGCGGTTGCACTGTTCATTGCACTGTTCATTGCACTGTTCATACGGTACTGTTCAAACTCTATCTAAATATATTCCAATACCAAATAATCCTTCAATTAACATTGAACAAGTATAAAATATTATAGATTACTCAATAATAAATTAGAAGCCTGACAGTGCGCAAGCTAATTTTGAGAAATCTTGGCCCTTGGATGAAAGTTGACCCCAAAGTAGCCACTTTCAGGAGCAAAAGTAGCAACTACAGCAAGTCTAGGCATTAAAGGGTCCAAAGTAGCCACTTTCAACCTTCATAGTAGCATCTCCAGAAAGCTCTAAGGACGCCGTTTGGGAAGCAATATGCGCGTGGACACTATTGCCTTTCATAGTGGCTACGCACGTCCAAAGTAGCTACTTTCAGCATGAAAAGTGGCAACTCCAGGGAATTTGCAAGCCAATGTAGATGTGCATGGACACTCTCAAGAGCCAAAGTGGACACTTTCAAAGGCAAAAGTGGGCACTTTGTTGACATGTCTTCCACTATAAATAGATTTTAGGAATTAGGGTAAAAAAACTTTTTTTTTTTTCTTTCATTTCCTTTGCCAAATTAGGATATTTTCTTTCCAGAGCTTTGGAGCCTTGGGTGATAGCCAGGGGTCCATTATAGGTTTTAATTTCCAATTTTCCTTTGATTCTCATTGATTTTACATTAATGTTGTTTACGTTTCTGCATTCCCTTGTTTCATTTGTGAAGCCCATCCATATGGAGGGCTAAATTCTCTTGTAATTCCTAGTCAACTCACATGGTTCTTGAATTCTTGGGTTTAATGGCAATATTACTCTTTCTTTCCTTGGATTTATTAACCCCAATCTCTGAATGAAATGCAAGTTGCATGAGGGAAACATTGCTTAATGAACCCTACATTACCCAAATGAAATTCTAATCCAAAATTGCTTAATTTTGATTAATCTTTGAGATTGCTTAATCTTAGGGATAGAGATTGGAGCCCATTAAGATGCTTAATTTTAAATGGGATGCTAAAGTTAATTTTTGCTTGTTAGATTAACTTAATTCAATGGAAAAAAAAGGGATTATTAAATCATTTGAAAGAATAGGGATAGAACTCATTGATTGACTAGGAATTACTCTTCTTAATTGATTGAATTTCACTAGTTTACATTTTGCTCTTGATTAAAATCTGGAAATTGACAAACCTCTCCCCAATTTGCTTGCTTAAAATCTATGTTTACACTTGTTCGATATATGTTCCCAACCAAAAATTTCTTGGAGACGACCTAGGACATTACCCCTAGTATTGCATTCATTTTTTTGCATATTTGATGAGGATTAACGACAATCTTTGTGCATAACGAGTAGCAAAACTCGTATCATCAAATTGGCGCTATTGTCGGGGAGTTTTTGGTGCTGAACTTATGTTGAACATGATTAGTGCTTTGTTTTTGTGTTTTGCATGTTAGTGTGTTTGTTTCATTTTTGAGTTTTTGTATAGTGTTGATAGCCATACGAATTTTGTGGTCTGTTTCTGCATTGTTGTTACAAGATTTTCTACATCATTTCCTTCATTCAAGTGCTGCAATTTTTCAATTACTCACTTTCAATTTTCTACACTCATTTTGCTGCATTATACTCTGTTTTTCTGCACTTTTGCTGCATAATTCTGCAGAGAGATTTCAAATTGTTCTTGTTATTTCATTTACTCAATTTGCTTTCAATTTAGTTAGTTGATATCTAGTGCATGACCCAATCAAACCCTAGAGATTTGTATCCATTAGACCAAGAGATTGATAGGACTTTTCATAGGAACATTAGGACACATAGGGATCACTCCGAACACTCTGAACCATCATCATCTCCTACTGCATCTTTGCAATATGTGACACCAATTTCTATTTACTCTTCTACATTTTCACTTGACTCTAGTTTTGGAGCAATGGCAGGTGATGAGAGGACTCTTAAGGAGCTAGCTGCACCGGATGTCACATACCAAACATTGTGCATCCAATATCCAGATGTGGACACCCCTTTTGTTTTGAAAACTGGATTAATTCACCTTCTACCTAAATTCCATAGTTTTGCAGGTGAACACCCTCACAAACATTTGAAGGAGTTTCACATTGTATGTTCCACCATGAGACCTCAAGGTGTTCCAGAGGAGCATGTCAAATTGAAGGCTTTCCCTTTCTCATTAATGGACACCGCGAAGGATTGACTCTACTACCTTCCTCCCGGATCTATTACAAGTTGGGACAACCTCAAAAGACTCTTTCTAGAGAAGTTCTTTCCAGCCTCCCGAGCTGCATCTATAAGAAAGGAAATTTGTGAAATTAGACAGCTAGAAAGAGAAACTATCTATGAATACTGAGAGAGGTTCAAAAGACTATGTACTAGCTGCCCCCACCACCAAATCAGTGATCAATTGCTGATCCAGTACTTCTATGAGGGATTACACCCAATGGATAGGAGTGTGATCAAAGCAGTGAGTGGAGGAGCCTTGGTAGACAAGACCCCTGTGGCAGCCAGGAACTTGATAGAAAACATGGCTGCCAACTCCCAGCAATTTGCAACTAGACAGAATTCCTGTGTTATTAGAGGTGTGCATGAAGTTCAAGCTGCATAACCAAACAAATTGGAGCACAAGATTGATGAGCTTGCCTCCATGGTAATGCAATTGGCTGCAATGCAAAAGAGTGTTGTCTCTGCAACACCTCCACCATCAGTTCCAGCTATGCTTTGTGGAATATGCTCAGCTGCGGATCATTACACAGACAGCTGCCCTACATTGCAGGAGTCAGACACTCCTGAAGGTAACCCCAAAGCCTATGTTGCAAATATTTACACTAACAAATTTCCTTTTCAGCAGCCGCAGCAACAACCAAGCTGGGATCTTTCTTCAAACCGGTATAACCTGGGCTAGAGAAATCATCCAAACTTGAGATGGGGAGGAAATTCCAACTAGCAAAATCAGCAAAGCAACAACTACCAAGCTGGTCAAAGCAAGCCACATCAGCCACGCCAATGGAATGATCAACAACATGGGCAACAACCTTACCAACAGCAACAAGCATCTTCATCCCAAGCCTCTTCCTGTCAGAAGAATGAGCCTTCATTGGAGGAGCTTGTGAAGCAGATGGCCATGAGCAACATAATTTTCAACAGCAAACAGAGGCCAGTATCAGAACAATTGAGAACCAGATAGGACAGTTGGCTTCCTCTATAAATCAGATTCAGTCCTAAGGTTCAGGCAACCTCCCAGCACAGATAGTCACAAACCCAAAGAATGTCAGTGCAATTACTCTCCGATCTGGGAAGGTAATGCAAGAGCCTGAAATGCCTAGGGAGAAGGAGATCCCATGACCCTTGGTTGATGAAAGGGAGGAAGAAAATGCACCCACCACTCAAGAAGTGATAGAAGAAGCTGAAAGGGCAATTCCACCACCTTTTCCTCAAAGGGTTATGGTCACCAAACCAAGTAAGAAAGCTGAGGAGAGTGACAAAGAAATCTTGGATACCTTCAGAAAGGTTGAGGTGAATATACCCTTGTTGGAGGCAACTAAACAAATACCCAAGTACGCCAAGTTCTTGAAAGATTTGTGTACACATAGAAGGCGTCTGAAGGGTAATGAGAGGGTCAACATGGGTAGGAATATTTCTGCACTTTTTGAGAAACAGAGAACCACAATGCTTAGGAAGTGTAAAGACCCAGGAACATTTATTATTTCATGCATCATTGGTAATAATAGGATAGACAATGCCATGTTAGATCGAGGAGCATCCATTAATGTTATGCCATTGTCTATTTTTTTCCTCTCTATCTCTTAGTCCCTTGCAGCCCACGGGTGTAGTAATTCAGTTGGCCAATAGAAGCACAACACATGCAACTGGACTTGTTGAAGATGTGTTAGTGAAGCTGAATGACCTTATCTTCCCAGCTGACTTCTACATCCTTGACATGCAAGAAGAGGAGTCACTCAAAAATTCTGTACCAATCATTTTGGAAAGACTGTTCTTGAAGACTAAAAGAACAAAGATTGATGTACATGCCGGTTCACTCACCATGGAATTTGGGGAGAGCATTGTGTGCTTCAACATATTGGATGCCATGAAACATCCAATTGAAGAACATTCTATCTTCCATATTGATGTATTTGATGCATTAGTGGATGAGAGCTGGACCAAAATTTTGAGAAATTCTTTCCTTAATTTTTCCCATTGTGTAAATGCTTTTGTTTGTGAATCATATGAAAATTCTTTGTATAATACTTGTGCTGAAAATTCTGATTATTTGAATGAAAGTTCTGAAACTTTTAATGTTGATGAAGTTGATAATTCCATAGGGGTAGAATGTGAAGTATTGGATTTAGCAAGTACAGTTGAATCTAACCCCTTTGATTTGAATGTTGCAGAGATTTTGTCAGATGAAAATGCTAAATCACTTCCCTCTATAGAGCAACCTCCCACATTGGAGTTAAAGCCTCTATCGGAGCATATGAAATATGTCTATTTGGAACCAAATGAGAAGCTCCCAGTTATCATCTCCACCAAGCTTGATAGTGATCAAGAGGAGAAGTTGCTAGAAGTGATCAAGAAGCACAAAAAAGCCATTGGGTGGACACTTGCTGATATACCAGGAATTAGCCCCTCCATGTGCATGCATAGAATTTTGTTGGAAGAGGATGCTAAACCGATGAGACAATCTCAAGGGAGGGTGAATCCCATCATCCTAAATGTGGTGAAGAAGGAAGTCACCAAATTTCTTTAAGCTGGGATCATATACCCAATCTCTGATAGCACCTGGGTTAGCCCTGTGCAAGTGTTCCCAAAGAAATCTAGACTTACTATGGTCAGGAATGAGAAGAATGAAATGATACCTACCAGAGTCTAGAACAACTGGAGAGTCTGCATAGAATACAGGCGGCTGAACCAGGCAACAAGGAAAAACCACTTCCCACTACCTTTCATTGATCAAATGCTTGAAAGATTGGCAGGTAAGTCCCACTATTGCTTTTTAGATGGTTACTCTGGTTATTTCCAAATATGTATTGACCCTCAAGACCAGGAGAAAACCACATTTACATGTCCCTTTGGCACCTTCGCTTATCGAAGAATGCTTTTTGGCCTATGTAATGCTCGTGGCACATTTCAGAGATTCATGTTGAGTATTTTTTCTGATTTAGTGGAGCATTGCATAGAGGTCTTCATGGACAACTTCATAGTTTATGGCGCATCCTTTCATGCATGTTTAGTCAATTTAGAAAAAGTCTTGAAAAGGTGTATTGAAACTAACCTTGTACTTAACTTTGAGAAATGCCATTTCATGGTAGAGCAGGGTGTAGTTCTAGGCCACATAATCTCTGAAAAAGGCATTGAGGTTGATCCTGCAAAATTGGATGTTATTTCACAGCTTCCTTACCCCTCATGCATGAGGGAGGTTCGTTCTTTTTTGGGCCATGCAGGATTTTACAGGAGGTTCATCCAGAATTTCTTCAAGATTGCAATTCCTCTTTTGAAGCTACTGCAAAAAAAGATGCTGAATTCAACTTTGATGAGGACTGCAAGGAGGCTTTCAACTTCCTTTAAAAAGCCTTAACCACCACACCAATTATCCAACCTCCAGATTGGTCAATACCCTTTGAGCTGATGTGTGATGCCTCAAATTATGCAGTGGGAGCTATCCTTGCACACGGGTTGGTAAGGTCCCTCATGTCATTTATTATGCTTTTAGGACCTTAGACACTGCACAATCCAATTACACCACAACTGAAAAGGAATTGTTGGCTATAGTGTTTGCATTAGATAAATTCAGATCATATCTGTTAGGATCAAAAGTTGTGGTGTTCACTGATCATTCTGCTTTGAAGTTTTTGCTAAAAAAGACAGATTCTAAACTCAGGCTAATAAGGTGGATGCTCTTACTTCAAGAATTTGACTTGGAGATTAAAGACAGAAGTGGAGCACAAAAACTTGGTAGCAGACCATTTAAGTAGAATAAAGGGAGTCCCTGAACTCATTCCCCTCAAAGATGATTTTCCTGATGAACAACTCTTAGAGTTGTGCACATCACATGTACCTTGGTATGCTGATTTGGTTATTTTTTGGTTGCAGGAGTTTTCCCAACAAATGAATCAAAAATTCAAAATGCCAAGCACTATGTGTGGGACGACCCTTACTTATGGAAGTTCTGTAATGATCAAGTGATCAGAAGATGTGTCCCTGATGAAAAGATCCCATCCATATTGTAGTTTTGCCACAATTGGGTTGTGGGAGGACACCTTGGACCTCAAAGAACAGCAAGAAAGGTGCTGGACTCAGGATTGTACTGGCCTTCCATTTTCAAAGACTCTTGGCGAACATACTCTGTCTGTGAGAGCTGCCAGAAGTTAGGAGGAATGATCACCAAGAGACAGGAAATGCCTCAGCAACCTATCCTATACTGTGACATCTTTGATGTTTGGGGTATTGACTTCATGGGCCCCTTTCTCTCTTCTTTTGGTTTCTTGTACATTTTACTTGCTATTGACTATGTTTCAAAATGGGTAGAAGCTAAAGCCACCAAGACTAATGATGCTAGAGTTGTTGCAGAATTTGTTCACTCTAACTTATTTTGTAGGTTTAGCATCCCACGTGCCATCATTAGTGACCAAAGAAGTCATTTTTGCAACAAGACAATGGAAGTTCTGCTAAGAAAATATGGAGTTCTGCACAAAGTTTCCACTGCCTACCACCCTCAAACAAATGGCCAGGCTGAACTCTCCAACAGAGAAATTAAGAAAATATTTGAAAAAGTTATGCAGCCCCACAAAAAAGATTGGAGCCGCAGGCTAGATGATGCCTTGTGGGCACACAGGACTGCATTCAAACCACCTTTAGGCATGTCTCCTTATAGAATAGTCTTTGGCAAAGCTTGCCATTTACCAGTGGAGATAGAGCACAAGGCGTACTAGGCAGTGAAGGCTTGTAATCTGCACTATGACTCAGCTAGAGAGCAAAGAAAGCTTCAATTGCAAGAGCTGGAAGAGTTACGTCTAAAGGCATATGAAAATTCCAGAATTTATAAGGAGAAAACCAAGAGGTACCATGACAAGTTGATAGCCAGAAAAGAATTTTGTGTTAGTCAAAAGGTGCTCTTGTTTAATTCTCGCTTCAAATTTATGCCTGGAAAGCTTCGCTCAAGGTGGATCGGTCCATTTATAGTCACACAAGTGTTTCCTAATGGTGCAGTGGAAATCAAGAGTGACTCCACTAACAAATGTTTCACAGTGAATGGACATCGCCTGAAGCATATTTTGGAAAACTCAGTTCCCTTGGAGGAGATTGAAGAGGTGGATATGTACTCCCCCATCATTTCCTTCAACCAAGGCCCCTGTCATGAGTAAATCACTTCACATGTCAAGCTAGTAACGTTAAAGAAGCGCTCTGTGAGAGGCAACTCACACATGAATAAGAAATTTTGTTCTTTCCCTTTGCATTCTTTCGATTAAATTTTTGTTTTCATTTGAGCTGTGATGAGTAGAGAGATCTCTGATACACTTCAATTTTGCGTAAATAATTTTTTTTTGTAGACTCAGAATTTTTGCAGGGACTTTGGCAGCAACAAAAACTTTGGGTACTTATTCATGCTCGGTACAATTCGTTCTTCGTAAAGTGGCCACTCTCATATGCCATAGTGGTCACTTTGGCTCAAGGTAAGCATGTTTCTCTTTGTAGTTCCCACTTTTAAGAGTGGAAGTGGCTACTTTGACACCCAGGGGTTCAATAAATTGTGCGTGGACACTTTCCTGTCCAATAGTAACCACGCGCAAATTTGCCTTGCATTTTGGCCTCACTATAGTTGCTAGTTTCTTAATTGAAAGTGGCCACGCGCACTTGCCCATAAAAGAAACCCATTGTAGTTCTCACTTTCAACCTCAATAGTAGCCACGCACGTTGCTTTATGACTCCAATTCACTGTAGTTACCACTTTCTTAGTTGAAAGTAACCACGCGCACCACTTCTTGGGCCAGCCCATTGCGCAGCCCCTAAACCCCTGGAAAGTAAGCACGCCCCATGTCACTTCACTCAACACACCCACTCACATTCTCACTTCAGTCAACGCACCCACTTCACACCCACTCATGACGCCACTCACACCCACCCCTCTACCTCCCAATTGAATTTCTGCACCCCCAATTCTCTTATTCCCACTTTCGTCGCCACACCCAAGGCCCCAAGCAAGGTAAATCTCTCAACCTCTCTTAATTCATGGGTTAGGGTTCTTGGATCCCCCAATTTGGGGCTTTTTAATTTTGCCCTTATCTATTGCAAGTAATGTGAATTTCTTGTATAATTAAGCATTCTTGTATGAATTAGAGTGGGTGAGGTCCTTTAATTGCACCCAATGGCCATGTGTGACTGCCACCATGTTCTATGTCCCCACTTTTGTCCCCAAAAGTGGCCATTCCCACTTCCCCTTTGCTATGACTCCCATTTACTATTTTTGTTATGTCCCTCCCCTTTATTTTTACATTCCAAACATGCCCATTGTGCCATCCCTTTTCATGTTAATCCATGTTGATGTCTAAATTCGGTTCATGTCCATTTACATTAAGTTCTAGCCTCTCCATTTTGCTGTTTTGCTTCTCAATTCCATGATATTTTGTGTTGTTGCACTTTATCCTTGTGCACCTTCCATAATTAGCTCTGATTGCTGGCCTTTCTGGGTGTTGAACATGCTTTTTGTGACTTTAATTTCACTGTTGCTGTGTTATGGCCCTTGAACTTAGAAGCTACATTGTGTTCTACAGTCGATTGCTATACATGGTGAACGTTTGCCACACCATTTTTTGTGCTTAATTGCATTTATATGTACCATTTGAGCTCTATGCTTTGCCTACAGAATGCATCTTTTATAGAATGCAGTGTGTTTTTACTATGTACCATGATCAACATTGAATGCTCTTTGAGTCATATGTGGCACTATACACCCTTTATGCATACAAGTCATTTAGGATTGCATCAAAATAATTTGTACCCCCCCTTTCACTGGTCTGATTGCTTGTTGTTGTTCGTTACCATGGAGGATTGACCTAATTCTCCTGCACTATGTAACGCCTTATATTTCTTTCCTCAATATATGATAAATTTTCATAAAATTTAAATGTTAAAATAAATTTTCTTTCAAAAACTCTAACAAGAAAGAAACAATGAAATGATATAAGGTTCATTAAGTAAAATTTCATTAATTCATAAGTACTTTAGAAAAACAAAGCAGTTCTCATCCATCCATGCACTGTGAGCCTGATACTATTTGTCCAGATTTTCTGAAAATGTTGTGTAAGGGTGAGTCTCTACCCTACCACTCATACATCACACATATTCATCACAAAACACATCTTATCATGATTAAAGAAAACATCATGGCATTACATATCACAGTGTCATATAAATCATGTTTTCATCTCAACACATATGATATTCCACAGATTCATAATTTCTTTTACTTTTATCCGCGCTTACTGCGCCCTGTGGCCATAGTTATCCAATGTCTCTATCCTGAGATCTTACACATCCATGTAAATAATCGCTGGATGGCCCAATGCAATACAGATACAACGCATGCAATAGATAGCCCCTTAGCAAAGGTAATGGTCAGGAGTCAAGTCGAGAAATGAATGTGTGGCCATGTGGTGCATTCGAACACAATATTTCATGCATAATCTCAAATGTCACTCACCACCTTACATTTCCACAAGATATCCCATATCGTCTCCATCTTCCACTCCCCTAGTGTATCTCTATAACTATTTACATCATATCCTTTTTCCATCTCATACTTTTTCAAGTATATTCACATGTTCACATATTCCATTTCTCATGTTCACACATGTTTTTCATTATATTTCCACATACTTTTCATCAAATCATGGCATATTCATAATACACATTATTTTCACATGAACACAATATATTCAAACATGAAACATCCATCTCTTCGTTTATTTCATATCACAAAATCATATATTCATATCAACCATCCTCAATATATCTTATCATGCCTTATTTGAACATAACATCATATTTTCACCATGTATTCATCATAAAATCACATAAATAGCCAATTATTCTCACTTTTCACCGATTATTTCTCATAAAACAAGGATTATTCCACATATAATCACATACATGACAAGATCTATGAGAATACAAGTAAAAAACATAACAAAATGATAAAGTAGAGCCCCCTTTACCTCAAAACAGAGCTTTTACAAGGATTTAACCGGAGATTTAACTCTAGAATGGAGTTTTTCCTAAGAATACCATAAACATTTATAAGAAAAAGAAGAAGAAGAGAAACGAATGGTAAATCTAACTTCAAACTTAGAGAAACTTACTTGAAATCCTTTAGATCGGACGTAGAATCACAGATCTGAAGAGAAATCTAAGTTTAGAAGGTTTAGTATGGGAGAAAATGGTGAGATATAGCCTTAGAACCTTTGAGAACCTTGGATAGGAGTGAAGAAATGAAAATTTCGTCTGAAATCCCCTTTTTATAGAAATTTTTTTGAAAGTTACTGTTCACCGCCGAAATTTACTGTTTATCGCCAGAAACACTGTTCGCGGTCACTGTTTATGTCAGAAATACTGTGCACACGTACTGTACACGGATTGTACGTGGATGTGATGTCAGCCATGACATCATGATGATGTCACTGATGACATCATCATCACTGTACATACACGGTTTACTGTTTATAAGCAGTTTACTATTTATAAGCAATTTTACTGTTCACTTTTTTTTTAATATAAATTCTATCCAAATCTATTCCAATTATACTTTAAAAAACCTCATTTTATTTAAATCAAAATGCAGGATATTACAAATCTCTCCTCCTTTAAGAAATTTCATCCCCGAAATTCGCTAAGTTACAAAAAGATCAGGATATAATTCTCTCATCTTATTCTCAGCTTCCCACGTGGCATCTCCCTCATCACTAGTATTCCATATTACTTTAACTAGTGAAATGTCCTTACCCCTTAATTTCTTAACACGACGATCAACAATTTTCACTAGTTGTACATCATATGAAAAATTCTCTCTCACTTGAACAGGATCAAGTTCTATCACATAAGTAGGGTCTGGAATATACTTTCTAAGCTGAGATATATGAAATACAGGATGTAAGTTTGAGAGATTTGGAGGCAAAACAATCTCATAAGCAAAAGGACTAACTTTACTTAGCACTTCAAATGGCCCAATAAACTTAGGAGATAACTTCTTGGATTTTAGAGCTCTTCCAACTCCAGTTACAGGTGAAACTTTCAAAAACACATGATCATTTACCTGAAACTCCAAAGGTTTTCTCCTCTTATCATAGTAACTCATTTGCCTATCTTGTGCTATTTTCATCTTTTCTCTGATCAATTTGATTTGCTCATGTTGCTTCTAAACCATATCTGGCACATATAGGATCGTTTCTCCAGTTTCATACCAACATAAAGGTGTTCTACACTTCCTTCCATACAGAGCCTCAAATGGAGCCATTCCAATGCTTGCATGATAACTGTTATTATATGTGAATTCCACCAAAGGTAGACATTCCTCCCAAGTTCCTTGTTGTTCCATCACACAAGCTCTCAATAAATCCTCCAAGGACTGTATTGTTCTTTCAGTCTGACCATCAGTTTGTGGATGATAAGTGGAACTAAGTTTTAACTTAGTACCCAAGGCTTTCTGCAGACTCTTCCAAAATCTCGATGTAAACCTTGGATCTCTGTCTGACACAATACTAGTTGGCACTCCATGCAATCTGACTATCTCTCTCACATACATATCTGCTAGCTTTTCCAACTTGTTCTTCATATTAATCAAAAGAAAATGAGCTGTTTTAGTCAATCTATCTACTATCACCTAAATTGCATCATGATTACTCTTGGTTCTTGGCAAACCAAACACAAAATCTATAAAAATACTATCCCATTTTCACTCAGGAATTTCTAACGGCTGCAATATCCCAGGTGAACATTGATGTTCTACCTTTGCCTTTTGACAAGTTAAACACTTTGCCACATACTCAGCCACATCCTTCTTCATTCTATTCCACCAAAAATTCTTACGGAGGTCTTTATACATTTTTGTCGTACCAGGATGAAAACTCATTCTACTTTTATGAGCTTCCTCAAGTATCATCTGCTTAAGCTCATCATTGGAAGGAATACATACACAGTTCTTCAAGTCAATCAATCCATTTGCATCACAATGGAACTCTAAATCCTTTCCTTCACTCCTCTGCCTCATCATTTCCTGCAAAAATATATCTTTTTGTTGGGCAGCATGAATCCTAACCAATAAATCATTGTTGATTATCAAAGTCCCAAGATACAGACTCTGAGGTCGCATCTCCACTACCAAATTCATATCTCGGAACTTCTCAATCAACTCTAATTCTTTCACCATCATACTTGACATATGAAAAGAATTCTTACTTAAAGCATCAGCAACCACATTTGCCTTCCCAGGATGGTAAGACAATGTAAAATCATAATCCTTCAGAAATTTCATCCATCTTCTCTGCCTCATATTTAACTCTTTCTGATTAAACAAGTACTTTAAACTCTTATGATCACTAAACACCTCAAATCTCGCCCCGAATAGATAATGTCTCGATATCTTAAGGGTAAAAACCACTGTGGCTAATTCTAGGTCATGAGTAGGATAATTAACATCATGAGGACGCAACTTCCTCTAAGCATAAGCAACTACGCTTCCATCCTGCATTAAGACACAACCAAGCCCTTGTCCAGATGCATCACAATACACATCAAACTTCTGTTCTGGATTTGGCAAAACTAAGACAGGGGCAGATGTTAACTTCTCTTTCAACTTTTGGAAACTAGCTTCACACTCTTCATTCCACACAAACTCCTTTCTTTTTCTTGTTAACTTTGTCAAAGGAAAAGCTATTTTAGAAAATCCTTCAATGAATTTTCTATAATAGCCAGCTAGTCCCAGAAAACTGCTGGATCTACCATAATGCCATCTTTCGATACCAAATGTCCCAAAACTTGGATTTGTGGTACCAAAATTCACACTTAGAGAATTTTGCATACAACTGTCTTTCTCTTAGTATCCGCAAAACAATTCTCAAGTGTTCTGCATGTTCTTCGTGAGTCTTGGAATAAATCAAAATATCATCTATAAATACTACAACAAATTTATCCAAAAACTCATGAAAAATTCTATTCATGTAGTCTATGAATACTGCAGGAGCATTAGTGATGAAAAGAATTTTTACTACTCTTTATGCACAATGATTGTCGTTAATCCTCATCAAATATGCAAAGAAATGAATGCAGTACTAGGGTGTTATCCTAGGTCGTCTCCAAGGAATTTTTGGTTGGGAACATACATCGAACAAGTGTAAACATGGATTTTAAAGCAAGTAAATTGGGGGGAGGTTTGTCAACTTCCAGATTTTAATCAAGAGCAAAATGTAAACTAGTGAAATTCAATCAATTAAGAAGCGTAATCCCTAGTCAATCAATGAGTTCTATCCCTATTCTTTCAAATGATTCAATAATCCCCTTTTCTTCCCTTAAATTAAGTTAATCTAACAAGCATAAATTAACTTTAGCATCTCAATTAAAATTAAGCATCTTAATGGGCTCCAATCTCTATCCCTAAGGTTAAGCAATCTCAAAGATTAATCAAAATTAAGCAATTTTGGATTAGAATTTCGTTTGGGTAATTTAGGGTTCATTAAGCAATGTTCCCTTCATGTAAATTCCATTTCATTCAAAGATTGGGGTCAATAAATTCAAGGAAAGAAAGATTTGTATTGCAATTACTCCCAAGAATTCAAGATTCATGTGCATTGACTAGGAATTACAAGGAAGTTTAGCCTTCCATGTGGATGGGCTTAACAAATGAAAGAAAGAAATGCAAGAACGTAAGCAACATTAATGTAAAATCAATGAGAATCAAAGGGAAATTGGAAATTAAAACCTATAATAGACCCATGGGTGTCACCCAAGGCTCCAAAGCTCTGGAAAGAAAAATGTCCTAATTTGGCAAAGAGAATGAAAGAAAAATAAATTGTTCAAGTCCCCGTACCCTAATTCCTAAAATCTATTTATAGTGAAAGACATGTCAGCAAAGTGTCCACTTTTGCCTTTGAAAGTGTTCACTTTGGGCCTTGAAAGTGTCCACACGCAATTTACGTAAGTTTACCAATTCTCTGGAGTTGCCATTTTTGGACTTGAAAGTGGCTACTTTGGATGCGCGTAGCCACGGGCAACATGCTTCCAAAATGGTGTCCCTAGAGCTTCTGGAGTTGCTACTATTGGACTTGAAAGTGGCTACTTTGGATATGCGTAGCCATTTTGAAAGGCAATAGTGGCCACGCGCAAAATGCTTCCAAAATGGTGTCCCTGAAGCTATCTGGAGTTGCCACTTTTGGACTTGAAAGTAGCTACTTTGAAACCTTTAATGCCCAGACTTGCTGTAGTTGCCACTTTTGCTCCTAAAAATGGCTACTTTGGGAACAACTTTCATCCAAGGGCCAAGATTTCTCAAAATTAACTTAGGGACTCTGTAAAATTATCAAGATAATTAAAATTGCAATCTATATCTATGTAATTAAATGCAAATTAACCAAAAATTAATAAACCTATGATATTTACTCAAACTGTGATTTCTATATTATTTGCACTATCTAACTCCATTTTTTTTATCAAGGAGCACCAAAAAGGCAAGTAAAAATATAATAAAAAGTGGATTCATCACAACCCCAAACTTAAACTTTTGCATGTCCTCAAACAAATTAAATGAAGAGGGTTGGATTTATACAAAAAAAATTTTAGAAATTTTCATTTCAACTTCATGCTTTAATTAGCATTTCCAACATTTTCACAACCATAGACTCATTCAACAGAGGAATCATATTTATGTCAAATATTCCATGCAAAGTCCCACTAAATTGAAACAAAAGAATCAAGCAGGGTTTCATGTGACTCACATAATGCAAAGACACTATCCATCTCACAAGGTGGTATTTCACTCATCACTCAATAACATTTCAGGCTAAGTGTTTTCCCTCAATCCATGCATTTTGCCTCACCCTACCATAGGTGAATCACCTATCATGAGGGCTTTGTTGGTCACAAATGGGGTTAGGATAGGCTCAAATTTAACCAAGGAGGGTGAAAAGATCAAGTGGGTACTCAAGAGGAGGGAGTTCTTTTGAGTGATTTAGTGCAACAACTAGAGTGGAATACCTTAAATGACGTAGCTTAAGAGGTTCAAGCATTCTTTCACCACATTTTTTTTAATTTTTCCTTATGTGGAAATCCTTTTTCAACTCAAATGTCTTGCTATATTTTTCTTTCTTTCTTTTCTCCTTTTTCATTCATTCATTCATATTTTTGTGATGCATTGGACTTTGACAATCATTTTTTTTACATGTATTATGAACATGTATGCTGTCCACCACCCCAAACTTAAGACATTGCTTGTCTTGAAGCAACTACAAGCATAATCAACACCCCAAACTTAGTTTCTTGCACTCAATATTGAGGCAACTCAAAAGAAATACCTCTATTAAGGAAAGGGAATTACTTTTGTTGACTAAGTTTAGCAAAAGCAAGAAGTGGGGAACAAGAAAATGAAGTGCAAGGGTGGGGGGTTGGGTATGTGAAAAGAAGGCCTCAACCATCTAGATTAAAAATTGCACAATGCATATTTAATTAAGAAACAAGGCAAGTTCTAGAAGATGAATGCAAAAATACATGTAATATGCACACAGAAAAGAAGTAAAATGGCCCAATTCACTACCATGGCAAAGGTGATAATAACTTTGCAAAATGATAGTACAATTCACCCGACAAGAAAATATGTTCAAAATAGTAGGGACAGTAAATATGTACAAAAAGGAGAATAAGTAAGAGTTGGATGGGAAATGCAATCAGAGCATAAAAAGCAAAATATAAAAGAGAACTAGATTAAAAGGAAAAGAGAATAATTGAAATGAGGAAATATTTTTGTCTTTTATGTAGTACGGTGCAGGAAAGTAAGCTACAAATAAATGCAAAATAGAGACAAAGAGTTCACCCCCTTTTTATAGATGATGTACTCAAAGTTCAGGGGCATAATAATGCTCCTCCTGATGGAACTGAGAGCATCTAAGCAGAGAAAGAAAAGAAAACACGAAAGGTTGACTAAGTGGCATCTTCATCATGAAGAGGCTGCAGCTGGCCTGCTTCTCTTAGTTCTAGGGGTGTTCCTTCTGAGAATGCTAGACATTATCCTGCAGAAAAGAAAGAGTATATGAATGGGTAGTGCAGGAAAAATTTGGGTCAACCCTCTATGGTAACGAACAATCAGCAAGTAATTAGACCAGGGGGTTGCAAATTATTTTGACGCAATCCTAAATGACTTGTACGCATAAAGAGTGTGTAGTGCCACATATGACTCAAAGAGCATTCAATATTGATCAAGGTACATAGGAAAAACACATTGCATTCCATAAAAGATACATTCTATGGGCAAAGCATAGGGCTCAAAAGATACATACAATTGCAATTAAGCACAAAATAAATGGTGTGGCAAACTTTCATCTGATATAGCAATTGACTATAGAGCATAATGTGGCTGCTAAGTTTAAGGGCCATAACACAGCAGTATTGAAATTAAAGTCACGAAAAGCATGTTCAACACCCAGAAAAGCCAACAATTAGAGCTAATTATAGAAGGGACATGAGAATCAAGTGCAGCAACAGCAAAATACCATGTAATTTGAGAAGCAAAACAGCAAAATGGAAGGTTAGAACTCAATGTAAATGGACATGAACTGAATTTAGACATCAACATGCATGAATATGAAAAGGAATGACATAATGGGCATGTTTGAGAACATAAAAATAAGGGAAATAGGCATAACGAAAACAACAATTGAAATTCATAACATATGAAAATGGGCGTGGCCACTTTTGGGGACAAAAGTGGGAACATTGAACATGGTGGCAGCCAAACATGGTCATTGGGTGTAATTAAAGGACCTCACCCACTCTAATTCATACAAGAATGCTTAATTAAACAAGAAATTCACATCAATTTCAACATATAAGGGCACAATTGAAAAGCCCTAAATTGGGGATCCAAGAACCCTAACCCATGAATTAAGAGAGGGTGAGAGATTTACCTTGTTTGAAGTCGTGGGTGTGGTGAGGGAAGGTGCGTCTTGGGACTAAGAGTGAGTGGGTGTGAGTGGGTGTGAGTGGGCGTGAGTGGGTGTGTGAAATTGGGACGTGAAAGTGGGTGTGTGCTGGGCGTCGTGTGAGGTGAGGAGTGTGTGAAATTGGTGAGCGTGTCTAGTTTCAAAGGAATTAGTGGCTACTTTGGGTTGGACCCAAGGGGAATAGTGCAAATGGGGTGTGGGCGTGCCTACTCCAAACAAGAAAAGTGGGAACACCAAAGACGCTAAATTTCATTCCAATTTGCGCGTAGCCACTTTTAGTTAGGAAAGTGGGAACTCCAGAGAGGCTAAAATGTAAGGAGATTTGCGCGTGGCTACTTTCATTGAAGAAAGTGACAACTACAGTGAGGTTGTGTGTGTGGGCATATGCGTGTGGTGACTATGGGGCTTCAAAGTGGGAACTCCAGAGAGTTCCTCTTCATGAGCATATGCGCGTGGTGACTTTCATTGAAGAAAGTGACAACTATAGTAAGCCCCAAAATGCAAGTGAATTGCGCGTGGCTACTATGGGGCTTCAAAGTGTCCACGCGCAAACTATTGACCTCCTGGGTATCAAAGTAGCCACTTTCACTCTTAAAAGTGGGAACTACAGAGAGAAATATGCTTACCTTGAGCCAAAGTGACCATTATGGCTTATGAAAGTGACCACTCTCACGAACAGCAATTTGTACCAAGCATGAATGAGTACCCAAAGTGTTTACTGCTGCCACAATCCCTGCAAAAATTCTGAGTCCACAGAAAATTATTCACACAAAATTAAATTGTATTAGAGATCTATCTACAAATGAAAACAAATAAAAACAAAAACTCAATTAAAAGAATGCTAAGGGAAAGAACAAAATTCCTTATTCACGTGTGAGTTGCCTCTCACAGAGCGCTTCTTTAACGTCACTAGCTTGACGTGTGAAGTGATTTACTCATGACAGGAGTCTTGGTTGAAGGAAATGATGGGGGACTACACATCCACCTCTTCAATCTCCTCCAAAGGAACTGAGTTCTTCAAAAAATGCTTCAAGCGATGTCCATTCACTGTGAAACATTTGTTAGTGGATTCACTCTTGATTTCCACTGCACTATTAGGAAATAATTGTGTAACTGTGGATGGACCAATCCACCTAGAATGCAGCCTTCCAGTCATGAACTTGAGACATGAGTTGAATAGAAGCATCTTTTGACCTATACAGGACTCTCCTCTACCTATCAATTTATCATGATACTGCTTGGTTCTCTCCTTGTAGGTTCTTGAGTCTTCATATGCTCCTAAGTGCAACGCTTCTAGTTCTTAGAGTTGTGGCTTTCTTTTCCTTTTCCTCTTTCTCTTTCTTTTCCTTTGAAGTTGCTTCACTAGTTTAGTCCCCTCTTTCAACAGAATTTTGTGCATGCACAGGAGAGGGCTAATACCAGGAATGTCAGCTAAAATCCATCCAATAGCTCTCTTGTGCCTTTTAATTACTTCCAACAATATCTCCTATTGATCGCCTTCAAGCTTGGTGGAAATAATGACCGGAGCTTCTCATAATGTTTTGGTAGGGGCTTCAACTCCAATGTGGGAGGTTGCTCCACAGAAGGAAGTAATTTAGCACTTTCATTTGACAAAGTCTCTACAATATTCAAACCAAAGGCGTTAGATTCAACTGTACTTGTTGTACTCAACACATCACATTCTAACCTTATGGAATTTTTAGGTTCATCAACGTTGAAAGTAGTAGAATTTGCATTCAAATAATTAGAAATCTCAGCACAAATGTCACACAGAGAAGAACTATTACACGATTCACAATTGTAAGTATCGGCACAATCAGAAAAATTAAGGAGAGAGTCTCCTCCTAGAAATTCAGACAAACTATCATATATTAATTCATCAAGATGATTAATGTGGAAAACAAAGTGTTCTTCATTTGGGTGCTTCATAGCATCCAGTATGTTAAAGCGGACAATACTGTCTCCAAACTTCATAGTAAGTGATCTGGCATGCACATCAATCTTCGTTCTCGCAGTCTTTAAGAACAGCCTTCCCAAAATGATTGGTGCAACACTATCCATTGACTCTTTCATGTCAAGGATGTAAAAATCAGCTGGAAAAATGAGGTCATGCACCCTTACTAACACATCCTCCACAAGTCTAGCTGGATGTGTTGTGCTCCTATTTGCTAGCTGGATGATGACACCTGTGGGCTGCAATGGTCCAAGAGACAAAGATGTGAAGATAGATTAAGGCATAACATTAATAGATGAACCTAAATCAAGCATAGCATTATCTATCCTATTGTTGCCTATAATGCAGGGAATAGTAAATGTCCCTGGATCTTTGCATTTCTCCAGCATGGAAGTTTTCTGCCTCTAAAAAAGAGCTGATACATTCCTCCCCATGTTCACTCTTTCATTACCCTTTAGCCGCCTTCTATGAGTGCACAAATCCTTAAGGAATTTGGCATACTTTGGGATTTGCTTGATAGCATCTAACAAAGGGATATTGACTTCAACTTTTCTGAAAGTATCCAGAATTTCTTTATCAACCTCTTCTTACTTCTTGCTGGGCTGAACCATTCTTTGAGGGAAGGGAATAGGAATGGACCTCTCCTCTTTGTCTACCACTTTTGGTTGATATGGTGTAAGCATAGGTGCAGGCTGCTCTTGGCTCTTAATCTCTACTCCTTCACCTTCTACAGCTAAAGTGCAACTAGGATCCTTCTCCTTAGGCTTTTCTGGCTCTTGCATAACCTTACCAGACCTCAAGGTAATGGCACTCACATTTTTTGGGTTTGTTACAGTTTATGCAGGGAGATTGCCTGAACTTTGATATTGAAGTTGATTTAGGGATGAAGCAAGTTAACCCATTTGATTCTCCAAGGTCTTGATACTTGCTTGAGTCTGTTGTTGGAAGGCCTGACTCTGTTGCTGGAAATTAAGATTACTCATGGTGAGTTGCTTCACAAGGTCTTCCAAAGATTACTCACTCTTTTGAGGTGCAAGAGCTAGTGAAGGGGATGTTTGATGGTGCTGTTAAGATGAAGATGATGGATGGTGATGTTGTTGGGCTGAATATGGCTTGCTTTGTCCAGCTTGATGCGGTTGGAAATGGTTGTTGGATGGTTGGCTAGAGCCTTGATGCTGTGCATTTCCTCCCCACCTTAAGTTAGGATGGTTCCTCCAACCGGGATTATATCTATTAGAAGATAAATCTCAGCTTTGTTGTTGCTGCGGCTACTGAAAAGGGAATTTATTAGCATAAATATTAGCAGCGTAAGCTTGAGGATTACCTTCCGAAGATTTAGTTTCTTGTAATGTGGGGCAACTATTAGTAAAGTGATCTGTAGATGAACAAATCCCACAAAGCATTGCTGGAATGGATGGAGGTAGAGGTGTATATGCAGCAGAATTCTTTTGGATAGATGCCAACTGTTTTACCATAAAAGCCAACTCATCTAGCTTATGCTCCAGCTTGTGTGAATCTGAAGTTTGAATTTCATTGACACTCCTGGACATGAGAGAATTTTGCCTTGTAGCAAACTGTTGAGAGTTAGCTGCCATATTTTCAATGAAGTTTCTAGCGGCAGCGGGAGTCTTGTCAACTAGAGCTCCCCCACTAGCTGCATCGATCATGCTCCTATCCATTGGGTCTAAGCCCTCATAGAAGTATTGGATTAGGAGCTGGTCACTTATCTGATGATGGGGGCAGCTAGCACAAAGTCTCTTGAAACGCTCCCAATATTCATACAAACTTTCCCTTTCCAGCTGCCTAATACCATATATTTCCTTTCTTATTGAGGCAGCTCTTGAGACAGGGAAAAATTTTTCTAGGAACAATCTCTTGAGGGTGTCCCAACTTGTAATAGAGCCAGGTGGAAGATAATACAACCAGTCTTTAGCCAAATCCATAAGAGAGAATGGAAATGCCTTCAATTTGACATACTCCTCTAGAACACCTTGAGATGTCATGGTGGAACATACAATGTGAAACTCCTTCAAGTGTTTGTGAGGGTCTTCACCTGCAAAACCATGGAATTTAGGTAGAAGGTGAATTAATCCAGTTTTCAAAACAAAAGAGGCGTCCACATCTGGATATTGGATGCACAATGTTTGGTATGTGACATCTGGTGCAGCTAGCTCCTTAAGAGTCCTCTCATCACCTGCCATTGCTCCAAAACTAGAGTTAAGTGAAAATGGAGAAGAGTAAATAGAATTTGGTGTCACAGATTGCAATGATGCAGTAGGAGATGCTAATGATTCAGAGTGTTCAGAGTTTTCAGAGTGATCCCTATGTGTCCTAATGTTCCTATGAAAAGTCTTATTAATCTCCTGGTCTAATGGATACAAATCTCCAGGGTTTGATCGGGTCATGCACTAGATATTAACTAACTAAATTGAAAACAAATTAAGTAAATGAAATAACAAGAACAATTTGAAATCTCTCTTCAGAATTATGCAGCAAAAGTGCAGAAAAACAGAGTAATATGCAACAAAATGAGTGCAGAAAATTGAAAGTGAGTAATTGAAAAATTGCAGCACTTGAATGAAGAAAATGGTGTAAAAAATCTTGCAACAACAATGCAGAAACAGATCACAAAATTCGTATGACTTTCAACACAACACAAAAACTCAAAATGAAACAAACATACTAACTTGCAAAACACAAAAACAGAGCACTAATCATGTTCAACATAAGTTCAGCACCAAAAATTCCCTGGCAACGGCGCCAATTTGATGTAACGAATTTTTGCTACTCGTTATGCACAAAGATTGTCGTTAATCCTCATCAAATATGCAAAGAAATGAATGCAATACTAGGGTGTTATCCTAGGTCGTCTCTAAGGAATTTTTGGTTAGGAACATACATCGAACTAGTGTAAACATGGATTTTAAAGCAAGTAAATTGGGGGGAGGTTTGTCAATTTCCAGATTTTAATCAAGAGCAAAATGTAAACTAGTGAAATTCAATCAATTAAGAAGCGTAATCCCTAGTCAATCAATGAGTTCTATCCTTATTCTTTCAAATGATTCAATAATCCCCTTTTCTTCCCTTAAATTAAGTTAATCTAACAAGCGTAAATTAACTTTAGCATCTCAATTAAAATTAAGCATCTTAATAGGCTCCAATCTCTATCCCTAAGATTAAGCAATCTCAAAGATTAATAAAAATTAAGCAATTTTGGATTAGAATTTCGTTTGGCTAATTTAGGGTTCATTAAGCAATGTTCCCTTCATGCAAATTCCATTTCATTCAAAGATTGGGGTCAATAAATTCAAGGAAAGAAAGATTTGTATTGCAATTACTCCCAAGAATTCAAGATTCATGTGCATTGACTAGGAATTACAAGGAAGTTTAGCCCTCCATGTGGATGGGCTTCACAAATGAAAGAAAGAAATGCAAGAACGTAAGCAACATTAATGTAAAATCAACAAGAATCAAAGGGAAATTGGAAATTAAAACCTATAATGGACCCATGGCTGTCACCCAAGGCTCCAAAGCTCTGGAAAGAAAAATGTCCTAATTTGGCAAAGAGAATGAAAGAAAAATAAATTGTTCAAGTCCCCGTACCCTAATTCCTAAAATCTATTTATAGTGGAAGACATGTCAGCAAAGTGTCCACTTTTGCCTTTGAAAGTGTCCACTTTGGGCCTTGAAAGTGTTCACGCGCAATATACGTAAGTTTGCCAATTCTCTGGAGTTGCCACTTTTGGACTTGAAAGTGACTACTTTGGATGTTCGTAGCCACTTTGAAAGGTAATAGTGGCCACGCGCAACATGCTTCCAAAATGGCGTCCCTGGAGCTTCTGGAGTTGCTACTATTGGACTTGAAAGTGGCTACTTTGGATGCGCGTAGCCACTTTGAAAGGCAATAGTGGCCACGCGCAAAATACTTCCAAAATGGCGTCCCTGGAGCTCTCTGGAGTTGCCACTTTTGGACTTGAAAGTAGTTACTTTGGAACCTTTAATGCCCAGACTTGCTATAGTTGCCACTTTTGCTCCTAAAAGTGGCTACTTTGGGGGCAACTTTCATCAAAGGGCAACTTTACCTCAGCCAACTCCACTGATGACATCCTATATGGTGCAACAGAAATAGGATTTACTCCCGGAATAAGATCAATAGTAAACTCAATCTCTCTTTCTGGTGGCAATTCAATAACATCATTAGGGAAAACTTCTAAAAAATCTCTAACCACTGGGATATACTCAAGCTTCATTTCCTTTATAGTCTCAATTGAAAATAGAACCATGAAAGCCTTAGCACTCATTACATTTTCTAATGGATCTGGACCTAAGAATTTAGCACTTTATGATACTTTAGTGCCAAAAATCAAAATTTTCTCTTTACAATCTAATAGAACATGGTTGGATGACAACCAATCCATTCCCAAAATTCATCAAGTTGGGAAAGAGGTAAACAAATCAAATCTATACTAAAACTCCTACTATGTACCATCACAGGACAACCTAAACACAAGGAAGAAGTTGCTACAGGCTTACCAGTAGGAGTAGATACAATGACATCACAAGACAATTCTGATATAGGTAGTTCTAGACATCTCATACAATCCACAAAAATAAAGGAATGAGTAGCACCAGAATCAAACAACACATCTACAAGTCGGTCTTTTATGATACATTTACCTCTAATAAGCTCCTCTAATTTTGAAGCCTCAGCTCCACTCATAGCAAAAACTTTGCCTTTCACACTTGGGTTTGTTCTAGTGCTTGCTTTAGATTCAGGTCTTTGTTCCACACTCATGCTACCGCTCTTTTGTGGAGCAGACCAATAGACACTAGCAGAGTGTCCCATTTTCCCACAAATGTCACATGTTGGTGGAAGTTGAGGACAATTCTTTTTAACATGAGGTCCACCACACTTGAAACATTTTAGTGGCCTTCTGAAAGAACCAGAACCACCACTACTATCTTCTTGAGATACAATCCCCTTCACTTGAGACTGATTTGGACTAGAGTAAGGTCCTCTAGAAAATCTTGGAGGCCTTCAGTTTTGCCTCATAGGACCAATGATTCTGGTATCTGCCGTCTTACCCTTAGTATTGGCTTCAAATATTCTGCATTTACTCACTAGAGTGGGTAAATCTGTCAGCTGGAATACACTAACAGCAGCTCGAATATCTGGCCTTAGCCCATCTTCAAATTAAGCACATAGATCTTCCTCTCCATCATTATGTTGATAGTGAGGCCAATATTCTATCAATTCATGAAATTTAGCAGCATATTCACCTACAGACATGTTTCCTTGTTTCAACTCAAGGAACTCCCTAGCCTTCTGTTTCTTTAAATCTCTTGGAAAATAATTTCCCAGAAAGGTTGCCTTGAATGTCTCCCAAGGAATATAATCATCTTCTTGCAGTAGAGTTTGACTAGCAAATCTCCACCAGTCCTCAGCTTCTTCACTCAGCATATAAGTAGCATAAGTTACCTTATGCTCCTCTCTACATCCCATGGTATGGAAAATCTTCTCCACATCTACTATCCACCTCTGAGCTCCCTCAGGATCAAACTTTTCTTCAAATTTTGGAGGGTTACTAGTAAAAGAAGAAAGTCCTCTATACTCGGCTGGTTCAGCCTCCTGGTTATGTGCCAAAGTCTCTAAGACTTGGGTCATGCGCTCCAGGAGTTCATTTGTAGCACCAGCAGGTCTACCTCTACTAGCCATAGCTCTAATCTCGCAATAAACTCAAATCACTTATTAATCTATCATTCACATACACATAGATAAATCTAGTGCATGTAATTCACATCTAACAAGTCATATTAACAAATAGTCATTTCATATTCTAGTATATCTATTACACAACACAGACATGTTAGTCCCATACCCCAGTCTGGTCTGAATGAACTGCTTTGATACCAAAATTGTAACGCCTTATATTTCTTTCCTCAATATGTGATAAATTTTCATAAAAATTTAAATAGTAAAGTAAATTTTCTTTCAAAAACTCTTTATGAGAAAGAAACAATGAAATGATATAAGTTTCATTGAGTAAAATTTCATTAATTCATAAGTACTTTAGAAAAACAAAGATTCTAAAATTTTCATCAGCAACAAAAAGAAATAGTAGTCTTACAACTGTTTCAAAAGAATGCTATAGAACTGAAAATATCCATTACATAACTCAAAATAACTAAGTCCTATAGCAGTTCTTATCCATCCATGCACTGTGAGCCTGGTACTATTCATCCAGATTTTCTGAAAATGTTGTGTAAAGGTGAGTCTCTACCCTACCACTCATACATCACACATATTCATCACAAAACACATCTTATCACGATTAAAGAAAACATTATAGCATTACATATCACACTGTGATATAAATCATGTTTTCATCTCAACACATATGATATTCCACATATTCATAATTTCTTTTACTTTTATCCTCGCTTACTGCACCCTGTGGCCACAGTTATCTGATGCCTCTATCCCGAGGTCTTACACATCCATGTAAATAGTCACTGGATGGCCCAATGCAATACGGATACAACGCATGCAATAGACAGCCCCTTAGCAAAGGTAATGGTCAGAAGTCAAGTCGGGAAATGAGTGTGTGGCCATGTGGTGCATTCGAACACAATATTTCATGCACAATTCCGAATGTCACTCACCACCCTACATTTCCCTAAGATATCCCATATCGTCTCCATCTTCCACTCCCCCAGTGTATCTCTGTAACTATTTACATCATATCCTTTTTCCATCTCATACTCTTTCAAGTATATTCACATGTTCACATATTCCATTTCTCATGTTCACACATTTTTTCATTATATTTCCACATACTTTTCATCAAATCATGGCATATTCACAATATACATCATTTTCACATGAAACACAATATATTCAAACATGAAACATACATCTTTTCGTTTATTTCATATCACAAAATCATATATTCATATCAACCATCCTCAATATATCTTATCATGCCTTATTTGAACATAATATCATATTTTCACCATGTATTCATCATAAAATCACATAAATAGCCAATTATTCTCACTTTTCACCGATTATTTCTCATAAAACAAGGATTATTCCACATATAATTACATACATGACAAGATCTATGAGAATACAAGTAATAAACATAACAAAATGATAAAGTAGAGCCTCTCTTACCTCAAAACAGAGCTTTTACAAGGATTTAACCGAAGATTTAACTCTAGAACAGAGTTTTTCCTAAGAATACCATGAACATCTATAAGAAAAAGAAGAAAAAGAGAAACGAACGGTAAATATAACTTCAAACTTAGAGAAACTTACTTGAAATCCTTTAGAACGGACGTAAAATCATAGATCTAAAGAGAAATCTAAGTTTAGGAGGTTTAGTATGGGAGAAAATGGTGAGATATAGCCTTAGAACATTTGAGAACCTTGGATAGGAGTGAAGAAATGAAAATTTCATCCTTTTTATAGAAATTTTTTTTAAAGCTACTATTCACCGCCAGAATTTACTGTTCATCGCCAGAAACACTGTTCACCGCCTTACTATTCACGCCAGAAACACTGTTCGCGGTCACATTCATGTCAGAAATACTGTACATACGTACTGTACACGGACTCTACGCTTACTGTACATGGATTTGGCGTCAGTCATGACGTCATATGATGTCATTGATGACATCATCATCACTGTACATATGCAGTTTACTGTTCATAGGTGGTTTCACTGTTCATACGCGGTTTACTATTCATAGGCAGTTTTACTGTTCACTTTTTTAAATATATATATATATATATATATATATATATATATATATATATATATAAATTCTATCCAAATCCATTCCAATTATACTTTAACAAACCTCATTTTATTTAAATCAAAATGCAGGATGTTACAACATCTAGTAGAGGTATGTTCATATCTACCTTCCTGAAGGTCTCAAAAATCTCTTTCTCAGCCTTTTCAATCTTTTTGCTTGGCTGGATAACTCTCTGAGGGAATGGTAGAGGAATTGGCCTTTCAACATTTTTTGCCACCTTTGGTTGGGCAGGGGTAGGTTTTGGTTGTTCTTGAGTCATTTCCTCTCCATTTTGACCAACTGTAGCTGGAGTACAGCTTAAGTCTTCCTTCTCCTTGGGCATTGTGGGCTCTTACATCACTTTTCCAGATCTCAGGGTGATTGAACTCACATTTTTGAGATTCACAATAGTTTGTGCAGGGAGGTTCCCTGAGCCTTGAGATTGCATTTGGTTCAGAGAGGAAGCTAACTGTCCCATTTGATTCTCTAAAGTTTTGATACTGGCCTCGGTTCTCTGCTGGAAAGTGATGTTGTTCATGTTCAATTGTTTCATGAGCTTCTCCAATGATGGTTCATTTTTCTGTGGTGCACTTAGTTATGAAGAAGATGGTTGGTGATAGTGCTGGGCTTGTTGTGGTTGATGTTGGGATTGATGGGATCTATTTGGGCCAGCATGATGTGCTTGATATTGAGTGCCTTGCTGCTGGTTGTGTTGTTGAGAATTGCTCCCCCATCTCAAATTTGGATGGTTCCTCCAGCCTGGGTTATATCTATTGGAAGATAGATCCCAATTGAGCTGTTACTGCAAATTTGGAAAAGAAAATTTATTAGTGTAAATATTTGTAGCATAAGCCTGAGGATTACCTTCTAGAGTGTCAGACTCTTGTAGTGTAGGACAGCTATCAATGTAATGGTCTGTAGCTAAGCAAATCCCACACAACATGCATGGAAGCCAATTGCTTCACCATGGATGCTAATTCATTAAGCTTGTGTTCCAACTTACTAGATTCAGCAACTTGTACTTCACTCACATTTTTGGTAACATAAGAATTTTGCCTTGTTGTAAATTGTTGGGAGTTGGCAGCCATGTTCTCAATCAAGTTGCAGGCTGCAACCGGAGTTTTATCAACCAACGCCCCTCCACTTGTGGCATATATCATACTTTGGTCCATAGGGTGCAGTTTCTCATAAAAAAATTGTATCAACAATTGATCACTAATTTGGTGATTGGGCAACTAGCACACAACCCTTGAATCTTTCCCAATATTCATAAAGGGTTTCTCTTTCAAGCTGCCTTATCCCACATATTTCCTTTCTTATGGACGCAGCTCTTCATGCTGGAAAAAATTTCTCCAAGAAAAGTCTCTTCAAGTTATCGCAACTAGCAATAGATCCTGGAGGAAGATAGTAGAGTCAATCCGTCGCTGAATCCATCAGAGAGAACGGGAAGGCCTTTAATTTGACATGTTCCTCAGGCACACCTTGTGGCCTCATGGTTGAACAAACTATATGGAACTCCTTGAGGTGTTTGTGCGGATCCTCACCTGCAAGGCCATAAAATCTTGGCAACAAGTGTATTAGTCCAGTCTTTAGTACAAAAGGTGTGACGCCTAAAAATAACAGGATTTTTTTTTTTTTAAAACAAGGGAAGCGGAAGGATAACACATTCTTTCAATTCACCTCTAGTGTACCACATTTCAATTTAGAGGTTTGTTGTCTCATCATATAATATCAACATTAAGTAAAACAACCACAACAATACTCCATCATAACTGAATAACCTCATGCAATAGATATGGAAATGTTTGGTAATAATCTCGAAATCTTGCAACTTAATAAAATGAAATGACATAATTAAAGTGCACGAAACTAACATAGTCCAGAGATACAGGGAATGAAACAGACTGACTCCCTAAGAGCAGTTCCCTAAAAACCACAACAGACAGACTATCCCAATCAGTCGAGGGGAGAATAATCCTCGATGGGATCGGACTCCTCAGAGGATGTCGGGGAAGCGGAGCTAGAAGAAGCAGCGTCTTCTGTGTCCTCTATAATCCATCCAGCAGTGCGAGGTGGTGAATGAATTGTGGTAAAGGGTGAGTAAGTATTTGGGTAGGTAGGGAGCATGTGGGGCAGTACATCATCATTCCTCATATCTCTCTCAGTGGTCACAGGGGGTGGAGTAGGTTCCTCAGTAGGGAATGGTACAGGCGTAGGTGCTGGTCTAGAACTGGGAGTACGGGGATCAACGGACATGGGAGAAGGGGTAGCTGCAAGTGCAGGATAAGGTAGGTGAGAGTCTCCAGGTGGGGTAGAGAAAACAAGTTCAATGGGGGTATCAACCACAAAGTGGGTGGTCCATGAGTGTCCGACATCTTGTCCATGAATCACCCTTGCCATTCCATGGAAGATGCTTTGCTGTGCTGCCGCGTCGAACACCCAGACGTCCTCCTCAGATGGCAGGATCCATACCTTCACTCGGAAGCTGGTCATCTGTATAGGGCATATACAAAGGTACAACAACACACACAAACAGGGGTGAGTTCTCCAAACACAAGCAAGCATTCAATAGCCGTACCCCAAGGAAGGTGGCTTTTCACACCATCACTCAAGTCACATCATCATCCACTCTCATAACAAATATCATTACAATATAAGTCAATTCATAATTTTCACAGATAATTCCTAGGTTCATCAAACTAATAATGCACATGATGCATGAATGCAAGTTTCATTCCTCACTATCCATCCCTCAAATTTTCGTATTAATGCATATGGTATGCATGGGGATCCCTTACTCTACTGCCAGCGACTTGCCCAGCATTTAGTGTAGAGTTCACAATTTCATATCCAAGTCGTGTGGCGATCGGAGGAGTCCATTCCCTGCATCACAATTGCACAGAAAAGATTTCATATCATTATTCAAAAACACCCAAACTGGTGCTGGCCCCAAACTGGGTCTCTTCGGGAATGGACCTCAACGACCCTAGGATGTGGAGTTCTTGTTGGGCTTGGCTAAGGCTTGCAAGTAGGGTCACGACCCGGCCACAGAGAGCTCTGCTGCGCCATCTAGGTCGATTGTTCCCCCTTTCACCACCCCCGTAGGTCTACTCGGGACCGAACCTCCAATACCTACAGCTGTGCCTCTGTTATGTCATCAAGTCGTTCCAAAGAAATGTTATGATGCATGAAGTGTGATTCTTCTTTCTCTCCTCAATTTTTTCTCAATCTTGGGTCACACGGAATTCAAGCACAGAAACAAAGCCCTCACAAGGCTTGCTCGATCACTATTCACTTTCTCTTCTAGCATAGATTTGCCAAGCAATAAAGTTTAAGGATCACACACAAGCTTCCAATCCCACCAATGCACATCCACTGTTTTCCAACACATAATTCTCAATGATTTTGACACAACCCTCTCAGATTTTCCCACTCAAATCCTATTACATTAACTTGCTATATTAACACTACTCACTTTATCATTTCCATTATTATTAACCATACTACCTCCTACTTTAAATATGACTGATCTCCACTTTTCTCTATCTCTCTGGTTTTTCCTTTTAGTTAATTTCTAATTACTTGTATTGACTCTCAACTACCTATTTGATTCAAGGTTACTTAATTTCGTTCTAATTCTTTTTAGGTTCATTAATATCAGTCCTCACACGATAGGTTCCATTAAGCTAATAGTGAGATCTTTCTAAGGATGGCCTTTATTGATTAACTACTATATTCAGTCCCTTAATTACCATCTCCATACCTTTAATTAATATCCTTTTAGTTTAGGTACACTTTCCATCAAAAAGGGCTGCGTTTGATTCTCTCCTTTGATTCCTTGTATAATGTAATGAACAGGATGCATGATTCATCTTAGTGCTCACAGATTCAAGTGCAAACAGCAAACACACTCTATCATTATGCAGTCCTTATCACACATATTTCATCAAAATTATCACAATTTTAAGTACAACTTTTAGGATTTCTCATCATCAAAACCGAGAGTGAATAGTTCTCATTTTCTTGTCCACCACAATTTTCCAAAACACCACATGCATAAAGCTTTTCAAACCAAGTGAACACATCCATCACAGTCAATTCAATCATCCATCATCCAAACTAACAAGCAACCATTCTCATGCAAATCACACAATATCCAACACGGTTTTCAATTCCTAAGTGTAGTCAATATTCTAGGCTTTCTCCATGCAAGATCAAATCTGTCCAGCTTTTCCACTAGACTTTCATCAAACTAAAAATTACATAACATAAAGGAAATCAACATGCAATGACATAGTTTCATCGTCCAAGTGAAGGGGCAACATTTCCAAGTGACATTCGAATTTCTAAGGGAAAACCGAAACACTTAGGGGCTGAAATCAACATGCAATGGCTTCCATTTCACATGCAATCCAAGGTTTATTGGTTACAAGGATAGATCTACATTTTAAACAAAGAATCCAACCAAACAAAGGTGAAACCGAGGCATGTACAAAGAGATCCAAAGCATTTCATGGTTAAAAATTAACATGCAATGGAAAGAATATCTTGATCAAGTTCACGGTTCATGGTTTCAAGAAGAAAATGTCATTAGTTCAAAGGTTCTCCCAAGGGAACATAAAAACTGAGACATGCACAAAGAAAGATCCACATCCACACATCAAAGTTTCAAGCTTTTTAGGAATTAAAGTTGATTGAAGGTGAAATCAAACTCTTTGAGAGGTAACCGAGACATGCAACAAGGAAATCCATACACTTTTTGGATAAAACTTAACATGCAAGTTCAGATTTGAAGTTCTTCCAACATGCAGTCCAACACACACTAATTTTTCAAGGAAAAATGTGTAAAAACAGCCAAGAGATGGACATGCAAACACGTCAATGGTGAGAACTCCCCCTTGCCTTGATTGTGACGAAAATTTAGGAGCAAAAGGAGTTGATCTTGGCTGGTTCCTTAAAGGAAAGCTGCTGGACCGAGAGGATGAGTCTCAAACTTCAAACTTCCTCCTCTTGGTTAGGTTGTCTTCCTCGGTTCTCTTTGAAGAGAAAAAAAGGAAAAAGCTTTAAATGGTTAGGATCAAGTGAAAAAGGAGTTTCTTAGGAGTTTTCGGTGTTAGGCTTCCATGGATCTTCAAATCAAAGAAGGAAAAGGGATGAGAAAGCTTACCTCTTTGAAGGAAGGGTCACGGTTTTGAAGAATCAAGCAAGAGAATGCAAGAGTGAAAGCTTGGAGCTCCTTGGCTTGTCTTGGAAGGTTGAAAGGATGAGAATTTTTTTTGAGAGATTTAGGGAGGAAGGGTCTCGGTTTCTTTGAAGAAAAAGAGAGAATGGAACTTTGAAAGGAATTTTGAGAGGAAGGGTGGAGAGCTCACGGTTTTTGAGTGAAAAAAGAGAGAAATGAGGTGGTTTGATCTATTTATATGGAGGGTTTAACCTTTAAGTGACCAATTGCCACTTAACATGTTCATTTTGGCTTGCTTAGCAAGACTTTCAAACAGAAAACTGCACACGGTTTTCATTGAGTAAAAGCTGAAGTGAATTTGGTAAATTGATGCAAGGAAAGGGGTGCCACGGTTTTTTGTGCATGAATAGTGAATTTTGGGAAAGCTTGTAGGCAAAGTTAGTAAAATTCAGGAAGTTAAGTGCATGAAATACCCTAGGCTGCATGCACACGGTTTGGACATCACAATTTCCGAAATTCTGCACAAAAATCCAAAGGTAAGATTTTGGACAGCAATTGCATGAAATTTGGTTGGCCGAGAAAAATGCGACATGACTAGGTTGTCACTTGGACGAGACTTTTGATGTGGTGCTAAGTTCAAGAGAATGTGATTGGTTAGAATAATTATGATGTCGGCAATTTGAAAGACATGAAAAGAAAGTTCCGAAATGACTTTGCCGACAAATCGGGAGACAAAATCCTGTGCATGGAATTCTAGTGGTCAACACTAGATTTCGGAATATCGGGGCAATCACGATGTTTGTAAAATAGGGGACAAGGTTTGTTTGCATGAAAATCTATTGGCCGATACTAGATTTGGAAATCTCCGGGTAATGATTGCTAGATCTCACGAAATTTTATGCAATGATTTTGACGGCTAAGAAATCATTACTAAATCTTTGTAATGATTAGGAAATCTTTACAATAATGATTAGGAAATCTTTACAATAATGATTTCTAGATTTCGTGAGATTCCGTGTAAAATTTTGACGGCTAAGGAATGATTATAAAATCTTAGCAATGATTACAAAATCTCACGTTTTTCAAGGCAAATATCTTTGATTTGACAATTTTAAATAAGATAAAATTTTAACTTTCGGGATAGATTATCAAGGGCATTGTGAACAGCACAATTGAACATACTCAGGAAAATCTTTGGACGATATTGAAACTATCTATTTGCATGCAGTTACCTTAAAATACCGAATTCGGAAATAATTCAATATTCTAAAAAAATAAAATGCAGCATCTATCTAATTATTCCGACGCTAGTAAGCTGGAATAAGCTAATAATTGAAATCTAAAGACTACTAGCTAATTCACAAAAATTGGGGCATTACAAAAGGAGCATCAATGTCAAGATATATTGTATGCATAAAGTTTGATATGTTACATCTAGTGCAGCCAGTTCCTTTAATGTTCTTTCATTGTCAGCCATTTTTTCAATTTCAGATTCTAATGAATGAGGTGATGAATAGATAGATGAAGGAGATGAAGACTCCTCAAAATGTTCAAAACTTTTTCTATGTGTTCTAATGCTACTATAAAATATCCTACCAATCTCTGGATCAAGTGGATACAAGTCTCCAGGATTCGATCTGGTCATGCACTAGAAACCAACTATGAACAATGAAAAGAAGTAAACTAAATGAAATAGCAAAAATGCAAAAAAATTCATATGACAATTATGCAGAAAAATAATGTCTATGTGCAGTAAAATAAAGCATTAACACTAAACAGCAAAAACAGAAAGAAGTTGCAAACTATGGCAAGAAAAACGTATCACACACTCACAAATTCTGCAGAATTCTGTAGCAAAAATAGGGCAAAATGCAGAAAAATTGAAAATAGAACACTAAAACAAAGTAACTAACAAGTTCAATGCAAAATTAACACCAAAGTCCCTGGCAATGGCGCCAATTTGATGAATGGAAATTTTTCTCATTTGCAAAAGGATTTATCGTCAACCTTTATCAAAATATGTAGAAAATTTTATGTAGTATAGGATGCAAGCCTAGGTTGTCTCCAACGAACTTTGTTTTGTAACATACATTGAACATGTTGTAAATATTTACTAGAAAAGCAATTAAAGCAAGGGGGTTTTGTGTAATTCCAATTTTAATGTAAAGGCAAGTGATGAAATTAATGAATCCAATCAATGAAATGTGCAATCCTTAGTTTGTTCATGTAATTCTATCTCTATCCCTCTCAAGATTCAATATTTTTTCTCTTCCTCTGAATTAGGGTAACTCAAAAAGCAAGAATTAACCTTAACGTCCCATACAAATTAAGCAATTTACATGGGCTCCAACTTTTTTTCCAAGATTACGCAACCTTAGAAATTAACTTAGGATTAAGCAAACTAAGTTAAGAATTTTATTAAAACGAATTAGGGTTAATTAAGCAATGTCCCCCTCATTCAACCATAATTCAATTCAAAGAATTGGGAAATGTAAATTCATGAAGGAAAGGGAATTATATTGACATTCATATCCAGGAATTCAAGAATCCATGAACTCACTAAGGATTACAGGAAAGTTTAGTCTTCTATAAGGATGGGTCTTACAAATTCAAGATGAAAACAAGGAAAATTCAACATCATCAATGCAAGAATTAAAGGAAAATGAAGAGAAATTGTAAATCAAACCTTAAGATTAGCCTTGGCTATCACCCAAGGATCCTAAGCTCTGCAAAATGCTCCCAAAGTGGCAAAAGAATCTAAAATTACGTAAAAAGCTCTGTACCCTAATTTCTCAAATCTTATTTATAGTGCAGAAATTTTTGTCCAAAGTAACTACTATGGTTTCATAGTGATAACGCGCAGTGCTCCATAGTAGTTACTATCGCTCTATAGTGGTTACGCGCAAGTCTTGTGATTTGGGCCTCTCTGGAGTTATCACTTTGGCATCATAGTGATAACGCGCAGTGTTCCATAGTAGTTACTCTCGCCTCATAGTAGCAACGCACAAGTCATGTGCTTTTGGCCTCTCTAGAGTTGTCACTTTGGTATTAGAGTGATAACTTTGGCTACTCCAGAGTGTCTACTATGGTTCCAAAGTAAGCACGCGCAACACTTCTTCAAAATGGATCTTTGTAGTTGTTACTATAGGTTCATAGTGATCACTTTAGTCTGCCCTTCTAGATTTAGCTTGCTGTAGTGTTCACTATAGAATCCAAAGTGATCACTTTCATATCAAACTTTTTCAAATGCTAAAAATTCATGGAAAAAGTCTAGAAATTCCTACATAATCATTCAAATGATCAAAATTGTAAACTATATCTATGTAAATCAATGTAAATTAATTTAAAATTAAGAAACCTATGATATTTGACCAAATGATATTTTTATGTTATTTATACTTCCTAAGTTTACTTTTTCTATTAAGAAACATCAAAATGACAAATAAAAATCTAATAAAATGTGGATTCATCAGTCTCTAAAACTTTTTTGTCACTTGCAAGTTGTATCTTTGCATTTAATAGCTCCTCAACTAATCATTTTTTCATCCATTAACCAAAATATCTACATATTTAATTTTTTTTAAAAAAATCCTAACCTCTTATAGATCTGAAATTTAAAATTTTATCTAATTTGTATTTTATTTTTATTATTTATTTAGATGGGACCTGGATAAAATTGGATATTCATAGTCTAATCTCTTTGAGTGTCAGAGTACGCAGCAAGTGCATGACGACATAGTTAATGCAACTTTTGAAATTCTCCATAGTCACACCATCGCTCTATTAAATGCACCTTGAATTCTCATTGACCACGACTTCCAATGTTGTCTCTTTCAAACACCAAGTATTCTAATGTATTGCGAGTCACTCGAGGCTACTCATGTTACCAAAGTGTTGTTTGTGCTCCTCAATTGCATTTAATAGGGTCTCTAAAAAATTTTTGCCACTTGTAAGTTGCATCTTTGCATTTAATAGCTCCTCAACTAATCATTTTTTGATCCATTAACCAAAATATCTACATATTTAATTTTTTTAGAAAAAATCATAACCTCTTATAGATCTTAAATTTAAAATCTTATCTAATTTTTATTTTATTTTTATTATTTATTTAGATGGGACTTGGATAAAATTGGATATTTACAATCCAATCTCTTTGAGTGTCAGAGCACGCAACAAGTGCATGACGACATGGATAATGCAACTTTTGAAATTTCCTATAGTCACACCATCGCTCTATTAAATGCACCTTGAATTCCCATTGACCACAACATCCAATGTTGTCTCTTTCAAACACCAAGTATTCTAATGTATTGCGAGTCACTCGAGTGCTACTCATGTTACCAAAATATTGTCTATGCACCTTAATTGCATTTAATAGGGTCTCTGAAACTTTTTTGCCACTTGCAAGTTGCGTCTTTACCTCTGTGCTCTTTCGTACGAACAACTCAATAAGACGATAATATTGTTACTTAACTATGAATGTAATGAAAAGATTACAAGTGCATTTCATAGCAACATTCATACACTTAATAGGACTCGTAACTTAATAAAAGTTGTTCTATCCATGTTTTCAAATTTGGGTGAGAAAAACAAATATACTAAATAGAATAAAAAATAAAATTATCAAAACTTAAAATTTGATTTTTTTTAATATAGTTTTCTGTTTTGAAAAATAAAACATAATAAAAATTTATTTGTCAATCTAAGTTTTTAAAAATATTTTTTAAAAGTATTTTTTTTATTTTTTAAAATAAAAAAATCAAAATAACCTCTAAAGTCTTTATGTTTTGATTATTTATTTTTGCTTCTAAATATTTAATATATATATATATATTCACTTGTTTTAATATATCAATATTATTTACTTTTTTATAATATTATCTATTTATATTATTTATATTTATTCATTAAAAAATATTTTACTTTTAAAATTAATTATTATTTTTAGTTTAATATTAATTTATTTTTTTAGTTCAATTCTGTTAGTAAGAAAAAAAAATAATATTAAGACTCATAACTTTATAAAAGTTGTTCCATCCATGTTTTCAAATTTGGATGAGAAAAATAAATATATTGAGTAAAATAAAAAATAAATTTCTCAAACTTAAAATTCATTTATTTTTCTTTTTAAATGTAGTTTTCATTTTTAATAATAGAAAATAATAAAAAATTATTTGTCAACCTCAATTTTTAAAAATTATTTTAAAAAAAATTATTTTTTAAAATAATTAAAAATGTTTTAATATATATATATATATTCGTTTATTAAAAACTATTTTATTTTTCAAATTAATTATTATTTTTTAATTAAATATTTTATTTTAAATATAAAAAATATATTTAAGGAAATAAAAATACTAAAAATAAATATCAAATATATATAATTTAAAATTCTAAATATAAAAAAGTAAATAAAACTCAACACATATTTTTTAAATTTATTTTAAAAAATTTATCAAACAAGTTTATTAATTTTCTCATCTTAAAATTCGTTTTAAAAACTAAACTAACAAAAAAAAAATTATTTCATCTAACTGGACCTAATAAATACATAGTTATAACCAAAATAAAAATCTTTGTTTATTTTTTTTAATAACCATATTCACACGTTATATATCAGATTGAAATTTGCAGTCATTTGATTATCGCGTGGAACGCATGGCCAGGCCTGTTCGTACCCTCGATATCATATTCAAAGTTCCAACCATAACTTAGTACCGCGGACAGGTGCAACTACTATGCCTTTATAAACCATATTTTCAACACTTGATTTTTTTTAATTTATAAAATTAGTTTTCTTAAAATTAAATTTAAAGTAATATTGTTTATTTTTAAAAAAAAATTAATGTAAATTCTCACTTTAGTATAGAAATTACGTTCTTTATTTCTTTAAAGGCAACTTTGTTAACTTAATTGTAAAAAATGACAATCAAATATAATTATTTGACAAAGATCAATATTAGGCCCTGAGATTAGTTTAGAGGTGCGATCGTCTAGGATTCAAATTTAAAAGATGATCCAAAGTAAAAATTGTGTTCTACTTTCACTTGAAAATAATTTCAGCTTTTACAGTTTGCAGTTGAAAAAAAAAAAGACCTTTTAATTCCTTACACTTCACTTGCTATAAACGTAGTCGATTCTTTGACTTCTGTAGACTTAAAACTTCATTTAATTCTAAAATTCTACTCTCCTTAGCATTAAAGCTAATGAAAAATTTTAGTTTTTCTGAAAAATTAAAGAGTTATTGAGTTTGTCAAATCTACATATTGTTATTTAAATATTTTAATCACTATAGAATTTTAACTAAAAGAAGTTTTTTAATGTTAAAGTTAATCAAAACTTACCCAAGGTCATCAATGTCACAAGAATGGTTGAATGGTCTCGCAATTTTATCAATTGATAAAGAATTTTTAGAAAATATTTATGTTAATATTATCATTAATGATTTTGCATCTCAAAATGCTTATAGAACCTAATTTTTATAATTTTTGTAGTTGATTATAACACAGAAGTTGTTTAAATGAAAGAATATTTTTTTATAATAATTTTATTAGAAAAATTATAGCCACTTTAAAAAAACGTATTATTTTAATAAAATTATTAATATATATTTTTATTTTATTTATTATATTTTATAATTTTTTAAAGGGTCATAATTTCCTATTTCACCTAAGGTCTCAACAATGTTAAGAACGGCCATGATCAATATTCATCACTTTCTAAAACTTGTTGAGAATATGAATCAATAGCTATTATTAATATTTACTCCTATTTTATGAGTTTTAATTATAAAAATTATAGATTTAAATGGACCGTTATATATTTATAAATAGCTTTATTTGTGATTTATTTTCATATTAGCGAGTAGAATTAGAATCAATTTTGAGTTATGGTTTTCTTGTATTTTATTAGTATGAATAAAAGTGTGAGTTTCTACTTTCAAGTTTATAGCCTTCTAAATTTCTTTTAGTTCCAACATTTGGAAATCAAAGCTTTATTTGTTCTTGAGAGACTTGGTAAGGTTGAGAGTTCCACCAAATACCTAAACACTTACATTGAGAAATGTAAAATGCAATCTCATAACTCAGTTGTAACACTACTAGTTTTTGTGAATGAGAACTATCATCTATGGGCAATTAGAATGGAGGCTTTTTTTTATACAAGTGATCTTTGGGAGGTTGTTAAGGAGGATTATGAGGTTAGACAATTACCAAAAAAATCCAACGCTTAATCAAATTAGGTTTTATAAGGAAAGAAAACAACGAAAATCAAAAGTAAAATCTTGACTACTTTTTAGTTGTTTCTCTGGCAATCTTTACTAGAATTATAACTCTAAAATCAGTAAAGGCCATCTAGAATTTTCTCAAACAAGAGTATGAAGGAAATGAGAAAGTCATAGGGATGCAAGTGCTAAATTTTATTAGGGAGTTTGAGATGGAGCGGATGAAGGAGTCAGAAACAGTGAAATAATATTATGACAGACTTCTAAGCATTGTGAACAAAGTGAGGTTGCTTAGAACTTAGTTTCTTGATACGAGAATTGTTTAAAAAATTCTTATGACTGTTCTTGGGAGATTTGATTTGTCAGGCTAGTGATTTATTATTGAGTAATTTATAATATTTTATACTTGTTCAATGTTAATTGAAGGATTATTTGGTATTTGAATATATTTAGATGGAGTTTAAAATTATAAAAAAAAAAAAAAAAAAAGTGAACAGTACCGTATGAACAGTGCCAATGAACAGTAAAACCGCCTATGAACAGTGTAAATCGCGTACAAATCGTGTATGAACAGTACAAATCGCATATGTACAGTGACTGCTCACGTCATCAGTGACATCATCATGACGTCATTGCTGATGTCATATACGCATACAGTGCG
Organism: Abrus pulchellus subsp. cantoniensis; assembly: GCA_024086825.1. Classification (NCBI taxonomy): domain Eukaryota; kingdom Viridiplantae; phylum Streptophyta; class Magnoliopsida; order Fabales; family Fabaceae; genus Abrus; species Abrus pulchellus. Next base: position 18,177,105 of record CM044056.1, read on the forward strand.
TGTACAAAACGCGTGCACAGTGGTTTTCGGCATGAATAGTGCCTGAAACAGTGTTTTTCGGCGATGAACAGTGTTTCCAACGGTGAATAGTAAATTTTGAAAATTTTCTATAAAAAGGGGGCTTCACACAAAATTTTCATTTCTTCACCTCTATCTAAGGCCGTAAACCACCATTTTCTCTCATACTAAACCTTCCTAAACTTAGATTTCTCGCCAGATCTGAGATTCTACGTCTATTCTGAAGGATTTCAAGTAAGTTTCTTTAAGTTTGAAGCTAGATTTACCGTTCGTTTCTCTTCTCCTTCTCTTTCTTATAGAAATTCATGGTGTTCTTAGGAGAAACTTCGTTCTAAAGCTGAATCTTCGGTGAATCTTGTTATAAAACAAGTAATATTCGGTAGATCTAGTATGAATCATCTTTTTGAGGTAAGGAGAGTTTACTTTAGCCTATAATCTATGTTTTGAACGGTTTAATATGCTATTTCAAGATATTTTGATATGGTTTTGTTAGATCTATTAATTGATTTAAAATGCTGAGATTTTGGCTGATTTATTATAAACTTGCCTTAGTTGAGCTGTTAAAATAATTTTGGCAGTGTGCATCATGCTGAGATATATGTTTTGCATCATTATAGAGCCGAGTTACATGTTTAGGTAGGTAGACGTGTAACGGTAAGTTCATGCTGAGCTGCTATGCTGTGCTATCTGGATCCAGATACCGGAATGGGTCGCTCCCGGACCGGCTCACTTCCTTTTGGATTACTTAGGCTGTGAAACCAGTTGGAAACTGTTTTCATGCTGTGCATTAGATGGGCTGGAAATGCATGGGACTATTGCTGTGAGAAATATTTTGCTCTACATATATGATTTTATTTTATTTTAGTAAGCTCACCCTTGCATCTCTTTTTATGTCATTGTGTGCGTGTGTACTGCGATGATCGTACGGTGGTACGTGAGCAGATGTAGCAGGTGTTGCATCTACTTCACAGGCTAAGGGGTCAGTGAAGAAAAGTTAGAAGCTGGAGTTGAGTAATAATGCATCAAAGTCCTTTTTCCTTATATTTGAGACCTCATGTCGAGGGAGCTACGTAATATAATTTTGGGTATTTTGAATATTATAAACTAAATGTAATATTATGTTGTTCTGTTGGATATTTATTGTAAGGAACTTTATTTTACTTTGAATGAGAAGTGAATTTTATACTTATATTCTCTATTATTTACCTATTTTAAATAAGTATGTGGTGTAGAAACAATGTTCTCGGTTCCTTATAAAAAGGGGTCGTGACATGATTCCACTATTTCCTCTTTGAAAAATTCAAAAGATTTGTCAATTATCACTTTGGTAGAATTGTTATATGCTTTGCAACCCCAAAGAACAAAGAAGACTCATGAGGAGCCAAATCATCCTCAAGGGAGAAACTTTGAGAAGCCAAATCATCATCCTTGTCAACATTATGGAAAGAAGAATCATCCTCACTTTAGATGCTGGAAGAGGCTTGACATACGCTGTAACAAGCAACCAGCTTGGTCATATTGTAAAAATTTGTAAGAACAAAAATCAGTCTCAAATTGGGACTCATATGGTCGATCAACAAGAAGAAGTTGGTTAATTGACAATGGATGTACACATCATATGACCTATGATGAAGAATTGTTCAAAGAGTTGGATCGAATCATAGTTTCAGAAGTTAGAATTGGCAATGGAGAGTGCATAGCTGTGAAAGGGAAGAGGACTATTTTAATTGAAAGTTGCTTAGGTATGAAAATAATCATTGATGTATGTACTTGATGTTAATCAAAATTTGTTGAGTGTTAGGCAGTTGCTTGAAAAGGCTACTGATAAGTTTGTAATTAGGCCTTATTTTACAGCCATATATTCATATTTGACCTTTATTTTATTTGGTACTCATACTAATTTATATATTAATTATGCAGTTTGGTATAAAGATGCCACAAGTATACTTTGAGTGTGTTTTGGGCCCAAATTGATAGAAGATTAGAGCTTCACAGCAATCAACAGGCCCAGACCCTTTCAACAAGCACGGGGGTGCTTCAAGCTCATGCACGGTCATGCTTAAGGCCTTGCACGGCCGTGCTCATCCGCAAGAAGCCAAATTATCAAGAGTCTTTAGGGTTTTCAAACCCTATTAAAAAGATATCTCAGGCATCATAAAGGACACCATTTTTACATCTAGTCTTTGGCTTTCGAATACACTTCTCGTCTCTTTTCTCTTGCATGGGATCCTTGGTACATGCTTGGTAAGACTTGGAGCTTCGATCGATCGTACTTGAAGACCGAGAACTCATCTCATTCTAGTTTACTTTTCTTTATGGCTTTGTTTATGATTGTTTTAGTTCTTTTCTTTAGCATGAGTAACTAAGTCCATAGCTAGGGCTATGAGAACTATTGTTCATGAATTTATAGGATTTTGACGTTTGAATCTAAATTTGATTTCTATTTTGTGATTATATTTTATCTTATTGTACTTCTCTCTTAATCCTAATTAATTATATCGTCAGGCGATCGTACCTCACTTAATTAATAGATCTATAGGGTAAAACGAGACAAAGGATTAGGTGGACCAAACCAATCTTTCTCTTCTAATCGTTATTAAATTAACAAATTAATAGGTTCCTTAAGTTTTCTTAAATTGATGTCCTGCATGATTATTGGAGATGTTAATTTAGAGAAAAGAATATTCATATTGCATGACCATTAGGTATTAATAATATTCATATGAATGATTGGTAATCACAAGGAAAACGGATTTAGAGTTAAACAGAAAAATAGCATAAAGGATTGAATGAGAAAACCCATATGCCTTAGGTTCCTCTCCGATAAGTTTAACTAAGACGTACATTGTATTCCTTGCTCTTAGTTTATAATTAATTTTATAAATTCTTGTTTTAATTAATCTTATATATTTGAAACTTAAACAATTGAATTAGAAAATTCTTAGTAATTGAAAAACAATCCTTGTGGAACAATATTTTGGAAACTTAATTTAAGAACCCTTTATTACTTCTCGATGGGTACACCTACCCTCCGAACAGCTACAAAGTCTTGTTTGAAGACAAAATGTGCTTGATCAAAGATATAAGTGGGTAGGATTTGTTCAAGGTCAAAATGAAAGGAAAAAGCTTCTCTTTATATCTGATGGAGGAAGTGCAAGCTATTATTTCAAGCTCTGTCAGTGTCATTGAACTTTGACATAAGAGAATAGGTCATTTCAACCATGTTGCATTGTTGAACATGAAGAAGCACAATATTGTGAAAGGTTTGCCATCATTGGAAGATCACTTGAGTAGCTGTAGTGCATGTAATATGGGAAACAAACAAGATGAAGAGCCTTACGAAAATTGTAGTTGATTCACACAAATCTTGGAGGACCTCAACCTTAATTGTCTTTACCAGGGAGTAGATATTATATTGCTCTTATTGATGATTTTACAAGAATGTATTGGATTTATTTCTTGGGATTCAAGTCTAAAGTTACAGGAGTGTTTTGGAGGTTCAAGACTTGGATTGAAAATTAAGTTAGCAATAAAATTTAGGTTCTAAGGTCTGATAATGGAAAATAGTACACCTTGGAGCAATTTAATTTTTTCTCTGAAGAGGTTAGGATTAAACACCAACTTACTACTCCTTACATTCCTCAATAAAATAGAGTGAGTGAAAGGAAGAATAGAAAAATAATGGAGATGGCTAGAAGATGCATGATGCATAAGAAAGGACTTCCAAAGAAGTTATGGCCTGACGTTGCAAATATTGCAATGTTTCTATTAAACAGGCTTCCTACAAAAGTAGTGAAAGGAAAAACTCCTTATGAAGCATGATATGACTATAAACCTTTTATTCAAAACTTTAAAGTCTTTGGATGTATTTATTTTACTTATGTGCCAAAGGTGAAAAGAGATAAGTTAGACAAAAAGGCAGAAGTTAGAATTTTCATTAGCTATAGCACAACTTCAAAAGCTTATAGAGTCTTCCAACCACAAACTAGTAAGATTCTAATAAGCAGAGATGTTTATTTTGCTGAAGATACAATGGAGTTGGGAGAAAGATGAATGGAAGCATGTTCCTAATTTTTCTTTTAAAGAAGATGGAGATGAAAATGTTGATATCCACCTGTAAGAGGAACCGAATTACTTTATGAAATTTATGAAAAATGTAATGTTATTGTATTAGAACCTTCAGAATTTTCTAAAGCTAAAAAGGATCCAAATTGGATTGTTGCAATACAAGAGGAGCTTAACATGATTGGGAAGAACCAGACTTAGGAATTGGTTCCTAGACCTCAACACAAAAATGTTATTAGTGTTAAATGGGTGTTTAGGACCAAACACAATGCAGATGGTTCTATTAATAAGCACAAAGCCAGACTTGTAGTGGAGGGATATGTTCAAGTATTTGGAGTTGATTTCTTTGAAACATTTGCTCCAGTTGCTCGGCTTGATACAATCATATTAGTTCTTACTTTTGCAACTCAAAAAGGATGGAAGGTGTTTCAATTGGATGTGAAATTTGCTTTTCTTAATGGTTATTTGTGGGAAGAGATATATGCAACTTGAAGGTTTTGCACTTAAAGGACAAGAAGACAAGATCTATTTGCTAAAGAATGCCTTGTATGGTTTAAAGCAGGCTCCAAGGTCCAAGGGTTTGGTACAGTAGGATTGATGAGTGCTTGTTGAGTATTGGTTTCACAAAAAGTCTCAATGAGTCAACTCTTCATATGCAATGCTTGAATTCTAAGATTTTAATTATTTTTTGGTATGTGGATGATTTCTTGGTGACAAGAAACAATATTGAATTTGTTGAGGAGTTCAAGCAAAATATGATAAAAGTCTTTGAGATGACAAACTGTGGAGAAATGATTTTTTTTCTTGGAATGGAAGTCAAACAAGATGAGAAAGAAATTGTTATTAGTTAGAAGAAATATACAAAAGAAATTCTTAAGAAGTTTCAATTGGAGAACTCTAAGCCTATGAGTACTCCAATGTTTCAGAAGTTGAAGCTTTGCAAAGAGGATGGTGTAGAAAAAGTTAATGAGACTGATTTTAGAAGTCTTATTGGTTGTCTCATGTATCTTATAGCAACAAGACCTAATATCTTGCAAGCTGTAAGTGTTCTTTCTAGATTCTTACATTGTGCAAGTGAAGTTCATCTTCAAGCTGCTAAATTTGTGTTGAAATGTCAAAGGAACTCTTAGTTACGAAATTTGGTTCGAACATAATCAAGAATTTCATGGATTTTCTGATAGTAATTGAGCAGGTTCATTGGATGATATGAAAAGCACTTCTAGTTATTGCTTTACATTTGGTTCTAGAGTGTTTTCTTGGACCTCAAAGAAGCAAGATATTGTGGCAGAATCAACTGCTGAAGCAGAGTTCATAACTGCTACTATAACTGTTAATCAAGCCTTATGATTAAGAAAATTGTTTGTTGAGCTACAAGTTGTTTAAACATATTCAACTAAGGTGTTTGTCCATAATCAAGCAGCAATTGCAATTTATAATAATTCAGTTTTTCATAAAAAGACTAAACACTTCAATATCAGGTTATATTTTCTTAGAGAAGTTCAAAAAATTTTATTGGAAATTGTAAACATCTTCGAAAAGCGCTTTTAAAAAAATAGTTCCAGATTTTGAAAAAGAAATTTGGAATCAATAGCTACTAATGAAAGGAGGAGTGTTAAGAATCTAAATCAATAGCTATTATTAATGTTTATTCTTACTTTATGAGTTTTGATTATAAAAATAATGAGTGTAACCGTTAGATATTTTTGTTGTATTGAAAGTAATTTAGTATAAATAAAAGTGTGAGTTTCTCATTTTAAGTTTATAGCTTTATAAATTTTTCTTAGTTCCAACAAAACTTCACAAGAAGAACTTCGATCTCCGAGGAGAAACATGTTTTCTAATCTATGTTGCTATGTTTTCTTTCCTCTTCTACTTGGTCTTGCACTTTTTCCACAGATATCATCTCAGCTTGAAACTTCTCACAAGGTAGAACTGCTTCCTGGCTTACAAGGGCCTCTTCCCTTTGAACTTGAAACTGGGTGAGTAACAGCATTTTCCCTCTTTTGGTTTCAAGATTTGAATTTTGTTGGTCAACTTAAGGTTTTATATTCTTCACCCTTTTTTGGTCAAGTGTTACTGTTTAAGTGAGACATGCGAAGGAGATAGATGCTGTTGTGTTGTGAGGACTTTTGTTGTATCAAGTTATGTGCATGTTTCACAGGTATGTAGGGTTGGGAGAGTCAGATGATGATATGCAAGTCTTCTACTACTTTATTAACTCAGAGAAGGACCCTGAGAAAGATCCTCTTATGCTTTGGCTAACTGGGGGCCCTGGTTGCTCTTCATTTTCTGGCCTTGCTTTAGAAATAGGTAATGTTGAGACACCAACATTCTGTTTTCAGTTTTCAATAATCTCCTATAAATCTTCTCAACAGACCTCCTGCTATTAAATAAAATAAATATTACATGAAAAAGTATATGAATCTATTATCTTGAAAACATGAAAAACATTTAATAGTTTTTTATTTAATAATTAGGAAGATTTAGAGGGAAAAAAAGGGTAGAAAGATTTGGAGTTATGCTTCTAATATAGTTTCTATAAAAGCAATAGATTTAGGTTGTATTTCCCTTCTATGACACCAAACTGTATAATGCTTTTGTGGGGATTGAGGTCAATTTCAGGAATTTATTCTTAAAGCTCTCGTAGGAAGGTAGAAAAAGGGAATACTCTCATTTTTATCCATTAGAAGATAGCACTCAAATTAGGAAATGCAATTAAAATTCTTATTTATATTAAGATTATTCTTAATGTGACCTCCATTATCATTTCTCTCTCATTAATGATAAGTATGTAAATATTTAAGAAGGTTGTAGAGATACGGTAATAATTGAAAAGATAGAACAATATTGTAGCCAGTTTGGCATAAATTTGCCTCTTGCAGAATCATTCTGCAGCAAAAATGTGGACACCAATGTTGTGATTTTTCTATTTTTGGTTTAGGCTTTCACTACAGATGATCCTTCTGAAAGTGATTCACTCAACAACTTTCACAGAATGACTTTTGTCATCAATTGGATGTAAATAGGTCCATTTGCATTTAAAATTGAGGAGTATAACGGGAGCTTGCCAAATTTGGTCTTGAGGCCACAGTCCTGGACCAAGGTATTAATTATAGAATTTCTCCTCTAGAATTTCACTTTGATTTCATTTGTTAAAGTTAACACAAAATTTATAATCAATTAATAGTTATATTAAGCGTGTGGTTGTTATATGTGTGTAATTTGTGTTGAGATAACTCTATAATTAGTAATACCTGTTCTTTTTATATGTTTCTTTTGATTATTTTGTTGTTGGAGGGTGATGTGGTGCTACTAATGTTAATGATTTCTTTGGTCAGGCATGTAGCATTATTTTTGTAGATTTACCTTTAGGAACTGGCTTCTCCTATGCGAAAAATGTCAGAGCTCAAAGAAATGACTGGAATTTAGTTCACCATTCCTATCAATTTATTAGGAAGGTACAGGCACTATGCATGTGATCATGTCACTGTCATCATATTTCATGCCAAGTTTTCCAATTTCTTCGTCTCATAACCAAAGCTTAAAACAAGCTATTTAAATTTGATCATTTTGTTATTAAGCTGCATATTTTATAATCTTTGTAGTGGCTGATTGATCACCCAGAATTTCTTTCAAATGAATTTTACATTGGAGGTGATTCATACTCTGGCATTCCTGTCCCTGCTATTGCTCATGAAATTTCAACCGGTAAGAAATTTTAACTGTCTCAATTTATAAGATGAATGAAGTATTCAAGTAATAACTAATGTCTTTATAATTTATCATGACAATGTAGCAAACATTGTTTTGTAATCATTTTAAGTATATCTGCAAATTAGCATAACAAAAATTACAATCGAGATTACGTGTATTTATATAACTTGTTCACTCACTGTATCAATATCAATTACTTTATTACTCCCTCATCTTCATTTCTGATTTTCTCTCTCCCCTTATAAACTTAATAGAAAGAAAACTAAAAGAAGTCAAAATTGACTTTTCATACTAGTTCATACTGCCTAAGCTTACAAAATTTGACTCCTTTCAAAAGTAATTGCTTGTTGTAAGTTTGAAAAGCAAGAACATGCATGGAAATTATTTTTTGTATATAGTTTACATATATTTGGATTAGCGAATGATTAACAACTTACAATTAGCTTGTGAACTTGTGCCTTTGTCTTCCCTCATTCTATTCATTTTGCAGATAAATAGTAAAATAAAATAATTTTACGTTACTTTTAATTTAATAAATTGTGCCATAAATGTTTTTATGTTCTCACGTTTACGAGTGGATATTAATCATCAAACAATGGTTTTCAGAATTTTATTTCTTTTTCATACTTAGCTATGTTGCGAGATAAATTAATTGTTTAACTTAATCATCAATTTTAACTAAAAATTTGATTTCTTCTCACATCCTCTAAAATATAATAACTATCAGAAAAGCATCAAATATAATTCTCAAATTTAAACATTGGTTTCTCCAAGACTTTTTCATAGAAGCAAACAGACTAGATCATTCTACACGTAACTAACATATAAAAGGTTTAACATCCACATCATAATTATGATAAAGCTAACTGTTATTCTTCAATTTCCTTGATTAACAGGAAATGAAATAGGTTTCCAACCATGGATAAATCTCCAGGTTTGATTCAATTTCTCTGTCTATGCTTTCAATACTTACTGACAAAAGAAAAATCCAGAAAGTGGGTTTTGGAGTCCAATATTCGAAACTCCAAAACGAATAAGGTTTTTCAACTTTCAGAAATTTTAATGTTAACAAGTACTCTCTTGTTATATGGACTAAAAAGCCTTAATTAGTTTTAATATATTCAGGGATATCTGCTAGGGAACCCCGTAACAACACGGAGAGAAAAAAATGATCAAATCCCCTATGCTCATGCAATGGGACTTATTTCTGATGAACTCTATGCTGTAAGAATATTACTTTTTTTTTTACTTCATAATAAAGCTGCTGCATTGTATTTTCTTATGTTAGTACATAATGTTGATGTGTTGGTGTTCAAATTTTGCATGAAAATATTTGGTTATTATTTATATTTCAGTGGAATCATATCAGCAATTTATGTGATGTTCATTTAAACCAATTTTAAAATGAAAAGACAATTATTCTTAATCATGTACCATCTATGGACAGTCACTGCAGAGAAATTGTAAAGGAGAGTATACAGATATAGATACCACAAATGAAATTTGTCTTAGAGATCTCGACTACTTTGATGAGGCAAGTAATGGCTATCCCATTTTTATTATGATAATCCCTTCTACTCTTGTTGTTCAGATTCGTTGAGTATACTCACCTTATTGGTAAACTGTTATTTCTTATCTTCAGTGCCTTTCAGGAATTAATAAGTTCTTCATTTTGGATATCTATTGCAAAGATGATTCGGCTTTGTGGAGGAGATCTCTGACTCAGAAGTCGATGGCCTCTCTTAATTCTTATCTCAGAATACCAGACATAAAATGCCAAGTAATTTTGCATACCTCGTGTAGGCAGTCACATGTTTTGTCCATAATGTTTCAAAGTTGATTTTTCCTCATTTTACATTATTGTAGATTTATAGTTTTTTCCTTGCCACTCAATGGGCCAATGATGAGAGTGTTCGCAAGGCGCTGCATATTCGAGAGGTTTGATATAATATGTACTTCATTTTATTTCATGGATTGGTTAATGTGGCTTCACATTAGGTCTATGTTTATTTCTAAATATTTCTATTCTAAATTTGAGTCAAACATAGACCAAAGAAGCCTTAGTGGTTGGTGGATATCATATATATTGATGTACCTAGCTCAATGTGCTGCAGGGAACTATAGACAAATGGCAACGTTGTTCTAGTATTGATTTTGACTATCAGATCCAGAGTAGCTTTGAGTTTCATGTAAATCTCAGTGCAAAAGGCTATCGTTCCTTAATATACAGGTGAAGATTTTCAAATCTAAGTTATACATTATTTCTCTAAAAGATATAAGCACAATTTGAATAAACTCTTAAATAAGCGCTTGTAGAAAAGAAAATGAGGTAAAATGAATAAAATTTCTTTTATAAGTTAAAATCAAATTATGCATCTTAGGTCTTGGAAAAGTTAAATGAAAGAGATCTAAAAGAAATTGAGTACAAGTAAAATTTAACTTAAGGTAGAAGCTTAATTGATTTTATTCTTTATGAAAAGTTAACTCGGTTTAGGCTATAGTTATTTTCTTATGTTCAGTGAATTTTATGGCAATTGGTGTTTTATTACAGTGGGGATCATGACCTTGTTGTTCCTTTCACATCGACTCAAGCATGGATAAGGGCTCTAAACTACTCCATTGTGGACGATTGGAGACCATGGTTTTTAAATGGCCAAGTTGCAGGGTAGGCATGAAACTTATAGCTTTGATAAATTAATTTTACTTGTTTTACATGTTTTTGCTTATCCAGAAAAAGAAAACAAAACTTGTTTTACATGTCAAACCACCAAAGAGAATCTCAGAATCCGACCATTGCTTCTACAGCATCATGTATACTGTTCTTAGTGGGAAAAGTTTGGGTCCCTTTAAGCATATGGGACCATGAGTTTGATTCCAGGATTTCTGTGTATAGAGAAAATAGAGGAAACATCATTGGGTAAGGGATACCTTGAAAACAATCTTTATTAATATATACTATATATAGTACAGGGAAAAGATTAATATTAGAAAAGGAGATACACCTTATTCTTGTTTTCCACTCACTATAAACTAAGAAGAAATCCAAAACTTTCAATCCTATTATACCATTATTTATTTTTTATATCTCACATTTCCTTACAAGAACATCCTAAGACAGCATGTATCCAAATCTTTGTGATAATTTTCCTTCCTTGCAGATACACAAGGACTTACTCGAATAAAATGACATTTGCAACTGTGAAGGTAAGGGCATTCAATTTGTTAACCAGTAGTGCTCTTTTCTTTCTTTTTAAAGAAAATACATAATATGGTGACATATTTTCTCTAGGGCGTTGCCAAAATTTGATTCTTTTGTAATTAATTGCAGGGTTCAGGACATACAGCTCCCGAAAACAAGCCTGATGAAGGTTTCGCCATGTTCACTAGGTGGATAGCTAATGAGCCTTTGTAACTCAGCTTGTGTGTTGGTGGCAATATCTTTAGTCACCAATATTTAAAGATTCTGTGTACTTAGTGGCAATACAATGACAAATAACTATTTGACACATCTGTACTATCTCTGAGATGATATCCCTTTTTCATTTCTCTTAATCTGAGATATTCAATATTATATACAACGAAGTACGTTGTTAGAATGGAGAAATTAAGAAGAATAGAAAGAATTGATAGAAGAGAAAAAGATTCAGAATAGACAAGAGATACCTTCAATTTAGAAACATCTATTTATACATTTCAAAACCCCCAACTGATTCTGGTAATGTACTTATTTTCATATATGCCCCTATCCTAAAACAACTATGGATCAACGCTACTCCATTAAATCACCCTTGTCTTTAGGGGTGCTGTGTTTTAACAAAGTTTGGAAACTTTCTTTGTAATTCATACCAGACCTCCTATGTAGCACTTCAATGATTGCTTTGACCCCTTCCTACCATTCTGATAAGGCCCAAGTTCACCATGGATCACTAGGACCACGGGCCCCAAAATCGTGAATTGTGTATAAGCGTAGGAAAAAGAAGAATGCTAACAAGACATAGGGTTTCTCAGGATTGTTAGAGAAGAGAGAGAGAATATTTAGTTATATAGAGAATCACGCTTTATGGGAGGGGGTATTCTATTATTACTTTTATTATTTGGATAGAGAACCTTTATGGTGTCCTTATTAGGAGCTTAGCTCTTGGCAGAGAAGATATCCCTCTTCTAAGTTTCTTTTCTTTACGTATTCCTTAAATACAACATCCATCATTTTATCACATACATTGCTCCCTTTCTTTACAGTTTGTTGATTGTTTTGTTTGGGTGTCTATCAATTGGTTCGACCTACTAGATAATTTGTCGGGATTTTGAATGCAACTGAGGAAGAAAGGGAACCAATCAAAACTGAAGGAACCAGCAATTAAAGAAGATATGGAAGCTTGTGTGGGACTGGTGGAGAGTGAAATAGCTCAGATGCGAGTGTCGTTGGATGAATTTCAAGAGATGATGAGATGAGAAGCGAAGGAAACCCAGTCGAAGCACATTGAGCTTTTGACTTGTAACTCTGGCAAGAACTCTGATGATGAGGGAGAGGGTTCGATTAAGAAGAAAGGATCGCCTAGTGGGGAAAAGAAATCTAGAGTGGGTGGCGGGATGAAACCTTTAGAGGGTGAAGCTCTTGTTGAGTTTCACGAATTGGTGAAGAAGATCGAACTTCCTTCGTTTAACGGGGAAGATCCAGCTAGGTGGATATCCAAGGTAGAGATTTATTTCAAGGTACAAGAAACTAGTGAAGCAGTGCGTGTGAATCTCGCTCAATTATGCATGAAGGGTGGAACGATCCACTTTTTCAATGCCTTATTGAATGACTACGATGAGCTTACATGGGACGATTTGAAGGAGTTATTGGATAGGTATGGTGGTTTGGATGAAAGAAGTGTGTTTGATCAGCTCAAGTCGTTGAAACAGACTAGAACCATTGAGGAGTATATCCAGACTTTTGAGAGGTTGGTTGTGCGAAAAAACTTGAGCTCACCTAAAGGTTGCACGTGGTAGGTCCTTTGCCAAGGGGAAAGCTGATGAATATTGCCAAAGTAGTAGAGTTAGAGATTAGAATAAGAAACAGAGAATGGCAGAAAAAAGGGGAGACGCGTGTGGTAAGGACAGATCAAATTGGATTCAAAAGTTACTCCATTATTTCGGGTCGAATCACTGCGAAGCAGCAAGGAACCAATGGAGGAGTAAATGGACCAAGCTCAAAATCCAGAAATGATGAAGGGGATAAAAACAGACAGGGACCTCATGACAAAGAGGCCAAACACATGGCCTATCAGGAGTTATTAGATAGAAGGCAAAATGGCCTTTGCTTCAAATGTGGGGGCACTTATGGCCCAATGCACCAATGCCCTATTAAACAATTAAGGGTCATCATAATGTACAATGAATTACTTGTGGAGTGGTAGGAAGAGAAATACATGGCTGAAGGAGCTTATGAGGATAAGGAGGAAGGAGACGAAGGGGAATGCAATGTTATTAGTCTCTTTGATTTGAACCTGAAATGACGAAACCCCCCACAACACTCAAGTTGAAAGGGATAGTTAATGAGCTACCTCTCTTCTTACTTGTGGATAGTGGGGCAACCCCATAATTTCATTTCGAAGCGTTTGGTAAAGGCTATGAGATGGGATTGGCATTCCACCAAGAGCATGCATATTTTGATGGGTGATGGTTATAAGGCTAAAATTCAAAGAGTTTGTTGTGGAATCAAAATTGAAGTTGATGATGAGAAATTTAAGGTGGATGCGGTGCTGTTTGATTTGAAATATATTGACATGATATTGGGTATGACATGGTTAGCTTCACTTGTAACACCTTAAATTTAATTTCAAAATAATAAATTTCACAAAATGGGAATAATAAACTTTTCATTTTCTAATAGACTTTCCCAAGCATAGTTTCGACAAGTATTTCAAAAATAATAAGGGTTTACAAAGTTTGATCAAGTAACTGCTACAGGACTAATTTAAATATATCGTATTTTCAAAATAAAATCTAAGCCCTATAGCAGTAACATCTATTCCTTCATTGAGCTCGGTGTTGATCGTCTTAATCACCTGAAAAACAAATGTAAGGGTGAGTATTCTACATTATCCAACACACGCAAACATAGAGACTCACCTCACACACTTCACATAATTTCTAACATATTCTACACAAGTATAATCAATCACAAACAACACTTTCCACTCATTCCAGTTCACAACTAATGCACTTACTGCACCAATATTTTATACACACACGTGCGCTTACTACACGTAGCCACACTCATTGTGACACTGAAATTACGGTTTTATACCATGGATGGTCGCTGGTCACCCCTATCTCACAGATACAACATGGGTGGTCATGAGTTGCTCGGCAAAGGTGTTGGTCAGAGGTCTAGTCAGGAGGAGAGTGTGTAGCTTGTGGTACACCCACGCTCACTATTGATGTCGCCACCACTCTCTCTTCCCCAAGGTATTTCTATTGTCCCCATCTTTCACACCTCTAGTGTATCGCTGAACCATTCATAGCATATCTACAACTGCATTTAACATGCCCTTTTCACACACATTTTCAGCCACATATAGTATTCATATTCATATACGACACACATGCCCACATTTATTCACATTACACGTCACAGATGCCCACATTTATTCCCGTTACATTTAATGCATAGCAATTTCATACACAACATTTCTCCACACTCATCAATTTATTCCATCATACACACTATTCAACATTCATTACACTATATTATATTCAATCTTTCCATCACAATCAATCAATTTTATTAAACACTCACATTTAAAACCGTCCACATTACAATACATAGCCAAACAACAGATTTAAAGACATGAGAGATAGGGTAGAGTCCCCCTTTACCTTGGATTGAAGACCCACACACAAAATCAACTAAGGAAGTGCTTCCTACCCGAATTTTGTCCTAAATACACAAAAGAATCCTATGAGAAACAGGGGAAACTGAGAAAATAGAGAATGAGGATGAGAAAACGAAACCCTAACTATTAAAACTTACCTCCAAGCGTTCCCAACACAAATTCAACCTTTGATCTAGCTCCTGAACGGCTTTAGAGGATATTTGATCGATGAAATAATGTTTTGGGTCGAGAGAACCGAAGAGATTTTGAAGGGAGATATGAGAAATGAAATTTCCCAAGCCCTAAACCCTTTAAATCCCCTTCTGGTCGTGACACTCTCACTGGAGCGACACCCTCTCTCATTATAGCAAAAATCTCAGAGAAAACTACACTCAATTTCTACAAAATCTCGCTACAGCGAGACTCCACCCAGAAATGCACCCTCTACTGTCGCCCTCTCACTATAGCGAGGGAATTATCACTACAACGAGAATGCAACAGTTTCATCTCTCTCTCTTAGTGCCTTCTCACTACAGCAAGAACGACATAGTTTCATACCCTTTACCCAGGGCTTTTTCGCTACAGCAAGACCTCTCACTACAACGAGAACACCCTGCAGCATCCACACTTAGCCTATTTTCCTCAGTCATTGTAGCGAGAACACCCTGCAACATCCACACTTAGCCTATTTTCCTCAGTCTAATTCCAACCACAAACCAACACACATATTTCCATACACGTATTAACATCCTAACAAGGTCACATACACACATCCACATCATCACCATGTAAATCAACATATCAACATATGGCAATCCATGTATATATATATATATATATATATATATATATATATATTAACACTGCTTGCCCAGGCGAGATACAACTCACTCAAGCGAGGTGTTCCTCGCTTAAGCACGAATAGCAGAAACCTGGGAGGTTCCACTAACTAGTTTTCTCGCCCAGGCAAGAGAAGATCTCGCTCAAACGAAAGCGCGCTGCCTGGAGTGGTATTTAAAGAGCCTCAGCGCCTAGAAACATTCATTTCTCACCAGACAACTTTCTTTTCTCATTTTCTCTCTGTTCTCTCATCATCTTACCTTAGAGAAACTTTCTCAAGACCAAGTTTCCCGATCCAAGTGGGAACCACTACTTAGTGTGGATCTAGGTGAAATCTCGAAACTTTAATCTTTAACTCTAGATTTTCTTTCTTGTGTTCCTCTTCTCTAAAGTCTCAAACTCTTGATAGTGAGGGAAATCTAAACCTCGAGTGTTGTTTCTCCCTTAAGGACTCACATGGAGTTTGATATGTGAAAAACTCATTTCAAGTAAGGGGAGCTTACCCTAGTTGATTTTATCTACCCATCTTATGTGAAATGTGTAGATACATACATAAAGATGCCATTCTAATTAAGAATAGGTTGATATATGAGTAAAACCTTATGGTAGAACCTAGAGTAAACGTGGTTGAACGGTTTAATTGTTGTTGATGTATAGGATGAAATCTTATGCTGTTTGGTACAATAATTGTTATGATGAGACAGACTAATGAATGATGTATTTAAATGCTTATTATATGATGGTGTTGAAATAGTATGGAAATATTGTAGGCAAACATGCCGAGTAGTAGGCAAATGCGCCGAGCTATAGGCTCTTTCTAGACTTACTAATGTTGTGATGCCAGTGGAATTGAGTTGATGTTATTGTTGGTATAAATATAATTGTTGTTGTTGTCATCATCATAATTGTTCGCACTCAATGAGTTAATAGAAAAGGTGTATTGCTGCATAAGGTGTTGAGGAATTGCTTAATAATGAGTTATATGAACAATTATATTCACATCTTTCTTCTATAATCGTGTTTATTATTTCGTAAGCTCACCCTTGCTATTTTGTCTATATTAGTGTACGTGGGTCTGGCAATAATCGTACTGTGGTACATGAGCAGCTATGACAGATTCTGTGGCTACTTCTCATGCTAGAAGGTCTAGCTGAGGAAGGCATGAAGTCAAGAGTTTTATGAATTTTGTAATTTTATTTTGTTAGTCTTGGTCTGAGAATTGTGCCTAGGCTATTTAGTTACAGTCTTCAATTATGTAATTATTAACATTCAAAATCTTGTATTTTGAGCTTTTTGCAGAATAATCAATATATATACATATATATATACATATATACATACATACATACATATATATATATATATATCCACACACACACATATATATTTATGTAAATTTTTGGATTATATGAAAATGCCTTCGGAGTATTGTTTTCCTGTTGATTGAGATACTAAAGTTTAAATTTTGAAAAATTATATTCCCTATTCTATGTGTACATCATCATATAAGTAAATAATTGAATTAGGTATAATAATACGAGATGTCATTGATTCTTTATAAAAAAAAGGGTCGTGATAAATACCACATCACATTCAATTCAACTCACTTGTGATCTTATCAACAATTTTGCTTTTCAATTAATTAAACTCTTCAAGTCAACTCACTTGAAATGTCATTAACAATTTCACTCATAGTAAACTAAACCTTTAAAATATACCACTTGAAATCTCATCATCAATTTCATTGTTAGTATACTAAACCTAAATCTTATCATCAATTTCATTGTTAGTATACTAAACCTAAATCTCATCATCAGTTTCTTCTTAGTAAACTAAACCTTTAAAATCAACCACTTGAAATCTCATCATCAATTTCATTCTGAGTAAAATAAACCTTTACTTTCTCATTCCTTTCATAACTTAAGAACTCACTCAATTTCACCAAATCATAAACCTACTTCAACATTTGCATTTTACAAAGGTCTAATCCCTTTAACTTAATTAATCTCTATCACTCAAACCTCACATAGTCTTGTTGTCCCAAATTCATTTTAAGTATTCTAAATTTCTTATTAATCTCTAAACCATTCTAGACCATCATTTTATCCTTAAGAAAATAAATTAGTTCCCAAATTCACATGGTTTTACCTCCCGATTTTTCACACTCCACTAAGGATAATTATTCAAACATAAATTCTATGATAACCCTACCACACTCTCACGGTTCTAGCACACAGGAACAGCCAACAACTCAACATAAACACTTTATTCACCCTTTCTTTCTCAAACATCCCTCAAGGCACAAAATTCGTCAAACTTACACCAAATAGTCAACTCTAAAACAATTGCACTTTATCAAATTTATCAATTTATTCATGTTTCAAATGAATGATGCATATGACCAATTTTTCACTAGCCTTTCACAGCACATCTACACTAAAATAGCAACATATCAAGCATGTTATTTTCCACTTGGTTTCCATGTCACCAAAACTGAAAATGAACAACACTAGGGATCACATCCATTCACACATTTCAAACACTTCACATGCATGTTCAGTTCAAAATTTCCAACACCACATCAAGTAAAAGCTGAAACATACACCAAGGTTCACATAATGTCAATGAACCAATTTACAAGAAATTTGTATTCTATCAAGATCACATACAGCCCTACACAGATTCAACCATCTCAAGCTAAAAGGTAACATTTTTCACCTTGCATGCACTTCCATTTACCAAAATCGAAACTTGCATGGTGAGTTTTTAAGTTCCAACACTTTTTGAAAGTAAAAACAAGACAATTAAGTAAGGTCTATGAATCACACAATTTTTCCAAAAAGTTCAAAGTGTAAAAACATGAAAAGAGTAACCTTTTAAGTAGAACTGAAATTACACATGGATTTTCATCAAAGATCTCTGACATGCAAAGGAATAAAATAACATGCAACACCTTGGCTTCATCATCCAAAAGAGATAACTACAATTTGAAATAAAAATAAAGCTTGAAAGGAAAGATTCGAGACATGCAAAGGGAAAAATCAACACGCAAAGAGAGAATTCAAGTCACCTTGCATCAATAAATCAAAAGCACAAGAAAATTATAAAGAACAAGCTCTAAGTTCATTCATAAACACGTCAAAAGAAAACACACAAGCAAGTCACCTTGCCATGGATGAAGACGTGAAAATGAAGAGGATGAGCTAAAGCAAGGTTGATCTCCAAGGCTTGGTTGCCAGATCCAGCAAGAAGTCCACCAAAAGTTTGAATCCTCCTCCAAATTTGAGTTGTTCCTCACAAATTCTTAGAGAAGGATGGAGAAACATTTTGGTTGGAAGAAAATAAGATGAAGATGAGAGAAAATCTTGGTTTTAGAGGTTAGAAGCTCTCGGTTTCCTTGAGAGAAAATGAGAGAAAGTAAGAGAAAAGTGAGTAACCTTCTTGGATAAGGGTTCTCAATTTTTAAAAGCAAGTCAGAGAAAAGTGGTTTTGCTCCTTTTAAATGGAATGCTGAAGTGCAAAGTGCCAAATGCCTAAGTGTGCACACAATTCCTTTTTGTTTGCAATTAGAAATTGGAAAGACTTACAAGCAAGGGTGCACACGATTTTTGGCTAACATTTTTCCAAAATTTTGCAAAAATTCAAAAGAAAGATTTAAGGCAGTTCATGCATGGCTTATGATTGGATGATGTGGAATTTAATATGACTAGGTAGATGAGACAAACAAGGTGCAAACTTCCAAAGAATTTTCTGATTTTGGCCATCATGATGTTTGCTAATTTGAAGACAAATAAAGAATTTTCCAATAATCATGTTATTGCAATCAAGGGAACAAATTTAAGTTTGTATGAAATTTAAGTGGATAATGTAACATCCTAAAATCAAAAATTCGTGCAATGTATATTTTATTCTTAATTATTTGAAATAAAACATAAGTTTCTGAATATAATGAACTTATTATGACAAATCAGTGAAATTTTCTTTCTAGTTTTCGTATGTAGATGAAAATCTCAAATTCTGCAGTGCTAATATAATAACAATTGTAACACCTTACTTTTATTTTTATGAACTTTTCTTCAAATGAACATTTTTGCAATATTTTTACTATTTTCACTATTTTATTATCATATTAAATTATAGGTATTTAAAAGAAATGAAAATCAATTTATAAGATAAAACAAGTAGTATAAAAATACAATGATGTTGCAACTTTCTTGAAAATAAATTCTTTCGTAATACTTTGACAAATTATCAACCAATGGCATGTTCACACATTTTCAACCACATTGTAACCAACCATACAAATTTTATTACCATTTCACCACACATCATACTTAATATCAATTACATTGCATTCCACACAAATTTCCATTACAATCCAATCACAATCAAATCATTTCATCACCCACATCACCCAATAACTACCACATCATGCTCATATACACATATTCATACATGTCCACGTTATCACACATATACACATATATTCATATCATCATATACATCAAATACACATTCAAATAGCAACCCACATATTCATACTAATAATCATAGTTTACAAAACTTGGGGCGTTACAAATTTCATTTTCATTACAAACCTCACATTCCCTTTCTGTTTTCTCTGAACTTTCACTTCTTTCTCTCAGATAAAACTCTTTCAAACTCCAATAACTCATCAAATCTGAACTTGGACGTTGAAGTAAGTTTCTCTGGATAAAAATTTGTTTTCTCTGATCATTTATCATATTTCTCATTTCTCATGGATATTTCTTGGTATTCTGGAGTGTTATGGAACATGTTAAGTGACTGCAATGTGATCATGTGAAACATGTTTATATGAGATGTTATGATGAAATATAATAATGTACTTATGAATTGAAATCAGTAGATTATATGTTGAGGTATGTATAAGAGCATATTGTGAATGTGATAAAGTATGATGTTGGTCTGAGTGATGTGATATATTGAAATTATATTCTAAGGGTATGAGTAAGTTTGATTTAGTTTGGAAGTGTTTTACTAAGTATGATTTTATGAGTAGAGAAGGAAATTATTGAATTGTGCATGTATTTATGTTTGCAATGTGAATTGGTTGTGGAAATAAATGTGTTTTCCTTGTATTATAATTGTGATTTGTATGATATAATGATTTTTGAATGATAGAATAGATGCTCATCCTTACTAACATTTTTAGGAAATAGGGATGACGACACCTCAGGAAAGGATTAGGTTAATAGACAGTTCTGTACATAATAGACTTAATTATATATTTAATGAGTACCAGAGAATCTGTTATTTTAAGTTTGTTATCCATGTTGATGATGTACCTAGGAACATTATTATGTTAGAGATGGATCTATTTTATAATATTCCCCTTAATTTCCATGTAAGTAGAATACATCACACTCTATGTATTTATATCTATAGAGACATAGTTAGGACCCCTGCAGCTTTCACATATCTATTTACATACTATAATCACGATCATCTTGGAAGGCCGACTTGATTTACCGCTGAGTGAATTAGAGGTGTTGAGGTTGCGGCCGACTCAAGAGATTTATATCTTGGATCAAATGATGATATTGATTCCAAGGATTTAGAGGACATACAAAGCTGGCATGAAATGACTAGCATCAAGTTCTTAGTATTGGAATATATTTTGAGACTGCTCTGAGACTTTATCTATTTTGGTTATGTAATTATTATTTTGAGTCTAACATATTTTGACAAACAATTTGTAAATTATTGTATGAAATATGTATAAATGCAAGTTTTGTACCAATATTTGTAGAAAATTATTTTTGATTAATTATGACTTTTATTCATTGCTATTTAATAAATACTGCATGTTTATAGACTTTGTAAATAACCTCATTCGTAAAAAGATATTTTATCTAACAAAGCTTGTCATATACGAAAATTTTTATTTTAGGCCAAGTTTGTACAAATAGAAAAAGTAGTTTAAGGCTAAAAATTTAGGATGTTACACTGAGAATATGTATAGATAGTCACAAAGATACACTAAGGTATGGAAGATATATGCAATGTTGGAAATTTGGAGAAAATGAGAGTTGTTAATGCTTTCGATTGAACATAATTAATGAGATTAAAAGCACCATAAGCCACATTCTCATTTTCTGACCTAAATTCTTGAGCACACTTTTGCTAAAAGGGAATAGGTTGGCACACGTTATATCTGTGTTGCAGCGGCTATCCAACAACTATACATATGGAAGATCTCAAGGAATCCCAAGGGGTAATGATTGTGAAAGTGTGATGGATGTGATATAGTGTAGAAATTGTGTGATTATAATATATGTGTTGTAACATATCGTTGGTGTTGTTATGACATATGTAACATCCTTAATTTCTTATTCCATATAGATAATAATTTATAATGAAGAAGAGAAATGAAGTGAATTTCTTTATATTTATAACTTAAAGAATTGAAGAAAAAGTAGACTTATGTTTCTTTTATTCAGTTTATGAAAACTCAAAGGTATTTGTACTACAAGAAATAGTTTTCAAAATTTTAAATATATAAATAGAGTAAAAACTAAAATTCTCAACCTGACATTATACTTAATTCGTATTACATGCATATAAGGAAAAAAAATAAACGAACAACCCAATCTTTAGGCAAAGTTAGTTTCTATCTAAAATTGAATGAAAACTATAAATTAAAAAAAAAACTAACTATCAAAATTACAATTACACTTCAAATTATCATTTACAACAAAACTTATCAAAATATTATAAATTTAGACTTAAATAATATGAAAATGGTTACATATTCTTGTCAACTTTGAATGAAAACGAAATTAGAATTGTTACAATTTTCAAAATTAATCTAAGTCCTAACAGAGCAGTCTTCCCTATAACTCCACTGAGGATATGATCATAGAATGGATCAACCTTCATTTACTCTTCAATTTCATCATTTATTCTTCAATTTCATTTCCTGTAAAATAATTCATAAGAGTGAGTATCTCCTGCCCTACTAAATGCTTTATCTCATAAATGAGTCAGGTAATACATAGAACATTATTTAATACAGAATACATGTCAAAATAGTACTAGCTCATGCACTATATTAATGATCCTACAACATATCAAGGATCATAACAATCACCTCCATACATAACATTTTACACATAATCAAATTCAATCATTCAATCCTTGACTCCATACCACTTTATTCATTTCATAGATCAACATATTATAATAAGTTTGTTATAACCATATTAATCAATGAATTATGATACATCATCGATGTGTTATAGTACCTGTATTATAATCACACTAATCAATCTGTTATGACTCATCTATTATAATCACACATCTCACAATTCACAATCATTGCATTTATGATCCTTTGAGGTCTTTTATAAGTATAGATAGTTGCCGGATACAACATATACAATAGAGGGCCTCTTAACAAAAGTATAGTCAGGAGTTTAATCAGAAAACGAGTGTGAAGCCATGTGATGCATTCGCAATCAATAGATTGAGTATACATAAGTGAATGTCATTTATCACCCAATGTTTCCCCCATATTTCCTAAATTGTCTCCATATTCTATACTTCTAGCATATCTCTGTAACTATCTATACATATTTTAGTCATTTTTCATGACATATATTTCCTCAACACTTCTCAAATATTCATATTCATTTCTTTTCATCATTTTTCTCATGATAGTACAAATTTCACTCTTTTTTTTCTCTTCATAATAAAAATTTACCATACTATGTCATTCATGTACAGTTAAATCATCAATCAATCATTTACATTGATTCTTTTTGATAATAATTTCCTTTCACATGCAATCAAGTTCACACTAATTCCTTTCATTACTTTTCACTAATAATAGATTTTATCATTCAAAAATAGTCAAACACTATTCATCAATTAATTTCACAACACACAAATTAATTTAGAAATATATTACCAAAAATCACACTCTCTCAATCTTTATAAAAATCATCTATCCTAAGGTTTATCCCTTTTAACCAACACATATTCATATATATTGAATAACACATTTATGAAAATCTTGTTAAAAACTCATTCTTAAAAAGTGGAGTTAGGGTTTCCATACTTGAAATCCATTTTTACACTGTAATTGTTAAGAAAACATTAGGGATTTGCCATCCTAAGCAAGAGAATCTAAATTTTAAGCCAAAACGTATAAATTGGAGTTAGGGTTTGGAATCAATTCCTCTTACTTGGAAATGAGTCTCTTAGACTACGTTCTTCGCGAAATCTAGCGGAAAATGCGTTTCAACAGAGGTATCATCCAATACTCAGTTCTTCTTGGGATCAAAAAGAAAGGACGTTAGAGCTCAAATTCGAAAGAGATTCAAAGTTTATGAGAGTTTTATCTGAGAAAGAGAAGTGAGAGAACAAAGAAAGAGAGGAGAAGGGTTTCCTACTTAGAGATATGGGGTTTTAGAAGTCCAAAATCACTTAAATACTCACTTTTCACGCAAATTCTAGCTTAAGCGAGGCTATTCTTGCTTGAGAAGAGAAAATCAGACAAAGATTACCACTTTTCTGCTGATACTTTCACTCGAGCGAAAGTATTTTCACTTGAGCGAAAACAAGCCCTAGAGCTACCCTTTTCTGTCGCGAATTTTTGCTTAAGCAAAAATACAATTAGAAAAATTTGATCCATCCTCACTTGAGCGAAAATTTTTTGCTTGAGTTAAAAAGAATATTCTCCTAGGCTAAAAGGAACATTCTCTCTGATTTTTTTTAAAAGGAATTTTTTTAAAGATTTTTTTTTTTTTGGAAATCTTTTCATTTTGAAAATAAGAGATATGCAACTGAAAATCTAGGATGTTACAATATATGTGTTTTAATATATCGACAAGTGCGATTAGGACATATATATTATATATAATATATGTATTATGACATACAGATCAATGTAAAAATTTATGTTATAAATATTACAAATTAATTGATTTAGTGTGTGTGCTTTATTGTGATAATCATTTGTATAATCTGAGTTATTATTAACTAATGTATATTAAATTTTATTAGATAATATTTTCAGTATCATTTAATTATTTTGTCAAATAAGAAATTTAGTGGGGCGAAGAATATTTACCCTTTCTAACTATTTTCAGGAAATGAATTTTGAAAAAAATTAAAGATGATTGATCAGATCTAGAAGCATATTCTTAGTGAGACTGTAAGAAATATATATATATATATTTACAGATTTAAATTTATAATACTTTGACAAGTCTGGTTGTAAATATTAATTTGAAGTGTATTTGTAATATTGATAGTTAGTTATTTAACTATAGACTATATCTATTTTCTTTGAAATTTACCCTGCTAGAAAACAGTGTTGTTGCATTGCAAGTTCATTTGTATGTATCATGAATTAAGTAAAATTCTTGAAATAAAAATTTTAGTTTTCACTCTATTTACAAATTTAAATTCTAAGATAATATTTTCTTTAAAAATTTGAATACGTTCAGGCTTTCATAAATTAAATAATAGAAATGTGAGTTTGACTTTTTCTTAATTTTTTAAATCATAAAAATAAAAACATTTACTCTATTTGCTTTCTTTTGTTATAATTTATGACACAAATTAAAAAATAAACTATGAATGTTACCATGCTTAAAACATCTTTTACTACTTCTTATAATTTAGTCTTTCTATAATTTTTAAGGAGTTAGATCTATTTATTTTGGTTATATAACAAATGTTTTAATATTGATATTATATAGATTTTAAGTCTCATTAAGTATTGTTACTTTACAAATAAATTTTAACAAGTTGTAATATTTTCTGATGTAATAAAATTATAGAAAATTTTCTATCAAATTTTTAATAGATTTATGAGATTATTTATTTAAAATAATTAATTATTTTGTGTGTTTATTTTAAAATAAAGTGGCCAAACTAAATAACATGAATATAATTTTGAACTATGACAATAATATTAGGTAAATGAGTGTCATGTAAAAAATTGTCAATAATAAATTTAACATAATTTAAAGTTTGTTTTGGTGGATGTACTTTATCCTTAATTTTGGAATTGAATGGTTGTTAAAATAAAATAAAAGAAATAAAATAACATAAAATTATCGTCTATCTGCATTCTGCTTGAATATTTTATAATATATAATAATATTTCAATTCTGTTAGTAAGTAAAAAAAAAATGGTATTAAGATCCATATCTTTATAGAAGTTGTTCGATCCATGTTTTCAAATTTAAATGAGAAAAATAAATATATTCAATAGAATAAAAAAATAAAATTATTAAACTTAAAATCCGTTAATTTTCCTTTTTAAAGGTAGTTTTTATTTTTAATAATAGAAAATAATTAAAAATTATTTGTCAACTTAAGTTTTTAAAATTTATTTTAAAAAAATATTTTCATTTTTTAAAATAAAAATAGCCTTTAAAGTGTTTTGTGTTTGATTTTTTTATATATTTTTAAAATAATTAAAAAAAATTAATATATATATATATATATATTCACTTATTTTAGTATATCAGTATTATTCACTTGTTTTTCTTTGTAATATTAACTATTAATAATATTTATATTTATTTATTAAAAATTATTTTATTTTTAAAATTAATCATTATTTTTAGTTTAATATTAATTTTTATTTTATAATTTATTAAACTTTGTATAAATTATTAGTATTATTTTATAAATAAGCATAACTTTCAGTTTAATAATAATTAAATTTTGATGTTTTAATAATTTTTCAATTTAATATTTTATTTTAAATATAAAAAATATATTTAAAGAAATAAAAAAATACTAAAAGTAAATATCAAATATATATATATATAATTTAAAATTCTAAATATTAAAAAGTAAATAAAACTAAACATATTTTTTTATTTTTAAAACTTATTTTAAAAAAATTATCAAACAAGTTTTTTTTTTATTTTCTCATCTTAAAAACGGTTTTAAAAACTAAACTAAAAAAAAGTTTTATTTCACGTTCTTCTTAAAAATAATTTTTAAAATAATATTAAAATATAATTTTTAAAAATAAAAATAAAAACAAAAACAAACAAGTCCTTAATTCTATTTTTTTCCATTTTATTTTGGTCAATTTAAATATAGTTGAGAATGGATATTTATAAATTATGAATCCCATACAAGTGGTATGTATTGTAGGTTATAAATATTCACTCAAACTTATTGGCTCACATTTTTCGCATTTATTAATATAATTAAATTTTAAGGATATCGATTTTAAGTAACTTAGTTAATCAATTTAAATTAACTTACAGATAAAAATTTAAAAGTAATAATTGATTATATTAAATAATATTCCAATTGAGTTTAAAAGAAAAATTAAATGTGCCATCTAACTGGATCTAATAAATACATAGTTATAATCAAAATAAAAATATTTGTTTATTTTTAATAACCATATCCACACGTTATTTTATATATATCAGATTGAAATTTCCAGTCATATCTTATTATTGCGTGGGACACGTGACCAGGCTTGTTCGTAGTCATTACTCAACCGCTGACAGGTGCAATCATTATGCCTTTTTTATAAACCATATTTTCAACACTTGATTTTTTTTATTTATAAAATTAGTTTTCTTAAAATTAAATTTAAAGTAATACTATTATTTATGTTGAAAACAATTTTAATGTAAATTCTCGCTTTAGTATAGAAATTACATTCTTTATCCCTGCAAAGGCAACTTTATTAACTTAATTCTGAAAAGTGACAATCAAATACAATTATTTTTCAAAGATCACAATTCACCGCTTTCTGAAACTTCACAAGAAGAAACTTCGGTCTCCGAGGATGAACATGTTTTCTAATCTATGTTGCTATGTTTTCTTTCCTCTTCTACTTGGTCTTGCACTTGTTCCACAGATATCATCTCAGCTTGAAACTTCTCACAAGGTAGAACTGCTTCCTGGCTTACAAGGGCCTCTTCCCTTTGAACTTGAAACTGGGTGAGTAACAGCATTTTCCCTCTTTTGGTTTCAAGATTTGAATTTTGTTGGGCAACTTAAGGATTTTTGTTCTTCACCCTTTGTTTGTCATGTGTTACTGTTTAAGTGAGACATGCGAAGGAGATAAATGCTGTTGTGTTGTGAGGACTTTTGTTGTATCAAGTTATGTGCATGTTTCACAGGTATGTGGGGTTGGGAGAGTCAGATGATGATATGCAAGTCTTCTACTACTTTATTAAGTCAGAGAAGGACCCTGAAAAAGCCCCTCTTATGCTTTGGCTAACTGGGGGCCCCGGTTGCTCTTCATTTTCTGGCCTTGCTTTTCAAATAGGTAATGTTGAGACACCAACTTTCTGTTTTCAGTTTTCAATAATATTCTGCTATATTTACAGGAGAATATTATTGAGAAAGTATATGCATTTATTATCTTCTCAATAGGTAATCTTCTCAACAGACCTCCTGCTATTAAATAAAATAAATATTACATGAAAAAGTATATGAATCTATTATCTTGAAAACATGAAAAACATTTAATAGTTTTTTATTTAATAATTAGGAAGATTTATAGGGAAAAAAAAGGGTAGAAAGATTTGGAGTTATGCTTCTAATATAGTTTCTATAAAAGCAATAGATTTAGGTTGTATTTCCCTTCTATGACACCAAACTGTATAATGCTTTTGTGGGGATTGAGGTCAATTTCAGGAATTTATTCTTAAAGCTCTCGTAGGAAGGTAGAAAAAGGAATACTACTCATTTTTATCCATTAGAGGATAGCACTCAAATTAGGAAATGCAATTAAAATTCTTACTTATATTAAGATTATTCTTAATGTGACCTCCATTATCATTTCTCTCTCATTAATGATAAGTATGTAAAATATTTAAGAATGACTTTTGTCATCAATTGGATGTAAATAGGTCCATTTGCATTTAAAATTGAGGAGTATAACGGGAGCTTGCCAAATTTGGTCTTGAGGCCACAGTCCTGGACCAAGGTATTAATTATAGAATTTCTCCTCTAGAATTTCACTTTGATTTCATTTGTTAAAGTTAACACAAAATTTATAATCAATTAATAGTTATATTAAGCGTGTGGTTGTTATATGTGTGTAATTTGTGTTGAGATAACTCTATAATTAGTAATACCTGTTCTTTTTATATGTTCCTTTTGATTATTTTGTTGTTGGAGGGTGATGTGGTGCTACTAATGTTAATGATTTCTTTGGTCAGGCATGTAGCATTATTTTTGTAGATTTACCTTTTGGAACTGGCTTCTCCTATGCGAAAAATGTCAGAGCTCAAAGAAATGACTGGAATTTAGTTCACCATTCCTATCAATTTATTAGGAAGGTACAGGCACTATGCATGTGATCATGTCACTGTCATCATATTTCATGCCAAGTTTTCTAATTTCTTTGTCTCATAACCAAAGTTTAAAACAAGCTATTTAAATTTGATCATTTTGTTATTAAGCTGCATATTTTATAATCTTTGTAGTGGCTGATTGATCACCCAGAATTTCTTTCAAATGAATTTTACGTTGGAGCTGATTCATACTCTGGCATTCCTGGCCCTGCTATTGCTCATGAAATTTCAATCGGTAAGAAATTTTAACTGTCTCAATTTATAAGATGAATGAAGTATTCAAGTAATAACTAATGTCTTTATAATTTATCATGACAATGTAGCAAACATTGTTTTGTAATCATTTTAAATATATCTGCAAATTAGCATAACAAAAATTTCAATTGAGATTACGTGTATTTATATAACTTGTTCACTCACTGTATACATATCAATTACTTAATTACTCCCTCATCTTCATCTCTGATTTTCTCTCTCCCCTTATAAACTTAATAGAAAGAAAACTAAAAGGAGTCGAAATTGACTTTTCACACTAGTTCATACTGCCTAAGCTTACAAAATTTGACTCCTTTCAAAAGTAAATGCTTGTTGTAAGTTTGAAAAGCAAGAACATGCATGGAAATTATTTTTTGTATATAGTTTACATATATTTGGATTAGCTAATGATTAACAACTTACAATTAGCTTGTGAACTTGTGCCTTTCTCTTCCCTCATTCTATTCATTTTGCAGATTAATAGTAAAAGAAAATAATTTTACGTTACTTTTAATTTAATAAATTGTGTATTAATGTTTTTATGTTCTCACGTGTGTGAGTCACTTGTATATTAATTATCAAACAATGATTTTCAGAATTTTATTTCTTTTTCATACTTAGCTATGTTGCGATAAATTAATGTTTAACTTAATATTAGTTTTAACTGAAAATTTGATTTCTTCTCACATCCCCTAAAATATAATAACTATCAGAAAAGCATCAAATATAATTCTCAAATTTAAACAGTGGTTTCTCCAAGACTTTTTCATAGAATCAAACAGACTAGATCATTCTACACATAACTAACATATAAAAGGTTTAACATCCACATAATTATGATAAAGCTAACTGTTATTCTTCAATTTCCTTGATTAACAGGAAATGAAATAGGTCTCCAACCATGGATAAATCTCCAGGTTTGATTCAATTTCTCTGTCTATGCTTTCAATACTTACTGACAAAAGAAAAATCAAGAAAGTGGGTTTTGGAGTCCAATATTCAAAACTCCAAAACGAATAAGGTTTTTCAACTTTTAGAAATTTTAGTGCTAACAAGTATTCTCTTGTTATATGGACTATAAAGCCTTAATTGGTTTTAATATATTCAGGGATATCTGCTAGGGAACCCCTTAACAACACGGAGAGAAAAAAATGATCAAATCCCCTATGCTCATGGAATGGGACTTATTTCTGATGAACTCTATGCTGTAAGAATATTACTTTTTTACTTCATAATAGCTACTGCATTGTATTTTCTTATGTTAGTACATAATGTTGATATGTTGGTATTCAAATTTTGCATGAAAATATTTGGTTATTATTTATATTTCAGTGGAATCATATCAGCAATTTATGTGATGTTCATTTAAACCAATTTTAAAATGAAAAGACAACGATTCTTAATCATCTACCATCTATGGACAGTTACTACAGAGAAATTGTAAAGGAGAGTATATAGATATAGATACCTCAAATGAAATGTGTCTTAGAGATCTCGACTACTTTGATGAGGCAAGTAATGGCTATCCCATTTTTATTATGATAATCCCTTCTACTCTTATTGTTCAGATCCGTTGAGTATACTCACCTTATTGGTAAACTGTTATTTCTTATCTTCAGTGCC
This sequence comes from Abrus pulchellus subsp. cantoniensis, assembly GCA_024086825.1. Taxonomy (NCBI): domain Eukaryota; kingdom Viridiplantae; phylum Streptophyta; class Magnoliopsida; order Fabales; family Fabaceae; genus Abrus; species Abrus pulchellus. The sequence continues at coordinate 18,207,817 of CM044056.1, forward strand.
TTTCAGGAATTAATAAGTTCTTCATTTTGGATATCTATTGCAAAGATGATTCGGCTTTGTGGAGGAGATCTCTGACTCAGAAGTCGATGGCCTCTCTTAATTCTTATCTCAGAATACCAGACATAAAATGCCAAGTAATTTTGCATACCTCGTGTAGGCAGTCACATGTTTTGTCCATAATGTTTCAAAATTGATTTTTCCTCATTTTACATTATTGAAGATTTATAGTTTTTTCCTTGCCACTCAATGGGCCAATGATGAGAGTGTTCGCAAGGCGCTGCATATTCGAGAGGTTTGATATAATATGTACTTCATTTTATTTCATGGATTGGTTAATGTGGCTTCACATCAGGTCTATGTTTAGTTCTAAATAGTTCTACTTTAAATTTGAGTCAAACATAGACCAAGAAGCCTTAGTAGTTAGTGGATATCATACATATTAATGTACTTAGCTCAATGTGCTGCAGGGAACTGTAGACAAATGGGAACGTTGTTACAATACTGATTTTGACTATCAGATCCAGAGTAGCTTTGAGTTTCATGTAAATCTCAGTGCAAAAGGCTATCGTTCCTTAATATACAGGTGAAGATATAAGCTCAGTTTGAATAAACTCTTAAATAAGCACTTGTAGAAAAGAAAATAAGGAGGTAAAATGAATAAAATTTCTCTTATAAATTAAAATCAAATTATGACCTGAAAAAATGGAGTATAAGTAAAATTTAAGGTAGAAGGTTAATTGATTTTATTCTTTGTGAAAAGTTAACTCGATTTAGGGTATTATTATATACTTATCTTCAGTGAATTTTATGGGAATTGGTGTTTTATTACAGTGGGGATCATGACCTTGTTGTTCCTTTCACATCGACTCAAGCATGGATAAGGGCGCTAAACTACTCCATTGTGGACGATTGGAGACCATGGTTTTTAAATGGCCAAGTTGCAGGGTAGGCATGAAACTTATAGCTTTGATAAATTAATTTTACTTGTTTTACATGTCAAACCACCAAAGAGAATCTCAGAATCCGACCATTGCTTCTACACATCATGTATACTGTTCTTAGTGGGAAAAGTTTGGGTCCCTTTAAGCATATGGGACCATGAGCTTGATTCCAGGATTTCTGTGTATAGAGAAAATAGAGGAAACATCATTGGGTAAGGGATACCTTGAAAACAATCTTTATTAGTATATACTATATATAGTACAGGGAAAAGATTAATATTAGAAAAGGAGATACACCTTATTCTTGTTTTCCACTCACTATAAACTAAGAAGAAATCCAAAACTTTCAATCCTATTATACCATTATTTATTTTTTATATCTCACATTTCCTTACAAGAACATCCTAAGACAGCATGTATCCAAATCTTTGTGATAATTTTCCTTCCTTGCAGATACACAAGGACTTACTCGAATAAAATGACATTTGCAACTGTGAAGGTAAGGGCATTCAATTTGTTAACCAGTAGTGCTCTTTTCTTTCTTTTTAAAGAAAATACATAATATAGTGACATATTTTCTCTAGGGCGTTGCCAAAATTTGATTCTTTTGTAATTAATTGCAGGGTTCAGGACATACAGCTCCCGAGTACAAGCCAGATGAAGGTTTCGCCATGTTCACGAGGTGGATAGCTAATGAGCCTTTGTAACTCAGCTTGTGTGTTGGTGGCAATATCTTTAGTCACCAATATTTAAAGATTCTGTGTTCTTAGTGGCAATACAATGACAAATAATTATTTGACACATCTGTACTATCTCTGAGATGATATCCCTTTTTCATTTCTCTTAATCTGAGATATTCAATATTATATACAACGAAGTAAGTTGTTAGAATGGAGAAATTAAGAAGCATAGAAAGAATTGATAGAAGAGAAAAAGATTCAGAATAGACAAGAGATACCTTCAATTATAGAAACATCTATTTATACATTTCAAAACCCCCAACTGATTCTGGTAATGCACTTATTTTCATATATGCCCCTATCCTAAAACAACTATGTATCAACACTCCCCCTTTAGATCACCCTTGTCCTCAAGGGTGCTGTGTTTTAACAAATTCTGGAAACTTTCTTTGTAATTCATACCAGACCTCCTATGTAGCTGGTTCTTTAGCCATTTTCCATGTCATTATATGAGCACTTTAGTGATTGCTCTGACTTGCTCTGACCCGTTTGTACGGTTCTGTGATCCACTATCTTCTTAGGCTCACGTGGTATTTCTAAACTACCCCATTGAGCAGGCAATTATGTAAGGGGGATGGTGGGGTCTTTATACAGTTTACGTAATGAGACATGAAATGTAGGATGAATTCTGCATTCTGGAGGCAGCCTAAGAGTGTAAGCAACATTGCCAACAAGTTGAATAACCTCAAATAGACCAAAATATCTTGGGGCTAATTTTTTTAAACATGAGTGAATTTCTATCACTAATTATATTCGATGGGGCTAATTTTTTTAAAACTTTTAAGGTGTTGATGCTGTTGGCAACATGACTGTAGCTTAAGCATGACTTAGTTTCCTAATTTTTTAATTCTTCATTTGTTCTTCTTCTGTCAGTCAATGTTTTCATGCGTTGAATTGCCTTCTCCAAATGATATTTTAATTTTTGCATCTATCCTTCTCTGGCTGCAAAACTTCTATCAATTGTATCAACTGAACAAGATTGTAGAATGTAGGGAATGTGCAAGGGTTGTGGCTGCCCATATAAAGAGTGGAAGGTGGTGATGTACCACCATTCTGCTAAAGGAAGTCATTTGGACCATTGACCTTAAATAATGTCTAGGCATCAATTAAGGACCTCACTCTACCCATCAAATTAAGGATGATAAGTAGAGGAAAGGTTTTAACTAACATTCAACTAATGTAGGAAAGTTAATCAAAACCTACTTAGTGAACAATGAATTTTTATCACTAATTATATTCGATGGGGCTTAATGAAGTTTATAAATTTCTTTCAAGAAGCGTTGGGTTAGAAGTGAAGTTGAAAATGGATGAGCAAGTGCAATGAAATGTGCATATAAATTGAGCTTATCTATATCACTCAAATGGTGTCCTTGCCATTTGACTTCGGTAACCTTTCAATGAAGACCATGGTTACATTATATACCATAATACCTCTGAAAACTAAAATTACTAAGTAAGAGCAAAGGGGTTTATGATAAATTGTAGAAACTGAACACTCAACATCTGACATTTGTACCAAATTATAACTTTTTTAAACAAATTGTAGTTTCCGCAACCTCATTATTTCTATGCAAATAATGCCTGTCTCAACCACTCATACCAAGTCTCTTATGGTTTATTACGAGTCTTTATAAACTTTTACGTCTCTTATCAATCTTGCAATATAAAGTTATGAGACTCCAATTCCTTCTCATCTAAACGACCTTGCTTGCCTCACACAAGACTCATTGCATAGTGTTCCTCAACATTCATAGGATTCAAATTATATCTTCCCACAGTATGTTATGTTAAAGTCTTAATTAATTATGTAATTTGTGTCAAATAACGTATTTAACTATGTATACTTTTATGAAAATATAATGATATTTATAAAATATTTATGCCTTAAGAAATCATATTTAAGTTTTTTTTTACTTAAATAAATTAATTTACGGCTAATATTACATAAATGCCACTTTTTGGATTTGTTTACATATATGTCCTGATTTTGTTTTAATAGAAATCAATTTTGACCAATTTTCTTGTAATTTTTGCACGTAACTTAAATAAAAGGATTTGAATCAACTTGCTACCTTTTTAAAATTTATGCATACAAAAAAGTCAATTTAAATCAACTTTCCTTCACAATTTGATGTAGGTAACGTTGAAGCCTACTGTAATTGACTTATGTTTATATTTTTTTTCTTTTTCTACAAATAGAAGTCGATTTTAATAGATTTTTATTTAAAACAGAAGTCAATTTTAATAGATTTCTACTTGACACAAAAGTCAATTTTAATATATTTCTATCCTAAACAGATGTCGACTTTAATACATTAGATATAAATCAATGTATACAACTCTTGACTTTGCACAATTATTTTTGACAAAATTTCAGATTGAGTGTGAAAATTGTAGTGAGATGACAAAGAGTTATATTTATGTCCTTATATATTATAATAGTGAGATTGTAAACACAATGGAGGGAGAGATGTTTTGTAGTGACAATCAAGCTTGATTGGTTATCCATCCACCGATTACTTTGCTACAATTGGAAAGCCGAATATTGGAGAAGTATGAGGGAAACAACACACAAGTTTCAAAAATATTCTATAGGATGCCAATTGATATTGGATCAAATGGTATTCGATATAAAAAGTGGCGACTATGGAAAGATGAGCACATTGATCACATGTTTAGTTATTTTAACTCATTAGTTAAAACTCATACAATAGAGATATTTGTTGAACTACAATGTGATCATTTTAGCTCTGGAGGTTTAGCTCCAGATCCATCACCTTCTCCATCAAATTCAGCCCCATTAGTTGAGGAATCCTGCCATCAAATTCACATGTTGAGGTATGTTCTCCAAGTTTTGAAGACCTTGTTAGATAGATTGAAAAACCACTATTGCAAAATGCACAGAAAATGACACAAGGTTGTTTGATTGGATATTTTGATTTTATTGTGGGGCAACAAGATGCTGAAAATGATGAAGAGGAGAGGACCTTAAGCATGAAGAAGTTGAACAATTTTCTGATGTGCAGGACTTTGGTGAACATTTGATGTCGTGATCTTATTCCAAATCTCAATCAAGACAACATCCTAGTCACTACCTAATGGTTGATTTAGATGCAATGCATTGTAATATCGATGGGTCTAGTTCAAGTTTGAGCATAGGAAGAGAATGATTTGGCACTTGGTCAAGTATTTCGCACCAAGGATAAAGTGACGTTTGCTGTTAAACATTACAACATTCGAAGAGGCGTTCAGTATAAAGTTTATGAGTCTGACCATATTAAAGTTCATTACAAGTGTGCGAAATTTGGCATTGACTGTAAATGGAGTATACGTGTCATTTTCTGCCAAAAATTGCATCTTTGGGAAGTGCAAAAGTTGACAAGACCACACACATATGTTTTTCCAAAGTTTATGAATCAGCATATTCAGATGGATTATCATATTATATGTGCCCAATATACCCCGTGATTCAAGCAAATTCGATAATCTCCATTAAATCTCTACAAGCATAAGAGGAGTCAAAGTTGAAGTTTAAGACAACATATAGAAAGATATGGCTGGCGAAACATAAAGCTAATGATATTATATATGGAGATTAGGAATAATTGTATAATAAACTTCCTAGATGGTTGGGTGGCTTACAGTATATGCCAGGTACTATTGTCCAAATGCAAATAGGACTATACTATGTTGGTGATGTTGATTATGGTAGCTTTATGTACCAGCGTCTTTTCTGGACCTATCCACCGTGCATAGAGGCATTCAAATATTGCAAAAAACTGATTTCAATCGATGGAACACACTTGTATGGCAAGTACGCTGGAACATTGTTAATGACAATAGCCCAAGATGGCAACTTAAATATCTTGTCGGTTGCATTTGATGTGGTGGAGGGAGAGATAAAAGAAGCATAGTCTTTTTTCTTGAGAAATATCCGTGAGCATGTGACACCACAAGAGGGAATTCTTGTGATATCTAATAGGCATCATGCTATCAAAGTAGCTTTAGAAGCTACAGGCAGTGGGTGGCATCTCCCTTCAACTTATCATGTATATTGCTCGCGACACATTGCGTAAATTTTGTTATAAAGTTCAAGAACAAAGGTGCAAAGCGATTGCTAATGAATGCAACATATGCAAAGACTGAGCATAATTTTCTATATTGGTTTAAAGCATTGGGCGATGTGGATCCCACAATATGTGCATGGGCTAACAACATACCGTGTGAAAAGTGGGCTCAATATGCCGATGACGGTCATCGCTTTGGCCACATGACAACTAATTTATCTAAGTGTATGAATGTTATCATGAAAGACACTTGTAATCTTCCCATTACAACCATAGTTAAGTCAACATATTATCACCTTATTGAGTTATTTGTACAAAAGGGCACAGAGGCAAAAACGCAACTTTGAAGTGGCAAAAAGTTTTCACAGACCCTATTAAATGCAATTGAGGAGCACAGGCAAGTCCCTCCAACATCATCAGGGTGTGTGATATCAAGTACTGGAGGAGCATGTAGCGGTACACCATCAGGCAAGTCCTTAAGTTTTGAATCCTGTGGGGCTTCATTCAATGACAAAAATCTATTAGTGACTGACAAGTACCATTAGAAATACTTGATAGAGGGACGATCATCATCATTTAGAAGATATTGAACTCGTCGCTCCCTATGTGACTCCCATGCAACATGCCATGTCACATAATAATCAGGCCACATATGTCTAAATCACCCCTCCCATCCTTAGCGTGCAACCGATCAATATTTATCAAATTGATTGGTATGTGTTATACTCCACCAAATTGTCGAATCACGCGATCCACAACGTGCCACTCAATCACAGTAAATTGTATAAGAGCAACCACAGATGCCCAAGAATTTGCCTTATTATACACAAAAGGAGGTGTAATATTTCTGACCTCATTGTTGTTGTAGAGAGTCCACCTAAACTAAAATAATCAATAACAAATATTAGATAAAAAAATAAAATCATTTAAAACAAAAATTAGTATTATACTCCATGTTTGAACTTACCCCAGTAATGCCAATTGAATCAATGATCCTTTTATATCGCAATAACTTATCTGTATCTGATCTTGTTGATGACCTAAAACTTTTCTACTTGAAATGAGCATAATTAGTTTTTATTTGCAAATTTAACATATATAAATAACAAAAATTAATATATAGATAAATAAATGTACCTCAATACTATTTGAAAAGTGAGAAGATGATGATGTCTAGGGGCTGACTGAGGTATTTTGTACCATGCCCAAGACTGTAGAAGAGGCAAACATCCTACAATTTTGATAACATTGTATTTCACTGCATGACAAAGCTCAGGATAAAGGGATGCTAGAACAGCAAAACCTTAACTATAGTTTGAAATCTCAGCAAAATCAGTTAAAAGAGGTGGCCACTTCATATGAACTCTAAATTCTGATTTATCTGGAAACAATACCTTACCAAATAGAATCATTATGTATGCTCTAGTATAACGGATAATAGTTTGTCCATCAGCATTGTGAGGTAATGTTCCAAATGTATCTGTGAACCACTGTAAATTTACAGAAAATCCTTTTATGTTTCTCTCATCAGGAACTGCTCTAAGTAAATCTTCAAACAATGCCTATATATTTTGATCATAAAATTTCTCCCAAGCTCCAATGCAACCACTCACAGGGACTCCATCCACACGTAAGTCTAGCTGAAACACAACATTCTCTAAAGTGATTGTATATTCTCCGTATAGAATATGAAATGTGTGTGATTCAGGCTTCTAATGTTCTACAAGTGTACTTACGAGTGTCCTATCATAATCAAATACTAGGACCATTTGTGTGATGACTCATACTTTGTACTCATATTTATAGTCTTATTGCATCTTTCAAAATACATTTTCCTTCTTTATTTTTTTTATTTATCATTTTTGCATTTCTTGCATTAAATTAGAGTTTTTATAAATACTTATTATCTTTATATTTCATATTTTTCTCTATTCTAACTTTTGTCTACTATTTCAACCATAACTTTTTTTGTAAATTTCCTTTTTGGCTGATTCTTTTTGCAATGGATTCCTGACTTTCTAGGTTTCATAATGGACATATGGATCATATTGTTTGGAGTTCGAAGCTATTTTTATTAATTTTTTAAATTAAGACTTAAAATATAGCTTTTATTTTTAAAGTTTTTATTGTAATTACTTGCGGCACAGCTTTCGCCCATTTATTTCTATTTCATTTAAGACCAGTATATATAAGGGTCAAAAGGTTGACTTTAAAACTTTTTCTCTCTTCATAATATCATTTTTGTAAGACTTTCTCGCTTTTGAGAGAAAATCTTTCTTCGTTATCATTTACTTGCCTTTTTTTGAATTCTGCAAAAAAAATTCAATTTTTGATTCTACTACGATTTTCAATTTTCCTTTCGTACACGGTTGAATCTTGAGTCATCTCATCTCAAGCGTGGATTACGAGATTGATTGATCGCTCCAAGTTTATCTTTTCACTTTCTCACAATTCTTGATAAAGATTTGTGCATGCATAATTTGATTGAATTTGATTTGTATTCATGAGTGTAAGATTGATCGATTGATTTCTTTTGCATTTGAAATTTATGCAAATTCAATATAGTAATCCTAGTTCCTATCTGTGATTTTTGGTTTTAATTCGTGTTTGGTTTAATTGTTTTAATTTGTGTTCATTTTAATTGATTTAATTTGTGTTATTTTAATCTGTGTTTGTTTTTCTTTCAATTTGTTTTCATTTTTTGGGTTTCAATTCATTTCTGTTTTTTGGGTTTTAATTCATTTTCATTTTTTGGGTTTCAATTTACTGATTTAATTCAATTTCAATTCAATTGTTGATTTACTGCATTTTCCAATATTCTTGCAATTTAATTTCTGTTGCCAATTCATAGTTTTGGTTGTCATTGTTTTTTATTCACGTTAATGCATTTCAATTCCAATTTACGTTTCTATTTAAATTCTTAAAAACTACAAAACCCCTCAATCTAACCATTGTTGCATGTTTAAAACTGAAAACAAAATGAATTTATGTCCTTGTGAGATGACCTAGGTTTGCTCTCTCTATATTGCAAAATTATTTGAGGAATCTAGTTTTGTTTGAAACCATTACGACATGGTTGTCAAAATGGTGCCGTTGCCGGGGATACAAGTCACTTTGTTTTTATTTTATCATGTGTACTAACTGTTTGGTTTAATTCCTTTGTGTAATTCGTTTAGTCTGTGTTGAATTCTGGGTATATTGTTTATGAGTATGATACCTTGTGTTACCTAAATTTGAGAACAAAAATTGTGTCTCAGAATAGAACAGAACAACACACTTGTATGCTCGAAATAGAGGGGTAGTAGGGCTAGAAAACAAAACATTTAGTCTCCAAAGTGGTCTTCAAAATAAGTTACTATTCACTTACTGTCACCCAGTTTTAGAAAAATCAATAAAATAGTTAGAGATTGAATTTGGGATTGAATTTGTGTCCATATTTCTTTTAGTGTCTTTAAGATAGTAGAGTCAACAAATTTGAAAAAATAGTTGTAGAAAAAATATACAAGTGAGTTGCAAGAAAAAAAATTTAGAAACATAAAATAGGTATAACTTTGGCTAGAAAACTCAGAATTACCTTTATTACATATGCATTTGGAGTAGAAAAAAATTTCCTATCCATTGTAACCACTCTGTTGCTTATGGTTTCTCTAATTTTCAAAAATTTCATGTTTTCTAAATATTTTTTATTTTCTGCCATTTATTGACCTATTTTTCTTGATTTTAGGCATCTAGTTCACATAGTTGTGTGATTCAAAAATTTCTAAAAACTTTTGTGGTGTTTTCTTATACCAAAAAGAGATTTATCAAGGCTTCACTTCATCCATATCTCACATTTTTATGATACATGCTTTGTAAACTGACATTGATCACTCAATAAGTGCTTATTAAGTGCATGATGTTCTTGTTGATTCTAACCTCGCATGACCAGGTCTAAAGCAGGTACACTGTATCCATTAGATCTTGAAATTGAGAAGACACAAACAAAGCTTCAAAGATTACAACCAAGAGAGAACTTTGAAGGAGCTAGCTGCCTTTGATGTTGGCCATCAGCCACTTTGCATCCAAGTGCCCCAGTTACAAGAGGGTGCAGCCACCTATGAATTGAAGTCTGTTTTGATACATTTGCTACAAAAATTTCATGGACTAGCAGGAGAAGATCCACATAAACACCTGATAGAGTTCCATGTAGTCTGCTCTACCATGCGACCAGTGGATGTGCTTAAAGACTTTGTGAAAATGAAGATATTTTCATTCTCACTGTGTGACATGGCCAAATATTGGCTTTACTTGTAGCTAACACCAATTACTACCTGGAATGACATGAATAAGAGATTTTAGAGAAGTTCTTTCCTGCCTCTAGAACTGCAGCAATCAGGAAGGAAATCAGTGGGATCAGACAGCTGCAAGGAGAGACTTTGCATGAGTATTGGGACAAGTTTAACAACCTTTGTGCAACTTGTCCAAATCACCAAATCAATGAGTAGTTGCTGATCCAATATTTTTATGAAGATCTACTTCCTATAGAGAGAAGCATGATTGATGCGGGCAGTGGAGGAGCTTTAATGGACAAGACTTCTACAACTGCAAGAGACATCTAGTGCACCTTCTCATGTTGTAGCAAGTATACACCCTCCATACTAGAGGTAGCAATATAACCCCTTTTCACCTACATACAAACCAGAGTAGAGGAATCATCCAAACTTGCAATATGGTCCAAGGCTAGCACAACAGCAGCAGAAGTATAATTACCACCAGCAATAACCTGTGCATCATCCCAGCCACTATCAGCCAATACACCAACCAGCAGCACAATAACAGCAACCAAAATACCTACCTCATCCTCTCAGACTGTAAGCTTCATAATAGCCACCTTTGCAACCCAATCTTGGCCCCTCTCTAGAAGAACTGATGAACCAGATGGCTACATAAAGTTTATAGTTCTAGCAATATCTTTCAGCCACTATACAAGATTTGCAAACCCAGATTGAGCAACTAGCTACCTCAGTGAACAATCTACAACAGCAAGGATCTGGAACATTACTTTCTCAACCTGTGGTGAATCCCAAGGGTAATGTGAGTGTTATCACATTCAGAAGTGGAAAAGAGCTGGATAATAGCCTAGTGTAGGCCAAACCAACCCAGTCTAGTGCAGATGTCATAGAGAAGTCTGTACAGCAGCAGCAGATCCCTCTTCTATTACCATCCAGAGTTTCTATGTCAAAGAGAGTAGAGTTTGATCAAGAGCTGCTGGATACTTTTGAAAAGGTAGAGATAAATATACCACTGTTAGATGCCATTAAACAAATTCCAAAGTATGCGAAATTTCTAAAAGAGCTATGTACATACAAGAGGAATTTGAAGAAAAGAAAAGTCCAAACAGTCTCATCCTTGTCTCAGTCCAAACTTCCACAAAAATGTGATGATTCAGGAACATTCTCCATACCCTGCACAATTGGAGAAGCAACCTTTACTAATGCCTTGCTGGACTTGGGAGCTTCCATCAACGTTATGCCATTAGCTGTGTACAAAATACTGCATTTGGGAGACTTGAAGCCAACCAATGTGATCATCCAATTGGCAAACCACAGCACAGCTCAGTCTTTAGGAGTGCTTAAAGATATGTTAGTAAAAGTCAACCAATTAATTTTTTCACCTGACTTCTATATTCTTGATATGCAAGATGAGAATTCTACATTGATTATGGGGAGGCCATTTTTAATGACTGCAAGAACCAAGATTGATGTTTATACATGTCAGGCTTCTAATTTATTATTGAGTAATCTATAATATTTTATACTTGTTCAATGTTAATTGAAGGATTATTTGATATTGGAATATATTTAGATGGAGTTTGAAATTATTATAAAAAAAAAAAAAAAAAAAAAAAAAAAGTGAAACGATGCCGTATGAACGGTGCAATGAGCAGTGCAAGCGTATGAGCAGGTGCAATGAAACAGTGCAAGCGTATGTACGGTACAATGAACAGTGCAACCGCGTATGAACAGTGCAATGAACAGTGCAAACCGCGTACAAACCGTGTATGAACAGTACAAACCGCGTATGTACAGTGACAGCTGACGTCATCGGTGACGTCACAGTGTACAGTACAAACCGCGTATGAACAGTGATAACCGCGTATGTACAGTGCATGTACAGTGTTTTTCGGCATGAATAGTGCCCTGAACAGTATTTTCCGGCATGAACAGTAAGGCGGTGAACAGTGTTTTCCGGCGGTGAACAGTAAATTTCGGCGTGAACAGTAAATTTCGAAAATTTTCTATAAAAAGGGGGCTTCACACGAAATTTTCATTTCTTCACCTCTATCCAAGGTTTTCAAAGGTTCTAAGGCCGAAAACCACCATTTCTCTCATACTAAACCTTCCTAAACTTAGATTTCTCGCGAGATACGAGATTCTACATCTATTACGAAGTATTGGAAGTAAGTTTCTTTAAGTTTGAAGCTAGATTTACCGTTCGTTTCTCTTCTCCTTCTCTTTCTTATAGAAATTCATGGTGTTCTTAGAAGAAACTCCGTTCTAAAGCTGAATCTTCGGTGAATTTTTGTTATAATCAAGTAATATTCGGTAGATCTAGTGTGAATCATCTTTCTGAGGTAAGGGGAGTTTACTTTAACCTATGAACTATGTTTTGAACGGTTTAATATGCTATTTCAAGATATTTTGATATGATTTTGTTAGATCTATTGAATAAAAGCTATTTTCTAAGTCAGCTTGTTGTTAATTAGTTTAAAATGCTGAGATTTTGGCTGATCTATTATAAACTTGCCGTAGTTGAGCTGTTAAAATAATTTTGGTTGCGTGCATCATGCTGAGATATATGTTTTGCATCATTATAGAGCCGAGTTACATGTTTAGGTGGGTAGACATGTAACGGTAAGTTCATCCGAGCTTCTTGTCTTTGTCTTGTCTTGGATCCGAGATACCGGAATAGGTCGCTCCGGACCGGCTCGGTTCATACGGATTAATTAGGTCGTGAAACCAGTTGGAAACCGTTTTCATCTTTGTGCATTAGATGGGCTGGAAATGCATGGGGTTATTCTTGTGAAAAATATTTTGATCTATATATATATATAATTTTATTTTATGTTTGGTAAGCTCACCCTTGCATTTCTTTCTATGTCGTTGTGTGCGTGTGTATCTGCGATGATCGTACGGTGGTACGTGAGCGGATGTAGCAGTGTTGCATCTACTTCACAGGCTGAGGGGCCAGTGAAGAAAAGTTAGAAGCTGGAGTTGAGTAATAATGCATCAAAGTCCTTTTTCTTTATGTATGAGACCTCATGTCGAGGAAGTCACGTATTATAATTTTTTGGTATTTTGAATATTATAAACTAAATGTAATATTATGTTGATCTGTTGGATATTTGTTGTAAGGAACTTCATTTTTACTTTGAATGAGAAGTGAATTTTTTTTATACTTATATTCTCTATTATTTACCTATTTTTAAATAAGTATGTGGTGTAGAAATAATGTTCTCGGTCCTTTATAAAAAAGGGTCGTGACAATACAGGCACATTGTCCATAGAATTTGGAGATGACATAGTTCACTTCAACATTTTTGAAGCCATGAAACGCCCAACTGAAGGCCATTTTATGCTTTTTGATCACTTTGTTTTTCTGATTGATATTGCAAAAAATGATTAAAACATTGATATGAGTGTAGAAGTATATTAGGAGTAGATATAGATATAGACTTTGATTTTTCACAGTTTTTATAGTTTTTAGATTTAGACATTAATGCTCTACCAAGCTGCACCTGTGATAGTGGCATGTGTGCCATCTGTACTGAGATTGATATTGCTATATCCTCTGTTTCACCTTCCTTTACAGGTACAGATTCTAGTATTTCCATGGCTACTAAAGTTTCACAGTTTTCTTCATCATCCATCCTCTACCAGACCACCTCAAGTATGCCTATTTGGATACAGAGCAGAGGCTTTCAGTAATCATTTTCAGAAGCCTTCATGAAGACTAGGAAGAGAAGCTACTGAATATTCTGAGGGTGCACAAGAAAGTCATTTGCTGGATTTTGGCTGATGTCCCTGGAATCAGTCCAGCTATATGCATGCAAAGGATTTTGTTAGAGGATGAGTCTAAACCTATGAGACAAGTCCAAAGAAGACTCAATCCCACCATTCTTGATGTAGTGAAGAAAGAGGTGACCAAGCTACTGATGGTTGGAATCATCTACCCCATTTCATATAGCATGTAACATCCCCAATTATGGTTTACTCTTCATCGATTGTTTGTTGTTTAGTGACTCTTCGGTTCATTTCTTTTAATCTGATTTAGTTATTGTTACGAATTAAGATATTTTCTGAGATTGATTGATTTTTAGCTCATATTTTTGTGTGTGTTGATTGTCCAATTGGCTTGTGTTTCTTACTTGCATATTTTTTTTTATGCAAAGATGTGATAATGTTTGATGTACTTTTTATATACATATGTCTTCATGATCATGTAGTGGAATATTTTGAAAATCATTGGATAACAAGACAAACAGTAGGATGAAATTGTTCTTTGATTAGAATAAGTGGATCCCACTTTATTGTTATTGCTATTATTATTTTGAGAAAGGAGTTGCACGGGTGACTCTTTGCATTCCCTAGCCGTTATTAATGACTTTCTCTCTCTCTGCCATTTAATACCCACTTAACCTAGTCATAATATACCCAAGCCTTTTCGTTTTCCCCTATCACCATGCGCACTAAACCAGCCATTTATTGTGAAATCACTCCTTTTCACACTATGTTTCACGTGAAGCAAAGGAAGCCCAAGAGACACCTTGTCTATTTAAACTTTTCCCTCTTAAACGTGGTAACCAAATTTTCATTTATATTAGAGAGAGGGAGCGAGAATCAGCCTTAATGACACAGATTCATACCCTTAATAATGGTATTTAATACTATTTTTCATTTTCCTAGTTACCCTAATTATGAGCACTCGTCCCACCATAAATCACTACGATTCACGTGGCAATTGTTTGAAACTTCCCTCTTAATTATGCAGCTGAAAATTTCATTAATGTTTAGAGAAAAAAGATTAGCCTTAACCACCAGAATTTAAACCCCTTATCCCTTATTCTTGAATATATACGCTTCGTATTCTAGAGCACCATTTATAGCTGATCTGTTTCCCATAATTCTACATTAAACTCGTGGTCATTTAATGAGACAATTCCCTAATAAATATGCCTTGATTTCACTTGACCAAAAAACCTCTCCCTTACCCTATTTAAATCGCCACTAAGCCCATTTAAATTTCCTTTCACCTGTATTTAAATCTCCAGGGGAATATCGAATGATATGCACTTATTCCCTCTGTAAATAAAATTCAAACCCGCCAACCTGCATTAAATGCTCACCTTAATCAAGGCCAATGCACCACTCAGAATTACCTCTTAATAATGATTGATTATGGAAACGTGCACACAACATTAATCCTTGCCCTTCCTGCCTTCTCAAAATTTGCTGCATTTATTGCTCATTATAGAGGCGTTTTGCATGAACAAGGCTCCAAAGGAGGCCCAACCTTTTAGAGGGATAAGCCAAGAGTCACGTCCATTCAAATGCACAAGACCTAGAAGGAGAGAATGTACACGCTTACCCTAACCCTTCGTGTGCAACCTCTTGCCATCACACCCCTTTGGAAATGAAAAGACACATACATTACACTCACACTATATAAACCCTCCTTACCCTCATGCGCCCTTGTTCTTTCTTTTTAAAATTTCTCTCTTCATCATCGTGACCTACCAATGGGAAATGAAGAGCCATAACCCACCTTCATCACAACTTGAACCATTCATTTTCATTCTTACATCTCTTCCTCTTTCTCTTTCGTGAAAACCTCCTCAACACCATGCTTCTTTAAGGGAACTAAGCAAACACGAAGGACCCTTTCACGCTCTACACTTTCACCTCCTTCAACGCTTACACTGCCACCAAGGAAGTACTCCGTGGACGAGTTTTTGTAAGTGACAAGGATAAACTTTCAATCTCTTTCTCATTCTCACTTCCTACAAGGTAAGGAGAGTCCTTGTATGCGTGTGAATATGTGTGTTTGAATGTATATTATAGAATGTTGTATGTGTCTTCTTCTCCTTCACTCTCATCTCTGATCTTCATTAAAAAGTTCACATGCAATTAGCTTTTATTTCATCTCTCAACTGTTTTAGTTGAATAATATCGTAAAGATGACATTTTGTGACTTGTATAAGCGCGATTATGGATGAACTATATTTCCATGTTTCTGATTTCTTGATATTTTCATGATGCTTGATTATTCTCACTTTTTGATTGAGTAAAAAGAGTGACTTTGAAATAATGCGTTGTTGCATGTTATATTTTCGTGAAGTTCACTTATTTTCTTCTCAATTTTTCATTGTTCTACTCCATCTCATGCTATTCTTATTACAAAATCACTTATTTTCCTTCTATCCATGTCTTTCTGAGTAAGAATCGAAGGAGAAACTTATTTTCTTTTTAAGTTTTTACTTTGCCGAGAGCCAGTGAGCCACTTTTTTTTAAAACGCAAATCTTCATTACTGATTGTGAATTATGAATAAATTATTTTACTACTTAGCCTTGACTTATGTTGATTGTCAGTTTAAAAATTAAAATGCATGTGGAGTTGAGCTTGTGGCTGTTCGGTGTTAAGTTTTCAATAATACTCATTTAGAAAATATACTTTTCATTTTGATATTTAACAAGGATTGTAGTATTTGTTTTCATTTGCTTCTTTTCTCTTTTGTTCCTTAGACCGCATATGTACATGACTGTTCATTTATGAATGTGTTGATATGTCTGGGAGTATGATTCAAATTCTGTGATGTATAATATTTTATTTGAGATTCAAATGTGTAATCTGAAAATGATTAGTTGGATGATGATCAATATCGAGTGTGGACGTTATTATATAATTATTGATATGCATGACGTGAAAAAGGGAGAGTCAAGGTTACAGTTTGGCACAGCTAGGGAATGTTATGTGTTCAGGTTTAAGGGAAGGACCTTGGGGGTAGTGAAGGGAGTTGCCCCAATAGCGCGGAATAGCTTACCATGGCTGAGACATATCGCCAGCAAACCTTCACTAATCATGACGTAGGTAAGCATTACCGAGGATCGTGGTAGAACTCATTCCTGAGGAATAAAGATGAATCAAAAAAGGAAGGATATCATTGTGTGTATATGTATCTTGTGTGCTTATAGGGAATGAAGGTCTCCGATCACCTTAACTGGAGGAATGTTGAAAAATTGAGGGAGTACCGATTGCATGAGTGACATACATTTTATTGATGATTCTGTTTAACCTTATTGTTTGTGTCAAGTTTGATTGTATGAGATTTTCATGTGAAATCTGAAAATGGGTGCTTCCCAAAATTCTAATTTCCTAACTTCTCTTTATTTTATTTATTCAATTTTTTGTAAACCTTTATGTTGGACTCACCCTTTCTGTTATGTTTCTTCTATGTTGTATTCTTTGGCATGTTTTGCATGACTGTGTGGCAGATGGATCCACAGTGGGCGATGATTTGGGGAACAGACTCCAGAGGGAGAGAGGTAGGGAGGTACGATCTAGCGACGTGTCATCTTGTGTACAAGGGAATGATCACTCTGAACTTGGGACCCATCACTGAGGATGGTTAGAAACTCTACTGGAGTGACTACTTTCTCGCTGATATTTTTGTACCTTTGCCATCTGAGAAAAGTATCATCATCCACCCCCCTTTTCTCCATCTTCACCAAACCAAATGCTACCCCTTGAGCTTTCTAGGACCCTTGACAAAGGTAAAGTCCCTATGAGTCTTGACTTTCTCCTACTTCTTGCCCTGATTCTTCTTCTACACCTGAGTGGAAAGACATTGGAATCGTTGAGCCTTCCATTTGATCTATACCCCGCTGTTCTTTGAGAACCCCTGCATCTTCTTCTAGTGAAGCCAGACCTTTTACATGACTCCCTTCACCACCACCTCCACTCACTTCTTGTTCACCCCCACCTACTATCGGTTGGATTGATAACAACTCAGATGACTTAACACCTTTTCCCCGCCCTCAGCCAAGAAATGATTCATCTGACTCTGATGGAATGGAATCAGATCCCAACGAAGATTCTCTTCCATTAGAATTTTATGTATAAACTGTTTATTTTTTTTTTTTTGTGATGCGTTGATACTACTCATAGGACTCTAGTTTGTTTCATTTTGAAATACTATACTTTTAGGGGTTTATTTTGTTGCTATATTTACTTGGATAATTTGGTTTGGATAATCAACTCATTCTCTTTTATATAATTTTGTGTTTGTATCTCTCAATTTAGCTATGATGTTATGCAATATTAATATGTGTATTTTTACTGTTTAATTAGAAATCATATTATGGGTGTTTAGAGTGAGAAATGGATGTGATGAGTATTTATTGAAATGATGAAATAGTTCAATATTTGATGATGGTGTGAAAGAATTTAATGAAAATTATATGTTAGATCATTATTCCTCAAATTTATTTAAGTTGGCTGTGATGGATTGTCCCACGGTTTAACCAAGTAAGATAGTGGATCGATATTGATGACGCTAAATTGTACAGCAGGAAAATTTTAGTATAATCTCTTGAAAAGGTGCCTATGATTAAATGATGTGACATGAAAGTTTGGAGATGATTCCCTCATGACGATACTCGAAAATAATGAATGAATCTGTTACGATGATAATTGTAACGATTTTATGTACACGTATATGTTGGGGCATTGCTTTATAGAGATTTCTATTTTGACTTAGTGAGATAGAGCCTTAGTGGAAATTAGGCATTACATAGCACGTGGATCTCACCTGTATAAGTGGTGCCTAAGAAGTCTAGGATAACTGTTGTAAAGAACCAGGAGAATGAGTTGGTTCCCACTTAAGTTGCCAACAAATGGAAAGTATGCATTGATTATAGGCAGTTCAACCAGGCTACCAGAAAGGACCACTTCCCTCTCCCATTCATTGATCAAGTCATAGAGAGGTTGGCAAGTAAGTCTCACTACTATTTTCTAGATGGCGTTTCTAGTTACATGCAAATACATGTTGCCCTTAAGGGCCAACACAAAACGATATTCACTACCCTTTTGGCACTTTTGCATATAAAAGAATGTCATTTGATTTATGCAATGCACCTGCTACTTTTCAGCGGTATATGCTGAGTATGTTTTTTGATTTGATTGAAAATTGCATGGAGGTATTTATGGATGGTTTTATAGTTTATGATTCCTCATTTCATTCATGCTTGCATAGTTTGACCAAAATTTTAGACAAATATGTTGAAAATAACCTTGTGCTTAATTATGAAAAATTCCATTTTATGGCAACAGAGCGTGTAGTCTTACTTATTTCTTAGAGAAGAATACAAGTTGATAAAGCTAAAATTGATGTTATTTCCTCTCTATCTTACCTTGTGTTTGTGTGAGAAATGCATTCTTTTCTTGGATATGTAAGTTTTTATAGGAGATTCATCAGAGATTTGAGCAAGATTGTCATACCACTATTTAGTCTTCTTTAGAAGAATGTGCCATTCATATTTACTGATTCATGCAAGGAGGCATTTGAGAAGTTGAAGAGGAGACACACCACATCCCCCATTATGCAGCCACTAGATTGGGAGCTCCCCTTCGAATCAATGTGTGATACCTCAAATTATGCACTTGGAGCAGTATTATCACAGAGAGTAGGTAAATTTTCACATGTCATAGCTTATGCCTCTAGAACTCTTGATAAAGCTCAGGTAAATTATACCACCACTGAAAAAGAGCTTTTTGCTATTGTGTTTGCATTAGATAAATTTCGTTCCTATATGCTTGGCTCCAAAATAACTATCTTTACAAATCATGCTACATTGAAATTCCTACTGAAGAAGCCAGATGTCAAAACCCAGATTACTCAAATGGATGCTTCTCTTACAGGAGTTTGATATTGATATAAAAGATAAAAGTGGTGTATTGAATCAGGTTGTTGATCACCTTAGCCGTATTGAAGGGACAATAAATCCTTTACCTATTCATGATCATTTTCCTAATGATTATCTGTTTGCTCTGTACTTTGTACATTTTGTACCTTAGTTTGCATATATTGTTAATTATGTGGTTACTTCTATTGTACCTTCTTATGCATCTAGATCCCAGGTTGATAAGCTTAAAAGTGATGCTAAATATTATGTCAAGATGATCCCTATCTATGGAAATTTTGTAGTGACTAGGTTATCCGAAGGTGTGTTCCTGACCATGAGTTTCAGGATATTCTGCATTTCTGTCATAACACATCTGTAGGAGACCATCTTGGACCACAGAGAACAGTTAGAAAGGTATTGGAAAGTGGATTTTATTGGCCCATTATCTTCAGGGACGCAGCCAGATTTTCTGAGAGCTATGAGACATGTCAGAAAGCAGGAGGGACCATCACCCAGAGAAATGAGATACCTTAGTAGCCTATCATCTTCTGTGAGATTTTTTATGTTTGGGTTATGAATTTCATGGGTCTTTTTCCTGTTTCTTCTGGATATTCTTATATTTTACTTGTTATTGATTATGTATCTAGATGGGTGGAGACAAAAGCCACTAGAACTAACGATTCTAAAGTTGTTTCAGATTTTCTCCATACTAACATATTTTGCAAGTTTGGCATGCCTAAGGCTATCATAAGCGATCAAGGAAGCCATTTTTGTAACAGGACCATAGTAGCGTTGTTCCAAAAGTATGGGGTGATACATAGAATTGCTACATCATATCATCCCCAAATTAATGGGCAGGCTGAAGTATTTAACAGAGAAGTTAAGCACTTGTTGTGAAAGTTAGTTCACCCTAACAGGAAAGACTAAAGTAAGTTGCTGAATGAGGCTCTTTGGACTCAAAGAATAGCTTACCGAACACCACTAGGCATGTCTCCATTTCGTGTGATGTTTGGCAAAGCATGCTACCTTCTAGTGGAAATTGAGCATAGATCATATTAGGCAGTGAAGAGTTGTAACTTGACACTTGAGCAGACTCGAAAAGAAAGGAAGCTTCAACTTTAGGAGCTTGATGATATACGCTTGCAAGCTTATGAGAACTCTAGAATGTATAAAGAGAAAGTCAGAAAATTCCATGACATAAAAATTCTGAGAAAGGAGTTCTCTGTAGGACAAAAAGTGTTATTGTTCAACTCTCGTCTGAAACTGATTGCAGGTAAGCTTCGATTTTGATGGGGTGGACCTTTTGTGATTACTAATGTTTTTCCCCATAGTGCAGTTGAAATTAAGGATGAAGCTCCCGACAAAGTTTTCAAAGTTAATGGTCATCAGCTGAAACTATTCCAGGAAAGCAAACCTATGGAGAAGGCTTAAAACATAGTTGATGTATCCTTAGTGGAGCCTATTATGATGGAGGAAGTGTCTACATAGGCACTTGGAGCATTCTTTTCTCTTATTTTGTTTCTTTTCATTATACTTTCCTTTAGTTTTTCATGCATGCCTTGTCACTTTATTTGAACTGTTTTCATATGTTTTTCATTTTCTATCCATTTCCACATTGCGGACAATGTTTGGGACAAGTGTGGAGGGAGGGTGTTAGTCTACACTTTTGTTTGCATTAGCTTAGAATTTTGTTTTAGTTAGTATCGAGTTTTCCTTAGCATATTTTTCATTGGATTCCCTTGCTTTTAGATTTCATTTATGTGAGCAACTTTTTATTTGTCATTCTTAGTTAAGATTTTCATAACATGATAGATTTGTTTCTTGCATTTGAGTTTAGCTAGCTTTTCATGATAATTAGATTTTGGATCAATGATTGGTAGAATAATTACCTTAGTAAGATTTGAGCTTATTTTCTTTCTTGTGTGATTCACTTATGTTTATAGGTATTCTAGAACTTGACTTGACTCTTTTTGAGATTATTTGTTCACATGCACTTTTGATATGATTTAGGCCTCCTTTCACATTTTAGCTACTTAGCCAAATTTACTTACCTTGCATTTATTCTACTTGTTTACCCCTTTGACCCTTCTTAACCCTTTCTTGATGATTTTGCAGCTCATTACAAGTCATGTAACCTGAAAAACCATGATTCACCCAACCTTGGAGATTAGATGAGCTTTGAAATTGTTTTGGGAGTTGGTTAAAAATAAGTGTGGGGGTATTGTGTTACAATGTCCCTTATTTGAGAAAATTTTGATGCATTATCAGTTCATTGAAAAAGTAGCTTGAAACAAAAAGCTATGTATATAGTTTTTATAAAAAAAAAACATAATTTTAGTTGTTGAATTTTAGGTATCTTTCTACTTGTTTTTAACTCATTCCTCATTGCCCTTCTTTCTCTTGGTTTTTAGCTTTGTATACCTTTTTTATCCCACCTTTCCCTAGCCACATTACAAGCTTAATAAAAGTCCTATTGATCTTTTGATGCATGTGTTTCAAATAGTGGAAATTAGAGGCTCTTCAAGCCTACGGTTGTGCTTACTTTCATGATGTGCTTTGAGTGAAAATGCTAACCTATACACTTGAGAGAATGAGTGATACACATATCCTTGAGAGAATTTTTGCCAATTGTGATCCATGATTTAGTTAGATTGAAGTTCTTCTTTATTTTTATGTTTGTAACATATTCTTGATTGTTTTTTATTCTTTCATGCTTTGATTGATGAATTCATTTTCTTTCTTGCCCACATCACTTTCACTTTAGGATCCATTGAAAAATTTTGCTTTGTTTTATTTTCTTTTGTTGTCTTTTCTTTTCTTTTGCTTGGGAGTACAAAAGCTTAAGTGTAGGGGTATTTGAAGACTCATATTTTGTATTCATAGTTATAGTCTTATTACATTTTCTAAAATATCCTTGCCTTCTTTATTTCTTTCATTTAGCATGTTTTTGCATTTCTTGCATTAAATTGGAGTTTTTATAAATACTTATTATCTTTATTTTATATTTCATATTTTTCTCTATTCTTACCTTTGTTTACTATTTTGGCCATAACTTTTTTCGTAGATATCCTTTTTGGCTTTTTTTTTTTTTTTTGTAATGGATTCCTGACTTCCTGGGCTTCAATTTGGACATATGGATTGTGCTGTTTGGATTTTTGAAATTCAGACTTAAAACATAACTTTTATAGTTAGGATTTTTATTGTAATTACTTACAGCACAGCCTTGGTCCATTTATTTTCGTCTCATTTAAGACCAGTATATATAGGGGTCAAAAGGTTGATTTTAAAACTTTTTCTCTTTTCATAATTTTGTTTTTGTAAGACTTTTCTGCTTTTGAGAGAAAACCTTTCTTCATTACCGTTTACTTGCCTCTTTTTAGATTCCGCAAAAAAATTCAATTTTCGATTCTACTGCTATTTTCAATTTTTCTTGTCTCACATGGTTGAATCTTGAGTCATCTCATCTCAAGCGTGGATTACGAGACTGATTGGTCGCTCTGAATTTGTCTTTTTACTTTCTTACAATTCTTGATGAAGATTTGTGCATGGATAATTTGATTAAATTTGATTTGTATTCTTGAGTGTAAGATTGATTGATTGATTTCTTTTGCATTTGAGATTTAGGCAAATTTAATATAGTAATCCTAGTTCGTGTCTATGATTCTTGGTTTTAATTCGTGTTCTTTTTAATTATTTTAATTTGTGTTCATTTTAATTGATTTAATTCATGTTTGTTTTAATTTGCATTCATTTTAATCTGCGTTTGTTTTCTTTCAATTTGTTTTCATTTTCTGGGTTTCAATTCGTTTCTATTTTATGGGTTTTAATTCATTTTTGTTTTTTGGGTTTCAATTTACTGATTTAATTCAATTTCAATTCAATTGTTGATTTACTGCATTTTTCAGTATTCTTGCAACTTAATTTTTGTTGCCAATTCATATTTTTGGTTGTAATTGTTTTTTATTCACATTAATGCATTTCAATTCCAATTTATGTTTCTGTTTAAATTCTTAAAAACTACAAAATCCCCCAATCTAACCACTATTGTATGTTTAAAACTGGAAACAAAATGAATTTATGTCCTTGTGAGATAACTTAAGTTTACTCTCTATATTGCAAAATTATTTAAGGAATCTAATTTTGTTTGAAACCATTATGACATGATTGTCACTGTGCAACGTGCCAAACATCAATCTCCCTAAGAAATGGTTCCATTCTTGAATCTAGAGCAACTATCATATTATAATGCATACTTTTTAAAATTCGAGGTTTATGTATAATAAAAAAATAAATTATTATAATTTTTAAAAATATATCATAGAATTTTATTTACATTCCTTAATATAATAATTATAATTATAACAAACAATTCAAATTAATTTACAATATAATAATTAACATTTACACATCTTTCTAAATATATAATTACAAAATTAATAATACATTAAATTAAATACAAAAATATTTAATTATAATTTAACTAAATATATTTAAAAATTAATTTATATGTATTAATAGCTTGCTTGCAATATGATCAATAAAATTAAGCCGTTGTCTCTGTTTTTCTCTGATCTCACTCTCTCTGGTCTCGGTTCTCTCTCTAGTTTGGTGTGTATAAAGTAGTCGATTTTAATAGTTTTTCCTTTACACTGCAAGTCGACTATAATCGACTTCTTTGCACCCAGAAATGAGCAGTGAAAGTCGAGTTCAATTGACTCCTTTGGAGTAGGAAAGTTGATTTTAATTGACTTCAATGGAGTACGAAAGTCAACTTTAATCGACTTCTTATGGCCACAACGATAATCAACTTTAATCGAGATCTGTAATGTTCAAAAACCATTTTCAATCGACTTTGGAGTACCAATTTTAGGACATATGCGTAAAACAATATTTTGTGCGACACGTGTAATTTTGCATTGAAAAAGTTGTATATATGTCAAAAACCCTCATATTTAAAACACATAAAGGTACCCATTAATTAGCTATTACATTAAATAATTATTTATTATTCATAAAACCACCTTTTCCTATTTAGACATAAAAGTTTACTAATTAACTAGTAAATATGCTTGTTGCACGAATTTATTTTATTTTAATTAAATAAATTTATTTTAAAATAATATATAGTAAAAAATTATTATATTAAATATAATTACACTTAGAAAGATTATGAAATACTTCTTTATACACAACATTTTTTGTATATCTTATATATTTGTTATCATTTTCAATAATAAGAATTTTTTTTATTAACATTATTCTAGACAATACAATGTATAACTGAAAATGACTAAATAGAGATTTTGTCAAATATAATCCAACATAATTTAATGATTATCTTTGACTTTTATTTATTGTCATTACATAACCTACTTTTATTGGAAATATTTTTTTTCTTAAAAAAAAAGTTACTTATAGTTACTTGTTGTCAAAACTATAAGCAAAATAAGTATTTTGGCATCAATGTTATTTCTTGTAATTATTTTTACTTTAATTATCCACTCTCCTAAATGCATGATTAGAGGTCTTGTTCTATTCCACATTCCTAATACGGAATTGATGTTCCTAAGTAACATAATTGACATTTTTTCTTTGAGTTGCAAGCAATGAGAGAATCTATTAAATTTAAAGTATTCCTGAATTATACGAGATACATAAGCTTTTGTGATTTTATCAAATATTTTGTCAATTTCATCAAAGCTTCTATAATATTTTGTTGATATTTATAATATAAATATTATTAACAATGTCATTTAAAGGAGTAAGCATGACTTTCTCTTGAAGATGTTTTTCATCTCGCATTTGTTATTAAAAATTTATATATGTGCTTTCAAAAATTTGTTTGAATGAATTCTCCGTTAACTTGAGTAGATATGGACTTGAAATTTTTATCCACGTGAAAATGTCTTCTCATTCTTTACTAATTGTTAGTATGTTACCATCTCAACTCTATATTTAATTTATAATAAAAAATTATAATATAATATATTTAATTTATAATTTTTATGATATAATATAAATTATAAGAGTAGTTATGATAAACTTTATATGTGTATACTCAAATTATATTTAATAAATAAATTAGCAAATATTATCATAGTTTATAATATCAATACCAATACATGCATGAATAAAATTTTATAATCATTCTCTAAATGAAATAAAAAAGTAAATTATTTTTAAAATGTGAAATAATTTTAAATAATTGTTTATCAATTTAATAATAATTGAATAAATAAAATTAAAATAATATTTTAAAATTCTAAAAGTAATAAATTAAGATAATAATAGAACTAATAATATGTTAAATCTTAAAAAACTACTAATAAATAAATAAGTGAATTATATATATATATATATATATATATATTATATTGTGATACATATTATTAGTTATTTTATAATAAAATATAATAAATAAATTTCATACGGTAACAACTATAATAAAATTTAAAATATAAATAAATAAATAAATATTAAAATATTTAAAATTTTTGTAAGATTCTCTAAGTTTTTAAAAATATTTAATGATAATATTAACAAATATTCTATTTACTACTTAAAAGTATAATTTTTTATGATTATGAGAAAAAAATAATTTACAAAATTATGATACATAATAAATTGATAATAATATAATACATATTTTTAATATTTTAATTTTAATTATTTATTAATAAATAAAAATAAATAAAATTAAAATGTTAGACTAAAAGGAACATGTTGATTAAGTAAGGTATAAATAAAGAAAATAATAATAATAATAATAATAATAATAATAATAATAATTTTAACATAAATACATAAAAAAAACCTATATGGTAATGTATGCAAATTAAAGTATTTTAATTTTTTACTTTTATATAAAAAATTTATTTAAAAAATATCATATATATTAGAACACTACTGTAGAATTAAAATCTGTATAATTTAATATTTTTAGGGTTAATTATATTAATTTAGAATATTTAATAGACTAAAAAATATTTATGATAAAATTACTAAATTAATTTTAAATAGCATAAAATTTCTTATTTTTAAAATCTAAAAATAAATTTTAATTGTTTTATGATATTGTAAAACTATTCGTTATTAAAAAAATTTAAAATAAATAATTATAACAATAACTTATTAAATATAACAAAATTTTTTAATGAGTTATAAAGTTTAAATAAAATATTCTATAATTTTTTATTTATGTATTTGTTTATATTTGTTAACCTAAATTTATATGATAAAGTGATTATTTATAATTATAATTAATTTAAAATTTCTAATAAAATGTTAATATAGAGAATATTTAGATAGTATTTTAAAAATTAGCATTTATCTTATTATTAATTCAAAGAACATTTTAAGGTTAAGAGTATATATTTAAATATATTATATATTAAACAAATTGATAAAATAATTTAAATTAATAACAATAAAATTTGAATAGAAATTAAAGTAAAAATATAATTTTCTTTTCAAATAAAAAGTAAATTGAAAATTTTATTATATTTTTTTTTAAAAAAATCTTTTGTTCTTTGGGTAAAATTTTATTTTTAATTAAAAGGTAACTTGAGAACTTTATTAAATTTTTACAAGAATATCTTTATTCATTAGATACAATTTTATTTGATAATAAATTTTTAAATATTTTATATAAAATATTTCAATAATTTTTTATTAAATATCATTCACAAAAATTTTATTATTGTCATTTTTAATATAGTATAATCATCAATTTTAATAAAATTTTCCTAAATTCAATTTAAAGATAATAAATATGAATTAAATATAATTTTAATTCATAAGTTATAGACAATATTATGATTAATTTTAATTAATTTTCATTTAATACAACTTATAGTGGATTGTTTATAAATTTTGTATAAATATATAAAATAATATAGAGTTATTATTTATACATAAAAGTGATTTTAAATATTCTGAATTTTAATAAATATAAATTCTATTATAAATACATAGAGTAATGAACATGTGTAACTCTTCTAAATTTTAACAACCATAACTTTTATAAATTTTATTATAAATGCACAAAATAATAAGGTAATATATATATATATACATATAATAAGATAATGTAATTATTTTATAAAAGACGAAAATATTTAGTGACATTTTACTTTTCAATTTCTACATAATTTTAAAAGTATTTATACAATATTACAATAAAAATAGTTTAATCTTCTAAATCTTCCATTGTTACCTTTTGTTCACCATTTTTGCTTCGTCTTCCTTAAGTTGCAACCTAAAAGAAAATATCAAATATAAATTATTGTATAATCTAAGAAATTTAAACAATATATTACAAATTTATAATTTATACTTTTCTCCTTCTTTTTGGTAAATTTGGTATTCTAGATATAAGTGAAGAACATATTACTAAGTCATTTTCTTTTATTTTCATATTTATATTTTCTAAAGTTTCTTCTTTCTCAATCTGTAAATATTAAACAATGAAAATAAAATTATTTATCATCGTATTATAAATATTATAAATAAAAATAATGAAACTCCAATTTAATCTTCTATATTACCTTCACTATCAGTTTCAAAATTTTATTGGCAGTAAAAAATAGTTTTCTACACTTTCAAAGTAAGTACTTATTTTTATTTGAAAAATATGTGAAGTGTCAATAATCTTTAAAAGTTATAGAGACAACTTCAACTCTTCACCATCACTTTTAAAAAAATTATCACATAAAAATAGTTATTTTTTAATATATTTTATTTATATAATCAATCATTTTATTAGATTTTCAAATAAATTAGAACTTAACACATTTGCTTACAATTTTAGATGTTGCAATAAAGTCTTTTAATTATTTATGATGAATATAAGAAAATAATGATAGATTGATAGATTTGATATAAATTAATTAGTTAAAAATAAAATTCAATAATGATATCATTTTAAAATAAATTTAAATACATAACATAATTTAGTGAAATAAAATAAAAAATATCAATCTAAAAAACACATGTACTTACATGGATAAATAATTCTTGACAGCTAACATGATTACAAAATACAAAAAAAAAGAAGAAAATAAAAAAATAGTGAGCAATTGTTTAAAAATTATGTAATCATGATTTATATAAGTGGAAATGAAGTCTTTGAGATATTTGAAAAGTCAAAAAATAAAAAATTAATATAATAAAAGTTATTTTTTCATCTATATTAAAATTTTTTGAGAAATCTTTCTGTGCAATTTAATCAATATTTTTTTTCTTATTTTGATATTTAAAATAGAAAACTTTTAACATATTTTATTTATAATAAATTATAATAATTTTTTTATTAAATATCATTCACAGTAATTTTATTATTGTCATTTGTAACATTATATAACTACCAAATTTAATATTTTTTAAATACAATTTAAAGATATTAAGTATGAATAAATTATAATTATAACTGTTGAATTATGTAAAATATTATAATTAATTTTAATAATTTTAAGTTAATATAATATTAATTTTATTTTTTATATAATATTTTTATATCTAAATTTATTTTTTATTAAAAATTTAATTTAAAAATATAATACGAATTAATAATTTTATATGTATAATTGTTATAATTTAATTTACATATTAGTGTTTGAGGTACATAAAATTTACATATAAAAATATTATATAAAAAATAATTTTATACGTATAATTGTTATAATTCAATTTACATATTAATATTTGAGGTACATATTCAACTATAGATTATGTTAAATTAATTAATAAAATAATTTAAATATATAAATTATATTTATAATAAAAATTTAATTTAATAATATATAATATAAACTAATAAATTTATAAATATAATTTTTTAATTCAAATTACATTTTATTAATTAGATTATATAAAATTAATTAATGACTATAAACTTATACTTTATTTAAAATTTAATTTAATAATATATAATATAAACTAATAATTTTATAAGTATAATTTTTTAATTTAAAATAAATTTTAGACTTTGAAGTACGTATAAACTATAGATTATACTAAATTAATTAATAAAATAATTTAAATATGTAAACGTATTTTTATTAAAAATTTAACTTAACAATATATAATATAAACTAATAATTTTATAAATGTAATTTTTTAATTTAAATTACATTTTATTATTTAAATTATATATTAAAATATAGATTATATTAAGCTAATTAATAAAATAATTTAAATATATAAACTTGTTTTTGTTAAAAATTTAATTTAATAATATAAAATATAAATTAATAATTTTGTAAGTATAGTTTTTATAATTCAAAAATATATTTTAGTATTTGAAGTACATATTAGAATATAAATTATATTAAATTAATTAATAAAATAATTTAAATTAATAAAACTTAAATTTAAATATAACTTAAAGTAAAGATATAATTTTATTTTCAATTAAAATTTAACTCAAAAAATTTATAAATATTTCTTTTTCTTAATTAATTATTATTTTTTATTTACTTACATAAATTTTGTTATTGTATTTTTAACATAATATAATAATTAATTTTAATAAATTTTTCTTGAATACAATTCAAAGATAATAAATATAAATATTTATGTTGTTATTTGTAATTTAATATAATCATAAATTCTAATAAGTATTTTTTAAATATAATTTAAAAATAATAAATATAAATAAAATATAATTTTAATCTATACGATACGTTTTAAATTTTAGTCTATAAAGTAATAAGTAAATATAATTAATATAAATGACTTTATACGTTTTAAATTTTAATACATCGAATATTAAGTAGTAGTTATACATTTTGAAATTTAATGTATAGAGTAATAAGTAATTATAGATAATTTTATATATAAATATAAATATAGATAGATAGATGATTACATAAAAATATAATATTTTATAAAACTTTGACACTAAAGACATGTAATAGATAATTTAACTAAATTAACAGTAGAAAAAAATGAGTATGTAAACACGTTTTTTTAAAATATTATAAATATACTACATAAATATTTAACTTGTAAGATATTCATTTCTTTTCACGTACTTCTAATTTGAAGCGATTACCAAAAATACTAGAAAGTTAACGTAGAACTGAAAGCTATGTAAAACATACAATACTTCTATCATTAAGTTTTTAATCTCTAGGATCATATTTAAAACTTTAAAAATGTACTTCCATGGCCAGTTATCGTGTTATACATTTATAATTAAAATGTAACTTATTACTTAAAGGATTGATTTTAAAGATTAATGTGAAAATAATTTTTTTAAATCTTTAAATATAAATATAAATTTATTATATTTTGGAAGGTCATTACATACCCCTCAACGAGGCATTGTAGAATTTACCATAAAAATAAAAACTTATATACTTTAAGCTGTTCTACTCTATATACATATTTTATTATCAACTAACTGTATAATCATTATTTTATAAAATTTATTGTAATTTTTATTTGATTATATATGTGTATATATATATATAATTATTTTTAAGTGTAAATTTAAGGGTTAATTATGGTAACTAAATTTCTATAACTTTTTTCTTCATTTTAATTAAAAATATAAAATGTTAGATAATTTAAATTCATGTGTATATTTTACTTTTTATAATAAATAATGAAGAATTATTTATTTAACAACAAAAATTTCAATTTAAAACTTATAATTATATTCTAACGTTTATTTATGCGTATTAAGATATGGTTGAAATTTTTTTTATGAGTTACATAAGAATATTTATATTATATTGAATGAAAATTATATATATATATATAATTATATTAATAATAAATTATTAACATAAATAATCATGCAATCATATTTATTTTCTGAATTTTTATTTTTATAATGTATTTGTAAATATTATCAGAGTTTGATTTTGATATACTATTATATAATTTTTTAAGTTAAATTATAAATTTAATTTTTATATGACACTTTTTTAATTTAGTCTTCACACATAAAAAAGTTACAATTTAGTTTTATATAAATAAATATTTTTAAAGTTGTCATTATATTTTAATACACGTTAATGATATTCATAGAAGAACAAAAATGTAAATAATTATTTATTTATTTGTATTCATCCTTTAACTTGTAAAAATATTTAATATAATTTTTTAACTTTCAAATATAATTCATTAAGATTATTTATACATTTTTTTCAAATTATTATTTTTTCATCCTTAACTTTTAAAAAAATCAAATTAATACTCTAACTTTCAATGATTCAATTTTGTTTATAAATTTCACTATCAACGTATTTTATAAATTTAACTTTTAAATTTTTACTTTTTTTTAAAAAAATTTTATATTGATTATACATTTTTTACTCGTATAAAATACAGATATACATTTTAGTTAAAGGGTGTGTTTGGCTAAACTAAGGAATACGTTAACTAAAAGCTAAATTGTAATTGATAATTGTAAAATGACATATAAGAGTATTATTAATTTTTAGTTCAAATTTTAAAATTAATAGTTAATATTTTTAAAAATTATAAATATTTTACTTTATTATTTTTTAAAAATATTTATATTAAATAAAATGATACAATATGAATTAATTTATATATTTTAAATATTTTATATTGTCAAAAGATAAAATTTAATGATTTAATTATATTTTAATAAAATTTACTGATAAAATAAATTTTAAAAAATAAATGTGAAAGAAGTAAACATATTAAGGTTTTAAAAATAAAAGGAATAAAATAAAAAGTTATTTAAAATAATAAAGACAAAAAAAATAAAATTGCTTTCGACTAGTAACGAGAAATAGTATTTTTAGAAATGTAAATTAGACTAGCACTAAAGATAATATTTGTAATTATATATTTAAACTATCTTATCAACAATAATTATTTTTATTAAATAAGTTTTTAGTTAGCAAAATAAGTTTGAAACTAATCAAAATACTCTATAAAAACCGTGAAAAATAAATATTTATATAATACGAGATAAAAAAAATTATCATAAATTTATTTAATTTTTAAATCATGATATAAATATTAAATCGATCATAAAATTTTTAATTTAAAATTTTAAAAATTTATTAATTTTTATTTGAAATTATTTTCTAAAAATTTTGTAGTTTTTATTATCATAAATATAAATTATACAGCTCGATTTTTTTTATAAATATCTTAGTAAAATTAATTTTTATATTTTTATTTTGTTTATTTTCAAACTTATTTTTATTTTAATTATAGATTTATGATTTTTCAAAATTGAACTGATGTAAAATTAATGATTTTTTAAATAGATTAATTTTTAAATAATAAAAAAAACACTTCAATTAAATCTTAATAATATAATGCCATCACTTAAAATATCCTAACAATTAGGAGCAGAAAAGAATTAAATTAATTTTTTGAAAAAAGTTACAAAGCATAAAAACCTAAAAAATATTTTAAAAAAATGGAAAAGCATTAAAATTTTATATAAGTTTGTGCTTCAAACTCTTTTTTCTAGGAGTTTTATAAAATAGTTATATATTTTATGAAAAAATTATACTTTTTCAAAATTTAAAACTTAAAAGACAAAAAAAAAAAAAAAAAACTTGAAAGACACAAAATTTAAAACTTGAAAGGCTATTCGTATTAATATAAATCACATTGGTCTATATTCATGTACATATGTCATTTTAGGATGATGCGAGTTATATGTAAATTACAAAATTGTCACACTCTTGTATAAATTATATATTAATAAAAAATATATTTGAGATTTTATTATAATAAAATATATTTGAGATTTTATTATAATAAAATATATTTAAACTTTCGTATTTATTTATTTTAAAATATAAAAATTCCATAACTTATATCATAAATTTAATAATAAAATAAAGCAAAATAACATAGACTATAATAATTTATAAATTTATTTTAAATATACAAACGATATAAATTACCTTATTTTTTAATAATAAATTTGATATTAATAATATTATTTATTTTTGTAGTAAATAATATAAAAATTACATTTATAAAATATTTTAACTAATTAATAGTGTAATTTTTTACATTAATAAGATTAAAATATAATTTTATACTAAAATTATTAAAATAAATTACTAGAAACACATGAATCAAAGATACTGGGGGTATAAAAAAATAATTAAAAATTAAAAAAATCATAAATTGTTTTTATAATAAGAGTTTATTAATGTCGTTGCTGAGCTCACAAGTCTTTCGATATTTATTTATTTATATTTTTAAAATAAAAAAGTTAACTTACTTTTTGGTATTAAAATACATTTTTCTTTTCCAACAATAGCAGGTGATTAGGAGAGATAAAGGTTGCTGTGCTGGATAGAGACGATGACTCAAACACAAACCAGACCTTATCTGTTTTATATTATTTTTTAACTCCAATTCTCGAAACCAAGTTTGGAAGCGTTAATGTGATTAATGTTTGGATTTGTTCTTTTTCGTTCATTGATCCTAATTGGAAAAACCATTCAAAGAAGAGTTCGACCAACGGTTGAGTTAGGCATTCATCGCTCCTCACTTCTTCCGCAAATCTTACAACAAAGTGAGACAATTTTCAATTTGAGATTTTACCCCTTCTTTTAGAACCGTAGAATGTCCAAATAAGTCTCCTCTCAATCTATTTATTTATTTATTTTTATTTTATTTGTTTTCATCTTTCCTTACATGCAAAACTCTTGAACTTGTTGTTGTCTCAACTTAAAAGCCACAAATCTGGGACACAGCCAAGGTTCAGAAGTTGAAGAGTTGAAGAGAAAAAGGAAGAGCTTGATAAGGTCAAGTTCATATCCATTTTGGGTATCTCACATCATCGATAGACATGTCAAAGTGTGTGAGCAAGTTTGGAAGATGGGTCTCTTTGGTTTCACAGAGGGGATTTTCCACCACCTCAGTTGAAAAGGGTGCTTCCGAGAAAGGTGTGAAACAGGTGAACCTCTGTTCTGCAATTAATCAGGCTCTTCACATTGCCTTGGACAACGATCCACGGTGGGTCTCATTATTTATTTATGTTGCTTTATCCTATACTTGTAGACACAAACACAACAAAACTTTAAATCTTATTACCCTTCAATTTACTTGTTTTATCATTGACGACGATTTATCACTGTTCCTAACCATATTGAGTTGTTGACTCATCATTTGGTTTTCCCCTTGTCTTCTGGAGTTTTTTTTTTTTTTTTTAAATTTCAAGTTACTGTAACTAATAAATCATTTAGTTTCTGCAATTTTCTTTCTTTTGGTGTGTATCACTTTCATTGTGCCCCTTTAAGTTTGAAAAGTGACAGAGAGTTCCAACCGTGGAATCTCATACAAAAATAGAAAAGAAGTTAGAGTGGGAGAGTGGGGGAAAAAGAAGCCTCGAATTGTAGTATCTAACATCATTTCAGCATACATTCAATTCCTTCAGTTTTCTTTTTTCTTTTTTTTAGTTCGAAGCATGATTTTTAGATTAGGGGCTTCGATTGAGGTAGTGGTTATGTAGGTTCTATACTTCTATGTGGAGAAACAGCAAATATTTATTTCTGTAAGTACTTCATTAGCTCTTCTTAATGCTCCCTTAATGAAGTTGTGAATAGTCTGATCTAAATTGATTTTTTTTCACGACAGTTGCTCTTGGAAGCTCTGAATTTCAGCAGCTGAATGGACAAACTCTATTAAAGAGTATATGTATATATACTCTATTAAAGAGTATATGTATATATACTCTTTAATAGAGTATATGTATGTATGCATGTATATATATCAATCACAATGGAGCTGTAGCATCTTTAATCTTTTTTTATTCTGTTTCTTTTAAATTTTTAATATCAATTTGATTGACAAACTGAAATTGATATGAAATTTCTGTGTTACATGTTCAACTTTAACTTCTATCAATTACTCTATTATAAGTTGTTTTTGTATGACATAAATATCCTGTGGACATCCCCTTATCTTCTCTTGCACTTCATCCTAGTGCTTATGTTTTTGGAGAGGATGTAAGCTTTGGTGGTGTCTTCCGTTGCACAACGGGATTAGCAGACCGATTTGGCAAAAGGAGGGTTTTCAATACTCCTCTCTGTGAGCAGGTATTTATTTATGTATTTCACATTGCCTTTGAGCTTCCACTTTTATTTCTCTCTTCCCATTCTCCCATGCAAAATAGATTTAGTTAAGAAGCACAATGAAATCATGAATCTAAAATCTTACGCTGAAATGGTATTCACAGGGTATTGTCGGCTTTGGCATTGGTCTAGCAGCCATGGTGAGTCAGAGGTTAAAATAATTCACTACTAGTTTTACCATCAAACCTTACTACAATCTGGTATAATAATTTCATTTCATAAATCTGAGTTTAACCCATTTATATATTTTACATGGCAGGGAAATCGAGCAATAGCAGAAATCCAGTTTGCAGATTACATATTTCCTGCTTTTGACCAGGCATGCTTTCTTCCCCATGGCTTGGTTTAGTCAAAGCTTCTTTTAATCAGTAATTGACCAATTTTGGTTTCCAGATTGTCAATGAAGCTGCTAAATTCAGATACCGGAGTGGGAATGAATTTAATTGTGGTGGTAAATTTCTTTCACTGCTTTAGTGTTGAAGTTTGGCTTTTCTCTACTTTCACTTGTTGGTTTAAAATTTTTTATGCATTCCTATTATAGGTTTAACAGTTAGAGCCCCTTATGGAGCTGTGGGCCATGGTGGGCATTACCACTCTCAATCCCCTGAGGCTTTCTTCTGCCATGTTCCTGGTATTAAAGTATGGCAGCCCTTACATATAGACTTCAGTCTGTTAATTAGAACCTTATTTTTCTGTACTTTTTATTGTGCCTGTTTTTCAAATAGTATAGGCCACCTACAATGTGCTGTTTAACAGTTCAATGACTATAAAATGTTTGAATTCTAAGCCTAATGAATTATGGCAAGAGTTGAAATCCATGTGTTTAATAAAATTCCAATTAAGAAGATTATCATGGTGGGGGAGTAATAGCAGTAAGTCATTGCAAAAGCATACTAGACTAAGTGCTTAAATTTCTGTAGCATCTGAAAAGATGGCAATTATTATTGTATAAATATATGAAAGTGGACTGTCATTTTGTAGGTAAAAAAAGATGCTTTAATATTGCTGCATCAATACGAATAACCAATTAGGTGAGATTCTCACCAAGTCCACTAGGGGTCCTCGTATTGGGTTCATTTTAACAATCGGGGTACATATAAATTGTATCCTCCAACTTATGGGGAAACATTAATATCTATGTTATTTATATTAGGTTTTCTAGAATTTTGTAGGTTGTAGTTGAGTAGTATACTTTATCCAGTAAAGCTCAATAGGTCCTGTTATCTTTCTTATTGAATAACAAACATTTTTTTATGTCAATCCTTTCCCTTTCATACCCATTGATCTAAATAATCCTTTCTGAAATTTTTGGCTGTCTTTAGATTACACAAGAATTATAGCATTATAGCATATTACCCATTTCTCATAGAGGAACCAAATTTCTTTAACATTCTGTCCTTTTTACATAAGAGAAATGTTAGTAAAACACTCTTTTAAACGCATTCCTTAACACACTTCATGTGATTGATCAGCTTTTAAAAATGTCAAAGCACATCTTATAAATTGATAATTTTTTAAAATTGATCACATTTTCCCCCAATGCCTCATGAGAGTTTCTTATATAGGTGGTCATCCCCCGAAGTCCACAACAAGCAAAAGGGTTATTGCTATCTTGTATACGAGATCCAAATCCAGTAGTATTTTTTGAACCAAAGGTTGTGTTCTATCAGAAGACCCTGAATGAATTGTGAGTACAGATTTATAGTCCGTGGGTTTTTCAATTTTAATCATGTGATTCTTGGTTTCAGTTGCTTTATCGTTTGGCTGTGGAAGAAGTGCCAGAGGATGATTACATGTTGCCATTATCTGAGGCAGAGGTACTCCATAAGTCATGCTAAATGAAAGAAGGAAAAGAAGTTGTGCATAAAACTATGGATACATTATTCTTTGTAATTTACTCGGATAAATATTGAAATGCATTCAGGTAATTCGGCAAGGAAGTGATATTACGCTTGTTGGATGGGGAGCTCAATTATCTATCATGGAACAAGCTTGTCTTGATGCAGAAAAGGTAAGTGGATGTTGCTTTGCAACCTAATGTGCTTAAAACATGTATTCTGCAAATAATATCTGTCTTTACTTTTGGTTTTGGTGAGTGAGAGCAATAAGTCCATAATGAAAAATGTCTATTATAGGAAAAGGAAGAGTGGGTCAGTGAATGTTAAGGCCCAACCTAGAGAAACAATCAGTTGACTCATAATTAGGAGGCATTTGCAAGGGATGGTTGTTATAAAGGTCAAAAGTTAGGAGAATTGAGGTGTCTTTTGTAAGTAAAAAAGTTTGTCTAGGAGAGTTGCCAGGATCTCTCTAATATTTCTGGCATTATATGATAATAGTTGGCACCTACATTGGGTACAGGACCAGGTTCATTAGTAATACAATTCAATCTTTTTTTCTCTTTCCTTGCTCTACCAGCGCAAGATTCTTGAAAGAAAACTGGTTCTTGGTTAGAAAATACTTGCTGTGCAATTAGTTGAAGCAAGAAGATTGTTTTGAACAAGGAGTTAGAGACACAATTTGATGAAATGCAACAAATGAGCAACATGAAAGAGATGATCCAAGTCTTAGGAAAGCTCAATCTAAACTTCTAATGATGGCAATGGAGGGAAAGGCTTAGCCCAACATTCAAACCGGATAGGCTCTAATACCATGTTAAGAAACTTGAGCCTAACTCACTCTTAAAATCTAGCTTATAAGAGGACTATCCAAGCCTTTATAAGGAGTATTATGGCTCTATTCCTAATCAATGTGGGACATCTTAACATGGATAAATTGAATTAGTGACAAATTCCTTATGATATGGGTTGTAGGTTTGATGATGATAATTATGATGTTCCTTTATTGGAAAGAGCTCAATTAAA
The DNA here is from genome assembly GCA_024086825.1 of Abrus pulchellus subsp. cantoniensis. Lineage (NCBI taxonomy): Eukaryota > Viridiplantae > Streptophyta > Magnoliopsida > Fabales > Fabaceae > Abrus > Abrus pulchellus. The sequence continues at coordinate 18,246,457 of CM044056.1, forward strand.
ATCAGTCGTATGAGAGAAGTTGTGGCAATTGTGATGGCTGTCCAAAAATGGTGGCACTATCTTATGGGGTGAGACATTTTATCATACTCACTGACCAAAGGAGTTTGAAGTTTCTAACTAAATGATCAACGTGTAATAAGTGAGGAGCAATTTAAGTGGAGATCCAAGCTACTTGGCTTTGATTTTGAAATACAGTATAAACCTAGAAGTCATAACAAAGTGGGCTGATGCTTTATGTAGGCAAATGACATATGTTGCCATTTCTGAAGTTTTGTGTGACAAATGGGATAGCTTGGAGACAGAAACACACAAAGATATCAAGTTGCAGAAGATATTTCATGGATATACACCAAAGGAAAGCAGGAAAATAATTAATTATGTTCCATCTTTCATGGTCGATCCTCTCTTCCAGAGGAAATTGTGACTTGAGTAATGTGGCTTGAATTGGAATCATCATTTTATCAAATTTTCCACCCTACCAAATATATGTATCATGATTTCCATTATATGAACCCAGAATGCAGTTGTCAATGCCATGCACCAAACTAGTTATGATACTGAGTTTTCTGTTAGAGACTAATTTTTTGTATTAAACTTGTGCTTGACTTAATTCATTAGTATAACTACATATATTGTGAGTCTAACTAAAACTAGTAAGAGCATTTAATAACTGGTTCTCCTGTCTTATTTTCTAATGACTTTGTAAGTATTCTTTTAACTTGGTGGCTGTTCATAATTTATTCGATTACTTCAGAACAAAATCATAATACTTCTGTAAAAGGAAATTTATGTTAATTCCCATTTCTATGATAATATTTTACCTGTTTGACAACTCAATTTGTATCTAGAAATCTAGATTTTCATCTCAATTGAAATTGTGATATTATTATGAAATTCTGCAGGAGGGAATTTCTTGTGAATTAATAGATCTGAAGACACTAATTCCTTGGGACAAGGAAACACTAGAGGCCTCAGTTAATAAGACCGGAAAACTCCTTGTGAGTATAATATATTTTATAGAATAAAACTATAACCCGGTTTGGTATTACCTTACAATATGCATTGAATGAACTTTGTAGATTAGTCATGAAGCTCCTGTAACTGGAGGTTTTGGTGCTGAAATCTCAGCTTCCATTGTTGAGCGCTGCTTCTCAAGGGTATGCTCCAACCTTTAGTTCATAACTTCATGTACCAATTCTTTAAGCCAGTGTGGCATTAATTCCAATATGCTTTTTTTTTAGAGACTTTTATTGTTATTCCCACCACAGATATTTAAACAGACAAATACACGAGAATTTTGTTTTTTGGGAGGTGGGTGGTGGACGGGGTTTGAAAGTTGGAGTCACTAATTTGAATGATTCAGTATATCTATATAAAACTTGGGTTACAGGAGCATAGAACAAATGTAAGCCCAGACCATAGGAATATTCTCATCTACAGATTTTCCTCTTTCTATTCTCAACAACAAAAGGGTAATGTTCGTCATTAGCCTTCTCAGCAAGCTTTCAAGTAAAAGTCACAAAATTTACCACAGCTAAACTGGAAAAGTAACAGAAAAAACTTTACCAGAGTCGAGAAATATAGTCACTAAAGGCTGCCTGTGACAAGAAACCCCTTAACAAAAAGAAAACCCTGGAGCATCAAAGCCTCCAGAATGAACAATTAGACCCCAAAACACCGAAACACCTAGAGGGATAAAAGGTTTATTTATTGTTAAAGAGAGTAAAAACTGCTCGTACTTCTGATTGAATGAGAACTTCAATGAAATGGTTATATATATGCCTTTAATCAATTTCAACCTGGACATTTCTCAATCCTGTCTTTCTATTTTGTGGTACAGTTAGAGGCTCCTGTAGCAAGAATTTGCGGTCTGGACACTCCTTTTCCTTTGGTTTTTGAACCTTTCTACATGCCAACCAAAAATAAGGTAACCTGTTTGTTTTCCTGATTTATTATTAATTTATTTATTTGTATGCCTCGTGGCGAAGAGCTGTCTTGACTGATACAAGCTTCTGTCACTCATCTAATGCAGATATTGGATGCAATTAAATCAACTGTGAATTACTAATCATCTTAATTCCCATTTTTTGGCCACTTATATGATCTTGATGCCATCATCGTAACAATCATGTTCATGGCTAGTGAAGTGTTAGTGTATTGAGACCTTGGAGTTAGGAGTTTCTCCAAATGTGTAAAATAGCACATTAATACTTTTAACTTTCGTCTACAGTGCCCTTTGTGCTGAGATACGCAAAATATTTGAAGGGATTGATCTCCGCTAGTAAATCTCCTATAATAAATTAACCCTTTCCCTTAATCCGTCAATTTGATGACTCAAACAAAACAGTAATGGAGGGGAGGGGTAGACAAATTGTAGAATTCGACAATAACATTTGGTATATCTTATCTCATTTTAAAATGTTCACATGATCAAACTTACATCAAATGTCAGATAATATAACTAGTCACAATTAGTGTTCACTGATATAGCTGGATACATATTTGAAAAACGTAAGATGTTCATAATTTGGATGTGATTAGTACTCTGCATAAGTCTGCGTAGGTGATCTTTTGGCCGAGTAAAATATCATATTTGTGTTTAAAATACACTTGCTAGTCAACTTAGTCACTAAAATTATAAAAAAAATATTATTCTTTATTTTTGTAATTTCAATGACTACAATATCCGTTGTTTAGTAACATCAGGAATTAAATTAAAATAAATATTATTTAATATTTCAACAATTAAATTGATCTAAACTACTGAATACTACTAATTACATGGGGTTTGATACTAGTGTTAAGATGTTTCACATTTATTAAGAATAGAGACAGAATATTATTTATAAGAACTTGGGTAATCCTACTAGCAGATAACTTTTAGGAGGGAGTTAAAGTGGACCAAAGAGAAATTCCTAGAAGCATAGGAGCATAACCAACCAACCTACACCAAAAACCCAGCCAAATAAGGTAAGGGTGGAAATTATTACACATAACCTATAGGTATGCATGCTAAATGAATTAGTTTGAGAGTCGATAGAGTCTTTTATTCCTTTATTTCATTAAGAATTACTAAAATATGGATTGAAAATTTTGGATTGTGTTAAGTAATGATTTTAATTAATTTTTCAAAAGAAATAAGATGTACACAAATTGAATAGGGACAAACCCCTAAGCACATGCCTGTGATGCTTCAAAATTACTCAAAGTTGATAAGAGAAAAGAAAATTGGTTTGTCGTAATTTACTCTGTAACTGGAAAAAAAAAACTTATTGTTTAAACAAGACTTAAAAGGGAGGGGGAGATTTTTATTCTAGTTGATTTTATTTATTGTCATTATTTTTATATTTTTAGTACCTATTTGAAACTGTCTATTTCATAAAAAATAGTTTTTAATAATTTTTCTTGCAAATTTTCAAATTTCTGTTGCTAATGCTGAATTCTCGTTTATAAATTTGTTACTAATAGAAATTTCATTATTTTTCAAAGATGAACCACTGCTCTAACTATAAAATCCAGAAAAGTATTATTTAATTAAAGCATCATTTATTTGAGTAATATAAAACTATTCCAAGAATTTTCAACAAAAAAAAATAACTAAAAAAATATTATTTTAATGAAATTATTGTCATTTGAATATTCAAAATGTACATTGATTGAAAATACTATAAACTATAAAAAGTGGTTGAATAATGTTAAGGACAAATTTAGAATAAATAGGATTGATATGACTATAAGATATAAAGTATAAAGTCTTTATTAAGCAACCAAACATAACTAACTTGTGTAGCTAATAATAAGTAAAATGCTAGACTATTTTAAAAGATATTAGAGCATATCAAAATTGGTAAGGGTGGGAAGTAATACACATAAGAAGTGACTACACACATATTGATGATATTAATGTGCATAGTAAATATGTGATCTTAAGAGTATTGATGTACCTTGGATAATTAATTACTCAATTGAGAACTTTTTTTTTAAAAAAAAAACACATAAGAATTGTTATGTTATAGTGATTGATTGATTAAGAGTAGTTTATGAAATAGTTTATGTTTTTTACTCTTTTATTTCTTGTGTGTGTGTGTTTTTTGTTTTTTTTGCATAAACAATTGATTAAAGCCATTGATTAAAGCATAATGAATATCTGTTATTTTTACAAGGAATGTGCAGTAAACTTTGAGAGAAATAGATAACCCTTTGTTGCTCCCTTAGTTGTGGTTGACTTGCTTAAAGTGGAGATCCTATTTCCCGTGTAGTGTGTGTTGCAGTATTATAAATAGAGCTAGATTTTGGTTTGGAATTGGTGGTGATGACTAGTAGGGTTGCGGTTTGATGAACCCTTGTCTAGATTAATGTATAATTTTGTAAAATAGGCTTGCTTTTATTTTCTACTTACCACTCTTCTTATTTTTCTCTTTCAATGTATTTATTAGTAGAATAAGGAAAGAGAAATTGATGTACATTTAATTTAACTTGTACTCTTTAGAACATACTTATTGTAAAATTTTTATACTATCTATGTGTGTTTTGGTTTAGGTTGTAAATAGTGTGATGGTTACTAGTTGCATGTTTTACAATGAGATGAAGACAATAGTGCACCATTGCATGATGTCACCTTGTACAGACGACTATTGGACATTTATTGTATCTTACTATCACAAGATCGAAAATTACTATGCAACTCAATAATTCAGTTCCTCTCTCAACCCACAATGAGCCATTACGGTGCAGCTATGAGAGTGCTTAGATAGTTAAAGGTGCCCCTACTACACTACAACTACTTGGATTTAGTGATGCAGTTCAGGAAGTATGTGTTGATACACAAGACAATTTTTAGATAATGTTTCTTCCTTGCCTCTTGCTACTTGCAAACTCCAATAGCTCACTTAGTTACTCAATGATCTTGATATTACACCTATGCAAGAATTGGTGATCTAGTGTGACAATTAAAGCGCCCTATATATTGCTACTAATCCTATTTTTCATAAGAAAACCAAACACTCGGAGATCGATTGTCATCTTATTCGAGAAAAATCACAAAATAATTTTATGAAGCTTCTTCTCATTTTCTCAAAGGACCAACTGCTGTTTTCTTCACTAAAGGCTTCCTCCAAGCCTCTTCTTCAACTTTTTGCCCAAGCTAGGGTTACTTGACATTTACCGACTTCTACCTTGCAGGGCTTATCTTGTCAAATACTGCATCCACCAAAATACGCACATGAAACTAATAGCACAAGTCATAATTAACAATCACTACTTTCAATTATATTTCGTTTAATGTACACTAGTTACTTTCACACTTGTATATAAGTCATTTATGAATGAATCAATTAAAATCATTCTTCAAAGTTTTCTTATTATGTTAGTACTATCTTTTGTTGCTTTTTTCTTATGGTACAAAGTCTATTCAGTTTGATTGTTGAAATGCCCATAAATATCCAGTCTCGTTAAGTTACCCGCAGTTGTTCAATCCTACAAACTTCATACCCTATATATCCAATCCTAGATGTGAGGAATGAGTTTTAAAATGTCCTATATTTGATAAAAATAAAATTATAATACTCCTTATAATGGTTTAAGAATCCTCCTATGAACTAGTTTAAGAGAGAATAAAACCTTAAGTTTCTTAATATCTAGGTTTGCCTAAATTCAACAATTGTCAATTTTTTTAAGACTTTTTGTAAATATTGTAAGAATTTCATGGATCATCGTCAATTGAAAATAAATTTGAGCATAACCATTGTTAGCTAATAAGTGCACCCAGGAGTTTGCAAATCATACGTTTAAAAGGGGATCTGCATCTAAAAATAAAGAATGCTGGTAATATAATATTCGGCTCTTCTATTTTTTATTTTTTTGTTTATTAAGTGAACTTTCATGTGATGTCTACAAAACAATCTAGCCCACTCTCTATTAGTGGAGACCGCATTTGAATTCGTCCAGTAAGAGAAAAAGTGCAAACAGAAAAAATGTTGAGTGAGTATTACGGAGTGTCATGATGCGAAGTCCTAAATCAGGCATTTAATAAAATTTGATCAAGATCAAGCCAACAATCGAGCACTACTCGGTGAAATTAACTAAAGGAGTACACTAATCAGTTTCCCAGAACTTTACATCCAAAGACAGGAAGAGCTATTCCACTTCCATTCGCTTATCAAATTTACAGAGCAGACTGCTCAGATTTCGCCATCCCAAAATTCCTCAAGAGATCTGTATACACCATAAGTTTCGTGAACGAACGTGCTACCCCTGATTAATCTTGCCTGCACCAACAACCAGTGTCATAAAACTTGACTATGCTTCTATGAAAGCAAAGAAGACCTATTACACTATTGTCATACTAATAAATTGACATGCAGCAAGTCTTAACAAGCTTCTACTCAACGAATTCCAACTTTCCATTTCCAAAATATAGGAAGCAATACGGGTTTGCATGATGAATCAGAAATCAACTCTTGTATATATTTGATTATGTGGTAAAAGAATTTTCTTATTAGTTTGATAATTTCGTACTTCACACGTAGAGAATATTATAAATGTAATTAACAAATTCAGGTTTTAAAATAAAAGACTGGGTAACCATATACTTGCCTGTTGAATCTCAGAAAATTTAGCAATCAAGTCCTCAGGTATACACCAGTCAAAAACATCAAAATTTTCCTTTATCCTAGCTTCATTTGTACTCTTGGGAAGCACACTATGGCCCATTTGCAAGAGCTACCTGTGCAGGAGTCTTGCCTAGTTTCTCCGCAATCATATTTAGAACTGGATGTTTAAGAACTTCACTTTTAAGCCAGGTTGTTCCAGGGGAACCCAAAGGTGAATATCCCTAAACAAATGCAATTAAAATATAACAATTGAAAATAAAATAAAATTTAGACACAAATAATGTTTGATCCGAAAAACAGGTTGGCTTTATGAAAATAGTCACTATAATGTGTGGACACAAAATATAGATCACTCAAGAGTTGAATTGTGTGAACTTACAGAGAGGTGGACACCTTTGGATTTGCAGAAAGCCCGCAGCTTGTCCTGCTGCCAGGAAGGATGACACTCCACCTGGTTGACAGCAGGAGGAACACGAGCAATTTCCAGTATATTCCCTAGCTTTTTGGAAGAGAAATTGCGAGCCTTGCCAGCATCATAGAGTGCTTCCATTGCCTTCCATGTCTCAGGTATGTTTGGCTGCACAAGATTTTCAGGCGTAAAGCCAACTGAGCCTTTCTTCATTGGAGCAGGCCAGTGGATCTGAAAAGATAGAATCATCAGTTTACAACTGATTATATGTCATAAAAAGATTAAATACTAATACACCGAACTTTGAAAAATTATAAAATAAATCCTAAATGCATTGGAAGGAAAAAAGGGGAATAAAAATAAATAAAATAAAAACCTCAGAACAGTGCAGCATATGCAGGAAGTGCTAATTTAGAATTCAGATTCTCTGGACTAAAGATAAATATGGTGGATGAGCTTGAATATGGTGGATGAGCTTGTGGGCACATGGTTTAACAAGTTTTTCCCTATTATACTGTAAGATTAATTTAGAAAAGAAAAGAGTTATGCCATAGCATTTTTCAAACCATTATGCATTCGGTTATTAATTAAGCAATGGCTATGATAATGATTTTCCTACAGTAGAAGTTTGCACTTTAATTAGCTTTTTATTTCCAGGATCGGAATTCGATACCAAAAGGATGTTTCCAGGAAATCCATATTTCAAACTACATTTTCACTCCAAATGTAAGATCTTATTAGAGAAGAAAGCATTCATTACACTTTTGTATCTCCAATGTAATAAAAGTTTTCCTTTCCAATAAAAAATTCACTACTGCAAGTGTTTAAAAACAAAAGCATAAAATCATTGATTATGCACAAGTTAACACAAAACCACAAAACAGTTATGGAATATTTGTAGGAGATTGAGTGATATTACATACAAGATACAAATCTACATAATCAAGCTGCAAGTATCTCAACGTCCTGTCCAATGCCAGTGGTACATCTTCTGGAGCATGATCAGTATTCCTACAAATTATCTTAAAACTGAGTACTAAACAGTGCAGACTGTCAGATAAATGACATGAATGTACCAGCATTATTAATTTAGCTTAAAAATGGAAACCAAACTAATTAATCTATAATCTAAAAGCAAACCAGAGTTTAGAGGTAATCCATAAATCCTCACGCTTCACAACACCCTCTTCAAACAGCTTCTTCAACACTACACCAATCTACAAATGAAAGAATGAAGTGTTTCCTTTAGATATGACATGACCAATACTACCTTCAATCATTTACCTTAAATAGTTATGCTGTTGAATCAAGACAACATGATACCATATGAACAATTACCTCCTTCTCGTTGCCATATATTTGAGCACAATCAATGTGGCGGTAACCAACCTGTATCAAATTGACCAATCAAGGATATATTGAATAAGAGATTTCAAATTGAGTATGTGTGAAAATTGATATTAATTTAGGTCATAGTTATCAATCTCAAATAGCAGCGTATAACAGCTGACCCCAAAAATGTTATCCTGGGATAGCAGATAGTGAAATGCTTCCTATATATATATATAAAGTAAATTTAGGAAACAAACACTAAAATTCATGAGATTTTCTAGTTAAGCAAAAGATACAAGTATATAGCAATAAAACTCAAGAAAATAAAAAAGTGTAAGCTTGTAACTCAATGCCTTAAAGTGACAAACATTTAAGACCAAATAAAACTAAAACTGAATAAGGAGAGAATTTAGACAAAATAATAAAAAGGAACAAAATAGCCAGAAACTGAAACCAATAGGCCACCAAAAAAGATAAGAAAAACAAAAGATGAGAGGACAGTTAGAGGAGAACAACTAGCAGAACAATAGCAAAACATAGGAGAAAACAAAGCACTTTGCAGAAAATCCAGAACAATGGCTTGTCAAAAAACACCACCAGCTCACCAAAAAGCCACCAAAGAGCAGTGGGGTAGGTAGCTGTGTAGAAGCTTGCTTGAGAAGGAGAAAACTTGAAGTGTGAGAAAAAGTCCATTTTGCCCTTTAAAAGGGTCCAAAACGATAGCAGGGGCAGTAAAAGAATGCAAGAAAGGAAAAAAAAGGAAGAGAGAAAAAGGGGAGAGAAAAAAAAGAAACTCTGTTGAGAGTTTTTCCAATATTCTAAAAGCGAAGTTTGAACCAAATTACACAATATATATAGTTGGAGTTGAGTTCTAACAACCATGACAAAATTCAGTTGCCATCACAGATTCTGTAACTAACTAATAACTAATCAGTGAGATTAGTTCTATCTTAAAACAGAATGCCAAAATAGTGAAAAACAAATACAAAACTAATACAACTGAAATGCTAAACTACTAAAATAGAGTTGTATAGTCTAATATCCCCTGCAAGCTCAAGAGGGGTTAGCAAAAAGCTTGTTAACAACTCTAAGCTTGGATTTGTAGATAGTGAAAGTGGAGGGTGAAAGAGCTTTGGTAAGAATGTCAGCCCTTTGATCAACAACTGACACATGGACCACCTGAACTTGCTTGGAAATTACCTTCTCCCAAACAAAATACAGATCAAGTTCAACATGCTTCATCTAGAATGCAAAACAGGATTATGAGCAAGACTAACAGTACTTTGATTGTCACAATGACAGGAGTGTGTGAGACTTGAAGTTCTGAGAATAGTGACAGAATCCAAGAGACTTCAGCTTTAGCGAGAGCCAAACTACAATATTCTGCCTCTGTACTAGAGCGAACAATAACAGCTTGCTTCTTAGACCACTAGGAAACTAATGCTGAGTAGTGACTGAATCTAAGAGACTTCAGTTGTAGCGAGAGCTAGACTACGATATTCTGCCTCTGTACTGGAGCAAGCAATAATAGATTGCTTCTTAGACCACTAAGAAACTAAGTTTGGGCCAAAAATTATAGCAGCATCAAAGGTGGAACATCTGTCATCCGATCAGACACCCAGTCAGCATCATAGTAAGTATGAACAGAAAGTGGAAAGTCAAAAAATTTGGCTGTATGAACAAACCAAACTAAAGAGTGTCTTTAAGATAACGCAGGATATGTGGTTCCTTAGGAGCACCTATGAAAAGGTTTCATTGTAGTCATAATTCAACCATTGATGAAATCCTTTTGCAACAAGTCAAGCCCTATGTTTATTGACTGTCCCATTAGGGTTTTCTTTGACCAGAAAGACCAGTTTGCAACCAATGGGAGTTTTGGAAGGAGGCAAATCAACAAGTTCCCAAGTGCCATTCTTGATGAGAGCATCATACTAGCTTGCATTGCTGCACGCTAGGTAAAGCTAGCCAAAGCAGTCTTAACAGATTTGGGTTCAGCATGAGTAAGGAGAATAGTGGGTTGAATCCTAGATTGGATAATGTCAGACTTGGCGTTGGTAGTCATAGGGTGAATTTTATCTTCCCTAACCAATGAGACAGATGAAGTGGGTAGAATGGGATTGGGTGGAGGAGGGGAATCAGAATTTGGACGAGAAGAGCCAATACTGGTTGGCCCAGAATTAGGGGGTGTAAGGGAGGGTGATTTTAAAACAGCAAAAAGGTTGGTAGTAAGGGTGGACCTGGTAGCAAATGATGAGGTTTCAGTTGGGAAAAGACTGGTATAGGGAAAATTATACTCATTGAAGATAACATCTTTTGAAACATATATACATCCATCTGCATAAAGACACTTATACCCTTCGTGAGACACAAAGTATTCCAAGAAAATACACTCTTAAGAGCATGGTTGAAACTTGTTAGAGTTGTAGGGTCGCAACATGGGAAAACAAGAACAGCCAAACACTTTTGAAAACTTATAATTTGGCAGCTTGTGAAATAACTTTTGAAAAGGAACCTCACCTTGAATTGCAATGGATGGCAGCCGATTGATCAAGTAAACACTTGAGACCACTGCATAGTCGCCAAAGGTCACTGGTAAAGAGGCTTGAGACAACACTGCCAGGGACATTTCAATATTTGCGTTCTACTACTCCATATGATGAGTATAAGGATAAATAAGGTGATGAATGATTCCTAAATCCACAAGTTGTTTAGTAAAAGGATGAAATTCACCACCCCAGTCAAACTGGACGGCTTTGATGGGTACATTAAACTGTGTATGAACCAAACTCTGAAAGTGTTTGAAAACACCAAGTGTTTTTAACTTGAATTTCAATAGATACAACCAAGTAAAACAAGTATGGGCATAAACAAAAGTAACATAATATATGTATCCACATTCTAAAATACATGGAGTTGGACCCCAATGATCAGTATAAACCAATTTAAAGGATGTAGAATAGACAGAATTAGAGGGAAAGAAGGATGGTATTTTATGGTATTTACCAAGACAACAGTATGAACAAAAATCAAGTTTAGATTTATTAATGGAAGAAACATTATTACATATCTTGAGAACAATTTTAAACACTTCAAAACTGGGATGACCTAGTCTGGAATGCCAAATAGAGTAGGAATCACTGCTAGTAGATGCAACATTTACAACTGAGGAATGTTAAATAGAACTAGAAACAATAGGATTAATAGTGCTATATGTCACTTGTCTGATCAAGAATTGATGGACTGAAAGGTGGAAGGGCTGTGTTGAATTCGCAACAGCAAGTGGAGTTAGGAGTGCTGCAAAAATCACCAAAAGTTTTTAATGAACTTTTTGGGGTACCCCCTGGTCAAGGAATAGCTCATTCCAATAATTTGAAGGAAGCACAGAATCAATAAATGTTAGGCCATATCATTATTCACATCATAAAAAAAAAATGAAATTGAGCATCAAGTTCACAAAATGTTGAAGCAAGGTATAATTCCTCATAATTTTAGCCCTTTTTCTAGTCTAGTAATTCTTATTAAAAAAAAGAATGCTACATGAAGGATGTGTGTGGACTATAAGGCTCTTAATAAGGTAACACTGTAGGACAAATTTTTTATTCCAGTTGTTGATGAGTTGATTGATGAATTACATGGGGCAAGCTTCTTATCAAAACTACATTTGAACTTTGGGTATCATTAGACAAAGATGAGGGAGGAATACGTGTCCAAGACAACATTTAGAACCCATGAAGGTCACTGAATACCTTGTAATGCCCTTTGGGTTAATAAATGCCCCAGCTACCTTTCAAGCAACAATGAACCAGATGTTCGAGCCATTTTTACATAGATTCGTGCTTGTATTTTTTTATGATATATTTAGTGTATAGCAAGGATTGGAAGATTCACTTACAGCACCTATCCATTGTCCTCCAAGTGCTCAAAGAAAATCAGTTTGTGGCAAATAAAAAGAAATGTAGCTTTGGGAGGTGGAGTATTTGGGTCACATTTTGTCAAATGAATGTGTCTGGATCCAGCTAAGGTGTAGTGTTCTAAATTGGCTAAAGCCTAAAAATGTGAAGGGTGTTAGAGGATTTTTGGGATTGACAAGTTACTATTGGAAGTTCATCCAGGAGTATGGACAGCTAGCAAAACCCTCAACAGAATTGATGAAAAAGGAAGCTTTTAATTGCGGATGAGCAGCTCAACAAGCATTTGAAATCCTAAAGGCAATTACAACATACCATTGTGTTGGAATGTGATGCATCAAGCATGGGCTTGGGCACTGTCTTAATGCAAAATGGTAAACCCTTGGCTTATTCTAGCAAATCACTCTCTACCAATCACCTCTCAAACTCTATTTATGAGGAAGAGCTCATGGCAGTAGCCCTATCAGTTCTGCATTGGTGCCATTACTTATTGGGAAGGAAGTTTATTGTATATTCAGATCAGAAAAGTCTGAAGGACTTATTGCAGCAACAAGTGATTTTTGCAGATCAGCAAAATTACTTGGCTTTCAATTTAAGGTGATTTATAAACCAGGGCCTGAAAACAAAGGTGTTGACACACTCTTTCGTTTGCCAATGGAAGGAGAATTGGCTAGTTTAATTTCTTTTCCCAATTTGGCACCAAAGCATAGAACATAAAAAAGAGGTGGATATGGATCTTGAGCTACAACACGTCATTTCTAATCTCACCAAGGATGTGAACAGATGGGCATGGTTTTTCTTTTCACAAAAGGGTGCTTTTCTTCAAAAATAGATTGGTCATTTCAGCAAAGTCTGCTTTTATTCCTACATTATTGCAGGAGTTTCATGCTTCATCTATTAGGGGGCATTTCAGTTATCACCGAACATATCGCATGGTTAGATGGCAATCTTTATTAGTAGGGAATGAAGAAATCTTTCACAAAGTTTGTAAGATCTTGTGATGTATGCCAAAAAATGAAGTATGTTGCTGCCCTTCTACAAGGTAGTCAAAATTGCGTTTTGGATCGTACAATCTTACGATTCTACGATCTACATCCATGTTTCCATGCTCAATCTGTGTTGGAAACAAGAAATGGTGGGATCGTTCTTGTTGGGTCGTAAACTCGTTGAAGATGTGCGATTTCGACACACAGAGATGAAGGCTTTTTTGGCCAACGACCCATGACTCGACCCAACCTCATTAAAGCTTTTGGAACCCTAAATTCCATAACCCGCACTGCGACTTCTTCCTTTCTTCTTCACTCTGCTCTGTGGGATTGGGCATCTCTATTGTGCGACTTCTCTGCGAGGCTCCGGCGACTGCAATTTAGTTTCAATGACTGCGTTTCGGCTCCAGCGACTGGGCTTAGCTTCGACGACTGGATTTTTTCTGTGATTTGGTCTGGGCTGTTTTGCTTTTTGTGCTCCGTTTTTTTCTTCTTCATCTTCATCATCTTGGCTGCTGCATGTAATTGCAATTTTCTTCATTTTTTGCTTCTGTGCTCTGCTTTCTATTTTATGTGCTACTGCTGTCTGCGACAAAATGACTTTAACTAGAAGTCAAGCTCCTCCCTCCAAGTCATTACCAAAGAATGCACCAGGAAACAAAAGTGATGTAGCATGGCAACATAGGATTACAATTGAAGGTACAAGAAAAATTCAATGCAAATATTGTCAAAAAACTGTAAGTGGAGGTGCTTATCGATTGAAGTATCACTTAGCTCAAACACCCAAAGATGTTGGAGCATGCAAATCTGTTCCAGATGAGGTCAAAAATCAAATGTGGAATTTACTTGTAACCATGCAAGAAAATTTGAATAAAAAATCAAATTCCTTTGCTAAGAGAGAAACTTTAGATACAAGTGATGGAAGCAAAAGAAAATCAAGTGAGAATGAAGTGACTGGAGGAGGAAATATTTTTCGGAAAAAGACCACCCAAGCAACAATCAACAACATATTCAACAAAACTAGAAGAGAGGAGGCTTGTCAAGCTATTGGAAGGTTTTTTTATGATAATGCCATATATTCAATGTAACAAGAAGTGATTAATTTCTGTTATGTGTGATTTAATTGCAAGCCATGGTCTTGGATTTAAACCATCAAACTATCACGAAATTAAAGTAAAATATTTGAAGAAGGAAATAGAGTTAACAAAGGAGAGATTAGAAGAACATAGAATTGAATGGAATATTGTTGCATCAGAGTAGTCAATAGTGGTAATAGCAGCCGCAATCGCGGCAGAGTGGCCCTTTCCCGTGACGGCGACCTTGTTGCGTCGCGTTTCACAATAACGGCCGTCGTGCTGTGAATAGCGGCAAAAAAACACAGAAAATAGTGGCTGGAGCGGCCGCGATCCCATCCTCCCATGTTTTCGTTTATGCCCCTCGTCTTTTACCGTTGGGGCCTTTTCTGAATCAACTTATTTTTCAACCCTAGCTCCGTATGCTTTCCTCTCTTCTGTTCTCTATTCTCTCTCCTCTGTTCTCTATTCTCTCTTCTCTGTTCTCTGTTTTTTGATTATTTGAGTGTTCTCTGTGCTCTGTTTTTTCGACGAGGCTTCTACTTTGATTTTCCGATCATCTTCGTCTCCGGCGAGCTTCTAAGGTGACTCAAATTATTTTGAGTCATTTTCTTCATCTCTTGTCATCTTCTTCAAGGTCAGCACAACTTTTGACATCACTGAAATACTTTCCGTTCATCTTCTCCAACTCCGGCAGACTTCTGGCAAACTTTCTGATGACTGAAATTTTTTTTCCTATATTTTTCTCTATTTTTTTATTCTCTTATCTGTTTTGATTCTTCTATTATTTTCTATTCGAAATTTCAAAGCTTAAAAGAAGAAGTAATGGCTACTCCTCCCAATCAGTCACAAGGAACCGGCTCTGTTTCAATTTCATCTTGTGCATTAGTTACCTTTAGGAAATAATTTGGATAAAGGTTGGCAATAGAATAGTTTGAAAGACATAAATAATAAAAATTTTGTTACTTGTGACTTTTGTGGAAAAACAACAAGCGGTATTACCCGAGCAAAGAGGCACCAGATGGGAGTGGAGGGAGATGTTGATAAGTGTCTAAGGATTCCCAAAGAAATAAAAGAAACACTAATAGCAGCTCATAAGAAGAAGAGAATTGAAAAAGAGGAATATTTACTTCAACGTGATGAAGATGATGATGAGGAAGAAGAGGTTCAAGAAATTCAAAATATTCGTAATGGAAAACGACCTGCAACCTCAAGTGTTGTATCAGCTTATGTTAGTAGTTGTAATGCCACCAAAAAAGGAAAAAAATGTCAAGGGCACATTGGATTTATTGTGGTTAAAGAGTCCAGAAATAAGCATCAAATTAGCAAAAACAAAAAGACAAACAAGTATAAAAGATGCTTGTGTCAAAGAGGCAAGAGTAAGAACAATTCAATACATAGAGCAATTCCTTTGTAGGAATGGAATTGCCTTCAACGTTGTGCGATCAAAAAGTTTCAAATTAATGGTTGAAGCTATTGAAAACTATGGTCCACATTTAAAGCCTCTTAGTTATCATGAGTGTAGAGTTCCTCTTCTTAAAAAGGAGTTAGAGTATACAAAGGAAATGTTGAAAAGTCGTGAAGAAGAAAGAGAAAAATGTGGATGTTCAATTATGTCAGATACGTGGGCGGATAAAAAAAATAGAACATTGATCAATTTCTTAGTAAATTGTCCAATTGATTCTATGTTTGTAAAGAACATTGATGCATCTGCTTATATGAAAACCGGAGAAAAGTTGTTTGAGCTCTTGAATAGCTTTGTTGAAGAGATTGGAGAGAAAAATGTTGTGCAAGTAGTTACTGATAATGGAAGTAATTATGTATTAGCCGATAAGAATTATTCTTAACTCTCTCTCTATTAATATCAGTTTCTAATTATTTTATTAGTTTTTAATTTTAGACTATGCAATAGTAATGATTGGTTGCTAGAAGGAATAGCTGGAGACGATGAAGATGTTATAGATGAATTAGTGTTTGATGATGATAACTTGACTTGGGGAGCTGTTGCTAATACAATTGGGGCTAGTGAGCCTATAACCTATACTAGGCGACAAGCTAGATCAAAATCCAAGACAACTACAATTGCTTCTTCATCTAAATTTAAGGGAAAAGGGAAAGAAATTATGCAAGAAGAAGAAGAAGAATGTGATGAGAAAGACTCTGAAGAAGAAGGGGAGCAGAAAGTTCTTTACAAAAGTAGTGATGAAAGTGAAAATGAAAAAAACATGGCAAATCTTGGAGATGAAGATGATAATTATTAAAATATTTATATTGAATTGAACACTTAGTATTTTTAAACATTTAAGCATTAGAGACTTAAATTTAGTTAGTTAAATTTATTTTTATATTTTGTTATTACTTGTTATTAACATCTAAGCATATATATATGTGCGTAATTTAATTTATGAGTATGTTTATAATATCTAAAATAGCGGTCATCCCGTTATTCGCTATGCCACTATAGCGTTTTTGAAGTCAGCCGCTCCACGCCACTATCCGGGATTAACTATTATGTTTTGCATGCACATTAATGATTGATGGGTGGACTGATAAGAGGAAAACAATATTGAACTTCTTGGTGAATAGTCCTAAAGGAACTATTTTTCTGAAGTCTATTGATGCATCTCATATAGAAAAAACAACTGATAAAATATTTAAAATAATTGATGATGTTGAAGAAATTGGTAAGAAAAATGTAGTCTAAGTTGTGATTGATAATGCAGCAAATTATAAAGCAAATTATAAAGCTGCAGGAGAGACATTTATTCAAGGACAGGTCTTATTTCTCTATTACAACATTTTATCAAAGGCAAAGATTTGATAAGACCAGGAATCACTCGTTTTGCTACATCTTATTTGACTCTAGGATGCCTTCAAGAAAATAGAGCTGCTTTGATAAGAATGTTCACATCTAATGAATGGAAGTCCTCTAAGTTTGCTAAAACAAAGGATGGGAGAGTTATAGAAGAATTGATTTTGGATAGAGTTTTGGAAGAATATAATCACTTATTTGAAGGCAGCATTTCCTCTTATCAAAGTTCTTCGAATGGTTGATTCAGATGAGGAAACTATGGACTTTATTTATGAGACAATGGATCAAGCTAAGGAGAATATTCAAATTGCTTTCAATGGTGTTAAGAAAAGGTAACTAACTATAACTATTATAAAATTAAATTAGTCTCCATTTTGTGATCTATGTTGTATTTTATATTGAATCTTTGTTTTTTGCTCTTTATCAGTTACGTACCTATGTGGAATATCATAGATGAAAGATGGGATAAACAGCTCCATAGGCCTTTGCATGCTATAAGCTATTTTCTTAAACCTAGGATGCACTATAGTCGTAAATTTAAGGCTGATTTTGAAGTTAAGCGTGAATTATATGATTGTTTGACAAGAATGGTGCTTGATCAAGATGAACAATGTAAAATTGATTGTCAACTTGATTCATTTAGAAAGCAAGCTGATAATTTTGGGAGTCACTTGGCTAGAAAAACTATTGATATGCGTCTGCCAGCTGATTGGTGGATGTCTCATGGAGATGAGTATCCTGAGCTTCAAAAATTTGCTATTCGAATACTAAGCTTGACATGCAATTCTTCTAGATGTGAATGTAATTAGAGTGCCTTTGAGATGGTAAGTAGAAATTCTTTTTCTGAATATTATGTACTAGGCTATCCAACTATTTTTTGTATCTTAAATTATAATTTAATATATTATTATTTGATAGGTGCATACTAAAAGAAGAAACCGTTTGAAGCAAAATATAATGAATGATGTGGTATTTGTTATGGCAAATTCAAAATTGGCCAAGAAGAAGACAGCTAGAAGAGTAAAGGATCTTCACATAAATGTAAATGATATTCCATCTCACAATGAGTGGATAGTGAAAAATAATGATAGAGGAAATCATGAAGATTTGGATCTAGAAGACAATTTGGAAGATGAGGACTTAGATTTAGATCAAGGTTCAAATCAAGATATTGGTGTTGATGATGTTCCTAATATAGACAATTTAGATGATGAAGGAGATGATAAGAAAATGGGCCAAATGAAGATGACAAAGGATATGATGAATTTTCTTATTATTAAAATATTTTAGATATGATAAAATAGATATTTAAAGTTTGGATATTGATTTTGTATTTGGTTTAGAACTTTGGAATATGTTTATGTTGGACATGTTCTTAATATTCATATTTTAAAGTACTGTAGTTTGAATTAATGTTTTTTTCTTCCTATTTATACTATTTTATATGTATATCTACAATTTTGTAAGATCTTACGTTCTGTGTTATAATCCTAGATCCCCTCTTGATCTTACGTAAAATCTCGATTTTGACTACCATGCCCTTCTAAGTGGATTATTGCAGCCCTTATCAATTTTGAATCAAGTGTGGGAGAAGATATCAATGGATTTCATTACAAGGCTTCCTCAATCTAAAGAAAATGATGCCATTTTGGTGGTAGTTGATAGGCTCTCTAAGTATGCCCACTTTATCTTAGTTAAGAACCCATGCTCAGTGCAAATTATTGCAGCATTGTTTGTAAAGGAAATTGTTAGATTGCATGGGTTTCCTTTCCTTTGTTCCTTTGTCCATACACAATGAGCACAGCTTATCATCCTAAAACTGATGGCCAAACAAAAGTGATCAATTGCTGTTTGAAATCTTACCTACAGTGCTTTGTTCTGTTGTGGGTATGCTAGGCAGAATTGTGGTATAATACCACGTTCCATGTAACTACTGGTTTCACTCCTTTCGAGATAGTGTATGGGCATAAGCCTCTATCAGCGGTGAGGTACTTGGATAGAGAAACTAAAGTAGAGACTGTAAGGATGACAATGGGTAAAGTACCCGATGGGTGTAGCGTCCTAAATCACTAAAACACTGATACCAACTTTATAACATGATAAATTAGAAAACAACAAAATCTGGTGGTATTTTGTTTTTTTTTTTTAGAGTTAACATGCATATATCTTTCTCATCTTATCATTCCGTAACTCAATTGCAATAGTATAATAATATCAAACCAACACATCTTAACATCTAAAAATACCTCAAATATATTAAACTTTAATTCAGCGGAATAGTCAAGTACTTAATTAAACAGAACGGTCAGCATAAACTAAATACAACAAAACATAACATAAATAAGTCAGACTTCCTAAGAGCAGTTCTCCTAAGGCGTAAGTAAATAAACAACATCAATCATAAGGCGAGTAATCCTCAATGGGATCAAACTCATCAGATGATGTCAGGAAATCAGAGCTAGAGGAAGTAGCAGCAACAGAATCTCCACCGTTCTCCTCTATCCATCTAGCAGTGCAAGGAGGTAAACGGGTATCAGTAGGTGGGACTAAGGTAGATGGATATGCAGGATGCATATAAGATGGCATGGTAGTGTACCTAATGGAAGATTCCACCACATGGATATCCCTCTCTATTGGCACGGATAGAGAAGTAGGGGTCATAAAAGGAAATGGCACAGGCACGGGGGCTGGTCTAGCAGTAGGAGTACGGGGTCAATCGACATAGGAGTCGGGAAAGTAAACAGAGCAGGGTAAGGTAACTGAGTGTCACCAAGAGGGACATAAAAGACAATCTCAATGGGTGTGTCGGCAGTATACTGAGTGATCTACGAACCTCCACTATCCAATCCATGAATCACTCGCGCGAATCCGCGAAAAATTCTCTGTTGAGCCGCAGAGTCGAACACCCACATATCCTCCCTCAGAAGGAAGGATCCACACCTTCACCTTGTTCCTATCCATCTATATAAATAAAAAAAGAAAAATACAAGACAACATAAACAAAGGGGTGAGTTCTCCAAACACAAACATCAATCATAGCCATACCAAGGAAGGCGGCATCACAGTCACAATTCAATCCACAATCAACATTCAGATCATCGAATGTTCAATCATATAATAGGGTGATAATTATAATCATAACCATAACTAATCTTGCAAGTATTCAATCATCCCTAATAGTAATGCACATGATGCATGAATGCAGGTTTCGATCTTACCCATATAGTCACTCATGTGTTCATAGCATGCAAATGATGCATGAGGATCCCATTCTGTGACTGGCGACTTGCCCAACTTTTAGCATATAGATAGATTCAAGTCGTATGGTGATCGGAGGACTCCATTCCCTACTCTGCACAATGATAATCATAGATAAAAATAGAATAATAGCACATCATTGATGTATAGTGCCATCCGGCACGTTCAGGAATGGACCTCAACGACCCTAGTATTATGGAGTTCACGTCAGGTTTGGCTAAGGTCTTGCAGCGGGTCATGACCCGGCTACAGGGAGCTCAGCTGCCATGTGCCACTTAGGTCGGATGTTTCCCCTTTCACCACCCCAGAAGGTCTACTTTGGACTGAACTTCTAATACTTACAGTTGTGCCTCTGTAATGCCATCAAGTCGTTTTACAAGATAATATATGATGCATGGAGTAGCATTTTTAGTTTTCTTGTAATAGTTTTCTCATCTCATTTCATTCAGCCACTTTGGGCTATTGCACAGTAATAATAGAAGTCACCATGGACTTAGAATCATAGCATATAGCATAAAGCTAGAAATCATCATAGACTTAGCAACATGGATAGATAATCTCCATGAGTCACATGCCTTAGCATAGATAGATAGATACCATGAGTTTCCCAATAAATCTCAGAGTTCATAATGATTTCAAGATAATATATTTCAGGAACTCAGAGCATAACATAGATTTCTCATCATAATTTCATAATCTCATGGTTTTATAATTTCATACTCATGGATAATTTTAGTGCAGCACATAATATATTGGACCACAGCTTAGGCAAATCATTCAAGCCTTCATAATTCATTTCCTTTGCTTCCTTACACGGTTCAATCAAATCCAGCCAAGTAATTGCACTTTTCAATTTCATTTCTTTGCTTCCTTACACAAACCAAGGCATACAAGATGTATTTCAAACTTTTATAGCATTTTATGTGTTCAAAACATAGGCTGTCCACTAGAATTAGCCTTTCCTTTTGTGCAATTTCTTTTTAAAGTTCACACTAACCTTTTCCAAATATTTTCAGGACTTCAAAGTACAAAATTTCAAGTCTTCCTCTTAAAACTCAAAACTGTCCAGCAACATAGTTTATTTATTTACCGAGATTCAAAACATGCAAGATATTTTCCAACTTTTACAACACTTTAAATGCCAAAACCGAGACATCCAAGCACTTTTCTCTTTTTCTTTTTATGAAATTAATTCCAATAAATCATACTAATACTTTCCAAATATTGCAAGGTTTCAAAATATATAAATTTCAACCTTTTTCCTCATAATAATCAAAACTGTCCAGCCTTTAAAAACTAATTTTTTTGTCAAGTTCAAAATAAGCAAAATAAGGAAAAATCAACATGCAAAAACACAAGGTTTCATCATCCAAGTGTTGAACTTTTATTTTCAAAAGATGTTCATAATTATAAGGACAAAATCGAGACAACACAAGGCCAATTTAGCATTCAAACTCTTAGAATCATGAAAGAAACTCTTTTTATAAAATCAAGCTTGGTAACAACATGTCCAAGACATACAAGTTCACGGTTCTAAGGTCTCAAATGGTAAATTATCATTTATTCAAGAGGTTTAGCAAGGCAACCTCAAAACAGAGACATGCACAAGGGATTTCCAACACATTTCAAGCTCAAAATTTAGTACAAAGGAAGAATACAACATGCAAGTTCACGATTATGGCCTCAAGGGTAGATCATTGAAAAATCAAGAAATTCATCCATGCAAGGGCAAAACCGAGACATGTACAAGGAAGAAATTAACATGTAAGTGATAAAATTTCAAGTTTTGAAAGAAATCAACACATCCAAGCATAAAACTGAGAATATAGAAGTGATGGAAACGAAGAGCAAGATGTAAACTCAACATGCAAGGAGTTCAATCATTTTATCTAAGACCATGGAAGATAAAAATGAAAACTTTCTAAGGATTCTTCACAAATTTAACCCAGGGAAGGCAAAATAAAAGTGAAAAGTGAGAACTCCTCCTTGCCTTTGAGTTTTTGGGCGTGAAATGAAGTAAGGAGGGTTAGAAATGGTAGATTTCCAAGGAGTGTTTGCTGGACCAAGAAAACAGCAACCAATATCTTCAAGTTCCTCCTCCGAGGTGGGTTCTTTCAACATGAAATTTAGAGGTAAGGTGCAGGAAAGTGTTGGTGATGTAAAGGAGGTGTGTTTGTGAGATTTGGATGAGAGTGTGATGGGATTTTTGGGGCTGGAACCTCTCGGTTCCTTTGAGAGAGCTTGCGAGACTTTGAGACTTTGAGAGAATGGAGAATGAAGGAGAACAAGTGAGAGAGAATGAGAAGAGAGGTCTCAATTTTTTGAGTGGCAAAATGAGCAAATGGAATAAAATGAACAATTTATATGAAGGCCAAGGTCTTAATGGTCTAAGGTAATTAGGAACTCATGATTAGCTTATTGGATAAGCCTTGGAAGTCCCAAAATTTGCTCACGGTCCAAAAGGAGTAGGATTGAAGTGAAATTGGTGAGAAATTGGATAAGGAGGGTGTCACGGTTTTTAGTGTAGGAATAGTGAATTTTAGGGAAACTTGCAAGCAAAGTTAGTACATTTTGGCAAGCAAAATGCATGGAATAATTTAGGGCTGCATGCACACGGTTTTGGTGGGACAATTTCCAAAAATCGGCACAAAACTCCAAGGTTAAGATTTTGGACAGCAAATGCATGTATCTAATTATTCTGATACTAGCAAGTAATTACGATTCAAGAGTTATTAGCTAATTTACGAAAATCGGGGCGTTACAATGGGTACCTGTTATACAGGTACAGGTATGGGTGTGGCTAAAAACTCGTAAATTTTATTGGAGATGGATGCGGGTATAGATATCTAAGTACCCACTCCGTCCCATACCCGCATATATATATATATATGCTTGAACTTTATTTTACAATTATATATTGAATTTTTGTATTATTATATTACTTTTCTGAAGTTATATAAGATTAATATAAAAATATATTTAATAATAAAGTAAACTAAAAAATTTATTTACTATTTTATATCATTTAATTAGACTAATACAATTTAATTATTACATAGTTAATATAAGATTAACTTTTTTTAAAATATTATTTATATATGATACACATAAAATATTTTTTACACAAATATTTTTGTTAATAAAATCATATTGATATTTAAATTATAAAGTGAATGATAAATAATAAATATATATAAATATCTTATAAATTTTACAATCACCTAACCGTAAACTTATTATTTATTAATAATATTTAAATTTTATTTTATATTTTAATTTAAAATAATAATTTTCTATGCAACATATGTATTACGAGTACAACTATAATTTATTGAATCTAAATAATATTATTCTTACTATTTATTCATGTTCAAAGAAGCTTTTGAAAACATATAAATATAAAAAATTATTGTTAATTTTTATTTGTTAATTTTTTTCAAATAAAAGAATAATTTTTTTAATATATACGTATATTTTTTATTATAAAATTTTATTGTAACTATTTATCTTTTATTCAAATTCTTTCTTTTAAAATTTATATACATGATAAATATTTAATTCATTAAAATAATTTATCAAAAATACTTTTATATAGTATGAGTTAAAAATATTAGTATTAATATATATATATACATATTATTTTAATTAAATCTATTATTTTTCTTACAATTTCAAATTCAAAAGTTAAAAAAAATATTTTATGTATCCACTTTCTGTTGTTAGTATTGAACTTCTCTACTCTAACTCTATTCTCATTCTCAATGTCTGTCTCACTAAAACTTAATAACTATGAAACGTTATTCATTAGAGTTAGTTGTCAATATCGTCACAAGAGGTCACCAAGTGATCCCACACGAAGGGATAACCATTGTACAAATTTATTTCGTTATCGCTCTGACATTACCAATCGATCAAATCTCACACAAGATAGAATTATCACTGACAAATAACTTGTGGTTTAATTTTCCTTATCGTTTCTAAGAATTTTAATTTAGAAAATTATTATATTAAAATATATTTAACATTTATGATTTTGGAAAATTTATTTTTTATCTATGTTTGTATCTTATTCGACAACTACATATTGAATTTTTGTATTATTATACACTACTTATGTGAAGTTATATATATTATTTTTTATAAATATTTTTTTCTCAAATAAGTGTAGGGTAATGGGTACAAGATGGGTATACAGGTACCCAAAGAATACGATTACAAGGATTAATATTCATACCCACGCAAGTATGAGGACAGGTATGAGTATTTTTTTAAAACGCGAATATGGGGATGGGTACTATAACACCCCAAATTTTTCTCTTTTCATAAATGATTTTGCATTATGTTAACCTCATTTAATTAAAAGTAAGTAGTACAAAGAGACTTGAGAACTAAAATTTTCTTTAGTAAAATTTACTAAAACAAGTCTGATCGTAAATAATCGAGTAATATGAAAAGAAAATAAAAAAATTATTTAACATTTTAGAATATCTAAAATATTTTTATGAATTATAAGAAATATAGGAAGATCCAAAAATGAAAAATAAATAAAATTCAAAAATTTAACTAAAATGACCAAAATACCCCTAGAAACACCTAAAATGGAGGCCCATTTTGGACAAGCAAATCAAAAAGATAAATTATGAAATTTTTATGATAGATGGCCCATGTGTAAAGGTTATGGACGTGCAAGTTTGGAGCCAAAAGAGCAAGTACAGAAATTATCCAAAAATCACCCAAAAAGAGGCCCAAAAACCAAGTGTATATGAAAGAAAGTGGGCTAGAAATGGTAGTAAGGAGCCATGTGACCCTTTAGAGCCATGTGAAACTAATCATGATTAAGGAAAAAGGTCATTTATGGTTTAATCCCAGCTGGATGAACATATTCCATAAGAACCAATGAAATTAATCCAAAACAACAAGATAAGTATTCTAGAAGATAAGACTAATAATGAATAATTTGTAGACTAATCTTCATCCAATTGGATTTGAACTAAATAGGTTTTAAAAAGTAATTGGAATGATTGAAATGGAACTAAGAACGTTAAAATCTAACTAGAATTACAAAACTATCATGAAAGGGGCAATTTTGGACATTTACAAATATGCACATGAGTAGACTTGTAGAAAAAGCCAAAAAAGAACCAAAATTGAAAATCAAGACTTGTGTGAGAGAGGGTGAAACCGTGAGATGCATGGGAGTGGACCAAAATGAAGAGATTTTTCTATATAAAGCTATGCATGAAGGAGAAAAAGACCCTTCATTCTAATTCTCATGCAACCAAGAGCTCTTTACTTCTTCATCTCTATTCTCTCTATACACATCCAAGTTCATCTCAAACACTTTACTTGAACCCTACAAGTTAGATCACCCAATACCCCATCATAAGGATCTTGAATCAAACATTTGACCCCACCAAAAACACCAAGATACCCTACAAAATCAACCAAACCTCTAACTTTCTTTTTGTATAATATTTGGCACTTGAGGAAGTAGGAGGCCAAGGAAGGAGATACTCACTTCCGAGAGGTGAAATAAAGCAAAAGGAAAGAGGAGAAGGATCACCCAAAGATCAAAGCAAGATCAACCCAAAAATATCAAGTAAAGGGGGAGGGTACTTTTCATAATCAAGGGGAATACCTTGTTTAAATGGTTTTGAGTCAAGGGTAGCCTTAACCCTTTTGGTTGTGATTGAAGTTGTGTGTGTTGATGAACCCATGATTAAAATTTTGATTGAAATAGATAAATGCATGAAAATCACTAAGAACCACATGTTTGATGATGACTTTGCTTATTATGTGGTTGGTTGTATGAAAATCTTGCATGTTTCATTTTGTGACTTATTCTTATAATGATATCTAAGTTGAATTCATGACCTTCTTTTGATTGAAATTATTTTGGAGTCAAAATAAATTTCTAAAGTATTTTTAAAAAAAAATTACGAAAAAAACTTCTAAAAGGAAATGGATTAAAAATGGAAAGTGACCATGATGAAGACCCTTGGACTTTTAGACATATTTAGACCTATGGATTACATGAACAAATGATGAGAACAAGCTTTAAAATAATAAATTTGAAAGATTGAACCTAAAAAAAATAGGAAGATACTATGCACTTGGACTAAAAATACCTTAGATATGCAAGATCCTTGTCCACATGTGTGGTAGGACCAAGAGAATGATTTGGACTATATTTGGATATGAATTAATGACCTTGAACACATAGAAGACATAATGGACAATTTGATGCTTACCAAATTGGAGACAAGGACCTTTTTTCAATTAATATAAAATATAAGAATTAAAGTGTAAATAATGTAAAATATGAGAAAATCTTTAAAAGTATTTTTTTTTAGTATTTTATTCATGAAGATAGTAAAATTTATATTATTTTCGCACTGGGTTTATTTTATTTGGGTTCATATTTAATTAGTTATGATTTTTATAAATTTCTGTTGCATGAAAATGGTATTCTGGAGCAGTATACTCACTGGTTTCATTTGATTTGGAATTAAAATAAAATAGTTATGAATTATTGAATATTCGGTTATGTGTAAATGTTTTCTAAGATCTGCGTACTTTAAATCATTTTCTTATTATAATTCAAGTGTAATTGTATTTTATTTATATTTTTCTCTTAAACTATAATTTATGAGGAAAATATGCTCACTAAGTTTGATCAATTTGGAATTAAAATTAATTACTTACGATTTTCTCAAGGTGTTGTTGTATGAGGGTAACATTTTGTGCATACTACTAAGAAATCTCCTTTCGTTTTAAAATGTATAAGTGATGTTATTTTATTGTTATTTTTGTGTAAAAATAGAGACTATAAAAGAAATATCCTTACTGGTTTGATGAATTTTAGACTTAAAATAAAATAGTTATGACTTTTCTAATTAGCTGATTCTGATAGGTGTGGGTAATAGAGAATGTTTAGGGCTTAATCTGGAATCTGGAAGTTATGAATTTTTAATGATATTTTTCCATGAAATTAGATAACCAAATTAAAAGGATGCCACTAATTTCATGAGTTTTGGTGATGAATTGAATGATTTATGATTTTTTCAATATGCTATTGTTAAATTGTGCTATTCTGTGACATGTACTAAGAAATTAAAGCACGAATTGATGTCTGGAAATAGTTTTATTTTGGAAGTATTTTTACATGAACATAGACATGTTAATGAGAATAATCTCATTGGCCTCATGTGTTTTGGATGAGAATTGAATTTATTATGAATTTACAATATGCTGGCTATTTAGTGAAATGATCTAAGAACAGCAGAGGTAAGCTGAGACTTGATTAATTCTTTGGAAGCTTTTGTATTTTGGCTGAATTTTATATTATAGCAGACATTTAAAGGAAGAAAACCTTGGTGATTTCATAACGTTTGAACTTGTATCGAATTAATTATGAATTTTACAAGTTAGTTCATGAAATCTGAAAAATTTTGATTATTAGCCATGTCCATGTAATTGATTGTTCTCTTGAAATAGAAATGTTATAATGTGCCTGTTGAACAATCAATGGCTATGATATTATTTGTGTTTATGATTGTGAAAGAAGTTGAAAACGCCACGATACAAGCGAGGAGCAAATAGTGTTGGTATTTACCATAGGGGATAGGATAATGCCCAAGACTTACAGAGGACCAAGTCTAACTAACTTGTGTTGTAGGCAGTGGGAACTTTGCTAGCCTATCCTAACAGGCACTAGAGCATACCAAGATTGGTTTGAGTGAGGGCTGCTGGTAGTGATCATAAAGTGAGAATTGTGCACTTATGTTCTGTCTCCGGTGAAGGGAGAAGATGTACCTATGACACTAACTGGATTGCAGACACAGAACTCCCAATCTCAACCTGAAATTAAAATGTTGAATAATTAAATTAATTACTTCATGGAGGACTCAAAGATAAAAGATACTAAATGATTATTGCTTAATGCTTGAATGTTATTTTGTTCATTTAAGCAAACATATTGTTTAATGCTTGGTATTGTTGATGTCTAATTGATGTTTTGTTCATTTAAACATGAGTATTGTCTATTAGATTGTTTATAAATATTTGTGCTCACCCCTATCTTTTTCTATGATGTGTCCAAAATGTATATGGATGCAGAATGAATGAAGGTGCACCAATTAACCCTACGCGTACCATGACCTTTAGTATGGGGACTGGAGAGTGGAGTTTCAATGACTCAAACCAGATCATCATATTTCAAGGCTTTATTATCTTAACTATATCTACTATTAATAATCCCTATGTTAGTCCTACTATTATACAGGGAGAAGCTAAAGTGGAGGTCTCTTTTCCTCTCTGCCATGCAGCTGCATACCTTGGTATTGATCTCGACCCTCCTCCAGGGGGATTGGATGAATAAGGAAGGAATCAAGCGGAGATGAGGAGTTTAGTTTATCTATGTATTATGTGTAGTATACTATCCTAGAC
Organism: Abrus pulchellus subsp. cantoniensis; assembly: GCA_024086825.1. NCBI lineage: Eukaryota > Viridiplantae > Streptophyta > Magnoliopsida > Fabales > Fabaceae > Abrus > Abrus pulchellus. The sequence continues at coordinate 18,275,294 of CM044056.1, forward strand.
TGTTATCCTTCCTTGTAATGTTCCATAGTTAAATAATTTTGAGAATAATCTAGACGGTATGTAATATTATATTATGTACTCTAAATATTATGTTTGAGGACATAAATATAATATGCATGTTGATGGGTATACATTTGAAATTGAGTAGTTATTAAACGCTTTAATTTATTCCTTATTCACCATAAGAAATAGGATGACATTGAGAAATACTTATTGAAAATAGGGACGTCTCAGGTACTATAGTACTCTATCCATACCCTACCCATTGTCATCCCTAAGAGACTGTGGCAAGAGATTTTAAAGATAGAGATGATGAGGCTTGAAGCAGTTGAAATTTAATCTCAATAAAGCACAAGAACAAATGAAACGTTATGCAAACAAATGCTGGAGAGATGTAACTTTTGCTAGGGGTGATTGGGTTTTCCTTAAACTACGTCCACATAAGCAGTCTTCTGTGTCCCAACGGATTAATTCAAAATTGTCCCCACGATATTTTGGCCTTTTTCAGATCTTGAAAAAAATTGTAGTAATGGCATACAAGCTTTGGTTACCTCCCACCTCAAGAGTTCATCCAATATTACATGTATTACTGCTCAAAAAGGCAGTTGGACAGTGTTAGAGACAAGTATCCTGAAGGCTTGAAAGTTTACAAGCGGCAAAACTATAGGGGAGGAATTAGGAAATAAGTTATGTTCTGTTTTGAGTAGTTTAGGATTTCCTTTTGTTATTGTTTTCTGTTACCTTTTGTTATTTTCTGTTACAGTAGCTAGGAACATGATTTTAAGAAACATAACAACTTAAATAAGGGGATTACAGAGGGGAATGGGCATCGGAAAAATTATTTCAGACTTAGGGTGCTGTAATTTCTGCTCAACTGAGCCAATTCAATACATAATTTAAATTTCAGAATCCTTACCTTATCAGACAGCATTCAGCTACTCCTGATCTGCCAAAGGATATGGCAGTAGATAGTGTGACAAAAGTCACAAAACCAGAGAAGGTTAGGGCAGTACAAGACAAACTAGAGGAGGGTAACCTATGTAGGGAGTATCTAATTCAATGGAAGGGACTTACAGCTGAAGACTTTACTTGGGAGGAAGAATTTTTTATGAAGACTCAATTTTCTCATTTCAGCCTTGAGGACAAGGCTACTGTTTCAGCATGAGGTATTGGTGGGGCTGTTGGCCCAAGTGACAAATTAAGAGAAGGGGATTAGTTATTGAATCCTGCTGAGAAGTCCAAAATGTGGAGAGTGTATGTGAGAAAGAAAAAAACTAATGGGACAAAAAAGAAATTTAATGCATGAGTTAGTTAAAAGGAACAAAATAAGAATAAGACGAGAGGTTTGTGTAAAAAAAAAGAAAAAGTAAGTTGGTACATTCTGTTAGAAGAGGGCAGGATTCCAATATCAATGGGAATTTCTGTAGGAGCCATAAGCTCTAGTTATGTATACTCACCTTTTTCTTGTTTGTATTCAATAATACTTGCATTTCAATTTCCATCAGGACATGACATTTGTGATGCCAAAAACACTCCACAACAGCACAATATTGTGCACTAGCAGCCAATTACTGCTCCGCTTCACACCAACACAATAGTGTTGCTATGATTTAGGTGAAGTAGTTTATGTATGTCTTAAAATTGAATTAGCCCTACCTCAACCCCCAAAGGTAGCTTTACTTTGGTCATATTTGTGAATTTCAATACATTCACCTCACACTCATGATTAAACAACTAGAGCGTGGAGATTGTAAGACTTTTTTCTATATATTACGAAGGAAAAGTCACAAGACTAGGTATTTTGCACTAGGAAATCCAAGTAGATTGCACCACAAGGCCAAGTTAGCTGCATTCAGAAATTCATGGGGTCATGTTGATTTTGGATAGTTGAGAGTGGCTCAATATTAGATCTATGATAAGTTTTGATACCATCTTAAAATTGGATAGCTTGCTTATGAGATGAGGATTGTTTAAGCCTTTACAAGCTCTATTTTGATCATATTTATAGTTTGATATGGGATCTCAACAATATACATGAACAAAAAGGGATACCGAAACTAGTTGGTTGTTACAATAGCGAACCATAGAATAACAACTTTTTTAAATATATAAATAAAGAATTTATTAAGATAGCAAAGAAAGGTCAGAGGATAAGAAATCCTCAAGTACTTAAGAAATCATAACCAAAAAACCAATAGGGAAAAAATAGAAAATTAAGCCCAAGAAACAACCATCACGGCATGCCAATCTTTTCATAGATCTTGTAACTGATTATGTTGCAGGTTTTGATGATGCCAAAGTTGATATTAGTGGTTGCAATAAGTTTGACGTAAAACTGCTTGAAGAGGAATGAGTTTAATGGTTATATGGATAGATCTTTAGGGCTTAGGTTCTTTGTTTAAAAGTTTTATTTTGATGAGTTTAATTACCACTCCCTTAATTAAGATTCAAAATTGCTTCTAAAAGAAGGTTAAACAAATTTCTAACAAAAGGGAAAATAGTCAAGTATTGATAACAAGATTTTTCACACTGGTGGTAATCAATTACAATAGTCTTGTAATCAATTACAATTATTTCTTTTGGCATAATTTAGATCGACTAACAGTTAGCATGACTCACTCAACATCAACCTGGTAATCGACCACAGAGTTCTAATTTTTTTTTTTAGAAGTGTTTTAACATAGTGTAATCAATTACTTGATCATGTAATCGATTAGAATGCAGTTAAATGTACAAAACAACTAGTTTTTTGATAATTCATATCTTTTAGGATAAAATTTCCCAACGGCTTACATGTTATTATGGCTTATAAATACCCATTGAATAATAGATTTTAACATAAGAAAAACTTAGTATAATGCTTTAATTTGTAACATCTACTCTAAACAGAGAGTGATTTTCTTGTTCTTCTTTCATACTAAGAACTTGTAAAAGGGTAAGGCATCCCTTTTGCTCTAAAGTAAGGATTCTCAAAAGTGTGATTGATCAAAGAATTGTAAAAAGTATCCAAACACAGAGAAGAATTGGCGAATAGTGAAAAATCCTAAGTAGGAACTGGACATAGGCCACAAGGGGTGACCAACCAGGATAAATCTATGTTTGCATTTCTCTTCCCTTGACTCTTTATACTGTTGAGAGTTTGATTCTTATGTGTGTAAATGTATCTTCTTCAATAACTTGTATCAAATTATTCATATTTACACTCACTTAGGCATTTCTTTAATCTCATACACCAACAAAGAATTAATAAAAAGGATTTTTGCAAGCAGAAAGTGATTTTTTTGAACGCAGTTCACCCCCCTTGAGTTCCTGAGGCCACTTGGTAAAAAACTGCTCAATTCCAAGTGAACTCAGAAGCGCTTAATTCCCACAAGATACACCAAAACCAACCACGAACTGAGAACAAAGCAAAGCTATTTTATATCTCGGATACTGCCAAATCCTTTTAAATTAACTTTTAACAAGCAGGAAGTCAGGAACTACTAAAGATCGTAGAGGCAAACCCAATGTTCACCAAAAATACCAAACAAGTTAGTACAGAAAAGAGAAACTGCTGAGCAATGCAAGATTATCAGTTAGAGATATTCAGATTTGAAGTAAATCACTGATTTAATCCTATTAAGAACAGTAGTCCAAACAAGGATTTGCCATGCGGGGACAAATGATTTAAAGAAGTCAAAACAATCATAATCGAGGTCAATTGGCTCATAACGGTCACAACATTACCGCAACCTAAATTTAAATATTTGATATGATGAAATATATAAGCTAAAAAAGATTGCCAAAAGAAAGCAAAAATAGAAAGCATAAAATAAAGATAAAACGGAAACCTTGATGGCAGCAGCAACAGCTTCCCCGACGAGGCCAGGATTGGACTGCCAAGTTCCCAAGCCGAGGGAAGGCACTTTTGCTCCAGTGTTGAGCTCGAAGAATCGAATCTCGTTTGACATTTTTCTCGCAATCCAACCAGATTATAAAAAACCCTAACGAGAAAATGCTTATTCGACTTCGCTTTTAGTATTGAAACTGGGATTACAAAAGTGAAGTGCGAATGAGAATGGAAAAGAAAGAGAGAGAGGATCTACAGTATCCTTACATGGGCGGGACACTTTTCTGTGTTTGCTTCTGTTCTGAACTTCTGACATTCTGCCACGTTTCGGTGCTGAAATTCTAAAATAAAAATAATCAGCTAAGATAACGGATTTATTTTAATAGAAAAATTATATTTTTATATTAAATTTAAATATGTTATTAATTACTATAAATATAAACCATTTTATGATAATGATGATCTGTTTGAAAAGCATAATGATGAGCTTGCTGCACTCGAGACTTGGGATAATGGCAAGCCATATGAACAATCTGCTCAAATTGATATTCCAATGTTGGTTCATCTATTTCGATACTATGCTGGTATGTGGTGAAAGTGGAGGTCGGAGGAAGTGAGGCTGAGGAGAAGCGATGATGGAGGAAGAAGACAACTTTATTTATAAATATGTTAAATTATTTAATGACTATTTTATAAATATTTATTTTAAATAATAAAATATTATAAAATAAATAATATGACACAATATGTGATAGTATTGAGTTTATTTTAGAGATGACAATGGATAAGGTAATATTTTAAAAAAAATATTTATATCTAATTTTATATTTGTATGAGTAGTAATTTTAATTTCTATACTCATACTCGCTTCTATTACTCGCGTTTGTTTAAGAAAAAATACTTGTAAAAGAAATATGCTTATATAATTTTATATAAATAGCATAATAATACAAAAATTTGATATGTATCTTTCGAATAAAGTTTAAGCATAAATAGAAAATAAATATTTAAATATCAAGTGTTAAATATATTTTAATACATCAAATTTTAAAAGTAAAATTTTAAACATAATCTTTAAGATGTCTAAAACAAACAACTCAGAAAATTGAGAATTATGTATTGTTACTCTAAAAAATCTAAAGAAAAAATAACATTAGTTAATTATTTATTGTAAAGTCAAAATAATAGATATAGTTAGACTATTTTACCTCTTTATCAAAATCAGACTCTACAAATAAATATTTATCTTTTATATTTATATATTGCTTTAATCCAGCAATAACAATAGAAGCTAAGACATATAAGTATATAACAAGAATTAAGTTTTATATTAACCATATAATAATTATTTTGATGTTCAAACAAAACATTTGATTCAAAATCATTTTAAGTCATCTTATAAAATATGTCATTTATGAAAATTCTTATTTTAGATGCATGGTCAACAAAATTATTTTTTTAATAAGTATGAATTGGTAATAAGATATTTTGACTTTATGATATTATTTTTACATAACATAGTATTAATTTTTTAAAAATATATACTATAAATATATCTTAACTTTTGTTAAAACTAATGAGTAAACTCTCAAATGTCTTTAAAATAGTAATGATTATGCATATTATTACTTATCTTTTTAAAATTGCTTTGTTAGACTTTGACATAGCAGTTCGTCATACTTTCACTATTTACAATTGTCTAAGAAACATTAAGATGCTAAAATGATGTAGTTTCACACAATGTCAAAGATTAATTTGACCGATTATTGTCTTTGATATTACTGTCATTTCTAACGTTCCCTCCCTATATATAACATTCCAAACTGCAACACTTATACTAGTGAGGGCACGGAAGAGTATGATAGGTTGGGTTACAATAATGTATGTAACTTTGAGGAAAGGATAAGAAAGAGAGGAATAAAAAAGGGGAGAGAAAGAAAGAAGAGGCACTAAGAACTTTAGGGCAAGTGGTGGTGTAGGAAGTGGAGCTGTGGAGGAAGGGAGCAAAATGGTAGCAAAGACAGATACGAGCATCGTGGGTAGAGAAGGGAGGGAACATAAAGAATGGCAGCTATAATGATAATGAAAATCGGTCAAATTATTATTGGACATGGTGTGAAACGATGTTGTAGCATCTTAGGTGTCACTTAATGTGACATCTTTTAACATAAAAGACTTAACTGCATGAAAGATAAATATTTTGAGAATTAATGAAACAATTTTAAATATTAAAAGATTCATATGTATGATCGTTACTGTTTAAGGGATGAATTGAGGGTTTACTTTAAAACTAATATATTATGTAAATAAAGTTATATGAACTTCTTCTGCATATTATTGAGATTTGGTTGGGTAAAATTTAGACTCAAATAAATAATCTAACCAAAATTTTGAGTGAGATAAGGATAAAAAATAAACTTGTCCCAACTTATTGCATTAACACTCCTACTACTAATACATAATTATTTATCACTTGAATCAATTTGCATATTTTTATGATTTGTTAAATTTAAATTAAGTCTTTTACAGTTTTAATTTTTTGATTAAATTAATAACAAGGTTAGTTCAAGTACTACATATTATGAATACTGTCACTTTCTTAACAGAAGTAATTTTAACTAGCAAGTGTACTAGTGTTATTGTAGCAAGTAATAAAATGTTAAAACTATGTTTGAGTCCCAAATATCGTCCTCAGGGAATAAAGTTCTCAATTATCACTTCACAAGTCCACAATCAGTTGAGCCTCATGAATTTCAGATAAAGTTTGGATGCAAAAGTAACCAATATTTAAATTAGAAAATAAAACAAAACAATGAATATGAAAGTATGTATTTGACAGATATAGAAAACATAGTTAGATTTTATTTTGAAAAACGTTGTAATAGAACTAGTCCTGTAGCAGTTATTTGATATTAATTTGTAACCCTTCTCTTATTTTGAAATATCTTACAAAAATTTTGTTATTCGAATTTACGAAATTATTATTTAATTGAAATTAAAAATTAGGTGTTACAAATAGTGATCACTTTTAGAATACAACTGGGATCCTTTACTCTCTCTAAGTTCAGATTTGCCACTTTCTTCTATTTCTTTTCTTGAATCTCAACCTCAAGACTCTCAGCTCAAAGTTTCCTACAAAATTTTATTCTAATTAGCAATTTATACCAAAAATGCATAAAATCTAAAATAACTAAATTATTTAAAGAACGTTCAACATTTTAACATTTTTATAGGATTTTCAACTTCATCAATCAACTTCACTGTTGAAAACTACTTGAAATTGAACTAAAATGCTAGTAAAATATGGATTTATCATCATTCTAAACTTAAATTTTTGCTTGTCCTTAAGCAAACCAAAACTATCAATGGTCTAGATGTATCCACTTATTGAAATCAATTATAAAAAAGCTTTTATAAAACTGATTTTCCAATTTTTTAGAGTTTTCTAATTCATTCCATCTCATTGTTTTCTAATTATCTTTTCAACAAATCATTAATCCATTCAAGCACTTCTGACAATCACACTCAAATAATCCTTTTGCTGTAGAATCTTACTTATCTGAGTCAGATAAATCAGCAAAGTTTGATACAAAACAAGAATTAAAGATATCATCACAGTTCACAAAAAGTGTTTTCCTTTTCACTCAACAGTGTTTAAGATTAGTGTTTATCCTCTAAATCATCAATTTTTCCACACTCTACCATAGGCTTGCCTATATTCTCAATCTCCTCTGCATATGTACAGTTAATCACAATCAAAAGGACTTTTCTAGGTGATAATAAGGCTAAGGTTTAGGTAGGCATTCAATCAATTAAGTAAACAATGTGGTTGGTTCCAAATAGAAAGAAAATGCAATTTAAGTGGATGAGCTTAAAATATAGAATGGAACTGCATCATTTTTCCACTTCTTCCAATTTTGCAGAAAAAATTTCAAAACAATTATAGCTAGTTCAGCTAGCCATTGCTGTATCATTATGTAGAATAATTTATTAATTCTTTTCTATTTTTCATTCAGCAATGTCTCTTTATTTATTTCATTATCAATTCTTTATTTGCAACACTTTGTTGACTCTTTTCATTCTTTTCATTTTAGCACAACTTTGTTTTTTTATTTTCTATTTTAAAAAAACTCAGATAACTTTGCTACTCTTTCCACCTCAAACTTAGAATTTTGCTTGTCCTCAAGCAATGTAAAACTGGATGTCACTCCAAACTTAGTTTTAAAACTCATCATTGACTACACTCAAATTGCCTTTTTTCATTTGGATAGGTATCATGGTTTTCCCAGTAAGGCTTGTATTGAGGCTGATTAAGAGAAAGGCTAATAAGCTCAAAGGGGTGAACTATGATATGCAAGTATAAAAGGAGGTTCATTTAGGATACTAGGTACAATAAAAAAAATGGCCTTCATCATTTATGTGATTACTGTCAATTGCATATTCAATCAAGAAACAAAACAAGTTCTAGAGGGTGTAGCAAAATTATGATCAATCACACACCAAGAATACAATTTGTAAGGCTTCCGTATTTTGTAAAGTGATAGTATCAATCAATCAAATTCACAATTCACCTTACAAATTTATATGCACAGAATAGCAAGCCTTCCGTATTTTGTAAAATACAAGTGTGATAATCTCATGATGAATGGGAAAAACCACTTATTTGCTTCAAAAATCAGAATTTAGAGTAATGGAATTCACATTCAATTCAAGGAATTCAAAATCTATTATACTATTTTTATGTTTTCTGAAAATTTTTGAACAAAAATAAATTTGAACTCATGAAATTAAAGGTGCATAATTCACCCTTTTTCATGGCAGTTGTGCATGTATCAAAATTCCATGCACTCCTCCTCACAAAATTGAGAGCATGATCTGCATAAAATATCACAGATATTCATAAATAATAAGCAAACTTCAAGTGCTTACAACTAGAAAATATCCAAAATGTACTTAACAACTGAAATATAACAACCAAACTGTAAACTGCAGAATTCTTATACTTAGGTTCCATTATTTATAAAAAGATGAAATTAATAAATGAAATTTAAAATCCTAAACTACTCTTCTGCATCCTTTTCCTCTGAGGTTTTGTAACACCCTGCATTTTGATTTCTTAAATACCTTATAATTCGTGTAATTTTGGAGAACGAAAAACTATATCTTAATTAAAACAACTGACATAAAATTTAGAAGAAATTAAAACTTTTTTGTGACTAAATTTGTTCACCAAATTAACAAAGGCATAAAATGTATAAAGTAAATTGTGACTTAGTAATTACATTATACTAAAATAGTTACAGAAATATATAGATACTATATTCCATTTACATTTAACATTGTAATAATTTACAAATTGTTATTCAAAAAGCTGTAAAACTTAGAGTAAATATTTACATAACCAAAATAAACTAAGTCTTATGAGTGGTCCTTATCCACACCCATATACTGAAGACCCGGTCTTAGTCATCAATATCGTGTCAGCCTTCTATCTTAGCCAGATCCTCAACAGTCAATTCTTCATCCTCTTCGAGATATGCATCATAATAATCTGTCACAGCCTCCATACTTGAGAATCTTTCAAAAGTATATTGGGTGGGTCTCCTATAGAGGTCATGATCGTGGAAGGTAAAAACATTATTTATAACTCTTGAGGGTCTAACTATCCCTCGATAGATATAAAAACTCAGGATATGATGGATGTGACTATTTACAGAGAACTCAAAAGGACATCATAATTAACATTCATTTATAATGTCCTACATTACCATCCTCACAATCCATATTAAAGTTAAAATACACACAACGTTGATACTCCCTAAATAAATAATTCATTCTACCACTAACAAGATAATTTACTAGTCTAAGTTGTCTCTGTGGTGCCATCATCCTTATTCCCTGAAATATTTAGTAAGAATGAGCATTTATCTTATCATTTATATATAACATTATTTTATAGACCAATATTAGAGCACAATCATAATCATTGAATATAAGATAACATAATAATATCAATCTCAAAAGTAATATATCACATATGTATATATTTCATAACAAGTCATTATATTAATCTCTTTCATATACGCACTCCTAGTGCACTATAATTACATATATATGATGCCTCTAGTAGTTCCTGAGGTTTTACATAACTAGGTAAATAGTCACCGGTTAGCCCATGCATATGGATACAATGTATACAATATATACAATAACAGGTCTCTTAATAAAGGTATAGTCAGAAGTTTAGTCAGGAAACAAGTGTGAGGCCATGTGGCGCATTCGCTCTAAAAAAGAGTGTGTACACATGCGTGAATATTGCTCACCATCCTACATTTCTCCTATATTTTCCATCGTCTCCAGACTCTATACCCCAAGTGTATCTTTGTAACTATTTACACTAGATCCATTCAACTTTTTACACTCATCCCTTACTCTTTTTTGCACCAACTCATCACTCAAGTAAAAGATTGTACTTCATAAAGCACTTCTAGACTAAGTTCCAAACACATATACTATCAAAATATATTATTAACACTCAAAATCAACCAAACATACTTTCACAACAATCCAATATCATTCAATCAAAAAAATTATAAAAGAAAACACACAAAAAGTACTCTACAAAATATGTATTATGCTTAAAATGGCAAAATAGAGCCCTTCTAAACTTGAAACAAAGTTTTAAAGAAAGATATATGAAGGGTTTCAGTGAAAGGTCTTAACTTTTCCTAGATATCACAAAAGAGAGCATTTTGAGAAGAGAGAAACATAGAAACAAATAAAAAGAGAGAACTAAGCTCCAAACATACTTGGAGTTGATTGGGTAAACTTCCAAGCCCTTTTTTCGCTATAGCAAAAAAATCAGACAAAATTTCACTTTGTTGTCTGTCATTCTAGCTATAGCGAGAGCTTTTCACTACAGCGAGAGCATCCTTGTCATAGCGAGAGAATTCTCGCTACAGCAAGAGAGTGTCAAAGAGCCTAATTCTAGATGCTCTTGCCTTACTACAGCGAGATATCCTGTAACTTATACTAAACTCTCCAAAAATTCAAATAACTTCACAAATACAACAAAATTCAATGATATAATAATAAATATAAAAACAAGGATGTTACATATTTCTTCTTCTTCTGAATCATCCTTATCTTCATCTTCTTCTTCTGCTTCTTGTGGTTGTGGAACATTAAAGCATGTGTTGAAGAGAGGGAGACTGCTAAAGGTGGTTGCTTTGAGACATTAGGCATTTGCAACTTGAGTTTCATACATTCGTTCTATAGTTATTCCCATTTTCTTCCCACTGTTTAGCATTATACTCTCCAAAAGCAATATTTCAGCTTTATTGCTTTCATGGAGAGCATTCTGTCTCTCAGCTAGTGAATCTTGCCTGTCAATTAGCTTTTGTAGCTGGGTTTTTATTTGTAGGGGATGATGTAACATATTTTAGGTTTATATTTATAGTTTTATTTTGATTTATAAACACTTTTAATATGCTTTATTTTTATAGTTTTTACCATTTTCTACTTATTTTAATAAATTGAGCTTATTACAAATAAGTACTTTAATTTTGTATTTTCAATTAGTTTTACCCTCTAATTACTCTTTCAACCATAACTGTTTCTATAGATATTGTTTTTGGCTTTTCTAGTTACATTGGATTCTACACATACAGGGCTTCAAAATGCATATATGGATCTCTAGATTTGGAGTTTATTTCAATTTTTTATGATATTTTAAAGTTGAGAAAGATTTACTGAATATTATTGTAAGATTGCATTTAGACCCTTTGTTATTAGAGAATTGTATTTGGGCTTATAGATATAATTAAGGCCAAATTTTGACCATTTAGTTTATCCTAATCAGAGCCTATAGATAGACTAGTAAGGTTCTTAATTGGAGTGTACGATTAAATACTTTGAGTTTTTGAGATTTAGCCAAAATAAGAATCTTTGTTTTTACTTTTTCTCTAATTCTCTTTTTTTCTTCTCATTATTGTGTGGGTTAAGTGCTTCGATAGAAGACTAAACCTCCCATTCAATCCGCAGAATCTAAAAGTTGTAAATTCGATTTGAGTTTTGAACCAAATTTCTTTGAGTTTATTCTTTTTTTTTTCTAATTTCAGATTTGTGTATTATGATTGTTATTAACTTTTCTTTGGTTAGAATTCAAATTAGGATTCAATTGATATTCAAATTTGATAATTAATTTGGGTTACGTTAAATGATAAATTGATTTAATTTGTGATCTAGTTTAATTAGGTTATTCGTTTGAATTAATAATTGAATTGGATAAACATTCAAACTCGAATTAAAATCTTTAGCTACTATGATAAACAGAGTTACACATATTTTGTATTCTGTGGATTGATATTTCTTAATTTTTTTTTACTTAATTTTAATTTGTTCACAATATAATTCAATTAATTCATACTTTTCAAATCCCAAAACCTTACTTTCATTCTTAAAAAAAAAAACTAAAATTGAATTTAACTAAAGACGTGTCTCTATGAATCGACCTAGATTGAGCTCTATATTGCAAAATCCATAGCAAAACTTAGTTGTTTTGACAACGACTCAGTATTATCTATCAGGGAAGGATCTTTCTAGAACCGGGTTGAAGTGGAAGGGGCTGTTATGATAGGTGTAGTAGCATAAATCTCCTTAATCATTGTCACTGTGATAGGAGAAACAACTTTTATTCTTTCATAAAATTCTCCACAGTTAAGACCTGCATCTTCACACAATAAACTAATTAGTCATGAAAAGCACAAAGAATCCCTCCTTCTCTTCAAAATTTTCATAATGCATCCACATATGACCTCCCCCACATTAATGAACATGTCATTAACTATTGCAAAAAGTAATTCAGCCCTTTTGACAACTAATGTAGAGCTGTGTTTGACAGGCATGAAGGAGCTGAGTGATAAATCTATATTTTACTAGTATTTTTTAGTTTAGTTTTTAGTAGTTATTAAGTCGTTAAGTTGTTTAGTAAGCTAGAAATTACATTAAAAAAAAAAGCTTTAATGTTCAAAGTTCTTTAAATAGTTTACTATTTTAGATTTGATCCCAATTTGATATAATTCTGGTGATTAGATTGAATTTGTGCAAAAAATTTGAAATTGAAGAATTGGACTTAAAGAAGTGAAGAATCAAGTGATGAAGTCTGAAAGTTATTACTCTGGGCACATAAAGTGACAACTCTGGAGTGTTTTCAGCAAAATGAAGGAAAGTGTTAACTCTAAGTGTTCAAAGTGAACATTTCAGAGCTTTAATCCAGAAGAAGAGGTGAAAGTGTACACTTTAAGTGTTTAAAGTGAACACTCCAAAGGTGTAAGCTTAAGAGGAATCTACGTGTAAACACTTTGAGTGTTCAAAGTGAACACTCCAGAAGCAAAAATGCAAGAGAAGCATGTGCATTAACACTTCAAGCGCTCAAAGTTAACACGCGCAGGCTTAAATCCCAGCAGAAGCATGCGTGTTAATACTTCAAGTGCTCAAAGTTAACACGCGCATCATACATAGCTGGATGTTGCCACTTTCAGCACATAAAGTGTTCACTTCAGAGAGGTTTTTACTAGAGGAGGTTGCACGTTAATACTTCAAACTTTTAAAGTATTAACGACCAAATGTTAAAAAAACCACTTCAAGTGTTCACTCTTAGCATTAAAAGTGCTCACCTCAGCCTAGGAAGATTCCAAAAGACATTTTATGTGTACTCTTTAACCATTTAAAGTGTACACATTAGAAAGGGTAGAAAAAATTATAAATATAGGTGCAATTCAGGAATTGAGGATCTTTTGCCATTTTTTCTTTTCCATCCATTTTCTCATCTTGAGAGAGTCAGAAAGGGATTGGAGATGAACATCAAGCTTCATATCTTGAGAAATCAGATTGAAGATTGGATTGAAAATGTTTCTTTGCTCATCTCCTTCTTCTTTTTCTTTCTCTTCTCATGTTGTAATGACTTTCTAAACTTTTGAATTTAGGGATTTATGGATCTGAAATGAAAGTATTGATTTGATTTTGGATATGAACTTTGAGTATTTGATTGGATTGATTAGTTAATTCTGTTAATAAAGTAGTTTTTGGATGGAAATTCAATTGACTAATCAAAGAGAATGTTTTACCAATGGAAGTTAGATTTGTTTCTCATATGAATTAATTACTAAGATTAGTGATTTCTTAGGGATAAGTCATCTTAATCTTGCAATCTTGTGATTTTTAATTCTTAATGCAATACTTAATTGAATTACACCTAAGATAATAAGGTGCTTGAGTTAAATATTAGGGTCATTGAGTTAAGGAATTAACCTTTGACTAATAATTTATGAAACTGATTGTCAACCAAATCAACTACTTGAATGTTTAGAACATGATTGAGTTAATACTGAAATTTTGGTGAATAATTTCCTAACTTTAATTTATTCATACATTTCATCTCAATACAATTTCATAAATCAGTTTTACTTCAAGTTTACATTTTTCTATACTTGTTATTTCTAATTTTTATATAATACAAACTCTCCATCTAATTGTATGGCTCAACTAAATGTTGATTTGTGAAGTAATAATTGAAAAAATTAATCCCTAAGGATGATAATTAGGACTCAACTTTGATTCCAAAAATTTTATAACTTGCTACAATTATACTAGTACACTTGCTAGTGAGATTACTTTAGTGAACACACTATGAAAGTAACATTGAGAATGAATATGCTCCAGACTTTAGCAAATGGAAGAAGGTTATTGGCGAGAATATTCTTTGGAGTAGCTATATTCCTAACTTCATCCCTTGCATTCATGTCCCAAGTGGTGCCTGGTCTTCCAATCCTATGTAGGATTTTGTGTAATCCTTGTCCTTGCTAAATTTAGAAAATTCCAACTGTCCACATGTCATTTTTGGTAAAGGATCAATGACATCATATATTACTGTTCCAAATTCAATTTCACTTATGAGATAATACATGCATAGAATAGCAAATATAATTTTTCAGAATTTGAACTTTAACATCTCAATCAATAAAATAATAAAGCCCTAATGGCATTTTTATATAATCTAAAAATTTATATATATATATATATATATATATATTTACAATAGTTACTCAGCAAGGAGCTCAAAATATAAGTTTTCGAATAATAATTACATTCCTTGAAAATTGTAGTCAAACAATCTAGACCTATTACTAAAAACCTAGACTGACAAAATAATTAATATTACAATTTCCTAAAAATATGACAACTTTGACGTCCCTCAGCCAAACCTTTTCAACTTGAAAAGTAGATGCATTACCTATCATATCTGCTCACGTACCACCATATGATCATTACAAAATGTGCACACACACACCAACAGAGATAGAATTGCAAGGGTGAGCTTACAAAATGACAATCATGGTTATAGAAGTAAATATAAACATAAATATTCATACAGCTCACTATCTCAACATTTTCAGCACACAATACAATAATATATCCCATCTAATACAAGATGCAACAACTCAGTTCCAACTAGTTTCACAGCCCTAATAACTCAAAAGGAACCTACAATTCTTCGGTCTGGGAGTGACCCATCCCAGTACCTGAATCTAGATATATAGCATAGTATAACTCAGCATGTTATTTAATCGATACATGCCTACCCTATCTAAATATGCAGCTAGGTGCTAGAATGATAAACATCAGCATGAGGCAACACTATCCAATACTAGTATCTACCAACTAATTTTGACACATAGGATTTACAGTATATATTAAATACTCCATTGTCCACATTAAATACTTCAGCCTACATGTCTCAGTACAACTATCCAACTTTCACAATCAATCACATAGATACTTGATATTCTACCTTAGGATTTCTCCCTACATCGACTCAATCTCAGCTAAAATGAAATTACACCTATAAATATTACAATATCTAGCGAATGAAAATACCAAGTAAGCTCCCCTTACTTGGAACAAGATTTCTTAGATCAAAATTTTCGTAAGTTCCCAAGAGAGAATACAACTCAAGGTCCTCAGATCTCTTTATTACCACGAAATAGAGACCCTTGAGAGAAGAAATCAAGAAAGAAAGGATAAATAAAGGATTTTAGTGAATGAAGTGAGAACCACTCTCACATAACATGCATCAAATTTTTGCACATCAACCACATAACTTAGACATATATAATTTCAAGCGATTACATACCACGTCACATTTTAAAACATAGAGACACTACAGTTAAATGAATACATCATCAGTTCTAAAAGAAAATATGTATACACCTAACAAAGGCCTCACAATTCTCCCATCAAAAATAAATTTTCGTCCTCGAAAATTCACTCACTGGAGAAGAGATGGGGGTATTGCTTTCTTATTCGATCCTCCAACTCTCACGTTGCATCACCCGTAACTGGATCCCAAATGACTTTCACTAGTTGGATGGATGAAATGTTAATAATCGGTTTGGATTTCATTGATTTTCAAAAACAGGATTCAAAATCTAATCCAATAAAAAATTGTTTTTGTGATTTTTAGTTTGTTCAACTTTTGGTTTTTTTTTTAATTTTTTTGTTCAATTGTGAGTTGCATTAGGTAGGATCAATTGATAAACCCCCTTCGTTAATGGATAGTACTTTATAATAGCCAAAGAAATAATTTGAATTTCTCTAAGAGTCTTGCTTCTAAAAAGCTTGTTTGATTAAGGAACACTCATCTATCCTCCTTAATAAAAGGAGTATATAAGTTCTCTAAGTACAACAAGTATTTGAAATATGAATTTATTTTAATTTATTTTTATCAATTATCATTCTCTCAATCAATTATCATGCTAAATAGAAGAGGATTATTTCGTTGCTTGTCATGTGATGTCTTGATGTACTGAAAAAAAATGCTTTCATTGTCCTTTCCAAATATAAGAAGTGGTTATTGTTAAGTTTGTATTAGCTATCTCTTGCAAATTATATTTGTATTGTAGAGCTTTGGTCTACATACAATCATCTCTAATCCAAAATTTTCAACCGAATTTTCTCATTATACAGGTATTTGTAATTATTATTTTGTTAACATTAAGCACTCTTGCTTGTTTTGAACAAGTCAAAGTATTCTAGTTTATGAAGTATATACTTGTTCTCTAATTACTATTCTCTAGTAATTCTATCTATTTCGTCAAAAATATTTTTATGTGGCAAAAAAAAGTTGCATGAGATATACAAGGATAAAAACAATTATGGTTTAACTAGGTAAACCTTACATATCCTATTTAATTACTAAGAAAAAAGACCTATTTGAATTTCTTTTTATCACATGATGGAAATGTTCCTTCTTGACACTTTCTTGGATTAAAGAGAATACAAGATATTTGCTAAAAACACTTACTAGGTGAATGGCAGATAACCTAGGTAATCTTTTAGTGTTACTCCTTAGCATCCTTCTCAAGCATTTTATAGCAAATTTGTTTCACTTGATTTTAAGAACAAAAGCATTGAATACATTAGTAGTAACCATGTGAACCTATGAATTTTTTTCCCTAAAAAATAAAAAACATCACCAGCAAAAAAATAAGTAGGAGATAGGAGGGTCTCCACTCTTACCTCTCATGAGTTACCATTGATTATCAATCACTCTTCGTTGAATCTCTACTAAACATTCCATGCACATGACAAAAATGTAGGGTGAAATTAGGTCTGCTTGATGAAGGTTATAATACCTTAAATTTAATTTTCAATAAATAAAGAATTTCACAAATTTTTGAGATAATAAAATTTTCATTTTCAATTGAAGCTTCATCAACCATTTCAAATGAAGAAAGAGGTTACAAATTACATTAAACACTTACTATAGAACTTATTCAAATACAACAGTTTTTAAAATAATATCCTAAGTCCTATGGCAGTTCCATCTACCCCTTCACTGAGTCCGGTGCTGAACGTCTTGATTACTTGAAAAATGAATGTAAGGGTGAGTACTCTACACTACCCAAAAACACACAGTCAACATAAAGTCTCACCTCCAGCACATTTCCAATACATTAAACAAATACAATCATAGGCAACATTATCACACAGCTTATGTCAATTTAACACCGATGCACTCACGGCATCGGCATCATTTCACATCCAAACGTACAATATACAAACCCGTGCATACGCACACTAGCCACACTCACTGTGGCACTATGATTATAAATTTACACCATGAATGGTCGCCGATTACCCCTACCTCACGGATACCACGTGGGCAATCACGGGTCCCTCAACGAAGATAGCGGTCAGAAGTCTAGTCAGGAAGAGAGTGTGTGGCCCGTGGTGCACTCGTTCCACAGTCGGTGTCACCACCACTCTCTCTTCCCTAAGGTATTTCTACTATCTCATCTTCCACACTCCCAATGTATCGCTGAATCATTCACAACACTTCACAACTGTGTTAATATGTCCATTTACATATATTTCATTCACGCATGCAACAATCATGCTTACACGTGACACACAACCCACATTGCATTTAATTACATGGCACTAGGCCCACATTCATTTCATATTACATGGCACATGGCCAATATTCATCTATATTGCATGGCCCTCGGGTACACATTTATTCACAATATATATTCTATCATGTCACATCTAGCATACAATTCATATTCATCAATTTTGAGTAAACACCCACATTGTTCACATATCAATGCACATGGCCTCACATTTCATTTCTCAATCAACTTTCATTCTCTGCACGTTTTCTACCTTCTAACTCAGCCACAACTCCATATTTAATCAATTACACATAAAAAGAGTAGGGTAGAGTCCCTTTTACCTTGGGTCAAAGATCCATAATCCACCAAAAAGTGCTTCCCCTCACAAATTTCGTCCTAAACACATGGAGAAACTCCATGAAACTCCAGAAATCACCAAAAACAGAGAAAAGAGAGGAAAACGAAAACCCTTACCATTTAAAACTCACCTCCAAGCATTCCCTACACGGTTTCAACCTTCAATCTAGCTTCTGAACGACTTTGGAGGCAATTTAATCTGTGAAAAAGGGATTGGGAATGAGAGGATCCAAGGGACTTCGAAGGGAGAGGGAGAAATAACCCTCCCCGAACCCTAACCTCTTTAAATTCTTTCTGGTGACGACACTCTCGCTACAACGTGATATTATCGCTGCAGCGAGGTCCTCTCACTACAGCGACACGCCCTCATGCTGCAGTGAAAATATCAGACAAAATTGCACCCTGGTTTCTGCAGAGTCTCACTACAGCAAAACTGCACCCAGAAATGCGCCCAAAACTGTCGCTCTGTTGCTACAATGAGAATCCTCTAGCTGCAGCGAGGACAGTCCAGTATTACAACCTGCACTTAGGCACTTAGCCCATTTTCAACCTTATCCAGTCATGCATACACATATATACACTCATCCACAACATATATACATATACACATATTCATACTCATTACATACAAAACACCATCATTACGCATTCAATGCAAATTTTCAACATCCATTTACACTTATACATGCATTAAGATTTATATAAATAATAATAATTAATATTATAAAATTTGGGGTGTTACAAAGGTCCCTTAAAGGTGTAAAACACTCTAGCTAAGAATTATTTCATAGAATGAAAATTTGTACAAATTTTACACAAAACAAGATAAATTTAATAGTGAGATATGAAATGCCAAACATAGTCAAAGTCTCTTCCAAGAATTCCTAACTTAATCTATCATAAGGTTTTTTTATGTTAGTTTTGAAAATTAACAAACATATTTTGTAACACCCTCATATTTATTTCCTTTGTTTAAGAACATAAGAATTTTGGTACAGGTTTTTCTTGCTTAAGCAAGATATGTTTCGCTCAAGCGAGATAAAGTATGTTGAACCAGACGTTCTAGAGTAATCTTGCTCAAGTATCACCTCAACTATCCTCTCACTCAGCAAGAAGGATATTACTCACGTGAGAATATCATACAAGGCTGGAAAAATCATTATTTGGTTTTCTCGCTCAAGCTAGAGCCCACTCGCTCAAGCGAGAAATTGCAAGTTATGAAGGGTATTTATGAAACTTCATGTTAAAAAATTTTCTTATTCCTCAAACAACTTCTCATTCTCATTATCTCTATTCTCTCCCTTTCCCTTCTTAGAGAAAACCTCCTCAAACTTTGAATCTTTCTAATATTTGAACTTGAACGCCTATTCCACTTGAGTCCAAGTAAGTTTCCAAAGCTTAACTCTTCAATCTCACTCCTATTTCTTTGTTTTCTCTTTTCATAATAGTACTTTACTTTGTGATGTTAGGAAGAACTTTAGTCTTTGGATAATATCTTATGTCAAAACATTGAGTTTCTCTCTATAGATCTCATAAAGAATTAGTCTCAAAGACCTATTTCCAGGTACGGAGAGTTGATCCCAAACCCTAGATTATACTTTTATGTTTTGATTTGAAAGACCTAACTATTTTATTTAAATAAGCAAATCTATAAAGTTTTCTTGAAAACAAAATGTTAGAAATGAAGTTTTGGGTATGAAAAAGCTTTGGATTATTTAAGAATCAATTACATAAGAGTTTTTCAGTAAAAGTTATGAACAAGAGTTTTAAGAAGTTTTCATGTCACGACCCCTTTTTATAAGGGACCGAGAATATTGTTTCTACACCACATACTTATTTAAAAATAGGTAAATAATAGAGAATATAAGTATAAAAATTCACTTCTTATTCAAAGTAAAAATGAAGTTCCTTACAACAAATATCCAACAGATCAACATAATATTACATTTAGTTTATAATATTCAAAATACCAAAAAATTATAATACGTGACTCCCTCGACATGAGGTCTCATACATAAAGAAAAAGGACTTTGATGCATTATTACTCAACTCCAGCTTCTAACTTTTCTTCACTGGCCCCTCAGCCTGTGAAGTAGATGCAACACCTGCTACATCTGCTCACGTACCACCGTACGATCATCGCAGTACATACGCACACAACGACATAGAAAAAAAAATGCAAGGGTGAGCTTACCAAACATAAAATAAAATTATATATATATAGAGCAACATATTTCTCACAGCAATAACCCCATGCATTTCCAGCCCATCTAATGCACAGCATGAAAACGGCTTCCAACTGGTTTCACAGCCTAAGTAATCCAGAAGGAACCGAGCCGGTCCGGGAGCGACCCATTAGGTATCTGGATCCAGAAAAGACAAAGACAAAGACTCAAGCATGAACTTACCGTTACATGTCTACCCACCTAAACATGTAACTCGGCTCTATAATGATGCACAACATATATCTCAGCATGATGCACGCCACCAAAATTATTTTAACAGCTCAACTACGGCAAGTTTATAATAGATCACCAAAATCTCAGCATTTTAAACTAATTAACAACGATTCTGACTTAGAAAATAGCTTTTATTCAATAGATCTAACAAAATCATATCAAAATATCTTGAAATAGCATATTAAACCGTTCAAAACATAGTTCATAGGTTAAAGTAAACTCCACTTACCTCGTAAAGATGATTCACACTAGATCTACCGAATATTACTTGATTATAACAAAATTCACCGAAGATTCAGCTTTAGAACGGGGTTTCTCCTAAGAACACCATGAATTTCTATAAGAAAGAGAAGGAGAAGAGAAACGAACGGTAAATCTAGCTTCAAACTTAAAGAAACTTACTTCCAATCCTTCGAATAGATGTAGAATCTCGGATCTAGGGAAATCTAAGTTTAGAAAGGTTTAGTATGAGAGAAATGGTAGTTTACGGCCTCGAGAACCTTTGAGAACCTTGGATAGAGGTGAAGAAATGAAAATTTCGTGTGAAGCCCCCTTTTTATAGAAAATTTTCGAAATTCTCGTTCACGCAGAAATTTATCGTTCACCGCGGAAAACACCGTTCAGGGAACTATTCATGCGGAAAACTTGTACACGCGCATCGTACACGCACTGTACGCGTATGTGACGTCACCGATGACGTCAGCTGTCACTGTACATACGCGGTTTGTACTGTTCAGACACGGTTTGTACGCGGTTTGCACTGTTCATTGCACTGTTCATACACAGTTTGTACTGTACATACGCGGTTGCACTGTTCATACACGGTTTGTACTGTACATACGCGGTTGCACTGTTCATTGCACTGTTCATACGGTACTGTTCACTTTTTTTTTTTTATAATAATTTCAGACTCCATCTAAATATATTCCAATACCAAATAATCTTTCAATTAACATTGAACAAGTATAAAATATTATAGATTACTCAATAATAAATTAGAAGCCTGACATTTCATAGGCATATTACTCATCATATTTATGTATATATGTATTACTGATAATGTAGACAATTATTTTTGGATAATATATGTGTTGGGTAATGAAAAACTAGAAAATGCTAAATTTTAGGCTAGAAGACTTTATTAAGTATAAAAGAGTGTGATCTCCAACAGTTTAGTTTTGAACTATGCTATTGGTCTGAGTCTGAAAGTGTCTGTTGTTATAATTCTAAACACTAGCAAGTGCACTAGGAATTGCAGCAAGTAATGAGTGATTTTAAGATCAGAGTATCATCTCCATAGGGAATTAAGAATTCAATTACCACTTTACAGAGCAATAACTAGTTGAGCCATGCAAATTTGGAAGGTTTGTAACATGTAAAGCAATAAACCAGAACAATACAAAGAATTAAACTTGTAATAAAACATAGTATGAATTTTTGAGTTGATATGAGATATGAATGAAGGATATTTAGGAATTTATTTCATAAGAATATCAATATTAATTCAATTAAATCTCTGAACATTCAAGCAATTGGTTAATTGACAATCAGTTTCACATATAACTAGTGAAAGGTTAATCCCTTAACTTATTGACCCTAACGGTCAACTAAACCTCCCTATTCCCTTAGGTGAGATTCAATTTCAAGTTGCATTAAGAATTAGAACCATAAGATTGCAGAATTAAGTTCCCTTATCCCTAAGAAATCCCTAATTTTGGTTGTTAATTCAGATCAGAGAAGCAAATCCAATTCCCATTGGTAAATGTTCCTCTTTGATTAATCAATTGAATTCCCATTCAAAGATTACAATAACAACAGAATTAACAACTCAATTAATCCAAGAACTCAAATTTTAAAAGCAAGAATTGAATCAATACATCAATTCAAGTTTCATAAACTCCTAACTATGAAGAATTAAGCAAACATTGTAACAAAGAAAGAGAAAGAAGGAGAAGAAGAGAAGAAACGCAGAGAAGCCATCTTTACGAGCTCCAATCCAATTCCTCTTCTTGGAGCTTCGACGTTCAACCCCAATCCTCTCTCTAACTCTCTCCAAACGAAGAAACTAACTAAAAAACAGAAAATGAACAAAAGACCTCGAAATCTAAGCTTTTTCTGGTATTTATAGAATTCTTGACTCTAGGCGTTGTCACTTTGCTTCATAAGAGTGACCACGCAGAGGCTTATATAGTTTTTGAAATCTGGAACTATCACTTTTGATGATAAGAGTTGCAAAGCAAGAAGTCGAGTGGTTGCGCGTGTTCACTTTTATGAGTAAAAGTGACCATGCACAACTTGCCAAGCTGAGGTCTCTCTGGAATATCCACTTTCACTGGTAAAAGTGGTTACGCAGAGCTTGCTGAATTTTAGTCTTCTCTGGAACATCCACTTTCACTGGTAAAAGTGGTAATGTAGAGCTCGGTATGTTTAAGACTTCTCTGGAACACTCACTTTCACCAGCGAGAGTGTTAACGCCGAGTGTGTATTCCTCTTTGATGCCTGAAGTGATCACTTTCACTAGTAATAGTGATCACGCCCAGCTTGCATTCCATAATTCTTGTGCTTTAAGTCCAAAATTACTACTCTTTTTCTTCCTTTCTATTGATTTTCCATTTCCATGAACCTTACTTAGATTATTCCTACAAAAACAACATCAAATTCTTAATTTCTAAGCAGAAATCTCACAAATGCTAAAATAACTACATATTAAAAGAAAACCTTCAACCATTCTATTTTTCTGAGTTTTTCTTCTTTTTCTAACATATTTTCCTTATCAAATGGGTTAGAATTACACTAAAATATTAGTAAAAATATGGATTCATCACTATCCCAAACTTGAATTTTTGCTTGTCCTCAAGCAAATCAAACCAAAACAAGGATAGTTCCTCTATTTTTCAAAATCAATTCACAAACTGCTTGTTTCAGATTTTTTTTTTCAATTTCTAATTCTATGTTTTCTGCAAAAATTTTTTATCAAGTTGTTTATCCAACTACTCATCATGATATTTATACTGCATAATCATCATTGAGTAAGAATTGCTATCTAAGTTCATATATTTCATCAAAATTCATGTGAGCACAATTAATAAACATGATCACAACTCACTTGAAAGTGTTTCCCTCATCACTCAACAATGTTTAGGTACTGTTTTCTCTTTAAATCATCAATTTAACTAGACTCTACCATATGCTTACCAATATTCTCAATTTCCTCTGCTTAATACAATCAATCACACATCCAAAGGGTTTTTTACAGTTTATAATAGGGCTAAGGTCAAGGTAGGTATTGAACAAAATGGAAAATAATTCATGCATTTTCAAAAGATTAGAGGCATTTTGAGTGAATAACTTTAAAACTAGCATAGGTCTGCATTATTTCTCACTAATTCTCTCAATTATGGAACATATAATTTCACTCGTGCAGCAGCATTCTAAATTTTTCTTTTCTCTTGCTTTTGCTTTCATACACTATTTTCTTTTCATTCCTTTTTTTGCAGCACTTTGCTGCATATTCTTCCTTTGAACTCATATTTTGCTATTTTCACCATCGTTGTTGCATAATTTTTCTATTTCTAACTGTCTTTGTGAACTCAAAACTTAGATAGCTTGCTATTCCCCACCCCTAAAGTTAGAACTTTGCTTGTCCTCAAGCAAATAAACTATAGGTGCCACCCCAAACTTAGTTGTAAAATGATTCTTAATTAAACTCACTATGCCTCTTTTCATTTGAATGGTAAAATTGGTTTTTCAACAAGGCTTATAATGTGGTAATTTCAGGAAAGGCTATTAAGCTCAAAGGGGTGAACTAAGATATTCAAGCACAAAGGAAGGTTCATTTAGGCTAACTAGGCATAATCAAACAAGGCCTCCATCATATGTGTGAAAACTGTAAAGTTGCATATTTAATCAAGAAACAAGGCAAGTTCTAGAGAGTGCAACAAAATTATGATTAATCACACATAAAAGAAAAGTATGCAACTCAAGTCTCACTAGGAGTTTGTAAGTGAATATGTTAATCAATGAACTCATAATTCACTTTTTCATAATTATATGCACCTAGTGGCAAGACTGCCTCATTTTGAAAATACAAATGTGATTTCATTTTCAGAATGGGAAAAACAACTTAAAAAAAAAATTCAAACAGAATTCATAGAATTATCAATTAAACTTCCTTTGATTCAAAGAAAGTAGTTCAATATCTATATTAATTTTTGTGTTTTTCAGAAAATTTCAATGTAATGTGAAGCCAACTCATGAATAAGAGGTAGAGAATGAAACCCCCTTTTCATGGCAGCTTATGCAAGTGTCAACATCCATTGTGTGTGAGTGCTGTGTAATTGTATCATTTTCTGCACAAAACACCAAAATTCCATCAATCATCAGAAAAATAAGGTAATTAAAATTGCAGAATTATAAAACTATAAGAAATTGAACTTCATTACAATTGAAAAACATTAAAATTGTTCTGAACAACTACTGCATTTATAGAAACAAAACTCCTAATTGTTAAAAGTTACATATACTGAAATTAAAAACAAATAGAGTTAAAAGTCTAATATACTCTTATGTTTCATCCTCATCCTCGGAGGTTTCTTGTTCTTCATCATCTTCCTCCTCTTCTTCATCTTCTTCTTCCACCACTGCTTCAATTGGCTATGGGAAGTGAGTTTTGTATATTGGTAAATCCTTAAAAACTGAGGAGCGAAAACACTGAGTATTCTTTGCCAAATCAGGAGTATGGTACATTTCCTCCTTAGTCATTCTCAAATTTTGACCAAGATTTAGCAATACACACTCCAGTAGCATTATGCCAGATTTGATATTGTTGTGCAGCTTAGTTTGCCTTTCTGCTAGCTGGTTCTGTCTCTCAACCATCAAATTTAGGGTGTCCTTCGTCTTCATTGGCTTGTCTTTCTTAAATTGAGAAGGGATGGTGGCTACTGCAATGCAAGAGGTGGTGGCATATATCTCCTTCACCATAGAAACTAATATGGGGGGCACAACTCTGATCCTCTCTTAGTAGTCACCAATTTCTACCCCTACATCCTCACAAAGCGAAGTTATTAATGAAGGAAAGGCTAGTGAATCTCTTTTTATTTTTCAGAATATTTAAAATACATTCACTAATCACTTCTCCCACATCAATGTACATGTCATTGACTATAGCAAAAAGAAGTTTTGCTCTTTTTAATGCTAATGTTGAACTATGCTTGACAGGCATGAAGGAATTTAGAATGAAGATGCTCCAAACTTTGGCAAAAGTCAGCAAATTCTTGGTGGTGATACACTTGGGCTTTTTAGCCTGGTTCAGCTGCCATGTTGTTCCTGGCCTTCCAATTTTGTTCAAAATTTCATAGTAGTCCTTCTCCTTGTTGGCTTTGAAGGTGCTGAAATCTTGGTGTTCAAGTTCTTTCTGGACATCTATGTCCAGAACTCTGTTATTGTTGTCAGCAGAGAAGTCTATTGTCACCCCTCTCACCATAGTGTGAAATTTGGGTAGTTGCTCTCCCTTTATGCGCAGGGCATTTGCATAAAACTCCTGAGTAATCTCCCTCCATCCTATCCCAGCCAATGATCCTAAGAATTCCCATCCTCTTTTTTGAAGTTCCTCTTTAAATTTTGGGTAGTTTCCTCCAGCAATCTCAAATGCTTTATGTTGGACTACCTTCCTCTTGAGAATATTAGCTCTGAAATAGTTTTCATGAGCTAAACTCCTAAATATCGGATCATTTGTAGGAGCTGGTTTTGAGGATGAGGTTGCTCTTGCTATTGCCATTTCTCAAATTCCTATTAAAAAAATGCATTTGAACAGGTTAAAGTGCAATCTGCTATCAGGACAATGCAATTGTTCATACGCATATGCAAAATTACAATTGCACAACATTAGTAATAAAACTCAGAAAGATTGTAATTTTTGTCTCAATTTGCAATTTAGAATACATACTATCACATAATATCAAGGTAACGCAGAAGGACACATTTAGGTTTTCAATGAATTTTCAATAAAATTCGTCAACCCACTCATTCTCAGCAATAAGAAGTTTCATCAGGATAATGCAGAACTAATTGTCATGAAATTTTTCAAACATTCAGTCTTAGTACAGAGCAACAATTAATTTCAGACAATCACATTTAAGAATTTCAATTCAAATATTTTTCAATGAAGTCTCATAGGTCAACTCATATTCTATAGAAATTTATTCATGTATATATCATAATGCGGCTTCGAATCTTCTAATAAGAACATCAAATGAAGTGAAAATCTAACCACATTATCTTTTAGTTCCATGTTTGAATCAATTTATCTCAGAAAAATTTCTCATTTGCCTTATTCAAACATTTTCTCAAATTTTCAAACATAAAGAACCCTAACCACAAATTTCAGAAATGAAGAAGAATGTACCTGGAATGGAGATGCATAAATGTAGGTTCAAGTGTATGAAAGAAGAAATACTACTGGGTTGATACACAGAGAATGACAATCAGAGAAAACGTAGAGAGAAATATGAGTTTTAGGGATGAGAGTGTGTGTGTGTGGTTACTTTAAGCAATATTTATAATCACGCGTGTGCACGTGCCCACTCTTTAAGGAAAAAGTGAACGTTACAGTATTTAAGGCATTTAGAGTGGTTACTATGTTTAAACAGAGTGACCGTTCTAGACAGGTTGATTTTTATGATTGAAAAGTGCGTTGTCACTATTGCTAGGCAAAGTGACAACATGCAAGCTTATTTCCTAAGCGTGATTACTTTTATCAATGAAAGGAGGTACGCATACAAAATTTTTCATACTTACCTCTGTGTGGTCACTTTTTCCAGGGAAAGTGAGTGTGACAGAGGGAGGTATTTCCTTCAGAGTTCTGCGTGGTTACTTTTATCAGTAAGAGTGAATGTTCCAGAAGGTGTGTTTTCCAGTCAGCCTTTGCATGATCACTCTCATTAGCTAGAGTTATTGTTCCAAAGGAGGGTGTTACTCTTCCTGCCTCTGCATGATCACTTTTATTAGCAAAAGTGATTATTCTAGAGGGGAACATCAAAATGCAATCTTTGGACTCCTTTCCTGAAAAAGAGTGGCTCCTTTCATCAATCAAAGTTCTCTAAAATCTCAAGTAGCTCACTTATTCAACTCTAATCATCTCAATACAAACTCACAATATCAAATCTCAATTCATTATCAGATCAACCTTAGAATATAGATGCAGCAGAATTACAGAATCAAAATTGCAGCAATTAAAAAAAATGAATAATGAAAAATCAAATGCAATGAAGAAAGCTTAAAATGGTTCAGAAATGTGAGTTGCCTCTCACAAAGCGCTCTTTTAACGTCACTAACTTGACGTTAAATGTTCCTCACTCAAGAGGAACCAGTTTGACACATGAGATATTACTTGAAAATTCCTCTCCATGATAGACCTTTAATCTTTGGCCATTGACCTTAAATTCTCTCCCTGTCTTTTGATCCTCAATCAGAATTGCTCCAAAGAGAGCTGTTTCTTTTATCAGAAAAGGCCCAGACCATCTTGATCTAAGTTTCCCTGGAAATAATTTCAATCTAGAATTAAACAACAACACTTGCTGTCCAGGTCTAAATTCTTTTTGCATGATGAATTTGTCATGAATTCTCCTTGTTCTTTCTTTGTACAACTTTGGATTCTCATAGGCTTGCTGTCTAAAATCCTCCAATTCATGTAATTGAAAAATTCCCTTCTTTCCAGCACTGGGTAAATCAAAGTTTAGCCATTTAGTAGTCCAATAAGCTTTGTGCTTCAACTCCAAAGGTAAGTGACATGCCTTTCCAAAAACTAATTGGTAAGGTGACATACCAATTGGGATTTTAAAGGCAGTTCTATATGCCCATAGAGAGTCATCTAGCTTCTTTGAGCAGTCTTTTCTTGAACTACTCACTACTTTCTCTAAAATCTGCTTGATTTCTCTATTTGACACTTCCACTTGTCCACTTGTTTGTGGATGGTATGGAGTAGCAACCTTGTGCTTCACACCATACTTCGTTAATACTACTTCAAGATATTTGTTGCAAAAATGAGCACTTCCATCACTTATTAGAAATCTGGGTACTCCAACCTTGCAAAAATGTTCTTTCTTATAAAGGATATCACTACCTTGGCATCATTTGATCTTGTGGGAATGGCTTCCACCCATTTGGAAACATAATCCACTGCTACTAAGATGTATTCATGAGAAAATGATAGGGGAAAAGGTCCCATGAAGTCAATTCCCCATACATCAAATAACTCCACTTCTAAACTATTTGTCAATGGCGGCTCATGCCTTCTAGAGATGTTTCCTGTTCTTTGACATTTATCACAATTTTCAACATACTTCTTAGCATCCTTGAAGAGTACAGGCCAAAAGAAACCTGCTTGCAAGACTTTTGCAGCAGTCCTTGAACTTGCATGATGGCTTCCATATTATGAGTTGTGGCAATGCCATAATATTTCAAATTGCTCACTTTGTGGAATGCACCTCCTAATTAGACCATCCACCCCAATTTTAAATAAGTATGGGCCTTCCCACATATAGAATCTGCTGTCATGTAATAACTTTTTCTTTTGCTGCCAAGTGAACCTCTTTGGAATGAATTGAGTCACCTTAAAGTTTGCAATATTAGCAAACCAAGGTATCTCTTCCACTGCAAAAAGCCATTCATCTAGAATTCTTCATTAATTTCCAATGAGTTAGGGGTTAGACTTTCTAGTGGAAGTCTAGACAGGTGATCAACTACCCCATTTTCCTTTCCCTTTTTATCTATAATTTCTAGCTCAAATTCTCGCAATAGCAAAATCCATCTTAGCAACCTTGGCTTGGCATCCTACTTTGACAACAAGTATTTAAGCACAACATGGTCAGTATACACAATAACTTTTGATCCCATCAAATATGATCTGAATTTGTCAAAGGCAAACACAATAGCAAGAAGTTCTTTTTCTGTGGTTGTGTAATTCACTTGTGCAAGATTTAAAACTTTGCTGGAATAATATATGACATGCAATTTTCTATCCTTTTTCTGTCCTAAAACAGCTTCTACTACACTATCACTTGCATCACACATTAATTCAAAAGGCAAATTCCAACAAGGTTTTACAAGAATAGGTGCAAAAATCAATTTTTCTTTCAAAACAGAAAATGCATGCAAACAAGCATCATCAAATATAAAATCAGCATCTTTTACAAGTAGATCACTAAGAGGTTTTACAATTTTAGAAAAGTCTTTGATAAACCTCCTATAAAAACCAGCATGTCCTAAAAAACTCCTAACTCCCTTGACATCAATTGGTGGAGGCGGTTTACTAATAACTTCAACTTTTGCTTGGTCCACCTCCATTCCTTTTTTTGAAATCTTATGGCCAAGGACAATGCCCTCTTAGACCATGAAATGACACTTTTCCCAATTCAATAAAAGGTTAGTATCTTGATATCTCTGCAAAACAGTGGCTACATTAGCCAAGCAATCATCAAATGAGCTACCAAAAATAGAGAAGTCATCCATAAACACCTCTATAATTTTTTCTACCAAATCAGAAAAAACTTTGAAAGGTGGCAGGAGCATTGCATAGTCCAAATGTCATTTTTCTGTATGCAAAGACCCCAAATGGACATGTGAAAACAGTCTTTTCTTGGTCCATAGGATCCACTGCTATTTGGTTGTATCCTGAATACCCATCAAGAAAACAGTAGAAGAAATGTCCAACAAGTCTTTCCAGCATTTGGTCAACAAATGGTAGTAGGAAATGATCTTTTCTAGTTGCATAATTTAATTTCCTATAGTCAATACACATGCGCCAGCCAGTGATAGTCCTAGTAGGTATGAGCTCATTCTTCTTATTAGGCACAACTGTCATCCTTCCTTTCTTAGGAACAACTTGGACTGAACTCACCCATTAGCTGTCAGAAATTGGATAAATTATCCCTTCGTCTAGCAACTTCATCACTTCTTTCTTCACTACTTCTTTCATGGCTAGGTTCAACCTTCTTTGTGGCTGCACAACTGGCTTAAATTTCTCTTCAAATAGAATTCTATGTTTACAAAAAGAAGGATTTATACCTTTCAAGTTTGAAATACTCCAGCTTATTGTTGATTTGTACTTTCTCAAAATTCTCAGCAACTTTTCCTCTTCTTCCTCCTTGAGATCATTGTTGATGATGACTGGATTTTCATGACTCTTATCTAAGAAAGTATATCCCAAGTGAGAGGGTAGTCGCTTGACTCTTATCTTAGAATTGGTAGAGCTTCCAATTGTTGCTCAATTTCTATCATTTGTTCTGCTCTACAAATCTCAGAATTGGTATTTCCTGCAACTATGGTTTCTCTCAACACAGAATTTTCATCAAGTTCATTGATAGGATAATGTGTGATAAGAGACTTCAATATATCTACTCTCATACATGAATTATCTTCAGCTGGATATTTCAATGTTTCAAAAACATTAAACACTACCTTTTCATCTTGAACTCTAAGCATGAACTCTCTTTTTTGCACGTTAACAAGAGCTCTCATTATTGCAAGGAATGGCCTACCTAGGATCAAAGGTATGTTTGCATCCACCTCCTTGTCCAAAATTACAAAATTTGCAAGAAAAATGAACTTATCAACTTTAACCAATAAATCTTCAACAACTCCATATGGATAAGTGTATGATCTATCAGCTAGCTGCAGTGTGATGTTGGTGGGTTTCACTTCTTCTATGCCTAGTTTCTTCATGATAGCTAAAGGCATCAAGTTAATGCTTGCTCCTAAATCACATAGTGCTCTTCCTACAGTGCACTGTCCTATTTCACCTGGAATGCTGAATGATCCTGGATCTTTGAGTTTTTGAGGAAGCTTTCTCTTGAGAATGGCACTGCAATCCTCTGTCAAGGGTATTGTCTTGTCGTGCTGTAGCTTCCTTTTTTGGGAGAGTAGTTCTTTTATTAACTTTGCATATAAAGGCATCTGCTCCAAAGCTTCTACAAAAGGAACATTAATTTGTAATTTCTTAAAAACATTTAGAAACCTTTCAAATTGTTCCTCTTGTTTAGGATTTTGGACCCTTTGAGGATAAGACGTCCTCTTGTATTTTTCTGGATCTATTAGCTTGCAAGCATATTCAAAGAGTTGTTTCTTTGTCTTCCTCTCAGAATTTGTAGGAGCTTCTACTTTTTCTTCTAAATGCTCTCTCTTTAATAATTTAAAATTTTCTTGTTGTAGATCTTGTTCAATTCTTCTTTCTTCAGCTGCATCACTTGTTTTCTTTTCTGTAACTTTTGGACTTGCAACTGCAGTTCCACTCCTTGTAGTGATGGCTTGAAATTGATCCTTAGGATTGATCACTATATTGCTTGGAAATCTTCCTTCATCCCTGCTGGACAGTTGTTCAGCTAATTGTCCAATTTGTGTTTTCAGTTTCTTCATAGAAGTTTCTTGGTTCTTGAAGCTTGTTTGGGTCAACTTCATGAATTGCAGCATGGTTTCTTCCATCTCAATCATCCTTTCATTCATAGGTTTGGTAAACTTCTTATTTCCTTGAGATTGAGTGGATGGATTTCTTTGAAAATATGACTGTTGTGCTTCTAGACCTGCATTAAAAAAAGGCAAATTAGAATTAGAATTCTTAGCAGCAGAATATTGATTGTTCTAATTAGAATACTACTGATTTCTATTATTTAAAAATTGCAATCCAGGAGGAAATGAGGATTGTTGTCTCTGAAAATTGTTCATATAATTCACTTGTTCCTGTGTTTCACTTGCAGATGCATCACATGCACCATTTGCATGATTTCCTCCACAGAAATCATAGTTTAGTTGACTTGTTGGCATGCTTCGTGTTTGAAGATTACTAATTTGCTGAGTCAAGGCAGCTATTTATTCTGAAAACATCTGGTTTTGTTGTTGATTCTGTATAAGAAAAGTTTCTAAAATCTTGGCTTCATATCCAGTACTTCTCCCTGCATTTCTTGGGTTTGAGTTTTGATACATTGAAGATGCCATCATTTCAATGATTCTCTAAGCTTCTTCCAAAGATTTCATGTTTAAAGAACCTCCTGCAGCTGCATCAACCATGGTTCTTGTTGCTGCATTCATCCCATTATAGAAAGTCTCGAATTGCATCCAATCTGGAATATAATGATGTGGACACCTTCTCAGCAATTCCTTGTATCTTTCCCAAGCTTTATACAATGACTCTCCTTCCTGCTGCACAAATGATGTTATTTCTCCTCTTAGCGTAGCAGCTTTAGATGGAGGAAAGTACTTGGTTAGGAATTTATTCACTAGCTCTGTCCAAGTTGTGATGTTTCCTTGTGGTTGAGCTTGTAACCAGCATTTAGCTTTGTCTCTTAAAGAAAATGGAAATAACCTCAATCGTATGACATCTTCACTAACTTTATTCATTCTTATGGTATCACATAGCTGCAAAAAATTTGAAATATGCAGATTAGGATCATAATAAATTCCACTAGAAAACTGGTCTTGTTGCACTAAATGTAGCAAGACTAGTTTTATTTCAAAGTGATTAGCTTGAATAGTTGGCCTCACTATGGAAGAGTTATATCTTTGCATGTTTGGAATTGCATAGTCTACTAATGTTCTCATCCTAGGTTGTTCTGCCATTTCTATTCCCGAAATTGACTGTCCTAGAGGTGTAGGTGTTCCTTTTTGGACAGGGATGTTCTGAACTTTTGGAGAATAGACAACATCTAATTCACTATCATTTCCTATGAATTTTTCTGCTCTAGCCTCTTTTCTTAATCTTTTTAAGGTTATGTCTATATCAAGATCAAAGACCAGAGTTGATTTATTTTTGTTTTTACCATTTATATACAAATCAAAATGAAATAAAATTAGACTACAAATCAATATTCAGAAATGCACAACAAAGATTATGAAGAAAAATATTAGCAAAAGCATATAAAATTCCAGTCTAAACAATTGCAAAATTATGCAGAAATTCTCTACTATTATTCTATACTTATCTAACTAAAGGCAAAACAGAGTCCCTGAATGTAACACTAATAAATAGAGAAAAATTAAGAAAACAAGAACTCAATCTAGCAATTTTTCTGTTACTAATGATATTGAAACTCAAATTCCTCGGCAATGGCGCCAAAAACTTGTTACAATTCTAAACACTAGCAAGTGCACTAGGAATTGCAGCAAGTAATGAGTGATTTTAAGATCAAAGTATCGTCTTCACAGGGAATTAGGAATTCAATTACCACTTCACAGAGTAATAACTAATTGAGCCATACAAATTTGGAAGGTTTGTAACATGTAGAGCAATAAAACCAGAACAATACAAAGAATTAAACAGAGTATGAATTTTTGTGTTGATATGAGAAATGAATGAAGGATAGTTAGGAATTTATTTCACAAGAATATCAATATTAATTCAATTAAACCTCTGAACATTCAAGCAATTGGTTAATTGACAATCAGTTTCACATATAACTAGTCAAAGGTTAATCCCTTAACTCATTAACCCTAACGATCAACTACACCCCCCAAATCCCTTAGGCGAGATTCAATTTCAAGTTGCATTAAGAATTAGAACCATAAGATTGCAGAATTAAGTTCCCTTATCCCTAAGAAATGTAACACCTTAAATTTTATTTTCAATAAATAAGAAATTTCACAAATTTTTGAAATAATAAAATTTCTATTTTAATTCAAGTTTCATCAACCATTTCAAATAAAGAAAGGGGCTACAAATTATATCAAACGGTCGCTACAGGACTTATTCTAATACAACAGTTTTCCAAAATAATGTCCTAAGTCCTATAGCAGTTCCATCCACCCCTTCACTAAGCCCGATGATGATCGTCTTGATTACCTGAAAAATGAATGTAAGGGTGAGTACTCTACACTACCCAAAACACATAGAAAACAAAGAGTCTCACCTCCAGAACATTTCCAATACATTAACCAAGCACAAACACAAGCAGCATTTCACATCCATAAGTATAATTCATAAACCAAATGCATATGAACGCCAGCCACATTCACTGCAGCACTGTGATCACAGATTTATACCATGAATGGTCGCCGGTTACCCCTGCCTCACGGATACCACGTGGGCAGTCACGGGTCGCTCAGCAAAGGTAATGGTCAAAGGTCTAGTCAGGAAGAGAGTGTGTGGCCCGTGGTGCACCCGTTCCATAGTCGGTGTCACCACTACTCCCCCTTCCCCAAGGTATTTCTACCGTCCTTATCTTTCACACTCCCAGTGTATCGCTGAACCATCCACAGCACAATACAACGGCGCTAACACACCCATTCACACATGCAATAATCATGCTTACAAATGGCACACAGCCCACATTGTATTCAAATACACGGCATTAAGCCCACATTCATTTCACATTATACGGCACACAATTAATATTCATTAATATTACACGGCCCTTGGGCTCACATTTATTCACAATATACGGCACATAGCCTTCATTTATTCACAACCACATTAAATCACCAATCAAAGGTAATCCATCACACACAATCACTCACACGGGGTCTAACTATTCCAGCACACATCACATTACACACTAATTTCCATCAAGCACATAATTCCTATTCTCTATCTCAATCACATTGCATTAATCAATAAAACACACAAGAATTATAATGTATTGAGATAGGGTAGAGTCCCCCTTTACTTGGATTGAAGACCCACATCCAAACTCAACTACAGAAATGCTCCCTACACGACTTTTGGCCTAAACACATGGAAGAATTCCACGAGAACCCCGAAAATCACCAAGAACAGAGAAAGGGAAGGAAAATGAAAACCTTACCCATTTAAAACTCACCTCCAAGAGTTCCCCACACAAATTCGAGCTCCAATCTTGTTCCTGAACGGCTTTGGAGGCAATTAATCTGTAGAATAGGGCTTTAAGAACGAGAGAATCAAAGGAATTTCGAAGGGAGAGGGAGAAATAACTCTCCCGGAACCCTAACCCCCTTAAAATTTTTTTTTCTGGTTGTGACACTCTCGCTACAGCGAGATATTCTCGTTGCAGCGAGGTCCCCACCCTGTTACTACAACGAAATAATCATAGAAAACCGCACTCTAATTTCTGTATAATCTCGTTACAGCAAGACCCTCTCGCTACAACAAGACTGCACCCAGAAATGCACCCCAAATTGTTGCTCTCTTGCTATAGCGAGACGTCTCTCGCTATAGCGAGAAAGTGACAATTCAGTCCTTCCTCCCAGGGCCCTCTCGTTACAGCGAGAATCCTCTCGCTGCAGTGAAAATAGCCCAATATCTCGCCCTGTACTTAGGCACTTAGCCCAACCAGTCATGCATACACGCATATATATATATATATATATATATATATACACACACACATACATATATCTAAAAATACACATGACTATACATTTAGATTTATATAAATACAATAAATAATATTACCAAAATTGAGGACGTTACAAGAAATCCCTAATTCTGGTTGTTAATTCAGATCAGAGAAACAAATCCAATTCTCATTTGAGATGTCCCCGTTATTATTAACAGTTTCATCCTAATTATTATGTTACTATGTTCAACTTAGAAACTTTAATAAATTTAACATGTTCAATAAACATAAACGAAGGCATATATCCCACACATAATGCACATATACATATATATAGAGTTGTTGTTCAACAATAGATAATTTTATACAGACCTCCTACCTTTCCTAGGTTATTCAAGTATTTTACAAGCTAAAGGAAAATGAAGGTCAGGCAAAAAGATCCTAGGCACTCATAATTTACATGTACCCCATTGTTAACTATTTTTTTTCTTTACGAGCTCTTCTAGTCATCTAATCCATCGGGCAGAGGATCAGCATGAAGACCCAGGTAAGCTGCTACACAATACATGGGGTAGGGAATCTCAACTCTAATAGGACTCTACATATTTATGGGAGCAATATGGGAGTTATTAATAGTAGTAATAATTAGTATCACATAACCTGTAAAGATAATAGTTTGATTAGCATTATTATGGCTCCACGTTCTTGACCCCATACTAAAAGTCATGTTCTGCTCAAGAATAGGAATACTCCCAACACTCATTCTTCATTCATAACATAGTTAATAGACACAAACAAAGAAAGGGTGAGTAAATTATTCATAAATTATTTCATAAGGCAATACTAATTGCTGAATAAAAATAACCACTACATAACTTATGAATAAGCATCTCATAGTACTTTATTCATATTATTTCTTTCCGCTATGGAGTAATTAATTGTCCATTTAATTACAACATCCCAAATAGGGAATCGAGCAACCATGCTCAAATTCTATTATGGTCACTCATAGCAGCTCACACTCTAACGAATCTTAGTATGCTCTAGTGCCTGTCAGGATAGTTTAGCATATTTCCCACTGCCTACGACACAAATTAGCTAGGTTTGGCCTCTTGCTCAGACTTGGGTACCTTACTATCCCTTATGGTAAAACCAACACTATTTGCCCCTCGCCTGTACCTAGCGTTTTCAACCATTGTCCCTATGAACTGTTTCATAATCACAAAATGAATTCAAGCTATTAATCTGCCCATTGGATACACACTTTCATAAGCATTCATACCTTAAAACAAAAGAATCATTCATTTTATGGACATGGCTATTTTTGAATTTTTTCCCATATTTCATGCATCAATTTGTAAAAATCATAACTAATTTAATACAAATCCAGAAATCATGAAATCACTTAGGTTTTCTTTCTAAGTGTCTACTTTTCAAAAAAAATATGCACATAAATAATTTGTATACAGAAAGTAATATTTAACTTAGTTTCTTTCTACTGCTCACATGATTCCACTTTCAAAATTCAGTAAATTGTAAAATTTATAATAAATTCAATTCTTTTCCAAAACACATGAGACCAGTGAGATTATTCTCAGTATTATGTTTATTTCGAAGTAAAAATAATTTCACATTCAAACTATTTACATACATAAATTCGTGCTTTAATTTTATCAGTACATGTCACAGGTTATTATGCAGCTGCATATATAAAAAATCATAAGTTATTCAATTCACCACCAAAATTCATGAAATCAGTGGCATTCTTTCACTTTACTTATATAGTTTCACAAAAAATACAAGTAGAAATTCATCACTTTCATATCTCAGAGATAGTCCTAATTATTCTCTGTTGCTCATATTAACTCACTTCTTAGAATCAGTTAAATATAAAAATCATAAATATTTTATTTTAAGTCCAAATTTAATCAAACTAGTGAGGATATTTTTCCTATAGTATCTATTTTCATGCAAAAATATGAATAAAATAACGCCATATATATCCTTGAAAACAAAATCAAGTTTCTCAGCAATATGCACAAATCATTAGTTTCATATAACAGAAACTTTAGAAAATCATAAATATTTTGTTTTAACTCCAATTTAAGTAAACTTAATAAGTATGGTTTCCTCATGAAGTATAGTTTTGTATTACAATATAAATAAAATCACATCATGCATGAATTTTAAGAATAAAGGAATTTAAAGTGAGCTATTCTTAGGAATCATTTTCACACATCATAATATTCAAAAATTCATATCTATTTTTGTTTCAATTCCAAATAAAGTGAAACCAATGAGAATAGTTTCATTAATAAGTATATTTTTATACAAAAATAAAGATAAAATAACACCACACAGAGATATTAAAACGAAATTGAATTAAGTCATACTGCCCCCAGAATACTATTTTCATGTATCCGAATTTTAGAAAAATCATAACTAATACAGTTTAAATCCAAATAAAATAAAACTAGTGGGAAAAGTTTAAAAATTTAATTATCTACATGAATAAAATACTAACAAAAATTTTTGCAAAGGTTTTCTCATATGTTACACTATTTATAGTTTAGTCCTTTTACTTTAGGTTAATTGCAATTAGGTCCTTGTTCCAAAACTTTAAGAAGTTAGGTTGTCTAGCACATTTTTTCATTTCCTCTAAGTCATTGTCCAGGTCTCAATATGGTCAAAAAAATTCCTTTGGTTCTACTACTCATGTGATTAATTAATTTAAACTTCTTGAAGTCCATTTATGGTCCAATCATAGTATTTTCTCATCTAAAGGTCCAATCCTTCAAATTTAATTTTATATCTTGGTCAATATTCGTATGATTCTTATACTTCAGAGGTTGCAAAAACTCTCAAAGAGTCCAAAGCTTATTTCCTAGTAATTTTCTATTTTTAAATCATTTTCCTTTTTCCCTTTCATTCAAAATCTTTAAGAATACATTTAAAATATTATTTCAAGTCAAGATAAATCCAACATATCAAGAATACTATGATAATACAAGCTAATATCTTAGGAAAATTTTTGTAATTTTTAAAAATTTAAGAAAAATAAAAACCAACACAAAAGCAGTTATAACTATTTCAAAACCGTAAATCTTCTTAAAAATTTATGAAAATTCATTTTTATGTTCTACCAAAGGCTAATCACGAAATTTTCACTAACTTTATAGTATTTATGCCATATAAAGCTTAAACAAAAACTTAGAACTCAGATCATGCATGAAAAGAATATTTACAAAAATAGTAAACAATTTCTGACAGAAAACTCCTGATTATAAATGGAAAACTTTAACAAAACCCTCAATCAATTTCAAGGCATGGATTCACATATAATCAGCCTAATATCATAACAATAACACATAACAAGTAAAGTCATCAATAAAATTCCCTCAAAATACCCACTTACAGTTGGTTAAGATTTTTCTGCAGAATTTTTTGTTTTGGCTATTTTTAACATTTTTCTTGGATTTTCTTGTGCAAGTAAATTTTGTTTTTATATATCAATTAGACCCACAAAATTTTCATTCAATATAAAGGGTTAAGGGTTCCCCTTGACTCAAAATTAATTAGCAAAAGTATTCCCCCAATTTATGAACTATACTCCCCTCCCTTACTTGATTTTGTCTTTGCCTTTTTGGGTGTGCTTGCAAGAGTGTGTTGATCTCCTCTTTTTTTTATTTTTCTTGGTCTGGTTTGAGCCTCTTTACTGCCCTTCCAAGTCAGCTTTGAGTTTGTCCAAAAAGGTCCTCAAATGTTGAAGTTCTTTTGCTAAATTTGGTGGTGGGGTTATTTGGTATTTTTGGAGTTTTTCCTATTTTGTTGGCTTGAAGAGTGACATGACTGAGTGGTGGGTTTATTTTTAGCATGTGTTAGATGTGATCAGGTGAATAGAAGAGTTTTGTTTGGCTGGATTTAGGAATTTTGGCTAGATCTTCCAATTTCCTCCATTTACATGTGAATTTAGGCCTTGTATTTGGGGAATGCTTTTTAATATTTTTTTTCTTGGTTTTTATGGGACAGAGGGTTCACGACCATTGAGATAGGTTAAAGTGGAGTAAATTTACTATTGGAGGCTTTCCCAAATTCGAATTTTATCAAGGTGAAAAGTGGTCCCTAATAATCATGCTCAAAGTGGATATTTTGGACCCTTATGATGTCATCTAGTTGACCTAAGTTTTTCTTGTTAGTTTGCCTTTAGTTCCTGGTTTATAACTTTAGATTTCCCACCCTCCACATAACACTATTTTTTTGGCTGAGTTTGGTTGGGTTTGGTTGGCATTTGGTTAGGCTTCTTGGTTAGGAATTGAACCATTGGCCCTATGTCATCATCAAGGAATTTTAGTAAACCAAGTCTTCTTTCTTATTAGTTTCCTTCACTTCAGTTGATACTTTGCCCAATTATTGACAAATTTAGTCTATTTTTTGTGCCAAAACCATGCCAATTGGGTTGGCTAAGATCGGATTACAAAATTCGAAGTTTTGGTCCATTTGCCTAGCCCTTTTTACACCACTTTGAGTGCTGAATTTGTAAAAATTGGTTTGAATTTTCTATTTGAGGTTTGGGTCTGGTTCTTGAACAAATACAACCTCATTTGGCCCAATAATTTGCCATAATAATTTCAAAATTTTCATTATCATTTCCTTATCCAACTTGGATCTTCATTCTAGGCCTAATCTAGGGTATTTTGGTCTTTTTGGCCAATGTTGTAACTTATTTTTAATTTTCTATTTTTTTATTCGCCACAATTGATTATAAATTTTGTAATACATAATTAAGATGGTAAAAATTTATAAAAATAATTTTTTTTTGGTAATTATTCTTATAAAAATTGGATTCCACTATAATTCGTACCAGTTTTTCCTTAATTCGTCTATTTTTTGAGTAAATTTGACTAAGTGTGTTTTAATTCCTAACTATATATATATGATCTAATTCTAATTTATTTATATTGATACAATTAGTAATTAACTTAGAAGTAAGAAAATTTTGGGGTGTGACACCATTGGTAAAGGTTCCTCTTTGATTAATCAATTGAATTCCCATTCAAAGATTATAATAACAACAAAATTAACAACTCAATTAATCCAAGAACTCGAATTTCAAAAGCAAGAATTGAATCAATACATCAATTCAAGGTCCATAAACTCCTAACTACAAAGAAAGAGAAAAAAGGAGAAGAAGAGAAGAAACGCAGAGAAGTCGTCTTCACGAGCTCCAATCCAATTCCTTTTCTTGGAGCTTTGACGTTCAACCCCAATTCTCTCTCTAACTCTCTCTAAATGAAGAAACTAACTAAAAAACAGAAAATGAACAAAAGACCCCAAAATCTGAACTTTTTCTGGTATTTATAGAATTCCCGACTCTGGGCATTATCACCTTGCTTCATAAGAGTGACCACAGAGAGGCTTATATAGTTTCTGAAAACTGGAACTATCACTTTGGATGATAAGAGTTGCAACGCAAGAGGTCGAGTGGTTGCACGTGTTCACTTTTATGAGTAAAAGCGACCATGCACAACTTGCCAAGCTGAGTTCTCTCTAGAACATCCACTTTTAAAGTGGTTACGCAGAGCTTGCTGAATTTTAGTCTTCTCTGGAACATCCACTTTCACTGGTAAAAGTGGTAATGCGGAGCTCGCTATGTCTGAGGCTTCTCTGGAACACTCACTTTTGCTAACGAGAGTGTTAATGCCCAGTGTATATTCCTCTTTGATGCCTGGAGTGATCACTTTCACTGGTAATAGTGATCACGCTCAGCTTGCATTCCATAATTATTGTGCTTTGAGTCCAGAATTGCTACTCTTCTTATTCCTTTTCATTGATTTTCCATTTTCATGAACCTTACTCAGATTATTCCTACAAAAACAAGATTAAATTCTTAATTTCTAAGCAGAAATCTCACAAATGCTAAAATAACTACATATTAAAAGAAAACCTTCAGCCATTCTATTTTTCTGAGTTTTTCTGCTTTTTCTAACATATTTTCCTTATCAAATGGGTTAGAATTATACTAAAATATTAGTAAAAATATAGATTCATCAGTGTCTGACCTTCAGTGCGTTGTATTAGACTGTATGGTGATTCGTGTCTTATTTTATTAATATATGCTTAAATGAGAAGTTTGATTTTTGTATAAGATTGATGCAAATGGTTTGACTGTCATTAAATGAAGGATATTTTATTATAAATGTGTGGTTTGAAAAGATGTGACCTTAGACATAATTTATTTAACTAATTTATGAGAAAGGATGTTATGATTAAAAATAATGAAGAGAATTACTATAAATATATGTGAATTACTAAGAAAAATGTAAGTAAAAAAAAAGAAGGAGTAACACATCTGTCATAAAAACACTAATTAGTGTGATTATAATATATGTTATGTAATACATCGACAAGTAAGATTATAATACATATGTTATAACATATTGATTAGGGTGATTGTAACACATGTATTAGGACAATATTGATTGTTGTAAACAGTATGATTTTAGTGTGTTACTGTTAAGTTTCCATATGAATAGTTCAGAGATACACTAGATATATAGAGCATAGAGGAGATTTGGAAAATCTTAGGGAAATAAGGGTGATGAATGCTAATAGCTAGTGTGTATACACTTGTTAATGATAGCACTCAAAGGTCACATACTCATTTCCTGACTAGACTACTGACTATACCTTTGCTATGAGGGTCATATAATGCACACGTTGTATCCATGTGTGGTGGCTAACTAGTGACTATCCATGCAAGTGTAAGTCCTTCATAACTAAGAAGAGTATGTTGGTAGCGATTTAGGGGTCCATGAGTATTTAAAGTACCGCTATTTGATGAATCTTTCAAGATTGAAATGAATAAAGTGGCATGAGCTCAAAGATTGAATAATTATATTTGACTAAGTGTGAAATAATGTGTATAGATAATTTCCGTTTGGATAGAATCGTAGAAATGAATTATTTTTGTGTTGATGTATAATGTAGTAGAAAATATCAACATTTTCAAGTAATAAAAAGATAAAAAAAGATTGATCCCTCATAGGATATACTCGCAGTGGATGGTACAAAAGAGAATTGTTCTGTGATGAATCCATATTTTATAAGTATTTTGTTTATTTGTCTATAGATTTTTAATAGAAAAAATAGACTTAGAAATGATAAATACATAAAAATCTCATTTAGATTAAGTATCATAGCTTTCTTAATTTTTGTTTAATTTACACTAATTTCTGTAAATATATTTTGCAATTTTGATCATTTGAATAATTGTACAGGAATTTTCAGGCAAATCCTTTGGATTTTTAGCTCTTGGGAAAAATGAGGTGAAAGTAGCTACTTTCAGACACTATAGTAATCACTACAGCAAGCCAATTCCAAGGGACAGGTCAAAGTAACTACTTTCAGAAGAAATAGTGATCATTACAGAGCCAATGACAAGTTCAGACCTGTGTGTGTTTACTATCGTGAATAATAGTAAATACTATAGAGAGCCCCAGAATGAAAGACACTGTGCGTGTTTACCATTGCAGACAATAGTGATTATGCACACCCATAGTAACTACTTTCATGTAAAAAAGTAATCACTACAGAGAGGAGAAAACCCATGGATGCTATGCATGTTTGCTATCATAAACGATAGTAACTGCTATGAAGGACATCAAGCTTAGTATAAATAGATCTTTACCATTTTAGGGTTAGAGCTTTTTTATATTTTGGGAACATTTTTGTAGAGTTAGGTCAGCTTTGGGTGATAGCCTAGGCCACATCCTAGGGTTTGATTTTCCATTTCTTCTTACATTTCCTTTGATTTTTATCTTAATGTCATCAACTTTTCTTGATTTTCATCTTGTAATAGTGAGACTCATCCTTATGGAGGGCTAATTTTCTTGTAATCCCTAGTGAGTTCATATGAATTCTTGGGCCTTTAGTGTTAATAGGAATCCTTTTTCATGAATTTCTTTTTTCCCCAATCTCTTGAACTAAGTTAAGAATTGATTAAAGGACATTGCTTAATCAAACTCTAGTTCATTTTTAACAAGTATTCTGAACTTGGTTGCTTAATCCTAAGGATTAGAGATTGGAGCCCATTGATTTGTTTAATTTTGTATAGGAATTTAAGGTTAATTTTCGCTTGTTAAATTGACCTAATTTAGGGAGAAGGTTAGAGCATTAAATCTTAAAAGCTTTTTTGCACAATTGATTAATAAAAAATTATTTCAGAATATTCCAGCAATTTCAGATATTAAAATACATAAATTTTATAAGAATTTGCTTCAGAAATCAGGTCTCACAGTCAAATACAAGTGCAGCAACATGTTGATACGAAAATCCTTCATACAACATTAATCTTCCATTAAAAATTATGATGTGAGCATGGAATCAACCCCAATAACCTTCAATTTCATATTCGAATCAATAATTTCACAGAAATTGCCCCTAATTTTAAATTCCTAAATTTTCCCCATTTCATGCTCTGAAGAACCCTAATCAAAAATTTCAAAATTGGAGACAGAATTACCTCGAATTAAAGTGCAGAAATGATGTAATCCTACTCGCAAA
Organism: Abrus pulchellus subsp. cantoniensis; assembly: GCA_024086825.1. Taxonomy (NCBI): domain Eukaryota; kingdom Viridiplantae; phylum Streptophyta; class Magnoliopsida; order Fabales; family Fabaceae; genus Abrus; species Abrus pulchellus. The sequence continues at coordinate 18,320,253 of CM044056.1, forward strand.
TGATGAAGGAACAAATAATCAACAAAAATTCAGTGAATACTAAGTAGGAAAATCAAATTTTTAGAGATGGGTTTCAGGGATAGGGTTTGGATGCTTATGCGTTATCACTCTGAATGGTTTAAATGGTTACGCAGAGTGAGTAGACACTTTAAATAGGAAGAGTAGACACGTTGGAAATTTTGTAATGAATTAAACGTGAGCGTGTTTACTCTAAGCATTCAGAGCGTCTACTTAAATGAAGGTGTGTAAATCATATGACCACTTTAAATGTTTGAAGTGAACACTTAAATTACTGACCTGTGCACGTAGTCACTTCAAATAGGCAGAGTACCTACGTAGAAATGTGTGTAGCTACTTCAAATGGATAGAGTAGCTGTGCCCTTGCTTCGTTCAAATTTTCAGCCTTTTCTATATACCCTTGTGCGTGGACACTATCAGTGGTTAAAGTAGCTACGTGATTTTGTACGTGTCCACTTCAAGTGGGTAGAGTTGCTATGCGCTTGCTTCACTTCAGAATCCATGGACTTTTGCGTAGACACTTTATGCACTTGAAGTGTCTACTTGAATGATCAACTTCAGGAATAGACTGTTACACTTCAATTCTTTTTCCTCAAAATGTTAACTTACTTGATAAGCATCATTCCAACTACAATTTCACACATTGATCTTAATTGAATTAAAATATGCAAACACAATTAACAATGTGATTTATTATGAAAATCATATTCCATCATTATTTTCAACTAAAAATTCATAAAATGCAGAACTTTTAAAATTCAAAAATAACTAAAAGTAAAAATTCCTGAACTAGATTCTAACAAAAGTAAAGGGTTAGAAATGTGAGTTGCCTCTCACAAGCGCACTTTTAACGTCACTAGCTTGATGCCTCATATTTCTCATTCAAGAGAAATCAACTTAACACAAGTGATGTTCTTTGTGAATGCCTCTCCATGATAAACCTTCAACCTTTGGCCATTTACTTTGAATTCTCTCCCTGTTTTCTAATCCTCAATTAAAATTGCTCCAAAGGGAGATATTTCTTTGATTAGAAAAGGTCCAGACCACCTTCATCTTAGCTTTCCTGGAAATAATTTTAGTCTTGAATTAAACAATAAAACTTGTTGTCCAGACCTGAGCTCTCTTTTCATAATGAATTTATCATGGATCCTCTTGGTTCTTTCTTTGTACAGTTTGGCATTTTCATAGGCTGGTTGCCTAAATTCGTCCAGCTCATGTAGCTATAAAATACTCTTTTCTCCAGCATTGGTCAAGTAAAAATTCAGCCATTTAGTGGCCCAATATGCTTTCGTTCTAGCTCCAAAGGTAAATGATATGTCTTTCCAAAGACTAATTGGTAAGGTGACATACCAATTGGAGTCTTAAAGGAAGTTCTATATGCCCACAAAGAGTCATCTAACTTCTTTGACCAATCCTTTCTTGAATTGCTCACCACTTTTTCCAGAATTTGTTTAATTTCTTTATTTGACACTTCAACCTGTCAACTTGTTTGTGGATGATATGGAGTAGCAACCTTGTATTTCATATTATACTTTGCTAAAACTGATTCAAGATGCTTGTTGCAGAAATGAGCACCTCCATCACTTATTAAAAATCTAGGCACTCCAAATCTAGTAAAGATATTCCTTTTTATAAAAGAAATTACCACCTTGCCTTTATTTGTCCTTGTTGGTATGACTTTCACCCACTTAGAAACATAATCAACTGCCACAAGAATATATTCATGAAAGAAAGATGTGGGAAAAGGTCCAATGAAATCAATCCCCCATACATCAAATAATTCCACTTCCAAACTATTTGTCAAAGGCAGCTCATGTTTCCTAGAGATGTTGTCTGTCCTTTGGCCCTTATCACAGCTCTCAACATAATTTTTGGCATCTTTAAAGAGTGTAGGCCAGAAAAATTCTGCTTGCAAAACTTTTGCAGTAGTTCTTGAACTCCCATGTTGGCCTCCATAATTTGAATTATGACAATGCCATAATATTTCAGCTTGTTCATTTTGTGGGATACATCTTCTAAGTAGACCATCCACCCCAATTTTGAATAGATAAGGGTCTTCCAACACATAAAATTTGTTGTCATGTAAAAATTTCTTTCTTCATTGCCAAGTAAATTTCCTTGGAATGAGTTGAGTGGCCTTAAAGTTTGCAATATCAGCAAACTAAGACAGATCTTCCACAGTGTCTTTCATCTAGAAATTCTTCATTAATGTCCAAGGAATTAGGGGATAAATTGTCCAATGGAAGCTTGGACAAATGATCAGCTACCACATTTTCCTTTCCCTTTTTATCTCTAATTTCCAATTCAAACTCCTACAGTAGCAGAATCCATCTCAATAATCTTGGCTTAGTATCCTGTTTGGACAACAAATATTTAAGTGCAGAATGGTCAGTATAGACTATGACTTTGGATCCCATCAAATATGATCTAAATTTATCAAAAACAAACACAATAGCAAGGAATTCTTTTTCAGTAGTTGTGTGATTTACTTGTGCAAAATTTAAGACTTTGCTAGAATAGTAAATGACATGCAATTTTTTTTATCTTTTTTCATCTTAAAACAGCACCTATTGCACTATCACTTGCATCACACATTAATTCAAAAGGTAAATTCCAATCAGGTTTTTCTTTAACAAGTAAGTTTTTCTTTCAAAACATAAAATGCATGCAAACAAGAATCATCAAATACAAAGTCAATATCTTTAACAAGTAAATCACTAAAAGATTTTGCAATTTTTGAAAAATCCTTAATAAACCTCCTATAAAAACCTGCATGACCCAGGAAACTCCTAACTCCCTTAACATTAATTGGTCTAGGCAGTTTACTAATAACTTCTATTTTTGCTTGATTCACCTCCATTCCTTTTTCTGAAATTCTATGGCCAAGGACTATTCCCTCTTGGACCATGAAATGACACTTTTTCCAATTTAAAACAAGGTTAGTATCTTGACATCTCTGCAAAACAGTGGACAAATTAACTAAACAATTATCAAAAGAATTGCCAAAAACAGAGAAATCATCCACAAACACTTCAATAATTTTCTTCACTAAATCAGAAAAAATAGACAGCATACACCTTTGAAAAGTAGCGAGAGCGTTGCACAATCCAAATGGCATTCTTCTATATGCAAAAACTCCAAATGGACACGTAAATGCAGTCTTCTCTTGATCCATAGGGTCCACTGCTATTTGATTATAGTCAGAATATCCATCAAGAAAACAATAATATGCATGTCCAGCTAGTCTTTCTAACATTTGATCAGCAAATGGCAATGGAAAGTGATCTTTCCTAGTTGTATCATTTAATTTTCTATAGTCAATACACATGCGCCAGCCCGTTACAGTCCTAGTAGGAATTAATTCATTCTTTTCATTAGGCACAACTGTCATCCATCCTTTTTTAGGGACAACTTGGACTGGACTAACCCATTGGCTGTCCGAAATTGGGTAAATAATTTTTGCATCCAGTAGCTTCATAACTTCCTTTCTGACTACTTCTTTCATGGCTGGATTTAGTCTTCTTTATGGCTGTACTACTGGTTTAAAATGTTCTTCAAACAGAATTCTATGCTTGCAAAAAGCTGGATTGATCCCCTTTAAGTTTGAAATATGCCAACCAATTACAGACTTATGGGCTCTTAAAATTCTCATCAATTTCTCTTCTTCTCTTGAGATCATTGCTAATAATCACCAGATTTTCATGTTCTTGGTCTAAGAAAGAGTATCTCAAGTGAGAAGGTAACTATTTCAGCTCTAGTTTCTCAGTCTTCTCTTCCTTCATTTCATTTTTCAGTTCTTCCTTTGCTAGATTTTTCGAAAAAGGGACAATTGGCAAGGTGTCCAGCTATTGCACATATTCTCTCAATTGTTCTTCTTTTTTTATAGCAGCAGAATGATTCCCTACAACTATTGTTTCCTTTAACAATGAGATTTCATCAGCATTATCAATAAAATGAGGGAAAGTAATAGAATCTAGAATATCAACCCTCATACAAGTAATATCATCATTGGGATGTTTAAGTGCCTCAAATACATTAAAAATAACCTTTTTATCCTGCACTCTCAACATAAGTTCTCCCTTTTGAACATCACTTAAAGCTTTCCCTGTAGCTAAGAATGGTTTGCCCAAAATTAAAGGAATGTCGACATTCACTTCCATGTCCAAAATTACAAAATCTTCAGGAAAAATAAATTTGTCAATCTTAACTAGCAAATCCTCTACAACACCATAGGGATATGTGTAAGATTTGTCCGCAAGTTGTAAGGTTATGCTAGTACTTTTTCTATTCCAAGTCTCTTCATGATAGCAGGAGGCATGAGATTTATGCTAGTCCCAAGATCACATAAAGCTTTCCCCACAGTGCAATTTCTAATAGAACATGGAATGCTAAAAGAACCTGGATCCTTTAATTTTTGAGGGAGTTTCCTTTGTAAAATAGCACTACATTCTTCAGTCAAAGGGATTGTTTTATCATTCTCAAGCTCTCTTTTCTTAGATAACAGTTCCTTCATGAATTTAGCATAGGAAGGCATTTGCTCAAATGCTTCAGCAAAAAGAATATTTATTTGAAGTTTCTTGAAGACATCTAGAAACCTCTCAAATTGTTTTTCTTTTTTCGGATTGGGCATTCTTTGAGGGTAAGGAAGTCTCTTGTATTTCTCCTCATCAATAGGTTGATTAGCTTCCTCAAGTATTTGCTTCTTTGTCTTTCTTACAGCCCTTAGAGAACTCTCTTTTTCTGAATTTTCTCTTTTCAGCAAGGTAAAATTTCCTTCATCTAGATCAGATTTTAATTTCTCCTCTGCAGCAGGATTATTTTCTCTTTTTTCGGCAGGTCTAGGACTCCCCACAATAGCTCTACTCCTAGTCATTACAGCTTGACATTGTTCTTTTGGATTAACAATTATATTGTTAGGAAATCTCCCCTCTTCTTTACTGGATAATTGTTCAGCCAGCTGTCCAATTTGAGTTTCAAGCTTCTTCATGGAAGATTATTGATTCTTGAAGCTTGTTTGGGTTACTTTCATAAATTGCAATATGGTTTCCTCCATTTCATTCAACATTTCAGTCATAGGCTTGGAGAATTTTTTATTCCTTTGAGGTTGAGTGGCTGGATTCCCTTGAAAATAGGATTGTTGTGCTGCTGGACCTGTACCAGAAAATGGTAAAGCAGAATTAAAATTCTTTGCAGCAGAATATTGAGTATTCCAATTAGAGTACTACTAATTTTTGTTATTAGGATATTGAAAACCAGGTGAGAATGAGGGTTGTTGTCTCTGAAAATTTCCCATATAATTAATTTTCTCTTGAGGTTCATTGGTAGATGCATCACATGCTCCATTAGCATGATTTCCTCCACAAAAATCACAAGTTGAGTATTTTGAATTGGAGTGGCCTGTAAGTTGCTTATTTGCTGAGTTAGTGCAACAATTTGTACTGAAAACATTTGACTTTGCAGCTGGTTTTGTGCAAGAAAAGTCTCAAGAATTTTGGCTTCATATCCTCCACTCCTTGTAGAGTGTCTAGAATTAGAATTTTGATACATAGATGAAGTCATCATCTCTATAATTTGTTGAGCTTCTTCCAATGACTTAGTATTCAATGATCCTCCTGCAGCTGCATCAATCATGGTTCTAGTGGCTGGACTCATTCCTTTATAGAAAGTTTCCAGCTGCATCCATTCTGGTATGTAATGGTGTGGACATTTCCTCAATAATTCTTTATACCTCTCCCAAGCTTCATATAAAGATTCCCCCCTCTTGCTGCATGAATGATGTAATTTCTCCTCTTAGTTTGGCAGCTTTAGATGGTGGAAAATACTTGGTAAGAAATAGCTTTATCTCTTAATAAAAATGGAAATAGTCTCAATCTAATTGCATCCTCGCTAACTCCATTCATCCTTATTGTATCACAAAGCTACAAAAAGTTAGAGATATGTAAGTTAGGATCATCTGAAATTTAACCAAAAAATTGATCTTGCTGAACTAAATGAAGTAAAGCTGGTTTTATTTCAAAATGGTTGGCTTGTATGGTAGGTCTGCCTATAGAGGAGTTGTATCCATGCATGTTAGGCACAGCATAATCCCCTAAAGTTCTCATCATGTTCTGTTCAGCCATGATCTTCTCTCGAGGTGTTGGTGGTGTAGGAGAAGGAATTTGAAGTTCTTCCGATTTAGGAGTAGAAGGTGTAGATTATGATTCTTGCTCTTTCCTTGCTAAATTTTCTGCTCTTAATTCGTTTCTTAGCCACCTTAATGTTCTGTCTATGTCTAGATCAAACACAAGAGCAGTCTTGCTTTTATTTTTCTCACGTATATAACACTAAGAAAAACTGAACACAGCAGAAACACTAAAAGAAAAATGATGAAAATACAAAATAATATAATGCAAAAAATTTACTAGCAAAATATCCTATGACAATTTAAGAAAGAAACATAACATCTAAACATGTAACTACACAAAAGACAGTGACACAAAAATTATACAAAACTGGACAGCAAAGGTGTACAGGAAAACTAGCAGAAAATGTAATACGAAATTCAGTGTATAAAAAAATAAAATTTTCAAAAAGAAAACAGAGAACAAATAGCTCAATCTAGTTGTCTCCTTGCTACTAATGATATTGAAAATAAAGATCCCCGAGAACAGCGCCAAAAACTTGTTATAAAATTAAAGAACTAACTAGCAAGTGTACTAGGTAGTTGTAGTAAATAATAAAATTTGGAATTCAATATGAGCCCCAAGTATCGTCCACAAGGATCTTACTTCACAATTTAACAATTAGTTGAGCAAAACAATTCATTTGAGAGGTTTGTAACATGTAAAAGTAAGAAATAAAAACAATAAAAGGTAATAAATTTGCTGTAAAAACAGAATAGAATTTTGTATTAAGAATGTTATATGGAAAATAGTTAGGAATCACTTCACCAGATTTTCAATTGTAATGTAATCATGTTTTGAACTCTTGAGAATTTTAATTGATTGATAATCAACTTTACTTCTTTAACCAAAGGACAATTCCTTTCCTCATTCATCCTAATACCTAATTAAACCTCCCTAATTCCTTAGGTGAAATTCAATCAAATATTGCATTAAGTTCTAGAAATTATAGGATTACTAGATCTTGATACTTATTCATAAGATCTCAATAACCTAAGCATATGATTCAGATATGAGAAATAAACTCAATTTTCATTAATGAAAATTCCTCTAAATTCAATTAAATGAAGGATTAGTTCACAACTGCATTAAGAACAGAATCACGTACTCAATTCAATTAAAATCTCAAGATTCAATCCACAATTACATCACAACATCAAATCTGGATCCATAGATCCCTAACCAAAAAGGTTTAGAACAGCATTACAATGGAGAAAGGAGAAGTAAGAGAAGAAGAAGACAAGAAGCAGAAGAACATCTTCCAAGACCCAATTACTCTGATTCCTCTAGAAATGAAGCTTGAAAGTCGCTCCCAATCTCTCTCCCTGACTTTCCTTGGAAGTTAAAATAGTTACAAAGTGAAAAATAACAAAAATGAACCAGAAGTCCCATTTTCTAAACCTCTAACTTCTATTTATATTGCTTTTCCTGCCTTTTTCCTTTCTACATGTTAATCTCTAAGAATTCTAGCATCAAAGGTCTTCTAGAAGCTTCTAAAACTAATTTAAGAACTCAAATCATCCAAAGTTGACACTTAGAAGTGATATTTAAAATTCTGTTATTTTTGTGTAACTACCCTGAGCACTTGAAGTGGCTACGTGCTGACTGCGTAGCTACTCTGGGCACTTGAAATAGCTACGCGCTCAATTGCGTAGCTACTCTGATCACTTGAAGTAGCTACGCACACTGTGCACTTCTGTAGTAGCCTTGGCGTAGCTACTCTGAACGCTTGAAAAGGCTATGCACACTGCGTAGCTACTTTGGGCACTTGAAGTGGCTATGTGCTCAATTGCATAGCTACTCTTTATTCTCTTAATTTTCATGAATTTTCTTCTTCAAAGTGTTTACTCTATGTACTCAGAGTGATTACACCCTTCATATAACACTTGATTCTTCATCTTTTAAGCTCAATTCCTCTACTTTCTTCACTTCAATCTTCAACTCAAATTCTCAGCTCAAGCTTTTGCACAATGATAAAGTCACTTTTAAGTCAAATTGTTCAGGATTGGACTAAAAATCTAAAAATCAAAACTATTTACACAATTATGAATATTAATGCAATTTTTATGATATTTTCAAGTTTACTTAGTACTTTACTACTTATTTATTAACAAAATTATACTAAAAATTATGGTAAAATGTAGATTTATCAACCGCAGCCCAGATGTCTGACCTTAATCCATGCTCAAACTGAGCACACAGATCCTCCTCTTCATCACCATGCTGATAATGAGGCCAGTACTTCATCAGCTCCTGGAACTTAGCTGTATATTCTCCCACAATCATACTCCCTTGCTTCAGTTCAAGGAACTCCGTAGCTTTCTACTTCCTTAGGTCCCAGGGAAAGTAGTTTCCTAGGAAGATGGTCTTTAATGCTTCCTACTGGATATAGTCATCTTCTTGTAGCAAAGTTTGCCCGGCAAACCTCCACTAGTGCCCAGCCTCCCTACACATCAAGTAGGTGGCACAGGTAACCTTGTTCTCCTCACGGCACCCCATAGCATTGAAGATCTTCTCCATATCGGCCACCCACCTTCGGGCTCCTTCGAGATTGAATCCACCCTCAAACCATGGAGGATCATGCCTAGTGAAGGCAGATAACCCTTGATACTCAGTCGGCTCTCCACCTTGATTATGTACCATGGCTTCCAGAATCTGAGTCATGCGTTCCATAAGGTCATTGGTGTCTCTAGCTCCTCTACCTCTACCCGACATATTCAATCTAGTTACAACAAGTCAGCAATCATATTCCAGCACATTAGGTCAATTTATACATTATAATTCAAGCAAACAAAACAATCAACACTTATCTTAGACGCTTTAGCCCGATGCCCCAGTCCAGTTTGGATGAACTGCTCTGATACTAAAATTGTAACACCTTATTTTCAATATTCATTAAATAATAATTTTGTAAATTCAGGATAATAAAAGTTTCATTTCAAATAAAGTTCTCAACCCATGGTTTCATCAAATATTTCAAAATAAGAAAAAGGGGTTACAATCTTCATCAAAACACTACTACAAGACCCTTTTAAATACATTATTTTTAAATTTATATCCTAGTCCCATAGTAGTTCCATCCACCCCTTTCACTGAGTCTGGTGCTAATCGTCTTGGTTACCTGAAAAATGAATGTAAAGGTGAGTACTCTATACTACCAAAACACACAACTAGGCATAAAGTCTCACCTCCAAATCAAATTCAATACATTTATGCAGAAACAAACACAAACAACATTATCATTCAATATCAATGCACTCACGGCACCAATAGCATTTCACATTCAAAAAAATACAACTAACAATAATCCCATGCGCGCGCACGCCAACCACATCCACTGTGGCACTGTGATCACAGATTTTCACTATGAATGGTCGTCAGTTACCCTCGCTTCACGGATACCACATGGGTAGTCACTAGGGATGGAAACAGGTCAAGCCAGACCAGGCTTTACTCTAAACAGGCCTGGCCTGTTACATAATTATTAAGCCTGAGCTTGGCCTGTTACCTGTTAAAGGCTTTATTTTAGGCCTGTCCTGACCTGTTTAAGTAGTCTGACCTAGCCTGAAGCCTGTTAACAAAGTCTGTTACAAAAAAATATAATATTAATAAAAATATAAATATTTTATTATCAAATTAGTTTATATATTTTTTAATTTCTATCTATGTTATTAATAATTATTAAATAATTATAATAATATTAATATAATTTTATAAATAATTTTTAAAATATTATTTAAGTATTAATTATAAGTATTTTATATTAATAAAATTAATATTTACATTTTTCTTGATTTATTTTTTAAAAATTATATAAATAGTAAATATTTTAGTTTTATTTTAGAAACATATTTTGTTTGTTTAAAAAATTACTATCATTTAAAAAATAAATAAATTTAAACTTAATGCAATATATATAATGACAATAATAATAATTATTAAATTAAAAAATAATTACAACATATTTAATTTTATTTGTTTCATTAATTTTTTATTTTAAATTAACAATTAAACATAAAATTAACTACATTATAACATTAATGTAATATAGAAAATATTACTGATACAATAAATTAAAATATATACTTATATATTACATATAAATTGATAAATTAACTAATAATTTAATTAAAACACGTGCAAGTTACAAAAATATATATTATTATATAATTTATTTATAATTATATGATTTATATTATTTGTTACATGGTCTGATTACATATATGTATATATATATTAATAAATTTTTTATTTTATTTTCTCCTCATTTTTTATAAATTTTTCCTTTTAAATAAAATATAATTTATATTTAAGCAATTTTTATTTATTATAAATATAAAAAATTATAACATAATATTAAGATAATAATTAAATATTAATAATAATAAAATTAAAAATATAAAAAATTTATTAAAAGAATATTAATATTTTATTTTTAAATTTTAATTCGTTTAGTTTTGATCGTGTCTTATTTTTTTTCAGTTTGTTTAAATATAACAAATATAATAATTTATAATTAAATAAATTTATATTTTAAACACTTGTAATCGTGTTTAAATATTTTTAGTTTTGAATATAATATAATTTTTATTTATTATAAATAAAAAATTATAACATAATATATTAATATAATAATTAAATGTTAATAATAATAAAATTAAGAATATAAAAAATAAATTAATATAATATTATTATTTTATTTTTAAATATTAGTTTCTTTAATTTTAATTGCGTTCTAATCTTATTTGAAGATTTTGCTACTCTTCAACTTGTTCAAACAAATATAATAATTTACCTTATATTTATATTCAAAGTAACTATAGATAATAATAAAACAATAATAAAAAGTAAGTGCGATAGCAGCTTTGGCTTAGAGATATATAGTTGTGCTATATTTTTATTTTCTCAATTTAATTTTATAAAATTATTAAATATTTTAATTATTTTTATGATAATTATATTTTATTTGTATAAAGACATTTTATATTCAATAAATAAAATCACAGTAACCACATAAAATTGATAACAAAAAATAACACTTACAAAATTTATTGAATCAGCTAAAAAAATATTATATTTTAAAAAATAAATAAATATCGTCATTATAAAAATTGTAGATAAAAAATATTTATATTATAAAATTCATAAATACAGAAAAATAACATATGAGCAGAGGAAGAATTATTAAAATTTATATTTAAATTAAAAAATATGTGATAAAACTTAATATAAAAATTTAAACTTAATGTACTATATATATATATATATAATGATAACAATAATAACTATTAAATTAAAAGAAATAATTATAAAATATTTAATTTAATTTGTTTCATTAATTTATTGTTTTAAATTAATAAATAAATGTAAAATTAATTACATTATAACATTAATGTAATATAAAAATTATTAGTTTATTACTGATATAATAAATTAAAATACATACTTATATATTATATATAAATTGATAAATTAACTAATAATTTAATTAAAACACATGCAAGTTATAAAAATATATATTATCATATAATTTATTTATAAATAAATTATTTATATTATTTACTACATGGTCTGATTATATATATATATATATATATATATATATTATAATAAGTTTTTTATTTTATTTTGTTATTATTTTTTTATAAATTTTTACTTTTAAATAAAATATAATTTAAATTTAAACAATTTTTATTTATTATAAATAAAAAAATTATAACATAATATATTAATATAATAATTAAATAATTAAATTAATAATAATAAAATTAAGAGTATAAAAAATATGTTAATATTATTTTATTGTTTTATTTTTAAATTTTATTTCATTTAATTTTGATTATGTCTTATTCCTGTTCAAAGACTTAACTATTTTTTAAATTGTTTAAATATAATAAGTGTAATAATTTAATATTAAATAAATTTATTATTTAAAAGGTGTAATCATGTATAAATATTTTTAATTTTTAATAAAATATAATTTCTATTTATTATAATTATAAATAAATAAAATTATAAATTATATATATATTTATATTTATATTTTTATATAGGCCGGCCTATCAGGCTTAACAGGCTTTATAAACAACTTAGGCCTGGCTTATTTACTTAAACAACCCTTAAAAGAAGTCTAAGTCTGGTTTGTTTATTAAAAAGGACCGGCCAAGCCAGGCCTAAACCAGGCCAGGCCACAGACCCCTGTCAGGCGGCCTGACCTGTTTCCATCCCTAGTAGTCACTGATCGCTCAACAAAGATAGTAATCAGAAGTCTAGTCAAGAAAAGAGTGAGTGGCCCGTAGTGGCCCCGTTGTATAGTCAGTGTCATCACCACTCCCTCTTCCCCCAAAGTATTTCTACCGTCCTCATCTTGCACACCTCCAGTGTATTGCTGAACTATTCACAACACATTACAACGGCGCTAACACGCCCATTCATATATATTCCATTCACGCATGCAGTAATCATGCTTACACACGATACACAGCCCACATTCCATTTTATAGCACACGGCACGTAGCCTACAATTATCGTTCATATTACACGGTTCTTGGGTCCACATTTTCAAAATATTCATTCAAATATACGGTACAAGTGTCTATACCCATTCACAACACTCGGCATACATGCCCTCATTCTATCACACAATATTTACATACAATCCACATCCATCAATTTTGAGTCAACACACATAATGTTCACATATCACGGCACATGACCCATATTATATTTCTCAGCAATTTCTTACCCACTAACTCAGCCACAACACAATATTCAGCAAAATAATAACAATTCATGCACAAAAGAGTAGGATAGAGTTCTCCCTTACCTTGAATTGAAGACCCACACTCGAATTCGACCACGGACGTGCTCCCTACATAGATTTTGGCCTAAAACAATGGAGGAACTCCATGAGAACCCAAGGAAACCCAGAAATAGAGAAAATGGGATGAGAAATAAAACTCTAACCATTAAAACTTACCTTCAAGCGTTTTTCACACGAATTTAACCTTTAATCAAGCTCCTGAACGGCTTTGGAGGCAAAGTAATCAGTAGAAAAGGGTTTGGGAATGAAAGGATCGAAGGGATTTCAAAGGGAGAGGGAGAAATAACCCTTCCCGAACCCTAACTCCCTTTAAATTCTTTTCTAGTCGTGACACTCTTGCTACAGCGAGATATTCTCACTGCAGCGAGGTCTCTTTCTACAGTGACACGCCCTCACGCTGCAGCAAAAATATCAGACGAAACTGCACCCTAATTTTTGCAGAATCTCGCTACAGCGAGACTGCACCCATAAATGCACCCCAAACTGTCGCTCTATCACTACAGCGAGAAGGTGACAGTTTCAGTTCTTCCTCCCAGGGCCCTCTCACTACAGTGAGAATCCTCTCGCTGCAGCGAGAATAGCCTAGTATTATGCCCTGCACTTAGGCACTTAGCCCATTCAGCCCTATCCAGTCATGCATACACACAATACACACATCCATATACTTAGTACACATAAGCATCATCATCAAGTAAATCAACACATGTATATATATATACATTCAGATTTATATAAATAACAATAATTAATATTACAAAATTTGGGGCGTTACATTACATGTCGAGATTTAAATATGTTGTTGTTGTTGATGTTATTCTCATTGTCATCGTAATAATTGTTGGCACTCATTAAGTTAACAAAAGGGACTGTATTGCAAAGTGAGGTGATGAGGAGTTAATGAATAATAAGTTGATCTTATAATTGTGTTGATAATTCAATTTATATAAATTTACATGATTTAATGATTATTACTATGTTTTATAAGCTCACCCTTACTATTTCGTTTGTGTTGGTGTGTGTGTGTGTGACGATGATCGTACTGTGGTATGTGAACAGATATGACATTTTGTAGCTACTTCTCATACTGGAAGGTCTAGCTAAGGAAAGTGTGGAGTCAAAATTTTGTGAAGATTATAATTTTATATTGTTAGTCTAGGTCTGGATGGTGGGTCTAGACTATTTAGTTACAGTTTTCAGTAATGAAATTATTATTATTCAAAAACTTATTTTGAGCTCCTTGTAGAGCCATCTTTGTATATGTATAGACATATTTATATAAATTATTATATTTTATGAAAATGCTTCAGAGTATTGTTATTCTGTTGATTGAGATACTAAAAAAAAAGAAGAAATTTTATACCCTAATCTATGTGTACATTATTCTATAAGTAAATAATAGAAATCAAAAACAGTAAAGCAGAATGTCATTGACCCTTTATAAAAATTGGTCATGACATAACAAGCCTAAACTCTTTTGGGAAAAGATGGTCAACTTTAATAAGAATAAGAACAAGGGTAATCTCAACATGTCAAAGTTATCCAATTGGCAAGCACTCACTACAAGTTTGTAAAAGTCATTCATCCACTAAATTCTAGAATCTCATTCAAAATAGAGGTTGAAAATTGTCATGCTCTAGCACAAAGTTCTTCACACTTCTTTCTCAACTATTCTAGTTAGTGTCAATTTTCCTTAATCGGATGGAAAAGGTAAGATGTTTCACAAAGAAACTTACTCCATATTTTCTCTTTCTAAAGAAAATAGGTTCTTAAAATAATTCTAGCTTGCTTGTTTCAACTTCTCATCTCTGCAATTAAAACCATTTTCTAAGTAAAGGCTAAAAATCATGTTCCTTTTTTCCACCAAAGTTTGCATGTGAAAGAATTTTTTATTTTGATCATCAAGTTTTATTCACTTTTCTTGCATTTTTGGAACAAAAAAGTTCTTATTTATGTACCTCATTGTATTATTTTTGTAATTCAACCTCCAATCACTTAAGACTTCTAGAAATAATGAGGGTCAAGTTCAACTTAGACCTTTTTAATCTCAACTCAATCTATCTTTTTCTTTGAAATATTGTCAAACTTTTCTTTGTTAAAAGTCATTACTTCCTCTTTCATGCGCATGAAAGACCTTGCAATCATGTTTTCACCTTTTCCAATCTTTTGATACAATGTTAGGAAACTACATAAGATAGTTATGGGGCTTAAAAATGAAATAATTTATTGGTTTCTTTTGTATTTTTACTACCACACACCTCATAATGATAGGTGTTTGGTTAAAATGAGCTCTCCACAAGTTCTTAGCCTAGTTCTTAGGAAAATGAACTGCCCAATTAGTGTCTACTTTATTTACCCTCTTTGCTATAGTTTTGCAAACCTTCTTATGCAAGTAAATTTATTTATTAATACTCCTATGACTATTAGGTGACAAAAGTATATCATTTGAGCCAATAAGCTCAAGGCATAATAACAGTACTTCTTAACTCAGTTTAGGCCACAAATTATCTTATTTAGTAGACATTGAATTTGCAAAATTGCACTTCTAGCCCAATAGCTATTTCCTCTAGAATCTTTATTGACAACTCAAATGTCCCCAAAATAATTTTGCACTTCAACAATGCAACAATCTTTATATCGGAGTGTACTCCAAAAGTGACGAGATGTATAAATATTGCAACGAGTTTTTACTAAAATGACCACAACTAGAAAATACACACCAACAATATTACATGCCTGCCTACGACTTTCTGCACCCATTGCTTCACAAATGTTCCAAATCGTCACATCAGAATATTCAAATCCTATCATTTCATAACAAGTGTAGGTGGAAAGCATTAGTTTTAATCTCACAATAAGCGTCTAGCAACCGTTTCATGAACTTTATCGGCTGTATCATTCTCATCTCTTTCAAAGAGAGCACGGATAATTATGTCAAAAGTTATAGCATCAGGGCTGCAACCATTGTCTTCCATTTTTGACAACAAGGCTAATGCGTCATCAAGCAAGCTCTCTTTACAAAGGGCATTGATCATAGCATTATATGTTGCCACATTAAGATGATAGCCATTAATCAAAATTGCCTGGAAAATCTCTTGTGCATCCTTAAGTCTTCCGCCTTTGCATGGTCCATCAATAAGTATTGTGTTTGCATATGCACGGGATGAATGCCCTTGTCTATAACTTTATTGAATAGTGCAATTGCCCTATCTAAATGATGGTTTTTGAATAATGCCTATATCAAGGAATTGTAGGTAATTATATCAGCATGTTGATCCCTATCATCTATCTCATCAATAAGCTCCCAAACATAAGAAATTCTCCCTCATTTGCACAAACCATCAATAACAGAATCGTAAATTACTGGAACCATACAGTTGCAATGCATGTCTTCAAAGAGAATCGTGTATCTTGCATAATCCACTAATCATTATATTGTAGCTCTGTACACTAGGGGTTACTCCATTTCGAATCATGCTGTTGAATACACATCTCGCATTCTTTACCTCATTAACTAAGCAATAGCCATTCATTAAAGTAACATAAGTAACAACAGTTTCACACCATCTTTTATTCTATTGAACAAACCAACTGCTTTCTTCACTTCAACCAAAAGGCAAAAGCCATACATAAGACTATAGTAAGTGACAACATTGGGATAAATTTTCTTGACAACCATTTCTGAAAAAGATTACATGCCTCGGTCAAAAGTTTATCTTTACATAGGCTATCGATGATTGTGATGTACACAGACATTAGGCTCAATCGATTGAGCTTCAATCTTTCTCAGCAACTGAATGGCAGCTCTCGTTTCTCCCACTATGCATAATCCATTGATCATCTAACTTGGTTCATCTGAAATCCTTGAGCTACCATCTTGTCATGGAAATGCAATGCTTTTCTAACGTTGCCGTTAAGACATACCATTCATGAGTGTAATAAAGGTTACGCTATCCGGCTGATAACCCAAGATCTTGGCCCAATACCGAAAAAGCTAAGGTCATATGAGGCAGTTGGCATAAACAATTGATGTGAATGTTAAAAGTAATAATGTTTGGCTCAATTCCCTTGAATTCCAATCGTTGAAATAGAGAAATGGCAGTGTGGAAATGCTTGTTCTTAACCAGGGACCCCAAAATCTTGTTAAATTGAACGATGCATGGAGAGCACGAGTATTGACCATGCGATTAAATGAGGAAACAGCATCATCAACATCAACATTGTTATTTGTGAATGAACCGGGTTTGAAGTAAGGAAGAAGAAAAGGAGGAAACTTGGGATTTGGGAACAGAGAGACGGAGAGAAGAGCTTCACCTTGAAAATGACATTCTGAATATCAAAGTGGAAGCGTCTTCTCTTCTTCAGGGTTCCGAATGTTACGTGGTTTTAGGGCATTAATAAAAAAATGTGGTGCTGTGCTGTGTTTAGGGTTTTGTCGGTTTTACATTAAATTGAACTTGTTTTTATATTTTTATGTATTTTTTTTTATTTATGCACATGTTAGATAATTAAATTTATATAACTTATATCTATAATAATTATGCAATTTATTAATTAAAATATATTTTTTCTAGATAAAATATTTATTTTTATAAATTAGTAAAGCGTAGAAATTATAAAGAATATAAAATATATTTAATAAAAATAACCTTTTCTATTGACAAAAATTTTATATTACTTTTTTTATTGTAAAAATTAATATCCACAAATGTAACTATATTTAAAGAATAACAAAACAGATAAATAATAAAACAATGTTAAAAATAAAAGGAAAAAAATAGAGTTATACATATAGAAGAAGGATTTTTTAAAATAATGCAAATCTAAAAAATTTTATATATGATATAAATCTTTTATTTAACAGTTTATTATTTCACTGATAAGTTAAATAAAAGATATATAAAAGTTTTTAAATTTATACTTATGTAAAAAATCTTTATCAGTATATACATACAGTAAGAGAGATGAAAAAAAAAATTTTATATATATATATATATATATATATATATATATATATATAAAAAGAGAATTTCATCTCTTGATTTACAATGATATGCTACCTCGCATATTTATTAGACGTTTGGCACCCAGTAACAGAATTTCTTAAGAGAAAATCAATCCAAGAGAGATAGGTGTAACATTCCAGCTTTGTAAAATAACTAGCTAATTATGCATTACTTACTAATAATATTTTTTTCTTTTCACCTTTTATTTTTAAGAGAATGTTCTGTCAAAGAAAACTTATCCTATGTGTTGTTTTGAAAAGAAAATGAGTGAGAAAAGTTAAAATAAAATAAATTTAATTTATAAACAATAAATATTCTTTCTTTCTTTTTACTTTTCTTTTTAACTAAATAAAAAAAATGCATCAATATTCCTTTCTTCTCATTGAAACAAAAACAATTGCTATAATTCAATTAAATTGATAAAACATATTGAAGTGACGCTTGGACAGCCAGCGTTTCAAAATTTATTTTAGAATATCTTCTAAGTTAATCAGATTCCCATGACTTAACACAAGATATACCGCCTTCAGAACACTTTAGATAATCCTTCCAATAATAGGATATGCAACAGAAACATACGTAAACATAGAATAATTATTTCAACTAGGAATAAGATATCCTAAAGCCATAACCCAAATGACTGAATTTCAAAATGTCGAGATATTAATGTGAACTTTAAAACTCCAATAACACACCTTAATTCCAAAATAGTAAATACATTGTAAATAACACACCTTAATGCTCATTCTGCATTAAACAACAGGAGAAAAGCAATGGTCAACATAGAATCCACATTACTCACCATCCGAGAGTTCTTCAGTGGTTTTGTACCCAGCAGATGTCTTGCTAACGAAGTCTTCTCCAGTAACAACTCTCTCCTGCGTCAGTAAATCAGAGTTGAAAGGAGACAAGTCTTCAGGCTATCAATGACGTTTCTTAACATACTTGATTTCCCGTAGCACATAAACTGACTTTTAAATATCATACTTGTCTAGCAATTAAAATTAAACATGGAAAATAAAAATGCTTTTGAAATCCCAGATGCTTGAACAATTGGAGGGAAATAGATCCTTTTATGCACATGAATGATTGATAGATATCCAATAGTTAGTTAAGTTTGTCGGTTTAAGAAATAAGGCATGCTGCTTATATAAATAACAAGGTCAAGAAGAATTTTTAATGAAATTATTTAAAAGAATCTCATAATATGTAATATCTCTGATAATTTAATTTTTGATTGAGCTTGATGTCGTGTAATCATGTAGCCTTGTTTTTGTTATTGCTTATAAATAATAGTGGAGAGAGAAATATTGTTATTAGAGAATGAATTAAACACTTGGAAAGTGGGGAGAGTCCTGTTCTCTCAAATATCCAGGGAAATAATTAAATTTCATACCTTTTACCCTAAACCTAAGTCTGCTACCACATTGGTCCAACAATTGGCATTTAGGGATCATCACCAAAAATTAATTATTTCCTTCAGAATCTGAACCAGTTCTGTTAGAGGACAAGTTTAAAAATATTCCATCTATCTCTCTTCTTATAAAATATTAATGAGTCCCACTCCCACCTATTTATTGTTACCCAGGAAAGAGATAGACACATGATTCGAACATGAGCGTGTCATGTTAAAATTTGGCACGATAGAACCTGTTTCCATGTTGGGATAGCTATTCCCAAACATGAGTGACTAGAAGATTGCATGAAATGACTTGCCTGCTCAATTTCAGAGAACTTGGGCAGCAAATCTGAAGGTATAGACCAGTGAAACAGATCAAAGTTTTCTTTGATCCTTGCATCATTTGTGCTCTTGGGCAATACATTGTGACCCATCTGTAGTCCCCATCTAAGAGCTATCTGGGCTGGAGTCTTCCCTAACTTCTCTGCAGCCGTGTGCAGAACTGGATTTTTAAGAACATTACTTTCACCGTATCCTTTACCCAGAGGTGAATAACCCTGAATAAGAACATTGAAAGTGGTAAGTAGTAAGTAGAATTGCAGTTCATAATCACAAAAGCTTTCTATGTTACAGCAATTTCTATATCAAAAATTCCTTCAAGTCCTTCATAAGTAAGATGCTTAGTTATTATAAATGACCTCATATTTGAATACTCACAGATAAGTGCACTCCATTGGATTTACAGAAGGCATGCAATTTTGGCTGGTGTAATGAAGGATGCAATTCCACTTGATTAACAGCTGGAGGCACACGTGCCACATCCAACAGACCCTGAAGTTTCTTTACAGAGAAATTGCTGACTCCAGTAGCTCGAGCCTTGCCAGAATTGTAGAGTGCCTCCATTGCTCTCCATGTGCTAGGTATGTCAGGTTTGGTCTGGCCAATGAATCTAGAACATACACATGAAAAATGGAATTTTAATACCGGTACTTGACATCAGTGATACTGTATAATATTCCAAATGATGTAGGAAAAAATTAATTTTATTATGATTTGCAGACAAGGTATAGATCCAGATAGTCCAGCTGCAAATCCCGTAATGTTCTATCAAATGCCTTTGGAACGTCTTCTGGCAAGTGATCAGTACACCTAAAACGTGTGCAAATTAAATTAAAGAATGTAATTATGAACATTAAAATGATCATATGTGTAATATTGGTTAATAAATTGGCAAGAAAGTTTGAATAAACAGCAAAAGGCAGTAGACTTTATTTCTGTTATTGAGAAAGTCCTTTCCATTTTATAAAAATATAGCATCTAAAAAAAATATGATAAAAATATTCCTTGTTGAAAAAAGAGGCAGAACTGTAGGGTTTAGTAAGAGATGGCTGACGGCTTATATTTGGTGGATATTGTTAGGGACCAAAATCTATGTTCAGGTAATTGAAGAAAAAGGAAAGGATATTTTATTGATTATGATAGGAATTAGGATTACAAGAATCCCCCTGAGCCAAAGCTAGTCTCAGACAATGTTATTCTCCTCTCATAAGTCCAGCCAAAAACTACTCCCTTCCATTCCACAACCTAACAATTTAAATAAAGAGCAATGAAACAAACCTATTCTAATAACATAATATCCTGACTTATTCAAATTCAAAACCTAATCTAATAACAGAATATCCTGATTGACTTATTCAAATTCAAAACCTAATCTAATAACAGAATAATAATAAAACAGAATAATAACAGACTTTCTAATTATTGATTATTAGCTTTCTTCTTACGGGAGTAAACCCGCCACACAGTGGGCCTTGTAGGGCTTGTATTCTAAAGGCCTTCATTGCTATTTTGGGTCCCATCAGATATAAAGTTAATGAGAAAGTTGTTGAAAAGAGACTTTGATGAATTGAAAAATACCAAAAGGTTGAGCAATAACAAATTGAAGTTGTAAAATTATTAATGCTGCTAATCTCAGAACGTCTCTTTCTGTACTGAGGATAAATTGATCAATTGAGTTATCTTGCAAACTTAGATCATGTAATCAAACTTATAGCTTTGAATTGCAAATCCCTTCAAATTTTACGAAATAAAAACCAAAAACAACAAAAATACAGTGGAAAGCACACCTATCATGTTATGTTTCCAATAAGTATAAATAATGAATTAAGAAAAAGAGTGAAAACCCTAGAGGAATATCATATAATAAGTGATTGAATAGATAACCTTGACAACAAAATAGTTAGACAAATATTAAGAAGTACATATAAAAAAGTCAAACCATAGCTTGGAGGTGATAAACATGTCTTCCCGCTTAACAGCACCATCAGCAAACAACTTCTTCAAGGCATCACCAATCTACATAGTATTTACAAGAAGTTAATGGATAAGAGAGAATACCACCATAACATTGTATTAGGAAAAAGAGGATAAAAGCAAAATTAGAAACATGATTCTATAACCAATGTACTTAATGATGAATAGCAATTTATTGACTGTTAGCTCTTGCTTTATTCTACAGAACGTTATTATGAAAGGAATCAGGAAAAAAGGATAAAGGCCTCCAATGGCCCCAAAAGGGGAAAAGTAGATGCTTTTGCATTCCATCTTCATCAGGGTAACTATTCTTCTGCCTGGACATCTTGTAAATTAGGACACCAAAGCAGATCCTTCTTCCTCATTCAAGAACTATTGATTTTTTGGTAAGCAATCGAGGCCTAAGATTAATTCGAAACAAAAGTATACATGCTTACACCTGGGAGTAGCAAATTCTGTTGCATTGCATAACAACTCACTCTGACTTCACTAGGAGGGACAGTCGGTACCTTAATAATAGTTGTAAGGGTAGATTATGTTGCACTTTTGTTCTTCAATAATTTAATGAAAACTGGTAAAACCAACAGGGAAATTAAACAACTCAAACTAGGGAAACAGAGGAAATGATGCTGGTATTATTTGTTATGAAGGAATATCAGAAGAACTAGTATTACTGCCACAGAGCTAGGCTCCTACAGAGATCTAGTGTTCTCCATCCATAACTAACTACTTGATTCTGAAAAGATACCCCCTTCTCACACACCAGTCCCACTATAACAGACTCCTCCTTACTTGGCTAACCACATAGTGCGGGCTAGGCCCCATTTGAGCCCATATTCTCAACTGCAGTCCTAACACTGCCTACCATGGTAGACAATGCACCCAAGTCTTTGGTTGATCAGCAACGAAACATCATAAGAAAGTTTCCAAGCATCTATTGGTAATTTCTGTTTGACCATCTATTTATGGATGATAAGTAGTGCTCATTTTAAGATGAGTACCCCACAACTTGAATAACTCACCAAAAGTTGCTTACAAAAATGGGATCCCTATCATTGATGATAGAAGTTGGAACCCCATGCAAATGCATCACTTCTTTAGTGAAATTCTCAGCCAGCACCCTTGCTGTATTTTGATAGCCTGTCAAAATTACCCAAATGGTTTCAAAACCCTTAGACTTAGGAAGGCCAATGATGAAATCTATGGAAATATCTTCCCAAATTCTATCAGGCATGGGTAGAGGTTGTAACAAAACAACCAGGAGCTGTAGCTAAATATTCCTGTTTTTGGCAAATATCACTCTCTTTCACAAACTATTGGATGCACTCCTTCATCCCAAACCAATACAAGTTGGCTGCTACACACCTGTATGTCCTAGAAAACCCAGAATGACCTCCTTGAGTAATGGAATGAACTCCCTTAATATTTCTGGAATCCAAGGATAATTTTCAAAAATCACCAATCTTCTTTTGTAGCACAACACACCATTGTTATAAGACAATCCTTGTTTTACTTTCCTTCTGTACTGTAAATCGTCAACAATTCCCTTCAACTTGTCATCTTTGTGAACCTCATCAACCACCATGCTTCCTTCTGTCCAGCTTGAGTAGTGAATCAAAATAGTCAACTTTCCCCCATTATGCATGCGGGATAATGCATCAGCTTCCTTGTTTTCCAGTCCCAGCTTATATATGATGTCGAAACTATATCCCAAAAGTTTGACAGCCCAATTTTGTTGATCCATGGTGGCTACTCTCTGTAGTAATAATTGTTTCAAGTTCCAGTGCATACAACGAACTTTCTTCCTAGAAGATATGGCCTCTAGTGTTAATAGCTAAAGCTATAGCTATTAGCTCTTTTTCATAGGTAGACTTAGCCTGGCAAGGTTAGAACTGGTGCAGTTGTGATCTTCTTGAGCAGATCAAAAGCTTCTTGTGCTTAGCAATTCCATTTAAACCTTGCTTTCCTTGTCAATTCAATCAGTGGTTTTGCTATTTTACCATAGGCCTTGAAAAATTTCCGATAATACCTAGTCAACCCCAAAAAACCTCCCCCTTCACATTCTCAGGCACAGGCCATTGTAAAACATACTGGACTTTATTGGAATCTATGGCTACTCCTCCTTGAGAAATGATGTGCCCAAGATATTCTATAGACAATTGGGCAAAGTGGCACTTCTTTTGTTTGCAAGCAACTAGTGTTTCCTTAAAATTTTCAACACTTCAGACAAGTGAAACATATGGGATTGCCAATCCAAACTGTACACCAAAATGTCATCAAAGAATACTACCAGACTTTCTAAGAATAGGTTTGAATACCTCATTCATCAATGATTGAAATATAGAGGGTGCATTCATTAACCCAAATGGCAATGACTAAGAGTATGTTTGATTGCATTTTTAAAGAGTTTTCTCTTTTTAAAATTAGAAAGTAAGTGTAGTTTTTTATTTTAAAAAACTTTTTTAAAAAATGCAAACAAACATACTCTAAGTATTCGCAATGCCCCTCGTGTTCTGAAAGTTGTTTTATGTATCACTATCCTTAAGATCAATCTTCAAGAAATACTTGTTCTCCATGGACCTCATCCAACGACCGAAGTTGGAAATTTATCAAGTATAGTGACCATGTTGAGAGCCCTATAGTCAACACATCCTCCAAGTATTGTCCTTTTTCTTAACAAGTATCACTTAGGGTACAGTATGCACTATGACTGACTATGGCCTGTGAAACCCAACTACATCAGCTCTTGGCACCTATTTCTCAAATTCATTTTTATATGGGTGAGGATACCTATAAGACTGAAAATTCACATATTTCTCAATTTCGTTTTTATATTGGTGAGGATACCTATAAGACTGAAAATTCACAGGTCCTTGACTCTCCCACAAAGTGATCAATTGCTCTTTGCTCCTTCTAGGTGGTACTCCTTTAGGTTCATTAAACACCACAGCAAATTGGTTTGATAACTTCTCCAATTTCAGCTGCTGATTTGAACTTAAAACATGTTCCCTGCTTGGACCTTGCACCTGTTGTACATATTGAAACTGTGCAAACTCAGGTATCATTTCCATCATTCTTTTAGGTTTTAGGTTTCACAAACAAACTCTAAAAAGCCATGGAGGCCTATGGATGGAAACCCTCTCCTTGTAGCTCAACCGGCTTTCCTTCCCACTTGAAATCATGATTTGTTTCCTCCAGTCAATCAACATTTTTCCCAATGAGGCGAACCATGCCCTACCCAGCACAATATCAATACCCTCCAATTCAAACAAAAATGTATCCATTATGAAATTAGTTCATTCAATCAGAAAGGAAGTTGCAAATAGAGTAATTGCATGTCTCACCAATTCCCTCTTGTTTGTAAAATTTTTCAACAAACTCAAGGTAGTTGAATGATAGATAAAACCAACAATAAATATTCCTCTCCAAATTGTCTTCTTTATTAAGGGAAGTTTTCCAATATTTTTAAGCGTAAGGTCTATGTAATAAGCTACACAAGGAGTTCAATAAAGATGTGATCTTTTTTCTTCTAACATCTTACCAGCCAAGACATAATTGCTTCTATTATCAGTTATAAGTTGCAGAACTTTATACTCTCCAATCTTCTTCACAAGAATATCAAGCATCTCAAATAACTTTTCCCTGGTATTCACAAAAATAAATCCACCAAAGGATCTCACAAACATAGTTCCAGCATGAGAGTTTATTAAGAAATTAATCAAACATCTTTGCTTATAATCAGTCCATGCATTTAACATGATGTAACAACCATGTTTGCTCCGCTTCTTATAATCTTTCAAGAGATACTCGGTATATTCTAGCTCTTTCTTAAGAAGTGGAACTCTACTATCATGATAACTGGGAACTAGCAAATTTGGACCAAAGGCACTTGCAGCTATATTATTTCTTGAAAGCTCTTCAATTTAATAAGAACAAAGGAAAGGTCAGCTTGATACCAAAATCGAGCTATGTATTGATGGATTCTTCCCTTGGTTTCCTTGTCACATATCTCTCTTATATGTTTTAAACTCAATTTTAACTTCTTTCTATTCTCAATGGCAAATTTCTAATTTCTTACAAAACAAGTTCATCAGCCCTTTCTTATCAACCTTCTTATTCCCTATAGCAATATATGTTTAGCTATCTTCCTCATCCTCACTTTCATTGTAGCTTATATCTTCAAAGCCCTTTACATTTGCAATTTCAATTTCTAGACACTTGAGGCAAGCTTTCACATTACCCTTCTTTCCAATGAAATATTGTTTCACTATAGTGATTTCTGCAGTCATGACTTTTCCACAAAAACTACATACAATATTATTTGTATCATCATCTCTCAATGAATGAGCATATTTCCATCTCGAGTCAAAACAATTAGAAGCTCTTAAAAATTTTAATGAAGATTCTTATTCAGCCATGTTAAGGAAAGTTGAAATAAAGAGAGAAATTATTTGAGGAAAAAAGAGAAAAACAGAGACCGGGAGAAGGAAAAATTGAAATAAGGAAAACTGAAAGATGGAGAGGGAAAAACAAAGAAAAGAGGCTATCAGAAAAAATGGAGTCACCGATGATGGAGGTAGTAGTCACAGGAGCTGTAGCAGCAACTCACAGAAGATTGACAAACATTGGGGAGAAATAAGGGTTGAGTGAGTGAGACTAAGAGTGAGGATGAATTAACAAAGAACTCAGATTAAGCAATAAGCATTAAAGATGAACAAAAAAGGAGCAGCAGAAAGATGATAATGACATGAAGCAGAAGCAGGAAGAAGAAAAGACAAAGTAGAGATGCAAGATTTAGGGTTTGGGTTTGCAGATTTTCTCACTAAACCAAGTCGTGTTCGTGGCCTAACCCAATTTTCCTGAGAAAATCACCATTTCTGCCATGTTCACTATGCGTGTAATGGCCGCCAAGCATTGGTTCTAACAAAATCCTTTTGTCACAACTCTATGTCCATCACCTAATCAGATTCTTATCACCTTGGTGTCCTCCACTGGCAATTCCATACTCATCACCAGCCTTCATGATATAAAGTTATGTGTTGCCACACTATCAACTAAAATCAATATTGGTACTCCCTTCATCATGCCACATAGCTTCAAGGTTTGCTACTTGAGTTCTTGGTTCATCAACAAACTTCTGAAATACATGATGTTGCATTCACCCTCAACATCATCTCTTGCCCCACCTTTACTGCCAACATATTTCTAGCTTTCTCCTCATCCCCATCTTCGTCCATTACCATGATTCTATATTGTTTATTAAGGCATTGGTGGATGGTCCCCCACATTTGTACCAAAGTCCTTTCAATTTGCATTCCATCAGCTCATGATAGGACAAATATGTTACCCTCCTGTACCTGGGAATATTTTTACCCTTGTGCTCCTTGTCCCTCCTTTATTACTATTCCCCTTAATTGTAGCCTCCTTCCCACTTTTGACATAAACTCAATCCTTCTCTTCACTGCTCTTCCTTATTGGGCTTGAAAAAAATCCTTGAACCTGTATTTGGCCAAAAACACCTTCAGCCTGCCCAAGACTCATGCTCATGTCTTCTCTCCATACCTCCTTTTTCTACTGCTCAAGCTAAATTCATCAATTGAGAACGCTGGATGGGACCCAATGCCTTGATACTACGAATATGATTGCGAATTTCCTCTCGCAACCTATGCAAGAAGTACCCATAATGCTGATTGCCTAGCAACTTCTTCACCTGTGTTGTAAGGCGATCAAACCCTTGTATATACTCATCAACACTTCCCCTCTGCTGCAGTGCCACTAAATGTTCGTAAATATTGCCATCTCCTATACCTCCATACTGCTTCATCAACTCAATTTTGAATTGCTCCCACGTCAAATCTCTGCCCAACAGGGAATTAAAAAAGTGGATGGTGGAAAATTCCATGCAAAGTTGGGCCACATTGATGTGCACATCTGAATGGGTCACTTGCACTCAAATAAATTTCAGCACAAATGATCCACGCTGCAAGGTCCTCTTCGTCTAACATGGGAAGTTTGATTTTCTTCACACATTGGTGGAACTTGTCTAAGCAATCTCCCTGTAACTCCCTCATTCCAGCCAGAATTAGACTTCAATTTCTCCTCCGAACATTTCTTCCCCTAATTGTCTTCTACTTTCTTGTCATTGTTATTGCCCTGGCTTTTGTCCTCCTTATCCACTGAAACACTGTTTTCCAAATTCTACATTAATTATGCAATAAGCTGAGCTTGATTCTCCTCATGATAGGACCCCAAAACAGCAATGAAGGCCTTTGGAATACAAGCCCTACAAGGCCCATTGTGTGGTGGGTTTACTCTCGTAGGAAGAAAGCCAATAATCAATAATTAGGAAGTTTGTTATTATTCTGTTTTATTATTATTCTGTTTTGAATTTGAATAAGTCAGTTAGGATATTCTGGTATTAGATTAAGTTTTGAATTTGAATAAGTCAGTTAGAATATTCTGTTATCAGATTAGGTTTGTTTTATTGTTCTTTATTTAAATGTTAGTTTGAGGAATGGAGGGGGAGTTTTTTTCAACTAGACTTAGGAGAGGAGAATAACATTCTCTGAGAGGAGCTCTGACTCGGGGGGATTCTTGTAATCCTGATTCCTATTATAATCAATAAAATATCTTTTTCTTTTTCTTCAATTACTTGAACATAGATTCTGGTCCCTAACAATTGGTCCGACCTGCCAGATCACCTTTCCATGCACACGAGATCAGCAGAGAGGATGGAGGCATTAGAGGCAAGAATTCAGAGCATGGAGACAGCCTTTGCTGACTATCGAGCGCTGATGAGAGAAGAGATGAAAGAAAGAGATGCGAAGCTCTTGGAGGACATACAAAGGTTATTTCAAACCAGAAGCGAAGAGGGTCCGAATCTGAATTTGCATCCTCCCAGAACTGCACCCAATGATAGGGACGATTACCGAGCTTCAATCAAGAAGGTAGAACTACCTCAATTTGTTGGGGTTGACCCCGTTGGGTGGATTTGCAGGGCTGACTTACTTCGATGCCCATGGTACTTCGGAAGAGATGAAAATCCGCCTCTCAAAGTTGAGCATGGTTGGTAATACTATCCATTGGTTTAATCTATGGCGTGATGAAGAAGACAAAGCAACGTGGGAGCGCTTGAAGAGGTCCATAGTAACAAGGTTTGGGGTCGGGAGGCTTGACAATCCCATTGATGAGTTGGATGAGGTTAAGCAAACCGGTTTGGTTGAGGAATACATAGAAACCTTCGAAATCCTTGCATCGAAGGTGTCACCCCCATTATTGGATGCTCATTTTTTGGGCTTCTTTATAAATGGTCTCCGGCCAGAAATTCGGAGAAAGGTGCGATTGCTGTCCCCAACCTCCCGGACAGCCGTGATACGCATTGCCCGCTGGGTGGAGGAAGATCTGGTCGCTGATGGAAGGTTAGAAGCGTAGGAAGCAAAGAATAAGGGCTATTATGCACCTACTCCCTTGGGTAATCGACCATTTAATAGGGATCGAAGTATCATGCCCTTCGTTCGCGACAATCTCAAGGTTGGAGAGAATCTGCGGGCAGGAAACTCGATGACGGGGCCCTTAGGTTCCTCGGGAGATCCAAATTCAAAAGGAAATTTTATGCGCATCTCCCAAACAAACGAGGGGCGATCTCGTGGGGTAAGACACCTTCCTTTGGAGGAGTTGATGGATCGTAAAAACAAAGGGCTTTGTTTCCACGTGGAGAGAAATTCGGCCCTCGCCATCAATGCCCCGAAAAATCGTTGAGGGTAATCCTCTTAGATGAAGGAGAGGAGCAAGGAGAGGGTAGTGTTGTCGCGACTCTGCTAGCGGAAGAAGAGGAAAGTGAGGCCCCAATAACGTGACTATCATCAACAGTCAGTTTCCTTCATTCACTCTTGAGGACAAGAGTGGAAGTTTAGGAGGTGGTATTGATGGGACCCCAAAACAGCAATGAAGGCCTTTGGAATACAAGTCCTACAAGGCCCACTGTGTGGTGGGTTTACTCTCGTAGGAAGAAAGCCAATAATCAATAATTAGGAAGTTTGTTATTATTCTATTTTATTATTATTCTGTTTTGAATTTGAATAAGTCAGTTAGGATATTCTGTTATCAGATTAGGTTTGTTTTATTGTTCTTTATTTAAATGTTAGTTTGAGGAATGAAGGGGAAGTTTTTTTCAGCTAGACTTAGGAGAGGAGAATAACATTTTCTGAGAGGAGCTTTGGCTCTGGGGGATTCTTGTAATCCTGATTCCTATCATAATTAATAAAATATTTTTTTCTTTTTCTTCAATTACTTGAACATAGATTCTGGTCCCTAACACCTCAGCTTGGGCTTTCATCTCCACCATGGTAGCTTTGATGTGATGTTCACCATTTTGTTTTCAAGAGCAGCGACCTTTGCTTCCATTCCTCCTTTCTCAATCTTCTTCTTTGGTGGCATTCACTTCTGTGGTCGAGGCTGAAATGCTGACCTCTTAGAATGGATCTTAAATCGTCTCTCTCAAATATCTGGCAGGTCAACCAATTTGATGCAAACTTGTAAAACCAATAGGGAAATTAGACAATTCAAAAAGGGGAAACAAAGGAAATGATGCTGGTATTATCTGATATAAAGGACAATCAGTAGAATGAGTACTACTGCCACAGAGTTAGGCTCCTACAGAGAGCTTATGCTCTCCATCCATAACTAACTTCTTGATTCTGAAAAGATACCCCTCTCTCACACACCAGTCCCACTACAACAGACTCCTCCTTACTTGGCTAACCACTTACTTCTTTGTATCACGTCACTCTCCTCGCTTATACATTTCTTCTTTCTTCTAGTGTAAACTCTCCATAGTGTGCCCATTTGAGCCCATATTTTTAACTGCAGTCCTAACATTAGTTTGTTCTAGTTTTGCTTCTTTTTTTTATGCATAAACATATTTGCAGTTTGCTTTATGCTATCAATAGTAGTTTACTAAGGCTCTGCTATGTTTGTTATTATAAATGCTACTCAAAGAGTTTTATTTTGTATGGTAATATACTGTGATGTTTTATATAAAAATCCTGAAAATGAAAAGGGAAATATAAAGTCAGAATATAGTTCTTCCCTAAATTTTTTATATAAAAGCAGCATATTATATTTGCAATGGAGAGTAAAACATTAGTCTTCAAATCAGTAAAATATAGCATAGGAAAAAAATGTGCAGGCATAACCTCATACTAGAAACTCTAGCGTTGTGATCTAACCAAATTCACTCAATTCAAGCATGCAGAATGACTTGCACAATTTATTTCTCTAAACGATAGAAAACAATATGAAGAAAATGCTTCAAGAACATAGGCATAGCTGTAGCTCCTCCAAAACAGGAAAAGGCTATTTCAAAATTGTCAAGAAACCTCACATTTTGTTTTACAATTAGAAAATAATTTTTCACACTTTCCTAAGAAAAACACACATTCCAATGAAAATATATGATTAATTTATGCACATATTTTAATCATATTCAATTAAAATCAATTTCATCAAAATCAGTTCTGCTTAACTTTAAATCAAGTAGGTTCAAAGAACCCAGACTCCAAAAGCACATCACACAAACAAATATCACAAGACAGTCTTTGTGTGGCCCAAGAAAATGTCATTGATCTTCACCCATAATTCAAGTTATGTAATTCAAACCAAACAAGAGACTTAAGGGCCCTAACCTTAGAGAAAATATTTCCTTTCCCAAAAGATTTGGTATGACCTAGATTCTGCCAAGTCCTTGAGAGGGTACCAGGGAGTCTACTCTATTTACAATGCTTTAACAAAAGTTTTATGTTGCATTGCCTAAGTTGAGAGTTGGTGTAATAATATTTATAAGCTGCGTGTTTAGTCATTAAGGTTATGTCTATGTAATACATGAGCACCTTTATAATTTTCATGTATTGTTTCACCTCTGATTGTTTGTCCCCAACAACATTCTTACTAAAGAACAGTCTAAGTTTTCGTACAGCATGACAAGAAGTTGAGATAACTTCTATTCTTTTGTTTCTTACACAATTAAGCATATTTTCATTACCAAGCAAAAACTATTGAAATATTGTATTTATTTTTAAATTTCCCAGGCAGTGCAACTGATTAAAGGATCTACAAATTCAGCAAATGCAAGGTATCGAAGCTTTAAATTTTAAACACATTAAAGTAAATATACTCGTAATTTAAAATTAATATAAAAAAACTCGTAACGTAACAAATTTAACATGTACTACTACGCAATCATTATGATATAATTAAACCTAATACAACAGACATATTCTTACTTAGAATACCCCTAACCTCTTTTTCATTGCCATAAACCTGAGCACAATCTATATGCCGATATCCAACCTGCATCGATATTGTCACATTGACCTGTAAGCCAACATTATTCATTAACTCTAAAACAAATCCATTAAGTAAATAATAGCAATACAAATAAAAAAAGAGAGCAAAGTGTTGAATTTGAAAAGAAAAAAGAATTAATGGAATGGATAATATATTAATAATTAGTAACGAGTGAGAGGAAAGGGTGCAACGTTGATAGCAGTGGCCAAGGCATGAGCAACAACACCGGGTTGAGAGCAAGCCAAGTGCCCAAACCAACGGAAGGTATCTTAGCGCCTGTGTTTAACTCAAAGAAGCGAAGATCATCACTTGCCATTTTCTACTGTGCGGAATGGAACTAAGGTCCGCAGTTTCGATTTGTTCAGCTTTTATTCAGAACTACGTAAATTCCTCGTGTTGCGCACGAAGAAATATTTTATTTATGACAGCTAGGCGTTCTATTATTAAGAAAAATTAATACTAATGCCTCCGTCCTTTCTATATAAAAAACAATACCCGCTATGTTTGTCCTTCATTTTTTAAAGAATTTTTAATTTTTTTAAATATAGTATAAATTTATACTATATTTAAAAAAATTAAAAAATTTTAAAAAAAATCGAACATACTTTAAATTACTGTAACCTAAAAAATATATATATTATATTTTTTATTAATATAAATTTTATTTTAAAAATATTTATAATATTAAATAATATAGTTAATAATTTATATATTTAATAATATTAATTTTATTTTTATTTTTATAATAAAAATTAAAAAATTTATTTTATTTTATTTCTTATAAGAAAGACCAAAAGTAGTATTATTTTGGTCCTAAAAGCGGCATAATTCTGAGTGACAGTACTAAATACTTAACTAAATTTTTATTCATTTATAAATAAATAAAATAAAAAAGATATAAATATTATTAAAATTATAAACTTGTATTTATAATAATAATTTATAAAATTAAATAATACTTTATCCTGTACACTAAAAAATACTTAATATTTAGATTGTTATAATTTTTTATTTTAATAAATCTATATATATATATATATATATATATGTGTGTAAAATTGATTATGTAAAATTGACTACACCTACTTATTATCTTATGCATTAAATTTTGAAATGTATAAAGTCATTTTTATGTATGTGATTTCATTTACTTATTACTCTATACATTAAAATTTAGAACTTATAAAGTTACTCTTATATGCACTCACTTATTACTCAATGCATTAAAATTCAAAACGTATAACTTATAAATTAAAATTATATTTATTCATACTTATTTATTTTTAAATTATATTTAAAGAATTTTTATTAGAATTAATGAATTGTATTTAAAGAATTAATTCAGACCCTATAAATATGTAAAATTGACTACACCTATTTAATACCCTATGCATTAAATTTTGAAATGTATAAAGTCATTTTTATATATATGATTTCACTTACTTATTACTCTATACATTAAAATTTAAAACGTATAACTTATGAATTGAAATTATATTTATTCATACTTATTTATCTTTGAATTGTATTTAAAGAATTTTTATTAGAATTAATGAATTGTATTTAAAGAATTTTTATTAGAATTAATGAATTGTATTTAAAGAATTAATTTAAAACCTATATATATATATATATATATATATGTGTGTGTGTGTGTAAAATTGACTACACGTACTTATTACTAAGTGTATTCAATTTTAAAACGTAACTTCATCTATTTATTGCTCTATACATTAAAATTCAGAATGTATAGAGTCATTTGCATTGACTCCACTTACTTATTAATCTGTACATTAAAATTCAAAATGTATAACTTTTGAATTAAAATTATATTTTATTCACACTTATTATGTTTGAATTATATTTAAATAATATTTATTAGTATTGATAATTATATTATGTTACAAACGGCAACATAAATATTTATACTATAAATTAACTTAAATCACCGTTATTAAAATTAATTATAATATTTTCCATAATTTATGAATTAAAATTACTATTGTATTTTAATATAATCTATATTTTATTATATACTTCAAACACTAAAATATATTTTGAATTAAAAAAATAAACTTACAAAATTATTAGTTTATAATATATGTTGTTAAATTAAATTTATAATAAAAGATGAAATAATTATTAAGTAATGTCACAAGAATTATTTTTTTATAATTAATATAAAAAAATAAACTTATAAGATTATTATTTTTATTATAGATTATAAAATTATATTTTTAATAAAAAATTTGGTAAAAAAATTACTTTTATGAAATTTAGTTTGAATTAAAAAAAAACATATTTATAAAAAAATTACTTTTATTATAGATTGTTAGATCAAATTTTTAATTATATCTAACAACAATGATTATAAATTGCTTTAAATTATCATATATTAAAAATAATTATAATCTTTTTTATAATTTATGATTTAAAATTATATCTAATTTTTAAGTTTAAAATAATTTATAATTTAATATATACTTCAATCACTAAAATTTGAATTATCCTATGGATTAAAATTAGAAATAATTTAATAAATCTTATTAAGTGCACTTACTTATTATTCTATACATTAAAAGTTAAAACGTATAACTTACGTATTTAAATTAGATTTTATCATACTTATTGTCTTTTAATTATATTTAAAAAATGTTTATTAGAATCGATAGTTATATTATATTAAAATATTTTTTTATTGTAATGAAAAATACTCAATTAGTTTAATATTATGAACGAATATTTTAAAAAAAATAATTATTGGGTAATGTCATAATAATTATTTTTTTATAATTAATATCAAAATACAAAATTACACTTATAAGATTATTACTTTTATTATAGATTGCTAAATTATATTTTTAATAAAAAATTATTTATAAAAAAATTACTTTTATGAAATGTAATTTGAATTAAAAAAATATATTTCTAAAAAAATTACTTTAATTACAAATTGTTAGATCAAATTTCTAATGAAATGATAAGTTTAAATATTTAAATTATCTATTTAATTAGTTTAATATAATATGTAGTTCAATATATATTTCAAAAACTAAAATTTACTTTAAAGTAAAAAAATTGTTAACTTAAATTTTTAACAAAAAAATTATATAATAAAAGTAATTTATTAGAAATTTAATTATATATAATATTTTATTCTTAACTATTATACATATGAAAAGATAAATTTTATTATATTATTTATTTATTTTATAACTTTTCATATATTTCTAAGTAAGATTTCATCTTTACTTATATAAGTTATGTTTAGTTGTTTATACAATTTTTGAAAACTTGTTCACCATCCTTTTTATTGTCATTTTTTTTTGTATTTTGCAATCATGTCAGCGGTCAAGAATTATCTATCCATGTAAGTAAAAGTATTTTTGAGTTTGATATTTTCTTTCTATTGTCATCTTTTTTCTTTGTATTTTGCAATCATATCAGCGATCAAGAATTACCTATCAACGTAAGTATATGTATTTTTGAGCTAGATGCTTGGCCAACGTGCTTTCAGATTAGCTTCTGCTAATATTCTGTGAGCTAAAATGATGATATGCTTATGTTGTATTTATTGAGAACTTAATGAACTTTCTATGACTCAAGACAAATTAAAATAATTGCAATCTTCTTTTTTTTTTTTGGACACATGTTTCCCTTTAATATATATTTATCAAAATATAAAATAAATTAATGGTAAAACAAAGAAAATCAACAATTTATTTAAGAGAGAGATGAAACATATTGCAAAGAGGATAATTTATAGCGAGTGAGAATAAAATGCATATAGTTTGAAGTGGATGGAATTAAAATAAATGACCACAATGATACTGGAGTAATGTTTTTTTGAACAATGCTAGTTGCACATGTTAATAATATTGACCACTCATTAACAAGCTTAGAAGTAGGTTAACCAAGCTTGAAGCCTTATTAATTATCCCAGTTTGAAGTCAAGCACTTCAATTGGCTCTCTTTTGCCTCAGTTTACATTCATGTCATTTCATTATTTTCATCTGAAAATTATTAATTATCCCATTTTGAAAAGTTTGGAACATCATTTATCCTAATTTAGGGTTTGACAACTTATCGATTGCCCCTGTTTAATTATATCATGCCAATTGTCCCAGATTAAGGATTTTAACACATCCATTGATCCAATTTAAGCTTTTATCATGCTTTTCATTTATGATCCCTTTTGGTAACTTTTTTTTTTTATTTCATGAAACTTTTTTTTTACTTTTCTTTTTCTTTTTTCTTTTTGGTAAATCTAGCAGTCAAGTCTCTCTTTTTTCTTTTGCGCTGACTTTTGCCTAAGTTGCTCTTTTGAGTTTTCAACCTAGCGGACATCTTTTTTTTTTTTTATAATTTACATTTAAGATCCTTTTTGGTAACCTTTTTTTGTTTTTATTTCATGAAACCTTTTTTCTTTTTCCTTTTTGGTATTTTTCAAATCTAACAATCGAATCTTTCTTTCTTTTTTTTCCATCCTTTTTTTTTTTTGCATCTTTATTTTTCTTTTTAAAAAGATCCCAACTATCATATCTGGGAGAAGTAAAGTCTAATTAGAAAATTCTTGTGGCATAATGTATTCAATCTTTTGATGTGAAGTGGGGTATAATTTATAAGTATGATCACATTTTTTATTTTCAAACTTGTTTCTATTTGTACTCTTTAAAAGAAGATTTTGTCATCTTTCATAAGTAAAATTATTTTAATTCCTCAAAAAGTTGCCCCATTGCACTTATTCTTCTTTAATCCAAACCCTTTTTTTTTCTCTCAAAATATTGCCCCAATTGCAATCCAATCTTTGTGACCATTCATTACAACGATATTCATACATCAAGATAAAGCTTCCAAATACATGCATTTTTCTCATTTGCTTGAATAATGAAACAGGCAAAGTTACTTGAATTATTGCAAAATTATTTTGAAATAGGTAAGAAAATAAAGTTCAAAATGTACAAAAAGGAAACATGTTCGTTCAAATTTCAAAAAAAGGGATACCCTAAAGCTTTAGGTAAAGCATTAGAATTATTGCAAAATTATTTTGAAGAATTAAAAATCAAAGGAAGATTGATGGTTTCTCAATTGTTAAATTTTTATTTGGCAAACAAGCATAGAAAAATGTCTTCCTTGAGGTATGATATTCCATCTTAGGACTCAGTTCAAATTAATGAAGTAAAGTTAAATAGGCATTGGCGAGATATCTAAAAAGAACCAATTATACTAACTACTTTGACCATTTCTAAATCTGATTTTACATTTAAAAATTAAAAATTTGAATTTAAATTTTAAATTATTTTTTTATCTATTTTCTTAACCTCTTAAAAAAAGAAATTATTATATTTAATTTTTTATTTTGAAATTTATTTGTGACAGGGACCCGAATAAAATTAGGTATTTACAAACAACAAATTCCAATGAAAATAAATGGACTTTTCTTAACAATTTGAATTCAACAACAAATGATTGAAAAATAAAAGTGCGAATATCAAGATTGTGGGATACACTAAACATATATCACAAGAAAAAGTTAATTAATACTGATATGGTACTGATTGATGAAAATGTATTAGATTTGTTTTTCCTTATAAAAGATATTTATTCATATTTATTACTAACTGTATTCAATTTTAAAACGTAACTTCATCTATTTATTACTCTATACATTAAAATTTAGAATGTATAAAGTCATTTGCATTAACTCCACTTACTTATTACTCTGTACATTAAAATTTAAAACGTATAACTTATGAATTAAAATTATATTTTATTCACACTTATTATGTTTGAATTGTATTTAAATAATATTTATTAGTATTGATGGTTATATTATGTTACAAACGGTAATATAAATATTTATACTATAAATTAACTTAAATTACCGTTATGAAAATTAATTATAATATTTTTCATAATTTATGAATTAAAATTACTATTGTATTTTAATATAATCTATATTTTATTATATACTTCAAACACTAAAATATATTTTGAATTAAAAAAAGTAAAGTTAGAAAATTATTAGTTTATAATATAGGCTGGTAAATTAAATTTATAATAAAAGATAAAATAATTATTAAATAATGTCACAAAAATTATTTTTTTATAATTAATATAAAAAATATACTTATAAGATTATTACTTTTATTATCGACTGTAAAATTATATTTTTAATAAAAAATTTGAAAAAAAAATTACTTTTATGAAATGTAGTTTGAATTAAAAAAATACACATTTATAAAAAAATTACTTTTATTATAGATTGTTAGATCAAATTTCTAATTATATCTAATAAGAGTGACTATAAATTGCTTTAAATTATCATATATTAAAAATGATTATAATCTTTTTTATAATTTACGATTTAAAATTATATCTGATTTGTAAGTTTAAAATAATTTATAATTTAATATATACTTCAATCACTAAAATTTGAATTATCCTATGCATTAAAATTAGAAATAATTTAATAAATCTTATTGACTGCACTTATTTATTACTTTATACATTAAAAGTTGAAACGTATAACTTACATATTTAAATTAGATTTTATTCATACTTATTGTATTTTATGAACTGTAGTTTGAATTAAAAAAAACATATTTATGAAAAATAACTTTAATTACAGATTGTTAGATCAAATTTCTAATGAAAAGATAAGTTTACATATTTAAATTATTTATTTAATTAGTTTAATATAATACATAGTTCAATATATATTTTAAAAACTAAAATTTTTTTCAAAGTAAAAAAATTGTTAACTTAAATTTTTAACAAAAAAAAAATTATATAATAAAAGTAATTTATTAGAAATTTAATTATATATAATATTTTATTCTTAACTATTATACATATGAAAAGATAAATTTTATTATATTATTTATTTATTTTATGACTTTTCATATATTTCTAAGTAAGACTTTATCTTTACTTATATAAGTCATGTTTAGTTGTTTACACAACTTTTGAAAACTTGCTCACCATCCTTTTTATTGTCATTTTTTTTGTATTTTGGAATCATGTCAGCGATCAAGAATTATCTATTCACGTAAGTAAAAGTGTTTTCGAGTTTGATATTTTCTTTCTATTGTCATCTTTTTTTTTTTGTATTTTGCAATCATATCAGCTGTCAAGAATTACTTATCAATGTAAGTACATATGTTTTTGAGTTTGATATTTACTTTAATGTTTTCCATGTTTTTGTAAGAGAACAACAAGTTTCAATGAAGATAAATGGACTTTTCTTAACAATCTAAATTTAACAACAGATGATTGGAAAATAAAAGTGCGAATATCACGCCTGTGGAATACACTAAACATATATCGCAAAAAAGAGTTAATTAGTACTGATATGGTACTGATTGATGAAAAGGTATTAGATTTGTTTTTCTTTATAAAAGAATTATTATTTTTTATAAATTATAATTATGTTGTCTTTTATATATTGTTCTATAATAACTAACTAAATTTATTTCTAAATTTTCTAACCGATTAATTTTTTTTATAGAACAATTACATACATGCTTCCATACGATGAGGTATTTCTTACAGGTTCAAAGGTATACTAAAGGAACGAAAAGTATACTCCATAACAAATTTTACATTGACAAAGAAAAAAGATAGATTTGCTGTGGTTGAAAACAATCCTTTCGTATTGCAATTCTATGCTACAACTATTATTAAGGAAGTAAATGATGATAACATAATTTCTTTTTATATATTTGAGTTTGTGAACTTTGAAGATCTAAACAGTCGTTGTGGCAATAATGTCTTAACAAATATTTTGCTGTAAAAATTTACTAAAATTTGTTATATAATTTGTATTTCATTTATAAATTAGTTCATTAAAATTATTTATTTTATTAATAGATGTGATTAGAGTGGTCATATATAGAAGTTTTGTTGAAGAAAAAACAACTGCTCAAGGCAAGGTTAATATCATGACGCTTCAATTACAAGACGTGAGGTATAAGCAATTATTCTAAATTTATTATTAATTGAAAAATTTTATAATTTTGGTTAAATTATTTGCAGGAGAAATAGAGTGAAAGTGATACCGTGGGATGATTATATTGCACTATTTGAAGAGATAATAAAAGATAACACATCTAAGGATTCAAAAATCAATGTTGCAATATTCACATCCACTATCGTGAAAGAATTTCAAGGTAATTATATTATTATATTTTTAAAATATTTTATTGAAATAAATTATATATATATATATGCTTCATATTTAATTATAAAAAAAATGAGTGTATGTATTATAGATAATATTTCTATTTCCACATCAAGATCAACAAAGATTTATGTTAATATTGACATACCAGAAGTTACTCATTTTATAGATTGATTCAGGTATTAAAATTATCTAAAATCTCTATATTATGTTAATTATTGTTAATTCTTTATTTTTTATCTTAACCATATTTTAAATTATTCATTATCACTTTGTTGTAGAGATTTTAATGATGTGCATATTGCTGACAATGTTGATAATACAAGATCTACCATTCTTCCTAACTTAGAAAATTTTAAAAATATATCTAAAATTTTGATAATGACAAAATCAAAGAGTAATATGGTAAATTTAATTTCTCTTATACTTTGTTTTTCTTAATAAATTTTTAAACTAATTTTTTAATCAATTTTCAGAATGTCGTAATTGGTTGTATTGCAACTGTGAACAATATATTGCTTAAAAATAGTTGGTATTATATTTCTTGCCCCCATTGCAAGAAAAAAGTTTCTTTCACAGCTACAAATTTTAAATGCGAATCATGTTATAAAGACGTTGATTATCCAATGATAAAGTAATTAATTTATCACTATATATCCAAAATTTTAAATTTTCATGTTAAAATAAATTAAATTATATATTATTACCTTGATTAATATAAATTACAGGTTTTGTCTAGAGCTTGATGTTAAATAATTAGCACAAGTAAAATTAAAAGATTTTATTGAAATATCTGAAATTGTAAGTAAAAGTGTTAGGTTCTAACTTATTGAAAAATTTAATCAAATATTTGATTATATACATAAAATATATTAACACATATAACTATTTTTATATGATAATTTTTTAAAGGATGATGGTGAAGGGTTAAAGTTGCCTCCACAACTTTTAAAGATTATTGGCACTTCACATAATTTTCAAATAAAAATGAATACTTACTTTAAAAGTTATGGAAGACAAAGTTTCACGGCAAATAAAATTGTAAAGCCGATAATAAAAGTAATATAGAAGATTAAATTGAAGTTTCATTACTTTTATCTATAATGTTTATAGATACGATGATGAATAACTTTATTTTTATTGTCTAATATTTATAGATTGAGAAGGAAGAAGGTTTAGACAATACAAATACAATAACAAAAGAAAATGATTTGGCAATAAGTTGTTCACATATATTTCTAACTGTGGAAACATCAAACTAAAAAGAAGGAGAAAATTAATGTATAAATTATAAATTTATAATGTATTGTTCAAATTCTTATATCATACAGTAATTTATATTTGATATTTTCTTTTAAGTTGCAACTTAAGAAAGACGAAACAAAAAATGGTGAACATAGGGTAACAATGGAAGATTTAGAAGATTGAATAATTTTTATTGAAATATTGTATAAATACTTTTAATATTGTATAGAATCTGAAAAGTAAAATGTCACCAAACATTTACGTTTTTTTATAAAATAATTTTGTTATTTTATTATATCTCTCCCTCTTACTTTATTATGTATTGATTTTTGTTCTTAGACAAATCTTATATGTGACTTATATAAATTTTATATTATATCAATATTTGTAATTTTCATTAATATAAAAATTAAATTTTATATTAAATACAATCATTTTTTTCTTTTAGTTATTACCTAAATCTTAATTAAAAAATTTTTAACAACTCTTTTTTTCTCTTCTTCTATTATTTTATTTTTTTTAAAAAAAATTTAATAAGAATTGATATATCATAATTATGTAAATCTATTAACATAGACAATATTTTATTTATATTTTATATTATAATAATTATGATGACAAATTTAATTTTTTTAAATTAAAAAATAACAACATTTATCCTTAATGATTTTGTTGCAATGTTTCTTTTTATAAAATGTTATAATAAGAATAACAAATTCAAAATTCTTCAATTAAAACTAATTAATTATAACAATTAAACTAAATTAAATATTATTAAAAATTATAACAATGAAAATAAATTTGATTTGATTTTGAAACCTTTAGGTAACCGTTCCATTTCTATATTTAAAACTTTTTATATCGTAATGAATGAATAAGTAAAGAAAATATAACGTTTTAACTCTGAATTAAGTTCAAATATTATATTTAATTTATATATATATATATATATATATCATTTGTTTCAAAAGTTTACGAATATTTTTTTTACATACTTTTAAAATTTTTTGAGTATGAAGTTTAAATCTTCACAACAATCAAAAGATTTTCATTCCGAAAAAGATAGAGGTTAGTGTTTAAAATGTTATATAAATATTTTTTATATTAACATATAAAATTATAATTATTTATTAGAATTTCATATTCTAACTATATGATTATTCAAAATTTTCAGATTGAAATATAAGTTCTAATACTTTTGAAAATTTTTCTGAGAGCATTCAATTGTAAACACAAAGAACAGTGCTTCCTAATGGAAAAATTCAGTCATTTTGTGAACTTATAATTAGTTCTCAAAATATAAATTAAAATACAGGTATGATACATAAAAATATGAAATCAATATAAATATTTTTTTATTAATATAATTATTTATTATGTTATATTCTAATTATATATTTTTTAATTTAAAAAAATAGTTAAATTGGGTTCACTGAATATTGACCTTTTTTGTAGGACCAAGTAATATATCAGGTAATATTTAAATTACAAGAATATTCTAATGTAGCATCACTAAATTATACATATTTTAATTTTACAATACTATTCTAATATGTATGATATTGTTTGTAAATAAATTTGTTTATATAATAATTCAAAAAATAATATATTTTAATTTGCATACATTATCATATAATTTCTTTTATGTATTTATACTGAAATTTTTATTATTATCATTTTTAATAAAATTATGATAGTAATGATTTATTTATTTATAAAATAAAATATTTGTTAATATCATCATTAAATTTTTTTAATTAATTTCAAGAATTTTAAAAAATTTCTAAGTAAGTTGGTATTTATTTATTTATCTTTTAAAATTTATTACAATTATTACCATATGAAATTTATTTATTATATTATATTTTAAAATAAATTATAATATGTATGACAAAATATATATATATATATATATATAATTTACTTATTTATTTATTGGCCTTTTTAAAGATACAACATATTATTAGTTCTGTTATTATCTTAATAAATATTATCATAATTTTATTAATTCTATTATTATTACATTGATAAATAATTTTTTAAAATTATTTTAAAATTTAAATTTATTTTAATTCTTTATTTTAATTAAAAATTAATTATAAAAATTTATTCATTCATATATTAGTATTATTGTTATAAACTTTAGTGATATTTGCTTATTTATTTATTAATATATATTGATTATACACATATAAAGTTTTTCATAACTGTTCTTATAACTAATATTATATCATACAAATTATAAATTAAAAATATGCTTACCTATTTATTAATAATTTTTTTAAAATTGTAGATGATAATTCAAAATATATGAATTTAGGATAAGAAATATAATTTATAGAATTCAAGTTGGAGATGGAAACATACCAACAATTAGTAAAAAAGAAGAAGAGATTTCTATGTGGATAAAAATTCCAAGCCAATATCTACTCATGTCAATGGATGATTCACTCAAGCAAATTTTTGAAAACACATATCCAAATTTCTAACAATAAATGCGGGATGAAAAACACCTTCAAGAGAGGATCATACTTACTCCTTTAAATGATATTGTTGATTATATTAATAATTATATCATAAACATGGTTGAAGGATCAAGAAAGTATTACAGAAGCTCTGACAAGATTGACAAAGCAACTGATAAAATAACTGAGCAAGAGCTTATGTATCCTGTAGAATTCTTGAATACTTTAAATTTCAATGGATTTCCTCCCCATTGCTTGCAACTCAAAGAAGGAATGCCAATTATGCTACTTAGGAACATCAATCCACATTAGGAATGTGCAATAGAACAAAATTCCTTATCATACATTTAGGAGAGTTGATAATTGAAGCAAAAATAATTACAGGAAACAACATTGGTGCTAAGATACTTATTCTGTGGATAGTTTTAACAGCAAGTGACTCCAAGTGGCCTTTCTTTTT
This sequence comes from Abrus pulchellus subsp. cantoniensis, assembly GCA_024086825.1. NCBI lineage: Eukaryota > Viridiplantae > Streptophyta > Magnoliopsida > Fabales > Fabaceae > Abrus > Abrus pulchellus. The sequence continues at coordinate 18,364,666 of CM044056.1, forward strand.
AAGAAGAAAACAATTTTCAATAAAGATATGTTATGCAATGACAATAAACAAAAGTCAAGGCTAATCGTTAAATTATGTTGGATTATATTTGTCAAAATCTGTATTTAGTCATGGTCAATTATATGTTGCATTGTCTAGAGTAACGTTAGCAAAAGGAATAAAAATCCTTATTATTGAAGAGGATGACAAATATATAGGATATACAAAAAATGTTGTATATAAGGAAGTATTTCATAATCTTCCTCAATGTAATTATATTTAATATAATAAATTTTTTTATTATATTTATATATTTTTATATTTAAATTATATATTTTATATTTTAAAATAAATTAATTTAATAAAAATAAAATAAACCTTTGTAATGCACGGGCATATTTACTAGTTATGACATGAAAATTAACATAAATTATAATAAATATTTTATATTTGAATTGTCAATTTAAATTTATAAATAATTATTAATTGTAAATACAAAAGATATTTTTTATAATTTTTTAAAAAAATTATAAAAAATATAAATATAAGTAATTAAGACTTATTAATTGTAACACTCCAAATTTTACTACTTTTAAATTAGTTACTAGTCATATCAATTTAAATAAATTAGAATTAGATAATATATAAAAAAATTTAAAAATTAAAACACATTTAGCAAAATTGATTAAAAAAAAGACAGACTAAGGAAGAATTATAGGATAACCTAAAATAGGAATTATAAGAATTATAATCCGTTGAGAAGAAAGAAAAATAGAAGATTAAATATCATTTACAAAATTGGTAAAAAAACTAAAATATCAATTGAATAGGCATGTAATGATGACATGATTTGGGTAATGAAATGATCATAAAAATTCTAAAATATTTATGGCAAAAAAGGGTTATATTTATTCAAGAACCAAGTCTAAACTTTAAATAAAAAATTCAAATATAATTTCTCAAGTTCAGCATTCATGTGATATGTAAAAGTTTGAAAAATTGGACAAAACTTTCGATTTTATCCTATCTTATCCAATCCAAGTGACACAATTTTTGGCACAAAAGAAGACCCAATTTGTAAATAATTTAGTAAGAAATTAACTAAAGTAAAGTAGGCCAATAGGAAAAGAAGCTTAGTTTACCAAAACTCATGAAAATGATACTAGAGTTAATGATCCAATTTCTAACTAAATGGTCTAACCAAATGACAACTAAACCAAACCAATTTCAGCCAACAAATAGTTTTATGTGAGGAAAAAATTTGACTTGAACAATCAAGAATTAAAGGCAAACTAAGCAAGTACACTTAGGCAAATAAGATGACATCATAAGGGTCAAAATTTCCACATTTATCATAACTTTTAGGGACCACTTTCCACAAGGATAAAAGCTGAATTACGGGGAGACTTCAAAAGCAAAGTTATTGGACTTAGACTCTCCTAGTTGGAGGCCATTTTAACATGTAAAATGAAACAAAGTGGAAACATTTAGCCAATATTTCAAATCCAACCAAACCATGCCCCTTTAATCACTTAACTACATCCAACACACACTAAAAGAAGCCCCACCACTCAAAACTAAGTAAAAAGACTATAATATTTGAGGACCTTTTCGGGCGCCTTCAAAGCTGATTTAGAGAGACAAGAAAGAGGTTCAAATTAAATCAAGAAAGAGAGAGAGAGAGGCAGGATCTTCTTACACCAGTATAAGTCTAAAAACTCTAATATCCAATCTGAGGCTTTCATTTAACTTAAATCTAACAGTTAGTAAAGTAATAAATTATAACTCGCTAGATTTAAGTTAAATGAAAGGCTCATATTAGGTCTAAGAGTTTTTAGACTTACACTGGTATAAGAAGATCTTTCCCTATATATATATATATATATATATATATATATATATATATATATATAGGAGCAGTGACATATGATGACATTGATGCTTTATAAAAAAGGGTTGTGACAGTCTGTATAGACCTAAGACTCACAAAATACTGTATAGAGAACAAACCTTCTCTACATGTCATAAGCAATCTATTATTGAGTAATCTATAATATTTTATACTTGTCAAATAGTAATTGAAGGATTATTTGGTATTGAAATAGATTTAGATAGAGTTTGAAATTTTTTAAAATAAATAAAAAAAAGTGAACACTGTCGGTGAACAGTGACGTATCATGTAACATCCTCAATTTCGATTTACTCGTCATGGATTATTTGTTGTTAATTAGTGATTTCTCGCTTCATTCTTTTTTAATTTAGACTTGTAGTGGATTAAGATGTTTCTGTGGTTGATTGATTTATTTTTTCTTTTTCTTTTCTCCATGTAAATTTTTCCAATTGACTTGTGTTTTCACTTGCATCAATATTCTTTTCTTTGGTACAATAACATATTAATGGTTGATGTATTTTTTGTTTACATAAGTCTTCATTGTCATGTGGTAGAATACTTTAAGAACCCTAGGATAGCAAAACTAACCCTAGGACGAAATTGTCTTTTGATCAAGATAGGTGGACCTCATTTTATTATTATTATTATTATTATTATTATTATTATTATTATTATTATTATTATTATTATTATTATTATTATTATTATTATTATTATTGCTAATATTATCCTCCTAATTCATTTTATCTGTTTATGTTGTATTGTTATTTTTTTTTATTGAAAGAGAAACTACTCGTGTGACCCTTGCCCTTCCTAGCCATTATCGATAATTTTCTCTCTCTTGCATTGAATACCCACTTGACCCTAGTTAATATATGCATGAGTCTTTTCGTTTTCTCCTAACACCATACGCCTTAAATTCACCATTTAGTAGAGCACCACCTTTTTCACATTATGTTTCACGTGCAGCAAAGGGAATCTAAAGAGACACATTACCTATTTAAAATTTTTCCCTCTTAATTAGGGCGACCAATTTTTGTTTAATGCATATGGGAGGGAGAGAGAATTGATCTTAGTGGCCTGGATTCTGAGCCTAAATAATTGCACTTAATGCAATGTCCATTTTTCTAATTACCCTAATTAAATGCAGTCGCCCTATCTTAAACCACCACACTTCATATGGCAATTAATGGAAATTTCCCTCTTTATGATGCAATTGAAAAATAGAGCCTTTATTCTTCTCTTTAAGTGCAGAATTTTCATATTCCCATGCATTTAATTAGGATTGACCATTCATCTTAAATTAGCATTAATCCCATGGTCATTTATTAAGGAAGTTTCCCATGTCTTTTGCACTCACACGAGAAACCTTTCCCTTACCTCATTTAAAGCACCACTAACATCTTTAATTGCTTCCCACCTGCATTTAATCCCTCGGGAAAATGGAGAGACGCATGCCCATTCCCTCCTCAAATGATTCAAACTGCCGGCTTGTATTAATGGGTAATCCAATCAATATGAGAAGTTACCACTAGAGCATTTAAACCTAGAATCCGTGCCCAACATTAATTGCATATTCCTTTCCTTAATTTTGTTGTAATTACTACTATTTATGGAGATTTTTGTGCACACACGATCCCAAAGGAGGCGCCACCTTTTCACAAGAAAATCAAGGGACATGACCATTTAGATGCTTAGAATATGGAAGGATTATTATTCCCTCTCTAAATTGATTCAAACGGCTGTCTTGCCTTAATTACCACCTCGCTGCATTTATTGCTCATTATGGGACGTTTTGCATGCACAAAGAAGCCAAGGAGGCGTGACCTTTCAAGGAGAGAGACCAAGAGCCACGTCCCTCCAAGTACTCTGGCCCTAACCCCTCGTGTGCAGCCCTCAACTGTCACGCCCACTAGAAGTGAAAGAACACTAGCCTTTTTGCTCATACTATATAAAGACTTTACTTATTTCCATGCGCCCTTTTCACTCTTTTTTCAAAAACTCTCTCAAACGTCTTCTCATCTTCGTTTCTCAAGGAACTAATAGACGCAAAAGGACTCGTCTTCACGGCCTGCATCTTCACCTCCTTTGATGGCCTTCACCCTCACTTTCTCTGACGATCACACCGCCACCGAGGAGACACCGTGGACGAACTTTTACGAGTCATCTGAATGAGTTTTCAACCTTCCCTTTTATCCTCATTTCCGACAAGGTAAGGGGAGTTCTTGCTTGCTTATAAATGTGTGTGTGTGTGAATGTGTATTGTTGAGTGTGGTGTATTTTCTTCTCCCTCATCTTCATCTCCGATGTCGTTAAAAGTTCACATGCAAATGAGTCACCTTTCATCTCCTAGTTTCTTCATTGGAATAACACTTAAAAATGATACGTCGTAACTTGAATGGGTGTGGATGAGTGAAAATGCTACTCGCATGTCGTTGATGTTGTGATATTTCCATGATTCTTGGTTCTTACTTTTTATCAAATAAAAATGATGACTTTAAGTGGGTATGTTATTGCATGTTAGGTTTTCGCATGAATTATTTACTTTCTTCTTGGTTTTTATTGCTCTGCCTCTTTTCTTAACCATTTCACTATGCAACCACTTATTTTTCCCTCTATCCACGTCCTTAAAAAAAATAATAAAAATATATAAATAGAAAGAAAGAACCTTTTTTTTTTTTTGGTTTTCGCCTGACCGAGAGTCAAGAAACCCTTTTCCCTTATTATGAATGAATTAATTTGCCATCTAACTACAAATTTTTCTAATTGTTGGTTCGATAATTTGATTGCATGTGGGGTTAAGTTGCGGTTGTTTTTATGACTTTTCTTTTATGCTTACTTAGAAAACACACTTTTGATTTTGGTATTCCACTGAAGCTATTGTAATTATTTTCACCTTCTCTCTTTTTCTTTTGCTCTAAGACCATGCATGTATGTGTAGCGTCCTAAATCACTAAAACACTTATATCAACTTTATAACATGATAAATTAGAAAACACCAAAATCTGGAAAATTTTTTTTTTCATACAACTTACAAGTATAGTTTCTCTTTCTCTGAGAGAGTTAACATGCATATAACTTTCTCATCTCATCAGTCCCTAACGCAATTCCAATAATATAATAAGATAGATCATCACTGTCAATATCTGAAAATACCTCAAATATATTAAACAGAAGTTGCAGAAATGTCAAGTACATAATTAAACAGTACGGTCAACATAGTTCAAGTACATCAAAACATAATATAACATAAATAGACCAACTTTCTAAGAGTAGTTCCTCTAAGACATAAATAAATAAATAGACATCAATCATAAGGCGAGTAATCTTCAATGGGATCAGACTCATCAGATGATGTCAGGGAATCAGAGCTAGAGGAAGTAGTCATGCCATGACCTCCACCATTCTCCTCCATTGTTCCAGTTATGCGAGGAGGTGAACGAGTAGTAGTGGGTGGAACTAAGGTAGATGGGTATGCAGGGTGCATATAATATGGCATGGTAGTGTACCTAATGGAGGATTCTACCACATAGACATCCCTCTCCATTGGCATGGGTGGGGAAGTAGGAGTCATAAGAGGAAATGGCACAGGCACGGGGGCTGGTCTAGCAGTAGAAGTACGGGGTCAATCGACATAGGAGTTAGGGAAGCAAATAGAGCAGGGTAAGGTAACTGAGTGTCACCAGGAGGGACAGAAAAGACAATCTCAAGAGGGGTGTCGGCAACATACTGGGTGATCCACGAACCTCTACTCTCCAATCCATGAATCATTCATGCTAATCTGCAGAAGATACTCTGCTGAGTCTCGGAGTCAAACACCCACATATCCTCCTCAGAAGGAAGGATTCACACCTTCACCTTGTTCCTGTCCATCTATATAAATAAAAGAAAAGCAATACAAGACAATACAAAAAAAGGGGTGAGTTCTCCAAACACAAACATCAATCATAGCCATACCCCAAGGAAGGTGGTGTCACAGTCACAATTCAATCCAACAATCAACATTCAGCATCCTCAAATGTTCAATCATATAGTAAGGTGATAAATATAATCATAACCATAGCCAATCTCACAAGTATTCAATCATCCCTAATAGTAATGCACATAATGCATGAATACAAGTTTCAATCTCACCCATATAGTCACTCATGTGTTCATATGCATGGGGATCCCATTCCTCTATGATTGGCGACTTGCCCAGCTTTTAGCATAGAGATAGATAGATAGATTCAAGTCGTATGGCAATCGGAGGACTCCATTCCCTACTCTGCACAGTGATAATCATAGATAGAAATAGAATAATAGCACATCATTGATGTGTAGTGCCATCCGGCACATTCAGGAATGGACCTCTACGACCCTAGTGTTATGGAGTTCATGTTAGGTTTGGCTAAAGTCTTCCAAGTGGGTCATGACCCGGCTACAGGGAACTCAGCTACTATGTGCCACGTAGGTCGGATGTTCCCCCTTTCGCCACCCCTAGAAGGTCTACTTTGGACCGAACTTCCAATACCTACAGTTGTGCCTCTGTAATGCCATTAAGTCATTTCACAAGATAAGATGATGCATGAAGTAGTATTTTCAGTTTTCTTGTGATAGTTTTCTCAACTCATTTCATTCAGCCACTTGGGGCTATTGCACAGTAATAATAGAAGTCACCATGGACTTAGAATCATAGCATATAGCATAAAGCTAGAAGTCATCATGGACTTAGCAACATGGATAGATAATCTTCATGAGTCACATGCCTTAGCATGGATAGATAGATTCCATGAGTTTCACAATAATTCTTAATGAGTTCATAATAATTCAAGATAGTATATTTCAGGAACTCAGAGCATAACATAGATTTCTCATCATAATTTCATAATCTCATGGTTTTATAATTTCACACTCATGGATAATTTTAGTGCAGCACATAATATATTGGACCATAACTTAGGCAAATCATTCAAGCCTTCATAATTCATTTCTTTTCTCAATTTACTCTTTCTTTCACATTTCAAGTCCAATCTCTTTATCAATTTAGCACAATCCCATTCCTCAATCCTTGTAAACTTTCCTTTCAAGTTCATCCTAACCTTTACGTTTATTTCCATCAATCTCTAACACCTCCTGAACCATAAGTCATTCCACTCAAACTCTTGCTCTCTTGATTTCTTCCTCTCGGTTTTTCTCTCCATGAAAGAACAAATCATCAAACTTAATTCCTCTCTAAACTATCAATTAAACAAGTTAATTCACAATAATCTAAAGGTGTTACCTCTCGATTTTTCACTCTTTATTAGGAAAGATAAATAAAACTTAGGTTCTTTCTATACCATCAACTTAATCAACTTAATTCACAAATATTCAAAGTCCTATCCTCTCAATTTTTCCCATTTTCTTGCATTGTCACTTGCTGATTTTTCGTTCTCAATGATCAACCACTCACAAAACAATTCAATCATAGCACTTCTAATAATTCCAATCATATTCATGGTCTATATCCATCAAACAGCCCTCAAAGGCTCTAGATTATGAACATTGCAATATTATATAATCATTTTCGCTGCACATTGTTATAATTCATCAATTCTTTCATAAGGTATGCAAATGATGCATGTGATGCTCTCAAATAGTAATTCCATAGCATTATTCACAATGAATAGTAAGCAACCCAAGTTTTCAGCCAAGCATCACTTCAAACATACCTCAAAGTACCTATCTCACATCCTTCACATTTTTCCAGCAATTCACTCAAGTAAATTTCATGAATTTCCACATCAAAATCAAGGAAATTCAAGTCTTGTAATAATTTTCATCCAAGGTTAATTATGCAAAATTTACAAGCAACCATTAACCTCTCAAACAAGTAATTTCAGCATGGTTCAATCAAATCAAGTCATGGCAAGACACTTTCAATTTCATTTTTGCTTCCTTACACAAGACAAGGCATACAAGATATTTTCTAATTTTTTGCAACATTTTAAATGCCAAAATTGAGACCATCCAAGCAATTTTCTCTTTTTCTTTTTATGAAATTAATTCCAATGAATCATACCAATCCTTTCCAAATATTCCAAGGTTTCAAAATATATAAATTTCAACCTTTTTCCTCATAATAATCAAAACCAACCTTTTAAAATTCATTTTTTTGTCAAGTTCAAAATAAGAAAAAAAGGAAAAAATCAACATGCAAACATAAGGTTTCATCATCCAAGTGCAGGACTTTAATTTTCAGCAATAGATTATGTTCAAAAAGGTCAAACTGAGGCAACACAAGGTGGTTTTTAGCACTCAACCATTTGATTTTTCCAAAGACCTTGACAATAACTTGTTTCAAAATATCCAAGCTTTTAGAACAATGAATCCGACACATGCAAGGGTATAGAATCAACATTCAAGTGTCAAAATCTAAACTGTTTCCAAGGATTCCTTCGTGCAAGGCAAAACCAAAACTTTAGAAGTGAAGAAAGTAAGTTACAAAGTTAAAATTCAACATGCAAGTGGAAAGAAGCAACATGCAAGCTCAGATTATGGCCTCAAGGGTGGATCATCATAAAATTAAGAATTCCAATCATGCAAAGGCAAAACTGAGACATGTACAAGGGATTTCAAACATATTTCAAGCTCAAAATTTCGTACAAAGGAAGAATTCCACATGCAATTCTCAAAAACTCAAACTTTCTAAAAGATTTCTTCATGGAAAGCAAAATTGGGACATGTACAAAGGAGAAATTAACATGCATGTGGCAAACTTTCAATTTTTGAGAGAAATCAACACATCCAAGCACAAAACCAAGAATATAGAAGTGATAGAAGTGAAGAGCAAGAGGTAAACTCAACATGCAAGGAGTTCAATCATTTTATCCAAGACCATGGAAGATAAAAATGAAAAATTTCTAAGGATTCTTCACAAATTTAACTAAGGGAAAGCAAAATAAAAGTGAAAAGTGAGAACTCTCCCTTGCCTTAGAATTTTGGGTTTGAAATGGTGGGAGAAAGGGCTGGAATTTGTGGATCTCCAAAGGGAGCTTGCTGAACTGAAAAAACAGCAACAAGGATCTTCAAATTTCTCCTCCAAAATGAGCTCCTTCCACACAAAAATTGGAGGAAAGGTGGAGGAAGATGTTGGTGATGGAGAGGTGAAGTGTTTGGGTGGTTTGGATGAAAGATTTATGAAGTTTGGGAGGCTGGAGCTTCTCAGTTTTCTTGATAGAACTTGATAGAGTTTAAGACTTTGAGAGAATGGAGAAGGAAGGAGAACAAGTGAGAGAGAATGAGAAGTGAGGTCTCAATTTTTGAGTGGCAAAATGAGCAAATGGAATAAAATGAACAATTTATATGAAGGTCAAGGTCTTAATGGTCCAAGGTAATTAGGAACTCATGGTTAGCTTATTGGATAAGCCTTGGAAGTCCCAAAATTTGCTCACGGCCCAAAAGGAGTAGGATTGAAGTGAAATTCGTGAGAAATTGGATAAGGAGGGTGTCACAGTTTTTAGTGTAAGAATATTGAATTTTTAGGGAAACTTGCAAGGAAAGTTAGTACATTTTGGCAAGCAAAATGCATGAAATAGTTTAGGGCTGCATGCACACAGTTTTGGAGCAATTTCCAAAAATTGGCACAAAACTCCAAGGTTAAGATTTTAGGCAACAAATGCATGTAATTTGATTGGTCAGAAAAGAATATGACATGATTAGGTTGACATGTGGACGAGACATTTGATGTGGTGCTAAATTCAAGAAAAGACAATTGATTAAAGCAATCATGATGTTGGCATTTTGAAAGACAAGAAAAGAATTTTCCAAAATGATTATGTTTGCAAATCAGGAGACAAAATCTTCTTGCATGGAATTCTAGTGATTGATACTAGATTTCGGAATATTCGGGTAATCACGGTGTTTGTAAATTGAGGGACAAGGTCTCGTTGCATGAAAATCTAGTGGCCAATACTAGATTTGGAAATCTTAGAAGTAATGATTACTAGATTTCATGAGATTCCATGCAATAATTTTGACAGCTAAGAAATGATTGAAAATCTAATGCAATGATTACTAAATCTCACGTTTTTTGAGGCAAATAATTATGATTTGACAATTATTTAAATAAGACAAAACTTGACTTTTTAGATAAAACTCTTAAGGATATTTTAGACAGTACAACTGAACATAATTAGAGAAATTCTTGGACGATATTGAAACCAAATATATTGCATGTGGTTACCCTAAAATGCCGAAGTTAGAAATAAATCAATATTCTATAAAAACAAAAATCAGCATCTATCTAATTATTCTGATACTAGCAAATCAGAACTAGCAAGTAATTATGATTCAAGAGCTATTAGCTAATTTACGAAAATCGGGGCATTACAGTACGACTATCCTTTTCTTGGATGTGTTAGTTCTCCTGAGTATAGTTTGATTTTGTGGTGTATGATTTCCTTGAAATTGAATGCAAAATTCGAGAATGATGAAGTGCGGGTGTCATTACATGATTATTCATATGCATGATATGGAGAATGGAGAGTCAATGTTATAGTTTGACGCAATTGAGGGATGTTGTGTGTTCAGGTTCAGGGGAAGAACATTGGGGGTAGTAGACAGGGGTTGTCCCAGTGGCGCGAAATAGCTCACCGTGGTCGGGATACGTCGCCAGCAAACCTTCATTAATCCTGACGCAGGCAAGCATTACCGAAGATCATGGTAGAACTCATTCCTGAGGAACAATGATGAAATAATGGAAAGGGAAATCCCTGTAAGGATGTGTACTTTATGTGCTTGTAGGGAATGAGGGTCTTCGATCACCTTGATTGGAGGAATGAAGGCGAACCAAGGGAGTGGAAGTTTCATGAGCTACACACATATTATTGACATTTCTGATTGGTATTATTGTTTTTGTTTAAATTGATTGCATGAGATATGAATGTGAATTTTTAAGACAGGTGCATCTTGATAGTATGATATCTTGTTCATTCATTTGGTGTAATTCAATTTTAGTTAACTTTTGTGTTGGACCCACCCTTTCTGTTCTTTTCTTTGGTGTTGTATTCTTTTGTGTGTTGCATGACTGTGTGGCAGATGGATCCTTAGCGGGCGATGATATGGGGAACGGACATCGGAGGGAAAGAGGTGTGGACAGACGATCCAGTGACACGTCGACTCGCGTACAAGGGAATGATCACTCTGAACGTGGGACCCCTCGCTAAGGAAGGCTGGAGGCCTTGCCGAAGTAACCACCTTATTAAGAATTTCTTCCTTAATTGCGTAATTGTTAATAAATATGAAAAATAAATTTTGTTGATGAAATTGCTAACAGTAAAAGAATAATAAATTAAAAGGAACAGATATTTTTATGAAAATAAATTATAGAAAATTATGGCTATAGGTATTCAAGGGAAATAGGCAAGTATTTAGACTGTAAATCCTCCTAAGTGTCCAAATAACTGAAATTCTTCTTCAACTACTTAGTTCCAAACCCTTATTACTATAGGAAATTCTAAATTAAATCAATACCTTTCTCAAGGATAATGATTCCTAACCCTCAGTTGATCAATCAGAATCTCTTCCTTAATTAATACCCCTAGGTTGCATTAAGTTCATTATGAATTCCATAATTAGGGTTAATTCTAATATAGAAAACTCACATCTTTCTATCTCTAGAAATACATTCAAGTCTTTTTAATTGAGCAATGTTAATTTCATGCAGAAATTTTACTCAAATTCAAACAAGAAAATAAGATAGAAGAAAATTGATACTACTCAATTAAACCCAAGAGAAAAGAACATGAAATAGCATTAGAAGAATTCCAGAAAATTTAGTCAATTAGGATTCATTATGTCTAGGTACTCAAAAGAAAGTTAGAATCTAAACATCTTGAAACTAAAATTACAAAAGATATGAATTAAAATGCTTGATTCCATCCTTATGTCGTCTCTGAGTCTTTCCTCTCCAAAAACAGCCTCCCCTAGGTTTAAGTTCAGTCCTCCTTTTATAGGAATTGTCCTAGGGTTAATTTTCTTGCAAAAGTTAAATTTTTGACGCGCGTAAAAGTACATGCCAAGTACACGGCCGTGTATCTTGCTGTGTACATCTCTGGTCTATGATACTAGGTCTTCACAATCTTTATAGGAAGTACACGCTTATATACATGGTCATGCACCTTGACCGAGTATATCTCTGTTTCAAATTATGCATTCCTTGACAACACTAGTGATGTACATGTTCATATACACGGGCGTGTATCTGCCCGTGTATATCTCTGGCTGAATATTTCCTTGTTCTCTGCATTCCAGTGAGATACAAGACCATATACACGGGTGTGTATCTGCCCGTGTATATCTCTGGGTTCTTCTTTCTTCAATTCTTGACATCTTTAAGGTTTTCATATCCTTGATCTTTTTTTTTTCTAAAATATAAATAAAATGAGATTAATTATAATAATATCTATCAATGAATAGCTTAAAAACTCTCAATTATCATAATATAGGATTAAGTATTTAGAGCATTTATCAAATTCTCCCGAACTTGAACTTTTGCTTGTCCCCAAGCAAAGGAATGGATCAATATTACCCTTGAAAACAAAGAATCAAATTCCTAAATTTTTATTATAGTTATTTTTATTTTATTTTTCAAATTTTTAGAGGGAAAGTAATTCTTAAACATCAAATTGTGCCTTCTTCTGTTCTCGACCTCTCTACCATTAGCTCTTAAACTTCAGAAAGAACTGAAATAAGGACCTCTCTACCATTAGCTCTTAAAATTTTAATTCGAAACTTTGAATTCTCCACAAGGTGTTATTTAATTTTCTTCACTTTGAGCCATGATCAGCTAATAGGGTGCATTTTATGCTCCATCCCAATTAGCATAAGGTATTAATGGACAATTCCACCCCTTGCTTTCCACATCGGTACCTCAAACAATTTTGGAGTTCTAGGATGTGGTATCCGAACATTGCCTGCAATCCACATTCAACTAGATATGCTTCTATGGCATGCTCTTTTATTTCTGAGCAGAGCCCCAATTTTTCAGATATTAACGATTCTATTAATTGCATAATTTTTTTTTTTGCATAGATTCAAGGGCATAGATTCAAGATCCTTAAATCAGAAAAATCTATCAATACTTCAATCGAGAAACAATCAAAAACACAATTCCCATATCTAGAATAACTGCATATGAACTTTTTTTTTTTTTTTTAGGAATATCATATTCTAATACAATAGTAAAATTGACTCAATATTGCTCGAGAATAAAACAACAATTCAGTTCAAACATTTATAATTATCCACCGCACATTGTAAGATTTGCATTGTCCTCAATCAAATATAAGAATTAAAGTGCAACTGAAACTTCCCTAAAAAGTAAATAAATAAGCAAAGAGTCGTGGGAAGCAAAGCTAATCTAGAATTAAATTGGAGAGGAAACCCGATTAAAATTGATTTATAAGGAGATTTAACTCAGTTCATAATGACACGAGGAAAGAACTATCAAAATGATGCAATAAAGAACAAAATTAGTAAAGAGACAAAAGCAATATAAATCCTAAAAATAACATAAGTAAAAGAAAATTCAACAACTGTTTCTATCCTAAATTTAAGCTAAACTAAACTGTAGCACTAGCATCGCTCGAGTCTTCATCATCTATACTGAAGAAGTGATCAGAAAGGGGTGGAGATGGATGGAGAAACGTCGGTGTTGAGATACCAAAGTGATTAAATAGAGTAGCAAAGTTGGCTTCGACTGTGGATTCTAGCCTAGCCAAACGATGAATACAGTCTCAGTGGCTGCTCCTTAAAGATTGCTGGGATGCAATGATTTGCTGTAGGTGATGGTGAATGGGGTTGGGAGCTTCAGTAGGTGCAGGGGGGCTGTCGACCCTAGGTGGTTGTGAGTTGAGCTCATCAAAGGGGTTGTCTTGGGCAGCAGAGGGGGTATCGGCTAGTGGTTCAAAATGCATGGCTCTCATTGTGTCGTGCAGGATAGGGGCCATGTTATTCACTAGTGTTAAACCAAAATCATTGCTCAGAAGTCCTAACCCTTTAGCCAACCGAGTGACATAAGGACCCGCACAAATACTCCCAACCCGATCATTATTAGCTTGAGAGAACAAAAATTTTGCTAAACAAATACCTAGGTGGATTGGTATTTTATCAATCATGCTACGCAGATATTCTAGGTCCTTTGTACCCACGACCCCGAAACTGTGACCTCTCCCAGTGAGAGTGTGAGCTAATAGGGCATGTATATATCTCCAAGCTGGGTTCTTTAATACGGAGGCTTTCGATCGAGCAAGATTCTAATCTTTCTCAGCAGCGCTAATCTTTCGCCAGAATTCTTTATTCGAGCAACCCAAAAGGGGAATATGAGCAAGGTTTCGGTACTCTTTAGTGAGTACAAAATCAGCTGTGTAAAGACCCATTCAGAAGAAGAATTCAGAATAGCTCATCTTGTACATAGTGTTCATCATTCTGAATTGAATGGAATCTTCATAGTCCCAACCAGAAAAATTGCGTTCAATAACTAAAGTGGTGAGGAATTCTAAAGTGAGTTCTTTATAAGTAGGCTCAATGATAGAAAACAAAACTTCCCAATGTCCTACTCTTATTAATTCTCTCACTTCATCAACCAAATTGTAATGTTGTAGAACCTCCCAATCAATGTATTTGCTCTGTCCCCAAACCCTTGTTTTCAACTTATCGTACCTTGTGAGATGAGCATGAGCATTGAATCGGAGCAGCTGGGATGGAAGGGGTTGTGGTGGTCGCTCAGTCTGGGAACGAGGACGTTTCCTCACTTGCTCCTTGCCTCTTCTTGGTGCTCTGGAGGAAGACCCATCAGCCATGGTGGTTGCAAAAAAACTAGGCGTGCAGATGGAAGGAGGAGGATTTCAGAATTCTTTTTCTACTATGAAGAAAGGAAGAGAAAGGGAGGGCGTGGGGTTTTAGAGGGTTAGGAATTTGCAGAGGAGAAGAAATATTGAATCAAAAACAGAGAAGGGGAAGGGGAAACCTAGGTTTTGAAAGGGGATTAAAACAAGGGTTATAAAACAGAGGTGCAGCGCGAGAAATTAAAACAGGGGAGATTATCGCGCCAGATACACGGCCGTGTATCTGGGCGTGTAAATCTCGGCCCATTGAATTTTTAAAACAAAACACGATATTGGGCATGTACACGGTTGGATACACGGCCGTGTATCTAACCATGTATATTTCTATACAAGATAGACTAAATCTACATAGGCGTGTATCTTAGGCATGTAAATCCTTGCCCAACTTTGCCTAAGTACAATAGAAGTACATGGCCGTGCATCTGGCCATGTACATCTCTATACAACACAAATATCATGAAACAAAGTTACACGGCCATTTACATGGCCATGTAGTTGACCGTGTATCTCACTGCCCTCTCTCTTTTATTATTTCCTTCAATTAATTTTTTTTATTTTCATTATTATTATTATGATTATGAATAATTGGAAACAACTGAACCAAACACCAACTAAATTATAGTAAACTAAAACTTCCTAACGTAAACAAATAATTAACCAGATTAAACCTACCTAACCTAAACTACTCAATGTGATTCAACATTCAACATGGAGGAGTTTGAACTCCTCATTCTCAAAAGTTTGAAATTGACCTCCCTGGTATAGTTTTAGCCTATGTCTATTTACCTTAAAGTTTCCTTTCTCCTGATGTGTTAATTCTACTGTACCATAAGGAAACACTTCATGCACCGTAAACGGCCCAGACTAACGGGATTTGAGTTTATCTGGGAATAATTTGAGGCGAGAATTGTATAACAGTACTAAATCACCCCTTTTGAATTGTTTACCTCCCTTGATTTTTCTATCATGATATAATTTTATCCTCTCCTTGTAGATCCTGGAGTTTTCGTAGGCCTCCATGCGCCACTCTTCCAGCTCATTCAATTGCATCAACTGCTGGTTTCCTGCATGATCAAGATCCATATTCAGAGATTTAATTGCCCAGAATGCCTTATGTTTTAATTCAACTGGGAGATGACAGGCTTTCCCAAATACAAGTCTATATAGTGTAGTGCCTATAGGAGTTTTAAAAGATGTCCTGATAGCCCACAAGGCATCATCTAATTTGTCAGTCCAGTCCTTCCTATTCCTCTCTACTGTCTTTTCTAATACTCTTTTCAACTCCTTATTAGCTATCTCAACTTGGCCACTCGTTTGAGGATGGTATGGGGTAGAAATTCTATGGGTGACTCCATACTTATTCAAAACTTTTTCTAGTTGTGTATTGCAAAAATGTGTACCCCTATCACTAATTAAAGCTCTTGGTGTGCCAAATCTTGAAAACAGCTTTTTGAGGAACCTAGTGACTACTCTTGCATCATTAGTAGGTAATGCCTGTGCCTCTACCCATTTTGACAAATAATCAATAGCCACTAAAATATATTTATTCCTCTTTGAACTAGGAAAGGGTCCCATAAAATCTATCCCCCAAACATCGAAAATTTCACAAGTTAAGATGTAATTCTGAGGCATTTTATTCCTTTGAGAGATACTACCTGACCTCTTGCAATTATTGCACAACTCAACATACCTGTGAGCATCTTTAAAGATAGAGGGCCAGTAAAATCCAGAATCTAGCACCTCTTTAGCTGTCCTAGTCCCAGAATGATGTCATCCAGTAGGGCCAGTATGACAATGTCCTAGAATTTTTCATCCTTCAGAGTGTGACACACATCTTCTAATAACCTGGTCTGCATAAATTCGAAACAAATATGGGTCCTCCCAAAAGTAGTATTTCAAGTCAGAAAAGAATTTCTTCTTTTGTTGACTTGAAAATTCTTATGGTAGAACCTTAGCAACCAAATGGTTAGCAAAATCTGCAAACCATGGTAAAGAAAAATCAGAAGCAGTTACCACATTGTACAGATGTTCTTCTGGAAAATTGTCATTGATGCTTCCTTCTTCCAATTTCTCCATGCTGGGGTTCTCCAACCTTGACAAGTAATCAGCAGCTAAATTCTCTGACCCCTTTTTATCCTTGATTTCCAAGTCGAATTCTTGTAGTAACAAGACCCATCTCATTAGTCTCGGCTTTGCATCACTTTTATTTAGCAAATAATGTAATGCAGAATGATCTGTATATACTATCACTTTAGACAGAAATAAATATTGGCAAAATTTATCAAATGCAAACACCACAGCTAATAATTCTTTTTCTGTCGTAGTGTAATTCTCTTGGGAACTTGTTAGGGTCTTGCTAGCATAATAAATGGGTTGAAAATGCTTGTCTTTTCTCTGGCCAAGCACATCTCCTACAGCATAGTCGCTTGCATCGCACATTAATTCGAATGGATAATTCCAATCAGGACCGCATAAAATAGGGGCTTGGGTCAGCTTTCCTTTCAGTAGCTCAAAAGCACTTAAGCACTCCTTATCAAAATTAAAGGAGTTCTCCTTTTCCAAAAGCTTGGTCAGAGGTTTGGTGATTTTTGAGAAGTCCTTGATAAACCTCCTGTAGAAGCCTGCATGGCCTAAGAAGCTCCGAATTGCTTTGACAGATGTAGGGGGTAGTAGCTTTTTGATTGTGTCAAATTTTGTTTTATCCACCTCAATTCCCTTGCAGGATATTTTATGACCAAGTACAATGCCCTCTTGTACCATAAAATAACATTTCTTCCAATTAAGCCCCAAATTAGTTTCTTCACATCTTTGAAGCACTCTTGACAAATTCTGTAGGCAATAGGAGAACGAATCACCGAAGACTGAGAAGTCATCCATGAATATCTCCATTATATCCTCTACCATCTCGTCGAATATAGCCATCATACATTGTTGAAAAGTTGTCGGTGCATTACATAATCCGAATGGCATCCAGCGATAAGCAAATGTTCCGTATGGGCATGTGAACATAGTTTTCTCTTGATCTTCTGGTGCTATTGAAATTTGAAAGTATCCTGAGAGGCCGTCCAGGAAGCAGTAAAACATATGGCTTGAGAGACGCTCGAGCATTTGGTCAATGAATGGGAGAGGGAAGTGGTCTTTCCTTGTCGCATCATTCAACTTCTGGTAATCAATACAAACCTTCCACCTAGTGACAGTTCTAGTAGGGACCAACTCATTCTTCTCATTGGGAACTACAGTCATCCCCCCTTTCTTTGGAACGACTTGCACTAGGCTCACCCACGGACTGTCCGAGATGGGATAGATCATTCCGGCATCCAGTAGCTTGATCACTTCCACTTTCACCACTTCTTTCATGTTTGAGTTTAGTCTTCTTTGTGGTTGCACTACTGCCTTAAAGTCAGACTCCATCAAGATTTTGTGAGTGCAAAAAGAAGGACTAATCCCTCTAATGTCAGAGATTCTCCATGCTATTGCTTTCTTGTGCTCTCATTAGCATTCTAATTAGCATTATTTTATAAATCAAACCCCATCTAAATTTATAATCGTATAACATTATCATCATTGGGAGATGACTCGGATTGCACCTGATACTACATAATTTTTATGCAATTCGGTTTTTAATAATTTGTCTAAGCGCGACACTCGCGATCAAATTTTTGCACCGTTGCCAGAGATGATGATGTTATTTGATTATATAATTCTGTGTAAATTTGATTGCATTGCATATTCTATGTTGCGTTTTACATCTAATTAGGATTTTGCATAATTAGCATTTTTCATCGAATTAAGATTCTGCATAATTAGCATTTTTCATTTAGCATAATTGTGTCTATACATTCTATTTTAGTAGCCTTTGAATAGCATAGTAGGTAGTCATCTATCATTGCTTAGTATTACATCATTCAATTCTCTACATTCTGTGTTGTGTTTCTGCATTTTTGCATTCTGCATTCGTTAAAAAAGTACACAGCCGTGTATCTGAACGTGTAGATCTCTGTCTAAACTTAAAAGTGGCATAACTTTTTGCATACAGCTCTGATTTCTTATTGTTATATATGCATTTCATATAGCTTGACGAGATCTACGCAATGGCAATAGGTCGGAGGCTGGTTAGTGGTTTTTGAAAAAAAAATTATTATTTCTTTTCATTCTTATTTAGATATTATGACTCAGAGAATTTTTTATATGACTGATCATAGAAGACTAGAGAACAAGCTAGATGATTTAGCTTCTTTGATCGAGCAGTTGACATTTTCACAAATGGCTACAATATTGTGTGAAATTTGTAATTCACTTGAACATCATACTGATTTCTGTCCTACATTGTATGAGCCTGTAGGTTGGATGAGTCATCCAAACTTGGGATGGGAGAATTTTACGTAGCAAAAATATCAACTCCCACCACAAAATGCTGCACCTTCCAAGAATGAGCCTTCCTTGGAAGAGTTGATAAAGGAGATGGCAATTAACGATATGAATTTTTAACTAAGAACAAAAGCATTCATTGAAAACTTGAAAAATCAGATTGGTCAGTTGGCAACAACAGTAAACGAGCTGAAGTCTCAAGGTCCTGGTAATCTTTCTGTACAACCAGTTGTTGAACCAGAGAATGTTACTTTGAGTTTAAGAAAGACTATTCAAGACTCGCAAGAGCAACAACCAATAGATAAAGATCTTAATGCTACTGCTCTAGTAACTGATTGCAGCCCAGCAAGTGTAGAATTTGCTCCTATTGCTCATACCACTTCTTGGAATCCGGTGATAGAGTGGTCGTAGTTCTTCTAAATTCTTGGATTAGAGTTTTAAATTCTTGTTAGCTTTTTATTCTAATCAGCATTATTTTATAAATCAAACCCTATCTAAATTTATAATCGTATAACATTATCATCATTGGGAGATGACTCAGATTGCACCTCATACTACATAATTTTTATGCAATTCGGTTTTTAATAATTTGTCTGAGCGCAACACTCGCGATCATGCAGCCCTTGGTGTCTTGCTATTCAGAGTGCCCCTAGCTGCAGCATCTATCATTTGTCTTGTGGCTGGGTTCAACCCATTGTAGAAGGTTTGAACTTGAAGCCAGTCAGGAATCCCATGATGTGGGCACTTCCGCAGCAATTCCTTAAACCTCTCCCACGTATCGTATAACGTCTCTGACTCCAACTGATAGAAGGAAGAGATATCGTTCCTCATTTTGGCAGTTTTCGCAGGAGGAAAATATTTTGCCAAGAATTTTCTGCCATAGCCTCCCATGAAGTGATAGATCCTCGTGGGAGAGAATTCAACCACTGCTTTGCTCTGCTCCTGAGAGAAAATGGGAATAGTCTCAAATAGATTGCATCATCAGTAGCTCCATTTATCTTGAATGTATCACAAATCTCTAGAAAGTTAGCGATGTGAGCGTTGGGATCTTCATCTTGCAACCCATCAAACTAGACAAATTACTGAACCATTTGAATAATTATTTCAAAATTATTTTTCTATACTGTAGCTGCTGATAACTGATTTAATAACACTGAGATTTGGCTTATTTATTATAAACTTATCTTAGCTGAGCTATTGAAATGATTTTAGCCGTGCTGCATCATGTTGAGATATATGTCTTGCATCATTATATAACTGAGTTACACGTTTAGGTGGGTAGACGTGTAACGGTAAAGCATGCTGAGCTGTGCTGTGTTGTGCTGTCTGGATCTAGATACCAAAATGGGTCACTCCCGGATTGGCTCAGTTCCTTTTGAATTACTTAGGTTGTAAAACCAATTGGAAACCGTTTTTCATGCTATGCATTAGATGGACTAGTATGAGGCTGTTGCTGTAAGTAATATTTTGCTCTATATATACAATTTTATTTTATTTTTTTTGTAAGTTCACCCTTGCATTTCTGTCTATGTCGTTGTGTGCGTGTGTATTGCGATGATCGTACAGTGGTACGTGAGCAAATGTAGCAGGTGTTGCATGTACTTCACAGGCTAAGGGGCTAATGGAGAAATGTTAGAAGCTAGAGTTGAGTAATTTTACATCAAACTCCTTTTTCCTTATATTTTAAAACCTTATGTAGAGGGAGCTACGTAGTATAATTTTGTATATTTTGAATATTATGAATTAAATGTAATATTATGTTGTTCTATTAAATATTTGTTGTAAGAAAATTTGTTTTATTTTGAATGGAAGTGAATTTTATACTTATATTCTTTATTATTTATCTATCTTAAATAAGTAAGTGGTGTAGAAACAATGTTCTCAATTTCTTATAAAAGGAGTTGTGACAACTTTCACAATTCAGATTGTTACAAAATTCATATATAATTCATTTTAAATCCAAAAATTATGAAACTAGTAGAAGTATTTCACTCTATAGGTTTATTTTTATATAAAAATACAAGCACAATTTAAATATTCACATAATTTCATACGAGTTATATTTTGCCAAACAGGTCACAAAACTTTTTTTTATAACCATAGTTTTTAAAAAAATTCACCATTAATTTATTTTAATCCCAAATTTAGTGAAAGCAGTGAGAAATTATTTTTAGTATAGTCTTTTATCTTAATAAAATGTTTTTGTAATTTATTTCAAAACATTTCCTAATTTTTTTAGAAATTTTAATTTAATCTCTAAAATTTTGTATATTTGCAAATAGATATTTTTTTTCTAAAAATTGGTAAGTTCAACTATATGACACGTTCTCTCCATCCTTCTAAGTCATTTTTAGGGATCCATATAGTCAAAATAGTGCTTAGGTCCTACCACTTATATGGACAATAATTATGGATTTTTATAGTCTATTTTAGTATCAAAGTCATGGTATCTTCTCATATAAAGATTCAATCTTTTAAATTTAGTCTAATGGTTTTAGAAAATTCACACCCTCTACATGATTAAGGTTATCCAAAACTATCCAAGCTTCCAAAAATTCATTTTAAAGTCACTTTCCATTCTTGGTTCATTTTCTTTTAAAGTCCTTTTCCAAAATCTTCAAATATTTAATTAAAATATCATATCAATTCAGAATAGTTCCAACTACTCCAAAATAATTGAAATATTTTCTGACCCATTAGAAATTTTTTTGTGATTTTAAGAAATTCTTAAAACCAAAAATAACCTAAAAACAGTTTTATATATCCTAAAACTGTAAAGTTTCTTACAAATATGCAAAATTCCAAACAAAGATATAATCACAAAATGCTTACCATTGTAACTGTAATCATACCATACAAATATCAATCAAGATTTCAAAACTCAGTTCGTGTCTTAAAAATTATTTACAAAAAAACATCATTTATTCCAAAACAGAAAACACCAACATTTGCAGAGAATTTTTAGAAATTATTCAATCAAATCCAAAGTATGGAACAACATATATTTATAACAATATCATGAATAAAACTCATAGCAAGCAAGCAAAATCATTAATAAAAATTTCACTCAAAATACCTATTTACAATTTGTTAAAAATTTTTTACAAAAAATTCTATTTTTATTATTTTTAATTATTTTCTTAATTTTTCTTTTTTCCAAACAATTTTATTTTGACGCAACTACTAAGTCCATGAAATTTTCATCAAATTAAAAAGGTTAAAGGTTCCTCTCGACTAAAATTCATTAGCATAACATTTCCTTAATTCATGAAATAATATTTTCCTCCTTTACTTGATTTTGTCTTATTTTGTTTAAGTATACTATGAGTGATTGATCCTCCTTTCTCCTTATAATATTTGTTAAATTTTGGACTTTCTTTTTTCTCCTTTAAGTCATCTTTTTCACATGCTAGTTGAGCTCCCAAAGGATTTGAGTTTCCTACTTAATTATTTGGTGGGGTAGTTTTGTGTTTGTCTAGGTTTTTCTCAATTTTTTCGTGGAATATGACATGGTTGATGGTGTGAGTTTTCTTTAGTGAGTGTTTGTTATTTTCAAGTGTTTAGGAAGGTTCAATTTTATTGTTTTTGAAAATTATGGTCAAGTGCTCTTGGTTTTGCTTCTTGTTTCACGTGAATTTGGCCTTTCCTTTTGCATGGAGTTTTCAAAATTTCTCTTGGCTTATTTGGTGCTGCAAGCTTATGACTAAATAAAGGGATCCTGACCAACAATTTTCATGTTGAAATCCAACCCCCTCAAGGTCTCCTTCTATGTGAAAAGCCTTCCACAAAAGTCTTGTACACCTTTGAAATGGTTGCCACTATGATGTCACTTAGTTATCCCATTGTATTTGCTTGGTTTGCTCGTAACTTTCTAGTTCACCAAGTTTGGTTTCTTTCATCCTCTTAGAATCAATAATTGGTTGGATTTAAAGTGGTTTAATTGTGATTTAGTTAGACTAATTAGCCAAAGTTTGATCATTAACTTAAGTCTTCTTCTTAGAGTTTTGGTAGACCCAAACTCTTTTCCTATTGACTCCTTTTCATCAAGCTGATTCCACACTGTTAGTATATGCATGTGACCTCTATTTGAAGCTCTAGCAGCTTTGCCAATTGTTCCAATATGAAAAGATTGGAATCTTGGAAAATTTTGCCAAACTTAACCAATTTAATACGTCAAATTGAAACTTAAGAGATTTTTGTTTGAATTTTTTTACTTAAATTTTGGGCTTATTCCTTGAACATATATAACACTCTTTGCTCTAATAAATTGTCATAAAAATTTCAAATTTTTCTCAGGTCATAGTCTTGCTCAAAATGGGCCAACATCATAGGCTATCTTAGGGATATTTTGGTTATTTTTGTCAAAATTTGCAACTTTATTTGATTTTTTTATTTTTTTCTTCAACTAATATAATTATTATATATCTTAATTTATATAATTGAGAATATTTTAAGATAATTTAAAAAAATAATCTTTATTTTAAATTGGATTATACAACACTTGTATTTCTCATTTTTTCCCTTTAATTTGGCCTATTTTTAGTCAATTTCACTAAGTGTTTGAATTTCTAATTTTTCATCTAATGATAATTATAATTTAATTAGATTGATATAATTTTTAATTGATTAGAAATAATGAAATTTTGGAATGTTACAACATGGCTACAAATTTGTTGAAGGCATTTAACAAATTTCTAAAGGATGCACAGAATTTGCCAATCACATCTTTGGTAAAGCGCATGTATCCTAGGTTAGTTGAATACTTGGTGCAAAATGATGTTAAAGAAAATGTAAATGAGTCAAGGTCAAAAGTATTGTTCAAAGTTAATTAATGTCATGAGAAAAAGAAATCTAGAGGTTCACATCAAGTTCACAAGTATGACATACAATGAATAAGATTTGAAGTTGAGGAAACATTTAACCTAATGACACAAATAGGAGATAATAATGGGTTATTATTTTGTCAAATTGCTTTTACGAAAAAAAGGTAATATAAATACCCTTGTTCTCATATTAATTTTGCATGTGTTGTAGTTAAAATTGACTTTTATCAAGTTGCGACCTTGTTTATACACTAGAAGTGACCTATTAGGAATGAGTGTATAATTTCGCAAGTGGTAGGGTGCGCACTTATTCCTGACAAAGCGAATGTATGTGAAAAAAGGGTTACTGAAGTTAAGTCAAATAAGAAATAAAATGGATTGGGTTGAATCACAACCAAACCAAGGCAAAGATGCTATATATATAAAGAAGTTAGTTATAACCAATGTCGTTCCCCTGATTGACAAGAAGACCAATCTAAAATTGAACAATATGATTGTTGATTATCATACATTTATTTGTGAAGTCATTTTAAAATCTTATTAAGCTGGTAGTAGATACTGTAAGACTATTTGTGATATTGCAAACTTATTTGTGATACAACAATAATTTAAATTAGACAATTCAATACATTTGTTTAATAAAAAAAATAAACATTGCAATACAAATCGAACATATAATACAATAACACACAACAAAGTACATTATATTCATGAAATAGTTTCATTAAAGACTACATTACTCTAACATAATAAACAAAAAGTTAATCTAGATCATAGACACCAGGAGGAGTTAGTATGCCAGGCTAGCATATTTATAAATGAATTATTTCTATTAATTCATGATACATGTATTTGGACAATATTTAATTCCATATGATGGATTGTGAATGGATAAGTTGTGCAGTTACCAGAGGAAAGCTGTGAGTTGTAAAGCTGTATGGTAAATCATTGAGTAAGACTAGTACCGAAAGTTTTGATTAGATATCAAATGTTTTACACAAGTATTATTGTTGAATAGTGCTGTATATGCTTAGATTATGAGGAAGTTGTATAATTGCTGGATGGGTAACAATGTATTCGCAGTGATGTATGATGGTATTGTTGAAATTGGTTGGTAGTGCGGGTTAGGAATTGAGTTTTAAGCATGTTGTACGTGTGATAACTTAAGAATTATAACCAAGTACTTGTGTTGTTTCATTTTAGAAAGAACTGAGAGTTTGGGATGTTGAGTGTCTCGCTCAAGTGAGGTAGTTCTCACTCCAACTGTCCCCTCGCCTAAGCAAGAGGGGATCTTGCTTAGGCGAATGACAACCTCATTCAAGCGAGAGAAGCTCGCTCAAGTGAGAAGTAGCAGGAAACTACATGGCTTTTTGGACCCGATCTCGCTCAGGCGAGTGATGAATCCACTTTTTATTATATTTTTACTTGCCTTTTTAGTGCTCCTTGATAGAAAGAATGTACTTAGATAGTGTGAATAATACAGAAATCAAATTTTGAGTAAATATCATAGGTTTATTAATTTTTGGTTAATTTGCATTTAATTACATAGATATAGATTGCAATTTTAATTATCTTGATAATTTTGCAAAGTCCCCAAGCTAATTTTGAGAAATCTTGGCCCTTGGATGAAAGTTGACCCCAAAGTAGCCACTTTCAAGAGCAAAAGTAGCAACTACAGCAAGTCTGGGCATTAAAGTGTCCAAAGTAGCTACTTTCAACCTTCATAGTAGCAACTCCAGAATGCTCCAGGGACGCCGTTTGAAAAGCAATATGCGCGTGGACACTATTGCCTTTCATAGTGGCTACGCGCATCCAAAGTAGCCACTTTCAACCTTCATAGTACCAACTCCAGAAAGCTCCAGGGACACCACTTGGGAAGCAATTTGCGCGTAGACACTATTGCCTTTCATAGTGGCTACACGCATCCAAAGTAGCTACTTTCAGCTTGAAAAGTGGCAACTCTAGAGAATTTGCAAGCCAACGTAGATGCGCGTGGACACTTTTAAGAGCCAAAGTGGACACTTTCAAAGGCAAAAGTGGGCACTTTGTTGACATGTCCTCCACTATAAATAGATTTTAGGAACTAGGGTACGGGGGCTTAGACAATTAATTTTTTCTTGGATTCTCTTTGCCAAATTAGAATATTTCCTTTCCAGAGCTTCGAAGCCTTGGGTGATAGCCAGGGGTCCATTATAGGTTTTAATTTCCAATTTTCCTTTGATTCTCATTGAGTTTACATTAATGTTGTTTACGTTTCTGCATTCCCTTCTTTCATTTGTGAAGCCCATCCATATGGAGGGCTAAATTCTCTTATAATTCCTAGTCAACTCATATGGTTCTTGAATTCTTGGGTTTAATGGCAATATTACTCTTTCTTTCCTTGGATTTATTAGTCCCAATCTTTGAATGAAATGAAATTTGCATGAGAAGAACATTGCTTAATGAACCGTAAATTACCCAAACGAAATTCTAATCCAAAATTGCTTAATTTTGATTAATCCTTGAGATTGCTTAATCTTAAGGATAGAGATTGGAGCCCATTAAGATGCTTAATTTTAATTGGGATGCTAAAGTTAATTTTTGCTTGTTAGATTAACTTAATTCAAAGGAAGAAAAAGGGATTATTGAATCATTTGAAAGAATAGGGATAGAACTCATTGATTGACTAGGGATTACTCTTCTTAATTGATTGAATTTCACTAGTTTACATTTCGCTCTTGATTAAAATCTGAAAATTGACAAACCTTCCCTCAATTTACTTGCTTTAAAATATATGTTTACCCTTGTTCGATGTATGTTCCCAACCAAAAATTCCTTAGAGATGACCTAGGACAACACCCTAGTATTGCATTCATTTCTTTGCATATTTGATGAGGATTAACGACAATCTTTGTGCATAACGAGTAGCAAAAATTCGTTTCATCAGCGAGATGGAGTTCGCTTAGCGAGATGTTCCTCATTCAACTAAGAATTGCAGAAATCTGAGAGGTTTCACTGTCTAGTTTTCTCGCCCAGGCGAAAGAGAAGCTTGCCCAAGTGAGAATTTTCTTGCTCAAGTGAGTGCACGTAGATCTGTAGGGGTATTTAAAGGGCCTCAGCGTCATAAACGTTCATTTTCTCACCAGACAACTTCTCTCTTCCGTTTCTCTCTATTCTCTCACTTTCTCTTCTTAAAGAAAATCTTCTTAAAGCCAAATTTCTTCCCGATTGAAGTGATAAGAAATGGAAATCAAACCCTAGGTTGGACCCTTGGCTATCACCCAAAGCCTCCCTAGGCTCTCTAAAAGTATCCTAAAACCCTAAAAAATCTAAAGAAAAAGGTCCTACAAAAGTTCCTACCCAAAAAGGGTAAAAATCTATTTATAGTAAACTTTAAGTCCTTCATAGTAACTACTATCGTTCAGGATAATAGCTGCTATCAGTCCTGACTAGAATAGCTACTATCATTCATAATAGTAGTTGTAACACCCCAAATTTTATAATAATATTTTAATTACTATACATGTATATATGTAGGGTTTTCCATGTGTTTGTGTATGGTTGGATTGAATTAATTGGACTGAAAAACAGGTTAAGGGTGTACTACTGGGGCATTCTCGCTGTAGTGAGAGGGCCTTGGGAGGAAGGCGTGAGACTATCGCCTTCTTGCTGCAGCGAGAGGTCCCTCGCTGTAGCGACAAAATGATAGTTTGGGGTGCAGTCTCGCTGTAGCAAGACTCTGCAGAAACTAGAATGCAATTTCCTCTAAGATTTTCGCTGTAGTGAGAGAGTGTCGTTGAAGCAAGGAATGTCTCGTTGTAGCGAGAGTGTCGCTGCCAGAAAGGGATTTAAAGGGGTTTAGGGTTAGGGAACCTTATTTTCTCATATCTACCTTCGAAATTTCTTCGATCCTCTCAACCCTTAACCCTATTTCACTAATTAAATTGCCTCTCAAGTTGTTCGTGAGTTAGATTGAAGGTTAGAATCATGTTGGGGATGCTTGGTGGTGAGTTTTAATAGTTAGGGTTTTGGTTTTCATTCCTTTTCCTTGTTTTCTGGATTCTCTTTGTGTTCTAATGGAGTTTTTCCATGTATTCTAGGGATGAAACTCATGTGGAGAACATTTTCTACCATTATTGTACATAATTCTTCAATTTGAGGTAAGGGGGAGTAAATCCCAAACCCTAACCTCTCTTGGGTGGGTAATATGGGAAACCCGTAACTATTTTGATAATTATCTAAATGTAAATTATAATAAAGGTTGTAAATAAAATTATTTTGAAAGGAACATTATGTTTTCAGTAAGCGAACACCGTTTAAGGGTAGTTGGAATGATGCCAAACCTTAGGATAAAAGACTCTATTGTTATTGTTGAGAAATATGAGTAACGGGTTTATACGATTGGGTTGAGTTTGGAGGTGTTTGACCTCTGGTACATTGTATTGATTGTGTGATGCGTAAAATGATGTGATGAATTTTTGTATTTGATGAATATCTAATGATGATTGAGGTATGTTGGTATTGGTTGAACTAAGCTGTAATGAAGAGTGTTAGAGTATTGTGAATGAATGAGTTGGTTGATGATACTTACATGATGAATGATATAATTATTGTATATGTGTTGTTTAATGATTGAAGTATGCCAAATGAGTGAACCGATGATATAATGCAAGTGTTTGGCTATTCGTAAATAGGTTTTCTGTGGGATGAGCTTACAGTGCTATAGTGGGCGTGGCTAAGTGCGATAAGTGCACGTGTGAATGAATTTAATGAAATACTGGATAAAAGTGATTATAATACGAGAGTCAGAATAGATGAATGGATGTGATTACAATACAGGTATTGTGATAAGACCCAAAAGGGTGTACTCATAATATATGTATTGTAATACACTAAGTTATTTGGTCAAGACTCACGTATTATGACACGTTGCTCTTTGGAAGAGTGTGGTATAGACTGAGAAATATGGTGGTGAGTTTAGATAGCTACAGTGATACAACTAAGGGTATAGAGTCCAGAAAAGATTTGGGAAATCTTGGGAAAATGAGGGTGGTGAATGCTAGTGTGGATAGTACACAATGATTTGCTGAAAATAAAAGCATTCACAGGCCACACACTCATTTCCTTACGAGACTCCTGATTATACCTTTGCTAGAAGGGGTTAGGTTGGCACACGTGTATTAGTGTTGTTGCAGCTAACCGATGGCTATCTAAACTGTGAAGTCCTCAAGGGATCTCAGAGACATTGAATGTGAAAGTAAAATAAATGTGAAAGTACGATGTGTATAGATTGGTATAGAAATCATGCAGTCATAATATATTCATTGTAACATGTTGATTGGTGTTGTTATGATATATGTGTTGTAATACATCGATGGGTGCAATTAGGACACATGTGTTATGACATATTGATTGACATGGTATAATACATATAGTATGGCATACAGATCAGTAGAAAGATGTACGATCTGAAGTGGTGAGTATGATTGATTTGTTTGTTATGTGCGTGCTTCCTGGTAATGGCAACTTAGATGATTTGAGTGTTACTGTTGATTTAATCCATGTTGAGTGATATTTTAGTACTGTATATGCATGTGAATATTTAGTGGGGCGGGAAATACTCACCCTTACTAATATTTTTTAGGTAATGGATGTGAAGAGATAAAGATGTTTGGCCCATCCTAGGATCATAATCCGAGGGTGTTGGAAGGAAGATTGCTCTGTAGGGCTTAAAATAGTTTGAAAAATTGTATTGTTTTATCAAATTATAATTTGGGTTGACCAAAGTTTGTAAATGACCTTAATGTTAGATTTCAGAATTTAAATTCTCGAGCAGATTTTGGTTGTAAAGAATATTTTGGAAATGTTCTTGATAGAAATTCAAAATGAACTAAATGGTTTATTAGAAGTAAAGTTGAGTTTTATTTGATTATTTTCAAGTTTCAAAGTTTTACCCTTAGAGGCTTGACTTCTTTTGCACTCTTACGAAATTTTCATAAGAAGGAAATATAAAATTTTGTTTTTATTCTATTATTAATTTCATGAATAGAAATGAATTTATTTTTATCAATCATGAAAATTTGTTTACTGTTAAAAGAAAATTTAAGGTGTTATAGTAGCTATGCCCAGCTTCCAAAATTTTCCTTCCTTTCTGAAGTTGTCACTATTACACGTGATAATGGCTACGCACAGCACGCGTGGCTACTGTGGTGAATGAAAGTAGCTACACACAGCGCTGCATCCTTTTGTACTTGTTGTAGTGTTTACTATTGCAAACGATAGTAGCTACGTGCAGGTTGGTGATACAATTCTAAACACTAGCAAGTTAGAGCTTGACATTGCTCCTTAGGATTGATCACTGTATTGCTTGGAAATCTTCCTTTATCTTTATTGGATAATTGTTCGGCTAGCTGTCCAATTTGTGTTTCCAGTTTTTTCATTGAAGCTTCTTGGTTCTTGAAGCTTGTTTGGGTCACTTTCATAAACTGCAGCATGGTTTCCTCCATCTCAATCAACCTTTCATTCATAGGTTTAGAAAATTTCTGAGTTCCTTGAGGTTGAGTGGGTGGATTCCTCTGAAAATAAGACTGTTATGCTGCTGTACTTGCATTAGAAAAAGGTAAATTGGAATTAGAATTCTTGGCAGCAGAATATTGATTATTCCAATTAGAATACTGCTGACTTCTATTATTCGAAAATTGAAATATAGGAGGATATGAGGATTGTTGTCTCTGAAAAATTGTTCATGTAATTCATTTGTTCCTGTGGTTCACTTGTAGATGCCTCACATGCACCATTTGCATGATTTTCTCCACAAAAATCATAGCTTAGCTAATTGGTATGCATATTTCTTGCTTAAAGATTGCTGATTTGTTGAGTTAGGGCAGCTATTTGTTCTGAAAACATATGATTTTGTAGCTGGTTCTGTACAAGAAAGGTTTCCAAAACCTTAGCTTCATAACCAATGTTTCTTCCTTAATTTCTTGAGTTTGAATTTTGGTACATTGAAGATGCCATCATCTTGATAATCCTCTGGGCCTCTTCTAAAGATTTTGTGTTTAAGGAACCTCCAGCAGCAGCATCAACCATTGTTCTTGTTGATGTATTTATTCCATTGTAGAAAGTTTCCAATTGCATCCAGTCTGGAATGCAATGGTGTGGATACCTTCTCAGTAATTCCTTATATATCTCCCATGCTTCATACAATGCCTCTCCTTCCTGCTGTACAAATGATGTGATCTCCCCCCTTAATTTGGCACCCTTGGATGGAGGAAAGTATTTAGTTAGAAACTTATTCACAAGTTCTGTTCAAGTTGTTATACTTCCTTGTGGTTGAGCTTGCAACCAGCATTTAGCTGTCTCTTAGAGAAAATGGAAATAATCTCAGTCTTATGGCATCTTCACTTACTCCATTCATTCTTATAGTATCACATAGCTGCAAAAAATTTGAAGTATGCAGATTAGGATCATCATAAATTCTACCAGAAAACTGGTCCTCTTGCACTACATGTAGTAATGGTGGTTTTACCTCAAAGTGATTAGCTTGAATAGTTGGTCTCACTATGGAAGAGTTATATCCCTGCATGTTTGGAATTGCATAGTCTCCTAGTGTTCTAATCCTATTCTGTTCTGTCATCTCTATTTCTAGATTTGACTGTCCTAGAGGTGTAGGTGTTCCTTTTGGGATAGGAATGTTCTAAACTTCTAGAGAATAGACAACTTCTAATTCACTATTACTTCCTATGAATTTTTCTGCTCTAGCCTTTTTTCTTAATCTTCTTAAGGTTATGTCTATGTCAGAATCAAAGACCAGAGTTGATTTATTTTTGTTTTTTCCATGCATATACAAATCAAAATGCAACAAAATTAAGCTACAACTCAATATTCAGAAATGCACAACAAAGATTATGCAGAAAAATATCAGCAAAAACATATAAAATTCAATTCTAGCAACTGCAGAATTATGCATAATTGTAGAATCATACAGAAATTATCTACTAGTATTCTACACTTATCTATTAAAATAAGAACAAAGTAACTTGAATGTGATACTAACTACAACGAAAATTTAAGAAAACAAGTACTCAATCTAGCAATTTTTCTATTACTAATGATATTGAAACTCAAATTCCCCGGCAGCGGTGCCAAAAACTTGGTGATACAATTCTAAACACTAGCAAGTGCACTAGGAATTGCAGCAAGTAATGAGTAATTTTTAAGATCAGAGTATCGTCTCCACAGGGAATTAGAAAATCAATTATCAATTCACAGAACAATAACTAGTTGAGCTATAAGAATATGCAAGAGTTGTAACATTCAAAAAACAAGAAACAAGAATAATTAAAAGGTAAAGAACTTGCAGTAAAACATAATATGAATTTGATTTGAGATTAGAAATGAAAGATAGTTTGGAATTTATTTCACAAGAATGTCAATACCAATTCAATTATGCCTCTGAACATTCAAGCAATTGGTTAATTGACAATCAGTTTCTCTTATTAATAGTCAAAGTTTAATCCTTAAATCATTGACCTTAACAAGCAACTAAACCACCCTAATCCCTTAGGTGAAGTTTAATTTCAAGTTGCATTAAGACTTAGAACCGTAGGATTGCAGAATTAGGTTCCCTTATCCCTAAGAAATCCCTAATTCTGGCTGTTAGTTCAGATTAGAGAAGCAAACCCAACTTCCATTGATAAATGTTCCTCTTTGATTAATCATACAAGTTCCTATTCAAATATTGCAATAACAGTAGAATTAACAACTCAATTAATCCAAGAACTCAAATTTCAGAAGCAAAAGTTGAATCAATACATCAACTCAAGATCCATAAACTCTTAACTACGAAG
Source organism: Abrus pulchellus subsp. cantoniensis (assembly GCA_024086825.1). Classification (NCBI taxonomy): domain Eukaryota; kingdom Viridiplantae; phylum Streptophyta; class Magnoliopsida; order Fabales; family Fabaceae; genus Abrus; species Abrus pulchellus. The sequence continues at coordinate 18,397,424 of CM044056.1, forward strand.
AATTAAGCAAACATTGTAACAGAGAAAGAGAAAGAAGGAGAATAAGAGAAGAAACTCAGAGAAGTCATCTCCACGAGCTCCAATCCAATGTCTTTTCTTGGAGCTTCGAAATTTAACCCTAATCCTCTTTCTCACACTCTCTCAACGAGAATGTAACAAAAAAAATAGAAAATGAACAAAAGACCCTGAGTTCTGAGCTTAAAGAAGTATTTATAGAAATCCCGATTCTGTGCGTTATCACTTCTACTGATAAGAGTGGCCACGCAGAGGCTCATGTGGTTTCTGGAAACTGGAACTATCATTTTTGTTGCTAAGAGTTCAAACACAGGACGTCGAGTGGTTGCGCGTGTTCACTTTTATGAGTAAAAATAACCACGCGCAACTTGCCAAGTTGAGGTCTCTCTGGAACATCCACTTTCACTGGTAAAAGTGGTAATGCAGAGCTTGCTGAATTTTTAGCCTTCTCTGGAACACTCACTTTTGCTGGTAAGAGTGGTAACGCAGAGCTCGCTATGTTTGAGCTTTTTGAGAGACTCTGTAACACTCATTTTCGCTGGTAAAAGTGACCACGCAGAGCTTGTTGTATTTTAGTCTTCTCTGAAATACTCACTTTTCGCCAGCAAAAGTGTTAACGCATAACATTTTCTTCTGAGAAACTCTCTGAAACACTCACTTTCGGTGATAAGAGTGACCACGCCCAGACTCCCTTCTTCTTTTAAGCTCTGGAACGATCACTTTCACTAATAATAGTGATCACGCCCAGCTTGTGTTACTTTTACAACTGTTGTTGCACTGAAAGTAAACTGACTAGCAAGTGTACTAGTGTTGTTGTAGCAAGTTATAAAAAAATCTTAGAATCAAATTGAGTTCCAAGTATCGTCCTCAGGGAATAAAATTCTCAATTACCACTTCACAAGATCACAATTAGTTGAGCTTTACAAATTTCAGATGGATTTGGTATAAATGTATCAAAAACAAAATTAGAAAGAAAAACAGAACAGTTAGCATAAAAGTATATAGTAAATATATGTAGAAAGAGTAGCTAGGAAATTGTTTAACCAAAACTTCAACATTGAATCAATAAAGTTCTGAACTTTCAAGCATTTAGATGGAATGACAATCAGTTTCATGTTATATTAACCAAAGGAAAATCCCTTGTCTCAATAAATCTAGCATCTAATCAAATTACTCTAATCCCTTAGATCTAATCCAATCAAATGCTGCATTAAGTTTGAGAAACCAAAAGATGGCAAGATTATGATATCTTATCCCTAAGAAACCAATAACCTTAGCAATTAATTCAGATCTGAGAAACAAATTCAATTTCCATTGATAAGAGTTTCTCTATGATTAGTTGATCAAATTTCCATTCAATCACTACTTTAACAGCAGAATCAATCACTCAATCTAATCCAAAACTCAAAGTTCAGATCCAAAATCAATTCAACATTTTTATTTCAGATTCACAGTTCCTAACCACAAAGAGTTTAAGCAAACATTACAAAAAGAGAAGAGAATAGAAGAGAAGAAGAGAATGAACAAAGAAGAAACATCTTCAAGCCCATCTCCAACCTGATCCCTCAAGAAATGTAGCTTGGTGTTTGTCCTCAATCTACCTCTCTGACTCTCTTAACAACAAAAACAATTGGAAAATGAACCAAAAATCAATCTCCTAAAATTCCTGAGCTAACTGTCTTTTATAGAATTCCCGCTCTGCTGGCGTGATCACTTTTGCCAGCAATAGTAATCACTCAGAGGCTAATTCATTATTTCCACTTGCGCGTGTTCACTTTTGTTGAAAATAATAGCCACGTAGAAGCTTCCCTTACTAATGTCATGTGCATGTTCACTTCTGTTGAAAATAGTGAACACGCAGAGGCTACCTTCTTGCGCATGTTCACTTTTGTGGATAATAGTGAACACGCGCAACAACTCTTCTTGGAGGACTCTCTGGAACGCTCACTTTTTCCAGAAAAAGTGATTACGCAGAAGCTCTTCTCGATGCAACCTCTCTGGAACGATCACTTTTTCCAGCAAAAGTGATTACGCAGAAACTCTTCTTCATTTTATGGTTCTAGAGTGATCACTTTCACTAGCGAAAGTGATCACTCAGAGGCTGTTCTTCAATTATCAACTTCTTTCCTCCAATTTTTGCTATTCTTCTATTTTTCCTTTGATCTTCCAATCCTCATGAACTTAGCTCAGAATTCCTTACAAAAGCATACTTGAATTGTCACGTTTTACATAGAAAATAAATGAATTTTAAAATAACTATGTTTAAAAGTGACATGCAACATTTTATTATTTTTTAAGGGTTTTCTACTATTTCTAGCATGTTTTCTTTTTTAATTTCACTAAAAACTATTGTAAAATACTAGTAAAATATAGATTCATCACTACCCCAAACTTGAATTTTTGCTTGTCCTCAAGCAAATTAGAACATATCAAGGGTGTAAATTCTTATTAATTGGAATCCAAAAACTTTTTACATTTTTTCAGAAAAATTCAGATTAAAGTCCATTTTACTTCAATGCATTCTAATTGTTTTCTCACTAAGTCATTCACCAATTCTTCATCATGATAGTCACACTTGAATTATCTATTTGCTGCACAATCTCATTCATTTCAATCAAGCAAATCATTAAAGCTACATGCAAACAGAGTTGAGAAATATTATCACAGCTCTCAAAAAGTGTTTCTCTAACTCAATCAGTGTTTAATCTTGTGTTTGCTCTCAACATCACAAAATTCATCAAACTCTGCCATAAGCTTGCCTATATTCTCTACCTCCTTTGCAAATTTACAATTAATCACATATCAAGAGGACTTTTTAGGTAATATTAAGGCTCAGGGACAGGTATGATTTCAATGAATTCAGGATATCAATGCAGCTAATTTCAAATAGCAAAAGATGCAAATTGAGTAGATAAGCTTTTAAACTTAGTAAAGGCTGCATCAACTGTTTCTATTCTTAATCAACTTTCAATCACAGTTTAAATTTTTGTAGAATTATCTACCAATTTTCTTTTCCTTTGTTGATTTGCTGATTTCTTTTTATTTCTTTTTTATTTTTCTATTTTTACTTGCATCTTTTTACTTCTTTTCATATTTTCTCTGCATGACTTTTTCTTACTTTCTTATTTCATTTCAATCCTTTTCTCAATCCTTTTCTACTCCAAACTTAGAACATTGCTTGTCCTCAAGTAATGCACTAGAAACATGATGTTACCCCAAACTTAGTTTTAAAACTTATCTTTGATTCAACTCAATTTGCCTATTTTCTATTTGAATAGGTAGAATGGTTTTTCTAGAAAAGCTTGTATTGAGGTTGATCAAAGAAAGGCTATCAGCTCAAAGGGGCTAACTAGGACATTCAAGAATGAAAGGCAATCTATTTGGCTCACTAGGTAAATCTGAATAATAGCCTCCATCCTTTATGTGATTAGTGCAAAATAGCATATTCAGTTAAGAAACAAAGCAAGTTCTAGAGAATAAATCAGAATTTGAGATCAGTCTCACCAAGGAAGTAAATGGATAATATTCATCAATTCAGTTCACTATTTACTTCAAAAATTTGCATGAATAAAATGGCAAGAATGCTTTATTTTTTTAAAATACAAGTATGACAATCATGTTAAGAATGGGAAAAACAACTTATGTAATTTAACAATCAGAATTTCAATCAGGTGAAAATCAGGTTTATTTATCAAGAAAACAAAATCTAATACAGTTTAACATTTTTCTAACTTGTGAATATTTTATGCAAAATGTAAGTTGTACACATGAAAATAGAAGTACAGAATTAAACCCCCCTTTCATGGTAGCTGTGCATATTTCAATCATTCCATGCGCTCCTTGTTCAGAGTTTGAGAGCATGGTCTGCACAAAAACATCACAAGTTGTTCATCAATTATCAGATAAAAATTCAATAAAATTCAAATCTAGTAGATATTTAAAACAGAATTGTTCGTAACCAAAATAAAACTAAAATGTAATTATAACATTCAAAAGTCTGAAATTCTAATAACAATCTTTTTACAAAAATTAAACTAATGACATAAATTTAAATTCCTAATCTACTCTTCATCTTCATCCTCATCCTCATCTTCCAAATCATCATCTTCTTCATCATCTTGTTCCTCTTCTGTAGCAGCTGCTGGTGGAGGAAAATGAGTTCTATAGATGGAAAGGTCTTTGAAGACAGCTAACCTCAGGCATTGGGCATTCTCTGCTTGATCTGGAGTGTGGTACAAGTCTTCTTTGGTCATGCCCATCTTTTGACCAATGTTCATGAGAACACCTTCCAGGAGCATGATGCCAGCCTTTATACTGCTGTGCAACTCATTCTGCCTCTCAGCTAAAGAGTTTTGTCTTTCAGCCATGAAGGCTATCTTCTCCTTCATTGTGGTTAGATTCTCTCTTTTAAACTGGGAGGGAATTGGGGCTGCTAATGTGCAAGAGACAGTAGCATAAATCTCCTTCACCATAGCTACTGTAATTGGAAGTGCAGCTCTAATTTTGATTTGATAATCTCTAATTTTAATATCTGCATCCTCACAAAGAACAGTTATTAATGAAGGGAAAGCTAGAGAATCTCTTTTTCTCTTGAGGATGTCCAGAATGCATCCACTAATCACTTCTCCTACATCTATATAAAAATCATTGACTATAGCATATAGGAGTTTAGCTCTCTTTACTGCTAGAGTGAAGCTATGCCTAACAGGCATGAATGAACTCAAAATAAAGGTGCTCCACACTTTTGCAAAGGGCAAAAGGTTCTTGGTTGTGATGCATTTGGGCTTTTCTAATAGATTCAGTTCCCAAGTAGTCCCTGGTTTCCCAAACCTCTCAAGGACTTGAACATAGTCCTGTCTTCAGCATCCCTGAACGCTTTAAAGTCTTGCTGCTCAGGTTGTTTTTTAGTCTTAATGTTGAGGACTCTATTGATGTTAGCAGTAGAAAAATCATCTGTTATCCCCTTGAATTTTATGGCATTGGCATAAAATTCCTGGGTAATGTCTCTCCAGCCAATGCCAGCCATTATGCAGAAGGATTCCCATTCTCTTTTCTGAATTTCCTCCTTGTATTCTGGATAATGGTCTTCAGCTATCTCAATTGCTTTATCTTGGAGAATCTTTCTTCTCAAGATATTAGCTATGAAATAAATCTCATGAGGTATGCTCCTAAACCTTAGATTATGTTGATGATTTGGCCTTGATGAAGAGGCTCCTGTGTCAGGCTTCTAATTTATTATTGAGTAATCTATAATATTTTATACTTGTTCAATGTTAATTGAAGGATTATTTGGTATTGGAATATATTTAGATGGAGTTGAAATTATTTAAAAAAAAAAAATAAATGAACAGTACTGTGTGAACAGTGCAAACCGCGTATGTACAGTGCAAACCGCGTGTGAACAGTGCAAACCGCGTACAAACCGTGTATGAACAGTACCAACCGCGTATGTACAGTGACTGCTGACGTGATCGGTGACGTCACATACGCGTACAGTGCGTGTACAGTACGTGTGTACAGTGTTTCCGGCGTAAATAGTGCCCTGAACAGTATTTTCCGGCTTGAACAGTAAGGCGGTGAACAGTGTTTCCGGCAATGAATAGTGAATTCCGTCGTGAACAGTAAATTTCAAAAATTTTCTATAAAAAGGGGGTTTCACACGAAATTTCATTTCTTCACCTCTATCCAAGGTTCTCAAAGGTTCTAAGGCCGTAAACCACCATTTCTCTCATACTAAACCTTCCTAAACTTATATTTCTCGCCAGATCTGAGATTCTACATCTACTCTGAAGGATTGGAAGTAAGTTTCTTTAAGTTTGAAGCTAGATTTACCGTTCGTTTCTCTTCTCCTTCTCTTTCTTATAGAAATTCATGGTGTTCTTAGGAGAAACTCCGTTCTAAAGCTGAATCTTCGGTGAATTTTGTTATAATCAAGTAATATTCGGTAGATCTAGTGTCAATCATCTTTCTGAGGTAAGGGGAGTTTACTTTAACCTATGAACTATGTTTTGAACGGTTTAATATGTTATTTCAAGATATTTTGATATGATTTTGTTAGATCTATTGAATAAAAGCTATTTTCTAAGTCAGAATCGTTGTTAATTAGTTTAAAATGCTGAGATTTTGGCTGATCTATTATAAACTTGCCGTAGTTGAGCTGTTAAAATAATTTTGGTGGCGTGCATCATGCTGAGATATATGTTTTGCATCATTATAGAGCCGAGTTACATGTTTAGGTGGGTAGACATGTAACGGTAAGTATATGCTGAGTCTTGTCTTTGTGTTGTACGGATCCAGATGCGGAATGGGTCGCTCCGGACCGGCTCGGTTCCTTCTGGATTACTTAGGCTGTGAAACCAGTTGGAAGCCGTTTTCATGCTGTGCATTAGATGGGCTGGAAATGCATGGGGTTATTGCTGTGAGAAATATTTTGCTCTATATATATATATAATTTTATTTTATGTTTGGTAAGCTCACCCTTGCATTTCTTTCTATGTCGTTGTGTGCGTGTGTACTGCGATGATCGTACGGTGGTACGTGAGCAGATGTAGCAGGTGTTACATCTACTTCATAGGCTGAGGGGCCAGTGAAGAAAAGTTAGAAGCTGGAGTTGAGTAATAATGCATCAAAGTCCTTTTTCTTTATATATGAGACCTCATGTCGAGGGAATCACGTATTATAATTTTTTTTTGGTATTTTGAATATTATAAACTAAATGTAATATTATGTTGATCTGTTGGATATTTGTTGTAAGGAACTTCATTTTTTTTTACTTTGAATGAGAAGTGAATTTTTATACTTATATTCTCTGTTTATTTACCTATTTTAAATAAGTATGTGGTGTAGAAACAATGTTCTCGGTCCCTTATAAAAAGGGGTCGTGACATCCTGCTAATCTTCCTCTCTTTGTTCTAGGAGTACCTCTAGAAGAGCCAACCGGAGTGTTGTCTGATGTCCTTACCATATTTTAAAATTTCCTGCATAAAAAGAATATTTCAATACACTGAAAGACATGAATGCAATGCAATAAAAATTCTGCAGGACATTTTCAATTTAGAACTGAAACAAGTTGCCATTTTTTTTAGCACTTGCAATTATGTAGAACATCATTTTGATCTTTCCCTAATTTAATCTCAGAATATTAGAATATGAACAATGCAAAACATAAGAATATCATAACAATGCAGAATATGGTTCCTTGAACCATTTAAACTCAAATATTCATGATTTTGAATGCAAAATGCTAGAGTTTAAGAGTTACATTTATGCAGAAATTTCTTTCTAACTATTTTTCACTATGAGTCCTAAGGTTAACTCATGCAATCTGTCAATGTAGGTCTTTTTCATCTAATAAATCTATCAATTGAAGTGAGAATTACTCTACATTGCCTTGTAATTGCATGTTCAGATTAGTTATTAACTAGAAAATTTCTATTTTTCCATTACTCAGTGTTTTCCACAATTCTGCAAAATAAAGAACCTTAATTTCTAAATCAGAGAAGTAGAATACTGACCTGGATTTGGAGAAATGTGCAGAATGAACTTCAATAGATTTCTTAGAAACAAATTTCGTTCAGCAAAGGGTCAGAAAAACCAAGAATTTGAGAAATGAGATGAAGAAATAAAGATTTGAGATTCTGAAAATGGCTTTGCGTGGTTCCTTTTATGCATTTTAATGGACACGCTTACTGCACGTGGCCACTTTTTTCAGAAAAAAATGGAAGCTGTAGAGATGATGTTGTGTGCATGTTCACTATTGCTAGAAATAGTGAACGCTTTAAGAGTAAATAACATGCGCGTGTTCATTATTGCTAGAAATAGTGAACGTTCTAGAGGGCTTTGCATTGAGTAATTTGAAATGAGCTGCGCGTGTTCACTTTTTCTGGAAAAAATGATCACGTGCAGGTGGTATCCTGCTTCATGATTACTATTCCTAGAAAAAGTGGTGACGCGCATCAACCTTGACTTGTAACTACACATTACTCATGCGCGTGATCACTATTATTAGAAAAAGTAACTACGTGCATCACATTACCTCTATTTAAGCCTGGACGTGGTTACTTTCACTGGGAAAAGTGATTGTTCCAGAGAAGGGTGTCTTCCAAAGGGTTCTGCGTGTTCACTTTCATCAGCAAAAGTGATTGTTCAGAATGGAACCCTGTAACTGAAGCTCTGCGTGATCACTTTTCTGCAAAATAGTGACTCCTTTTGTTATTCAAAGCTCCTTAGAAACTTAATTGCCTCATGCATTCAATTTCAATCATCTCATTTATGCATCCACAACATGAACCTTCATTGAATTAACACATTATTCCTAAAACACATATAAAACAGAATCTAAAATAAAAAAATTGCAGAAATTGAAATAAAGAAATAACAAAAGTTTAAGTAAAATGCAAATAAAGTAAAAATGGTTCAAAAATGTGAGTTGCCTCTCACAAAGGTTTCTTTTAACGTCACTAGCTTGACGTTAAATGTTTCTCACTGCTAAGAAACCAAGTTAATGCAAAAGGTGTTCTTATTGAATTCTCCTCCATTGTAAATCTTCAGTCTTTGGCCATTTACTTTAAACTTTCTCCCTTCTCTCTGATCTTCAAGTAACACAGCACCAAAGGGAGATACTTCCTTTACCATAAAAGGTCCTGACCATCTAGACTTAAGTTTTCCAGGGAACAACTTCAATATAGAGTTGAATAGTAGAACTAGCTGTCCTAGTTTGAATTCTCTCTGCAGGATGAATCTGTCATGTATTCTTTTAGTCCTTTCTTTATACAGTTTTGCATTTTCATATGCAAATTGTCTGAATTCCTCCAGTTCATGTAGCTGTAGCACTCTCTTTTCTCCAGCCTTGGTTGAATCAAAATTCAGCCATTTAGTAGCCCAATATGCTCTATGTTCAAGTTCCACAAGAAGATGACATGATTTTCCAAACACTAATTGATATGGTGACATACCAATTGGTGTTTTGAATGCAATTCTGTATGCCTATAATGTATCATCAAGCTTTCTTGACCAATCTTTTCTTGAGTTACTAACTACTTTTTCTAAGATCTTCTTGATTTCTCTATTTGAAATTTTCACTTGTCCACTTGTTTGAGGATGATAAGGAGTTGCTACTCTGTGTTTTACTCCATACTTATCCAGAACATTATCAAGGTATTTATTGCAGAAGTGTGATCCTCCATCACTAATCAGAATTCTTGGCACTCCAAATCTTGAAAAAATGTTTTTCTTTATGAAGGAAATTACCACTTTGGCTTTATTTGTTCTAGTTGGTATAGCTTCCACCCATTTAGACACATAATCCACTGCCACAAGTATGTATTCATGAGAAAAAGAAGTTGGAAAGGGTCCCATAAAGTCTATTCCTCATACATCAAATAGTTCCACCTCCAAGATATTATTCAAATGCATCTCATGTCTTCTAGAAATGTTACATACTCTTTGGCATTTATCACAGTTTTCTACATAAATTTTTGCATCTCTGAACAATGTAGGCCAGAAAAATCCAGCTTGTAATACTTTGGCAGCTGTTCTTGATCCACCATGATGGCCTCCATAATATGAATTGTGGCAATGGCATAGGATATCAACTTGTTCTTTCTGTGGAATACATCTTCTCAAAATGCCATCTACTCCAATTTTGAATAGATGAGGATCTTCCCAAATATAGAACTTGCTATCATGAAAAAATTTCTTTCTTTGCTGCCAATTCATTCTCTTTGGAATGTGTTGAGTAGCCTTAAAATTCGCTATATCAGCAAACCAAAGTAATTCATCCATAGTTAGCAGCTTTTCATCAGGAAATTCTTCATTAATATCCAAATAATCTAATGGCAATGTGTCCAATGGAATTCTGGATAGATGGTCTGCAACACCATTCTCTTTTCCTTTCTTATCTCAAATTTCTAACTCAAATTCTTGAAGTAGTAGAATCCATCTCAGCAGTCTTGGTTTAGCATCCTGCTTAGAAAACAAATATTTCAGAGCAGCATGGTCAGTATATACCACAACCTTGGACCCTACTAAATAAGACCTGAACTTATCAAAAGCAAATAATATAGCAAGCAACTCTTTTTCAGTGGTTGTGTAATTAATCTGTGCAGAGTTTAGGACTCTACTAGCATAGTAAATCACATGTAGTCTTTTATTTTTTCTTTGTCCTAATACAGCACCCACTGCATTGTCACTTGCATCACACATTAGCTCAAATGGTACAGTCTAGTCAGGTTTAACAAGAATTGAAGCAGAAATCAGTTTTTCTTTTAAAACAGTAAAAGCATGCATACAAGATTCATCAAATACAAATGCTGCATCCTTTACAAGCAAGTCACTAAGAGGTTTGGCAATTTTAGAAAAATCTTTAATGAACCTCCTATAAAACCAAGCATGGCCTAAGAAACTTCTAATTCCTTTTATATTCATAGGTGGAGGTAATTTACTAATCAATTCTATTTTAGCTTGATCAACCTCCATCTCTCTAATTGAAATCTTATGGCCAAGCACTATTCCTTCTTGCATCATAAAGTGACATTAATCCCAATTCAACACCAAGTTGGTGTCTTGACATCTCTGCAAAACAATGGACAAATTAGATAAACAATCATCAAATGAATTTCCAAAAACAGAAAAACCGTCCATGAATACCTCAATTATTTTCTCAACCAAGTCAGAAAAAATAGCTAACATGCACCTTTGAAATGTAGCTGGAGCATTACACAACCCAAAAGGCATTCTTCTATATGCAAATATTCCAAAGGGACAAGTAAAAGCAGTTTTTGTTTAATCAATTGGATCTACAACAATTTGGTTATAGCCAGAATATCCATCTAAAAAGCAGTAAAATGCACGTCCAACTAACCTTTCTAGCATTTGATCTGCAGAAGGTAAAGGAAAATGATCTTTTCTGGTTGCATCATTCAACTTTCTATAATCTATACACATCATCCATCCTGTGATAGTCCTTGTGGGTATCAACTCATTCTTTTCATTTGGTACTACAGTCATTCCACCTTTTTTAGGTACCACTTACACAGGACTTACCCAATTGCTGTCTGAAATAGGATATATGATCCCTGCATCTAATAGTTTAATGACTTCCTTCCTTACCACTTCCTTCATAGCAAGGTTTAATCTTCTTTGATGCTGCACAAATGGTTTAAAATTTTCTTCAAATAAAATTATGTGCTTACAAAAGGCTAGATCTATACCTTTTAAATTTGAAATGTTCCACCCTATTGCTGATTTATGGGTTCTCAAAATTCTCAGCAACTTCTCCTCCTCTTCTTCCTTGAGTTCATTGCTTATGATAACTGGATTTTCATGTTTATGATCCAAGAATGCATATCTACAGTGAGATGGAAGTTGCTTTAATTCCATCTTCTGACTTTTCTCTTCTTCTCCTTCATTTTTCAACTCCTCTTTGATCAATTTTTCTACAGGTATTAAAATAGGTAGAGTTTCCAATTGCTGCTCCATTTCAAATACGTTTTCATCTTCAAAATGCAGAGGTTTCATATTTCCTACAGCTATGGTTTCTCTCAACATAGAAATTTCATCAAATTCATTCAAAGAATAAGGAGTGATCATAAAATCCAATGTATCTACTCTCATACATGTATTATCATCAATTGGATATTTCAAAGCTTCAAATACATTAAATATTACCTTTTTCTCTTGAACTCTAAGCATTAACTCTCCTTTTTGCACATCAATGAGAGCTCGTCTAGTTGCAAGGAAAGGTCTGCCCAAGATTAATGGTATGTTTGCATCTACCTCCATGTCTAATATGACAAAATCTGCAGGAAAAATAAATTTGTTAACCTTAACCAACAAATACTCTACTACTCCATATGGATAAGTATATGATCTATTAGCTAATTGCAATGTAATGTTGGTTGGTTTCACTTCTTCTATCCCCAATTTCTTCATAATGGCTAATGGCATCAAATTAATGCTTGCCCCCAAATCACACAATGCTTTTCCCACAGTACAATTTCCTATTTCACAAGTTATGCTAAAGGATCTTGGGTCTTTTAATTTTTGAGGAAGTTCTCTTCTAAGAATAGCACTACACTCCTCTGTCAAGGGTACAGTCTTATCATGTTCTAACTTCCTTTTCTTGGAGAGTAGTTCCTTCAAAAATTTGGCATAAGATGGCATTTGCTCCAAAGCATCAGCAAATTGAATGTTAATTTGCAGCTTTTTGAACACATTTAGAAACCTCTCAAACTGCTCCTCTTGCTTAGGATTTTGCACTCTTTGAGGATAAGGCAGTCTCTTATATTTTTCTAGATCAATTGGCTTGTAAGTGTCCTCAAAAAATTGCTTCTTTGTCTTTCTTTCAGGACTTTTATGAACTTCTTCATTCTTTTCTGAATGTTCTCTCTTTAGTAGCTTGAAGTTCCCTTGCTGCAATTCTTCTTTTAAATCTCTTTCCTCTGCTGCATTTTCTACTTGCTTTTCTGCTACAACATTATTCAGTTTCTTTTCAGCTGGTTTTGGACTGGCTACAACAGCTCCACTTCTTGTAACTATAGCTTGACATTGTTCCTTTGGATTCACCACTGTGTTGCTTGGAAATCTTCCTTCATCTCTGCTTGTTAATTGTTCAGCCAGCTATCTAATTTGAGTTTCTAACTTCTTCATAGAAGCTTCTTGATTCTTGATGCTAGATTGAGTGACTTTCATGAATTGTAACATTGTTTCCTCAATCTCATTTATTCTTTCACTCATTGGTCTAGCTGAATGTTGACTCCTTTGAGGTTGAGTAGAAGAATTTCCTTGAAAGTATTGCTATTGTTGGTGATTTCCTGCATTTGAAAATGGAAGAGATGTATTAGTGCTTTTCATTGCAAAATTCTGAGCTTTCCATTTATATAATTGTTGATTCCTATTATTAGAATACTGAAATCCATGAGGAAATGATTGTTAAGGATAAGATTGTTGCTGTCTTTGACAATTCCCCATATAATTGACTTGCTCTTGTGGTTCAGGTGTAGGTACATCACATGCACCATTAGCATGATTCCCTCCACAAAAATCGCATATCAACTAACTTGTTACCATATTTTCATTCTGCAATTTATTAATCTACTGAGTCAAAGCTACTATTTGATCAAAAAATAATTAGTTTTGCAACTGATTCTGTGCAAGAAAAGTTTCCATCATTTTTGCTTCATATTCATTGCCTCTTTTTGTATTCCTCAAGTTGGAATTCTGATACATGGATGAAGCCATCATCTCAATGATTCTTTGGGCTTTTTTTCAAGGATTTCATGCTGAAAGATCCTCCTGTAGCTCCATCAATCATAGTTCTAGTTACTAGATTCATTCCATTATAAAAAGTTTCCAGTTGCATCTATTCTGGAATATAATGATGTGGACAACTTCTCAGCAACTCTTTATATCTTTCCCATGCTTCATAAAGTGATTATTCTTCCTGCTGCATAAAAGATGTTATTTCTTCTCTCAGCTTAGTAGCTTTTGAGGGAGGAAAATATTTTGTTAGAAATTTATTTACAAGTTCAATCCATGTGGTGATACTTCCCTGAGGCTGTGCTTGTAACCAACATTTGGCTTTGCCTCTTAAAGAAAATGGAAATAGCCTCAGTCTTATAGCAGCTTCACTTACTCCATTCATCCTTATAGTATCACACAATTGCAGAAAATTAGAAATATGCAAATTAGGATCATAAGAAATTCTACCAGAAAATTGGTCCTGTTGCACTAGGTGAAGTAAGGCTGGTTTTATCTCAAAATGATTGGCTTGAATGGTTGATCTAACAATTGAAGAATTATAGCCTTGCATATCTGGAATTGCATAATCTCCTAGTGTTCTCATTCTATGTTCTTCGGCCATTTCAACTTTTGGAGTTGGTTGTCTAAAAGGTGAATTTTCCTATTTGCAAAAAGAGTGACTTGAAATTCTGGAGAATGTATAACCTCTAGATCACTATCACTTCCTAAAGATCTCTCTGCTCTAGTCTCTTTTCTTAATTTCCTAAAGAGTTCTATCAATGTCAGGATCAAAGACAAGAGTAGATTTATTTTTGTTTTTGCCACGCATATACAACTAAACACAGATATAGTATAATGAAAACAGAAAACTGTACATGTAATGTAATATTTGCAGAAAATTTAAAGAAACAAATGCTCAATCTAGTTATTTTCCTGTTACTAATGATATTGAAACAAATTATTCCCCAGCAATGCCGACAAAAACTTGTTACTTTTACAACTGCTGTTGCACTGAAAGTAAACTGACTAGCAAGTGTACTAGTGTTGTTGTAGCAAGTTATAAAAAAATCTTAGAATTAAATTGAGTTCCAAGTATCGTCCTCAGGGAATAAAGTTCTCAATTACCACTTAGCAAGATCACAATTAGTTGAGTTTTATAAATTTCAGATGGATTTGGAATGAATGTATCAAAAATGAAATTAGAAAGTAAAACAGAACAATTAGCATAAAAGTATATAGTAAACAGATGTAGAAAGAGTAGCTAGGAAATTGTTTCACCAAAACTTCAACATTGAATCAATAAAGTTCTGAACTTTCAAGCATTTAGATGGAATGACAATCAGTTTCACGTTATATTAATCAAAGTACAATCCCTTGTCTCAATGAATCTAGCATCTAAACAAATTACTCTAATCCCTCAAGAAATGAAGCTTGGTATTCGTCTTCAATCTCCCTCTCTGACTCTCTCAACAACAAAAACAAATGGAAAATGAACCAAAAATCAATCTCCTAAAATTCCTGAGCTAACTGTCTTTTATAGAATTCCCGCTCTGCTGGCGTGATCACTTTTGCCAGCAATAGTAATCACGTAGAGGTTAATTCTTCATTTCCACTTGCGCATGTTCACTTTTGTTGAAAATAGTAGCCACGTAGAAGCTTCCCTTACTAATGTCATGCGCGTGTTCACTTCTGTTGAAAATAGTGAACACGCAGAGGCTACCTTCTTGTGCGTGTTCACTTTTGTGGATAATAGTCAACATGCACGGCAACTCTTCTTGAAGGACTCTCTGGAATGCTCACTTTTTCTATAAAAAGTGATTACGCATAAGTTCTTCTCAATGCAACCTCTCTGGAATGATCACTTTTGCTAGCAAAAGTAATTACGCAGAAACTCTTCTTCATTTTATGGTTTTGGAGTGATCACTTTCACTAGCGAAAGTGATCACTCAGAGGCTATTCTTCAATTATCAACTTCTTTCCTCCAATTTTTGATACTTTTCTTTTATTTTTCCTTTGATCATCCAATCCTCATGTACTTAGCTCAGAATTCCCTACAAAAGCATACTTTAAATGTCACTTTTTACATAGAAAATCAATTAATTTTAAAATAACTATGTTTAAAAGTGACATGCAACATTTTATTATTTTTTTAAGAGTTTTCTACTATTTCTAACATGTTTTCTTTATTAATTGCACTAAAAACTATTGTAAAATACTAATAAAATATGGATTCATCAGCTTGCATTCCAGAATTCTTGTGTTTTGAGTCCAGAATTGCTACTTTTTTTTTTCCTTTCCATTGATCTTCCATTTTCATGAACCTTGCTAAGATTATTCCTACAAAACAAGATTAAATTCTTAATTTCTAAGCAAAAATCTCACCATTGCTAAAATAACTACAAATTGAAATAAAACTTTCAATCATTCTATTTTCTTGAGTTTTTCTGCTTTTCTCATATATTTTCCTTATCAAATGGGTTAGAACTATGCTAAAATACTAATAAAAATATGAATTCATCACAGGTCTGCAGCATTTTGGGCTTCTGTAGTGTCTACTATTACTTCTGAAAGTGGTCACTTTCACCTCAAATTTTCTCAAAAGCCAATCCAAAGGATTTGTCTAGAATTTTCTACACAATTATTCAAATGAGTAAAATTGCAAGAAATATCTATGTAAATCAGTGTAAATTAATAAAAAAATTAACTATGATAATTGACCTAAATAGAATTTTCATCTTATTTACACTTTCTAAGTCTACTTTTTCTATTAAAGAATACTAAAAAGGCTAGTTAAAATTCAATAAAATATGGATTCATCACAACCCAAAATTTAAACTTTTGCTTGTCCTCAAGCAAATCAAAACTCAAGAAAATTTGCAAGTAAAGGGTTGGATTTATCCTAAATTTTTTCTCAAAAATTCTCATTCCAATCTTGGACTCTAATTGGCACTTCCAATATTTTCACAAACATGGATTCATTCAACAAAGAAATTTCACTCTTGTCAATTACTTTCATGCAAAGTTCCACTAAATTGAAATAGAAATTCAGCAAGGTTTCATGCAATCCACACAATGCAAAGAAATTATCTAGCTTACAAGTTGATGTTTCACTTTTCAGTCATCAGTGTTTTAGGCTAAGTGTTTTCCCTCAGTTCATACATTTTGCTTCACCCTACCATATGCTTGCCCATATTCTCAATCTCCTTTGCCTATATACAATGAACCATATCATGAGGGCTTTGTTGGTCACAAATGGGTTAGACTGGGTTTAACTTTGATCAAGGAGGTGTCAAAAGCTCAAGTCGATTTTTCAAGAGAAAGGAGTTCTTTTGAGTGAATGAACACAACAAATAGACTTGAATTCATTAAATGATGCAATTTAAGAGGTTCAAGCATTCTTTCACCATACTTTTCATTATTTTGCCTTGTGTGGGAATTCTTTTAAACTCATGGCCTTTGTTGTATTTTTTTCCTTTCTTTTTTATTCATTCATTCATCATCATTTTTTATGGATTTTTTTCTTTCTTTTTTATTCATTCATTCATCATCAAATTTTTTATGGATTTTGACAATTATTCTCTTCTTCAAATTCAAGCCTTTTTTGTTTTTTTTTTCATGTATTATTGACATGTATAATATCCACCACCCCAAACTTAAGAGTTTGTTTGTCCTCAAGCAACTACAATCATGACTAGCACCCCAAACTTAGTTTCCTACATTAACTTTTGATGCAACTCAAAAGAAATATCTCTCTAAAGGTAAGAAAATTATTTTTACAGACTAAGTTTAGCAAAAGAAAGAAATGTGGAACAAGAAAAATTAGGTGCAAGGGTGTTCTAGGATGGGTGGGTGTGTGCAAAGAAGACCTCAATCATTTAGATAAAAAAATTGCAGAATGCATATTTAATTAAGAAATAAGGCAAGTTCTAGAGGATAAATGGAAAAATACATGTAAAGTGCATACAAAAAAGAAATTTAAGGCCTAATTTTCTACCAAGGTAAAGGTGGTAATTACTTGCAACATATGAGTACAGTGCACCTTAGAAGAAAATATGTTCAGTAAGGTAGGAATGGTAATTATTTACAAAATTAGAGAATGATCATGAGTTGAATGGGAAGTGCAATCAGAGCATAAAATTAGAATTACAAAACTAAACTTATTTAAAAAGAAAAAAATGATAAAAATATTTTTGTATTTTATCTTTTAACTAGGCAGGAAAATTAGATAAGGAGCATGTGAAACATAGGCAAATAGATCACTCCCCTTTCACAGAAGATGATTTTATAATCCAGAGATAAAATTCATGCTCCTCTTGATAAGACTGAGGGCATTCTCTGCACGAAAATGCACAATGGATTTAGCATAGAAATGAAGTATGGAAATTGAACTGATCATTATATATAAAAGCATGAAAGCGTCAATTAATTATTCAAAGATAAAGTAGTAAGGTAAAAGTAAAGCAAGAAAAGAAAAGTGATAATGTGCAATAACTACTAGAAAATGGTGGGTAATATGCACAAGGAAATGAAATAAAAATAACTAGAAGGTAAATGACATAAAGAAAAAACTAACAAACTAAATTAGTCTTCAATTGAGCTGGAGGAGTAAACGTTATCCTTTGCATCCTCTTCTTCTTCTTCTTCCTCTTCTGAGGTGCTGGAGCTATCATCCTCTTCTGTCACGACTCCTTTTTGTAAGGAACTGAGAACATTATTCCTACACCACTTACTTATTTGAGATTAATAAATAAGGAAGAATATAAGCATAAAATTCTCTTTTTATTAAAAAAAATAGAATTCCTTATGATAAATATCCAATAGAACAACATAATATTACATTTAGTTCATAATACTCAAAATACATAAACAATTTTACTACATCACTCCCTCTATATGAGGTCTCAAAATATAGGGAAAAAGGACTTTCATGCAAAATTACTCGACTCCAGCTTCTAACATTTCTTCACTAGACCTTCAGCTTGTGAAGTAGATGTAACACCCGCTATATCTGCTCACAAACTACCGTAAGATTATTGCAGTACACACGCACAAAACAACATAGACAAAAATACAATGTGAGCTTACAAAAATAAAATAAAATCATACATATAGAGCAAAATATTACTCACAGCAACAACCCCATGCATTCCCGGCCCATCTAATGCAAAACATGAAAATAGTTTCCATCTGATTTCACAACCTAAGTAATCCAAAAGGAACTGAGCTGGTCCAAGAGTGACCCATTCCGGTATCTGGATCCAAATAGCACAGCACAGTACAACTCAGCATGCTCTATCGTTACACGTATACCCACATAAACGTGTAACTCGGCTCTATAATGATGCAAGACATATATCTTAGCATGATGCAGTACAACTAAAATAATTTCACACGCACTGTTCACAGACACTGTTCACTTTTTTTTAAAAAAAATAATTTCAAACTCTATCTAATCTATTTCAATACCAAATAATCTTTCAGTTAACATAACAAGTACAAAATATTATAGATTACTCAATAATAAATTACAAGCCTAACAATTCTCCCCTAAAAATAAATTTTTGTCCTAAAAAATTTCATCCCTAAGAGAAAATATGAGGGTACAACTCTCTCATTCTTTCCTGTAACTCCTATGTGGCATCACCAGTAACTGGATCCCAAACAACCTTTATTAATCAAATAGACTTGCTTCTAAGTTCCTTAACTCTACTGTCCTTGATACGAGCAGCTAGGACCTCCACAGACAAATCATCTCATATCTCTACAACATCAAGCTCGCTTACTGTTGTTGGAATTCTCTAAACACTAGCAAGTGCACTAGGAATTGCAGCAAATAATGAGTAATTTTAAGATCAGAGTATCGTCTCCATAGGGAATTAGGAATTCAAGTATCACTTCATAGAACAAAAACTAGTTGAGTCATACAAATTTGGAATGGATATAACATATGAAGGCAATGAACCAAAACAATACAAAGAATTAAACTTGCAGTAAAAATAGAATATGAAAGCTATGATGGAATGAGATAGGAATGAAGAATAGTTAGGAATTTACTTCACAAGAATGTCAATATTGATTCAACTATACTTCTGAATATTCAAGCAATTGGTTAATTGACAATCAGTTTCACATATAACTAGTCAAAGATTAATCCCTTAACTCATTGACCCTAACAATCCACTAATCCCACCTAATCCCTTAGGTGGAGTTCAATTTCATGTTGCATTAAGAGTTAGAACCGTAGGATTGTAGAATTAAGTGTACTTATCCCTAAGAAACCCCTAATTCTGGTTATTAATTCAGATAAGAGAAACAAATCCAATTCTCATTGGCAAATGTTCCCCTTTGATTAACCAAATGAATTTCCATTCAAAGATTATGTAAAGTGCATAATTGACAACTTCATTAATCCAAAAACTCAAATTTCAGAAGCAAGAATCAAATCAATACATCATTTCGAGTTCCATAAACTCCTAACTACAAAGAATTACACAAACATTATGACAGAGAAAGAGAAAGAAGGAGAAGAAGAGAAAAAACTCAGAAAAGCCATAGCCACGAGCTCCAATCCAATCCCTCTTCTTGAAGCTTCGAGGTTCGACCCCACTCCTCTCTTTCACTCTCTCCCAACGAGAATCTAACAGAAAAAAGGGAAAATGAACAAAAGACCCTGAGTTCTGAGCTTAGGACATGTATTTATAGAAATTCAGATTCTGTGCACTGTCACTCTTGTTGGTAAGAGTGGCCATGCAAAAGCTCATGTGGTTTCTGAAAGACTGGAATATTCACTTTCGTTGATAAGAGTAGCAACGCAGGAGGTCGAGGAGTGCGCGTGATTACTTTCGAGAGCAAGAGTGACCACACGTAACTTGCCTTGATACACTCCTCTCTGGAACATCCACTTTCGCTGGCAAGAGTGGTAACGCAGAGCTTGCTAAAATTCTGTCGTCTCTGGAACATTCACTTTCGCTAGTAAGAGTGACCATGCAGAGCTCGCTGAAATTCTGCCTTCTCTAGAATGCTCACTTTCGTTGGCGAAAGTGGTAACACATAGCTCTGCTGAGATTGAACTTCCCTGGAATATTCACTTTCAGTGATAATAGCGATCACGCCCACACTTAACTTCTCATTTAAGCTATGAATCACTCACTTTCGTTGGCAAGAGTAACCACGCCCAGCTTAAACTCCATAGGCCGTGTTCTTTGAGTCTAGACTTGCCACTTTTCTGCTATTTCTCCATTGATCTACCAGCTTCATGGACTTTGCTCAGAATTTTCTGCAAAAACACACTTCAATTATTAATTTCTACACAGAAAATTCATAAATGCTAAACTAACTATGTATTTAAAGAATTTCTTCAATCATTCTATTTTTATGATTTTTTTTGCGTTTCTTACATGTTTTCCTTATCAAATGGGTTAGAATTACACTAAAATATAAGTCAAAATATAGATTCATCAATTACATGAGACGGATCAGGAACATACTTCCTTAGCCGCGACACATGGAAAATATTATGCAGTCCTGACAATTGAGGTGGTAATGCCAATTCATAGGCTACTAGTCCTTTACTATGTAATATCTGATAGGGTCCTATGAACTTAGGCGTTAACTTCTTGGCTCTTAAGGCTCATCCCACACCTGTAGTGCGTGACACTCTTGGGAATACATGATCACCAACCTTAAATTCTAAGAGTCTTTAGCGTCGGTCAGCATAAGACTTCTGTAGACTCTAAGTAGCTCTCAGCTTTTCTCTGATAAGTTCAACTTTCTCCTTAGTTTCCTGCAGCATTTCAGGTGCAACCATCAAATGTACTCCATCTTGGAACCAACATATAGGGGTTCTACACCTTCTACCATATAGAGCCTCAAATGGTGCCATGTCTATACTCGAATGGTAGCGATTATTATAAGTGAATTCTACCAAAGGAAGCATATCCTCCCAATTACCCCTCTGCTTCACAATACAAGTCCACAACAAGTCTTCTAAGCTCTAAATAGTACTCTCAGATTGACCGTCTGTCCGTGGATGATATGCAGAACTCAATGTCAACTATATGTCCATAACTTCTTAGAAACTCTGCCAAAACTGAGAAGTGAACCGAAGATCCCTAACAATCTCTCTGATGTACAATTCTTCTAATTTTTCCAAGCTATAGGTCATATTGATTGGGAAGAAATACACACTCTTGGTCAGCCTATCAACTATGACCCACACAACATTATGATTCTTAACTGTTCTAGGTAGATGGGACACAAAATCCATAGGCATATAGTCCTACTCTCATTCCAGAATTTCAGTTGTCTGTAACTCTCCTAGAGGACTCTGGTGCTCTACCTTTGCCTTCTGGCAAGTCAAACAAGCTTTAACAAACTCAGCTATCTCTCACTTCATGCTTGGCCATCAAAACATTTCCTTCAATTCTTGATGCATCTTGGTAACACTAGGATGAATGTCGAGACTACCCGTATGTCCTTCTAGAATTGCTCTATTTAATTCAGCATCTCTAGGGACACAAACTCGACCTTTGTATCTGAGAATAGCATCAACACATCTACTAAAACCCTTTGTCTTATCTGTCCTGAAGAGAAATATAGTCTGATATAACACAGGATCCTATAGCTATTTGTCTTTAATTTTCTGCAAGAAATTGGTAGTTACCACAATTCTGCCATAACTAATCTTTCCAGGTGATAAGTTCACATGTAAGTTCAGGTTTCAGAATTGTTCTACCTAAAGAGTTTCACTAACTCTTAAGGAGAATGTTTGAACCACATTCCTACTTAATGCATCAGCCACCACATTAGCTTTTCTGGATGATATTGAAGCTGAAAATCACAATCTTTAAGGAATTCCATCCAACACCTCTGCCTCATATTTAACTCTCGCTGATCAAACAAATACTTCAGACTCTTGTGATCACTATACAAATCAAACTAAGCTCTATAAAGATAGTGCCGCCACACCTTCAAAGCAAAAACTATGGCAGCTAGCTCAAGGTCATGGGTTGAGTAATTTTGCTCATGAGTTCACAATTGGTGAGACACGAGCTACCACCTCTTATCTTGCATTAACACACACCATAATCCTTAATGTGAAGCATCACAATACACCTCAAATAGTCGGCTAGTATCAGGAAGAATCAATACTGGCGAGTAAGTTAATCTTTGCTTCAACTTATTAAGGCTTTTCTTACATTCCTCATTCCATACAAAGGGTTGATCACGACGAGTTAACCATGTCAGTAATGCAGCTATCTTTGCAAATCCCTCTATAAATCTCTGATAGTAACCTGCTAAGCCCACAAAACTATGAATCTTTCTGTGACTGTTTTCAGCCTTTCCCACTGCAACACAGCTTCATCTTTAGAAGGATCAACTACAATTCCCTTAGCTAAAATAACATGGCCAAGGAATTTCACTTCCTCTAGCCAAAACTCACACTTAGACAATTTAGCATATAACTGTTTCTCCCTCGAAATACTAAGTACAGTACTCAAATGCTCTGCATGTTCCTCTAACGAACTAGAATAAATTAAGATATCATTAATAAAGACTACCACAAACTATTCCAAGAAAGGTCTAAAGATCTAATTTATGTAGTCTGTAAACACTACTGGAGCATTAGTGACTCCAAAAGGCATCATTATATACTCATAATGACCATATCTAGTGTAGAATACTATCTTTGGGATATCTTCATCCTTTACTCAGATCTGATGGTACCCAAACTTCAAATCAATCTTAAAGAATACTTTAGCACATCTTAACTGGTCCATCAAATCATCAATCCATGGTAACGGGTACTTATTCTTGATTGTCAACTTAATCAGCTTACGATAATCAACACATAATCTAGAACTTTCATCCTTCTTTTTCACCAAGAGAACTGGTACTCCCCAAGGCGATATACTTGGCCTAATCCACTATTTTTTCATTAGATCCTCAATCTGCTCCTTAAGCTTCATTAACTCTTTTGGCGCCATTCTGTAAGGTGCTACAGACACTGGCTGAGCTCTAGGAATCAAATCTATAGCAAACTTCACCTCTCTACGTGGAAGTATTTAAAGAATATCCTCTGGAAAGATCTCAGAAAATTCCTATACTACTGGTATTGACTGAAGACTTTACTCAATTTTTGCATTCATAAAACCCAACAAAACAAAACAAGATACTCCCTTACCCAAGGAAGTTTCTACTTGGCAAGTAACACAGCTTTACTGCTCAGGAAAGATTAAACACCTCTGACCACAATCAATAAGCATACAGTTGGCAGCTAGCCAATCCATACCTAGGATTACATCTAACCCTAACATCGAGATACAAATAAGATTTACTTTGTACCTTACGTCCCCTTCAATTACTATAGGACACCTAACATAAACAGTCGAGGTATTGATCAAACTCAAAGCAGGTGTCAATACTATCAATTCACATCCTATATCACTCACTGGCAATCCTAAGTTTCTCACACAAATATCTGTAATAAACGAGTGCATGGCTCTAAAATCAAACAACACAAAAAAAACAAGTACCACTACCAGTGTTTCCTGAACGAGATTTGTCACCTAGGCTGCCTTTGATGCAGAAATAGTGAATACACATCCCTCTACTCTTGATCTGATTGTCATCGAAGCTCTGGCCACTCTAGGCCTCATAGCATGCAAGGTGCTAGTAGAAGATGAAACTGCCCACTAGGTGTAGGACAGTCCCTAGCAAGGTGCCCTGGCTGCTGGCACGAGAAGCAAACTCTGACATGAGCCTGTGGACACTGGTTCAGGGATGTGTGGCCCATTACACTCGAAACATCTGGCAGTCTACGGAACTGAGGCTCTAAGAGCTAAAAAAGCTGCTCCCCTAGGTTGAAATGCAGAAGTAGCAATTCCTACTGGCACTGGGGCTGATGCTGCCGATCCCTTTGACTGAGATGGTCGAGACTGCTGTTGGCGTGGTGGCCAACTAGAAGGGCCCTTCTTAGCACCCTTACCTCCATTACCATAGCTGCTAGCAACTCTACTAGATGGAGACTTCCTAACTCTACCAGCATCCTCTGCATTAAGACTCTCTATAATGGTGGCCTGATCCACCAAGTCAGCAAACGTTGTGATCCTCAGAGGGATCAAAATCCTCTTTATGTCAATTCTTAGCCCATCTAAAAATCTCTGACATCTTCACTCCTCTGAGGTCAGGTGAGAATAAAATTTGTAGAGTTGCTTAAACTATATTGCATACTCATAGATTGATGAGTTCTCTTGCACCAAGCTTAGAAACTCTCGCTCCCTGGCAGCACAAATATGAGAAAGGAAAAACTTCCCCAGAAAACTACTCCTAAATACAGCCTAAGTGATGACTTCACCTCAGGCCTCCAGCATAGCACGAGCTTCGTGCCACTATATCTCTGTGTCTCCTGTCAGCATAAACGTAACATATAATATCTTCCTTTTCTTGGCGCAACCCATGGTCAGGAAGATCTTCTCAATCTCCTTGATCTAGAGTTCAACAACATCTGGTCCATCCACCCTCGTGAACTGAGGAAGATCATTCTTCCTGAACTTTGACAACCTTTGATATTCAAGAGGAGGTGTAGGTGAAGCAGTAGCTGCTACTGCCTGTGTTGCAGTAGTGGCGTGGTTTGCAACTTACTGTTGTTGAATCATATCTAGACTATGTTTCACAGTGGCTACCATGGCCTCCATGACGTGAGCCATCTGGTTCACATCCGTAGGAAGAGGGTTTGATGTAGATCTTCTAGGTCTAGCCATCTTTAACACACACAAGTAAAACAAGCTTGGATTACCAATAATCTACACATTCAGCAACGTCACAGCATAACTTTTACACATCAATTCAACATATAGTGAGATATTCAAACCAAACATATTACAGTAATTTAACTAACTAAGCACATCATCACATCAACATTCTCAATATTCACACAACACCACAAACACTTATTTCAATAATCATTTACAGCTTAGCTTAACAGCCTATTATCCATGTAGTATGACTCACCTATAGTTCACCCAAAATTATATACCCAAAATATCTTACATAGGTTATGCCAAAGAACTGAGGTGATCAAGCTTGTTCCCTCATAGCTTGGTGCTTAGAAATTTTATTATATGATTGACAGCTAGAACCCACTAAATGCAATGCATAATTGAAGCCTAATAACCTAACCCTGTAGGTTTACCTAGACCATGCTTTAATACTACTAAAACTGTGACATTTTCAGCTTCCTCAATGTGCTCACCATTTTTCTATCATGGTATTTATACAGCAGCAACTGAAGTATAGGTGCATAGATGCAACCAATGCAAAGAAATGCAGTTGTTAGTAGGAATGCAGGTCACAGGCACGGTTTATGCAGCAATTTGTAGAAAAATTGTGCAAAGTATATAAAGTGCAATTCATAGTAGCTACTTTGGCTTAGAAAACTCACACATGTAGAGTGAACACTATTGGAAATGAAGTGACCACTTTTAATATGTAGAATTTTGGCAAGGGTTTGTGTGTGCACCATGTGGTCATGCCTACTTCCAGCAACATCAATGCAATTTTTTTCAGGGCATGTTATGTGCAAGAGGGAAAAGATAGCAGCAATCATGAAAGTCCTAGAGTAATCACTATATTTGAAAAGTTCTCAACACAAAGTAATCACCTTTGTGTATGATAGTAACTACTGTGGGGTACAAATATGCCAAATTCAACAAATCATGACTCAATGCAATTTAACCATGGAAAAATGAAATACATAGCAAAGTAATCATTATTTACCTAGAACAAACCTAGCGTGAGCACTATCATATCAGAAAGTACAAAGTAAACAATATAGTATATGAAAGTGGCTACCTGAGGGTATGACAATGGTAGAACACATCAATTTAATTCAATTAAACATCCCTATTGCCCTTTAATCGCACAATTATATCTAAAGTCACAAGTTCTACCCAACAATTTTAACCTAAAGGTCCCTAAATGCAATTCCCCAATTTGTATAGTAAAGAACCCTAATTCAAAGAGCGGGGGATTGAGTAATTACCAGATTAGAAGTGCAGAACTGTAAGAATATAGAGAAATGGGGTTCTTGGTGCAGAAAAATGAATGTGAGAGGAAGAGTGCATATGAATCCACAATTTATAGATATTTTGTCTAGATTTTTATAGAATTTTAATATGAAAAATAGACTTAGAAATTGTAAATAACATAAAAACCTCATTTAAGTCAAATATTATAGTTTTCTTAATTTGTCTTATTTCCACTAATTTTTGTGAATATATTTTGCAATTTTAATCATTTGAATAATTGTGCAGGAAATTCTAGACAAATTTCATGAATTTTTGGCTCTAGGGAAAATATAAACTGAGAGTAATCACTCTCAAGTACCATCGTGATCACTCTAGGGAGCTGATTCCAAGGGGTAGGCCAGAGTAACCACTTTTAGAAGCAGCAATGATCACTCCAAAGCTAAAGAGAACCACCAAGCCTGCACATAATCACTCTCAGAAGTTATAGTGATCACTCCAGAAAGCTACAAAATCACAGTGCCTGGACGTAAACACTCTCAAAAGTGAGAGTGATCACTCCAGAAAGGTCCAAAATCACAGACTTGCGGGTAATCACTTTCAGAAGTGAGAGTGATCACTCCAGACAGCTTCAGGATGAAGAACCTTGCGCATAATCACTCTCAGAAGTGAGAGTGATCACTACAGAAAAGGAAAAAAATCTGAAGTTGTTGCGCTTAATCACTCTTGTTTATAGAGTGATCACTATAAGGCCATGTCAAACTTAGTATATAGTTTTTAGAAATTAGGGTATGGATCTTTTCATAATTTTAGATTCTTTTGCCACTTTGGGAGCATTTTACAGAGCTTAGGATCCTTGGGTGACAGCCAAGGCCAATCTTAAGGTTTGATTTACAATTTCTCTTCAATTTTCTTTAATTCTTGCATTAATGTCATTGAATTCCCTTTGCTTTCATCTTAATTTTGTAAGATCCATCCTTGTGGAGGGCTAAACTTTCTTGTAATCCTTAGTAAGTTCATGGATTCTTGAATTCCTGGGTATGAATATCAATATAATTTCCTTTTCTTTATGAATTTATATTTCCCAACTATTTGAATTGAATTAAATTGCTTAATTAACCCTAATTCATTTTAATGAAATTCTTAACTTGGTTTACTTAATCCTAAGTTAAATTCTAAGGTTACGAAATCTTAGGGAAAAGGGTTGGAGCCCATGTACATTGCTTAATTCTTTTGGGACTTTAAGGTTAATTCTTGCTTTTTAAGTTACCCTAATTCAGAGGAAGAGGAAAAGTATTGAATATTGAGAGGGACAGGGATAGAATTACATGAACAAACTAAGAAGTGCACATTTCATTGATTGGACTCATTAATTTCATCACTTGCCTTTACATTAAAATTAGAATCACACAAAACCCCCTTATTTTAATTGCTTTTATAGTAAATGTTTACAACCTGTTCAATGTATGTTACAAACCAAAGTCATCGGAGACAACCTAGGCTTGCACCCTAGATACTACAAATTTTTCTGCATACTTTGATGAAGGTTGACGACAAATCTTTATGCAAAACGAAAGAAAATATTCCATTCATCAAGTGCAGAAAAATTTAAGAGGGGAAGTGAGTGTATTCAGAGAAATTTGCAGAAAGTGAGTGGGACAGTGGGTACTATATATATAAGTGATGAACATGGCCACTTTCTTGAAGGATAGTAAACACGTGCACTGGCTTTTAACAATCAAGTAATGCGTGTGGTTATTATTATGCATGATAGTAATCACTACAGGAGCGCCCAATTTCAAAAACTACCTAAAAGACTTGCGCGTGGCTACTATGCTAAACGATAGTAGACGCACGCACTATATTTGTCGAGAACGTGCTCCGCGTAGTTATTATGGTTCATAATGGTAAACACTATAGAGAGTGCACATCCTGTGTAATTATGTAAGTGTTTGCACTTGGTTACTATTGCAAACAATAGTAGACACACGCATCTTTATTAGCCTAAAAACCTTGAAAGTAACAACTTTTAACCTTGAAAGTGGTCACTACAGAGAGCAAAGATACATACCTGAGCTTAAAGTAACTACTTTTGTTTGGGAAAGTGATTACCTTCATGATAAATTCTCATTTTCTCACTAAAGTGACTATCCTAAGGTCTGAAAGTGGTCACTTTCCTGCTGCATTTGATTCTCACTTAAATTTATACAATAATTGATTCCAAAATATGTAGTCTCCCTTTGTAAAATTGAAATTATGTAGAAACACATTATAATAATAAGGTAAAGTGTAGCATGAAGTGTTTATGCAGCAAAATTCATGAGATGTCCAAAGCTCAAATAAAGGACTAATGCTAAATGCAGAAAACATAATTAAAAACTCTTAAGAAAATTGTGAGTTATCTCTCACACAATGCTCTTTTAACTTCACTAGCTTGACGCCTTATGATATTTAGTTATAGGAATTGCTTTTAATGATAGTGGTTTCAGCTCCATCCTTAGATATTTCTCCTTTTTCTAATAAATTTGCAACACTTCATTTAATTAAGAACATGAAAAAAATAACCACGGAGGAATTTCCAGCTACTTCAAAAACTCAATAAGTTTCTCTTCATGCTTTTGATTGCCTTGATGTGTAGAATATTGTGTACTCTTGCTATACTTTGACTGCTCTCTTAGATATATAACAAAGTAATCTTCATACTTCAACTGCTCAGGCAATTGCTTAATGGCCGCATCATGATTTACTTTCTCAGAATTTTGCAATAGCTATATCATAATCACCACACACATATATATTAATTTCAGCACAGAAGCTACACTTTGTCGAATCAGCACATGCATTATAAGTAAAAGAATTAGGATAATTGGCTAAGTTAGGATAATTAATACAATTTAAAAATTCAAAAAACTCAACCAAATTATCATCAACTAAATTATTCAACAAATTATCATGTAAAACCAAATGAAATAGAAGTGGAATAGATTGCTCAAAATTTTCTGCTGCATTGGTAAAAGTGGCATGAGGAGTAAAAGCAGATTCTGCACTTGCAGGACTGTAATCACTTGCTAGAGCAGCAACATTAAGATCTTCATCTGTTGGTTGCTGCTCTTGAGAGTCTTGAATGATCACTCCAGATCTCATGGTGATGGCATTAATGTTCTTTAGATTAACACTTGGTTGTGCAGATAGATTACCAGAACTTTAAGATTGCAAATGATTCAAACCAAAAGCAAATTGTCTAATTTGATTTTCCAAGTTTTGAATGGATACTTCTGTTCTTTGCTGAAAATTCATATCGTTATCTGCCATTTCCCTCATCAACTCTTATAAAGAAGGCTCACTCTTAGAAGGTGCAGCAGTTTGTAGTGGAGGTTGATATTGCTATTGTGTAAAATTCCACCATCCCAGGTTTGGATGATTTATCCAACCTACAGAGTAGGATGTCTAGATGAAGTACAAATTTCTCACAACATTTCAGCCATCTGTGACAATGCCAATTGCTTGATTAAAGAAGCTAAATCATCTAGCTTGTTTTCTAGTCTTTTATGATTAACAACATGAAAAGTTCTCTCAGCCATAATATCTAAATCAGAATGAAAAGATAGGAGGAAGAAGTAGAAAAAGAAATGGAAATAGAGTCACTAGATAACAAAATGATGCAGAATGGGAATTATGCAGCATAAATAATATGTAGAAAATGATGTAAAATTGTAGAAAACTAAAATAGAATAGATGCAAAATTTATGAAAAAATATGCATAGTGTAGAATTGCAAATTGCAGAAAAACAAGGGAAGAAATAGACTACAAAAATGTAGGTTTTGATAGAAGCATAGATGCAGAAAGTGATGAAGCAGTAGAAAATTGTGCAAAATAGTATGCAAAAAATTATGCAGCAGGATTTTGAAAACAGATTGCAGAATGCAGAATGCAAAAATGCAAAGTGCAGAAAAATGAAAACTAGAATGAAATGCAGAAAATACAAAAATTACTAAATGTAAACGTGCATAATATAAATGCA
Source organism: Abrus pulchellus subsp. cantoniensis (assembly GCA_024086825.1). Classification (NCBI taxonomy): domain Eukaryota; kingdom Viridiplantae; phylum Streptophyta; class Magnoliopsida; order Fabales; family Fabaceae; genus Abrus; species Abrus pulchellus. The sequence goes on from CM044056.1 coordinate 18,427,725, forward strand.
GAAAAAGTATGATAGCAAAGGGCATAGAATAATGCAGAAAAATGCAGAGAACAAAAACGATATGCAAAATTAACTAGGGAGTAACACAACTAAACTACTTCTAATCTATCTATTATGCAAAAATTAGAACAAAATTAACATATTAACATGCAAAACGTAAAAAAAAAAAAAAAAACACATAATGATTTATCACTAATGATTCCCAACAAAGGCGTCAATTTGATAAATAAAAGATTTATCACGAATCTTCATCAAAATATAAATACAAATTAATGTAATACTAGGGTGCTAACCTAGGTCATCTCCTATTAATCATTGGATGAATGACCAAATATCAAACATGTAGTATGCATTGACTCATAAAGCAAGTAAAAGGGGGGTTTGTGATTTCATGTTCAATATAAAGAGCAAGAAACAAAATTATAAAGTTCAATCAATAAAATATAGTAACCTCTAGTTCATTCATGTAGACTATATCCCTATTCCTCTCAAGAATTAATACTCTTCCTCTTCTCCCATAATTAGGTTAATTGAACAAGCAAAAATCAACCTTATGTTTTCATATGAATTAAGCAATTCAATGGACTCCAATCTCTCATCCCAAGATTACACAACCTTAGAAATAAACCCAAAATTAAGCAATTCAAGTTTAGAATCTCATTAAAATAAATTAAGGTTAATTACGCAACGTCCCACCTCATTCTGCCATTAATTCAATTCAAGACTTAGGAAGAAGAAATTCATGGAAGAAAAGGATTTGTATTAACATTCAAAAATTAGGATTCAAGAATCTAAGTGAACACATTAGGGATTACAAGAGATTTAGCCCTCCACAAGGATGGGTCTCACAATTACAAAGTAAAAGTTAAGAGAAATCAACAACATCAATAAAAAAAATCAAAGAAAAATAAGAAGAAATGGAAATCAAACCCTAGGTTGGACCCTTCGCTGTCACCCAAGGCCTCCCTAGGCTCTCTAAAAGTATCTTAAAACCCTAAAAAATCTAAAGGAAAAGGTTCTACGAAAGTTCTTACCCAACAATGGTAAAAATCTATTTATAGTAAACTTGACACCTTTCATAGTAACTACTATCGTTCATGATAATAGCTACTATCAGTGTTGTCTTGACTAGAGTAACTACTATCGTTCATGATAGTAGCTATGCCTAACTTCCAAAATTTTCCTTCCTCTTTGAAGTTGTCACTATTGCACGTGATAGTGGTAAAGCGCAATGCGCGTGGCTAATATGGTGAATGAAAGTAGCTAAGCGCAGCCCTGCATGCTTTTGTACTTGTTGTACTGTCTACTATTGCAAATGATAGTAGCTACATACTCTCCCATACTTATTTGTTTGCTTGTCCTCAAGCAAAGTGTTCATTAAGTGAATATCAGAATAACTTAAAACAATACCACACAAGGAACCCGAGACAACAGATATAAAGAGAGCAACAAGAGTAATATCACTGAGCATAAGCAATCAAAAGGATTCCCAATTAGAATCTTATATTTCTATACTTTTCACTCAAACATCAAACTAAAGTGCTCTACTTTCCTCTCTCACTAAGGGACAAAATGAGATATCACTCAGTTCTCCTAAAGAAAAGTGTACTACCATAGGCTTGACTATAAACTGACTCTCTACTAAATAAATTAAATGCAAGTAAAAATCATGAGGCCTTTTTTAGGTTATAATGTGGCCAAGGGGTTATAATAATTGTGGTGAAATAAATGAAAGGTAAGAGATAAATTATAACGATTACAAATATCTCCTAAGTTTACAAATGAAGCTCTTGGTGTAATTTTTATATTTTTGTATATAAACAATATCTTTACTCCTCTCTCCTTTCAATCATATATAACCTTTTTTTTCTTTTTTTTCTATTTTTCATTTTCCTTTTTGTACTTTCTTTCTTTCTTTTTGCACATGAGAGATATAGAGGAGAATTTATCAAACAATCCAACAACTCAATTACTCCATTCATAAACTCAAGGTCATCAAAATATTTTATGAATTTAATGCAAGGGACCAAGGAAATCAATAAAGCTCAAAGTGCGCAACTAGTTGTATCTCAAACATGCTGAAGGCCAAGAATAAAAATCCTATTATGCCTCAATCACATTAAAAACATGCAATTAAAAGAGAAGTCTTAAGTCGATTCTAAGTCAAGTTCTAGAGCACAAATCCTAAGGAGATAATCACACAAAACAATAAATAAAGGGGTACAATTAATTAAATTAAGATGAAAATCTCCTTTAAGGCTCAAATAAGTTTAATGTGGAGTATAAAAGTAAGAAACTTAGCTAATTACTAGTTTCCAAATAAAAGTATAATGTTAATAATGATCACTCAACATGCTCTTCTATATGAAAAAATTGGATTCTATGAGGAAAAAGTTTTAAATTATCATAAGAAAAATAGCATAGACACTTTACTCAAGAACATGCAATAACAATCATATAATTAGGAACTACCTATACTTAAAGCGAAACATTGTCCTCAATATTTGAAAGCAATCAAATTAAAAGCATGCAAAGAGGGCAATTGAATAAAAGGAAAGAGGTTCCCTGATAATTCTTGGTATGACGACTTTGGGTAAGGGAGCACAGCCATGCTGAAATCTTAAGCATGCCCATGCTTATGATGTAAAGCTTTCTCTCACAACTACGACTAAATGCATGACCATGAATGGGATGAGCACAGGCATGCTTACAGATCAGAGCTCAAAAGTGTGTGCAGGAACAATCAACTCAATTGTTGTAATCTTTCAATATGCTTATTCTTTATTCTAAAAATAAGATAACAATAGCAAAATTAAAATAAACAAAAAGAAATAAAATTTAAATAAAATAAAAGACATAGGTTGTCTCCTAGGAGCGCTTGTTTAACGTCACGAGCCTGACGTTCCTGTTAAATCATGGTGGCTAGAAGGCATGATTCTTAGAGGTGACTGGTCGTGAGTGTCGTGCTCAGACAAATTATTAAAAACTGAATTGCATAAAAATTATGTAGTAAGAGGTGCAATCCGAGTCATCTCCTAATGATGATACTGTTATACGATTATGAATTTGGATGGGGTTTGATTTATAAAATAATATTGATTGGAATGAAAAATTAACAAGAATTGAAAACTCTAATCTAAGAATTTAGAAGAACTATGACCATTCTATCACTGGATTCCAATAAGATGCATCAGCCAACAAATTAGTGATTAACATTAAATTCAAATGAAACCTCAATTAAAATTAAGCATTCACATGAAGACCTTCATGCATTCGATTAACACACAATCGCTCCAAGTTCAGAAACCTCTAAAACCTAATTGATTTGTGTTAATTTAATTCACCAATGCCATTAATCTTAGATCTCAAACCTGAAAATCTAATTCATATTCCTTCAAAAATTAATTACATACATCAACCGAATAATATGTAATCAAACAACTGCACAATTATCAATCCAAATGAATAACTTCAATTTGAAAATCTAATTAGCAAAAGGAAAACGAAGGAAGAGATGAAATCATATTTGTTGTCGAATGAATTACGAAACTGATCCTCAAGAATGTCGCAACCCTTTTTCAATCCTTGGATTAGATGAAAGTCTAAGCCTCCATTAATGAAGGAAAATGAAAGGTAAAAATGTAAGAGAAGAGAAGAGACAAAGAAGAAGAGACAAAAACCCTAAAACTTGTATTTTCTTCCCGAAAAACAACCAACCCTTTTTCAACCTGCTCCCCTAATTTCAATACAGGCCTTTTAAGGGTCAAAATGTAAAAACTAATTAATAATTATTCAATAGGGAAATCAAGAATTTAAAAGGAAAAGACAATTCCATTTGTGAATACTGTAATAATTCTTCTTTATGTGATAATTGTATTTCAGATTTTTTGAATATAAATTCTGCAACTTTTGGTATTGAGGAGATTGGGAAATCAATAGGGAAAAAATGTGATGTTTTGAATTCAGCAAGTACAATTGAATCTAACCCCTTTGACTTGAATGTTGCATAAATTTCTTCTACTGAAAGTGCCAAGTCACTTTTCGCTGTGGAGCAACCTCTCACGCTGGAGCTTAAAACATTGCCAAAACATCTAAAATATGCCTATCTAGAGGAAAATGAGAAACTCCCAATGATCATTCCCACCAAGCTGAATATTGATCAAGAGGAGGAACTCCTAGAAGTGATAAAGAGACAGAAGAAGGCTATAAGCTGGACTCTTGCTGATATTCCTGGAATCAGGCCCTCCCTTTGCATGCACAAAATATTATTGGAGGAGGGTATTAAGCCAGTGAGGCAGCATCAAAGGAGGGTAACTCCCATTATTCTAGACGTGGTGAAGAAGGAAGTCACCAAGCTATTGCAAGCTGGAATTATCTACTCTATATCAGATAGTACTTGGTCAGCCCGGTCCAAGTGGTTCCCAAGAAATCTGGACTCACCATGGTGAAGAATGAAAAAGATGAGTTGATATCCACCAGAGTCCAGAACAGTTGGAGAGTCTGCATAGACTACAGGAGGCTTAACCAAGTGACTCAGAAGGATCACTTTCCATTGCCTTTCATTGATCAGATGTTGGAAAGGCTAGCTGGTAAGTCTCAGTATTGTTTTCTTGATGGTTTTTTCGGTTATTTTCAAATTTTCATAGCACCTGAAGACCAAGAAAAAATCACTTTTACATGTCCTTTTGGCACTTTTGCCTATAGGAGAATGCCCTTTGGCTTGTGCAATGCTCCAGAAATATTTTGAAGATGCATGCTTAGTATTTTTTTTTTTATTTAGTGGAGCATTGCATAGAAGTCTTTATGGATGATTTCACTGTTTATGGCCCATCTTTTTCTGCATGCTTGGTTAATTTAAAAAAGTTTTGAAAAGATGTATTGATACTAACCTTGTACTAAATTTTGAAAAATGTCATTTCATGGTAAAGCAAGGTGTGGTATTAGGCCATATCATTTCTGAAAAGGAAATTGAAGTAGATCCTACAAAACTTGATGTTATTGCAGAACTGCCTTACCCCTCTTGTGTTCGAGAGGTTTGTGTTTTCCTTGGCCATGCAGGGTTTTACAGGAGATTCATCAAGAATTTCTCCAAGATTGACATTCCCCCGTCCAAGCTATTGTGAAAAAAGGCTGAGTTCAATTTTGATGCAAAATGCAAGGAGGCATTTAATATGCTTAAGGAAGCTCTGACCACCACACCCATAATCCAACCCCCAAATTGGACCAAACCATTTGAATTGATGTGTGATGCATCCAATTTTGCAGTAGGGGCTGCGTTGGCTCAGAGCGTTGGTAAGTTTCCCCACATTATCTATTATGCTTCTAGAATCTTGGATCCATCACAATATAATTACAGAACTGAAAAAGAACTATTGGCCATAGTATTTGCATTGGACAAGTTTAGATCATATCTATTAGGGTCAAAAGTTATGGTTTTCACTGATCACTCTGCTTTGAAGTATTTGCTGAAAAAGATAGATTCTAAGCCTAGGCTTATAAGATGGATGCTCCTACTTCAAGAGTTTGATCTGGAGATCAGGGATAGAAGTGAAACTCAAAATCTGGTAGCTGACCACCTGAGCAGGATAGAGGGAGTTCTCAACCATATTCTAATTTTAGATGACTTTCCTAATCAACAACTCTTAGAGTTGTATACTTCACAGGCACCCTAGTATGCTGACATTATTAATTTTCTTGCTGCAGGAATTTTTCCAGCAAGTGCACCAAAAGCTAAAAAGGATAAGATAAGGAGTAATGCCAAACACTATGTTTAGGATGACCCTTATTTATGGAAATTCTGCAGTGACTAAGTTATTAGAAGATGTGTGCTTGATGAAGAGATCCCATCCATACTGCAGTTCTGTCATGCCTCAGTTGTAGGAGGTCATCAAGGACCCCAGATAACTGCAAGAAAAGTATTGGATGCATGACTATATTGGCCCTCCATTTTCAAGGATTTATGGCGAGCATATTCCACCTGTGAAAGATGCCAAAGAGTGGACGGATTAATTAGCTGGAGACAGGAGATGCCCTAGCAACCCATCTTGTACTGTGACATCTTTGATGTCTGGGGTATTGATTTTATGGGACCATTCCCTTCCTCTTTTGGTTTTCTTTATATACTTCTTGCTTTGATTATGTCTCAAAATGGGTGGAAGCTAAGGCCACCAGGACTAATGATGCTAAAGTTGTTGCAGATTTTGTCCGTAGCAACTTGTTTTGTAGGTTTGGAATCCCTAGAGCCATCATTAGTGATCAAAGGAGTCACTTCTGCAATAGGACTATGGAAGTCTTGTTGAAGAAATATGAAGTTGTATACAAAATCTTCACTACTTACCACCCAAAGACAAATGGACAGGCTGAGCTCTCTAATAGGGAAATCAAGAAAATACTTGAGAGAGTAGTGCAGCCCCATAGAAAAGACTGGAGCCACAGGCTTGATGATGCCTTGTGGGCACATAGAACTGTGTTTAAGACACCCTTGGGAATGTCACCATACAAGGTAGTCTATGGAAAAGCCTGCCACCTACCAGTTGAGGTGGAACACAAAGCCTACTGGGCAGTAAAGAATTGCAACATCCATTATGACTCAGCTGGAGAGCAGAGGAAATTGCAACTGCAAAAGTTAGAAGAGCTACGTCTTGAGGCCTACGAGAACTCTATAATTTACAAGGAAAAGACTAAACAATACCATGACTAGAAGATTTCAAGCAAAGAATTCTACGTTGGTCAAAAGGTCCTCTTGTTCAATTCTCGCCTCTAACTCATGCCTGGAAAGCTCAAATCAAGGTGGCTTGGACCCTTCACTGTTACAAAGGTATTTTCCCATGGTGCAGTGGAAATCATAAGTGACTCCACTAGCAAAAGCTTTATGGTGAATGGACACTAGTTGAAGCCATTCTTGCAAAATTCAGTTACCTTGGAAGAAGTTGAGGAGATTGAATTGCACTCACCATGCATAAATCTCTCCTACAACCTATGGCTTGAGTAATCCACTTCATACATCAAGCTAGTGACGTTAAAGAAGCGCTGTATGAGAGGCAACTCACGATGATCTTATGAATTTTAGTTATTTTTCTGTAATAAATGTTGGTATTGCATTTGAGCCTTTCTATTTTTACTTAAACATCACTTTATGTGCTTTGCCTCAACATTTGACATGGTTTTTTTTTTTTTTTTTTGCATAATTCTCCTTTTTTGTAGGGTAAGATTGTGATTATTAGGGGCTAAGTACTGTACAAAGTCAAGGAAGTTTGGATGCAGTAGGATGGTAAATATTTTTCAGGCTTAAGGCAATCACTTTGGTAAGAAAACAAAAGATTATCCTAAAAGTAAGCACTTTCCTGAACAAAAGTAATCACTTTCAACTCTAACCTACATATTCACTCTCTGTAGTGAGCACTCTCATAGTTAATAGTGATTACTTTCATTGCATGTAAGCCCAAGGTGATGCGCGTGTTTACTCTTAAAAAGTCATAGTGAACACGCCCAAGCACTTTAGCACAGTGCCCAGGGTGAAGCTCTCTGGAGTGTTTACTCTTGTAAATATGACAGTAAACGCGCAGTGCTTGTTACTTATTTTGAACTTGGGTGTCTTTGGAGTGTTTATTCTTAAAAAGTAGAGTGAACACACACATCTTAATTACACCAAAATCTTTTGTGCATGTTCAATATCAATTTTTGAGAGTAAGCACTCTAGTCATATATATATATAGCATAGACTTAGCATATAGCATTGAAAAATTTAGATAATCTCCATATATATATATATATGTTATAATCTTTTGCGGATATTGCTAAGTCATATATATATATATAGCTTGATGCTATATGTTTGGAGCACATTCTTGATTGTTTTTTTTTATTCTTTCATACTTTGATTGATGGACTCATTTTTCTTGCTCACATTACTTACACTTTAGGATCCATTGAAAAATTTTGCTTTGCATTGATTCCTTCTCTTTACTTTTGCTTGGGAGTGCAAAAGCTTAAGTGTGGGGGTATTTGATGACTCATATTTTGTTCCCACATTTATAGTCTTATTGCATCCTTTAGATGTCTTTTCATTCCTTTATTTCTTCCATTAGTGTGTTTTTTCATTTCTCATATTAATTAGGAACTTTTGTAAATACTCATTTTTTTTTTCATATTTTCTATTCTGACCTTTGTTCACTAATTTGACTATAAATTTTTTTGTAGATATCCTTTCTGACATATTCCTTTTGCATTGGATTCTTTACTTCTGGGGCTTCAATTTGGACATATGAATCGTGTTGTTTGGAGTTCGGAGCTATTTTCTCTGGATTTTAGAAGTTCAGACTTTTAGCTTAACATTTTTATTCATTTATGACAACTATTTAAAGAGGTCAGCGGCTGATTTGGAATCACATTTAGTTCATTTTTTTAGTAAAACTTTCTCGCTTCTAAGAAACCTCTAATTTTTTTATCCATTCTCTCATTCTCTTGCACCTTTTAGAATTCCATTGCATCTTGCTCTGCATTTATGGTTGAAAGACGTTTAGAATTCTGCAATTTTAAGTAATTTTCTTCCGCATTTCGTTCTCAATTGGAAGATCGATTGATTGCTCCGAGTTTGTTTTCTGACCTTACATTTTGCAATTGCGTAGGAAGTATAATTTGATTGAGTTATGCCTCTTTTTCTTGATTGTATAACAAACAATTGATTAGTTGATTTGTTGTGCATAAGAGATTTAAGCAAATCTGGTATAATCAATTCACGTTTGTGTTTGTGTTCTGGATCTTGGATTGTGTGTTTGTGTTTTTCGATTTTCATTCTCAATTTTTCATTCTTGGTTTTTAATCTCATTTTCGATTTGATTGTAATTGATTTTACTTGCATCGTAATTTATGTTTCATTGTTAATTGAATTTACATTTGTTGTTCAGAATTTAATTCTCTGTAATTTTCATTTGAATTAATCACAAAACTCCCCCAAACATAAAACCTTTTCTGCATAATTGATATTGAAATAATGTGCATTTGCATCCTTGTGAGAAATAACCTAGGTTGCTCCCTAAACTGCATGTTTGTTTGAGGAATCTAGCTTAGTTTTGATACCATTACGACTCGGGTGCCAACCATTGCCCTTTGTAGCTGATCGATGAGGTCATCAATTCTTGGTAATGGATATTTATTCTTAATTGTCACCTTGTTCAGCTGTCTATAATCTACACATAGCCGCATACCTCTATCTTTCTTTTTGACTAATAGAATTGGAGCTCCCCATGGTGATTCACTTAGCCATATAAACCCTTTTTCCAAGAGTTCTTCAATTTTCTTCTTAAGTTGTGCTAATTCCAAAGGAGACATCCTATATGGAGCTATAGATATTGGCCCTGTCCCCGACATTAGTTCAATGGTGAACTCTATTTCTCTTTCAGGAGGAAATTCAAGAATATCCATTGCGAATACATCAGGGTATTCCTTGACAACTGGAATTTCTTCAATTTTCTAATTAACTTTTGTCACATTAGTTAACAGAAGAAGGAAACCTTGGCTCTCTAGTCTGCAATGATTTGCGATTATGGAGTTCAAATAGAGGTTTACAAAGTTTTGAGATTCAGGAAGTGAAATAGAGGAAAATATTACAGTCTTATCTGAAAAATTGAGCATGACGCGGTTAGCAGAAAGCCAATCCATGCCCAGCATTATATCAAGTCCAAACAGAGGAAGACAAATTAAATTGGCTGTAAAAGTTCTATCCTTAATTTGAAGAAGGACATTCATATAGATATGACTAGTTTTAACAAGTTTGTTGGTTGGAGTAGAGACCAACAAATCGTATGGTAACTCAGAAATTGGAAGTCTTAAAATAGACACATAATTACAAGAAATAAATGAATGCTGTCAGGCTTCTAATTTATTATTGAGTAATCTATAATATTTTATACTTGTTCAATGTTAATTGAAGGATTATTTGGTATTGGAATATATTTAGTTGGAGTTTGAAATTATTTTTAAAAAAAAAAAAAAGAGTGAACAGTACCGTGTGAACAGTATTTTCCAGCATGAACAGTAAGGCGGTGAACAGTGTTTCGGGAGATGAACAGTAATTCCGGCGTGAACAGTAATTTTTGAAAATTTTCTATAAAAAGGGGGCTTCACACGAAATTTTCATTTCTTCACCTCTATCCAAGGTTCTCAAAGGTTCTAAGGCCGTAAACCACCATTTCTCTCATACTAAACCTTCCTAAACTTAGATTTCTCGCCAGATCTGAGATTCTACATCTATTCTGAAGGATTGGAAGTAAGTTTCTTTAAGTTTGAAGCTAGATTTACCGTTCGTTTCTCTTCTCCTTCTCTTTCTTATAGAAATTCATGGTGTTCTTAGGAGAAACTCCGTTCTAAAGCTGAATCTTCGGTGAATTTTGTTATAATCAAGTAATATTCGGTAGATCTAGTGTGAATCATCTTTCTGAGGTAAGGGGAGTTTACTTTAACCTATGAACTATGTTTTGAATGGTTTAATATGCTATTTCAAGATATTTTGATATGATTTTGTTAGATCTATTGAATAAAAGCTATTTTCTAAGTCAGAATCGTTGTTAATTAGTTTAAAATCTTGAGATTTTGGCTGATCTATTATAAACTTGCCGTAGTTGAGCTGTTAAAATAATTTTGGTGGCGTGCATCATGCTGAGATATATGTTTTACATCATTATAGAGCCGAGTTACATGTTTAGGTGGGTAGACATGTAACGGTAAGTTCATGCTGAGCTTTGTCTTTGTCTTTGTCTTTGTCTGGATCTAGATACGGAATGGGTCGCTCCGGACCGGCTCGGTTCCTTCATACGGATTAATTAAGTTTGTGAAACCGGTTGGAAGCCGTTTTCATGCCGTGCATTAGATGGGCTGGAAATGCATGGGGTTATTGCTGTGAGAAATATTTTGCTCTATATATATATAATTTTATTTTATGTTTGGTAAGCTCACCCTTGCATTTCTTTCTATGTCGTTGTGTGCGTGTGTCGCGACGATCGTACGGTGGTACGTGAGCGGATGTAGCAGTGTTGCATCTACTTCACAGTGAGGGCCGGTGAAGAAAAGTTAGAAGCTGGAGTTGAGTAATAATGCATCGTAGTCCTTTTTCTTTATATATGAGACCTCATGTCGAGGAGTCACGTATTATAATTTTTTGGTATTTTGAATATTATAAACTAAATGTAATATTATGTTGATCTGTTGGATATTTGTTGTAAGGAACTTCATTTTTACTTTGAATGAGAAGTGAATTTTTATACTTATATTCTCTATTATTTACCTATTTTTAAAATAAGTATGTGGTGTAGAAATAATGTTCTCGGTCCTTTATAAAAAGGGGTCGTGACATTTTAGTGGTATCAGAGCATAGTCTAGGTAAACCTACGGGGTGAGGTTGTTAGGCGTCAGTTGTGCATACTAGACATATAAGTTTTAGCTGTGAATCATATATCATAATTTCTATTCATCAAGTTGTGAGGGAACGAGCTTGATCACCTCAGTTCTCAGACACGACAGATATAGAAAATTTTGGTATATGATACTGGGTGAGCTATAGGTGATTCATACTACGTGAATAATAGGTTGTTAAGCTAAGATTGTACATGATTGCTGAGATAAATGTGTTTGCTATGTTGTTTGAAATGCTGATTGTCACGACCCCTTTTTATAAAGGACCGAGAACATTGTTTCTACACCACATACTTATTTAAAAATAGGTAAATAATAGAGAATATAAGTATAAAAAAATTCACTTCTCATTCAAAGTAAAAATGAAGTTCCTTACAACAAATATCCAACAGATCAACATAATATTACATTTAGTTTATAATATTCAAAATACCAAAAAATTATAATACGTGACTCCCTCGACATGAGGTCTCATACATAAAGAAACAGGACTTTGATGCATTATTACTCAACTCCAGCTTCTAACTTTTCTTCACTGGCCCCTCAGCCTGTGAAGTAGATGCAACACCTGCTACATCTGCTCACGTACCACCGTACGATCATCGCAGTACACACGCACACAACGACATAGAAAGAAATGCAAGGGTGAGCTTACCAAACCTAAAATAAAATTATATATATATAGAGCAAAATATTTCTCACAGCAATAACCCCATGCATTTCCAGCCCTTCTAATGCACAGCATGAAAACGGCTTCCAACTGGTTTCACAGCCTAATTAATCCAGAAGGAACCGAGCCGGTTCGGGAGCGACCCATTCCGGTATCTGGATCCAGACAAAGACAAAGACAAAGACTCAGCATGAACTTACCGTTACATGTCTACCCACCTAAACATGTAACTCGGCTCTATAATGATGCAAAACATATATCTCAGCATGATGCACACCACCAAAATTATTTTAACAGCTCAACTACGGCAAGTTTATAATAGATCAGCCAAAATCTCAGCATTTTAAACTAATTAACAACAGTTACAGCTTAGAAAATAGTTTTTATTCAATAGATCTAACAAAATCATATCAAAATATCTTGAAATAGCATATTAAACCGTTCAAAACATAGTTCATAGGTTAAAGTAAACTCCCCTTACCTCAGAAAGATGATTTACACTAGATCTACCGAATATTACTTGATTATAACAAAATTCACCAAAGATTCAGCTTTAGAACGGAGTTTCTCCTAAGAACACCATGAATTTCTATAAGAAAGAGAAGGAGAAGAGAAACGAACGGTAAATCTAGCTTCAAACTTAAAGAAACTTACTTCCAATCCTTCAGAATAGATGTAGAATCTCAGATTTGGCGAGAAATCTAAGTTTAGGAAGGTTTAGTATGAGAGAAATGGTGGTTTACGGCCTTAGAACCTTTGAGAACCTTGGATAGAGGTGAAGAAATGAAAATTTCGTGTGAAGCCCCCTTTTTATAGAAAATTTTTGAAATTCACTGTTCACGCAGAATTTACTGTTCATCGCCGGAAACACTGTTCACCGCCTTACTGTTCATGCCGGAAAATACTGTTCAGGGCACTATTCACCCCGGAAAACACTGTACACGCGTACTGTACACGCACTGTACGCGTATGTGACGTCACCGATGACGTCAGCAGTCACTGTACATACGCGGTTGGCACTGTTCATACACGGTTTGTACACAGTTTGCACTGTTCATACGCGGTTTGCACTGTTCATAGGCGGTTTACTGTTCATACGCGGTTTGTACACGGTACTGTTCACCTTTTTTTTTTTTTTTTTAAAATAATTTCAACTCCATCTAAATATATTCCAATACCAAATAATCCTTCAATTAACATTGAACAACTATAAAATATTATAGATTACTCAATAATAAATTAGAAGCCTGACACTGATATGACGTTGTGCTCAGTGCTAAATTGATTAAATTGTTATGACATACTAAATATGAATATATTACTGTAAGCTGAATATGTGAATATAGCTATGTGGTGGTATTGCTGAATGTGTTAAACGTTAGTAATTTAAGCTAGTCTATATATTAGGATGGCTAGACCAAGAAGATCTGCTGCAAATCCTCCTCCTGCTGATGTGAACCAAATGGCTCATGCCATGGAGGCCATGGCGACCATCGTTAGGCGAGTCTAGATATGATTCAGCGACAGCAAGCCGCAAATCAAGCCGTCGCTGCAAAGACAGCAGCGGCGGCCATCGCCTCAGTGCACCTCTTCCCGAATACCATGGGTTGTCGAGTTCGGAAAGAATGATCCTCCTCAATTCACGGGAGTGGATGGACCGGATCTTCTTGAACTCTGGATCAGGGAGATTGAGAAGATCTTCCTAACCATGGGTTGCGCCGAGGAGAGAAAGGTGATATATGCTACGTATATGCTGATAGGGGATGCAGAGATGTGGTGGCACGGAGCTCGTACTATGTTAGAGACCCGAGGTGAAGTCATTACTTGGGCTGTATTTAGAAGTAGTTTTACGGGAAAGTTTTTCCCTTCTCATGTTCGTCTTTGCCAAAGAACGAGAGTTTCTAAACTTGGTGCAAGGAAGCTTATCGGTCTATGAGTATGCAATACAGTTTGAGCGGCTCTACAGATTTTATTCTCACCCGACTTCAGAGGAGTGGAGATGTCAGAGGTTTTCGGACGGGCTGAGAACTGACATAAAGAGGATTTTGATCCCACTCAGGATCACGGAGTTCTTGACTTGGTGGATCAAGCCACCATTATAGAGAGTCTTAATGCGGAGGATGTTGGTGGAGTTGGGAAGGCTCCATCTAGTAGAGCTGCTAGCGATTATGGTAATGGAGGTAAGGGCGCTAAGAAGGGTCCCTACGATCGATCGCTACGCCAACAGCGGTCTCGATCATATCGATCAAGAGGATCGCGGCATCGGCCCGGTGCCAGTAGGGACTGCTACTTCTACATTTCAGCCTAGGGGAGCAATTTCTTCTTCTCCTAGAGTCTCAGTGCCGCAGATTGTCAGATGTTTTAGGTGTGGTGGACCACACTATCTGAGCCAGTGCCCACAGACTGATGTAAGAGTTTGCTTCTCGTGCCAGCAGCCAGGGCACCTTGCTAGGGACTGTCCTACGCCTAGTGGGGCAGTTTCGTCTTCTGCTAGCGCCTTGCACGCTATTAGGCCTAAAGTAACTAGGGCTCCAACAACAACCAGATCGAGAGCGGAGGGACGTGTATTCACTACTTCGCATCGAGGCAGCCAGCCACGAGATCTTGTTCAAGGAACAGCGGTAGTGGCGGTGTACTTTTCTTTACGTATTATTTGATTACGGAGCCACACACTCTTTTATTGCGGACAATTGTGTGAGAAACTTAGGATTACCGGTGGGCGATCTAGGATGTGACTTAGTAGTATCGACACCTACTTTAAGTTCAATTAAGACTTCGACGGTTTGTGTTAGGTGTCCCATAGCAATTGAGGGACGAAGATACAAAGTAAATCTTATTTGTATCCCGATGTCGTGGTTAGATGTAATCCTGGGTATGGATTGGCTAACGCCAATCGTGTGCTAATTGATTGTGGCCGGAGGTGTTTAATCTTTCCCGAGCAAGAAGATTGTGTAGAATTGATTTCTACTCGTCAAGTAGAAACATCCTTAGCTGAGGGAGTATCTTGTTTTGTTTTATTGGGAGTTATGAATGCGAAGTGGAGCAAAGCCTTCATCAATACCGTAGTACGAGAATTCCACGAGATTTTCCCGAGAGGATATTCCTGGAATACCTCCACGTAGAGAGGTAGAGTTTGCTATAGATTTGATTCCCCGGAGCCGAGCGTGTCTGTAGTACCGTATAGAATGGCCCCAAAAGAGTTAATTGAGCTTAAGGAGCAGATCGAGGATCTAATGCGTAAACAGATGATTAGACCAAGTGTATCGCCTTGGGGAGCCCCAGTTCTCTTGGTGAAAAAGAAGGACGGAAGTTCTAGATTATGTGTGGATTATCGTAAGTTGAATAAGTTGACAATTAAGAACAAGTATCCATTGCCGCGAATCGATGATTTGATGGACCACCGAGAGGTGCTAAGGTATTCTCTAAAATTGATTTGAAGTCCGGGTACCATCGATCCGAGTGAAGGATGAAGATATTCCTAAGACTGCTTTTCGCACTAGATATGGTCATTATGAGTATACAGTGATGCCTTTTGGAGTTACAAATGCTCGGCTGTGTTTATGGACTACATGAATCGGATCTTTAGACCTTTTCTGGATCGATTTGTGGTAGTCTTTATTGATGATATTTTAATTTATTCTAGTTCGTCAGAGGAACATGAAGAGCATTTGAGAATTGTACTTAATGTTTTAAGGGAAAAACAGTTGTATGCTAAACTGTCTAAGTGTGAGTTTTGGCTAGAGGAAGTGAAGTTCCTTGGTCATGTTATTTCAGCTAAAGGAATTGCAATTGATCCTTCCAAAGTTGAAGCGGTGTTGCAGTGGGAAAGGCCGAAGACAGCCTCAGAGATTCGTAGTTTTGTGGGCCTAGCAGGTTACTACCGGAGATTTATAGAGGGATTCGCGAAGATAGCTGCACCATTAACACGGTTAACTCGCCGTGATCAACCCTTTGTGTGGACTGAGGAATGTGAGCAAAGCTTTAATGAGTTCAAACAGAGACTAACTTCTTCGCCGGTGTTGATTCTCCCTGATACTAGTCGACCGTTTGAGGTGTACTGTGATGCTTCTCATCAGGGATTGGGGTGTGTGTTGATGCAAGATAAGAGAGTGGTAGCTTATGCATCTCGCCAATTACGAACTCATGAGCGAAATTACCCGATTCATGACCTTGAGTTAGCTGCTGTAGTCTTTGCTCTGAAGGTGTGGCGACACTATCTTTACGGAGCTCAGTTTGATGTATATAGTGATCATAAGAGTCTGAAGTATTTATTTGATCAGCGAGAGTTAAATATGAGGCAGAGACGTTGGGTGGAATTCCTTAAGGATTATGATTTTCAGCTCCAATACCATCCAGGAAAAGCTAACGTGGTGGCCGATGCATTAAGTAGGAATGTGGTTCAGGCATTCTCCCTAAGAGTCAGTGAAACCCTTTTGGTAGAACAATTCTGAGACCTGAACATACATGTGGACTTATCACCCGAAAAGATTAGTTGTAGCCGAATTGTGGTGACTAATAATTTCTTACAGGAAATTAAAGATAAACAATTGTGGGATCCAATGTTATGTCGGATTATATTTCTCTTAGGGACAGATAAGACAAAGGGTTTCAGTAAAGGTGTTGATGGTATTCTCAGATGTCAAGGTCGAGTTTGTGTCCCTAGAGATACTGAATTAAAGAGAGCAATTCTAGAAGAAGGACATAAGGGTAGTCTCAACATTCATCCTGGTGTTACCAAGATGTATCAAGATTTAAAGCAGATGTTTTGGTGGCCAGGCATGAAGCGAGAGATAGCTGAGTTTGTTAAAGCCTGCTTGACTTGTCAAAAGGCAAAAGCGGAGCACCAAAGCCCTCCAGGAGAGTTACAAACGATGGAAATTCCAGAGTGGAAGTGGGACCATGTGACTATGGACTTTGTGTCCCATCTACCTAGAACAGTTAGGAATCATGATGCAGTGTGGGTCATAGTTGATAGGCTAACCAAGAGTGCACATTTCTTGCCAATTAACATGACCTTTAGCTTGGAGAAATTAGCAGAATTGTACATTAGAGAGATTGTCAGGTTGCATGGAGTACCTTCTAGTATTATCTCTGATAGGGATCCTCGATTCACTTCCCAGTTTTGGCAGAGTTTCCAAGAATCTATGGGCACACAGTTGAGGTTGAGTTCTGCATACCATCCGCAAACAGATGGTCAATCTGAGCGTACTATTCAGACCTTAGAAGACTTATTGCGGACTTGCATTGTAGAGCAGAGGAGTAATTGGGAGGATATGCTTCCTTTGGTAGAATTCACTTATAATAATAGCTATCATTCGAGTATAGATATGGCACCATTTGAAGCTCTGTATGGTAGAAGGTGTAGAACCCCTATCTGTTGGTTCCAAGATGGAGTACATTTGATGGTTGGACCTGAAATGCTGCAAGAAACTAAGGAGAAAGTTGAACTTATTAGAGAAAAGCTAAGAGCTACCCAAAGTCGACAGAAATCTTATGCTGACCGACGCAGAAGATCCCTAGAATTTGAGGTTGGTGATCATGTATTCTTAAGAGTATCACGCACTACAGGTGTGGGGCGAGCCTTAAGAGCCAAGAAGTTAACACCTAAGTTCATAGGGTCGTATCAGATATTACATCGTCGAGGACCAGTAGCCTATGAATTAGCGTTACCACCTCAGTTGTCTGGAATACATAATGTTTTCCATGTGTTGCAGCTAAAGAAGTATGTTCCAGATTTGTCTCATGTAATTGAGCCTGATGTTGTGGAGTTACGAGATGACTTGTCTGTGGAGGTCCCAGCTGCTCGTATCGAGGAAACGAGAGTTAAGAAACTTAGAGGTAAGTCTATTCGGTTAGTAAAGGTTGTTTGGGACCAAATAACTGGTGATGCCACATGGGAGTTAGAAGAAAGAATGAGAGAGTTGTATCCTCATCTTTTCTCTGGGGAATGAAATTTTCGAGGACGAAAATTTATTTTCGGGGGGAGAATTGTCAGGCTTCTAATTTATTATTGAGTAATCTATAATATTTTATACTTGTTCAATGTTAATTGAAGGATTATTTGGTATTGGAATATATTTAGTTGGAGTTTGAAATTATTTAAAAAAAAAAAAGAGTGAACAGTACCGTGTGAACAGTATTTTCCAGAATGAACAGTAAGGCGGTGAACAGTGTTTTCCGGAGATGAATAGTAAATTCCGGCATGAACAGTAAATTTCGAAAATTTTCTATAAAAAGGGGGCTTCACACAAAATTTTCATTTCTTCACCTCTATCCAAGGTTCTCAAAGGTTCTAAGGCCGTAAACCACCATTTCTCTCATACTAAACCTTCCTAAACTTAGATTTCTCGCCAGATCTGAGATTCTACATCTATTTTGAAGGATTGGAAGTAAGTTTCTTTAAGTTTGAAGCTAGATTTACCGTTCGTTTCTCTTCTCCTTCTCTTTCTTATAGAAATTCATGGTGTTCTTAGGAGAAACTCCGTTCTAAAGCTGAATCTTCGGTGAATTTTGTTATAATCAAGTAATATTCGGTAGATCTAGTGTGAATCATCTTTCTGAGGTAAGGGGAGTTTACTTTAACCTATGAACTATGTTTTGAATGGTTTAATATGCTATTTCAAGATATTTTGATATGATTTTGTTAGATCTATTGAATAAAAGCTATTTTCTAAGTCAGAATCGTTGTTAATTAGTTTAAAATCTTTGAGATTTTGGCTGATCTATTATAAACTTGCCGTAGTTGAGCTGTTAAAATAATTTTGGTGGCGTGCATCATGCCGAGATATATGTTTTACATCATTATAGAGCTGAGTTACATGTTTAGGTGGGTAGACATGTAACGGTAAGTTCATCTTGAGCTCTTTGTCTTTGTCTTTGTCTTTGTACGGATCAGAGATACCGGAATGGGTCGCTCCCGGACCGGCTCGGTTCCTTCTGGATTAATTAGGCTGTGAAACCAGTTGGAAGCCGTTTTCATGCTGTGCATTAGATGGGCTGGAAATGCATGGGGTTATTGTTGTGAGAAATATTTTGCTCTATATATATATAATTTTATTTTATGTTTGGTAAGCTCACCCTTGCATTTCTTTCTATGTCGTTGTGTGCGTGTGTATCGCGACGATCGTACGGTGGTACGTGAGCGAGATGTAGCGGTGTGTTGCATCTACTTCACAGGTGAGGGGCCAGTGAAGAAAAGTTAGAAGCTGGAGTTGAGTAATAATGCATCAGAGTCCTTTTTCTTTATATATGAGACCTCATGTCGAGGGAGTCACGTATTATAATTTTTTTTGGTATTTTGAATATTATAAACTAAATGTAATATTATGTTGATCTGTTGGATATTTGTTGTAAGGAACTTCATTTTTACTTTGAATGAGAAGTGAATTTTTATACTTATATTCTCTATTATTTACCTATTTTTAAAATAAGTATGTGGTGTAGAAATAATGTTCTCGGTCCTTTATAAAAAGGGGTCGTGACAAATGCGAAGCACCTGAGTCATAAAGTACAATTAGAATCTCATTGTTCACTTCACATGTATTTTGAATTAATCCCTCAGAGTTCTCAACTTCATATGCATCCATTGTGAAAACTCGCCCTTGACGTTAAGGTCTAGAGGTTTGTTGTGGATTCTTGGTTAGACATTGGTAGATCTTGTGGCTAGGTTTGCCACATCCAAAGCAAACATTCTGACCTGTTAGGCACAAGCAGTTGCCATGATTCTTGCCGCACTGATTGCAGATCTGGTTCCCAAAAGGCTTATGAGGTTGTTTGCCTTTGTTACTAGTAGGCTGAAACTTCTTTTGTTGTTGAAAGTTAGGCTTGAACCTTGGGCCTTGTGTAGACAATCCCTTCTTAAAGTTAATGTTGGTTGACCTAACAACAACCAACTTCTTATTGCAGCCTTCCACTGATCGACACTTATTAACAAAGGTAGGGAAATCTCTTATCTCCATTGTGTAACACCTTAAATTTAACTTCAATTTAATAATAATTTTACAAATTAGAATAATCAATTTTTATAAAATACTTCAAAATAAGGGAAGAGTTACAAATTAATATCAAATGACTGCCACAAGACTAGTTCAGTTACAATAATTTCAAAATAAAAGCTAAGTCCTATAGCAGTCCATCCATCCCTTCACTGAGTTGAGTGCTGATCATCTTGATTACCTGAAAATGAATGTAAGGGTGAGTACTCTACACTATCCAAAAACACACAATCAACGTAGAATCTCACCTCCAGAACATTTCCAATATATTAAACAAACACAATTACAAGTAGCATTATCACATCCATAAGTACAATACATAAACTCATGCATATGCACGCCAGCCACACTCACTGTGGCACTGTGATCACAAATTTTCACTATGAATGGTGGCCAGTTACCCCCGCCTCACGGATACCATGTGGGCAGTCACGGGTCGCTCAGCAAAGGTAATGGTCAGAGGTCTAGTTAGGAAGAGAGTATGTGGCCCGTGGTGCACCTATTCCACAGTCGGTGTCACCACCACTCTCTCCTCTCTAAGGTATTTCTATCGTAAAATAGCTAGCGACTCTTAGATCATAGTTTCTTGCTAATTCTAACTTGCTAGTATCGGAATAATTAGATAGATGCTGGTTTCTATTTTTTTTTTTTATAGAATATTGATTTATTTCTGAGTTTGGCATTTTAGGGTAACTGCATGGATTATATTTGGTTTCAATATCATCTAAGAATTTCTCTGATTATGTTAAGCTATACTGTCTAAAATAACCCTGAGAGTTTTATCCGAAAAGTCAACTTTTGTCTTATTTAAATAATTTTCAAATCATAATTATTTGCCTCGAAAAACGTAAGATTTAGTAATCATTGCATTAGATTTTCAATCATTTCTTAGTCATTAAAATTATTGCATGGAATCTCACGAAATCTAGTAATCATTACTTCTAAAGATTTCTAAATCTAGTATCGGCCACTAGATTTTCATGCATAGAAACCTTGTCCCCGAATTTGCAAACATCGTGATTACTTGAATCTTCCGAAATCTAGTATCAGCCACTAGAATTTCATGCAAGAAGATTTTGTCTCCCGATTTGCAAACATAATCATTTTAGAAAATTTTTTTCATGTCTTCCAAAATGCCGACACCATGATTGCTTTAATCAATTACCTTTTCTTGAATTTAGCACCACATCAAATGTCTTGTCCATATCTCAACCTAGTCATGTCACATTTTTCCAGCCAATCAAATTGCATGCATTTACTGCCTAAAATCTTAACCTTGGAGTTTTATGCCAATTTTTGGAAATTGTCCCACCAAAACCGTGTGCATGCAGCCCTAAATTCACTATTCCTACACTAAAAACCATGGCGCCCTCCTTATCCAATTTTTTCACCAATTTTACTCAAAATTTACCCAAATTGGACTGTGTGCAGTTTTTAAACTTGGAAGGATGATAACCACGTCGCAATGTTATCAAACAAACTAGATTTTCTTTTCTTAAAAATTTTGCAATAGAAAGAGTAAACTTAGGTCATCTCGCAAGGACATAAAATACATTCTGTTTCTGGTTCCATCATGTAATTTCATATTAGCTTAGGGATGGATTGTTTTGAATTAAATTGTAAACAACAGAAAAGATAAGAACAAAGAATAATTCTAACGAAATGAAATATGAAGTTCAACCAAATCAAGATCTCAATCACTACAACGCAATTCTCATTATTACACGAATACAATTCCAATGAATTTCTAATCAACACTAATTCAATACGACATTAATAACCCAAAATCTAAATCTAGATTATGAATTCCATCAAAACAAGAACTGCAATCGCAAATCCAATGCTCTAACAAAATTCAGAAAAATTGATTTATTGAATTAGGTGAATTCATTTATTTCAAATATGAAATTCTCATTCTCTATTTAGAATGCAAACAAAAATTCAATATCATGAAAAACGTAATTATCTTAATCAGAAAAGAGGAGGAAGAGTGAGAATTCGATAGAACCTAACCCGAAATTCAAATGCAATGTAGTTCTTGAAACCTTGAACCGATTGATGGATTAGCCTTGCTTCATGATCATGCTTGCTTTGGCCAAAACCAGAAAATACGAAAAGATGGAAGGTAGAGAGACGAAAATAAAAGGAAAGAATTTAAAATAAAGACTTTTTGAATTCTGAAAAATAATGAGCGGGAAAAGAAAACAAGGATTCATACATGGAGTCATAACCTCTATTTAAAGAAAAAAATAATTGGGCTTAATTAAGGCCTAACACCCTAATGAGGTTCCTAAACACCTAACTAAGTAAAAGACAAAATAATTGGGCTTAATTAAGGCCCAACTCCCTAATGAGATTCCTAAACATCTAACTAAGTAAAATCAATAATACAATCAAATTCTGAAAATTTCAGTGCAGGACCACAACATTGTGACGAACTTTTGGACCTGAAGATGCTCAAACTGGGCTTTTCACCCAACAGAGAAGTTGTAGATCTCTGTCGTATCTTTCCAGGGACACCAATTTTGTCCAATTCTTAGAAGTGTAGCTCCAGATATGGTCTTTCTAAGAAACTATGTCAAAATAAGAAATTATGGCGGGAATTAAGAAAGATTTATATTTAAATCTTTAATTACTTACTAACACAAATCTAAACTAACACGTCAAAATAATGCACTAATGAAGCTCAATTAAACAAAAAACATGGAGAGAAATATGTACTAAAATATGATTATCAAAGCCTTGCCAAGTAAGTCAACTGTGAGGTGCATGATGACAATTGGCCACTCAAAGCTTAGAACCTCTATATAAATTGAACAATTTAATCATTTTGCTCATTTTGTTACCCAAAAAACCGAAAACTCTCTTTTTCTCCACTTGCTTTCTAATTTTTCATTCTCCATTCTCAAAGTCTCAAACTCTCTCAAGTTCTCTCAAGAAAAACCGAGAGGCTTCAGCTCCTCAAACCTCACAAATTCTTCATCCAAATCACTCAAATACTTCTCCTTTCCATCACCAACTTCTTCCTCCATCATCCCTCCAATTTTTGTGCTGAAAGAAATCACCTAGCAGGAAGAACTTGCAGGTCTTGGTTGCTGTTTTCTCGGTCCAGCAAGCACTCCTTGGAGATCCACCATTTCCAGCCCTTCCTTCTTCAATTTCTCGCCCAAAAAAAAAAAAAAACCTCAAAGGCAAAGGGGAGTTCTCACTTTTCACTTTTATTTTGCTTTCCCTTGGTTAAATTGTGAAGATTCCTAAGAAAGTTTTCATTTTTATCTTCCATGATCTCAAATAAAATGATTGAACTCCTTGCATGTTAAGTTTGCATCTTGCTCTTCACTTTTATCACTTCTAGATTCTCGATTTTGTGCTTGGATGTGTTGATTTCTCTCAAAACTTGAAAGTTTACCATGTGTGTGTTAATTTCTCCTTTGTACATGTCTCGATTTTGCTTTGCATGAAGAAATCTTTTAGAAAGTTTAAGTTTTTGACACTTGCATGTGGGATTCTTCCTTTGTGCAAAATTTTGAGCTTGAAATGTGTTAGAAATCCCTTGCACATGTCTCGGTTTTGCCTTTGCATGATTGGAATTCTTAATTCTATGATGATCCACCCTTGAGGCCATAATCCGTGAGCTTGCATGTTGCCTCTTTCCACTTGCATGTTGAATTTTAACTTTGTAACTTACTTTCTTCACTTCTAAAGTCTTGGTTTTGCCTTGCATGAGGAAATCCTTGGAAAAAGTTTAGATTTTCACACTTGAATGTTGATTCCCTACCCTTGCGTGTGTCGGATTCATTGTTCTAAAAGCTTGGTTATTTTGAAACAAGTTATTTTCAAGGTCTTTGGAAAAATCAAATGGTTGAGTGCTAAAAACCACCTTGTGTTGCATCGGTTTGACCTTTTTGAACATAATCTATTGCTGAAAATTAAAGTCCTGCACTTGGATGATGAAACCTTATGTTTGCATGATGATTTTTCCCTATTTTTCTTATTATGGACTTGACAAAAAAAATGAGTTTTTGAAGGCTAGACAATTTTGAGTATTATGGGGAAAAAGGTTGAAATTATGTGTTTTGAAACCTTGGAATATTTGGAAAAGATTGGTATGAGTGATGAGAGAAAATTCTATAAAGGAAAAGGTGAAAATTAGCTTGGATGGTCTCAGTTTTGCATTTAAAGTGTTGCAAAAACTTAGAAAATATTTTGTATGTCTTGTCTTGTGTAAGGAAGCAAAAAATGAAATTGAAAGTGTCTTGCCATGATTTGATTTGATTGAACCATGCTGAAATTACTTGTTTGAAAGGTTGATGGTTGCTTGTAAATTTTACATGATTGACCTTGGACGAAAATTAGTACAAGACTTGAATTTACTTGATTTTGGATGTGGAAATTCATGAAATTTACTTGAGTGAATTGTTGGAAAAATGAGAATGATGCGAGATATATACTATTCATCCTTGATATTTGTGTTTGGAAAACCTTGAGGTATGCTTGAAGTGATGCTTGGCTGAAAATTTAGATTGCTTACTATTTATTGTGAATAATGCTATGGAATTACTATTTGAGAGCATCACATGCATCATTTGCATACCTTGATGAAAGAATTGATGAATTATAACAATGTGCAATGAAAATGATTATAATATTGTGATGTTGTTAATCTAGAGCCTTTGAGGGTTGTTTGTTGGAAATGGACCATGAATATGATTGGGATTATTAGAAGTGCTATGATATAATTGTTTTGTGAGTGGTTGAGCATTGAGAATGAAATATCAGCATATGACCTATGAGAAAAAGTGTGAAAAACTGAGAGGATAGGACCTTGAACATTTATGCATTAAGTTGATTAAGTTGGTGGTATAGAAAGAACCTAAGTTTGATTGAGCTTTCCTATTCAAGAATGAAAAATTGAGAGGTAACATCCTTAGATGATTGTGATTTAACTTGTTTGATTGATGGTTTAGAAAGGAGTTAAGTTTGATGTTTGTTCTTTCATGGAGAGAAAAACTGAGAGGAAGAAACCAAGAGAGTAAGAGTTGAATTAAGTGAATTATGGTTTAGAAGGTGTTAGAGATTGATGGAATTAAATGTAATGGTTAGGATGAACTTGAATGGCAAGATTGTAAGGATTGAGGAATAGGATTGAACTAAATTGAAAGAGAGATAAGACTTGAAATGTGAAAGAAAAGCGAATTGAGAAAGAAGAAATGAATCTTGAAGACTTTAATGAATTGCCTAAGTTATGGTCCAATATAATATATGCTGCACTAAAATTATCCATTAGTATGAATTCATAAAATCATGAAACTATGAAATTATGTTGAGAAATCTATATTATTCTCTGAGTTCCTAAAATATATTATCTTGAAATTATTATGAACTCATTGAGAATTACTATGAAATTCATGGTAACTATCTATCCATGTTAAGGTATGTGACTCATGGAGATTATCTATCCATGTTGCTAAGTCTATGATGACTTCTAGTTAATGCTATATGCTATGATTCTAAGTCCATGGTGACTTCTGTTATTACTGTGCAATAGTCCGAAGTGACTAAATGAAATGAGTTGAGAAAACTTTCACAAGAAAACTGAAAATACAACGTCATGCATCATATATTATCTTGTGAAACGACTTGATAGCATAACAGAGGCACAATTGTGGGTATTGGAAGTTCGGTCCAAAGTAGACCTTTTAGGGGTGGCAAAAGGGGGAACATCCGACCTAAGTGGCACATGACAGTTGAGCTCCCAGTAGCTGGGTCGTGACCCGCTTGCAAGACCTTAGCCAAACCTGACGTGAACTCCATAACACTAGGGTCGTCGAGGTCCATTCCTGAACGTGCCAGATGGCACTACACATTGACTAATGTGCTATTATTCTGTTTCTATCTATGATTATCACTGTGAAGAGTAGGGAATGGAGTCCTCCGATCGCCATACAACTTGAATCTATCTATCTATCTTTATGTTAAAAGCTAGGCAAGTCGCCAGTCATAGAGGAATGGGATCCCCATGCATCATTTGCATGCTATTAACACATGAGTGACTATATGGGTGAGATTGAAACCTGCATTCATGCATCATGTGCATTACTATTAGGGATGATTGAATACTTGTGAGATTGGCTATGGTTATGATTATATTTATCACCCTTTTATTTGATTTGACATTTGATGATGCTGAATGTTGATAGTTGGATTGAATTGTGATTGTGACGCCGCCTTCCTTGGGGTATGGCTTATGATTGATGTTTATGTTTGGAGAACTCACCCCTCTATTTGTGTTGTCTTGTATTGTTCTCTTTTCATTCATATAGATGGATAGGAGCAAGGTGAAGGTTTGAATCCTTCCTTCTGAGAAGGATATGTGGGTGTATGACTCCGCGGCTCAGCAAAGTATTTTTCGCGGATTCGCAAGTGATTCATGGATTGGAAATTTGAGGTTCGTGGATCACCCAGTATACTACCGACACCCCTATTGAGATTGTCTTTTCTATCCCTCTTGGTGACACTCAATTTCCTTACCCTGCTTTGTTTGCTTCCCTGACACCTATGTCGATTGATCCTCGTACTCCTACTGCTAGACCAGCTCCTGCGCTTGTGTCTTTTCCCTTTATGACTCCTACTTCTTCACCTGTGCCAATGGAGAGAGATGTTCATATGGTGGAATCCTCCATTAGGTACACTACCACGCCCTCTTACATGCATCCTGCATATCCATCTACTTTAGTCCCACCTACTGTTACCCATTCACCTCCTCGCACTACTGGATGGATAGAGGAGAACGGTGGAGATTCTGTTGCTGCTACTTCCTCTAGCTCTGATTCCCTGACATCATCTGATGAATTTGATCCCATTGAGGATTACTCGCCGCTCGATTGACGTTGCTTATTTATTTATGCATTAGGGGAACTGCTCTTAGGAAGTTAGTCTATTTATGTTATATTATGTTTTGTTATATTTGAACTATGCTGACCGTACTGTTTAATTAAGTCCTTGACTATTCCGCTGAATTAAAGTTTAATATATTTGAATTATTTTCAGATGTTGAGATGTGTTGATCTGATTTTATTATACTATTGCAATTGACTTATGGAATGATGAAATGAGGAAGTCATATGCATGTTAACTCTCTCAGAGAGAGGGAATTATACTTGTAAATTGTACAAAGGAAGAAGAAAAAAAAAATATTACCAGATTTTGGTGTTTTCTAAACTATCATGTTATAGAGTTAGTATCAGTGTTTTAGTGATTTAGGACGCTACAGCTAACACGCCCCATTCACACACATTTCATTCACACATGCAATATTCATGTTTGCACACAACAATTTTAAAATAAAAGCTAAGTCCTATAACAGTCCATCCATCCCTTCACTGAGTCCGGTGCTGATCGTCTTAACTACCTGAAAATGAATGTAAGGGTGAGTACTATACACTACCTAAAAACACATAATCAACGTAGAGTCTCACCTCTAGAACATTTCCAATATATTAAACAAACACAATTACAAGTAGCATTATCACATCCATAAGTACAATACATAAACCCATGCATATGCACGCCAGCCATACTCACTGTGACACTGTGATCACAGATTTTCACTATGAATGGTCGCCAGTTACCCCTGCCTCACGGATACCACGTGAGCAGTCATGGGTCCCTCAGCAAAGGTAATGATCAGAGGGCTAGTTAGGAAGAGAGTGTGTGGCCTGGTGTCACCACCACTCTATTCTCCCTAAGGCATTTCTACTATCCTCATCCCCACACCGCCTGTGGATCGCTGAACCATTCACAGCACATTACAACGGCGCTAACACGTCCCATTCACACACGCAATATTCATGCTTACATATGGCACATAACCTATATTCAATTCACAGCACACGACACGCAGCATACAATTATCGTTTATATTACACGGCCCTTGGGTCCATATTTTCACAATATTCATTCCAATATATGGCATAAGTGCCCATACTCATACTATCACACAACATTTACATATAATCTAAATCCATCAATTTCAGATTAACACACATAATGTTCACATATCACGGCACATGACCCACATTACATTTCTCAGCAATTTCTTACCCACTAACTCAGTCACAACACAATATTCAGCAAAATATCAACAATTCATGCACAAAAGAGTAGGATAGAGTCTCCCCTTACCTTGGATTGAAGACTTACATGCTAAATCCACCAAGAAGTGCTATTTCATCCTAAACACATGGAGAAACTCCATGAGAACCCAATGAAACTCAGAAACAGAGAAAAGGGGATGAGAAATGGAACCCTAACCATTAAAACTCACCTCCAAGCATTCCCCACACGGATTCAACCTTCAATCAAGCTTTCGAACGACTTTGGAGGCAATATAATCGATAGAAAAGGGTTTGGGAATGAGATGATTGAAGGGAATTCGAAGGAAGAGGGAGAAATAACCCTCCCGAACCCTAACTCCCTTTAAATCCTTTCCTAGTCACGACACTCCCTCACGTTGCAGCAAAAATATTTGACAAAACTGCACCCTGATTTCTACAAAATCTCGCTACAGCGAGACCCTCTCGCTACAGCGAGACTGCACCCATAAATGTACCCCAAAATGTCGCTCTGTTGCTACAGCGAGAAGGCGACAGTTCTAGTCCTTCCTCCTAGGGCCCTTTTGTCAGGCTTCTAATTTATTATTGAGTAATCTATAATATTTTATACTTGTTCAATGTTAATTGAAGGATTATTTGGTATTGGAATATATTTAGATGGTGTTGAAATTATAAAAAAAAAAAAAAAAAAGTGAACAGTACCGTGTGAACAGTGCAAACCGCGTGTGAACAGTGCAAACCGCGTACAAACCGTGTATGAACAGTACCAACCGCGTATGTACAGTGACTGCTGACGTCATCGGTGACGTCACATACGCATACAGTGCGTGTATGGTACGCGTGTACAGTGTTTTCTGGCATGAATAGTGCCCTGAACAGTATTTTCCGGCATAAACAGTAAGGCGGTGAACAGTGTTTCCGGCGATGAACAGTAAATTCCGGCTTGAACAGTAAATTTCGAAAATTTTCTATAAAAAGGGGGTTTCACACGAAATTTCATTTCTTCACCTCTATCCAAGGTTCTCAAAGGTTCTAAGGCCGTAAACCACCATTTCTCTCACACTAAACCTTCTTAAACTTAGATTTCTCGCCAGATCTGAGATTCTACATCTATTCTGAAGGATTGGAAGTAAGTTTCTTTAAGTTTGAAGCTAGATTTACCGTTCGTTTCTCTTCTCCTTCTTTTTCTTATAGAAATTCATGGTGTTCTTAGGAGAAACTCTGTTCTAAAGCTGAATCTTCGGTGAATTTTGTTATAATCAAGTAATATTCGGTAGATCTAGTGTGAATCATCTTTCTGAGGTAAGGGGAGTTTACTTTAACCTATGAACTATGTTTTGAACGGTTTAATATGCTATTTCAAGATATTTTGATATGATTTTGTTAGATCTATTGAATAAAAGCTATTTTCTAAGTCAGAATCGTTGTTAATTAGTTTAAAATGCTTGAGATTTTGGGTGATCTATTATAAACTTGCCGTAGTTGAGCTGTTAAAATAATTTTGGTGGCGTGCATCATGCACGAGATATATGTTTTGCATCATTATAGAGCCGAGTTACATGTTTAGGTGGGTAGACATGTAACGGTAAGTTCATCGAGTTCTTTGTCTTTGTCTTTGTCTGGATCCAGATACCGGAATGGGTCGCTCCCAGCAGCTCGGTTCCTTCTGGATTAATTAGGCTGTGAAACCAGTTGGAAGCCGTTTTCATGCTGTGCATTAGATGGGCTGGAAATGCATGGGGTTATTGCTGTGAAAAATATTTTGCTCTCTATATATATAATTTTATTTTATGTTTGGTAAGCTCACCCTTGCATTTCTTTCTATGTCGTTGTGTGCGTGTGTACTGCGATGATCGTACGGTGGTACGTGAGCAGATGTAGCAGTGTTGCATCTACTTCACAGCCGAGGGGCCAGTGAAGAAAAGTTAGAAGCTGGAGTTGAGTAATAATGCATCAAAGTCCTTTTTCTTTATATATGAGACCTCATGTCGAGGGAGTCACGTATTATAATTTTTTTTGGTATTTTGAATATTATAAACTAAATGTAATATTATGTTGATCTGTTGGATATTTGTTGTAAGGAACTTCATTTTACTTTGAATGAGAAGTGAATTTTTATACTTATATTCTCTATTATTTACCTATTTTTAAATAAGTATGTGGTGTAGAAACAATGTTCTCGGTCCTTTATAAAAAGGGGTCGTGACATTTTAGTGGTATCAGAGCATGGTCTAGGTAAACCTACAGGGTGAGGTTGTTAGGCATCAGTTGTGCATATTAAACATGTGAGTTTTAGCTGTGAATCATATATCATGATTTCTATTCATCAAGTTGTGAGGGAACGAGCTTGATCACCTCGATTCTCAGACATGATTGATGTAGGAAACTTGGTATATGATACTTGAGTGAGCTATAGGTGAGTCGTACTGTGTGAATAAGAGACTGTTAAGCTAAAATTTGTAAATGATTGCTGAAATGAGTGTGTTTGCTATGCTATGTGAATGTTGATATGTTGTTATACTGAGTACTAAATTGATTAAATTTTTATGATATACTAAATATGAATATATCACTGTAAGCTGAATCTGTGAATATAGCTATATGGTGGTATTCTTGAATGTGTTAAACGTTAGTAATTTTAAGCTAGTCTATATATTAGGATGGCTAGACCAAGAAGGTCTGCTGCAAATCCTCCTCCTGCTGATGTGAACCAAATGGCTCATGCCATGGAGGCCATGGCGGCCACTGTTAGGCAGAGTCTAGATATGATTCAGCAGACAAGTCGCAAATCAAGCGTCTGGCTGCCCGCACGGGCAGCGGCAGCCATCTGCCTTCATTGCACCTCTTCCCGAATACCATGGGTTGTCGAGTTCGAAAGAATGATCCTCCTCAATTCATAGGAGTGGATGGACCGAGATCTTCTTGAACTTCTGGATCAGGGAGATTGAGAAGATCTTCCTAACCATGGGTTGCGCCGAGGAGAGAAAGGTGATATATGCTACGTATATGCTGATAGGGGATGCAGAGATGTGGTGGCACGGAGCTCGTACTATGCTAGAGGCCCGAGGTGAAGTCATTACTTGGGCTGTATTTAGAAGTAGTTTTACGGGAAAGTTTTTCCCTTCTCATGTTCGTGCCGCCAAAGAACGAGAGTTTCTAAACTTGGTGCAAGGAAACTCATCGGTCTTTGAGTATGCAATACGGTTTGAGCGGCTGTTTGATTTTATTCTCACCCGACTTCAGAGGAGTGAAGATGTCAGAGGTTTTCAGACGGGCTGAGAACTGACATAAAGAGGATTTTGATCTCACTCAGGATCACGGAGTTTGCTGACTTGGTGGATCAAGCCACCATTATAGAGAGTCTTAATGCGGAGGATGTTGGTGGAGTTGGGAAGGCTCCATCTAGTAGAGCTGCTAGCAGTTATGGTAATGGAGGTAAGGGCGCTAAGAAGGTACTTTTCTTTCTGTATTATTTGATTCTGGAGCCACACACTCTTTTATTGCGGACAATTGTGTGAGAAACTTAGGATTACCGGTGGGCGATCTAGGATGTGACTTAGTAGTATCGACACCTACTTTAAGTTCAATTAAGACTTCGACGGTTTGTGTTAGGTGTCCCATAGCAATTGAGGGACGAAGATACAAAGTAAATCTTATTTGTATCCCGATGTCAGGGTTAGATGTAATCCTAGGTATGGATTGGCTAACTGCTAATCGTGTGCTAATTGATTGTGGCCGGAGGTGTTTAATCTTTCCTGAGCAGCAAGATTATGTAGAATTGATTTCTACTCGCCAAGTAGAAACATCCTTAGGTGAGGGAGTATCTTGTTTTGTTTTGTTGGGAGTTATGAATGCAGAAGTGGAGCAAAGCCTTCACCAATACCCGAGTACGAGAATTCCCCGAGATTTTCCCGAGAGGATATTCCTGGAATACCTCCACGTAGAGAGGTAGAGTTTGCTATAGATTTGATTCCTGGAGCTGAGCCAGTGTCTGTAGTACCGTATAGAATGGCGCCAAAAGAGTTAATTGAGCTTAAAGAGCAAATCGAGGATCTAATGCGTAAACAGATGATTAGACCAAGTGTATCGCCTTGGAGAGCCCCAGTTCTCTTGGTGAAAAAGAAGGACAGAAGTTCTAGATTATGTGTGGATTATCGTAAGTTGAATAAGTTGACAATTAAGAACAAGTACCCATTGCCGCGAATTGATGATTTGATGGACCAGCTGAGAGGTGCTAAGGTATTCTCTAAGATTGATTTGAAGTCTGGGTACCATCAGATCCGAGTGAAGGATGAAGATATTCCTAAGACTGCTTTTCGCACTAGATATGGTCATTATGAGTATATAGTGATGCCTTTTGGGGTTACAAATGCTCCAGCTGTGTTTATGGACTACATGAATCGGATCTTTAGACCTTTCCTGGATCGATTTATGGTAGTCTTTATTGATGATATTTTAATTTATTCTAGTTCGTCAGAGGAACATGAAGAGCATTTGAGGACTGTACTTAATGTTTTAAGGGAAAAACAATTGTATGCTAAACTATCTAAGTGTGAGTTTTGGCTAGAGGAAGTGAAGTTCCTTGGTCATGTTATTTCAGCTAAAGGAATTGCAGTTGATCCTTCCAAAGTTGAAGCGGTGTTGCAATGGGAAAGGCCGAAGACAGCCTCAGAGATTCGTAGTTTTGTGGGCCTAGCAGGTTACTACCGGAGATTTATAGAGGGATTCGCGAAGATAGCTGCACCATTAACACGGTTAACTCGCCGTGATCAACCCTTTGTGTGGACTGAGGAATGTGAGCAAAGCTTTAATGAGTTAAAACAGAGACTAACTTCTTCGCCGGTGTTGATTCTCCCTGATACTAGTCGACCGTTTGAGATGTACTGTGATGCTTCTCATCAGGGATTGGGATGTGTGTTGATGCAAGATAAGAGAGTGGTATCTTATGCATCTCGTCAATTGCGAACTCATGAGCGAAATTACCCGATTCATGACCTTGAGTTAGCTGCTGTAGTTTTTGCTCTGAAGGTGTGGCGACACTATCTTTACGGAGCTCAGTTTGATGTATATAGTGATCATAAGAGTCTGAAGTATTTATTTGATCAGCGAGAGTTAAATATGAGGCAGAGACGTTGGGTGGAATTCCTTAAGGATTATGATTTTCAGCTCCAATACCATCCAGGAAAAGCTAACGTGGTGGCCGATGCATTAAGTAGGAATGTGGTTCAGGCATTCTCCCTAAGAGTCAGTGAAACCCTTTTGGTAGAACAATTCCGAGACCTGAACATACATGTGGACTTATCACCCGAAAAGATTAGTTGTAGCCGAATTGTGGTGACTAATAATTTCTTACAGGAAATTAAAGATAAACAATTGTGGGATCCAATGTTATGTCGGATTGTATTTCTCTTAGGGACAAATAAGACAAAGGGTTTCAGTAAAGGTGTTGATGGTATTCTCAGATGTCAAGGTCGAGTTTGTGTCCCTAGAGATCGAATTAAAGAGAGCAATTCTAGAAGAAGGACATAAGGGTAGTCTCAACATTCATCCTGGTGTTACCAAGATGTATCAAGATTTAAAGCGAGATGTTTTGGTGGCCAGGCATGAAGCGAGAGATAGCTGAGTTTGTTAAAGCCTCGCTTGACTTGTCAAAAGGCAAAGCGGAGCACCAAAGCCCTCCAGGAGAGTTACAAACGATGGAAATTCCAGAGTGGAAATGGGACCATGTGACTATGGACTTTGTGTCCCATCTACCTAGAACAGTTAGGAATCATGATGCAGTGTGGGTCATAGTTGATAGGCTAACCAAGAGTGCACATTTCTTGCCAATTAACATGACCTTTAGTTTGGAGAAATTAGCAGAATTGTACATTAGAGAGATTGTCAGGTTGCATGGAGTACCTTCTAGTATTATCTTTGATAGGGATCCTCGATTCACTTCCCGGTTTTGGCGAGTTTCCAAGAATCTATGGGCACACGGTTGAGGTTGAGTTACGCATACCATCCGCAAACAGATGGTCAATATGAGCGTACTATTCAGACCTTAGAAGACTTATTGCGGACTTGCATTGTAGAGCAGAGGAGTAATTGGGAGGATATGCTTCCTTTGGTAGAATTCACTTATAATAATAGCTATCATTCGAGTATAGATATGGCACCATTTGAAGCTCTATATGGTAGAAGGTGTAGAACCCCTATCTGTTGGTTCCAAGATGAAGAGTACATTTGATGGTTGGACCTGAAATGCTGCAAGAAACTAAGGAGAAAGTTGAACTTATTAGAGAAAAGCTAAGAGCTACCCAAAGTCGACAGAAATCTTATGCTGACCGACGCAGAAGATCCCTAGAATTTGAGGTTGGTGATCATGTATTCTTAAGAGTATCACGCACTACAGGTGTGGGACGAGCCTTAAGAGCCAAGAAGTTAACACCTAAGTTCATAGGACCGTATCAGATATTACATCGTCGAGGACCAGTGGCCTATGAATTAGCGTTACCACCTCAGTTGTCTGGAATACATAATGTTTTCCATGTGTCGCAGCTAAAGAAGTATGTTCCAAATTTGTCTCATGTAATTGAGCCTGATGTTGTGGAGTTACGAGATGACTTGTCTGTGGAGGTCCCAGCTGCTCGTATCGAGGAAACTAGAGTTAAGAAACTTAGAGGTAAGTCTATTCGGTTAGTAAAGGTTGTTTGGGACCAAATAACTGGTGATGCCACATGGGAGTTAGAAGAAAGAATGAGAGAGTTGTACCCTCATCTTTTCTGTGGGAAATGAAATTTTCGAGGACGAAAATTTATTTTCGGGGGGAGAATTGTCAGGCTTCTAATTTATTATTGAGTAATCTATAATATTTTATACTTGTTCAATGTTAATTGAAGGATTATTTGGTATTGGAATATATTTAGATGGTGTTGAAATTAAAAAAAAAAAAAAAAAAAAGTGAACAGTACCGTGTGAACAGTGCAAACCGCGTATGTACAGTGACTGCTGACGTCATCGGTGACGTCACATACGCATACAGTGCGTGTACAGTACGCGTGTACAGTGTTTTCCGGCGTGAATAGTGCCCTGAACAGTATTTTCCTGCATAAACAGTAAGGCGGTGAACAGTGTTTCCAGCGATGAACAGTAAATTCCGGCTTGAACAGTAAATTTCAAAAATTTTCTATAAAAAGGGGGTTTCACACGAAATTTCATTTCTTCACCTCTATCCAAGGTTCTCAAAGGTTCTAAGGCCGTAAACCACCATTTCTCTCATACTAAACCTTCCTAAACTTAGATTTCTCGCCAGATCTGAGATTCTACATCTATTCTGAAGGATTGGAAGTAAGTTTCTTTAAGTTTGAAGCTAGATTTACCGTTCGTTTCTCTTCTCCTTCTTTTTCTTATAGAAATTCATGGTGTTCTTAGGAGAAACTCCGTTCTAAAGCTGAATCTTCGGTGAATTTTGTTATAATCAAGTAATATTCGGTAGATCTAGTGTGAATCATCTTTCTGAGGTAAGGGGAGTTTACTTTAACCTATGAACTATGTTTTGAACGGTTTAATATGCTATTTCAAGATATTTTGATATGATTTTGTGAGATCTATTGAATAAAAGCTATTTTCTAAGTCAGAATCGTTGTTAATTAGTTTAAAATGCCGAGATTTTGGCTGATCTATTATAAACTTGCCGTAGTTGAGCTGTTAAAATAATTTTGGTGGCGTGCATCATCTTGAGATATATGTTTTGCATCATTATAGAGCCGAGTTACATGTTTAGGTGGGTAGACATGTAACGGTAAGTTCATGCCGAGTCATTGTCTTTGTCTTTGTCTGGATCCAGATACAGGAATGGGTCGCTCCTGACCGCTCGGTTCCTCTTCCGGATTAATTAGGTTGTGAAACCAGTTGGAAGCCGTTTTCATCTTTGTGCATTAGATGGGCTGGAAATGCATGGGGTTATTCTTTGTGAAAAATATTTTGCTCTATATATATATAATTTTATTTTATGTTTGGTAAGCTCACCCTTGCATTTCTTTCTATGTCGTTGTGTGCGTGTGTACTGCGATGATCGTACGGTGGTACGTGAGCAGATGTAGCAGGTGTTGCATCTACTTCACAGGCTGAGGGGCCAGTGAAGAAAAGTTAGAAGCTGGAGTTGAGTAATAATGCATCAAAGTCCTTTTTCTTTATATATGAGACCTCATGTCGAGGGAGTCACGTATTATAATTTTTTTTGGTATTTTGAATATTATAAACTAAATGTAATATTATGTTGATCTGTTGGATATTTGTTGTAAGGAACTTCATTTTACTTTGAATGAGAAGTGAATTTTTATACTTATATTCTCTATTATTTACCTATTTTTAAATAAGTATGTGGTGTAGAAACAATGTTCTCGGTCCTTTATAAAAAGGGGTCGTGACACCTTTTGCTACAGCGAGAATTCTCTTCCTGTAGTGAAAACAACCCAGAATTACTCCCTGCACTTAATCCATTTCAGCCCTATCTAGTCATACATACACACAATACACACATCCATATACTTAATACACATAGTCATCATTATCAAGTAAGTCAACACACACATATATATGCATTTAGATTTATATAAATACAATAATTAATATTACAAAAATTTGGGGCGTTACACATTGGCCCTATGGTAGTAAGAATATCTTCTCGTAGTCCACCTTCAAACTTCACACACTTCCAAACCTCATCGGGTTCTTTTAATAGATTGTGGAAAATTTACACAACTCCTCAAATTTAGCGATATACTTTGATATACTATTGTTCCCTTGATGGAGTTGCATAAATTCTTGTTCCTCAAATTTACAGGAAAATACTTTTGATAGAACGAATCTCTAAATACATTCCAAGTGATTTCAGTTTGGGATTCTTCTAATAATCATCATACACTGTTCCACCAAAATTCTGCATCTGCTTCCAACATGTAGGCGGCAAAGGCCACTTTTGACGGTCTGTACAATCTAAAACAGAAAAGACTTTTTCCATGGCTTTAATCCACTCATCCACCTTATTAGGATCAAAGGCCCCTCTAAAGTTAGGCAGGTTAGCTTTTCTAAATTCTACAAATTTAAGATACTCTAGATCCATTACAAGACCATTTGGATTCCCTTCGTGACTAGCCTCAGGCTGCATTTGCAATTGGACCATCATTTGAGTTGCTATAGCCACTTGTTCTCGCATGGCATGCGCCATCTCTTACATCGTGTTCATAAAATCGATCTAGTCCTCTTGATCAAATACAATTCATGGTCTACCTCGCCTTCTAGAAGTCATTAAGTTCTGAACACACAAAACAAGAGTCATTGAGTTGATTAGGCTCAACACTAAGTTTAGTGTGCTAGTAAATAATAGCTCACACGGATAGGCACCTCTTACAAATACACTTCTATAATTTAACCATAATCCAGTGCATTGTATCTAAAAGTCATAGAATATACGTGGAGCATAGTCAGTCCAATCCTCATGCCCTTGCTAGGATGAACTGCTCTGATACCAAATTTGTAACACCTTACTGTATTTAATTTATGCTTAAGTTATAATTACTAAATATAGTAGTTACATTACAACAACAAAAATTGTTTATTCTGCTCAGTCATTTCATGTTGATTTAGTAGTAATTATCGTATGTATAAAAGAGAGACGTTATAAAAACAAAAACAAAAAATTGAAAATGAAATAACCTGAATAAACATAATAATTAATTTAATTCATACACTTTACAGAAAAGTAACTATATATGTATGTATGTATGTATGTATGTATGTATGTATGTATGTATGTATGTATGTATGTATATAGAACACCATGTTATTTACATATAATCAGGAATACATATAAGAACCATTACATACAAAAAGATTGGTGACCCATGTCATCAAAGTGCAGTCTTAATGAGTCCTCACAGGATAATTTAGAACTAAGGTTAGTGTCCTACAACTACTATCGTTGCCCACTGCATATCCAGGAAGTCAATGTAGATCACTGGTTTTGCATCCATCATACAGATCTTGGAATGAAACAAAAGCTAAGTAGGGTGAGAATTTTTAAGATACTTAGTAGGGTTGTGTACTTCTATGTTGACATCATTTTCATTCTTAGTTGCTTCAATTTTTATTTAAATAGAAGGTTGTTAAACCAATAGGGAAATCTTTCAATTATGATTATTAAAAACATGGTCCGAAGCAAAGTAAATTTTATGTCTAACATTTTTAATACATAAGATCATAATGATTATGATACACATATATAAGTAATTAAATAAATAATCAAAAGACTCAACATGAATCATACATGTGACTTAACAATACTTAAAGTTGTAATTGAAAGCAACATAGAAATGATTTATTGTTAATTAAAATACTTTCAATCACATAATAATATGCTTAATTCTCATATAAGTTCTTATCCTTGGTCTCTTGGGAGTTCTTGGCCATAAGACTCCTGGGTAATAGTCTGCTTATCAGGATCGAGCTTGTTCCTATACAGGATTTGTTAGGTTTACTTTCTCCAATGCTCCCACTGACTTATTCCCCTTAACCTTTTATCTAGGGCTGACCCAAGTGATATAGGACTTTCTTATAACTTCCATTAATCTTAGACTTTCATAACTTTCATATTATACCTCATATCTTTTTTGAAATTTTAGAATTTATTCGTAGCTCTTACAAAATTTGTGTAGTATAACGGATCATATTTGCTTTCCAATAAATAGTTCCAGCTAACAAACAAAGATTCACATATCATAGCAAATAAATAAATAAATAAACAAAACCTTTAAATTCATAATTCTTTCCTTAAAAGGATAAATTTTGCCTTATTTTATTTTTACTACATTTATTGCTATATGACTTCAATAGACCTAAATTTTTTTATATTTTGAAGCCCTATTTGTCTATTTTATAACCTAATTGGTCCCATTCAGTTTTGACAACTACATCTTAATATTTTAGCATTTTACTAATACTTGTCCTGTGATTAGCCAGAACAGCACTAAAAAATGTTAAATTCACCAAAATTCAAATTCTAAGTGTATGACTATAAATCCATGTCATTTTAAATTTAAGCAATAAAATTTTAATATCCAAAAAGTTTCATTTCATTTGGTTAAATAGAACTCAAGTTATAAAGTTCTAAAGTTGGTTGTTATAGGTTGCATTGTTTCTGACTCAACAGCACTATGGGTAACTTTGAAAAAATTCTGAGAATTGCTCAAATTGAATTGGACTCTGAAATTTTTATGATACAAACTAATAGATCTTGGATTTTTAACAAATTTGGTTTCACCTCAATCCAAGTTGTTTTATTCTGATAATTTAAATTATTGTAACTATACCGGCTTCTATTCTAACTAGATATCTTTTATTCACCCAATTTCTCATTAGAATTCTAGTCTACCTAATTAACATAGATTTGAATTCTAATAAATATTCAATTAGTCTCTTATTAACCTTATTCATGTAAATTAATTGAGAAAATCAATTAATAGCATAAAACAGATAGTTAAAAATTTGTACGTTACAATTGACATGTAGTAAAATATTTTATTTACAAATTTGTACTATATTTTATTTTTAAAAAATAGAATTTTTTTTTAAGAAAAAAATTAAACGTGCTCAAGATAAATAAAACTATAAAGGTGAAGGAATAATTTATATTTTTCTCATTGCCAATTTATATCCAAGTCCATGAAATTTAGCACATGCAATGAAAAAGTTTTCAAGTCAATTTGCAAAACTGACAGAAGGATATAATGCCATCGTGATCAAAAGGCAATTGATATAATATGCAAAAATCAATTTGAAAGGCACTATTATCGTCGTAAAATAAAAATGCAATAATAATTAGTAATCAATATGCGTGATTTGTTGGTAAAGAAATTATTATACTTGATGATCATTATCTTAACATTAATTCATAGATAGCAAGCAAGTGATTAGAGATTATTTTTTAGGAAAGGAAAATATTGTGTTTAAGTGTTAATGTCTTTAAGATTGAATTAATATATAGTAAAATGAGGCAGTACTTTTGGTTCAAGAAGTGATATTCTCTTTAAATTAATGAACTCAAGATGAAACTCAAAACATTTTCTTAAAAGTGTGATAACTATCCGATAAATTATTCATAAATCTTTAAGGTTTTACTTACGTTTTGGGTTGCTCATAATTGCTCTAAAAAGATTGCCTACATCTTTTATGAAAGGTAGCCTTATACCTTTACATTCAACTAGGTAGATATATCAAATACATTTTTATAGTACCACCTAATAATGTGCTATGTATTTATTAAGAGCTCATTGATCACATTCACATTAAGCACTACAAAATGCAATGAGAATGAGAAGTGCAAGACATAAGAATATTTATATGGCTTTATTTGAACACTAATTGAATTCATCATGATTTTTTTTCCTACTCAAGGCTTTAAGTCCATCTCTCTTAATGTATTCAAGACAATTTTCTTGGATAATCATTTTATAATAGGATTTGAAGTTTTTTTTTTTCACGTTTCATACACTCAAGTGAGATTGTTTGCCATGTGTTGAACCATTTTTCTCTCTATAATGACCATTTTTTTTAATTAAGTAGTTGGCAACATTATGTCTCGTGTCTATATGTTTTCTCTTACCATTATAAGCATTATTATTAGCAGCACTAATTGTAGCTTTAGGTCACTATGGAGAGAAATAAGTGGTGTGAGTTCTCCCTTTAATGATATATCAACCATTAGGCCTCTTAGCTATTATACTTTTTGACTTGCAAGTTTAAGTGGAATGAATTTTGATTCCACTATAGATCTTGTTATGCATGTTTATTTATTTAATTTCTAAGAAATTGTACTACCTTTTAAGACAAACATGTATATGTTAGTAGAACTTACCTCATCATTATCTAAAATTCAATTTGCATGAAAAAGAAAAAAACCTTCTAAAATCGTTAAGGAAGTTAGAGAAATATAAACACTAATCTATTGTATCTTTTAGGTACTTTGTCACGACTCCTTTTACAAAGGATTAATAACATCATATATCATTGTTCCTTATGTGAATTTATTTATGAGATTATATATATATATAATATAATATAATATAATATAATATAATTCACATTTAATCCAAAATAATTTTTAGAAATTAAATTCAACATCTCAACAGAATAATAAAGCTTCAAGGGTATTTTTCATATAACCTAAAAATTTATATAAGTATACATATTTACTTCAATTGTCCTACATGGAGCTCAAATTATAAAATTTTCACAATTATCAAATATGTACATCTCATACTTACATCTGTAGTTAATTAATCTAGACTAATAAAATACATAAAATTACAATCTTCAAAGATGAACACTAAACTCACAACATCCTTTAGCTAGACTTTTTAGCATGAGAAGTAGACATGTCACCTGTTACACCTGCTCATGTACCATTGTACGGTCATTACAACATATCAATACAACAATTCAGCCCATCTAATGTGAATATAATGTTTCAATTCTAACTGGTATCACAGCCTAAGTAATCCAGAAGGAACTATTTTCGATCTGAGAGCGATATATCATAGTATCTAGATCCAGACACAGCATAACTTAATATTTTACTATCGTTACATGTCTCTAACCACTTAAATACATAACTCGACTCTAGAATGATGCAAGTCAATATAATGTAACACAATCATACATAATTTCGTTCAGTCTAAGTAGCACAACATATATATTTTCATTATGTCTTAATAGCATAGCCATATATATATATATATATATATATTCACAACAAAACCAAACAGCTCCCAACATTAATCAAATATCTTAGCATGTATCAAATATTTTCAACATATAATATTACAACATTTTAAACATTTGTTGAGTATCAAACATTTTCAACATATAATATTACAACATTTTAGGCATTTGTTGAGAGTGATTCATTCACCACCATTTTGTTAATTTTAAGTTGTAAGGATTTTAACAATTAATTTAATTTTCTTAATTATTAGATTTCATGTAAGGTATGCTCCGCTTTCTTTACATTTATTGAATATCAAACATTTTCAACATATAATATTACAACATTTTAGGTATTTGTTGAGAGTGATTCATTCGCCATAAGAATACTTCCATTTTGTTAATTTTAAGTTGTAAGGATTTTAATAATTAATTTGATTTTCTTAATTATTAGATTTCATGTAAGGTATGCTCCGCTTTCCTTACTTTCAAACTATTTTGTCAATTCCTATAACAATTTAATTTTGAGAATTTGAAATAAAAGATGTTGAGTAACTATAAATAAGTAAAACTAACCCAACAAAGATTATTAACACCCAAAGAATATTTAAAAATTTGATTAGGGTTCCTTTTTTTTTTTTTTTTTGAATTGATAATTTTCTTAACATTAGGAGTTGATAACTAAAAGAAATTTACTTCCTTAATTCTTATCAGATTTCCTAATAAGTTGATATTTTTTAGGTATTTACTGATATTATTGGAAGGATTATGATAAAAATTCACCCACATGCAATGAGATATGTTTTCACTTCGTTAATTTCAGATTATAAAAGATTTTAGCAATCAATTTGGTTTACATAATTATCAATTTTCTTAAAAGTATACTGTCCTTTTTCTTTTTTTTTTCTGACATTTTTTTTAATTTTAACAATTTAACTTCAAATTTTTCAATAGAACTAACCCAAAAGAAATTTTTATCTCAAAGAATATTTAGAGATTTAAAACATTTTTGACAGAAAAGAGAATTGAAATATTTGTTGTACAAAACTTCATCGGCTTCCATTCATTCATCTATTTTAAGCTTTCCCTTCGCATTTTACATTCGAAAATCAAGTACACCACATAATTATAAACACAATATTGACATTAATTACCATATGAATATGAAAATCAATTTACTTTGGCCACTAGACCTGACAAATTCACTGCACTCATTATATTATATTGAAGAAAAGATACAATAATTATAGATGAAATATAAGTCTTGGCTAATTATTTTGTTACCATCAATACCAACACTTCACAAAATCTCAATGTACTCCAATCACTACAACTTGTGGCTTTAAGATGGCAATAATAGATAAAAAAGCAGAATCAATCTTGCACTAGGAGCAGTGTATTTGTCAATATCTCAATGATGCATATTGCTCAGAGTTCACCATCCCAGAGGTCTTCAGTTGTTCTATAGGCACCATAAGTCTCGTGAACAAAAAAATCACCCTTAACTAACCTTTCCTGCAATAGAAAATTCCATGATGATTTTAATTCATAAAATGAACTTGGCAGCACAAATCTAGCAATTTTATTGTTATGCCACACAAGCTTAGTGAGGCTGACATGTAAAAGATGCAGAGGAAATAACTTTCAACAGGAAAGAAAGAACCAATAAATAGATTTTGTAAAGTACCAAACTACTTGCCTGATTAATTTTAGTAAACTTCGCTATAAGGTCTTCTGGAATGGACCAGTCAAAGACATCAAAATTTTCCTTGATCCTAGTCTCATTAGTGCTCTTAGGAAGTACACTATGACCTAATTGCAGGCCCCACCTAAGGGCAA
Organism: Abrus pulchellus subsp. cantoniensis; assembly: GCA_024086825.1. NCBI lineage: Eukaryota > Viridiplantae > Streptophyta > Magnoliopsida > Fabales > Fabaceae > Abrus > Abrus pulchellus. Next base: position 18,471,494 of record CM044056.1, read on the forward strand.
CTTGTGCTGGTGTCTTTCCCAGTTCATCTGCAACCTCCTTGACAATAGGATTCTTGAGAATGTCACTTTTGAGAACTCCTGGGGAGCCTAGTGGAGAGTATCCCTGAACAGAAATTTATCATATATATACTTATAATTATAAGAATCAATAGTGGTTTTTGAGGTACCATCAATTTAATTTGAACACATACCAAAATCGTTTTTAACTAGCTCTAGACATTGCAACGCATTCTCTTGAACACACTTCAAATTTCTTGTGATTTGGCTAATTTTTAAAAAGTCAAAACTTGGGTTCCTAGCATTGGTCTTTGTAGGAATATTAACTCTTTTAAGTGAAATATGTGTGCCATACTTACAGATAGATGAATTCCTTTGGATTCACAGAATGCATGCAACTTTGGTTGCTGCCATCCTGGGTGCAGTTCCACTTGGTTAACAGCAGGAGGCACTCTTGCTACATCCAACAGATCTTGAAGCTTCTTCGAAGAGAAATTGCTCACTCCTATGGCTCTAGCCTTGCCTGAGTCAAAGAGTGCCTCCATTGCTCTCCATGTGCTTGGTATGTCTGGTTGTTCTAAATACTCTTTCTTGAATCCATTCGATCCCTTTTTCATGCGAACTGGCCAGTGGATCTACAACACAAAATTCAACTTAGTTTGTTTGAAGGAAGAGAGTAATGGATGAAATGAAACCCTGATAACAATGAACTTCATATAATTGAGAAACCATAACTTGAGTTTAGAGTGCTTAGATTACCACCTAAATGCCAACATAAAATCATTCACATATCAATAAAGATGAAGTATACCAAATAGAGGTCAAGGTAATCAAGTTGCAAATCCTGCAATGTTTTATCCAATGCCTTTGGCACATCCTCTGGAGCATGATCCGTACACCTGACGATAGAGCCAAGAAAGCAAAGGATCTTTATTCACCAACCAAACAAATGCATTTCTTTTTTCAACATTCAAAAAGAGAAAAGAAATTTTAAACAAAACAAACCAGAGTTTGGAAGTGATCCATAAATCCTCACGCTTTACCACACCATCATCAAAAAGCTTCTTAAGGGCAGAACCAATCTATGAAGGCAAAAATTAAAAAAGTCAAAATAAAAATTTAGTTGCAAATATGACAGTTTTTCGCTATTCTCTGAAACAAGATTGAAATACAAGCCACTCTAACAAAATATGAGGTAAGACAGCATCAACTGAAACACCTCACAACAGCAAAGGCAAGATTCAAATAAATAAATAAAGAACCCTAAACACATATCATAAAAAGGTTGTTAACTGGAATTATTTTACCTCTGATTGATTTTTATAGGCTTCAGCACAATCAATATGCCTGTATCCAACCTGAACAACAACAGTAAGCCATCACCAAAGTTAATTATCTCTCCAATCCCGGAAAATTCAAAACTATAGAAATGTGAAATGTTAGCCCAAACATACAATAAGAAAATATTAAATAAATAACCACTGAAGAAATTTTCCTTAGGTATTTTATTAAGAAAAGGACCCCCAGTTAAAAAAAAAAAACACTAAACAGAAAGATTAAATAGTACCTGAATCGCAGTGGTGACAGCTTTGGCTACAACACCAGGGTCAGCTTGCCAAGTACCCAACCCAAGGGAAGGGATCGTGGCCCCAGTGTTCAACTCAAAGAATTTAATTACCTTAGCCATTTTTTTCTCAATTAAAGTAACAAGAAATTAATTAGAAATCTACGAAGCACTAGAAATGATATGAACTTTCGTTGTTTAGTTAAAATTTTGATGCAATTTGTTTATTTATAGGCAAAAACAGAAAACTAATCAGTGGACGGTGGGGACAAACGAGGGTTGGTCCTCTTCTCATGAAGACTCCCGAAAGTGAAAACGTGATATGTGCGCACACGTCATCATAACTAAAGGTTGATGTATGATGACACTTCTGACGGGTTTATTCATAATTTTGTTATATATTAGGTAGAAAAAATCATTTTACCCTTAGTGGAAAAAAGAAAGATAAAAGAAAATATTATGATATATGATATCATAGGAAAAGAAGTGAATATAAAATATAATATTATTATTTAATGAATTATTAAATATAAAACATTACAATCAAAACAATTAAGTAAACGTCTTCTATTTATCCTACATAAAAAAAAACGTTTTCTATTTATCATAAAGGTTTTTTTTAATATTTTTAAGAAGTTAAACATACCATCTTAATTTAATATTTTTTATATGAATATTTTAAAATTTTTAAAATATTTATAAATTATTACAATTATTAAATAATATGATATTAAATATTTTTAAAAATAATAAATACATTTTTGTATTTAATATTTTATAAAAGAAAAATTATTATTATTATTATTATTATTATTATTGTTATTATTATTATTATTATTATTATATAAGAGAATATGCCAAAATTTAAAAAATATTAACATGATATATTAGGTAAATATAATAACATTATGTAACTTCAAAATAAAAAAGCTTCTATTTTTAATATTTTACTAGATTTTATTAATAAGATTGTTAATTATTTTATTTCAAGAAATATTTAATATATTTTTATTACATATTTTTCTAAAAGTAAAATTTATTGAACTCTCACAATTGAGAGGCATACAATCCCTTCTCTAAATGTATAATATTTTAATTTTCATGCAGATGTTGCTTACATATGTGTTCTAATTCAAGTCACTGCATTGATATGCATTTTTTCATATTCCTTAAGCTTTGACGTTGACAGTACTGCCCCTCATTTGGCTCCTGAACCAATGTAGCGACATTGATAATAGTCACAAGAATGTAGACAACGCATGGATTAATGTAAAATGCGAGGTGTAAGAGAAAAGAGAAGGATTTTGGGAGTGCTAATGGAATCATGTGAGGCTTTGAAGAAAGTATCGGACAATTGAGAGAGTGACTAAGAATAAGAAAGAGAAAGGGAGAAGGAGGTTGAGAATGGTTATGATGAAAAGGTATAAAACCTCTTTAGTTGTGAACAATGATATCCATATCGCACTGGTATCAAAAGTTACTAGATTCCTCATACAAACATGCAATTTAGGGAGCAACCTAGGTCATCTCTCACAAGGATGCAAATGCACATTGTTTTAATATCAATTATGCAGAAAAGGTTCTATGTTTGGAGAGTTTTGTGACTAAACACAAAGAATTAAATTGCAGAGAATGAAACGTAAATTGTAATGCAAGTAATCAATCAAACAAAAATTGCAAATGGAAACCGAGATCCAGAACACACAAACACAAACGTAAAGTGATTAAATCAAATTTGCTTAAATCTCTTTTGCACAACAAATCAATTAATCAATTGCTTGTTATACGATTAAAAAAGAGAGGCACAATTCAATCGAATTATACTTCCTATGCAATCGCAAAACGCAAGATCAAAAAACAAACTCAGAGCAATCATAAACGTCTTGAACAAATATGATCCAGACTTTGGCAACGTAATTGAAGAAGAAACGTGGAAGAAAACATCTTGAGATTGTAGAATCTTAAATGCCTTTCAATTGTAAATGTAGAGGATGATGAACTAGAATTGTAAAAGTGCAAGAGAAGAAGAATCGGTAAAAAAAACAAGAGGTTTATTAGAAGCGGGAAAGTTACAAAATCTGAAAAACAAAAAAAATGAATTAAAGGTGCTTCCAAATCAGCCCCTGACCTCTATAAATACTAGTCCTAAAAGAATAAAAGTAAATGGGCCAGGGCTGGGCCGAAAATAAATACAACCAAAACCGCAAAAATACAAGCAATACAAAATCAAAACAAAAGTCAAACTAAAAGTATAAACTTCTAAAATTCATAGAAAATAGCTCCAAACTCTAAACAACATGATCCATATATCCAAATTGAAGCCCCGGAAGTACTGAATCCAATGCAAAAAGAATCATCCAAAAAGGATATCTACAGAAAAAGTTATGCCCCAATTAGTGAACAAAGGTCAGAATAGCAAAACATGAGTATTTACAAAAAATTCCTAATTAATGTGGAAAATGAAAAAACACACTAAATAGAAGAAATAAGGGAATGAAAGGATATGTAAAGGATGCAATAAGACCATAAATATGGTAACAAAATATGAGTCATCAAATACCCCCACACTTAAGCTTTTACACTCCCAAGCAAATGAAAAGAAAAGGAAAAGGAATGAATCACAAAGCAAAACTTTCAATGGATCCCAAAGTGTAGGTAATGTGAGCAAGAGAAAATAAGTCCAGCAATCAAAGTATGGAAGAATCAAAACAATTAAGAATATGCTCCAAACATTAAAAGTAAAGAAAAGTCTAAATCTAATTAAATTATGGATCACAATTAGTAAAATTCTCACAAGGATGTGTATCATTCATTCTCTCAAGTGTCTAAACAAGAAATTTCACTCAAAGCACATCATGAAAGTAAGCATAACCATAGGCTTGAGGAGCCTCTAATTTCTACCATTTAAAACACATGCACCAAAGATCAATAGGACTTTTATTAAGCTTGTAATGCGGCTAAGGTAAAGGTAAGATAAAAGAAAGTGCACAAAGCTAAAAACCAAAGAGAAAAGAAGAGCAATGGGGAATGGATTAAAAACAAGTACAAGAAAAATAGCAACACATATCACAACTATTTAAACAACAACAACAAACAAGAACAAATGTAAAAGATTTTTTTTTAAAATTATTTTATTATTTTTTTATATTTTCTTTTTTATTTCTCGTAGATACTGCACTGTTTCTATACAATCCACTTTTCCAATCAACCTACAAAGCATCAAAATCTTCTCAAAATTTTATGAATAAAACAATTTGTACAAAACACCCCCACACTTGTTTTTAACCAATTTCCAATACAATTCCAAAGCTCATCTATTCCCAAAGGTTGGGTGCATCATACTTTTTCAAGATACATGGCTTGGAATGAGCTGCAAAATCATCAAGAAAAAAGTCAATAAGGCTCAAAAGGGGGCAAACAAATGGAATATATGCAAGGTAAGTCAATTTGGCCAAGTGGGTAAAATCAAAAGGAGGCCTAAATCATTAAAAAGTGCATGTGAACAAATAACATCAAAAAGAGTCAAATCAAGTTCTATAATACACACCAACATGAGTAAATCACACAAGAAAGAAGATAAGCTCAAATCTCACTAAGGCACATTCTACCAATCAATGATCTATAACCTAATCATCATGAAAAACTAGCTAAACTCAAAATGCAAGAAACACATCTATCAAGTTATGAAACTTCCAACTAAGAATGGCAAGTGAAAAGTTGCTCACATAAATGAATTTTAAAAGCAAGGGAATCCAATGAAAAATATGCTAAGGAATACTCCCTCCCCCCCACTTAAATCAAACATTTTCTGCAATGTGGGAAACAGGAATAGGAAAAACAAAACAGCAAGCAGTCTAAGAATAAAGTGCAAACTCTACATGAAAAAATAAAGGAAATATAAGGAAAAGAAACAAATGCAAAGAAAACAATGCTCCAAACTCCAAGTGCCTAAGTAGACACATCCTCCATCAAAGTAGGCTCCACTAAGGATAATCTAGAAACTTACTCCAGTCCTTCCTATTAGGTGCACTAACTTCTGCAACAGGTGCTTGACCTTCCTGTTTAATACCTCAGCTTGCCTATTAGTTTGGAGATGATATGGTGTAGCAACTCTGTGTATAACCCCATACTTCTGGAACAATGCTGCAATGGTCCTGTTACAGAAGTGACTTCCCTGGTCACCGATGACAGCCGTAGGCACACTGAACCTGCAAAATATATGAGTACGAAGAAAATCTAAAACAAATTTAGAATTATTAGTTCTGGTAGCCTTTGTTTCCACCCATCTGAACACAGTAGAAACAGGAAAATGACCCATAAAATCGATGCCCTAAACATCAAAAACTTCACAGAAAATAATGGACTGCTGACACATCTCATGTCTCCTAGTGATAGTCTCTCCTGCCTTCTGACATATTTCACAACTCTCATAAAATCTGGCTGCGTCTCTGAATATGGTGGGCCAATAGAGCGGTCCAAAATGGCCTCTCATAGATGTGCCATGACAAAAATGCAAAATGTCCTGAAATTCATGGTCAGGGACACATTTATGGATAACTTGGTCATTACAAAACTTTCACAGATATGGATCATCCCAGACATAATATTTAGCATTACTTTTCAGTTTATCAACCTAGGATCTAGATGCATCAGGAGGTACAACAGAAGTAACCAAATAATTCACAATATCAGCAAATCAGGGTACATAATCTATAGAATTCAGAGCAAATAAATAATCATCAGGAAAGTTATCACAAATAGGTAAAGGGTCAATAGTCCCTTTAATACGACTCAAGTGATCGCAACCTGATTCAACACACTAATCATGTCTTTTATCAATATCAAACTCCTGCAGAAGAAGCATCCATCTAATCAATCTAAGTTTCGCACCCAGCTTCTTCAAGAGGAATTTTAGTGCAACATAATCTGTAAGGATAGTTATTTTGGAGCCAAGCAGATAAAAACAAAATTTATCTAATGCAAATATAATAGCCAGTAGCTCCTTCTCAATGGTAGTATAATTTATCCGAGCTGCATCAAGAGTTCTACATGCATAAGCAATAACATGTGGAAATTTACCAACTCTCTGAGATAATACAGCTCCAAGTGCAAAGTCAGAAGCGTCACATATTAACTCGAAGGGGAGCTCCCAATCTGGTGGCTGCATGATAGGTGCTATAGTGAGTCTCCTCCTCAACTCCTCAAACGCCTTCTTACATGAATCAGTGAATAAGAACGGTACGTCTTTCTGCATAAGATTGGACAGTGGCAGAGCAATGGTGCTGAAATCTCTGATAAATCGCTTGTAAAAATCTGCATGTCCAAGCAAAGAACGCACCTCCTGCAAAAAGGCAGGTAAGAAATAGAGAAAATAACATCAATTTTTGCCTTATCAACCTGTATTCCTCTTTCAGAACTAAGATGTCCTAAAACTACACATTCCTTTACCATAAAGTAGCATTTCTCATAATTAAGCACAAGGTCAGTTTCAACACATCTTTCTAACACCCTGGTCAAGCTATGCAAACAAGAATCAAATGAGGAACCGTAAATAGTAAAATCATCCATAAACATCTCCATGAAATTATCGATTAAATAAGAAAAGACACTCAACGTGCACCTCTGAAAGGTAGCAGGTGCATTGCATAGGCCGAATGACATCCTTTTATAGGCAAAAGTGCTGAAAGAACAGGTGAAAGTGGTCTTGTGTTGGTCCTTAGGAGCAATATGAATCTGCATGTAACCAGAGAAACCATCTAGAAAGCAATAATGGGATTTACCTGCTAATCTCTCAATGATCTGATCGATGAATGGGAGAGGGAAGTGGTCCTTTCTAGTAGCCTAGTTGAGTCGCCTGTAATCAATACACACTCTCCATTTATTGGCAACTCTGGTGGTAACTATCTCATTTTTCGGGTTCTGCACAACAGTAATCCCAGACTTCTTAGGCACCACTTGGACAAGTAAAACCCATGTACTATCAGAAATAAGGTAGATAATCCCAGCCATCAGTAGCTTGGTCACCTCCTTCTTCACTACATCAAGAATGGTAGTATTGAGTCTTCTTTGGGGCTGTCTCACTGGTCTAGACTCATCCTCTAAGTGAATCCTGTGCATGTATATAGCCAAATTGATTCCAGGAATGTCGATCAAAGTCCAGCCAATGGCTTTCCTATGCATGTAACATCCTGCATTTTGATTTAAATAAAATGAGGTTTGTTAAGGTATAATTGGAATAGATTTGGATAGAATTTATATTAAAAAAAAAAGTGAACAATAAAACCGCCTATGAATAGTAAACCACATATGTACAATGACGATGACATCATCAGTGACGTCATGGCTGACGTCACATCTGCGTACAGTACATGTGCACAGTATTTTCGGTGTGAATAGTGATTGCGAACAGTGACCACGAACAGTGTTTCTGAGGTGAACGGTAAGGCGATGAACAGTGTTTCTGGCGATGAACAGTAAATTTCGGCGGTGAACAGTAACTTTCAAAAATTTTCTATAAAAAGAGGGTTTCAGACAAACTTTTCATTTCTTCACTCCTCTCCAAGGTTCTTAAAGGTTCTAAGGCTATATCTTGCCATTTTCTCCCATACTAAACCTCCTAAACTTAGATTTCTCTTCAGATCTGTGATTCTACGTCCATTCTAAAGGATTTAAAGTAAGTTTCTCTAAGTTTGAAGTTAGATTTATCATTCATTTCTCTTCTTCTTCTTTTTCTTATAAATATTCATAGTGTTCTTAGGAAAAACTCTGTTCTAGAGTTAAATCTTCAGTTAAATCTTTGTAAAAGCTCTGTTTTAAGGTAAAGGGGGCTCTACTTTATCATTTTGTTATGTTTATTACTTGTATTCTCATAGATCTTGTCATGTATGTGATTATATGTGAAATAATCCTTGTTTTATAAAAAATAATTGGTGAAACGGGAGAATAATTGACTGTTTATGTGACTTTATGATGAATACATGGTGAAAATGTGATATAATGTTCAAATAGAGCATGATAAGGTATATTGAGGATGGATGATATGATTTTTATGATTTTGTGATATGAAATATACAAAGAGATGAATGTTTCATGTTTGAATATATTGTGTTTCATGTAAAAATGATGTGTATTATTAATATGCCATGGTTTGATGTATATGATGAAAAGTTTGTGGAAATATAATGAAAAATATGTGTGAATATGATAAATGGCATACGTGAACATGTGAATATACTCGAAAGAGTATGAAATGGAAAAGGATATGATGTAAATAGTTACAGAGATACACTGGGGAGTGGAAGATGGAGATGATCTGGGATATCTTGGGGAAATGTAGGGTGGTGAGTGACATTCGGGATTGTGCACGAAATATTGTGTTTGAATGCACCACATGGCCACACACTCATTTCTCGACTTGACTCCTAACCTTTACGTTTGCTAAGGGGCTGTCTATTGCATGCGTTGTATCCGTATTGCATTGGGCCATCCGGCAACTATTTACATGGATGTGTAAGACCTCGGGATAGAGGCATCAGATAACTGTGGCCACAAGGCGTGGTAAGCGCGGATAAAAGAAAGTAAAAGAAATTGTGAAATTGTGGAATATAATACGTGTTGAGATGAGAATGTGCTTTATATGACCTTGTGATATGTAATGCCATGATGTTTTCTTTAATTGTGATAAGAAGTGTTTTGTGATGAATATGTGTTATGTATGAGGGGTAGGGTAGAGACTCACCCTTACACAACATTTTCAGGAAACCAGGACGAATAGTACCAGACTCACAGTGCATGGATGGATGAGAACTGCTATAAGACTTAGTTATTTTGAGTTATGTAATAGATATTTATAGTTCTATAGCATTCTTTTGAAACCATTGTAAAACTGCTATTTATTTTTGTTGCTAATGAAAATTTTAGAATCTTTGTTTTTCCAAAGTACTTATGAATTAATTAAATTTTACTCTATGAACCTTATATCATTTCCATGTCTCTTTCTTATTAGAGAGTTTTTGAAAGAAAAATTTACTCCATCATTTAACTTTTTATGAAAATTTATCATATATTTAGAAAAGAAATATAAGGTGTTACAATTTTGGTATCAGAGCAGTTCATCCAGACCAGACTGGGGTATGGGACTAACATGTGTATGTTGTGTAGTAGATATACTAGAATATGAAATGATTATTTGCTAACATAACTTGTTAGATGTGAATTACCTGAACTAGATGTATCTATGTGTGTGTGAATGATAGATTAATAAGTGATCTGAGTTTATTGCGAGATTAGAGCTATGGCTGGTAGAGGTAGACCTACTGGTGCTACAAATGAATTCCTGGAGCGCATGACCCAAGTCTTAGAGACTTTGGCACATAATCAGGAGGCTGAACCAGCTGAGTATAGAGGACTTTCTTCTTTTACTAGGCATAACCCTCCAAAATTTGAAGGAAAGTTTGATCCTGAGGGAGCTCAGAGGTGGATAGCAGATGTGGAGAAGATTTTCCATGCCATGGGATGTAGAGAGGAGCATAAGGTAACTTATGCTACTTATATGCTAAGTGGAGAAGCTGAGGACTAGTGGAGATTTGCTAGTCAAACTCTACTGCAAGAAGATGGTTATATTCCTTGGGAGACATTCAAGGCAACTTTCCTGGGAAATTATTTCCCTAGAGATTTAAAGAAATAAAAGGCTAGGGAGTTCCTTGAGTTGAAACAAGGAAATATGTCTGTAGGTGAATATGCTGCTAAATTTCATGAATTGATGAAATATTGGCCTCACTATCAACATAATGATGGAAAGGAAGATCTATGTGCTCGATTTGAGCATGAGTTAAGGCCAGATATTCAAGCTGCCATTAGTGTATTCCAACTGACAGATTTACCCACTCTAGTGAGTAAATGCAGAATATTTGAAGCCAATACTAAGGGTAAGACAGTGGATACTAGAATCGGTGGTCCTATGAGGCAAAACTGAAGGCCTCCAAGATTTTCTAGAGGACCTTACTCTAGTCCAAATCAGTCTCAAGTGAAGGGGGCTGTATCTCAAGAAGATAGTAGTGGTGGTTCTGGTTCTTTCAGAAGGCCACTAAAATGTTTCAAGTGTGGTGGACCTCACATTAAAAAGAATTGTCCTCAACTTCCACCAACATGTGACATTTGTGGGAAAATGGGACACTCTGCTAGTGTCTGTTGGTCTGCTCCACAAAAAAGCAGAAGCATGAGTGTGGAACAAAGACCTGAATCTAGAGCAAGCACTGGAACAAAGCCAAATGTGAAAGGAAAAGTTTTTGCTATGAGTAGAGCTGAGACTTCAAAATTAAAGGAGCTTATTGGAGGTAAATGTATCATAAAAAACTGACTTGTAGATGTGTTGTTTGATTCTGGTGCTACTCATTCCTTTATTTCTGTGGATTGTATGAGATGTCTAGAATTACCTATATCTGAATTGTCTTGTGATGTTATTGTATCTACTCCTATGGGTAAGCCCGTAGCAACTTCTTTTGTGTGTTTAGGTTGTCCTGTGATGGTATATGGTAGGAGTTTTAGTATAGATTTGATTTGTTTACCTCTTTCCCAACTTGATGTAATTTTGGAAATGGATTGGTTGTCATCCAACCATGTTCTATTGGACTGTAAAGAGAAAGTTTTGATTTTTGGCACTAAAGTATCAGAAAGTGCTAGACTCTTAAGTCCAGATCCATTGGAAAATGTAATGAGTGCTAAGGCTTTCATGGTTCTATTTTCAATTGAGACTGAAAAGGAAATGAAGCCTGAGTATATCCCAGTGGTTAGAGATTTTTTAGAAGTTTTGCCTGATGATGTTATTGAATTGCCACCGGAAAGAGAGATTGAGTTTACTATTGATCTCATTCCAGGAGCAAATCCTATTTCTGTTGCACCATATAGGATGTCACCAGTGGAGTTGGCTGAGGTAAAGAAACAGGTAGAAGAATTATTGCAGAAAAGGTTTATAAGGCCAAGTGTGTCATCTTGGGGAGCACCTGTTCTTTTGGTGAAAAAGAAAGATGGGAGCATGAGGATATGTGTTGATATAGGCAATTGAATAAGGTAACAATAAAGAACAAGTATCCTATTCCTCGAATTGATGACTTGATGGATCAGTTAAGAGGAGCTTCTGTATTTTCAAAGATTGATTTTTGATCTGGTTATCATCAGATCAGAGTCAAGAGTGAGGATATTCCCAAGACAGCATTTAGAACCCGCTATGGCTACTATGAGTATCTAGTTATGCCATTTGGTGTGACTAATGCTCCTGTAGTATTAATGGACTACATGAATAGAATTTTTCATGAGTTTTTGGATAAATTTATTGTAGTATTTATAGATGATATTTCGATTTATTCCAAGACTCATGAAGAACATGCAGAACACTTGAGAATTGTTTTGCAGATACTAAGAGAAAGACAATTGTATGCAAAATTCTCTAAGTGTGAATTTTGGTTACCACAAATCCAATTTTTGGGAATGTGGTATCGAAAGATGGCATTATGATGGATCCAATAAAGGTGGAGGCAGTGGCTCAATGGCCAAGGCCTACTAATCCAATAGAAATTTGCAGTTTTTTGGGACTAGCTGGCCATTATAGGAAATTCATTGAAGGATTTTCTAAAATAGCTTTTCCTTTAATGAAGTTAACAAGAAAAGGAAAGGAGTTTGTGTGGAATGAAGAGTGTGAAGCTAGTTTCCAAAAGCTGAAAGAAAAGTTAACATCTGCCCCTGTCTTAGTTTTGCCTAATCCAGAATAGAAGTTTGATCTGTATTGTGATGCATCTGGGCAAGGGATTGGTTGTGTCTTGATGCAGGATGGAAGGGTAGTTGCTTATGCTTTGAGGCAGTTGTGTCCTCATGAAGTTAATCCTACTCATGACCTAGAATTAGCTGCGGTGGTTTTTGCTCTTAAGATATGGAGACATTATCTATTCAGTGCGAGATTTGAGGTGTTTAGTGATCATAAGAGTTTGAAGTACTTGTTTGATCTGAAAGAGTTGAATATGAGGCAGAGAAGGTGGATGGAATTTTTGAAAGATTATGATTTTACATTGTCTTATCATCCTGGGAAGGCAAATGTGGTTGCTGATGCTTTAAGTAGGAAGTGCTTGCATATGGCAAGTATGATAGTGAAAGAATTAGAGTTGATTGAGAAGTTCCGAGATATGAATTTGGCAGCGGAGGTGCGACCTCAGAGTCTGTACCTTGGGACTTTGATAATCAACAATGATTTCTTGGTTAGGATTTGTGATGCCCAACAAGAAGATATGTTCTTGCAGGAAATGATGAGGCAAAGGGGTGAAGGAAAGGATATGGAGTTCCATTGTGATGCAAATGGACTGATTAAGTTCAAGAATCGTGTGTGTATTCCTTCTAATAATGAGCTTAAGCAAATGATACTTGAGAAAGCTCATAAAAGTAGAATGAGTTTTCATCCTGGTACGACAAAAATGTATCAAGACCTTCGTAAGAATTTTTGGTGGAATAGAATGAAGAAGGATGTGGCTGAGTATGTAGCAAAGTGTTTACTTGTCAAAAGGCGAAGGTAGAATATCAACGTTCACCTGGGATGTTGCAGCCATTAAAAATCCCTGAGTGGAAATGAGATAGTATTTCCATGGATTTTGTGTCTGGTTTGCCAAGAACCAAGAGTAATCATGATGCAATTTGGGTGATAGTAGATAGATTGACTAAAGCAGCTCATTTTATTTCCATTAATATGAAATACAAGTTGGAGAAGCTAGCAGATATATATGTGAGAGAGATAGTCAGATTGTATGGAGTGCCAACTAGTGTTGTGTCAGACAGAGATCCAAGGTTTACATCAAGATTTTGGGAGAGTCTGCAGAAAGCCTTGGGTACTAAGTTAAAACTTAGTTCAGCTTATCATCCACAAACTGATGGTCAGACTGAAAGAACAATATAGTCCTTGGAGGAGAGCTTGTGTGATGGAACAACAAGGAACTTGGGAGGAATGTCTACCTTTGGTGGAATTAACGTATAATAACAGTTATCATGCAAGCATTGGAATGGCTCCATTTGAGGCTCTGTGTGGAAGGAAGTGTAGAAAACCTTTGTGTTGGTATGAAACTGGAGAGGCGATCCTATATGCGTCAGATATGGTTCAGAAGCAACATGAGCAAATCAAATTGATCAGAGAAAAGATGAAAATAGCACAAGATAGACAAAGGAGTTATTATGATAAGAGGAGAAAATCTTTGGAGTTTCAGGTAAATGATCATGTGTTTTTAAAAGTTTCACCTATAACTGGAGTTGGAAGAGCTCTAAAATCTAAGAAGTTATCTCCTAAGTTTATTGGGCCATTTGAAGTGCTAAGTAAAGTTGGTCCTGTTACTTATGAGATTGCTTTGCCTCCAAATCTCTCAAATTTGCATCCTGTATTTCATGTATCTCAGCTTAGAAAGTATATTTCTGACCCTACTCATGTGATAAAGCTTGATCCTGTTCAAGTGAGAGAGAATTTGTCATATGATGTACAACTGGTGAAAATTGTTGATCACCGTGTTAAGAAATTAAGGGGTAAGGATATTTCACTTGTTAAAGTAATATGAAATACTAGTGATGAGGGAGATGCCACGTGGAAAGCTGAGAATAAGATGAGAAAATTATATCCTGATCTTTTGGTAACTTAGTGAATTTCGGGGACGAAATTCCTTAAAAGATGGGAGAATTGTAACATCCTACATTTTGATTTAAATAAAATGAGGTTTGTTAAGGTATAATTAAAATAGATTTGGATAGAATTTATATTAAAAAAAAAGTAAATAGTAAAATCGCCTATGAACAGTAAACTACGTATGAAAAGTAAATCGTGTATGTACAGTGACGATGACATCATCAGTGACATCATCATGATGTCATGGCTGAAGTCATATCCGCGTACAGTCCATGTACAGTACGTGTGCACAGTGTTTTTGGGTTGAACAGTGACCGCGAACAGTGTTTTTGGCGTGAAGAGTAAGGCGGTGAACAATGTTTCCGACGATAAACAGTAAATTCTGGCTGTGAACAGTAACTTTCAAAAATTTTCTATAAAAAAGGGGGTTTCAGACGAAATTTTCATTTCTTCACTCCTATCCAAGGTTCTCAAAGGTTCTAAGGCTATATCTTGCTATTTTCTCCCATACTAAACCTCTTAAACTTAGATTTCTCTTCAGATCTGTGATTCTACGTCCGTTCTAAATGAATTCAAGTGAGTTTCTCTAAGTTTGAAGTTAGATTTACTATTCATTTCTCTTCTTCTTCTTTTTCTTATAGATGTTCATGGTGTTCTTAAGAAAAACTTCGTTCTAGAGTTAAATCTTCAATTAAATCTTTGTAAAAGCTCTGTTTTGAGGTAAGGGGGGCTCTACTTTATCATTTTGTTATGTTTATTACTTGTATTCTCATAGATCTTGTCATGTATATGATTATATGTGAAATAATCCTTGTTTTATGAAAAATAATCGGTGAAAAGTGAGAATAATTAACTGTTTATGTGATTTTATGATGAATACATGGTGAAAATGTGATATTATGTTCTAATAGGGCATGATAAGGTATATTGAGGATAGATGATATGATTTTTATGATTTTGTGATATGAAATATACAAAGAGATGAATGTTTCATGTTTGAATATATTGTGTTTCATGTAAAAATGATGTGTATTGTTAATATGCCATGGTTTGATATATATGATGAAAAGTATGTGGAAATATAATGAAAAATATGTGTGAACATGATAAATGGCATATGTAAACATGTGAATATACTCGAAAGAGTATGAAATGGAAAAGGATATGATGTAAATAGTTACAGAGATACACTGGGGAGTGGAAGATGGAGACGATATGGGATATCTTGGAGAAATGCAGGGTGGTGAGTGACATTCGAGATTGTGCACAGAATATTGTGTTCGAATGCACCACATAGCCACACACTCATTTCTCGACTTGACTCCTGACCATTACGTTTGCTAAGGGGCTGTCTATTGCATGCATTGTATCCGTATTGCATTGGGCCATCTTGCGACTATTTACATGGATGTGTAAGACCTCGGGATAGAGACATCGGATAACTGTTGCCATAGGGCGTGGTAAGCGCAGATAAAAGAAAGTAAAAGAAATTGTGAAACTATGGAATATAATACGTGTTGAGATAAGAATATGCTTTATATGACCTTGTGATATGTAATGCCATGATGTTTTCTTTAATTGTGATAAGATGTGTTTTGTGATGAATATGTGTTATGTATGAGGGGTAGGGTAGAGACTCACCCTTACACAACATTTTCAGGAAACCAGGATGAATAGTACCAGACTCACAGTGCATGGATGGATGAGAACTGCTATAGGTCTTAGTTATTTTGAGTTATGTAATGGATATTTACAGTTCTATAGCATTCTTTTGAAACCATTGTAAAACTACTATTTATTTTTGTTGTTGATGAAAATTTTAGAATCTTTGTTTTTCTAAAGTACTTATGAATTAATGAAATTTTACTCTATGAACCTTATATCATTTCCATGTCTCTTTCTTATTAGAGAGTTTTTGAAAGAAAAATTTACTCTACCATTTAACTTTTTATGAAAATTTATCATATATTTAGAAAAGAAATATAAGGCGTTACAGTGCACCTTTAGGACTTGCAGCAACTTCTCCTTCTGGTCCTCCAGAAAGCCGCTGGAGATAATCACTGGGAACCTCTACTCTACATCCATATAAGCATATTTAAGGTGCTTTGGCAGAGGATTCAACTCTAATAAAGGCAGCTCCTGAATAATTAATAATGGAGGTTGTGAGGCTGTAGCAGCCATGGATATCACAAAATATGGATCTGCACCTGCAATGGAAGGTAAAACAACAAAAGATATGACAGTATCAATCTCAGCACAAATGGAACATATGCCACTATCACAGGTGCAGCCTGGTAAAACATCTAAATCTAAATCTAAAATTTGAGACAAATCAAAATCTAAATTCAAATTTATATCTACAGCAATATCAGAATCTATAATATCAACATCTAAAGCAAAATGAATATCAACATCAGAATCAAAATCAGCATTTCTGTCCACTGCATCAACTTGAAAAACAGAATAATCAGAACAATCAGAAATCATCGAATGACTCTCAGTTGGATGTCTCATGGCATCAAAGATATTAAAGTGAACTGTGTCATCTCTAAACTCCATGGATAGTGTGCTAGTATGGACATCAATCTTGGTCTTCGCAGTCATCAGAAATGGTCTACCCAGAATCAAAGTCGAGTTCTCATCCTGCATATCAAGAATGTAAAAATCAGTCAGAAAAATCAATTGGTTAACTTTTACCAACACGTCTTCGAGCACTCCCAAAGGCTGAGCTATGCTTCAGTTTGCTAACTGAATAATCACGTTGGTTGGTTTCAGTTCTCCCAAATGCAACATTTTATATATGGCTGATGGCATGACATTGATAGAAGCTCCCAAATCCAGCAAAGCACTAGCAAAAGAGGACTCTCCAATTGTGCAGGGAATGGAGAATGTTCCTGGATCACCACATTTCTGTGGAAGGCTAGACGGGGACAAGGATGAAACTGTTTGGACTTTCCTCTTCTTCAAATTCCTCTCATAAGTACAAAGCTCCTTCAAGAATTTTGAGTACCGAGGGATCTGTTTAATAGCATCCAGCAAGGAAATATTGATCTCCACTTTCTTAAAGGTATCCAGCAACTCTTGATCAATTTCTACTTTCTTTGATGGAGGACCTCTGGATGGAAAGGGAAAAGGAATCTACTGCTGTTGCACAAAATTATCTAGTACTCCCTCTTAACTTCTACTACCTTCACTGGACTTCACACATTTATCTGAAACTCTTTTGGCCTGCACTGGACAATTGGTCAATTCCTTTCCACTTCTCAAAGTAATACCACTCATGTTACCTTTAGGATTAACTACAGGTTGAGAAGGAAGTGATCCAAACCCTTGCTACTGTAAATTATTCACTCAGTTGCTAGCTGCCTAATTTGGGTCTGTAAGTCCTGAATAGTGGCTGAAATGTTCTGCTGAAACTGCAGACTCTGAGTGGCCATCTGGCTCATCAACTCCTCTAAAGAAGGTCCACTACTAGGCTATGCAGGAGGCTGTTGTTGAGCTTGGTTCTGCTATGCAGGCTGCTGTCTCAAAGGAGGGGCAAATACTTTGGTTGCTGCTGCACAGGGTGATGTACTGGATGGTAGTATGAAGGATGTGCAGGCTGCTGTTACTGATGATAAATATACTTCTGCTGCTGTGGTGCTGACCCTGGACCATACCTCAGATTGGGATGATTTCTGCACCCTGGATTATATGTAGGGGAGAAAGGGTTATATTGCTGCTGAGGTTGCTACTGGTGGTTGTGATAAGAAGGGTGTATGCCCGCTACCAAATGAGAAGATTGTGATGTCTCCTGCAGCTAAGGACAAGAATCTGCATAATGGTCACCTGCACAAATACGACACGTTTGTTGGATCTGTGGATCTGCTTGGCCCATGGCCAATTGCCTCACCAAGGAAGTTAATTCAGTAAGCTTGTTTTCCAGCCTCTGGTTATCAACTGCAGCAACACTGCTTGTGGTTGCCTCATGTACAGCTCTGGTGGTCAGGTTTCTAGAACTGAATTGTTGAGAATTTTCTGCCATGTTGGAGATCAAATACCTTGCACCTGCAGGAGTCTTATCCATCAGAGCACCTCCACTAGCTGCATCAATCATGTTGCGCTCCATAGGCATCAAACCTTCGTAGAAGTATTGAATCAACAACTGCTCATTTATCTAATGATTTGGACAGGTTGAACATAGCTTGTTGAACCTCTCTCAGTACTCATATAAGCTCTCTCCTTGCAGCTGTCTAATGCCACTAATTTCTTTCCTTATTGTTGCAATTCTGAATATAGGGAAGAATTTCTCCAAGAATCTCCTCTTTATGTCGCTCCATGTAGAAATTGGTGTTGGTTGCAAGTACAACAAGTCTTTGGCCATGTCACATAATGAGAATGGGAATGCCTTCGTCTTCACAAAGTCCTCAGGCACATCCACTGGCCACATGGTAGAACAAACTACATGGAATTCCATCAAATGCTTGTGTGGATCTTCACCTGCAAGACCATGAAATTTTGGAAACAAATGAATAAGACCAGACTTCAGTTCATAACTTGCTACATCCTCTTGTAATTGTGGTATCTAAATACATAATGGTTGGTGGCCAACATCAGGGGCAACAAGTTCCTTCAAGGTCCTCTCCTGGTTGTTTGCCATGTTGCTTGACTGTGAAGTAAACTGACTATGAGTAGTGTAGTGCTCTTTCTTAAATTTCAAAAGTCTTAATATTGTCCTCTCAATCTCAAGGTCAAATGAATGCAGTGCGCCATATTAGATCTGGTAATGCAAGTTTAGAATCACAAAGAACAACACACACTTCCTGAGTGGACAGAATCAGTTAACAAAGCAAGTACCATCAAAATGCAAGATATCATTGAAGTAAGACCCTGATAAATCTCTATATGGTATAAGATAACACCACAAAAATTTTCATAATTATTTTAATTGATTTGGTATGGAAACTAGAATCCTAAAGTCAAGAAAATAGGTCAATAAATGCTAAAAAAATAAAAAAATTTAGAAAACATGCAATTTTTGAAAATTGGGGTGGCCTCAACCAGTAGAGTGGGTTGCATTGGATAGGAAATTTTTTCTACCCCAAATGCATATAAAATAAGCTCAATTCTGACATTCCTAGCAAAAGTTATAACATTTTAAAGTTTCACAATTTTTCTTCACCACCAAAGTGTATCTCTTTTTCTACAAATGGTTTTTCAAATCTACCAACTCTACATACTAATAGACACAATTAGAAATGTGCATACAAAAATTCAAGTTAAAATTCTACCTCTAACTACTTTTTTGGAATTTTTCAAAATCGGATGAATAGTGCATGAACAGTACAATCAACAAGTGAACAGCCTATTTCTTCTACTCCTTTGTTTTCAGCATGAAATGCGAACACATGTAATATGGTATCACAAGCCTATTGGACTTAATCAAACATCAGACACGAATTAAACCACAACAAATATACATCATGCAATACACAAACACATGCAAATTCAATGATAACAGAATACAATGCACTATTAATACAACAGAACACAGATGACAGATGACAGATGACAGATCACACGAAACAACCAAATCAAATGCAAATGAACTGAACATAAATCACATATCACTGATCACACAATACAATTCAGAATGTAGAACAAAACAATTGAACTACACATAATATTTTTCTTTTTATCAAACATTAAACACAGAATGCAGAATACACAAACATAATGCACTATTGAATTAAAACAATACAAAATGCATCCCTGACAATGACGCCATTGATATGCATTTTTTCATCTTCCTTAAGCTTTGACATTGACAGTACTGCCCATCATTCGGCTCCTAAACCAGTGTAGCGACATTGATAATAGTCACAAGAATGTAGACAACACATGGATTGATGTAAAAGGCGAGGTGTAAGAGAAAAGAGAAGGGTTTTGGGAGTGCTAATGGAACAATGTGAGGCTTTGAAGAAAGTATCAGACAATTGAGAGAGTGGCTAAGAATAAGAAAGAGAAAGGGAGAAGGAGGTTGAGAATGGTTATGATGAGAAGGTATAAAACCTCTTTAGTTGTGAACAATGATATCCATATCGCACTGGTATCAAAAGTTACTAGGTTCCTCATACAAACATGCAATTTAGGGAGCAACCTAGGTCATCTCTCACAAGGATGCAAATGCACATTGTTTTAATATCAATTATGTAGAAAAGGTTGTATGTTTGGGGAGTTTTGTGACTAAACGCGGAGAATTAAATTGCAGAGAATGAAACGTAAATTGCAATGAAAGTAATCAATCAAACGAAAATTGTAAATGGAAATCGAGATCCAGAACACACAAACACAAACGTAAAGTGATTAAACCAAATTTGCTTAAATCTCTTTTGCACAACAAATCAATTAATCAATTGCTTGTTATACGATAAAAAAAGAGAGGCACAAGTCAATCGAATTATACTTCCTTTGCAATCGCAAAACGCAAGATCAGAAAACAAACTCGGAGCAATCATAAATGTCTTGAACAAGTGCGATCCAGACTTTGGCAACGTAATTGAGGAAGAAACATGGAAGAAAACATCTTGAGATTGCAGAATCTTAAATGCCTTTCAATTGTAAATGCAGAGGATGATGAACTCAAATTGTAAAAGTGCAAGAGAAGAAGAATGGGTAAAAAAAAAAATAAGAGGTTTATTGGAAGCGGGAAAGTTACAAAATCTGAAAAACAAAAAAAAAGAATTAAAGGTGCTTCCAAATCAGTCCCTGACCTCTATAAATACTAGTCCTAAAAGAATAAAAGTAAATGGGCCAAGGCTGGGCTGAAAATAAATACAACCAAAACCACAAAAATACAAGCAATACAAAATCAAAACAAAAGTCAAACTAAAAGTCTAAACTTCTAAAATTCATAGAAAATAGCTCTGAACTCCGAAAAATAAGATCCATATGTCCAAATTGAAACCCTGGAAGTAAGGAATCCAATACAAAAAGAATCAGCCAAAAAGGATATCTACAGAAAAAGGTATGCCCGAATTAGTAAACAAAGGTCAGAATAGCAAAAGATGAGTATTTACAAAGAAATTCCTAATTAATGTGGAAAATGCAAAAACACACTAAATGGAAGAAATAAAGGAATGAAAGGATATGTAAAGGATCCAATAAGACTATAAATGTGGTAACAAAATATGAGTCATCAAACAACCCATAATCTTAGGGACTAAAATGCTTGTCGATGATAATCTCAAAGACTAAAATGCCTGTCAGTGACAATATTAGGGACTAAAATGTTCGACGAGTTATAATCTCAAGAACTAAAATGAAACGAAAACATATACTATATTACATACGATGTCGTTTTTGCCACATAATCAATCATACATGTCATTTAACGTGACACATCAGCATCACTTTGCCACGTAATCAATGACATGTTTCACTTAATGTGACATGTCAATATTTTATTACTGTCTATTAATGACGTTTGGGTCTAGGAACTTAAATGTCTAAGAGAGATAGAAGTCAGGACTAACGTGACTATTCTAATTTTTTAGGAACTAAAATGTCTGACACAGACTCTCTCGAGGACTAAAATGGGGGTTTAGTCATTTATAATTATGATACTCTTTCAAATGAAAATGATTGTAACAAAAATAATTTAGATATTTATTGAATGTTGGAAGAGGGTAAAAACTGTTTTAATTCCTAAAAAAATGTGGAAAAAGTGTTGGAATGGTAAATTATTATTATAAATATGCTTTTTAGCTTTTTGATATGAAGAACAATGATCTAGTGATTTATATGTTAAAACTTACAAAAAAAGTTAGATAAGCATATATTAGTTTGATTCTAGAGTCTTTGTACAAAGATGTGTAAAACCATATTTTTTTAATATATTTCATTTAGTATGCAAAGTGGTATTTTTTAAACACATATTTAGTACCACAAATTAAGTTTTAGGAAGCAATTTCATAATAGGTTGCATGAACTAGTTTGAAATATAATGAAAGAAGAGCTCAAAACATGCCTCTTTGGTTGTCATAGGCAATATGTTTTTATTTTGTTTCAACTTAAGCCTAGAAAAAGTCTTATGTTGCAAGAAAGTTTTTCTTAAACCTTATACATGGCTAAGTTTAACATTGAATTTTTTATCCAAGTTGGCTTGTTCTGTCACGACCCCTTTTTATAAGGAACCAAGAAACATTATTTTTATACCACTTACTGATTCAAGATAGATAAATACTGGAAAATATAAATATAAAATAAACTTTTCATGTAAAATAAACAAAGTTCTTTACAACAATATCTAATAGAATAACATAATATTACATTTAGTTCATAATATTCAAAATACACAAAAATTATACTACATAACTTCTTCTATATGAGATCTCAAAATATAAGGAGGAGGACTTTATTGCAAAATTACTTGATTCTAGCCTTCTAACACTTCTCCATTGGCCCCTCAGCCTGTGTAGTAGATGCAACACCTACTCACATACCACTATACGATTATCATAATACACACGCATAGTACACATGCACACAATAGAATAGACAGAAATGTAAAAGTGAGCTTACAAAAGAGAATATATATATATATATATATATATATATATATATATAGAGAGAGAGAGAGAGAGAGAAAGGAAAATATTACTCACAGCAGTAGCTCTATATATTCCCAGCCCATTTAATGCACAATATGAAAACAATTCTAACTGGTTTCACATCCTAAGTAATTCAAAAGGAACCAAGCTGGTCTGGGAGCGACCCATTCCAGTATCTGGATCCAGACAGCATAGCACAACACAACTTAGCATACTCTATCATTACATGTCTACCTACCTAAACATGTAACTCGGCTCTATAATGAAGCAAGACATATATCACAACATGATATAGTATAGACAAAATCATATTCTCAACAGCTCAGCTAAAATAATTCATGATATTTCAGCCAAATCTCAGTATCTTAAATCAATTAACAACAGTTACAATATAGAAAATGTAACACCTTAATTTAATTTTCAAATAAATAAATTTCACGAAAATAGGAATAATAAAAATTCTTCATTCAAATTGTTCCCAATATATATAGTTTCAATAAAGTATTTCAAAATAAGGATGAATTATAAATTTTTAATCGAATCATTGCTACAGAAGTAATTTTAAATACATCATAGTTTCCAAAATAATTTTTCTAAGTCCTATAGCAGTTTCATCCATCCTTTTTACTGAGTCTGGTACTGATCATCTTGGTCACCTAAAAAATATATGTAAAAGTGAGTACTCTACACTATCACATATACAAACATAGATCTCACCCAAATTCAAACATGAATTGAATCATACATCAAACAAGTGCCTAGCTCACACTTTCGGAACATTTCATTCCAATTTCACATACAAGTGTGTCACTGCACCCTCAAACATTTCATACATACATATGCGCTCACTGCATGTTAGCCATGCTCATTGTGGCACTGTGATCACAGATTCCTGATGCCCTCAACCTTAGAGACTTACTCAGTTTCACACTATGGATGGTCACCGAATAACTACCGCTTCACAGATACAAGTATAACGTGTGCGGTATTGAGCCCCCAAGCAAAGGTGTTAATCAGAGGCCGAGTCAGGAGGAAAGTCTGTGGCCTGTGGTGCACCCACGCTCATTGTTAGTGTCACCACTACCCTTTCTTTCCAAGGTATTTCTGTCATTCTCATCTTCCACACCCCAGTGTATCGTTGAACCATTCATAGTTTTCTAACATATTCAAACACAATCAACATGTCATTCTCATATATTCATCCACATTCTCAATTATTTTATCGTGTTCATTTTCAATCAATGGCATGTTCACATATATCAGCCACATTATACTCAAACACACAACATTTTCCATCACAATATTATACCAATTAATTCATTTCATCGTACACATTATTCAACATCCATCACACTATATTCTACATAACCTTTCCACCACAATCTCACTACAACCAATCATTTTCATTAAAATATACATGTTCCAACATTCCAATCATTCACATTCATAAACATAACCACATAAACAAATTCTAGGCATAAAGAGATAGGTAGAGTCCCTCCTTACCTCAGATTGAAGACCCAACACAATCTAACAATAGAAAATGTTCCCCACGCGGTGTTTTGTCCTAAATGCATGGAAAATCTCCATAAGAAACCAAGAAAATGAAGAAAGGGACGAAAGACCAAAACCCTAGTTCATAAAACTTACCTCTAAACATCCCAAACACAATCCCAACCTTCAATCTTGCTTACAAATGGCTTTGGAGGCAATTTAATCAATAAAATAGGGATGGGAATCGAGGGAATCAAAAGAGTGATGAAGAGAAAAGAGTGGAAATGCATGTCCTAAACCCTAAACCCCTCAAATACCCTCTGGTCACGATATTATTGCTACAGCGAGACATCACATCTCTCGTTGCAGCCATACCCCTTCTCGCTGCAGCAAAAGTATCAAAGAAAATTACGCTCTGGTTTCTACAAAATCTCACTATAGCGAGACTGCACATACAATTGCACTCTCCTTTGTCGCCATCTCGCTATAGCAAGAACGCAATGATAAATCCACATTTTACCATAATTTTTAGTATAATTTTGTCAACAAATAAGTAGTAAAGTGCTAAGTAAACTTGAAAATATCATAAAAATTGCATTAATATTCATAATTGTGTAAATAGTTTTGATTTTTAGATTTTTAGTCCAATTCTGAACAATTTGACTTAAAAAAATAACTTAATCCTTGTGTAGAAGCTTGAACTAAAAATTTGAGTTAAAGATGAAAGTGAAGAAAGCAGAAAAAGTTAAAGGTTCAGAAAAAGGGACTCTATTCATTTTTGTTATTTTCTACTTTGTAACTATTTTAACTTCTAAGGGAAGTCAGAGAGAGAGATTGGGAGCGACTTTCAAGCTTCATTTCTAGAGGAATCAAAGTGAAGATTGGGTCTTGGAAGATGTTCTTTTGCTTCTTGTCTTCTTCTTCTCTTACTTTTCCTTTCTCCATTGTAATGTTGTTCTAAACCTTTTTGGTTAGGGATCTATGGATCCAGATTTGATGTTGTGATGTAATTGTGAATTGAATCTTGAGATTTTAATTGAATTGAGCATATAATTCTGTTCTTAATGCAATTGTGAACTAATCCTTCATTCAATTAAATTTAGAGAAATTTTCATCAATGGAAATTGAGTTTATTTCTCATATCTGAATCATATGCCTAGGTTATTGAGATCTTAGGAATAAGTATCATAATCTAGTAATCCTATAATTTCCAGAACTTAATGCAGTATTTGATTAAATTTCACCTAAGGGATTAGGGAGGTTTAATTGGGTATTAGGATCAATGAGACAAGGAATTGTCCTTTGGTTAAAGAAGTAAAATTGATTAGCAATCAATTAAAATTTTTAAGAGTTCAGAACATGATTATATTGCAATTGAAAATCTGGTGAAGTGATTCCTAACTATTTTCCACAAAATATTCTTAATACAAATTTCGTATTCTATTTTTACAGCAATTCCATTACCTTTTATTGTTCTTATTTCTTATTTTTACATGTTATAAACCTCTCAATGAATTGTTTTGTTCAACTAATTATTAAATTATGAAGTGTTAATTGAAATAATATACTTATGAAGTGTTAATTCCATTACCTAGTACACTTGCTAGTTAGTTCTCAAATTTTGTGACAAGTTTTTGGCTCCGTTACCGGGGATCTATAATTTCAATATCATTAGTAGCAAGGAGACAACTAGATTGAGCTTTTTGTTCTCTGTTTTCTTTTTAAAATTTTTATTTTTTATAAATTGAATTTTGTATTACATTTTTGGCTAGTTTTCCTATACACCTTTGCTGTCCAGTTTTGTATAAATTTTGTGTCACTGTATTTTGTGTAGATTACATGTTTAGATGTATGATTCTTTCTCAATTCTTCATAGGATATTCTGCTAGTAAATTTTCTGCACTATATTGTTCTATATTTTCATCATTTTCTTTTAGTATTTCTACTGTGTTCAGTTTTCTTAGTGTTATATGCGTGGGAAAAATAAAAACAAGACTCCTCTTGTATTTGATCTGGACATAGACAGAACATTGAGGAGGCTGAGAAATGAATTAAGAGCAGAAAATTTAGCAAGGAAAGAGCAAGAATTGGAATCTACACCTTCTACTCCTAAATTGGAAGAACTTTAAATTCCTTTTCCTACACCACCAACACCTTAAGAGAAGATAATGGTTAAACAGAACATGATGAGAACTTTGGGGGATTATGCAGTGCCTAACATGCATGGATACAACTCCTCTATAGTTAGACCTACCATACAAGCCAACCATTTTGAAATAAAACCAGCTTTACTTCATTTAGTTCAGCAAGATCAATATTCTAGTTCAATTTCAGATGATCCTAACTTACACATCTCTAACTTTTTGCAGCTTTGTGATACAATAAGGATGAATGGAGTTAGTGATGATGCAATTAGATTAAGACTATTTCCATTTTCATTAAGAGATAAAGCTAAATGTTGGCTACAAGCTCAACCACAAGGAAGCATCACCACGTGGGCAGACCTTGATAATAAATTTCTTACCAAGTATTTTCCACCATCTAAAGCTGCCAAACTAAGAGGAGAAGTTACATCATTCATGCAATAAGAAGGGGAATCTTTATATGAAGCTTGGGAGAGGTATAAAGAATTATTGAGGAAATGTCCACACCATTGCATACCGAAATGGATGTAGCTGAAAACTTTCTGTAATGGAATAAGTCCAGCCACTAGAACCATGATTGATGCAGTTGTGGGAGGATCATTGAATACTAAGTCATTGGAAGAAGCTCAATGAATTATAGAGATGATGGCTTCATCTATGTATCAAAATTCTAATTTTAGACACTCTACAAGGAGTTGAGGATATGAAGCCAAAATTCTTGAGACTTTTCTTGCACAAAACCAGCTGCAAAGTCAAATGTTTTCAGAACAAATTGCTTCACTAACTCAGCAAATAAGCAATTTACAGGTTGCTCCAATTCAGAATACTCAACTTACTTGTGATTTTTGTGGAGGAAATCATGCTAATGGAGCATGTGATGCACCTACCAATGAACCTCAAGAGCAAATTAACTATATAGGAAATTTTCAGAGACAACAACCTTCATTCCCACCTGGTTTTCAATATCCTACTAGCAGAAATCAACAGTACTCTAATTGGAATAGTCAATATTTTGCTACAAAGAATTTTAATTTTGCTTTACCTTTTTCTGGTGTAGGACCAGCAATAGTCAATTAGTTGTATAAGGGTTGATATTCTAGATTCTATTACTTTTTCTCATTTTATTGGTAATGCTGATGAAATCTCATTACTAAAGGAAACAATAGTTGCAGGGAATCATTTTGTTGCTGTAAAAAAAAGAACACTTAAGAGAATATGTGCAGCAGCTGGACACCTGGCCAATTATTCCTTTCTCAGAAAATCCAGCAAAGGAAGAACTAAAAAATGAAATGAAGGAAGAGAAGACTGAGAAACTAGAGCTGAAACAGTTACCTTCTCACTTGAGATACTCTTTCTTAGATCAAGAACATGAAAATCTGGTGATTATTAGTAATGATCTCAAGGGAGAAGAAGAGAAATTGCTGAGAATTTTAAGAGCCCATAAGTTTGCAATCAGTTGGCATATTTCAGATTTAAAGGGGATCAATCCAGCTTTTTGCAAGCATAGAATTCTGTTTGAAGACCATTTTAAACCGGTAGTATAGCCACAAAGGAGACTAAATCCAGCCATGAAGGAAGTAGGATTGTCTAGTCCAAGTTGTCCCTAAAAAAGGAGGGATGACAGTTGTGCGTAATAAATAGAATAAATTAATTCCTACTAGGATTGTAACAGGCTGGCACATGTGTATCAACTACAGAAAATTAAATGATGCAACTAGAAAAGATGACTTTCCATTGCCATTTGCTAATCAAATGTTGGAAAGACTAGCTGGACATGCATATTATTGTTTTCTTGATGGATATTCTGGCTACAATCACATAGCGGTGGACCCTATGGATCAAGAGAAGACTGCATTTACATGTCCATTTGGAGTTTTTGCATATAGAAGAATGCCATTTGGATTGTGCAATGTTCCCACTACTTTTCAAAGGTGTATGTTGTTCATTTTTTCTAATTTAGTAGAGAAAATCATTGAAGTGTTTATGGATGATTTCTCTGTTTTTGGCAATTCTTTTGATAATTGTTTAATTAATTTGTCCACTGTTTTGCAGAGATGTCAAGATACTAACCTTGTTTTAAATTGGGATAAGTGTCATTTCATGGTGTAAGAGGGAATAGTCCTTGGCCATAGAATTTCAGAAAAAGGAATGGAGGTGGATCAAGCAAAAATAGAAGTTATTAGTAAACTGCCTCCACCAATTAATGTCAAGGAAATTAGGAGTTTCTTGGGTCATGCAGGTTTTTATAGGAGGTTTATTAAGGATTTTTCAAAAATTGTAAAACCTCTTAGTGATTTACTTGTTAAAGATGCTGACTTTGTATTTGATGATTCTTGTTTGCATGCATTTTCTGTTTTGAAAGAAAAATTTATCTCTGCACGTATTCTTGCAAAACCTTATTGGAATTTACCTTTTGAATTAATGTGTGATGCAAGTGATAGTGTAGTAGGTGCTATTTTAGGACAAAAAAAGGATAGGAAATTGCATGTCATTTACTATTCCAACAAAGTCTTAAATTCTGCACAAATAAATTACACAACTACTGAAAAGGAACTCCTTCCTATTGTGTTTGCTTTTGATAAATTTAGATCATATTTGATGGGATCCAAAGTCATAGTCTATACTGACCATTTTGCACTTAAATATTTGTTGTCCAAACAACATACCAAGCCAAGATTATTAAGATGGATTTTGCTGCTGCAAGAGTTTGAATTGGAAATTAGAGAACAAAAGGGGAAAATGGGGTAGATGATCATCTGTCCAAGCTTCCATTGGACAATTTAACCTCTAATTCCTTGGATATTAATGAAGAATTTCTAGATGAAAGACTACTTTTTGTGGAAGATCTGCCTTGGTTTGCTAATATTGCAAACTTTAAGGCCACTCAACTCATTCCAAAGAAATTTACTTAGCAACAAAGAAAGAAATTTTTACATGACAACAAATTTTATGTGTGGGAAGACCCTTATCTATTCAAAATTAGGGTGGATGGTCTACTTAGAGGATGTATCCCACAAAATGAACAAGATGAGATATTATGGCATTGTCATAATTCAGATTATGGAGGCCACCATGGGAGTTCAAGAACTGCTGCAAAAGTCTTGCTAGCAATATTTTTCTGGCTTACACTGTTTAAAGATGCCAAGAATTATGTTGAGAGTTGTGATAAGTGTCAAAGGACAGACAACATCTCTAGGAAGCATGAGCTGTCTTTGACAAATATTTTGGAAGTGGAATTATTTGATGTATGGGGGATTGATTTCATGGGACCTTTTCCCGCATCCTTCTCTCATAAATATATTCTTGTGGCAGTTGATTATGTTTCTAATTGAGTGGAAGCCATTCTAACAAGGACAAATGAAGGCAATGTGGTAATTTCTTTTATTAAAAGGAATATCTTTGCTAGATTTGGAGTGCCTAAATTTTTAATAAGTGATGGAGGTGCTCATTTCTGCAACAAGCATCTTGAATCAGTTTTAGCAAAGTATAATGTAAAACACAAGGTTGCTACTCCATATCATCCACAAACAAGTGGACAGGTTGAAGTGTCAAATAGAGAAATTAAACAAATTCTGGAAAAAGTGGTGAATAATTCAAGAAAGGATTGGTCAAAGAAGTTAGATGACTCTCTGTGGGCATATAGAACTGCTTTTAAGACTCCAATTGGTATGTCACCTTACCAATTAGTCTTTGGAAAGGCATGCCATTTACCTTTGGAGCTGGAACATAAAGCATATTGGGCCACTAAATGGCTAAATTTTGATTTGGCTAGTGCTGGAGAAAAGAGAATTTTGCATCTACATGAGCTGGACGAATTTAGGCAACAAGCCTATGAAAATGCCAAACTATACAAAGAAAGAACCAAGAGAATCCATGATAAAT
This sequence comes from Abrus pulchellus subsp. cantoniensis, assembly GCA_024086825.1. NCBI lineage: Eukaryota > Viridiplantae > Streptophyta > Magnoliopsida > Fabales > Fabaceae > Abrus > Abrus pulchellus. The sequence goes on from CM044056.1 coordinate 18,501,812, forward strand.
TCATTCTAAAAAGAGAGTTTAGGCTTGGACAACAAGTTTTACTGTTTAATTCAAGACTGAAATTATTTCCAGGAAAGCTTAGATCAAGATGGTCTGGACCTTTTCTAATCAAATAAGTGTATCCCTTTGGAGCAATTTTAATTGAGGATCAGAAAACAGAGAGAGAATTTAATGTCAATGGCCAAAGGTTGAAGGTTTATCATGGAGAGGCATTCACAAAGAACATCTCTTATGTTAAGTTGATTTCTCTTGAATGAGAAATATGAGGCGTCAAGCTAGTGACGTTAAAAGAGTACTTGTGAGAGGCAACTCACATTTCTAACCCTTTACTTTTGTTAGAATTTAGTTTAGGAACTTTTACTTTCAGTTATTTTTTAATTTTAAAATTCTACATTTTCTGAATTTTTAGTTGAATGTAATGGTGGAATATGATTTTCATAATGAATCACATTGTTAATTGTGTTTGCAGATTTTAATTCAATTAAGATCAATGTGTGGAATTGTAGTTGGAATGATGCTCATCAAGTAAGTCAACATTTTGAGGAAGAAGAATTGAAGCACAGCAATCCATTCTGAAAGTTGATCAATCAAGTAAACACTTTAATTGCATAGTGTCCACGCAGAAGCCCATGGATTCTGAATTTTGAGTGAAGCAAGTGCGTAACTACTCTACCCACTTGAAGTGAACGCGCAGAATTGCGTAGCTACTTTAACCACTGAGAGTGTCCACACGCAAGGTTATATAGTAAAAGTTCAAACTTGAAGTAGCTACATGCATGATTGTACATTTACTCTATCTATTTGAAGTAGCTACACGCATCTCTGTGAAGCAAGGGCACAGCTACTCTATCCATTTGAAGTAGCTATGCGCATCCCCACATAACTACTCTAGCCATTTGAAGTAACTACGCGCATAGGTTAGTAGCTTAAGTATTCACTTCAAGCATTTAAAGTGGTCACGTATTTGCACACTTCCAATTAAGTAGACACTCTGAATGCTTAGAGTAGACACTCTGAATGCTTAGAGTAGACACGCTCATGTCTAATTCATTACAAAATTCCCAGCGTGTTTACTCTACCTATTTAAAGTGTCTACTCACTCTGCGTAACCATTTAAACCATTCAAAGTGATAACGCAGAAGCATCCAAACCCTAACCCTGAAATCCAGCTCTGAAAATTTGATTTTCCTACCCAGTATTCACTGAATTTTTGTTGATTAATTGTCCCTTCATCATTTGCAAGTAGGATTACATCATTTCTGCACTTCAATTCTACGTAACTTTGTCTCCAATTTTGAAATTTCTGATTATCTTTAGAGCGTGAATTGGGGAAAATTTGGGAATTTATAATTAGGGGCAATTTCTGTGAAATTCTTGATTCGAATATGAAATTGAAGGTTAATGGGATTGATTCAATGCTCAAATTATAATTTCTTATGGAAGATTAATGTTGTATGAAGTATTTTCGTATGAACATGTTGTTGCATTTGTACTTGACTGTGAAACTTGATTTCTGAAGCAAATTTCTGCAAAATTTCTGCACAATTAATATATGTAAGCTGATTGTTCTGAATATTTTCATCTAATACACTACACTGCTTGGTTCTAAATTTCACATTTTTATCAATAATTGTTGATTCTGCACATGTTGATCGTATTATTCTACTGCATATTACCACACTGCACATAATTGATTAAAAATTGAGTTGAGCTTGAATGTTATTCTGCACTTTGTATTGATGGAATTTGATGATTTGTAGTTGATTGATGAGTTGTTGATGATGCATATAGTTTTAGGACAATATTTTCTCTGTACTTTGAGTTAAAAATAGTGCTTAGTTTGCTGGAATATTTGCTGCAATTTTGACAAATCCTGAAACTCATTCTTTCCATACTTAATTTGTGATTTCAGCTGAAACATGGCAAGTACACCTAGAGGAACTCCAAGATCTAAGAGAGGAAGATTCTCAGCTAGTCCTTCTTCAAGGACTATACTCATGACCCTCGCTTCAAGAGCATTGCACATAAGAACTATTTTAAGGCTTATATCTTAAGGAGGAAAATAATTCAAGATAGGAATTTTGATCTAGCTGAAGGAGAACACCCTGAATTCTCTGAGTAGATCCAGAAAAAAGGATGGGATATTTTTACTACCTTAGCTAGAAAAGGGTCCAAAGATATTACACAAGAATTTTATGCTAATGCCTTAAGGACCAAGGGAGACCATCTACCTCCAAATCACACTGTTGTTAGAGGTACAGTAGTGGATTTTTCTGCTGAAAATATTACAAAGTCTTGAAGATCAATGTGGAGAAAGAAGAAGGATAGCAGGATTTTTCAGATTTTGGGAGAGCTGTAGATAAGGATTACACTGAGATCCTCCATAAAATTGGCAGACTTGGAACTACATGGGAGCTGAGTGCAAGAGATGAAGCTAGAAACATCTCTACTCCAAAAAATATTCTGACCAGAAATTTGCTGCCCTTTGCAAAAGTATGGAGTATTTTCATACTCAGCTCATTTATGCCTGTGATCCATAGCTCCACCATTGCTGTCAAGAGAGCTGAACTCATTTTTGCCATAGTGAGTGATTTCTACATCAATGTGGGGGAAGTGATCAACAGCTGCATGAAGACAATTCTAAAAATGAAAAGGGATTCATTGGGATTTCCATGATTGATTACTCTACTTTGTGAAGATACTGGAGTAAATTTTGGGGAATATTATGAGAAGAGTAAAGCCAATCCTCTTATTACAGCAACTACGATAAAGGAAATATATGCCACAACACCAGTCACTGCTGCCTCACCAATTCCTACCAAGTTTAAGAAGGATTCTCCTCTCAAACTCAAGGCTTAATTGCAGAAAATTTTGGACAGACAAGACTCCTTGGCTGAGAGGTAGAATGCTTTACATGAAAGCAACGAGGTTGGAATTCTATTGATGGAAAATATTATGTTAAACATTGGTAAAAAGATGGGCATGACAAAAGAGCAACTCTATGAGTCAGAAGCAGAAAATGTCCAATGCCTTAGAGCCACCACATTCAACAATCTACCTCTCTTCAACACTCTCCCAAGAGCTGAAATGGAAGAAAATAATGAGAGTAAAGAAGAAGATAATGATGATGAAGAAGAGTGTTCAAATGAAGAGAATGCAGAAGAGTAGTTTAGGAATTTAGTTTTCACTAGCTTTCTTTTAATTTTCAGATTATGTAAATTTTTAGAATCTAGGAACTTTAATTTTTGCAAGTTTAGTAGTTAATTGTCAACTGTTCTGCACTTATTTCAGTACTTTTTTAGTAGTAATGGAATACAAATTTCATTTAGTTTTATATTTCTATATTTTTTACTATTCTATTTTTTTTTTTGTGTTATTGATGGGAATCTTGGTCTTTTGCGCAGAATCAGTCACCATTACACAACACCCAAGCACTTGGATTTGACACTTGGACAAACTGTCATAAAAGGGGGTGAATTTTATACCTCTTACTCATGAGTTGAGCTACACATACACTGAAAAATTTCCAAAAAAACACAAAATTATTATATTAGATCATGAACTGACTTCTATGAATACACTGCATTTGATTGCAATTCTGTGAATTCTGATTTTTGTTTTTTTTAAGTTGTTTTTCCCATTCTCACATGATTGTCACACTTGTAATTTTCAAAAAGAGGTAATCTTGCCACTGTGAGCATATAGTTCTGAAAAAGTTGATTGTAAGCTTGATTGTTTGACATGTTCACTTTAAAACACCTTGGTGAGAATTGAGCCTCATAAATAACAATTCTTATTGCGTGAAATTAATCTCATTTGTTGCTACACCTCTAGAACTTGCTTTGTTTCTTAATTGAATACGTAATTTACAGATTTTACATATATGATGGAGGCCTTCTTTGATCATGCTTAGCTAGCCTAAATGAACCTCCCTTATGTTTGAGAAAATCCTAGGTTGCCTCATTGTGCCTTTTGCTTTTTCTTTGAAAAACCTCAATATAAGCCTTGCTGAATAACCATGAGTCCTATCCTAATTAGGAAGAGGGAATTTGAGTTTAATCAAAGATGAATTTTTAAAACTAAGCTAGGGGTGGACCTTTTGTTTTGTATTGCTTAAGGACAAGCAAATTTCTAAGTTTGGGGTGGGCAACAGCAAAGCTCTGAGTTATTTGAAAAGAAAAATGAAAAGCAAAGTGTTAAAAAGTGTGAAAAACAAAAAAGAATTGAAAAAGAAACTCTTTGCATAATTGATGCAAGCATAATTCTTTAAAATGCTGCATAAAGTTGAAAATTATGTGCAGATTTGGATGAATAAGAAAAATGAGGTAACCTCAATTTAAGTTTTGAATATTCATCTACTTGAATTGCATCTTTTCTGTTTGGAAGTAACCACATTGTTTCCCTAATTGATTGAACACCTACCTATCCTTTAACCTCAATTTCACCTAAAAAAGTCCTCTTGATATGTGACTTGATGTATATTTGCAGAGGAGATTGAGAATATTTGTAAGCTTATGGTAAAGTGTGGTAAAAATGATGATTTTAAGAGCAAACATTAAGCCTAAACACTCCTGAGTGATTAAGGCACACTACTTGAGAGCTGTGAATCATGTTTTTCAATTTTGCTCATATGAAACTTTGCTAAATTACTTGAACTCAGATGACAAGATTTTGTTGAATATGTGGTTAAATCAGTGTGATTGTCATGATGATTGAATGGATTAATAACTTGATTGAGAATGAGAAATCAAAAAACATAGAACTGGAAAATAGAAAATTTCTGAAAAAAGTCAGTTTTGTTGCTTGATTTTAAGTAGTGGATGAATTTTTCCCCTTTATGTGATTTGATTTGCTTGAGGACAAGCAAAATTCTAAGTTTGGGATGGTGATAAATCTACATTTTACCATAATTTTTAGTATAATTTTGTCAGTAAATAAGTAGTAAAGTGCTAAGTAAACTTGAAAATATCATAAAAATTGCATTAATATTCATAATTGCGTAAATAGTTTTGATTTTTAGTCCAATTATGAACAATTTGACTTAAAAAAATGACTTAATCCTTGTGCAGAAGCTTGAGCTGAAAATTTGAGTTAAAGATGAAAGTGAAGAAAGTAGAGGAATTGAAGGGCATAATCACTTTGAGAACATAGAGTGAACACTTTGAAGAAAAAAATTCATGAAGATCAAGAGAGTAGCTACTTCAAGTGTTCAAAGTAGCTACACAAACATGCGTGTAGCCAATTCAAGTGCCCAGAGTAGTTACTCAGAGCGCGTAGCCACTTCAAGCATTCAGAGTAGCTACGCCCAAAGCTAATTCAGAACTGCACAATGCATGTAGCTACTTTAAGTGATCAGAGTAGCAACATAATTCAGGGTGTAGCTACTTCAAGTGCCCAGAGTAGCTACGTAAAAATAATAGAATTTTAACTATCACTTCTAAGTGTCAACTTTGGACGATTAGAGTTCTTAAATCGGTTTAAAAAGCTTCTAGAAGACCTTTGATGCTAGAATTCTCAGAGATTAACATGTAGAAAAGCAAAAGGCGGGAAATACCATATAAATAGAAGTTGAAGGTTTAGAAAAAGGGACTTTTGTTCATTTTTGTTATTTTCCACTTTGTAACTGTTTTAACTTCCATGGGAAGTCACAGAGAGAGATTGGGAGCGACTTTCAAGCTTCATTTCTAGAGGAATCAGAGTGAAGATTGGGTCTTGGAAGATGTTCTTCTACTTCTTGTCTTCTTAGAAAATAACTTTTATCCAAGAGATTTAAAGTAAGCTCCCCTTACCTTAGAACAATGATTCACAGTAGATCTACCGAATATTACTTATTTTATGGGAAGATCCACTAAAGATTTAGCTCTACAATGAAATTTCTCCTAAGATATCATCAACTATCTATAAGAAAGAGAAGAAAAAGAGAAATGAATGGTAAATCTAACTTCAAATAGAAACTTACTTCAAATCTTTCAAAACAGACATAAATTTCAGATCTTGTGAGAAATCTAAGTTTAAGAGGGTTTAGTATGAGAGAAAATGGTGATATATGGCCTTGGGTCTCTCTAGAATCTTTGAGAAATGTAAAGAAATGAAAATTTTGTGTAAGGTCCCCTATTCATCAACAAAATTTTGAAAAAAAAAATTTGGTATTGTTCACGCTAATTTTAATGTTCACTTTTTAAAAAAAAATTAATAATTTCAAACTCCATCAAAATCTATTCCAATACCAAATAATCTTTCAATTAACATTTAACAAGTACAAAACATTAGAGATTACTCATTAATAAATTACAAGCCTAAGAATTCTCCCCTGAAAATAAATTTTTGTCCTTGAAAATTTCATTCCTCAAAGAAAAGATGAGGATACAACTCTCTCATTTCCTCCTCTAATTCCCAAGTAACATCTCTAGTAACTGGGTCCTAAACAACCTTCACATGATGAATATACTTGTCTTTAAGCTCTTTAACCCTAGTGTCCTCAATACGAGCAACTAGAACTTCAATGGATAAATCATCTCGTATCTCCACAACATCTGACTCGATTACATGAGACAGATTAGGAATATACATCCTCAACTGTGATACATGAAAAAGTTATGTAACCTTGTCAACTAAGGTGGTAAAGCTACTAGTCCTCTGCAATGCAATATCTAATACGACCCAGTGAATTTAGGAGTCTACTTCTTTGCCTTCAATACTCACCCTGCACCTATAGTAAATGACACCCTCAGGAATACATGATCTCCAACTTCAAACTCCAAGGGCCTTCTGCGTCGATCAATATAAGACTTCTGATGTTCTGAGTAGCTTTTTACTTTTTTTTTTTTCTGATAAGTTCATCTTTCTTATTAGTTTCCTGCAACATTTCAAGCTTAACCATCAAATGTACTCTATCTTGGAACCAACAGATAAGGGTTCTACACTTTCTGTTATACAAAGCCTCAAATGGTGTCATGTCTACACTCGAATAGTAGCTATTATTATAAGTGAATTCTACCAAAGAAAGCATATCCTCCCAATTACCCTTTTGCTCCACAATACAAGTTCACAACAAGTTTTCAAAGGTCTAAATAGTATGCTCATATTGACCATCTGTCTGCGGATGATATATAGAGCTCAACCTCAATTTCATGCTCATAGCTTCTTAGAAGGTATTCAATGTAACCTAACAATCTCTCTGATATACAATTCTGCTAATTTTTCCAAGCTATAGGTCATGTTGATCAGTAAGAAATGTGCACTATTGGTTAGCCTATCAACTATGACCTATACATCATTATAATTCTTAACTGTTTTAGGTAGATGGGACAAAAAATCCATAGTCACATGATCCCACTTCCACTTTGGAATTTCTATTGTCTGCAACTCTCCTAGAGCACTCTAGTGCTCCACCTTTGCCTTCTGACATGTCAAACAAGCTTTAACAAACTCAACTATCTCTTGTTTCATGCCTGGCCACCAAAACATCTGCTTCAAATCTTGATGCATCTTGGTAACACCAGGATGAATGTTGAGACTACCCTTATGTCCTTCTTCTAGAATTGTTTCCTTTAATTCAGTATATCTAGGACACAAACTTGACCCAAGCATCTGAGAATATCATCATCACCTCTACTAAAACCCTCTGCCTTATCTGTCTCCAAGAGAAATACAGTCTTACATAACATAGGATCCTAAAATTGTTTGTCTTTAATTTCTTACAGGAAACTGTTAGTTACCACAATCCAGCCACAATTAACTTTTCAGGTGATAAGTCCCCATGTAAGTTCAAGACTCGAAATTGTTCTACCAAAAGAGTTTCACTAACTCTTAAGGAGAATACCTGAACCACATTCCTGCTTAATGCATTAGCCACCACATTAGCTTTTTTTGGATGGTATTAGAGTTGAAAATCATAATCCTTAAGGAATTCCATCCAATGCCTCTACCTCATATTTAACTCTCGTTGATCAAACAAATACTTCAGACTCTTATGGTCACTATATACATCAAACTGAGCCCCATAAAGATAGCGTCACCACACCTTTAGAGCAAAGACTACAATAGCTAACTCAAGGTCATGGATTGGTTAACTTCGCTTATGAATTCGTAACTGGCGAGATGCATAAGCTACCACCCTCTTATCTTGCATCAACACATACCCTAATTCTTGATGCGAAGCATCACAATACACCTTAAATGGCCGGCTAGTATAAGGGAGAACTGGTGTGTAAAAATCGATTATTGTGCAAGTGTACCCATTGTCAGAGCAATATTATGAAAAATAGAGTACCAAGTGTTGTATCTACAGGGACTGTTATTAAGAATTACTTCTTTAATTGTGTAATTGTTAATGAATATGAGAAATAATTTTGTTGATAAAATTGCTAAAAATAGAAGAATAACAAATTAAAGGGAACATATTTTTATGATAATAAATTATAGAAAAGTATGACTAAAGGTATTCAAGGCAAATAGGCAAGTATCTAGACTGTAAATTCTCCTAAGTGTCCAAATAACTAAAATTCTCTTTCAACTATTTAGTTCTAAACCCTTATTGCTGCAGGAAATTCTAAATTAAACCGATACCTTTCTCAAGGATAATGATTCCTAACCCTCGGTTGATCAATCAAAATCTCTTCCTTAATTAACACCCCTAAGTTGCATTAAGTTCATTATGAATTCCATAATTAAGGTTATTCCTAATACAGAAAACTTACGTCTTTCTATCTCTAGAAATACATTCAAGTCCTTTTAATTTAGCAATGTTAATTTTATGCAAGAATTTTACTCAAATTCAAACAAGAAAACAAGGTGGAAGACAATTGATACTACTCCATTAAACCCAAGAGAAGAAAACATGAAATAACATTAAAAAGAATTCCAGAAGGTTTAGTCACATAGGATTCATTATGTCTAGATACTCAAAAGAAAATTAGAACCTAAAACATGTAGAAACTACAATTACAAAAGGCAGAAACTAAAGAGTTTGATTTCATTCTCCAGCTATTACTGACTTCGTCTTTCCCCAGAATTGCCTCCTCCAGGTTTTTGTATCAAGTTCCCTTTTATATCAATCGTCCAAATGTTTATCTTTGCACAGAATTTGAATTCTAACGCACGTTGAAAGTACACACTCAAGTACATAGCCGTGTAATTTGGCCGTGTACATCTCTAATTTCCAACAATTGCCCTTCAAAGCTTTTCTGAAAAATACAAGCCTATGTACACGGTCATGTACTTTGAGCATGTACATCTCTGGTCTCCATTAATTGGCCTTCACAACTCTTCTAGGAAGTACACGCTCATATACACGGTCATGTACTTTGACCGTGTACATCTCTGGTTTAGGTGATGCCTTTCAATTGACGCGACTAGTGATATACACGTTCATATACACAGGCGTGTACTTGCCCATGTATATTCTAGCTTGAATGTATGCTTGATTTATGCATCCAATGAGATACACACTCATATACACGGGCGTGTACTTGCCCGTGTATATCTCTGCTTCCTTTCTTCCTTCAATTTCCAACATATTTTAAGCTTTCTCTTCTTGATCCTTTTCCTGAAACCTGAATAAAATGAACTTAATAATAGTAAATTCTCTCAATGAATAGTTTGAAAGTCTTAATTATCATTCATAAATTACAATGTAGGACCAAGTATAGAAAGCATTTATCAAATTCTCCTGGACTTGAATGATTGCTTGTCTCTAAGCAAAGAAATGGATAAATTTTACCCTTGACAATAAAGAATCAAATTCTTGAATTTTTATTATTGTCATTTTTATTTTTTTTCAAATTTTTAGAGGGACGGTAATTCTTAAACATCAAATTATGTCTTCTTTTGCTCTCAACCTTTGTAACTTAGACAGAACTGAATAAGGACCTCTCTACCATTAGCTCTTAAAAATCAACTCAAAACTTTGAATTATTACATAAGGTGTTGTTTAATTTTCTTCACTTTGAGCCATGATCGACTAACAGGGTGCATTTTATTCTCCATCCCAGTTAGCACAAGGTATTAATGGAAATTTCATCCCTTGCTTTCCACATCAGTACCTCAAACAATTTCAGGGTTCTAGGATGTGATATCCGGATATTGTCTGCAATCCACATTCAACTAGATATGCTTCTATGGTATGCTCTTTTTTTTTTTTTTTTTTTAGCAAAGCCCCAATTTTTTTAGATTTTCTTGATTCTATTAATTGTAAATATTTTTAAACAATTTGGCATAGATTCAAGGTCCTCAATTCAGAAAAGTCTACTGATAATTCAATCGAGAAAAATTAAAAATACAATTCAAATAATCAGAATAATTGCATATGATCTTTATTTATTTATTTATTATATATATATATATTTAATAGATTATTCAGGAATATCCTCTCTAATGCAATAGTAAAATTGACTCAATATTACTCGAGGATAAAACAACAATTTAGTTCAAACATCTATAATTATCCACCCCACATTGTAAGCTTTGCATTGTCCTCAATCAAATATAAGAATTAAAGTGCAACTAAACTTCCCTAAAAAGTAAAGAAATAAGTAAAGAGTCGTGGGAGACAAAGTTAATATGGGATTTAATTCAATAAGAAATCTGATCAAAATTGATGTATAAGAAAATTTAACTCAGTTCAAAGTGATAAGAGGAATAAAACGATCAAAATAACATAATAAAGAGACAAAACCAATAAAAAAATGTAAAATATGATAATAACATAGGTAAGAGATGTTTAATAACTAAAACTATCCTAATTTCAACTAAAATGCTGCACTAGCATCACTTGAGTCTTCATCATCTATACTCAGGAAATGGTGAATGCAGTCTCGGTGGCTACTCCTCAAAGACCATTGGGATGCAACGATCTGCTGCAGCTAATAGTGAATGGGGCTGGGATCTTTAGAAGGTGCAGGGGGACTGTCGACCCTGGATGGGTGAGAGGGTAGCTCATCAAAGGGGTCATCTTGGGCATCAGTGAGGGTATTGGCTATTGCTTCAAAGTGCATGGCCTTTATTGTGTCGTTCAGGATAGGGGCCATGTGATTAACTAGTGTTAAACCAGAAACATTGTTTAGAATTCCTAATCCCTTAGTCAGGCGAGTGACATATGGACCCACACAAATACTCCCCACCTGATCATCATTGGCTTGGGAGAACAGAAATTTTGCCAGACAAATACCGAGGTGGATGAGGATCTTATCAATCATGCTACGCAAGTATTCTAGGTCCTTTGTACCCACAACCCCAAAGTTGTGACCTCTCCCAATAAGAGTGTGGGCTAACAGAGCATGTACATATCTCAAAGCTGGTTTCTTCAGTGTGGATGCCTTGGATCGAGTAGGATTCCAATCCTTATCGATAATGCTAATTCTTTTCCAAAAATCTTTATTAAAGCAACCCAAAAGGGGGATATGGGCTAGGTTTGGTACTCTTCAGTGAGTACAAAATCAGAGGTGTAAAGCCCCATTCCGAAAGAAAATTCAGAGTAACTCATCTTGTACATGTTATTCCTCATCCGAAATTGAATGGAGTCTTCAGAATCCCAACCAGAAAATTTCTTTTCAACAACTAGGGTGGTGAGAAATTCTAATGTGAGTTCTCTATAGGTAGGCTCAATAATAGAGAACAGAACTTTCCAATGCCCTATTCCTACCAATTCCCTCACTTCATCAACCAAATTATAATGTTGTAAAATGTCCCATTCAATAAATTTGCTCTGGCCCCAAACCCTATTTTTTCGTTTATCATACCTTGTGAGGTGGGTAGGGGCATGGAAACAGAGAAATTGGATAAGGGAGGTTGTGGGGGTTGCTCATTCTGGGCGTGAGGTCGCTTCATCACTAGCTCCTTGCCCCTTCTGGGCACTCTTGAAGAAGACCCATCAGCCGTGGTGGTTGCAGAAAAAAAACTGGGCGTAGAGAGGAAGAGGAAGGCATTGCAGAATTTTTCGGCGTAGAGAGAAAAGAAAAAAGGAAAGGGGGAGCGTGGGAAGGTGATGGAAATTTGGGGTTTGGGAGAGTGGAGAGGGTGAAGAAGAACTAGAGAAAAGGGAGGGGGTTTTGAGGGTTTATAGAAACAGAGGGCATAGTGCGAGCTTAGAAATAGGGGAAGGGGGCATTTTGAGTTCGTAGCGCCAAATACACGTTCGTGTATCAGGGCGTGTAAATCACGGGCCATGGAATTTTAAAACAGAACATGAACTGGGCATGTACACGGTTGGATACACGGCCGTGTATCTTACCGTGTATATATCTGTACAACAGAAAATAAAACTACATGGTCGTGTAACTGGGCATGTACATCCCTGTCCAAACTGCGTCTAAGCAAAATGAAGGTACACGGTCGTGTATCTGGCCGTGTACTTCTCTGCCTAGCAGAAATACCATGAAACAAAAGTAATACCTTCAGCATAAAACTAACCTAGACTTTTAACAATCAATACATTTAGTAATACCACTACATAGCTATATCCATAGATTCAGCTTACAATGATATATTCATATTAAGTATATTATAGCAATTTAATTAATTTAGCGCTTATCATAATATAATATTAGCATTCACACAACGTAGCAAACATACTTATCCTAGCAATCATTTAAAATTTAACTTAACAGCCTATTATTCACGTAACATGACTCGTCTATAGCTCACCTAAGTATCATATATCAAAATTTCCTACATCTGTCATGTCTGAGAACCGAGGTGATCAAGCCCGTTCCCTCATAACCTGATGATTAAAAATTATGGTATATGATTTACAACTAAGACTTACATGCCTAATATGAACAATTGATGCCTAACAACCTCACCTCGTAGGTTTACCTAGACTATGCTCTAATACCACTAAAATGTTACCACCCTTTTTTATAAGGAACTGAGAACATTATTTTTACACCACTTACTTATTCAAGATAGATAAATAATAGAGAATATAAGTATAAAATTCATTTTTCATTCAAAATAAATTAAGTTCCTTACAATAATATCCAGTAGAACAACATAATATTACATTTAATTCGTAATACTCAAAATGCACAAAAATTATATTACATAACTTCATCTATATGAGGTCTTCAAATATAAGGAAAAGGACTTTATTGTAAAATTACTCGACTTTAGCCTTCTAAAACTTCTTCACTGGCCCCTCTGCATGTGAAATAGATGCAACACCTGCTACATCTACTCAAATACCACCATATAATCATTGCAATTTACATGCACACATATATATATATATATATATATATATATTATTCACAGTAACAGTAGCAGCCTCATGCATTCCCAGCCCATCTAATGCACAACATGAAAATGATTCTAACTTGTTTCACAGCCTAAGTTATCCTGAAGAAACTGAGCCAATCTGGGAGCGACCCATTCTAGAATCTGTGCACGATCCCTTTTTATAAGAAATCGAGAACATTATTTCTACACCAATTACTTATTTAAGATAGATAAATAATGGAGGATATAAGTATAAAATTCATTTCTCATTCAAAATAAAACAAAGTTTCTTACAACAAATATCCAACAGAACAACAAAATATTACATTTAGTTCATAAAACTCAAAAACACAAAATTATATACTACATAACTCCCTCTATAAGAGGTCTCAAAATATAAGGAAAAAGACTTTAATGTAAAATTTACTTGACTTTAGCCTTCTAACACTTCTCCATTGGCCTTCAGCCTAAGAAGTAGATACAACACCTGCTACATCTACTCATATACCACCCACCATACGATCATCATAGTACATACGCACTCAACAGCAAAGACAAAAATGCAAGGGTGAGCTTACAAAAAAAAATTATATATATATATATATATAGAGAGAGAGAGAGAGAACAAAATATTACTTACAGCAGCAGCCCCATGCATTCTCAGCCCATCTTGTAACGTCTAAATTTTTATTTCCAAATAATAATATTTCATAACAATGGGAATGATAACAAACTTTATTTAAAACATTTCCAACACATGGTCTCATCATGGTATTTTAAAATAAAGAAAAGGATTACAAGTTTATATCAAATGACTGCTAGAGGACCATTTTAAATACATCATATTTTCAAAACAATATTCTAAGCTTATAGCAGTTCTATCCATCCCTTCACTGAGCCCGGTGCTATTCGTCTTGGTCACCTAAAAAATAAATGTAAGGGTGAATACTCTACACTATCAAACATGCATAAGCATAGAGACTCACTTGACATATTTTCACACATTTCCATCATAATGTAAATCATTCATCATTCAAACACAAAGCAATAATTTCAATATTTCATTCTCATTCACACACAGGCGCGCTCACAGCACCATCAACAATTCACACCTACATGCGCTCATGGTACGCTAGCCACATTCACTGTGGTACTATGATCATAGTTTCTTGATGCCCTCAACCTCAAAGACTTACTCAGTTTTACACCATGGATGGTCGCCAGATAACCCCCGCCTCTCGGATATAACGTGTGCAGTCATGGGCCCCTTAGCAAAGGTGTTTAGAGGCTGAGTGACGAGGAGAGTGAGTGGCCTGTGGTGCACCCACGCTTACTGTTGGTGTCACCACCACCCTCTCTTCTCCAAGGTATTTCTACCACCCCCATTTCCACACCCCAGTTTATCGTTGAACCATTCATAGCTTCTAACATATTCAAACACTTTCATAATCCCATCTAACATGTCATTCACACACATTTCCAACCATTCAAAATTATTCAACATCAAGCAATGGTGTACTAACACATAATTTTATCCACAATGTCAATCACATCCCAATATTCACTTTCATACATGGCACATATGCTCACATTCAATCGCATTACATTCAAACACAACATTCCTAACACGATTCTGAGTACAATCAAACCATTCTCAATACATGCACTATTCAACATCAACCACATTGTAGCCAACCACATAATTTTCATCACATTTCCTCACAAGTCATGTTCAACACAAAACGTATATCAACACACACATATCCCTACATTTTATCCTAACCACATTGCAATACACAATCAAATAAATGGATTCAAAGCACAATGAGATAGAGTAGAGTCCCTCCTTACTTAAATCGAAGATCCAAATACAAAATCAACAAAGAATGTGCTCCCCACATGAGTTTTGTCCTAAATACATGGAAAACTCTATGATAATTTGAAAGAACAAGGAAAGGGAACAAAAAACTGAAACCCTTTCTCTTAGAACTTACCTTTAAGTGTCTGAAACACAACTTCAACCTTCAATCCAACTCACAAGTGGCTTTGGAGGCAATTTAATCGGTGAAATAGGACTTTGAGTTGAGAGAATTGAAGAGAGTTTGAAGAAAGAGGTGAGAAATGAGCTTCCCAAATCCTAAACCCCTTAAATACCCTTCTGGTCGTGACACTCTCGCTATAGCAAGATATTTTCACTGTAGCGAGTTCTCCTTTCTACAACAAGAATATTTGGTAGATCTGATGTGAATTGTTGTTCTAAGGTAAGAGGAGCTTGCTTTAACTATTAAACGGTGTTTGGAACGATTTGGTATGTTATAACAAGAAGTTTTGAGATAATTTTGTTAGATTTCTTGGATTGAAGCTATCTTCTATGTTACAACTGCTGTTAATTGACTTAAAAGCTGAGATTTGGCTGAAATATTATGAATTATTTTAGCTGAGCTATTGAGAATATGATTTTGTCTATGCTACATCATGCTGAGATATATGTCTTACATTATTATAGAGCTGAGTTACACGTTTAGGTGGATAGACGTATAACGATAAAGAATGTTGAGTTGTGCTGTATTGTGCAATTTGAATCCAGATACTAGAATGGGTATCTCTCGGACTGGCTCAGTTCCTTTTGCATTACTTAAGCTGTGAAACCAGTTGGAATCATTTTTATGTTATGCATTAGATGTGTAACACCCCAAATTTTATAATATTGTTTAATTATTAATATATATATATATATGTGTATGTGTGTGTGTGTGTGAATTGATGTTTGAATGTGCAATTAATTGTGTGATGAGTTGAATGTGGATATGATGATGATGAGTATTGAATGGTGGTGTAGATATGTGTGTAAGTACATATAGATATGTGTATGTTTGTGTAATATGATTGAATGATGAATATGGACTTTTGGTTGGATTGATTGAATATATATATATATATATATATTTATAGGCTGAGTGTGTTCTGTAAAGGCGCTCTCGCTGTAGCAAGTAAATTCTCGCTATAGCAAGAGGTCCCTCGCTACAGCGAGAGAGCTACATAGAGAAGTCCATTTCTAGATGCAATCTCCCTGTAGCGAGATTCTGCAGAAACCAGAATGCAGTTTCTTTTGAGATTTTCACTGTAGCGAGAGCGAGTGTAAGTGATGAGAGTGAAGAAGAAGATCAAGAAGAAGAGGAGAGTTTTGATGAAGAGGATGCAGAAGACTAGATTAAGATTTTTAATTTTGTTGCTTTTCTTTAAATTTTAGTTTGTGTAATTTTTTAATACTTAAGAACTTTAATTTCTGTAATTTTTGCTAGTACTTTCAGTTGTTTAAACCTATTTTTATATTTTTTTTTAGTTATAATGAAGTATAGTTTTCATTTGATTTTATATTTCTACATTTTATTTACTTCATTTTTTTTATTAATTGATGAAAGTTTGGTATTTTGTGCAGAATATGTCACTATCACACAAACCTAAGCACATAGATTTTCACACTTGCAAAAGCTGCCATGAAAAGTGTGTGAATTTTGTACCTCTTGTTAATGAGTTTAGCTTCACATACACTGAAAAATTTCCAAAAAAATACAAAAATATTAGTTTAGATATTGAGCTGCATTTTAGTTGAAAATTCTATGAATTTTGAAATTTTTTTTTAATCAATTTGAGTTTAATCAAAGATGAATTTTAAAACTAAGTTTAGGGTGGGATCTTATGTGACATTGCTTGAGGACAAGTAAAGTTCTAAGTTTGGGATAGAGAGCAGCACCATAATCTGAGTTATTTGAAAAAAAAAAGTGTTAAAAAGAAGAAATAAAAGGTGTGAAAAACATAAAAGAATTTTGTGCATAATTGATACATGGATAGTACTTGAAATGTTGCAAAAAGTATGAAATTCTGTTCAGACTTTAATGAATAAGAGAGAATGCAATTTCGAATTTAAGTTTTGATTTTCATATACTTGAATTGCATATTTTCTATTTGGAAGCAACCATATTATTTCCCTAATTGATTGAACACCTACCTGTCCATTAACCTCAATTTTACCTGAAAAAGTCCTCTTGATATGTGTTTTACTGTATATTTGTAAAGGAGATTGAGAATAATTGCAAGCCTACGATAGAGTATGGTAAAAATGGTGATTTTTGAGAGCAAACATTCAACCTAAACACTGCTAAGTGATGAGGGAAACACTACTTATGAGCTGTGATTATGTTTTTCAATTTTACTCACATGAACGTTTGCTAAAATACATGAACTCAGATGGAGAATCTTGTTTATAATGTGATTAATTCAGTGTGATTGTCATGATGATTGAATGAATGAATAACTTGATTGAAATGAAAGATAAAAAAAAAAAGAATTAGAAAGTAGAAATTTTTTAGAAAGGCAACTTGCTGATTGATTTTTGAAAAGTGGATGAACATTCCCTTTTGTTTGATCTGATTTGCTTGAGGACAAGCAAAATTTTAAGTTTGGAGTGGTAATAAATCCACATTTTACTATATTTTTAGTATAATTTTTTTAATAAATAAGTAGTAAAGTGTCAAATAAATTTGGAAACACCATAAAAATTGCATCAATATTCATAATTGTGTAAATAGTTAAGAATTTTAGATTTTATTCCAATTCTGAACAATTTGACTTAAAAAGACTTAATTCTTATACAGAAGCTTGACCTGAGAATTTGAATTTGATATCGAAGTGAAAAAAAGTAAAAAAATTGAGCTTAAAGGAGCAAAAATCAGATGGTAAGTGTTGGGTGTAACCACTTTGAGCACATATAGTTAACACTTTGAAGAAGAAAATCCATGAAGATCAAATGAGTAGCAACTCTAAGTGATGAACAGCAAAAATCCTGAAAGAGTAATTTGCCTAAGGAACCTTGCGTGTTAACACTCTGTCCATTGAGAGTAGCCATGTGTAGAAGCGCGTTAACACTCTAACCACCTGAAGTGAACACACGCAAGGCAAAAGCTCAGAAAACATATGCGCGTGGACATTCTCACCACTTAAAGTGTTTACGCAAAAGTAACACAATTTTAAAAATCACTTCTAAGTGTCGACTTTGGACGATTTGACTTCCTAATTCAGTTATAGAAGCTTCTAGAAGACTTTTCATGTTATAATCCTCAAAGATTAATGTGTGAAAGTGCAAAAGGTAAGAAAAACACTATAAATAGAAGTTAAGAGTTTAGATTTGGGACTTTTAATCATTTTGTCATTTTTTCACTTTGTCATTTTTTCACTTTGTAATTTTAACTTCCAAAAGAAATCAGAGAGAGAGATTGGGAGCAACTTTCAAGCTTCATTGCTAGAGGAATCAGGGTGAAGATTGGGTCTTGGAATATGTTCTTCTGCTCCTTGTCTTCTTTTTCTCTTACTTCTCCTTTTTCTATTATAATATTATTCTAAACCTTTTTGGTTAGGGATCTATTGATCCAGATTTGATACTGTGATGTAATTGTGGATTTGGATCTTGAGATTTTAATTGAATTAAGTATATGATTTTGTTCTTAATGCAGTTGTGAACTAATCCTTCATTCAATTGAACTTAGAGAAATCTTCATAAATGAAAATTGAGTTTATTTCTCAGATCTGAATCATATGCCTAGGTTATTGAGATCTTAGGAATAAAATCATGATCTAGTAATCTTATAATTTCCAGAACTTAATAAAATATTTGATTAAATTTCATCTAAGGAATTAGGGAGGTTTAATTATGTATTAAGATCAATGACGTAAGGAATTGTCCTTTGGTTAAAGAAGTCAAATTGATTATCAATCAATTGAAATTCTTAAGAGTCCATAACATGATTATATTATAATTAAAAATCTGGTGAAGTGATTCCTAACTATTTTTCATATAGCATTTTTAATAATAAAAAAAATCATACTCTGTGTTTACAGCAAGTTTATTACCTTTTATTGTTCTTATTTCTTACTTTTACATGTTACAAACCTTCCAAATGAATTGTGTGGCTCAACTAATTGTTAAATTATGAAGTGGTAATTGAAAATAAGATCTTTGTAGACAATACTTAAGGCTCATATTGATTTCCAATTTTATTACTTGCTACAACTACCTAGTGCACTTAATAGTTAGTATTCTTTTGAATTTTCAGTAACACTTAATATCTATAAGATACATTAAGACAACAACATCTATACCCATATCTATCAAAGGTTTAATGGAAACTTGAATATATCCTATATGGAGGTATTTATATTTCCTCATATGCTTACTCACCGAATGTTTTGATAAGAGATGGAATTCTTCTCTATGTCTTGACTTAGGGGAATATTGTTTTTAACAGTTTTGATAATATAATTAGAACTGTTTCTTTTGACTTGATCATCAAGAACATATAATGTATCATGAGGAATTTCTGGAATAGTCCAATTATCCATACTCTGGTTAATCTCTTCAAAATGAAGTTCTTCGTCAAAGAGATTGTGTTTGGAAGTAACTTCATAAGACTATTTCTCCATATCATTAAGAAGAAAATTAGTTTTGAAAGGAGAGGAGGATGAACTAGAGTTGGAACAAAACGAGATACGGGAGAAGGAGCGTAGTAGACAAGACATCATAAAATTAAATTCTGGTTCATTACACTCATTTGGTTCCATAAAAATATATATTTTAGATTATATATAACTCATTCTTCTAAATCTAGTTATTTGTGGATTGTTTTTTTCTACAAAAATATCTTTACTATAGTCACCAGCTTCTTATGTTCTTTCTTTTCTTTTGAATATAGCATCGTCGAATCAACTTTACTGCCCTTCAACCATGGGGACTTACTGTTGCAGCTCCATTCAAAAGAAATAAAGAACTGTTGTACTTCCTCTAACGCCTTCTATTTCTTTTGTCAAATACATTATATTTTATAAAAGAATCAAGAAAATAAAACAAATTCCTTTGAACATTATTGAAGTGAGAAAGAAGTGTGAAAATAATACAAATTATAGTGTAAAAATTTTATTAATTCACAAGTACTTTAAAGAACAAAGATTCTAAAATTTCATATGTAACAAAGAAAATAGTAGTTTTACAATTGTTTCAAAAGAATGCTATAAAACTGAAAATATTCATTACATAACTCAAAATAACTAAGTCTTATAGCAGTTCTCATCCATCCATGCACTGTAAGCTTGGTACTACTCGTCCTGGTTTCCTGAAAATGTTGTATAATGGTGAGTCTCTACCCTACCACTCATACATAACACATATCCATCATAATACTATCTTATTACAATTAAAGAAAACATCATGGTATTGTATATCACAGTATCACATAATGTAAGTTCTCATCTCAACACATAAACACATATTACATTCCATAGATTCACAATTTCTTTTCATTATCTGCATTCATCGCGCCCTGTGGCCACAATTATCCGATGTCTCTATCCCGAAGTCTTATACATCCATGTAAATAGTCGTCGAATGGCCTAATGCAATATAGATACAACGCATGCAATAGACAGCCCCTTAGCAAAAGTAATGGTCAAAGTCAAGTCGGGAAACGAGTGTGCGACCATGTGGTGAATTCGTTAATAATATTCCGTGTACAACTTCGAATGTCACCCACTACCCTGCATTTCCCCAAGATATCCCATATTGTCTCCATCTTCCACCCCTAGTGTATCTCTATAACTATTTACATCACATCCATTTCCATCTCATACTCTTTTTGAGTACATTCACATGTTCACATATGCTATTTTTTATGTTCACACATATTTTTCATTATATTTCCACATACTTTTCATCATATACATTAAATCATAGCATATTCATAATACACATTATTTTTACATGAACCAAAATATATTCAAACATGAATTATCTATCTCTTTGTACATCTTATATTACAAAATCATATCAATCATCCTCAATATACCTTATCATGTACTATTTAAACGTAATAACATATTTTCACCATATATCTTTATATATTCATCATAAAATGACATAAACAACCAATTGGTCTCATTTTTCATCAGTTATTTTTCACAAAATAAGCATTATTCCACATATAATCACATATATAAAAAGATCTATGAGAACACATGTAATAAACATAACAAAGTGATAAAAAAGAGTCCCCTTACCTTAAAATAAGGATTTCTCAAAGATTTAACTAAAGATTTTGCTCTAAAATCAAAGTTTATCCTAAAAACCATAAGATACCTATAAGAAATTTGAGATGAAGAGAAATGAATGGTAAATCTAGATTCAAACTTAAAGAAACTTACTTTGAATAGCTTAGAATGAACGTACGATCCTAGATCTTTTGAGAAATATAAGTTTAAAAGGTTTAGTATGAAAGAAAATGGTAGCATATGGCCTTGGGTCTCTCTAGAACCATTGAGAAGTGTAAAGAATGAAAATTTTCATGCAAGGCCCCTTATTTATAAGCAAAATTTCAAAGAAAAAAATGGGTACTGTTCACGCCAAATTTACTGTTCACACCGCCTTACTATTCATGCCAAAATAACCGTTCATGACCAACTTACTGTTCACTTTTTTTTTTTTTTATAATTTCAAACTCCATCTAAATCTATTTGAATCACACTTAATATCACATAATTTTTTGATCAATATTTAAAAAAATATTGGGTGTTACACTTCTAGTAAAGATCTTTCATGAAAATAAATTTACCGAATTAAAATAATATACATGAAATTTAAGTCTAGATCCAGAGAACTAGTCATAAATTATCTAAAAATCTACTTCATCTTCCCCATCAGACACTATACTAAAGAACCCGAAGTGCATCAAAGAAAAATAAAGACTGAAAAGAATGTAGGCAGTAGCAGGACTAATAAATGAATTGTAGAAATGTAAATACAGAAATAACATTCAGAAATTTAAAACAGAAGGATCTGGAGTGGCGGTAGAACTAGCACAGAACCAGTTATAAGAAGAAGCGAAGAAAGTTACACGATAGTAGTCCAAACAAAACCAGCTTAGGAGGGAGAAGAGATAAAATTAAATACAGGAAAGATCAAGCTTTTATTAAAACTTTGAACACAAAGGATCTTACCGTAGCGTATAACAGCCCGATAACTTATTTGGGATTGATGACTGTCTCTACAAACCAACACAAGACTTTTTAGTGTGTTTTGTCCTCACTCACACACTTCCCAGGAACTTCCCAGAAAGTCACCCATCCCATAATTTTTCCCAGTTAAGCACGCTTAACTTTAGAATTCTTAAGTGATACGCCACCGAAAAGTAAATGCATTTTGTTGGTATAGGTAGTCCTGATCATTTAAGCTATCCTCAATTGTATATACAGTCTCTAGATCCCTTTCATTCCAGTGTAAGTTTGATTTATTCATGTGTCCCTTACAGCCGGAAGCCTGCCAGGAGTAGCTTCTTGTCCGTGCCACATTGCACCAGCGATCTCTCCCCGCATTAAACAAGCATAGAGTCTCACCTTGCCCATTCCACACATAAACAATTTCTAACATATTTAAAATCAGGCATCAACAAGTACAAAGCAATAGTTCCATCATTTCATTCTCATTCACACATAGGTGTACTCACTGCACCATCAAACAATCCATACACACACGTGCACTCACTGCACATTAGTCACTCTTACTGTAGCACTGTGATCACAATTTTTCTGGTGCCCTCAACCTTAGGGACTTACTTAGTTTCGCACCATGGATAGTCACCGGATAACCCCTACCTCACGAATACAACGTGTGTGGTCACGGACCCCTTGGCAGAGGTATTAGTCAAAGGCCGAGTCAGGATAAGAGCGTGTGGCTTGTGGTGTCAGTACCACCCTCTCTTTCCCCAAGGCATTTCTACTGTCCCTATCTTCCACATCCCCAGTGTATCGTTGGTCATATCTTTCCAACATATTCAATTATTTCGCATCAAGCGATGACATACTAACACATAGTTTCACCCACAATCTCAATCACATTACAATGCACTTTCACACAAGGCAAGTAGGCCCACATTCAATTACATCACACTTAACATCCAAATTTTCATAGAAACCCTACCATAGTTAAGCCATTCCATCACACGCATGAATAATATTCATTTCATCATGCTCAATCAATAATCCTCTATTAAAACACGCCTAGCCCTACATTATAGCTCAACCATATTACATTATTTATCAATATAAATGGATTAAAGACACAAGGAGATAGGTAGAATCTCCCCTTACCTTAAATTGAAGACCTAAACACGAAATCAATAAAAAGCGTGCTCCCCACACGAATTTCGTCCTAAATACAAGAAAAACTCCATGAAAGATCGAAAGAATAAGGAAGGGGAATGGAAAACCATAACCTTAACTCTTAGAACTTACCTTTAAGAGTCCCAAACACGATCTCAACCTTCAACTCAACTCACAAATGACTTTGGTGGTAGTTTAATTAGTAAGAACAGGTTGGGAATAGAGAGAATCAGAAGAGAGATGAAGAGAAAATAGTGGGAGTGTGTTTCCTAAACCCTAAACTACTCAAATACCCTTCTAGTCGCGACACTCTCGCTGGACCTCACTGCAACGACACCCCTTCTCGCAACAACAAAAATCTTAGGATACTACACTTTAATTTCTACAGAATCTCGCTACAATGAGACCCTCTCTACAGCGAGATTGCACCCAGAAATGCAACACTTTCTATTGCCTTCTCGCTATAGCGAGAATGCAACAGAATCACTCACTACAGCAAGAACACCCCTACATTACACACTTAGCCAAATTTTCAATCAATTCCAACTCAATCACAAATTCATATCACATTTCAACCACACTATACGAACCTGTTTACAGTCATATTCACATATTCATATACGTCCATGTCATCACACACATATGCACATCATTATATATATAAATCAAACATACAAACATATGAAAATTCCATATATACTCTTATATTAATATATCAAAATATTATCACAAAAATTAGGGGCGTTACATAGCGAGATTATGCAGAAACCAAAATGCAGTTTGGTCTGATATTTTCGCTGTAGCGAGAAGAGGTCTCACTGTAGCAAGAGTACCTCGTTATAGCGAGAATATTTCAACTCTTAGAGTATTTGAGGGGTTTAAGGTTTAGGAAACTCATTTACTACTCTTTCTCTTTATCCCTTCTTCGATTCTCTCAACCCTCAACCCATTTTCACCGATTAAATTGCCTACAAAGTCATTTGCATGCAAGATTGAAGATTGGGATCGTGTTTGGGACGCTTGGAGGTAAGTTTTATAAGTTAGGGTTTCAATTTTCATCCCTCTTCTTTGTCTCCTTGGTTTTTCATGGAGTTTTCCATGTTTTTAGGATGAAATACTGCAAGGAGTCGTTTTCTACAGTTATTTCGTATTGAGTCTTCATTCCGAGGTAAAGGGGACTCTACCCTATCTCTTTGAGTTTGAAATTCATTATAATGTTAGATAATGAAATGTAGTTGAGGTAGAATGTAGGAAAATGTGTGTTTTTAATGGAAATTTATATGAAGTGTAGAGTGATGTGATATGGTAATTATTGGGCGATGTGTGTGATGGAATAAATTTGATTGACATAGGATTGTAATAGAATTGTGGTGTATTTGAGTGTAATGTGACCAATCATGTAACGTGTGAAGATGAAAGCTATGATGTGATCGAAAATATGGGTGAATGTATGTATTGACATACCATTGATTGCTAATGAATAATATGAAATGGTTGAAAATACGTGTGAATGACATGTGGGGTGTGATTGTGGTTGTGTTTGAATATATTGTAAATTGTGAATGGTTACAACGATACACTGGGGTGTAGAAGATGGGAGCAATAGAAATATCTTAGAGAAGAGAGTGTGGTGGTGACACCAACAGTGAGCGTGGGTACACCATAAGCCACACACTCTCATGATTCGGCCTTTGACTAACACTTTTGCTAAGGAGCCCATGACCGCACACATATTCGTGAGGCAAGGGCTAACCGATGACTATCCATAATATGAAATTGAGTAAGTCCCTGAGGTTGAGGACATCAAGAAACTTTGATCACAGTACCATAGTGAGTATGGCTAACATGCAGTGAGCACACGTGGGTGTGAAATGTCTAAAAAGCATGAGTTTGTATTTGTTTAATGTTTGATTTAAATTATGTTAGTAAATGTGTGAAACGTGCTAGGTGAGTCTCTGTGCTTGTGTGTGATAGCGTAGAGTACTCCTCTTATATTTATTTTTCAGGTGACCAAGACAATCAGCACTAGGCTTAGTAAAAGGGATGAATGAAATGCTATAGGACTGAGAAAAATTTATTTTGAAAACTGTGATATATTGATAGGTCCTGTAGCAATGATTTGATTTAAAATTTGTAATTCATCCTTATTTTGAAATACTTTATTAAAAACTATGTATTGAGAACAATTTGAATGAAATTTTTATTATTCCCACTCATTGCAAAATTTATTTATTTGAAAAATTAAATTAAGGTGTTACAGCTAGAATGACAGATAGCAATGTTAAATTTTGTCTAGTTTTTTCTTTACAGTGAGAGAAGGGCTTGCTGTAGCGAGAATATCGTTTTCAAGTTAGAAAACATGGATTACAATCCAAGTTTTGAGCTCTCCCCTGTTCTCTCGACCTCTAACCCTTTTCTCAGAAAAATCTCAACTCTCCTCCAAATCCGAGCTTGAAAACTCAACCAATCAACTCCAAGTAAGTTCTTGGAGCTTTGTTCTCTTCTTTGATTGTTTTCTATGTTTTCCCCTTCTCAAAATGCTCTCTTTTATTATACCTAGGAAGAGCTTGGTTCTTTCACCAAAACCCTTTACAAACCCTTTGTCAAAACTTCGTTTCAAGGTAAAGAGGGCTCTATTTTGTGATTTTAAGCATAATAAATATTTTGTATTTGTGAGAATACTTTATGTATGTCTTCTTGTATGATTTTTATGATTGATTAACATTAGATTGTTGTGAAAGTATGTTTAGTTGATTTTAGGTGTTAATGATATGTTCGAGTAGTATACTTGTTTCGAACTTAGTCCTAAAGTGTTTTACTAAGCACGATATTTTACTTGAGTTACGAGTTTAGTACGAAAGGGAGTATGTGATAAGTGTAAAAAGTTAAATGGATCTAGTGTTAAATAGTTACAAAGATATACTTGGGGTATAGAGTCTGGAGACGATGGAAAATTTGGGAACAACATAAGGTGGTAAGTGACATTTGCGCATGTGTATACACTCTTTCTGAAGGCAAATGTGTCACATGGCCTCAAACTCATTTCCTGACTAGACTTTTGACTATAAGGGTCCAATTATTGTATATGATATTTGGTTACTCATCCAATGATTCATGAGAGACGACCTAGGTTAGTACCCTAGAATTACATTAATTTATGTTTATATTTTGGTGAGGATTTGCGACAAATCTTTTCGTTCATCAATGGGCTAACCGGTAACTATTTACTTAGTTGCGTGAGACCTTAAGAATTGTTAGAGGCATTGTATATATGTTATCACAGTGCACTGGAAATGCGTATATGAAAAAAGGGGAATATAATGACTTGTAATGGAATATGTGTATGAAATATATTGTTGTTAAAATTGATGTTATCTTTTGTTCCATGATTATGGTATGCTGTAATGTTAGTCTTTAAAATAGTGTTATGTTTAAATGATAAATAGATGTTCATCCTTACTAATATTTTTAGAAAATCAAGATGATGGAGCATCAAGAAAAAATTAGACTAAACTCTATACATAATAGGCTTAATTATGTATTTAACAACTATTAGAAGACTTGTTATTTTAAGTTTGTTGTCCATGTCGATGATGTACCTAGAACTCTATACATAATAGGCTTAATTATGTATTTAACAAACTAGTGTTTTTAAGACTTGTTACAGCATTCTTTTTTATTTTCCTATGAGTAAAATATACCATACTCTATATATCTATATCTATAGAGGCATTGTTAGAACTCCAGTAGCCTTCACATATCTATTTACATACCACAATTATGATCATCTTAGAAGGCCAACCCTAGTTACCGGGAAACAAGTCACAGGGTTTGAGATTATGGCTGACTCAGGGGATCTATATATCGGATCAGATGATGATCTTGACACTGAGAATTTAGTAGAGATTGAGAGTTGGCATGGGAATGACTAGCATTAAGTTCTCAATGTTGCTATATATTTTGGGGTTGCTCTGGGACTTAAATTGCTTTTGTGATGTAATTATTTTGGTCATGTAAATATTATTTTGATTCTAACCTGTTTTGACAAATAGTATGTAAATTACTGCATGAAATATGTATAAATACAGGCCTTGTACCAATATTTGTAAAAATTTATTTCGGATAATTATGAATTATGTTCACTACTGGATTACAATTTGTATCAATCATTGCTACAGGACTTAATTAATACATTAAATTCCTATAGCAGTTTCATCAAATTTTCAAAATAAATTCACGAAAAACTCTTAAGAATGCTACAATTTGTGATTTTTTATTAAGAAATCTCAAAGTATCTGGGTCAGAAACTTTGGAAAAATGAGGATTTACACCGAACAAATTATTAACTCCAAAAGGTACAGCATAATCACCATTAAATTAATTCCACCATTTAACAAAGGAATGTCTTTCTAATATGGGAAGAATTTTTTTATTTTCTGACTTTTTATTTTTTACAGAATATCTTTACTATAATCACCAGCTTTTTATGTTCTTTCTTTTCTTTTGAATACAGCATCATCGAATCAGCCTTATTGTCCTTCAACCATGAGACTTAATAAAATTACCGAATTAAAATACTATACATAGAATTCAAATCCAAATCTAGAAAATTAGTCATAAATAATTTACAGATCTATTCCTACTTTCCTATCAGGCTCTAATACAAAAGAACCTGAAGCGGATCATAGAAAACTAAAGACATAAAGGAAAGTAAGCAGTAACAGAACTACTAAATGAATTGTAGAAATGTACATGCAAAAATAAAATATAGAAATTTAAAACATATATATATATATATATTATTAAAGATAAATTTAGTCGATACTATAAATAAAATTTATAAACTAACATAAAGAAAAAGGTGCTATATTCTAAAGAAATATTAATACTACTAAAAAATGATTAAACTAAAAGAAATTAAAATATTTATAAAAATATTATAAATAAAATAAAATAAATTCAAAATAATTTTTATTGACATTACAGTATTTAATAATTATTTATTAATAAATTTTGATTATAACAATAATTATTTTAACAAACCATCACCAAATACATAACATATATTAGCCAATTAGGTTTAGATTGAAGAATACTAAAGAAAATATTAATATTTTTATATTATAAAAATAATAATTTTCACAATGATCTTAAATTTTCACTTTTTAAGAAAATATATTTTAAAATTTTAATTAAAAATATTTTTAGAAATATTACTTTTTTAAAAATATATTTTAAAATATTCATATTAAAGATTTTTTTTAAGTTTAGATTTTTTAAAAAATTAAAAAAATATATATTCCTATTAGATACTAGTTTGAAATAATCTTTTTCCAAATAAGTTTCCACAGCTTAGCTCTCAAATCTTGCTCCTTGTCAGGCTTCTAAATTATTATTGAGTAATCTATAATATTTTATACTTATTAAATGTTAATTGAAGGATTATTTGGTATTTGAATATATTTAGATGAAGTTTGAAATTATTAAAAAAAAAAAAGTGAATAGTATCGTATGAACAGTGCCAATGAACAGTAAAACTGTCTATGAACAGTGCAAACCACATACAAACCGCGTATGAATAGTACAAACCGCTTATGTACAGTGACTGCTAACATCATCAGTGACATCATTATGACGTCACATACGCGTACAGTGCGTGTAGAGTACGCGTGTATAATATTTTCTGACGTGAATTGTGAGGCTTCTAATTTATTATTGAGTAATCTATAATATTTTATACTTGTTCAATGTTAATTGAAGGATTATTTGGTATTGGAATATATTTAGATGGAGTTTGAACAGTGCAATGAACAGTGCAACCGCGTATGTACAGTACAAACCGTGTATGAACAGTGCAATGAACAGTGCAAACCGCGTACAAACCGTGTATGAACAGTACAAACCGCGTATGTACAGTGACTGCTGACGTCATCGGTGACGTCACATACGCGTACAGTGCGTGTACAGTACGCGTGTACAGTGTTTTCCGGCGTGAATAGTACCCTGAACAGTATTTTCCGGCATGAACAGTAAGGCGGTGAACAGTGTTTCCGTCGGTGAACAGTAAATTTCAAAAATTTTCTATAAAAAGGGGGCTTCACACGAAATTTTCATTTCTTCACCTCTATCCAAGGTTCTCAAAGGTTTTAAGACCGTAAACCACCATTTCTCTCATACTAAACCTTCCTAAACTTAGATTTCTCGCCAGATCTGAGATTCTACATCTATTCTGAAGTATTGGAAGTAAGTTTCTTTAAGTTTGAAGCTAGATTTACCGTTCGTTTCTCTTCTCCTTCTCTTTCTTATAGAAATTCATGGTGTTCTTAGGAGAAACTCCGTTCTAAAGCTGAATCTTCGGTGAATTTTTGTTATAATCAAGTAATATTCGGTAGATCTAGTGTGAATCATCTTTCTGAGGTAAGGGGAGTTTACTTTAACCTATGAACTATGTTTTGAACGGTTTAATATGCTATTTCAAGATATTTTGATATGATTTTGTTAGATCTATTGAATAAAAACTATTTTCTAAGTCAGAATCGTTGTTAATTAGTTTAAAATCTTGAGATTTTGGCTGATCTATTATAAACTTGCCGTAGTTGAGCTGTTAAAATAATTTTGGAGGCGTGCATCATGCTGAGATATATGTTGTGCATCATTATAGAGCCGAGTTACATGTTTAGGTGGGTAGACATGTAACGGTAAGTTCATCTTGAAATTTCTTTGTCTTTGTCTTTAATACGGATCCAGATACCGGAATGGGTCGCTCCGGACCGGCTCGGTTCCTTCTGGATTACTTAGGTGAAACCGGTTGGAAGCCGTTTTCATGCTTTGTGCATTAGATGGGCTGGAAATGCATGGGGTTATTCTGTGAGAAATATTTTGCTCTATATATATATAATTTTATTTTATGTTTGGTAAGCTCACCCTTGCATTTCTTTCTATGTCGTTGTGTGCGTGTGTCTTGCGATGATCGTACGGTGGTACGTGAGCAGATGTAGCAGGTGTTGCATCTACTTCACAGGCTGAGGGGCCAGTGAAGAAAAGTTAGAAGCTGGAGTTGAGTAATAATGCATCAAAGTCCTGTTTCTTTATGTATGAGACCTCATGTCGAGGGAGTCACGTATTATAATTTTTTGTTATTTTGAATATTATAAACTAAATGTAATATTAAGTTGATCTGTTAGATATTTGTTGTAAGGAACTTCATTTTTACTTTGAATGAGAAGTGAATTTTTTTTATACTTATATTCTCTATTATTTACCTATTTTTAAAATAAGTATGTGGTATAGAAATAATGTTCTCGGTCCTTTATAAAAAGGGGTCGTGACATGAATAGTGCCCTGAACAGTGTTTTCCGGTGTGAATAGTAAATTTCAAAAATTTTCTATAAAAAGGGAGTTTCACACGAAATTTTTATTTCTTTACCCCTATCTAAGGTTCTCAAAGGTTCTAAGGCCAAATACCACCATTTCTCTCATACTAAATCTTCCTAAACTTAGATTTCTCGCCAGATCTGAGATTCTACGTCTATTCTGAAGGATTTGAAGTAAGTTTCTTTAAGTTTGAAGCTATATTTACCATTCATTTCTCTTCTCCTTCTCTTTCTCATAGAAGTTCATGGTGTTCTTAGGAGAAACTCTGTTCTAAACCTGAATCTTCGGTGAATCTTGTTATAAAATAAGTAATAATCGGTAGATCTAGTGTGAATCATTGTTCTGAGGTAAGGAGAGTTTACTTTAACCTATAAGCTACATTTTGAACGGTTTCATATGCTATTTTCAAGATGTTTTGATATGATTTTATTAGATTTATTGAATAAAAGCTATTTTTTAAGCTGTAACTGCTGTTAATTGATTTAAAATGTTGAGATTTTGGCTGATCTATTATAAACTTGCTTTAGCTGAGCTGTTAAAATAATTTTGGCGATGTGCATCATGCTGAGATATATGTTTTGCAACATTATAGAGCCGAGTTACATGTTTAGGTTGGTAGACGTGTAACGGTAAGTTCATGCTGAGCTTTGTGTTGTCTTTGTCTGGATCCGGATATCTTTGGAATGGGTCGCTCCGGACCGCTCGGTTCATACGGATTGCTAATTTGTGAAACCAGTTGGAAACCGTTTTCATGTTGTGCATTAGATGGGCTGAAAATGCATGGGGTTATTGCTGTGAGAAATATTTTGCTCTATATATATGATTTTATTTTATGTTTGGTAAGCTCACCCTTACATTTCTTTCTATGTCATTGTGTGCGTGTGTACTGCGATGATCGTACGGTGGTACGTGAGCAGATGTAGCAGGTGTTGCATCTACTTCACAGGCTGAGGGGCCAATGAAGAAAAGTTAGAAGCTGGAGTTGAGTAATAATGCATCGAAGTCCTTTTTCCTTATATTTGAGACCTCATGTAGAGGGAGCTACGTAGTATAATTTTAGTATTTTGAACATTGTGTATTAAATGTAATATCATGTTGTTCTGTTGGATATTTGTTGTATAAAACTTTATTTTACTTTGAATGAGAAGATAATTTCATACTTATATTCTTTATTATTTATTTATCTTAAATAAGTGTGTGATGTAGAAACAATGTTCTCAATTCCTTATAAAGAGGGGGTCGTGACATTTTAGTGGTATCAGAGCATGGTCTAGGTAAACCTACGGGTTGAGGTTGTTAGGCGTCAGTTGTGCATATTAGACATGAGTTTTAGCTGTGAATCATATATCATGATTTCTATTTATCAAGTTGTGAGGGAACGAGCTTCATCACCTCAGTTCTCAGACATGACTGATGTAGGAAACTTGGTATATGATACTTGGGTGAGCTATAGGTGAGTCGTACTATGTGAATAAGAGGCTATTAAGCTGAGCTGTAAATGATTGCTGAGATGAATGTGTTTGCTATGCTATGTGAATGTTGATATGTTGTTATGCTCAGTGCTAAATTGATTAAATTGTTATGATATACTAAATATGAATATATCACTGTAAGCTGAATCTATGAATATAGCTATGTGGTGGTATTGCTGAATGTGTTAAACATTAGTAATCTAAGCTAGTCTATATATTAAGATGGTTAAACCAAGAAGATCTGCTGCAAATCCTCCTCTTGCTGATGTGAACCAAATGGCTCACGCCATGGAGGCCATGGCAGCCACTGTTAGGCAGAGTCTAGATATGATTCAGCAGCAGCAAGCTGCAAATCAAGCTACTGCTGCAGCTCAGGCAGCAGCAGCTACTACCTCAGCTGCACCTCCTCCTAAATACCATAGGTTGTTAGACCAAATGTTGCTGAACTCTGGAGCAGGGAGATTGAGAAGATCTTCCTAACCATGGGTTGCGCCGAGGAAAGGAAGATGTTATATGCTACGTATATACTGACAGGGGATGCAGAGATGTGGTGGCACGGAGCTCGTGCTATGTTGGAGGCCCGAGGTGAAGTTATCACTTGGGCTGTATTCAGAAGTAGTTTTCTGGGAAAGTTTTTCCCTTCTCATGTTCGTGTTGCCAAAGAACGAGAGTTTCTAAACTTGGTGCAAAGAAACTCATCAGTCTATGAGTATGCAATACAGTTTGAGCGGCTTTACAGATTTTATTCTCACCCGACCTTGGAGGAGTGAAGATGTCAAAGGTTTTCATACGAGCTGAGAACTAACATAAAGAGGATTTTGATCCCACTCAGGATCACAGAATTTGCTGACTTGGTGGATCAAGCCACCATTATGGTGAGTCTTAATGCAGAGGATGTTAGTGGAGTTGGGAAGGCTCCATCTAATAGAGCTGCTAGCAGTTATGGTAATGAAGGTAAGGGCGCTAAGAAGGGCCCCTACAGTTGGTCGCTACGCCAATAACAGTCTCGACCATCTCAATCGAAAGGATCGGCAGCATCAGCCCCAGTGCCAGAAGGGACTGCTACTTCTGCATTTCAGCCTAGGGGAGCAACTTCTTCCGCTCCTAGAGCCTCAGCGCCGCAGATTGTCAGATGTTTTAGGTGTGGTGGGCCACACTATCTGAGCTAGTGCCCACAGACTGATGTCAGAGTTTGCTTCTCGTGCCAGCAGCCAGGGCACCTTGCTAGGGACTGTTCTACGCCTAGTGGGACAGTTTCGTCTTCTGCTAGCGCCTTGCACGCTGTTAGGCCTAAAGCAACTAGGGCTCCAACGACAACCAGATCGAGAGCAGAGGGACGTGTATTCACTACTTCGGCATCAGAGGTAGCCTAGGCGACGGATCTTGTTCAAATGACAGCGATAGTGGCAAGTACTTTTCTTTCTGTATTGCTTGATTCTGGAGCCACACACTCTTTTATTGTGGACAATTGTGTGATAAACTTAGGATTACCGGTGAGCGATCTAGTGTTAGGTGTCCCATAGTAATTGAGGGACGAAGATATAAAGTAAATCTTATTTGTATCCCGATGTCAGGGTTAGATGTAATCCTGGGTATGGATTGGCTAACTGCCAATCGTGTGCTCATTGATTGTGGCCGGAGGTGTTTAATCTTTCCTGAGCAGCAAGGCTGTGTGGAATTTATTTTCACTCACCAAGTAGAAACATCCTTAGGTGAGGGAGTATCTTGTTTTGTTTTGTTGGGAGTTATGAATGCAGAAGTGGAGCAAAGCCTTCAGTCAATACCAATAGAATTGATTCCTAGAGCTGAGCCAGTGTCTGTAGCACCGTATAGAATTGCGCCAAAGGAGTTGATGGAGCTTAAGGAACAGATTAAGGATCTAATGCGGAAACAGATGATTAGGCCGAGTGTATCGCCTTGGGGAGCACTAGTTCTCTTGGTGAAAAAGAAGGACGGAAGTTCTAAATTATGTGTTGATTATCGCAAGTTGAATAAATTGACAATTAAGAATAAGTACCCGTTGCTGCGGATCCATGATTTGATGGACCAGCTGAGAGGTGCTAAGGTATTCTCTAAGATTGATTTGAAGTCTAGATACCATCAGATCCGAGTGAAGGATGAAGATATTCCTAAGACTGCTTTTCGCACTAGATATGGCCATTATGAGTATATAGTGATGCCCTTTGAAGTCACAAATGCTCCAGC
Organism: Abrus pulchellus subsp. cantoniensis; assembly: GCA_024086825.1. Lineage (NCBI taxonomy): Eukaryota > Viridiplantae > Streptophyta > Magnoliopsida > Fabales > Fabaceae > Abrus > Abrus pulchellus. The sequence continues at coordinate 18,536,278 of CM044056.1, forward strand.
TGTGTTTATGGACTACATGAATCGGATCTTTAGACCTTTCCTGGATCGATTTGTGGTAGTCTTTATTGATGATATTTTAATTTATTCTAGTTTGACAGAAGAACATGAAGAGCATTTGAGGACTGTACTTAATGTCTTAAGGGAGAAACAGTTGTATGCTAAACTGTCTAAGTGTGAGTTTTGGCTAGAGGAAGTGAAGTTCCTTGGTCATGTTATTTCAGCTAAAGGAATTGCAGTTGATCCTTCCAAAGTTGAAGCGATGTTGCAATGGGAAAGGCCGAAGACAGCCTCAAAGATTTGTAGTTTTGTGGGCCTAGCAGGTTACTACTGGAGATTTATAGAGGAATTTGCGAAGATAGCTGCACCATTAACACGGTTAACTCGCCGTGATCAACCCTTTATTTGGACTGAGGAATGTGAGCAAAGCTTTAATAAGTTAAAGCAAAGACTAACTTCTTCACCAGTGTTGATTTTCCCTTATACTAGTCGACCGTTTGAGGTGTACTGTGATGCTTCCCATCAGGGATTAGGATGTGTGTTGATGCAAGATAAGAGAGTGGTAGCTTATGCATCTCACCAATTACGAACTTATGAGCGAAATTACCCGATTCATGACCTTGAGTTAGCTGCTATAGTTTTTGCTCTGAAGGTGTGGCGGCACTATCTTTATGGAGCTCAGTTTGATGTATATAGTGATCATAAGAGTCTGAAGTATTTATTTGATCAGCGAGAGTTAAATATGAGGCAGAGACGTTGGGTGAAATTCCTTAAGGATTATGATTTTCAGCTGCAATACCATCCAGGAAAAGCTAACGTGGTGGCCGATGCATTAAGTAGGAATGTGGTTCAGGCATTCTCCCTAAGAGTCAGTGAAACCTTTTTGGTAGAACAATTCCGAGACCTGAACATACATGTAGTCTTATCACCCAAAAAGATTAGTTGTAGCCGAATTGTGGTGACTAATAATTTCTTACAGGAAATTAAAGACAAACAATTGTGGGATCCGATATTATGTCGGATTGTATTTCTCTTAGGGATAGATAAGACAAAGAGTTTTAGTAAAGGTGCTGATGGTATTCTCAGATGCCAAGGTCGAGTTTGTGTTCCTAGAGATACTGAATTAAAGAGAGCAATTCTAGAAAAAGGACATAAGGGTAGTCTTAACATTCATCCTGGTGTTACCAAGATGTATCAAGATTTAAAACAGATGTTTTTGTGGCCAGGCATGAAGCGAGAGATAGCTGAGTTTGTTAAAGCCTGCTTGACTTGTCAGAAGGCAAAAGCGAAGCACCAGAGCCCTCCAGGAGAGTTACAAACAATGGAAATTCCAGAGTAGAAGTGGGACCATGTGACTATGGACTTTGTGTCCCATCTACCTAGAATAGTTAGGAATCATGATACAGTGTGGGTCATAGTTGATAGGCTAACCAAGAGTGCACATTTCTTGCCAATTAACATGACCTTTAGCTTGGAGAAATTAGCAGAATTGTACATTAGAGAGATTGTCAGGTTGCATGGAGTACCTTCTAATATTATCTCTGATAGAGATCATCGATTCACTTCCCAGTTTTGGCAGAGTTTCCAAGAAGCTATGGGCACACAGTTGAAGTTGAGTTTTGCATACCATCTGCAAACAGATGGTCAATCTGAGCGTACTATTCAGACCTTAGAAGACTTATTGCGGACTTACATTGTAGAGCAGAGGAGTAATTGGGAGGATATGCTTCCTTTGGTAGAATTCACTTATAATAATAGCTATCATTCGAGTATAGATATGGCACCATTTGAAGCTCTGTATGGTAGAAGGTGTAGAACCCCTATCTGTTGGTTCCAAGATGGAGTATATTTGATGGTTGGACCTGAAATGCTGCAAGTAACTAAGGAGAAAAGTTGAACTTATTAGAGAAAAGCTGAGAGCTACCCAGAGTCGACAGAAATTTTATGCTGACCGACGCAGAAGATTCCTAGAATTTGAGGTTGGTGATCATATATTCTTGAGAGTATCACGCACTACAGGTGTGGGGCGAGCCTTAAGAGCCAAGAACTTAACACCTAAGTTCATAGGACCGTATCAGATATTACATCGTAGAGGACCAATAGCCTATGAATTAGCGTTACCACCTCAGTTGTCAGGACTACATAATGTTTTTCATGTGTCGAAGATAAGAAAGTATGTTCCTGATTCGTCTCATGTAATCGAGCCTAATGTTGTGGAGTTACGAGATGATTTGTCTGTGGAGGTCCCAGCTGCTCGTATCGAGGACACTAAAGTTAAGGAACTTAGAGGCAAGTCTATTCGGTTAGTCAAGGTTGTTTGGGACCCAGTAACTGGTGATGCCACATGGGAGTTAGAGGAAAGAATGAGAGAGTTGTACCCTCATCTTTTCTCTGAGGGATGAAATTTTCGAGGACAAAAATTTATTTTCGGGGGGAGAATTGTCAGGTTTCTAATTTATTATTGAGTAATCCATAATATTTTATACTTGTTAAATGTTAATTGAAGGATTATTTGGTATTGGAATATATTTAGATAGAGTTTGAAATTATAATTAAAAAAAAAAAAAAAAAAAGTGAACAGTACCGTATGAACACTACCAATGAACAGTAAAATCGCCTATGAACAGTACAAACTGCGTACAAACCGCGTATGTACAGTGACTACTGACATCATCATGACGTCATGGCTGACATCACATACGCGTATAGTGCGTGTACAGTATTTTCTGACGTGAATAGTGCCCTGAACAGTGTTTTCCGGCTTGAATAGTAAAGCCAACAGTGTTTCCGGCAATGAACATTAAATTCCGGTGGTGAACAGTAAATTTCAAAAATTTTCTATAAAAAAGGGGGCTTCACACAAAATTTTCATTTCTTCACCCCTATCCAAGGTTTTTAAAGGTTCTAAGGCCAAATACCACCATTTCTCTCATACTAAACCTTCCTAAACTTAGATTTCTCGCCAGATCTGAGATTCTACGTCTATTCTGAAGGATTTGAAGTAAGTTTCTTTAAGTTTGAAGCTATAATTACCGTTCGTTTCTCTTTTCCTTCTCTTTCTCATAGAAGTTCATGGTGTTTTTAGGAGAAACTCTGTTCTAAAGCTGAATCTTCGGTGAATCTTGCTATAAAACAAGTAATAATCGGTAGATCTAGTGTGAATCATCGTTTTGAGGTAAGAGGAGTTCATGGTAAATCTTGTTCAAGATGTTTTGATATGATTTTGTTAGATATATTGAATAAAAGCTATTTTCTAAAATGTAACTGCTGTTAATTGATTTCAAATGCTAAGATTTTGGCTGATCTATTATAAACTTGCTTTAGCTGAGCTGTTAAAATAATTTTGGCAATGTGCATCATGCTGAGATATATGTTTTGCATCATTATAGAGCCGAGTTACATGTTTAGATGGGTAGATATGTAACAGTAAGTTCATGCTGAGCTGCTGTGCTGTGCTGTCTGGATCCAAATACCGGAATGGGTCGCTCCCGGACCGGCTCGGTTCCTTCTAGATTACTTAGCCTGTGAAACCAGTTGAAAACCGTTTTCATGTTGTGCATTAGATGGGCTGAAAATGCATGGGGTTATTGCTGTGAGAAATATTTTGCTCTATATATATGATTTTATTTTATGTTTGGTAAGCTCACCCATGCATTTCTTTCTATGTCGTTGTGTGCATGTGTACTGCGATGATCGTACATTGGTACGTGAGCAGATGTAGCAGGTGTTGCATCTACTTCACAGGCTGAGGGGCCAGTGAAGAAAAGTTAGAAGCTGGAGTTGAGTAATAATGCATCAAAGTCCTTTTTCCTTATATTTGAGACCTCATGTAGAGAGAGCTACGTAGTATAATTTTAATTTTTTGAATATTTTGTACTAAATGTAATATCATGTTGTTCTGTTGGATATTTGTTGTACGAAACTTTATTTTACTTTGAATGAGAAGAGAATTTCATACTTATATTCTCTATTATTTATTTATCTTAAATAAGTGTGTGATGTAGAAACAATGTTCTCGGTTCCTTATAAGAAAGGGTCGTGACACTCTTATTTCTCTGTTCTCTTTTTTCATAATAGTTCTTTACTCTATGATGTTAGGAAGAAATCTAGTCTTTGGTAGTATCTCCAGTCAAAACATTGAGTTTATCTCTAAATCTCACGAAAAACTTAGTCTCAATGACTTGTTTCTAAGGGGACTTAATCCTAAACCTTAAGTTCTATTTGTACGTTTAGCCTGGAAAACTCAAACACCCTATTTTAAATAGTAGATAAGAAGTATTTTCTTGAAAGTATAATGTTAAAATAAATTCTTGGCATAAAAACCTATGGTTTGATTTAAGAATCACCAAAAACATAATTATATAATTAACAGTTATAAACTAACAATATATATATATATGATGAATAAATCTACACTAGGATCAGTTATGCATAATGATCCTTTATAACAAGAGGTCGTGACAACAATATGTACAAAAAATATAATTTACAAAAATTAAATTTCAAAATTCAACAAAATAATAAAACCTTAAAGACATTTTCATATAACACACAAATTCATATAACTATATGTATTTACAACAATTGTTTTACATGGAGTTCAAAATACAAATTTGTGAACAACAATTACATTTTTGAAGATTGTTGCTAAACAGTCTTATCACTAAGATCTAGACTAACAAAATGAATAAAACTACAACTTTTCCTAAAAAAGCTCGATGACTCCAAAAATTCCTCAGTTAGACCTTTTAGCATGACAAGTAGATACATTACCTGTCACATCTGCTCATGTATCACCGTACGGTCATCGCAGCACATATACCAGCACAAACAAAATGCAATGATGAGCTTATATAAACAATAGTAATAACTAAAGAGTATGAAAATATCAAGAACATTTATACAGCCTTTATAGGTCTCAACAAGCAACACAACAATATCTGTCAATTGATGCACCATGTTTAACCAATATATATATAATATATTTTATTATAATAATATTTTAAATTTTAGTGTTATAATTTAAAAAGGGAAGAAAGTTCAGAGGTTGGCAGTAACTTGTGCAATTACTCACCACGTCTCTGCAGTTCTTTTTTAATGCCCCATTACTGATCACTTATTGCACCAACTCACATATCTTTCTAGTTTTCTAACCATCTTCATCTCTGCTATCTCCCTGCCCCCTCCTTTTCCTCTTTCGAACCCTAAAATCAATTGTTTGGAGCGTAACAAAGGTATGTTATTTTTGCACCTTCTTGCTCTGTTTTGATACGCTTCTTCATCCTTCTCCCACTCCATTCTTGTATCTGTGTGCTACGCATTATATCTTCTCAGTGCTCACTTGTTTTTGTGTTGTTTATGGGTTCTTGCTAGCGTTTGTTTTCATTTCATTTTTTGGGTTATCATTATACATTTCAGAGCTATAAAAATAGTGATAATTCTTATTTTTATGCTTGCTGTGTATTATGCGTAAATTAGGGCACAAAGTTTTTCCTTTTCTTTTTTCTATTTTTGCACCAACAAATGGTCCTTAAGTGTGCTTCGAGATATTTTGGAAATTTTTGCATGCTTCTCTGATTGTCATTCACTATGATTAATTTCTTAGAAGTAATTGTAACAGTGACGTTGTAAACACCTTGTTTTGTTGTTTACAATTTTCTATTATCACTTTGTTTTGTTTAATGTTCTAGTTGTTTGTTAGTGTGAGTTTTCATGGTTTATGCAACTCTTTCTTTTATGCAGACTTTAAAATTAAATGGTCTACATTATTGTATTAGTTGAATACACATTCTACATGTTTTGGGTCATGAATAGCTTCACCATTTCTGCATTGTTCTATTTTTTGCGTCATCCTTGCACAACTTCTATATTATTTTGTGATTTTTGGTGTGCTTTGCTAAATTCTTTTCTTCATAAACACCCTCTTGAATTTGTTTAATTGCTCTTTGAAGTTCTTGTTTTATGTAAATGTCTTTTATGTGAGCATTCGATTTTTCTTCAGAGGGATTTTACGTTGTTTTAACTCACCTTGAGATTCGAACTTTTGTAATGAACTGCGTGTACACAGCATTCTAATTTTTCCACTTTCACATGCCTTTTTAATTATTGAATATCATGCTAACTCATGGCTGTGATTTTCTGATTTCATGTTTGCAAACTACACTGAGTAACCAACTTCTCAATTCTTTTTGATTTCATGTTTGCAAACTACATTCTAAATTTTTATTTTTCAGTGCTCAAATTTCTTGTTCATTCGCAGTTGCCATATGCATTGTTGATTCTTTTTGCTGTACAAATTCTCAGTGTGCAATTGTTGATTCTTTTTGCTATACAAATTCTCAGTGTGCTATTGGTTCCTTTTTAATGTTATGCATTTTTACCTGAGGTGTCATAAGTGTTCCCAGTTGTAACCACACTAGAATACACATTGTTTTAAGTTTTGGGTGCTGTGAATTGCATGTACATGTGGTGTTGCTGCATAATTCTTGTGATAAATTGTAATTTGTATATGCTTTTACGGTCTCTTGTCTATGAAATTTCAATTTTGATAAACATTGGCTGCATTCTCTGGCTGAACAATTACACTAAACTTAGAAATTGGGTATTTCACTGTCTTCCTGATGTCCTATCAGACTTAGATTTTCATTGCTCAATTTTATGATTTATACAGTCTGCATTCTTTGCTATTTTCTTTATTCTTCTGGCTACAAATTTTTGCCATATTTTGTTATGCTCATTGATTCATTCTTCCATAAGGCAGTCTGCAAAATCCACAGCAATTTTCTCATCTTTTATCCAATTTCACTTTTCTGGGTATCATTTATGTTCTCTGTTTTGTGAAAAAGGATAAATGCACAGTATTTTAGAATATAATATGGTCTGTATTTTGTTCACTGTCATCATAGCTGAATTTTCATACGAACTCTTTCATTGTGATGAATACATTTCGCATTTCAGAACTTGATTTTGGAATTTTACGGCAGATGCGGAGGAAAGTTGTTGCTAACCACCCAAAGTGGAGCCGGGTTCACATCACTGACTCTGAAAGTGAAGAGTCAGGGGACGCTGGTCTTTTCAAAAGTCCCTTCCATGAGCAACATCACAAATGCAACATCAAGTTGTGAAAAGTTATGGATGATCGAGCCTTTAAACTCCAAGAAGGGGAGTATGAACCCATCTGGTTGACTATTCAGACTAAGGGTTGGGATTTCTTCTGTGGGCTGACAGGCAAGGGGTTGTAGACTTCAGTTCAAGAATTCTATGCTAATGGTAAAGTCGACCCTGAAGCCACAACCTAGCTATCACCCTATAATACTATAGTCAGAGGCACCAGAGTTGTTTTTCCACCAGGAGTCATCAATAGGGTCCTGAAAATCAGAAGGAATACTTTTGAATCTGAGCAGGGCAGGTACACATCGCTGTTGGACCAAGCCCCTGACCATGAAGCTATCATCAGAATTTTGTGTAAACCAGGGGCTGAGTGGCGACCCTGGGTGGTGTTGAGCCTAGAAGCCTCATGGTGAGTGACCTCTTGCCAATTCTGAGAGCCTGGTTTCAATTTGTAATCAGATCTCCAAGCCCTATTCTCCATGATACCACCTTGCTCTTGAGACGTGCTCAGCTGCTACACTGCATCATTATAGGGCTGGACACATCAATGTGGGTAAGGTAATTTACTAAGAGATAAGGCAAATTATGGATGATGATGGACAACAATCCCTGGCTTTTCCATCTTTAATCACTCTCTTATGTGAAGAAGCAAATGCTCCTACAGATCCCAATGACATTCCAATTTAAAAACCAAAGTGGATCACAGCTGCAATCAATGATACATTTGTTGTGAATGCACAAAGACGTCCAGACAGACCACCAACAACACCTACAGTAGCAGCCTCTTCCTCCACCATGACCAGCAAACAGCAACTGAATTTAGTGCTCAACAGTATCTCGCAGTTGCAGAAATCACAAGCTCAATCGTAGAAATCCACAGCAAGGCAAGCCCAACTCTTGATGCAAGGGGTGATGAGGTTGGAAGCAAAGGTGGATAAGATTGCTCAAGACCTGCAGGTTCATGATACTGATGAAGAGGGACCCTCATGTAGCAAGCTTTTGCAGCTGATAATTACTGATTCTGATCCAACAGCTGATGCCTAGGAAGACCCAGATGAAGACCTTTGAATGACTTCATCAGCTCCACTTTATTTTACTGCTTTAGTTTTTGTTCTTGTTCGAATTTTCTTTTATTTTGGGTTTGTAATTAGTTTCATTATGGATTTATGTCAGAGAACAATTTGGTTGTGTTTTGTGGGTACGTGGGTTCCCATAGACAGTTATGTGCTTTAATTATATCCTACCAATTAGCCTATTTTCATTTCTTTCTATTGTTGTGCAGCCAATAACATTGGCAGTCTATAATGATTGGGGAGGCAAGTTCCAAGCCTCTGAGTGCTCTAAAATTATAAGGAAGTCTCTTTCTGCTTTCCCTAATTTTGTTTTGCTCTCTGATTGTGATCTTCACTGCATTTGTAAATCTTTGCATCCCTCTTGCATAGCACACTATTTAAGAATTCACACACAAATTTTAAATTTTGCTGGACATCATGATTGTTTTAAATTCCAAAATTTGCCATGTTAAGCAATTGAACTTATTTTACCTTGCTGAGAGCATGCTTGCTATGATTTTCATTTTCTTTGTAGGATTTGTCATTTTTCTTTGTTCTCTGCACATGCATTGAAGTTCTAAAATGATTGAGGCCATTATTTTTGTTTAACTATTTTTTAACCAAAATGTCATCCCTTCATTCATCCTTTGTTAGCCCTCTTGATCTTAGCCAATTTTTTCTTTCAATTTTACCCCAGCCCCAAACAGTGACCAAACACTAGCTCTTCCTTGTAACTTATAGATAGAATGAGCACAGATTTGAATAACATAAAAAATTTTAAGTTTGGGGTTTATATAAGAAAATTGCTTGAGGACAAGCAATCATTTTATGATTGGAAAGTTGTGAACTTTATTGAATTGGGATCAAAATACTTGTTATAAAATATCTAGAAATAGAAATTTATAATGATGTGGTCATTTGGGTAGTAATCTTAATGCTAAATGTTTTTTGGCTTATCTAAAGGATTAGGAAGCTAAATTTGTTTTAGAACTAATTAACCAAGGAATTGAGATTGGATATTTTAGAAAACTTGATCATTAGATTAAGCTGTATTTTGGGTCATATACGTATTTTATGCAAGGTAAAAAGTATAAGGAATTCTGAACTCAACCCACTTCTTAATTAATTTACAACTCAATTTCATTATCTTATTCAATTATATTCTGCAAGTTAGTTTTATTTATAATTAGTCTCTTCAATCTGAATTTTTAATTCCATAATTAATTAAATTTTCCAAGACTTATACTTTCACATTCTACACTTTATTTAATTTTCCAGTTCACAATTCCACTTTGTTTTTAACCTAACTAGTAATATTCTTCTAGTTTGGTATTTGATATTAATCCCTGTAGACGATAAATCTATTTTGTTACTTCAATAATTTGGTACACTTGCCAAAAAGTTATCATGTAATCTCTTGCAATATACTTATGAATTGCGCAATTGGTCTAAGTCTGGATGTGTCCGACCTTCGGCGCATTATATTGAATTGTGTGATGATATGTTTGTTTGTTTCACCAATATGTGACTGAATGAGATCTGGACTATCATAAAAAGTTGAGGATATATGATTGATTGATTTAGAATTATTAAAATATTTTCCTTCAGTATATGTGATGTGGACTAAGTTCAGGTATGTTGTAATTTAGACATTATTCAATGAAATAAATAGGGAAAAAGAGATGAATGAAATTGATGTGAATATCTGTGAACTGCTGAGAAAATATAAGTAAAAGAAAAGGAGTAATTATTACGTGTGTCATAAAAACATCGATTGGTGTAATTATAAATGTGTTGTAATATATCGACGGATGAGATTATAATACATATATTATAATACATTGATTAGTGTGATTGTAGCACCTGTATTAGAACAATATTGATTAATGTAAACAGTATGATTTTGGTGTGTCACTCTTGAGTTACCTTATAGATAGTTCAGAGCTATACTTGAGGTATAAGGTTTGGAGTCAATTGTAGAAATCTGAAAAAAATAAGAGTGGTAAATGTTGTTCATTGATATGTACATGATTAAAAGTGAGAAGTATTTACTAACCTCACGTTCATTTCTTGATTGAACTCTTAACTTGCTATGAGGGCTGTGAATGCACACGTTGTATCGATGTGTGGTTTGGCTAACCGGCGACTATCCATGCTGGCGTAAGTCCTTCATAACTAGGAAAAATATGTTGACAATGATTTAGGGGCTAGTAAATACCTAGTGTAGTAACCCATGGCTACAACAGACATGTGTTGCAGTTTAGAGATGACATTATATTTAGAAAGACCATCTATGTTCCAAATATTGAATTCATTAGCATTGAAACTTTGAATAGGATGATCATGATTTTCTTCTAAAACTAGATCAAGAGCAGTGGCCCTATTATAATAAAGTTTAGAAGAAGTTTTTCAGTTTTTACTACTATAATTATTAACTGGATTAACAGCTAAAATGGAATATGTTTCAGAAAATTGTTTTGAATCAACTTTAGAGATAACATTGACAGTCTTGGAGAGAGCCCTGTTTTAGGTCTAGCACTAGACTCCTCTGAGGCTTGAGGTGTATCAGGAATGATAGTAAGCATACTAGTGATTTTACTAAGTAACTCATTCTAATTGTCCTCTATGGCTTTGGATTTTTCTTTTTGCCTAGCTCTAAGATTTTTTGTTTGACTTTGACATTAATCTTAAAAGATTTGAAAAGAGATTTTTCTAATTGGATTTGGGAAGATGTTTCTTCTTCTTTTTGCTTAACATGATTAATAGAGATTTTGTCACCTAAAAAACCTGTAAATACTTATTGGTGTAATTTGCCTGTTTCATGAGGCCTTGAATATCACCGGAAGTGATAGATTCATAAGAGTTTTTGATTTTGAATGGCGTAGCTATTACAAGATTACCACTATTGTCCTTCAATTTTGGTAACTAATACTAAGTTGAAGGAGGCAGTTCATTCTGAACTATTTGGCCATCTTTAATCTCCCAAGAGATGACATTAGCAGAAGAAGTACTGATAACATCTTCTTGCCAAGGATAATCTAAATTGTTTTGAATGGTATAAGTATGAAACCAATCAAAGAAAAGAATATTTTGTTCAACTTTTTCAAGAAATTTATAAAATTTCTCTTGAAAGGCAAAAATTTCTTTAGAGATCTCAAAAGATGCATGTATGACATTGACACAGTGAGTGAGTTTGAGCAAGCTTGGAGAAGTATCCTTGAGGAATACAATGTTTCTGAGAATAATTGGATGAAATCAACATATGGAATAAAGAAAAAATGGACAGCATGCTACATGAAGGAAGTGTGTTGGAATGGAAAGTACTCAACTAAGTGAGAGTGTAAATTCTGATTTTAAGGCTTGTATGAAGCCCGGTGTAAACATTAAACAGATCTTTGCATACTTTGAACGTGTGGTAGAAGACAAGCGTTACAATGAGCTAATTTGTGAGTATGAGTCTCGTCATAAACTATCAATGTTGAGATATGAGATGTCTTCCATCCTATTACAAATGGATAAAATTTACACACATACTATTTTCAACCTATTTCAACAAGAATTTGCTTCATTTTTGGCATGCTGCATATCAAAAAGTAATGAATCTCCCCCTTTGTTTGAATGTGTCATAAATACAGTCAATGAAAATGGATCATTTGATCATACCTCAAATTCTAGATGTTGCACTTGTAGAAAATTTGAAACATTTGGAATCCTTTGTTCCCATTGAAGGTTTTTAAAGCAAATGATGTCAAAGTTGTGCATGAAAAATACATCATTAAAAGATGGACAAGAGAGGGTCGTTCTGGAATTATACACAATATTAAAAGTATAGAGGATTAAGGGGATCCTAAACTTGCTATCACAAGACAATACCGACAACTAGCTTCTAAAATGATTAGACTCGCATCGAAGGTATCTAGTTCAGAACAATACTCTCAATTGGTGGATGAATGTGTAAACGCTGTGTCTCATCAAATCACACAACTTCGATTAAAAGAGCAACATGGTGAAAGTCACAATGATGAGGTCCCTACATCAGTCATCAATAATGGTATACCACCAAAGGGTTTCAAGCACCGCCCAAGTATGAAGAGGAATAGGTATAAACAATTCAAAAGTTGGGTTGAGCTACAAGAAAAAAGGAAAAAAATTGGTCCATTAAGAGGACAATCCCAAAGGCAAAATGTTGAGGTACATGTATTAATGCACCTATCAAAATTTAAAATTTGTCCATTATTATTTGTCTTGTGTATAATAATTTGTTAATACTTTTAGGAATATCAACCCACCCCTTCTGAACCATGTGATGTCCATTGTTCGGCACCTCCATCTTATCATTCTCCATACACTTTCAACAATACTATCAATTTTACTACATTATCAACGGTAAATTCAAAAACATATAAATCCAAAAATTACCTAAATACCAATTTTATTTTTCCTACTAAGATGATTGATATTTTATCTAATTTTATTTCTTTTTGTAGAAATCTTTGGGTGATACAACTCGTTCAATCCTTGATCAACTTTAAGGAATTTTGTAGCTTTTATGTATTTTGTACAATGTTAATTGTAATTATGTGTAATTGCCCTTATAAATGCAATTTTTAACATTATCTCATGAATATAGTATATTGCATTTGCTGCTGTTAAGTTTTGATGTGTTTTTTTTTTTTTTTTCAGTTTCTGCAATATTCGCTTAAGCTATTATACTTTCGCTTATACTCACATCCACCACCAATTAGCAGCAAACTATCGAGCATACACACATATCAATGAGTCATTCTACCATTTTACCCTACACCAACACTTACAAGATACTTCAACATTCCAATAGCCAATGCCTGAAGAGTTTGCAACACATGTCTCATGGCATGGAGATACCCCTCAATTTCCAAATCATCCCAACCAATGTGAAATGTCTCCTATACATGAACAAGGGCAACCAGGAGCTGATGAAGAGGTCATACAAGAGCCTCAAGAGGAAGAACAAGATCAAGAGGTAAAAGGTCATCAAGATTAGCATAACAAGGAGCAAGGAGATCAAATGCATGATGATGTTATTGTTGAAGAATAAATATTTGTTTTTTTTTTTTCTATTTTCCTTCATTTCATTAGGAATATTTAACTTATGTTTAATTTTAGTTTCTTTCCCAATGTTTTTTGTTTCAAGGCATGTAATGTGAACAACTTGATGTTAGAAATTTCTATTTATAATATAAAGATATTATTGTCTCTTAAATTTGGTTACATTTGATTAGATTTACTCATATTATGTTATGGAGCTGATGACCAATTTTTGGTATGCATAGCTATCTAATTTTTGCATTTGCTTAAGCATTCCAAATATGATTACATTTGCTGCTGTTAAGTTCTGATGCATTTTTTTTCCAGTTTTCTGCAATATTCGTTTAAGCTATTATACTTTCGCTTAAGCTATTTTGTAATAGCTTAAGCTATTCTAATCATGCTTAAGCGAATATCAACTCTAAAAACTAATGCTCTCTGTCCATTTTTCGCTTAAGCTAATACACCAATCGCTTAAGCTATTTTACATTCGTTTAAGCTATTCTTGATTAGCTTAAGCTATTTTTTATGGCTTAAGCTATTTTGAACTCTGAAAATGGGTGCTCTCTGTCTATTTTTCGCTTAAGCTATTATAAATAGCTTAAGCCATTTTGTAGGATTCGCTTAAAGCCATTTTGATTGGCTTAAGCGTTATGCATATTTAAAAATTAGAGCTCTCTGTCCATTTTTCACTTTAGCTGATTATTTTCGCTTAAGCACTTTTTTTTAACTTAAGCTAATTGGGAATACCAAAATTCGCCCAATCCATTTTTTGACATAATTAAGCAAAAATCAGCTATTCTCGCTTACGCGAATTGGATCCGCTTAAGCGAAAAAAAGACTAGAAGTCCAGTTCCCGTGCAAACTGGAGACAATCTGAATCCTTTAATAGGGTGCCACGAAGCCTTTAGTCAGTGAGGCTGTTTTAATAGGTTGCCACGTGTTTCTAGCTGGGTTGATCAAAATCTGTTAGGTGTTAATTGTGTCAGTTTTGCTATAAATGACAACTTTGATGTTAGATTGGAATATCTTGTAATTCATTCATCAAACTCTTGTAATCTTCTCTTCATCTTAATAAAGCCATTTTGGAACCTTTCATTGTATGGTTCCCTATTCTTCAACTTCTTCGAGTCTTTCACATTCCTAGAACTAGAAAAATTTTATAACAGAATACTCAAATAAATGGGTAGCAAAGGACAAGACCATAGACATAGCACCTTTGGCATTCACAGGCAGTTCCATTGGCTCATGGACAACTCAATTTCTTACCCAGATAATTTCTTAATTATGGAGTGATATCATAATACGTTAATGGAATCTTGTGTGGGGAGTGAAGGAGTACAAAAATATGCTCAGTGACCTGATATTAAAATCCACTGGAGCTTATTAACGGTTTGGGCAGAACGGATCAAGAGAAAGGTGATTTCCTACTTATTATATTATTGGTGGGAATGTGACATGAGTACACCGGTGTTTACCTACCTAAAAATTATGATTCATTGGCCACAAATCTCCAACTAAAATCCCCTGCAAGAACAAAAGTCCCATCAGATGCAAGACACCATCACAGAAAAAAGTAGAATATATAAATATTTACAATCTGAAAGTGACATTCAGAGAAATTTAAAAGTGAATTTCATACCATATCAATGATAATCAGCAATACTCATTGGGGTTTTCTTTGCTTTGGATGAGAGGAACACCATCTTCCCTCCAAACTACACTCTCTTCACATAAAGCCTCTACCACCTCCACATACAACTGATGCTCCTAAATTTGGAAATAAAAACAAGTAGTAATCACTTGCTGTCCATCTTGTAAATCTGCAAAGTTACTAGCCTTTTAATTGCATAAATGCCAAGGTTCATGTATGCTTCTTATTACAAATTTATCCATTGAATTTATTCAAAGATGAAAGCGGTTCAATAGTTTATAATTCACTAATTTGGGGAACTGATTAATGATATAGATTGTCAACTCATTACTGATAGACCAAGTTCTAAATTAGGCAATTATAATTCTGTATTAGGAAGTTATTAAGAAATAGGTCAAAATATGACAATTATATTAATTCTGTATACCAAACCAATTGACCAGCTCAGCAACATGTAACTAACGCCCACCCCCGCCCCAAAACACTTATTTTTCTTATGTGTATACACGTTCCATATTTTGGATTTCCCATGAATTAGCCCACCAGCTGATCCATGTCTTGCACTGCTTCATGATCTGCATTACTCATATTTGGTACTCTTCACTCTTTTAGAGCTCAGCCCATTGAATTCTATTATAGAAATCTAACTCTATTTTCATATAGAATTTCTGTCAATAAAACTGTCCTATTTGTATGAGTAAACTCCTGGGTCTAACAACTACCTCCTTGAGAACCCGTGCAGCCAACTTCTCTGCAATATCATTAGCAAGCACAGGGACAACACGCTGAGCAAGGATACGTCCTGTGTCATAGTGTTCATCAACAAAATGAACTGTAGGACCTGAAAATCTGACGAACATAGAAAAATGAAATAAGTAGTCAAGCAAGTAAAACAGTGTTTCAATGGAAAAACATGCTGGAGAGATTTTACGAGAAGGGTACCTCGCTCCAGAAGCAATTACAGCCTTATGCACCTTCACACCATAGAAGCCCTTGCCTCCAAAAGCTGGAAGAAGTGATGGATGAATGTTGAATATAGATCTTTCATAAGCACGGATCAATTCCACTGGTATAAGTTTGAGGTATCCAGCTAAAAGAATAAAATCAACCTCAAATTTCCTGATTAAAAAATGTATCATATGTTAGTAATGCAACCACATCTCCATGCCATGCAGAAATCAACAGTCCTTGTCTTCTTTACAGATTTTTCCATATTTGTGCTTCAATGGTTTTTTATTTGCATTTCATCTTCAAAGCATAGAAGCCACAAATCAGATTCATTAAAAGAATAAACTCTAAAGTCTATAGTTAAATACAAATAGCAGGAAATGATGTAAAGAAGCATCAGACCTAAGTGTATCAACAAGGTCACTTGGAGATAATCCATTGCGCTCATCCTTTGCTGTAGGAAACAATATAACTGGGATGCCATTATTTTTTGCATACTCTGCACCTCCACACGCTGGTATTAAAAGAAACAAATAAGGAACTTTAAGTAGACCATGGGGCAAAACAAAAGAAAAATCAAAACATAGTCCCAACATCCCGTGTCACACATGACTAGCAGTACCAGTACACAAGTAAATTTCCTTTTTCTACTCACACAAACAACAAATATGATCTTAACTCAGTAACTATTTGCAGAAAAAGTGATTTCTATTTCACTTGATGAAAAGGAGATTACAACAAGAGGTATTTATAGAAAAGAAAAACAAATCCGATTCCTAATCTAGGCCTTTAATTCTGAAATTACAATCAATCTTAAAAGGAAATCAAGGATTATGCTTAATTTTGGAATGAATATTGCACATTGAGTGTGATCGATTTTATATGAATAATGTCATTTTTCCCTCCAATGAGTGTTTCACAAACATGATTTGGTCTGTGTGACACTGTATGAACCCAACCTTCTTGACAACTTGGGACAGTTTGTCAAACCAAGCTCTTGGGGACTGCTTAAGGCCATACAAAGACTTTTGAAGTTTGCATACTTGTTGATGGTGCTAGTGGACTCAAGTCCAGTAAAAACTTGCATATACACTTCCTCTTTTGAATCAACATTCAGGAAAGCATTCTTGATATCCAGTTGATCCAATGGTCAATCCAAGTTTGCAGCTAATGATAGTATTACTCTAAGTGAGTTGAGCTCGGCCACTAGTGCAAACATTTCTTCATAACCAATCCCACAAGATTAGGTGTATCCCTTTGCTACTAACCAGGCTTTGTACCAGTTTATGATTCCATCAGCATTATACTTGATTGTGAAAATCCATCAGCATCCTACAGCTTTCTTCTCCTTTGGTAGTATGGTGAGTATCCATGTATTGTTCTTTGCCAAAGCTTGGACTTCTTCTACAGCAGCTGCCCATTTTGGTTGTTGAAGAGCTTCTTGAATGTTTCAAGGAATTTCAACACTATATCAAGAGAAGTTACAAAGCTCTATATTCCTGAGAAAGCTTGCCATAAGACACGTGTTTTTCAATTTGGTGTTAAGTGCAAGATCTAACACCCTTTCTGAAAGCAATGAGTACATCAAGGTCACCATTAACATGATCTAATTCAGGAAGGTTAGGAGCAGTGTTACCTAGGTGATTTGCAGATTTTGAAGTCAAGTTTGATTCCTCACCTTTGATTCGGATTTTGCTGGACTCTATTGTCTCCTGAGCAATGTTATCAATGGTGGGTCATGGCAAAAAACAAAAACACTGTCATAAAATTATGGCGGATGCCATGGCGGGTTATGGCGGTCATACTAAATATAAACCTTTCATTTGACTTACATCTAACGGGTTATAATTTATTACTTCACTGGCCGTTAGATGTGAGTAAAATGAAAGGTTTACATTTGGTGTAAAAGTTTTTAAACTTACACAATTGTAAGAAAATCCTTCTCTTATATATATATATATATATATATATATATATTGCAAAATGTGATATAAAACTAGAAAATTAACTACATACAAAAGAAGGAAGGTGTTGGGTCTAAGTCAATTGGACCCCCATTAAAGACATATCAAAGGAAAAGGGGTAAAATGGGAAGAATGAGCCAGGAGGCCATTATGCTAGATTCTAACAGATTAACAAATTAGCATATGTGGCAAGGAGGGTGGGGGAGAGGAGAGTGGCAGGGAGAGAGAGATTATATAGAGGTTGAACACTTGGCCAAGGGGGATCATTTTGGGGGGAAGGTCATTTGGGTGTGGCTGCTGTCATAGGATCCATTTTGTCATTATTATTTGCTTCTGTTATTTCATTCTCTGTTTGTACTGTCAGGGTACTCCCTAAGATTTCTGTGATTAATTCCATAAACGTACTCAGTTCCTATCAGAAGGTTTTGAGAAAAAAAGAATAAAATGGTTGTAAAATAGTGAAAAAAAAATGAAGTTACAACAGAAAAGTAGAGAATTAAAAATAAATATGAAGAAGGAAACTTGGGAGTGAAAACAGAAAAATAGAATCAAGAAAACAAATTAATAAGGAAAAAAAAATGGGGGAGTAAAACAGAATGAGGGAAAAACAGAATTGAAAAAAAAAAATATAATAGGAGAGGGAAAAACTAAAAAAAAGGGAAAGAGCCCACAGAAGAAAAATGGAAGCTGGATGTCCAAAAACAGGGCCTTCCACTCACAGACTGGAAAACAGCAGAAAATGATGTCTTCTCCAGCAAAAATGGTGAAGGAGATGAAGGAGAAGTTGGCTTTAGAGAAGAAGGAAGAAAAACAGTGCAGAGAGAACCCTAAAAATTTTACCATTTGAGAAGAGAAGGAAAAAATTTTAAGTGAAAAAAGTCCATTTTGCCCTTAAAAAAAACCCTAAATGACACTATAGCAAGGGCAAGATTGGACTTTCGCTCCCCCTCTCCATTACACTTTGAAAGTGCACACCCACACCAAGACACTGTCTACAATTAGGACTTAACTTCTGCAAATAAAGAAATACTTCCCCACAGCAAGCATCATGTGGCTAACCGCCGCTCCACAGCGGCACAATAGTGACGAAGAGAGACACCCCAGAAAAATGCAAAACGAGATCGGAGGGGAGAGAGAGATCAGAGAAGAAAGAGATTGAAGATGAGAGGGAAATGTTTTTGACTCATGAAGAGGGCAGAAGAGATGTAACCTTAGGGTTTTTCAGTGCGGGTCAACCAATGGACTGGGTCAGGTTCGCGGCCCAACCCATCAAAATGCCATTTTTCAATAATTTCTAACATGGCTGCCATTACCGCCATGTGAGTAACGGCTGCCGTGGCGTCACCACCAAAAACTGCCAAAAAACGGCAACACTGTAACGGCGAGGTTATAAACTGCCACTGAATTCCACCATGGCCGCCATTTAACAACAATGCTATTGAGGCTTCCTTTTTTGAAATAGACCTAAAGATTGGTTTCCTATGCAGTAGGTTGATCTTCTCCCCCCTAAATTTTCTCCTCCTCCTTCTGAATTTATTCCTTATGCTGTAATCACATTTTTTGTTGGTGGCTCAACCATCTCCGCTTCCAATTGTTGAAATTCTGCATTTTCTATAGATGATGTCTTCTCCCCTTGAATTTCAATTTTTGGATAATACGGTTGCCTTTCAAAAAAGGTCACATCCATAGTGTGAAAAAACTTCCTTGTTGTGGGATAGTAGCATTTGTACCCTTTTTGGTGGGGTGAGTAACAAATGAAAATACACTTGATGGATTTGCTATCAAGTTTACTTCGATGAGGATCATGATTGTGTACAAATGCTGTACATCCAAATACCTTGAAAGGGAGAGAGTTGAGGATCCTGCTTGCTGGGCAATATGTTTGTACTGCAGACTCTGGAGTGTTGAAGTTAAGGATTCTGGAAAGCATCCTATTAATGAGATAGGCTGCAGTGAGTACAGCTTCTCCCCAATATTGCTTTGGCATATTGATTGATATCATGAGTGACCTAGTGACCTCAATAATGTGCTTGTTCTTCCTCTCAATTCCATTCTGGTGTGGGGGTGTTCACACATGAGCTTTGATGAACAATTCCATGATTTTGGAGATAAGTGTTGAGAAATGAGTGGAAATACTTGCAACCATTATCAGTTCTGAAAACTTTGAGGTTTTCTTGGAACTGAGTCTGCACCATGCTTTGAAAATTTTCAAATATCTTTCCCACTTCAAATTTCTCTTTCATAAGGAAGACCCACGTCACCGTTGTGTGGTCATCAATAAATGTGACAAACTATTGAGCTCCGGTGATGTTGTTGACCCTTGAACATAGTTGTTAATCTCAGATAGCAGTAAATAGTGGCCGACCCCTAAAACAATATAGCATAATTGCATATTGCGGGATGACTACTATTTAAAAATTTATAATATACATATATTATATGTTATCTACCCAGAATTTAAATACATATGCTCAAGAAATTCTCAAGATTACATAGTCATCATTCCAAGTAACAGTGTAAAAGTGCAAAACACTGCATCATGGATGTACATTAAACTCAAAATGCTAAACCATGCTTGAACAGCAAAACAGAGGATGAACAGCAAAATAGATCTTGAACAGAAAAGCAAGAATGATCAGTGAATAGTAAAATAGAGCTCAAACAGAAAAAGCAAAATAGATGCCAGAAAAGTTGATTTCTCCAACGAAATGGAGTGAGTGAAGCTTTGGAAAAACTGATTTCTCCTGTAAATAGAAAAGAAGAGAAGCTCGAAAAGCTGATTTCTCCGGCAAAATGGAGTGGGTGAGCCTCCAGACTTAGCTCAGTTTTCCAACAAAATGGAATGGGTGAGTCAGTGAGGAGGGGAGAAATTGCTATGTTGAGGTTTCAACTTTTCATGCAAAGAGGAAGAGTGTCAAGGAAGATGAAATATATGTTTTATCAAGGGTAAATGACCTTTCTAACCTTCAAAATAATCAAATTGGTGCGTTTTTTTGGGTTTCTTCCTTTCCCCAAAATCGCACAATAGCACCTATGACTTCTCCTTGTTTTGGCCACAGAGCACCCGCAACCACCACGACGTGACAAACACCCTATGATGTGGCGGCTCCGCCCTGCACCAGTGTGATAGTGCCACTATAGCGAGCTATTAACAACTATGCCCTTGAAGGCCCCCACACATTGCTATGAATTAAGGAAAATGATTGAGTTGGCTTATAATGTTGTGCCATGTAGTCATTTCAAGTGTTTGGACAATTGACAATTGACAAATTTTAGCTAAGCTAAATGATAACACGACCATAAAACAATATAACATATTTTGCAAAAGAGAAAAAATGAAAGTAAAGGGGTGGTAGTAAAGTAAACCATTACCACTTCGATCTGTGACCAATACAAGAACATCTCCATGAAGTGATCCCCTTCTGGAGGCCTCATGAATGGATCTGAAGTTGGATCCACCACTAGACACAAAAA
The DNA here is from genome assembly GCA_024086825.1 of Abrus pulchellus subsp. cantoniensis. Taxonomy (NCBI): domain Eukaryota; kingdom Viridiplantae; phylum Streptophyta; class Magnoliopsida; order Fabales; family Fabaceae; genus Abrus; species Abrus pulchellus. The sequence continues at coordinate 18,557,544 of CM044056.1, forward strand.
CTGCTAGCTTTTTCCTTCTCACTAAGACCTGAGCCCTCACCTCATGGCCCTCCTCTGGCTCTGTAGTACTACTACTCCTGCTGCAACATATTCTCCTCCAAGAACTAGAACACACTTCTTTTTGCACAATGCTGATGGTATAAAAATCTCCCCCAGGAACCTCAAGATTCTGGGACTGAATTGAAGGTCATGAAAGTGAAGGTAACAGAGGGAACTTTAAAGAGAGTGGTTGTTTCACAATTGAACCTGATGGCACTAATGATGATTTCAGACAAAATCTGGAAAGAACTGGTTGAGCTTCCATGGAAATTTTAATTGAAACAAAAAATCACAAATCTTAGTTCAGTACAGTATTCTGTGTTATGGGCAAGGATGAAAATATTGGAAGTTGTAGGAAGGGTTCTACGCTGCATAAGAGACAGAGCCGTGATGGTGCCAAAAGAGGTAAAGCTGGTTGAAGGGGCCTGAAGGAACAACACAACTATGCTTTTGTGATGGTGATACACAGTGCACTATGTCAAAAGTTTGCCTATGCTTCCAAAGCACACAAAGAACATCAATTAGTAAATATTGACTGCAAGGAAGAGGATAAAAAAGCCATAAATTTATCATATAAAAACACAACTACACAAGTGTTACAACAACTAGACCCAAAACAAGAATTCTTATTAGCCTTGACATAAGTGTATGTATTCATGATGTGTTTAATAAAAACATGTAGCATAGAAAATAATGAACAAAAAATTCAAACAATCAGATGTTAAATGAGCAAATAAAACACAAAGGAGAAAAGAAACAAGTTGTTGAGTAAAAGGAACAAGAGACATAGGATAAATCAGTGTTTCAACAACACAGCGGAGTATGTATTTAAATAGAACATCATTAATACAGAATATACAGTTACTAATTTATCATAATTAGAAAGATATTGATAGAAATCAATTTGAAATGACAGAAAAAAAAAAGTCCAACGAACGCAGTGTACTGAAATACGTATTATTGCACGAAAATAAAGATGAATCAGTATGATTCACCGCAAATACAGCAAAAAAGAAGAATGCACAGTAAACTATCTTGAGCTATTCGAGGTGCTCAGGGCCTCCCAAATGGAATTACTTCCCACAGTACTCTCTCCCCTCTCACTCTCGTTACCCCACAATATATCCGAATTTATTTTCTCTCTCTTGACAGTTAGCGCACATACGCATAAATTCACTGCATAACAAGGGAGTGGTTCCCTGGTCCCACCCTATTTCTCTTTCTCGCATATACCCTTCCAAACCTTTTATTATTACTATCAGATATGCAGTTTTTGTGTTCCTTATAAAATAACCTTTCTATCAAGCTATCCCATGCATGATTTGGAATTCATTTGATCCCCCAAAAGCATCAACCAAGGAGGTACTTCAAATCTGTCATGCACGCTGTAAAACTAGCAGAACAACTCAGCAAAATAATTATCCTGCACCTCATGCATGCACGAAATTTGTTCAAAGACATCTACATAATCCTTAAGGCGTTGGTCTTCAAACCCATTTTGCAGAACTCAATTTGAAGGTGACTTCTATTTTTTATCCAAAACTCATAAGCTGCCTAATGGGAAATTCTGCAGAAATTGAATGGAACAACGACCTTGCTCTCAATTTTTAGTGAAATCTACAAGTGGGAAATTGTCCCTAACCACATATATATGTTCTCTGCAGTATCACCTTTCTAACAACCCATCACAAGCTTGTTTTGGACTCCAATTGCACCCTCAAAAGACTAAATTAAGTAAGTACTTCTCTCAAAATCCGGACAGGACCAGATCTACATAATGGAATACTGGGAATAACCTGCACATGGAATTTGATGTGCAGGCACATTTTTGGAATCCATGTGATGTTAGCTTTCAAACAAGACTGACGGGACTGAATTTGGACACCATCTCACCCACTTACACTCCAATCATTGTAAGTGCTTCAGTTTTGGATTGCTGCAGCAGCCTTATTAGTGTTTTCTGGGTAAATCTTTGTCCCACAACTGCGTGGTATAATTGACATTCTTCCTTGCAGTGTTATCTTTCCAAAGAGCTATCTTGAACTCAATTTGGACACCATATCACTGAGTTACACTCCAATTCGAAAATGTACCAAAACTTGAAAATTCTCGTTGTTCAGAACTAAGTACCCTACAGTACCAATTCTGTTTTTAGCTAATTAAAATTAGTTAACTTGGTTAAAAACCTCCTCTAATGAGCTCTATGTTTGTATCCTTGAAAAAGGAATGCACCAGTACTTTGCATACTGCATTCGGATTCTAAACACCTGAGTTACGAGCCCAAGTGCAAGAACCGCCCAAAAAAGACAATTGTTGGCCCATACAGAAAGATGTGGAGTACAGATCAATCAAGACTGGAAGTTGAAGCATCTTTTCCTCACCAAACTAGGTTACTCTCAAAGGTGAGGAGCGAAAAACTTTCATATGACTTGAGTTAAGGGTAGAGGGAATAGATAGGAATGTACTTGATGAAACTATGAACGTTGTGTATGGTTGAAAATTCTTGAGAATTTATCACTCTCTTGAGTTTATAGACATGTTATGTTTGAAAATGAAATTGATATGTTTGCATATGTTGTTGAGGTGCCTATATTGTATGAAACTATATGATTGAATGCTAAGTTAAGTGAAATTTCACAGTAAGATTTAAGGTCCTAGACTTGGTGAATACTGTTAAGAAACTTGGACCTAATATGATCCCAAAAGTTAACTCATAGGAGGAGGACTACTCTAACCCTTATAATGAGTATCCTAACTATATTCCTAATCAATTGTTATCTTAACAAAATGTATGGGTGGCCCAACATTAAAACTAGATAGGTTTTGATACCATGTTAAGAAACTTGAGCTAACTTTTGAGAGCAAGTTAGGCCCAAGTTTATTAACAAATACTAAAGGGAATGGAAATTGAGTTTTTCAACGTAGTACTAACTACACTAAAACTAATTCAATGAAGTAAGCCATAAATTGGCACATATATTCTATTACCTAAGAAAACCAAATCAAATTATACTGAATAGAAACACCTAAGCACTTGACTCTTGATAATTTAGAAAAGGATATGATCTCTTGATGAGATTGTTGCTTAGGCCATCCAATGAACTACTAAGTCCCATGACTTTGAGTCATACTAAGCTAATTACCTTAATCCACAATTTTAATCGAAGCAAGACACAAAATAGTTAACATCTCAAAAAAAATTACATTTTCATCTCAAAAAAATAATTGTTTTCATCTAAAAAAAAAAATTAGGTATTTTGGTCGTCAGAAAAAGGTCATTACACCTTGAGACTATTTTCGGGACTCATTAGCCATAGGGACAAAGGGTAAATAATCAGATCTAGAAATAGTAGAAAAAAGAGATTTATTAACAATGATGTGGTCTGTGATCCTATAATCAAGGATCCATAGAACAAGAGAAGAAGAGCTGACACCAACAAAAGAATTACCTATGTGGGTGAATGATTAGGTGCCAAAACCAAAAGCAATGGTCGTTTTCAGGTGTTGGAGAAATATGGGAGTGTAACCAACAAGCTGACCTCCCCCCCTTTCAAAGCTTCATCCTATATTCCACGTATCACAGCTTAAGAAAGCTGTTTGCAATTATGCAGTAGAAGCAGAATTACCACCTGATTTGGAGGTCAATGTTCGTGAAACTTTTGCACTAGAAAAAGTTTTGGCTAGCCAGGAGATTGTCAAGGCTGGCAGCAAAATAAGGCAGTTCTAATTCAGTGGCAAGAATTGGCTTAGGAGGATGCTACTTGCGAACTGAACTTGTGAATCAATTTATTGATCTCAGCCTTGGGGCAAGACAACGCTATTCTTCTTGAGGAAGGAAGTGATAGAGCACAAGATATTGGATCTCATGTGGACAATGACCTAGTACAAGTCACGGATCAGCTAATGGGCTCAAATCATGGGAGGCCCATGATATGGAAGGTGTATACACGTAAGGAAAAGGGATGTGCAGGGGAAGAGAGTTATGCTGCTGAGCTTGCCAGTTTGTAATGCTATGCAGCGTGTTAATAGGATAAGGAGGAAAGGTGAGTTAGTATTTTTCATTTTCTGTTTAGACAGATAAAATACCATTTCTCTGAGGAGCTTAGGCTCCGGTATCCATTGTAAGAGTTCAGGCTCATTGTCCATTTAATCTCATAATCATAGTCTCACAGTTGTTTAATTCTGTACCTATCAGCAGTTCTGAAGAAACTTATGGACCTGAATTTTCTTCAATTTAGTTTGAATTGTGTTCCCTACATCTAAATCATGTAGTTTATTTTGTTTTAATTGAGAATGGAGAGACAGATCATTTAACATTATCAATAGTGAAAGCTATACTTAAAACATTGCTCAACAGCATATTTTACAAATCAGCATAAACTACCTTCTTTTCTTGTATATTGTGGACCTCCAGGACAAGGTCAATTTTAATTTATTTTTTTTTCCAGGGGGGGGGGGGGGGGGGGGGGTGGGGGGGGTTTAATGTTATGAGCCTATGTGCTAAAGTGGGACAGTTAGTTATAACAGAATGGTATGTGGTAGTATGATGATGGAAATTATATCACATGAAGCAACTAAAGAAGGTTAAAAGGTGGAGAATTATGTGGAGCTCTAGACCTCTCTCTCTCTCTCAAGGTCTCTCATCCTCTTTCTCTCTGATTGTATTCCCTCTCCTCTGAAACTATCTCTTCTTGTTCATGGTTATCACTCTTGTTAATGTTAATTCATTTATTTGATTAATAAAACACATCATTCACACTCGTATCATTTGATCTGAAAAGTAGTTGAGCAGCTGCCACCAGCTATTACAAAATGCAAGGTGACTAAAAACAAAGCGATATTCCAATACTAGTCACTGCATTCAATTCTAAATTGAATCTTCATTATTAAACATGTAACTTATGATTGTCTCTAAATTTTCAACATGCAGAAATATTCAGCTCAAATGTAAACACCAATAATAAGCATGGGGCCCCAGAAATGCACTCAACCATATTCCAATACTAGTAACTGCATTCAGTTTTAAGCTTGAACCTTCATTATTAAACATGTAACTTATCATTGTCTTTAAATTTTCAACATGCAGAAATATTCAGCTCAAATGTAAACACCAATAATAAGCATGGGGCACCAGAAATGCACTCAACCATATTCCAATACTAGCAACTGCATTCAGTTTTAAGCTTGAACCTTCATTATTAAACCTACACATATGATTGTCTTAAATTTTCAACTTGTAGAAATATTCAGCTCAAATTTAAACACCAATAATAAGCATGGGGCACCAGAAATGCACTTGACCACACAAACTTTGACACCCATAGCATACCAGACAAAAAGCACAGCAAAGCTTAATGAATACAGCACACACCAAAGCATACCATACACAAAATGTATTCATGTTCCTTGTGATCAGAAACAAAAGCACACAGTGTTTCTTCAGAAATAAACAACTATTTATTCAGAAACAGACATGGTTACGCATCAAAATGAAAGATCAAGGGAAATCGGTTACCTAGAAATGGTAACTCCAACAGCAAAGTGAACCTCACACTATTCTCAGGAAACTTGAACCTCTTCTAAACCTGATTTGATCAGCAATAAGAAAATCAACAACCAACAGAAATCAGGGAATCTATATCTTTAGGATATAGACGACTGAGAGATGCTGAAGTTAGAAGAAACGAACACCAAATGAGCTTTTATTTGGATTGACGAAGAGAATTCATGAACAGTGGAAAGCAGACAGAGTAGGGTGTGCTTTGGTTTGGGAATGAGGGTTCTTGTGAGATTAGAGCATCAATGATGGATGGGAACCATGAATGAGATTGAGAGAGAAGAGGATCATGCACTCATGCCATTGAGGAGCAAAGAAACTGAACGAGAGGGAAAGATTTCTTTTTCAAAGAAATGCAGTATTTGTTGCGAAACCAACCCACTCTCTTAGCCCTCCGCAGAAAAATATCTTTACATACAGCTAATTTAACAAGATATTATAATACGGGGATAAAGGATATTTTAGTCCGTTTGCAACACTTTTCTTTTTTCTTTTTTCTTTTTTTAATTTAGTCTTTGCTGGTAAAAAGTTTATACATCAATTTTTATGTAAAATTTTATTTCTAAGGTTATCCATGTCGTCATGTATGTTACAATGATTAACTCTTTGATGAAAGATTAATATTTAGTGTAACATATTTAAATTATCTTTTAATTTAATATAAAGTTAATTTGTTATAATTTAGTTTTTATAGATAAAAAAATTATATATATTGTTTTATATAAAAAAAATTTTAAATTTTATTCTTATTATTATGGTGATATTTTTCTATCATTTTTAAGAGAATATTTTGCAAAGAAATTTTAGATTTTATTTTATATTTTTTAATTTATGACATCAAACTTCATTATACAAATTAACATATTTTCATTTTAAACCTATATAAGAACTATCTTGACAAAATTTTATGTCTTGATTTATCTTTACATGAATATCACCTTCAATATTTTCATCTCAAATATCATTAATTGTCTATTTCATCATTTTTAAAATATATTTACAAATTTAATAGTAAATGATTTAAATAATTAACAAATATGAAACAGTCATTAACCCTTCCATTGTAATCAACATTGGAAAGTTATAACAAAAATTCTTATTTATCTTAAGAAAACTATAAACTTGAGATTACATTACAGTAATTATCCTGCTATATTGGAAGATTATTCCAATGCTAGTTGGATTACAAATCTAAAGGTGATAATAAGTTCACTTCAAGATGGATTTTCATCATAGGTGGTGAAGCAATAAGTTGGGTCTCAAAGAAACAAAAATGTATTTCATATTCTATTATGGAGACTGAGTTTATAGCTTTACTGGGCTCCGGTAAAGAGGTAGAATGGCTTAGGAATTTGTTATATGATATAAAGTTGTGGCTACAACCAATAAATGTTATTTTGATCTTCTATGATACTGAATCAATTATGTCTTTAGCACATAACAAAGTTTATATAATAAAAAGTCTAGAAATGAGTGTGTGAGGCAATTAATAGAAAATGGTATAATTATCATCACATGTGTAAAATTCCAAGAGAATTTAATAGACCCACAGACTAAAATTTTATTAATTGATTAAAACCCATAATTGTCAAATGATGGGAATCTAACCTTTTTCTTATTCTAATAGAACACTAGTTTCAAGGTTTAATGGGTGTATATATATATATTCATGAAACCTAGATAAGCACATGGCCATAAAAATGCTTAAAATTAACAAATTCTTGAACTTGATAAGAAAAACAATGTTTATGTGTAAATTTTTGGTACTAATATAATGAGCAAATGTTTAATCAATTAGACATATGTTACTCTATTAGAACATTTAAAGTTTACCCTAAAAGAAAATTTAACCCTTGTGTCATATTCTTTATGCATAAATTAATTTAAAACTTGTAAAGTAGTGGAGGATTGAAATATTTACAAGTTTAACAGTAGACGATTTAAATAATTAAGAAAAATAAAATAGCCGCTAACCATTTTCATTTTAATGTTCACAACGTTACAGGCCATTTACTTGTGAAGGCTACACAAGAACTAAATTGGAGCCATGAAAAAGTACATTGGTTCAAGTATATCTTTTATGGCACCAAATGATAAAAGGACATAACTTTCAAATTTCATACCGTACCTATTAGTTTTAAAGACACAATTTTCAAGTGAAAAAAGAATTATGTAAAGATGCAATTGTTCACTTGCATCTAATCATCAACTATAAATGATCCCATTATTGAACAAGCAATAGACTTTTTACTTTGTGTAACATGTGAGTTTAAGTGTTCTTAAAATTTAAGTTCAAGAGAAAAAAATATTATTGTTAGACAAGAAATTTAAAGGTTTCATTATATCTTGGAGGAGTATTGTCATCAACTCATAGCAACCTTATGTGGGGCGAATATCTCTCTAAAGATAGCAATTGATTTTGTGTCTTGAAACTAATATTTCAAATTCTTGTTAATCATTTTCTACAACAAATTATTAACAATTTTATCATAATAATCATTATTCTTTCTCTTATCATCTTTATCACAATGTTATTTTTTTAAGATAATCTTGTTGTTGCATAAATAAATAAAAATAATTATATCAGTGATAATTTAAAGAGTCATTCTAATTTTCTTACAAATGTATCAACAATACCAAATAAGAAAGTTCTTGACTTTAGGGAGACATGATTGAAGTTCAAAATATTATAATAAGGATGATAAGAGAAAGCACGAGGATTATGATGGAATATGATGGAGCACATAAATAATAATATTGGAGATGAAAATGCTAGAAGTGATTCTCATATAAAGACGAATTAAGATATAAAGTTCGACATGAAAAAGTATGAAGTAGAAAATTAGGCTTATTAGAAAAATCTAGAATATTCTTTTGATGATGGAAAAATGTCCCTTGACACTTGTACAAAATTGTCACTGTAATGATAAGAACAAAATTGTGACCAATATACAAATATTTTTAGCTATAAAGACTAAATCCTAAAAAAGAGTTTTATATAAGAACTAAGAACAATTTAAACTTGTCACATTGGGTAGTCTTTTGTCATATAAGAAAGTGTGAGTTAACATCAATTGCAATGTATCATGTATAACATCTTTATCTTAAATTCTGTACAATATATATATATATATATATATATATATATATATATTATAATTTATATTAATTGTAAAATACGAGATTTATGTATAATGGGATTCACAATGACTAATTATTTTAAAAAAAGAATCTTTACGATATAATAATTTGTACAAATATTTCCATTCAGATTAGTATAAATGGTATGGCAAAATTTCCAATGTTGTATAAACATAATCAAAATTTATAAGTTAAAAGACAACACATACATTCCATAAATCTAGTATAATAATTTACAAACTACTTATACAAAATATATGAATCTTAAAATAATATTTACATCATATAAACTAATATAAGTCTAAAAGCAGTCTCAAATCATAACTCAGCACTGAAGATCAGTCCTATTCATTAACTCTATGTCAACTCTCTATCTCAGTCAGGTCTTCTGAGTCTAAGTCATCTTATGAACCTAGATAACCATCACCCAAATCAGCTCTAACCTTTGTCCCATTTACGTGCTCAAAGGTCCATCGAGTAGGTCTTCTGAGATAATTGTGATCGTGGTAGGTGAATAGGTACGTAAGGGCTGCTGAACTCCTAACAGTACTTCTATACATATATATACATAGAGTCTGGTGTATTCTACTCCTAGGAAAGTCAAAAGGAATGTTATAAAAGTACTCCAATTCTAACATAACAAAAGTTCTATGCTCATTTTCTACAAGAATAACAAATTTAAAATAACACAGTCTTTGATATTCATTAAATACATAATTTAATCTAAAATGTACAAATATATTTACTAATCTAATTCTTCCCTAAGGCTCCATCATCCTGATTCCCTGAAATTATTAGTAAGGATAAGCGTATATTTTGTCCTTTATAAATATTTATCATATAATCAAAATTTAACATACATGTAACACATTCAATTTCATAAATTCATATTTTCAAACATATACACACCACACATAACATTTAATAATTTATTATTCATTTTCCTTTCTCTCATTCCAACACGCATTTCCAACGCACTATGATCACAAATATCGATACCTCCAGCACTTCTTGAGGTCTTACTCAACTAGGTAAATAGTCGTCGATTAGCCCATGCACACGGATACAACATGTACAATAATCAGGCCCCTTAGCAAAGGTATAGTCAATAGTCTAGTCAAGAAATAAGTGTGAGGCCATGTGATGCATTCGCTCTAAAAAAGAGTGTGTACACATACGCAAATGTCGTTCACCACCCTACGTTTTTTTTCATATTTTCATTGCCTTTGAACTCTATATCCCCCAATGTATCTCTATAACTATTCACACTAGATTCCATATATATCTGACTCTTAGATTCATTCTTAGAGTTATCCTTTCTTCTCACTCATAAGATTGTGCTTAGTAAAACACTTCTATACTAATTCCATTCCACGTATACATTCATTGATACAATTTTAATCATAAACCTTCATATTCACATCATTTCCTCATATCATTTTACTCATATATATTTCATAAAATCACATAAATCACTCAACCAGTTTAGTAATATTTCACACTACATAATCTTCACATAATACATATGAACATATACCAACCATTTAGTACAATTCAACTCATCAAACAAACATCTTTTCAACCATATTCAGCACAGCATATATCACAATCATCTATTCTCATACCATATTCACATAATATTGCTCTATGAGCATAAATAAATATTGCACTATAACAATAAAATAAAGTTCTCCTTACCTTAAAGATGAGCTCACAAAGATATATGGAAAAGGCTCAAGGTTCAAGGATGAAAGTTCTCTTGAACACCAAGAGATATCCATAAGAAATAAGAATAGGAAAAATGATAGGAAAAACTCAAGTTTAATATGAAGAAACTTACTTAGAATCACTTAACTTCAATGTCTAAGCGTGATCATGAAGAGAAATCGAGTTTCTGAGGCTTTTATCTGAGTAAAAGGAAGAGAGGGTTTAGAGAAAACTTAAGAGAGGTACATGAGTTTCTAATAAAATGAATTTTTCATGCGAGAAATCTCTTAAATACCCTCAGTCCCGCACGTTCTCGCCTGAATGAGGGACATCTTGCTTGAGTGACAAGCATCTCGCCTGAGTGAGATATGGAGACAATGGTCTTACCCACTATTTTTTGATATGCTCACTTGAGCAAGCTCCATCTCGCTTGAGCGAGACGGTGTCCAAAGAGTATGCCATTTCTCTTGTGGGTCCTCGCCTAAGCGATCCATCTCACCTGAGCGAGATTACTCTCGCTTGAGTGAGGTGATAGTTGGGCAACATTTATCTTATCTCGCTTGAGTGATATAGCCCTGCAGCAAGATATTTGTGCACATTCAATCTTACATGGACGAGATGAACTAAAACTCTTCTAAAAATTCTCCAAACATACATCTAATTGCATTCTAATGCTACTTAATATTAATTAAATAACACATAATTATCAAAAAATGAGAAAAGGGTGTTACATCATGTATCGTAATAATATAAATAAAATTAAAAATAAATTTTATAAAGAAACTAATATACAAATTTTGTTACCTATTAGAACAAAATTACAAAAAAAGTCTTGTACAAGAATTAAAAGATCATTTATCTCTTATAATTTTTTATAAACTTTGGACATAAAATTGATAGTCGAGATTTTTTATTATAGAGATTGCATTATTGTAAAGAATTTGAATATTAATTAGTCTTTTTTATTTTAAATTAATAATTTTTCTCACACTTTTATAACTTTTTATAAACTTTTTATAAAAAATCATGATAATAATTTAATTTATACTTTTTGTAACATTTATATTTACCATTTCTATAAGGTTAGGCAGTGCATTGATAAGTTTAAGTTCAACATATTTGAGCCAACTCTTGAACTCTCACCAAATGTAATATCCACATATAATTCAATAACAATTGTAATATTTTATTGTTGATACACATTAATCATACAATCAATATCTTTATTATCACATATATTTTATTGTTTAGCGCTTGAATTAACAATAAAACGAGAAATTATTCTAAATATAAAATGATTATTACTAAGATTCAATTTGTCATGAATCTTTTTTTTCAAATTTAGAAAACCGATCCATCTTCTTATCTTTATCATTTTTTTGTTATCTTCAAATGTCACACCTTCATTTTCCAAAACAATTTTTCCATTCCAATATACAATAATAATAATCTCATTCATCTTGCATTTATAAAAAAAAAAATACAATATCAATAAACAATTATAATTATACTTATTTATATAAATAATAAAAAATAAATTATTATTATTAAGACATAAAAACATCGTACTACATTTCACATAATTTATATTAAAAAAATTAATATCTTTTTATTCGTATTCCATATATATAAAATAAATATTCACAACAAATATAACATCTTTTTTTAATTATTAAACAAGTTAATATAAAACATCTACTAACATAACTTCTATATTTTTTTTAACAATACATAAAAAATTAATTTTTAACTCCAACATACACAAAAATATATTTAGTAAATATTCATCAATTTTAACTACCTCTATTTATTCAAGTAATTAAAAAATATTTCAATTTAATAATTTATCAAAAATAAAAATATTCAACAAAATATTCAAATTTATAACTAACTTGTAATATTTATTCCAAGTCTTTCTTTAGTTCCATTTTGATCTGTCGAGTGTAGCATTTATATGGGTAAATTTGCTAGATATTAGAGTTAACGATAGTCTATTGTCTAGGGGTAATACCAGTTTTGTCTCATATAAAGACAAAATTAATAAGATATTGAAACATGTCATCATCCTACAGCTTCGTCCTAAATAGAGACGAAATACATAGGATGTTGACACATATCATAATCTAAGAGTTTCGTCACTATAAAAGACAAATTTATTTTTTTGTCTATAGATTTGACAAAATAAATTAATGCATTTCGTCTCTGTTTTGTATGAAACCCCTAACACATGTCGCATTCTGAAGTATTTCATGCTCTTTTAGACGAATTGAGTTCATTAAAAATAAAAGAAAATAATTTTGTCTTACTTAAATACAAAACATAAGATGACGTGATAAAAATTTACCTCAAACAGAGAATATGTTACTTTTTTGGTTTATTCTAGTAATTAGTTATTAAAAAAACATTAAAAATATATCATTAAGTCCAAAAAAAACAAGATTTTCGTGATGTTGTAGACGTTATTTTATTATTTTTATAGTTAATATGTAAGTTATTATAAAAATTATAGTAATGATTAAATTAGATCTTCAATAAAATTTAATACCATATCTAAATTAAGAAATAGAATATTATTAATTGTTGACTTGGTAATATTTTTTAAAATTTTTTACAAGTATTGAAAAATCTTCTGAAATTGAAATCTTAAAATCAAATAATAGTATTCTTCTTTTATTCATTGTTTAAAAGATACTAAATAAAAACAGTATATATTGATGATAAAAAAACGTTAATTTTTATTGCAGAATAATTTTTGAAATATTGCCATACATTTTAAATCTAAATCTAGAATCTTGGAATCAAACTTGTAATTTTTTATAGTAATATTTATTACCTTTTAATGTTTGTTTAATTTAAAGTGTAGTATATCAATACTTATCAAACAATATTTTTCTATGATAAAAATATTCAATTTTTAGTGTAATTTTCAATGTTAGTTTAAAATAAATTGCATTTCTAATATGATATGTAACATCCTAAAATTTTAAAGTATGGAAATCGCATTCTTTATTGATTATTTAGGAAGGAAATGCCATTCTCCGCATTATTAAATATTATTATATTAAATCAATGAAAATCTCATTGTGAATGGGTTCGTTGTAAATAAAAATGTTCAAATAAGTACAATACTAATAGAAAAGGCAATGAGTTTAAAAAATGTAATAATCCATAATCAAAATTTTCTTAATGAAGAACTGAACATGCATTTTATACATATCAAGTGTAATAATTTACAAATTATTTGTCAAAATATATGAGACTTAAAATAATATTTACAGTCAAAATAATTACATCAAGTTGATAAATTAAGTCTCAGAGCATTCCCCAAAATACACCAGACACTGAGAACCTAGTACTAATTGGTCCCATGCCAACTCTCTATTTTTGCCAAGTCTTCATAATCGAGGTCATCACCTGTTCCAAGATAATGATCACCTGAATTTGCAGTAACCTGTATCCCAATAATTCGCTCAAAAGTCCATTTGGATGGTCTTCCAAGATAGTCATGGTCATGATATGTAAATAAATAGATCACAACTGTTGGAGTTCTCACGCTACCAAAGAATATATATACATAGAGGGTATGATATATTCTACTTACAGGGGAATAAAAAAAAAATACTATAATATAGTTCCATCTCTATCATAATGATATTCCTAGGCACATCATCAACATGTACAACAATTCTAAAGTAGCATAGTTTTCGATATTTATTAAATACATAGTTAAGTTTATTGTATACAGAATTGTCTACAAGCCTAATTATCTCTCTGGGAGCAGTCATCTTCATTCCCTGAAATATTTATGTAAGGATGAGTCTCTATTCATATTACCAAGCATACATTCATAATTAGTCACACTATACAATAATAAATTATATCACAAAATCATAATCATATACATGCAACAATCTTTAAATATTTAGCTTATTCCTCTTCATCTCTCTCTTAATACTTAGAGTTCTCATTTCACTTTCACTGCCCCTAGGATCCCTCGAGGTCTTCCTAAGCATAGATAGTCGCTGGATAACCGTAGCTACACGGATACAACGTGTGCCAACCTGGCCCTTTTTAACTAAAGCGTGATCAGGAGTATTAGTTAGGAAATGAATGTGATGCCTGTGGTGCTCTTACTCCCATTTGTTTTGTGCAATTCAAGAAGACCATCCACCACCCTCATTTCTCTAGGACTTCTCAATCGTCTCCATCTTCCACACCCCTAGTGTATCTCTGAACTATTTATACTCGTCTTTATCGTATTCCTTTCTCATTTCATATTTTTCATCTTATCTATATATTTTTCATTATATGTTTACTAACATATTATTCATATTTTTATTTCTCTATTTACTTTAGTTTATTATTACATCATATATCAATTAATCATTATTGAGAGTTGATCCCCTAGGACTCAATCCACCACATACATGCATATACACTCAAATCAAGGATCATACACTTTATCAAACACCACAAAACATACTTCAAACATAACAAAAACATGTTCTCATCCAACATATACTCAAGCATGCATTTCATCACAACATTTTCATGAATACAAACATAACCACTTTCTTAGTAATAAGATAGAGCTCTCCTTACCTTGAAATAGAAGTTTAGTGAAGGATTTTTTAGGAATCTTGCTCAAAACATTGAGTTCCTCCTAAATATCACAAGGGATCTTATTTAGAGAAGGAAAAACAAGAAAATAACCAAAGGAATGAAGAACCAAGCTCCAAGAACTTACCAAGAAGCAAGGAAAGTGAACTCCCAACTTTGGATTAGAGAAAGGTTGAGATTTTTCAAGATTTTTTCTAATAAAAAGAGGAGAGAGGTCAGAGGGAATGAAGGAGGGTGGTAACTTGGATTATAATCCAAGTTTCTCAAATTGAAAATCTTTAAATACCTCTCAACTCGCGACATTCTCGCTACAGCAAGTGTTTCTCGTTACAACAAGACCTTCTCTCACTACAGCAAAAAAATTAGACAAAATTGCATTTTGTTGTCTGTCATTCTAGCTATAATGAGAGCTCCTCGCTACAGCGAGAGAGCATCAGAATGTCTGATTCTGGATGCTGATTTATCGCTACAACAAGACACATCTCACTATAGCGAAAAATCCTGCAACTCACACATTTAAAACTCTTCTAATTTCAAGTAATAAGCATTAACAACTCACACCAAATACAAAATTAATAAATAATAAAATAGGGGTGTTACATGATAAATGTGTGAAAGTTTACTGTTTGTAATATAAACACTCAACAAAATAAATAAGATCTATTTTGTATTTAAGATATATCATATTAGATCATACAAGACTTTAAACGTGTTTTTGTTGCTGATCTCTTTGAATCATAAATGCTTCTTCAATAGTGTGAAAATTTTACGTGTATCCACATTGAAACTAATCTTTGTCATCAACTTCTCGACCATGAAACTCTTACTAGCAGAATATGTGAATGAATCCATAGAAAAAACTTGTTGGTTATTATATATATCTATTTTAGGACAATTATCCCTATTGAGAGTAACTACAATTTCTATTTGCAAATAAACTCTTGTAGAGTTTTTCATGATATACCTTTTTAAGATGGTATCAATGTACATAGAATGTGAGAGCTCAAACAACCTTTTAGATCTATCTTTATAAATCTTTATTGCTAGAATATAGGTTGTCTCTCCTGAATTGGTATATCATTCCTAATGAGTAATATGTCATTCATATATAAGACTAAGAAGATATTGTAACATCCCTAATTTTGGTCTAACCATCTTGAATTGCCCGAATTAGTTAGCATTTCTGCACTTCATATTTTTTTTCTCAAAATACTTCATGATTAATTGATTTTTTTAGCTAAAGTTTTTTTTTTATGATGGTCTGAATCGTTTGTGTTCTTATTGTGCAATAATTTTTTATTTTTTTTGCGCGATGATGTGATGATGATTGATACATTATATATGTATATGTATGAATAAAGTTGCTTCATGATCATGTGGTGAAAATACCTTGCACAACCCTAGGTTAGCAAGACTAACCCTAAGATAAAGTTGTCCTTGAGTCAAAATAAGTGGACCCTTTTTTTCTTCATGATGATGATGATGATGATGATAATAATGATTATGATGATGATGATGATGATGATGATTATTATTATTATTATTATTATTATTATTATTATTATTATTATTATTATTATTATTATTTACATTATTCTCTTAATTCATTTTACTTAATTATGATATATTCTCCTAAGATGGAAGAATTACACGTGTGATTTTTTTTACCTCCCTAGCTGTTAGTAATAAATCCCTCCCTTGCCTTAAATGTTTACTTGGACCTAGTTAATGGGTATACATGAACCTTTTCATTTTTCCCTAATTACCATAATTAAGAGCAGCCGCCCCACCATAAACCATTACACTTTAAGTGGCAATCATTTGAAAATCTCTCATTGATGGTGCAGTCGAGAATGAAGTCTTTATTCTTCCCCGTAATTGCATACTTTTCGTGTTCTTATGCATATTTAATTAGGGCAGACCATTCATTATAAATTAGCATAAATCTTGTAAACATTTATTGAGGAAGTTTCCTATGCCTTTTTCACTTACTCAAGAAACCTTCCATCTTCTCATCTAAACGCCATTAGACACATTTAATTTCCCTCACCTGCATTAAACACCAGGAGGAAGTGAACTGCCCTATTCCCTCCACAATAACCCAAACTGTAGCCTACATTTATTTGGGCATGCCAATTAACCTGGAACGTTACACCTGGAGCAATTACTTCCCCAAAACTGTGCCCAACATTAATCATATATTCCTTCTTTAATTGCATTACATTCATGGCTAACCCTTATGGAGACTTGTGTGCGTATATGGCCCAAAGGAGGTGCCACCCTTTTCACGAGTAGACTAAGAGCCACAACCTTTCAAGTGATTGGAATGTGGAAAGTTTAGAACATTTTCCCTCCATCAGAAAAAATTAAATAGCCACCTTGCCTTAATTGCATGGCCTTACAGAAACCAACCCACCATTTATATTATTCTCACCTGATGATAAATTGTTGGAAACGTGTGGATCATTAAGTGTTTTCTTCTTTTCCCACCCCGTGCATTTAATGCTTTTAATGGGACGTTTCACCTGCACTAGAGCACCAGGGGGCATAACCGTTCTAGGGAGAAGGCTAAAGGCCATGTCACTTCACTAAAACTAACCCTAAACCTTCCTTGTGCAGCTTCTTAACCACCACGCCTGATGAACGAACTGATTTGTCGTTATGTTTAATTTAAAAGATTTGTCGCAAATGCTCATCAAAATTTAAACAAATTAATATAGTACTAGGGTTACCCTAGATTGTCTCCCTTGAACATTGGCTATTAATCTTCATTAAACATGTTGAAGGCATTAATTGAACAAACAATTAAAATGGGAGATTTTGTGGTTTCAAATCAATATAAAGAGCAGCAAGCAAACAAGTTTAATTAATTCAAACAATAGAAAGCAGCAATCCTTAGTTCATCCACAAAGATTCTATCGTCATTCCACTCAAGATTTAATATTCATCCTCTCTCCCATGAATTAGGTTAATTTAACAAGCGAAAATCAACCTTATGGTCCTAACGAAATTACGTAATTTGCTAGGCTTTAATCCCTCATCCCAAAGTTACACAACCTTAGAATTAAACCTAGGATTAAGCAATCCCTAGTTTAGAATCTCCTTAAAATGAATTAGGGTTAATTAAGCAATATCCCCCTCATTCACCATTAATTCAATTCAAGAGACAAGGAAGAAGTAATTCATGAGAAGAAAGGAATTATATTATCATTAAAATCAAGGAACTCAAGAATCCATGTGAACTCACTAAGGATTACACAAAATTTATCCCTCCATGGAAATGGGGGTCAAAAACGCAAGTTGGAAATGCAGAAAACTCATTGGCATTAATGTAAAAGCAAGAGAAATGAGAAACTAAACCCTAGGTTGGACCCTTGGCTGTCACCCAAGGTTGTCCTAAGCTCTGGAAAATGTCCTAAATTTAGTAAAGAAGAGAAAAAGGTACAAAAAGTGTAAGAAATCTTGCCTTAATTTGATAAAAAAAAAATCTATTTATACTAAGGTAGGCGCCCTCTAAAGTGATCACTATGAATCTTCGAGTAAACACGCGCAACATCAATGAATTCAGGGCTCTTTGGAGTGTTCACTATGAACTTTCATAGTGAGCATGATGAATCCATATTTTTACTGATATTTTAGCATAATTCTAACACATTTGATAAGAAAAAGATATGAAGAAAGCAGAAAAACTTAGAAAAAGAGAATGAATTGAAGTTTCCTTTCAATTTGTAGTTATCTTAGCAATTGTGAAAATTTTGCTTAGGAATTAAGTTTTTAATATTATTTTTGAAGGAATAATTTGAGCAAAGATCATGAAAATGGAGGCTTGATGAAAAGGAAAAGGAAAGAAGCAAGTCTGTACTCCAAAAACACAAGAACAAGAAAGTGCAGACTGGGCGTAATCATTATTGTCAGTGAAAGTGATCACTCCAGAGCTCAAAGAAGAAGTGAAGCTTGGGCGTTACCACTTTTCTCATTAAAATGAGCGTTCCAGAGAGGCAAAATATTAGGAAAGCTCTGCATAACCACTATTATCATTGAAAGTGAATGTTCCAGAGAGCCTTCAACTTGGCGAGTTGCGCGTAATCACTCTTTCTCATAAGAGTGATCACACGCAACTACTTGAGCTCTGCGTTGTCACTTTTATTAGTAAGAGTGATAGTTCCAAAGAGCAGTCAATATTAGGAAAGTTGCGTGTGGCCACTTTTTCTCATAAAAGTGTTAACGCGCAACAATAAGCCTTCTGCGTAGCTACTATTTTTCATAAAAGTGATGACGCGCAAATCTGAGAAATTTTATAAATACCAGAAACATTCCAGAATTGAGGGATTATGTTCATTTTTCAGTTTTGTTAGTTAGATTCAAATTAGAGGAAGTGAGAGAGAAGAGTGGGGATTCGAATCTTGGAGCTTCACGAAGAGGAATTGGAGTGGAGCAAGCTTCCATGGCATTTCTGAGTTTCTTCTTCTCTTTCTTTTTCTTTGTCTGCTGTCATGGCTTTGTAATTTCTTCATAGTTAGGGATTGTAGATCTAAAACGAACATGTTGAATTGATTTAGATATGAATTTCAAGCTTTGGAATAGACTGAGTGATTAATTCTGCACTTTACGTAGTAATTGAATGGAAATTTGGTTAACTAGCTTTTTTAGGGATAAGAGACTTTGATCTTGCAATCTTCTAGTCTCTTACACTTAAAGCAATATTGAATTGAATCAGATCTAAGGAATTAGAATGATTTAATTAAATGTTAGGTTCAATGAGTTAAGGAATTAACCTCTGAACAATATAACATGAAACTGATTGTCATTCATTCCAATTGCTTGCTAATTCAGAACTTTATTGATTAAACATTGGAGTTTTAGTGAAGCAATTCCCTAGCTATGGTTTTTCTCTCTGTTATCAAATAATTATTTGTTCATTGTTCTGTTTCTGCAAGTTTCTTTTACTCCTAATTGTTCTAGTTTGCTGTTATTACATGTTACTACTCTTCTTCCAATTTTGAAAAGCTCAAATGGTTATAATTCTATGAAGTGGTATTTGAAATCTAAATTCCCTGTAGAGACGATATTTGGATCTTAATTTTACTCATTACTTGCTGCAATCCTAGTGCACTTGCTAGTGTTAGATTGCGAACAACAAGTTTTTGGCGCCGTTGCTGGGGAATTATGTATTTCAATATCATTACTAGTAGAAAAGTAACTAGATTGAGCATTTATTTTGTTGTTTTGCTTCCAAATTTCTTTCTGCATAATTTTTCTGCATTTTGTGTAGTATTTTGCATAATGCTGTCTTCTGCATAGAGTCTTTACATTCTTTTGCAGTTTCTGCATAATTTTGTTTGTCATTGTTCTGCATAATCGTAATTTTTATTCTACATATTTTTACATGATTTTACAATTCTGCAACTGTTAGATATAAGTGTCTATATGTTTTATTGATAGATTTTGCATGATTTCTGTTGTGCATTTCTGAATATTGATTGTAGTCTAATTTTGTTTCATTGTAATTTGTATATGCGTGGTAAAAACAAGAATAAATCAATTCTGGTCTTTGATCTTGACATAGACATAACCTTGAGAAGATTGAGAAAAGAGTCTAGAGCAGGAAAAGTCATAGGAAGTGATAGTGAATTAGAAGCTTTCTATTCTCCAAAAATTCAGAGTAATCCTAGTGTGAAAAGAACAACTACATCTTTGAGACAACCAAATCCAGCAATAGAGATGGCAGAGCAAAATAGAATTAGAACATTAGGGGACTATGCAATTCCTAACATGCAAGGTTTTAACTCTTCTATAATTAGGCCAACTATCCAAGCCAACCATTTTGAGATTAAACCTGCCTTATTACACTTAGTCCAACAGGATCAATTTTCTGGTGGAAATTCTGATGATCCTAACTTACATATTTTAAATTTTCTGCAGCTATGTGACACCATACGAATGAATGGAGTTAGTGAAAAAGCTATCAGATTGAGACTATTTCTTTTTTCCTTGAGAGATAGAGCAAAATGCTGGTTACAAGCTCAACCACAACGAAGCATTACAACTTGGACAGAACTTGTGAATAAATTTCTAACCAAGTACTTCCCTCTATCCGAAGCTGCTAAGCTGAGAGGAGAAATTACATCCTTTGTGCAGCAAGAAGGAGAATCATTGTATGAAGCTTGGGAAAGATACAAAGAATTGCTTAGGTGTCCACATCATTGTATTCCAAATTGGATGCAATTGGAAACTTTCTACAATAGAATGAATGCAGTAACAAGAATAATGGTTGATGCTGCTGCTGGAGGTTCATTAAATACAAAGTCCTTGGAAGAAGCTCAGAGGATTATTGAGATGATGGCATCTTCAATGTATCAGAATTCAAACTCAAGAAATCAAGGAAAAAATTCTGGTCATGAAGCTAAGGTTTTGGAAACTTTTCTTGCATAGAATCAGCTACAAAATCAAATGTTTTCAAAACAATTAGCTGTCCTAACTCAACAAATCAGCAACCTTCAAATAGGGAGTATGCCTACCAGTCAGCTAAGCTGTGATTTTTATGGAGGAAACCATGTAAATGGTGCATGCGAGGCATCTATAAGTGAACCACAAGAACAAGTGAATTATATGAACAATTTTCAGAGACAACAACCATCATATCCCCCTGGATTTCAATTTTTGAATAATAGAAATCAGCAGTACTCTAGTTAGAAGAATCAATATTCTATTGCCAAGAATTCTAACTCCAATTTGCCTTTTTCAAATGCAGGTCCAGCAACATAACAGCCTTATTTTCAGAGGAAGTCATCTACTCAACCTCAAGGAAATCAGAAATTTTCCAAGCCTATGAATGAGAGGTTGATTGAGATGAAAGAAACCATGTTGCAATTCATGAAGGTGACCCAAACAAGCTTCAAGAACCAAGAAGCTTCTATGAAGAAACTGGAAACACAAATTAGACAATTAGCTGAACAACTATCCAGCAGGGATGAAGGAAGATTTCCAAGCAATACAGTAATTAATCCTAAGGAGCAATGTCAAGCCATAACTACAAGGAGTGGAGCTGTAGTTGCAAGTCCTAAACCTGCAGAAAAGAAAGTAAATGATGCAGTAGAGAGTAAAATTGAACAAGATCTGCAACAAGAGAATTTTAAACTATTGAAGAAAGATCATTCAGAAGAAAAAGAAGAAGTTCCTATGAATTCTGAGAGGAAAACCAAAAAGTAACTCTTTGAAGAAGCTTGTAAGTCAATAGATCCAGAAAAATACAAGAGGCTGCTTTATCCTCAAAGAGTCCAAAATCCTAAACAAGAGGAACAATTTGAAAGGTTTATTAATATCTTTAAGAAATTACAGATTAGCATTCTGTTTGCAGAAGCTTTGGAGCAAATGCCTTCATATGCAAAATTTATGAAAGAACTACTTTCCAGAAAAAGAAAGCTAGAGCACGACAAAACAGTACCTTTGACAAAGGAATGCAGTGCAATTCTCAAGAGAAAGCTTCCTCAAAAACTCAAAGATCCTGGATCATTCAGCATTCCTTGTGAAATAGGAAACTGCACTGTGGGAAGAGGATTAATGCCATTGGCTATTCTGCAGAAACTTGGCATAGAGGAAGTGAAGCCTACCAACATCACATTGCAGCTAGCTGATAGATCATACACTTATCCATATGGAGTTGTTGAAGATTTATTAGTTAAAGTTAACAAGTTCATTTTTCCTGCAGATTTTGTAATCCTGAACATGGAAGTGGATGCTAATATTCCATTGATATTAGGAAGGCCATTTCTTGCAACAGGGAGAGCTTTAATAGATGTGCAGAAAGGTGAACTTATACTTCAAGTTCAAGATGAGAAGGTAGTCTTTAATATGTTTGAAGCTTTAAAATATCCAGTTGAAGATAGTACATGTATGAAGGTAGATATACTGGATGCTTTTATTACACAACACCATATTAATGAATTTGATGAAACTGCTGTGATAGAAGAAATAATATCTGCAGGGAATGAAAAATCTGAAACTCTCAATGAAGAATATATCATGGAAGTGCAGCAGCAATTGGAAGCCCTGCCAATTCAAAAATCTGCAGAAAATTCAGTAAAGGAGGAGCTGAAAAAGGATGATAAAGAAGAGGAAAACTAGAAGCTAGAGCTGAAACAGCTTCCTTCCCACTTGCGCTATGCATTTCTAGATGAAAAACATGAGAATCCAGTTATTATCAACAATGAACTCAAGGAAGAACAAGAAGAAAAATTGCTGAGAATCTTAAGAGAACACAAATTTGCAATTGGCTAGAGTATTGCAGATTTGAAAGGTATAAATCCTTCATTTTGTAAGCACAGAATTTTATTTGAAGAGAATTTTAAGCCTGTTGTGCAGCTACAAAGGAGGTTGAACCTAGTCATGAAAGAGGTAGTTAAGAAGGAGGTCATGAAGCTGCTAGATGCAGGAATAATATACCCTATTTCTGACAGCAATTGGGTGAGTCCAGTCCAAGTTGTTCCAAAAAAAGGTGGCTTGACAGTTGTACCTAATGAAGAGGATGAACTTATCCCTACTAGGACTGTAACTGGATGGAGTATGTGCATAGACTATAGGAAGTTAAATGATGTAACCAAAAAAGACCATTTCCTACTACCATTTGCAGATTAAATGCTAGAAAGACTTGCTGGACATTCATTTTATTGTTTCCTTGATGGATATTCAGGATACAACCAAATAGCTGTGGATCCTTTGGATCAAGAGAAAACTGCATTTACATGTCCATTTGGAGTCTTTGCATATAAGAGAATACCATTTGGTTTATGTAATGCCCCTGCCACTTTCCAAAGGTGCATGCTTTTTATTTTTTCTGATTTGGTAGAAAACATCATAGAAGTGTTCATGGATGACTTCTTTGTTTTTGGTGATTCTTTTGATGATTGCTTAGCTAATCTATCCACTATTTTGCAGAGATGTCAAGATACTAACCTTGTGTGGAATTGGGAGAAGTGCCATTTTATGGCACAAGAAGGCATTGTCCTTGGTCACAAAATTTCAGAGAAAGGAATGGAGGTGGATCAAGGTAAGATAGAAGTCATTAGTAAATTGCCTCCACCTATCAATGTTAAGGGAGTTAGAAGGTTTTTAGGACATACTGGTTTTTATAGAAGGTTCATAAAAGATTTTTCCAAAATTGCTAAACCTTTGAGTAATTTACTTATAAAGGATGCTTATTTTATATTTGATGATAATTGCTTGCATGCATTTTCTGTTTTAAAAGAGAAACTAATTTCTGCACCTATCCTTGCAAAACTAGATTGGAAATTACCTTTTGAACTCATGTGTGATGCAAGTGATAGTGCAGTAGGTGCTATGTTAGGACAGAGGAAAGATAGAAAATTGCATGCTATTTACTATTCAAGCAAAGTGTTAAATCCTGCACAAGTGAATTACACAACAACAGAAAAAGAACTTCTAGCTGTTGTATATGCTTTGATATGTTCAGATCATATTTAATGGGTTCGAAAGTGATTGTATACACTGATCATGCTGCTCTTAAATATCTTTTGACAAAACAGGATGCAAAGCCCAGATTATTAAGATGGATTCTGCTTCTCCAAGAATTTGAGCTAGAGATCAAAGATAAGAAAGGGAAAGAAAATGGTGTTGCTGACTACCTATCCAGATTACCATTGGAGAGTTTAACCACTAAATCATTGGAAATAAATGAAGAATTTCCAGATAAAAAGCTGTTTGCAGTGGAAAACATGCCTTGGTTTGTTGACATTGCAAATTTTAAAGCCACTCAATTCATCCCAAAGAGGTTTACTTGGCAGCAAAAGAAGAAGTTCTTACATGACAGCAAATTCTATGTGTGGGAAAACCCATACCTATTCAAAATTGGAGTGGATGGGTTACTTAGAAGGTGCATTCCACAAAGTGAGCAAGCTGAGATACTATGGCATTGTCACAATTTAGAATATGGAGGCCACCATGCAAGTTCAAGGACTGCTGCAAAAGTTTTGCAAGCAGGTTTCTTTTGGCCTACACTCTTCAAAGATGCCAAGAAGTATATGGAAAACTGTGATAAATGTCAAAGAACTGGAAATTTCTCAAGAAGACATAAGCTGCCATTAACCAACATCCTAGAAGTGGAACTATTTGATGTTTGGGGAATTGATTTCATAGGACCATTTCCCTCATCATTCTCACACAAATACATTTTAGTTGTAGTGGATTATGTTTCTAAATGGGTAGAAGCAATTCCCACTAGATCAAGAACATTTTTTTAAGATTTGGTGTGCCTAGAGTGCTGATAAGTGATGGAGGTACTCACTTCTGCAACAAGTATCTTGAAACTGTATTAATGAAATATGGTGTGAAGCACAAGGTTGCTGCTCATACCATCCACAAACAAGTGGACAAGTGGAGTTTCAAATAGAGAAATCAAGCAAATTCTAGAGAAAGTAGTGAACAGTTCAAGGAAGGATTGGTCAAAAAGGCTAGATGATTCATTATGGGCATATAGGACTAATTTTAAAACTCCAATTGGTATGTCTCCATATTAGTTAGTATTTGGAAAGACTTGTCACCTACCCCTAGAGCTGGAACATAGAGCATATTGGACTACCAAGTGACTTAATTTTGATCTATCCAGTGCTGGAAGGAAGAGAGTTCTGCAGCTGCACGAATTGGAGGAATTCAGACAACAAGCTTATGAGAATGCAAAGTTGTACAAAGAAAGAACCAAGAGAATCCATGACAAGTTCATTCTGCAAAAAGAATTCAGACTTGGCCAACAAGTGCTGCTATTCAATTCAAGATTAAAATTGTTTCCAGGGAAACTGAAATCTAGATGGTCTGGACTATTTTTAATTAATGAGACTTCTCCCTTTGGAGCAATCCTTATAGAAGATCAGAAAACAGGGAGAGCATTGAAGGTCAATGGCCAAAGATTAAAGATCTATCATGGGGAAGAGTTTGCAAGGAACATATCGTGCTTGAAATTAGTTCCTCTTAAGTATGGAACAACTAATGTCAAGCTGGTGACATTAAAGAAGCGCTTTGTGAGAGGCAACTCACATTTCTAACTCATTTTAAGCTTTTTGTATTATTTTAGGAGTTTGCATTTCATATTCTGTAGTTTCTGCAATTTGTAATTCTGCATATTCATTTTATTAATTTCCTGCAAGTTCTGCTGCATCTTATTTTCTAAGGTGCATCTGGATGCTTAAATTGAGAATTGATGAGGTGAATGTGAATTTAAGGGTTTAAAATTTTGCATAATCTGATTTAACAAATTTCTGAAAATTCTGCATAATGTATGTGAATAGTCTGCTGAATCTGATTTGCTGAGGTACATTTGGGATATTTAAATTGAGATTCAATGTTAAAGTGTGAATTTGATGAATTAGAGTGTGGGAAGTGAGTTAATTGAGAATTTCAAAGCAATTGGTTAATGAAATGAGTCACTTTGTTGCAAAAAAGAAGCCACACAGAGAATGCATTTTGAGGATTTCTGCTGGAACAATCACTTTTACTGATAAAAGTGATCACGCAGAGACAGATGGGAAAATAAGCTCTCTAGAATGCTTTGTTTTTTGTTTTTAACAAAAGTGGCTATGCACAGGTAAGTATACCCTGGACCTTTGTGCATTATTACTTTTATTAACAAAAGTTGCAACATAGCTGCGCGTTATCACTTTGCCTAGCAATAGTGACAATGTGCTCCTTACTATGAAAAAACACACTCTCTGGAACATTCACTTTTATGGATAATAGTGATAATGCTGGGATTTTTAAAAATATAAAGGTCACTTTTATTCTCAAAAGTAGCACGTGCTTAGGCGTGCTTATAAATATTGCTAAGGGTGAATACGCACATACGCTTTTAAACCAAAAATCCCTTCCCTCTCTGCGAGCTCTTTAACCATCAATCTCTACATTGCGCCTCAGAAAATTCTTCTTCCCTGTTCCATATTTGAACATCATTTCTGCATCTCCAACCAAGGTACATTTTCTTTATTCCTAAAATCTGTGATTGGGGCTTTTGTATGTGTTTAAATATTTTGGTGAAGCTGTTGTATGTTGATGGAACGAATTTTCGCTACTTGTTATGCACAAAGATTGTCGTTAATCCTCATCAAATATGTGAGATATGAATGCAATACTAGGGTGTTCTCCTAGGTTGTCTCTAAGAAACTTTTGGTTAGGAACATACATCAAACAAGTGTAAACATATATTTTAAAGCAACTAAATTGGGGGAAGGTTTGTCAATTTCCAGATTTTAATCAAGAGCAAAATATAAACTAATGAAATTCAATCAATTAAAAAGAGTAATCCCTAGTCAATCAATGAGTTCAATCCCTATTCTTTAAATAATTCAATAATCCTCTATTTTTCCCTCGAATTAAGTTAATTTAACAAGCGAAAATTAACTTTAGCATCCCAATTAAAATTAAACATCTTAATGAGCTCCAACCTCTATCCCTAAGATTAAGCAATCTCAAAGATTAATCAAAATTAAGCAATTTTAGATTAGAATTTCATTTGGGTAATTTAGGGTTCATTAAGCAATGTTCCCCTCATGCAAATTTCATTTCATTCATAGATTGGGGTTAATAAATCCAAAGAAAGAAAGAGTAATATTGCCATTAAACCCAAGAATTCAAGAACCATATGAGTTGACTAGGAATTACAAGAGAATTTAGCCCTCCATATGGATGGGCTTCACAAATGAAAGAAGGAAATGTAGAAACGTAAGCAACATTAATGTAAAATCAAGGAGAATCAAAGGGAAATTGAAAATTAAAACCTATAATGGATCCCTGGCTGTCACCCAAGAATCCTAAGCTTTGCAAAAATGCCCCAAAAGTGGCAAAAGAATCTAAGGAAAAATGAATTGATTCGTACCCTAATTTCTAAAAGTCTATATATACTAAGTCTGACATGGCCCCATAGTGATCACTCTGTAAACAAGAGTGTTTACGCGCAGCAATTTTAGCTTTTTTCCTTTCTGGAGTGATTTCTCTCACTTCTGAGAGTAAACATACGCAGCAACTTTAGCTTTTTTCCTTTCTAGAGTGATTACTCTCATTTCTGAGAGTAAACACGCGCAGGGCACTTCCTTCTGGGCGTCTCTGGAGTGATTACTCTCATTTCTGAGAGTGTTTACGTGCAGGGCACTTGGGGTTTGGGGCTTCTGGAGTGATCACTCTGATATCTGAAAGTGGTTACTCTGGCCTATCCCTTGAAACTAGCTCCCTGGAGTGATTACTCTGGTATATAAGAGTAGTTACTCTCAGTTCATATTTTTTGAAAGAGCCAAAAATTCATGAAATTTGTCTAGAATTTCCTACATAATTATTCAAATGATCAAAATTGCAAAATATATTTACAAAAATTAATGGAAATGAGATAAAAATTAAGAAAGCTATTGTTTTTTTTTACCTAAATGAGATTTTAATGTTATTTACAATCTCTAAGTCTATTTTTTTCTATTAAAACTTTATAAAAAACCAAACAAAATATCTATAAAATGTGGATTCATCACAACCCCAAACTTAAACTTTTGCTTGTCCTCAAGCAAACTAAAACTCAAGAAAATTGAAGGTAAAGGGTTGAATTTATCCAAAACAATTTCTCAAAGATTTCCATTCCAATTTTAAACTCCAATTAGCACTTCCAATTTTTCCAAAATCATGGATTCATTTGACAAAGCAATCACACTCATATCATCTATTTTCATGCAAAATCCCACTAAACTGAAACAAAAGTCCAGCAAGGTTTCATGCAGTCCACACAATGCAAAGAAATCATCCAGCTCACAGTATAGTGTTTCACTCTCACTCATTAATATTGTAGGCTCAGTGTTTCTCTCAATTCATGCATTTTTCCTCACCCTACCATATGCTTGCCCATATTCTCAATCTCTTTTGCCTAAATACAATGAACCACATATCATAAGGGCTTTGTTGGTCACAAATGTGGTTAAGTTAGGTTCAATTTTTGATCAAGGAATGGCAAAAGCTCAAGTGGGTTTTTAAGTAAGGAAAATTCTTTTGAGTGAATGAGCACAACAACTATAATGGAATACACTAAATGATGCAATTTATGAGGTTCAGGCATTCTTTCATCATGTTTTTTTTTCTCATTATTTTGCCTTATGTGGAACTTCTTTTTCTATCAAAAAGACTTGCTGTATTTTTCTTTTTCTTTTCCTTTTTCTTCCATTCCTTCATTTTATTATTATTATTATTTTTCAATTCGTTGGACTTTGGCAATCATTCTTTTCTTCAAATTCAAGCATTTTTTTTTACATGTAATATGGACATGTATAATGCTCACCACCCCAAACTTAAGATCTTGCTTGTCCTCAAGCAACTACAGTCACAATTAGCACCCCAAACTTAGTTTCTTACAATCATTCTTGACGTAACTCAAAAGAAATACCTCTCTTAAGGGAAGGAAACTATGTTGGCAGGCTAAGTTTAGCAAAAGAAGGGAGTGTAGAACAAAGGAAATTTGGTGGGAGGGTGTTCTAGGGTGTTTATGTGCAAAGAAGGCCTCAATCATCTAGATGAAAAATTGTACAATGCATATTCAATTAAGAAACAGGGCAAGTTCTAGAAGATGAATGCAAAAGTACATGTAATGTGCACACAGAAAAGAATTTTAAGGCCCAATTCTCTACCATGGTAAAAGATGATAATTTCTTAGCAACATGTGAATACAGTTCACCTTACAGGAAACTATGTTCAGTATGGTAGGAACGATAATTATTGACAAAACAGAGAATGATTGAGTTGAATAGGAAGTGCGATCAGAATATAAAATCAGAATTAGAAAACTAAATTTCATCAAAAATAAAAAGTAAAGAAACAAAGAAGTTGTTTTTGTATTTTATCTATGAACTATGCAGGAAAAACAGACTAAATAATGCAAAACAGAGGCAAAGAGATCACCCCCCTTTCGGAGTCTCACTCAGAAATCAATTTCATGCTCCTCTTGATATTACTGAGGGCATTCTCTGCACAAAGACGCACAGTGGATTCAGCACAGAGTATAAGAATGGAAATTAAACTGCAAATAGTATATATAAAAGCGTCAAAGAGTGTTCAAGGGGTGATGCATGAAAATAAAGCAGAAAATAGTACTAAAGATGATAATTACAATGAAAGTAGTATTTACTAAGTACAGGGAAATAAACTAGAAATTGGAGAAATATAAATGACAGAAAGAAAAGCAAAGCTAGATAAGATCTTCATTTGAGCTGGAGGATGAAAGATTGTCATCATTCTCATCATCATCCTCTTCCTCCTCTGAAGAACTGGAGCTGTTATCCTTCTCAGCTGCAGGTGCAGGGGTGGTGGTGAATGGAGGTAAATCCTGGTTAACTACTGCTCTAAGGAAAGGGGCAGTGAAGGTAGGGGTGTCATAAATTTGTTCTGATGTCATGCCCAGCTTCTTTCCTATATTGAGGGACATTATTTCCAGGAGGGTCAGCATGGATTTCTGGCCAACATGGATTGCATCCTGCCTTAGTGCTATTTGCTTAACCTGTTCTCTAAGATTCAACTGGCTTCTCTTCCTATATTCAGCAGGAAGGGAGAGACCTGGGTCAACAGATTTCTTCTTAGCATTGAAAAGATCTTTCACCATGGCAGTAGTGATGGGAGAGGCAGCTTTGACTCTCTGCTGATATTCACCCATGTCTACTCCAGCATCCTGGCAGAGCATGGTGATGATGGAAGGAAAACAAGGGAGTCCCTCTTGGTGCTTAAGATGCTCATGATGAAGTTGTTTATAATGTCTCCCACATGGATTGGCATACCAGTGAGGATGGCATATAGAAGCTCAGCTCTTTTGACAGCCAATGTGGAGGAATGGTGTACTGGCATGAAGGAGCTTAGCAGGAAGATGCTCCACACCTTGGCTGGTGGGAGGAGGTGTTTAGTGGTCAGATTCTTTGGCATGAGCTGCATGTCAAACTCCCAATTTTCTCCTAGTTTACAGATGGCCTAAAGTATGGGCTTGTAGTCCTTCTCTTCTAGATAGCTGACTGTAGTGAAATCAAGCTGTCCAGCTCTCCTCTCCACTGGAGGTATGTTCAGAACCCTCTGAATGTTAGATGGAGAAAAATCAATTTCTACACCTCTTACCATAGTGTGCCTGAGGGCCAGCTGGTCTCCTTTTACCCTCATTGCATTAGCATAAAATTCTTGGGTGATCTCCTTCCACCCATTTCCAGCACAAGAGGTAAACAGATCCCAACCCCTCCTCTGAATTTCCTCCTGAAATTGAGTGTAGATGCCCTCCTGGATCCCAAAATTACGATCTTGCACTATCTGCCTTCGCAGGATGTTGGTTCTGAAATATTCTTCATGAGCTAATGAGCGAAACCTCGGGTCATGTGCAGGAGGGGGTCTGGATGATGAAGCTCCAGCAGCTTTGGCTCTCTTGGCTCTAGGGTGGTCTTCCTGGGTGTATTGGCCATGTTGCAGATTCACAGTTTAAGTGATGTCAGAATGTGCACTGTGAGGTGTTGTGCTGCCAAAGTGTTCACTATGCAAAATGACATTAACTACTTTGGACATAGGGAAGCAACAATTTATGCAGAAAGGTTAAAACATATCAGTTCAAAAGGGCAGACTTGACAAGAAATAGTGTGTAAAACTGCTGCTGCATGTGTGGTGGCAGATATACTATACATATGCAGTAAAGAACATGGCAAAATGATGATCATGGCACATAGTAATCACTCTAGAATCTAGTCCTGACAGGTATGATGCAGCAGATTGCAAAAATAAGTAGGCTAAGCATGTGGATGAAGGTTCAGAGTGAGTATACATGCTTCAGAAATTGTACACACAGTCAGTGAATGTATTTGAGCATGAGAGTGAACAGATAGTGTTATGCAATTGCAAAATGAGAATTATGCACATAAATGCCTAATATGAGAAATGATAGACAGTAGCTACTTTGAGATTTAATTCTGGTAAGTGTTACTCAGCAGCAATCCAACAGAGTGTGACAATATGGAAAATGACAAAAGTGAATGAAAATGCAGAAAAAATGTGCTTATTAGAGGTTGAATTGGTGCAGCAGGTAACAAAAACAATGAGTTCAAGCAGATCAAAATGCAGTATCTAATAACTACTCTAGCTTCAAGGATGGTATATATGGACAGGGCATATTTGTGGATATGAGTGCAACCATTCTCAATATGCAGAGCATTAAAAATAAGGTGTATGCGGTGTATGATTATTCAAATTTTTAGCAACATGAAAGAGGTGCTCAAGGGTGACTGAATGTGTATCATAAAAGTGCAGCAATGATAACAATCTATCACATTCAAGACAGCAAAGAATCCCAAAATATCACATTGTGGTGGGGGAGGTGCAGACAAAATGGTTACTTGTATTCATAGCAATGATCACTATAAGGCTTAATTGCTGTTAAAATAACTAGGATAGCACAAGGGAACTGTGTAATTAGTAGTGAATTCAGGAAATGCATCAAAAATTAAAAATTACACATCCTAGTTGAATTATGTAAATATCAGCACAGCAGAACACTCAAAGTGAAAACTATTGCAAATGGGAGTGATTACTCCTAAGGTAACACTTCTTAATTCAGCAGAACAATCAGATGAAATGCCCCCTTCATCTTTCAATCATCTAAACATCCAATTAATAACTGCAGCAAGTTAACAATTTCAATCCAAAAGGTCCAAATGCAGAATATCCAAAGTGAGCACTCTGGGCACACGGGGCAACTACCCTAGGGTTTAAAATGTCGAAAGTGCAGCAATTAAACGCAAGTGACTGGTCCATTAAGTCTCAAATGCAGAAATATTGATGGAATGACAGATTAAAACACCCAATTGCAGTCCAGGAAGTTGCGAAATTGAAATCCCTAATTTCACAGCAAGAACCCTAATTCCAGGAATTAAAAGTTAAAAATTACCTGAATTGGATGTGCAAGGTGCGAAATAGATGTGAGCAACTGAACCTTTGGGGCAATAAATCAAATACGAATGGAGGAGGGGGATGAATTTGATAATGGCAGTGAGAATTGTTCAGAATTGGGGTGAGAGTGTGTGCGAGAGTGAGCACTTTATATATATATGGGGCCAGAGTGGTTACTCTCAAAAGTTAACAGTGAATACGCGCACAAGGTTTTGGTGCAAATGAGCTGGGCATGTTCACTCTGCTTTTTAAGAGTAAACACTCCAGAGGCATCTAAAATCAAGGTGAGTAAAAAGCTCTGCGCGTGTTTACTGTCAACTTTTGAATAGTAAACACTCCAGAGGCTTCAGGGTGAAAGTGGGTAACAAGCTCTGCGCGTGTTTACTGTCAACTTTTCAATAGTAAATACTCCAGAAGCTTCAGGGTGAAAGTAGGTAACAAGCTCTGCGCGTGTTTACTATCAACTTTTCAATAGTAAACACTCCAGAAGCTTCACCCTGGGCGCTGTGCTAAAAGGCTTGGGTGTGTTCACTATGACTTTTTAAGAGTAAACACGCGCAACACCTTGGGCTTATATGCAATGAAAGTAATCACTATTAAATGTGAGAGTGTTCACTACAGAGAGTGAATATGCAAGTTAGAATTGAAAGTGATTACTTTTGTTCAGGAAAGTGCTTACTTTTATGATGATCATTTGTTTTCTTACCAAGGGGATTGCCTTAAACCTGAACAATATTTTCCATCCTGTTGTATCCCAATTTTCCTTGACTTTGTGCAGCATTTAGCCCCCACAATCACGATCTCACTCTGCAAAAATGGAAATTATGCAGAAAAAACCATGTTAGTTAGTGCAACAAGGTACCAAGATAAGGAAGTATCCAAATAGAGAGGCTCAAATGTAAGACCAGCATTTATTGCAGAAAAATAACTAAAAATTCCTAAGATCTTTTGTGAGTTGCCTCTCACACAGCGCTTCTTTAACGTCACTAGCTTGACGCATGAAGTGGATTACTCAGACCATAGGTTGTAGGAGAGATTTGTGCATGGTGAGTGCAGTTCAATCTCCTCAACTTCTTCCAAGGTAACTGAATTTTGCAAGAATAGCTTCAACCGATGTCCATTCACCATAAAGCTTTTGCTAGTGGAGTCACTTATGATTTCCACTGCACCATGGGAAAATACCTTTGTAACAGTGAAGGGTCCAAGCCATCTTGATTTGAGCTTTCCAAGCATGAGTTTAAGACGAGAATTAAACAAAAGAACCTTTTGACCAACGTAGAACTCTTTGCTTGAGATCTTCTTGTCATGATATTGTTTGGTCTTTTCCTTGTAAATTCTGGAGTTCTCATAGGCCTCCAAACGTAGCTCCTCCAACTCTTGCAGCTGTAATTTCCTCTGCTCTCCAGCTGAGTCATAATGGATATTGCAAGTCTTTACTGCCCAGTAAGCTTTGTGTTCTACTTCAATTGGTAGATGGCAGGCTTTTCCATAGACCACCCTATATGGTGACATTCCCAAGGGTGTCTTAAATGCTGTTCTATGTGCCCACAAGGCATCATCAAGCCTGCGGCTCCAATCTTTTCTATGGGGCTGCACTACTCTCTCAAGTATTTTCTTGATTTTCCTATTGGAGAGCTCAGCCTGCCCATTTGTCTGTGGGTGATAGGCAGTGGAAACTTTGTGCACAACTCCATATTTCTTCAATAAGACTTCCATAGTCCTATTGCAGAAATGACTTCCTTGATCACTAATGATGGCTCTAGGGATTCCATACCTACAAAACAAGTTGCTACGGACAAAATCTGCAACAACTTTAGCATTATTAGTCCTGGTGGCTTTAGCTTCCACCCATTTTGAGACATAATCAACAGCAAGAAGTATATACAGAAAACCAAAAGAGGAAAGGAATGGTCCTATAAAATCAATACCCTAGACATCAATGATGTCACAGTACATGATGGGTTGCTGGGGCATCTCCTGTCTCCAAGTAATTACTCCGCCTGCTCTCTAGCATCTTTCACAGGTGGAATATGCTTGCCATGAATCCTTGAAAATGGAGGGCCAATATAGTCCTGCATCCAATACTTTTCTTACAGTCCTCTAGGGTCTTTGATGACCTCTTACAGCTGAGGCATGACAGAACTGCAGTATGGATGAGATCTCTTCATCAGGCACACATCTTCTAATGACTTGGTCACTGCAGAATTTTCATAAATAAGGGTCATCCCAAACATAGTGTTTGGCATCACTCCTTATCTTATCCTTCTTGGCTTTTGGTGCATCTGCTGGAAAAACTCCTGCAGCAAGAAAATTAACAATATCAGCGTACCAAGGTGCCTGTGAAGCATACAACTCTAAGAGTTGTTCATCAGGAAAGTCATCTAGAATTGGAGTAGGGTTAGGAACTCCCTCTATCCTGCTCAGGTGGTCAGCTACCAAATTTTGGGTTCCGCTTTTATCCTTGATCTCTAGATTAAACTCTTGAAGTAGAAGCATCCATCTTATAAGCCGAGGCTTAGAATCTATCTTTTTAAGTAAATACTTCAAAGCAGAATGATCAGTAAAAACCACAACTTTTGACCCTAATAGATATGATCTAAACTTATCCAGTGCAACAATGGCCAACAATTCTTTTTCAGTTGTGGTATAATTACACTGTGCTTGATCCAAAGTTCTAGAAGCATAATAAATGATGTGAGGAAACTTACCAACCCTCTGAGTCAATGTAGCCCCCACTGCAAAATTGGATGCATTACACATTAATTCAAATGGTGTGGTCCAATCTGGAGGTTGGATGATGGGTATGGTAGTCAGGGCTTCCTTAAGCATATTAAATGCTTCTTTGCACTTTTCATCAAAATTGAACTCAGTCTCCTTTTGCAAAAGCTTAGACAAGGGAATGGCAATTTTGGAGAAGTTCTTAATGAATCTCCTGTAGAACCCTGCATGACCAAGAAAAGTACGAACCTCTCGAACACAAGAGGGGTAAGGCAGTTATGCAATAACATCAAGTTTTGCGAGATCTACTTCAATTCCCTTTTCAAAAATGATATGGCCTAAGACTGCACCTTGTTCTACCATGAAATGACATTTTTCAAAATTTAGCACAAGGTTAGTTAGTATCAATACATCTTTTCAAAACTTTTTCCAAATTAACCAAACAGGCAGAAAAAGATGGGCCATATACAGTAAAATCATCCATAAAGACTTCTATGCAATGCTTCACTAAATCAGAAAAAATACTGAGCATGCATCTTTGAAATGTGCCTGGAGCATTGCACAAGCCAAACCACATTCTTCTTTAGGAAAATGTGCCAAAAGGACATGTAAAAGTGGTTTTTTTCCTGGTCTTCAGGTGCTATACAAATTTGAAAATAACCGGAAAAACCATCAAGGAAACAATAGTGAGACTTACCAGCCAACCTTTCCAACATCTGGTCAATGAAAGGCAATGGGAAGTGATCCTTCTAGGTCTCTTGGTTAAGTCTCTGGTAGTCTATACAGACTCTCCAACTGTTCTGGACTCTGGTTGGTATTAACTCATCTTTTTCATTCTTCACCACAGTGAGTCCAGATTTCTTGGGAACTACTTGGACCGGCCTGACCCAAGTGCTATCAGATATAGAGTAAATAATCCCAGCTTGCAGCAACTTGATGACTTCCTTCTTCACCACGTCTAAAATGATGGGATTTACCCTCCTCTGAGGCTGTCTCCCTGGTTTAGCACCCTCCTCCAATAATATTCTGTGCATACAAAGAGAGGGGCTGATTCCAGGAATATCAGCAAGAGTCCAGCCTATAGCCTTCTTGTGCCTCTTTATCACTTCTAGGAGCTCCTCCTCTTGATCGATATTCAGCTTGGTGGAGATTATCACTGGGAGCTTCTCATTTTCCTCTAAATAGGCATATTTCAAATGCCCTAGCAATGGTTTAAGCTCTAGTGTAGGAGATTGCTCCACAGAGGGAAGTGACTTGGCACTTTCAGTAGAAGAAATTTCTGCAACATTCAAGTCAAAGGAGTTAGATTCAATTATACTTGCTGAACTCAAAATATCACATTCTTCCCCTATTGATTTTCCAATTTCCTCAATAACAGAAGTTGCAGAATTCACATTCAAAAAGTTAGAAATACAATTGCCACATACAGAAGAATTATTACAGTATTCACAAATAGAATTGTCTATAAATTCAGAAAAATTAAGAGCAAAATCTTCTTCTAAAAATTCAGAAAATTGATCATCTATCAAATCATCCAGCAAATCAATTTGGAAAACAGAGTGTTCTTCCAATGGATGCTTCATGGTGTCCAAAATGTTGAAGCACACAATGCTGTCTCCAAACTCCATAGTGAGCGTCCCAACGTGCACATCAATTTTCGTTCTTGCAGTATTCAAGAACGGTCTTCCCAAAATGATTGGTGCAGCACCCTTCACTGATTCTCCCTCTTGCATGTCCAAAATGTAAAAGTCAGCTGGGAAGATGAGATCATTCACTCTGACTAATACATCTTCAACAATCCTAGCTGGGTTTGTTATGCTTTTGTTGGCTAACTGAATAACCACACTTGTAGGCTGCAGAGGGCCAAGAGACAGTGAAGTAAAAATGGACAATGGCATGACATTTATAGATGCTCCTAAATCTAGCATGGCATTCTCAATCATATTATTACCAATAATGCATGAGATAGTGAATGTTCTTGGGTCCTTACATTTCTCAGGCATTGTGGACCTTTGTTTTTCGAAGAGTGCAGAAACATTCCTACTCATATTTACCTTCTCATTACCCTTAAGACGCCTCCTATGGGTGCATAAGTCTTTCAAAACCTTGGCGTACTTGGGTATTTGCTTGATTGCATCTAGTAGAGGTATGTTCACCTCTACCTTTCGGAAGGTCTCAAGAATATCTTTCTCAGCCTCTTCAATCTTCTTGCTTAGCTGGATAACTCTCAAAGGAAATGGTAGAAGAATTGGCCTATCAACATTTTCTGCCACTTTTGGTTGAGCAAATGTAGGTTCTGGTTGTTCTTGAACCTTTTCCTCTCCAATTAGATCAACTGTAGATGGTGCACATTTTGGGTCTTCTTTCTCTCTGGACACTGTGGGCTCTTGCATCGCCTTTCCAGACCTTAGAGCGATTGCACTCATATTTTGTAGGATTTGCTACAATTTGTGTAGGGAGGTTTCCTGAACCTTGTGATTGCATCTGGTTCAGAGATGAGGCTAGCTGTCCCATTTGGTTCTCCAAAGTCTTAATACTAGCTTCGATTCTTTGCTGGAAAGTGATGTTGTTCATGGTCAATGGCTTCATGAGCTCCTCCAGTGATGATTCATTATTCTGGGGTGCATTTGGTTGTGAGGAAGATGGTTGGTGATGTTGTTGGGCTTGTTGTGGTTGATGTTGAGATGGATGGAATCTATTTGGGCCAGCATGATGTGCTTGATATTGAGTGCCGTGCTACTAGTTCTGTTGTTGAGAATTGTTCCCCTATCTCAAATTTGGATGGTTCCTCTAGCCTGGGTTATATCTATTGGGCTGCTGCTGCGAATTTGGAAAAGAAAATTTATTAGTGTAAATATTTGCAGCATAGGCCTGAGGATTACCTTCTAAAGTATCAGACTCTTGCTTCTAAAGTAGGACAGCTAATTAGTGCAATGGTCTGTAGCTGAGCAAATACTACACAACATGGCTAGAATAGGTGGTGGAGCAGATGAGGATGCAGCAGCACTCTTTTGCATAGAAGCCAATTGCTTCACCATGGATGCCAATTCATCAAGTTTGTGTTCTATTTTACTAGACTCAGCAACTTGAACTTCACTCACATTTCTGGTAACACAAGAATTTTGCCTTGTTGCAAATTGTTGTGAGTTGGCAGCCATATTCTCTATCAAATTCTGGGCTGCAATTGGAGTTTTGTCAACCAACGCCCCTCCACTTGCGGCATCTATTATGCTTCAGTCCATAGGGTGCAGTCCTTCATAGAATTACTGTATCAGCAATTGATCACTAATTTTGTGATGAGGGCAGCTAGCACACAACCTCTTGAATCTTTCCCAATATTCATCGAGGGTCTCTCTTTCAAGTTGCCTTATCCCACATATTTCCTTTCTTATGGACGCAGCTCTTGATGCTGGAAAAAATTTCTCCAGGAAAAATCTCTTCAAGTTGTCCCAACTAGCAATAGATCCTGGAGAGAGATAGTAGAGCCAATCCTTGGCTGCATCCATCAGAGAGAACGAAAAAGCCTTTAACTTGACATGCTCCTCAGGCACACCTTGTGGCCTCATAGTTGAACAAACAATATGGAACTCCTTGAGGTGTTTGTGCGAATCTTCACCTGCAAGGCCATGAAATCTTGGCAACAAGTGTATTAGTCCAGTCTTTAGAACAAAAAGAGCATCAATATCAGGATACTGTATACATAAAGTTTGATATGTTACATCAGGTGCAGCCAGTTCCTTTAATGTTCTTTCATTGTTAGCCATTTTTTCAATTTTAAATTTTAATGAATGGGGTGATGAATAGATAGATGAAGGAGATGAAAACTCCTCAAAATGTTCAGAACTATTCCTATGTGTTCTAATGCTACTATGAAATGTCCTATCAATCTTTGGGTCAAGTGGATACAAGTCCCCAGGATTCGATCTGGTCATGCACTAGAAACTAATTATAAGGAATGAAAAGAAGTAAGCTAGATGAAACAGCAAAAAATGCAAAAAAAATCATATGACAATTATGCAGAAAACTAATGTCTATATGCAGTAAAATAAAGCAAAGAGGTTAAGCAACAAAAATAGAAAAGGAATTGCAATTAATTGCAAGAAAAAACACAAGCTAACAAATTCTGCAGAATTATGCAGCAAAAACAGAGTAATAATGCAGGAAAAACAGAAAACAGAACACTAAAATAGAACAACTAACATGTTTAAGGCAAAATTAACACCAAAGCTCCCCGGCAACGGCGCCAATTTGATGGAACGAATTTTCACTACTCGTTATGCACAAAGATTGTCGTTAATCCTCATCAAATATGCAAGATATGAATGCAATATTAGGGTGTTATCCTAGGTTGTCTCTAAGGAACTTTTGGTTGGGAAGATACTTCGAACAAGTATAAACATATATTTTAAAACAAGTAAATTGGGGGGAGGTTTGTCAATTTCCAGATTTTAATCAAGAGCAAAATGTAAACTAATGAAATTCAATCAATTAAAAAGAGTAATCCCTAGTCAATCAATGAGTTCAGTCCCTATTCTTTCAAATAATTCAATAATCCTCTATTTTTCCCTTGAATTAAGTTAATCTAACAAGTGAAAATTAACTTTAGCATCCCAATTAAAATTAAGCATCTTAATGAGCTTCAACCTCTATCCCTAAGATTAAGCAATCTCAAAGATTAATCAAAATTAAGCAATTTTAGATTAGAATTTCGTTTGGGTAATTTAGGGTTCATTAAGCAATGTTCCCCTCATGCAAATTTCATTTCATTCAGAGATTGGGGTTAATAAATCCAAGGAAAGAAAGAGTAATATTGCCATTAAACCCAAGAACTCAAGAACCATATGAGTTGAATAGGAATTACAAGAGAATTTAGCCCTCCATATGGATGGGCTTCACAAATGAAAGAAGGAAATGTAGAAACGTAAGCAACATTAATGTAAAATCAAGGAGAATCAAAGGGAAATTGGAAATTAAAACCTATAATGGATCCCTAGATGTCACCCAAGAATCCTAAGCTCTGCAAAAATGCCCCAAAAGTGGCAAAATAATCTAAGGAAAAATGAATTGATTCGTACCCTAATTTCTAAAAGTCTATATATACTAAGTCTAACATGGCCCCATAGTGATCACTCTGTAAACAAGGGTGTTTACGCGCAGCAACTTTAGCTTTTTTCCTTTCTGGAGTGATTACTCTCATTTTTGAGAGTAAACACGCGCAGGGCACTTCCTTCTGGGCGTCTCTGGAGTGATTACTCTCATTTCTGAGAGTGTTTACGCACAAGGCACTTGGGGTCTAGGGCTTTTGGAGTGATCACTCTGATATCTGAAAGTGGTTACTCTGGTCTATCCCTTGAAACCAACTCCCTGGAGTAATTACTCTGGTATCTGAGAGTAGTTACTCTCAGTTCATATTTTTCCAAAGAGCCAAAAATTCATGAAATTTGTCTAGAATTTCCTGCACAATTATTCAAATGATCAAAATTGCAAAATATATTCACAAAAATTAATGGAAATGAGATAAAAATTAAGAAAGCTATTATTTTTTTACCTAAATGAGATTTTAATGTTATTTACAATCTCTAAGTCTATTTTTTCCTATTAAAACTTTATAAAAACCAAACAAAATATCTATAAAATGTGGATTCATCATATGTGTTTAAATATTTTGGGGAAGCTGTTGAAAAAGGATAACTAGGAATGTTCGAGGCATTTAAATCAATTTGAGAAATAGAAAATACTGAGATTAGGTTTTGCTGTAATTTGAGTTTTCTGAGAAGATTCACTTCTGCATTGCATCTTTCACATTAACAAAAGTCTGCCGAAAATTACCTTGACCTAAAATGATTCAAATTGAGTTTTGATTGAGAGATATTGAATTTGAAGTCTGAAATTATCTACTGTGCTGTGTTCTGCATGTAGTGTTTTGGAAAATGTCGAGATTAGTGTAGGAAAAATATTCTGATATTATTTGCTTCAAGAATAGAATGGACAATACTCTGAATTGGTCTTTCCCTGTCAACTATGACATTTCTACTGGATACTTAACATTGCATTACACGCTATATGTACCACATTCTGCAGTATTTTAGTTGACTTAAATTGAAGTGTGTGATTTGGTTGATTGTTGGTT
The DNA here is from genome assembly GCA_024086825.1 of Abrus pulchellus subsp. cantoniensis. Lineage (NCBI taxonomy): Eukaryota > Viridiplantae > Streptophyta > Magnoliopsida > Fabales > Fabaceae > Abrus > Abrus pulchellus. The sequence goes on from CM044056.1 coordinate 18,599,390, forward strand.
CAATGATAAAATGGATAATACTCTAAATAGGTGTTCCCTGTTATGTATGCTAATTTGATGGAATAGTTGAAATCACATTGAACTATATGAACCAAATCTCTGCAGAGTCTGAATTGACTGCAACAGAATTTTCTAAAAATGTGGGATTGGAAATTAGAATGCATGACTGTGGTGAAATTTAGTTAGACATTAAACTGGGAAAAATTAAAGTGCATATTTGATTGAAAAATGAATAAAAACATGTAAATTTTTGCTGACAGTACAGAATTGTTTTGAAAATTAGTCAAGACTTTTAATAATTTGTCTGCATGAACCTGATATTTTCTAAGAGTGTGCACTATAAATGCCTACAGCAGAACTTTATTTGCTTTCACTATGAATGCTTTTGTGCAGCTGGGTGTGAGTAGTTAAATGTTGGATTTTATTGTAACAGCAATCTGCCTGAGCATAGTGTTAAATAATGAATGTCTGTAAACTGATTGCTGGAATTTTCTGCAAGCATAGAAATATCATATATGTTAAAATTTTACATTTTCTTTTGCAGAAATTGAAAAATGGTTAGAACTTCATTCAATACACCAGTGGGCCCTCCTAAGAAGAAGCGAGCTGCATCTTCTACCACTCCTAAGAACAAGCAAGTTGCATCTTCCACAACTCCAAGAAGAAGATCCAGCAGAAACCTTCAAGCTGCAGCATCAAAAAGGGCCAGAACTGATGGTGTCTCAAGTTCTTCACCTATTCAAATCTCTGACCTACCTCAACTAAGATCACCTAAACCTTCACCTTCTCCACCACCTCAAACACGATCCCCTCCACCTTCACCTTCACCATCACCTCCACCGAGAACAACTGCACCCTCAAGATCTTCACCACCTGCCACACATGATCCCAGATTCAGAAGTTTGGCTCATGAAAACTTTTTCAGAGCCAACATTCTATGAAGAAAAATTGTTCCCGACAGAGCATTCCAAATAGCTGGTAACAATTACCCAGAATTTAAAGAGGAAATCCAAAGAAGAGGCTGGGAATTCTTCTGTGCAACAGTTGGCCTAGGTTGGAGGGAAATAACTCAGGAATTTTATGCCAATGCCATAAGGTTTAAGGGAAACAGAATCCCTAAGTTCAGCTCCATGGTCAAAGGCATAAGGATTGACTTTTCACCAGCAAACATCAATAGGGTGTTGGAAATTAATTCTGCTCAACATGCTGCACAGCTGGACTTCAAATCATTTAAGGAAAGTCCAGATATTGATTTTGTGCAGATTCTGGAAAGGATTGGTAAACCAGGCACCACATGGGAGCTGAACCAATCTGAAAAACCAAAGCACATCGTCACCAAGAATCTTCTACCTTTTTCCAAAGTGTGGAGCATGTTCATCTTGAACTCCTTCATGTCTGTTAAACATAGCTCCACACTGGCTATTAAGAGGGCTGCTTTGCTGTTTGCCATAGTCTTTGACATCTACATAGATGTGGGAGAAGTCATAAGTGACTACATTTTGGGAATCCTGAAGACAAAAAGGGATTCATTGGCCTTTCCTTCAGTAATCACATTACTTTGTGAAGATGCAGGATTAGAATTTGGAGATTACCAAGAGAAGATCAGAGTTGCACCATCCATTTCTGCAATTATGATAAAAGAGATTTATGCTACTGTCTCCTGCACTTCTGCAGCTCCAATTCCTTCATAGTACAAGAAAGAAAAGCCGATGATGATGTAGGACACTCTGAAGCAACTAGCTGAAGGGCAGAATCAATTAGCTGAAAGGCAAAATGAGCTGCACAATAGCCTAAAAGCTGGAGTTATACTAATGGAATGCATAATGCTGAATATTGGTCAAAAATTGGGAATGACCAAAGATGAAATGTATCATACTCCAGATTTGGCAGAGAATGCTTAGTGCCTTCATTCTTCTGTGTTCAAGAATATGCCAATATACAGAACCCACTTTCCTCAGCCAACATTTGAAGAGGTAGTGGAAGAAGAAGAAGAAGAAGAAGAAGAAGAAGAAAGCTCAGAGGAGGAAGATGCAGCAGAAGACTAGTTTAGAAATTTATTTTCTGTTATTAGGAGTCTTGTAAATTTCTGTAGTTTCAAACTTTTTGGGTTGTAATCACAATTTGGTTTAAATTTCACATACCTGTTTTGCATTTATATTAGATTTCTAACTAATTGCCTTTCTCTTACTGATCATTCATGGAATTCTGGTGTATTGTGTAGAGAATGTTACACACACAACACTCACACACATTGGATGATGACACTTGCACAAGCTGCCATGAAAGGGGGGTTATTCCTTACCTCTTAATTCATGTGTTAGCTACACAATACACTAAACATTTACTGATAATAATATAGATTATGAGCTATTTTCTGCGAATTAAATGCTAGAGGATTGAAATTTTGTGAATTCTGTTGAATTTCTTTTTAAGTTGTTTTTTCCATTCTCAAAATGAGATAACCACGTCGCAATGGTATCAAACAAGCTAGATTTTCTCAAAAATTATGCAATACAAGAAGCAAACCTAGGTCATCTCTCAAGGACATAAAATGCATTTTATCTTTAGTTCCATCATGCAATTTCAAATTAGATTGGGGGAGGATTTGTTTTGAATTTAAACGACAAAATAACAAAAACAAAAATTAAGAATTATGAAATTTAACCAATTCAAGATCTCAATCCCTACAATGCAATTCTCGTCGTTCACACAAATATAATCCCAACGAATTTCCAATCACACTAATTCAATGCGCATTAACAACCCTAAAATCTAAATCTAGATTATGAATTCCATCAAAACAAGAATTGCAATCGCAAACCCAATGCTCTAACGAAATTCAGAATAATTGATTGATTGAATTAGGTGAATTCCTTTATTTCAAATATGAAATTCTCATTCTCTGTTTAGAATGCAAATGAAAATTCAATATCATGAAAAACATAATTATTCTAATCAGAAAAGAGAAGGAAGAGAGAGAATTCGATAGAACCTAATTCACAAATGCATTGTAGTTCTTGAAACCTTGAACTGATTGATGGATTAGCCTTGCTTCATAATCATGTTGCTCGACCAATTAGAGAAGGGGATGAAGTTTCCGAAAATAAAAGAGAGGGAGACGAGAGGAATCCTTACGAAAGCTTTTTTATTTCAAATTCTGAAAATTAAGGCAAAAAAAAGAGGGAAAAAGATTCCCCACGCGAAATCATAAACCCTATTTAAAGACAAAATAATTGGGCTTAATTAAGGCCCAACTTCCTAACGAGGTTCCTAAAACCCTAATTAAGCAATGTCAACAATAAAACCAAATTTTGAAAAATTCATTGCAAGACCGCAACATTGTGACGTAGTTTTGGGCCTGAAGATGTTCGAACTGGGCTTTTCTTGCAACAGAGAAGTTGTAGATCTCTCTCTTATCTTTCCAGGGACACCAATTTTGTCCAATTCTGAGTAGTGTAGCTCCAGATATGGTCTTTTCAAGAAACTGTGTCAAAACAAGAAAGATTTAAATTTAAATCCTAAATGACTTACCAACACAAATCTAAACTAATACATCAAAATAATATACTAAAAAGACTCAATTAAATCGAAAACATAGAGAGAAAGATGTATTAAAATATGACTATCAAGGTGCATATATTTATGAAAAGTGTATTGTGTTTTCATTAATCCACATGATCACTTATAAATGCCTAGAGAGACTTGAGCTGCCTATTTCTTTTTCTTGTGTGATTAATCATAATTGGTTGCAATTTCTAGAACTTGCCCTTGTTCTTAATTGAATATGCATGTTTACAGTTTTCACACACATGATGAAGGCCATGTTTGATATACTTAGTCAGCCTAAATGCCTTCCCTTATGCTTATTTGCCCTAGTTCACCCCTTTGAGCTTAATATTCCTTTTTCTTGAATTATCTTCATTACAAGCCCAGCTGAAAAACCAATTTTACCATTCAATTAATCAGAGGCATAGTGAGTTTAATCAAGAATGAGCTTTAAAACTAAGTTTGGGGTAGCATCTCATTTGTGTTGCTTGAGGATAAGCAAATTTATAAGTTTGGGGTAGGGGAATAACAGGCTATCTAAAGTCAGAAAATAAAAATACAGTGTTGCAGAAAAATAAAGAAATTATGCAGCAAAAAAAAAAAAACTGGCTGGAGGAAATTTTGAAAAGTGAAAAAAAATATGAGTTCAAGAGAAAAAGAATTGCAGTAAAATGCTATAGGAAAAGAAAATTTGAACTCATGAAAGCAAGGAAAGAAAAATCAAAATGAAAAATCTGTTGCACAAAAACGTTTTGTTTGGTGTAATATTGAGGAAGTTAGTAAGAAATAAGGCAAAAACCAGGTTAGTTTTTCAGTCATTCACTCAAAATGCCTCTAATTTTTTTAAATTGCATTTGCTTCCCATTTTGTTCAGTATCTACCTTAACCTAAGCCCTGTTATAACCTGCAAAAAGCCCTCTAGATGTGTGATTAACTGTTCTAAGCAAAAGAGATGGAGAAATTAGGCAAGCATATGGTAGAGTGTAGTTGAATTGATGATTAAAGAGAGAAAACAGTACCTAAACACTGTTGAGCAATGAGGGAAACACTGTCTAGTGAGAAGTGATCAGGCTTTTTAATGTTTCTCACATGAACTTGGCTGATATATATGAACTTAGATAGCAATTCTGGCTTAAAATTTGAAGAATGCATTATGATTGCAATGATGAGTAATTGGATGAACATCTTAAATGAAAATTATGCAGAAAACACAGAACTGTAAATTGCAAATCTTAGAAAAACAGTTTGTGAGATGATTCTTGAAGAATGGAGAAATTACCCTTAGTTTAGTTTGATTTGCTTGAGGATAAGCAAAAATTCAAGTTTCGGGTAGTGATGAATTCATATTTTTACTGATATTTTAGCATAATTCTAACACATTTGATAAGAAAAAGAAATGAAGAAAGCAGAAAAACTCAGAAAAGAGAATGAATTGAAGTTTCTTTTCAATTTGTAGTTATCTTAGCAATTGTGAAAATTTTGCTTAGGAATTAAGTTTTTAATCTTGTTTTTCAAGGAATAATTTGAGCAAAGATCATGAAAATGGAGGCTTGATGACAAGGGAGAGGAAAGAAGCAATTCTGGACTCCAAAAACACAAGAACAAGAAAGTGCAGACTGGGCATAATCACTATTGTTAGTGAAAGTGATCACTCCACAGCTCAAAGAAGAAATGAAGCTTGGGCGTTACCACTTTTATCATTAAAAATGAGCGTTCCAGAGAGGCAAAATATCAGGAAAGCTCTGCGTAACCACTAGTATCATCGAAAGTGAACGTTCCAGAGAGCCTTCAACTTGGCAAGTTGCGCGTAATCACTTTTTCTCATAAGAGTGATCACGCATAACCACTTGAGCTCTGCGTTTTCACTTTTATCAGCAAGAGTGATAGTTCCAAAGAGCGGTCAATATTAGGAAAGTTGCGTGTGGCCACTTTTTCTCATAAAAGTGTTAACGCGCAACAATAAACCTTCTGCGTAGCTACTATTTTTCATAAAAGTGATGACATGCAAATCTGGAAAATTTTATAAATACCAGAAATGTTCTAGAATTGAGTGATTTTGTTCATTTTTCAGTTTTGTTAGTTAGATTCTCGTTAGAGGAAGTGAGAGAGAGGAGTGGGGATTTGAATCTTGGAGCTTCACGAAGAGGAATTGGAGTGAAGCAAGCTTCCATGGCGTTTCTGAGTTTCTTCTTCTCTTCTTCTCTTTCTTTTTCTTTCTCTGTTGTCATGGCTGTGTAATTTCTTCATAGTTAGGGATTGTAGATCTAAAACGAACATGTTGAATTGATTTAGATATGAATTTCAAGCTTTGGAATATATTGAGTGATTGATTCTGCACTTTACGTAGTAATTGAATGGAAATTTGGTTAACTAATTTAAGAGGAACTGTTGTCAATGAAAATTGAATTTGTTCTTCAGATCTGAACCAATCACCGAGATTATAGTTTTCTTAGGGATAAGAGGCTTTGATCTTGCAATCTTCTGGTCTCTTACACTTAAAGCAATATTGAATTGAATCAGATCTAAGGAATTAGAATGGTTTAATTGAATGTTAGGTTCAATGAGTTAAGGAATGAACCTATGAACAATACAACGTGAAACTGATTGTCATTCTTTCCAATTGCTTGCTAATTCAGAACGTTATTGATTAAACATTGGAGTTTTAGTGAAGCAATTCCCTAGCTATGGTTTTTCTCTCTGTTATCACATAATTGTTTGTTCATTGTTCTGTTTCTGCAAGTTTCTTTTACTCCAAATTTTTCTGGTTTGTTGTTATTATATGTTACTACTCTCCTTCCAATTTTGAAAAGCTCAAATGGTTATAATTCTATGAAGTAGTACTTGAAATCTAAATTCCCTGTGGAGACGATATTTGGATCTTAATTTTACTCATTACTTGCTGCAATTCTAGTGCACTTGCTAGTGTTAGATTGCGAACAATAGAACACGCGTATTCTGCACCCTCTAGAGTGATCACTTTGAACTTAGAAAGTGTTTACTCGCAGCTCCTGAAATTCTGCACTCTCTGGAGTGATCACTTTCAACTTTGAAAGTGATTACGCCCAGCTTAGTGGATTCTGGGCTCTCTAGAGTGATTACTTTTAACTTTGAAAGTGATCACTTTGGTCCTTTTGCTGAAAGTAGCTTGGTGTAGTGGTTACTATCAATCTTGAATGTAGTTACTTTCACCTCAAATTTCTCAAAATCCAATAATTCTTCAAAATAGACTTGGGGATTCCTGCCATATTATTCAAATGATTAAAACATGTAAAATAAACTATCTAAACCAATGTAAATTAACCAAAAACTAAGAAACCTATATTATTTAGCCTAATTGGAATGTTCATCTTATTTACACTATATAAGTCTATTCTTTTCTATAAAAAGTAATAAATGATGTATAAAAATTTAGTAAAATGTGGATTCATCACAACCCCAAACTTAAACTTTTGCTTGTCCTCAAGCAAATAAAAATTCAAGGACTTAAGTAACAAGGGTTGGACTTATCCAAAAAAATTTCTCAAAATTTTCCTGTTCCAATCTTTCAACTCTAACATACACTTCATTTATTTCAAAATCATAGAGTTATTCAACAAAGAAAGTGCACTCATGTCAATTAATTTTATGCAAAGTCCCAAACAAGTGAAACAAAAATTCAACAAGGTTCGTTATACTTCACACAATGCAAAGAAATTATCTAGCTCACAAGGTGGTGTTTCATTCTTCACTCATCAGTGTTTCAAGTTAGTTATTTTCCCTCAACACATGCAAATTGCTCTACCCTACCATATGCTTGCCCATATTGTCAATCTCTTTTGCCTTAATACAATGATTTAACTATCAAAAGGACTTGGTTGGTCACAAATAGGGATAGGTAAGGTTCAATTTAATCAAGGAGGGTCAAAAGTTCAAGTGGGTTTTCAAGATAAGGGAATCCTTTTGAGTGAGTGAATACAACAATTACAATGAAATGCATCAAATGAGGTAGCCTAAGAGGTTCAAGCATTCTTTCACCTTATTTTTCATCAATTTTCATTATGTGAAGATCTCTTCAATCTCTTGGACCTTGTTTCATTTATTTTCTTTCCTTTTTCATTCTTTCTTTTATCATTTCTTGGACTTTGACAACCACTTTTTTTTCTCTTCAAATTTATGCAAAATTTTTTTTGACATGTATTAGTAACATGTATGATGTCCACCACCCCAAACTTGAGAGTTGCTTGTCCTCAAGCAACTACCATTAAAATCAACACCCTAAACTTAGTTTTTGCATTCACTATTGATTTTACTAAAAAGAAATACGTTATGGATGGAAGAAAAAAAATGTTTTGGCAAGCTAAGTTTGGAAAAAGACGGGGATGTAATTCATTAAGGTGCAAGGGTGGGCAATGGTGAGTGTGTGTGTAAATGAGGCCTCAATCATCTAGATAAAAATTGCATAATGCAAATTCAACTAAGAAATAGGGCAAATTCTAGAGGATAGATGCAAAATTACATGGAATATACACATAGAAAGGAAATTAGGGGCTCAATTCTCTACTATGGTAAAAATAGTGATAACTACTTAACATCATGTGAGGATAATTCACCTTGCAAGAAAAGATATTCAGCATGGCAGGGAGAGAGAATTATTTACAAAAGCAGAGTGTGTTCATAAATTGAATGAAAATTGCAGTAAGAGTCTAGAATTGGAATTACAAAATTAGATTCAATGAAAAAGAGAAAGAACAAAGAATTATTTTTGTATTTTTATGTATGATTGTGCAGGAAAAATGAGGTTAAGAGTATGTGAAATAGAGGCAAAGAACTTCACCCCCCTTTCATGAATGATAGTGCCTCAACTCATGGGCAAAAATATGCTCCTCTTGATGGAACTGAGGGCATCCTTTGCACAAAGAGACAATAAATTCAGCGCCAGAAGAAGCAGCAAAATAAACTTGAACTCAAGAGAATATATATATATATATATATATATATATATATATATATATATATATATATATATATATATATATAGCATCAAAGAGTTAACTTGTTGTTCAGAGTAAAAGTGTAACATCCTGTGCTTTGTGTCATGCCTGTAGTATATCAATGAGAAAAATCTATAGTACTTTGTGAGTAGAAAGAAACCGTATATGTACAGTAGCCCCTAATGTCAACAGTGACATCATGCTGATGTCATAGGTGACATCACGCTGATGTTATTAGTAACATCATGCTGAAATCATTGCTTACATCACGTTGATGCTAACATCATCGCTTGCATCATACTGACATCATTGCTTACATTACGTTGACACTGACATCATCACTTGCATCATGCTGACATTATCGCTTACATCATATTGATGCTGACATCTCCAAAAATTTTCTATAAATAGGGGGCTTCACATGAAATTTTCATTCTTATCCAAGGTTCTCAAAGGTTCCAAGGCTATATCTCGCCATTTTCTCTCATACTAAACCTCCTAAACTTAGATTTCTCTTCAGATCTGTGATTCTACGTCCGTTCTAAAGGATTTCAAGTAAGTTTCTCTAAGTTTGAAGTTAGATTTACCGTTCGTTTCTCTTTTACTTCTTTTTCTTATAGATATTAATGATGTTATTAGGAAAACCTCCATTTTAGAGTTAAATCTTCGGTTAAATCTTTATAAAAACTCTGTTTTTAGGTAAAGGGGCTCTACTTTATTATTTTATTATGTTTATTACTTGTATTCTCATAGATCTTGTCATGTATGTGATTATATATGGAATAATCCTTGTTTTATGATAAATAATCGGTGAAAATGTGATATTATGTTCAAATAAGGCATGATAAGGTATATTGAGGATGGTTGATATGATTTTTATGATTTTGTGATATGAAATATACAAAGAGATGGATGTTTCATGTTTAAATATATTGTGTTTCATTTTAAAATGATGTGTATTGTTAATATGCCATGGTTTGATGGATATGATGAAAACTATGTGGAAATATAATGAAAAATATGTGTTAACATGATAAATAGCATATGTGAACATGTGAATATGCTCAAAAGAGTATGAAATGGAAAAGGATATAATGTAAATAGTTACAGAGATACACTGGGGGAGTGAAAGATGGAGATGATATGGTATATCTTAGAGAAATGCAGGGTAGTGAGTGACATTCGGGATTGTGCACGGAATATTGTGTTCAAATACACCACATGGCCACACACTCATTTCTCGACTTGACTCCTGACCATTACATTTGCTAAGGGGCTGTCTATTGCATGCGTTGTATCCGTTTTGCATTGGGCCATCCGGTGACTATTTACACGGATGTGTAAGATCTTGAGATAGAGGCATCGGATAACTGTGGCCACAGGGCGTGGTAAGCGCGGATAAAAGAAAGTAAAAGAAATTGTGAAACTGTGGAATATAATACGTGTTGAGATAAGAACATGCTTTATATAACCTTGTGATATGTAATGCCATGATGTTTTCTTTAATTGTGATAAGATGTATTTTGTGATGAATATGTGTTATGTATGAGTGGTAGGGTAGAAACTCACCCTTACACAACATTTTCAGGAAATCTGGACAAATAGTATCAGGCTCACAGTGCATGGATGGATAAGAACAGCTATAAGACTTAGTTATTTTGAGTTATGTAATGGATAATTTCAGTTCTATAGCATTCTTTTAACATAGTTGTAAAACTGCTATTTCTCTTTGTTGCTGATGAAAACTTTAGAATCTTTGTTTGTCTAAAGTACTTATGAATTAATTAAATTTTACTCAATGAAACTTATATCATTTCATTGTTTCTTTCTCATTAGAGAGTTTTTGAAAAAAAAAATATTTTACCATTTAAATATTTATGAAAATTTATCGTACATTGAGGAAAGAAATATAAGATGTTACAAAAAGCAAGAAAAGAAAATTAAGAACAAGGAAAATAAATCGAAAAGTGTACCAATTACAATGAAATGGAAGGGTAAATAAGTGACAAATAGAAATTTAACACTAAATAGCATCCTCATAAGTGCTAGAGGAGAGGTCATCATCAGCTGAGCCAGAGTCTATGTCTTCATCATCTTCCTCATCTACTGCTGTAGCTGGGTCTGTTACTTCCTCCCCCTCTTTTGCTGTAGGTGTGAAAGATGGAAGATCGTTCTGAACTGCTGCTCTAAGATAAGGGGCTGAGAAGGTGGGAGCATGGTAAATCTGTTGAGCACTTATCCCCATCTTCTTCCCCATATTGAGCAACATAGTCTCTGTGAGGGTCAGAGCAGCCTTCTGACCAGCATGTATGGCATCTTGTTGCAGAGCTATCTGCTTCAGCTGGTCCTTTATGTTGGAAGGGAAGCCTTTCTTTCCTGCAGATTGTGGGGGCAACTCTAGGGCTGGATTCTTCTTAGCCTTGAACAGCTGCTGCACCATAGTTGTGGTGATGGGAGGGGCAGCTCTAATTCTCTAGTGATAATCCCCAAAATCAACTCCAGTATCTTGGCAAAGCATAGTGATGATAGAGGGGAAACCTATAGAGTCTCTACTCCTGCTCAAGATCTCCATGATGGTACTGTTGATCACTTCGCCAACATGGATGGGCATGCCTGTCATGATCGCATAAATCAACTCTGCCCTTTTTATTGCTAATATGGAGGAGTGGTGGACTAGCAGGAAAGAGCTGAGAATGAAGACACTCCAGCTTTTGCTTCAGGGACGAGGTGTCTTGTGGTCAGGTTCTTGATCTGCATTTTACAGTCAAATTCCCAGTCTTCACCTCCCATGCAGATGGTTTCAAGGATGGGTTTGTAGTCCTTTTCCTCTTGGATGCTGAAAGTGGAGAAGTCCAGTTGGCCAGCTCGTTTACGGACAGCTAGAATGTTCAGAATTCTTTGGATGTTAGAAGGAGTGAAGTTGATGACTTTCCCCATACCATGTTGTGCCTAGGGGGAAAAGTGTCGTCTGCAACCCTCATTGCGTTGGCGAAGAATTCTTGGGTGATTTCTTGCCATCCATGACCAGCACATGTAGTGAAAAGACCCCATCCACGCTTCTAAATCTTCTCTTGAAACGGGGATAGTGCCTTCTTGAATCTCAATGTTACGGTCCTGCACCACTTTCCTTCTCAGAATGTTTGCCCTGAAGTATTCCTCATGCTCCAATGATCGAAACTGAGGGTCATGGGTAGATGAAGATGCAGAGAAAGATGCAGCAGTTGTCTTGGCCTTCTTGGCCCTGGGTGTGTTCTTCCTAGGAGTATTGACCATATTTGCTGCAAAGGGAGGAAAGGAATCTGTGTGAGATATGCATTTTTATTTTGCAGCAACTATGTGTATCAATTAAAATAACATTCAAATGGATAGTGATTGATCAAACTAGAATATCAGTGAGGGTGCATAATGCCAAAGTGATTCATGTTATGGTTCAGGCATAACAGCATAAAGGCAACCATATTTGACATGGATAGTGATGCAGCAATAAGGAAAATAAGTGCAAAGAAACCAAACAAGTGGTAACATGCCTTATATATTGCAGCAAAATGTTAAGAGATATCACATAGAGCACACAGGGTAGGGTCTGTGCAGATAATTGACAGGGACGCTCATTACCAATTATCAAAGAGTAGTCAACAGGGAATTATGCGCGTGCGTAGTGAAGGGGGGATTCAAAAATTATCACCACAAAAGTACAGATGCACATACAATTACACTTAGCAACATTTTGAATTTCAGTCTAGAGTCAGGCGAGTGCAAAATGTATGGTTTGTCATGATGCATAATGTGCGGTACAAATGCAGGGAGGGCACAATGGAGTGCAGCATGGTGATATTTACAACACAAGTAAGAACTTCAGAGTAAGTGCAGTGACTACCCTAGAGTGACAATTATGCAAAATTCAAGTTGGACAAGCACTAAATAATTCAAGCAAAAAGGTTAAATTGCAGTGACACAGTGATTCACATATAGCAAGGGTACTATATCAGCTGCCATTGTATCAAAACATGCAATAGAGGTGGCAACAGAAAATGATCACATACAGGTAGGAAAATGAGTAGGTATTCACAGAGAGTGGTCACTATGAATGCTGATAGTGACTACTCAAGAGCACAAACACGTCTAATTCACAAAGGAAAAATGCAAATCGATTTTTAATCATGAGAATTGGAATTTCAATTTATAGAAATCACATTCAAGACTAAAACAAACCTAGGGGGAGCAGAATGTCAGCATTATACACAAAGTAATCACTAAGAATTGCGAAAGTAACCACCCTAGGGTTTAATCATGTCAATTTGTACAAAATGAATCAGATTAATCATCCCACTAACTTGAAATTATGTAATTATCCTCACAGAAATATATTTTAACCAGTAATTTCAACAGAAAAATGGTCCTAATCAAAAACCCAATTGATAGCGAGCATGCTAGGGTTAGAGCAATGGCAAAATGCACAATTTGTCATAATTAAATACCTCCAATCCCTTTCAATCAGGCAAACATACAGTAACTAACAAAATTTACATAGAAATCATAAAGCATGAAGCCCCAAATTAGAACTCACAAATGGAAGTGAGCACGCTGGGGTTCAACAATAGTAAAAACAACATAAATTTCCTACTCACACATCCCCAACACTTTTTAATCAAGCTAGATGCACCCAAATCTCATTCCTTTCAAGTAATTTCAATAACGAATTCCAGAAGTAAAAACTCCCAAAATATTGAATGAAGAACCCTAATGTAAAAAGAGGGAAAAATTGAAGAATTACCTGGATGGGAACCTGAGATAGTTATAGAATTATGGAAGTGAGTGAGCCTTAGCACAAACCGTCATGAAGGAAAAAGGAATTTTTTAGAAAGATTGGAGATGGAGGTGAGAGCATGCAGAGGTTGAGTGAGAGCGGTTAAGAGAGTGGACACTTTCTATTTAAATAGGTTGTGGGCGTTAGCACTCTTAAGAATCATAGCAATCATGCATAAAGGATTTTGCAAAAATAGGGTGCACATGGTTACTATGAACTTTCATAGTGTTCACTCTAGAGGCCCCCTTTCTCAGAGTTAGTGGAGAGCACTGCACATCTTCACTATGTTTTCTATAAGTGAACACTCCAGAGAGCTTCACTCTGGGTGTTGTGCTGAAGTGCACGAGTGTGCTCACTAAATCCTTGGGCGTGCATGCTAATAAAGCACGGGCATGCATTCTAAGAAAGCATGGGAGTGCATGCAATGAAATGCTTGGGCACACATGCAATGAAAGCACGAGCGTGCACACTAAGAAAGTAATCACTATCAATTATAAGAGTGCTCACTACAGAGATGAATTATGCAGGTTAGAGCTGAAAGTGATTACTTTTGTTTAGGAAAGTGATTACCTTCAGGGCAAGCTTTTGTTTTCTTACCCAAGTGAGTGCCTCAAACCTTGAAAATATTTACCATCATGCTGCATCCAAATTTCTTTGACTCTGTGCAGTTCATAGCCCCCACAAATCTCACCCTACAAAAAATAGGACTTATGTAGAAAAACCATGTTAATTGATGCAGAAAAATACTAGGATAAGGAAGTACACAATTCAAACGAAAGAATGCTTATTGAATTCAAAAGAGAACTAGAAAGTGCTATAAAAACTGTGAGTTGCCTATCACAAAGCGTTTATTTAATGTCACTAGCTTGACATTTTATGGAGCTCTCACTCCAAAATAACCAAATAATCAAGAACAGCTGGAGGTTGATCTAGGAAAACTTCCTCCATATTCCCCTCAAGTGTAGGATTTCCATGGAAAGGCTTTAGGCGATGGCCATTCACTTTAAAAACCTTGTTTGTTGATTCATTTTTTTACCTCCACTACTCCATAGGGAGAAATGGAAGTCACAATGAAAAATTCGATCCACCTAGATCTGAGTTTTCCAGGCATGAGCTTCAAACGGGAATTGAACAGCAAAACCTTTTGATCTATACAAAACTTCTTTCTTGCTATCCTTCTGTCATGAAAGGTCTTTGTTTTCTCCTTATAAATTCTGGACTTTTCATATGCTTCAAGGCGAAGTTCTTCTAATTCTTGCAAGTGCAGTTTCCTTTGTTCCCCAGCTTTGTCTAGGTCCATGTTGCAGGCTCGCACTGCCCAATAACCATGATGTTCTACTTCCACTAGGAGGTGGCAGGCTTTTCCATAGATAATTCTATAAGGTGACATTCCCAAAGGAGCTTTGTATGTTGTTCTATGAGCCCAAAGAGCATCATCAAGATGCTTGCTCCAGTCTTTCCTATTTGGCTGAACAATCCTTTACAAGATTTTCTTAATTTCTCTGTTGGAGAGCTCAGCCTGCCTATTGGTCTGGGGGTGACAAGGTGTGGATACTTTGTGCACTACTCCATACTTTCTCAGTAGAGTCTCAATGGTTCTATTGCAGAAGTGGGAATCTTGGTCACTAATCAAAGCTTGAGGTACTCCAAACCTACAAAACAAATGAGTACGTACAAAATCTGCAACCACTCTTGAATCATTAGTTCTTATAGGCTTAGCCTCTACCCACTTAGAGACATAGTCCACAGCGAGTAAAATATATAAGAAATCAAAGGAAGGACGAAAAGGACCCATAAAGTTTATACCCTAAACATCGAATACATCACAGTATAAAATAGATTGTTGAGGCATTTCATGCTTCAGGGTGATTACCCCTCCAGTTCTTTGGCATTTCTCAAAGTTCAGAACAAGATTAGTCTCTATACATCTTTGTAAAACTTTATCCAAGTTTCCTGCTAGGCGCTCCAACATCTGATCAATGAAAGGTAGAGAAAAGTGGTCTTTCCTGGTCGCCTGGTTGAGCCTCTTATAATCAATGTAGACTCTCCAACTTTTCAGCACTCTAGTGGACAAGAGCTCATCCTTCTCAGTCTTCACCACTGTAATCTCTGACTTTTTGAGCACCACCTGCACTAGACTCACCCATGTGCTATCTGATATCGGGTAGAAGATGCCTACTTGGAGTAGTTTGGTGATCTCCTTCTTCACCACCTCCAAAATGATCGGATTTATCCTCCTCTGGGGCTGTCTTACTGGCTTAGATCCCTCTTCCAACAAAATCTGGTGCATGCACAGGGAAGGGCTAATTCCAGGGATATCAACCAAGGTCCATCCAATAGCCTTTCTATGCTTCTGAATCACATCGAGCAACTGCTCCTCTTGGTTCTCATCAAGCTCAGTGGATATGAGCACAGGGAGCTTCTCACCTACTTCCAAGTAAGCGTATTTTAAATGCTCAGGTAGTGGTTTAAGCTCCAAAGTGAGAGGCTGCTCAATTGAAGGCAGTGATTTAGACTTTCATTTGAAATGATTTCTGCAACATTTAAACTACAATGGTTAGATTCAATTATACTTGTTGTACTCAATGAACCACATTCTATCCCTTTTGACTTTTCAATGTCATTAATGTCAGAAGTTGTAGAATCTAAATCCAGAAAATCAGCAATACAAATATCACACAAAGATGAATTAGTACAATATTCACAAATTTTAGTATCTATGGTATCTACACAATAAAAAAAAAATCAACGAAAGAGTCTCCTAAAAATTCAACAAAACTATCATCTATCAAGCTATCAAGAACATCAATATGAAAAACTGAATGCTCCTCATGTGAGTGCTTCACAGCATCCAGTATGTTGAAGCGAACCACACTCTCTCCAAATTCCATAGTAAGAGTTCCAGCATACACATCAATCTTGGTCTTGGCTGTCTTCAAGAATGGCCTCCCTAAGATGATAGGTGTAGCTCCTTTTATTGGATCTTCTTCTTGCATGTCCAAGATGTAAAAATCAGCAAGAAAGATCAAGTCATTCAGTCTCACTAGAACATCCTCCACAAGGCTGGCTGGATTAGTGGTGGTCCTGTTTGCTAGCTGGATGATGACACCTGTGGGCTGCAATGGTCCAAGAGACAAAGATGTGAAGATAGATAAAGGCATAACATTAATAGATGCACCTAAATCAAGCATGGCATTATCTATCCTATTGTTGCCTATAATGCAAGGGATAGTAAATGTCCCTAGATCTTTGCATTTCCCATGCATGGAAGTTTTCTGCTTCTCAAAAAGGGCTGATACATTCCTCCCCATGTTCACTCTTTCATTACCCTTTAGCCGCCTTCTATGAGTGCATAAGTCCTTAAGAAATTTGGCATACTTTGGGATTTGCTTGATAGCATCTAACAAGGGAATATTGACTTCAACCTTTCTGAAGGTATCAAGAATTTCTTTGTCAACCTCTTGTTGCTTCTTGCTGGGCTGAACCATTCTTTGAGGGAAGGGAATAGGAATGGTGTCACGACCCCTTTTTATAAGCAACCGAGAACATTGTTTCTACACCACATACTTATTTAAAATAGGTAAATAATAGAGAATATAAGTATAAAATTCACTTCTTATTCAAAGTAAAATGAAGTTCCTTACAACAAATATCCAACAGAACAGAATAATATTACATTTAGTTTATAATATTCAAAAAACCAAAAATTATAATACGTAGCTCCCTCGACCTGAGGTATCAAATATAAGGAAAAAGGACTTTGATGCATTATTACTCAACTTCAGCTTCTAACTTTTCTTGACTGGCCCCTCAGCCTGTGAAGTAGATGCAACACCTGCTACATCTGCTCACGTACCATCGTACGATCATCGCAGTACACACGCACATAACAACATAGAAAGAAATGCAAGGGTGAGCTTACCAAACATAAAATAAAATTATATATATAGAGAGCAAAATATTTCTCACAGCAATAACCCCATGTATTTCCAGCCCATCTAATGCACAGTATGAAAATGGCTTCCAACTGGTTTCATAGCCTAAGTAATCTAGAAGGAACCGAGCCAGTTCGGGAGCGACCCATTCCGGTATCTGGATCCAGACAAAGACAAAGACAAATGGCTTCTAAGATGAACTTACCGTTACATGTCTACCCACCTAAACATGTAACTCGGCTCTATAATGATGCAAAACATATATCTTAGCATGATACAAACTGCCAAAATTATTTTAACAGCTCAGCTAAAGCAAGTTTATAATAGATCAGCCAAAATTTCAGCATTTTAAATCAATTCATAGCAGTTACAACTTAAAAAATAGCTTTTATTCAAAAAAAATCTAACAAAATCATATCAAAACATCTTGAAAATAGCATATTAAACCGTTTAAAACATATTTCATAGGTTAAAGTAAACTCCCCTTACCTCAGAAAGATGATTCACACTAGATCTACCGAATATTACTTGTTTTAATGCAAGATTCACCGAAGATTTGGCTTTAGAACGGAGTTTCTCCTAAGAATACCATGAACTTCTATGAGAAAGAGAAGGAGAAGAGAAACGAACGGTAAAACTAGCTTAAAACTTAAAGAAACTTACTTCAAATCCCTCAGATCTAGCGAGAAATCTAAGTTTAGGAGGTTTAGTATGAGAGAAAATGGTGATTTACGGCCTTAGAACCTTTGAGAACCTTGGATAGAGGTGAAGAAATGAAAATTTTGTGTGAAGCCCCCTTTTTATAAAATTTTTTTGAAATTTACTGTTCACCACCGGAAATTACTATTCATCGCCGGAAACACTGTTCACTGCCTTACTGTTCACGCCGAAAAACACTGTTCATAGCACTATTCACGCCAGAAAATACTGTGCACGCGTACTGTACACGCACTGTACGTGTATGTGACGTCAGCCATGATGTCATGATGATGTCACTGATGACGTCAGCAGTCACTGTACATACGCGGTTTGTAATGTTCATACACGGTTTGCACTGTTTATTGGCAGTTTTACTGTTCATACGGTACTGTTCACTTTTTTTTTTTAATTTCAAACTCCATCTAAATATATTCCAATACCAAATAATCCTTCAATTAACATTGAACAAGTATAAAATATTATAAATTACTCAATAATAAATCACTAGCTGACAAATGGACCTCTCTTCTTTGTCTATTGCTCTTGGTTGACATAGTGTAGGCATAGGTGCAAGTTGCTCTTGGCTTTTAATCTCTCCTCCTTCACCTTCTGCAGCTAAAGTGCAACAATGATTCTTCTCTTTAGGCATCTCTGGCTCTTGTATCACCTTACCAGATCTCAAGGTAATGACACTCACATTCTTTGGGTTTGTTACAGTTTGTGCAAGGAGATTGCTTGAACCTTGAGATTGAAGTTGATTTAGGGATGAAGCAAATTGACCCATTTGATTCTCTAAGGTCTTGATGCTTGCTTGAGTCTGTTGCTAGAAAGCCTGACTCTGTTGTTGGAAATTAAGTTTATTCATAGTAAGTTACTTCACAAGGTCTTCCAAGGATGACTCACTCTTTTGAGGTGCAGGAGCTAGTGAAGATGATGCTTGATGGTGCTGTTGAGATGAAGATGATGGATGGTGATGTTGCTGGACTGAATATGGCTTGCTTTGTCCAGCTTGATCCGGTTGGAAATGGTTATTGGTTGGGTGGCTAGAGCTTTGATGTTGTGCATTTTCTCCCCACCTTAAGTTAGGATGGTTCCTCCAACTGAGATTATATCTATTAGAAGATAAATCTAGCTTTGTTGTTGCTACGGCTGCTGGAAAGGAAATTTATTAGCAAAAATATTAGCAACATAAGCTTGAGGATTACCTTTCGAAGGTTCAGTTTCTTGCAATATGGGGCAACTATCAGTGAAGTGATTCATAGATGAATAGATCCCACAAAGCATGGCTAGAATGGATGGAGGCAGAGGTGTATATGCAACAAAATTCTTTTAGATAGATGCCAACTATTTTACCATAGAATCGAACTCATCTAGCTTATGCTCTAGCTTGTGTGAATCTGAAGTTTGAATTTCATTGACACTCCTGGATATGATGGAATTTTCCCTTGTAGCAAACTATTGTGAGTTAGCTGCCATATTCTCAATGAGGTTTCTAGCGGCAGTAGCAGTCTTGTCAACTAGGGCTCCTTCGCTAGCTGCGTCGATCATGCTCCTATCCATTGGGTGTAATCCCTCATAGAAGTATTGGATTAGCAACTGGTCACTTATCTGATGATGGTGGCAGCTAGCACATAGTCTCTTGAAACGCTCCCAATATTCATATAAACTATCCCTTTCCAGCTGCCTAATACCACATATTTCCTTTCTTATGGAGGCAGCCCTTGAGGCAGGGAAAAATTTTTCCAGGAACAATCTCTTGAGGATGTCCCAACTTGTAATAGAGCCAAGTGGAAGATAATACAGCCAATCTTTAGCCAAATCTATAAGAGAGAATTGAAAAGCCTTCAATTTCACATGCTCTTCAAGTACACCTTGTGGTCTCATTGTAGAGTAAACAATATGAAATTCCTTGAGGTGTTTTTGTGGATCTTCACCTACAAGACCATGAAATTTAGGCAAAAGATGGATTAGGCCAGTTTTAAGAACAAAAAAGGCATCCACATCCGGGTATTAGATGCACAAAATTTGGTAAGTCACGTCCGGTGCGGCAAGCTCCTTAAGTATCAAGTCATTTTCTGCCATTTCTAAAGGTTCATAATTTAAAGAATGCAGAGAAGAATATATGGAAGATGGAGAAGATGGTGAAGATGGTTCCTCAGTATGTGCAGAGTTCTGTCTATTAAGGTTCCTAAGATTCCTATGGAATGTCCTATCAATTTCAGTATCTGGAGGATATAAATCTCCCAGATTTGATCTGGTCATTCATTAGGAATTAGCTATGAAAATTAAAAAAAAGTAAACTAATGAAACAGTAAAAATGCAGAAAAATTCAGATGATAATTATGCAGAAAAACTAACATCTAAGTGCAGTAAAATAAAGCATTAACACCAAACAGTAAAAACAGAATGAAATTGCAAACTATTGAATGAAAATATACAACACACAGCACAAATTCTGCAGAATTATGCAGCAAAAACAAAGTAAAGTGTAGCAAATGAAAATATAGTGTGGTAAACTAAATTGCAGAAGTCAGAATTCACTAAACATGCAAAAAATGAAAACAGAGCAAATAACATGTTTATGAAAAATCAAGACCAATGTTCCCTGGCAACGGCGCCAAATTGATGAACGAACTGATTTGTCATTATGTTTAAAAGATTTGTCACAAATCCTCATTAAAATTTAAACAAATTAATATAGTACTAAGGTTACCTTAGATTGTCTTTCATGAACATTGGCTATTAATCTTCATTAAACATGTTGAAGGCATTAATTGAACAAGCAATTAAAATGGGAGGTTTTGTGGTTTCAAATCAATATAAAAAGCAGCAAGCAAACAAGTTTAATTAATTCAAACAATAGAAAGCAGCAATCCTTAGTTCATCCACAAAGATTCTATCCTCATTCCACTCAAGATTTAACATTCATCATCTCTCCCATGAATTAGGTTAATTTAACAACCGAAAATCAACCTTATGGTCCTAACGAAATTATACAATTTGCTAGGCTCTAATCCCTCATCCCAAAGTTATGCAACCTTAGAATTAAACCTAGGATTAAGCAATCCATAGTTAGAATTCCTTAAAATGAATTAGTGTTAATTAAGCAATATCCTCCTCATTCACCATTAATTCAATTCAAGAGACAAGGAAGAAGTAATTCATAAAAAAAAAAGGAATTATATTATCATTAAAATCAAGGAACTCAAGAATCCATGTGAACTCACTAAGGATTACACAAAATTTATCCCTCCATGGGAATAGGGGTCAAAAATGCAAGTTGGAAATGCAAAAAACTCATTGGTATTAATGTAAAAGCAAGAGAAATGAGAAACCAAACCCTAGGTTGGACCCTTGGCTGTCACCCAAGGTTACCCTAAGCTCTGAAAAATGTCCTAAATTTAGTAAAGAAGAGAAAAAGGTACAAAATGTAAGAAATCTCACCCTAATTTGGTAAAAAAATCTATTTATACTAAGGTAGGCGCCCTCCAAAGTGATCACTATGAATCTTCAGAGTAAACACGCGCAGCATCAATGAAGTTTGGGCTCTCTGGAGTGTTCACTATGAACTTTCATAGTGAACACGTGCATTCTGCATCCTCTGGAGTGATCACTTTGAACTTAGGAAGTGTTTACGCACAACTCCTGAAATTTTGCACTCTCTAGAGTGATCACTTTCAACTTTGAAAGTGATTACACGCAGCTGCGTGGATTCTGGGCTCTCTGGAGTGATTACTTTTAACTTTGAAAGTGATCACTTTGGTCCTTTTACTGAAAGTAGCTTGCTATAGTGGTTGCTATCAATCTTGAAACTAGTTACTTTCACCTCAAATTCCTCAAAATCCAATCATTCTTCAAAATAGGCTTGGGAATTCCTACCACATTATTCAAATGATTAAAACATGTAAAATAAACTATCTAAACCAATGTAAATTAACCAAAAACTAAGAAACCTATATTATTTAGCCTAATTAGAATGGTCATCTTATTTACACTAACTAAGTCTATTCTTTTCTATAAAAAATAATAAATGATGTATAAAAATTTAGTAAAATATGGATTCATCAGCGCCCTTTGGAGATGAATGGACATGGGCTTTATACTCACACTATATAAGGACTCTCTTTATTCTCATGCTCCCTTTCCTCACTTTCTTTCCAAAACACTCTCAACCTCATCGCAACACCTCTCTCTTGACTTTCATTCACTCTTACACTGTGCCTTCTACTCTCTTCTCTCGTGAATAACTCTTTCCACCATCCTCTCTAAAGAGACAACAACCATTGAACAACCATTAATGTCGCCTGCCTTCACCTCCCTTAGCGTTCTCACCACCGCCAAGGAGCCACTGCATGGACAAGTGCTTGCAAACATCAAGACTGAGCCTCCTATTTCTCTTTCACTCTTATTCCAAACCAGCTTAGGGGAGTTCATGTTTGTGCTTGATTGTGTGTGGTTATCTACATTTGCATACGTCTTTCTTTCACCCTCGCTATAAGTTCTCGCTGAAAAACTTTTAAGTAAAATATTCCCTCTCATCCCTTGATGATTTTACTTGAACAATATTGTAAAAATTTCATTTTTATGGCTTGCATGAGCTCAATCATGGTTGAGATGATTTTGCATGTAGATGATTGTTTGATATTCTTACTTTTCTTCATCATTGATGCTTTTCGGTTGAGTATAGAGGATGATTTTAAAATATTGTGTGTTATACCTTATTATTATTATGTCCTTCATCTCTTTTTTTACCCACATTTTTCTCTACTTCGTTGCATGTAGCCTCTTTTGTAAAACTTTTCTATTTTTTTACCACTCACCTCTTTTCTCGACAAAAATTTATAGAAAGAACATCAACCTTCTTCTTGTTTTGTTTGACCAAGAATAAGAACATTGAAACTTAAGAGATTCTGAGTATGCGTTTGGTTCTTTGAGTTATCCATGTGCATGGAGGTAAAAAGGGGAGTCAAGGTCACAGTTTGGCATAGCTGGGGAATATGGAGTGTTCAGGTTCAAGAGGAGAACCTTGGGGCTAGTGAAGGGGGGTTACCCTAATGGCGCGGAGTAGCTCACCGTGGCCGTGACACCTCACCATCAAAGCCTTCACTAATCCTGACGCGAGCAAGCATTACCGAGGATTGTGGAAGAACTCATTCCTGAGGAACTAAGATGGAAATACAAGAAATATCCCTGATTATTTATGTACAATATGTGCTTATAGGGAATGAGGGTCTCCGATCACCTTGACTGGAGGATTGCTGGAAATTGAGGGAATAGTAACGTCCAAAGTGACATAAGTTTGGCTCGTATTGTTGATTGACTTTTGTGATTTTTCTTGTATTTTGTGATTGTCTAGTTGGGTACAAACCTGAGAATATGTGTTTCTTGTAATTTGATTTCTTGTCTACTTTTATGTTATTTTGATTACCTTGCTTATTCAATTGCTAATGGATTATTATGTTGGAACTCACCCTTTCTTTCGTGATTTTCTCTGTGTGGCATTCTCTTGTGTGTTTGCATGATTATGTGACAAATAGACCCACAGCAAACGAGGATTTAGGGAGAAGACTCCAGAGGGAATGAGGCATGGATGTATGATCCAGTGACGTGCCGCCTCACGTACCAAGGGATGGCTGGAAACCCCATTGGAACAACCACCTTTTTGCCGACATCTCTGTACCTTTGTCGCCCGAGAGGAGCATCATCATTCACTCACCCCCTCCTTCTCCACCACATCAGGAACCTCCTGTTAAATGGCTTAAAACTTTTGTTGAAAAAGGTAAAACCATTATAGATCTTGACCCAGCACCTACCCCTTGTCCCAGTCCTTCTCCTGCACCTGAATGTAAAGATATTGAAATTGTTGAGTCTTCCATTTGACCTGTACCCCGCCATTCCCTAAGAATTCAAGCGCCTTCTTCCGATGAAGCTGGACCTTCTACACGACACCCCTCACCATCACCACCTACTTCTCGTTCACCCCCACCTACTATTGATTGGATTGACAGCGACACGGATGACCTGCCGCCCTTTCCTCACCCTCAGCCAGTGCATGATTCTCCCGACTCTGATGGAATGAAATCCAACCTTAGTAAGGATTCCCTTCTGTTAGAGTTTTATTTATAGCCTATTATTTTATTTTTGTCATGGATGAACATTGCTCATAGGCTTCTGGTTGTTTTCACTACTTTTGAAATACTAAACTTTGGGATTTTGTTTTACTGTGGTTTTACCTTGGACTTTTTGGCTGGATAATTATTTCTTATTTTATACATATATACTCCTCGTTATACTGTCAGAATTTTACTTCAAATGGTATGCGATGCTAAACGCTTATCTCTATTGCTGTTATGAAATTTTTCCCTGGATGCTTAGCAGGATTAACGAAAATGATTAGCATGTTGTTAAGATACTGGATTAATTGGAATATATGATCTTGTAATGAAAAGACTCAATGAAAATGCTTCACTGAGTTGATTACCTCTTCAATTTAACTTGAGTTACTGCGATGAAATGAATTATGGTTAAATTGAGATTTTAATAGATTGACATTGTTAGTGTTGATTAGTATGAGAAGAGATTTATTATGACTATCCACAGATGTGCCTTTGAATGAACAATGAAAATTGAAAGTCAAAATTTATTCCTTTGTGAAATGAATTGTAATTTGTAAGTAGTTCCACTAAAATGTTGATTTGAATGATCTCTTGTTCATGTTTATTTTGGGTACATCGTTTATAGAAGCCTTAAATTATGATATAATAAGATGGGATTTTGGTAGAAAATAAATGTTACAGATATGATTACTGATGATGCATTTTTTTCATGTTGTGTTTAAAAGATTTGTCACAAATTCTCATCAAAATTTAAACAAATTAATGTAGTACTAGGGTTACCCTAGATTGTCTCCCGTGAACATTGGCTATTAATCGTCATTAAACATGTTGAATGCATTAATTGAACAAGCAATTAAAACGGGGGGTTTTGTGGTTTCAAATCAATATAAGGAGCAGCAAGCAAACAAGTTTAATTAATTTAAACAATAGAAAGCAGCAATCCTTAGTTCATCCACAAAGATTTTATCCTCATTCCACTCAAGATTTAACACCCATCCCATCTCTCAGGAATTAGGTTAATTTAATAAGCGAAAATCAACCTTATGGTCCCAACGAAATTACGTAATTTGTTAGGCTCTAATCCCTCATCCCAAGATTATGCAACCTTAGAATTAAACCTAGGATTAAGCAATCCCTAGTTTAGAATCTCCTTAAAACGAATTAGGATTAATTAAGCAATGTCCCCCTTATTCACCATTAATTCAATTCAAGAGGCACAGAAGAAGTAATTCATGAAAAGAAAGGAGTTATATTATCATTAAAATCAAGGAACTCAAGAATCCATGTGAACTCACTAAGGATTACACAAAAAATTAGCCCTCCATCGAAATGGGGGTCAAAAACATAGTTTGAAAATGCAGAAAACTCATTGGCATTAATGTAAAAGTAAGAGAAATGAGAAACCAAACCCTACGTTGGACTCTTGCTGTCACCCAAGGCTGCCCTAAGCTCTGGAAAATGTCCTAATTGAGGAAAGAAGAGAAAAAGTACGAAAAGTGTAAAAACTCCCTACTCTAATTTGGTAAAAATCTATTTATACTAAGGCTAGTGCCCTCCAAAGTGATTACTTTCATTCTTTCATAGTAGACACGCGCAACATCAGTTCGTCTTTGCCTTTCTGTAGTGTCCACTATCAACTTTGATAGTAGACACGCATAACACTGGTACAATTTTGGCTCTCTGGAGTTGTCACTATGAACTTTAATAGTAACTATGCGCAACACCTTCAATTCTGCACGCTCTGGAGTGACTACTTGAACTTTCATAGTAGCCACGCACAAGCTTAGTGGATTCTGGGTTGCTGTAGTCGTCACTTTTAACTTTGAAAGTGAACACTTTGGTCCCTTTGCTGAAAGTAGCTTGCTGTAGTGGTCACTATCAATCTTGAAAGTAGTTACTTTCACCTCAAATTCCTCAAAATCGAATAATTCTTCAAAATAAGCTTGGAGATTCCTGCCACATTATTCAAATAATCAAAACATGAAAAAATAAACTATCTAAATTAATGTAAATTAACCAAAAACTAAGAAACCTATATTATTTAGCCTAATTAGAATATTCATCTTATTTACACTATCTAAGTCTATTCTTTTCTATAAAAAGTAATAAATGATGTATAAAAATTTAGTAAAATATAGATTTCATCACTGTCAGGCTTGTGATTTATTATTGAGTAATCTATAATATTTTATACTTGTTAAATGTTAATTGAAGGATTATTTGGTATTAGAATAGATTTAGATGGAGTTTAAAATTATTTTTTTTAAAAAAAGTGAACAGTACCGTATGAACAGTGTCAAGGAACAGTAAAATCGCCTGTGAACAATAACACCGCGTATGAACAGTAAAAATCACGTATGTACAGTGACTGCTGACGTTATCAGTGACATCATCCTGACGTCATATACGTGTACAGCGTGTATATAGTACGCGTGCACAATATTTCTGGCATGAATAGTGCCCTCAACAGTGTTTCTGACGTGAACAGTAAGATGGTGAATAGTATTTCTGGCGGTGAATAGTAAATTTCAAAAATTTTCTATAAAAAAGGGGCTTCACATGAAATTTTCATTTCTTCACCCTATCCAAGATTCTCAAAGGTTCCAAGGCCAAATACCACCATTTTCTCTCATACTAAACCCTCCTAAACTTAAATTTCTCGCCAGATCTGAGATTTTACATCTATTCTGAAGGATTTGAAGTAAGTTTCTTTAAGTTTGAAGCTAGATTTACCATTCATTTCTCTTCTCCTTCTCTTTATCATAGAAGTTCATAGTATTTTTAGGAGAAACTCCGTTCTAAAGCCAAATCTTTGGTGAATCTTGCTATAAAACAAGTAATATTTGGTAGATCTAGTGTGAATCATCATTCTGAGGTAAGAAAAGTTTACTTTAACCTATGAACTACATTTTGAACGGTTTAATATGCTATTTCAAGATATTTTGATATGATTTTGTTAGATCTATTGAATAAAAGCTATTTTCTAAGCTGTAACTGTTGTTAATTGATTTAAAATGCTGAGATTTTGGCTGATCTATTATAAACTTTCCTTAGCTGAACTATTAAAATAACTTTGGCGGTGTACATCATATTAAGATATATGTTTTGCATCATTATAGAGCCGAGTTACATGTTTAGGTGGGTAGACGTGTAACGGTAAGTTCATGCTGAGCTGCTATGCTGTGCTGTCTGGATCCAGATACCGGAATGGGTCGCTCCGAAACCGGCTTGGTTCCTTGTGGATTACGTAGGCTGTGAAACCAGTTGAAAACCGTTTTCATGTTGTGTATTAGATGGGCTAGAAATGCATGGGGTTATTGCTGTGAGAAATATTTTGCTATGTATATATATATGATTTTATTTTATTTTATTTTTAGTAAGCTTACCCTTGCAATTCTTTCTATGTCGTTGTGTGCGTGTGTAATGCGATGATCGTACGGTGGTACGTGAGCAGATATAGCAGGTGTTGCATCTACTTCATAGGCTGAGGGGCTAGTGAAGAAATGTTAGACGCTGGAGTTGAGTAATAATGCTTCAAAGTCCTTTTCCTTATATTTTGAGACCTCATGTAGACAAAGCTACTAGTATAATTTTGGTATTTTGAACATTATGAACTAAATGCAATATCATGTTGTTCTGTTGGATATTTGTTGTAAGAAACTTTGTTTTCTTTTGAATGAGAAGTGAATTTTTATACTTGTATTCTCTATTATTTATTTATCTTAAATAAGTATGTAATGTAGAAACAATGTTCTCGGTTCCTTATAAAAGGGGTCGTGACAATCACAACCCCAAACTTAAACTTTTGCTTGTCCTCAAGCAAACCAAAATTCAAGGACTTAAGTAACAAGGGTTGGACTTATCCAACAAATTTTCTCAAAATTTTTCTATTACAATCTTTCAACTCTAATATACAATTCCTCTATTTCAAAATTATGGAGTCATTCAATAAAGATAGCACACTCATCAATTAATTTTATGCAAACTCCCATACAAGCGAAACAAAAATTCAACAAGGTTCATTATACTTCACACAATGCAAAGAAATTATCTAGCTCACAAGGTGGTATTTCACTCTTCACTCGTCAGTGTTTCAGGCTAGGTATTTTCCTTCAATACATGCAAATTACTCTACCCTACCATATGCTTGCCCATATTCTCAATCTCCTTTTCCTTAATATAATGATTTACCTATCAAAAGGACTTGGTTAGTCACAAATAGGGATAGGTAAGGTTTAATTTGATCAAGGAGAGTCAAAAGCTCAAGTAGGTTTTCAAAATAAGGGAATCCTTTTTGAGTGAGTGAATACAATCAATTAGAATGAAATGCATCAAATGAGGTAGCCTAAGAGGTTCAAGCATTCTTTCACCTTATTTTTCATCATTTTTTATTATGTGAAGATCTCTTCAATCTCTTGGACCTTGCTTCATTTTATTTTCTTTTCTTTTTCATTCTTTCTTTTATGACTTCTTGGACTTTGGCAACCACTCTTTTTTGTCAAATTTAAGCAAATTTATTTTTTGACATGTATTAGTAACATGTATGATATCCACCACCCCAAACTTGAGAGGTTGCTTGTCCTCAAGCAACTACAATCAAAATCAATACCCCAAACTTAGTGTTTGCATTCACTCTTGATGTTACTCAAAAGAAATACATTCTTGATGGAGGAAAATTGTTTTGGCTGACTAAGTTTGGCAAAAGAAGGGAATATAATACAATAAGGTGCAGGGGTGGGCAATGGTGAGTGGGTGTGTGTAAAGGAGGCCTCAATCATCTAGATAAAAATTGCATAATGCATATTAAACTAAGAAGCAGGGCAAGTTCTAGAGGATAGATGAAAAATTACATAGAATATACACACACAAAAAGGAAATTATGGGCTCAATTCTCTACCATGGTAAAAATGGTGATAACTACTTAACATCATGTGAGGATAATTCACCTTGCAAGAAAAGATATTCAGCATGGCATGGTGAGAAAATTATTTACAAAAGTAGAGTGTGTTCATGAAGTTAATGAAAATTGCAATAAGAGTCTAGAATTGAAATTACAAAATTAGATTAAATTAAAAAGAGAAAGAACAAAGAATTATTTTTATATTTTGATTTATAATTATGCACGAAAAAATGAGGTTAAGAGTATATGAAATAGAGGCAAAGAACGTCACCCCTTTTCATGAATGATAGTGCCTCAACTCATGGGCAAAAAAAATGATGCTCCTCTTAATGAAACTGAGGGCATTCTCTGCACAAAGAGACAATAATTTCAGCACCAGAAGAAGCAAAATAAACTCAAACTCAGATAATATATATAGCAATAAAGGAAAATTAAAAGCAGGGAAAATAAATAGAAAAGTGTACTAATTATAGGAAAATTAGCAGAAAAAATATGTATAATTAAATGGAAGGGTAAATAAATAACATAAGTAGAAATTGAAAGCTAAATAGCATCCTTATCAGAGCTGGAGGAGAGGTCATCATCAACTGCATCAGTGTCTTCATCATCATTCTCCTCTGCTGCTGCAACTGTGTCTGGTACTTGCTCCCCCTCTGAGCTGCTATCTTTCTCTTCTTCCTCTTCTTCTGCTGTAACTGTGAAAGGCAGAAGATCATTTCGAACAGCTGCTCTGAGATAAGGGGCTGAGAAAGTAGGGGCATAGTAAATCTGTTCTGCGATCATCCCCACCTTTTTACATATGTTGAACAACATTGTCTTTGTAAGGGTCAGAGCAGCCTTCTGACCAGCATGTATGGCATCTTGTCACAGAGCTATTTCCTTCAGCTGGTCCTTCATGTTGGAAGGGAAGCCTTTCTTTCCTGCAGCTTGGGGAGTTGCTTCTGGGACTGTGCTCTTTGTAGCCATAAATAGTTCCTTCACTATAGCTGTGGTGATGCAAGGAGCTGCTCTGATTTTCTACTGATATTCCCCAACATCAACTCTAGTATCTTGGCAGAGCATCGTGATGATGGAGGAAAAACCCATAGAATCCTTCTTCCTAGCTAGGATCTCCATGATGGCATTACTAATCACATTGCCAACATGGATGGGCATCCCTGTCATGATAGCATAGACTAACTCTGCTCCCTTCACTGCCAGGGTAAATGAATGCATAACTGGCATGAAGGAGCTCAGGATGAAGATGCTCCAGACCTTAGCAGGTGGAAGGAGATGTTTTGTAGTCAGATTCTTGGGCTAGAGCTTCATATCAAACTCCTAGTTCTCTCCAGCCTTGCATATCGCTTGGAGGATTGCCTTGTAGTCCTTCTCCTTCAAGTAGCTGAAAGTAGTGTAGTCCAACTGTCCAGGCCTCTTTTCAGGAGGAGGAATGTTGAGGATCCTCTGGATGTTGGCAGAGTTGAAGTCTATCACCTTGCCTCTGACCATGGAGTGTCTGTATGGGAAATCATCTCCCTTAACCCTGAAGGTATTGGCATAAAACTCCTGGGTGATGTCCTTCTACCCATGCCCAGCACATGTGGTGAACAAATCTTACCCCCTCTTCTGGATTTCCTACTTAAATTGGGGGTAGGTCCCTTGTTGCAAGTCAAAATTCTTGTCCTGCATAATGTGTCGCCTAAGAATATTTGCTTTGATGAAATTCTCATAAGCCAAGGACCTAAATCTGGGATCATGGGCAGGCTGATGCCTGGAGAAAGAAGCAGCAGCTATCTTGGCCCTCTTGGCCCTGGTGTATTCTTCCTGGGAGTGTTTGCCATTAATCTGCATATAGAAAAAGGGAAAAATTAGTGATAGTGTAGAAATAATCATGTAGCAAGAATTTCACACCATTTGGAAATGAAAAAGAGAAAATTCAAGTAATTTACAGCACTGTTGCAGAAGAAAATAGCTACTGTGATGAATAAAAGTAGTTACTTTGGCAATAAAGCATGACAGAATGCAGAGGTAATGGAGTGGGCATAATTTCACAGCAAGTGTGCATGAATCAGAGAAAATTGAGGCAATTCAAAGTAGTTCTGAATACAAGAGTGACTACTTTGCTAATTGATAGTAATTACTTTGACAATGACAGAACAGACAGTTAGGTACATGCAGAGTGGTCACTATAAAATGAATTATGCCAGTTTTTGCAATATTGAAATGATAAAAGTGGCCACTATGTAAGTGGACACTTTCAGTAAAGCTTGTCAACATGAAAATAGCTTGTAGACACAGAACACTTGCAGATTCAAGCAACAAATTAGGTCCAGTGTAGAAGGAAATAGTTTTCAGTTCAAAGTGATCACTATGTGTTGGTAGGTAACTTCTATTACAGAAAAAACAATTTCAAAATTGAATCCATAATTCATTTGTTTCAAATGCAGAAAAACACATATCCTATATTGAATCATGGTTTACAAAAAAGGTTCATATGATAGTAGTTGAATGTAAAATTTAAACACAGAGTGCATTTGGATCCAAACAGACTAATTCTCAATTTCTAAGTCAATCTGCAACATGTGGAATGCAGAAAACAGCTATGGACAAGATGAATTTAACTAAATCAGCTAAGGTAAAAAGCATGTGCAGCAATATTGGTCCAATTTCCTTT
The DNA here is from genome assembly GCA_024086825.1 of Abrus pulchellus subsp. cantoniensis. Taxonomy (NCBI): domain Eukaryota; kingdom Viridiplantae; phylum Streptophyta; class Magnoliopsida; order Fabales; family Fabaceae; genus Abrus; species Abrus pulchellus. Next base: position 18,631,016 of record CM044056.1, read on the forward strand.
CAAATTTCTAGAATGCAGGACATGGAGTGAGTGCAAATGTGATTACATAGTAATGCAATTGAATCAGATTATCAATGAGTGTAAAGAGTGAGTAGATACAAAGTATTCACACAGAGTAATCATTATGAATGTTGATAGTGACTACTCCAGAGCAAAAACACTTCAAATTCACAAAGGAAAAATGTAAATCGATTTCTAATAATGAGAATTGGAATTTTAATGCATAGAAATCACATTCTAGACTAAAACAAACCTAGGGGAAGCAGAATTTTAGCATTACACAAAGAGTAATCACTACGAATTATGAGAGTAGCTACCGTAGGGTTTAATCATGTCAATTTGCACACACAGAATCAAATTAATCATCCCACTAACTTAAAATCATTTAATTATCCTTGCAGAAACTGATTCTAACCAGTAATTTCAACTAAAATTAGTTCCAATAAAAAATCCCCAATTTAAAAAAGAAGAACCCTAACGCAAAGAGTGAGGAAGAGGAAATTACCTAGATTAAAGTTCAAATCAAGTGCAAAAATGCAGGAAAGTGATGTTCAAATGCAAGGAATCAAATTCGAGGGAGTGAGTGCTCAGAAAATTTGAAGGGCAGTGAAAAATTCTCAAAAATATAGAGTGAGAATGAACGTGAGAGGGGCCCTATTTATATGAAAATGATAGGCGCAAATACTCTCAAGAACCATAGTAGACACCCGCAAGAGGTTTTTGCAAAAATTGGATACGCGTGGCTACTATGAACTTTCATAGTAATAACTACAGAGGTGCCTTTTCTTAGTTATTTCAAAAGAGGTTGCGCGTGGTTACTATGAACTTTCATAGTAACTATGCGTGTCAAGTGTTCAAAAAATGGGTTCTGTAGTGGTTACTATGAAAGTTCAAAGTGACCACTACAGAGGCTCTTCATGTGTATTTTCCCAGAGTGTTACGCGTGGCTACTATGAACTTTCATAGTAGTTACGTGCAGACCAATGAATTTAAAAGCCTTCAAAGTGGTCACTATGAAAGTTGAAAGTGACAACTACAGAGAGTAAAGTCATATACCTTGGTGGAAAGTGACATCTATGGCTTGGGAAAGTGATTACCTTCATGGCAAACCTTAAAATTCTTTCCTAAAGTGAATGCTTGGTGCCATGGAAATGATTATTCCTCCTTCTCCACTTGGACTTCCATGAATATATGCATAAATTAAGTCCAAATAAAACAATTTTTCTTCTCAAAAATTAAGAACATATCATCAATCAAATAATGAGTCAAGTGTAGAACAAAGTGTTTGTGCAGCATGAACTAAGTAACATGACTAGTAACACAGCTCAAATGAAAAAATGCTTATTGAAATCAAAAGAGAACTAGAAAATGCTATAAAAATTGTGAGTTGCCTCTCACAAAGCACTTCTTTAACGTCACTAGCTTGACGTTTTATGGAGCTCTCACTCCAAAATAACCAAAGAATCAAGAACAGCTGAAGGTTGCTCTAGGAAAACTTCCTCCACATTAGCCTCAAGTGTAGGATTCCTATGGAAAGGCTTTAGGCGATGGCCATTCACTTTAAAAATCTTATTTGTGGATTCACTTTTTACTTCCACTGCTTCATAAGGAGAAATGGTGGTCATAATGAAAGGTCTGATCCATCTAGATCTGAGTTTTCTAGGCATGAGCTTCAAACGGGAATTGAATAGCAAAACCTTTTGACCTATGAAAAACTCCTTCCTTGCTATTTTTGCATCATGAAAGGCCTTTGTTTTCTCCCTATAAACTCTGGAGTTTTCATATGCTTCAAGGTGAAGTTCTTCTAATTCTTGCAGGTGTAGTTTCCTTTGTTCCCATGCTTTGTCTAGGTCCATATTGCAGGCTCGCACTGCCCAATAAGCACGATGTTCTACTTCCACTGGAAGGTGGCAGGCTTTTCCATAGACAATTTTGTAAGGTGACATTCCCAAAGGAGCCTTGTATGCTATTCTATGGGCCTAAAGAGCATCATCAAGACGCTTGCTCCAGTCTTTCCTATTTAGCTGAACAATCTTTTCCAAAATCTTCTTAATTTCTCTGTTAGAGAGCTCAGCCTGCCCATTAGTCTGGGGGTGATAAGGTGTAGATACTTTGTGCACTACTCTATACTTTCTCAGTAAAGTCTCAATGGTTCTATTGCAGAAGTGGGTAACCTGATCATTAATCAATGCTTGAGGTACTCCAAACCTACAAAACAAATGAGTACGCACAAAATCTGCAACCACTCTTGAATCATTAGTTCTTGTGGGCTTAGCCTCTACCCACTTAGAGACATAGTCCACAGCAAGCAAAATATATAAGAAACCAAAGGAAGGAAGGAAAGGACCCATGAAGTTTATACCCCAAACGCCGAATACATCACAGTATAAAATGGATTATTGAGGCATTTCATACTTCAAGGTGATTACTCCTCTAGTTCTTTGGCATCTCTCACATGTAAAACACACTTGCCAAGAGTCCTTAAGATTGTAGGCCAATAAAAACCTGCATCCAACACTTTCCTTGCAGTCTTTTGGGGCCCAAGGTGGCCTTGTACAGTGGATGCATGACATAAATGCAGAACTGATGCAACTTCTTCCTCAGGAATGCACCTCCTAATTATTTGATCACTACAGAACTTCCATAAATAGGGGTCATCCCAAAGGTAATGCTTGACATCATTCTTGATCTTTTCCCTTTTAATCCTTGGTGCATCTGCTGGAAAAACTCCTGCAACTAAAAAGTTTACAATGTCAGCAAACCAAGGCAATTTTGAAGTACACAACTCTAATAATTGCTTATCAGGGAAATCATCTTTTAGAGGAGTGAGTTCAGGGACTCTCTCTATCATGCTCAAATGATCTGCCACCAAATTTTGTACTTCACTTCTATCCTTTATCTCCACATCAAATTCTTGAAGTAGAAGCATCCACCTTATCAGTCTTGGCTTCGAATCTGTCTTTTTCAAAAAGAACTTAAAAGCAGAATGATTAGTAAACACCATAACTTTTGACCCTAGCAAGTATGATCTAAATTTATCCAAAGCAAATACTATGGCCAATAGTTCCTTTTCAGTTGTGGTATAGTTCCACTGTGCAAGATCCAAAGTCCTAGATGCATAATAAATGACATGTGGATCCTTACCAAACCGTTGTACTAAGACAACACCCACAGCAAAATTGGATGCGTGACACATGAGCTTGAATGGAAGTGTGCAATTTGGTGGCTGAATGATGGGAGTTATGGTTAAGGCTATCTTTAGGCAATCAAACACCTCCTTGCACTTGGCTCCAAACTCAAAATCAATATCTTTCTGCAGTAACTTGGAAAGAGGAAGGACTATCTTGGAAAAATTCTTGATAAAGCGCCTGTATAAACCTGTATGGCCAAGAAATGCACGCACCTCTCGCACACAAGAGGGGTAAGAAAGCCATGAAATGACATTAAGCTTTTCAGGATCTACCTCAATTCCCTTCTCAGATATTATATGTCCTAAGACTACCCCATGCCTAACCATAAAATGGCTTTTCTCAAAGTTCAAAACAAGGTTAGTCTCTATACATCTTTGTAAAACTCTATCCAAGTTTCCTAAGCATGCAGAAAAATGATGACCCATATACAGTGAAGTAATCCATGAAGACTTCAATACAATGCTCAACCAAATTAGAAAATATGCTCAACATACATCTTTGACATGTATTGGGAGCATTGCAAAGCCCAAATAGCATTCTTCTATATGCAAATGTTTCGAATGGGCATGTAAAAGTGGTCTTTTCCTGATCCTCAAGAGCTATGCATATTTGAAAATAACCAGAGAATCTATCCAAGAAATAGTAGTGAGACTTACTTGCCAAGCGCTCCAGCATCTGATCAATGAAAGGTAGAGGAAAGTGGTCTTTCCTAGTCCCCTAGTTGAGCCTCCTATAATCAATGTAGACTCTTCAACTGTTCTACACTCTAGTGGACAAGAGCTCATCCTTCTCAGTCTTCACCACTGTAATCTCTGACTTTTTGGGCACCACCTGCATTGGGCTCACCCATGTGCTATCTGATGTCGGGTAGATGATGCTTGCCTGGAGTAGCTTGGTGATCTCCTTCTTCACCACCTCCAAAATGATTGGATTTACCCTTCTCTGGGGTTGTCTTACTGGCTTAGATCCCTCTTCCAACAAAATCTGGTGCATGCACAGGGAAGGGCTGATTCCAGGAATGTCAGCCAAGGTCCATCCAATAGCCTTTCTATGCTTTTGAATCACATGGAGCAACTGCTCCTCTTGGTCCTCATCCAGCTCAGTGGATATGATCACAGGGAGCTTCTCACCTGCTTCCAAGTAAGCATATTTTATATGCTCAGCCAAGGGTTTAAGCTCCAAGGTGGGAGGCTGCTCAACTGAAGGAAGTGGTTTAGCATTCTCATTTGAAATGATCTCTGCAATATTTAAATCATAAGAGTTAGATTTAACTATACTTGTTGTACTCGATGAACCACATTCTATCCTTGTTGACTTTTCAATATCATTAATGTTAGAAGTTGCAGAATTTAAATCCAAAAAATTAGAAATACAAGTATCACAAAAAGATGAATTACTACAATATTCACAAATTTTAGTATCTATGGTATCTACACAATCAAAAAAATCAAAGAAGAAGTCTCCTAAAAATTCAACAAAACTATTATCTATCAAGCTATCAAAAGCATCAATGTGAAAAACTGAATGCTTATCAGGTGAGTGCTTCATAGCATCCAGTATGTTGAAGTGAACCACACTCTCTTCAAACTCCATAGTGAGAGTCCCAACATGCATATCAATCTTGGTCCTGACTGTCTTCAAGAATGGCCTCCCCAATATGATAGGTGCAGCTCCTTTTATTAGCTCTTCTTCTTGCATGTCCAAGATGTAGAAGTCAGCAAGAAAGATCAAGTCATTCACTCGCACTAGAACATCCTCCACAAGGCTGGCTGGATTAGTGGTGCTCTTGTTTACTAGCTGGATTATGACACCCGTGGGCTGCAATGGTCCAAGAGACAAAGATGTAAAGATAGATAAAGGCATAACATTAATAAATGCACCTAAATCAAGCATGGCATTATCTATCCTATTGTTGCCTATAATACAGGGAATAGTAAATGTCCCTGGATCTTTGCATTTCTCAGGCATAGAAGTTTTTTGCCTCTCAAAAAGGGCTGATACATTCCTCCCCGTGTTCACTCTTTCATTACCCTTTAGCTGCCTTCTATGAGTGCACAAGTCCTTAAGGAATTTGGCATATTTTGGGATTTGCTTGATAGCATCTAACAAGGGGATATTGACTTCAACCTTTTTGAAGGTATCCAGAATTTCTTTGTCAACCTCTTCTTGCTTCTTGCTCGGCTGAGCCGTTCATTGAGGAAAAGGAATAGGAATGGATCTCTCTTCTTTGTCTACCACTCTTGGTTGACATGGTGTGGGCATAGGTGCAGGCTGCTCTTGGCTCTTAATCTCTCCTCCTTCATCTTCTGCAGCTAGAGTGCAACTAGGATTCTTCTTCTTAGGCATCTTTGGCTTTTGCATCACTTTACCAGATCTCAAGGCAATGGCACTCGCATTCTTTGGGGTTTGTTACAGTTTGTGTAGGGAGATTGCCTGAACCTTGAGATTGAAGTTGATTCAGGGATAAAGTAAGTTGACCCATTTGATTGTCCAAGGTTTTAATACTTGCTTGAGTCCGTTGCTAGAAGGCCTTACTCTGTTGCTGGAAATTGAGATTACTTATAGTGAGTTGCTTCACAAGGTCTTCCAAGGATGACTCACTCTTTTGAGGTGTAGGAGCTAGTAAAGAGGATGCTTGATGGTTCTACTGAGATGAAAATGATGGCTGGTGATATTGCTGGGCTGGATATGGCTTGTTTTGTCTAGCTTGATGTGGTTGAAAATGGTTGTTGGTTAGTTGGCTAGAGCTTTGATGCTGCGCATTTCCTCCCTACCTTAAGTTAGGATGGTTTCTCCAACTGGGATTATATCTATTAGAAGATAAATCCCAACTCTGTTGTTGCTGTAGCTGCTGAAAAGGAAATTTATTAGCAAAAATATTAGCAGCATAAGCTTGAGGATTACCTTCTGAAGATTTAGTTTCTTGCAATGTGGAGCAACTATCAGTGAAGTGATCCGTAGATGAACACATCCCACAAAGCATGGCTGGAATGGATGGAGGTGGAGGTGTATATGTACCAGAATTCCTTTGGATGGATGCCAACTATTTTACCATAGAAGCCAACTCATCTAGCTTATGCTCTGCTTGTGTGAATTTGAAGTTTGAATTTCATTGACACTCCTAGATATGATAGAATTTGCCTTGTAGCAAACTGTTGAGAATTAGCTATCATATTCTCAATGAGGTTTGTAGTGGCTGCAGGAGTCTTATCAACTAGGGCTCCCCCGTTAGCTGCGTCGATCATGCTCTTATCTATTAGGTGTAACCCCTCATAGAAGTATTGGATTAGTAGCTGGTCACTTATCTGATGATGAGGGCAGCTAGCCATAGTCTCTTAAAATGCTCCTAATATTCATTCAAACTTTCCCTCTCCAGCTGCCTAATACCACATATTTCCTTTCTTATTGAGGTAGCCCTTGAGGCAGCGAAAAATTTTTCTAGGAACATTCTCTTGAGGGTGTCCAAACTTGTAATAGAGCCAGGTGGAAGATAATACAGCCAATCTTTAGCCAAATCCATAAGAGAGAACAGAAAAACCTTCAATTTCACATGCTCTTCAGGCACACCTTATGTTCTCATTGTAAAGCAAACAATATGAAATTCCTTGAGGTGTTTATGTGGATCTTCACCTGCAAGATCATGAAATTTAGGCAAAAGATGGATTAGGCCAATTTTAAGAACAAAAAGGGCATCTACATCTGGGTATTGGATACACAAAGTCTAGTAAGTCACGTCTGGTGCAGCAAGCTCCTTAAGTGTCAGGTCATTTTCTGCCATTTCTAAAGGTTTAGAATTTAAAGAATGCATAGAAGAATATATGGAAGATGGAGAAGATGGTTCCTCAGTATGTGCAGAGTTTTGTCTACTTGTCCTAAGGTTCCTAAGATTCCTAAGGAATGTCGTATCAATTTCAGTATCTAGAGGATATAAATCTCCCGGATTTGATTTGGTCATTCATTAGGAATTAGCTATGGAAATTGAAAAGAAATTGAATGGATGAGGTAACTAAAGTGCATATTATGCAAGAAACTATTATACAGAAAAATTAAATACAATGTGCAGTGAAAATGAAACAATAAGTGTGCAGTCCTATTGATTAAATCCTGCAGAATTATGCAGCAGAAATAGGGCAATTGTGCAACAAACGAAAAAGGAGAAATCAGAATTCATAAAATGCAGAAAATAGCAATTGGTTATACCTAAATGCAAGATATCTCTACTTACCTATAAAACTACAACTATACTAAAGTATTCACAATGCAAAAGTTCAAAAAGAAGTCACTAAACATGTAGAAAACGCAAATGAAAACAGAGCAAATAACATGTTTATGAAAAAATCAACACCAATGTTCCCCGGCAACAGCACCAAATTGATGATGCATTTTTTTCATGTTGTGTTTAAAAGATTTCTTGCAAATCCTCATCAAAATTTAAATAAATTAATGTAGTACTAGGGTTACCCTAGATTGTTTCCCGTGAACATTGGCTATTAATAGTCATTAAACAAGTTGAAGGCATTAATTGAAAAAGCAATTAAAATGGGGAGTTTTGTGGTTTCAAATCAATATAAGAAGCAGCAAGCAAACAAGTTTAATTATTTCAAACAATAGAAAGCAGCAATCCTTAGTTCATCCACATAGATTCTATCATCATTCCACTCAAGATTTAACACTCATCCCATCTCCCAGGAATTAGGTTAATTTAACAAGTGAAAATCAACTTATGGTCCCAACGAAATTATGCAATTTGTTAGGCTCTAATCCCTTATCCCAAGATTACGCACCTTAGAATTAAACCTAGGATTAAGCAATCCCTAGTTTAGAATCTCCTTAAAACGAATTAGAGTTAATTAAGCAATGTCCCCCTTATTCACCATTAATTCAATTCAAGAGGCACGGAAGAAGTAATTCATGAAAAGAAAGGAGTTATATTATCATTAAAATCAAGGAACTTAAGAATCCCTGTGAACTCACTAAGGATTAAACAAAAATTTAGTCCTCCATAGAAATAGGGGTCAAAAACAATTTTGGAAATGTAGAAAACTCATTGCCATTAATGTAAAGTAAGAGAAATGAGAAATCAAACCCTAGGTTGGACCCTTGGCTGTCACCCAAGGTTACCCGAAGCTCTGGGGAATGTCCTAATTGAGTAAAGAAGAGAAAAAGTATGAAAAGTGTAAAAACTCCCTACCCTAATTTGGTAAAAATCTATTTATACTAAGGTTGGTGCCCTCCAAAGTGATTACTTTCATTCTTTCATAGTAGACACGCGCAACATCAGTTGGTCTTTGCCTTTCTGTAGTGTCCACTATCAACTTTGATAGTAGACACGCGCAACACTGGTACAATTTTAGCTCTCTGGAGTTGTCACTATGAACTTTAATAGTAACTACGCGCGACACCTTCAATTCTGCACGCTCTGGAGTGACTACTATGAACTTTCATAGTAGCCATACATAAGCTTAGTGGATTCTGGACTGCTATAGTCATCACTTTTAACTTTGAAAGTGAACACTTTGATCCCTTTACTGAAAGTAGCTTGCTGTAGTGGTCACTATCAATCTTGAAAGTAGTTACTTTCACCTCAAATTTCTCAAAATCTAATAATTCTTTAAAATAAGCTTAGAGATTCCTGTCACATTATTCAAATGATCAAAACATGAAAAAATAAACTATCTAAATTAATGTAAATTAACCAAAAACTAAGAAACCTATATTATTTAGCCTAATTGGAATATTCATCTTATTTATACTATCAAGTCTATTCTTTTCTATAAAAAGTAATAAATAATAAAATTTAGTAAAATATGGATTCATCAATTACGCTACCACTGAACATTTTATATACACATTGTTCTTCCTCACATCTAACAGAATTGAAATTTTCAATTGTTTTGTTGGAGTAAATTTTTCAACTTCTAAAAGCTTGTTTTAATCTATAAATAAATTTTTGCAACTTGCAAACTTTATTATGATTAGACGAGGATGTGAATCCCACATGTTGTGTCATATAAATAAATTGTTGCTCTCACTAGGAATTCTCTAATTTCTCTATGGTTGTTGTAGTTTTTGGTGTGTCTTCAATTCTTGCAAATGAACCTATTTATAGGTTATCAAGAATGCAAAGTATTTAATTTAACCACTAATAACTATCTTCCTATTTTCAACCATCAACTAATTGGGAATACTAACTTTCAACCACCAACCATTTTCCTATTAATTAAGGAAGGAAACTTCCAACAAATCTCCCCCTTCCTGACTTAATTTGGGAAAATTATCAGTCCTGCTCCATTGCAACTGTTTGTGGGCTTTCTGACTGGAATTGCTTTGGTCAACATGTCAGACCAGTTACCATCAGTGTGTATCTTTTCTAACTACAATACATCATTTTCCAATGCATCTCATATCTAATGATAACGAGTGTCGATGTGCTTTATCTGAGAGTGAAATGTAGGATTCTTAGCCAGATGAGTTGCACTGTAATTGTCATAATACAAAACATACCTTTCTTGAACATGACCTAATTCATGCAAGAAGGTTTTAAAATATTTCATCTCTTTGCTGACTTCCAAGGCTAGAATAGACTCTACTTCAGTTGTTGATAATGCAACAAATCTTCACAACTTGGACTGTCAAGATACAGCTCCCCCTGCAAAAGTAGTTACATACGCTGATGTGGATTTTCTTGAATCTACATCTCCAGCTATGTATGTGTTTGTGTATCCTATCAATACAAGCTTTTCATTACTAAAACATAAACATCTTTTGGTAATTCCTTTCAGGTATCTTAGTATCCATTTCACTACATTCTAGTGTTCTCTGCCACGATTGGACAAGAACTGACTCATAACTCCAACTGTATGGGCAATATCTGGTCTTGTGCAAATCATGGCATACATTAGGCTTCCTACCATAGAAGAATAGGGCACTATGCTCATCTCTATTTTTTCTTCATCACTAGTTGGGCATTGTGCATTACTCAACTTGAAATGTCCAGCAAGTGGAATGCTAACAGGTTTCATGTTATCCATATTGAATTTCTTGAGAATTTTCTCAATGTACTTCTCTTGTGACAGCCATATCAACTTCTTAGAATGATTTCTGATTATCTTCATCCTAAGAATTTGTTTTGCAGGACCTAAGTCTTTCATAGCAAAAGGCTTGCTTAAAGCATTCTTCAAACTATCAATCTTGGTCTTATCATGCCCTATGATCAACATGTCATCAACATATAAAAGCAATATAAGAAAAGTTTTGTCTTTATACCTCTTGATGAACACACAATAGTCACCAGTTGTGTTCTTTAAATTGTGTTCGGTCATGAAGGATTCAAACTTCTTGTACCATTGTCTGGGTGCTTGTTTTAAACCATACAAACTTTTTTTCAGATGACGCACTAAGTGTTTATTGCCTAGTTCTTCATAGCCTTCAGGTTGTTCCATATAGATTACTTATTTGATGTCTCTATGCAAAAATGCAGTCTTGACATCAAGTTGTTCAACTTCTAAGTCTAGAAAAGCTGTCAGACCCAGCTACTCTTATGGAGGAATAGTTTACCACTGGTGAGAATATCTCATCAAAGTCAACTCCTTTCTTTTGATTGCACCCTTTCACAATAATCTGAGCTTTGTACCTTGGTCTTGAGCTTCTGTCTTCAGTTTTGAGTTTATACACCCATTTGTTCTTCAAGGCCTTTTTACCTTTAAACAGATCAACTAGCTCATAAGTTTGGTTCTTGTGTAAAGAGTTCATCTCCTCTTCCATGGCTTTAATCCACTCTCCTTTCTTATCAGTCTCCATAGCTTTAGATAAGTTATGGGGTTCACCATTGTCTGTCAATGTGATATATTCTTTAGAAGGATATTTGGTGGATGACATTATAACTCTATTGGAACGCCTTAATTCGGCTTGCATCTGGTGCTTTACTGGCTTTGGCTCTTGTTGTAACTATGGGTTTGACTCCATCTGATCAAGATCTGTATCCTTATTTATCTGATCAGGGTATGTCTGGTGTTGTGTGTACGCAGAATATGTTCGCTGGCGCAATTGATCTGGTTGTTGATCAAGATTTGTTTGTTGAGGAATCTTTACCCCTAAATCATTAGAAACCTTAGACTTTGGTTTCTTTTTTTGCTCAATATCTTTGATTGTCTGAACCTCGAAAAACACAACATTTCTGCTTCTAACAATTCTTTTGTTGTTAAGATCCCACAATCTATACCCAAATTCATCTTTGGGACCCAAGGTATATGCATTCCTTGGTCTTAGCATCCAGCTTTTTTCTTCCATCTTTTGGAATGTGTACGAAGGCTCTGCATCTGAAGACTCTCAAATGGTTGAAGGATGCCTTCTTCTTGTACCACACGTCCTTCAGGATTTCTCCTTTCAGGGGTCTTGAAGGTGTTAGGTTGATTAAATCAACTGCAGTTTTGACAGGTTCACCCCAAAAGAACTTGGGTAGGTTTGCATCTTGCAACATATATCTGATCTTCTCTTCAATTGTCCAGTTCATTCTCTCAGCTACACTATTCAGCTGAGGAGTCTTTGGCGAGATCTTCTCCAGTCTGATCCCATATGCCTTGCAATAAGCTTCGAATGAACCTCTGTATTCTCCACCATTATTTGTTCTCAGACACTTTAGCTTCTTTCCAGTTTCACACTCCACCAGAACATGAAATTCTTTGAATACTGATAGCAATTGATCTTTGCTCTTTAGTAAGTACACTCATACTCTTCTCAAGTGATCATAAATGAATGTGACAAAGTAATATGCTCCTCCAAGGGATCTTTCAGATGGTGCGCAGACATTTGAATGCATAAGTTCTAATGGCTCTAGCTTGTCAAGTGTTCTTTGACGAGCATCTGGAGTGTTTACTGCTCATGTGGCCTAACTGTCTATGCCAAAGATCTTTGGAGTCTATTGCAACATTTGCTTCTTCAAAATAAATTCGTCCTTGCATGATATACAAGCTTCCTTGCTTTGAACCTCTAGTTACGTGGTTTATAAAACTAGCATCATTCAACATTCCTGTTGAGATAAGGTTGAGACGTATATCTGGGACGTATCTGTTAGTAGCATGATATCACCAATATCTACAATCTTGCTTGTAACATAGTTTCCCATTTTTACAGTAGCATAATAACCTCTTTTATAATTTAAGATGTAATTCTCATGTGGACTTACATGGAAAGAGGCACCAAAATCAACTATCCAAGAACAATCATCATATGCTACATTCAAATAGTTGTCTTCTCCAATGAGGAATACATCATCTGTGCCAATGATTGTAGTAGGCCTTTCATCATTCTTCTTAGGATTGACGAGATCTGGGTTAACATTACCAACTTCTGATCTCTCTTAGAAACCTACTTTCAAATATTTTGTAGCTTTCTTTATTACAATAGTAGCAAACTACTGATCTAGCACGAGATTTAGAATGACCTCGACCTCTGCTTTTGCTTTTTCCATTGGGTTCACTCTTTCCACGAGTATCACTTCTTCCTCGTCTTTGCACAACATTTGCTTCAGGTTGGAAAGAAGTATCACGCTCCTTCCTTCTGGATTCTTCATTCATTAGACTATCTATCATAGTATTCATTGAGATCTTTCCATCTAGGACTGAGTTGCTAAGTGTGACCACCAATATGTCCCAACTTTCGGGCAATGAACTAAGGAGTAGAAGTGCTTGCAACTTGTCATCAATTTTTATGTTTATCTTTGTCAAATGATTAACAAGACCTTTGAATGTGGTCAAGTGCTCTACCATGTTCTTACCATCTCTATAGTCGAGCTTCACCAGCTTTCTAACAAGAGACTGATGAAAAGAAATTTGTTAGGAATCCTCATCAAAATATAAATAGAAATTAATGTAGTACTAGGGTGCTAACCTAGGTCGACTCCAATGACAATGGTTGAAAATATGCATCAAACATGTTAAAAACATTAATTACAAAAGCAATTAAAAAGGGGAGTTTTCTTTTATTCCAAAATTAATATGAAGAACAAGAAATAGAATTATAATGTTCAATCAATACAAAGTAGTAATCCATAGTTCATTCTTATGGACTCTATCCTCATTCTTCTTAAGATTTTAATACTCTTCCTCTCCTCCCAAAATTAGTTTAATTTAACAAGCGAAAATTAACCTTATGTTTTCATATGAATTAAGTAATCCAATGAACTCCAATCTCTCATTCCTTGATTATGTAATCTTAGAATTAAACAAGAATTAAGCAATTCAAATTTTGAATTTCATTACAATGAATTAGGGTTCATTACGCAATGTTCCCCTCATTCACCCATTAATTCAATTCAAGAGATTAGGAAGAAAAAAATCCATGAAAGAAAAAGAATAATATTAACATTCAAACCCAGGAATTCAAGAGTCTAAATGAACTCTCTAGGGATTACAAAAGAGTATAGCCCTACATGAGGATGGGTCTTACAACTATCAAATGAAAATAGGGAGAAATCACTACCATCAAGGCAAGAAGTAAAGAAAGATAGGAAGAAAATTAAAATCAAACCCTAGGTTGAGGGCTTAACTGTCACCCAAGGCTGACCTAAGCTCTGCAAGCATTCTTAAAATGGCAAGAAATCTAAGAGTATCAAAAAGCTGCTGATCTAATTTCTAAATTTCTATTTATATTGCAGAAGTCATCGCCCATAGTAGTTACTATGGTTTCATAGTTGCTACGCGCAATGCTCTTATCGTAGCTACTATGGTTTCATAGTGGCTACACACAAGTGTCCATTGCTATTGACCCTCGCTGGAGTGTTCACTTTGAGTTCATAGTATCTACGTACAAGTCTGGGTGATTTTTTGCCTTCTCTAGAGTGTCCACTATGGACTCAAAGTAGCTACGTGCAATACCTCTTCAAATTGGGGTCTCTGTAGTGTATACTGTAGAATCAGAGTGATCACTTTGGTCTGCCCTCTCGATCTAGCTTGCTCTAGTGTCTACTATGGAATCCAAAGTGGTCACTTTCAACTCAAAATTTCTCAAAGACTAGAAATCTATGAAATAAGCCTAGAAATTATTGCACAATTATTTAAATGATCAAAATTGCAAGTTATATCTATGTAAATCAATGTAAATTAACTAAAAGTTAAGAAACCTATGATATTTGACTAAAATGATGTTTCTATGCTATTTACACTCCCTAGGTATACTTTTCCTATTAAAGAACACTAAAAAGACAAGTAAAAATCCAATAAAATGTGGATTCATCAGTCCTGGGAGTTTTTTTTTTGAATGATGGACTCAAGTTTTGACCGCAGTTCATAAGCATTAGTGTAAGTATACACATGCTCGAATAAACTTCTATCAATATAATTTCGAATCATAGCAACAACTTTTTGATTCGAAAGCTCCCAATCTTTCTCAATCTTACCTACTAGCATTTCTTTGCAAGAAATAGGCTCATGCATATCCTTGCAGTATAGGTGATCCTTCATCATAGGCTTCCAATATGAATAGTTGTCTGCAATCAACTTGAACATGTCTCCATCATATCAGATAGTAGTAGTATAAGTTCCTTCCATCTTGGATCGCATAGGCTGTGCTCCCCAATTGAACCTAGGAGCTCTGATACCATTGTTGGGAAAAACCGTACCAATTTTCCCTCCTCCGTGTGGATGCAAAATGGACATTTGCAGAAGCTTATGCAGACAAATATGATATGTGAACAAATAGAGCAAGGATAGAAAAATAATGACACAGAAAATTATTTAACGTGGTAAAAACCTTCCCAATGTTGAAAAGAAAAATCCACGGGACCTGGTCCAGAAAATATCTCCACTATGAAAAATAGAATTACAATGATCTCTCTCGCAGAGAATATCTCTCAATCTCACCCCACTAGGATGGAATACAATATTTCTCTAGTATCTCACTAGGAAATCTCTCTAGTCTTTCACTAGGAATTCTCTAATCTCTCTATGGTTGTTGTAGTTTTTAGTGTGGCTTCAACTCTTGCAAATGAACATATTTATAGGCTCTCAAGAATGCAAGGTATTTAATTTAACCACCAACAACTATCTTCCTATTTTCAACCATCAATTAATTGGGACTACAAACTTTCAACCACCAACCATCTTCCTATTAATTAAGGAAGGAAACTTCCAACAGCAAGCACCTAATAAAATTTTTCTGCATCAAACATAATAGACAACTATAAAAAGGAATCCAATCAAAATTAAGAAACAAAATTTAAATGAATTTTTTTAATTAATATAATCTAAACTAATCTATTAAATCTAATCCTAATTAAAAAAACTAATTTAATCTTTAAAGTAAAACAAACTTTATCCAATCTTTAAAAGTGTCACGACCCCTTTTATAAGGAACCGAGAACATTATTTCTACATTACATACTTATTTAAGATAAATAAATAATAGAGAATATAAGTATAAAATTCACTTTTCATTCAAAATAAAGCAAAGTTTCTTACAACAAATATCCAATAAAACAACATAATATTACATTTAGTTCATAATATTCAAAATACCTAAAGTTATACTACGTAGCTCCCTCTACATGAGGTCTCAAAATATAAGGAAAAAGGACTTTGATTACTCAACTCCAGCTTCTAGCATTTCTTCACTGGCCCCTCAGCCTGTGAAGTAGATGCAACACCTGCTACATCTGCTCACGTACCATCGTACAATCATTGCAGTACACACGCACACAACGACATAGAAAGAAATGCAAGGGTGAGCTTACCTAAAAATAAAATAAAATAAAATCATATATATAAAGCAAAATATTTCTCACAGCAATAGCCCCATGCATTTCTAGCCCATCTAATGCACAGCATGAAAACGGTTTCTAACTAGTTTCATAGCCTAAGTAATCCAGAAGGAACTGAGCCAGTCTGGGAGTGATCCATTTCGGTATCTGGATCCAGATAACACAGCACAGCAACTCAGCATGAACTTACCGTTACACGTCTACCGACCTAAACATGTAACTCGTCTCTATAATGATGCAAAACATATATCTCAGTATGATGCACACCGCCAAAATTATTTTAACAGCTCAGCTAAAGCAAGTTTATAATAGATCAGCCAAAATCTCAGCATTTTAAATTAATTAACAGCAATTACAACTTAGAAAATAGCTTTTATTCAATAGATCTAACAAAGTCATATCAAAACATCTTGAAATAGCATATTAAACTGTTCAAAACGTAGTTCATAGGTTAAAGTAAACTCCCCTTACCTCAGAACGATGATTTACACTAGATCTACCGAATATTACTTGTTTTATAACAAGATTCACCGAAGATTCAGCTTTAGAACGGAGTTTCTCCTAAGAATACCATGAACTTCTATGAGAAAGAGAAGAAGAAGAGAAACGAACGGAAAATCTAGCTTCAAACTTAAAGAAACTTACTTCAAATCCTTCAGAATTAACGTAGAATCTCAGATCTGACGAGAAATCTAAGTTTAGGAGGGTTTAGTATGAGAGAAAATGGTGGTGCCTTAGAACCTTTGAGAACCTTGGATAGGGGTGAAGAAATGAAAATTTCGTGTGAAGCCCTCTTTTTATAGAAAATTTTTGAAGTTTACTGTTCACTGTCGATATTTACTGTTCATCGCCAGAAACATTGTTCACCGCCTTACTGTTCACGTCGGAAACACTGTTCAGAGCACTATTCACGCGAAAATACTGTACACGCACTGTACGCGTATGTGATGTCAGCCATGACGTCATGATGATGTCACTGATGATGTCAGCAGTCAATGTATATACACGGTTTGTACTATTCATACGCGGTTTGTACACGATGTTACTGTTCACAGACAGTTTTACTATTCATTGACACTGTTCATACAGCACTGTTCACTTTTTTTTTAATATAATTTTAAACTCCATCTAAATCTATTCCAATACCAAATAATCCTTCAATTAACATTTAACAAGTATAAAATATTATAGATTACTCAATAATAAATCACAAGCCTGACAAAAAGCAAAACAAAATTTAACTTTTCTTCAAAAGTAAAACAAACTAAATTTAATCTAATTAAATTGTAATTTAAATTATTTAAAAATATTTACTCAAATCAAATCTAATACAAATTATGAAATTTAAACTAATTCTAATTAACAAACTATTATCTGAATTTAGTCGTAGACCTAATGGTCCCCAATAATGACACCAATTTGATCGATGATGTACTCAATCACATAAAAAGTAATATAAATGTAGTAACTAGGAGACAAAACTGGGCTGGTCTCTCCAGAACCTCATTTACAAACACTAAAAATAAAACACAAAAAATTAGAGAGAATGTTGAACACAAGGAGAACGTAATCAAGAAATTAAAACACAAAGAAATTCAATAAATCAAAAGCAATTGACCTATGATTTTTATTCTACAAAATAGATTTGGTTTTGAAATCAATTTCAATCAAATTTGTGAATTCAAATTAAAGAAGAAATATCTTTAATCTAAATTCCTTCAATAATTATTGAACATGTATCTCCGATTGATTTGATATTGCTCTTCTTAATTTGATCTCAAAAGTTTGACTTATGTGAATGAATGTTTTGAGATCGGACAAGTAATAAATTTAATACACACAAATTATTAAGAATCATATCATCACGATTTAAGATTGAATTAAAAGTATTTGTGATAAAATTGAGAAGGCAAAAAAATAAGGTTTTGAATTATATTGAAATACAAAACATTACATCATCGTTTTATAAGATTGAATTCATATATATGAAATTTCTCCTCCATCATATTATAAACACAAATGCAAATTTAAGAAAAATTATCATTGAAAAGTTAAAATAAATTTGCAAGAAGGAAGAGAAGAAACAAGAAAGAACTTAAATTAACTCTAAATCGAAAAAATAAAAACTAAAAAGGAAGAAACTCAAAAGATCTGTAATTCTTCCAACTGTTCCCACCTTTATAGAGGCTAACCATAAACTAAATCTAAGTTAATACATTCATAAAGCACAATAGGTCACAAAGTCTAATTTGGCTTAAATCATAATTGCAAACTATTAATTGACACTTAATTTTCATAACAAAATTAGGAGTCCAACTTCAAATTTTTGTAACTTTTAGCTCAGATCTTCAAATCCAATGAATGATGTGTCAAATTAAAGCTCTTTGAATTAGCTTTACAACATAAAGGGAATAAAAAAATTACGTACATACAAAATTATAACAAAAATAGTGAACAGTGGTCAAAAGTAATAAAATACAATAAATAGGTACAATTACTAATTAAGATCCAAATAGACTCAAACAAATAAAATTAACCTAAAACAATAAAATAATCATAGAAATTATGTCAAGAGGTAGTGTTAAAGATACTATGGTGTTAATATAATATGATTCATCATTCTTTGTGGTCAAAAGATTAGTAAAAATAATATATCATTGTTTTCTTAGGATAACCAATAAATTTACACTTCTCTAACTTTGCCTTAAGTTTATTTGTAAGTAATCTCATAAAGTAAACACGATAATTGATAAATCCATATTTTACCATGTTTTTAGCATAGTTTTTGGTTAATAATTAGGAAAATAGTTCTAAAAATAACTTGAAAAGATCACAAAAATAAAATAATTAGTATAAATTGTTGTTTTGTTGAAATATTAAAAATTGTTTAGAATTTTTGTAGGAATTCATGCAAAAGATGGAAAGTTGTTGAAAGTGCTTAAAGGAAGGATTAAAAGCTGAAATTAAAGAAGAAAAGTCAAAGAATCAAGCTTGAAGAAATCCTAAGAGTTGAGCGTTAAAACTCCAAGTGATTGGCATTTGAATGTGGAAAGAAAAAAATATAGCACTATGTCTGCGTGGCTACTCTGAGTGATATGCGTTAACACTCTAGTAACTGTAACTGGATAACTGCCATTGTGTTGAAACGCATATCATCTGAAGCTTTGGCGCGCAACAGAGAGTGGCAACTCATTACAGACGGCGTAGCAACGCAAAGCTGAACATATGGAAGAAGCGTTCACTGAAGTGCTATGCGTTGAAACGCACATCATCCGAAGCTTTGGCGCGCAAGAGCGTGTTGCAACGCAAATCACTTACAGCAAGGGCGCGTAACCGCGCGCCTTCACTCCAGCCATTGTGCGTTTTGGCGCAAAACTCTACAATTTTTATAACTTCTTTTTTTCGCCAATTCTAGACGTTTGGAGCTTTTGTATCACTTTTAGAAGATTTCAGAACGCCTGGGGATAACTAACTTTCAGAATTCCAAGGGATAAGTCGAAGAATTAGAGGAACTCTATAAATAGGAATTAGAAACTTAGAAAAGAAGCTTTTTGTCATTTTTTCAGTTTTTGGTATTCAGTTGTAACCGTTTTAACTTCCAAGGGAAGTCAGAAGGAGAAGAGAGGAGCAAATTTTGTTCTACTTTGCTAGAGGAATCTGGGAGAAGACAAACTTATGGAGATGGCTCTCTGTTTTTCATCTTCTTTTCTTCTGGCTTCTCTTCATTTCATTGTAATGTGTTTCTAACTCTTTTTATTAGGGATTTATGGATCTAGAATTAATATATTGATTTCGTTTTAACTCTGAACTTTGAGTATTTGATTTGATTGAGGGATTAATTCTGTGTTTACTTGATCTTTGAATGGAAGTTCAATTGATTAATCAAAAAGTAACATTCACTAATGGAAATTGGGTTTGTTGCTTGGATCTGAATTAATTCCCAAAACTATTGATTTTCTTATGGATAAGTGGTCTCAGTTTTGTAATCTTTTGGTTCTAATTTGTAATGCAATATTGAACTAAATTTGGCCTAAGGAATTAGGGAGATTTGGTTGAATATTAGAACCAATGAATTGAGGAATCAATCTTTGGTTATTGTAAAGAGAAATCGATTGTCAATCAATCAATTGCTTAAATGTTCAAAGGCAAAACTGAATTGATATTGATATTCTAGTGAAATAAATTCCTAACATTCCTCCATTCATGATTCATTTGAATAGTATAAATTAACATTCTGTTTTTAACAATTTCTCATTTCTTTAATTCTGAAATTTACTTTCTTGCATATTGAAACTTGTTCAATGAATTGTTTAGTGCAAATGGTTATTTTCTTGTGAATTGGTGATTAAAAATAAGATCTTAGAGGACGATACTTGGGACTCAATCTGATTTTCACATTTTATAACTTGCTACAACTACCTAGTACACTTGCTAGTAGTGAATTACACCATTTAAGTACTAGATGGAAAATGTGTATCAATAACCCCACACCTTGATGTGTTTAGGGTTTGGTTTATACTATTTCCATCTCATATAGAGTTATAAAGACTAATTTTGTGGGAATTTCTTTTTACCAAGTAAGTTGTTGCTTCTAAAGCATATCTCTTTAAATTTTCTAGAAGATCGTGAATGTTATCATAGATCTTATCATATCCAATAAGGTTCGATTTGTTCTCTCATATGCACCTTTGTATTGCAGTATTCTTGGAGGTGTACATTATGAGAGAATTTCATTCTCTCTTATATCTAACCCATATAACTGATAAATCCAGATTTTAGTAGGATTTTAATTAGTTTTCAATGTTATTTTTTTGTAGAAAAAGGTAATTTGGAAGGTGAAAACTGCACAAAAATATGTAATTGTTCAATAAAGTCAATTTTTGTCTTTAGTAACTCAAATTGTTTGAATTTAATAGAATTATAATGTAATTTTGTTATTAAACTAGTTTTACAGAAGATTCTAAGAAAAACACATGAGTTAGAAGCATTAAGAGGTCAAATGGGATAAGCGTTATTGCTATTGGCACAAAATATGAACACTTTAAAGGTTTAGAATTCAATTAAGTGTTAGGCATGATTACTATTGGCGTATAAAGTGACAACTTTGAGATTAATTTAGTAGAACATGATGTGTGTGTTCACTATTTCTGTAAAAAATGATCACTACCGAGCCTTTGTCAAGGAACAAGAATATGCGTGTTCATTATTTCTGTAAAAAACTGACCACTATAGAGCCTTAGTTCAGGAGCAAGAATGCATGTGGTTACTTTTTGAACATATAGTAACCACGCCAAGTCTATTTGAAGGGATGAAGCTGCGGTGGATAGTAGCCACGCCAGAAGCATAGAAAGTTTATAAAAAGTCAGAAACTTAGAATTTTGGAATCTTTTTTCATTTTCTTAATTTCTACACCTTAGGAGAGTTAGAGAGGGAGATTGGGGTTGACTTCCAAGTTTTGGACCTTGAGAAATCAAGTTAGGGATTGGAATTATGAAAAAATTCTACAGCTCTTCTTCTTCTACTCTTTCTTTCTCTTTTTCTTTCCGAAACATATTCTGATTTTTTTTTTTAGTTAAGGATTGATGGATCTAATTTTGATATTGTATATTAATTGTAGATTTGGATTTTAAGACTTTGATTGTGTTGAACATTTAGTTCTATCTTTAATGCAATTCTTGAATTACCTATTCAATTGAATTGAATCCAGAAGATTTTCATCAAAGAAAGAGTTAATTTCACATAGGCGAGAAATGATCTTGCCTAGGCAATATAAAGCTCGCTCAAGTGGCCTCACAGAAAAATTTTGTAACACTTTGGACCTTGATGACTTGAGTGATATATATATATATATATACATACAATTTAGACTGAGTCTAGAGGTGTCCGATCTTTCGCATGATTGATTGATATATGATATAAAAGTAGACTTGAATATAATAAAAAGAGAAAGAGGATGAAAATATGCTATCAAAATAGTGACTAGTTTATGTTATGATGAGAAATGAAAAAGAGTAACGTTATAATGAGAAATGAAAAGTAATAAGGATAAGTGTAAACAGTTCAGAGATACACTGGGATGAGGAAGATGAAGGTGATTTGGAAATCTTGAAAAAATGATAGTGGCATATGCTTTTCTTTGATTTGCACTTAATTAATTAGAGTAAAAGCATCACAGACCTCATACTCATTTCTTTACCTAAACTTCTAACCATACTTTTGCTAAAATAAGCTAGATTGGCATATATTGTATCTATGTTGCTATAGCTATCCAGCAATTATCTATACTAAAAAATACCTCAAGAGATCCTAGAGCCAGTGAAATATTGATAAAGAATTCAAGGATACTAAAAAAGATGATAGAATAAAATCATAGTATTAATGATCGTTGTATGTATATTAAATGTAATTGCTATTTCTAATTGATTGATGTGTTACTCATCATTGCCTGCGCGAGAAAACCAGACAGTTGAATCTCTCAAATTTTTGCTATTCTCGCTTGAGTGAGAGACACCTCACTTGAGCGAGCTGCATCTCACCTGGGCGAGCATCTTTCTTGGGTGAGATTGGGTCTAAAGAGGTACCCATTTTTCCTGTGACTCTTCGTCGAAGCGAGATTGCCTCTCACCTGAGCGAGGTCGTCTCTCGCCTAAGTGAGATCCCTTCTCGCTTGGGCAAGGGAATAGTTTAGACGATTCTATCTTGTCCCGCTTAAGCAAGATACATCTCGCTTGAGCAAGAACACTCTAGAATGTCTAATCCTGCACGACTAATTCTCGCTTGGGCGAGACTACCCTTGCTTGAGCCAGACACTCTGCACCCAGAACTCCAAATCTCTCTCCCAGTGGAGATAATATCAACTTTTAACCATACTTCGTAGATTATCCTACATATAACACACTTAATAATTATTCTCCAATTCAGACTACACTTTACATTCAACAACATCATTACACAGCACAACAATCACACTGCTCTTCATTCGGCAAACATACAACCCTTATATATACTTTCCAACATATGAAAATTCATACACTTTAGGTATACACAACACTATTCAAAGGAAATAATAAACACATATAAATACACTGATCTGAAAACAACTAGACCATCTAATTATAAAAATAAAAATTAATAAATAATTATATTATATCATTGTTTATTATTAAATAAATAACAAATTATTTATAATATTTTGTAATAATTTAAAGTTTATATATATCTCTAAAAATAGTTCTAAGTGCTAAGCATATTATACCTTATTTTATATTTTTTAAAATAAAATATAATATATTTTAAATAGATGAGTTAAATTTTTACTCATAAAAAATAATTAATAGATAAATTATTTTTTATAATTAAAATGTTAATATATTTTAAATAAATGACAATAAATTAATAATATATGTTTTATTCACATATGATTAGTTCAAAATTTATTCGAGTTATTCATTTTGTCAATTATAATAGATTTCCTTCATTCATGGTGCTGTCAAGTTGGTGGACACCTTCAGTACGCTTTATACTCTATGCGACTGCATGTTTATATTATTTATTTATGCAGATATTTATTATGAATATTTTGTTAATTTATTTTTTAAATGAATATTTTTAAATTGAAATTTTTTATGACCAGAAGAGGGTAAGCCCCAAGCAGAAAAAAGAAAAATTCTAAAGATGAATAGCTTTAAAAAATAAATAATTTTTTTCCTAAAATGTAACAAAAACTAAACTTAAAATATATTAAATTTAATTTTTTTAATAAGTATATTTTCATTAAATTTTTTATATATAATTGACATAATTTTCATTAAAAATTTAAAATTCTTAATTTCGGCTTTATTTTTTTCTCTGAATTTTTAAAGAGTAAACCATAAAAAATATAAATGTAATTGATGAAATTTAGGTAGAATACTGCATCTATGTATCGAGTTTTTTTCTAATAAAATTAGAGTTTTACCTAATCATCTATATCTATATTTATAAGTAAAATTGTGTAAAATTGACTATACCTACTTATTACCTTATGCATTAAATTTTAAAACCTATAAAGTCATGTTTATATATGTAACTCTATTTACTTATTACCCTATGCATTAAAATTTGGAACCTATAAAGTTACTTTTATGTACACTCACTTATTATTCTATGCATTAAAATTTAAAATGTATAACTTATGAATTAAAATTATATTTTATTTACACTTATTTATCTTTGAATTGTATTTAAATAATTTTTATTAGAATTGATGAATTGTATTTAAAGAATTAATTCAGAACCTATAAAGTCACTCATATTAAGTGCATCTAATTATTAATATCTATATTAAAATTTGAAACATAAAACTTATTTATTAAAATTATATTTTATTCATACTTATTATTTTTTTATTTTTTTTAAAAAATCTTTAATATACTTGATGAATTGTATTTAAAAAAATTTATTAAAATTGATAGTTATATTACTTTACAAATGGTAACGTAAATATTTATATGATAAATTGCCTTAAATTACCATTTATTAAAATTAACTACAATATTTTTTAAAATTTATGAATAAAATTATATCTGATTCATACTTATTATGAACTACATTTAAGAAGAATTTATTAGAAGTTATGATTATATTATATATGTTAAATTAAAAAAATTATATCTATAATATTATTACTTTATATTATATATTATTAAATTAAATTTTTCATAAACCTTTTTTTTATATTTAAACTATTTTATTAATTAGTTTAATTTAATTTAATTTATATTTCAATATTTACTTTAAATATTAAAATGTAATTTAAATAAAAAATACATTTATAAAATTATTATTTTATATTATATATTATTAAATTAAATTTTTAATAAAAAGGTAAGTTTATATATTTAAATTATTTTAGCAATTAGTTTAATATAATATATAGTTTAATATATATCTCAAAAATTAAAATATTTATAAAATTATTAGTTTATACTATATATTGTTAAATTAAATTGCTAATAAAAAGACAAGTTCACATGTTTAAATGATTTTATTAATTAGTTTAATATGATATATAGTTCAATATATATTTCAAAAATTAAAATATACATTGAATATGAATTATTGTTTTATATTGTATATTATATTATTAAAATAAATTTTGAATAAAAAGATAACTTTTATTATATTAAATTTTTATTTTTTAATTTTTCATATATCTTCATGAAAGACTTTTTCTGTATTTATATAAGTCATATTTACACAAATTTTAAAAATTTGCTCACCTATTTTTATTGTCATATTTTATTTTTTTTTGTATTTTGCAACCATGTCCTGTCCATGTAAGTATATGTATTGTCAAGTTTGATATTTTTTATTTTGTTTTACTAAATTATGTTATATATTTTAATTTATTTTTTTGAGTAAGCATAGAGTCGTATTATTTTAAAATAATATAATATATTGAATCTTATTTTTAATTGATTAATTTATATCAAATCTCTTATTATTTTCTTATATTCACCTCAAATAATTATTTATTTTTGTGTTTTTCATGATGTTGTAGAAGAACAACAAGTTCCAACGAAGATAAATGGATTTTTTTTTAACGATCTAAATTTAACAATAGAAGAATAGAAAATAAAAGTGTGAATATATGTGATATTTAATTATAAAAAATATGAGTGTATGTATTAAAGGTAATATTTATATTTTTACATCAAGATTAACAAAGAAATATGTCAATATTGACATACCAGAAGTTACTCATTTTATAAATTCATTGAGGTATTGAAATTATTTAAAATCTCTTTGTCTCTTTGTTGCGTTAATTATTGCTAATTCTTTATTTTTTATTTTAACCATATTTTTAAAAATTCATTATCATTTTGTTGAAGGGATTTTAATGATATGCATATTGCTCACAATTTTGATGATATAAGATCTACTATTCTTCCTAAGTTAGAAAATTTTAAAAACATATATGAAATTTTGACAATGGCAAAATCAAAGAGTGATATGATAAATTTAATCTCTCTTATACTTTATTCTTCTTATTTAATTTTTAAACTAAATTTTTAATTAATTTTCAAAATGTCTTAATTAATTGTATTACAACTGTAAATGATGTATTGCTTAAAAATGATTGGTATTATATTTCTTGCCCCATTACAAGAAGAAAGTTTATTTTACAACTACAAATTTTTTTGTCTTATTTGATGAAGTTGTTGAACAATTAGTACAAGTAAAGTTAAAAGATCTTATTGTAACATCTGAAATTGTAAGCAAATGTATTAGTTTCTAACTTCCTAAAAAATTTAATCAAATAATTGATTATATAAATAAAATATATTAAAACATATAACTATTTTTATGTGATGATTTTTTTAAAATTATGGTGAAGTGTTAAAGTTACCTTCACAACTTTTAAAGATTATTGGCACTTTACATATTGTTCAAATAAAAATGAGTACTTACTTTGAAAGTCGTAAAAAATAAAGTTTCAGTGTAAATAAAATTATGAAGCTCATAGTGAAGGTAATATAGAAGATTAAATTGGAGTTTCATTACTTTCATTTATAATGTTTATAATACAATGATGAATAACTTTATTTTCATTGTTTAATATTTACAAATTGAGAAATAAGAAGGTTTAGACAATACAAATGCAAAAACAAAATAAAATGATTTGGCAATAAGTTGTTCACCTATATTTCTAACTGTGGAAACACCAAATTTACCAAAAAGAATGAGAAAATTAATTTATCAATTATAAATTTATAATGTATTGTTCAAATTTCTTAGATTAGTAATTTATATTTGATATTTTCTTTTGGATTGTAACTTGAGGAAGACAAAGCAAAAAATATGAACAAAAGGCAATAATAGAGAATTTAGAAGATTGAACAATTTTTATTGCAGTATTGTATAAATACATTTAATATTGTGTAAAATCTGAAAAGTAAAATGTCACCAAATATTTAAGTCTTTTATAAAATAATTTTATTTTTTATTATATATATTTTTCTTACTTTATTATTATATATATTATGTATTGACTTTATTTTTAGACAAATCTTATATGTGATTCATAAATTTTATATTATATCAACATCTATAAATTTAATTAATATAAAAATTAATTTTTATATTAAATATAACAATTCTTCTCTTTTAGTTTCTACTTAAATCTTAATTAAAAAAATTTTAACTACTTTTTTTTCTTTTTTTCTATTATTTTTTTTTAAAATAATTTAATAAAAATTGATATATCATAATTATATATAACCTGTTAACATAGATAATATTTTATTTTATTTTATATTATAATAACTATGATAAAAAAATTTATTTTTTAAATTAAAAAATTGACAATATTTATACTTAATGATTTTGTTGCAATATTTTTTTTATAAAATGCTATAATAATAATGATAAATTCAAAATTTTTCAATTAAAACTAATTAATTATAATAATTAAAATAAATTAAAAATTATTAAATATCATAACAATGAAAATAAATATGATTTAACCGTTCTATTTTTATATTTAATAATTTTATATTGTAATGAATGAATAAGTAAAAAAAATATAATATTTTAACTTTAAATTAAGTTCAAATGTTATATTTAATTTCTATTTATATATATATATATTATTTGTTTTAAAATTTTATAAATATGAAATCTAAATCTTTATAACTATTGAACGACTTTAATTTTAAGAAAGATAAAAATTAGTATTTAAAATGTTATAAAAATATTTTTTATATTAACATATCAAATTATATTTATTTATTAAAATTTTATATTCTAACTATATAATTAATCAAAATTTTCAGATTAGAATATAAATTCTAATACTTTTAAAATTTTTTCTAATAACATTCAATTATCAATGTAAAAAAGAATGTTTTCTAGTGAAAAAATTTAGTCATTTTGTAAAATTATAATTAATTTTCAAATATAAATTAAAATACAAATATTATACATAAAAATATAAAATTAATATAAATATTTTTATTAATATAATTATTTATTATATTATATTCTTAAAATTATACATTTTTTTTTTAAAAGTTAAATTAAGTTCACTAAATATTGATTTTTTTTTTTTGTAGAACTAGATAATATATCAGAAAGATAGACAAAAAATATATCTAAAAATAAAAATCAAATCTCTAATACATCATATTTGCGTCAAAATAGTTAGAACTCATATATTTTTTTTAATGGCGATATAATATTTTAATATATTTATATTAAAGTTATATTTATATATTTTTAAAATAATTAGAAATTTAATAATAATATATTTTTTTACTTATTTTTAATTCAATCTATATGTTTTTTATATAATATTTTAAATTTTATTTAAATTAATATTTATTATTTTAATAAAATTTTTAAAATATTATTTTATTATTAAATTAATTTATAGATATATTTATTTTTATTAATTTTTAATTAAAATAATAAATAATAAACAAACTGTCTTAATTATTTTTAAAAATTAAAAAACAATTATATTAAAAATTAATAAATTTATTATTTTAATTTTATGACTCAAATAAAATAATTTTATTATATTTAATTAGTTATTAAATAAAATTAATTTATTTATATTGTTAATTAATATTAATTTTATTAAGTTATAAAAATATAGTCAGGTGGTCCCGTCGCTCAGTAAAGGAAGAATAAAACTCTAAAATGGCGAATTTATTAAAAACATTAAGTCAGATTAATCTAAGAAAAGAAAGTCAAATTACTAAAAGAACATTAAGTGATAATGAAGCTTCAACCAGTAATAACAGTAATAAACCTCAACAAATAACTATAGAAGAAATAGAACAATCTTTACAAAATTGGTCAATCCCTTTGATAAAAAAAAAAGACGTATATAAGCGAAAAATATTTTGGAATATTTTTAACTCTGAACAAATTCATAAAATGGAATATGACATACCAGGAACAAAAGGAAAACAAGAAATTCAATTGCTTGAAAATGAAATATTACAAAAACATAAAAAAGATGGATTTAATTTTATACATGTAGGACTAATACAATTAGCAATTGTACCAAATTTCAGAATAGGAATAAATCTTCCTATATTAATAGTATTAAGAGATATGAAATTTAGACAAATAAATGACTCCATAATAGCAGTATTAGAATCAAATTTACATGATAGACCAGCCTTTTTTAATTGTTATCCAAATATTCCTATGAGTTTAAATTGTGATAAAACTTCACAAGCTTTGAAAATTTTTATTAATATACCCGACAATATAGTGGATGAGTCTTATCACCCTTTTCATTTAATATATCGTATATATTATAAAGTCACTAAAATAGATTATGATTATCAATGCAAAAGGGTTAGTAATAAGGGAGAAACAATAATAATCCAAGCCAACTTAAATAAAAGTTTAGTACAAACACCTAAGAAACTGTTACATCATGAATTAAACTTCCCAGAAGAATGGGAATTAGATAACCCTCAAGAAGAAGAAAAAATAAGAAATACAAATATAAAAGAAATAATACAAGAACCTAATAGTGCAAGTTTTAGATTAAGAATGAATAGATCTTCTTCAGTAAATTTTAGAAATCCTCATATAATAAGAGAACCTTCTAGACACTCAATAGATGGATCTAAAATATCTGCAAAATTAAAAGGAATAGACAATATTAGTCAACCAAAAATATCTATACCAATTTATGAAAATCAATCTGATAATTACAGCCCGACTCCTTCTCAAATATTAAATAGTATCACAAAATGTGAAGAGTTTGAAATAGATAAAAATTGGATAAAAGAAGATATAGATGCAGACTATAATAAAGATATAAAAACATGATTTTTTTAACAATTTTGATAATTAAAATAAGAACTGAATTTTATAATTATCTAAAAAGTTTACAAATTAATACTTATTTTTTCCCATGGCTAAATCAATATTGTAATATAAATAATATAGAGTGTCCTTATTATACTATGAAGCCTTTAAACAAAAATTCAAAAATTTGGAAAACCAATAATAATAAAATAATAGAATCAGAATATCCACCTCTAGAAACCGTAATAATAACTGTAGAAAATGAAGAAGTTTATGCAAGTCCTTATAAAAAAGTTGATAGTTTAAATAATAATTTAGAGAAAAAAAAGATATAAATAAAGTACATCAACAGCTTAATTATTCAAATACAATTTTAGATACTATGACAAAACAATTAGAAAGAATAGAAAACAAACCAGAAAGTTCTAGTAGTTCAAGAATTCCAACTTATCTAGAAAAACCATTAACAAAACCTATAGAATTATCTAAAGCTACTATTGAAGAATTTCAAAAGAAAAAAGGAATTGAATTAGATGTAGAAAAATTAAAAGAGAGATTAGCTAGTTTACAAATTAACAAAATAATAAATATTATAGATTCTACATCAGAATTTAATAAAATAAGTTTCAAAAATAATTATCCAAAGATAAAACCTTATTATAATAGACCCTCATTACCAGATGTTTTATTAGAACAAAGACCAAATCTAGTTCAGAATTCTTATGGAGGTTCTGACGTAGTAGAATAGAATATTGATGGTATGAGTGAACAACAAATTTTAGATTTAACCAATCAAATGTTAATGGCAGTACAAGCTTATAAAATAAAAGATCTAAATGAACAAGCTGCTGTTGAAATTATAATACAAGAGTTTACTGGACAACTAAGAGGATGGTGGGACAATATGCTTAGTGAAACAGAAAAAACCATAATTAAAACGCATGTTAAACAAGAAAATAATGAACCAGATTCAATAATAACTCTAATATTTTCTATCATTCAATCCTTTATAGGAGATCCTACCCTCTTTAGAGAAAGAGTAGGAATACAATTATCGAACTTAAGATGTCCAACAATGACAGATTATCAATGGTATAAGGATATGTTTTTCTCAAAATTAATGCTAAGAGAAGATGCCTCGGCATCGTATTGGAAAGAGAGATTTGTAGCAGCCTTACCAACATTATTTTCTAAAAAAGTATTAGAAAATATAGAACAAAAACAAGGAGGAACGATAAATTATGATTTGTTAACCTTTGGATAAATTCATAATATAATAGTAGATACTGGATTAAAAATATGTACTGATCATAAGATACAAAATCAATTACAAAAAGAAAAATTGTTTAATAAAAAAGAATTGGGAACATTTTGTGAACAATATGGTATAGAAAAAATACAAGCTCCTAGTAGACAAATTAAAAGACAAATAAAAAGAAATAAGAAAAATAAACAAATCTCTAATAAAAATAATAAACCAAACTATTTTACTAAGAAAAGAACAAATAAACCTTATAAACAAAAAACTACAGATACTAAACCTTTTCAGAGAAATATTAATAATAATAAATATAAAATAGTGTGCTAGAAGCGTGGTCGTTATGGCCATAAAGCTGATACATGTAGATTAGAAAAGAAAATAAATACAATAGAAAATGAAACCTTAAAAACAGGATTAATGGAAATATTAATAAATTCAGAACCTGAAGATTCTGAGAGAAAAAAAACAGACAAAGAAAACACTCTAGATAATAAAATTTATCAATTAGATACAAGTTCAGAAGAATCAGAAAAAGAGAACTACTGTTTAGGACCAGGATTATGTGACTGTTATAATTGTCAAACCCCTCAAATAAATGTTATAACTAAAGAACAAACTTATACTTTAATAGAAATAATAGAAAAATTAGAAGATGGACCATTAAGAGATGATTTTATTAAAAAATTAAATGATCTAGTAACAAGAGAGGAAGAGAATAAAACCTTAAAAGTAAAACCTTTAGAAATTAAAGATGTTTTTAAAATGTTTAAACAACCACAAGTAACTATAAAAGACTTACAAGAAGAAATTAAAATATTAAAAAGGGAAATAGAAGAATTAAAACATAATCAATCCATTTTAGAATTTA
Source organism: Abrus pulchellus subsp. cantoniensis (assembly GCA_024086825.1). Lineage (NCBI taxonomy): Eukaryota > Viridiplantae > Streptophyta > Magnoliopsida > Fabales > Fabaceae > Abrus > Abrus pulchellus. Next base: position 18,662,905 of record CM044056.1, read on the forward strand.
AATTAATAGAATTAGAAGGAAAAAATCTTATAGAAAAACAAGGGCAAACATCTAAAACAAAAATAGATCAAGAAATTTTTACTTTAGATCTTTTAGCATTATTAACAGTACATAAGTGGTACTGTAAAATAACTTTGATAGTTAAACAAGATAAATTTAAATTAATAGCATTAATAGATTCAGGAGCAGATGTAAATTGTATTCAAGAATGAATAATTCCTACAAAATATTACGAAAAAATAGCTGAGAGAGTTTCAAGTTCAAATGGAACTAAAATGGATATTCAATATAAATTATCTTATGGAAAAATTTGTACTAACAAAACATGTTTCACTACCTCATTTGTATTAATAAAAAATATGACAAATCAAATGATATTAGGAACTCCATTTTTAACACTTTTATATCCATTTAGTATTAATGATAAGGGAATAATTAGTAATGCTATACCCGGAAAAACTATTGAATTTAAATTTTTACAAACACCTAGAATAAAAGAATTAAACCAACTTCAAGAAAAAAATATATCTGAAATAAACATAATTGAAAGAAAACAAAATCAAATAAAATTGTTAAATGAAGAAATTAGTTATAAAAAAATAGAACAACAATTAAAAACTACTAAATTACAAAATCTTATAAAAAATTTTGAAACAAGAATTGAAAAAGAAATATGCGATACTAATCCAATAGCCTTTCATAATAGAAAGAAATACAAAATTTCTTTACCATATGAAGATAATTTTGATGAAACAAAAATTCCTACTAAGGCCAAACCTATTCAAATGAATCAAGAACAATTACAATACTGCAAGCAAGAGTTAAAAGAATACTTAGATAAAGGATTAATTAGAAATTCAAAATCTCCTTGGAGTTGCACAGGGTTTTATGTTAATAAGGCATCTGAGCAAGAAAGAGGAGCTCTCAGGTTAGTAATAAATTATAAACCTTTAAATAAAGTATTAAAATGGATTAGATATCCTATTTCAAATAAACAAGATTTAATTAAAAGATTGATACATGCTAAAATATTTTTAAAATTTGATATGAAATCAGGTTATTATCAAATTTCTGTAAAAGAAGAAGATAGATAAAAAACAGCTTTTGTAGTTCCTTTTGGACATTACGAATGGAATGTAATGCCACAAGGATTAAAAAATGCTCCTAGTGAATTTCAAGAAATAATGAATAATATTTTTTATCCTATATGAATTTTTCAATAGTATATCTAGATGATGTTTTAATATTTTCCAAAAACATAACTGAACATATAAACCATTTAAATAAATTTATAGAATTAATAAAACAAAATGGATTAGTTGTGTCAGCAAAGAAAATGAAAATATTTCAAGAAAAAGTAAGATTTTTAGGATTTGAAATATATCAGGGTAGTATAACTCCTATACAAAGATCTATTGAATTTGCTAATAAATTTCCAGATCAAATAAAAGATAAAACTCAATTACAAAGATTTTTAGGATGTCTCAATTATGTATCTGATTTTATTCCTAATATAAGAACTATATGTGCACCATTATATAGAAGATTAAGAAAAAATCCACCAGAATGGAATGAAGAAATGACAAAAATAGTCAAACAAGTAAAAATTATTGTAAAAACTTTACCATGTTTAGGCATTCCAAATCTTAATGCAAAGCTTATAGTTGAAACCGACGCCTCTGAATTAGGATATGGAGGAATATTAAAACAAATTTTACCAAACTCTAAATCCGAACAGATTATAAGATATTATTCTGGTATATGGCATCCAGCTCAACAAAAATACTCTACAGTTAAGAAAGAAATTCTAGCTATAGTATTATGTTTACAAAAATTTCAAGATGATCTTTTTAATAAAACCTTTTTAATAAGGACAGACTGTAAATCAGCCCCATCAATTTTACAAAAAGATGTTAAGAATTTAGTATCTAAGCATATCTTTGCAAGATGGCAAGCATTATTATCTAATTTTGATTTTACAATAGAACATATTAGAGGTGATAAAAATTATTTGCCTGACTATCTTTCTAGAGAATTTTTGTAGGACAAAAATGTCTAAGATGACCAGTGCAAATTATATAAAAAAGAAAGAAAAACCTCCTTCACCATCAACCCCTTCCAAAATAGATAAAGGGAAATCTCCCATGACTGCCTTACAAATATTACAAACTTCTCCAAAGCCCATTACACTTTCAGAAATAAACACACCCAGAACCCTTACAAACCTTGGAAAACCAACCTCTACAAAATCACAAACTTCTCCAAAGCCCATTACACCTTCAGAAATAAACACACCCAGAACCCTTACAAACCTTGGAAAACCAACCTCTACAAAATCACAAACTTCAAAACCTGCTACAGAATCAAATTATTTTGACAAACCAGAATGTATACCAATATTACCAATTGAGCCAGAATGGTTCTCATTACCAAGACATGAAATAGCTACAAAAATTTTCCCAAAAGATTGTCATTTTATCCCCTCTTCTTCACAACAAAGAAGAGAGTTCTATGAACTGATACTAATTGATACAAATTCAATCGAACTAACTCATCAACGAGATAGTTCAAACAATATCAGCTTTTCAAAAATGAAAATTATTAATATTATTAGCTTACAAGATTGGGGCCAACCTTTGGTCTCTTACAAAAAATTTACAATAGATTATCAACCTTCACAATATAATTATTTTGACTATGTACAAGCTTGGACAAATATCTTATATTTGAGACCCGCAAATCATTCATGGTTTCTGTGGTTTTGAAAAGGGATATCATTAAAATTCTCTAAACGGTTCCATTATTGGTTTCATGACTTTGGACCAGTTTTGGAAATATTACCAACAGAAGCAAAAGCTTCCTTTCAATATTTTACTCACAATACCAATTTTATTCCAGAATTTCAACTTATCTCATTTTTTGCTAGTTTTGGCGTATCCTGGATAATGTCCTGGAATACACTTCAGCCAAAATGAGTGAACAAATGTCCATACAAATCCTTTCCAGAAATATAAAAGTTAAGTGGTGGTCAAAATACAACCTTGAATTAATTTGCCAAAATAGAATAACCCAATTGTTACAAAGTCAAGGTAGATCTCCAAAAAATATTCAACTAGACCAAACACAAACCTTCTTAGTCCAAAAAGCCCAACTAATGGCCCAATTAGCAGCAATAAAATCTGAAGAAGAATTCAAAAATTTATTAGCAACTATTTCTCCCAAGAATTCAGAAGATAAAGAAAGAAGTCCAAATTTATTAGAAGATTTCGGATCAGGAGATTTTCTACCAGATAATGAAGATGATTGCTATGGGATAACTCTCCCATTCTCAGAGCGATAAAAGCCATGACAAGACAAGACTATCAGCAAAACAAGATTATCAGCTGTAAAGGTAGAAAAGAAGATTTGACAAAAGAAGTACGAAAATAAACAACAGGAATCAGAATTGACAAAAGGAGCATCCAGCTGTTAAAAGAAAAAGATGATTTGACAAAAGGAGCAATAAATGGCCAACAAGAAAAGAACGACAAGACTAAAAGAAGACTGAAAAGACAAAAGAAAGTGTGACAAGATTTCAAGCTTATCCTTTCTTCGGCGTCAAAGTTTTCCCGCCTAAGAAAAAGAATCTAAAATAGTAGTAGAAAGGTCTATATAAAAGAAACAAATTGTAAAGGGAAGACATTCGAAATAAAGCATTCGAAAACCTATCCTTGTATTCTCTCTATCTTTGTAATCTCTTTCAAAATATTTCTTCAATAATTTTATATCATCCCGTGTATCAAGAACTTCAAGCAATATCAATAAAAGCTATCAACCAGATCTCTGACAACAAGTAAGATCTATCTCAATTATGTTTATTTATTTGCATTATATTTAAATTCTATATGCATTTCGATGTGAATGATCTTAGTGGTATCAGAGCCTGTAAATAATAAAAATTTTAAGAGGGGAGTAGTGGTAGTAAACCATAACATGAATCAAACCTTTCATTTATTAAAACAAGCTATAAAAGAATTTAGAAGGCAGCTCAAACAAGAAGAAGACTTATTAAATTCTTCTATCAATCTTTCATTAGATCAACTTACAGACAAAATTTTTCAATTCAAACTAATTAATTATAATAATTAAAATAAATTAAAAATTATTAAATATCATAACAATGAAAATAAATATGATTTAACCGTTCTATTTTTATATTTAATAATTTTATATTGTAATGAATGAATAAGTAAAAAAAATATAATATTTTAACTTTAAATTAAGTTCAAATGTTATATTTAATTTCTATTTATATATATATATATTATTTGTTTTAAAATTTTATAAATATGAAATCTAAATCTTTATAACTATTGAACGACTTTAATTTTAAGAAAGATAAAAATTAGTATTTAAAATGTTATAAAAATATTTTTATATTAACATATCAAATTATATTTATTTATTAAAATTTTATATTCTAACTATATAATTAATCAAAATTTTCAGATTAGAATATAAATTCTAATACTTTTAAAATTTTTTATAATAACATTCAATTATCAATATAAAGAAGAGTGTTTTCTAGTGAAAAAATTTAGTCATTTTGTGAATTTATAATTAGTTTTCAAATATAAATTAAAATACAGATATTATACATAAAAATATAAAATTAATATAAATATTTTTATTAATATAATTATTTATTATATTATATTCTTAAAATTATACATTTTTAAAAAAAAGTTAAATCAAATTCACTAAATATTGATTTTTTTTTTTGTAGAACTAGATAATATATCAGAAAGATAGACAAAAAATATATCTAAAAATAAAAATCAAATCTCTAATCCATTATATTTGCGTCAAAATAGTTAGAACTCATATATTTTTTTTAAAGGCGATATAATATTTTAATATATTTATATTAAAGTTATATTTATATATTTTTAAAATAATTAGAAATTTAATAATAATATATTTTTTTTACTTATTTTTAATTCAATCTATATGGTTTTTATATAATATTTTAAATTTTATTTAAATTAATATTTATTATTTTAATAAAATTTTTAAAATATTATTTTATTATTAAATTAATTTATAGATATATTTATTTTTATTAATTTTTAATTAAAATAATAAATAATAAACAAACTGTCTTAATTATTTTTAAAAATTAAAAAAAATTATATTAAAAATTAATAAATTTATTATTTTAATTTTATGACTCAAATAACATAATTTTATTATATTTAATTAGTTATTAAATAAAATTAATTTATTTATATTGTTAATTAATATTAATTCTATTAAGTTATAAAAATATAAAATAATTTAAGCATTTAAAAAAATTCAATTCTATATTTTTTTATTAAAAAATAAACTTTTAAATTCAGTATATATTATATTATTATTAAATTTTATTTACAATATTTTTATATGGTAATTTATTTATATATAAAATTTTAATATTTTTTTATTTTTCAATATTAATATATAGTTTTGTATATATTGATATTCAAAATAAATTTTTAAAATCATATATTAGTTGAATAAATATTTTATTTTTTATATATTAGTTTGATAAGTTATTTTTAAAAAATATGATATCATGTTTTAATAATTATATAGTAAATTTTTATTAATAATTTAAAATTATAATTATAAATAGATAGTTTATCCTATAAATTTAATTCAACAAATATAAATAAATATATAAATAAAAACATAAAAGACATAAAAGACATATATTTAATTTTATATATGTAGGATTAATACAACTAGCAGTTGTACCAAATTTTAGAATAGGGATAAACCTTCCTATATTAATAGTATTAAGAGATATGAAATTTAAACAAATAAATGACTCTATAATAGTGGTATCAGAGCCTGCAATTAATAAAAATTTTAAGAGGGGAGTAGTGGCACAGTACAGTGTTAATTAATGAACCAAACTTATTACTGTTTAAAACAAGCCATAAAAGAATTTAAAAGACAACTGAAGTATGAAGAAGATTTATTAACTTCTTCTATTAATCTTTCCTTAGATCAACTTAAGGAAATATTTGAAATCCAAAATACATTGAACTTTGCTATTGAAGAATTAAAAATAAGATTAAGTGTTTTAATTTCATGATGAACTACACTTATTATTATCTGAAAAGATCAAAAATTTACTTTAAAAATATATTAAAAAGAGAACGGAGAGAATTAGATGAAGACCTTAATCAATTAGATCACGGTATAATAAGACATAGATTAAATTATATAAGCATTTTAAAATTTATAATAAGTGATGTAAAATCAGACTTAGAAAAATTAATTGCTTAAAATGACAAAATTATATCAAGAAAAGTTGAAAGATTCAAAAACTCTAAAGAAATTGTTAAACCAAACAAAATTTTGATTAAAAAATGCAACTACTTATCAAGATATAGAACTTTGTTTTTGGAGAATCTATTTAATACAACAATCCTTAAAAACTGTTAAGACTGAGTTAGAGGTTCTTATAGCTTAATTTATTTTATTAGTTTGAAGTTCTTAACCTAGAAGAATCTGAAAAAGTGTTTTTAGTAAAAACTCCAGATTAGAGTCTAAAATCCTTTATAGGTAACTGTGAGAGCAGCTTAGACGTTGGTCAGCCAAAAGTAGTCCCGGTAGTAAGTCCTAAAGGAGAGGCAGTGAAACCGTTGGTTAGCTAGGTGGTCCTGTCGCTTAGTAAAGGAATAATAAAACTCTAATATGGCGAATTTATTAAAGACATTGAATCAGATTAATCTAGGAAAAGAAAGTCAAATTACTAAAAGAACATTAAGTGAAAATGAAGCTTCAACCAATAATAGCAGTAATAAACCTCAACAAATAACCATAGAAGAAATAGAACAATCTTTACAAAATTGGTCAATCCCTGTAATAAAAGAAAAAGACTTATATAAAAGAAAAACTTTTTGGAATATTTTTAGCTCTGATACCACTATGGTCATTCACATCGAAATGCATGTAGAATTAAAAATAATGCATATAAATAAACATAAATTATAGAAGTTAAAATAGATCTTACTTGTTGAGAATCTAAATAATAAACTCTTATTGATCGTCTGGAGATTAAGAATACACTGAATACAATGTTTTTGAATAAGAGATTACAGGGAATATTGAGAGGATACAAAAGGATACAAGGAAGGGCTTTCGAATATGTTTTTTTTTTTTCGAATGCCTTCTCCTTACAATTTGGTTCTCTTATATAGACATCTTCATTACTATTCTAGATTCTTTTCTTAAGGCAGGAAAACTTCTGTCGCCGAAGATATAAGCTTTAAATCTTATCCTTCTTGCTTTTGTCTTTTCAGTCTTCTTTTAATCTTGTCAATCTTCTTTTGTCGATTATTATTGCTTCTTTTTGTCAAATCTTCTTTTGCTTTTTTCATATAGTACTTCTTCTTTTCTTCTTTACAGCTGGTATCTCTTTTGTCTGATTCTTTTCTTCTTTACAGCTGGTATTTCTTTTGTCTGATTCTCATCTTGTCATATCTTTTACCGTTCTGAGAATGGGAGAGTTATCCCATAACAGTCATCTTCATTGTCTAGAAAATCTTGAAAATCTTCCAAATTTGGGCTTCTGCTCTTATCTTCTGAATTCTTGGGAGAAATTGTGGCTATTAAATTATTGAGTTCTTCTTCGGATTTTATTGCGGCCAATTGGACCATTAATTGACTCTTTTGGCTTAAAAAGGTTTGTGTTTTGTCTAATTGGGTATTTTTTGGAGAACGACCCTGGCTTTGTAACCATTGAGCTATTCTATTTTGGCAAATTAACTCAAGGTTATATTTTGTCCACCACTTAACCTTTATATTTCTTGAAAGAACTTGTATAGACATTTGGTCAGTTATCTTAGCCGAGGTGATTCCCAGGACATTATCCAGGACACTCCAAAACTGGCAAAGAATGAAATAAGTTGGAATTCTGGAATAAAATTGGTATTGTGGGTAAAATATTGAAAAGAAACTTTCGCTTCAGTTGGTAATATTTCCAAAACAGGTCCGAAATCATGGAACCAATAATGGAACCATTTGGGAAATTTCAAAGATATTCCTTTTCTAAACCACAAAAACCAGGATCGGTTTGCGGGCCTTAAATATAAAAAATTTGTCCAAGCTTGTATATAATCAAAATAATTATATTGTGAAGGTTGGTAATCTATTGTAAATTTTTTATAAGAGACCAAAGGTTGGCCCCAATCTTGTAAACTGATAATATTGATAATTTTCAGTTTTGAAAAACTGATATTATTTGAACTATCTCGTTGATGAGTTAGTTCGATAGAATTTGCATCAACTAGTATTAGTTCATAGAACTCTCTTCTTTGTTGTGAAGAAGAGGGAATAAAATGGCAATCTTTTGGAAAGATTTTAGCAGCTATTTCATGTCTTGGTAGGGAGAACCATTCTGGTTCAATTGGTAATATGGGTATACATTCTGGTTTATCAAAATAATCTGATTCTGTGGAAGATTTTGCAATTTGGGTTTTTGTAAGAGTTGGTTTGCCAAGATTAGTAAAAACTTTGGAAGTATTTATTTCTGAAGGAGTAATAGGTTTTAGAGGGCTTTGTAATGTTGTCATATGAGTCTTTCCTTTGTCTATTTTTGAGGGTGTTGATGGTGAAGGAGGTTCTTCCTTCTTTTTTATATAGTTGGCGCTGGTCATTTTAGACATTTTTATCCTGCAAGAATTCTCTAGAGAGATAGTCAGGCAAATAATTTTTGTCACCTTTAATATGTTCTATAGTAAAATCAAAATTAGATAATAATGCTTGCCATCTTGCAAAAATATGTTTAGATACTAAATTCTTAACATCTTTTTGTAAAACTGATGGAGCTGACTTGCAGTCAGTTCTTATTAAAAATGTTTTATTGAAAAGATCATCTTGAAATTTTTGTAAGCATAATACTATGACTAAAATTTCTTTTTTAACCGTAGAATATTTTTGTTGAGCTGGATGCCATATACTAGAATAATATCTTATAATTTGTTCAGTTTTAGAATTTGGTAAAACTTATTTTAATATTCCTCCATATCCTAATTCAGATGCATCAGTTTCTACTATAAGGTTTGCAACAAGATTTGGAATACCTAAACATGGTAAAGTTTTTACAATGGTTTTGACCCTTTTGATTATTTCGGACATCTCTTCATTCCATTCTGGAGGATTTCTCCTTAATCTTTTATATAATGGTGCATATATAGTTCTTATATTAGGTATAAAATCAGATACATAATTTAGACATCCTAGAAGTCTTTGTAATTGAGTTTTATCTTTTATTTGATCTGAAAATTTATCAGCAAACTCAATAGACCTTTGTATAGGAGTTATACTTCCATGATATATTTCAAAACCTAAAAATCTTATTTTTTTCTTGAAATATTTTCATCTTTTTTGCTGATACGACTAATCCATTTTGTTTTATCAATTCTATAAATCTATTTAAATGATTTATATGGTCAGTTATATTTTTTGAAAATATTAAAACATCGTCTAAATATACTATTGAAAAGTTCATATAAGGATAAAAAATATTATTCACTATTTCTTGAAATTCACTAGGAGCATTTTTTAATCCTTGTGGCATTACATTCCATTCATAATGGCCAAAAGGAACTATAAAAGGCTGTTTTGTATCTGTCTTCTTCTTTTACAGAGATTTGATAATATCTTGATTTCATATCAAATTTTGAAAATATTTTAGCATGTATTAGTCTTTTAATTAAGTCTTGTTTATTTGGAATAGGATATCTAATCCATTTTAATACTTTATTTAAAGGTTTATAATTTATTACTAACCTGGGAGCTCCTCTTTCTTGTTCTGATGCCTTATTAACATAGCACCCGGTGCAACTCCAAGGGAACTTTGAATTTCTAATTAATCCTTTATTTAAATATTCTGTTAATTCTTGTTTACAATATTGTAATTGTTCTTGATTCATTTGAATAGGTTTTGCTTTAGTAGGGATTTTTGTTTCGTCAAAATTGTCTTCATATGGTAAAGAAATTTCATATTTCTTTCTATTATGAAAGGCTATTGGATTAGTGTCACATATTTCTTTTTCAATTCTTGTTTCAAAATTTTTTATAAGATTTTACATTCTAGTAGATTTTAGTTGTTGTTCTAATTTTTTATAACTAATTTCTTCATTTAGTAATTTTATTTGATTTTGTTTTCTTTGTATTATATTTATTTCAGATATACTTTTATTTTGAAGTTAGTTTAATTCTTTTAATCTAGGTGTTTGTAAAAATTTAAATTCAATAGTTTTTCCTGGTATAACGTTACTAATTATTCCCTTATCAGTAATACTAAATGGATATAAAAGTGTTAAAAATGGGGTTCCTAATATCATTTGATTTGTCATATTTTTAATTAATACAAATGAGGTGGTTATACATGTTTTATTAGTACAAATTTTTCTATAAGATAATTTATATTGAATATCCATTTTAGTTCCATTTGCACTTGAGACTTTTTCAACTGTCTTTTCGTAATATTTTGTAGGAATTATTCCTTCTTGAATACAATTTACATCTGCTCCTGAGTCTATTAAGGCTATTAATTCAAATTTTTCTTGTTTAACTATCAACATTATTTTACAATACCACTTATGTACTGTTAATAACGCTAAAAGATCTAAGTTGAAAATTTCTTGATCTATTTTTACTTCAGATGTTTGTCCTTGTTTTTCTATAAGATTTTTTCCCTCTAATTTTATTAATTTAAATTCTAAAATAGACTGATTTTGTTTTAACTCTTCTATTTCCTTTTTTAGTATTTTAATTTCTTCTTGTAAATCTTTTATAGTTATTTGTGGTTGTTTAAACATTTTAAAAACATCTTTAATTTCTAAGGGTTTTACTTCTAAGGTTTTATTTTCTTCTTCTTTTGTTACTAGGTCATTTAATTTTCTAATGAAATCATCCCTTAATGGTCCATCTTCTAATTTTTCTATTATTTCGATTAAAGTATAAGTTTGTTCTTTAGTTATAACATTTATTTGAGGAATTTGACAATTATCACAGTTACATAGTCCTGGTCCTAAACAATAATTTTCTATTTCTGATTCTTCTGAACTTGTATCTAATTGATAGATTTCATTATCTAGGGTATTTTCTTCATCTGTTTTTTCTCTTTCAGATTCTTCAGGTTCTGAATTTATTAGTATTTCCATTAGTTTTATTTTTAAAGTTTCATCTTCTATTGTATTTATTTTCTTTTCTAGTCTACATGTATCAGCTTTATGGCCATAGCGGCCATATTTCCAACACACTATTTTATATTTATTATTATTGTTACTTCTCTGAAAAGGTTTAGTATTTGTAGAATTCTGCTTATGAAATCTATTTGATTTTTTCTTCGTAGAGTAGTTTTGTTTTTCATTTTTAGAGATTTGTTTATTTTTCTTATTTCTTTTTGTTTGCCTTTTAATTTGTCTACTAGGAGCTTGTATTTTTTCTGTACCATATTGTTCACAGAATGTTCCTAATTCTTTCTTATTAAATAATTTTTCTTTTTGTAATTGATTTTGTATTTTATGATCAGTACATATTTTTAATCCAGTATCTACAATTATGTTATGAATTTGTCCATAAGTTAATGAATCATAATTTATAATTCCTCCCTGTTTTTGTTCTATATTTTCTAATACCTTTTTAGAAAATAATGTTGGTAAAGCTGCTATAAACCTTTCTTTCCAATATGATGCCGAGGCATCTTCTCTTAACATTAGTTTTGAGAAAAACATATCTTTATACCATTGATAGTCTAACATTGTTGGACATCTTAAGTTTGATAATTGTATTCCTGCTCTTTCTCTAAAAAGGGTAGAATCTCCTATGAAGGATTGGATAATAGAAAAGATTAAAGTTATTATTGAATCTGGTTCATTATTTTCTTGTTTAACATGATTTTAATTATGGTTTTTTCTGTTTCACTTAACATATTATACCACCATCCTCTTATTTGTCCAGTAAATCCTTGTACTATTATTTCAACAGCAGCTAGTTCATTTAAGCATTTTATTTTATAAGCTTGTACAGCCATTAACATTTGATTAGTTAAATCTAAAATTTGTTGTTCGCTCATACCATCAATATTTCTACTATATCAGAACCTCCATAAGAATTCTGAACTAAATTTGGTCTCTGTTCTAATAAGACATCTGTTAATAAGGGTCTATTATAACAAGGTTTTATTTTTGGATAATTATTTCTAAAACTTATTTTACTTAACTCTGATGTAGAATCTATAGTATTTATTATTTTATTAATTTGTAAACTAGCTAATCTCTCTTTTAATTTTTCTACATCTAATTCAATTCCTTTTTTCTTTTGAAATTCTTCTATAGTAGATTTAGATAATTCAATAGGTTTTGTTAATGGTTTTTCTAAATAAGTTGGGATTCTCGTATTATTAGAACTTTCTGGTTTGTTTTCTATTCGTTCTAATTGTTTTGTCATAGCATTTAGAATTGTGTTTGAATAATTAAGTTGTTGATGTACTTTATCTATATCTTTCTTTTCTAGGTTATTATTTAAATTATCAATTTTCTTATAAGGACTAGCATAAACTTCTTCATTTTCTATAGTTATAGTTTCAGTTTCTAAGGGTGGATATTCTGATTCTATTATTTTATCATTATTGGTTTTTCATATTTTTGTATTTTTGTTTAAAGAGTTCATAGTATAATAGGGACAATCTATATTATTTTTATTACAATATTAATTTAGCCATGGAAAAAATAACTATTAATTTGTAAATTTTTTTAATAATTTTGATAGTGAAAAAAAAATTAAAATAAAAACTGAATTTTATAATTATCAAAATAGATATGATTTAATCGTTCTATTTTTATATTTAATAATTTTATATTATAATAAATGAATAAGTAAAAAAAATATAATATTTTAACTTTAAATTAAGTTCAAATGTTATATTTAATTTCTATTTATATATATATATTATTTGTTTTAAAATTTTATAAATATAAAATCTAAATTTTTATAACTATTGAACTACTTTAATTTTAAGAAAGATAAAAATTAGTATTTAAAATGTTATAAAAATATTTTTATATTAACATATCAAATTATATTTATTTATTAAAATTTTATATTCTAACTATATAATTAATCAAAATTTTCATATTAAAATATAAATTCTAATGCTTTTAAAATTTTTTATAATAACATTCAATTATCAATATAAAGAAGAGTGTTTTCTAGTGAAAAAATTTAGTTATTTTGTGAATTTATAATTAGTTTTCAAATATAAATTAAAATACAGATATTATACATAAAAATATAAAATTAATATAAATATTTTTATTAATATAATTATTTATTATATTATATTCTTAAAATTATACATTTTAAAAAAAAAAATTAAATCAAGTTCACTAAATATTGATTTTTTTTTGTAGAACTAGATAATATATCAGAAAGATAGACAAAAAATATATCTAAAAATAAAAATCAAATCTCTAATCCATCATATTTTCGTCAAAATAGTTAGAACTCATATATTTTTTTTAATGGCGATATAATATTTTAATATATTTATATTAAAGTTATATTTATATATTTTTAAAATAATTAGATATTTAATAATAATATATTTTTTTTACTTATTTTTAATTTAATCTATATGTTTTTTATATAATATTTTAAATTTTATTTAAATTAATATTTATTATTTTAATAAAATTTTTAAAATATTATTTTATTATTAAATTAATTTATACATATATTTATTTTTATTAATTTTTAATTAAAATAATAAATAATAAACAGACTGTCTTAATAATTTTTAAAAATTAAAAAACAATTATATTGAAAATTAATAAATTTATTATTTTAATTTTATGACTCAAATAACATAATTTTATTATATTTAATTAGTTATTAAATAAAATTAATTTATTTATATTGTTAATTAATGTTAATTCTATTAAGTTATAAAAATATAAAATAATTTAAGCATTTAAAAAAAATTCAATTCTATATTTTTTATTAAAAAATAAACTTTTAAATTCAGTATATATTATATTATTATTAAATTTTATTTACAATATTTTTATATGGTAATTTATTTATATATAAAATTTTAATATTTTTTTATTTTTCAATATTAATATATAGTTTTGTATATATTGATATTCAAAATAAATTTTTAAAATCATATATTAGTTGAATAGATATTTTATTTTTTATATATTAGTTTGATAAGTTATTTTTAAAAAATATGATATCATGTTTTAATAATTATATAGTAAATTTATATTAATAATTTAAAATTATAATTATAAATAGATAGTTTATCCTATAAATTTAATTCAACAAATATAAATAAATAGATAAATAAAAAATTATAAAATGTTTTATTTAAATTTTAGAACTTATATTAAAAATTTATTATATTTAATAATTTATTATTATAATTATATATTTAAAATTTTATAATAATAAATAATTTATGATATCATAAAATAATATAAATTTTATTTTTATATTTTAAAAATAAAATATTTATATGTTTTTTTATTTTGTTATAAGAAATATTAAATTATACAAATTTTAAATAATAATTTATTTTGACATTAAAAACAAGACATATAAATAAACATAAAGAAGTTAAAATAGATCTTACTTGTTGAGAATTTGGATGATAGAAATTTATTGATTTTATGGAGATTGATGATACACTGAATGTAATTTTCTTGAACAAGAGATTACAGAGAATATTGAGAGGGTAAAGAAAAATGCAAGGAAGGGTTTTCGAATATATTTTTCCGAATGCCTTCCTCTTACAATTTGTTCTTCTTATATAGACATTCTTTTTTACTATTCTAGATTCTTTTCTTAAGGCGGGAAAAACTTTTGAGTGGAAGAGATAAGTTTTAAATCTTATCATCCTTGCTTTTGTCTTTTCAGTCTGCTTTTAATCTTGTCAATCTTCTTTTCTCTGCCATTATTGCTTCTTTTTGTCAATTCTTCTTTTGTCTGAGTCTACTTTTGTCTGAGTCTTCTTTTTGTCAAATCTTTACAGCTGGTTTTGTCGTACTAGTAGTCTTGTCTTGTCATATCTTTTTACCGTTCTGAGAATGGGAGGGTTATCCCATAATAGTCGTCTTCATTATCTAGAAAATCTTGAAAATCGTCCAAATTTGGGCTTCTACTCTTATCTTCTGAGTTTTTGGGAGAAATTGTAGCTAGTAAATTATTGAGTTCTTCTTCTGATTTTATTGCAGCCAATTGGGCCATTAATTGACTTTTTTGGCTTAAGAAGGTTTGTGTTTTGTCTATCTGGGTATTTTTGGGAGACCGGCCCTGACTTTGTAACCATTGAGCTATTCTATTTTGGCAGATTAACTCAAGATTATATTTTGTCTACCATTTAACTTTTATATTTCTTGAGAGAAATTGTATGGACATTTGTTCAGTCATTTTAGCTGAAGTGTACTCCCAAGACATTATCCAGGACACTCCAAAACTGGCAAAGAATGAGATAATTTGGAATTCTGGAATAAAATTGGTATTATGAGTAAAATATTGACAAGAAACTTTGGCTTCGGTTGGTAATATTTCCAAAACAAGTCCGAAATCATGGAACCAATAATGGAACCATTTGGAAAATTTTAAAGATATTCCTTTTCTGAACCACAAAAACCAAGAATGGTTTGCGGGCCTCAAGTATAAAATATTTGTCCAAGCTTGTATGTAATCAAAATAATTATATTGTGAAGGTTGGTAATCTATTGTAAATTTTTTATAAGAGACCAAAGGTTGGCCCCAATCTTGTAAGCTGATAATATTGATAATTTTTAATTTTGAAAAATTGATATTATTGGAACTATCTCGTTGGTGAGTTAGCTCGATAGAATTTGTATCAACTAGTATTAGTTCATAGAACTCTCTTCTTTGTTTTGAAGAAGAGGGAATAAAGTGGCAATCTTTTGGAAAGATTTTGGCAGCTATTTCATGTCTGGGTAATGAGAACCATTCTGGTTCAATGGGTAATATAGGTATACATTCTGGTTTGTCAAAATATTCTGATTCTGTGGAAGATTTTGTAACTTGGGTTTTTGTAAGAGTGGGTTTGCCAAGGTTAGTAAAGACTTTGGAAGTATTTATTTCTGAAGGGGTAATAGGTTTTGGAGGACTTTGTAGGATTTGCAAGGCTGTCATAAGAGTCTTTCCTTTGTCTAATTTTGAAGGTGTTGATGGAGAAGGAGGTTCTTCCTTCTTTTTTATATAATTGGCGCTGGTCATTCTAGACATTTTTATCCTGCAAAAATTCTCTAGAAAGATAGTCAGACAAATAATTTTTATCACCCTTAATATGTTCTATAGTAAAATCAAAATTGGATAATAATGCTTGCCATCTTGCAAAAATGTGTTTAGATACTAAATTCTTAATATTTTTTTGTAAAACTGATGGAGCTGATTTACAGTCAATTCTTATTAAAAATGTTTTGTTAAAAAGATCATCTTGAAATTTTTGTAAACATAATACTATGGCTAAAATTTCTTTTTTAACCGTAGAATATTTTTGTTGAGCTGGATGCCATATACCAGAATAATACCTTATAATTTGTTCAATTTTAGAATTTGGTAAAACTTGTTTTAATATCCCTCCATATCCTAATTCAGATGCGTCAGTTTCTACTATAAGATCTGCATCAGGATTTGGAATACCTAAACATGGTAGAGTTTTTACTATGATTTTTACTTTTTTAACTATTTCGGACATTTCTTCATTCCATTCTGGAGGATTTTTTCTTAATCTTTTATATAATGGTGCACATATAGTTCTTATATTGGGTATAAAATCAGATACATAATTTAGACATCCTAGAAATCTTTGTAATTGAGTTTTATCTTTTATTTGGTTTGGAAATTTGTCGGCAAACTCAATAGACCTTTGTATAGGAGTTATACTTTCATGGTATATTTCAAAACCTAAAAATCTTATTTTTTCTTGAAATATTTTCATCTTTTTTGCTGATACGACTAATCCATTTTGTTTTATTAATTCTATGAATTTATTTAAATGATTTATATGATCAGTTATATTTTTTGAAAATATTAAAACATCATCTAAATATACTATTGAAAAGTTCATATAGGGATAAAAAATATTATTCATTATTTCTTGAAATTCACTAGGAGCATTTTTTAATCCTTGTGGCATTACATTCCATTCATAATGACCAAAAGGAACTACAAATGCTGTTTTGTATCTATCTTCTTCTTTTACAGAGATTTGATAATATCCTGATTTCATATCAAATTTTGAAAATATTTTAGCATGTATTAGTCTTTTAATTAAATCTTGTTTGTTTGGAATAGGGTATCTAATCCATTTTAATACTTTATTTAAAGGTTTATAATTTATTACTAACCTGAGAGCTCATCTTTCTTGTTTTGATGCCTTATTAACATAGAACCCGGTGCAACTCCAAGGGGACTTTGAATCTCTAATTAATCCTTTATTTAAATATTCTGTTAATTCTTGTTTACAATATTGTAATTGTTCTTGATTCATTTGAATATGTTTAGCTTTAGTAGGTATTTTTGTTTCATCAAAATTATCTTCATATGGTAAAGAAATTTCATATTTCTTTCTATTATGAAAAGCTATTGGGTTAGTGTCACATATTTCTTTTTCAATTCTTGTTTCAAAATTTTTTATAAGATTTTGTATTCTAGTAGATTTTAATTGTTGTTCTAATTTTTTATAACTAATTTCTTCATTTAGTAATTTTATTTGATTTTGTTTTCTTTGTATTATATTTATTTTAGATATGCTTTTATTTTGAAGTTGGTTTAATTCTTTTAATCTAGGTGTTTGTAAAAATTTGAATTCGATAGTTTTTCCTGGTATAGCATTACTAATTATTCCCTTATCACTAATACTAAATGGATATAAAAGTGTTAAAAATGGGGTTCCTAATATCATTTGATTTGTCATATTTTTAATTAATACAAATGAGGTGGTTATGCATGTTTTATTAGTACAAATTTTCCCATAAGATAATTTATATTGAATATCCATTTTAGTTCCATTTGCACTTGAGACTTTTTCAGCTGTTTTTTCATAATATTTAGTAGGAATTATTCCTTCTTGAATACAATTTACATATGCTCCTGAATCTATTAAGGCTATTAATTCAAATTTTTCTTGTTTAACTATCAACGTTATTTTACAATACCACTTATGTACTGTTAATAACGCTAAAAGATCTAAGTTGAAAATTTCTTGATCTATTTTTACTTCAGATGTTTGTTCTTGTTTTTCTATAAGATTTTTTTCCCTCTAGTTCTATTAATTTAAATTCTAAAATAGACTGATTTTGTTTTAATTCTTCTATTTCCTTTTTTAATATTTTAATTTCTTCTTGTAAATCTTTTATAGTTACTTGTGGTTGTTTAAACATCTTAAAAACATCTTTAATTTCTAAAGGTTTTACTTCTAAGGTCTTATTTTCTTCCTCTTTTGTTACTAGATCATTTAATTTTCTAATGAAATCATCTCTTAATGGTCCATCTTCTAATTTTTCTATTATTTCTATAAAAGTATAAGTTTGTTCTTTAGTTATAACATTTGAGGAATTTGACAATTATCACAGTTACATAGGCCTGGTACTAAATAATAATTTTCTATTTTTGATTCTTCTGAACTTGTATCTAATTGATAGATTTCATTACTTAGAGTATTTTCTTCATCTGTTTTTTCTCTTTCAGATTCTTCAGGTTCTGAATTTATTAGTATTTCCATTAGTTTTGTTTTTAAAGTTTCATCTTCTATTGTGATTATTTTCTTTTCTAATCTACATGTATCTGCTTTATGGTCATAACGACCATATTTCCAACATACTATTTTATATTTATTATTATTATTTCTCTGAAAAGGTTTAGTATTTGTAGAATTCTGCTTATGAAATCTATTTGATTTTTTCTTAGTAGAAGTAGTTTGTTTATTATTATTAGGAATTTGCTTATTTTTCTTATTTCTTTTTATTTGTCTTTTAATTTGTCTACTAGGAGCTTGTATTTTTTCTGTACCATATTGTTCACAGAATGTTCCTAATTCTTTCTTATTAAATAATTTTTCTTTTTGTAATTGATTTTGTATTTTATGATCAGTACATATTTTTAATCCAGTATCTACAATTATATTATGGATTTGTCCATAAGTTAAGGAATCATAATTTATACTTCCTCCCTGTTTTTGTTCTATATTTTCTAATACTTTTTTAGAAAATAATGTTGGTAAGGCTGCTACAAATCTCTCTTTCCAATATGATGCCGAAGCATCTTCTCTTAACATTAATTTTGAGAAAAACATATCTTTATACCACTTATAATCTGACATTGTTGGACATCTTAAGTTTGATAATTGTATTCCTGCTCTTTCTCTAAAAAGGGTAGGATCTCCTATGAAGGATTGGATAATAGAAAATATTAAAGTTATTATTGAATCTGGTTCATTATTTTCTTGTTTAACATGTATTTTAATTATGTTTTTTTTTCTGTTTCACTTAACATATTGTCCCACCATCCTCTTAACTGTCCAGTAAATCCTTGTACTATTATTTCGACAGCAGCTAGTTCATTTAAGCCTTTTATTTTATAAGCTTGTACAGCCATTAACATTTGATTAGTTAAATCTAAAATTTGTTGTTCGCTCATACCATCTATATTCCATTCTACTATGTCAGAACCTCCATAAGAATTCTAAACTAAATTTGGTCTTTGTTCTAATAAAACATTTGTTAATGAAGGTCTATTATAATAAGGTTTTATTTTTGGATAATTATTTTTAAAACTTATTTTACTTAATTCTGATGTAGAATCTATAGTATTTATTATTTTATTAATTTGTAAACTAGCTAATCTCTCTTTTAGTTTTTCTACATCTAATTCAATTCCTTTTTTCTTTTGAAATTCCTCTATAGTAGATTTAGATAATTCCACAGGTTTTGTTAATGGTTTTTCTAGATAAGTTGGGATTCTGGTATTATTAGAACTTTCTGGTTTGTTTTCTATTCGTTCTAATTGTTTTGTCATAGTATTCAGAATTGTGTTTGAATAATTAAGTTGTTGATGTACTTTATCTATATCTTTCTTTTCTAGATTATTATTTAAACTATCAATTTTTTTATAAGAACTAGCATAAACTTCTTCATTTTCTATAGTTATAGTTACAGTTTCTAAGGGTGGATATTCTGATTCTATTATTTTATCATTATTGGTTTTCCATATTTTTGTATTTTTGTGTAAAGGATTCATAGTATAATAGGGACAATTTATATTCTTTTTATTACAATATTGATTTAGCCATGGAAAAAAATAAGTATTAATTTGTAAATTTTTTAGATAATTATAAAATTCAGTTCTTATTTTAATTCTTTCTTCACTATTAAAATTATTAAAAAACCATGTTTTTATATCTGTATTATAAATTGCATCTATATCTTCTCTTATCCAATTTTTATCTATTTCAAATTCTTCACATTTTGTAATAGTATTTAATACTTGAGAAGGGGTTGGAATATAATTGTCAGATTGGTTTTCATAAATTGGTATAGATATCTTTGGTTGACTAATATTATCTATTCCTTTTAATTTTGCAGATATATTGGATCCATCTATTGAATGTCTAGAAGGTTACCTTATTATATGAGGATTTCTAAAATTTTTTGAAGAGGATCTTTTCATTCTTAATCTAAAACTTGTACTATTGGGTTCTTGAATTATTTCTTTTATATTTGTATTTCTAATTTTTTCTTCTTCTTGAGGATTATCTAATTCCCATTCTTTTGGGAAGTTTAATTCATGATGTAATAATTTTTTAGGAGTTTGTACTAAACTTTTATTTAAGTTGGCTTGAATTATTATTGTTTCTCCCTTATTATTAACTCTTTTACATTGATAATCATAATCTATTTTAGTAATTTTGTAATATATTCGATATATTAGATGAAAAGGGTGGTAAGATTCATCTACTATATTATCAGGTATATTAATAAAAATTTTTAAGGCTTGTGAAGTTTTGTCACAATTTAAACTCATAGGAATGTTCAGATAACAATTAAAGAAGGCTGGTCCATCATGTAAATTTGATTCTAATACTGCTATTAGGGAATCATTTATTTGTTTAAATTTCATATCTCTTAATACTATTAATATAGGAATGTTTATTCCTATTCTAAAATTTAGTACCACTGCTAGTTGTATTAATCCTATATGTATAAAATTAAATCCATCTTTTTTATGTTTTTGTAATATATCATTTTCAAGTAATTAAATTTCTTGTTTTCCTCTTGTTCCTGGTATATCATATTCCATTTTATGAATTTGCTCAGAGTTAAAAATATTCCAAAAAAATTTTCTTTTATATACATCTTTTTCTTTTATTACAGGGATTGACCAGTTTTGTAAAGATTGTTCTATTTCTTCTATGGTTATTTGTTGAGGTTTATTACTGTTATTACTAGTTGAGGCTTCATTTTCGCTTAATGTTCTTTTAGTAATTTGACTTTCTTTTCCTAGATTAATCTGATTCAATGTTTTTAATAAATTCGCCATATTAGAGTTTTATTATTCCTTTACTGAGCAACGGAACCACCTAGCTGACCAACGGTTTTACTGCCTCTCCCTTAGGACTTACTACCAGGACCACTTTTGGCTGACCAACGTCTGAGCTGCTCTCACAGTTACCTATAAAGGATTTTAGACTCTAATCTGGAGTTTTTACTAAAAACACTTATTCAGATTCTTCTAAGTTAAGAACTTCAAACTAATAAAATAAATTAAGCTATAAGAACCTCTAACTCAGTCTTAACAGTTTTTAAGGATTGTTGTATTAAATAAATTCTCCAAAAACAGAGTTCTATATCTTGATAAGTAGTTGCATGTTTTAATCGAAGTTTAGTTTGATTTAATAATTTCTTTAAAGTTTTTGATTCTTTTAACTTTTCTCGATATAACTTTGTCATTTTAAGCAATTAATTTTTCTAAGTCTGATTTTATATCGCTTATTATAAATTTTAAAATGCTTATATAATTTAATCTATGTCTTACTATACCATAGTCTAATTGGTCAAGGTCTTCTTCTAGTTCTCTACGTTCTCTTTTTAATATATTTTATTATTAAATTTTATTTACAATATATATGGTAATTTATTTATATATAAAATTTTAATATTTTTTTATTTTTCAATATTAATATATAGTTTTGTATATATTGATATTCAAAATAAATTTTTAAAATCATATATTAGTTGAATAAATATTTTATTTTTTATATATTAGTTTGATAAGTTATTTTTAAAAAATATGATATCATGTTTTAATAATTATATAGTAAATTTTTATTAATAATTTAAAATTATAATTATAAATAGATAGTTTATCCTATAAATTTAATTCAACAAATATAAATAAATATATAAATAAAAAATTATAAAATTTTTTATTTAAATTTTAGAACTTATATTAAAAATTTATTATATTTAATAATTTATTATTATAATTATATATTTAAAATTTTATAATAATAAATAATTTATGATATCATAAAATAATATAAATTTTATTTTTATATTTTAAAAATAAAATATTTATATGTTTTTTTATTTTGTTATAAGAAATATTAAATTATACAAATTTTAAATAATAATTTATTTTGACAAATTAATTTTTTATTATATTTTATATTTTAAAATAAATTAATTTAATAAAAAATAACCGTGCGTTGCACAAGCATATTTTCTAGTATATATCGATTTTTAATGCTAACATGTTTACACAAGTAAAAACTAAATAAAACTCTTAAATAACACCAATATCTACAGTGTTCCCTTAAATTTTGTACAAATCGAATATCTAGATTCTTTTTCCACGTAACATAGACCTGTTTCTCTTTCTGCGCAATTTGTCCGAAAAATATCAAATGGAATAAAGTGCCGCAGCCTGTAAAGTCGGGTCCTAAAAAAAAAAAAAAGGAAAAATATTTGTCGCATCATACCCCTATCCACTCACTCACACGTGTCCCCTCCACGTAAAAACGCAGGGTCGGGTTCGAATTTTATAATGGATTGACAGACACGAGTTAACCCCACAATATAGAAAGCCTTAGCACCTTCTTCGCCACCATTTCAGAAGCGGTGCTTGCTTGCAGCGGATCTAGGTCACCGGCAATGGCGGACTTGCCGGAAGTTCGCCGGCAATCTTCTTCCAGTTCGAGCGATCTCTCGGTCAGAGTGGAGGATAGTACATGCTCTGTGGCCAATGGTACGAGTACTTCTTCAGCCTCAGGTTAGTTACTACAAATCTCTTCCGTTCGATCGGTAATTTTCTTTCATTCTTCTATTCTGCTCCTGTTTTGGTAGGTTAAGCAATCGTTAATCGAACTAGAGAAAGAGAAGTAGAAACAATACTATAATTAAGTTAAGGAGTTCTGTTTTTGTGAAAGTGGAATCGCGAGATTCTCCTTTTCCTTGAAAGTTGAACTGTTTGACGTTCTGAGTGTCTTTGTTTGGGAAATAGAGGGACCGGAAATCAAATCGTTTGGAATCTCATTGGATGTGGGGCTAGTAATTTTTTTGATCTCATAACGTCGTGCTGTGTAAATTATGCTATAATTTTAGGTGGCGGCGAGACATGGTGTGGTGACCTTCATCGGAATATAGTTTAGGGAAAGTGGAGTTGGTGAATAAGCCATATTTGTCTGTTAGAGGTATCAATTGAATGACATATATCTAGTTACGTACTAATGTAATGGTCAGGTATTTTTAGATATTTCTATCTATTCTAATATGTCAGCTTACTGCTATTTATTCTTTCATTTAAAATTACTGCAAGGTCTTTTAAATACAGCCTAAACAAAGTTATTTCCTAAAGTAGGGCATGCATAAGGTGGTCTTTATTTTTAATATAACCAAAGGAAGAAAGTAGGTTTTAGAAATTTGGGCCTAATTCACTCCCAAAATCTAGCTCGTAGAAGGAGAACTACTCAAACGCTTATAAGAAGTATTCTGATTCGATTCCTAGTCAATGTGGGGCATTTACAGTTTATTTATTGAGGAATTATTGATTTTGTTGGTTGTTTTGGGGAGAATTTCATTCTCTGATCAGCAGCTGTTACCTCTGGGGGATTCTCTTGTAATCCTAGTTCTTTCGAGTGATAAATAAAACCATCATTTTCTTCAATGCTTACCTTGATTTTATCTTTGAACCCTGACAACAGCAAAGCTGCTGCTAACAGCAACTGTCCATGCACCTATGCTTACCACTAGCCCCAGCCCCACATGAGGACATTTTCAATGCAGCGAAACAGAGAAAATTGAACCAGCACTGAAACCCAGTTTAATATCTAAATCTAAAGATATTATAATTTACTAGTGTGGCATGGCTACTGATACACCAAATCTGCAAGAGGGAAATAGCGAACAGCCTGAGGTTTTGGGATCTTTCTTCATTGCTTCCTATGTAAAAAAACGGATTTCAACAAACTTGCAAGTCTTCCAAATATCCAATGTATCATTTCTAACACGAGAAGTATAGTAGACTAAGGAAATGTAGCATGGCTGTTATATTGATAGCGACACAACCATTAAGTTGTATCAGAAGGAAATTATTGAGACAAACAGCTGCCCGTTTGATTCTTACGTTTACTTTTTATCTTTTTTTATTACAATGGTATCATGGAATTTGGAAACTTTTATCATATTTGACATAATTATAAATGTGGTCTTCTCTGATATTGATATTTCTTCTGCAACAAAAACTTGTTTGGTGTTGTCACTCATTCATGTTATTCTGCACTCTCTCCCTCTCTGTGTCTCTATAAGAAAAAAATGTTTATAGAAGAGAAAGAAAGAGTTACAGGATAAGAGTTATCATCCTAAGAAAACCAATGAAAACAGAAATTAGAGATACCAGAAAAATACATTTAGTGAATGAAGATTGTCAATGTGAATCCAACAAAGGAGTTGACTTCACAAAGTTGACTGTGCCAAGGATCTCTTAGCATTTTGATATCGTACATTTCCTTTTCCTGAATCTCCTTTTATAACTTAGTATTGTTAAATTTTATATGCTGATGTTTGAAATTTGAACTATATCTATAATGGTCTTCTTTTCTCCCCCCATTTAGGCATTCCTGGCAAGGAGTTGTCTAAGGTGGCCACACTGCCGGCAGACATATCACATGGAGATAAATTGGAGTCAAGTCCAAGTAAGTTTAAGATGGAAAGGTCGAAAACAGAGAGGTTGAGACATCTAAGTCCCGAAGATGCAGCACAAATTTTTGATGATAAGCTTCCTGTCCAGGAGAAGGTACATTATTGTGCTTTATTATGTTTTTTTGCCATTCCTTTCTCCCCATTTTTCTAGAGGCAGTGTATTTATGTGGTGGCATTGGTTCTCCAGTAGTTGATAAATATATTTTTATTGTTTTTGGGTTAAAAGAAAAAAACTTTTGTGCTCTCAAAAGAAAAAAAGAAACACTTTGGCATTGTTTGAATGGGATATTTGGTAAGAAAAAAGAGGGGAGGAAAATGGGTGACATCTGTTAGTAACTTTCAGTTAGGTAGTTGGGCTGGGATAATTAGCAGAAATAAGACATGTTGCCTATAAATAAGCACGTAGGTTAACAGAGCGGCCTCTTGTCATTTGTGAGAGGAAATTTGGGCCTTTCAGCAATTGGGGCCTGCAAAGCCTCAAAGTTTTGCAGTGTGTGTGTTCTGTCTACGAAATGTAGAGTTATTCCCCCATTCTTCCTGATAAAGATTCCAGGTTTCTAGAACAGTGGGATTTGTTAGGCTCTGATCCTTGTGAAGGCCATGGAGTGTAAACACCATGAGCATATTATCAAGCTTGGCAGCCATCTTTGCAGTGTCCTAGTTGTCATTATCAGAGTTTCAACTTAGCATTGCCATATGTCAAGTACTCAACATAACCTTATTTTAATCAGTACACAATTGTTACTAGCGATTTGAACCATAAACTCTAATGACCATGTGCAAATATGACTGTAATGACTGTGTGCAATATGACAGTACAAACAGTACAAGTGGTATGAGAGTTTCAAACACAACTTCTTTTATCAGGAATAAGAACTTATTTTTGTCTCTATTTTAAAGTATTTTTAAATACTGTGTGCTTACCAGGATAAAGCTATGCCACTTGTTTGATATGTGACAACACTGAGTTGGAACTTTTTTAGCAACTTCTGCACTTAACTAATGCAAATTAATGACAAAGACCAATTTTTTAGCTGCTTAATTTGTTAGGGACTAAATCCTAAGAATTTGTTTAGGGACCAATTCCAAATCAACAACTTTTATAGGAATGAAAAGCTTATTTAAGCTATCTTTATATATCTTTGTTTTAGATTGTATGTGCATTTTCAATGTTTGTTTGGGTATATTCTGAAACAAGCTATTAACTATTATTTAAAAATTTAATAATTTGGTAATGCATTGCAATTGCTCAATATCTACTTGTTAAAACTTAGTGTTAAATCTTGTAATTTTATTAATAGACTAAATTAGTCTTATACTACTATTGTTTGATTCCATGTGTGCACTTGCATGCAAGCCCCCAAACATGTGCACCCACACGCTTGTCGATGCATGTGTGTATGAATGATACCCTAAAACTATGACAAAAAGGGTGATCATATAAATGTTCATATTTTTTGTTGAATACCCCCTTCTGTTTATGGGGCTTTTTGATCCACAGTAACCAGTAAGCAGCACTAATTAGACACTTTTATAATTTAAATTGGTTGTAAATAGAAAGTGTTTTTTGTTCTTCTTTTGTACAGGTTGCATTAAAAACAATTTGGAAAATTAAGAAATAATTTCTTTTAACAATTCTCCCCTAATTTTTCTTTCTTAGTTATCAAGGAAAGAAGAGCAAGAGCAACAACTTGTAAAAGGTGGAAACAATACGCTCAGATTGACCTAATTTATTTTGCCTTGTTAAATAGGATTTGGTCATGGTTTCTGTATCACATTCAACCGTGCTTTTTTTTCTTTTGTTTTTTTGTTTTTTTCTATTATCATTATCACTATCTTTATTTTTGTTTATAATCACATATGGTTGGTACTTCAGTTGATTTTTACAACTGTGCAGCTTAAATTGTTGAACAGAATAGCTACTGTAAAAGATGATGGAACTGTAGAATTTGAAGTTCCTGGAGATGTTGAACCTGAAGCTCTTGGTGCTCAATCCAAACAAATAAATCATGTCGTTGATGAATCACTTGATGCAACAGACTTTCATTACATACCACCACTGAATATAG
This sequence comes from Abrus pulchellus subsp. cantoniensis, assembly GCA_024086825.1. NCBI lineage: Eukaryota > Viridiplantae > Streptophyta > Magnoliopsida > Fabales > Fabaceae > Abrus > Abrus pulchellus. Next base: position 18,690,254 of record CM044056.1, read on the forward strand.
TCATGCTTATTGTTGGTACACGAGGAGATGTGCAGCCATTTGTTGCAATAGGCAAACGCTTACAGGTATAGAGGCATTTTCTTATGTCCCAATTTTCTCTTTGCTTGCTCCAATAAACACACACAAGCACATATGTGGACATTTGTGGCTTTTGTTAAGGTAGGCAAATGATTGTGTATATGACAACATTTTATTATGTCTATATTTTCCATATCTTATGCTTATCTTATAAGTAAGAACCATTCATGACTCTCCACCTTAAGAACTTAAGCTTTTGTAAGAGGTGGTACCAATTGGTTAGGAGTTTGATCCTTGTACTTATGCATACATGTGATCCTTGTGAGAACTGCAGAACTTGGCTAGTGCAATGGCCATGCACCATGCGTTGAACATAGAGTACTTGTGTGAAGGGGACATTTTAGATATACAAGCATTCATGAATCATCCCCTAAATAGTTTAAGCAATTTGAAATTTGATGCTTGACAGTATGCATAGTTGCATACATGTGATTCCTTGTTTGTTACTACTCTTTCACCTGTCTCTGACGTTTTTACTGTTGTAATTTTCTACCATATTAGTTTCTTTGTGCTTTCCCATATTTTCATAATGCAAAAGTTCTTACTAATATCAACTTTCTATTTTCTATTGGAAATAACATTGAGTTAAAACACTGTTTAGTTTGGTTATCATAAGAGGAAATTTATATGGACTGAAATTTGAAGTTATGTTAATTTTTTTAGTTTTCAAAGCTGAGTTTTTTTCCCTTTGTATTCTTTATGTGCAGGACTATGGCCATCGTGTTAGATTGGCTACCCATTCAAATTTCAAGGAGTTTGTTTTGACAGCTGGGTTGGAGTTTTATCCTTTAGGTGGTGATCCAAAAGTACTTGCTGGTTGTATGTACTACTCACCCATCTACAAATATCTTCTTCTAGTGTCTGAGTTGTTTTATTCTTCATTATCTTAATTTCTTGTCCCATAATCCCTTGGTTTTGGTGCATTTTGATATAGAATGCATGTTTGGACTTTTAACCATTTTTTCTTCCTGGGGGGGGGGGGGGGTTGCATTACTCTATGTCTGTGTGCATGTTATGTATTTTTCGCTATATATGCATTTTAAACTTAAGTTGGAATTATTTGAGTCTTTTCTGTTAGACCTTTGCAAAATAATATATGGGAATTAGTTTCATGGGACATGGCTTAAATTATGTCTAGAACATTTTAACTAGCAGTACTGGATTTATGTATTTCTTATTATTATTATTATTATTATACAATTTGATCCTTGAAATTGACATCTTATTTATCTTTGGTCCCTTAAAGATTTGCTTTGTACAATTTCTCTGAATGCACTTATATTTTGGTCCTCTTCTCACAAAAAGTAAAAAATGTATGCAAAATGAACATATTCAGGACTTAATTGTACATACTAAAACTTTTGGCGACTAATTAGTTCTAAAAAAATACTAATATGTGAGTAAGTTAACACATTTACGGACCAAATAATTCAAAGCGAAACTTTCAAGGATCAAAAGTAAACGAAGTTATCACTTTCAGGGACTAATTTGTGTATTTACTCATTATTATTATTATTATTATTATTATTATTATTATTATTATTATTATTTTGATACAAAATGCATGAAATTTTGTTAATATTTGTGTAAGATATATAAGCCACTATGCCTAATCTCCAACTTAGAGATTTAGGTCAAGCAGTTCTTATCAATGTGATGGCTAATTTAGTCATTTTGCATCCAATTATACCATGTCTTCATCTTCTTTTCCTTACTTTCAATTAAATTGATAGATGGGACAAAATGGACAAGCAACCTCCAAGAATTGTTTGAATTATGTGCAATTAGTGTATCACATGTTAAAATGCATTTTATATTCACAAGAATAAGTATTTGGAAGTTGTATTCATTTGATTTATTCTTAAACCTTGGAATAAATAAGTGCATTTTTGGAAGAGCTTTTTTTAGGAAAATAATCACTTGTTTTTCAAAAGCTTTCACAAAGCTGCATGAAGTGATTGTTTCATTAAATTAAGCTGAACCAAACATCAATAAATGTTAAGATGATCCACTTCCACTTTGGTTTGGAATATGGTTAGAATACTCTTTATATAACTTACAATACTCACCTTTATCAAGGTTGTCAAAATTGAGAGTCAAGGTTGGAGCGTAACATGACTCATACGAGACAACTAAAATGCAAAAATATATTTAAATACATATCTTTATGAATAAAAAATATTAAATCTCATCAAACATTTAAGTGAACTTCAACAAAGATTCCTAAGGTCTTCTAACAACTCAAAAGTTATAAAGTCACATAAGTTTTTACCAAAACAAAAGCAACACATCATAAAACTAAAGCATAAAAGAAATAGTCCAACACTTAAAAATTTTAAACATCTAACAAATCATTCAAATTTTGATCACAATAATCATCATCCATGTTGTCTTCATCTTCATCATTTTCCATAATATCTCCACCTTCACCAATGTCAAGCTCTTCTAAATTAGGAATCTCCAAATCATTAAGAGATGCCAAGCCAACATCATCATCATTTTTTTCCATTGAAAGCAATTCTTCTTCTGTTGAAATATCTAAATCCATATCCATGTCCAAATCTGAATTTTCAGCATTCTCCACTATCTAATCATCATTAGAGGAAAGATCTTCTACATCATACTCATTTTCTCTCCTTGCTTGCTTTCTCTTGCCCAATTTAGTGTTGTTCATCACAGAGACAAACATAGTTGTCTTTTGCTTCAAACTGTTTCTTGTCTTGGTGTGGACCTAAATAAAAAGTAAATCAATTAACACCTAATAAATGTCTAAAGAATTTTAAGAATGAAATACATTATAAATTTAAATTTTTACCATTTGAAATGCACTCTAATTCCATTCACAATCAAAGGAGCTGCATGTCAAGCTTAATCATGAATAGCTAACTGCGGTAGCTCTGGATGTTGATTGCCATAAGATTTCCACCATTGGGCTGCACGTTTTTGTTTTAAGTGCAGCAATAGTTACATGACTATCAAAATACTTTTATTTACTTTTAAAATATTCTAGCCGAAAATCAATCTTACTTATTTCTTCAATATCTCCAACCATCCTTTGTGGACAATCATAAAGTCCATGTTTCACCTCAAAATCAGCTTTAAAGTTGGGACTAAAGTGCAAAATCGGATTAAGATAATAACCTGCAGTATTCAAAGGCCTATGTAATTGGATGTACCATCTCTCATCAATGATATCCAATATTGGCTCATAGTAGTCAATAGCAGCCACAGAAGCCGCTATTGCGGTGGAGCAGAAGGGCTGCGCTATGGAGACACAGTCACGTCGTGTTTCAAAGAAGCGACTGTTGCGCACGTAAATCGCCACAGAAAACAAGGGAAATTGTGGCTGCTATCCATCCATGATGAAATTTTGACTTTGCCCTTTGTTTCTGAATGTTCAACGACTTTTAAGGGAGGCAATCTTGGGATTTCATGTCCCCTTACTTTCTAATATCTTCTTCTCCCTCCCTCCCTTGTGAGCCCTAAGCCCTTTCATTCTCATCTCTCAGTTCTCCTCTTAATTCTCCTTCATTATGTTTTTCATCTCTGTTCTCTACGATTCCACTGCTTCTGATGTCCTTCATCTCCGGCAAGGCTTCTGACGCAACAAAGACGTTCTCCAGTCATCTTCATCTTCGGTGAATAAGGGTTTTTAGTCATCTTCTTCATCTCCGTTTGTCTTCTTCAACTCCAGGGAAGATTCTGACTTGACCCAGACATTTTCCGTTCATCTTTATCTCCGGGGAACTTTTTGACAACCCTGCACATTTTCCTGTGACTGAACATTCTCTATTTTCTATTTTCCTTCTCTGTTTTTGATTTCCTTCTCTCTTGATTTTCCGGCTCTGTTGTATATAATTTGGATATAGATTGGGTCTTAATTTTGTATTTTTCAGCATATATATATTTGTATCGCTCAATTTATATTAGATATATTTAAAATGCCTAAAATAGCAGGCATCTTGTATCTATCCCCCTATAGCATTTTTGGAGTCAGCTGCTCCGTGTTGCTATCTAGGATGGACTACCATGTATTGGCTTTTAACTAAAGAGTGAAAAAAAATTAATTAGTTATCAAAAAGTGACTTTAAAATTAAACTTGAACTTCTAGAATATAATTTATCTCTTTTTAACACCATTGAAAGTATATCTTCTCCTTAGCGTGATCCATTTCTTCATAAATAAATCCCATGGTTGGCTTCTCATTTGAATCCACTAATCGTAGTACTTTGATCAAAGGATAAGCGCCCTTCAAACAAATCACAATATTTTTCTAAAACTACTTATTAATAATTACATTTTCAACAACCTTCCCATCCTCGTCCTTTGCAAATTGATTAGATTGCCATCCTTATTAATAATTACATTATCAAGGCTCCCTTCTTGTCATTCAAACAACCCTAAGTCTAGTAAGATGTAACAAAATGGATAGCAACAAGTCTGATCAGATCCATTCCTTTGATAAAGTTATGTAATAAAGAAATGAGACCACTCCTTAGGTAAATGAAGGTTGTGATTTTTTTATCATGTGCAATTGTCTCTTTGTGAACTGGAATCTTCTTTTCCGAATCTTCCAAGATTAGATCAATGCAATGGGCTGCACAAGGTGTTTAATAGATCTTCTTCCTTTTTTCTATCAGCTTCTCTCCAGCAGCCTTGTAGTTTGCTGCATTGTCTGTGACAATTTGGACAACATTTTCTTCACCATCCTCTTCAACAATATCATCAATCATCTTGAACACTTTCTCTACCATTTTAGAGATGTGAGATGCATCAATAGACTTAAATAAAACAGTTCCTTTGGAACTGTTTACCAAAAAGTTTAGTATAGTCCTCCTCTTTTTGGTCTACACATCTGTCAAATTGGTGCATCCCGTTTTCTTCCAAAAAGCTTGATGTTCTTCCAAAGCTTGCTTAGTAGAGTCAACCTTTTGCTTCAAATATTTGACTCTAATTTCATGGTTGGAAGGTAGTTGAAATCCATGACCATGTCTAGCAACCAATTCAAGCATCTTCTTAAAATTCTTCACTCTTCACCACATTGAAAGGAATAGCATTGTTGTAGAAAAATGAGGCAATTCCTTGGCATGCTGCTTCTCTCAAGCTCTTCTTAAAGATGCTATTGATGGTAGTTTTGAGTACTCTCCCCTCTTTTCTTGAAAATATTTGCAGGAGTTTCCTTTTCCCCTTTTCTTTTTTCTCTTGTTATTTGTTTATCATCAACATCCACACTTTCTCTTCCTTCATATTCCCTTGACTTCTTTATCAGACTTTCTTGCAATGAGGATACAATTGCTGACATTTCCTTCCAAGCTTAATCATTAACAAATGTTCAGGCTCCAACATCCTTTTGGGTTCTAGCTGAATGTTGCTTCAACCTATAAATTCCTCCATTGAACTCCTTCTCAAAATATTTGCACTGAATTTTTCTTATACCTCCATCAACTGAAATACCATGTTTCCACCCCACATCATCCCTATTTGCAGGAGTATTTTTCAGTAATTTTCCACTACCACCAGCCCACTCTAACCACCAACCTCGATTATGCTCCCAACAGTATCATTGTTACCACTTGCCATCTTCATTGCCAAAAACAAAGCACCCAACACTAGGAAGGGGGCAAAAGCAGAGCACACAGCACCTAGAAACAGGGAGGGAAAAGAAGGATGAAGCAAAATACTCAACACACTAAGAAAGAAGGAAGCAAGGCAATAGAAGAGGAGGAGATGCAACATGCAGAGCTGGCAGAGGCGCAAAGCCAACAATGAACACAAAATCATTTTTTGAAGGAGAATGTTAGGGGAGACTGAGAAAGGAGAGGGTAAGAAATCCAATGCAGCACTCTGCCCCGGTCCTGTAGGGAAACTGTGCCACACCAATGTGCTACTCGCTTCAGCATTGGAAAAGCATTGAATAGTGTGATTCAATGCTCCAACATGTGATTTTGACAACCTTGAACACAAATTTATTTACATGTTTTCTTGTTCTTTTATCTCTTAAGAAAGGAAAGAGATGAATCTTAACGAATGTAAGGAGTATCTTCAATGAAAGCCTGCTGATTCTGTATCTACATCTGCCTTAGTGACTCAGTCTAATAATTACTTTATCTGCTTTTCTTGGTCTTCGCCTATTAGATCCTGGATTTTGGACTTTGGTGCTTGGTGAAGCTCAATTGTTTTAGGTTATTATTTATTCTCTATTTTCTCTTCACCCTATGTCTTGCTTGGTGTTACGTCTGTCTGCAAATTATGAGATTGGCATGCTTTTTAAATATGTTAACCCTACTGTCAAATATTTTATTTGACTCAAGAACTAAACGCCCAAAATTCTAAATAAATGATAGCAATATTCTGGTTTTGGGTAAGATTTGAGTGCATAAAAAGGATTTCCCCACAACACCCACAATAATGTCTCTTTCTGACAAGGAGTTTCCTCCTTGAAAATCAAAACAAAAGAAATAACAATCTGACACCTTAATTGCCTTTTACAAATATTACTATAACTGTCACATTCTCACCTATAACTGCTTAATACAAAATTAATATGAAAATAACTGCTTAAAAACATTCCAATGCAGAATTATGATTTCCTAATTCAGAACTTGGCATATCATATTTCATCTTATCATTTTGTTACAATGCGAGTGTTACATGTTATGCATACATGAATGAATATAAATGCTGACACTACACACTTCATTGATCTTATACATCATCCAAAAAATATAGCATGTTAGGGTGTCATAAATAAAGTATTAACTAAGTTCAAATCATGGAAGTTTACAACTGTCCTCTTTACAGTTACGTTCTATTATTTTACTTTATACTTTTGAATTCTTTTTGGAGCAGATATGGTTAAAAATAAGGGCTTTCTACCATCGGGACCTTCTGAGATACCTATTCAGCGAAATCAAATGAAAGAAATTATTAACTCTCTGCTTCCAGCTTGTAAAGAACCTGATATTGATTCTGGTGTCCCCTTCAAAGCAGATGCAATCATTGCCAATCCCCCGGCATATGGTATGCTTTCTTGTTTGTTAAATTTTGGTGGTATGGTTTGGTTGAATTTGTGCATATATATTTGGTTATCAAGTGACTGTGATGAGTTTCTGCATTATGAAATAATGTTAGATTAGAGTTTTCATTGGCATAAGTTAGCAAGATAAAAATGATTTGACTGCCATATTTGAGCGCTACTACACTATATATCATACATAAAGGGTTGATTCCAGTGTGATCATAAGATGTGAGAGGAGTTAATTCTTGACCAATTTGGTAAGATCTAATGATCAAGATTAACTTCTTTGATGATTAATTAATTATAATCACAATAATATTTGAGGAAAAACTAGTCATTGCAGTATTTGGCGAGCATTGATCAATTTGGAACTAGGAAGTCATATTTAACTAGGGAGTTGAAGATCTACAAAAGCTAGAGGTGTAGAAGTCCTCCTCCATATCTTCCTCATCGTAAGAATTGTGAGCTCAATTGTTGCTGTTGAATTTAGAGGGGAGATTGTTGAGACTTGATGTAAAAGGAGAACTTAGAGAATGAAACAAGTTCTTATTTATTAGAATGTGTAGTACATAGGTTCTGCATATCATTTAAATATATAGTTTCTTATTGACTCTGGGGACTATTTCCTAGGCTACTATTAATTAAGTTTAACTTTCTGGATGCTGATACCCATGAACACTAAACACACAAACATGAGAAACACGCAATGTTGTCAAGATCGGGATTTTACTTAGGATCGGAAGGGGGGGTAAAAAATTGTAAATTGTGGGATTGTAAAGTAGATCGTAAGATTCTGCCAAACATGTAAAACTATTCTTAAACATACATTTAAGCATAAAAAATAACATACATAAGAAAATTAACATCTAAATCACATAGCTTAATTAAACATAACTTAAAAGTCATAGATTCTAATCCAGTACAACATATAATTAGTCAAACTAGTACTAATCTATTACAATAAATTTTGCAAGCCCCAATCAGGATAATCATCTTCTAAATAGTCATCTTTATCAATGTCATCTACATTAGCCTCTTCATCATCATCAGCAGATGAAAGGTCCAAATCATCCATAGGTGTACTTGCACTACCAACACCACTACTTGCTTCTTCATCTTGAATCAAGTTCTCATCTAAATCCATATATGATATTAGCTCATTCTTCTCCTCTACAATCCAGTCATCGTCAGAAGCAACATCCTCAATGTTAAAGTTAGGCTCTTTCCTCCTCTTGATACTATTGCCTAATTTTGAGTTTGCCATGACAAATACAACATCATTCATTGTTTTTTGCTTTAAATGATTTCTTTTCTTGGTGTGAACCTAAAAATCAACAACATTAATTAATAATTTAACACAATAATTAAACTAGTCCACTTGGTAGTTTTAAGAAATAACTTACTTACCATTTCAAAAGCACTTTATACGCTCACAATCAGATGAGCTACATGTTAAGTTCAATACACAAATGACAAATCTTTGTAACTCTCAATGTTCTCTATCATAAAATTCCCACCATTGTGCTGGAGTTTTCACTTTCATTCCAGTAATTGCTAATTTTGTACCAAAATATCTTTTTTTAGCTTTGAAATACTCTAGTGGACTATTAATCTTATTCACTTCATCCATATTTTCTACCATTCTTTCTAAACACTCATATAATCCATGCTTAACTTCAAAATCAGTTTCAAAATTTGAAGCATAATGCAAAATTGGGTTAAGGTAGTAGCTTGCAGCCTGCAAAGGTCTATGCAATTGGTTGTCCCATCTTTCATCAATGATCTCCCATAGTGGCATGAAATTAGATATTAAAGAATGAAAAAAAAAAAAAAGTTTTCAAATCAAAGCTATAAATTATCAAATTAAACTAGAGTCTTATATACCCTTTTTTAATATCATTGAAGTTGGTTTGAATCTGTTCCTTGGCTTGATCCATTTCCTCATAAATGAAATCCATGGCTAGCTTGTCCTTTGAATCCACCAGATGCAACATTCTAATTAAGGGATAAGGCCCCCCTTAAACAATTCAGAATATTTTTTCAAAACTCCTTCATTATGACCAGATTTTCTACAACTATTCCATCCTTCGTTTTGGCAAACTTACTATCCTTCCATTTTTTGGATGTAAGCATTCTCAATAATGATCCTTTATAATCATGAAAGCATCCCAAAGTCAAGTAAGAAGTTGCAAAACATGTAGCTGCAGGTCTAATTAAATCTAATTAAATTTGTACCTTGAGTAAAGTTATGCAACAAAGATATAAGACCAGTTCTAGAATAGATATAAGTTGTGATTTTTTTTCCAGTTTACAATAGTTTCTTTATATAACGGTATCTTCATCTCAAAATCCTTCAATATAAGATCAATGCAATGTGCAGCACAAGGTGTCCAATAAAGCCTTTTCTTCTTTTCCATCAACATTTCTCCTGCTGCCTTATAATTTGCAGCATTATCTGTCACAATTTGTACTACATTTGCTTCTCTAACTTATTCAACAACATCATCTATCATCTTAAAAATTTTGTCTTCTATTTTGCATATGTTAAATGCATCAATAGACTTTAAAAACATGGTTCTAGCAGGACTATTTACCAAAAAGTTAAGATAGCCTCCTCCTTTTGTCAGTCCATCCACTAGTTCCGATCAAGATCGTGAGGGAGCTTTAGGGTCGTAAAATCGTATGATCTTGCGATTTTAATCGCGATTTAACAACATTGATTGAGAATACCTATGTATCTACCAACTTCTAAAAATTATGGATTGGAGAGATTCACAATTCAAACTGTGATTTGAGGTTGAAAACAGGTCTTCATGCATTTTGTATTGGTTTCCTTAGAATTTGTTTCAAATCGAGATATGGATCGTATGATTCATCTATTTTAAGTACCATATATGATGTTCCTAGCAATTCCTTTTGTCTTCACGCTATCACATTTTCCAATCCTAGGTATGATAGGTGTGTTTTAAGATAATTTCATATCAGCTAGAAATATGGTCAAAACAAGGGAAGAGAGATGTCAAGATTTAAACATCAATTCATAGTTGGGATGTCTTGCTTGGCTTTCTTAAAGGTTTCTAGGTTGTTATGATGATGTATGTTTTGGTAGTCATCATTCCTGTCCCAAAGACAACTAAACTTTTTCCAATTTTTCTGAATGTAGTGAGAGGTAGTCAAAATCGAGATCCTACCTAGGATCGGAAGGAGGAGGGAAACATGTGAATTGATCGTAACATGGAATGAAAGATCTTACTTAAAATATAAAATTATAGTTGAATAAATATATATACATATAAAATATCATAAATAAGCAAAGTAAGCTTAATATCATAAATAACATTTCATAAAATTGAATTAGAAATATATGTCAACCCATAAAAATGAGAACTATATAAAAAATGCAATTTTATTAATTTATTTAAATAATATAAGCTTTTATAAAAAAGAAAAAGAAAAGCATTTTTCTACAATACCTATGCCTAAGCTATTCAGACGGCCCAGCCCACACCTTGCAAAAGATAGGCAAATGCTGAACCAAAAAAAGGACTTGGAAACATGCAACTAGAAAAAAGAATCAGAAACAAAGATGCATAATAATAAACAAAATGGAGTCAAATACAAGAGAGAATGGAGAGAGAGGGGGTTGTATTTGAACTCCCAGCACGTATTTGCAAGAAGTACTCACAGACTAAGTGACCAACGCCCAGGAGCAACTCAAAACTTGCAGGTACAGCCAAGGTAGTTAAAATTGGAATTTTACTTTAAATCTTAAAGGAGAGTGAAAATCGCAAATCTAATTGCAAGATTTTATAAAATTCATATATATGATATAAATTCATATTATTCATATAAAATATCATAAATTAGGGGAAAAAACCTTTAAATTAGTAAAAGCACTTAAACAAAGTAGCACTCACAAATCATAATTTATTCCATAAGAATGTAATGCATCGACATGAGTAAAAAATAGACTAGAACAGAAAAGATGCAAGAAGAGCAGCACACTGCTGGGTTTAGTTGCAGACCAGGCTGTACACACTAGGAGGACTGTTGAATGTGACAACAACGTTAGGGTTCAAAGCTGCTAGAGGCAAATTGGATTCAATAAAAAGGAGATATATGAAAGAGGCGTCAGCTACGATAGAGTTCAAAAAATGAGGCTTTGAGAGGAATTTTCAAAATTGAAATGAAATCGTGAAATCCCACGATTTGAGGGATTTACGATTTAAATTGAAATTTTACAACGATTTCACTCAACCACAATTTTACCCACTAATTAAATTGGTAAGACTTCCAAAATTGTAAAATCGTAGGATTTATGATTCAAATTGGGATTTTAGTTACCTTGGGTACAACAACAATCAACACCGAAGAAATAGATGCAGAGAAGAGAACCTAATACCCACCCAGTCACACTCACATGCAGTCATGCAAAGGAACCAACACAACTGAACCAGTCACGCTCACATGCATTCCATAAATGATGGAGGAAAAGGGAATTTGAAGGAGAGAAGGGTAGAGAACGGACTCACACATTGTCAATGATGAAGAGAAACACAGTTGCAGGTTGCAGAGAGGTGAAATTGAAGAGGTGTTTGGAAAAAACCCTAAACACTCAGGTTATATAAGTCAGGTTAAAATAAAATGGGTAGTTCAAATGGGTTTAATTGGGCTTTTTGAAAATTTTGATCATGCGATCCCACCAGAACAAGCCACAGCCCAGGATTGGGATCACTTCACAGCAGCGAATTAAAAAATTGTACAATCTTATGTGCTAAATCGCGATTTTGACTACCTTGTGATTGTTGTCTGTATGGAAATGTGTTGATCAATAGATTGGCATTGGTAGAAAACCAAAATGACTGATTATAGTTTTTGTCGCTCTGAAGGCCTATATAATCGCACTAAAGCAACAAAACCAAGCACATAGAGATTACTTCAGACCAAAACTTGCATGAAGAGCCTTTTGGTCTTTGATTACACTAACAATTTGTATCTAGTAGCATAGATAGCTTATGTTTGTTTATTTCTAGCCATGGCTTCCATTTTCTATTGGTCTCTTTATTAAATTGATTTAAAGAGGCTGTATAGAACTTGGCCTGTCCAACCAACCTGTCTTGGCCTGATGATAATTTTGATGGGTCATGGTTTTCAAAATTAGACCTTGTATATTTTGAGAATGAGCTGAGTTTATATTTTGGGTTGTCTCAACCTGGTTCGATATCATTTTTTCTTTTAAAATTTTAATTTTTTAAGCAGCTATGTATTACTAATAATACGTAAGGACATTATATAATATCTTGTATATCATGATATAATATATTTATATTAATATTTTATTCATTTTAAAATATATACTGTAAAATATATCTTAATTTTAGTTTTATTTTTCATTAATTTTATAATCTACCTGTAAATAATGTTAGTATTCATATATTTTATTTGTAAATCGTGTTGACCCAATAAGCAACCCAATCTTATTGGGTATTGATTGAGTTCAAAAACATTGCCCTGTCAAAATTTTGGGTAGGATTGGGACAACGATTCTTGAATTTGGGCTTTGACCTGAATCAACCTCAAGAGTTGGCTTGTAAGATGTGGATTGTCTTAACCTTTGTAAACTTTAGCCATATATGTGGTCAGTGTGAAATCTTAATACACCATTTCATGCTCATGATTGGACATCTGGAGTATGGAGATTGTAGGACTTTTTTTTTTTTTTTTTTATAAATTTTACTAGGAAAGTTGCATTGCAGATAGCCTCATTGGGAAAGTTGCGGGTTAAGTAAATTGTTCTAGGAAAATTCGTGGGGCCATATACTTTTTACAATCAAGAGTGACCCAATTCTGAATTTACAATAGGCACTTTACCATCTTAAATTGTGGGGATCCCATTTTGACTACAGATATAGTCAAAGTAGAGTTTATAAATGTTAAGACAATCCTCAAGTTACAAGCTAGTTTTTATGGTTGAGTTAAGCCCAAACCCAAATTTAAGCTGGTATCATAGCCTATCATAGATTTGATTTTGGGCCATCCTTGACTACCGTTAACTTGGGCAAACACATTTTCCCAATGGAATTAATTTGGGCCCCTGAATTTTGCAATACAATTTATTTGGTGCTGAGGTTTTCCTAGTGCAGTCTATCTGGTTCCACAACTTTGCTAGTTCAATTAGAAATTAAATAATTCTACAATTTTTACACTCGAGATATATAAGCTTTAGCGTAAAAGTGTTTATTGAGATTCCATATCGACTATAAAAATGGCCAAAGTAGAGATTATAAATGTTAATACAATCCTCATTTTATAAGTTAGCTTTTTGGGCTTTGATATAACTCAATCCCAAAAGCTAGGTCTTAAGGAGAAAATTGGCTTAACCATTATATACTTTACTTTAGTTATATCTATAGTTGATGTGGAATCTTAATAACATGTCTCATGCCTTTCTTCATTGAAATTTACAGGAGAAAGTGTACATGAATGAAAAGCTTGTGGTTTTTAGTTCACCAAAGAATATTTTGCATTTCACTTTCTAACTTTTGGGTTACTGTTTCTGATAGTAGTATTTTTCTTTCATGTTTCTTTTTAGTAATTCATTGCTGTTACTTTTCTATTGAGATTAGCAAATATTACTGTTTGATGCATATTTTTGTGTACTTTGCCGTTGGCATTGATACATCTTTAGGGCATACCCATGTGGCTGAGGCACTTAAGATTCCAATTCATATTTTTTTCACAATGCCATGGACGTAAGTTTCTTTTTGTTAATGTACTTCAAATTTTCTTTAAGTTATTTTTGCGTTTAATATTTTTTCTTTTAGTCTTTTAATTATTGATTGTGTTTGTTTTTGTTTTCTTGGTGATTGAATTCTCCATTTTATGTACTTTATCATATTGCCCCCTCCCTGCAGGCCAACTACTGAATTTCCACATCCTTTGTCACGTGTAAAGCAACAGGCTGGTTATCGGGTTAGTTCTTTCATTCTGTGTTGTTTCTTTTCATCCATCCTACTTTTTTGCCTTCATGTTTAACTAAATGTATGTCGTTTATTTGTCTTCAGCTTTCATATCAAATAGTTGACTCCCTGATTTGGCTTGGAATACGAGACATGATTAATGATCTTAGGAAAAAAAAGTTGAAGCTACGACCAGTGACATATTTAAGTGGGTCACAAGGCTCTGAAACTGATGTTCCACATGCATATATATGGAGTCCTCATCTTGTTCCTAAACCAAAAGGTGCTGCTTTAGATCCCAAGCTTCACCCTTGTAGTCATTGTTATAGCAAGTTCACTTAGTGACGTTTTCATAATATGGTGGAGTATTGCCCCTTGATTTTTATATGTAATTTGTACTTGTATGCATGCCATTATTTTTCATTGATCTCTGTGATTAATGAAAAAAATGCTCAATCTTGAACTTTTGTTTTCACTGTTTCCTATGGAAACTTTAGAAAATAATATGGTATTTTTGTACAATAATGTAAGAATTGTAAGTATTTTCTCAATATTTTCTTTTGATTATATGCTATGGACAAAGGTATGTCTAGAGCTTAAGATAGCCACCAATGCTACTTCCTGTTACTTGATTCTTGGTTGAAGCATTTGATCTCTTCTGGTTTGCAGATTGGGGACCAAAAATTGATGTAGTAGGGTTTTGCTTTCTTGATCTTGCATCAAACTATGAACCTCCTGAGACCCTTGTAAAATGGCTTGAAGATGGTGACAAGCCTGTTTACATTGGATTCGGTAGCCTGGTGAGTATATTTTTCCCATTATATATTTATTTTCTTAATGTATTATAAAGATAGTCTTCAATTGATTTTAACTAATTATTTGTTGATGAGAAGGTAATTGCATGAAACATATTTTTTAATGTGGTTGGTCAACCTTTCTCCTACGAGCTAAGTTTTGGAAGGTCTAATCATATCCATGATTATCATCTAACACTCTCCCTCAACTTGGAGCATATATGTCATATGATCTAAGCTTGTTACAAATGTAGTTAGCACAAGAGCCTCACTTGGTAAACCTGTCAGCCAATTGATCACTAGAGTTGACAAAATCAGCTACAATTTCTCCTGAAAACACCTTATGAAATGACAATCTGTTTCTATGTTTAGTTCATTCATGGAAGATGCTTGATTATCACAAAGAAGCTTCGTCTCCTGAATATCTCCTAATTTTAACTATTGAAGTTGTTACCTAAGCCATGCAAGTTTACAAGCAGCTGCTGCCATAACATGATATTTGTCTTCAAATTCAAATATTTTTATAAATGTGGTATTATTTTATTTAATATTTTTAGAAAGTAGTTAAAAAAATACTAAATTTGTATTAAAATTTATATTAAAATGTATAAAATTTACAAGATGAGTACATTATTATATTTTTCAATAATTTTTATTATTTTTTAACTACTGCTCTGAAGACATTTATTAACATTTCCCTTATTTTAAATTTTTAATACATAGTTAATAAGATTTTAAGAAACACATAGATTAGCCTGACTTCTAAGTGCAAGAGCAACGCTGTTAGAAACCAGAAAATAGACTACAGAATTGACTGAAAAGATCTGAGAATGATATATTATTTGACATAAAAGAAAGCAATACAGAAGTAAATACAATCCCACTGCCATAGAGCAAAGCTCCTTCAGAAAGGCTACTGCCCTCTGCCCATAACAGAATTTTCCCGTAAAAAAACCCGCTCTCTCTCTCTTTCCTACTCATCCCCTATATACCAAATCTTTATTCCTCACTGTTTGGCAATTCTGTTACAACTCCTGCCACCTCACCTTCTCTATCCTTACCTTGGGGTTTCTCCTTACATACACTCTACGGTCCAAGCCCACATTTCCACTCCTATCAATGCTCCCTTCTTCAAAATGAGACTTGTCCTCAAGTCTCAAGTGGAGAAATTGACTTCTGATGTTGAACTCCTCTTCTCATGTTGCCTCTTCCATACCTTGTCCCTTCCACTGTATTAGTACTTGACTGAGCCTTGCTCCACGTTTCTTGATAACACATTTAGCAAGCACTGCCTCAGGCTCAACAGGAATTTCAGAATTTGTAGCTAAATCCAATGGAAGTGTCGCCTCAATATTGTAATCACCCACTGCCTTTTCAAGGAGTGAGACATGAAAAACAGGATGGATCCTTGCAGGCTCAGGTAAGTACAGTTTGTATGCCACAACTTCTACTTTTGCCAACACCTTGAAGGGACCATAATAACGAGGAGCTAATTTAGGATGAATCCTAGCTCTCAAAGTCAACTGTCCATGAGGCCTCAATTTTAGGAAGACCCACTCGCCAGCTTCAAACTACCTATCCCTCCTTTTATGATCTACTTGATCCTTCATGCAAGCTTGAGCTCTTGGTAATTGGTATTTCAATTGTTTGAGTGCTTCATCTCTTTCTAACAGCTCTTTGTGAACAGCTTCCACTTGCACTTCCCCAGGCACAAATCTTGTTAGCAACTGAGGTTTCCTTCCATAAACCTCCTCAAAAGGAGTGGTCCGGTAGATGCATGAAACTTGGTATTATACCAATATTTAGCCCAAGATAGCCATTGTGCCCACAGCGTTGGCTGGTCAGCTATGAAGCACCTCAGAAGTGTCTCCAAACAACAATTGACTGCCTCCGTTTGGCCATTGGTTTGTGGGTGATAGGCTGTACTCATCTTAAGATGCGTCCCTTGCAGCTTAAAACATGTCTTTAATTTGAATTCCTTGAATGATCATTGAACACACGTCTTCGGTCAATTTGATACGGTTCTTCTCAATTCGTTCTCCAAAGTCTGAATTACACAAAGGAATGTTTTGAGATCGCATGAGTAATGAATTTGGCATGAGCAAATTATTTGCAATCCAAACAACATGATTTGAGAGCAAATTAAAAGTACTTGTGACAAAATTGAGAAGGTAAATATTAAAATTTCGAATTGGATTAAAATAGAGAACATTACTTTGTCGCTTTGCGGGATTGAATTCGTAGATCAATCTATGGAATTACTCCTCTACTACAATTGTAAACACAAACGCAGGTTTAAGGGCAATTATCATGAAAAAGATAAAACAAATTTGCAAGAAGAAAGAGGAGAAACAAGAACTGAATTAACATATATGTAAAAAGGAAGAAAGTAAAAAAGGGCTTCTAATTCCTCCAATTTCCTCTCTTTATATAGAGGCTAACTCTAAAATAAACTTAAGCTAATAAGTTCAGAAAGTAAAATGAGTCACAAAGCATAATTGGGCCCAAATCCTAATAACAAACTAGTGACTTCAGATGCTTGTAACTTTTTGCTCAAAACTCCAAATCTAGCAAATGAGGTGTTAAATGAAAGCTCTTTAAGCTAGCTTTCTAACGTAACAAGAATCATTGAAAAACTCCACTTGCATCAAATGTTATGACTACAATAGTGAGCAAATATCAAAAATACTAAATTGCAAGAATTAGGTAAAATTACTAGTTATGGCCTAAATAGGCCCAAACAAATAAAATTAGCCTAAAACAATGAAGTAATCATAGAAATAGTATCAAAAAGTAGTATTAAGGATATTAAAGTATCAATATAATATGATTCATCAACGGCCAACAATGGACTTGGATGGTGGTGAGGGAACAAGATTTCAACTATCACTAGAGTGCAAAGCAGTCATCACATCTACCATTGCCCGGTGACAATGAGGATCAGCCATGGCTTCGCCAGTAGACAGAAATAGACACATAATTCAACAAAGAGACTAAGTAAAAATAAGAGGGAGATAAATGGTCATAATTAAAAGTACAAGCATAAAGAGAATTAGGATTATGAGAGGACCAAATACCTTTTTGTGGAGCAATGGGAAGTTCAGGTGCAGGCAATGTGGATGGAGGGGCGATTGGAGCTGGAGATGAGACTGGAGGATTAGTGGAGGAAAGAATTGTTGAAACCTGAGGCTGTCACTGGCGTGTGAGCAAAGGAGGTGGAGAAGAAGCAAAGATAGGACCTGGAACAATAGGAGGAATAACAAGAGGGTCCGCTGTGAAATTGACATAAATAATAGTAGAGGAGGTGAAAAAAGGGGTAGTTTCAAAAAGTGTTTTTGGTTTCTTGGACTCTGCAGTAGTGTACTACTCTTTTCCCTGCCCTTGAAGGTAAATTTTGACTGATCTAGCACATTGAGTGTAGTTCTAGCCATTCAACTTGTGGTCAGTAATTGGTAGAATTGTTGGTTTGGTCAGGTTTGGAACATTGGTTTGGCCCTCTCTTGCCTTAGCTTTTGGGTAAGTGGCCTCGTCTGCTATGATGCCATGTAGAATGGTACCATTCATGGTAGTTAAAATTGCATGCTAACTCGTAAAATCATATGATTACATGATTTTACGATCTTCATTGCTGTCTCTGTGCTGCTTGGTTGCAGGATAAAAAACAGTGAGATTGGGTGGGATCGTCATGCGGGATCGTAAAACCCCACCATGTTTAAAACTTGAAATTTTACCCAGTGACCCATGACCCATTTTATGACCTGATTTTGCTAAACACCTATTGAAACCTTTAAATCGATTCAGAACTTGCTTTCCTTTTGGTTTCCTCTGCTTTGCGATTTCATTTGACTTTAAATGACAACCCTGTTTTGCACCGATGACTCTGCTCTGGCGACTTTGTCTGCTCCAGCATTTTCGTTCTGCTGCGCGACCTCTTGTCAGTTTTGGGTTTTCTGTTCTGTTATTGTTTTCTTCTCTATTTTTATGCTTCATCTTCGGCTGCACTGTGGGTGGGTGCTGTTCCTGTACCACACAACAGTGCCGTTAGAGTTAAAATGTTGACTTTCCATTTCTATCCCCCAGAACAAAGCAGTTTTGAGGGTGGCTCCCTTTCCTCATCTGTCTTTGTTTTGCTTTCCCCATCTTCATATTTATACTATCTTATATCTGACAATCCCTATTACGATCTTACAAGTTATGATCTTTGACCCCCTCTCCGATCTTATGTAGAATCTCAATTTGACTACCATGGGACCTTTCATTTCCCGATCAAAATAGGTTACAACAAAGTCTATATATACAGACTGATTGGTAAAGGAAACAAATAATCAGATTCCTAAAAAAATCATATCTGCCTCTAACTCCATATTTACATCGTTCTATTTTAAGTATCATACAATTGTCCAATCCTATCATAAAGATAATAAAATCAGCAAAATAAAGCAAAGAATAATTTCCTTCATTATAGGCTGATTAATTCTTATCTGATTCACCAAATCTGGACAGAAGGATCTGATCTCCAACAAATGCAATTCCTGTCAATTGATCAATAGAGTTCTGATATGGGCCTAAAGGGTCATACTATTACTAAAGTATATGTTAGGGGCTCAAAGGTACGATGCACCTGATCATATGTAAGAGAGAGAGAGAAAGAGGTAACCACTTGCTTAGCAGTAGCATGCATGGTAGGGGAAAGGAGGGATAAAAGAGGGGAGTGGTAAAAGGGGAGGTTTCTGGCTGGAACTAGTAGAATTGAGACCTGGGAGAGTTTAGGCCTCTTAAAGTGCCAAAGGATTTTTCTTATTTCCTTGCAGTCTCTATATTGTAAACACTTCTCTATACTTCAGGATCTGGTGTAAGTGGTCTTCACTTCAGACCTGTATAAATACTGCATTTTTGCTGACTTCCTCTTCAGTTTTACTTGATACCTAACATGTTCTGTCAGCTATTTGTCATTTTGAGAAGGGATTGTACTCTTAGAGAGTTGGGGAGCATAGGGTTATTCGAATGCTGATTATTCATTAAAATTCATTTCCTTGTAATTTTCTGATCCAGTGTCCTTCAGCTTGCTGGTTCTTTATAATTTTCTCTTGTAATTTTCTTTTGGAGAATATTTTATCCTCCTTTCTGGTCTCATCTTTTTCATTGTATTTCTTTTTCTATAAACAAATGTTTTTTTATCTTACTCTCTACTATATTTCTGACTTTCTCTCACGTTTTTACTACAGCCTGTTCAAGAACCAAAAAAAATGACACAAATAATTGTAGATGCACTGGAGAACACTGGACAGAGGGGCATCATCAATAAAGGATGGGGAGGTCTTGGGAATTGTAAGAATATTTCTTGTTTTGCGACTTTTTCTTTCCTGTTGGAATGGTTTATTAGTTTTATGTTTCTTTCAACTGCATGTGCTTCTTCCCAGTGGCAGAAACAAAGGACTCTATATACTTACTGGATAATTGTCCACACGATTGGCTGTTCTTACACTGCAAGGCTGTGGTAAGATAATCTAGTTCAATACTCTTATTCACATTCAAATATGATTATGGTAGAAGATCACAGTTTTACCAAATCTGTAAATCCTGCAAGTTCGTTGAAGTTGTAGCCTTGTAGGACTTCCATGACGAACCTGCTAAAGCTTGCTGGTTCAAATGTGAAGAAGTCTGCACATGGCTTAAATAACCTTGGTTTTTTTTTTAAATCTATTATGGGCTAATATCATCCTTTTATGTTGTTGGATAGTATCATTTATATGCTTAATATACCTTTTATTTCCATTCACTTTCATATTTTGCATCTGTCCTTGTCAAGTCTTTCTGTTTATGGGAACTCCTCTACATGGTAACAGGCATTGTTTTCATAACTCTCCCTATGATAGGTGTTAAGATTTGTCGAGATTATATTAGGATTGAGATTATTTCCTTAGTTATATTGTAACTATTGCTGGTCCCAAACCTGGGTAAAGGATGAGGGTTGTGTTGGGCCTTTGACAGCCAATGTAAAACTTGTTGAAACCTTTTATATGGATCAATCATGACAATATTGTTGTATTTATGCTATTATGTTATATATAGTTAGGCTAATTAGATAGAAAATTTTGCTGTTTTTTGTATTTTTCTTTCCTGAATTATGGGAGTCTCTCTGTATAGATTATGTTGTGTTTAGTCTTTGTTCTCTTTTTCAAGTTTGTACTACAGCGGAAAGGCCTAGGAGCCCTAATTTTTACTCCAACCCACCATCAAGGAGGTTGACCCAGTTTTATTCTTTGTCAAGTATCAATGATATAATACAACTTGTTTTAGAATTTGGAGATAATTCTTCTCTTCCAATGCCATTGCCATAGAAGCTGTCATGCCTGGGCACTCAATGTGTGTTAGATCTGTCATGGCTTTGCTGATGCATGGAGTCCAATTGAAATAGTTCTTACCACCATAGTAGTTAATAGCACATGATAGCAGTGCTATATCAGCAGAGTGGCTCCTTGCCACGCACCAAGTGCAAGCTTTAGCAGTGTGGCTCCCTTCAGTAACACAAAGTGCAAGTGTCGTGGTTGCAGCACATTAATTGTGGTCAAAATTGCGGAAAACCATGGCTATTGCGATCAATATCTGATGCACAACAAAAATGTCAGATTTACCCTTGTTTTCTAAACATTAAAAGGCTGTTAAGGGGGGTAATCTTGGGATTTTTCCTTCCCCCCTCATCCTCTTATATTATCATTTTTTGCACATCGTTGTATCATTCAAACACAGCATTCTTGAATCCTAGGTGCTCCCATTTACCTTCTCTAGCAGCAACTTTTGCTTCATCGACAAGCTTCACAATGGCCTACGTCCATTTTTTGCCAAAATCTAGTGTGTCACCATTTCTCACCAAGTCCTAGTTGTCTTCTTCATCTTTGGCGAGATCTACTCATTTTGGATGCAACCCATCTGCATTAGGGGCTGTTTTTTGGCCAAAATCTAGATCACCTACATTTCTAGGGAGACCCACACATTTTCCGATGAGACCATTTGCAATGGGGACTTTTTCTAGTGAGACCACACGTGTAGCATAATCTATATTAGGTGTATATCAAATCTTCAGAATAATGGTCATTGCATTATTTGTTTTCCCACTATAGTGTTTTTGGGGTTGGCCGCTTTGCGCTGTTATCTGGGATTGACTACTATGCTTAACTATTATGTTTTTTGATATTATAGTAGGATCACAGGGAAAGACAAAGGACACCAAACCAGTATTTGATGATTTGGAGCTAACAATTACAACAACAGTAAAGCCTTATATCCCTTACGGTTTTGGTACATAGGATAATAGACCCACCCCAAAAGCAGATTGAGGGTACAATTCTACTGGTACCAGCAATGTAATGATCTGTTATGGTTTTTCAGTTTACAACAAGGTAGTTAAATCGAGATTCAAATTATGAATCGTATGACCTATTTTTTGAATCGTTAATCGAATCGTATTTTGAATCGTAAGATTCAAAATCAATAATTTAAAACATAAAAAATATAAATATAAGAGCATTCTAACATATAGAAACAGATATATATTAATATTTTGAAGTAAATAATATATCACTAATAATGTGACATACACTTGTAAGCAAACTAAGATTCAAATCATAACACTCAGTCACATTATCAAAAATAGTGACTGCTCAAATTCAACATAAAGTCTTTCAAAAAGATAAACAAAAAATGACAGCAAGTCACTATAGCAAAAGTTTGAATGGATATGATCATTCATCATCCCCAAGATCTATGTCACTTAGTTCATCCTTTTCATCTTCCAAAATCAAAAGTTCTTCTTCCACCCCATCTCTAATAATGCCTTCAATTTCATTATCATCTTCTATTATAGATTTTTCCTTCTTATCAGCTTTGACATTTAAGTTTCTTGGACCTATAAAACCAAAATAATGAATCAAACATGACAATATGTATTTGAGTAAATAAATTTTTAGTATTTTTTGTTCAAGTTCTAATTCTAAATCAGCACAAATACCTCTTTTTTCTTGCTTGAAGCTCCCTCCTCAAAAGTAAAGCACTCATGTATATCCATCCATGAAGCATCATTTGGTAAACATGGATCCTCTTTTTCAACAATCCATTCATCATCTGATTCAATATCGGATGAGCATATGGGATCATAAGTCTCTCCCCTCTCTTGTCTACACTTTTGTCTCATCTCTAATTGTAGTTTATATTTAACAAACACAAGTGCGTTTAGTCTTTGTTGTTCCAAACGATTTCTTCTTTTAGTATGCACTTGATCAAATGTACTCCAATTCCTTTCACATCCTGTTGCACTACATGTAAGACTCAAAATTCTCATGGCTACCTTTTGCAACTCTTTACCATCTCTACCATAACTCTCCCACCAAAGAGCTATTAAAATTCAAAACAAAATATGTATAAACAATTAGCAAAGTATATCATGTTACTTATTGGTTTATAATTATTTGTAAAATTAACAAAGTATCAAGATTGAAGAGTTACCGGGTTGCTTCTTGTCTCTAGTGTCTATTGTCATATTCATTCCAAACAATCCTTTGGCTGACTTAAACTTCTCAAGTTGTTGATCAATAAAAAATCTTGCCCTTCTATCTGAAACTATTCTTTCAATTGTTTCATATAAACCATACAAAACCTCACTATCTGGATTAAAGTTTTTGTCATAATGGAACCTAACCAAACAATAAAAAATGGTCAGGATGAATAGGCTACTAAATGAAATTTAAGATATTAAGATTTAAGAATGTCTACTTACCTAGGATTGAGATAATATGCTGCTGCATGGAGAGGTCTATGTATATGTAAATTCCACCTAGTATCAATGATCTTCCACACTTTCTTATACCTTGACTCTTTCTTTTGGAAATTTTCAGCAATTTGCTCTTTGGCTCTATCCATTGCTTCATAAATATATGGCATGGCTGGTTTTGAATCACCATCTACAAGTCTAAGTACTTTCACAAGTGGAATTACACACTTTAAACAATATTTGATGGATTTCCAAAATTTATCATCACTCAACACTATGCTCATCACTTGCTTAGCCTCAACTCTATTAGCATAAGAACTAGAAGCAAACTCTCCTGAAGCAAACATAGATCTAAGAGCATTCTTTTGTTGCATAATGCAATTTAATGTGAGATAAGAAGTTGCAAACCTTGTTACGGCTGGTCTAGCTAACTCCCTTCCCTTGGAATGCTTTTTGTACAAATTAAGGACCCATGTATGTCTATATATGTAAGTTATGATTTTCTTTGCATTTGTAATGGTAGCATAGAAAATTGGAAGCTCTCCAATATCCTCTAGAACTAAATCAAGGCAATGGGCTGCACAAGGTGACCAAAATAATTTAGTTCTCTTCTCTTCTAATATTTTTCCTGCTGCCACAAGATTAGAAGCACCATCTGTTACAACTTGCACTATATTTTCTTCCCCAATTTCATCTACCATGCTGTCCAATAATTCAAACATTTGCTTGGCATCCTTAATTACATCACTAGTATCAATAGATTTTAGAAAAACAGTCCCACTAGGACTGTTAACAAGAAAATTATTAAGTGACCTTCCTTTCCCATCTGTCCAACCATCACACATCAAAGTGCAGCCCCATTTCTCCCATTCACTTTTGTATTTCTCCAAATTTTGATGGATGCTATCAACTGCTTTCTTCAAAAAAGAGACTCTGACTTCATGATAAGTAGGAGGTTTTAAACCCTTGCCAAATTCTCCAACAACTTTCACCATTTGAATAAAATTGGGGCTTCTAACCAAATTAAATGGTAAGGCATTAGCATAAATGCATTTGCAAATTTCTTGAATGACATCTCTATCTTTAAACATTGTATTCATTGTTGTTTGCTTCAAATTTTTAGATGTCCCTCCATTTTCTTTGTTGACAAAAGAATCCATACTTTTCTTTTGATGACCACTTACATCCTGAGTCTCAGCTTCTTCAAAAAACTCCAGGCTATTTTCATCTTTTTTCTTTTCTTTCTCTTCCAATAGCTTGATGAATATCTCCTTTACCTCATCTGGAACACTTGTACAAGCACTTACATTTGCCCTTGTTCCAGCTAAATGATGTTTCATCCTTGCAACTCCACCCAAACAAGAATGAGAATAATATTTGCATTTTACTAATAGCCTATGCGGAGGGACACTTTCACAATGTTTCCATGTGATATCACTTTCTTTTGTTTTTTTTGTAGGACCCATTTGTCTCTCCAAATAGCAAACAGCAAGTAAAAAAGAGAGAAGCCAAATAAAAAAAAAAGGAACCCTGGGCAGAGGGAGAGGGGACCACCAGAAATTTTGAATAGGAAGTGGGAAGTTGTGAGAAGGATTGAGAATATGATGAATATTAAACTCTGTACGTAGAGAAAAGAGAAAAGAAAAGAGCGGGAATGAAAAGGAAATGAGAAAATAGGGTTTCCTTTTAATATTTTATAGTGGGTGTACCAACAGAAAAAAATTAAAGTAAAAATCGGCAATTCTGTAAAAAAAAATTTTTTTAAAAAATAATTTTTTTAGGATGTTTACTGTTTCGGGTCGCGCCGACCTGACCCGACCCGTTTTTTTGCATGACCTGGGTTGCGCTTGAATCGTGCGCCTCGCACTGAATCGTTCTCAGCATGCGATTCGGTCGATACATGCAATTCGTAATGCGATTCCAAATTCAAAACGATACTTGGTTTGATATGTATCGCTGCCGCAAAGATTCGTATCGCGTTTCGTGCGATACTAACTACCGTGGTTTACAAGTAGTTAGCAATAACCAATTCTGTTAGGAAGGTTAATTGCTATAAGTAGCTTGGTTGAGAGGAATTCAGCATTCATGAATAATCCTTGTAAAAAGATTCTTGTATCTCACTTATGTATCAATAATATCGGAACTCTTTCTCTGTTTTCAGAGTTCCCTTTCTCATCTCTAGTTCTTCGGTTTCTTTGTAATTCCTATAACTAAAATTCCTAACAAGTGGTATCAGCCTCAACCTTCTAGGGAATCTTCTTCGTACGCTTATGGCAGAATCAACTCGTTCTCAAGCTTCCATGAAAGACATGGAGGATCGTTTGGCGGCGCGATTGGAGGGGCGTTTGGCGGAGATCGCGGGGTCGCTCCAACGCACGTTGTGAGACTCTTTGCAAACCCAAGTTCAGGATGCAATCAGGAACAACACGCTGATTGGGAATCGCCCTCCACCTTTGTCTTCAACGTACCCGTGTGGAACTCGATTGGTTCACATCGATTTCCCTCGATTCAACGGTGAAGCCGTGGATCTTTGGATATACCAATGTGAGAATTACTTCTTGGTGGATGGCACAGCAGACGAACACAAGGTTTGTTTGGCAATCATACATCTTGAAGGAAAGGCTCTTCAATGCCACACTGCCTTTGCTAAGAATTCTGTTGCTCGGCCGAATCTTTCTTGGAATGAATACACTAGGCTTTTGATTGATCGTTTTGGCCCCTATGTGATGATTCCATGGCGGAATTGATGAGGTTAAGGCAAACTTCTTCTGTTTATGACTATCATGAGAGGTTTGATGTCGTAGTTAATCGTTTGAATCTTTCTGATGAATACATGTTAAGCTGTTTTCTGGGTGGTTTGAAAAATGATGTTCAGATGCTGGTGAGAATGTTTCAACCACAATCAGTGACTAGAGCCTTTACATTGGTTAGAATGTATGAAAATGCGAGTAATTCTTCTGTTAATGCTATTGCAATGTCAAAATCCAACAGGCCTGCAAGTAATTCTAAGCCTATAATTGCTGCAAGACCTTCTACCGCTGTTGCCTTGCCTAATAAGTCATCACAGAAACCGTACAAAAGCCTTACTCCTGCATTCATGAGTGAAAGAAGATCTAAACGGCTCTGTTATTTCTGTGATCAGTCCTATATTCTTGAGCATAGTTTAACTACAAGAAGTTACAGGTTCATGTGTTAGAAGTGGATTCTGTTGAGGAGGAAGAAGGAGAAGTGGTTCAGGATGAGGCCATTTCTATTGTTGATGGGGGAGAGGAAGATTCTACGGAGTTTCCTCAAATCTCAGTGCATGCTTTGACTGGAGTTGCTAACTTCCAGACTATGAGGGTGACAGGATATTTCAAAAAGAAACCGTTACACATACTGATTGATAGTGGTTCAACCCACAATTTTTTGGATGCTGAAGTAGCGAAAAGGTTTGGGTGCAGAATTGATCAGTTGGATCCTGTAAGTGTGGTGGAAGCTGATGGCACTAGAATTCAGATTACTTCAATTGTAAGAAACTTTTCTTGGACTATTCAACAGTCCATATTCACATCTGATATGATGTTGCTGCCATTGCGGGTGTGTGACTTAGTATTGGGAATAGAATAGTTGATCACCCAAGGGGACATCACTTGGAACTTCAACAAACTCAGCATGGAGTTTAATGTTGGAGGGAAAAGGCAGGTTTTAAAAGGGGCAACCTCTTCTGTTTCAACTGTTAAAAGGAAGCAGATGAGAAAAACTTTTGAGGAAGGGGTTCATTTGTCCATGCTCCAACTATGCGGTATGGATAGTGGATTGCTACATTCCTTGCAACTCATGCTGATAATGAGAAGTTCCCTACTGAGATTGAATCACTGTTGGAAGAGTTTGCTGATCTTTTTGAAGAACCTAGTCAATTACCTCCTTTTAGAAAAGGTTTTGACTACAAGATTCCCTTGATGCAAGGAGCTGATCCAGTAAACAAGAATCGTTACAGGTATGCCAAGAATCAGAAGGATGTTATAGATGGCTTAGTGCAGGAGTACTTGAAAACAGGAATCATCCAGAACAGTAATAGCCCCTATGCTAGTCCGGTTGTGCTGGTTGGGAAGAAAGATGGTTCATGGAGGCTATGTGTAGATTACAGGGAACTAAATAAAAAGACTGTAAAGGACAAGTTCCCCATTTCCTTAGTAGAAGACCTACTGGATGAATTGAATGGTTCTACCATTTTCTCTAAAGTGGGACTTGAGGTCAGGTTATAATCAGGTACAGATGGATCCTGCTGAGGTGCATAAGACAGCATTTAGGACTCATGGAGGTCACTATGAGTACTTAGTAATGCCATTTGGCTTTACTAATGCTCCAGCAACCTTCCAAGGTCTTATGAATTCTGTATTTCAGGAATTCTTAAGGAAATTTCTATTAGTATTCTTTGATGACGTATTGGTGTATAGTAGCAGTTTGAAGGAGCATGTTCAGCATCTTCAGCAGGTGTTGCTCACAATGAGGAAACATTCTCTTTTTGCTAGAAGCAGCAAGTGTTTCTTTGCTGTGGAGAATGTAGAATATCTTGGACATTTCATTTCCAAAGAGGGAGTATCCACTGATCCTGGTCAGGTGGCAGCTGTGAGGAATTGGCCTCTTCCTCAAAATATCAAACAGTTGAGGGGATTCTTGGGTTTAGCTGGATATTACAGGAGGTTTGTAAGGAACTATGGAGTGGTAGCTAAACCTCTGACTAGTATGCTCAAAGAAGACGACTTTGCTTGGACTGATGAAGCCAGAGATGGATTTCAGTTGCTCAAGGATTTGTTGACTCAAGCACCAGTCTTGGCTTTGCAAAATTTCAGTAAAACTTTTGATTTAGAAGTTGATGCTTCAAGGGTGGGGCTAGGAGCAGTGCTTATGCAGGATCTGCACCCAGTTGCCTTCATCAGCATGGCACTCAATCAGCAGCAACAATCCCTTTCAACTTATGAGAAAGAGTTATTGGCTGTAGTGTTTGCTGTCCAGAAATGGAGACACTATTTGATTGGTAGACCATTTGTCATTAAGACTGATCATCTCAGTCTTAAGTACATATTGGAGCAGAAGTTGGTGATTGCTTTCCAACAAAAATGGTTAGTTAAACTCATGGAGTTCAACTTTACCATTGAATATAGGCAAGGAAAATACAGTGTGGTAGCAAATGCATTATCTAGACTGGAAATGGTAGAATGTCAGTCCCTACATGTTCATGAGTTGCAATTTGAGTTGTTTCAGAGGATCAAAATTTCGTGGAAGGAAGATGTGGATGTGCAGAAATTGATTTCAGATATTCTGAGTGGTAATGGATCACATAAGCACTATACTTGGCAAAATGAGGAATTGAGAAGAAAGGGAAAACTGGTAGTTGGAAGGGATGTGAAACTCAGAGAGGGCCTTTTTAATTGGCTTCATGCAGGATCAGTAGGTGGACACTCAGGCAGAAATGCCTCATTACAAAGGCTCAAATTGATTGTGTATTGGAAGGGAATGACAAAAGATGTAAGGGTGTGGGTCCTGTTTGCCAGCAATGCAAATATGACACAGCTGCTTATTCTGGTTTATTACAACCTCTTCCCATCCCTGATCATGTATGGCAGCACATTACTATGGATTTCATTGAAGGACTCCCTAATTCTTATGGCAAGCAAGTGATTTTTATTGTTGTTGACAGATTGAGTAAGGCTGCTCATTTTATGTCCTTATCACATCCTTATACTGCTAGTGAAGTGGCTCAATGTTTCTTAGATCATGTATTCAAGTTACATGGGTTTCCTGCTACTATCACTAGTGATAGAGATCCTGTTTTTGTTAGCCAATTCTGGCAGGATTTGATGGCATTTCAGGGGGTTTAGTTGCAGCTATCTACTGCCTATCACCCTCAGACAGATGGGCAATCAGAGGTAGTCAACAAGTGCTTGGAAAATTACATGAGATGTATGTGTTCTGATATGCCTCAATCTTGGGCGAAATGGTTGCCCTTGGCTGAATGGTGGTACAACACTACCTACCATTCTGCAATTAAAGCCACTCCTTATGAAGTGCTTTATGGACAGGTTCCCCCTATTGATCTTCCTTACCTACCGGGAGCATCCAAGGTGGAATTGACTGACAGAAGCCTCACCAAAAGAGAAGAAATGCTGAAGTTACTTAAGTTCCATCTCAAGAGGTCTCAAGAAAGGATGAAACAGTTGGCTAATAAGCAAAGGAGTGATAGGAAGTTTGAAATTGGTGATATGGTCTATGTTAAGCTTCATGCATATAGACAAATTTCAGTAGCTCAAAGGACCAATGCCAAGTTAGCACCCAAGTATTTTGGTCCTTTTCCTGTGATTGACGTCATTGGAGCAGTTGCATACAAGCTTCAACTCCCTGCTGATTCCAGAATTCACAATGTTTTTCATGTGTCCTAGTTGAAAAGACATGTAGGAGATGTAGCAACTTCTACTGCATTACCTGATCAGTTGGAAGCTACTGCAGTGGACAAGGAACTGGAAGCAATTTTGGACAGGATGACAGTCAAAAGGAAGGGAAGAGCTGTTACAAAAGTGCTTGTGAAATGGAAGCATCAGCCTCAAGAAGATTCCACTTGGGAGTTTTATTATGAGTTGATGAAGAAATATCCTTCATTCCATCCTTGAGGACAAGGATGTTTTCAAGAGGGAGGCATTGTTATGGTTTTTCAGTTTACAAGTAGTTAGCAATAACCAATTCTGTTAGGAAGGTTAATTGCTATAAGTAGCTTGGTTGAGAGGAATTCAGCATTCATGAATAATCCTTGTAAAAAGATTCTTGTATCTCACTTCTGTATCAATAATATCGGAACTCTCTCTCTGTTTTCAGAGTTCCCATTCTCATCTCTAGTTCTTCGGGTTCTTTGTAATTCCTTCAACTAAAATCCCTAACATGATCGGACCCTTGTATGATAGTACATGGCTTCCATGCATTAGAGAAGCTTTTTTGGTGTAGACGCATGCAACATGTGACATGGTAGATAACAGAAACTCTTTGGGGAAGGGCTGATTGGACAACAGCAGAGTTACTGGAAAAGGATTGTACATAAGATATGTGGCAGGATGGATAAGGTGTTTTGATCTTTAATTGGATGTGGACTATGGTTCCAACATGAGGCAGAATAATAAGAGAAAGATTGAACAAAAAAATTTGCTTGAGACTAAGTCCCTTGGATAATATAAACAACACTATACGGGGGGTTCCCATAATTCTTCATAATGGTTACCAAGTCTCTTGGAGGAAACTTGATTGGCCGTCAAAAGATCAACATAGAATAGAAGCTGTATATATCTTATGGTTTAGGTTTAAAAATTAGAAGAAGATAATAAAGTCATGAACATGATATGGGACTTGCGTTCTTTTAAGAAAAAATAAGTCATTGATAGGAAACATGACTTTCCTTTAATTTAAAAAAAAAATTACAAGTTGTGGATGCCATATGTAACAAAAAATTATATTAAGTCACAAATACCATTCACAAATCACAACTGAACCTATTCTGGGAATTACTTTTCAAATTGCACTTATTTGGGACTTTGGAAATGGATCTACACCTTCTGGGTAAAAAAGCCTTGAATTACAGTAATTAATTATACTCTCATCTATAATTTTCTCTGCTGTGTAATTTGGGACACGGATTCTGTTAAATGTTCTTTTGTTTTCTTCTCTCTCAACAAGAATAAACAATAATTAAAATTAAACTAAAAAACCCAACACATCTGAGAAGGTGCTGTGTTGTAGAAATGGAAAGGAGCTTATGTACTTCTCTTTTGATATGGTCATGTAGTTCATGTCCAGTGGGGAAATATCTTTTATTGGCAAGTGTTTGTATAACCATTAGAGCTGTTGTGATTTATGGATCAAGTCATTGATATTTTGTTATAGGCTATTATAAGTATGGGTTATTTTTGTAAATTCTGTTTTGTGGAGTAGGGTTTATTTTTGTAAATTCTGTTGTGTGGATAAGCTATAAATTGTTGACCACAACGGAATTTGAGGTCATTCAATAACAAAAAACTTTCTGCACTATCATTCTCTTGTAATTCAAATCAAATCAATAAAGTGTTTCGGGTTCCATTCCATTTCCTAGAATCCCTATTATCCAAGTTCTTCATTTCTCTAGATTCCTAGAACTGCTATATCAAGTGGTATCAGCCTGTTACGTTCCAAAAGCATCATTAATGGCAGATTCAACATGCAATTGAGTGGTAGAACGCAAAATGGAGGATCGTTTAGAAACACGTCTCAGCTTGAAGTTCGACACTAAATTCATGGAACTCGCAACTTCGATGCAACAGTCATTGCACGAGTCATTGACTCAATCTTTGGGCTAATCTTTGTCGCACCAACTTCAAGAATAGTTGCAAGATCTTCACAAGAATCAAAATCTTGGGCCAAATCACTTGCAAAATTCTGGCAATCCATTTCGTGGTGAAAGATCTTCTACCTATTCTTGTAACACCCGATTGGCTAGGCTAGAATTTCCAAGATTTAATGGCGATGCTGTGAATCAATGGATCCTGCAATGTGAAAATTTTTTCTCTATTGACAATACACCGGATGATTACAAAGTACGTCTGGCTGTTGTTCATTTTGAAGGTAGAGCACTTCGCACAGTGCTTATGTTAAAAGCATAGGATTACACAATTTACCTTCTTAGTCAGAATACACTAGACTTTTGGTTGACAGGTTTGGAGAGGTCTGTGATGATCCTATGGCCAATTTAATGAAGCTAATAAGACAACAAGGGTTAGTTACAGATTATCATGAGGCATTTGATTCTATTGTTACTAGGCTGAGTTTATCTGATGACAACAAACTGAGTTGTTTCCTTGGACGATTAAAACAGGAGGTTCAAATGATGGTAGCATGTTCCAACCTGATTCTGTGCTGAGTACCAATTCCACCATAGTCTCAAAACCATTTTCTAAGCCATTTAAACCTATCCCTGCCAACAAACCCTCTATACTGTATAACCCACCCAAATCCTCAGACACCTTCAAACTTAAAACACAAGTTACAAAAAGCCTTACCTCGGCTTATATTAGTGAGCGGCGTGCCAAGGGTTTATGTTACTTTTGTGATGAATCCTTCACTATAGAACATAGTCTAACCCACAAAAAGTTACAAATTCATGTTCTGAAAGTTGAAGAAGTGACAGAAACCTTGGACAACATGTCCTTTGCTGAGAAAACTGTGGAGCACGACATTGCTGACCCTTTAATTTCAATGAATGTTATGACTGGTCTAACTAGCTTTAAAACTATGAGAATCACTGGTTATGGCAGCAAGAAACCTTTGCATGTAATCATTGATAGTGGAAGCATTCATATCTTCTTGGACATTGAAGTAGCTAAATAGCTTGGCTGTAAAGTCTCCCCAGTGTTGTAACATTTTAATTTTTTCAAATAATTAATTTTTGCAAAATTTTTGGGAATAATAAAAACTTTTATTTAAACGGTTCCAAATACATGGTTCAATAAAGTATTTCGAAAGAAGGGTTACAAGTTTGCATCAAATAAATGTTATAGGACCAAATTAAATATATCAAATTTCAAAAGTCAGTTTCTTAAGTTCTATAACAGTTTCATCCCTCCATTCACTGAGTCTAGTGTTGATTGTCTTGGTCACCTGAAAAATAAATGTAAGGGTGAGTACTCTACACTATCACACACAAATATAGAGACTTACCTTGCCTACTCCAATCATTATATAATAAAATTCAGATCATCGCAATCACACGCAGATCAAGTACATATCAATCATCACACGTGTACACTCACTATACACAGAAATAAATCACATTAATTCACACACGGGTGCGTTTACTGCATCATCAAACAATTCATACACACGTGCGCTTACTGCATGTTAGCTAAACTCACTGTGATCACAGATTTCTGATGTCTTCAACTTCAAGGATTTACTCAGTTTCACACCATGGATGGTCGCAGTATAACTCCTGCCTCACGGATACGTGTGTGGTCACGGGTGATGAACGAAAGATTTGTCGCAAATTCTCATTAAAATATAAATAGAAATTAATGTAATATTAGGATGCTAACCTAGGTCGTCTCCGATGACAATGGTTTACAATATGCATCAAACATGTTATAAACATTAACTACAAAAGCAATTAATTGGGAGGAGGGTCTGTGTAATTCCAAAGTTAATATAAAGAGTAAGAAACAGAATTATAAGGTTTAATCAATAAAAAGTAGTAATTTCTAGTTTATTCATGTAGACTCTCCCTATTCCTCTCAAGATTTAATACTCTTACTCTCCTCCCAGAATTAAGTTAATTTAACAAGTAAATCTTATATTTTCATAAGAATTAAGCAATTCAATGAATTTCAATCTCTCACTCTAAGATTACGCAATCTTAGAAATAAACCCAGAATTAAGCAATTCAAGTTTAGAATTTCATTAAAACGAATTAGGATTCAACGCTCCTCTCATTCAACCATTAATTTGATTCAAGAGTTTGAGAAGAAGAAATTCATGGAAAAAAAAGAATTATATCAACATTCAAAACCCGGGAATTCAGTAGTCTAAGTGAAGGTACTAGGGATTATAAAAGGTTTAGCCCTATATGAGGATAGGTCTTACAATTATCAAATAAAAATAAAGAAAAATTAGCAACTTTGTAGTAGAAATCAAAGAAAAGTAGGAAGAAGATGAAAATCAAATCCTAGGTTAGGTCCTTGGCTGTCACCCAAGGCTGACTTAAGCTCTGTAAGTGTTCCCAAAATGGCAAAAAATCTAAAAGTGTAAAAAAGATCTCTAACCCTAATTTCTAAAAATCTATTTATAGTGCAGTGGTCATCGTCCATAATAGCTACTATGAAAGTCATAGTAACTACGCGCAGCCTCCCATCCTGTCATCCCTCTCTAGAGTGGTCACTGTGGAATTCAAAGTGGCTTTGTCACTGTAGATTTCAAAGTAGCTACACGCAGGCTTTCTTCAGTCTGGGGTCTCTGTAGTATCCACTATTACTCTGAAAGTGATCACTTTGGTTTACCCTCTGGATCTAGCTTGCTGTAATGTCCACTATCACTTCTGAAAGTGATCACTTTCAACTCAAATTTTCTCAAAGGCTAAAAATCCATGGAATAAGCCTAGAAATTCCTGCACATTATTCAAATGATCAAAATTGCAAATTATATTTATGTAAATCAATGTAAATTAACTAAAAATTAAGAAACTTATGATATTTAACTAAAATGATCTTTCTATGTTATTCACATTTTCTAAGTCAACTTTTTCTATTAAGGAACACTAAAAAGACAAGTAAAAATCTAATAAATGGGGATTCATCAATGGTCCATTTAGCAAAGGTGTTAGTCAGAGGCTGAGTCAGAAGGACAGTGTGTGGCTTGCAGTGCACTCAAGCTCACTGTTGGTGTTACTACCACCCTCTCTTTCCCAAGGTATTCCCACCGCTTCCATCTTGCACACTTTCAATATATTATGGAACAATTCACAACATTCCAAGATATTCAAACATAACCACATTTACATTCAACATGCCATCCCACACACTTTCAATCATCTCATTATTCAACATCAATCAATGGCGTGTCTGCATACATTTCACCTACATTCTCAATTACGTCATAATATTCATGTTCATACACGACACATATGCTCACACTCAATCACATTATATTCTATACACACCATTCCTAGTTACAACCCAAATCATAATCCAACCATTTCAACACATATAATATCAACCGCCGTCTAATATGTCTTGTCCAGCACCAGAAATCCATCAAAATACATATTCCTACATTCTATCTCAACCACATTACAACTTATAGCAAAGGAACGGGTTCAAAACAAAAATGAGATAGGGTAGAGTCCTCTTTTATCTCGAATAGAAGACTCAACACAAAATCAACAATGAAAAAGCTCCTCACACGGATTTTGTCCTAAACACATGAAAAATTTCTATGAAAAACTGAGAAAACAAGGAAGAGGGACAAAAATCGAAACCCTAACCAATAAAACTCACCTCCAAACGTTCTAAACACGATTTCAACCTTCAACCCAACTCATGAACGGCTTTGGAGACAGTTTAATCGGTAAGAACGGGTTGAGAATAGAGAGAATCGGAACAGAGATGAAGAGAAAAGAGTGAGAATGTGTTTTCCAAACCCTAAACTCCTCAAATACCCTTCTGGTCGCGACACTTTCGCTACAGCAAAAATTTTAGAGAAAACTGCACTCCGGTTTCTTCAGAATCTTGCTACGAGACTGCATTCAGAAATGCACCCTTCTTTGTTGCCCTTTCGCTACAGCGAGAATGCGACAAAATCACTCCCTTTTCCTACGGCCCTCTCGTTCGCCACAGACTCATGCTTCACGCCAGGGCCTTCTCGCTACAGTGAGAACGCCCCTGTAGCACACTCCAAACTATATTTTCCAATTAGTCTAGCTCGGTCACAAATCAAACATGTCCAATCTTAACCCAAAAGGCAATATTCACATCATACTCACATATTTATCCACATATATTCACATGTATTTCTACCATCATCCAATACACATCATTCTCACATACCCAAGCACCCAACATATGGCAATTCGTGTGTATATATATATATATATATATATATATATATATATATATATATACTAGTAATTAAAATATTATTTACAAAATCTAGGAAGTTTCAAGTGCAATCTCTAAATGTCACAGTTGTAGATGGCACTAAAGTTACAGTCTCTTCTAAGATTACCGGATTCTCTTGGACAATTCAAAGTACTAAATTCAATTCTAATGATATTTTAATTCCCCTAGGGTGTTGTGATTTGGTGTTAGGAATTGAATGGGTTGTGACATTAGGGGATATTACATAGAATTTTGATAAGTTGTCAATGCAGTTTTTTGTCCACGGCAGGAAACATGTCCTGAGAGGGGCTACAACTAATGTTAAAACTGTGAGAAAACAGCAATTGTCCAAGGCTTTGGAAAGTAGTGTACATTTCTTCATGATACAACATTGCAACCAAGAAACTGGTTTACTGAATTCTTTGAAAACACACGCTCCTGAAATTGATACCTATGGTGATTTCGAGCAATTGTTGCTGGAATTTGAAGATGTTTTCAAAGAACCAACAGAACTGCCTCTTCCAAGAGATAGACATGACCACAGAATTCTTGCAACCAAGAAACTGGTTTACTGCATTCTTTGAAAACACACGCTCCTGAAATTGATATCTCTAGTGATTTCAAGCAATTGTTGCTGGAATTTGAAGATGTTTTCAAAAAACCAACAGAACTGCCTCTTCCAAGAGATAGACATGACCACAGAATTGTTGCAACCAAGAAACTGGTTTGCTGCATTCTTTGAAAACACACGCTCCTGAAATTAATATCTAGTGATTTCGAGCAATTGTTGCTGGAATTTGAAGATGTTTTCAAAGAACCAACAGAACTGCCTCCTCCAAGAGATAGACATGACCACAGAATTCCACTTTTGCAAGGGCCAATCCAATTAGTAAACGACCTTACAGATATGGGAAACAATAGAAAGATGAATTGATAGATTGGTGAAAGAATCAGTGGAGAGTGGTATTATACAGCACAGTAATAGTCCCTATGCAAGTCCTGTAGTTTTGGTTGGCAAAAAGGATGGCTTGGAGGCTGTGTGGATTATAGGCCTTAATAAAAATACAGTCAAAGACAAATTTCCCATTCCTTTGGTGGATGATCTTTTAGATGAACTGCATACATCTTTGATTTTCTCCAAGATTGATTTAAGAGTTGGATATAACCAAGTTAGAATGCATCCAGCTGATATGCATAAGACTGCTTTCAAGATGCATGGAGGCTATTTTGAGTATTTTGTTATGCCATTTGGGCTAACCAATGCCCTGCGACATTTCAGGGCTAACTAACCCAATTATCCAAGTTCTTTGTTTCTCTAGATTCCTAGAACTGCTGGATCAAGTCATTGATATTTTAATTTTCTTTTTAGTATTGTTTAAATTTTTGGTTTCAATTATCTCTCACTACAAATTTTTATTCTTATTCTTTTATCAATTATTTGCAGGTTCATCATGGAGGTGCAGGAACAACAGCTGCTGGGCTGAAAGCTGCAGTAAGAATTTCATAGCTTTTTGAATCCTTACCAATTATCATATCATTTTATTCTACTTTTAATAATTGATATTTTATTGGTAGTGCCCAACGACCATTGTTCCATTTTTTGGTGATCAACCATTTTGGGGAGAAAGAGTATATGCTAGAGGAGTTGGTCCTCCACCTATCCCAGTTGATGAGTTTTCGCTTCCTAAGTTGGTTGATGCAATAAAATTTATGCTAGATCCCAAGGTAAATATAAATTTCTTGAAATATCAAAAATAAATGCAAAAGCACACAAAGGGGAGCATTGAGTTTGTGTCTATATTTGGTTTTGGCTGTATATCAAGTTCCTGTTAGCTTTGTCTATGCTCCACTCTCAGTAGGATTTAATGGAGCTTAAAAGAAATCTAATTGAAACTGAAAAACGAACATGAGAGAAAGAAAAAAATGAGACTTTGGAAGAAAGGTTGATTCTCTCATTTTAATTCAATACCTCATTGGCAATG
The DNA here is from genome assembly GCA_024086825.1 of Abrus pulchellus subsp. cantoniensis. Taxonomy (NCBI): domain Eukaryota; kingdom Viridiplantae; phylum Streptophyta; class Magnoliopsida; order Fabales; family Fabaceae; genus Abrus; species Abrus pulchellus. The sequence continues at coordinate 18,728,493 of CM044056.1, forward strand.
CCATATATACACGATTAAGAGTCCAATTATTCAGTTAGTTCTGCTACTAACTTTACTGAAACCAATAACAGAATTAGCCACATAAACGCCTCAAATTACTATGCAAGAATGAAAAAGTACAAAAATTACAAACAATGATTTCTCTACAAAATCTGCATACTAATGTATGAGTTTGGTAAACCGACAAGGACCTCAAGAGAACCATACTGCAAAAGCTAGCCATTATTGTTAGAGCCCAAGGACTTATAAACCTTACACTAGGATCTCATACTTCCAATGTGGGAGACTCTTGTACCTTGCAATTAGATCCTAACATCCTACTATGCTCTGTAGCCCTAGCTCCCATGCAAGCTGGTTGTGCATTACTCATAAAAGCTAATCATTGTATTTGATGAAGCCAAGGTCTTATAAACTTCGCTAGAATCCCATACTTTCTGGAATTCAAGTCTCAAACCTTGCAATTGAATCGTAACATCCCATCATGCTTTGCAGCCTTAGCGCCCACGTGAGCTAGTTGTGTACTAGCCCTTCAAGTAGTATTGAGCGAACATTGTTATTGAGAATAATAAAGTAACTATTTAAGTAAGGAGCTATGTAGATAACATGATTTTAGATAACAAAATATCATGTAGATATCATGTAATATTGTCTAATTATTGAGTATTATTATAAATAAATAGCTTCACTTTTTATTCTAACACTTGGATTCATCGTATGTCTCTCTCAACATGCTATCAGAGCTTGACTAGAGGTAATTCTTAATCTGTACATTCTCAATGGGTGTTGGGGCTGTTTGCCCAAGTGACATGTTAAGGGAACTGGATCAGTTATTGGATCTTATTGAGAGGCCTAAAGTGTGGAAGATGTATGTGAGAAAGAAAGAGTAAGGGCACAAAAAGGGAATTCAGTGCATGAGTTAGTTGGAAGAAGCATTATGAGAGCGAGAGGCATGTGTGTGAAGGCATTGGGAAAAGTAAGTTGTTGCATTTTGTTAGAGGGAGCAGAATTCCAGTATTTATTGGGAGTTCTATTGGACCCATAGGCTCTGGTTATGTGTACCCACCCTTTTCTTTTTCGTATAGTAATACTTACATTTCATTCTTGTTGGTTTCCATCAATTGGTCCAACTTGCCGATTATGTCACAATGCCACCAAAACCAACTGATCAGAGTGATGCTTTGGAGGTGTGGGTAACTCAGTTGGAAGCATTTGGAGAGCTCTTTAAGCGAGTTTCATGCTATTCTTTTGGAGATTCAGCAGTCACAATGCAAGATGCAATGTTCATTCATGGAATTTCAAGAGGATGTGCATCAGTCCCTTTGCAAAGATGAGGGGCAGTGGCATAGGAGTAGGAGATGACACATGGAGATTCCAAAATCAGGTGGGCCATCGTATGACAGAGTACATGAGCATCGCCTTGCAGCAAACAAGTTGAGGTGTCAGGATTCCAAGTGGTTGATCCCATGGGGTAGATCCAATGTGCGAAACCTACTCCGAGTGCATGATATGCATGATGAATTGAAGTACCATTCATTTGTTTATGTTATTACAAGATCAGAGGAGCAACAAACATGGACAAAGTTAAAACAGTCTTTGCTGTTGCACTCTATGGGGGACAAAGAATTACCGGTGATTCATCAATCATGTATGGCAGATGATTACATTGATTGTTTGAAATTGTTTCAGCACAGGTTCCTCGCTTATTGGAATCCCAATATCTTATATTTCATGGCTTGACTAAGACTCAATGTCTGACAAAGGGTCTGTTTTTTCCCCCTCTCAATCAATGGTAGGCGATGCAAATTGCACAAGACATGGAACCGGAAATTGACAGCTTGGTAATTAGCAATGATGTCGCGTCATTTTTGGATTCATGCAGGTTATATGAGCCAAAATAGGAAAACCATATGGGTCACACTTAAATCAGAATGAGAAAGATGGACAAAGTCTAATGGGCTCCACAAAACCCAGTAGTTATTGGGCCCAATTAGGATCGGGTTCTTCCCACCAAAAGTCGGCATATATGAAGGACTTGTCTAAAACAACGTTGAACTCAGCTCAGCACAAGTGGGACAATGATCATCATGGTTCCGCAGAAATATCCAGAGGTGTCCATCAAGAAAGGTGAAGGGGTTGTGTTTTTGTTGTGCGGAGAAGTTTCATCCCTTGCATGAGTGCCTAGTAAAAAGCTTAAAGCTAGTTATAATGGGAGATGGGGACAGTGAGGGAGAAGCAGAAGAAATATTGGTGTTAAAGTGTAAGCTCATGGGCCTCATGGGAGTGACAAGTTCTGATTTGTCAATGTATAAAACTGAGTTGGATGGCACCTTGAAAGGGGTACCCATTTTGGTGTTGGTTGATAGTGCGGCGAGTCATAACTTTGTGGCTCCAGAGGTGGTATTATATTCACTGAATTTTCTTTTAGACTCTACAAAACGATTTGGGGGATGGTCATAAGGTCTACATAAGGGCAAAATGCTTCAATCTACCTTTGCAGTTCAAACATACAGATGAGGTTGTGGATGCTTATGTTCTGGACTTGGGAGGGGTGGACATGATCTTACAGATAGCAGGCTGGAAACACTAGATAAGATGGAAATGGATTGAAAAATATGACTGTCCTTCCAGTCAGGAAAAGACTGTTGAATTGCATGTTGTTGCTGTGCTAGGTTCAAGATGCACTTACGGTGGCACTCCCTACATTAAAGACTCTTTCCTTGGTGCTTTGGAAGGCTTGAAAAGGATGCAAGGAGGTTAACTGTGGAACTTAGAGTAGGGGCTTTGGTGGGAAACAATAGGGAGTGCTGAATTATCAACAGCAGTTGGAGTTAGAGGGAATGTTGCAAGTGTCTCCACAAGTTTTTAAGGAAATGTTCGGGCTACATGCTTCAGGAATTGTCCATTCCATCAATCTGAAGGAAGGCACAAAACCAATAAATGTTAGGCCATATCACAATCCACATCATCAAAAAACTGAAATTGCGCATCAAGTTCACAAAATGTTGCTGCAAGGTATAACTCGTCATAGTTCTACTTGTTTTTTAGTCCAGTAATTCTTGTTAAGAAAAAATATGCTACATGGAGGACATGCAGGGACTACAAGGCTCTTAATAAGGCAATGGTGTTGGACAAATTTCCTATTCCAGTTGTTCATGAGTTGATTGATGAATTACATGGATCAAGCTTCTTTTAAAAGTTAAATTTAAAATCTGGGTGCCATAAGATAAGGATCAGGGAGCAGCATTTAAAACCCATGAAGGTCACTATGAATACCTTGTAGTGCCCTTTGGGTTTGTGAATGTCCCAGCTACTTTTCAAGCAACAATGAAACGGACTTTCAAGCCATGTTACACAGATTTGTGCTTGTACTTTTTATGATATATTGGTGTATTGTAGGGATTGGAAGAGTCACTTGCAGCCCCTATCTACTGTCCTCCAAGTGCTCAAAGAAAATCAGTTTGTTGCAAATAAGAAGAAATGTAGCTTTGGGAGAACTCAAGTTGAGTATTTGGATCACATTTTCTCAAATGAGGTTGTCTGTGGATCCAACTAAGGTGCAGAGTGTTCTCAATTGGCCAGAACCTAGAAATGTGAAAGGTGCTAGAGGTTTTGGGGGATTGATGGGATACTATTGAAAGTTCATACTGGGGTGTAGCATCTGGCAAAACCATTTACAGAATTGACCAAAAAGGAAGCTTCTAATTGGGGACCAGCAGCTCAACAAACATTTGAAATTATTTAGAAGACAATTACAACTGCTCCTGTGTTGTCCTTATCTGATTTCTCACAGCCCTTTGGCCTTGGAATGTGATACATCAGGCACAGGCTTGGGTGCTGTCTTAATCCAACATGGTAAACCCTTGGCTTATTTTAGCAAATCACTCTCTACCAACCTCAAAATCTATTTATGAGAAAGAGCTCATGAAAGTAGCCCTATCAGTTTTGCATTGGTGCCATTAATGGCACCAAGTTTATTGTATTTTCAAGTCGTCTTAAGGAGTTGTTGCAGCAACGAGTGGTTTCTGCAGATCAGAAAATTGGTTGGGCTTTCCAATTTGAGGTGATATATAAACCAGGGCCTGAAAACAAAGCTGCCGACACACTTTCTTGTTTGCCAATAGAAGGTGAATTAGCTAGTTTAGTTTCTTTTCTGATTTGGCAACAAAGCAGAGAGCTTAAAAAAGAGGTGGATATGGACCGAGTTATAGCACATCATTTTTTATCTCACCAAGGATGCTAATAGTCGGCCCTACTTTTCTCTTCACAGAGGAGTGCTTTTCTTCAAAAACAGATCAGTAGTTTCTGTAAGTCTGTTCTTATTCCTACATTACTGCAGGAGTTTCATGCTACAACTATTAGGGGGACATTCTGGTTATCACTGAATGTATCGTAGGTTAGCTGGGAATCTTTCCTATATGGGAATGAAAAAATCTGTCAGAGTTCGTAAGATCTTGTGATATGTGCCAAAAATACAAGCACTGGATTTAGTCCTTTTCAGGTCATCTATGGGATCGTCCCACGTGGCCCACTAGACTGTTGACTCTCCCTAGTAATGTGCGCACACATGCTACAGCTGAGGAGTTTATTGAACAGCTTTGCGAAATTCACCAACGAACTCATTTAACCATATCTATGGACAAATACAAGATACATGTTGATAAAAAGCGCCGATCTGTGGACTTTTCGGTTGGTGACCTTGTTTGGGCTATTTCTTACCAAGGATCGCTTTCCAACTCATGACTAGAACAAACTTGTTGGCCGTAAAGTAGGACCTGTGGAAATTACTGAGAAGATAAATCATAATACATATCATGTGCAATTGCCAAGTCACATTCACACATCTGATGTTTTCAATGTGAAACATCTTATTCCATTCTTGGGTGACAATACTTTTGTTGATGAGCCATTGTCCGATTCGAGGGCGAATCTTTCTCATCCTGGGGAGAATGATGTCATGCAAAGTGGCTAACAGCCATATCTATGTTTTCATTTCTAGTAGCTTTTTTAATTTTTATCAGTTTGTTAGGATCTTTATCTTTCCTTTAATTAAGAAGATTTATATTTATCAATTTGTTAGGATCAGATTGTTAGGATTCTAGTAGTTTTGCTGATCTTATATATTGGCATCAAAGGCCTATGAAAGGGGCAGATTAATTAATGAAGTTTTGAATATTTCTCAATATCATTGTGTCAATCTCTCAGTATTCTTAGAATCAACGAGTTATTGATAGTCTCCCTATTCCATCACGTACGCATCGGTACCCTTCCAAGCGGATTATTACAGCCCATATCTTCGATCTGAAGGTAACAATGTCATTTTGGTGGTAGTTGACACGCTCTCTAAGTATGTCTACTCAAATTGCAAGCCACAATGAGCACAACTTATCACCCTGAATCCAATGGCCAAACAGAAGTGATCAAATTGCTGTTTAGAGTCTTGTCTACACTGCTGCGTTTTGAACAACCTTGGAATTGACCCTTATCTATATCAAATTCAGTTTTATGCTCAGCTTATTTTTGTTTTGTATTTGTTGGATGTGCTGATCGGGAGGTGTTGACCCTGCATGTCGTTAAATGATTGTCCCCAATGAGGAACTTTTAGTGTTTTGAGATTTTGTGCAAAGCAAATCCAATTATGGTTGAAATCTGTTTTGTTGTATGTATTATTGCAAAAGATAATAACCGTTACATTAATTAGTTAACATAATTCCAGGTAAAGGAACGTGCAATTGACCTTGCCAAGGCCATGGAAAATGAGGATGGAGTGACAGGAGCTGTGAAAGCATTTTTTAAGCAGCTTCCTCAAAGAAAATCAGAGTCTGATGCAGAGCCGCAGCCATCTAGTTTTTTCTCTGTAAGTAGATGTTTTGGTTGTTCCTGATTCAATGTGAGTGAGTCAAAACCCATCTTTTGTTTACTGTAATAGATATTGTTATTGTAGCAATGGGATGTGCTCGACTTGTCACCCTGTATTGTGGTTGCATAATTCTGTGCATACTTCAATTCGTACTACTTTACATAGGCTTCAATATGTCTGTAAATTATTTGTTGTTTTTAACTGATATTCGCCGGGATAAGTGTTCGGAATGGCTTTTTATTATTGTTTTGCACTAGACATGACCATGACCAGATATGTTTGGTTCAGATCCTCTATTGAGGTAGATTAATTGGACGGTATATTAATAAGTATCGTCTGCGTTTGTATGGCAGGTATCATTTGTTGGTCTGTGTCAGTTGCTCACAATTTTTAGTATTCAGTGTAAAAGGTTGAATAGCTGAAGCTACATATCACTGCTCTATTTATTCGTTTTCAATATACTATCTTCTGTTTTGTTTTGTCGATTTCGACCGTTTTTTCTTTCCATAAAGTAGTCATGTCTGACATTTGTGGGAGTTGATTAACACGTGAAGCACATCGACGGACATTCACATTTCCGAAAGACGAGCTAAACAAATGTTCGCCTAGCTTTATGCTATATGATTATTGACATGTATTTTGAAGAAAAAAATTACAAAATAATAAACTTATAATTTGGACCATCGAAGAAAGGTAAAATGGGACAGGGCTATTTAACAGTTGACAAATAATTATAAGAAAATGATGGATTGTGACTGATATGTTAAACCGACTGAAAAATGCGAAACATAGAAAGGCTATATTGAACATTTAAAGTCTTAAAACAGATATTAAGTACACAAATGAAAGAATAATTTTATAGAATTGTTTGGTTTAGTATAAATTAAGTTTTAAGTAATAAACATTTGAATTTGAACATCAAATAAGGTGAATCGTTTTAAGTTGATTTCAATATAATATTTAATTAAATTTAATTTTAGATTGGATGGTTTAGTTTCTTAATTTTAAAATTTTAGATGTTAATATTTGAGATTAACAATTGTTAATGAAATTAGTTTTTGTCGTTTAAAAATGTTAAAATTGATTAACAAAATAATAATTTGTCATATTAAGCAACATAAGGAAGGAAGTAATGTTTTATGAATTTTTTAAAATAATTTATTTTTGTTTTTTTTTTTATGAAATGGGATGGTTTAACATGTTGACATTCACAAAGTGACTTAATATGTAGGGCTTGAGGAGTGAGAGAGGAAGAGGGTGAATGGCTTTTTGGTTAAAGGATAACGACATTGATGATAGGAGCCTTGATTTGCGGTGGAAAAAAGGTGTTGATAATAGTAAACTGACTTGTGTAAATTTTAGAAGTGAAAGAGAAAGATAGTTACTGACATTTTGGTCAAATGATAATATTGATAGCAGCGTGTAGTTTATGGTTGAAAAAGAAGACTTCATGCAAAAGATAAAACAAAAGAAAGAAAAAAGAGGAAGAGATTTTATTTTTAAGAAATTATAAAAGTCTAAGATCAAAATGAACTATTTTTTAAAAATTCTAAATGAAATTGTTGTGTTCTTCCACATGATACTTATGTGATAGATTATCATTCTATTACTTAATTTTATGTTTTTTTAATGTTAAGACTAAAGTAATTAATGATCTCAATTTTTAAATACTAAATTTTTAAATTTAAAATTTTGAAAAATGACTTTAATAATATTATATATTTTAATAACTAAAGTGCTCTAGATTTACCTAATGATTGAATGTGAACTTGATTTCAATATAGAAAGAGTGATTGAGTTATAAGTTTGAATAACTCATTTAAAATATTTTAAACAATTTTGAAATTGAGATTTTCTTAGTTACACAGCTTTTGATGTGTTGTTGTTAACTCATAAATTGAGATTTTTTTAGTTACATAACTTTTGATGTGTTGTTGTTAACTCATAAATGTGAACTTCATATTTCAACATAATTTTTATTTTTTATTCAATATTATGATAATAAATTTTTCTATTACACCTATTTATTAATGTATGAAAAATGTAACTTAAAAATGATTTTATTAAAACAAGTTAACATTGAAAATTGAAAACAAAATTTCAATATAGCAATATGTTTATAATTAAAAGTAAAAATAAAAGTAAAATACTTTTCAAAATCAAATAAACTTTTAGATTATTTAATTTAATTTTGTAAATATTGTTATTCTAAGTTATTTGACTTTTAAGGTATACAAGACATTTACTTAAAAAAAGGTAAAATTGAGTATAATATACTAACACTTTGAGATGGTAATATGTTATTAGTCGCTATTTTTTTTAACAAAATTCAAAATTCACTCCATTTATACGAAGTTTGAGGACAAAATATTTTTTTATTTAAGTCTAACTGCATGAAAAGAAAGTGTTTAATTATATTTTTGGTCATTGAAAAAGTTGCAATATTTAGATTTAATTCCTAAATAAAGTTTTATTAGGATTTACTCTCTAAATTTTTAAATTTATTAAAAATTGATCCCTATAATATCACTTGAGTCCTGTTAAACTATGAGCTCCCAAAGAGACGTCTAAGTCATCACTTCAAGTCTCATAATTATTTTCACAATTTTATTATTTTAATTCAATAATGCAAAAATGTCTCCAAATTATTTTAAAAATTAACAGTTAATCCCAATACACATTTATACCTCAGCGAGCCTACCTCATCACAAGATCGAACTTCACTAAAGACAACTTTGTGTACACAGGCTCAACAATCACATGTCTTCACCATTTTGAAGGGACAGAAGGGAGAGTGAGGGAAAACATGGGTTGAGCGGATTTGCTCCCCAAATTCTCTGCGAGGAACTTCCAATCGGCGAGGGATTGAGAATCGTTTATGTTGTTGGGACCACTTAGGAAAGAGAAAGAGCAAGAATGTCGTGGGTGAAGCGAGAACCAAGTGTTGGATGAGTTCTTCAACAATGGAGAGAAAAGATGGATTGTGGGAGGCTGAGTTGGGTGCGTTCTTCGAGGTGGACGAGAGTGAACAGGAGGCGGACATGGAAAAGGACATCAGTTTCTTTTGTGTTTTTTAAATTAGCTTTTTTTCTAAATAAAAATTGTTTATTAATATAAGTTTTATTTTTTCAAAATTGTTTTAAAATTAAATATTTTTTTAATTTTAGTAACAATTAAAAGTGAGTTAATATATTATATGATTTATAAATAAATTAACAAAATAACATGTTATAATAAAGTATAATTTTTTAAATATTAGATATTTAAAATAAGTTGTTTAAAATTATTTTTCTTTTAAAGTATATATTTTAAAATATAATTATAATTATAATTATCAATGAGAGGTAAGTTTTTTTTTTTTTATTTATATAAAACTTAATTATATTTTATTAAAGTCAATTCCTTTTATCTTTATTTTTAAAACTAATTCAAATATTTCTTTTTTATATTTTTAACAACTAATTCAATAGATTAAATAATTGTAGTAGAAATTTAAGTGATAAAAATTTTTAAAAAATATCTAAAATAAGAGATCAAATAGAATCAAATAATTTTCATTTTAAAAAGTGTCTTAGAAACTTTATTTAATTTTTTCTTTATTTTACCTTTATTTTTTTTTATTTTTTTTTCTAAATAACATGTAAATATGTTTTCTAAATCTAACAATATTTTTGTATTGTGATTTTTGTAAATAGAATCAATTAAATTTATAAACATCATATATACATCCACATTTTCTTATAAAATGAACAACTTGGTTAAATTAGAATAGAGATATTACTTAAAGAGAAGTGATTAAATGTTGAAAAATCTAAAAAAATTATTCTATGTGATTTTTGCTTAAGCTAATTTTATACAAAACATATAAATCTTAAGACATTATTTTTAATTTAAGTTAAGTCAATTTTGCTTAAGCCGTAATAGTTTAGCTTTAATCTTTGTTTAAATAATATTAGAATATCTTTTGTGGTTTAAGTGAATTAATTTGAACAATATTTATTTAGTGAACCTTTTTTTTTTTCTATAACTTTTGCTTAAGCGAGAAAAAATGCAACTTAAGCAAAATTTACAGAAATTATGCTAAACAGATACAGCCAGTGCACATAGATGGCATGTGAAAGATTTGAAGAAACAATAAACAATATATTAAATTATAAAGTTAATTTTCATAATAAATTGAGACTGTGAAATTAAATGTGAATGTTTTAATTCTGAAAATCATAAAATTCATACATAAAGTTGGTAGAAAATTTTAAAGATATAAAATGACATTCAGGAGGGTAATTCTGCCTCAAATTATAATAGAACTCCCAGGTTGCATCTTCTGAAAATTGATGTTTCTACTTGACCAAAACTTTAGTTACTGTAGCTCCTTTCCATTTTACAGTCATTCTATCTAAAATGGCCTCAATTCTCTTTCAGCAAATGCTTCCTCGGTTTGATAGGGTAGATTGGTTGAAGTTACTACATCTCTAACATGTTTTTTAAGTTGAGATACATGAAACACATTGTAGACCTTAAAATGATCAAGAAGTTCCAATTTATAAGTTATTGCACCAATACAATCAATGATTCTGTATGGATCAAAGTACTTGGGGCTCAACTTAGCACTGCTTTTGTAGCCACAGAAACTTGCCTTTAGGGGTGTAGTTTCATATAAACCATATGACCAATCTGATACTTCTTGTTTGATCTATGTTTGTCAGTCAGCTGCTTCATCCTTTCGTGAGCTCTCTTCAAATGGAACTTGATCACTTTTAGAATTTATAATTCATCCTTATTTTGAAATACTTTATTGAAATCATATATTGGGAACTGTTGAATGAAATTTTATTATTCCCATTTATTGCGAAATTAATTTATTTAATAAATTAAATTAAAGTGTTACACGTGACCTGATCACAGTGAACTACTTTGCACCATTGGGTCATCCCCCTCACTACCCCAAGGTTCTCCCTTGAACATGAACATAAGCATTCTACAGTTGTGCCAAACTATAGCCTCGACAACTTTCTTAGCACATGTTATGATGCATGACAAACAACTTAGTTAATTAGCTTTCCACCTTTCATTATTACTGTCACTTCATTCAACACTTCATTCAACTTCCTCTTTCTTTCAGATGATATCACATTTAGGCACATAATCCCCCATATGGTACCAATCATCACACAGATTCCTTTGTCGACAATCGTACACATTTACAATTATCAATTTTGGACTGAGGTTTTTAGTCCTCGCCACAAATCTAAGAATCAAATCCATAACACACAAAATTCTTTGCAAGAATACAACACCTTTAACATCTCCATTGAGTATTTTGTTGCGTACAAGTAAAGGAACCAATCATTTTAAAACTAGATTGTGGGTGCCACAAATTGCAAATGTCCATGTATACATGTGTGTGTACTTACAATCTAGCTAGTTTGCATTATTCAATTAATTGAGTATGACACTTTAAAAATGCAACTTCAACACAATGTTGTAGAGATCTCAAATTGTCATCACTCTCGTTTTAAACCTACCAGTGCATAAGCTTATATACTCAGATCAAAACTCATTCTAAGAGTGGCAATCATACTTCAACATAAGGCTAACACACACCTATTCAAATCATTATGCTAATTTAATGAGCTAGAGATAGATCAAATAATTATATTAGTCCAATCCAACCAAGAACATCACCTAAGTGACACTAAAAAGGCATTCATTTCCACGATACACTGTAGAATAGCATTACTTAAAGGTTGCAACAACTTAGAGACTTTCGTTAGGGACATCACTCTCAACATAGAAACACGGCTCAGTGTCGTGCAAGTGAACACTCCCTTGATACAAAATCCTATATAGAGTGGAGTGCAAAAAATTTATTTCCTTAGTCCAGCAATATATATAACAATAGAGTGTGGAGAATACTTCTTTTAATATGAAATTGTGTGTATGACAAGATAAAAAAAAATAGTTCTTTTAATGCAAGATTCATATGCAATAACGTGCTGAAAATGTTTCTTTTTATGTAGAATTTGGCATATAACGTGTATTAAAAAGGTCTGTTCTTAATGTAGAATTACATTTATACAGAATGCAGGAAAATAAGAGAATAAGTCATTTAATGCTAAAATAGTTAGGTAAGAAGGTGCAGCACACAGATTATTGTAAAGTGCTAAATAACTCATTTTCATGTAAAAAATAGTTAATACAGCAAGGTGCAGCATGTAGAGTGTAAGAATATACTAAATAGTTCATTCTTTCATATTAGAAATAATAAAGTATTAGGGTGCCACATGCATATTGGTATTTCTTTTGATGTAGAGTGGGCAAGAGAATGTAGAATAATAACTCGATGCAGAAAAGGTCATACAATAAATGCAATGCATGATCCTTTTTTACGCAAAATGACATTCCCTTGTCTTTGATATAAAAATAATTATAAAGCAGACGTGCATTATGCAAATTATAGTTAAGTGCAAGTAACATTTTTTAGAGAATTTATTTAGATCTCTCCATATTTATCATCCTAATACGATCATAACCTAAATATTCTACAACTGAACATGACCTCTATCCATTTAATCAATCTTCTCAGCAAAAAAATAAAACAACCATACACTTAGTATTACTAAATCATGCAAGGCAGAATATACCACAATTTACAAATAGGAACATAATCAAATCAATTTCTGCAATAAGGATTTCAATAAAAGATAATGCAGGATTGTAGTCCTATTTTAAGCCACAGCTAATTACAGTACATATACACACATGATTCATTAAGTTCACTTACATATAATTTCATAACACAACCACAACGTAGTTATTTTAAATTGGGCACAATCAAGCTTATTAAATTAAACTGTCTAGCAAAGAAATAAGGCAATTTACACATATGAAACTAGATGTTGAATCATATAATTCATACACTATGAGGTGACCCCACTGTAGTTGGCATAACACAATTCAGATTCAAGTATAGTTCTATAAGGACGTAAGTAAAGGTTTAGTGTAATTTGAGTTTAGAGGGTGCAGTAACCTAGTACATGACATATAGATATTTACAACATGAGAAAAATATACTAGGAATAGTCATGGTGAACTTTGCAGTATAAGAATAAATAATTTTTTAGCAAGAGGGTGTGTGTGTGATTTCAGGTTTCAATATAAGGGGAGCAGTAAGTCTTAACACAGAAAAATAGAACTAGGTAGTAAGGAGTTTCAAGGTTTAATGTGTTAAAATAAAAGTATCCAATCTAAAACTTATTGGAGTAGACTTAACACCTTTAAGGAAGTTCAAACTCTAACTTAATCAGGATATATACATGCAAGGGTCAATATATATTCATATTGTGCATGATTTCTAAGATTAAAAGTAAAGGTCACGTGTTTTATTAAAAAGCATTATGAATAGCAATTCAAGTATGTACATAGGCACAGTCATTGAGTTTAAAGTGTAGAATCATGCAAAAAAATAGCAGATAACTCAGAGGATTAATGTGTAGAATCATGCAAAAAAACAGTAGCTAGTTCAGAGAATAAAAGTGCAAAATCATGCAGAAAAATAGCAACTAGTTCAGAGGATGAAAGAATAGAAACACTATCCCCACATTTTCAACCAATACATAGAAATATGCACAAAAATCACACATATTTCTGAAAAGAAAAGAAGGTAAAACCATTCTGCAGATAGGAACAATTTAGAAAATTGGATAACAAATAGAGAACACATAAAATGATTACGCATGCAACCTTGGAATTTATCATGCATTGGGTTGTAGTTTAATATCCATACCAAAGTGATAGGGTTCATATAGTCATTTAGATGTGATACACCACAGAACACTAAAACAAACTCAAGATCTGGACATCAAAGAATAACGTACTCATAAAATCAATCTCAGATCAAGGGTAACAGAATTCTCAATGTCAACAACACTCGAGTTATGTCCATTTACAAAAATCAAAAGCACTATCGAGGAAGAAAAGGGGTAGAGTTGCATGCAATCCAATCAAACACTCAATCACATTTTATACAATCACCAAAACAATTCCTAGTTCATTAATTTGTTCAAGGAATAAAAGAAAATGAAAAAGGACTCCATGCATGCACACTGGTAATTGATTTAAACAAGGAAATCAACCAAACATACACACAATTACATCACCATGGTCATAGCAAAAAAATTTGGACTCTCCCCTTACCTCGAATGCAGTTACATGCATAAGTCGTAGGCTAGTGCAGTGTGTACAAGCTCCTGTCTATCAAGTTTGTAGTCTTCTTTTCTTCGAATATGGAAAAAGTGTAGCAAAGTCTTGAGTTCGTGATTCTCGCTTTGGAGGAAAGGTCCAAAAGATATACCTTAAGTGTGCCAAAATCTTTGAAGGGAAATGAAGTTCTAAGATCTTTTTAGAAGTGTAGTAGCAATGATTTAAGCATTAAGAGTTTGTGTGCAACTCTCAATTTCTTAGAACGTAAAGTGAAAGAGGGAGTACGATGGTTTCCTCTCTCTCAGTTCTGGTTTTTTTTTCTTCTCTTTCAAGCAGAGGAAGAGTGTTTGCAAAAGAGAGCGAAAATGTGGTTACCTCTTGTACACAAAGGGTTGAGAGAAGTGTGTTTTAAGGCTCAAGCATGCATGCATTACGATTGGTAAAAAAAAAGGTGGTAATAATGAGGATGGGTAGCATTAAAAATCCACTGAAGTTTCATGTCTTTCTCTTTCTCACCTCTCTCAGAGTAATGGCATGGAAATGAAAGGGTGTCACTAAAATAACATTAAATGAGAAAAATGGTGCTTAATGGAGATTTTATTCACGAGTTTCTCCCTCCTCTTTCTTCATGACTTGAGTTGGTGGGTCATTAAACATCCTTAATGGCTAGCATCAATATATCTCGAGCCACATTAATTAAGGAATAAATGAGCTCTAATGGCAATGTCTAGTAGAATATTTAGAAATAAAGAATCTCAAGAGTTCTCAAGGGAGATAAAAAGGCACATGTGCACATGCACTCAACACCCACAAAAGATATTAAGAAATGTGAATAATGAAAATATGAATTAATGTGACAGCGAGGTATTTATGATGTACCAAGTCCAAGTTTCCCCCTACATGCTAATGTCTTTTTATTTCCCAAAGCCACTACACTTAATATTTGCACGGCCAAAAAGATAGGGAGTTTGAAATAACGAGAAAAAGTTTTAATGCTCATTAAATGACTTATTGGATACAAAGGGTTGTCTACAACCTCCATTAACCTCTTGATTTCACGTGCTAAGCTTAAATGCATGGATTAGTGGGATTGCAAAATAGAAATTAATGTGCCCCTTAGTGGTCTCTAATGCACATTAATGAGATAACAACTCATCATTAGCCCCTTAATTAAGGGTACTTAGGGAATCTGACTAGCATAATAGCTAGACGTAAAGGAGAGTTAATTCCCCCTTTCTTAAAAACCAACGTGGTATTTAATGAAGTAAAAAGATGGGTAGAGTTTAAGAAGGATAGTTGAAAGGACAAGTAGACAAGTTACACATCATTTATGAAAAGCAATCCTTCTTCTCACATTGTAAGATCAAAAGGGCAACACATGTGATTCAAAAGACCTAAAGGGTAAGCAAAGAGTTTTAGGCCAGTTGTACCCCTTTAAACAAAGTTAAAAAAATTAAGGGTGGTCAAAATAGACTTTTAGTTTCTACACCCCACATATTGCATGGTTCCTCTAGGTAAACAAAAGGTAATAAAAAAAGAAAATTTTCAACTCCAAAGTAGCACACAATTGCAAACCAAGGTTTAGACACTAACTAAAATTTTGAAGATGTTCCAAAAGAAACCTTATGGAAGAAAAAGTTTCAAATGATTTTATTAAGATTTATAAATGATTTATAGAAGTGGTTATTACAATATATGAATTAAATATGGATCAATAAGTTAACTTGCTACTTATAGCTAACTAACTAACCAACTTAATTTTATTTCATATCATAGAGATGAATTCTTTGTAGTAGTAATAGTATGAACCAATTTCGACCATAGGCTCTTTGAGTTGTGCAGGTTTTAGATTTTTCGGGTGAATTATTGCATGTTTGCAGTGAGAGGTTCTGAAAGTAATAAAACCAGAGTAGATTTAAAAAAACAAACTTAGATGATGGCTAAGGACGCCCACATAAGAGATGAAAAATTGAAGAGAGTCACGAAAAGGAAAATGGAAAAAGAAAATAGAAACCTTAACTGAATTCCACCATATGAAGCATGGAAGCAGAAACTTCGAAGCAAAAAGTCAAAAACAAAAACCCAGAAGTAGAGGAAGAAAACGAAGACATTAATGGAAGCACTGAAACACTATTTGAAGCACGAGAGCAGAAAGTCATAAACGAAAACCAAAAACAGAAAGATAAACTTGCAGTCGCAAAGAGGCAAGAGTAGCAATGCCGCGAGGAGACATGACTTTGATATAATGAAATTAGGGTTGGGTAAAATTATAAATGTAACACTTGATTTAGTCTTGGGATATAAAAAGGGACTTTTTTTTTTTTTTTTTTTTTAAATTATGAATGTCATGTTATGATTATTTGGAAGGGCAACATCACTTGCTCCCATTCAACATTCCGCATTTTAGCCCTTCATGATACAATTACAGTGGTGTGTGTTTGAGTTGATTGGATGTAACGTAATACATACAAGCCCCATTCCCTCCTTTAAGTCTAGATCCATGGATTTTTTAATTTTTTTTTCTGACGGGGCATAGATCCTTTTAGATCTTATTACCGCACAAAGGATTACAACAATGAAAACTTGCTGAGGTATTTATGTAAAGTTGTAAGGTAAAGCATATACAAAGCAAAATTAAATTACTTAAACCATGAATTTCCAAGAAAAGAGGAAAAAGAATACAAGGAAGCTGCTTCTGGTGATAAACTATGATACCATTACCAAATCAACAGAATGGGCAAAGCTATAACTTCATGAGACCGGTTGAAGTACTGTACACTAGCAGCATGTTGAAGGATGGATATGCTGGCTATAACTTCCCTGACCTCTGCCAGAAATGACACTTCCAAGATTTGAACAGCTTGACAGAGTTCCAGATGTCCAACAGTGAAGTGTGATAACTCTTCCATGCAACAGACACAGAAACTGCATCCCAACAGCCAAGCTGAGTGCGCTAGGGATACAGAGAGCTGTTCACCCTTTTGAATAAATCGTTGAACATCGAAAAAGTTTTTCGGAAACGTATCCTAGCTCAGTCTTTTACAACCTCCTTCAGAAAAAGTATATCATCACGTGGATGTGCTTCTTCCACCTTAACAAATACTTCATCACCTATCTGTGTTCCGACAGAGACCCAAGCAGAAGTTTGAAATCCAACCTGCAAATGAGAATCACATTATGAATTCAAAAACATCAATATTATATCTTGTAACCGCATTTTACACGGGGTAAAACACCAGTAAAAGCAATACTCGGAGGTTATTTAGACAGCCATATAAATCAAGAAACTGACAAGATGAGAAATATCATAGTACCACTTTTAATATCTGAACTATTCGGATAATGAGATCTATCCGTCTTAATAACCATTTTTCCAAGGGAAATTCTTTTATCAAGCTACAGAAATTACCTCCCAAACAAAACAATTGATAGAAACTGTATCAGAATGAGTGAAAAGAGTATATTATTGAACCCTAATCCTGATCTTGCCACAGTGGGCTGCAAAACCAACAGGAAGAATGACAAGATTACAAGAATGTATTGTTATTTGAGAGATCCAGGCCTCTCCATCCCTGTTACACTTCTGAATTCTTGTGTCTCCTCTCTAGTTTCCCTCCCCCTCTTTTATGCTAATTAATAACAGATTCTGCTCCTTAAGGTCTTCAACCCTAATCCTCTTCCTCCAACTATAAACTCTAGTTATTGAAGGAGGTCAATCAATTCTCCTCCCAAAAGGGGCCACCTTGTCCCCAGGGTTAAAGGTTACTACCCCTAAACCACTACTGGTCCAAAATAACTTTCACTTCCTCTTAAACGTCAACATGTGACTTCCTCCATTCTCCTCTAGTGCTCTTGTTCAGTAATATTTTCCTCCAAGTTCAAAGAAAAGTTTTATTGAACTGCAATAAGACTATTTATTCTCTATGGTAATGAATATTGGGCTTTAAAGGGACTACACAAGAAAAAAAGTGACTAACAAAATGAAAATCTTAAGATATATGTATGGTCACACACACACAAAAAAAAAAAAAAAAAAAAGATAAGAAATGATTATATACAAGGGAAGATTGAGATAACATCTATCGAGCAAAAGATGACAGAAAATTGGATAACTTGTTTGAACATGTGCAAAGGTAACTAAAAAGCTCTAGTGAGGAGGAGAGTTGATTGTATGGTTTGAAGTCTTGTGTGGTACAATAGAAGAAAACCAAAATGAATCTTTGTGGAAATCATCCAAAAAGGAATCTCATGATAAATAATATCTTTGAAATTTGACTGTTTGATAAGTATATATTTTAAAATGTTTTTATGACGTATTATGTGCTTGACCCTTATTTGATGAGGATTATATACTAATTTATTATTTGTTACAGTTTAGCATAAAGAGGTTATCAGTGTATTATTTTTTTGGTTGCAATTGAAGAAAATTTGATAGAAAATAGGGACACATTCAACAGGAAGCACAACTTTGCTTCACATCCAGCTTGAGAGTGTTTCACAATCATGCACAGCAGTACTGGAAGTTATGCACGGCCATGCTAATGAATTTGCAACTGAATTCGAATTTTAATTTTAAATTTGGAGTTTGAAAATGGATATAAAATTTTGAGATTTGCATCAGATATCTCTCTATAGATAAAATATATCTTTTTGGAGGTCAACTCATGATCTTTTCTCTGATTTTACACACTATTTAAAGAGTTTTCACACACTTAAAGAAGAGAACTTTTTAACCTGAACAACCTTTTTCTCTCATAGAACTTTGTCACTTGGAACTCTTCCCTAGACGACTTTTGACAACTCTTGGAGCCGTTTGGGAGTGGAGATCATTGGTGAAGATGTAGGATACTTTTCCGGATTCTGAGTAAGTGATTGAGAGTTTTTTGGAAACAAGAACTCTTCTCATTTTTTTTCCCTTGGATTCTTTTAATTTGCATTACTTTCGAATGACTATGGGTTTATTTATGTTTTCTTATATTTTTGCCTTGCATGATCATTAAGGGTAATAGTTTAGAGAAAAGATTGCTAACATTACATAATAATTAGGTGTTGGTAATATTATAATGACTAAATAGTGATAATAGGAAACTAAGATTGTAATTAAACTAAAAGTAATCATAAAGAGGTGTAAAGGTGAAACTACAAGATGTAGGTTAATTTTGAATAGTTTTCTTATTAAAAGTTGCACTATTTTCTCTTTACCTTATGGATTTCTTTCTATTACTTTCCATTTATTCTATCACGCATTATTTAAGTTCAAACAATTAAATCACAATAGTTTTGATAATTGAAAATAATATTTGTGGGACAATATTTCAGGAACTCAATTTGAAAACCTATTTTATTACGACCAGTACACTTGCCTAGGAACACTTTCGACTAAGTTCAGTGCCATCATATGATCCATGTAACCACCTCATTTCACACGATAAGACTTTATTGCATTTTTGGGTGTGAAACAGAGTATCAATGCCTCTACTACTATACTATGATCCCATGGTTTCCATTAAGGACTGCAATATGGTGAATGGTAAACAATGATGACCATCATTGTCCTTCATTGCTTTTTGTTCGGGCTAACTCATTAGGCTATCGTTTGGAAAGTTTATAGACAGTTTATTGAAATAGCTTATAACTTCTATAAGCTCTTCTTAGCTTATTTCAATAAGCCTTTTAATATAGCTCATCAAAATAAGTTGTTTAAAGCTTAGCCCTTAAGTTCTATGGATAATTATATGGCATAAGTTATCATACAAAAAGAGTTTAGTGAATAAATACTTAATTAAACTATATATCTAAATAGGTAAATCAAAGAAAAGTGCTGAGCATATTCCATTTGCTCTGCTCATCTATAAAATTCATTCCATTGGATGTGGTCCATTAGCTTAGAAAATTGACCAACTTATGTAATCCCAGTCTTGCCTTTGCCTCCAACCCTCTTAAAATTAGACTAGACTTAACCCCAAAGACTAGCTTATGAAATGAGGATTGTCTAACATTTTTCAAGCTTTACTTTGGCCATATCTGTAATCAATGAGCAATCTCAAAACCCTCACCAGCAACATATTTTACATTGGAGTTGGGGAACAATATCCATTTGAATCATCTTCTTTGACTCTAGCATAATATTAGCAACATACAAGCACAAAGGTCTGGTGGTTTTGGTAGTGGGAGCTTGGACAGCATATGTAAGAACACGAGCTCCACCGTAATTTCTGTGGCAGAATCCAAGTCAGGCAGCTTGGGTGGTGGTAGTGGGTCAACCAAATTGGGAAAGAACCAAACTCAAAGGCTAACACATGCTCTTTGTTGCTGTGCTTCCCCCATGTGCTACAGATAGAGCAAACTTTCCTCTTTGGTTCTGCTTCGCTGAAGTTTGCTTTTCTTCTTGTTTTCCACCTTCAAATGCTCATCCTGGCTTCTATTTTCAAGATGATTCAAAATGTTGAGTGGTGGTTGTTTTCTTGCATTTACACCCCCCAATTTCTCCCTTGTCATATTTCTTCTTTCTCTGGATCTTTCTTCTCTGCTTGCTGCTTTTGTTGGGTTTCCCCCTCTTGGGTTGCTTCCTTTTCCAAGGTTCCTAATCCCCACAGTTCATGTTTCTTTGGTGCATCTGTTTGACTTTCTTGCTTCTGATTCTTTTCTTTCATCTTGAGATGATACTAGTTCTAATTCCAACTCATTTTCTGTTTCCACATCATGAACCCATATTGGATACCTGGATCTTGTTTTGGTTGGAACTGCTTGAACAAAGCCTTTGTGAAGTCCGAGCATGTCACATTTGGATTATTCCCTTTCCACACAAACCACCAATTGAAAGCATTAGCTTGCATAGCCTTCCCAACTCTTTGTAAAGAACTCTTCCTCAAGCATTATTTACTTTTGTTGCCTCAATGCTGCTCCACATTAAATAGCCACCAATAGGCATCCTCTCATTCAAATTCTGGAATCATCATCAAGATTCAATATCCAGTTGATTGAAACTGGATCAGATTATGAATGATAGAGTGTATTATTAGAAAGAATGTTGATTCCCAAGATATTCAAGATATCCAGGCCCCTCTGAAGTCCCTATTACAAGTTTGAACACACAGCGTCTCCTCTGTGGTTTCCCTCCCTTATCTATACTAATTAATAACAGATTCTGTTATTGTTACTGGTAACCCCCCCTCCCCTTCCCCCATTTATTGTAATGAATAACAACTTGTCTTATTCAATTACAATGTATCAAGACCCTTAAGGTCTGTTACCCTACCCTAATCCTATTCCTCTTACTATACTATAGACTCTAGTTAATAAAGGCACAACATCCAATTTAATATTCAGTTATTCACTGAATAAAAATATCAGAGTTCATCCAAGGGCAGTGATTTAAAAGTAGTACAATTAGATCACTAAAAGTGGTCACCTATAATCATTATGTTATTCCAGCATATCCAGAAAAAGGTAACAAAGGAAATTAATCCATCATTCATCCCAGATTAATAACATGATTGAGGTCATATTTAGCCACTGATATCATTTAAGTAATGTAAAACCATCCCTAACTAATTACAGATGGAGCTATTTTTGGGCACCCAATCTTTTATGTGCTTGCATTTCTAACTGGTACAATCAACTGATGGCATGGACTGCCAAACACATTATACAATAGGAATCATCAGCTACTTACCTCAACCAATAATAGGGCTGCAATTCGATCTTTCAAAAATCTAAGGATCATTGCACGATATGTTTTCTCTTTTGGTTGTCTTCGTAAATATTCTAATATCCAGTATCGAAGACTACTGCTGCAGAGCTTCCTCGCTGCTCTAACTCTCTCGTTTACAACTGCTGCAATCCCTTCAAGCTTACCAGCTGAAAAAGGTGGAGGCTCACCTTTAAGAAATGCCTTTACCTAAAGAAAATAAACATTTCCAGACTGTGAAGACAGACATGGGAAAAAGTCCTAGAAGAAATTAATAAGATGTATAGCATATGAATTACCTTTTTACAGAAACACTTTTACAAAGGCAGCTATGAGAAAGGTAATGAAATATTTATTTCAGTAACATGTTGCAAATAATTCAATCATACTGTATAACACGTGATGGTATGATGACCAATATATTATTAATCATTCATAAGACTAAAGCACGAATTGATAAAATAAAGTCTTCTAGGTTGTATTCTTTGCTTGAATAGACCCAATTAATACTTTGGTAATTGCTAAATAGTTAATTCAATAAAGAAAAATAGATAAGATAAAATGCTGTACACGCTATTTTTACGATGTGGAGTGGAGGCACTCTCAGAAAGAGTAGAAAGGTAGAGAGCAAAGAAATAAAATAAAATATATGCAAGATAAACAAATTCTCCAAAAAGGAGAGAAGGAGTACAAAAGAAAACAAAAACAAAGATAACAAGAAACACATCAAAGTTGTTCATTCAGTTCTGAAATAACAAAAATGTATACTCCCTTGAAACAGCCATGAAAAAAACACCAAAGGGAAGCATAAATGTCGTCTCAAAACACATCTAGATGTATTTAGGTATCCTTAAAAATGTGGGCATTTATCTCCAACCAAAAACATATCAGATCTCTCAGAAAATTTGCATGCTGACAAAAAATTTAGCTTCTTTGGTTTCACCTACAGTATTTTATTATACCAAAAAGGGCAGCAGATGTAATGGTTAGTCATTACCCTTAGGGTATGTTTGGGAAGGGAAGGGAGGAAAGAACATATTTCTTAATCTTAAATTAAAATAATTATATATCACTTAAAGATGATAAAAACATGATTAATATATTAAATTTATGTCAATATATAATTTTTATATTTTATTTTGAACAAATATTAACTTTAAAAATATTTATTTAAAATATAAAATTTGTCTTTCCCTTCCCTCCTTTCCAAAACCATCCTTCCCAAACAACTCCTTAAAGAAATTTTATAACCATTTATGCATAGCACCTATAATGGAAAAAATGACCGAAAATTGTCTAAGCTAGTTTGGTCGTGTAAAGAAGACCTTTGGAGGTGCCAATAAAGAGAGTGAATTACATGACTCTTAGTCAGGTAAAGAAGAGTCAAGAGAAACCCAAAAGAACCTTAGACGAAATTATTAAAAGAGACCTTTTAATTAACTAAAACTTTTGAAAATTTAATTTTTGACCAAACTCAATGGCATCCGTGTGATTCATGTAGCTGACTTCACCTAGTGAGATAAGGCTTGATGATTGTTGTTGTTTGTTGTTATGTATAGCAACCTTCTTTTGTAAATTGTGTATCCATATTCCTCCAAATTCATATAGAAAATTCAATCATCCCAGAGTTGCACAGTTTGCATCCTGTCCCTCATGAAGGGAACGTGTACATTTTCATTTCTTTTCACTTTCCTGATTCTTGATGATTTTATAAATCAAAATTTCATTGCAGACATCTAGAAGCATCAAAGTCTGCAATCTACCATGACTGCAAATTATATAAAATGAAAGCAACATACCTGATAATGAGCAAGAAGATCTAAATATCTACGAATTGGAGATGTAAACTGAACATAACCAGGAATTCCCAAAACCCCATGGCGGGCTGGTTTCCTGAAATCAATTTCAGCAGCACGCATTACTTTGACCAGTGCGAAGCTCCTAACAGGTCCTTCTGGAAGATGAGAAAATTCAGAAACATTTATATCTGATTGGGGTTGTCCCCTGTATGGTAAAGGAATGCCATTCTGGGATCCAAATGTGGCAATAGCTTCTCCACAGAGTATCATCATCTCAGAGACTAATCGCATTGCAGGGTCGGCCTGATTTTCCACATAAAGGTTTAATGATGGCTCTGGATCCTCTGGGTTAGACACTTTAATGCGAGTATCTAATGTTGCAGTCTCAACTGCACCCTGATCAAAGGCAGGGAAAGAAAATGTTTTTATGTATCAGAGTCTAATAATTCTCAACAACTTATATAATTCCACGTGCCTTTATAAATTTTCATGCACATTTTTCAATAACCAAACCAAATTATACACTGAATCATTCAACTAACCTACTATTGAATAGCGTCCCATAGTATCAGAATATTTCTATAAAATTTTATTTTAAAGAAATATCAGCCTCAGAACAATTAAATACTCTCCCAAAAGAGCTTTTCTAAGCAAAGAAAATGAACAGTAAAAAAATGATATCCATCAAATCAGGCTAAAATTTTACAATATTTGTGGTTGATTTGCTAAATAACAATATATAAAGTATTAATGCAATTTTTCATCACTTATCAGCCACTGATGAAATTCTAAGTTTGATGGACCTAATCTCCTGGACAAATCTATAAATATTTTGTTGGACGATGTAAGTATTAAGTTTCATGTGATCCTAGAGAAAATATAAATATTGTTGGACAAATAACTAGGCAGTTTTGAAACCTCAGTGATAATTTAAGAGGAAAATCTCCTCAAATGTGACCTAAGCTAAGAATCAACTCCTTTTATCAAAAGAAAGTGTAACATCCCCCTTTTACCTTATATGTACATGCTTTTATGATTTCCAGAAAATTATTATTGTTGCTATTAATTGCAGTGCTCTTAAAAATATTTGTTTTAAGCTGTAAGAAATTTAGCATACATTAAGTAGTTTATTCCTGAAAATTATTATTTTATTTTATTCAGATAAATAGTATGTCTTAGTTGTTAATTATTTCTGTTACTGACTCCTAAAATTATATCTACGAGAATTATCTTATTAGTGAAATTTTATTTCCATTCATGTTTTCAAGCAATCCACTCCCTCTCTTCCTTGGCCAATGCCTGCTCCTTACATTGAAATTAATGTTATTTTAATTATTTGAGATGTTTTCCCTCCTCTTCCTCTATATAAGGATGTGTGCGGGGCCTCATAACATTCAAATTGGTCTCCTACATCACAGGCCATGATCGATAAAATTTGTACACTTCAAAGCAATGATACTTGGGATCTTGTTCCTCTTTCTTCAAGGAAGTCTATTGTTAGATACATATGGATTTACACCTTAATGGCCATATTAATCGTCTTAAGACTCATCTATTGGCCAAAGGCTACACCCAAATCTTTGGTTTAAATTATGGTGATACATTCTCTCTGATGGTTAAAATGGCCTCTGTTTGCCTATTTTTGTCCATGGCTACAATCGTCACTAACCCCTAAATTTGCTTGATATCAAGAATATCTTTTTCCATGGTGATCTCTTGGAAGAAGTATATATGGAACAACCTTCTAGATTTAGACTTTTGTTGCATAGGGAGAGTCTTCCAAATTAGTTTGTCATCTACAAAAATCCTTATATGGACTTGTACAATCTTCTAGCACATGATTTGGTCGCTTCAATACTGAACTCTAAGAATTTGAAAAAGCTCAAAGTAAAGTTGATCACTCAGTTTTCTATCATCATTATGCCTTGGATGCATTTATTTTAGTGTTTATGTTGCCAAAAGTTATTACTGTTAGCAGTCACCATGGTATTACATAGATAAAACAACATTTATGTCAGCATTTTCAGACAAAAGATCTTGACAAACTTTGATACTTCTTGAGAATAGAAGTGGCACAATCTAAGAATAACATAATTTCTCAGAAAGACGTATGCATTGAATATTTTAGAGGAAGCTGGATTGATGGGTATCAAACCTATAAACACTCCTATGGATCCTAATTCCAAACTTCTGTCAAGTCAAGGAGAGCCTTTTTGATCCGAATAAGTATAGGAGGCTATTGAGAAGCTAAACTATCTTAATGTCACTCGTCCAAATATTGTGGATTACTTGTGCATATTGAGCACGCTCTCCTATCGATAGGAGTTCCACTTTTGGCTATTGCGTTCTTATTAGTGATAATTTGATTTTATAGAAGCGTAAGAAACAAAGTGTGTTCATTCAAATGCAGATGCAGAATATCTAACCATGGCCTTAGCTACATGTAAACTTATTTAGTTGAAACAATTGCTCAAGAACTAAGATTTGGAGAGATTATGAAAATCACACTCATTTTCAATAATCAAGAAGCCCTGCATATTGCCTCAAATCCAATGCTCCATGAAAGGACAAAGCATATTGAGTAGATTATCACTTCATTAGAGAGAAAATCCTATCCAAAAACATCACTACTAACTTTGTCAATTTGAATGATCAACTAAAGATGTCTTCCCAAATTATTGAGAGGTTTTCATATTAGTTATTTGTGTGACAAATTTGTAGCATATGACCTATATGCTTGAGCTTGAGGGGTAGTGTTAAATATATGTAATTATAGTAATAAAGTAAGTTTATCTTTGCAATTATGTTAATTATGTATTTGAATTTGAATATTTGATAAATTTTTTGTAATTATTGTTATTATCAATATAAATATATGCTCCATTATATAGCTTAAACACACGGATTCATCCACGTGTTCTCTCACTCTTCTCTCATTCAACGGTAAGTATGAATGTATATTTTGGGTATCTACTTAATTGATTGATTTACTTGAAGTTTTTTTCAAAAAAATGATAATTTGTCGCTACAAAGTTGAAATTTTTCAGTTTGGAGGTGTATTATATATATATATATATATA
The DNA here is from genome assembly GCA_024086825.1 of Abrus pulchellus subsp. cantoniensis. NCBI lineage: Eukaryota > Viridiplantae > Streptophyta > Magnoliopsida > Fabales > Fabaceae > Abrus > Abrus pulchellus. The sequence continues at coordinate 18,755,121 of CM044056.1, forward strand.
TATGATGATGATGATGATGATGATGATGATATGTGTTTAAATGTGACTCTGATGTTATGGCCAATCAAATGTTAACATGGATGAGTTCCAAATATTGATGACTTGAGATATCAAAAGACAGATAGATATACATCTGCACATGCGTGTGTGTGTGTGTGTGAAATTAGTAACAAGTTAGAAGAACCTTTGAAGCCCTAGATAGAAATTTAAATGAACGGTTTGAAAATATAAAATTTAGCTATAAATTAGATTATTAATTAAAAAAATTATTTTGTAATTAAAAATCTATATTTGGGATTTGGATTTACTAATCAAGATTGAATTAGGAATTATATAAAATCAAATGAGTTTTTATGTTAAGTTACCAGAGTATGGACAATTTTGAGGTGATTAGCCAAAGGGCCTATATGAAGGAAATTTGAACTAACAAGTGTGCTTATGATAGATGTGTATGTATGTCTCCAAGGAATGGCTCACAAAGAAGTGAGAATCAATGTTATTCAGCTGCATCTTGTAAAGATGATTGGGATGATGCATAGATTGTATATACGTAGACGTCATACTGGTTTAGAAGGGAAATCTAGGGAGGGCCTGGTGTGAAAGCCAATCCACACCTCTAGGATTAATACCTTTTGGGGCGTAGGGGATATGCTATGTTTGAGACCCTCAATGGCTGGGATGGCTACCCTCGTTGAGACTTCTCTTTGCAGACTTAAGTGGGAAACTAGTTCTACATGCATTGCATCTCATTATGGAAGTGACCAACTATGATATTTATCAAATTTATGTACACGGTCATAAATATTGATCATGGCTATGAATGTATGTCATGAATGCATAATTATATATGTGGTTTTCTGCTGCTGAGGATAGGTAATTCTTCAGATGAGTTATTTTGTAATGTCTTTCGGATGGTTGTATGGTTAATTTGTTTGGTGCAGCTCTAACGAGTTTAAGTTTGTTTATCTTTGGATTATGTTTCTCTGTGCAATTGATAGTGTCAAGTTTCATTTAGTTTATAATAATCATTTGACTTTCTGTTTTCATTAAAATTATGTTAAAATATATTTAGGCTTGTTTTTATGTTAGCAGGTCTGGTTTAAATCTTTATTGATCAAACGGTCATATTTGATGAGTTATATTCCTTTTCTCAAACTATTCATTTAAGAGACTTATACAAGATATTGGCCAAGTTATGAAAGGAATTTCTTAAATCTTGAAACTACAAAACAATCGATTCCCAAATTAGGGAAATTGGAACTTCAAATTGTTTTTCTCAGTAAAAATATTTCAAGGAAATCACTCTTTGTCATAAAAAGTTAACTGGCAGAATGTGTGGAGTACATGATAAGGTGAATAGGAATTTGGTCCTGACAGGAAGAAAGATAAAAACCCAAATTACCTGGAAACAATTTTACAGGCAGAGTAAAACTAACAAATTTAAATGTACCTGCTGACGACGCCAATTGGAACGAAGGTATGCAGCCTCAGACAAAATTCTGAGTTGACCCTCCTCTTCAAGGTTCAAATGGAGTAGCTCAGATGCACTCTCATAAGTCAGCATGTATGTTGGTTTAATCAATGAGTTAAACACTGAACATTCTGCAATACTGTTACACCCACATAGGACATCAATAACAAAAGGTCATCTTAGTTATTATTATGACAATTACTTTGGCAAGAGGAATTCATTGACAGAAAGAATAAAGCAGGGGAGGAAGACAGAGAATTACGCTGGAGGGAAAGGAAGGGAAAAAAGAGAAAACATTACCTCAAACCATCTTTCCACCCCTTAATCTTAACAATAACCGCCGCCCCCCCCAAGATTAAAAAAAAAAAAAAAAAAAAAGAACAAAGCAGAAATCATATACCTATATATGTTAATATATTTTACTGAAAAGGAAGTTAAGGATCCATGACATGAGCATTAAGTTAAAAAAACACAGAGACTTATGCTTGTAGCTGAGAAAATTTGAATGGTTTTATAAGTTTAATACAAAAAACTTGAATGCTCTTACATGTAAATTTTACCTAATAGGCTAATTCAAAAATTCAACTCTGTTATGAAACATAGGAGTGGTGAAGATCAAATTCAATTTAAATGAGTTGGCAATCACAGCACATGCACATAAATCAAAAGGAAAACCAGAAAAGGTTTCACTAGTCATTCATTTGATTTCAAACCTATGAAGCACGAACATATCACTTGTTTAAAGTGTTGCGGTGTCAGACACTTCTGACATTAACACTTCTCAGACACTTGTTTGACACATGTCTAGCACTCCTCACTAAATCTCCAATTTTTTTATCACCTCAACCACTTGAGGCAAAACCTCTCCATACAGTTTGGAAATTTGAGCCAACATATCAATATATATATGGTCACACATTAGTATTATTTAAAAAACTACATATTTTTAACTCTGAAAAGTTAGCTTAAAGTATAATGTAAAATATTAAAAACTAATACCTTTTAATTTTTTTGTAAGGCTCATAGAAAAAATATATAACTTAGATATTGGTTTGAGAAAGTGAATATGCCCTGCTTTGAAAGATGTAATTTTATCTTGTTTTGGGACTTTAGTAAAAAGAGCAAGTGCTTACATTGTAAAATAATGTCTCTTAATATTTTTTGTTTAGAAAATTATTATTATTATTATTATTAGATGCAGTGTCCCTGTCTCCTATATTTTAGGCATTAGTCATGTCAAAGTTCATGCTTGAAAGCTTCAAAACCACCGTGTTCTATACTTCAATAACACCCTCCCTCTTTCAACCTAATAAAAATGGAGTTTCATTGTTACCTCCTCAGTTAGACCTCCTAGGCCCATTTAACACTTTAAGGAGTAGCAGGAGTACACTCTCTAATGTACTCTTATTAACATGCTCCTAATTATTGGCTAAAATTTATTTAAAACTGTAAATGGACAAGAGAAAATCATTAAATTGAGAGTGAGAAAGAGTAAGACTCAATGGTTGATGTAGTTTTTAATAAATTTTAGAGCAATAACTAAGGGTGTATGAGAAAATTAGAAAGTATATTTCTTAGTATTTCTCTTTACACTTTAGCATCAACCTAATGATATGAAGCAACAACTGATACAACAAATTCCTCACAACATCCAACTGGTGAATTTAAATTTACCTGCCATCATTATGCAGCACAACTGATACAGTAATAGCATTACAAAACTCCCCTTGTCTCAAACTCATGCCCCCCATCGCAAGATTTTCAGGAAACATAGAATAAGTAGCAGTGGGCAAGAAAACAGAAGTTCCTCTTCTCATAGCCTCCCTGCATGCAATGAAGTACATTGTTAGATAGCATACTTAACACATGTTAGAACATGTAAATAGCAATAAACATAAATTAGGGATTTGATTGATTCATTTGTATTTATGATTGATTCTATTTGTTCCCTAATACGTGATTATAAATACAACTTGTGTGCACCTACAAATCTACAACACACAACATTCAGACATATTTTGCTTATACACATTATAGAGGAACATAACACCAAATATTCAATAAAATATCTCATTGAATCACCGCCAGATACCTGTCCAAAATACTTCCAGGTTGAACATATCTAGTTGGGTCTGCAACATGTATCCAAACTTTAATCCGACCATCTTGCAACTTTGTTGCACTCAAAGCATCATCAAGCTACATAGTATGATCAGTTAATAAAACAGTAGGCTTCCTAAGATAAATGGAGCAACACTTGTAAAAATATCAACCCAATGAATAATACAAAAGGATAGATTGTTCACCTCATCAGCCTCATCAACATCAATGGCATAGACCTTTAAATCAGTAAGATTCTTCCTATTAACCTGACCATAGTAAAACACAATGATTACCTAACAATCAAATTATTAACATGTGTCCAAGTAGTGATTACTGATTAGAATAATTACAGCAGTAAAGGAGAAAAACTGAAAAACAGGATGTAAGGAAAGCTTTAAAGTCAATCCTTTACACAGTTTAAAAATTCCACAACATCTGTACTGTCCATGTATTTAGCAGATGAATTTGAATAATCCATCTTCTAAGACTAGTTACATATACATCATTAAAGCAGGTAAGACACTGGAGAATAGGAAATCTAGATCTTTAGAATTACCATGTTTGTATGACACCTGTTTATCACCTCAAATTTCAAAATCATAGCTATGAGTGATGACTTTGTTTGATTGCATTTAGCAGTTTTAGATATCCAAAATTAAATTTATAACAATCTAGTCAAAATCATGCAATCTACGATCTCCATCCATGTCTCTATGCTGAATCGGTGCTGGGAACACGAAATGGTGGGATCGTTCTTGCTGGGTCGTAAACTCGTTGAAGACATGCAATTTCGACGCACAGAGATGAAGGCTTTTTGGGCCAACGACCTGGCCCAACCTCATTAAAGCTTTTGGAACCCTAAAATCCCATAACCCGCACTGTGACTTCTTCCTTTCTTCTTCACTCTGTTCTGCGAGATTGGGCGTCACTATTGTGCGACTTCTCTGCGAGGCTCTGGTGACTGCGATTTGGTTTTGACAACTGCGATTCGGCTCCCGCGACTGGGCTTAGCTCTGACGACTGGATTTTTTCTGTGATTTGGTCTGGGCTTTTTTGCTTTTTGTGCTCTGTTTTTTTCTTCTTCATCTTCATCATCTTGGCTGCTGCGTGTAATTGCGATTTTCTTCATTTTTTGCTTATGTGCTCTGCTTTCTGTTTTATGTGCTACTGCAGTCTGCGACAAAATGGCTTCAACTAGTAGTCAAGCTCTTCCCTCCAAGTCATTACCAAAGAATGCACCGGGAAACAAAAGTGATGTAGCATGGCAACATGGAATTGCAATTGAAGGTACAAGAAAAATTCAATGCAAATATTGTCAAAAAATTATAAGTGGAGGTGCTTATCGATTGAAGCATCACTTGGTTCAAACAGCCAAAGATGTTGGAGCAGGCAAATCTGTTCCGGATGAGGTCAAAAATCAAATGTAGAATTTACTTGTAACCATGCAAGAAAATTTGAATAAAAAATCAAATTCCTTTGCTGAGAGAGAAACTTTAGATACAAGTGATGGAAGCAAAAGAAAATCAAGAGAGAATGAGGTGATTGGAGGAGGAAATATTTTTCAGAAAAGGACCACCCAAACAACAATCAACAACATATTCAACAAAACTAGAAGAGAGGAGGCTTGTCAAGCTATTGGAAGATTTTTTTATGATAATGCCATATCATTCAATGTAGCAAGAAGTGATGAATTTTCTGTTATGTGTGATTTAATTGCCAGCTATGGTCTTAGATTTAAACCACCAAGCTATTATGAAATTAGAGTAAAATATTTGAAGAAGGAAATAGAGTTAACAAAGGAGAGATTAGAAGAACATAGAGCTGAATGAAATACTGTTGGAAGCACATTAATGATTGATGGGTGGATTGATAAGAGGAGGAGAACAATATTGCACTTCTTGGTAAATAGTCCTAAAGGAACTATTTTTTTTAAGTCTATTGATGCATCTCATATAGAAAAAATAGCTAATAAAATATTTAAAATGATTGATGATGTTGTTGAAGAAAATGATGAGAAAAATGTAGTCCAAGTTGTGACTGATAATGCAGCAAATTATAAAGCTGCAGGGAAGATGATGCAAAAAAGGAAACACTTGTATTGGACCCTTTGTGCAGTCCATTGCATTGATTTGATGTTGGAGGACTTTGAGAAGAAGATACAGATTCATGAAGAGACAATTCCAAAAAGTAGAAAAATTATAACCTACATTTATTCAAGGATAGGTCTTATTTCTCTATTGCAACAAGGCAAAGATTTGATAAGGTCAAGAATCACTCGTTTTGCTACATCTTATTTGACTCTAGGGTGCCTTCAAGAAAATAGAGCTGCTTTGATAAGAATGTTCACATCTAATGAATGGAAGTCCTCTAAGTTTGCTAAGACAAAGGATGAGAGAGTTATAGAAGAATTGATTTTGGAAGAATATAATCACTTGTTTGAAGGCAGCATTTCCTCTTATCAAAGTTCTTTGAATGGTTGATTCAGATGAGAAAACTATGGGCTTTATTTATGAGGCAATGGATCAAGCTAAAGAGAATATTCAAATTGCTTTCAATGGTGTTAAGAAAAGGTAACTAACTATAACTACTATCAAATTAAATTATTCTCCATTTTGTGATCTATGTTGTATTGTATGTTGAATCTTTGTTGTTTGCTCTTTATCAGTTACGTACCTATATGAAATATCATAGATGAAAGATGGGATAAACAGTTCCATAGGCCTTAGCATGCTGTAGGCTATTTTCTTAATCCTAGGATGCACTATAGTCCTAAATTTAAGGCTGATCTTGAAGTTAAGCGTGGACTATATGATTGTTTGACAAGGATGGTGCTTGATCAAGATGAACAATGTAAAATTGATTATCAACTTGATTCATTTAAAAAGCGAGCTGGTAATCTTAGGAGTCACTTAGCTAGAAAAACTATTGGTATGCGTTTGCCAATTGATTGGTGGATGTCTCATGGAGATGAGTATCTTGAGCTTTAAAGATTTGCTATTCGAATACTAAGCTTGACATGCAGTTCTTCTGGATGTGAACATAATTAGAGTGCCTTTGAGATGGTAAGTAGAAATTCTTTTTTCGAATATTATGTACTAGGCTAGCCAACTATTTTTTTTAATCTTAAATTATAATTTAATATATTATTATTTGATAGGTGCATACTAAAAGAAGAAACCGTTTGAAGCAAAATACAATGAATGATGTGGTACTTGTTATGGCAAATTCAAAATTGGCCAAGTAGAAGACAGCTAGGAGAGTAAAGGATCTTCACATAAATGTAGATGATATTCCATCTAACAATGAGTGGATAGTGGAAAATAATAATAGAGGAAATCATGAAGATTTGGGCCTAGAAGACAATTTGGAAGATGAGGACATTGAGGTTGATACTCTTAATGAAGATGAGGACTTAGATTTAGATCAAGGTTCAAATCAAGATGTCGGTGTTGGTGATGTTCCTAATATAGACAATTTAGATGATGAAGGAGATGATGGACCAAATGAAGAAGATGGGCCAAATGAAGATGATGAAGGATATGATGAATTTTTTTTATTATCAAAATATTTTAGATATGATAAAATAGATATTTAAAGTTTGGATATTGATTTTGTATTTGGTTTAGAACTTTGGAATATGTTTATGTTGGACATGTTCTTAATATTCATCTTTTAAAGTACTGTGGTTTGAATTGATGTTTTTATTTTCTTCCTATTTATACTTTTTTATATGTATATCTACAATTTTGTAAGATCTTACGTTCCATGTTACTATCCTACAAGTCACGATCCTGGACTCCCTCTCTGATCCTACGTAGAATCTCGATTTTGACTACCATGATAACAATATCCTTTCCCACCCTTGAATATGAAATTGACCAACAATATATGTATACCATGTAAGTTGTAATTAAATAGCATATTTACATCAACAGTGAAAGACCAATTGTTAAACAACATTTTTTAGAAATTTATCGATAACCAATTTTGTTGACAATTTTATCTCAATAATAAATGGCGGCATAAATCCCTCATCAAGGAACAAAAATCCTCTCTGAATGCATCAATTTTACACTTAGTAATATTTGGTTTCGAAGGATGGGAATGGACAGGTATATCAAAAATTTCTATCATGTTAATTCCATGTAACTTAAACTACTATTCTAAAGAATCAGCTATTAAGAAAGAACGTTTGTGATAGATTTCATATTTGAGCAATATATTCAGGCAAATAAAACTCACCTCATCAGGATCAGATGAGTCTAATAGAACACTTTGTAAGAAAAAACGTTTGTGATAGATTTCATATTTGAGCAATATATTCAGGCAAATAAAACTCACCTCATCAGGATCAGATGAGTCTAATAGAACACTTTGCGCTGCTGATATGATTACTTCTGAATGATCAGTGGGAATTCCCAACTTCAACAGATCAAGATTGACATGTACAGGAAAGTATCCAATACCTATGAGAAGTTTAACAGCTGAAGAAGCTGTTTTTGCCAGACCCATTTCCTTAAGTATCTGCTAATGACACAGAAGATCTATTAAAAGAACAAGAATATTGATATAATTGGACCAAAGAGATTAGAACAGAAAAGAAAAAGAAAAGAAAAGAGACAAAATCCAAGAATCATGTATTATTGAGAAATGACTCTTGTTGAGGAATTGATACCCCTACACTAGTGCAGAATGCTTTACAACAAATGCTGTAAAAGTCCCAATCAGGTATTCGAGAGCCTGATCTCTCCTAGTCCAATCCAAGTAATTAACCAAGATGTCCCCCACTCCCCTCTCTTTCTCCTATTTATTCCTCCCTTGTGATTATTGGTTAGTTATCAGTTATTCAGTTGCTGATCCAGGGCTGGCCCACCTTTCTTGTTTCTTACATACACCTTCCTAATTAGAGGTCTAACGAAAATATACTTTGGTGACAGACATAAATAACATTCTATTCTAGAGATTCATTATTACTATTCAATGATTTTCTACTAAAATTCCTAGCAAGGAGACAACTGAATCCACCAAGATCATCCTTTCTTATTGTTACGAAGTGATAGGACAGTCACACAATAGTGTTATATGGCAGTTATGCATGTTTAGTGATAGGACAATTATATGAGGTGCAGCATGGAAGTTATGTGTGTTTCTTAAATAGGATGTGCGACAGATTTCTGATTCATTCAGTTAAATTACTGAAACTTGTTTGAAGGAGACTCCTGGTTAGGGGTTTAGGCCGGTGCTAGTGTTCTGTTCTAAATATTCTGGATTAATTCATAATTTTTTCAATTATACCTTCCAGTTTGTGTCTTCAAATTCATGAGCCTAACAATTGGTCCAATCTGCCAGATGCCACCAACTAGGATGTACTCAAGACAGAGGGATTGGAGAAACAAGTAAAGCAGATTTCCAAGATTAATGATGAGACAAGGAGATCCAACTCTGAACAGATCATTGTTTACAAATGACGGCAAAACCTTGAAGAAATGCAGAGGAAAATTGATAATTTGTTTGAAATGCAGCCTTTATTGAAGGAGTTCATCAAATCATTGATAGGACAGTTATGTAATGAGTTGTGTGGCAGGTATGCGTATTTTGCAACTGTAGGACAGATACATGATGTTTAGCTTGACAGTTAAGTTATGTTTGTCTTTCTTAAGTAGGTTGGGTGACAGATTTCTGATTCTAACAGGAAGTGTTGCTTTAGTAAGTGCCAAGCATTAATGCCATAAGCTTTGTACAAAACTTGCACATAATCCAATTAAGTATATAAATATATGAGGAGTCTAATTAAAATAAGTTAGAGAATCTCATGCATAGATTCTCCTCTCTTCTCTATTCTTTTAACTCTTCATATTCTTTGCATAAATGAAAAGAAGCACCAATTCCTACAATGCTATATTAAATCAAAAGTTACCATCCCAGCTGTTTTCCTTTGTTCATCATTTTTACATGCATCAATAGCATATGCTTCAAGTGATTCAATTCTGCCCCAATTTTTCTCATCAACCATCCATGAAGATTTTGGAGGTTTATCTTGAGAAGACTTTGACTTTGCAGAGGTCAGTAATTCAATAAACTCCTGAAGTTCTTTCACAGCAGCCTCCTTGGCAAGCTTCCTACGAATAAGCTCCTCAACCTGCCTTTTCACAGTATCATGAATTAGTGCTGTAAATGATGAGCAAAGAACAATCAAAGAAGATAATTTCCATGGGCACAAACCTATAACTGCACCCTTTTACCTACCCAAAGCAATTTCCCTCTTTCTAAAACAATAATAGAAGAAAATTATAATAAAATTTGGAGGATAAGGAATAATCCCTGACTGAAAAACAAAATCAAAAAAAGAAAACACCAATGTAGCTTAGCTGCCCAATCACTCTGCACATTTGTCAGGGAAACCTCATTAAGAAGACCACAAACATTACACCCAATAAAAGCCCAAAGCTTAGTACATCAGCTATTGTGTCAAAAATATCTCCTTAAGAGATACAATTAATATGAGAGAGATACAATAATAGCAACATTTAATGTGTTCTTAAAGCTGAACGGAGTAGCAATAATAGTAATCATTTAAACTATTATTCTATGATCCCAGTTTACAAGAAATATATAACAAGTTAAATCAAAACACCCAAAATAATGCAAGGCTCTCCTTGGAGCGCATGTATATGTTAGGAAAGGACTCCAAAAGGGAGCAACATACTTTATATAAGTAATGTAAACTTATTAACTTTCAAAACCTACTCTACATATGAAACTAATACATCTACCTGCTCACTTGGTCGAGGTCCATAAATGGAACGAGATCCTTTAGTTTCAAGCACAGTAAAATATACTTCATCTTTTGACAGCGAAAGATGAGCAGAATAGCTCTCAAGGGGATCAGAACTGCCAAAAATTATCTGCAGAACAAGCAGCTTATTTAGGGGCAGAGGGGGAATGCTTTAACATCTAGTCAAGAAATCATCTTACCTCAGCCAACTCTTCAACTGTCACAGACTTATTCTTTTCAAGGAGCTCAACCCAAGCAAATTCAAGAAGTGATGGATCCTGTATCATATCAACCATAATTTACTTATTGAAAACATGTAACAAGTTATAAATTTGGCATATTATGTTACCATCCCGTAACCATTGTGAAACTGACCATGTTGTCCTGAGCCTTCTGAGCAAAATCTGCAATATCAGCTTGATCGAAATTGTCAATACCGGGAACAATATACGTCACTTGTTGTGGCTTGATGGAAGAAGTGACACCATTCTTCAGCCCAACAAAGACAAGAAACAATTAGACTCCACAAAAACTAGTAATATTCAGCATTTATAAAAACGCCATAAGTTCCGACACCTAGCAACCTATTAAACATGCCGCATTATGTTGTTTCTACTAGAACCTGATCAAAAACCATCCAATTCTTCTTGCCATCGGGTCTCTGAGCAACTGCTAGCAATACTCTATCAGAATCCTTCTTGAATTCCAAAAGCAACCCCTTTTGCAATGACCGGTTCACAAGTCTGTCTTCTACAAGCTCCTCCTTCATCAATCCCATGCTGTCAAAACAATAAATTAAATTAGTACCCAAAGCAATGCCAAAGCTTATAACAAAATTTACAAGACTTGCTTCTCGTAGCAGTTATCTCAAAAGTGACTGTACAATTCCACGTTTGGATATTGCATAAACCAAAACATGCTATGAAGCTTATATCAGATATTTTCGATTGAAGGTATAGCAGTGAGGATTACGCACATGGAAGCGGCGGCAGCGAGACGCTTCTGGCGGCGTTTGCGCGCGGTTCGGAGCTCTTCCATAACGCTCTCGAAGAGGGTGTGGATGGAGCGTCTTTGAGTTTGAGTTTGAGTTCGGGTTTGAGTTACATAATAATAATTATAATGGGGAGGGACAGAGTGGAAGGTGAGGGAGCGAGATGAGAAGTGGGTGGCGGCGAAGGAGAAGAAAGGAGGAGAAGAAGAACGGAAGATGGAGCAGTTATTCGCCGCTCGAACGGCCATGCTTCAAAACTGACGGAGGTGAATGTTCAGAGGCTCATCCCGGGTGTGGGAGGGTAAGATGATAAAAATGGAGGGTGGTGTTTGGCAAGTGAGTGGTGTGGTGCATACTCCACAGTCAAGACCAGTTTATGTCACTTTTATACAGATTTTTATAATTTTTCTTATTTTTATTTTCTTAATTACATTTTTTTATGCTCTTTTGTTTATTTATTTATTTATTTTACTTATAAATATAACTACAAAATACTAGCATCTATTTCTAAATATTGAATGTAAATCTCTGCATTCTTAAATGAAAACCTTTTTTAAAACTATTTTAAATATTTTTAATAGTTATTTTTTTCTCTATTATATCATATATTTGTTCTTCCATAGTATATATTCTTATTTAACTGCACCTTAATTTACTTTTTATAATCTATTTTTATGTTTAAAAAATATATCTCTTTAATTTAGTTCTACTTGTTAATAATAATAAAAATATTTATCTTTTTAAAATATTAAATTTAAAAATAATCATATAATATATTTTTTATTTTAAAATATTTTAATTTAATTATTCATGTATAATATGTAAAAAAATTCACTTGTTTGAGTATTGACGTATATTTAAAATATATTTGATAAAAATAATTTTAATAAATATTAAAAAAATTACATGCGCATCCTCTAAACTTTATTCCAATTGTATCTATTATCGAATTTGTTACTATAGCAAGTATTTTTATTTAAATGGAATTAATTGTTGAGAAAATATTTTTTTAAAATATGAAATATATTTTAAATTAATTATATAAAATTAAAATTTTAAATATTAAATTTTAGTATTATTAATTATTAATCAATTTAGTCATCATCATTAAAAAAAATGTTAAAATTAAATAATGAAATGATAGTTTATTGTGTTAAATGACATGTGAAAGTTTATTCTAAATATAAAATAATGTCATTTTAAAAACTTTCTAAAATATTTCATTTTTTATCTTTTATTTTTGAGATTTTTGAGGAGTAACATTCTTCATCTTCACCCCTTCTTCAATTTCATCTTCTTTCATGACATATTCTCCTACCATCGCAACAATGACATTTACCTCCCAACAACTCTACCAAATCATATACTTGGAGTGAAGAAGGAAGAGAGTCAATAATACTTTAGCCAAATGACAAGAATGCTAATAACACGAATCAATAATATTTTGGATAATCGTATCTATGTTTGCTATAAATTAGATTAGATGTGAAATTATTATGAAATTTTGATTTTAATTATTTTGGAGTTTTTCACTTCAACGAGTAAAAATTAAAAATAATTTATAAAATAATATAATTTCAAAATATTTTATCAAAATGGTAAAAAGAACAATGAACAAAATATAAAAAAATAAGTGTAAAATGTAACACTCACTCAAGAGATGACATGTCATATCTTAAAAAGTCAAACAAGTCTAAAATGGATTAATCTTATGACCAAGTCTTATGTCAACAAGGAAAATGGACATGTATCAATTATGCACAAAGTCATCGCAATTGATATTGCATCACACAGATGACATTGACATATGTCACTTTATGTGTGGTCTAGATGCATTTTAAAAGGCTGTCTTCTTTATCTTTGGGATTACATTTAGTTCATTTGAGAGAAATATTGTTGAAGATAAAAATCAATTTTGATATTTTTGAGGCTGAAAGTTGTAGTTTTAAAACATGTATGCTATTATTTAAATTTTCAATTAGTATTTTTTTTATTTGTAATAATACTATTTGTAAAATAAAATAATAAAAAATACATGCAAATAAAATTATAGTTGTTTAAGTAATAATCATAAAATGTGTACTAATATTTATGCTATGATAATGTTAATATTTTTTATTTATTACAATAAATAATATTTATTTAACTCCAATGAAAGTATATATAATGAATTAAAGATATTAAAATAATAAACTTCATTTTAGACATATCTAATATGTATGAATAGATAAATTATGAATTCAACTTGTTATGATCATAGCATTCACTTGTCACGAGTAATGATCATAGCATTATGAACTGCTCTCAGAATTTAATTTTATTTGGTCACAACTTATATGTTTGATTTTTGGGATAAATGTATTTTTACTTGTCAAGAGTAATGCATGTCAATTAATCTCTATTTGAGTGACATCTTAGGATTAAAATTATAGTTTAACATAAAATTCACTATCCATTTTCCTAAGAATAAATTAAATTAAATTTTAAAATTGTATTTCTTTATCAAGATTATTACAATTAATATGTCTATAATGTTGAGAGTTATTCAAAAATATATTTTGCTCTTATTATGTTAATATACATTTAATTTTCTTAGGTTATAATCATATTACTCACATATGTATTAATTTACCTTATTGTTAGAGTGAATGATAACTACTTAAATTTGGTAAGATACGAGGTTATCACCTAGAGACTAAAAGGATAAGTCTACTTAAAGGTAAACTAAAATGGAAAAAAAAAAGTTTGAAATCCATGGAATATTAGGTGGCAAAATTTGTCTTATTTAAAAAAAAAATATTATAAATAGTCAAAGTCTTGACTTATGCATCATCACTACATCATTTTACATTTTTTGGAGTTGTTACTTATAGAGCAAAATAATATAACTGCTTACCACAGATAACTTTAGAGAGCAATTATGTATTAACTGTTTTCTAAAGTTACTTTTAAAGAGTGATTATATGTCAATTGCTCTCATAATTTAAAATTTTTAAAAATCCTAATTGTTTCTTGATAAGTCCATAATTAGGCCTTTTTTTACAGCTCATATATTTATGTATAACCCTTATTTTAATTAAATTTTACAGTGATTTATATATTAAATGTGAAGTTTAGTATGAAGAGATCACAAGTGGATTTTGGGTGCATTTTGGGCCGAAATTAATGAAAGATTAGAGCTTCACAGCAGTCAACACGCCAAAACCCTTTCAACAAGGCCTTGCACGGCCGTACTTATCTGTGAGAAGTCCAATTATAAAGAGTTTTTAGGATTTGTAAACCCTACAAAAGAGATACCTCAAGCATCTTGTTAGACACTGTTTACATCTTGTCTTTTACTCTCTGATACACTTCTCATATCGTTTCTCTTGTACGAGATCTTTGGCATACTCTTGGCAGGACTTGAAATTTTAAGCGATCGTACCTGAAGACCGAAAACTCATTTCACACTCTAGTTTTCTATTTCTTTTGATTATGACTTTATTTATGATTGTTTTAGTGCTTTCCTTTACCATGAGTAACTAAATCCATAACTAGAGTGCAGATTCATCCAAGATTTTTGCTGCAGCAAGGAAGGGTCTCGTTGTAGTGAGAGTGTAGCGAATCCTAGGATATTTGAGGAGTTTAGGGTTTGGAAAACTCATTTTCCATTTCTTCCTTCGAACACTCTTTCGATTCTCAATCCTTTTTCACTTATTAAATTTTCTCCAAAGTCATTCGTAAGTTAGATTGAAGGTTGAAATAACGTTTGGAGAGTTTAGAGGTGAGTTTAAAGAGCTAGGGTTTACGTTTTTCATCCTTTCTCTATTTTCTTGAGTTTCTCATGGGGTTTTCCCTATATTTAAGATGGAAATCCATGTGGGGAGCACTTCCGTCGTTGATTTTGTGTTAAAAGGGGACTCTACCCTATCCTTTTGTGTTTAGATTTTGTTCATATTCCTATGTATTGGAATGTGATTGAGATAGAACGTAGAAAAATGTATATTTAGATGAAAATAATTTGGTTGTAGTGAGATTAAGATAGAAAAATTGTATGAGATATAATGTGGTTGATGTTGAATAGTGTGTGTGATGAAATGGTTTGATTGTGATTGGATTGTAATGGAAACTTTGTGTGAAATGCAATTTGGTTGATATTGAGTATTATGTGTAGTGAAATGGTGATAGAAATCGTATGGTTGGTTACAATGTGGTTGAAAATGTGTGGACATGCCATTGGTTGATAATGAATATGTTGAAAAACTATGAATAGTTCAGTGATACACTAGGTATGCGGATAGGGGTGGTAAAAATACCTTGGAAAAGAGAGGGTGGTGGTGATTATCCATGGTGTGAAACTAAGGTTGAAGGCATCAGGAAACTATGATCACAGTGCCACAGTGAGCGTGGCTAATGTGCAATGAGCGCATGTGTGTTTGTGGATTGATTGAAGGTGCAGTGAGTGCACCCGTGTGTAAATTGACGTGGCTTGGTGTGCGTATTGAAGTAATAAATTGACTTATGGTTGTTCGATGAATGAATTAAATTATATCATGGATTATGTTAAAAACATGCGAAATATGCTAGGTGAATCTTTATGCTTATGTGTGTGTGTGTGTGATAATGTAGAGTACTCACTCTTACATTTATTTTCCAAGTGACCAAGGATCAATACCAGGCTCAGTGAAGTGATGGATGAAACTGCTATAGGACTTAGAAAAATTCTTTTGAAATTATGATGTATTAATTAAGTCTTGTAGCAATGATTTGATTCAGAATTTGTAATCCATCCGTATTTTGAAATACTTTATTGAAACTATATATTGGAAACTGTTGAATGAAATTTTATTATTTTCATTTATTGTGAAATTGATTTATTTGAAAAATTAAATTAAGGTGTTACATGCATCAACAGGCTTCGGAAGCTCTAGCTTGATTATAGCAAGTACACATACTCTTGAACCTACCCAGATACATTTTGCAGAATTAGACTTCTTCACTAGGACACTCTCTTCTATTGTGCAGCCACCTACACTTGAACTAAAGCCTCTGGCCAAGCAAGCACTTGAGTGATATTTTAGCAGATTTGGATGCTGCACAAGAGGAAAAGTTGCTGCAAACTTTAACAGCTCACAAGCAAGCAATTGGGAGGACCTTGGCAGACATTCCAAGGATTAGCCCATCAACTTGTTTGCACAAAATCTTGCTAGATGAAGATGTTAAACCTGTGAGGCAACCCTAAAGAGGACTAATTCCCACGCTCCTAGAGATGGTGAAGAAAGAAAGAAGTAAGACATGCAAGTAATGGCAAAAGAAAAGGAACATATCGCGTAATAATGAGATACTCCAACTACCTCTCTTTTTTTGTGAGGTGTTTGATATATGGAGTATAGATTTTTGGGGTCCCTTTTCCATTTCATTTGGCTATGTTTATATTTTGTTAGCAGTGGACTATGTCTCCAAGTGGGTGGAGGTAAAGGCCACTCATACCGATGATGCTCATGTTGTTGTAGATTTTGTGAAGTCACATATTTTCTTCAGGTTTGGACTTCCTAGAGCATTAATCAATGACCAGAGATCACACTTCTGCAATCGTACCATGGATGTCTTACTTTGGAAGTTCTGGGTTATGCATAGAGTTTGCACACCATACCACCCTCAGACTAACAGACAAACGAAGATCTACAATCAGAAAATAAAGTAAATCCTAAAAAAGACTGTCTAACCCAATAGGAAGAATTGGAGTCTGTAGGCTTATAGGACCGCCTACAAGACACCAATAGGAATGTCTCCTTATCGGGTTGTTTTTGGCAAGACATGTCATTTATCGGTGAAAGTGGAGCATAAGGCATTATGGGCAATCAAATAATGCAATTTAGATATGGATGTGGGTGGCTCACATCAGAAGCTTTAATTACAAGAGTTGGAGAAGATTCGAAGCGAAACGTATGAGAACTCCAACATCTATAAGGAGTCCAACAAGGCTTTCCATGATAAGCTAATAGGGCATAAAGAGTTTCACATTGGTGACAAAGTCCTTTTATATAATTCTAGACTTAAGTTGATGCTCAGTAAATTGAGATCTAGATAGAATGGTCCCTTTCTTATTATTAATGTTTTTCCTTATAGTGTTGTTGAACTTCAGGACATGGGATCTCAAAGGAGCTTTAAGGTTAGTGGGTATCGACTCAAGGTTTTTCATAAGGACTTACAGGAACATGCACAGAGGAGGCCACTTTTGGATTGGCCACCTACCCTAATTCATAGGGAGTTTTTCTTACCTCTCTCATTTATTGGATTGCTTGAATTTTCATTTGTGCTTATTGTGTTTCCATTGAGGACAATGTTAATTTCAAGTGAGGGTATTATGTTTTTGGTGTACATAGTCTAATTAAGTGATTATTTCATGGTTTTGATAGATTGATTGAATCATACTTTGGTTTGATAAGTGGACTTGGAAAAATCTTATGTGTTGGATTACTTGTGATGAAATATACACCTTGTAAAGTTTTGAGCCATTAATATAGATGACAATATCATGACATTTTACTTTCTTTCATTGTCTAATTACACTCATGGTTATATGATACTAGAACTTGCCTTGAGCCTTTTTGAGACTATATTTTCATAAGCTTGCATTAACATGATAGAGACATCATTTTTTTCTTGCAAACTACTAGCCAAAAGGCCAACCTTGCATTATTTTCATTGTTTAAGCCTTCTTTGAGCCTAATTATCCTATTTCTTGTAATCCTAGCTCATTTCAAGCCAAAGGTGTAAAATAATAACATGACCCAACCTTAAGGGATACAAGAACTTTGGAATTGTTTTGGAAATGATTATAGAAATAAGTGTGGAGGAGATTTCCTTAGAAAATGCAAGAGAAAAAAAATCAGCAAAAGTAATAGAGGATTATTTTTGGATTGTATTGCATCTTTATTTAGGGGATTTACTTTCATGTTTATTTTAGATTCAGTCCCCATTGTTTTTATATCCTCTTTGGTTTTAGCTTGATTACCTTTATAAATTTTTCACCTTCACCTTACCCCCTTTATAACCTAATAAAGTTCTCTTGATATTTGTATGTATATGTGAATTCTAGTGGAGAAGTAGGCAATAGGCAAGCTTATGGTTGATCATACTT
This sequence comes from Abrus pulchellus subsp. cantoniensis, assembly GCA_024086825.1. Lineage (NCBI taxonomy): Eukaryota > Viridiplantae > Streptophyta > Magnoliopsida > Fabales > Fabaceae > Abrus > Abrus pulchellus. The sequence goes on from CM044056.1 coordinate 18,773,584, forward strand.
CATGTTGTGCATTTTGAGTGATACATTTTACCTTATACACTTGAGTGATTGAGAGTAAGTCATGTAAGTATTCTATCTCTTATGGTTCATTCACTAGGTTTGATAAGTACATTTATCAATTTAGAGTGTGAGGATTGATTTCTATTTTAGCCATTATATTTGAACTTGATAGGATTGTACACAGCTTAGTTTGTTTTTGGTTCCCCATGGTTTGATTTTGTGATTTGCCCCGGAGGGCAAAGTCTTAAGTGTGAGGGAATTTGATATAACATATTTTAAGTTTACATTTATAGTCTTATTTTGATTTAGAAACACTTTTAATATGCTTTATTTTTAAAGTTTTTACAATTTTCTACTTATTTGAATAAATTGGACTTGTTACAAATAAATGCTTTAATTTTGTATTTTCAGTTATTCTAACCTCTAACTACTCTTTTAGGCATAAATTTTTCTATAGATATCGTTTTTGGCTGATTCTAGTTGCATTGGATTCTACACATCTAAGGATTCAAGATGCATATATAGATCACTGAATTTGGAGTTGTTTTTGATTTTTTATGATTTTTTGAAGTTAAGACAGATTTGCTAAATATTATTGCAGAATTGCATTTTACCCTTCGTTATTATATAATTGTAATTAGGCTTATAGTTATAATTAAGGCCCAAAATTTTGGCCATTTAGTTTACCCTAATCAGAACCTATAAATAAACTACCAAGGTTTTGAATTAGGGGGTTGGATTAGATTCTTTGAATTTTTGAGATTTGGCCGAAATAAGAATCCTTGTTTTACTTTCTCTCAAATTCTCTTATTCTCTTCTCATCCTTACGTGGGTTAAATGCTTTGATGGAAGGCTAAACCTTTCGTTCAATTCGCAGAATTCAAAAGCTGTAATTTCAATTTGAGTTCTGGGCCAAATTGCTCTGAGTTTGTTTCCTTTTTCTCTAACCTTAGAGTTGTGTATTGCGATCGTAATTAACTTTTCTGTTGTTAGAATTCAAATTAGGATTCGATTGATATTCTACTTTGATAATTAATTCGGGTTGGGTTAAATGATAATTTGATTTAATCTGTGATCTAGTTCAATTAGGTAATTTGATTGAATTAATAATTAAATTGGGTAAATGTTCAAATTCAGATTAAGATCTTTAGATATCATGATAATTGGAGTTAGACGTATTTGGTATTGTGGATTGATATTTCTTTATTTGTTTTTACTTAATTTTATTCTGTTTGTAGTTTAATTTAATTAATTTGCAGATTTTAAACCCCCAAAAGTTTACTTACATTCTTTATAAGAAAGCCTAAAATTGAATTTAACTAAAAATGTGTCTTTCTGAATCAACCTAGGTTTAGTTCTATACTATAAAATCCTTAGAGAACTTAGTTGTTTTGATAGCGACTCGACATCATCTATCAATTTAAACACTACAGTGAGCACTTCTCTTTGCAAGATACAGGGTGGTTGTGTGTAATCATTATGGCTAGTGAAAGTCATTATGCGCACCCTAATCAACTTAAAATGCTTGAAAGTGAAGAGAAATAATAACTCAAAAATAACTCAAAAAGGTAAAAGTGAAGAGAAATAATAACTCAAAAAATTTGTGAGTTGCCTCTCACACAGTGATTCTTTAAGATCACTAGCTTGACGTATAGGGCCTCTCAATCAAGGGAGTTTAGTTGGTTGAGGGCTATGACAGGGGTTTGCAAAGTGATTTCCTCAACTACCTCCAAAGAGATGGAAATTTCTAAAAAATACTTCAAACGATGGCCATTCACCTTGAAGCTTTTGTCAGTGGAATCACTCTGAATTTCCACTGTCATAAATTCATATTTTACTAATATTTTACTTTAGTTTTTAATACATTTTGTATAGAAAGGTGGATTAAGAAAGCTGAAATATTCATTAAAATGATAGAATGTTCAATTTCTTTTTAAATAGTTTAGTTGTTTAGATTTTATGAATTTCTTGTACAAAATTTACTGATTATAATATATTTTGTAGCAAACTCTGAGTTCAGACCATAAGATTGAAGGATTCAGAGAAAAGTAGAAGAAAGTACCAATTTTGGAACAAAGAGTAAAGAATAATAAAGCTAAGTGTTGGTCGTTACCACTTTTTGCAAGGAAAGTGATCACTCCAAAGCTTAAGTTAAGAGGCTAACCTACACGTTAACAATTTTTTCAACAATAGTAGCCACGTCCATGAAGAAAGGCTCTGCTTTATCACTATTACAAAGTGATTGTTCTAGAACTGGGGTAAGAGGAATCAGTTGCGCGTGATCACTATTTTGAAGAAAAGAGAACACAAGCAAGTCTAGGTAGAAGGAATAAGCTGTGTGTGATAACTACTGCTAAGAAAAGTGATCACGCATATGATCAAAGGGCAAAATAATTAGTTGCGCGTTGCTACTTTTGTCAATAAAAGTGATAATTCCAGAGAGCATTCTAGCAAAACAAGCTGCACGTGGCTCTTATTGTAAATAAAAGTGAACACATGCATGATATTTGAGGCAATTCATCTTTGCGTTGCTACTATTGTCAACAAAAGTGATTGTTCTAACTATGAAAACTACCAGAAAGCCTTCTACATGGTTACTTTATTTTATAAAAGTAGCCACACCAGAAAGGCAGGAAATCTAAAAATATGAGATTAGCTTAGAAATTAAGGGATTTTTCTTCTTTTTTTTTTTTTTAATTTTCATTCCATTTTCTTGTCTTGAGAGAGTCTGAGAGAGAGATTAGGGAAGAACACCAAATTTCATATCTTGAGGAATCAGATTGAAGATCTCATCTCCTTATGCTCTTTCTTTCTCTTTTCAACTTGTAATGACTTTCTAAACTCTTTTTAGTTAGGGATTTATGGATTTGAAATGAAAGTGTGGATTTGATTTTGGATATGAACTTTGAGTATTTGATTGGATTGAGTAGTTAATTATGTTAATAAAGTAGTTATGGATGGAAATTCAATTGACTAAACAAAGAGAAGCCTTTTTCAATGGAAGTTGAATTTGTTTCTCATATCTGAAATTACTAAGATTAGTGATTTCTTAGGGATAAGTCATCTTAATCTTGCAATCTTGTGGTTTCTAATTCTTAATGCAACACTTAATTGAATAACACCTAAGGGATTAGAGTGGTTGAGTTAAATGTTAGGGTCATTGATGAATTCACTTTTTATTATATTCATTCCATGGCTACAAGAGCATGTTTGTGAGCAATTAACTGAGAATAACAATTCTACTACAGAGGAGTTTCAATGGTTATTAAAAGCTCCTTGTGTTGATGCATTTTCATAACTTCTTACTTGGTGAACAGGTTTACCTTTTATACAAAAAAGCATGACAAACAAAGTACTATGCAAAATAATGGGGTCACTTTTGTTGCTGAATCACTTCATATATCGAGTGCAAAGGATAGAAATCCCATATATGCCAACATATCATACTTTGGGGTCATTGAACACATATTGGAATTAGATTACACAAATTTTCGAGTAGTAGTTTTTGGATACAAGTCAGTTGACAACAACAGTGGGGTTCGTATTGACGACTTAGGCTTTATAAGAGTCAACTTTAAAAGGGTGGGTTATCAAAATGACTCATTTATCCTTGCATCACAGGCACAACAAGTGTTCTATGTCCCGATCCTATTGACAAGTCATGGAATATTATGTTGTTGTCTAATAAGTTTAATGCTTTAACTGATGGCGAATTAATGGAAGAAGTTAATGTGGAGGAAGAACCATTAAGAAGTGTACAACAATTGTCAATGAGAGATACAATAATAGATGACAGAGACTTTTATGCATGACATGATCATGAAGAGGGTTTTTGATTAAATCCATCATTTCATTTCATTAAAGGCCATAGGAAACTTTTTAAGGTTCCTAAGAAAAGAAAATGGTTAAGCACAAATCTATTTAAACTTAATTTTATATCTTTTTATTTTACAAGTTTACTATTGATGCATTATTTATATTAACATAAGTTCATTTTTGCAGAGATGACATCTATTGATAACATTGAAAGAGGTTCTCCTTCTAAGTCCCAACAATTAAAGAGGAAGAACACTTGAGGAATAACAAAATTGAAAGGCATTAGCAAATCAAGAAAGGTAGGACAAAAGTTACAGGTATTTGCTAAATTCACCAATGTTTTTATATGTTTGTTAATTGTATATTATTAATTTCAATATTTGTCAACCCATTGACCCTAACATATCAAAATTCTCCTATTTTATTGGATTTGTTACTAGAAGTATAGTGCCAATTAATTTTTATGATTAGACAAATATGCCTACTAATCTGAAGGATCATATTTGGGAGTAAGTAGAGGTAAACTACAATTCTTTCACCAAGTGTAGTTTTTGTATATAATATATGTTAGATTTATATGATATGTGAATTTGTTTTTCATTGTAGCAAACCTTTGAAGTGCAAGAAATGCACTGTACTTGCATTAGCAGGACAAGATCTTCGTGCATTTCGTACACAAATAAGGAAATATATCTTTGATAAAGACAGTAATTCTCTCCCCTATCATCCAGAGAAATATCAAAGATTCATTACTGTCACTGATCATTGGGTGGAGTGATGATCACTAGATTTGCATAAAGATTTTGTTACTAATCCTTATCAAAATATGCAGAAAAACTAATGTAGTCTAGTATGCAAGCTTAGGTTGTCTCCGATGACATTAGTTGAGAATACGCATCGAACATGTTAAAAACATTAACTAAAACGAGTAATTGAGGGGATTTTGTGTGATTCCAAGTTCAATACAAAGAGCAAGAAGAAAAAATTATAAAGTTCAATCAATAAAATGTAATAATTCCTAGTTCATTCATGTAGACTCTATCCTTATTCCTCTCAAGATTGAATACTCTTCCTCTCCTCCAATTAAATTAATTTAACAAGCAAAAATTAACCTTATATTCCCATACGAATTAAGCAATTCAATGGACTCCAATCTCTCATCCAAAGATTATGTAACCTTAGAAATAAACCCAGAATTAAGCAATTCAAGTTTAGAATCTCATTAAAATGAATTAGGGTTAATTAAGCAATGTCTCCCTCATTCAACCATTAATTCAATTCAAAAGACTAGGAAGAATAAATTCATGAAAAAAAAAGGAATTATATTAACATTCAAAACCCAAGAATTCAAGAATCTAAGTAAACTCATTAGGAATTACAAAAGATTTAGCCTTCCATAGGGATGGGTCTCACAATTACCAAGTGAAGGTGAAAAGAAATCAACAACATCGCTGTAAAAATCAAGGAGAAGTAGAAAGAAAATGGAAATCAAACTCTAGGTTAGACCCTTGGCTGTCACCCAAGGCTGACCTAAGCTTTGCAAAGTGTTCTAAAAATGGCAAAAATCTAAAACTGTCAAAAGATGCTAACCCTAATTTCTAAAAATCTATTTATAGTAAAGTTGACGTCCTTTATAGTAGTTACTATCATAAATGATAGTAGCTAACCCTAAATGATAGTAGCTACGAACAGTTCCCAGGCCTTTGCATCCTTACTGTAGTAGTCACTATTGCAATTGATAGTGGTTATGCATAGTGTGCATAGTTACTATGGTAAATGAAAGTAGCTACGCATACCTCTGCACCAAATTAAACTCGTTGTAGTGTCTACTATCGTTTGTGATAGTATTTGCATGCAGGTCTATAGTGTTCTGGGCTTCTATAGTATTCACTATTGCTTCTGAAAGTAGTCACTTTGATCTTCTTTTTGGAATTAGCTTGCTGTAGTGGTCACTATCACTTCTAAAAGTGGTCACTTTCATCTCAAATTTTCTCAGAAGCCAAAAATCCATAAAATAAGTCTGAAAATTCCTGCACAATTATTCAAATGATCAAAATTATAAAATATAGTTATATAAATCAATGTAAATTAATCAAAAATTGAGAAACCTATGATATTTGACCTAAATGGGATTTTCATCTTATTTACACTTTCTAAGTCTACTTTTTTTCATTAAAGGGCAGTAAAAAATAAGCAAAAATTTAATAAAATATGAATTTATCACAATCCCAAACTTAAACTTTTGTTTGTCCTCACGCAAATCAAAATTCAAAGAGTTTCAGCAATAAGGATTGGATTTATCCAAATTTTTTTTTCAAAATTTTCCATTCCAATCTTTGACACTAGTTAACACTTCCAAAATTTTCAAAATTATGAATTCATTCAACAGAGAAATCACACTCATATCAATTATTTTCATGCAAAGTCCCACTAAACTAAAATAAAAATCTAGCAAAGTTTCATGCAAATCACACAATACAAAGGAATTATCTAGTTCACAGAAAAATGTTTCACTCTTCACTCAACAAAATTTTAGGCTAAGTGTTTTCCCTTAGTTCATGCATTTTGCCTCACCCTACCATATGCTTGCCCATATTCTCAATCTCCTTTGCCTAGATACAATGAATCAACTATCATTAGGGCTTTGTTAGTCACAAATGGAATTAGGATAGGTTCACTTTGATCAATAAAGGTCACAAGCTCAAGTGAGCTTTTAAGAGAAGGGAATTCCTTTGAGTGAATGAGTATAATAACTAGAATGGAATGAATCAAATGATGTAATTTGAGAAATTCAAGCATTCTTTCATCATGTATATTTTTTATTAGATTGCCTTATATGCAATCCTTTTTCTATCAAAATACCTTGCTGTATTTTTTTTTCTTTCACTTTCATTCATTTATTTTTTTGTGATTTATTGAACTTTGGCAATCATTCTTTTCTTCAATTCCAAGCATTTTTTTACATGCAATATGTATGATGCTCACCACCCTAAACTTAAGAGCCTGCTTGTCCTCAAGCAACTATTGTTATAATTAGCACCCCAAACTTAGTTTCTTGCACTCACTCTTGATGCAACTCAGAAAAAATACCTCTCTTAAGGTAACAAAATTATTTTTGCAGACTAAATTTAGCAAAAAAAAAAAAGGAAATATGGAACAAGGGGGATTATGTGCAAGGGTGGTCTAGGGTGGGTGGGTGGGTGTAAAGAGGGTCTCAATCATTTAGATGGAAAATTGCACAATGCATATTCAATTAAGAAGCAGGACAAGTTCTAGAGGATAGATGTAGAAATACAGGTACTATACACACAGAACGAAATTAAAGGCTTAATTTTCTACCATGGTAAAAGGTGATGATTACTTAGCACATGTGAGTAAAATTCACCTTACAAGAAAATATGTTTAGAATGGTAAGAATGGCAATTATACACAAAACAGAGAATGATTGTAAGTTGAATGAGAAGTGTAATTAGAATACAAAATTGGAATTACAAAACTGGACTAAATTAAAAAGAAAAGAACAATGAAAATATTTTTGTATTTTTGTCTATTATTATGCAGGAAAATTGGACCAAAAACATGTGAAACAGAGGCAAAGGGATCACGCTCTTTTCATAGAAGATAGATTCATAACTCAGGGGTCAAATTCATGCTCCTCTTGATGTGATTGAGGCATTCTCTACACAAAGATACACAGTGAATTTAGCACAGAAAGGAAATATGAAAGCTGAAACGCAAATGGCATATATATAAAAACATGGAGGCATCAAATATTGTTCAAAGCAACAGTGTTAGGGTAAAAGTAAAGCAGGAAAATAAAAATGACAAGGTGCAGTAATTACATGGAAATAAGGAATAGTAGTATATACAGACAAAGAGAAGAAAGTAGCTGAAAAGTAATAACAGAAAAATAAACTAAGGCTAGGGTGTCGTCTCTATCTTCAGCCTTTACCTGTGCTTCTTCTGAAAAGTTGGAGCTGCTATCATCCTCATTAGCTGCTTGAGTTGTAGTAGGGGTGAAAAGTGGAAGGTCATTCTAGACTGCTACTCTAAGATAGGGAGTGATGATTTGTACTTTATACTCACATTTATAGCCTTATGGCATCTTCCAAAATACCTTTTCTCTTTTTAATTATTGTATTTAGCATGTTTTTGCATTTCTTGCATTAAATTAGAGTTCTCATGAATACTTGTCATCTTTACTTTATATTTCATATTTTTTTTCTATTCTGACCTTTGTCCACTATTTCAGTCATAACTTTTTTCTGCAGGCCTCATTTTTGGATTATTCTTTCTGCAATGGACTCTTGACTTTTTGGGCTTCAATTTGGACATATGGATCATGCTGTTTGGAGTTTGGGGCTATTTTCTATTAATTTTTGAAGTTTAGACTTAAAATTTACCTTTTATATTTATGGTTTCTACTTAAGGCTTTTATTTTATTTTTTGCAGAGGCCTTGCCCATTTATTTGTTTTCATTTAAGACCAGTATATATAGGGGTCAGAAGGTTGATTTTTGGACTCATCTTCTTTTCCTTTTAATAATTTTGTTTTTCTGTAAAGACACTTTCCCCTTTTTGAGAGTAAATTTTTTTCGTTCCATTCGCTTGCATCTCTTCGGATCCTGCTGTGTTCTTAAATATTTGGAATCGCCAAATCATCTCGTCTCAAGCGTGGATTGCTTAATCGATTGAGCACTCCGAGTTTGTCTTTTTACCTTCTCGCAATCTTGATTAAGATTTATGCATGCATAATTTGATTGAATTTGATTTTTGTTCTTGAATGTAATATCAATCGATTGTTTTCTATTGGATTTGAGTTTTGGATAAATTCGGTATAGTAATCCTAGTTTGTGTCTGTGGTTCGTGGGCTTAATTCATATTAGTTTTAATTATTCTTGTTTCAATTTTTGTTTTTAATTTTCATCTTTCAATTTTTGTTTTCAATTTTCATTTTTTAATTTTTCTTTTAAATTATTTGTTTTTAGATTTGTTTTCAAATTTTAAATTCAAATTCATTTTCAGATTTAATTTTAGATTTGTTTTCAAATTTTAACTTGAAATTCATTTTCAAATTTATTCTTAGATTCATTTTCATTGTCTTGATCCGCTTTCATTTGAATTACTTTCATTTTTAATTCATCGTTAAATCACAAACTCCCAAATTAATCACCGTTGCATGTTTAAAATTAGAAATAGAATGAATTTGTGTCCTTGTGAGATGACCTAGGTTTACTCCCGATATTGAACGCTTGTTTGAGGAATCTAGTTTTGTTTGAAACCACTACGACGTGGATCGCGAGTGTCGTGCTCGGACAAATTAATAAAAACTGAATTGCATAAAAATTATGTAGTAAGAGGTGCAATCCGAGTCGTCTCCAAATGATGATAACGTTATATGATTATAAATTTAGAGGGGGTTTGATTTATAGAATAACACTAATTAGAATCAAAAGTTAACAAGAATTAAAAACTCTAATCCAAGAATTTAGAAGAACTATGACCACTCTATCACCGGATTCCAAGAAGATGCATCAACTAATAAATTAGTGATTAACATTAAATTCGAATGAAACCTCAATTCAAATTAAGCATTCACACGAGAACCCTCATGAATTTGATTAACACACAATTCGCTCAAAGTTTAGAAACCTCTAGAACCTAATCGATTTGTGTTAATTTAATTCACCAATGCCATTAATCTTAGATCTCAAACCTGAAAATCTAATTCACACTCCTTCAAGAATTAATTACATACATCAGCCAAATAATATGAAATCAAACAACTGCATAATTATCAATCCAAATGAAGAACTTCAATTCGAAATCATAATTAGCAAAAGGAGAAAGAAGGAAGAGATGAAACCGAATTTGTTGTTGAATAAATTGCAAAACTGATCCTCAAGAGTGTCTCAGCCCTTTTTCAATCCTTGGACTAGAAGGAAGTCTAAGCCTCCATTAATGGAGGAAAACGAAAGGTAAAAATAGAAGAGACAAAGAAGAAAAACAAAAATCCTTAAACATAAACCTAATCTAACCTAACGTCCCAACCAACCCTTTTATAGCCTACTGGCCTAATTTAAATACAGGTTCTTAAGGGTTAAAACGTAAAACCTAATTAATAATTATTCAATTACATTAATCCTCTACTCAATAGCTGTCTTTGGAATCCTTATTTATTCAAATTAGAATTCTTGAGGGAAAGTTATGCTTGTAATTGCTGCTCAGTATCCATGATGAATCCGAGAAGATCTTCGGTGGTATTTTTGGCCTTGAAGATCTATCTGATTTGATTTTTGATATGAAGAGAAATTGTAGCCCTGGATGTTAGCTTCAAAACGCATCTGAAATTGGGCTTAAACGGATATCTGTGGACTGAGATATGGCCCAAATACTATACCAAGGTAAAAAACCGCGAGTGCAGCTTTCTGACTTTTTCAAGGCCCAATTTCAGCTTCTTATCATTAGAATTGAGTTCTGACCTCTCATAAGAATTGTGCGCCTTTCTCTTAGCTTTCCTACAAATCAAGAATCACAATGAAATGAGTTCTACAACTCAAGATATGGTCCAGAAACCAAAATAGTATCAGAATTTGCCAAATACTAGAAAAATTAAATAAAGCCCAAATAAAATTCAAACATCATAAAATGATCCAATTTAAACCAATTAGGCACAAAAGAGGATTAATGCGCTAGAAAAAAGAGGAAATAAGGTTATAAAAATCCAATTGATCAACGTGGTTGTCAAAATGGCGCCGTTGTCGGAGATACAGGTCATTTTGTTTAAATTTTATTGCATGCGTTAACAGCTCTATTTAATTTCCTACATTGTATGTTTGCGTTGCATCGCTAGTATAGGTTACTATTTACCTAATTTTAGAAAAATTAAATAAAATAGTTAGAGATTGAATTTTGAGTTAAATTTTTGTGTCCACATTTCTTTTAGTGTCTTTTGGATAGTAGAGTTGTCAGATTTGCAAAAAGACTAGTAGAAAAAAAATATACAAGTGAGTGGCAAAGAAAAAATTGTGAAATCTTAAAACGGGCATAACTTTGGCTAGGAAACTCAGAATTGACATATGCATTTGGGGTAGAAAAAAATTTCCTACTCATTGTAGCTGATTGTCGTTGCTCAGATGTTCAAAAATTTCCTGCTTTCTAATTTTTTTTTATTTTCTACTATTTATTTACTTATTTTTCCTACTTTTAGGCATCTAGTTTACATAGTTGTGCATTTCAAAAAATTTTAAAAAATTTTGTGGTGTTTTCTTATACCAAAAAAAGATTTCTCAAGGCCTCAATTCATCCATATCTCACATTTTTACAATACTTGCTTTGTAAACTGACACTATTTACTTTATGAGTGTTTATTAAGTGCAGGATTTTTTGGTGATTCTAACCATGCATGACCAGGTTTAGACCAGGTACACTTTATCCATTAGACCCTGAGATTGAGAGGATATAGTCAAGGCTTCAGAGATTACAACAATCACAAAGAGAGTGCAGTATAAGACAGATGGCTGCAAACAACCACCAAGAGAGAACCTTGAAGGAGCTGGCTGCCTCTGATGTTGGCCACCAGCCACTTTGCATCCAAGTGCCTCAATTACAAGAACGCGTAGCCACCTATGAATTGAAGTCTGGTTTGATACATTTGTTATCCAAATTTTAAGGACTAGCAGGAGAGGATCCGCGTAAACACTTGATGGAGTTCCATGTAGTTTGCTCTACCATGCGGCCAATAGACGTGCTTGAAGACTTTGTGAAGATGAAGGCATTTTCATTCTCACTGTGTGATGTGGCCAAGGACTAGCTTTACTTGCAGCCAACAACAATCACTACCTGGAATGATATGAAGAGGAAATTTTTAGAGAAGTTTTTCCCTGCCTCTAGAATTACAGCAATCAGGAAAGAAATAAGTGGGATCAAGCAACTGCAAGGAGAGACTTTGTATGAGTATTGGGAGAGGTTTAACAGACTTTATGCAACCTGTCTGAATCACCAAATCAATGAGCATCTGTTGATCCAGTATTTTTATGAAGGTTTACTTCCTATGGAGAGGAGCATGATTGATGCGGCTACTAGAGGAGCTTTGATGGACAAGACCCCTGCAGCTGCAAGGTATTTGATTTCCAATATGGCAGAGAACTCACAGTAGTTCAGTTCTAGGAGTGTGACCATATCTGTGCATGAAACAGCAATTACCACAGTGGTTGTGGTCGATAATCAGAAGCTAGAAAATAAGCTTACGGAGTTAACTTCATTGGTGAGAAAACTAGCAATGGGACAGGCAACGCCAGAGATGCCACAGACATATGGTATATGTTCAGGTGATCATTACACAGATGCTTGTCTTTAGCTGTAAGAGACATCCAGTGCATCGTCCCATGTGGTGGCAGGTATACATCGTCCGTACCAGTAGCAGCAGCAGTATAATCCATTTGCACCTACATATAATCTAAGGTGGAGGAATCATCCTAACCTGTGATATGGTCCAGGCCCAACACAACATCAATAGAGGTATAATTACCAACAGCCACAGCATGTGCAGCATCCAGTCCACAGCCACAACTGAAATATACTCCTTCTCTCAGACAGGAAGCTCCACAGCAACCACCTGTGCGGCAACCTAATTCTGGCCCTTCTCTGGAAGTATTAATGAACTAGATGGATACACAGAGTCTGCAGTTCCAGCAGAATGTTTCAACCACTATACAGGATTTGTAGACCCAGATTGGGCAATTAGCTACCTCAATGAACAATCTGCAGCAGCAAGGGTCTGGAGCATTACCTTCTTAACCTGTGGTGAATCCTAAAGGTAATGTCAATGCTATCACTTTGAGAAGCGACAAAGAGCTGGATAACAGCCCGGTGCAGGCCAAACCAGCTCAGTCTAGTGCAAATGTCATAGAGAAGTCTGTGCAGCAGCAGCAGATCCCTCTTCTGTTTCCATCCAGAGCTTTTACATCAAAGAGAGTGGAGTCTGATCAAGAGCTGCTAGATACTTTAAAAAAGGTGAAGATAAATATTCTACTGTTGGATGCCATTAAACAGATTCCTAGGTATGCGAAATTTTTGAAGGAGCTATGTACATACAAGAGAAATTTAAAGGAGAGAGCAGTCCAAACAGTCCCATCCTTGTCTTAGTCCAGTCTTCCATAAAAATGTGATGATTCAGGCACATTCTCCATACCTTGCACTATTGGAGAAGAAACCTTTACTAATGCCTTACTGGACTTGGGAGCTTCCATTAATGTCATGCTATCAGCAGTGTATAAAATGCTACATTTGGGAGACTTGAAGCCAACCAACGTGATCATTCAATTGGCAAACCATAGCATAGCTCAGCCTTTGGGAGTGCTTGAAGATGTGTTGGTAAAAGTCAACCAGTTAATTTTTCCAGCCTTGATATGCAGAATGAGAATTCTACATTGATTCTGGGAAGGCCATTTTGAATGACTGCGAGGACCAAGATTAATGTTCATATAGGCACATTGTCTATGGAGTTTGGAGATGACATAGTTCACTTCAATATTTTTTAAGCCATGAGACATCCAGCTGAGAGCCATTCTATGATTTTTGACCATTCTGTTTTTCTAGTTGATATTGATGTTATAGGTTGTGATGTTGCTATAGATGTAGATTTGGATTCAGACTTCAATTTTTCTTAGTTTTCAGATTTAGACTTTGATGCTTTACCAGGCTGCACCTGTGATAGTGGCATATGTTCCATTTGTGCTGAGATTGATATTGCCATATCTTCTGTTGTTTTACCTTCCATTACAGGTGCAGGTCCAAATTCTGTTATATCCATGGCTGCTGCAACCCCATAGCCTCCATTATCATTTGTTCAGTAGTCATCCTCATTAGAGTTGAGTCTTCTGCCAAACCATCTTAAATATGCCTATCTGGATGCAGAGCAGAGGTTCCCAGTGATTATTTCTAGCAGCCTTCTGAAAGACCAGGAGGAGAAGCTGCTGCATGTCCTAAAGGTGCACAGGAAGGCCATTAGTTAGACCTTGACTGACATTCCTAGAATCAGTCTAGCTATATGTATGCACAAGATTTACTTGGAGGATGAGTCTAGACTAGTGAGACAGCCCCAAAGAAGACTTAATCCTACCATTCTTGATGTAGTAAAGAAGGAGGTAACCAAGCTACTGATGGTTGGGATCATCTATTCCATTTCTGATAGTACATGGGTTTCACCTATCCAAGTGGTGCCCAAGAAGTCTGGGATTACTGTTGTGCAAAATCAAGAGAATGAGATGGTTCCAAACAAAGTTGCCAACAAATGAAGAGTATGTATTGATTATAGGCAACTCAACCAGGCTACTAGAAAGGACCACTTCCCTCTCCCTTTCATCGATCAAGTCATAGAGAGGTTAGCAAGTAAATCCTATTATTACTTCTTGGATAGTTTTTCTGGTTACATGCAGATTTATATTGCTCCTTAGGACCAACACAATGATTCATGTTTGTATAGCTTAATCCTGCTACTTTTCAGAAGTGTATGTTGAGTGTATTCTCTTATTTAATTGAAAATTGCATAGAGATATTTATGGATGATTTTACTGTTTATGGTTCCTCATTTGATTCATGTTTGTATAGCTTGACCAGAGTTTTGGAAAGATGTGTTGAAACTAACCTTGTGCTTAATTATGAGAAATGCCACTTTATGGTAAGAGGTGGTGTAGTTTTAGGGAATCTTATTTTTGAGAGGGGAATACAGGTTGATAAAGCAAAAATTGATGTTATTTCCTCTCTGTCTTACCCTACGTCTGTGCAGAAGTTGCGTTCTTTCCTTGGACATGCAGGTTTTTACAGGAGAGTTATCAGAGATTTCAGCACGATTGCTTTGCCACTGTCCAGTCTTTTGCAGAAAGACGTACCATTTTTATTCACTGATTCATATAAGGAGGCGTTTGAGGAGTTAAGGAGGAGACTCATTACAGCACCTATCATGCAGCCACCAGATTGGAAGTTTCCCTTTGAGTTGATGTGTGACGCCTCTAATTTTGCACTTGGAGCTGTATTATCTTAGAGAGTTGATCATGCTGCACTGAGATTTCTATTGAAGAAGCTAGATGCTAAACCCAGATTGATCAGATGGATGCTTCTTCTGCAGGAGTTTGATATTGATATAAAAGACAGGAGTAGTGTGTTGAATCAGGTTGCTGATCACCTGAATCGTATTGAAGGGACCATTGATCCTTTACCTATTCGTGACAGTTTTCTTGATGATTATTTATTTACTTTGTATTCTACAGAATTTATACCCTGGTTTGCTGATATTGTAAATTATTTGGTTACTTCTATTGTACCTCCTGATGCATCTAGATCCCAGGTTAATAAGCTTAAGAGTAATGCTAAATATTATGTCTAGGATGATCTATATCTGTGGAAATTTTGTAATGACTAGGTTATCCATCGATGTGTTCCTGACCATGAGTTTCAGGATATTCTGTATTTTTGTCATGGCACATCTGTAGGAGACCACTTTGGACCACAGAGGACAGCCAGGAGAGTAATGGCCAATGAATTTTATTGGCCCACCATATTCAGGGATGCAACTAGGTTTTCTGAGAGCTGTGAGATATGTAGAAGGCAAGAGGAACTATCACTAGGAGGCATGAGCCTCAACAGCCCATTATTTTCTGTGAGGTTTTTTATGTTTAGGGCATTGATTTTATGGGTCCTTTTCCTGTTTCTGCTGGATATTCTTACATCTTACTTTTTGTTGATTATGTGTCTAGATGGGTGGAAGCAAAGGCCACCAGAACTGACAATTCTAAATTTGTTTCAGATTTTCTCTGTACTCATATATTTTGCAGGTTTGGTGTGCCTAAGGCTGTGTCATCAGTGATCCGGGAAGTTACTTCTGTAACAAGACCATAGTAGCATTGTTCCAAAAGTATGGGGTTACACACAGAGTTGCTACACCATATCATCTCCAAACTAATGGACAAGCTGAGGTATTCAACAGGGAAGTCAAGCACCCGTTGCAGAAGTTGGTGCACCCTAATAGGAATGACTGGAGTAAGTTTTTGGATGATGCTCTCTGGACTCAGAGGACAGCTTATCGAACACCATTAGGCATGTATCCATTTCAAGTGGTGTTTGGTAAAGCATGCCACCTTCCGGTGGAAATTGAGCATAGATCATATTAGGCTGTAAAGAGTTATAACTTGACACTTAAGCAGACTGGAATTGAAAGGAAGCTCTAACTTCAGAAGCTTAATGAGATACGCTTGCAAGCCTATAAGAATTCTAGATTGTATAAAGAGAAAGTTAGGAGATTTCATGACACACATATTTTGAGGAAAGAGTTCTCTGTAGGCCAGAAAGTGTTATTGTTCAACTCTCGGTTGAAATTGATTGCAAGTAAGCTTCGATCTAGATTGGATGGACCTTTTGTGACTACTCATGTTTTTTCCCATGGTGCAATTGAGATTCAGGATGAAGCTATCGGCAAGACTTTTAAAGTCAATGGTCATTAGCTGAAACTATTCCAAGAGAGCAAACCAGTGGAGTCGGCTCAGAACATAGTTGATTTATCCTTAGTGGAGTCTACTTTGATGGAGGATGTGTCTACATAGGCACTTAGGGCATTGTTTTCTTTGATTTTTATTTCTTTTCCTTATACTTTCCTTTACCTTTTCTTGCACATGTTTTGCATTTTCTATTTTTCTTGGATTTCTTGCATATGTTTTTCATTTTCTATTTGTTTTTCCCACATTGCGGACAATGTTTGATTCAAGTGTGGGGGGAGTATGCCTTAGCATATTTTTCATTAGATTCCTTTGATTTTAGATTTCATTTGTGTGAGCAACTTTTTATTTGTCATTCTTAGTTGAGAGTTCCATAACATGATAGAATTGTTTCATGCATTTGAGTTTAGCTGATTTTTCATGATAATTAGATTTTAGATCAATGATTGGTAGAATAATTACCTTAGTAAGATTTGAGCTTATTGTCTTTCTTGTGTGATTCACTCATGTTTGTAAGTACTCCAGAACTTGACTTGACTCTTTTTGAGATTATTTGTTCACAGGCATTGTTGATATAATTTAGGCCTTCTTTCACATTTTAGCTACTTAGCCAAATTGACTCAACTTGCATTTATTTCACTTGTTTACCCCTTTGAGCCTTATTAACCCTTTCTTGCTGATTTTGTAGCTCATTACAAGCCATGTGACCTGAAAAACCATGATTCACCTAACCTTGGAGATTAGATGAGCTTTGGAATTATTTTGGAATTTGGTTAAAAATAAGTGTGGGGGTATTATGTTATATTGTGCTTTGTTTGGAGATTTGGATGCATTATTAGTCATTGGAATAGTAGCTTAAAAAAAACAAAAAAAAAAAGAAAAAAAATTTTAGTATTGAATTTTAGATACCTTTCTACTTGTTTTTAACTCATTCCGCATTACTCTTCTTTCTCTTGGTTTTTAGCCTTGTTTACTTTCTTTTTATCCCACCTTTCCCTAGCCACATTACTTACCTAAAAGTCCTATTGATCTGTTGATGCATGTGTTTCAAATAGTGAAAATTAGAGACTCTTCAAGCCTATGGTTGTGCTTACTTTCATGATGTGCTTTGAGTGAAAATGTTAACTTATACACTTGAGAGAATGAGTGATACACATACCTTTAAGAGAATTTTTGCTAATTGTGATCCATGATTTAGTTAGATTGAAGTTCTTCTTTACTTTTATGTTAGGATGTCGCAATCGGGAGCACGACGGGACGGCGATGACAAGGAGTCGCCACCAAAGTTTATTAAAGAAAAATATTCGAAAAACTTTTAATAAAATAATCTTCGAAACCATGTTAGGCTCAGGAGTCGTTTACGCATAGGGAAGGTATTAGCATCCTATGACGTCTATTGATTAAAACAGTTACTTTCTAACTAATTGTACAAAAATTATTTCAACTTTAAAAATTATTTATTTCATTTTTTAAAGAAAATTATTGATGTTTTTTTTTATTTTCTCATTTTTCATTTATTTTTTTTTATTTTTAACAATTTTTTTAAGTTTTAATTTTATATATATTTTTTAGAAATACAACAAAAAAAAACTTTGAATTAAACAAATGAATATATATAAAAAAATACTATTTTTCTTTTATTTTCGTATTAAATAAATTTAAATAAAATATGACATGATTTTTTTTATTTTTTTTAAAGTAAGATTTCTCCTTTTTTTTTTGTATTTTTTCATTTTTGAACAATGAGCTAAAAATATAATAGAGAAAGTGAAATATTTATAAAATATTATTCTTTTTATTATCATATTAAATAAATTTTAAAAAAATCAAAAATACTATTTTTCTTTTTATTTTCGTATTAAATAAATTTAAATAAAATATGATATGATTTTTATTTTTTCTGAAAGTAAGATTTCCCCCTCTTTTTATTTTTTTGAATAGTGCTAAAAATCTAATTGAGAAAGTGAAATATATATATATAAAATATTACTTTTTCATTATCGTATTAAATAAATTTGAATAAAAATCAACCTGATTTTTTATTCTTAAGTAAAAATTCGTTTTTTGCATGTTTTTTTGTAAAGAACTGAAGAATTTAGTTTAATTGGAAAAATGAATTATTTACAAAATATTATTCTCTTTTTTTTTAATTGGATAAATTTAAACAAAATTTAATTTAGTTTTATCTCTTTTTTTAGATTTTTTAATAAAAAATTAAAAAATTAATTTAAATTAGGAAGATGGATTATTTATGAAATATTATTCATTTTTTATTTTTCATATTAAATAAAATTTAGCTTATTTTTTAGTAAATATTTTTTTTATTTTTTAAATAAAAAAATATAAAAATTTTAATTTGAATTGAGAGAAGGGATTAATCATAGGATCTTATTGTTCCCTCTTTTTTTCTTTTTCTTTTTTTTTTTTTGGCATTAATGAAAATAATCTTAAGACATTTTTTATTTTATTTTATTTACTTATTCCCCCTTTTTTAAATAAACATAGAAATTTTGTTTTCCTCTTGTATGATTTTGAGTTGCTCATAGTAAAATTTTTTTAAAAATAATTTAAACTAAAAAAAATAAAAAAAATTTTAGACTTGACGGGTCAAGTTCCCGTTCCTACGTATCTCCTGTATACAATGAAAGAATCAAAGTTGTCACGTAGTTCTTTTGAAAATTAGGTTTGAAAGAGTTTCAAAAGTGTTAATTTTTTTAGCTTGATTTTTACTTTGTTATTATTATTATTATTTTTTTAAAATTCACTCTTGCACGGGGTTCAAGTTAGTACACGACTACTCAATAAACCCTTACGATCCAAGCGATATTGAAGGTGGATACACCACTCTATCAAAATTACTTGGCCTTTGCGTGAATTTAAAAGCCTCTTTTATATATATATATATATATATATATTATATATATAACCAAAAATGTCTGATCGATATTGAT
This sequence comes from Abrus pulchellus subsp. cantoniensis, assembly GCA_024086825.1. Taxonomy (NCBI): domain Eukaryota; kingdom Viridiplantae; phylum Streptophyta; class Magnoliopsida; order Fabales; family Fabaceae; genus Abrus; species Abrus pulchellus. The sequence continues at coordinate 18,792,841 of CM044056.1, forward strand.
TTTTTTTTATACATATATACAATAAGAAATAAACGAGAAATATATAGAACAATAAAAACAAACACAAGAGCAAACAAAATAACAAGAAAATAATTATTGTTTGATCTAGGAATTAGTTTTTTTTTTGGAAAATTTGTAAAGAAATTGAAATTTTTAAGATTTACAAAGAAAGAAATAATTTTTAGGGTTTGAAAAATTTAGACTTTTATAATTTGTGAAATGGTTAGGGTTTTTAGATTTTTGTAAAAAGGAATACCTGAGATTTTTAAAAATTTATTTTCAGGGTTTTCAAACAATAACACTTTTAGGTAGAACATGCTTTAGGGTTTGTAAAAAGATACTTTTAAGGTTAAAAAAATGTTTAGGGTTTGTAAAAAAGGAATACTTGGGATTTTTTTAAAAAAAAAAATTTAGGGTTTGTAAAAAAGGACACTTTTGGGTAGAAAATGCTTTAGGGTTGGCAAAAGGCAAAGCAAACAATGCTTGTTTTTTTAGAATTTTTTAAGGTTCGTGAAGACTAGGGTTTGCAAAAAAAAGATAATCTTTATTTAAAAAAAGTAATACATTCTATGTGAACTAACCAAATAAGAAAAAGATAGAGATGCAAGCAAAGTACACATAATAACAACAAAGAGATTTTTGTTTAGAAATAAAAATTTAGAATTTTAATATGAACAGAAGGAAGAAATGAGAACAATATAATAGATGCAGAGGTATTTCATTTAGAAACAAAATTCGAGACTTTTAATATAACAAAAAAATATACAAGTAGAAACGAGAGCAAATAATAGAGGAAGAACAAGCAACAAAAGAAAATCTTGATTCGGAGAATAAGAATTTTGTTAGCTTTAACCTTCAACTCTTTTTTTTTACTCTCTCTGTGGATCTCGGGTGCACCTTGGTATGCTCTCGGTTGATTTCTTTTCAGCTTTCTCTTCTTTTTCTTCATTTCTCGAGCTCTCTCTCTCTAGAATTCTCTCTTTTTCTCTCTATGCTTTCAAAGTGTCACATAAAAATATGAAGTGTAAAAAGTGCCTTTCTAAAGACCTAAACTTTCTATTTATAGCCACACCTCCTAACCCTAGGTCTTATTTAATTTATTTATTTTTTATTCTTTTTATTAAAAAAAAAAAAAGGTTCCACCTTCTTATTTTTCTGATGGCCAGCTCTCACATTTCCTTAAACATCTCATCCACTTCCCTTAAAATCTACTCACTAACCTAAATATCTACATATTTAAAATTTAAAATTTAAAATTTGAAATTTAAAATTTAAAATTTTAATCTCTTCTAGACCTAAAATTTAAAATCTTATCTAAATTTTTTTTTATTATTTATGTATTTATTTATTTTAAGAGGGGACTCGGATAAAATTAGGTATTCACAGTTGCCCCTCTTTACTTATTTCTTACTCAATGATATGAATAATAAAAATTTCATATTATTATAGTAAGAAATGGGCAAAGAAGTAAATCAATTTTATCTGTGGTCCGAAAAAGAGGGCCAGTCAGATCCTAGACTTTTAACAAAGAGTAGACATGCCAGTCAGATTCTGGACTTTAGACAAAAGGTAATTATGCCAATCAGGTTCTGGCCTTTAGCAAACAATAGACATGCCAGTCTGGCTGTAGACTTTGGACAACAGGTAAACATGCCATTCAGGTTCTGGACTTTAATAAACAATAGACGTGCCAATCAGGTTCTGGACTTTTGGCAACAGGTAAACATGCCAGTCAGGTTCTGGACCTTAGCGAACGATAGATATGCCAGTCAGGTTCTGGACTTGGGACAAAAAGTAGACGTTCTAGTCAAGTTCTAGACTTTAGCAAAAGAGTAAGAGTTCCAGTCAGGTTCTGGACAATTTTTAAAAAGAGTATGAGTTCCAATCAGATTCTGGACAAGAGTGTTTGCCCATCCATAATGATGCATCATATGAAAAGTGGTATAATGATGATGCAAGAGTAATGCATGATGTGAGACTTTTGAAAGCAATGAAGACGCGTGATGCGAGACTTTTGAAAGCAATGAAGATGCATGATACAAGAAAGCACTGAAGATGCGTGATGCAAGACTTTTGAAAGTGAGGAAGATGAAAGTCTTTTCAAAATTACAATAATATTTTCATTTTGAATTTGGGATCTGTCATCCTTACAGAATCGTGTGTCTTCTAGTTCGAAATGAGATTAGACTTTCTGACTCTTTTTGTTATTCGAATTCTTATCAAGGTGTATTCCAATTTGACTGCAATTGATGATCCCAATAATAGTTTGCAGGGAGATTAAAGCTATGGAATTTCAATGAGCTTACTGCAATTGCTAGATCTATCAAGACACCTTTGATGCCCATTTCTTTCTTTCTCTGCTCATTCCCTTTTGTTTTTGTTTTTTATTTTCGTTTCCTCTTGATATGTGTTTAACAAAATGCACAATGAATTAACCATGGTTAGGTTTAAAGAAGATAACTCTATTTACTCAATAAGGAGAATGTATTTGCATGAACAAGCTTTGTTGGATGAGTGGAGAGGGTATGAGTACATAGCTATTTTGATGAACACTTTCTAGATGAACAATGCTAATATCGTACATGAATAACTTTGACTGCTTCTTTAAACAAACCATGAATTGCCCCAGTTTAGAGCTTCAAACATATGTTTCTCCCAGAGCTGCAAGCACGGGACTGTCCATAGTTGTGAATGACCTTGACCACCCTTTTAGCCAACCATAAGTTGCCCCAATTTAAAGATCGAGGCACATGCTTCCTAGAGTTTCAATTTTTCATCTTGGAACCTCAAAGGTTTTGATGACGCTTCAAATGTTCATTTAGACTACCTTTTTGGGTTATAGCTTAATGGTGAGTTATCTTGCCCTAATTTTTGCTTGGACCGCTCTTTCAAGTTTTCAGTCCAACGAGCTGCTCTAATTTTTGCCTAGGTCGCCCTTTCAGGTTTTCAACCTAGCGAGCTTTCACCTTTTTTTTTTTTCAAGGGTAGTATTTTTTAACTGCATCAGAATTCACAGGATATGATAAGTCTTTGCTATCCATGTTCGAAAGAATCAAGGCTCCTCCTGAGAAAGCCTTTTTTACGACGTAAGGTCCTTCATAATTTGGAGTCCACTTACCAATACGACTCTTTTGAATAGGGAGTATCTTCTTGACTACCAAATCCCCTTCTTGAAACTCTCGAGGGTGTACCTTCTTCTCGAACATTCTCTTTAATCTCTTCTGGTACAATTGGCCATGACACATTGCATTTAACCTTTTTCCTTCAATAAGGTTTAATTGGTCAAAACGAGTTCGTACCCATTCCGCTTCTTCTAATTCGGTTTCCATCAGCAACCTTAGTTAAGGGATTTCAACTTCAATTGGAAGAATTGCTTCCATACCATATACCAGGAAAGATCTCATGCCAATCTTTATACGTCACCACCATTTTCTAAATAATCTTTTTAATATTCTTGTTAGCTGCTTCAACTGCTCCATTCATTTTTGGGCAGTATGGAGAAGAGTTATGATGCTGAATCTTGAAATTAGCACATAACTCTATCATCATTTTGTTATTGAGATTAATGGCATTATCCGTGATCAACTTATTTGGTAGGCCGTACCGACATATTAATTCCTTTTTGATAAACCTTACTATTACATTTCGAGTCACATTGGCATATGAGGTGGCTTCAACCCATTTGGTGAAATAGTCGATTGCTACTAGGATGAAACGATGTCCATTTGATGCCTTCGGCTCAATGGGCCCTATGACATCCATCCCCCACATTGAAAAAGGCCATGGTGATGACAAGACATTTAATGTTATTGGTGGGATATGGATGTTATCTGCATAAGTTTGACATTTGTGACATTTTTTCACATATTTGAAGCAATCAGTCTCCACGGTTAGCTAATAATAGCCAGCCCTTAAGATCTTTCCTGCCATGGCATGTCCATTTGCGTGGGTTCCAAAGGAGCCTTCATGGACTTCTCTGATAATATTTTGTGCTTCATTGACATCCACACATCTAAGCAGTATCATGTCATGATTTTCCTTGTAGAGTATCTCACCATTTAAAAAGAAACTCATTGCCAATCTTCTTAGAGTTCTTTTGTCATTCTCTGAAGCTCCTGACGGATACTCTTTATTTTGGATACACTGCTTGATGTCGTGGTACCATAGTCGTCCATCTAACTCTTCTTCTACTAGTTGGCAATAAGCTGGCTGATCGCGATGTTGAATCTCTATAAGTGGCATATCTTTTTCATTGCTCAATTCAAACATAGACGCTAGGGTAGCTAATGCATCTGCCAATTGATTATTCTCCCGTGGGATATGATGAAAGGTGATTTCCTCAAATTGCTTTATCAACTCTCTCACAAAAGCCTGATAAGGGATTACCTTGCCATCTCTAGTCTCCCATTCACCTCGCGATTGATGAATCACCAAGGCCGAATCACTGTATACTTCAAGAATCTTGGCTTTTGATTCTGTAGCTGCTTGAATCCCTAGAACGCATACTTCATATTCTGCCACATTATTTGTACAATCAAAAGATAGCCTTGCTGTGATTGGGATATGGTGTTTCTCTGGGGAGATTAACACAGCGCCAACTCCATGTCCCAATGCATTAGAGGCCCCATCAAATAGCATGATCCATTTTTCCTTTCCTGACCCTTCTTTTTTAAACAAAGTCATTATGTCTTCATCGGAAAATTCACATTGCATTGACTGGTAGTCATTTACTGGCTGGTGAGCTAGGTAGTCTGCTAGGGCACTGCCTTTAATTGCCTTTTGAGTGACGTACACAATGTCATATTCAGATAAAAGTACTTGCCAACGAGAAATTCTCCCAGTGAGAGCGGGCTTTCAAAGATATACTTGATCGGATCCATCTTTGATACCAACCAGGTTGTGTGGCTAAGCATATATTGTCTCAATCGGCGGGCAGCCCAAGCTAAAGCACAACAAGTTCGCTCCAATAACGAGTAATTGGCTTCATAATTGGTGAATTTTTTGCTCAAGTAGTAAATGACATGCTCTTTTCTTCTAGAGTCATCATGTTGCCCTAACACACAACCCATTGATCCATCGAGTATCGTCAGGTACATGATTAAGGGTCTTCCATGAACTAGTGGAATCAAGATTGGAGGGTCCTATAAGTACTGCTTGATTTTCTCAAAGGCTTCTTGGCAATCATCATTCCATTTCATTGGTTGATTTTTGCGCAATAACTTGAAAATTGGTTCACATGTAGCGGTCAATTGGGATATGAATCGGGCAATATAGTTTAGTCTTCCTAAGAACCCTCGAATTTCTTTTTCTGTGTTGGGTGGTGGCATTTCAAGAATTTCTCGAACTTTGTCAAGATCCACTTCTATCCCCTTTTGCCTAACTATGAATCCAAGTAGCTTGCCAGACTTCACGCCAAAGGCACATTTGGCTGGATTCAATCTTAGCTTGAACTTCCTCAATCGCTCAAATAGCTTCTGAAGATGAACAATATGATCCTCTTCACTTCTAGATTTTGCAATCATGTCATCTACATACACCTCAATCTCTTTATGCATCATATCATGAAATAAGGTCACCATTGCTCTTTGGTATGTTGCCCCGGCATTTTTTAACCCGAACAACATAACTTTGTAGCAAAAGGTACCCCAAGGTGTGATGAATGTAGTCTTTTCTCTATCTTCTTCTGCTATTTTGATATGATTATATCCAGAGAAACCGTCCATGAAGGAGAAGAATTGGTGTTGGGCTGTGTTGTCTACAAGCATGTCAATGTGGGGCAGTGAAAAATCATCTTTAGGACTTGCTCGGTTCAGATCTCGATAGTCTATGTACATTTAGACTTTTTCATCTTTCTTAGGGACAGGTACTATGTTTGCAACCCATTGTGGATATTTTGCAACAATTAGGAAACAAGCATCAAGTTGTTTCTTCACTTCTCTGATTTTTAAGGACATTTCAGGCTTCATTCGTCTTAACTTTTGCTTGATCGGGGGATATTCTGGCCTTAGTGGTAATTTATGTTCCACAATATTTGCATCGAGGCCGGGCATATCTTGGTATGACCATGCAAAAATGTCCTTATATTCATGGAGGAGTTCTATCAACTTGCGGCGCTCATTCTCTTTCAATAAGGTGCTGATTTTGACTTCATTTTTCTCTTCTCCGAGGCCCAGATTAATCATCTCTGTAGGTTCTTGGTGGGGCAAAATTTCTTTAGTTTCTTGCTCTACTAGCCCTAGCAGTTCAGGAGAAGGATCATGCTCATGTTCAGTTTCATTGCTAGCTTGATTAATGAGACAGTCAACATTATTCTGAGCGATATTAGCATTGACACTTTTGAGTATATCATCGTCAGGTCTGCACAATTTATAGTTTGTAATAACAAAAAGATAAGAAAATAACGAAAGGTCTAATAATAAGAAAGGAAGGAAATTTTATTGGAAAATTCAAAATGCATTTTATTGATAATATCAAAAGAAAACATGTACGCCCGGTTCAATAAAACAAAATAAAGAAAAACAAATATCCTAAATCCTTGGGCAGAGCAATAGAATCAGCATTACAAATTACTTGAATTTTGAATCTAAAATCACAGGAAGCTCAATGATCTCCCAATTGCGGATCTCTGTATTCAGCAAGCACGCGCGAACTAATTGACATGTTCATCTTCGTGGGTATCTTCCTCAGCAGCAGCCACTGGATCTGCAAATTCAAATCCTGCACTTTAAAAGCTTTGTAGGAGATCACAAAAAGGGATCCTTCCAGTTTCAGGCTCTTTATTTTCTAATTTAGCCATCCTCTTTTCTCTTCTCTTAGCTATTATCCTTCTTTTATCTGCCCTTGTTGGCCTATAACCAAGTCCAAATCGATCTTTATTGTCAATTGGTTTAGGCAACTCAATCAATCCTCGCTCATTCTTGCCTAACCTGCATCCAGGCCAGTAACCTTCCTCAAGCATTACTCTCGCTATCATCATAGCTGTATTTGATGGTTGTGGCTTCATGACAAATGTTCCCTCCCCCACATACGTCGTATTAGCAATCTCAAGTGCCTGAAATGAGGTTTCCAGAGCCTCTTTAGTGACGCCAATGTAAAGGGTGGATGAAGGCTTAGTTACTAACAGGTCCTCTTCAGTTGAGACAATGACTAACTTGTCATCTATAATAAACTTCAGTTTCTGATGAAGTGTAGAAGGTACAGCCCTTACACAGTGAATCCATGGTCTTCCCAAGAGATAGCTATAGGCCGGTGCGATATCCATCACATGGAATATTACCTCAAAGATAATAGGTCCAATCATCACCGGTAAAGTCATTTCCCCAATCACTTCTCTTCGAGAGCCATCGAATGCTTTAACCACCATGGTACTTGGCTTCATGTATGATCCATCTGATGGTAACTTTGCTAGGGTCATTTTAGGCATTACTTTTAGTGAAGAGTCGTTATCAATTAAGACTCTTGCCAAGATATGATCCATACACCTCACAGAAATGTGCAAAGCTTTGTTATGTCCCGCTCCTCCCACGGGAATTTCGTCATCAGTGAATGTAAGATAATTATTGGCAGTGATGTTGCCAACAATACCTTCTAGCTTATCAACTGAGATATTATGGACAACGTGAGCCTTATTTAAGACTTTCAACAATGCTTTTATATGAGGTTCTGAGTTCATCATCAATGACAATAATGATATTCTAGCAGGAATTCGGTTTAGTTGGTCCACCACCATATACTCGCTCTGTTTTATGAGCTTCAAAAACTCATAGGCCTCTTCATGAGAGACTATTTTCTTTTGTTCCCCCTTTGAGTCAGTTGCCTTGGTGCTCTCCTTTTCACAATTATTCCTCTTTTCTATCAACTGTTCATTCCTCAATTCCTCAGGAGTATATATTCGACCACTCCGAGTCATACCTCCGACACCAGCGATATTTGTAACATCAACAGCATGGGAATCAATGTCCTCTGATTGACTCTCTTCATGATTATTAGTGTAAGCTTTCACATCATATTTCCAAGGTACCGCTTTATTGTCCTTATATGGGAAAGGCATAGGGACTCGTAAAGTGATGGGCTTTGGTAGAGTAGATACCGATGCGATTCTTTTCTTGGTGTAATGGATCACTAAAGGTTTTGGGCTGTTTGAGGTCAACTCGTCAACTGCTAACACCTCTTGATCAATCTTGGAGCAACCAATTTGAATTAATTGCTTATCCATAAGGTTTTACAAAGTGTGGGTAAATTCAATACATTCCTCCAATGTGTGGGTTGCATTAGGGTGAAACTCATAACCATTTCCTCTTTCCAAACTTTGCTCAAGTAGTCCAAATTTGCACATTTCTCTAAAAATGGACTTCAATGGGGTCTTCACTTCTTCAACTTTTCTCCTCAAGAATTGTTCCCTGCCTTCATTAATGAGGTTGATAGATGGTCCCTGATGACCTGGCAAAGGATTGCTTCCGATATTGGGATTCTTCTCCTAAAAACTTATCCACCCTGCATTAATCAAATCTTGCACTTTAAACTTTAGTGCCTTACAATTTTCTGTGGAATGGCCAACAGCACCTGCATGGTATTCGCACCTAGCATTGGGATCATACCCCCTGGGATATGAGGGTTCTAGGGATTTCATGGGACAACGCACCACCATTGAGCTCTGCAGTAACTAAGGCAATAGTTCTGTATAGGTGATAGGGATGGGGTCGAAGTGAATTAATTTTCGGTCTTGATAGTTTTGGGATCTAGCTTGGTTAGGATAAGTGTGATGGGCTTGGTTGGTTTGCGGTGTTTGTATGGGAAGTGTGGAGGATGGATTTTGTGTGTTGGGATGGTAAGATTTATAGGGGATATGGGCTGGTCTAGGGTCGACTTTTCTAGAGGGGTGAAACGTTACTGCTTTGGCTTCCCCTTCTTTCTTTTTCCCAAGTCCGCTCAATAGCCTCTTGATGCTAGTTGCCCCCGTAGCATATGCAATTTTTCCACTTCTCATGCCACTTTCTACTCTTTCCCCTATAATGACAACGTCAGAGAAGTTTGCGGAGATACTTCCAATCATCTTGTCATAATAGGGAGATCTAAGAGTATCAATGAATAAAGAAACCATTTCCTTTTCTTAAAGGGGTGGCTCAACCTATATTGCTGTCTCTCTCCATCTTTGAGCATATTCTTTAAAAGTTTCATGGTCTTTCTTCATCATGGTTTGAAGCTCTAATCTATCAGGAGCCATGTCAAAGTTGTACTTGTATTGCTTCAAGAAAGCATCAGCCAGATCCTTCCAACAACGAATACGAGTACGTTCCAGATGCATGTACCAATTTAAAGCTGCCCCAGTTAGACTATCTTGGAAGACATGGATTAACAACTTGTCATCACAGGCATGCGACGCCATTTTCCTGCAGTACATCGTGAGGTGACTCTTTGGACATGTAATGCCTATGTATTTATCAAATTCCGATGCTTTGAATTTTGGAGGAATTACTAGGTCTGGCACCAAGCAAAGGTCAATTGCGTCTCCAATACCGTAACTATTACCCTTAACAGCTCGCAACCTATCTTCCAAGAGTTACAACTTCCCTTTTGAATGATCATCCTCATCTGGCTGAAACTCTTCAATAGTGGGATGAAAAGATGTGTTGGCAATACCAATGGGGGTAGGTGGATTCCCTTGGGTGCTCAGGTTGATAGTTTATGGTTGGAGGATAACCTGTGGGTTAGGAATAGTATCCTTTGGCAATATTGGAAAGGTTTGAGGGCTTTCGGTGATGTTTGAGGGCATGCCTGGGGGTTGGGTAGATTGTTGTTAAGTGATTAATAAATCACTTACAGCTGGAGATGCATTATTGTATGATGAAAATTGTGCCTCTTGAGCCATAGGTGGTGCATAGCCAGCTGGGAGGCTATAAGGTGGGAATTGAGCCTCTTGAAAATTAGTCTGTTGGACAGGCCTAGTGGGATGCAATGTTAGTGGTGCCATTGTCTTTTGGGAGATTAAGCCGGGTGGATATGTGGGAGTAGCAGGCGGTCTTTCATTAACTGGCGTGATCCCCTCAGTGTTTCTCCTTTCCAAAGATTGCAGTATTTGCAGAATTCTAGCCATTTGATCTTTCAGTTGGTTGACTTCGTTTCTCAACTCTTCATTATGTTGTTCTAATTCGTCCATGATCTTCGACTGGGAATGCGTTCTATAAGGATGTCTGATATGCAATTTTGCTAATTTTAATTATGAAAAAGAACATGATGAGTAAAAGGAAGACTAATAGGATGAATATGTTTTTGTTAAATATTCAATGTTTTTAGAGAAGTTCCCTACTTTTCAATGCTAGAGGCAAATCCCCCTTAGGTCGAGCAGTAGTTGACACTCAGTCTAAGGAAGCATTTACTTCTCAATAGTCAAGGTCTTACTCATTAGCAATGCATCATATGCCTCATGCTCTTATTCCATGGCAAATCACTTCGGTTAAGAATGAGAGTATTCTCAATAGGTGAGATTCATATTAAAGCCAAATATGAACGCCACAAATAAATTTTATCCCATATCAAATAGAATAAATACAGTGTCATTTTCAAGTGAAGGAATTACACATGCACCCCAAAACTCATAGCAAGGTTTTTACAATATCTGAAGAACATAATGACTTTAAGAGGAAACACAATCTCATCATTCCTCTGGTACTCTTCCTTTGCTTCTCGAAAGTGTTCTAACAGTTGTATGGTATGACGTTGGACGCAGTCATACATGTCATCGCACCTCTTCATCCACTCCCTTTTCCTTTCCTGTTCGTACTCGGCTCGAATGCGCCATTTATCTTTCTCATTCTCAAGTGCTTCATTCTGGTTTTGTAATTTCCTCTCTCTTTCAAGAGTCTCGGTCAATTCTCTCTTTAACATATTCATTTCATCTTACGCTCCCTTCATTTTAGAGAGGGATGCCTCCTTCTCTGTCTTCAGAGCCTCAGTCAATATGTTTATTTCATCTTGTATTCTTTTCATTTTGGAGAGAGAAGCTTCTTCTTTCCTCTTTCTTTTTGCCCCTTGGCCATTTGAGTCGTCAAACCCGTCGGCACATTGATCTTTTAAATGATTTATTTCTCGATATTTCTTTTGACATTGTCTCTTGAGCCGGTCAACCTCCACCTTGGCGTATTCTCCTTCTTCTTCCAATAATCTCATTTGTGCTTTTGCTCCTTCTAACTGGGTCATCAAGGAAGTCATTGCTTCATTGGGTGCTTGAGAAGGTTCCTTTTCTTGACAATCTGCTTTAGGGGCTTGATTTTGGCTTCTTCTAGCTTCCCTCCACTCTCGATATTGTGGTGAGACGATCATACGAGGTTTACCCAGTTCCTTCTCTCCCTTTCTTCTAACATTCTCCCATGCAGCTTTGATTTCTTCTAGACGCTTATTTGCACCATCTTTAGTATACTGGAAGATCAGTCCTCCCAATTCTTCATTCCTTGGCTTGGTTTGAGTCCATTTGAGTTGTCTGAGAGCTACGGTTGGAGTATATGCTATACATCCTCTTAGTCCCATCAAAGGTACACTTGAAAACTTTCCGCAACTAACAATGGTGTCTCTGGGGTGGTACCAAGGACATACCCATGGAAAATTTTCAGCATTGAATCTCAAGAAGTCTTCTTTCCATAGTCGAGCATCTTGTTTTTTGATTGGAATACGATGAAAATTCCTCAAAGGATCAGACATTTGACCTATATGATTTGCTGCATAGAGATGGATTGTGAACCAAATAAATAGTAAATGAGAACAACATCGTAATGTACCCCCGTTTCTCTGATGACATACTTCTATAGAAAGTAAAGTATCTGCTAAGATAGCTGGAACTGGATTCACTCTGTTTGTTTCATATTGGTGAAATACATCCATGGCAGCTTGGTCTACAAAACCTGAGGTGAATGGGAATATAACTAGTCCATAGATTAATAATGCGAGAGTCTTGTTGAAATTGTCCCAGTTCCCTTGCTTGTATAAAGACTCCAGATGTTCTTCTAAATAGCCCTTCTTCCAACCTTGAACTGATCCCCTGTTCTCAAACTCGGCTCGTTCTGTGCTTAGGCCGATCAAAGCAGCTATTTTCCTAGATCCCACGTAGTTTCCTCTATACAGATATACCTTATTGTCTTCCTTGATTGGTAGTCTAACCATCATTTCATATTCTTCTATGGTAGGCACAAGATCCAAGCTGGGTAATTCCAAGCATCTGAGTTTTGAATTCCAGAATTGAGCTAGAGCGCTCAACATTGGTGTTTCTATTGAGATAGAAAGCAAATCGAGGATCCGACCATATTTCCTTTCAAAGTTTAAATGTGCTTCTTTGGGCATATGTTGGCAAATCTCATTCACTCTTTGAAGGTCATTACTCAACACAGTGATTTTGATACTTCTCATTGGTCCTGATGCATTACTAATGTGACCTTGAACTTCTCTCATTTTTTAATGCTATTAAATCTTGTAAAAATTTTATACAACAAAAAAAATGAGCATAATGAAAAAAGAAAAACATAATCCTGACATTTAGAAGAAGTGGAAACTTTATGCAGAACTCCATATTTCCTTAACAGGATCTCCATTGTCCTATTGCAAAAGTGACTTCCCTGATCACTAGTGATGGCTCTAGGAATTCCAAACCTACAAAACAAGTTGCTACAAACAAAATCTGCAACAATCCTGACATCATTAGTCTTGGTGGCCTTAGCTTCCACTCATTTTAAAACATAATCAACAGCAAGCAATATATACAGAAAACCAAAACTTTGTTTACATATAAATTATTGCATTGTTTCATTTCATTTAGGATTAGAAATAGGTGCAATTGAACTTACTTTTTACATCTCTAATTATTTAGGACCTTATTCATATCTTTAGGCTTCTATTGAATCAAAAATTAGATTTAATTGTTTATTTTTTATAGAATATTTATAAGATATTCGTTGAATAATTCAAATTGAACAAATTGGATATTTGACTTGGGCCTATATGACATGACCAATCAATAAAAATACTTTAACACTCTACCTTTGTCATATATTTCATACATCACACTAAATAGATATCATATTCATGGAATACGGTTCACTTTCAAGATGCCTTGGTGGTGAAATGGTAGCCATGCGAGACTCAAAATTTCTTGCTAAAGAGTATGGAGGTTTGAGTCCTATTCAAGGCATAATATTGAGATCTCTTTTTGAAATCATGAAATCTTGATGATCTTTTCTGTCTAATGAATGAATAATTCGTTTTGAAATTGTTCTTTATTCACTATTTACTTCAATGAACATTAATATTTTTATTTTGGCTAAAATCTATTATGTCTTTCATATTGACTTTTCGTAACTAATTTTCATTTTCCCTGTTACTTGACTATTTGCTTAGTGAGTTTAGGCAGATTAATTCTATCACACTACTATAAAATGTGGCAAGTGTTTTCTTTATAAGTATAAAACAGACAAGTTGGATTGCTTTTTGTTCAACTAACTTTTATTTCAACTAGTTTTCCACAACAATATCTTATTATTTCACTCTTTTTGACGTGTCACTAGCACTGGATACATAAGTCATTTTTCTATTTGTGACATTTCATCAAACATGTGTTAGATAGTTTTTTAAACTTGTTTAGATAATGAACTAGAAGAAGAACTTTATTCCCAAAAATACTAAAATTGAACATAAATTCTTTTATCACGAAGTAATCTCACATGGTTTATGATATTTTTTTAAAATTGTCAACTATCTTAAGTTTCTTGAAACTCACAAATTTAAGCCTCAAATTATATTTAATTATAGACATTTTCACTTAACCCTTAATGAATAATAATATGTCTTATCTAGTTAGTAATTTTGAAGTTTAAGTTGACACACATATGCCTTTCTTCGTTCATGGTTTGATATTCTGGTGTCCTAGGCATATAGGAACAACACCAATCCATCCCGAACCACCAATGTAACGCCTTAAGTAAATTTCCAAGCAATAATTTTGCAAAATAGGAGTAATAAAATTTTCATTTAAATAAAAAGATCTCATCATAGAGTTTCATAAAACAATTCAAAACAATAAAGGATTACAAATTTATATCAAAGACTGTTACAAGACTAATTCAATTACATCATAATTTCAAAATACAATCTAAGTCCTATAGCAATTCATCCTTCCTTCACTGAGTCTGGTACTGATCATCTTGGTCACTTGAAAAATAAATATAAGGGTAAGTACTCTACACTATCCAATACACGTAAACATAGAGACTCACCTCAAATACTACACATTTATTAACATATTTTAAATCATACATCTCAATCTCAATCACAATCATCATTCATCATTTATTCCAATTCAAAATACAACCAGTACACTCACTGCACCGATATTTCACACATGTGCGCTTACCGCACCCACGTTCACTGTGGCACTGTGATCACAGTTTCACACCATGAATGGTTGCCGGTTACTCCCGCCTCACGGATACCGCGTGGGTAGTCATGGGTCGCTCAACAAAGGTAGTGATCAGAGGTTTAGTTAGAAAGAGAGTGTGTAGCCTGTGGTGCGCCCACACTCACTGTTGGTATCACTACCACTCTCTCTTCCCTAAGGTATTTCTACCATTCCTATTTTTCACACTTCTAATATATCGTTGAACCATTCATAGCATATCATACATGGCGTACTTTGCCCACATTCATTCACATTACACAGCACAGAGGCCCACATTCATTTACACAACATATCAACAGGTCATCCATACTCATTTACATCATTCAATCATCATTCCTCAACATGCTTACACACATTCTCAATCAACGGTATGTCAACCCTACAATCAATTCACATTTCACTTCAAACACACAATAATTATCATTAAATCACACATTTCGTACTCTCTATCTCAGCCACATCACAACATTCAACGAAATAAATGATACATTAAACACAATGAGATAGGATAGAGGCCCCCCTTACTTCAAATGAAGACCCACATACCAAATCAACAAAGTAGACGCTCCCTCACATGAACTTTGACCTAAATACATGGAAGAACCCCATAAGAACCCAGGAAAACTGAGAAATCAAAGGATGTGAATGAAAAATCAAAACTCTAACCATTAAAACTCACCTCCAAGCATTCCTTACACAAATCCAACCTTAAATCTTGCTCCTAAGCGGCTTAGAGGAAATTTAATCGGTGAAATAGGGTTTGGACCAAGGGAATCGAAGAAATCTCGAAGGGAAAGTGAGAAATAAAACTTTCCCAAATCCTAACCTCTTTAAATTCCTTTCTGGTCGCGACAGTCTTGCTACAGCGAAACCCTCGTTGCAGCGACACCCTCTCTCGCTATAGCAAAAATTTCAGAGGAAATTGCATTCTAATTTCTGCAGAATCTCGCTACAGCGAGACTGCACCCATAAATACACCTCAAACTGTCGCTTTGTCGCTACAGCAGAGTGTCCTAGTATTACACCTTTAACATGTTTTCATCACATGCTAAAGTGCAGACTCCAATATCCATTCACATCATACATATATGTGTTTATACATATTACAAATACACAACATATAAAAGTCAACACAAACACGTATATTAATAATCAAACTATATTACAAAATTCGAGGCGTTACAACCAACACATGTCTTTCTTCATTCATGGTTCGATATTCTAGTGCCTTAGGCATAGAAGAACCACACCAATCTATCCTGAACTTGGTGGTTAAACTTTACTACAGTGACAACACGCACACTCCTACCTTAAATAGGTTAATCTATCTTGTATAATAGTTTTTTCGTAAGTTCAAGTGTAGTCTATTTAATTAATTAAGCCTTTAAAAAAGTTTAAATTTAACCTAGTACTTAAATAAGTTGAATTAAGATAAATTTTAAATAAGTTAAGCCATAAGTTCTTGTCAAAAAGTATAACCTAGTTCTGTAAACTAATTTAGTCCTATCTAAATTGAATTTATCTTAGTAGAATTTCTTTACAAATCTCACTTGTAATTATACAACTTTATATTTATAAAATTACAATACTTATTTATTTTTTATAACTTTAATTTTAAGGTTACACATCTTTATTTTTATTGTTATTATTATTATTATTTAAATACATTTATTATTATAACCTATTTATAAATGTATTAGTTTTAGATTAATCTAAATATATTATTGTGTAGCTAATTTTTATACAAATTTTATGTTCTATTTCAAAGATAAGTTTTGATTAGATATAGCATAAAAATATAATAAAATAATTTATTTATCATCTTTTAATTAAATTAAGATTAAACTTATAAAAGTCAAATTATTTAATATAATTAAACTATTTTTATTGGATCAAATTAAATTAAATTTGAAATTTTACTCAAACTGATCCAAATCAAATCGAAATGTAATTTTATAATCATATTAGATGACTTCCTAAACTTCACAAAGGAATTGAAACCCAATCAAGTACCTACACATCAAAGCAATTAGCACCCTATATTCTTCAGTACCAATCATCAGTTAAGCGTAACTTCAATCCTGAGCACACAACAGGCACAAAAAAAATACAAATCAATCAATATACATACGGTTTTATCAACCCGCCTTAAGGTTGATTTTAAACTTCTGAAAATATTAAATTTTTATTGAAAAAAAAAATATTTATTACACTTTTATATTCTGGATTTAATAAATACTTTCCTTTCCAATAAAAATTGTTATTTTTAGTCGTTTAAAATCATCCTAGAAGCCGAAGTTTAACATTTTCCTATCATATATACAAAAAGAGATAAGCAAATCTACAAGGCATAAAGTATCCTTTTTATCCTGTCTCCTGAACAAGGCAAAAGGTATAAACTAAATAGCTCATGAGAGCTTGAAGCACTAATATGAACAAATGAACATCTCATTCCAACTATCATCAAACTCAACGACAAAGCTGAGTACACAGTTGCTGGATCTGGGAACTGGTTGGATTCTGCATGTAGTATGTACTAGATTTACCATTGCTCGAGCATGTTACGTTCAGCTGGTTGCCAAACTGGTTTGACTGCGTTTATGAAATTTCGACAACATTAATATCCAAACCAGAACAAAAAAGAAACTACACGCAACCACAACATTAATACCAACTACCAAGCATTAAGAACAAAAAGACATTTTAAATGGTTGTGTACAGTGTAGTGAAAACATTTGTCTAGATGATTACCGCACCTATAAGATTTTGGTTTTGGAAGCTGGTTTGATTGCGTTTATGGTATTTCTTGTTTTCAACAACATTAAAATTATCCAAACCAGAACAAAAAGAAACCACACACAATCACAACATTAATACCAGGCATTAAGAACAAAAGACATTTTTAAATGGTTCAGTGTAATGTGTACTGAAATCTTTTGTCTAGTTGATTACGAGTTACCAATCAAAAGGTTTAGGTTTGGAGATTACCAAAAATTTTAAGGTCGCTTTTAATGTTCTTCAAACTAGACAGTATAACATTACATGAAAAAGGGGTTAAAGATGTGTCACCGATTCATAAAATTGTGAGTGAAAAATATGTAATTTCATGGAATCTGATAAAAATAATCAGATGAGGAAGCTTTCAGATAAAATGCTTACCTCACAATATGCTGGCTCTGTATGGCAGCTCCATCTTGAAGTTGGAACACAAGACAGGTAATGGCACCAGGAGCAGTGATCATTTGCATCAACACCACGGAGAAGTGCAACTAGCCCAACAGAAAGCCTGTCACATTAGACAATTTAACATAGACAGAAGAGGTGGTCAAAATGAAAGATGAATAAGAGGATAAACTTGAACACAAATAAGATGACGGACTGGGCAGAAGTTGCGATGCACTCGTGCACAAAAGCAAATTTCATATACACATTTTACATAAATGAAGGATAGATCTATTTCTTTGCTTGGTGAAAAAGCAAAAGAGAAAATCCTCATATATATAAAACTACTTAAACTCAGAAATCAAGTTTCTCTTGCAAACCACAACTATAAGACCATGCCTCCAGTTTGTAGAGATGATACAAAATGGATCAGAGAAAAGAACAGAAAGGAAACTTTGTTGATGAAAGGAAGGGACGAATGATATGTGCCCAGGGAATTTGAGAGTCCTCAAACTTGCTCCGGTCTTGATCGCCCTCAAGATTGCTTATTCTTTTGACAGCAAATTAACATCCAGCTTCAACGCAATCAAGTTTCCCAAGATCCCTTCAGGGTTCTTGCAGGTCCAACTGAGTAACTTGATCATCTCATTCTCTATTCAATTTCTCCAGCACACACCCTCTCCAGCCTTGCGCCCATCTACTTGGGTTGTTCTCTGGTTGACACCATGAAAAGCCCCCTGAATCGGGAGCTCTAATACTAGTTTGACACAAATTGGACCAGAGAAAAGAATAGAAAGGAAACTTTGTTGACGAAAGGAAGGATTAAGGATATTTTCCCAAGGAATTCGAGTCCTACTGATCTCTCCGCACACAATGATTTGACTAATTTCCTACTCTCACTCCCACATACTCCTTTCTAGTTATACATTTTATGCCAACTTATTATAACAGAATGTTCTGTTATACGGTGAAACGACCTCAGGGGTCAGATCCCTTACTGCCCCTCTATTATGTCTAAGTATATACCCTTTTAATGGAGGGTTTCCTAACTAGAGATTAGAGGGTTCCACCAACACCTCCTATGCATATGGAATAATCTGCTTGTAACTTTTAGAGGTAGGCCACAACTTAAATTTTTGTTATTTAAGACTGATCTCTTGTAATAATTGGTGATATTGAGGCCAGTAAAACACTTCGGTAGTTCTTCCAGTAGCATTGAATCACAACATTATTTTCACGTGCAAATTTAGCATCACCTACACTGATTTTTTTAATGGGTACAAAACTATCCATATATTTACTTAACCAACACCTGTACTCTTACTCCCTATTAAACAACACAAAATTGAACCACCATTCTTCCACAGGGTTTATTCCATTATTTACATGAAAATATAATAGATGAATAGTGGTTGATAAAAAAAATACTAACATTATATTTGGACTATTCTATCTCATTAATTTAGTGTATAAAAAGGTTAAATAATTTGCCAGTCTCTATAGACTATTTGGGAAATTTTAAATTAATCCTTAATTCCTTATACCTTGAAAGTTTATAACTAGGTTCCTGAAGTTATAAATTATTTTCATTTGACTCCTTGGCTAGTTTAATTATTTTAAAGGTGCTTGAACTATTTGAAAATTTTCAAGTTGACAGAACCCTAACCGGAGACTTACTTAAAAATGATTATAAGGGTGTAGTTGCAAACTTTTAAAGTATAAAAAGATCAATTTAAAAATCCCAAATTAGTTGAGGGACATACAGATTCATTTAACCTAAAAAAGAAGTAAATAAATCCAATCAATAATAATGAGTGGGTATAAAAGAGACTAGCACGACAACATAAAGAAATTTATTATCCCCGTTAGAAGCTATTTTGCAGAACTCTTATATAGTCTTGTCACTAAAAACTTATGATCAAGTATTTGTTGCTATACAATAAGTCTAAATTTCCAAATAACACATTTCCTTAGTGTTAGTGCTACTTGCAATAAAATTTGAGTTCTGTCCACCAATAGCAGTTAGTCTATTAAAACCTTCATATAAGTACTATAATTTACTTAAAGAATCTTTCTTTTTGTGGAAAAATATGAAGTATATTTTCCTTATTTGGGAAAAATACAAAAGAGGTATAAATAGAATACAAGGGAATAAAACTGTACATTTAATCTGTCCCTGAAAATCAGAGAAATAATTCTCTCTATTAATGTTGTACCTAAATAAGGAAATAAACTGATCTTATTAACACTAAATCCTATTATGGGCTGTACAAATTAGAATTGGATGATTATGATTGATATGCACTGATCTCCAACAGATTCTGATTAATATGCACTGATCTCCAACACTCCCCCTCAATCTGAGATGTAGATGTCTATCATACTCAGATTGGATCTAATGTTTTCATATGTGTTCCTTGGGAGAGCCTTTGTCAGGATGTCTGCTATTTGTCTGCATGATGGAATATGGTCAACTCTTATAATGCCATGGTCAATTTTTTCTTTAATGAAGTGTCGGTCAATCTCCACATGCTTTGCCCTATCATGGTGGATTGGGTTCTTTGCAATGCTTATAGCTTTGTTGTCACATAATATCCTTATAGTGTAATTGATAGGAATTTTGATTTCATCCAGCAACCTCTTAAGCCAAATTTCTTCACAGATACCTTGAGCCATAGCTCTAAATTCAGCTTCTGCACTACTCCTTGCCACCAGAGGCTGCTTCTTGCTTCTCCAAGTCACAAAGTTTCCCCAAACAAAGGAGCAGTAGCCTGTAGTTGATTTCCTGTCAGAGGGGCATCCTGCCCAATCCAAGTTAGTATAGACTTCAATGCCTCTGTCTGAGTTCTTGAGGTAGAGCCTTCGACCTGGTGTACCTTTGAGGTATTGCAGTATTCTGTTCGCTGCTTGCATGTGGGCCTCAGTTGGATTAGATGTATAGCAACTAGCCAAGCTCACAGCAAACCCAATGTCAGGCCTAGTGTGAGTTAGGTAGATTAGCTTCCCAACTAGGCTTTGATATCTATCTTTAACAGCTGGTGGACTTTCTTCCTCACCTCTCTTTTCCAGTTCTATGGGAGTATTGGCTGCCTTGCACCCAAGCATGCTGGTTTCTTGAAGTCCAATGTGTATTTCCTTTGTGAAACATAAATACCATTCTTTGTCCGTGCAACTTCCATCCCCAGAAAATATTTGAGCTATCCTAAGTCCTTGACTTCAAATTCCTTGGCCAAAAGTCCCTTCAGATGCTGGATTTGATCATAATCGTTTCCTGTGATAACAATATCATCAACATAAACAATGAACAAGGCTACCTTCCCTTCCACAGAGTGTTTGACAAACATAGTGTAATCTGTTTGGCATTGGTTGAACCTGTCTTCCTTGACAACTCGAGTCAATCTATCAAACCACGCTTTCAAAGATTGCTTAAGGCCATATAGAGATTTTCGAAGCTTGCACACCATGCTTGAGGTTATAGAAGATTCAAGTCTTGGGGGAATTTGCATATAGACTTCTTCTAGTTCACCGTATAAGAAGGCATTCTTGATGTCTAGTTGATAGAGTGGCCAATCTAAATTTGCAGCTAAAGAGAGTATAACTCGGATTGAATAGAGTTTGGCCACCGGTGCAAAAGTCTCCTCGTAGTCCACTCCATACGATTGGGTAAAACCTTTTGCCACCAGTCGGGCTTTGTACCATTTTATACTACCATCAGCCTTGTATTTGATGGAGAATATCAACTTGCATCCAATCGATTTCTTCCCTTTCGGTAGAGTGGTGATTTCCCATGTGCCATTTTTAACCAAGGCCTGGACTTCTTCTGTTACAGCTGCTGCCCATTCAGGTTGTTGAAGTGCCTCTTGAACATTCTTTGGGATATGTGTGCTGTCAAGGGCTGCCACAAAAGACCTACACCCTTGTGACAATTTTCCATAGGACACATATTTCTCAATGGGGTGTTGAGTGCAAGATCTCACCCCTTTTCTTAAGGCAATAGGAATGTCAATGTCATCAATAGGTTCAGAATTAGAGACAATATTACCTAAGGAAAACTCATTTTCTGGAGCCTGGTTGAATTCATGGCTTTACCTTGGAGCTGTGCTGATTGTTTGTTGGAGATTTTTCTGCAGTGCTTCCATTTGCTCCTTGCTGAATGGAGATGAGTTAGAATTTACCTCAGCTGTGTTACCTCTGCTATCCAGGTTTTTGGTCTGTTTTGCCTCTGAAGGCCTACCATGAATGATTCAGCAAGTGTCCTTCGTGTGACCCAGTTTCTTACAGTGATCGCACTAGGGCCAATTTTTCTTTTGAAATGGACGAGGTTGGTTCCCCTTTGCTGCCATTGTTGAGCCTTCAATGGGTGGGGCTACACTTGACTTTCCAAGTATCACTTTCCTCCTGCTCTCCTCCCTTTTCACTTCCGAAAATACTTCCTGGATTGTTTTAAGAGGTTTGGTTCCAAGGATTCTTCCCTGGACTTCATCAAGTTCTGTGTTCAACCTCAATAGAAACTTGTAGATCCTATCTTTCTCCACCAATTCTTTATACTTCTTCTGATCCTCAGTCCAACTCCATTGAACGTCTTCATATATGTCCAATTGTTGCCAATGTCGACTAAGTGTATTAAAATACTTAGTGACTGAGAAATCACCTTGTTGCAGTTATGGAGTATGCTCTTGATCTCAAATATTGCAGACGTATCGTCCACATTTGAGAAGATTTTCTTCACTGCATCCCACATCTCCTTGGCAGTGGCATAGTACATGAAATTTTTCCCAATTTCATTAGTCATGGTGTTGAGCAACCATGATATGACTAAACTGTTTTCCATTTACCGTTTATTGTGGCTGGGGTCATCCTTTTTTGGACTCTCGTGTGATGTAACCTTCCTTTCCTTTTCCCTGAAGAAAGATCTTAACAGATCGCACCCATAGAGGGTAGTTCTGGCCATTCAACTTGTCACCAGTGATAGGAAGAGTAGGTCCTTCGACCAAACTGGTGGCCGAACCTTCTGCCTTGTTCTCTCCCATGGTTGGCTGCGCTAGGTTAGGGATGGTTCAGATCGTACTCTGATACCATGCGGAAAAATATGAAGTATATTTTTCTTATTTGGGAAAATACAAAAGAGGTATAAATAGAATACAAGGGAACAAAACTGTACATTTAATCTATCCCTGAAAATCAGGGAAATAATTCTCCCTATAAATGTTGTACCTAAATAAGGAAATAAATTGATCTTATATTAAATCCTATTATGGGCTGCACAAATCAGAATTGGATGATTCTGATTGATATGTGCTGATCTCCAACATATTTTGATTGATATGTGCTGATCTCCAACACTTTTCATGCTAGTCTTCTCCTTATTCTTAATTCTTATTAATCAATCTCTGCTAGGAATCATATGAATATTCATCTTATTAATAGTATAAAAACCAAATACTTTTTAAGAAAATTGTCAATTTGTAAAAGAAGATTTTGATGGGTGGGTTTGATATGTTTTTAGATTCTGCCTAAATCAAATAACTTGGTTTCTCACATTATATGTATTTATTTTTCAGTGTAGTCGAAAATAAATCTAAAACCCTTACTACTTGAGGTAAACCTAAACAGCATCTACCCCAACTACCACTGAAAAGTCAAGACTCAAGACCTCATGCTATATGTCAACAGGGACAAGTATGCTCAAGACATCATCATACATTAGTTAGAGCAATTTGATCTCAGAGAGTTACACTTCAAAAAATGCTTACCCAACAACTAGAATGATCAAGGACAGGACCCACAAGAAGCATTGATATTTCTTGAACATAGGCTTAGCTCGTGCTGGAGAATAATTTAGGGGAGCATATCGTTGGTTAACCCATCCAAACTGAGGACGTATCAAAAACACAAATCCAAGAAGAAATCCAGTAAGAAAGCCTCCAATATGAGCAAAATTGTCCACGTGTGGGAGAATCCCCACCGCTAGATTGATAACAATGATGATCACAAGGGTGAGGAGTGCTGCTAGCTACACATGAAAAAGCAAATCTTGATTGTTAGTAGTTTGCTTTTAGAGCATGATTTTTTCTTCTGAGGCACGTGTAGTTCCAAATGAGAAATTTAACAGGTACCTTGTTATCATAGATAGTCCAGTTAGTAATGAGTTCTGAAAGCATGCCTCCCAGCAAGCCAAAAA
Source organism: Abrus pulchellus subsp. cantoniensis (assembly GCA_024086825.1). Taxonomy (NCBI): domain Eukaryota; kingdom Viridiplantae; phylum Streptophyta; class Magnoliopsida; order Fabales; family Fabaceae; genus Abrus; species Abrus pulchellus. The sequence goes on from CM044056.1 coordinate 18,816,621, forward strand.
GTGCACCAGAGGCACCAACAGAAATGTTTGTCTGAATGAAAAGAGCAGAAAGCAAACTCCCCCCAAATCCAGATATGACAAATAGCAGTCCAACAAGCACTGTAGTACAACTATGTGAGAATTAGTGTAGAAATTAGAGCTAACAAACATTAAAATGACATAAGAAAATCATACCTCTGAGAGTCAGAAGAGAAACAAAAAGGAGTCATTTTTGGTGTCATTTTTATATATCTACCAGATAAATAAACATTACAGCTCACATTATTCCTCAAATCCGACGATGTTAATTTAAAGTTGTGTTTCAATCTATACTCTATAGGCACCATATGTTAACCTTTCACCATAAGTTACAAGAAGTCTTATATGCTACCTTTCGGCTGTGTTCGTTGGCACATTTTCAGAATAAAGTACTAACTTCATAGTAGTTTTATCTATCTACCTTTCTACTCAACCATAGTGAGAAAGCGCACAAATTTGAGTAATTAAGAATAACAGAAGAATACTTAGCAGAAAAGCCAAAAACTTTTACTTCCATCTCTAGCATTTGTTATTTAGAACAAGCTTTATATATGTATTTGGTCATTGTACATATACTAAAACCTTGGTTTTAGTCCCTTCAAAATATCGGTTTTGGCCTGAAGTGTCCCTTATTTTTCAAAAGCAAGCTTTTTTGGCTTGTCGTTATTAGCATTTAATGGATCTATGGTAGAGATCGTAAGTGCTCACTTTTAGAAACTAAGGACAAAAAGAGAAGCTAAATTTTTAGAGACCAAGGTCCTTTTTTGATAAACTTTAATATATCTACTTGTAGAAGAAGAAAATAAAGAGGTAAAATAAATAAAACTTCTTTCGTAAATTAAAATTAACTTATACACCTTAACTTTTTAGAAAAGTTAAATAAATGAAGGTACTTCGAAAAACTAACTTAGAAGAGCATAAGTTCGATTTTAACTTATGGACAAAATTTAATTCATTTTATTTCCTTATGCTTGTGTTCTATAAGTACTTACCGAGAGACTTGTCCAAACTGAGCATTTGTCTAAAACCAAAATCCCATATATGTCCAAGAACCAAACACTTATTTAATCCTATTAAAAGATAGAGTTACTCGTGGACTTCACCCCTAGAGAAAATGATAACTGGAAGTTACATAGGAAAAAAGGAACAAGCCTTAATCATGAATATTCACACATACCAAATCCAAACTCTTGCTCAAGTCGAATTCCAATGACTAGAATACCCAACATATTTGCCAACAGATGGAAAACCCCAGCATGTAGCCACATACAAGTGATGAGGCGCCATCCCTGGTGTCTGTGAACCACTCTGCTTACATCAAGAGCACCCATCTTCTGTAGCCTGAGCAAATCAAACAGACCCCACTTATTCAACCCAGTATAAATCAAATTCATAATATAAATTACCCATAAGATAATTAAAAGTTAAAACCTCTCAGATCATAATTCTCCATAAATTTCAGTGCCAAGTACCATACAAATACCATTACCACCGTCACAACAACAATAATAAATTTATTATAATAACAATTTTTATTAAAAAATTATAATGATATAATAGTATAATTATCCGCAATTTATCATCAACTAATAATAATAATAACTATATATTTAGATTTTTTTAAAATTAATCATTTATTTTTTAACAATATCTAATAATAATAACAAAAGTGTGGTAAATTTTGTTTTTAAAATACTAATTTGCTTTTAAATATTGTAAATAAACTGATTAGTAAATAATTATTTTATAAAAAACAATTTAATCAATTATTATTATTATTGACATTATTGACAAGCAGTTTCAGAAAAACACTCACGTCAATGATGAAGGGCCCAAGAGGGGGTTTTCTTTGAAGGGCTGAAAGGAGAAACGACCCAAGAAGGAGGCAATGCAGGAGACAGAGTTCTTGGGGCAGTTATTGACATACATAGTGATAACGAAAACGACGACGTTGGCAACGACAAAAAGCGGTATCAACCAGGGGAACCAGTTCCTGTAATGCTTCACCGGCTGAGCCGGTGATGCGGAGGGTGCGGTCTCCACCGCCACCGGGTGTACCAGGTTGTTGCTCCTCTTCGAGTTGACCCTCATGTGGATCTCTAATAGGCGTGGCTCTCCAGCCATGAGAAATCAAAGAGAGCAATGCAGAGAAAGAGAATGATTCTGCAGTGGTTTTCAACGGTGGATTTGATCAAGGTTTGAGAATGGAATGGGTCTTGTGGACTTTGAAGAGTGGATTCAGTCAAAAGAAGATGATGGAGTCCAGGGATTATAGAGGTTTAGCTCAACAACTTTGCGTGGACCTTTGGGACAGTATTCATTGTTTATACTTTTGTAATTTTACTTTCTTTTTCTGTAATTTTTATTTTTTATTACATTTCTTTTTTAATCTCTCTTTCACCGTTTATTTAACAACATTAAAGACATATTTCCGTGTATTTCTTTATCTAACCATTCGTTTTCTCATATTTTAAATTTTACACTCGCTTTATTACCTCTTTATTTTAGCTGCGTGGCAATATTTTTAATTTAAGGTAAATAATTTTAAATATAAATAAAAATTATAATTCTCAATAATTTAGAAAATATGAATAATTTTTATTAAGAATAAATACTTAATTATATTAAATAAAAAATTTAAAGTATAAAAATATAAAAATACAAAAAATAACCAATAAAATTATTTGGTATGATTATGAAAAAAAAGAGAATACCCTTTGAATTATAAATTTATCATGAATTTTTTAAATTAATTCTAAATAGATTAATTAGTAAACAAAAATACTAATTTTTTTATCAAATGAAAATGTTTTTTAAGAAATAGAATAGAAGTTTTAAAAATTACAACAACTAGATATATGAATCGTTTAAAATTAAAAAAATTATATTTAATTATTTTCAATCTCTGTTTACTTGTATTCTCCTATCAAAAAGATTTTTAGGATGCAAAATGTCTTGTTTCGAGTGTAATATTAGTAGTATGTATAGTTTAATTAGAAAAGGATTTATAGGGGAAGTTAAGGTTGTTGTTTTTGGTACATGTAATTTTAAATTTCTTAATTTGGGTGGTATGTATATGTTGTTTTTCAAATCTTAATGAGAATTTTTACAAGATCATGTGTTGAATTTTATGAAGAAAATCCTTTTTGATCCTATAAAAAATTAGAAATGTTAATTAAATAATTTTTTATTCTAATTCTTAAAATTATCTCCTTTAAAATTATTAGTCAGTTTAGACTTATTTTGTTATGTAATTATTTTTTAGATACAAAGAATTTTAAATTAAAAGATAAAATCACTTTCTCTTGTTAAAAGAAATACTCTTGTTCAAACTTCTAGTATGAGCATTTCAAATTATATCATGGAATTTCATTTGATTCCAATGAGTATTTATGATTAAATAAAAAATTATACAAAATCTTTATATAGGGTTCATATGAAACTCAAAGAATGTCACTTGAGATAAAATTTGTTCATCCAAATAAAAAAAGAGGATAGTTTTCATATATTTGCATAAGGTAAATAGAACATATATGGTTAAATTAGGTTGAAAATTATTAAATAACTCAAATTCTTTGTAGGTTCAAATTTTGAAAAAATAAAGTATAAATTTTTTTGGAAAAGATTACTAGATTTTTTATATTCTTAATCTTGAACAATTATTAATTTTGTCATTCCTCTAGAATTGGTTAGTCTTCTTGTTGGATTTTATGTGTTCAATGATAATTAGGATTAAAGAAAGATTAAACTTTATATTTTTCTAAAACTTTGTGATATAATCTCTAACATTATTCCTCCTAGTTTGATTGCAAGTGTAGATTATACTAGTTGATCCTTTGTTTCTAATGAACATTTGTTGATGAATGAAAATTAAAAAAAAAAAAAATTTTAGTTATTGATTTTTATTTTGTGTGTGATTTTTCTTTCTAGTAAATCTATTATGCATGTTTTTAGATATTGTTTTCCTGAATTCTAGAATTTAATTATTAAAAATAATAATTGGAGTTCTATCTTTAGTCTTGAATGAGTAATTGGTGATGTTAAATATAAAGAAGAATAATTTTAATGGAATAATTAATGGAATAAATGGTTGAAATATTTTATTTGAAATTTTTAGTTAGATATTATAAAATAATAGAAATAATTCATTTTTAATAATAAAGTTGTTGGTGTTATAATTTTGTCTCCATATTTGGAGGTATATAAATTATCTTAATACTAATTTTTTTTTTTGTTAACTTTGTTCACAAATTCATAAAAAAAAAAAGAGTTCATTAGATGAAATATTCTTTTTTAAAATAGACTTAACACAACATGGATGGTTCTACCATTTTATCTTTAAAATGGGCAAATTTGTGGTGGTTTAATTAGAAACTCTTAAGTCACTTTGTATTGGGCCTTGCTTGCAAACTTAGTCCCTTGTTCAACAATTCATGTAGAACTTCGGAGGTATCTTGCTAGATTTTTGACAAGCGAAGTGTTTGAAATCTGAAAATATCATTGTGGAGATTGATTCAAAGTTAGTCATCTATTTAGTTTAAACTGATTTGAATAATTGTCACCAAATTTTTCCTTTAGTTGAGAAATGAGAGAGTTTATTCAATCTTATAAAATCATTTGTATTTATTATGTTTAATTTTTTATATATTATATTATGTTATTATTTTAAAAAAATGAAATTAAGGGGGCATTTGGTGTTTAGAATCTTTTGTAGTTCCTAGTAACTATATTCTCTAATAATCATATTGCCTAAGAATTATATTTCTTGGTAATCTTAACTATAACACCCTTATTTTTCTTGTTGTTGTATTTTATTACAATTTATTTTTAAAATAGAAAAATTTAAAATTTTGAAAACTACAAGAGATTTCGTTTAAGTAAAACTAGTTATTCTAGACCACACATTGCAGGACATTCTCGTTCAAGCGAGAATTGTAACACCTTAATTTAATTTTTAAATAAATTAATTTTATAGTAAACGGGAATAATAAAATTTTCATTCAAATAGTTCCCAACACATAGTTTCATTAAAATATTTCAAAATAAGGATGGATTACAAGTTTGTATCAAATCATTGCTACAGGACTTAATTAATACATTAAAATTTTAATAGAATAATTTTCTTAGTCCTAAAGTAGTTTCATCCATTCCTTTCACTGAGTCTAGTGCTGATCGTCTTGGTTACATAAAAAAATAAATGTAAGGGTGAGTCATCTACACTATCACATGTACAAACATAGAGACTCACCTTGCATGTCCCAAACATTTCATAATATAATTTAATTCATTCATTAAACAACCTTAAGTCAATTTATTACAACAACACGCACATAAAATCACCTCAATTCATACACAATTGCGCTCATTGCACCTTCGGTCATTTCACACATATGTGCCTTCACTGCACATTAGCCACGCTCACTGTGTCACTGTGATTACAATTTTCCTAATAACCTTAACCTCAGGGACTTACTCAGTTTAACACCATGGACGGTCGCCAGTTAGTCTCTATCTCACAGATACAACGTGTGTAGTCACGAATCTCTTAGTAAAGGTATTAGTTAGAGGCCGAGTTAAGAGGAGAGTATTTGGCCTGTGGTGCATCCACGCTCACTGTTGGTGTCACCACCACCCTCTCTTTCCTAAGGTATTTCTATCGCCCTCATCTTTCACACTCCTAGTGTATCTATAACGCCCCAGATTTTGTAGCTATATATATATATATATATATATATATATATATATATATATAATGTTTTATTAATATAGATATGTGGATTAATATATGTTCATGTGTTTGATTTATATGATGATGATGTACGTGATGATGAGAATATAAGTATATATATGTGTGTGATGATGTGGATGTATATGAATATGGGTATATGAGCATGAGTGTAAATGTTGATCTTGTATTGAGAATGTTTGACTTGTGATTGGTTAGGATTGATTGAGGAAAATAGACTAAGTATGAACTGTAGAGACATTCTCGTTGTAGCAAGGGAGATTCTTGCTATAATGAGAGTGTCTTAAGCGAAGGTGGTGCGTCTGTTGTGTTCTCGCTGCAGCGAGAGGGCAACAAAGAGGGGGTATTTTCTGGGTGCAGTCTCACTGTAGCAAGAGGGCCTTGCTGTAGCGAGATTTTGCAGAAATCAGAGTACAATTCCCTTTGATATTTTTGTTGTAGTGAGAAGAAGTATCGCTACAAGGAGAGGACCTCGCTGCAGCGAGAGATGTCTCACTGTAGCGAGAATGTTGCGATCAGAGGAGTATTAGAGGGATTTATGGTTTGAGAAATTCATTTCCCACTTTTTCCTTTGAGATCTCTCTATGTTCTCTTGATTTCTAACCCATTTTTACTAATTAAATTATCTCTAAAGTCGTTGAGAAGCTAGATTGACAGTTGAATCAAGTTTGGAGCGGTTGGAGGTAAGTTTATGAGTCAGAATTTTCGAGTTTTCATCCTTTTTCTTTAATTTCTTGGTTTCTAATAGGGTTTTTCCTATATTTAGGATGAAAGTTCGTGTGGGGAGCACATTCTTTGTTAATTGGTGTTGTGGGTCTTCAATTTGAGATAAGGGGGGACTCTACCCTATCTCTTTATGCCTATAATTTGTTTATGTGATTGTGTTTGTAAATATGAATGATTGTAGTGAAATTATGGTGAAAAGGTTGTGTAGAATATAGTGTGCTAGATGTTGACTATTGTGTGTGATGAAATGAATTTTGAGCATAGTATGGATAATGTAGTAATTTAATTGTGATGAGGATTTGATGTTTAAGTGTAATGTGATTGGATGTGGGCATACGTGTCATGTGTGAAATTGAATATCATGATGTGATTGAATGTGTGGTTGAATGCTTAGACATGCCATTGATTAATGTTGAATAACGTGAACGGTTGAACATATGTGTGAATGGCATGTTGGGTGTGATTGTGATGAGGTTTGAAATGTTGAAAAACTATAAATGGTTTAGCGATACACTAAGAGTATGGAAGATGGGAGCGATAGAAATACCTTAGGGGAAGAGAAGGTGGTGGTGACAGCACAAGCCACACACTTTCCTGACTCAGCCTTTAACTAACACCTTTGCCTTGAGGGCTCAGTACTGCACACGTTGTATCCGTGGAGCAGGGGCTATTTGGCGACCATCCATGGTGTGAAACTGAGTAAGTTCTTGAGGTTGAGGGCATCAGAAATCTGTGATCACAATGCTACAGTGAGTGTAGCTACATGCAATGTGCGCATGTGTGTGTGGATTGTTTCTTGGTGCAATGAGCGCACCTATTTGTGAATTAAAATGGAAAAGTATTGTTTGTGTTTATTGATGCTTGATTTGAGTTATGTTAGAAAACATGTGAGAAACATGCAATGTGAGTCTTTGTGCTTGTGTGTGTATTTGATAGTATAGAGTACTCACCTTTACGTTTATTTTTTAGGTGACCAAGATGATCAGCACCAGACTCAGTGAATGGAAGGGATGAAACTGTTATAGGACTTAGGAAACTGATTTTTGAAATTTGATGTATTTGATTTGGTCCTGTAGCACTTTTTTGATACAAACTTGTAACCCTCCCTTGTTTATGAAATACTTTATTGAACTATGTATTGAGAACTATTTGAATAAAAAATTTTATTATTCCTATTTTTATAAAATTTATTTATTTTTCGAAATTAAATTAAGGTGTTACAATTTTGGTATCAGAGCAGTTCATTGATGAATCCATATTTTACTAGTATTTTACAATAGTTTTTAGTGCAATTAATAAAGAAAACATGCTAGAAATAGTAGAAAACCCTTAAAAAAATAATAAAATGTAGCATGTTACTTTTAAACATAGTTATTTTAAAATTCATTGATTTTCTATGTAAAAAGTGACAATTCAAGTATGCTTTTGTAGGGAATTCTGAGCTAAGTTTATGAGGATTGGATGATCAAAGGAAAAATAGAAGAAAAGTACCAAAAATTGTAAGAAAGAAGTTGATAATTGAAGAACAGCCTCTGAGTGATCACTTTCGCTGGTGAAAGTGATCACTCCAGAACCATAAAATGAAGAAGAGCTTCTGCGTAATCACTTTTGCTAGCAAAAGTGATCGTTCCAGAGAGGTTGCAATGAGAAGAGCTTCTGCGTGATCACTTTTTCTAGAAAAAGTGAGCATTCCAGAGAGTCCTCCAAGAAGAGTAGCTGCGCGTGTTCACTATTATCAACAAAAGTGAACACGCGCAAGAAGGCAGCTTCTGCGTGTTCACTATTTCTAGCAAAAGTGAACACGCGCATGATATTAGTAAGGGAAGCTTCTGCGTGGCTACTATTATCAACAAAAGTGAACACTTTGAAGTGCACGTGGCTACTATCACCAGCAAAAGTGAACACGCGCAAGTGGAAATGAAGAATTAGCCCCTGCGTGATTATTATTGCTGGCAAAAGTGATCACGCCAGTAGAGCGGGAATTCTATAAAAGACAGTTAGCTCAAGAATTTAGTAGTTTTTGTTTATTTTTCACTTTCCTTTTAGTTTTTGTTGTTGAGAGAGTTAGAGAGGGAGATTGAGGACGAACATCAAGCTTCATTTCTTGAGGGATCAAATTGGAGATTGGTTTGAAGATGATTCTTCTTTGTTCATTCTCTTCTTCTCTTCTCTTTTTGTAATGTTTGCTTAAATTCTTTGTGGTTAGGAACTGTGAATCTGAAATGGAAATATTGAATTGATTTTGGATCTGAACTTTGAGTTTTGGATTGGATTGAGTGATTGATTCTGCTGTTAAAGTAGTGATTGAATGGAAATTTGATCAACTAATCATAGAGGAACTCTTATAAATGGGAATTGAATTTGTTTCTGAGATCTGAATTAATTGCCAAGGTTATTGGTTTCTTAGGGATAAGATATCTTAATCTTGCAATCTTTTGGTTTCTCAAACTTAATGCAGCATTTGATTGGATTAGATCTAAGGGATTAGAGTGATTTGATTAGATGCTAGATTCATTGAGGCAAGGGATTGTCCTTTGATTAATATAACATGAAACTGATTGTCATTCCATCTAAATGCTTGAAAGTTTAGAACTTTATTGATTCAATGTTGAAGTTTTGGTGAAACAATTTCCTAACTACTCTTTCTACATCTGTTTACTATATACTTTTGTACTAACTGTTCTATTTTACTTTCTAATTTTCATTTTTGATACATTCATACTAAATTCATCTGAAATTTGTAAAGCTCAACTAATTGTGATCTTATGAAGTGGTAATTGAGAACTTTATTCCCTAAGGACGATACTTAGAACTCAATTTGATTCTAAGATTTTTTATAACTTGCTACAACAACACTAGTACACTTGCTAGTCAGTTTACTTTCAGTGCAACAGTAGTTGTAAAAGTGTAACATTCATCCAAACTGGACTAGGGTATCGGGCTAAATCATCCAAGCCGTGTGTTGATATGTTTTGATTACCTAAATTTTTAAATGTTAATTTTTGATCTAATGAGTTAAAGTGTGGTTGTTGAATTGTTTGCTAGCTTAGATTAGAATAGTCGGTAAAGGTAAAGGAGCTGGAGTCACCAATGACTTCCTAGAGCGAATGACCCAAGTTTTGGAGGCCTTAATGCATAACCAATATGCAGAGCTGGCTGAGTACTGAGGGTTGTCTGCCTTTATTAGGCATAACCCTCCTAAGTTTAAGGGCAAGTTCGACCTGAGGAAGCCTAGAGGTGGTTAGCTGATGTGGAGAAGATATTCCATGCCATGGGGTGTAGGGAAGAGCACAAGGTGAACTATGCCACTTACATGTTGTGTGAGGAGGCAGAAGACTGGTGGAGGTTTGCCAATCAAATGTTGCCACAAGAGGGTGACTATATTCAGTGGGAAGCATTTAAGGCGAGCTTTCTGAGGAATTACTTTCCTCGAGACTTGAAGAAGCAGAAGGCTTGGGAGTTCCTTGAGCTGAAGCAAGGGAGTGTGACAAGGGGAGTATGCAGTAAAGTTCCAAGAACTGATGAAGTACTAGCCTCACTATTAGCATAAAGATGGAGAGGAAGATCTGTGTGCTTAGTTTGAGCATGGGCTAAGGCTAGAGATTTGTGCTGCTATCAACGTGTTTCAGCTGCTAACTTGCCTACCTTGGTGAGCAAGTGCCGAATCTTTGAAGCCAATTCTAAGGGCAAAACTGTGGACACCAGGGGGAGTGGTCCAATAAGGCAAGATAGAAGACCCTATAGGTTCTCTAAGGGGTCGTATTCAAGCTCCAACTACTTACAGTCCAAAGGGACTTCATCTTAGGAAAGGAGCAGTGAGAGTGGCTCAGGATCAGACTCTTTCAAAGGGTCGATTAAGTACTTCAACTGTGGAGGGCCACACATGCTGAGAGATTACCCACAGCCACGAACCAACTGTGGCAACTGTGGGAAGCTAAGGCACACTGCTAATGTGTGCTGGGCTGCTAAAAGAAGCGGTAGTGCAAGCATAACCCAGAGGCCTGAATCAAGAGGGAGCACGGTGCCAAGTACAAGGCCAAAGCCAAGTATTCCTGGAAATGTCTTTGCCATGAGCGGGGCGAAGCTTCACAATATGAGGAACTTATCAGAGTTTAATGCATTATTAAGGGCAGATTATTAGATGTGTTATTTGACTCAGGTGCTTTGCACTCCTTTATTTTTGTGGAATGTGTGAAGAGTCTGGGTTTGTCTGTGATTGAATTGTCATGTAATGTTGTGGTGACTAACCTTACTGGTAAACCGATTATGACGTGATAAATTCATATTTTACTAGTATTTTACTTTAGTTTTAATGCGTTTGATAAAGAAAGTATGTATGAGATTTTGCAGCAAAAAGATGATTCAGGTGTGATTGTCATAATGAATAATTGGTGAATAACTTAGTAAGAAAATAATCAGGAAGGATTGAAGTGAATTGAATTTTGAAAATCTAAATTTTTCTTATATGTAAAAAGTTTTTTCATTATGAATTTCAATTGATGAATGAATTCATATGCTTGATATGTTTTGATTTGCTTGAGGACAAGCAAAAATTTAAGTTTGGGGTGGTGATAAATCCATATTTTACCAGTATTTTACTTTAGTTTTAATGCATTTGATAAAGAAAATATGTTGGAAAAAGATGGAAAACTCATAAAAATAATAGAAAGTTCAAAGTCTTTCCTAAATACATAGTTGTTTAGATTTTATGAAATTTTTGTGTAAAAAGTAATGATTTAATCATATTTTTGTAGGAAATTTTGAGCTAAGTTCATAAGATTGAAAGAGCAAAGGAAAGATAGAAGAAAAGTAGCAAAAAATGGAAGCAAAGAACAAGGTCTGATGAAGCAAAAGCTGGGTGTGATCACTTTTCTTGGCAAAAGTGATTGTTCTAGAGCCTAACATGGAAGGATGACTTGTGCGTTATCACTATTGCTGATGATAGTGATCCTTCCAAGGAGCTTTCAAGCATAGTAAGGTGTCGTTATCACTTTTGTTCACAAAAGTGATCATTCCAGAGAAAGCTCTAACATAGCAAAGACGCGCGTTATTACTTTTGTTCACTAAAGTAATCATTCCAGAGAAGCCTCTAGGAAAGCAAGCTACGCGTTATCACTTTTGTTCACAAAAGTGAGTGTTCCAAAGAGCCTTCCATCACTACAAGTTGTGCGTGTCTCCTATTGTTTATGAAAGTGAACACATGCAGACCACGAACCTCTGTGTTGTTACTTTTATGGAGAAAAGTGATCATTCCAGTCATGAAGATTATTAGAAATGCCTCTGCGTGACTACTATAGTGAAAAATAGTGACCACACCAGAAAGGCAGAAATTCTATAAATACGAATTAGCTTAGATCTGTTGGAATCTTTTGTTCATTTTTACTTTCCATTTGTTTTCTGGTGTTGAGAGAGTTTGAGAGAGAGATTGGGGACGAATACCAAGCTTCAAATCTTGAGGAATCGGATTGAAGATTGACTTGAAGATGCTTCTTCGTTCATCTTCTTCTTCTCTTTCTTTCTATTTTCATTTTATAATGGTTGCTTAAACTCTTTGTAGTTAGGGATTGCGGATCTGAAATGGAAGTGTTGAATTGATTTTGGATCTAAACTTTGAGTGTTGAATTGGATTGAGTAATTGATTCTGCTTTTCAAGTAGTTGTTGAATGGAAATTTGATTAACTAATTACAAAGGAACTTTAATAAATGAAAGTTGAACTTTGTTCTCATATCTGAATCAATTACCAAGATTATTGATTTCTTAGGGATAAGACATCTTTATCTTGCAATCTTTTGGTTTCTAATGCTTAATGCAACATTTAATTGAACCAGATCTAAGGAATTAGAATGATTGAATTGAATGTTAGATTTATTGAGTTAAGGAATTAAACTTTGATTAATATATTGTGAAACTGATTATCATTCCATCTAAGTACTTGCAAGTTCAAAACTTTATTGAATCAATACTGAAGTTTTGGTGAAACAAGTCCCTAACTATGTTTTCTACATCTATTAAATACACAATTTCATAATCTTTGTTCTATTCTATTTTCTGAGTGTAATATTTGTTGCTTTTACTTCCAAACTTCAACTGAATTTCATTAGGCTCAACTAATTGTGGACTTGTAAAGTGATATTTGAGAATTCTATTCCTTGAGGATGATATTAGGGACTCAAACATAGTTCTAAAAATTTTATAACTTGCTACAATAACACTAGTACACTTGCTAGTCAAAATAACTTCTGTTGAGAAGGTGACAAGACATCGTGGGTGTGTCTGGGATGTTCAATAATGGTGCATAGTAGGGAATTTGAAGTGGACTTGAATTGTTTATCTCTTTCCCAATTGGATGTAATTTTGAGAATGGATTAGTTAGCTACTAACCATGTTTTGTTAAACTGCAAAGAGAAGACGTTAATTTTTGGTGCGTCAATGACAGAAATTCCTAGGCTTCTGAGTCAAGGTGCGTAGGAGAACATGGTAAGTGCTAAGGCCTTTATGGTCATGTTCTCGCTAGAGGCTGAAAGTGTAGTGGAACCAGAGTACATCCCAATGGTAAGGATCTTCTTGGAAGTCTTTCCCGAAGATGTTTATGAATTGCCACCTGAGAGGAAGATAGAGTTCGCTATTGACCTCATTCTAGGAGCAACCTAATTTCTATGGCACTATATAGGATGTCACCGATAGAGTTGGCACAGGTCAAGAAGCAAGTGAAAGATTTGTTATACATAGTATGTCATGATAGGGAGCACCAATACTCTTGGTGAAGAAGAAAGATGGGAGCATAAGAATATATGTAGATTACCAACAACTGAACAAGGTAACAATAAAGAACAAGTATCCATGATAACCATGTCGCAATGGTATCAAACAAACTAGATTTTTTTAACAATTTTGCAGTAGAAGGAGTAAACCTAGGTCATCTCACAAGGACATAAAATACATTCTATTTTTGATTCCATCATATAATTTCATATTAGCTTAGGGAATGATTGTTTTGAATTAAATTGTAAACAACAGAAAAGAAAAGAACAAAGAATAATTCCAACGAAATATAAAGTTCAACCAATTCAAGATCTCAATCACTACAACGCAATTCTCATTGTTACACGAATACAATTCCAACGAATTTCCAATCAACATTAATTCAATACGACATTAACAATCCAAAATCTAAATCTAGATCATGAATTCCATCAAAACAAGAACTGCAATCGCAAATCCAATGCTCTAACAAAATTCAGAACAATTGATTGATTGAATTAGGTGAATTCCTTTATTTCAAATCTGAAATTCTCATTCTCTGTTTAGAATGCAAACGAAAATTCAATATCATGAAAAACATAATTATCCTAATCAGAAAAGAGGAGGAAAAGAGAGAATTCGATAGAACCTAATCTGAAACTCAAATGCAATGTAGTTCTTGAAACTTTGAACCAATTGATGGATTAGGCTTGCTTCATGATCATGCTTGCTTCGACCAAAACTAGAAAATACGAAAAGATGAAAGGTAGAGAGACGAAAATTAAAAAAAGAGGAGAAGAAATAATTTAAAATAGAGACTTTTTGAATCCTAAAAAAATTGCGAGAAAAGAAAAAATAAGGATTCGTACATGGAGTCATAACCTCTATTTAAAGATAAAATAATTGGACTTAATTAAGGCCCAATTCCCTAATGAGGTTCCTAAACACCTAACTAAGTAAAATCAACAATAAAATCAAATTTTGAAAATTTCAGTGTAGGGCCGCAACACTGTGACGCAATTTTGGACCTGAAGATGCTCGAACTGGGCTTTTCTCCCAATAGAGAAGTTGTAGATCTCTGTCTTATCTTTCCAGGGACACCAATTTTGTCTAATTACGAGTAGTGTAGCTCCAGATATGGTCTTTACAAGAAACTGTGTCAAAATAAGACATTATGGAAGGAATTAAGAAAGATTTATATTTAAATCCTAAATTACTTACTAACACAAATCTAAACTAACACATCAAAATAATGCACTAATGAAGCTCAATTAAACCAAAAACATGGAAAGAAAGATGTACTAAAATATGACCATCAATCCACATCCCAGAATCGACGACTTGATGGACTAGTTGGGGGAAACAACAGTATTTTCGAAGATTGACTTAAGATCGGGGTACCATTAGATCAGGGTGAAGGATGAAAATGTACCCAAGACGACATTCAGGATGCGTTATAGTCACTATGAGTACTTGGTGATGCCGTTTAGAGTGACCAATGCGCCTGTTGTGTTCATGGACTATATAAATCGAATTTTTCATGAGTTTTTGGATAAGTTTGGATGGTCTTCATTGACAACATCCTGATTTATTCGAAGACTCAGTAAGAGCATGTCGAGCAATTGGGAGTTGTTCTACAGGTTTTGAGGGAGAGGCAGTTTTATGCCAAGTTATCTAAGTGCAAGTTCTGGTTGTCCTAGATCCAATTTTTGGGGCATGTGGTGTCGAAAGGTGGAATCATGGTAGACCCTGCGAAGGTGGAAGCAGTGACTTGATGGCCGAGCCCAAAGAATGTGACAGAGATATGCAGTTTTCTAGGACTAGCAGGCTATTATAGGAAGTTCATTGAAGGATTTTCTAAGATAGCTTTGCCCCTAACGAAGCTAACCTGCAAAGGAAAGGAGTTTAAATGGACCAAAAGGTGTGAAGCTAGTTTCCTAGAATTGAAGATGAAGTTGACTTCAGCACCTGTGTTGGTTTTGCCTGACCTAGAGCGAAAGTTTGATATGTATTCTGATGCGTCTGGGCATGGACTTAGGTGCGTTCTAATGCAAGACAGGCAAGTGGTTGCCTATGTCTTGAGGCAGTTCTGTCCTCATGAAGTCAACTATCTGACGCATGATTTGGAGTTAACCGCGGTAGTATTTGCTCTTAAGGTATGGAGGCACTACCTTTATGGAGCGAGGTTTGAAGTGTTCAGTGATCACAAGAGCTTGAAGTATCTGTTTGATCAAAGAGAGCTGAACATGCGGTAGAGAAGGTAGATAGAATTCCTCAAGAACTACGATTTCACATTGTCTTACCATCCTAGTAAGGCACATGTGGTGGCCGACACTTTGAGTAGGAAATCCTTGCACGTGGTGGCCATGATGGTGAAGGAAATGGAGTTGATTGAGAAGTTTCAAGACATGAATCTGGCTATGAAGGTAAGGCCAGGAAGATTGAACCTCCAAGCGACGATGATCCATAATGACTTCTTGGTGTACGTCCGAGAAGCTCAACAGGAAGATGTTTTCCTCCAAGATATGATAAGGTAAAAGGGTGAAGGGAAGAACTTGGAGTTCCACTGCGATGAGAACGGGGTAATAAAATTTCAGAACTAAGTGTGTATTCCCCAAGTGGATGAGTTGAAGCAGATGGTACTTGAGGAGGCACATAAGTGCAAAATGAGTTTTCACCCCAATGCGACCAAGATGTATCAGAATCTCCGAAAGGGCTTTTGGTGAAATGGGATGAAGAAGGATGTGGCTGAATATGTGGCTAAAATGCCTAACTTGTCAGAAGGAAAAAGTAGAGCACCATCGTCCACCTAGGTTATTGCAACCGTTAGAGATCTCTGAGTGGAAATGGGATAGCATTTCCATGGACTTTGTTTCTAGGTTGCCGAGGACCCAGAACAACCATGATGACATTTGGGTGATAGTGGACTAGTTGACCAAGGCTACACACTTTCTCCCAATCAATATGAAGTATAAATTAGAGAGATTGGCTTATTTGTATGTACAGGAGATAATCAGGTTGCATGGAGTGTCAACTAGTGTGGTATCTAATAGAAACCTGAGATTTACTTCAAGGTTGTGAGAGAGTCTGCAGAGGGCTTTGGGTACTAAATTGAAGCTTAATTTCCATAGACTTGTTGAGAGCTTGTGTAATTAAGCAGCATAGGACTTTGGAGGAATGTTTGCCATTGGTGGAGTTCACATACAACAACAGTTATCATGCCAGCATTGGAATGACACTGTTTGAGGCCTTGTATGGGCGAAAGTGCAGAACTCCTTTGTGTTGGTACGAGACTGGAGAGGCTACCTTGTGTGCACTGAACATGATTCAGAAACAGAAATAACATATCAAGATTATCAGAGAGAAGATGAAGGTTGCACAAGATTGACAAAAGAGTTATTATGATAGGAGGAGGAAACCTTTGGAGTTCCAGGTGGATGACCATATATTTTTTAAGGTCTCACCTGTGACTAGAGTTAGGAGAGCTCTGAAATCTCAGAAGCTATCTCATATGTTCATTGGGCAATTCAAAGTACTGACTAGAATTGGTCCTACAGCATACCAAATAGCATTACCTCTTAATCTCTCAAATCTACATCCGATGTTCCATGTGTCACAACTCAGGAAGTATGTGCCAGATCCATATCATGTGATTGATCTTGATTCGGTTCAAGTAAGAGAGGACTTGTCCTATAATATGTACCTGGTGAGGATTGTGGACCACAGTGTTAAGCAGTTGAGGGGCAAGGAAATCTCATTGGTGAAGGTGATATGGAGCTCAAGTGATGAGGGAGATGCCACATGGGAAACAGAGAGTAGAATGAGAGAGTTGTATCTGAAGTTGTTTGTTTAGTTTGGTTGAATTTTAAAGAAGAAATTCCCTAAAGGAGAGGAGAGTTGTAATGCTCCAGAGCTTGTAGCTATTGATAAGTTCATATTTTTATATATTTTATGATATATTTATACACTTAAAACTCTATTTTATATATATTTACACTAATTATGTTATTAATTGTTACAGTTTAGCTGAAAGTTTTTATTAGTGCATTATGGAGATATTCTAAATGAAAATTATATATTTTTAGTCCTTGGTTGTGCTATGTGAAGCTGGGTTTGAATTTTGAATTTAAAATTTAAACTTATATATGAAAATTTGAAGCTATTCTGATTGTGGATAAAACTAATTTAAAAAGATAGAGTTCAACTAACTGGAAGCTCAGGACATAACCTATATAAAGAGGCCTTATGCTCCACACTTGACATTTCTACTCCTCTACACACCTTCTTCCTCTTCTTAGTTCTACCCAAACTCATCCTTGAGAGTCATTAGAGACCATTGGCAAGGACGATAAGCTTCCCCTTGGAGTCTAAGCAAGTGATTGAGCACCCCTTCAAAGAACAAGAACTTTCTTTATCTTCTACCTTCCTGAGTTTCTTTTATTTGAGTTTTTCTTTGTGCTTATGGGTTTATTTATCACGTTCTTCGTAGTTTATTTTTTTTTATGAGTAACTAAACCCATAACTAGGGCTAGGCAAATTCTACTACAAACTTTATGTGATTTTTACTTTAATGTTGGTTTTGGTTTTAGTTTTCCTTTAATGTTTGGTTTTATTCTATTGGATTATATTGTGTATGATAAGATTTGATCACCCTTAGCATCTCATATTTCGTTGCATTGTAGGCAATCATAGCACATGTAATTAACAGAACTATAGGATAAAAGGAGATAAGGGGCTAGGTTAATCACACTTAATTCCTTTCTTTCAGTCGTTATTGAATTAACAAACTCATAGGATCTTCATGCTTTCTTGACCAATTACCTTGCATGATCATTTGGGGTGTTTGCTTAAGGAAAAGAATATTGACATTGCATAATCATTAGGTGTTAATATAACTAATTATGAGTGGTTGGCAAATATTTGAATACCAATATTAGGATTAAATTAATTAGAACATAAAGAAGTGTAGTAGGTGAACCCATAAGTTTTAGGCTCATCTTATCTGATTTCTCTCATACATTCTATTACTGTTCTTTTAATTTATTGTTAAAATTAAGCTCTATTTTTTATCTGTTAGAACCCCGTTACATTTAAGCAATCAAATTAAGTTATTCTTGATACTTGAAAATAATCTTTGTGAGACGATAACTTGAAAACTTTTAATTCGAAAACCCTTTTATTACTTTTTGATAGGACACTTGTGAATACCCAATTTTATCTGGGTCTCTTTCAAAAATAAATTTCAAAATAAAAAATTAAATATATTGATTCAATTTTGTAGGAGGTTAAGAAAATAGATAAAACTAAACTCATTTAAAATTCAAATTTTCAATTTTACAATTAAAAATCAGATTTAGAAATGGTTAAAGATTTTTAGGACAGTGGATGAGAAAGAAAAAAAACTTATTACTGGTCATCAAAAAATAAGGGGTCATAGACGTTAGAGCCTTTATTAAAATAAAAAAATAATTGCATATTAAATGGGTTCTAAGTTTTAGAAAATGCCTATAAATAGGAAGCTTAGATTCTCAGAGGGGGGACGACTTTTGAATATGGAAACAAAAATGAGAGAATCGAGACCTCTTTGAGAGAGAGAAAAAAAGTGAGAGAGAATTTAAACCTCTTTGAAGAGAGTTCCAGAGAGACCCGAGGAGATAAAAAGCAAAAGGATGAAAGGAGATCAGAGAAAGCTATCTGACAACATCAAAAATCCTAAAGCAAATCTCTAGGTCGATTACAGAGAACAAATCGAAGGAGAGATCCAATTGTGAGGGGAAAAAATAAAAACTTTCCTCAATTAAGGGTTCTTTTTATTTCTTGGTTTGTATATCATCATATCTAATAATAAGTATTCTCCCTCTTTGTTCATTTTCCATCCTCCTTTTATCTAATAAGGATTTTCCTTCTTTGTTTGTTTTTCATCCTCCCTATATTTATTAAAGATTCTCCTTCTTTGTTTATTTATTTTATACATTCTTCTCTTCTCTTTCACGATCTAACACTTTTTTGCAAGTGTAATATATAAACAAATAAATAAATGGAAAGGAAAATTTCAATAATTTTTTTTTTTAAAAACTTCTATAAATCCTAATCATTTTCTAACCCTAAATTTCTTCTCCATCTATCAAACCCTAAAAAATAAAATTGAAATCCATGAAAATTTCTTTTTTTCTAACCCCAAGTATTTCTTTTCTTGCAAACCCTAAAAGAAAACTAATTTTTTCTAACTATAATTTTTTTGAAAATCCTAAAAATAATATTTTTTTAACTCCAAAATCATTTATCTTTTTACAAGCTCTGAAACAAACTATTTTTTTCAACCCTAACAATTTTACAAATTATAAAAATTTATTTTTTCAAATCTTAAAAATTCTTTCTTTTCATAAATTTTAAAAACCCTAATTTCTTTGCAAATCTTAACCTAAAAAAAAAACTTAATTTCTAAATCATATAATAATGATTTCCTCATCATTTTTGTTTTCTCTAACGCCCACACCTGATATGGACCAAACTGTCTCACGACGTTCTGAACCCAGCTCACGTACCGCTTTAATGGGCGAGCAGCCCAACCCTTGGAACATACTACAGTCCCAGGTGACGAAGAGCCGACATCGAGGTGCCAAACCTTCCCGTCGATGTGAGCTCTTGGGGAAGATCAGCCTATTATCCCTAGAGTGGGTTTCTCTACCTGGTGTTTAGTCTTGTATTTGTTTATTTATTTTGTAACACTTTAATTTAATTTTTCAAATAAATAAATTTTGTAATAAGTGGGAATAATAAAAATTTTAGTCAAATTGTTCCTAATATTTCAATAAAGTATTTCAAAATAAGGATGGATTACAAATTTTGAATCAAATCATTGTTACAAGTATTTCATCAACTCCTGCAACTTTGCTGCATATTCTCCCATTGTCATGCTCCCTTGCTTCAAATCAAGGAATTCTTGAGCCTTCTGCTTCTTCAGATCCCGAGGAAAGTAGTTTTCCAAGAAGCTTGCCTTGAACGCTTCCCATTGAATGTAACTACCCTATTGCGGCAAAGTCTGACTGGCAAACCTCCACTAGTCTTTCGCCTCCCCACATAGCATGTAGGTGGCGTAGTTCACCTTATGCTCTTCCCTGCACCCTATCGCATGGAAGATTTTCTCCACTTCTGCCATCCACCTTTGAGCTCCTTTAGGGTCGAACTTCCCTTCAAACTTAGGAGGGTTGTGCCTAGTGAAGGCAAACAACCCTTTATACTATATTGGTTCTTCATCTTAGTTATGCACCAAGGCCTCTAGAACTTGGGTCATTTGATCTAGAAGGTCATTGGTGACTCCAGCTCCTTTATCTCTATGATGAATCCATATTTTATTGAATTTTTACTAGCCTTTTTAGTGTTCTTTAATAGAAAAAGTAGACTTAGAAAGTGTAAATAATGAAAATCCCACTTAGGTCAAATATCATAGGTTTTTTAATTTTTGGTTAATTTACACTGATTTACATAGATATAGGTTGTAATTTTGATCATTTGAATAATTGTGTAAGAATCTCCAGACTTATTAACATATATTCTTTCCAACCACACACACACATATTTGCACATTAATTCATACACAGGTGCGCTCATTGTACCTTCATTTCATACACACACACACACGTGCGCTCACTGCACGTTAGCCACGCTCACTGTGGCACTGTAATCACAGTTTTCTGATGCCTTCAACCTTAAAGAATTACTCAGTTTCACACCATGGATGGTTCCTAATTAGCCCCCGTCTCACAGATACAACGTGTGCGGTCATGGGCCCTTTAGCAAAGGTGTTAGTCAGAGACCAAGTCAGGAGGAGAATGTGTGGCTTGTGGTATACCCACGCTCATTTTTTTGTGTCACCACCACCTTCTCTTTCCCAAGATATTTTTACTACCCCATCTTTCACACCCACAGTGTATCGCTGTAACCATTCATTGTTTCCAACATTTCACAATCATAATCACACTCACATTTTCATGCCATTTCCACACACATTTATTCACATTCCCAATCACATCATGGTATTTGTTTTCATCAAATAGCACGTCCACACATATTCAATCATATTATAATTAATCATACAATCTCCATCACAACCTTATGTCAAACAAGTTCATTACATGACACACATCACCTAATGACTACAATATCACACTTCATACAAAATTTCTTAAAAATACACATTTTTCCTACACTCTATCTCAACCATATTTCATTATATAACATTATAAACGGATTTCAATCCAAAGAGATGGGGTAGAGTCCTCCCTTACCTGGATTGAAGACCCACAATATAAATCAACAATAGAAGTGCTCCCCACACTAATTTTTGTCCTAAACACATGGAAAACTCTATGAGTAATCGAGGAGATTAGAGAAAGAATGAAAAACACAAACCCTATTTTGTAAAACTTACCTCCAAATACTCCAAACATAATTCTAACCTTCAATCTTGAACCCAAACGACTTTGAAGACAACAAAGAAGAGAAAGAGTGAGAAATGCCATGGGTGGCTGCAGGAAATTTACTCTTAATTTTAGTATTTAATTATTTAAAAATTTACTTGTTAATACGTGATAAAATTACAATTGTGTATATAAATTTTGCATCCAAAATTTTTATTTAAATTTCAACTTGTCACTTAAAGCTAATTTTTATTTATTAAAAATAATCCTTAAAAAAATTACTAAAAATTTGTTTGGAAACATAATACTAAATTAGGTTATGTTTTGCCAAAATTATTACAAATGTGTGTATAAAAATTGTATCCAAAATTTTTATTTAAATTTCAACATATAATAAGTTTGAATACCAATAATATTTTAAAAAAAAATTAGAATAAGCTTCAATAATAAAATCATTAGATACATACTTAAAACTTATAAAGTATCCATTCTTTAAAATTGAAAATTTGTTAAAAAAATAATATTCTCATGTATGAGTTATGAGCATATCTTAAAAATTAAATAATTTTTTTATGTAATGGATAACACCTCTTTTTTCTTACAACATTGTTCTTTACTTCAAATTTCATTTAAAGTTATCTATGTTAAAAATAAATGAGTTACAAATATTTTTTAAAATTTTAAAAAATTATATAAAAGGAAAAAATGTTCACACAAAGGAACTTGAGAAGGAAGAAAAAAGAAAACATGTGTACGGGAGAGAGAAAGGAATTTTGGTGAATGTAATGGTGAATTAGAGGGATGCACATACAATCAAAAAATAAATAAAAGAATGAGGGGAACACCCCTCCATTTTTCCACCGCTACCAAATGAGTTAGCCTAATCTAAGTGAATTACGACCAAAAAACTCACAATGTAAAAAACTCATATGACCAAAAACCCTTCAGAGTTAAGGTTAGGTGAGATAGGATTGACTTATCGATCAATTATACTTAAAATAATATTCATAAAAATGTTTATTTTATATAACATATTTTATTATAAATTTAAAGATAAATAAAATTTCTTAAAAATAAATGAAGAATAATTAAATTTGTATAATACTAAATATTTAGAGTGAATTAATTTTAAACTATATAGTCTGTATTGGTAATTCTAATTTTCACATCTCACTTCCTTATTTTTATTTATTTATTAATTAGTGAAACATTGCATTTTAATTTAGTGTCATGATAATATATAATTATTTTAAAAAACAATTATATTAATATCATATCAAAATTGAATTTTTACTTTATTGTTCAAAATTGTTTATAATTTGTCCATCCATGGTAACCAACCACCCATGTTACTTGCCAAAGTTTCTTTTCAATCACGTAACTTATTTAAATTTGTTTGATTCACTCTTGACTATTCGGGTTGGCGGGTTTATACGCTACGATGGTTGCAACCTTTTATTCGTTGATTTGACATTGTGTTAGTTGTTATTTTAAATGTGCTAATTGCGTGCATTTGCTGTCAACGGAAGGGTGCTGAAAAAGACTAGGCCATACACTTTGCTGCTTTAATAGAGTTATCTTTCGGGCCTCAAGAACTATTTCCTACTTATTTTAAGGTTGTTTTTGTCCACTTCAACATAAAAGGTTGTCTTCTTAGCATATACAAGACATGCCACGGGTGGCTGTTTAAAAGACACATCTTTACTTTCAATATCAATTAAGTTCAACACACATTCATGAATGTTAATATGAAAAGAAAATAGTTACTTAATCGATAACATTGTAAAGAATAACTTTTTCATTATTTTCGCATCTTTTATATTGATTTTTACACGTAAGGGATAAACATTTTTAAGAAGAGATATACATCAATTTTTCCTGGAAACAAAAACTAAGAAAAATAAATGAGCAACATATGCAATGAAGAGTAGTTTTTATAACAATAATAATAACAAAAAAATACCAAAGTCATTGAGGGTTGTTTCAATCCGTAGTTAATAAATAAGTTAATTGCACTTTTTGTTATAATACTTTAATATATGTGTAATTTTTTTTTTAATTACTTACATTTAAGACTTTTAATTATATTTTATATATTTTATTTTATTATTTTTATTTATTTATTTGTATAAATCAATAAAATGACATTTTTATTAATTATTAGATAATATTGTATTATTTTTTAATTTTTGAAACGGTCACTTATAGAATAAAATAATATAACCTCTTTTTAAATATGAATTTTGAAAGTAGTTAGTATGTAATTGCTTTTCAAAAGTGACTTTGAAGAACTAGTATATAACTGCTTTTCAAGGTCACTTACTACTCTTTAACAGTTGTGGGTCAACTACAATGACAAATTAAAATTCTAACTTATAAATCTAAAGATGAAGTGTCACTTAACTTACAACAGTTCCATGAATTGTGTAATGTTCTTAATTTCTTTATGAAATTCATGAAAGAATTTATACAAAAATAAAAAATAAACTGAATTCTTTTGTATTCATAATATGAAAACTTGACAAAATTTAAAACTTTTCCTTCAATTTTTTCAAAAAGATAAATTATGACTTGCTAAATAAATTTACATCAAAATAATAGTAACATATGTGTATGTATTATAATTTAAATATAGAAGTTCATATATATATAAATATTGATCCCAAATACATTATGACTTAATTTACAAAATCAAAATATACTAGGTGTAACACCTTAAATTTAATTTCAATAAATAAAGAATTTTGAAAATTTTTGAAATAATAAAATTTTCATTTTCAATTCAAGTTTCATCAGCCATCTCAAATAAAAAAAAAAGTTACAAATTTCATTAAACAGTTGTTACAGGACTTATTCAAGCACAACAGTTTTCAAAATAATATCCTAAGTCCTATAGCAGTTCCATCCACCCCTTCACTGAGTCTGGTGCTGATCGTTTTGATTACCTAAAAAATGAATGTAAGGGTGAGTCTCTACAGTACCCAAAAACACACAGTCAACATAGATTCTCACCTCCAGCATGTTTCCAATACATTAAACAAATTACAGGCAACATTATCACACAGTTCATGTCAATTTAACACCAATGCGTTTACGGCATCGGCAACATTTCACATCCATAAGTACAATACACAAACTTGTGCATACGCACACTAGCCACACTCAGTGTGGCACTGTGATCACGTATTTTCACTATGAATGGTCACTGGTTACCCCTGTCTCACGGATACCACATGGGCAGTCACGAGTCGCTTAACAAAGGTAATGGTCAGAGGTCTAATCAGGAAGAGAGTGTGTGGCCCGTGGTGCACCTGTTCCGCAATCAGTGTCACCATCACTCTCTCCTCCCCAAGGTATTTCTACCGTCCTCATCTTCCACACCCCCAGTGTATCGTTGAACCATTCATAGCACATTATAACGGTGCTACACGCCCCATTCACATACATTTCATTCACATACACAATATTCATGCTTACACACGACACACATCGCATATTGCATTCAAATACAATGCACTAGGCCCACATTCATTTCACATCACACAACACATAACCAATATTCATCTATATTACATGGCCCTTGGGCCTACATTGGTTCACAATATTCATTCTATCATGCAACATCTAGCATACCATTCATATTCATCCATTTCGGGTAAACACACACAATGTTCACATATCAATGCATATGGCCCACATTTCATTTCTCAATCAGCTTTCATTCTCTGCACGTTTTCTACCTTCTAACTCAGCCACAACTCCATATTCAATCAATTACACATAAAAATAGTAGGGTAGAGTCTCCCCTTACCTCGGATCGAAGACCTATATGTTAAATCCACCAAGAAATGCTCTCCCTCACGGATTTCATCCTAAACACATAGAGAAACTCCATGAAAATCCTAGAAATCACCAAAAACAGAGAAAAGAGAGGAAAAATGAAAACCTTAACCTTTAAAACTCACCTCCAAGTGTTCCCCACACAGATTCAACCTTCAATCTAGCTTCCAAACAACTTGGAGGCAATTTAATTGGTGGAAAAGGGTTTGAGAATGAGAGAATCCAAGGGACTTCGAAGGGAGAGGGAGAAATAACCCTCCCCGAACCTTATATCCCTTTAAATCCTTTTCTAATAGTGACACTTTTGCTATAGTGAGATGCTCTCTCGCTACAGCGAGAAAACGGTCGCTTTGTCGCTACAGTGAGACGTCTCTTGCTACAACGAGAAGGCGACAATCTCGGTTCTTCTTCCCAGGGCCCTCTCGCTGTGGCGAGATTCTCGCCACAGTGAGGACAGCCAGTATTACACCCTGCACTTAGGCACTGAGCCCATTTTCAACCCTATCCAGTCATGCATGCACATATATATACACACAACATACATATATATATACACATATTCATACTCATTACACACAAAAACACCATCATTACGCCTTCAATGCAAATTTACAACATTCATTTACACTTATACGCACATATATATACATTTATACTTATATAAATAATAATAATTAATATCAGAAAATTCGGGGCGTTACACTGGGTCCTAATAAGGATATCACTCCTACACTATAATAGCCCAACAACTTATTCGGTATTGACGACTATCCCCACAAATCAACACAACTCACTCACACATTTGTCCAAGGTCACCCATCCCATAATTGCTCCATACAAACTAACACAACTGTCCAGCCTGTAGTTTATTATTGAGTAATCTATAATATTTTTTACTTGTTAAATGTTAATGAAGAATTATTTAGTATTTAAGTAGATTTAGATGGAGTTTGAATTTTTTTTTAAAAAAGTGTACAGTGTCAGTGAATAGTGCACGTGAACAATGTCGGTGTGAACAGTAACTCTGGCGTGAATAGTGCCAAATTTTTTTCTATAAATATGGGTCCTTGCACAAAATTTTCACTTCTTCTCAAAGGTTCCAATGCCATATACTACCATTTTTTCTCATACTAAATCCTCATAAACTTAGATTTCTCTTTAGATCTGCATCCATTCTAAGGGATTTGAAGTAAGTTTCTCTAAGTTTGAAGTTCGTTTCACTTCTCTTTCTCTTTCTCATAGAAGTTCATGGTGTTCTTAGGAGAGACTTCATTCTAAAGCCAAATCTTCGGTGAATCTTGCGTCAAAACAAGTAATATTTAGTAGATCTGGTGTGAATCACTGTTTTAAGGTAAGGGAAGCTTACTTTAACCTATGAACTATGTTTTGAACAGTTTGATAAGCTATTAAAGAAAAGTTTGAGTTGGTTTTGTTAGATTTCTTTGATAAAAGCTGAGATATAAAGGATTTAATACTTGAAAGTTATTTTTCTATGCTGTAACTACTGATAACTAATTTAATAACACTGAGGTTTGGCTGATTTATTAGAAACTTATTTTAGCTGAGCTGTTGAAATGATTTTAGCGGTGCTGCATCATGCTGAAATATACGTCTTGCATCATTATAGAGCTGAGTTACACGTTTAGGTGGGTAGACATGTAAAAATAGAGCATACAAAGTTGTGTTGTGCTGTCTAGATCCAGATACCGAATCTCTCCCAGATCAGCTCAGTTCTTTCTGAATTACTTAGGCTGTGAAACCAGTTGGAAACCGTTTTCATGCTGTGAATTAGATGGGCTGGGAATGCATGGGTCTTTTGTTATGTTCTTTTGGCCATTATGAATGCAGAGAATGAATAGGGTTTACAGTCAATACCAGTAGTACAGGAATTTCTTGAGATATTCCCAAAGGATATTCCTCGAATACCTCCAAGTATAATTGAGTTTGCTATAGATTTGATTTCTAGAGCTGAGTCAGTGTCTGTGGCACCTTACAGAATGGCGTTAAAATAGTTAATGGAGCTTAAGGAGCAGATTGAGGATCTAATGCAAAAACAGTGGATTAGGCCAAGTGTATCGCCTTGGAGAGCATTAGTTCTCTTGGTGAAAAAGAAGGATAAAAGTTCTAGATTATGTGTCAATTATCATAAGCTAAATAAGTTGACAATCAAGAATAAGTACTCGTTGCCACGGATTGATGATTTGATGGACCAATTAAGATGCGTTAAAGTATTCTCTAAGATTGATTTGAAGTCTGAGTACCATCAGATCCGAGTAAAGGATGAAGAAATCTCAAGGACAACATTTCGCACTAGATATGATCATTACGAGTATATAGTGATGCCTTTGGGAGTCACTAATGCTCTGACAGTGTTTATGGATTACATGAATCGGATCTTTAGACGTTTTCTAGATTGGTTTGTGGTAGTCTTCATTGAGGATATCTTGATTTATTCTAGTTCGCCAGAGGAACATGCAAAGTATTTAATGATTGTATTAGGTATTTTGAAGGACAAACAGTTATATGCTAAATTGTCTAAGTGTGAGTTTTGGCTAGAGGAATTGAAGTTCCATAGCCATGTTATTTCAGCTAAGGGAATTGCAGTTGATCCTTCCAAAGTTGAACCAATGTTGCAGTGGAAAAGGTAGAAGACAGCCACAAAGATTCGTAGTTTTGTGGGCCTAGCAGGTTACTATCGGAGATTTATAGAGGGGTTTGCGAAAATAGCTACACCACACCATTGACACGGTTAACTCGCCGTGATCAACCCTTTGTATAGACTAAGGAATGTAAACAAAGCTTTAATGAGTTAAAGCAAATATTAACTTCCTCGCCAGTGTTGATTCTCCTTGATACTAGTTGGCCATTTGAGGTGTATTGTGATGCTTCACTTCAGGAATTAGGGTGTACGTTAATGCAAGATAAGAGAGTGGTAGCTTATGCATCTTGCCAACTGCAAACTCATGAGCAAAATTATCCAACCCATGACCTTGAGCTAGCTATCGTAGTTTTTGTTTTGAAGGTATGGCAGCACAATCTTTATGGAGCTCAGTTTGATGTGTATAATGATCACAAGAGTCTGAGTTATTTGTTTGACCAACGAGAGTTAAATATGAGGCAGAGGCGTTGGATGGAATTCCTTAAGGATGCCGTGTGGGTCATAGTTGACAGGCTTACCAAGAGTGCACATTTCTTATCGATTAACATGACCTATAGATTGGAGAAATTAGCAAAATTGTATATTAGAGAGATTTTCAGGTTGCATGGAGTATCTTCTAGTATTATCTCTAATAGAGATCCTCAGTTCACTTCTCAGTTTTGGCAGAGTTTCCAGGAAGCTATGGACACAAAGTTGAGGTTGAGTTCTACATATCATCCGCAAACAGATGGTCAATCTGAGCGTACTATTTAGACCTTAGAAGACTTGTTGCGGACTTGTATTGTGGAGTAGAGGGGTAATTGGGAGGATATGCTTCCTTTGGTAGAATTCACTTATAATAATAGCTACCATTCGAATATAGACATGACACCATTTGAGGCTCTATATGGCAGAAGGTGTAAAACTCCTATCTGTTAATTTCAAGATGGAGTACATTTGATGGTTGGGCCTGAAATGCTGCAGGAAACTAAGGAAAAGTTAAACTTATCAAAGAAAAGTTGAGAGCTACTCAGTGTCGACAGAAGTCTTACGCCAACTAACGCAGAAGACCCTTAGAATTTGAGGTTGGTGATCATGTATTCCTGAGAGTGTCACACACTACAGGTGTGGAGCAAGCATTAAGGGTCAAGAAGTTAACGCCTAAGTTCATAGGACCGTATCAAATATTACATCACAAAGGAGCCGTAGCCTATGAATTAGCGTTATCACCTCAATTATCAGGACTGCATAATATTTTTCATGTGTCACAGCTGAGGAAGTATGTTCCTGATCCGTCTCATGTAGTCGAGCCTGATGTTGTGGAGGTAAAAGATGATTTGTCTGTGGAGGTCCCAGTTGCTTGTATTGAGGATACTAAAGTTAAGGAGCTTAGAGGCAATTTGATTAGTAAAGGTTGTTTAGGACCCAGTCACTGATGGTGCCACATAGGAGTTAGAGGAAAGAATGAGAGAGTTGTACTCTCATCTTTTCTCTGAGGGATGAAATTGTTTAGGACAAAAATTTATTTTTAGGGGCAGAATTGTCAAGCCTATTATTTATTATTGTGTAATCTATAATATTTTGTACTTGCTAAATGTTAATTAAAGAATTATTTGGTATTGAAATAGATTTAGATGGAGTTTGAAATTATTTAAAAAAAAAAAGTGAATAGTATCAGTGAACAGTGAAAAATGCACGAACAGTGTCAATGTGAACAGTAACTCCGATATGAACAGTACCAAAAAAATTTTCTATAAATAGGGGTCTTTGCACAAAATTTTCACTTCTTCACACTTCTCAAAGGTTTCAAGGCCATATATACCATTTTTTCTCATACTAAACCCTTATAAACTTAGATTTCTCTCTAGATCTGTGATTCTGCATCCGTTCTAAGGGATTTAAAGTAAGTTTCTCTAAGTTTGAAGTTAGTTACACCATTCGTTTCTCTTCTTCTTCTCTTTCTCATAGAAGTTTATAGTGTTCTTAGGAGAGATTTCATTCTAAAGCCAAATGCTCGGTGAATCTTGTGTTAAAATAAGCATTATTTGGTAGATTTGGTGTGAATCACCATTCTAAGGTAAGCAGAGCTTACTTTAACCTATAAACTATGTTTTGATATGCTATTAAAAAAAGGTTTAAGTTGGTTTTGTTAGATTTCTTTGATAAAAGTTGAGATATAAAGGATTTAACACTTGAAAGTTTATTTTTCTATGCTGTAATTGATTTAATAACATTGAGATTTAACTGATTTATTATAAACTTGTCTTAGATGAGCTGTTGAAATGATTTTAGCGGTGCTACATTATGATGAAATATATGTCTTGCATTATTATAGAGCTGAGTTACACGTTTAGGTGGATAGACGTGTAACGATAGAGCATGCTGAGTTGTGTTGTGTTGTGCTGTCTGGATCCAGCTACCGAAATGGGTCGCTTCCGAACCGGCTTGATTCCTTCTAGATTACTTAGGCTGTGAAACCAGTTGGAAACTGATAAATCTATATTTTACTATATTTTTAGCCTAGTTTTTGTTAGTAAATAAAGAGTTAAATAGTAAATAAACTTGAAAATATCATAAAAATTGCATTAATATTCATAATTGTATAAATAGTTTAGAATCTTAGATTTTTGGTCCAATTCTAAACAATTTGACTTAAAAAGACCTAATCCTTGTGCAAAAGCTTGAGTTGAGAATTTGAATTAAAGATTGAAGTGAAGAAAGTAGAGGAATTGAGCTTTAAAGATAAGGAATCAAGTGTTATGTGTAGGGTATAACCACTATGAGTACATAGAGTTAACACTTTGAAGAAGAAAATCCATGAAGACTAAGAGAGTAGCTACTTCAAGTGTTCAGAGTAGCTACACAGTTAAGCATGTAGCCACTTCAAGTGCTTAGAGTAGCTACGCAGTAAGCGCATAGCCACTCCAGACGCTGAGAGTTGCTAAGCGTGAACTTGTGCTAGACACTTCAACCACTTAAAGTGTCTATGCAAAAGTAACAAAATTTTAAATATCACTTCTAAGTGTCAACTTTGGACGATTGAAGTTCCTAATTCAATTATAGAAGCTTCTAGAAGACCTTTCATGCTATAATCCTCAGAGATTGAAGTGTGGAAGTGGAAAAGGCGAGAAAAATATTATAAATAGAAGTTAAGAGTTCCGAATTGAAAGTCTTTTGCCATTTTTTGTTCTCTTTTCATTTCTACACCTTAGGAGAGTTAGAGAGGGAGATTGAGGGCAACTTCCAAGCTCTAGACCATGAGGAATCAGGTTGGGAATTGGATTTGTGAAGAAATTCTGCAGCTCTTCTTCTTCTACTCTTTCTCTCTCTTTTTCCTTTTAGGAACATGTTCTAATTTGTTTTTGTTAGGGATCCATGGATCTAGATTTGATATTGTGATGTAATTTTGGATTTGGACCTTGAGGTTTTAATTGAATTGAGTATATGATTCTGTTCTTAATGCAGTTGTGAACTAATCCTTCATTCAATTGAACCTAGAGGAATCTTCATCAATGGAAATTGAGTTTATTTCTCATATCTAAATCATATGCCTAGGTTATTGAGATCTAAACTTACCACCATGTTTCTAATTCTTTTCACACTCTTTTATAGAGCAACGAGTCATAATACGTGAGCCTTAACCAAATAATTTGGTGTATTACAATACATATATTATGAGTACGTCATTTGGATCGTACCACAATACCTGTATTGCAATTACATTCATTCATCTATTCTGACTGCCGTATTACAATTACTTTTTCTAACATTTCAATCACATTCATATTCGCATACGACACATGGTGCCCACATTCAGTCACAGCACAAGGCAAACAGCCTATATTCATTTTCAACAACATTCAATGTCATCTACACCCATTTCTAACCATTTGCTTTATTCAATCATCGACATGCTCACACACTTGCATTTATGTTACCGGTTCACACATTCGACATACTTCAATTATTAAATAACACACATACAATAATCATGCCATTCATCATGCAAGCATCATAAACCAATCTCAATATACTTCAATCATCATTAAATATTTATCCAACACAGAAATTCATCACACAAGTTCACACGTCACACAATCAATACAAGGTGCCGAAGGTTGGACACCTCCAGACTCAGCCCAGTCGTACAATCCATCACTCACATTTCTCAATAATAGTCATAGAGTCATTATCCTAAGGTTGGGCATTATTCTAACTACTCCTAATTGATGTTTTCATATTAAAGTTTAATATTCCTTCAATAACAGATTTATTCACAATCTTTAATACAAATTACATTTAGATAGTAAACAAAATAGTTACGAATCCCTCATTTTAGCTACCCAAGAGAGGTTAGGGTTTGGGATTTACTCCCACTTACCTTAGAATGGAAATCCACCACGAAATCAACGGTACAATAGCTCCCCACACAGATCTTTCATCCCTCCAAGCGTCCCAAACTTGATTTCAACCTTTAATCTAGCTCCCAAACGGCTTTGAAGGCAATTTAATCGGTAGGAACGGGTTGGGAGTAGAGAGAATCGAAAGGATTTCAAAGGGAGGGATAAGAAAAGGGTTGGGAGTAGATGCTTTTGCTGCAGCGACGTCCCTTGTCGCTACAGGAAAAATCTTAGAAGAAACTGCACATTGGCTTCTGCAGAATCTCGCTATAGTGAGATTGCATGCAAAAATACACCCTAAACTGTCGCTTTGTCGCTACTATGAGAAGGTAATAGTTCCACGCCTTCCTCCCAGGGCCCTCTCGCTACAGTGAGACATCTCTTGCTGCAATGAGAACACCCTGTACCTAACACTTAGCCAATTTATCAATCCAATCCCAAACATATTCAAACACACTTGTACGCATCCATAATCATCTCGCGTATTTACACCACCGTCTAATACACATAATCATCAATAATTCAATCATACAAACACATGAAAATTCCCATATATATACGTATATAGTAATTAAAATATTATTATAAAATTTTGGGTGTTACAATCTACTTCACAGGATAAGGGGCCAGTGGAGAAATGTTAGAAGCTGGAGTTGAGTAATTTTGTATTAAAGTTCTTTTTCCTTATATTTTGAGACCTCATTTAGAGGGAGTGATGTAGTAAAAACTTTATGTATTTTTTAGTATTATGAACTAAATGTAATATTATGTTGTTCTGGTGGATATTTGTCATAAGAAATTCTGTTTATTTTGAATCAAAAAGTGAATTTTATACTTATATTCTTTGTTATTTATTTATCTCAAATAAGTAAGTGGTGTAGAAATAATGTTCTCGGTTCCTTACAAAAAGGGGTCATGACAACAACTCACTCACACATTTGTCCAAGGTCACTTATCCCATAATTGCTCTAAGTTAAGCAGCTTAACCTTGGAGTTTTTAAGTGATAGGCTACAAAAAAGTAAATGCATTTTGTTAGTATAGGTAGTACTAATTAATTCTTTTTAAGGAATCCTCAACTTTATAGTCTCATTCCTATACAGTCTCTAGATCCCTCTCATTCTAGTGTATGTTTGATTCATTCATGTGTCCCTTACCGCTGGAAGCCTACCAAAAATTGCTCCTTGTTTGTGTGATATTGCACTGGTAATCATTGCCCACCCTCGTCAGGCCTGGTGTCACATTCCATGTAAAGTGTTTTCTTGTTAATAAATATGTTATAAAGGTGCATACCAAAAGTAAAAAGAGTGATTAAATCACATTATTTTCCTATTTTGTGTGATTTATAACTTGATAAAGGATGCTGAGATGCTGCATGTTGTACACATAAGTCGAAGAATAACTACATGATAGTCCTAATCCCCCTTGCATGTGAAGTGTTTCATGGTTAAATGCTTGGTGTAAGTGCTTCCTATATATGTACATGTTATTGTGAAGGAGAAAAAGTGCATAAACCCTTGTCTGTCATCCCTTGATATAATGAAATCGCATTACATGAGATTAATGAATTATTTAGTGAAATATTATGGGAATACAGCCAATAAACTGTGACTAACAAATATATACTTGCTCCTTTTCCCTAGTGCAGAATACAATGATTGGAATTTGATATATAAATAGAACCTATTCTGAAAATTTTGATACATGTATAGTTCTAAAATAGCAATATCAAAAGTGATAAATTTAGGATAAATACAACTGGACAAAATTGAAGTTAACTCTTAGAAATATTTTGGCATGGTAGTGGTGGATAATAAATAGGATAGGAAAGTTAATTGTATAAAAGGGAAACCTCATGACTTTAGTATGAAGTTAAGATAAAACCCATGCACATAAGAATGAATAATTAATCTGAACCCAGGTTTCAAATTTTAGGAAATTGGAGAAAGATCGAGAGGAGCAAACTGAACCAATAACATGAAATACTTAATGAGATAGTCGTTGAACATTAGAATACATTAAGAGAAATTCCCTTTCAATAAATAGAAAAGGCATAAATTATACAATAACACCTTAGAACCGATTAATATTAAGGAAAGATAACTCACAACTACTAGGCACTCTAGACTTAGAACGAGGAATTAAGTATAGTAAGACAATTATAACTAATAATTTCTTTTAGGTGTCCTCAGTTAATACATTATGTGCCTAGAATGACTAAGAATAAAAAGGGTAAAGTAGAGAATGATGTGTGTGTGTGTATATATATATATATATATATATATATATATATATATGAGAAGAGTAAAGCTTGATGTGTTGAGTGAATCATAGAACTAATTATAACAAACCTAAACTACACATTATATAAACATGCATCATGCTCATGTAACTAATAAGTGAAAACCAAGGTTACAATTGGCACAATTGTGGGGTGCTTTGTGTTAGGTACAATGGCGAACCTTGGGGGTGGTGAAAGAGACATGACCTAATGGCACAGAGTAGCCCACTATGATCAATCACGTTACCAGCAAGCCCTTGCCAATCTTGACGTGAACACTCGTCACTAAAATCATGGTAGGTCCATTCCTAAATAATGCTTTTGAGGTGCAAGACTAATAATTTGAAAATTAAATGTGCTGAATGTGATAGTAAGAATAGAGTCCTACGATTGCCTTGAGATTTGAATGAGTGCGCATGAAAAAGAGTATGGGATCCCCATGCATTGTATATGGATAACTAAATAAGATTGAATCTCACAATTTACCTACACTATGCATAATTCATTATCATACTATGATTAATTTTTGAATATGATAATGTTGCAATTGTTGAGTGAGTAAATCCTTCTTGTACATCCATTATGTGAATTGCTTGATTTCATGGACTCATCCTTGCTCTTTGTGTTTTTGGCATAATTATTATTTGGTATGTATTGTGCGTTGTGTGCAGATGGGATCAGACATGATCAAGATGACAGTGCTCCTAAAAGAGGATGACCTGTGGATCAACAATGACAGTACCTTTTCTCTTTTGTATGTTTGGCATATCTACTCGTTGGCATTTGAATGATGTATGTAAGTAATTTCTGTACTGTTGACTAACTTATCTTGGTTGTCACTTAATAGCCTCTCTAGCATATGAATTATGTTTAAATTTGGTGCATTAGATCCTCCTTATTATAAAATTAATAATAAAAATATATGACTATATATGTACTACATGTAATTCTCATATCCTTTCACTTAATGATTAACATAATAGAAATTAAACTAATTTAGGTTATGCATGTTAACTCTCCTAATAAAAGTGTAAAGCCTCAAATTTTATGATGATGTTTTATTTGAATGTGTATTATATATATATATATATATATATATATATATATATATATATGAATTGCCATATGTTTGTGTGTTCGAGTATGTGATGATGATGTGTGTTGGATGATGGTGGGAATACATGTGTGTGAATATATGTGAATATTGATTTTGGGCTAAGATTGGACATGTTTGACTTGTGGTTAGTTAGGATTGATTGAGGAAAATAGACTAAGTGTGAACTGCAGAGGCATTCTCGCTGTAGCGAAAGTGTCCTGGGCGAAGGGGGTGCATCTGTTGCGTTCTCACAGTAGTGAGAGGCTCCTTGTTGAAGTGTGAAGGCAACAGAGAGGGGTGCATTTCTGGGCTGCAGTCTCGCTGTAGCAAAAAGGTCTTACTGTAGCAAGATTCTACAAAAATTAGAGTGCAGTTTCCTGTGAGATTTTTGATATAGCGAGAGTGTTGCTGCTGCAAGAGTGTTCTGACCAAAAGGGTATTTAAGGGGTTTAGGGTTTGAGAAATTCATTTCCCATTTCTCGACTCAAAATCCTATTTCACCGTTTAAACTGCCTCCAAAGCTGTTTGGAAACGAGATTGAAGGTTAAAATCACATTTGGAGCTTTTGGAGGTGAGTTTTGATGGCTAGGGTTCTCTATTTTCTTAGTTCTCCTTGAGTTCTCATGGAATTCTTTCATGTATTTAGGACCAAATCTGTGTGGGGGAAGCCTTCATTATTGAGTTGTGTTATGGATATTCACTTTAAGGTAAGGGGGGACTTTACCTTATCTCATTGTACTTAGAAATTCTTTATTTGAATGTGTATTGTGATGTGGCTAGGATGAAACGTATGAAGAAGTATATTTTGATGAGAATAGTTGGTTGTGATTGAATTTTAATGGAACTTTCATGTTGCTTGTAGAGTCAACCTCTGACTAACACCTTTACTTGGGAGCTTAGTATTGCACATACCTGTGGAGCGGGAGCTATCCGACGACCATCCATGGTGTGAACTAAGTAAGTCCTTGAGGTTGAGGGCACCAGAATCTGTTATCACAGTGCCACATTGAGCGTGGCTATGTCCAATGAGAGCAAGTGTGTGTTGATTGATTGATGGTGCAGTGAGCATACCTGTTTATGAATTAGTTGATGCTGAATATGTATTATTTTACATTTGCTTGATATGTGATTTGAATAATGCCAGAAAAGTGTACAGTGTGCAAGGTGAGTCTCTGTACTTATGTGTGATACTGTAGAGTAATTACTCTTATATTTATTTTTTAGGTGATCAAGACAATCAGCACCGGACTCAGTGAAAAGATGGATGATACTGCTATAGGACTTAATTTGAGTTGGTCCTATAGTAGTTCATTTGATACAAACTTGTAATCCCTTCTTATTTTGAAATACTTTATCGAACTATGTAGTGAGAATCTTTTTAAATGAAAATTTTTATTATTCCCAATTTTGTGAAATTTATTTATTTTAAAAAATTAAATTAAGGTGTCACAAAAAGTATATGTGCTATAAGTACACACATTTATTTCCATGCATAAGCTTGTTGTGTGTTAAGTTCTGGAATGCTAAGGTGTCACATTAAGTAGCAAATGCTAATTAATGCATGAAAAATTTTATTCTTAAATGAGATAGAGTCCTACCATGTGAAACAAAATAAGACAATGATTTGTGTAATTGTAGTAAGCATAGTTAAAGCAAATATAGATCTATTGGGTGATAATTGATTATTTGATTGTGAAATATGAAGATGGAGTGAATGAGTTTATTAGATCTACAATTGAGCATGTTTATGATATCAACCTTATTCCCTGCTCTTGTTGCTATTATTTGAATATGATGAGAGTAAATGTAGATGAATTGGAAGAACATATAATGTGTAATGAGATTGATGAAAAATATATTTGTAACACCTTGAATTTAATTTCAAAATAATAAATTTTTGCAAATTCTGGATAATAAATTTTCACTTTTAAATACCACTTCAGTACGTGGTTCCATCAATATTTCAAAATAAAGTAAAGGGTTACAAGTTCATTATCCAATAACCACTACACGACTTATTCAATTACAACAAATTTTAAAATACTGTTCTAAGTCCTATAGCAGTTCCATCCGCCTTTTACCGAGTCCGGTGCTGATCGTCTTGATTACCTAAAAATATAAACGTAAGGGTGAGTACCCTATGCTACCAAAACGCAGCAATCAATCATAGAGTCTCACCTCCGAATCATTTAAATTACATTAAAACAAGTATAATCATAGTCAGTATTATCTCACAGTACATTTTAATTCCATAATTCACAGCATATTATATCGGTGCTTCACGCCTATTCACAGCATATCATATCGACGTTACCTGCCCCATTTACAACATATTATACCGGTGTTACACGCCCCTTTACAACATATTATACGAGCGTTATATGCCCCTTTACAGTACATTATACTAGAGTTAGCACGCCCCATTACAGCACATTATATAGGTGTTATACACCCCTTTACAGTACATTATATTGGCACTAGCACGCCCAATTACAGTACATTATACCGGCGTTAGCACGCCCCATTACACGCATGCAACATTCATGCCTCACACGACACCCAATCCACATTTCATTCGCAATATACAACATTAGGCTCATATTGATTTCACAGCACACGATACATAGCCTACAATTACCCATAATACACGGCACCTAGCCTATTTTCATTTGTATTGCACGGCATATAGCCCACATCCACTAGTAGTTCACGGCGCGTATCTTACATTCATTTACACGTCACCGTACACAACAATTTCCATCCAATACATATTCTCTTGTTCTCACACATGATATTCACATGTCACGGCACATGGCCCTCATCGCATTTCACAATTAACTTTCATTCTCTACACGTTTTCTACCTTCTAACTCAGCCACAACTCCATATTCAATCAATTACACATAAAAAGAGTAGGGTAGAGTCCCCTCTTACCTTGAATTGATGACCCACACTTAGATCTGACAATGGAAGTATTCTCCACACAGATTTTGGCCTAAAACACATGGAAGAACTCCATTAGAACCCAATGACACAGAAAAATGTCACGACCCCTTTTTATAAGGAACTAAGAATATTGTTTCGATATCACACACTTATTTAAGATAAATAAATAATAAAGAATATAAGTACGAAATTCTCTTCTCATTCAAAATAAAACAAAGTTTCTTACAACAAATATCCAACAGAACAATATGATATTACATTTAGTACACAATTGTTCAAAATACCAAAATTATGCTACATAGCTCCCTCTACATAAGGTCTCAAATATAAGGAAAAAGGACTTCGATGCATTATTACTCATCTCCAGCTTCTAACATTTCTTCACTGGCCCCTCAGCCTATGAAGTAGATGCAACACTTGCTATATCTGCTCATGTACCACTGTACGATCATCGCAGTACACACGCACACAACGACATAGAAAGAAATGCAAGGGTGAGCTTACAAAAATAAAAATAAAATCATATATGTAGAGCAAGATATTTCTCACAGCAATAGCCCCATGCATTTTTAGCCCATCTAATGCACAGCATGAAAACGGTTTCCAACTGGTTTCACAGCCTAATTAATCCAGAAGGAACTGAGCCAGTCCGGGAACAACCCATTCCGGTATCTAGATCCAGACAGCACAGCACAGCAGCTCAGCATGAAATTACTGATACACGTCTACCCACCTAAACATGTAACTCGGCTATATAATGATGCAAAACATATATCTCAGCATGATGCACACTGCCAAAATTATTTTAACAGCTCAGTTAAAGTAAGTTTATAATAGATCAGCCAAAATTTCAGCATTTTAAATCAATTAACCGCAGTTACAGCTTAAAAATAGATTTTATTCAATAGATCTAACAAAATCATATCAAAACATCTTGAAATAGCATATTAAACCGTTTAAAACATAGTTCATAGGTTAAAGCAAACTCCCCTTAGCTCAGAATGATGATTCACACTAGATCTACCGATTATTACTTGTTTTATAACAAGATTCACCAAAGATTCAGCTTTAGAATGAAGTTTCTCTTCAAATCTTTCAAAATAGACGTACAATTTCAGATCTGACAAGAAATCTAAGTTTAGGAAGGTTTAGTATGAGAGAAATGGTGGTATTTGGCCTTAGAACCTTTGAGAATCTTGGATAGGGATAAAGAAATAAAAATTTCGTGTGAAGCTCCCTTTTTATAGAAAATTTTTGAAATTTACTGTTCACCGCCAGAATTTACTGTTCATCGTCGAAAACACTGTTCACCGCCTTATTATTCACGCTGGAAACACTGTTCAGGGCACTATTCACGCCAGAAAACACTGTGCACGCATACTGTACATGTACTGTATGCGTATGTGACGTCAGCAGTCACTATACATATGTTGTTTTCACTGTTCATACACGGTTTGTACTGTTCATACGCGGTGTTACTGTTCACAGGCAGTTTTACTGTTCATTGACACTGTTCATACGGTACTGTTCACTTTTTTTCTTTTTCTTTTTTTTAATTTTCAAACTCCATCTAAATCTATTCCAATACCAAATAATCCTTCAATTAACATTTAACAAGTATAAAATATTATAGATTACTCAATAATAAATCACAAACCTGACAATTCTCCCCCCGAAAATAAATTTTTGTCCTCGAAAATTTTATCCCTCAGAAAAAAGATGAGGGTACAATTCTCTCATTCTTTCCTCTAACTCCCATATGGCATCACCAGTTACTAGGTCCCAAACAACCTTTACTAATTGAATAGACTTGCCTCTAAGTTCCTTAGCTTTAGTGTCCTCGATACGAGCAGCTGGGACCTCTACAGACAAATCATCTCGTAACTCCACAACATCAGGCTCGATTACATGAGACGAATCAGGGACATACTTTCTTAGCTGCAACATATGGAAAACATTATGTAGTCCTGACAACTG
This sequence comes from Abrus pulchellus subsp. cantoniensis, assembly GCA_024086825.1. Classification (NCBI taxonomy): domain Eukaryota; kingdom Viridiplantae; phylum Streptophyta; class Magnoliopsida; order Fabales; family Fabaceae; genus Abrus; species Abrus pulchellus. Next base: position 18,857,449 of record CM044056.1, read on the forward strand.
AGGTGGTAACGCTAATTCATAGGCTACTGGTCCTCTACGATGTAATATCTGATACGGTTCTATGAACATAGATGTTAACTTCTTGGCTTTTAAGGCTCGGCCCACACCTGTAGTGCGTGATACTCTCAAGAATACATGATCACCAACCTCAAATTCTATGGATCTTCTACGTTGGTCAGCATAAGATTTCTGTCTACTCTGGGTGGCTCTTAGTTTTTCTCTAATAAGTTTAACTTTCTCTTTAGTTTCTTGCAGCATTTCAGGTCCAATCATCAAATGTACTCTATCTTGGAACCAACAGATAGGGGTTCTACACCTTCTACCATACAAAGCCTCAAATGGTGCCATATCTATACTCGAATGGTAGCTATTATTATAAGTGAATTCTACCAAAGGAAGCATATCCTCCCAATTACTCCTCTGCTCTACAATACAAGTTCGCAATAAGTCTTCTAAGGTCTGAATAGTATGCTCAGATTGACTATCTGTCTGCGGATGGTATGCAGAACTCAACCTCAAATGTGTGCCTATAGCTTCTTGGAAACTCTGCCAAAACTGGGAAGTGAATCGAGGACCCTATCAGAGATAATACTAGAAGGTACTCCATGTAATCTGACAATCTCTCTAATGTACAATTCTGCTAATTTCTCCAAGCTAAAGGTCATGTTAATTGGCAAGAAATGTGCACTCTTGGTTAGCTTATCAACTATGACCCACACAGCATCATGATTTCTAACTGTTCTAGGTAGATGGGACACAAAATCCATAGTCACATGGTCCCACTTCCATTCTAGAATTTCCATCGTCTGCAACTTTCCTGGAGGGCTCTGGTGCTCTGCTTTTGCCTTCTGGCAAGTCAAATAGGCTTTAACAAACTCAGCTATCTCTCGCTTCATGCTTGGCCACCAAAACATCTGCTTTAAATCTTGATACATCTTGGTAACACCAGGATGAATGTTGAGACTACCCTTATTCCTTCTTCTAGAATTGCTCTCTTTAGTTCAGTATCTCTAGGGACACAAACTCGACCTTGGCATCTGAGAATACCATTAGCACCTTTACTAAAACTCTTTGTCTTATCTGTCCCCAAGAGAAATACAATCAGACATAACATCAGATCCCACAGTTGTTTGTCTTTAATTTCCTGTAAGAAATTATTAGTCACCACAATTTGGCTACAACTAATCTTTTCGGGTGATAAGTCCACATGTATGTTCAGGTCTCGGAATTATTCTATCAAAAGGGTTTCACTAACTCTTAAGGAGAATGTCTGAACCACATTCCTACTTAATGCATTGGTCACCACGTTAGCTTTTCCTGGATGGTATTGGAGCTGAAAATCATAATCCTTAAGGAATTCCACCCAACGTCTCTACCTCATATTTAACTCTCACAGATCAAATAAATACTTCAGACTCTTGTGATCACTATACACATCAAACTGAGCTCCATAAAGATAGTGTCGCCACACCTTCAGAGCAAAGACTACAGCAGCTAATTCAAGGTCATGGATTGGGAAATTTCGCTCATGAGTTCGCAATTGGCGAGATGCATAAGCTACCACTCTCTTATCTTACATCAACACACATCACAATCCCTGATGGGAAGCATCACAGTACACCTCAAACGGTCGACTAGTATCAGGGAGAATCAACACTGGCGAGGAAGTTAGTCTCTGCTTTAACTCATTAAAGTTTTGCTCACATTCCTCAGTCCACACAAAGGGTTGATCACGGCGAGTTAACCATGTTAATGGTGCATCTATCTTTGCGAATCCCTCTATCAATCTCCGGTAGTAACCTGCTAGGCCCACAAAACTACGAATCTCTGTGGCTGTCTTCGGCCTTTCCTACTGCAACACCGCTTCAACTTTGGAAGGATCAACTGCAATTCCTTTAGCTGAAATAACATGACCAAGGAACTTCACTTCCTCTAGCCAAAACTCACACTTAGACAATTTAGCATATAGTTGTTTCTCCCTTAAAACACTAAGTATAGTCCTCAAATGCTCTGCATGTTCCTCTGACGAACTAGAATAAATCAAAATATCATCAATAAAAACTACCACAAATCGATCCAGGAAAGGTCTAAAGATTCGATTCATGTAGTCCATCCACACAGCTGGAGCATTTGTGACTCCAAAGGGCATCACTATATACTCATAATGACCATAGCTAGTGCGAAAAGCAGTCTTAGGAATATCTTCATCCTTCACTCGGATCTGATGGTACCCAGACTTCAAATCAATCTTAGAGAATACCTTAGCACCTCTCAGCTGGTCCATCAAATCATCGATTCATGGCAACGGGTACTTATTCTTAATTGTCAACTTATTCAACTTGTGATAATTAACACATAATCTAGAGCTTCCGTCTTTCTTTTTCACTAAGAGAACTGGTGCTCCCCAAGGCGATACACTTAGCCTAATCATCTGTTTCCGCATTAGATCTTCAATCTGCTCCTTAAGCTCCATTAACTCTTTTGGCGCCATTCTATAAGGTGCTACAGACACTGGCTCAGCTCCAGGAATCAAATCTATAGAAAACTCCATCTCTCTACGTGGAGGTATTCCAGGAATATCCTCTGGAAAAATCTCAGGGAATTCCCATACTACTGGTATTTACTGAAGGCTTTGCTCCACTTCTGCATTCATAACTCCCAACAAAACAAAACAAGATACTCCCTCACCTAAGAATGTTTCTACTTGGCGAGTAGAAATCAATTCTACACAGCCTTGCTGCTCAGGAAAGATTAAATACCTCCGGCCACAATCAATTAGAACACGATTGGCAATTAGCCAATCCATTCTCAGGATTACATCTAACCCTGACATCGGGATACAAATAAGATTTACTTTGTACTTTCGTCCCTCAATTACTATGGGGCACTTAACACAAACCGTCAAAGTCTTAATCAAACTTAAAGTAGGTGTCAATACTACCAATTCACATCCTATATCGCTAACTGGTAACCCTAAGTTACTCACACAATTGTCAGCAATAAAAGAATGTGTGGCTCCAGAATCAAACAATACAGAAAGAGAAGTACTTGACACTACTGCTGTCCCCTGAATGAGGTCTGTCGCCTGGGCTGCCTTTGAGGCAGAAGTAGTGAATACACGTCCCTCTGCTCTCGATCTAATTGTCGTTGGAGCCCTAGTCACTTTAGGTCTAACAGCGTGTAAGGCGCTAGCAGAAGACGAAACTGCCCTACTAGGAGTAGGATAGTCCCTAGCAAGGTGCCCTGGCTACTGGCACGAGAAGCAGACTCTGACATTAGTCTGTGGGCACTGGCTCAAGTAGTGTGGCCCACCACACCTGAAACATCTAACAATATGCGACGCTGAGGCTCTAGGAGTGGAAGAAGTTGCTCCCCTAGGCTGAAATGTAGAAGTAGTAGTCCCTACTGGCACCAGGGCTGATGCTGTCGATCCCCTAGACTGAGATGGTTAAGACTGCTGTTGGCGTAGCGATCGACTATAGGAGCCCTTCTTAGCACCCTTACCTCCATTACCATAACTGCTAGCAGCTTTATTAGATAGAGCTTTCCCAACTCCACCAACATCTTCTGCATTAAGACTCTCTACAATGGTGGCTTGATCCACCAAGTCAGCAAATTCTGTGATTCTGAGTGGGATCAAAATCCTCTTTATGTCAGTTCTCAGCCCGTCTGAAAACCTCTAACATCTCCACTCCTCTGAGGTCGGGTGAGAATAAAATCTGTAAAGCTGCTCAAATTGTATTGTATACTCATAGACTGATGAGTTTCCTTGCACCAAGTTTAGAAACTCTCGTTCTTTGGCAGCACGAACATAAGAAGGGAAAAACTTTCCCAGAAAACTACTTCTAAATACAATCCAAGTGATGACTTCACCTCGGGCCTCCAACATAGCACGAGTTCCGTGCCACCACATCTCTGAATCCCTTGTCAGCATATACGTAGCATATAACACCTTCCTTTCCTCGGCGCAACCCATGGTTAGGAACATCTCAATCTCCTTGATCCAGAGTTCATCAGCATCTGGTCCATTCACTCCTGTGAATTGAGGAAAATCATTCTTCCTGAACTCTGACAACCCATTGTATTCAGGAGGAGGTGCAGCTGAGGCAGTAGCTGCTGCTGCCTGTGCTGCAGTAGCGGCTTGGTTTGCAGCTTGCTACTGCTGAATCATATCTAGACTCTGCCTAACAGTGGCTGCCATGGCCTCTATGGCGTGAGCCATTTGGTTCACATCAGCAGGAGGAGGATTTACAGCAGATTTTCTTGGTCTAACCATCCTAATATATATAGACTAGCTTAGATTACTAACATTTAACACATTCAGCAATACCACCACATAGCTATATTCATAGATTCAGCTTACAGTGATATATTCATATTTAGTATATCATAAAAATTTAATCAATTTAGCACTAAGCATAACAATATATCAGCATTCACATAGCATAGCAAACATACTCATCTCAGCAATCATTTACAACTCAGCTTAACAGCCTCTTATTCACATAGTATGACTCACCTATAGCTCACCCAAGTATCATATACCAAGTTGTCTACATCAGTCATGTCTGAAAACTGAGGTGATCAAGCTCGTTCCCTCACAACTTGAAGAATAGAAATTATGATATATGATTCACAGCTAAAACTCACATGTCTAATATGCACAATTGACGCCTAACAACCTCACCCCGTAGGTTTACCTAGATTATGCTCTGATACCACTAAAATGTCACGACCCTTTTTTATAAGGAACCGAGAACATTGTTTCTACATCACACACTTATTTAAGATGAATAAATAATAGAGAATATAAGTATGAAACTCTCTTCTCATTTAAAATAAAACAAAGTTTCTTACAACAAATATCCAACATGATATTACATTTACTACACAATTATACAAAATACCAAAATTATACTACGTAGCTCCCTCTACATGAGGTCTCAAATATAAGGAAAAAGGACTTTGATGCATTATTACTCATCTCCAGCTTCTAACATTTCTTCACTGGCCCCTCAGCCTGTGAAGTAGATGCAACACCTGCTATATCTGCTCACGTACCACCGTACGATCATCACTGTGCCACCACATCTCTGCATCCCCTGTCTCCATTAAGATGTGACAATCATGAGACTTCAACCCTTTTAACTTGAGGTCTTTCAAGGAAACGAGACTTTTGATGTTTGATGAATACCCCTCAGGAACCTTAACTGAATGAAGAGCCTCACAAAATGCACATTTCTCATTTCTAGAAAGGGTGCATGCCATTGGTGGTAAAAATGTGCATTTTCCCTTCTTCACTAGTGCCAAATTAGATCTAATTCTCATCTTTACCAATTCAAGCCTTGCATTAATACCATCCTTTTTTTCCTTCAATGTTCAATAACGTACCAACAACACTTTCACATACATTTTTCTTAACATGCATAACATCAATAAAGTGTCTTACATGTAACGATTTCCAATAGAGTAACTCAAAGAAAATTAACATCTTCTTCCAACCTCTACTTGAAATGTCTTTGGCAAATGGGTTCCCAAAAGTTGTTTTGATGTCTTTAACCTCTTCAAAAATATGTTCTCCACTTTTTGAATATGGACATCGTCATTTATCATAACTTCCATTAAAGGCTTTCTTCATTTTTCTGAAAGGATGATTTTGTGGCAACCACCTACGATGCTCCATGAAAACATTCTTGTGACAGTGTTCAAGTCTGATATAATCTGTATTTTCAGAACATATTGGACATGCACATTGACCATTTATGCTATAACAAGAAAGATTTCCATAAGCAAGAAAATCATTAATTGTACCATACTTAAGTGTGAAAGATTCATCTCTAAACCCATCATATACTTCAATGCCGATTTCACTCAACTGCTTCAAATCTTCAATTAGAGGAGACAAGTAGACATCAATGTCATTTCCAAGTTGTTTAGGACATGAGATTAACAAAGAAAGCATCATATATTTTCGCTTCTTGCAATACCATGGAGGCAAGTTATATATTAATAAAATCATAGGCCATGTACTATGGTTACTACTTTGCATGCCATGAGGGTTCATTCCATCGGTTGCCAAAGCAAAGCGTATATTCCTTGTTTCTACTGCAAAGTCTTCATATTCATCATCAAATTTTTTCTGTTGAGAAGAATCTACTGGATGCCTAAGCTTCCCATCTCTAATTCTGCCTTCAGCATGCCAAGTCATCTGCCTTGCATTTTCTACAGTGCGAAATAAGCGCCTTAATCTAGGAATTACTAGGAAATACCACATGACCTTTGTAGGTGTAGATTCTTTCTTTATGTAACGTGACTCATTACACTTTGGACATTGGCTTAGTGATGCATACTCTTTTCGAAACAAAATGCAATCATTAGGACAAGCATGTATCTTCTCGCGAGTCAATCCAATAGAAGCAAGTACTTGTTTAGCATCATCATATGTTCTTGTAGGTAGCACATTATCATTTGGTAACATCTCATTTAATAAAGTTGTAACTCTATGAAGCTTTTATCAATCCATCCATTCATTACTTTGAGGTTATAAAGCTCTAACACATAACTTAATCTCGTGAACTTTCTGCATCCATTGTACAATGGTGTTTCTGCATCATCTTTTAGCCTCTCAAACATCTTTCAACAATTTCTAAGATCTTCTTCAACAACATTTAGAATGTCTTCAACATGATCACTCTTATTTGTTCTTAATGTCTCTGAGTAATAGAGAATTGATTCCATGTGATGTGATGTACTTCCACCTTGTATCTCACCGTGCTTTGTCCAATAGGTATATTTTTCATCAATCCCATTGCGCATTAGATGTTCTTCCAATTCTTCTGCATTTACTTACATCATATTCAAACAATACCAACAAGGACATAGAATAAGGTTGACATCAGTTGCATGCTTAATCGCGAATCTAATAAACTCCTTCACTCCATCTTCATATTCTTCACTCAAACAATCAGCAACCATCCAACTTCAATCCATATTTGCTCTAACTACGGTTATGCCAAAGCAAATATGAATGTCTTATTAAGTCTCACACGGTAGGGCCCTATCCCATTTGAAAACAAAGTTTTTCATACCTTAATTAACAATTGCTGCTTAAATGTGTTATTTTATACTTGACAAAATTTTGGCAGCATTTCGTATTAGTCTCTTAGTACACAACTTGAAATGAGATGATTTACCTAAATCAAGCACACATCAAGAGACAATGACAAATGCGTTAAACCAAACTTTTGTTAAGTATTAAATATAACATTATCTAACAGCATTTGCTAACCATTGAATGAATAAATTTGTTCATAAACTGTCCAACTTGGACAATTTAAGATTGAAAATAATGATTTATTCAATCATTATTGTGAACCTCAAACGGGAAACTAAGGTTTCACTCAATTTTAGATTTTAAAGCATAATTTCTAACAACATAACATCAACAATAATCATGCATTTAGAACATTACATAGTTTCTAACATACATCAACAATAATCATGCATTCAGAATATTCCATAAGCCATAACATTAAAAAAAGAAACAATCTTATTTCTTCACTCAAACTAAGCATGGCATTTCACTTGCTATATTCTAAGTCTGGTATGCAATTTGAGGCCAGGTTTCATGAACTTATTCGAGGTCTAAGAACACATGATTTGGGTGATTTTTTTTCAAGAAAACTTAAGATATAAGAAAAGAATCACTTTGTCAATACATGACATGAAGTATCTATCTTTGACACTACTTTGCCCAAAATGCCAACAAGCAACGACTAACACAGAAACTGTAATCAGAATCCTAAAGTGAAATCCAGAAATAAAACCATCACAGCATTTATGGCCTGCTACAATACAAAATAAAACTGCATTATAAAATCCTATAAATGGTTTATTCACTAGACCACTTCTACTCCTATTCCAAAATCAAATTAAATACGATAATGTAAGACAAGAAAGACTAAGGTGTAATGGAATGGGGGATGTGGATTTTGTTGTAAATTTCAATTTTCTATCTTATTTTCTTCTCCTCTACTCTTTATTTTCTCTTTTTTGGGCCAATTTTCGTCCTCTACTCCATTATGTATAACAAAGATTCTCTAAAGTTCCACATGGCATAAAATACACTTTTACTAACTAAAAAACAAATTTCAAGCTATCTGTAAGGCAGTAGTATTCAAAAAAAAAAAAAAAAAAGAAATAATCTCACTAACCTCAAAATAATGTTGTGGCACTTGTTGGGTCGCAGTTCACCTGAAGCCAAGAATGGAGGAGGGGACGTTTTTGTAACTATTACCTAAAAAACAAATTTGTGCCAGTCAACATAAAGAACCAAATTGCTAAACGAAAGTACATATATTACTTTAGGAAACACAGAAACGATGAAGAAAATACCTTTTGAGTGGCAATGCTATATCAATGGTGGTTGTTCTCTAATGCAAAAACCTCAGCAAACACAGAGAAATTTGGAAGTACAGAGTAGGCACGAGGATAGTGATGATGAGATTTGGGTGTTAGGGTTGATTTTGAAATTCAACTTTAGAGAGCAGTTAAGACTTAACCGCTCTCTAATCTACCCTTCTTACAGTGGTTCCATGTGTAAACCGCTCTGTAATCTTTATGAAAGCGGATCCACGTGTCAAACGCTCTCTAAAATATAGATCTTCTATGAGTGGTTACTAAACGACCGCTCTTCAAGCTAGCTTAAGAGAGCAGTTACAAATGAACCGCTCTTATGACTATATTCTTACAGCGGTTACATCTCAACCGCTCTCTAAGTTAAGTTAGGAGAGGGGTTTAAGTTGAACCACTCTGATAAGTGTATTTTAGAGAGCGGTTCCTTTACAATCGCTCTCAAAATAGTACATTAGAGAGCGGTTCATCTGAAACCGCTCTCAAAGGATTAAATTGGAGAGCGGTTGAGCGCTAACCACTCTTTTTGTCTCTTATACAAAACGTTTATTACTAACCGCTATCAAAGATTGCGCTACAAAAGCTCATTTTTGGCATAGTGGTTGTAGCAAGTTATAAAATTATTAGAATTAAAGTTGAGTCCCAAGTATCGTCCTTAGGGATTGGTTTTCTCAATTATCACTTCACAAATCAACATTTAGTTTAGCCATACCATTGATGGGAGAGTTTGCAATATGTAAAAATTAGAAATAACAAGTATAGAAGGATGTAACTTGAAGTAAAACAGAACTACAAAAATTGTATTAAGATGAGATGTAGAATGAATTAGAGTTAGGAAATTACTTCACCTAAATTTCATTATTAACTCAATCATGTTATGAACATTCAAGTATTTGATTTGGTTGACAATCAATTTCACAAATTATTAGTCAAAGGTTAATTCCTTAACTCAATGACCCTAATATTCAACTCAATCACCCTAATCCCTTAGGTGTAATTCAATTAAGTGTTGCATTAGGAATTAGAAACCAAAGGATTGCAAGATTAAGATGACTTATCCCTATAATTAATTCAAATCTGAGAAACAAATTCAACTTCCACTGGTAAAGGCTTCTATTTGATTAGTCAATTGAATTTCCATCCAAAAACTATTGTATTAACAGAACTAACTACTCAATCCAATCAAATACTCAAAGTTCAGATCCAAAATCAAATCAATACTTCCTTTTTAGATCCATAAATCCCTAACTACAAAAGTTTAGAAAGCAATTACAACATGAGAAAAGAAAGAAAAAGAAGAATGAGATAAGTAGAGAAACATCTTCAATCTGATTCCTCAAGATGTGAAGCTTGGTGTTCATCCCCAATGTCGCTCTTTGACTCTCTCAAGATCACAAAATGAATAGAAAAGAAAAAATGGCAAAAGATCCTCAATTCCTGAACTACACATGTTTTTATAATTTTTCCCGCCTTTTCATATGTGTACACATCAAATAGTTAAAATGTACATGTAGAAGGTCTTCTGGAATCTTCCTAGGCTGAGATGAGCACTTTAAACGCTTAGAGTGAACACTTAAAGTGGTTTTTGATCATTTTGTCATGCACGTTAACACTTTGAACATTTAAAGTGTACATGCGCAACCTTCCTCAAACCACAACCTCTCTGAAGTGAACACTTATGTGTTGAAAGTGGCAACGTCTAGCTATCTCTAATGCGTGTGTTAACTTTAAGCATTTGAAGTATTAAACACGCAAGCTTCTCTAGGGCCTGCGCGTGTTAACTTTGAGCGCTTGAAGTATTAACGCCATGTTTCTCTTGCATTTTTGCTTTTTAAGTGTTCATTTTGAACACTTAGAGTGAACACTTTCACTTCATTTTGCTGAATCCACTCCAGAGTTGTCACTTTCAGACTTCATCACTTGATTCTTCACTCTTTAAGTCCAATTCTTCCACTTTTTTTATTTCTTCATTTGATTCTTAGCCTCATAACCTTTAGTGTCAGGCTTGTAATCTATTATTAAGTAATCTATAATATTTTATACTTGTTAAATTTTAATTGAAAGATTATTTGGTATAGGAATAGATTTAGATGAAGTTTGAAATTATTTTAAAAAAAAAAAAGTGAACAGTGCCATGAACTGTGACGTCACATACGCGTACAGTGCATGTACAGTACACGTACACAGTGTTTCTGATGTGAATAGTATCTGAAACAGTGTTTTCGGCGTGAATAGTAAGGCGGTGAACAGTAAATTTCAAAAACTTTCTATAGAAAGGAGGCTTCACATGAAATTTTCATTTCTTCACTCCTATCCAAGGTTCTCATAGGTTCCAAGACCATATACCACTAGTTTGTCTCATATTAAACCCTCCTAAACTTAGATTTTTCTTCAGATCTCTGATTCTGCATCCGTTTTAAGGGATTTGAAGTAAGTTTCTTTAAGTTTGAAGTTAGATTCACTGTTTGTTTCTCTTCTCCTTCTCTTTCTCATAGAAATTCATGGTGTTCTTAGGAGAAACTTCATTCTAAAGCCAAATCTTCAGTGAAGTAATATTCGGTAGATCTAGAGTGAATCACCATTCCAAGGTAAAGGGAGCTTACTTTAGTCTATGAACTATGTTTTGAACGGTTTGATATGCTATTAAAGAACGGTTTGAGTCAGTTTTTTTTTTATCTCTTCGGTAAAAGCTGAGATATAAAGGATTTAATACTTGAAAGTTATTTTTCTATGTTGTAGCTGCTGATAACTGATTTAATAACACTGAGATTTGGCTTATTTATTATAAACTTGTCTTAGTTGAGCTGTTGAAATGATTTTAGCTGTGCTGCATTATACTGCGATATATGTCTTCCATCATTATAGAGCCAAGTTACACATTTAGGTGGGTAGACATGTAACGGTAGAGCGTGCTGAGCTATGTTGTGTTGTGCTATCTGAATCCATATATCGGAATGGGTCGCTCCCGAACCAGCTCAGTTTCTTCTGGATTACTTAGGCTGTCAAACTAGTTGGGAACCATTTTTCATGCTATGCATTAGATGGGCTAGTAATGCATGGGACTATTGTTGTGAGAAATATTTTGCTCTATAAATACAATTTTTTATTTTTGTAAGCTCACCCTTGCATTTCTATCTATGTCGTTGTGTGCGTGTGTACTGCAATGATCGTACAGTGTTACGTGAGCAGATGTAGCAGATGTTGTATCTACTTCATAGGCTGAGGGGCCAGTGGAGAAATGTTAAAAGCTAGAGTCGAGTAATTTTGCATCAAAGTCCTTTTTTCTTATATTTTGAGACCTCATATAGAGGGAGCTACATAGTATAATATTGTGTATTTTGAATATAATGAATTAAATGTAATATTATGTTGCTCTATTGGATATTTGTTGTAAGAAACTTTGTTTTATTTTGAATGAGAAGTGAATTTTATACTTATATCTCTATTATTTATCTATCTTAAATAAGTATGTGGTGTAGAGACAATTTTCTTGGTTCCTTATAAAAGGGGTCGTGATATCTAGTCCAGATTTTCTGCACTTCAATCAAATCAACAGAATTATATCAAAATTGGGATCAAATCTAAAATACTAAACTATTTAAAGAACTGTGAACATTAAAGCATTTTTTATGTAATTTTCAATTTTACTAATCAACTTAACTACTTAATAGCTACTAAAAACTAAACTAAAATACTAGTAAAATATGGATTTATCATCCACCATACCCCTAGCTAGAGATTTAGCTAGACATAATAAAAATAAAAAAATAAAACAATATTAAACAAATCTATAGTTATTTGAAAAATAAATGCAAACTAAAGGAATCTCCAATAGAAAAGTGATGAAGAGAGTTCTTGATCCCAAGACACATTCTCAAAGCTCACATAGTCGTCAACAACTAATTAATACCAAGATTGAAGATGTAAAGAGGTTAGCAGTATAAAAAGATATGAAAAGAGATATCAAAAGGATGAGAGATATGAAAGGATTTTTAAGTCGCTGCCTATGGAGTTCTTTTAATAGAGTTTCAAAACCTTAATATTTTTTTCATAGTTAGACTTCTTGTAGGTAAGCATAGTTGTGTATGTGGCTTGAAGTACCCCCATACTGACTAGTAGAGACTGATCATGCTTATACAAAGCTCTATTCACCAACCAATTTAGGCTTAAGTTATACAAAAAATTCCAATTATATCCTTTAATGTAAAATTGCACAATTAACGTATAAATTAGTGTAAAACTCAAATAAAATAATAGTCATGCATAAATATATATAGGCTATAAGAGTATGCCAAAGTACAAGTTTATCAAGGAGCCATCAATTGGTTCACCAAACTTGGACACAACGTAACATGTTCAACTTAAAAGCGTCTAATAGATGGAGTGATAAAAGTTTTACAAACTTGGTAAGTTTATTAAATAAGATGCTATCAGAGGATAACATGTTTCCTAAGAGATCATATGATGTTAAACAAATAATTGCTTTTATTGGATTGACCTATAAAAAGATACATGTTTGTCCTAATAACTGCATTTTATTTTAAAATGAGTATTCATCATTGAGAGAATATCCAAAATGTAATGTGTTATGCTACCTATGTATGATATTTTCTAGTAATACTGAGATTAAAGCACATGTTTCACATTGCAAAATGGTTGACATGACATGCTGAAGGCATGATTAGAGATGAGAAGCTTAGGCATCCAGTAGATTCTCCTTAATGAGACATCCCTATTCTGAATAGTTCCATCTCTATTTCATATTCGTCTTAAGTAAAATCTTCAAGTCTAAAATTTTCTTTTGTAACATATATTAGAGTTATTTACATCTAACTTTTTTATACAATAGCTCTAATATCATACATTGGCACAATATCAAAATGCTAAATAGGTTACAGATTCGTTTTATTTTCTCATAACATAATTAATACATCATAATAGAAATATAAGGTTTACGTAACAGCCCTTGAACACAATTCACATATCAGATAAACTAGGTGCAACAATTATAAGTCATTCCCTAATCCACTCATCCCCTACTCTTCTAATCTACTTAGAGGAAAGGACACAAAACAAAGAATAAGTACAAACATTCATATACAATCATACAAGGAAATACTTTTTTATGCTTAATGAAACAAATATCAATCAATAACAATTAATTAACCAAAGGTCTTTGCTTCTAAATTCTCTATTAAGTAATTAATTAATTATCTGATATTTCAATTTTAGGTTAAGATTGAGAATTCTGTCTATAATTCGGTTAGTGTCACAGGTACATATCTTCCTTTTACCGAAGACAGAACATAAGTGTGCACAATTCTCACTTTATAATCACTACCAACAGCTCACACTAAAAACTAATCTTGGTATGCTCTAGTGCTTAGCAAGATAAGCTAGTAAAGTTCTTACTGCCTATGACACAAGTTAGTAGTGCTTGGTCCTCTTGGGTACTCTCCTATCTCGTATGGTAAAACCAACACTATTTCCTTCTTGCCTGTACATGGCATATTCAACCTCTTTTACATTCATAAATCATAATCATAACAAAATCAGAGTTATCAATTATCCAACAAGTACATTATCACATCTCTATATCAAAAGAATAAACAACACATGGACAAGGCCAAAATCAAAATTTTCCAGATTTCATACACTAACTTGTAAAATTCATAAATTAATTAATACAAAGTCCAAAAATCATGAAATCACCAAGGCTCTCTTCCTTTAAACATATACTATAATATAAAATTACAAAAAAATATTTAAACACTTTCAGAGAATTATTTAAATATCAATTTATCTCATTTGTTCTCATATCAACTCATTTAACATCTAGTATATTAAAAAATTTATAATAAATTCATTTCTCATCTAAAACACATGAGGTTATTCTCCTTAACATGTATATTTTTAGATAAAAATACTTTCAAAGTCTAGATACCTACCGACATCAATTGATGATCTAAATTCTCATTACATGTCATAGAATAATACAATTCAGCAATAACATATTAAAAAAAGCATAAATCATTCAATTTAATGCCAAAATTCATGAAACTAGTAGCATTCTTTCACTTTGAATATCTAGTTTCATAAAAAAAAAAATACAAGTGAAAATTTATCACTTCTAGATTTCAAAACAAGTCATAAATAATCTCTATTACTCACATTAATTTCACTTCTCAGTATCAAATCAATAGAAAAATCATAACTATTTTATTTTAAATCCAACACTCATCAAATCAATAAGGATATCTTCCTTATAATTTTTATTTTCATTCAAAAATACAACTAAAATAACACTACTTTTATCTTTTAAAACAAAAACAATTTTCCTAATAATAAATACAAGAACATCACCTTTATATAACATATTGAGAAAATCATAAGTATTTCATTTTAACTTCAATTTTAAGCAAATTTAGTGACAATTATTTTTTTATGATGTCTAATTTCATGAAAAATATGAATAAAATAATATCATATATAAAATTTAAGATGAAAAGGATTTAAGGTACACTATTCTCAGGAAATCATTCACTTATAACAGAATATTCAAAAGCTCATAACTATTTTATTTTAAATCCAAATTAAGTGAAACAAGTGAGCATAGTTCTCTTAAGATGTCTATTTTCATAACAAAAAAAATATATGAATAAAATAACACCATACAAATCTTAAGATGAAAAGAATTTAAAGCATGATACTGCTAGAAAACTACTTTCATGTAATAGAATCTTAGAAAAATCATAACTAATTCATTTTAAATCTAAATAGAGTAAAACCAATGGAAAAATTTTCATAGAAAACTACTTTCATGTAATAGAATCTTAGAAAAATCATAACTAATTCATTTTAAATCTAAATAGAGTAAAACCAATGGAAAAATTTTCATAATTTAGCTATCTACATAAATAAAATACTAAAAGAAATTTCTAAAGGCTTTCTCATATTTTATAGTATTTGTAATTTAGTCTTCATATTTTATATTAATTGTAAAAATATCTTTTTTTCTAAATTTGGTAAGTTTCAAATTGTCCAGCATGTCTCCCATAAGTTCAAAGTCCTTATTTCATGTCTAAATATGGTTCAAATTATCCTCTTATCTACCATATGTGGTCAAGTGCATTGCATTTTTAGAAAAATTTTAGGTTTAAGTCCTTAGTTTTTTTACCATATTTAGGTTCAATCTTTCAAATTTATTTTTCAATCTTTATCCTCATCATATTTCCATATAGTCCAAAGGTCTAAGGATCCTCCACATGGTCATTTTCCATTTTTAGTCAATTTCTTTTTAGAAGTTTCTTTATTAAATCTTAAGAATAGCTTAAAAATTTATTTTCACTCCAAAAATAATTTCAATCAAAGAGAGAATCATGAAACTAACTTAGAAACAATAGAAATAAGGCACACAACCATAGATTCACATGAACATGCAAAGTTTTCATGCAACCAATCACATAGCAAGCAAAGTCATCAACAACACAACATTCTTTGTGGTTTATAGTGATTTTCATGCAATTACTTGTTTCAACCAAGGATTTAATAATGAATTCACTAAATCATACAAGTTCAACATAACCAAAAAAGGTTAAGGCTTTCCTTTGACTCAAAATCACTTAATAGAGTATTCTTCTTAATTATGAATGATATCCTTCTTACTTCATGTTTTTGGATGATTTGTTGGTTAATCTTTGTGTGATCTTCTTTCTCTTCTCCTTTTGATCTCTTTATCCTCTTAAAAGTGAGCTCCTTCCTTCCTTGATTCCTCCTCTTCCATGTGGCCAAGAAGTTTAAGAGAAAGGATGGTGACTTTGTGGATTTTGTGGGGTAGTTAGTGTGTTTTTCTACATGGTGACTTTTGATCTCTTAGCTTAGGTATCACTTTTAGCCTTTTAACATTAAATTTCAACTATAGTCACTAGATTTATCAAACTAGCTATAAAAAATACAAAGGAAAAAATTGAATTAGTTGAGTTTGAGAGAATAAAGTTGAGTTTTGATGATGATGTTTTTCCTTTGTTGTGTTTAAAAGATTTGTCGCAAATCCTCATCAAAATTTAAACAAATTAATGTAGTACTAGGGTTACCCTAGATTGTCTCCCGTGAACATTGGCTATTAAATTTCATTAAACAAGTTGAAGGCATTAATTGAACAAGTAATTAAAATAAGGGGTTTTATGATTTCAAATTAATATAAAAAGCAACAAGCAAACAAGTTTAATTAATTCAAACAATAGAAAATAGCAATCCTTAATTCATCCACAAAGATTCTATCCTCATTCCACTCAAGATTTAACATTCATCCTCTCTCCCATGAATTAGGTTAGTTTAACAAGCGAAAATCAACCTTATGGTCCTAACGAAATTACACAATTTGCTAGGCTTTAATCTCTGATCCCAAAGTTACGCAACCTTAGAATTAAACTTAGGATTAAGTAATCCCTACTTTAGAATCTCCTTAAATGAATTAGGGTTAATTAAGCAATATCCCCCTCATTCACCATTAATTCAATTCAAGAGACAAGGAAGAAATAATTCAAGAGAAGAAAGAAATATTATCATTAAAATCAAAGAACTTAAGAATTCGTGTGAACTTACTAAGGATTACACAAAATTTAGCCCTCCATGGAAATGAGGGTCAAAAACGCAGTTGAAAAATGCATAAAACTTGTTAACATTAATGTAAAAGCAAGAGAAATGAGAAAAGAACTCTATACCCTAATTTGGCAAAAATCTATTTATACTAAAGTTGGTGCCCTCCAAAGTAATTACTTTCAGTCTTTCATAGTAAACACGCGCAGCATCAGTTGAGTTTTGCCTCTCTGGAGTGGTTACTATGAAAGTTCATAGTAACCACGCGCAGCACTGGGACATTTTGGACTCTCTGGAGTTGTCACTATGAACTTTAATAGTAACTACGCGCAGCACCTTCAATTCTTCATGCTTTAGAGTAATTACTATGAACTTTCATAGTAACCACGCGCAGGTTTAGTGGATTCTGAGCTGTTGTAGTTGTCACTTTAAGCTTTAAAGTGATCACTTTAGTCCCTTTGCTGGAAGTGGCTTGCTGTAGTTGTCACTATCAATCTTGAAAGTAGTTACTTTCACCCAAATTCCACAAAATCCAATAATTCTTCAAAATAAGCTTGGGGATTCCTACCACATTATTCAAATGATCAGAGCATGTAAAATAAACTATCTAAATCAATGTAAATTAACCAAAAACTAAGAAACATATATTTTTTAGCCTAATTGGAATATTCATCTTATTTACACTATCTAAGTCTATTCTTTTCTATAAAAGTAACAAATGATGTATAAAAATTTAGTAAAATGTGGATTCATCAAGTTTCATGTGAATATTATGAAAACTCACATCTGAACTTGTTAAATTAGGTTTTTTAAAATATTTTACCTTCAAAAAAAAACTTCAAAATACTTATTTAAAATATCTAATATTTTGATATCCTTCACTTGCAAAATATTTAAAGAATTAAAATATAAATGAGTAAACCTTTTGAAATATGCAGTGTCATTTAAATTCATTCCTTAAATTTAAATTTTAAAATTTTAGTCCTAAATTAATAATCATCAATCACATTAATTCTTGTCATAAAGAAACGTTAAAATTGAATAATAAAGTGATGATTTGTCACGTTAAGTGACATGTGACAGTCCATTTTGGATGTAAAATGATGTCATTTTAAAATTTTTCAAAAATAGTTCATTTGTGTCCCAAACTTTTAACATTTTCAGGCAAAAAGGTCTTTTCCTTGTCTTTTGCTTTGCCTTCTTTCATGATGTTCTCTTCCTTCCTCGAACCATCGTGACAGTGATGTTTACACTACACAAATCCTTCGTCTCAGGTTTCTAACCTGAGCCACAAGATTCAAGCCTAAAATTTGTGAGTAGACAACCAATTGTGATTGGTTCAGTGAATGAACAAGCTTTGGTGGACTATGTTTGCTTGAAAACAATTTGGTAGTGGTTATCTCTATAGCTCTTAACATTGAAATAGTCTGATTCATTCATGAACTAAGGCCAACATGGGTTCTTTGTGCTTGGCTCATGCTTACACTAGAAAAGAAAAGATAAAAAGTTTGAGGAGTGTTATCATGCTCATTGATCTCTTTCTTGTTAAAAGGTAGTGGACAGGACTGTTCAAATAACCGGTTAAAACAAACTGAATCTTGAACCAAACTGCACTGTTGACTAATAAACTAAACCTATGTGAGAAAAGTGACCCAAAACTGTATGTGTGGGAGTTTGGTTTGAAAACCAAGCTATTTTTAAATGATGTTTGGTTCACTTCAACAAAACCTTTTATCAATTTCCACTTCTTCATTGTTTTTTTTATCTTTCTTTTAGTTCATTGATCTTTCTAACCATTCCCAATCGAACCCTAACCTCTCTAATTCACAGCACCAAATTGTTTGAATGTTTGAATGATCAAGTACGTATATTAAATGCTTATTTTATATATACATGACTGCATTTAGATCCTCCTTTGCTTCAGTTTCTTCTTCCTCTTTATTGTTTTCTTTTTAGGTCTCAAGTTTCTTGGTTTGTGCTAAGAGGGACTTGTCTTTGACGTGTTGAGAAGTGAGATTCCATAATGTGAGGCACTCAAAGCAGCATAATAGAATGTTACAGTGAGTTGAGTGAACTTTGGTAGTGGCAGTTTTTAGGCTTTTGGATCAACCAACAACGGCACCTGTAGTGGGTAGAGGGCTTCTCTCTTTTGGTGGCGAGTTGTTTGGAAGAGCATCGAGCTTCGACTTGGCCCATGCATGTGACCTTCAGGGAAGAGGGTTCTTAGGTTTCAATGGTGGTGTTGTTTTTCTTGCACACAAACATGGGGGTTGACCTTGACCTTCTGCTTCTACTCCTCGCATTGGTCCTTAGGAACCTCATCGATGAAGGAGGGAACTTGAAATTTTGGCCTGGGATTGAAATGGGCTTTGTGGATAGCTTTATGTGTGTGTGTTTGTCTGTTTGTGTATGTTTGTTGTCACTGAATGGTTGAAATTATTTTTTATAACTTTCACTTCATTGAAATTATTTTTTATATTGCAAATGTCATCATTGAATAATTATAATGAGACTATGGTGCCAGAAATAGCAGGACATTCAACTTTCACTTCACTGGCCCCGATTGCCCTCACACTACTGGCCTACTGCCTCGTCATAATACATTAACATTTGAGCGTAAAAATTGATCAGTAGTTTGGAATTATTTCACTATAGACTCTAATTCAAATAAGAAGGCTAAATATAATAATTGTGGCAAGTTGATCAACTATTTGGATGGAACTAGTGCGATGAAAACACATTTAAAGAGATGTAAAGATAATCCACGCTCAGAAGGAAACAAAAGGTATAACGCCCTGAGTTTTGTAACCCTATTTTGATTATTAATATAAGTATATATGTTGTATTTGGATGTACATTTTGATTTATGTTGGTGATGTGGATATGTATGTAATTATGTGTGTGTGTATAATATATATATATATATATATATATATATATATATGTGTGTGTGTGTGTGTGTGTGTGTGTGTGTGTGTGTACGTTGTGATTTAAAATGTGGATGACTTGTGGCTAGGCTAAAGGTGCTTGGAAAATATAAATTCGGGGTTGACAGTGTGTTGCATGGATATTCTTGCTATAACGATTGGGTCTATAAATACATTATCTCCAATGAGGTTATTTTTTTCTTTATTTATTCATATTCTATATTATTTCAAATAGAATTTATATATAATTTTTTATCAAATGACTATTCATATATTGTATTTCCGTGTAAATAGAGGAAAAGAACTCTATGGAAAAATGGTGGTTCAGTATGTTGTTTAACAGGGAATTAGAATACAGGTGTATTTGGATGTGCATTTTGATTTATGTTGGAGATGTGGATATGTATGTATATAAATGTGCATATATATATATATATATATATATATATATATATATATATATATATAGATAGATAGATAGATAGATAGATAAGTGTATATGTACGTTATAATTTAAAATGTGGATGTTGACTTATGGCTGGGCTGAAGGTGCTTGGAAAATATAAGTTGGGGGTTGACAGTGTGTTGCATGGACATTCTCACTGTAGTGAGAAGGGTGCAGGAGAAGAAAGGGGTCTTTATGGCGTTCTCGTTGTAGCGAGAGAATTCTCATTACAGCGAAAAGGTAACAAAAAGGGAGTAAATTTTGGATTTTATCTCGCTATAGCGAGAAGGGAGTCGTTGTAGCAAGATTATGCAGAAAATCAGTGCAGTTATGTCTAATATTTTCACTGCAGCAAGACAGATCTCGCTATAACGAGAGTGTTATGACTCTTAAGGTATTTGGGGGCTTTATGATTGGGAAAAAAGCATTTTCCACTTTCCCTTTTATCTCTTTCAATTCTCTCGACCTCTAGCCCTATTTCATCGATTGAAATACCTCTAAGGTCGTTTGTGCCATAGATTGAAGGTTATGGTCGTGTTTTGGATATTTAAATTCTAAGATTGAGTGTGTATTTCCTAAGTTAATGAATTGAGGCAAATGATACTTGAAGAGGCACATAAAAGCTGAATGAGTTTCCATCCAAGTGCAACCAAGATGTATCAAAACCTCCATAAGAATTTTTGGTCGAATGGAATGAAGAAGGATGTAGCGGAATATGTATCCAAATGCCTAACTTGTCAAAAGGCGAAGGTGGAACACCAGTATCCACCTGGGTTGATGTAACCTCTAGAGATCCTTGAGTGGAAATGAAATAGTATTTCCATGGACTTTGTTTCTAGGTTGTCAAGGACCAAGAGCAATCATGATTTGATTTGGGTGATAGTAAACCGATTAACCAAGGTTGCACATTTCCTTCCAATCAACATGAAGTACAAATTGAAGAAGTTGGTGGATATGTATGTGAGGGAGGTAGTAAGGCTACATGAAGTGGCGACTAGTGTGGTATCCAACAGAGACCCAAGATTTACTTCAAGGTTTTGAGAGATTTTGCAGAGGGCGTTGGGTACTAAGTTAAAGCTTAGTTCAACTTATCACCCACAGATTGACAGACAGACAGAGAGGACCATTCAATCCTTAGAAGATCTGTTGAGGGCTTGTGTGATAGAGCAGCAAAGAACTTGGAAAAAATGCTTACCCTTGGTAGAGTTCACATACAACAACAACTACTATGCTAGTATTGGCATGGAGCCATTTAAGGCTCTATATGTGAGGAAGTGTAGAAATCTCTTGTGTTGGTATGAGACTGGAGAGATGACTTTGTGTGCATCAGACATGGTTCAAAGGCAAAATGAACAGATCAAGATAATTAGAGAGAAAATGAAGGTCACACAGGATCGGCAGAAAAGTTACTACAATAGGAGGAGAAAACCTTTGGAGTTCCAGGTAGGTGATCATGTATTTCTAAATGTCTCACCTATGACCGGAGTTAGGAGGGCTTTGAAATCTAGAAAGTTATCCCCTAAGTTCATTAGGTTGTTCGACGTGCTGAGTAGAATTGGTCCTACAACTTACTGGATAGCATTACCTACCAACCTCTCAAACTTACATCTGATGTTTCATATGTCACAACTCTGAAAATATGTACTAGATCCTTCTCACGTGATTGACCTCGACACGGTTCAAGTGAGAGAGGACTTATCATATGATCTGTACTCGGTGAAGATCGTGGATCCCTATGTTAAGTAGCTAAGTGGTAAGGGGATCTCGTTGGTGAAAGTGATATGAAATACGAATGACGAGGGAGATGCTACGTGGGAGACTGAGAGTAAGATGA
The DNA here is from genome assembly GCA_024086825.1 of Abrus pulchellus subsp. cantoniensis. NCBI lineage: Eukaryota > Viridiplantae > Streptophyta > Magnoliopsida > Fabales > Fabaceae > Abrus > Abrus pulchellus. The sequence continues at coordinate 18,879,665 of CM044056.1, forward strand.
GGAAATTGTATCCAGAATTGTTTGTGTGATTTGTTGAATTTTGAGGAAGAAATTCTCTAAAGGAGGGAGAGCTGTTGTTGTTGATTTGTTGTTGTTGATTGCTCTCGATCTTGATCCTAAACACAAGTTGGCAAATGTGAATTAGTTCATAGATTATTTTTTTAATGAAGACAAGAAAAATAAATTGAAAAATTGGTTGTCCTCTTGTTTGAAATCACTTTATGACCAATATTCTAGTACTGAGGACGATTCTCAAAGTACATAGCCAGATACACAATTGGGTGTAGAAGAATATAATTACTATTATGTTGATTTATTTTTCAAGCAAACTGGGCACAAGTTTGATGCTAAGTCTGAGTTGGATAGATACTTAAAGGAAGATTGTGAATCATATAATAAGTTACAAGAATTAGATGTTCTGACATGGTGGAAAGTTAACTCAAGTTGGTTCCCTATCCTTGCTAGTATAGCACCAGAGGTGTTGTCTATACCTATCTCTACTGTAGCATTTGAGTCTGCATTTAATACAGGAGGACGAGTGCTTGATCCTTTTCGTAGTTTCCTTCTTCTTAATATGGTGCAAGTACTTGTTTGTACCCAAGATTGGTTAAAAGGATCATATTTTTCATTGTTTTCTAAAGATGATTTTGAGCAAGTTGAGAGATTCGAGCAAGGTAACTTAACAATGATGTTTTACATATTTTTTGTTATGGTTGTGTTTTAGGAAAGTAATAAGTATATGACATATTTTTTTGTTTGTTTAGAGAGGTTGTTTCTCAACATGGTGTTCCATATTCAACAACAATTGTCTTGATGATTGTAGGAGTTTATGTTTAGGACCATTATGTGTTAAGTCTATATAGACAATTTTTAGACTTTTGCATAATGTGATCTCAGAAATTTTTTGGTTTATGTTTCTCAACATGTACTCTTGTTTCATTGAATTTTAAATTTTTGTGACATATGTGAATTGGTTGGCGGCTAGTATGGTGCCTTGTCTGCACATCTGTTGTTTCTTGTTTTCCTCTCCAATTTTTTACTGCAACAAATTTTTATGCAGGCATATGTTAGAATGCAATTAATGGCCACAAGCTTCAAAATGGACTCGGTTTTATCCAGATGGTGAAGCTACCTTGGTTGGCTTGGCAAGCAATTCGATGTATTAGAAGTTCATTGTTGTTTAGCGGGTTGCCATTGCACTTTTGGTCATAGGCCAGATGAAAGTTTCATTGTTTGGTGTTTGATTCAGAGTTGAACAAGTGGAGAAAGTTCATTTCATTCCAAGATGACCATTTTATTTATATGAATAAGAACCAAGTTGTTTTTGTCAATAATGCACTGCACTGGTTGACTGTTAGCTCTACTTATATACTTATGCTTGATTTAAGTTATGACATTTGGAGGAAGATGTCATTGCCATATGACTTGATTTATGGAATGGGAAATAGGATTTATCTCTTGGACTTTGATGGCTGCCTTTCTATTATTGATGAATATATGGGTGCTAAAAGATTACTGAAAAGATGAATGGTGTATAGTAGATAAGGTGAGTCTAAGGTGTATTAGAGGAATGGTACCAGGCATTTTCCCAATCAGTCAAACAAGTGGTATGTGTTTTTTGACAACTCATAAGCAAATTTTGGTGTATCATCGCAAGAGTCAAGTTTGGAAAGAAATGTACTCTGTGAAGTACAGCGCAACACTTCCATTATGGTTTACAGCACATACATATTGTAGCAGCTTGTTCTCGTGTAATTGAGTAAGGTTGACTAGTGAATACATCACATAGCTTTTGTACATATATTTCTAGTTGCAAGTTTTAAAATTCATTTTAAGCCATTGTTATTTGCTGAAGATATCATATGCTTATGGTACAATCTATTTATTTTAAAACAATAATATTGGTTTTGCCGTGGAACTCCTGCTGTATCTCTGCACCAATGTCTCTTGTAAAAGGTGTGGCTTCAATAAATAGCTTTTGTATATATATTTCTTGTTGCAGCTTTCAAGCATTTGATACTCAATGGACCATTGTTATTTGCTGAACATATTGTATGTTTCTAATATCATATATTTATTTTAGCACCATCTAATTGATTATCTTGTTCTCTCTCTCTTAAAGCACAAAAAAGTAATATGCTATCAAATAAATACCACGAAGGTGGTAATTTTTAAGTATGGTACTTGTATATATGGTGATATGCTATCAAATAAATTATTCCCTCTTACTATAGTGTAAGGTTAGCAGTTGTTGCATCAAGAAAAGAATTTCTTGGCCTGTAGAAGTGGTTGAGTAGCAACTTAACTACTTACAAGATGTCTTTTGTTAGGTAATATTATCATCTCTTATTGTTTGATTTTTAATTTATTAAGACATTAGCTATGCAAATTTATGTTAAATTTATGTTGTCTATACTTATCTTGTACATTTTAAATTGCATTCCTCTGAATTATTGTAGTCGAGAAGTGGCTGACATATAGGGTCACTTTATAGGAGTACCTCCAATTCTTAAAGGATGTATATTTTGGTGGATCACAAAACTTTTTTAGCAAATTTTTTCATCAGTCTGGTGCTATTCAAAATATTTATGGTGAAACATCTGCTATTTTCTTGAAGATTCTACTTAAATCATTTGGTTTTTCTGCCTCTCCTAGCCTCATTTATTTTCACTTCTACGGTTAGATTTAACCTTTTTCTATTACAGGTTCTTAAATCACATACTAACTTAGTTACCACAAGATAATTTTTTAAATTGAATTGAATTTTAAACTAATTTTGAACCAAAACTAATTTTAAATTGATTCTGAAATATTAAACTGATTTTGAACTGGTTTTCAACCGGTTCTTAAAAAATTAAACCGGTTCATAAACTTTTAAAATAGTTCAGTACAAAAAATTAAATTATGTTTTTGGTTCATTTTTCGTTCAAGTTTAATTTTTTATTCGAACCGAATTATGCCCACCCTTCATGGTGGAGTTGTCACCTTAAAATTTCCTAGTTTCTCTTGTGTCTCCAAAACTACCACTTATGAAACCTTCGTAGTTTACAATTATTTCTCTACAATTCATAACCTCTTTGAAACTCACAAGGGAAAGATTGTTACAATTTTTCTTGAACCTGTTGTTGAAAACATCAATTTCATTGTTTATACATTTGAGAGCATATTACAGCGGTAACACGAGGAAAAGAAGAAAATACCATAAAAGAAGGTGAAACAGAAGTTGAGGAAGAGACTTTATTACTCAAAAATATTAAAAGTTAAGCACAAAAATAAACTATTTTTAGAATTATAAAATGACATCATTTTATGTTTAGAATAAACTTGTCATGTATTACGTCACTCTAATACTTAATTTTAATATCTCTTAACAATAATAACTAATGTTATTGATGATTCTTAATTAAAAAGTTAAAATTTTAAATTAAAAATTTTGAAAGTTAACTTTAATTAAGTTGTATATTTTAGAGATTAAAGTAAAGATTTATCCAAATACAAGTATCACAACTTTAGAAACCCTATTGCAACAAATTATTTTACTGTTATCAATGAATCATATAACGCATTAACTCAAGTTAGCTATATCCGTATTTGATATATTATTTTTGTCGTGTGTTTAAATTTTAACGAAGTCTACTTTTTACTTTAGTTCAGTTTCATGTACTTTTAATTTAAATTTGGTAATGATTTTAAGAATATTTAACTTATTTTATAAAATTGTGTTGGTTTTAAAAATAATTATATATTTTTAAAGTAAAACCATTACTTAACCGTATATTAAACCTTTATTTATATTATTTCAAAATAAGCTCAACAAACCACACATGGTAAAGTATATATTTTTACAAATTGGACTCCTTTCATGTTAATAAAGGTTAAATTAGAGAGGATAAAACACAAAATTATCAAATGTAATTAATGTATTTTAGACCAATCGTGGAAGGATTTTATTTAATAAAATTGTGTCTTCCAACTGAATGAATCCAAATTCCAATTATGCTACCTGAATCGATCGCAAAGTTAAGTAATATTAGATTCGAACACACTCTGGAGAGCAAGGTGGCACTGGTGGCAAGCCGGTAGTGAAGAAGCTGCTGTTCTAGCAGTGTCCATGGCGAAACTTCTTCAAAACGACATTGTTTTGGTGTGTGGGCTCAGCTAAAGGGAAACAGAGAGGAAGAGAAATGAATGGGCAATTTGGGAATCCCAGTTTCATTGTGAAAGTTAGAGAAAGAATGCACGTTTTCCAGAAATTCTTTCACGGTTTCTGGGGACGTGTTTGGCTGCAGCGTGCCTATGCTTCTTCAACTGCTCTCGCATTCTACCCTTCTTTCTCTATCTGTTCAGGTGAGTTGTATTTCTTTTTTTCCTTTAAAGAAAAATCCCATTCAACCCCTCAAGAAAATCAGTACTGCACCCAATTTAGTTTCCGAAGAAGGAGTTACCGATTAGTCTCTCAAAATTACCATCAAGTTGGATATTTGAGTCTTTCATCCATTTTTATTAATCTTTTAAGGGACTAATTTGGATATTCATGATTTTTTTAAGGACTAAATTGTTACATGTTCAATTTTTTATAAGTGAAGGACTAAACTGTTTCACGTTTATAATCTTGAGAATATTTGGTGCATGTTTTAGTATTTTCTTACTCTGAATTAGGTGTTTGTTACACACACACACTCCTCAGCGTATTAAAAAATTATTTGAATCACCTCAGCATTGTCTAAGTTTTATCTTTTTTTGTTTTGTAATCTATATTCTTGTGTTGCGTGGCAGCTTTCATTGTCTTCTCCATTATACTTGTTGTATGTATATTTTAAAGAATTTTAGGTTATGGTTACATTTCCAACTTACCAAAGAAATTAATTTTCACTTTGCATCACTGTTTATTTTACTACATGATTGGAACATAGTGCTAAATGTTACCCGTTTTTACCTTTTTCTAGAAAATTTTGATGAAGTTGGTATCATCTTATGTTGAATATTACTGATTTTAAGTCAATTGAACTCTAATTAGGTCTAGTTCTAGTAAGTTTGTGTTTTCAGAAGGTTATTTGCCTTTGCTTAAATTCAGCAGAATTTCAATATGGTTTTATATGGGAGTTTATTCTTTGGGATTTCAGATTATGGCAGTTTTTTTGGTCTAATAATAAAAGATAAGAACCTGACTAAGGTACTAAATATTTCTTATCTAGATATGGTATCCACTTATTTACAGGAACTTCCGCTGAATGCAGAGAACTGATCCAGCAACCAAAACTAGAGCAGCTAGGTCAAATCACCTATTCTGTTCATAATATGCTTGAACTTAACTCTAGACTGAAGCTACTAGTGAAACAGGGACAACTTTTTAAAGCTAGGATTATGTTCAATAAAATGGTTCACAGAGATGAGATTTCATGGACCACATTAATAGCCGGTTATGTCAATGCTTCAGACTCGTATGAAGCATTGATCTTGTTTTCAAATATGTGGGTTCAGCCAGGACTTCTAAAAGACCAATTTATGATTAGTGTTGCACTCAAGGCTTGTGCTCTTGGTGTCCATGTATATTTTGGAGAATTGTTACATGGGTTTTCAATGAAATCTGGCTTGATAGACTCAGTATTTGTCAGCAGTGCCCTAATAGACATGTACATGAAAGTAGGCAAAATAGAACAAGGTTGCAGAGTTTTTGAAAATATGACAAGAAGAAATGTAGTATCATGGACTGCCACTATTGCAGGGCTTGTACATGCTGGTTGCTGTATGGAGGGATTATCATACTTTTCTGAATTGTGGAGATCAAAAGTGGGCTTTGATTCACATACATTTGCCATTGCTTTAAAAGCATGTGCTGATTCAAGTTTGTTAGGTTATGGGAAAGCTATACACACACAATCAATAAAACAAGGGTTCAATGAGGCTTCATTTGTGATTAATACTCTTGTTACCATGTATAATAAATGTGGGAAACCAGATTATGCCATCCAATTGTTTGAAAAAATGAGGATGCCCGATGTAGTTTCATGGACAAACCTTATTACAACTTACATACAGATGGGTGAAGAAGAACATGCAGTGGAAACATTTAAAAGAATGAGAAAATCAGATGTCAGTCCCAATGAATACACTTTTGCAGGCATAATTTCTGCCTGTGCAAATCTTGCTATTGTTGAATGGGGGGAACAAATACATGGTCATGTATTGCGTCTAGGTGTGGTAGATTCATTTTCAGTAGCAAATTCCATCATTACTCTTTATTCAAAATGTGGGCTAATAAAGTCAGCTTCATTAGTGTTTCATGGTATGACTAGAAAAGATATTATTTCTTGGAGCACTATAATTGCTGTTTATTCTCAGGGAGGTTATGCAAAAGAAGCTTTTGACTATCTTTCATTGATGAGAAGAGAAGGGCCAAAACCAAATGAATTTGCTCTTGCTAGTGTGCTGAGTGTTTGTGGAACCGTGGCACTTCTTGAGCAAGGGAAGCAAGTGCATGCTCATGTTGTATGCATTGGCGTGGATCATGAAGCTATGGTTCATAGTTCTCTAATTAGCATGTATTCGAAATGTGGAACTCTACAAGAAGCTTCAAAAATCTTTGATGAGATAAAAATTAATGACATTATATCATGGACAGCCATGATTATTGGGTATGCTGAACATGGTTATAGCCAACAAGCCATTAGTTTGTTTGACAAGATTTCCACTGTTGGGTTAATTCCAGATTATGTGGCATTCATCGGGGTTTTGACAGCTTGTAGCCATGCTGGATTGGTTGATCTTGGTTTCTACTACTTCTTGCTAATGACTAATGAGTACCAGATTAGTCCTTCTAAAGAGCACTACGGTTGCATGATTGATCTTCTATGCAGAGCAGGGCAATTGAATGAAGCTGAGTATATGATACGACATATGCCATTCCATGGTGATGACGTTGTATGGTCTACCTTACTCAGAGCATGTAGAGTTCACGGGGATGTTGACCGGGCTAGATGGACAGCTGAACAGATATTTCGCTCAGATCCGTATTCTACTGGAACTCACATTACTCTGGCTAACATATATGCTTCCAAGGGGAGATGGAAGGAAGTTGCTCATGTAAGGAAGTTAATGAAGTCAAAGGGAGTAATAAAGGAGCCAGGATGGTCTTGGATTAATGTCAATGATCAATTAAATGCATTTGTTTCTGGGGACCAGTCTCATCCACAAAGTGAACATATTGCAACCATTCTGAAATTATTAGGTGTTAGTATAGGAGATGGTAGGCTTGAAGAAGGTTTTCAAGATGATGTTGAAGATTAGCAAATAGATAAATTCTGCCTCATTCATTATGTCAGTTCTAGAGCAATGTTTTTTTTTTTCTCAGTTTCCAAATTATTTAGACATCAAATGATTATTGTGAAGTGGTTTCCCAATTCCTACTCATTTGAAAATGTCTAGCTTCACATGGGTTCTGAAAAGCCCTTTCTGGCAAAACAAAAGTTAATTTTTATTGATATGGTATTTGCTTCCTCTTCTTTTTTTTCCTTTTTTGCTTTTTTAATTTTCGTATGGAATCTTGGTTATTGAATCATGCTAGTTATGATTGTATGCATTGTTCTTGGAGGTTTGATTCTTGGACAATTCCGTGACCCACCGCAACCACCACTGGAGCCACCTGACTTGGATTCTGCCATAGATGCAGGAATGGATTTTTGAGATGATACAGAGAGAACAAACAGAATGGAGTGAGCACTTTCCCTGTTTTATAGGGTCAGGCCCAACAGAAATTAGTGAAGAACTATAATGGTCATTATCAGCTACCACTTGCCATATTGCAGTCCTTGAGGGAGCTGTTAGATCGCAGCTAGTTAGAGGCATTGATACAGCCACAAATATTGCTGAAAAACAGCTTTATTTTGGGGGTAGTAACATTCACCTTGAGGACATGGTGAAACTTATGGGAGGGAGTATTGATAGATAATCCATGAGTTAGATAGTTAGATAGATAGTTAAGTTTGTTTATTGAAGAAATAAGGCATGTCGCCTATAAATAATAGAAGAGGTTAAGAGAGAGATATCTTGTCAATTGTGAGAGTTAGGGTCTTTAATTTGGGAGGAGCAGTCCTTCAAAGAACTGCAGTGTTCTAGCTTTGTAACTGGGGCTTATCCTTATTTCCTTCTAATAATATATCAGGTTTCTATCAGTCTCTAAATTTCATGTTTATAGACACCATTATCACATTTTTCTGTTGAGAATTGAGGGACAAATGATAGAGAAACCTCAAAAACGCTATGCTGATCTTTAACATTTTTGGTTGAATTATTATAACATTTTTTTAGGGGTTTGGTTATCTAGAAATTCTAAACTTCTTTTTGTCATTGACATTGTTGATACAGATCAAAAAGCCAAAAGGCCAGACAAGGTCCACACCAGATAACGCTGTGCACCAAATCCGACGATGCAAAATTGCTGAAAATGGTTGAAATCGGGTAGAAAATGAGTTGAAACAATCCGAATTATTGATAAACAGGTAGAGATGATGAACTCTTGCCCAGTTGTAGCTCTTGAAATTGTAAGGGAGACGATTCAATTCTGATCAGAATATCCACAATATGGTAAAACTAGTATTTCAAAGGAAGTTTTCTTTTCTTTTCTTTTTTCACACATATTCAAACTCGAGACCCAATTTAAGGGAACCCATCAAGAGTTGTACAATCCAGACCATCCACTCATTAGTAATTTTTTGCTTGATAAAAATATACTTAACTTTTTTTTCCAAGAAATTCTATACGAAAAATATATTGTATTTTCAGAATTTTGGCATGGACTTTTTGTGGGATGTCCGACTAAGTCAAGTTCCAAATTTTGTAAGCTCTACATGCAAAGGACAAATGATATATATTCATCAGGTTGTGAAACGTTTTTATCAATGGCATGTTTAAAAATTGCATAAATGAAAAAAAGAAATTTTTTGTTTGTTCTGCTCCTTTTTATATTCATACCTTTCTTTGAATTATTACTTGAGAGTGACCATATTCCATAATATTGCGGCATGAAGCTGAACTCTACAGTCAATTTATTAACTAATACCATTGTAATATTTTGGGATTTTCGTCATAATGAAGTAATTTTGATTACTAAATGTGGGGTTGAAATGCTTGTTTTTAGTTATTTTTTAGATCTTTATAGTTGTTTTGGACACCTTATATTATTTCAAGCTTACTTTCACAGGATTAAATATGTTAACATCTTACTGTGCTTCCATTAAGGAAAACGTGAATCAAGCACTTACCCGATCAAATTATCTTTATTGGTAAAACCATGAAGGCTTTGTTGTATGATGAAATATTTTACAATTGGAAATTTAGTATCTCAGTACTAGGGCTTTAGTATTTCATACCTAGTGAAAGTTTTCATATCCATTGTTCAGGCAAATATTACAATGGCATAATAACTAAATTGATGGCATGTACAATATTACATTGTCACGTGTTTTGGTCACATAAAAGGTAATTTTTTGCCGTTTGTTGTGGGGATATTTTCCAGCCAACAACTGAATACTATATCAATTGTGCAGACTCACACACATATACCTTTCTTTGTATTCTGCTTCAATTCTACCCAAAGCGGCCAATCTGCTCTTCCTGAAGAGCTTCAATCTTTGCTTCACCATCTGAGATATGACAATGTTATCACTAAAAGCTGGAACAGATCCATGAAGTGCTGCTACATTCCCCAAAACTAAAGGACCATTTTCCACTCCTCTCTCACCATGCAATGATGAAAATAAGAACGTAATAACGCATCCTCTTCAGCACTCCAGCGTTGTCTCTCCTTCATTTCCAAGTGCAAATCCCACATCCCATGTCTTGAAACTTGAACTCATCATGTCCCCAGAAAAGTTATGGCAACTCAGGACATCAATTCACAAGAACAACGTGAGTAACAGAAACATGCGTGCAAAATATTCATGAAAAGAACACAAAAACTAAAGGATAAATAACTTCAATGCAATAAAATGCACACGACCTAAGAACCTATAATGTCACCATAATTGCTAGTCTTAATAAATGTTAAAATATTTTACCAATAGACAAATTTCCAGATTTTCAGGAAAAAAAATATAAATTCGGTATGTCATATTATAGGAATGAAATGGTCCAAAATACACTAATGCATGTAATTAAGTATCACAATTTTTTCGCTCAGAATTTAACACAACATAGCTCTGACATGGTAAAGAAAAAAAAACATATTATTACAGCTAACCAAAATCACTGAAAAAAATCAGGTAAAGGGAAACATATAATAATATGTACTGTGCTGCACTTTCCTATCTCCCAAGGTTAGTTCTAATCACCGAAATTAAGCGCTTTTGATTAATTTATTTAAGATAATTACCTTTTTCCAGAATCAAAAAATAAAAAATAAAAACAAAAACAATACTAGTGCCGCGTTCATTCATCAACAACTCCTTTGATATGTTTTTACAGTAATAGCACTCATCATAAAGGGGGAAGGGATAGGCATGGCATGATGATGATGATGATGGAATATGGATGATAGTATCTTCGTGAGAGAGAGAGAGAGAGAGAATGCGGTTGTGGAGAGTAGACAGAGCACTGAAATGGAGCAGAAAGAAGACAGAGAGAAAAATGGAGACAGGTGTGTAGTGTACGTCGGTTTCAGCGCTTAATATGCGAGAAAGATAGCACGCGAATCAGGAAGGGAAGAGGGGGTGAGGCAGCATCTATGCCTATTTCCATTTTTATTTCACTGATCTTTCCTTTAAGTTTTGTCGTTAATTTTAAATATTATTCTAATCATTCTAGTTTTTTAATAAAAAATATTAAAATGTCATAATAAAATAATAATTTATTATATTAAATGATGTTACGGTAAAATTACTTTTCTCACTTAAAAATATTCAAAAAAAAAAAACACTTAAGTATAAATATATAGAAAGAGAGAAAAATTAGAATTTCTCTTATAATGTTTCTTTTGTGTTATTTTTTTATTATTATTAAGATAAGGTGTTATTGTTTTCAGTGAAATTATACTTTTCTTTTATGTTGAAAAAGTTTAATTCCAATCTTTTTTGTCTCTATTTTAAGTGTAAATGTTTATTATATATATTCTGTGCCTAATAAACGATTTGTTAGCATCTATTTTAGATATATAAAATGATGGTACTTAGAATATTTTAAAAATATTCTTTTTTTTGTGTTTTCATATTTTTGAGTTTTAACGCTTTTATGTATCTTTTTTCTTTGACTTCACTGCAGTATCACTTTTGCACTATCCATCGTTAGCTGCATAACAATCAGAATGACAGACGATACTCTTTTTTCTAGGAGCTTTCTTTGCCTATGACACCTCTTTCAATTTTTCGGGGGCCATAGCCATCAACTTCAAATGAGATAACAGGTGCTGTTCAAATGTAACGAAAACTAAAAATTTGATGAATGAGAAAGACAGTGATGGCAATTTAGAGATTTTTGTTTTTGTTTTTTTTTTTGGGTTCTTTTTCTTTTTATGCATGATGCTCACTACTTTTACCTGCCCATTCATCACATTTTGGAGATCCTAAATTTCATTGGCCATAGCTATGCAAGTGAACAAGTAGAAGAAAAGTTAAAATTCGAAAATTTTAAAAATTAAAAACAAGATTAGAGTTCTTTTCTTTTGAAAATTCCTATAATAATGTAATTTTATATTTAGAGTAGATTAAATATATCATTTAATGTAACAAATTATTATTTTGTTATTATATTTTAATATTTTTTAATTTATAATTCTTAATCTCAAGAACTAATTTTTTAAATTTAAAAAAATAATTTCAGTAATACTACATATTTTAAAGATTAAAATGAAATTGACTTATTTTTAACTAGTAACACATTTTATATACATTTATTATTATATTAAAATAATTTTTAAATAATATTTTGTATTTTTCTCTCAAAATTTATTTAATTTTATCAATTTAAAAATAAATATTTATTAATAATAAATAACTATTGTTTTATTTTTTTTATATTCAAAATATTAATTACTTTAAAAGTTATAAAAATTATCTATGAAGTTTTTTAAAATTTATTTTTATTGTTATTTTGTATTTGAAACAAAATAAATGGGTTTTATAAAGTTATAAATTATAATAAGATTTTATAAAACTAGAGACTAAAATAATTAATATTTATGAATCGAACAACTAAAATAATTATTGTTAATAATAGATATTTATTATATTAAATGAGTAATGAGAGAAATATTTTTTAAATTATCAAAAAATAACTTTAAAATTTATTTATTAAAAAATACTTAATATAAAAATATACTATAATAAAAAATAATTAATTTTTCATTTTTCCTATGATTGAATAACTATTTCATGAGTTGATTGTGTGTGTTTGGGGGGAGGATGTAGGTACGGGAGGAGGGATATATTGCACCTTCTGCCACAATCCAAAATTTTTGAACAGAGGATTATGATTGTTATTGCAACACTCAGAGAAATAAGCAGCATCAAATAAGGTCTTACGAGTTAAAGTTATAGATTGGGTAGAACGCTATTGAAAAATAAATGCATTTTGATTTTTCTAAATATGCCAAATAACTATACCAAATATTATAGACAAGTTAGAGAAATTTTTCATACAATTATTAGTTAAGTTAGAACATAGCAAGCAGTTAAACCCATGCTAAAAATTAAGCCTAAAGAGCTGAAAGGATAAATTACTATCAAACAGATTAAGCATAGTAACAGTCTCTTAAAACATGCATAATAGACTCAATGAAAGGATAAATTGCTACCAAACAGATTAAGCATAGTGACAGTCTCTTAAAACATGTATAATAGACTCAATGTCCTCATCACACCTAAGACTGCTTTGAAGATCAACCATACCTTTATTGACTCTTTCCTTATTAGTGATGAGCTTCCTATGGGCAATTTTTCAGAGAAGGAAGGAAAATTTAGGAAGATCAGCTTAGGACCAAATTAACTTAAACAAATCATAGACCAGGTCAGAATGAGGGGTAGGAGAACAGCTGAGGACTTGGCAGAAATTAAGAAATGACATGATATAGATGAATAGTTTCAGATCTTTAATATGTGGAAATAAGTATGAACTACTGTCTGTATATTTTGGAATATGTTAACTACATATGGGAAGGAGGAATCCATTGCACCTTTTGCTATGGTCCAAAGTAATTTTGGATAGAGGATTAGGACTGTTCTTACAACACTCAGAGAAATAAACAGCATCAAATAAGGCCTTACGAGTTAACGTTATAGGTTGGCACAAAGCTATTTGAAAATAAATGCATTTTGATCTTTCTAAATATGCCAAATAACCATACCAAATATCATAAGTCAGTTAAAGAAATTTCTCATACAATTATTAATTAAGTTAGAACATAACCAAACAATTAATCTATGCAAAAAAATTAAGCCCAATGAGCTGAAAAGATAAATTGTTGTCAAACAGATTAAGCATAGTGACAGTCTCTTAAAACATGCATAATGGACTCAAAGTCCTCACCACACCTAAGACTGCTTTGAAAATCAGCCATACCTTTTCTTCACTCTTTCCTCATTAGTGATGAGCTTTCCATGGCCAATTTTTTAGAGAAGGAAGGAAAATTTAGAAAGATCAGCCCAGGACCAAATTAAATTAAATAAATCATAGACTAAGTCAGAATAAAAGGTAAGGGGAACAACTAAGGACTTGACAGAAATTAAGAGATGACATAATATAGATGAATAGTTTTAGATCCTTAATATATAGCAATAAGTATGAATTTTCTATATATTTTTAGAATATATTAAATAGAAAATTTGTAAATGTAATACTTAATAATGTAAATAAAACTTTAAGTATGTAAATATATATTTATAGTATATTTTATGCAATTATTCCTAATTTTTATAATTCTATACGTGGCTTTATCAATGTAAAGATTTTATTTTATTAAATTTTAATTAGTTGTAGGATGAAAGTTTAGATAATTATTATAACTCTTTATAATTTTTATATATTTAAAATAAAAAAATAATAGGTGTTACAAGTTGACATTTTAACTTTTTAATATCTATCTATATATAAACTTAAATTATACTTAATTTATAATTTTAAAAATTTATAAAAATCTATGTTGATCTATATTTATCTCTGTTATATATCCATTTTTAATAATTTTTAACAATTTATTTCAACTATTTTTATCTCATTTTCAATATTTTCTGTTAATCTTTTGAATCTATAACTTTGATCTTTTAATAATTTATAGCAATAATTAATCTAATTTATTTCTTTTATGACAGTACCAATCTAAATTTTATACTTTTAATAAATGAATAAAAATATTTTTGAATTGGAATACATTATTAATTCCATTATTAATATATTTATTTTGCCTTTACTTCGTTATACTACTCATTAATCAATAAATTAGTTATAATTCGAGATTGATTTTAATTACTGTTAATCATGATTAAATATAAAAGAGACTTCTAATTACTATTAATATGAACTAAAAATATTATAAATAAAAATATTTATATTATTAATGATAAATATTTTATTATATTAAAAATAACAAACTGAAAAAATATTCTTAATATATAAAAGAAAATTTGTAAAAACAAATTTTTAAAATTAAGATACTTCATCTTTTAAGATACTGTATTAAAATTTAAAAATTGAATTTAAATTAATATTTATTAAATTTTTAATAAATGAAATTTTAATTTAACATCAAAAGATATATCAACTTAGTATAATGTTTCAACATTTAATATTTAAATCATTAATAAAATTAAATATTAAAAAAATTATTAGTAGTAGTATTTTGCAATCTTTTTTTTTTGTCATAGTTTTTTCCATTAGGTTTTGCTATTAAGGATTTTAATGAGACATTTAATAGTGTGTTAAAAAATGATGTATTTTTTTTTCACTAGGTTTTATCTCAAAGGACTTTTTCTAGTAAGATTTTAACAAACCACATTCTCAAATAATGAATATCTAAAGAGAAAGTGTTATAATTTTTTATGAGTTGATGTCCATTTTTCTATTTTTTTCATATTCATAAAAGCTTAAAAAATTAAAAATATTTGTTTAATTCCCTTTTAAACAAAATCTTGAGTTGTAAATTTAAGCATATAAATAAGACCTTTTATTTATATTAAAAATACATAAAACAAAATTGAGATTTTCTAGTCATCTCTAATTCTTCTTGTCTATATTTTTTTTATATGTTCATTATAGTCTTATGACGTTAATCTCATAACAAAAATTACATTTTTCATTATATATTGTTACTCCACAAATTTTCTCAACATGTTACATGCTGAATAAAGCGTCTAAGGAAAAACTGTGCCTATTTTAAAAATACTTCAGAAAGATAGGAGTCACTCCTCTCGTAAAAATGTTATCAGTAAGTTTTTATGCATTGTATCAATGTTATTAAATTAAAATAATATTTAAATAAATACTAAATTTATTTTTTATAATTATTTTAAATTTAAAGATTGTATTAATTAAAATACACTTTAATTTTTAATAATAAATATTTTATTATATTAAATAAAAAAAATTAAAGAATAAATTATAAAAAAATAGAATATTTTTATATCAGTATAAGTATAAAAACTCTTACACCCAATCTAAATCTTTTATTTAACTTGAATTTAACAAATTATAATTTATTATTTTATTAGTCATTATATTTAAGTTAAATGCAAGCTTCAAATTGAGTGTAAAAAATTTTAAATTTATACTAGTGTAAAAAAATCCTTCTTTATTATAAAATATTAAATTAAAACTAATAAATATTTAATATATAAAAAATCACATAACATGATGAAAAATAAATAAATTTAAAGCACTTTTATTTTTTAAAAAATGCTAGCAATAGATATAACACACTCTTAATTATTAACTAAATTTTTAAAAAATTATAAAAGTTACTTTTAAATTAATGTTTTCCTTTTTTACACTTTTATAGATTTAATAATTTTTAGTCAATAATTAAGATTTAACAGCATATTAAAAAATACGTTAAAAATGTATTATTAACCTTCCTCTTTATTTAATATTATTTTTAAAATTATTCTTACTTAAAAATCAAATATTATAAATTATATATAAATATAGATATATAAATGAAGCCTAGACCTACTAAGGTACTCCTATCCTATAGTCTCTTGTTGGGAAGTTGCCACGCGTTGCACGTTGTTGGTTCCATTATAAAAGCTTTAAATTCTTTAAATAGTAATACAACCTCCAATAAATTCTGAGCACTTACCTTTTGCTTAACTATGTGAAAATAATGCAAAAGCAAATAAAGAGTAAAGAAATAGAATATAAATATTGGAGATTATTTATTTATTATAAATATTTATTTTATTCTTTGTTATGAAAATATTTTTTTAAAGATTTATACAGGAAAATATTGAAAATATTTTTTCCACTCGTGAGGTATTTACTCATTTGTAATTGTTTTTCTTCATTTTACTTTTTTCTTTTAAAAAATAAATTTGAGAAAAATAATTGTACTGAAGGAACGGAAGTTCATATCACAAGTTTACTAAAAAAACTTCTCTCCATAGAAAGAAAGCAAGGAGGCAAGAAAAATACATTTTGTTAAGTTATATTATTTTTAACCCAATAATAAATAACAAACTCATGAATTATTTATTTAATAAGTAGTAGAGAAGTCCTTATAAGAAAATAAATTTTTTTCATAAATTATAAACAACTTTTATCCTTAAATTTTATAAAAGTTAACTGATAGAATTTCTAAAAAAAATTGAGAAATATAAGATAATTTTAACTTTTGATAAATTTTAATATTTTTATTTTATTTTATTTTTATAAAGACTTCTCTGAGAATTTACCTAAACTAAACTTATGTTTAGTTTTAAAAAATTATCTTTCTAACTTTTGGAAGGAAACTTTTACTCACTCTTTTAGATTTAAAATGTATTTTTTAATATGTAGATATCCATATAAGATAAGAAAAAAAAGTAAATAAAATAAAATAAAATTTATATACAACACTACATATAATACTAATTTTTAATTATTCAAATAACAATATCATTAGTTTCACAAGAAAATATTACTTAAATTTTTGCTTAAGTTAAAAAAGTAAGGCGTCTAACACTAATTATATCTGATACATTCTTAGATTCAATTTGAATAAACTTTTAGAGAATATTTAATGAGAAAAAAATAATATAAAAAATAAACAATTTTTTTGTAATTTAAAAATAATTTATCGCCACAAATTTTAAAGAAATTAAATTAAAGATTCTATAAAAAATAAAAATAAAAGTATAAATTATCTTTAACTTATTAAAAATAATTATTTATTTTTATACTGATTCTTCCAGAAACTTTTTCTCTGGGGTATTAGACGAATTCAAATTTAGTTTAAAAGGTGGTTTTGATTCCTTGCAACATTTTGGTATTTTTAAATTGAAAGAATCTTTGTTTGCATGTGAATTGTCAAGCAATATTCTTACAATTTAATATTATATCATCAAATTACATTTTATTTTAAATTAAATCGTTTCAAATATTTTACTTGCAAAAGTGATTTAAAATTATTTTTTATTATAAATTGAAATCAAATAAAATTGATTTAGTCTCAAGTTTATAAATTCTGATCCAAACACTAGTCAATGGTTCAATAAAATTATCCCACAAAATTGGCTGAGCAAAAACAAAGGTGAATAGGAAGTCAAACCAATCCAAAGTTAATAGAACATGTGAAATTGACGACGAAACATTTTTCTAAAAGCAAAAAAAAAAAATCAAATTTTTTATTCGAAAATTTTCACTTGAACTAAAAGTAATATCAGTCCTGTCCTGCTACGTGGTACGAAACAATATCGTACCAAAAGAACACGAGAAAACGTGGTAGTAACTAGTAAGTATTCTAATATTCTATCGCATGAAAATATTTAATTTCAGCGGAAAAAACACAACATCCTTCCATTGAGTTGCAAAATAGTTCAGAATTCAGCTGAGTTCATATGCATGAGGATGCAACACTGCACTCGTACGATAATACATATTAAAATCCTAGTTAGGAGTAGAAGAACCAAACTACAATATTCAAGTCTAAAGAGCAAACGAAGCAGATGAATTTGTGAATGATGTGTTTTACCTTCCATTAGGCTCAACAATCCGGGGTAGTCTGCATCCTACTTGCTCCATAACCTTCACAAGCCGCATGTGCTTTGCATTCCATTGCTCAGCTAACTTCTGCTCCTTCTTTTCAGCATCTTTTCTCAATCCAGATAACTGTTCTTTATATTCTGCTTCAATTCTATCCAAAGCAGCATTCTGTTCTTCCCAGAGAGCTTTAATCTTTGCTTCAATTTCCTCCACCTTCTCCCTCCTTCGACTCGTTTTCTCTGCCTCCAACTGCAACTCCACCCTTCTTAACCGCCATGCTGCCTCCTTCCTATGTGCTGTCCATGCGCGCTGCCCCTCTTCCAACTCCTTGCAGCACTCTATCAATTCTGACATGACCATGTTATCGCTGAAGGCTGGAACAGATCCACCATGAGGTGTTGTTACATTCCCTGGCCCTCTTTCGGGCTGCAACCACCGAGGAGGCGCTGTTGAGGGGGAGAGACTTAGTGTCACGGAAGGGGAAGGTGGCCTAATGGCTGAGGGATTGTTATTTGTGTTTGAAAGCCAAGGAGGAAGCAATGCTGATGGTGCAGGTGCATCTGTGTGAAGAAATGGTCCATTAGAAGCAGCCATAAGGTATGATGATTGTGAAAGGTGTTCTTTCACTAGTTTCTCTGCAAAAGTCTCTAGTATATGATCATATTTGGTGTCATCAATTGGGCTAATTGTTTTGTTGATCTCTTGCTTTTCCCTCTGCTGCTTCTCTTTGAATACTTCCCACCACTTGCCTAACCTCTTGGCTGTTCTACCCGGAACTTCTGCAGCGATTTTCTTCCACTTGTTGCCGTGTTTCGCTTGAAGCCGGATAACAAGACGCTGCTCTTCTTCGGTGAGAGACCCTTTCTTGATGCCTGGCTTGAGGTAGTTCTTCCACCTTTCTAAGCATGACTTTGCATCCCTGCTGAGAGGTGTGTTCATGCGCTGAGACACGAGATTCCATTCCCTAGGACCATACTGTCTCACATAAGCACATAGTAACGCGTCCTCTTCAGCTTTCCAACGTTGCCTCTCCTTCATTTCCAGGTGCAAATCCCACAGCCCATTTCTTGAAACTTGAACTCTTCATCATGTATCTGCAAAAAAATTCATGACAATTAAAGATACATAAGGGATTCCTGTGAAAATGTCTTCATAGTATAGTTCATACCGTGCTCAAGATGGAGCAAGATCATCTTCAATGAATACACATCTCAATCCACACATAAGAAACCTAATACAAAACCAGAATTTGCAAGAAAATAGAACATTTAACATTACAAGATCAACCTCAAACTCATTTGGACATTCAGTTTAGCAAAACTAAAATTGTCGTTCAGCATATCATCAAAATAAGTATCTATAAAGACATACACAAAATCTACTAACCAAAGAAATATTACAGAAAGAAATAGCACCGTGTTATTTTAGTTGCCCCAATTTAGAGGATTTTTTATTAACCCTTCTCCACTCCTCTCTTAGCCTTCAGACACTTTCCTTTCCTCTCCCTCCAAATTCCCAAACAAAACAAAGCCTAGATTGCTTTATAGCAATAAAACCCACCAAGACATGTGAAGATTGAATATAAAGTTGAAGGCAGTTTAAATGCACACATTAAAAAAAGTAAATACAATATATTTTTCAGGTCGTTTGATACGGTTTCCCAAATTATTATTATATAAATGCGGTATGCCATAAAGCAATCACATCACTTCAGAAAACACAATTATCTTCGTTATTTTTTTTTTACAAAATAGAACTTAAAGCACTGTTTATATGAGACAAGAATATACTACTTTAGATTTTCCACTCAAACCCAGGTGGCTAAAATTTCCTTCCATCGAATTACTACAATTCTAGGATATTAACAGCATTTGGAAACTCGTAGAATCTAGATTGAAGCAGAATATCCCCAAGTGGAATTAGACAAGTTCTTGTACCTTCATTATTAAGTTCCAGTAACCATACAAATAAGAAGCACTGAACCAGTAGCTAAAAATAAGAACTCCTAATAAATTAGAAAAAGCGATACATTTCATTGCATAGCATCTCACACGTAAGAATCAGTTAAACAAAAGTCGAAAACAGAGCAAAAACAGTTCAGTATCCTCCAGAGATAGGAAAAATGGTAAAATAGAAGATAACAAAGCAGCTTCAAACCAGAGAATAAAGAAACAACTAAAAGCAACAACAAAGGAAGACGGTAACATAACACCATAGAAATGAAAGATAGAAACGCAAACAAAACAATAACCAAAACAAAATAAACATAAAAAGAAAAAGAACATTGTTTAAAAACCCACCATCCTAAAACCTTGAACACACAGAAAAACACATCATTTTTTGTTCTTGTTTTCCCACTTGGCAAAAGCAAAAGGGTCTTGCTTGGTTGTAGAAAGAACGGAAGAAGAAGAAGATGATGTGGTAAAGGGTAACACTTGCTCCCTAACTACCTAGCAGTGAGGTTCATGTCGGAGGCATCTTCTGAGAGAGCACAAATTTGGGGCCTTAAAAGGAAGAGAAGTGGGAAAGCGAGAAGCAGCGTTTGCCATTATCTTAGAGAGAGAGAAAGTTGGAATTGGACAACTCAGGGGAAGAGACCCCACAGAGTCACAAGGGAAGAAGTGAAAAGAGAGAAAAAGTGGAAAAAGCATTAATGTCGCAGCGTCGTACGTTGGTTTCAGCGCTTCAAATGCCACACTCTCTCCGTTTACTTGTAAATTATTCGCTGCATTTTCCACTACCTTATCACCTTCTACTCGTCCCCACTTCCTTATCTTTCAATTTTTACTTTTATAACCTCTTTCAAGCTTATATAACAAAGATTTAATAAATACTATTTTTATTAAAAAATATATTATTTTATATTATTAATTTATTTACTTTAAATATTTTATAATTTTTAGTAAATATAATTTTGTTATGTACTTTTTTGACACTCTTCATTCTTCAAATACCACCCTTTGTTTTTACGACGTTCACTTTTATCATGATACTTCTCTATTATTCAATTTAAATTCTACTGAGTATTTTTTTACTACTTCATTATCATTTTGTTGAAAACTATTTTAACTAAAGTCAAGTCAACCTCACATATTTAATAATTTTTATTTTAAAATTAATTAATTAATTAATATAACATGCATTGAGAAATTTTGTAAAATTATAATTATTAAAATAAATAATTAGATTATTATCCTTAAAACTATAATAATGTTTATTATTAATGAATTTAAGATTATCTTTCCGTAGTAAACCTTATTTGAATTATTTAACATAAATAATATATTTTTTAACATTTTTAAAAGTTCTTTCAATATTATTGTGACAAAATGTAATTCATGAATATGCTCTAATCACCACAGTTGTATTTCGATATATATTGACCGTTAAGAATTTTTCAAATCATTTGAGTTGACTAACATAATTTAGTTATTAAAAACATGTTTTATTATTTTTGGTCAAATATAATTTTGCTCTTAAACTTATGTAAAGTCAAAGGATAAAGTTTTCTATTAATTTTTTTATGGTCAATTTTACTGTAAAATTATTTTTGAGATAAAAGTTTTAAATATAAATTTCCTTTCTTTGAATATATTTTTTGTAACCAAAATCAAATGTTGTAAAATAAAATATCTTATTTTTATTAAATGTTTGTAACCATAACTGAAGAAAAAAATATGTAGTTTTAAACAATTTTGTTTAAATAAATTAAAGACGATGTTGATGATTAAACATTTTGTTAGTGTTAACTAATGATAAGTTACGTGAGGGATTAACATGAAAGAAAAAAACAATGTGAGGGACTAATAAATAAAATTTTAAATCGTGAGGACTAAATTGCAAGATTCCTATAATTTCAACGATTATTTGTATAGGTTAACTCGCTTACATATATATATATTATTTTTATTTTTATATTTTTAATTATTAATAATATATTATTTATAATATTGAATATCTTTTATTTAAATTAAGTATATTTTTAACAAAATATTAAATTGTGCTTAAAAAATATGAAATTATTTATTTATTACTTAAAAATTAACTTTATATTAATTTAATCATTAAAAATTTATAATGCTGATAATAAAATTAAGTTAAAAATTTAAAATATTAAAAAAATATAATTACATAAATGAAAACATGATAAAAATTTGACAAATTAAAAAAATTTAAAATAATATGCCGTTCACTTCTAGTCAAAGTTCTTTAAAAAAAATAAATATTTTACACTATTAAAATTTATACTTTATTATTTATAATATTAAATATTTTTATTTATGTTAGGAATATATTAATAAAAATATTAAAATTCACTCAAAAAGCAAAATAATAAATTATTTAATTAGTATTTAAAAATCAATATAATATTAATTTAACTTTTAGAAAATATTAAATATTTAATAGTAAGAGAAAAACTAAAAGGTTAAGAGTGCATAAAATTAAGAAACATAAAGTTAAAATAAATGAAAAATTAATAAAAATAAATAATAAAATCAATTTGAGGAGTTGTAAAAATAAAAATAATAATCTGACATATGATATTTTAGGTGAATTAGTATAAACATCAAAATATAAAAAATGTCATATGTTAATTTTAGAAGAAAAAAGAAGGGATGAAAAAAATTATTTAATAATAATTCTTATTTAAGAATTTTTAAATATAAAAAAATATAAACTCCTTAAAACTTTTGTAAACTCGTATTTTAAAGTTATTTTAAATTAAATTAAAAATTTTATTAATTATTTTCTCTTTTTTTTATCTTTTACATCATTTTCTTTTTTCTCCTTCTAAACTTTCAAATAAAATCTTAAGCTTTGTCTAAAATTTTTTAAAAATAAAAAATAAAAAAGTTTAAAAAGCTTAAGAAAAATTAAACTATTTCTTTATTTAAATTTTTAAATATTTTTTTATCTTTTTACTATTCTAACTCTAAATTATATTAAATATTTAATCAAATAAATAAAAATATAAATGATAAACCTCCGTTACATAAGTTACTAAAAACTCTCAATGATGGAGGAATGTCAAAAAAAAATAAAGTTTGGAAGATTTTAAAAAATTTTAAAAAAACTCTTAAATAATAGTTAATAATCACTAATTCCTCCTTTTTCTTTCTCTTCTTTTCTCAATATAAAATTTAAACATAAATTTAAAATTATTTATTAAACTACAATAATTCATATTATTAATTTAGATATTTAACGACAATAAATAATATAACTTTTAACAAGATATAAGTTTTTGCCGTTTATTGAAATGATAAAATAATAACTTTTTTTACCTCAACTTTATTTTATAATAACTACTACCTAAACATATTTTTATTATATCATATAATAATTATATTTATTTTTCATTTTTATTCATATTTCTTTTTAAGTACAAATGTTTAATAAATATTTTCTGTCAAACACTTAGCTTATAATTTAAAAAATTGCAGCAGTAACATTTAATAAATCCTCATCGATGAACATTGAAATCTGTGATGTTATTTTAGTAAGAAAATTAACCTTAAACTCAAATATTAATTATAAATTTCATAAAATAAACTTCAAATCTAACATTTTGTTTTATTAAATAGCTCATTAATTAATAAAGTATAATTCATATATTACAAATGAGAAATATTAACCTCTTTTACTACAATTGTTAACTCCTTAAATCTATCAAAGGGAAAGCTTGACTAGTTAAGAAATTTCTTAAATTACACTGTTATAAAAGATTAATCAAATTATTAAAAAAAAAAGATCGTTTAAAGTTATTAGTTTTCAATGTTCTAATAATAACATAATCTTTTAATACAGATAGAGTCATTTATTTGATAGTATGATGTAAGATTGAAGCATCAGATAAGTATTAATTTCTAGTAGAGTATGAGTATGCTAATGCATAAGCAAAGTGCTAGCTAGTGCCCATTTTTGGGTGGTACTCCCATGCAATTACATGTAGATTGCATATATAAATTAGCATGATTGTGCCCATATTTGCATGGTTGTGCTTACTAGGGGAGCTAATTTTTTTTTTTTAATTTTTTAAAAGTTCTCGTGTAATAATTTATATTAATTCACTTAAGAATGATTAGACTAGTTTTTAACCTCAACTAAGATTTTAAGTATTCAAATAGTTTAATAAATGTCTCTTCAACCCAATTCATACTTTTAACTATTATACTTATGCTTCTTGAGACTTCTATATATTCAGAAAGAATTTATTAAAAAAAAAAAAACTTATGCTTACCTTCACATTTTATTATATGTTGCTATATCTGATTTTGGTTTTCTCTTTGCAGATATGGATCCCATTAATTGGATGGGACAGGGTCCAGACCTTACACACTCTGGACTCTGGAGTTTCTTAGCATATTGGGTCTTCTTCAAAGGAAAAATAATCAAATTACTCTGCTATCTGCGATTAATTTAACATTACAATGGGATTCCAACCAGCATTCATTGATATCCTCCATCATTTTATTGATGTTTGATTATCGGGATACCTTATTATGAACTGCAAAAATGTTTTTGGGTTCTTTTTCTTATCTTTAAATTAATAAGATTGTGGATTATGGGGATGCTTTATTCTTCACTTAACAGCATATGAGTTATGTCTTTATTTGTTACGGAATAAATCTATGTACTAGTGGACCTTACTTTTATTGCACATTTTTTCAGCTCATGATCATTTGTTGAGATGTACTATTTAAACAACTAATGTATTTAAATCAATGCCCACTGTTCTGCATTCATTTTATTTTATTTTTTAAATTATACCATTCAATGCTTAGACAATAAATGGCATGTTGACCAAGAGAATAAAATAAAAAGACTTGTGGTTATCGACATTAAAAATATACCAAACAGGACGTAATCAATATAATTGTAGTAGAAGTTAGACACTACAGAATTTAAAAAAAAATGTTAAAAAAAGTTAAAAAGACATTTAATCAAAGTTTGCTTATGTGATTTAGAAGATCCGTTTAAGAAGCATAGAAGACAACTCTGCTTTACCTTTCATATATCTCAATAGCGACGATATGTAGAGTGAAACAATTACTAAAAAATCTCTTCAGAAGATAAAACCATTAAAATTTACCAAAAATGGGCACATAATAGGAATGTTCCCTTGTATAAACAAAAACATGTTGCAACATTTTTGCTTGCTTGATTGGGTTGACTGCAATATATCCAAAACAAAATAGACAAGTGGGCTTCAAACTATTTTCCATTGACGTGCAAAAATTGGATAGATTAGGAATTTAATTATTAATTTCTTGGAAAAGTCAAGATTAAAAATGCTATAAAGAAGTGATCCTTTGAAACATTTGTAAAGTCAAAGCTAACAATCTAAGATGAATCTCACAGAGACTGAGTTAGAAACCAAGATGGAGGAAGCACCCTCTTATGCTACATGTGTTTCAGTACCAAATGTTCAAGAAATGGTGAGGAAGAACCCTTTGCAGGTTCCTAAAAGATATGTGAGGAGTGAAGGGGAAGTGCAGAAAGGGAACTATATGTCTCACCTTTTGATCTGAGATCCCAGTCATTGATTTTACACTGCTTTCAAGTGGAAACAAGGAGGAGTTCTTGAAACTGGACATGGCAGTGAAGAAGTGGGGTTTCTTTCAGGTATTTTTTTTTACCAACATCATTGTGAATTACGTGCAAAATTACACTAAAATTTTACTGAGTACTCGATTTGCCTATTATACATTAATTGTTTTGTTATTCAAATTTAATTTCTTATCTTTATATTCATCTATACATATATTTTTTTTAATAATAAATAAATTATTATATTTGAATGTAATATTTTTATTTAAATTTAATTATAAATATTTTAATAAATTCTTTAAATATTAAAGATTGGTAATGGGTTTGCTTTTATTCCCTACATTTTAGGGATTCTTTAATTATAAATCTTCCAAACGATTTTTTTTTGTCTGTATATATTTTAGCAAATCATTACTTTTAGTCTTTTTTTAACTAATGAGTTCCAACAAAAATGAACATTTTGCAACATTTTAATGAAACAAATCAATAATAGAAACTAAAAATAAAAAGTCAAGAAAAAGTAGGATCAAAAGAAAAAATAATTATTTGATAGAACTAAAAAAAATTGTTAAAATTTAAAGATTTAAAACATATTTAATCCTTAATAATATTATAATAATGATGACGAATTAATCAATATAAAATATAAGCTTCGTATATCAATCGTTTAAATAAGTTTTTATCTCTATAAAATTTTTTATATTTATAATTGTTCTCTATAAAATATTTGTTATGATTTAATACTTAATAAATTAAGTGAGTAAAATATTAGTTTCTATCATTAACTTTTTCAAATAATGTATAAACCTTTATTTTCTTTAGCCTATAGTGTTTGAAAATAATTTTTAAACAGAAACTTAAATAAATTTTTAGTCTTTACCAAAGTTATTTAGAATTAGTTCTTAAAAGTTTTTATTATAATTTAATTAATTCCTAACAAATTAAATGACTACAAAATTAGTCTTCAAGGTTAACCTCGCATGCATCTTAAGTGTTGAACCTAATTTTAAAATATTGTTATGAGTCAAGGGTTCACTATAATATTATCAAAATCAACAAACAGTTGTTCTACTAGTGTACTATTATTTTCATAATCAACTTGTCATTGTTACTTTGTCTTTTATTTACTCTCATATGATTCATCATTTTCATATAGCTAACTTATAAATAATCATAACAATAATTTCCGTAACAATTGATAGTTTTTACTCATATTTATACATGTTGATTATAATTTACCAACTATGTATCGCGATTAAAATAAAGATATACATGTATTATGTTTAGTTTTCTATAAAGATGTGTACTAGATAAGATAGTACTCGGTCTTACCTATAGAAAAGGGAAACCGAGTACTCCCTCGGTCAGGACAAGCCAAATACCCTCAGCCAGGATTAAAGGTAATTAACCTAATTAAGGGTAACAACTAAATTATTAATCCTCTTTAATTAAAGGGCCAAAACCAGGCTGACTCAACATGCCCATTAACCCATAATACTACTTATAAAAGGAAGGTATGAAGTACAGGTAAAGAGTTAATTTTTCAATATTAAATAGTATTTATTACTCATAACTGAATCCTAACTTCAGCATCAGAGTGCCTTTTGCAGGTACCCTCCCCACGTCAAGCTATGTCAATAACAGTCAGAAGGATGTCACTGTTTCAGAGTAGAGACTCGAAGACTAGTGTCTCCTTAGTAGAAACATTTTCGAAGACTAGTATCTCCCTAGCAGGAACATTTTGGCACCCACCGTGGGACCCGATTTGCCTCATTTTTTTATAGTAATCATGGTACTAATAAGAAGCCAACAAGATGGACAAACTCAGCAAGGGAGAACCTCTCGGCAGCAGGAGGATACTACACCTAATCAATCGATTCCTGAAGTTCTAATGGAGGGAGGTGGTGATGAAAGCATCTTTGCAGTGTTGATGCAACTCAAAGCAGAGATGATAGAAATCAAGAAGGAGAGGGAGAAAGACGCTCTTGAGCTTTCAGCTTTGAGAAGGGAAAATGCGAACTTAAGGAAAGAGATAAGAACCCACATACCTTCTCAAACTACACCCCTCGCTCAAGAACAAGGGGAGTCCTCAGCGTTACAAGAGAAGCTAAGGGTGGTTCAGCAACCTGGAACCCAAATTGACCGAGATGATGTAGTGAGTCGAAGCCCATTTGTTCACCATATCTTAGATGCCAAGTTACCAGACAACTGGAAAGGCCTAACAATAGAAAAGTATGATGGCACATCTGACCCTGGGAAACATTTAGATGTTTTCACAATGATCAATTGGATTTTTATAACATTATTTCCTCTCATTCCTAGCTCATTAATCCTCTTTTGTTCTTAATTGGTTGAATTGGATCATTTTATGATGTTTGAATTTTATTTAGGCTTTATTTAATTTTTCAGTATTTGACAAATTCTGATACTGTTTTAGTTCCTGGATTATATCTTGAGTTGTAGAACTCCTTTCATTTTGATTCTTAATTTCTAGGAAAGCTAAGAGAAAGGTGCACAATTGCTATGAAGAGGTCAAAAACCAATTCTGATGATAAGAAGCTGAAACTTGGATCCTGAGCAAGGTGCAGTATTTGGGTCATATCTCAGTCCACAGATGTCTGATTAAGCCCATTCTAGTGGCGTTTTGAAGCTAACATCCAAGGCTACAATTGTACTTCAGGCCACGAACCAAAAAGAGGCCGTTTTCATAGCCTAAAAAATAGAACAAAGTGATGAACAAAATTTTTGAATTTTAAGTTGTTTTTGGCTCCTCTCCTCTCTTCTCTTCTCTTCTCTCTCTTGTTTTTTTTTCTTCCATTTTTACTTTTCATTTTCTTCCATTAATGAAGGCTTAGACTTTCATCTAGTCCAATGATTGAAAAAGGATTGAGACACTCTTGAGGATTGGTTTCACAATTTATTCAATAACAAATTCGATTTCATCTCTTCCTTCTTTCTCTTTTTGCTAATTATGATTTTGAATTGAAGTTCTTCATTTGGATTAATAATTCTGTAGTTGTTTGATTATGTATTATTCGGTTGATGTATGTAATTAATTCTTGAAGGAGTGTGAATTAGATTTTCAGGTTTGATATCTAAGATTAATGGCATTGGTGAATTAAATTAACACAAATTGATTAGGTTCTAGAGGTTTCTGAATTTTGAGCGAATTGTGTGTTAATCGAATGCATGAGGGTTCTCGTGTGAATGCTTAATTTGAATTAAGGTTTCATTTAATGTTAATCACTAATTTATTGGTTGATGCATCTTCTTGAAATCCAATGATAGAGTGGTCGTAGTTTTTCTAAATTCTTGGATTAGAGTTTTTAATTCTTGTTAACTTTTGATTCTAATTAGTGTTATTCTATAAATCAAACATCCTCTAATTTTATAATCATATAACATTATCATCATTGGGAGACAACTCGGATTACACCTCTTACTACATAATTTTTATGCAATTCGATTTTTATTAATTTGTTCGAGAGCGACACTCGCGATCAAATTTTGGCGCCGTTGCCAGGGATGATGATGTTATTTGATTATATCATTATGTGTTAATTTGATTGCATTGCATATTCTGTGTTGCGTTTTACATCTAATTAGGATTATGCATAATTACCATTTTTCAACAAATTAGGATTCTGCATAATTAGCATTTTTCATTTAGCATAATTGTGTCTATGCATTCTGTTTTAGTAGCCCTTAAATAGCATAGTAGGTATTCATCTATCATTGCTTAGTATTACATCATTCAATTCTCTACATTTTATGTTGTGTTTCTGCATTTTTGCATTTTGCATTCGTCGAAAAAGTACACGGCCGTATATCTGAAAGTGTAGATCTCTGTCTAAACTTAAAAGTGACATAGTTTTTTTCATACAACTCCTATTTCTTATTGTAATATATGCATTTCATATAGCTCGACGAGATCTACACAATGGCAATAGGTCAGAGGCTGGTTGGTGGTTTTTGAAAAAAAATTATTTCTTTTCATTCTTATTTAGATATTATGGTTCAGAGCTGATCATAGAAGACTAGAGAACAAGCAGTTGACATTGTCACAAATGGCTACAATGTTGTGTAAAATTTGTAATTCACTTGAACATCATACTGATTTATGTCCTACATTGTATGAGCCTGCAGGTTAGATGAGTCATCCAAACTTGGGATGGGAGAATTTTACGTAGCAACAATATCAACCCCCACCACAAAATGTTGCACTTTCCAAGAATGAGCCTTCCTTGGAAGAGTTGATAAGGAAGATGACAATTAACGATCTTAATTTTCAACTAAGAACAGAAGCATCCATTCAAAACTTGAAAAATTAGATTGGTCAGTTGGCAACAACAGTAAACGAGCTGAAGTCTCAAGGTCCTAGTAATCTTTCTGCACAACCAGTTGTTGAACTAGAGAATGTTACTTTGAGTTTAAGAAAGACCATTCAAGACTCGCAAGAATAGCAACCAATAGATAAAGATATTAATGCTACTGCTCCAACAAATGATTGCAGTCCAGCAAGTGTAGAATTTGCTTCTATTGCTCATACCACTTTTACTGAGGCAGAAGAAAATTTTGAGCAATCTGTTTCTCTTCCATTTCATTCAGTTTTATATGATAATTTGTTGAATGATTTAGTTGATGGTAATTTGACTGAGTTTTCTGAATTTTTAGATTGTATTAATTATCCTAACCTAGCCAATTATCCTAATTCTTTTACTTGCGATGCATGTAATGATTATGCAAAATGTAGCATCTGTGTTGAGATTGATACATATATTTATGGTAATTTTGATGCAGCTATTGCAGATTTTGAAAAAGTAAATCATGATGCATCAACTGCAGATTCTGCTCCAATTCTTACATTGTCTCCTTCTCTAAAGCTACCCCTTGCATCTGAGTTAAAGTCATTTCTTGAGCAGTTGAAATATAAATATTACATCATTGTATATTCAAAGGAGCAGCCTAGGTACAGCAGCAAGACACGATGTTTTGCACATCAAGGAAATGAAGAGCATGAAGAGAAGCTTATTAAGTTCATGAAGTAGCTGGAAATCCCTCCACAGCTATTTCTTCCATGTTCCCAATTAAATGAAGTGCTGCAAATTTATGAGAAAAAGGAGGAATATCTAGGGATACAACTGAAACCGTTACCAATAAAAGTATCTCATAGAATTAAAGATCATAAGGCGTCAAGCTAGTGACGTTAAAAGAGCGTTGTGTGAGAGGCAACTCACATTTATTTTATTCTTTTAGAAGTTTTCAATTTATTTTGTGCATTTAATAATGGTCTTGCATTTGAGTTGTGATAATTCATGAAGTTGCTACACATCTTTAATGCATAAACACTTCATGTTGCACGTTACCTTATTATTTGACACGTGTTTCTGCATAATTCTAAAATTTTGCAGTGGGAGAACACAAATTTTGGAGACCATTGAGGACATACCCTTGGAGACCATTGAGGAGGTCCACTTGCTAGCGGCCACTTATGCTTGATTAAGGAGTTCCACTTTCCCTTTCCCTTTCCCTACTACATTTTAATTACATTTCCATTATACATTACATTGAGAACAATGTAAAATTGAAGTGTTGGGGGGGGGGGGGAGACGAATAGGTTTTTATTATTTAGCTTTTTGTTTTGTTTTGTTTTGTTTTCCTTTGTTGAATTGGAAGTTGTTGAGTTAAGGCATTAGTCATCAAGGAGGATAAAGTTCCTACATGATTTTATTTTTACTTCTTCCTCTTGATATATGTGAATTGGGTGATTGATTTTGATTTGTATGATTAAGTATTTTAGACTTTACCTTTGTGAGCTTTTGAGCTTTATTTTTGGATGGTTGAAATTCATGCCATTCTTTTCTTTCTTGTGTGTTTTTCCTCTTAGATTTTGTCATTCTAAAACTTGTTTTGATTCTTCTTTGAGGCTATAATTTTCATATGCAATTATGAACATGATAGAGGCATTTTTTTCAAATTTGTACTCACTTGGCCATATAGCTTACCTTGCATTTTGTCCTTTGTTTAGCCCCTTTAAGTGGAAAACTATGTTATACCTAACCTTAGGGAATAGGGAGTGCATTAGTTTAATTAACGTTATTGCATATCAAGTGTGGGGGTTCAGAAAGAATGCAAGAAGAAAAAGAAATAAAAAAAAATTATTACAAAGAAAATGGAAAAATTTTGATGCAAGGAAAAGGAAGTCCAAAGAGAATAAATGTGTGTTATAGCTTGATTTGTCTAAGGACCAATGTTATTCCTATTCTCTTCGGTTGTATCTTGTCATTTTACATTAGCCCCATTACAACCATTCAATAAAGTCCTCTTGATTTATGTTTGCATATGATTGTAAGTAGTGAAGAAGTAGAAGATTAACAAGCTTATGTTAATGCATTATCTTTTGAGGTAACTTGGGTGAAACACTTTGAACCATACACTTGAGAGTTGAGTTGTATACACCATCTTGTGAGATCTTTCATGCTTGATCTATACACTTTGAATGATATTACTTGGCTTGCATTTTTGAGGGGTTGGAAGTTGGATGTTTGATTGTTGTAGAACTCTTGATGCTTTATTTGATCTTATGTCCCTAAGTTCAGCACTTCTAAGGATTCATTGGAGAATTTGTTTATTTGTTTGATTATTCTATGATTTTTTAGGTTACATGTTTTAATTTGCTTGATTGTGTCTTATATGAGGACATGCAAGAGCTAAGTGTGGGGAAATTTGATCAATTAGATTTTTATAACATTATTTCCTCTCATTCCTAGCTCACTAATCCTCTTTTTTGCTTAATTGGTTGAATTGGATCATTTTATGATGTTTGAATTTTATTTAGGCTTTATTTAATTTTTCCAGTATTTGGCAAATTCTGATACTGTATTGCTTTCTGGACTATATCTTAAGTTGTAGAACTCCTTTCATTTTGATTCTTGATTTCTAGGAAAGCTAAGAGAAAGGTGCACAATTGCTATGAGAGGTCAGAAACCAATTCTGATGATAAGAAGCTACAACTGGGCCTAGAAGAAGTCAGAACGCTGCAGTCGTGGATCCTGAGCATGGTGCAGTATTTGTGTCATATCTCAGTCCACCGATGTCCAATTAAGCCCATTCCAGTGACGTTTTGAAACTAACATCCAAGGCTACAATTTTCCTTTAGGCCACGAACCAAAAAGAGGCCGTTTTCATATTCGAAAAAATGGAACAAAGTAACGAACATAATTTTTGAATTTTAAATTTTGAATTTTAAGTTGTTTTTGGCTCCTCTCCTCTCTTCTCTTCTCTTCTCTCTCTTGTTTTTTTCTCTTCTGTTTTTACTTTTCATTTTCCTCCATTAATGGAGGCTTAGACACTCATCTAGTCTAAGGATTGAAAAAGGATTGAGACACTCTTGATGATTGGTTTCACAATTTATTCAACAACAAATTCAATTTCATCTCTTCCTTCTTTCTCTTTTTGCTAATTATGATTTCGTATTGAAGTTCTTCATTTAGATTGATAATTCTGCAGTTGTTTGATTATGTATTATTCGGTTGATGTATGTAATTAATTCTTGAAGGAGTATGAATTATATTTTCAGGTTTGAGATCTAAGATTAATGGCATTGGTGAATTAAATTAACACAAATCGATTAGGTTCTAGAGCTTTCTGAACTTTGAGTTGTGTTAATCGAATGCATGAGGGTTCTCGTGTGAATGCTTAATTTGAATTGAGGTTTTATTTGAATTTAATATTAATCACTAATTTGTTGGTTGATGCATCTTCTTGGAATCCGATGATAGAGTGGTCATAGTTTTTCTAAATTCTTGGATTAGAGTTTTTAATTCTTGTTAACTTTTGATTCTAAATAGTATTATTCTATAAATCAAACCCCCTCTAATTTTATAATCATATAACATTATCATCATTGGGAGACAACTTGGATTGCACCTCTTACTACATAATTTTTATGCAATTCAATTTTTATTAATTTGTCCGAGAGCAACACTCGTGATCACACAACTAGGTCGGTCTGTATACGAAAAACGATTCCTTGTGGTGCATGATTTTCCCCACTTCACTTAGAGGACAAGCTCTCAGTAGTTCACCTGGCTTCCTCCTCCATCCATTGACTCTTTTGCAACCCTTACAAGACGGTTTAATCTACAGTTCGCCACAAGCTGACCTCACCCCTTGACATCCTTGGTACTCGTTAATATTCGCCAAGAAAAGGGAGGGTCACTTAGAGCGTTCATGGAGCGCTTTGGCAAAGTGACCCTATCAATTCATAATTTGGAACCAGCCGTGACCATGCACCACCTCACAACGGCCCTTAGACCTGAACCTTTTGTTAATAGCATATATAAAAAACTGCCCATGGACCTGGATGAATTAAGGAGTCGAGCTGCCAAATATATGCAAATGGAAGAGTTAGCTAAATACCAGAATCAAGTTCGGGTGGATCAGGGGTCCAATTGAAAAGAAGCAGATAAGAGAGAAACTTTCAAGTCTCGGCAAGAAAATAAAGCTAGAAGAAATGTTGTGGAGAGTCGCCTAGAGGACCCAAGTTTCCCTCATATACAACCCTTAACACCAACCGGTCAAGGGTGCTCGATCAAGCCTTAGCAACAAAAATACCTAGCATGCCTAGGCGTGCCAACACTTCTCCTTGGGCAGACAAAAACAAATCTTGCTAATACCATCGAAACATGGGCCATACCATAGAAGAGTGCATGACCTTAAAGGATAAAATTGAAGAACTAATTAAGGAGGGACATCTGAAAATTTTTGTGCAAGCAAATCCTATCAATCAGGCCAACAGGGGAAGAGACCGTTATCCTGAATTGTCGAAGAGATACGATGATAAAAGGCCTAAACGACAATGGAGTTGATCAAGAGAGCCCCCTGTCAAACGATATAATAAATGCGAGAAATATCCCAAGAGGGTTATTAATACCATAGTCGGTGGGTTTGCAGGTTATTAATACTATAGCCAGTGGGTGTGCAGGTGGATGACCCACTTATTCAGCCAGAAAAAGGCACTTGAGACAAGTCAGCTCTGTCAATAATATATCCTTAGGTAGCAGAATTCGAATTCCTCCATCACGTTCACTGACGAGGACTTTTAAGGAGTGGATCCAGTGTGGGATGATCCCGTAGTGATAAGTGTGGACATCCTCAATTGCACTATTCAGAAAACACTCATTGACCAAGGGAGTTCGGCTGATATCCTATATTGGAATACATTCAAGCAATTGGGGATACCAGAAGAGAAGCTCAGAGAATATCACAAACCACTGGTCAGTTTTTCTGGGGAGCGAGTAGAGACCTGTGAGTGTAACGACCTATACACATCATTCGGGTCAGAACACGAAGGAAAACGTATCAAGGTTACCTACCTGGTAGTACATGCAAGTACCTCTTACAACATACTACTCAGTCAGTCATCCCCAATAAATTGAAA
This sequence comes from Abrus pulchellus subsp. cantoniensis, assembly GCA_024086825.1. Classification (NCBI taxonomy): domain Eukaryota; kingdom Viridiplantae; phylum Streptophyta; class Magnoliopsida; order Fabales; family Fabaceae; genus Abrus; species Abrus pulchellus. The sequence continues at coordinate 18,914,817 of CM044056.1, forward strand.
GCTATAGTGTCTACTCCTCACTTGGCTATGAAGTTTCCATCCAAAAGGGGCCGAATCGTTATCATTCATGCTCACCAGAAGACAGCTAGAGAATGCTACTTTGCAAGCCTGTGTCTCAAGCCATTCCATGAATACAGACAAGATATCAATATTGTATCCTCTCGGTTTGGAGAGGACTTTGAGATTGAATTGGATCCCAGAGTTGATGAGGGACGTTGGGTCGAACCCAATGAAAATAAGCAACATTTTTAGCTTGGACCAAAGCCTGAACAGGTCACTTATCTAGGGGTCAGTCTGTCTGCACAAGAGAGGCAAGATCTTCAGAAAATATTACAGTGTAACGTTGATTTATTCGCTTGGTCTGCCTCTGACATGCCTGACATTTCTCTGCCATCACCTATCAGTTTATAAGGGGGCCAAACCGGTAACATAGAAGAAGAGGAAGATTGGAGGTGATAGAGCGAAGGTAGTAAAGGAGGAAACTGGTAAACTGTTACAAGCCGGCTTTATTCGAGAGGTCAGATGCTCCATTTGATTAGGCAATGTAGTCATGGTTAAAAAGACAAATGGCAAATGGCAAATGTGCACAGACTTCACTGACCTTAACAAAGCGTGTCCAAAGGTGGACGGTGCAGCTGGCCACAAGATACTCAGTTTCATGGACGCCTACTTTGGGTATAATAAGATCCGAATGTATCCTCCAGATGAGGAGAAGACGACATTGATCATGAATTCGACAAATTTCTGTTACTGAGTAATGCCCTTCGATCTAAAAAACGCAGGAGCAATTTATCAAAGACTGATGAACAAAATTTTTGAAAAACAAGTGAGGAAGTGCATGGAAGTATACGTCGACGACATGGTGGTCAAATCCATTGCAATAGAACAACATCTTGCTCATTTAAAGGAGGTATTCGGTGAAGCTATGCGACATAGGACGCGGTTTAATCCCGAGAAGTGTACATTCGAAGTAGCCAGTGACAAATTCCTAGGGTTTATGCTATCAAAAATGGGTATCCAGGCGAACCTTGATAAGTGCTAAGCCATCATCAAAATGACCAGTCCTCAGAATGTCAAGGAGGTCCAGAGACTATCCGGTCAGATTGCTGCCCTTGCCAGATTTTTGCCCATAATGACAAAAAGGTCTCGGCCCTTCATTGATTTGCTCAAGAAATCACAAAATTTTACTTGGTCAGATGAATGCAAGGAAGCCTTTCTCCAGTATAAAATCATGTTGGTGACTCCCCCTATTTTGACCAAACCAAAACCCAGACAAGATATGATCGTTTACTTAGTTATGTCAGATAATGCCATTAGCTCGGTCCTACTCCAAGAAACACCCGAACCGGTCCCAGTCTACTTCATTAGCCAAACACTCCAAAACCCCGAAACTTGGTATCAGTTGATGGAAAAGGTGATGCTAGCCTTAATCCACACAGCTTACCGGTTAAGACATTACTTCCAAAGCCATCGGGTGGTGGTACGAACCGATTGTCCAATGGCCATAGAAAATACACCTCAAAATTGGATGACCCAAATTATCCAATACCTCACTAGCAGCAGCTTGCCAAATGATCCAGCCTCGACTAAGAAAATAAGAATGCAGGCAACCAAGTACATCCTCCTCGGCAAAGAGCTATATAAGAGAGGAATTTCAACGCCTATGCTGAAATGTCTTGATGAGAATTGGGCCAGTTATGTCATAAGGAAAATTCATGAAGGCATTTGTGGTAGCCATTCAGGTGGACGAACCATGACAGCTAAGATTCTGAGAGTTGGATACTTCTGGCCGACACTATCCAAAGATTGCCACATCTTTGTAAAGAAGTGCATCCCCTGTCAACAACACGGTCCTCACATATACCAACATACTGACACCCTTCACCCCATCAGTTCTCCTTGGCCTTTTGGCATTTGGGGAATGGACCTTCTCAGTCCATTTTCCTTGGCAAAAGGACAATGTAAATTCCTAATTGTTCCTATAGATTACTTTACCAAGTCGATTGAAGCTGAGCCACTTGCCACCATCACGGCCAACAATGTACAAAAGTTCACCTGGAAAAATACATGATTCGGTCTCCCTCATGTCTTGATCACAGATAACGGGCTGCAATTCACAGACTGGCGATTCAATGAATTCTTAGAAGGATTGCATGTCAAACACAGGGTTACATTTGTTAAGCATCTTCAGTCCAATGGACAAGCTGAGGCCGCGAACAAAGTCATCCTACATGAACTTAAGAAACGATTGGGTTCGGCAAAAGGAGAATGGGCAGAGAAGTTGCTCGAGATCTTATGGGCTTATCGGTTTATGCCACAAACAACTATAAAGGAGACACCCTTTCGGTTGACATATGGTACCGATGCCATGGTGCTGGTCGAGATTGGTGAGCCATCATTTTGAAGACAAAAATTTGAGGAATCGACAAACAGCGAATCCCTTGCTGTCAACCTAGATTTATTTGATGAAGTATGTGGTTAAGCAGCGATAGTGGCCGAAGCTAGCAAAAGGATAATGGCAAGGAAGTTCAATTCAAAAATTAATCCAAGACAATTCTATGTTGATGATTTGGTGTGACGAGTAACAGGGGAAGCATGTCGGGACCGACGAGAAGAAAAATTGGCTGCTAATTGGGAAGGGCCCTTTTGGGTAACGGCTCAACTAGACAATGGGTCATACAAGCTGGAGACACTAGAAGGGAAGATGATACCAAGGACTTGGAACAACAAACACTTAAAGCATTATTTTAGTTAAGCATTTGTAATATGTAATCAGTGCACTCTTTTCCTCACCCAGGTTTTGTACTCTTAAAAGAACGTGAAAATGAGTTTTCTTGGGAAGGTTTTTAATGAGGCACATTATTAATAAAATACTTCTTCTACAGCTACTCGGTTATCTTGAATCATTTATTAAAATTCTCTCCCAAGTACTTCTACTTGGCCAAGGTTGAATTAATTAATTCCCTCCTGAGTACCCTCACTCGACCAAGGATGAATCATTTATTAAAATTCCCTCCCAAGTACTTCTACTTAGCCAATGTTGAATTAATTAATTCCCTCACGAGTATCTCTACTATGTCAAAGATGAATCATTTATTAAAATTTCCTCCCAAGTACTCTTACTTGGCCAAGGTTGAATTAATTAATTCTCTCCTGAGTACCCTTACTCGACCAAAGGATGAATCATTTATTAAAATTCCCTCTCAAGTACTCTTACTTGACCAAAGTTGAATTAATTAATTCCCTCCTGAGTACCCCTACTCAGTTAAGGATGAATCATTTATTAAAAATTCTCTCACAAGTACTTGACTAAGGTTGAATTAATTATTTTCCTCCCGAACATCCCTACTCGGTCAAAGATGAACAAAGAATACCATCCTGAGTATCCTTGTTCGGTCAAGGATGTATTAAATATTCAATAATACCAGATACCTTTATTCGGTAAAAGACAAATCAATTATTATATATACCTTGCCTAATTGGTTGAAGTCATTGTTCTTAATAAATATATTAGTAGTCGGTTAATAATAAGACAAGCAATGAAAGGAAAAATTTGATATTCATTTGTCAAAAGCATTACAAAATTTGGGCACTATCGGCCTAGGAATAAACAAAGAAAAATAAAAAGAAAACTCTCTAATTTCCCCCTCCCCGGCATCAGGACTAGGGGCATTCTCAGTAGTTAAGGTTCGGCTAGGGGCCTCAGCATCTGGTTCTACATCATCGTTCACTTCATCATATGGTAAGAACCTTCCGTTGAAGAAGTCTCTAGTCAAATCAAAATGGAAGTCGGCTGGCACTTGGCAAAATTTGTAGCATTGGCATACGACATGATTAAATTCGGCTTCATGTTCAACAACCATCTTGTCGGAACATTGGTTAGAAAATGCCTTCATCTCAGCCTTAGCTTTTTGCCTTTCCCGAGCCAGGGCTTCTTCTATCTCCATTTGCTTAGCCCTTAGACCCTGCTCAGTGCTTTGAAGTTGATGCTCTGTCATGTTGTAATGTTTTTTAATTTGAGCAACCTTGGTCTCCAGAGCCTTGTTGGTCTCGGCAAGGGCAGACTGGGCCTCTTCACACTCTTGCTTAGCTCTTTCAACCTTCTCTAGCGGGGGCTACCACCCGTCGGCCCAGCTGAATGGGAGTGCTTCCTTTTCCTCTCCTTCTCGCCTTCTTTTTCCTTGCCCTTGTCCTTGCACTTTTTTTGCTGGCCTTTAGCAAGGACAAGGTCTCGGGGAGGAGAGCGAGGCTCGGTTACCTCTGGAACATTGTCAAGTTGGGGATGTCGATGCTTTTCAGTCGAAACTCACCTGGAGTTCACCTTCTCAAACCGTGACAATAGGTCGGCATGTTTACCTCCTTTTGCGTCATTAAACCTACAACGAAAACAAAAAGTCAAATTAATACAACTTGATTCAAAAACTAAACTATAAAAACGAACCATACCATCCATATCCAGACTTGGATGAGGAGACTTCTATAGGAGGATGAGGGCTCGGGCAGAAAACTCTCTTGGAAGAGACTTCAAGTATTCTAGGGCCGACACCTCTTTAGCCGCCAACAAGTCCTTGGGTAAAACGTCATACCGATGAGGTACCAGAGTCTAGTGGAAGGGGAAAAATGTATTACCTTTAGTATTAAAAAAATAATTTCTACCTACAGGGTGCACGGTTACTTTGAAGCAACTGGTCTTAAAACCCTTGAAAGACGAAGCATAAGGCTTGAATAATGGCAATTCAGGTTGCCTCATTAAGGATACCCACCTAGTTAAATCTGAAGGATGAGTACAAAAGAAATGAAAAAATAAACCTACACTAGGTTCTATATAATGAAATTTACATAAGATTCTAAAGGCTTGTATAGCCGCCCACCCATTGGGATAGAGTTGTATCGGCATTACATTTAAAACCCTCAGTACTCCTATTTGGAAATTGTCAAAGGGTAGTCTTATACCTAATTCTCTAAACATGTACTCGTATACAAAGAAGGTGTCGACCATTCTGACACCCCCTAAAAAGACAAAATCAGGGTTCTCAGTTTCATCCCTTTGGCATGTACTGAGAATTATGGGGTATGGATCCGAACCCTCCCACAGTGAAATGTCACAGTGGTCTACAAAAAGTTGAAGACTCTTATTTTTTCTAAAGCGGGAGAAGTAGGCGGCCACTTCACCGTGAACCCACTCGTATCCGAGAATCGTACAGGGAGGAAATACCAGTCTTTCCCTAGGAAGGCTAATACTCGAAAGGAGTTTGGTAGATTCAGAGTCAGTAGAAGCAGACGATTCAGCTTCGTCATTGCATTCTCTAACTTGGACCCTTACTACTTCTTCATCCAGCCTACTTGGCATTGAAGAAACTTCAGCACCCCTTTTGGTTTCATCTACAACTTCTACTTCGACAGTAGTCGGCCTCGAAGTATTTGATAAGAAATCCTCCCACTCAATGGAATCGGCCATGAAGAAGAATTTAAAAGTGAAAGGTAAGATTAAACTGAACGTACCTTAATGTAGTCGGTTCGGAGGAAAAGAAGAAAGAACTATTAACAACTAAACACCTGAATACCTCTTGGTTTAGAGTAATAATGGATACCTCTCGGTTCAGAGCAAAAGTGACAAATGAAGCTTGGACCACCACGTATTTAAAAACCAGAGGAGTCAAGCATACGGAGCGTCATACTTCTTTCTAACCGTCAGATCTTTCCCAAATCTACGGATGTGATCACGCACCCCTTCGTTTCAGAGGCACACAAAACAAAGAAACCCTAAATGAAAAAAATATCTCTGACATCCTTTCGCTTCATATCATTATTCATATTATTTTTTTTCTATTTTTTTATTTCTTAGGTAAGTATGTATTCAGTTTGTGTCTCCTCGTCATATTTCCCTCTCCATTAAACCGAATACCTCTTCTGTCTTGCTCACCTTTTCATCACAACCGAATACCCCTCTTGGTACTCTTAGCACTTGACTTAAAACCGAATACCTCCTCGGTCTACTTAACTCTCCATTACAACCAAGTACCCCCTCAGTACTCTTATCTCTTAACTGAAACAGAATACCCTTTTGTCAACATGCCATGTGTAAGTATATTATTAAAGCCCTCGCATCGTATCTCTTCGGGTTTGGGGGTCGGGCTTGGGGGGCTAGTGTATCAGATAAGACAGTATTCGGTCTAACCTACAGAAAAGGGAACTGAGTACCCCCTCGGTCAGGACAAGCCGAATACTCTTAGTCAGGATTAAAGGTAATTAACCCAATTAAAGGTAACAATCAAATTATTAATCCTCTTTAATGAAAGGGCCAAAACCAGGCTGACTCAGCAAGCCCATTAGCCCATAATACTACCTATAAAAGGAAGGTAGGAAGTACAGGTAAAGGGTTAACTTTTCAATATTAAATAGCATTTATTGCTCAGAACTGAATCCTGACTTTAGCTTTAGAGTACCTTTTGCAAGTATTCTCCCCACGTCAAGCCACGTCAACAACAGTCAGAAGGACGTCACCGTTTCAGAGCAGAGACCCAAAGACTAGTGTCTCCTTAGCAGGAACATTTTCGAAGACTAGTATCTCAGTTTCATCCCCTTGGCATGTACTGGGAATTATGGGGTATGGATCCGAACCCTCCCACAGTGAAATGTCATAGTGGTCTACAAAAAGTTGAAGACTCTTATTTTTTCTAAAGCGGGAGAAGTAGGCGGCCACTTCACCGTGAACCCACTCGTATCCGAGAATCGTACAGGGAAAAAATACTAGTCTTTCCCTAGAAGGGCTAATACTCGAAAGGAGTTTGGTAGATTCAGAGTCAGTAGAAGCAGAAGATTCAGCTTCGTCATTGCATTCTCTAACTTGGACCCTTACTACTTCTTCACCCAGCCTACTTGGCATTGAAGAAACTTCAGCACCCCTTTTGGTTTCATTTACAACTTCTACTTCGACAGTAGTCGGCCTCAAAGTATTTGATAAGGAATCCTCCCACTCAATGGAATCAGCCATGAAGAAGAATTTAAAAGTGAAAGGTAAGATTAAACTGAACGTACCTTAACGTAGTCGGTTCAGAGGAAAAGAAGAAAGAACTATTAACAACTAAACACCTGAATACCTCTCGGTTTAGAGCAATAATGGATACCTCTCGGTTCAAAGCAAAAGTGACAAATGAAGCTTGGACCACCACGTATTTATAAAACCAGAGGAGTCAGGCATACGGAGCGTCACACCTCTTTCTAACCGTTAGATCTTTCCCAGATCTACGGATGTGATCACGCACCCCTTCGTTTCAGAGGCACACAAAACAAAGAAACCCTAAATGAAAAAAATATCTCTGACACCTTTTCACTTCATATCATTACTCAGATTATTTTTTTTTTTCTATTTTTTATTTCTTAGGTAAGTATGTATTCAGTTTGTGTCTCCTCGTCATATTTCCCTCTCCATTAAACCGAATACCTCTTCTGTCTTGCTCACCTTTTCATCACAACCGAATACCCCTCTTGGTACTCTTAGCACTTGACTTAAAACCGAATACCTCCTCGGTCTACTTAACTCTCCATTACAACCAAGTACCCCCTCAGTACTCTTATCTCTTAACTGAAACAGAATACCCTTTTGTCAACATGCCATGTGTAAGTATATTATTAAAGCCCTCGCATCGTATCTCTTCGGGTTTGGGGGGCTAGTGTATCAGATAAGACAGTATTCGGTCTAACCTACAGAAAAGGGAACTGAGTACCCCCTCGGTCAGGACAAGCCGAATACTCTTAGTCAGGATTAAAGGTAATTAACCCAATTAAAGGTAACAATCAAATTATTAATCCTATTTAATTAAAGGGCCAAAACCAGGCTGACTCAGCAAGCCCATTAGCCCATAATACTACCTATAAAAGGAAGGTAGGAAATACAGGTAAAGGGTTAACTTTTCAATATTAAATAACATTTATTGCTCAGAACCGAATCCTGACTTCAGCTTCAGAGTGCCTTTTGCAAGTATCCTCCCCACGTCAACAATAGTTAGAAGGACGTCACCGTTTCAGAGCAGAGACCCAAAGACTAGTGTCTCCTTAGCAGGAACATTTTCAAAGACTAGTATCTCCCTAGCAGGAACAAGATGCTTGCTCTGTTGCTTGTAAACTTAAAAGGATATTCTATATTCTCTTTAAATTAATGATTGTAATTTTTTTAATATCTTAAAAATGAAAGAATGTTAATGTTATTTTTAATTAAATACTAACTTCATTATCTATTCGTATAATTTCATTAACGGTAAGCATTGTTTAGAGAGGATACTAAACTCTCACTCACCCATATTTTACCTTCTTTAAATACTGGTTGAGATCTCAATCACTTTTCAGATTGTGAATCATGGCTTGCAAAAAGAGCTAATGCGGAAAATAAAGAATGTAACAGATGAGTTTTTCGAACTTCCAATAGAAGAGAAGGAAAAGTGGAAAATGCCCCCAGATGACATCCAAGGTTATGGACATACTTTTGCTGTTTCTGAGGAACAAGTACTTGACTGGTGCGATCAACTGATTTTACTTGTTTACCCCACTAAGTTCAGGAAGCTTCAATTTTGGCCAGAAACCCCATAGGGATTCAAGTTGGTGTTCTTGACTGTTAAAATCTCTATGTATCCATAAATTTTGGTTTGTTGATGGAATATTTATCTACTAATGCAGGGATATAATAGAGGCATATTCAAGTGAAATTAAACGAATTGGTGAACAACTTGTATGTTCTTTGTCTGTGATCATGGGGTTGGAGAAGCATGATCTTCTTGGACTACATAAAGAATTACTTCAAGGTTTACGTGTGAACTATTACCCTCCTTGCAACACACCTGAGCAAGTAATAGGTTTGACTTCACACTCTGATGCATGCACCATTTCCTTGGTTATGCAAGATGATGATATAACTGGGTTAGAAATTAGATACAAAGGAAGTTGGGTACCAGTGAATCCAATACCTGATGCTCTAGTTGTCAATGTTGGAGATGTAATAGAGGTACTTGGATTATTTTATTTGAAATAAGTTATTGGTCTCAATTTATTCAATTTTATCTTTAAAAACTATAAAATTTTTATGGTTTCAGTTCATGGTAGCTAGGGAACTAAAACCATGCCAACTTTTGTTAAATTTAATGATAATTTTAGAAAAATCACATCTAAAGGTCATAGTATTTTAAGGAGTGAATAACATATTTAAACCTTATTTCTTTAATTAGCACAAAAAAAATTAATTAGAGAAGGCGAAAAGCTTAAAAAATAAAGAGCAAGATTCCTTAATTATCCTCATTTTTGAGTTCCTTGCTTTTGTAATGATAGCAGATATGGAGTAATGGCAAATACAAAAGTGTAGAACACAGAGCAATGACAAATAAAAACAAGAGAAGGACTTCTCATGTAACATTCTTGTTCCCACGGGATGATGAAGAAGTTGGTCCCTTTGATCATATGATAGATGCTGATAACCCCAAGCAGTACCAGAAAGTCAACTATGGAGATTATTTGAGGTTTAGCCTCAATAGGAAATTGGAGGGAAAAACTCAAACTGAAACTGCAAAGATAACGGAATAGCGGATAAACAAAGTAAAAAATAGGATACCAATGAGGAAAGAAAAGTTTGCAGTGCTACTCATGTTCCTTTATTATGTTGTCAACTGTATCAATATAATAAAGGAGATTTTTCTGTTACCTTCACATCTTTGAAGATATTTTTATTTAACTATCTTAAAATTACAATTAAGTGCCTTAATTAAAATAAAAGCTTGTTAACCACTACCAGAACTTCATTTGAAAGGGCAAGTTTGGCTGATCTAAATTAAATCCAAACCATTGATTGTAGAGTTGGCTTGCCTGTTACAATTCAGTTTTAATGCTCCTTCCATGCCAGCCATCTCAGAACGAAGAATCAAGGAATACACTAGTTTCATCATATAATTGCATGCAAACAGAGCTCCCAAAGAATCATAAGGTAGAGAGTATAACAACAAAAAGGAAAGGTAATGGTCAGCCTAGAAGTACTACCAAAGGCCCATGAGGTTAAAGGAGAAAATTTACAATATACATGAAAAAGTTTGTATATTCAATATATTTAATAAGCTTTCAACTGTACACTGGCAAAAACATTTAAAATAAGATTAACATTGAACAATGCTCATTTTAAAATTATAAATATTATATAATCATATGATAGTAATCAAGATTAAAAGTTAATTATTAATCACATCACTACTTAAAAATATTACGTATTTCTTTTTTAATTTTTATTTAATAAAATCTAATGATTATACTTATTTTTTACTATAATCAAGATTTTTCACCTAAAGTAACATGACAACAGTATTTATAAAAAAATTTAGACAAAAAAACTATTTATGTTAAACTTAAATTAACAAGTTTAATAATAAAGTTATTTTAATAAATTTGTATTTTAAAATTTAAAAACTATCCCTCCCCACTGATCCTAATCATCTCAAGCCTCCAACCTCCAACGAGACATGCGGTTGATACTTGATATCTAGAGGCTTGCGATTATCAATAAACAGAAATTTATGTATTTGATTTGCAGGAACCGTTGAATTACAACTGCATATGACGCATTTACTATTTTACGAGGGTGCCTTCACTGCCTTGTCCTTTTATCACTGAGCAAAAAACAATTTAAAATTCTACGATGATTTTGCTGTTTACAAAGAAGGAAAAACTTCCATTAAAAGAGGTTAAACAGTCATAGCAATTAAGGGTGTTCTTCGCAGTGGCGAAGTTAGAAGATTTTTTATTGGAGGCATATAATTAAAAGAACATTAAAAAAATAAATGAAAAAAATAAATTAAAAAACAAGTTCAATTATATTTTTATTTTTAAATGATTAAAATGTGGCTTTTGTCTCTTATAGAATAACAGTAAGATAGTTCTAATCTATCTACAAGATTCAAGCACTTGCTCGGCATTCAGAATTTAGAGAAGCACCAATGCAAAACCTTGTTCAGTTCCATACCACTCTTCTATTTGAATCTGCAATTTGGATAATCCACCACAAAAAGCCAGATGTAGAGAAAAGTGTCCTGATTACTCACCTAAACATCCCCTCTTAGAAATATTGCCTCGATAATTGATATTATGTATTTAATTAAAAATAATTTAAAAAAAATAATGGACAAATTCTTTAGAAATCAAGAAGAGCTCATATTTAACTGAAAAGTAAAAAGAAGACAGAGAACTGCATAAAAACAAGATGTCAAAACCATAACTCTAGCAATTCCACTTCCTTTTATTCTATCAAAAAAATTACAATAGTCATAAACATCTCTGGTTAATAACAATAAAATGTAACTCAAATATATTAAAAATGATTTCTGGGTGATACAAAAAGCTATTGTCCAGAGGCTATTCAAAAACACCTTGATCTGTTGCAGAAGCTCCTTGGTTAATGTCTGAAAATCTCAAGCCAACTTGCATTGAAAGCCTCATGAATTTTTGAGCACATCTCAGAACACATGTTTCCTCTTGCTTGGTCAAGGATTTCCGATAGAATGTATTGACACAATCCTTGAAACATCTCTCCACTAATGAATTATACATCTTTAGACTGCAATTTTTTTGGAGCAGAGAATCAATCAACAAAATCCACCTTATGCTACTAGTTTGAACAAAACTTCTACATTCACACATCTTTACTACTTTTAACTCTAGACTGAACATAAGTGCACTTTTTTTCTTTTTCTTTTGGTAACTAAGTGCACTATTTAAATAAATGTAAACTTTAGCTTAAGCTCTGATATTACACAAGCGTTAATCATGGAAATTCATAATAAACCTGCATTTAAGCAAGGTAAGTCAGTTTTAAATTTAACACGTGCAGTTCTGAAGTATCCAATACAATCCAGCGTCCAACCAAAATCATCAACTAACATTTTAAGGCCAAAATTTAAGGCAAAGTTACTACAACAGGAAACATGTACTTCCACAAGGCTCAAAGTTACAAGCTATACTGGATTCACAGTTCACAATTAAAAATGGTGTCAATTCTGAAATTTCACAAATAATAGATCCATTTGACACGGATTTAGAAGAAAAACACAGAGAGAGAGAGAGAGAAAAAAAAAAAAAAAACAAGAATTACTCCAATACTCAAATGACACTTGCCAGAAACACAATAGAGAGCTACCTATTCAGAGTTTCAGAAATTGACATATTTTCTTCTGGTAAATTAAGCAATGATAAGAAGTTTAAAACCCATCAAATTGAAAACACAAACCAACATTTAGTAGGTAACCAGCATCAACAAATTCTAAATCATTATTCAGTAATTTCCGACAACAGGGAAATATCTTATTTATTTCGAGCCCACAAATCCCAACTAGACAAAGAAATTAGAAATTATATATATTTAATTTACAGTCAGATCAAAATGCTAAGAGACATCGAACATACACATGAACTTCTCGACAGAACGCACAAGTAAAGCACGATAATTCAATGGTAAACATCAAACGTAAAATTCTAAAAACTAAAATAATTGTAATAATACCTGTCTCGTATTTGGAGCTGGTCTACTATGGTGGACATTCTTTGCCTATCATCTTCAGGAACATTATCCAAATCTGCAAATATGGTCTTATCCATTTTCCAATTAAGGCAAAAAGAAGAGAACAGAAAACAGTGACGGGGTTTGGGTTTGCCAGTAAAGCACTGTTTACTGTAAACAGAAAAAGATGGAAGCGTCAGTGCTTAAACCCTAAACCCACGTTTTCATTCGGTCGGTTTTGGGGTCAACCCGCTCCACCCATCTGAACTAATAAACCACACTTTTTGAGTTTTTTAATTAAGCATAAAATGGTAATATTACGTTTGCATGTTTTTTTAATTTTTTAACTATGAATTTAATCTAGAAATTACTTAATTTTGTTAACGTTTTTCAAAAGAAAAGAAGAAATATAAAATGAGCTTTAATAATTAAAAATTTGAGTCATATATTTATCTTTATTTTTATTTTTTCTATTTAAAGGAGATAAATTCAAAATAAACTACAAGGAAAGGAAGACACTTTTAACGAGCATGAAGTGTTTCGTATTAAAAGTTTTTAGGGTTTTTAAATCTTATTAAAAGGGAGACCTCAAGCATTGTAGGAGACACCGTTTTACATCTTGATTATTGCTCTTTAATACACCCTTTTACCTCATCTCTCTTCTAGGGGATCTTTGACATATTCTTTACAAGACTTGAAATTTCAAGCGATCGTACTCAAAGACTGAGAATTCATCTCATTCTAGTTTGTTTTTTTTTGTGACTTTGTTTATGATTGTTTTAATTCTTTTCTTTAGCATGAGTAACCAATCTTCCATTAATTTGGGCCCAAAATACACCTAAAGTTTACTTGTGACATCTTTATACCAAACTGTATAATTAATATACAAATTAGTGTAATTTTCAAATAAAATAAAGGTCAAATATGAATATATGGGCTGTAAAAGAAGGCCTAATTACAGACTTATCAACTCTCCCATGCTCATCTGTTTGCTTGTCCTCAAATAAAGTGCAAGTTAAGAGAATAACATAATAACTTGAAACATAATACCACATAAGAAACTCGAGATAAAGGAGATAAAGAGAGCAATAAGAGTAATATCACTAAGCATAAGCAATCAAAAGGATTCCCAATTAGAATATTATATTTTCATACTTTTCACTCAAACATCAAACTAAGGTGCTTTACTTTCCTCTCTTACTAAGGGACAAAATGAGATATCACTCAATTCTCCTAAAGAAAAATGTACTACCATAGGCTTGACTATAAACTAACTTTCCACTAAATAAATTAAATGCAAGTAAACATTATGAGATCTTTTTCAGATTATAATGTAGTCAAGGGGTTATAATAATTGAGGTGAGATAAATGAAAAGAAGGAGATATACAAAGGGATAATAAATTATAAAAATTATAAACATCCCCTAAGTTTACAAATGAAGTTCTTGGAGTAATTTTTACATTTTACATATAATCAATATCTTTATTCCTCTCTCCTTTCATTCATATATAACCATTTTTCTTTTCTTTTTGCTATTAATTTTTTTTCTTTTTTTTTTCATACTTATTTTTTTTTCTTTTTGCACATGAGAGATATAGAGGAGAATTTATCAAACAGTTCAACAACTTAATTGCTCTATTCGTAAACTCAAGGTCATCAAAACATTCTATAAATTTAACGCAAGGGACCAAGAAAATCAATAAAGCTAGACAATTAGTTGTATCTCAAACATGCGGAAAGCCAAGAATAAAAATCTTATTATGCCTGAATCATATTAAAACATGCAATTAAAAATAGAAGTCTTATGTCAGTTCTAAGTCAAGTTCTAGAGTACAAATCCTAAGGAGATAATCACACAAAATAACGAAGAAAGGGATACAATTAATTAAATTAATATATAAATCTCCTTTAAGGCTCAAAACTCACATCTGTAGGTTAAAGTTTAATATAGAGTATAAAAGTACAGAAGTTAGCTAATTATTAGTTTCCAAATGAAAGTATAATAATGCCAATAATAATCACTCAACATACTCTTTTATTTGGAAAAATTGGGTTCCATAAGGGAAAAAGTTTTAAATTATCATAAAAAATAGCATAGACACTTTGCTCAAGAACATGCAATAACAATCATATAATTAGGAACTACTCCCCCATACTTAAAGCAAAACATTGTTAATGTTTGAAAGCAATCAAATTAAAAGCATGCAAAGAGGGCAATTGAATAAAAGGAAGGAGGTTTCCTAATAATTCTTGGTATGACGGCTTCGGGTGAGGGAGTACGACTATGCTAAAATCTTAAGCAAGCCCATACGTATGATGTAAAGCTTCTCTCACAATTGTGACTAAATGCACGACCGTGTATGGGATGAGTACGACGTGCTTTCAGATCAGAGCTCCAAAGTGTGTGCGCGAAGAATCAACTCTGTTCTTGCAGTATTTTAATATGCTTGTTCTTTATTCTAAAAAATAAAATAACAATAGCAAAATTAAAATAAACAAAAAGAAATAAAATTTAAATAAAATAAAAGACACATGTTGCCTTTTGGGAGCGCTTGTTTAACATCACGAACCTAACATTCCTGTTAAATCATGGTGGGAAGAAGGCATGAGTCTCATAGGTGACTCCCTTGATATGTAATTGTCTTCCCAATAGCTTTGCCTCCTCAACACCTATTACATCAGAAATTTTTTTCATAAAATAGGGATTAGAATAAAGAAAAGAAACTTTAAGTTCTAAATTAAGAGCTTATTAATGGATGGTTTAAGCTTTTGTCTTTTTTTCTTCTTATATTACTTCCTCCTTGGCCTTCTTCTTGCGATTCCATGCTTCACATAAATTAGAGAAGGAGAAGTAATATCTACAGTCTTGGAGAAGGAGAAGTAATATCTACAGTGCTCACAAAGTGACAAGACTCTTGGCAAGAATGATACTTTAAAGAATTTAAAACTTGAAATATAATTTCCTTTTCCCTTGTATGTCTATGACGACCCTTGCAATGGCCAAGAATGGTCTTCCTAGTATGATGGGGACATCATCATCTTCCTCCATGTCAAGTACCACAAAGTCAGTAAGAAATATAAATTCTCCAACTTTTATAAGTACATTCTCCATTATGTCATTAGGGTATGTGATTGATCTATTTGCTAGCTGAAGTGATATGGAGGTCGGCTTAGGTTTATGCATTTTAAGCTTCCTAAAAACAAAATAATGCATAAGATTAATACATTCTCCTAAATCATATAAAACCTTATCAATATGAATTTTTCTAATTATGAAAGGAATAGTAAAACTCCCTGGGTCCTTAAACTTAGGTGGAAGCTTTTTAAGGACTATAGCTGAGCACTCCGGGGTGAGCTTCACAGTTTCATGTGCTCTCAACTTCCTTTTTTTGGTCAAAATCTCCTTTAAAAATTTAGCATATTTGGACATTTTGGAGATGACATCAATGAAAGGCATATTGATGTGCACTTTTGTTGTTAGCAATCTACACTAGCAAGTATACTAGCATTGCAGCAAGTGATAAGTAAATTTAAGATCCAAATATCGTCTCCACAGGGAATTTAGGTTCAAGTACCACTTCACAGAAAAATAACCATTTGAGCCATACGAATTTGGGAAGAGATTTGTATCATATAGCAACACTAAACCAAAGCAATTAAAGGTAAAGAACTTGCAGACAAACAGAGTATAAAATTGTGATGAAATGAAATAGCAATGAAGGATAGTTAGGAATTTATTTCACAAGAATATCAATATTAATCCAATTAAATCCTCTGAGCATTCAAGCAATTGAATAATTGACAATCAGTTCACATATACCTAGCCAAAGGTTAATTCCTTAACTCATTGACCCTAACAATCCACTAAACCTCCCTAATCCCTTAGGTGAGATTCAATTTCAGGTTGCATTAAGAATTAGAACTATAAGATTGCAGAATTAGGTCTCCTTATCCCTAAGAAATCCCTAAACACTGGTTGCCAATTCAGATCGGAGCAAACAATCCAATTCCCATTGGTAAAGATTCCTCTTGATTAATCAAATGAATTTCCATTCAAAGATTGCATGAAAAGCAGAATTAACAACTCAATTAATCCAAGAACTTAAAGTTCAGAAGATAAAGTCGAATCAATACATCAATTCGAGTTCCATAAATCCCTAACTATGGGAAATTAAGCACACATTGCAACAAAAACAGAGAAAGAAGAAGAAGAAGATGAAGAAGAACGCAGAGCAGCCATGGCCACAAACTCCAATCCAATCCCTCTTCTTGGAGCTTCAAGCTTCGACCCCAATCTTCTCTCCACTCTCTCTCAACGACAATCTAACTAACAAAACAGAAAATGAGCAAAAGATTCTGTTTTCGCGCTTCAATCATGTATATATAGAAACCCCAGTTCTGCGCGTTGTCACTTTTCTTCACAAGAGTAACCACGCAGAAGCTTTATGTAGTGCGCGTGTTCACTTTCAAGAGCAAGAGTAACCACGCGCAACTTGCAGAGTTGAAGGCTTCTCTGGATCATTCACTTTTATTCATAATAGTGGCAACGCAGGAGGTCAAAGGGCTGCGCGTGATCACTTTTGTGAGTAATAGTAATCACGCGCAAGCTGTCCTGATACAAGTGCCTCTGGAACGCTCACTTTCGTTGGCGAAAGTGACAACGCGCAACTCATCAGGAATGGAGTCTTCTCTGGAACGCTCACTTTCGTTGGCGAAAGTGATAACGCACACTGGCAACGCTCACTATTGTAAGTAAAAGTGATTACGCACAGGCTCCTCTTCTCCTTTAGGCTCTGGAATGATCACTTTCGCTAACAATAGTGATCACGCCCAGGCTGCATCCCATAATTCTTGTATTTTGGAATCCAACATTGCCATTCTTCCTCTTCCTTTCCATTGATAATCCATTTCCATGACTTTTGCTCAGATTATTCCTTCAAAAACAAGATAAATTTCTTAAGAACTAAGCATAAATTCTACAAATGTGAAAATAACTACAAATTGAAATAGAACTTTCAATCATTCTCTTTTTCTGAGTTTTTCTACTTTCTTCATATATTTTCCTTATGAAATGAGCTAGAATTATGCTAAAATATCAGTAAAAATATGGATTCATCACCACCCCAAACTTGAATTTTTGCTTGTCCTCAAGCAAATCAAACTAAACCAAGGGTAAGTTCCTCCATTTTCAATTTCAGTTCATAAACCGCTTATTTCATATTTTTCTAATTTCTAATTCTGTGTTTTCTGCAAAATTTTCAATCAAGTTTGTTCATCCAAATACTCATCATGATATTCCTACTGCATAATCATCATTGAGTAAGAATTGCTACCTAAGTTCATATATTTCATCAAAATTCATGTGAGTACAATTAATCAACATGATCACGACTCACTTGGAAGTGTTTCTCTCATCACTCAACGGTGTTTAGGTGCTGTTTTCACTCTAGATCATCAATTTCACTGCACCCTACCATATGCTTGCCCAATTTCTCCATCTCCTCTGCTTAGTACAATTAATCACACATCTAGAGGACTTTTTCAGGTTATAACAAGGCTAAGGTTAGGGTAGGTATCAAAGAAAATGGAAAACAATACATGCAATTTCAAAAGATCAGAGGCATTTTGAGTGATTTGTTTTAAAACTAGCCTGGATCTGCATTATTCCTCCTTAATTCTCTCACTTATACAAAGAAGAATTTTTCTGCAGCAGAGTTTTCATCTCTTTTCTTGCTTTCAGTCACTATCTTCTTTTCTTTGATATTCTTTTTCTTTTTCTGCAGCACTTTGCTGCACTACTTTTCTTTCGAACTCACATTTTTGTTCTTTTCACAGCTTTGTTTCATAAATTTTTCATTTTGCTGCAGCACTTTTGTTCTTTCTTTCTGGTTTGTTGAACTCAAACTTAGATATTTCCTACCCCAAACTTAGAACATTGCTTGTCCTCAAGCAATTAAAATCTGGATGCCACCCCAAACTTAGTTTTAAAACTCGTTCTTGATTAAACTCATTATGCCTTTGATCTTTTGAATGGTAAAAATTGGTTTTTCAGCAAGGCTTATAATGAGGTAATTTCAAGAAAAGGGATATTAAGCTCAAAAGGGTGAACTAAGACATTCAATCATAAGGGAAAGCATTTTAGGCAAACTAAGTATATCAAACATGGCCTCTATCATGTGTGTGAGGACTGTAACATGCATATTCAATTTAAGAACAAGGGCAAGTTCTAGAGAATGCAGCCAATTATGATTAATCACACAAGAAAAAGAATTAGACAGCTCAAATCTCACTAGGTATTTATAAGTGATCATGTGGGTTAATGAAAACACAATGCACTTTTCAGAAATCTATGCACCTAGTGGCAACTGCCTCATTTTTGAAGATACAAGTGTGATCTCATTTTGAGAATGGGAAAAACAACTTAAAAAAATTCACACAGAATTCACAAAATTGTCAATCATTTTTATTTGATTAACAGCCAGCAATTTATTATCTATTCTAGTATTTTGGTGTTTTTCAAAAGCAATTCAGTGTAATGTGAAGCCAACACATGAACAAGAGGTAGAGAATGAAACCTCCCTTTCATGGTAGCTTGTGCAAGTGTCACCATCCAATGTGTGTGAGTGTTGTGTGTGTGACATTCTCTGCACAAAACACCAAAATTCCATCCATTAGCAAGTAAAAGGTAATTAATAAGAAAGCTAACATAAATGCGAAACAGATATGTGAAAATTAACCCAAATTGTACCAAATTGTAATTACAACCCAAAAAGTTTGAAACCTAACTACATCAATTTACAAAACTCCTAATGACAGAAAAATAAATTCCTAAACTAGTCTTCTTGGACATCCTCTTCATCAGAAATTTCATCTTCATCTTCTTCCTCATCCTCCTCATCTTCCTCTTCCTCCACCACTTCTTCGATTGGTTGTGGAAATTGAGTCTTGTAGATTGGCAAGTCTTTAAAGACTGATGAGCGTAGACATTGAGCATTCTCGGCCAAATCTGGTGTGTGATAAAGTTCATCTTTAGTCATTCCCATTTTACGACCAATATTCATCAACACACATTCCACTAGCATAGTTCCCGCCTTCAAACTGTGGAGCTCAGTTTGTCTTTCAGCCAATTGATTTTGCTTTTCAACCAAAAGATGTAGGATGTCCTTCATCTTCATTGGTTTCTCCTTTCTGAACTGGGTGGGGATAGGTGCAGCTGAAGTGCAGGAGGTAGTGGCATAGATTTCCTTTACCATTGAGACAGAGATAGGGGGAGCAGATCTGATTTTCTCTTGGTAGTCTCCAACTTCAACCCCTGCATCCTCACAAAGTAAAGTGATTAATGAGGGAAAGGCTAGTGAATCTCTTTTTGTTTTCAGAATATTTAAGATACATTCACTAATTACTTCCCCCACATTAATGTACATATCATTAACGATAGCAAACAATAATTCAGCCCTCTTTCTTGCCGGGGTTGAACTATGCTTGTTCGGCATGAAAGAGTTCAACGAGAAAAGTACTCCAGGACTTTAGCAAATGGTAACAGGTTCTTGGTGGTGATACACTTGGGTTTACGGGCGAGGTTCAGCTGCCAAGTTGTGCCTGGCTTTCCAATTACGTGCGGGATTTCAATATAATCCTTATCTGGACTATTCTTAAAGTCGGTGAAGTCCATACGCCTGGTTGCCTTTCGGTGTAAATTTCCAACACTCGATTGATGTTGGCAGCGGTGAAATCCACCCTCATACCCTTGACCATTGTGTGAAATTTGGGAATTTGGTCTCCCTTGAACCGCATTGCATTTGCATAAAACTCTGTGTAATTTCTCTCCAACCATTATCAGCCAAGGAGCAGAAGTTGTCCCATCCCCTTTTCTGAATTTCTTCTGAGTACTCAGGGTAGTTTCCTTCAGCAATTTCAAAGGCTCTATTAGGGACAATCTTCCTCCTCAGAATATTTGCCTTGAAATAATTTTCGTGAGCAATACTCCTGAACCTTGGATCATGATCAGTAGGGGTAGAGGTAGAAGGAGCATTTCTTCTGGTCGGCTGAGGTGGTGAAGAGGTTGCATGTGTGGTTACTCTTGGCTGAGGAGGGTCAGCAATTTCAATGGGTGAGGACGGTGAGACACCAGCAGTTCTTGCTCTTTTTGTGGTTGGAGAATTCCTAGCTGTTCCAGCTTGCATATTCCTGATAGATCTCCTTCTTGGAGTGTTGCTGGCAGATTTAGCTTTGGTCTTCTTAGCAGGTCCAACTGGTGTATTCAACGAAGTCCTGACCATTTTGAAACAGCTGCAAAAACAAGCAAGTAATTTGACAGTTTAAAATTCATGACACAAAATTGTGACATTATACATCTCTTTACTAGATAAATTCAATCAATCCATGTGCAGAATTCCAATTTGTCTTTTTACAATCAGTTGCTGTCATGAGCATTTTAATCATATAAACACACAAGCACTATTGCAAATTACTAAGTAATCACAGTCAAAATTGGTTAAACCTTTAAATTTGTAGTTGAGAGTGCACACTTTCAAAGCACATCAGGTTAGCACATAGATGCAAAAAGAATCACAATGTTCAACCAGATTTCAACTACTAATGGTTCCTAAAAGAAATTATCTTCTGACAGTAAAATTCCATCCAGAATATTGCCTATTGTTTCTTTGAATTACATATAATTAGAACAGTGCACTCATTCATTGTCATCAGAGACCAAATATCGACAATGCGGGACCATTAGTATGCTATCTCGTACAATCAGCGGTGCAATATACAGTGATAATTCGTTCCATACAACTCGGTTCAGACATCAACATTCAAATATTTCATGCAAAGAGTATTTTCGTTGATGGCAACTGGAATATTTCTATTTCTTTCAAAGTCATGTTTAGATTTTTCGCATAATGCAGATGTGAATATGTTATCAGAGGAGATTGAATGACTTTGAAACCCTATTCACAGTATTTAAAGGAAATTAAATCGAATACGCTCAAGATATTTCCCCATTTGCCATTTTTGACCTTTTTCCAGAGTTGCAGCAAAGAAAACCCTAAATACAATTTCGAGAGAATGCAGAGAACGTACCTTGAGTTTCAAAAATGTGAATGACGGTGAAAAAGAGGGAGAAATTGCTTGCTGGTTGCTTCACGAAAGATTGAAAGTCGAGAGAAATTTCAGAGGGAAATGGGATTTAGGTTTAAATGAATGTGAGCGTGGTTCCTTTATATTGAATGCGGGGTCACGCGTGTGCACGTGCCCACTTTTTAAGTGAAAAGTGAGCGTTCCCTTATTAATAATATTCTGCGTTATCACTCTTGTCGAACAGAGTGAGTGTTCCGAAGAGCTTGAAAATTTTGAATGCAATGCGCGTTATCACTATTTACGGGCAAAGTGATAACGCGCAAGCTTATTGCTTGAGCGTGGTTACTTTTATCGGTAAAAGGAGTAACGCGCTATGAAATATTCTATACTTACCACGCGTGATCACTCTTGACAAGGAAAGGAAGTGATCCAGAGAGTGTGTTTTTCTCATCTGCCTCTACGTTATCACTCTCATCGGCGAGAGTGATTGTTCCGAAGAGCTGTGTTTCCCGATCGGTTCTGCGTTATCACTCTCATCGGCGAGAGTGATTGTTTGAAGGGAAATCTCAGAATTCCATCTCTACGTGATTGCTTTCCTGCAAAAGAGTGATTCCTTTCATCAATCCAAGTTCTCCAAACTTTAATTGGCTCACTTAACAAATCATAATCATTCCGATACACACTCACCATATAAAATACCTATTTCTCTCATCATGTTCACCTTTAATTACATATGCAACATTTATCCAAGGCTGAATTCTGCAGAATTTCTACTTAACATATTCACAATGCAATTAGACTTTTCCATAACACATTATAGTATGAAGTCTAATTGCATTTATCAGATTCACTACAAATGACAGATTTAGCAGAATTTTATTGCAGAAATTACAGAAATTTAACTAACATGAACAATGAAAATTCTAAAACAAAATAGGAAGCTTAAAATGGGTTAGAAAGTGGATGTTCCAGCAATTATAACAGTCCTTGCAGACCCTTTCAGCTTATTCTTAACCACATTTTTAGGCTCAAAGTGGAAGTTCCGAAACGACCGGTTTCTTTGTCAAAACAATTGCAAAACAACCAGAACTCAGATCATGCAGAAAAATAAAACTAAAAACCAGAAATTAACAAAATCTAAAGGGAAAGAAGTGTGAGTTGCCTCTCACAAAGCGCTTCTTTAATGTCACTAGCTTGACATTAGTTGTTTCTCACTCAAGAGGAACCAATTTCAAGCACACTTGGGCTTTCTCAAATTGACCTCCATGATAGATTTTTAGTCTTTGTCCATTCACCTTGAACTCTCTCCCATCCTTTGGATCTGCTATTAGTACAGCACCATATGGAAATACTTCTTTCACCACAAAAGGTCCAGACCACTTAGATTTTAATTTCCTGGAAACAATCTTAACCTTGAATTAAAAAGCAAAGCAGACTGCCCAGGTTTTATATCTCTTTTCAGAATAAACTTGTCATGCAGCTTCTTGGTCCTTTCCTTATACATTTTGGCATTTTCATATGCATTGAGTCTAAACTCGTCTAATTCATGCAGTTTGTAACAATCTTTTATTTCTGCACTAACTTGATCAAAATTCAACCATTTCACACCCAAAAGCTTTATGTTCTAGTTCCACCGGTAAATGGCAGGCTTTTCCATATACTAAGCGATAAGGAGACATGCCAATTGGTGTCTTGAAAGCTGTTACGTATGCCCACAAAGCATCATCCACTTTCTTAGACCAGTCCTTCCTTGAACTACTAACTATTTTCTCCAAAATCTGTTTTATTTCTCTGTTGGAAACCTCCACTTGACCACTTGTTTGAGGGTGATAAGGTGTAGCTATTCTATGCTTTACTCCATACTTCTCTAGGGTGATTCTAGATATTTGTTGCGAAATGGCTTCCTCCATCACTTATCGCACAGGGCACTCCAAATCTTGAGAAAATGTTCTTTTTAATGAATGCAACAACAGTCTTAGCATCATTGGTTACGGTAGGAATTGCTTCCACCCATTTCGAAACATAGTCCACTGCTACAAGCATGTCTTGATTCGAGAATGAGGTAGGGAAAGGACCCATGAAGTCTATTCCCCACATGTCAAATAGTTCTACTTCAAGTATATTTTGTAATGGCATCTCATGTTTTCTAGATATATTCCCCATTCTTTGGCATCTATCACACCTTTCCACATAGTTCTTAGCATCTTTGAACAAAGTTGCGAGAAAAGTCCAGATTGCAAAACTTTTCTTTGCTGTTCTTGAACTTCCATGATGTCCTCCATATTCTGAACTGTGACAATGCCACAAAACATCTTGCTGCTCTTCCTCTGGTATACACCTTCTCAGCAATCCATCTATTCCAATTTTGAACAGCAGTGGATCTTCCCAAACATAATATTTGCTGTCATGGAAGAATTTTTTCTCTTTGCCAATTCATCCAATTTGGAACATGATGTGTAGCTTTAAAGTTAGCTATATCAGCAAACCAGGGCTGTGATTCAATCTTGAATAGGCTTTCATCTGGAAATTCTTCTTTAATTTGTTCCACTCCAAATGGTATGACTTCAAGTGGTAATCTTGACAAGTGGTCGCAACCTTGTTTTCTTTGCCTTTTTTGTCTTTGATCTCTAGCTCAAATTCTTGGAGGAGTAGAATCCATCTTAATAATCTGGGCTTTGCATCTGCTTTGTCAAAAGATACTTAAGAGCAGCATGATCAGTGTATACAATTACTTTTGAACCCATTAAATATGATCTGAACTTATCAAAAGCATGTACAATGACTAAAAGTTCTTTTTGTTGTTGTGTAATTCACTTGTGCAGGATTTAACACTTTGCTTGAATAATAGATAGCATGTAATTTCCTATCTTTCCTCTGTCCTAACACAGCACCCACTGCACTATCACTTGCATCACACATGAGTTCAAAAGGTAGTGTCCAATCTGGTTTTGCAAGAATAGGTGCAGAAATCAGCTTCTCTTTTAGAACAGAAAATGCATGCAAACAATTATCATCAAATATGAAATCTGCATCTTTTACAAGTAAATTACTCAAGGGTTTAGCAATCTTGGAAAAATCCTTTATGAATCTTCTATAAAAACCAGCATGTCCTAAAAAACTTCTAACACCTTTAACATTGATAGGTGGAGGCAATTTATTAATGACTTCTATTTTAGCTTGGTCCACCTCCATTCCTTTCTCTGAAATTTTGTGACCAAGGACAATGCCTTCTTGTACCATGAAATGGCACTTTTCCCAATTTAACACAAGATTAGTGTCTTGACATCTCTGCAAAAGCAGTGGATAGATTAGTTAAACAATCATCAAAAGAATCACCAAAAACAGAGAAATCATCCATGAATACTTCTATGATGTCTTCTACCAAATCGAGAAAAATGGAAAGCATGCATCTTTGGAAAGTAGCAGGGGCATTACATAGACCAAATGGCATTCTCCTGTATGCAAAGACTCCAAATGGACATGTAAATGCAGTTTTCTCTTGATCTAAAGGATCTACTGACTATTTGATTATATCCTGAATACCCATCAAGAAAACAATAAAATGAATGTCCAGCAAGTCTTTCTAACATTTGATCGGCAAATGGTAGTGGGAAATGATCTTTTCTGGTTGCATCATTTAATTTTCTATAGTCTATGCACATTCTCCATCCAGTCACAGTCCTAGTAGGGACAAGTTCATTCTTTTCATTAGGTACCACTGTCATACCACCTTTCTTTGGAACAACTTGGGTTTGGACTTACCCAATTGCTGTCAGAAATTGGGTATATTATTCCTGCATCTAACAGTTTTATAACCTCTTTTTTTACTACCTCTTTCATGGCTGGATTTAACCTCCTTTGTGGCTGCACAACAGGTTTGAAATTCTCTTCAAATAAAATTCTGTGCTTACAAAATGAAGGATTTATACCTTTCAGGTCTGCAATACTCCATCCAATTGCAGATTTGTGTTTTCTCAAAATTACGAGCAATTTTTCCTCTTGTTCTTCCTTAAGTTCATTATTGATGATAACTGGATTTTCATGTTTCTCATCCAGAAATGCATACCTCAGGTGTGAAGGAAGTTGTTTCAGTTCTAGCCTTTGCTTTTCCTCTTCTTCATCATCATTTTCTAGCTTCTCCTTCACTGAATTTTCTGCAGATTTTCGAATTGGCGAGCTTCTAGTTCTTCTTTGCACTTCCATCTTGTATTCCCCATGCGAAGTTCAGATTTATTGCTCCTGCAGATATTATTTCTTCTAACACCGCAAGTTCATCGGTTTCATTAATATGGTGTTGTGTAATGAAAGCATCCGGTATATCTACCTTCATACATGTGCTATCTTCAATTGGATATTTTAAAGCTTCAAACACATTAAATACTACCTTCTCATCTTGAACTCGAAGCATAAGTTCACCTTTACGCACATCTATTAAAGCTCTCCTGTTGCAAGAAATGGCCTCCCTAGGATCAAAGGAATGTTAGAATCCACCTCCATGTCCAGAATTACAAAATCTGCAGGGAAAAATGAACTTGTCAACTTTAACTAATAAATCTTCAACAACTCCATATGGATAAGTGTATGATCTATCGGCTAGGCTGCAGTGTAATGTTGGTGGGCTTCACTTCCTCTATGCCAAGTTTCTCAACGACCACTGGCATCAGATTTATACTTGCTCCCAAGTCACACAATGCTCTTCCCACAGTGCAGTTTCCTATTTCACAAGGAATGCTAAATGATCCAGGATCTTTCAGCTTTTGAGGAAGTTTTCTCTTGAGAATGGCACTGCACTCCTCTGTCAAAGGTATTGTTTTATCATGCTCTAGCTTTCTTTTTCTAGAAAGTAGTTCTTTCATAAACTTTGCATATGAGGGCATTTGCTCCAAAGCTTCTGCAAAAGGAATGTTAATTTGTAATTTCTTAAAGACATTCATAAACCTTTCAAATTGTTCCTCTTTTTTAGGATTTTGGACTCTTTGAGGATAGGGCAGCCTCTTGTATTTTTCTGGGTCTATTGGCTTACAAGCTTCCTCAAAGAGTTGCTTTTTGGTTTTCCTTTCAGAATTCATAGGAACATCTACTTTTTCTTCTGAATGGTCTTTCATCAATAGCTTAAAATTTCCTTGCTGCAGATCTTGTTCAATATTTCTTTCTGCTGCAGCATTCACTTTCTTTTCTGCTAGTTTAGGGCTTGCAACTACAGCTCCACTCCTTGTAGTTATGGCTTGACATTGCTCTTTAGGATTGATTACTGTATTGCTTGGAAATCTTCCTTCATCCCTGCTAGATAATTGTTCAGCTAATTGTCCGATCTGTGTCTCTAGTTTCTTCATGGAGGCTTCTTGGTTTTTGAAGCTTGTTTGAGTCACCTTCATGAATTGCAGCATAGTCTCTTCCATCTCGGTCAACTTCTCATTCATAGGTCTAGAAAATTTTTGATTTCCTTGAGGTTGAGTGGATGAATTCCTCTGAAAATAAGGCTGTTGTGTTGCTGGACCTGCATTAGAAAAAGGCAAATTTGAGTTAGAATTCTTTGCAGCAGAATATTGATTATTCCAATTAGAATACTGCTGAGTTCTATTATTTGAAAATTGAAATCCAGGGGGATATGATGGCTGTTGTCTCTGAAAATTATTCATATAATTCACTTGCTCTTGTGGTTCACTTGTGGATGCCTCACATGCACCATTTGCATGGTTTCCTCCACAAAAATCACAACTTAGCTGACTGGTAGCCATAACCCTGTTTGCAGATTGTTGATTTGTTGTGTTAAGGCAGCTAATTGTTCTGAAAACATTTGATTTTGTAGCTGATTTTGTGCAAGAAAAGTTTCAGAACCTTAGCTTCATGACCAGAATTTCTTCCTTGATTCCTTGAGCTTGAATTCGATACATTGAAGATGCCATCATGTCAATAATCCTTTGAGCTTCTTCTAAGGACTTTGTATTTAATGAACCTCCTGCAGACATCAACCATTGTTCTTGTTCTTGCATTCATCCCATTATAAAAAGTTTCCAATTGCATCCAATCTGGAATACAATGATGTGGACACCTCCTAAGTAATTCTTTATATCTTTCCCAAGCTTCATACAATGATTCTCCATCTTGCTGCACAAAGGATGTAATTTCTCCTCTCAACTTAGCAGCTTTGGATGGAGGGAAGTACTTAGTTAAAAACTTATTCACAAGTTCTGTCCAGGTTGTGATGCTTCCTTGTGGTTGAGCTTGTAACCAGCATTTTGCTCTATCTCTCAAGGAAAAAGGAAATAGTCTTAATCTGATAGCTTCTTCACTAACTCCATTCTTTCTTATAGTGTCACATAGCTGCAGAAAATTTGAAATATGCAGGTTAGGATCGTCAGAATTTCCTCCAGAAAACTGATCCTGTTGGACTAAATGTAATAGGGCAGGTTTAATCTCAAAATGATTGGCTTGAATAGTTGGCCTAATTATAGAAGAGTTAAAACCTTGCATGTTAGGAATTGCATAGTCCCCTAATGTTCTAATTCTATTTTGTTCTGCCATATCTATTTCTGAATTTAGTTGTCTCAAAGATGTAGGTGTTGTTTACTCTAGGATTGTTACGAAATTCGGAGAATGGACGACTTCTAATTCACTATCACTCCCTATGACTTTTTCTACTCTAGATTCTTTTCTCAATCTCCTTAAAGTTATGTCTATGTCAGGATCAAAGACTAGAGTTGATTTGTTTTTGTTTTTGCCACGCATATACAAATCAAAATGAAACAAAAGTAAACTACAAGTAAGTATTCAGAACTGCACCACAAAAATTATGCAACAAATATCAGTAAAAGTAATTAAAACACAAGTTTGAAAGCTGCAGAATTACGCAGAATGGACAAAATGTCTAACTACAGACTAATACTACAGAAATTCAGAGAAACAAAATACTCAATCTAGCTATTCTTATGTTACTAATGATATTGAAACTCAAATTCCCCGGCAACGGCGCCAAAAACTTATTGTTAGCAATCTACACTAGCAAGTATACTAGCATTGCAGCAAGTGATAAGTAAATTTAAGATCCAAATATCGTCTCCACAGGGAATTTAGGTTCAAGTACCACTTCACAGAAAAATAACCATTTGAGCCATACGAATTTGGGAAGAGATTTGTATCATATAACAACACTAAACTAAAGCAATTAAAGGTAAAGAACTTGCAGACAAACAGAGTATAAAATTGTGATGAAATGAAATAGCAATGAAGGATAGTTAGGAATTTATTTCACAAGAATATCAATATTAATCCAATTAAATCCTCTGAGCATTCAAGCAATTGAATAATTGACAATCAGTTCACATATACCTAGCCAAAGGTTAATTCCTTAACTCATTGACCCTAACAATCCACTAAACCTCCCTAATCCCTTAGGTGAGATTCAATTTCAGGTTGCATTAAGAATTAGAACTATAAGATTGCAGAATTAGGTCTTCTTATCCCTAAGAAATCCCTAAACACTGGTTGCCAATTCAGATCGGAGCAAACAATCCAATTCCCATTGGTAAAGATTCCTCTTGATTAATCAAATGAATTTCCTTTCAAAGATTGCATGAAAAGCAGAATTAACAACTCAATTAATCCAAGAACTTAAAGTTTAGAAGATAAAGTCAAATCAATACATCAATTCGAGTTCCATAAATCCCTAACTATGGGAAATTAAGCACACATTGCAACAAAAACAGAGAAAGAAGAAGAAGAAGATGAAGAAGAACGCAGAGCAGCCATGGCCACGAACTCCAATCCAATCCCTCTTCTTGGAGCTTCAAGCTTCGACCCCAATCTTCTCTCCACTCTCTCTCAACGACAATCTAACTAACAAAACAGAAAATGAGCAAAAGATTCTGTTTTCGCGCTTCAATCATGTATATATAGAAACCCCAGTTCTGCGCGTTGTCACTTTTCTTCACAAGAGTAACCACGCAGAAGCTTTATGTAGTGCGCGTGTTCACTTTCAAGAGCAAGAGTAACCACGTGCAACTTGCAGAGTTGAAGGCTTCTCTGGATCATTCACTTTTATTCATAATAGTGGCAACGCAGGAGGTCAAAGGGCTGCGCGTGATCACTTTCGTGAGTAATAGTAATCATGCGCAAGCGTACGATACAAGTGCCTCTGGAACGCTCACTTTCGTTGGCGAAAGTGACAACGCGCAACTCATCAGGAATGGAGTCTTCTCTGGAACGCTCACTTTCGTTGGCGAAAGTGATAACGCACACTGGCAACGCTCACTCTTGTAACTAAAAGTGATTACGCACAGGCTCCTCTTCTCCTTTAGGCTCTGGAATGATCACTTTCGCTAACAATAGTGATCACGCCCAGGCTGTATCCCATAATTTTTGTATTTTGGAATCCAACATTGCCATTCTTCCTCTTCCTTTCCATTGATAATCCATTTCCATGACTTTTGCTCAGATTATTCCTTCAAAAACAAGATAAATTTCTTAAGAACTAAGCATAAATTCTACAAATGTGAAAATAACTACAAATTGAAATAGAACTTTCAATCATTCTCTTTTTCTGAGTTTTTCTACTTTCTTCATATATTTTCCTTATGAAATGAGCTAGAATTATGCTAAAATATCAGTAAAAATATGGATTCATCAACTTTGCCCAATAGGTCTAAGAACTTATGGAACTCTTCACCATAAGGAGGGTGACCTTGCAGCTGCTATAGAAAAGGTATTTTAGACTCATAGGGCCTTGGTTGAACAAGAGGCTCTTCCTTCTTATCTTTTTCAGGCTCTGCGCTTGAAGCACGACTTTGCCCATGATGATGCACGGCTGCGC
Source organism: Abrus pulchellus subsp. cantoniensis (assembly GCA_024086825.1). Lineage (NCBI taxonomy): Eukaryota > Viridiplantae > Streptophyta > Magnoliopsida > Fabales > Fabaceae > Abrus > Abrus pulchellus. The sequence continues at coordinate 18,945,231 of CM044056.1, forward strand.
TTTTATCATTGTTATGGGCGTGCTTCTATTGTAGTAGGGGTGTGCTTATTAGTAAGCACGGGTGTGCCTGTAGAATTAGTATGGACATATTTCTCAACAAGCATGGACGTGCATGTGACTCTGTTCTGTGATTCTTATAATTTCTTTCCACTTATTACATTGCTCCTTTGGATTAGGTTCAGGCTGAGATGGTAATGTTCCCATCACTCTTTGACTCAGAAGGTTCATAATTTGCTTTAATTATGCACTCATCTTAGAAGAGTTAGCTTGTATTTTAGATTTGACCTCTGCGAACTCTTATTAGTTTTCTCAACATATTGGTCTAACTTGGATTCAAGCTCTGTCATCCTCTTATCAGAGTAATGCACATATTACATCATTTGTTCTTGAAAGTTAGACTGAGATCTAAGGGCTTCTTTCTCTTCTGCTCTTGCTCCTTAATTTTGCATATGGGGAGGGTGATAAACACTTGAATTTTGACTTCCAAAGCCATTCCCCAAGAGTTAGGAGGATTACTCCTCCATCCTGAATTGTGATTGCCCATGAAATTTGCCTCATCTTGCTTAAATTCTGAGCTTGTAGGAGCTTTTACAGGTTGATCTTGAGCCTTCATTAAAGATTCTAATTGCTTTGCAAAGGCTGCCATTTAGTTTATTAGTGGACTGCTGCTCTCTACTTGGTAGACTGAGGTAGTCTCTTTCCTCTTGATGTCGTAATAGTCAGCGATATGCCTAAAGGAAAATCAATACTGGGATTAAAAGTAAAAATCACACAAAGTATGCTATAAGATCCATCATAACCCTAGCTATAGATTTAGTTATTCATAATAAAATAAACAACAAAAAATATAATGAACCAATCCATAAAACATTAGGGAGAATTCAAACAAGAAAACCCAAAAGGGAAAAAAATGAAAAGAGTTCTTACTCTCCAAGGGGTGCTCGATCACTCGCTTGGACTCTGAAGGAGTTCATTGTCTTTGCCAATGATTTCCAATAACTCTTAACAGTGAAGTGAGTCAGAACTAAGAAGGGAAAAAAAGTGTATAGAAGAAGGTGTAAAATCAAGCCAAAAGTGTCCCAAGTGTGGAGCATAATGCCTCTTTATATAGGATGTGCCTTGAGTTCCCGGTCAGTAGAGCTCTATCTTTTCAAATCAGTTTTATTCATAATCAGAATCTTAACTTCAGAATCTCAACTGAAAACTGTTCCAAATTTTCATATCTAAATCTTTATCTAAATTTAAATTTTCAATTCAAAATTCAAACTCAGATTCACATAGCACGACCAAGAGCTAAAATTATCTAATTTTTATCCAAAATATCTCCATAATACACTGATAATAACTTCCAGCTAAACCGCAACAATTAATAGTATAATTAGTGTAAATATATATAAATAGGGTTTAAGTGTATTAATATAAGTAATAAAATATATCAAAATAGGGACTTATCATCAGGCAAGAAGCGACATCGCTCAGATGAGAGCAGCTCGCTCAGGCAAAGAGTCACAGGGAAAATAGGTAGCTCTCTGGACCTAATCTCGCTCAAGCAAGATGTAGCACATTGATGAGCAATATTCTGAGCCCATGCTTTTAGCTTTACTATGAGCTAATAGACTTTTAGACGGTACTTAATTGATTGATTCTAGCTATTTTAATCCAAACTTCATTAATTGAGTTTTAGTGGAAAAACCTCCTTAATTTCATTATTTTGACCATTCTGACCTTTGTTCATTAGTTTTGTAATATGTATTCCTAAGGCCAGACTTTTGAGGAGATTTCTATTTCAATAGATAGTTGATTCATAGAGCTTTAATTTGATATATCATTTGTGAATTTTGGATTTCAAACTTGAAAGTTATGAGCATTTAAAGTTGATGCTAAATTGTTATCAGAAAGTAATCACTATAAAGTGATAGCTTTAAAGTGGATTCAAATAAGTATGATGAAAGTGTTCACTGTTTTTACATAAAATGACCATTATAGAGCCTTTGTCTAGAAGCAGGAATGAAAGTGTTTATTATTTATGTATAAAGTGAACACTTTGGCACCTCTATCCAGGAGAAGAGATGCGCGTGATCACTTTGAGTACCTAGAGTGAACACATCTAAGTCTGTTACCAGGAAAAGAGTTGTGTATTACTCCTTTGAACACCCAGAGTGAACACACACACCCATATGAGCATGGCGTTACCACTTTCTACACATATAGTAATCACTACAGAGAACTATGACATGAAAAAAGTTGCACGTGATTACTCTCTACACTCATAGTAAACATGTGCATGCCAAATTCTGGAAAAACACCATAAGTGATCACTTTCTTCATTGATGGTGATTACTTTAGTTTGAAAAATTTACAGAAAGCCTTCTGCGTGATCACTCTATGCACCTAAATCTTCTAACTTAAAAAATTCATCATTCAGTGTATGGATTCTGAGGTTTGGTTTTTAATTAGATTGAATTTCAGTTTGTGTTCTTCTCCTAACTTCACAATTTTGGTTTATTTCATTTTTCTCAAACATTGATCAATGTTTGATGAAGTTATTCTTACTAGAATATAAATCCTTGTTTCAGAATTGAATCCTATAAGATTCAAATTGATTAATTTGAATTGAATAGGTTTAATTAGAGGCTAATCTCAAATTTGGGATTTAGGTTAATTCTGAATTAAAGACTTGAAGATCTTCTTGTGTTTGAATCAGAGTTGACAGAATAAAACTGAATTCAAAATGTTTCTTATGAATCTATGATGAATCCTGATTGATGTGAATGAATTTTCTAAGTTGACCCCAAGCTAAGGAGGTAGGGGTGATCCCTCTCTTCACTTCGCTCTCACTCCGTTAATGAAGAAAGTTACTAGTTAGTGAAAGTTAAAAAGAAGAGAAGAGCTAATTAAAGATAATAAAGGTTAGTATTTATAGCTACAAAGAGTACTCCCCGCCCCCGCACCCCGAGCTACAAACAACAAATTCATGAAATTCAGAATAATTCTTGTGTTTGAATCAGATCTAAGTTGATCCTTAATGAGTTCCCTCTAGATTACTTAGGCTGTAAAACCAGTTGGAACTAAAATATTGCATTCGCATTAGATGGGCTGGGAATGGGCTGTATTGTTGTATTGACTCGCTGAAAATTGCTAAAAATAAGCTATGTATATGTTGGTATGTGTGTGTGTTATGATGATCGTACGTTGATACGTGAGCAAATGTGATAGATAATACATCTACTTCTCATGCTGGGAGGTCTGGCTTAGGAATATTGGAGTGAGCATGGTTTTTGAGAAGATTGTAGCGTTATTTGTAACACCCCTATTTTACTATTTATTAATTTTGTATTTAGTGTGAGTTATTAATGCATGTTGCTTGAAATTAAGAGAGTTTTAGATGTGTGAGTTGCAAGATTTTTTGTTGTAGCGAGAAATTAGTATCCATAATTAGGCATTCTGATGCTCTCTTGCTGTAGCAGGATCTTCTTGCTGTAGCTAGAATGACAGACAGCAAAGTGCAATTTTGTTTGTTTTTTTTACTATAGCAAGATAAGGTCTTACTGTAGTAAGAATTGGCTTGCTGTAGCGAGAATGTCGCGAGTTAAGGGGTATTTAAGGGTTTTCAAGTTGAGAAACTTGGATTATAATCCAAGTTATGACCCTCCTACATTCCCTCTGACTTCTCTCCTCATTTTCTTAAAAAATCCTTGAAAAATCTCCACCTTTCTCCAATCAAAGCTTGAGAGTTCACTTTCCTCGCTTCTTGGTAAGTTCTTGGAGCTTGGTTCTTCATTTCTTTCGTTATTTTCTTGATTCTCCTTCCCTAAATGAGATCTCTTGTGATATTTAGGAAGAACCTCATATTTTAAGCAAGAATCCTAAAAAACCCTTTACTAAACCTCCATTCCAAGGTAAGAAGAGCTTTATCTTGTTACTAAGAAAGTAATATGTTTGTATTCATGAAAATGCTATGATGAATGCATGAGTTTGAGTATATGTTGGATAAGAACATATTTTTATTATGTTTGAAGTATGTTTTTTGGTGTTTGATGAATTGTATGACCCTTGATTTAAGCTTATATGCATGTATGTGGTGGACTGAGTCCAAGGGGACCAACTCTCCGCAATGATTAATTGATATATGATGTAATAATGAACTAAAGTAAAATAGAGAGATAAAAGTATGAATAATATGTTAGTAAATATATAATAAAAAATATAGAGATGAGATAGAAAATATTGAAAAGAAATGAAATGAGAAAAGAAATACGATAAGGACAAGTATGGATAGTTCAGAGGTACACTAGGGGTGTGAAAGACGGAGACGATTGAGAAATCTTGAGAAAATGAGGGTGGTGGATGTTCCTCTTGAATTGCACAAAACAAATAAGAGTAAGAGCACCACAGGTCTCACACTCATTTCCTGACTAATACTCCTGACCATGCTTTTTCTAAAAGGGGTTGGGTCAGCACACGTTGTATCCGTGTAACTACGGCTATCCAGCAACTATCTATGCTGAGGAAGACCTCAAGGGATCCCAGGGGTAGTGAAAGTGAATAATGAAAACTCTAAGTATTAAGAGAGAGATGAAGAGTAATAAGCTGAATATTCAAAGATTGTTGCATGCATATGAATATGATTTTGTAACATAATTGATTGATGTATTATCCTTGTTATACTGTGTGACTAATTGTAAATGTACGCTTGGTAATATAAATAGAGACTCATCCCTACATAAACCTTTTAGGGGACCAAGATGACAGCACCTAGAGAGAGAATTTGGCTCGTAGATAGTTCTGTTCATAATAAACTTAACTATGTATTTAATGAATATCAAAGGTTATGCTACTTTAGAATTGCTGTACATGTTGATAATGTGCCTAGGAATATCATTATGATAGAGATGAAACTATAATATAGTATCCCTTTTGATTTTTCGATAAGTAGAATACATCATACCTTTTGTGTATATATATTCCCTGGTATCGTGAGAACTTCAGCAGCCATGACTTATTTATTTACATATCACGACCATGACGATCTCGGAAGACCATCTAGATGGACTTTTGAGCGAATTACTGGCATGCAGATTACTGCAAATTCAGGTGATCGTTAGCTTGGAACATATGATAACCTCAATTCTGAAGACCTGACAACAATAGAGAGTTGGCATAGGACCGATTAGTACTTGGTTCTCAGTGTCTGGTGTATTTTGAGGAATGCTCTGGGACTTAATTTGTCAAGTTGATGTAATTATTTTGATTGTATAAATACGTGTTCAGTTCTTAATTAAGAAAATTTTGATTGTATAATATTGTACTTATTTGAACATTTTTATTTACAACGAACCCATCTATAATGAAAATTTCATTGATTTGATATAATAATATTTAATAATACAAAAAATGGCATTTTCCTCCTAAATGATCAATAAAGAATGCGATTTCCATACTTTAAAATTTTAGGATGTTACATTATTTATTTTGTTAATCTAGGTCTTAAGGCAAAATCTAGACTATTTAGCTACAATTTTTCAAGAAATGTAATTTTGATTATGAATTGTATTTTGAGCTCCACGCGGAATGACTCTAGTGTATATACTATTAATGTGTGACCATAAATATATATGTATATGCAAATTTTATTACGAGGTCTCATTTTATTATTAAACTGCGAACTTTCACGTTTCACTAAGTTTACTTCCTTTCAAAATACGAAAATTTTATATTGGGGTAAATTGCATTAGCATGTCAAGGACCTTTTCCAAAAAAAGGTCATAATAGATGAGATGAGTTCCCGATCTTCAAGTATGGTCGCTCGAAACTTCAAGTCCCGCCATCGAAGGATATGAGAAGGATAAGACGAAAGATGTCTCCAAATCAAGGACAAGGTATCCTTTTAATAGTGTTTGAAAATCTTAAAATTGCTTCATAGTTAGATTACTGCAAGTGAGCATAGCCATGCATGGGCTCGAAGCACCCTTGTACTTGCTTCTGAGGTCTAGTCATGCTAACTCCTGTGAGGCTCTGTTTTCCAACTAACTTTGGCCTAAAATGCCCAAAAATTCAACAGTGACCTTTTTATGCTAAACTACACAATATATACATGAATTAGTGTAGAACTCAAATAAAATATAGGTCAAACATAAATATATGAGCTATAAAAGCAAGCTAAAATACAGACTTATCACACAACTTCATTAAGTAAGTTCTATTAAGCATCCTAAGATCCCTAAAACCAAGACCACCTTCTAACTTAGGCTTATGAATTTCGTGCCATCCTATTAAATGACACTTTCTATCTCTTAAAGATCCCCAAATAAAATGTTTACAAATACTATTGATTTTATTACAAACAACGGTAGGGAGACTAATGGTTTGCATCACATAGGAGGGGGAATACTCATAAGGCAGGATTGAGGCAGAGTAACCCTTATATCTAAGGATAGGAAGTTCATTTTTTCATAAAGATAACTTTCTCTTAATCTTATCAATGAGAAAGGAAAAATGACTTCTACTAGGTCTATAATGATTAATGGGGATACCAAGGTACCTTCTCAACGGGCTAGATATATGAATACCTAAGGTTTCACTAATAGCTTAAGTAAGGACAGAATAAGTATTTTTAGAAAAATAAATAAATAAGGGCTTACTAGAGTTAATTTTTAGACCAGAAGCAACATAAATATTTTTAATGATAGAAACTTGTTGTAAATTAGCTTTTAATAATAAAGATAATATCATCAAGAAAAAATAAGTGAAAGATTTTAGGGCCATGATTACTAAAGTAAAAAGGAACCAAATAATTACTCGGGACTTTTTTTTTTATTAAGTGGGCTAATCTTTCAATACAAAGGACAAAAATATAGGTGAATTGAGGTCCCCTTGGCAAATGCCTATTGTAGGCCTTAAAGACTCAAAAACATTATTTTTCCAATTCAAAAATATAGATGGAGAGGAAATATAGTGATGAATAATAAATATCAAATCAACATTAAAAATAGCTTTAATAAAAGTGTCAGTAATAAATTTCTATCTTAGCCTATCATAGGATTTTCTAAGTCTAATTTAATAATCATGAACATTTTTTTTACCTTTTAACTAGTAAATATGCCTGTGCTTTGTACGAGTTTGTTTTACTTTTATTAAATAAATTTATTTTAAAATAAAAAATATATAAGTATTTTGGCACCAATTTTGCTTCCTGTAATTATATTTGCTTCACTTATCCACTTTCCTAAACGCATGATAAGAAGTCTTGTTCCATTGCACATTCCTAATATGGGATTAATGTTCCTAAGTAGCATAATTAACATTTCTTTTTTCAATTGCAAGCAATGGGAGGGGGGGAAGAATCTGTTAAAATTTAAAGTATTCAAGAATTTTATAGGATACATAAGCTTTTGTTCAGTGATTTTATCAGTTGCTTTGTCAATCTTGTTATAGTTTCTATAATATTTTGTTGATTCTTCAATCATGTTTATGATATAATTATTAATAGTGTCCTTTAAAGGAGTAGGCATAGCTATCTCTAAAAGATATTTTCATCTCGCATTTGTTGTTGAAAATTTGAATATGTGCTCCAAAAATTTGTTTGCCTTGAGTAGATATTGACTTGGAATTTTTATTCACGTGAAAATGTCTTCTCTTTCTTTACTAATTGTTGGTATTTTTTCATCTCTAATTTGTATGAGCCACTTATTAAATTAATGTGCCAAAGAATTTGCTTGACTTGAGATAACTCTCATACTTTTGGATAGCATATAAATTTTGCAATGATTCCACAAATAAGACTTTTTAATGCATGCTTGAACTATGTCTTATCGTTGTCCTTTTAGTATTACGGGTAATATTTGTTTAACATCTCTTCTAAGAAGTACTGTTTTTCCTCCAAATAGCTTAAATGTATTGTTAGGATATTTATAACCAACAATATCTTTGAGACCTATCAAGAGCCTCAAAAGCCAACTTATTTATCATTAGTGTTTCATTCCAAACAGTGAGATCTGTTTGAATTATCAGTTGAGTAAGTTGAATATTTTGTTTAATGGAGCATGTTCTCTCTTCAAGAAGATCTAATGGTATTTGAAATTACTATGAACTGCCCAAAAGCAATAGTGATGTAATACCTATAAAATTTTAAAGTAAGAATAAATTAGATATATATAAAATCATGTATATAATAGTTTATTAAAGTATTAATTAAAATGTTAAAAATATTATTTTTTAATTATATTTTTATAACTTTGATGACAAATGAAAAAATAATATTGATGATGCTAATACTAAATTTTAGAATATTTATATGTGTAATATTAATAAAATAATAGTTTTTACCATCTTATTTTATTTAATAAATAATTTTTTAAAAGTTTTATAGATAATATAATTTTTTATTATAATTATTAACGATAAATTTAATTTATATTAATATAATAAAACAAATAATTTGATTTTAAATTTTAATATTTGTAAATTTTAAAATTTAAAAAATAAAAATAAAATATCACATGTGTAAGTACAAAAGTTAGTAATAATATACACAGATGCAATTTTGTTAAAAGTTATTTAGTAAGTAAGAAAGTGTTAAATATGAGAAATATATAATTAATAAAAATATAAAATTAAATTTAAGCAAGTAATTAAGTACCTGAAGATGCAACATGTACTATTCTTTTCTCACCCCTTAATTAAGAAATGAGTCTTGTAAAGAAAAGTTTTTCCAATTCCTCTATGGTCGTACACAAAATAAAATCTACCTTTATTAGTAGAGACAACATTAGTAACTTCATTCTATATTTGTCTTTGTTGGCCATTTAGTAATAGGTAGAATCTTTCATGCTCTTGTTTCAACTCTTTAATATTATAATTAAGCTTCTCTCAAATAAGTTTATTGTCCATTTTTTTATTGTTGATTCATGGTTAAAGGCATTCCATTGAAGTCAGAGAGGACCTTCATTTCTAATCAATATCTTGTCAATTTCAATCAAGCAATAAGTTAAGATTTGTTGTTCTATGAGTTGCAAATTAAAGTGATGAAATAACCTTTTTTTTTATAAAAAAATATCATCAGATAATGTTTGCTAATTGTTATCCCATAGTTTCTTAACATTTGTGACCTCACTAAAAAGAAAAATTGTAACAAATAATTCTCTTAACTAAGAAGGTAAGGCTTGATAGCATGCTTCATTCAGTGCATCATTCCACTCTTTATCGTCATTTAGAAGGCCAAGAGCATAGCATGCTTCTTTGAAAGTTTTATGTGTCACTCCACTAACTGTCAATTGTCTTGCTTTCTTACTTTTTGGTCCTTTAACAATATTTAACAAAATTCTTAAGTAATATCTTTCACCAGATGTTGGACGAGCATAATAAATTCTTCCAATTGTTCTTCCTGTTTGCCATTATTTCATTTTTTGTTTCTATCATCCCAAACAAATTTTGTAAGAAAGTCAGAATATGTTAGCATGCGTGTTTCAGAATTTAAAGAATTCATTTTCATCTATTTTGTAAACATGGTTTGTTCTATTCCTTCTCTTCTACTAACTGATAGCAAATGTTCTGAATCTCGTAGAGTAACTGAGTTTTCTCCTGGTAAATGAAAGACCAATCTCATAATAATTAGACTTCTATAATGTATGTCAAAGTTAAAAAATTCTTCAACTTGCTTCATATGCTGACACATATCTGAAAGTAATTGTAAGAAATAGAAGGAATAATTATAATATTTATGACATCTATAACAGTTTGAATATATAAGAAAAGAAAAATATGCCAAATATTGTCTACAAAAAATAAAATAATATAACACTTAATATCAAAGTCATTATAGAACTTAATTAATAAAATTAACTTAAAGTTTATAGATATAACAATTACTATTATTTATTTAGTATTGTTTATTTTTAAAAAATAATATAAAAATTTGTACACCTAATAAATATATAATAACTAATAAATATATAATTTAATAATATTATTTTATAATCATATATCACTTGTTGTGTTTATAAAATTTAAAAAGTCATAGCTTTTTATTTAAAACAACCTATGTTTTAACCATGTGTTACGTACTTGATATTAGAGAAAATAACATAAAAAATAATTATTATTATTTTAAATAAATAGTTAATTAAATAAATTTCTATAAAAAATTACATACCTATAGTCTAAATAAGTTTTGATCTCATCAACTTGTGTTATCCACATTGATTTGTTTGTATTTTGGACAAAAATATTTTCTTCAATTACCATTTTTGCTCTATCTGAACCTCTGTAGAGATATTTGAAGAGATGTTTTATAGCTTTGGACTTATTACACATTTAATATTTAAATGTGACTGAAATGTGAGTAATAAATATAAATTATATGGAACCACAGACCCATTATCGAAGTTGATATCTCCTTTATAAGTAGAAAAGCCATCTATATCTTCCATCATCTTGTCTTTTATAAGTAGAAAAGCCATCTATATCTATAGTAGTTTCATTACTAAATTTTTTAGGATAATTTCAGTGGCAAAAGTCATCAACCATGCAAGGTGAATTTTTGTTGGTAGTTCCACATGGTCCATGTATCATGAATTATGAAATAGCATTGAATCCAATTGGATCATCTACTTGAGATGGTAATTCTGTTGATATTATTTTATCTATGTCTTGTGGTGTTGGATACTTATTATTGTAGTGAAGCCATAGTAGGATATGAGCATGTGGTAGACCTCTTTTTTTGGAAATCAATGGTGTATATAGCTAAAAGTAGAAGAAAAAAAATATAATAAGTAATTAGTAAGAATAAGATTCAAGTTATAAATTTAAAAATTAATGTAATACTTTTCTTTACCTGATATAATTTGACCAAAGTATTGTCTATCCATTAAGTGTTTTATTAGTTGATCAAGTTTCATCTTAAAAACTCTTGTCTTAACATTTGGCCTATCATTAGCTGATTGTCCTAGAATTTGATGAAGCATATACTCAATCTCATGCCACTTTAGATTGACAGTAGAAGTCATAAAAATATCATGATTCCCAAACATTCTACGTATGGCCATTGCATCTTGATAGTTTTGGACCATATATCATGGACCACATGTAAATAAAGAAGACAAGGCAATTCTTTTTCCAGTAGCAACAACTATTGTATCCTGACGAACAACTGCATCATAAAAATTTTTATACAACTCTATGTGTAGAATTGTTTGCTTTCGTGTAATCCATCATGGTCGATCTTCTTCTATGGTTATATATGCATCAACAATATATTGTTGGAATAACTGACCAACAAAAATAAGAGTATTTGCTTCAAAGTTTCTTTGTTGGATTTGGTATGCATAGTATTCTCTCATTGTCAAATTGTTTTGTTTTGTTCTATTTTTTTCATCATTATAAGAATACTGAATGTCCAAGTGAAATCCATCCTCACCGTATGAAAATAATAATGGATATTGAATTGACATGAATGAAGGATGCAACTCTGATATTCTTTGTAATCCATTTGTTTGATGCTCTATTATTATATCTCTCCTTCCATTAGATTGGCCAAAATCTCCAACAATAAGTGCAACAATTTCAGCTGAGGCTGACTTGTTATATTGTTAAGATTCTCTTTGTCAGACCTGTATATTTTTATATGTATTATTCCTTTTGAATTATGTTGTGTATGCTAAATTATATGAATTTTCATATGTTGGAGTATAAATATGAGAGCTGTATGATTGTTGAATAAAATACGCAGTGCTGTGTGATGGTTTTGTTGAATGTGATTAGCAGTGCGGGTTTGTGATCAATCATTAAGTATGTTATGTATGTAATAACCTAAGGATTATAGCCGAGGACTTATATTGCCTCACTTAGGCAAGGTAGTTCTTATAATTATGTAATAAAAGGAATACAATCATATTAATCACTACACAATATATTAGAAATTCTTATACAATCAGATATACTTTTCATCACCACCCATCACATTTCTCATTTTCACATATGTTATCCCAATGCACTGTGATCATAGATATACGATGCCTTTAATACTTCTTGAAGTCTTACACAACTAGGTAAATAGTCGTTGGTTAGCCTATATATACAAAAACAACGTATACAATAACGGTTTCCTTAGCAAAGGTATAGTTAGGAGTCTAGTCAGGAAACAAGTGTGAAGCCATGTGATTCATTCGCTCTCAGAAAGAGTGTGTACATATACGCGAATGTCGCTTACCGCCATACGTTTCTCCCAAATTTCTCATCATCTCCAGATTCTACATCCCCAATGTGTCTCTATAACTATTCACACTAGATTCATTTAGCACTTTATACTCATCCCATACTTCTCCCGTTATCCAATCATAAGATCGTGCTTAGTAAAGCACTTCTACACTAAGTCCATATCACTCATAGCATCACTATACAATTTAAATTATCAAGTCATTTAGATCAGTATTATTAACCTTTCATCACAATTAAAAATTATCCAACTAAAGTATCGTACTTTCTTATGACATGTCTGGACTAAGTCCTCATTACATATTTCATAGAAATATAATACAAACATTTCAATCAACTAGTATACATCATCAATATTCACAATACTTAAGTAACATTCAATCATATATTCACATACAAGAGTACTCAATATCAGTCTCTAGAGTACACAATATATATATATATATATATATATATATATATATATATATAATGTTGTAATGACAAAGTAGAGCCCTCTTATCTTGAGACGAAGATTTAGAGAGATATTGGTGAAGATTATTGCTCAACAACAGAAGTTTTCCTAGATATCATGAGATACTCTTGAGAAATGGAAAACAAAGAGAAACAAACAGAGAATCAAAAATCAAACTCAGAGAAACTTACTTGGAGTTGCTTAGATTAGATGTCCAAGTTTGGATTCGTGTAACGATCAAAGTTTGAAGAAATGAAATATAATGAAATTTTCATGCTAGCAACTTGTTCAGGATTGACGACTGCCCCACAAACCTACATAAGACTTTTCAATGTGCTTTGTCCTCACTCATACATTTCCTGAGAGGACACCGAAAGTAAATGCATTTTGTTGGTATAAGTAATCCTAATCAATTCCTTTAAGCTATCATCAACTATATAGTCGCATACCTACACGGTCTCTGGATCCCTCTTATTTTGGTGTATGTTCAATTCATTTATGTGTCCTTTACTACTAGAAGCTTGCAAAGAGCCGCTCCTTGTCCGTGCCTAATGAGTAGGTTGTTGCTACTTCTATCAAAATATAAGCATAATTAATTTAGTACTATATTGAATCAACCTAGGTCATCCTCTTGTGAACATTGGGTATAGAATTATACATCAAACATGACATGAGCACTAAGTCCATAAAATAAATAAAGGGGTAATGATCGAAAGATTTGATGCTAACCCTCATCAAAATATGCAGAAAAATTAATGTAGTCTAGGATGTAAGCTTAAGTTGTCTCCAGTAACATTAGATAGAAAACATACATCAAACATGTTGTAAACATTAACCTAGAAAGCAAGTAAAAATGGGGGTTTTGTGGTTCTAAGTGCAAGTTACTCAATTAGAAAATTAAATTGTCAAGTTCAATCAATAGAATATAGTAACCCTTAGTTTGTCTATATATATTCTATCCCAATTTCTCTTAAGATTTAATACTCTACCTTTTTTCCTAAATTAGGTCAATTTAACATGCAAAAATTAACCTTAAATTCTAATACAAAATTAAGCAAATCAATGGGTTCCAATCTCTAATCCTTAGGATTAAGCAACCTTAGAATATAACCTAAAATTAAGCAAGCCAAGTTCAGAACCTCCATTAAAAATGAATTAGAAGTTGATTAAGCAACACCCTCTCATTTAATCTTAACTTTAATTCAAGAGATTGATAAAAGAAGAAATTTATGAGAAAAAGGTTTATATTAACATTAAAGGCCCAGGAATTCAAGAATTCATATGAACTCACTAGGAATTACAAGAAAATTAGCCCTTCATAAGGATGGGTTTCACTATTACAAGATGAAAATCAAGAAAAGTAAATGACATTAAGATAGAAATAAAAGAAAATGTAAGAAGAAATAGAAAATCAAACCCTAGGATGTGACCTTGGTTGTAACCCAAAGCTGACCTAACTCTGCAAAAGTGTTCCCAAAATGGACAAAATCTAAAGTGGTAAAAAGCTCTAACCTTAAAATGGTAAAAATCTATTTATACTAAGTTTGACGTCCTTCATAGTAATTACTATCATTCATGATAGTAAACACACACAAGTCTGCACCTCTCTTTGGCTTTGTAGTAGTCACTATTACTTCTGAAAGTAGTTACTTTGGCCTGTCCCTTAGAATTAGCTTGCTGTAGTGATTACTATGGTGTTTAAAAGTAGTTACTTTCACCTCATATTTTTCAAAGAGCCAAAAGTATAAAGGATTTGCTTGAAAATTCTTGCACAATTATTCAAATGATCAAAATTGCAAAATATATTTACAGAAATCAATGTAAATTAAACAAAAATTAAGAAAGTTATGATATTCAATGTAAGTGAAATTTTTATGGTATTAACAATTTCTAAGTCCATTTTCTATTAAAAATCTATAAAAGGATAAACAAAATATCTATAAAATGTGGATTTGTCAGGGGGTGTTTTGTTGTTTTCAGATTTAAAAGCATTCAAGCAAGAAATTAAGTTGAGAAAATCAATTAACAAAATATATTAACCCTTAATTCATCCATATTGGTTCATCATAAATCCTCCCAAATATTAACACATCATTCTTTCCTAGAATTAGGTCAATTAGAACAAGCATCAATCAACCCTAATTTCTCATGCAAGATTAAGCAAGTCACATAAGTTCTAATCTCTGGTCCTTAGACTTAAGCAAACTTAGAACCCAATCCAGAATGAAGGAAACAGAGTTTTGAATCCTTGTTAAAAATGAAATTTAGATTGATTAAGCAACAAGCTTCATTTAATTCTTAATCCAGTTTTCAAGAGATTAGGGAAAGTAAAATTCATGGAAAGAAATTTATATTGGCAATCAATCCAAGATTTCAAGAACCTTTATGAACTTACTAGGGATTAATAAACAAAAATTAGCCCTCCATAGGAATGGGGTTCAACATTACAAGAGATAATGTTTAGCAAAATCAAAGGAATTTAAAGTAAATTGAAAAAAGAAAACAAGATAAAGTAAGAAAGAAACACTAATTTGAACCCTTGGCAGCCAACCAAGGTTCTGACCTAAGCCTCTGCAAAGTGTATGTAATGAAAAGTGTACAATATGACAAAAATATCCGCCTCTTAAAAGTGAAAATTTTATTTATAGTAAAGATAACGCTCCTTGGAGTGATCACTTTGGCTATTGATAGTGTTTATGCGTAACCCATTGCACTTTTTCTTCTTTGTATTGTTCACTTTCACTAGTGAAAGTGATTAGGCGCAACGGACATAATTACTATGACTAGCGAAAGTAAACACGTGCAGCTTCGCTGTGTACAAAGCCTGTGCTTAATCACTATGAGTAGCGAAAATGATTACATGCAGCCTCCCTTCATGAAATCCTCTCTGTAGTGCTCACTATCATCAGTGATAGTGAACATGCACAGCTTTGCCTCTCAGATCTAGCTCTGTAGTGATTACTTTCACTTGACTTTTGAGGATAACTTGCTATAGTGATTACTATGGGTATTGGAAGTAGTTACTTTCACCCAATTTCTTCTCAAGAACTTAAATCTCATAGATTTTGTCCAAAAATTCCTGCACAATTATTCTAGTGAGCAAAATTGCAAAAGATAATTACAAAATCAATGTAAATTGAACCATAAACAAGAAAGCTAAAATGATTGGCATAATTGAGATTTTTATGGTATTTACAACTTTTAACTTCATTTTTTCAATTAAAAATATATGAAAAATATTGGTAAGCTATTAATAAAATGTGGATTCTTCAGTGCTATATTGCACCAACATTCACTCCCTGCCCTCATCAGTGCCTAGATGTCATAGTCTCACTTGAGCAAGACCCCCTGCACCAAAACTCTATTAAGCACTCATTAATTTAATTCAAAATATATCTAACATTACCTAATATTAAAACAATTATTAAACAATAAATAAATAAAAAGAGAGTTTTATAGCAGATATTTTTACTTCAATTTCATGGTAATGCAAGAGAATGAAATTTCAACTAAGAAGGGATTCATAGTGTAACACGTTACTTTTTAAATTTTGAAAAATAAATAATAATTTGTTGCAAACCAACTGAACAAGTTAATTCTTCATTAAAACGAGTAATAAAAATATTTAGAAATTGCAAACCAAAAGAATAAATTGGTTCTTGTCCAAATCGGGTATTTTTAGTATATGAGAAATCAAAATTTTTCTTATTGAAACATATTTACAATTAATTTAAATAGTAAAAGAATCATAAGCTAACTGTAATTTGATAATAATACCAAATTAAAATAATATAAAGTGCACAGGCACTAAATTTAAGTTGTATATGAAAGCATACTTTTACAAACTATCAACCAATATATATATATATATATATATATATATATATATATATATAATTTAGAATACGTAATTACAAAGGCAACATAAGCAAAATTTCCAAGAGCAGTTCTGCTCCAGGCCCAAAGCTGAGAGTCTGATCTAACCGTCATTCTTGTTTTCTGAAATATTTATAAGGATGAGTTCCTTTCTCATCATTAAAACATAAACAACAACTATAATTTATACATTAGAAAATGTATTTTTACATTCCATGTGCAAAAATGAATACATTAGTCTCTATAATAATATTCATATCATATTCACATAAAATTAATAAAATACCACGTCATTAATTATACTCCAAATACATCAACACCTTTTGTATATCAATAACATTTTCAATTCACTTCATTTTTAGTTGAACCATTTTCTTATACAACGCAATCACATTTCACCGTTTTCTTATACAACGCGATCACACTTCATTTTTAGTTGAACCATGCATATGAATACAACGTACACACTTATAGGGCCCTTTAGTAAAAGTATAGTCAGGAGTGTTAGTCAGGAAACATGTGTGTGACCATATGGTACATTCGTGTTTTTAAAAATTGTGCACACTCAGCGAATGTCATCCATCACTCTACGTTTCTCCCAGACTTCCATAATCAACTCCCTATTCCATACTCCCAGTGTATCACTGTAGCTATTCATACTAATTCCTTTCTTATCAATCTATACACCATTCATAGATTAGCATGTTACAATACATATATTATGATCACATAATTCAATATATTATGATACATATATTGTGAATATACCCATCGATGTGTCATAATACCTATATCATAATCACATCAATTAATTGGCTACAACTCACGTATTGTAAGCACACATCTCATAACTCTATAATTTCATCAAAGTTCCACACTTCTTAAATTTAGTTCCATTCAAATATTTTCAAAACAATGCATATTAAACATATACTTTTCATACATACTGTTCATCATTTAACTCATTTTTACATATACTCAATTTTCAATCAAATTCAACAACCACACAATCATACCATTCACACATATAATCCAAGTATCAATTAAACAATTTTTTCAGAGATCGGATACCTTTGGACTCAGCCCAAATCGGATATTACAACCAATTATATTTCATATTATCTCAAAATAATCAATTACTATCATTGAACCTCCTAAGGTCAAAGAAATATACATCATTAACCTATGCTAACACTTAAAATTTTCATCTTAATATATATAATTTCACAATAAAAACAAACACTACTGGGATTTCAAGAGTACAAATATTGCTACATTCTAATGATGGAAATGAACTCTCCTTACCTCGATATAAAGATCTTGAAAAAGTTTGATGAAGATGATCCTTTAAAATGAGAATACTCCTTGTGATTCCTTAGATTAGGCGTCCAAGCTTGGATTCAACTAACAGAGTTTGGAGGAGATTTTTCGAAGAAAAGAGACTGGGAATCTAGAGAAGATGAGAGAAATCAAAATAGGAATTAAGTGAAATGAAATATCTCACTCTGAAAATTTCTTAAATAACCCTCAGTTCACATGTTCTCGCTTGAGCGAGGAGTACCTCACTTGAGCGAGACACATTTCGCCTAGGTGAGTTGTGTAGACAATGGCTCCTTACGCATTTTTTTATATTCTCACTTGAGCGAGGCCTTTCTCGCTTGAGTGAAAGAGAATGTCTAGAGAGTTCCAAATTTTCCTGTGACTCCTCGCCTGGGTGAGCTCCATCTCGCTTGAGCGAGGTGACGGTTGAGGTAACCTAATCTATTCTCACTTGAGTGAGATTAATCTCACTTGAGAAAGAGTGCTCTAGAAAGGGATGGTTCTGGGCGTGCAATCTCGCCTGAGCGAGGCATGTCTAGCTTGAGCTATATTCCCATGCACCAGAATTTTACTAAAGACTTAAAATCCTCCTTAATACCTTCCAACATTATCTAGAATTAATTAATAATCTATCACTAACACCATACCTAAAAATACGAGGATGTTACAATTCTCTCACCTTTAAGGAATTTCGTCCCTGAAATTCACTTATTAAAGAAATTAAGGTATGCTATCCTCATTTTATTTCCAAGTTCCTATATAATACCTTCTTCACCATTTACAATCTATATCATCCTTTACCAACAAGATCTCTTTCTTCCTCTATTGCTTTATTTGATAATCAATAATTTTCGTTGGTGACCCATCTTATATTGGCTAATCTTCCAAAACAGATTCAATTCCATAATCTGCTAAAACAACTTCACATCCCAATTAATAAACACACTATTGTGCCAACACAGCAAGTAGAAGAGAAGGAGGAGGACTGAATCAATTCACTAACATAACAATTAGAGAAAGAATGTCTACGATAATATTCCTCACAATAATGCACCTTAAGTTCTTTAGGAGTTTTTCTTCAAAAAATATTCTTCTGTAATGTTCTTTGTATTTGGTCATTCACATAAAGCACATTGAGACTCTACATTTCTATATAAACCATCCATAAATTGTACCATTTCTAAATTTGGACCCTTAATAACAATTTCTTACAGAAGAAAATTCAAGTAGTTAAAATTGGGGATCTTTTTGTTCCTTTGCAGATAACTATCTATATCATATCCACAGTCTCATATTTTGTTTCTAAATAGCTTCTTCAAAACCAATTCCTTTTTCTTCAATGCAATGGGTACTTTTTTGTAGTATAAATGGTTCTATATTGTATGCATGTAAGATGTAGATTGGAATTTGGAAGCAACAAAGCTGCAACAAACTCAAATTGTGTTGATCGAGAATGACAAGTAACGTTGTATAACAATTAATTCTATGGGATCACATTTGTCCCAAAGTGTAAGCAACTATTCTTCTAGCCTGACTTAGAACATATCCAAATCTTAGTCTCAAGATACTGCAATATGCCTTAAACCTTTGTTTAAGATTATTAAACTATCAGTCTATCTCAGCTAGGGATTGTGTCTTTAGAGTTAAAATTATATACTATCTCCAAATCAGTTCATGACTACCTCTGAGATATTAGTTACACCTAAAGGCATAACAAAATACTAATAACAATTATAACAAGCTCTACACATTGTCTTAGGAATATTTAGCAGAAACTCCTAAGAATTTACTCTCTACTAGTATATTCTGAACTTTCATCCTTATCTCTGCTTCCAATAGGAATCAATGTCATGAAAGTCTTAGCACCAATCATGTTTCTGAAGTCACTTAGATTTAGAAGTCTAGAGTTTTCCACGATATGAGCACTCACAATTAATACAACCAAGAAGGAATTGATTGGACATTAAAAAATCCATTCTTAATATGATTTCAAATGGAGAGAAGAAGTAGACGAGTCAAATCTACTAAGAGGTTTCAATCGCAAATCATTCTAAAATAACCTAAATATATTCGTGAAGTGACAACAAGCTTATTTTAAGAACGAATACTACAACACTATGTGGTAAGAAAGATACATATTGTTGAGGCAACGTATACAATCTAAAGAAACAAAGGAATAGATATACATATCACTAAAGTCAAATAAGATATCAATAAGTTTGTCTTTTGTATTGCCTTTACCTTTAGTAAAATCATTCTTTGATGCCTTAGACCCATTCATAACAAATACTTTGCTTTGAACATCAATCTGTGATTTATTACTGATCTTAGATAGTGACCTATTACTTTCACTTACGCTTCCACTCCTTTGGGGTGTATGCCAGCAAACACTTACGGTATGCTCCATCCTTCCACAATAATCACACTTAGGAGGTGGTTGTGGTCAATCTTGTACTCTGTGAGGTCCTTTGCATCGAAAGCATTTGATTGGGCCTTGATAAGAACTAGGGATACTGCTATTACCCTTACTAGGTATGGTTCCACTAGCTTGAGACTTATTAGTATTTGTATATGGCCCTCCACTGAAACCTTAGAGATTCTTGATCTCGCCTTATTGGTCCCCTAATTCTAGTGTCTATTGACTCCCCTTTGAAGTTAGCTTTAAAGATTCGGCACTTGCTCACCAAGGTTGGCAAGTTTGACAATTGAAATACACTAACTGTTATGCGAATGTTAGCTATAAGTCTATTTTTAAACTACGCAAATAGAACTTTGTTACCATCCTTATGATGAAAATGTGGCCAATACTTCATTAGTTCATGGAATTTAGCAGTATACTGTCCCACAAACATATCTCCTTGTTTTAACTTAAGGAATTCCCTAGCCTTTTGCTTCTTTATGTCTTTGGAAAAATAATTCCCCATGAATCTTATCTTAAATGCCTCCTAAAGAATGTATCCATTCGCTTGTGGCAAGGTTTATTTTACAGACCTCCACCAATCTTTCGCTTCTCCACCCAACATATAAGTTGCATATACTACTTTATGTTCCTCGTGATAGCCCATCTCGTTAAAAATCTTCTCAATGTCAGCTATCCACTTCTGAGCTCCTTTAGGGTCAAACTTTCTTTCAAATCTAGAGGATTGTGTTTACTAAATGATGACAATCCTCAATATTTAGCCGACTCCGCATTTTGGTTTTGTACTATAGCTTCTAGTACTTGGTTCATGCGGTTTAAGATTTTGTTCGAAACTTCCACCGATCTAAATTAGGTTTTTGTTCAATATTAAGTGGTATTAGATTGCACTTAGAAAAGAATATAAAGGATTTCTGGAAGAAATTTGGTGCAAGACTCCTCGCTCAAGTGATACAGATATTTTAGGATTGGGCGTTCTGGAGCAATCTCGCTCAAGTAAGGTAAGCCTCGCTCAAGCGAGAAGGGATAGAGTTGCCTCAACTATCCTCTCGCTTAGACAAGAAGGAGAGCTCACCCAGGCGAAGAGTATCTCACCCAAGCGAGATAGAACTCGCTAAGGCAAGGTGTCGCAGAGAAGTCTGGAACCCTCTGCACCCGTCCTTGCTCAGGCAAGAATACCTTTCCCTCACGCGAGGATATCAGAAAAACCATTGTCTGATAATTTCGCTCAAGCAAGGAAGAGCTTGCCCAACTGAGAGCCCGTTCGCTCAAGCGAGATCACACAAGTTTGAGAAGTATTTAAGGACTTCTACGTTGAGAAATTTCATTTCTCACCAAAACTACTTCTCTACCTCTGATATCTCTCTGTTCTCTCCCTTTCCCATCCTAGAGAAAATCTTCAATACTTTTGAATCTTTGTTGGGTTGGAGCTCAAACATCCGTTCTGTTCTCATCTGAGTAAGTTTCTAGAGCTCAACTCTCAAATCTAGTTTTTATTTCTCTGTTCTTTTTCCTTTTAATACTAATATTTGGTGACTTTAGAAAGAACTATAGTTCTTGGGAAGTTTGACGGGGTGAAATATGGAGTTTTCTCTTAGCGCTCACGAAGAACTTAGTGTTTAGACTCATTTCCAGGTAAGGGGAGCATTCTCGATCTTTCATATTTTCTATATGTAATAACCCATCAGAATCTGAGTAACCTATTTTGGTAATAATCTCTAAGATTTTTGTGAAAACATATGGTACAAGTATATTTTTGGAAATATATGAGTTAAATGATAAAAGATAGAGAATGTTGAACTCTAGGTTAGAAGACCTTATTGGAACTGAGAAAATTTGATAAGTAGTTAAGCATTGTGAGACTGCACGATTTGGACTGAGTCCGCGAATGTCCGACTCCCAGCGCATTTTGTGATAAAGTGTTACTGCTTTATTAATGTTTTGTTGAAATATTATGAATATGTTGATTGTGTGAAATTGGTATTAGTGTGTTATTGCATAATAAATGTGTAATGAAACAATATAACTTGGTAAATATGTTGAGTTATATGATGATGTGGTATGGTTTAAGTTGAGATACTAAAATAAAGGAATTTAAGGGATTTAATAATGAGAAAAAGGAATGAAAAGGATAACAGTGAATGGAAGTGTATGAAGTTGATTTCTAGAAACTGCGTGATATAGAACATGATGGATATGTATGATGGACTGAAAATGGAATACTAATACATGTGTTAGAAATACACATATTGATGCGATTATGATATTTGAGTTGTAGTACATCGACGAGTGAGATTATGACTCATATTTTGTAATACATTGATTAGTGTAGTTGCTACATATGTATTAGAACAATATAATGTGATGTGCCATGGTTGAGATATGGTATGGATAGTTCACGAATACACTGGGGGTATAGGATCTGGAGTTGATTATGAAAATATGAGGAAAATGAGAGTGGTAAATGTAGTTCACTGATGTGTATACGATTAAAACTGAGAAGCATTTACAGGCCTCACACTCATTTCTTGATTGAACTCTTAACTATATCTTTATTTGGAAGGCCTTGAATGCACATGTTGTATTCGTGTATGGTTTAGCTCACCAACGACTATTTATGCTGCGTAAGTCCTTCGTAACTAAAGAGTACGTTGACAGCGATTTAGGAGCCCGAGGGTACCTAGAGTACCATTGAATTGATAAACTATTCAGATGAGAAATGGATAATGTGACACGAAATTTATGGATTAAATGATGATATCTGATTAAGTATGAAGTAATGTGGCACGAAGAAATAAAGTGGAAAGTGATATGTTTTTATGTCTTGTGATTGTATGTTTAATTGATAAGTTAAGTCTGCAGGAAATTGATGTGAATGGGTTAATTATTTATCATGAATATTAGAAACTATACTGAATGTGTATGCTAGAAGAAGTAGAGAATGTATAAATCTTGAATAGAAATTTAGTAATATATTAAATTTATTATGACATAGTAGAATGAATTGAATAATTAAGATATAGTATTATATAATGAGAAATAGACGCACATTAGTCAAATGATAACTGAATTGGTTCAACATGGAATGTATTTAATTTATTATAAGTAGATTTTGAAAATACTATATGCAGTGTTTCTTTTATGTTATAATTTAAGATTTAGTGGGCAAGAGATGCTCACCCTTACAACTATTTTTCAGGTAAAGAAGGTCTGTTCATTCTAGAGTCATATCTGCAAGGAAAGATAGGAAAGGAATTACTCTGAAGAATTTAAATTATTTAGAACTGGAAAATTGTAAAGATATTTGTGAATATTTTCTTTTTAAAATTATTGACTTTATATAATTATATTGACAAAAGTTTTAATTTGAAGTTAAAGCATTTTGATAAATTTGTTGAGAAATATTATTGAAATAATAGTTTAGAAGGTTTTAAAATTGATATTTGAAAATATTGAAATGGATAAATAAAGTTTAAATTTTTACTTTTTCTTCAAATTAAAGTTTAAGTATATAGAAATATCTCTGTACTTTAGTTATCTTTTAACTGTTTTAAATATAATAATTTATGGCATGTCCATATTTTATGAAAAGAAATAGATAAATGAGAGAAAGATGTTACAATCTACCTCTACCAGTTATAGTTCTAAATGAGAGAAAACTAATTAAACACAATACCAATCATTCATATACTTACACACATACAATCAATCAAACAATCAATAAAATCCCTATTGGGAGAACCCAATAGGTTATCTTAACAATCAATTTATTCACATTCTTGTAAAGCAAAACTATATGAATATTGAATCTCCTAAGGTCAGAGAAATATACATCATTAACCTATCCTAACACTTAAAATTTTCATCTTAATATATATAATTTCACAATAGAAGTGAACACTACTGGGGTTTCAAGAGTACAAATATTGCTACATTCTAATGATGGAATTGAACTCTCCTTACCTCGATTTAAAGATCTTGAAAGAGTTTGATGAATATGATCTTTTAAAATGAGAGTACTCCTTGAGATTACTTAGATTAGGCGTCCAAGCTTGTATTCGACTAACAATTAGAGTTTGGAGGAGATTTTTTGAAGAAAAGAGAGTGGGAATCCAAAGAAGATAAGAGAAATCAAAACGAGAATTAAGTGAAATGAAATATATCACTTTGGAAATTCCTTAAATAACCCTCAGTTCGCGTGCTATCGCTTGAGCGAGGAGAACCTCGGCTGAGCGAAGAGTACCTCGCCTAGGCAAGACACATTTTGCCTGGGCGAGCTGTGTAGACAATGGCTCCTTACGCATTTTCTGATATTCTCGCTTGAGTAAGGGAGGGTGTCCAGAGAGTTCCATATTTTTTTGCGACTCCTCATCTGGGCGAGCTCCATCTCGCCTGAGCGCGGTGACGGTTGATGCGACCTAATTTATTCTTACTTGAGCGAGATTGATCTCGCTTGAGCGAGAGTGCTCCAAAAAGGGATAGTCCTGGGTGTGCAATCTTGCCTGAGTGAGACATGTCTCACTTGAGCGAGATTCTCCTGCACCAGAATTTTATTAAACACTTAAAATCCTCCATAATACCTTCCAACATTATCTAGAATCAATTAATAATCCATTACTAACACCATCTAAAAAAAATGAGGATGTTACACATAGGAGGAGAAAATGAGTTTTGGAAGTGTAAAGGGAAAAAGGAGAACAAAAATGAGGAAGAGGAAAGGAAAAAAAAGAGAATGAAGATTTTGAAGAGGAGCAAAAAGAAAAAAGTCATAAAAAAAAACTCACTAAAATATGGTGTTTTTGTTGGAGTTTTGGAAAAAAGGAAAAAATTTCATAAAAATATATATGAAGAGTAAGAATATACTATGTTTTATCAAAGTTCACAAGAAAAAAAGAAATGAATAATAACTTTTAAATAAAATTAAATCTTTTTTTAAAAATGATTTATTTAAAATATTTATATAAAATTATATAATCTATCACAAATGATTATACAAGTAATATTATATAATTTAATATTTTTAAAAAATTATTAAGTAGAATAAGTTAACCAATATTTACTCCTTAAATAAGTGCATATTTATGTGAATATATATATATATATATATATATATATATATATGATTAAAGATATTCTTTTAAAAAGTTAAAATCTCATGAATATATAAAGATAAAACTATACTCAAATCTTTATTCTTCTTTATTGAGCATCATTTCCATTTAAATGTTTAGTTTAACCCTTTTTTTATAATTGTCAGCGATAGAAATCGAGTTGTATAGAAATGTTACAGAATCAAATGAGAGCCATTGCCCAACCGTCAGCTTCGTGTTTTATATAAAAAGCGAGTCAAAGACCTTTTAGGCCACAATGTAAACGGATTCCGTGTCCACAACAAGTGGCTCAACTTCACTATTGCCCCACCACTATACCACTGCGATCTGCAACTTTTTAAGGCCCCAAATTTCACTAACCTGACAAAATATCTTATTTCAACGTTCAAATATTTTTCTGACAACCAAAAATTCTTGGAAACTAATAAGATTTAGTGCTACACAATTATAAAGCTTAACGCGGCATCACCGCCCCGCATATATATAATATAAAGTGAACTATAAAAATTATTTATTTTAAATATTTTTATTTGAATTAAATTTATAATTTACTGTTTTCTCTTTTTATTTTCTTTTTCCAAAATCACTATAAGCCAAATTTTTTCACTCAAAGAAGCTTAGAATTCTATGTCGTTATAAATTAGTAAAAGGAAAAATAATGTGAAAAAGAAAAAATTTAAAATTATTTAATAAGAGAAAAATAAAAACAAATATTAAATAAATCACCGCCCCTATTAAAAATATGAAGTTATAAATGGATCTAAGAAGTATTTTAATGAGATATAAAAAAAAGTTCTCTCCTTTTTTTTTTTACACGATGTAAAAAATAAAAAACAGTGAATATTTCTAACTTTTTATATTTCATTTTTACCGAACAAAACATAAAAGCAATAGCAAAATAATTGTTTCACACTCTAAAGTAAGGTATCAAATAGGCGAAAAAAAAAGACAGAAAGAAAATTAAAGAAATAAAGAAAAGAAAAGATATGATTAATGATATAATATAAAAAATTAAAAAATACATATAAGAAGAGATATGCATAAAAAATAAAAATAATTATATGGACTAACATTTAACCTATATAAAAAAATGAATACTATTTTTATTATTAAAAATATTAAATAATAATAACATATAATTTACCTTTATTATTATTTTAATTAGTATTTTTATTCAAAATAAAAAAACTGTATTTATATTGTATTGAAATTAAAAATGTTATTTAGCAAGTGAGATTAAGAAATCAATAAAATTTAAATACAAATGACTCAAAGCTTGTATGATTTTCTTCTCAAAAATAATTTTCTCTTTTCAAAAATAAAATATTAAAAAAATTATTAATTACTAAAATTTATATGAAATTAGTCATAAATATAGAAAATAAATATAAATGTATTATAATCCAACTCTAATCGTAGTTGGTGTATAAGTTATATAAATATATTAAATAATTTGATAATCTTATTTACATAAATGATATTGTAGAAGCATTATACTAGGAAGGAGCTTATAAAAAATAAATTTGAATAATGATTAATAGAAATTAATTTCTAATAAAAAATTTAGAGAATGGTTAGCATTAAACTTCTCTTTAAAATAAACTTTTGAAACTATTCATTGGAAACTGTTGTCTATTCTTGTTATTTAAGAGAGTAGTTATATGTGAAAATACTTTCAAAAATAAAGATTGGAGAATGATTATTGATGAGGGAATGTTAATATAATAACACAAACACAATAGGAGAATAATAAGCAGTAAAAGAAATTCTCCTAAACTTGCAAGAATCAGTGAAGAGTAGCAATAAAAATAGAGCAAAAATAGAACCATAAAATAGCAACATGGAAAAACTCTTCAAGGATTAAAAATCACGGGTCATCCAAACCAAATAAATAATCCACTATGATCAATAAAAGGTGTAAGAAGGACTCCAATGAGTGCACAAATTGTGCTTATGAACAACTCAAACAAACAAAACACTAATGCTTACAAATAAGAAACAAGAGGATGAAAAAACCCAATTATAAAACATGAAATTGAGATATCTATTTCTCTTTCTCGAGACATTTTTACAACGATCCAACTAGACAAAATAAAAATTCACTTATTAAAAACATGTCAAAAAATCAGCCCAATCCACTATGAACGAAATTGCAGTTGCAATATGAAAAATAATGCACAAGTGATGTGCGAAAATAAGATATGATTCTCTTTCTCTTTTTTTCTCTCAATGTTTTGATGTTAGGAGCCTCTCTTTTTTTCATAAGGGCCAACATATTTGAGCTTTTCTCCACATAGGAAGGGAGCACACACACACTCTTTTCTCATACCCTATTTGACCCCTCTTTATTAATTTTAGTGAGACACAATAAGCCAACATATTTGGGCTTTTCTCCACATAGGAAGGGAGCGTGCGCGCGCACACACACACACATTTTTGCATACCTTATCTGACCCCTTTCCATTAATCCTCTGACCCATTAGAAGGAATCATCGTGGAGGCTCAAATAAGATGCTGCGTAGTACATAGGAAAAGGAATCTTAACTCTCACTGCATCTTACATGAATATGAAGGCAATATTAGGGTTATTTATAGTAGTAATTGTCAATATGACATAACCCATAATTATAATTGTTTAGTTAGAGCTCCAATCTCCAGCTCCCACCTTAAAAGTAATGTTCTGCTCAGAGTCAATGAGTATACCCCCAACACTCACTTTGTATTCAGTACGTAGTTAATAAACACAAAACAAAGAAAATATGAGTAAATTATTTATAAATTATATATTAAGGCAATTCTAATTGCTTAATGAATAAAATATAACTAATCACTACATAAATCAAACAAGCATTGTGTATCGGATAGGACATTACTTAGTCTTACTTACAGAAAGAGGAAACCGAATAGCTACTCGGTTGACCCATAAGGCATATTAATTATAAATTAATTTTAATTAATAAATTAATCATCAGGATCAGGGTTGACCCATAAGGCCCATTAGCCCATAATATCTCCTATAAAAAGAAGGTAAGAAGTATAGGTAGGGGAATGTTTTTAATAAAAAATAATAGTATTCACTGCTCAAAGCCTAGACCTGACTTCAGCATTGGACTGCCTTTTGCAGGTACCCTCCCCACGTCACGCAACGTCAGCAAGATACGGAAAGACATCACCCTATCCAGGCAGAGACTCGAAGACTGGTGTTTCTATAGCAGGGACATTTTGGTTCCCACCGTGGGACACGAATTGCCTTACTTTTTCAATCATCATGGTATTAACAAGAAGCCAACAAGAGGGGTAGATTTATCAAGGAGGAACTTCTCGTCAACAGGAAGGTGTGACACCCAATCAACCGATCCCTGAAGTTGTGGCTGCCAGGAGGGTGATGAAAGCCTCTTTTCTGTAGTAAGATAGCTCCAGCTCGAGATGAAGGAAATGCAACAGGCCAGAGAGAAAGAAGCTCTTGAGATGTCGGCCTTAAGAAGGTAGAATGCTAACTTGAGGGAGGAAATCAAAACCCATGTACCCTCTAAGATTACCCCTTCCGCTCAAGAGCAAGGAGAGTCCTCGGCATTGCAAGAAAAACCCAAGGGAACTCTACAAGTTGGAACCCCTACTAAACAGGGTGACGGCCCGACTCGAACCCTTTTTACTCAGCTTATCTTGGAGACCAAGTTACCTGATAACTGGAGAGGTTTAATGTTAGAAAAGTATGATGGGACGTCTGACCCGGGATAACACTTGGATATTTTCATGACCCAAGTCGCCCTGTATACAGAAAACGACGCCTTAAGGTGCAGGATTTTCCCCACCTCGCTTCGAGGACCAGCTCTCAGTTGGCTCACCCGACTTCCCCCTTCATCTGTCGACTCTTTTGCAACGCTTAAGGATGATTCAACCTCTAATTTGCCACAAGTCGACCTCACACCTTGACATCCCTAGCACTTGTCTACATTCATTAGGAAAAAGGGAATCACTCTGAGCTTTCATGGAACGATTCGGCAAAGTGACCCTTTCAATCCATAATCTGTAACCAGCCGTGGCTATGCACCACCTTACAACGACCCTTAAGCCAGGTCCTATCGTTAACAACATATGCAAAAAACCACCACCTGACCTGGATGAATTAAGAAGTAAGAATGCAAAGTATATGCAGATGGAGGAATTGGCTGATTATCGAAATCAAGTTTGGACGGACCAGGGGTCCAATTCAAAAAATATAGATAAGAGAGAAACTTTTAAATCTCGGCAAGAAAACAGAGAAAGAAGGAATGAGCTTGAGAGGCCGTCCAGGGGGCCCAAATATCCCTCTTATGCTGCACTTAACACTAACCGGTCCAGGGTACTTGATCAAGCCTTGGCAACAGATATTTGAGTATGCCTACGCACACCAATACCTCCCTCGAGCAGACAAGAACAAATCTTGCTGGTATCATCGCAATAAGGGCCATACAACAGAGGAGTGCACGACCTTGAGAGATAAAATTGAAGATTTGATCAAGGACGGACACCTTAGAGGATTTGTGCAGAAAAACCCCACTTGTCATTCTGAAAGGGGGAGAGACCCTTACCCCGATTCATTAAGAAGATACCATAATAAGCAACCCGAAAGGCAACGAAGTCGGTCAAGGGAACCTCCCACCACACGATACGATGAACATGAGAAGTATCCTAAGAGGGTTATTAATACCATTGCTGGTGGGTTCGCAGGTGGAGGACCCACCCATTCGGCTAGAAAAAGACATTTGAGGCAAGTACGCTCCGTCAACAATGTGTCATTGGGTAGTGGAATCCGGATCCCACCCATTACATTTATGGATGAAGACTTTCAGGGAATAGATCCAGTACAGGATGATGCCATGGTCATAAGTGTGGACATCCTTAATTGCACCGTCTGAAAAACACTAATTGATCAAAGGAGCTCGGCCGACATCTGTACTGGAATAAGTTCAAGCAGCTAAGCATACCAGAAGAAGAACTCGGAGAATATCAAGAACCCCTAGTCGGTTTCTCCGGGGAACAAGTAGAGACCCAGGGATGTATCGACCTTTACACCTCATTTGGGTCAGAACACGAGAGAAAGCGTATCAAGGTCACTTACCTGGTAGTACACACGAATACCTCGTACAATATACTACTCGGCAGACCATCTCTTAACAAGTTGAAGGCCATTGTGTTTACTCCTCACTTCGCTATGAAATTTCTGTCAGAAAGGGGCCGAATTGTTACAATCCATGTTGACCAAAAGACAGTGAGGGAATGCTATTTTGCAAGCCTATGCCTCAAACCAATTCAAGACTGTAGACGAGATGTCAATATTGTATCCCCTCGGTTTGGGAAGGCCTTGGAGATTGAGCTGGATCTTAGGGTTGATGAGGGGTGTCAGGTTAAACCCAATGAAAATAAGCAACTTTTACAGCTTGGACCCAAGCCTGAACAGGTTACTTATCTTGGGGTCGGTCTGTCCGTACAAGAGAGGCAAGATTTTGAGAAAATATTGCAACGTAATGCTGATTTGTTTGCCTGGTCGACTTCTGACATGCTGGGCATCGACCCTGCATTTCTCTGTCATCACTTATCGGTCTACAAGGGGGCCAAATCGATAACACAGAAGAAGAGGAAGATCGACAGCGACAGAGCGAAGGCAGTGAAGGAGGAAACTGGTAAGTTGCTATAGGCCGGCTTTATCCAAGAGGTCCGATATTCCACTTGGCTGGCCAATGTGGTCATGGTTAAAAAAGCAAATGATAAATGGCGAATGTACACAGACTTCACAGACCTCAACAAGGCATACCCAAAGGACGCATATACTCTACCAAATATTGATACCCTGGTGGACGGTGCAGCCAGTCACAGGATACTCAATTTTTTGGATGCTTACTTTGGGTACAATCAGATTTGAATGTACTCCCCCGATGAAGAAAAGATGATATTCATCACGGACTAAACAAATTTCTGTTATCAAGTAATGTCATTCGACCTAAAGAATGCAGGGGCAACGTATCAGAGGCTGATGAATAAAATTTTTGAAAGACAAGTGGAAAAATGCATGGAAGTGTATATAGACGACATAGTGGTTAAATCTACTACCATGGAACAACATCTTGCTCATTTAAAAGAGGTATTTGGGGAAGCCAGGAAACACGGGATGCGGTTTAACCTCAAAAAGTACACGTTCGAGGTTGCCGGTGGCAAGTTTTTGGGGTTTATGTTATTCGAAAGGCGAATCCAGGCAAACCCTGACAAGTCCCAAGCCATAATCGAAATGACCAGTCCTCAAAATATTAAGGAGGTCCAAAGACTTGCTGGTCATATTGCTGCCTTTTTGCCCATAATGGTAGACAGGTCTCGGCTTTTCATTGACCCACTTAAAAAATCCCAAAAGTTTACTTGGACTGATGAATGTGAAGCGACCTTCGTCAAATATAAAAATATGTTAGCAGCACTGCCTGTATTGACAAAACTGAAGCAAAAAAAAAGATATGATTATTTACTTGGTCGTGTCAAATAATGCCATCAGTTCGGTCTTACTACAAGAAACACCTGAACTGGCCATTGTATACTTCATAAGCCAAACACTCCAAGGCCCCGAATCACGCTATCAGTTAATAGAAAAAGTAGTGTTGGCCTTAGTCGACACAGCTCGTCAATCAAGATATTACTTCCAAAGCCATCGAGTGGTGGTACGTATAGATTGCCCAATGGCCAAAGTGTTGAGAAAACTAGAGTTGGCTGGTCGGTTGGTAACATAGACAATTGAGTTATCCCAATTTGGTATCCTTTTCGAAAACTGACGCCTTCTTAAAGCACAAATCCTTGCAGACTTTGTCAATAAGTTCATAGCCTAGAAACACACCAGCTTTGACATGTGAAACCTGCATGTTGATGGATCATCAAATTGACTGGGTAGTGGAGTAGGAATTATACTTGAAGGGCTGAGCATCGTAACTATTGAACAATCTATTCAGTTTGGATTCAAAGCCTCCAACAATCAAGCTGAGTATGAAGCTCTACTAGCAAGTCTCAGGTTGGCAAAAGAAATTGGAAGAAAAAGCATCACTTGCTGGAGCGATTCAAAGATAGTGGCAGAACAGGTCAATGGAACATATCAGGTAAAGGATGCCATTATGCTTCAATATTATCAAGAATTAAAAAATATAAAGGATGAATTTGATGAAGTACATGTTTGACACACACCGAGAACCATGAACGAACGAGCCGATAGGCTTGCCAGGCTTGCTAGTCAAAGGAAACTTGATCAACTACAAAGCGTGATTCATTAGGAAATCCCTCAACCTAGTATCGCCAAATAAGAGTGCATGGACATAGAAAATATGCCTTAAAATTGGATGACTTCGATTATTTAGTACCTCACCAGCAGCAGCTTATCAAAGGATCCAGCTTCGGCTAAGAAAGTACGAATACATGCAGCTAAGTACCTCCTTCTCGGCAACGAATTGTACAGAAGAGGAATTTCATCGCCTATGCTTAAATGTCTCAATGAAGATCAAGCCAGCTATGTCATGAGGGAAATTCATGAAGGTATCTGTGGTACCCATTCGGGTGGACGTACCATGGCTGCCAAGATACTTATAGCTGGATACTTTTCGCCAACATTTGCCCAAGATTGCCAAACATTTGTGAAGAAATGTATCCCCTGACAACCACACGATCCTCATTTACAACAACACGCTGACACCCTTCACCATTAGTTCTCCTTGACCCTTTGCTATTTGGGGAATGAACCTTCTCGGTCCTTTTCCCTTGGCAAAAGGGCAATGTAAATTCCTAATTTTTGCGATGGATTACTTCACCAAGTGGATTGAAGCTGAATCATTCGCCACCATCACAGCCAATAATGTCTAGAAGTTCACTTGGAAAAATATCATTACACGTTTCGGTCTTCCTCATGCCCTAATTACAGATAACGGGCTACAGTTCACGGGTCACCGGTTTAATGAATTTTTGGAATGGTTCCACATCACACATAGGGTCATGTTCGTTGAACATTCCTAGACTAATCGTTAAGCTGAGGCTGCCAACAAATTCATCTTACATGAACTCAAAAGAAAATTGGGTTCGGCAAAAGGCAAGTGGGCGGAGAAGTTACCCGAGATCTTATGGGCTTATCGATGTATGCCCCAAACGACTATAAAAGAGACCCCTTTTCAGTTCACTTATGACACTGATGCCATGGTGCCAGTCGAGATTGGAGAACCATCATTTTGGAGGCAAAACTTTGAGGAATCGGCCAATGACGAATCCCTAGCTGTCAACCTGGATTTACTGAACGAAGTACGCGGTCAAGCAGCAATAGTAACCGAGGCTAGTAAAAGGATGATGGCAAGAAAGTTCAACTCCAAAGTCAACCCAAGACAATTGTATGTAGATGACTTAGTATGACAAGTAATAGAGGAGGCACGACAGGATCGACGAGAGGGAAAGTTAGCCGCAAACCGGGAGGGACCCTTTAGGGTAGTGGCGTGCCTTGACAATGGGTCGTACAAGCTGGAGACACTTGAAGGAAAGCTAATACTGAGGACTTGGAATGTCACATATTTAAAACATTACTTTAGTTAAACAGTTGTAATGATATGTAATTGGTGCACTCTTTTCCTCATCCAGGTTTTGTCCTCTTGAAAGAAAGTGAAAAGGGATTTTTCTGGGAAGGTTTTTAACGAGGCACACATTATCAATAAAAACTCTTCTGAAGCTATTCGGTTATTTTGGATTCTCATAATTATTAATTCCCTCTCAAGTACCCCTACTTGGTCAAGGATGAATCACTTATTAAATTTCCCTCCCAAGTATTTCTACTTGGCCAAGGTTGAGTTAATTAATTCCTTCCCGAGTACCCCTACTCGGTCAAGGATGAATAACTTGTTAAAAATAAGTACTTCTTATATTCCCTCCTGAGTACCCCTACTCGATCAAGGATGAATCACTTATTAAAATTCCCTCATAAGTACTTCTACTTGACCAAGGTTGAATTAAGTAATTCCCTCCCGAGTACTCCTACTCGGTCAAGGATGAATTACTTATTAAATTTCCCTCCCAAGTATTTCTACTTGGCCAAGGTTGAGTTAATTAATTCCTTCTCGAGTACCCCTACCCAGTCAAGGATGAATAACTTGTTAAATTTCCCTCCCAAGTATTTCTACTTGGCTAAGGTTGAATTAATTAATTTCCTCCTGAATACCCCTACTCGGTAAAGGATGAATAACTTGTAAAAAAACACATGTACTTCTTATATTCGCTACCATGTACCCCTCCTCGGTTAAGGATTAGTTATTAGAAGAAATTGTTATAATAGTCAGTCAATTATACCTAATGGGTTGACGTCAGTGTTGCTCATACAAATATTACTAGTCAGTTACTAATAAGAAGCAGTTTCAGAAAATGTTGATATTCATTGACCGATGAGCATTACAAAAAATTAGGCACTATCGGCCCCTGGTAAAAAAAAAAAAAAACCTATATCCCCCCTTCGGTGCCCTGATGGAGCAGGGCTTCCTCTTCAGCCGGGTTCCTGTTTTGGCTTGGTACCAAGGCGTCGGGTTCCACCTCCTCGTCTACTTCATCATATGGTAGGAATCTCCCACCAAAAAAGTCCCGCGTTAGGTCAAAACTAAAGCCCGAGGGTATCTGGCAGAACTCCACAGCCTAGCAGACAACATGATTGAAATTGACTTCGTACTCTGCAACAATTTTTATACTACACTCGTCGGTTAGAGCCCTCAGCTCAGTTTCAGACCTTTGCTTCTCTTCGTCCAATTCTGAGCCCTTCGCCTCCAATTCTGAACTCTCTGCCTTAAGTTCATAATTTTTTCACCTCCAGTACCTCATCGGCAGCGCGCAGCCGGTTACCCATGCTATAGAAGTGCTCTTTCAGCTGAGCCATTTCCTCCTCTACTGACTTATTGGTCTCTACCAAGCTTGATCAGACCTCTTCACTCTGGGCCAGAGCCTATTCGGTGGAGACGAGTCAGCCTTAGACCCTTTCCAGCTCTTGCAGGAGTTCCAATGCAAAGCTGCGTACCATCGCCATCGCTTACGCTTAAAACTCGCAATACCACTGCTAGCGAGTCCTGTGGGTCTGCTTGTTTATAAGGACTCGGGCTGACTCTGATAAGGAATTCAAACACACCATTTGGTTGACCCGAAAACCTTCAGCAAAGAACGATTCCAAGATGGTGTCAATTGGCATGACGGTGAGAGCAGAGGAACTTCCCCGACCACTTGACCCAGCATCACGAGCATGCTTGGGGCTTTTCCCCTTCTCTGACTCCTTCTCCTTACCTTTGTCTTTTCTTTTCTTTGATCAACCTTTGGCAAAGGTAGGGTCTTGAGGAGGAGAGCGGACTTCAGTTACTAGGGGCAACTAATCTATTACAGGGTGTCAGTGGACATGGGCTAGAGTACCTTCAGGAGCTTTCAGCTTAAGACCATGCCGATACCCCAATCCGGCTCCTCTTTATGCCATTAGCCCTGCAATACAAACAGGTCGAGTCAATATAACCCAATTTTCAAGCGAAACAAAAGCAAAAATATGAAACATACCATCCAGATCCACTTGGGGTTGGGGGGACTTCAACAGCAGAACTAAGGAGCGGGCAGGGAGTTTCTTAGGCAGAGTCTTTATATACTCCAGAGCTGACAATTCCTTAGCTGATAACATTTCCTCAAGATAAACATCATATCAATGAGGTACCCGAGTCTAGTGGAAAGGAAAGAGGGATCAGTTTTCCTTGTCAAAAATATATTTCTTACCTATAGGGTTCATGGTTACCTTAAAGTAACCAGTTTTGAAACCCTTAAAGGACGCAATATAAGGTTTGAATAAGGGCAAATCGGCCTGCCTTATTAAAGACACCCACTTCGCCTTATCAGATGGACGCATACAAAAAAATGCAAAAACAAGCCTACCCTAGGTTCTATGTAACGAAATTTACAAAGGATCCAAAACGCTTCCATGGCCATCCACCCATTCAGATGCAGTTGAGTAGGTGCAACGTTCAACATCCTTAACACTCCCATTTGGAAGTCGTCAAAAGGGAGTCTAACATCTAACTCTCTGAACATATACTCATATACATAGAAGGTGTCAACCCCCTCAACCTCTTCCCGTAAAAATACTAAGTCTGGGTGATCGATCCCATCACCCTGACAGGTGTTTATTGCTATAGGATACGGATTCGAACACTCCCACAAGGATATGTCACAAGTATCTACAAAGGTTTGAAGACATTTATTCTTCTAGAAGCACGAAAAGTAGGTAGCCACTTCGCCATGCACCCATTCATATCCAAGTATGGAACATGGGGGCAAAACAGGTCTCTCCCTTGGAGGGCTCGCATTCGGCAGAGGTTTATCTGACTCAATACCTTCCTGGAATGATTCAGCCTGGTCTTCATCCTTCCAAATTCTAACCTCAGACCTATCCCTATTTGATTGTGAAGAAACTTCCTCAAACTTATCATTCATGAGGCTCTCATCCTCGATAACAGTAGTCGGCCTCACATGATCTGAAAGGGAATCCTCCCACACTTGTGAACTAGCCATGATGATAATAGGAAAAGAGAGGAGTGAAAGAAGCTAAGCGTACCTTTCGGTTTGAAGAAATAACTATGCAAAAGTGAGAAAGGCAATGCACAAAAGATACTCTTCGGTGTAGAGCAAAAGCGTGTGAATGGAAGGATGGTCCACCATATATTTATAGAATACAGGGCATCGAGCAAGCGAAGGGTCACAACCTCCGAACCGTTAGATCTTCCTTAGATCTGATGACTAGGAGCACGCACCCTTTCATTTCATAGGCTCTATACACGAGGAAACCCTAGAGATTGAAAACCCTAATTCATTAACGCTGACATCATCATTCTTTTTCTACTAAAATTAAATACTTGATATGAACATATCAAGAAAGCTGACTACCACATCATCCCTTGACCGAGAACTTCACCAATGATTCCAACCCTCTCATCTTACATCCTCGGTCTCGGGGGGCTAGTGTACTGGATATGACATTACTCAGTCTTACTTATAGAAAGAGGAAACTGAATACCTACTCGGCCTACGAAAGACGAGTACCTCACAAAGCATATTAATTATAAATTAATTATAATTAATAAATTAATTATCAAGATCAGGGCTGACCCACAAGGCCCATTAGCCCATAATATCTACTACAAAAAGAAGGTAAAAAGTACAGGTAGGGGAGCTTTTTTAATAAAAAATAATAATATTAACTACTCAGAGCCTAGACCTGACTTTAGCATTGGAATGTCTTTTGCAGGTACCTTCCCCACGTCACGCAACGTCAGCAAGATACGGAAGGACATCACCCTATCCAGGCAGAGACTCGAAGACTGGTGTTTCTAAAGCAGGAACACATTGTAATGTCTTTTATTTTTATTTTTCTTCATGGAGTAATTAATTATCCCCTTCTTAATTTATGGATTGATGATTGGAAGTTTTGTGCCTACAATTTCAATAGTGTCATAAGTATAACATCCCAAATAAGGAATTGAGTAATAGTGCACACTTCTATTATTATTACTCCAGTGATTCACACTATAACAAATCCTGGTATGCTCTAGTGCTTGTCAAGATAGTTGAATATATTTCCCACTGTCTATGACATAAGTTTGCTAAGTTTGGTCTCTTATTAGGGCGTGAGTACTTTATTATTCTTTATGATCATACCAACACTATTTGTCTCTGATCTATACCTAGCATTTTCAACTACTTTTTTTGTGAAATTAATTCACAATCACAATACAAATTACGAACATTAACTTGTCCATTTGGTGCAAATTCATCACAATTACATCCCTTGTATTAAAGTCCTAAGAGTAGTCTTTATCCATACCCAACATACTGAAGATTTGGTCTTAATCATCATCCTCGAACTAGCCCTCTATCTCCACTAATTCCTCTATAGTCAAGTCTTCATCTTCTCTGAGGTCTCCAAAATCAGCCACAACCTCTGTGCCAGTCTCTAGCTCTTGAATAAAGGTACATGGTCTATCCATCTGATCATGGTCATGGAAAGTATATACGTAGTTCACCACAGCTAGCATTCAAATTGTTCCTTGATATATGTGTAAGTTAAGGGTATGATGAATTCTACTACTAGCTAGATAATCAAAAGGGATACTATACCCTATATCCATCTTTAAGGTAAATACATCACCAAGTTCATTATTTACAATAAACTTACAGTGATAGAACAGCTGCCACTCTTTAATTACATAATTAAGCCTACTATCTACCAAACACTCTAATAGCCTAATGGGTCTGTGTAGGTTTGTCATGCTTGTTTGTTGAAAACATTTGTAAAGAAGAGTTCCTTCCTCATCACTAAACATATGTAGTTTTCAATATCACAATACTAACCAAACACTAATTATATCAGAAAATTAAAGCACACATACTTAAGTAACCTACTTAATAAGTTCCTCTCTCAAATAAGCACTTTTTTGTGCACTATAATCACAATTATTAGTTGTCTCCAACATCTCATGAGGTCTTACTCAGATAGGTGAATAGTCGCCAATTAATCCTTGCACATAGATACAACGTATACAATATAAGGCCCTTTAGCAAAGGTATAGGTAGAGGTGTTAGTCAGGAAATGAGTGTGAGGCCATGTAATGTATTTGCTCTCAGATAGATTGTGTACACTTAGGTGAATATCTTTCACCACCCTACATTTCTCTCATATTACTACAATCAACCTCATATTCTATACTTTTAGTGTATCTCTGTAACTATTCATACTAATTCCTTTATCACCTTTTATCCATAATATCCCTTCTTTCATCTCATTCTCATAATAATACAATTTCACCATTTTTAATCATACTCAATTTCCAAACCAAGATCCATAATAACAATAACATGCCATTCATATATAACCAATTCATTGACCAATTTGCTAAAGGTCAGACAACTCCAAACTCAGCCCAAATTGTATATTCCAACAATTATATTTCATATCATACAAAGAACAATCAAGTGTACATTGATGAATGCAAATTTTACTAGGTTTTAAGTAGTTTTCTAGGTTATTTTTTTATAGAAAATGTAATTTGGAAGGTGAAAGCTGCAAAAAAAATATATACATATTCAATAAAGTCATAATTTGTATTTAATAATTCAAATTGTGTGAATTTAATAAAATTCTGATATAATTTTGTTAGTTTTGCAGGAGATTCTAAGCTTAGAGTCTTGAGGATAAGGATTGAAGAAGATTCAATTAAAGAAAGTGGAAGATTCGAGCTTAAAAGATCAAGAATAAAGTGATATATGTTAGGCGTATCAACTTTGGGTGCGTAGAGTTAACACTTTGAAGAAGAAAATTCATGAAGAGTACACGTACCGAGAATGTTCACTCTAAGTGTTGAGAGTAGCCACGCACAGAATTGAGTGTCCACTCTAACTGTTAAGAGTAGCTACGTGCAGAATTGAGTGTCCACTCTAGGTGCTGAGAGTAGCCACACGCAGAATTGAGTGTACACTCTAACCACTGAAAGTAGCTACTCAAAGCTGCGCGTGGACACTCTAGTCACTTAAAGTAGCTATGCACAAGGCTTATTTGCATAGAACACATGTGTGTGGACACTCTAGTCACTTAAAGTAGCTACGCACAAGGCTTATTTGCACAAAACACATGCGCGTGGACACTCTAACTGCTAAAAGTGTCCATGCAAAATAATAGAATTTTCGAAGTCACTTTTAAGTGATAACTTTGGATGTTTGGAGTTCCTATCTCAACCTTAGAAGCTTCTGGAAGGCTTTCTACGTTATTACTCTTAGTGATTAAAGTGTCAACATGGAAGATGGCAAAAAAAAATTATAAATAGTTGTTAAGAATTCAGATTAGGAGTCTTTTGCCATTTTTTGTTTTCTTTTCACTTCTACACCTTAGGAGAGTTAGAGAGGGATATTGGGGGCGACTTCCAAGCTTTGGACCTTAAGGAATCAAGTTGAGGATTAGATTTATGAAGAAATTCTGTAGCTCCTTTTCTACTACTTTTCTTTTCTTTTTTTTTAGGAATATTTTCTGATTTCTTTTTATTAGAGATCCATGGATCCAAATTTGATATTGTGATGTAATTTTGGATCTGGACCTTGAGGTTTTAATTGAATTGAGTATGTGATTCTATTCTTAATGCATTTGTGAACTAATCCTTCATTCAATTGAACTTAGAGGAATCTTCATCAATGGAAATTGAGTTTATTTCTCAGATCTGAATCATATGCCTAGGTTATTAAGATTTTAGGAATAAGTATCACATCCTATAATTTCCAAAACTTAATGTAATATTTGGTTAAATTTCACCTAAGGAATTAGGGAGGTTTAATTACATATTAGGATCAATGAGGCAAGGAATTATCCTTTGGTTAAAGAAGTAAAATTGATTATTAATCAATTAGAATTCTTAAGAGTCCAGAATATGATTACATTGGAATTGAAAATCTGGTGAAGTGATTCCTAATTATTTTTCACATAGCATTTTAATACAAAATTCGTATTTCTATTTTGCTGTATTTTTCAAATTTTTGAACTTTATTGTTTTTGTTTGTTAATGATTCAAAACACTCCAAATTCATTTGGCTTAACTAGTTATTAATTTGTGAAGTGGTAATTGATAGAACTAATCCTTGAGGATGATACTTGGGACTCATATTGATTTCCAAATTTTATTACTTACTATAACTACCTAGTACACTTGCTAGTTAGTTCTCTAATTTTTGTGACATACATTAACTCAATCACTCAAGGTCAAATAAGCATGCATCATCAATTTTCCTCAATATTTAAAACCTCATTCAAACATATATTTATAACAAGGAAAACACACCACATACTCTTAAGAGTACAAAACATTTGTTTTGTTCTAATGAAGGGATAGAGCTCTCCTTAGCTCGATGAGATGATTTTGTAAATGGTTTTGCGGAAGAGATTGTCTAAAGACCAAGTTCTTCCTATATATTACAAGGTACAACACTCTAAGAGAGGAGAAAATAGAGAAATATAGAATGAGATTGAAGAATTAATCTCTAAGGAACTTACTTGGTGTTGAAAGGAAAGGAAATTCAAGCTTGGATTCAGAAGGAGTTTGGAGCTTGTGAGGGATTTCTCTGAATAAAGGAAGTGGGAGAACAGAGAAAGAAGCGAGTAAGAGGTTTCTTGCATTACAATACAAGTTTTAGAGTCATAATCTCTTAAATACACTTCAAAACTAGTGAATTCTCGTTTGAGCGAGCTGATGTCTCAATCAAGGAATAGGAAAGTGCACTCAATATTGCAGTTGTACCACTAAAAAGGAGTACCAAATGCATATCCACAAGGACTGTTAATTAAG
Organism: Abrus pulchellus subsp. cantoniensis; assembly: GCA_024086825.1. Lineage (NCBI taxonomy): Eukaryota > Viridiplantae > Streptophyta > Magnoliopsida > Fabales > Fabaceae > Abrus > Abrus pulchellus. The sequence continues at coordinate 18,986,991 of CM044056.1, forward strand.
ATTTTTAATCCTTAATTACTTAGTTATTAAAGAACACAAATAAAGGAATTATGATGATAATTTTGCTAAGATGAAAAATAGCAAATAAAAGGGAAACAGATTTCAAGAATTAAAATCTAGAAAATGAGATTAAGTAAATTCATATTAATAAAGTGAGTACCTAGATTATAAATCCTTCTAAGAATCCAAACAACTAGATTCCTCCCTCAACTACTTAATTTTAATCTCTTAGAGCTATAAGAATTCCTAAGATAAGCCAATAACTTTCTCAAGGATAATATCTCCTAACCCTTAGTTGATTAACTAGAATCTCTTCCTTAATTAACATCCCCTAGGTTGCATTAAATTTGATTTGTGAATTTCACTATTAGGGTTGTCTCTAATGCAGAAGACTTATGTGATTTCGCGTCTTCGTAGTTTTTGTTGGAGGGAAATACTTCATTAAGAATTTTTCTGTCGTAGCCTCTCATGAAGTAATAGATCCTCGTGGTAGAGAGTTTAGCCATTGTTTCACTCTACCCTTGAGAAAATGGAAATAGCTGCAAACAGATTGCAACATCAGTAGCTCCATTAATTTTAAAAGTATCACAAATTTCCAAGAAATTAACCAATGAGCATTGGGATCTTCATCTTGCAAACCCATCAAATTGAATAAACTGTTGAACAATTTGAATAATATTAGGCTTGATTTCAAAATTTCCTTGCACATCTGGTTGGATAATGCTATATTTTGTCCTAGTTAATGACGAACGAGCATAATCTAACATAGTCCTTGCTTCATCCTCATTATTTGTCATTTCTTCCATATAATTCTTTATGTTCTCCTTTTGTACTCGCAATCACTTTTATCTCTAAATTTTATGTAAAGTTTTCTTTTTTGGGGTCAAATTCCAATATTGTAGCAGAATTAGTTCTGGTCATGCACGAGAAAAACCAGCTTCTGAAACAAATGAAAGAAAAATAAAGAGTTTAAATTAAGACTCAAGAAACAAAGAAAAATTAACAAACAAGGAATCAAGAAAATTTTATGAATCAATCCCTGACAATGATGTCAAAAATTTGATGTATTAATCAATGAATGGGCAAGTGAACCCATTGTTGTAGTAGTATCACTAAAAAGTGTAACATCCTAAATTTTCAATTGCATATTTCTTGTTTTCAAAATAAAGAGTTTCCTAAAAAAAAAAAAGAATATTCCTTTTTGCCTAGAAGAATATTCTTTTTAGCTCAAGCGAAAATATTTTACTCAAACGAGAATGGATTAGATTTTTCCAACTATATTTTGGCTCAAGCAAGAAATCTCTCACTCAAGTGAAAATTCACGATAGAAAAGGGTAGCTCTCGAGCCTATTTTTGCTTAAGCAAAAATATCAGTCAAAAAGTAGTAATTTTTGTCTGGTTTTCTCGTTCAAGCAAGAATTAGTGAGAAAAGTAAGTATCTAAGTGGTTTTGAGATTCTAAAACCCTATTTCTCTAAGTAGGAAACTCCTTTCATCTCTTTCTCTGTTCTCTCACTTCTCTTCCTCAGAGAAAACTTGCATTAACCCTGGATCTCTTCCAAATCTAAGCTCTAACATCCTTTTCTCTTGATCCTAAGAAGAACTTAGTCTTTGGGCAATACATCCGTTGAAACGTTGTGTTTTCCTCTAGATCTTGCAAAGAACATAGTCTCAGAGACCCATTTCTAGGTAAGGGGAGTTGATCCCAAAACTCTAACGTCTATGTATACATTTTTTAGCTTAAAATTCATATTCTCTTGCTTAGGATGGTAGATCCCTAATATTTTCTTAACAAATATAGTGTAAAAATGAATTTTTGAGTATAAAAAATCCATAATATGTTTTCAGAATGAGTTTTTAAGAAGATTTTCATAAAGATGTTATTCTATATATATGTATATGTGCTAGAAAAAGGGATAAACCTTAGGATAGATGATTTTTATAAAGAGCAAGAGAGTGTAATCTCTGGCAATGTATTTATCAATTGTACGATTGGGTTGAGTCCAAAGGTGTCTGACCTTTGGCACATTGTATTGATTTTTATGATGTGAAATTGATTGATGAAGAGTGTTTGACTATTTTTGAATGATGAAATCCATTATTACTAAAGGGTAATAAAAAGAATTAGTGTGAAATTGATTTCATGTGAAAAGAAATTATAAAAGAGAATTGATGTAAATGATTGATTGATGATCTAATTGTACATGAATGGCATAGTACGATGAATTTTTATTTTGAAGATAAAGAAAAAGAGTGGAAATTGTATTATTGTGAGAAAAGTGATGAAAAGAAATGGATATGAATATTTGAGAAGTACTAAGGAAAATGTGTCATGAAAAACTGACAAGACTGTGTATGGATAGTTACAAAGATACACTGAAAGTATAGAATATGGAAACGATTTATGAAAAATCTGGGGGAAACATAGGATGATGGATGACATTTGCTTGAGTGTACACATTTTATAAAATACGAATGCATCAATTGACCACACACTCGTTTCCTGACTAACACTCCCAACTATTCTTTTGCTAAGGGGCCCTTTTATTGTAAACGTTGTATCCATGTGCAAGGGATAACCGACAACTATCTATAATTATTAAAGACCTCAAAGGATCTTGGAGGCAATGATTGTGAATTGTGGGATGTGTGTTTATAATAGGTGAGTCATGATGGATTGATTAGTGTGATTATAATACAAGTATTGTAATATATCAACGGGTGTAATTATAATGCATGTATCATAATTCATTAATTAATATGGTTATAACACACTTATTATGACATGTTAAACTGTGAAATGAATAAAGTGGTACGGAGTCAAGGATGGAATGATTAAATTTGGTTACATGTTAAATTTGTTGTAGGCTCATTAATATAGTACATGAGGTAGTACTATTTTGACATGTATTCTGTATTAAATAATGTTTTATATATTACTTGATTCACTTATAAAATAAAAGATTTAGTGGGGTGGAGGATACTCACCATTACAAATTATTTTCTAGGAAATGAAAGTGAAAAATAAATTAAGGTTGATCCGTTCTACGATCATATCCTTGGTAGAATGATAGGGAAGACTACTCTGTTAGGACTTTGATTAATTTTAAAAATTGTAATAATTCTAATTTAGTTTTCATTCAAAGTTGACAAGAATATGTAACTATTTCTTTTTTAATTATTCTGAATTTATAATATTTTGATAAGTCTTGTTGTAAATAATAATTTAAAGTGTAATTAACTACTTTTAATTTGTAGTTTCCATTCAATTTTAAATAGAAATTTACTCTACTAAAAGGTAGTGTTGTTCATTTTTTTTCATAAGCATGTAATATGAATTAAATCAATTGCCAAGATGTAAATTTTTAGTTTTTACTTTATTTATAAATTAAAAATTTTGAAACTATTTCCTGTAGTAATTTGAATACCTTTTAGTTTTCATAAACTAAATAAAAGAAATGTAAGTTCTATATTTTGTTCGATTCTTTAAGCTATAAATACAAAAGAAAATCACTTCATTTCCCTTCTTCATTATAAATTATTATCTATATAGAATAAGAATTTAAGGATGTTACAAAAAGGAGTACTAAGTGTCATATCCATAGGAACTTTTAATAAGATTTTCAATCCTTAATTACTCAGTTATTAAAGAACACAAATAAAGGAATTATGATGATAATTTTGCTTAGCTGAAAAATAGCAAATAGAAAGGAAACAGATTTCAAGAATTAAAATCTAGAAAATGGGGTTAAGTAAATTCAGATGAATAAAGTGAGTACCTAGATTATAAATCCTCCTACATCCAAACAACTAGATTCTTCCCTCAACTACTTAACTTTAATCTCTTAGAGTTGCAGGAATTCCTAAGATAAGTCGATATCTTTCTCAAGGAAAATGGCTCCTAATCATCAGTTGATTAACTGGAATCTCTTCCTTAATTAACACTCCTTAGGTTGCATTAAATTTGATTTATGAATTCCACTATTAGGGTTGTCCCTAATACATAAGAATTATGTCATTCTATCTCTAGAGTTGCATTCAAGTATTTTCAAATGAGTAATGATTAATTCATGCTAAATTTCTACTCAAAACTAGAAACATGAAAATAAGATAGGAGATAAACTGAATCATTAACCAACAAGCAAAACTACTCAATTAAACTAAAATAAAAACAAAACTTAAAAGAGTTTGAAGGAGAATTCTAGAAAAAGATTACAAAGAATTCATTACATCTAGGTACTCAAAAAGAAAATAGAAATTAAACATAGAGAAACTACAATTTAAGAGTAGAAAATAAAAAGAAAGTCTTGTTGTAATCCTCAATTGTAGTCGTAACTATTTTCTTCCTTCAGAAATGTCCCCCTAGGTTTTTACATATCCTTTTTTTATATTGGCAACCCCTTTCTCATTTCCTCGTAGATGCACAAATCTGATGCACATCAATCTACACTCCCAGATACATGACCGTATACTAGTAAGGATAAGTTCTTTCCTTACAACTGAAACACAATCAAAACAATAACAACATATCAGAAATATTACAACACATATAATTCAATCATATAGTCAATTAATATTTCTTTCTCAATTATGCACTTCCTCATGCATTATGATCACATATATTTAATGCCTCCACTTTATGAGGTCTTATATATAAAGGTAAATAGTTGCCAATTAGCCCATACACACAGATACAACGTATACAATAACGAGCCCATAAGCAAACGTATAGTCAGGAGTCTAGTTAAGAAATGAGTGTGAGGTCATGTAACACATTCTCTTACAAATAGACTGTGTACATATGCACGAATGTTGTTCACCACCTTATATTTCCTTCATATTTCCAAAATTGTCTATGAATTCTATACCCTCAGTATATATTTATAACTATTCACACTAATTTCTTCATCATTTCCTTTCACCTCATTTTCATCATTCAACTAAAAAGGTAATGCTTACTCAACACACTTCTGGACTAAGTCCTTATCATATATATTACATAAATATAGTATAATCACTCCAAACTAACCAACATATTTCACCAACTTTTTCACTATAAAATAACATTCATTCATATATTTTCAAGCAAGAAACAAACCATAACACTCTCGTGAGCACAAAAATATTTACTATGCTATAATGATGAGATAGAACTCTACTAACCTCAAAATGAAGATTTGGAAGAAAATTTTTGAAAGGTGTCATCCAAGGGACTGAGTTCTTTCTATATATCACAATAGAGAGCATTTTTTTGAGAAAATAAAAAGAATATAAAAGGGGTTGGAGATCTAGCCTCTGAAAAATTTTCATAGATTTTGATTGAAACGAAAGTCCAAGTCCAAATTCAAAGCAGGCATGAGGTTTAAGGGATGTTTCTCTAAGAAGGAAAGGTAAAGGAACTGAGAGACAATGAGAGAAAGTTAGTTGAATTGTAATGCAAGTTTTAGTGTCAAGCCTCTATATTTATATGTATATTGGTCCTATTAAATTATGTTGCATATACTTGGATTATATGAAATTTCATATGTTGGATTGTAAATGGGTGAGCGGTGCAGTTGCTGGGTGAAAGTTGTGTGTTGCAGTGATGTTTGGTTGTTTGTTCAATAAGACTAATAGTAAGGGTTTGATTGGATATTAAGTGTCCTATATGTGTGTTTTGATGTAAGAGTATAGCAAAGCCCTTTTCATTTTACAACCTTCATTATTTTGACTTATTCTTAAGAATATAGAGTTTTGGGTGCAAGGTTTCTCGCTCAAGCAAGGTGCACCTCGCTTAAGCGATATTGGTTTGTGCTGATCTAAGCATTCTAGAGCGATCTCGCTGAAGTGAGATAAGATAAGACATTCCCAACTCTCCTCTCACCAAGGCAAAAAAGGATCTCACTCAGGCAAAAGGTATCTTGCTCCGGAAAAAAGCAACCTTGTTTAAGTGAGAGTAACTCACTCAGGCGAAGAGTCGCAGGAAAAATTGCAAGCTCTCAAGACCCATTTTTTCCAGACAAGATGCAACTCACTTAGACGAGATGTAACTCACTCAAGCGAGATGTCACTCGCTAAAACAAGAATAGCAGAAATTTTGGTTGTCCTATTGTCTGGTTTTCTTACCCAGGCGAGAGTAGAGCTTGCTCAAGCAAGAGCATACAGATCCGAAAGGGTATTTAAAGAACCTCAACACAGAAAAAACCCCCATTTCTCACCAGGTAGCTTTCCTTTTCATTTTTTTCTCTGTTTTCTCATCTTCTTCTCTTAGAGTAAACCTTCTTGAAGCCAAATTTCTTCCTGATCCAAGTGAGAGCATCTATCTCATCAAGATCTAGGTGAATTTCTGGAGGCCAGTTCTCCGTCTTGACTTCTTATACTTTGTTTTCTCTTTTTCAAGAGTTTTCTACCATGTCTTTCTAAGTATATCTGAATCATTCAAGCCGTATTCCATATCCGAACATTGGATCTATCTCTTTGGAACTCACAAGAAATACGATCTTAGAAACCTATTCCAAGTTGTAAGGCCTTGGTTTGTATGTGTTGAAAATGATAAGACTTGAGTGTAATGCTTGCCATGAATGAATGTGTTTATCTTGTCTTATTGCGTTGATTGTTGAATTATAACTGAATGTGTTGTCGATCAATTAGATTTTTATAACATTATTTCATCTCATTCCTAGCCCATTATTCCTCTTTTGTGCCTAATTGGTTGAATTGGATCATTATATGATGTTTGAATTTTATTTGGGCTTTATTTAATTTTTCCAGTATTTGGCAAATTCATATACTATTTTGGTTTCTAGACAATATCTTGAGTTGTAGAACTCCTTTCATTATGATTCTTGATTTTTAGGAAAGCTAAGAGAAAGTTTCACATTTCCTATGAAGAGGTCAAAAGTCAATTCTGATGATAAGAAGCTAAAACTGGGTCTGGAAAAAGTCGGAACACTGTAGTCGGATCCTGAGCAAGGTGCAGTATTTGGGCCATATCTCAGTTCACAGACATCCGATTAAGCCTATTCTAGTGGCATTTTAAAGCTGACATCCAAGGCTACAATTGTATTTCAGGCTACGAACCAAAAAGAGGTCATTTTCATAGCCGAAAAAATGGAACAAAGAGATGAGCGAAATTTTGATTTTTGAATTTAATTTTTGGCTCTTCTCTTCTCTTCTCTTCTCTTCTCTCTCTCATTTTTTTTCTCCCCTTTTACAACTTGTTTTCCTCCATTAATGGAGGCTTAGATTTCCATATAATTTAAGGATTAAAAGAGACATGACACTCTTGAGGATTGATCGCACATTGGCATAAATTCAATAACAATTTCAGTTTCATCTATTCCTTATTTTCTTCCTTTTGCTAATTATATTTTTCAATTGAAGTTATTCGTTTGGATTGATGATTATGCATCTAGTTGATTACGTATTATTCGATTGATGTATGTAATTAAGTTTTAAGGAACATGAATTGGATTTTCAGGTTTGAAAACTACGATTAACGGTATTGGTAAATTAAATTGGCACAATTCAATTAAGTTCTAGAGTTTTCTGAATTTTAATTAATTATGTGCTAATCGAATGCATGAAGGTCTTCATGTGAATGCTGAGTTCGAATTGAGGTTTCATTCGGATTCATTGTTAATTACCAAATTGTTTGTTGATTTATTCTCTCAAAAAATCTGGTATTAGAGTAGTCATTTTTCTTCTTAATTCTTGGATTGGAATTTCAATTTCTGTTCACTCTTCATTCTAATTATAATTAAGTGCATTTTTGTTTTCTTTATAAACAAACCCCCCCGTCTTATACACTCTCTAAATAAATTAATTTGTCATTGTGATTTTTTTAGAAACGACCCTAGTTGCTTTTTACGTACTATAGTAATTAGGTTTATTTTCATCCGTGTGCGACCACGTGTCAAATTGGCGTCGTTGTCGGGGAATCACTGGCCTTTTTTTACATATTTAGAGCGTTAATCTTCCTTATTTTGTTTTGCGTTCTGTGTGCAAAATTTCGGTTTGCAATTTATTATGTTTTGCGTTTTGCGTTTTGTGTTTTACGTCCTGTGTCCTTATTTTATTTTGTTTTGTTTTGAGGTATTTATTGTGAGTCTTGTAGGTGGAAAACTTCACTACCAGTTAGACTTTAGAGTTTGAGGCTGAATTTTGGTGTCCAAATAGTATTCATCACGCTGATCAACTTTGTCCAAAGGAGCTCCCGCAAATTCCTTCACTGGTAGGTGTTTTCCTATAAAAGGGTAAAAAGGTAATTTTTTTGGCGACTAACTCAGATTGAGCTAAAACTTGGTCAGACATTGCAGAAAAATTCAAGGATCAATACCTGAAATTCCAAAATTCCATCATTTAGACCACTTTTTCAAATTTTTTTGTATTTTAGGATTTTTAAAAATAGTAAAAAAATTCTCAAAATAAGAAATTTTATTTCTAGTACTTCTGTGATGGTCCTATATTTTTTTAAAAATTATTTCGTTGATTTTATTTCTCTATTAGCATACTATCAACATATTGTGTGTCCAACGTTCTTATGTGTCTAATGTTGCATGACACGAGCTAACCCTAGTGAATTGCATCCTTATAATCCTGAAATTGATAGGATATTTCATCATTTAATTAGAACACATAAAAGGCTTTCCTTCACTAATATTCAAGTTGATAATAGTGTAAGTTCTATTAGTAGTGTTAATCATTCTGTGCATTCTGAGTCTGAGTCTGAGTCTTTGCATTCTGATTCTGAAGATATTATTAATATGGCTAACAGAACTTTGAAGGAACTTGCAACACCTAATGTTAACTATCATGCTTTGGCAATTCAGTATCTGAATTTGGATGCAGACTTTGAGCTCAAGTCAGGGCTGATACATCTGCTGCCCAAGTTTCATGGTTTAGCTGGGGAAAACCCTCACAAGCACTTGAAGGAATTCCATGTGGTGTGCTCAACCATGAAATCACATGGAGTGGAGGAGGACCACATCAAGTTAAGGGTATTTCCTTTTTCTTTGGATGGATCTGCTAAAGATTGGTTGTACTACTTGCATCCTGGTTCCATCACAAGCTGGCAGGACATGAAGAGAATGTTCTTGGAGAAGTTCTTACCTGCCTCAAGAGCTACTTCTATTAGGAAAGAAATTTGTGGCATAAGGCAGATTATTGGAGAGACTCTACATGAGTATTGGGAGAGGTTCAAGAAATTGTGTGCAAGCTGTCCACACCATCAAATCAGCGACCAGCTCCTCATTCAATATTTTTACGAAGGTCTCATGCTAATGGACAAAAGTATGGTTGATGCTACTTCTGGAGGGGCTTTGGTAGACAAAACTCCCATTGCAACTCGTGAATTGATTGCAAACATGGCTGCCAATGCACAACAGTTCGGTACCCGAGCCATGGTGTCTACAAAAGGAGTGAATGAAGTGAAGACCTCTGATACAAACCAGCAAAGGATGGAGAACAGAATAGAAGAGTTGACAACGCATTTGGCACTCGGTCAGACACAGTAACCTCAGCAGTCCATTCCAGTACCAGCAAGCATTTGTGGAATTTGTTGTGTACCAGGTCACACAACAGATCAATGTCCATAGATGCAAGAAACAAATGAAACAGCTGCTGGAATTTTTCCTGGAAAACCTTTCCAACAACAACAGCAGCAAAGGAATTATGACCCCTTTTCCAATACATACAATCCCGAATGGAGAGATCACCCGAACCTAAGGTATGGTAATTCTAATCAGTTCCAGCAGCAACCTTAATATCAGTTCAGGCACCATGCTGCAGAACCAAACATGAGGCAACAGTATTCACAGCAAGCAAAATTAGACCAATCACAAGCAGTAGCTCAGAATCAAGCCTAGCAGATTTGGTGAAGCAGATGGCAACCAGCAATGTCTAGTTTTAGCAGAGAACAAAAGCCAGTATCCAGAATCTGCAAACACAGATTGGTCAGTTGGCTATAACAGTAAATGAGCTGAAATCCCAAGGTTCTGGCAACCTTCCCTCCCAATCCATGTGTAATCCAAGGAATGTGAGCGCCATCACTTTAAGAAGTGACGCTTTGAAGCTGACATCCAAGGCTACAATTTTCCTTCAGTCCATGAACCAAAAAGAGGCCGTTTACATGGCCAAAAAAATGGAACAAAGAGATAAACGAAATTTTGAATTTTGAATTTTGAATTTAATTTTTGGCTCTTCTTTTCTCTTCTCTTCTCTCTCTCGTTTTTTTCTCCCCTTTTATGATTTGTTTTCCTCCATTAACGGAGGCTTAGATTTCCATCTAATTCAAGGACTAAAAGAGACGTGACACTCTTGAGGATTGATTGCACATTGGCATAAATTCAATAACAATTTTGGTTTCATCTATTCCTTATTTTCTCCCTTTTACTAATTAATTTTTGAATTGAAGTTATTCATTTGAATTGATGATTATGCATCTAGTTGATTACGTATTATTCGATTGATGTATGTAATTGAGTTTTAAGGAACATGAATTGGATTTTCAGGTTTGAAACCTACGATTAACGGCATTGATAAATTAAATTGGCACAATTCAATTAGGTTCTAGAGTTTTCTGAATTTTAATTAATTATGTGCTAATCGAATGCATGAAGGTCTTCATGTGAATGCTGAGTTTGAATTGAGGTTTCATTCAGATTCATTGTTAATTACCAAATTGTTTGATAATTTATTCTCTCAAAAAATCAAGTGATAGAGTAGTCATTTTTCTTCTTAATTCTTAGATTGAAATTTCAATTTCTGTTCACTCTTCTTTCTAATTATAATGAAATGAATTTTTGTTTTCTTTATAAACAAACCCTCCCGTCTTATACACTCTCTAAATAGATTAATTTGTCAGTGTAATTCTTTGAGAAACGACCCTAGTTGCTTACTACGTACTATAGTAATTAGGTTTATTTTGACCCGTGTGCGACCACGTGTTAGCTGTGTGTTGAGCTGATGTGAATATATATGTATAGATATATATATTGAGTAGTGGCTGAATTCGAATGAGAGGGATAGCCTAAGTTCTAGTGCAGGGCCTTCTCGCTATAGCTAGGGGTCTCAGGGAGAAAGGCCTGCGTCTATCGCCTTCTCATTGTAGCGAGAGAGCAACAGTCTAGGCTGTATTTCTGGGTGCAGTCTCGCTATAGCGAGAGGGCCTCGCTGTAGCGAGATTCTGCAGAAACCAGAGTGCAGTTTCTTCTGAATTTTTCGCTATGGCGAGAGGGCGTGTCGCTGCAGCGAGGTTTAACATGTCGTTGTAGCGAGAGTATTGCGTTTCAGACTGTATTTAAGGGTTCTTAGAGAGCTGCCCCTCGACCTCTCTCTTCTTCCCTTCACATTTTCAGTTGATTTCTACCCCAAATCACTAGAAAACCTCAACCTCTTGCGTGATTCTAGGCCGAGGTGAGTGATTGAAGCCATTTTGGGTAAGTTCTATGTTTTGCCTTGAGATTTCTTGAATTCTTCCAATCCTCATTTGATTTTCTGAGCTTGGCTGCATTTGTAGGGAAGTTCTTACGGATTCTAGGCTTGAATAACCGAGAGCACTTTGAAAAACACCAGATTGAGGTAAGGGGAGCTTACCCTAGGTCATTTTGATGATTTGGGAGTGATGAAAGATGTTGAGAAAGAGTTAGACCTACGTTTTTGGAATAAAATTATTGTGTTGATGTGATTGATTACTGTTGAACCCTAGGAGAATAATTTGATAGCCGAATGATAGAGTATTGTGGTTGTATACTGTGAAAAATCCTAGGGAGGATGACTCAATGTGCTGAATATGACGTATAGTAAATTGTTGGGCTGTTTTCTGAGTTAATAATGTTGTATTTGCTGAAAATTGCTGAATTAGCTGAGCTGTTATATAATTACTATTGCTAAAATACTGAATGAGTTGTTGCTAAATTCTATCCATGTAATTGCTGAAATTGTTAATATGCTGATTACTACATCATACTAGAGCTGAATAGGGCTATCATGATAGGCACTGTGTCACATGCTAGGTGGGTAGTCATGTGGCTTTAGAAAGCTGAGTTGTACTATCTGGATCCAGATACCAGAACGGGTCGCTCCCGGAATGGCACAGTTCCTCTGAACTTGCTGAGTGTGTTGTAAAAGGCCAGATGGATATTGTTTCTCATTATTACATGAGCATGAGTTGGGCTGGGCTGCATGGGCTGTAATTGCTGTTTCTTTCTGATTTGCTGCGATTATTTTACTTGATATGTTGTTCCTTTGTAAGCTCACCCTTGTAATTGCTGTTGTTGTGATGTTGTGCTGCGATGATCGTATCTTGGTACGTGAGCAGATCGGGCAGGAGAGGCTTCAGCTTCCCAGGCTAACCGAATTAGCTGATGGAGAAGCGGAGGATTAGGCATTAGGATATGTTAGGACTTTCTTATGTATTAGTCTTTTGTTGTAATTAATATTTATAATGACAACTAAGTCATATTTTGTAATACTTGCATTGTTTAAAGATTATTTTCAATTAATACATGTTGATTTCTTTTGATAATTATCCATGAATACCTAATTAAGGATGATTACTGTGTAGTGCTGAGATTTAGTGGGTCATGTTTATGACCTTGTCCTTGGGGTCGTGACACAGGTAAGGGGAGTTTACTTGAGCTGGCTTTACCCATTTACTAGATGCTAAGATACCTGTATATACAACTTCATCTTAGCTGAGAATAAGTTAATGCATGAATAAACCCTAGGGAAGAATCTCGAGTAAGCATGACTGAGTGGATTGATTGCGGTTAGTGGATGTATTGAGCTGATGCATGTGATGAGGTTTTTTTGTTGTTTTGTGATGGTACGAAATGATCTCTACTTGAGACAAATGTTTAAAACTATTGTGATAGGACATAACATGCTGCGAAAATATTTGATTAATATTGCGAGCTGCTTAGTTTTGTCGTGAATATATATATATATATATATATATATATATATATCGTCGAATTAGCCTTACTGCCCTAACCATATGGGACTTACTGCTACAGCCCTATTCAAAAGAAATAAGAATTGCTGTACTTCCAGTAGAAGATTTTCATAAACAAAGAACTGTACAAAAGCAATATTTCAGAACCATTAGTTCGTGGCGTTGTTACAGACAGGGACGACTATTACAAGTCTCACCCGAAGGGCCTGTCAGCTATCCAGCCTATAAACCATGGTTATAGAAATTTCATAAAGGAAATTTAAAATCAAGATCCAGAAGAACACCTTCATCTGGTTCCGTAACAATACACCTGTTAATTATTTATAACTTACTCAACTAGATCTGGTTATTTGTGAATTTTTTTTATTTTTTTTTTATAAATTTACAAATTCTGAAATTCTTTTACCATAGCCACCAGACATCATAGGCAGAAATCATGGGCAGACATCGCCTTTGAAGAAGACATGGAAATAGATTTAGCAAGTCTAAACATAATAATCCAGTCTTTCATTCAAACCCAGAAAACAATAACCAATCCCAATAGAACAGAAGGAACCCTTAACCTTCAAAAAGACAAACAAAAAACTTCAAACCCAAACCATTATGTGGCAAAAGGAAAATTTTCCTCAGTCATACAAATGGAGCCTGAATTCTGGGATAAAAATTCGTATAAAGCCATTACCAAAGTCTTCCTATATATATATATATATATATATATGGGTATATTATTGAGACTGGTTGATAAGTGCTGTGAAATAATGTGTTTGAATGCTTAATATATTGTTGTGTTGCCTAATGTGAACTTGTATCATTCTAAAGTTGAGTTACGTGTTTAAGTAGTTAGACATGTAATGATAAGAGCTGAGTTACGGGTTTAGATAGTTAGACATGAAATGATAAGAGCCGAGTTACATGTTTAGGTAATTAGACACGTAACAATATAAAGACTGAGTTGTGCCTTATCTGGATCTAGATACTAGGATGGGTCGCTCCCAAACCAAAAAAATAAATTAATGTATTGGATAGGCTAGGAATGGGCTGAACATGCTACATTAATTTGCTGAGATTACTGTGTTGTTTGCTGAGTATGGAATGAGTTTAAGGACTGCATTGTTTTGCTGAGCATTTTGATGTATTAAGTTGTATATACATAAATTAAATTTTATTGATTTTTTTATTATGATTGTTTGTTGTGTAAGTTCACTCTTGTATTTTGTTTGTGTAGCGTGTGTGCTGCAATGACCGTACTGTGGTATGTGAGTAGAAGTGACAAGTGAAACGTCCACTTTCCTTGCTAGAAGGCCTGACTAAGGATTGGTTCAGACTGAAGATTTTAAGATTTGTAGCTTTATTTTTGTCAGTCTAATTTTTAATGTGAATCTAGGCTATTTAGTTACAATTTTTAAAAAAATGTAATTTTAATTATAAGTTTGTTTTGAACTCCGCAGTGAGTAACTCCTATAGAAATGTTATTAAAGAACAATTATATATATATATATATATATATATATATATTTAAAATTTTATGATTATGCCTTGAAACCCTATTTTATCAATGAAATGATTATCTTTTTTTTATTTTCTGTTAATTCACCTAAGTTAAATCCTTATTCTTTTTAAAATGCCAAAATTTTTTATGTAAGGTTTAATTAAACAGTATGTCACATAATTTTATCAAAAAGAGGATGTGACATTTAGTTGTTGAGTTTTGTGAAAATTAGAAATAATATATATTTAAAGTTTTATGAAAATGTCCTTGAGACTTTATTCTACCATTGAAGTGTTGATTCTTTTTAAATAAATGTTAAAATTTTAGTACTTAGAAAAGTAATGTTATTAAAATGAATAAAGTTTTCTTTATGTAACATCCTAATTTTATTTAATACAATAATAGTAAAATTTAGTAATTAAATGAAAAATGAGATAACTTTTTAGTTATCAGTTAAATATAGCAATAAAATTATTATATATTTCATTTATTTTGTTCAATTGTACAAAACTTTGAATAATAAATCAACAATGATTAAACATAATCTGAAGAAGAAGCATTAAAATACATAAACATACATTGTTCTCATAATATACATAATGTTAAAGTTTACACAATATTCATTAAAATACAATAAAATACATTAGGACTTCATTTCCAACGTTTACAAAATACAAAACATAATGAGTCCTACTGAGCAGCCTATCTATTACATGACCAAAGAGACACTAGTCATCCTCGTGTCATCACTCTTTCATCGCAATATCTTCATAATCAAAGTTGTCATCTGATCTGAGATATATATCACCAAGGTCTGCAGTAACCTGGGTACCAATAATCTGCTCAAATCTCCAATGAGATAGTCTTCCAAGATAATCATGGTCACGGTACATGAACAAATACGTCAATGTTGCTGGAGTCCTTACGGTGCTGAGAAAGATATATACACAAAGGGTATGATGGATTCTACTTATGGGGAAATCAAAAGGAATACTATAAGCTAATTCCATTTCCATCATAATAATGTCACTAGGTACATCACTTTCATATACAACAATCCTAAAGAAACAAAGTTGGGGGTACTCATTAAATACATAATTTAACCTATTATTTACAAAACTATCTACTAATTTAATCCTCTCGAAGGACGTTGTCATCCTGATTTCTTGAAATGGTTATGTAAGGATGAGTCTCTATTTTCATTACTAAGCATACAATCACAAAATTCAATAATACAGATAAAGCAATCATACAAGATTATTAATACCCTAATTTATTCTACTTAAGTTCATTACTACTAATACTTTCCTTTTCACATTTCACTGCCCTTGAGATCCCTCGAGGTCTTCCTTAGCATAGATAGTCGCTGGATAGCCAGAGCTACACAGATACAATGTGTGTCGACTCGACTCCTTTTAGCAAAAGCATGGTCAGGAGTATTAGTCAGGAAACAAGTGTGGGCCTATGGTGCTCCTACTCTCATTTATTTTGCACAATTCAAGAGGAGCATCCACCATTCTCATTTTTCTAAGACTTCTCAGTCGTCTCCATCTTCCACACTCTTAGTGTACATCTGAACTATCCATACTCATCCTTATCATATTCCATTCTCATTTTATTTCTCTTTCCATATTTTCCATCTCATCACTATATTTCTCACTATCTATTTATTAACATATTATTCATGCTTTTATCTCTTTCTTTTACTCTAGTTCATTATTATATCACACATAAATCAATCATTGCCAAGAGTTAGTTCCCTCGGACTCAGTCCATCATGTACATGCATATATAGTCAATAAAAAATCATACACATCAAAAACAGGCTTCAAATATAACAAAAACATGTTTTTATCCAACATATACTTAAAATCATACACTTCATCACAATATTTTCATGAATACAAGCATACCACTTCCTTAGTAACAAAATAGAGCTCTCTTTACCTTGAAATGAAGGTTTAGTAAAGGGTTTTTAAGGAATCTTACTCAAAAGGTTGAGTTCTTCCTAAATATCACAAGAGTTTCTATTTAGAGGAAGAAGAACAAGAAAATAACCAAGGAAATGGAGAACCAAGCTCTAAAAACTTACCAAAGAACAAGGCAAGTGATCTTCCAAACTTTGATCGGAGAAAAGTTGAGGTTTTTCAAGGATTTGCTGAGAAAATGAGGAGAGAACATATGAGGGTTGTGACTTGGATTATAATCCAAGTTTCTTAACTTGGAAACCCTCAAATACCCCTCAACTCGCGATATTCTCGTTACAGCAAGCGATTCTCGCTATAGCAAGACCTTCTCTCGCTACAGCGAAAAAATCAGATAAAATTACACTTTGTTGTTTGTTATTCTAGCTACAGCGAGAGCTCCTCTCTATAACGAGAGCATCAGAATGCCTGGTTCTGGGGGCTGATTTCTCGCTACAGCGAGACACATCTCGCTACAGAGAAAAATCTTGCAACTTAAACATCTAAAACTCTCCTAATTTCAAGCAACATACATTAACAACTCATACCAAATACAAAACTAATAAATAATAAAAATAGGGGTGTTACACATTAATTATTTTTATATTTTAAAAGAAATTAATTTTATTTATTAATATAGAAAAATCTTAATTTTTTTCTTAAAAAATCTTGCATTTTAACTCATAATTGCTTAAACTTCTTTATCTATATCTTAACTGTTTTATTTTTAAGTTTAATTAAATTTTTTTCATATTTTAATTTTAGTTACTTATATTTTGTTCTAATAGTTTTTCAAGTATTAAATTAAGTCTTTTCTCCTATAATTTTGTTCAACAATGAATAAAAATATAATATATTGTTAACTTGTACGAATTTTTAATATATATATATATATAATTAAATAAAAACACTATTATTTTATATATTTTTATTATTTCTACAAATTAATATTTTATTATTTTTTATTAATTATGGAATGAAATTTTGATGTGATAGATTTAATTTAAATAACTAAAAAAGTTAAATAAATTGAGTATAAGTAATTAAAATTAATAAAATCACACATATAAATTGAAATACGAGGATAAAAAATACCATTAAATATTTTTATATAAGTTATCTCATATTTTATGATGATGAGATATGCCGAAATGATTTTAGATGAATTCATATATTATCTTTTGACATTTACAAGGCTTAAGCTTTAATCAATTACAATTATAAAATTTTTAATTATTATTAAGTCCCAGTCTAAATATGAATGCTAAATTGTCTTTGTATAAAATAAGTCGGGAGGATAATTTTAATTGGTGTCTCGATAATAACGATGTAACATTATATTGACAAAAGCTTACATTTTATCAAGCTTTGTCTCTATACTTTGAGTACCATGTTTAATATTTTTTATTATTTATTACTAATTCAGCACTTCCATAATTGAACGAAAGTCTTGCTTCGATCTTGCAGAAGATCAAATTATCTATTCACCGTTTATTCCTAGACAAATGTTCATAGATAATCACTCATATGAGATTTTTTTTGTAGTCTTATCATAAACTTTGAATATATTTTTCAAAATATAAATAAGATTTGAAATATCTAAGCTTTTAGATAGTTAACATACAATCACAAAAGAGTACAAATTCCTATAAGCTTGAATTTGTTCAATTCATGTCATTTCAATTTAACTTAACATTGCAAACCATATCAGTTCAACTAATTTGAGTATTTACTAGCTATTCAATCTCAGATTTTCTTGTTTCCCTCGTATAGTTGTGAATATACTGGTTAGTTGAAAGAAAATATCATAATAGTTGTCAATTTTTCACAATATATCTCACACTTGTTTTCCTCGTATAGTTGTGTAGCAAACTAAGACTTACTTTGTTATACGTCTTATATACAATTAATGTTATATTAATAATCATAAATTTAAGAAATGAAACTTTCAAAAGTAAAATTTAAAATATTTAAAAGATAATATATTTTATAAATATAAAAATAAGTATTTACAAATATCAAAAAAATTCTTATAAAATAATAAAGAAAATGATGAATGAATGAATTATGAATTTTATCGTTATTTAAAATTTTGAATAAAATGAACCCGATATTTGTCACACGTTACGTCTGACTTGGGAGAGCATGAAATGTAATGAAATAATATTTGTAAATAATTAACTTTGTATTGCACAACGCGCATTTTTTAATAGATTTTGTATAAATAATTAACTTTTACTGTTTTGAGCATTTTTTAAATAGATTTTGTATAATTAAAAATTTATAAAAAATTAAAGCACTTATTTTATAAAATAATTATTCTTAAAATATGTTTAAAGAGGGTAATTATTAGCGTTTCTTAAATTTAAGATGACAAGTGATGAAAACGACGTCGACGTTGAACAAGTCCTAACAAAATAGTTAACCCTAGTGGCACAGGATAGAGACACGTGGATGTTCTAGATTTCACACTCTCTCCTCAGGCTCTTATAAATTCAGGTCAAGCTTCTGCGTTGAAACTCATTCCGGTGAGTGAAGTAAACCAGCAAGCATCGTTTCTTTGCCTTGTATCTGTGTGTGTTGTGCTAATATTCGATTTTGAGAATGTCTGGCTGTGGCAGTGGTAGCTGTAGTTGTGGAAGCAGCTGCAAGTGCGGCAGCGGCTGCAAGTAAGGAATCGCGTTTTTGTATCTTTCTTTGGTTACACAGAAGCTTTGGATTTCGATTTTTTCTTTCTTTTTTCTTTTCATGGAATGTTTTGATTGGCTTTGTTGGTGCCCTTTTGGTTGATTTGTTAGAATCCTGTTTCTAGGGGATACAATTTTCTGCTCTATGTGAGTCTCTGTCTGTGTCTCTGTTTTCTTTTTATCATTTTTCTTTTATTTGTCGGTGGAAATAATTTTGGGTGTTTTGGATTGGATTTTCGAGACTGGGCTTTATGAAATTCGATGCTTTGTTTTGTTCTCTACGTAGGATTTTAAGGGTGCCTTTCTACTCTCTTTCAAGCTCTGTTTTCTTTCATGGCCTTCCTCTTTTCTCGCAATTTTTTTTTCTGGGTATTTTGATTGGCTTTTTGAATACCCTCTTGGATGAAGCTTATGAAATTCGATGCTTTATTCATCTTTCTGAGGCTTTGTTTTTTCTTTCGGTGTCTTTTCCTTTTCTCAACTTTGCAAAATAATTTTGTGGCAGTTTAAGCTAGAAAAATGTTTTATGAACGTTTAAAAGAAACACTAAAGGCATCTGTTTGTACCGTAAACGTTTTTTATATACGATAAGGATTTTTAAATAATTTAACTGTTTAAATTATGTTTATGCAAATTCTCTTTGATAAATTGTCTAACAACAAAATAGTACTTTTCTGTTTTCTTATGTGTTTTCGCATAGGTTTTACATGTTTTTAGTGATTTCACTGGGATGTTGATTTCTCAGAAAATTTTTCAGTCTTTGATGTCTCAAAAGTTATTTTATATATAAATAAATCATTAGTCTAAAAAGAACTACGACTTTTTTTTATTATTCTTTTGAAAAGATACTAAATTTTAATTGTTGAACGTTATAAATTATATGATATTAATCTGGCGAGTGATTATAATTACATCTATTTCATATAGAATAAAATTTTATTACAATTAAAACTATAAATGATGATCATTTCAGCACAAATAACATTTAATTTCCCCATATTTACAAGAACCATACGTTGATATGTTGTTTTCTTTTTCGTCGCAGCTGCAATAAGTACTCTGCAGACTTGAGCTATGTTGAGAAGACAACCACAGAAACTCTAGTTTTGGGTGTTGGTCCAGTGAAGAACCAATTCGAGGGTGCTGAAATGGGTGTTGAGGCTGAGAACGGTGGATGTAAGTGTGGATCAGACTGCAAATGCGACCCATGCAACTGCAAGTGAGGTGCAGATGAAAGCTTGAAGCAGAGATTGCAGCAATATATGTATCATCAGTGCACACTTAATAATAAGGAGTGTATGTTTGTGTGTTTGGTTTAAGAATATATAGTCTCCATGGCTCACCTTCATCAAATTCAAATGTTCTAGGATTTGTTGCGGGTATCTTAAGCTATGGTTGCTTTGCGTTTGGTTTGGGTTGTAGTAATATCTGTAATTTGAATTCCCAATCTCTGCTTGTACCGGAATACTATTTATATGAATAAAAAAGGTTTCTTAATATACTCCAATTAATGGACCATTTTATTTAGTATGCATTTATAGACAGAAATCATTAAATAGTATTTTTTTTAATTAAAAATTATAGTCCTTAAAGCGATCAATATGTCAAAATTCTTTATTTAATCAAAATTTATAAGGTGCATTAAATTAAATTACACAGGCTAATAAAATAGTTGAGGTAAATTAATTTTTTTTATTTTAAATTATTGTTATATGATAACTTTATCCTTGTTTAATATCATTTTATTTAAGTTTACTATCAATATTTATCATAGTTAATTTTAATTTAAACTTTGCTAATTTTATATATTAATGAAAATTTTTAAAAAATATATGATAAATACTTCAGAAAAATTATAAAATGTTTTATAGAGAGGATCGATATGACTTTCTAAAAATTGACTAATAAAGAAATTCAAGAAAGAATATATTAAAAAGACTCCTTTACTAGGATAATAGGAAAAGATTAAATGTGATACTATGAAAAGAATTTAAGAAAAATATAATTAAATTTTATTATTTCCTAAAATTTTAACAATTTTATATATTTTTAACAAATTATCAATAAAAAAATTATTTAGAGGATAAGCAAAAATTGGTATAAGTTCAAAGTAGATCATGAATAACATGATTTTTGTGAATTATTTGTATGATCTCTATGATGATTATAGCGTGTGATTCAAAGTAAAATTGCCTATGTTTCTAGTGTGTGGTGTGACTTATATGCACTATTTTTATTTTATTTTTTTTTGTTTCTGAGCATAATTATTAGGTGGAACTTATTCGTAGTTTCCATTTTTTAAATATATTTATGATTACATTTTTGTAGATTGTACATGTATTGTGAATTGTATGAATTGATAATAATAGATTCCTTCTCTCTAAACTTAGAACTATGTTTATCCTTTCTATAGTTTGTACTTGTATTTGTTTTTGGTCAAGTATAATTGAGAAAATATAGAATATGTCTGCAAAAGGATATGTCAAAATAGAGTATTCTATGCAAAAGATTTAAACCTATGATGAGTTTGTTAGAAATAAAGATGAGCCTATAAATGAAACCAATTAAAACTTTATCGAGTGAATAATGAAGATTGTCTATTGTATTCATATTTTGGTCTAATTACAACCGTGTGAGGAGTGACTCTATTTTCCTTAGTCTTATATCTATTTTTGAATACAAATAAATTATTTAGTCTTATGCATTGGAAGTATTTACATTATAAATTGTGTGATGATATTGATTGATACTTGTGTGTGTTTAGTTGTTTCTACTACAAAAATGCAAGTTTGCATGTTAAGTTCATGATTTCAAAATGGTTTTGATTAGGCATTATTAAGACATGTCATGCTTGCTTTGTGTTGGGTTTTTATTTAAAGGGCTTTATATGATAGAAATTTTATAGTTTTAAAGGGTGTGTTAATATTATTTATAACATTTATATAATTTATTTACTTTTTTATGAACTTAATATGATCAGTGCTCTAATTTTAGTAATCCCTTTAGACTACTAATAGAAAATAATATGAACTTGATAAGTGAAAATCAGGTTTAGGCTCACTATAGGATAATGGAAAGGTTTAAAATAGAAAGAATGGTCATAGTACTCAATGTACCAAATCTTAAAGGATTTAATCTCTTCTCACTCATGTCTATTAGAAGAATATGATGATTTGGTTGAGGAAGATCATTGCAAAAAAAATTCTGATTCTGTTGCATTTATTTCATTTAAGTTTTATGGATACAAGTATTCTTAAAATTTTCTACGTCTTTCTGCAATATGACATATAAGGTATATTTATTTATATGGAGTTCTATAAAAATTTAAAATAAAAAAGATTCCTACATCATAAGCTATTTGAAACAAAAAAAAGCGAGAGAAAGAAATTAAGTACACATAATTTTAAGTAATTGCATAAGTGGGGATCTAATAGAGTGAGTGTCACAATGGACCTTATTCTCCTTTAACAAATAACATATCATTCAAACATATACGATGTTTTTAAGCATTTCAGAAAGGATGAACTTTACAATATACTAAAAAAGGTAAGCAAATTAAATTAACACATATATAATTAATACAATATACAACAAAAAATAGAAACCAATATATAACTTTTTAATTTAGGCATGAATTTAATCGAGTAAAATAGGTATTTATAACCAACATACCAAATCACTAAAATTTTAATAAATTTATTAATTTATCAAATTATAATATTTTGTAGCAACTTAATTAACCAATCTAATATTAATGAATTGCATTTTTTTTTTCTAATCATAATTTTGAATTATACTCACTCTACACAAAAGGCATATTAAATAAAAATAGTACTGAATAAGATATAATAACAAGATACTAGTCCAAGGACATTTTTAAGAAGGAAAAAATCAAAACACTTCATATTTTTAATAAATAATTATAATACAAATAATATGTTAAAAAACATAAAATTTTAGTACACAAACTAACATTAACACTACTTTTGTAGGCAATAGAGTTGGTTCTTGATAATCTCTTAAAATTGGTGAATATTTATTGTTACTAACAAATAAAAAAAATAGAAACCAAACAATGAATTGTTGCTTGTTTCTATTTTTTTTTCATATCAATGGAGTGAGGAAAATTGTATTTGTTTATCGATTATTTTATATATATAGAATTTGCCTTAGTTAATACTTAATTTTCTTTTAGTCTTTTAAAAATCGGTTCTCATATTTGAAACTTTAGGAGTAGTATTACTTACCAACCTAATTTATTTTACTTTTTCATTAGAGTTGATTTTTATTTGCATAATTTATTCTATATTTTATTGAACTCTCATCTTGTAGCTAGCTATATGCTATAACTATTTTAATCATATTTGTTGTAATGCTTTTAAATAGATTAGAATATTATCAAAAGTTTAGTCTTTGATGGATGAAATTATTCTAATGATTTATACAAATAGCTACTATTATAAATACATCATTGTATGAGATTATTTGGACTACAAGTATGTTACAGAGTGAACTGCCTTACAATGTTTAAGTAGTGTTTTTAGATGCTTAGAACAAAGGAATGTAACCTTGGTAGGTTCAAGAAGGAAGGAATGGAAACTTAGGGTGAAATTATGGTTTTGAAGCCTTTAAAATAAATGCATTCTCAAGTAGCATATTAAGCCATAAAAAATGTAGGTAAGACAAGAATAAGAAAAGGGAAACAAAATCTTAGAGTCAACATTAAATCAATCTATTATAATTTATAATTTTATCATGAGAAAATTGTAACTTATACTAAAATAGATTGTATTCATGGAAATAGGTAATTTTGACCTCTATTTATTTCTATTTTGAGTTGTAGTAGGGTTGAGTGCAGCCGGGTTTAGGCCAAAATCACTAAATCCGAAGGCAACTGTCAGGTGATTACTTTGATCTAGTTCTATCTGATTGGATACAAAAATATTTAGGTGGATTGCATCGATTTTTCTTGTAGTTGGTAGCTTTCTTGCTTCAACACAAGGGGATCCAATATGATGATGTTAGATCCTTGGACAAACAGACACCCATTTTTTAATAAATACTATATTAGAAATTAATTTTTTAACCAAACATACGACATAAATATATCCCAAAAATGAAATATTTTATTTTTATTTAAAGCTTTGACTTAGGGGATAACACTTCACAATAATTCCGTGCAATAAATAAAGGTGCACAATGCTCTTAATAAGGACATAATCATATTAAATAAGATTTCCTTAAATACTCGTTAACACTCAATGTTATTAAACCTTCTCTAAATGGCGAACCTTTACGTGCGTATTTCTTTATTAAGATGTATATTTGATTATAAAACAATATTTGAATTTAATTTTAATATATATTTTAATTATATTTAATAGTTTAAAATTATTTAAAATCCATTTATTTTTATTTTGAAACTCAAGATAAACATAAATGTAAGTGGAGAGAAGGCAGGTATTGGTTTAGGATGCGGGATGAGATGATGACACGTGGACGGTCGAGATGTGACCTTTACACCTCTCAGCCTCATTATAAGCAGGGTCACGGTTGCTTCACGGATACTCGTTCCAGTCAGTGTAGTCATCACTTCCTTGTTTGTTCTGAGTCATCATCGTAGTTTCCGTCTGTTTGCATCTGAGAATGTCTTGCTGCGGTGGTAACTGTGGCTGTGGAAGCGGCTGCAAGTGCGGCAGCGGCTGTGGAGGGTACGGGCTTCGATCCTCTTCGCTATTTCTTTGTTTTCTCGGATATCAGAATTTTCCTATTGAGGGGGGAAAGTTTGTTTTGGGTTTTAATTAACTTTTTGCCCACCCTTTTGGCTTAATTCTGTGAAATTTTATGCTTTATTTCTCTTCCTACACGGGTTCTCTTGCTTTTAATGGTTGGATTCTTCTTTTGGAATTTGTTCTTTTTTTTTTCTCTGGGAAAATTTTTCTGGGTTTTTCCATTGGCTTTCTGGATACCTTTTAGCTTAGTATCTAAAAATGATACTTTGATATACTGGGATTTTTTTTCCTTCTTCCGTGTCCCTTGAAATACCCATTTTTTTTCTGTCAATTGTCTTTTACCTTGCATGGTTCTTGAGATTTTGGGGTAAACTTTTGCGTGAAAGTTGATTTTTGTGTGTCTCAAGAATTATCCATTTTGTGCATATTTTCACACGCTCACTCACTTTTTTTCTTTTATGATACAGCTGCAAGATGTACCCAGACTTGAGCTATGCAGAGAAGACAACCACTGAGACTCTTGTTATGGGTGTTGCACCTGTGAAGGCCCACTTTGGGGGTGCTGAAATGGGCGTTGCTGCTGAGAATGGTGGCTGCAAGTGTGGATCAAACTGCACATGCGACCCCTGCAACTGTAAGTGAGATGCAGATGAAAGCTTGAAGCAGAGATGGCCCTTACCCCCATCGTCAGTGGCAGAAACAATAGTTAATTGTATATGAGTGTGTGTGTTTGTTTTGTGTGCTTTGGTGTTGACACCTTTTAGAGTTCTAAAATAAAGTGGCCATGGCTTGCCTTCAGCAAATTCAATTGTTCCGTTTGATTTGTTGTGGATGTCTCAAGCTATGGTTGCTTATGATATCTGTTTTGGTGGCTTTTGTTTAAGCTTTAGCTAATTCAAATCTTCAGTCTTTGCTTATTAATGAAATAGTATTGGATTATGGAAAGAAAATTCTTATTTGATTTCCTCTTATGCTGGGAGCAATGTCAGCAAAAATTTGTTTTCAACCCCTTATTAATACACTCTTTGAAACTATCAACATGTATGAAAAATATAAAAACAAAAAGTTTTTATGAAAAATGAGAAATTTATCATCTCAAAATAATAAAAAAATATTCCATTCACATTTATAGCAACTTAAAAACATTTAACAGATTATACATAATGTTCTTTTAACACTTGTTTTTTATACATATTAAAAGAATAATTTTTTTAAATATTAAAGAGCTTATTTTGTAAATTAATTTCTCTTATACAGTGTTTTAATTGCTTTTAAAAAGTAGTTTAATTATATTTGAAAAATGTATATTATAGTGTCTATAAAAGATGAGAGAGATTGAGAACAATTTTGGTTTGTGTTTTTTTTTAAAGAAGTGAAGATTAGCACGGCAATCACAGATATTTTGTATTAGATATGAAATGAATGGGTTTGCAAGTTGATAGAAGTTGCGTGGGCTGGTAAAGAAGTGAATTATTAAGACCTTGGATTCTTTATAAGACGTCATTATAATGGACCCCTTGTGAGTGAGTCTCTGTATTTTGCTCATTTGCTTCTATATAGACTCCAAATTATGAGTTCCATTTTCAGAGGGGTTTCTTCTCAATTATTGCTGAGAGGGTCGACCTAGCCACGTGACTGCAAGCAATCTGCACCAAGCAAAAGAAAAGCAGACATATAAGGCTACTTTTAATTTTTTGTTTTTGTTATTTTAATCTCTCTCTCTCTCTCTTTTATTAACTTGCAAAATATTTTAAATAATTTTTTTTAAAAAAATTGTTTAATTTTAGTAAAAACATAATATATTTTAGTAAAATTTTTGGCTTTATTTCTTTCTTTTTACCTTTCGTTCGTATATCCATGATTCATTTCTTTCTTGTATCGAGAATTGTTTAAAAAAAATATCACACATTTGGACGAACTTTTCAGTTAGATCTTAAAATGGTAAAAGAAGACAGAGGGTGTCACATTCTTATTTATTTATCCCATACAAGAGAGTTAAAAAATAATGGTAGTATATTTATTTAAGATTATATAACCATGATTTTAGGCTTTTATAAATCAAGTTTGATTTATCAAGAAGGATAAAAAAATAAAATTAATTTATGTTAATATTTTTCTTTACAATTTATATGCAAATATATTAGATAAATTTATTATTTTTTTAGAGAGGCTTATAAACATTTTTTAAAATGTTATTGCTTAAGTAAAATAATTTATGATAAAAATATGTTAATATTTACACGGATGAGTATTTATTAAATTAAATATGCTTATTTAAATATTCTAATTATATAATTAGTATTTATTTAACTGATTTTGTAAAAATATTAGAATAAATTTTTTAAAAAGTATAATCGATTTTATTAGAGTAAGTTATTTATACTCACTAAAATATTTATTATAATTTTCATAAGTTATTTATACTCACTAAACTATTTATTATAACTAGAAATATTTTAATATTACTTAAACATATTAAATATTTATTATATTAAAATTGATATTTACACTATCTATCTTATCTAATATATTTTACTTAGAAAACACTTAAATGTATTTTGGTACAATTTTATTTAGAAACTAAGTTACTATATGTAGAATGAACAAATCTAAAGAAAAAGTTCTTATGTAAAATTGCATTTAGTTAAATCTTTTACTGGACTCAAAATGAGTAAACATATAATAAAGAAAATTCAAATAACAAAATAAAATCAAACAAATAAAACCCAACAAAAAAGAATGAGACAAATAATAGAAGGTAAAGACTTAAAGAGCTAAATAAGGAAGAAAAATAATAATAAAAAATATTCAAATCAACTAAATATTGAATTTTTTTAATATTATAAAACAATTTCTGATAACGACGCTAAAAATTTATTTATGGATAAGTGTATTAATAAAAGATAATAAAAATGATTCTCATATTGAGTTTTCAGAATAGTATCCACAAAGCACTTCCATGTTGAATGCTAAGTATAGTTGTGCTTGTTGTTAAGCATGGCTATGCTAGTTGTTAAGTATGGCCTTGCTATTTGTGAAGCATGATCTTGCTAGTTGCTCATGCTTTCTATCAAATTTTCTTCGATTGCAAAAACAATGCTTCTGCAACTCATTAGTAATTAATTTATGTTAAACTGCAAAAGTTAAGAAAGAAATTACTGTTTCCTTAAGTCTTTATTTTCTGTTTCTCATCTCATTTTTTTTAGAATGTCCTTTATTATATATGCTCACGTGTTATAAGTCTCTTTCAGAATTCATGTTTGATCCAATGATTGTAAAGATTGTATGTAGATGAAAGAAAGAGCTTAGAGAACAAAAGATGATAGACAGAAGAAAAACTACACAAAATTACTTTACACTCCCTTTCAGGAGGCAATCTCATTATATAACTCAACAAACTACAAATACTCTTTAGCCAAATATAATTCATATTGAATAACAGAGTCAAGTTACAAATATATGACAACAAAACTTATTATAAAACTACTATCAATTGCTCTCCTTTTACTACACTATCTTACAAAGGAGAGATTATTGAGGCTTAAAATTTCCATTACTAGCCCCATCCATAAAATATCAGTTAGGTCTTGCCCTATTGTCTCCTGTGCTTAGCCCTTGATATTTATCTTGTTTTTCATAATTATATGAAAACATCACACAAAATAGGAAGGGTGAGTACATGAAACCCATAAATTTATTTCATAAGGAAGTACATGATACTAATAAAATAATATTACTACTAATTAAGATTTCATGATTCATCAGTTTTGATAGTTTTCCTTTTATTTTCTCCATAAAGTAATTGATTATCCATTATTACTTTAATTTCACGGTTGAACAGCTGGGAGTTCTATGCCTACAACCTAGACAGTGCCATATGGTACATTGATCCTCTCAAGATCCTCATTCATTGTGCACATCACCAATCTTTGTGGTCACTTTTAACGGTGCACACTCAAACTAATAATGGAATGTGCAAATGCTAATCAGGATAGCCCAACATTATTCCCTTATTACAACACATAGTAGCTAGTCCTGGTCTCTTGCCTATACTAGACATAGTTCAACCATTTTGTATAATAATAATAATAATTACTATTATTATTAGTATATTATTCATACTTCTTTTGTAACGCATCACTCATTCACTACTAGAAACACACTTAATATAGACAGAATTTACAAAAGGATTTTTTTCGTTTGAATTATAGATGGTAAATCTGTTTATTTTATTTTATTTTTAAAAAAAACTGTCAGTAAATCTGTTTGTATTACAGACAGAAAAAATCTTTTTGTAATTAGCCTGCCATTTAACATGAAACATTACAGACATAATTTATAGACACAAATTTTTGTCTGTAATTTGGAAGATTTTTACTGATTTTTCATATAGCTCGTTAAAGAAGACTTTTTCTATCTATATCTGCCTTTGGTGGATTTATAGATAGAAAAAAATGTTTGTACTTTAGAATTTTTTTACTGACTTTTCATATAGCTTGTTATAGACAAATTTTTTCGTATGTAACTGCCTTTGGTAGATTTACAGACAAATTGATTCATTTGTAAGTGAACATGAAAAACACTTTATTTCATTAAACCATTTATAGACAGAAAAATCTATAAGTAATATGCAAAACACATCAAAATGTGTCTCCTTCTTCTTCCTCCTAATTTTTATTATTTTTTCTCTCTCTCATCTCCCTTTCTTTGTCTCTTTCTAGCATCTTTAGTTTTTTGGCCTTTGCGGGTGGTTAGAGCATCCGTTTAGAAAACAATTTGCATCATTATGTTCCTAGTACAATACTTTAACTTTTAATCGGTTTAGTTTTTTAATTCTCGATGTATTATTGGGGAAATGGGCATAAAGGTATTTCTACAAACTTGATTATTGTTTGTTGTGGGATTATTTGTTCTTATGGGAATTGTAGAATATTCATGTTGTAGAATGAGAAGTGGATGCGCTCTAGAACGGTTTAGGATTGTAATGTATACATTTTTTATGCATTGATTAATATATATTTATATAATATATAGATTATGTGTGAAGGAAATTTACATTTTTGTATTAGGTGTTAACATACATAAGGAATGTTTATATATTAGGAGAGATTTTACCAAAATTTACATTAGAATTTCGTGTAATGTAAAATAAAAGATTGATAAAGTATTATTTACTTGTATTAGGTTTATAAAGTTCTTGCCCCAAATGTTTCTTGAAAATCTTTCATAGATGTATGATATGTTGCACCCATGTCGGGGGGGGGGGGGAGAGAAGGGCAAAATAAAACTCGAATTCATACGTGTCTGTTGTAATTTGCAGCAATTCATTATTGACTAAAAATTTAGGTGTCCATGTTCTAAGTGCAAGAGTAGAAAGATTTTGGATATTGATTCAATTAGGTACGATCTATATAAATTTAAATTTAAACATAATTATTGGATATGGACTGAACATAGAGAAGTAGTTAATGTGGAAAATCAATTAGGTAGTTCAAGTATGCACTAATTAGGTGAGAATGTAGGTAATGTGAGTTAGGAAGAAAGGAATGGTCATTACTAAAGTGGTTTATGATGTTGTTTGTCATGAATTTATAAGTTTTTGTGATTTTGCAGCTGGACAAGAACTTAATGGAAAGGCTGCAAGGTTTTATAGTCTTTTAGAGGTAGCAAACAAGCCTTTATGGGATGGATATGTACATTTAGAATTATCTTTAGCAGTAAGAATGTTAACCATAAAGTCAAAAGGCAATCAAAGTCAGAGTTCATTTGATCAATGAGCTACATTACTTAGTGAGCTTAGTCCTCAACCTAACTCAATCTCAAAATACTTTTACCAAGCAAAAAAAATTATTTTCTAAACTTTATTTAAAAGAAGTCAAAATTGATTGTTGTTTAAAAGACTACATGCTTTATTACAAAGATGATGATGTTTTGACCAATTGAAAATTCTGTGGAGAGCCTAGGTTTAAACCAAGAAGAGGTGGTAGAAGTGGTAAGTATAGAGATGTACAGCAAACTAGAATGCATTATTTGCTTTTAATCCCTAGGCTAAAAAGGTTATATGCGTTTATGAGCTCAACTCCTCACATGACATGGCATGCTGAGAATAAGAAGAGTGATGGGATAATGACCCATCCATCTCATGATGAGGCTTAGCAACATTTTGATCAAGTATATCCCGAGTTTGCGTCTGATCCTAGGGATGTAAGGTTAGGGTTGTGTGCTAATGGGTTCATGATTATTCATATTTTGTACTCACTTTTATAGTCTTATTGCATCTTCCAAAATAACTTTCATTCTTTATTTATTTCACTTAGCATGTTTTTACATTTCTTGCATTAAATTAGAGTTTTTATGAATATTTGCTACCTTTACTTTATATTTCATATTTTCGCTATTCTAACATTTGTTTACTATTTTGGCCATAACTTTTTCTCTAAATCTCCTTTTTGGCTGATTCTTTTTGCATTGGATTCCTGACTTCCTGGGCTTCAATTTGGACATATGTATCATGCTATTTGGAGTTTGGAGCTATTTTCTATTAATTTTTGAAGTTCAAACTTAAAACATACCTTTTATACTTAGGATTTTTTATTATAATTACTTGCAGAGACCTTAGCCCATTTATTTCTGCTTTAATTTAAGACCAGTATATATAGGGGTCAAAGGTTAATTTTGTACCTCTCTCCTTTCCCTTTTTATAATTTTGTTTTTCTGTAAAGACCATTTTCTCGCTTTTGAGAAAAAACCTTTTTTGTTCCATTCACTTGCCTTTTTTTGGATTTTGCTGCATTTTCAATTATTTATTTCTCATGAATCATCTCGTCTCAAGCGGAGATTGCAAGATCAATTGATTGCTGCAAGTTTGTCTTTTTTACTTTTTTACAATTCTTGATTAAGATTGGTATATGCATAATTCGATTGAATTTGGTTTTATTCTTGAGTGTGGTATTGATCGATTGATTGCTTTTACATTTGAGATTCATTACAAGAAAAAATAAATTTAGCTACGAAAATTTGCTATGAAATTATTCCATAGCAAATCCCTAGCTAATTAGCTAGGGATTAGTTAGGGATAAAAATTGTGTGGCTAAATTCACAAAAATAAGTGGCGCCTTATGGCGGAAAAAAATTGCTTTGATTTAACTATGGATTAGCTACAGGCTTTTGTGTAGCTAAGAAATTTTTAATTTAATTACGGATTAGCTAGAAAAAATTTTCGTAGCAAAATTAACTTATGGTGGGAATAAGTGGAGCCTTATGGCAAGAAAAATTTGCTTAGGATTAGCTACAAACATTTTCGTAGCTAAAATTTTTCTTAATTTAGCTATAGATTAGCTACAGAAATTTTTTTGTAGCAAAATAAACTTATGGTGAGAATAAGTGGTGCCATATGGTAGGAAAAATTTGCTTGAAATTAGTTACGGATTAGCTACAGGCTTTTGTGTAGCTAAGAAATTTTTAATTTAGCTATGAATTAGATAGAAAAAATTTTCGTAGCAAAATTAACTTATGGTGAGAATAAGTGGCGTCTTATGATAGGAAAAATTTGCTTGGGATTAGCTACATACTTTTGCGTAACTAAAATTTTTTTAATTTAGCTACAGATTAGCTATAGAAATTTTTTGTAGCAAAATAAACTTATGGTGGGAATTAGGGATGGAAACAGGGCAGGCCAGGCCAGACCAACCTTTACTCTAAACAGGCTTTGACTGTCACATAATTATTAGGCTTGAGTCTGACCTGTTACCTGTTAAAGACTTTATTTTCAGACTGGCCTAGCCTATTTAAGTGGCCTGACCTAACCTAAAACTTGTTAACAAAGCCTGTTATAAAAAAATATTTTAATATTAATAAAAATATAAATATTTTATGACCAAATTAGTTTACATATTTTTTTAATTTTCATCTATGTTATTAATTATGATTACATCATTATAATAATATTTATATAATTTTATAAATAATTTTTAAAATATTATTTAAGCATTAATTATAAATATTTTATATTAATAAAATTTATATTTACATATTTTATTAATTTTTTAAAAATTATTTAAATATTAAATATTTTAGTTTTATTTTAGAAACATATTTTGTTTGTTTAAAGACATCTTATATTAAACCAATAAAGTTATAGTGAACACCTAAAATTAATCAAAAAAATATTATTCACAATTTATTTTTTTATTTAAAATAAAATTATTATATTTTAAAAAATAAATAAATTTAAACTTAATACAATATACATATATATAATGATAATAATAATAACTATATATATATATAATGATAATAATAATAACTATTAAATTAAAAAATAATTATAAAATATTTAATTTTATTTGTTTCATTATTTTGTTATTTTAAATTAACAAATAAACATAAAATTAACTACACTATAACATTAATGTAATATTACTGATATAATAAATTAAAATGTATACTTATATATTACATATAAATTGATATATTAACTAATAATTTAATTAAAACACATACAAATTATAAAAATATATATTATTATATAATTTATTTATAATTATATTATTTATATTATTTGTTACATGGCCTGATTATATATATATATATATATATATATATATATTATAATAAGTTTTTTTATCATTGTTTTATAAATTTTTACTTTTGATTAAAATATAATTCATATTTAAGTAATTTTTATTTATTATAAATAAACAAAATTATAATATAATATATTAATATAATAATTAAATATTAATAATAATAAAATTAAAAATATGAAAAATTTATTAATAAAATATTAATATTTTATTTTTAAATTTTAATTCATTTAGTTTTAATTGTGTCCTACTGTTGTTCAAAGATTTAGAGGTTCTTCAACTTGTTTAAATGTAACAAATATAATAATTTATGATTAAATAAATTTATTTTTTCAACAAGTGTAATCGTGTATAAATATTTTTAGTTTTAAATATAATATATTTTTTATTTATTATAAATAAAAAATATGACATAATATATTAATATAATAATTAAATATTAATATTAATAAAATTAAGAATTTAAAAAATAAATTAATATAATATTATTATATTATTTTTAAATATTAGTTTCTTTAGTTTTGATTGCGTTTCAATCTTATTCAAAGACTTTGCTACTCTTCAGCTTGTTCAAATAAATATAATAATTTACCTTACATTTATATTCAAAATTCACACTCATAAAATTTGTTGAATCAGTAAAAAAAAATTTATATTTAGAAAAATAAATAAATATTGTTATTATAAAAATTGTAAATAAAAAATATTTATATTATAAAATTCATAGATCCAGAAAAATAATATATGAGTATAAGAAGAATTAATAAAATTTATATTTAAATTAAAATAATCTATATTTTTAAATTTTTATCTTAATAAAAAAATATATGTGATAAAACTTCATATAAAAATTTAAACTTAATGTACAATAATAATAACTATATAATTAAAAAAATAATTACAAAATATTTAATTTTATTTGTTTAATTAATTTATTATTTTAAATTAACAAATAAACATAAAATTAACTACATTATAACATTAATGTAATATAAAAAATATTACTAATACAATAAATTAAAACACATACTTATATATTACATATAAATTAATAAATTAACTAATTAATTAATTAAAATATGTGCAAGTTACAAAAATATATCTTATTATATAATTTATTTATAACTATATTATTTATATTATTTGCTACATGGTTTGCTTATATATATTATAATAAGTTTTTTATTTTTTTTTATCATTTTTTAATAAATTTTTACTTTCAAATAAAATATAATTCATATTTAAGCAATTTCTATTTATTATAAAAAAATTATAACGTAATATATTAATATAATAATTAAATATTAATAATAATAAAATTAAAACATAAAAATATATTAATAAAATATTGATATTTATTTTTAAATTTTAATTCGTTTAGTTTTAACTGTATTCTATTTCTGTTCACTAAGGGTCATGGGCCTAAGGGGATGAAAACTGAAGTTTGGGACGGATTAGTCTACATCTAGTTGTCCCCTCAATGGCAACGGAAGTCAGAAGTTACTCAAAGGAATAGAGCCTGTATACCTGATGTAATGTTGCACACAGGAGGATCCATTAGTTTTTGTGAACACAAAAAGAAGATGGTATAACAAATTTGATTCAATAATTATATTTTTTTTTATGTATTCTATCTAATTGAATGTTGATTACAGGAGATAAAGAAAAATCAGCAAGTTTCTTATCGAGATGTGTACCATAAAACACATAAGAACAAGGCTGGAGCATTTGTATCTGAGCACTCTAAGCAATTTGCTGTATATGGCTTAAACCTAATTTTTTATACTGTTAATTGTTTTATACTATTTGCTATATAAGAACATATGATTTATAGTATTGTTGTACATTATCATTAGCTGCCCATGTTTTTGGTTTTGCTATTTCTCTTGTATAGATATCTTCATTTGTTGACTTTCTTATGTGGGAGATATTTTACTATTCTAATTGTTGAAGATTTCAGTTTCAGGATTCTTGACTTTGTTATTATTTTCCTTGTGCGCTCTGTAATATGGATTGAAGATCTCAAGAAACATATCTTCTCTTTTCCAATGAATTGAATATTATTCTCAATGTACATCTTTTGTTTGTTTTGAATTTGGTCATGTGTTGTTAGTCGTGGAAGAGTTTCTGTCTATTACTCATCAATAATTTCTGTTTGGGTTTCATAGTGAGTAATGAATGTGTGGGCTTATCACTGAATATAGAGTTGTAATATAATAATTATATTGTTGGATACTTTTGTTGTTCCTGTACTGTTATGATCTCTCAGCTACTTTTTTTACATTCTTTCCTTTGCATTAGATTGACATTACATCATCTTGTATTGTTTGCTTATGTAGTATAATCATATAAGTTATAGATAAAATATATTTGTACATTTGGTAAATATTTTGCTTGTAATATATGTAGGACAATCTTGATTATGCAATGTCACAAAAGTAAGGTGAAAAATCATTTTATCCTGAGATTGACCCAGATGTGTGGTTAGAGGTTGCGGGTCCCACCAAAAAGGACGGGTTCATGGCTTGGGTCACGACTTAGAGCTGTCAATTGATGGATCATCAACGTTTACAACCTCAGTAGGTGCTACTTCCTCTTCCGTGTCTACTCCATCACAAGTAGCCATAGATGCAGCTGTAAATGCAGCTATGACATCTTTTGTTAGTACTCAGTTGGCACTGATGTTGGAGGGAATTTTATCTCGATACACTGGCCTTCAAGCTCCAAATTTAACTCCAGTACCACCCCCTCGAGGTGAAGAACCATTAGATCAAGTTGCTAAGGCAGAAGATGGTGACAATGATTTAGAAATATACTGATTACTATCTTTATGTTTATATGTCTTGAATTTAAACTTTGTTTCTATATTAACAATCAAATATTTAATACACTTTTCTTGTATTTATAGTCTTTAGATACTTAATATAGCGGTCTTGAAATTATTTATATTGTGGTTAGAAGTTAATTTTGAATAATAAATAAGATGTTGGATTGAAATTAGTTACACAATTGCTATGGATTAGCTACAAAATAGTTAGACACTAAATAGAAACTTTAGTTACAAATTAGCTATGGAATCGCTACGAACTAAGATAGAAAATTTAGCTACAGATTTGCTACAAATTAGCTACTAAATAGTTGGAAACATTAGCTATGGATTAGCTACAGAATAGTTAGAGACTTTAGCTACCGATTACCTATAGAATATCTACGAATTAAAATAGAGACTTTAGCTGCAAACTTGCTACGGAATAGCTACAAAATAATTGAAGACATTAACTACAGATTAGCTATGGATTAGCTGTGTAATAGTTAGAGACTTTAGCTATAGATTAGCTATGGAATAGTTACAGACTAAAATAGAACTTTAGCTACAGATTTGCTATGAAATAGCTACAGAATAATGAAAACGTTAGCTACGGATTGGCTACGAGATAGTTAGAAACTTTAGCTACAGATTAGCTATAGAATAACTATAGACTAAAATAAAACTTTAGCTACAGATTTGCTATGGAATAGCTACGGAATAATTGAAGATATTAGCTAGGGATTAGTTACGAATTTGCTAAAACATAGTTAGAGACTTTAGCTACGGATTAGCTATGAAATAGCTACAAAATAGTTTGAGACTTTCGCTACGGAATAGCTATGAAATAGATATAGAATAGTTAGAGATTTTTGCTACAAAATAAGCTACGGATAATCCCTAGCTAATTAGTTACAGAGTTGTTATTTTGTTTATTGAAAATCAGTTAGGGATTAGCTATGGATTAGCTATAGCGTAACGACAAAATAATTCAGTAGCTAATCCGTAGCTAATTAGTGACCTATTTTACTCTACGAATAATTCCATAGCTAATCCTTAGCTAAATTTATTAGCTACAGATTAGCTAGGAAATTGTTTGTAGCTAAATCAGTTTTTTCTTGTAGTGATTTAGGCAAATTCGGTATAGTAATCCTAGTTTGTGTTTGTGATTTGTAATTTCAATTTGTGGTTTTAATTCTTGTTTTCTTTTTCAAATTGTTTTGTTTTCAATTTTTTTTTGTTTTTTTTTTGTTTTGTTTTTCTGGGTTAAATTAATTTTTTTTATTTTTTTAAAATTTATTTTTATTTTTTAAATTTGTTTTCATTTCTAAATTTGGTTTCTTTTTTTAGATCCATTTTTAATTCTATTTTTTTCAGATCCATTTTTAATTCAATTTGTTGTTGTCGATTTTATGTTTTCGTTTAACTTCTTAAAAATCACAAACCCCTGAATATAATCATTGTTGCATGCTTAAAACTGGAAATAGAATGGATTTGTGTACTTGTGAGATAACATAGGTTTGCTCCTTATATTGCGACATGGTTGTCAGTTCACTCCAAACAATTAGTTAAATAAACCATATTCTTGTTGTTCCATTGTGGTTATGCCTTTTAATCTTCCTCTTGAAATGCGCATAAAAAATCCATATTTGTTCTTAACTTGTATAATTCTTGGTCTACAAAATTCAAAGACTAAAATTGATTTATACCTTCAACCTTTGATTGATGAGTTGAAAGAGTTGTCGTGTGAGGGTGTAGTAACTTATGACCTATTAAGGAAGCAAAATTTTAATATAAAGGCAACATTGATGTAGACAATAAATGATTTTTCTGCTTATGGAATGTTGTTTGGATGGATGATTCAAGGAAAATTAGCATGCCCAATTTGTATGGTGGATACAAAGGCATTTACTTTAAAGTATGGAGAAAAAAATTCGTGTTTTGATTAACATAGGAAATTTTTAGATATGAAACGTCCTTCTAGGCGCTAAACCAACAAATTTTGGAAAGTAACTGTTGAGAATAAGAATAAAGACCTTCCCATTCGTTTATATGGTTATCAAGTATTAGATAGAGTTAGACAATTGCCAAAAATAATAAAAGTAGAAAAATCCATCAGGTTTCTTGGTTATAAGGTGACACATAATCGGACGAAACAAAGTATATTTTGAGAGCTGCCATATTGGAAGGATAAATTAGTTCGCCATTGTTTAGATGTCATACATGTAGAAAAAAATGTGTTTGACAATATCATAAATACTGTGATGGACATTGATCAAACTAAAGATAATGTGAAGGTAAGGCAAGATTTAGAAGAGTATTGTAGGCATTCAGAATTGAGATTACAACAACTTTCAAATGGTTGATGGTCAAAGCCAAAGGCAAGTTAAGTTTACTATTTCAAACCTCATGTTCAATCAATGAGGACTCAGGTAGGTTAAAATGATGATGGAAGGAAAAGAAGTAATGAGCCAATTCTATCCATATTCAACCAACTTGGTTGTGCTTTTGGGAAATATGAAGAACGATGGATCTTAGAATATGAATAAGATGTCGCACATTTGTACATCTTGATAAATTATGATGAAGTTCAACCTTTTAGAACATAAGTAACTTATGATTTTAAATTCTTTTATCGATAAAGTGATTCAATTCTTACTAATTGTTGCACTGTTTACAGATGTTTTGAACAATTATATGGTGACGAATGTCTTAATCAATTTTCATCATGATTCAAAAGTTATGTACGTCGTGGAATTTTCCTAACAAGTTTTTGTTACTAACTTTTTATATTCTTCTTATTCTTTAATTTAACATATTTAATGATATGTGTAGGTGCATGATCCCAGTAATGGTATAATTGATATTCACCTATATAACTTGACTAAAGGTTCAAAAAATAAAGCATATTATTGGCCAATTTACTATGTTAATGGGTACAAATTCCAAACCATTGAATCATGTAAAGGGAGAAAAGCAGACAATAGTGGAGTTATTGTTAAAGGAAATTAAAGTGCAGGTAATTGTGATTGGTATGGGAAACTTAAGGAAACACTTGAGCTAGAATATGCTGGTGAAAACATAAAAAAAGGTTATCTTATTCAAGTATGAATGGTTTGATCCAACAAGTTCAACAGGAACATGTAAACATGATTGCACAAAATGTAAGACAAGTATATTTTTTATCTTATCTTAGAAAATGTAATAAATACTAAACCAAGGGATCAGATTGAAACTACTGAAGTAGATGATAGCGATTCATATCAAATTGATGACTCAATCCCTTCACGTGTAGTAATAGATACTATTGTCCCCTAACCTTATCTTCTCTTTTTGAATGAACTTGAAATAATTGACTCTCCTACCTAAGCTTTAAAAAATAATGAAAGGGATGACATGAATGAAGATGAGGTGGGAGAATTTGTGGATAACATTTCATTTGAGAATGATTATGATAGTGTTGAACTATCAGAGTAAATGCGATAAATTAAGTAGGTTAACAAATATTATGTTTCTATGATTAAATATTTTGAGTATTTACCAATATTAGTCAAAACTATGAAGATAATGATATTGGTTTCTAAACATCTATTATATTTTATTCAAATATGGTAGGTAAAAGTAAGAAAAGTGTTGCTCAATGTCCTGATGTGACAACACTCCATCACCCACTGCTCCCACTTCCACCTCTATACTAGCTGCAGTGCAAACTGATAAATCAAGATTTTATTATGTTTTTAAATAGTTTTCTAAGTTGCTTTTGATAGAAAAATATAAATTGAAAGGTGAAAACTGCAAAAAAAATATATAAATGTTCAATAAAGTCAATTTTTATGTTTAGTAACTCAAATTATGTGAATTTAATAGAATTCTGATTTAATTTTGTTGATTAAACTAGTTTTGCAGAAGATTCTAAGCTAAGAGTGGTGAGGATAAGGATTTAAGAAGAGAAAATAGAAGAAAGTAGCAAATCTGAACAAAAAGAGTAAAGAATCCAAAGTTGTATATTAGGAGTGTTTACTATTTGCGCATAAAGTGACATCTTTGAAGTGGATTCAGCAAAATATGGTGAAAATGTTCACTATTTCTACTTAAAGTGAATACTAGAGAGCCTTTATTCAAAAGCACTAATGAAAGTATTTATTATTTCTATACAAAGCCTATTTCTAGGAGAAGAGATGTGTGTAAATACTTTGTGTACTCATAGTGAACACAAGCAAGTTTGTTATAGATAAATACTCTGCGTGTGGCTATTATGATTACTGAAAGTGATCACTCTGAGTGCGCATATTTACTATCAGCACATAAAGTGATCACTATAGAGTGCTGTAAGAAAAATACCCTGCGTGTGATTACTTTCAGTACTAATAATAACCATGCCGGAAGGAGAGTTAGAAAGGGAGATTGAAGGCGACTTCCAAGCTCTGGACCTTGAGGAATAGGCTAGGGATTGAATTTATGAAGAAATTATGTGGCTCTTCTTCTTTTACTCTTTCTTTCTCTTTTTCTTTTAAGAACATGTTCTGATTCTTTTTGTTAAGGATTGATGGATCCGATTTTGATATTGTAACGGATATGGATTTTAAGACTTTGATTGTATTGAACATTTAATTCTATTCTTAATGTAATTCTTAGATTAGCTCTTCAATTGAATTGAACCTAGAGGATTTTCATAAATGGGAGTTGAGTTAATTTCTCATATTGATATCTTAAGGATAAGTATTCATAATCTTGTTATCTCTTAATTTTTAATGACTAATGCAATGTTTGATTGATTTACACCTAATGAATTAGGGTTTTAATTGAATATTGGGATCAATAAGTCAAGGAATTGAACTTTGATTAATCTAGTGAAATTGATAATTAAATAATTAAGGAACTTAGAGTTCAAAACTCATTCAGTTTTGCAATTGATAAAGAGGTGAAATCATTCCTAACTTCATTTAGATATTATTCCATTACCATATTTGTCACTCTATTTTGCTTTCATTTTCTGATTTAGGCACTTTATTGCTTTTGTTACCAAATGATTCAAAACATCTCAAATATTCGTTTGACACTGTTGAGGGTGATGCTCCTTCTGACAATGATCACACCGACTATTCATGATAAAAATTTTATTTCATTTTATTTTATTTTTAAAATTATTTCTTTGGATGTTTATATTTTTAATTGTAGTCATTTTAATTTAATATTTTATAAATAATTTCTAGATTTCAATTTATAATTTTGTAATTTTCACTATGTTTACAAATTGTGATAATTAGGAATAACGAGGAATAATCATACAAGTAAACAAAAATTAAAAAAATAAGAATAAATTTCACAAATGGATTATAGACAAATAAATTCATCTATAAATTACAAACAGCAAAATCCATGTATAACTTACAAACTAATTATTTTGTCTGTAATTTATAGATAGATTAAAAAATATGTCTAAAATTCGTCTATAAACTTTTAAAAATCCATCTACAAATGTAACTGTCTCATTTTTATTCCCTTATTTTTTAGAAAAATAAAAATTTTGGTACAAGACTTCTCGCTTAGATGAGATGTGTCTTGCTCAAGTGAGACATATAATTCTGAATTAGGTTTTCTAGAGCATTCTTGCTCAAGTGAGATAAATCTCGCTCAAGTGAGAGGGGATAATATTGCCCTAACTTTCCTCTCGTCCAAGCGGAAGGGGTTTAGCTCAGGCGAAAAGTAGCTTGTCTAGATGAAGACTCGTAGGAAAAACAAAGAGTTCTCTAGACTCATACTCGCTCAAGTGAGAATACCTAGTTATATAAATTTACTGCAAGAGAATGAATTTATTACTTGAGAAACTTTTAAGGTGCCAGCTTAGGAAACTATTTTCCTACTGATATAAAAAGATAGAAAGTGAGAGAATTCTTAGAATTGAGGCAACGAGATATGACAGTGGGTGAGTATGCAACCAAATTTCAAGAATTAATGAAATACTGGCCCTATTTCCAACATAAGGATGGTGGTGAAGCTTTATGTGCTCAATTCAAGAATAGATTGATAGTAGACATTCATATTGCAATCTGTATTTGTAAGCAAGTATCATGTCTATGAAGCTAACTTGAAAGATAGATCAGTGGATGACAGGGTAGGAGGACCTGTCAAGCATGACATGAAAGCCTGGATATTTCAAAGAAAGCCTTAACAAAGCACAACTAAAACTCAAGCAAGTGGGTGCCAAATTGTAGTGACAATAGCAGCAGTAGTAAATCTCATAGTAGAGTTAGATGCTTCTGTTGCAAGAGACCTCACATGGTTAAAGATTGTCCTATGTCTTTTTTGATCTGTGATTATTGTGGAAACAAGGGACATTTAGCCAATAATTGTCGATTTGTACCTTAGAAAAGTGAAAGTGATAGTAGAAGTAACAAACATTTATTCAAAAAAATTAATGACTCCTTGAGTTCAATAAAGTGTTATCGTTGTAGAAGACCTCATTTGGCAAGAGAATGTACAAGATAAAATTTGACTTGCATGAGGTCGGAGTAAGATATATAGTAAACTATTGTTAATATGTATTATTAGTAAAGTCGTTGACGTTTTGTATGATCCTGGAAGTGTATATTCCTTTCCATTATATGAGAACTCTTATTTTGTCTATATATTTTTTATTTTATAATATCATGATGTGTATGTTATTAACGGGTCAATTGTACATTTCTTTGTATCTTTTATTGTACAAGAATCTTATTTTGCTGATACCTCCTTGTCACACAACGTTGTAATGTCTACTTCTGATAATAAACTAAATGTTATTTTTATTCATGTCTGGACTATTCTGTAGCAATTCAATGGAAATCTCTTTACTATAAATTTGAATTATCTACCACTTCTTTCTAATTCGTAATATTGAGAATGGATTGATCCAATCATATTTGTTTGAAGCGAGAGTAAAGCTTTAAACTTGAGTATTTGTGTATCAAATATTCCCAGATTTTGGGAATTGATGATTTAATGAAAGTAGGAAAGATCAAAGCTTTCACATCGTTGTTCTTTTTGCGAATAAATTCTTCAAACGTTGATATATGTCAAGTTATAGACAAAATTTTTGGAAATTTCTATAAAAGTGATAAAAACAGAATCACCTCAAATATTGGAACATAAGTTAGCTATAAATATTACATTAGAAACTAGTTTCAGGTCGATTGCGCCATGTAACATCACCAATGGAGTTAACTTGTGTTTTATTGAGAAAGGGAGGACGGTATCATGAGAACGTATATGGATAATCATTTGCTCAATAGCATGACTATTAGCAATAAGTAATCGTTGATGAGAGCAAGCGATCTTTTGGGACAAACAAAAAAATTTCTTGACTAATGATATCACTAATTGAACTGTCTCGAAAGGAGGAAGCTTTATTGAGAATAAAGAATGAGAGGAATAATTAATGTTTGTATTGATTTTAGATTTGTTTGATTAGGAAAAGGAAAATTTTGAAATGTAATACAATTTGTGAATGTCAAAATTAGAATGAAGGAAAATTACTTATGCACTAGACATGCAAGGCCACGGGAAGGAAAGTATAGGTATATAATTTAGAACTAACGACAGTGATGTTTGCATCGAAGATTTATGGTTGCTATATCAAAAGGGAAAAAGATGGAGATGATGGCCCATTTAAAGAAAGTTATATGGCCAATGAAGTAAGTGGATGACGTCTTTGAAGAATTATGACTTTGAGTGGTTATTCCCTTTTAGTGGAGTAAGTATTGTAGCTACTATGTTAAGGAGGAAATAATTGCATGATTTGGCAATGACAGTGAAAGGATGTCAATCAATGAGGAAGTTCAGAAACTTGAACTCAATATTAGAAATTTAGCCTAAGAGTCTATTTTGGAATCTTCAAAGGTTATTAATAGTTTGCTAAGTATAAAATTTGAACTACTCTACGAGGAAACAAATATCTAAAGGAAACAATGTTATGAAAACAAGGGAGCAAGAATATGGAGTTATTCAGATATATTAGTGGACTCACCAGATTCAAATACAAAGTATGTATTTCTCAAGTGAAGGAGTTAAAGCAGATGATATAAGTAGAGGCAAAAAGAACAAACCAAGGTGATCTAAGAAAAAAAAGAAGTATCAGAAGCTCATGAAAAGAGTCATCGTAACTTATGCAGGAAGTTTTGGGTGTTCCAAGTTAAGAATTTTACATTCTAGAATAATAGGACTTTAAAAGTATAGAAGGGTCTCTAGGTAAGTTTAGTAATGAGTGAATTTCAAGGATAAAAATCCTAAAAAGGTAGAAGAGTTGTAACACCCTCATTTTTATTTTCTTATTTTTTAGAAAAATAAGAATTTTGGTGTAGGACTTCTCGCTCAGGCGAGATGTGTCTCACTCAATAGAGACAAATATTTCTGAAGTGAATTTTCTGGAGCATTCTCGCTCAAGCGAGAAAGGAGAATATCGTCCCAACTTTCCTCTTACCCAGCTGAGAAGCAGCTTGCTTAGACAAGAAGTAATAGGAAAAATAAGGAGCTCTCTCAACCCATTCTCGCTCAGGTGAGAATATCTCGCCCTGACGAGAATATCAAGAAAAATTATTATTAGAAAAACCCATTATACAAGCAAACTTTTAAATTGAATTGGCTGACTTTTATCAGTCATATTCATACTACATCTGTAAAATTTCCTAAATTCATTCAGAATTTGTAAAACTTTCACTTAAATCTTATATATATATATTGAATAAAATCTTGTTTTTCTTCAAAAATAAGA
This sequence comes from Abrus pulchellus subsp. cantoniensis, assembly GCA_024086825.1. Taxonomy (NCBI): domain Eukaryota; kingdom Viridiplantae; phylum Streptophyta; class Magnoliopsida; order Fabales; family Fabaceae; genus Abrus; species Abrus pulchellus. Next base: position 19,031,936 of record CM044056.1, read on the forward strand.
TCAGGAGTAGAAGCTCTATTGTAATAGAATTTGGAGAAATTTTTTCAATTGTTGATGGGATTGATAGCCAGGACAGAATCAGTTTTAGAACAATGTCTTGAATCGATTTTAGAAATGGTATTAACAGTTTTGGTAAGGGATATATATATATATATATATATATATATATATATATATATATATATATTCAAGGCATACTATTAAAATTATACTAAAGATGTTATAGTAAATCCGTTTTTATTTTCTATATTTTTAGTATTGATTTTAACAGTCAGATCAAGTATTTTTATAGTTTTTTTATTAGAGAAAGATTCATCATCATGCTTTGTCCCTTAACTTAAAAATTTATAAATAATTCATTTTAAAATAATAAAAATCATGAAACTAGTTTTATTACTTTCCTTTAAGAGTTTAGTTTCATATAAAAATATAAATTAGAGAGCTAAAATATAGGCCACACACTTTAATTTTCTTCAAGAATTCATTAGTCTTAATTTCTAAAACAAAATACACTAAAAAATTAATGTTTAATTCATTTTAATTCTAAATTTAATGAACTTTGATTCTCCTTTTAACATGTAATTGGTGGAATCCTCGAGAAACTTTGAAAATGACTTAGAAAGTGTAGTTTTGAGGTGTGTTCTAAGACTTTTCTTAATTTTTGGTGGGGTATATGGTGAAAGTGACTTATGGTAGTCCTTGGTAAGTTATGGATCACAAATTTAAAGTAGTGGAAAAGGGCATTGGTTGATATTTTTGAATAAAAATTTAGTTCTTTCATGGTTACTCCTTAATTTCATAAACTTTTCATACTGTGGACAAGTGTTTTTATCCTTATCATTTTTGTAAGATTTTTCTCATTTTTCTTTTCTATTACACACCAATTGTAAGGGTTAGATCACTTGCCACAAATATTTTCTCCTTGCATTAAATTCAAATGCTTAAGTGTTTGGATGATTTGTCTCTAAATTTAATACATTAGAATCCTACTTTGGTTCAAACTCTTTCTTATTGGTCCATATTCATAATTGAACTGGCCTTTCTAGATTTTTGTTTGATCTCATCTTAACCTTTAGCATTTTTTATTTTGGAGATGTCATGTAATAGAGTCTAGAAAATTTTAGAAAATTCCTACAAGTGACTGTATAATTACTATTCATTTGACCTTGATTTTGTGGGTTTTTATTTTGAGAATTTTCTTAGACTAATTGGAGCATGTTTTACACATTCTTGACTTCTAATCTAAGAGTCAAAATGTAATAAGATTCTAGAAAAATTTTAGTGCTAACTAATTACAAGAAAAGAGCTACAATTAGGGACTTTGTTAGCTTGTTCATGAAAATTTAGTTACTTCAATTTATTTCTTGCTCCTAATTTAAAATTCACTTTAGAAACTTAGTTTTTCACCAATTTTCTGATTTTATTTCTAATTTCTTAAAAATTTTAATCTACCATAATTTAAGGAAAGAATTATAACTTAAATAAGAGTTGAGTAAAATAGGGATGTCACAATGAGAGTTCTGGAAGCAGTGTGACCTCTAATGTGAAAGCGAAAAACTTTAAATTGAAGCCAACTTTGATCCATATGATTCATAATTTGATGCAACTCAAAGGTTCACCCAATGAAGATTGATAAATCTACATTTCATAGATATTTTGTTTCTCTTTTTATAGATTTTTAATAGAAAAAATAGACTTAGAAATTGTAAATAGTATAAAAATATCATTTAGGTCAAATATTATAACTTTCTTAATTTTTGTTTAATTTACGCTGGTTTTGTGAATATTTTTTACAATTTTTCTCATTTAAATAGTTGTGCAAGTATTTTTAGACAAATTCTATAGATTTTTGGCTCTTTGGAAAATATGAGTTGAAAGTAACTACTTTTAAATACCATAGTAATTACTACAGCAAGCCAATTCCAAGGGACAGGCCAAAGTAACTACTTTCAGAAGCAATAATTATCACTACAGAGCCAAAGGAGAGGTGCAGACTTACGTGTGATTACTATCGTTTACCATAGTAGTTAACATGCAGTGCGCATAGCTACTTTCATATGCAATAGTAGTTACTACAGAGAGAAAGGAAAATTCTAGGAGCTGTGCATAGTGTAACATCCTCATTTTCTCCATTCAAAATAAATAAATTTCCATAGTAAATGGAAAAAATATTTTATTCTTATTCATGAATTTAAAAAAATGGAATAAAGACAAAATTTTGCATCTTCTCCACATGAATGCTTCATAAAATCCCAAAAGATTTGGAATCTCCAAGGGCATAAAAATTGAAACTTTAAGATAATGAATAAAACTTAACTTTATCTCTAGCAAATTATTTGATTTATGTTAAACACACTAAGAACATTTTCAAAATATTCATTACAATGAAATTTGCCCAAGTATTATAAATTCTAAAAAATGACATTGAAAATCATTTACAAATCTTGGGCAACATAAGAAGCAATTAGAATAAAATATTGCAATCTTTGCAAATTATTCTAATCCCTATAGAGTAGTCTTCTTTCCAATACCCTTGGATTATCCTAAGACAGATCAAACATATTTGTCTCTTCACTTTCATTACCTGAAAATATTAGTAAGGGTGAGTATTTCTCACCCCACTAAATCTCTTGTTTAACGTAAGCAAAATAATCGTATATAAATAATACTAAAAATATCTTCTAACATGGATTAAATTAACAATGACACTTAAATAATCTAATTCACCATCACAAAGAGTGCACATAAGACAAACAATCAATCATGTTTACAACTTCATAATATGCATCTTTACAATAATCTGCACGTCATAATACATGTATTATACCACATCAATCAATATGTTATAATACATGTGTCCTAATCACACCCGTTGATGTATTACAACATATATATTATAACAACATTAACCGATATATTACAATGCATATATTATAATCATACAACTTCTATACTACTTCATATACATCACACTTTCACATTTATTTCACTTTCATATTCAATGCCCCTGAGATCCCTTGAGGACTACATAGCTTAGATAGTCGTTGGTTAGTCACAGCAAAATAGATACAGGTGTACTTTTCTGGCCCCTTTTAGCAAAGATATAGTTAGAAGTCTCATCAGGAAATGAATGTGTAGCCTGTGAATGCTTGCACTTTCAGCAAATCATTGTGCACTCATTCACACTGAGCATTCACCACCCTCATTTCCCCAAGATTTTTCAAATTTCTCTGGACTCTATACCCCCAATGTATCTTTGTAGCTATATAAACTCACCAACAATATTTATCATTCTTTTCCACACCCTTTTCACAGGGCACGTGTCATAATACGTAAGTCTCGGCCATATAACTTGGTGTATTACAATACATATATTATAAGTGCACCATTTGGTCATACCACTATACCTGTATTGCAATCACATTCATTCATTTACTCTGACTCTCGTATTATAATCACTTTTCTCATAATTCCACCATCATGTCACGTCAAACAAAAAAAAAATTCTTTATTTAAGAACAGTCAAACACTTGCATCAATAACACATTTTTGCTCATTTGGCATACTTCAACTATCAAACAACATCCATAATAATTATATTATTCACCACGAAAATATCATCAACCAACATTCATTCAACACAGAAAATCATCAAATAATTTCACACATCACACAACCAATACAATGTGCTGGAGGTCGAACACCTCCAGACTCAGCCCAATCATACAATCCAACATTAACAAAATCGTCTATCCTAAGGTTTTGCATCACCTAACATCCACAATATCTCTATATTTTAGATTTCAAGAAAATATTAGGGATCTATTAGAAAACTTAGTATCTTCAAATAAAAGAAAATACCAAAAAGGAGTTAGGGTTTGAGATTACTCCCTTTACCTCAAATGAAGACCCAACACGCTATAATAGCATAAAACATTCCCAATGCGGTGCTTCCCCCCTAAAACATAGAAAATCTCCATGAGAACCCAAGAAAACGGAGGAATGGATGCAATACCAAAACCCTAACTCACAAATCATACCTCTAAATGTCTCAAACACCTCCTTAACCTTCAATCTTGCTCACAAAGGGTTTTGGAGGCAATTTAATTGGTGGGATAGGGATTTGAGTTGAGAGAATTGAAGAGATTTCAAAGAGATAAATGAAAAATGAATTTTCTGAATGTTAAACCTTGCCAATACCCCTCTGATCGCGACATTCTCGCTACAGCGAGATATTTTTGCTGCAGCGACTCCCTTTCTCGTTATAGCGAAAATCTTAGAAGAAATTGCACTCTGGTTTCTGTATAATCTCACTACAGTGAGGCCCTCTTGCTACAACGAGACTGCACCTTAAAATGCATCTTTCACTGTTGCTATCTCGCTATAGCGAGAACGTGACAATTTCATGCCCTTCTCTCAGGACCTTCTTGCTACAGCGAGAATACTCTCGCCACAATGAGACTGCCCTGCAGTTCACCCTCATCCTATTTTTCCAATCAACTTCAGCCAATCGAAGTTAACATCACATATATTTTTATACACACACACACACACACACACACACACATATATATATATATGCACACATTCACATCATCACACAATTCAACACGTACATCCAATTAGCAACACACATACTTATATTAGCAATCAAAATATTATTACTAAATTCGGGATGTTATACATAGCTGAACGACAGTAGCTACTATGTCACGCATAGCTACTATCGTAAACAATAGTAGTTACTATGAATAGATTTTTACCATTTAGGGTTAGGGACTTTTTGCATAACCTTTTACTTTAGATATTTTGGAGTTTTAGGATACTTTTGGAGAGCCTAAGTCAGCCTTGGGTGACAGCTAAGGTTCCAACCTAGGGTTTGAATTCCATTTCTTCTTCACTTTTCTTTGATTTTTCATCTTGATGTTATTGATTTTCCTTTATTTTCATCTTGTAATAGTGAGACTCATCCTCATGGAGGGCTAAACTTCTTGTAATACTTAGTGAGTTCATGTAGATTCTTAAATTCTTGGGTTTTTAATGTTAATAAGAATTTATTTTTCATGAATTTCTTTTCTCCCAATCTCTTGAACTAAATTAATAGTTGAATGGGGGGGGCATTGCTTAATTAACCCTAATTCATTTTATTGAGGTTCTAAACTTGGTTTGCTTAATTTCGAGTTCAATTCTAAGGTTACTTAATCCTAAGGATCAGAGATTGGAGCCCATTGATATGCTTGATTTTGTATGGAAATTTAAGGTTGATTTTCACTTGTTAAATTAACCTAATTTAAGAAAAAGGGTAGAGTATTAAATTTTAAGAAGAATTGGGATGAAGTCTATATAGATAAACTAGAGGTTACTATATTTTTATTGATTGAACTTTACAATTTAATTTTTCAATTGAGTAATTTGGACTTGAAACCACAAAACTCCCCTTTTTACTTGTTTATTGAATACATTGCACACTACCTATTTGATATTTAGTCACTCATCCAACGGTTCACAAGAAAACAACCTAAGTTAGCACTCTAGTATTACATTAATTTCTATTTACATTTTGATGAGAATTAGTGACAAATCTTTCTTATCATCAAAGATCCTAACTTTTATTTGAAGAAGTTTTTGGGACTTATTAACTCTATCAAATACAATAGGGTTATGTTTGGTGGGCAAGTGTATACGTCAAGAAGTAATAAAGGGATTCTTAAATTAAGTTCTCAAAATATCGTTCCACAAAGATTGATTTTCAGTTACTAAGAATTTTCTAATTCAATTGTTTGAGCTTCAAGGACATGAGATTAATTACAATAAGAATTTATAAAATCAATTTAAAAAGTAGAATAAAGAACACAATGCACATCTTGGTTGAACTTAATGGAAAGAAACCTAGGGCATATGAGTTTACTCATTCAATCTTTTATGTTATTCTTTTGTTTAACTCTAAATTTTATTTCCTTGTGATTACCAATCATTCATACAAATACTATTAATACCCAATAGTCATGCAATATTAATATTCTTTTCTCTAAATTAATATCTCGAATGGTCATACAAGACATCAATTTAAGAAAACATAAAACACCTATTAACTTGTTAATTTAATGACGATTGGAAAAGAAAGATTAGTTTAGTCTACATAATCCTTTGTCTCATTTTATCCTACAGATCTATTAACTAACCGATGTACAGTTGCCTGACAATATAATTAATTAAGATTAACAAAGAAGGACAATAGGATAAAATTTAATCACGAACAAAAATCAAATTTAGATTCAAACATCAAAATCTCATAAATTCATAAATAAGAGTTCCCATAGTCCTAGCTATGGACTTAGTTACTCATACTAGAGGAAAGAACTAGAATAATCATAAACAAAGCCATAACGATCCCCTACATGATGCCTGAGTACTGTTGCTCGAAGCCTCAAGTTTTGCCAAGAGTATGCCAAAGATCTCGTGCAAGAGAGACGAGATCAGAGGTGTATTAGAGAACAAAAGACAATATGTAAAACGATCCCCTACATGATGCCTGAGGTCTCTCTTTTATAGGGTTTAAAAACCCTAAAAGCTCTTCATATGAGCACAGTCGTACAAGTCCTTAAGCACGACCATGCATGGGCTCGAAGCATCCTCATACTTGTTGAAAGAGTTTGGGCATGTTTATTGCTGCGAAGCTCTAATCTTTAGTTAATTTGGACTCAAAAAGCACCCAAAATTCAATTGTGACATCTTCAAACTAAACTACACAATTAACATATAAATCAGTGTAAAACCCAAATAAAATAAAAAAATCAAACATGAATACATGGACTATAAAAGAGGACCTAAATATAGACTTATCAGGTTACCACAAATACTATTAGACTTTACCTTTTTCCATTGTCTACCATTGAAAAGGTGAATGAGCGGTTCTTGACATTACTAGCCAATGTTATCATGACATAAGATGATCTGACTCACCTGTCATTGAAAAAATATTTTTCCCCATCTCATTCTACTAGGCTTATTTAAGAAATCACCAACTACTAGCAATATAAATTTGAATCCTTGTATGAGGCTTGAGATCAATTTAAAAAGTTTTTAAGGAAGTGCCCACACATTAAATTTTTATTTAAATAAATTATTGTGAGCATTTTGATAATAGATGACTTAACAAATTTAATTAACATTATTTTTCATTGTCAACTTTTTGTGTCTAATTTGACTTTTAAATATTTATTAAAGATGTTCCTAAAACTTATTAATTATTTTTCCTTTTACCTTTCATTTACAAATCCATGATTCATTTCTTTCTTCTCTTAAAAATTCTAAATAAAACACCACATACTTCGACAAACCTCTTAGTTAGATCTTGAAATTGTAAAAGAAGATGAAGTGTGTAACATACTAACATTTCTCATTTATGTATCCCATACAAAGGAGTATTAAAAATAATAGTAGTACATTTATTTAAGAATATATAAACATTGTAACACCCTAAATATTTTTGCCTTTATCTTAGAAAATAGGAATGTTGATGCAGGGTTTCTTGCTCAAATAAAATATGTCTCGCTCAAGCAAGATAGAATTTTCTAAAAGAAGACGTTCTGGAGTACTCTCGCTCAAGCGAGACGAATCTCGCTCAGGCAAGAAGGGTCTTATTCATGCAAGATGGAGCTCACCTAGGCGAGGAATTGCAGGAAAAATGAAAAACTCTCTGAACTCATTCTCACCTAGGCGAGATGCCTCTCGCTTAGGTGAGAATGTTTCTCCCTCAGGAAAGAATATCAAAAAATTGGGTAAAACCATTTTCTCGCCTAGGCAAGAATTGACCTCACTCAAGCAAGAATCCACTCACTCAAGTGAGAAAGTGCGAGTTTGAAGGAGTATTTAAGAGACTTTAGTTCAGGAATTTTCATTTAGAACTAAACAACCTTCCCTCTTATTTGCTCTTTGTTTTCTCACATTCTATACTAAGAGAAAACCCTTCCGAACCCCAAAGCTCTTCTAGATCCAAACTCGAACATCTATTCTATTCAGATTTAAGTAAGTTTCTTGGAGCTTAGATCTTTAACTTCATTTCTTTTCTTCGATTTTCTCTTTCTCAAAAGATGTTTACTTTAAAATACTCAAGGAGACCTTGATCTTTAAGATGATATCCTCCATAAGAAAAGTGGTACCTCTCTCTTGAATCTCTAGGAAAACTCGATCTAAGAAACATATTTTTAGGTAAGGAGAGTTGATCCCAAACCCTAAGTCTTATTTATGTATTTTGATTTAGAAAACCCCATACTACCTTATTCTAATTAACGAAGACTATAGGCTTTTCCTTGAAATCATGAGGTAGAAAATGGATTTTGGTGAGATAACTCGTTTTGAACCCTAACTCCAATATTCTTGATTCTTAAGATTTTACTACTAAGAATGGAATTTGAGGCATGAGAAACTGATAACTTATTTCAAAAATTATCTAGACAAAATTTTATAGTAAAATCTATGAGTAACTAAGTTTCTTAGGAATTTTTAAGATTTTATTATTATTATGTATGTACAAGTAACATTGAACTAGTATTTTGCATGATGTGATTTAAAGGATGTTAAACTCTAGGATATATGATTGCATTAACACTAAGAAAGTGTGTATATTAAATTGTACGCTTGGGTTGAGTTTGAAGGTGTTCGACCTTTGGCACATTATATTGATTTGTATGGTGTGAAATTGTTGATGATTTTTCTATACTAGACTGATATGATACAATAAATATAGATGTTTGACTGATAGCTGATGTATGTTGAAATTGATGAATTTATATTGTTGATGAAAAGTGTTTGACTACTCTTGAATTAAGAAATAAGAAAGAGTATTATGTATAAAAGTGGATAATATGACATGATTGTGGTGTTGTGAGATGTGTGATTATAATGCATGAGTCATATAAGATTGATGGGTGTGATATAATGAATTTTTACAAAATCTAATATTCCTATGGAATGATATATTTAATTTTAGGGTCAAATAATGTAAATAATCATGATTGTAATAGATTATGATTGGACCTAGTCATGTACTCAAAAAAAATTTTAAAAATGTAAGAGTTGTTAATATAACAACTCCACCTATTCCATTAAATAGCTCCATCTTTTTAAGGTCTTGTATGTACCAAATTTATTTTGATCTTAAGGCCAATATATTAAGAAAAGGATGACTATTGTTAGAGTTAGAGGTGTGTTAATCCACTTTCTTTAGAATATAATTAATAAATATTATATTATTTTAATAAAAGATAATTTTTTATTAAATTATAATATTAAAATTAATTAAAAATTATATTTTAAATATAAAAATATATTTTCAAAAATAATTTTTTTTTATCAAATTAAGTTATTTTATTTTAAAAATAAATTCTATCAAATTAAAATGAGACAAAATTTAAATTTACAAATATTTATTAAGTTTTGCTAAGTTCTCTAGTTGCTTTTTTGTATCCATAAATTTTATAATATTAAATATTATATATCTATAATTTTTATAATGACGATATTATATTTATTATTTTTAACACATTAAATTTTATTTAAATAAATCATTTTGAACATTTAAATAATAAATGACTTAACAAATTTAGCTTAATGTTACTTTTTCTGCTGATCAGCTTATTGTGACTTTTAAAATATTTATTAAAAATATTTCTAAAATAATTTTATAAAATAATAATAATATAAAAATATTAAAACGTAAAAATTTTCATGGTTAATACTTGAATAATATTATAAAATTATTTATAAATTTATATGAATAAATAAATTATTACTATAATTTAATAATCATCAATAATATAGACAAAAATTAGATAAATTTGTAATTTAATTTGATAATAAATTATTATATTTTATTAAATTTATTTAATAACAATAATTAATTCTAAATATTTAATACTATACAAATTTAGTTATTCTTCATCTATTTTTTAAACATTTTAATCTATTTATAAGTTTATAATAAAATATGTTATATAAAATGAACATTGTTTTATGGATTATAATAATATTTTAAAAGTAATTGACTTGTGAGTTAGCCTTAACCCACTTAATCACGTGAGTTTTGTAACATTTTTATTTTTTATCCAACATAAATAATATTTTTTAACCAATAATAGAAATTAAATGAATTTTTTATTATATTTATAGTTTAAAGAATTAAAAGAGAGTAAAACTTGTAATCTTATTATCATATAATTCAAAGATATTTAAAGCTTTTAAAATGAAATATTCTCAAAATTTTCAATTTATCATTAGAGTAAAAAATAAAATTTTTATTTTAACTATTTACTTAATTCATAAACAACATTATTTTTTACTAAATTAGTTTCTATCTAACATTTGAATGTTAACTATAATTAAAATGATTAACTATTAATATTATAAATACTTCAAATTAATGGTTACAACAAAATTTACCAAAATGTTAAAATTCTAAAATGACATTAAAATAATTGCATAATATTGTCACCTCAAATTATAAACTTGATAAAAATACTACAATTTTTCAAAATACTCTAAATGCTAAGGGAGCAGTCCTTCCATAAATCTCACTAAAAATATGATTTTAGATCTGATCAATCTTCTTTAATTTTCTTCAAAATTCATTTTTTGAAAATAGTTAGTAAGGGTGAGTATTCTCCACTCTACTAAATCTCTTATTTGAAAAAATAATTGAATAATACTGAAAATATTATCTAACACAATTCAAAATACATTAATTGATAATAACTCATATTATACAAATGATTATCATACTAGAGCCTACGCATTAAATCAATCATATTTGTAATATTCATAACATATATTTCTACATTGATCTATATATCATAATACATGTATTATGTCACATCAATCAATTTGTCACAATACATGTGTTTTAATCGCATCCATCGATATATTACAACATATATATCATAACAATACAAATCAATATGTTACAACACATATTATAATTACACAATTACTATACTATATCACATCCATCACAATTTCACATTTATTGCTCTTGGAGTCCATGAGGTCTTCCATAGGTGTAGATAGTTGTTGGATAATCGCTATAACACGGATATAATGTGTGCCAACCTAGCCCCTTTTAGCAAAAGTGTGGTCAGAAAATGAGTATGTGACCTGTGGTACTTTCAATCTCATTAATTATGTGCAATCAAAGAAAGCATCCACCATCTTTATTTCTCGTAGATTTCCAAAATTGCCTTCATCTTCCACATCCCTAGTGTATTTCTATGACTATCTATACCTATTATTAGCATTTCTCATAACATTTACTTTCTCAGTATTTTTCATATTTTTTTATGACAAGTATGATTCGTGTTACTGAATAAATGATCTTGAATTGAATTGCATTTGACAAACAAAATACAATTATTAGGGTAAGAATAAAAATTGAAATAAGAAGAAAATAATAGGCGAAAAAGGAATAAAGATGAAAAACAGCACCACAATCACAAGATTGATAAGTTAAGGAATGATTGTCACAAGAGTATTGGCCTCTAGACAAGATCAAGGAAAATTGGCTTATTCAAGAACCTAGAGTCACACGCTCTCACAAGAGTGTTTAATCTCAAATTGTATTCAAAATTAATTAAATGTGTGTTTACAATAACTTATATATGTTTAATGCTTATAAACCAACACAAACATAACCTTAATGAGCTTTTTATACTAATAAGCCTAGATCCAAATAAACTAAATAAAACAACAAGTTTTTATCCTAAAGAAAAACTCAAAATAAGTAATGACTAATATTAAAATAAATAAATTAAACATAGTAATTAAATCCTAATGGAACACATTGGAGTACAAATTCTCTAAGCATATGTAATTGATTATTTTGGACTTTTCTAACTCCAATTTTGGCTTTTTTTTAAATAGGACAACAACTATTTTCTCTAAGTCTCCTTTTACTCTTTTTATCTTTGTCCTTGTCATTGGTCCTTTAAATCCTTCCAATGCCTTTAAGCCTTTGTCTTTAATGAGTCTTCTTTGATTCTCTTCATTTTCTCAACATTTCTCATAACATTCACTAATAATGCATTTTTCTTTATTTCTTTCTTATCATTCAATTAAATAAAACGTGTCTAAGATTTCACATATCCCGATTTAGTTTAATCCACATACATAATAAAATACATTTGCTCATCAATTATTTACATCAATTCAACCTTTTAAAATAAATATCAACTTTCAAACAAAAATCTAAAATCACAATAACATGTCATTTTAATACAAATAAATCATTAATCAATTTCATATCGTACAGATCAATACAATGTGTCGAAGGTCAGATACCTTTGGATTCAAAACCAGCATATAATATAACATACACACTTCCTCGGTCTTAATAAAATTGTCTATCCTAGAGTTTAGTATCTTCTAACACATATCATGTAGAATACTAATTCAATATTACTCGTACACACATAATAATAATAATAATAATAATAATAATAATAATAATAATAATAATAATAAATAAATAATAATAATAATAATAATAATAATAATATCGTAAAAAATCCTTAGAAACTTGATTTATTCATAACTTTTAGTTTTAATTTTGTCAAGATAATTTTTGAAATAAGTTTCGGTCTTTCATGCCCAAAAATTTCATTCTTAGTATTAAAAACTCAAGAAATATTAAGGTTCTATGAATAAAAAGTAGAAATATTAGGGTTTGTAAACCAAAACGCATAAGTAGAATTTAAGGTTTGGAATTAACTCTCCTTATCTGGAAATAGGTCGTAAGATTATGTTATTCATGAGATCCAAAAGAGATACAACATTCTGATGGCAAATATCGTCCGAAAGACCAAGATCTCCCTAGTATTATAAAGTAGAAAACTCTTGAGAAAGAGAAAGCAAAGGATAAAGAGGGAAGTTGGAGAGCTACGCTCTAAGAGACTTACCTGGAATTAGTTGGAACAGACATTCAAAATAAAATTTGGAAGAGTTTCAAGGTTTGGGAGAGTTTTCTTGGAGAAGGGAACATGAGATAATAGAGAGAAACGAAAGGGAAAGTTGTTTGGTTCTAAATGAAAATTTCTATAATAGAAGTTCCTTAAATACCCTTATAAATTTAGTCGTTCTCACTTGAGTGAGGTTTACTCTTGCCTAGGTGAGACCCTCCTCGCCTAAGTGAGAAAATTAAACAATAATTTTATCCAGTTTTTCTGATATTCTTGCCTGGACGAGAATGAGTCCAAAGAATTCTCCATTTTTTCTACGAGGCTGTGTGGGTAAGCTCTATCTCGCTTGAGCAAGAGAATAGTTGGGACAAGTTTAATCCATCTCGTCTGAGTGAGATTCATCTTACTTGAGTGAGACTGCTCTAGAATGGTTGGCTTAAAAAATTCTGTTTCACTTGAATAAGACATATTTCTCTTGAGGAACAAACCTTATACCAAAATTTCTATTTTTCCAATATAAGGACAATAAAATTAAAGGTGTTATAAGCTTTTTAACCCTATAAACTTTTCATATGGTGAGCTTTTAACACTAATTCACGTAGATTATAGCTAAATTAGTTACAATCATTTCATTTGACAACTCCAAGCAAAGTATAGAATGGAGCCTAAAATCATTATTGAACCACAACAAATTTTAAATTAAAATTCAATCTCTAACTATGTTAAATGGCTAATGTAAAATGCAAAAATAAGCAAAATCTCAAAAATAAAAAACTTTTAGAATTTTTTTTTAAAATCCTAATGATCAAAATAGGAATTTTCAATATTTCAATACTTGAATCTTTTTGAGCTATCCCAAAAGCTGGGGTCATAAGATTAATAATAAATTGTGTGGCAAAAGTTATGGCTCTTTTAAGATTTTAAAAATTTTCACTTGGCTACTGTCACGACCCCTTTTTATAAGGGACCGTGAACATTGTTTCTACACCACATACTTATTTAAAATAGGTAAATAGCAGAGAATATAAGTATAAAAATGAAGTTACTTACAACAAATATCCAACAGATCACATAATATTACATTTAGTTTATAATATTCAAAATACCAAAAAAATTATAATACGTGACTCCCTCGACATGAGGTCTCATATATAAAGAAAAAGGACTTTGATGCATTATTACTCAACTCCAGCTTCTAACTTTTCTTCACTGGCCCCTCAGCCTGTGAAGTAGATGCAACACCTGCTACATCTGCCACGTAACACCGTACGATCATCGCAGTACACACGCACACAACGACATAGAAAGAAATGCAAGGGTGAGCTTACCAAACATAAAATAAAATTATATATATAGAGCAAAATATTTCTCACAGCAATAACCCTATGCATTTCCAGCCCATCTAATGCACAGCATGAAAACGGCTTCCAACCGGTTTCACGGCCTAAGTAATCCAGAAGAACCGAGCGGTCCCGGAGCGACCCATTCCTAGATACGGATCCAGACAAAGACAAGACAAAGACTCAAGATGAACTTACCGTTACATGTCTACCCACCTAAACATGTAACTCGGCTCTATAATGATGCAAAACATATATCTCAAAGCATGATGCACGCCACCAAAATTATTTTAACAGCTCAACTACGGCAAGTTTATAATAGATCACCAAAATCTCAAGCATTTTAAACTAATTAACAACGATTCTGACTTAGAAAATAGCTTTTATTCAATAGATCTAACAAAATCATATCAAAATATCTTGAAATAGCATATTAAACCGTTCAAAACATAGTTCATAGGTTAAAGTAAACTCCCTTACCTCGTAAAGATGATTCACACTAGATCTACCGAATATTACTTGATTATAACAAAATTCACCGAAGATTCAGCTTTAGAACGGAGTTTCTCCTAAGAACACCATGAATTTCTATAAGAAAGAGAAGGAGAAGAGAAACGAACGGTAAATCTAGCTTCAAACTTAAAGAAACTTACTTCCAATCCTTCAGAATAGATGTAGAATCTCAGATCTGGCGAGAAATCTAAGTTTAGGAAGGTTTAGTATGAGAGAAATAGTGGTTTACGGCCTTAGAACCTTTGAGAACCTTGGATAGAGGTGAAGAAATGAAAATTTCGTGTGAAGCCCCCTTTTTATAGAAAATTTTCGAAATTTACTGTTCACGCCGAAAAACACTGTTCACCGCCTTACTGTTCATGCCGGAAAATACTGTTCAGGGCACTATTCACGCCGGAAATATCGTACACGCGTATCGTACACGCATCGTACGCGTATGTGACGTCACCGATGACGTCGTTAGCCATCGTACATACGCGGTTGGCACTGTTCATACACGGTTTGTACGCGGTTTGCACTGTTCATATGCGGTTTGCACTGTTCATACGCGGTTTGCACTGTTCACACGGTACTGTTCACTCTTTTTTTTTTTTTTTTAAATAATTTCAACTCCATCTAAATATATTCCAATACCAAATAATCCTTCAATTAACATTGAACAAGCATAAAATATTATAGATTACTCAATAATAAATTAGAAGCCTGACAATTCTCCCCCCAAAAATAAATTTTCGTCCTCGAAAATTTCATTCCCCAGAGAAAAGATGAGGATACAACTCTCTCATTCTTTCTTCTAACTCCCATGTGGCATCACCAGTTATTTGGTCCCAAACAACCTTTACTAACCGAATAGACTTACCTCTAAGTTTCTTAACTCTAGTTTCCTCGATACGAGCAGCTGGGACCTCCACAGACAAGTCATCTCGTAACTCCACAACATCAGGCTCAATTACATGAGACAAATCTGGAACATACTTCTTTAGCTGCGACACATGGAAAACATTATGTATTCCGGACAACCGAGGTGGTAACGCTAATTCATAGGCTCGGTCCTCGACGATGTAATATCTCGATACGGTCCTATGAACTTAGGTGTTAACTTCTTGGCTCTTAAGGCTCGCCCTACACCCGTAGTGCGTGATACTCTTAAGAATACATGATCACCAACCTCAAATTCTAGGGATCTTCTGCGTCGGTCAGGCATAAGATTTCGTCGACTTTGGGTAGCTCTTAGCTTTTCTCTAATAAGTTCAACTTTCTCCTTAGTTTCTTGCAGCATTTCAGGTCCAACCATCAAATGTACTCCATCTTGGAACTAACGAGATAGGGGTTCTACACCTTCTACCATACAGAGCTTCAAATGGTGCCATATCTATACTCGAATGATAGCTATTATTATAAGTGAATTCTACCAAAGGAAGCATATCCTCCCAATTACTCCTCTCGCTCTACAATGCAAGTCCGCAATAAGTCTTCTAAGGTCTGAATAGTACGCTCGATTGACCATCTATTTGCGGATGGTATGCAGAACTCAACCTCAACCGTGTGCCCATAGATTCTTGGAAACTCGCCAAAGCGGGAAGTGAATCGAGGATCCCTATCGTAGATAATACTAGAAGGTACTCCATGCAACCTGACAATCTCTCTAATGTACAATTCTGCTAATTTCTCCAAGCTAAAGGTCATGTTAATTGGCAAGAAATGTGCACTCTTGGTTAGCCTATCAACTATGACCCACACTGCATCATGATTCCTAACTGTTCTAGGTAGATGGGACACAAAGTCCATAGTCACATGGTCCCACTTCCACTCTGGAATTTTCATCGTTTGTAACTCTCCTGGAGGGCTTTGGTGCTCCGCTTTTGCCTTTTGACAAGTCAAGCGAGGCTTTAACAAACTCAGCTATCTCTCGCTTCATGCCCGGCCACCAAAACATCTCGCTTTAAATCTTGATACATCTTGGTAACACCAGGATGAATGTTGAGACTACCCTTATGTCCTTCTTCTAGAATTGCTCTCTTTAATTCAGTATCTCTAGGGACACAAACTCGACCTTGACATCTGAGAATACCATCAACACCTTTACTGAAACCCTTTGTCTTATTTGTCCCTAAGAGAAATACAATCCGACATAACATTGGATCCCACAATTGTTTATCTTTAATTTCCTGTAAGAAATTATTAGTCACCACAATTCGGCTACAACTAATCTTTTCGGGTGATAAGTCCACATGTATGTTCAGGTCTCGGAATTGTTCTACCAAAAGGGTTTCACTGACTCTTAGGGAGAATGCCTGAACCACATTCCTACTTAATGCATCGGCCACCACGTTAGCTTTTCCTGGATGGTATTGGAGCTGAAAATCATAATCCTTAAGGAATTCCACCCAACGTCTCTGCCTCATATTTAACTCTCGCTGATCAAATAAATACTTCAGACTCTTATGATCACTATATACATCGAACTGAGCTCCATAAAGATAGTGTCGCCACACCTTCAGAGCAAAGACTATAGCAGCTAACTCAAGGTCATGAATCGGGTAATTTCGCTCATGAGTTCGTAATTGACGAGATGCATAAGCTACCACTCTCTTATCTTGCATCAACACACATCCCAATCCTTGATGAGAAGCATCACAGTACACCTCAAACGGTCGACTAGTATCAGGGAGAATCAACACCGGCGAAGAAGTTAGTCTCTGTTTTAACTCATTAAAGCTTTGCTCACATTCCTCAGTCCACACAAAGGGTTGATCACGGCGAGTTAACCGTGTTAATGGTGCAGCTATCTTCGCGAATCCCTCTATAAATCTCCGGTAGTAACCTGCTAGGCCCACAAAACTACGAATCTCTGAGGCTGTCTTCGGCCTTTCCCATTGCAACACCGCTTCAACTTTGGAAGGATCAACTGCAATTCCTTTAGCTGAAATAACATGACCAAGGAACTTCACTTCCTCTAGCCAAAACTCACACTTAGACAGTTTAGCATACAACTGTTTTTCCCTTAAAACATTAAGTACAGTCCTCAAATGCTCTTCATGTTCCTCTGACGAACTAGAATAAATTAAAATATCATCAATAAAAACTACCACAAATCGATCCAGGAAAGGTCTAAAGATCCGATTCATGTAGTCCATAAACATAGCTGGAGCATTTGTAACTCCAAAAGGCATCACTATATACTCATAATGACCATATCTAGTGCGAAAAGCAGTCTTAGGAATATCTTCATCCTTCACTCGGATCTGATGGTACCCAGACTTCAAATCAATCTTAGAGAATACCTTAGCACCTCTCAGCTGGTCCATCAAATCATCGATTCGCGGCAATGGGTACTTGTTCTTAATTGTCAACTTATTCAACTTACGATAATTCACAAATAATCTAGAACTTCCGTCCTTCTTTTTCACCAAGAGAACTGGGGCTCCCCAAGGTGATACACTTGGTCTAATCATCTGTTTACGCATTAGATCCTCGATCTGCTCCTTAAGCTCAATTAACTCTTTTGGCGCCATTCTATACGGTACTACAGACACTGGCTCAGCTCCAGGAATCAAATCTATAGCAAACTCTACCTCTCTACGTGGAGGTATTCCAGGAATATCCTCTGGAAAAATCTCAGGGAATTCTCGTACTACTGGTATTGACTGAAGGCTTTGCTCCACTTCTGCATTCATAACTCCCAACAAAACAAAACAAGATACTCCCTCAGCTAAGGATGTTTCTACTTGGCTAGTAGAAATCAATTCTACACAATCTTGCTGCTCAGGAAAGATTAAACACCTCCGGCCACAATCAATTAGCACACGATTGGCAGTTAGCCAATCCATACCCAGGATTACATCTAACCCCGACATCGGGATACAAATAAGATTTACTTTGTATCTTCGTCCCTCAATTGCTATGGGACACCTAACACAAACCGTCGAAGTCTTAATTGAACTTAAAGTAGGTGTCGATACTACTAAGTCACATCCTAGATCGCCCACCGGTAATCCTAAGTTTCTCACACAATTGTCCGCAATAAAAGAGTGTGTGGCTCCAGAATTAAACAACACAGAGAGAAGTACTTGCCACAGCCTCCATGGCGTGAGCCATTTGGTTCACATCAGCAGGAGGAGGATTTGCAGCAGATCTTCTTGGTCTAGCCATCCTAATATATAGACTAGCTTAGATTACTAATGTTTAACACATTCAGCAATATCACCACATAGCTATATTCACATATTCAGCTTACAGTAATATATTCATATTTAGTATGTCATAACAATTTAATCAATTTAGCACTGAGCACAACGTCATATCAGCATTTCAAACAACATAGCAAACACATTTATCTCAGCAATCATGTACAATCTTAGCTTAACAACCTATTATTCACGTAGCATGAATCACCTATAGCTCACCCAGTATCATATACCAAAATTTTCTACATCTGTCGTGTCTGAGAACTGAGGTGATCAAGCTCGTTCCCTCATAACTTGATGAATAGAAATTATGATATATGATTCACAGCTAAAACTTATATGTCTAATATGCACAACTGACGCCTAACAACCTCACCCCGTAGGTTTACCTAGACCATGCTCTGATACCACTAAAATGTCACGACTCCTTTTTATAAGGGACCGTGAACATTGTTTCTACACCACATACTTATTTAAAATAGGTAAATAGCAGAGAATATAAGTATAAAAATGAAGTTCCTTACAACAAATATCCAACAGATCACATAATATTACATTTAGTTTATAATATTCAAAATACCAAAAAAATTATAATACGTGACTCCCTCGACATGAGGTCTCATATATAAAGAAAAAGGACTTTGATGCATTATTACTCAACTCCAGCTTCTAACTTTTCTTCACTGGCCCCTCAGCCTGTGAAGTAGATGCAACACCTGCTACATCTGCCACGTAACACCGTACGATCATCGCAGTACACACGCACACAACGACATAGAAAGAAATGCAAGGGTGAGCTTACCAAACATAAAATAAAATTATATATATAGAGCAAAATATTTCTCACAAAGAATAACCCTATGCATTTCCAGCCCATCTAATGCACGGCATGAAAACGGCTTCCAACCGGTTTCACACCTAAGTAATCCAGAAGGAACCGAGCGGTCCGGAGCGACCCATTCCGTATCCGGATCCAGACAAAGATAGCACAAAGAAGACAAAGATGAACTTACCGTTACATGTCTACCCACCTAAACATGTAACTCGGCTCTATAATGATGCAAAACATATATCTCAAGCATGATGCACGCCACCAAAATTATTTTAACAGCTCAACTACGGCAAGTTTATAATAGATCAGCCAAAATCTCAGCATTTTAAACTAATTAACAACGATTCTGACTTAGAAAATAGCTTTTATTCAATAGATCTAACAAAATCATATCAAAATATCTTGAAATAGCATATTAAACTGTTCAAAACATAGTTCATAGGTTAAAGTAAACTCCCCTTACCTCGTAAAGATGATTCACACTAGATCTACCGAATATTACTTGATTATAACAAAATTCACCGAAGATTCAGCTTTAGAACGGAGTTTCTCCTAAGAACACCATGAATTTCTATAAGAAAGAGAAGGAGAAGAGAAACGAACGGTAAATCTAGCTTCAAACTTAAAGAAACTTACTTCCAATCCTTCAGAATAGATGTAGAATCTCAGATCTGGCGAGAAATCTAAGTTTAGGAAGGTTTAGTATGAGAGAAATAGTGGTTTACGGCCTTAGAACCTTTGAGAACCTTGGATAGAGGTGAAGAAATGAAAATTTCGTGTGAAGCCCCCTTTTTATAGAAAATTTTTGAAATTTACTGTTCACGCCGAAAAACAACATTCACCGCCTTCTTGTTCATCTTGGGAAAATACTGTTCAGGGCATTATTCACGCCGGAAAATACTGTACACGCGTACTGTACACGCACTGTACGCGTATGTGACGTCACCGATGACGTCAGCAGTCACTGTACATACGCAGTTGGCACTGTTCATACACGGTTTGTACGCGGTTTGCACTGTTCATACGCGGTTTGCACTGTTCACACGCGGTTTGCACTGTTCATACGCGGTTTGCACTGTTCACACGGTACTGTTCACTCTTTTTTTTTTTTTTAAATAATTTCAACTCCATCTAAATATATTCCAATACCAAATAATCCTTCAATTAACATTGAACAAGTATAAAATATTATAGATTATTCAATAATAAATTAGAAGCCTGACAGCTACCTATTTTTTTTTTATGCAATTCTAGGCCTATTTGAGTGAAATTAAATATTAAATAAAACTCAAAATTAGTCCTAAGTAAGCATGCAAATGTTAGAAAAAATAGTAAATAGCATAATATATAGTAAATTTCTATTGGATGAATAGTAACATGCAATTTAACATTACAATCAAATTCTACAAAAACCTATATGAAACTAATTCAAATCAAAATAATGTTATCTAATATCACTAAATGTTATGCAAACAAGAATAACAGGAATGAATTGCTCAAAACCTACACCTAAAATGGCATTATGCAGATAGACGGTTATGCAATGAATAGTATTAACTTCTACTAAGTATACTAAACTGATTACCAATGATATTAGTTGACGAGTTTGAAAGAAAAAATAGAATTTAATTCTCAATATGACAAGTGATAAACAAACATTATAATAAGATTAAGTGTTAAAACTATTTGAAACAGTTGAGATTAACGAGTCTATAACTGAGTGTTTCACCTTTCAAATTTTTATGTACATTGTTTTATTGGAACAAGAGTTACTCGATGATTAGAAGCAAGGGGTCTCTCACATTAATAACAAGATAGGTTAAGTCTATCCACTATGATTCAGTCCAATAACAATAACCATAAAATCATATCTACTAATAATTATAAAATTATATCAAATAAGTTTAATAACAATAATTATTTATAATATAAGCTAAATAACATAATTTAATATTTTAGCATCAAATGAACTTAAAATTAAATTAAAGTTATAACAAAAATTGATTTATTTCAATTCACACGTAAAATATCCAACAGAATTTTCAAATCCTAAATCATTACAGTAATGTAAAATGATGCAATAACACTAAAGCACAAATATGCTACGTTTTAAAATGCAGAATGCAACAAAATTATGCAGACTAAAACTGAGTATGTGACTTATATAGAATGCAACAAAATTATGCAGACTAAAACTGAGTATGTGAGTTATATAGAATTATGCAGATACGTCCAAAAACAAAGGCGCAAATAGGATTTGGCAGAATGTCAAATTTATGTAGCAGAATTATACGGTGTGTAGTATGACTAAATTGTACAAAAATAAGGGAACAAAATAGATATGCAAGTAAAAAGGAAAATATAATTAACTACTCATTAAAACATTTATGCAAAAAAATGCTATATATGCAGGAAACACAATTATGAAAAAAATAAAATTAATTAACAATAGCTGAATTAACTAACATGTTAGAAATTCCCAAAATAAAATTCAAAAAACAGAAATTCAAAGGTAGAAACTAACTTAGATATTAAAAATAGGAAGAAAAAAAAAACTGTATTAGTCTATACTAATCTAAATCTATATGTGACTGAAATTTAGTTACGAACATTGGTCTTACGCAATGGTGTCAATTTGATTGAATTTATTTTCAATCAAATTAATTATGTAAAATTAATGCAATACTAAGTAAATCTTCTGTGTTTTTAAAACATGAAAAACTAAATTAAATATCATATGCATATTAAATATAATATGAATTAATAATAATTTATAAAGAAGTTGAAAGTTGATTGATTATGATTAATTGAAAAAACAAACAAAGTAAATAAATTGACAATGATTTATAGATCAACTCACCAATTAATTCAATTACAAAGATATTTTGTTTATATTTTTAGTATAATTTAAGATGATTAATTAAACACTAATTATATTAAAGGAAATTTTTATTATTAATAGTACACATGATATTTATTGAACTCAAGTTAGTGAATCAAATTTTTTAATTTTAATTTAATTATTATTAATTAAATTTTATTTAAACTCATATTTATAATTAAAATAATTTAAATATAATTTTCAATCTTACTCTAATATATAAAATTAAATATTATTATAATTAAATTAAGTAAAAAATAATAATAACAAACGTAAACAAAGTTGAAAGTTAAGAAATAAATTTATTAATTTAATATTTTATTTAAGATGTTGTTAACATCAACTTTTAGTGAGTTTAAATATTTATAAATAAAAATTTTTTTATAAAAAATACATAATATTAAAATTATAAAAATATAATAAATATTTTTTAATAAAATTTTAATATTATTAATTACTTATTTTCGTCTTTAACGATGAGGTTAATAAAATTCTTTTATTTATTTACACAATAAAAATATAATGTTACTATGGTCTCCTCTCTTTTTCCTCCTCGTTCAACGACTCTGATAGGAGAGGTTTCGTTTTGGGAAGAGGTGAGTTGGGAAGAGGTGAGCGCAAACTTTTAAAAAATTTTCTTAAACCTTTGGAAGTTTGAATTGACTTAAGGTTGCCCATTCATTCTCCCTCAACAATGCCAATAAGGTTTCCCAACTCCCTGACCTCAATTCCTCCGAAGAACCTTCACCTTTTCACACGACACTCCTCAGAAGCCCTTTCCACCACAAACACGCCAATATCAAACTCCAAACCCATTTTGAATCTGTCGCGAGATCATGTCTTGGAGACCCTCTTGAGCCACAAGGCCCACCCCAAATCCGCTTTGTTGTTTTTCAAAGGAGTTGAGAGAAAACAGGGATTTCTGAAAACCGTTGACGTTCTCTGTTTGTTGCTTCAGATTCTTGCTTCCTGTACTGACACTTATGAAGATGCTAAGTATTTGCTCAATAACTATGTCTTTGGAGATTCAGCTCCTGCTGCAAGGGTGCTTGTGGAACACTTGGTGGAGTGTGCGGAAAGGTACGGTTTTGAATCTGATTCGCGGGTTTTCAATTATCTGTTGAATAGTTATGTTAGAGCTAATAAGATCAGAGAGGCTGTTGAGTGTTTTAGAACCATGTTAGATCATGATGTGCTCCCCTGGGTTTCAATCATGAACATACTTTTGACTGCAATGGTTAGGAGAAAAATGGTCGACGATGTGCGCAGCGTGTATGATGAAATGTCTGAGAGAAAAATCTTTGGTAATCGCTATACCCTGCATGCTTTAATGCGGGCCTGTTTGAAAGGAGGGATGTTTGAGGAGGCTGAGAGGCATTTCAGAGAGGCTACTTGTAGAGGGTTGGAACTTGATGCAGCTGCGTATAGTATTGTCATTCAGGCTGCTTGTAAGAGGCCGAAATTTAGTTTGGCTTGTAAGCTGTTGAAGGAGATGAGAGAGTTGGGCTGGGTGCCATCAGAGGGTACATATACTTCTGTGATTGGTGCTTGTGTCAAGCAGGGAAATTTTGTGGAGGCGTTGAGGCTTAAGGATGAGATGGTGAATAGCGGTATGCCTGTGAACGTAATTGTTGCAACAAGCTTGATGAAAGGGCATTGTAAGCAAGGGGATGTGAATAGTGCATTGCAGTTGTTTGATGAGATTGTTGAGGCTGGGGCTACTCCCAATGTGGCTATTTTCTCAGTTTTGATAGATTGTTGCTCTAAGATTGGGAATATGGACAAGGCAAACGAACTTTACACTAGGATGAAACTCATGAACATCCAACCCACTGGCTTTATTATAAATTCTCTGTTAAAAGGGTTCCAGAAACAGAATTTGCTAGAAAATGCATATAGATTGCTTGAAGAGGCAGTTGATAATGGAATTGCTGATGTGTCATATAACATTCTTTTACATGGACTCTGTGAATTGGGTAAGGTTAATGAGGCTTGTCATCTGTGGGACAAGATGATTGGTAAGGGTATTGCACCTTCGCTGGTTTCTTACAACAACATGATACTTGGTCACTGCAGAAAAGGATGCATGGATGATGCAAATAGTGTGATGAATTGTATTCTCAAAAGTGGTTTAAAACCGAATGCCATTACGTACACTATTTTGATGGATGGATTTTTCATAAAGGGTGATTGTGAGCGTGCATTTAATGTGTTTGAGCAAATGGTGGCTGCAAATATTGCTTTCACAGATTTCACATTTAACACCATTATAAAAGGCTTGTGTAAAGTTGGCCGGGTTTCTGAGACAAAGGATAAGTTGAATGCTTTTGTCGAGCAGGGTTTTATTCCCACTACTATGACATATAATTGCATCATAGATGGATTTATGAAGGAATGTGCAATTGATTCTGCAGTGTCAGCCTACAAGAAGATGTGTGAGAGTGGAATTTTGCCAAATGTTATCACTTACACTACTTTGATTAAAGGATTTTTCAAAAGTAACAAGAATGATCTTGCTTTGAAAATGCACAATGAGATGAAAAACAAGGGTTTGGAATTGGATATTATTGCATATAGTGTTCTAATTAATGGTTTCTGCAAAATGAAAGACATGGAAAATGCATGCAAATTCTTCTCTGAACTTATGGATGTTGGTTTGACTCCAAACGCAATTGTTTATAACAGCATGATTAGTGGCTTTAGAAAATTGGATAATATGGAAGCAGCACTTAACTTGCACAAGAAAATGGCAAAGATTCCATGTGATTTGCAAATATACACCTCACTGATTGGTGGACTTTTAAAAGAGGGTAAATTGAGTTTTGCTTTAGATCTTTACTCGGAGATGCTGTCCAGGGGTGTTGTGCCTGATATCTTCTTCTACACTGTTATGATAAATGGACTCTGTAACCATGGATCACTAGAAAAAGCAGGCAAGATTCTTAAGGAAATGAATGAGAATAATATTACTCCTACTGTTCTTGTTTATAACACTTTAATTGCCGGCCACTTTAGGGAGGGAAATCTTCAAGAGGCTTTTAGACTACATGATGAGATGCTTGATAAAGGTCTAGTGCCTGACAACACTACATTTGATATTCTGGTAAATGGAAAGTTAAAGAGAACCTATACTCCAGTTCAAGACTGATTCACACAAAAAGATTCTGTAACATTCAGCTTAAGAATTTCTCTGCGAATGAGTCTTTCAGAAAGTTATTGAATGGTTTCAAATCGATCTCAACATCCATTGTTGATGAAATTTCCTTGGCAATTTCATCATGATTTCTTTCAAAGAAGCTGTAGTTCTTTCATTTTTTGTTGTGGGTTTCCTTTATCTATCCTAGCCAAAGTGAATTCTTTCATTTAGACTCTTTCTTCGGCCAAGAGCATAATAGTGCCAAATGGCCGGATATCCTGCAGCGAATTAAGCATTTTGGTAACAAAAATTTCCAATAGCTCCAGTGAAAACAGTTTTTGCTTGTGGTGCTATTAGTTAGCTGTGCGAAGACACTCAATTCAGGTTTGATCTTAACAAATTTACTTTCATTTTGTTTGGGAGTAGTTGAGTTATCTGATTTGCTCTTCTGGTATTAGAAGTGATAGTTAAGAGCGAAATTTTACCTAGTTTAGTGGACAAGAGTTGATAATTGTGAAGTTGTTTTCTTTCAGTAATTAATCATACTGGCAACTGATAGGAGCTTAATTTTGATTTTTAGTTAAGAATGGTGGGGGTAGTGAGAAGTAGTTTTGATCCTTGCAATGCAATTCAACATAACTTAGTGGGTCCCACATGAAATTCACCAAGGGTATTGGAAAGAATATGTTCAACTATGTAACCATTTCTAAACTCTTGATTCTTTATAATCTTGTACTTAACCATGGCAAGTGTTTTTATACTTTGGAAATAAATTCACTTTTTAAGTTGTCGATCTTGCAATCATGTTCCTAACAGATTATGCTTATCATTGAAGTGGATGAAAAGTGATGTTTATGGATTTGTGGCACTGCTAGAATTCGTAAATGTGCTAGGGGAAGGATGTTGTTCAGATAGAAGAGGGCTAGACATTATCCCATGGAGCTATCGAACCCAGTTGTGCGTAAAAGGTGAACATAGAACACTTTGTTGATAGAGATCAATTTCTGTTATATAAATTATAGTCCTTAATAATAGTGTGAAACATTCGCTTAACATACTATGTTTCAAACTTAGCTATTTCACTTCTTTTCTCCAATTATACATACTCTCTCTCTACCATATCCCGCAACTCTGGGAAGCTTTGTTATGTCAGTCAAATAAATTAGGTAAAATTAGTATGTTAATTTTTTAACTTTATTTTTTGCTTTGATTTGATCTAATTTTTCTATTTTATTTATTATCCTCTAATATGTAAATGTGTTTTGAATAAGTTATTCTTCATTAACTATGTTTAATTTCATTAAACATTTTGGCTCAGACTGGATAAATTTCTCAATAAATACTTGTAAGAGTAAAAAATTGAGTAGTAAAATAAATCAAACTCTTTTTGAAAGTTAACATCAACCTATATTTCTCAGTTTTTTTAGAAGCACTTTGATTTAACTTTTCTAAACTTTGAGAATTTCAAGTTATTTCAAACTAATAAGAAATTTTACTTATTTTTTTATATTAATATTTTTTCAAAAGAACTCATTTAAAACTTTATCCAAATTAGGTTTATCTTTTTCTATTATAGATTGTTTATTGTTGTCTTGTTTTTCCTGATCTCCTTCACCACACCATCATTGTACCTGCATGTGGGAAGCTTTTGAGGGTGAATCAATTGGTCATTTGGTGGTGGATGGGGCGAGCGGAAATAGGCATACACTGTGGTTGCAAGAGAAAGAGAAAGATGTCAGAAATTCAGAGAAGACTTTTCTTTTATTATTCTTAATACAAAAAAAAGGAAATAATAGTTCAATGAGAAGGCGTCAATATTGTTAGTTATGGTGTTAGCTTGATGAATTTATTTGAATTAAGTTTGAAAATTTAAAATGACAAAAAAAAAAAAAAAAAACAGGATCAAATTAAATAAAATATAAAGTTAAAAGACTAAAGTGTATTTTTTACTAGTAAATTTCAAAATCTCCTAGTGCAGTTATTTTTTTCTCTCAAAAGTTCAACTTTTTGTGCTTGTAAATTTTGAGTGCATCAATTAATCCATTCAACTCTTCAATTAAAAAAAATATCTTAGAATCATTAGTTTCCAAAATATTTCACTCATGTCTAAGAACATCATTTTTCCTTTTTCAAAAGATCTTGCTGATCACGATGTTTTTTCATTATTAACCATACTTTCAATAAGCTCGGGGAAAGAAAGAGTTGAAATCACGGCACTTAAAGGGACAATTATCTTAATTTCCTCAATTTTCTTTTATCTTTCTTCTGTTTCCAAGTAAACTTTCGGGACTCTCTTCCTTTATTTAATTTCCTGATACTTCCTTTTCACATTAATATTTTCCTTTCCATTTTTGTGACTGGTGAATTTCTAATGGAATCCTGAAACACCCTTCTATTTCTTTGCATATTTTGTATAATGTTTGTTATAAAATTTGGGATTTAAAATATGAACAACTAATGAAACGATTTTAATAAGCACTCTTTTATTTTATCTTAACTATTTCTGAAAAAACTTTTTAACCATAAAAATTCCAAAGTTAATGTTTGTCTTTTTCCCCTTTCTTCCATTTTTAGAAATAAAGTTACGATACAGCCTTATCCTTCAAGACGCCCCCGGCTTTTACCAATCCCCACCATCATCCCCCTCACCTCCGTTTGGACCCTTTCCACTGCCCATTCACTACTATTCTATGCTTCCCTTCATGCCTAATGATGTGCCTTCTGCTATAACACAACAAATCTTATGGAAAAAAGATTAGTGTGATTTTTCAATTAGGATAAAATTAACACTAACCTCAGCGAAGGTCACTGTAATTACCCCTTTTTCATAGCAATTTAAAATGTTAAATTTGAACAGATGAAAAAATACCAATAAAACTTGGATGATATAGATTTCACGTTGCAGTAACAGGACTACTATTTACACTGTTTCGGCCTAAATTTTTCAGAATCTAATAGTTTCAGTATTAGTTTCTCAAGCTTCTTTGATCTTAAAGTAGGTTTAACAACAATTGGATTTCCATAAACTGCACAGGGGTCTTTTCCCAAAAGAGGATTGCCTACACACCAACCCCCAGGTGTAAAGTGACCATCTGATCTTCGCAGGAGCTCTTTGTCAATTTTGTTGAGAACTGGGTCATCCTTTGCAAACTTTCGAGCAAAAGGTGCACCACTTTGGATCATGTCATCAAAATGCTCCAATTTCAATGACACTGGATGCTGCTTTGGTGGGTTGTCCCACCTTATATAACGTAAATCATGATTGATAGTCGTGTTTTGATAGTCCTTGTGATTGCAAATGACCGTATGGAAGTAGCCCTCCGGGGATGAAAGAAAATTTGTGTAATACATAAGGAGAGTGCGTGGAAGATTATCCCAACCCCAAACACAAAATTCAAGAAACGATTTTGTCAGGACAACCCATTCAGAGCCTGAAAACCAAAAATAACGTTAGCAAAAACAGTTAGTAAGCATTTCAAAATTCTACATGTAAGTGATGACCGATCAAAAACTGATCTCTTACATTGTTTCACTGTTGGTCAACTCCTTGTTGAACACCAAATTTCACTTTCTATGCATACAGTATGTTTACTATGCTCTAAAGCTCGATGTAATTAACATAATTTTAAAACCACGAACAAACCCTGTCATGTTTCAAGAAACATTGCTATGGACTAAACAATATATAATATTAAAACAATATATAACATTGCTAGTGACAGAGACAGGCCTACTGAAAACAAAGACAGAGCAGAGATGAGAGAAGGGAGCGTAGATTAGAAAGGGATATGGAAAATGGGTTAGGTGATGTACTATGAAAATTGGTAAAAAGATTATTTTACCTTTAAAAAACTTAATATATGGTCATTTAATTTAAGGGCAAAAAGGAAAAGTCAGTTTATTTCTAAAAGATGAAAAGTCTATTTTACCCATAAAAAACCCAAAAGTCTGTGAGTTACGTTGTCATGGCCGGGAATACAGCTGCAATGGTTGTCACAACAAAATGCTCCGCTATGGCAGGTCTGTGGTAGCCGAAGGCTGCTCCGCCACACACTGCCGCACTATTGACAACTAACTAACTATAAAGCAATTGAGTAAAAAAATGGGTTGCAGGTCAAAACACAAAAACACGTTAAAATGGACATGGTAGAATCACGCGTCAACCGATTCTGCCATGGATTCCACAGGATCCTACAAATCTTTGATCTTGCTTGCAAGCTAGCATGACATGGTGGTTCAGGATTGTAGAATCACATGATTCTACGAGATAACATGTGATTTTGACCTCAGCCTAGAGTCTCCATGAGAGAAAACCATTAACTACAATTCAAATCCTTACAATTGCCTACAATTCATTAACTCATGCACACAATTAAAATTAACGACTGCATGTTGTGTTGCATACTCCATTAGCCAAGATTAAGTTTAATCCATAGCATAGCATATTTCACACACCCAAAAATGTGAAGAAGGATTAAGAGCCAATGCATAAACATTTTATTCTTCCCTTGAGAATGAAACTGTAACTCATACTCACCAAATCATCAAGATTCCAACCCCAAGCCTCAAAACCCTCTCTTCTCTTCATCTAATTTTCTTTCCCTCTTAGCAATAATAAATGACAGGAACCAACAAGGAACAAAAATGAAGAAAGAAAGAAACAAAGGGGTGGATCTCTTATAAAGGTTTGGAGGTCCTATGACGAGAATAAAAATAAAGAAAGTCAAAGAAGCTCTCTTAAATGTTAATGACTATGTTCAAGGCACCTGAGAATGTAAAAGTGGAGAATCCAAGACTAGTCTCGTGTTGTAATTGAAAATAATGAAGATTAAGGTCAGTTTCAATTTATGTTAACCCAATCTTTATTTTAATGTGCGTTTTCAGGTAGAATTTTATGTTTTAATAAAATAGTTTCTTATGTCTTAGATTAGAACTACTATTGTTATCAAGTCTATTTTTGGGGTTATATATTTTATTATGTTTAGGGACCTTGATTATATTCATTATTAAAGCCTCTTAGATTTATTACTTAAATTATTGTTAGTGGGCTTAGTCATATTAGTTACCAAGTCTTTTAGAGTTTCAATTTTCATTATAAATACTCATATAAAACTCTTTTAGGAGGCAACTTGAGTTTTGAATAAGAATTGAAAGTTTACCTCTTTGAGAGCATGTGCCTCTTAAGGTTCTTGATAAAAATAATTATTTGCATCTTATCAAGGATTCTTCACACTCTTGTGACGATTCTACACTTAGCTTATTGTTTTGTATTCTCTATTGAATTGAGTTTATAATGCTTTTTTCTCTTCTCTTTTCTTCATCATTTTTTTCTCTTGTTTGTTTGCATTTGGAATCCTAATTTTTGCTCAAATTATCTCACAATCATTATGAACCATTTTTCAGTATTTCTTAACCTAATTGAACTAACTCAAGGAAAAATCGTATTAATTCACATCAGCAAAGCAAGAGTCCACGAGAATTTCTATAAGGAAGGAGTAAGAAGCTAGTTGTAGCAAGGAGATCAAAAAGAGTTTTGAAGGATATAAAATATTGGGAGATGATTAGGAGCAGTTGGAAACAAGTAGAGAATAGATAGCCATTTAGTCCCATTGTCCGGTAAGAGGGGACACATTTTCAGGGTAGTAAGTGACCTGGGGTATTCAAATTTGATTAAAAGAGTCCTTAACCTGGCATGATTGCAGTTTAGATGACTAAAATACCATAGACATATCCCTTGAGTATCTGATTATTTCTTAGATTGTTTCTGCTCTAATCAAATAAGTATATGCTTGCTAAATTAAATTCCTACTTAAAAAATCTCTATAAACTTTTATTTAACTTTATTTGATATCTATTTAATTATCTAATACTTTAGAAAACCTGTTTTGGCTCTTGATTACATGTTAAAACTATTTGAATTCAAAATTAATAAGTATATATACATCGTTTAGTTCATGTTTATATAAGCATATACTTGAAATTATAAAGTGTAAGTTCTTTAGAAAAATTCACAATATTTTAGGAAAATTTAGTAGATTAGTCCTCTAACTTTTTGTTTCATTTGACTCTTTATCTTTTTATTTTCTGTTATATTTTGGTCTTTAACTTTTAAATCTGTTTAAAAAAAATCATTAACTCTATTCATTTTTTTATCATTTCCCTTTATCACTATTCACTCTTCTTTTTCTATCACACCAGACCTCTTTTCTCCCTCCACCTCCTCCTTTAGCCTCTTTCTTTTCTTCTCTCTCCCTAGCTCCCTCTTCCTCTTCTTCTCTTATAAATATTTATCTACATGTTTACTCAACCTGGGCCCTAATAGAAAATAAGAAAACCAAAACTGTAGAAACCTTAAATCTAATACCTGTGAATAACTTGAATGAAGACGGAACAGATCTCTTCTCTTTAGCCCAGTAAACACCAGATTTCTTTGAATGATATAAGCCTGGATCTATAATGATAGGCCTAGCTCTTTGATATCTAATATCACATTTACAATACAAAATCATAAACAAATAGTTTGGTAACAAACTGAGAGCATCAATGGATGGATAATATACTCACTCTTTCCAACCAATATTACTTGTATGCTCAATGAAATTTATATCCCTGGGCAAGAATGAAAAGATGTGCAAGAGATCTGAAGCATGAAGTTATAAGGCAAAATGTCAGCAAACTGAAGAACATGTATTTGTGAAACGACAGACTTGGATCCAACTATAAGAACCCAAAACACTGAAGGAAAGTACTCATTGATATATTGGACATACAGCAACAAAGTTCAGCGATAATGATCAAATGAGAACTAAAAACATTTCCCTTCTTTAGTATCCACGCGCAGGAAACAATGAACCATAAATTTCTCATTTATGATTCTTATGCACCCAAAGCACAAAGATTAAAACTGATTTTTTTTTCTTGCTACTTTGTAGAAGCATACTAACAAACAGAAATTAATTTTGTGACATTGATGTTTATGATAGATGAAGATTCTTGTCTAAAGAGATAAGAGCTCAAAAGAGAATTGAAAGAACAGACACTGTATTATTGCTAAGAAAATGTAAGAAGATGCAGGAAATAGCAACAGCACAAGCTCCCAGCTAAGGAGAAATCCTGTCCCCAAGCACAACATCGACTACACAAGGTTTATGATCCAACAAATGTCTTACATAAACAAATCTCATCATATATGTTTTTCTCTCTCTCCTCTAACTAACTCTCCCTCCTAAACCCTGTTCTTGGACCTTTGAGAATATGCTTGTAGGGGCCTTTCAGTAATAGACCAATCCTTAGTAATCACTGGGTTGGTTGGATCCTGGTTTGCTGAATCAATTGAATCCAGATTCCTATCAGTTTACAACTGATATGAGTGGAACGGAATAGATGGCTCACTTGACTTTGTTTGGGAGTTTGGAGGGAGAGGAAAGGAAAGGAAAGGAAGGGAGAACGAGGGTCAACAAAAAACCTTCCAATTTGGGGGAACATGAGTTTATGGAGGGTCTATAGAAACTCCTCCTCACATTTAAAAACCCTCAAACAAGGATTACCATCAAATACACTTTCTTCTTCACCTAAAATTAACTCCCAAACAAATTCTTGGGGTCAGCTTTTCTTTTATTCATTTTTGTCATTTTTCTGCTTTGGAAACAAAACAGTTTCAGAAAGTGAGGGTATATACGCTAGCTGTGTAGCATTCTGTTGCATATATGTAATTCAGAGCCCAGGCAAAAAGGGAAATGCATCCAATTTAAGTTATTTGTGTAACCTTTCATGTTATTAGTAAATAATTGTCATGTTAGGAGAAAGAAGGACATATAAACAAGAACAGAATAGTACGATTGTCATGTAGCATTCATGACAAAAGCTAAGAAAGAGTGAATCACTGACCGTCCTGGGAGAGGAGGGGATAATCGGAGGCACTGAGGTTGAGAAACCAGTCCCAGTCCTTAACCCTCTTGAGCAATAAGGCAATTCCATGAAGGGTAGAAGCGATCATAGTGGGGCCCTTGTAAGTTACCAAATCAGCCTTACCCACAACCATGACGTTCCCAAACGCCGCAAAAGCAGTTTCAGCCTTGACGTATTTGGCAAGCTCAAGCCTCTCTGCGTCGGAAGCTTCTAGATCAAGATGGAGCAGGTAGTAGTTCCTGGGATGGTACGTTGCCTGAAGAACCCTCTTAAGCTGTGCTCCCTCCCCTTTTGTTCCTGTCAACACGTACGCCAATCTGGGCAGTTTTGGAAAACCCAAATGGGTTGTCAAATTGAAAGAAGAAGAAGAAAAAAAAGAAGAAGATGATGAAGAAGAAGCAGAAGAAGAAGAGGGTTTGGTGCGGGGAAGGAGGAGCGTGAACAACACGATGGATATTGCGACGGTGGGGATGACCATTACCCATTTGCGCGGTCGATGATGGTGGGAAATGTGGTTTCGTTTCATCGTAGATGTTAAGTGGTGTTTGTTAATAACAGGTGGGTTTGGTTTGGTTGGGATTCTTATATAATTTGTTTTGTCGGCTTTAAGGTTTGTTTATCAAATTGGTTGAGCTGTGGCATTCTGTGGAATTGTAAATCTGCAGATTGAAGGCGGAGAGGGAAATGCCATCTTCTCTAATTTCAAATCGAAAAACAATGTGACAGAGACATGCTATCTACTTCATAGCTGCCGGAGGAAAATGCTATGTCGTTCATTTGTCTCGTGTCAAAAACATTACAGGGTAGATGTATAACACTCTCTTCACCCTATATTTTTGCCTTTCTAATTGGTTCTCTTATTTATTATAAATATGTTTAAGAAGAAATTTTTGGAGGGGAAAGAAGGTAGAATATATTTTAAATTTTAAATTAAAAGAATTATATATTATTTAAAAAAATAAATATATTATTAATATATCAGGTTATATTTTATATTTTTATTTTTTAAAAATATTAATTTTAAATATAAATTATTTTTTTTAAAATTTTCTTCTTAAACAACTTTCTAAAAAAAATATTTTATATTTGTTATTTCGTATCAATTAGTTTGCAATTTTAAATTTTAATTTTTTCGTTTTTTATTTGTTACATAAAAAAGAAAGTCAATAAAGGAAAATGTGATAATAAAACAATACATTTTTAATTAAACGATATGTTAAAGTTTATTTTAAACATAAAACGGCAGCCATTAAAACTTTTTATCAATAATTTTTTCCTTATTAATTAGTAAGATTATTGCGCCCTAATCTTTCTCAATTACTTTCATATTTTTCTGACCATTTGCTTTCCATTTTCATGCTTTCATTTGCTTTGCAGAGGACGAGCATGGTGATAGAAGAAGGAATTATGATGAGCGACTAATTTGCATCAACAAGGAATTAAACTAACAGCTTATTCTATGTTTATTTGTTTCAACTTAGAGCGTTACGAATTTATTAGCCACTGAGTTTGAGACAATAAAAGGATGTGTAACATTTTTAATTTTTAATTCAATACCGATAATAATTTATAATAAAAAAAGAAATAATGTAAAATTCTTTATATTTATATTTTTAAAAATTAAAGAAAAATTATTATAAAAACACAAACGTATTTAAAAATTTTACAGAACTCAAAATATGAAGTGATCTAATCCACAAGTGACTATGAAATCGGCAGTATCAACCCTCTAAAGTAGCTGATATTATATTAATATTATAATACAGTTAATTTTATGTATATTTATTAATTTAAAATAATAAACTAATTAAATAAATAAAATTAAATATTTTGTAATTATTTTTTTAAATTAATAATTATTATCATTGTCATATTATATATATATATATATATATATATATAACATTGAGTTTAAATTTTTATATTAAATTTTATCATATTATTTTATTAAAATAAAAGTTTAGAAATATAAATTATTTTAATTTAAATATAAATATAATTAATTATTACTATACTTATATGTTATTTTATTGAATTCATAAATTTTATAATATAAATATTTTTATTTATAATTTTTATAATAATAACATTTTTTTGACTTTTTTAAATATAATAATTTTTTTAACTGAATCAACAAATTTTATTAGTGTTATTTTTTGTTATCAATTTTTATATTTACTGTGATTTTATTTATTAAATAAAAGATGTTTCTACACAAATAAAATATAATTATCATAAAAAAATAATTAAAATTTTTAATACTTTAATAATTTTATAAAAATAAATTAAGAAAAATAAAAATATAAAATTTTATAATATAAAAATAATAATAGTTAATGCTTAAATAATATTTTTAAAATATTAATATTATATTAAATTATTTTTTATATTCTTAATTCTTTTTATTTATAATAAATAAAAATTATATTATATTTAAAATTAAAAATATTAATACATGATTATACGTATTTAAATAATAAATTAATTTAATAATAAATTATTATATTTATTATATTTAAACAAGTTGAAAAACGTTTAAGTTTTTAAATAAGAACATAATATAATTAAAGTTAAACGAATTAAAATTTAAAAATAAAATAATAATATTATATTAATATAATTTTTTATATTTTTAATTTTATTATTATTAATATTTAATTTTTATATTAATATATTATGTTATAATTTTTTATTTATAATAAATATAAATTACTTAAATATGAATTATATTTTATTCAAAAATAAAAACTTATAAAAATGATAAGAAAATAAAATAAAAAATTTAATATAATATATATATATAGATATAATAGGACTATAGTGTAGCAAATAATATAAATAATATAATTTTAAATAAATTATATATAATAATATATATTTTTATAATTTATCACATGTTTCATTTTTTTTAATATTTTTTTGGATATGATACTCATAAAAAATTTTAGATAACACTAAATATAGATATATAAAATTTTAAATAATTATTTTTAACAAATTTGATATAGATGTAGATAGATTTTTTATTCAAAAAATATAATTATTAACATACATTTAAAATTTAATAATTTACAAATATTTATATAAATAAAAAATTAAATTATTATTTAATTTATTAATTTATATGTAATATATAAATATATGTTTTAATTTATTGTATCAGTAATATTTTTTTATATTATATTAATGTTATAATGTAGTTAATTTTACATGTATTTGTTACCTTAAAAATGAAGTAAATAAAATTAAATATTTTATAATTTTTTTATTTTTAAATTTAATATTTATTATTATTGTCAATATATATATATATATATAGCATTGAGTTTAAATTTATTTATTTTTAAAATATAATAATTTTTTTAGCTAATTCAACAAATTGTGTGAATGTTATTTTTTGTGATCAATTTTATGTGTTTACTATGTCTTTATTTATTGAATATAAGAGGTCTTTAAACAAATAAAATATGATTCTAAAAAAATTTTAATACTTTAATAATTTTTTAAAAATAAATCAAGAAAAGTAAAAATATAAATTTGTTTAATATGAAATATTTATAATTAATGCTCAAATAATATTTTAAAAATTATTTATAAAATTATATAAATTATTACAATTACTTAATATGTATCAATAACACAGATAAAAATTAAAAAATATGTAAACTAATTTGATAATAAAATATTTATATTTTCATTAATATTAAGATAATTTTTTTTATAACAAGCTTTGTTAATAGACTCCAGACCAAGGTAGGCTACCTAAATAGGTCAGGTCAGGCTAAAAATAAAGTCACCAGACTTAAGCCTAATAATTATATTACATGTTAGACTTATTTAAAGTAAAGTCTGGTCTGACTTGTTGTAACGCCTCAATTTTTGTAAACTATTTGATTATTAAAATAAATATGTGAATTGATGTTGTAATATGCATTTGATTGTGTTATGATGTGAATAAGTGTGAAGGAATATATGCGAATTGATTGAAAATGTTTGACTAGTAGTTGAATTGGAATTGGATTGAAAAATTGGCTAAGTGTGTGCTGCATAGTATTCTCGCTGTAGTGAGAGGGTTCTCATTGTAGTGAGAAGGCCTTAGGCGAAGGGCGTGAATCTATTGCGTTCTCATTGTAGTGAGAAGACAATAGAAGAGAGTACATTTTTGGATACAGTCTCGTTCTAGTGAAATTCTGCAGAAACCAGAGTGCAGTTTTCTCTAAAATTTTCACTGTACCGAGAAGGGTATCGCTACAGCGAGCCTCTTGCTGCAGCGAGAGATGGCTCGCTATAGTGAGAGTGTCGCAACCAGATGGGTATTTGAGGAGTTTAGGGTTTGGAAAATTCATTTCCTATTCCTCTCTTCGAAATCTCTTTGATTCTCTCGACTCAAAACCCTATTTTACATTTTAAATTGCCTCTAAAATCGTTTAGAAACGAGATTGAAGGTTAGAATCACATTTGAAGCTTTTAGAGGTGAGTTTTAATGGCTAGGGTTTCAATTTTTGTCTCTCTTCTCTATTTTCTTGGTTCTCTTTGGGTTCTCATGGAATTCTTCCATGTATTTAGGATGAAATCCATGTGGCAGACGTTTTCATTATTGATTTACATTGTGGGTCTTCACTTTGAGGTAAAGGGGAGACTCTACCCTATCTCCTTTGTGTTTAGAATTCATTTATATTGCTATGTATTAAAATGTGAATGAGATAAAACATAGAAAAATGTATATTTAGGTGAAATTAATTGATTGTGGTGAGATTAAGATAGAAAGATTGCATGGAATGTAATGTGGTTGATGATAAATAGAGTGTGTGATGAGATGGTTGATCGCGATTGGATTGTAATGGAAACTTTGTGTGGAATGCAATGTGGTTGCTTTTGCTTGTGGATGTGTTGAAATTGTTGACCACAATGTGGTTGGAAATATGCATGAATGGTATGTTGAATGTGAATGTGGATGTGTTTGAATATGTTGGAAAAATATGAATAGTTCAATGCTATACTGAGGGTGCAGAAGATGGGGGCGGTAGAAATACCTTAGAAAAAAGAGGGTGGTGGTGACACCAATAGTGAGCGTGGGTGCACCACAGGCTACACGCTCTTCTCCTGACTCGGCTTTTGACTAATACCTTTGCTATGGGATCCGTGACCGCGCACGTTGTATCCATGAGGCAAGGGTTATTGACGACCATCTATGGTGTGAACTGAGTAAGTCCTTATGGTTGAGGGCATCAGGAATCTGTTATCATAGTGTCACAGTGAGTGTGGCTACATGCAGTGAGCGCACATGTGGATGTGAAATGATTGAGGGTTAAGTGAACGCATCCATGTGTGGATTGTTTGATGGTGTAGTGAGTGCACCTGTGCATGTAATATTTAAATTATTGCTTTGAGTTAGTTGATGAATAATATGAAATATGTTAGGAATGTGTGGAAACATGTCAGGTGAGACTATATACTTATGTGTGTTTGGTAGTTAGAGTACTCACCCTTACATTTATTTTTCAAGTGACCTAAAAGATTAGCACCAAGCTCAGTAAAGGGATGAATGATACTGCTATAGGACTTAGAATATTTATTAGCTAAAATGTATTATTTAAGTCCCGTGGCTATTATTAGCTAAATTGAAATACTTTGTTGAACGATGCATTGGGAACTATTTGAATGGAAATTTTTTATTACTCTCATTTTGTGAAATTTATTTATATTTGGAAATTAAATTAATGTGTTACAATTTTGGTACCAGAGCAGGCCTCTCTCCCAGTATGGTGTGGTTCAAGGATGAACCAAGTAGAAGTTAGTGGGCATGTGACATCCAAGCGCTAGGTGAGGGCAAGGAATGATCATCGGTGCAATGTGGCATGGATAAGGAGTAGCTCCTGGCAGGCTTCTAGCGGTAAGGGACACATGAATGAATTGAACTTACACCAGAATGAGAGGGATTTAGAGACGGTGTATACAATTGATGATAGCTTAAAGAAATTCATTAGGACTACTTATACCAATAACATGCATTTACTTTTCGGTAGCCTATCACTTAAGAACTTCAAAGTTAAGTCTGCTTAACTTGGAGAAATTATGGGATGGGTGACTTTCTGGGAAGTTCCCAAGAAGTGTATGAGTGAAAACAAAATACACTGAAAAGTCTTGTGTTGGTTTGTGAGGACAGTCATTAATCTCGAGTAAGTTCTCGAGTTGTTACAATAATGGTATAAGAACAATTCATCCAAATCAAACTGGGGTATCGGGCTGAAGCGTCCAAGTTGTGTGTTGATATATTTTGTTTCCCTGAATTATAAATGTTGTTATTGATCTGACGTGTTAGACTATGGTTGTTGCCTTGTTTGCTAGCTTAAATTAGAATGATCGGTAGAGATAGAGGAGCTGGAGTTACCAATGACCTCCTAGAGCAAATGACCCAAGTTCTAGAGGCCTTGGTGTATAACCAAGACGAAGAGTTGACTGAGTATAGAGATTATTTGCCTTTACTAGGCATAATCCTCCTAAGTTTGAAGGGAAGTTTGACCCTAAGAGAGCCACTGAAGCAAGGAAGCATAACCATGGGAGAATATGCAGCGAAGTTTTAGGAATTAATGAAGTACTGGTCCTCACTACCAACATGAATATGGAAATTAGGACTTGTGTGCTTAGTTTGAGCATGGGCTGAAGCAAGATATCTGAGTTGTAGTCAGCGTGTTCTAGCTGACTGACTTGCCCACTCTGGTGAGCAAGTGTAGAATATTTGAAGCTAACTCGAATGACAAGACCATGGACACCAAGGCGAGTGGCCCAATGAAACAAGATAGAAGACCCCCTAGGTTCTCTAAAGGGTTGTATTCGAGCTCAAGTAATTCTCAGTCCAGAGGGACTTCATCTCAAGAGAGGAACAGTGGGAGTGGCTCAAGTTCAAGTTCTTTCAGAGGACCAATCAAATGCTTCAGGTGTGGAGGACCATACATAGTGAGAGACTACCTACAGCCACGGACAAATTCTAGTAATTGTGGAAAGATGAGGCACACTGCTAATATGTGCTGGGCTGCCAAAAAGAGTGATAGTACGAGCACAACCCAAAGGCCAGAATTGAGAGGAAGATTGGGGCCGAGGCCAAGCATTCCTGGGAGAGTCTTTGCTATGAGGAGAGCAGAGGCTTTCCAATCAAAGGAGTTAATCCGAGGTAAATGTGTAATTAAAGGCAGATTGCTTGATGTGTTGTATGACTTGGGCGCTACGCACTCATTTGTTTCTGTGGAATATATGAAGAGTCTAAGTTTGTATGTGACTGAATTACCATGCAATATTGTGGTGACTACCCCTATGGGTAAACCAGTTATGACATCATGGGTGTGTCTAGGTTGTTCAATAATGGTGCATGGTAGGCACTTTGAGGTAGATTTGATTTGTTTGCCTTTTTCCCAATTGGATGTAATTTTGGAGATGGATTGGCTAGCCGCCAATCATGCGCTCTTGGATTATAGAGAAAAGACGTTGATCTTTGGTGCATTGATGTCAGAAATTCCTAGGCTTATGAGTCGAGGTGTATGGGAGAACACGATAAATGCTAAGGCCTTTATGGTCATGTTCTCAATGGAGGTCGAAAGTGATGAGGGACTTCTTAGAAGTCTTTCCTGAAGATGTCTTAGAGTTACCAACAGAGAGAGATATAATTTTCCATTGACCTCATTCTGGGAGCAAGCTCGATCTTTGTTGCACTATATAGGATGTCACCGATGGAGTTGGCAGAGGTCAAGAAATAAGTAGAAGACTTATTGCAGAAACGGTTTGTAAGACCAAGTGTGTCGCCATGGGGAGCACCAGTACTCTTGGTGAAAAAGAAAGATAGGAGTATGATGATGTGTGTGGACTACTGGCAATTGAATAAAGTGACAATAAAGAATAAGTATCCACTTCCCAGAATTGACAACTTAATGGACCAATTGAGGGGAGCAGCGATATTTTCAAAGATTGATTTGAGATCAAGGTACCATCAGATTAGGGTGAAGGATGAGGATGTACCCAAGACGGCATTCAGGACGTGTTATAGTCACTACGAGGACTTGGTGATGCCATTTAGGGTGACCAATGCGCCTGCTGTGTTCATGTATTACATGAACAGGATCTTCCATGAGTTTTTGGATAAGTTCGTGGTGTTGTTCATTAACGACATCCTAATTTATTCGAAGACTTCGGAAGAGCATGCCGAGTATTTGAGAATTATTTTGCAAATTTTGAGGAAGAGACAGTTGTATGCCAAATTCTCAAAGTGCAAGTTTTTGTTATCCCAAATTCAATTTTTGGGGCATATGGTGTCTAAGGATGGAATCATAGTGGATCCTGCGAAGGTAGAAGCAATAGCCGGATGGCCAAGGCTGAAGAATGTGACAGAGATCCGCATCTTTTTAGGACTAGCGGGCTATTATAGGGAATTCTTTAAGGTATTTTCTAAGATAGCTTTGCCTTTGATGAAGTTGACCCACAAGAGAAAGGAGTTTAAATGGACCAAAGGGTGTGAAGCTAGTTTCTTAGAGCTAAAAATAAAGTTAACCTCAGCACCTGTGTTAGTTCTGCCTGACCCGAAGCGAAAGTTTGATGTGTATTATGATACGTCTGGGCATGGACTTGGGTGTGTTTTGATACAAGACGGGCGAATGGTTGCTTATGTCTCGAGACAGTTGTGTCTACAAAAGTTAACTATCTAACTCATGATTTGGAGTTAGTTGCTGTGGTGTTTGCACTTAAGGTGTGGAGGCACTACTTGTATGGAGCAAGATTTGAAGTGTTCAGTAACCACAAGAGTTTGAAATACTTGTTTGAACAGAAAGAGCTGAACATGTAGCAGAGAAGGTGGATAGAATTCTTCAAGGACTACGACTTCACATTGTCTTACCATCCTGGCAAGGCAAATGTGGTAACCAACGTGTTGAGCCAGAAATCATTGCACATGACAACAATGATGGTGACAGAGATGGAGTTGATTGAGGAGTTTAGAGACATGAATTTGGCTATGGAAGTAAGACCAGGGAGCTTGTACTTCATAGTAACGAAGATCCACAATGACTTCTTGATGTACGTTTGAGATGCTCTGCAAGGAGATACTTTCCTACAAGACATGATGAGATAGAAAAGTGAGAGAAAATACTTAAGAGTTCCATTGTGATAAGAACAGGGTGATTAAGTTTCAGAATCAAGTGTGCATTTCCCAGGTGGATGATACTTGAGGAGACATATAAGAGCAAGATGAGTTTCCACCTCAGTGCGACCAAGATGTATCAGAATCTCTAAAAGAACTTTTGGTGAAACGAGATGAAGAGAGATGTGGTTGAATATGTGGCTAGATGCCTAACGTGCCAGAAGGCGAAGATGGAGCACCAACGTCCACCTGGATTATTGCAACCATTGGAGACCCCCGAGTGGAAGTGGGACAGTATTTCTATGGACTTTATTTTTGGGTTGTCAAGGACCAGGAACAACCATGATACACCTATCCTATTTCCATCCCTAATCACCTATATGTATACAATATTTTCCACCTACTTTTGATCATATGCTTATCATTCTTTGAATCTGTTATACAATTTCTAAACACTAGCAAGTGCACTAGGAATTGTAGCAAGTAATGAGTAATTTTTAAGATCAGATTATCTCTCTACAGGGAATTAGGAAATCAATTATCAATTCACAGAACAATAACTAGTTGAGCTATAAGAATTTGCAAGAG
Organism: Abrus pulchellus subsp. cantoniensis; assembly: GCA_024086825.1. Taxonomy (NCBI): domain Eukaryota; kingdom Viridiplantae; phylum Streptophyta; class Magnoliopsida; order Fabales; family Fabaceae; genus Abrus; species Abrus pulchellus. Next base: position 19,075,392 of record CM044056.1, read on the forward strand.
TTGTAACATTCAGAAAATAAGGAATAAGAGCAATTGAAAGGTAAACAACTTGCAGTAAAACAGATTATAGAATTTGATGCTGAGATTAGAAATAGATGAATGATAGTTAGGAATTTATTTCACTAGAATATCAATATCGATTCAACTATGCCTTTGAACATTCAAGTAATTAGTTAACTAACAATTAGTTTCACATATTAATAGTCAAAGGTTAATCTCTTAACTCATTGACACTAACAATCAACTAAACCACCCTAATCCCTTAGGTGCAGTTCAATTTCAAGTTTTAAGAATTAGAACCATAGGACTGCAGAATTAAGTTTGCTTATCCTTAAGAAATCCCCAATTCTGGTAGTTAATTCAGATTTGAAAATCAATTCCAATTTCTATTGGTAAAAGTTCCTTTGTTATTAATCAATTGAATTTCTATTCAAAGATCACGTAGAAAGCAGAATTAACAACTCAATTAATCCAATAACTCAAAGTTCAGAAGCAAGAATCGAATCAATACATCAATTCAAGGTCCATAAACTCCTAACTACGAAGAATTAAGTACACATTGTAATAGAGATAAAGAAAGAAGGAGAAAAAGAGAAGAAACTTAGAGAAGTCATCTCCACGAGCTCCAATCTAATGCCTCTTCTTGGAGCTTCGAAATTCAACTCCAATCCTCTCTCTCACTCTCTCTCAACGAGAATCTAACAAAAAAAAAATGAAAAAATGAACAAAAGACCCCAAAATCTGAGCTTGATCTGGTATTTATAAGATTCCCAACTTTGGGCGTTGTCACTTTGCTTCATAAGAGTGGCCATGCAGAGACTCATGTGATTCTGAAAGACTGGAACTCTCACTTTTAATGATAGTGGTTACGCAGAGCTCGCTATGTCTGGGACTTCTGAGAGACTCTCTGGAACATCCACTTTCACTGGTAAAAGTGGTTACGCAGAGCTTGCTAAAATTTAATCTCTCTGAAACACTCACTTTCACCAACAAGAGTGGTCACGCAGAGGTTTGCTTAGATTCAGTCTCTCTAGAACACTCACTTTCGCTAGTAAGAATGACCATGCCTAGACTCCACTTCTCCTTTAAGCTCTAGAGTGATCACTTTCACTAATAATAGTGATCACACCCAGCTTGCATTCCATAATTCTTGTATTTTGAGTCTAGAATTGCCTTCCTTTCCATTGATCTTCCATTTCCATGAACCTTGCTCATATTATTCCCACAAAAACAAGATTGGATTCTTAATTTCTAAGCAGAAATTTCACAAATGCTAAAATAACTACATATTCAAAGAAAACATTCAATCATTCCATTTTTCTGAATTTTTCTGCTTTTCTTATATATTTTCCTTCTCAAATGGGTTAGAAATACACTAAAATATTAGTAAAAATATGGATTCATTAGAATCCATTTCTCAATCAATTATTACTCGTGAGATCCCTTGAAGTCTTCTTCACGTAGATAGTTGCTGGTTAGTTGTAGTAATCATGGATACAACGTGTGCCAACGCAGCCCTTTTTAGCAAAAGTATGTTAGGAGTATGAGTAAGTAAATGAGTGTGAAGCTTGTGATACTTCCATTCTCATTAATCAATGTATACCCATTTATGAATAACATTCATCACTCTCATTTCTCCAATATTCCCAATCTGCTCCATCTTCCACACTCACAGTGTATCTCTATAACTATCCACATATTTTGTTCACTTTTCATGATAATACAACTTTCATCCTTTATCTTTTCTTATCATAATACAATTTTTCCACTTTTTAATCATACTCTAATGTTCGGAGGGCAAGTGTACCCATCAAGAAGTAATATAGGATTCTTAAATTAAGTTTTTGAAATATCGTCCCACAAGAATTGTTTTCCAATTATTAAGAATTTTCTAATTCAATTGTTTAAGCTTCAAAGATATGAAATTAATTAAGACAAGAGTTTATAAAATTAATTCTAAAACTAAGAGAAAGGAATACAATGCACGTCTTGGTTAAACTTATCGGAGAGGAACCTAGGACATATGAGTTTTCTTATTCAATTCTTTATATTATTTTTCTGTTTAACTCTAAATCTGATTTCCTTGTGATTACCGATCATTCATACAAATACTATTAATATCCAACGGTCATGCAATATTAATATTCTTTTCTCTAAATTAACATCCCCAATGGTCATGCAAGACATCATTTTAAGAATGGTTAAGGAACCTATGAACTTGTTAATTTAATAACGATTAGAAGAGAAATATTGGTTTGGTCCACCTAATCCTTTGTCTCATTTAACCTTATAGATTTATTAATTAATTGAGGTACGGTCTCCTGACAATATAATTAATTAGGATTAAGAAAGAAGCGTAATAGGATAAAATAAAATCACAAAACATAAATCAAATTTAGATTTAAACATCAAAACTCCATAAATTCATGAACAATAGTTCCCATAGCCCTAGCTATGGACTTAGTTACTCATGCTAAAGAAAAGAACTAAAACAATCATAAACAAAGCCATAATCAAAAGAAATATCAAACTAGAGTATGAGATGTGTTCCCAGTCTTTAAGTACTATCGCTTGAAACTCTAAGTCTCGCCAAGCATATGCCAAGGATCTCGTGCAAGAGAGACAAGATCAGATGTATTCTTGAGTCATAGTCAAGATAAAAACGGTGTCCCCAATGGTGCCTTAGGTCTTCCTTTTAATAGGATTTGAAAACCCTAAAAACTCTTCATAGTTGGACTTCTTGCAGTGAGCACGGCTGTGTAAGGCTTTAAGCACGACGGTGCACGGGCTCGAAGCACCCCCATGCTTATTGAATGAGTTTGGGCGCGCTGACTGCTGCGAAGCTCTAACCTTCCATCAATTTAGGCCCAGAATGCACCAAAAATCTACTTGCGGCTCTTTATACCAAACTGCATAATTAATATATAAATTAGTGTAAAACCCAAATAAAATAAAGGTCAAATATGAATATATGGGCTGTAAAAGAAGGCTTAATTACAGACTTATCACCCAACTTGCAAACAAAGTCCATAATCACAATAATATATCATTCATGCATATAATCGTTCTATTAACACATTTGCCAGAAGTCAAACACCTCTGGACTTAACCCAAATCATATATATATGCTTAATATAACATGTATTCCATCACAATAAAAAATACTCAAATATACTTCAACTCACTCATCATTTAGAGGATAATCGTAGTCTCAACCACTTAAAAATAATCATTTCTCATCTTTTATTTCCAAAACAAAAGAAAACACACAATCATCCATATGAACAACAAGTATTTAAGATTCCAAGGATGGGATAAAACTCTTTGTGGCAGATGTCATCTAAAAACCAAGTTTTTACTATATATTTTAAAGTAGAGCACTTTTGAGAGAAGGAAAAACGAAGAAAAATAGAGATGAGATTGAAGGTTTGAACTCTAAGAAACTTACTTGAGATCGAGAGGAAGAGAAGCCCGGGCTCGGATTCAGAAAGAATTTGGAGTTTGAGAGGGGTTTCTTTGAGAAAAAGATGAGAGAAAACGGAGAAAAGAGTAAGAGTGAGGTTCCTTGGCTTCCAATACAATTTTTAGAGTGAAAATTACTTAAATACCCTTCAAAACTCGTGAATTTTCACTTGAGCAAGCCATTCTCGCTTGAGTGAAAAAATAAGATAAAAATTGCAACTTTGTTGCTGATATTTTTGCTCGAGCGAGGGTATTTTCACTTGAGAAAAAATACGGTAAAGAGTGTTATAACTCTCTCACCCTTGAAAGAATTTTGTCCCCAAAATTCATTGGCTTTAGAACATATGAGGATACATCTCCCTTATTTTGTCCTCAGGTTCCTGCATGGCGTCTCCTTCATTGTTTGTGTTTCATATCACCTTCACCAGAAGGATAGTCTTGCCTCTCAGCTACTTAACTTGGTAATCAACAATCTTCACTAGAAATACATCATAGGAAAGATTTTCTTGAACTTGGACAGGATCAAGCTCGACTACATGAGAGGGATCAAGAATGTAAGTTGCGATATATGAAAAATTGAGTGCAAGTTAGAAAGATTTAGTGGTAGAGCAATTTGGTAAGCTACAAGATCAACTCTCTTTAGAATCTCAAAAGATCCTATAAAATTGGGTGATATCTTCCTAGATTTCAAAGCTCTACCAACTCTAGTATTAGGTGAGACTCTAAAAAATACATGATCATCAACTTGAAATTCTAAAAGTTTTCTCTGCTTACCATAATAACTTTTTTGCCTATCTTGTGCAATCTTAATCTTCTCTCTAATCATCTTAACTTGATCATTCTGCTTTTGAACCACATCAGGTGCAAACAAAATGGCTTTTTTGCCTATCTCGTGCAATCTTAATCTCCTCTCCAATTATCTTAACTTGATCATTCTGCTTTTGAACCACATCGGGTGCAAACAAAATGACTTTTCTGGTCTTGTACCAACATAGGGGCATTCTACACTTTCTTCCATACAACGCTTTGTACGATGTCATCCCAATGCTAGTGCGGTAGCTATTGTTGTATGTGAATTCTACCAATGGTAGACATTTGTTCCAAACTCCTTATTGCTCCATCATGCAAGCTCGTAACAAGTCTTTTAAAGATTGGATGGACTGCTTCATTTACCTGTCAGTCTAGAAATGATATGCTGAGTTGAGCTTCAATCTAGTTCTCAAGGCTCTTTGTAAGCTCTCCCAAAACTTTAATGTAAAATAAAGCATTTTAATTTTAGCTACTTAAAATTATTTATCAAAACTCTAATAAATATAACGAGCATAAAGATAGTCCATCATATGTACAAATTAAAATAACAAAAATACCATTAAAAGTGAGGAAATAAAACAAAAAAATAAAACATAAGAGCATTCGAAATAGATTTATAATCTTATATATAATACAAACATTATAAAAAGCAAATAAATGTAACTTTATGGTCGATGTACCGTGAATTCATTGTCAAAGATGAAGGTTTATTTTATTCTGACATATTATTAGTAACTATATTAGTACTAAATATTTCACATTTGAAACTTAGATAAGGTTAAGGTTCTTCATCTTTTTCACTAATATGCTTAGTGAGGATTAAACCTTTGACTCTTACAATTAATCTCAGCCTATGTTACCAACAAAGAGTTAAATATGATGTTAAATAGTAATTTGCAAAACTAATTAATTCATAACACTAATACCAATTTAGCAAATTTATTTAACTCAATTTAAAATTGATTCAAATCATGTCACATTACTAGCTTAAATTAAAATAATATATAAATAAAAATATTTGAAATGGATTGTTAAATTAAAACTACATATTCTTTAATACTAACTTGATTCAAATTCGTTCATCTTTATTGTTTGTCTCCCATTTAATGTGTTATGGTGTGAAGGATTCTAACTCAAAGAGATTCCTTTACACATGTGTAGATGCTTTTACATAAGATTGAAAAAATATATTAACTATATGATTTGTTTATGAATAAAGAGAAAGAATAGTTATATGCTTAATATAAAAATTAGAAAATATTCAAGAATAGGGTAACGAATCATATGAATAGCTTACTTTGATAATTAAGAGAATTAGGCGTAGGTCTAGTATGAAAATGGGGTGATGAAAAGTATGAAAGGTCAACTTAAATATGAGAAAAATTGCTAGGTTTCTTCCATTTTAAAACTCATTAGACTGGAGAGAATATGTGGTATCTAATGGAGTTGTCAACTATCTAAATGATTGAGAAATCATCTTTTTTTTTACTTTTTCTTTAACTTCTACTTCTACTAGTCATTTTATTTACAAAAAGTTTAATTATTTTAAAATAATAAAATTTAAATCATATAATTTTAAATTTTTTATTTTCTAAAACTTTTAATTATCGCATTCAAATATAACCAAAAAAATATTAAATTATTGATAAAAAAAAAACAGTGAGTGGAAGCTTTAGTTTTATTGTAATAAAAATAAATTCATATATTTTTTTATTAATTATGCAACCAAGTTATGTGTTACTGCATGTTACTTTTAAAAGTGGAGATACTCATGAAGTAAGAAAATACTTTCACTTCTTAACCGTTACTCTTCTTTCCTGTTCTTACAACCCAGCATTCACTCCTCCTTTCACTTGTCCTCTCTTGTACCACCCATTTTGAAACACCAACCCTTTCTTCTTCTCTTTCCTTTCTGCGTAACCAATGGAGAATGGGTCATCTTCTAGAGCACCAAGGAAAAAGGAAGAGCCAGTAAGTAGATCCGTAATAGGACAATTGTAGATAGTCTTGTTCCAAGGTGGAATGAGCAATACATTTGGGAGGTTTTTGATCCATGTACTGTTATTACAGTAGGGGTTTTTGACAATGGTCATTTACAAGGGGGAGACAAATCAGGTGGATCAAAGGATTAAAGAATAGGGAAAGTGAGAATTAGGCTATCCACTCTTGAAGCTGATAGGGTGTACACACACTCCTATCCTCTTTTAGTACTGCATAATTTAGGTATGAAGAAAATTGGAGAAGTGCAATTGGCTGTGAGGTTCACAAGCTTATATTTAATAAATATTTATGTACATTCTCTTTGTGACATTCCGTTTCATTGCTTCTGCAGTTCTCTATGTCATCCCCTTCCAAGTTGTGTCCCTTCTCACTGGCTTCTATGTGCTAGAGTAGACACGATGTTGTAAACATGGATGATCACAACTCAATATCTCCCAATCAGATATATTCAAGCCAGGGAAGTAACATTTGTGCAACTAGCTCCTTTATCATAATGGTTCTTATAATGTGTAAGTTTGTCCACATAGAGTGCAATTTTCATTACACTGCAATTGTGTTATGCTCATCTAATGTTAATTATAAACTGTAACTAGATATTCCTTGCAACCCTATGATGTTTCCAGCATGCAAAATAGTCCTTAGTATTATTTTTCAGCGATGTTTAGTGTAGTAAATGCTACTGTTGGTGTTGGACAGTTTATTGGGGTTGCTATAGTTATTTTCCTCAAAGTTCTGGACAAATTTTATATTCTAAATAAATATATTTAAAAAATAAAAAATAGAAATTAATATATTAACATAAACTTAATGTATTATTCATACATTTATTATGATAAATAATATATAATTTTGTTAATTTAAAACTTTAAAATATGTCTTCCTCTCCTAAGGAAAAAAAAAGTATGTTTCTTGCTTCATTTCATTATTCAAGAGCTATGTCACCTATTTTTCAGTTCAATCAGTTTGAATGTGCTAACCAACACATACGTTTTGATGATTGATATGTCTGTAACGTTTTATTTCTTACATATGCAGATTATGTATTTTTGTTTAGAGTAAAATATGTTTTTATTTCTTTTAAATCTGACTAAATTTTGTTTTTAACTCCCAAAATATTTTTGGCTAATTTTGGTTCTTATTTTTTTTTTAAATTTTATTTATCACAGTTTAAATCACGTCATACATACCATATCACATACTAGTTATCCCACTTCAAATTGTCATGGATGTAGCATGTTACTAAGCAACAACATTGATTTTTTTTAAAATTTTTTAAAATTCTTAAGGATCAAAACTAATAAAATGTTTTTTAAAGACTGAAAAGGAATGAAAATACTAAAAAATTTCTTAAAGTATTATTTAAGGAATTCAGAATGAAAAAAATTATTAAAATGTGTTGTTAATGTATTTTCACTATAATTACAAATATATTTCAGTTTGTTTTTTAATAGTAAAATTATTATTATTATCTTAACCAATATGCATAGAATTTTTTAAGTAAAATACAAAATAAATTTAGATATATTTATAGAAACTAAAAGTATATTCATATATTTTTTCTCTCTTATTTGTTGCTTTTGAAGAATTTTGTTCTCCATGTTCATCAATTTGCTTTATGCAGTGCTAGTTCTTGATGATCTCTCTAAACTCTAGAACCTGCTTTCTATTGAAAACAAAAATTGCCCAGAGAAACGATTCAGAAGAATATATCTAGTTAATTATGCTAAACGAAGTTAATGCTTTAAAAAATATGTTAACCACATCTACTGAATACTGATTACGGATCTGTTCGTATTGGAATGCAAACTTGTTATTTCTTACAGCGAGACAACGCGTTCCGTAATTCATTTAAATTCTGTTTCTCTTTTCAGAAAATTTGTTTGCCACTTTTAAAAAAGTTTTCTCTTCCTTATTTTTTTATTTTAAAAAGAAAAAATTCATTATAAAAATGAGAACAAACAACCTCTAAGTCACCTTTCATTGCTCCTGAAAAAAAATCATTCAAAGCAAATAATAATTCTGAAAAATAATTAAATGTTATATACCCAATCATCTGAATGAAACAAATTTTTTTAATGACAAATGCTAACATTCTTTGCTTTATAAACCATGGCATGATGCAATGAAGCGTTGCCAATTGGAAAAACACTAACAAATATTACTTGCACAATTTTGTAGTTAATTATACGTGCTGTTAAGAATTAATTTAGTAAGAAATTTTATATTTAATGTAGAAATGCCATTTTCCCAAGAAAGGCACTGTTTGTCAATGCACTTTATATTATATCTAATTAACTTTCGCTTATGACTGCAGCCATGTTTTAGTCAAATCGAAAATGAAATCACAAATGGCCTGCTAAGTCTAATATTTGAGGGAGTCTACACTATAGGAATTAACCCCATAATTAGCATCACATTCATAATCTTTGTAGTGTTGAAAAATTTACACACGCCCACAAGAGAGAGAGAGAGATTATAAAAAGGAATAAGAAAGGGATAGTGTGTTATAATTAAAAATAAAAACCATACTTACATACACATAATTCATATCATGATATATAACTGAGCTGAATCAAGGGAACAGCTTTGCTTCTCACATTAACGAAGAAAGAAAAAGAAAAACGAATTTTCCAGGTCAATCATTGATTAAAAACCAGATAATCAATAATGCATTAAATTAATGAATTGTGTTAAATGAATAATCCATGCAAACTCTAACTTTGAAAAATATGTTTTTTTCTTTTATGAATTATGTTAAATGAATAGGAAAACACAAAGTCTTTATAAAATTTTATAAAAGATTTAGAGAAAATTGAATATACTTGTTGATTGAAATTCATTTGAATTACAAAAAAAGAAAGTAGTACAACATAAATTTATATGGCTAATATGATGTAATGTTACTGCTATTTACACACAGTACAAGAAAATAAAATTCATAACAAAATAATTAGAACAGTTAATTTCCTAGCTAACTATTCTCTGTGTGAGCTGTCTTAGTAGCTAGTTCTATTACCCTCACACAATGCAAGGTCCAAAATACTACTCTAAACATGAACAATGCAAGGTGAAAAGTGTATACATGTGTGATTCTATGGTCTCCATGTGATGAGCCTCTAAATGTGCTATAAGTATGAATAAGGCCTGTTGGTCCAAAGTCACTCTAAAGTCTTTAACTTTTATAAAGGAGGAAATAGCTCAATTCATGAGCCTCTTCATCTTGTTAACAAAGTTGGTCTGTTTTACTTTTGTAAGTTCTTTCGTCTCTTTCACATTTATAGGTTCTCTTCATCTTTTTCTGTGCTAACACGTTCTTTTTTCACATCTGTAAGTACCTTTTTCACAATTATCTACATTCTTTCTTTCTGTACTGGATAGGGATCTGCTTGGTCCTACATGTAGGAAAAGGAAATTGAGTACTTACTCGGCCCCATTTGGCCGAATACCTCATCAGGATTTAAAGGTAATTAACCCAATTAAGATAATAATCAAAATATTATTTACTTTAAGAAAATGGCCAAAATCAAGGCTGACTCAGTAGGCCTATCAGCCCATAATAATGCCTATAAAAGGAAGGTAGAAAGTACAGGTAAAGAGTTGACTTTTCATTATTAAATAGCATTTATTGCTCAGAACCGAATCCTAACTTCAGCATCGGAGTGCCTTTTGCAGGTACCCTCCCCACGTCAGTGACAATCAGAGAGACGTCATCGCGGTAGATCAGAGACTTGAAGATTAGTATTTCCCTAGCAAGAACATTTTGGCACCCACTGTGGGGCACGATTAGCCTCGTTTTTCAGAATTAATCATGGTACTAACGAGAAGCCAGTAGGAAGGACATGCTCAACAGGGAGGAACCTCTCGGCAACAGCTAAAGGGTGTCACACCAGATGAACCAACACCTGAAGTTGTGATGCAAGGAGGAACTGACGAGAGCCTCTTAGCTGTACTAAGACAGCTCAAAGCAGAAATGATGGAGATGAAGAGGGAGAGAGAAAAGGATGCACTGCAGCTCTCCGCTCTAAGAAGGGAAAATGCTAACTTGAGAGAAGAAATAAGAACACACATCCCTTCCCAAACAACACCCATCGTCCAGGATCAGGGGGAATCCTTGGCGTTGCAGGAGAAATCAAAACAAGTTTTTCAATTTAAAGCTAAAAATGACCGAGACGATCTCGTGAGTCGGAGCCCATTCGTTCACCACATCTTGGAGGCTAAGCTACCCGACAACTGGAGAGGCTTAACAATAGAAAAATATGATGGTACATCTGATCCTGGGGAACACTTGGACGTCTTCACAACCCAGGTCGGTCTGTACACCGACAACGATTCTTTATGGTGTACGATTTTTCCCACCTCACTTCGAGGACCAGCCCTCAGCTGGTTCACCTGACTCCCCCCTTCATCCATCGACTCTTTTACAACCCTCACAAGATGGTTCAGCTTACAGTTCGCCATAAGCCGACCTCATCCCTTAACATCCCTAGCGTTGGTCAATATTCGGCAAGAAAAGGGAGAATCACTTAGAGTATTCTTGAAGCGCTTCGGCAGAGTGAGCCTTGCGATCCATAACTTGGAACCAGCAGTGGCTATGCACCACCTCATAACAGCCCTCAAACCAGGACCTTTTGTTAACAGCATCTGCAAAAAACTACCTGCTGACCTAGACGAGTTGAGAAGTTGGGCTGCAAAGTATACTGATGGAGGAATTGTCCGATTATCAAAACCAGGTACGGATGGACCAGGGGTCCAATTCAAAAAATACAGATAGGAGAGAAACTTTCAAGTCTAGACAGGAAAATAAGGAGAAAAGAAATGAACTTGAAAGGCCGCCCAGGGGACCCAAATATCCTTCCTACACTACGCTCAATACTAATCGGTCTAGAGTACTTGATCAGGCATTGGCCACAGAAATACTGAGAATGCCTAGACGCGCCAATACCCCTCCTCAGGCAGATAAAAGCAAGGCTTGCCAATACCATCAGAACAGGGTCACACCACCGAGGAATGCACAGTGCTGAAGGATAAAATTGAAGAATTAATCAAGGAAGGACATTTAAAAGATTTTGTGTAGACAAATCCTGTCAATCAATCCAATAGAGGAAGAGACCATTACCCTGAGTCATCCAGGAGATACGATGACAAAAGACTTGAACGACAGAGGAGTAGGTCCAGGGAGCCCTCAACTAGACGATACAATGAACGTGAGAAGTATCCTAAAAGGGTCATTAATACCATAGCTAGAGGGTTTTCCAGGGGAGGACCTACCCATTCGGCCAGAAAGAGACATTTGAGGCAAGTTAAATCAGTCAACAATATCTCACTTGGTAGTAGGATTCAGATCCCCCCTATTACATTTACTGATGAAGACTTTCAAGGAGTGGACCCTGTACAAGACGACCCTATGGTGATAAGTGTAGACATTCTCAATTGCACTGTCCGAAAAACACTCATTGATCAGGGGAGTTCTATCGACATCCTCTACTAGAAAACTTTTAAGCAACTGAGAATACCAGAAAAGGAACTCAAAGAATACCATGAACCCTTAGTCGATTTTTCAGGAGAATGGGTGGAGACTCATAGGTGTATTGACCTTTACACCTCATTTGGATCAGAGCATGAAGGAAAGCGCATCAAGGTCACGTACCTGGTAGTTCACGCAAATACCTCGTACAACATATTACTCGGTAGGCCGTCTCTTAACAAACTTAAAGCCATAGTAGCTACTACACATTTGGCTATGAAATTTTCATCCGAAAGGGGCCGAATAGTCACAGTTCATGCTGATCAGAAGACAGCGAGGAAGTGCTATTTTGCAAGCCTATGCATCAAACCACTCCAAGACTACGGATGAGATGTCAACATTGTCACCCCTAGGCCTGGGGAGGACTTAGATATTGAACTTGATCCTAGGATTGACGAAGGGTGTCGGGTTGAGCCCAATGAAAGCAAGCAACCTTTTCAGCTTGGACTGAAGCCTGAGCAGGTTACTTATTTGGGAGTCGGCCTATCCAGCCAAGAAAAATAGGAGCTCCAGAAAACATTGATACGAAATGCTGATCTATTTTCCTGGTCAGCTTCATACATGCCCGAAATTGATTCAACATTTCTTTGTCATCACCTCTCAGTTTATAAAGCAGCAAAACCAATAGCACAAAAGAAAATGAAAGTGGGAGGCGACAGAGCGAAAGCGGTAAACGATGAGATTGCTAAGTTACTACAGGCAGATTTTATCTGAGAGGTTAGATACTCTACTGGATTGGCCAATGTAGTCATGGTCAAAAAAGCAAATGGCAAATGGCAAATATGTACCGACTACACAGATCTAAACAAAGCATGCCCAAAAGATGCTTACCCTCTCCCGAGCATTAACGCCCTAGTAGACGGTGCAGCAAGCCATAGAATGTTCAGTTTCTTAGATGCCTACTCTGGGTATAACCAAATTCGAATGTATCTACTAGATGAGGAAAAAACTGTATTCATCACTGACTCTGCTAATTTTTGTTACTAAGTAATGCCATTCAGTTTGAAGAATTTGGAGGCGACCTACCAGAGGCTGATAAATAAAATTTTCGAAGGACAAATAGGAAAATGCATGGAAGTATATGTTGATGACATGGTGATCAAATTTGCCAAATTAGAGCACCATCTCATGCATTTAAAAGAGGTATTCAGTCAGGCTCGACAACATGGGATGCAGTTTAATCCTGAAAAATATACATTTGGAGTAGCCATCGATAAATTCTTGGGTTTCATGTTATCCAAAAAGGGGATCGAGGCAAACCCTGGATAAATGTCAAGCAATCATCGACATGGCTAGTCCTCAAAATGTCGAGGAAGTTCAACAACTTGCCAGCAGGATTGTTGCCCTTTCTAGATTCCTTCCCATAATGGCAGAAAGATCACGGCGTTTCATTAACTTGCTAAGAAAATCTCAAAAATTCGCTTGGACTGACTAATGTGAGATCGCCTTCACCCAGTACAAAAATATGTTGGCAGCACCGCCCGTGTTAACAAAACCGAAGCTTGAAAAAGAGATGATTATCTACCTAGCTGTGTCAGATAATACCATCAGTTCGGTTCTATTACAAAAAACACCTAAACTGGCTTTAGTCTATTTCATTAGCAGAACACTCCAAGGTCCCGAATTCTGTTATCAATTAATGGAGAAAGTGGTGCTCGCCCTAGTCCACACAGCTCGTCGATTAAGACATTACTTTCAGAGTCATCGGGTGGTGGTACGCACAGATTATCCAATGTCCAAAGTTTTGAGAAAACTGGAGTTGGCTGGTCGGTTGGTAGCATGGGCGATAGAATTATCCCAATTTGATATACACTTTGAAAACCAACGCCTCCTCAAAGCTCAAATACTTGTTGACTTTGTCAATGAATTTACTACCCAACCATACACCAGCTTGGATATATGGAACCTGCATGTTGATGGATCATCAAACCGATTGGGTAGTGGAGTAGGAATTATACTTGAAGGATCGAACATCGTAACAATAGAATAATCCATTCGGTTTGGATTCAAAGCCTCCAATAATCAAGCTGAGTATGAAGCCCTATTAGTCAGCCTCCAATTAGCAAAGGATGTTGGAGTAAAACGTGTCACTTGTTAGAGTGATTCAAAGATAGTGACCGAACAAGTCAATGGAACATATCAGGTGAAGGACTCGGTCATGCTCCAATATTACCAAGAATTTAAAACAATAGAAGCTGAATTCGATGAGTGATCAATTGGAATTTTTACAATCTTATTTCCTCTCATTCCTAGTTCATTAATCCTCTTTTGTGCCAAATTGGTTTGAATTGGATCATTTTATGATGTTTGGATTTTATTTGGGCTTTATTTAATTTTTTTAGTATTTGACAAATTTTGATACTGTTTTGATTTCTAGGCCATATCTTGAGTTGTAGAGCTCATTTCATTATGATTCTTGATTTGTAGAAAAGCTAAGAGAAAGGCTCACAATTCCTATGAGAGGTCAGAAACCAATTCTAATGATAAGAAGCTGAAACTGGGCCAAGAAAAAGTCAAAATGCTGCAGTCGCGGTTTATGACCTTGGTACAGTATTTGGGCCATATCTCAGTTCACAGATGTCCGTTTAAGCCCATTCCAGTTGCGTTTTGAAGCTAACATCCAGGGATATAATTTCTCTTCAGATCTCAAATCAAAACAGACAGATCTTCATGGCAAAAAATAACACACAATATCTTCACAGACTCAGCATGGATACTGGGCAGCAATTACAAGCATTACTTTGCCTCCAAAATTCAAACCTGAACAAATAAGGATTCCAGAGACAGCTATTGAGTAGAGGATTAATGTAATTAAATAAATATTAATTAGTTTTTACTGTTTGACCCTCAAGAGCCTCTATTTAAATTTAAGGCAACAGGCTGTAAAAGGGTTGGTTGAGACGTTAGGTTAGATTAGGTTTATGTTTTAGAGTTTTCATTTTCTTCTTCCTTTTCTCTTCCATTTTTACTTTTCATTTTCCTCCATTAATGGAAGCTTAGACTTTCATCTAGTCCAAGGATTGAAAAAGGGCTGAGACACTCTTGAGGATCGATTTCGCAATTTATTCAACAACAAATTCAGTTTCATCTATTCCTTCTTTCTCCTTTGGCTAATTATGATTTCGAATTGAAGTTCTTCATTTGGATTGATAATTGTACAGTTGTTTGATTACATATTATTCGGTTGATGTATGTAATTAATTCTTGAAGGAGTGTGAATTAGATTTTCAGGTTTGAGATCTAAGATTAATGGCATTGGTGAATTAAATTAACACAAATCGATTAGGTTTTAGAGGTTTCTAAACTTTAAGCGAATTATGTGTTAATCGAATGCATGAGAGTTTTCGTATGAATGCTTAATTTGAATTGAGGTTTCATTTAAATTTAATATTAATCACTAATTTATTGTTTGATGCATCTTCTTGGAATCCGGTGATAGAATGGTCGTAGTTCTTCTAAATTCTTGGATTAGAGTTTTAATTCTTGTTAACTTTTGATTCTAATTAGTGTTATTCTATAAATCAAACCTTTTCTAATTTTATAATCATATAATGTTATCATCGTTGGGAGACGACTCGGATTGCACCTCTTACTACATAATTTTTACGTAATTTAGTTTTTATTAATTTGTCCGAGTGCGACAGTCGCAATCAAATTTTGGCGCCATTGCCGGGGATGATGATGTTATTTGATTATATCATTATGTGTTAATTTGATTGCATTGCATATTCTGTATTGCGTTTTACATCTAATTAGAATTATGCATAATTAGCGTTTTTCATCAAATTAGGATTCTGCATAATTAGCAATTTTTATTTAGCATAATTGTGTCTATGCATCTGCTTTAGTAGCCTTTGAATAGCATAGTAGGTAGTCATCTATCCTTACTTAGTATTACATCATTCAATTCTCTATATTTTGTGTTATTTTTCTGTATTTTTGCATTCTGTATTTGTCAAAAAAAGTACACGACCATGTATATGACCGTGTAGATCACTACCCAAAAATTCTATAAAAAAAAAACTTGCAAAAAAATGTACATAATCAAGTACATGGCCATGTATCTGAACGTGTAGATCTCTGTCCAAACTTAAAAGTGGCATAGCTTTTTACATACAACTCTGATTTCTTATTGTCATATATGCATTTCATATAGCTCGACGAGATTTATGCAATGGCAACAAGCTGGAGGCTAGTTGGTGGTTTTTGAAAAAAAGAAAAAATGAAAATAAATTATTTCTTTTCATTCTTATTTAGATATTATGGCTCAGAGAACTTTTTATATGGCTGATTATAGAAGACTAGAGAACAAGCTAGATGATTTAGCTTCTTTGATCGAGTAGTTGACATTGTCACAAATGGTTACAATGTTGTGTGAAATTTGTACTTCACCTAAACATCATACTGATTTCTGTCCTACATTGTCTGAGCCTGCAGGTTGGATAAGTCATCCAAACTTGTGATGAGAGAATTTTATGCAGCAACAACATCATCTGCCACCACAAAATGCTGCACCTTCCAAGAATGAGCCTTCCTTGGAAAAGTTGATAAGGGAGATGGCAATTAACGATCTGAATTTTCAACTAAGAACAGAAGCATCCATTCAAAACTTGAAAAATCAGATTGGTCAGTTGGCAACAACAGTAAATGAGCTGAAGTCTCAAGGTCCTAGTAATCTTTCTGCACAACCAGTTGTTGAACCAGAGAATGTTACTTTGAGTTCAAGAAAGATCATTCAAGACTCGCAAGAGCAGCAACCAATAGATGAAGATCTTAATGCTACTGCTCCAGCAAGTGATTGTAGCCCAGCAAGTATAGAATTTGCTCCTACTGCTCATGCCACTTCTACCGAGGCAGAAGAAAATTTTGAGCAATCTGTTCCTCTTCCATTTCATTTAGTTTTTCATGATAATTTGTTGAATGATTAATTAGTTGATGATAATTTGGCTGAGTTTTCTGAATTTTCAGATTGTATTAATTATTCTAACCTAGCCAATTATTCTAATTCTTTTACTTGCGATGCATGTAATGATTCTGCAAAATGTAGCATCTGTGTTGAGATTGATACATATGTTTATGGTGATTTTGATGCAGCTTTTGCAGATTCTGAAAAAGCAAATCATGATGCATCCACGGTAGATTCAGCTCTAATTTTTATACTACCCCCTTCTCTAAAGCTGCCCCCTACATCTGAGTTAAAGCCATTTCCTGAGCAGCTGAAATATAAATACTAAATCACTATATATCTAAGAGTGCAGCAGCCAACATATAGCAAGAGTACACAATATTCTGCACATAAAAGCAATCAATAACATGGAAAGAAGCTCATTGAGTTTATCAAACAGCTGGAAGTCTATCCACAGTTATTTCTTCCATGTTCCTAATTAAATAAAGTGCTGCAAATTTATGAGAAAAATGAGGAATATCCAGGGATACAACTGAAATCGCTACCAATTAAAGTATCTCTTAGAATTAAAGATCATAAGGCGTCAAGCTAGTAACGTTAAAAGAGCGCTGTGTGAGGCAACTAACAGTTATAATAATAATTATTTTTTTTAGAAGTTTTCAATTTATTTTCTGCATTCAATAATGCTCTTGCATTTGAGTTATGATAATTTATGAAGTTGCTACACATCTTTGCTGCATAAACACTTCATGCTACATGTTATCTTATTATTTGACATGCGTTTCTGCATAATTCTGAATTTTGCAGTAGGAGAATAAAAATTTTGGAGACCATTGAGGACATTCCCTTGGAGACCACTGAGGAGGTCAGCTTGCTAGCGGCCACTTATGCTTGATTAGAGAGTTCCCCTCTTCCTTTTCTTACTACATTTTTAATTACATTTCCATTATACATTACATTGAGGACAATGTAAAATTGAAGTGTGGAGGGGAGAATAATAGGTTATTGAAAAAAAAAATTTATTTAGCATTGTTTTTGTTTTGTTTTGTTTTCCTTTGTTGAATTGGAAGTTGTTGAGTTAAGGCAATATTCATTAAGAAGGATAGAGTTCTTATATGATTTCATCTTTACTTCTTCCTCTTGATATATGTGAATTGGGTGATTGATTTTGATTTGTATGATTGAGTATGTTAGACTTTACCTTTGTAAGTTTTTGAGCCTTATTTTTGGATGGTTAAAATTCATGCCATTCTTTTTTTTCTTGTGTGTTTTCCCTCTTAGATTTTGTCATTCTAGAACTTGTTTTAATTCTTCTTTGAGGCTATAATTTTTATATGCAATTATGAATATGATAGAGGCATTTCTTTCAAATTTTTACCCACTTGGCCATATAGCTTACCTTATATTTTGCCCTTTGTTTAGCCCCTTTGAGCCTTATTGACCATCTTTGGCTTCTAGCACATTATAAGTTTTAAGTAGAAAACCATGTTATACCTAACCATAGGGAATAAGGAGTGCATTGATTTTATTAATGTTATTGCATTTCAAGTGTCGGGGTTCAGAAAGAATGCAAGAAGAAAAAGAAAAGGAAAAGAAAGAAAAAAAAAAGAAGAAAAAATAATAACAATAATAAAAATTTACAAAGAAAATGGGAATTTTTATAGTAAATGTGTGTTATGGCTTGATCTGTCTAAGGACCAATGTTATTCCTATTCTCTTTGGTTATTTCTTGTCATATCCTCATATTTCTCTACCCTTACCTTAGCCCCATTATAACCATTGAATAAAGCCCTCTTGATTTGTGTTTGCATATGATTATAAGTAGTGAAAAAGTAGAAGATTAACAAGCTTATGGTAATGCATTATCTCTTGAGGTGACTTGAGTGAAACACTTTGAACCATACATTTGAGAGTTGAGTTATATATACCATCTTGTGAGATCTTTCATGTTTAATCTATACACTTTGAATGATATTGCTTGACTTGCATTTTTGAAAGGTTGGAAGTTGGATGTTTGATTGTTGTAGAACTCTTGATGCTTTATTTGATCTTGTGTCCCTAAGTTTAGCACTTCTAAGGATTCATTGGAGAATTTATTTATTTTTATTATTCTATGATTTTTTAAGTTACTTGTTTCTATTTGCTTGATTGTGTCTCACATGAGGACATGCAAGAGTTAAGTGTGGGAGAATTTGATCAATTGGAATTTTTACAATCTTATTTCTTCTCATTTCCAGTTCATTAATCTTCTTTTGTGCCTAATTGGTTTGAATTGGATCATTTTATGATATTTGAATTTTATTTGGGCTTTATTTAATTTTTTCAGTATTTGACAAATTCAAATACTGTTTTTGTTTCTAGGCCATATCTTGAGTTGTAAAGCTCATTTCATTATGATTCTTGATTTGTAGGAAAGCTAAGAGAAAGGCGCACAATTCCTATGAGAGGTCAGAAACCAATTCTAATGATAAGAACCTAAAACTGGGCCTGAAAAAAAGTCAAAATGCTTCAGTCGTGGTTTCTGACCTTGGTGCAATATTTAGGCCAATCTCAGTCCACAGATGTCCGTTTAAACCCATTCCAGTTGCGTTTTGAAGCTAACATCCAGGGCTATAATTTATCTTCAAATATTAAATCAAAATGGACAGATCTTCGTGGCCAAAAATAACACGCAATATCTTTACAAATTCAGCATGGATGCTGGGCAGCAATTACAAGCATAACTTTCCCTCCAAAATTCAAACTTGAACAAATAAGGATTCTAGAAATAGCTATTGAGTAGAGGATTAATGTAATTAAATAAATATTAATTAGTTTTTACGTTTTGACCCTCAAAAACCTGTATTTAAATTTAGGACAGCAGGCTGTAAAAGGGTTAGTTGAGACGTTAGGTTAGATTAGGTTTATGTTTTAAAGTTTTTGTTTTCTTCTTCTTTTTCTCTTCTGTTTTTACTTTTTGTTTTCCTCCATTAATGAAAGCTTAGACTTTCATCTAGTCCAAGGATTGAAAAAGAGCTCAGACACTTTTGATAATCAGTTTCGCAATTTATTCAACAACAAATTTAGTTTCATCTCTTCCTTCTTTCTCCTTTTGTTAATTATGATTACGAATTGAAGTTTTTCGTTTGGATTGATAATTGTGTAGTTGTTTGATTACATATTATTTGGTTGATGTATGTAATTAATTCTTGAAGGAGTATGAATTATATTTTCAGGTTTGAGATCTAAGATTAATGGCATTGGTAAATTAAATTAACACAAATAGATTAGGTTTTAGAGGTTTCTGAACTTTGAGCGAGTTGTGTGTTAATCGAATGCATGAGGGTTCTCGTGTGAATGCTTAATTTGAATTGTGGTTTCATTCAAATTTAATGTTAATCACTAATTTGTTGGTTTATGCATCTTCTTGGAATCCGGTGATAAAGTGGTCGTAGTTCTTCTAAATTCTTGTATTAGAATTTTTAATTCTTATTAACTTTTGATTCTAATTAGTGTTATTCTATAAATCAAACTCCTTCTAATTTTATAATCGTATAACTTTATCATCGTTGAGAGACGACTCGAATTGCACCTCTTACTACATAATTTTTATGCAATTCGATTTTTATTAATTTGTCTGAGTGCGACACTCGCGATCAACGAGGTATGTGTTTGATACACACTGAGAACAATGAATAAACAAGCTGATAAGCTTACTAGGTTGGCTAGTCAAAGAAAACCTGGGCAATTAAAAAGCTTAATTCACCAGGAAATCCTTAAACCAAGCATAGCTAAAAAAGAGTGCATGGACATAGAAAATATGTCTCACAATTGTATGACCCCCATTATCCAATACCTTACCAACAGCAGCCTGCCAAATAATTCAGACATGGCTAAGAAAATAAGAATGCATGCAGCTAAATACCTCCTCCTCAGCAAAGACTTGTATAGAAGAGGGATTTCAACACCTATGCTTAAATGCCTTGACGATGACCAAGCTAGCAATGTCATGAGGGAGATTCACGAAGGTATATGTGGTACCCATTCGAGTAGATGAACCATGACAGCAAAAATACTCAGAGCTGGGTACTATTGGCTGACATTCACCCAAGATAGCCACGTGTTTGTGAAGAAATGCATCCCCTATCAACAACACGGTCCTCGCCTACACCAACATGCCGACACCCTCCGCCCTATTAGCTCTCCTTGGCCCTTTGCTATTTGGGGTATGAATCTCCTCGGCCCTTTTCCCTTAGCGAAAGGGCAGTGTAAATTCCTCATTGTCGCCGTAGATTACTTCACTAAGTGAATTAAAGCCGAGCCCTTTGCTACCATCACAGCTAATAATGTTCAAAAGTTCACTTGGAAAAACATTATCACACATTTTGGTCTCCCTCATGCATTGGTTATAGATAACGGGCTGCAATTCACAGATTGACGGTTCAATGAATTTTTGGAAGGGCTCCACATCAAACACAGGGTCACGTCCGTCGAACATCCTCAAACTAATGGCCAAGCCGAGGCTGTAAACAAAGTCATCTTACGCGAGTTAAAAAGAAGGTTGGGTCGGCAAAAGAAGAATGGGCAGAGAAGCTACTCGAGGTACTATGGGCTTATCGGTGCACATCGTAAACCACCACCAAGGAGACTCCTTTTCGGCTTACCTATGGTACTGATGCCATAGTGCCGGTAGAGATTGGAGAACCTTCATTCCGAAGGGATAACTTCGACGAATCGGCTAATAACGAATCTCTAGCCGTCAACTTAGATCTGATAGATGAGGTACGTGGCCAAGCAGCCATTATGACCGAGGCTAGCAGAAGAATGATGGCAAGGAAATTTAATTCCAAAATCAACTCAAGACAATTCTATGAGAATGACTTGGTATGGTGAGTAACCAGGGAAGCGCGATGGGATCAACGAGAAGGGAAGTTTGCAGCTAACTGGGAAGGACCCTTTCGGGTAGCGGCAAGATTAGACAATAGAGCATACAAGTTGAAGATATTGGAAGCAAAACTTATATCGAGAACTTGGAATGTGACACACTTGAAACATTATTTTAGTCAAAGACTTGTAATTTGTAATCGGTGTACTCTTTTCCTCACCCAGGTTTTGTTCTCTTAAAAGAAAGTGAAAAGGAGTTTTCCTGGGAAGGTTTTTAACGAGGCACCTTATCAATAAAATCTTTCTTCTCAACTGTACTGGTTTTATACGTCAAGATTTCTTGCAAGCACTTCATTTGAATCATTACTAAAATTTCCTCCTAAGTATTACTTGGCTAAGGTTGATTTAATTAAATTCCCTCTCATGCACCCCTACTCGGCTAAGGATGAATCATTATTAAAATTTCCTCCCAAGTATTACTTGGCTAAGATTGAATTAATTAAATTTCCTCTCGAGTACCCCTACTCGGCTAAGGATGAATCATTATTAAAATTTCCTCCCAAGTATTACTTGGCTAAGGTTGAATTAATTAAATTTTCTCCTGAGCACCCCTACTGGATAAGGATGAATCATTATTAAAATTCCTTCCCAAGTATTATTTGGCTAAGGTTGAATTAATTAAATTTTCTCCCGAGCACCCCTACTCGGTCAAGGATAAATCATTATTAAAGTTCCCTCCCAAGTATTACTTGGCTAAGGTTAAATTAATTAATTCCTTTACGAGTACCCCTAATCGGAAAAGAAATGAGACAAACAGAAGTATTCGGTTTAGTTGTTATATATAAAGAACTTGGAAGAAAACAAGAGAGAGTTAAAATTGTATTTTGCTTGAAAGGATTACAAAATTTGGGCACTATCGGCCCATGAATACAAAATAAAACCCAAAAAATATTTTTAATTTCCCTCATCTCCAGCGTCAGGACCAGGAGCTTCAGGATCAGGTGCTTTGGGACCGAGAACGTTATCATCAGCTTCATTTTGTTTGGGGACTTCGGCATCAGGTTCCATATCCTCATCAACTTCATCATACGATAGGAACCTGTTGCCAAAGAAGTTCTTCATGAGATCAAAATGGAAGTCAGGTGGCACTTGGCAGAATCCGTAGCATTAGCGTATAGCCTTATTGAAGCCCAACTCATGTTCAAAGGCAACTTGCTCCGAACACTTGTCGGCAAAGGCTCTCAGGTCAGCCTCTGCTTTCTGCTTTTCAAGAGCCAAGGCCCCCTCTATTTCAGCAGATTTAGCTTTTAAAGCATCAATCTCCAAAGACTTCGCCCTTAAAGCCACCTCCATCTCCGAAGATTTAACCCTTAACGCCTCGCCCATTTCCTCCAGTTTAGCTCTCAAGGCGTGCTCGGTTGTCTGAAGCCAGCTCTCGATTATGCGATAGTGCTCCTTATACTGAGTGACCTTGGCTTCCAGCCATTGCATAATCTCCGTAAGGCTCGACTGAGTATCTTTGCTTTCAGTAAGAGCCTGTTGAGAAGCCGAGTATGCCTTCTGGACATTCTTCAACTCAAGTATAGGATCCACGATTAGTCTTCGGAGCATACTCGCAGATCACACTTGCAGCTCCGCATAGCATCGCCATAAAGCCTCAAGGTCCATGTTATTGACCACCTTTTTCCCCAAGTCAGAAAGTAGATCAGGGGCAACCACTCGGCCGGCATGAACCCCGGGAGAGAGGAAGGAGTCAGACAAAACAACAGGGAGAATTCCAATATTCGAAGAACTGCTGGCCATGGCCATCACAAAACTTCGAGCTTGTTTTCGTGCTCCTTCAGCATCATTCGGCTAAACCAAATGACTGTGTTTTCTCTTTTTCTCCCTCTCCACTTCTTTTTCTTTGCCCTTTTCTCTCTCTTTGCCTTTGTCTTTGCACATTTTCAGTTGATTTTTGGTAATGACAAGGTCTCGGGGAGGGGGTCGGGGCTCAGTCACCTCAGGAACATGATCCAGTTGAGGGTTTCGGTGCTCCTCAATGGGTGTATTTTCAGGTGCCTTAGTCTTCAAAGTTTTACGATATGTCGACACGTGAACACCATGTTGAGCCATTAAACCTACAATAAAAGCAAAGAGTCAAATCAATACAACTTAATTCAAAAAATTAAACCATAAGGACAAAACATACCATCCATGTCCAGCCGAGGTTAAGGAGATTTTAATACTAAGAGTATGTGCCAGGTAGGAAGCTCTTGGGGAAGAGACTTCAAATAATCCAAAGCCGATAACTCCCTAGCCGACAACAAATCCTCAGGAATCCAATCGTACCGGGGCACCTGGGTCCAGTGGAAGGGAAAAAAAGGGTTATTTTCACTATCAAAGAAAAAAATTCCTACCTGCAGGGTAGACGGTTACTTTGAAGTAACCGGTCTTAAAACCCTTGAAAGACAAAGCGTAAGGCTTAAATAATAGCAATTCTGGTTGCCTTATTAAAGATATCCACCTTGCCAAGTCAGATGGACGAGCACAGAAGAAATAAAGAAATAAGCCTACACTAGGTTCTATATAATGAAATTTACAAAGTACTCTAAAAGCTTGAATAACCGCCCACCTGTTTGGATGGAGTTGTGTCGGCGCCACATTTAAAACCCTCAAGACTCCCATTTGAAAGTCATCAAAGGGCAATTTTATACCTAGTTCTCTAAACATATATTCATACGCAAAGAAGGTGTCGGCCATTCCGACACCTCCTAGAAAAACAAATTCAGGGTCTCCAATTTCATCTCATCGACAAGGATCAATGGATATAGGGTAGGGATCAGAAGGTTCCCATAATGAAATATCAACATGGTTGACAAAAGATTGAAGAATCTTATTTCTTTTATAACGAGAGAAGTAGGCGACTACTTCACCGTGTACCCACTCGTATCCAGGAATTGTACAGGGGGAAAATACTGGTCTTTCTCTAGGGAGGCTCGTGCTCGGTAGTGGTTCAGAAGAATCAGAATCAGTAGACTTAGACGACTCAGTTTTGTCATTGCTTTCCCTAAAACGAATCTCTACCTCTTCATGTACCCCCTCGGTCTTGAACCAAATTCTACCCCCTTTAGTTCTCTCAACATGTTGAATATCGACACTAGTCGGCCTAGACGAGTCCGACAACAAGTCCTCCCACTCCAAAGATTCGGCCATGATAAAATAAGGAAGGGAAAGGAAAAAGCTAAACGTACCCACGGGTAGTCGGTTCGGAAGAAAAGAGAAATTTTGAGCACCCTTCGGTTTGGAGCAATAGTGTATGCTTCTCGGCTTAGAGAAAATGTGAAGAGCAAAAGACCTGGACCATTATGTATTTATAAGGCCTTGGGCTCTCAGACATATGAAGGGATGCACCCCTTCCAGACCGACAGATCTCTTCAACATCGAATGGTTAAGATCAAGCACCCTTTCGTTTCATGCACACACACCGAGAAAACCCTAAAAATTCCTGAAACCCTAAAAGCCCAAAGATCTAGAATGATCTTTTTTATTAAATTTTTTTTTATTCTTTGGTTATTTTTATTTTTATTTATTTTTTACTTATTTTTTATGATATTTTTCAGACCACACTCCTTAAACCGAATACTCCAGGGTATTCCTCCATACCCCTTAAAACTGAATACCCTCTCGGTATTCTTGCTCTCCCTACAAACTGAGTGCCCGCTCATCTACGTACTTGTCTATATTTAAAGCCCTTACCTCGTACCTCTTCGGGCTTGGGGGCTAGTGTACTGGATAGGGATCTGCTCGGTCCTACATGTAGGAAAAGAAAACGGAGTACCTACTCGGCCCAGTTTGGCCGAATACCTCGTTAGGATTTAAAGTTAATTAACCCAATTAAGGATAATAATTAAAATATTATTTGCTTTAAGAAAATGGCCAAAATTAAGGCTGACTCAGCAGGCCCATTAGCCCATAATAATGCCTATAAAAAGAAGGTATGAAGTACAGGTAAAAGGTTAACTTTTCATTATTAAATAGCATTTATTGCTTAGAACCAAATCCTGACCTCAGCATCAGAGTGCCTTTTGCAGGTACTCTCCCCATGTCAATGACAATCAGAGAGACGTCATCGCGGCATATTAGAGACTTGAAGACTAGTGTTTTCCTAGCAGAAACACTTTCTTTCTTTTTCTCTTTATTAACGATGAACGTTCTACTAATTTGTTCTTTTTTTCTCTACCTACTTGTCTTTAATTCATACAGATGTAGACTGTTTGGTTAATACATTATATAAACTTAAAATTCATTTTTGATTTGTGATAAAAATGAAAAAAATTTTGAATATCATATTTATAAATTAAAATTTAAATGTAACAATCAATTAATATTAGTTTGTAATAGAAAACTCACAAAGAAATAAATTTTAAATTCGCTAGTTATACTCATACTTTGGAGTATATATATATTCAAAATTCCCTTATCTCGTTTGCAAGGATATTCATAATTATCTATGACTATTTATGTTATTGACTACTGGATCAAATGTAGAAAAAAGTGAGATTAATATCAGATACTACTTAAAAGATACATCTTTGGATAATAGATACTGTAACTAGTATTTCTGTAATTAGTTTAATTGGTATATTTTTTTTATGGTTCATATTTCCAATCTCAAGCCTGATCCTATACTTGCTCCTCAACCTATACCACATTTTGTTCTTCCACTTATCTTACTCTTCCCAACTCTTCTAGTTCTTTTTCCGTTATTAGATAAAAGAGATTAGTTGACGAAGTTAATCCTTCTACATTTTCTTATATAAGTTGGAGTTACGAAATAAAGGAAAGCGAGATAAATTTTGGTCTATAACTGTAGTATTGAATAAAATTTAGAATAATATCTTTAAGAATAAAAATTTATTAATTAAAAATACTCAACAAATTTAAAGTTACGGGAATACAATTTAGAGATATTTACGAGATAATAAGAAATTAATAATGATAAAAGTAAAATGAATTTTAATATGCTTCTTTTGAAGAAATTTTCGAAGACTCGTAGTTAGAATTATGTGTGAGATAATAAATGAGTATTTTCTATATGAATTAGAAAATGGTTTAATTTATTTCCTGTGAAGTGTGTAGCACTAGAATGATTTGCGCACACTACGCAGTTGCATACACGAAACTCTTTTATCCAAATAATAAAATAATAATTCTCCACGGAAGGGTATGAGGAGACTCGGACATGCATGCATTGCATTAAATGTGGGACAGTTATATTTTGGATAACTCTAACCTTTTGCATTTCTAGAACTAATGACTATCTTCCTCACACACTTGTTTAGTGCGATAGGCTGTTACATTTTTTATTCATTTCCACTTATAAATTATTATGCCATAAAAAATTATTGATATTTGTAATAATTATTTTCAAGCTCATAGTTTATAATATTTTTAATTGATAGATTATATTTTAAAATTAAATTACACTTAAAGGAACCTTGGAACAACAGTGACACCCCTCCCATGTACAACGATAGTCATTGTCCTAAGTCACGAAACTTTTTGATGACTCGTTAATCTTTTCCAATTTAGTAAAAAAAAAAGTAATTTTTTATTATAGAGATAAATATGCATGAATTATTTTTTACACTAAACATTTATCAAGTTTTTATAAAAAAAAAAGTTGATTGCAATTATTTTGTAAATTTATAATTAAATTAAATACATATGTTTTCTGAATATAATTTTTTATAGTTAATATTATTTATAAACCAATTTAATTAATATTAATAATGTGAAAAGAATTATATGGTTGCATGAAAGTTTTACAATAGTGGTATAGGGTTTTTTATATAGAAAATAAATATTAAAATATAAAATTTTAGAAAGAATTATGAAAATATGTTTTAAATTTTTATAATTTTTTTAAAAAATTGTAGTGATTTTTATTATTTTAATTTTTTAATAATTTTTAAAAATGTCAATAGTAATTTTAATATTTTAATTTTTTTATTATTTTTTTAAATTGTTTTATTTACACAATAAATAACAATTTTTTAGCTTTTCTATTTTTATAATTTTCTCTAAAATTTCATATTTTACTATATATTAGTTTTAAATGTCATATTAAAATAAAATAAAACCCAGTAGTATATTATGTTTTAATTTATGCAGGCTAGTTAGGCATGTGAATAACTTAGATCTTTGGATCGTGGAAAAAGCAAAAGGGCAAAGCGAGAGAGAAGAAGAGGCATTGACCATTTCTTTGCCTCCAAAATCCATAACGACAAACAACTTCTTTCTTCCCTTGTTTTTCTCTCTTTCACTTCCTCTGCCCCAAACACCCAAACGTAACAACAAACAAAAAAATTAACACCAAACAAACAGAACCCCAGTTTTTGCGCCAATGCGCCACCATGGAACGCCGGAAAACGCTGACCATGAGCTGGGACGGCCTTGGCGACGTTGACGACGACGACGCCTTCTTTGAGTCCTACAACCGCCTCTCCACGGCCGTCCCCCACGACCTCGCTTCTTCCTCCGAAGATGAAGATGAAGATTTTGACGACCCTCGATTGTCCTTTGCCTCAGCCATTTCCTCTGCTCAATCTCGAAAACCTAGAGCCACTCCACAGACCGATCCAGCTCCAGATTATGGGATATGGATGGCAGCCCCTGCTTCAATCAGCGAAAGGCGAAAGCGATTGCTCCATGGTATGGGCCTCGACGACAACAAAGAGTTCTTGAAGGCCACCAGCATCAAGCTCAATCACGCAATCTCAAGAAAGTTTGAACAAGAACAGGACAATCCTGTTTCTTTAAATCCAACAAAGACATCAAAGCTTCCTCCCACCACTGTTACTGTTACTACTTGTAATTCCTCCTCTATTATTGAGGAGAAAAGAACAGAGCCAACAGAGCGCACCTCTGTTCCTCTGGGTTTGGTTCGGTCGCGTTCTGAGAGCGACATGGATTCGTTCTCCGTTGAAAAGTTCAGGAAAGAAGAGTTGATCGGGAAGGCGTCGAAGCAGCGCCTCATGAGGACTGCCACTGACATAGCCTTTCCTCGGAAGGTTGCTAATAATGCTGATGGAAACAGAGTGGGGGTGAGGGATTCTGATGAAACAGGACGATCCAAGCGTAAATTGGAGGAATCAGGAGTACGAGCGTTCTTCTTGATAAAGAATTTGGATACTGGAAAAGAGTTTATTGTGAACGAGTATGGTGAAAATGGGACGTGGAATAGGTTGAGTGACTTGCAAACTGGGAAGCAATTAACGATGGAGGAGTTTGAGAAGACAGTGGGGCAATCGCGCGTGGTTAATGAGCTGATGAGCCGTGCGAACGTTGGAAGGAACGAGGGTTACTCGAGGAAATTGTCGTCAAGTTCGTATATTTCGAGGAGTTTGAGGATGAGCAAGAGGAGAGGTGCTGCATTGTTGAAGAACATAAAGGGTGTGGCCAGTGGCTTCATTGGGGAGAGAGAAAGGGAAGCGGTGCATGTGCAGGCGCAAGTGACGGAGGCAAAGAATCAATGGGTGAAAGTTCGGCAAAGTGGCAAGTCACACAAAGAACTCTCAGCGTTGCATCTTTGTCAAGAGCTTCAGGCTCATGAAGGATGCATTTGGACCATTAGGTTTAGCTTAGATGGTCGTTTTTTGGCGAGTGGAGGAGAGGACAATGTCATTCACGTTTGGGAAGTTCAAGAATGTGAAGTCATGTCTCTGAGGCCTGACGAGGGAAATCTCACTCCCCTTCATCCCTTACTGCTCTCTTCCGTTGACCGAAATGCCCAAACAGAGCCTTCTTCTTCACCTTCTTGGAGTCAGAAGAAGAAGAAAGGCAAATTTGGAAGCAGAAGAGGGAACCTCATTCCAGATTATGTTCATGTTCCCGACACTGTTTTCTCTCTTTCTGAGAAACCACATTGCTCTTTTCGAGGACATTCGGATGATGTTCTGGATTTGTCTTGGTCTAAATCTCAGGTAAAGCTTCTCTCTAACTCCCTTTCCTCTTACCTTTTTTTACCTCTTATCGTATGGTAAGTAATTTCATTCATTGTGAGCTAATATAATTAATACGTTTTATTAGAATTTGTATATATTTTTATAAGTGAAATCTCATAACTCTACTTAAGTGGGATTTTTTACTTCGTAAAGAAACTTCAAATTAAATATATTTTCTATTTTAATAATATTTTAATTTTAGTTCTCTTTGTTTTTTTTTTGTACTCTAATTGTTTTAAAATTCACCTCTTTTAATTTTTTTTTTATAACCTAACAAAAATTCACACATGCTCACTTAAATAACTTTTTAACTAACCAGGAAGAACAAAGTATATACATGAAGGGAGAGTTATTATCAAGTCATGTTACTTAGTATAACTTTTAATAAGACGTGAGATTGATTAATCTAATTATTAAATTATATTATATTATTTTTATGATTATGTATATTAAATTTTATATAATTTATATGTTATTTAAAATTTAATATTTATTCAAGTTATTTTATTTTAATGAACAATATATTTTTAAAATATAAATATAAATATTAAATTTTGTATGACATAAAAGGAAGAGCGTCTCTCGTGAGAGAATATTTGCAAGATCAAGATCATTTCGTCTTTCTCTTTGCCTTAGGATACAAAATAGAATAAGAACTTCAATTTTGATGGATTTTCATTTTCAATTGCAGTTGCTTCTCTCGTCTTCGATGGATAAAACAGTGAGATTATGGGATTTGGAAACCAAGACTTGTTTGAAGATGTTTGCTCATAATGACTATGGTGAGACATATGTTCCGATTCTAGTCAATTATTTTAATGTTGTATATGATTTTCAACCCCTTGGATGGTATGTTGTTACTACGTGTTTGATGAGGGATTGGATATTGCAGTAACCTGCATACAATTTAATCCAATCGACAATGATTATTTCATAAGTGGTTCAATTGATGCTAAGGTCAGAATATGGAACATCCCTGAACGCCATGTTGTGGATTGGACTGATATCCATGAAATGGTTACTGCTGTCTGTTATACCCCTGATGGTCAAGTATGGTTTTCTTCCACTAACCATTTTTATTTGTACTTGGTTTTTTACTTAATGAACTTTCCCTTCCTAAGTAGTGTTGATAACTCCAAGACAAATCTCAGTTTTGCCGTATGTTTAGAGAATTTCCTATAAAATATTGTTAATTGTTAAATAATAAAGTAAATATAAATAACAGTTATGCATTGGTTGCTATTGTAGAGTGCTTTTGTTGGTACACATAAAGGAAGTTGTCGTACCTATAGCACAGAAGGTATTACTTGTTCCACCATTGTATTCATATTTTTTTTTATCTCCACTTGAACCATCATGGAATCTATTTAGAAATTCACCATGTCATTTCATTCTTTAATTTAAAATGTACACATTTAGGTTGTTAATTATCTTTTGCATATGCTGAACCAGATTGCACATTAAGTCAAACAGGCACAATTGAGCTTCGACGCAAGAAGAAATCTCAACTAAGAAAGGTCACTGGTTTTCAGGTAATTGTTATCTTCATGTGCAATAAGCTAGCTTCAGTGTGATGTAAGGAAATCAAACTTACTAGTTTGTTATCTTTATATATAGTTTAACCCAAGTAAACCATCAGAGGTGCTCGTTACTTCAGCTGATTCCAGGATCAGAATTTTGGATGGTTCAGAAGTCATTCACAAGTTTAGAGGTGTGTTGTTGTTAACGTAAAATAAGAGTAGGAGGATAAAAATGTTCTGCGGAGGATACTTTGCTATTATTCATTTACTCCTTTTAAATAGAACTAGAGTCAAACAAACAAAACAAAATATCTCTTTTTTTTAGGCATGACTAACAATATTCTAATATGATAAAAAATAGAAACAAAAACTCTTAACGCGACTGGGTCTTAAATAACAAAAAATTAAACTTCTAGAAATTGGATAAAACAGTCACATATGCAGCTGTTGTAGGCACACTTTCAACAAATCTCCTCCTTGCCTCAATAGTTGCAAAAACCTAATTTATTTCTCAAAGCTTCAAATTTGAATTTTGGAAGGACTTTTGTTAAAACATCTGCACTTTGATTTTCAGTTCTGCAATAAAGAAGTTTGACTTCACCTTCTCTATGTGCTTCTCTTAAGAAAAATAGCTTAATCTTAAAATGCTTAGTCTTGCAATGAAAAATAGAATTATTTGAAATGGAAATAGCAACAAAAATGTGTTGGCTCTTTTTGGTCCATATGTAGATCAACAAGTATATGTCTTAGCCAAATAGCTTGATTCACAACTGCAGTGGCTGCCACATATTCTGCCTCAGATGTGCTTTGAGCCACTATGTCTTGTTTTTTGGAACTCCATGAAAACATACCTGAAACAAAGTTAAAATAATAACCTGTTATACTTTTCATGTCATTACCTGAACCAGCCCAATCACTATCAAAATATCCTCGAAACTGAAAATTTTGAGAATGAATGAACTTAATGCCATAATTTATAGTTCCCTTGACATATCTCACAATCCGTTTGGCAGCTTGAAGATGGATCCCACTACCACAATTCATAAATCTTGAAAGGACACTTACTGCAAACATGATATCAAGTCTCGTTGCACTAAGGTACATTAGGCAACCAATTATACTTCTATAATGATATTCATCTAACTTATCAGCTCCATCATCTTTGCTGAATTTTTCTTTCTAGTTCATTGGTGTATCAATGCTTTTGCAGTCCTCCATGCAGAACTTCTTCAATATTTCTTTTGCATATTTTTTTTGACATAGAAAAACTCAATCTTTTTCTTACTTCACCTCCATTCCCAGAAAAAAGGACATTAAACCAAGATTTGTCATCTCAAACATTTGAAGCATTTCAGCTTTGAACTCTATCATTAGTTTTTCATTAGTGCCTGTCACAAATAGGTCATCAACATAAATAGAAACAATAATTAAATCACCTCCTGCCATTTTCACATATAATGTTGCTTCATTTGGATTTTTAATAAATCCAAGTTTTTTAAGATAATCATCAATTCTTCCATACCAAGCTCTTGGAGCCTGTTTAAGACCATACAAGGCTTTCTTTAGCTTGTAAACCTTATCTTCTTGTTTCTTAACTTGAAATCCCTCTGACTACTCCACAAATATCTCCTCTTGCAAATAACTATTTAAAAATGCAGATTTTACATCTAAATAGTAAATTTTTCAACCTTTATGTGCAGCCAAAGCAAGCAGCATTCTGATTGTATCAAGACGTGCAACAGGAGCAAACGTTTCTGAAAAATCTACTCCAAACACTTGAGCATAGCCTTTTATCACCAACCTGACCTTGTGTTTATTTATAGAACCATCTGCATTTAGTTTAGTTCTATAAACCCATTTGACTCCTATGGGTTGTTTGTGTTAAGGTCGATCCACTAGCTCGCAAGTGTCATTTTTTTCAATAATCTTAAGTTCTTCCTTCATAGCATTAATCCACTTCTCATCCTTTTCAGCTGCTTCAAATTCAGCCACATTACACTTTTGATAAATCTCGGATAAAGATCTTATACCTCTAACAGGAATTTTATCAACTTCATCATCAAGGAGTTGTGGAGTTTCTGAAAGATGCTTTATTACTGGCTTCTCCCAACTCCATTGTTGATCTTCCATGAACTTTACATCTCTACTCACAAGATTTTTTCCATTTTGTGGTTGGAAAATTCTATAAGCTTTAGTCATGCTACTGTATCCGATGAAAACTCCGGATTCAACCTTTTGGTCAAGTTTGTCCCTTTTAACTTGTGGAACATAAGAAAAACAAATATAACAAAAAATTCTCAAATTTTTAAAATCTGATTTGTACCCAAACCAGCCTTCAAATGGAGTTCTTTTGTTCAAAACTCTACTTGACAGCCTATTCAGCAAAAATACAGTAGTGTTTGCTGCCTTTGCCCACAGCTTCTTTGGCAAATCTTTCTCATGTAACATGCACCTTGTCATCTCTATGATGCTTCTATTTTTCTCTCATACCATTTTGTTATGGGTTGTATGGCATTGTAAGTTGGTGCTCAATGCCAGCTTCTTCACAAAATTTATCAAAAACGTCATTTGTATATTCTTTTCATTGTCAGACCTTATTATTTGTAACCTACAACCACTTTGATTCTCCACAAATGCTTTATATTTTCAAAAAATATCGGCAACCTCAGTTTTGGATTTAAAGAAATAAATCTAACAGTATCTAGTATAATAATCAATAAAAGTAATATAATATTTAGAGGTCCCCCAACATCTATATGAACAAGTTGTAGCCTTTGAGTTGCTCTCCAAGTGGTTTGAGGAAATGGTTTTCTGACTAGCTTACCAAATTGGCAAGCCACACAATCTACCAACTTGTCTTCAAGCATCGAGACACCTTTCACCAAGGCATGTTTCTGCATTTATAACAGTCCTGCAAGATGAAAATGTCCAAATCTTTTATGTCATAGATTGACATTGGTGGTTGTTCTTGAAAAAGTTATTTGCTCCTCCTCCATCAGATTTAGAGTATAGCTTTTAGATCTCATTTTCACTTTGAATACATCTTTTCCTTTTGCGTCTTTGATCAAACACTAGTTAGGCACATATAAAACATCAGAGATATACTTCAAACCTGTCAAGCTTTCAATAGTGATGGTCCCTTTCCCTTTAAGGGAGATGAAATCACCATTTCCAATTTTTACTTTGGAAATGATAGTTTTGTCAAGCTCTTTAAAAAGCTTCTCGTTGTGGGTCATGTGGTTTGTGCAGCCACTGTCTATTAACCATGAGTCACTAGAACAGTTGGTTGTAATGAAACATGTTGCAACAAAGAGTTGCTCATCTTCTTGCTTCTCCAACGTGACATTTGCCTCTTTTGATTTAGACCTGCAGACTCGCTCTACATGTCCCAAATCACCACATTCTCTACACTTGATATATGCCCTCCACCAACATTTTTTTTTTTGGAAGATTTGTCTTTTTGCAATGTGGACATGGGGGAAAGTTCTCACCTTGCTGTTCGTTGGAGCCTTCTAGCTTTTTGTTCTTCCACTTGTTGTTTTTTTTGCCACCTTTTGAATTTTTTGCTTTTACATGAAAAGCACCTTGTACCATCTCATCTTTTCTCATCATTCTTCTTTGCTCCTGGGCCTGTAGAGCATTTACTAATTCTCTCAAGGTGATGGTTGACATGTCTTTTGACTCCTCCAATGCTGATATCTTTGATTCATATTTTTCTAGTACAGTAACTAGAATTTTTTGAACTATTTTTTCATCAGGAAAGTGTTTCCCTAGAAGCTGCACTTTATTTACTATATTCATCAGTCGATCAACATAACTTTTAATTGCTTCTGTCTCCTTCATGCTCTGCATCTTGAATTCTCTAGCCAAGTTAAGCACATGCATGCCTTTAGTTCTTTCACGACCAGAATATTGTTTCTTGAGATAATCCCAAATCTCTTTGGCAGATTTGAAATTCATAATTTTTGTAAAAATAATTTTTGACATAGCAGAAAAAAAAATTTTTTTACCTTTGCCTTTTTTGTCTTTCTCTCCGTGTGATACTTCATTTCAGCCACTGTTGGATTTTTAGGCAATATAGGAACGTCGTAATCTTCTTCTACTGCCTCCCAAAGATCCAATGCTTCGAGATGATAGATCATCCTTGCAGCCCATAACTCATATTCCTCACCATCAAAAATTGGCGGTGAACCCACTGTATATATATTTTCCTCCATTGATGTTTCTCTTAACTCACATATCCCTCAAAGATAAAGGCTCTTGATACCAATTTGTTGTTGTTAACATAAAATAAGAGTAGAAGGATAAAAATGTTTTACAATGAATAATTTGCTGTTATTTATTTGCTCCTTTTAAATAGAGTTAGAGTCAAACATACAAAATAAAATATCTCTTATTTTTAGGCATGACTAACAATATTTTAATCTAATAAAAAACAGAAACAAAAACTTCTAATGACTGAATCTTAAATAACAAAAAATTAAACTTCTAAAAATTGGATAAAACAGCCACGTATGCAGCTGTTGTAGGCACACTTTCAACAAGGTGCTTCATCATATTATCTAAAGTTACTTGTTCACATGTTAAAAACACAAATAAAATAATAATAATCGCATGTGAAGAAATTATTTTAAAGATAATTCTATTCTCAGTCAAATTTTTGCCAGAAGTTTTTACAATTCATTATTTTCTATTTCTCTCGTTATCACATCATCCACCTCATTCTACACTTTTCTCTTCATATTTATGTTAAAAGAGATGTTGTGAGAAGTAAAACAATTTTGATTTAAAAACATCCCGAACATAACGCCTCTTATACATCCCTTTCTATCCCTTCCTTTTATCACATAACATATATCACTTGTTACGTCTGTTACTTTTTCTTCTTTATTCTAAGGTGGGTATACACTCAAGGGAGTGTCTATGTCTATGTAACATTTTGCAAAGTAAAACAACTAGGTCTTGCTAACTAAGTACCTTAAACGCATTGTTTAAAAAGTAAATAAATAAATATATATATATATATATTGAAAAATACATTAAAATGGATTGAAAATCACATCGATAAGTGCCTTTTTAAATTTTGTATTAATTTTTTTACTTATAATTCTTTAACCATCCTAAGACACTAGTTAGCATTTTCCAAGTAACATTATTTTTTATTTTAATACCATTATGAGCTTTTGATAGGTTTTGCTAGTAGACAGTACTGTTCTCATTCAGAAAGTGCTTAAAATACAACTTGTTTTCTGCATGTGTCAAGTTATCTGACAATATATTGGTGTTGGACATCAACAGGTTTTAAAAATGCCAACAGCCAAATTGCAGCTTCATTTAGTCCAAATGGGAGATACATTATTAGTGCAAGTGAAGATTCTCAAGTATATGTCTGGAAACATGAAGAGCATGGAAGCGCAAGCATTGGAAAAGGTAGAAATATTATTGTAACCCGATCTCACGAGCACTTCCAGTGTAAAGATGTTTCAATAGCAATAGCATGGCCCTGGACCAAAAGGGGTGATCCCCTACCAATGCCAATGAATAAATCTAAAAGGCATTCAAAACATTCTCAGGCATCTTCTAGTTTTAGAGAAGACACCACATTTGGAACAAATAGTAAGAGAATGTTTCCACCTCTTCCGAAGAAGAGTAATAACCATGCAACAGAAAATGACACTTCTTCCCCAAAGGAAGATCTTGCAGCAATTTCACCAACAGAATCTGGATTAGGTTATTCATTTTCAAATAGTAAGAGAATGATGCTACCACCTCCAATGAAAACTAACTGCCACTCCACAGAAGAAGAAGACCATGATGCAATTTCGCGCACAGATTCAGGAATTGGAGATTCATTTAGTTCAAGCACATCATCATCAGTTAGGTGTGGTGATTCACCTTCAATATCTGATGCTGCCACTTCATCATGGTCTTCTTCTTATTCATTATCCGAAATTAACCATGGTTCCTCAACAATACTTCCTTCAGCATGGGGCTTGGTAATTGTGACAGCTGGGTATGGAGGTGAAATCAAATGTTATCAAAATTTTGGGTTACCCAGAAGGTTGGGTCGGCAACCCCATCTTTTTGGAGGTTATAACAGTTTCTCTCATGGTAACACCTAGCAATTTTTTTTCTTCGGTATTTTTCTCTCAAAGACAAAGCCTCTGTCCTATACTAGCACTCATCCAAGATATAAGAAACTAATGGCCCTCACTAATTTTAAATGTAGGAATGAAACATGATGAAAATCTCAAAATTTCTCATGAAATTGGTATATACAGTGGCAATTTTAATATATGTATCCCTCTACTTGGCAGGAACTTAACATTGTTGTAAACTAAAATTTAGTGAACAGAACAGTTATAGAATATAGATAAACACGAGACACCGCAAATAGCATTCAAATGTAATAGAAGAAAGAAGAAAATAATAGAATAAAAATGCTTCGAGATATCATATATTTTTCCTTTGTTGAGTTTGTACATTTGTACTTCTAGTTGTATATATGCATGAACTAAATGAATACAATAATAGTTTATAGCAATGGAGCCACGGAAAATGGAATACATAAATTAATTTATACAACAATAAAATTTGAGAAACTATAGCAAAATGGTAACATGGAAGATTAGATATATTAATTACATTGAACCGTTTCTTCTTCTTTCTACCCGCATATCTGTCGTAATAGTAGAGTATGGATACACAAAATTTGCTAAAGTTCATTTGGTTTTGCCACTTCGAAACCAAGTATCTATTTTGTGGAATTCTTGTTTTGATGTTAGCTTGTTTCATGTATTAATTATTCTTTTTTGTTTCTTTTTACTTCAGAACCATGAATCATGTAATGCTTTTCGCATCAAGGAATTGTTGTGAAATATCATCTCTCTATTTTCTATTATAAGAGAACTTTTTGTGCACTTAAAAATGAAATTGGAAAGAAAAAGGATACTGTTAAATTTATTATATTTAGTGTAGTGCATAAAGTATTATTGTACGTCATTATTGTCATGTCCTTATTGAATTTACTTCAACTTACATAGTTGGAAGAAAATTGTCACCAAGTTTCCTAACAGTATTTTTTGCGTTTGGGACAATCTCTGGAGTATAATCTATAAAACCTCAGCAAAATTTGTCACTATAGGGATAGCATGATATGAGCTATCTTAGTTTGGCACCAAGATTGTTGGTTGGTGGGTCAACTGCTAACAAAGGAATTATCCTTGATGGGTCATCCTCCTCCAATCCTACAAAAGAACTGAAGTTAAAGCAGTGATTGGCCACATAATCTACTACATGATTTTTATCTCTCTTCACATGGAATATCTTACACCAACTCACCAAGTAAAAAAAACGAAGTCATATTTTAGACAATCTTTAACAATATCATCAAACTATGTTTCTCTTGAAGCTTTCTTCCTTTATTTTTTGAGCGCTTCTCGACAGTTTGTCTCTAAAAGCAAGTCTGTGAAGTCGAGATCTATAGAAATTCTCATCGACCATCATAGAGCTAAAGCCTATGCAATATTCGCAACAAGATCTCTAAAGTGTATTGTAGCTGCCATTAAGCTTCCTTGTAAGCACCAAATAAAACATTCCATATATATAAAAAAGAAGGAAAATATCTCCTAAGATATCAGCAGATGATAACGTATGTATATAGAAAGAATGCATTTGAATTTGATATTTGAATAAATAAGAACAATAAATATCAACTAAAATACACCATGACAACTCATAATTCATTCGATCATACGGAGAACCCACGTGAGATACGTAAAATTTTAAAAAATTTAGAATACAGATGCATTAATATAATTTTTTAAAAATTTATATATATATATATGATAAAATATTATATTAAAAATAAAATCATAAATGTATCTATAATACATAGCATAAAAAGATTTGAAATTGTTATAAATGATAATAATAGTTTCAATTTCATTATTTTCTTTCCTGTTATTAATGAGAAAAATGAACTCTAAATCTAGTTCATCAAAAGAAAAATTAGCAACTTCAAGAATTTTAATTTTTTCAAATAGATTCCATTCATCTTCAAAGAAATCAAATTGTTGAAAACAAATCGAACTAAAGAATCCATGTCAAAAAATAAGACAAAGACAATCTGAGAAATTTGTAGGCCACCAAACGTGGGAAAACAAAGGATTTCAGCTAACCAATTGAAATTTCACAAGAGTGCACTCCTTTTTATGTGTTTCTTGTTCCACTTCTACACACGAAAAAGAAATCGATTGATAAAAAAAAAACCTCCCACAAATACTGTCTAATGTCACATAGAAAATTGGGCTATAAATAGAAAGTGGCTTTTTTCACTTAGCTCAACAAATCTAATCTTTTTTTAAGTTTAAGCATGAAATATTCATTTAAAGGCCACTCCACACTCTTTTCTTTTTTTATCCCACGACCATATTGACCATAAAACATAAAACAAACAACATATTTTTTGGGCGTGTAGTATTGTCTAATCTTCCACACGTAAACAAAAAGTATTATACACGATTTATTTACAATATTAATATAGTTGAAATGTCAAGTTTCACAAGTACTATAATGTTTGATATAAAAAAATTTAATGGAAGAATATTTTTTACTTGTGGCAAATTTAAGTTAAAGGATATGTTTACAACAAGAAAAATAGTCATTAGTGACCAATTTTTTAGTCACTGTTATGAAGATTTCAGTCACTAAACTCGTTAGTGACCTTTTATGACCGATTTTGTCAAGTCTCTAAATAAATAGTGCTAATCATTAACGATTGACGTAGAGATTAATAATTTAGAAATTGATTTAGTAGTTGAATTTAAAGATTAACATTTTGTAAATGATTTTAAAAATTTAATTAGTGACTCAATGTAAAAATTGATTTAGTGACAAATTTTAAAGACTAAATTAGTGACTAAGTTTAAAGACTGGATTAATGATATGCTTAAAATCAAAATTATAGAAGGCTTTAAGCCATATGCTCATAATGTCTCTCATTATAGAAGAGGGTGATATCTCATTTTGTTGTTACCATAGAAAATAATAAGTTATTGCTAATGGATCCACAATTGCACACAAATATTAGTTAATATTGATACAAATGTGCAGTGACATTGGTTGATGTTGATGTAAGATTTGTGGTAATAGCTCACAAACATTGATGATGACATTAATATAAGATATGTAGTGATAACAGACATTAATGCAAGGTGTGTAGTAATAACACATGGACATTGATAAATATAGATGTAAAATGTGTGATATATTATTTATAATGAAGTATAATAATTCCTTTAAAATAAAATTATCGGTGCAGACAATGAAAGTATTTATTTCAATTAAGGTGAAATGTTGTTAGACTTAGTTGAAAAAAAGTATTTTAGAATAAGATTTTGTTAATCTCAGCTTTTAGATCTGAGTTTAATCATCTATAGATAAAAAGAAATTGTAAAAAAAAATTACATAATTATTATATTAAATTTATAAAAATATAATAAATACTTCTTTTTTTTAATAAATTTTTACTATTATTAGCTGCTTATTCTCATCTCATGATTGAGATTAACAAAATCCTTTAAAATAGCTTCACATTGCCTAGATTTGTAAATGAAGATGAAGGTTAAAGTTTTATATTGACTCCTAGTCTTTTATTTTTCAACGATTGAAAAAAAAAATTTTATACTTTTGTTTTAGATCATTACAAAAAAAATATTTACTTTGAAGAGTATGAATGCAATAGAGTTGCAGAGTAATTAAGAGAAATATTTGTATTGTAAAAATTTTTAATATTATTCTTTTATTTTTTTATATTACAATTGTGTTATTTTATTTCTGTATCGATAAAATCTTTTTAAAGAGAATATGTCATTTTTTCTTGATATAACTTCTAATAAATCTATTTTTAATTTTATAACCTTATATATTAATTAAGATCAAAATTAATTTAATTTTACTATCTACAAATATTGCTAATTAAGTTTTAAGGGTTAAAAAGAAAAAAATTTAGAATAGTAAGAAAGTAAAATTTCTAAAATTAGCTTTTAAAATAGTAATTAATTGATTAATAAATATGCAAGAAAAAAATAAGGTATATATATTGCATTTTTCGTTAATATTGCAATTTAAATTTTAGGGTGGTCGTGGTAATTGTGTATACAATATTAAAATATATTTACCAAATCATTCATTTTATGTTTATAATTTTGTTTACAATTGGCTTTTCTATAGTAACTTTTGTCATGACATATGTCACCTTAAGCATATGATTGATAACGTCATGGATCATTAATTATATATAAATAGCAAGAGCCTATAATTATTGATATATTTAACTAAAATCCTAAATTTATATTCGTATAAATAATTTAATCATGAATAACTATGCATTTTTAAATAAAAAATTTTAGTTTATGTTTTATAAACGGGTTACCAATTAAAAATACTCATGAATCTTAACTCTTAAGCCACACGTATTATATTTTTTTTATAATGGCATTTATATTTTATTAATTTATTAAAAAAATTAGAAAAATTATATTTTTATTAACAAATTCTAAATAACTGTTACAAGCACATAGATTTAGGTATCCAGACAGATGTTATGAGAGGATCAAAATTGTTATACAGAAAAAAAAAATATAACAAGTATGGATAATTTTTTAAAATATAAGGATAGACACCACTCTTATTCTAACATTTAAAATGTAAAGATGATTATTAATTTGCTTTATTATATTAAGATATTTTTTAATAGTAAATGATTTAAATAATTAAGAAATATGAAATCAGTAACAGTTTCTTACATTCACTAGTGACAATTTTACTAGAATCAAAGTGGAACTGTGGACAAGTGTGTAATTTTACTATTCAATGCCTTTGTACTAAATGATGAAATGACATGCTTTCAAATTATGTACATTACCTTAGTTTTAAAGAGATGACTTTCAAGTGAATAAAAAATTATGTAAAAATATAATTGTTCTTACATTTTAAGTAAGAGACAAATTTTTTTGTTATAACTAGAGGAAAAATTCAAAGCTTTCATTGAGAAAATATCGTCACAACCCATAACAAAGAATAATTTTTTAAAACATAAGTATAGGCACAACTCTTATAATAACATTTAAAACATAAGTATGGAAAATTAATTTGCTAAATAATTAAGAAAGATAAAACGCTTATTAACAGTTTTCAACGTTCACAATATTATAAGTCATTTGACTGTGGCAGCTTTACAAAAACTAAGGTAGAATTATAGATAAGTGTGTTAGTTGACATTCAATGCCTTTATACCAAATAATGAAATGACATGACTTTCAAATTCTTTGCAATACCTCTTAGTTTTAAAGACATAACATTTCAAGTGGATAAAGAATTATGTAAAGATACAATTATTAACGTGCATCTAGTCATCAACTATAAATAATTTCCGTTATTGAACAAGCAACGGATTACTTTGTTCTTTTACAATGTGTTTTGATTCAACTTTGTCTTACTTTCAATAGTATTTTTTCCACTTGGATTTTTTGTTTATAATGCAGATAAAATGTCATTGAAATAATTTTTTTTGATATATGATGTGTAGGTGATTGGTGAAAATCAAGTGGCAGTAACGGTGGGAGAACTGGTTCAGGAAAGACAATGCAATTGACATTGGTAAATTTTGTGTATTGTCTACACATTAATCATAAACTTGTGCTATCTTCTAAATTTTTGTTGTTAAATTTTACTGTACATGATGGGAAGCACTCAAAGACTCTGATCTAGACAAATATTGGTATGGAAATATTAACAAAATTTTCTCTACGTTTATTCCTCATTATTTCTTTGCAATAAAAATAATATTACCCTTCATCTAGTTTGAAATTGTTTCAAATTATTGTCATGGAAGTCTAAAAGATCATTAAGCACATATCTTCTTTTTGGAATATTGAAGAAAGTTGTTGCTCAACGTGATTTCAAGCTGATAGTCACAACAACTCTA
This sequence comes from Abrus pulchellus subsp. cantoniensis, assembly GCA_024086825.1. Lineage (NCBI taxonomy): Eukaryota > Viridiplantae > Streptophyta > Magnoliopsida > Fabales > Fabaceae > Abrus > Abrus pulchellus. Next base: position 19,118,455 of record CM044056.1, read on the forward strand.
AATGCATAAAAGTTTTCAAATTTCTTTAGAAGGTAGTTTAGTTCCTTATGCAACATTATTCATTCATTGTTAACTTCAATTTGATTTGACCTAATTGGACATCCTTGTAGTGTACCAATTTTTCATATTTCTGGGCAAACATTTCCTGTGAATATATCATGGAATAAAACTAAATACTACTGTTATTTTGACAGTAGTGTAGCAGGATATGACTATTCAAAAGTTTATTTGTGGAACGTAATATATATATATATATATATATATATATATATATATATATATATTGTCACTTATAAAATAAGTTAACTTTAGTTCCAATAAAACCGTTACAAGCAATTTTTATAAATTTATACAAATATAAATTAATTTTTTTATTTCAATTTTTTTATTGAACAACAATTAATGTAATTATATAATTTAATTAAATAATAAAATCACAATGATTTATGAATTAAATAAAAATATCATTCAAGTTAATATGTTAAAATACATCAAATTAAGTTATAAATTAATTGTTTAATTCAATATATAACTTACAAAACATATTATAATCATGATTAAGAGATTCAAAATTAAAGAGAGAAAGAAAAAAAAATAAAAGAAGAAAAATTATATATTTTTTAAAAATATCTTTCATGATGATTAAAAATTTATTTATTTTTATTTTTAACTTTAATAAAAATTTAAAAATTTAAAAATCTGTGTGAAATTAGCTTCTGAAAATTAAATTCTAGAAGCTTGTGTAAAAAAATATTTTCAAAAACTTAAAGTTCGGAAACATATATAAAAATAATTATTTTGAAAGAGTAGAATTCTAATTTCAAAATTTTATTTTCAAAAATAATGAATAATTTTGAAAATTAATTTCCACAAATAATCAATATTAATTTTGGAAACTAATTTTTTAAGGTGTAAAATTTTAATTGAAAAATTTATTTGTGAAAATATAAAATCTTAAATTTGAAAACTTAGAAAAACTAATTTTGTAAATTAATTTATAAAATATAAAATTTATTTAGGAGAATGGATCTACATCTAGTAGTGCTCTCTTTGACATGGGTTGCATTCCCGAGGACGTGGTTTATGATGAGTTAATCCTGACCAGAAAGAGTACATCTCTATTAAGAAGAAGTCGGATACAGATCAGTAGCTGGCTTAGCTGGGATCCAGGTTTTTCTCTGTTAAGAACTCCGGATACATATCAGTACCTGGCTGAGTTGGGATCCGTGTTTTTCTCTGTTAAGAAGTCGAATACATCAGAAACAGGAGAAAACTTAAAATCTTAATTTCAAAAATATATTTTTGAAAACATTAAATTTTTTTTTCTAAAATAGTTGATAATCCCAAAAATTATATTTTGAAGGTATGACAATATAATTTTGGAAATTAATTTTTAAAATTATAAAATATTAATTTTGGAAACTTATTTGCAGAAATATAAAATCTTAATTTCAGAATTTTTTTCTGAAAATAGTTAATAATTTTAAAAATTAATTTTTAGAAGTGTGAAAACTTGAATTTGAAAATTAATTTAATTTTCAAAACTTACTTTTAGAACTGTTAAATCTTAATTTTAAAATTTTATTTTTGAAAATAGATCATAATTTTAAAAATTAATATCTTAGAAGTGTGAAAAAATAAATTTAATTTTAAAATTTATTTTTAGAAACATAGAATCTTAACTCTTATTTTTGAAAAAAAAATAGTAATTTTAGAAATTAATTTTTAGAAACATTAAAAGTTTAATTTTTAAAATATAGAATTATAATTTCAAAATCTTATTTTTCAACAAGAGGGTTAACAGAGTTGATGAAGTTCAACAAAAATATTATTTTTAATAATAAATCAAATTTTTATAATGTATAAAATACACTATACATATTTAAAGTGTAAAATTATTTTAAAATTATTTTTTATTAATAAATTAAAAGTTTTTGGAAGGATATTTTAAAAAATATTATAAAAAAATTATTATGATGTAAAAGAAAAAAAATATAAAAAAAAATCTCTTTATTGATCCATACGTTACGTAGCAATGGTAGCATGGTACTCCTTTCCTTTCCACTAATTTGCATCGCGTTATTTAACATTTGTTTATAAAATAAGGTTAAAAAATAAGAAAAATATTTAGTTTCAAGTCCATTTATAACGTAAGTTCATATCTGCAAATTGATTGGAGCGACACGGGTCATCCCCATATAACGTAAGTTAACTCGAGCGACGGGGGTCATACCCGATAGACGCATACATACTCACTTTTACACTTAAATCGCAAAATGGATATTCATATTAAAATATATATATATATATATATATATATATATATATATACTATTATTTTAAAGTTAACTTTTTAAATTGTGAATTTTATTTTTTAATATTTTATTAGATTTTTTAAATTAAATATTAAATAAGATATAATTATAATGATTATTTATTTGAGTTTCATTTTAACGTATTATTTAAATAAAAATAGTTGTGTTAATCAATAAATTAATTGAGTAGAGCAAGATAAAATATTACATTTACAAGTAATAGATTCAAGCCAAAAGACCTTAGAGCATATGATATATTACATTTGTAAGTATTCTTTGAACTCGAGTACTTTCCTTAGATATATTTTAAAAACCATGATAGATATATTTTAAAATGATTAGTATAAAATTTAATAATTATAATTTTATAACAATTATAATTAGATACTAATATAAAAAAAAATGTTTATATTATCAATATACTTTAACTAAATTTTTCGTTAAAAGAATTTTAATCAAATTTCTATAAGTTACGAAAGTATCTTTTTTTGTTTTTCCAATGGAAACGTTATTTATTTTTTAGAGTGATACTTATTTTTATTTTATTCAATTATTAATCTTTTTGGCATATGTCATTTAGTTTTAAAAAAATTACACACATCTATCTATATTTGATTTAAAAAGAAAGTAAATGTGTAACACCCGACTTTTATATTCTAAAAATAGATAATAATTTGTTACAAAATGAAAAATAAACTGATTTTATTTAAATTATGTGATATAAATATGGAAGAAAGTTACGATTATTTCTTTGGTTAGACATATATTCACAAAATTTACACAACATAATAATCAAATAGCTGAAATTTAGTAATTATACTTATACTGAAATAATATAAAGTGTGTAAATACCTAATCTAAGTAATATGCAAAAGTATAATTTTTACAAACTATTAACAAAGTACATCTTGGATTTAGAATACATAATTACAAAATCAAAATAAGCAAAGTTTTAAGAGCAATTCTAATTTATGGCCAAAACATTGGGAGTCTCATCCTAATTGTCGTTCCTGTTCCTTAAAATACTTATAAGGATGAGTTTCTTTCTCATCATTAAAACATAAACAACATATATATACATAAATCAATTTACAACTTCATATTCAAAAATGAATACATCAATCTATGTGATAATATCTATATCATATTCATATATAATTAATTAAAATATCATATCATTAGTATAAATCAAGCATATTAGCACTTTATATATATATATATATATATATATATATATATATATGTATGTATGTATGTATATGTATATCAGTAACATAACCAGTTTACTTCATTCTCAATTAAACAATTTTTCATACACTGTGATCACAATTTATAATTGCCTCCAACATTTCATGAAGTCTTACACAATAGGTAAATAGCTATTGGTTAGCTTATGTATACAGATACAACGTACACACTTATAGGGCTCCTTAGCAAAAGTATAGTCAGAAAAAGAGTGTGTGGCCATTTGATGCATTCGCATTTTATAAATCGTGTATAGTCAAATGAATGTCATTCATCACACTACGTTTCCCCTAGACTTCTATAATTGGCTCCATATTCTATACTTCCAGTGTATCGCTGTAGTTATTCGTACTAATTCTTTTCTCATCAATCCATATACCATTTATAGATTAGTATGTTATAATACATATGTTATGACCATATAATTTAATGTATTATGATACATATATTGTGAGTACACTCGTAGATGTATCACAATACCTATATTATAATCACATCAATTAATTGGTTATAACTCACTTATTATAAACACACATATCACAATTTTACAATCATATTAGAATTTAACACTTCCAGATTCAGTTCTATTTAAATAATTTCAAAACAATGTATATTACACTTATATTCTTTATACCTAATATTCTTTCTTTTAATTCACCCTCAAACATACTTAACTTTCAAAACAGAATCAATAATCATACTGACACACCATTCACATATATAACTAAGTCATTAATCAATTTGCCAGAAGTCAGATACCTCTGGACTCAATACAAATCGTATATTACAACTAATTATATTTAATATCATCTCAAGAATAATCAAGTACTCATCAACGTAATCACCTAAGGTTAGAAAAATATGCATCATCAACCTATCACAACACCAAAAATTTTGAGTTTGTTATTATCAGAGGTGAAAGACTTTAATCATGGCCACTTTTTTCTCTCTCTTGCCAATTAATTCACTTCTCTCTCTTACCAATTATTTGATCCAATGGCCATTATTAATGTCTCTCACTTCTCATAATACAAACTCCTCTCACTTGAAATGCCCTATATATATATATATATATATATATATATATATATATATATATATATATGTTCACAGCAAGAAAAGAACACCACTAGGGCTTAAATAGTACAAATATTCATTACATTCTAATGATGGAATAGAACTCTGCTAACCTCAATATGAAAATCTAGAGAGATTTTGATGAAAAGAATCGTTTAGAACAAAAGTCCTCCCTAAACAACACAAGAAATCCTTTAAAAATAGAACTTGAAGAGAAACGAATAGAAAAATCTAAACTTAAACTCAGAGGATTTTACTTGGAATAGCTTAGAGTAGGCGTCCAAGCTTGGATTCGACTAATGATCAGAGTTTGGAGGAGATTTTTAAGGGGAAAGAAAGTGGGAATCCAAAGAAAAATGAAGGAAAACGTAACTAAGGTTAAGAAATAAAAACTCTCATGGTGGAAATAGCTTATATAACCCTCAATTTACGCGCTCTCACTTGAGCGAGGAGTATTTCGCCTGGGCGAGACATGCAGACAGTGGTTTCCTAACCATTTTCTAATATTTTTGCTTGAGCGAGGAGACGTCCAGAGAATTCTCAGATTTTCTTGCGACTCCTTGCCTGGACAAGCTCCATCTCATCTAAGTGAGGTGACAATTGGGGTGACCTAATCTATTGTCACTTGAGCGAGATTTATCTTACTTGAGCAAGAATGCTCCAGAAAAGAGATGATTTTGGGCGCTCAGTCTCGCTTAAGAGAGGCATGCCTCGTTTGAGCGAGATTTTCCTACACCAAGACTCTACTAAACACTTAAAAAAATCCTTTTCAACACGTACCAACACTATCTAATATTAATTAATAATCCATTAATAAACACCATTTAAAGTGAGGATGTTACAAAATTTGTTTAAAACGTGCTAGAGTGATATTACATAGATCATGTCAAGATTCCAATCAGTTTTGCCACCAGAGCAGGCAAGATAAGGATAGCACTAAGTGTCAACGATAGAAGTCTCACTAACTACTGTAGTGAGACTTTTTGGACTTTTAACATGTGACATTACCCCACTAAATAATTTAATACAGCTATAATATTTTATTTGAGAAATTTTTGCTATCTAAACATGTTTTAGATATTAGAATTTTCTTTAATCCATTATGTAATTTCTATTATGCAATGACTATTATGAAATTACCTTGTCCCTTTGAGATCTTGAATTACATTGCTCTCACAACACAATATATGGTTCTCATACAATTAAGAGTTTAGAGAGCACTAACCTGAATCCATTGTTCCTTGATGTTACCTCTCTCTTTGATGTCGTTAATTCCTTGGTATTTTCCCTAACTCTTCCTTCCTCTTTCAGCTTCTCTCGGATGATTGAGAGAAAGTTCCTTTATGCGTTTATGGTGAGCTCACTCAGAAACCGTGAAAGTGAGAAATAGGGAATACCATAACCTCTATTTAGTAATTGCTCTTTTATTTATATGAGGGGAGAGGGGAGGGTTTACTTATAATTGTATTTATAATTATACCCTCAATGACTCTATATTTTATATTTAACCACTATCACATTAAATCATTAATTAAAGTCATGCTATAAGTTACATAGGCTACTATAATAAGATTATTAAAATAATCTAACAATCTCCTACTTGGCTTATGTGACGACTTGAAGATTCAATGAACTGTAAGTGCACATATCATTGATAATATCGTCATCATCTTTTAATGATTTAAGTTGATCGGATCATGGTGGTCACAAGTCATTTGACGACATGATTCCTTCCAAGTATCACAGAACCAACCCAAATCAAAATAGCTTTAATCAGTCATACTACAGACTGTAACTCTGATGTGTTTTTTAACACTCAACCTGTTATCAAACTCAAACCATACATGTACATTAACATAATTCAGATAACAAGTAAACAAGCAGAAATAATACTTTTATTGAATTCCCAAAATGTCTACAATAATATGAGCAAAACAATCCATACACATATATGTGAATAACACAATCATGCTAACATAGACTTGTCTATAATGCCCATTCTACCAACATGGCCAGAAAATGTTTTAGGAGGCAATCCCTTAGTTAGCGGATCCGCTATTATTAAATCAGTACCAATATGCTCAATAGACACTTTCTGTTTCTGTACTTCTTTCACTAATAAGTATTTTAAGTCCATATGCTTTGCTCCCTTTGAATACTTATCATTCTTAGAAAAGAAGACGGCTACGGAATTATTACAGTACATTCTCAGCGGCTTTTCTATATTATCAACAATACCAAGCCCTAAGACAAAGTTCTGCAGTCACAAAGCATGAATAGTGGCCTCAAAGCATGCCACAAATTCTGCTTCCATGTTAGACGTAGCAATAACGAACTCCTTTCCACTCTTCCATGAAATCGCACCTCCAGCTAACAAGAAGATGTAGCCAAAGGTTGATTTCCTTGAGTCTACACATCCAGCATAGTCTGAATCTGAGTAGCCAACCACTTCCAGTTGATTAGATCTCCTATAAATAAGCATGTAGTCCTTGGTGCCTTGTAAATACCTAAGGACTTTCTTTGCAGCCTTCCAGTGGTCCATTCCGGGATTACTTTGATATCGGCCTAACATTCCAATAGCAAAACTGATATCAGGCCGAGTGCATGTCTGAGCATACATTAAACTCCCGACTACTGATGCATAGGGAATATATTCAATTGCTTTCTGCTCCAACTCATCCCTTTTGAATTGGAACTACCCCTGATTAGCACTTTTTCATATTGAATCTCTCTAATACTTTGTTGATGTAGCCTTTCTAAGATAATCCCAGTAATCCTTATGATCTATTACAGAATATTTCTATTCCTATCGCATAGGAAGCCTCACCTATATCTTTCATCTCAAAGTTCTTAGAGAGAAATTCCTTTACATCATGCAACAGCCCAACATCATTAGTAGCAAGAAGAATGTCATCAACATAAGGACTAAAATGATGAACTTACTCCTACTGACCTTCATATAGATACACCGATAAACAGTGTTCTCTACAAAACCATATGACGTGATGGTATCATTGAACTTAAGATACCATTGTCTGGAAGCCTGTTTCAACCCATATATTGATTTCTTTAACTTATACACCATACTTTCTTTACCTACGGTCATGAAGCCATCTGGCTTATCCATATAAACTTCCTCTTCCAAGTCACCATTCAGAAAGACAGTCTTTACATCCATTTGGTGGAGCTCTAAGTCATAATGAGCCACCAAAGCCATAACAATTCTTAAAGAGTCATTCTTTGAAACTGGAGAAAAGGTCTCTTTATAGTCTATGCCATCCTTTTGAGTGTATCCTTTAGCAACAAGTCTAGCCTTATATCTCTCAACGTTGCCTTTTGAGTCATGTTTGGTCTTAAAGACCCACTTGCAACTGACTCGTTTTGAACCTTCAGGTAACTCGACTAGATCCCATACCTTATTGTCACTCATTGATTTTAACTCTTCTTTCATGGCATTCAACCACTTTTCAGAATTGTAACATTCCATGGCTTGTTTAAATGGGACTGGATCCTCATCAATACTCAAGTCACATTCATGCTCAAGTGAGTAAACCACATAGTCATTTGAAATAGCCGGTCTTTTCTGCCTTACAGACCTCCTTAATGCCATCTCTTATAGTTCACCTTCCTCTTGCTCACTTGTGACTTGCGCATTTTCAGCTAGTTCATCCTCTATATGTTGTTCTTGTGGGTTTAGAACATTAACTTGTTGTCTTCTTATGTTGTGTGATCGTGATACAACAAGAGGAATAACAACTGGAGAAGGGACACTAACTACAGGAGTTTCTACACGTGTCTCTTTAATTTCCACCTTTCGTGTTTTACCACTCCCACTAAACTAACCATTTTTAATGAACCTTGTATTTCCAGACTCAACTATTCTCATACTATGGTTAGGACAATAGAATCTATACCCCTTTGATTTTTCAAGATAGCCAATGAAATAATCACTTATGGTTCTAGCATCAAGCTTCTTTTCATGTGGATTATACACTCTGACTTTTGCTGGACAACCCTAGACATGAAGATGTCTTAAACTAGGTTTCTTTCCTGTCCACAGTTTATAAGGAATCTTTGGAACTGCCTTACTAAGAACTCTATTAAGCAGATATGCAGCGGTCTTTAATGCATACATCCACAAAGACATAGGTACAGAACTGTAACTCAACATACTCCTAACCATTTCCATGATAGTACGATTTCGCCTTTCAGCCACACCATTTTGTTGTGGTGTACCAGCATAGTATACTGTGTATATATGCCTCGAGTTTCCAGAAGTTTCGCAAATGGACCTGGGCATTGTCCACTTTCATAATTTTCCATAATATTCACCACCTCTATTTGACCTCTCAACCTTTACCTTTCTATCCAGTTGCCTTTCCACCTCATCAATGAACACCTGTAAGACATCCACTGATCTAGAGCATTCATTACGCATATTCAAATTACTACTAATAGCACTCTCAATATGAAACAGAGATTCAGCAAATTTAACATTAAGATTGAAACAATATAAACCATCAATTAATGTACCAGATCCAAAATAGTACGAGTATTTATACAAAGAAAAAGTACCTTTTCAATTTTAAAATTAAAACCAAATTTGTCTAACTTTGCAACAGAAACTAAATTTCTAGCACATTCAGGAACATAAAAACACTTTTCTATATCTATGCAACAACCAATATGCAAGATCAATCTATAAGTCCCTATTCCTTCTATCCGTGCCTTCATTCTGTTTCCCATGTACAAGAACTTTTCAGTTCTGCTTATGGGCTGGATCGAAAGAAACCCCTGCATTACATGTGACACATGAATAGTTGCACCAGAATCTAACCACTAGGTATTTTTAGGTACCTCAATAAGATTTGATTCAAAGCATACTGAAACATAGTATATACCTTTCCTTTCGAACCAAACCTTTCTCTTCGGATACTCTTTCTTGAAGTAACTAGTCTTCTTGCAGAAGAAGCACCTCTAGTCTTTCTGGATTAGGCCTTCACGAACCTTTAATAAGGCCTTATCCTTCTTGTTCTTGTTATCCTTCTTACCTGGATTAGCCTTGCTACTACTAGCCCCTTCATGAAATGTGAGATAGACGGAGTGTTCTTTCACCTTGTTCAGCCTCCCTTCCTCCTGAACCAGCATGGCCTTAATTTTCTGTATATTCCATTTATCCTTAATGGTGTTGTAATTCACCTGGAACTGACCAAACTCAGGAGAGAGTGAGTTTAAAATGAATTGTACTAGAAAGAATTCATTTACCTCCATGCCTATTGATTTTAACTTTATCGCTTGATTGATCATCTCAGTCACACGGTCATGAATGGGCCGTGACCAATCAAACTTCTTAGTAGTTAGCTCAGTCAACAGAGTGCCTATAATGGACCTGTCAGTAATGTCCGATTGTGCATACTCTTTTACCTTTGCCATAAATTCCCTAGCATTTTTAGTCTTTGGCATTGATGATTTCACATTTTCAGTCATAGTCATCTTTAGCAAGCTCAAGCTCAGCTTATTTGACCTTTCCCAAGCCTCATGAAGAGTTCTTTCCTCTTCAGTACTGGTCTCTGTGATGGATGTAGGCTCTTGTTCTATAATGATTACTAGGTCTAAGTCTATAACACCTAGCTGGAATCGAACTTGTTCAGCCCAATCATCATAATTAAGCCCATTGAACTCGACTACGCCATTGCTCATGCCATACGCATTCATAGAGACTGAAATATTTAACACATGCTTAAACATTTATGCTTTGAATAAACTTAACAGATTCGGACAGTCAACTGTCATCAATTATGCATCTAAGTTTACCTTTAGATAATGCTTAAATACACAATTTATCTACAATGATGCTAATAAACAACTTTAATTGACAACCAGTCACTCAAACCAATATGCAAGTCATCTTTGGATATACAAACATATTATGAAGTGCTTACATGTCTCCTTAATGTCATTAATCATATGCAATTATCCACCTTTGGGCAATCTCCTAGCGTTATAATTAATGAGCTAAATTGTTCACTCTTTGGGCAATATCCTAGCATCAAACAATTTTGAATAATTTATAACACATAATTAAATGCTTAAAGAACTTTTAAAGCTAGGCCACTTTGGTGACTAACAAGCTACTCTTAAAATTAAGTACTAAATTGTGAAGTTCTCATTATGATAATGTAATTTAGAATTAATTAACTTGAGAATTTAATCACTTTGGTGAGTAAAATTCACTTTGATGTAATTCTAAAATTATCTATATATTTTATGAATTATATTCCTTATTTAGGGTTAAGAATGAGAAACAGGAAGATAAATTCTAATCACGAAGCGGAAATCAAATTTAGATTCAAATATCAAAATTTCATAAAGTCATGAACAATAATTCCCATAGCCTTAGCTATGGATTTAGTTACTCATGTAGAAAGAAAAAGCTAATATAATCAATAACATATCCATAATGAAGAGAAAAGCAAGCTAGAACAAGAGATGAATCTTTGGTCTTCAAGTATGGTCACTTGAATCTCCAAGTGTCGCCAAGGGTGTGCCAAAGGTCCGTGCAAGAGAGGTGACAGTGATCAAGAATCTTGAAGGGCCTTATGTGAAATGATGCTCAGGAAAAAAAAAAGATCATTTCTACGATGCCTCCTCCTCTCTATTTATAGAATTTGAACTCCTTTAAACTAGGCAAATTTGGCTAACGCAAACAAGCATGGCTGTGCATGATGGTGCAGTACGGTTGTGCATATTGTCGAAGCACCCTCGTGCTTCATTGGACGTGCTTATTGCTGTGAGACTTTTAAACCCATTCATTTGGGCCTAAAATGAACCCAAAATCTACTCGTTGCCTCTTTATATCAAATTGCACAATTAATAAATAAATTAGTGTAAAACCCAATAAAAATAAAGGTCAAATATGAATAAATGGGCTGTAAAAGAGGGCCTAATTACAGACTTATCAACTCCCCCATACTTATCTGTTTGCATGTCCTCAAGCAAAGTGCTAATTAAGAAAATACATTATAACTTAAAACATAATACCTCACAAGGAACCCGATATAAAGGAGATAAAGAGAACAAGAGTAATATCACCGAGCTTAAACAATCAAAAGGATTCCTAATTAGAATCTTATATTTCTATACTTTTCACTCAAACATCAAACTAAGGTACTCTGCTTTTCTCTCTCACTAAGGGACAAAATGAGATATCACTCAAATCTCCTAAAAAGTGTACTACCATAGGCTTGACTATAAACCGAGTCTCCACTAAATAACTTAAATGCAAGTAAAAATCATTAGGTCTTTTTCAGGTTATAATGTGGCCAAGAGGTTATAATAATTGAGGTGAGATAAATGAAAGGAAGGGAATATACAAAGGGGTAATAAATTATAAAAATTATAAACATCCCCTAAGTTTACAAATGAAGCTCTTGGAGTAAAATTTTTTTTATATTTTTGTATATAAACAATATCTTTACTCCTCTCTCCTTTCAGTCATGTATAACCTTTTTCTTTTCTTTTCTTTTATGTTTCATTTTCTTTTTCATACTTTCTTTCTTTTTTTTTTTTTGCACATGAGAGATATAGAAGAGAATTTATCAAACAATTCAACAACTCAATTGCTCCATTCATAAACTCAAGATCATTAAGACATTCTATAAATTTAACGCAAGGGACCAAGAAAATCAATAAAGCTCAAAGTGGACAACTAGTTGTATCTCAAACATGCGAAAAGTCAAGAATAAAAATCCTATTATGCCTCAATCACATTAAAAACATGCAATTAACAAAGAAGTCTTATGTCATTTCTAAGTCAAGTTCTAGAGCACAAATCTTAAGGAGATAATCACACAAAACAATGAGAAAAGGGGTAAAATTAATTAAATTAAGATAGAAACACCCTTTTTAGGCTCAAAACTCACATCTGAGGGTTAAAGTTTAATGTGGAGTATAAAAGTAAGGAACTTAGCTAATTATTAGTTTCCTAATGAAAGTATAATGCCAATAATAATTACTCAACATGTTCTTCTATCTGGAAGAATTGGGTTCTATAGGGAAAAAAAAGTTTTAACTTATCACAAAGATAGCATAGACACTTCACTCAATAGAACATGCAATAACAATCATAATTAGGAACTACTCCCCCATACTTAAAACAAAACATGGTCCTCTATGTTTGAAAAAAAATAAAAAAATAAAAAAAATAAAGATAAGAGAAAAAGAAAAAATACTGCCTGGTGGAATCGAGCGTTTGATAATGCTCATAGTGTTTACCTCCGAATATTTGCAATGATATAGAGACAAAATACCCACATAGTAGACCAGCTTACAGTGGCAAATATATAAAAGAAACTAGATTTCAAGTATATGAAATGAAATAAAAATAAGAAAAATAGATGTTAAACTAAAAGAAAAGACATAAAAGAAATCATGAAACTCATAAGTCAGTGGGAGAGGGGGAAATGATGCTGGAACAAGCGAAGCAACTCTGAGATCTAGGTCTCCTACTGGTCAAGGCGCTGATGGACCGATGCAGAATACTCAGCCAGCTGAGTCTTGTACCTATCCATCCTCTCATCGATATGCTGGTGCAACTGCTATAGATCTGGATAGTGAGCAAAAATAGGGGATGAGGGTGCCTACATTGGAGTGTCATGAAACTCACCATCCTCGTCAGCAGGAGGAGGCTCAGGCTGCTGCTCAGGTACTGCTGGCTCTTCTCTGGTAGGTGCATAGGGTGGGGCTAGTACGAACTCCCCATTGTACCTCTTTCCTCATTGTTTTGTGTGATTATCTCCTTAGGATTTGTGCTTTAGAACTTGACTTGAAACCGACTTAAGACTTCTCTTTTTAATTGCATGTTTTTAATATGAATGAGGCATAATAGGATTTTTATTCTTGGCCTCAGCATGTTTGAGATACAACTAGTTATCTACTTTGAGCTTTATTGACTTTCTTGGTCCCTTGCATTAAATTTATAAAATGTTTTGATGACCTTGAGTTTATGAATGAAGCAATTGAGTTGTTGAATTGTTTGTTAAATTCTCCTCTATATCTCTCATGTACAAAAAGAAAGAAAGAAAGTATGAAAAAGAAAATAAAAAATAGAAGAAGAAAAAAGAGAAAAGAAAAAGGGTTGTATATGATTGAAAGGAGAGAGGAGTAAAGATATTATTTATATTCAAAAATATAAAAATTACTCCAAGAGCTTCATTTGTAAACTTAGGGGATGTTTATAATTTTTATAATTTATTACCCCTTTGTATATCCCTTTTTTTCATTTATCTCACCTTAATTATTATAACCTCTTGGCCACATTATAACCTGAAAAGATCTCATGATTTTTACTTGCATTTAATTTATTTAGTGCAGAGTCAGTTTATAGCCAAGCCTATAGTAGTACACTTTTCTTTAGGAGAATTGAGTGATATCTTATTTTGTCCTTTAGTGAGAGAGGAAAGTAGAGTACCTCAATTTGATATTTAAGTGAAAAGTATGGAAATATAAGATTCTAATTAAGAATCCTTTTTGATTGCTTATGCTCATTGATATTACTTTTATTGCTCTATTTATCTTCGTTGTTTTGGATTCCGTGTGTGGTATTATGTTTTAAGTCATTATGTTATTCACTTAACCAACACTTTGCTTGAGGACAAGCAAACAAATAAGTATGGGGGAGTTGATAAGTCTATAATTAGGCCCTATTTTACAGCCCATATATTCATATTTGACCTTTATTTTACTTGGGTTTACACAAATTTATATATTAATTGTGTAGTTTCGTATAAAGAGGCCATAAGTGGATGTTGGGTGCATTTTGGGCCCAAATTGATGGAAGATTATAGCTTCGCAGTAGTCAGCACGCCCAGACCCTTTCAACAAGCACTGAGGTGCTTTGAGCCCATGCACGGTCGTGCTGAAGACCTTGCACGGTCGTGCTCATCTGCGATAAGCCCAATTATCAAGAGTCTTTAAGGTTTTCAAACCCTATTAAAAGGAGATCTCAGGCATCGTAAAAAGAACACCGTTTTTATCTTGGCTTTGGCTCTAGAATACATTTGATCTCGTCTCTCTTGTACGCGATCCTTGGCACATGCTAGGCAAGACTTGGAGCTTCAAGCGATCGTACTTGAAGACCGGGAACATATCTCATACTCTAGTTTGATATTTCTTTTGATTATGACTTTGTTTATGATTGTTTTAGTTCTTTTCTTTGGCATGAGTAACTAAGTCCATAATTAGGGCTATAGGAACTATTGTTTATGAATTTATGGAATTTTGATGTTTGAATCTAAATTTGATTTCCATTTTGTAATTAGATTTTATCCTATTGCGCTTCTTTCTTAATCCTAATTAATTATATCGTCAGGCGACCGTACCTCGGTTAATTAATAGATCTATAAGGTAAAATGAGACAAAGGGTTAGGTGGACCAAACCAATCTTTATCTTCTAATCGTTATTAAATTAACAAGTTCATAGGTTCCTTAAGTTTCTCAAATTGATGTCTTACATGACCATTGGAGATATTAATATTGCATGACCATTGGGTTCCTTTCCGACAAGTTTAAGCAAGACATGCATTGTATTCCTTGCTCTTAGTTTTATAATTGATTTTATAAACTCTTGTTTCTAATTAATCTCGTATCTTTGAAGCTTAAATAATTGAATTAGAAAATTCTTAGTAATTGGAAAACAATCATTGTGGGACGATATTTCGGGAACTTAATTTAAGAACCTTTTTATTACTTCTCGATGGGTACACTTGCCCTCCGAACATGTGGGTGCTACAGGGTGTTCTCGCTGTAGCGAGAAGGCCCTGGACGAAAAACATAAAATTGTGGCATTCTCATTGTAGTGAGAAATCACTGGGAGAGAGGGGTGAAACTGTTACGTTTTAGATAGAGGAAGAGTTCTCTCGCTGCAGCGAAAGGGCGACAATGAAGGGTGCAGTCTCACTATAGCGAGGTTCTACAAAAACAAGAGTGCAATTTTCTCTGAGATTTTTGCTCTAACGAGAGAGAGTGTCGCTACAGTGAGGTCTCGCTGTAGCGAGAGTGTCACAAACAGCGAGATATTTGAAGGGTCTAGGGTTCAGAAAATGCATTTCTACTCGTCTCTCTTCATTTCCCTTTTGATTCTCTCAACTCGAAACTCATTCATACCGATTAAATTGCCTCCAAAGCCGTTTAGAAGCTAGATTGAAGGTGGTAATCACGTTTGGGGCTTTTTGAGGTGAGTTTCAACGGCTAGGATTTCAGTTTTCGTCCCTTTTCTCTGTTTTCTTGGTTCTTTTTGAGTTCTCATGGAATTTCTCCATGTATTTAGGATGAAATCCATGTGGGAGATGCTTCCATTGTTGATTGCTTTGTGGGTCTTTGATTTGAGGTAAAGAGGGACTCAACCCTATCTCTTGTGTCTTTAAATAGGTTATATTGATAGATAATGCAATGTGGTTAAGATAGAATGTAGGAAGATGTATATTAAATGAAAATAGCTTGGTAATGATTGTATTGTGATAGAAATCTAGTGGGGAATATGATATAGTAATTGTTGACTGTTGTGTATGATGGAATGGTTTGTGTGTAGTATAATTGAATGTAGCCATACGTGCTGTATGTGAATGTGAATACTATGATGAGATTGAATGTGATTGTATGCCATTTGATAATGATGAACAATGTGAAATGGTTGAATATGTATTGAAATGACAAGTCAATTGCGATTGTGATTGTGTTTGAATATGAGAAAAGCTACGAATGGTTCAGCAATATACTGGAGGTGTAGAAGATGGGGGCGGTAGAAATGCCTTGGGAAAGAAAGGGTGGTGGTGATACCGACAGTGAGTGTGGGTGCACCACAGGCCACACGCTCTCTTCCTGACTCGGCCTCTGACTAACACCTTCGCCAAGGGGCTCGTGACTACACACGTTGTATCCGTAAGGTGGGGGTTATCCAGCGACTATCCATAGTGTGAACTGAGCAAGTCCCTGAGGTTGTCGGCATCAGGAATCTATGATCACAGTGCCACAGCGAGCGTGGCTAGGATGCAGTGAGCGCATGGGAATGTGGTATAATGAATGTTGATGGTGTAGTGAGCGTACCTATTTGTGATTGAGAATGAAATGTTGGAATTAATGTCTTGTACTTGTTAATGCATAATTTAAAATATGTTAGAAAATGCATGGAATGGGCAAGGTGAGACTAAATGCTTGTTCATGTGTGTGTAATAGTGTAAAGCACTCACCTTTACATTTATTTTTCAGGTGACCAAGACGATCAGCACTAGACTCAGTGAAGGATGGATGAAACTGCTATAGGACTTAGGAATTTATTTTGAAAAATTGATGTATTAATTAAGTCCTATAGCAATCATTGATACAAATTTGTAATTCATCCCTACTTCAAAATATTTGATTGAACTATGGTTTGGGAACCATCTAAATGAAAATTTTATTTTCCAATTTTGCGAAATTTCTTTATTTAGAAAATTTAATTAAGGTGTTATAATTTTAGTATCAGAGTAGTTCATCCAAACTAGACTGGGGTATCGGGTTGAAGCGTCCAAGCTGAGTGTTGATTTGTTTTGTTTGCCTGAATTATAGGTGTTGTTATTGGTCTGACATGTTGGATGTGGTTTGTTGAATTGTTTACAATATTAAATTAGAATGGCTGGTAGAGGTAGAGGAGCTGGAGTCACCAATGACCTCCTAGAGCGGAAGACACAAGTTCTAGAGGCCTTGGTGCACAACCAAGACGCAGAATTGGCTTAATACCAAGGGTTGTCTGTGTTCACTAGTCACAATCCTCCCAAGTTTGAGGGCAGGTTTGACCCCGAAGAAGCCCAGAGCTGGATGGCTGATGTGGAGAAGATCTTCAATGTTATGGGGTGCCGGGTGGAGCATAAAGTGAACTATGTTGCCTACATGCTATGTGGGGAGGCCAAAGACTGGTGGAGGTTTGTCAGTTAAACTTTGCCATAGGAGGGTGGTCCGATGAGGCAGGATAGAAGACCCCCTAGGTTTTCAAAGGGGCTTCACTCAAGCTCCAGTCATTCTTAGTCTAGAGGGAGTTTAAGACCAGGCTCTTTCAGAGGGCCGATCAAGTGCTTCAGGTGTAGAACCCAATTAGCACAAGTAATAAAGGGTTCTTAAATTAAGTTTCTAAATTATCGTCCCACAAAAATTGTTTAACAATTACTAAGAATTTCCTAATTTAATTGTTTGAGCTTCAAATATGTGAGAATAATCAACGCAAGAATTTAGAAAATTAATTATAAAACTAAGAGCAAGAAACACAAAGCACGTCTTGGTTACACTTATCGGAGAAAAACCTAGGGCATATGGGTGTTCTCATTCAATCTTTTATATTATTTTTCTATTTAGATCTAAATCCGATTTCCTTGTGATTACTAATCATTCATACGAATACTATTAATATTCAATAGTCATGCAATATTAATATTATTTTCTCTAAATTAACATCCCCAATGGTCATGCAAGACATCAATTTAAGAAAGCCTAAGGAGCCTATGAACTTGTTAATTAAATAACAATTAGAAGAAGATTGGTTTGGTCTACCTAATCCTTTGTCCCGTTTTACCCTATAGATCTATTAATTAACTGAGGTACGGTCGCCTGACGATATAATTAATTAGGATTAAGAAAGAAGCGCAATAGGATAAAATCTAATCACAAAACAGAAATCAAATTTAGATTCAAACATTAAAATTTTATAAATTCATGAACAATAGTTCCCATAGTCCTAGCTATAGACTTAGTTACTCATGCTAAAGAAAAGAACTAAAACAATCATAAACAAAGCCATAATCAAAAGAAATAGCAAACTAGAGTGTGAGATGTGTTTCTGGTCTTCAAGTACGATCGCTTGAAGCTCCAAGTGTCGCCAAACATGTGCCAAGGATCCCGTGTAAGAGAGACAAGATCAGATATATTATAAAGCCAAAGCTAAGATGTAAAAATAGTCTAAAACGGTGTGTGTCCAATGGTGCCTCTGGTTTTTTCTTTCATCGGGTTTGAAAACCCTAAAAACTCTAATTAATTGGGCTTCCCACAGATGAGCACGGTCGTGCAAGGCCTTAAGCACAACTGTGCATAGGCTCGAAGCACCCCCAGTGCTTATTGAATGGGTCTGGGCGTGCTGACTGCTGCGAAGCTCCATTCTTCCATCAATTTGGGCCAAAAATGCACCCAAAATCCACTTGCGTCCTCTTTATACCAAACTTACAATTAATATATAAATTAGTGTAAAACCCAAATAAAATAAAGGTCAAATATGAATATATGGGCTGTAAAAGAGGACCTAATTACAGACTTATTAACCACACAGAGTGAAGGACTGCCCACAACCATAGACAAACTGTAGTAACTATGGGAAATCAGGGCACACTGCTAATGTATGTTGGGCCACTAAAAGGAGTGGCAGTTCGAGTACAGCTCAGAGACTTGAATCAAGAGGGAGCACGAGACCAAAGTTGAGCATTCCTGGAAGGGTATTTGCCATAAGTGGGGCGGAGGCTTCACAATCTAAGGAGCTTATCAGAGGTAAATACATTATTAAGGGTCGATTGTTAGATGTGTGGTTTGATTCGGGTGCTACACACTCTTTTGTATCCGTGGATTGTGTGAAGAGTCTGAATTTATGTGTGACTGAACTGCTGTGCAATATTGTGGTGACTACCCCTACAAGTAAACCGATTGTAACATCATGGGTGTGTTTGGGATGTACAATTATGGTGCATGGTAAGGAATTTGAGGTAGACCTGATTTATTTGCCTCTTTCCCAGTTAGATGTGATTTTAGGGATGGATTGGTTGGTCGCCAACCATATGCTATTGGATTAGTGAGAGAAGACTTTAATCTTTGGTGCTTTAATGATGGAGATTTTGAGGCTTTTGAGTCAGGGTGCTTGAGAGAATATGGTGAATGCTAAGGCCTTTATGGTCATGTTTTAAATGGAGGCTGAAAGTGTAGTAGAGCTGGAGCACATTCCAATGGTGAGGGATTTCTTGGAAGTTTTTCCTGAAGATGTTTCTGAGTTACTGCCAGAGAGAGAAATAGAGTTTGCTATTGACCTCATTCTGAGTAAGTGGAAGACTTATTGCAAAAGTAGTTCGTGAGACCGAGTGTGTCATCATAAGGAGCACCAGTGCTCTTGGTGAAAAAGAAAGATGGGACCATGAGGATGCGTGTGGACTATCGACATTTAAATAAAGTGACAATAAAGAATAAATATCCACTTCTCAAAATCGACAATTTAATGGACCAGTTGAGAGGGCCTACGGTGTTTTCAAAAATAACTTGAGATTGGGGTACCATCAGATCAGGGTGAAGGATGAGGATGTATCCAAGACAGTGTTCAAGACACGGTATAGTCACTATGAATATTTAGTGATGTCGTTTGGGGTGACTAATGCGCCTGCGGTGTTCATGGACTACATAAACTGATTCTTCCATGAGTTTTTGGATAAGTTTGTGGTGGTGTTCATTGATGACATCCTGATTTATTCAAAGACTTCAGAAAAGCAGGTCGAGCACTTGAGGATAGTTTTGCATATTTTAAGGGAGAGGCAGTTGTATGCCGAGTTCTCTAATTGTGAGTTCTAGCTATCTCAGATTCAGTTTCTGGGGTATTTAATGTCGAAAGAAAGAATTATGGTGGATCCTGCAAAGGTAGAAGCAATAGTTGGATGGCCAAAGCCAAAGAATGTGACCGAAATTTACAGTTTTCTAGGACTAGCGGGCTATTATAGGAAGTTCATTGAAGGATTTTCTAAGATAGTCTTTCCTTTGACGAAGCTGACCTGCAAGGGTAAGGAGTTTAAATGGACCAAAGGGTGTGAAGCTAGTTTCCTAGAGCTGAAGATAAAGCTGACCTCAGCACCTGTGTTAGTTCTGCCCGACCTGGAGCAAAAATTTGATGGGTATTGTGATGCATCTGGGCATGGACTTGGGTGTATTTTGATGTAGGACGGGGGAGTGATTGCCTATGTCTCGAGGCAGTTGCACCCGCATAAAGTCAATTATCCGACACATGATTTGGAGTTAGTTGCAGTGCTTTTTGCGCTTAAGGTGTGGAGGCACTATCTCTATGGGGCAGCAAGGTTTGAAGTGTTCAATGACCACAAGAGCTTCAAGTATCTGTTTGATCAAAGAAAGTTGAACGTGCAGCAGAGAAGGTGGATGAAATTTCTCAAAGACTATGATTTCACATTGTCTTACCACCCTGGCAAGGCAAATATGGTAGCCAACGCTTTAAGCCGAGAATCATTGCACGTGGTAGCAATAATGGTGAAGGAGATGAAGCTGATTGAGGAGTTTTGGGACATGAACTTGAGGTAAGGCCAGGGAGTTTGTATCTCAAAGCAACGAAAATTTATAGCGACTATTTGGTGTATGTCCGAGATGCACAGTAAGGAGAAGTTTTTCTGCAAGATATGGCAGAAGAATGAAGGAAAGAATTTGGAGTTTCAGCGTGACGAGAACGGAGTGATTAAGTTTCAAATCTGAGTGTGCATTCCCCAAGTGAATAAGTTGAGACAGATGGTGCTTGAGGAGACGCATAAGAGTAGAATAAGTTTCCACCCTGGTGCGACCAAAATGTATCAGAACCTCCGAAAGAGTTTTTGGTGGAATGAAGAGGGATGTAGCTGAATATGTGTCAAAATGTTTGACCTACCAGAAGGTGAAGGTGGAACACAAACGTCAATCTGGGATGTTGCAACCTTTAAAGATCCCTGAGTGGAAGTGGGACAGCATTTCTATGGATTTTGTTTCTGGTTTGCCGAGGACCATGAACAATCATAATGCCGTTTAGTTGATTGTGGACCGATTGACCAAGACTACACACTTTCTCTCGATCAACGTGAAGTATAAGTTGGAGAGACTCGCAGATTTGTATGTAAGGGAGATAGTCAAGCTACATGAAGTGTCGACTAGTGTGGTGTCTGATAGAGATCCAAGGTTTACCTCAAGGTTTTGGGAGAGCCTACAAAGGGCATTGGACACTAGGTTAAAGCTTAGTTTGGCTTATCATCCGTAAACTAACGGTCAGACAAAGAGGACCATCCAGTCACTGAAGGATGTATTGAGAGTCTGTGTGATTGAGCAACAAGGACATAGGAAGAATGTCTACTTACAACAATAACTTTCGCGCCAGTATTGGGATAGCACCGTTTGAGGCTTTGTATAGGCAGGTGCAAAACTCCATTGTGTTGGTACGAGACTAGAGAGACAACTCTATGGGTGCCAGATATGGTCCAGAGGCAAAATGAGC
Source organism: Abrus pulchellus subsp. cantoniensis (assembly GCA_024086825.1). Lineage (NCBI taxonomy): Eukaryota > Viridiplantae > Streptophyta > Magnoliopsida > Fabales > Fabaceae > Abrus > Abrus pulchellus. Next base: position 19,140,385 of record CM044056.1, read on the forward strand.
AGATCAAGATGACTAGAGAGAAGATGAAGGTGGCACAAGATCGGCAGAAGAGCTAATATGATAATAGAAGGAAGCTGTTGGAGTTCCAGGTGGGTGACCACGTGTTTTTGAAGATTTCACCTGCGACTGGAGTTAGGAAAGCTCTGAAATCTCGAAAGTTATCTCCTAAGTTCATTGGGCCGTTTGAAGGACTAAGTAGAATCTCTGAATCTCGCAAATCTACACTCGGTGTTCCATGTATCTCAGCTCAGGAAGTATGTGTCAGACCCTTCTCATGTGATTGATCTTTACCCGATTAAAGTAAGAGAGGACTTGTCATATGATTTGTATCTGGTGAGGATTGCGGATCACCGTGTTAAGCAGTTAAGGGACAAGAAAATCTTATTGGTAAAGGTGATATGGAGCTCAAGCGACGAGGGAGATACCACATGAGAAACGAAGAGTAGGATAAGAGAGTTATATACGGAGTTGTTTGTTTAGCTTGACTAAGTTTCAAGGACGAAATTCCCTAAAGGAAGGGAGAGTTGTAACAGCCCGACTTTGTTATATTGTTTAATTATTAATATATATATGTGAATTGATGTTTGAATGTGCAATTAATTGTGTAATGAGTTAAATGTGGATGTGATGATGATGAATATTGAATAGCAGTGTGAACATGTGTGTAAGTACGTATAGATATGCATACGTTGGTATAATATGATTGAATGATGGACTTTTGGTAGGATTGATTGAATATATATATAGGCTAAGTATGGGTGTTGCAGGGTGTTCTTACTGTAGCGAGAAGGCCTTGGATGAAAAGCATGAAACTGTGGCATTCTTGCTGCAGCGAGAAGTCACTGGGAGAGGGGTTAAACTGTTATGTTCTCGCTGTAGCGAAAGTTCCTTCGCTGCAGCGAGATGGCGATAATGGAGGGAGCATTTCTAGGTGCACTCTTACTGTAGTGAGATTCTGCAGAAATCAGAATGCAGTTTCCTCTGAGATTTTTGCTAAAGCGAGAGGCACTCGCTGCAACGAGATATGCAGCGAGAATATCTCGCTGCAGCAAAAGTGTCACGACCAGAGGGGTATTTGAAGGTCTAGGATTTGAAAAATGCATTCCCACTTGTCTCCAAAGTTGTTTAGAAGCTAGATTGACGGTGGTAATTGCGTTTGGAGCTTTTGGAGGTGAGTTTCAATGGTTAAGGTTTTGGTTTTCGTCCCTCTTCTCTATTTTCTTGGTTCTCTTTGAGTTCTCATGGAATTTCTCCATGTATTTAGGACAAAATTTGTGTGGGGGTTGCTTCCATTATTGATGGCGTTGTGGGTCTTTGATTTGAGATAAGGGAAACTCTACCCTATCACTTATGTTTATAAATTAGTTATATTAATAAGCAATGTGGTTAAGATAAAATGTATAAAGATGTATATTAAATGAAAATAGCTTGGTTGTGATTGTATTGTGATAGCAATATCATGGGGAATATGATATGGTAATTGTTGGGTGTTGTGTATGATGGAATGATTTGAGTGTAGTATAATTGAATTTGGGCATACATGCCGTATATGAATGTGAATACTATAACGTGATTGAATACGATTGTATGCCATTTGATAATGATGAACAATGTGAAATGGTTGAATATGTGTTGAAATGGCATGTCAATTGCGATAGTGATTGTGTTTGAATATAAGAAAAGCTATGAATAGTTCAGCGATATACTGGGGGTTGATGATACAAAAGATTTGTCGCGAATCCTCATCAAAATATAAACAGAAATTAATGTAATACTAGGGTGCTAACCTAGGTCGTCTCCCCTGAATCATTGGATGAGTAACCAAATATCAAAGATGTAGTATGCAATGTATTCAGAAAGCAAGTAAAAAAGGGGGTTTTGTGATTTCAAGATCAATGTAAAAAGCAAGAAACAAAATTATAAAGTTTAATCAATAAAAAGTGGTAACCCCTAGTTTATTCATGTAGACTATATCCCTATTCCTCTTAAGATTTAATACTCTTCCTCTCCTCCTAGAATTAGGTTAATTTAACAAGCGAAAATCAACCTTAAGTTTCCATGCGAATTAAGCAATTCAATGGACTCCAATCTCTCATCCCAAGATTACGCAACCTTAGAAATAAACCCAAAATTATGCAATTCAAGTTTAGAATCTCATTAAAACGAATTAGGGTTAATTAAGCAATGTCCCCTTCATTCAACCATTAATTCAATTCAAGAGATTAGGAGAAGAAATTCATGAAAGAAAATGAATTATATTAACATTCAAAACCTAGGAATTTAAGAATCCATATGAACTCACTAGAGATTACAAGAAAATTACCCCTTCATAAGGATGGGTCTCACCATTACAAGATAAAAGTAAAGAGAAATCAATAACATCAAGATGAAAAATTAAAGAAAAGTGAAGAAGAAAATGGAATTCAAACCCTAGGTTGGACCCTTGGCTATCACCCAAGGCCACCCTAGACTCTCCAAGAGTATCCTAAAAACCCTAGAAAATCTGAGAGAAAAGGTTCTGCAAAAGTTATTTTACCCTAAATGGTAAAAATTCATATATAGAAAAGTTGACGCCTTCAGAGTAGTTACTCTCGTTCACAACAGTGAACACTCTTGAGCATAGTAATTACTATCATTGACAAGAGTAAACACGCACAAGCATAGTGATTACTATCGTTCACAAGAGTAAACACACGCAGGGTCTTCAACTCTGGGGCTCTCTAGAGTGTTTACTATCGTTTCCGAGAGTAAACACGTGCAGGTCTGGGTGCTTCCTTTGGCTCTGGAGTGATCGCTATTGCTTCTGAAAGTGGTTACTATGGCCTGTCCTTTGGAATCAGCTCCCTGGAGTGATCATTATAATACCTGAGAGTGATTACTCTCAGTTCATGTTTTCTCCAAGAGCCAAAAATTCATGAAATTTGTCTAGAATTTCTTGCACAATTATTCAAATGATCAAAATTGCAAAATATATTCACAAAAATTAATGGAAATAAGACAAAAATTAAGAAAGCATAATATTTGGCCTAAATGAGATTTTTATCCTATTTATAATTTCTAAGTCTATTTTTTCTATTAAAACTCTATAAAAAGCTAAACAAAATATCTATAAATTGTGGATTCATCAGGGGTATGGAAGATGGGGCAGTAGAAATACCTTGGGAAAGAGAGGGTGGTGGTGACACTGACAATGAGCATGGGTGCACCACAGGCCACACGCTCTCCTCCTGACTCAGCCTCTGACTAACACATTTGCCAAGGGGCTTGTGACTACACACGTTGTATTTGTGAGGCAGGGGCTATCCGGCGACCATCCATAGTGTGAACTAAGTAAGTCCTTGAGGTTAAAGGCATCAGGAATCTGTGATCACAGTGCCACAGTGAGTGTGGCTAGCGTGTAGTAAGCGCACGGGAATGTGGTATGGTGAATGTTAATGGTGCAGTGAGTGCTTGAGAATGAAATGTTAGAATTAATGCCTTGCACTTGTTAATGCATGATTTAAAATTTGTTAGAAAATGTGTGGAATGGGCAAGGTGAGACTCTATGTTTGTTCATGTGTGTGTGATAGTGTAGAGTATTCATCCTTACATTTATTTTTCAGGTGACTAAGATGATCAGTACCAGACTCAGTGAAGGATGGATGAAACTGCTATAGGATGGATGCTTTGGGAACTATCTAAATGAAAATTTTATTATTCCTAATTTTGCAAAATTTATTTATTTAGAAAATTTAATTAAGGTGTTATAATTCTCGCTACAACGAACCAATTCTTACTACAGCGAGACCTTCTCTCGCTATAGCGAATAAACCAAACAAAATTGCACTTTGCTATCTGTCATTCTAGCTACAGCGAGAGCATCCTCGTTACAGTGAGATAACGTCAAAGAGCCTGATTCTAGATGCTCAGTTCTCGCTACAGCGAGACACATCTTGCTACAATGAGAAATCTTGCAACTCACACACCTAAAACTCTCATTATTTCAAGTAACAAGCATTAATAATTCACACAAAATACAAAATTAATAAATAACAAAATAGGGATGTTACACTCACCACCCTATATTTTTTCAAGATTTTCTATTCGTCTCCGAACTCTATATCCCCAGTATATCTCTGTAACTATTTACACCAATCCATTCAGTACTCATATTCATTCTATAATGCCATCCCAAGATCATGCTTAATAGCACTTTTAAAGCAATCTGATATCGCTAAATCATTGTCTCCATAACCACATTATTCAATAATTTATTGATGACATATTCATCATATTCAAAATTTCTCAATAATAAAGTTATATTACATTCAGTATATTCATCACATATCATCAAAACTAGTTTACTCATAATATCATGCTTTCTCATCATATATTTCATATTTATACAGTAAAATCAGTCAACCAAACCATCAAATATATGTATATTAGCAATCTTTCTTCATTAATACTCATACATACATCATCAAAATTAATACATAAGCATGCTCTCATGGACTCACCATATAACTCACATCATACAATGATAGAATAGAGCTCCCCTTACCTTAAAATGAAGAACTAAATGAAGGTTGATGACGAAGAACGTCCTAAAATAGGACTTCTACCTAGGTAACACGAATTTGTCTCTTAAGAACAAGATTCAAAGAAAATGAACAATAAAAACATAATTAAATTGAAGGAAACTTACTTAGAATCACTTAGAACGAATGTATTCGAAGAATAATTAGGGCTTGGAGAGATTATATCTGACAAAATGTAGAGTGTTCAGAGAAAATGAAGGTGAGACATTAAATGGAATGAGAAATAAGTTTTTGATGCATAAAAACTCTTAAATACTCTTAGAATCACGATATTCTCGCTACAACGAGATATTGTCGCTACAGTGAGACTCTTTCTTGAGCAGCAAAAATGTTAGGCAAAATTGCATTTTATTTTCTACACTTTTTACTACAATGAACGACCTCTCACTACAGCGAAAATGCTCCAAAATGTTCCACCGTCTCATTCTCACTATAGCGAGATACTTACCATTCAAACACTTCAAAATTCTATTAACATACTCTTACATGTATATTTATTATAACTATATAATTTTAATTAATATAAAAATAGGAATGTTACAACAAACATAAATATTTTTGATAGATTAAATTAATTAATATATTAATATTGATCAATATTTATAGCAATAGTAAATTTTGCATTAAGATCAATACTTAACATAAAAGGTTGCATATATGATATAATTATCATGATTATTTATTTTATGAATATTTTTGAACTCGAGTACTTTCCTTATCTTGAAATAGCATATTATTTCCCATTTTAAAAAATCTTGTAACATAAAAATTCCATATCCTTTGATCAAATCAATATCAATCTCTATATTATTAAAAATTTCATATCTTTGTTCATACGAATATGTATATGTAAAATTAAAAATTGTGTAAGCGATGATATACGTTAGGCCCATTAGATTGATAAATAAAATAATATCGAACCATATAAAATATTAAACAAATACAAGCCACATAATCACACCTAATACACAATTTGTGTCATGATTCTCTGAAAAGAAAAATCTGAAAACTCCCTTATTTTTTCTGCCTCTCTAATTCAAAAAAGGATTCTTTCTTTTGGTTTACTGATTTTAGTTGACTCTTCAATTAGGGTCAATAATGCAAAGTAGAGTAGGTAAAAAAAAAAAAATCCAGTTATACAAATTTAATCTATAACCAATGTTAAATTAGTGTTAAAAAAATATTTATATTAATAATTTTTATTTTCACTATATTTTTATAGTTAGTTTAATATTTTTAGTCCACTTTCTAAAATTAAATTTTTCTTTTTTTTATCTAAATCCATGTTGTGTATGGAGATATTACTTTATGTCATAACTTGTTAGACCTCCATAGTATATTTTACTATTGATTTTTTTTACATTTTACAAAAATTTATAACTAATATTTTACAAATTTTTTTCATAAACAAATATTTGTTTTCTTAACCATAAATCTTATAATTAAGAATAAATATTTCAATAATATTTTGAAAACATAATTATTATATTAAATATATAAAAATATAAAAAAATATTTTTGAATTAATTACTGTTATTATTTTTATATTTTAATTTATGTTTGTAATTTTAAAAAATATTATAACAATATTTTTATCATTATTTAATATTAATATTTTTATAAGTTTTAATTTAAAATTTCATCATCAACTCTATTTAATACAAACAATTTTTAAAAATATAATATTTTATAATATATTACTAAAAATAATTTAAAGATTACAAAAATATTTTTAAAATCTACTAATTTAATGCAACGGTTATATTAAAAAAATTTACAAATGTATTAAAAGTTATTATTTTCCTTAAGAATTAAATTTAAAACTAATTTAAGGTAAAATTAAATTTAAAAATAAATTAACATAAACCATTGCATTTAAAATTAGTTTCAACTAAAATTAAATTTTAAACTGATTTTAAACCAAATCTAAAATTTAAAATCAATTTTAAAAGAAAAGGAAATAAATTAGTTTAAAATTTAATTTTTGTGTTGTGCAGAAATTATGCAAAGTAAAAAATATAAATTTAATTTAAATACAATATGAATGTAAAAAATTATATTATTAGTTTATTAAAATATGTGCAGATATAATTTTATATTAATTATTATGAAATTTATTTTTAAACATAATAATTCAATAATAGTATAAAAAATATTTGTAGTATATTTTATTGGATCTAAAAGCAGTTTTAAACAAAATTTTAAATTTTAAAACTAATTTTAAACTGGCTTTAAAAAAAAATTAAATTAGTTTAAAAAATATTTGTAGTATATTTTATTGAAATTTACTTTTGTTTTGTAGTTATGATTATACCAATATTTTTTTTATCTCAATTATGTGATTACATTCATTTTTATAAATATTTTTTATTGTATTTTCTTTGATAGTTGACAATTAATTATATAGATGATAAAAAATAGAGCACATGTAAATATATATTCGTTCAATACAATATAAAAATAAAAAATATATTATCAACAGATTAAAATATATATATAAATATAATTTTATATTATTTATTATAGAATTTAAATATTTTTAATATAATAATTTCATAATAATATAAAAATATACTATAATATAATTTTATATTATTTATTATAAAATTTAAGTATTTTTTCATATAATAATTTAATATATATTTATAATATATTTTTTATTAGATCTAAAACTAGTTTTAAAATTAATTTAAACTAATTTAAAATAATAATTTTAAAATATAATTTTTATATTCAAGATATTAAAATATAATAAATATTTTTAAATTAATTATTATCATTATTCTTATATTTATGTTAATTTTCTAATTTTTAAATATTATAACATAATAATTTTATTAGTATTTATATTATTAATTTTTATTTTTATAAGTTTTAATTTTAGCTTTCATCATCAACTCTGTTTGTTAAAAAAAGTTAAGAAAATAATAAATATTTTATAAATTTTTATAAAATATAATATAATTAATAAATATTATTAAAATCTTCTTAAAAGGCACTCATTTAATGTAACAATCTATATAATAAATTACTTTAAAAGTTGAATTCACTAATGTATTCAAAATTAATTTTGTCTTAAAAATTAAATTTAAAACTAAAATTAAAACTAATTTAACAAAAAAATAAATTTAATACTAGATTAAATAAAAACTAAATTTAAAATTGATTTTAAATTAAATTCAAAATTTAAAACTACTTTTAAACTGATTAAAAAAAATTAAAACTCAATTTCTATAATTAGTTTGTGCAGTGAATAAATAATAAAGGTTAGCATCTACACAAATATTTATTAGTTTAACATAATATAAAAATAAAAAAATTATATAATTAATAAATTCAAATTATATATCAATATAATTTTATATTAGTTATTGTAAAATTTAAATATGTTTTAATATACTAATTTAATAATAATATAAAAAATATTTATAAAAAATTTAAATTTTAAAATTTAAAATCAAATCTATATAATTAAATTTAAAATAAATCTGTATTTTGATATTTTGGAAATCTAATCCATTCATGCAATCCTTCTAGACCCTACCCACAGGCTGAAACGGAAGCTTCCTGACTAGCAAGTAACCCCTTAATAATTTTGGATTTTTCAAGATTGATTCTGTGAAATCCAATCCATGTATTCTGAATGATACTTTTTGGTTAGTTTCCTTTCACTCTATCAAGATAAGGAATATGAACTGCTGTCTTCCAACATTTGGTGTAGACACTCAAATTTGCACAAATTTGCGTCATAGAGATTAGTATCAAATTTTTATAATATATACAATACAATATACATATTTGAAGAGTAAAATTATTTTAAAATATTTTTAATTAATAAATTAAATTTTTTTGGAGGATATTTTAGAAAAAAATATAAAAAATTATTGTGGTGGAAAAGAAAATGTAAAAATAATATCTTTCTTGATCCATGTGTTGTGTAACATGGTAGCGGTTCGTTTCTACTAATCTGCATCGCATTCTTTAACATTTGTTTATATATATAATTGCCACTTATAAAATAGATTCAAAAATAAAAAAAATTATGCAAGTTGAGTGGAGCACGGGTTCATACCCATTAGAGCATATATTTACTCACCTTTACATTTAAATTCTTGTGTCAAATGAATATTTATTTATATATATATATATACTATTTTAAAGTTAATTTTTTGAATTATAAATTTTATTTTTTATTATATTAAGATAAGATATAATTATAATGATTATTTATTTTGTGAATATAAACCAACCAAACATGGACAAAACTAACTTGTTGTTGAATGCACTTCCTTGTAAAGGTTTACTGATTGATCGTGGTCTTTAAATTGATGATATAACTTGTTGCTTCTGTCATGGTTTGAAAAAACTTCCAACTCATTTATTTTTAACGTGCTCAGTTTCATCTCAAATATGGTACTTTACTGCGCGTTGGCTTGAATTCTCATTGGTTTTCCTTTAGATTTATTGACTCACTTGCTTTCTTGGGTTGGTGTTGGCTGTAGTAAAAGAGAAAGAATATGCTTATTAATTATTTAGGTAAGTAAAGTGTGGTCTTTGTGGTTGCATAGAAATAGAATTATATTTTCCAATGGTGTTTTGGATGAGAGGGAGGTCCTAGATTATATTATTCTGAGATCTTGGAAATGGTTATCACTTGTTAGTAAGGGAGAATCTATTATGTTAGCTGATTGGTATTTGAACCCACGAAATTGCATCTGTCTTAATTTTGCATAAGTATATTTTTGCTTTTTATTTCTCTGAGTAAGTAATTTTTTGTGTATATGGGTTTTGAGTCCCCTTGAACTCTTTTTAATAATATTTGTTTTGTCTATCAAAAAAAAAAAAAAAACCAACCAAACAAGCTTCTGATGGTTTTTGATTTCCCTTACCACTTAAGACCAACAGTCTTACGTAATAAAATGAAAAATTTAAAGTCACATAATTCTTATAAAAAATACAAATAAAACAATTTAGTAATTTTAATTAAAAAAAATAATGAGAATATTTAAATATAAATAAAATGACAAAGGACACAAATTTAAAGAGGTAAGAAAGTAATATTATAATCAAGACTGTTTATTATTATGCTAAAGTTTAAACTTATAACCAAGGGCACGCTATGCATGAGAGCGTATGAAATAAATACACACAAAGTCTACAAAATAAGACATGTATGAGACTCATATGATGAGTCAAACATGTATGGCTATAAGATGAGAATAGAACATAAGCATGTGAGATAACGGGAAGCCTCATAGGATCTAACTAGAATGAGAGTGAAGGTTTATGAGATATAAGAGGCATGAGGGGTGGAATGAGTCATGAACCTTTAAGAAAAATTGGTATGAGTGATTCTAAACCGTGAAGCATGAGACTTGTGAGATGCAACAAGCACAACATTCTTTGATGCACAAAATGCACCAAGCTTATGAATAAGCACATGTCTTGGCTTAGGCCTCAGGATATATGAACACGGATATTTGAATTATTTTGAAAAAAAAAATTATTTAGAAAATTATTTTGACTTGAAGGGTTCAGTTCTCGTTATTACGTATCTCCAGGTGCAATGAAGAACTTAAAACCACGTAGTTTTATCTAAAAATTACAAAGTTGGTTAATTAAAAAAAGTTTAGTAAAAGAAAATTTATTTTAGAATTAAAATTATTTTCATAAAATTATAATGTTTAGGATACAAAATAACGTGATTATATATGTACCCTACGAGAAACAATAATAGAAGGAAGATCACACAACTATATTACAAATTATTAAAAAAATTTATTTTTAAACGAAGTATTTGAATTTTAATTTTAATTATAATTAATGTTGAAAGAAAATTTAAGATAGCGTAAGCTATACATAAATCTCTTATAATTTATTTAACAATCGAAGATAATGTAAATTACACATCGATATTGCACAAATTTGTATAAGAAAATGAAGAAATAATTGGTTATTTAATTTATCAAAATTAGAAATATGACTTAAAAAATTTAAAATATGAAATTAATTCTATTTAATAAAAGGAATAAATATATTTGAATTGATTGAAAAAATTATTTAATAAAAAAGATTAAAACTTCGTTTGATAAACTTATGTTGTATAGCACCTAAGGAAACATTGATACACATAAGTTCTAACAATTTATAATGCATAAATGTAGAGTCGTTACACATTAGTATTATAAATTATTGTGTTAATAAAATAGTTTCTATTTAAATTGATTGATTGATAAAATAATGATTTTAGAGAATATATTTTGATTAATTATTAAGATAAATTTCTAATTAATTAGAGATAATGCATGATAAATTAATATTGCATAAAACTTCAATAACGTTGGTACACGTAAGTTTTATCAATTTATGATACATGACAATAGAGAACCTATATGTAAGTATCATAAATTAATGCAATTATTGTGTTATTTATTTATAAAAATAATTCATTAACTAATAGACAAGAGACTACTAAACATAAAATTAAATTACATTAACATTATAAAATTGTGCAATACAATAAAGTAATAATAATAATAATACTAAAGAGCACATAATCTGAAAAATAAAATAACTAAACTAGATATAAACACAGGCATAACAACTATTAATTAGTTTCTTATTATTATGCCACATGTCCTTTGTAATTTTTAATGAAAAGATAAATTTGACAAGTGCAAATAAGAATCAAATATGATGTAATAAAAGTTAGCATTATGTTTTAATCAATTTTAAACTTATTTTATGATTATAATTATAATGTGAAATTAAAAAAATGAAATAAAATAAAATAATATAATATAAAAAATAAAAAAAAGATTGACAGGTTTGATGCAAAGATTGCACTTCCAGTTTAAATGTATATACTACTTTTATAGATATGCGTATGATATCACTAAAAATCCAAAAAAAAATTGTATGTACATAATAATAATAAAGGAAAACAGCGCCGAAATATGCATTTGAAAGATGCATTTCTTTATTTTATGCAGTAAGTTGCATGCACACCATGCATATGTCAGTCTTATAATATTAAAAGAAACAGAAACACTTAAAAGTCTACGAAACTTTTATTACATGTTCGTATTGATTTTTTTATCATTTCTATTATAACAAACATATGGCACAAACATACAGTAGCAGCGATAAATAGATTTTATACTCAAAAGAAGGAGAGTATCTGAGATAGAGTCGAGAATGGCAAAACGGAAGAAAGGATGACCGGTTACAGTGGATCTAACAGTGGTAATCTGAGCGGTTCTTTTTTCTTCTTTTATTTCATTTTCACTCTTCTTTTACTCTGTATTTTATCTTTGAAGTTCTTCTTCTTTCTCTGGTTAGATCTCTTCTTTTAAAACTTTGTTCTATTTCTCCCCTATTCTCATATTTCTTAAATTTTCTTAACAATTTTGCTGTTTTCTAATCTCTTCCCCCCTAAAATGGTCCCCCTCTCATATCCCTTACTTATATATTTATATGGGTCGTTTAGAGTTTTTACAAAATGTCAATAATTCTCAATTTCCTTTCTCATGTTTAGAGCTCATATAAGTACTGGGTATAAATTGTACACTGCAAATTTTTCGTTTATGTGGCCAAAATTATTTTTCTAAGTATTTATATATATTTTTCTTTTGGTAAAAACAACATTTTATTCAATAAAAATATGAGAGCAACCATGAAAAATAAATAAATAAATGGTATTTACACTCATCCACTCTCCTAAAAATTTACAAACTACTTTGACCATTTCTAAATTTGATTTTAATTTAAAAATTAAAATTTTAAATTAAAATTTTAAATTAGTTTTTTTTCTTAACCTTTTGCAAAATCAAATCATTAATTTTAATTTTAAAATTTATTTTTGAAAGAGACCTGAATAAAATTAGGTATTCACAATTAGTTTGTGTGATGAATAGATTATAAAAAAAGCATATATACAAATATTTATTAGTTTAATACAATATAAAAATAAGAAAAATTATATTATTAATAAATTAAAATATATGCCAATATAATTTTATATTAGTTATTATAAAATTTAAATATCTTTTAATATACTTACTTAATAATAATATAAAAAATTTTATCAAATATTTAAATTTTAAACTTTAAAATCAAATCTATATAATTAAATTTAAAATAGATCTATATATTGATATTTGGAAATCTAATCCATCCATGCAATCTATGCACACCGTACCCAGAAGCTGAAATGAAAGCTTCCTAATTAGCAACTAACCTATCCGCGTAATAATTTTGGATTTCTCAGATGTTGCGACTCTCTTCAATTAGGTCTTTTAAATAGATATAGATTAATTCTATGAAATCCAATCCATGCACTCTGAAAGATACTTATTTGGTTAGTTTCCCTTCACTTTCCTCTAAGAAAAGGAACATGAACTGCTCTCTTCCAACATTTCTTGGTATAGACACTCAAATTCGCATCATAGAGGTATCATATACATTTCTGTTGCGCAGCTCGATCAATTGTGTGCAATTCATTGCTTCTTATTCTTAACTTTAGTTTGATTTGACCTAATTGGGCATACTTGCAGTATACCAAATTTTTATATTCTTAGGGGAACATTTCATGTGAATATATCATAGAGTAAAACTTCAGTCAAAGATTATGTTAAAGGTGCAATGAAGTAAGCTATGACTATTAAAAAATTTATTTGCGGAAGCATAAAATATATGTAACGCCTTAAATTTAATTTTTAAAATAAATGAATTTCACAAAATGAGAAAAATAAAATTTTTCATTCAAATGATTTCCTAAGGTATAGTTCAGCAAAGTATTTTCAAAGATAAGGATAGATTACAATTTAAGTCAAATAATTGCTACAGTACCTAATCAATACATTTTAGTTTCAAAACAAGATAAATATTCTAAGTCTTATAGCAGTGTCATCCATTCTTTCACTAAGTCCAGTGCTGATCGTCTTGGTTACTTGAAAAATAAATATAAGGGTGAGTACTCTGACACAAGCAAATATAGAGACTCACCTTGCACACTCCACATGTTTTCTAACATATGCTACTCAACCGTAATCAATCACAATCAACACTTTCAAGTATTCTAATTTAATTCATAACCGGACCAACAACATTCACACATACACACATGTGCGCTCACTGCATGTAGCCACGCTCACTGTGATCATAGTTTCACATCATGGATGGTCGCCGGTTATCCTCACCTTATGGATACCATGTGTGTGGTCACTCACGAGTCGCTCAGCAAAGGTATAAGTCAAAGGCCGAGTCAGGAGGAGAGTATATGACCTGTGTTGCACCTATGCTCACTGTTGGTGTCACCACTACCCTCTCTTCCCTAAGGTATCTCTACCGCCCCATCTTCCACACCCCCATATATCACTGAACTATTCATAGCATATTCACAACTGCATTTAATATGTCCATCACACACATTTCAGCTATATTCTTATCACAATTTGCATTTAAGTTCACACACAGCACATATGCTCACATTCATCCATGTTACATTCAAACGCACAACATTTCCAAACATAACCAAACCTTAGCACACACATTACCCAACACTAAATACATTGTAGCCAACCACACAATTTTCATCACACATCACATTCAATGTCTCACATTGTAAAACACTCAACACTCCCATCGCAACCCATATCAATCAATTCATTCCATTACAATCAATTCATTTTCATTCAAATGTACATCTTTCTATATTTTATTTCAACCACATTGCAATCTATGGCAAAATAAATGAATTCAAAACACAATGAGATAGGGTAGAGTCTCCCTTACCTCAAATCAAAGACCCACACACGAAATCAACGAAGGAAGTGCTCCCCACACGAATTTTGTCCCTAGAACATAGAAATCTCCATAAGAAACCGAAGGAATCAAGAAGAGGAACAAAAAATAAAAACTCTAACTATTCAAACATACCTCCAAGCATTCCTAATACGATTTCAACCTTCAATCTAGCTCCTAAACAAATTTAGAGGCAATTTAATCAGTGAAATAGGGTCGACAAAATCAAAGAGATTTTGAAGAGAGGAATGAGAAATGAATTTTTCAAACCCTAAACTCCTCAAATACCCTTCTAGTCCGACACTCTCTCTACAGCGAGATATTCTCCTTGCTGCAGCGATACCCCTTCTCGCTACAGAAAAAATCTCAGAAGAAATTGCACTTTTGTTTCTGCAAAATCTCATTACAGTGAAACCCTCTTGCTATAGCGAGACTGTACCCAGAAATGCACTCCTCTGTTACGTTCTCGTTGCAGCAAGAGGCTTTTTGCTACAGCGAGAATGCAACAATTGCACTCCCTTCACTCAGAGCCTTCTTGCTACAGCGAGAACACCCTACAACACACACTTAGCATATTTTCCTCACACATCCTAACCAATCACCAGTCAACCTTGTCCAATCTCAGTCCAAAATCAATATTCACATATATTCACACATATGTAATCCCACCATCATCCAACACACATTATCATCACATACTCGAATACATAAACACATAGCAATTCATGTATATATATATATATATATATATATATATATATATATTTATATGTTGCCACTTATAAAATAGGTTAACTTTAGTTCCTATAAAGTCGTCACAAGTAGTTTTGTAAATTTATAGAGATACAAATTATTTTTTTTCATTCTAATTTTCTTTATTAAACAATAGTTAATGTAACTATACAGTTTAATTAAATAGTAACAATTAATGACCCCATTAGGTTGATAAATGAAATAATACCAAACCATATAAAAAATTAAACAAATAAGTCAGAGGAATCATAACTAATACACACTTTGTGTGATGATACTCTTTAAGGAAAATCTGAAAGCTTCCATGTGTTTTCTACCTCTTCAATTCAAAAAAAGATTCTTTCTTCTAGTTTAACAAGGTCTTAGTTGAGTTCAAATCGCAAGAATTAGGTACATTTTTTTTATTATGTCCCTTAAACTAACCTATCCGCATAACAATTTCAAATTTTTCAATTGTTGTGACTCTTCAATTAGGGTTTTAGTAATGCAAATTAGGGCAAGTCAATAGTATTGTTTCTATTTGGATTTTCTGTTTCTGAATGCAGATAAAATATTATTAAATTATTATTTTTTTTTATATATGATGTGTAGGTAATTGGTGAAATTCAAGTGGTAGTAGTGGCGGGGAAAAACTGGTTCAGTAAAGACAATGCAATTGACACAGGTTTTGTTGTTCTCTCTTACCCAGCCTAGGCATGTGGCAGCTATGAATTGACAAGAGAGTTAATGAAGAGATGGATATGAAAATATTAACAAATTTTTTCCTTTACATTTATCCTTCATTGTTTGTTTGCAATAAAAACAATGTTACTAGTCATCTAGTTTGAAAGGATTATTGTCATGAATGAAGCCCATTTTAGAATATTGAAAAAAAGTTGTTGTCCAATGTCATGATTTCAAGCTGATAGTCACAACAGCAACTCTGAATGCACAAAAGTTTTCAAATTTCTTTAGAAGGTAGTCTAATTCCTCATGCAGCATTGTTCATTATTGTTAACTTTAGTTTGATTTGAGATTGTGTACCAATTTTTCATATTCCTGGATGAACATTTTCTGTGAATATATTATGGAGTAAAACTCCAGTTGAATATTATGTTGAAGATGCAGTGAAGCAGGCTATGACTATTCAGAAATTTATTTGGAAAAACATAATATATATATATATATATATATAAATATATATATATATATATATATATTGCCACTTATAGAAGGTTAACTTTAGTTCCTGTGAAGCTGTCACAAGCAAAATTTATAAGTTTATAGAGATACAATTTTTTTTTTCAATTTCAATTTTTTTATTGAACAACAATTAATGTAACTGTAGGATTTTAATGTGTCAAATTAAGTTATGAATAGAGGTAATAATAATCATGTTTTGCAATTTGAATTTTAGAAGAACTCTTGAACATCACAATGGACACTTAATTAGAATTGGATATCCGAATCTGAGTGTGCGTACTTGTGATCAATATTTCAATATTTGGAGAGCGTTGCTGTAACTTTTCTTTCTTTTCTTTTTAGACTTCATTAAAAATAATTATATATTTTAAAAATATCTTTTGTAATAGTTAAAAATGTATTTATTTTTTATTTTTAACTTTAATGTAAAATTAACATTTAAAAATCTGTCTGAAATTAGCTTTCAAAAATTAAATTCTAGAAGTTTGTGTAGAAAAATATTTTCAAAAACTTAAAGTTTGGAAATATACGTAAAAATAATTTATTTTGGAAGAATAGAATTTTAATTTCAAATTTTTATTTTTAAAAATAATTAATAATCTTGAAAATTAATTTTCACAAATAATAAATATTAATTTTGGAAACTAATTTTTAAAAGTGTAAAATTTTAATTTTAAAAATTTATTTGTGAAAACATAAAATCTTAATTTTGAAAACATAGAAAAATTAATTTTGTAAATTATTTTATAAAATATAAAATTTATTTGCTGGAATGGAATACCATGCAGTGCTCTCTTGGGAGTGTGCTGTGAAGTGGCTGAACTGTATGCGTGTTTTTTCTGTTAACAAGTCGGATACACTGGAGCATAAGAAGACAGGATACACGGGAGCATAAGAAGACACAGAACAAGATAAAACTTAAAATCTTAATTTCAAGAATTTATTTTTGAAAACATAAAATTTTCTTTTTTAAAATAATTAATAATTCCAAAAATTATATTTTGAAGATTCAAAAATATAATTTTGGAAACTAATTTTTAAAAATATAAAATATTAATTTTGGAAAATTATTTGCAAAAATATAAAATTTTAATTTCAGAAATTTATTTATGAAAATAGTTATTAATTTTAAAAATTAATTTTTAAAAGTGTGAAAACTTAAATTTGAAAATTAATTTAATTTTCAAAATTTACTTTTAGAACTGTAATATCTTAATTTTGAAATTTTATTTTTGAAAATAGATCATAATTCTAAAAATTAATATTTTAGAAGTGTGAAAAATAAATTTAATTTTTAAATTTATTTTTAGAAACGTAGAATCTTAACTCTTTTTTTTTTTTTTTTGAAAAAATTAGTAATTTCAAAAATTAATTTTTAGAAACGTGAAAGCTTAATTTTTAAAATATAGAATTCTAATTTCAAAATCTCATTTTTCAACAAGAGGGTTAACAATGTTGATGAAGGTCAACAAAAATATTATTTTTAAAGACAAATCAAATTTTTATAATATATGCAATACAATATACATATTTGAAGAGTAAAATTATTTTAAAAATATTTTTAATTAATAAATTAAATTTTTTTGGAAGACATTTTAGAAATAATTATAAAAAAATTATTGCAGTAGAAAAGAAAATGTAAAAAATAATCTCTTGTAACATGGTACTCGGTTCATTTTTACTAAGCTGCATCGCATTCCTTAACTCGGTTCGTTTCTACTAAACTGCATCGCATTCCTTAACATTTATATATATATATATAATTGTGACTTATAAAATAGATTAAAAAATTAAAAAAAATTATGCAAGTTGAGTGGTGTAACGGGTATCATACTCATAGATCAAATATTTACTCACCTTTACATTTAAATTCTTGTGACAAATGAATATTCATATTTTTAAAAATATATATAAATACTACTATTTTAAAGTTAATTTTTTGAATTATAATTTTTTTTAAAATTTTTATTATATTTTTTTATTAAATATTAAGATAAGATAATTATAATGATTATTTATTTTGTTAATATAGACTAACCAAATAAACTTCTGCTAGTGTTTGCAAGATAAAAACAGAGCTGTTCGATTTTTC
The DNA here is from genome assembly GCA_024086825.1 of Abrus pulchellus subsp. cantoniensis. Classification (NCBI taxonomy): domain Eukaryota; kingdom Viridiplantae; phylum Streptophyta; class Magnoliopsida; order Fabales; family Fabaceae; genus Abrus; species Abrus pulchellus. Next base: position 19,158,796 of record CM044056.1, read on the forward strand.
TTACCACTTAAGACTCACAGCATTACGTAGTAAAATAAAAAATTTAAAGTCACATAATTCTTATAAAAATACAAATAAAAAAATTTGGTAATTTTAATTAAAAAATAAAATGATGAGAATATTTACATATAAATAAAATGACAAAGGACACAAATTTAAAGAGGTGAGAAAGTAATATTATAATCAAGAGTGCTTATTATTATGCTAGAGTTTAAATTTATAACAAAAATGCAAGTCTTGAGACAGTATCATATGTTATTTAAAGCATTAGATATAATAGCTATTGGATTGAAATTGATTAGTAAATTCAACATACTGACTCTAGATAATAAATGACATGATTAAAAACACTTAGCATCATGTCAAATTAGCAAAAGCCTGATTCTTGATATATAAAATCATACGTCAATTGTATTGCTATGAACACATGAAAAAGGCTTGTAAACAAATAATAATAATAATCAATTTAATTGTAAATATTTTGGTGTTTTTTTTTTATTTTTACTTTGTGTGTGTTGAATAAATTAAAATGAACTATTGTTTTTTTTTTTTTTCCAAATTTTAACTAAACAAGATGAAGAAAGATTTTAAAAATAAATTCTAGATTTTTATACTAAAATTTATTTTTAAAAATAAAAAACTGTTTTCAAAACAGAAATCAAACGTATAGTTTTTATTTTTTATTTAATAAGTTAATAAAAATCTATTTTTATAATTTTTTTACACATTAATTAAAATAAAACTAAAGTTTTCACTTATTTTAAACCTTTGACACTTTTATCATATTATTTTTATACTTTTTTAATAAGCAAAATAAGGAGAATATTAACGTTCTTTTCATAATTTTTATAACTTATCATAATGTTTAATTTTTAATAAAAATTATTTTAAATTAAATTCTAAATTTAAAACTACTTTTAAACTGATTAAAGAAAATTTAAAACTCAATTTGTATAATTAGTTTGTGAGATGGATAGATAATAAAAAATAGCATATATGTAAATATTTATTAATTTAATACAATATAAAAATAAAAAATTATATTATTAATAGATTAAAATATGTGCCAATATAATTTTATATTAGTCATTATAAAATTTAAATATATTTTCATATACTAATTTAATAATAATATAAAAATATTTATCAAAAATTTAAAATTTAAAATTATATCTATATAATTAAATTTAAAATAGATCTAGAGATCTAATCCAACCATGCAATCCATGCACATCCTACGCTTCCTGATGAGCAACTAACCTGTCTTCTGCTTAATAATTTCAGATTTTTCGGTTGCTGCTACTCTTTAGTTAGTATCTTTTAAACAGATATAGATTGATTCTGCAATGCACTCTGAAAGATATTTATTTGATTAGTTTCCCTTCCCTTTCTCGTGATAAAGATCTGAACTGCTCTCCTCCTCTTCTGTAGACACTCAAATTCGCATCATGGAGGTTAGTATCATATTCGTTTCCTTGCTCACCTTGATCAATGGTTTGCAATTCATTGCTTCTTATTGTTGTTGTTTGTGAATAGAATCGTCAAGTATTCGAGACTACAGTGACAATTGAACCAGAAAAGCATTTGTGTGGTGGGCTATTCTTTCCTTTCAAGGACAGAGATAGAGTGGTTTACGTTCCCGCAGAAAGAAAATCTCGTTATTCAGAGAGGGATTCATGTAGCAGGTATGACCGTGAATACGGTAGAAAGCGAAACAGATATGAAGGTTGCAGGCGAACATCTGGTATGTAATTATTTATCTTCTGTTTCTGGCAATTCTTTTAAAAATTAATCCAATTGTTGAAGCAAGAAATGTCATGGATATATCTGCTTGGAATACTATAAGTGCTGTGTTTTCCGACTATATTTAATTTACATATAAGAGATTTTTATTCCAAATAACAAATTTTCAATTTAGCATCACAGCATTGGGAAAACTAGGTATTCTTTTTGACCTAGGAATTACCAATTTTTGTATTTGCAGGCAAGTCTGACCGGGATGATGGCCGCTGGGAATGGGAAGATACTCCACGTAGGGACAGTGTCTCTAGTTCTAGACGCCATCGACCTTCACCATCTTCAATGTTTGTAGATGCCTCACCTGATGCCCGATTAGTGTCTCCGTGGTTGACGGGGCACCCTCCTCATTCATCATGTATGTCATTCCAAATATAATATTGTTTTTGTTTATGTCAAATTTTTTATGTTTGTAGTTCCTAATTTCTCTTTGCTCATGATAGTCTTTGAGAAATAATTTTGTTTTATTGCTCAATTAAATGTAGTTACTTCATCTTCTCCTTGGGACCATGTTTCTCCATCTCCTGTCCCTATACGTGCTTCTGGAACTGCAGCCAAATCTTCTGTTTCTAGACATCATGGAAGGTCACATCAACTTGCTTTTTCTTCCGAAACTTCAAATAGATATGCGGTATGTTTTGCACCTCATGTTTGATAGTTTTCTTGTACATTTGATAATTCATCATAGGTGCTGAACATAAATGATCTTCACTATCACAAGGAAAGGCAGGGTGCTGAATGTGTTGCGCAATTCCATCGTAGCATAATATGGGTTACTTTTGATATGCATGCCATTTCATCAACTGATGTAGTTACTAATTTCATGTGCCCAGGATGAAGTGGCGGATAAGTCTAACTTGGGTGGAGACCATAACAATGAGATTACTGAAAGCATGCCTTTAGAGATGGAATATGATGCTGACCGAGCATGGTATATAAATGTAGTTTGAAAAGTATCTTTCCTTGGTATCTGTTTAAATCACTGAGTTTGAAATATTTAATGTTATCACAGATGAATCTTTCGGAAAAGAGATCAGAGTGCTTAATAATATATTGGAATAATATGCTGGTTCCTTTGTTCTGCTTGGCATTTATACTTCCTGTTCAAACTTTGCTCAAATTTCAAACTTTAAATGCTTAGATTGCACGAAAATTTTCTTCTTTTAGATATAGATCTGAATTTTGTCTCATCATTCAAATTTTACCTTGTCTTAGCGGTGATTGAGCTGAAGTTATAGATGATTCTTTCAAATTTCCATTATATTGTGTGATTGACACACTATATTTTTTTCCTTACTGTAGTTTAATCTAATTTATAATTGTTTTTATGAAGGTACGATAGAGAGGAAGGTAGCACAATGTTTAACTCATCAGTGTTTCTTGAAGATGAAGCTTCCTTCCAGAAAAAAGAGGCTAAGGTAACTTTTAGTATTTTAATCTTTTTTTAACTAACTTTTTCTGTACTTACGATTTGGAATAGATGAACTCTCTTTAGATCCATTTTATTGAAAGGATTTATCACCACTTTAGGTACTTTAGCAGCTAAGCTGGTTATTGAGAATCATCATTTTTTTTATTTCCTGATGTTAACAATGTATAGCGGTGAAATAGGATCATTTTCTTCTTAAGACATTTTACTTTTTTTCATTACGTAAAAATTAGAATTAATTCCCGTTTATCTACTTTTATCTGCGTGGGGAAGAAACATTGTAGATGTTCTTGTTTGCAATGACGTGAAATGTGGTTAAGTTGTGCCTTTCTTCTCTTTATGTGCATTTTAACTTTGGAAATTTACTGGCAAAATTAATTATTCATGCAATAAATGTTAAATGTGCTTTAAGATGTTAGTCCCACATCGGTGGGAGTTCAATTAGGAGGACCTCCTTTGGCTTATAAAAGGAGGCTTAAGGGTTCCTTAAGTATCATCCCAAATCTCTTCTCTCCCTCTTTTGTATCACACTAAACATATTAATTTAGTAGTGGTGGTTCTTTATTTTGAGGGGTAAATTTTAATAGAAAAGAATAGTATAATTTTTTCTTCTGTGATATTTTTTCTGTTGCTTTTATTATCTCTCTTTTAGCTCTTATTTTTCTCATCTCTTAATTTAGTTGTATGTTGTTATACCGTTACTCTGGTCCTAACAGTGGTATCAGAGCTATTGGTTTGGTTTATTCCATTGCTATTGTCATTAGAATAGTGTTGGTAAAATTCTGAGTATGCTCTGTGATTGCGGTTTAATCCGATCTTTCACATCAAAAAAGAGTTGTTACTGGAAAAGTTTGGTAGTGTGAAACTGCTATCTGAGAAAGTTCTGGCTAGGAAAGATTTGGTATTTAAGAGTGTCTATAGTGACCCACCTCTCTTTCCTGGGAATTTCTTGGTGTGTTAGTTCATGGTCTACCTGTGTTATTCCAAAGAGACAATACTATTCATAGTGAGAAGTGCATAAGTCGGTATAATAAAGAGAGAAAATATGGCAGCAAAATATGAGATAGAGAAATTTAATGGGAGTAATTTCTCCTTGTGGAAGTTGAAGATAAGAGCAATTTTGAGAAAAGACAATTGTCTTGATACAATTGAAGGCAGACCTGCAGATATTTCAGAAGAAAAATGGAGAGAAATGGATAACAATGCTGTTGCCAATTTGCACTTGGCATTGCCAGATTCAGTGTTATTTAGTGTTGCAGAAAAGAAGACTGCAAAGGAGATTTGGGACACACTGATCAAATTGTACGAGATCAAGTCACTTCACACCAAAATATTCATAAAAAGGAAACTCTACACTCTTCGAGTCCACACTTGTGACAGACCACATCAACAATCTGAATACGCTGTTTGCTCAACTTACAGCTTCAGATTTTAACATTGTAGAAAATGAACGTGCAGAACTTCTACTCCAAAGCTTGCCAGATTCATATGATCAACTCATCATCAATATTACAAACAACAACATCATTGGTCATCTATCCTTTGATGATGTTGCGGGCTTGATTCTTGAAGAAGAATCCAGGCGAAAGAATAAGGAAGACAGACTGGAAAGTTGTAAACAAGCAGAAGCTTTGACGATGATGAGAGGGAGATCAATGGAACGTGGTTCCAGTGGGAGCCAAAATCATGGTAGATCAAAATCTCAGAGAAGGAAGAACCTCAAATGCTACAACTGTGGCAAGAGAGGGCACGTGAAGAAAGATTGTTGGAGTAGAAAGAGTGAAGGAAGGAAGAATATGGAAGCATCAACCTCACAAGGTTGTGTTGCTAGTACCTCAGATGATGGTGAAATTCTATACAGTGAAGTAGTAAATTCTAGAGGCGGAAGACAACTCCATGAATGTTAGATATTGGATTCAGGTGCAACTTGGCATATGACTCCATGTTGAGATTGGTTTTCTACTTATGAACCTATCTCAGGAGGATCTGTATTCATGGGAAATGATCATGCCCTAGAAATTGCTGGAATTGGTACTGTCAAATTGAAAATGTATGATGGTACCATTCAAACAATTCAAGGGGTACGACATGTGAAGGGTTTGAAAAAGAATCTATTGTCCATTGGGCAATTGGATGACCTCAAGTGCAAGATCCACATTGAAGGTGGGATCATGAAAGTAGTTAAAGGCAATTTGGTAGTAATGAAAGCAGAAAAGATCACAACCAATTTATACATGCTTTTGGGAGATACGTTGCAAGAAGTAGATGTATCAGTTGCAACAAGTCAAGAAGATGAAACACTGATGTGGCATCGTAGACTCGGTCATATGTCAGAACGAGGTCTGAAAATTCTTGCGGAACGTAATCTCTTACCAGGGCTCAAAACGATAACCTTACCATTTTGTGAGCACTGTGTGACAAGTAAGCAGCATAGATTGAAGTTTGCCAAAGTGACTACAAGAAGCAAACACATACTGGACTTGATTCATTCTGATGTATGGGAATCACCGGAAGTATCCATTGGAGGAGCAAAATATTTTATATCATTTATTGATGATTACTCCAGGAGATTATGGGTGTACCCAATCAAGAAGAAGTCAGATGTGTTTCCAGTATTCAAGGGGTTCAAAGCACAAGTAGAACTTGAAACTGGGAAAAGAATTAAGTGCTTAAGGACAGACAATGGAGGAGAATATGTAGATGGTGATTTTTTAGCATTTTGCAAGCAAGAAGGTATTTCAAGGCAATTCACAGTGCCTTATACACCTCAGCAGAATGGTGTAGCAGAGCGGATGAACAGAACTCTTCTAGAAAGAACAAGGGCTATGCTAAGAACAGCAGGAGTGGCCAAATCTTTCTGGGCGAAGCGATTAAAGCGCACTCGTTACGTGATAAATCGATCACCATCAACAGCAATTGGTTTGAAAACACCAATGGAGATATGGAATGGAAAGTCATCTAATTATTCTTCATTACATGTGTTTGGATGTCCTGTGTACGTAATGTACAATTCCTAAGAAAGAACAAAACTGGATCCAAAATCCAGGAAATGTATATTCTTGAGTTATGCTGACAATGTTAATGGGTATCGCTTGTGGGATCCCACTGCCCGCAAAGTAGTTGTTAGCAGAGATGTAGTATTTGCAGAAAATGAGCTACAGAAGGAGGAGAAAAATGACAAGATCGTTAAAGACACTACTTCAGTGGTGATAGAAAGGAAGTATAATGACAATGACACCTCTGAAGCAGAACAAGAACATGAAGAACAAGAACCAAATGATGCCAATAATGGAGAATCTCAACAAATAAGACGTGAGATAAGAAGACCATCTTGGCACTCAGACTATGTTATGGCAAGTCATGATGCATATTGCCTTCTAACAGAAGAAGGAGAACCATCAACCTTTCATGAGGCTTTGAGGAGTTCAGATGCTTCTTTATGGATGACAGCAATGCAGGAAGAAATTGATGCCTTACATAGAAACAATACATGGGAACTTGTTGAGCTTCCAAAAGGTCGAAAAGCTATTGGTTGTAAATGGGTTTACAAAATCAAACGAGATGGCAATGATCAAGTGGAGCGGTATCGTGCCAGATTGGTGGTTAAAGGATATGCTCAGAAAGAAGGCATTGATTTCAATGAGATATTCTCGCCAGTTGTCAGATTAACCACAATTAGAATTGTTCTGACAATGTGTGCTGCACATGATTTACATCTTGAGCAACTTGATGTAAAGACTGCTTTTCTCCATGGAAAACTTGAAGAAGAAATTTATATGCTCCAACCAGAAGGCTTTAAAGAACAAGATAAAGAAAACTTGATTTGCAGATTAACCAAATCTCTGTACGGTTTAAAACAGGCGCCGAGATGTTGGTACAAGAGATTTGATTCCTTTATTATTAGCCTTGGTTACAACAGACTAAAGTCAGACCATTGTACGTACTACAATAAGTTTGATGAAAATGATTTTATCATTTTGTTGTTGTATGTGGATGACATGTTGGTGGTAGGCCCTAACAAAGATCGAATCCAAGAATTAAAGGCACAATTGGTTAGGGAGTTTGATATGAAGGATTTGGGATCAGCAAACAAGATTTTAGGGATGCAAATTCACCGAGATAGAAAAGACAAGAAAATTTGGCTTTCTCAGAAGAATTATTTACTGAAAGTCTTGCAACGCTTCAACATGCAAGATTCTAAGCCAATTTCTACCCCACTTCCTGTAAATTGTAAATTATCCTCAAGTATGAGTCCCAGCGATGAAGCAGAGAGGAAGGAAATGTCGCGAGTGCCGTATGCATCAGCGGTGGGAAGCCTTATGTATGCCATGATTTGTACTAGACCAGACATTGCACAAGCAGTGGGAGCAGTCAGTCGGTTTATTGCAGATCCTGGTAGAGAGCATTGGAATATTGTAAAGAGGATCCTTAGATACATCAAAGGAACCTCTGATGTTGCATTATGTTTTGAAGGATCAGAATTTATTGTGAAGGGCTATGTTAATTCAGATTTTGCAGGAGATCTGGATAAAAGGAAATCTACTACTGGTTATGTGTTTACACTTGTTGGAGGAGCAGTAAGCTGGTTATCTAAGTTACAGACTGTTGTGGCTCTGTCTACTACAGAAGCCGAATACATGGCAGCTACTGAGGCATGCAAGGAAGCAATCTGGATTCAAATGCTATTGGAGGAACTTGGGCACAAGCAGCAGACTACTACTGTGTATTGTGACAGTCAAAGTGCTTTGCATATTGCAAAGAATCCAGCTTTTCATTCTGGAACAAAGCACATAGGTATACAATACCACTTTGTTCGTGAAGTAGTAGAGGAAGGTAGAGTGGATATGCAAAAGATTCACACCAAAGACAACATAGCAGACATAATGACAAAGCCAGTAAATAATGACAAGTTTATATGGTGTCGATCCTTGTATGGCCTATTAGGAATATAAGCAATATGTAATTGTAATATATATATTAGTAATATGTGTGAAGATATGATTAGCTTAATCATAATCTTCAAGTGGGAGAATTGTTAGTCCCACATCGGTGGGAGTTCAATTAGGAGGACCTCCTTTGGCTTATAAAAGAAGGCTTAAGGGTTCCTTAAGTATCATCCCAAATCTCTTCTCTCCCTCTCTTGTATCACACTAAACATATCAATTTAGTAGTGGTGGTTCTTTATTTTGAGGGGTAAATTTTAATAGAAAAGAATATTATAATTTTTTCTTCTGTGATATTTTTTCTGTTGCTTTTATTATCTCTCTTTTAGCTCTTATTTTTCTCATCTCTTAATTTAGTTGTATGTTATTATACCGTTACTCTGGTTCTAACATAATAGTGGTATTTGTTTAGACTAAAGTAAGTTGGTAGAAGTTAACGATAAGAGTTTCTATAATAACACAGGTACGAAGAGATGTGACTAAGATGTCCCTTGTACAGAGCAAAAGGTTGTCTCAGCTCACAGCTGATCATGCTCAATGGGAGGATGGGCAGCTGCTGAGATCAGGGGCTATTAGAAGTACAGAAGTTCAGACTGAATTTGATGATGAAGAATGCAAAGTTATTCTTCTTGTGCGTGGTAAATATACAATTTTTACCTTTTAATGCAGTTTGCTTAGTGCATTATATCACTCAATTTTTTACTGATTACTTTTTCACTGTTGATCAGATACAAAGCCTCCTTTCTTTGATGGCAGAGTGCTTTTTACTAAGCAGGCAGAGCCAACTATGCCAACTAAAGATCCAACATCTGATATGGCTATAATATCTTGTAAAGGATCTGCTCTGGTCAGAGAAATCCATGAGAAGCAGAGTATGAACAAGTCTCGCCAACGCTTTTGGGAACTTGCAGGTTCGAAATTTGGTGATATCTTGGGAGTTGAAAAAACAGCAGAGCAGGTATTCTTTTTAGAGTATTTTGTCTCTCTTTGCTTCATCTTTTCATCGTTTGAAGACTTCGTTCTATTTAATTGTTTTGCAAATGACAGATTGATGCAGACACTGCTGTAGTGGGGGAAGATGGTGAAATTGATTTTAAAAAAGAAGCTAAGTTTTCGCAGCATTTGAAGAAGGTAGAAGGTGTGAGTGACTTTGCTAAGTCAAAAAGCATTGCAGAACAGAGACATTATCTGCCTATTTTTTCAGTGAGAGAAGAGTTATTACAGGTTGTTTTTTTTTTCTTGGTTATATATGCGTGATTATGCTTGCGTGATGCGACAGTAATTGGTAAAGTTGCTTTTTGTCAAAATGTAAGGAACCCTATTGGAGTTCATTCTTTCAAATTGAAGTAATTACTAATTAATTATCACAACCAGTGAGTATAAATGTTCAAATCAGGACAATGAGTCTCTTAGTCATTCATTAAGACCTATAGTTTTAATCTGTTTATTTTTAATGTGAACGGGGTCTGGGATTGAGCTTGCCAACACAACATTGTTCCTTTTTATTTTCCTAATTATTGACTTGGATATGAAACTGTATTTATCATGATATGATTTTGATATATACATAAAGCAGATCCCTTTTCCTTCTTTCATCATATTGCTTATGCATTTATATATTGTAAGTTCACATTTTTATCTGCTTGTTTGGATTGCTCTATCTTTTTTACCATGTATTTTGATTCAACTTTTTCTTACCTTCAAAGTATTGTTTCCACTGGAATTTTCTGTTCTAAATGCAGATAAAATGTTATTGAAATAATTTTTTTGATATACAGTGTGTAGGTGATTCGTGAAAATCAAGTGGTAATAGTGGTGGGAGAAACTGGTTCAGGAAAGACAACGCAATTGACAGGTTTTCTTGTCCTCTTTTCTTCTCTTTTCTTGTGTGTGCGCCTTATATTATTCATTAATGTTTATCCAATCAAAAAAATATAAAAAAGATAGATAAGAATCTCAATAGATATCTATGTTCATTAAATTGGAATTTGACATTTTGGTTTCTGAGGCATGAGGATGGCTATACTATAGGTGGTATAGTAGGCTGCACCCAGCCTAGGCGTGTGGCAGCTATGAGTGTTGCCAAGAGAGTTAGTGAGGAGATGAATACAAAATTGGGCGATAAAGTTGGCTATGCTATTCGTTTTGAGGATGTGACTGGGCCAAATACCGTTATAAAGGTAAATTTTGTGTATTGTCTATACATTAATTATAAACTCGTGCTATCTTCTAAATTTTAGTGGTTAAATTTTACAGTACATGACTGATGGGGAACTTTTACGTGAAACACTCAATGACTCTGATCTAGACAAGTATCGGTATGAAAATATTAACAAATTTTTTCCTCCACATTTATTGCTCATTGTTTGTTTGCAATAAAATAATTTTACCAGTCATCTGTTTTGAAACTATTTCAGACTTATTGTCACGGACGAAGCGCATGAAAGATCATTAAACACAGATCTTCTTTTTGGAATATTGAAGAAAGTTGTTGCCAACCGTCGCGATTTCAAGTTGATAGTCATATCAGCAACTCTGGATGCACAAAAGTTTTCAGATTTCTTTGGAAGGTAGTTTAGTTTCTCGTGCATCATTGTTCGTTATTGTTAACTTTAGTTTTAGTTTGATTTAACTAATCGGGACATCTTTCTAGTGTACCAATTTTTCACATTCTTGGGCGAACATTTCCTGTAAATATATTATGGAGTAAAACTCTAGTAGAAGATTACGTTGAAGGTGCAGTGAAGCAGGCTCCAAGAAGAATGGAGCAGATGGTGTCATCTTCAAACAAAGCAGTTCCTAAACTCTTGATTCTACCCATATATTCTCAGCTTTCTGCTGACTTGCAGGCAAAGATATTCCAGAAAGCTGAAGTTGGAGCCCGCAAATGCATTGTAGCCACTAATATTGCTGAGACATCATTAACTCTCGATGGTATCTTCTATGTCATAGACACTGGCTATGGAAAAATGAAGGTGTATAACCCTAGGATGCGCATGGATGCCCTCCAGGTCTTCCCTGTTAGCCGTGCTGCTGCTAACCAGCGTTCTGGTCGAGCTGGTAGAACTGGCCCTGGTACATGCTATCGGTTGTATACTGAGAGTGCTTACCTAAATGAAATGTTGCCTAGTCCTGTTCCGGAGATTCAGAGGACTAATCTTAGCAACGTGGTCTTGTTGCTGAAATCCCTTAAAGTTGAAAATTCACTTGATTTTGATTTTATGGACCCACCTCCCCAAGAGAATATTCTCAATTCTATGTATCAGTTATGGGTGTTAGGTGCCCTTAATGACGTGGGGGGATTAACTGATCTTGGCTGGAAAATGGTTGAATTTCCACTGGACCCTCCGCTTGCTAAGATGCTTTTGATGGGTGAACACTTGGGGTGCGTTGAGGAGGTTTTGACAATTGTTTCCATGCTTTCAGTGCCATCTGTTTTTTTCAAACCCAAGGACCGAGCAGAGGAGAGCGATGCTGCACGGGAAAGATTTCTTGTTCCAGAATCTGATCATTTAACCCTGTACAACGTTTATCAGCAATGGAAACAACATGATTACAGAGGTGATTGGTGCAATGATCATTTTTTGCATGTTAAGGGTCTAAGAAAGGCCAGAGATCCCAGCTGCTTGATATTCTCAAGACTTTAAAGATTCCCCTGACCTCAAGTTGGCCTGATACCGACATTGTCAGAAAAGCAATTTGTTCTGCATACTTCCACAGTGCAGCAAGATTAAAGGGTGTGGGGGAGTATGTTAACTGCATGAATGGAACACCATGTCATCTACATCCTAGCCAGCGCTCTCTTCGGTATGGGTTGTACTTCCGAGTATGTCATTTATCAAGAGTTAATCCTGACCACTAAGGAGTACATGCAGTGTGCCACAGCGGTGGAGCCCCAATGGCTGGCTGAGCTGGGTTCCGTGTTTTTCTCTGTTAAGGAATCGGATACATCATTCATGCAGCATAGTAAGAGACAGAAACAAGAGAAAACTCTTATGGAGACGGAGATGGAGAGTTGGAAGAAGGAGCAAGCAGAGTGTGAGAGACAACAGAAACAGAAGAAAAAGGAAAAGATGGCTAAGCATCAGCAGCAAATCTCCATGTCAGGTTTGCAAAAGGGTTCTTCCACATTCTTGAGACCAAAGAAGCTTGGTTTATAAATTTTGTTGTATTATACGTATTTTCCTTTTTGCATCACTGTTGTTAAATAAAAAATAATGATGTTTGTCTAAATTTTGTAATATAAAGTTCAATTTAAATCAATTTTTAGAGACATAAATCAATTTTTGTTAATTCTAATTTTCTTTATTGAACAATAATAACTATATAATTTAATCAAATAATAAAATCACACTGATTTATGAATTAAATCCAAATATCATCTAAGTTAATATGTAAAAATGCATTAAATTAAGCTATAAATTAATTGTTTAATTTAATGTTTAACTCAGAATAGATCATAATCATGATTAACCCATTCAAAATTAAAGAAAGAAGAACAAAATCGAATCTGTTGATTATGAAACCGAATTCAAACTTTAAATTGCATGATTCTTTAATATGTGAAAGGATTAAGAGGTTAGTCTTTCATAGAGATGTCCGGAGAGATATACAATAGGTTTAACAAAGTTGATAAAGGTCAACAAAAACATTATTTTTAACAATACAAAATATTATATTTATATATATATATATATATATATATATTCAAAGAGTAAAATTATTTTAAAAATATTTTTAATTAATAAACTAAATTTTTTTTGGAGCATATTTTAGAAAAATATTAATAAAAAAATTATTGTGGTGTAAAAGAAAAGAAAATGTAAAAAACAATCTCTTTTCTTAATCCATGTGTTGTGTAGTATGGTACTCGGTTCATTTTCGCTATTCTTCATGGCTTCCTTAACATTTGTTTATATATATAATTGGCACTTATAAAATAGATTAAAAAATAAATAAAAAATTATTCAAGTTGAGTGGAGCGACGGGATCATACTCATAAATCATGTATTTACTCACCTTTATACTTAAATTCTTGTGCCAAATGGATATTCATATTTTTAAATATATATATATATATATATATACTATTTTAAAGTTAATTTTTTGAATTATAAATTTTATTTTTTAATTCTTTATTATATTTTTTATATTAAATATTAGATGAGATATAATTATAATAATTATTTATTTTGTGAATATAGACCAACTAAATAAGCTTCTGCTGGTTTTTGCAAGACAGAAACAGCGCTGCTCGATTTTCCTTACCACTTTAGACCCACAGTTTTACATAATGAAATGAAAAATTTAAAGCCACATAATTCTTATAAAAAATACAAATAAAACAATTTGGTAATTTTAATTAAAAAATAAAATCATGAAAATATTTAAATATAAATAAAATTACAAAGTACACAAATTTAAGGAGGTAAGAAAGTAATATTATAATCAAGAGGGCTTATTGTTATGCTAAAGTTTAAACTTATAACAAAAATGCAAGTCTTGACATAGTATCATATGTTATTTACTTACTTAAAGCATTAGATATAATAGCTATTGATTGAAGTTGATTAGCAAATTCAACATGCTGACTCTAGATATGAAATGATATGATTAAAAATCTTGAGATATATAATCGTACGTCAAATATAAGGGTATAAACCATTAGTTAAATTCACATACCCAACAACCTGCAATCTTGCAGCTCTATATATGAGCACATCAAAGAGGCCTGTAAACAAAAAATCAATAAACTTAATTGTTAAATATTTTGGTGTGTTTTTTTATGTGTGTTAAATAAATTAAAATGAACTATTATTTTTCTTTTCAATTTTTATTTTTTTCCAAATTTTAACTAAATGAATTGAAAAAAGATTTTAAGTTCTCTAAATTTTTTACTTTATTTATTTAAAACGTTGATAAAAATAAATTTTCACAATATTTTTATATTTTTTGACACAGTTAATTAAAATAAGACTAAAGTTTCCACTGATTTAACAACTTCGACGCTTTTATCATATTGTTTTTTATACTTTTTTAATAAGCAAAATAAGGAGAATATTAATGTTCTTTTCATAAATTTTTACAACTTATCATAATGTTTAATTTTTAATAAAAAATATTTAAAAATGTGGATTATTTTTTCAGAATTTCTATTTTATATGTTTTTACTTAGAAAATTAGAAAGAAGCCACTTTGCATATATTTTTTTAAAAAATAAATCAAAAGAATAATGAAGTTTAACTTGATTTGCATTATCTTTATTTTTTTTATCATTTTCAAATTTATTTTAATTTGTAAAAAAACTAAATAAAAAAAAAAGCGATCGTAATTTTTATTTTGAGAAAGTTAAACAGGCCATTAAAAGACTAAAATTAAGTTAGATGACCTCACTACATTTGAGCACATAATCTTATCTTAAAAAACAAAGCAACAAAAAAACAGTAGGGATGAAAAATAAGAATAAAGTGAAACATCCACATGTAGTGCCAAAAACAAAATTAAGAGAATTTTTTTTTTCCGAACTTTCTCGACATATCTAATATTTGTATAAAATTTAACTAAAGAAATCAATTGAAATTGGTTTTTTTTTTTTAATAAACAGACCATTTAAAGTCTGAAACTAAACTTAATTAGATGACCTCACCATAAAACATATATAATCTTATCTTTAAAAAGAGGTAATAAAACAAATGGGAGAGATTGAGAATAGACGAAAGAAAAACACTCACATACAGTGACGATAAACGAAAATAAAATTTTTTGAACATAGTCTTCATATCTATTTGAGAGAAAAACTAATTAAAGAGATCAATCGTAAATTTTAATTGTTTTTTTAGAAAGATAATAAACCATTAAAAGACTGAAGGTAAACTTAATTAGATGACCTCAACATTTAAGCATATTCTTATCTTAGAAAAAATAATAAAAATAATAGGATGAGAAAATTTTAGTTGAACAATGCAATTTTGCTTAAAAAATTTTTAAATCTATTAAAAAATTTGAATTTTATTATTACAAGAAGGTATAGATGCAAAGGGTTTAAGAAAATAATAAAATTTTTATTAATAAGATGAGAAAAATTTAGAATTAATTTTTTTAAAAAAATAAAATATTATAAATAATCAAATTTTTAAATCAATGTTACTTTATACATAAAATGAGAAGTTTTCAGACTTTTAGTATTTTATGAGAAATCCTAACAATAAAAGGTCAAAATCATGAAGAAAAGAGTTCAGGTATTAAGAGGAGAAGATTTTTTCTAAAAGATATAGAAAAGAGAAAGACATTGAAAGGGAGGAAAAACAAAAGCAAACATAAAATGCAAGATTTTTAAATAAGTTTTTATTATTATATAAAATTATTTATTTATTTTTACATATTCCTCCTATTGAATGAACATTTCATACATTAACTCAATTGCATAATATTCTTAAAAAAATATATTTATTTTAAAAATCGACGCCGTTGTCGCTACTTATCATGTCTCAATTAGAGTTTTGTCATCCACCATCATCAAAATTTCGTTTCTCTATCATTCTTTCTCTTTTTTTTTTTTTTTTTCTTTCAAACCATACTACCTTCAACCACCCAAAATTCAACCTCTTCTCCACTCATTCTCCTCTCTTTCTACCACTTCTACATTCACAATTTTTCCTCTTTCTTAATCTATCATTCTCAACCATAAAAGCTCCTCTCTTACCATTCTTCCCTTTTCTCCCTTCTCTCACACTAATCTACACCATCCAAAACCATGACCTTCATTAACCTCACCTCCACCCTTTTTATAACCCTAAAATCTTGCACCCTAAATCTGAAATTCTCAATTTTAGACATTTTTGGGCTTTTTTTTTTTAGATTTGAATTTTTTTAGAATTTTTTTCTTCATTTTCTTAATTAATTAATACTATAAATAATTAAATTATAAAGTTGAAATAATAATATACTATATAATTACTTAATAATATTTTATTTTATATTAATTTAAAATATTCAATTAAAAAAATTAATAAATAAAAAAATTGCTTAACATTATAAATACTTAAATTATAAACTTAAAAAATCAACTAAACTATATAATTAATTAATAATACTCTAACCTTATATTAAGTTAAAAATATAAAATTATATTTTTTAATAACTAAAAATATTGTTCAATGTTATAATTATTAAGTTAAAAATATTATATAATTACTTAATAATATTTTTACCTTATAGTAAGTTAAAAATATATAATTAAAATATTTTTAATAAATAAAAATATTATTTAGTATTATAAATAATTAAATTATAGGCTTAATTAAGCATTTGGTGTAAATAAAAATTGCATAACTTGAACTTAAATTTTATAATTTTTTTAGAATATAGTTCTTTTTTTTTTTTAGATTATTGTTTTTATTTATCTAACTGATGTGATCCATTAACCTATTAGTAAGTGTTAACTTTTAGTTGAACTACGTCAGTTTGATAGATTAAAAATAATAATTTATAAAAAAATAAAGACTATATTTTAATAAAATATTTATAAGAAACAAATTCAAGTTATATAACTTTTATAATGAATAAATATTTAATTAAATCTAAATTATAATCTAATATAATTATTTTATAATATATTTACCTTATGTTAAGTTAAAAATATATAATAATATGCACAACTAGTCAACTGTAATATCTACATATTCTAATTTTTTTTTTCCAAGAAATAAGTTTAAGTACCATATATGGGTAATATGTATAGATTTCTATGCATAAGTTTTAACATGACAATACTTATTCTATCAAAAAGAAATGAAGGGTATTAAAAAATTATCTACATTTGCTTATATAATATAATTATATTAATCACTCAATGCATGTGTGTATCTTTTAGCATTAAACTAGTTGTAAAAAAAAATTTGGTAAAAGTTATCCCTAAACAAAATAGATTATTAATTGTGGAGGAATACTAGTAATAAACTATTTAAAAAATACTTATTAATTAATAATTATAATATTAACAAAATACTATACTAGTAATTGTGTGTGTTGAATAATATATATAAATTATATATATAGGTTGATTAATCTTTTTAAAAAATAGAATATATGTTCTAAATAAAAAGAAAAACATAAGTATAATTTAATCAAAAAGAAGAATTAGCTGCATCTTATAACGAGCGAAATTGTAAATAATATACATGGGTAAATTTTTTGATGCATGGTTAATATTAAATTAAAATATTTTTTTTAAATAATTAGTAATTAAAAATTTTATTTATATTAAATAAAATTAAATAAAAAGATAAATTTTAAATTAAAAATATAATATATTAAAATTAAATTAAAATTTTAATGTTTAATGTAAAAAAATTATTTAACATGAATAAACTGTTAAAAATAATTTTTTTTGTCAAAATTTTTAAAAGTTTTATCATGAAAAATTAGCTTCAATATGTAATTAATTCCTATAAATATAGTACATTTTGAAATAAGTCTTTATAAAAGTTTTTGTTAAAATTTAGTTCCTAAAATATTATGATATTATAATTTAGTTTTTAGTGTTAATCTTTTCTTCTTTCTTTTAAGTGTTAAGCTGACGGTAGAAAGTCAGCTCAACACTCTAACATAATTTAACTTTTTTCTTCCTTTCTTTTAAGAATTTTGATATAGATGTATAGAGCTTATCAGTAGAGCACCCAAAACTAACAAAAAAAAGAGTTGCCAGCAAAGAATAAATATTAAAAAAAATTTTATAAGAATTTATCACAAAACTTATTATATTTGTAGAGACAAAAAAAATATAATTAAACCTAAAAATATTTAAAAAATTAAATAACATAGTTGTGACAAGGGAGTACTGACTTCTTGTTAGCCAACACTTACCATAAGGGATATTGATGACAAAAACTAAATTATAACATTTTAATATTTTAGGACTAAATCTTAAAAAAAAAAAAAAACTTTATAATAACTTATCACAAAATTTACTATATCTATAGGGACCAATCACATGTTTAAGTCTAAAAATTTTGTAATTATAAATTATATATAAAAGTTGAGAAGTAAATTTCTTGAAAAATACGTAAATATTATTAAATTAAAATAAATAAATAAATAAATAAAAATATATTTTATATCTCTTTTAAATTTAAGAAATTCTTTTTAAATTTTAAAATTAAATATGATAACTAATAATAACAAATATTATTTGATAAATAAATAAAATAAAAATATAAGTTTTTAAATTATAAAGTTATGAAAAGTTTTAAATTTCAATTAACATTAAATTTAAAATACAAATGCTTAATGTAAAAACAAACTATTGGCATAATAAATGTGTTCCTTCAAAAATTAGTATTTACAAGTTATATTAGTTGATAAATATTTATTAAATAAGAAACTACTTAGCACAATGCCACAATGATAAAGACAAATAGGGATGGCAATGGGTAGGGTATGGGTAGGGTACTATAGTACCCATCCCCATGCCCACATTTTAAAAAAATACCCGTATCCAGTCCCATACCTCCGTGGGTATGAACATTAATTCCCGTATCCCGTAGCCTCTGGGTATCCGCATACCCATCTTGTACCCATTACCTATGCTTGTTTGAGAAAAAAATATTTATAAAGAAAAATATGTTTATATAACTTCATATAAGTTGCATAATAATATAAAAATTCAATATGTAGTTGTCGAACAAGGTACAAATATAGTTAAAAAATAAATATTCAAAGATTACAATTGCTAAATGTATCTTAATATAATAATTTTCTAAACTAAAATTCTTAGAAACAATAAGCGAAATGAAACACACAAGTTATTTGTCAACGATAACCC
This sequence comes from Abrus pulchellus subsp. cantoniensis, assembly GCA_024086825.1. NCBI lineage: Eukaryota > Viridiplantae > Streptophyta > Magnoliopsida > Fabales > Fabaceae > Abrus > Abrus pulchellus. Next base: position 19,177,787 of record CM044056.1, read on the forward strand.
TATCTTGTGTGAGATTCGATCGATCGGTAATGTCAGAGCAACAACGAAATAGATCTGCACAATAGTTGTCCCTTCGTGTGGGATCACTTGGTGACCTCATATGACAGCATTGACAACTAACTCTAATAAATAACGTTTCATAGTTGTTAGGTTTTAATAAGACATATATTGAGAATAAGAATAGAGTTAGAGTAGAGAAGTTCAAGTACTAACAATGAAAAGTAGATATATAAAATAGTTCTTTTAACTTTTGAATTTGAAATTGTAAGAAAAATAATAAATTTAATTAAAATAATATAATATAATTAATATATATATATTAATACTAGTATTTTTAACTCACACACTATACGAAAGTATTTTATCAAAAATATAAATTTTTAAAAAATTATTTTAATAAATTAAATATTTATAATGTATATAAATTTTAAAAGAAAAAATTTGAATAAAAAATAAATGGTCACAATAAAATTTTATAATAAAGAAATATATGTGTATATTAAAAAAATTATACTTTTTTATCTGAAGAAAAAATTAACAAATAGAAATTAACAATAATTTTTTATATTTTATATCTTTTTAAAAACTTCTTTAAACGTGAATAAATAGTAAGAATAATATTATTTAGATTCAATAGATTATAGTTGTACTTATAATATATATGTTGCATAGAAAAATATTATTTTAAATTAAAATATAAAAAATAAAATTTAAATATTATCAATAAATAATAAGTTTACGGTAATAGTAGGTGATTGTAAAATTTATAAAATATTTAAATATATTTATTATTTATCATTCACTTTATGATTTAAATATCAATATGATTTTATTAACAAAAATATTTGTGTGAAAAATATTTTATGTGTATCATATATAAATAATATTTTAAAAAAGTCAATCTCATATTAACTATATAATAATTAAATTGTATTAGCCTAATTAAATGATATAAAATAGTAAATAAATTTTTCTATTAAAAATATAAACAAAATAAATTTTTTGGTTTACTTTATTATTAAATATATTTTTATATTAATCTTATATAACTTTATATAAATAATATAATAATACAAAAATTCAATGTATAATTGTAGAGTAAAGTTCAAGTATATATATATGCGGGTATGGGGCGGGGTGGGTGCTTAAATACCCATACCCGCACTCATCTCCATTAAAATTTGTGAGTTTTTACCCACATCCATACTCGTACCCATATAACGGGTAAATACTCTACTCATTATGAGTAAATTTTGTGGGTGCCCATTAGGTACTTTACCCGTTGCCATCCCTAAAGACAATTAATTCTTAAAAGGGCTGTCGTTTAAAAAATTTCCTTAAAACGTAATCATTTAAAAATTATTACTCAATAACTATATATAAAACTAAAGAATTAAATATTATAATTATTAATAATAAATATTCTACTACATTAAATATATTAAACAAAAGATAATTTTTAAATTAAAAGTAAATTTAAAAATTTCAAAAATAAATATAATATTTAATTAAAATAAATAATTAATGTAAAAAAATTACTTAACATGATAACAAAGAGAGCTAATTTGTAAAAAGGCTTTCTTTTGAAAAAAAAATCTCCTAAAAAAAATCTTGTTTAAAATTTATATTCACATTATATATATATTATTCATAAATAATTAATCATATTTAATAAATTAAATCAAAATATAATTTTTAAATTTAAAATAAAATTATGAAAATTTCAAAAGTTAAGTTAGTATTAATTTTTAATATAAAAAGATAATTAATTTACATGGTATGATGAAAAAGAAAAATAATATTTTTTGCTATTAGAGAAATAATTTTTAAAAATGATACTGTTAGAAAAGAAAATTAAAAACGTTCATATACAAAAATTGTTAAACATGACTATGCCTATCCTTAATATAGGTTAGTTCACTGGCCTCTTAACAAGTGACTTAACCTATTTCCATTCTTAACAATAGTCCATTCTCAAGTGTTTTCTTTTTTTATCATGCCAACACTTATGTTCACCTAAGGAGGAAAAATATAGAAAATTAAAGCTATAATAAAAATAAGATAAAAAAAAAAGGTGTACTATTTCAATGGATAAAAACAATAAAAGAAATAATTTTTTTCAATTATTTGGATAAATATAAAAAATTTAAGAAATATAATATTTATTATATATTTTTAAAAATATTATTTTAATACTTTGTGTCCTTCTCTCTCCCCCCCTTCCAAATCTTTCTCTTTCCGCGGTCATTTGAATCAATTTTTAAGGAAAAGTTTAGCTAGCAATTTTTTTCATAAATCACATAAATATTATTACATTAACATAGATTTTTAATAAGTAAATAAAAAATACATGAAAAATAAGAATTAATATATTTAAAACTTATAAAATATTAAAATTTACTATAAAACATTCAAATAAAAATATTATAAAATAGACAAAATACTATAGGGCTACACTTTTATAATTAATCATCAGTAAAAATTCATTTATAATTTTATCAAAAAAATTAGAATATATTTTTTTTAAAATAAGAGAGATAGATAATATAATTTAAAAATTTAAGTGAAATACATTCATAATGTAAATATTTTTATATTTTAATATAACTAGTTATAATTACACTAAGAATAACTAATTATTATAATTTTTTTTAAAAAAATAAATTTATAATAATTTGATCAGTCGAAAGTAAAAATAATTTTCCTAGAGTTGTGAGCCACTCTACTGCACTGCGTGCGAGTGGTACAAAAATTATTCCCAGTTGCACACTGCTGCTACCATCTGTTGTGTCTCCTAAACCTGACAGAGAAAGGTGGTAACAAGTCACCCTCTTCTTTGTCTCATTTTTGACTTTCAGAGACAATGCATTCAAAAAGCTGTTACGTCCATATCCATTATACCATGCTCACATTTTGTACCTATATATATGTATACGCCTATGCCAATTCCTCTGCTTTGTTCCTTCTTCTGCTTTTCTTTAATTCTACCCTTTTTGTGTTACGTTGGTCAGAGGATGCAATCAGAGAATCACACTTTTTTCTTTTCTTTTTTCATATATTTTTTGTTCTGAAGTGACTGCTTTGGACTCTTCTTCCCACTATTTCTTTCCACATTATTTATTCCGCTCCAACGTATCCAATTCGCTTCCAGCACAGTGATAATGGCTCTACAGGTATCATCTTCCTCTCTCTCTCTCTCTCTCTCTCCTCTCCCACACACACACAACTTTTGTATTTTGCGTTTTTATGTACCCTTTGGGCGGGTTTTGGGGTTGAAGCAGGAAGAAGGGTGGCCTTTGGGGCTGAGATTATTGAATGCAAGAATTGGGTTGGTAAGGAATGGTGATTTCTCTGGATCAATCTCCTTCAGCACTGTGCTCACAGCATCTCCCACTCCTTCAACTGATGATTCTTCCTCAGATCTTGACACACAGGTAATTAATTTTTCTTTTTTACATTCATCATAATCTTAGAAAGTGTAGTTCAAATATTGCGTCTATTTTGATTTGGCTTTTTTTTGTGGCATATGGTATACCATTCTTATTAAACTTGTGTTTAACTCGTAAACTCGTAAGAATTTATGATCTGTGATAAAAAAAAATCGTGTCAAATCATATATGGAAACTCGTTTTTAGGTAAAGTCACGTAAATTCATGAGTTTACATCCAATTTTACAAATTTAACAAAATAAAGAAAAAACATATATTTTTTTTGTCAAGATTACACCATTTGAAATTAGGGACAATTTTTTTCCCTCTCCACAAGTTGTGAAACACCACAACATCAAATCACATTAATGTTATATGATTGGACTAACTTTATTATTGCTTCTTAAATATTATTTTTATATAAACTAAACTCTTATGAGCTTACTATTTGAATTTCCAGATACTTAACGAGCTTAAAAATCTTGGTAGTTATAGCTCAAAGCTAGCTTGGTATTAGACTTACCATGGTTATTAAGTGCGACAATGTTTCACTTCTCATGTTTTTTGTTATTTTTGGTCGGTAACCTCAAAACCCTGGCAGGGCGTGCCTTATATATGTTTCAATATTTTTTTTATGATAAAAATAGTGATAATGGAAAAAAGAAAAGAAAAACGAAGGTATCCACTTTACCCTTTCCAACTGGTTGAACCGTTGCTTTTGACTAAGTACTTTGTGATCATTTCAATCACGAAGACGATGCTTCTTAACTTTTATATGTGCAAGAAATAACTAAATAGAAAAAGGAAACCTCATGTAACAAACACACCCATAAAGCAAATCTATCTTCCTGTCGCTCTCTTATGGATTCTCAATCTCATTGGTGTTTCCGTTGCAGCTTGGTTCCCAAGGGGGTCCAGAGCATGGCCCAGCACACATTGTTCTTTGAGAGAAGATGGAATTGATTTTGGTTTAGTTTGTCATTTGTCTTTTTTGGTACATACACAATTAAACTGAAATCATGCTTGGTTCAAATTTGTCTTCCACTAAAATGGTTTGAAAATTATTTTTGATGAGTAGAAAACAGGCCAAAGGTTCGAGAAAGGAGAAATCATATGAAAAATGCAAATCAAATACATAACATTTCATGAGAACGCACGTTTTCTCTGTATTCTTTTTGTGATTCTAAATTTCTAATAGGTTTAAATATGTTTGTAATTTTCATAATATTACATATTTTGATTTTTTAGTTCTTCTAATATGCAAGTTACTAAGTTAGGTGTTTCGGTCGGTCTGATTAGCGTAGCCACACAAATAATCAATATATAACAGTCTTTAAATTAGTCACATCACATTTAAAAATCACTAAAATCTAAAGGTGCTAACTCTAAAAAAGTTAAGATCAAAATTGGGGGTTAAAATTTCATGAAAATTTAGGGATCAAAAGCATGTTTAAACTTTGTAATATAATAAATGCACAACTAATTTCCATTGAAAAGTTAAAGAATATGCATGTTCATGGCAGTTTTCATGAGTCATTTTGCTAACATCATATGGCTTGGTTTAGTCCACTGGATCATTCTTCCGTGACAAGAGCATCACGCTTGGCAGACTCATTGGTATTTCTAGCTTCCTAGAACTCTCAAGGAGATCAACCAGGGGAAGAATGGTGGAACCGTCAAAGGACAACAAAAAGAATCATAAGCTAAGGCCTTGGTTGTTTTCACTTTGCTCAAAGCTAACTACTGATGCAGTGAGTGTGAATGATGCTCCCTCTCTTGGTCACTATCTTGTGGCAGAGAGAAGAGCTGCAACTACTCACAGAAGGAATCGTCAATGTTCAACCATTTATGGACCTAATGATTTTTCCCCGGTTCATACGTCAAACTCGCTATTTGTTGGTGGCCAAGTTGCTCAAAGTTCATCAACTTCACTGAGAGAAGATGGTAGAAGAGAGCCAAATAGATCGTTAGATCAAAACACTGGATATGGGGCACCGATAATTTTCGGTTGTTTATGCAGATAAGTCAATAAATGATGCGCCTCTGTTATTAATTTCTTTAATATTTCGAGCAGGGATCTTGGTGTTCTTAGTTGTTCATAATCCCCATTTTTCTCTCATGTTTGGCCATTAATTTTCAAGGAATTGGGATATTCTGTTTTACACTCCGTTTAAAATATGGTAGCCACGGCAATTAGATTAAAAGTACAAAGAAACTAACAGCTTGAAGTGTGAAGAACCAAAGACGTTTGTTTGAAAAAAAAAATGGCATGTTTCAGGCTGCATAAGAATCACGGCCTAAAATAGAAAAGGTTGAGTATGAAAATCCAGAGAAAAAGAAAAGTCAAAACGACAGAGCCCAGTAAAATCCAAGCAACTTTAAATCATGCGTTCAGTGCTTGGGTGAAAAAGAAGCCTAAGTGGGACACCTATATGAATTGAACACCCAAATTTAATTCAGATGAAATCTTTCCATAACCCCACAAGGGTGATTAATGAATACACCTCGTGTCTATTAGTACATTCATATACGCTAATCGTATAGTCAACCAACAAGGAATACTACCTTCATCTCATGGATACAATACCTGATGTTCTTCTTCTTTCCCCCCGGGAATACTTGGTGAAATAAAAACACAAATGTCCACCAGAATTCCAACCAACAGACAATTGGATTACAAAACCTCTAACAGACCATTTGACAATCTAGTTCACCTATTATCGGCATGATCTTGTGCGAAAAAATGAATTCAAATAACATACTGTTGTAGCTAGCTTTTCCAGAGCAAGATCAGAATCACCATTCATATGTCATAACAGTCAGCTGCTGTCCTGGAAGTAAAGAAACAATGAGCTATTACCAAGGCTAGGCAAACCCCTCATTGCTTTTCGGCATCATCAATCTTTCCTGAATTGCGGCCAGCAATCCTACCAAATGAGCCCATGGCTGACAAGCTCTTAAAACTGCTACTCCCTTCACTGAAATTTGATTTTCTTGATCTTCTTGGTTTTGTTGGGGTGGACTCCACTTCTGTATCACAGATAGTCTTGATCTTGGGAACAATTAATTCAAGAATGGCACCTCGGCAAAATGGGCAAACTGGTGCAGTGGCACAAGTAGTTGCAAGATCAGGCTTCTTGAGACAGCATAGTGCTAAGGTGCAATGAGCACACATTTGATGACCACACGGTCTGACCTCAATTGTGCACACTTGATCAAAGCATATGCAACACAACTCCACATTGCTGTCCTATATGAGGAAAATAACCAGAAAATAGGTAAGTTATAATTTTAGGGAAAACGCTAGACAATTTTCTTCCGGACAAATGAAATTGGGCAGTACTATATATCTACAAAACCAATATAATCTTTGCACTCTTTGTTTGTTAACTAAATTTTAGTTTACTGGTAACTTTTGTACTCTTGATACTTGTTATTGCCCAGCTGACTCAAATATGTGCCACTTGAATCTATGACAGAGCCCTAGTGGCTATTCTTAGGTTCACTCATGCATGACTCTTTTATTTTGATCTTGATTCTGGGTTTTCCAATGATCATAATTGGGTATTTTCCTTGTCACTAGTCAATACTAGAAAATCCTTCCCTTATGCATGGATAATTAGATGCTGTCAGATCAGAATGCAATAAACTTCCAACTAAAATATTTTATGCTTGAGGATGATAGGCCTGCAGCAAATTACATATTAACCAAACCAAGTATCAAGTCAAAATTTAAGAGGCCTTAAGCAGTCAGAGAAAGAAGATGTTGCACCTCAGAGTCAGAGACAATATCATCATTTCTGGTTTCAGAATGTAGTGGAGATGGGGCTGTGTCACCTTCCTTTAGTAGGGTCTTTTCTCTTTCCTTGTTAGCTTCTAGCAAGGCCTTCTCCAGTAAAGCCTTCGCTTCCTGATTGAGTTCACCAATAAACTTCAACAGAGAAGGCCAAACAAGTGGTGCTGGTGATGAAGGATCAAGCAGGGCAGCACACGCCCTATGCTTGTGCTTAAGAGCAACCGTGAATGGTATTCTCCTGCCAAGAATCACTTGACAATATTTTAAACCAAATCTTAACCATGCTGCTTTTGTTTATCAGGAAACGAAAGAAATTTTAAGAATTATGCAAAGCAAAAGGTTTGAAGAAGATAGTCTCTATTCAGTATACAAATCAATGGAGAAGAAAAAAAAAAGTGTTTACTAAACAAATATTCATAATTAATAACTAATAAATGTGAATATCATACTGTCATGAGCTTTGCACAAAACCTAGTCACAGATCTAGATGTGGATGAATCCTTTTTCTGATAGGGAATAATTTAGGGAAACAGAATCATCCTTGATAGAGCCTCTCAAGATAACTAATTCTGGAAATGATTGCTCGTACATTATTGAATACTACCAGTCCCTTTAAAGACAATTAATAAAAAGGAAAGAAATCTAATGATATGATCTTATAGCTAATAAAAGGATACAATTCCTAAATCATGATAATGATATGCAGTGTGGTTAGTATAGGACAATGTGCGATATGATGCATGCAATTCCACACAAGTCACACTCCCAGCAATGGAAATCACACTACAAAGTGGAAATGAGGTTGAATTGCAACCTGTGTTTCAGTAATCACACTGGACTTGCATTCGCAGTTCCAAGTTCTAACATAAATCACAGCATTCTTTGTGCTTGCAGGTCATGCAAAAAAAATAGGTCGGGTTGTGTGCAAGTCAGAGGGGAAATACCCTAAGACAATACCTGTTTTAATTATTTCTTGTTGCAATTTGGGAGGGAAACAGCCAATTCTTACTTTCCATTGATACCCATACAAAATATTAATCAATACGAACCTTATTTTTCAATATCTCCACCTTCTACCTCTTAGCCCACACAGTACAAGCTCTGTATCCCCTGCTTCTCATACTATTTCATTGCTTATGCGTGGTAAACTGTTTCCCCCACATTTTTCTTCTGAGTGCTGACTGCCTCTACCCACACAACACAAACTTTGAGCTTCCCTAAATCCTAAATCATGATAAGATTCCTAAATCATATTATCTTATCTGATAAAAGGAAACAAATCCTAAATCATGAAACTGATATGATCATAAAAGAGGAAATAGACCTAAATCAATTAACGAGATTTCACAAATAAAATTCAAATTATGCTGTATCTAATATCTATTAATGCATGCTACATCTACTGTTGCAGTCTTCTTTTTCTTACATTGTCTATACACAAATGTGTCTACACTCCACATCACATACCGTCACACGAAAAGCTAAGCTCCTTACGTGGCCTATTAGTACCATAACCATGTAAACTATTCAGCTAGACCTGTCACAGCAAGTGTTATTTTCCTAGTTATTACTGTACGAACTTTGCATGTACGAGCGTTATATGGATATTAAGCACTACTAGCCCAAAACAGTCTCTAAAGGATACATAGAGTCAAGTTTTTCATTTCTTTGTCCACTTCTTCATCTTATGAAGTTCAGTTTTAAAGCATGAACTACCAAATGGAGATGCTAACAGTAATTTCTTAACCAATAAATTAAATTGTATTTAAAAAGTATATACACAAACTGTTAATCATGGATATTCCTAGTACGTAATGCTAATTAAAATACAGCAATGGATCTTGAACCAATAATTTACATTATTAAGCTGGTTTCTGAAAAAGAGTTGAACATTGATTTACTAACCCCGAGGAATCTAATTGAAGCCTTTCTGCTCCCCAAGCAAGCAACATGCGGACACAGTCTACCGATCCACCACGGGCAGCCATATGAAGTGGGGTGCTCCCACGGAAACTGCATAAGGTACCTTGATCAATCCTAATGGAAAAAGCCAACTATATTCATCATCTAAGACAGACTAACGTCTAAGACGATTACCCATATCCACCAGTTGAAGCACAAACAAGAGCCCCATTGTCTAAAAGGGAATGAAGACATTCAGGCCGTCTTTGACGAGCAGCAAGGTGCAGTGGGGTGGCACCATTTCCATCTCTTATATTTACAAATCTAGCAAATCCCCTGCCAATCACATTGAAAATGTGGAATTAGTAACAACCATGTCTGTCTCTGCTTGCATACATATTTGCGAGCATATGAAAGAAAGAGAATCTAACCAAGAATGAGCAACAGGTGCTGAATGAGCAGCTGAAAGAATAGCCTTAAGGCAATCTATATGGCCATAATAAGCAGCATAATGCAAGCAGGTCCTTCCACGTAAAGAATCAAACATCAATATCTGAAACATTACAAGCCAATGCCATTATCATTCCCCTATGATCAACCCAACCATTCTCCACCAATTCAACAAAGTTTTGAATTTTTTTCTTTTGACACTGAAAATGCTTTTGTGCCTAGAAAATCCAAACATGGCCTAAATTCAGAGAGAACAATAAAGAATAAAGCATAAAATACATTAGCTCCAGCTTGAATAAGCTTTTCCACGCAACTAATCTTTCCATGCATCACAGCCAACATTAACGGTGTCTACACACACAAAGAGAGAGAAACAAGAATCAGTAAAACAGCCAGCCAAGTGCACAAGCTATATATATATATATATATATATATATATATATATATATATATATATATATATATAATGGAGGTGAACCTCCAATCGTGATCGAAGAATAACATCCAAAAATCTACAGTACCGCGTCAAAGCTTTGTCCTAACTTTGAAAACGAACCATTGTTGTGCAAATTAGCACGAATAAACTCTAATTATGATTAAAGAGCTGCATAAAATATACTTATAAAACATCGTGTAAATTCTACTCTTTTATTAGATGCCCAGGAAGTGAAGAATTTAAAAAGGGAAAAGCTTACCTGTTTGTAGCGATTCAGGACATCCACTTTCACATTCCGGTCCAACAATATGGAAAGCACCTAACAAAGTCGAAGAAAACAAGCATAAGAGCGAGAGAGAGAGAGGAGAAGAAGGAAGAAGAAGAAACAGAAAAAGAACCTGGATTCGACCATTGACAGCTGCTACATGCAACGGAGAGAGGGTAGCGTGAGAAGTGGTGTGTTCCAAAAGGGTGGCATCATTCTCCAACAAGGCCTCAACCACCACCAACTCACCACTAGCAATTGCTGCAAACAGAGCATTGTTCTCATTCTCCACAATTCTGCAACTCAGCCTCTGACCCATTTCCTCTCCCACTACAGGGGGAGGTGCCTAGTGAGCCTCACTTTTTGCTTCGTTCATTGGAAAATTAATAATAATAATAATAATAAGCATCCATGTTGAACCCGCATCGTAGTTTGGACCTGCCCGCCGCGAATTCGGGCAGCCTGACCGAAACTGCGTGTTGAAGAAGCCTTTTGTGTACGTAACTGCGTATCTAGTCTAAATGTCCATACTAACACCCGTAGTCAACGACTGCGTCAATTTTGTGAAAATAAAAAATGAGCATTTGACGAAACAAATCATGAAAAAAGTCATTTCGTGATTCAATATATATTAAATGAAAATTATTCAATTATTGAATTTTAAAGAAATGAGGATTGATCATTTAAAAAGCTTTTCATTTAAGGGTAAACGAGTGTCTTAAAATAAATTCATTTATAAATAAATTGTATACAAATATTAAATTATAGAAAAATATCTTCTAGCATCTTTATCTTAATGTGCTTTAAAATTTCATAATTATTTTTCAAGATCTTTTCTTATTTCCTTATTATATCAGATTTGTTTCTTTATTGGATTAGCATTGGTATTATAAATAAGGGACAATCTTTTATGAAGCTATATAGACACCTTAGTTTGAAAATCAGAAAAGAAAATTGATCCACCAGCATCAACAATGTTGTTGTTTGTGGATGTTTGAGTTTTCTTCTAACAGTACATTGTTCACACACATGCTCGTTTTCTTGTATCAATTTTGCTTGATCCCTGTTACCTCTAATAGTCTGTGGTTGATCTTTGTTACCTGTAATCAACTACCCTTTATCCTCATTTTCATGATCTCCTATAAGTTTTCACAATTCCCATTGCTTTTAATTAATTTTGCTTGATCCTGGTGTCTGCGATCACTTCCTCTTGATCTTCATTGCTCTTGCGAAATTTCCGTTGTTTCTGATTAGTTTTGCCTGATCCTTGTAGCCTTTTAGTTAATTCTGCTAGATTCTTGTTGGGCGCGCGCACACACACATGTTCAGTTGTAATAAACTGAAGCTAAGAATTATAACATATAAAAAAATATTATCTTGATTTATCTTCAAATGATTTAGAATATCTTAGATTAATTTTTTAATTCTTTAGTTTTTTTTTATAGTTTTATAATATCTCATTATGGTTCTATATTTATTTAAAATAATTATAACCTAAAATCTCATAATTTAACACGTTGGAATGATGAGATTTTAGGTATAAAGTGGAGAAATAAAGACAAAAGAAAATATCTTTTTTATTATATTTTATAGTGGGACGTATATTCACATGTTCATAAAACATTATTTTTATTTGTACTAATAATTTTAATTAAACAAAGAAACAAATTGTAAATGATAAGAAAATAAAAAAATTAAGGAATTATGCAAACTAATCCACGAAAATAATTTATGATATATAGTAAAGATAATATTTTCAATTAAAATTATATCATTTGCAAATAAGTAGTACTTAAAATAATTGTTTATGTATCATCCATGATCACGTTTAAAATTAATTAAACAAATAAAAGCTTAATGCAGAACTTTAATGTAAAGCTATCCATGCCTCCAAAAGTTCTAAATAAACATTTATTCATCGATTAATTTGTAATAAATATATGGGATATGCTCATATGTGGGGAAAATATTAATAAGAAAATTGTCATATATGGGATACGCTAAAAACTTTCGCATATTTCGGCACTTATATAATTTAAAGGGGTATTTAATTAATAGTTAAAGTTTGGTTAGAAATTGTTAGCATATATAGTAGTTTTTGTATAAATAATTTATGCACTCAACCCCGTGACTGGTGATGTCGATGTTAGGCCAATTCAGAGACTTAATATCTTATAAAGGCATTTGCGAACGCGTTTTGTGGAAAGAGATGAAAGTTGGTGGATGCATCAGTTTATCAGTTTGGACCTAATTGACGTATGTATCTGCCCCAGAAAAAATGTTAGATCATTTTTGGAAGATAAGTCAAATTTATATTATGAAGTAAACTTTTTAGTTAAGAAGATTAATAAAAAAGTTACTATTATATTAAAAAATTATATTTTTATAGACAAAATCTTAGTAATTTGTTTAAAATAAAGTTATTTTTGTTTGATAATTAGATAAACTCAATTTTTAAATGTGATACTATACTGATCAAATGATAAGATGAATTATGAGTTGAACTAAGTAATTTCAATTTTGGATGCATATATATCTAACTTAAATTCATCTGTTATTATATACATGGACAAAAAAAATTAACTCTTGTTTAGCTTTACTGTTTTAGTTTATTTTAGCAATATTTTTTATAATTTTTTTTTAAAGTTGAGTAATTTTTTTTCTAATAAACAGGATTAAAAAAAAAAAAAAAAAGGATCCTTAACCAAACAACCTAGGCCACAATAAGTTAAGATAATCCAACCTTAACAAAGGTTCTATGGAAGGGGGTTCCTTATCAGAACAAATGCACGATAGTCCCATATCAGTACTTAATTTAGCTAAACAATCAGTATATTGATTAGCTTTTCTTAAGATATGAGAAAATCTAATAAATTTGATTCTTCTATGAAGCATCCTAATTCTATTTATTATAGAAAATAAAGGAAATCACCTACTTGCTATTGCACTCAATTCAAATATTCTGAATATTCTTGGAGATAACAAGCTGAAGTCCCCAAAAAATTATCTACAATTCAGCAGCAAAAGGGTAATTCTCTGTAGAAACCTCCCAAGAAGGGAGTATTTTTCTTTGTTTATGACTTCTCATCTTTCTTTCATTTTTGTTCATTTTATGTCATTTTTTATGACTTGTAACTAAACTCTTGGTCAAGGGTGATATATGGAGGATATGTGTTTGATATTATGTTAATATGAATGAATTTATATTTTGTTCTCATTTGATAGTGAACATTATATTTGAGTTTACAGTAATTTAGGATTAGTGTTTTTTTTTTAATAAATTTGAGAAAAGGAGTAAGAGTCATGCCTATAATTGCAATGCCATAAGTTGAATGACGCTTAGAGATAGGCAAATATGATTTATGTGATATTTTAGAGTTTGAGAATTACTTATAGAATTAAGTATATTATATTTGAGTTTATTTATCTTGAATTACTTGATCAGTAATTTAGGATTAGTGTTTTTTTTTTTTAACAAATTTGAGAAAAGGAGTAAGAGTCATGCCTATGAATGCAATGCCATAAGTTGAATGACGCTTAGAGATAGGCAAACATGATTTATGTGATATTTAAGAGTTTGAGAATTACTTGTAGATTTAAGTATGCTAAGAGATTAAGTGCTTGACTTTGCTTAAGTGACATTAGATGATCTTGAGAAAGACTTTAATGGCATGATGTTCATACCACCACTCAGTTGAATTTAGACAAAGCATATTAATGTTCATGTTGCATTTTATTAACACGTAGTTAAAGTAAATTATCCTTACTATTCAACCTGTTATCTAATTAACTAGAATTAGTATTTTGATTATCCATGTGGGTACGACAACCCTTTATTTTACTTTATTACTTGATGACTTAGTATACTTGCTAGTATCACTCTCCTTTGGGATTAATCACCATTCTAGTATGTGAAGTCAGTAATGTCATTCTTTAGACCATTTGGGCTTATTGATCTAAGGCTTATAAAACTATACCAAATCATATTGGCCTCATTTGTGAAAAATGATAAGTTTGTAAGTAGACTTTTTTTTACAGCTTATATGTTGATATTTGAACTTTATTTTATTTCGATTTTACATTAATTTATTTGTATATTGTGCAGTTTAGTATAAAAAACCCACAACATATAACTAAAAATTCATATAAAGAACACGACATTGTAAGACCATAATGATAATAGCCAAGGTTAATTATTTCTTATAGATAATGCCCAAAGTTAAAACGAATCATTACAAAACATTCTCATCCTTGCAAGCCTAGGTGTGAAAGATCAAAGTATACAACACCCTCAGACACTAGTTAAAGCATTCTCAACCTTAGTTGTGAAATTTCACTTATGGTTTACAAATTCTAAAAAACATGTTTTATTAGGAAAGTCTTACAAACCTCACTATTACCTGCAAGAGATTAAGTTAAGAAACATTTATGCAAATTTAAAAATTTTGTATAGCATATAGTAGTCTTGACTATATCATAGCCTCAAGGGGTAGTCCTCATTTGCAAATGAAAGAATATTAAATGTTTGAACAAGATGACAAGTCGAGGTAAACTAAAGAAGTTATCATTAGAAAAACCACTTCAACTAAGGTCCACAATAGACAAAAAATAGTTTAGCACATTACTTTACTAATGTGAATATTGCAAAACCTCAAATGTATCATAATCAATTTTAAACTTCAAATGCAACATAGACAATTGCAATCTTTAAGGCAATTTTTATCCTCAACTAGTAGAAATGGAAATATGGACATTCTCGTAAGAAACATAGCACATCACTATTTTGATGCATTCTACCTAGGTCAAGTATATCTTAGCACATCGTTACACAGTGCACTAAACTTAGGGTACTATTGATCTTGTTCAATTTACTTAGGCCTAATCCCTGAGGTCACTTCATGGCCCCATAGGATTTTGGGTCAATTCTCAACTTACATCTCAATAAGCATTCATGTTTGTTCATCTAGTATTTTATACATTCATCACATGAGATCATATCCATGAGTCACATCAACAATTATAGGATCATACCTATAAGATAGGTCTATAATCATAAAGACACTAAAATCTTTGACTATTATGTCAATTGACACTCCTTGTAGGTCTATTATATGAAACATATTCTACTAAGAGGTAAGTGAGTTACTATGTTAGTGTAAATATTGACTTAAGCGTTGAAGTGCCTTTTGTAACTACACTTTTTTTAAGTCAATAAAATCGTGTGCTAATTTTAAAATAAAATTTTTTGAACTACTTGAGTTTGTTATTATTGAACTCATCTAAGATATATTCTATTGTATTTGCTCTACTTGTAAAAATTTGATAAATTCATTTTTATCCACTTTATTTGTTATGATTATATTGAAGTTTTTTTTTATATATATATCAAAATAGGGTAAACAGTAAAAATAAGATATCTGAAAAATATTTTTCCTATTTAGGATATTTTTTACCACATCATTTTAAGTGTTGGTTTTTACATTAGTGACACTTACATTTTTATTGTTAAAAAAAATAACATTTGAAGGTCATTACTTTTTTTTTTTGTCTAGTTTTCTTTTTCATATACCACATTCTTTAAAAAAAAAAAAAAAAGCAAAATCACCCTTTAATACTTCATCGAAGAGCATCTATGCCGTAAAACACCAGGTGTAACAACATGAAATTCACAAAAATTGAAAATCAACGAGTTCACTGGTGGTTTAGTAATTGAAATGTTATTTTTTTAATATTAAAAATATAAGTGTCGATAATATAAAAGTTGACATTATTGATATTTCTTTTCCTTATTAAAAAAATAAGTGTCAATCTTATAATACTTAAGGTAACATAGCAAAAAATATCTTAAAAAAGAAATATATTTCTCATATATCATATTTTGGTAATATTTTTAATTTTTACCATATTTTGGTAAAAAAACCCTCATACTTACCATTTGTCATCAACCACCTTTTAGTTTTGAGAAATATGTGCAACGCTAGGTAACTCCTCATTTATTATTATTTATCATATTTTATAATATTTACAAGAGACATGAAAAGAAATACATAAAATAATAAATATTTCATATATAAATGACTAAATTAATTAATTTTAGAAATGGTAATAGATAAATAACTAATATTTTTTAAAAATAAATAGCGTAATATGTTAATACATTCTTATTCATAATTAATACCTAAACAATAACCTCAATACATAAATTGTACTTGTTAAAACATCCAATTACACTTTTCTAATTTATTTTTTTTATAAAATGATTGATGGTGACACTAAACTTCTAATTTATTATTATTTATCTCCGAGGAATTCGCTATAAATGACTGACTAGTGAATATAAAAGAAAGAAAAAAGAAAAGAAAAATTGCGGTATTTACGGGGTGACAAAAAGATAAAGAAACAACTTATTATCAAGTTTGATTGATAAGTTTAATTATTAATATGTAAGTTTGAAGAGCTTCTCTACCTTTCCTTCCTTAAAACACGTTAAAGTTCAACTTTGTGCTATATGGTCAAAAAATATCGGCAATGGATTATTAAATAAAGAGCATCACAGGTTGGCATCACAAAATCACATTAAAAAGTACTATATTAAAATGATTAAATTTTAAAATATCGATCTAGGAAACTAAACACGCTTTCTAATTAAATTATAAAAGGTTTTGAATAACATTTTTATTCTTTTTCGGGGTTGTTGTTTCTTAGGCTTGTTGACCTGTCCTTGTACCTTGGTTGGCAAAAGAGAAAAGAATTTAAGTTAAAGCTACATTTTTTACACACACAATATATTTTTTCTTTATTTTTAAAATACAATTTATTAAATATCAATTTAGGTGTTGAAATTAATAGTTTATAATCGTACAATTCAAAAGAGACGATCAAAGAATGAGTTGTTAGGTATACTAACTTCTCTCTAAATATTATACCTTCCATTCCATTCTTTGTTACATACGGTCGTCGGTACGCTCGAGAAGTATGCATAAATTTATAAAAATCATTCATGTGAAAGCACAAAAATCTGTATTATTTATAAAAGAATTTGTCTAAATAATTTCGTCACGTCTATTTTAATTTTTTTGTCAAATAAATTCAAATTTTATTATTTGATAATAGTTGTATGATTTTTAATTATTTTATTCATATTTTAACAAATTTCAGGGTGTTGATTGTTCAGTTTAGATTAATTTCCCGTAAAAAACTATCTTAATTGATTATAAATAAAATTTGTGCTTAGTTTTAAGTCGGTTTAAGAATCATATTAAATTAGTGACTTTAATTGGATCAACTTTTTTCTTATTATTTGCATTTTTATTTAAATTTTAATGTGACACAAGTTTAACATTTTAACTAATAAATTAATAAAATTTGATTAATTACAATATGAATAGAGGATACTGAAATCAAGTTGACACGCACCTTACAGAAAATAATAATATTTTAAAGTTAATATCAAAAGGATACTAAAAACTTTAAAATATAATTACTAATCATTAGGAACTATATCAATAAGCCAAACCGATATGTAGGTGCATTACTAAAATAATTCTTAATATCGCATATATATATATACAGTGTATGTGTAAAATTAACTGCACTTACTCATTACTTAGTATATTAAATTTTGAAACGTAAAAAGTTATTTTTATATATGTAACTTCATCTACTTATTATTCTATATATTAAAATTTAAAATGTATAAAATTATTCGCATTGACTACACTTATTACTCTCTGCATTAAAATTCAAAATGTATAACTTATGAATTAAAATTATATTTTATTTACACTTATTATGTTTGAATTGTATTTAAAGAATGTTTATTAGTATTGATGGTTATATTATATTACAAACAGCGACATAAATATTTATACTATAAATTAGCTTACATTACCATTATTAAAATTAATTATAATATTTTTCATAATTTACGAATTAAAATTATTATTGTTTTTTAATATAATTTATATTTTATTATGTACTTTAAATAATAAAATATATTTTGAATTAAAAAAATTAAACTTACAAAATTATTAGTTTATATTATATATTGTTAAATTAAATTTATAATAAAAGACAAATTTACATATTTAAATTATTTTATTAATTAGTTTAACATAATCTATATTTCAATATGTACTTCAAATATTAAAATGTAATTTGAATAAGAAAACACATTCATAAAATTATTTGTTTATATTATATATTGTTAAATTAAATTTTTAATGAAAATATAATTTTGCATATTTAAATTATTTTATTAAATATTTTAATATAATCTATTTTTTTAATATTTATTAATAATACTAAATTGAAGTTTAAATTAAAAAAACTACATTTATCAAATTATCAGTTTATAATATATATTATTAAATTAAATTTCTAAAAAAAACAAGTTTACAAATTTAAATTATTTTATTAATTATTTTAATATAATATATAGTTTAATATATATTTTAAAAACTAAAACTTACTTTAAAAGGAAAAAAAATTATACTTACATAATTATTAGTTTATATTAAATATTGTTAAGATCAAATAAGATAATTTAAAGTTATTTTCATAATTTGCATAATTTAAAAATTATAATTATAATTAATTCATACTTATTAATTTTGAATTGTATTTAAAGAAAATTTATTAGAATTGATAATTATATAATATTAAAAATGATAATAACAAAACTACTATAAATAATATTTAATAAAAAATTATTAAAATTTATTATAAATAATTTAAACAAATTTTAAAATTTTCTATGTTAAATATTAAAAATAGAAAAAGAAATATTGATTAAATTGTACAAAAATACTTTCAAAAAAATTTGATGAAGTTATCAATTTATCTTTTAATTATAAATAAAAATATATCTTTATTTTAATTTCTATTTAACATTTGAATGTTAATTATTATTTTATATTATATATTATTAAATTAAATTTCTAATGAAAAGAAAAGTAAACTATAATATAAATGAAAAGATAATTTTTATTATATTAATTTTTTATTTTCTGACTTTTCATATATCACTAAGTAGGATTTTATCTCTATTTATATAAGTCATATTTACACAACTTTTGAAAACTTGCTCACAGTTTTTTCTATTGTCATCTTTTTTCTTTGTATTTTGCAATTATGTTAGTTGTCAAGAATTACCTACCTACGTAAGTACATACATTTTTGAGTTTGATATTTTTTAGTTTGTTTAACTAAATTATGTTATATATTTCAATTTAATTTTTTTGAGCAAGCATAAAGCTGTATTTTTTTAAAATGATATCATGTATTGAATTTTATTTTTATATAATTAATTTGTATCAAATCTATCATTATTTTTCATTTTTTTTTGTAAGAGAATAACAAGTTGCAATGAAGATAAATGGACTTTTCTTAACGATTTGAATTCAACAATAGATAATTATATCAAATCTATATCTCCAACTATGGAAACACTAAACTAAAAAGAAAAAGAAATTAATGTATAAATTATAAATTTGTAATGTATTTTTCAAATTTTTTAGATCATAAAGTAATTTATATTTGATATTTTTTTTAGGTCATAACTTGAGGAAGATGAAGCAGAAAATAGTAAATAAAAGGCAACAATGGAAGATTTAAAAAATTGAACTATTTTTATTGCAATATTGTATAAATACTTTTAACATTATGTAGAATTTTGTTATAAAGTAAAATATCATCAAATATTTAAGTCTTTTATAAAATAATTTTGTTATCTTATTATATATATTCTTCTTACTTTGTTATTATTATTATTATTATTATTATTATTATTATTATTATTATTATTATTATTATTGACTTTATTCTTAACATAAAATTTGCCTATATTTTATATGTCTCATAAATTTTATATTATATCAACTTCTATAATTTTAATTGATATAAAGATTAATTTTTGTATTAAATAAAATTATTCTTCTTTTTTATTTTTTACCTAAATCTTAATTGAAAAATTTTTAATTACTATTTTTTTCTCTCCTTCTATTATTTTAATTTTTTAAAAATAATTTAATAGGAATTTATGTATCATAATTATGTATAACCTATTAATGTAGATAATATTTTTTTTTATATTTTATATTATAATAATTATGATGATAATAATTGATGAATTGTATTTACAAAAAAATTATTAAAATTGATGTTTATATTATGTTAGAAATGACAATAACAATATTATTGTGAATGATACGTTGATCGCGAGTGTCGCACTCGGACAAATTAATAAAAATTGAATTGCATAAAAAATATGTAGTAAGAGGTGCAATCCGAGTCGTCTCCCAACGATGATAACGTTATATGATTATAAAATTAGAGGGAGTTTGATTTATAGAATAACACTAATTAGAATCAAAAGTTAACAAGAATTAAAAACTCTAATACAAGAATTTAGAAGAACTACGACCACTCTATCACTAGATTCCAAGAAGATGCATCAACCAACAAATTAGTGATTAACATTAAATTCTAATGAAACCTCAATTCAAACTAAGCATTCACACAAGAACCCTCATGCATTCGATTAACACATAATTCGCTCAAAGTTCAGAAACCTCTAGAACCTAATTGATTTGTGTTAATTTAATTCACCAATGTCATTAATCTTAGCTCTCAAACATAAACATCTAATTCACACTCCTTCAAGAATTAATTACATACATCAACCGAATAATATATAATCAAACAACTGCACAATTATCAATCCAAACAAAGAACTTCAATTCGAAATCATAATTAGTAAAAGGAGAAAGAAGGAAGAGATGAAACCGAATTTGTTGAATAAATTGTGAAACTGATCCTCAAGAGTGTCTCAATCCTTTTTCAATTTTTGGACTAGATGAAAGTATAAGCCTACATTAATGGAGGAAAATGAAAAGTAAAAATGAAAGAGAAAAAAAATGAGAGAGAGAAGAGAAGAGAAGAGCCAAAAATTAAATTCAAAATTCAAAATTCAAAAATCAAAAATTCTGTTCGTCACTTTGTTCCATTTTTTCGGCTATGAAAATGACCTCTTTTTGATTCGTAGCCTGAAAGACAATTGTAGCCTTGGATGTTAGCTTCAAAATACCACTGGAATAGGCTTAATCGGACATCTATGGACTGAGATATGACCCAAATATTGCACCTTGCTTAGGATCCGCGACTGCAGCATTTTGACTTCTTCCAGGCCCAGTTTTAGCTTCTTATCATCAGAATTGGTTTCTGACCTCTCATAGCAATTGTGCACCTTTCTCTTAGCTTTCCTACAAATCAAGAATCAAAATGAAAGGAGTTCTACAACTTAAGATATAGTCCAGAAACCAAAACAAGATCAGAATTTGTCAAATACTGAAAAAATTAAATAAAGCCCAAGTAGAATTCAAACATCATAACATGATCCAATTCAACTAATTAAGCACAAAAAATGATTAATGAGCTAAGAATGAGAGAAAATAATATTATAAAAATCTAATTGATCATACGTTGCTTAATAAAAAATTATTAAATTTTTAAATATAAAAAGTTTTGCAAATTTTACTGTCAAGTAAAATTGTACCTAATGAACAAAAATAATTAAATAGTAAAAAAAATCTATTAATTTCTTAAGTAACATTTTAATTGAAAATAGAATTATATATTTACTTTAAGTTATACTTAAATTTGAGTGATATTAATTTAAATTATTTTATTAAATACTATATATAATCTATATTTTAATTTGCACTTTAAATACTAAAATGTACTTTAAATTTTAAAAAAATTACATTTACAAAAATAGTAGTTTATATTATATATTGTTAAGTTAAATTTCTGATGAATAGACAAATTTATATATTTAAATAATTTTATTAATTAGTTTAGAATAATCTATAGTTTGATATGTACTTTAAACTCTAAAATTTACTTTTAAACTAAAAAATTAACACTTACAAAATTATTATTTTATATTATATATTGTTAAATTAAATTTCTAATGAAAAGATAACTTTACAAATGCAAATACTATATATAAAATAAAATTAAAATTATTAAAATAAATTATAATATTTTACATAATAAAAATAATTAATAGGAAAAGAATATCTATAAATTTGTTGAGTTAGTTTTTAATTAAAAATAACATTGTTTCTTTACTTTAAGTTATGTTTAAATTTAAATTATATTAATTTAAATTATTTTAAAAATTAATTTAATATAATTTATATTTTATTATGTACTTCAAACATTAAAACATATTTTGAATTAAAAAAATTACTCTTACAAAATTATTAGTTTATATTATATATTGTTAAATTAAATTTCTAATAAAAATAAGTTTATATATTTAAATTATTTTATTAATTAATTTAATATAATCTATAGTTCAATATATACTTCAAATATTAAAATATAATTTGACTTAAAAAAATTATATTTATAAAATTATTAGTTTATATTATATATTGTTAAATTAAAAATAATGAAAAAATAAGTTTAAATATTTAAATTATTTATTAATTATTTTAATATAATCTATAATTCAATATGTACTTCAAACACTAAAATGTACTTTAAATTAAAAAAATTACAATTACAAAATTATTAGCTTATATTATATATTTTTAAATTAATTTTCTAATAAAAAGACAAGTTGACTTATGAAAATAATATATATATATATATATATATAAAATAAGATCAGAAAATTTTAAACCACATTAAATTTAAAAATATTAAAATTAATTATACTCATTTGCATAATTTAAGAATTATAATTATAATTAATTTATACTCATTATCTTTGAATTGTATTTTAGAAAAAATTATTAGAATTGATAGTTATATAATGTTAAAAATGACAGTAACAAAATTACTATAAATGGTATTTAATAAAAATAGAAAAATAATATTAATTAGATTCTTCAAAAATATTTTTAAAAAAATTGATGAAGTTCTTGAATTACCTTCTAATTAAAAATAAAAATATATCTTTGTTTTAAGTTCTATTCAACATTTGAATTTTATCTATCGTTTTATATTATATATATATATATATATTATTAAATTAAATTTTTAATAAAAGGCAAGTAAACTATAATACAGATGAAAAGATAACTTTTATTATATTTTTTTTTAAATTTTAATATATCTCTAAGTAGGACTTTATCTCTATTTATATAAGTCATATTTATATAACTTTTAAAAACTTGCGCACCTTTTTTCTTTTTTGGCATCTCTTCTCGGACAGCTCACAAACTAGACTTTAAAGAGTCTATCAGTATAGAAGAGAAAATTTATCTTTATCTATTAAATGACTCATCTGTATATCAACCATAAAAAAAGATCTTATTAAAGGCATACAATTGATAAGAAAGCGAGTAAGCCAACAATGTTCTTTTATGGTTGCTTTTGTGTGAGCCAGTTAAAGTTTTAGTTAGAGTTTGATAGGATGTTTCTCCTAGGTACTTTTGATACAAGAGAATACTCATCTTTTATAGGAAGTATAATAGACGAAGTATAAGGTGCGTTTCCCTCCTAAATATTTGAGTTAGAGTTTATTTTAGTGATTTACCGTTCTTTCTATTGTCCTCATTTTTTTATATTTTACAATTATGTCAGCTGTCAATAATTACCTGTCAATGTAAGTATATGTATTTTGAGGTTGATATTTTTTATTTTGTTTTACTAATTGTGATATATATTTCAATTTAATTTTTTATGTAAGCATAAAGGTGTATTATTTTTAAATGATATCATATATTAAATTTTATTTTAAACTGATTAATTTGTATCAAATCTATCATTATTTTCTTTAATACATCATAATTAATTATTTACTTTTATGTTTTTCATGCTTTTGTAAAGAATAACAAGTTTCAATAAAGATAAATAGATCACCATTATGGGATACACTAAATATATATCACAAAAAAGAGTTAATTAGTACTGATACAGTACTAATTGATAAAAATGTATTAGTATTTGTATTTTTCTGATTAAAAATTTATTATTTTTAATAAATTATAATTATGTTATTTTTTATATGTTGTTGTATAATAATTAACTAACTTAATTTATTTTTAAATTTTTTAATTGATTAATTTTTTCTTTCTATAGTATGAAGTATTTCTTACTGGTTCAATGGTATATTAAAGGAAGGAAAAATATACTTCATAACAAATTTTTTAGTGACAAAGAACAAAGATAGATTTGCTGCTGTTGAAAATAATTCTTTCATTTTACAATTTTATGCCACTAACTATTATTAAGGAATTAAATGATGATAACATAATTCCTTACCATATCTTTGAGTTTTTGAACTTTGAAAATTTGAAAAGTTGTTGTAAAAATAACATCTTAACAGGTATTTTACTGTAAAACTTTACTAAAATTGTTATATAATTTGTATTTAATTTATCAATTAGTTTCCTAAATTTATTTATTTTATGAATAGATGTGATTAGAGTGGTCATGCACACAATTTCTATTGAAAAAAAAAATTGCTCGAGGTAAGATAAAAGAAGGAAGAAATTAATGTATAAATTATAAATTTATAATGTATTGTTCAAATTTCTTAAATCATACAATAATTTATATTTAATATTTTCTATTAGGTCGCAACTTGAGGAAAATGAAATAAAAAATGGTGAACAAAAGGCAACAATGAGAGATTTAGAAGATTGAACCATTTTTATTATAATATTGTATAAATACTTTTAATATTGTGTAGAATTTGAAAAGTAAAAAAGTTACTACATATTTTTGTCTTTTATAAAATAATTTTATCTTATATATATATTTATATGTATATATATTGTAACGCCCCAAATTTTTGTAATATTGTTTAATTATTAAGTATCTATATACTTATATTTTATGTGTTGATTGACATGAAGATGATGGATATATGTGTGTGTGTGTGGATGCTGCTGCAGGGCATTCTCGTTGTAGCGAGAGGGCCTTGAGTGTGAGGCATGAAACTGTGTTTTTCTCACTGTAGTGAGAGAATTTTAGCTGTAGTGAGAAGGCGCTGGAAGAGAAAGATAAAACTGTCGCCTTGTCGCTGTAACAACAAAGCCACAGTTTGGGCTGTATTTCTAGGTGCAGTCTCGCTGTAGCGAGAGGGTCTTGCTGTAGTAAGATTATGTAGAAACCAAAGTACAGTTTTGTCTGAGTTTTTTGCTGTAGCAAAGGAGGGTGTCGTTGTAGCGAGGTCCCCTTACTACAGTGAGAATATTTCGCTGTAGCGAGAGTGTCGCGACCAGAAGAGGATTTAAAGGGGTTAAGGTTTGGGGAAACTTCATTTCTCACTTTTCCTTCGAGATTTCTTCGATTTCCTCACTCCCAAACCCTATTCCACCGGTTAAATCATCCCTAAAGCCGTTCGAGAACTAGATTGAAGGTTGGATTCATGTGGAGAATGCTTGGAGATAAGTTTTAATGATTAGGATTTTAGTTTTTCGTCCTCATTCTCCGATTTCTTTGAGTTCTCATGGAATTCCTCCATGATTTAGATCAAAAGTTCGTGTAGGGAGCCTTCTCATTATCGATTTTGTGTGTGAGTCTTTATTTGAGGTAAGGGGAGACTTTACCCTGTCTCATTTTACTTGAAAACCTATTTATTTGCTATGATTTTGTAATGTGATTGAGATTGAATGTATAGAATTGTGTATTTTGATGGATAATGTGTAGTGGGTGCGACTTTGACAACGTAAAAGCTAATTATGAGTGAATTTCTAGGAGGAACTGATGTTAAATGTGATGAGTAGAATGGTTGAGCCCAATATGGGTTAATAGGTGTGTTTGCGTGTCCTTGAATGAAGTAATTGGACAAGTGTGTCGCATGTGGTAGATGAATGTGGGCTAGTGCATCGTATACTGTGAATGAGTGTGGGCACTTGTGCCGTGTGTGTGAATGAATGTGGGCCTATGTGCCGTGAAATGTAAATGACTATGGATATTGTGTCGTGTGCCATGAATGAATAATATGTGTGGTTGAAATGTGTGTGAGAACGGGGCATATTGAATACCGTTGTAATGATGTTGTGAATGGTTCAATGATACATTAGAGGTGTGGAAGATGAAGATTGTAGTAATGTCAAAAAAACACAAGACACATAAAAAGATAACAAGCTAGAGTATTTCTGTGATAAGTTGCTTGCTTTCCTTGAGGCTCTATCTCTCTTTAAATATTAATTGTGAAACTTTACAAAAAGGAATATGCTGTAAATGTTCCTCTAATACAACAGATTTTCAGGGATTATAAACAACTTCCTAAAACTGAGATCTATATATGGTAATAAAATAATTTTGCAATAAACAAGTATCAATTACAATAAATATGTATAGTTGTATTGAGATATTGACATCCCCCTCAAATTGATGCTGGTAAGTCAACCAGTAGCAATTTGTCAACAAGAAACTTATGTCGTGGCTTTGTCATTGCTTTAGTAAAGATATCTGCTACTTGGTGGGTAGTAGAAATGTAAGGAAGAGAGATAAGTTGTTTATTGAAGACCTCTCTAATATAATGGCAGTCCACCTCGATGTGCTTGGTACATTCATGGAAAACGGGATTGGTTGCGATCTGAATGGCATTTTTATTATCAGCATACAATGGGGTGGAATCAAATTGTGCAAAGCCAAGTTCCTCTAAAAGACTTCATAGCCAAACAATTTCTGAACTAGTACATGACATTGCATGATATTCAGCCTCGGTGGATGATTTAGCCACTAGATCTTGTTTCTTACACTTCCAAGATATCAATACATCACCTAGAAACACACACCAACCTGTAGTTGATCGACGACTGTCGGGATAGCCGGCCCAATCAGCATCACTATAAGCTTTTAGCTACAAAGATTTACCAAAGGAAAAACACAACCCACGCATAGCAGTGCCGAGAAGGTAGCGAATCATACGATGAACAGTAGCAAGATAAAGATGTCGAGGAGAGGAAATAAACTGACTAACTTGGTGAACTGCTATGAAATGGCAGGGTGAGTGATTGTTAAGTATATAAAACTTCCAACAAAACGTTGATAAAGAGTAGGATCAGGCAGCAAATCACCTACGATTTTGTTGTGTTTCACATTGACTTCCATAGGACTATCCATCGAACTAGCACCATGTAAACCTGCCAAAGCCACGAGATCTTGGATATATTTATATTGATTCACAAAAATTCCATTTGACCGATGATGAACTTCTAGACCCAAAAAATATGTGAGATGACTCAGATCCTTCATGTGAAAAGTAGAATTAAGCATTTCTTGAAGCTTGGAAATTAAGCTTCTATCTGAGCCGGTGATAACAATATCATCCACATAAATTAAGAGAAGAACTATCCCTGTAGAAGACTTATGAAAGAAAAGAGAATAATCATTGTGGCTTTGTGAAAAAGAGAAGGTGAGAAGTGTACTGCGAAACTTCTCAAACCAAGCACGAAGTGTCTGCTTAAGTCTATATAAAGACCGTTTTAATCTACAAACATACTGAGGAGAAGAAGTAGACAAACCAGGAGGAAGCTTCATGTAAATTTCTTCATTAAGATCACCATTAGAAAAACATTCTTCACATCCATTTGATGAAGTGGCCAAGACTGAGATGCATCAATAGCAAGTATAGTTCTAATAGTAGTTAATTTAGCCACAGAAGCAAATGTCTCCTCATAATCAATTCCATATTTTTACTTATTACCAAGAGCCACAAGATGTGCTTTATAATGATCCAAATAACCTTTAGAATGTAGCTTAATAGAAAAAACCCATTTACTCCTAATGGGTTTAATATTCGATGGACAAGGAATAATGTCCCAAGTTTGATTCCCCTTAAGAGCCTCCAATTCTGCTTGAATAGCCTATTTTCAACACTCTTGCCCCATTGCCTATTTATAACTTGATGGAACAGAAATAGAAGTCAAAGTAGTACTGAAGGATACATGGGAAAAAAAATCATACCAATCTGGAGGTCTAGATGGCCGAGTGGATCGACGAATAAGAGGCACAACAGGATCTTGTGTCGGGCTAGGATCTGGATGAGAGCCTAACTTGTTACGACGTCTTTCATACACAAAACTAGGTTTGAAACGTTCCACTGTGGTTGAATCATTTGAAAAGTGAGGCATAAGCGAAAGTGAAGAAGATTGTGGTTCAACATATGATTTTAAAAAAAATTGTTTTTTTTTTAAAAAATAACATTCCTAGATACTCTCATGTGACAAGCAGATGGATCATAACAAACATAACTTTTTTGTGAATTAGAATAACCCAAGAAGGCACACTTAACAGATTGAGCAACAAGTTTATGACGCTTATGAATAGAAAGATGCACAAAACAAACACAACCAAATGTATGAAGACTAGAATAAGAAGGAGTATATCCATGCAACTTATGAAATGGTGAAACATTACCTAACAAGGGAGATGGAAGACAATTTATTAAATAAACTGCAGTAGAAAGAGCTTCACACGAGAAAGGAGGAGGAACAGATGATTCAAGAAGAAGAGTTCTAACAACATAAAAAATGTGACGATTCTTTCTTTCGGCTACGCCGTTTTGTTGTGGTGTTGAAGGACAAGCGTTGAGAAATTATTCCCCTGTTTTGTAGAAAGACTTGAAATTCATTAGACATATATTCCCCACCTGAATCAGATCTCAAAATTTTTATATGCTTGAAGAATTGAGTCTCAATGAAGGCTACAAAACATTTAAAAATTGAGAAAATATATGTTTTAGACCGAAGAAAATACACCCATGTAAAGTGACTACAATCATCTATGAAAGTAACAAAATACTTATAGTGTGCATAAGAAATAACAGGAGCAATACCCAAACATCACTATGGATTACATCAAAACATTCAGTTGCTTGGAATGAATTAGAAGGAAAGGGCAGAACTTTACTTTTTTCCAATTTACATGTGGTACAATGAACCAGATTTAAGCAAGATACAAAGAATGTAAGGATTGGGATGGCCTAGACGCTTATGCCACTCTTGGTTACCAATTTTTGCATCAATACAAGCAAGTGAGAGTAAAGGAAATTTAGGACAAGTTCCAGAAAGAGGAAATCTAGGAACTTGTATAAGAAAGAGTCGTTCCACTTTAGGCCCCTTCACGATTATTTTCCCCGACACTTGATCCTGCATAATACAACCAAAAGAAGAAAATTGCACATTACAATCATGGTCTACTAATTGTCCAATAGAAATAAGATTAGTAGATAGTCCAGGAGGCACAAAAACATTAGTCAGAGATGGAGAAATATCACCAACAACACTTATATCTAGAGAATTTTCATCAGCAGTATGTATTTTTTGAGTTCCAACATATTTTTGAACATTGGACAGCGGTACAATTGTATTTGTCATATGATTAGAAGCTCCAGAATCAATATACCAAGGTAGAGAATGAGAATTGAAACTACCTGAGAATCCAAATGCAGAAAAAGTAGAAAGTATCATCTGTTGTATCATTTTAGGAGTGAGTGTATTTGGATTTTGAGATGAGGCAGAAGGTGCAGCTGTATCATGTTTGATCATAGGAGTAGCAGTAGCAGCAGAACTTGACGCACCAACTGAGGTATGATATGCAGTTCCTTGCCTCCTTACAGGTTGTGTGGGACATGAGGAAATGATGTGTCCCCGTTGTTTTTAATAATTACAAAATTTATGCAAATAATCCTTTGCAATGTGACCAAATCCTTTACAACTATAGCATTGAATACCACACACATTTTTCCCTTTGCTTCTTCATTATGCTGCATAGGCTACATTAATTGGGTCATTAGCATTAGCTTTCTGTTCCATTGATGTTGAGTCAGTAAGCGTTGTTCTTCTTGAAGGAGTGCACTCAAACAAGCATCTAAGGAAGGTACAAGATCGTGGTTCATCAGATTAGAACAAGCCATTTCAAAGTCTGGACGCAACGTCATCAAAAATTGGTTCCTTTTGCTAGATTAATGTACTTTTATGATAGCAGTGAGAGCTGCAGCAGGAACATCACCCTGAACAATATTTGAATATTCTTCCCAAAGGTTCTGAAAAGTAGAGAGATATTCTTCTATTGAAAGACTTCCTTGTGTGAAATTTGCCATAGTTTTCTTGCTGAGTTTTCTTGATGGTAA
The DNA here is from genome assembly GCA_024086825.1 of Abrus pulchellus subsp. cantoniensis. NCBI lineage: Eukaryota > Viridiplantae > Streptophyta > Magnoliopsida > Fabales > Fabaceae > Abrus > Abrus pulchellus. The sequence continues at coordinate 19,208,168 of CM044056.1, forward strand.
ACCTTTTTAAGATATTCCCACATTTCCTTGGCAGTCTTATGAGGTCTAAATTGAGAACAATGTGAGGTTCCACTGAGCTGATTATCCACGTCATGACAAGAGCATCCTTAATTTCCCATTTTGCCAAGGCCTCTGCATCTTTGGAGATGGATCCTTCCCATCAATATGACCCCATAATTCTTTCTCTTTGACGAATAATTTGAATTGAAATTCCCAAGCAAAGTAATTTTTTCCATTAAAACGAACAACAAATAACCAGGAAACACAAAAGCATTAACCAAGAAATGTGTTGAGATATGTCCATGACACAAATAACCAGGACAAAGAAACTGACCACGCTTCAGAGTTTTAGCTCTGATACCATGTCAGAAAAACACAAGACATATAAAAAGATAACAAGCTAGAGTATTTTTGTGATAAGATTGCTTGCCTTCCTTGAGGCCCTGTCTCTCTTTAAATATTAATTGTGAAACTTTACAAAAAGGAATATGATGTAAATGTTTCTATAATACAACAGATTTTCAGGGATTATAAACAACTTCCTAAAACTGATATCTATATATGGTAATAAAATAATTCTGTAATAAATAGGTATCAATTACAACAAATATGTACAACTGTATTGAGATATTGACAAGAAATACCTAGGGGAAGAAAGAGTGGTGGTGACACCAACAATGAGCGTGGGTGCACCACGTGCACACACTCTCATCCTGACTAGACCTCTGACCACTACATTTGCTAAACGACCTGTGACTGCCCACGCGATATTCATGAGGCGGGGTAACCGGCGACCATTCATGGTGTGAATCAGTGATCACAGTACCACAGTGATTGTGGCTAGGTGCGGTAAGCACACGTGTGTGAAATATTGGTGGAATGAGTGCACCAGTTGTGTTTTAAATATGAATAGATGATGAATGATGATTGTGGCTGAGATTGAGATGCTTGTCTTGTGAATGCATAGTTTAGATATGTCAGTAAATGTGTAGTATTTGAGGTGACTCTCTATATTTGTGTGTGTTGGATAATATGGAGTACTCACTCTTACATTCATTTTTCAGGTAATCAAGACAATCAACACCAGGCTCAATGAAAGGGTGGATGAAATTGCTATAGGGCTTATGATATTATTTTGAAAATGTTGTATTTGAAATAGTCCTGTAGCAGTTAATTGATATAAACTTGTAACCCTTTCCTTCATTTTGAAATATTTTGTGAAACCATATGATGAGAATTTTATTTAAATGAAAAATTTTAATATCCTTATTTTTGCAAAATTTATTATTTGGAAATCAAATTAAGGTGTTACATATATCTTATTTTATTATTATATATATTATGTATTGACTTTGTTCTTAACATAAAATTTGTTTAAATTTTATATGTGACTCATAAATTTTATATTATATCAACATTTGTAATTCTAATTGATATAAAAATTAATTTTTATATTAAATAAAATCATAATTTTCTTTTAGTTTCTACCTAAATCTTAATTAAAATTTTTTTAACTACTCTTTTTTTCTCTACTTCTATTATTTTAATTTTTTAAAAATAATTTAATAAAAATTAACTTATCTTAATTATGTATAACTTATTAATGTAGATAATATTTTATTTATATTTTATATTATAATAATTACGATGACAAATTTAATTTTTTTATATTAATTTTATATTATAATGAATGAAGATGTAAAGAAAATATAACGTTTTAACTTTGGATTAAGTTCAAATTTTAGATATATATATATATATATATATATATATATATATATATATATATCATTTGTTTCAAAAGTTAACAAACATTTCCCTTTACATACTTTTAAAATTTTATGTGTATGAAATTTAGATCTTCACAACTACCAAAAGACTTGCAATCCAAGAAAGATTGAGGTTAGTATTTAAAATATTATAAAAATATTCTTTATATTAACATATCAAATTATATTTATTTATTAGAATTCTATATTCTCACTATATGATTATTCAAAATTTTTAAATTAGAATACAAGTTCTAATGTTTTTAAAAATTTTCTTAAGAGTATTCAATTACAAACGCGGAGAACCATGCTTTCTAATGGAAAAATTTAGTCATTTGTGGACTTAAAGTTAGTTTCCAAGATATAAATGAAAATACAGGTATTATACATAAAAATATTAATTCAATACAAATATTTTTTATTAATATAATTATTTATTATGTTATACTCTTAAAATTATAAATTTTTTAATTTTTAAAAAAATATTTAAATTAAGTTCACTAAATATTAACTTTTTGTTTTCTAAGACCATGTGACATATCAAATATTAGACTATAGAGATAGACACAAGGACATCACACAAAAATTATATCTGAAAACAATCATCAAATCTCAAATATATATGATCTGCGTCAAAATTGTTAGAGCACATCTATTTTTTTAATGGCGATATAATATTTTATTGTGTTTATTTTAAATTTATATTTTTAAAATAATTATAGATCTAATAAATATTTTAATGTATAATATATATACTTAAATTAAAATTTTATTTATTTATTTATTGGTCTTTTTTAAGATGAAACATATTATTATCTTAATAAATATTATCTTATGTTTATTAATTCTATTATTATTACATTAACAAAATTATTTAAAATTATTTCATATTTTAAAATTAATTTACTTCTTTATTTTAATTAGAGAATAATTATAAAAATTTATTCATGCATGTATTGGTATTAGTATTATAAACTGTAATGATTTTTGCTTATTTATTTATTAATATAATTCATTTATACACGTATAAAGTTTATCATAACTACTCTTATAATTAATATTTTATCATACAAATTATAAATTAAAATAATGCTTACTCATTTATTAATAATTTTGGTATTAATATTATTAACAGTGATGATATTTGCTTATTTATTTATTAATATAATTTAATTATACATGTATAGAGTTTATAATAACTACTCTTATAATTAATATTTTATCATACAAATTATAAATTAAAATTATGCTTACTCATTTTTTTAATAATTTTTTAAAATTGTAGGTGATAAATCAAATCAAATTATTAAATAATAACTTATGTATCCTGTAGAATTATTGAATACTTTAAATTTTAATAGATTTCCTCCCTATTACTTGCAACTTAAAGAAGGAATGTCAATTATGCTACTTAGAAACATCAATCTAACATTAAGAATGTGTAATGGAACAAGACTCCTTATCAAGGACAATCATTAAATTATGTTGGATTATATTTACCAAAACCAGTATTTTATCATAGTCAATTATATGTTGTATTATTTAAAATAATGTCAATAAAAATAAAAATATTTATTATTAAAAAAGATAACAAATATATAGGATATACAAAAAATATTGTATATAAAGAAATATTTCATAATCTTCTTCAGTGTAATTATATTTAATATAATAAATTATTTTACCATATTTATATATTTTTATATTTAAATTATATATTTTATATTTTAAAATAAATTAATTTAATAAAAATAAAATAAACTCGTGTAACGCACAGATATATTTACTAGTTAAAAATGACAGGTAGGTACATTATTAAAATAATTCTTAATGTCGCATTAATACCAAATAATAATACAAAATGGTTTAAAATAATACATCTTAAAAATATGTCACAAAATCATACTTAAGATTTGTTTGTCCTTAAGCAAATTTCTAACTTAGAATATATATATATATATATATATATATATATATAAAAGAGAAGGGAATATTAAGACAAGAGACTAGGAACCCAGGAGAATCTGATGACGTTAATGTTAACATGAATTCTGATGCTGCCACGAACAATACTGCTACCCTGAAGCTCTCAAAGAAGGACTCACTTTTGAATGACACTGAGGGTGAACCTATGGACTATGGAGGATTGGTATGACATGTCAGAGGAGGATGAGAATCACTGGTACAATGATCAGTGTAAAGATGACAAAAAAGATGACAATTTCAACCCTTGCCCGGATGTGAAAGTAACACTAGAAGAATTTGAGGAATGGTGCCAGCCTTGGAGAGGGTCCTTAGTGGTGCATCTATTGGGAAAACAGGTTTCCTTGAGATTCCTGGAGATCAAGCTCAGACAAAAGTGGGGGCAATGTTAAAGTTGTTGATCTACCACAAGATTATTTCCTAGTCCAATTTGCTTCACAGGAGGACTACAAGCTCGCGCTATATGAGGGGCCCTAGATGATAGCGGACCACTATTTGGTGGTGCAACATTGGCAACCTTTTTTCATTGAAAATTGTCAGATATTAAATCAAGTTGAATATTTTTGTGGGTGCTTACATAGCCGCACCGTTATCTTGCTTGAAGAAATTGAATAATATTGGACCACATACTGCATAACTTCACCTGAAAAAAGCTGGTAGCCGAAAGTATATTGCTGGCATGCACTGTTAGACAAAGCCAATTTGATTCCAACTTTCACGTTGCTTCTTCAAACGGTTTTTCTAAATAATAATATTATATTGTTTTTAAAGACTATAAAAGGCCAATGCTTGTACTGTGAGTATACATGAATTAAGATTTGAAACATTTAAAGTCCTCTTTCATTTTTTTCTCTATGCTGATGTGCGTGTGTTTGTGAGGAGAAAAATACTTAGTGTAATTATAATGTCCTGAGTGATATAAAATTGGTATCAAAGCAGGTTAGATCTAGCATTGGTTTTGTGAGTTTGTGTCAACAAAAAAAAGTTTGAGTGTGTAAGGAACAAGAGAGTCCTCACTTTATCAAAATTTTTAGAATCTATTTGAGAGAGAAAGATGGGTACAAACTATAATATTATTTGGTCCAGTCCCAAATTAGATAGAAAATTGAATTATAATTATTGGGCATTGTTGATGTCCACCCATTTAAAAGCTCACAAGATTTGGAGCTTTATTGAACCAGGCTTACAACAAGGAGCTGAGGATGCTGCTCAAAGGAGTCATACAAAGGAGTAGAGAAAGCTCAAAAATCCAAACTGCAATCCATGCGTCGAGAATATAAAAGATATGAGATGTCCAGTTCAGAAACTATGGAACAATAATTTTAACAGGTAAAAGATTTTGTCAATGAGATGAGGGTGTATAGAGAAGACATCCCTGAGAGCAAGGTGGTGGAGAAAATTTTACGCACCATGCCAATAAAGTTCAATCATGTGGTGACTACAATAATTGAGTCCCAAGACACTGACACTATGACAGTTGCAGAGTTACAAGGTAGTATTGAAAGTCATATAAGCAGAATATTGGAGAAAACAAAAAAGGTAAATGAAGAAGCTTTGAAGAGTCAGGTGAATTTTACCAATGTAGCAGAATCTAACCGAAACTTTAGAAGTAGAGGTCGTGGTAACGTCAGAGGAAGATGTCGTTGTAATTTTAATCAACAATGGAGAGACAACAATTTAAGGACATCTAATAAAGGAAGAGGTGAACACAATTTCAGATCTACCAACCGTGGAATAGGAGGCTTTAACCACCAAGAAAGGACAAACTTTAACTGCTACCATTGTGGAAAGTTCAGACACAAAGCTGCAAATTGTAGATACAAACAACAAGCAAAAATGGCAGAAAATTAACATCAATATGCTGGTGAGAGTTCTGATAATCCCCAAACTTTACTTCTAGCAGTAAATAATTTTGCAGGCGATGGAAATATCTGGTAATTAGATACAGGCTGCAGCAACCAGATGTTTGGGAAAAAGGAGTTATTTTCCTCATTAAATGAAACGACAAAATCTACTGTAAAATTCAAATATTCCTATTTTGGGAAAAAGCCAAATTGCTATCAGATTGAATGATGGTTCTCAAAATTTCATCTATCATGTCTTCTATGCCCCTAGTCTTCATCACAATTTGTTGAGCATGGGACAATTATCGAGAAAGGCTACAACATGCAGATTCGTGATGGCTACTGTACCTTGATCGATAAAAATGAGAGATTCATTACCAAGGTAAAAATGACTCCTAATTGTCTATTTCCTTTGAAGGTTCAACATAATAAAATTTCTTGCCTGAGTTCCACTATACAAAATGATGATTAGTTATGGCACATGCGCTTTGGATATTATCACTTTTCTGGATTAAATTTTTTATCTAGAAAAGAATATGTATCTGGTTTGCCTGTTATAAATATCCCTGAAGGTATATGTGAGACTTGTGAAATTGGAAAGAAACACAGAGAATCCTTTCCAACTGAAAAATCCTGAAGAGCATGAAAGCTATTGGAAATTGTCCATTTAGATTTATGCATGATTGAGATACTAACTCATGGCGGTAGCAGGTATTTTATTACTTTTATTGATGACTTTAGTAGAAAAGCTTGGGTGTATTTTTTGAAGCAAAAATCAGAAGCTTGAGATGCCTTTAAGTCATTTAAGGCATTTGTGGAGAAACAAAGTGGTTGCAAAATCAAAGCATTAAGGACAGATAGAGGCCAAGAATATCTCGCCTATACATTTTTCTTTGATTAACACGGAATTCAGCATCAATTGACAACCAGATACACTCCCCAACAAAATGGAGTAGCAGAAAGGAAGACAAGATAATCATGGACATGGTAAGATGCATGTCGAAGGCAAAACAACTTCCTAGAGAATTTTGGACAGAAGCAATTTCTACTAATGTGTATATTTTAAACCGGTGTCTAACAAAGAGTGTTTGTGATAAAACACCAGAAGAAGCTTGGAGTGGAAGGAAGCCCTCAATCCGGCATCTTTAGATTTTTGGGTGTATAGCATATGCCTGATAAGCATGTAATTAGGCTCTCTTTTATAACCCATATATTCATATTCGATCTTTATTTTATTTGGTTTTACACTAATTTATTTATTAATTGTGTAGTTTTATATAAAGAGGCCGCAAGTATATTTTGGGTGCATTTTTGGCCCAAATTGATAGAAGATTAGAGCTTTGCAGTAGTCAGCACGCCCAGCCCCTTTAAACAAGCACAGGAGTGCTTCAAGCACATGCACAGCCGTGCTCATTTGCGGAAAGCCCAATAATGAAGAGTTTTTAGGGTTTCAAACCCTATTAAGGAAGACCTGATACACCATTGAGGATATCTTTTGAAGGACCATTTTTGACATCTTATCTTTGGCTTTGGAATACACCTCTCATCTTGTCTCTCTTGCACGGGATCCTTGGCACATGCTTGGCGAGACTTGGAGCTTCTAGCGATCGTACTTGAAGACTGAGAACTCATCTCATTCTAGTTTGCTTTTTTTTTTATGACTTTATTCATGAATGTTTTAGTTCTTTTCTTTACATTAGTGTCCATAGCTAGGGCTATGGAAACTATTGTTTATGAATTTATGGAATTTTGATGTTTGAATCTTAATTTGATTTCTGTTATGTGATTAGATTTTATCCTATTGCGCTTATTTCTTAATGCTAATTAATTATATCGTTAGGCGACCGTATCTCAATTAATTAATAGATCTATAAGGTAAAACGAGACAAAGGATTAGGTGGACCAAACCAATCTTTCTCTTCTAATCGTTATTAAATTAACATGTTCATAAGTTCCTTAAGCTTTCTTAAATTGATGTCTTGCATGACCATTGGGGATGTTACTTTAGAGAAAAGAATATTAATATTGCATGATCATTGGGTATTAATAGTTTTCGTATGAATGATTGGTAATCACAAGGAAATCAAATTTAGATCTAAATAGAAAAATAACAAAGACGTGCAGTGTATTCTTGCTTTTAGTTTTATAATTGATTTTATAAATTCTTGTTTTTAATTAATTTCGTATCTTTGAAGCTTAAACAATTGAATTAGGAAATTCTTAGTAATTGAAAATTAATCCTTGTGGGACGATATTTCGAGAACTTAATTTAAGAACCTTTTATTACTTCTCGATAGGTACACTTTCCCTCCGAATAAGTTTTTAGCGCCGTTGCTGGAGATTGCTTTTTCAATATTAAGAAAATTTTAAATTTAATTGATTTAAGCAATTTGTGTTTTACTATATTTTAATTCTGTTTTGTTTATTGTTAATTTTTTTTATTTTTCTTATAATTTTCATATTTATTTTATTTTAATTTTTTTCACAATTTCTTTTAATATATGCTCACTCGTTCTAAGTATTCTACAGCTTGTTTATTTGATCCAAAAATTGAGAGAACAACGTGTAGACAAAGAAAAGAAGTGAGAGAGTAAAGAATGGCAGAGGGAAGGAGATCAATCCAAGATTGTATGACACCCATTGCTAGAGGCATTCTTGGAAGCATTGCGGCCCCTAATGTGGAGGCAAACAATTTTGAATTGAAACCAGCACTCATAACCATAGTCTAGAACTCCATACAGTTTGGAGGCATGCCTAATGAAGACCCCAATTTGCATCTAACAAAGTTTCTCCGATTGACGGACACCATAAAGTACAATGGAGTCTCCAACGATGCTATTCGACTCTGACTTTTTCCCTTCTCAATATCTGAAAAGGTGAATGCATAGTTTTCCTCACTCCCAGCTAATTCCATCAGAACTTGGGAGGATCTCACTCAACAATTTCATCAGAAGCCTTACATATTTGACTACTACTAGACTAGATATTATCTTTGGAGTAGGATTGTTTAGTAGATTCATGGAAGAGCCGCGTGCATGTCATGTACAAGAAGCAAAAAGAATTCTCAGATATATCAAAGGTACTCTGACCGATGGAATTTTTTATGCCAATAATGTTAATGTGAAGCTTATTGGCTATACAGATAGTGATTGGGCAGGAGATATAGAAACAAGAAAAAGCACATCAGGATACACGTTTCATTTGGGTTCAGGCGCAATATCGTGGTCCTTAAAGAAACAACCAATCGTTGCACTTTCAACAGCAGAAGCAGAATATATATTAGCAACTAGTTGTGCCACTCTGGCAATATGGTTAAGAAGAATTCTTGAAGTAATGCACCAGAAGCAAAATTCTCCCACAAAGATATTTTGTGACAACAAGTCCGCAATTGTACTTTGTAAAAATCCAATCTTTCATGGGCGCTCTAAGCACGTTGATATTAGATTTCACAAGATTCGAGAGCTAGTAGATGAGAAAGAAGTGAAGATTAATTATTGTCACACTGAAGATCAAATTGCAGATATTTTCACCAAGCCATTGGAGGTTGAATTGTTTTACAAATTGAAGAAAATGCTTAGAATGATATCAGCTTGATTTAAGGGAGGCAATATCAAAAATTAAATCAAGTTGAATATTTTTGTGGGCACTTACATAGCCGCATCGTTATCTTGCTTGAAGAAATTGAATAATATTGGACCACGTACTGCATAACTTCACCTGAAAAAAGATGGTAGCCGAAAGTATATTGCTGGCATGCACCGTTAAATCTTGGCCACAAATTAAGTAGACAAAGCCAATTTGATTCCAACTTTCACGTTGCTTCTTCAAACGGTTTTTCTAAATAATAATATTATATTGTTTTTAAAGCCTATAAAAGGCCAATGCTTGTACTGTGAGTATACATGAATTAAGATTTGAAACATTTAAAGTCCTCTTTCATTTTTTTCTCTATGCCTGATGTGCGTGTGATTGTGAGGAAAAAAACCTTAGTGTAATTATAATGTCCTGAGTGATATAAAAAATGCAAAACAGGTGAGGAAAGTGGCGGTTGGGGTGCGACTTCCTGATCTCACGTAGGAACTTTGTAATAAGAATTTTCTATGGAGAGCTAGATCATGCCTTGGTAGTATGTTAAAGATAGACATGGTAACCTCCATTCATAGCAGGGGAAAATTTCCTTGACTATGTGTTGAATAAATCTCAAGAAGCGTTTGGTGCCAAGAATTCGTTACATGGTGAGGGAGATAACTGTCGAATATGAAGGATTACACCTCAATGTCAATGTGATGTATGGGCATAGGGCACCTCAAGAAGCGTTTTGCTTGTGAAAGATATGGGCATAGGGAACCTCAATGTCCCAAAAAGCTTGATGAGGAAATCATTGATCAGGCTGTGGAAACCTCGCACATACCGACTGTTCCTCCGGCGACGGCTCACGTTCCAGGTGTGCCTAACAGTGATAGGGCTGACGTGGCTGATTCTGTTGTTAACCATGATCTAGTGCCTGAAAAATCGCAGCAATTAATTCTCCATGCAAATATAGCAGGTAACAATCTTACCATTACTAACAATGAGAAAAATAACATTGGTGCGACAAATAAGGAAAGGATGTAGTTGAGCTAAATAAGGAAACATAATCTTTATTTGGCCCCTGGATTATTGTAAGAAAATCAAAGAAGAATCGCATGCATAAAAATATGTTTACTGTCACCATGAAATCTGCTCCACCTAGTGTTGATTATCATAATGACCCCATGATTTCATCATTTGTTTCTAACGTGAATCAAAATGCTGATAAAGTGGGCCTTTCACGAGTTATTGCTTCTATCAACAAGCATAATTCACTTGTGCAGCTGTCGGTTTCACAAGTTTGTAATCAATTGGAAGGCAAACATCCTCAACACGGAGGATAGAAAACCTCTAAAGGAATTACCAAGCAAATGAAAAACAAAACTCTTGCGGTCTCAAACCAGGTGGTTGAACCCAAACCACCTTTTTGAAGGACCAAAATTGGCTACTACGGACAAAGAACTGATGAGGCAAAAGGAGCACGAGATGCTTTATAGAATGCGTATTATGCACAAACAAAACTCGGACATATTGGATTTAACAATTGCTAATTATGACAATGACAATATTGTTTTGATAAATCAACTTGCTTATAAGGCGCAGTTGAATAATAGCAAGGCTCTACCTAAGGATAACACGAGTATTGAAGTGGACTTGGTTTCCAATGAGAATGAGGAAGCTACCAAGTTGGCGAATGACATTCTTTCCCATCAATGAATATTATTTCTTGGAATTGTTGAGGGACTTGTGATAATGGGTTTCCTCGTTTGATTTTAGAAGTTAGAAGGATGTATGACTCAAATTTTGTGATTTTGATGGAAACTCATGCTAATGATGATAGAGCTTTGGGGATTATTAAAAAGCTTAAATTTGATGGTTTGGCAATTTCTGATGCAAATGGTTATTTCGGTGGTATCTGGTGCTTATGGGACAAGCTCTTCTGGCAAGTTAATGTGATTAAAATAACATCTTAGCATATCCTTATGGTGGTTCGTTGGAAAAACTCTACCCCTTGGAATCTCACTGTCGTTTATGGTAGTCTGTTGGCTCACTGTCGCTCTGACCTTTGAGAGGGTCTCTCTAGGATTTGACCTACTATATTTGGTCCCTAATGTGTTATTGGTGATTTCAATACCCTTTTACATGATCATGACCAGTCGTCTCCTCTTTCTGACTCTCAACGAGCTAGTAGTGTTCTCTTTCATTATATTATTAGAGATTGCAATTTGCTTGATGTTGGTTTTCAAGGCTGCCCGTTTACTTGGTCCCGAGGTCAAACTAAGGAACGCCTTGACCGTATGCTTATGAACCTTTCTTAGCGGATTCGCTTTTAGGAGGTAGATGTCCTTAACTTACCTTCTTATAAATCAGATCATGCTCCTATTTGCATCCATTTTCAGCGAACAAAACCTTCAAAAAGTTGTCGTCGTCCGTTTTGCTTCTTAGCTGCTTGGTTGACTCATGAGGAATTTCCTCTTGTTGTCAATAAGTCTTGGGTTCCAAATTATGATTGGTATAATAATGTGAATTCTCTTCAGCAATCCCTTCAGGAGTGAAATGCCACATCTTTTAGGCATATAATTCATTCTAAGCATATTCTTATGAAGAGATTAGATGGTATTGCAAGATGTTTATCAAGAGAACATAATTATTTCTTAGAGGATCTCCAGTTGAAATTGTGGAAGGACCTTGACAAAATCCTTATCCAAGAAGAGCTTTTATGGATACAAAAGTCGTGGGGTGAAGTGGTTGAAGTGTGGTGATAGAAATACTAAGTATTTTCATGGGACTACTATTGTGCGACGACGTCATAACCACATTGAATCTTTGCAAGAATTGGATTTTTGATCCCCAACTCATTGAGGGTATGGTTGTTGCTTTTTATAAAAATCTTTACTTGGATGATTCTTGTTTTGTAAATATATGTCTTCCTAATTGTTTTCCTACTATTGATGCAGAGGATCTTAGTCATTTATCTTGCATGTTTTCTAATGATGAGATTAAAAACGCCCTCTTTGGTATGGGTAGTCTTAAAGCCTCAAGTAAAGATGATTTTCAGGCAATCTTCTATCAATCTCAATGGGAGATAGTGGGCCAGTCTCTCTATGATGATGTGTTTTCATGTTGTGTTTAAAAGATTTGTCACAAATCCTCATAAAAATTTAAATAAATTAATGTAGTACTAGGGTTACCCTAGATTGTCTCTCATGAACATTGGTTATTAATCTTCATTAAACATGTTGAAGACATTAATTGAACAAGCAATTAAAATGGGGGAGGGGGTTTGTGGTTTCAAATCAATATAAGGAGCAACAACCAAACAAGTTTAATTAATTCAAACAATAGAAAGCAGCAATCCTTAGTTCATCCACATAGATTCTATCCTCATTCCACTCAAGATTTAATACTCATCTTCTCTTCCATGAATTAGGTTAATTTAACAAGCGAAAATCAACCTTATGTTCCTAATAAAATTACGCAATTTGTTAGGCTCTAATCCCTCATCCCAAGATTACGCAACCTTAGAATTAAACCTAGGATTAAGCAATCCTTAGTTTATAATCTCCTTAAAATGAATTAGGGTTAATTAAACAATGTCTCCCTTATTCACCATTAATTCAATTCAAGAGGCAAGGAAGAAGTAATTCATGAAAAGAAAGGAGTTATATTATCATTAAAATCAAGGAACTCAAGAATTCATGTGAACTCATTAAGGGTTACACAAAATTTAGCTCTCCATGGAAATGGGGTCAAAAACACAGTTTGAAAATGCAGAAAACTCATTGGTATTAATGTAAAAGTAAGAAAAATGAGAAACCAAACCCTAGGTTGGACCCTTGGCTGTCACCCAAGGTTGCCCTAAGCTTTGAAAAATGTTATAATTTAGTAAAGAAGAGAAAAGATACGAAAAGTGTAAGAGCTCCCTACCCTAATTTGGCAAAAATCTATTTATACTAAGGCTGATGCCCTCCAAAGTGATTACTTTCATTCTTTCATAGTAGACATGCGCAGCATCAGTTAGTTTTTACCTTTTTGTAGTGTCCACTATCAACTTTGATAGTAGACACGCGCAACACTGGTACATTTTTTGCTCTCTGGAGTTGTCACTATGAACTTTAATAGTAGCTATGTGCAACACCTTCAATTCTGCATACTCTGGAGTGACTACTATGAACTTTCATAGTAGCCACGTGCAAGCTTAGTGGATTCTAGGCTGCTATAGTCGTCACTTTTAGCTTTGAAAGTGATCACTTTGGTCCATTTGCTGAAAGTAGCTTGCTGTAGTGGTCACTATCAATCTTGAAAGTAGTTACTTTCACCTCAAATCCCTCAAAATCCAATAAATCTTCAAAATAAGCCTGAGAATTCCTGCCACATTATTTAAATGATCAAAACATGTAAAATAAACTATCTAAATCAATATAAATTAACCAAAACCTAAGAAACCTATGTTATTTAGCCTAATTGAAATATTCATCTTATTTACACTATCTAAGTCTATTCTTTTCTATAAAAAGTAATAAATGATGTATAAAAATGTAGTAAAATATGGATTCATCACTCTGCTCCTTGATTAAGCATATCTTCCACTCTCCTAGGGACGTGAGAAAAATAAATGAAACTCTTTTGGTCCTTATTCCCAAAGTTGAGGCAGCTACTTCTCTGAAACAATTTCGCCCCATAAGCTTGTGTAATGTGCCCTATAAGGTTCTCACAAAGCTAATTGCGAACAAAATCAAGCCACTTATGCAGTGCCTTGTTAGTCCTTGCCACTCAAGCTTTGTGCTTGGGAGAAATACCAATAACATTATTGTTGTGCAAGAGATTATTCATAGTATGAAATAGAAAAAGGGTAAAGGAGGTTATATGACAGTAAAAATTGACCTTGAAAAGGCTTATGATAGACTTAAATGGCATTTTGTTCAGGATACTCTTCTTGATATTGGTATCCTTCAATCCTTATGCGAAGTAATATGGCACTGTATTTCATCCTTAGATATGCAGGTTCTTTGGAATGGGGAGGAGTCTCTGAACCTTTTTATCCATCTAGGGGCATCAGATAAGGAGATCCTATTTCTCCATATCTTTTTGTTCTTTGCATGGAACGACTCTCTCATCTTATTTTCGCTGCTACTAATGAAGGAAGGTGGAAGCCTTTCCAGTTCTCAAATGACGGGCCTTATATCTCTCATTTATGTTTTGTAGATGATCTTGTTCTTTTTACAAAAGCTAGCCTTGACCAAGCTCATGTTTTGATGAGTGTATGGAGATCTTTTATTCTAGCTTGGGTCAGAAAGTTAATCGGGACAAGACTACTGTCTATTTCTCTAACAATGTCTCTCATTCTCTAAAGGATAACATCTGTAATATTCTGGTTGTTGGGAGAACCACAGATTTTGGTAAATATCTCGGGGCACAAATTGTTGATAAGAGGGTCTCCCGTAACACTTATCATTTTATTTTGGATAAAGCTACCTCCAAGCTTAGTTCTTGGAAGATTAATTCTATCTCCTTGGTAGGACGAGTCAATCTCACTCAGTCGATGCTATCTGGTATCCCTCAATACGCAATGCAGTCTTCTCTTCTCCCTGTGACGGTTTGTGAGGACTTGGATAAAAACTACAGGTCTTTTATCTAGGGTACTACTCCCCAATGTCGTAGAGTTCACCTTATAGCTTAGGACAAGGTGTGTGCTCCTAAGACAAATGGTGGTTTGGGTTTAAGACATACCCGCCTCACAAATCAAGCATATATGATGAAATTGGGTTGGAAGCTGATCAAAGATAGGGAGAGTCTTTGGGTTCAAGTTATGCAGGCCAAATACAAGTGTGGTGATGACTTACTTCCACAAATTTGACACTTTAGAAATGAAACGTCTAGTTGGAAAAGTATAAATGCAGTTTGGAACCTTGTCTAGGAAAATATGGAGTGTGTCTAGAAAGTCACTCTTGGAAGCCATCTTCAAATGAGTCCTTCTCCATCTCATCAGCATACTCTCTCCTATCAGGGTCTTCACCTTCGGGCCATTATGATAATCTCTTCAAGACGATTTGGAGCCTCTCATGTCCCCAATGCCTTCGATCTTTCTTATGGCTCTTAGCTCATAATGCCTTATTAACAAATAGTCATTGAGTTCGAACGAAAATGGTTGGTGATGACGTTTGTCGCTTTTGTCTCCGCGCTCGTGAAACAGTGCTCCATGTGGTCCAGGATTGTGATGTCGCAAAGGAAATTTGATGTAAATTCCTTTCCAGTTCATTATGACCTCATTTCTTCTCTAGCACTCTTCATGATTGGCTTAAGGTGAATTTGTGTAGATCTTCGCCAGGAAATTTTTGCAAGGATTAGACCCAAACCTTTGCGGTGATAACTCGGTCTTTTTGGGAACACTGGAACAAAAGGTTAGTCGACGGCATGGCTTCTTCTACCAACGCCCTATTTCATATGATTTTGCGATGGGGTGATGAAATTAAGCGCAATTTCACTTTCTAACATAAGATTGTTTCCCCAGAATAGAGGTAGTACTTCCTTTTGGATTGCTCATCCTATTGGGTGGGTTAAGCTTAATGTGGATGCTGGCTTTGTGTCTTTAGAAAAGGTTTCTACCGCAAGAATTTTTCGCGACCCTCATGGCGGTTTTATGAGAGCTTTTGCTGATAAGATTGTTGTTCCGTCACCCATAGCCGCTGAACTTCTTGCTATCCTTAAAGACATAAACATGATAAGGGATATTGGTTATGGGAACTTGATCATTGAATCTGATTGTAGGTGCTGTGTGGATTTAATTTTGTCAAATATCCCATATCTGATGTTAGAACTGGAACTTCAACTGCTGGTGGATGGCATCAAAGCAAAAATTAAATTAAACTGGAAAGTGGTTATTGGTCATATTGATCGCTCCTGCAACTCTTGTGCTGAAACTTTAGCTCGTTGTGCCTTAGAATTTCATAGTGGCATCCGAATCTTTCATACTGTTCCGCATTGTATTCTGTTGCCATTTGTGATAGATTTTCCTCATTTTAATGTGAGTTAGTTTTCTTTGGGGCCTTGCCCCTTTTCATTCACAAAAAAAAAGAGAAGATAATCATAAGGTTCCATAATTTGAATCATACATTCCCAAACTTTTCATTCAAACTTCAGAATAGGGTATTATGCTTTTCTTTTTCTCTAAGTATCTTGGGATAGAAGGAGATATCACTCAATTCTTCAAGAGGAAAGTGTACTACAATAAGTTTGACTATAATTTTATAAATTAACTCTCTACTAAGATTGAATACAAGTAAAGACCATGAGATCTTTTTCAGGTTATAATATGCCCAAAGTATATAAATTCAAATATTTTATTTATAAATAAAAACACATTTTTTAAAATTATTCAGTTATTTTAACGATTTGTAATTAGTTGTATGATCTCTCTTCGCTTTCTTTGTTGTTTATTGTAGGATATATGTATAATTGCGTTATCTGATATCCTAAATGTTATATTCTTATGAAATAATTTTAATCTTAAAATAAATTCTTTTACTAAACTTAATTTTATCAACTAATTTTGTAATATTTTAGATAAAATTACGTGACTTTAAGTTCTTCATTAGACCTGGAGATGTGGAGGAGCGAGATTCGAACCCGTCAAGTAAAAAACAATTCAAAAATATTTTTTAAGATATCAATTTACATTTCAATAAATAATTTTTTTCTTAAAAAAGTTAAAAAATAATAGAAATTAATATTTAGAGGTTAAATAAATATTTTAAATTAAAATAAATTTGTATAATTAATTTAAGGTAACAATTATTTAAACAGACATTGTAGAATGTTAATATATTCCTTACACACATGTAGACGATTTCAAGCTCATTTCTAATTTCAAAGATCATAATATTTTAAAAGTTTTTTAAAAATTTTCTTTAATAAACTTTGATCACGATTCTTCTGATTCTTAGAAAGTATTTTATTCTAAAAAATTATTTTTCTTAATACATTTTGCCATCTCTTTACACCCCGTAGTTGTGACAATATAAATTAGTTTATCATTCACATTTGTATGTTTGAACATTGTAAGGATACTATCATAAATTAACTTGCACATGTAATTTATCTAATATTTAATGATTAATTATGATGATGTATAGAATACTTTATTTTTCACATGTTATGCAATCATAAAATTTAATTTTCCATCTATTTAAAAGAAATAAAAATAAAAAAAATACTCTTCCAGTTATTTTAACACTCTAAAAGAGTTTACTTTCATTTTAATATACCTTTAAAAAATGTTACACTTTAAATATTTTCTTATAACTTTTTATTTTTATACTTTAAGATTTTGTTTGAATTTCACGTTAAGGAGGGAAGGAAAGGAGAAGGGAGAGGTTAGTGATTATTAACTCTTTTGGAAGTTAATTAAATATAAAGATAAGGGTTAGAGGGTTTTTTTTTTTTTTAAATCACCAAAACTCTCCTAACCTTGATTTTTTGAGTTCCTTAATTTGGTTGGATTTTAATAACTCATATAGTGGGGTTTATCATTTATATTTGTTAGATTAAAAATTTAGCATGGTCTATTAGAATAGCAAGATAATAAAACATAAAAAAAATATTTTTTTCAAAAAAAAAATTTTAGAGGGAGAACTTTTTAAAAATTATAAAAATTAAAAATCAAAATTTTAAAATTATTAATTTTTAGAGAAAAATATTTAATTTTTGTATTTTTCCAGAGAAAGAAAAAGAAAATATATGAATAAATAATATAAAAGGATAATAATGTCATTTATATGTTAAACCCTTTATTACCCTTCCATCTCAATATTAAACATCCAAATAAGGAAGAGATTTATTTAACTCTTCTTTTCCTCTCTTCCTTCTTAAGCCTATGAGGCTTTGTTTGGGAGTTTGTGGGAAAAGAGAATAGAAGGATTTGAAAGGGGACGAATGTTAAACTATTTTCTTATTTGAATGTTTAATATTGAGAGAGAATGATAGAGAGTTTAAGTATATAAATGATATTATTATATTTTATATCCTTTATTTATATTTTTTTTATTTTTACAAAAAATAAAAAATAAATATTTTTCTCTAAAATTAATAATTTTAAAATTACTATTTTTATTTTGTATAATTTTTTTTAAAATTCTCACCTAAAAAGCTGACATTTAAAAAAATGTTAGAATCTTAATGGTAAAAAAATACGAGAGTGGGAGAGAAAAAACTTCCATAAAACTGCAGATTGGGAAAACTCAAAAAGTAAGCCTTGAAAGGGATTGAATGGTTTAGAAAACTCTTCAAATGCTTTCTCTCCTAATTAAGTAACTCTCAAACAATGATTAACTCCTCTCTTTTAAACACAACTCTCAAATGTAATCTTAAAATTTTTCATTTCTTCTCTCTCCAAATTCTTAAACAAATCCTAAAAGAAATCTTATTTTAAAACTACATAACATTGACTTCTTCATTTCAATGAATTCTTCATTACAAATGAAGATGCGCAAGAGCAAAGATTAATCTAAACACGTCAATTCCAATTATTTCATTTGTTTTTAATTTTAGAATGTTGAATTATAAAAATATTTTATAAATTTCTTATTATTCAAAATAAATAAGTATTTTTTTTATAATAAGTAAAATATCAAGGTTTTAGAAATGAAATAAATACTTTACTTGTGCATAATTAATTAAGATAACCATTCTATGGATGTTGTGAAGAGTATTAATATATTTTTCAATTTTTAAAAAAAATCTTGGCAGTAACTTTTTCAATTTTTATTTCTTTACTTATCCATATTCAATTTGTCATTTATGTGTTTATTGCTCTAATTATTTCTTTTTTTTTTCTTTGTCATATATTTCTAATCTATCTAAAAGATATTAATGGTAACGTAGAAAGTATATCAAAACATTTAAAGCAATATAAATTTTAATAATTAAAATAATAAATTAAATAATTAATAATTTTTATTTTGAGATATAGAATTTTGTTAATTTCAGTTTTTAGAGCTAATGATAAGCAGCTAATAATAGTAAAACTTTATTAGAAAAAGAAATATTTATTATATTTTTATAATTTTAATATAATAACTGTGTATTTTTTTTATAAAATTTTTTTCATTTGTAGATATTTAAACTCAATCTTAAAGGGTGAGCTTAATAAAACTCTTAATTTTATTATAACTTTTTAACATTACATTTATTTTAGATCAAAACTTTAATATGCATTCACATTATACTGATTTTTTTATTTTATAAAAATATTCAATTAACTGACCCAAAATAAATGTAACATTTAATACAAGATGTTGACCAATTAATTAATTATTTTCTTATTTATTAGATTAAAATGGAAAAGTATATTAATTATGTTATAAGTTTTGTATATATATATTTAGAGCAACACATTAGTTTCACAGGTAACCCCGTAAAGATAGAGATTTATTCTGAATCTCAAAATGAGGCATACGATGGCAATGGTGTTGATGGTGTTTGGGGTCCTCGCAGCATCGGAAGCTAAAGACTACGCATTTTCTCCCAGAGTACTCCAAACCTCCGCAGATCCTAGTTGTGTAGAACAGTGCATCAGAGATTGCCATCATTCGCTTCCATGCACCCTCGTTTGTGGTGATGTGTGCATGCACGATGGTTACCCTCGACACTGTATTCTTCGTTGTGCAGATTCCGTCACCCTCAGCTCTGGTATCAATTACCATTTTTCTTTATATTTGATTTTTTTTTAAATTATATTTTCAATTTCAATACTTTTTCTATTAAACAAACCCAAATTTCTTTTCTAATTCAAAATTAATTTTATCCGAAATTTGTCCTGAGCTCTCAATTATTTGAGTAAAAAAATGTAGAATTTTATGTGAAAAAAAATTAATGAAAGATATTGATTGCAACAAAGTAAGAATTAGGGAATAAAATTGAGCCAAAGAAAATATAATAAATACGTGTAGTAGCAAAAAACAAAAAAAAAAATTAACACGAACAATAATTTTAATTGAAAAATACCTATTTAAAATAATTTTAAAAGTTAGATCATTAAAAATAAATAAAAAAGTCTTTAAAACGAAATTGAAACTTACCATGGACTAAAACGTTAATTTAATATTATTGTTCTTCGTTTGCAGAGTCTGGGCATGCGAAGAGGGACTGGCAAGCTTGCTACAAGAAGTGCAACAATATTTCTAGATGAATAATTCACATTGTATTAATATCCATTAAATAAAATTCTTTTAACTTTCTACATTACCAGAGAATCTCTAAATTATTAAATTAGCACAAAGAGACTTACCATTTACCATATATACATTACGGGAGAAATTATCTTAATTTTTTTCTATTTTTCAAATTCAGAGTTTACTTTTAAAATGATTTTATTATATATATAATTATTTACAAAATATAAAATTTTATTCTTTAATTATTAAATTATATGTATATTTAAGATAAAATCATTTTAAATTTAGCAATAATTTGACTAATAGAAGAGTAATAATTTGATAATTATAGATTACATTTGATAAATTTATTAGATATATTATATTTAAGAATATAATTTTTAATATAATGTTTGAATTGATTACTTACTACATATAATAATTATAGTGTTAAATATTGTTATAAATAAATTTATATAGATAACCGAAACCTTTTTTATCCTTTTTTTCTCATGCTTTTCTATGCTAACCATAAGAAATTTCTGAATTGAAATGTTTTGTTCTTCAATACACTTTCAAAAGCATACACCATGTAAAATTTATTGTTTATTGGGTCTACATTAATTGATCTATAATCCTTTTAAACAGCATTTTTAAAAATATTTAAAATAAGAATAAGCTCAACTCAAACTTTTGTAATATTTTATTAATATGAAAAGTAAAAATTTAACCATTCTTATTACAATTAATAAATTTAGCAAAAAATGTTTGCTAAGTATTTATTACATTTAATAAATATCATCACTATTACTAAATATAATTTTCTAACGATATTGTTTTAGATATTGTACTTCACAAATATAATAAAAAAAACTTTCATTATATCATAAATATAATATATTTAAAAAGAATTGACTACTTACGGCATATAATAAATATAGTATTAAATATTGTCATAAATAAATTTATATAAACTATAGAAACTTCTATTTAAGATTTTAATAAATAAATATTAAATATACTACAATAGAAACAAGTTTTTAGAGCGTTAACTTAGATAATAGTTAGAAACTACTTTGTAACAATATATTTAGAAAGCGTTAGCATTGAACCACTCTTAGATTTATACTTCTGATAGCGGAAAGAGGGTTGTCTTATTTTAAAAAGTAAATCCATAAATTTTTCTTGAAACTAAATAAGTTTGAAATGGATTTTTGGTATAACAGAGGTTTTTAATCCGTTTAAAATCACTTGAGATGTAGTTTATCATAAATAGTCATGAATAAGAATATAAACAATTTTGTGGATAAGTTACTATTTTTTTTTATAATGTATGTGTTGAATAGTGAAAAGGTGAAATATGTTGAACGTTAGGATAGAAGATTCTATTAAGACCGAAAGAATGTGATCTTAGGCAGTATATTATAGATTATACTATTTGGGCTAAGTCCAAAGGTGTCCGACCCTCGAATCTGAAATTTAAAATTTATTTTTTAGTGAGTTTCTGTTGCAAACTAAAATTAATTTATTGTTACGTTTAAATTTTAATTTATAGGTCTTATATTCAAAATTTCTTCATTTTTATCATAAATCAAAATTGAATCTTAAGTTTATACATTGTATTTAACCAAAAATTCCACATTTGCATGAATCAAACACAAGTAAAGAAAAAGAGAACAAATTAGTAGCATGATTCACCGTTAATAAAGAGAAACAGAAAGAAAAATAGAATGGATGAATCAAATACCAATTTGTTAGTGCAAAAAAGATGAAGAAAATAGAGAAAATGAAGAGAATCTACACAAGTGAAAGAAACCAAATACACTAACTTTGTTAACGCAAAAAAGATGAAAAGAACTGATAGAGTTAAAAGAGACTAACTTTGTTAGCAAGTGACTTTAGAGAGCAGTTCTTTACTAACCGCTCTCCAATGTGTGACTTTAGAAAGCGATGCACTCTAATGTGTGATTTTAGAACAATTCTAAACGTTCTCTAACTTAAAACAGAACCCCTCTCAGATCTCTTTTCTGGCGTAGTGATAGCAGTTATAGTTTTAAGTTTTCAAGGTGAATGATTTATTTTCTCTAGAATACTTTTTTTTGGTTTTAAAAATAAAAATAGAATTTTTTTTGTTAAGGTAAGTTTTAAAAATAATTTTTCATTTTCAATTTTTAAAACTGAAAAACAAAATTACTATTTAAGTATTTTTGTTTATTTTTTTATTTCTTTTCTAAGACTAATAAAAGTTTAACTAAAAACAGTTTTAAAAACTAAATTATGAAATAATTTTTTCTTAAAAATAGTTTATAATTTTTTTAAAAATATAATTTTTAAAAATAAAAAATCAAACAAAAGACACTCTTAGTTTTAATAAACAAATATTAAATATATTTTAAAAATTATTTATAAAAATAAAAAATAAAAATTCAGTTAAATTTTTTAAATTTTTTATTAATGTAAAAAGAATAAATTTACTCAACTTTAATTACAATAAACAAATTTAGCTAAAATATTATATTTAACAAATATTTGTAAATATTGCTATTTAAATAAATTATATGTTTCATTTAATAAATATACAAATAAATGTTGTTACATAATAAATTGTGTAAATTAAAGTTGTCTTTAAGTTTGACTTATTGAAAGAAAATATTATTTATTTATCCTTTCACTTTAAGTTTTAATTAAGTAAATCAATTTTGTAAAATTTCAACAATTTAAATAATAATTGATACTGTATTGTCATGCGATAATATATTATTTAAAATATAGCTATAATATATATCTAAAATGTCTAAATTATGAAAAAAATTAATAGTCACAATATTCATGATAATATTATAATAATTAACAATTGTATGAATAATATTTTTTTTTTGATGATAAGTTATTAAAAATGTTTAGAATTTAAGGTTTATGTCATTTAACTACATTTAATATCTACTTTCATTTTATCATAAAACTATTTTTGTCTTTTTCTCAACACACATAGAATAGAGTTGTTTTACAATATAGAAGTATATTATCTTCTAGAAACATGTCTTTCAATAGTCGAAGTAATTCTATAAAACTTTTATCATTTTATTCATTTGGAATTTTTTTGACTTTTTCTTTATATATTTTAGAGTTCTCATAGGCTTACAAGCGTATTTCATCAAGCTTTTGAAGTTGAAGCTTCCTTTCTTTTCTTGTTTGCTCAAGTGTCATGCTACAACTCTTCACTGCCCAATATGATCTATGCTCAATTTTCATTGGAAGGTGGCATGCTTTACCAAACACCACACGAAATGGAGACATGCCTAGTGGTGTCCAGTAAGCTGTTCTTTGAGCCCAAAGAGCGTCATCCAGTAACTTACTCTAGTTTTTCTATTAGGGTGAACTAACTTTTACAACAGATGCTTGACTTCTCTGTTAAATACCTCAGCTTGCCCATTAGTTTGGGGATGATATGGTGTAGCAATTCTGTGTGTCACCCCATACTTCTAGAACAACGTTGCTATGGTCCTCTTAAAAAAGTGGATTCCTTGATCACTTATGACAGCCTTAGGCACACCAAACCTGTAGAATATGTTAGTCTGAACAAAATCTGAAACAACCCTAGAATCATTAGTCCTGGTGGCCTTTACCTCCACCCATCTGGAAACATAATCAACAGCAAGTAAAATGTAAGAATATCCAGAAGAAATAGGAAAAGGGCTCATGAAATCCATACCCCAAACACTTGGTCCTCAAGAGCAATGCGTATTTGCATGTAACCAGAAAAGTCATCCAGAAAACAGTAGCGAGACTTACCTGTCAACCTTTCTATGACTTGATCAATGAATGGGAGAGGGAAGTGGTCCTTCCTGGTTGCCTGGTTGAGCCGCCTATAATCAATGCATACTTTCCATTTGTTGGCCACTCTAGTGGGAACATTCTCCTAGTTCTGCACAATCGTTATCCTAGACTTCTTAGGCACCACTTGCACAGGTGAGGCCTATGTGCTATTAGAAATAGGATAGATGATTCCAGCCATTAGTAGCTTGGTCACCTCCTTCTTTACTACATCAAGAATGGTGAGATTGACTTTTCTTTGGGGCTATTTCACAGGTTTAGACTCATCCCTTAACAAAATCCTGTGCATGCATATGGCTAGGCTAATTTTAGGGATATCAGCCAAAGTCTAGCCATTGCCTATATGTAGGTGCAAATGGATTATACTGCTACTGCTGCTGGTATGGAGGATGTATATCTACCACCATATAAGAAGGTGCACTAGATGTCTCTTGCAGTTGAGGACAAGCATTCGTGTAATGATCACCTGAGCATATACCACATGTCTGTGGCACTGCCTGTCCCATTGCTAGTTTCCTTACCAATGAAGTTAACTCCATAAGCTTATTTTCCAGCCTCTAATTATCGACTGTAGCCACATTGCTAGTTACTATTTCATGCACAGATCTAGTCACACTCTTAGAGCTGAAATGTTGCGAGTTCTCTACCATATTGGAAATCAAATACCTTGCAGCTGCAGGGGTCTTGTCCATCAAGGCTCCTCCACTAGCCGCATCAATCATGCTCCTCTCCATAGGAAGTAAACCTTTATAAAAATACTAGATCAACAGCTGCTCATTGATTTGAAGATTCAGACAGATTGCACAAAGTCTGTTAAACCTATCCCAATACTCATATAAAATCTCTCCTTACAGTTGCCTGATTCCACTTATTTCTTTTCTGATTGCTATAGTTCTGAAGGCAGGAAAGAACTTCTCCAAGAATCTCTTCTTCATGTCATTCTAGGTAGTAATTGGTGTTGGTTGCAAGTAAAGCCAATCCTCGGCCATGTCACAAAGTGGGAATAGAAATGCCTTCATCTTCACGAAGTCTTCAAGCACATCTATTGGCCGCATGGTAGAGCAAACTACATGGAACTCTATCAAGTGTTTATGTGAATCTTCTCCTGCCAATCCATGAAATTTAGGTAGCAAATGTATCAATCTAGACTTCAATTAATAGGTTCCTGCGCCTTCTTGTAGCTGAGTCACTTATGCAAAGTGGCTGGTGGCCAACATCAGGGGTAGTCAGCTTCTACAAGTTTCTCTCTTGGTTGTTTGCAGCCATCTGTCTTGTACTGTGTTGTCTTTGTAATCTCTGAAGTCGTGAATGTGTCCTCTCAATCTCAGGATTTAGTGGATATAATGTACCTGCTCT
The DNA here is from genome assembly GCA_024086825.1 of Abrus pulchellus subsp. cantoniensis. Lineage (NCBI taxonomy): Eukaryota > Viridiplantae > Streptophyta > Magnoliopsida > Fabales > Fabaceae > Abrus > Abrus pulchellus. The sequence continues at coordinate 19,233,674 of CM044056.1, forward strand.
AGACCCTGTCATGCACGGTTAGAATCACCAAGAACATCCTGCACTTAATAAGCACTTATTGAGTCAACAGTGTCAGTTTACAAAGCAAGTACTATGAAAATGCGAGATCTGGATGAAGTGGAGCCTTGATAAATCTCTTTTTGGTATAAGAATACACCACAAATTTTTTTAGAGTTTTTTGAAATGCATAACTATGTAAACTAGATGCCTAAAATCAAGAAAAATACGTAAATAAATAGCAAAAAATAAAAAAAAAATTAGAAAAGAGGCAATTTTTGAAAATCTGGGCAACCTTTATTGGTGGATTAGATTGTAATGGATAGGAGATTTTTTTTCTAACCAAATGCATATGCGATAATGTCAATTCTGAGTTTCCTAGCCAAAGTTATGTCCGTTTTAAGTTTTCACAATTTTTTCTTTACCACTCACTTGTATACTTTTTTCTATGACTCTTCTTGCAAATCTGCGAATTCTACTATCTAAAAGACACTAAAAGAAATATGGATACAAAAATTCAACTCAAAATTCAATCTCTAACTATTTTATTTGATTTTTCTAAAATTGAGTGAATACTAACCTACACTAGTGACGCAAATGACGCAACATAAACGCAATCGACATAAATGAACAACGTTAGAAATTAAATAAAGCAGTTAGCGCACACAATAAAATTAAAATAAAATGACTTGTATCTTTGGTAACGGCGCCATTTTAACAACCACGTCATATTGGTGTCAAATAAAATTAGATTTTTTCAATTAATTTTGCAATATAGAGAGAGCAAACTTATGATTCTATCCTCAATATATTGGTGTCATCTCACATGAACACAAATTCATTCTATCCTCAATTTTAAACATGAAATGGTGGTTAATTTGAGAGTTTTGTGATTTAAAGACAAATTAAAAATGAAAGCAATTTAAATGAATTTAAATGAAAACAGATCAAAAACTAAAAACGAATTTAAAATTTGAAAACAGATCTAAAAACTGAAAACAAATTTAAAATTTGAAAATGAATTTAATTTAACTAAAAAAAAACAAATTGAAAACAAAACGAATTGGAAAACAAAAATTAAAACAAAATGAAAATGAAAATGAAAATGAAAATGAAAACAAAAACAAAACACAAAAAGATTTGAAAAAAAAAAACAAGAATTAAAACCACAAATTGAAATCACGAATCACAAACGCAAACTAGGATTACTATACCGAATTTGCCTAACTCTCAAATGTAAAAGCAATCAATCAATCAATATTACACTGAAGAATAAAACTAAATTCAATCGAATTATGCATACACCAATCTTAATCAAGAATTGTGAAAAAATAAAAAGACAAACTCGGAGCGATCAATTGATCTTGCAACCCACGCTTGTGATGAGATGATTCGCAAGAAAATAATAATTGAGAATGCAACAAAATCTGAAGCAAGTGAATGAAACAAAAAAGGTTTTCTCTCAAAACGAAAAAAAAGTCTTCACAGAAAAATGAAATTATGAAAAAGAAACTATCAAAGGGAAAGAAGGAGAGGTGAAAGAGGAGAGATGTCAAACATCAACCTTTTTACCCCCTATATATACTAGTCTTAAATGAAAATGGAAATAAATAGGCCAAGGCCTCTACAAGTAATTATAATAAAAGCCCTAAATAAAATCCTAAATATAAAAGGAATGTTTTAAGTCTGAACTTCAAAAATTAATAGAAAATAGCTCCAAAATCTAAACATGTCCTAAACCAATACTTCCCAACAACCCATTGCTTGCATTTGATCCTTTAGGGGAAGTGAGTAGGCCTAAACCAAAACCATTTAGAAACTTAACACCAGCTTACAAAAATGAGAGACATACTAAAGGGTTATGTTATTTTTATGATGAACTATATAACCCAGAACATGGCCTTACACATAAGAAATAACAAATCTATGTCATGGAACTAGATGAGATAGAAGAACAAAACAAGAATGATACAGAGATTAATGAGGGTAGCTTGCAAGACAATTTGGAGCCACAAATTTATGTGCATGCCTTGACTGTTGTGGCCAACTTTTAGACAAGGTGTATCATTGGTTATCATCAAAAGAAACCTCTTCAGATCTTGATTGATAGTAGTAGTACCCATAACTTCCTTAATGTACAAGTGGCAAAAAGGAATGGATGCAAGATTGAGGAAATGGAACTAGTAAACGTCATTGTGGCTAATGGTAACAAGCTTACTATTTCTGCTATGGTTAGGAAATTTTCTTAGACTATCCAATATACCACATTCACCTAAGATATGTTGTTGACTCCTCTTGGGTATTATGACTTAGTATTAGGTGTTTAATAATTGGTAACATTAGGAAATATTACTTGGAATTTTAACAAACTGAGCATAATATTTTTTGTTCACAAGAGGCGGCATGTGCTTCGAGGAGCAACTTCTTCTGGTGTTAAAACTGTGAAAAGAGAGCAAGTGGGTAAGACTCTGATAGAAGGTATGCATCTCTCTATGATACAGTTGTGTCATCCTAGAAATCATTTGTTGCAAGCACTTACAACCCATGCTAACCAATCAGTCAGCCAACTACCTTCGACCAACTTTTGACAGATTTTTCTGATGTTTTCCAAGAACCTACACAACTACCTCCTACAAAAGCTAGCCATGATCACAAAATTCCTTTGATTTAGGGGGCAAATCCAATAAATAAGAGGCCTATCAGTATGCTAAGCAGCAGAAAAGATGTTATAGACAAATGGATCCAAGAGTACTTTAAATATGGACTAATTCAAAATAGTTCTAGTCCTTATGCTAGTCCTGTAGTGTTGGTGGGTAAGAAGGATGGATTATGGAGAGGTTGTGTGTTGATTATCAAGAATTAAACAAGAACACTGTGAAAGATAGTTTTCTAATTCCTTTAATAGATGTTCTCTTAGATGAGTGGCATGGATCTAGCATTTTCTCAAAAATTGACCTTAGATCCTAGTATAATTTTAGGGTTTAGTATAATTTTCAGGCCTGTGTTATATGTGTACTTATTTTCCTTTAAAGATAAGGTTATAATCATTGAACTATGACGTCTCTGTGTTGTCTATGCTGGAATGATATGGAGCTATCCATTCGCAATACGGTGTGATGATTTTTTTTTTTTAATATAATTAGCAAGGCAGGTTGTGATTAGTCATTAAGTGTATTATGTATATAATAACTTAAGGATCTTAACCAAGGATTTGTATTGTCTTATTTAGCAGTTTTGAGTGTAGGGTGTCTTACTCAAGCGAGGTATTTCTTGCTCAAGAGAGACCGAGTCATGTTAGAGTTGGGCGTTCTGAGGTTTTCTCATTCAAGAGAGATCAGTCTTGCTTAAGTGGGATACGATAAGATCTACCCAAATATTCTCTCGCCCAGCAAGAAGGGATCTTGCTTGTAGAGGAGTAACCTCACTTAGGCGAGAGCAACTTGCTCAAACAAGGAGTCGTAGGTAAAATTGGGTAGCTCTCTAGACTCAATCTTGCTCAGACAAGATGTCCCTTACTAAGCAAGAATAGTAGAAATCTAAGAGGTTCCACTGTCTAGTTTGCTCGCCTAAGCGAGGATGAGCTCGCCCAGGCAAGAGCAGGGCTTGCTCAAGCAAGGGTTGGCTAGCTTAAGCAAGAGAGCGCAGACCTGGAAGGGTATTTAAGAAACCTCAACATAGAGAAACATTCATTTCTTACCAGATAACCTTCCCCTCTCATTTTCTCTCTATTCTTTCACCTTTTTTCTTTAGAGAAAAACTTCTCAAAGCTGAACTCCTCCCATATTCAAGTGGGAACATCCATTAAGTACGAATCTAGGTGAGTTTGTGGGACTTAGTTCTCCTATTTTACTACTTATTACTTGATTTTCTTCCACAAGAGTATTCTATTTTGTGATATTAAGGAGATTTGAGACCCTTGGACCTTGTTTTCTCATTGGGACTCACGAAGATTCAAAACTAAGAAAACTCATTTCAGGTAAGGGAAGTTCACCTTAGCTGACTTTGTTCATTCAATAGATGTCGAGAATTTTATATAGATAATTTCATTTTAGTTGAGAGTATTTTGGCTGTATAAGCAAATCTTAGGTTACAACCCAGAACATGTATGGCTGAGTGGATTTCTCTGTTACTTGATGAATGTTTGGAATGCTATGTTAGAACATGATGTGCTGAATGACTATGATATATGTGCCGAGGATGTTAGTATATGCAAAAATATTTAATTAATGTTATGAGCTGCTTAACTTTATTGTAAAAATATATAAGGCTATATTGCTGAGGCTGAGAATATGCATAGTTGTGTTACATTGTGTTTATTTTCATCATTCTATAGCCAAGTTACTGATGAATCCACCATTTATAGATATTTTGTTTAGCTTTTTATAGATTTTTAATAGAAAAATAGACATAGAAATTATAAATAATATAAAAATCTCATTTAGGTCAATTATCATAACTTTATTAATTTTTGTCTTATTTACACTAATTTTTGTAAATATATTTTACAATTTTGATCATTTGAATAATTATGCGGGAAATTCCAGGAAAATTCTATGGATTTTTAACTTTTGGAAAAATATGAAGTAAAAGTAACTACTTTCAGACACTATAGTATTCACTACAGCAAGCCATTTCTAAGAACAGGCCAAAGTAATCACTTTCAAAAGCAATAATGATCACTTCAGAGCCAAAGGAAGCACCCAGACGTGTGCGTGTTTACTCTCGTAAGTGATAGTAAACACTCCAAAGAGCCACAAAGTGAAGGACCCTGCGTATGTTTACTCTTGTGAACGATAATAATTACTATACTCGCACGTGTTTAATAAATTTTATTGATTGAACTTTGCAATTTAATTTTCAGATTGAGTAATTTGAACTTGAAACCATAAAATTCCCATTTTAACTTGTTTTTTGAACACATTGCACAGTACATGTTTGATATTTCGTCACTCACCCAATGATTCACAAGAGTATGACTTAGGTTAGCACCCTATTATTACATTAATTTGTGTTTAAATTTTGATGAGGATTTGTGACAAATCTTTTCGATCATGAAATTGGCATCATTGTCGGGGAATAATTAGTACTTGATTAGATATTAAACGTGTTTTGTTTTTATGTTTTGCATGTTAGTATGTTAATTTCGTTCTAATTTTTGCATAATAGATAGATTAGAATTAGTTTAGTTATGTTACTCCCTAGTTACTTATGCATATTGTTTTTGTTTTTATTTTATTTTTTGCGTAGTTTTTGCATTATTCTCTGCACTTTGCTGTCATACTTTTCTACATTCATATTCTGCACTTTTGCATTTAGTAATTTATGCATTTTCTGCATTTCATTCTGATTTTCATTTTTCTGCACTTTGCATTTTTTCATTCTGCATTCTGCAATCTGTTTTCAAAATCCTTCTTCATAATTCTCTACATACTATATTCTGTTTTTGCATTATTTTTTTGTTCTAATTTTCTATATTCTGCACAATTTTATGTTGCTCCATCATTTTTTGCATCTTTGTTTCTATCAAAATATGCATTTCTGTAGTCTATCTCTGCCCTTATTTTTCTACAATTTGCAATTTTGCAGTATGCATAATTTTTCATAAATTCTGCATCTGTTCTGTTTTAGTTTTCTGTAATTTTGGATCATTTTAGCATACTATTTCTGCTGCATAATTCTTATTCTGCATTATTTTATTATCTAGTGACTCTATTTCTGTTTCTATTTCTATTTCTTCCTCCTATATTTTCATTCTGATTTAGATATTATGGCTAAGAGAACTTTTCATGTTGTTGATCATACAAGACTAGAGAACAAGTTAGATGATTTAGCTTCTTTGATCAAGTAGTTAGCATTGTCACAGATGGTTACAATATCATGTAAGATCTGTACCTCATCTGAAAATGAGTCTGCAGGATAGATGGATCATCCAAACCTGGGATAGGAGAATTTTACAGAGGAGCAACAATATCAACCTCCACCACAAACTACTAAATCTTCCAAGAGTAAGCCTTCTTTGGAAGAATTGATGAGGGAAATGGCAGTTCATGATATGAATTTTCAGCAAAGAACAGAAGCAGCTATTCAAAACGTAGAAAATCGGGTTGGACAATTTGCCTCCACTTTGAATCATTTGCAATCTCAAGGTTTTGGTAATCTGTCTGCACAACCAAGTGTCAATCTAGAGAATGTTAATGCCATCACCATGAGATATAGAGAGATCATTCAAGACTCTCAAGAGTAATAATCAACAAATGAAGATCTTAATGCTACTTTTATAGCAAGTGATTGCAGTCCAGCAAGTGTAGAATTTGCTCCTACACCTCATGCCACTTCTACCAATGCAGAAGAAAATTTTAAGCAACATGTTCCTCTTCCATTTCATTCAGTTTTACATGATAATTTGTTGAATGATTTAGTTGATGATAATTTGACTGAGTTTTTTGAATTTTCATATTGTATTAATTATCCTAAGTTAGCCAATTATCCTGATTCTTTTACTTGTAATACATGTGCTGATTCTGCAAAATGTAACTTTTGTCCTGAGATTGATACATATGTATATGGTAATTTTGATGCAACTTTTGTAGATTTTGAGAGAGTAAATCATGATGCAGCCATTTCAAGTTCTAAGAAAATGGATCATGATGCATTTGAACCTTCAAAGAATTAAAAATGTACTGACTTGAGTACAACAACTACCTATAAATCTGACTTTATTGAAGTGCAAGTTGCAAATTCAGTTTTAGTTTTAGTTTCTAGATTGTCTCCTTCTCTAGAGCAACCTTATACTTTGGAGTTGAAGCCATTTCCTGAGCAGTTGAAGTATGAATATTAGATCATTGTAGATCCAAGGGAACAACTTACGTACAGCAGTAAGACACAATATTCTGCACATCAAGGAAATGAAGAGCATGAAAAGAAGCTTATTAAGTTTATGAAGCAATTGGAAATCCCTCTGCGATTATTTATTCCAAGTTCCCAAGAAATGAAGTGCTGTAAATTTTTGAGAAAAAAGAGGAGTACTTAAAGAGAGGGATGAAACCATCACCATCAAAAGCATCTCTTAGAACTAAAGATCATAAGGCGTCAAGCTAGTGATGTTAAAAGAGCACTTTGTGAGAGGCAACTCACAGTTCTTTGCATTTTCCTTTTCATTTTACCTTTCATTTTTGTAATAAATCTACATAGTTCTTTGTTTTGAAGCTATAGGTACTGATTTTTGACCCAAAATTCTGCATAGTTTTGAATTTTGAAGTTGCAGGTAGCTGATTTTTGGGTTAAAGTTATGCATAATTTAGAGAAAAATCAAGCTCAACAGGTGGAGTAGTCACTATCAGCATCTATAAAAGCTACTCTCAAGGAAAGGGTAAGAGGTGCTTTCTGAAGTGAGCACTTTCCATGGTCATAATAGTCATTTTCAGCTCAGGTATGCATTTCTATCCTCTGTAGTGAACACTTTTAGCAGTTATAGTAGTTAATCTCAAGCATTTTAAGCTAATTAGGGTGCACGTGATTATTATCATTACCCATAGTGATTACGCGCAACACCCTTGATCTTAAAAAAAAAAAAAAAAAAAACACCATAGTTATTACTATCACTCACCATAGTAATTACGCACCCCTCACCCACTTCACACACCTCTCTGGAGTATTCACTTTCAAACACCCATAGTGAGTACGCCCACCCTTAAAACTCATAATTTTCTCTTCTCTCTCCTTTTTCAATATTTTCTGCATTTTTATTCTCACTTTTTGCATTCCTTCTAAGTAGATTTCTGCCTTTTGATTTGTGGAATTGATCATTTCTGCACTCTAGTTCAAGGTAACCCGTCCAAATTTTAAATTTTCATATTTAGCTTTTTGAATATACTTTGGGGAAAATTTGGGGGCAAGTTTTTAAGACTTAATTGCTTAATTATTGCTGCAATTTCTGAATTTGTTGATTGATTTGAATGAAATGTAAGAGATTGCATGCATAATTATCAGATTTTGCTGTTATTTTTGCACCCATGTTTGAAGAGCAACTAGAGTGATTACTTTCACCATGCATAGTGATCACTTTGCACACCCAGACTACATAACCACTAGTTCTACATGGATTTTTGCTGTGATTTCACCCAGCTTGATAGAACTGCATTGCTGCACTGTTTTTTGTATGATTGGATGCATTTTGATGCTTGCCTAGCTAGGTTACCCATAGCTCTAAACTGTGTTAATGCATTAATTGTCTGCTATACACTTTTGCACCAATTTTTTTCTACATATTTAGAGTTCCATAACCATTGTACCACTGTTTATACACCACATCATGCCCAGATTTACCATTTCCTGATTGAATTCATTGAGTGTTGTTTAAGTGTCCATGTTATATTGTCTTATTTTCTTGTTAAATGAGTTTTGATGCATACTTAGTTAGCATAAACATGGTTCTGCACTACTATTTTATTCTGCACTCTATTTATCTACATGATCAAGGTTCCATAGCTTGTTTGTAACTGCACACACACACTCAATTGGGTGTAATTGTAGTACAACTGCACCCCCTGACTGCATTGAGTTTTGAACATACTGTTGCCTAGTTTTGAATTACCCATACTTAGGAAATTTGTTTAGGGACCCTTTGGACTGTGTTCTGCTACATTGTTTTGTCTTAGAAAATTGAAACTGCAATATGCAGTGGGTGCTGGTTGTCTTTACTAGGTGCATATTGAAAGTGCAGACCAGTTCTGAATTTACTGCATTGCCTTCACTCTGGTAAACATCCCTAGATACACTTCCAGGATGAGGAGGAAGAGGATAATGATGAAGAAGTGGAGAGCTCAAAGGAAGAAAATGCAGATGATTAGAATAGGATTTTATTGCTTTTTCTACTTTCTCTATTTGTAAATAACAAGCATGCTATTTCTTTTCACGTCACTACTTTTCGCTATTTATTGTTTCCCTTTAATTTCTAGTTGTAATTACACCCTGCAGTTTATTATACAGTCAATTTTAATTTCATATCTCCTCCTAATTTGTGCTAAATGGCTGTGAACCTTTGTGCAGACCATGCCCTCAGTCCCATCAAGAAGAGCATGAATTTGACTCCTGAATTATGAGCTATTATCCATGAAAGGGTGTGATCATTTTGCCTCTGTTTCACATGGTTTTAGTCTAACTTTCCTGCATCAAGAGTGAATACAAGAAACTAAGTTTGGGGTGGTGGCTATCATATATATTGACAATACATGTCAAAATTTTGTTGCTAGAATTTGAAGAAACTGATTGTCAAAGTCCATAAAAAAATAAAAAATGAATGAATGAAAAAGAGAGAAAAAGAAATATACAGCAAGGGCCATGAGTTGAAAAATGTGGTGAAGGAATGCTTAAACCTCATAAACTACATCACTTAATGCATTTTCATTCGAGTTGTTATGTTCGTTCACTCAAAAGAACTCCCTTTTTTTGAAAACCCACTTGAGTTTTTTACCCTCCTTAATCAAAGTGAACCTTGTAACGCCTTATATTTCTTTTCTCAATATACAATAAATTTTCATAAAAAGTTAAATAGTAGAGTAAATTTTTCTTTCAAAACTTTCTAAATAGAAACAGACATGGAAATGATGTAAGGTTCATAGAGTAAAATTTCATTAATTCATAAGTACTTTGGAAAAACAAAGATTCTAAAATTTTCATCAGTAACAAAATAAATAGTAGTTTTACAATGGTTTCAAAAAAATGCTATAGAACTGAAATTATCCATTACATAACTCAAAATAACTAAGTCCTATAGCAGTTCTCATCCATCTATGCACTGTAAGCCTGGTACTATTCATCCTGGTTTCCTGAAAATGTTGTGTAAGGGTGAGTCTCTACCCTACCACTCATACATAACATATATTCATCACAAAACACATCTTATCACAATTAAAGAAAACATCATGGCATTACATATCACAAGGTCATATAAAGCATATTCTCATCTCAACACATATTATATTCCATAGATTCACAATTTCTTTTACTTTCATACACGCTTACCACGCCCTGTGGCCACAGTTATCCGATGCCTCTATCCTAAGGTCTTACACATCTATGTAAATAGTCACCGGATGGCCCAATGCAATACGGATACAACGCATGCAATAGACGGCCCCTTAGCAAAGGTAATAGTCAGGAGTCAAGTCGAGAAATGAGTGTGTGGCCATGTGGTGCATTCGAACACAATATTCCATGCACAATCCCGAATGTCACTCACCACCCTTCATTTTCCCAGGATATCCTATATCGTCTCCATCTTCCACTCTCCAGTGTATCTCTGTAACTATTTACATCATATCCTTTTCCATTTCATACTCTTTCGAGTATATTCACATGTTCACATATGTCATTTATCATGTTCACACATATTTTTCATTATATTTCCATATACTTTTCATCATATACATCAAACCATGGCATATTCACATTACACATAATTTTTATATGAAATACAATATATTCAAACATGAAACATCCATCTCTTTGTATAGTTCATATCATAAAATCATTAAAATTATATCAACTATCCTCAATATACCTTATCATGTCCTATTTGAACATAATATTATATTTTCACCATATACTCATCGTAAAATCACATAAACAACCAATTATTCTCATTTTTCACCGATTATTTCTTATAAAACAAGGATTATTCTACATATAATCACATACATGACAAGATCTATGAGAATACAAGTAATAAACATAACAAAATGATAAAGTAGAGCCTCCCCTTATCTCAAAACAGAGCTTTTACAAAGATTTTAACCTAAGATTTTACTCTAGAATGGAGTTTTTCCTAAGAACACCATGAACATCTATAAGAAAAAGAAGAAGAGAAACAAATGGTAAATCTAACTTCAAAATTAGAGAAACTTACTTGAAATCCTTTAGAACGGACATAGAATCACATATCTGAAGAAAAATCTAAGTTTAGAAGGTTTAGTATGGGAGAAAATGGCGAGATATAGCCTTAGAACCTTTGAGAACCTTGGATAGGAGTGAAGAAATGAAAATTTTGTCTGAAATCTCCTTTTTATAGAAAATTTTCAAAATTTACTGTTCACACCAGAAACACTGTTCATCGCCTTACTATTTACGCCGAAAACACTGTTCGCAGTCACTGTTCACGCCGGAAAATACTGTGCACACGGACTGTACACGTACTGTACGCGGATGTGATGTCAGCCATGACATCATGATGATGTCATCGTCACTGTTCATACGCGGTTCACTGTTCATAGGCAGTTTTACTGTTCACTGACACTATTCATAGGTAGTTTGACTGTTCATCATTTTTTTTAAAAAAAAAATAAAAATTCTATCTAAATCTATTCTAATTATACTTTAACAAACCTAATTTTATTTAAATCAAAATGCAGGATGTTACAAACCTAACCTAACCCTCTTTGTGGCAAACAAAGTCCTCTTGATATGTGATTTCTTGTATCAAGGCAAAGGAGATTGAGAAGATGGGCAAGTATATGATAGGGTGAGGCAAAATGCATGAATTGAGAGGAAAACTTAGCCTGAAATATTGATGAGTGAAGAGTTAAACACCATCCTGTGAGCTAGATAATTTCTTTGCATTATGTGAATTGCATGAAACCTTGCTGAATTTTTGCTTCAATTTAGTGGGACTTTGCATGAAAATAATTAATATGAGTGTGATTTTTTTGTATGAATCCATGATTTTGGAAATATTGGAAGTATCAATTAGAGTTAAGATTGGGATGAAAATTTTTGAAATATTTTTTTTTTGGATAAATCCAACCCTTTACATTCAATTTTCTTAAGTATTGATTTACTTGAGGACAAGCAAAAGTTTAAGTTTGGGGTTATTATGAATCCACAATTTATAGATATTTTGTTTAATTTTTTATAGGTTTTTAATAGAAAAATAGACTTAAAAGTTGTAAATAATATAAAAATCTCATTTAGGTCAATTATCATAGCTATCTTAATTTTTGTCTTATTTACACTAATTTTTGTAAATATATTTTGCAATTTTGATTATTTCAATAATTATGCAGGAAATTCTAGGCAAATTCTATGAATTTTTAGCTTTTGAGAAAATATGAAGTAAAAGTAACTACTTTCAGACACCATGGTAATCACTACAACAAGCTATTTCTAAGGGACAGGCCAAAGTAATCACTTTCAAAAGCAATAATGATCATTCCATAGCCAAAAGAAGAACCCAGACCTACATGTGTTTACTCTTGTAAATGATAGTGACTGTTTACTCTCGTAAGTGATAGTAAACACTCCAGAGAGCCCTAGAGTGAAAGACCCTGCGTATGTTTACTCTTGTGAATGATAGTAATTACTATGCTTGTGCGTGTTTACTATCATGAACGATAGTAGCTACTTTGAGGGCGTTAACTTTACTATAAATAGATTTTTACCATTTAGGGTTGGGGACTTTTTGCAGATTCTTTTACTTTTAGATGTTTTAAGGTTTTAGGATACTTTTGGAGAGCCTAGGTCGGCCTTGGGTTACAGGCAAGGGTCCAATCTAGGGTTTGATTTCCATTTCTTCTTACTTTTCTTTGATTTTTATCTTAATGTCATTGATTTTTCTTGACTCCCCCTCTTGTAATGATGAGACACATCCTTATGGGGGGCTAATTGTCTTATAATTCCTAGTGAGTTCATATGGATTCTTGAATTCCTGAGCCTTTAATGTTAATATACCCCTTTTCTCATGAATTTCTTCTTTTCCCAGTCTCTTGAACTAAGTTAAGAGTTGAATGACAGGGTGCTGCTTAATCAACTTCAAATTTATTTTTAACAAAGGTTCTAAACTTGGTTTGCTTAATTCTAGGTTTAATTTTAAGGTTGCTTAATCCTAAGGATTAAAGATTGGAACCTATTGATTTGCTTAATTTCATATGAAAATTTACGGTTAATTTTCGCTTGTTAAATTGACCTAATTTAGGGAAAGGATAGAGTATTAAATCTTAAGAGGAATTGGGATAGAATCTTTATGAACAAAATAGAGGTTACTAAATCTTATTGATTGAACTTTGTCATTTAATTTTCTGATTGAGTAATTTGGACTTAAAACTACAAAATCCCCCTTTTTACTTGTTTTCTGAACATATTGCACACTACATGTTTGATCTTTGGTCTCTCACCCAATGATTCACAAGAGGACGACCTAGGTTAACACCCTAGTATTACATTAATTTGTGTTTAAATTTTGATAAGGGCTTATGACAAATCTTTTCGATCATTAGTTATATGTTTAGGTAGTTAGACATCTAACGATAAATATGTTGAGTTGTGTTGTGTTTGATTTTAGATACCGGGATGAGTCACTTCCAGACCAAAAAGTAGTTCCTCTAGATTACTTAGACTATGAAACCAGCTGAAACTAAATTGTTTTATTTGCATTAGATGGGTTGGGAATGGGCTAAACATGCTGCATCAATTGACTTAGAGGATTATGTTATTTGCTATGAATTATATAAGCGGATATATAATTTTGATACTTTTACACTTTATAGTTATGATTATTGTGACATCCTAATGTCACAGTCTCAAATACATCAAACGAACATCTAAGGACATAGTGTTTAATTGTAACATTACATACCATACACATATGAATGTGTAGAGAAGTTAATGTACATAACCAAAGATAATTTAGTTATTTATGTATATGTTTAAAGTATGCATCATTATCATAGTAATGAAAATAATTTCAACATAATAAATTCAAATACAAATGTAATACTAAACGAGTTATTATGTGACATCAGAAACACGTTAATTCATAATACATAGTCGCATACAAAAGTTTTCAAAAGGCTAAGGGAAATAAAGTAGGTCTCAAACACTCATTATGCCCTAAGGGGAACATCATTATACATTTTTCAAATGGACCAAAACAACTATCATTTTCTATACTGAATCCCCTAAGTAGTCCCATCATGCAAAAAGAAGACATGCATACAAACCTATATATATATATATATATATATATATATATATATATATATATATATATATATATATATATATAAACAACATCAGTCTAGAGGAGTGTATTCATCTGAAGGGTCAGAGCCTGGTGAAGTGGATAGTGACGCGTCCAGGTCAATAAGAAAACTGGGTAGTTTTTCATCTATGTCTTTTAGCCAGCCAAGAGTAGGTAGGGGTATGTAGGAAAGTGGAGAGGACAAGGGTGGTTGTGAACACATTTTTCTCTTTTCTTTCTTATTTTAATTAAATAATTCAAAAGGGAGAGGGGTGTCATGAAATGAGGAGCAAGCAAGCTACTCTGTTGCCTGCAAACATCCAGTCAAGATTGAAATTACATGAAATAGAAAAAACGTGTAGAATAAAAGTAAATAGATATGAATTAGAGGCAACAAATAAACATATAGAAATCTAAAAAGAGAATCAACAGAGCACAGGGGAGGGGGATATAAAAAAAGGGGGGGAATAAGAGAATTTGAGAGTGAAGAGCAAAAAAAGATTGAAAAAATTTGAGAAGAGAAGTCCGAAAAAAACACAAAGGAGCATGAGGAGCTAAAAGGCAACCGAGAAAAAAAGAAGAGAGAAGCAAAAAGTTTAACCTATACTCGTATATATATTCTCCCAAATCGCGATCATCAATCATCTAACTTTTGTTGAGGTGAGTACTCCTTCGGTCTCAATCTTCTCGTTGTCCATTTTCTCAATCTTACTCTTTGTCCATTTTCTTCTTCTCGTCCTGTGCGAAGTGTTCCATTTTTTGTCCAAAATTGCTATGAAAATCAAGAACAAGATATTATTATCTTTTAAATTAAATTATAAATTTTATTTTAGTAAATAATAATAATGAGACATTTTAGAATTTATTTTTTTTTTGTATCTCATATGTTTTATTTTGTTATTAACTTTTAATATCTTATTCTTTCTATTTTTTTATTTATTTAATTAAAATCTATCCTCTAAAATATTTTCATTATATTAATGTAGCGATTTATAGTGATATTATGTAGCATTTCTACCTTTATACGCTTTAAATCGTTAAGACTTTTGTGTACCAACATTACCGTTGATCCTATACGATATAAATTAATCAAATTAAATTTTAATTTTTATTAAATAATTATCTTTTTTAATCAATTTAAATATATTTATTTATCATTAAATGAAATTAATTTCATAGTTAATTTTCTTAAGTCATATTTCTAATTTTGATAAATATTCAAAATATCTTGTTATGTAATTTTATAATCTTTGCAACATCAATGTGAAATTTACGTTGCCTTCGATTGTCCAATAAATCATAAGATATTTATGTATAATTTACGCTATCTTAAATTCTCCTAAAGTATGAATATTCGTATTCAAGTATAAATTCAAACTTTTTTATTTTACAAATATTTTTAATTTTAATGATTTACAATGTAGTTGTATGAACTCTCTTCACATTTTTACATTGTTTATCGTAAGATATGCGTATAACTGCGTTATTTTGTATCTTAAACGTTCAATTTCGTAAAAATATTTTTAGTTTCAAAATGAACTTTCTTTTATTAAACTAAATTTTAATCAACCAACTTCGTAATTTTTATTAAAGAACTACGTGACTTTAAGTTCTCCATTGCACCCGGCGATAAGTAGGAGTAGGAATCAGACCCTTCGAGTCAAAACAATTTCTTTAAATTTTTTTATTTTTTATTTTTTCTAAGATATGACTTAATATTTTAATAAATAAATTTTCTTTCTTTAAAATAAAAATAGCAATATTTATTTTTTGAGGGTTAAATAAATACCTTTCAAAATTATAATAAATTTGCACAATTAATTTAAGGTAACCATTATTTAAACGGACATTGTAGGATGCTAACACATTCCTTACAGGTAAATGACTCTCGAATCCATTTTTGGTTTCGAAAATCAAAATTTTAGTTTTTTGGAGGTTTTCTTTGATAAACTTTGGTGGCGACTCTACTGAATTTCTTAAAAATATTTTCATCGTAACGTTGCGACCGTCCGATTGCGATAGTGATGAGGGGCTGCAGTGTGAGGGTCCAGCTTTGTCGATGGGTGAAAGTCGGTGAGGTGAAGTGGGCGGACGAGGTCGGACGAATGACTTAATTACCTAAATGTCAATACACTCAAGTTCAACAGGAAGAGGGGAAAAAGACTGAGGTCCATGAGAGTTAGGAGTACTATCTGGGATAGGTGCAGGGGCACAGACATCAGTGTCCATAAGAGTTGGGGTAGTCGTGGGCGTGATAAGAGGGAAAAGTATAGTAGTAGCATATAATGGCAAGTCTGTGGTGCAACAGGGTTCCCAACCCAACTCAGTAACCAAACCAAGGGTTATCCTAGCAAACACTTGGTAGATGGTTTACTGAGTAGCATTGTCATAGGTCCACAAGTCATCCTCTGTTAGGAGCACTGACATCTTGATCATGTCGAACTCATCTGCATTCAGCACACAAAACATACCAACCAACAAACACAACAGATGAAAGAAAAAAAAAAAGAAAGACATGGGTCAGTCCATATAAGTTAGTTAAACCATGCAACGAATATACGAAAAAGTCTCATATACTAAACATACAAAACATCATTATATTTGAAATATAGATGGTAAGGTCATTCGCAATATGAATATGATGATGCATGATGCAAGTTAATTATGAGATTATCTCTTTTGATTAACCAATTCTTATGCAATGCATAGGATCCCATATTCTTCTATCCAATTCACATTAATTCCAATCTTAAGGTGACCAAAGTACTCCATTCCCTACTATCACGTCTAGCACATGTTTAAATTGAAAACATTTGTTATTTACATGCCTCAGGGGTGTCAGTCAGGAATGGGCGTACTGCGATCCTGATAATGGGTGTTCACGTCAGGTTTAGCAAGGGTTTGCTGGCAACATAACCTGATCACAGTGAGCTACTCTGCACTATTGGATCATCCCTCCTTCACCACCCCCAAGGATCGTCATTAAACTTAACACAAAGCGCCTTATAGCTATGCTAACTGTAGCCTTGATTTCACCTTCTCCTTTACAAGTATGATGCATGATTACGTTGTAGTTCCTCAATTTATAATTTTTATAGGTAGATTCAACAAGTATATCATATTGTAGCCCTTAAGAATATCATTCATAGTTGTGTCTTCCTTCATTACTTAGTTTCTCATTCTTTCCTAATTGTAGAACATATATTATTCATAATTTACTTTTAGGTTCTTAAATTCTAAAGCCTAAGTGGGAATTTTTGCTATTCTTCCTATTAATTCAATTTTGTTAGGTGATGAAGAAGACTATTTCCTTTATATCCTAAATTGATTTTCTTACTTTAATCCCCACAGTTTTTCTCTGAATACACCCCTTTATACGTTAAGTATTCAGCTACTTCCTTTTCACCTTAAAACATATAAGGCCTACTTATTCTTATACGTCTAGAATCTCTCTCTCAAACTAATCTCTCCAATTACCATTCTCGTCATATTTATGCCTTGGTTTGTCTTTTATTTTTAGCAAAATGTACTAGCTGCTAAAAACACAATTTTGGGATATCGGTAAAAGTGTCTGGGTACACTTATCTCACGGTTTACTAGTATTTATGGTTTCATGCTATATCACATCAAAATTTTCGGAATGTTTCATTTTCTAACACTTACTAATATTACATATGAGGCGTAGGATAATGGAAATAAAGTATCCGTGAGCCATGGTCCTTATACAACCCTTATTACCTAACACATCATCATACCATATTATTAAATCCAATCAATGAACTTTTCATTTTCATACAAAGAAACGCAGAACATGCAGTACCTACTCCCATTATTACCCATTCCATATATTAGCAAACTATTCTTAAGCATTAAATTTCACAATCATGAAATCAGAATTATTTAAAACATACGTTCCCTACTTCGGTTCTCAGTCTCGTACTCTTATAAATTCCACATACAGCAATTTAAATCATTTTCCATCAAATCATATATCATGCAAAGTTAAATACTAGGCCATTCTGCACTCAAATTTGGTCTTGCTTTCTCATAACAAGTATATATATTCCACAAAAACGTTCAATATTAAAACAGCCACGCTTAATGTGAGAACAGAGTAGTTTGATTTAGCTTCCATCATATTTAATATGAAATATAGTTACCCAGTACCCTTGTTTACCATTTGGTTCAATTATTTAACTTTCACACTCTAAACTATCACCTTATGTCAAATCTTCACATGCAAAGTTAAAAAGAATTGTCTAGCAATTTCTTAATTCTGTTTTAAGTATTTCATGTTAGATAATTATCGCCATTCATTATGATACAGTAAGGAACAAAATTTTTATCACATGCAAACAGAGATTTAGCATTATATCAAGCAATATGGACTCCCCCTTACTTGGTGGTGAGAGTCTCAGGAGGAAAAGAAGGAACTACAAATTTGGATGTCACGGCCCTGCTGTACAAGATGGGCAGTGAGTAGTATGAAAAAAAAAAAAAGAAAAAGAAAGAAAGAAAGGGAGGATCATGGAAGGGAAAATTTAGAGGATAGTGACGTGAAGTTCATAGCCTACTCACCCTGGTGCAGTCTTTGGTTTAGTCCTTCTAGTAACAAAAACTAAATGTAGAACAATGAAGAAAAGTTAAAGGGAAAGAAAGGGAACAAGATCTGAAATTAGTGTGTTTTGAGATAGGGAGCCAAGAGCTATTTCCTTCCTTAGCACATAGGTTGTTCCTTGGTTACATGCAGAAAATACCCAACTCGTTCCTTCTCTTTGTTTGCTTAATTTTGGTGTTATAGATCCTAGAGAGTCTTGAGTGTATTAATGTTTGATTTGACAAAATCAATGGCAACTTCGGTTGCATTTCCAAAGCCACTAGGATGGCATGAATGACAAGGGAACTTCCCTCATGATGTGTAAGAAAATGGTGCAGCACCTGGTCTTTTCATGCTAAAATAAGATGTTGTGCAGCAGTAAGCAAAGGGGGAGAAAGGCACATCACAGGGCAGGTAAGGAAGGTTTATTAATTGCGAGATCTGTATGTCATAATGTTAAGATCAAGATTGGAAAATCTGCACTCCCTTCCAACATGCATGTATTTCTACATACTTAAAGGCTTTTTGAAACCGAGATTAATGTGTGAGTGGGTTACACATGCAATTTGAATGGGATACCACATTAATTCATAGCATGCAGAGATTTAGTGAGGAGAGAAGCTTCACTGCCATTTGTACAGTAACGTGTGCGTGAAATGGGATAATAGAGCAACTTAGCACATTGGAAGCTCAATTTCGAGAATTAGTGAGTGGAAGAAATGGATGTGGAGTGTTATGGATAATGACACGACCTTCTCCTTATGCAGTTCATGAGTAATTGCCGAGACTGCATTCCTTTATGGAAGAAAAAGAAAAATTAAAAATTTTGGGTGGTATGTTAAGCCACATATGTACTTATATAATTGCTTGTCAGATTCAAATCAAGAAGAAAGAAAAATAATCAGAAAAGGACCTTATGTGGTATAAGTACACCAAAAATTTTGATTGAATGACTCCAACTAGATTAAATCATAAAATGAATATTAAAAGGAAATGGTTAAGATAAATAAGAATATTAAAAGGAAATGGTTAAGATAAATAAAAATTTTAAATTTTAATATATAAGAAATGAGATAATTTTTGGAGTGTCACAATTGTGGTTTATATAAGCTCACCTTTGCATGTTTGTTTGTACTAGTATATGCGCTCAAATGACCATATGGTGGTACATGAGTAGAAGTAACAGGTGATGCATCTATTTCTCGTGCTGGACGGTCTGGCTGCGAGACATCTGGAGTTTAACATGCCTTTTTGGAAGAATTGTAGTCTAGACCATTTTGCCAGAAATTTTTGAGATATGTAATTTCGTTTATAACTTGTATTTTGGGCTCTATATTGTACAACTCTTATGCAAATAACATTATAGAATAATTATGTATGTATATATTTTAGATTTTGTGATGACACCTTGAAGTTATATTTTATTATTAAAACAATGAGTTTTTATTTTGACGATTATTATGAAATGAGTCTCAAACCATTCTAAAATACAGAAGTTTTATTCATGAATAAATTGTCTTGATATGTCATGTGTCCTTTGCAAAAAGGGGTTGTGACAATAATCAAGTGAGAATGGATCCAAATGACATCCATAAGACAGCCTTTAAAACATAGAGAGGCCACTTTGAATATTTAGTGATGTCTTTTGGCCTCACAAATGTCCCAGCTACCTTCCAAGGATTAATAAATCAGGTATTCAAGGACTTCTTAAGGAAATTCTTACTAGTTTTCTTCAATGATATACTTATCTATGTTCATGGGCAAGTGTATATGTGAAAAGTAATAAAGGATTTAAAATTAAGTTATCGTCCCACAGAGATTATTATCAAGTATCAAGAATATCTTGATTTAATTGTTTAACCAAAAAAGGTGTGTAGTGAATTAAAATCAAAAGAAGTTTGAATCCAAAGAATAATTGAAAAGACACAAAAATAGTTTTTGACAAAAATTGGATGAGAAGTGCCTAGGGCATATGGTTTCACCAATTACACCTTTCTATGTTTTCTTTAATTTAATTTTAATATTAGTTTTTTTAATGTTTACCAACCACCCATACTTATTCTATTAACACTTACTGATCATACAATATTAATATTATTTTCCTAGGCGATTACCCCCAATAATCATGCAAGGAAAAAGCTAGAGAAAACATAAAAAGCTTATGGATTTATTATTTCAATAATGGTTGGAAGAGAAGAATTAAGTTTGATCTGCTTAACCTTTTGTCCTGTTTTATCTTATAGTTCCATTAATTACATGTAATACAACTGCCTACAATGCAATTAATTATAAGATGTTAAGGGTGATCAGTTCTTAACATGCAAAGTTCAATACGATAGGATAAAAACCAAACATTAAAAAGAAACTAACATCATTATTAAATATAAAAATCACATAGAGTATGCAATAGGATTCACCATAGTCCTAGCTATGGATTTAGCTACCTATAATAAAACAAACAACGAAAAACATGATAAACAAATCCATAAACATAAAGGAAAATTCGAACTAAAAAGGCCTAAAAGGGAAAAGAATAAAAATAACTCTTGTTCTTCAAGGGGCACTTAATTACTCGCTTGAACTCTAAAAGGACACTCATCGTCTTTGCAAATAATCTCTAATAACTCTCAATAATTGATTAAGTTAGAACTTGAGGAAAGAAGAAAGTTTGTAGAAGATATCTCTTCTAAGAGCATAAGGTCTCTTTATATAGGGTATGCATCGAGATTCTCGATCGTCACTTGACTTCCAAGAGATAAACTCAACCTTTAAGAAAGAAGATTTGATTTGCCAACCTTCAGAATCTTAACTGAAAATCACTCCAAATCTGCTTATCTAAATTTAATATTCAAATTCTTGATTTAAAATTTAATTTTAAAATTTGAAGTCAAATTCATCTAGTATGGTCGTGCATAACCTCCAGCATGGTCGTACATGTCGTTAAGAAGCACTTCTAACTAGTTATGAAGCAAGGTCAGGCTTGCTAACGAACATCGCCCACTTTTTATAAAAAATCAACCAATTCTTTTTAAACTACTTCCATAATGTTCTAATAACCACTTTTATTTAAACTGCAACAGTTATTAGTATAATCAGTACATTTTATCTGGAAAAAAAAAAGATCTAAGTATATGATTATAAGCTCTAAAAGTACATCAAATTACAGACTTATCATCTATAACTAGAGCTTACAAGACTGTGTAAGTCATTTGCACAAAGTTTTACTTACTATGAGAACTCATTGCTTGTTTGCCAAAAAAAAAAAACCAAGTGCTATTTTGGTGTGCCTAAGGTTGAATATCTTAGTCACTTTATAACTAAGGAAGGGATTTCTACAGATCCTCTTAAGATTGTAGTAGTTAAGGAATGGCCACTTTCTCAAATTGTTAAGCAGTTGAGGGGATTCTTGGGGTTGGTAGAATATTATAGAAGATTCGTAAAGTGGTATGGGTCAACTACTAAACTACTCATTGGTATGCTAAAGAAGGACAACTTTTGTTGGACTGAGACAATAATGTTAGCCTTTTAGTAGCTCAAAGAAAGGTTTATTATCACTCCTGTTCTTGCACTCCCAAATTTTTCAAAGATCTTCACTGTGGAAGTAGATGCTTCAAGCCATTGCATAGGAGTTGTTCTAATGCAAGATCACCACCTAATTGCTTTCATAAGCAAGGTTTTAAATCAACAGCAACAACCCTTATCCACTTATGAAAAGGAGCTCATTGTTGTGGTGTTTGTTGTCCAAAAATGGAGATATTATTTGTTAAATAGACATTTTGTGATAAAGACAGATCATAGGAGCTTAAAATTTATGTTAGAGCAGCGGATGACTATTGCTTTCCAACAAAAGTGGCTAATGAAATTAATAGAATTTGACATTTCTATTGAATACAAATAAGGAGTGGAAAAATTGGTAGTTGGTGCACATTCTTGAGTAGAGACCAAAAAGTGTAGGTTTTACAAGTTCATCACTTAGAATCAAACTTATTTAGAAGAATCCATGAATCTTTGCAATCTAATGCTAATATACAGAAATAGCTAAAGTGAAAGCTAATCCAACTTCTCATAAACTCTACACTTGACAAGGCAGTTAGTTGAGGAGAAAAAGAAGGTTGGTGATTGGCAAGGACACTAATATGAGAAGGGATATTTTAATTTGGATACATGCTACTCTTACAGGTGGTCATTCGAGTTGAAATGCTATATTCCAAAGAATAAAAGTTATGATTTTTTGGAAGGGCATGACAAAGGATGTGAAACAATTCATTCAAAAATGCACTAATTGTCAACAATGTAAGTATGATATTGTTGCTTCTCTTGGGCTGGTTCAACCTTTTTCCATCCCTAATCATGTGTGGCAACACATCACTATGGGTTTCATTTAGAGTTACCTATGTCCTTGGATAAATAAGTCATTTTTGTAGTTGTTGATAGGCTCAATAAAGCTGCTCATTTTATGGCTGTCTCATCCTTATACTGCTTTACATGTTGCTCAGGCTTTCTTAGATCATGTATTCAAAGTACATGGCTTTCCTAACACTATAACCAATGATAGAGACCATGTCTTTGTCAGCTAGTTCTGGCAGGATTTATTGACCTTTTAGGGTGTTCAAGTTCAACTTTCTTCAGCATATTATCCCCAAATAGATGAGCAATCCGAAGTTGTCAATTGATGTTTGGAAACTTACTTGAGATGTATGTGTGCTGATTTTCCCCAACAATCTTCCAAATGGCTTCCCTTGGCTAAGTGGTGGTATAACACCAAATTTCATACTTCTATTCAAGCTACACTTTATGAAATTGTGTTTGGCCAGCCTCCACCAGTGAATCTTCCTTACCTTTTAGGAGAATCCAAGGTCAGATTGGTAGATAGGAGCTTAAGGAAGAGGGAGGAAATGTTAAGGGTGCTTAAATTTCATTTAAGGAGAGCTCAAGATAGGATGAAACAACTAGCAGACAAGCATAGAGCAGACAGGCAGATCCAAATTGGGGATTTGGTCTATCTAAAGTTATATCAATATAGACAAGTTTTTATTGTTAATAGAAACAATGCTAAGTTAGCTCCTAAGTATTATGGTCTATTTTAGTTTTGAATCGCATAGGAGTAGTAGCTTACAAGCTTAGTCTACCTCCTCACTCAAGAGTTTACAATGTTTTCCATGTTTCTCAATTGAAGAAACATGTAGGACAAGTTGGTCCTTCCACCATATTTCCTCTGCAAGATGAAGTCAATAGAGAGCCTAAATCTATTTTGGATCGTATGATTGTTAGACGCAAGGGCAGAGCTATGTCTAAAGTTTTGGTCAAGTGGAAGAACCTACATCTTGAAGATGCAACAAGGATGTTTTCTGGGGGAAGATGTTTATATGAATTAATTAGGATGTTAGTTACAATTCTTTTAAGTCTGTTAAGTCATTGTTAGTTAGTGACTGGGATAGATATAAATAGAAGAATAATCGTAGTTGTAGAGATAAATAGAAGAATAATCATAGTTATAGAGACTTTTTAAACACTTTGTAATTTCCTCTTTTCCTCTAAACTTCATATCATTCAATAACAATGTTAGAATATGCAAACAAAGTCCCACATTGACTAGAATCAGGGAGGATCAAGGGTATTTAAGTAAGATAAATCTCCATTAGTATGAGGCTTTTTAGTGGATGTCCAAAAATAAAACCATGAGGGCTTAGGCCCAAAGTGAACAATATCATACTAGTGTGACAAGTATCGACTTACTATAGCAAGTGGTATCAGAACACGAATCCCTACATAGTGCCATGTGGAAGTGGATATGGGTGTGCACCGCACGGTGAACTCCAGGTGTGCAGTGATGCTTGCGAATCCCTATGGAAAGGCCTGGTGCGGGTGGACCTCCATGAGAGGGTGAGAGTGCCTCAAGAGCTAGGAGAGGGCAAGGGCTCCTCCAGGGTGGGCTATGGTGTTAGAAGACTTCGTTCCAGGGGGAAGATTATTAGGATGTGCAAACAAAGTTTCACATTGACTAGAATTAGAGAGGATCAAGGGCATTTAAGTGTGGTAAATCTTCATTAGTATGAGACCTTTTGGTGGATGTCCAAAAACACAACCATAAGGGCTTAGGCCCAAAGTGGATATCATATTAGTGTAGAGATATAGTAAGTCCATACTTGTTATAACAAGGAAATGAAAGATGAAATGATATCTCTTTAGAAGAATGAAACATGGTCATGAACCAAGCTACCACAAGGAAAGAAAGTAAACAAGTGGATTTATAGGTGAAAAGAAGAACCTAACAGTAGTAGAAGATACAAATAGGAAATTGACTTCATATATATATATATATATATCTATATATATAATTGAAATTAGAATTTAACTTGTCTAAATTGCTTCTCTTGCTGTTCACCTATGTTTTGATGTGGATGGAGATCATTCTAAAAATTATGTTGGGTTAACATTTGGTAAAAACCCTCCATGATATTCTCTCCTTTATACTAAAACCTATTAATAGACTGTATAACATTTAGGTTGGCATGACGCTAAGTTTTTTCTTCTTTTACAAAAGGTGCAGATTTAGTAATTTAATATGAAATTCATGAAAGAGAAGTGAATATCACTTTGAAAAATCACATCTAACCATGTTGGAAAATTTTCACTTCTCGAAGACATTGTGTTAATCACGAAACCATCATTGTATCTTCCTACCACACATGTTGGATTTGCATGGTGCAGCAAAAGAAACTTCTAATTTACTATCTTATGCATGCATGGAAAGAATTTGTGTGACTTTTCCCTCTCTTTACATGTGTACTCCACCCACTCACCCCTCTCGGTTTACTAAGTGCAATTCTGCCAAATTGTAGATATATTAAGGAGATGTGACACGATTCTAGCTCAAGATCTCAGCATAATGAGATGTAAAATCCCCTTATAAATGCACCTTCACTTATGATCACAACGTGTCCTCTTTTCCCTTGTGTTGGCAGCTACTTAACTCTCGTAATCCAAGCTCAAAATGACCATGCACTTGCACCTTCCTCTCTTGATGAAAACTTAATGGCTTCACAAATCATTACACTGTTGAAATAGCATTGAAAAGTTAAGACTTAGCTACCCAGGGTCTTGTCAACTAAATACTCCCTGCACCCACATGGCCAAAAATCTACCTCTTCTCACATTCTCTCATCTCCATACACCTCGTCCTTTGTTTTGTTACTCTGGGAAGTATCACCAAGGTTTGCACTAGACTAGACCTAGACCACTTGCGTCCAACATCTCCTTTTCTACCCTAAGACTCTTATTAGCAAGTAAGGGGAGAGTTTATAATGTGTTGAACTTGTTAAAATTTTCTGCATGTTGACCGAGATTTTAATGCATATTGATTGAATCCTCTTTTGCATGTTTGGTTGAGATCCATCTTGATATATATTAGTGATGCTAGTCAATTAAAATCTAAAAGGACAAGTGGATTAAATATAAAATGTGAAATGGTCATGCATCATGCCTATGGAAGAAGAAATATCTTAAGGCTACAGTTGGCACAACTGTGGGACGCCTATGTTAGGATCAATGAGGAATCTTGAGGGTGGCAAAGAAGGGACCCAATGGCGCAGAGTAACTCATTGCGACCGAGTCATTTCACCAACAAACCTTTGTCAAGCCTGACATGAACACCCGTTACCAAGATCGCAGTAGGCCCATTCCCGAATAACACCTTTGGAGTGTAAGGTTAACAAATGTCATGAAAACATAATGTGCTAGATGTGATAGTAAGGAATGGAGTCCTCTGATCACCTTAAGACTAGGAGTGATTTGAATAAGAAAAGAAAATACGGGATCCTCATGCATTGTATGATAATTAAGAAATAGTAAGGATAATAAGAATCTCCATAATTAAATTGCATCATGCATCATTTCATCTGAGAATATATGTAAATTTTTATACTTTATTTTAAATGTGATGAAAATATTCCATTGTTTGGATTGACATTTGAGGCATTGTTCCTCTCTGTATGTATGTTATGTACCTTGATTTGAAATTATAGTCTCACCCTCCTTTTCTTTTATTCCTTTCTCTTTGGTGTGTGTTTACTTGTTCGGGATATTTTATATGATGTACAGATGGGATCCAAGATGATTAAGATGAAGGTCCTCCCGACCGTGGATGACCTATGGATATATGACGATGCCACCTAGCAGACCATTTATTAGGGTTTCGCCCACATGACTCTTGGATCATTATCGAAGGTGGCTTGGGAACCCTGCTTACCATGAATCTACCTGTAGAGATTACTTTTCCCTTGCCATTATATGCTACCTCCATACCTTTCCCTCTCATCACCCCTAGTACTGTACCTACCCCTATGGACATTGACGTCCCTACTCCCACGCCTGTTCCAAATATAGCCCCTAATGCTCATACACCTTGACCTTCCTCTCCTCCTCCTATAGAGCCTGAGTATATAGACATCCAGGTCATTGACTGCACTATTCAATCCTGTCCACCTACTCCATCCCACAGATTTTCTCCCATCGACGAGGCTGGCCCTTCGCACCATAGCCCTTCACCACCCCTATCCATTCCACTGCCTTTCATGTCTCCACCCACTCCTAGCTAGCTAGATGATGTAGATAAGGACTTGCCATCCTCACTAGATATTGACCCTTCAGAGGATTACTCTTCTATGGATTAATTGTATTTTCTTTATGTATGGATTTCATATTTCTTTTTTATGGGGCTGTCTTCGAAAAGGGCGTGGATATAGTAGTTATTTGATCCTTTTTGAAAAACATATATTAATTATGAGTCCCAGGTACTGTTAGTGTTGCAAACTCTTATTCAGCTCTTTTGTCTTTGTTTTGTTATGTGAATGATTATATGTAACTTATAAACTCGCTTTAAGAGGTGACGTGGAGACACCTTCAAAAGTTTAACTAATATGGATGTCACATATCGTACTTGCAGAGAATCTTTATTTGGAACAATTAGATGTTAAAATTGCATTCCTACATGGGTCACTCTAGGTGACCAACTCATATTCAGCTCTTTTGTCTTTGTTATGTTATGTGAATGATTATATGTAACTTATAAACTTGCTTTAAAAGGTGACGTGGAGACACCTTCAAAAGTTTAACTAACGTGGATGTCACATATCATACCTACAGAGAATCTTTATTTGGAGCAATTAGATGTTAAAACTGTATTCCTACCTGCGTCACTCTAGGTGACCAACTCAAACGAGTAGATGAACCGCAACCGAGAGAGTCGACGGTGTAGACTCACTGTTGGGCTAGGAAATTTTTAGATAGAGAGCCTTATAATGAGTAGGACATCACAATGCAACTCCAAAACCTTAAGGCAATGGGTGAGTGAGTCCATCTCCTTATTGACCCCTAACTTGCCCATATCTCATTTCATGTGGAACTAATTCATGCTTGACTCAAACAAACAATTCTTCGGAGTCATTTTGATCACTTACTTCTTAGTTTTCATATAGTTCTTTGATTGAATAATCTTCCTAGAACTATCTCTCTTATCAGGATGCTAATCTAATAAGAGAAGGAAAGTAATTTAGAATTACAAGGTGATGGAAGTTTAGAAGTAATACGAGATCTTTATAAGAATGCAAAGATTAACTCGAAGGAAGTGAACTATCAATTTTCATATTTGCAAGAGGAGGTCTTTATGAATATTAATTTTTACAATATTATTTATTATTTTATTGTGAATATTATTTTTTGAATTTTCTCATATTTTTTTATTCTTTTAAAAAATAAAATGGAGATGAAAATGTTTTAATAGAAAAAATAAAAATGATAAAAAGTCAACTTGACTAAGAAAAATGAAAAACTCACAACCTCAACTCAATGTAGAACTAACTTTTAACATAAATGAAGAAAAAACTTAAAAATTTATACTCGTATAAAATTCTAAAAACAAAAATGGAATCAATATATACATAGAGAAAGGGAGAATTCAAAAAAAGGGAGGAAGAGAAAATTTTGTAAGATATGAGATAAAAAAAAAAAAAGAACAGGAGATAGTAAAAAAATTTCCAATGAGAAAAGATTTAAGAAACAAGAGTTTTAAAAGAGAAAGAAAAATATTAAGAAAAAAATTTAAAAAAAAATAATTGAAGACAAAAAAAAAAAAACAAAACAATTGCAGTATAAACTAATATTAAAGCCACCATTATTGTTCACTTTTTTTTTATTGTTAGATACTCTACTATCATAACTTTTACCTTTCGCATTTTAAGTTGAGTATAGGAAGAATAGAATGAAAAATAAAAACTTTGATTTTCTTTCTATTTTATTTCTCTTCTTCTTCCTTTTCTCTTCCTCTTCCTCCTCCTCCTTCTTTTTCTTCTTATTATTATTATATAGTTGTATTCGAGAACTCCAATTACAAAAAATTTGAACAGAAAATGAGTTTGACAATTCCAACCTAATTTTATATAATAATAATAATAATAATAATAATAATAATAATAATAATAATAATAGAAAGTTAAATTTGATTAAAATATAATATTAATTTTTTATCTTTTGATTATATTATATTTAACTTTTATTATATTACTTGTAAAATTTATCCCCTTCCTTCAAGAATAATAAAAGATAGGAAGATCAGTAACATAAAAAATAAAAATTTTCACAATAATTTTGTTATTATCACTTATATCTTAATATTTATTTATTTTTAGATTATATGTTCTTTAATATTATTATTCTTTATTTTATTGCGTAACTTTAGAATATTGATATAATTTGATTTTATATTTATATTTTGTCTTTTCTTATTTTATGGTTAGGGAATCATATTTTTAACTTATTTTTATAGTAAATAAATAAATAATACAATATTTACATCAATGTATAACACTAACGTATAATTTCTCTATCATGTTATAATTTAATAAAGTTGGTATGTATTTACGTTACATAGGTGTGTGATAAAAATTTAATATTTTTTAACTTTAGTCAATTAAATAAATATTTTTAACTAATCAAAATATAGTTTTTAGATATTTTTCTTTAATTATCAAATTAGTAATTGATTCATTTAATTAAGTTAAATTATTCTAATGCAGCAATTTAAAATATTGTTATGTATTGTGTAGCATATATATCTTTACGTGTTTTAAATTATTAAAATCTTTGTATATTTATATTACCTTAGTTCTCTATGTTATACGAACTTATCAAATGATGTTTTAATTTCTCTTAATTAACTAATTATTTTTACTAATCAATTTAATTGTATTTTTCATTTTTCTCTTTAAATATTTTTCATCTCATTAAATATAATTAATTATATATTTAAGTAACTTAAAAAATTAAATAAATAAATATTTAATTACTTAAATTTATTTTTTTATTTTATTCTCATAATACTGATATGTGATTTATATTATATTCCATTGATATTTAAGTTATAAAAGATTTATGTGTAAATGATGTTATTTTAAATTTTTTTTAATATAAATTTTCAAATTCAAGTATAATTTAAAACATTTTCTTTATAAATTAAAAAAAATTAAAATTATTTTTAACAATTTGTAATATAACTATATGATCTTTTTTTGTCTTCTATATTGCTTATGTAGGATATATATTTATAATCATGTTATCTTATATCATAAACATTATAATTTTATAAAAATAATTTTATTCTTAAAATAAATTTTTTTTTACTAAACTTAATTTAATTAATCAATTTTAAATATTTTTATAGAACTACATGATTTTAAATTTTCTATTATACCTGATAATACATCAAGGTGAAAACCAATCTTATTAAGTCAAAATAATTTTTAAAATAAACTTTTTTTTTTAAAAATATCCATTAATATTTCAATAAATATTTTTTTAAAAAAATAAAAATAGAAGCAATTATTTTTGAGAATTAAAAAAATACTTTTTAAAATTATAATAAATTAATACAATTAATTTAAAGTAACCATCAATTAAACAAACACTGTAGAATGCTAATATCTTCTTCATATGTAAACAACTCTTAAACTCACTTTTTTATTTCTAAGATTATATTATTTTAAAAATAATTCTAAAGTTTTTTTAATAAATTTTAGTAAAAAATCCACTAATTTTTAGAAAATATTTATTTTTAAATTAATATTTTTAGAAAACATTTCGTTGCAGCAGCCACGTTGCGATATTTATTTTTCTTTATTTAGAGAGATAAGCATGATCTAAATAGATAATTAGGCCAACTTTCGAGAAACAGAGTAGCGGGAAATGTATTTTGGGTTCATTTCCCCTCTTTAGCAACTCAATGGTACAGTCTATGTAATAATCATGACTACAATATATCTTGTTGACATATATTTATTATGTTCAATTATGCCACTAAAAGAGTGTTACACAGCCAACGTTCTGTAAGCATGCCTTGAGCAAAGATTATTACTCTTTTTTAATAATTTCTGAACTCGTATAAACTTCAACAGTCTCCCCTTTCAAACACAGCAGCAGCTCCCATACCTGACCCTGAAATGATGCACATTTCAACAATGTTAATAGAAAACAAACAGAGATCACGATCAGAAAGAGATGCAATAAGGTTTTCTCACACTGTTCTTATATCCGTTATGCTTTTAATATTAACCAGTATCACTAACTAGTTAAGTAATCAATAAATAGTAAAAGTTTTAATTAAAAATTACGTAAAAAATATATTATAAATCATGAGACAAGTGCATTCTTACTTTTTCTGATAATTTTTCTGTCTATTTTTAATTCTTAACTGATATTCTTACGGATTTGGAGGGAGACGGAAGATAAAGGTTTCAGGGATGATGGAGAAGAAGGGAAATGAAGAAAGAGCAGGAAAAAAAAGATTAACAAAAATTTTTTCCAGTATGAAAGAACTTACAAACATGAGTTTATAAAAGTTTTGAAGAGCTTTAAAAAAACGTTTCCTCGTATCTAGAAACTCTTAAACAAGAGTTATCATCAAATAAACTTTTTTTTTTCTCTTTTTATACTAAAATTAACTTTTAAACAAAACTTTAACTTATATAAGTAAAAATATTTTAGTATTCCTAAATAAAATCAAGGTAAGTATCGAAGAAAATAATAGTTCTATCGGTCATCAGAGAGAATTGAGATTACAAAAGAATCCTTTAGAGCTAACAGCTCTTAAATAGAAAATGAAATTCTCTCCAAAACAACCAACAAAATCAATAACTCAATCAAAAAACTAAAAGCATGTTTGTTTCTATTTTTGAAAACTGAAACCAGTTTTTAAAAGAAAAATCAAACATTCCTTTAGAATCCATCTTAACAGCTAGCAATATTAACAAACTAATTGCATTATCAATAATAACTAAGTAACATTAGCTAAGCCTTATCCTTATCTTCTATAGCTAACTCTTTTCTGCCCTTCTTCTTAAAATAAACATTTTACACTTTAGATCTTTTAGGGTATGTTTGGGAGAGAGTTTTTAGAGGAATAGGACTTATTTTTTAATTTTATATTAAAAGAATTATATATTATTTAGGATGGCAAATATATTATTAACACATTAAGTTTTGTTATTATATTAATTTATATCTTTTATTTTTAAAAATTATTAATTTATATCTTTTATATTCATTTAAAATATAAAAATAAGCCCTCCCCTCTCTTCCCTTCCAAAAATCGTCTCCCAAACATGACATACCCTTATTGACATCAATCATATGTTCCTATGTGACGGTTCTGTTAGAACATCTCTCCTTCTGCCATTTATCATTTTCTATTCCGAGAAAACACTTTTTGAGGAAATAAATTCACTAACTTATTTAGCAAGCTGCTTTAAATACTAGATTGTCTAGTTCAGGCACAAACTGGGTAGTTAGCTAGCTATAAATCTGCCAATCAACTTGCAAGAAAAACCGCAAAAATATTTTGCTATTTTTCCCTAAGAACCTTGAAAGGAATCTTACAATTTATGTCCCAGCTTGATGAGACATGCATTTGTTACACAACTAATTTTAAGTTCAATTCAATGAAAATGAATACACAATTTACAAGTTATTTATAATTTTTCTCAAATATTCAGTAGTTTTGCTGGTATGTGTGAGATGGAGAAAGGCAAAAAGAACACACCTATGCACATTGAGATTACACCAAAACGACAATCCGTGCCACGACGCTTCATCTCATTCAATAAAGTTGCAACACAGCGTGCACCTGACACCGAACAGCATTAGGTATATTAACCAATTTTAAGCATCTCAAAATTAACATTCGGTTCATCATTCATGATACATAAACAGAATTAACATGTTCAGCAGTAAGACAGCTTATTCTTGTCATTAGATAAAGCATACATATGAGTGAACATGTTAAAGTACTATAAAGTTTCCAATCAACACTACCTGTTGCGCCCAAAGGATGCCCAAGAGCAATAGCACCACCATTGACATTGACCTTTATGGGATCCAGTGCCAATTTCTTGCAGGAATAAACAAACTGCGATGCAAATGCCTACACAAGACCATTATATTGTTAACATTCAGACCTATTTATTGAAGTTATGCTTAACATGGCTGTGTAAAAATGTGCAATAAAATGTTGTTATCAGTTATAAGGAGTGACAAAACTGCTAAAACCGTTACCTCATTGATTTCAAACAAGTCAATGTTGCCAACTTCAAGACCAGCAGATTTCACTGCAGCTGGAATAGCAAAAGCCGGGCCAACACCCATGACAGCAGGATCTACTCCAACAGCAGCAAAACTCCTATAAAATTGAATTCACTTGTGTGATGAATTTGACTTTCTAAATTTAAAATATAAAAAAAAAAAAAAAAACATAAGGTTCTATTAGAGACTGATTTCAATTTAGGCCCATGTTGAACAGATTTCCAAGCAATTATGAGTTCAAATGACTTTTCAGCACAAGATATTCTGATATCAAAATTTAAAACTGTGAAGCATATGTCTTAAAATTGAGTTTTTCCGACACAGCATGTAGTAAATATTTCCTGTATATATATAACTACGAATACTTGGATAAGGCTTGCTTGTTGTTGTTGTTGATATAAATATGAATACTTCTCAATTGAAATAGCTTTCCTTGCAGAATGCCAAATGTAAGTATTTAATGTACAGTAGCTCTACATCTACATGACTGCTTTATTAGTTTGTTCAAAAAAGAACTTTCAGGGACCGAACTAACTCGCAAGGCTTTCTTGTAATATGCTATTAAATGAATCAAATTACTAGTTAGAAGGGCAGCTTTTACAGAGACGTTGAGTTCTGATATAAGAAAAAAATGCATTTCAGGGCTAAATACAAGTGGTGTGCACATTTCAGGACACATGTAGGATTATGTCTAGATTCAAATTTAATGTGACTTGTATTCAAGAAGAATTTCTTTGATTATGCATCATTATTGTGTACCTGAATATTCCAAGAATAGGAAGCCCCCTTTGCACAGCCACTCTTCTCTTCATGAGGAGCACAGCTGCAGCACCATCACTAACTTGGCTAGCATTCCCTGAAATTGGAAAAAGCGAGATTGAAAGCAAAAACATTCAGTCGGTAGAAGATCTCTCTGAAAGTAACAAAATGAACAAGAAAAAGATTTCTTGAGTACCTGCTGTTGTGGATCCATCCTTGTGGAATGCGGGCTTCAGTTTTGCGAGATCTGCTAAATTTGTGTTTGGCCGGATACCATCATCAACAGAAACAGTAATTTGCTTCTCCACTCCAGTTTTAGGGTCCACAATCTTAGGAAAACAAATTATTAGTAGTATAGTATCACACTATTTTTGCAGAAATAATCGCTTATTTTATCAGCTTTCTGAAAGAGCTCTTTGAGAATAAGCAATTTAGGAAACAAACTGTTCCCAAACACCAACATGAATAATGCAAGGAATTCATCTTGGCAGTTGGTACTCACCTTTGTAGAAACTGGAACAATTTCTTCTTTGAATTTACCTCCTGCTGTTGCAGCTGCAGCACGCTTGTGAGACTCAACCTAGTTATACAAATTCAAAGAGTTTATGCATGCTGATAGTCTTTCCATAGATTCACAGCACATTAAATACATTTCCATACTCACAGCAGCTTGATCTTGCTCCAGCCTTGTCACACCATAACGCTGTGCTACATTCTCAGAAGTGATTCCCATAGGAAGAAGACAATCCCGAGCTTGTGCAAAGGTTTCCACCTAATGATGAAAAGTCAAGCTGAATATGTTTCAAAGGAAAATGCCAACTTCACAATATACAACTTTAATGCACCTTCGGGTTTCTTTTGCGATTCCTTGAAATTTGATCTTGTGTCATACACTCCAATCCAGCCGCAATGCCTGCATCAAATATTAAGATTAGACCAAAAAATAACAAGGGCATGGCATGTTAGTCTAAATTCATTCTGACCAATGTCATAGAACCCAGCTTTTATATATGCAGCTACATCAGCTACTGCCTGAAGTCCAGATGAACACTGTCTATTGACAGTTCGAAGAGTCACAGTCTCTGGTTGAAAATAGAAAAACCATCATATATTGGAAGTTGAGCAAAAATACATACTAACTTTAAGCATAATCATATGAAGTCACCTCATGGCTCCATGAGTACTTCTGCATTTACTCAGGTCAAATCAACAAATTCATATAAATCAAGCTCCAAGAAGACTAAAAATGTACCTGGAAAACCTGCATAAAAGGCAGCCATTCTACATTCAATTGCTCTTTCTGATCCTGGTGCCAGTACTGTGCCAACAACTATGTCTCCAACTTCACTTGGGTTCACATTTGTTTTCTCTATTACAGCCTATATGAGAATTCAGATTAGAAAATACAGGAAATTAAAATGGTAAAAGAAATGAAAAGTGATTAAGAAAAGTTGCTGAAGAAAATTTTGGACCAAACCATTTCGAGGTTGACACATTTCTTGATAATTTTCTTCCCAATCTTTTCCTTATTAACCAATTAATTAATCAAAGAACTACCTTCAGAACTGAGGCAAGAAGGTCATCTGCAAGAGTATCCTTGAAGCCCCCACGCTTTGCTTTGCAAATGGCAGTTCGATATGCACTGGTTATTGCAGTTAAATTAAAGTCCAAGGGTCATTCATGTCATTAACAAAATCATAGAGTAAATAGTCAACTATATTCCTGAATAATATAGTGTCAGTCAAAGTGGTCTAAGTAAATTTTAAAACAATTTAAATAAAGTTAAATTATTTTTAACTCAATTTTAAAATACTAAACCTTAATTTTTAGGATCATGCTAACGGAACACCGAATCAAAAACAAATTTTTCATTAAATAACAAATTAGAAAACACAAAAAGGTCATTCATATGGTACTTACGCCACAATCACCACGTCATCTTCAGCTCCACCAGTGTGCCCGTTAGAAGAATTCCCAGCAGAACAGAATGAAGTCTGACAAGAAATGGAAAGGGAAAAACAATGAGTCACGTAAACCAGACAGCATAAGCTATTGAAGATTAGAAGAAACAATAGCCTCAGGCAGACAAACAAAACTAATAAACTGTACAATATAAGAAATACCTGTAAACCTCCGATTAGTCTCAGATTAGTCTTTACTTCATAAAATTTTTAATTTTTTTAATGTAGAAAACAAAATAAAATAAACTATTCTTGCAAAATAAAGGATTAAAAAAATTCTAAAGTAAAGGTCCTATTTTTACTACTTATATGACACTCTTAATATTAATTTTTCTGCCTCAAGTGAATTTTTCGTATTATTTTTTTTATATGTTTTACTATTACCAATATGATAAAATTATATATAATTTTAATTGAATAATTTTATTCAATACCCCCCGAGCATTTAAGTCAAGATCTTCAACTGGATACTTACAACTATATGCTCAAAAACGATGGTAAGAAAAACACAAACAGAGATAGAGAACAGAGGAATGCGGTAAAATTAAAACGTGAGCTCAAAAGACTGAAATGGCAGAAATATGTAAACTTACAGAGAGATGGGTTTGAGAGGAAGAAAAAGAAGTTGAAGAAATGGGTTGTAGATGTTCAAGCAGCACTCTCTGTCTTTCAATTGCTTTCTCCATATTTGAGCACCTTTGCCTATCTCAATAACTCTGTGCTGCTATGTCTTAGCGAAGAGAAGAAGCGAGAGGAGCACTCACTATATATTATCTAACCAATGACAGATCAAAGGGTGTGAGAAATTGACTTCAAAGTAGTCAGTCACTCGGGAAATGGACCGCCAAAGTTCCTCCCATCAACAAATATAAAATAATATAAAATTAAACATTTTAAAACGGAATGAATATAATAAAAATATATATACAGTATTTTTTTCTTAAAAATTATTTAATTTATTATTTTTCTATGTATTTTTTGTTCATATTAAAAAGTCATAAATTTAATTATAAATAATTCCATATTTTCTTGCTTTATTTACCTACTAATAATTTTTTTATCAAAATCATAAATGTTACAAAATATATTAAAAAATATAAAAGGAAACTATAAAATTAAAGATGGCAAAAGGGAATATTGGCCCACCCAGTGGACGGTGTCGGGTTCAGATTTGAGTGGAAAAAAGAAAAGGGTGCACGTTTTGCACGTACAGCAGTACTTAATGTTACTAAGTATTAAAGATTATCATAGGCAGCGCCCGTGAGCCAACTAAGACGCAAGAGTGAGGGTAAGAACAAAACAGAAGTTGTTGTAAGGTTGACCCAACAAGAATAAAATGAACGCAATTTAAAGATTTCTCGGAGGCCACATTTAACATGGGGCCGGAAATAAGTGATACGTGCAAACTGTTACAATATTATAATGATTATTTAACCTTTTTTTATATATGCAAAATAATTTTCAGAAGATAAACATTTGCATTTCACTGTTTGAATATGTTTCACTGAGATGTTTTAAGTGAATAATTTTTTTAAAACAATTTATATTTTGATGGCTAAAAATTATTGTTTAGATATTAAATTTTAAAAATTTAAAATTTTAGAAATTTTAATGAAAATTTTTAATAAACTAAAATCAAAGTTTCTAAATCTTAACTAAAGAATAAGAATTTAAAATTATTTTTTATTTATTGTGTGTTCTATTTACATTTTTATTTAATTATAATTAATTTAAATTTTAAATCTTATACTTTTAATTAATTTTGTTAAATATAATAATAATTTTATTTTTTAAAATCTAAATAATTTAATTACTCTATTTAAATAAAAATATTTAAAATAAAAAATAATTATTTTGTACAAATAAAATATTTAAAATAATAAAAATTTAAATATTATAATTTAAATTTCTTCAAATTTTAAAATTTTAATTACCTCCTTCTAAACCAATATTTCTATGTGTGGGTAGTGTTCATTCTGAAGCGCGCATCCTCAATTAAAAACCAAACGCTACGCGGATACGAATAACCTAACAAAACAAATAACTTAACACAATTAATATCCAAAACATAGGATAGGGTAATTATAATTTTTTTAATATTTTAAGATATATTTTAAAATTATACGTAAATATTTATTATAAAATTATATTTATAAATATTTAATATAACTAAAATATGATTAACATAAATATTATTTTTTTAATAGTTGATTAAACAAATTTAATATTAAAAAATAGTTGTTTAATGAAATAATTACTATCTGAATTATTGATAAAATATTTTTTTTTTTTGTTAAACATCAAAATTTTATTAAGGATAAATTTAAAGTATTTACTCTAACCCATTACAACTCTAAAAAAAATTAACAATATATGTTTAGGGATCATTAATTCAATTCACATATATAATCCATCTTTCTAGAGGTCCTACTGCAAGCCACTTTCAAGAACGATAATTAATAAAATCAACCATTTCATTAACATTTAACACAATATTATTGAAAAGAATATTATTCCTCTAAAGCCAAATTGTTCATACTACCGATGCTGTTACAACTTCGTTCCATTTTTTTTTTTCCACATTGGATTCCACACATGCTTAGAGTAACGTCTCATGCAAATTTTCAGGTAAGCATAAACTAACACCAAACTATTCAAACACCATGTACCATAATTTCATAGAGACATCACAATGCAAAAAAAGATGCAATATATCCTCATATTCAGTACTACACAACCCACAAGCTTCTGAGGGAATCATCAATTTACGCTTGGTCAAGTTCTTCCATACTAGGACTGCATCAAGCAATAGATGCCAAATAAATACCACTACCTTACTCGGCGTACTAACCTTCCAAATCTTGCATAAAGCTTGCACTAGACCCAGCTCCAAACCACTACCTGCAGTAAAGAAATGATGAATGTAGTGATAAGTGAATTGCACACTATATTTCTTGTCACCATCACACTTACACAGCAACATGTCATTCACATTTTCTCTCAGCCTCTTACCCTGCATAATTTTTCATAACTGTTGTTGTAAATCTTCCTCCCATGAAAATAATTGTCTTCTCCAAGAAATTTTACCCATCTCAAATCGTCCGTTATCCATAACCTGTGCCTCCTTATTAGTCATTATTGAAAACAACCTTGCGTATAAATTTGCCAATGCAATATTTCCTGCCCATTTATCCTTCTAAAAACTAAAAGAATAATCATCACTAAGTACTTATGTGACATTAGAATCTATCCACTCATTAGCTTGCTTACATACCTACACCACGTCCCTCCACCAATCTGAAGCACTTTGAGCTACCTTCAAAGAAATTAACATATTAGCACATGATCTATATCGCGCCCGTAACACATCAAAGCACAACGAGTTTGGAGACTTTAAACCTCTCCAAACCCATTTACCTAACAAGCTCCAATTGAACCATTCCACATTTCTCACCATAGACTGCCCTCATTTTTTGGCATGCATACTCTTTTTCATTTAACCCAAGTTATTTTTAATGATTCCTTTACGCCACTCCAAAGAAGCTGACGTTGAATTTTTACCACCTCCTTAATTACACCCGGTGGGATTTTCCAAAAGGATAAATAATGTAGTAGAAGACTACTTAAAACAGCATTAAGAAGTGTTACTCTATCCTCAATAGAGATGTATTTGTGCTTCCAATATGCTAGTTTGCGATTAAGCACCTCAATAAGTTTTTGCCAAGCACTTTTTCTTCTTGGTTTATCCCCAACATAGATGCCTAAATATCAAAAAGGCAATTATCCTACCTTGCAATTTAGAAATCGAGATATTGTATATAGAAAATCACCTTGTCACATTCACCCTCATAATACAACTCTTATGAAAATTAATTTTAAGCCCGAATATAAGCTCAAAGCTTTGTAGAATAGCCTTTATCGTTCGCAAATTCTACTCAATAGCTTTCCCTATAAACAAAGTATTATCTGCAAATTGTAACAATGTAATTTTTAGTCCATCACTAACTTTAACCCTGGAAAAAAGACTATTTGAGATAGCACTTCTCATTAATCTCCTAAACCTATCGCTGCTAATAAAAATAAGAAAGAAGATAAAGGATCGCCTTGCTTGAGGCCTCTATCAATCGTCATTTCTTCTGTTGGACTCCCATTAACAAGGACCGATAAATGGCCACCACAAATACAAGTCTCCATCCACCTTACCCACTTCTCCCCAAAGCCAAACTTTCATAACATATATAGCATATATTTTAAATCCATTGAATCGTATACTTTCTCATAATCTAATTTCAACACAAAACATTTTTTTCCTTTTCTTAACATAATCTATCACATAATTGACAACAAGCACACTATCTAACATGTTTCTTCCTGGTTTGAATGTAGATTGTTGCTCATTTATTATGCCTGCTAGCACACCCCACATTCTATTTGCAAGCACCTTTGAAATAATTTTATAAAGACACCCTAATAAAGAAATCGGTCTATACTCACTTACTTCTTCTTGATTCTTTGTCTTTGGAATAAGTGCTACAAAATAAGAGAGCAATCCTTTAGGAATTGCGACATTCATATGAAATTCTACAAGTATTTGCATTACCTCACTCCTCATCAAGTCCCAAAATAATTTTATAAACATGAAATTGAATCCGTCAGGACCCAGATTCTTATCTCCTTCACACTCCCTAATCATACTCAACACCTCCTGATGATGGGTCCTGAAAGGCCTCAATGTACATTTATCTTAGTCGCTTTGAAGTGCGACTCTTTTAGGCCTTGAAAATCATCTTCTCATCTTGGGAGAATGGCGAAGTTGCTCTACATAAATAGAAATTAATTAATTCAGGTACAAGAAATAGAGATCTAATCACACTTAAAATAAAATTAATAACTCTTATTACCTTTCAATCTTTGAACTGGTCAAAAGAATTGGCCGAAATTCACTTTATCAAAAGAATTGGAATAAATTATTTTTTGAAATGTCTCAAGTGGCTTTAAGTTATGACTAAAGATATGTGGCAAAGATTGTGGATGGAATGTTGTTAAGATTTTGACAAATGTACCAAGTTAAAAGGTTGTCATATTCACAGAGAAAGTGGAATTTAAGCGATTTTAACTATCCAATTTAAAAGTAACAAATTCTTAAATATTCACAAATTTCAAAATAAAATCTAAATCCTATAGCAGTCCATCCGTCCCTTCACTGAGTCGGGTGTTGATCGTCTTAATTGCCTGAAAAATGAATGTTATGGTAAGTACTCTACACTACCAAAAACAGCACATTTCCAATACATTAAACAAATACAGGCACAGGCAACATTATCACATTTACAAGCACAAATCATGAACGCATGCATATGCACGCCAGCCACACTCACATTGACACTGTGATCACAGATTTTCACCATGAATAGTCGTCGGTTACCCCCGCCTCACGAATACCACGTAGGCAGTCACGGATCACTCAGCAAAGGTAATGGTCAGAGGTCTAGTCAGGAAGAGAGTGTGTGGCCTGTGGTGCACCCGTTCCACAGTCGGTGTCACCACCACTCCCTCTTCTCCAAGGTATTTCTACCGTCCTCATCTCCCACACCCCCAGTGTATCGCTGAACCATTCACAGCATATTACAACAGCGTTGCACACCCCAGTCACACACATTTCAGTATACGGCACATAGCCCACATTTAACAGTTACGGCACTAGCCCACATTTCATTTTCACAGCACACACAGCACGTAGCCCACTATTCATTCAAGACACACAGCCCCTAGCCTATTTCCATTCATATTACACGGCCCTCAAGCCCACATTTCCACACAATATTCATTCAATTATACAGCACGAGTGCCCATACCCATTCACAACATCCAGTACATAATTCACATCACATATCTCAGTAATTTTCCTATCTTCTAACTCAACCATATCACAACATTCTATAAGATAACAGCAAATTACACATAAAAGAGTAGGGTAGAGTCCCCCCCTTACCTTGGATTGAAGACCCACGTCCGAACTCAACCATGGAAATGCTCTCCACACGGTTTTTGGCCAAAACACATAGAAGAATTCCATAAGAACCCTGAAAATTGCTAAGAACAGAGAAAGGGAAGGAAAACGAAACCCTAACCGTTTAAAACTCACCTCCAAGCGTTTCCCACACAAATCTAAGCTCCAATCTTGCTCCCGAACGGATTTAGAGGCAATTGAACAGTGGATAAGGGTTCTGGGTCAAGATGATTGAAGAGATTTTGGAGGAAATTTAAGAAATGAATCTTAGATTTGGGGTCAACAATTTTATTTTTTTAAAAGGACCCAAGATAGTTAATCGAAATCACACACATCAAAAAGGTTTATAGATGTCGCAATTTGGCAGTCACAATGGTACAGCAAAAAACATGTTTAAGAAAAACATCTTTTAAGAATAAAAAATATTTTTTTAAAAAATTAGAGGAGTCGCCACCAAAATTTAATTTAAGAAAATCTTAAAAAAAATTTAAAATATTATGATCTTTGAACCAAAAATAAGTTTGGGAGTCATTTATGTGTAGAAAAGGTATTAATAGTGTACAACGTCCATTTAAAAACGGTTAGCTTAAATAAATTGTGTAAATTCATCTTAATTTTGAAAAATATTTATTTAACTCCTAAATAATAATAATTTTTTATTTTAGAAGAAGAAAAAATTATTATTGAAATGATAACTCAGTATCTTTAAAAAAAGTTATTTTAAAAATTATTTTGACTTATCGGGTCCAGTTTTTGCTCTTACATATCCCCAAGTGCAATGAAGAGAACTTAAAGCAACATAGTTCTATCCATAAAAATTATAAAGTTGGTTGATTAAAAAAAAAGTTTAGTAAGAGAAAATTTATTTTAAAATTAAAAATTATTTTCATAAAATTATAATGTTTAAAATACAAGATAACGTAGTTATACATGTACCTTACGAGAAATAATACAGAAAGTGAAGAAAGATTACACAACTATATCGCAAATAAGTAAAAATAATTTATTCATAGATGAAGTATTTAAATTTAAATTTAAATTTTGAAAGAAAATTTAAGATAGTAAAAGCTATACATAAATCTCTTATAATTTATTGGACAATTGAAGGTAATATAGATCATACATCTATGTTATGAAATTTTGTGTAATAAAATAAAGAGATGATTAGTTATTTAATTTATCAAAATTAGAAATATGACTTAAGAAAATTTAAAATATGAAATTAATTCTATTTAGGGAAAAGAATAAATATATTTAAATTGATTGAAAAAATTATTTAATAAAAAAAATTAAAACTTCGTTTGATAAATTTATGTTGTATAGAACCTAAGGTAACGTTAGTATACATAGGTTTTAACAATTTATAATGTGCAAAGATAGAGTTGCTATACATTAACATTATAAATTATTGTATTAATAAAATAGTTTCTATTTAAATTGATTGAATAGTAAAATAGTGATTTTAGAAAATACATTTTGATTAATTATTAAGATAAATTTCTAATTATTTAGAGACTACATATGATAAATCAATGTTGCATAAAGCTTTAGGTAACGTAGGCACACTTACACTTAGGCTTTATCAATTTATAACATGCGATGGTAGAGAAGCTACACGTTAATATTATAAATTAATGCAAACATGTATTATTTATTTATTTATCATTAAATAAATTTAAAATCTAATTTATCCACAAAACAAAAAGGAATAAAATATGAATATAAAATCAAATTATATTCCAAACCTATAGAACACCC
This sequence comes from Abrus pulchellus subsp. cantoniensis, assembly GCA_024086825.1. Lineage (NCBI taxonomy): Eukaryota > Viridiplantae > Streptophyta > Magnoliopsida > Fabales > Fabaceae > Abrus > Abrus pulchellus. The sequence continues at coordinate 19,277,395 of CM044056.1, forward strand.
AAAAATAAATAATGAAATAAACACAAACAAAAATTCAAGAATTGTAAAAAAAAAATTACTTATATTATTTTACTAATTTTTTATTCGATTTTAATGAAAAAAGACACATTTTGTAGATAAAAATTAAAGTTAAATATAATCTAAAAGTAAATGTTAATAGAAATAAAAATAAAATAAAAGTAAAAAAATTTAAACATAATTAATAATAATAAAAGATGGGATAATTTTATTAAAATAATTTAAATATAGGTAACTAAAATAATAGATAAAACTAGAAAGAGAAAAAAAAATTATTTATTCTTTTCTTAATAAAAAAAAAGAGAAAATTTTGACCTCGAATAAGTCTAATTCAAAAAAAAATATAGAACTTATCCGAGTCCAAGATTTTAAAGAATATTAAGAAATCTACGATATAAAACAAAAGAGAGAGAAAAAGGAGCCAAAAGTTAAGACATGATATGACTAATGCTCAAGATTAATTGCAAAATGTGCCAATGACTTTCAGCACCTACGTGTAGTCATTTCTGCCTTATCATTTTAATATAATAATATATTATTTAAGATTTAAAAATAAATAAAATAATTAAAAAAATGAAACTTTACTAACGTCTAGTAACTTGCATCATTAAATCTCTCTTCTTCCATTCACTTTGCAGAACTCCAAAATATGTTAAGAGCAAAACGAATACTATGGCGACGAGAAAGAAAGGAGAGAAAAAAAAATACTTGAAATGTTGTTGGTAAATATTCAAGATCTGAATAAAAAATAAGGATGATGAAGATTAAATGGTGTAATTTTTTCTCTTCTTATAGCTTTTGATTTTCTTCTCTACTCTATTTATTTTATTCTCACTTCTGTTTTTTGGCTCTTCCTTCTTTATATATTTGTTCTTTACTTCATATCCCTTCTTTCTGGATTTGTTCTCTAAAATATTTTTTTCCTTCTTCCAATCTTTCTTCTCTTTGAAAACTTGTATCCCTTCTGATTTTTTTGTTTTTGCTCTCTTCCAGAGAAAACCCCTTTTTCCATATTTCTTACTTGAGTTTTTATACTCCTCTTCAATCTCACAATTTTAGGGTTGTATAAAATACCAAATCTCTGAGCCTTTTTCTTTTTCGTGCTTACAATCGATTTTTGATATTAGAGTATAAGCCTGTACAGTGCATACTTCTATTTTCGGGAATCACTCTTTTTTTAAAATGTTTTGTTTTTCTATAAAATAATTATATATTATTTTTATATATTTTTAAAAAAAATTAGAGACAATTCCTGAAGGCAAAAATTAGTATTCACAATAGAAAAATATGTAATTAATTTGTATTTAGTGATTTTAAGAATCACAAACTCTAATATATTTAGTCATATATCATAACTTTTTCTATATTATTTAATTGAAAAATAATATATTGCAGTATCACAAATAAAAGTATTATTCTTCCTTTTTAAAGAAAAACCTAGTAAAACTTATCAAAGATTGAACTATTTTACCAAAGTACATTTATCATAGAAGAGGAGGCTCTACCTAATATAATACTTCAACAATTTTATTTTTTTAAAAGGACCTAAGATAGTTAACAATGTAATATTCTGAATTTCGGTAATATTAATTATTATATTTATATAAATCTAAATGTATATATATGTGTGTACGAGTGTAAATGAATGTTATGAATTTACCTTAGATGCGTAATGATGATGTTTTGTGTGTAATGAGTATGAATATATGTGCATATATGTATGTTGGGGATGTGTGTATGTATATACGTGTATGCATGACTGGATAGGGCTGAAATGGGCTAAGTGTCTAAATGTCTAAGTGTAGGGCGTGATATTGGGCTATTCTCACCGCAGCGAGAAAACTCTCGTTGTAGCGAGAGCGCTCTGGGAGAAAGGACTGAAACTGTCACCTTCTCGCTGTAGCGAGAAAGCGTCATATATCCATGGATTTTGTTTTGGGGCTGCCAAAAACAAGTAGTGGCAAAGATTCAATTTTTGTGGTTGTTGATAGGTTTTCTAAAATGGATCATTTTATTCCATGTAAAAGGTGGATGATGCTTCTCATGTGGCTGATTTGTTTGTGAGACTCCATGGTTTGCCAAGGAGCATTGTTAGTGATAGGGACTCTAAGTTCCTAAGCCATTTTTGGAGGACCTTTTGGGGCAGGTTGGGCACTAAATTGTTATTTTCAACCACTTGTCACCCACAAACCGATCGACAAACAGAAGTTGTTAATAGGACGTTGGGAATATTGCTTAGGACAGTTTTAAGAAAGAACTTAAAGACTTGGGAAGTTTGTTTACCCCATGTTGAGTTTGCTTATAATAGGTCTGTTCATAACACTACTAATTGTTCTTCTTTTGAGGTTGTTTATGGTTTTAACCCACTAACTCCTCTTGATCTTTTGCGTATGCCTAATGTTTTAGTTTTTAAGAATAAAGAAGGTCAAGCAAAGGCAAACTATGTGAAGAAACTTCATGAGAGAGTCAAAAATCAAATTGATAGGAGAAATGAAAGCTATGCTAAACAAGCCAACAACGGGAGAAAGAAGGTTGTCTTTGAACCTGGAGATTGGGTTTGGGTGCACATGAGAAAGGAAAGGTTTCCGGAACAAAGGAAGTCAAAGCTTCAACCAAGGGGAGATGGTCCATTCCAAATGCTTGAAAGAATCAATGACAATGTGATGAATCCACTTTTTATTATATTTTTACTTGCATTTTTTGTGCTCCTTGATAGAAAAAATGGACTTAGATAGTGCAAATAATATAGAAATGAAATTTTGAGTAAATATCATAGGTTTATTAATTTTTGGTTAATTTGCATTTAACTACATAGATATAGATTGCAATTTTAATTATCTTAATAATTTTGCAGAGTCCCCAAGTTAATTCTGAGATATCTTGGCCCTTGGATGAAAGTTGCCCCCAAAGTAGCCACTTTTAGGAGCAAAAGTGGCAACTACAGCAAGTCTAAGCATTAAAGGTTCCAAAGTAGCTACTTTCAAGTGAAAAAGTGACAACTCCAGAGAGGTCCAGGGACGCCATTTTGGAAGCATATTGCGCGTGGCCACTATTGCCTTTCAAAGTGGCTACGCGCATCCAAAGTAGCCACTTTCAAGTCCAATAGTAGCAACTCCAGAAGCTCCAGGATGCCACTTTTGGAAGCATGTTGCGCGTGGCCACTATTGCCTTTCAAAGTGGCTACGCACATCCAAAGTAGCTACTTTCAAGCCCAATAGTGGCAACTCCAGAGAATTAGCAAGATTACGTAAATTGCGCGTGGACACTTTCAAGGCCCAAAGTGGACCCTTTGCTGACATGTCCTCCACTATAAATAAATTTTAGGAATTAGGGTACGGAGACTTGAACATTTAATTTTTTCTTTCATTCTCTTTGCCAAATTAGGACATTTTCTTTCTAGAGCTTTGGAGCCTTGGGTGACAGCCATGGGTTCATTATAGGTTTTAATTTCCAATTTCCCTTTGATTCTTGTTAATTTTACATTAATGTTGCTTACGTTTCTGTATTTCTTTCATTCATTTGTGAAGCTCATCCATATGGAGGGCTAAATTCTCTTATAATTCCTAGTCAACTCATATGGTTCTTGAATTCTTGAGTTTAATGGAAATATTACTCTTTCTTTCCTTAGATTTATTAACCCCAATCTCTGAATGAAATGAAATTTACATGAGGGGAACATTGCTTAATGAACCCTAAATTACCCAAACGAAATTCTAATCCAAAATTGCTTAATTTTGATTAATCTTTGAGATTGCTTAATCTTAGGGATAGAGATTGGAGCCCATTAAGATGCTTAATTTTAATTGGGATGCTAAAGTTAATTTACGCTTGTTAGATTAACTTAATTTAAGGGAAGAAAATGGATTATTGAATCATTTGAAAGAATAGGGATAGAACTCATTGATTGACTAGGGATTACGCTTCTTAATTGATTGAATTTCACTAGTTTACATTTTGCTCTTGATTAAAATCTAGAAATTGGCAAACCTCCGCCCAATTTACTTGCTTTAAAATCCATGTTTACACTTGTTCGATGTATGTTCCCAACCAAAAATTCCTTGGAGACGACCTAGGATAACACCTTAGTACTGCATTCATTTCTTTGCATATTTGATGAGGATTAACGACAATCTTTGTGCATAACGAATAGCAAAATATCGTTTCATCAAATTGGCGCCGTTGCTGGGGGTTTTTGGTGCTGAACTTATATTGAACATGATTAGTGCTCTGTTTTTTGTGTTTTGCATGTTAGTGTGTTTGTTTCATTTTTGAGTTCTTGAATTGTGTTAATAGTCATACGAATTTTATGGTCTGTTTCTGCATTATCATTGCAAGATTTTCTGCATCATTCCCTTCATTCAAGTACTGCAATTTTTCAATTACTCACTTTCAATTTTCTGCACTCATTTTGCTGTATATTACTCTGTTTTTCTGCACTTTTGCTGCATAATTCTGTAGAGAGATTTCAAATTGTTCTTGTTATTTCATTTACTCAATTTGCTTTCAATTTAGTTAGTTGATATCTAGTGCATGACCCGATCAAACCCTGGGGATTTGTATCCATTAGACCAGGAGATTGATAGGACTTTTTATAGGAAAATTAGGACACATAGGGATCACTCTGAACACTCTGAATCATCATCATCACCTACTGCATCTTTGCAATCTATGACACCAAATTCTGTTTACTTTTCTCCATTTTCACTTAACTCTAGTATTGGAGCAATGGCAAGTGATGAGAGGACTCTTAAGGAACTAGCTGCACCAGATGTCACACACCAAACATTGTGCATCCAATATGCAAATGTGGATGCCCCTTTTGTTTTGAAAACTGGATTAATTCACCTTCTACCTAAATTCCATGGTTTTGCAGGTTAAGACCCTCACAAACACTTGAAGGAGTTTCACATTGTATGTTCTACCATGAGACCTCAAGGTGTTCTGGAGGAGCATGTCAAATTGAAGGCTTTTCCTTTCTCATTAATGGACACTGTGAAGGATTGGCTCTACTACCTTCCTCCCAGATCTATTACAAGTTGGGACAACCTCAAAAGACTCTTTCTAGAGAAGTTCTTTCCAGCCTCCCGAGCTGCATCCATAAGAAAGGAAATTTGTGGAATTAGGCAGCTAGAAAGAGAAACTCTCTATGAATACTATGAGAGGTTTAAAAGACTATGTGCCAGCTGCCCCCACCACTAAATCAGCGATCAATTGCTAATCCAGTACTTCTATGAGGGATTGCACCCAAAGGATAGGAGTATGATCGATGCAGCGAGTGGAAGAGCCTTGGTAGACAAGACCCCTGTGGCAGCCAGGAACTTGATAGAAAACATGGCTGCCAACTCCCAGCAATTTGCAACTAGACAGAATTCTTGTGTTACTAGAGGTGTGCATGAAGTTCAAGCTGCAGAACCAAACAAATTAGAGCACAAGATTGATGAGCTTGCCTCCATGATAAAGCAATTAGCTACAATGCAAAAGAGTGCTGTCTCTGCAACACCTCTACTACCAGTTCTAGCTACACTTTGCGAAATATGCTCAGCTGCGGATCATTATACAGACAGCTGCCCTACATTGCAGGAGTCAGACACTCCTGAAGGTAATCCCCAAGCCTATAGTGCAAATATTTACACTAACAACTTTCCTTTTCAGCAGCCGCAGCAACAACCAAACTGGGATCTTTCTTCAAACCGATATAACCCGGGCTGGAGAAATCATCCAAACTTGAGGTGGGGAGGAAATTCCAACCAACAAAATCAGCAAAGCAACAACTACCAAGCTGGTCAAGGTAGGCCATATCAGCCACGCCAATGGAATGATCAACAACATGGGCAATAACCTCACCAACAGCAGCAAACGTCTTCATCCCAAGCCTCTTCCTGTCAGAAGATTGAGCTGTCATTGAAAGAGCTTGTGAAGCGGATGGCCATGAGCAACATTAATTTTTACCAGCGAACAGAGGCCAGTATCAGAACAATTGAGAACCAGATAGGACAGTTGGCTTCCTCTATAAATCAAATTCAGTCCCAAGGTTCAGGCAACCTCCCAGCACAGACAGTCACAAACCCAAAGAATGTCAGTGCAGTTACTCTGCGGTCTGGGAAGGTAATGAAAGAGCCTGAAATGCCTAGGGAGAAAGAGATCCCACGCCGCTTGGTTGATGAAAGGGAGGAAGAAAATGTACCCACCACTCAAGTAGTGGTAGAGGAAGCTGAAAGGGCAATTCCACCACCTTTTCCTCAAAGGGTTATGGTCACTAAACCAAGTAAGAAAGCTGAGGAGAGTGACAAAGAAATCTTGGACACCTTTAGAAAGGTTGAGGTAAACATATTCTTGCTGGAGGCAATTAAACAAATACCCAAGTACGTCAAGTTCTTGAAAGATTTGTGTACACATAGAAGGCGTCTGAAGGGTAATGAGAGGGTTAACATGGGTAGAAATGTTTCTGTACTTTTTGAGAAACAGAGAACCACAATGCCTGAGAAGTGTAAAGATCCAGGAACATTTACTATTCTATGCATCATTGGTAATAATAGGATAGACAATGCAATGTTAGATCTAGGAGCATCCGTTAATGTTATGCCATTGTCTATTTTTTCCTCTCTATCTCTTGGTCCCTTGCAGCCCATAGGTGTAGTAATTCAGTTGGCCAATAGAAGCACAACAGATCCAGCTGGACTTGTTGAAGATGTGTTAGTGAAGGTGAATGACCTCATATTCCCAGCTAACTTCTATATCCTCGACATGCAAGAAAAAGAGTCACTTAAAAATTCTGCACCGATCATTTTGGGAAGACCGTTCTTAAAGACTGCAAGAACGAAGATTGATGTACATGCCAGTTCACTCACCATGGAATTTGGGGATAACATTGTGCGTTTCAACATATTGGATGCCATGAAACATCCGATTGAAGAACATTCTGTCTTCTATATTGATGTATTTGATGCATTAGTGGATGAGAGCTGGACCAAAATTTTGAGAAACTCTTTTCTTAATTTTTCCCATTCTGTAGATGCTTTTATTTGTGAATCATATGAAAATTCTTTGTATGATACTTGTGCAGAAAATTCTGATTATTTAAATGAAAGTTCTGAAATTCTTAATATTGATGAAGTTGATAATTCCATAGGGGTAGAATGTGAAGTATTGGATTTAACAAATACAGTCGAATCTAACTCCTTTGATTTGAATGTTGCAGAAATTTGGTCAAATGAAAATGCTAAATCACTTCCCTCTATAGACCAACCTCCCACATTGGAGTTAAAGCCTCTACCGGAACATTTGAAATATGTCTATTTGGAACCAAATGAAAAGCTCCCAGTTATCATCTCCACCAAGCTTGATAGTGATCAAGAGGAGAAGTTGCTAGAAGTGATCAAGAAGCACAAAAGAGCCATTGGGTGGACACTTGCTGATATACCAGGAATTAGCCCCTCCATGTGCATGCACAGAATTTTGTTGGAAGAGGATGCTAAACCGGTGAGACAACCTCAAAGGAAGGTGAATCCCATCATCCTAGATGTGGTGAAGAAGGAAGTCACCAAGTTGCTTTAAGCTGGGATCATATACCTGATCTCTAATAGCACCTAAGTTAGCCCTGTGCAAGTGGTCCCAAAGAAAACTGGACTTACTGTGGTCAGGAATGAGAAGAATGAAATGATACCTACCAGAGTCCAGAACAGCTGGAGGGTCTGCATAGACTATAGGCGGCTGAACCAGGCAACAAGGAAGGACCACTTTCCACTACCCTTCATTGATTAAATGCTTGAAAGATTGGTAGGTAAGTCCCACTATTGCTTTCTAGATGGCTACTCTGGTTATTTCCAAATATGTATTGCCCCTCAAGACCAGGAGAAAACCACATTTACATGTCCCTTTGGCACCTTCGCTTATTGAAGAATGCCTTCTGGCCTATGTAATGCTGCTGGCACATTCCAGAGATGCATGTTGAGTATTTTTTCTGATTTAGTGGAGCATTGTATAGAGCTCTTCATGGATGATTTCACAGTTTATGGCACATCCTTTCATGCATGTTTAGTCAATTTAGAAAAAGTCTTGAAGAGGTGTATTGAAACTAACCTTGTACTTAACTTTGAGAAATGCCATTTCATGGTAGAGCAGGATGTAGTTCTAAGACACATAATCTCTGAAAAAGGAATTAAGGTTGATCCTACAAAATTGGATGTTATTTCACAGCTTCCTTACCCCTCATGCGTGAGGGAGGTTCGTTCTTTTTTGGGCCATGCAGGATTTTACAGGAGGTTCATTCAGAATTTCTCCAAGATTGCAATTCCTCTTTCGAAGCTGCTGCAAAAAGATGTTGAATTCGACTTTGATGAGGACTGCAAGGAGGCTTTCAACTTCCTTAAAAAAGCCTTAACCACTACACCAATTATCCAACCTCCAGATTGGTCAATACCCTTTGAGCTGATGTGTGATGCCTCAAATTATGCAGTGGGAGCTGTCCTTGCACAGCGGGTTGGTAAGGTCCCTCATGTCATTTATTATGCTTCTAGGACCTTAGACACTGCACAACCTAATTACACCACAACTGAAAAGGAATTGCTGACTATAGTGTTTGCATTAGATAAATTCAGATCATATCTGTTAGAATCAAAAGTTGTGGTGTTCACTGATCATTCTGCTTTGAAGTTTTTACTAAAAAGGACAGATCCTAAACCCAGGCTAATAAGGTGGATGCTCTTACTCATTGATTGACTAGGGATTACGCTTCTTAATTGATTGAATTTCACTAGTTTACATTTTTCTCTTGATTAAAATCTAGAAATTGACAAACCTTTTCCCAATTTACTTGCTTTAAAATCCATGTTTACACTTGTTCGATGTATGTTCCCAACCAAAAATTCCTTAGAGACGACCTAGGATAACACCCTAGTACTGCATTCATTTCTTTGTATATTTTATGAGGATTAACGACAATCTTTGTGCATAACAAGTAGCGAAATATCGTTTCATCACAATGCTTACAAAATTGAGCTGCCGGGTGAGTATAATGTTAGTTTCACCTTCAATGTGTTTGACTTATCTCCTTTTGATGTAGATGGAGAATCCGATTTGAGGACAAATCCTTCTCAAGAGGGAGAGAATGATGAGGACATGACCATGAGCAAGGGCAAGGATCCACTTGAAGGACTTGGAGAACCTATGACAAGGGCTAGAGCAAGGAGAGCAAAGGAAGCTCTTCAACAAGTGTTGTCCATATTAATTGAATACAAGCCCAAGTTTCAAGGAGAAAAGACCAAGGTTATGAATTGCATCATGGCCCAAATGGAGGAGAACTAAGGCACCACTTTGCTTCAATTTTTAAGTGTTTAGTTTGTTTTAAATAATGGCCCAATCATTTGTAAAGTTGGCTGACCAAATTATATTTTGGGGTTAATCAACTAATGGGCTTTGGCTTGGTTTTATTTCAAGTTGTAATAAAGGCTCCATTGGCAACTTAGGTATCAGCCTTTGGGAGACCAAGAGGCGCATAGCTAGTGGCTGTTGGGTGACTTTTTGGTTGCCACAATTTCAGTTACAATCAGCCATTAAGTAGTTTCATTTCCTAGGATAGTGGATCATTACTAGCTTAGTGGATCATTATTAGCTTTAAGTGGAATGTATTTTCAGTTATGAAACCTTTGTAATTCTAATGGTAAAGCTTCTATATAAGCTGAACCATTCTTATCAATAAGACAAGTTAAGTTTGATTCAGAAATATTAGAGTTTATCTCTTTTATCTTAGTGAGAGTGATTCTCCTAAGTTATTGAGTGATTCAAGAACACCTTGGCTGTATCAAAGGGCTTTCACATCCCTTTGTGTGTTGCCTTCCTTGGAAAGAGTGATTCTTTCCTTCCCCCCATTCAATTCTTCACCAAAATTCCAAAAAAACTCAAATCTGCCCATAATTATCTTGTTATCATATCTTTCATTCTACTCAGCCAAATTGAGTGATTCTTGAGCCTAAATTGAAGTTCAGAACGAGAACTTTCACCTCGTTTTAGAATCACCTCAATTGGAGTTCTATAACTCGAGATATCGTCGTTTCTAAAATTCTGTCCAGCCACCACCAAACCATCTTTTTTGCTTCCTTTTTCACTCATTTTAACACCAAGGACCAACAACTAATTTGCCCAGAAATTCATCACTAAATTTTTTAATTTTCCTACAAGGTTTTAACCCTAAAGATCCTAAGTCAGCCCTTGTGCAAATGGGGTTCATATCAGTTTAGGATGAAATCCATGAGGAAGAGCACTTCTGGGTGGATTTAGCGCGTGAGACGTCAATCCAAAGTAAGGGAGAACTCTACCCTATCTCAATGTATTGTAATTCTTGTGTGTTTTGATGATTAATGCAATGTGGTTGAGATAGAAGATAGAAATTGCGTATTTGATGGAAATTGATATGCAATGTGATGTGTGGTAGAATAATTGGACCCCGTGAGGGTGATTTTGTGTGATGGATGTCATTGATTGGTGAATTAATGATATTGTGAATAAATGTGAACTATGTGTCGTGTAATGTGAAATGAATGTGGGCCTAGTACCATATATTTGAGTGTCATGTGGGCTGTGTGCCATGTATAAGCATGATCATTGCATGCGTGAATGGAATATGTGTGAATGGACGTGTTAGCACCATTGTAATGTGCTGTGAATGGTTCAACGATACACTGGAGATGTGGGAGATGAGGACGGTCGAAATACCTTGGGAAAAAGGGAGTGGTGGTGACACCAATTGCGGAACGGGTGCACCACAGGCCACACACTCTCTTCCTGACTAGACTTCTGACTACTATCTTTGCTGAGCGACCCATAAGTGTCCACGTGGTATTCGTGAGGCAGGAGTAACCAGCGACCATTCATGGTTTAAATCTATAATCACAGTACTATAGTGAGTGTGGCTGGTATGCGCATGCATGAATTTGTGTTTTGTACTTATGGATGTGAATTGTTGCCTGTGATTGTGTTTGTTGAATGTATTGGGAAGGTTCTGCAGGTGAGACTCTATGCTGATTGTGTGTTTTGGGTAGTGTAGAGTACTTACCCTTACATTCATTTTTTAAGTAATCAAGACGATCAGTACCAAATTTAGTAAAGGGATGGATGGACTGTTATAGGACTTAGTTTTTATTTTAAAATTTGTTGTAACTAATCTAGTCTTGTAGCAGTCATTTGACATTAATTTGTAACTATTTCCTTATTTTGAAGTATTTTATGAAAATTAGTTATTTAAATTTGTGAAATTCTTATTAAATTGAAATTAAATTTAAAGTGTTACAAACAACCAAAATCACACACATAAAAGAGGTCCATAGAAAAAAATGTAATTATTTTGTATTTAGAGATTTCAAGAATCACAAATTCTAAGTCTAACAACTTTTGCTTGTTAATACACACATCTATTTTAACATAAATTTTTAGAAAGAAAAACACAACCTCTACTAACATCACTCTTATAAATAACAAATATTATTACCCTAAAAACAATTTTTTTTTATAAAGCTTCAATGTATTTTGATACCCAACTTTGTTTCTCAAGATTTACGCAATTTCACAATTGAACTTATACACTCTAGCATAAGAATGGGGGAGCCTTTCAAACAGTGTCCAAAATAATAGAAAGAAAAAAAAAATCTTAAAAAATATAGAGACGAGCTTGAAAGCTATATGACAAAGAAGCGTACACTCTTCTTTGTATTATTATTAGATTATCAAAATGTGATTATCAAATTAACAATAATATAATATTAATGAATTATTTTATTTTTTATTATATATTTTAACATAATAAAGCTGTACTAAAAACTTCGAATAAATAAAAATAAAAATATTATCATTGTCATTAGCTCGAATCACGTTATATCAACAATGATTGTGTCAAGACGATTGAGTTAGTTTTTTTATATATAATTAAGGGTCGAAGGGAATAAATATGATTACATGCCAAAATTTATTAAATATAGTGAAGCTTTCTTGCATAAAATTTGGTGGAGTAGTGTGCTATTTGTTTTGTAGAGCCGAAGAAAAGCCAATTTACGTGGACAGTTTTATAACCATGGATGGCATCAAACCACATGAGGGCTCGAGGACTAGAATATTCAAGAGAATACTTTGATTTAGCTTCTAGTTTTTGTGGAGTACTATACTGTTAGTTTTGTAGAGTACAGTACTGCACTATTAGGTTTTTGGCATATTCCAGAAAAAGAAACTTTAATTTTGTCTTCAAAATGAAATATGTTTGATTAAAATATAATTGAAATCACTTTCAAAAATAATTTCAAACAAACTGCATCTTTATTGTTAAATTTGTTCTTTAAAAATCTAAAGTGTAGTAAATTTTATGTAGATATTTTGAAACCAAGTGTTAATTTGAAATAATAATTACCAGTTAATTCACATGTTCTATTAAATGATTTAGTTTAATATCCTTAAAAAAATTATTATTTATCCATTTTTTAAAATTTTAAAGTAGAAATATACATATATAAATTAACAATATATAGGATATTTGTTCGTTATTGAAAAGTTTATTCTTAATTGTGCGCTAAATGTGCCAATAGTAAATCTATTTGTCAATTATTCATCAACCTACACAGTTTTAAGCAATTTTCCCATGTGTGGAAGTCTTTAAGAATAGTACATATGTAATAATATGCTTATGAATTTGCATTTATGTTTTAAGGGATTTTGCTTACCTGAGAAAAGAAATTAAAAAACTAAAATATGAGATTTAAGAAAAAATACAGAAATATGATAAATTTTTAAAAAATATTTGATAATTTTAAAAAATATTTTCTTAAAAATCGTCATTAACAATTTTTTATATTTTTTTAGTTTTTAAAAATTGCTATTAGTACTTCATAAATTTTAGCTATTTTATCTCTAAAGTTTTGATAATTTTTGAATTTTCATATTCCTGCATTTCTTTTAAATTACTATATTTTGGTATATACTATTTGTAAATATCATATAATTTAAAAAAAAAACTTTAAAAACATTATATGTAGGATTTTATATTTATTTTGTACTTATTATCCTTTTAAAACAAGCATGTTTCACATTATATCGCCTCTGTTACTTATAGTTTGACATCAATCACCAATTAGCTAACGACTTATTTTGGCATACTAACTAAAGTGCATATATTCATCCTCTCACATCACTGGAAAGATTGAAACTCTTTCCAAACAAAGTAATCAAAATTTTATAATTTGTCTAATTTCACGTTATAATTAACACCTTTAAGTGAAAAATTGAAAGATGCAGCTAATTTTAATTTATTTTGATCTGATAACCATTTTCGCTTAAAGAAGCAGAAAAGCATAAAAAATTGATTAAATGAAAATGTGAGTGACAGAGTTGGTCCGTAAGATAGAAGTACAAATATTACTTGTCTATGATTGACACAATATTGGAAAGTTGATGCAGGAAATGGTGAGTAATGAAACCGAAAGCAAAGTGTTTCTTGCTAAAATGATGCCACACCATAGTTTTAATAATCAATGGTGGATACAGAAAACACATCTTAGGGGGTCCCTTGAACAAGTGGAGAAGATGCGGAACCCTTAACACATAGTAATGACGTGGGGATTAGAGAGCTTTCATCAAAGGCATGTCCCTCTTTCCAAACATTTTTAAATTATCGTTTCTATCTCAGTCCCCAGTGACACTGATGGCTCCCCAATTTGCACCCACGAGAACTCTCACATATGAAAATATCTTCGTTAGCCCCAACATTCTCCTTTAAAGTAACATTCATTTTGACATTTTCTCAGGATGTTAGGATGCCGAAATGCTCTTTGTATCGTTGTGGCCATAAATTATGATACGTACGTTACATAAATATTATATGTTAAGTAAATATGGTTACACAGGATGAAGTACCGTTCTTGCTTCTTGTCAGAGCATTAAATGGAAGGAGTTGATTATTTTGCCATGGCAACATTTTAAACTCACAAAATAGGGACTTCTGTGCCTAAGAGACAAACTAGTAAGCATTGGTTTATTGTGATTTGAACCTTTACTCAAATAATTGGTAATATTAATATTTTGATTATTTCATTTTTTTGGTTTTAAATTCATTTTTTATTTAGTTTCAATTTATTTATTTATTATAGCGGTTTATGGTATCGTAAATTATATAATTCTTTAAATAAATGAAATTAAATTAAGAGATAAAGGATTTAAAAAATTGTTGGATTGCATAGTGATTGACTCAAACTTCGGAGCATTTTACATATTTTTTTTTGTTCTGTTTAATAGCGTTTCTTCTGAAAATCATTCATAGGTCTAATGCGTCCCTTAACTAGTGCTACAACTAATGATACTATGGGAGTATTCAACTTGACTACAAACACTGGAGGCAAAGTTCAAACAATTATTATCTTCAAATTGTTACCTGCATTGATTTTTGAAACTCTTAAGTATTCTTGTGTGATGTAAATGTTCAATTGACGGCCCATATTAGCTGGGTTCTAATCATGTCACCAACATACAAGTGTATGGCTATGAACCATGCTACATAAGCTGACACATAACTATATTAATTCCCTTACAATTGTACTCGCCACCCAATCATGCTATATATATAAATAGGCTCCATGTTACTCAGAATCATAAGCCAAACCACTTCCCACTCACCTGGTTTGTCTCACCATATTCCTTACATTGATTTATTCCAATTTCATTTCTGTCTCTTATACCCAAGGCCTCAAACACTAGATAGGAATCATAGGCCTTCAGACAGCACTCAAAGTTCTCCAAACCTGTTTATTTGACAAACACAGTCTTAGATAGAGACCCCCCCCCCCCCTCTGAAAAAAATTATATAAAACAGTGGCATTAAAGTATGCAGGTGTGCTTCCTTATGCACTGATATAAGATAGTGGAATTTGAAAAACATGCATTATTCACTTGAAAGCTGATGTGTACTATATGTGTAACAGATTCTTCAATGGGTCTCTAAAGGGGTACATGAACAAGAAATATGGAGAAGCACCATAAGTTCTCCCACCAATTGGAAAGCTATCAAAGGTAACCATCCTTGCAACTCTTACATCTTATAATCATTTAGCATACAAAATGAATAATTCAATGCACATGGGCACTGATTTTTCATATTCCACTCTTTTTATATATATTTAATTTCTTTGTATTTTATCAGATATGAGTGTGCAATTCGATGCACATTAACTTTTCAATAATTTTCATATATTAAAAATTATATCACAAATTTAACTATGAATTTTGTTGTGATGAATTAAAAAAATTATTTAATAAATTATTCTAAAACACTTATTAAAATAAGCTTAATAATAATAATAATATATCAAATATTTGTAAAAAAATCATAAATTGTTATAAAGTTCAAAATAGCATGAAACGCTGATATCATAACGACGTTGTTTCAGAAGAAAAAGCTAAAGGAAAAGATATAATTACACTTAAGCATCATAAGGCGTATAGAAGAACAAAGAGAATAGAAGGGAGGAAGCTTGGCAGCAAGAATTTAAAGCTATTTCCTTTCATTTGCGGAAAAGACATTCCAAAGGCTTGCTTTTACAGAACCCTCAAAGTAAAGGAAATAGAAAACTTGAATATGAGAAGGCACTTTGTCAACTCAGTGAAGATGAAGAGAGAAGAATTATCCAAAGGAATAGGAATAACTAGAAAGGCAGATTTTGCTACTCATGTAGGAAAGAAGGTTTTACCCATAACTGAAGCATCATTCTCTGACTCTCCAAAAAGAAATGACCAACGTGTCATTGCAGAAAGTAATGCAGTTACAAAGAAGCCTGTTTCAAGAATGAAACAACTACTTAGAAAGGTTGCTGCAGCCAAAACAGAGAAAAGTGAAAAATTCTATGAACAGAAGGTAAACTTTTGGACCCCTTCAGTGACCCTTAATTGAAGAAAAAAATAAACACTGTTTTAGCTACGTAATTTCTCAGTTGAATTGACTAAGTAACTAAATTAATTAGTGGGCATCGTCAAATTATTAATTAGCAGGTTTTACAGTTTAGAAGAAAAGGAAACGTAGAAGCAGTTCAAGACGATGATGAACTTAGTAGTGAATCACCCAAGATCAGTTTCGCTTGGGATGTAGAAACTTGCTTGTCTGAAAATGGACAAGCTCAGATTTCACGTTCACAAGTATTCATCCCTCCCAGTGAGAGTGATCGTAGAAAAGGAAACTGGATCACTACAGACTCTGAATGTAAGTTAAAATTTTATTTCTTTATCAGCTTCTGCAATATAGTCTGCGAATTCAAATTTTAAAATAAGAGTAATGTTACGTTTAGAAATTGGTTACTCTTTTTCATTATACCCAGTGACTTTTTTCACTTTAAATTTTTTACTTTTAATTTAATCTTAATTTAAATTTTTATAACTTATCTTTAATTTAAATTTTATTTATTTAATTAATATAATAATAAAATATTTATAAATCTCTAGTCATGTGGTGTAAATTTTTATATTAAATATTTGTTTTTAATTCAATATCAATCTTAATTAACTTTGATTTTTCCATAATTTTTATATAAAATTTATGAATATAAATTTTTAAATTAATTTTTTTAAAATCAATAAATGTCTAAAAAAAAAAGTTTCTATAGTAAATATAAAATTAAAATATTAAGTTATATATAAAATTTTGAAGTCATCATGTGGTTACATAAAAAATATATAATGTTAATTATCTAAACATAATTATCTACTAGTTAAGATTTATTCCTCACACCTCTGACGTTAAACAAACTCTTCTCACAACTAGATCGATCATCGATCTCTTCATAAACACTTGACTAACCCGTTGTTTATTTTTTCTTGGATAACAGATGTGGTGCTTGAACTATGAAGACATGTATCTAAGGGAAATATTCTATCGTTTCATTGACGGTGATGCTGTTGAGCAATGAATCAACTTCACTGGTTAATGCTCTGCGTCTATATATGTGGAAAGGGAAATAAATGTAACATTAGCACTGAGTGATCTGCATGTACTAGATGTCGATTTAACTTGATGAGAATGTTTGGCATATACATAATGAGTCGTATAAGTAAATTATTCCTTGTTGATCGAATTAATATGGAACAGTTTAAAAGTTAGCAGGAATTTTCCCTTGTAATCACCGATGCAGTTTGAAAAAACAAAAACAAAAGTTAATGTTATTATATATATATATATTTAAATTAAAATAATAACATTATAATAAAATTTGAATTTTTATTTATTATTAATTTAAATTTTTTTTAACATTATCACTCAATCATACATTCCTGCTACACATTTAAGAAAAAAAAAGAAAAAGAATTACAATTAACAAATATATAACGTTGTTTTGATTCAGTTTTTTTTTAATCAAATACGAAATTGAACAGGTTAAACAGCTGTTTTAAAATTATTAATGTCAAATCAGTAACAAATAGATATATATTTTTAATAATAATATTTCACAATAATTAAATAATAAAATACAAAATAAAATGTTAAACTAAGTAACATTTTAAATCAATATAAAAAATTACCATTCATTTTTGACAGAAATATTATTCATTGAATTAAAAATTAAGAGTCAGAATTGTGCTAGTATCTACCATATTTTGATTTTGAGTCAATTTATTTAAATATAAATTTGTTTTCACGCTATAAATTATATCTTTTATATTAAAACATTATTTAAGATTGTTTGATTGAATTTTCAAACTCATACATTTTGGAATAAGCATGAAATCGGGTTCAGCGATTGAAAATGAGACTCCAATTTAAAGTAGGAAACGTGCCATTTGTCTTTGGTCCTTCGATGATATCGAGTGACCCGGTCAGTGGTTTACTCATACATTGTTTAAAACAGTTTAAATATTTTTTTAAAAAATCAATTTTTATTAAAAATAATATTTTTTTTATTTTCAAAATTATTAATACTTCTTTTAATAATTTTTTAACTGCTTATTCTTCAATTCTAAAAAGTAAAGATTAAGGGGCTGTTTGTTTCCCTTTTTAAAAAGAGTCTTCAGTTTTTAAAATTTAAAAACTTCAAAACTTGTTTGTTAGTTTAAATTTTAAAAATTATTTTTAAACACAAGTTTTTATTTTCAATTTTTAAAACTAAAATACAGAATAGCTTCTAAGGTGTTTTTATTTTTAAATTTTGATTTCTCTTTCCAAAATTTGCAAGATGCGGAAAAGTCATTTTTCATTAATGACATTCTTGTAAATAAATTAATTAAATAAAAAATGTAAATGGAATGGGTTAGAGTTTCACAGCATTTTTACATCTCTCTGTGCTGCACCAGCAACCTTTCAGTATCCTTACAACATTCTCACGTCTTCCTGGCTAGCACCAGCAACCTTACGATTTTGTTATCTTCTCAACACTCTTAAACTATCACAATTGTTTTTTCTTAGGTTTTTCCCTTTTCTCATCTTGGATTTTTTTTTACCATTCTTGATTTTGATTTTGATTTGAATTTATATTCTTCCTCACAAGCATTAACATATTTGGGGAAAAAAACTCATGTTTCGTTCTTCTCTTCTTGTATTTTTTTTTCTCTGTTTTTCTGAGTGTTTGAAGATAACGAGATAAAGGTAGTGTTTGAAAATGATGTGTTATCAGCAATTAGGCTTTTTTGAAATTTTAACAATTGTATGAGTGCTTTTAGTATTGTCAACATTCCTTTAATTCTTGCAATCGAACTAATGTGTTGTTAGCATAGCTAAATTTTGAACTTTTATATTATATTGATTGAATAAGAGACATGTAAGATATAATTTCCAACAAATGGAATATGAATGATGATTTATTTAGGATATGAGAAGAAATGGATCCTATCAGTATTGAGTATGATAATAGAGATTCAAGTATAGAAGAAACTAGTTCAAATTATCATAATTTAGTCAGATTATTTGATGAAGGTGCAATTGAAATGACAACATTTAGGGATCATATTACAAATCAAATGTGGACATAATATAATAACTAGTTTGTATTAGTTTATATATAGACAATTACAAATAGTTATACATACATTGCAGAATTTATTCTTAATATACATATTCACGTGTTTTATTGTATCAATGTTATTTATTCTTTTTTTTTTAATAATATCTATTCATACTATTTATATATTTTATTAAAAAATATTTTAATATTAAAATTAATCATTATTTTTTAGTTTGATATTAATTTATTTTGTAATTTTCATAATTTATGAAACTTTTTGCATTGCATGGATTACTTTAATTTAATATTAAATTTTGATGTTTTAATAATTTTTAATTAATATTTCCTTTTAAATATAAAAAATATATTTAATTAAATAAAAAAATACTAAAATTAAATATCAAATATATATATAATTTAAAATAGTAAATAAAAAATAAATAAAATCAAACATATTTTCTTTTTTTAATTTTTAAAAATAAATTTATCAAACAAGTTTTCTTTTTTTTTTAATCTTAAAAACATTTTTAAAAATTAAATTACCAAACAAATTTTATTTTCATTCTCTTCTTAAAAACAGTTTTATAAAATTGTTTTAAAATGTAATTTTTAAAAATTGAAAAGCAAAACTAAATCAAACAACCCCTAACATTTTTCTTACTTTTTATAATAGATTTTATTAATTTATAAAATAAATATTAAATAAAATATATATATTTATTATCGTAAAAGCATACAATAATTAATAAAATATATTCAGACATTCTTTAGAGAAACTTTGATACTCTCTTAATGAAAATACCGTGCAAATCACCTTCGTTTAGTAATTAAGAAAAGTTATACTAAGCATTTCAAGTTGAGACATATCCGTATTTGAGTACCAAACAATAAAGGCCATTGTCAAAAGATATGGCAGCTGAAGAAGAAAAAAATTGTAAGCACACAACAAAAGAAGTAAAGAGCAAAGGCTTTACAAAAAGAAATTTTCATTAATCTCAAGAGTAAAAAAAAGGAACAAACCTTTTATAAAAAAAAGGCATAACTAACAAACTAACAGAAAAGGCGGAAAACAAAAAAACTTATTAAACAACTATTAAACTGACTAACAACAATTAATTAAAAATATATACAGCTAATATCTTCTCAAGCTAGAATATGGATATCTAAGCTTAAAAACACATTGTTAAAAGGGTCTAGGTGTTTACGGTGAAAAATAATAATTTGTAAACAAATAATTTAGGAGCAATCTAGGAATTAGATTTAGGTTTTCTTTTGGTTCTTTTAAGTGTGTTGTGATTAAATGGACGTCACAAAATAAATTGTTAAACAGGAATAATATAAAACTGAATTACAACGCTGAGGTTTTTACAATAATTTGCTAAAACAAGAATGAAATTGTAGAAAAGAAGTAAGCAAACAAAATGGAATTAAAAGGCAGAAAGATAAATGTGTACAAATTGAAATGTATGACTCCTGGCAATGAACAACAACACCATGAGTTTCCTAGTAGCTGGCACAGTGCAGGTTTTCAGCATACAGAGGTTTCGAGTGCAGGTGTCTGGGTTCAAAAAGTCGTCCGTTGGAATATGAAACTTTCAAGTATTTATAGGCAAGGATCATCATCGTTCTCCTCCTTTGGCAGACACTTCTTAATACCTGTCTTCTATTGTTGATGCCCATTATCCACAATGGCTTATGATCATGTTGTCGATTGGGACTTCTTTCGTAACTGCTATCGCTCGCGATCTGTCTTCATGTTATATGAATCTTCGTCTTGTGGTAACTGCTGGTAACTATTGGTGACCATTTCTTGAACCTTACATTATCTTTTGAGTCTGTTTTCTCTCTTTCGAGCATTGCTGGGAGCAATCTAGGAGACTCATTTTAATATTATGACCTTAGAATATTTTTCTCTGATCATTCCTGTTTTTCAAGCAACTCTAAAGAAGATATGGAGATCTATCAAGTTTGTGGGCTTAGAATATTTTTTGGCCATTTTTGTTTTTTTAGCAATTTTGTGTTGCTAGGAACTTAGAAACCCTAAAAAAACTCCTCGAAAAGATTTTCAGTCTTGTGGACTTAGAATATTTTCCTGTTATTCTTGTTTTTCAAGCAGTTTTGGGTGTAAGGGACCTGAGGGCTACTCAAAAACTTCTCAAAAAATTATTTTCTTTTGGACTTAATACTTTATTATCGTTTTCATTTTTCGAGCAGGTTTGGTTATTCTCAATCCAGGGGTCAAGGCATCCTCGAAAAGACCTTTAGTTTTGTGAACTTGGAATATTTAATTACTCTCGTCTTTCAAGCAGTTTTTTAGGGAAATCATAGATGTGACAAAAAAACATCTAAAACTACTGGAAATTTGCTTTCTTTGAATAATGGGTCTAATTCACCTTTTAGTGCTACTTGGACTCAAGTTTACTCTTTCTCCAGGGGAGAGGCCCTTTCTCTGACCTTTTAAAACTTGTTAAAATGTTACTTCTTTCAATGTGAATTTTTAACTTAGAAAATTTTTCTTACCATAAACACTAAGAGATAAAGCTTTTGTCAGAATATCAGTTGTTTGGTCCTTAGAAGACACAAGCATAAGATGAAGCAGACTATTTTGAACTCGATCTCTAACTAAGTGACAATCAATTTTGATGTGTTTTGTTTTCTCATAGAAAAGTGAATTATTGGCAATGTGGATAGCTAATTGATTGTCACAAAATAATGTCACAGGTTTAGAGATATAGAATCACAAATCTTTCATCAGAGAAATAAGCCACTGTGCATCACAAAGGGCAAGTGTCATGGCCCTGTATTCGGCCTTAGACGATGATCTAGAAAAAATATCTTGCTTCTTAGATTATCATGAGATAAGTGATAGATTTGTAAGTGTCTAGACATGTACCCTAATCAAAGTCAGTCAAATAAGTGATAGACAAATCTAAGTTTGTCCGGAAAAATAGTCTCCTAGCTAGGCTACTCTTATTGTACTTCAAAATTCGAAGGCCTACCTGGTAGTGTAATATGCATGGACAAGCTAAATATTGGCTAAATTTATTAACAACAAAGCTAATATTTGGCCTTATGTTTGTGAGGTAGATCAGTCTACCTAACAATCTTTTATATGTTGTAATGATAAATACTATTTTATGCTTAATCCTTTAATGCATTTCATGAGTAATGATTATGATTTTAAGCTAGCCATTGTGAGAATTTGTTATTAATCAGATTATTTATTCATATTTCAGGAATCATTAACAAGGAATAAGAGTTTTTAAAGGACAATGGATTAAAAAAGGAAGCAGTGTCAACCTCCTTTAAAAATCTACAAACCAACAAGATACAGGGATAAGTACACGCTTATGTATCTGTACATGTACTATTTGAGTTGAAGGAATTGGTTTGAGTGTAAAAGTAGATATCTACATAGGCAAGTACATGCCCATGTACATGTTCATGCACTTCTCAGATCTTGTAAATTAAGCACGTATTTGTAGCAAAGATATACACAATCAAGTACATGATTGTGTTTCCCAGCATGTAGTTCAATCAGAAACTCAAAGGGGTGAATTATTAAGGAATCAGAGATATACACAGGAAAGTACATGGCCGTGTATTTGAAAATATAAATTGATGTGCGTCAAATTTGAACATCTGTGAAATGAGTAAGGGAGCTGCCAATATAAAAAGGGGATGATATGAAAATCTAAGGGGACATTTTGGAAGAAGAAAATAGTGACAATGACAACTGAGATAACAATAAGACTTTCTATTTATTCTCTACTCTTAAATTGTAGTTTCTCTATGTTTAATTTTTAATTCCTTGTTGAGTAACTAGATGTAATGAATCATTTGTATTTTTAATTTCCCTATGTTTCTCTAGATACTCACTTTATTCATCTGAATTTACTTAACCCCATTTTTTAGATTTTAATTCTTAAATCTGCTTTCTTTCTATTTGTTATTTTTGTCTTAGCAAAATTATCATCATAATTCCTTTGTTTATGTTCTTTAATAACTGAGTAATTAAGTATTGAAAATCTTAATTAATAGTCCCTGCGGATACGACACTTAGTACTCCTTTTTAGTGATACTACTATGACAATAGGTGCACTTGCCCATTCATTGATTTAAGACACCATGTAACATTAAGATAAGGTGACTCTGAATTTTATTGTAGTTTCAAAGAGTGATCAATAGGCGTGGAGCATGGTTTGGAAGCAAGTAGTCCTAAATCTTCAAAAAGATCAAGAACATACTTCCTTTGACAAAGGCAAATACCTTTGGTAGATCTTGCAAGTTCAAAATTGAAGATTTTTAAGTTCCCTAGATCCTTGATCCTAAATTTGTTGTCTAAAGGGTCCTTGATGTGTTGAATCTCATTGAGATCATTCCTTGCAAGAACTAAGTCATCAACATAAGTTAGAATAGTTGTGAAGCTATGGGAAAATTTTTGCTGAATAAGAAATAATTTAACTTAGATTGTAAATATCTTAAATCAAGTAGGGTTTTTGTCAGCTTTAAGTTCTATTGTCTACTGGGCTGCTTTAATCCATAAAAGGACTTTGTCAATCTACACACCATGTTAAGGTCTAAAATAAAAAGGCCATTAATGGGTTTCATGTATACTTCTTCTGCTAGTTCACCATGAAGAAATGTTGAGTTCACATCAAGTTAATAGATGTGCCAATTTTATGTTGAAGCCAAGGACAAGAGAACCCTGATTGTGGTCATCTTTACTACTAGACTAAATGTGTCTAGAAAATCAATACGTGTTGTATAAGTGAAATCTTTAGCTACCAACTTGCCTTTGTGCCTTTCTATCAAACCATCTGCCTTGTATTTCACTTTGAGAACCCATTTGCATCCAATGGGCTTTTTTCCAGCTGGAAAAGTAGTTAGGTTCCATGTCTAATTCTTCTCCAGAGTTTGCAATTCTACTTGAATGGCATTTCTCCAACAATTAGGAAGAATAACATCTTGGTATGATTGAGGCTTATCAAAGATAGAAAGAGAGTAATGTTTTGAGATGATGACACTAAGTTATATGAAATGGAATGGGAGAGAGAGTACTTAATAGTGTGAGGAGTATGTGTGATAGATAAGGTGACTAATGTGCAATGATAATCATTTAAAAAGCTAGAAGGATGACTCTCTCTTTGTGACTGTCTTAATGACATATTATTATTATTAGAAACAGATAGTTATCTTGATTGACTGTTGTGAGGCTATGATGTCTTTTCGATAGACTGAGTGGTATTATAAGTTGTTGAATTATGATTTAATTGAAGAGATTAATTATTATGTGATGGATTGGGATTCGACTGAAGTGAAAAATTATCATGTGTTATAGTTGGTTGGGAAAATAGATAACAAGGAGTAATAGATAATGTTTATTGAAATTTTAGAAATAATTCTTCATAGAAAATAATATATCTAGATATGAAGAGTTCATGTGATTTTAAATCATAGAAAACATTATCCATATCTATTATCTAGTTTCTTTCTATGTGATGTCAAGGTAGTGGCAAAACATAGACATCCAAGAACTCTCAGTTCAGAGATGTTAGGAGATTTATTATACAAGGCATGATATGGTGACCAATTAGAAAGGATTTTAGATGGAATTTTGTTCATTAAATGTATAGCATGAGATGCTGCAAAGTTCCAAAAACCTTTTGGAAAATCATATTGAAACAATAGAGATCTTATTATAGCCAAAATGTATTGGTGTTTTCTCTTCACTAAACCATTTTATTGTGGAGTTTTCACACATGATCTTTGATGTATTATGCCTTTATTTACATATATCAACTAGATTAAATTTAGCTTCATTATATGTTTTAATTATTTTTATTTTCATAGCAAAC
Organism: Abrus pulchellus subsp. cantoniensis; assembly: GCA_024086825.1. Taxonomy (NCBI): domain Eukaryota; kingdom Viridiplantae; phylum Streptophyta; class Magnoliopsida; order Fabales; family Fabaceae; genus Abrus; species Abrus pulchellus. The sequence goes on from CM044056.1 coordinate 19,302,221, forward strand.
TGTCTTTTTATAGGAGATATGAAATCAACCACTAATTTCCTTGTTTCAGATTTTAGTTTCATAGGATAGATCCATGTATATTTGGTAGTATGTTTAACAATTGTCAAAAAAATATTGGTTGCCTTGCATAGAAGGTGTGTAATTGGTCTTCAAATGTCAAGATGAATAAACACAAAGATATTATAATATAATGTTTCATTATTATTGAAAAGTAATTTTCTTTGTTTGGACATATGACAGTCCTCACAAGGTTCAACATTCTTATTACAATCAATGAAGGAATATTCTTTTTGTATTATAGAAAGTTTGTCATGAAAGAAGTGTCCTAACCTAAAATACCAAATGTTATTTTTGAAAATATTAACAGCTATTTACATGATGTATGTCAGCATGTCTTGATGAAGTGATTTTTATTACATATAGGCCTAACCTCTTATTAGTTGCACCAATGATCCTTAAGGAGCTGGAATCTTGAATTTGACAACCAAATTCAGAAAATATGAAATTATATTGCAAATAACTTGTCATTTTGGAAACTAAAATTATATTTAAGGTAAAGTTAGGAACAAAAAGAATATTTGTTAGGTATAATTTTATGAGAGAAAAATTGTGCCACTAATGTCAATTTTAACATTGTTGTCATCTAGTAATTTTATAAGTATAGATATAATTTTCTTATGATGGTGAAAAAAGGCTAAAGAATTGCAAACATGATTTGTTACTCTTATGTCTATTACTCAAGAATTTTTAAAAATATTGGAAAGGTTATAAATTGTACCTGTATTTTTATGTATATTTAAGGCATTTGTAAATTGGTTTACCCTATGGTTGTTATTACAACTTGATTGCTCCAGAAATGTCAGTCAAGCTTGATGCTGCTCGGGTATGAAGGTTAGACTTGAACCTTCAACAACTTTCCTTTTGTTATGAATTATTATATGAGTAAATATCTATATTCATAACTCATCCTTAGTCTTTATAACTTACGATTTTGTAACTGTTTTGTTTAATTCTCATTCAAAGATATACGATTCTTTGGTTATAGTTTTAGGCCTATAATAAGTGTCTCATTTGTATTGAGGATACAGAAAATGAAATTGAGGTTCTCTCTTCCTCTCTATATTTTTCTCTCTATTCTTTCTTACAATTTGACCTTTATTTTATAACATGTTATCAGCACAAGGGCTCTACTACACACTTTTGCAAGAAATGAACATTCTTGAACAAAGTACTAAATATGTCAAATCTTACAAACCTCAAATTTTTTGCACTAGATATTACGGGAAAAAATTACTTATCATGGGTATTAGATGCTGAAATTCATTTAGATGCAAAAGGTCTTGGAGATACTATCAAAGAAGAAAATAAAGCATCTAATCAAGATAAGGCTAAAGATATCATCACCTTCTTGAAGGTTTGAAAAATGAATATCTCACGATAAAAGACCCACTTGTGCTTTGAAATAATTTAAAAGACAGATATAACCACAAAAAAATAGTCATTTTACCAAAAGCTCGTTATGATTAGATGCATTTACGATTGCAAGATTTTAAAACTGTTAGTGAGTATAATTCAATATTATTTAGAATCACATCTCAATTAAAATTGGGTGGAGAAAAGGTCACTGATGAAGATATGTTAGAAAAAATATTCTCCACTTTTCACGCATCTAATGTGCACCTGCAGCAGTAATATCGTGAAAAAGGATTCAAAAGATATTCTGAATTAATTTCTTGTCTCCTTATGGCTAAACAAAATAATGAGCTTTTGATGAAAAATCATGAATCTCGTCCAAATGACATTGCTCTATTCCCAGAAGTGAATGTAACAACTCATGATTACTATAATTATGCATAAACTTATAGTCGTGGTCTGTAACACCTAAAATTTAATTTTAATTTAATAATAATTTCACAAATTAAAATAATCAATTTTCATAAAATACTTTGAAATGAGAGAAATGTTACAAGTTAATATCAAATAATTGTTACAGGACTAGTTTAATTACAACATTTTCAGAATAAAATCTAAGTCCTATAGCAGACCATCTATCCCTTCACTGAGTCTGATGCTGATCGTCTTGATTACCTGAAAATGAATGTAAGGGTGAGTACTCTACACTACCAAAGAACACACAATCAAGGTAGAGTCTCACCTCTAGAATATTTTCAATACAGTAAACAAACACAATTACAAGCAGCATTTCACATCCATAAGCACAATTCACAAGCCCATGCATATGCACACCACGGATACCACGTGGACAGTCACGGGTCGTTCAGCAAAGGTAATGGTCAGATGTCTAGTCAGGAAGAGAGTGTGTGGCCCGTGGTGCACCCGTTCCACAGTCGATGTCACCACCACTCCCTCTTTCCCAAAATATTTCTACCGTCCTCATCTCTCTCACACTCCCAGTGTATTGCTGAATCATTCACAGCACATTACAATGACTCTAATACGCCTATTTACACATATATTCTATTAATGCATGCAATAATCATGCTTACACACGGCACACAACCCACATTGCATTCAAATATACGGCACTAGGCCCACATTTATTTCACATTACACGGCACATAGCCAATATTCATCTATATTACACAACATTTACATATAATCCAAATTCCATCAAGTTCGGGTTAACACACATAATGTTCACATATCACGGCACATGGCCCACACTACATTTCTTAGCAATTTCCTACCCACTAAGTCAGCCACAACACAATATTAAGCAAAATAACAACAATTCATGCACAAAAGAATAGGATAGAGTCGCCCCTTACCTCGGATTGAAGACCCACACGCTAAATCCACCAAGAAGTGCTCCCCCTCATGGATTTCATCCTAAACATATGGAGAAACTCTATGAGAACCCAGGAAAATCACGAAAACAGAAAAAAAGGATGAAAAATTGAAACCTTAACCATTAAAACTCACCTCCAAGCGTTCCCCACACGGATTCAACCTTCAATCAAGCTCCTGAACGGCTTTGGAGGCAATTAATCGATGGAATAGGGCTTTGGGCATGAGAGAATCGAAGGGAGAGGGAGAAATAACTCTCCCCAAATCCTAACTCCCTTTAAATCCTTTTCTGATCGCGACACTCTAGCTACAGCAAGACGTCTTTCGCTATAGCAAGAAGGTGACAATTTCAGTTCTTTTTCCCAGGGCCCTCTTGCTACCGCGAGAGCAACTCAGTATTACACCCTGCACTTAAGCACTCAGCCCATTTCAGCCCTACTAGGCCAATCTAATCAATCATATATATATATATATATATATATATATATATATATATATATATATACATATTCACAACATATATCTAAAAACACACATATATATACACTTAGATTTATATAATTAACAATAATTAATATTACCAAAATTTGGGGCGTTATATGGTCGTGGTCGTGGTCGTGGTCGTGGACATAACAATAATCGTGGTCGTAGTAATGGTTATGGACATGATCGTGGTGATAATTAGAAATATACATTTTCACATCAGAAGTGGAAAAATGGTGAAAAAATTGAAAAGGGTAAAGCTACTCAAAATAGCAAAAATATGAAAGACATATGCTATCATTGTGGAAGTAAAGGTCATTGGTCACGTATTTGTCGTACACCAAAACATCTTATTGATCTTTATCAAGAATCACTTAAAAACAAGGAAAAAAAGATAGAGACAAATTTTATTTGTGAAGATGACAATGATTCTATTTATGATCATATGGACGTTACTCACTTAGATGTTGCTGATTCTTTTGCTAATCCAGATAAAAAAAATTGACCATCCCATTGGTGATGGAAGTGTCCAAAAATAAGTTGTTGTTGTTGTTATTATTATTATTATTATTATTATTATTATTATTATGTTTTTTATTTTAATTTATGTTTAATACATTTTTTCTTCTTTTTCTCTCTATATGTAAAAAAAAATATTAATAATAAATTATGTTTAAAATAAGTTATAGTTGTTCTTTTATTGATATAATTGTTATTTAAATTAAATTTTAATATATTCAGTGTAAATAAATTATAATGAATAATAATAAATTTCCACTATTTTTTGTGTCTTATTTTATTTATTTATTTATTTATCTATTTTGTTATAAAGAGATATGGATGACACCAACAATGAAGACATATGTCTTATTGATATTGCAACAACTCATACAATTCTCAAAAATAAAAAATATTTTTCTCATTTAGTGATGCAACAAGCTAATGTGAATGCTATATTTGGTAGTACAAAAATTATTGAAGGCTCCGGTAGAGCTAATATATTGTTGCCTGGTGGAACAAAATTACACATTGTTAGTGCATTATACTCCACTAAGTCTCATAGAAACTTATTAAGTTTCAAAGATATCCGTAAAAATAGATACCATGTTGAAACAACAAATGAAGGGAGAAAAGAATACATGTATATCACAAAAATTATCTCAAATAAAAAATGTATGTTATAAAAAATTACCTTCTTTTTCTTCTGGCCTATATTACACACATATAAATACAATTGAAACACATATTATTGTAAACCAGAAGTTACAAATCATGATAATTTTTTTATTTGGCATGAATGATTAGGCCATCCTGGATCAATCATGATGTGAAAAATAATTAAAAATTCATGTGGACATTCATTGAAGAGCCAGCAGATTCTTCAATCAAATAATTTCTCATGTGTTGCTTGTTCTCAAGGAAAACTAATTAGTCGACCATTACCAGCTAAAATTGGAAATGAATCTATCATATTTTTAGACCATATACAAGGTGATATTTGTGGACCAATACACCCATCATGTGTACTATTTAGATATTTTATGATTTTGATTGATGCATCAATGAGATGGTCACATGTTTGTTTATTGTCAACTCGCAACCAGGCGTTTGCGAGATTACTTGCATAAATAATTCGTTCAAGAGCTCATTTTCCTGATTATCCAATTAAGAAAATACGCCTTGACAATGTTGGTAAATTTACATCTCGAGCTTTTAATGATTATTATATGTCTATTGGGATTGATATTGAGCATCCTGTAGCACACATACATACTCAAAATGGACTTGCTGAATCATTGATCAAGCGTCTAAAATTAATTGCAAGACCATCACTAATGAGATCAAAACTTCCAATTTCTACTTGGGGACATGCAATCTTACATGCTGCAACACTTATTCGCATCAGACCAACAAGTTATCATATGTTATCTGCTCTGCAATTAGTTTCTGGTCAACAACCAAATATTTCTCATCTTAGAATTTATGGATGTGCAGTGTATGTTCCTATTGCTCCACCACAACGCACTAAGATGGGTCCTCAAAGAAGGTTAGGAATATGTGTTGGCTATGAATCTTTATCAATAATAAAGTACCTTGCCAATGACAGGAGATTTATTCACTGGTTGATTTGCTGATTGTCATTTTGATGAATCATTTTTTCCTACTTTAGGAGGAGAAAATAAACATTTGGAAAAGAAGATAAGTTGGAATGAATTACCTTTATCTCATCTTGATCCTGGTACAAAATAGTGTGAATTGGAAGTTCAAAAGATAATTCATTTGCAAGGTTTAGCCAACCAACTACCAAATGTGTTTACGAATCTAAAAACAGTGACTAAATCATATGTCCTGGCTGCTAATGCTCCAATCAAAATCAATGTTTCAATTGGACAATCTAATGTTGCAAATCAATATGAATCACGTATGAAGCGTGGTAGACCTTTTTATTCCAAAGATAAAAATCCTCGAAAAAGAAAAGGAACTAAGAATCAAGGTGACCAAAATGAGTATGTAAAGACTCCAGAAGAGTCATAAGACATAATTAATATTTTAGTTCCTGAAGAAACACATGTACCTGAAAATGATAAAAATAAAGAGATCTCAATAAATTATGTCATGAATATAATACAACGGAACCAAAATAAAGTCAATATGGATGATATTTTTTTGATTTAATGTAGCATTGGATGTGATAACTGATATAGAGGATCATGAACCAAAATCAGTCAACGAGTGTAGACAAAGAAGTGACTGGGAAAAATGGAAAGCTGCAATTGAGGAAGAATTTGGACCTATAGTTCGTACACCTGAAGATGTAAAGCTACTTGGATATAAATGGATTTTTGCTCGAAAACGAAATGAAAAGGGTGAAATTATGAGATATAAAGCACGACTTGTTGCCCAAGGTTTTTCGCAAAGACCTGGTATTGATTCTGAACAAACATATTTACCTGTAGTGGATGCAAATACTTTTCGATACTTGGTCAGTTTAGCAACAAATGAATGACTCGATTTGCGATTAATGTATGTTGTTACAGCCTATTTGTATGGCTCACTTGATAATGACATTTATATGAAACTCCCTGAAGGTTTTAATTTATCAGATGCATACAATTCAAATTCTTGAGAAAGTTATTCAATCAAGTTGAATAAATCACTTTATAGATTGAAACAATCTGGACGCATGTGCTATAATTGCCTTAGTGAATATTTGTTGAAGGAAGGATATAAAAATGACCTTATTTGTCCATGCATTTTTATAAAAAGATCTTATAATGAATTTGTAATAATTGTTGTTTATGTTGATGATTTAAATATCATTGGAACTCCTGAAGAGATTTTAAAAATAGTAAATTGCTTAAAGAAAGAATTTGAAATGAAGGATCTTGGAAGGACAAAGTTTTGTCTTGGATTACAACTTGAATATGTAAAGAATAGAATTTTTATGCATCAAGAAACTTATATTTCAAAAGTGTTGAAACGATGTTATATGGATAAATCACATTCCTTGTGTACTCCAATGGTTGTAAGGTCACTAGATGTAAACAAAGATCCTTTCGAACCTCAGGAGCAGGATGAAGAACTATTAGGTCCTGAAGTACCTTATCTTAGTGCAATTAAAGCACTAATGTATCTTGCTTGTCATACACAACCTGATATATCATTTGATGTTAACTTATTAGCAAGGTATAGTTCTTTACCTACAAGAAGACATTAGAATGGAGTTAAACATATATTTTGTTACCTTAAAGGTACAATGGATATGGGTTTATTTTACCTAAATAAATCTAAATTTGAGTTGATTAGTTATGCAGACGCGAGTTTTTTGTCTGACCCACATAATGGTAGATCACAAACTAGTTATTTGTTTACATGTGGTGGTACAACCATTTCATGGCGATCTATGAAACAAACCATAACGGCTACATCATCCAATCATGCAGAAATTTTAGCATGACATAAAGCAAATAGAGAATGTGTCTAGTTAAGATCTATGATTCAACATGTGCAAGAAACTTGTAGTTTATCTTTACGAAAAATGATCCCAACAATTATATGCGAAGATAATGTTGCATGTATTACTCAATTGAAAGAAGGGTACATTAAAGGAGATAGAACAAAGCATATTTCTCCAAAATTCTTTTTTACCCATGGTCTTCAAAAGAATGGTGATATAAATATTCAACAAGTTTGTTCATATGAGAATTAGCAGATATTTTCACAAAGTCACTTCCACACTTCCAACATGTATTACATACCATATAGATTATTCTCAAAATTATTTAACTATGGAACATTACAAAGAAGGTTAACAGTCTAGGATAGTATACTCCACATAATACATAAATAAACTAAGCTCCTCCTCTCCTCTTGAATCTTTCCTTATTCATCCAGTCCTCCTGAAGGAGGGTCGAGATCAATGCCAAGGTATGCAGCTGCATGGCAGAGAGGAAAAGGGACCTCCAATCTAGCTTCTCCTTGTATAATAGTAGGACTAATATAAGGATTATTAACAGTAGATATAGTTAAGATAATAAAGCCTTGAAATATGATGGTCAGGTTGGAGTCATTGAAACTCTACTCTCCAGTCCCCATACTAAAGGTCATGATACGCGCAGGAATAATTGGTGCACCTTCATTCATTCTGCATTCATATACATTTTGAACACATCATAGAAAAAGATAGGGGTGAGTACAAATATTCATAAACAACCTAATAGGCAATACTCATGTTTAAATGAATAAAACAACATTCAAGCATCAAGCAATAATCATTCAGTATCTTTTATTTGTGAGTCCTCCATGGAGTAATTAATTAATTATCCAACATTTTAATTTCAGGTTGAGATTGGGAGTTTTGTGTCTGCAATCCAGCTAGTGTCATAGGTACATCTTTCCCCTTTACCGGAGACAGAACATAAGTGCACAATTCTTACTTTATGATCACTACCAGCAGCCCACACTCAAACCAATCTTAGTATGCTCTAGTGTCTGTCAGGATAGGCTAGCAAAGTTTTCACTGCCTACGACACAAGTTAGCTACACTTGGTCCCTTATAAGTCTTGGACAATCTCCTATCCCCTATGGTAATACCAACACTATTAACTCCTCGCCTGTACCGTGGCGTATTCAACCTCTTTCATAATCAGAAACACAAATAATATCATAGCCATTGATTGTCCAACAGGCACATTATAACATTTCCATTTCAAGAGAACAATCAATTACATGGACATCGCTAACAATCAAAATTTTTCAGATTTCATGAACTAACTTGTAAAATTCATAATTAATTCAATACAAGTCCAAACATCATGAAATCACCAAGGTTTTCTTCCTTTAAATGTTTGCTGTAATATAAAATTACAGCCAAAATACACAAGCTTCCAAATAATTAATCAAGTCTCAGCTTACCTTTACTGTTCTCAAATCATTTCACTAAACAGCCAGTATATTGTAAAATTCATAATAAATTCAATTCTCATCCAAAACACATGAAACCAGTGTGATTATTCTCATTAACATGTCTATATTCATGTAAAAATACTTCCAAAATAAAAATATTCCCAAAAATCAATTCGTGCTTTAATTTCTCAGTACATGTCACAGAATAGCACAATTTAACAACAACCTATTGGAAAAATCATAAGTTATTTGATTCACCACCAAAATTCATGAAACAAATGGCATTCTTTTACTTTGGTTATCCAGTTTCATCAAAAAATATCATTAAAAATTTATAGCTTCTATATTCTAGAATAAGTCCTAAACATTTTCTGTAACTCACAGTAACACACTTCTCAGAATCAGTTAATTTGGAAAAGTCATAACTATTTTATTTTAAGTCCAAAATTTATCAAACCGTGACGATATTTCTCTTATAGTCTCTATTTTTACACAAAAATAATGATAAAATAACGCTACTTATACATTTTAAAACAAAAAGAGAGTTCTCAGTAGCATGCACAAAACGTTACTGTCATACAACAGCACCTTGAAAAATTCATAAGTAATTCATTTTAACTCCAAATTGATCAAACTCAATGATAATATTTTCCTTATAAATTATAATTTAAGAAAACATTATAAATAAAATACAATCACACTTGAATTATAAGAAGAAAATGATTTAAAGTATGCAGTTCTCAGAAAAACATTTACACATAACCAAATATTCAAAAATTCATAACTATTTTATTTCAATTCCAAATCAAGTGAAACCAGTGAGTATACTTCCATTAAGAAGTCTATTTTTGTTGAAAAATATCAATAAAATAACGCTCCAAACACACAATGAGATGAAAATAAATCAAGATATATGATCGCGAGTGTCGTGCTCGAACAAATTATTAAAAACTGAATTGCAAAAAAATTATGTAGTATAAGGTGCAATCTGAGTCGTCTCCCAATGATGATAATGTTATACGATTATAAATTTAGATGGGATTTGATTTATAAAATAATGCTGATTAGAATAAAAAGTTAACAAGAATTTAAAACTTTAATCCAAGAATTTAGAAGAACTACGACCATTCTATCACCGGATTCCAAGAAGATACATCAACCAACAAATTAGTGATTAACATTAAATTTGAATGAAACCTCAATTCAAATTAAGCATTCACACGAGAACCCTCATGCATTCGATTAACACACAATTCGCTCAAAGTTTAGAAACCTCTAGAACCTAATCGATTTGTGTTAATTTAATTCACCAATGCCATTAATCTTAGATCTCAAACCTGAAAATCTAATTCACACTCCTTCAAGAATTAATTACATATATCAATCAAATAATATATAATCAAACAACTATAGAATTATCAATCTAAACGAAGAACTTCAATTTGAAATCATAATTAGCAAAAGGAGAAAGAAGGAAGAGATAAAACCGAATTTGTTGTTGAATAAATTGCAAAATTGATCCTCAAGAGTGTCGCAATCCTTTTTCAATCTTTGGACTAGATGAAAGTCTAAGCCTCCATTAATGGAGGAAAATGAAAAGTAAAAACAGAAGAGAAAAAAAACTGAGAGAGAGAAGAGAAAAGAAGAGAAGAGCCAAAAATAACTTAAAATTCAAAATTCAAAAATTCTGTTTGTCATTTTTTTCTATTTTTTAGGCTATGAAAACGACCTCTTTTTGGTTTGTGGCCTGAAGGACAATTGTAACCTTGGATGTTAGCTTCAAAACGCCATTAGAATTGGCTTAATCGGACATCTGTGGACTGAGATATGGCCTAAATACTGTACCTTGCTCAGGATCTGCGACTGCAGCATTTCGACTTCTTCCAGGCCCAGTTTCAGCTTCTTATCATCAAAATTAGTTTCTGACCTCTACAACATTTCGACTTCTTCCAGGCCCAGTTTCAACTTCTTATCATCAAAATTGGTTTCTGACCTCTTGATAGCAATTGTGCACCTTTCTCTTAGCTTTTCTACAAATCAAGAATAAAAATGAAAGGAGTTTTACAACTCAAGATATAGTCCAGAAACCAAAATAGTATCAGAATTTGTCAAATACTGAAAAAATTAAATAAAGCCCAAATAGAATTCAAACATCATAGCATGATTCAATTCAACCAACTAAGCACAAAATAGGATTAATGAGCTAGGAATTAGAGGAAATAATGTTATAAAAATCTAATTGATCAATATACTACTCTAGAATACCATTTTCATGCAACAAAAATTTATAAAAATCATAACTAATTAAGTATAAATCCAAATAAAATAAAATCTGCAGGAAAATAATATAATTTTTACTATCTTTATGAATAAAATACTAAAAAAACACTTTTAAAGATTTTCTCATATTTTAGATTATTTACTCTTTAATCCTTATATTTTATATTAATTGAGAAAAGGTCCTTGTCTCCAATTTGGTAAGCATCAAATTGTCCATTATGTCTTTCATGTGTTCAAGGTCATTAATTCATGTCCAAATATGGTCCAAATCATTCTCTTGGTCCTACCACACATGTGGACAAGGATCTTGCATTTCTAAGGTATTTTTGGTCCAAGTCCATGGTATTTTCCTATTTTTAGGTTTAATCTTTCAAATTTGTTTATTTATTTATTTATTTTTTAAATTTTTTCTCATCATTTGTCCATGTAGTCCATAGGTCCAAATATGTTCAAAAGTCCAAGGGTCTTCATCATGGTCATTTTTCATTTTTAATCCATTTTCTTTTAGAAGTTTTTTTCATAAATTTTCAAAAATACTTTAGAAATTAATTTTTACTCCAAAATAATTTCAATCCAAAAGAAGATCATGAATCCAACTTAGATATCATCATAAAAATAAGTTACAAAATAAAACATGCAAGATTTTCATACAACCAACCACATAACAAGCCAAGTCATCATCAAACACTTTGTGGTTCTTATTGATTTTCATGCATTTACTTATTCCAATCAAAATTTTAATCATGGATTCATCAACACACACAACTTCAATCACAACCAAAAGGGTTAAGGCTCCCCTTGACTCAAAACCATTTAAACAAGGTATTCTCCTTGATTATGAAAAGTACCCTATCCTTTTAATTGGTGTTTTTGGATTGATCTTGCCTTGATCTTTGGGTGATCTTTCTCCTCTTCCCTTTTTCTTTATTTCAACTCTTGGAAGTGAGTATCTCCTTCCTTGGCCTCCTACTTCCTCAAGTGCCAAGTAGTATACAAAAAGAAAGTTGGGGGCTTGGTGGATTTAGTGGGGTATCTTGATGTTTTTGGTGGGGTTAAAGGCTTGATTCAAGATCCTTATGGTGGGGTATTGGGTGATCTAACTTGTGGGGTGCAAGGAAAGTGTTTGAGATGAACTTGGATGTGTACAGAGAGAATTGAGATGAAAAAAAAAAAAAGTAAAGAGCTCTTGGTTGCATGATAATTAGTATGAAGGGTCTTTTTCTCCTTCATGCATGGCTTTATATAGAAAATTTGTTCATGTTGGCCCACTCCCATGCATCTCACGGTTCCACCCTCTCTCACACAAGTCTTGATTTTCAATTTTGGTTCCTTTTTGACTTTTTCTACAAGCCTACCCATGTGCACATTTGTAAATATCCAAAATTGCCCTTTCATGATAGTTTTGTAATTATAGTTAGATTTTAACTTTTCTAGTTCCATTTCAACCATTTCAATTACTTTTTGAAACCTATTTAATTCAAATTCAATGCCCATGGTCATGGTCCAATTAGATCCATTGGATGAGGATTAGTCCATAAATTATTCATCATTAGTCTTATCTTCTAAGAATACTTATCTTGTTGTTTTGGCTTAATTTCATTGGTTCTTATGGAATATGCTCATCCAGCTGGGATTAAACCATAAATGACCTTATCCCTTAATCATGATTAGTCTCACATGACTCTAAAGGGTCACATGGCTTCTTACTACTATTCCTAGTCCATTTTTTTTCATATACACTTGGTTTTTGGGCCTCTTTTTGGGTGATTTTTGGGTAATTTCTATACTTGCTCTTTTGGCTCTATACTTGCACGTCCATAACCTCTACACATGGACCATCTATCATAAAAATTTCATAATTTATCTCCTTCATTTGCTTGTCCAAAATGGGCTTCCATTCTAGGTGTTTCTAGGAGTATTTTGGTTATTTTAGTTAAATTTTACAATTTTATTTATTTTCTATTTTTGAATCTTTCTAAATTTCTTATAATTTATAAAAATATTTTAGATATTCTAAAATATTAAATAAAATTTTTTATTTCTTTTTTATATTATTTGATTATTTACCGATTGGACTTGTTTCGATAAATTTTACTAAAAAAAATTTTAGTTCTCAAGTCTCTTGGTACTACTTACTTTTAATTAAATGAGGTTAATATAATAAAAAATCATTTATGAAAAGAGAAAAAATTGAGATGTTACAATAAGTCTTTTTATTTATAATAAATAGAAATTACTTAAATATGAAATATATTTTATTCAAAATTAAAAACTTATAAAAAAATAATAAAAAATAAAATAAAAAATTCAATATACAATATAATAATAACAATAATAATAATAATAATAATAATAATAATAATAATAATAATAGGACAATGTACCAAATAATATAAATAATATGATTTTAAATAAATTATATATAATAATATTTTTTTTTAACTTGTCACGTGTTTCATTTTTATTGGTATAAAGATTCATATTTTTGCGTGTTAAGGCCTATTTATGGCATATTTGTTGTTTGTTTACTGACTTGGGCTTATTTAGACCTTTTTGTTGCTCTAAGCCTGATAATGTATTAAGATATTTTTTTGCAACATGCTTTGTTAATAGATTTCAGGCCCGGTTAGGCCACCCAAACAAGATAGGTCAAGTTGAAAATAAGGCCTTTAACAGATAATAGACTATGCTTAAACCCAATAATTATGTTACAACTCTAATCTGTTTAGAGTGAAGTCTATCCTAATTTGACCTATTTCTATCCTATATGAATCACAAAAATTTCTAAGAAATAATGAAGAATAATAATGAAGAAATATGAAGACAAAAATTAATAATATTTAATTAAGACTAGTTAACATTGGTTAAATTTTTGTTAGATATTTAATTAATATTTTGGCCAAAATCCTTTGAATTCATACTTTGACCCTTTGAACCTGAATTTGATTTGGTTTAAGCTGGCCAAAAAGTTAATATATGATTAGTTTATTAATTAGGCTTAACTAGAGTGATTTAACCCAAAATTATATTAATTAAATAATAGATAAATGATAAAAATAAGACTTAAAAGTATTATAAAATAATTTTTAAGGACAACATATATTCATAGAAACCTATATTAATTAGTGAAATCGGCAAAATTTAATGATATATGATTTTCGTAAAAATGAATAAATTAATAAAAAATAATTTATTTTATTTTAAAAAATGTAAGAATTATTTAAAATAATTATAAATAAATTATTTAACATTTTGTTTCAAGCTGCACACAAAACACTTTAAATTTTTATTTAATTTTTTTATACTCTTATTTTAGAGTGTTATGAGATATTTAAATATTTACTTTGTACAGTGTACGTACAATGAGACCATAAAATAATTATGAGAGAAGTTTGTATATTATAGAAATTTTCACATAATATTATTTTTAAGTTGTCATAGTTTTTTTTTCTAATTTTGAAGTTCTTACATTAATTCTTATGTTATGATTATGTTATTTTTTTTTTATCTCAAAGAAATTTTCAAAAATAATTTATAGTTTTTCCAACACAATGAAATTTTATCTCATGTCTTTTACTTTACTATGGAATTTGACAAAGCATTGTTGTTTATTTATTTATGTCAAAATTCATCTTTTTATGTGTGTTTGTGCTTCTTCACTACTATGTTTGGGAACTAAAAGTAGTTTTTTGTGCATTAATTGGATGATGGGCACATAGCTTATTGGATCTACTATGACAAGAATGTTGTCATCGAGTACATTACCATCCCTTGAAACTACCTATACATCATTTTAAACGTTTAAAAAAAAATTCATGACTTTAGCTGTAAGCTTTTCAAAACTACATCACATCTCTTTTGACAAATCAAAACCTTTACCTTTGAAGTTCTCATAATCCAATATTGAAACACTTTTGTATTTTTCATCTTAATTGTTGATGCTAGCAAAAAATTCTTAAAGACAAAATTAAAATAAAAAAATTAGTAATTACTAAACAAATATTATTCTCAAAGAGAAATTAAAATAATAATGTAAACTCTACAATATCAACATAATTGGTTACTGTAAATGCTCAAGAGAAATTTAGATAATTTTTCTTAAAAAAATTTATTCTATTATTTTATTGGTTAAATTAGAAGATTGGTTTCTTAATTTTCTTTTTATTTTTAGTTTGATCCTTTAACTTTTTTTTCTCTCGTTTCAATCTATTAACTTATATAAGTGTTTTAAATAAGTTTTTTTTTTTTATAAAAATTGTTAACTCCATTAAAAAATTCATTATTTATCTTTTCCTTTCTTATAAACTTTGATTAAAATACAATATATTTTAATGAATTGTTTAATTATTTCCTTTTTCTCTTCCTTTTTTTTTCTCTTATTTTCCTATTCTCCTACCCCTCATTCACAACTCCATGATCTACTTCTCCCTTCTCTCAAAATTCTAACAAGAGCACAATATATTTTGACAATTTTTCAATTAGTTGTTAAGATCGTAAAGAAGACAGAGAACAAGATAATGATAACAATATCAAATACATATAAGTACCAGCACTGTTATAATGGAGACAAAACTTGTTATGACTTTCTTCTTCTTATTCCTCAAATCATTTCTTCTTTTATTTTCTTCTTTCCTTTTTATTTTCTTCCTCCTTATTTTCTCCCTTATGAGTTTACTCTCCCTTGAAATCCTATTCTTTTGCATTACCATGAAATTAACATTTGAAGCAACAAAATGAGTAAGAAGTGTTAGTGACAAAAACACCTCTACATTAATCAAAATGTGTTTTCATCAAAGTTCACAAAAAAAAAAGTTGCAAAGGTATAGTAGATAAGGAATAAAAGAAGAAAAAAAGAAAAAATGAAAAGGAAAGAGAAGAAAATGATGTGATAAAATTTTTGTTGAAATATACTATATTTTTTAACTCGGTAATATTTTTAACAAAAAGAAAACTTATTTTAAATATTTTTATAAATTAAGAGATTTAAACATGAAAAAAAATTAGAGTACCAAACTAAAATAAAATCAAGAAAATCAAGAAGATAAAGGAATCAATCTACTATTCTTTTCTATATTATTTTATTAACACTTATATACTTATTTTTATGTAAAAGGTTATATATTTTACTATTCTCTTTTAACTTATCCTTACTATTAAATTTTTTATAATAATAAATCAATGGTTAAAAAAAGTGAGATTGATTCTTCTCTAAAAAAAATAAAGGCAAAAAGAAAAATTGACTATCCTCAAGTTATACCTAGGTTGTTGGAAATAGAAAAAAATAAAATTAAATTAAAAACTCTAAAGAAAAGAGAGGAAATGTGTTGAAAACAAATTCTAAAAGAAAGAGGAAGTATGAGAAAAGAAAACTCCATCATAGAAGAAAAATAAATCATATCTATTATTTTAAAGATGAAAAATAATGAAAAGTGTTTAGTGAATATTTTCACACACAAAATAAGAATAATAATAATGGGTGTAAAATTAGAAAATATAGCTAAAAAAATAAATAATTTTTTTTAAGTAATGTTAGTAACACTGTGATAAAAATTATATGAGTTTTGCTCTTTTTTATTTCTAAATTAATACTTTCTCTTGTACTTTTTAGTTTTTAATAAATTTTAGTTAACAATTAAAAAGTGTATTAGAGAATGTATTATAACCATTCTTTTTTTTAAGAGGTTAAAATATTTCAAAAAAAATTATTTAAAATTTGTTAATTTCTTTTACAAATAAACCTCACTCTTTGCATCCTAAACTTGCTCATTAAAAGTAATAAATTTAACACTTTTATTAAATTTATTCTTTTTTAAAACAGAATTTCAGTATTTTAAAATAATAAATATTTATTAAAAATATTTGTTAAATTTTATATCTTTAAGTTAATAAATATTTTTTTATAAAAATTCAATACTTTTAAATGTTTATACATAACTTTAAAAGTTACAATTAATAAAATTATTTATTTAATTATAATTATTGTATTTTAGACGGATGGTGACAACATTAATTTTAATTTTTAAAAATATATTTAGTTAAATTAAATTGTTAATGTAATTTATCAAAATTTAACTTCATAAAATATAAAATTATATTTAAAATTAAATTTTAAAAAAAAAGAAATTTTAAAATTTAATTTCTAAAATATATTAAAAATATTTTATAAAATGAAAAAAAGTTATAAGAATAATAGAAAGGGTAAAAAAGCAATTGTATATTTTTAATTTCATTTCTTACAAGTTGAAGCCCATTTTTCGAAGTGTTACTCTGTCGAAACGCAAAATCGGATCTGTCTAGAAGTTCAGAGCGAAAAATCACGTAACCCAGGTACAAATCTCTTCTCCTTCTCAGTACCCTTCGTTTTATTCTCCGTCGAATTTTTCCTCTCTTCTTAAATTTGAGTATTTTCAGAATCAGGTAACGAACGCAACCCTTTCGTTCCTCTCTATTTTTATTTTTATTCATTTTAGTGAATCGGTGCTTGGGAGATTCATTTTATTGATTTTGGCTTCTGTAATTGGAGAAGTAGATATCGGAGAATTGAAGGAGATGGCGTTTATGAAGGGAAAGCCAGTGATTACCAAAGTGGCGGCGTTGGCGAAATTTGGGGTGCTCCCAGGAACCATGGTCTTTGCTCTTCTCTACTCTCCCCCTGATTATTCCTTTTCTTCTAACAAACGCGCACCTTCCACCTCCAGTTAGTGAAGTGATTCTATTCTACCTTCATGCCGGTTCGTGATATTTTAACTCTTGAATTGGGAATTTTTTGCTTATTTAATAAGCTTTTTTTTGTGTTTTCGTGCATGATAGGTTTGACTTTCTATGAGTTGTTAGTTTACACACTTACCTACAATTAAGATCTGGGATTTGATATTTTCACCTTCACTGCGCTACATAATTCATGTTATTGTGTTGTGATTCTAAATAAGTTTTTTTCCTTCTTAATTGTAAGTAGTTGAGTTTATTCTTATTCTTATTATTATTGGGAGGTGGATTGAAAGTAATCTTAATTTCTTATTTTGTGAGGGATATGATTATTGTGCTAAGTTGGACTGGTTATGTAAATTCTTTATACTGCATATAGGAAGTTTGGTAGTTAGGTTTGTGGTTCGTCTCCTTGACCCTTAGTCTGTGTATTTGTTGATGTTATGACTGATTTGATCAAGGTCATTGTTGTCATTCATGATTCATGAAGGACAATGTTGTGCAAGGACTGACTTAGAATGTCTTTTATGGATTAAAATTATATTTGTGTTAAATGTTTTCAAAATATATAAGAAACACAGGGCTTTTCATCGATAATTTTGCTAGTTATGCAGGGCCTATTCGGAAACAGTGAATCAATCAATGACAGTTGGCTCAAGCAAGAAACATATTTTCTTTTAGCAAAATCATATGAAGCAGAATCTTTTACAATTGTTTCTCCCATTATTTCATTTGGTCATAATCTACCAATTTAATCATACTTCCTTCCAATTGGTCTATCTTTCCAATTGGAGCCTCTTTTGGCCTTCTTGTGACCAAACTACCTTAGGCAAGTTTCCATAATCTCCTTGTTACTAAATCCTATTCCATCTTTCTCTCTGACACATTGGTTACTATTCTCATATTTTCCCTTATATCCACTCACCCTTGGCATTCTAATCTCCTATTCAATTCTATGTATCCTTTTGTTGACACTTACCTTCCGAACATTCTCCAGACCAAATTCCGCTATCCACAAGGTTGTCAAAATCTAGTTTCAACCTTAGCACGGAAGGGGTGTAGGATTCATCGATTATACACAGATCGTATGTGTCAACTAAAATGTAATATTATATTTAACACACTTATATATACATAAAAAAAATAAGATAGATAAGGAAGATAACCCTTAAATCTCAATAAACATTTAATTAAATATAAATTCAAGTTCCCAAAGTTTTGTACTAACTACTAAGTTACATAAGTTTTTAACAAATAGAGCACAAAGCAACAAGAGAGCATGCTGTAAGCCAACAAGAGCAAAGTCAGCAGCAAGCCAACAATAGCGAAACATGCAACAAGAGAGTGCAGTACTCCAACAAACCATTGGTTAGCATAAACTGCACACCAGAGACAGGACAGGGTTGAGTGTTTTGGGAGAGGGAGAACTAAATGGAGAAGGGTTCAAGTGTTAGGGAGAAAGGGTAGAGAGAGGTGCTGCTGGGTAACAAAGATCAGAGGGAGAATCAGAGAGTGTAGTTGGGTTCTAGAGAGGGAGAACCAAAATCGGTACTCAAAATAAGGATCTTAAGAAGTTAGGTTGTATGACCTGACCTGCTTCATGGGCAGGTTTCAACTTGCCACTTCAATGAGTATACATGGTGGTGGCGCCTCTCCACTGGTATTCAGCCTTCGAATCGATTCATAGGGGTGCATGACATGCTGAAGCCGGAAAATTTTGTTGGATTGTACCACCCAGTGCTCTATTGTGTGATTATGACAACATTGATCCTATGTCTGGAAGCATGAAGATGTTGGATGGCTTAGAACATGGTGGTTAAATCAATAAAGTGATCACTGGGATACTGGTCAGCAGCCTGCTTGAATTTCTAAAATTATGCCTTTTCAATTAAGATTTGTATGGTTATTTGAGACTTGATTTAGATGCATCGCCATTAATCCTAATGGTCAATGGTAAAACAATATCAAAATGAGCTATAATCTATGAATCAAGCTGGCCCAACCCAACAAAATGGTGGACTAGATTGCTTTTCAGAACATGCCTGCTGAGACCCTTAATTGATGTGAGCCAAATTATATAACCTGCTGGTTAACTGGGTTTGAGTTAGGTCACCTCCCTCCCACTCTTTTAAGAATGATGGTAGATGGACAAAACCCTTGTGCTGCTGTTTACTAATCCTTTTGTGTACTGTTTGTAACAGTTCCAAACCCATTAAATTCTCGATTTTAAATCTCCAAAATCACTGTAAAAACAGTTTTATACAATGATTTGTTAACTTCAGCCTTAGGGCTGAGTTTAAACATCTAAAAATAGGAATTTTTTATGAGAAAACACACATTCATGGTATTAAAGTTACAAAAGTGTAATGCATGATTTTTCTAAATAAATGTATTATTACTATATGGCACCTTGAGGAGAGGAAGTCCATGAACCTTTTTCTAAGACTTTCATGAGGACTGAAAAGAATAATGAACATGCTACCAATTGACAGAACAGAGTATGTACAAAATAGGGAAGTGGGGATGCCTGAGCTTTGCCAAAAAATTCAGAGCTTGGCTGGAGACAGTGCTGGCAAGCATTGGGTGTTAGTATCTTTGTCTTTGAACAGGTGAGGAACCATTGCATGTTGCATGAATAAATCTTCAAACAAGGTTTCTAACTACTATGTAAACATTGATCAGCCAACTAGTCTGGTTCATCAGTTGACTATTGCAGTGGCTTTTTCATAAATTCAGCAGCAACCTGATAAAGGATAATTTAACCGATTTGTCTTCTTTTTTGTTGACATCCTCAGCAACTGAACCATGAGTTGCTCCCTTTGGTTTCCTTGAGCCTGTGAGTGTTTCATAATTTGGACTCCACCAAAGTTCTTTAAAATTCTTTATGATTCTGTTTTGTAGAGTTGAATAATTTTTTGTGAACTCTTAGGATTGGTAAAGCAGCTTGCTTTCCTAGTTCAGCTAGCACATTATAATGTTCTTTTTGTTTCTTGACAGGGAGTAGTAAGTAAATTACATCTTTAAGGGTATGTTTGGAAGAGTTTTTGGAGGGGAAGGGAAAGGGAAGGGACGGTATATTTTTTAATTTTAAATTAAGAGAATTATATATCATTTATAATAATAAATGCATAATTAATACATTAAGTTTATGTTAATATATCAATTTATATATTTCATTTTGAAAAACATTAATTTTAAAAATGTTAATTTAAAATATAAAATTTTGTCCTCCCCTCCTTGCCATATTCCCCCTTCCCAAACAACCCCTAAATGGTTTTATATTACCAACCTGGTTGGATTAGCTTATGGACAACTTATGCGATAGCTTATGACTTTTATAAGCACTTTCACCATATTTTAATAAGTTTCTTGAGTATAGTTTATCTAAAAAATCCGTTTTCAGTCATTTTTCTTGATTTTGGTGTAAATCAATCAATTTAGGCCCGTATTCAACTAGTCAATTTGTTCCCTTATGTCAGTCTATTATGTGAGGGACCAAATTGTTTGGTGATTTTCAAATTCAGAAATTAGTCTAGGAATGCGTGTTTAGGTTTGGCTCGTAGAATATAGGTACTTTGATACGAAAGACGTTGGAAGTAGCTGAGACTAAGATTCGTAGAAAGATTAAAATCATGTGCCTTCATAAAACAAAATGGATTGAAAATAACGTTAAGGAGCTCGATATTATACGTTTCAAATAGTGTTGTCAAATGGTGGCGCCATGGCAGAAAGTGTCGGATTTTGAGGAAAAAAGTGAACTGAGCCTTCGACCCGACCCGGTCCAGAGTGACCTGCTAAAAGAAAAACCCTAAAACCTAGGTTTGTGTTGTGTTTCATTGTCATGGCCGTCCCAGACATGGCTAGGTGTAAATTGCTTTTTCATTGACCCAAAAATGTCCTAAATTTTTAACGTTGCACAACCATTTATGGGGGGCTATTTTGGGGTTCTTGGATCAAAACTAAAAAGGCTTCAATGGGTTTAAAAAAACCAATTGGTCCTTGCATTTTTGCACCTTATTTTCTCTGACTTTCTTAGTCTCCTGCGACCCATCAACCCACTGTTCTCTGGTGGCTTTCCAGTGGGCTGCTGGTGTTTTTCGGCTAGTTTCTGGAAAACCACTGTTTTTTAATCCTTGTCTTGTATTTTCTGTTAATTGCTCTGTTTTTTTCTTTGTCGCTATTTTTTTGGCAAGTTGTTGTCCTCTCATTGTCCTTTTCTTTTTTTCTCATCTTTTACTGTGTTATTGGTCTTAGTTTCCAGCTATTTTGTTCTTTTTTTATTTGTTTAATCTGTCTAAATCTTTCCTCATTTAGTTCTAATTTTATTTAGTTTTCAATGTTTTGTTACTTTAAAGGCATTGAATTAGAGTTTTAAATTTGTTTATTTCTTTGACTTTTATACTTATATTTATTGTCTAAAATTTTTTATTTTAGCTTTTCTTGACTTTTTTTTTTCTCAAACCATTTTTCCTTTCTTGGTTTTATTTTATTTATATATTATTTTAATAACTGCCATGGCTTTGCCATAATTCTATGGCAGTTTTTTTGGCTATCTGCCATGACCTGCCATCCGTACCATTGATAACATTGTTTCAAACTTTAGTATATAAGAAAAGTCATAGGAATGAATGGATTAGACATAATTTTAGACATGAAAATTAAAATGATTGGAGATAAGATATGTCATTGAAGTTAAGTCGATTTTACTTAATGGGATAAAGATTGGTTGTTATCAATTTCATGAATTAAATTAATGAACATTTGTGAAAATAGGGGTACTATTTTTTTTTATTATATGATAGACAAAATTGACTAGTTCTCGTAATTTTAGGGACTGATTTACCATATTCTTAATTTGAAATAACGTATCCTAACAGTTTAATTTTTCTAATGGAACAGGGGCATATGGATTGCTTGTTGAAGCAGGTCACCAAGGAGTCATTTAACGAAGTATGTTTGTAATAAAGCGAATGACGATATACTTTTTTAAAAAAGTTTACGTTTTGATTTGACATGAATAGGCAATTTGTTTCGTCCAGATCTTTTTGTAGTCACTCTTTTTCCCTCATGAACATTATTAAAATAACAAGCAATGCACATAGCCCCATTTATTCTCAATTGTAGAGGACCATTTTGAATGTGTGGCGTTGGAGATTTCATTAGCAGTTGACCTGATGTTACTTACCTCTGTTATATAGGACAACTTTATCGTCTGCATTTATAGGTTTTTTTTAACTCCAGTGTTATAAATTACTTCTGAAATTACTGAAACGGTATAGATTTAAAAAATTTTACCAGTTTAGGGAAAAGTCATAGATGTGACACCTGACTTCCCTTTTGAAGTTGAAAATGTGAAATACACAATTAATTGAAAATGGCTAACTGCCTGTTTCGATTCAGGCTTGAATGGTTAAAGATTTATTTATTTAAAAGTAATTAATTGTATTTTTTACCTTACATCCATGTTTGCAAATTTTTTAATGTATTTTTAATCATACATTAAAATAATCATTTTATCTGAATAATTATATCTTTGAAGTAATCATAGAATAGAAGTTGCATTCAAGACTTGTGCAGAAGTTGTGACAGCAAATGTACCTTAGAAGTTGTATATCTCAAACACGACTTTGCTATGGATAAGGAATTGTTTGTTCTGACTTTTTTTATATATATAAATATACCCTTTTGGGCAGAATTATCCAATCTAGGGGAAGAATCGAAGGAAACAGAAATATCCAATCAAGGGGAAGAATCAAAGGAATTCAAAAACATTCTAGGACTTCGAGAGTTTGGTCTCTCCCAACCTATATACTATTACCGAATGTTCTATTCTCTCTCTAACTTTCCTATTTATTCTCTGTTATTTACATTTATCTTCAACTAATTGGGACTCACTTATTCGTTTGGGCCTCCTTATATACACTTTTCCAATTGGGGTTTTGAGCCTGTTACTAACACTTAAAAAATTGAAAAAGAAAAAGTTTTGGCAGCATAAGGCTTACGTAACATGAGGATCAAACATATTTAGGGGTCTCCTTTTGCAGCAGGGTGGTCAAATTCTTCTTTATATTTATTTTGCTTGCACATCTCTTCTTTATAACGGTGTGGGGTCTTCATGACTGTCATATCATCATCCATGTCATTGTCCCTTGTTCCTTGTCAGTAGATTGTAGCATGGCAAAAATGGTGGCAAACTTTGATAAACTTGATTCAAAAACACTGTTACTCGAAGTAATATGTTGAGAAGAATATTGAAGTATACACTTTGGATGGCCTCGCAGTGGTTAAAGATCATTTGGGTCTGTAAGATGTTGAGACAGTGCAGCTTCTCGTAGTGAATTGAAAAGGCTAATAGATTAATAGCTCGCAACATGTTGCATTTCAAATTAATTGTGCGGATTGCCTGCATAGGATTCTGAATAATGGAGGGCATGACAATATATCGAATTGTGGACAAATGAATATTGATAAAAATGATGGTTAAATAAAGATATGAAAAATTAAGATAATAACAAGTATTCATTTTTCTTATGGTAAGCATGTTGAGTTGTCAGTAATCTATGCACGATCTTGAGCTGTGATCATACGCCTTTACTTACAACAATATTGGTGCCGCATAGGATGACACACTAGTTATGATAAATTGTTTATCCATAATCTCCTTTAATTGATTTTTCAACTTTGCTATAGCTGAGCTGGAGACATCCGATATGGTGGGATGGAAATGGATCCTTTTCCTGGCAGCAACTCGATGGTAAACTAAACCTGTTTCTCTCTCAAGAGGTAATTCAAATACATCGTTAGGAAACATTTCAAAGATTTTTTTGACCATAGGAAAATTTGTCAGTTCTTCTTGTTTCTCAATGTCATGTATATTTGAGATCCCGCTTTAGAAAGAACATTCAAAATTATCCTACAATTTTAACCTCTAAAACTCCAAATCTGTTGAATAGCATTTTGTGATTTTGTCAAAATTAGTAAAACTGGAGTGTTTACATTACTTTCATTGTGATTTGATATCTTGATTTTCCCTCAGGAATTACTTGCATAGGTTCCTCAATAAATTCTACAGCCTTGCTGCTGAAAATTTCATTTATTATACTTTAAAATAGTGTAATTTCTTTAATTTGTCTATAAAAGTTGCAAATCCATTTTTGTAATCATTCTTACATGTACTTGATCTAAAATATCCATGATATTGTTTTCATTTTTACCCTATTATGCTTACGTGCATAGAAATACATTTTTGCATCAGATTAAGGAAAAAAAATTACAATGAGTTAAACATTTATTTTATTTTATTTTCCTTTTCTTTGTCCAAAACTCATGGAAATAATTTATTTCATCCATATAAATGATAAATTAATTGATTATAATTTTTTTTGTAACTTTTATAATTCAATCCCTCTTATTTTAATAATTTACAGTTTAATCTCTATACTTTAGAAAATTGCAAAGAAATCCTTTTTACTAATTTAGGTGTGCCAAAGCAGTAAGTTACTCATTCAGTTACATAATTTATTATTTAATGAACAAAGGTCAAAATCAATAATAATGAGTTGACTTAAGTCTTGTTTTCCTTATTTTTTCAAAGGATGTATGCTCAAAATTCCAAATTCCTTATCCAATTATGGTGATCTAGTCTCACACGGTTCAAACTTGGATGTGGACTTCAAAACTCCTTTGTTCCAATTAATTTTAAGCCTAAAGTGGTAATTTCATGAAACTTTGACTGAAACTTTATCTTGTTTTTCCAAAATATTTTAGTTGTTTCATTTAGTTAAAAATCTTTGTCAAACACATTTAATTCCTCTTAATTCCTCTAGTCACCGCCTTCTGTAAAATCATAAAATTTGATCCAAACTTAACTAAATTGAGAAAATGTTTTGACCAAAAGTTTAGTTTACTAAGCCCAATACAGTGCATGTTATCCATTTTTCTTTATTTTTATGTTTATAAATTAACATAAATTTTGTGACTAAGTAATTCCTTGACAAAAAACTGCAGAAACATCGCACTCGCACTGCTTACAAAATAGTTCCATTTTTTCAAGAAATTCGTCTTAGTATCAAAGTTATCAATTGATTTCTTTAAATTTGAGTTTACAATCCCAGGTTCCTTGCCTTAATCCTCTTTGTCCAATTCAAAAGAACGCACCAATAGTTTAAATATAACTACAAAAATTAAAGTTAATGACAACATAAAATGGTTACATAAATTTAAAGCGGTTAGTTGAGGAAATTAAAGGTACGGAATAATTTAAATCAAGATATAAGTTAAATATTATATTTGAAAAAGTTAATGGCAATAATAAAAGTTAGTTTGCTGAATTTAAAATAAAACAGTAATTATAAATGGCAACAAAGTAAAAGTTAGAGGTAAGAAAGTAATGTTAGTAGCAAAAATTTAGAAGTTAGTGGTTAGCAAGGTTAATCACGAATTTATAAAATAGGTAATATTTATAATTAAACGAAAATAAACTCTCCCCGTGACATGTTTTTCAACAAAACTTTAAATTTATGGTTCACGGATTAATTGACAGAAACAAACTTTAAAACTTTTGGCTCTTTGGCTTAAATCCTTTTAAGTGTTTTTCCTTTTAACTTATATGTACAATCATCTTCTTTGTTAAGTTCCAGTATTCACATAAATTTAATAATTTCATGGATTAAACCACAAGCAAGATGATAAATAATTTTTTGGGGATTTGAGTGAATCTTTGTGGCATGTGACAAGATATTGGGGTGAAAACAAAGAATAAAAGTTACTGAATTAATTGAATTTTTTATGGCTAGCATCCCACAGTTCCTTACTTTCGTTAATCTTTGACTTGGTCAAGATTCTTCCTTTAATTGCTCTGGCTTTTGTGTCGATAAAGCAACTCCCGTTACTTAAATTTTGTTTGAAAGTTTAGTGGAAAAAGAAGGAAAAAATTTAAAAAGAGAAAAAAAAAAAAAAGAGAAAGAAGGAGAAGGAAGTTAAATCTTCTTTCTATTTAAATGTTTAATATTTAGAGGGATGGATGATGGAAGATTTAATCATATAAATGATATTATTATATTTTATATTTTTTATTTATATATTTTTATTTTATTTAAATAAAACATAAATATTTTTCTTTCTCTAGAAATTAATAATTTTAAAATTAATATTTTTACTTTTTATAATTTTTTAAAAAATTTCTCACTTGAAATTTGAAAAAAAAAAGAGGTTATAATTCTAATTGTGAAATAGTACGAGAGAGTGAAAGAGAGAAAAATTTTTAAAATGAAAAACTCAAAAAACTAGCTGAAAAGTTTCAAAAAATCTCTAAATCATTTCTCTTTTAATTAAATAACTTCCAAAACAAAGGTTAACCTCTCCCTTCTCCTTCCTTCCACTATTAAATACAACTCTTAAACATAGCTTTAGATTTTTAAAAATTTTTTTTGTATATTATAAGTCTTGTGTTGTCTTTGGTTAGGATTTAGCACATCAATGTGGCCTTTATCATGGATTTTTCTTGTAATGTCCTTAATTTATTTATGAAGTTTATGAAAGAAGTTATAAGCAAACAAAAAATAAAGTGAATTTTTTTATATTCATAATATGAAAATTTGAAAAAATTTAAAACTTTTTTGTCATTATTTAATTCACAAAAATACAAAAGTATGTAAAATGATAAAAGATAAACCATGACTTACTAAATACATTTACATTAAGACAATAGCAAAATATGTGTATGTATTATTATTTAAATACTAAAGTTAATATATGCAAATATTGATTCAAAATACATTATGACTTAATTTACAATATTAAAATATTATAAGTTCTAAATTTTTTTAGCAACTCTTGGTGCACTTCTATTGATTTATGATAATGCTTAAATTGTGTTTCTTAATTTGAAGTCCATGAAAGAACTTTAGTCTCCCAACATACTTGTTACAAATTCACTCTGTATGAAGTTGTTAGAATTTTTTTTTAATCTATTATGTAATTTCTATTATGCAATGACTATTATGAAATTACCTTTTTCCTTGAGATCTTGAATTACGTTGTTCTCACAACACAATATATGATTTTCACTCAATTAAGGGTTTAGAAAGCACTAACCTGAATCCATTGTTCTTTGATGTTACCTCTCTCTTTGATATCGTTGATCCCTTGGTATTTTTCCCAACTCTCCATTCCTCTTTCAGTTCCTCTCGGATGGTTGAGAGAAAGTTCTTTTATGCGTTTACTGTGAACTCACTTAAAAACTGTAAAAGTGAAAATAGGGAATGCCGTAACCCTCATTTGGTAACTGCTCTTTAATTTATACGAAGGGAGAGGGGAGAGTTTCCTTATAATTGTATTTACAATTATACCCTCAATAACTCTATATTTTATATTTAACCACCGTCACATTAAATCATTAATTAGAGTCATGTTATAAGTTACATAGGCCACTATAACAAAATTATTAAAATAATCTAACAATCTCCCACTTGGCCCATGTGACGACTTGAAGGTTCAATGAACTGTAAGTGCACATATCATTGATAATATCAAGTCATCATTTTTTAATGATTTAAGTTGATCAGATCATGGCAGTCACAAGTCATTTGACGACATGATTCCTTCCAAGTATCACAGAACCAACTCAAATCAAAATAGCTTTAATCAGTCATACTACAGACTGTAACTCTGATGTGTTTTTAACACTCAACCTGTTATCAAAGTCAAACCATACATGTACATTAACACAATTCAGATAACAAGTAGAAACAATACTTTTATTGAATTTTCAAAATGTCTACAATAATATGAACAGAACAATCTATACAGATATATGTGAATCACACAATCATGCTAACAAGGACTTGTCTATAATGCCCATTCTACCAACATGGCCAGAAAACGTTTTAGGGAGCAATCCCTTAGTTACGGATCCTCTATCATTAAATCAGTACCAATATGCTCAATAGACACTTTCTGTTTCTGCACTTCTTCTTTCACTGATAAGTATTTTAAGTCTATATGCTTTGCTCCCTTTGAATACTTATCATTCTTAGAGAAGAAGATGGCTGCGGAATTATCACAGTACATTCTCAGCGGCTTTTCTATATTATCAACAATACCAAGCCCTAAGATAAAGTTCCGCAGCCACAAAGCATGAACAGTGGCCTCAAAGCATGTCACAAATTCCGCTTCCATGGTAGACATAGAAATAATGGACTCCTTTTCGTTCTTCCATGAAATCGCACCTCTAGCTAACAAGAAGATGTAGCCAAAGATTGATTTCCTTAAGTCTACACATTCAGCATAGTCTGAATCCGAGTAGCCAACCACTTTCAGGTGACTAGATCTCCTATAAGTAAGCATGTAGTCCTTGGTGCCTTGTAAATACCTAAGGACTTTCTTTGCAGCCTTCCAGTGATCCATTCCGGGATTACTTTAATATCGGCCTAACATTCCAACAGCAAAACTGATATCAGGCCGAGTGCATGTTTGAGCATACATTAAACTCCCAACCACTGATGCATAGGGAATAGATTCCATTGCTTTCCGTTCCAACTCATTCTTAGGACATTGCATTTCATTAAACTTATCTCCCTTTTGAATTGGAACTACCCCTGATGAGCACTTTTCCATTTTGAATCTCTCTAAGACTTTGTTAATCTAGCCTTTCTGAGACAATCCCAGTAATCCTTGTGATCTATTACGAAATATTTCTATTCCAATCACATAGGAGGCCTCACCCATATCTTTAATCTCAAAGTTCTTAGAGAGAAATTCCTTTACATCATGCAACAACTCAACATCATTAGTAGCAAGAAGAATGTCATCAACATACAGGACTAAAATTATAAACTTGCTCCCATTGACCTTCATGTAAATACACTGATCAACGATGTTCTCTACAAAACCATATGACGTGATGGTATCATTGAACTTCAGATACCATTGTTTAGAAGCCTGTTTCAACCCATATATTGATTTCTTTAACTTACACACCATACTTTCTTTACCTGTGGTCAAGAAGCCATCTGGCTGATCCATATAAACTTTCTCTTCCAAGTCACCATTCAGAAAAATAGTCTTTACATCCATTTGATGGAGCTCTAAGTCATAATGAGCCACCAAAGACAACAATTCTTAAAGAGTCCTTCTTTGAAACTAGAGAGAAGGTCTCTTTATAGTCTATGCCATCCTTTTGAGTGTATTCTTTAGCAACAAGTCTAGCCTTTTATCTCTCAACATTGCCTTTGAGTCATGTTTGGTCTTAAAGACCTACTTACAACCGACTCGTTTTGAACTTTTAGGCAATTTGACTAGATCCCATACCTTGATGTCACTCATTGATTTTAATTCCTCTTTCATGGTATTCAACCACTTTTCAGAATTGTAACACTCCATGGCTTGCTTAAATGAAACTGGATCCTCATCAATGCTCAAGTCACATTCATGCTCAAGTGAGTAAACCACAGTCATTCGAAATAGCAGGTCTTTTCTGCCTTATAGACCTCCTCAACATTATCTCTTGTGGTTCACTTTCCTCTTGCTCGTTTGTGACTTGTGCATTGTCAGCTGGTTCATTCTCTATATGTTGTTCTTGTGGGTTTAGAACATTAACTTGTTGTCTCCTTATGTTGTGTGACTGTGATATAACAAGAGGAACAACAACTTGAGAAGAGACACCAACTACAGGAGTTTCTGCATGTGTCTCTATAATTTTCACCTTTCTTGTTTCACTACTCCCACTAAACTGGCCATTTTCAATGAACCTTGCATTCCCAGACTCAACTATTCTCATACTATGGTTAGGACAGTAGAATCTGTACCCCTTTGATTTCTCAGGATAGCCGATGAAATAACCACTAATGGTTCTAGCATCAAGCTTCTTTTCATGTGGATTATACACTCTTACTTCTGTTGGACAACCCCAGACATGAAGATGTCTTAAACTGGGTTTTTTTCCTGTCCACAATTCATAAGGAGTCTTTGGAGCTGCCTTACTAGGAACTCTATTAAGCAAATACGCAGCGGTCTTTAATGCTTACATCCACAAAGACGTAAGTACAGAACTGTAACTCAACATACTCCTAACTATTTCCATAATAGTACGATTTCGCCTTTCAGCCACACCATTTTGTTGTGGTGTACTAGACATAGTATACTGTGCACATATGCCTCAAATTTCTAGAAGTTTTGCAAATGGACCTAGACATTGTCCACTTTCATCAGATTTTCTATAATATTCACCACCTCTATCTGACCTCACAACCTTTACCTTTCTATTCAGTTATCTTTCTACCTCATCAATGAACACCTGTAAGACATTCACTGATTGAGATTTTTCATGCAACATATATAGATAACAATAACGTGAGTAGTCATCAATGAAGGTAATGAAATATTTTTCACCATTCCAAGATGGGATGTCAAACGGACCACAAATATCAGTGTGTATCAACTCTAAAAGTTGACTGCTTCTTGTGGTTGGATTCTTTGATGTGTGTTTAGTTTGTTTTCCTTTAATACAATCCACATAAACATCCCAGTCAACAAAATCTAATTAAGGAAAATTTCACTTTTTATTAACCTTATCATCCTTTCTTTGGATATGTGACCTAATCTTTGATGCCACAAGAAAGCAGAGCATTCATTACGCATATTCAAATTACTACTAATAGTACTCTCAACGTGAAACAGAGATTCAGCAAATTTAACATTAAGATTGAAATGATATAAACCATCAATTAATGTACCAGATCCAAAATAGTACAAGTGTTTATACAAAGAAAAATTACCATTTCTAATCTTAAAATTAAAATCAAATTCGTCCAACTTTGCAACAGAAACTAAATTTCTAGCACATTTAGGAACATAAAGACACTTTTCTAGATCTATGCAACAACCAGTATGCAAGATCAATCTGTAAGTCCTTATTCCTTCTATCCGTGCCTTCATTTTGTTTCTCATGTACAAAAACTTTTCAGTTCTGCTTATGGGCTGGATCGAAAGAAATTCTTGCATTATATGTGACACATGAGTAGTTGCACCAGAATCTAATCACCAGGTATTTTTAGTTACCTCAATAAGATTTGATTCAAAGCATACTGAAACATAATATATATATTTCCTTTCGAACCAAACCTTTCTCTTCGGACAATATTTCTTGAAGTGACCAGTCTTCTTGCAGAAGAAGCACCTCTGGCCTTTCTGGATTCAACCTTTACGAACCTTTAATAAGACCTTATCCTTCTTGTCCTTCTTACCTGGCTTAGCCTTGCTACTACTAGCCCCTTCATGAAATGTGAGATAGACGGAGTCTTCTTTTACCTTCTTCAGCCTCCCTTCCTCCTGAACCAGCATGACCTTAATTTCCTGTATGTTCCATTTATCCTTAATGGTGTTGTAATTCACCTGAAACTGACCAAACTCAGGAGAGAGTGAGTTTAAAATAAACTGTACTAGAAAGAATTCCTTTACCTCCATGCCCATTGATTTCAACTTTGCCGCTTGATTGATCATGTCAGTCACATGGTCATGAATGGGCTGTGACCAATCAAACTTCTTAGTAGTTATCTCAATCAACAGGGTGCCTGTAAAGGACTTGTTAGTAATGTCCGATTGTGCATACTCTTTTACATTTGCCATAAATTCTCTAGCATTTTCAGTCTTTGGCATTGATGGTTTCACATTTTCAGCCATAGTCATCTTCAGCAAGCTCAAGCTCAGCCTATTCGACCTTTTCCAAGCCTCACGAAGAGTTCTTTCCTCTTCAGTACTGGTCTCTATGATGGCTGCACGCTCTTATTCCATAATGATTGTTAGGTCTAAGTCCATAACACCTAACTGGAATCGAACTTGTTCAGTCCAATCATCATAATTAAGCCCATTTAACTTGACTACGCCATTGCTCATGCCATACGCATTCATAGAGACTGAAATATTTAACACATGCTTAAACATTTATGCTTTGAATAAACTTAATGGATTCGTACAGTCAACTGTCATTAATTATTCATCCAAGTTTACCTTTGGGTAACGTCTAAATACATAATTTATCTATAATGATGCTAATAAACAACTTTAATTGGCAACCAGTCACTCAAACCAATATGCAAGTCATCTTTGGATATACAAACATATTATGAAGTGCTTACATGTCTCCTTAATGTCATTAATCATATGCAATGATCCACCTTTGAGTGATCTCCTAGTGTTATAATTAATAAGCTAAATTATTCACCCTTTATGTTATCATATAACATCAAAAAAATTTTGAACAATTTATAACACACAATTAAATGCTTACATAAACTTTTAAAGCCAGGCAACTTTGCTGACTAACAAGCTACCCTTAAAATTAAGTATTAAATTGTGAAGTTCTCATTATGATAATGTAATTTAGAATTAATTAACTTAAGAATTTAATCACTTTGGTGAGTAAAATTCACTTTGATGTAATTCTAAAATTATCTATATATTTTATGAATTATATTTCTTATTCTGCCATAAAATTCCTATGCACGACCGTGCTTTTACTTGATGCATGGGCGTGCTTAGATGAAGTAAGGCCATGCTCATTTCTGATGCATGCCCCTGCTTCCTGATGCATGGTCGTGCTTATAATTGATGCACGGCCGTGCTTCCATTATTCAAGGTCGTCCTTTGTGGAAGCATGGTCGTGCTTGTTCCTGATGCGTGGCCCTGTTCCCTGATGCACGGCCCTGCTCACTAATAGATGGCTCTGCTTATATTACAGATTCAAAATCTAATGTTTCTAACTTTCAAAATCTTAGGGTTTTCAATTATTGAATCCAAAGTAATCATTCAACATCAAAATAATGTCAATCCATCATATAAAATACCTAGGGTTCATGTAATTTAGAAAAAACTTTAATGGAGAATCAACGAAATTCACAACCTAGCTCTGATACCAACTATTAGAATTTTCTTTAATCCATTATATAATTTCTATTATGCAATGACTATTATGAAATTACCTTTTCCCTTGAGATTTTGAATTACGTTGTTCTCACAACACAATATATAATTCTCACTCAATTAAGGGTTTAAAGAGCACTAACTTGAATCCATTGTTCTTTGATGTTACCTCTCTCTTTGATGTCGTTGATTCTTTGATATTTTTCCCAACTCTTCCTTCCTCTTTCAGCTCCTCTCAGATGATTGAGAGAAAATTCCTTTATGCGTTTACCGTGAGCTCACTTAGAAACCGTGAAAGTGAAAATAGGAAATGTCGTAACCCTCATTTGGTAACCGCTCTTTAATTTATATGAAGGGAGAGGAGAGGGTTTCCTTATAATTGTATTTACAATTATACCCTCAATGACTTTATATTTTATATTTAATCACCATTACATTAAATCATTAATTAGAGTCATGACATAGGCCACTATATCAAGATTATTAAAATAATCTAACAGAAGTCACTGGTAGCATCAAGAAGTCCTTGAAACAATCATTAGTGACATCAAAGACAATGTAGTGAAGTCCTAAAGAAACTAACCTCTATATCCTCACACATTGACAATGGTGATTTTGAACTATGGTAATTTATGATAATGAAGTGTTAAAGAAGAATGAAGAATAATAATAGGTAGATAAAAAATTTTAAGAATCTAAAAAAAAAAAATGAAGAAAAAACATATACCACAATATATATAATAAAGTCATTTTTATTATACACAATCAATTATACATGTTACTTAATATGAAATCTTAATATTTTGTTATTATTTGCTAACAACAATGAAAGACTTAATTAATGAACAAAAAACAATCTTAAAGCACCATAAAGACATTTTAAAATCTCAAAATCTAAAATATCTAGTACTAATAATTTTAAGAATTAAATAGTTTACTCTAATTTTATATTTATAATCATATTATTTATGCTTAAATGTTTGTTGTAAGAGCTTTATTTAGTTTTTAAAACATAATGTTACGACTAGTATGTTATATAATAAATTAAGTTCAAATTGAAATAAATTTAGGTTGGTTTAAGATTAGTTTAGTAAGGCTTATTTCATTGTGACCTGTAAATACTTCTAATCAACACATAAATTTCTTAGTTCGTACCCCATAAAGTTAACTTTGAAATCTTAACTCTTTCGGTATTGAGATTCCCAATATACCATTTGAATCAAGGACTGATCCTCACTGAAATACTAGGCATATTTTTTCAAAAGATCAAATGAACATTCATTTTATCCGAGTACTTAGACTTTTTTTAATGATGTTTCTATAAACAGTTCTTAGAAACTAGGGTACCAAATCATAAACAAACCGTAGATGCAAAAAAAAAAATAAAAAAATAATAATAATAATATTATTATTTGAGAGAAAGAAGGTGCAACAAAAGTGAAACGAATCAAATTGAGCCCGCTAAATAAGGTACAGCCAACATCCATTCAAAATGACCATATGTAAAAAATTACGAAAATGCCACTGGCAGAAAAAACGGCATATTAAAGCACTGTACTATGCTGCACATACTTATTATAACAAAGGATAAGGACTATCATATTTTATACAATTCTATAAATGAAACAATCCAGAGTTCATGGAGAGCTACAGAAATGAAAAAAGGCCAAAGTATCCAACCGGTATGCACCTTACCTTCGCAGTATTGATTTCCCTTCCTCTCACGCAATTCTGTTTTTCCATATTTTTTACATGAAGGCATTGGACATTGGACAATAAACAAATCTATAATGTTTTTATGTAAACGTATTAAATTTCAAAAAATCCCACGTAGTGACAATTCTTGAGAAGCGAGAAGACTTATCCACCACAATTGAAGCCGTGGCACACAGAGAGAACAATAATGAGAATTAAGGCAATTATGATACCGAGAACTATTAGTTTGATCTTCATATTCTGATACCACATCTTTCTCCTCAACTGGGTTCCCTGCTGCCTGAAATCTTGTGCCTGCAAAGTTGTATACCAATTGATATTTTAATTACAGCCCTTACATGAATTTCAAGATCGAATATCTGATCAAGTGAAAGAATAAACCATGATAATAGTAACTGATGAGAAATCAATCCAATGCTCAAGTAAGGTTAAATAAAAAGAACTGAAAAAGACTTCACTCATGATAACGAGATATCAGCTACAACTTAAACTCAGTGTGTAGAATACTGAAATTCCTATATACAGACAGGGCTATTATACATAAATTCATAAAATAGACATAAACACTATGTCTTCTTAGAATAGTTTAATGATTTTTTGAAAACTCAAATATTTGGACTAGGTTTGCATATGACAACAATATAATCTTACCAATAAAACTATTGAATATAAAGTCTGTGTGACAGTTGTTGGTAGCTATTCGTCTATACTCTCTCTAACACTACTTATGTGACTGTCATATAGCACCACATTAATCTACCAAACATTTAAGTGTAAAATCTGCTGCATAAGCATCTCCTAGTTTAATTTCTCATAACAGTGTTTGTTTCACTTATGTATGGAAACAATAAAAGCGTCTAACCTGATAGCGAAGATTCTCAGTTTTATCCACCAAAACCTCAATCTTCTCTCCACGATCAAGAACCTGCACACAAGATATAATACAATGTTAGGCCACATTTCCCTCACAATCTAATTTTTGGGAAGGATGTGCGTGCAATTAAATTTTCCTTTGATATCCTCGAATTCTCCTCAAAAATGAAACACAGAGGATGTCTCAGTTGTTAAAAAGAAAATACAGGAGAGACAATTCTTACAACCTACAAATAACAAAGATCACTACTTCATGGAAAATAGCGTTGCCTCTTACAAATTTTTAGTCTCATTTTCCTCACACACAATTATTTAAAACAGGTGTCCATTATCTGGTAATTTCTTTTTCAATCAATGCATGAACTCCAATTGTTACTTTTATATTAGATAATTGACATTGTGAGATGACTGAAGAAAAGTGAGTAACATTTTCCATAAATACAGTGGTACTACTATACCTTCTCAATATTTTCCATCATAACGTCTTTGACTTCAGAAACCTGAGCTTTCACTTTCGCAAGTTTGCTAACCTCCTCTGGATGATCCGCACAATATTGCATATGCTCCTTCAGCTTTGGTCTAAACCATATATAAAATGAAAACTTTATACTAACACAATTAATAGCAAAAAGAAACATTTATTTTATTCAGCAAGGTAAACGTGTACCCAAAATCTCTGTTAAGACTTTTAGCAGTTGCTGTTGTAGCTCTTCCTCCACCATATCTTTTAGTAAAATCTTCCTTGATACGTTCAAGAAAGGCCATTGGAATCTGCCGACCAACAGACTCCACTGCCACTACACAGTATGCTGCAAAGTATAGTTCATGTAAGTCTAACTAATTCGCTAAGTTGAACAGGAACTGTAAAGTACTATGCATAAATTCAAATCATAAATTTCAAGATAGGGTGATTTTATGTAATTTCAGCAAGTAAGGATCACTACATTCTTTTGTTCAAACTTGAAACAAATAAGACTTCATTTAATATTCAGAAAATTACAACTAAAACTTCATCAAATGGTCATATGAACATCGTTATGCATCAATGTTGGACTTAAAACTCCAAGAAACAAGTAGTCCCAATGAAGAAGAGAGAAAATTGCTCATTAGTTCGCGTAGAGAATGTTATAAATCATGTATTAAACAAACTGATTTCATAGGTAAATATGTGAAGCAGACATGGTGCATAAAGCTAAATTTCGTTTGTGACTAGACACAATCTTACTTAATAAAAAGGAGTAGTTTGCTCCAATTCAATGATAACCTAGACACTTCAACAAACAAATCATCCCAAACCAAAATGGAAAGTTATATGTAATTTCTGTCCTCTCTCAAATAAATGTATGATCACAGAACTTTTTTGCAGTGCACAGTTCGAATTGTCACTAAATGCAAATCTTATGACCAGTAATATAATATCATATAAAAAAGAATTGGTTATGTTTACCTATTAGTAATAATACCAAATCTGAAGTTCCATAAAACATTTTGATAATTCTCTATAATTAAAATTAGCATAATGAAATCCAGTCTCAACACATGTATTTATCAAACTGCATTGTATAGCAGCTTATGGCAGCCCATTTATCATAAATGCTCATAAATATTAGGGAATAACTTGTTTAATTTAAACAATTAAACACATATATAACAACCAAACCACTTCAAGAGTTTCTCAAAAAGGTCGGCAATTCCATTCTTTATGTTAATCACACCATAAAACTATAAAAGTCTCAAATTTTCAAATTCAGTGTTATGAATTTGTAGTTAAGAACTCCCACTAAAACAAGATTTTGGCACAAAAGCAAACAACTCATTGGTTACTACACATAAACGGATCATTCATTCATTCCCATTAAAGAATAAAACAATTTAATGAAAGTAAGATAAAGCTATATAAATGATGTTAACCAACCCCTTCACCCTTTTTCTGAAAACTAAGGGAAAAAAAAAGAAAAATTTGGAACTATGTAGGCAAGAAGATTTCCATAACTAAGTTGGTCATGACACTTGATTCGATTAAGAAAACATAAAACCATAAGAACCCAACTGATCATATATCCATATACAATTAAAAGAATATGTAATTTTACAAATACATAAAGCAAGTCAAACCCCACCCCCCCACCCCCCCCCCGGGGTCCAGCTCCTTCTCAAAAATTAAAAATTAATAAATTGGGCTGTCTAGATTTCACATCAAATATAGCCACCTGATTCAATACTAATAATAACAATTCAAGCCATATGAACCCACAACTGACGATAAAGTCAACCAATTCAAGCTCCAACCATCATTTTTCATTTTTATTCATTATTTCACCATTAATATTCTGAACATGTCAAACATACATCAGATCCACCAAAATAAAACACAGTTTCAAGCTTATTCATGACTTCAGCGTTTTCCCAGCACAGAGATTCAACCTTAGAATTAGAAGAGACTTTCCACGATCGACAGACAGTTGAAAAATAAAAACATACCACAAGAAAGAAACACAAATCATAAAAAGAAAATAAAGAATAGAAGAAAGCAATAAAAAGGGGTGAAGAAAAGGGTGAATACTGAATCCATTGTCGACAAGGTAGTTGAAGGTGTGGCCATCACAGTTGTAAGTGAACTTGTTGTTGGAGGCAGGGAGCTTTTGGAGGCACTGCAAAGCTATGCTCATGAAGTTGCCGTTGAAGTCGGTGTGCTCCGCTAGGATCACCGTCCCACGCGCCACGAAGCTGTAGATCAACGATTGCTGCCCCATCAACACACGCCCTTGCAGAGAGAACACAAGTTTCAATTGGGAAAAGATCAGAAGGGTGGTTGAGTTGTTGTTGTTGAGGATCAATAGAAAATAGGAGAGAGAGAGAGAGAGAGCGGACAAGGTTGTCAACTTTGGGGGCTTAAATAATAAATCGACAGACGAGAAGACCGCGTTGGAGACTCAAAGATGAGATGAAGAAGAAAGTCATCTGATTCTAGAACAAAAGGGGTTATCAGAAGAATACATTTTGAGGTATCAATTTGAATTTTGACCTTGTAAATATTTAATTTCTATACATTATCAAACTATTAGTTAATTCAAAATCAATTTTGATTCAAATTATTTTTCTTTTCTTCTGTGGCATTCGCACTCACCTTTGTGAGTTTTATCTCTCTCTTCATCCAGATTTAGTTCTCTCTTCTTCTACTTGGTTATTTCTTTTTTTATTATCTATCTTATCAATAATCATTTTTTTACTTCCTTCGAGTCTATGTTAATCTGAAAAGAAAAAAAAAAAAAAAACTCTTGTAATTCGATTTGTTGTATGAAAAAGCCGAATATTTATTTTATTCAGTGTTTAAAGGACAACTAAGTTATAATTATTTAGTATTAAACACGCATGCTTAATCTTTTACTGTGTGTATCTTACATTGTTGTATTACTCTTATACTTAACATTTTTTTATTGTAAGTGTCCTTAAACTTTATTAATTTATCAATATTTGATCATAAAGTACAACTAATAATTCAAATGTTTTAAACTTTTTGTCTATTTTGGTAGACTTATATTGTATCATGCTTAATTGCTTGCTTTTATTTTTCATACTAATTTACTTAAAACATTTTGATCTTATGTTGTTGCTCACACAGTATTCTTAACATAATTCTTCCATCAATAAT
Source organism: Abrus pulchellus subsp. cantoniensis (assembly GCA_024086825.1). Taxonomy (NCBI): domain Eukaryota; kingdom Viridiplantae; phylum Streptophyta; class Magnoliopsida; order Fabales; family Fabaceae; genus Abrus; species Abrus pulchellus. The sequence goes on from CM044056.1 coordinate 19,342,062, forward strand.
GAGTAATACGAGTCCTACGAAGACTTCTATGGAAAATCATCTTATTTATTCTTCTTAGAAGGGTTTCATGCTTTATGTTTTGCTTCTAGTCTCAAGACTAAGCTTGATACTCAAGTTCAAAAATACACTTTTTTTAGTTATTACAAGCACGGTGTTAAATGTTACATATTATTTGACATGAAAACTAGAGCAATTGTTTTTTTTTTTTTTATACAAAGATATTTATTTTATGAAATTATTTTTTCTTTTCAAACTACTAAATAAATTTTTTGATGATTTTACTACTCATGAAATATCTTTACTTATTTTTTAATTTTTCTATTTCACAAATTATATTTCTTTTATCAATCCTTAACATTATGTCTATGCTCAAGACAGTATTAAACTTATTATTGTAGAAGAACAAAGACACTCATACTATTATTTTAACCATAACAATTCAACTAAACAATCTACTAGACCTAAGAAGCTACCTAGTTACTTAGAAGATTATTATCATAATTTATCTTTTACTTCTAATTCCTATAATGATTAGAAACAAAATGGTATTCTCTATCTCTTATCTTTTATTATTTCATATGACAAGTTTTATCTCTTTTATTAATCATTTACTTTTAACTATCACTTGTATGTTTGAACATGAAATTAATTCACAAGCTATCAAACACAGTTGCTAGAAACTTGCTATAGAAAGAATCAATTACCTCAATACTATTTCACTTATAACAAAAAATGATGACACTTAAGATGATGTTTTTTTTTTTTTCTATAACAGCTACAAGGGATGACATCTTCATCAATTGGATATGGATAATGTCTTTCTACATGCCAAATTGAATGAAGAAATATACATGACTTTTTCATAATAAGTTACTTCTATCAAAATTAATTAGGTTTGTCTCTTGAAGAAATTTACATGTGGCCTAAATGACAGTGATTTTCCACCCTCTCTACTCTCTTAACTGATATAAGATATTAACAAAGTTATGTTGATCTTATATTATACACAAATCACCGCATCTTCTTTAATTACAATATTGATTTATGTTGATGAAGTCCTTCTTACCAGAAATGACATTTTAAAAATACTTGTTATAGAAAATCTTCACTCATAATTTTGAATTAAAGACATTAGTAAAGTGAAATTCATTTTGGGATTAGAAGTTTATAATGTAACACCCTTAATTTTTATTGCTTATGTTTTTAGAAAATAAAAATTTTGGTGTAGGGATTCTTGCCTAAGCGAGATATGTCTTACTCAAGCAAAACAAGGTTTTATCGAATTAGGCATTCTAGGGCATTCTCACTCAAGCGAGAAAGGATAATATCGTTCTAACTTTCCTTTCACCTAGGTGAGATAGAGCTCACTTAGGCGGACTTGCCAAAAAGTTTGAAAGCTCTCTAGACTCACAGGTCTCGCTCAAGCGAGAGGGACCTCACTCAGGTGAGATTATAAAAAATGGAGAATATATTTTCTATTTGGTATTCTCGCCCATAAGAGAATGGATCTCACTCAAGCGAGAGTTTGCTCACTCAAGCGAAAACGCGCGAGTTTGAAATGGTATTTAAGGGACTTCACGTCGAGAAATGTAATATCCTCAATTTCTTATTTAAAAATAAATAAAATTTTATAAGCAAAAGAGAAAATAGTAGAATTTTTTTTGTTCTATTTTATAGATTTAAGAATTGAATAAAAACAAAACTTACATTTCACTTATGAAAATTTTATAAGATTCTAAAGTATTTAAAGCTTTCAAAGGAATATATTCAAGACTTTAAAGTAATAAATAAACAAAACTTACATTCCACTTATGAAAATTTTATAAGATTCTAAAGTATTTAAAGCTTTCAAAGGAATAAATTCAAGACTTTAAAGTAATAAATAAACTTAAATTTACATCTAACAAGTTATTTGGTTCACATTGTATACATATAAATTTAGAACTTCTTTAAGAACATATCCAAATTATTTATTACAACCAAAATTTACCAAAACATATAAATTCTAAAATTTGACATTAAGGAAATATTTACATAATTTGATCAACATGAAATGTAATTAGGATAAAATATTATAATTTCTCAAATTATTCTAGTCCTTACAGAGAAGTCTTCCTTCCAATATCACTAGATTATGATTCTAACCATCTTTATCTCTTCACTTTCATTACCTGAAAAATATTAGTAAGGGTGAATATCTCCTGCTCTACTAAATCCCTTTATTTAACATAAAATTTATATAGTATAGAAAATATTGGCTAACACATTTCTAACACACATCAATTAACCATAACACTCAAAACACACAAATCATCATTAGAGCAGAGCACATATCCAACAAATCAATCATTTTTGCAATTATTTATGACATACATTTTCTACACTAGTCTGTATGTTATAATACATGTATTCTATCACATCAATCAACATGTCACAATAAATGTGTCCTAATCGCATCCGTCGATGTCTTACAATACATATATCGTAACAACATTAATTGATATGTTACAATGCACATACTATAACCATACAATCTCTATACTACTTCATGTTCATCGTAATTTCATATTCATTACACTTTCATATTCATTGCTCTTGGGATCCTTTGAGAACTTCATAGCATAGGTAGTTGTTGGTTAGCCGCAGCAACATAGATACACACGTGTGCCGACCCGACCCCTTTTAGCAAAGTTGTATTCAGGGGTTTAGGTTAGGAAATGAATGTGAGGCCTGTGATATTTTTTCTCTCTATTTTCATTAAATTTTCTTTGTACAATCATAGAAAGATATCCACCACCCTTATTTTTTCTAGATTTCTCAATTGCTCCCATCTTCCACAGTCTCAGTATATCTCTATGACTATCTATACTTATTTCATTTCTCTTTCTCAGTATTTCTCATTTCATTCTCATTCTTCTCTATGTTCTTCTCTTAGATCAACTTGTCATAATACGTGAGTCTTGATTACATAATTTAATGTATAAAAATACATGTATTGTGAGTACACCTTTCGATGTACCACAACACCTGTATCCTAATAATATCCATCAATCTAACTCACGTATTACAATCACATCTCTCATAATTCTTTAATCATGCCATATCATTTATTTTTATATTGAGAACAATACAACACTTTTCATCAATAATCCAATTTCACCCATTTTAACATACCTTAGTCATCAGCAAATATTCAGCTAACACAAAAGATTCTCAAACAATTTCATACCATAAAATTCAATATAATGTGTCAAAGGTCAAACACCTCTAGACTCATCCCAATCGTACAATCCAACATACATACTTTCTCAACATTAATAAGATCGCATATCCTAAAGTTCAATATAACTTGTTCATACATAAATAATAGTAAAATCTTAAAAATTCATCAGATGCTTAATTACTCATCTTTTTACTATAAAATTTTATCTAAATGATCTTTGGATTAAACTATTGGTTCCTCATACCAAAAATTTCATTTTTAGTAATACAATTTAGAGAATCATTGGGATTCTATTACCCAGAATGAAATACCGAAGTTAGGGTTCAAAAGGTGTTTTCTCACAGGAAATCCATTTTCTACACTATAATTTTACAGAAAAACCTTACAGTTTTGTTACTTAGAATCAAGTAGTTGAGTTTTCTATGTTAAACTCTATAAATAAGACTTAAGGTTCAGGATCAACTCTCCTTACCTGGAAATGGGTCTTTTAGATCAAATTTTCTTAGAGATCCAAGGGAGAGGCACAACGTCATGGTAGAGAATATTGTCTTAGGGGTTAATGTTTTCTTGAGTATTACAAAATACAAACTTTAGATCAGATAAAATGGAGAAATGAGAATGAAGTTCAAGAACCAAGCTCAAAGAACCAAGGGTCCGACACATACTGCCTAAGTTGGGACACATGAAACATCAGATATAGATTTGAGAGATTCGGGGACAACGCTACCCGGTACACTGCAGGACCAATTCTACTCAGCACTTCGAACAATCCAATGAACTTAGAAGATAGCTTTTGAGATTTTAGAGATCTCCCAACTCCAGTCACAGGTGAGACCTTCAAAAATATATGGTCACCTACTTGGAACTCCAACGGCTTCCTCCTTTTATCATAGTAGCTTTTCTGCCTTTTCTGTGCAGCTTTCATCTTCTCCTTGATCATCTTAATCTACTCATTCTGCTTCTGGATCATATCTGGTGTACACAAAGTAGCCTCTCCATTCTTATACCAGCACAAAGGAATTTTACACTTCTGCCCATACAAGGCCTCAAATGGTGTCATCCCAATGCTAGCATGATAACTGTTATTATAAGTGAACTCTACTAATGGCAGACAGTCTTCCTAAGTCCCTTGCTGCTCAATCACGCAGGCCCTTAAAAGATCCTCCAGGGATTGGATAGTCCTTTCTGTCTGACTGTCTGTCTGTGGGTGATAAGTTGAACTAAGCCTCAACTTAGTTCCCAACGCCCTTTGCAGGCTCTCCCAAAACCTTGACGTAAACCTCGAGTCTCTATCAAATACCATACTGGTCGGCACTCCATGTAGCCTGACTATCTCTCTTACGTACAAGTTTACAAGCCTCTCCAACTTATACTTCATGTTAATCGAGAGAAAGTGTGCAGCCTTAGTCAACTGATCTACTATCGCCCAAATGACATCATGGTTGTTCCTGGTTATTGGTAGCCCAGAAACAAAGTCTATGGAAATACTGTCCTATTTCCACTCAGGGATCTCCAATGGTTGCAGTAACTTGGGTGGACACTGGTGCTCTACCTTTGCCTTCTAGCAGGTTAGGCGTCTAGCCACATATTTAGCCATATCATTTTTCATCTCATTCCACCAAAATCTCTTTTGGAGATTCTGATACATTTTAGTTGCACCGGGGTGAAAGCTTATTTTGCTCTTATGTGCTTCCTCAAGCACCATCTGCCTTAACTTATCCACTTGGAGAATGCAAACTTGGTTTCGAAACTTGATCACTTCATTCTCATCACTACAGAACTCCAAGTCTTTTCTTTCACTCTTCTGCCTCATCATGTCTTGCAGGAAGGCATCTCCTTGCTGAGCATCTCAAACGTACACCAAGAAGTCATTATGAATTATTGTTGCTCTGAGATATAAACTCCCCAGCCTCACTTCCATGGCCAAGTTCATGTCCCGAAATTCCTCAATAAGTTCCATCTCTTTCATCATCATTGCTACCAGGTGCAATGACTTCCTGCTCAAAGCATCGGCCACCACGTTTGCCTTGCCAGAGTAGTAAGACAATGTGAAATCATAATCCTTGAAAAATTTCATTCATCTCTTGTGCTGCATGTTTAGCTTTCTCTGATCAAACAGATACTTCAAGCTATTGTGGTCATTGAACACCTCAAACCTTGCTCCATGTACGTAGTGCCTCCATACCTTAAGAGCAAAAACTACCGGGCTAGCTCCAAGTCATGTGTCGGATAGTTGACTTCATGCGGGCGTAACTGTCTTGAGACATAAGCAACCACTCGCCCATCTTGCATCAAAACACACCTCAATCCATGCCCAGACGCATTACAGTACACATCAAACTTTTTCCCTGAGTCGGCCAAAACCAACACAGACGCTGAAGTCAACTTTATTTTCAACTCTAGGAAACTAGCTTCACTCTCTGGTCCATTTAAACACCTTTCCCTTGTGAGTCAGCTTCGTTAAGGGTAAAATTATCTTAGAAAATCCCTCAATAAATTTTCTATAATAGCCCGCTAGTCTTAGAAAATTGCGCACCTCAATCACGTTCTTTGGCCTCGGCCAATCAGCTATTGCTTCCACTTTTGCCAGATCCACCATGATTCCTTCCTTCGATACTACATGCCCTAGAAATTGGACCTCTGACAGCTAGAACGCACACTTAGAGAATTTTGCATACAAACTGCCTTTCTCTCAGAATTTGCAAAACAATCATAAAATGCTCAACGTGCTTTTCCTGAGTCTTCGAATAAATTAGGATGTCATCAATGAACACCACCACAAACTTATCCAAAAACTCATGAAAGATCCTGTTCATGTAATCCATGAACATCGCAGGTGCATTGGTCACTCCAAACGGCATCACCAAGTACTCATAGTGATCATACCGTGTCTTGAACGCCATTTTAGGTACATCCTCATCCTTCACCCTGATCTGATGGTATCCCAACCTCACGTCAATCTTAGAAAACACTGCAACTCCTCTTAACTGGTCCATCAAATCGTCAATCCTTAGAAGTGGATACTTGTTCTTTATTGTTACCTTGTTCAGCTGCCGATAATCTACACACATCCTCATGCTCCCATCCTTTTTCTTCACTAAAAGCACTGATGCTTCCCACAGTGACACCCTCGGTCTTACAAACATTTCTGTAACAAGTCCTCTACTTGTTTTTTGACCTCTGCCAATTCCACTAGTGACATCCTATAAGATGCCACAGAAATTGGGCTTGTCCATGTAATGAGGTCAATAGCAAACTCTATTTCTCTCTCAGGCGGTAACTCAGAAACATCTTCAAAGAAAACTTCCAAGAAATCCCTCACCACTGAGATTACTCTAGTTCCACCACGCTTTCATCCTTTATTGAAAACATCACCATAAAGGCCTTGACGTTTACCGTGTTCTCTCACATACCTTGGCTCATAAGCCTTGAAACCTCTGCTTTTATAAATTAAAATTATTAAAGGAATATAATTTTAAAATTACAAATTTTTAATTTTTCTTTATTTAATATTTTGATAATTATTTTTAAAAGATAAAAATTTGTTTTTTTTTATTTTAGTTAAATGCAAAAGTCATTTTAGTTTAAAAAAATAAAAATCACTCAACTATTAAAATCACACGACTTTTTACTTTCAAACTTTATTTTAAACTCTTCCAAAATTTTCTAAATATAGTATTAATATGAAGATTTTTATTAAAATAAATTAATTTTTTCAATATTTTTAACATCTTTAATCCAAATTAATATACAACTAAATTTTAATAATAATTTTTAAGCGTTTAACTTTAATATATTATCATTATATAAAAATTTACTTTAGTAATAAATTAAAATATGCCATAAATATAATTTTTAAATTAATTATTACTAAAATTAATAATTATTACTAATATTACAATTTGTTGAAGTTGGTAAAATGATTTGACTAACAAGACTATTCTAAACTCGCATGATAAAATATAGTGTTTGAACTTTAAATTTTATTCTCAAATCAAATCCAAACAATTTTAGTTCATTCATAATGTGGTGATGTTTTCTTTCCACAACAAAATTTTGTTGTGGATTTTCAGCACAACTAGTTTGATAAATGATATCGTTCATATTGTAGATATTAATCAAGTAATATATCCAAGTATGTCTTGGATAATTAATAATAATGGTGAGGAAATAATAGTGAACATAAAAAGAGAAAATGAACATAGGACTCCATATATTAGCATGTATTAATTCAAAATTTGTAGAAGAAAAAGTATGAATTATATGGAATGAAGGCTTTTTTATTTTGTAAAGTGACAAATATCACAAATATCTTTTATTAAAATAATGAAAGAAAATTATTCTTTTAATAGATAAATTCTATTAACCGGAGGGTGTCCCACCTTGCAATGTCAAAGTCTAGATACATGTTAACAATGTTGCACTTGTGATCAAGAATAAAATTGTCATGAATAGATGGTGTAGATAGCATGGATTCAATTAAAGCATTGAGTCATTATTCAATTTTATGCAAGTTATTTGTCTATTTTATAATTTTTTATATTTATTCAATTCTTGAAAGGGTTTTGAATCAAATTTTATCCCAAAATTCTAATGTTTTGCTCATTTTTCTAATTTTTTTTAGTTTCTATTATTTTTTTAGGTTTTTGTGCTTCACAATTTTGTAAAAAATAAGTGTATTAGAATATTTAAGTGTTAACCTCGTATGAAGTAATATTTAATTGATATTTTTTTATTATTAAAAAATAACATTTAGTTATTTTAGTAATCGATTATAAAAAAGTTTCTATATGATATTGCACATTTTATTAGATGAGTTAGTTGTTAGATAATATATAAATTTTTTTCTGTGCTAATAAGAAATTAAACCACTTATTAAATTAATAAAATTATTAATTCAGAGTTTATTATTTTAACAACGGTCGAATAGTCAATAAAGCCATATTAATTAAAAATATATTTTATTTTATATAATAAAATATTATATATTCTTATAATGTAAATTAATATAATATTTTAATGACACACGTGATATTCATAACTTCACAAATATTTTTATTATGTAAGTTATATTAATTTCTCATTTTAAACTATAAAAATGTTTAATTATAATAATTTTACATCGTAAAAAAATTATATAATATATTTTAAAATTTAGTCAATTAACTCAAATAAAGTGAGCAGTTTAAGATATAATTTTAAATTTAAATTTTAATAAATATAATTGAATTAAATATTTTTTTAATTATAGTATATAATATATTTTTATCGTAGCTAGTTAAAGCCGGTTGTAGAATAAATCAGTCTAGTTCTGACCGGTTTTCGCGTTTTAAGATTGGTTTAGTGGTTAAATCTTAGTAATTTCTAGTCTAAATTATAAATTAAAAAGATATTTTATAATTTGTTATATGTGAAACAATTATTATTATTGTTAATTTTATATTAATATATAATAAAATTAATAATTTAAAAAATATATAAATATTTTTTAATTTTTAAAATATTAAATAAATTTAAAAAAATATACAATATTTTTTAAAATTTACCAATATTATTACCAAACGCCTTAAATCTTTAGCCGCCAGTTATATAAACTTGACCCGATTCATCATGACTTGGATTTTCTGGTGACCCAGTTGGACCCACCAATTCGGTCCGGTTTTTACAATAATAACTATTATATAATTTTGTCCAAGCTAATGTTAATCTTCTGTGAATTATGTCGTTATCAACTCAATGGTTAATTTACGTGCGTTCAATGTCATTTGGCCAATTGAAGTTCACTGAGGTAGTTATTTTATTATGTTTTTAATTGATTTTAGAATATTAAAGATTGATTTCTAGTTTTGCATAGTTGTCACGTTAATAATGACAGAGAGTTGGATAAACGATCGTTACCTGTTTCACGTGGAAAAGTATCCGGGGAAATAAACTCTCTTCTTGGCCTGTAGCTACATAACTACATTACATGATTTTGTCAAAATCTTTTTATTTAATAAATAATATGATTTCTGATTCTATTTAGCTAAATTTGTAACAAATCTTTTTTTTTTATGTTTTATTTATTGTTATTTAGTATTGTATTTTGTTTTAAAATAAAAATTTTTTAAATATTAACAACTGCAGGAGATCTCGCTCAAGAGAGACTAAATTTTCTAGACCCAGTGTTCTAGAATATTTTTGTTTAGGTAAGATAAGTCTCATCGAGGTGAAAAGGGATAATGTTGTCTAAAATGTCTTTTTGTTTAAGTGAGAAGGCACGGGATGAATGAGAAGCTCTCTAGACTCATTCTCACTTAGGCGAAAATCCCTCTCGCTTAAGTGAAAATATCAGAAAAAGTAAGAAAAAATTATTGTCTAATATTTTTGCCTAAGCGAGAGTCCACTTGCTCAAGTAAGAATGTACAAGTTTGATGGGTATTTAAGAAAAATTTATTTTAAAAACTAGTATTAGAAGCCAAGTTACCTTTTCTCTCGCTTTCTCTCTGATCTCTCATCTTGCTTCTTGAAAGAAACCTCCCTTAAACTCCAAGCCTTCTTTGAATCTAGACTTTGACATTCATTCCGATTGAATCAAAGTAAGTTTTTTGTAGCCTAGTTCTCGAATCTTTGTTATGTTCTTTTTGTTTTCTATTTTCTCAAAAGTGTTTTCTCTTGTGATATCTAGGATGAACTTAGTCCTTTGGATGATATTGTTTACTAGTTTTCTCCCAAATCTTCATTTTGAGATAAGGAGAGCTCTATTCCATTATTAGAACATAGTAGATATTTTGTACTTATGAGAGTACGATAGTGTGTATATTCCTTGTTTGTAAATATATGTTTAAGTGAGATTTTGAATGTTTTATGTTTAGTTGACCTTGAGTGACTGTAATGTACTTTCTTCAATATATGTGATATGGACTTAGTTTGGAGGTGCTTTATTTTAGACATGATTTATTTGACCAAATGATGAGAATGAGATCAAAGAAAAGGTATTATGAGTAAAAAGTGATGAAGGAATTAATGTGAATGGTTATAGAGATATACTAAGGGTATAAAATATGAGGCCGATAATCTGAGGAAAATTTAGGGTAGTGAATGACATTCGCTTGTGTGTACACCATCTATTTGGGAGCGAATGTATTACATGACCTCAAACTTATTTCCTGACTAGTACTTCTAACTATACTTTTGCTAAGAGGCCCTATATTATATATGTTATATCTATATGCAAGGGCTAACTGATGACTATTCACCTATCTGTGTAAGACCTTGTGAAATGTTGGAGGCAACTAATAATTATGATCATAGTGCGAAGGAAGTGCTTATTTGAGAGAGAAACATATTAATTATGTAACTTAAGTATATGTGTTCTAATTTTACATATATTATTATCATTGTGTTAGGTATTGTGATGTTTTAAAATTGTTTATGTTTTTAGTCATGAGGAGAGAATTCATCCTCACTAATATTTTTAGGAAACCAGGATGACTGACCCATAGAAACCTATTAAGTTGTCGGAACAGGTTATAAGTAGTAGACTTAATTATGTATTTAGAGAATGACAATGACTCTACTAATGTAAATTTGAAATAAATAGTAATGATAGATCTAGAAATGTATTTACTATGGAAATGACAATAGAATATAATAGTATTTTGTTTGATTATCCTATTAGTTGTGGGATCCACCATATCCTTACTTTGTATATTTACTGAGGGACAGTTCGAATGTCAGATGTAGTAAATTTTGTGTACACTTTTGATGATCACGATCAAATGGGAAGATCAAGTACTTTTATTCGAGAGCTAGTGACTGGTAACGACATCATCACTAATACTAAATATCATTATGATGAGAACCTAACCTTAGAAAAAATAGCAGAGATAGAGAATTGGTTCGAGGATGATTACTAGAATCGTATCTTTAGTATTTTGATGTGGATATAGACTGCTAATTATGACTTAGATTATTTTTGACATTGTAATTATGTAAATTAAATCATGATGTATTTTTGGTAATGATATGTATATATTAAACTTTTACACATGAATGAAATTCAGTGTATCCATAACTTACTTTTTATTTTTCTTATCTCCTTTATAAATTATTATCTAAGTTAAATAAGAAATTAAGAATGTTACACAACTTTTCCTACACAAATTTTTATCTTTATTACTTTATATTAAAATTAATTCATTTTCTTCACATACAATATATTGTACATAAAATAAAAATAAGTAAGACAAATTAATTGATTCACATTGACTACATATAAATTTAGATTTTCTACTAAGAACATTTCCAAAATATTCGTTATAATAAAATTGGCCCAAATATTATAAATTCTAAATTCTGTTATTGAAAATCATTTACAAAATTTGGTCAACACAAAATACAATTAGATAAAGTAATATAAATTTTCTCAAATTATCTCAATCTCTACAGAGTAGTTTTCCTTCCAATACCCTAGGATTATGATCCTAGGACGAGTCAAGCATCTTTATCCTTTTATTTTCATCACCTGAAAATATTAGTAAGGGTGAGTTTCTCCTACCCCACTAAATCTTTTGTTTAACATAAGCAAAATAATCATATATTTATGTATATATAGTACTGAAAACATTTTCTAACAGGGACTAAATTAATAATGACACTTAATCTTACAACTTATTATCACAACAGAGTATGTAACGTCTCAAATTTTGTAATATTGTTTAATTATTAATATATATGTGTGAATTGATGTTTTAATGTGCAATTAATTGTGTGATGGGTATTGAATGGTGGTGTGGAAATGTGTGTAACTATGTATAGATATGCATACGTTTGATTAAACAATCCTATCATTCACCACCCTACCTTTCTCTCAGGCTTCCATATTTGGCTTCATATTCTATACCGCTAATGTATCTTTATAACTATTCACACTAATTTTTTCACCACTTTTTATGCATAATACCTTTTCTTTCAGCTTATTCTCATCAGTCAGTTATATGAACCATATATGGGATAAAAGATCCCAAGACTAAGTCCATTCCGTAAAAGTATATTAAAATCATTCTAAGTTAGCATAACATATATCATCAACTTTTCATAACAGATAAATAACATTCAATCATACATTTCAATCAGGAAACACATCATAACACTCTCATGTGCTCAAAATATTTGCTATATCTTAATGATAGGGTATAGCTTTCCTTTCCCTTAAAGTGACAATTTTGTGAAGAGCTTAATGGAAGAGATCGTCCAAAAGATTAAGGTCTTTCTACATGTTACAAAGAAAAGTACTTTTTGAAAAGAGAGAAAATAGATGAAAGTAAAGAAGAGATTGGATTCGAGATGTTTAGGTTTGGATTTGAGAAGAATTTGGAGCTTAGGGGTTTTATTTAAGAGGAAGGGAAAGGAGAGTTCATAGAAAAAGTGAGAAATTTTGTAACTTGGATTGTAATGCAAGTTTTCTAAGTTAAAATCTCTTAAATATCCCTCAAGTTCGTGTGCTTTCACTTTCTAGCCTTTTTCTAATATTCTCATCTAAGCGAGAGTCATTCTCGCCTGAGCGAGATGAGGTTCAGAGAGCTACTAGAATTTTCCTATGAGGTTGCCTGAGTGAGACTCCATCTTGCTTGGGCAAGAGGATGGTTAGGACAATCTTATCCTATCTCGTTTGGGCCAGACTTATTCTCACCTGAGTGAGAATGTTCTTAAGTGATGTAGGTTTGGGTACTCAATCTTGCTTGAGCAACACCTGTCTCGCTTGAGTGAAACCCCCTGTACCAGACCTCTATCAAACACTCATTAAATCAAATTTAAACATATTCCAATATCATCTAATATCAAACAATTTATGGAATAATAAAATAATAAATAAATAAAAAGAGGATGTTACATAATTGGTACTTATGTTGCTAGACCATTATCTTTAATTACTTTACAACCCAAGGTATGTATGGGAATTTCTTTATAAATTTGGATTGGATGCATTATTTATAAGTGTTTATTTTGATCATCAAACTTTGATATATTTCAGGTTGCCCTATCATCAAGTAAAAGGTTAGGAAAGACAAAACCCATACTAAGGAATCGATTGTTGGTCCAAATAATAAAGGTGTTGTTTCTAATTCATAAGATTTTTTTGAGTTGGCACAAGCTCAAAGTATTTAATGCTTCAATATGATGAAGCTTTTTGTGAGAAGTGATCAAGCCATTGATACTGCTACAATTCATATGACAATTGAGAACTGGGGAAAGAGTTTTATGACATAGAGGGGAAAGAAAATATTTTAGAGGTCATGTGTCAACATTGATTGAATGTCTCTAGCATCAATCTTTACATTATGTAATTATTTTTTACCATTTGTGTAATTATAGCCTAATGAAAAGATTGTCACTATCTTTATCAAAATATGAGTAAATTAAATGTAGTACTAGGCTAAGCTAACCAAGGTTGCCTCCTGTGAATCATTGAGTGAGTGACTAAATATCAAACATATGGCGTGCATTATATTCAAAAAACAGGGAGTGTTTGGTTGTGGTTTAAAGTCCTTAATCATTCAAAATAGAAATACGAAATTAAGAAAATCAATCAAAAAATTAGATTAATCCCTAGTTTATCCATAGTTGGTTCAATCATTAGTTATCCAAGAATCAAATACTAATTTCCTCACAGACTTCAATTAATTAGAACAAGCGTCAATTAATTCTTGGATTCTCATGCAAGATTAAGCAAATTACATGAACTCTAATCTCTGGTCCTTAGAATTAAGCAAACCTAAAACCTAATCCAGAATTAAACATACTGAATTATGAATTCCTTGTTAAGAAGAGAACATGGATTGAATTAAGCTAATAACTCGTTCAAATCCTAACTTAGATTTCAAGATATTAGGGAAAATAAAGTATGTGCAAGAGATTAATCCTCAAAATTTAGCATTCCATAAAGATAGAATCCAATATTACAAGCATTTGATGTTCAGAAAATTAGAAAAAGAAGAGTGAGAAAAGGAAAAAAAATGAAAACCCTAAAGTGGAGTTCTTAGGCAATCGCCTAGAACTCCAACCCTAATCCTATGAGAATGTAGAAAATGAAAATTATGAGAAATGGCAAAAGGGTCTCTCTCTTCTAATTGGGAATCTATTTATGGTAAAGTTAACACCCTTCTGGAGTAATTACTTTGAATGGTGAAAGTAATTACGCAGAAAACTTCCTGTAGTGCTGTCCTGACTGGTGGGATTACTATGAGTGCTAGAAGTAACTATGCACAGCCTCATCAACAAAATAGGCTTGCGTGTAATCACTATGAATAGTGAAAGTGATTACGCACAGTCTCGCCTCTCTGAAATGGCTCTGGAGTGTTCACTATCAATACTGGGAGTGATTACTTCCACTTGGCCTTTGGAGGGTGCTTGCTGGAGGAGTAGTTACTTTGGGTGCTGGAAGTGCTTACTTCCACCCAATTTCCTCTTAAAAGTTCAAATCTCATGGATTATTGCCCAAAAAATTCATGCACAATTATTCTAATTAACAGAATTACAAAAGATAATTATTATAAAACTTATGTAAATTGAACTACATTAAGAAAATTGAATTTAATAACATAATTGACATTTTTATGGTATTTACATTTTATAACTTCATTTTTCTATTAAAAATATATTGAAAAGATAAGTAAAATATTATCAAAATATTAATTCATCAAGCATTAATAGCTAAATCCATAGCTAGGACTATGGGGATCCTTGTTCATGAATTTATGAGATTCTAATGATTAAATCTAGGTTTGAGTTCTGTTTGTGATTAGTGTTTATCCTATTGTGCTTGATTTTGTATTATAAATTGGCCACTCGTAACACAACTCTAATTAATTACATTGTTAGGCAATCATACCTCAATTAGTTAATGGATCTGTAGGATAAAGAAAGACAAAGGATTAGATGGAGTAAACTAATCTTTCTCTTCAAGACGTTTTTAGATTAACAAATTCATAGGTTCTTTATTTTTTCTTCAATTGATGTCTTGCATGACCATTGGAGATGTTAATTTAGAGAAAAAAAAATATTAATATTGCATGACCATTGGGCATTAATAGTACTTGTATGAATAATTGATAATCACAATAAAATCGAATTTAGAACTAATTAGAAAAAGAATATAAACGATTGAATGAGTAAACCTCTATACCCTAGGTTCCTTTTCTATAATTTCTAATAAGGTGTGTGTTGTGATATTTGCTTTGAGATTTGGTGATAATTATTTTAAATTTTAAATTTTGATAATTGATTTTGCATCTGTTAAGTTCAAACAACCAGATAAAGAAATTCTTAGTAATTGCAGACCAATCCTTGTAGGATGATAATATTAGGAACTTATTTTAGAATCCTATATTACTTTTCGATGAGTACATGATAAAACATATTTTATGTCTAGATTTAGAGTTTCATTTTTATTTATAAACACTTTTAATATACTTTGTTTTTTTTTTATATAGTTTTTACCATTTTTTACTTATTGGAATAAATTGGGCCTATTACAAATAAATACTTTAATTTCGTAATTTTTGGTAATTCTAACATCTGACTACTCTTTCGGCTATAAATTTTTCTATAGATACTGTTTTTGGCTAATTCTAGTTGCATTGGATTCTACACATCTAGGGCTTTAAAAATACATATATAGATCTGTAGATTTGAAGTTGTTTTCATTTTTTTTTATGATTTTTAGAAGTTAAGGCAGATTTGCTGAATATTTTTGCAGATTGCATTTGGACCCTTGTTATTTAATAATTGCATTTGGACTTTTAGATATTATTGAGACAAAAATTTTGGCCAATTAGTTTACCCTAATTAGAACCTATAAATAAACTAATGAGATTCTGAATTAGGGTGTGCGCGTTTGCTCATGCAATTAGACACTTTGAGCTTTTGAGACTAGGCCGAAATAAGAATCCTTGTTTTTACTTTCTCTCGAACTCTTTTGTTCTTTTCTTATTCTTGTGTGGGTTAAGCGTTTTGATGGAAGGCTAAACCTTTCGTTCAATCCACGGAATCCAAACGTTGTAGTTCCAACTTGAGTTCTGTGCTAATTGTTCTGAGTTTGTTATCTTTTTTTCTCTAATATCAAAATTGTTTATTGTGATCGTGATTGACTTTTCTATTGTTAGATTTCAAATTAGGACTCAATTGATGCTCTAATTTGATAATTAATGCGAATTAGGTTAAATAATTATTTGATTTAATTTGTAACTTTATTCAATTAGGTTATTCGATTGAATTAATAATTGAATTGGGTGATTGTTCAAACGTGGATTTAAATCTTTAGATACTGTGATAGTCGGAGTTACACGCAATTGGTATTTTATGGATTGATATTTCTTAATTCATTTTTTAATCACTTTAATTCTGTTCATAATTTAATTTCATTAATTGCAATTTTTAAAACCCCATAAACCTTATTTGCATATTTTAAAAGAAAACCTAAAATTGAATTTGACTGAAAATGTGTCTCCGTGAATCGACCTAGGTTTGGGTCTATACTACAAAATCTTTAGAAAACCTAGTTGTTTTGATAGCGACTCGGTAATCGTCGATCAGTATACTTGCCCATTGAATAATCAGCGAAGAAGCCTAGGGCTTAATAAGATTCACTTTTAGAGGATGATTAGGCAATAACCTCACTCTAAACTTTAACCTAGAAAATGATTTCCATGTCAACTACTCTCTCAAATAAAGAATTTAGAGATCGGTTCCTAATTAACCATAACTGCTATCCAGGTGATGTTTAAAGAATGGTTCCTAATTGATTGCTCTAAAAATTGATTTTAAAGAGTGGTTCAACGCTTAACTGCTCTTTATGTTTCTTATTAGATATTGGTTTATATTAACTACTCTCTAAGTTCACTATCCATAAGCTACTTTCTGGGATAATGGAATCTTTGTGTCAATTTGACGTAATTAATGAGGTTAAGAAGCATCAAAAGGGGAAACTAGGAAAAAATTATTGAAAAAATTGCTAGATAGAGATGACTAGAGACAATGTTATAATAGATTGAATAACATAAAATAACAAAGTACTTGAAATATGAATTTGAATTACAAATCCGAAACTATATGTACTCGACATTTCTTGTACTAGTACCAAAGACTATCATGATGTGTCGATATGGAAGGCATACTATGAGAGTATGCATGAGTAGAATAGTTCCAACTTGAATCTTGTTTCTTCTCTTTCCCTCTCGTGTTTTTTCTTTATTGTTCCCTCCAAATTTGGCCTAAGAATCTCTAATGTAATATTTAGAACTTATTATAATGCAAAATAGATAATTAGTAAGAATAACATGTTGAATGTGCAGAGTAACTATTGAAATCCAGACATGTATAGTGGTAATTATTACTATCTGACAGTAACTACTACTAACTAGAAGTAATTGTATTAACTAGAAATAACTGCTAGTTGTTATTTTCAGGATATACTTAAAAAAGTAAATCAACTAACAAGTATACTAGTGTAGTTGTAGTAAGTTAAAATTTTTAGAATAAAAGTTGAGTTCCAAAGTATTATCTTCAAAGATTAGTTTTCTCAATTATCACTTTACAATTCAACAACTAGTTAAGCTAAACACATTTCAATTAGAGTTTGTAACATTCAAAATCAAAATTAACAAGTGCAGAAAGATAGAAATTGTAACATAATAGAACCACAAATTTTATATTGAGATGAAATGTATGAATGAGAGTTAGGAAATTACTTCACCAAAACTTCAGTATTAACTCAATCATGTTTTGACCATTCAAGCATTTGAATTGGTTGACAATCAGTTTCACAAAATATTAATCAAAGGTTAATTTCTTAACTCAATGATTCTAACATTCAATTTAATCACCTTAATTCCTTAGGTACAATTCAATTAAATGTTGCATTAGGAATTAGAAACCATAAGATTGCAAGATTATGATAACCTATCCTTAAGAAATTACTAATCTTGGTAGTTAATTCAAATTTGAGAAACAAATTCAACTTCCATTGATAATGGTTTCTCTTTGTTTAGTTAATTGAATTTGCATCCAAAAACTGCTTTATTAATAGGATTAACTACATAATCCAATCAAATACTCAAAGTTCAGATCTATAATCTAATCAATACTTCCATTTTAGATGTCACGACCCCTTTTTGTAAAGGACACATGACATGCTGATGTAAATTTTTTTTCCATGTATAAAAATTTTATGCTTTGCAAGGATTCAAAACTTATTTCACAATCATCGACCAAACAAATGAAAAAAAACTCATTACTTCAATAATAATATAGGACTTCAAGGCATCGTCACAACATCCAAGTATATACATACATAATAATTCTGTAATGTTATTTACATATGAGTTGCTCAATATAGAGCTAAAAATACATATTTCTTGTCTTGAAAATTCTGGCTAAGTAGTCTAAACTACAACTTTTCAAAAAGGCATGTTAAACTCTAGATACCCTTAGCCAGACCGTCTAACATTGGGAGTAGATGCATCACCTGTCACTTCTGCTCACGTACCACATACATTCATTGCAACACACATACCAACACAAACACAATAAAATGCAAGGGTGACCTTATATAAATAACAATCATAATTGCAAGGTATAAAAATATTAAAATTATTCATACAACTCATACAATTTATAACAATCAGTACAACAGTCTTAATCAATTGATGCAATATGTTTAGCCCTTTCTCAGCCCATCTAATGCAGATGCAGAGATTCAGTTCCAGCTGGTTTCATAGCCTAAGTAATCTAGAGAAACTGCTGTCGGTCTGGGAGTGACCCATCTTGGTATCTAGATCCAGACACAATACAACTCAGCATTTTAATCATTACATGTCTAACAACCTAAACATGTAACTCGGCTCTAAAATGATAATAATCATGATGCAACACATACATATTCTTAGCCTCAGCAATACAGCTATATATACTTATATTCCCAGTCTCAATAGTGTATCCATATACATATATATATATATATATATATATATATATATATATATATATATATATTCTCACATTACAACTAAGCAGCTCACAACAAAAAAAAAATCAAGTATTTCAGCATACATCAAAGATTTTCAGCATACATGTTATGGCCTCTCATCATGTTATGTTATACCATAACATGCCAAACATTTATCTTAAGCATATGCAATTTCACACCATTCACAGAACAACAAAAAATACCTTCACACACATTATGCATTATTACATTCATCAACAATGGTCAACCCACTCAGTCGTGCTTAATCTGGGTTCTATCCTAAGGTTTGTTTATACACCAACTCACTCTAAGCAAAAATAAGACCCATACATGGTATTTCCACAATTATAGAACAACAAAGGCCGTCTAAGATAAGCTCCCCTTACCTGGAATGGGTTCCTTTAGATCTAGGCCTATGAGAGTTCTAGAGAAATTAATAAGGCTCAAAGGCTCAGATCTCTGCACTATTAGAAAATAGGAACCTTTGAGAAGAGAAATCAAAAGAAAAGAAGGAATGAAATAGGAAAACATGTAACACCTTAAATTTAATTTTAAATAAATAAGGAATTTCACAAATTTTTGAAATAATAAAACTTCTATTTTTAATCCAAATTTCATCAAACATTTTAAAATAAGGAAAGGGGTTACAATTTCTATCAAGTCACTAGTACAGGACCCATTCAAATACATTAGTTTCAAATTAAAATCCTAGTCCTGTAGCAGTTTCATCCGCCCCTTTCACTGAGTCCAGTGCTGATCATCTTGATTACCTGAAAAATGAATGTAAGGGTGACTACTCTACACTACCAAAACATACAATTAAGCATAGAGTCTCACTTTAGCACATTTCCAATACATTAAACAAATACAAGTACAGGCAACATTATCATATCTATAAGAACAATTCATGAACCCATGCCTACGCATGCCAGCTACACTCACATTGACACTGTGATCACAGGTTTACACCATGAATGGTCGCCGGTTACCCCCGCCTCACAAATACCACGTGGGCAGTCATGGGTCACTCAACAAAGGTAGTTGTCAGAGGTCTAGTTAGGAAGAGAGTGTGTGGCCTGTGGTGCACCCGTTCCACAGTCAGTGTCACCACCACTCCCTCTTCCCCAAGGTATTTCTACCGTCCCATCTCCCACACCCCCAGTATATTGCTGAACCATTCACAGCACATTACAACCACGTTACACGCCCCAGTTACACACATTTTAGTATACGGCACATAGCCCACATTTAACAGTTAAGGCACTAGGCCCACATTTCATTTTCACAGTGTACAGTCCACAATTCATTCAAGACACATGGCTCCTAGCCTATTTCCATTCATATTACATGGCCCTCAGGCCCATATTTCACACAATATTCATTCAATTTTTTGGCACGAGTGCCCATACCCATTCACGACATGCAGTACATAATTTATGTCACATATCTCAGCAATTTTCTATCCTCTAACTCAACAACATCACAACATTCCATAGAATAACAGTAAACTACACATAAAAGAGTAGGGTAGAGTCCCCCTTACCTCGAATTGACGACCCACGCTCAAAGTCGATCATGGGAGTGTTCTCCACACAGATCTCGGCCTAAACACATGGTTAGTTTTCATGAGAACCCCAGAAATCACCCAAAATCAGAGAAAAGGAAGGAAAACCAAAATCCTAACTATTAAAATTCACCTCCAAGCGTTCTCCACACAGATTCAACCATCAATCAAGCTCCAGAATGGCTTTTGAGGCAATTTAATTGGTGAAATAGGGTTTAGGAGTGAGAGATTCGAAGGGAGAGGGATGTTGTTAGCAATCTACACTAGCAAGTATACTAGCATTGCAGCAAGTGATAAGTAAATTTAAGATCCAAATATCGTCTCCACAGGGAATTTAGGTTCAAGTATCACTTCACAGAATTATAACCATTTGAGTCATACAAATTTTGGAATGAGATTTGTATCATATAACAACACTAAACCAAAGCAATTAAAGGTAAAGAACTTGCAGACAAACAGAGTATAAAATTGTGATGAAATGAAATAGCAATAAAGGATAGTTAGGAATTTATTTCACAAGAATATCAATATCAATCCAATTAAATCCTCTGAACATTCAAACAATTGAATAATTGATAATCAGTTCACATATACCTAGCCAAAGGTTAATTCCTTAACTCATTGACCCTAACAATCCACTAAACCTCCCTAATCCCTTAGGTGAGATTCAATTTCAGGTTGCATTAAGAATTAGAACTATAAGATTGCAGAATTAGGTCTCCTTATCCCTAAGAAATCCCTAAACACTGGTTGCCAATTCAGATCGGAGCAAACAATCCAATTCCCATTGGTAAAGATTCCTCTTGATTAATCAAATGAATTTCCATTCAAAGATTGCATGAAAAGCAGAATTAACAACTCAATTAATCCAAGAACTTAAAGTTCAGAAGATAAAGTCGAATCAATACATCAATTTGAGTTCCATAAACCCCTAACTATGGGAAATTAAGCACACATTGCAACAAAAACAGAGAAAGAAGAAGAAGAAGATGAAGAAGAATGCAGAGCAGCCATGGCCACGAACTCCAATCCAATCCCTCTTCTTGGAGCTTCAAGCTTCGACCCCAATTTTCTCTCCACTCTCTCTCAACGACAATCTAACTAACAAAACAGAAAATGAGCAAAAGATCCCAGTTTTTGCGCTTCAATCATGTATATATAGAAACCTCAGTTCTGCGCGTTGTCACTTTTCTTCACAAGAGTAATCACGCAGAAGCTTTATGTAGTGCGCGTGTTCACTTTCAAGAGCAAGAGTAACCACGCGCAACTTGCAGAGTTGAAGGCTTCTCTGGAACATTCATTTTTATTCATAATCGTGGCAACGCAGGAGGTCAAAGGGCTGCGCGTGATCACTTTCGTGAGTAATAGTAATCACGCGCAAGCTGTCCTGATACAAGTGCCTCTGGAACATTCACTTTCGTTGGCGAAAGTGACAACGCGCAGCTCATCAGGAATGGAGTCTTCTCTGGAACGCTCACTTTCGTTGGCGAAAATGATAACGCACACTGGCAACGCTCACTCTTGTAACTAAAAGTGATTACGCACAGGCTCCTCTTCTCATTTAGGCTTTGGAATGATCACTTTCACTAACAATAGTGATTACGCCCAGCCTGCATCCCATAATTCTTGTATTTTGGAGTCCAACATTGCCATTCTTCCTCTTCCTTTCCATTGATAATCCATTTCCATGACTTTTGCTCAGATTATTCCTTCAAAAACAAGATAAATTCCTTAAGAACTAAGCATAAATTCTACAAATGCGAAAATAACTACAAATTGAAATAAAACTTTCAATCATTCTCTTTTTCTGAGTTTTTCTGCTTTCTTCATATATTTTCCTTATTAAATAAGCTAGAATTATGCTAAAATATCAGTAAAAATATAGATTCATCACCACCCCAAACTTGAATTTTTGCTTGTCCTCAAGCAGATCAAACTAAACCAAAGGTAAGTTCCTCCATTTTCAAATTCAGTTCATAAACTGTTTATTTCAGATTTTTCTAATTTCTAATTCTGTGTTCTCTGCAAAATTTTCAATCAAGTTGTTCATCCAAATACTCATCATGATATTCCTACTGCATAATCATCATTGAGTAAGAATTGCTACCTAAGTTCATATATTTCATCAAAATTCATGTGAGTACAATTAATCAACATTATCACAGCTCACTTGGAAGTGTTTCTCTCATCACTCAACAGTGTTTAGGTGCTGTTTTCACTCTAGATCATCAATTTCACTGCACCCTACCATATGCTTGCTCAATTTCTCCATCTCCTCTGCTTAGTACAATTAATCACACATCTAGAGGACTTTTTCAGGTTATAACAAGGCTAAGGTTAGGGTAGGTATCAAAGAAAATGGAAAACAATACATGCAATTTCAAAAGATCAGAGGCATTTTGAGTGATTTGTTTTAAAACTAGCCTGGATCTGCATTATTCCTCCTTAATTCTCTCACTTATGCAGGAAACAGAATTTTTCTTGCAGCAGAATTTTCATCTCTTTTCTTGCTTTCAGTCACTATCTTCTTTTCTTTGATATTCTTTTTTTTCTGCAGCACTTTGCTGCACTTCTTTTCTTTTGAACTCACATTTTTGTTCTTTTCACAGCTTTGCTTCATAAATTTTTCATTTTGCTGCAGCACTTTTGTTCTTTCTTTCTGGTTTGTGATATTTCCTACCCCAAACTTAGAACATTGCTTGTCCTCAAGCAATTAAAATCTGGATGCCACCCCAAACTTAGTTTTAAAACTCGTTCTTGATTAAACTCATTATGCCTTTGATCTTTTGAATGGTAAAAATTGGTTTTTCAGCAAGGCTTATAATAAGGTAATTTCAAGAAAAGGGATATTAAGCTCAAAAGGGTGAACTAAGACATTCAATCATAAGGGAAGGCATTTTAGGCTAACTAAGTATATCAAACATGGCCTCTATCATGTGTGTGAGGACTGTAACATGCATATTCAATTAAGAACAAGGGCAAGTTCTAGAGAATGCAGCCAAATATGATTAATCACACAAGGAAAAGAATTAGACAGCTCAAATCTCACTAGGTATTTATAAGTGATCATGTGGATTAATGAAAACACAATGCACTTTTCAGAAATCTATGCACCTAGTGGCAACTGCCTCATTTTTTAACATACAAGTGTGACCTCATTTTGAGAATGGGACAAACAACTTAAAAAGAAATTCACACAGAATTCACAAAATTGTCAATCATCTTGCAGTTAATTTGCAGAAAACAGCTCATAACCTAGACTATTATCAGTAATTTTTCAGTGTATCGTGTAGCTAACACATGAATCAAGAGGTAAGGAATAACCCCCCTTTCATGGCAGCTTGTGCAGGTGTCATCAGCCAATGTGTGTGAGTGTTGTGTGAGTATGACATTTTCTGCACAAAACACAAAAAATTTCGTCAATTATCAAGTGAAAAAGGGATTGAATTCTGCATAATTAATGTGTGTTTAAAATATAATTGTTCAGAATTAGCATGAAACCAAAATATACCAAGTGTGCAAATTACAAACCCAAATTCTAAAATGAAACGAAAAAAATTTTGAAACTTAATAATAAAACCATCAAGAGAAAATTTGAATTAACAGAAAAGAGAACAAAAATCCTAAATTAGTCATCTTGGGCATCCTCTTCATCAGAAATTTCATCTTCATCTTCTTCCTCATCCTCCTCATCTTCCTCTTCCTCCACCACTTCTTCAGTTGGCTGTGGAAATTGAGTCTTGTAGATTGGCAAGTCTTTAAAGACTGATGAGCGTAGACATTGAGCATTCTCGGCCAAATCTGGTGTGTGATAAAGTTCATCTTTGGTCATTCCCATCTTCTGACCAAGATTCATCAACACACATTCCACTAGCATAGTTCCTGCCTTCAAACTGCTGTGGAGCTCAGTTTGTCGTTCAGCCAATTGATTTTTCCTTTCAACCAAAAGATGTAGGATGTCCTTCATCTTCATTGGTTTCTCCTTTCTGAACTGGGTGGGGATAGGTGGAGCTGAAGTGCAGGAGGTGGTGGCATAGATTTCCTTTACCATTGAGACAGAGATAGGGGGAGCAGATCTGATTTTCTCTTGGTAGTCTCCAACTTCAACCCCTGCATCCTCACAAAGTAAAGTGATTAATGAGGGAAAGGCTAGTGAATCTCTTTTTGTTTTCAGAATATTTAAGATACATTCACTAATTACTTCCCCCACATCAATGTACATATCATTAACGATAGCAAACAATAATTCAGCCCTCTTTACTGCCAGGGTTGAACTATGCTTGACTGGCATGAAAGAGTTCAACAGAAAAGTACTCCAGACTTTAGCAAATGGTAGCAGGTTCTTGGTGGTGATACACTTGGGTTTCTGGGCGAGGTTCAGCTACCAAGTTGTGCCTGGCTTTCCAATTCTGTGCAGGATTTCAATATAATCCTTGTCTGGACTATTCTTAAAGTCAGTGAAGTCCATCTGCCCAGGTTGCCTTTCAGTGTAAATTTCCAACACTCGATTGATGTTGGCAGCAGTGAAATCCACCCTCATACCCTTGACCATTGTGTGAAATTTGGGAATTTGGTCTCCCTTGAACCGCATTACATTTGCATAAAACTCCTGTGTAATTTCTCTCCAACCATTATCGCCCAAGGAGCAGAAGTTGTCCCATCCCCTTTTCTGAATTTCTTCTGAGTACTCAGGGTAGTTTCCTTCAGCAATTTCAAAGGCTCTATCTGGGACAATCTTCCTCCTCAGAATATTTGCCTTGAAATAGTTTTCGTGAGCAATACTCCTGAACCTTGGATCATAATCAGTAGGGGTAGAGGTAGAAGGAGCATTTCTCCGGAGGTGAGGTGGTGAAGAGGTTGCATGTGTGGTTACTCTTGGCTGAGGAGGGTCAGCGATTTCAATGGGTGAGGACGGTGAGACACCATCAGTTCTTGCTCGTTTTGTGGTTGGAGAATTCCTGGCTGTTCCAGCTTGCATATTCCTGATAGATCTCCTTCTTGGAGTGTTGCTGGCAGATTTAGTTTTGGTCTTCTTAGCAGGTCCAACTGGTGTATTCAACGAAGTTCTAAGCATTTTGAAATGGCTGCAAAAACAAGCAAGTAATTTGACAGTTTAAAATTCATGACACAGAATTGTGACAGAATACATCTCTTTACTAGATAAATTCAATCAATCCATGTGCAGAATTCCAATTTGCAGTATGTATCTTTTTACAATCAGTTGCTGTCATGAAAATGTAATCATATAAACACATAAGCACTATTGCAAATTACTAAGCAATCACAGTCAAAATTGATTAAACCTTTAAATTTTTAGTTGAGAGTGCACACTTTCAAAGCACATCAGGTTAACACATAGATGCAAAAAGAATCACAATGTTCAACCAGATTTCAACTACTAATGGTTTCTAAAAGAAATTATCTTCTGACAGTAAAATTCCATCCAGAATATTGCTTATTGTTTCTTTGAATTACATACAATTAGAACAGTGCACTCATTCATTGTCATCAGAGACTAAATATCAGCTTAATGCAGGACCATTAGTATGCTATCTATACAATCAGGCAGTGCAATATACAGCAGTAATTCGTTCCATAAAACTCAGTTCAGACATCAATATTCAAATATTTCATGCAAAGAGTATTTTCGTTGATGGCAACTGGAATATTTCTATTTCTTTCAAAGTCATGTTCAGATTTTTCGCATAATGCAGATGTGAATATGTTAACAGAGGAGATTGAATGACTTTGAAAACCTATTCACAGTATTTAAAGTTCCTTAAATCGAATACGCTCAAGATATTTCCCCATTTGCCATTTTTGACCTTTTTCCAGAGTTGCAGCAAAGAAAAACCCTAAATACAATTTCAGAGAATGCAGAGAACGTACCTTGAGCTTCAAAAATGTGAATAACAATGAAAAAGAGGGAGAAATTGCTTGCTGGTTGCTTCACGAAAGATTGAAAGTCAGAGAAATTTCAGAGGGAAATGGGATTTAGGTTTAAATGGATGTGAGCGTGGTTCCTTTATATTGAATCTGGGGTCACGCGTGTGCACGTCCCAACTTTTTAAGTGAAAAGTGAACGTTCCCTTATTAATAAAATTCTGCGTTATCACTCTTGTCGAACAGAGTGAGTGTTCCAGAGAGCTTGGAAATTTTGAATGCAATGCGCGTTATCACTATTGCTGGGAAAAGTGATAACGCGCAGGCTTATTGCTTGAGCGGGGTTACTTTTATCAGTAAAAGGAGTAACGCGCTATGAAATATTCTATACTTACCTGCGCGTGATCACTCTTGACGAGGAAAGAAAGTGATCCAGAGAGTGTGTTTTTCTCATCTGCCTCTGCGTTATCACTCTCATCAGCGAGAGTGATTGTTCCAGAGAGCTGTGTTTCCCAATCAGTTTCCGCGTTATCACTCTCATCAGCGAGAGTGATTGTTCCAGAGGGGAAATCTCAGAGTTCCATCTCTGTGTGATTGCTTTCCTGCAAAAGAGTGATTCCTTTCATCAATCCAAGTTCTCCAAACTTTAATTGGCTCACTTAACAAATCATAATCATTCCGATACACACTCACCATATAAAATACCTATTTCCCTCATCATGTTCACCTTTAATTACATATGCAACATTCATCCAAGGCTGAATTCTGCAGAATTTCTACTTAACATATTCACAATGCAATTCTGACTTTTCCATAACACATTATAGTATGAAGTCCAATTGCATTTATCAGATTCGCTACAAATGACAGATTTAGCATGCTTCAAAATTTATCTTTAGCATCAAAATTACAGAATATGATGAGTATGATGCAGAACTTTGTATTTTTCAGAGAATTTGCAGAATTTGATAACTATTATTCAGACTGTACAAGAACTTTAAGCATTCTAATTAATTCCAATCTGCATTCTTGTATCACCACGGATTTATTCCAAACATCAGATTCAGCAAGGTAACCAAGATAAAAAGTTCAGATTTTGACTTCTCTGAATACTGTTAATTCAAAATTAATGCAGAAAACTTAAATTGGGTTAGAAATGTGAGTTGCCTCTCACAAAGCGCTTCTTTAATGTCACTAGCTTGACATTAGTTGTTCCTCACTCAAGAAGAACCAATTTCAAGCACACTTGGGCTTTCTCAAATTGACCTCCATGATAGATTTTTAGTCTTTGTCCATTCACCTTGAACTCTTTCCCATCCTTTGGATCTGCTATTAGTACAGCACCATATGGAAATACCTCTTTCACCACAAAAGGTCCAGACCACTTAGATTTTAATTTCCCTGGAAACAATCTCAACCTTGAATTAAAAAGCAAAATAAACTGCCTAGGTTTTATATCTCTTTTCAGAATAAACTTGTCATGCAGCTTCTTGGTCCTTTCCTTATACATTTTGGCATTTTCATATGCATTGAGTCTAAACTCGTCTAATTCATGCAGCTGTAACAATCTTTTATTTCCTGCACTAACTTAATCAAAATTCAACCATTTCACAGCCCAAAAAGCTTTATGTTCTAGTTGCACTGGTAAATGGTAGGCTTTTCCATATACTAACTGATAAGGAGACATGCCAATTGGTGTCTTGAAAGCTGTCCTGTATGCCCACAAAGCATCATCCACTTTCTTAGACCAGTCCTTCCTTGAACTACTAACTATTTTCTCCAAAATCTGTTTTATTTCTCTGTTGGAAACATCCACTTGACCACTTGTTTGAGGGTGATAGGGTGTAGCTATTCTATGCTTTACTCCATACTTCTCTAGGACTGATTCTAGATATTTGTTGCAGAAATGGCTTCCTCCATCACTTATCAGAATTCTGGGCACTCCAAATCTTGAGAAAATGTTCTTTTTAATGAATGCAATAACAGTCTTAGCATCATCCATGAAGTCTATTCCCCACATGTCAAACAGTTCTACTTCAAGTATATTTTGTAATGGCATCTCATGTTTTCTAGATATATTCCCCATTCTTTGGCATCTATCACACCTTTCCACATAGTTCTTAGCATCTTTGAACAAAGTTGGCCAGAAAAGTCCAGATTGCAAAACTTTTGCTGCTGTTCTTGAACTTCCATGATGTCCTCCATATTCTGAACTGTGACAATGCCACAAAACATCTTGCTGCTCTTCCTCTGGTATACACCTTCTCAGCAATCCATCTATTCCAATTTTGAACAGCAGTGGATCTTCCCAAACATAATATTTGCTATCATGGAAGAATGTTTTTCTCTACTGCCAATTCATCCAATTTGGAACATGGTGTGTAGCTTTAAAGTTGGCTATATCAGCAAACCAGGGCTGTGATTCAATCTTGAATAGGCTTTCATCTGGAAATTCTTCTTTAATTTGTTCCACTCCAAATGGTATGACTTCAAGTGGTAATCTTGACAAGTGGTCAGCAACACTGTTTTCTTTCCCTTTTTTGTCTTTGATCTCTAGCTCAAATTCTTGGAGGAGTAGAATCCATCTTAATAATCTGGGCTTTGCATCCTGCTTTGTCAAAAGATATTTAAGAGCAGCATGATCAGTGTATACAATTACTTTTGAACCCATTAAATATGATTTGAACTTATCAAAAGCATGTACAACAGCTAAAAGTTCTTTTTCTGTTGTTGTGTAATTCACTTGTGCAGGATTTAACACTTTGCTTGAATAATAGATAGCATGTAATTTCCTATCTTTCCTCTGTCCTAACACAGCACCCACTACACTATCACTTGCATCACACATGAGTTCAAAAGGTAGTGTCCAATCTGGTTTTGCAAGAATAGGTGCAGAAATTAGTTTCTCTTTTAAAACAGAAAATGCATGCAAACAATTATCATCAAATATGAAATCTGCATCTTTTACAAGTAAATTACTCAAGGGTTTAGCAATCTTGGAAAAATCCTTTATGAATCTTCTATAAAAACCAGCATGTCCTAAAAAACTTCTAACTCCTTTAACATTGATAGGTGGAGGCAATTTATTAATGACTTCTATTTTAGCTTGGTCCACCTCCATTCCTTTCTCTGAAATTTTGTGACCAAGGACAATGCCTTCTTGTACCATGAAATGGCAGTTTTCCCAATTTAACACAAGATTAGTGTCTTGACATCTCTGCAAAACAGTGGATAGATTAGCTAAACAATCATCAAAAGAATCACCAAAAACAGAGAAATCATCCATGAATACTTCTATGATGTCTTCTACCAAATCAGAAAAAATGGAAAGCATGCATCTTTGGAAAGTGGCAGGGGTATTACATAGACCAAATGGCATTCTCCTATATGGAAAGACTCCAAATGGACATGTAAATGCAATTTTCTCTTGATCTAAAGGATCTACAGCTATTTGATTATATCCTGAATACCCATCAAGAAAACAATAAAATGAATGTCCAGCAAGTCTTTCTAACATTTGATCGGCAAATGGTAGTGGGAAATGGTCTTTTCTGGTTGC
The DNA here is from genome assembly GCA_024086825.1 of Abrus pulchellus subsp. cantoniensis. NCBI lineage: Eukaryota > Viridiplantae > Streptophyta > Magnoliopsida > Fabales > Fabaceae > Abrus > Abrus pulchellus. The sequence goes on from CM044056.1 coordinate 19,372,297, forward strand.
ATCATTTAATTTTCTATAGTCTATGCACATTCTCCATCCAGTCACAGTCCTAGTAGGGACAAGTTCATTCTTTTCATTAGGTACCACTGTACCTTTCTTTGGAACAACTTGGACTGGACTTACCCAATTGCTGTCAGAAATTGGGTAAATTATTCCTGCATCTAACAGCTTTATAACCTTTTTTTTTTACTACCTCTTTCATGGCTGGATTTAACCTCCTTTGTGGCTGCACAACAAGTTTGAAATTCTCTTCAAATAAAATTCTGTGCTTACAAAATGAAGGATTTATACCTTTCAGGTCTGCAATACTCCATCCAATTGCAGATTTGTGTTTTCTCCAAATTCTGAGCAATTTTTCCTCTTGTTCTTCCTTAAGTTCATTATTGATGATAACTGGATTTTCATGTTTCTCATCCAGAAATGCATACCTCAGGTGTGAAGGAAGTTGTTTCAGTTCTAGCCTTTGCTTTTCCTCTTCTTTATCATCCTTTTCTAGCTTCTCCTTCACTGAATTTTCTGCAGATTTTCGAATTGGCAGAGCTTCTAGTTGCTGCTGCACTTCCATACTGTATTCTCTATGCAAAAGTTCAGATTTATTGCTCCCTACAGATATTATTTCTTCTAACACCGCAAGTTCATCAGTTTCATTAATATGGTGTTGTGTAATGAAAGCATCCAGTATATCTACCTTCATACATGTGCTATCTTCAATTGGATATTTTAAAGCTTCAAATACATTAAATATTACCTTCTCATCTTGAACTCGAAGATGAGTTCACCTTTTTGCACATCTATTAAAGCTCTCCCTGTTGCAAGAAATGGTCTCCCTAGGATCAAAGGAATGTTAGAATCCACCTCCATGTCCAGAATTACAAAATCTGCAGGAAAAATGAACTTGTCAACTTTAACTAATAAATCTTCAACAACTCCATATGGATAAGTGTATGATCTATCAGCTAACTGCAGTGTAATGTTGGTGGGCTTCACTTCCTCTATGCCAAGTTTCTGCAGAACAGCCAATGGCATCAGATTTATGCTTGCTCCCAAGTCACACAATGCTCTTCCCACAGTGCAGTTTCCTATTTCACAAGGAATGCTAAATAATCCAGGATCTTTAAGCTTTTGAGGAAGTTTTCTCTTGAGAATGGCACTGCACTCCTCTGTCAAAGGTACTGTTTTATCATGCTCTAGCTTTCTTTTTCTAGAAAGTAGTTCTTTCATAAACTTTGCATATGAGGGCATTTGCTCCAAAGCTTCTGCAAAAGGAATGTTAATTTGTAATTTCTTAAAGACATTCATAAACCTTTCAAATTGTTCCTCTTGTTTAGGATTTTGGACTCTTTGAGGATAGGGCAGCCTCTTGTATTTTTCTGGGTCTATTGGCTTACAAGCTTCCTCAAAGAGTTGGTTTTTGGTTTTCCTTTCAGAATTCATAGGAACATCTACTTTTTCTTCTGAATGGTCTTTCATCAATAGCTTAAAATTTCCTTGCTGCAGATCTTGTTCAATATTTCTTTCTCGCAAAGGCATTCACTTTCTTTTCTCATTGGTTTAGGGCTTGCAACTACAGCTCCACTCCTTGTAGTTATGGCTTGACATTGCTCTTTAGGATTGATTACTGTATTGCTTGGAAATCTTCCTTCATCCCTGCTAGATAATTGTTCAGCTAATTGTCCGATCTGTGTCTCTAATTTCCTCATGGAGGCTTCTTGGTTTTTGAAGCTTGTTTGAGTCACCTTCATGAATTGCAGCATAGTCTCTTCCATCTCGGTTAACTTCTCATTCATAGGTCTGGAAAATTTTTGATTTCCTTGAGGTTGAGTGGATGAATTCCTCTGAAAATAAGGCTGTTGTGTTGCTGGACCTGCATTAGAAAAAGGCAAATTTGAGTTAGAATTCTTTGCAGCAGAATATTGATTATTCCAATTAGAATACTGCTGAGTTCTATTATTTGAAAATTGAAATCCAAGGGGATATGATGGCTGTTGTCTCTGAAAATTATTCATATAATTCACTTGCTCTTGTGGTTCACTTGTGGATGCCTCACATGCACCATTTGCATGGTTTCCTCCACAAAAATCACAACTTAGCTGACTGGTAGCCATACTCTCTGTTTGCAGATTGTTGATTTGTTGTGTTAAGGCAGCTAATTGTTCTGAAAACATTTGATTTTGTAGCTGATTTTGTGCAAGAAAAGTTTCCAGAACCTTAGCTTCATGACCAGAATTTCTTCCTTGATTCCTTGAGTTTGAATTCTGATACACTAAAGATGCCATCATGTCAATAATCCTTTGAGCTTCTTCTAAGGACTTTGTATTTAATGAACCTCCCGCAGCAGCATCAACCATTGTTCTTGTTACTGCATTCATCCCATTATAAAAAGTTTCCAATTGCATCCAATCTGGAATACAATGATGTGGACACCTCCTAAGCAATTCTTTATATCTTTCCCAAGCTTCATACAATGATTCTCCATCTTGCTGCACAAAGGATGTAATTTCTCCTCTCAACTTAGCAGCTTTGGATGGAGGGAAGTACTTAGTTAAAAACTTATTCACAAGTTCTATCCAGGTTGTGATGCTTCCTTGTGGTTGAGCTTGTAACCAGCATTTTGCTCTATCTCTCAAGGAAAAAGGAAATAGTCTTAATCTGATAGCTTCTTCACTAACTCCATTCATTCTTATAGTGTCACATAGCTGCAGAAAATTTGAAATATACAGGTTAGGGTATACTAGTTGTTAGCAACGGCGCCAAAAACTTGTTGTTAGCAATCTACACTAGCAAGTATACTAGCATTGCAGCAAGTGATAAGTAAATTTAAGATCCAAATATCGTCTCCACAGGGAATTTAGGTTCAAGTACCACTTCACAGAATTATAACCATTTGAGTCATACAAATTTTGGAATGAGATTTGTATCATATAACAACACTAAACCAAAGCAATTAAAGGTAAAGAACTTGCAGACAAACAGAGTATAAAATTGTGATGAAATGAAATAGCAATGAAGGATAGTTAGGAATTTATTTCACAAGAATATCAATATCAATCCAATTAAATCCTCTGAACATTCAAGCAATTGAATAATTGACAATCGGTTCACATATACCTAGCCAAAGGTTAATTCCTTAACTCATTGACCCTAATAATCCACTAAACCTCCCTAATCCCTTAGGTGAGATTCAATTTCAGGTTGCATTAAGAATTAGAACTATAAGATTGCAGAATTAGGTCTCCTTATCCCTAAGAAATCCCTAAACACTGGTTGCCAATTCAGATCGGAGCAAACAATCCAATTCCCATTGGTAAAGATTCCTCTTGATTAATCAAATGAATTTCCATTCAAAGATTGCATGAAAAGCAGAATTAACAACTCAATTAATCCAAGAACTTAAAGTTCAGAAGATAAAGTCGAATCAATACATCAATTCGAGTTCCATAAACCCCTAACAATGGGAAATTAAGCACACATTGCAAAAAAAACAGAGAAAGAAGAAGAAGAAGATGAAGAAGAATGCAGAGCAGCCATGGCCACGAACTCCAATCCAATCCCTCTTCTTGGAGCTTCAAGCTTCGACCCCAATCTTCTCTCCACTCTCTCTCAACGACAATCTAACTAACAAAATAGAAAATGAGCAAAAGATCCCAGTTTTTGCGCTTCAATCATGTATATATAGAAACCTCAGTTCTGCGCGTTGTCACTTTTCTTCACAAGAGTAATCACGCAGAAGCTTTATGTAGTGCGCGTGTTCACTTTCAAGAGCAAGAGTAAGCACGCGCAACTTGCAAAGTTGAAGGCTTCTCTGGAACATTCATTTTTATTCATAATCGTGGCAACGCAGGAGGTCAAAGGGCTGCGCGTGATCACTTTCGTGAGTAATAGTAATCACGCGCAAGCTGTCCTGATACAAGTGCCTCTGGAACATTCACTTTCGTTGGCGAAAGTGACAACGCGCAGCTCATCAGGAATGGAGTCTTCTCTGGAACGCTCACTTTCGTTGGCGAAAATGATAACGCACACTGGCAACGCTCACTCTTGTAACTAAAAGTGATTACGCACAGGCTCCTCTTCTCATTTAGGCTTTGGAATGATCACTTTCACTAACAATAGTGATCACGCCCAGCCTGCATCCCATAATTCTTGTATTTTGGAGTCCAACATTGCCATTCTTCCTCTTCCTTTCCATTGATAATCCATTTCCATGACTTTTGCTCAGATTATTCCTTCAAAAACAAGATAAATTCCTTAAGAACTAAGCATAAATTCTACAAATGCGAAAATAACTACAAATTGAAATAAAACTTTCAATCATTCTCTTTTTCTGAGTTTTTCTGCTTTCTTCATATATTTTCCTTATTAAATGAGCTAGAATTATGCTAAAATATCAGTAAAAATATAGATTCATCAAGGGAGAAATTACTTTCCCCGAACCCTAACCCCCTTTAAATCCTTTTCTGGTCGCGACACTCTCGCTACAACGAGATAGACCTCACTGCAGCGAGAAGCCCTCTCGCTACAGCAAAAAAAAACTAGAGAAAATTGTACTCTGATTTCTATAAAATCTCACTACAGCAAGGTCCTCTCGCTACAGCGAGATTGCACCCAGAAATGCACCCCAAACTGTTGCTCTATCGCTACAGCGAGACGTCTCTCGCTACAGCGAGAAGGCGACAATTCTGGTCCTTCCTACTAGCGCCCTTTCACTACAGCGAGAATTCTTTCGCTACAGCGAAAACAATCCAGTATCACGCTCTACACTTAGACACTTAGCCCATTTCAGCCCTATCCAGTCATGCATACACACAATACACACATCTATATACTTAATACACATAAACATCATTATCAAGTAAATCAACACACACACACACACACACACACACACACACACACACACACACATATATATATATATATATACATTTAGATTTATATAATTATCAATAATTTATATTATAAAAATTTGGGCATTACAAAACCAAGCCCTAAACTTACCTAGATCAGCACTAGATAGAGGTTCTCACTTGAATCTGGAGAAAGTTCAGCCTTGAGAAGGTTTTCTTGGAGTGAAGAGGGTCAGAGAACGAAGGGAAAGTGAGAGGGGTTGGTGATTTGATCAGTACTGGAATCCCTTATGTTGACTGTCATTTTTGCTGCATTGAGAATTTTTTGCTCCAACGAGAGTGTTATTGAGTTAACCTTATCCACTTCTCGCTACTATGAGACTCTTTCACTGCAATGAGAAGGCTCCAGAGAGCCTCACCTTGGAGGACTTGTTTTCTCTACAGCTAGAGAAATCTATCCTGCAACTCAACATTAACCAAAACCTTCCAACTCACACAACATGCATCAAATTTTTACACATCAACCCCACAACTTATACATACATAATTTTAAGACATTTCACACCACAACCAACATACCACATCACATTTCAAAACACATGGATGTCGCAATTAATTTAATACATGATTAATTCTAAAGGAAAATAAGTATACACACAACACAGGCCTGCCATCATATCCATAAATCCCTAACTACAAAGAGTTTAGAAAGCCATTACAACATGAAAAGAAGAAGGAGATGAGAAGAGAAATATCTTCAATCTGATTCCTCAATATGTGAAGCTTTGTGTTCATTCCCAAACTCTCTCTCAGACTCTCTCAAGATAAGAAATTGAATAGGAAAGAAAAAATAACAAAAGATCCTCCATCTCTACACTGAATTTGTATTTATATTTTTTTCCCGCCTCTTTGACTTATTCACTTTGAATGTATAGAGTGAACACGTAGAGGGTCTTTTAGAACATTCCTAGGCTAAAGTGATCACTATAAATGAACAAAGTGATCACTTGGTGTGGTTTTCCAAGGTTTTGACATGTGCGTGTTCACTTGGAGCGCATTAAGTGAACAAACGCAACCTTCTTCAACCAAAGCTTCTCTGGAGTGAACATTTTAAGTGTAAAGATTGGTAACGCCCAACTCTTCATGATGCGCGTGTTCACTCTGAAAGTTTGAAGTGTTATTGTGCATCTATCTTTTGTGAAATAAGCCTACGCGTATTCACTCTTTACTTGGATTTTTGCCTCTAAAGTGTTTACTTTGAGTGCATAGAGTGAACACTTTCACTTCTTCTTCCAAACAAAGGCTTTGAAGTGTTTATTTTGAGTGCATAGAGTGAATACTTTCACTTTTTTTTGCTAAATCCACTTTAGAGTTGTCACTTTGTGTGTCCAAAGTGATGACTTTCAAAATTTATCTTTTGATTCTCCACTCTTTAAGTCCAGTTTTTCTACTTTCTTCTTTTTTCTTCCTTTGAATCTCAGGCTCATGACTTCTAGTTCAGATTTTTTTTACAAAAGTTCATTCTAACAAGCAAATTATATAAAAAATTATATAAAATCTAAAATAACTAACCTACTCAAAGAACATTAAACATGTAAGAATTTTATGTGATTTTGAGCTTTATTAATCAACTTTACTAATGAACAACTATTAAAAATTGAGCTAAAATACTAGTAATATGTGATTTATCACTACTAACTATTTGACCAAATTGATGAACTTCCTTTGGTTGATGGGTCATTTTTGAGCTTCAACCATTTTGTGAAAATCAATGGACTTAACTTAGTAATTCAACAATGCATATGACGTTATTCTTTTAGAAGGATTGATAAATGAGTTTAATTGATTTGACAATAAATATAAAGCTTCACTCGAGAATCATTTGTCTGCCATTTATGAAGATAAATGGATTTAATTGCACTACAAGAAATAAGATATTTGGTATTGACTATTTTTCAATAACCTAAAGTTGTAAGCATTAAATACTTATATTTTGTAATAACATTTATAAGTCATTATAAGAAGTTTGTTTTCTCCACAACTAGAAGATAAAAAAAACTTATTTTAATAACTTTCATCATTATTGCAAATAATATAATTATTTATCAATAATGTCAAATGTCCATACTAATTAAAATATTTAATAGATGAAACTTTTAAAATAATCATTTAATTTGTCACTTGAAAACAATATAAAAATATTTTGTCTTACCAAAATATTTAATTAAATTTATAATTTAGTAATTAAATATAATTTTTAAAAATTGAATAACAAAAAAGTTATATTTTTATAATATTTTATTATTAATTATTTTAAATAAAATCAATTTTATATTCGCGCATAGTATGAAAATTAAATCTAGTAATAATATGAAAAATTACAGGAAGTTGTGATTTTGAAGTTTGATTAAAATGAGCTAGAATGTAAAGAAAAGATGCTAAAAAAAGTCAAAGAATAAGTGAATTTTGTATTTAAATTTTGAATTGTAAATTTTAAATTTACATATTTTACCTTTTTGAATTATGATTCTGGAATTGGCGGCTCGAGCCTCTCTTTATCTCATCCACATTTAATATTGCCTCAAAGTTCTAATCTGAAGAAGAATATAGAAGAGTCAAGCAGAAAAAGAGGGGAAAAAGCTCTCCGCTCTCGATTCTCGTGTAGCTAGATCCTCCGAAACCACAAGAATTCTTAGTTAGAATGAGATTCCAACTCAGCATCTTTTGAGAATTTGAGAAGAGTTGCTCTTTGGAGAGTACAGTACGATGAAAGTTGTAAGCTGTGTTCAAAAAAAATTATTGTCTATCGCTAACCTCTATGGTAAAATCAGTCGAGGTCTGAGAGGCGATAGTTTATCCTGTAACGAATGTTAGCGGTTCGAGTTCGGCTCAAGCAACATGTGAAGCTTAATGACCAATCTACCTTCTTTAATATCTAGATGTTCATGATTTTGCTCATATTTTTCATTAACAGACAAAGTACAATGAAAATAATTGTCATGAACTTTGAGACTAAATTTAGGATGTCACTCTACACTTTCTACCTAATTCTTCCCATTCTCGATGGGCTTGATATTTTGAGAAAGCCATTTGCCCATGAACCCTTTCATAAGCTTCAGTCCAAGTTTTGAAATGTTAGAGCCACATAATTTATTGCAAGTCGCTTTATTTTAGTTAACAGTAATTGTTCTATTGTAATTATTTTGTACTCTTGTAGTATATATTGCAATCCCCTTGTGTATCGTATGCACGTTGAATTCTTCTCATTCTTTTCCATAGAGCTTTTAGAATTCATTCATTACTTCTTCTTCCCTGTTCCCTTGCCATGTTTCATTCTTGACAGCTAGTCAATCATGCTAACGAAAATGTTTCAAGGGTTAGTTTGAAACACTTAATTTTCCTTGTTTTGTTTTAAGTTTTTCATAATGTTTTGAAAAACTATTGTTGAGAACACACAAAAAAAAAAAAATGTATGATGGCAACAATTTCCACCTCCACTCCCTCTCAATGGCAAAGAAACCAAAGCCTTAGCATTGGATATGAATTATGATATTGTAAATTTATCTATCATGGAACCTAAGTCAGAATCTTCAACCTCTCCATTTTGTGTAATCACTTTCTCTTCAAAATCACCTCACCCACTCCTCCCACTCTCTTGTTCCTCCAAATTTGGATCCACACAAGTTCTCCTCCCTCACCTTTTCCCTAAGCCTCCTCCCAAGGTGCCTCCATCGTTTGAAACCTTGATTTAAAAACCAAAATTAGACCCAAAAAGAAGAAAAAGAAGGAAAGACGGGGCATGTATCAATGTTTTGAAACAAGTTAGATGTCATGGAATTTTATATTTTCAAAACTCAAAAAGAGATATTACTTTTAAAAAGAAATTAGTCCATCAAACAACATTTTTTTTGTTTTTCTTTTAATTTTTAAAACATAAATCTGATTTCAAAATGTGTAAACAAACATGTACTAGTTTTATCTTTTTTTTAACTTGACAAGCAACCACTAATAAATCATCCACCACATAGATAATCAAGGTGTGTCGATATCCCCCACAACTAAAACATGCATGGTTTAGTACAACATCAATATCAGTGTTCAGTGTTTTAGCTCCTGATAATATTTTATTCAACAACACACGTCAAAGTCACATTTTCCTACCTCCGGAGCTAAATTATAAAGACATAGAATGATGGCTAATAGATTTTGTGACTAACTATGGTAGCTAGCTATCTTTTTGGACCATGAAACAGCTAACTTTAATAAATAACTAGTATTTGAATTCCGTGGAGTAAATCAAATAATGCACGTGGCTTTACCAATTTCTTCCTCTAAATGCTTAAAAATAAGAACCCCTTGTTCCCACATGGTGTTAGTGCTGTATTGTTTACTCAAATATAGTCTGGTCTTAAAGCTACCATTGTTTATGTTGATTTTACTTTATGGCTAACAAATTTGCCTTTTCTATAAAATGTTTGGTTTTTATCCATCAACATTATGCTTACATTTTTTTTACATATATATAAAAAACTTAGTATAAAAAATGAATAAAACTTCTCCCCTAAATTAAAAACAACTTATACATTTTTTTCATAGAAATAAATTATTTTTAACTAATAAAATAGTTTTATTCATTATTTATACTGTTTTTTTTTAAATACTTTTTTATAAATTCATCCAAACGAAACTAATATTTTTTTTATAATAATCACACAAAATACCGAAATTTAACATTCTAAACTTAAGATTCTTGAAAAATATAACAACAATTTTTGTAAACTTTTTTAAAATCAAGATAAGTATTGATCAGTTATTATATTTAAAATATTAAATGCAAATTAAAAATACATATATGACACATATAGCATAACTAATTAAATGAAATAAGTAAAAACGCAGCGTATAATAATTTATGTTTTCCTCATTTTCCTATCCTCAGAAAGAAAGAGGTGGTGAGATATAATATAACAAAATCATACCTAATATTTTAAAGAGATAAGGACAAAATCTTTTGTATACAAGGCCACAACGTTTCCCCGAGTATGCTAAACTCATTCTATACCCATAGTGTCAGAAATTCACCCAAAGAAAATGGTAGTGAAAGGTGAGCTTGTATCTAAGGACACAATAAAGCCATCTTCTCCAACCCCTGATCATCTTAGAAACTTCAAAATCTCCCTCCTTGATCAACTGGCCCCTCCATCATTTTATGTCCCCATTCTCTTGTTTTACTCTGCCCCTGATGTCACTGCTTTTGGCATTGATTTCAAAACCATATCTAATAAGTTAAAAGCATCTTATCTACCATCCTCACACACTATTACCCATTTTGTGGAAGACTCAAAGGTAACTCGTCTGTTGAGTGCAATGATGAGGGTGTTCTATTCGTTGAGTATAAATTTTCCACTGAACTCTCAAACATTTTGAAATCCCCTCAGCTTCATGAGATCAATGAACTTTTCCCTTTTGATCCTTACAACCCTCCAGCAGAATACAATGAAAACATGACAATTCAATTGAACGAATTCAGGTGTGGGGGTATAGCACTTGGCGTGTGCTTCTCACACAAGATTGCTGATGGTTCCACAGCAGCATCATTCCTCAATGCTTGGGCTTCAACATCGAAAGGACAAGGCAATAACATTGTGGCACCACCTCAACTGGAGGAAGCAACCCTGCTTTTCCCACCAAGGAACATAGAGATGGACATGACACGTGGCCTGGTTGGCCACAAAAACCTCGTCACAAAGAGGTTGGTATTTTATGAGAGTGACATATCTAGACTAAAACAAAAAGTGGGGTGCTTCAATTTCAATCCCACACGTGTTGAAGCCGTGACAGCACTCATTTGGAAATCATCATTGGAAGCAGCAAAAGCAACTTCAGGGGAACAAAAATGTCCAGCATCTATTATGGCCCACGCGGTGAACATTCGTAGTAGAATGGCCCCAACTTTGTCGAAGCATTCAATTGGAAATCTCTGGCAACCAGCAGTGTCTTCGCTGGTGGAAGTGAGTGGCGAAGTAAGGTTGCACGATTTGGCAGGATAGTAAGAAAAACTATAAGAAAAGTTGACGGAGACTATATAAGTAAACTTCAAGGAGTTGAATATTTTAAGGTAATTAACTCTTTAGAATCATGGGTAATGGCTGCGGAAAAGGGTATTCCATGTCATGGCTTTAGCAGTTGGATAAAATTTGAGTTTTATGAAGCTGATTTTGGATGGGGCAAGCCAACTTATGTGCGCACAATCGGTGTGCCTATAAAAAATGTCGTAATTTTGATGGCCACAAAGGATGGGGATGGCATAGAGGCATGGGTAACCTTGACTACTCGTGACATGCTCGAATTTGAGCGTAACCCAGAACTTCTCGAGTTTTCGTCATTGGATTTTAATTAATATTGTCTCCTCATGGTAATTACATAGTACCTCTTCTTCTTACCATAATGCTTACAAATTATTGCAGTGCTTCATATTTAGGTACATCCTTATTTGAAGTCGCTAAAATTGTTAGAATTGATATATGGCTTTGGCGATCTAAAAGCTTGTATTGACAGCAAGCTTGTAGCTTTGCAGCTAGCTTATTGATATTTGAGCAACAAGTTGAATGTTATTTTTTTAAAATTTAACTATAAACTTTTAATTAATTATAAGTTGATGTTACTAAACACACAACTTTTGTGTATTTACAACTTTGTTGTGTGTATATTATATTTAAAAAATCAACAAAACTGAAACTTCCTATACTTTTCCAGTAAAATTCAATAAGTGCCTACAATTTAAAAGTTATAACTTTCTCTTGTAACCTTTGGTTTGTGATCTTGCCAAATTTGACTTTACGTGTCAAGTTTAAGCATGGAAATAAATTCTGAACCGTTGGTACCCGCTTGAAATGGGTGCAGGTAGGATCCGACGGTGAATTTTTTCAATTTGCAAAAGCATGGACAATTTTGAAAAATATTGTCCACTCAACTTTGACATCCATGACATCTTACAAACACATTTGTCTTAAATATGATATTTTGTTTGTTAAAAAAGATAAGAAAAAAAAATAGGTTATCAAATGATTGGGTCCGTAGGTTTTGATTCTTTCTTCTACATACTATATTTTTCAATGTCCTGAAAAAATTAAGACTGCGTAGTTTTAAATAGAAATTTTTTTTGAAAGATATCTTAACAAGTTGACCCTTTGAGATTATTAAAATGATTTAGAAATATTTTTTTATTTTTTTTATTTTTCTTTCTAAAAATATGATAAACAATTTAATTTTATTATCGTATAATTTGTGAATGATAAAATAATTTATACATTATTATCATTAAGTTTTATTTTAATTTGAAAACTTCTTTTTGACTATATATTTTTTTAGAGAAAACAGTAATAAAACATCTAATGTTTTTAAATGATAATTCACGTGTATAGGTACTAGATAGATAGTGTTAAAATATACTGATACCCTTATGATTTTACGATGCATGAATGACAGAGTAGTTTATTCATTGTCTTTATAACATTGTTGTGTGAATTAAAGTGAATATTTATTTTTGACTATATATTTTTATAGGAAATAATAATAAAATATCCGATATTTTGAAAAAAATTGATATTAATAATAATAATTCACGTATATGTGATACTAGATAGTATAGCTAAATTAATACCCTTATGATTTTACAACGTACGAATGATAGAGTAGTTTAGACATTACTATTATAACATCATTGTATGAATTAAAAAAAAATTATTTATTTATTTTTCAATTAAAGAAATTATAAATTTTATTTTAAAATTATTTATTTATTTATATTATCATAAAGTTTAGAAAAATTCTTATATATTAAACCTTTTAACATGCAAATGATAGAATAATTTATCCATTGTTATAAATTGTTGCATAAATTAAAATAAATTGATTAAAAATAAAAGCCTAAGAGAACTTATGATATTAAAGCTATTAATTTAAAATTTAGTTTTGAAATATTTTTTATTTCATTTAAAAATACATGTAAAAACAATAACTTATCTAACTATTTTTATTATTAACTGTCACATGAATACTTGTTATCTAAAAATATATTGCAATGTATAATTTTAATTTTATATATATTTTAAGGCTTAATTGAATATATATTTTATTTTTATTCAAAGGAAGAACAAAATATTAAGAATAAAAATACAAGTTATATATCTTCGTTAATTCGTTTAATCCTTCTTTTAAAGAGATATTTTATTGTAAGTTAATAGATCAATACTATACATGTCATAATATGTAAGTATTACTATACATGTATTATAAGTACATCCTTCGATGTATTATAATACCTATATCATAATTACATCCAGCAATTGATTATGATTCACGTATTATAATTACACCTCTCATAATTCCACTATCTTGTTATATAAAAATCATCAATCAATTTCACACTACACGGATCAATACAATGTGCTGAAGATCGAACACTTCCGAACTCAAACCAATCATACAATTCAATATACACACTTTTTTGGTATTAATAAAGTCATCTATCCTAAAGTTTGGCATTATCTAATATTCATTATATGTCTATTATTAAAAAATATCAAATAGTAATCTTAATTACCTCTTAACAATGTTCACTAGTAAAATCATAATATTTCTCAAAAAATGGTTCTGTTAAGAGCTTTTGTTATAAATTGTATTTAACTAGTTCTAAAAATAATTATGAATTTTTCATGTTAAAAATCTCTATTCCTACACTTGAGATTTTGAGGAAACATTAGAATTCTAGGGTTCTAATAGAAAAACTTAGTATTTTCAAATCAAAATATCGAAAAAGAGTTAGAGTTTGGGATTAACTCTCCTTACCTGGAAATGGATCTCTCAGATTGAGTTTTCCTAAATATCCAAGAGAGGGGTACAACGTCCCAATGAAGGATATCGTCTTAAGGGTTAAGGTTTCCTTAAGTATCACAAAGCATAAAAATTTAGATTAAAGAAAACTGAAAAATAGAAATGAAGTTGGAAAACCAAGCTTCAAGAAACTTACTTGGATATGAATGGAATAGACGTTTGAGCTCAAATTCAGAAGAAAGTTGGGATTCAGGAGAGTTTTCTCTTAGAAAAGAAGGTGAGAGAACGGAGGAGGAAAATTTGTTTGTGAGAAATGAACATTTTTAGGGATGGGGTTCCTTAAATACTCCTTTAAATTTGCGCATTCTTGCTTGAACAAGCCCAACTTTTGCTTGGGCAGACCATCCTTGCCAGTGCAAGGTTGCTTTTTTCCTGAGTGAGACCCCCTCTCGCTTGGGCGAGAGGACAATTGGGTAGGTCTTATTTTGTTTTGCTTGAGCAAGAACATTCTATAATGCTCAATTTAGCACAATTCAGTCTTGCTTGAGCGAGACACTCTGCATCCAGAACCTCTAATTCTTCCTAGAATAAGGCAATACAAGTCGTGGCTATAATTCTTAGGTTATCATTCACATATCACACCTAACGGTTGATCTTAAACCTTCACAGCTAATTATATCAAACACAACAACCCCTCGACACTGCAATTGCATAGCTCTTATTCAGCAACTATACAACTCACACATACATAATCCAAGTCATTTCAAATCGTTATTGACATACGATATCACATTTAAAATACAAAGGCATCGTCGTTCAATGATTACATCATCATCTTTAAAGGAAATATTTATACATATAATACAGGCTTGACATAGGTAACTCGAGAAACACGATCTGTACCAAGGCCTTTATGATAATGTTTTCCTTTGAGGCAGAGAAGGGTGTGAAGGTTGAGCGTATACACGTGGTAAATGAATTCTTGGAAGTTTTTTCAAAGGATGTAACCAAACTGCCACCAGAAAGAAAGATTGAGTTCAGAATCGATCTCATGCCGAGAGTAAGCCTAGATTCTGTTGCGCCTTATAGAATGTCGTCAGTAAAGTTAGTTGAGGTTAAAAAGCAAGTGGAAGACTTGTTGCAGAAGCAATTTGTGAGACCATCTGTGTCGTCATGGGGAGCTTCTATACTCTTAGTGAAGAAGAAAGGTGAGAGTGTGAGGATGTGTGTGGACTATCGACAGTTGAACAAAGTAACCATAAAGAACAAGTATCCTCTTTCCAACAAGGGGCTTTTATGTTCTCAAAGATTGATCAACGATCACGCTACTACTAGATACGAGTCAAGAATGAAGATATTCTTAAGATGGTGTTTAGAACTCGCTATGGTCACTACAAGTATTTAGTCATGTCTTTCAGTGTGACTAATGCTTTGGCAGTAATTATAGACTACATAATTGGATTTATCATCAATATCTGGATCAGTTCATAGTGGTATTCATTGATGACCTTCTAATCTACTCGAATAGCTAAAAAGAACATGTCGAGCACTTGAGGATTATCTTATAGATTTTGAGTGAAAGGCAATTATAAGCCAAGTTTTTGAAGTGCAAATTTTGGCTATCGCAGATACAATTCTTGGGTCACGTAGTGTCAAAGGAAGTAATCATGGTCGACCCAGTAAAGGTAGAAGCAGTGGTTCAATGGTTGAGATCTTCAACTCCAACAAAAATTTAAAGTTTTCTAGGACTTGCCAGTTATTATAGAAAATCATTGAAGGATTTCTAAGATAGCATTGCCATTGACAAAATTGACTCGAAAGAGGAAGTATTTTGACTGGAATAAAGAATGTGAAGCAAGTTTCTAGAAACTTAAAGAAAGGTTGACATCATCACTTGTGTTGATTCTACCAGATCTAGAACAAAAGTTTGAGGTGTTTTACAATGCTTCAGGACAAGAACTAGGATGTGTATTGATGCAAACTGGGAGAGTAGTTACGTATGCTTCTAGGCAACTACAACGTCATAAAGTCAATTACCCTACGCATGACTTAAAACTGGCAACAGTGGTCTTTGCACTAAAATTTTGAAGACACTATCTCTTTGGAGCAAGATTCAAGGTCTTTAGTGATCACAAGAGTCTAAAGTACTTGTTTAATCAAAAGAAGTTGAACATGTGACAACAAAGGTGGATAGAATATTTGAAGGACTATGACATTACGTTGTCCTACCATCCTGGGAAAGCAAACGTAGTTGTAGATGTGCTAAATAGAAAATCTTTTCATATTTCAGCTATGATGATGAAAGAGTGGAAGCTGATTGAAGAATTAAGAGATTTGAACTTAGTAGTGGAGCTACGATCCAACAGTCTGTACCTTGAAATCTTGAAGATCAGCAATAATTTCTTCACTCAAGTTGGAATTGCACAACAAAAGGATCTATATTTACAAGAGACGATGTGACAGAATGATGAAGGTAAGGACTTGGTGTTTCATTGTGATGCCAATGGACTAATAAAATTCAAGGAGAGAGTGTGTTCCTCAAAACGAAGTGCTAAAACATATGATATTGGATGAAGCACATAAAAGCAAGCTGAGTTTCCACCCAGGAACAACGAAGATGTATCAAGATTTATGAAAGAGTTTTTGGTGGTACAGTATGAAGGAGGTAGTGGAGTGTCTCTACTAGAAACACGTTAATTATAGACAAATATTTTTTCCATCTATAATACAGATGAATTTATAGATAAAAGTTAAAAAATTTTTTTTATTTTTGGAAAGATCCGTGTGCAATTTAGAGATAGATTTTTTTGTTTATAAAATCCATTTGTAAAAAGCCTGCCTTTGGGCACGTAACATCACAGACTATTACAGACAAATTTTTGCATTCGTATTTTGGAACATAGTTTTGACCTTTCATATAATTATTTACAGTAAAAAAAATTGGTCTGTAAAATCTCATAAACTAACATTACAGATGGAAAATTTTATTTGTAATTAGAAACTAAGGCACAGAATATTGAGCAAGAATTACAAACGAAAAAATTCGTCTGTAACTAAGGTGTTTAAACGTTGCATTTCATTAAACCAGTTACAGATGAAAAAATCTGTCTCTATGACCTCATAGACTAACATTACAGAAGTAAAAATTCATCTCCAATTTGAAACTAATGCATGAAATATTGAGCGGGAATTACAAACAAAAAAATCTGTCTGTTATTGCATTTAATAGAGTTACTGATGAAAAACTTTGTCTATAATTGAGGTGTTTAAACAGTGCATTTCATTAAACTAGTTACAGATGAAAAAATCATTTGTAATGTGTAAAATAGATCAAAACTGCACCTTCCTTTCTTCTTCCTCACTTTCCATTTTTCCTTGTCTTCTTCATCCTCCCTCTCTTGGAGCATCCATTTGGAAAACAAATTGTACCATTGTGTTTTTAGTACGATACTCTAACTTTTAATCGGTTAAGTTTTTAAATTTTTAATGTAGAATAAAGACTTGTGATTTCTAAGATAGAGTTATAGGATTGGAGATTGTATGACTAGGGAGATGGACATAGAAGTCCTTTCCTGAACTTAATTATTGTTTGCTATGGGATTGTTTGTATTTATAGAGAATGTAGAATACGTATTTTGTGGAGTTATAAGGGGATGTGCTCTAAAACAGTTTTAGAATTGTGATGTGTATGTTTATGATATTTATTAATATACTTTTATATAATATATAGATTATGTGTGAAGGTAATGTTTATTTTTTGTATTAGGTGTTAACATATGTAATTAAAGAAATATTCATACATTAAGGAAGATTCTATCAAAATTAACTTTAGAAATTGTTTAATGTAAAATAAAAGACATTCATATAGTATTGTGCATTTGTATTAGGTTTGATTAAGTTATGGTAGGTAAAGCTAAGAAAGGTGTTAATCAGTAAAACAACAGTCGTAATTGATCCAAATAATGTGAAATTAAATGTAGTAACTAGGATAAGCTAACCTAGGTCATGTTCCTAAGGATCATTGGATAGTTGAATGAATATCAAACATCTTCTATGTGTTATGTTCAAAAATAGGGGGGGAGTTTTCATATTGTTTTGGTAGAAACAGAGTTAAAAATCAAATTAGATTAAATTCAATGTAAATCAATAATCAATTCATTGATTCACAATCTAATGTAGAGTTTCTCATTGGATTCAAATTATGTTTTCTAATTATTGAACCTAGCCTCATTTTGATCTTTACAGAATAAGCATTCTGAATTCAAGGCTAAACCTAAATCAAGCAATTAAGCAATTCTTAATGAAGGATTAGTGTTCGGAAGGCAAGTGTACCCATCGAGAAGTAATAAAGGGTTCTTAAATTAAGTTCCTGAAATATCGTCCCACAAGGATTGATTTTCAATTACTAAGAATTTCCTAATTCAATTGTTTAAGATTCAAAGATACGAAATTAATTAAAAATAAGAATTTATAAAATCAATTATAAAACTAAAAGCAAGAATACACTGCACGTCTTAGTTAAACTTATCAAAGAGGAACCTAGGGCATATGGGTGTTCTCATTCAATCCTTTATGTTATTTTTCTATTTAGATCTAAATCTGATTTCCTTGTGATTACCAATCATTCATACGAAAACTATTAATACCCAATGATCATGCAATATTAATATTCTTTTCTCTAAATTAATATCCCCAATGGTCATACAAGACATCAATTTAAGAAAACTTAAGGAATCTATGGACTTGTTAATTTAATAACGATTAGAAGAGAAAGATTGGTTTGGTCCACCTAATCCTTTGTCTCGTTTTACCCTATAGATCTATTAATTAATCGAGGTACAGTCGCCTGACGATATAATTAATTAGGATTAAGAAAGAAGCGCAATAGGATAAAATCTAATCACATAACGGAAATCAAATTAAGATTCAAACATCAAAATCTCATAAATTCATAAACAATAGTTCCCATAGCCCTAACTATGGACTTAGTTACTCATGCTAAAGAAAAGAACTAAAACATTCATGAATAAAGCCATAAAGAAAAGCAAACTAGAATGAGCTGAGTTTCCAGTCTTCAAGTACGGTCGCTCGAAGCTCCAAGTCTCGCCAAGCATGTGCCAAGGATCCCGTGCAAGAGAGACGAGATGAGAGGTGTATTCTAAAGCCAAAGACAAGATGTCAAAAATGGTGTGTCAAAGATGTCTTCAATGGTGCATCAGGTCTTCCTTTAATAGGGTTTGAAAACTCTAAAAACTCTTCATTATTGGGCTTTTTGCAGATGAGCACGACCATGCAAGCATGCTGACTGCTGCAAAGCTCTAATCTTCCATCAATTTGGTCCCAAAATGCGCCCAAAATATACTTGCGGCCTCTTTATATCAAACTGCATAATTAACAACTAAATTAGTGTAAAATCCAATTCAAATAAATGTCAAATATGAATAAATGGGCTATAAAAGAGGGCCTAATTACAAACTTATCAATTAGCATCTCAAGCATAGAATCTTACGGACTTCCTCTCAATTGAATTCAAACCTTGCAAGAATAACACTCAACAAAATTCGAATTACATGCAATATAGAATCTCAAGAGAAATTCATTCAGAGGTTCAATTATGCAATTATTCCCCAATCAATAAAGATCATGCACTAAATTGAGAGAAGAAGAGAATTAGATTGAAGAATTGGAAAGTTTTAAGAGCAGTACCTCATATCTTTATGATTAAAGTATCAATTCAGTGAATTAATCTAAAAAACTAACCTTTCATTACAAGAAAATGCATAATTTCATAAAAAAATACCAGAGACATTCAACGAATGAAGAAGAAAAGAGAAATGAAAATGAAAATCCTTTGATTAAGCACTTGGAGATTGCCCTCACTCTCTAAAGTTTAGAAAAGAAAAATGACAAAAGATCACAAAAAGATGAGCTTAAGATCTACTTTTTGTGAGGAAAGTAACCACATAAAAGGTTTTCTAGAATGTCAGGGTCTGGAACAATAATTATTTATGAGAAAAGTGGCAATGCAGAGGTGAAATTCTTCATAAGGCTTACGCGTGGTCACTATTGGTACAGAAAAGAGCCATGCACAGCCTAGTTCCTTAAATTAGACTTGCACATGGTTACTATTTGGGTGAAAAGGAGTAACGCGCAAGTGATAAATTCATATTTTATTAGTATTTTAGTTCCATTTCTAGTATATTTTTAATAGAAATGTTGAATGAGAAAGTTGAAAATCCTATAAAGATGCTAAAATGTTTAATTTCTTTTAAATAGTCTAGTTAGTTTAGATTTTATGCATTTCTAGTATAAATTGTTAATTAGAATAAATTTTTGTAGGAAATTCTAAGCTGAGAGTCATAAGGCTAAGGATTCAAGAAGAGAAAGTAGAAGAAAGTGGCAAATCTGGACATAAAGAGTGAAGAATCCAAGGTTTAATGCTGAGTGTAATCACTATTGGCCCATAAAGTGACAACTTTGAGGTTAATCTAGCAGAGAATGATGGACGTGTTCACTATTTCTGTATAAAGTGAAAACTGTAGAGCCTTTGTCTAGAAGTAAGAATGAAAGTGTTCACTATTTATGTATAAAGTAAACACTATAGAGCCTTTATCCAGGAGCAAGCTTGTGCGTGAACACTTTCTGCATATAGAGTAACTATGCACAAGTCTGTTTAAGAGAATAAAGCTATGCGTGACTCCTATCTCTGCTAAAAGTAATCATGTGCATCCAAATAGGCCATGCATTATCACTATTTCTGAAAATAGTGAACAATATAGAGAAGCATGACATGAGTAGAGCTTGTGCGTGAGTCCTTTATGCATATATATGAACACGTGCAAGTCAATTTTGGGAAAACACTTTAGCGTGACCACTTTCCTCAGATAAAGTGACAACTTTAGCCTAGAAAGCACATAGGAAGCCTTCTGCGTGGTTACTTTTTGCAAAAATAGTAACCACGCCAGAAAGGCAGAAAAACTATAAATATGAATTCAGCTCAAATCTAAAGGATCTTTGGTCATTTTTTTTCTGTTATTTCTAATTTCACTTTTTCGGAGAGTTAGAGAGAAAGAGAGAGATTGGGGTGACTTCCAAGCTTCAATTCTTGGGGAATCAAATTGGGGATTAGATTTGAAGATGAATTTCTACCGTTCTTCTTCTTCTTCTTTTTCTTTCTTTCCTTCAATTCTATGATTTCTAAACTAGTTTCTCATATCTGAGTTAATTACTAAGATTAATGATATCTTAGGCATAAGTGCTCATAATCTTGTAATTCTATGATTTCTAACTTTCAATGCAATATTTAATTGAATTACACCTAAGGAATTAGGGTGATTAAGTTGAGCATTAGGATCATTAAGTCAAGGGATTGATCTTTGGTTAAAACACTTAGGAGTTCAGAACTTGATTAAATTGTCATTAAGAATTGGGTAAAGTAATTCCTAACTACAAGTAGTTCCCATAATCATCAACGATTGGCAATAATCAAGATTGAAGGTATAAAAAAGATGTCTAAGTTGTCACCTATGAGGTTTCTTTAATAGAGTTTCAAAACCCTAATATTTCTTTAAAGTTGGACTTTTTGCAGTTAAGCATGACCGTGCAAAGTAATATGCACAACCATGTATATGGTCAAAGCACTTTCGTGTTGGCTGTGGCAAAACCTTATTTTCCATCCAATTTGGGCGCAAAATGCACCAAAAGCCTGATTGTGTGACCTTATGTTAATTTGCACAATTAATATAGAAATTAGTGTAAAAACTTAATAAAATAATGGTCACGCATAAAGGTGTAGGCTATAAAAGTATATTAAAATACAAACTTATCAATACATGTGGTAAAAGAAATGACAAAACTATTAATGGTGTCAGGCCTGTAAATTTATTATTGAGTAACCTGTAATATTTTGTACTTGTTAAATGTTAATTGAAGAATTATTTGGTATTAAAAAAAATTTAGATGGAGTTTGAAATTATTTTTTTAAAAAAAAGTGAATAGTAAATCTGGCATGAACAGTAAAGCGATGTGAATAGTAACTTCGCACATGAATAGTACCAAATTTTTTTTTTCAAAATTTTGCCTATAAATAAGAGGCCTTGCATGAAATTTTCATTTCTTTACCCTTCTCAAAGGTTCTAGATAGATCCAAGGCCATATACTACCATTTTCTCTCATACTAAACCCTCTTAAACTTAGATTTATCACCAGATTTGAGTTCTATGTCTGTTTTGAAGGATTTGAAGTAAGTTTCTATAAGTTTAAAGTTAGATTTATTGTTCGTTTCTCTTCTTCTTCTCTTTCTTATAGATAGTTGATGATATCTTAGGAGAAACTTTGTTGTATAGCTAAATCTTCGGTGGATCATGTCGTAAAACAAGTAATATTTAGTAGATCTAGTGTGAATCATTGTTCTAAGTTAAGCAGAGCTTACTTTAACTATTAAACGATGTTTGGGACGATTTAGTATGCTATTACAAGAAATTTTGGGATGATTTTGTCAAATATCTTGGTAAAAGCTATTTTTCTATGCTATAACTATTGTTAATTCATTTAAAAGCTGAGATTTAACTGAAATATTATGAATTGTTTTAACTTAGTTGTTGAGTATATAATTTTGTTTGTGCTGCACCATGTTAAGATGTATGTCTTGCATCATTATAGAGCCGAGTTACATGTTTAGGTGGGTAGACATATAACGATAGAGCTTGTTGAGCTGTGCTGTGCTATCTGGATCCAGATACCGGAATGGGTCGCTCCCAGACTGGGTCAATTCCTTCTGAATTACTTAGACTGTGAAACTAGTTGGAATCATTTTCATATTGTGCATTAGATGGGCTGGGAATGCATGGGACTGTCATTATGAGTAATATTTTGCTCGATATATATGATTTTTTTTTAGTACGCTCACCCTTACATTTTTGTCTCTGTTGTTATGTGCGTGTTTACTGCGATGTCGTACGGTGGTATATGAGCAGATGTAGCAAGTGTTATATTTATTTCACAGGCTGAGAGGCCAGTGGAGAAGTGTTAGAAGGCTAGAATCGAGAAATTTTGCATTAAAGTCTTTTTCTTTATATTTTGAGACCTCATATAGAGAAAATTATGTAGTATAATTTTGTGTATTTTGAGTATTATAAACTAAATATAATATTATGTTATTCTGTTGGATATTTGTTGCAAGAAACTTTGTTTTATTTTGAATGAGAAGTGAATTTTATACTTATATTCTCCATTATTTATCTATCTTAAATAAGTAAGCGGTGTAGAAATAATGTTCTCAGTTCCTTATAAAAAAGGGATCGTGAAAAATGGAGTTGGCATTTGAAAAAAAAAAAAAAAAGACTTATATGAAACACTTTTACAGGTTAAAAGACTAAAATGGACCAAAAGATATTAGAGGATGAAATCTAAACTTACCTTAAAATTGGAAGATGAAAATACTAATTTAGCCTAAAATTAATGTTAATCAACATAATAAAATTCAAATGAGAAAAGTTAACATTTTCTCACTTGGATAACATTTATTTAATTATTAGAAAAATATTTTTATTGTAACATGACATCTATTATGACCAAACAATATAAGTTCATATTAATGTATAAAGTTTTATCTGATAGGAACAAGCATCATACATGTTAATAAACTCATTTTATAAACAAGATAAATAAAGGAAAGTGCAGTAAAAGTAAGAGATATGATAATAAAGTGACATCAATAATATACATATAAAAATTAGTAGTAGTATTAATAATAAGCATATGTTAATTTCAAACTCTCATTAACGTAAAATATCAAAAGACTTAACTAAATTAATATGAATTATGATTTTAAAAGGCTCCAATAGTTAAGCCTTTGGTTAATGGATTTAATTACATATTCTATATAGAAATGTGCTCAATATGAATGATAAAAAGCACAACAATATTATTGCAATATATGAAAATGCACAATAATATAATTACAACATCTTTTCTCTAACAAAAAAATATTTTATATCAAAATGCTTTGAAAGAAAATAATTGTTATTATATTGACAAAGTACAACAACATCATTGCAATATATCTTAAGTGACTAATGTAAAATATTTTAAGTTTATATTTATAGTTTCATTTTGATTTCTAAACACTTTTCATATGCTTTATTTTCAGAACTTTTGTCATTTCCTAGTAATTGAAATAAATTGTGCTTGTTACAATAAATGTTTTAATTTCACATTTTCGGTTATTTTAACCTTTAACTACTCTTTTGCTTATAACTTTCCCTAAAAGTATTATTTTTCACTGATTTCAATTGCATTGGATTCTACACATTCAGGACTTCAAAATGAATATATGGATCATTAGTTTTGGAGTTGTTTTTTATTTTTTATGATTTTTTTAAGTTGAGGCAGATTTGCTTAATCTTGTATACAGGATTGCATTTGAACCTTTGTTATTAAATATTTGTATTTGGACTTTTAGATACAATTAAGGCCTAAATTTTGTCCATTTAGTTTACCCTAATAAGAACCTATAAATAAATTAATAAGATTCTGAATTAGGTGTGCAATTTGATATTTTGAGTTTTGAGAGTTGGCTCTTAATAAGAATCCTTATTTTACCTTCTCTCAATTTCTCTCATCTTCCTCTCATTCTGGCTTGTGTTAAGTACTTCGATGGAAGGTTAAACCTCTCATTCAATCCGCAAAATCCAGATGGTGTGAATTTTATTTAAGTTTTAGACTAATTGCACCGAGTTTGTTCTCTTCTTCTTTAATCTCAAATTTATGAATTATGATTATGACTAATTTTTTTTGTGGGTTAGAATTCAAATTAGGATTCGATTGATATTCTGATTTGATAATTAAATTTGAATTAGGTTAAATGATTTAATAATGATTTAATTTAATTTGTAATATAGTTTAATTAGGTTATTCGATTGAATTAATAATTGGATTGTGTAATTGTTCAAATTCGTATTAAAATCTTTAGATACTATGATAATTAGAATTACATGCATTTGAGATTCTGTGCATTAATAATTCTTAATCTGTCTTTTTCTTCTAGTTAATTGCGCTCATAATTTTAATTTAATTAATTGATTACCTCCTCTCATTTTAAATTTTGCTCAATTGATTTGTTAAATTCTCCCGTTTAAATTTTTATTTGAAAAATCGCTTTGATGATCCTTGAGAGATGACTTTGGTTGCTTGCCTCGTGCTATACTAATTAGGTTTTTATTATTTTTAGATGAAGTTTTGGAATGAGATTTGTGAAGGGTTTTGTTCAAAGAATTAAGTTCTTTCAAGATATCACATAAAAGAGCATTTTTGAGAAAACAGAAAACAGAGAGAGTAGAACAAAAATTGGAGAACTAGGCTCCAAGAAACTTACTTAGAGTCGATTGTATTGAACGTCTAAGTTCAGATCCAAGGAATGGTTGAGGCTTAAGGAAGACTTTACTGAGGGAATAGAGTGAGAAGTTAGAGAGAATAATGAGAAATTTGTAACTTGGATTGTAAATCAAGTTTTCTGAGTTGAAATCCCTTAAATACTCTACAAACTCGCATGCTTTTACTTGAGCGAGATCAATCTCGCCTCGACAAGAAAACTAGACAGAGAGATTTTTTTCAATTTTTCTGATATTTTCGCCTGAGCGAGAAGAGGTCTAGAAAGCTACTAAATTTTTCCTGCGAATCTGCCTAAATGAGCTTCATCTTGCTTGGGCGAAAGGACAATTGGAGAAACTTTATCCTATCTCATCTAAGTGAGACTTATCTCGCTTGAACAAGAATGTCCTGAAATCTACTGGTCCAAAACATTTATTCTTGGTTGAGCGAGGCATGTCTTGCTTAAGTGAGACTCCTGCTACATACTTCATTCAAAGATTTTCAAATTAAAACACAATCCAACCCTAAATAATAGCAAACAATAATTAAGAAAAAAAAGGTGTTACATCATTTTCCTTTAAAGGAAAACACTTTAGATCAGTGCACTCTTAGATCTTTATTGTGAGTGGATTATATAGATAATTATGAAGAAAAGAAATGTATAAAATGAACTAACATGACTATTTTTCCTAATAAAAGCTTCTTACAATCAAAAGATGAAAATTGTTTACATTTGATTGCATAATTCATGATTAATTGTGTGTTTTTCATGTAAAAATTATACGAAGCTTAAAAAATATTCAAAGTTATAGCTTAATGATGTAAAAAAAAAAGTTAATTTTTTTTTATAATTTTGAAACTTTTTGTCATTCTTTCATTTCTTCACTTCGAGATTTCATTTTCTTCGATTGTCCTTAGATTTTTTTTTCCTTTGAGTTAGAGGTCAAAAATCTATGATAGTAAATATTGAAGCTCCAATGAAGATTTGTATCATTGCTATTGTAACACCCCTATTTTTATTATTTATTAGTTTTGTATTTGGTATGAGATGTTAATGCATGTTGCTTGAAATTAAGAGAGTTTTAAATGTTTAACTTACAGGATTTTTTGCTGTAGCAAAATGTGTCTCGCTAAGGCAAGAAATCAGCGTCCAAAATCAGACGTTCTAATGCTCTCTCCCTATAGTGAGGATCTTCTCACTGTAGCAAGGATGCTCTCGCTATAGCAAGGAGTTGACACTGTAGCTAGAATGATAGATAACAAAGTGCAATTTTATCTAGTTTTTTTACTGTAACGAGAATTGCTCGCTGTAGGGAGAATATCGTGAGTTGATGGGTATTTAAGGGTTTCTGAGTTAAGAAACTAAGATTATAATCCAAGTCATGACCCTCATACGTTCTTTCTGACTTCTCTCCTCATTTTCTCAGCAAATCCTTGGAAAAACTCCAACTTTTCTCTGATCAAAGTTTAGAAGATCATTTCCCTTATTATTTGGTAAGTTTTGGAGCTTTGTTCTCTATTTCTTTGGTTATTTTTTTGTTCTTCCTCCTCTAAAGAGAAACTCTTGTGATATTTAGGAAGAACTCAGCCTTTTGAGTAAGATCCTTCGAAAACCCTTTACTGAACTTTCATTTTAAGGTAAGGAAAGCTATATTTTGTTACTAAGAAAGTGGTATGCTTGTATTCATGAAGATGTTATGATGAAGTGTATGATTTTAAGTATATGTTGAATGAGAACATGTTTTTGTTATGTTTAAAGCATTTTTTGTGATGTTTGATGATGTGTATAATTTTTATTTTGACTGTATATGCATGTACATGGTGGACTGAGTCTGAGGGGACTAACCTTTGGCAATAAATGATTGATGTGTGATATAATAGTGAACTAGAGTAAAAAAAAATAGATAAAAGCATGAATAATATATTAATAAATAGATAGTGAGAAATATAGAGATGAGATGGGAAATATGAAAAGAGAAATGAAATGAAAATGGAATATGATAAGGATGAGTATGGATAGTTCAAAAGTACACTGGGAGTGTGAAAGATGGAGACCACTGAGAAGTCTTGGGAAAATGAGGGTGGTGGATGCTCCTCTTGAATTGCGTAAAACAAATGACAGTAGGAGCACCATAGGCCTCACACTCGTTTCCTAACTAATACTTTTGACCATGATTTTGCTAAAAAAGACCAAGTCAACACACGTTGTATCCATGTAACTGCGGCTATCCAGTAACTATTTATGCTAAGGAAGACCTCGAGGGATCCTAGGGGCAGTGAAAGTGAAATGAGAATCCCGAGTATTAAGAAAGAGATAAAGAGTAATAAGTTGAATACTTAAAGATTATTGCATGTATATGAGTATGACTTTGTAACATAATTGATTGTATTATCTTTGTTTTACTATGTGAATAATTGTGAATGTATTCTTGATAATATGAATAGAGACTCATTCTTACGTAAACATTTCAAGGAACCAAGATGACAACACCCACCAAGAGGATTAGATTAGTAGATAGTTCTGTAACTAATAGACTGAATTATGTATTTAATGAGTATCAAAGACTTTGTTTCTTTAGGATTGTTGTAGATGTAAATTATGTACCTAGTGACCTTATTATGATGGAAATGGAATTAGCTTATAGTATTCCTTTTGATTTCCCCATAAGTAGAATCCATCATACCATCTGTGTATATATCTTTCCTGGTACTGTGAGGACCCCAGCAGCTTTGACTTACCTATTCACGTACCATGACCATGATCATCTTGCGAGACCATCTCATTAGACATTTGAACGAATTACGGGTACCCAGGTTACTGTAGACCTTAATGATCTGTATCTCGAATCGGATGATGACCTCAACTCTGATGATATAGTGATGATTGAGGGATGGCACGGGGATGACTAGTGTCTCTTTGGTTGTGTGATGGATAGGTTGTTCATTAGAACTTATTATGTTTTGTATTTTGTAAATGTTGGAAAAGAGTCCTAATGTATTTTAATGAATATTTTGTAAATGTGAACATCTTGTAAATTATGAGCACAATGTATGTTCATGTTATTTTGATATTTTCTCTTAAAATTTGTTTAATTATTATTATTTTGTTATTCAAAGTTCTTATGCATTTAAGCAAGATAAACGAAATATATAATGATTTCATGTGTTTCATTTGATCGGTAATAAATTTAACTAATTTTTCATATAAATTTCAAAATTATACTCTTATTATTTTGAATAAAATAAGGATGTTACAGCTATCACTTTCTACCTCTAGTTTTCTTCTTTCTTGGTTTATGTTTTGCTGATTATCTTAGGTTTAAATAAGATTGAATCTTAATTTTAAGCTTATGTAACCTTATTTCAATCAATCTTCTGAGCTTAATATTTCATTGAATTTATCATTCAAGTATATCATTTAAGAGGTTTCTCATAATTGAAAAATTGATGAAATTCTCATAACTAAAATAAATCAATCAATATTCTAATTATCTGGTATATGACTTAGAAACTGTGTGGTCCTCGTTAATTATTTAATGCTATTCTTAATTGAATCTACATAAGAAATTTGAATTAAATTTTAACTACTTTTATGACTTAGACCATTCAATTGGGTTGTAAAATTGGATTTAAGGCTATTTTTTTGCGTAAGGTGAGAATTAAGAGGATTCTCATTCTTAACCACTATATTTTTTGAAACTTCAAATATGATTGTGTTTATGTGTATTACATATCTTCATTCAACTTAACAATTTTTAGTTATTGTTGTAACATCCTTAATTTATATCTCAAATACGTATAGTAATTCATAACAAAGAAAGAAAAATAAAATAAAGTCATTTAGTATTTATAGCTTAAGGACTTTAATTAAAAGGCAAAATAAACATTTCTTTATTTTAATCTATGAAAACTTTAAGATATTTAAAATTTTAAAAGAAATAATTTCCAAGTTCTTAGGTTTGTAAAAATAAAGTAGAAACTAAAAATTTCGTCATAAGAGCTTACTAAAAAAAAATATTGCATACATCTAGGTTTAGACCATAAATAATTCTGCCATTCAGCAGAGTCAATTCTTATCTAAAACAAAATGTAAATTATAATTAAATTGACTAATTTTTATTATTACAACCACTTTGAATTACTTGTTACAATAAATTTAACTAAGTATTACAAATTGACATAAAAAAAATATTTACATATTCTCATGGAATAATAAAAAAATAGAACTTAATCAAAATTATTACAGTCCTCGTATTAATCTAAACACTATTAGAGCACTTTTCCTTACAATCTCAATGACAATATGATTCTAGGTAAAATCAACCTTCCTTTATTCTTAAATTTTATTTCCTGAAAAATAATTCGTAAGGGTGAGTATTTCTGCCCCACCAAATTCTTTATTTTATAAATTAGTACAAAATACATCTTTGCTAGAGGATTCTTATGGAAACTTGGATTTCATCTCATTTTCTTTGGTTTATGTAATAGAACTATAACTTTCTCATTTCATCTATTTGCTGTAAACGTTTCTGTAAACATGAATTCTATTTTTGTAATATATTTCAGTTTTATATTATTTACTTTCATTATGTCTAGCTAAATATCTTTGGGTTAAGTGAGGATGAACCTATACCTTTACCCTTTGCAATGAACTAACATTGGATATAGATAAAGATAAATGCTTTAATCTAACATATTGATCCTAAACTTAATGCTTTTCTGTTGTACGTGAATGAGATTGATGAAAATGAGTTTATCGCAAGAAAGTTCAAGTAGTGAACTTTCTTGGAAAGGGATTAATTTGCTCATTATAAATTGTCTAGGAATAGAAATTTTTGATGATGTGGTCAATTGATTTAATTCTTAGTGCTGAATGTCTTTAGTTGTATCTAAGGAATTAGGACACTAATTTTATTTTAGAACCAATTACCAAGGAATTGGGGTTGGGTACTTTAGAAAATCTGAACATTAGCTGAAGTTGTATTTTGAGTTATACATATATTTGTATACAAAGGGAAAGGGATAAGGGATTCTAAACTCAACCCGCTTTTAATTGTGTTTAGACTCATCTCCAGTAATTTAGACATTTATATTTTGTAATTATTTTAATTCTTACTTCATTTTTGGTCTTGCAGTTTCTGTTCATTTATAAATATTAAATTTGACACTTTTAATTTTGTTTTTTTATGATTCTGCATTGAGTTAAATTGCATTCTATTTCTACTCTATTTTTGGTAATCCAGCTAGTGTCATTCTTGTGGTTTGGTATTTAACATTAATCCCTGTGGACGATAATCTTTTGTTACTTCAACGATTTGGTGCATTTGCCAAAAAGTTTATCAGTGCTTTCACTTTCAGCAGTTCATGTGTACCCACTTATGAATAGCATTCACCACCTTTATCTCCTTAAGATTTTCCAAATCGTCTCCAGACTCTATATCCTAGTGTATCTTTGTAACTATTTATACATAATCTCATCATTTTTTTCATGACACACTTTTATCAACACTTCCCTTTTCACTTTGATAATATAAACAACTTTAAATCCTCATACACAACCATTTACATTTGTCTTCGTTTCATCTTTTTTTGCTACTAATATATTTTATCATTTGAGGGCAGTCAAACATTTTTCATCAATTATACATAACAATCGAAACTCTCATCATAACATGAATTCATCTTTTTTTTTTTTTTCAAACAGGTATCAACTTTCAAACAAAGATCACTCACTGTATCATATCAGTCTAACATAGATAAATCATCCATAAATTTCACATTATACAATTCAATATAATGTGTCAAAGGTCAGACACCTTCACACTCAAACTAGTTGTGCAATTTAACATACATTGAAACTAAACCATAGATATTTTGCTGAGTATCACACTCACTTAGTCTTAATAAAATCTTCTACCTTAAATTTTAGACTCTTTTGCAATGCATATATTGTTCAAAATAATAATTAACAATCTTAATTGTTCATGCATACTAATCAATAACAAGGTTATAAAAACTACTTAAAAATTTGTTTTACGTACCCACAAATCCATTTGAACACTATAATTTTAAGGAAAACATTAGGGATTTACCATCCAAAACAGAAAACTTTTAGTTTTTAAACCAAAAACATATAAATAGGAGTTAGTGTTTGAGATCAACTTCCCTTACTTGGAAATAGGTCTCTAAGTTCAAGTTTTCCTTGAAGTCCAAAGGGAAGGTACAATGCCTCTGATGAAAGATTTTGTTCGAAAGATCAAGTTCTTCCTAAGTATTATAAAATAGAAATCTGTTGAGAAAGAGAAAACAAAGGAAAAGAAGTGAAGCTGGAAAGCTAAGCTTCGAGAAACTTACTTGGATCAAAATAAGAGTAGACGTTTAAGTTCAGATCTGGAAGAGATTTAAAGTTCGAGAAAGTTTTCTCTGGGAAAGGAAGGTGATAGATCAAGGAGGAAATGTGAAAGAAAGGTGTTTTGCTTCTAATGAAAGTTTATAAGATGAAAGTTCCTTAAATACCCCTCAAACTCGGGAATTCTCGCTACAACGAGCCCCTTATTGCTACAACAAAAAACTAGACAATAGTTTTCTCTATTTTCTATCATTTTTGCTACAAGACTCTCTCGCTACAATGAGAGCACTCTAGAGATCCTAATTTAGAATCCTTTATCTTGCTGGACCTAGACGTATCTCGCTACAACGAGAAACCCTGAACCAAAATTCTTATCTTTTTCAAAAACAAAAGCAATAAAATTGAGGGTGTTACTATTATTTCATAAATTCTTTGATTTCTAACTTTGTTTCTATTGCATATATACAAAAGTATTGATTAGTTTATTCTCTTAATAATTTATTAATATCATTGAACATCTTAATAAAAACTTTGTTTCAATCTTTAAAGATGATACTATACTCTTATTTTATTACTTGTTACGATATGGTGTACTTACTAATTAACAACTAAGATGCATTTACTTAAAAAGACTATATGTGATGATATTGTCCTTGCTACTAGTTGCATTAAAATTTTGACTAAGTTAAAACTCATATTAAGTAGTCACTTTGATACGAAAGAGCTTGGTGATACTTCTATTATTTTAGGCATCCTAATTTATTGTGATAGGTCATGTGGCATTCCAAGATTGTTTTGGAATGAATACATTGAAAGAATTCTTAAATGATTTAAGATGAATTCATGTTCTACATGTGTTACACTTATTCAAAATCGTGAAAAAAAATACCAATTTCAATGTCTTCAAAATGATATAGAGATAGATTAAATGGAAAGTCTAATATGGTTCTATTATTTACAATTTAATAAATGCTCAAGTTTGTACTCGTTTCAATATTACTTTTGTAGTTGATGCTTTTGGAAAATACTTTAAAAAATTAGGTTTGTGTCATTAGAAAGTTATCAATAAAGTATTTAGATACTTACAAAGCACTAAAGATCATACATTGACTTATGAAGTCTGATCATTTTTAAGTTATTAGTTATTCTAATTCTAACTTTATAAATTATCCTCGCAACTGAAAGTCAACTTCAAACTTTATCTTTATGATGATAAAAATTATTTTTGAAAAAAGTGCTAAACAAACACTTACATCTACATCTGCTATGGAAATTAGAGTATATTGCTTGCTTTGAAGCTACTTACTAAGCCATGTATGGCTGAGAAATTTGATATCTAGTTTTTAGATTGTTGACAACATATTTAAATCACTTATGATATATTGCAATAATGTTGTTTGATAGAAAAAAGATATAATAATATTATTTTTCATTTTGATATATTACAATAATATTGTTATACTTTGTATCTTCAAATTAAGAATATTTCTACAGAAAATATGTAAGTATCTACGAACTAAAGGCATGACTATTGGAATCTTTTAAAATCATAATTCATATGAATTTAGTTAAGTCATTTAATATTTTGAATTAATGAGAGTTTGAATTTGACATTTACTTATTATTAATATTATACTAATTTTTAGATGTAATTATTAATGTCATTTTATTATCACATCACTTATAATATTATTAAGATATTTGGACCATTTGTTAGAATTCCACATATTTTACTTTTATTATGCTTTTATTTATTTATCTTCTGTATAAAATATGTTTATTAATGTTTATGATGTTTGTTCCTGTCATATACAACTTTAGACATTATTATGGACTTATATTCGTCTGTCATAATAGATGTCTTGCTAAAGTAATAATTTTTTTAATAAAATAAATATTATCCAAGTAAAACAATGTTAAATTTTTTCATTTAAATTTTATTATGTGAATTAACATTAATTTTAGGTTAAATTGATATATTCATCCTCCAATTTTAAGATAAGTTTCAATTTCATCCTCTAATTTTTTAAAGTCTATTTTACTCCTTTAACTTATAAAAATATTTTAAATAAGTCATTTTTCATTAAAATGCTAAATATGTTAATTATTTTTGTCATTTTTTACCATTGTACTATATAGGCATTATTAATTTTCTTCTTCAGATCTTATCTCCCTCTTCCCTTTCATCTTCCTATTTTTGTTTCTTCATCTTCTTCTTCTAAAAAGAAAGAAGAAAAAGGTGGAGTAGACATCCTATTTAAGAAAGGTAATGAATAATACACATAGCAAATGATAAAAACTTTTAATAAAGTTAGCGTTTTGAATAAAAATTAATATTGAAAATATTTTTACAAACTTTAAACCCTAAACTAAAATAAACAAAAAAAATTAGAGGATGAAATCAAAATTTATCTTAAAGTTGGAAAAAAATATATTAATTTAACATTAATTTTGTTATTTTCAAAATTACATGATATTAATCATGAAAGATAGTATATTTTATATCACGGTGGATACATTGTTATTGAGCTTTTGATGGGGTTCACAGTTCACTATTTAATTTGTGTCAAACGAGGGATCCGTGCTTTCATTTAATGTGTTTGTAAACTATTTTCGGTCAAGACAATTTAATATACATTTATTCACTTTGTGAAACTCTAGCCGTCAGACAGACAAGAGTGCTCCATTTGAATGAATGGAGTCAAACAATTATCGAGGTACATACAATCAAATTCTCTTTGAATGAATGAATTTAATATTTCTCTCACGTTCATATTCAAAAAGGGTCACATATGTGTAGGCATAAGTATTGCCCTATACCTATTAATATATAGTTCAAAGACTTTTTTGGTACTGTGTGGATATTAATATCTTTGTTTAAAAAATAGTAATGATTGTACGTAAAAACAAAAATATATTTTATAAAAGTATGGAAGAAGTTTAAGATTCTATGCTTTAAATTGTTTTGTAGATTTTGAATTAATGATGTCATTTAAGATGTATGTCTTTGTTAATTAAATAAATGTTATGTATATATTTGTGTGGGATGTAAATGTTATGGAGTTGGATCATTTCATATGGGGATTTTTAATGTTTGGTTTATGGTTGATTTTCACTCATAATCATGATTTGTGTATTCATGAACAATTTCAGCAATTATTATAACACATAGAACAATCACAACAAATTAATTAAATTTAATAAAGAATAATGAAGGAGTTTTCACTTAAAGGATATTTTTGTTACTTTATTTAACATGATTTAAACGGTTTCTTCGGTGCTTCTCTCAATCAGTTCAAGGGATATTTCTACATTCTTGGAACTTGTCATTTTATATTCTGCAGTCTTTAAAATAATAAAACCTTAAAATGGTGCAATGTAATCTAATAGCAAGATACAAATTGACTACTTCTTTGTTGACCGATGTTTGGCTTTCTTGCAAGAAAACTTTTCACAAATGGATTTGTTTACACGCAACGCATGCAAATGCAAGTACATTTCTTGTTTCTTTCACCTTCCAAAATATAGCATTTTTTAGTTCAAATTTTGACATTTTAAGGCTGCAAGATGGGGGACATAAAAAATTATTTATTACTATTTCTGTGATTTGTGTTTCAACATTATTGAGATTTTGGATTTAGCTTTTATTTGAAAGGCATAAATTTATCTATTATTTTAACAGTTTTTGTAATATCATTCTTTAGAATTGGTTCATAGATATTTTCTTTCTTAGTAAAATATTTGTAGAATCAAATATTTGAAACATGATAAAAAAATTATTAGATGAGGTAGATAAAAAAGAAAATAGTTGGATGAATAATTTAAATTATTTAACTATTATAGAGTGTGTATAGCGGGTTGGGTTTGGGTTCGGGGCATAGTAACATCCCCAAACCCGCTCCGATCCTGTCACTGCTTTTGCAAATTGGAAAAATTCACCATCCGATCCTACCTGTACCCACGGTCAAGATTTTATTTCCATGCCTAAACTTGACACGTAAAGTCAAATTTGGCAGGATCACAAACCAAAAGTTACAAGAGAAAGTTGTAACTTTTAAATTGTAGGCACTTTAATAATTTTATTTGAAAAGTGTAGGAAGTTTCAGTTTTGTTGATTTTTTAAATATAATATACGCACAACAAAGTTGTAAATACACAAAAATTGTGTGTTTAGTAACATCAACTTATAATTTATTTAAAAGTTTATAATTAAATTTTTAAAAAATAACATTCAACTTATTGCTCAACTATCAATCAGTTAGCTACAAAGCTACAAGCTTTTATATCGTCAAGACTATATATTAATTCTAACATTTTTAGCAACTTCAAATAAGGATATATCTAAATATGAAGCTAATTCTAGCATATATCTTTTCAGTTTTGTATTTGAACACAAAGTTTAGCCCATGTAAATTGGCCAATAATCTTCATTCTAAGTTCTCCAAATTGACATTCGTATATCTTAAAAACTTGTTGTAAGATATACATGGGAGATATATAGATGTTAAAGTTATGGTGTATATATGTAAGCATGAAGTAAGTACATGTAAGCATGAGATATAAACTTTTTAAAACTTGCCACAATCACACCACATTTTATCTAACTGTATTGTAAATCTTTCAACGAGTTAAATTTTTGTTGGATGTTGTATTTGTTTGACTAAAAATATAGTGCTTGTTCTGTCAAAGATGATGATTCTTTTTGAGTGTTCACTTTTGACTTTGCATCTTGAATTGCTTTAGTTACAACCTCCGAGTATATATGCCCAGCATTAATCATTGAATCTACTTCCTTACTTCTGTCAACGAATAACTTATTATAAAAATTTATTTTAATAAAATATAAATATATAAATATAATTTAAATAATAATATTTTTTTATCATATAAAAACAAAATAAAATTTAAAAACAAAAAAAAATAAACTCAAAATTCGATTATCTGGTAACTGAATTCTAGGTGGCCAAAACTTTAGGTCTATTTCAGTAATTAAATTGATATGGGGTCTATTTGAGTTTTTTATTTATTTATAATTTTACTGGAAAAAAGTCGCGTTTTTACTTATTTCATTTAATTAGTTATGCTATACCTGTCATATATGTATTTTTAATTTACATTTAATATTTGAAATATAATTAATGAATACTTATTTTGATTTTAAGAAATATTTACAAATTTTTTTGTTGTATTTTTCAAGAATCTTCACTTTAGAAAGTCAAATTTCAATATATTTGTGTGATTGCAATAAAAAAATATTAGTTTTGTTTCTATGAATTTATAAAGAAGTCTTTATAAAAAAAATAGTATAAATAATGAATAAAAATAATTTATTTTTAAAATTTTATTTAAGTTTAAATAAGAGAGCTTCTCAAAAGTTCTCAAAAATAAAAAAGTATAAATTGTTTTTAATTTATTTTAAAAATTTTATTTATTTTTTATACTATTTTTTTTTTTTTACAAGTGAAAAAAATGTAAGCATAATATTCATAAAGTAAAATCAACATAAACAATGGTATGGTAGCTTTAAGACCAGACTATATTGGAGTAAACCCGCTTATACCATGTGGGAACAAGGTGTTCTAATTTTTAAGCATTTTGAGGAAGAAATTGGTAAAGCCACGTGGATTTTCTGGTCTTTAAATCAAGGTTTCAAATGAAGCAGGCACCTTGGGAGAAAGGGAACTTGTGGGGATCCAAATTTGGAGGAATCAGAGAGTGAGTGGGAGGAGTGGGTGAGGTGGTTTTGTAGAGTAATTGACTACACAAAATGGAGAGGTTGAACATTCTGTGTTAGGTTCCATGATAGATAAATTTACAAGATAGTTCATAATTCATATCCAATAGGCTTTGGTTTCTTTGCCAATGAGAGGGAGTGGAGGTGGAAATTGTCGCCATCATACATTTTTTTTTTTTTTTGTGTTCTCAACAATAGTTTTTCAAAACTTTATGCAAAACATTTGTAAAAAAATTAAGGACTTGTTTATGTTTTAGTTTTTAATTTTTAAAAATTATATTTTAAAATTATTTTAAGAAGAAAATAAAATAAAACTCGTTTATAATATAGTTTTCAAAACATTTAAGATGAGAAAATTAAAGATAAATTTGTTTTTGAAAAGATTTTTTAAGACTAAGAAAAACTCACCATCCGATCCTACCTGTACCCACGGTCAAGATTTTATTTCCATGCCTAAACTTGACACGTATAGTCAAATTTGGCAGGATCACAAACCAAAAGTTACAAGAGAAAGTTGTAACTTTTAAATTGTAGGCACTTTAATAATTTTATTTGAAAAGTATAGGAAGTTTCAATTTTGTTAATTTTTTAAAAATAATATACGCACAACAAAGTTGTAAATACACAAAAGTTGTGTGTTTAGTAACATCAACTTATAATTTATTTAAAAGTTTATAATTAAAATTTTAAAAAATAACATTTAATTTATTGCTCAACTATCAATCAGCTAGCTACAAAGTTATAAGCTTTTAGATCGCTAAGGCCATATATCAATTTTAACATTTTTAGCAAGTTCAAATAAGGATATACCTAAATATGAAGCCAATTCTAACATATATCCTTTTAGTTCTTGATTTGGATACAAAGTTTGGCCCGTATAAGTTGGTCAATAATCTTTATTCTGAGTTCTTCAAATTAACTTTCGTATTCCTTAAAAACTTATTATAAGATATACATGGAAGATATGTAGATGTCAAAGTTGTGATGTATTTATGTAAGCATGAAGTAAGTACATGCGAGCATAGGATATAAACTTTTTGAAACTTGTCACAATTATACCACATTTCATCTAACTGTATTGTAAATCTTCCAACGAGTCAAATTTCTGTTGGATGTTGCGTTACTTCGACTAAAAATATAGTATTTGTTCTGTCAAAGATGATGACTCTATGAGTGTTTGCCTTTGACTTTGCATCTTAAATTGCTTTAGTTACAACCTCTGAGTACATATGTCCAGCATTAATCATTAAATCTATTTCCTTACTTCTGTCAATGAAGAACTTATTACAAAAATTTATTTTAACAAAATAAAAATATATAAATATATAAATATAATTTAAATAATAATATTTATTTTATCATATAAAAACAAAATAAAATTTAAAAATAAAAAAAATAAAAACTAACTCA
The DNA here is from genome assembly GCA_024086825.1 of Abrus pulchellus subsp. cantoniensis. Classification (NCBI taxonomy): domain Eukaryota; kingdom Viridiplantae; phylum Streptophyta; class Magnoliopsida; order Fabales; family Fabaceae; genus Abrus; species Abrus pulchellus. The sequence continues at coordinate 19,410,839 of CM044056.1, forward strand.
AAATTCATTTATCTGGTAAATGAATTATAAGTAGCCAAAACTTTAAGTCTATTTCAGTAATTAAATTGATATGGGTCTATTTGAGTTTTTTTTTATTTATAATTTTACTGGAAAAAGTCACATTTTTACTTATTTCATTTAATTAGTTATGCTATACCTGTCATATATGTATTTTTAATTTACATTTAATATTTGAAATATAATAAATGAATACTTATTTTGATTTTAAGAAATATTTACGAAAATTGTTTTGTTGTATTTTTCAAGAATCTTCACTTTAGAAAGTCAAATTTCAATATATTTGTGTGGTTGTAATAAAAAAGTATTAGTTTTGTTTCTATGAATTTATAAAGAAATCTTTATAAAAAAAAAGTATAAATAATGAATAAAAATAATTTATTTTTTAAAATTTTATTTAAGTTTAAATAAGAGAGCTTCCCAAAAGCTCTTAAAAATAAAAAAGTATAAATTGTTTTTAATTTATTTTAGAAATTTTATTTATTTTTTATACTATTTCTTTTTTTTACAAGTGAAAAAAATGTAAGCATAATATTCATAAAGTAAAATCAACATAAACAATGGTATGGTAGCTTTAAGACCAGACTATATTGGAGTAAACCCGCTTATACCATGTGGGAACAAGGTGTTCTAATTTTTAAGCATTTTGAGGAAGAAATTGGTAAAGCCACGTGGATTTTCTGGTCTTTAAATCAAGGTTTCAAATGAAGCAGGCACCTTGGGAGAAAGGGAACTTGTGGGGATCCAAATTTGGAGGAATCAGAGAGTGAGTGGGAGGAGTGGGTGAGGTGGTTTTGTAGAGTAATTGACTACACAAAATGGAGAGGTTGAACATTCTGTGTTAGGTTCCATGATAGATAAATTTACAAGATAGTTCATAATTCATATCCAATGCTAGGCTTTGGTTTCTTTGCCAATGAGAGGGAGTGGAGGTGGAAATTGTAGCCATCATACCTTTTTTTTTTTTTTTTGTGTTCTCAACAATAGTTTTTCAAAACTTTATGCAAAACATTTGTAAAAAAATTAAGGACTTATTTGTTTATGTTTTAGTTTTTAATTTTTAAAAATTATATTTTAAAATTATTTTAAGAAGAAAATAAAATAAAACTCGTTTATAATATAGTTTTCAAAACATTTAAGATGAGAAAATTAAAGATAAATTTGTTTTTGAAAAGATATTTTTAAAACTAAGAAAAAAATGTGTTTGATTTTACAGTAGAAACTCTTTAAATTAATACTCGATAAATTAATAAACTCTCTAAAATAATAAATTTATCCGATCCCGACTTGAGCCAATATAAAAAATTGAAAAACTCGATAAAATAATAAGATAATAATTTTTCGGGAGATCCCTTTATAATTTTCAGTCCCAAGAAAATCATAAATTAATAATTCATAGAAACTGAAAAAAATATATTATACTCTATTGAAATATGATTCAATAGTTGTCTGTTTTCCTTTAAAGTTCAAGTTTATTTGGAGCTCATCTCTAACTTTTCTTATTGCATCCAATAGCTCAGGTGTTGTAATTTTGTATTGTATCATAAAGTTGTGAAGAGTGTTCAACGCCATAAGTGCTTCCTTTCGCGTAACAGGCTCCAAAGACGCTATATCATCTTCGTCGTCATCCTCTGCATTGTTCTCAATGATAGTATCTACAATATATTCTAAACTCTGAACCTCTGAACATGCTTCATTTTCACCTGGGTAGTTCATTAGATTGTCGATATCCATTTTATTACGATAGCCACATTGATTTATCATAGTCTCGAGGTCTTGAGTTTCTTCATCAAAAGTGGATTCATCCAAATTTCTTGCAACGCCACTATCTGAACGAATTTTACAGTGTCAGAAGCAATTCGCTATTGTTTCTTTCCGAACATCTATCGTCCAAGCTGGGATTGCCAAATTGATAGCATCAAGGACATTTATCTTCCCTAGATCAGATTGTCCCACCTCATAACCTTCCAATATTTTGCGGTAAAACCTTCTACGGTAATGCATCTTGAAAGCTCTTATTATCCCAGCATCGCAAGGTTGAATCTTTGATGTCATGTTAGGTGTCAAGAAGAACAACTCAACGTTTCTTAGCCCTTCAATATTTCTTGGATGTGTTGGACAATTATCCACCACAAGTAGAACTCTTCTGCCATGCATCATTTGGTCAAATGAACGAACATATTCATCAAAAAGCACACTAGTCATCCATGCTTTTTTGTTAGCTCGATACTGACAATTCAAGCTATTCATGTTGACATTCTTGAAGCAACGAGGCTTTGCATATTTCCCAATAATCCATAGAGGGATTTTTTCAGAGCCATCTTCATTGCAACAAATAACTACCGTCAGCCTTTCTTTATCTTGTTTTCTTCCTTCAAGTTATTTTGTTGCCAGTGAATGATCAGCTTGTAGCCTATAAAACAACCCAGTTTCATCCCAATTGAAAATATCTTTCATAGGGAACTGATCAATTTTCTCCCGAATTGATACCAATTTCTGCTCCATGTCTTGTATATCAACAGACCCACTCTCGCCAAAACGACGAAATGACTTTATGCCATGTCAGTGCTTGAATTTCTCAAGCCATCCTATAGAGAAGTTAAAATCTGAATCATCATAAGGGTACACGAGTTTCATTGTATCTCTTGCCTTCTGCAAAATTAATTCTCCTATGATATTCACACGTTCTTGATGCTGGAGAAACCACTCATGAACAACCTTCTCCATGTCAGGATATTTTGCTGGTTTGTGTCTTTTGATCTCTGCTCTTCCCTTTTCTATTTTAGCAGAGAGATAGTCATCTGACCGCTTAAGTGTGTTTGATATTGTTCCTTGACTAATTTTCAACTGAAATTTTCCCTCAAGCCATCTCTGCAAGTCTTTTTGTGTGCTTGCAGGATTATCTCTCTTATACTCACACAACTCCTTACGTATTTGATCTGACGTAGTTGATTTTGTAACACCTTTTAGATGAGAAGCCATCTTATGAGATATGGTTTGAATACTCTAACACATTCATGTAATTTATATATGCCAAACTTGCTTAAGAATACATTGAACACATTTGTTCCTCTTGTTTACATTTACTGTACTTCAAAAGTCATTATTGATTTCTAATGCATATGTAGTGTAGTTACTAATTTACTGTACGTTGAGTCCCAAGGTTCGCTGCAACGTAATTCTAAAAGGCATAGATTAATTTACCTTTTTATTTGGTATGTACAGTATAATTACTTAAAAACTCTTTAAATTAATAATTATTAATTTGTCGATAAATTAATAACTCTCTAAATTAATAAATTTCTCCGGTCCTGACATTATTAATTTAAAGAGTTTCTACTGTATTTATTTTTGTATTTAGTGTTTTAAATTAAATGAATATATATATATATTTCATATTTATTTTTAGTATTTTATTTCATTAAATATATTTTTTACATTTTAAATAAAATATCAAATTTATCGAAGTCTTTACAAAATTTACATGAGGGAAATGTAAACTTTGTTTTATCTCATTTTTAAATTTATGAAAAATTGTTTACTTTAAATACAAAAGTGAGGATGTTACAAAACATGGCAATTGGTAAGGGAACACGGAAGAAGTAATGAATGAGATATGAAAGCTATGGAGAAGAATTCAACGTGCATACGATGCACATGGGATTGCAATATATACTACAAGAGTACAAAATAGTTACAATAGGACAATTCATGTTAACTGAAATAAACTGTTCTAATAAATTATGTGGCTCTAACATTTCAAACTTGGATTGAAGCTGATGAAAGGGTTCAGGGCCAATGACTTTCTTAGAATATCAAGCCAATTAAAAATGGGAACTAGGAAGAGATATAGAAAGTGTAGAGTGACTTCTTAAACTTTATCTCAAACTACATTACAATTATTTTCATTGTGATTATCAGCTCATGAAAAATATGAGCAGAATCATAATCGTCTAAAGAAGATAGATTGGTCATTGAGCTTATGTTGCTTGGAACGAGCCAAAGCTCTATACTGTAACGTTTAAAATTTTAATTGTATGTATTATATTGTTAATTGATTTTCTCGATCAATTAACATGAATAAGATTAATTAGAGACTAATTCAAGATTTATTAAAATTTAAATCTATGTTAATTAAGTATAATAAAATTAGCAATTTAAAGTAAAACTTAAGTAAATATTAATAAGAAATCAGATGAATAAAAAATCTTTGATTAGAAGAGAAACCAATAGAGTTTTAATAATTAAAAATACTAGTATATAATAATATTATTTGTCCTAAAGCCAAAGGTCGGGAAGTCATCTCTATTTGTGAACCAATAGAGAAACTACAAGATTTATGAACCAATCAAAACAAGCTAAATAACTTCATTCATCATGACTACTTGGATATTTTTCTCTCCCTCATCCTCTCCTCCATTTTTCTTCTTTTCTCTCTTGTAATCATTTCTCTCAAGCTCACCCATACTTGCAAGCTCAAAGTGTAACACCCAGAACTTTGTAATATTAATTTTGATAGTTATATATATATATATATTTAAATATATATTCATATGTGTATGTATGTATATATGTGTATTTATGTGTATCCATGACTGGTTGGACTGAGTGCAGGGGCGAGATACTGGGCTGTTCTCGCTGTAGCGAGAGGGCCCTAGGAGGAAGGACCAGAACTGTCACTTTTTCGCTGTAGCGAGAGACGTCTCGCTGTAGCAAGAGAGCGACAGTCTGGGGTGCATTTCTGGGAGCAGTCTCACTATAGCGAGATTTTGCAGAAACTAGAGTGCAGTTTTCTCTGGTTTTTTCACTGTAGCGAGGGGGCGTGTCGCTGTAATGAGGTCCCCTCGCTGCAGCGAGAATATATCGCTGTAGTAAGAGTGTCGCGACCAGAGGGGTATTTGAAGGGTTAGGGTTCGAGAATAGGGTTATTTTCACGATTTCCCTCTCTCTCCTTCACGATTCTCTCTACCCAACCCATTCCTGCCGATTAAAAGCCCTCCAAGACCGATTGGAAGCTAGATTGAGGATTGGGAAAGTGTTTGGAGCTCTTGGAGGTAAGTTCTATGGCTAGGGTTTTGGTTTTCGTCACTTACTTTCATTTTATGAGGTTTTCCTAAAGTTTCCTTGGAATTTCTATGTGCTTTAAGGACAAAATTCGTGTGGAGAAGCGATTCCATCAACGTTTCATGTTAGGTCTTCGTTTTTGAGGTAAGGGGAGTACTTTACTTTAGTTATCTTTGTTAGGAATGAGTTTAATTGAACAAATATAGTAATGTGAAAGAAATAGGAGATGAGATTATGGGTATTGATGAATTGTACGAATTGGGTTGAGTCCGGAGGTGTCCGACCTGTGGTATATTGTGTAAAATTGAGTGATGTGCTTGTGTTGGTTGCCATTAGATGCAAGGAAATTATTTGAATTATGTACTAGATGTTGTGAATGGGTATGGGCATTCGTGCCGTATAATTGAATGAACATTGTGTGAAAATGTGTGCCCGAGAGCCCTGTAATATGAATGGAAATAGGCTAGGGGTTGTGTGTCTTGAATGAATTGTGAGCTATGTGCTGTGTGTGTTGTGAAAATGAAATGTGGGCATAGTGTCGTAACTGTTAAATGTGGGCTATGTGCCATATATTGAAATGTGTGTGACTGGGGCGTACAACGCTGTTGTAATGTGCTGTGAATGATTCAACGATACACTAGGGGTGTGGGAGATGAGGAAGGTAGAAATACCTTGAAGAAGAGAGAGTGATGGTGACAGCGACTGTGGAAAGGGTGCACCACAGGCCACACACTCTCTTCCTGACTAGACCTCTGACCATTACCTTTGCTGAGCGACCCGTGACTGCCCACGTGGTATCCGTGAGGCGGGGGTAACCGATGACCATTCATGGTATAAATCTGTGATCACAGTATAAATATGAGTATGGTTGGCATGCATATGCATAGATTCATGAATTGTGTTTATAGATGTGATAGTGCTGCATGTGCCTGTAATTGTTTGATGTATTGGAAATGTGCTGGAGGTGAGTCTCTATGCTTAATTGTATGTTTTAGTAGTGTAGAGTACTCACCCTTACATTCATTTTTCAAGTAATCAAGATAACCAGCACCGAACTCAATGAAAGGAGTGGATGAAACTGCTATAGGACTAGGACTTTAATTTGACATTAATGTATTTGAATGGGTCTTGTAGTAGTGACTTGATAGAAATTGTAACCCCTTTCCTTATTTTAAAATATTTGATGAAACCAAGGATGTAGAATCCTATTTGAAATGAAATTTATTTTATTCCGAATTTACGAAATTATGATTTATTGAAATTAAACATAAGGTGTTACACAAAGAGGTAGGGTTCAATCCTTGTTAGCATGTTTATGTGGATGTGTGTGGTTGTCTAATTTATTTTCAAATCTTTTAATTTATGATATATATTGTGTTCTTGATGATGTATGGTTGAATTAATGGTGGGTTGGGTGAATTGGAGGAGGTAAGTCAAGTAAGAAAACCAAAAAAAGAAAGAAAACAGAAAGTCTAAAAACAAAGTTCCCTACAACTTCGATATGAATACACACTATGAGGACAAAATGTGAATGTTTCACTGTTTAAATCTTATGAAAATATTTTTAGATGAAACTAGACATTGAGAACTTTCCATACATATAAATTATTAAGTCATTGGATTATTATATAACTTTGAGACAATATAGATTGTTTTTCTTGCTTTTAATAAAAGATATCCAAAAAAAAAAAAGAAAATCCAATTATTGAACATGGAGGAGATAAAGAAAGTTAGAGCTGATAACTTTAAAATCTTCATTCATAAAGATAAAATGTAAATTCAAATTTTAAATTTAAAATATAAAAATTTTAAATTCAAAATTCATTTATTTTTTACTTTGTCAAAATTTTTTTTTTATGATTTGTCTCATTTTAATTAAACTTCAGTATCACAACTTCCTATAATAAAATCAAGATAATTTTATCTAATTCAAAGAGTAAAATTGAAAATTTAACAAAAATCTGAGTCAAAATTCCATAATCTTTTTTTATTAATTCTAGATTTAATTTTCATAACATGCACAAATATAAAAAAAATATTTAAAATAAATAATAATAAAAATATTATGAAAACATAATTTTATTGTGATTAAATTTTTAAAAATTATATTGAATTAATAAATTATATAAATTTAATTAAATTTCATTGTTTGGACAAAATATTTTATATATTGTTATCAAGCCACGAATTAACATATTAGTGAAAGTTTGAATTTTATAAAAATTATTTTAAAAGTTGTATCTATTAAATATTTTAATTAGTTGATGTAAAAAAGTTATATTGATAATACATCAAAATTATACTCATAAATAATTTCACATTTAATTCTTAAAAACCATTATAAATTTTATAATACAAAAATACATTAACTAAAATGAAATAAATATATTTTAAATATTTTAAGACTATATTCTCTCTTGCATAAAAATTTAAATAAAAATTAATATATTATGATTAAAGAAATATATAATAAAATATTTAAGTATTGATATCATAAATTATTTTTTATATTATCGTAAAAAATAATTAACAATAAATTATATTCCTACCATTAAAATTTATTTAAGTAATATAATATAGTTTTTGTCCAAATATTTTGGTTTATAATATTTTTAAAATTTAGATTTCTTTTTCACTAACAACTACGATAGTTGTTAACATATGCATGTAGTTATCCAAATAATAAATAAAGTTATTAACATAAACATTGACTTAGTCTATCATTCTTAATAGAAACTTAAGTCATTGAGATATATACGTGTTTTTATAACAACTTTGAAAGTTATTGACATTATCTTAGCAAAATAAAAAGTCATTGAAAATAAATATGGTTTTGGCAAATGATAAATAGTCATAATAACTGCAGTGAGAACCAAAGTCATTGAACAGCTTGTAAATGTTACATTATATATATATATATGTTAATGTCATCAAAACAAAATTGTTGTTGTTTAATATACTTTTGCGGTGACATTTTTGGCAAATAGTTATTACTCGCAACAATAATAAAAGTCATTACGATAAGTCTATCTTTTTCATTTAATAGTCAGGAGAAAACAAACTTCTTATAATAATAACTTATAAATATTATAATTTAAGTATTTATGTCAACAACATTTAAGTTATTGAAAAAACATTATTACCAATTAAATTCATTTATCTACACAAATGCTCAATAGTTGATTCTCGGGTGAAACTTTATATTTATTGTCAAATTAATTAAATTCATTTATCCTGATAAAATAGTTAATAAAAGAATTTTTTATAAGGATAACGTCATATTTATTATTAAATTACTTACCCGAGTTCATTTATCTTTACAAAATGGTTGAAGGCCACAAATGAAAATGATTTATTGACTAGAGGAAGTTTATCAATTTGGTCAAATAGTTAGTAGAAGGTATTTCTAGTTGATAAAAGTTACTTTTAATTAGAAGCAGTCAACAATAATTACCACTATACATGTGTGAGTGTCAATGGTTACTCTACACATTCAACATGTTATTCTTAGTAATTAAATAGTTTATGTTATAATAAGTTGCAAATATTATACTAGAGATTCTTAGGCTAAATTTGGAGAGAATAATAAAAAAAACACGAGAGTTGAAGCAAAGATACAAGATTCAAGTTAGGAACTATTCTATTTAATTATGCATATTTTTATAGTATGATGCTTCTATTTTTATAAATTATTTTGTGATAATTTATAAAGAATTTAATATTTTAATTAGATTATTATTTCATATTTTTTCAATTGTAATCGAGAAAACTTGCAAAAATTTAAAAAAATTTAATTTTCATTAGTTAATCTTTAAATTACTTAAAGTGACAGATGGTAACATTTTTTGTAACATTTGGCAAGTGGACCAAACTTCATTGTAATAAATTGATATCGTCCTTAGAAATTTAGTGATAACAATAATTTTCTTTCTTGTTTATATACAGAAATAGAAGGTATGGTTGTAATAATGCAAGAAAGAGATTGGATTTAAATGCACTTGCTAACACTTTATCTTCAATAAGTAAATATGATTTTAACTATCTTACTTCCACATTCATTGAGTAACTTAAGTAAATCTCTCAAAATTATGTCCCAATCTTAAAACATGATTCCTCTATGATTAAGAATAACACCTTGCATTAAGAACAATAACTTGAACATAAGTGGCTAACAAACCCAAATCTATTCCAAGTACAAGAGTTTGTTAGGTGTGATAATTCAGTTAAGATTTAGAAAATGTTTCCCAACAAAATTCCAAACCCTAATTCATGAAATGGTTGATCCAGTCGAAATAAGCATTAAGATTAGAATTATACGCAAGTAAGGTAACTAAATATCATATAAACTCAAGAAAAAATAGAGTTAGTAGTTATATTGAATCCAATTCAAGAGAAATCAACCACTCATTGATGTGTTTCTTGAGACGATCTTCAAGAAAGACCAAAGAATTGGATCTCCAAGAGGTAGACCAGCCATGATATATGCTTCAAATCACATATTCCAACAAAAAGAAGGAAGAAAATTGCAAATGGAAAGCAAGAAGGATGAAGTATTGATGTAGCATCACTTCAAAGGATTGAAGATAAGCCAAGTTTGCACTCACCACATGGAAGAATCCATGATAAGAGTAGTGTTATGAATTTTGGAAAAAGAAAATTCAGAGAAAAACTCAACTCACAAGGGAGGAGAAAAATGCACAATGCATCAAATGAATCTAAAATCTGAAAATTACAAAGAAAATATATAGGCTAAGCTCACTCAAGGCCCAAAATGGTCTCTAATGGGCCTTAAAACAAGGAAAAGAAAGGGAATAGAGATTTGGGCTGAATACATGCCTAGAAACATGGCCTAATACAAGCTCAAAGAAAAATACAAAAGACTCCACCCCAAAGTCCAATGGGCTTCCTAGGCCCATGGCCAAAATACAAGGTCCAAAACAAACTATTCTAAGCATGAACAATGCAAGTACAAAAGTATATACATGTGTGATCTGATGACTCCTAGGATCACATCACTCATGGTGAGGGCCATAGCAAGATACAAAGTGAAATTACAAGAAGAAGAAGAATTGAAAAAGGCTCATTGTTCCTAAGCGATCCGTTCCCCACGTCTTCCTTGTGCTCTGTTTTCTCTTTGGTCTCTCTTTTTTTTCAATCTGTATTTGTCCCCCTATATCTCTCTCCAAAATTCCTTTTTATAAGTGTTTTTGAAATAAGAGAAATTTAAGATTTTTAATTCCACCGCTGCAGCTATGGATTCACAGCTGCAGCTGTGGAGATCTGGATTGCCCTAATCATTGTCTTCTCATGGCTGCAACTGCAGATTCATAGCCATGGTTGTAACTATCTCGAATCTTCATTTTGTTGCACAATTTTATGGCTACAGCTGTGGATTTGAGGCTGTAGCCCTGAATTTAAGACTTTATAAAATTCTGCATAAAAAGAGATATTTTAAACCAAAACACTACCACTCTTATAACTTCTTGAATTAGATTAATTTACCTACTTGGGAGATTAACATGCCCAGGATTATTTACATTTTAACCCAAAAGGAGTGTCAAACTAATGATAAAACATGAATTTCTAGCACTTAACAACAGAATTTAAAATATAATTAAATATTTCTCTTTATAGTCTAGCTTACTAAATAAAATAAAATTTGAACATCAAACAATTACTTCATTTGTATTACTAAAATACATGAATGCAATATTTACAAATTATGATCAAAATACATTAGCACTTAAATAATTACAAAAAGAAGAAAAATTAAAATACATTAGATCCTAATAAACAAATCACTTTCACACTAAAACCCAGAGAATATGATCCTAATCTTGATTAATTTAACCAGTCTTCTAAGAATGGTCATACTTTATTTCCTGAAAATATAAGTAAAGATGATTTTTCTCCTTACCACTAAAATCAAACTGAAATAATAATTTAACGAATTCACAACAAATCAAATATAAGGACAATCACATTAGCAATATTTTAAAACATGAAATAAGATCATACAATTTAATGTATGTTTACACCAATCAATATATCATAATAAATGTATTATAATCACACCAATCAATATTGTAAAACACATGTATTATAATCACACTAATTGATGTATTACAACACATATTATAACCACACAAATTAATGTGTTACAACACATATATTACAATCATACTATCATTGCCCTATTGATCTCTTGAGGTCTTCTATAAGTATGGATAGTCATTTGCTAGTTGTAGCAATACAGATATAATGTGTGCAAACATGGCCCCCTTTTTTAGCAAAAGTATGGTTAGAAGTATAGGTCAAGAAATGAGAGTGAGTCTATGATGTTTTTGCTCTCATGAATTATGTGTAACTAATGACAAACATTCACCACCCTACATTTCCTCTAGTTTTTCAAAATCGACTTCATCTTTCATACTCCTCGTGTATCTCTATAACTATCCATAGCATTTCTACACCTTTCGTAATAGTACAACTTTCATCCTTTTTCATTTCTCATCATAATATGAATTCACCATTTTTATCATAAAATCATTCAATCATTCCTTAGGTCAAACACCTCTAGACTCAGTTCAAATTGCATATTTTCCAAAATCATATTTCCACATCATTTAGAAAATAGTCAAACATACATCAACTTTCAAATAAAGATCCACAATCATAATAATATGTCATTTAAATACAATTAAGTCATCCAATAATTTGCCAGAGGTTGAACACCTCAAACTTAGATCCAATCGCATTTACATAATATAATTACTTTAAAATATAAATCCTCTATGCTAGGGTTTGAAGTGCAGCACTATATAATTATTTTGTACTACATATTTTTTTTATAGATCCTATGCAAACTTCTCAGAATGCAATATATCATGCAATCATCCATTTCAAAATTTATCTAATTCCAATCGTGTCTTACTCATAACTTTCTTTAAAAAAACTCTTATTCAAGTGACCCTTGGGTCAAATCTTAAGGTTTAACATCCAAGGAATTTATTTTTAAGTTTATATTTTTGAAATAAACATCATAAAACAACATATTGAACAGAGCATGTGTACCAAAATGGAAGGAGGTTCTATAGTTAAAACTATAAATGATGGGATAAAACCCTCTTTGCCTCAAAGAGATGATTTGTGAAGAGTTTTGTTAAAGATATTGTCTAAAAGATCAAGCTCTTTCTATATATTACAAAGTAGAGTACTTTTGAGAAAGAATAAAATAGAGAAATAGAAGTGAGATTGAAATGCTAAACTCCAAGAAACTTACTTGGAAACAAGTAAAACAAATATCTAAACTCAAATTTGAGAGAGGTTTGGAGTTCAAAGGATTTTCTTTGAGAAAAGGGTAGAGACAGAAAATAAAGAAAAGTAAGGAAATGTTGCTTGACTTGTAATACAAGTTTTAAAACACTGAATTTCCTTAAATACCATTTGTTGCCCGTGAATTCTAGCATGAGCAAGCAATTTCCCGCTTAAGCTAGATGCATTCTCCCTTGAGCAAGACCCTTCTTGCTTAGGCTAGAACACTAGACAGAAAAATTTACTCTGTTTTATGATAATCTCGCTTGAACGAAATGTCTTCTTGCCTAAGTGAGACTTGGTCCAGAGAGCTCTTAATTTTCCAGTGTCTTCTCACCTGAGCAAGGTACCTTGTCGCTTGAGCAACAGGATAATTGGGGTGACATTATCTGTTCTTGCTTGGGCGAAACTCAACTTACCTAAGCAAGAATGCTCTGCAGTGAGTGGTCCAAAGTGACCAGTCTCGCTTGAGTGAGACATATTGCTCAAATTTTTTCTATTTAAAAACAAATAAAATAAAAACGCAATAAAAAAAAGAAGGGTGTTATCCATAGCATACTTTAGACACTTTTTAACTTCATTAATTATGTCAAATTGACACAAAGATCCTCCTATGCAAGAAAGGAACCTATGGATTGTGAACTTGGGGAGCAGTTAATGGAAACCAATCTTTAATTAAAAAAAAAACTTGGAGAGCAGTTTAATGTTGAACTGCTCTCAAAAATCAAATTTCAGAGTAGACAACTATGAATCACTCTCTAAACATCACTTAGAAAATAGTTAATTAGTAACCAATCTCTAAATTTGTTATTTAAAAGAGCAATTGACACGGGAAACTACTTTCTAAGTTGAAGTTTAAAGTGTGGTTATTGTCTAACTGCTCTCAAAAAGTAAATCCCATTAAACCCTAGGCTTCTTCCTTTTCTACATGTTCTCTTTTCTCTGTACACACTCCACCACAGAATTCAACATCCTTCTCTCTTGCCATCACCATTTGTTTTGTCTTGAAGACATTAGCTCTCATTGTTCAAGTATACTTCTTATTTGTCATTGATCTCTCTTAACACCCCCTACTCTACCCTCACTTTTACAAATATGCTTGAAAGGAACAATATGTCTTGCTCCCTACCATTAATGTGATGACAACTTACTGCCAGGGTCGACTGATTCAAGTTAGTTACATTTACATTTTATTTTGGTTTAGTGATAATTATATTTAGGTTTTCCCTAATTTAAAAATTTTTTAACCTTAGGTTAGTGAACTTTTATGTTTGTATTAATTCACTATTAATCAATTTGTTGACACTAGGGTTGTGCAAAAAAAATTGTTGTCAAACTGATTTTAAAAACCTTGGTCACTATTATATTAGTTTTTTGACCCAAAATGTTGTTTTTTTGGCTAAACCTCGAGATGTGAAGACTTTTAACGATTTCAACACGAGTAAGACCGATGACAAAATTTTGTTATGACTAATTCAAAACCTTTCTTTGGAAAAAAAATTCAACAACTTCAGAGGGAGTGATGTATATATCTTTATCATAATTTTTTTAAGGATAAATTAAATGCAATAAATTTTTAAAAATTATATGTTTTTCATTATTGATTGTGGTTCTCCAAATCTAATTATATGAGTTTTTTTTTACTACTGCACTAGAATTTTGGAATATTGAATTATTTTAATTATTCATTGTGATATATAATTCTCGATTTACTAGGTGTATTTGGAATATTAAAATATTTTTAACTTTATTTAATTATTGTCACGATCCTTTTTTGTAAAAGACGCATGACATACTAATGTAATTTACCTACATTTAAAATTTTCATATTTTGGAAGGATTCAAGACTTATTTCACAATAATCAGAAAAAAAAATCATTGTTTCAATAAATAAATAGAACTTCAAGGTGTCATCATAACATCCAAAATATATTCATACATAATTATTTTGTAATATTATATACATAAGAGTTACTTAATATAGAGCTCAAAATACAAATCAAAAAAAAAATTACATGTCTCTAAAAATTCTGGCTAAGTAGTCTAGATTACAACCCTTCCAAAAAGGCATGTTAAACTTCAGATATCCCTTAGTCAGATCGTCCAACATGGGAAGTAAATACATCACCTGTCACTTATGCTCACGTACCACCGTACAGTCATTGTAGCACACATACCAGTACAAACAAAAATGCAAGGATGAGCTTATATAAACAACAATCATAACTATGAGGAATGAAAATATTAAAATTATTTATATAACTCATATAATCCATGGCAATCAACACAACAATCTCAGTCAATTGATGCAACATAAAGCCTATTCCCAGCTCATCTAATGCAGATGCAGCAATTCAATTCCAGCTGATTTCACAGCCTAAGTAATCTAGAGGAACTGTTTCTAGTCTGGGAGTGACCTATTCTCGTATCTAGATCTAGATACAGCACAACTCATCATTTCTATCATTATATGTCTAAACACCTAAACATGTAACTCAACTCTAGAATAATTAAAAATCAATATGATGCAGCACAGTTTTATATATATATATATATATATATATATATATATATATATATATATATTCAGCCTCAACAATATAGCAATAAATACACTTTTATTCAGCCTCGACAGCATAACTATATATATTTTCACAATAAAACCAAACAGCTCATAACATTTATAAAATATTTTAGCATGTCATTTCTACCACAACATTCCAAACTTTTATCAAATAATAGGGACATATACTCATTCATACATACTTTGGGCTCTAACCCAAGATTTGCTCATATAACAATTATTCTCAGCTAAAACTAAATTAATTATCCAAATATTTCAGCATTTAAGGAATAAATAAGGACAGCTCAAATAAACTCCCCTTACTTAGGATGGGTTCCCTTAGATCTAAGTCTACAAGAGCTCTATCAAATTTTGAAATAAAAGGAGAATCTATCAAATTTTTTCAAAACTTAAGAGAGTGATTTAAGTAATTGCTCTCAAAAGTATATTTTGAAAAGTTTATTTCATACTTAATTACTCTTTAAAGTGTACTTTTTAAAGTGATTATCAGTTAAAATTGCTAAACAAAATATACTTTTGAAAGCAATTGGTGAATCATTGTTTAAAAATTGACACACTTGCATAACACCTATTATAAGAGTAGTTCAAATTAATCTTTTAGGTAAAACACAACTACTCTTCCATTTCCATTCTACCATAGTAGATCCCTTTTAAATTTGCAAAAGAATATTAATCTAACCCTAAAACTATATTAGATAAATCAATAAATTTAATTATAAAGTTTTACCAAAATGTAAACCTATCCTATGCTAACTCTGGCTCCTTCTCTGGACATATATTGCATTTTTTAATCATATATTTATTTATTTATGTATTTGTCCCGTGAATCGCACGGGTCTAGTACAATACAAAATTGTAGATTAATCAGTTGTATTTCCACTTCCGGCTATCTTCAAAAAGAAAATGATGAGAAGACGACAGCTTCGCTGGGAAAAGTATACAGTTGCAATAATTACACGAAGAATATTTTAATTACGCGTAAAATTTTGGTCAGTGCTACTTTTGTTGACTTGGTTCGGGTGATCGTTTGGCTTTGTAGATGTGTGACACAGTATTAGATTTGGTTTATTTGAACAGCATTGTATTTTAAGTGCATATTTGAATGAGTTATTTGTTTCTATAGTAACCACTTATCTTCTTAAAGTTTTCACAAAACTGTTTAAAATATGTAATTATTTATTAAAAATAAATTAAATTAAACGTCCATCAGTTGTTTTCTTTTTTTCCAAGAAAAGGCTTGTCTTTTACAAGAAAAAGTATATGCAACTTTGTTTATGCTTTTGTGTTGGATCGCGTGAGTTTTCAAATGGTTTCTTAGCTACGTTGTATTTTCCTTTTTAAAAAGAGTTTTTCAGTTTTTAAAATTAAAATACAATTACATTTTGACGGGAAATTTCTAATGTATAGGTTTCTGATCACCAATCATTAATCACCATGCCTTAAAAGGAAAGAAAATTATTAAAGCTTGATATGGTCTATTATTATTTGGCTCAATAAGCAAATTTTGAAATGTTAATCAAAATGTCAAAGAAACTAGATAAAGTAATTCCTCGTATGAAATCGAACCAAAATCAAAATTTTAATTAAATTAGGAAAAAGTAATACCGACATATCTAATAGAATCAGATTTAAACTGCAGGTTTTTTTTTTAGTTTTTATAAATATAATTTAATTTCATTTTTTTTTTATAAATTTTTTTCAAAATAGCCTTTAAGACTACTCACTGATAATATAGTCTATTTTATAAAATTTTAAGATTTCTAAAAATGAAAATCAACAAAAAAAAACTAAAACTAAATTTAGCCATATCTCTAAAAGTTAAAAGTATATTTTATCTTATAAAAAATGTATGTAACGCGAGCTTTAAAAGAACACAAATTTACGAAAAAATCATTCAATGCTGAATAAAAAAACTAGGTACAGGGTAAAAATATTCTAATACATCAACGGATAGTATCAATATCCATTCCATATTATTTTCACACACGAAGTGCAAAAGTACTATCCATTCCTATTATCTCACTTTTATTCTAATACTCTAATTTTACGATACTATTTTAGAAATAAAGTTTAATTTTGATGTACTATCATACTATAAACCAATAAAATTTTTAAACTAATTATTATAAAAATCAACAATTCTCACATGTGATAGTATATTATTGAATAGGAATAACACATTTTTATACCATCAGGACATTCTAATTAAACTCTTGCTATTAAATTTAATTTTATTTCACTTCATAAACTTCTGATCCTTGCTTCCAACCCGATGAAGTTGTAGGAAGAGTGCAGGAATTTTAAATATAAAATTAAAGATAACATAATTATATATAATACACATCATAACATCTCAATACAATTTCAACTATATGTAATTGAATAATTGCGTATAAGCAATTCTTATTTTTGAGTGAGCATGTAATACTCTCTTATCTGATTGCTATTAAATATAAGCCTAATCAGAGTATTGTCTAATGAGACAATAGTTATATAAACCTAATCAAATGAGAGTAGGAACTTCTCACTGGGCACATAAAATAGTCCAACCCATCACATAATATTCACCCTAATAGTCCAATTATAAAATTTATATAATAATAATTATTAATATTATACACATTTATTTTATGTTATAATTAATAACAATATAATTATAATAATTTAATAATACTAATTCATAAATTAGTATAAATATTAATATTAATATTAAAAAATCTAAGTGAGAGGCCATAGAAATGCGCTCATTCTCTGATGCCAAAATTTCAATGTGCATGGAAAGCTGCCAGAAAAAATTTCTACACCGGTCATGACCCTTCTGCTCCGTTTACTGTCTTGCTATTTTTATCAATTTTGGCACATAAAGCCAAATTTGGAAAGATCCCAAACTGAAAAGGTTACGATAAACTATCTCATTCATAAAAATATATAATGACTATTTGTAAATTCTAAATTGTAGGCACTTAAATATATATTTTTTTTCAAAATGTATAAGGAGCTTCAACTATATTTAATCGTTAGAATTTGATGCATGGATAGGTAAAATGTAAACAATGACAAGAAAAAACGAGGCTATTCCATTTCTAACATTTTTATCGAGTAGAAATAAGGATATTACCAAATATGAAGCACTGTAACCATTCCTAAGAAATGAGCAAGTTATCATAAGATGAACTTGTGCCATGTAAACTAACATGAACAGACAAATCTAGATAGGATCAAAGGATGCAAAGTCGAGAAGTTCTGGATTGCGTTCAAATTCGACCATGTCATGTGTAGTCAAGGTTACCCATGCCTCTATGCCATTTCCATCCTTTGTGGACATCAAAATTACCACATTTTTTATAGGTACACCGATAGTGCGAACGTAAGTTGGCTTTCCCCATCCAAAATCTAATTCGTAGAAACCAAATCTTATCCAACTGCTAAAACTATAACATGGAATACCCTTTTTTGAGGCCATTATTCTTGCTTCCTTTAAAGACTCAATTACCTTAAGAAACTCAACACTCTGAAGTTTACTTATATAATCCCCATCAATTTTTCTTATCGTGTTTCTGACTATCTCTACCAAATCGTGCAACCCCACTTCTCCTTTCACTTCCACCAATGGAGACACTGCTTGTTGCCAAAGATTTCCGATTGAATGCTTCGACAACATTGAGGCCATTCTACTACGAATGTTAACCGCGTGGGACATCATAGATGCCGGAAATCTTTGTTCCCCTGAAGTTGCTTTCGCTGCTGCCAATGATGATTTCCACACGAGCGCTGTCACGGCTTCAACACGCGTGGGATTGAAATTGCAGCACCCGAGTTTTTGTCTGAGTCTAGATATGTTGGTCTCATTAAACATGAACCTCTTTGTGACGATGTTTTTGTGACCAACCATCCCACGTGTCATCATGTCCACCTCTATATTCCTTGGTGGGAAAAGCAGGGTTGCTTCCGCCATTTGAGGTGGTGCCACCACGTTATTGCCTTGTCCGTTTGACGTTGAAGCCCAAGCATTAAGGAATGACGCTGCTGTGGAACCATCAGCAACCTTGTGTGAGAAACACGCGCCAACTGCTATAGCCCCACACTTGAATTGGTTCAATTGAACAGCCATGTTTTCCTTATGTTCTGTTCCAGGGTTGTAAGGATCAAATGGGAAAAGTTCAGTGATATCATGAAGTTGAGGGGTTTCGAAAATGTTTGAGAGTTCAATGGGAACTCTAGACTCAATGAATAGAACACCCTCATCACTGCACTCAACAATTGAATTACCTTTGAGTCTTCCACAAAACTGGTAATAGAGAGTGAGGACATGGGATAAAGAAGCCTTTAGCTTATGAGATATGGTTTCGAAATCAGAGTCAAAAGCATTGATATCAGATGCAGAATAAAAGAGGAGAATGGGGACGTAGAATGATGGAGGTGCCAATTGATCAAGGAGAGAGATTTTGAAGTCTCTAAGGTGATCAGGGGTTGGAGAAGAAGGCTTTATTGTGTCTTTGGATACAATTTCAGCTTTCACTGCCATTTTCTGTAATTAGATTTCTACACACAAGACTTCGGTATACTCAGGGAAATGTTGGGGCTTTATATAAAGAAAATTTTGGCTTAATGTCTTTGGAACAATGAATTTGTATAATATTATTTTTAGATTATCTTTGTACCCACTCTTTTCTAAGAGAGTATAAAAGAAAATCACAAATATCCATACACTGATTTGTTAGTTTTTTTTTTTTTTATTTATTTAGTTATGCTATCTACGGGCTATATGAAGTTTTAATTTCCATTTAGTATTCCGCATAATCTAATTTTTATTTTAAATGAAAAATATACACTAATTTATAATTTTGATAAATATTTTATTAAAAAGTTGGTTATAATTTTTTACTGAAAAAAATTAATTGCTAGTCTTGTAAAATTAAATATATTTAAGTTTTGAATTTAGTGATTGTATAACTTAATTATAATAAACATATAAATTTGAAAAATCTGTAAATATTACTCAATTAATTTTAAAAGAACGTGATTAAAAAATGACGCATGATATGATATGAGACTCACTCTGAAAAAGCCTCATTTTATATAATACTTTTACATGTAAAATAAATATAAAAGTACAAAAAATATCTCTGGTCAAATATAGTCAACTTTAAAAGAAATAAGAAAAAACAAATTTATTATCCTTAAATATAATCGACATAAACTCGGAAAACTTATGTAACAGTGTAAAGTTCAATTACTTACATGTAAAAATTTTATCGATATAGTATGAAATTTTATATTTAAATTTTGTCATTATAATTTTTTCTTAAATCAATGACAGTCACGACTAATAAAAAAATTAATTTTAAATTTTTAAAATTTAAAATATTTCATAATCTATAAATTAAAAAATAGCATTTTTACATCTAAAACAATGATTGTTGTTAATTTTATATTAATAAATAGTAAAATTAATAATTTATCTTTAAAAATATAAATATTTTTAATTTTAAAATATTAAAAAATTATAATAATTAATTTAAAAAACATATAATATTTTCTTAAGATTATTACGTATTATCTTTGAAAAATAGGTAAAGTCTTGTTTTGATAAAGATCTTATCTCTTATTCTTCCCTCTTCCTGTGATCTTGACCTGCCAAGTTATTTTCAAAAGCTCTCGCTATAACTTAAAAATGTTATAATAAACTACGTAGCCGCTTATATTATAATAAAGTAAGTAAGAAGGAGCGAAAGCTACTCCACCAAACAAAAAATACGAGTAAAGATCTTCTCATACTATATTCTCATGTGATGTTAATATAAATTTAAAATTTTTTATTATAAACAGATAAATGTGAGCGGACAAATTCTACCGAACTCCACCAAACAATGCATCACGTTTTCCACACGTGGCAACGAGAGATTCTTACTTTTCATGGAAGACGCAAGTTATTTAATTTCCATGTGAAGTCTTAAACGATGGTTACAATATCCAAAAAAAAAGGTTCCCTGGTCTGTAACCATATATGGTTAGTTACAAATCCAAAAGATGGATTAAGTCGGCAAAAAAATCAGCGTAAGGAAATTATTATATATCTTTGGCATTTTGTGTTCACCACTCATGTATATTCACTGATTAGCAACGGTGAGGACAAAAGTGAATATAAGAACACAAAACATGATTCTTTATTTGGGAATTTAAAAGTTGATTCAACAATCTTTAAAATTATCTCTCTTATTTTTTATATAATATTTATCTTTTTTTAAAGTATGGAGAGATTTATAAACGACAACGACCAAATTGCTATAGACGTCGTTTAGAATATCTGGAGCAACTAATGATGTATAGGTTTATTATAGGAACATTACGAGTAACTTCTGCTTAGAACGGGAAGAGAAGAGTCATTTGTTATCTTTATTTCTAGAAGTACCTAGAAAACAAAAAACTTACATGTTTAGCACTTTTTTTACATATTTCACTGCTTATAATTTTTTATCGAATAAAAATGTAAATTCTCTCCTATATAATTCTTATAAGGATAAAATTATAAACTCTCACATGTGTAATACTTATTTAAGTATCCAAAATACTTAGAATGATTGTGATAAAAAATATTCATATTAAATAATTATATTTATTATAACTTTTCATTCTATCTAAAACTCTTTTTTCAATCTTTTGAAAATTATTACTTGTATTATTATTCTTTCTTGATATCATCTTACGAAATAATAGACCATTCGTAACTAATCTTATTTGTAAAAGAAATACTCTTTTATATATATATATATATATATATATATATATATATATATATATATATATATATATATAAAAGCACATAAAAAATCTCCAGTAACATTTTATAAAAAATTAATTATCCACTAATGTTAGAACAGAAATCTGAGAGCGGTTAAATAACTGCTCTTAAATGCTAAGATTGGAGAGCGATTCCGCATGAAAAATATCTCTAATAACATTTTATGAAAAATTAATTTAACTATTAATTCTAATAATATTATCTACTACGCCAAAAAAAAAATCTGAGAGCAGTTTCATTTTGAATTAGATAACATTTAAAATAGTTCTAAAATCTTACGCTATCTGATATGTTATATTTAAGAGAGCAGTTAAATAACTGCTCTCAAATGTTAATATTAGAGAGTGATTTCACGTAGAACCGCTCTCCAAAGTATAGATGTAGACCGCGAATCTGAAATTTGAAACTGATTTCTTTTTTAGTTTTCTGTTACAAAATAAAATAAATTTATTATTACATTTAAATCAAAATTTGGAATTGATTTCTTTGTGAGTTTTCGTCATTTTTATCACAAATCAAAATTGAATCTTGAGTTTATACATTTGGTGTTAATCAAACAGTCCACACATCTACATGAACCAAACACAAGTAAGCAGAGAAAAAAAAGAACAAATTAATAGGTTATTTTTAACATAAATAGAGAGAAAAAGAAAGAAAAAAGAGAATGAATGATTCACTGTTAACAAAGAGAAGAAAAAAAGAGAGAATAAAGAAGTACTTAGAGATGTGAAAAAAACTCAATTTGTTAGTGAAGAGAGAATAAAAGGAGAGCAGACTAACAGAGAATGAAGAGGTACCTACAGATGTGGAAAAAAAACTAATTTATTAGCAAGAGAAGATGAAGAGAGTAGGCTAACAGAGAAGATGAAGAGAACATAAAAGAGCAAAGAAAAAACTTACAGTAAAAGAGACTAGCTTTGTTAGCTAAGTAGAAGAAATGCGCTAAGCATGTTTCATTTATAAATGACTTTAATAACATTATAAAGCAGTTCTTTATTAACCGCTCTTCAAGAATGATATTAGAGAACCATTCTTTATTAACCGCTCTCAGAAGTATAGATCTGAGAGCGGTTAATAGAGAACCGCATCTGAGAGCGGTTAATAGAGAACCGCTATCTAAATATATAGTTATAAAGCAGTCATATGTAGTTATAAAGCAGTTTTTACTAACTGCTGTCTAAGTTAATGCTCCAAAAGCTCATTTCTAGCATAGTGATCATAAAGATCATATGTATAATTTTTTTTTTTTTGGCTTAATCATGTTTTCTATCCTTATAAATATTAGACCTTTAGTGATAAGTCCTTATAAAATTTTTTCTTAGGATTAATGCTTAAAAAGTTTAAAAATTAGGATTTAGTCCCTGTCGTCAATCCTCTTCGATTAAGTGTTTAGCTTATTGATGAAAAGTCAGCTCAGCATTCCCACATAGTGTCACGTGTCATGCCACATAATTAAATTTTTTATTTAAAATTAATATTTACAAATAAATAGAGACACATATTTTACACAATTGCAATCGAGTCCATCTTCTTCCCCTTCTCTTTTTCCTTTCTCCCTTCCTTTTTTCGACTACCCACCCCACTACCACCCCTCTCCCTCTTCTTTACCCACCCCACCCCTTTATCAACCCCAACTCCAACTCCAACCCCCACATTTCTCCTTCCTACTAAACACCCTTTTCCCAACCCCCACCATCTCACCCCACTTCTTCCCCAACCCTAACTCTAACCCACCCCCTTTTCCCAAACCCTTAGCCCAACTTTGTAACACCCCGAATTTTGGTAATATTAATTATTATTATTATTATTATTATTATTATTATTATTATTATATATATGTATTCACATGTGTGTTGATTTATTTGATAATGATGTTTATGTGTATTAAGTACATGGATGTATGTATTTATGTGTATGCATGATTGGATAGGGCTGAAATGAGCTAAGTGCCTAAGTGCAGGGCGTGTTACTAGGCTGTTCTCGCTATAGCGAGAGGGCCCTAGGAGGAAGGACCAGAACTATTGCCTTCTCACTGTAGTGAGAGAGTGACAGTTTGGGGTATATTTCTGGGTGCAGTCTCGTTGTAACGAGAGGGTCTCGCTGTATCGAGATTCTGCAGAAACTAGAGTGTAGTTTCGTCTAATATTTTTGCTGCAGCGTGAGGGCGAGTCGCTATAACGAGGGGACCTCGCTGCAGTGAGAATATCTTGTTGTAGCGAGAGTGTCGCAAGCAGAAATGAATTTAAAGAGGGTTAGGATTCAGGGAGGATTATTTCTCCCTTTCTCTTCGATCCTCTCATTCCCAAAGCCCTATTCCACTGATTAATTACCTCCAATGCTGTTCGGGAGCTTGATTGAAGGTTGAATTCATGTGGGGAATGCTTTGAGGTGAGTTTCAATGGTTAGGGTCCTGTTTCTCATCCCATTTTCTCTGTTTTTATGGTTTTCTTGGGTTCTCATTGAGTTTCTCCATGTGTTTAGGCCAAAATATCTGTAGGGAGTACGTCCATAGTCGAATCCGAGTGTGGGTCTTCAATTTGAGGTAAGGGAGACTCTACCCTACTCCTTTATGTGTGATTTGTTGTTATTTTGTGTGATATTGTGATGTGGCTAAGTAGAGGGTAGAAAATTGCTGAGACATGTGATGTGGGCACTTGTGCTGTTTATACTTGTGTGTATATCTGAATGAACATTGTGAAAATGTGGGCCCGAGGGCCCTGTAATATGAATGGAAATAGGCTAGGGGCCGTGTGTCATAAATGAATTGTGGGCTATGTGCTGTGTGTGCTGTGAAAATGAAATGTGGGCCTAGTACCGTATAGTGGAATAAATATGGGCCTAGTGCTGTGTATTGTTAAATGTGGGCTATGTGCCGTATACTGAAATGTGTGTGACTGGGGCGTAGTAGCATCGTTGTAATGTGCTAAGAATGATTCAGCGATACACTGGGGATGTGGGAGATAAGGATGGTAGAAATACCTTGGGGAAGAGGGAGTAGTAGTGACACCGACTGCGGAACGGGCGCACCACGGGCCACATACTCTCTTCCTGACTAGACCTCTGACCACTATCTTTGCTAAGCGATCCGTGACTGCCCACGTGGTATTCGTGAGGCAGGGGTAACTGGCGACCATTCATGGTGTAAATCTGTGATCACAGTGCCATAGTGAGTGTGGTTGGCATGCATAAGCATGTGTTTATGTCTTGTAATTTTCTGAATGTGAAATGTTATCTATGCTTATTTCTGTATAACTGTATTGAAATTGATTTGGAGGTGAGACTCTGTGCCTAGCTGTATGTTTTAGGTAGTGTAGAGTACTCACTCTTACATTCATTTTTTAGGTAATCAAGATGATCAGTACCGGACTCAGTGAAAGGATGAATGGACTGCTATAGGACTTAGATCAAATTTAAAAATGTTGTAATTGAACTAGTCCTGTAACAGTTATTTGATAGTAATTTGTAACCCTTCATTTATTTCGATATCTTTTATGAAAATTTGGTTATCTAATTTGTAAAATTATTATTTAATTGAAATTAAAATTTAAGGTGTTACAATTTTGGTATCAGAGTAGTTCAACCAAACCGGACTGGAGTCTCGGGCTGAAGCATCCAAGATAAGTGTTGATTGTTTTGTTTACCTGAATTATAATGTATAAACTGATCTAATGTGCTGGAATGCGATTGCTGTCTTGTTGTAGCTAGATTGAATATGTCTGGTAGAGGTAGAGGAGCTAGATGTACCAATGACCTCATGGAATGCATGCTCAGATTTTGGAAGACATGGTGCACAATCAAGGCAGAGAGTCGGCTGAGTATAGAGGGTTATCTACCTTCACTAGGCATGATTCTCCAAAGTTTGAGGGTGGATTCAACCCCGAAGAAGCCCAAAGGTGGGTGGCTGATGTGGAGAAAATTTTCAATGCAATGGGGTGCCGAGATGAGAACAAGATTGCCTATGCCATCTACTTGCTGTGTGGGGAGGTTGAGGACTGGTGGAGGTTTGCCCGTCAGACCCTGCCACTAGAAGACGGTTATATCCAGTGGGAAGCATTCAAGACCATCTTCCTAGGGAACTACTTTCCCTGGGACCTAAGGAAGCAGAAAGCTAGGGAGTTCCTTGAACTGAACCAAGGAAGTATGACTGTGGGAGAATATGCAGCTAAGTTCCAGGAACTGATGAAGTACTGGCCTCATTATCAGCATGGTGATAGAGAGGAGAATCTATGTGTTCGGTTTGAGCATGGATTGAGGCCAGACATCCGGCTGCAGTCAGTGTGTTTCAATTGATGGACTTGCCCACTCTTATGAGCAAGAGTAGAATCTTTAAAGCCAACTCAAGGGGGAAGACAGTGGACACTAGGGGAGCTGGTCCGGTGAGACATGATAGAAGACTCCCGAGGTTCTCAAAGGGGCCGTATTCAGGCTTGAATAGTTCTCAATCCTGAGGGAGTTCTTCTCAAGAGAGAAGTAGTGGGAGTGGCTCAGGAACGGGTTCTTTCAGAGGACCGCTTAAATGCTTCAGGTGTGGAGGGTCACACATGGTGAAGGACTGTCCACAGCCGAGGATAACTTGTAACAATTGTGGGAAGTAGGGGCATATTGCCAATGAGTGTTGGGCCGCCAAGACGAGCGGTAGTGCAAGTGCAGCTCAGAGGCTGGAATCAAGAGGAAGTACAGGGCCGAGTACGGGATAGAAGCTGAGCATTCCTGGTAGAGTCTTTGCTATGAGTGGGGAAAAGGCTACACAGTCAGAGGAGCTGATTCGAGGTAATTGCATTATTAAGAGTCGATTGCTTGATGTGCTGTTTGATTCGGGTGCTACACACTCTTTTATATCGTGGACTGTGTGAAGAGTTTGAATTTGTGTGTGACGGAATTGCCATGTAATGTTGTGGTGACTACCCCTACGGGTAAGCCGGTTGTGACATCATGGGCGTGTCAGGGGTGTGCAATGATGATACACGATAGGGAATTTGAGGTGGATCTGATCTGTTTGCCTCTTTCCCAACTGGATATGATTCTGGGAATGAATTGGCTTACTGCCAACCATGTGCTGCTGGATTGTAGAGGAAGGACCTTGATCTTCGGTGAGACGATAGCAGAAGTTCCAAGACTTATGAGCCAAGGTGCATCGGAGAACACTGTAAACGCCAAGGCTTTCATGGTTATGTTCTCAATGGAAGCCGAAAGTGTGGAGGAGTCGGGGTATATTCTGGTAGTGAAGGATTTCTTGGAGGTGTTCCACGAAGTTGTTTCTGAGCTGCCACCTGAGAGAGAGATAGAGTTTGCTATTGACCTCATTCCGGGAGCAAGCCTAATCTCTGTAGCGCCTTATAGGATGTCGCCGGTGGAACTTACAGAGGTCAAAAAGCAAGTGGAAGACTTATTGTAGAAATGGTTTGTGAGACCGAGTGTGTCACCATGGGGAACGCCAGTGTTCTTGGTGAAAAAGAAGGATGGAAGCATGAGGATGTGTGTAGATTACCGGCAGTTGAACAAGGTAAAGGTCAAGAACAAGTATCCACTTCCAAGGATCGATGATTTGATGGACCAATTAAGGGGAGCAGCAGTATTTTCAAAGATTGATTTGAGATCAGGATACCATCAAATCTGAGTGAAGGATGCAGATGTACCTAAGACGGCGTTCAGGACGCTGTATGGTCACTATGAGTATTTGGTGAGGCCATTTGATGTGACTAACACGTTTGCGGTGTTCATGGACTACATGAACATGATCTTCCATGAGTTTTTGGATAAGTTTGTGGTGGTGTTCATTGACGACATCCTGATTTATTCAAAGACTCAAGAAGAGCACGCCGAGCACTTGAGGATTGTCTTGCAAATTTTGAGAGAGAGACAGCTGTGCGCAAAATTCTCCAAATGTGAGTTCTGGTTGTCAGAGATCTAATTTCTGGGATATGTAATGTCGAAGGAAGGAATCATGGTAGACTCTGCAAAAGTGGAAGCAGTAGCTGAGTGGCCGAGGCCGACAAATGTGACTGAAGTGCGCAGTTTTCTCAGATTGGCAGGTTATTACAGGAAGTTCATTGAGGGTTTTCCAGGATAGCATTGCCCCTAACGAAGCTGACCCGCAAGGGAAAGGAGTTCAAATGGACCAAAGGGTGTGAAGCTAGTTTCTTGGAGCTGAAGATAAGACTGACTTTGGCGCCGGTGTTAGCTCTACCCGACTGGAGCGAAGTTTGATGTGTATTGTGATGCATCTGGGCAAAGACTTGGTTATGTTTTGATGCAAGACGGGCGAGTGGTCACCTATGTCTCGAGGCAATTGCGCCTGTATGAAGTCAACTATTTGACACACGATTTGGAGTTAGCCGCGGTGGTTTTTGCTCTTACGGTATAGAGACATTACCTATATGGGGTAAGGTTCAAAGTGTTCAATGACCACAAAAGTTTGAAGTATCTGTTTGATCAAAAGGAGTTGAATATGCGACAGAGGAGATGGATGGAATCACTACTAGAATTAAGAATTTTTCTCACGATTTTTTTCCCATGGTTCATATAACCATTGTTAAATTTGAATAACCGTAGTAAAATATAAATATTCCCTGCGGTTTTGTATTGTAACCGTTATTAAATAACAACGTTTAAGAAAACCTACCCACCCCCGCTAAATGTTAAAAAAAATTATCAGATTTCACGCTCAGAAATGTCTCTCTCCGAAAAAGTGAAACAAAAAGCCCTCTTTCTCAAAGTCCCTTGCCTAACATTTCCAGCGCTCACAAATCCTCTCTTCCCTGTGCTCATAAATCAGCGTCTCTCTTTGAATCGATTTGGTGTTGTTATTTTGCTCTCATTGTCGTATAAAGGTATACTTTTTGTTTTATGTTTGGAGTTTTATGTTTAGGGTTTTAGATGAACATTTATAATTGTTTTGTTTGCAATTGTTTTGGTTGCATTTATAATATGGATGATTAATCGAGAAATAAAACAAGGTTTGATAACTTAGTTGATGATTAAGGAGGCACAACAAAGACTGCATCTGATTTCTGGCCACTAAGTCTCTAACAAATGTGATTTTCTTTCCACTAATAAGTTTTAAGTATTGAGTTGCATTGAAGAGTGGAGGATAACATTTATCTGGTTTCCATCTCGAATGTACGTATCTTTATCAGGCCTCCCAAACACGATGCGGTTTTGTGTGTCTATAATGAAATGGCATGTTTTGTTGATGTTGTAAGGTCCTTTAGGATAACGAATCCATCTCCCAGAAAAAATTTCAAATTGTTTTGCTTTTGTGTTGTTCAAAGTAGTGATAGTAGATATCTTTGGGTATGTTTCATGTGAGAATATCATAAGAGAAAGAGGAAGAATTATGAGAAATAAAGTGAATGGTAACAAGACAAAACTTTTGGGAGTGTTTAGTGTTGTGTAGTACTTCCCATTGAAAACCTCACTCGCCCAAAACTTCATTGTTGAGCTGAATTCTGAATCAAAGCTTTGTTGAATGCCTCATACAAATATAAACTTTATTTTTCTTTTGTTTGAAGAAATAAAAAGCCAATTTTTTTTATGCATGCTATCATGTTCAGCTGATGTAAACTGGTAGATCTTGTGTTTAGGTAGTGTTTACTTTCAAAGCTTGTGCAGTAAAATTTACACTCAAATGTATCCTGATAGTTGTTTATGAAAGAAAAAGTAAAGTGATTTAAGCTCAAAAGAAAATAAGAGAGAGCTGAAACTAGTTCAGCATTGAGCCAAGAAAGAAAAGAGGTCACAAAATTTGCTATTTAATATCAGTTGTGTCTCCATTATTCCTTTTCAATGTACTGTTACAACACAACTATTTTACAATTTGGAACAGGATTCCCTGCAGTAGATTATTTTTCCTCGCAGGATATGCAATTCATATTAAAAATTCATAGATCTAAAAATTTTAAAACGTTTATAATTTATAACCTTAATAAAATAATGATGTTTTTAACATATGTCTAAAGATATATAATAAAATATCATATTGTAGTGTAAATTGTAAAGCAAAATACTATTGGCTTTGGACCCTTGTCTGATTACATGTTATTCATCATAATGATTAATGCTAAATCCACAAAAAATAATTAAATGTGTAACATTGAGGGCTGATCCTTATATATCCTAATCACTTTGAACATGGTTAGAACATGCCACTTAAGAAAAGCTATGGTATTTCAGTATTTTTCTTATCAAAACCAATATCATGAAAAATAATTTGTGTTCACTTGCATATCCATTTTGATCGACTCTATCATTGTTTGCAGCTGAGGTACATGTAAAGTTTGGAATATAGTGGTGGTTAGGGGGATAGAATATTGTTGACAGATTGAGAAAATGATTTTGGAAGTTTGTAAACACTAAACTGAGAAGAATAACAGGAAACACTTCATATAAAATACTAGGCGTCTTTAGGTTACATTCAGTTTCAAATACTATTCAATGGACATAAGATTGCTGCAGAGTTGGCAAACAGAAACCACCACTTTCCTCTATTAAACTTGTCAAGTGGCCGACTCATTGTGTTGCTTGATTACTATTATATTGTGATCAAAATATTATTTTTGACTTTGAATTTTTAGCTCCTTTTTCCCTTAAAATTCAGTTAACCAATTGAATTAAAAACTACAAATAAGTTCGTGCAAGGCAATTCATTAGTTAACAACTCATAAGCCCACATCTATGTTTGAATTACGAGTTTGTAATTATCTTTTTATATAGAATTGAAAAACCAAAACATTGTTTGGGAACTAGTTAAATCTTTTAAAAAAATGTAGAAATATTAAATTTGACCATTTAACTATACCTTAATTTGTAATGATGCGACTACTAATATCAAATTGAGAGATGTAGACTCTAAATATTTACAGTACAAGACCATTTGCCAAAACAATGTTTACGTGACGATTTGAAGTATTTGAAGTTGTAGTGCATTGTTTAATTTTTGCGTTATTGGTGTTGTTGTAGTGTGAAGGAATGAATTTACAAGTGTCAATGTTGTGTGAACTAGTTTATTTATGACAATACAATTTTTGTCACTATACAATTTTGCAGGCTAATTTCCCTCCTTTGGTGGCTTGACAATTAAAATTGTTTGTTGAGTTTCTATTTACAAACAAGGACATTTCAAAGTTAGAAAATTTTCCATCTTGGTAAGTGTACATTAGCTACATTTCAAAGTTAGCATTATTTGAAGATTTATTTTGAGGTTAACTTGTGATAATTGCTTATAGCTATAACTTGTGTATCATTACCACTTTAAGGAATACTATTTATATGTAATTTTTCAAGTAGTTAGGAACATAACATGTTTTCAATCGACCTACATATATATATATAGATAAAGGAGTAATTGATCTATTTAAGAATGTATTTTTATAAATTGATTCTCTCTTGTTTATGGGTGCTTATACTTAGTATTATTGAAACTTAATTTACTCATTATATTTGCTTCTCAGAAATAATGGATAAATCATGGATTAATATGCCTCAAAATACACCACAATATGTGGAAGGATTGAATAGCTTTTTAAATTTTGCATTTGCCAACGGGAGTGTTGAAGGTAGGATAACATGTCCATGTCCTAAATGCAAGTTTAATAGATGGAAACCTCGAGAAGAAGTATATGACCATTTGATTGTAAAACCTTTTTCGAAAGGATATACAGTTTGGTTAAGACACGGAGAGATAAGTCATGCAGATACTACAGTTGAAACACCTTCAATGTCTCGGGAGATTGAAGATAGAGTTATTGGTAGTGATCCTATATGTGATATGGTCAATGATGTATTTAGAAATCATATAAGTCGCGATGGTATGCAAGAAAATGATGATATTTGTCCACAATCAAACCAAGCCTTACCTGATAACAATGCAAAATTTTTGGAGTTAATTAGGGATGGTCAACAAAGTTTGTATGAAGGATGTGATAAATATTCAAAACTTTCATTCTTGGTCAAGCTGTATCATATTAAATGTCTTTGTAAAGTAAGTGACAAGGCAATGTCAATGATCCCAGAGCTGTTGGCTTATGCTTTTGAACATGCTAATAATATTCCATCTTCATTCTATGAAGCGAAGAAAACTATTGCCAAACTTGGCCTTAGTTACACCAAAATTCATGCCTGTCCGAGGAATTGTATGTTATACTTTGGAGAAGATACGAATAGAGATACTTGTAAGACATGCAAACAATCTAGGTGGAATTCAAAAGATATGGGTGCAAATATTAATACTACTGATAAATGAAAAAAGGTGCCTGCAAAAGTTTTGAGATATTTTCCTTTAAAGCCATGTTTGCAAAGGTTGTTTATGTTTTCAAAAACTGCTAAGCATATGCGATGGCATGGATTGGAAAGCACTACTGAAGGCATATTAAGGCATCCAAGAGACTCAGAAGCATGGAAGAAATTTGACTTAATGTATCCTCAATTTGCTTCAGACTCTCGAAATGTACGCCTTGGGTTGGCTACTGATAGCCTTAATCCTTTCGGGAATTTGAGCACGAGTTATAGTATTTGGCCAGTTATGCTCATACCGTATAATCTTCCTCCTTGGATGTGCATGAAACAGAGTTCATTTATCCTGTCGATGATCATTCCTAGTAAGCAAGCACCGAGAAATGACATTGATGTATATCTTCAACCATTAATAGAAGAATTGAAAAATTTATGGACTACTGGTGTTAGAACTTTTGATTCATATAGCAATGAAGTTTTTAACATGCATGCAGCTGTGATGTGGACTATTAGTGATTTTCCTGATCTTGGAACCTTATCTGGATGGAATACATATACTGGGTTAGCATGTCCTACTTGTAATTTTGACTCAGTTCCTAGCCGACTTCCTCATAGTCGAAAGTGGTGTTTCATGGGTCATCGTCGATTTTTGAATGAAGGGCACAAATTTAGATTAGCTCGAAGTTGATTTGATGGAAATGTAGAAAATAGAAACCCTTCTGTAGCAATAACCGGTGCATCTATATGGCAACAAGTTCAGATGGTTAATGTGGTGTTTGGAAAAGATTTAGATGTTAAAGGAAGGGCAAAAAAAGTGCGTCGAGTTGGTGGGACACAAGCTGAACCTTCACAATGGCGTAAGAAGAGTATCTTTTTTGAACTTCCTTATTGGGTGAATAATTTATTGCATCATAATCTTGATGTCATGCACATTGAGAAAAATGTATGTGATAATGTGGTATTTACTTTGTTAAATGATTCTGAAAAATCAAAAGACCATTTAAATATACGGAGAGACTTGCAAGATTGGGGCATAAGATCTGATTTATGGCCTAATGAAAATGGCAAATATCTTCCAGCTTTATTCACATTAACAAGTACAAACAAAGAGCTGTTTTTAAAGACATTCAAAAACATTACTTTTCTAGATGGCTACTCAAGTAATATTAGTCGATATATTGATATCAAGCAACGAAAGATTGGAGGATTAAAAAGTCATGATTCACATGTTTTAATAGAGCAATTGTTGCCTTTAGCAATGAGGAAGACACTCCTAAGCCAAGTATTAGTAGTGTTAATTGATTTGTGTTCATTTTTCAGACAATTGTGTAGCAGAGTTTTAATTGTGAATGAACTTGACCAATTACAAAGCAGAATTATTCTCACATTATGTCATATGGAAATGTTATTTCCACCTTTATTTTTTACAGTCATGGTTCATTTGATTGTACACTTAATTGAAGAAGCCAAGGTTGGAGGACCTGTCCAATATCGATGGATGTACCCTATTGAGAGGTACCTAGGAAAATTAAAGTCTTATGTTCGTAATAGAGCACAACTGGAAGGGTCTATAGCTGAAGGATATATAGCTGAAGAGGTTTTGACATTTTGCTCTAGGTATTTGGAAGGAATTGAGATCATCTTTAATCAAATGGGTCGTGTTGATGATCAGCCAAATGTAGAATTATCTAGTGCAAACTCTTTGTTTCCACCGATCGGAAATCCAATTGGTGGCTTTAGTTACTTCACTTTATCTTCAAAGGAAAAATTACAAGCACATCGTCATGTATTGACCAATTGTACAGAAGTTGAGCCATTTCTTCAGTAAGTAATCTTATTTGATAATTTATTATAAAATCATACTTTCTTAAAGTACGAATATGCAATTATCTATGTGTTTTATGTAGGGAATTTAGAAATGTATTGCGTCGACAATTAAGAAGTTGCACACGATCGTCCTCTGAGATAGATAGAAGGGTTCATAGAGAATTTGTTCAATGGTTTTCTCGTCGAGTAAGTTTAATTATATTCTTGTCATTTGATCTCATTGAACAGTAATATTTTCTCATTTCATTTTTTTTTATTATAGATCAAAGATACACCAAATGAATCCTATTCTGATGATTTTAAGTTCTTAGCTATGGGTCCAATTGATTGTGCAAAGCGTTATAGTGCATACAATGTTAACGAATTAAAGTTTCGTATATTGGAACGAGACCAAGGGCTTAAAACACAAAATAGTGGAGTGTTTGGAACATTTGGAACAAGAAGCTATGCAAGTAGTAGTGATAATCAGATGCAATTTGGTGGTGTTCCTTATTATGGAAAATTGACAGAAATTATTGAGATTAACTATCATGGTCGATTCTCAATTACCTTATTCAAATGTATGTGGGCTAATACAACTAATCAGCGAGGAATTATAACTAATGACTTATGATTTACTTCAGTAAATTTTGCACGTTTGATACACACTGGTGACCATGAAGATGATGAGCCATACATTCAGGCTTCAGAGGCTCAAATGGTTTATTATGTAGAAGATGAGTTAGATAAAAATTGGAGCATACCTGTACATCTAAAGCCACAAGACTTGTATGACATAGGTGATGACGATGACACTTTTCATGAATGTGAGCCATATCAACAACAAAACTTGGAAACTTTATTTCCAGATGGGGAAGGGAATATACCATTAGCAAGGTGTTATTTATAATTATTAGTTTAGCTATTATTTATGTTTTATTATTGTCCTTAATATTTTTCATATTATTGAAACTCAATTTAGTCATTATATTCATGTTTTATTATTGTCCTTAATATTTTTCATGTTTAATTTTATATATTTCACTAGTTTTATTTATATTATTTTGTGCCTTCCAGGATCCCTGATGATGAAGCGATTCTCTAGCAAGAAGTCTAATGTAGCATCACAAAGTGGATCTTTTAACACTCAATCAGTACCTTCAAATGTACCTCATGTTGGTAAGATATATTTTTTACAATATATATTAATTATCTGATAAACATTGTTAATGTTAATAATTAACACATTTTTATAACAAAATGTAACTCTAATGTGAATTTTTAGATGTACGTAATGGGTATAATATTTTAGAATTAATATTATCCTTAATTAGGTACAAATGATTAATAATTTGTGTCTTCTAGCATGTACTATATTTCATAATTAAAATTTTGGAAACTCAAGCAAGCAAATTTGTTCTAGTAGGTAATAAAAACAACTGTCTTTGACTAAGGCTTCTGGCTTAAAGTAGTAAATTTTTTTAAAAGAATATTTTATATTGGAGTGTTATGTTATGAACTAAAAAATTTGACAATGAAATAATTTTATTAATTAAATAAATTTATCGTGGTTAACTAGATTAGTCAAAAAATTAAATAACTTTTTGATACTAAGAACTCCACAAAGAAGAAAAACAATAAGACTACACTTAATTAAAAAATAGGATAAAAATAAGTGAACTTATTTAACAAGAAAAATTTTAGAGCTGATGTTAATTGCTTATAAAATTGGTTTTTTCTTCTGATAAAAACTTATCAATTTGAATGACTCAAAATTGGTTTTTTGATAATCCTTAGGATACTCATCACAAAATGTGTTCGTGGTGTAATTAGCTGTTATTAATGTGAGATCAAACAATCTATGATTGCTTTCGAAATCTGGTTACACAATGAGAAAAGCAACAAGACCTTAAATGATTAACTTAGTTGACTGAATGATTCTATTGAGAGTTGAATGAAGTTAGATTTTTTTAAGAAACATATAAAAATTAGAAATATGGGATCACTTGGACTAAAGCCTGCCTCTACTTTAGTTGTTTTGGGCTAAAACCAATTATAGTTTGTACTGTTAACATCATGCAAATGAATGCTGAATTATAAGCTGGTAGATAATGAACAGCTCACAAGCTTGTTTTTATTCAGTATTGAAAGTTATGTAATTTATTCAAGTATGATTTGATTTTTTGTTGAAAATTATTTTTGTAACACCTTGAGGTAGGACCTTCGTCATTTGTTAATTATGAAATAACCCTGAAGGAAAATTTAGGATTGAAGTTGTAGTCACCCCCTCCATATCCACAACAAGCTTTTGGACCATACTGAAGCTTTGTTCCAAATTAGATGTGCTGCCTTATTGTTTATTTTTTCTTGTAGCATGCATGATGACCAAATTAGATGGTGTAAATGAACGTTTCTTATGTTGGTGAAATATAGTTCTTTTTCTAATCTTAACTGTACTGTGCTTGCTAAATACATGTCAGGATTAGGATTAATTACGCCTTCGTTTCCTGCACTTCAAAGCATGTAATACAAATAATTATATAATTACATTTTTTTAAAACATGTTTTTATCATTGAAAAAATCTTTTATAACTCCACCAATAAATAACTTTAAATAGTAAAATAAAATTAAAAATAAAATAATAAATAGAAATATTAATTAATTTTTAATAGCATAAAATAACTTTAAATAACAGGTAAAAAGTATAGTGTTTCAATAAAGAATTTAGAGTAGAAGGGACAGGAGCTTTTCTTCAAACTTTATACATATCTTGAAAGGGACACATAGCTTCCTCGAACATAGTTAAGTTTAAAAATTAAAACTATTCTAAATTCAAGATTTTTTTTTTTTGGTAGAGTTATGTGTTATGTTTGAAAAGAGTACTGTCAGGTGATTATGTTATGTTAAGAAAAAAAATGTAATTTTTTTTTGTCTATACATTTTCCATATACATTTAGCCCCACTAAAATTTTTGTCTCATCCAACATGTCAACTTGTGGTACTGCTATTTCTTTCAGTGCTTAGTTAGAGATATATCTTTAGATTTTTCCTTTTCTCAATTGCAATTTTTTCTTTACTTGGTCCATCTGTTAATGTGTTTTCAAGCTTAAACCTTTCATATTCATTTTCAAATTAGCTTTGCCATAGCTATTAGTAACATTTACTATGGAGGAATCATCAATTTTATGAGGCATGGATTTATCCTATTTAGTCCTATATTTATCATATACTAATTGCTAGAACTGATTGACTGACTGTGTTCTTCCATTTGTGGTTTTGTGCTGATGACATTCCCACTTTCTCGTTTAGTACCTCAAGCTTAATTATAGTTAATATCATCCTCTGCATGTTTCTACTACTATTATGGTTGTTGTCCATGTCTTCTTTATCTGTTACAGATGGCTCTGTTACTCTTTTAATCATCCTTGCTTGGATTCTTCGTTTCTAAGTCAAGGTTAGAATAGAAATTCAAACTATTGATTAGGCTGTTATATTATGCTTGTTGTCCATGTTCTCCTTACCTCTTTCACATGGATCTGTCACTCTTTTATCATCACTGCCAAGAATTTTGGTTTCCAAGT
This sequence comes from Abrus pulchellus subsp. cantoniensis, assembly GCA_024086825.1. Classification (NCBI taxonomy): domain Eukaryota; kingdom Viridiplantae; phylum Streptophyta; class Magnoliopsida; order Fabales; family Fabaceae; genus Abrus; species Abrus pulchellus. Next base: position 19,448,239 of record CM044056.1, read on the forward strand.
CAAGGTTACAAATTAAAACTTTATTTATCATACCAACATGATATAGTTTTAGTTTGAAAAAACTTATAGCAGTTCATTGTATAGGGATCAACATCTTTCTTTTCCCCTTGCATCTTATGCTCTCATTTTTCTGTAGCCTCTTAGATCACTTTCAATAGATGCATCTAAACACAATTGCATTTAACCGTTCTTTGTGTGTCATTCTATATTTATCATTTGTATAAGGTATTTTCCACTTTTGCATATGTCCAATAATATCAATGGATGGGATAATCTTGAAAGTTTATTGTGGAGGGACTTCTGTTTCATTGGCATGCTACTCTAATATTATTTCCTTAACATCTCTAGTAGACCAGAGTCATCATATTATAGGTTTGCACATGATAGCAACATTTCTCATTTCACTACCGATTTAATCAAAGTCTTATGTTACAATTGGGAATGTACATGCCTAAATCAGCCCCAAAAGCTAGCTAGAGGGAAGAGGATTGTCAAATCGTTAGGGTACTTTGTCTACATACTCAACCAAAGGTGAATCTTAAACCCTCTACCTTTTTCACCCAAAAGTAGACACATAGAACATGACATTCATAGGATTGGATGTCTATGGCTGACCCAACAACAGGACTAGAATAGGATTTGATGTCCTAACAGAATCCAGAATGATTAAACTTAAATCAAACCCAAAAGCTAGTTCAAGGGGGTGGATTGCTGAGTGATCGCAAGTGTCGCGCTCGGACAAATTAATAAAAATCGAATTGCATAAAAATTATGTAGTAAGAGGTGCAATCCGAGTCATCTCCCAACGATGATAACATTATATGATTATAAAATTAGAGGGGATTTGATTTATAGAATAACACTAATTAGAATCAAAAGTTAACAAGAATTAAAAACTCTAATCCAAGAATTTAGAAGAACTACGACCACTCTATCATCAGATTCTAAGAAGATGCATCAACTAACAAATTAGTGATTAATATTAAATTTAAATGAAACCTCAATTCAAATTAAGCATTCAGACGAGAACCCTCATGCATTCGATTAACACACAATTCGCTCAAAGTTCAGAAACCTCTAAAACCTAATCGATTTGTGTTAATTTCATTCACCAATGCCATTAATATTAGATCTCAAACCTGAAAATCTAATTCACACTCATTCAAGAATTAATTACATACATCAATCGAATAATATATAATCAAACAACTGCAGAATTATCAATCCAAACGAAGAACTTCAATTCGAAATCATAATTAGCAAAAAGAAAAAGAAGGAAGAGATGAAACCGAATTTGTTGTTGAATAAATTGTGAAACCAATCCTCAAGAGTGTCTCAATCCTTGGACTAGATGAAATTCTAAGCCTCCATTAATGGAGGAAAATGAAAAGTAAAAATGGAAGAGAAAAAAATGAGAGAGAGAAGAGAAGAAGAGAAGAGAAGAGCCAAAAATTAAATTCAAAATTCCTAATTCAAAATTCAAAATTTCGTTCGTGACTTTGTTCTATTTTTTTGGCTATGAAAACAGCCTCCTTTTCATTCGTGGCCTGAATGACAATTGTAGCCTTGGATGTTAGTTTCAAAACGCCACTAGAATAGGCTTAATCGGATGTCTGTGGACTGAGATATGGTCCAAATACTGCACCTTGCTTAGGATCCACGACTGCAGCGTTCTGACTTTTTCTAGGCCCAGTTTCAGCTTCTTATCATCAGAATTGGTTTCTGACTTCTCATAGAAATTGTGCACCTTTCTCTTAGCTTTCCTAGAAATCAAGAATCACAATGAAAGGAGTTCTACAACTCAAGATATGGTCCAGAAACCAAAATATTATCAGAATTTGCCAAATACTGAAAAAAATTAAATAAAGCCTAAATAAAATTCAAACATCATAAAATGATCCAATTCAATCAATTAGGCACAAAAGAGGATTAATGAGCTAGGAATGAGAGGAAATAATGTTATAAAAATCCAATTGATCAAATTCTCCCACACTTAGCTCTTGCATGTCCTCATGTAAGACACAATCAAGCAAATAAAAACATGTAACCTAAAAAATCATAGAATAATCAAAACAAATAAACAAATTCTCCAATGAATCCTTAGAAGTGCTGAACTTAGGGACACAAGATCAAATAAAGCATCAAGAGTTCTACAACAATTAAACATCCAACTCTTAACCTCTCAAAAATGCAAGTCAAGCAATATCATTCAAAGTGTATAGATCAAGCATGAAAGATCTCACAAGTTGGTGTATACAACTTAACTCTCAAGTGTATGGTTCAAAGTGTTTCACTCAAGTCACCTCAAAAGACAATGCATTACCATAAGCTTGTTAATCTTCTACTTCTTCACTACTTACAATCATATGCAAACACAAATCAAGAGGACTTTATTCAATGGTTGTAATGGGGCTAAGGTAAGGGTAAGGAAATATGAGAATATGACAAGATACAACCGAAGAAAATAGGAATAACATTGGTCCTTAGACAAATCAAGCCATAACACACCTTTATTCTCTTTGGACTTCTTTTTCCCTGCATCAAAATTTTTCCATTTTCTTTGTAATAATTTTTTTTATTTCTTTTTATTCATTTTTTTTCTTTTTCTTCTTGCATTCTTTCCGAACCCCCACACTTGAAATGCAATAACATTAATGAAACCAATGCACTCCATATTCCCTAAGGTTAGGTATAACATAATTTTCCACTTAAAGCTTATAATGTGTTAGAAGCCAAAGAATGGTCCATAAGGCTCAAAGGGGCTAAACAAAGAGTAAAATGCAAGGTAAGTTATATGGCCAAGTGGGTACAAATTTGAAAAAAAAATGCCTCTATCATGTTCATAATTGCATATAAAAATTGTAGACTCAAAGAAGAATCAAAACAAGTTTTAGAATGACAAAATCTAAGAGGAAAAACACACAAGAAAGAAAAGAATGGCATGAATTTCAACCATCCAAAAATATGCTCAAAAGCTCACAAAGGTAAAGTCTAACATGCCCAATCATACAAATTAAAATCAATCACCCAATTCACATATATCAAGACAAAGAAGTAAAAATGAAATCATGTAGGAACTCTATCCTCCTTAATGACTAATGCTTTAACTCAACAACTTCCAATTCAACAAAGGAAAACAAAACAAAACAAAACAAAAACAATGCTAAATAATAAAAACCTATTACTCTTCCCCCCACACTTCAATTTTACATTGTCCTCAATGTAATGTATAATGGAAATATAAGTAAAATGTAGTAAGGAAAGAGAAAGTGAAACTCCCTAATCAAGCATAAGTGGCCGCTAGTAAGCGGACCTCCTCAGTGGTCTCCAAAATTTGTGTTCTCCCACTGCAAAATTTAGAATTATGCAGAAACGCATGTCAAATAATAAGGTAACGTGCAGCATGAAGTGTTTATGCATCAAAGATGTGTAGCAACTTCATGAATTATCACAACTCAAATGCAAGACCATTATTGGATGCAGAAAATAAATTGAAAACTTCTAAAAAAAAAAAAATAACTGTGTTGCCTCTCACACAGCACTCTTTTAACGTCACTAGCTTGATGCCTTATTATCTTTAATTCTATGAGATACTTTTGATGGCAGCGGTTTCAATTGTATCCCTAGATATTTCTCCTTTTTCTCATAAATTTTCAGTACTTCATTTAATTAGGAACATGGAAGAAATAGCCGTGGGGGGATTTTCAGCTGCTTCATGAACTTAATAAGCTTCTCTTCATGCTCTTCATTTCCTTGATGTGCAGAACATCGTGTCTTGCCGCTATATCTAGGCTGCTCCTTTGAATATACAATGATGTAATATTTATATTTCAACTGCTCAGGAAATGACTTTAACTCAGATGCAAGGGGTAGCTTTAGAGAAGGAGGCAGTGTAAAAATTGGAGCTGAATCTGCCATGGATGCATCATGATTTACTTTTTCAGAATCTGCAATAACTACATCAAAATCACCATAAACATATGTATCAATCTCAACACAGATGCTACATTTTGCAGAATCATTACATACATCACAAGTAAAGGAATCATAATAATTAGCTAAGCTAGGATAACCAATATAATCTAAAAACTCAGCCAAATTATCATCCACTAAATTATCTAACGAATCAATATGGAAAACCGAATGAAATGAGTGAGGAACAATTTGGTCAAAATTTTCTACTGCATTAGTAGCAGTAGCATGAGGAGTAGAAGTAAATTTTGCACTTGCTGGACTGTAATCACTTCCTGGAGCGGTAGCATTAGGATTTTCATCCATTGGTTGCTGCTCTTGTAAGTCTTGAATGGTCTTTCTTGAACTCAAAGTAACATTCTTTGGTTCAACAACTGGTTATGCAGAAAGATTACTAGGACCTTGAGACTTCAGCTCGTTTACTGTTGTTGCCAATTGACCAATCTAATTTTTCAAGTTTTGAATGGATGCTTCTGTTCTTAGTTGAATATTCAGATCGTTAATTGCCATCTCCCTTATCAACTCTTCCAAGGAAGGTTCATTCTTGGAAGGTGCAACATTTTGTGGTGGGGGTTGATATTATTGCTGCGTAAAATTCTCCTATCCCAAGTTTAGATGATTCATCCAACCTGTAGGCTCATGCAAAATAGGACAGAAGTCAGTGGAATGTTCAGGTGAAGCATAAATCTCACAAAACATTGTATCCATCTGTGAGAAAGTCAATTGCTTTATCAAAGAAGCTAAATCATCTAGCTTGTTTTCTATTCTTCTTTGATCATCAGTATAAAAAGTTCTCTCAGCCATAATATCTAAATAAGAATTAAAAGATAGATTTTTTTTTAGAAACCACCAACCGGCCTCCAACCTATTGCCATTGCGTAGATCTCGTCGAGATATATGAAATGCATATATTACAATAAGAAATAATAGTTGTATGCAAAAGTTATGTCACTTTTAAGTTTGGACAGAGATATATACGTTCAGATACACGGCCGTATACTTTTTCGATGAATGCAGAATGCAAAAGTGCAGAAACACAACACAAAATGTAGAGAATTGAATGATGTAATACTAAGCAATGATAGATGACTACCTACTATGCTATTCAAAGGCTACCAAAAGAGAATGCAATTACACAATTATGCTAAAGGAAAAGTGTTAATTATGCAGAATCCTAATTCGATGTAAAACGCAACATAGAATATGCAATGCAATCAAATTAACACATAATTATATAATCAAATAACATCATCATCTCCAGCAACGGCGCCAAAATTTGATCGCGAGTGTCGCGCTCGGACAAATTAATAAAAATCGAATTGCATAAAAATTATGTAGTAAGAGGTGCAATCCGAGTCGTCTCCCAACGATGATAACATTATATGATTATAAAATTAGAAGGGGTTTGATTTATAGAATAACACTAATTAGAATCAAAAGTTAACAAGAATTAAAAACTCTAATCCAAGAATTTAGAAGAACTACGACCACTCTATCATCAGATTCCAAGAAGATGCATTAACCAACAAATTAGTAATTAACATTAAATTTGAATGAAACCTCAATTCAAATTAAGCATTCAGACGAGAACCCTCATGCATTCGATTAACACACAATTCATTCAAAGTTCAGAAACCTCTAGAACCTAATCGATTTGTGTTCATTTCGTTCACCAATGCCATTAATCTTAGATCTCAAACTTGAAAATCTAATTCACACTCCTTCAAGAATTAATTACATACATCAACCGAATAATATATAATCAAACAATTGTAGAATTATCAATCCAAACGAAGAACTTCAATTCGAAATCATAATTACCAAAAAGAAAAAGAAGGAAGAGATGAAACTGAATTTATTGTTGAATAAATTGCGAAACCAATCTTCAAGAGTGTCTCAATCCTTTTTCAATCCTTGGACTAGATGAAAGTCTAAGCCTCCATTAATGGAGGAAAACGAAAAATAAAAATGGAAGAGAGAAAAATGAGAGAGAGAAGAGAAGAAGAGAAGAGAAGAGCTAAAAATTAAATTCAAAATTCAAAATTCAAAATTTAAAATTCAAAATTCAAAATTCAAAATTCAAAATTTCGTTCGTGACTTTGTTCTATTTTTTTGGCTATGAAAAAGGCCTCCTTTTGATTTGTGGCCTGAACAACAACTGTAGCCTTGGATGTTAGCTTCAAAACGCCACTGGAATGGGCTTAATCGGATGTTTGTGGACTGCGATATGGCTCAAATACTGCACCTTGCTCAGGATCCATGACTGCAGCGTTTTGACTTTTTCCAGGTCCAGTTTTAGCTTCTTATCATCAGAATTGGTTTCTGAATTCTTATAGGAATTGTGCACCTTTCTCTTAGATTTCCTACAAATCAAGAATCACAATGAAAGGAGTTCTACAACTCAAGACATGGTCTAGAAACCAAAACAGTATCAGAATTTGCCAAATACTGAAAAAATTAAATAAAGCCTAAATAAAATTCAAACATTATAAAATGATCCAATTCAATCAATTAGGCACAAAAGAGGATTAATGAGCTAGGAATGAGAGGAAATAATGTCATAAAAATCCAATTGATCACTGAGTCATTTTAAGGGATACTTCATCTATATATTCAACTAGTGAGATCTTAATAGTTATGTGCATTGATTGAATAATGTTTTACCAATGTATTTATTGCTTTTTAGGAATTACAAACATGAAGGTATTTTCTACCAAGAAGACTAATTCAGCACCTCAATCAAGTACAATGCCTCCATCTGCACCTAAGACAAGTACAATGCCTCCATTTACAACTCAGTCTGACATACAGCCTTCACCTGCATCTCATGACAGTATAATTCCTTTATGCTCTTATAAAGACAATTTAGTTAATTTATATAATGAATATTTCTCATAACAAGTGAATAATGGTGACACTACTTGTTGCTTTATAGGAATTCACCCGAAGCCAGTTTTTAACAAAAGGAGTAATTCAGCACAACAGTTTCATACTCAACCTCCAACTGCACCTCAGTTGAATATTAAGCCTCCATCTGCACCACAGTTACATATTCATCCTCCATCAGTACCCACACCATAGTTGCATGCTCAGTCTTCATCTATACATGTACCTCAATCTAGTGCTCAACCTTTCATAGAGTTACAGTATGACAGTGAAGAGGAAGGAGAAATAGAGTCCCAAGTGCAACCTTCACAATCAACATTGCATAAAAGAGCTTGGCTTGTTGCCACAGTTGGTAAAATTGCTACCTATTATAATGCACTTATTGTTAATATTTTTAAATCTATGTGCTAACTTTTGATTCACAGATGAAAATGGCACAAGAAAGACGAAACAACTCACAGTGAATGATGTTTGGTGTCTTCCTCCCAATGAAAAAATCATATTGAATTGGAATGATGAAGGACAACCAATTGGAGATGGTGCAGGATTGTTGAATGGGTTCTTAGGTCCTGTTGCAAGGGACTTTTAGCTATTCCCAATCAATTATCCTAGCTGGAAAAAAGTTTCCAAAGATTACAACGAATATGTATTCAATCACACCATTCAGGTTAGAATTACTGGTAACTCACACATGCTAAACCAAACCTTATAATTTGAGCCTCAATTATAAAATATTATGAACATCAATTAATTTTTATTTTATTTTACAGCCTAAGTTTGAAGTTGACTCTGACCTTTATAAGAGTTATATCTTCAAATCACTTAACTCAAAGTGGAGAGATATAGGCAAGAATTATGGCAACAAAGGGATGATAGTACACGTAACAGAGATCAGTTGATTGAGATGGTCCTAGAAGGAGTAAATAGAGACCATTGGGCTTCTTTTGTTGATTACCGTCTAAGTTCAAAAACAAAGGTAAAATAACATATTTCTTACCTTATGATTTTTGTGATTGAGAATAATATTTTCATTGTTGATTATTAGGAAAATGCCCAGAAAAATAGAGATAATAGAAAGAAACAGATAATTCCTCACACTGGTGGATCTAAAAGCATTGCACGAAAGAGGACAGAGCTGGTAAGCATAAATTATAAATAATAAAAATAAAATTTTGCTGTTAACATAAAATTCACATTCTTTTTCAACTTTGTAGGAACTAGAGTCTGGTCGAAAAGTTAGCAGGGGAGAAGTATGGACTGTTACACATAAACATGCAAATGGACATTTTGTTAGCCAGGAGGCCAAAGAAATTAGCGTATGTTATGTTTTATTGAACTACTTGCTACATGATATACACTTTTATATTTGGCATTGAGATATGTTGCTTTTATCTTGTAGGAAAAAATTCAAGAATATGAATCAAGTAGATCTTTATCCCAAGAAATATCTACTCAAGATTCATTAGCTTATGTTTTAGGAAGTAAAGAGCATTGTGGCCATGTCCGAGGTTTGGGATTGGGTCCTTGTGTATCTCAAGTCTTTGGATATCCTACTCGTTCATATAGTGGAATGTCCTCTTCTCTTCCTTCTTATTGGGAATTGCAGAATCAAGTAACTGTTTTAAAGTCTCAAATGGATGAACAAAATAAAAAATTTGATGTAATGATGAATTTTTTCATTCAGAACTTTCAAGGTCAACTACCTCCAGACTTTGCTATGTTTCAAAGTTCACCGGTAATCTTTTTAAATTTAATTGTTTTAATAATGTATTAAATAAATTACATACAATTCAAATTTTGAACTTGTTCTTAATTACTACATTTCAGGTGTTTGATCAAGGAAGTGCACAACCAACTAATGTGACTGATCATTCTCCTTCAAATTCTCCAGCTGAAGAGTAGTTTTCTTAGGGATTTATAGCAGTAGTTCATCTATGAATGAAAGACATGACATGTTTTATTTTAATTAGATATTATTATAAGTTTGTATTATAAGATCTTTATGTATCACTTTTAATTTTATACAAGTGTTTGGGTTTTTAAAATTTGTTATGTTTATCAATTAAATGAAATTATTTGAATTTTATGTAATATTATATGATATACAGGTGAATTAAAAATAAGCTATATTTTAATTATTCAAATTATATATATTCACATGCATTTAACGGGGATTTCAAACCGTGGGTAATCCACGCGAAATTTAATGGTGGTTTATAAAATGCAAGGATTTTACGACGATTACCAAACCCAGGCTAACTAACAACGGTTTCTGAACCACAGGAATTTAACGACGGTTACTAAACCGTAAGTAATTAACAATGGTTATGGAACCGCGGGCAATTAATGATGGTTAATAAACCATGGGTAATTAATGATAGTTAATGAACTGCAGACAATTAACAATGGTTAATGAAACGCAGGCAATTAACAATGGTTAATGAACTGTCGGCAATTAACGATGGTTATTGAACTGCCAGCAATTTACAAAGGTTATCTGAAACCGTTGTTAATTAACATAGGTTGGTTTAACCGTAACAAATACCAAAATTACCTGCGGCTGTTCAAAACTGCTGGTAATCTATTTGCCACGCTTAAATTAACTATGGTTTTATCAACCACGGGTAACGTCATTTACAACGGTTTAAACCCTCGTTAATGTTATAATTAACCATGGGTAAACCATAATTTTCTTGTAGTGAATTCCTCAAGGACTACGACTTTACATTGTCTTACCACCCTGGCAAGGCAAATGTGGTAGCCAATGCGTTGAGCCGGAAAACATTGCACGTGGCAGAAATGATGGTGAAAGAAATGGAGTTAATTGAGGAATTTTGGGACATGAATTTGGCCATGAAGGTGAGGCCAGGGAGTTTATATCTCGGAGCGACGACAATTCACAACGACTTTCTAGTATACGTCCGAGATGCTCAGCAGGAAGATGCCTTCCTGCAAGACATGATGAGACAAAAAAGTGAGGGAAAGGACTTGGAGTTCCACTGTGATGAGAACGGGGTGATTATGTTTCGGAACCGAGTGTGCATTCCTCAAGTGGATGAGCTGAGATAGATGGTGCTTGAGGAAGCGCATAAGAGCAGGATGAGTTTTAACCCCGGTGCAACTAAAATGTATCAGAATCTTTGAAAGAGTATTTGGTGGAATTGAATGAAAAGAGATGTGGCTGAATATGTGGCTAAATGCCTAACTTGCCAAAAGGCGAAGGTAGAACACCAACGTCCACCTGGGTTATTGCAACCGTTGGAGATCCCTGAGTGGAAATGGGATAGTATTTCCATGGACTTTGTTTCTGGACTGCCTAAGACTAGGAACAACCATGACGCCATCTGGGTGATAGTGGATCGATTGACCAAGGCTGCACACTTTCTTTCGATCAACATGAAGTATAAATTGGAGCGACTTACGGAGTTGTATGTGTGGGAGATAGTCAGGCTGCATGGAGTGCCGACTAGTGTGGTGTCAGATAAAGATCCAAGATTTACCTCAAGGTTTTAGGAGAGCCTTCAATGGGCATTAAGGACTAAGCTAAGGCTGAGCTCGGTTTATCACCCACAGACTGACGGTCAGACTGAACGGACCACCCAATCCCTAGAGGACTTGTTGAGGGCTTGTGTGCTCAAGCAGCAGGAAACTTGGAAAGAGTGCCTACTGCTGGTGGAATTCACATACAACAATAGTTACCATACTAGCATTGGAAAGGCACCGTTTGAGGCTTTGTGTGGGCGGAGGTGCAAGACCCCGTTGTGTTGGTATGAAACCGGAGAGGTGACTCGTGTGTACTGGATATGATCCAAAGGCAGAATGAGCAAATCAAAATGATCAGAGATAAAATGAAGGCTGCGCAAGACAGGCAAAAGAGCCATTATGATAGAAGGCGGAAGTCGTTGGAGTTTCAGGTGGGTGACCACGTATTTCTGAAGGTCTCACTTGTAACCGGAGTGGGGAGAGCTCTGAAGTCTCAAAAGCTGTCTCCTAAGTTTATTGGGCTGTTTGAAGTGCTGAGTAGAATTGGTCCTACTGCATATCGGATCGCGTTGCCTCCGAACCTCTCGAATCTACATTCGATGTTCTATGTGTCACAACTTAGGCAATATGTGCTAGATCTTTCCCATGTGATTGATCTTGACCCGATTCAAATGAGAGAAGACTTGTCATATGATGTGTACCCGGTGAGGATTGCTGATCAACGTGTTAAACAGCTGAGGGGTAAAGAGATATCATTGGTAAAGTGATTTGGAGCTCAAGTGATGAGAGAGATGCCACATGGGAAACGGAGAGTAGAATGAGAGAGTTGTACCCGGGGTTTTTTTGTAGTTTGTGTCTGTTTGGTTGAATTTCAGGGACGAAATTCCTTAAAGGAAGGGAGAGTTGTAACACCACGAGTTTTGGTAATATTAATTATTATTATTATTATTATTATTATTATATATTCACATGTGTGTTGATTTATTTGATAATGATGTTTATGTGTATTTATGTGTATGCATGATTGGATAGGGCTGAAATGGGCTAAGTGCCTAAGTGCATGGCGTGTTACTGGACTGTTCTTGCTGCAGTAAGAGAATTCTCGCTGTAGCGAGAGGGCCCTAGGAGGAAGGACCAGAACTGTCGCCTTCTCATTGTAACAAGAGACGTCTCGCTGTAGCGAGAGAGCAACAGTTTGGGGTATATCTCTGGGTGCAGTCTCGCTGTATCAAGATTCTGCAAAAACTAGAGCGCAGTTTCATCTGATATTTTCGCTGCAGCGTGAAAGCGTGTCGCTATAGCGAGGGGACCTCGCTGCGGCGAGAATATCTCATTGTAGCGAGAATGTCACGACCAGAAAAGGATTTAAAGGGGGTTAGGGTTCAAGGAGGATTATTTCTCTCTCTTCCTTCGATCCTCTCATTCCCAAAGCCCTATTCCACCAATTAATTGCCTCTACAGTTGTTCGGGAGCTTGATTAAAGGTTGAATTCGTGTGGGGAATACTTGGAGGTGAGTTTCAATGGTTAGGGTTCCATTTCTCATCACCTTTTCTTTGTTTTTGTGGTTTCCTTGGGTTCTTATGGAGTTTCTCCATGTGTTTAGGCCAAAATTTGTGTTGGGAGTACGTCCATGCTCGAATCTGAGTGTAGGTCTTCGATTCAAGATAAGGGGGACTCTACCCTACTCCTTTATGTGTGATATTGTGATGTAGCTGAGTAAAGGGTAGGAAATTACTGAGATATGTGATGTGGGCACTTATGCTGTCTATGCTTATTTCTTATAACTGTACTGAAATTGATTTGGAGGTGAGACTCTGTGCCTAGCTATGTGCTTTGGGTAGTGTAGAGTACTCACCCTTACATTCATTTTTCAAGTAATCAAGACGATCAGCACCGGACTCAGTGAAGGGATGGATGGACAGTTATAAGACTTAGATTTATTTTGAAAATGTTGTAATTGAACTAGTCCTGTAGCAGTTATTTGAAAGTAATTTGTAACCCTTCACTTATTTCAATATCTTTTATGAAATTTGGTTATTTGATTTGCAAAATTATTATTTAATTGAAATTAAAATTTAAGGTGTTACAAACTCCACATGATTTCACTTGTCAAATAGATAAGTAATGTGATGTAACATATTTTATGTTTACATTTAATGTTTTATTTTGATTAATAAACATTTTTTGACTGATTCTAGTTGCATTAGTTTCTACACATCTAGGTCTTCAAAATGCATATATGGATCACTGGATTTGGAGTTGTTTTCTATTTTTAATAATTTTTTGAAGTTGAGGCAGATTTGTTGAATATTGTTGCAGGATTGCATTTGGACCCTTGTTATTTAATAATTGTATTTGGGCTTTTAAATATTATTGAGACTTCCATTTTGGCCACTTATTTACCCTAATCAGAACCTATAAATAAGACTAATAAGGTTCTAAATGGGAGAGTGATTAGACACTTTGAGCTTTTGAGACTTAGCTAAAATAAGAATCCTTGTTTTTTACTTTCTCTCGAACTCTCTTATTCTTTTCTCATTCTTGTGTGGGTTAAGCGTTTCAATGCAAGGCTAAACCTCTCTTTCAATATGTAGAATCCAAACGTTGTAGTTCTGACTTGAGTTCTGCACTAATTACTCCGAGTTTGTTCTCTTTTTCTCTCTAACCTCAAAATTGTTTATTGTGATCTTGATTGACTTTCAATATGTAGAATCTAACCTCAAGGCTAAACCTCAAGGCTAAACCTCTCTTTCAATATGTAGAATCCAAACGTTGTAGTTCTGACTTGAGTTCTGCACTAATTACTCCGAGTTTGTTCTCTTTTTCTCTCTAACCTCAAAATTGTTTATTGCGATCTTGATTGACTTTTTTATTATTAGATTTCAAATTAAGACTCAATTGATATTCTAATTTGATAATTAATGCAAATTAGGTTAAATGATTATTTGATTTATTTCATAACTCTATTCAATTAGGTTATTCAATTGGATTAATAATTGAATTAAATGATTGTTCAAACATGGACTTAAATCTTTAGATAGTAATAGTCGGAGTTACACGCAATTGATATTTTGTGGATTGATATTTCTTAATCCATTTTTTACTCACTTTAATTCCGTTTGTAATTTAATTTGATTAATTGCAATTTTCAAAGCCCCAAAAACCTTATTTGCATTTTTTAAAAGAAAACCTAAAATTGAATTTGATTAAGAATGTGTCTCCATGAATTGACCTATGTTTGACTCTATACTACAAAATCTTTAGAAAACTTAGTTATTTTGATAGCGACTCAACAATTGTCTATCAAATTGACACCGTTGTCGAAGATGCATTGCAGGTTTTGATTCATTTTAGGGTTTGGTATTGCGTTTTCACTTTCTAATTCGCAATTGTTATTTTCGTCTTTGTTTCATTTCTGTCTCTTTTGTCGTGATTTGATATTCTTATTTGTTCCTTTTATAGAGTGTGTTTAATTTCAATTTTTTTTGGTTTCATTAAATTTTGCTGTTTCAGTGAATTTTTAATTTTGCATTTTGAATTTTAGATTATTTTTTTAAATTTTAAATTTTAGATTCAGATTTTATATTTTTTTAAAATATTGGATTAATAAGCATATTGTTGCAGAATTGTGTGATTTGCAGAGATAAAGAGCAGCAGATAAAGATCCCTCAGATTTAGTTTAGATTTGATTTAAAAAAATTAAATTTAAAATTTAAATTATATTTAAATTTAAATTTTAAATTATAGTTAAGATTTGATTAGATTTGATTTAGTTTGTTTTGAGTTTAAAGATAGATTAGCTTTTTTTAGATAAATTAGTTTTAAATTTAAATTTTGAAAAAAATAACTTTATCTAACCAATTTTTAAATTTAAATTTTGAATTTTTTATTTATTGAAAAAAATTTGAAAATAAAATTTAATTAATATTTTTCTTAAAAAAAACAAATAATTTTAATTTTTATTTTTTTATTGCATTTTCTATTGTATTTTATTTGGTTGATTTTTATTTTTATTTTTTTCCTTGCACATTTTTATTATTATTTGATTTGTATAAGGTTTGTTTGTTCCCTCACACACCACTAATCATACATAACATGAGCGAGGTCCTATATCTGAGTTTGAGTAAACTTTAGGTTTAGAAGGGTTGTGTAGTGATAGCAATTTGGATGAATGTCCTGTTTGTCTATCACGAGAACTTTAGTTAGAACTTATCTTATCTATATAAGTCCCTTCATCTAGTAGACTACCTACTGATTGAGGATGACTTTATGAAATGGATTTTAACTCTAGTGACTTTTTATCTTTAGGCTTACAAACTACTCAAGGTAAGAATGCATGTCGTAAATCATTAGGTTAAAATTCTAGGAACCGTGATAGACCACTATGGGAGTGTATTCTTTTATTCTCACTACATTTTTTTAATATTATTTATTATTATTTTGTGACTTGCGAAATTCATTGATATTATATTATTCATTTTACGTACAGGTGCTGCTCAAAATTACAAATTCCATCGTTTAGATCACTTTTCTAAATTTTTTTTATTTTATTTTCGATATTTTTTATTTAAATTTTTATTTTATTTTTTGATTTAGAAAAAAATCACAAAATATATAAATATACATATAATTTTTTTAAAAAAATCTTAAAAATAAAAAATAGCGCAATTAAGTTGAATTTGACTTTGACTTTCTTGGTGCATGACAAGAACCAATTCTGGTCAATTACTCGCATTTGATTCTGAGATTAAACGTACTTGGAACATGTTGAATAAACTTAAATTGGAAGGTAGTGTGCATAGTTATTGTCGTAATACCCTTGATAGTATTAGTGTGCACTCTAATTATGAGCATTCTAATTGTGATCATTCTGATAGCATATCTGTACATTCTGATATTATGGCTAATAATCAACACGAAAGGACTCTTAAAGAACTGGCTACACTAATGTCACATACCAACCCTTAGGCATCCAATATCCTGATGTAGATGCTCCATTTGAGTTAAAATCTGGTCTAATCTATTTGTTGCCTAAGTTTAATCATAGTGTAGGTGAGGATCCTCATAAGCATTTGAAAGAGTTTCACATAGTCTGCTCAACAATGAGGCCTCAAGGAATTCCAGAAGACCACATCAAGCTGAAGGCCTTTCCATTCTCCTTGGATGGTGCAACAAAAGATTGGCTATATTACTTGCAGCCAGGGTCTATCACTTACTGGATAGACATGAAGAGGACATTCCTGAAGAAATTCTTCCCTGCTTCCAGAGCAGCCACAATAAGAAAAGAATAAGTGGCATCAAACAATTCAGCCAAGAAAGCCTCTGAGTACTGGGAGAGATTCAAGAATCTATGCGCAAACTGTCCACACCATCAGATCAGTGACCATCTGCTTATTCAGTACTTCTATGAAGGCCTTGCTCCAATGGAGAGGAGTATGCTTGATTCAGCAAGCGGTGAAGCTCTCATGGACAAGACACCATCTACAGCCAGAGCACTAATTGACAACATAACAGAGAACTCTCAGCACTTTAATACAAGAGCCATGGCACCAATGAGAGAGAGGTGCATAATGTGCAGCAACCAACCCATATGGTAGCAAATTCTAGTAGACTTGAGAGCATAATTGAAGAGTTCACTATTTTCGTGAGATAGCTAGCTGTTGCGCAACAAACTGTTTCACAAGGACGGGTGACCAGAGACTCATATTTGTTCCTCCATAGAGCACACCTTAGATTGTTGTCCTTTGCTGCATGAGTGTAGCTAACAAGCCTCTGTCCGCGGAGTTTTTAGTGAAAGACAAGACCAATACAGAGCTTTGAATTTTCAACAACCTCAGAGACAACAAAAGCCGTATAGGTCCTAGTACTAATCTCATAATCTTGCCTTCAATGATTATCCAAATATGAGATATGGTACCTCTGAGCAGCAACAGTAATAGACTAGCCAAGCAAGTAATGGCTATAGACCACCCCCTATGAGGCAACGGTAAACACAACAAAGTTCTAAGCCTTCTTTAGAGGATTTGGTCAAACAAATGGCCAAGAGCAATTTACAATTTCAACATAATGTCAATGCCTCCATTCAAGACCTATAGACACAGATTGGTCAACTTGCTACCACTGTAAACCAGTTCAAGTCTCAAGGTTCTGAACAACTCCCTTCTCAAACAGAGATTAATCCCAGAAATGTGAGTGCCATAATATTGAGGAGTGGGAAGGAGATGTCATTCAACCAGAAAGATGAAGAGGTACAAGATGATGTGAACGCAAAGAAGTAGTAAAACACAGAGCAACAAACTGCCCCTAGCAGTTCAGAAATTATGCAGAAACCACCCCTTCCCTTTTTGAACAGAGTAGACAAGCCAAGACCACCAACAGACTTTGATAAGGAGCTTTTTGAGACATTCAGAAGAGTAGAAGTGAACATTTCCCTGCTAGATGTAATAAAACAAATTCTAAAATATGCAAAGTTCCTTAAAGAGTTGTACACTAACAAGGAGAGACTAAAAGAGGATGAAAGAGTCTATATTCTAAACATGGCAGAATAGTCCAGCATGCCTACTCTGATCCTTGGTAGACCTTTCCCGAAAATAGCAAGGACAAAGATTGATGTGCACTCAAGAATTCTATCTATGGAGTTTGGAAATGATATTGTGCAGTTCAACATCTTTGAGGCCATGAAGTATCCATCAGAACTGCATATTGCATTTCATATAGATTTTATTAAGGTTTTAACTGAGGAGTTTTGTACTGATTTTTTTTATATTTCTAGTTGTACATGCACTGTAGGAGATTTGTGTAAAATTTGTTCTGAAATAGATTCATATTTAACAGCTGATGATGTTTCATGTGATGCAGCAGAAGGTTTGAAAAAATCTACCTTGATGCATGCCGCAGAATTAGACTTCTCCACCAAGACACTTCCCTCTATTATGCAGCCACCTGCATTTGAACTGAAGCCTCTGCCCAAGCTCTTGAAGTATGCATTTTTAGAGGCTGATAACAAGCTATCAGTGATCATTTCAGCAGATTTAGATGCTGCATAAGAGAAGATGTTGTTGCAAACTTTAGAAACCCACAAGCAAGCAATTGGGTGTAATTTGGCAACATTCTAGGAATTAGCCCATCCACTTGTATGCACAAAGTTCTATTGGATGAAGATGCCAAACCTGTGAGACAGCCCCAAAGAAGGTTGAATCTCACCCTCCTGGAGGTAGTGAAGAAAGAAGTTGGCAAACTATTAGCTGTTGGAATGATATACCCGATCGCCAATAGTGAGTGGGTGAGTCCAATCCATGTTGTATCCAAGAAGACTAGCATAACAGTCATAAAGAACCAATTTGATGAGTTGATTCCGACCAGAATTCAGAATAGGTGGCAAGTCTGTATTGATGATAGGAAGCTGAATCACGCCACTCACAAGGACCATTTTTCCCTGCCTTTTATTTATCAGGTCTTGGAGAGGATAGCAAGAAAATCCCATTACTGCTTTCTAGACGAATTTTCTGGTTACTTTCAAATACACATAACCCCATAGGATTAGCATAAGACTACCTTCACCTGTCCTTTTGGTACCTTTGGTTACAGACGGATGCCATTCAGACTGTGTAATGCACCCAGCACTTTTCAGATGTATATGATAAGCATATTTGCAGACTTCCTAGAGACCTCACTTGAAGTATTCATAGACAACTTTATTGTTTATAGGTCTTTATTTGATGTATGTTTAGATAGGTTGTCTAGAGTATTAGATAGGTGCATTCAGTTCAATTTGGTTAAATTATGAGAAATGTCATTTTATGGTGACCAAAGGGACTGTACTAGGGCATGTAGTGTCAAGTAGGGGTATTGAGACTGATAGAGCAAGATTGATGTAATTATTTCTTTATCTTACCCTACTTCTATGAAAGAAGTGCACTCTTTTCTTGGCCATACAGGTTTCTATAGGTGCTTCATCAAGGATTTCAGCAGAATCGCGTCACCATTATCTACCTTTTGCAGAAAGATGTTGATTTCATCTTTAATCAGACCTGGAAGGACGCTTTTGATGAGCTGAAGAGGTGCCTCACTTTTACTCTAATCATTCAACCTCCAAGTTGGGAGATTCTGTTTGAGCTTATGTGTGATGCTTCAAACTTTGCAGTTAGTGTTGTCCTTGGTCAAAAAGTGGAGAAGCAACCCTATGTCATAGCCTATGCTTCTCGGACATTAGATAAAGTTCAACCAAACTACATCACTACAAAAAAATAACTTTTAGTCATTATTTTTACTTTAGATAAATTTTGTTCATATTTATTTGGCTCTAAAGTAATTGTTTTCTCTGATCATGCAGCTCTGAGGTACTTGCTTAAAAAGTCAGATTCTAAACTGAGACTAATTCGCTAGCTACTTCTTCTGCAAGAGTTTGACATTGAGATCAAAGATAGATGTGGTGCAGAAAACCTAGTGGCAAACCATTTGAGTAGAATTCAGCAGCCACTGGAGGATCTCCCTATTAGAGACACCTTTCTATATGAGCAGCTTTACCATATTGGAGGGCATGATCCTTGGTATGCAGACTTGGTGAATTATTTGGCTGCTAAGGAGATTCCTACATACTTTTCCAAAGCTCAAACTGCTAAGCTGAAGAGTGATTCTAAATACTACATTTGGGATAATCCATACTTATGGAAGATGTGCAGTGACAAGATTATTAGACGATGTGTGCTCGAACCTGAGTTCCAGTCTGTGCTTAGATTTTGCCATTCCTTAGCTTGTGGTCGACACTTTGGACCTCAACATATAACCCGAAAGATTTTAGATTCTGGACTATATTGGTGTACAATGTTCAGGGATGCACACAACTTTTGTAAGACATGCGGGCGATGCCAAAGGACTGGAAACATTTAGCGCTGGAATGAGATGCCCCAACTACCTCTCCTTTTCTATGACGTGTTTGATGTATGGGGCATAGATTTTATGGGTCCCTTTCCTGTTTTGTTTGGCTATACCTATATTTTGTTAGCAGTGGACTATGTCTCCAAGTGGGTGGAGGTAAAGGCCACTCGTACTGATGATTCTCGTGTTGTTGTAGATTTTGTAAACTCACATATTTTCTGCAAGTTTGGCTTTCCCAGAGCATTAATCAGTGACCAGGTATCACACTTTTGCAATCGCATAATGGCTGCCTTACTTTGAAAGTTTGGGGTTCTTTTTCTAAAGTTTCTACACCATACCAACATCAGACTAACAGACAAGCAGAGATCTTTAATCGAGAAATAAAGCAAATTTTGGAGAAGACTGTGAAATCCAACAAAAAGGATTGCAGTCTACTGTTCGAAGGGCAAGTGTACCCATCAAGAAGTAATAAAGGGTTCTTAAATTAAATTCCCGAAATATCGTCCCACAAGGATTGATTTAAAATTACTAAGAATTTTCTAATTCAATTGTTTGAGCTTCAAAGATAGGAGATTAATTAAAATAAGAATTTATTAAATCATTTATAAAACTAAGAGCAAGGGATATAATACACGTCTTAGTTAAACTTATCGGAGAGGAACCTAGGCATATGGGTTTTCTCATTCAATCCTTTATGTTATTTTTCTGTTTAACTCTAAATCTGATTTCCTTGTGATTACCAATCATTCATACGAATACTGTTAATACCCAATGGTCATGCAAGACATCAACTTAAGAAAGCTTAAGAAACCTATGAACTTGTTAATTTAATAACGATTAAAAGAGAAAGATTGTTTTGGACCACTTAATCTTTTGTCCCATTTTACCCTATAGATCTATTAATTAACTGAGGTACAGTCGTCTGACGATATAGTTAATTAGGATTAAGAAATAAGTACAATAGAATAAAATCTAATAATGAAACAGAAATCAAATTTAGATTCAAACATCAAAATTCCATAAATTCATGAACGATAGTTCCCATAGCCCTAGCTATGGACTTAGTTACTCAGGCTAAAAAAAAGAACTAAAACAATCATAAACAAAGCCATAAAGAAAAGCAAACTAGAATGAGATGAGTTCCCAATCTTCAAGTACGGTCGCTCAAAGCTCCAAGTATCGCCAAGAATATGCCAAAGATCCTGTGCAAGAGAAAGGAGATCAAACTTAGGTACTCTACTTTCTTCTCTCACTAAGGGACAAAATAAGATATCAAGCAGTTCTTATGGTGAAAAGTGTACTACCATAGGCTTGACTATGAACTGACTCTCCACTAAATAAATTAAATGCAAGTAAAAAATCATGAGGTATTTTTCAGGTTATAATGTGGCCAATGGATTATAATAATTGAGGTGAGATAAATGAAAGGAAGGGAATATACAAAGGGGTAATAAATTATAAAAATTATAAACATCCCCTAAGTTTACAAATGAAGCTCTTGGAGTAATTTTTATATTTTTGTATATAAATAATATCTTTACTCATTTCTCCTTTCAATCATATATAACTCTTTTTCTTTCCTTTTGTTTTCTATTATTTTTTTATTTTCTTTTTTATACTTTCTTTCTTTCTTTTTGAACATGAGAAATATAAAGGAGAATTTATCAAGTAATTCAACAACTCAATTACTTCATTCATAAACTCAAGGTCATCAAAATATTTTATAAATTTAATGTAAAGGACTAAGAAGATCAATAAAGCTCAAAGTGGAAAACTAGTTGTATCTCAAACATGCTAATGGCCAAGAATAAAAATTCTATTATGCCTCAATCATATTAAAAACATATAATTAAAAAAAGTCTTAACTCAGTTCCAAGTCAAGTTCTAGACCACAAATCCTAAGGAGATAATCACACAAAACAATAAAGAAAAGGATACAATTAATTAGATTAAAATAAGAATCCCCTTTAAGGGTCAAAACTCACATATGTGGGTTAAAGTTTAATACAGAGCATAAAAGTAAGGAACTTAGCTAATTATAGTTTCCAAACAAAAGTATAATGCCAATAATAATCACTCAACATGCTTTTCTATCTAGAAAAATTGGGTTCCCTGAGGGGAAAAGTTTTAAATTATCATAAAAAAAATAGCATAGACACTTTACTCAAGCACATGCAATAACAATTATATAATCAGGAACTACTCTCCTATACTTAAAGCAAAATATTGTCCTCAATGTTTGAAAGCAATCAAATTAAAAGCATGCAAATAGGGCAATTGAATAAAAAGTAAAGAGGTTCCCTGATAATTCTTGAAGCGACGGCTTCAGGTGAGGGAGCACGACCATGCTGAAATCTTAAGCACGCCCATGCTTATGATGTAAAGCTTCTCTCACAACTGCGACTGAATGCACGGCCGTGTATGGGATAAGCACGGGCTTGCTTTTATATTAGAGCTCAAAAGTGTGTGCAGAAACAATCAACTTCGTTCTTGCAATCTTTCAATATGCTTATTCTTTATTCTAAAAATAAAATAACAATAGCAAAATTAAAATAAACAAAAAGAAATTAAATTTAAATAAAATAAAAGACACAGGTTGCCTCTTGGGAGCGCTTGTTTAACGTCACAAGCCTGACGTTCCTGTTAAATCATGGTGGGAAGAAGGTATGAGTCTCAGAGGCGACTCCCTTGATATGCAATTGTCTCCCCAGCAGCTTTGCCTCCCTAACACCTATTACACTAGAAAAATTATTCATAAGATGAGGATTAGAATAAAGAGAAGAAAATTTAAGCTTCAAATTAGGAGGCTTATTAATGGATGATTTAAGCTTTTGTCTTTTCTTCTTCTTATATTGCTTCCTCCTTGGCCTTCTTCTTGTGGTTCCATGCTTCACATAAATTGGAGGAGGAGAAGCAACATCTATAGTACTCACAAAGTGACAAGACTCTTGGCTAGAAGGGTACTTGAAAGAATTGAAAACTTGAAATACAACTTCCTCATCATCTAGCCTCAGTGTGAGCTTCCTTTCTTGTACATCTATGATAGCCCTGGCAATGGCCAAGAATGGTCTCCCTAGTATGATGGGGACATCATCATCTTCCTCTATGTCAAGTACCACAAAGTCAGCAGGAGATATAAACTCCCCAACTTTTACAAGTATGTTCTCTATTATGCCTTTGGGGTATGTGATCGACTTATCTGCCAGCTGAAGTGACATGGAGGTTGGCTTAGGTTTATGCATTTCAAGCTTCCTGAAAATAGAATAAGGCATAAGATTAATACTTGCTCCTAAATCACATAAAGCCTTATCAATATGAGTTTTTTCAATTATGCAAGGAATAGTAAAACTTCCTGGGTCCTTAAGCTTAGGTGGAAGCTTTTTAAGGACTATAGCTGAGCACTCTTGGGTGAGCTTCACAATTTCATGTGCTCTCAACTTTCTTTTATTGGTCAAAATCTCCTTTAAAAATTTAGCATATTTGAGCATTTTGGAGATAGCATCAATGAAAGGCATATTGATGTGCACTTTGCCCAATAAGTCTAAGAACTTGTGGAACTCTTCATCATAAGGAGGGTGACCTTGCAACCGCTATGGGAAAGGTATCTTAGGCTTATAGGGCCTTGGTTGAACAAGAGGCTCTTCCTTCTTTTCTTTTTTAGGCTCCTCGCTTGAAGCACAGTCTTGCTTATAGTGATGCACGACCATGCTTTTATCACTATCATGGGCGTGCTTTTATAAGCATGGTCGTACTTTTATTGTAGTAGGGGCGTGCTCATCAGTAAGCATGGGCGTGCATGTGCATCTGTTCTGCGATTCTTGTAATTTCTGCCTCTGTTCTGTGATTCTTGCAATTTCTTTCCACTTCTAAGGGTGATGGCATTGCATTGCTCTCTTGGATTAGATTCAAGTTGAGATGGCAGTGTTTCCATCACTCTTTAATTGAGAAGATTCATAATTTGCTCCAACTGTGCACTCATCTTAGAAGAGTTAGCTTGTATTTTATATTTGACCTCTGCGAACCTCTTATCAGTTCTCTCAATATGTTGGTCTAACTTGGATTCAAGCTCTATCATCCTCTTATCAGAGTAATGCACATATTGCATCATTTGTTCTTTAAAGTTAGACTAGGATCTAGGGGTTTCTTTCCCTTCTGCTCTTACTCCCTGACTTTGCATATGAGGAGGGCAATAAACACTTGAATTTTGACTTCCATTCCCCTAAGAGTTAAGAGGATTACTCCTCCACCCTGAACTGTGATTGCCCATGAAATTTGCCTCCTCTTGCTTAGATTCTGGGCTTGCAGGAGCTCTTACAGGTTAGTCTTGATCCTTCATCAAAGATTCTAGTTGCTTTGCAAGGGTTACCATTTGGTTCATTAGTAGGTTGTTGCTCTCTGCTTGGTAGACTGGGGTAGTCTCTTTCCTCTTGATGTCGTAAGAGTCAGTAGTGTACCACTGGAGCTAGAAGATGTCATCTCATCTATTAGCTTGTATGCATCATTTGAATCTTTTCTTATGAGAGAACCTCCTGCTGCGGCATCAATTGTAGCCCTGGTGGTGATTGATAGGCCACTGTAAAAGATTTGCACCTGTCTCCATGTTGGGAAATCATGATGAGTACATCTCCTCAAAAGCTCTCCAAACCGCTCTCATGCCTCGAATAAGGATTCTGCTTCATATTGTTGGAAGCAACATAACTCATCATAAGCTTAGAGGACATTGATGGGGGAAAGTACTTTCCCAAGAATTGTTGAGTGAGATCCTCCCAAGTTGTGATGGAATTGGCTGAGAGTGAGGTGAACCAAGCATTCACATTTTCAGATACTGAGAATAGGAAAAGACAAAGTCAAATAGCATCGTTAGAAACTCCATTGTATTTTATGGTATCTGTCAATCAGAGGAACTTTGTCAAATGTAAATTGGGGTCTTCATTAGGCATGCCTCCAAACTGTATAGAGTTCTGGACCATGGTTATGAGTGCTGGTTTCCATTCGAAATTGTTTGTCTCCATATTAGGGGCCGCGATGCTTCAAAAAGTGCCTCTAGCAGTAGGTGTCATGTAATCTTAAATTGATCTTCTTCCCTCTGACATTCTTTGCGCTCTCACTTCTTTTCTTTGTCTATGAACTGTTCTTTCAATCTTTGGGTCAAATAAACAAGCTGTAGAGTACTTAGAACGAGTGAGCATACATTAAAAGAAATTATGAAATAAAAAAACTAAAATAAAATAAAAATAAAAATTATAAAATATATAAAATAATAATAATAAACAAGACAGAATTAAAATAAAGTAAGACACAAATTGCTTAAATCAATTAAATTTGAGATTTTCTTAATATTGAAAAAGCAATTTCCGACAAAGGCACCAAAAACTTATTTGGAGGGCAAGTATACCCATCGAGAAGTAATAAAGAGTTCTTAAATTAACTTTTTGAGATATCATCCCACAAGGATTGATTTATAATTACTAAGAACTTTCTAATTCAATTGTTTGTGCTTCAAAGATACGAGATTAATTAAAACAAGAATTTATTAAATCAATTATAAAACTAAGAGCAAGGATATAATGCACGTCTTGTTTAAACTTATCGAAGAGGAACCTAGGGCATATGGGTTTTCTCATTCAATCCTTTATGTTATTTTTTTGTTTAATTCTAAATCTGATTTCGTTGTGATTACCAATCATTCATACGAATACTATTAATACCCAATGGTCATGCAATATTAATATTATTTTCTCTAAATTAACATCCACAATTGTCATGCAAGACATCAATTTAAGAAAACTTTAGAAACTTATGAACTTGTTAATTTAATAACGATTAGAAGAGAAAGATTGTTTTGGTCCACCTAATTCTTTGTCTCGTTTTAATCGAAGTATGGTCACCTGATGATATAGTTAATTAGGATTAAGAAAGAAGCACAATATGATAAAATCTAATCACGAATCATAAATCAAATTTAGATTTAGACATCAAAATCCCATAAATTCATGAATGATAGTTCTCATAGCCCTAGTTACGGACTTAGTTACTCATGCTAAAGAAAAAAACTAAACAATCATAAACAAAGCCGTAAAGAAAAGCAAACTAGAATGATATGAGTTCCCAGTCTTCAAGTACGATTGCTCGAAGCTCCAAATCTCGCCAAAAATATGCCAAAGATCCTGTGCAAGAGAAAGGAGATCAAAAGTGTATCTGAAAGCAAAAGATTCGATGTCAAATGGTGTCCTCTCAATGCTTGAGGTCTCCCTGTTTAATAGGGTTTGAAAACCCTAAAGACTCTTCATAATTAGGCTTCCCGCAGATGATCACGGTTGTGCAAGGCTTTATGCACGACCGTGCATGGGCCCGCAGCACTCTCGTGCTTGTTGAAAGGGTCTAGGTGTGCTGACTACTGCGAAGCTCTAATCTTCCATCAATTTGGGCCCAAAATGCACCCAACATCCACTTGTGGCCTCTTTATACCAAACTACACAATTAATTTATAAATTAGTGTAAAACTCAAATAAAATAAATGTCAAATATGAGTATATGGGCTATAAAATAGGGTCTAATTACAAACTTATCATCTATGCTTGGAGGAAGCTCTATGGGCTTACAGAACTGCCTACAAAACACCCATAAGAATGTCTCTTTATCCGGTTATTTTTGGTAAGGCATGTCATCTACTAGTAGAAGTGGAGTATAAGGCATTATGGGCGATCAATCAATATAACCTAGATATAGAGGTAGCTGGCTCGCATAAGAAGCTTCAATTACAAGAGTTGGAGGAGATTTGTAGAAAATCATATGAGAACTCCACATCTACAAAGAGCGCGCCAAGGCTTTTCATGATAAGCTAATAGGGTGTAAAGAGTTCCACATTGGTGACAAAGTCTTTTTATATAATTCTAGACTTAAGTTGATGTCAGATAAATTGAGATCTAGGTGGGATGGTCCCTTTCTTATTATTAACATTTTTCCTTATGGTGTTGTTGAACTTCAGGATATGGGATCGTAAAGGAGCTTCAAGGTTAATGGCATCAGTTCAAGGGTTTTCATGAGAGCTTGGGGGAACATGAACAAGAGGAGGCCACTTTTGAATTGGCCACCTACCCTGATTTATAGGGAGTTTTCTTACCTTTCTCTCACTTATTGGATTGTTTGAATTATCCTTATGCTTATTGTGTTTTCCATTGAGGACAATGTTAATTTCAAGTGGGGGAAAGTATTATGCTTTTGGTGTGTACATAGTCTAATTAAGTGATTATTTCAAGGTTTTGATGGATTGATTGAATCATTCTTTAGTTTGATAGGTGGACTTTGATATCTTGTGTGTTTGATTATTTGAGATAGAATATATACTTGTGAGGTTTTGAGCCTTATAGATGACAATATCATGTCATTTTACTTTCCTTCATTGTGTGATTGCACTCATGGTTGTATGACACTAGAACTTACTTTGAGCCTTTTTAAGACTATATTTCCATATGCTTGCACATTAACATAATAGAGGTATCATTTCCTTCTTGCAAACTACTAGCCAAAAAGCCAACCTTGGATTATTTCTATTATTTGAGCCCATTTGAGCCTAATTGTCCTATTTCTTGTTATCTTAGCTTATTTTAAGCTAAAGGTATAAAAAAATAAAATGACCCAACCTTAGGGGATACAAGAACTTTAGAATTATTTTAGGAATGATCATAGAAATAAGTGTGGGGGAGATTACTTTAGAAAATGCAAGAGAAAAAAAATCAGCTACCTTAAAAAAACAAAGAAGAAGAAGAAGAAGAAGAAGAAGAAGAAGAAGAAGAAGAGAAAAAAGAAAAGGAAAGGAAACATTGGATGGCTAGCAAAAGTAAAAGAGGATTATTTTTGGATTGTATTACATTATATCTTTATTTAGGGGATTTACTTTCATGCTTACTTTCTTTGAATTCATTCTCCATTATTCTTATATCCTCTTTGGTTTTAGCTTAATTATTGTAGTAATTTTTTCACCTTTACTATGCCCCTTTATAACCTAGAAAAGTCCCCTCGATTTTTGTGTGTATGTGTGAAGTCTAGTGGAGAAGTAGGTAATGGGCAAGCTTATGGATGATCATGATTTATGTTGTGCATTTTGAGTGACACAATTTACCTTAGACACTTAAGTGATTGAGAGTATATCGTGTGAGGATTCTATCTCTTATGGTTCATTCACTTGATTTGATAAGTTCATTTGTCAATTTGAAGTATGAGGATTGATTTCCATTCTAGCCATGATACTTGAACTTGATGGGCTTTTTTGTTTTAGGTCCCTTATGGTTTGATTTTGTGATTTGCACCGAAGGATAAAATCTTAAGTGCGGGAGAATTTGATGTAACATATTTTATGTTTACATTTAATATTTTATTTAGATTAATAAACACTTTTCATATGCTTTATTTTTATAGTTTTTACCTTTTTTTACTTATTTGAATAAATTGGGCCTATTACAAATAAATGCTTTTATTTTGAATTTTTGATTATTCTGACTTCTGACTACTTTTTTAGCCATAACTTTCTCTATAGATATCATTTTTGTCTTATTCTAGTTGCATTGGATTCTACACATCTAGGGCTTCAAAATGCATATATGAATTGCTAGATTTGGAGTTGTTTTCTATTTTTAATAATATTTGAAGTTGAGACAGATTTGCTAAATATTGTTGCAGGATTGCATTTGGACCCTTGTTATTTAATAATTGTATTTAGGCTTTTAGATATTATTAAGGCTCATATTTTGGCCACTTAATTTACCCTATTCAGAACCTATAAATAAGACTAATAAGATTCTGAATGAGAGAGAGTGATTAGACACTTTGAGCTTTTGAGACATAGCCGAAATACGAATCCTTATTTTTTACTTTCTCTCGAATTCTCTTGTTCTTTTCTTATTCTTGCATGGTTTAAGCATTTTGATGGAAGGCTAAACCTCTCGTTCAATCCGCAGAATCCAAATGTTGTAGTTCCGACTTGAGTTCTGTGCTAATTGCTCCAAGTTTGTTCTCTTTTTCTCTCTAATCTCATAATTGTTTATTGCGATCATGATTAAATTTTCTATTGTTAGATTTCAAATTAGGACTCGATTGATGCCCTAATTTTATAATTAATGCAAATTAGGTTAAATGATTATTTGATTTATTTCATAACTCTATTCAATTAGGTTATTCGATTGGATTAATAATTGAATTGGATGATTGTTAAAACGTGGATTTAAATCTTTAGATACTATGATAGTCGGAGTTACACACAATTGGTATTTTGTGGATTGATATTTTTTAATTCATTTTTTACTCACATTAATTTTGTTCGTAATTTAATTTGATTAATTGCAATTTTCAAAATCCAAAAACCTTATTTGTATTTTTTAAAAGAAAACCTAAAATTGAATTTGATTGAGAATGTGTCTCTATGAATTGACCTAGGTTTGACTCTATACTACAAAATCTTTAGAAAACTTAGTTGTTTTGATAGCGACTCAGCAATCGTCTATCATAATGCAATAAATTATTTATATTGCATGGGTTGTACTCTTTGCAAAAGAACCTTTAATTAACTGAATAAGCAAGGGATCCACCCAATAAAGGAACTAAAATTAGTATATTTTAGGATGAGTTTACACGAAATAAAAAAAAAATCCAAAAAGACCAATTAACCTATTTACATCATATGCTTATAAATTAACCTTGCATGCCTTTGATGTTGCAACAACCATCTCTTCACACACCATGGATAGTAATGTCAGGTCCAAGAGTGACATGTCTCTTTGTGAGAAATCAATAAAAGTCATTGTTAACGTCATTGGACTATCTTCTTTTTGCATTGCACAAAAGACCCTTATAGAATATAACACTACAAGCAATGTTAGAAAGGTGGGACATACCTTTCTAGATATAGTTATTCTAATATTGAAGAGCCCTTTGTTCCATATTAATTCCTTATAGTAGCAACCAAAAGGTCTCAAAAGCCATAGAGCCTTGCAAATTAGAAGATAGGGGTAGAGGTGGGGTGCGGTGGTGAAGTTAGGGAAGGGTGGGTAGAGGGGAGGAGAGGTGTTAAGTGCTAGAAATTCATGTTTTATCATTAATTTGACATTCTTTTTGGGTTAAAATGTAAATAATGTTGGGCATATTAATTTCCCAAGTAGGTAAATTAATCTAATTCAAGATGTCACAAGAGTGATAGTGTTTTGGTTTAAAATATCTCTCTTTTTGTGCAACATTTGATGAAGTCTGAAGTCCAGGGCTACAGTCCCAAATCCACAGCTGCAACCATGAAATTGTGTAACAAAATGAGAATTCCATAGAGTTATAGCCATGGCTATGAATCTATTGTTGTAGCCGTGAGAGGACAAAGTAATTAGGGCAATTCAAATCTCCACAGCTGCAACCGTGAATCTATAGCTGCAACGACAGAATTAAAAATCCCTAATTCTCTTGTTTCAAAGACACATATAAAAGATAATTTTGGGGGAGAGACACTGGGGATATATACAGAGATCAAGACAGATATCCAAGAGAAAACAGAGCACAAGAAAAACATGGGGAATGGATTGCTTGGGAACAAGGAGCCTTCTTCATTTCTTCCTCTTCTTATAATTCCATTTTATATCTTGCTATGTCCCTCACCATAAGTGGCTAGTTTCTCTTGGATTGGATTCGATGTAACTACTAACTCTATTTCTTCTTGAGTTTATATGATATTTAGTTACCTTATTTGTTTGTGATTCTAATCTTAATGCTTATTTTGGCTTGATCAACCGTTTTATGAACTAGGGTTTGAAATTTTGTTGGGAAACATTTTCTTAATCTAAACTAAATCATCACACCTAATAAACTCTTGTACTAAGAATAGACTAGGGTTGTTAGCCACTTATGCTCAAGTTTTGCTCTTAATGTAAAGTGTTATACTTAATCATAGAGGAATCATATTTTAAGATTAACTACCTTAGAACTTAATTTTGAGGGTTCTGGTTAAGTTACTCAATAAATGTGTAAGATAATTGAAATCATATTTACTCATTGAAGATAAAGTGTTAGCAAGTGCATTTGAATCCAATCTCTTTCTTGCATTAGGTTTTTTACTAAAATTTTACTCTATTTGCTTGTTTATTTTCATGTAAATCACTATTTCAACCATGCTTTCCATTTTTGTATATAAACGAGAAAAGAAATCACTATTATTACCAAATTCCTGAAGACGATATCAATTTACTACAATGAAGCTTGGTCTGCTTGCCAAGTGTTACCAAAAAACGTCACCAAGAGGGGAGAGCTAAGGTGGAGGTTGGAGTTGGGGTTAGGGAAGATGTAAAGCTCCAATTTTTGTAATATTGATTATTATTATTATTATTATTATTATTATTATTATTATTATTATTATTATTATTATTATTATTATTATTATATGTGTGTGTGTGTGTGTGTGTATATATATATATATATATGAATAGATGTTGGAATGTGCACTTAAGTGCATGATGAGTTTGATATGATAATGATGAATATTGAATGGTGATGAGAATATACATGTAAATATGTGTATGTTTGTAAAATGTGATGTGGATGCTAATTGTGCATCGATATTGATTTGTTTGTACTGTGTGTATGGTGCATGGTTTTCTTGTTGTAGCGAAAGGGTCTTGGGAGAAAGGTGTGAAACTGTTGCTTTCTTGCTATAGCGAGAGGTCCCTCGCTGCAGCGAGAGAGCAACAGTGAAGAGTGCATTTCTGAATGCAATCTCGCTGTACTGAGATTCAGCAGAAATCAAGATGCAGTTTCCTCTGAGATTTTTGCTGTACCAATAAGGGGCGTCTCTCCAGTGAGAGATGCCTCGTTGCAGCGAGAGTGTTACGACCAGAGGGGTATTTGAAGGTGCTAGGTTTAGAAAATTCATTTTCCATTTCTCTCTTCAAAATCTCTTCGATTATCTTGACTTGATTAAATTGCCTTCAAAGCCATCTGAAAGCTAGATCGAAGGTTGAATTTGTGTTGGAAACGCTTGGAGAACAAAATTCGTGTAGGGAGAACTTCCTTGGTTGATTTCATGTGTGGGTCTTCAATTTAGGGTAAGGGAGGACTCTACCCTATCTCATTGTATTTGAATGCCATGTAATTTGCTATGCATTGTCATGTGGATGGTTTGGAATGTGTGTTTAGTAGAATTGATTGATTATAGTAAAATTATGGTAGAAAGATTGTGTGGAACTTAGTACTATCGATATTGAAAAATATCAGGTATGATGAAATGAATGGTTGTAGGAATATTATGGTAAAAACTATATGATTGAACCTTGTGTGGTAGAATATGGGCATATGTGCCATGTGTTGTGAGATAATGTGGGCCTGTGTGCCGTGTGCGAATATGAATATTGTATGTGGCTAAAACGTGTGTGAAAGGGTATGTTAAATGTGGTTGTAAATATGCTATGAATGATACACTAGAGGAGTGGAATATAGGGATGGTAGAAATACCTTGGGGAAGAAAAGGTGGTGGTGACACCAACAGTGAGCGTGGGTGCACCATAGGCCGTACACTCTCCTCTT
Organism: Abrus pulchellus subsp. cantoniensis; assembly: GCA_024086825.1. Taxonomy (NCBI): domain Eukaryota; kingdom Viridiplantae; phylum Streptophyta; class Magnoliopsida; order Fabales; family Fabaceae; genus Abrus; species Abrus pulchellus. Next base: position 19,480,010 of record CM044056.1, read on the forward strand.
GACTAGACCTTTGACCAACACTTTTACTGAGTGACTCGTGACTGAACATCTTATATCCGTGAGACTGGAGTAACCGACGACCATCCATGGTGTGAAACTGTGATCACATTGTCACAATGAGCGTGGCTAGCGTGCAGTGAGCGCATGTGGATATTGATGGTGCAATGAGTGCACCAGTGTGTAAATTGAAATGGAATGATAATTGTGGTTATGGCTACTTGATTTGAATTGTGTTAGAAAACATGTGAAATGTGTAAGGTGAGACTCTATGCTTGCTTGTGTGTGTTAGATAGTGTAGTGTACTCACCCTTACATTTATTTTTCAGGTGACCAAGATGATCAGCACTGAACTCAGTGAAGGAATGGATAATACTGCTATAGGGCTTAGACAGTTTGTTTTAAAATTTTGACGTAATTGAATTAGTCTTGTAGCATTCACTTGATATAAATTTGTAAACCCTTATCATTTTGAAATACTTTGATGAAAATGTGTGTTGGAAAAATATATTTGAACGAAAAATTTATTTATCCCATTTTGTGAAATTTTTATTTTGAAATTAAATTTGAGGTGTTACAAAAGAGGTAGGGGAGGTATGGGTTGGAGGTTGGAATTGGGGTTAGGAAAGAGGTGAGAGAGGGTAGCGAAAAAGAGAAGAAGAGAAGGGGAAGAAGATGGACTCATTTGCAATTAAGTAAAATATGTTTAGAAATTTATTTATAAATATTAATTTTAAATAATAAAAAATTAAATTATGACATACCATGTGGTGTTAAGTGGGAGTGCTGAGCTAGCTCTCTGTAAGCTAACTCAACACTTAACAGGAGAGAGTTGATGGTAGAGTATAAATCTTAATTTCTTAATTTTTCAGGGACTAAATCGTAACAAAAAATTTTATAAGAACTTATTACAAAATGACCAATATTTATAAGGACAAAGTGCAAAGTCAGAAGGGAGCTTAACTGCAAGACCCACCCATCGAGCAAGGATAAAAGTCGGCCTTAGTAATTCGACGGTGCCGAGTGGAAGGGGCATCACTTAACGGATAAAAGTTACTCTATGGATAACAAGCTGATCTTTCCTAAAAGCTCACATCAACAGGAAGGTTTGGCACCTCGATGTTGGCTCTTTGTCACTTGGCTGTAGTATGCTCCAAGGGTTGGGTTGTTCACCTATTAAAGCGATACGTGAGCTGGGTTCAAAATGTCATGAGACTGTTTGTAACATCCTCTTTTCACTTTTTAGTAAATTATGTTCTGTTTAATATTAAGTAGTATTAGAGTGCATTTAGAAGAGAGTATAGAAGATTTTTGTAAGGATTTACATCAGTCCAAGATGGAAGATTTTTCTTAAGCCTATCATGCAAAGGTTTAATAATATTATTGAGGAGAGGAATAAAATCTCCTACGTAATTAAGAAATCCTAAAAACCTTTGTAGTTAGGTTTTATCTATGATTCTGTCTGAAAATTTATTAGCAAATTCAATAGGTCTGCTAATTAGAATAATCGTTCCTTGGTGAATATTATGACCAAGGAATCTAATGTTTGTTTGAAAGAGATTGATTTTTGATTTAGACACAGCAAGACCATTTTTTTTACAACACTAACAAAAACATTTATATGCTTGAAATGTTGATCAACGGACTGAGAAAATATCAAAACATCATCAATATAAATAGTAACAAATTTGGAATAAGGATTAAAAATATCATTAATGATCTTCTGAAATTTAGTAGGAGCATTTTTAAGACCAAAGGGCATTACATTCCATTCATATTGTCCAAAGGGAACAGTAAAGACAGTCTTGTACCTATCAATTTCATTAATTAGGATTTGCTAGAATCCTGACTTCATATCAAATTTGGAGAAGATCTTAGTAGAGTTGAGTCTATTAAGAAGGTCTTTCTTATTTGGAATAGGATACCTAATCTACTAAAAAGTGAAGTTCCGCTTTCTAATTTTGTCTGTTTATTAACATAAAATGCAGAACAAAGATCAAAGATGGATAAATAGTCTAGAGTGAGCTGCCTCCATGAACTCAATACCAATTGCCTAAATTAAAAGATAATGGTGGCAATCCAGTAATTGTTACGCCATTTAAAACTAAAAATCTAGAAGAGTCTACATCTCCTAGTGATATCTAAAGCCTCATAGAACAGTCCAATTATACCAATAAGTATCTCCAAGTCTTAGGAGACAAGATTAGTAAAGACAAGATCTCTGTTTTTCTCAATAAGTAGAAAGATGAAGAAGCATCTTCCTGTTCTCAAATTCAACTAGAAAAACTTTTTTTTAAATCATTCAAAATTAGTGCCCATGCAAAACAAAAAATCCTAGAGCTTAGGCAGAATAGTAGACCCAGACCTTATGAATAAATAGGAGAAGCTCACAAAATATTAAGTAAAATTAATAGTTTGCTCAAAATTGTCCCAGAAATACCTCAATCTTCTGAAGAATTTAGTGCTAGATCAAAAACTATATCTCTTTCCAAAATTATCATCATTAGTACTTATGATTTAGAACAACCTTATGAAGTAAAAAGTTTTCTTCATGAATTTTTGCCATAGGACAAAAAATTTAAAAGAAGAAAGTTTTAAATACAAAACTTTCTCTTGGTAGAAATTTGAAGCCTTAGAAATCAAGAACACTAAAGCTTATAAGTAGTGACAACACGTGCACCACCTAAAATTAAGAAGACATTTTATCATTTTCAAGGACATTTATCTTTTCATGTGTAAAAATATAAATTTTAAAAATTCTGAAAATTTTAGTATTTTAAAATATTTTTTTTATAATTTTTAGTGTATTCTTACCAATTTTAAATAGTTTTTTAACTTGTTTCTTACAAACCAAACTACAAATATATTTTATATTTTATAAAATAATTAAATTCCATAAATTTTTAGAATTTATTTGACACTTCAAATACATTTTATTTTAATTTTTTTAAATTAGTGTCAATTAAAATAAATTTACAGTCTTTATAACATAGTTCAGGGCCAAAATAGTTAATTCAGCTCAGCTGTTGCAAAAGTTTGATTTAAAACAATCCAAAAATAGAATAATTATATAAAATCGTCTGAGCGGAATCAATTCCATCAAAACATATCATATTTTAAATAATTTTTTTAAATATTTTTGTCATAATATTATATATGAAGGAAATTAATAACTCAGGTGACAACAATTATGAGAATGAGAACAATAAAAGTTATGTGTTATTTTTTTAAAAAAATTCTACTAACCACTCGAAAGAAGTGCTCATTATATTTTTTTTATTTTTCAATTATCTTTAATTTATCACTATATTCATTTTTATTATTTTTTAATGTTCTTAAACTTTTATATATATAAATTATTTATTTTTCTCTTATTATTAATTTTTTTATATTTATTTAATAATTGAATTACTATGAATCAAATTTTTAATGTTTGAATAAATAATTTATTATTTTTAAAAAAAATAATATTCTATAGTATATATATCCTTAAGATAAATAAAATATATTAAATTTATAAAATAATATAGAATAAATAATTAATAATATAAAAAATTAATTTTTATATCCCAGAAAGAACGTTGGTTTAAAATCGACTAACAAAGTCAGCATCTCTTTATTCTAAACGAGCCTTCTAAACTTTATTTTTTATTAAAAATAAAAATATCTATTTTAAAACCAAATGCTCGTATATTAGAATAGCGAAGATTAATGGTTGCATGAAGTTGTTTTAATTTAATACTTATCTTTTAATATTTTTGTAATTTTAAAATTTAAGATAATTTGATAAATATTTAAGTTAATTAGTACAATTATACTATTATAGATTTTATTTATTACTTATAAAATAGAAAATTTAGAAAATAAATAAGCAAATAAATAAAATTTAAATAACATTGCTCATAAATATAAAAATTTATATGAGAGTATTATAATTAATATATATTTAATTTTTTATTTAAAAAATTAATTTTTTTATCTAATCACAAACATCTTTATTAAAGAAAATTTGATTTAAATTTGATAGGATCATTATGAATAACAAAGTTCTGATTTATATTAAACTCAAGAAAAAAAAAAAAAACATGTGTAAAAGAAGTAGGATACTCGCATTTTTCCGACAAATAAATATGATTTTCTGATTTTGATTGTGTTTTAATTCAGACATGGTTCTTTTTAAATAAAAATAAAATATGATGTTTTGATAAAAATATAATTTTTCTTAAAAAATTCAAGAGTAATTTTTTACTTAAACTTTATTAATAACATTTTTTTATATTTTAATTTTTATTATTTTTTAAAAATCATTATTAACAAATTTTGACTTTTTAAAATTTTCTATTATCTTTTAAAAATTATTATTTAGATTTCTTATATTTTAAATTTTTTTAATATATTTTTTAAAAATTACCAACACTTTATAATTTTTAATGGTTTTATCACTGAATCTTTGCATTTATAGCAAAAAGTGATTTTTAAACTCCATATTTTTATTTTCAAAAAATATCATATATTTGTATTTAATTTAAAAAGCATATTTAAAAAAAATACTACTTCTGGCATAGATTTTTTTGGTTTTTTGTTTTCGTTAAGTTCAGATCTTTTGGAGGAGTCGATCTAAGTGCGGTTAACAGGACAACGCATCCAAAACGAGAGAGAAGAAGAGTGTGTGTTTGGGATTCGGAGAAAATGAAGACTGTACTTTCACCTTCAGCATCTCTACCAACTTTTTCCTCTCCTACGTTTTCCAAAACCTACGCTTCCAATTTCGCTGTTCTCTCTTCTTCTTCTTCTACCAAATCCACACGCATTGAACTTCCGTGCAGAGGGGCTTCACAGAAAACTGCACTTCGCTGCAACTGTAGCATCTGGCCTGGTGGCCCTGCATCTGGTAAAACACTTTTTTTCCTTCTTTTGCTTTTGAACTTTAAGGTTTTTCTTCTTTCTCTCTCTTTTGTTGCCATTAATGCTGATGATGTGTTCTTCAACGATGTTAAAAGGATTTTTAAAAATCTTTTTTTTTTTATTTCACATTTGTGAAGGGCTTTTAATCGAGCATTGGAATTATGGTGACTGTGGAATTATAAGTATGTCAATTTTTTTAGTGTTATACATTCGCTTTGCTTCACTTTGTAAATTGGGTTTTCTCACTGTTTAATGATAAATTGATAAACCATTCTTAAGGATTTGCTTTATCGAAAAAATAGTTTATGGTTAGTGGTTTTCAGGTACCAAATTAGTCCTCTTAATTTGAATAATGCAGGTGATAGTGATAGCAGCAGCAGAAGTATTCTGGATGCATTTTTCTTGGGAAAAGCAGTAGCTGAAGCTCTAAACGAGCGCATCGAGTCCACAGTTGGTGAGTTTTTGGGTGCAGTTGGGAGATTGCAAGCTGAACAACAAACGCAAGTGCAGGACTTTCAGGTAAGGAGCAGTTTGAACAAGTGTTTTCTTCTGCTGGATGAATGATATGAAGCGGCATTCTGTAATAATATGTTTTATCATGACTATACAAATAATATTGTTGCCTGTTATTTTGTGTCTAATTCTGTTAATTGTATAACTATAATCTACTTGATGATTTTATCTGGCCATATATTTCAGCGCTACATTTTGGTTAATCTTAGACTGTTAATAGTTGCTATAGGCAAACTTTCAGTATTGTATTTTTAATTTGAAAATTATATTACAGGTCATTTGTATCATATTATTCAAATAAAAATGTTCCAAAATTGCATTTTTTTTTTTCCCCTAGACACTTTAGTCTACAATCAGTTTCATATTCTACGAAGGTTTGGTAAGCTATCCAGTTTAATTCCTGGGATGATTTTATTCAGAAAGACGCTCTAAAATTAGGGTAAAGCTAATGATCTAACTCCTTTTAATCTGGTTAGCTAATGACTTAAAAATTTAATGACAGCAGAAGCAAAAAGTCTCAGGACAATTTATCAAATATACAGTACTTACAGTAGTTCAGGAAATGAATCTGACAATGGAAGTGGGAAACTTGGAACCAATTGAGATGCTGACTAACGTGTGATTTAGAATGTCGTATTCTTTCTGAACTAAGAGAATGTGTGACACGACTATATTCTCTAAAAGTTGAAGTTACAAGAAAAAGATGGAATGATTGAATAACATAGGAAATGTAAGCAGACCCCAGTTAAAGAGGGGTCAATCTCTATTAGTTAGTCAGTAAGTTAGAAATGAGAAGATGACCAGGTATAAACAATAGGAAGGAAAGAATAGAGGGGAGATGTTCAAGTCTCTTGAATACATGAGGCACGGAGAAGAGATTCTTCTCATTTTACAATCGTGATCAGAACCTTTTATAAGATTGATACCAGTCAGAGGGCATTCTTTCTGTTTCTGTAATAAAGATTGGTTGTTATTCCCAAATTGTGGCCCAGTATCTATCAGTTTAATACTGGTGTCTTAACTGTCTATTCTTGTCAACAACAATAATTGATTACAGTGCAAGATTTTAAGCAACGAACATTGGAGGTCACAAACTATTAAAGAGAAATCCTAGAGTCTATGTAGCTTAATCATATTATCTTCAAGGAAATTATAGATATGAATTGTAGTAGATTTTTGTGAGGAACCAATGGAGTATGCTTCAAACATTGGGATTGCTGATCAAGGACGCTTAAATATTTCTTCAAAAGCAGCACTTTCGTGTTAGTAAAATGGGAATGAATAAAATGTTGAATATTTATATTATTCCATTAGAATTATCGATTGCTATTAAGAAAGAAATTACCTAAAGTTAGTCGGATTCATAAATTTTATGATTTGAAGTTGATCAATATTTTTGCATCTCACTTTCTAGCTTCCACCATTTTCACTGTACATTTTTGTACATTTGGATGTTAAAAAAAATGGAAAAGTGAGACATACGGTGTCGATTTTTAGTAGTTCAAACAGCAGAACTGTTAGAAAATATAATGCTCATGCAGGATGAAGTGTTGGAGAGAGCCAAAAAAGCGAAGGAAAAAGCAACGCGTGAAGCTATGGAGGCACAAGGACTCATTTCCAAGTCTGCAGTGGAGACAAAAGTAACTGATTCAGCTACTTCTAATTCATCAAATTTTGCAACGGGTCCATTAACTTCTGTTCAGTCCACTGATGCCTCTGAAACATATAATGGACGTGCCGAAGAGGAGGAACCTCCTTGGAGTTCATCAAACGATAACTGATCCATCCGTGTGTATTTTGCTTTTTGACTGATTTATACTCAGTTTGCTTTATGCCTTAAGTTTAAGCTTAATTAATTATGATTATTGTATCTAATGAGAGTTAATTATGGATAAGAATGTTTAGTAATATAATTTGACTGGAGTAGACTAATTTGTAAATGCTAGAAAATTAAAGGACTGAGTTGCAAATTTTTTAAAATTTGGCGGATGAACCAAAAAAATTAAATAAACGTTTAGGTTGCTGTAATCATATATGTATTGCGGATTAGGATGACAATATTGAGGTTTTCTAAGTCTTGAGAAGTGTTTAAAAAAATTGTAGAGACTAGATAGGAAAAGTAGATGAAGGACCACTTAGCAATTTTATAAAATTTAATATAAGTTTCAGAATAATTTATTAAAGAATGAAATCGGGATTATTATTCTTATTGTTGTCGCTGCTGCTGTCTGGGTTTTTTTTTTTTATTCTTTGAATTTAACATAATTGTTATATACATTCTTAGATTTTATTTTTTTTTAAATTATCCCCCTTTCTTCTTTCCATTTATAACTATATATTATTTTCTTGCAAAGTAAATAAAGTATTATAAGAATCAATAAATAAGATAAAATAAAATAAAAGGAGTCTAGATGAAGGATTTGGTGTTTTAAAATAAGAATAAGTGTAAAGTAAGAAAGTAAAGTTTCTTTATTGTTAATTTGAATTTAGTTGTTTATAAAATAAATGAATTCAAATTAGGGTGAATAGAGTTCCACTTTCTCACTTTACACTTTAGACGATGTAATTGGATATTTGCACCAGCTAAACTTTAACTTGCGGTTGATGCTCCATCGTTACCTTAGGTCTCATACTAATTAATTATTTTAAAATTTTAAATCTTTAAACATTTGTTTTTATTAATTAACTATAATATAATTTCTATTTTAGATATATTTTTATGAATTAATTTAATAATTAAGATCAAATTTTATAATTCAAATAATTAAGTATTTAAATTTTTTTAAACTATATTTTATTATGCTGATGTGTGATTTACATTGCTTTCAGTTTGACAAATAAGTTATAAGAGATTTATATATATATTATATTGTCTTAAATTTTTTTAATATCAAATTTTATTTCAAAATATATACTTAAATGCTTTTCATAAATTAAAATATTTTATTATTATACTCTTTTTGTAATAATTTATAATATAGTTGTGTGATATCCCTTTATCTTCTATATTTTTTCTTCTCGTAAGATACATGTATAACCGTATTATTTTATATCATAAACATGATAATTTTATAAAAATAATTTTAATCTTAAAATAAATTTTATTTTACTAAACTTAATTTAATCAACCAATTCATAATATTTTAAATAGAACTCTGTGACTTTAAGTTTTTCATTATACTTAGGGATACGTAAGATTGAGAACCAAACTTGTCAAGTCAAAAAATATTTTAAAATAATTTTCTCTTTCCTAAAATACCAATTAATATTTTAATACATAATTTTTTTCTTTAAAATAAAAATAACAACACTTATTGTTTAGGGATTAAATAAATATTTTTAAAATTAAAATAAATTCATACAATTAATTTAAAGTAATTGTTATTTAAATAAATATTGTAGGATGCTAATACCTTCTTTACACATAAACAATTCTTAAACTCATTTTGGTTTCAAAGATTATAATGTTCTAAAAGTTTTTTTCAAAATTTTTCTTTAATAAACTTTGGTGGTGACTCTTCTGATTTTTAAAAAATATTTTTATTTATAACGATGTTTTTCTTTACACGTTTTAACCCCTAATTGCAACACTAATACCTATCTCATTATTGTTACAATTAATTAAAAGAGATAAAAAATTTCAAGCAAATATAAGAGGAGACCAATCTTGTAATGCCCCTTTTTATTATTAAGAGCAAAAAATATTATATATATATAGAACCGTGCATGACAAACTCAAGAGTCAACACATAACACATGATCAAATCATGAGTTACGTGGCTACTGCATTCATGAATTGAATAAAATGAAGAAAGGAAAAAATAGGGTAAGATAAAGCTGGGTGAACACTATGAGTACTACAAGAGCTCAAGAGAACTAGTTTAAGGAATATCTTCAACTAAGCTTCTCCAATAAATGGTTGCGATTCCTCTGAACAAAAGTAATCGCCCAAAACCAACCTTCAAATTTTATATCCTTTAATTTATCCACCCCTTGACTATTTTTTATTATTTTATGCTTAATAGTCACTAGTAAAGAGTGAAAAAAGGTCCCCTTTATTCAGAGTTGTTACTCCATAAGCCTTTTCCCTTATGTGGCTCCCCCTTTCTTTTATACATGTTATTCTTAACATCTTTACATCCCTTTTCATTTACTCCTACACGCCATTCCATTTCTTATAAATTCATCCTAGATTAGATGTTTACAAGTGGCAGAAGCTGTTAGATTATTTTAATAATCTTATTATAGTGGCCTATGTAACTTATAACATGACTCTAATTAATAATTTAATGTGATGGTGGTTAAATATAAAATATAGTCATTGAGGATATAATTGTAAATACAATTATAAGGAAACTTTCCCCTCTCCCTTCATATAAAATTAAAGAGCGGTTACCAAATGAGGATTACGGTATTCTCTATTTTTACTTTTACGGTCTCTGAGTGAGCTCACGGTAAATGCAAGAAAGAGACTTTCTCTCAACCATCCGAGAGGAGCTGAAAGAGAAAGGAAGACTGAAAAAAAATACCAAAGGATCAACGATACCAAAGAGAGAGGTAACATTAAGGAATAATGGATTCAGGTTAGTGCTCTTTAAACCCTTAATTGTATGAGAACCATATATTGTGTTGTGAGAGCAACGTAATTCAAGATCATAAAGGGAAAAGATAATTTCATAATAGTCATTGCATAATGGAAATTACATAATGGATGAAAGAAAATTCTAACAATTTGTATCAAAGCGTGGTTGTGAATTTCGTTGATTCTCCATAAAAGATTTGTTCTCTGTTAAAGTTTTTCGCAAATTACATGAACCCTAGGTATTTTTTATATGATGGATTGGCATTATTTTAATGTTGAATAATTGTTTTTGGATTCAATAATTGAAAACCCTAAGGTTTTGGAAGTTAGAAACATTGAATTTTGAATCTGTAATATGAGCAAGGTCATATATTAGTGAGTAGGGTCATGCATCAGGGAGTAGGGCCACATATCAAGAACAAGCACGGCCATGCTTCAACGAAGCACGACCTTGCATAACGGAGGCACGACCATGCATCAAGTAAAAGCACGGCCGTGCATAGGAATTTCACGGCAGAATGAGGAATATAATTCATAAAATATATAGATAATTTTAGAATTACATCAAAGTGAATTTTACTCACCAAAGTGATTAAATTCTCAAGTCAATTAATTCTAATTTATATTATCATTATGAGAACTTCACAATTTAGTGCTTAATTTTAAGGGTAGCTTGTTATTCACCAAAGTGGCCTGGATTTAAAAGTTTTTTAAGTATTTAATTGTGTGTTGTAAATTGTTCAAAATTGTTTGATGCTATATGGAAACAAAGAGTGAACAATTTAGCTCATTAATTATAACGCTAAGAGATCGCCCAAAGGTGGATCATTGCATATGATTAATGACATTAAGGAGTATATCCAAAGATGACTTGCATATTAGTTTGAGTGACTGGTTGCCAATTAAAGTTGTTTATTAGCATCATTATAGATAAATTGTGTATTTAGGCGTTACTCAAAGGTAAACTTAGATGCATAATTGATGACAATTGACTATCCAAATCCATTAAGTTTTTATTCAAAGCATAAATGTCTAAGCATGTGTTAAATATTTCAGTCTCTATGAATACGTATGGCATGAGCAATGGCGTAGTCAAGTTCAATAGGCTTAATTATGATGATTGGGCTGAACAAGTTCAATTCTAGCTAGGTGTTATGGACTTAGACCTAGCAATCATTATGGAACAAGAGCTTGCATCCATCACAAAGACCAGTACTAAAGAGGAAAGGACTCTTCGTGAGGCTTGGAAAAGGTCAAATAGGCTAAGCTTAAGCTTGCTGAAAATGACTATGGCTGAAAATGTGAAGCCATCAATGCCAAAGACTGAAAATGCTAGGGAATTTACGGTAAAGGTAAAAGAGTATGCACAATCGGACATTACTGATAAGTCCATTACAGGTACCCTGTTGACTAAGCTAACTACTAAGAAGTTTGATTGGTCACGACCCATTCATGACCATGTGACTGACATGATCAATCAAGTGGAAAAGTTGAAATCAATGGACATAGAGGTAAAGAAATTCTTTCTAGTACAGTTCATTTTGAACTCACTCCCTCCTGAGTTGGTCAATTCCAGGTGAATTACAACACCATTAAGGATAAATGAAACATACATAAAATTAAGGCCATGCTGGTTCAGGAGGAAGGAAGGTATCTCACATTTCATGAAGGGGCTAGCAGTAGCAAGGCTAAGCCAGGTAAAAAGGACAACAAGGACAAGAAGGATAAGGCCTTATTAAAGGTTCGTGAAGGCCGAATCCAGAAGGGCCAAAGGTGCTTCTTCTGTAAGAAGACTGGTCACTTCAAGAAAGATTGTCCGAAGAGAAAGGTTTGGTTTGAAAGGAAAGGTATATATTATGTTTCAGTATGCTTTGAATCAAATCTTATTGAGGTACCTAAAAAATACCTGGTGGTTAGATTCTAGTGCAACTACTCATGTGTTACATGTAATGCAGGGATTTCTTTCGATCCAGCCCATAATGCGAATTGAAAAGTTCTTGTACATAGGAAACATAATGAAGGCACGGATAAAAGGTATAGGGACTTACAGATTGATCTTGCATACTGGTTGCTGCATAGATCTAGAAAAGTGTCTTTATGTTCCTGAATGTGCTAGAAATTTGGTTTCTATTGCAAAGTTGGTTTTGGTTTTAATTTTAAGATTGGAAACGATACCTTTTCTTTGTATAACCACTCGTACTATTTTGGATCTGGTACATTAATTGATGGTTTATATTGTTTCAATCTTAATGTTAAATTTGCTTGATCACTATTTCATGTTGAGAATACTGTTAGTAGTAATTTGAATATACGTAATGAATGCTCTGCTTTCTTGTGACATCAAAGGTTAGGTCACATATCTAAAGAAATGATGATGAGGTTAATGAAAAGTGAAATTTTACCTCAGTTAGATTTTATTGACTGGGATGTATGTGTGGATTGTATTAAAGGAAAACAAACCAAACACACATCAAAGAATCCAGCCACAAGAAGCAGTTAATTCTTAGAGTTGATACACACTGATATTTGTGGTCCGTTTGTCATCCCATCTTGGGGTGATAAAAGATATTTTATTACCTTTATTTATGACTACTCACGTTATTGTTATCTGTATGTGTTGCATGAAAAATCTCAATCAGCGGATGTCTTACAGGTGTTCATTGATGAGGTGGAAAGACAACTAGATAGAAAGGTAAAGGTTGTGAGGTCAGATAGAGGTGGTGAATATTATGAAAAATCTGATGAGAGTGGACAATATCCAGGTCCATTTGCAAAACTTCTGGAAAGTTGAGGCATATGTGCACAGTATACTATGCCTGGTACACCACAACAAAATGGTGTGGCTGAAAGGCGGAATCATACTATCATGAAAATGGTTAGGAGTATGTTGAGTTACAGTTCTGTACCTATGTCTTTGTGGATGTACGCATTAAAAACAGCTGCGTATCTGCTTAATAAAGTTCCTAGTAAGGCAGTTCCAAAGACTCCTTATAAACTGTGGACAGGAAAGAAACTCAGTTTAAGACATTTTCATGTCTGTGGTTGTCCAGCAGAAGTAAAAGTGTATAATCCACATGAAAAGAAGCTTGATGCTAGAACCATAAGTGGTTATTTCATCGGCTATCCTAAAAAATCAAAGGGGTACAGATTCTACTGTCCTAACCATAGTATTAGAATAGTTGAGTCTGGAAATGCAAGGTTCATTGAAAATGGTCAGTTTAGTGGAAGTGGTGAAACATGAAAGGTGAAAATTAAAGAGATACGTGAGGAAACTTTTGTAGTTGGTATCTCTTCTCCAATTGTTGTTCCTCTTGTTGTATCACGGTCACATAACACAAGGAGACAACAAGTTAATATTCCAAACTCACAAGAACAACATATAGAGGATGAACCAGCTGAAAATGGGCAAGTCATAAGTGAGTAAGAGGAAGGTTAACAACAAGAGATAGCATTAAGGAAGTCTATAAGGCAGAAAAGACCTGCTATTTCGAATGACTATATGGTTTACTCAGTTGAGCATGAATGTGACTTGAGTATTGATGAGGATCCAGTCTCATTTAAGCAAGCCATGGAATGTTACAATTCTGAAAAGTGGTTGAATGCCATGAAAGAAGAGTTGAAATCAATGAGTGACAACAAGGTATGGGATCTAGTCGAGTTGCCTGAAGGTTCAAAATGAGTTGATTGCAAGTAGGTCTTTAAGACCAAATGTGACTTGATCAATTGGATTTTTATAACTTTATTTCCTCTCATTCCTAGCTCATTAATCCTATTTTGTGCCTAATTGGTTTGAATTGGATCATTTTATGATGTTTGAATTTTATTTGGCCTTTATTTAATTTTTTCAGTATTTGGCAAATTCTGATACTATTTTGATTTCTGGACCATATCTCGAGTTGTAGAACTCATTTCATTAGGATTCTTGATTTGTAGGAAAGCTTAGAGAAAGGCACACAATTCTTATGAGAGGTCAGAAATCAATTCTGATGATAAGAAGCTAAAACTGAGCCTGGAAAGAGTCAGAACACTATAGTCACAGTTTCTGACCTTGGTGCAGTATTTGGGCCATATCTCAGTCTACAGATGTCCCTTTAAGCCCATTCCAGTTGCATTTTGAAGCTAACATCCAGGGATACAATTTCTCTTCAAATCACAAATCAAAACAGACAGATATTCATGGCAAAAAATAACACACAATATCTTCTTGGATTTAGCATGGATGTTGAGCAGCAATTACAAGCATAACTTTCCCTCTAGAATTTGAATTTGAACAAATAAGGATTCTAAAGACAGCTATTGAGTAGAGGATTAATGTAATTGAATAATTATTAATTAGGTTTTACATTTTGACCCTTAGAAGCCTATATTTAAATTAGGACAGCAAGTTATGATGGGGGAAGTTAGGTTATATTAGGTTTATGTTTTAGGGTTTTTGCTTTCTTCTTCTTTTTCTCTTCCATTTTTACCTTTTGTTTTCCTCCATTAATGGAGGCTTAGACTTTCATTCAGTTCAATGATTGAAAAAATACTAAGACACTCTTGAGGATCAGTTTCGCAATTTATTCAACAACAAATTCGATTTCATCTCTTTCTTCTTTCTCCTTTTGCTAATTATGATTTTGAATTGAAGTTCTTCATTTGGATTGATAATTGTGCAGTTGTTTGGTTACATATTATTCGGTTGATGTATGTAATTAATTCTTGAAGGAGTGTGAATTAGATTTTCAGTTTTGAGATCAAAGATTAATGGCATTGGTGAATTAAATTAACACAAATCGATTAGGTTCTAGAGGTTTCTGAACTTTGAGCGAATTGTGTATTAATCGAATGCATGAGGGTTCTCGTGTGAATGCTTAATTTGAATTGAGGTTTCATTCAAATTTAATGTTAATCACTAATTTATTGGTTGATGCATCTTCTTGAAATCCAGTGATCGAGTGGTCATAGTTCTTCTAAAATTTTTGGATTAGAATTTTTAATTATTTTTAACTTTTGATTCTAATTAGTTATTCTATAAATCAAACCCCCTCTAAATATTTTATAATCGTATAAAGTTATCATAATTTTTATGCAATTCAATTTTTATTAATTTGTCCGAGAGCGACACTCGCGATCAAATTTTGGCACCGTTGCCAGGGATAATGATGTTATTTGATTATGTAATTATGTGTTAGTGTGATTGCATTGCATATTTTGTGTTGCGTTTTACATCTAATTAGGATTATGCATGATTAGCGTTTTTCAACGAATTAGGATTTTGCATAATTAGCATTTTTCATTTAGCATAATTGTGTCTATGCATTCTGTTTTAGTAGCCTTTGAATAGCATAGTAGGTAGTCATCTATCCTTGCTTAGTATTACATCATTCAATTCTCTACATTTTGTATTGTGTTTCTGCATTCGTCGAAAAAGTACACGGCCATGTATCTGAACGTGTAGATCTCTGTCCAAACTTAAAAGTGGCATAATTTTTTGCATACAACTCCTATTTCTTATTGCAATATATGCATTTCATATAGCTCGACGAGATCTACACAATGGTAATAGGTTAGAGGCCAGTTGGTAGTTTCTGAAGAAAAAAAATTATTATTTCTTTTCATTCTTATTTAGATATTATGGCTTAGAGAATTTTTTATATGGCTGATCATAGAAGACTAGAGAACAAGCTAGATGATTTAGCTTCTTTGATCAAGCAGTTGACATTGTTACAAATGGCTATAATGTTATGTGAAATTTGTAATTCACTTGAACATCATACTGATTTCTGTCTTACATTGTATGAGCCTGCAGGTTGGATGAGTCATCCAAACTTGGGATGGGAGAATTTTACACAGCAACAATATCAACCCCCACCACAAAATGTTGCACCTTCCAAGAATGAGCCTTTCTTGGAAGAGTTGATAAGGGAGATGGCAATTAACGATCTGAATTTACAACTAAAAACAAAAACATCCATTCAAAACTTGAAAAATCAGATTGGTCAGTTGGCAACAATAGTAAACGAGCTGAAGTCTCAAGGTCCTAGTAATCTTTCTGCACAACCAGTTGTTGAATCAGAGAATGTTACTTTGAGTTCAAGAAAGATCATTCAAGACTCGCAAGAGCAATAGATAAAGATCTTAATGCTACTGCTCCAGCAAGTGATTGCAGCCCAGCAAGTGTAGAATTTTCTCTTACTGCTCATGCCACTTCTACCGAGGCAGAAGAAAATTTTGAGCAATCTGTTCCTCTTCCATTTCATTCGGTTTTATATGATAATTTGTTGAAAGATTTAGTTGATGATAATTTGGCTGAGTTTTTTGAATTTTCAGATTGTATTAATTATCCTAACCTAGCCAATTATCCTAATTCTTTTACTTGCAATGCATGTAATGATTCTACAAAATGTAGCATCTGTGTTGAGATTGATACATATGTTTATGGTGATTTTGATGTAGCTATTGCAGATTCTGAAAAAGTAAATCATGATACATCCACGACAGATTCAGCTCCAATTTTTACACTGCCTTCTTCTCTAAAGTTGCCCACTGCATTTGAGTTAAAGCCATTTCTTGAGAAGTTGAAATATAAATATTACATCATTATATATTCAAGGGAGCAGCCTTGGTATAGTAGCAACACACGATGTTCTGCACATCAAGGAAATTAAGAGCATGAAGAGAAGCTTATTAAGTTCATGAAGCAACTGGAAATCCCTCCGCGGCTATTTCTTTCATGTTCCCAATTAAATGAAGTGCTACAAATTTATGAGAAAAAGGAGGAATATCTAGGGATACAACTCACAATTATTATTTTTTTTCTTTTAGAAGTTTTCAATTTATTTTCTGCATTCAATAATGGTCTTGCATTTGAGTTTCTCGCCTCAAGTTCTTTCTAGTAAGCTTCGTTCTAGGTGGCTTGGTCCTTATATCGTGACTAAGATCTTTCCCTATGGTGCTGTGTAGATTTTGGAGCCTGGAATGTACAGAGGGCAAGTATACCCATCGAGAAGTAATAAAGGGTTCTTAAATTAAGTTCCCAAAATATCGTCCAACAACGATTGATTTTTAATTACTAAGAATTTTCTAATTCAATTGTTTAAGCTTTAAAGATACAAAATTAATTAAAAAAACAAGAATTTATAAAATCAATTATAAAACTAAAAACAAGAATACACTGCACGTCTTGGTTAAACTTATCAGAGAAGAACCTAGGGCGTATGAGTGTTCTTATTCAATTCTTTATGTTATTTTTTTATTTAGATCTAAATCTAATTTCCCTGTAATTACCAATCATTCATATGAAAACTATTAATACCCAATGATCATGCAATATTAATATTCTTTCTCTAAATTAACATCCCTAATGGTCATGCAAGACATCAATTTAAGAAAGCTTAAGGAACTTATGAACTTGTTAATTTAATAACGATTAGAAACATCCCCTAAGTTTACAAATGAAGCTTTTGGAGTAATTTTTATATTTTTGTATATAAACAATATATTTACTCCTCTCTCCTTTCAATCATACATAACTCTTTTTCTTTCCTTTTGTTTTCTATTATTTTTTTATTTTCTTTTTTATACTTTCTTTCTTTCTTTTTGAACATGAGAAATATAGAGGAGAATTTATCAAGTAATTCAACAACTCAATTACTTCATTCATAAACTCAAGGTCATCAAAATATTTTATAAATTTAATGTAAAGGACTAAGAAAATCAATAAAGCTCAAAGTGGGCAACTAGTTGTATCTCAAACATGCTGAAGGCCAAGAATAAAAATCCTATTATATCTCAATTACATTAAAACATGCAATTAAAAAGAGAAGTCTTAAGTCGGTTACAAGTCAAGTTCTAGAGCACAAATCCTAAGGAGATAATCACACAAAACAATGAGAAAAGGGGTACAATTAATTAAATTAAGATAAAAATTCCCTTTAAGGCTCAAAACTCACATCTGTGGGTTAAAGTTTAATGTAGAGCATAAAAGTAAAGAGCTTAGCTAATTATTAGTTTCCAAATGAAAGTATAATGCCAATAATAATCACTCAACATGCTATTCTATCTGGAAAAATTGGGTTCCATGAGGGAAAAAGTTTTAAATTATTATAAAAAATAGCATAGGCACTTTACTCAATAACATGCAATATCAATCATATAATTAGGAATTACTCCCTCATACTTAAAGCGAAACATTGTCCTCAATGTTTGAAAGCAATCAAATTAAAAGCATGCAAAGAGGACAATTAAATAAAAAGGAAAGAGGTTCCCTGATAGTTCTTGTTGTGATGGCTTTGGGTAAGGGAGCACGGCCATGCTGAAAATGTAAGCACGCCCTTGCAACTTAATGCACGGCTGTGTATAGTACGAGCATGTGCGTGCTTTTAAATCAGAGCTCAAAAGTGTGTACGAGAACAATCAACTCAGTTCTTGCAGTCTTTCAATATGCTTATTCTTTATTCTGCAAATAAAAGAACAATAGAAAAATTAAAATATAAAATAAAATAAAAGACACAGGTTGCCTCCTGGTAGCGCTTGTTTAACGTCATGAGCCTGACGTTCCTGTTAAATCATGGTGGGAAGAAGGTATGAGTCTCAGAGGTGACTCCCTTGATATGTAATCATTTTCCCAACAGCTCTGCCTCCCCAACATCTAGTACATTAAAAAAAGTAGTCATAAGATGGGGATTAGAATAAAGAGAAGAAAATTTAAGCTATAAATCAGGAGGCTTATTAATGGATGTTTTAAGCTTTTGTCTTTTTTTCTTCTTATATTGCTTCCTCCTTGGCCTTCTTCTCGTGGTTCCATGCTTCACATGAATTGGAGGAGGAGAAACAACATTGACAGTGCTCACAAAGTGACAGAACTCTTGGCTAGAAGGGTACTTGAAAGAATTGAAAACTTGAAATACAACTTCCTCATCATCTAGCCTTAGTGTGAGCTTCCCTTCCTGTACGTCTATGATGGCCCTAGCAGTGGCCAAGAATGGTCTCCCTAATATGATGGGGACATCATCATCTTCCTCCATATCAAGTACCACGAAGTCAGCCAGAAATATAAACTCTCCAACTTTTATAAGTACATTCTCCATTATGCCTTTGGGGTATGTGATCGACCTATCTACCAGCTGAAGTGACATGGAGGTCGGCTTAGGTTTATGCATTCCAAGCTTCTTGAAAATAGAATAAGGCATAAGATTAATACTTGCTTCTAAATCACATAAAGCCTTATCAATATGAGTTTTTCCAATTGTGCAAGAAATAGTAAAACTCCCTCGGTCCTTAAGCTTAGGTGGAAGCTTTTTAAGGACTATAGCTGAGCACTCCTAGGTGAGCTTCACAGTTTCATGTGCTTTCAGCTTTCTTTTATTTGTCATAATCTCCTTTAAAAATTTAGCATATTTGGGCATTTTGGAGATAGCATCAATGAAAGGCATATTGATGTGAACTTTGCCCAATAAGTCTAAGAACTTGTGGAACTCTTCATCATAAGGAGAGTGACCTTGCAGCCGCTGTGAGAAAGGTATCTTAGGCTCATAGGGCCTTGGTTGAACAAGAGGTTTTTCTTTTTCAGGTTCCTCGCTTGAAGCACATCCTTGCTCATAGTGATGCACGGCCGTGTTCTTATCATTGTCATGGATGTGCTTGTAGAAGCACGATCGTGCTTCAGATTCAGCAAGGGCGTGCTCATCAGTAAGCACGGGCGTGCATGTAGAATCAGCATGGGCGTGCTTCTCTATAAGCATGGGCGTGCATATGTCTCTGTTCTGCGATTCTTGTAGTTTCTTCCCACTTCTAAGGGTGATGGCATTGCATTGATCCCTTGGATTAGGTTCAGGCTGAGATGGCAATGTTCCCATCACTCTCTGACTCAGAAGGTTCGTAATCTGCTCCAATTGTGCACTCATCTTAGAAGAGCTGGCTTGTATTTCAGATTTAACCTCTGCGAACCTCTTATTAGTTCTCTCAATATGTTGGTCCAACTTGGATTCAAGCTCTATCATCCTCTTATCAGAGTAATGCACATATTGCATCATCTGATCTTGAAAGTTAGACTGAGATCTGGGGGCTTCTTTTCCTTCTGGTCTTGTTCCCTGACTTTGCATATGGGGAGGCGATAAACACTTGAATTTTAGCTTCCAAACCTATTCCCCCAAGAGTTAGGAGGATTACTCCTCCACTTTGAACTGTGATTGCCCATGAAATTTGCCTCCTCTTGCCTAGATTCTGGGCTTGCAGGAACTCTTACAGGTTGGTCTTGAGCCTTCATTAAAGATTCTAGTTGCTTTGCAAGAGCTGCCATTTGGTTCATTAGTGGATTACTGCTCTCTACTTGGTGGACTAGGGCAGTCTCTTTCCTCTTGATGTCGTAAGAGTCAGCAGTGTGCCACTGAAAGCTAGAAGATGTCATCTCATCTATGAGCTTGTATGCATCATCTGGATCTTTTCTGATGAGGGACCCTCCAGCTGCGGCATCAATTGTAGCCGTGGTGGTGATTGATAGGCTACTGTAAAAGATTTGCACCTGTCTCCATGTCGGAAAATCATGATGAGGACATCTCCACAAAAGCTCTCCAAATCGATCCCATGCCTCGAATAAGGATTCTGCTTCATGTTGGTTGAAGCAACATATCTCCGTCATAAGCTTAGAGGACCTTGATGGGAGAAAGTATTTTTTCAAGAATTGTTGAGTAAGATCCTCCCAAGTTGTGATGAAATTGGCTACTGAGCACAAGAAAAATGTTCTTGAACACTTTTTAAATTTGTTGTTTTATAACTAACATAAAAAGATATTTTTTACATTAGTTGTTTATTCAATTAAAATTACTTTGACTTACTATTCACCTTTATCTACGTTGGTTATTTAAATGATATCAAATGTCATTTTTAGTTTATATTAAAAATAATTTCATTAATTATTATCTTTTTCCAACTCACAAAAAAAAATATATAGATATTTTCAATATATTTTTACTCCTAAAATTTTTAAGTTTATACAAATCACTCTTCAAATACACTATAATTATATATATCACACTTATCAGTTTGCAAATTTTTTGTGTCATCTTCAATACTAGGGGGACATTTAACGTCACTAGCACATATCACCAAAGTCTTAGACCTCACATACTTGCATTTACTAGAGTATAAAGTGTAAAATCAGGTTTCTTCATAATAAAATATTATTTTAGTGCAACTCAGTATATTTGACAGAAAAATGAAAAAAAAAAAAAAACGCACCAAAAAATGTCAGTGTTTCTTATTAATTATCATGTCAACTGAAAAATATGATGTAGAAAAATTCGATGCTGTTGATGGTGTTGTCAGTAGGTGCATGAAAGTTGAAAGAGAAAAAAAAAAAAGAAAAAGAGTTCGCTGATAAAAAATAAGAAGTCAACTTTCTAAAAAGTAATGAGATTACTAAAGAAGGACCAAAACCTAAGATATCATACAATGAAGCAAAAAAGAAAAAAGTTGAATATTTCACTATGTCAATACCATGAAAATGTATATACATCATCGTCGTCATCATTATTATTATTATTATTATTATTATTATTATTATTATTATTATTATTATTATTATTATTATTATATACTAAATCAAGTTATAATCAAACTAATTAAAATAACAATGCGAACAACTTTAATTAACGTAACAATTTTACTAATTATAACTGTAAATAAAATAAAATAAAGCGTGTGCTTCTTTTGTTTGAAAAGATATGAATATTTTAATTTAAACCTTGATGCTATTTTTATCTTTCCGATTCCTCTCAACTGAAACAAGTGTAATGAAAAAAGGAGTAAGGTGTAAAGCCTAAAAGCAATACGTGTATGCGAAGTTGTCATTGAAAGAGGCAAATGAATGATGAAATCAATAAAGAAATCCCTTCATATATATACCATCGCTTTTCGTATCTCTGTAACAAGGAAAGGCCGTGGGGACCCGACACTCTGTCATTGAAGACATGTTTGTTCTGTCATCTTCGAAAGTAATATCAGAGACAAAGGCACACAAATATGTTTGGTAGAGTATGGGTTATATACTTTCTCTGTGCTTTTTCTTTAGTTCCTACAAAGCTACGATTAAATGTTTTCATATGCCCTTTCTTTGTTTAAGTGTCCGTTGCTCTCATTTGCTTGCATTTTAGGTTTCCACTTGTTAGGATTGTGCATTTGTTAGTATATTTATTCTACCCATCTATCAATTCTCGAAAATTGCTTAAAAAATAGGACTAACAAAAAAATATTCTATGTCCATAAAGCTAATAGTTTTTTCGAGGAGTTTTGAGGAGTTTTCAAGTCTCTGACACCTAAAATTACTCGAAAAACAGGAAGTGGTCAGAAAATATTCTAAGTCCACAAAATTGATGGATTTGTCGAGAAGTTTTGAGGAATTTTTAAGTCTCTAACACCTAAAATTACTCAAAAAAAGGAAGTGATTAGAAAATATTCTAAGTCCACAAAACTTATGGCTTTTTCGAGGAGTTTCCAAGTCCCTAACACCCAAAACTGCTTGAAAAATAGGAAGTGGTCAGAAAATATTCTAAGTCCACAAATTTGGTTGAGCTCGAGTTCCTCCAGAATTGTTCAAAAAATAGGAAGTGGTTAAAAAATATTCTAAGTTCACAAACCTGATTGAGATCCAAAGTCCCTCCAAAATTGCTCAAAAAATAGGAATGAGCAAAGAAAACATTCTAAGTCCACAAAACCAATACAAGCTCTCAAAACTCCAGAATTAGTCGAAAAGAGAAGTCAAGGAGAAATTATTATAAGGCCATAACACTAAATGAGCCTCTTAGATTTCTCCTAGAAATACTTAGAAAAAGATAGAAAAACAAAAGTCTTGATAATCAAGTCATTGCAAAACTCAAAAGCGGTAAGCAAAGGAGATCGTGGATGATAACAGTTACGAAAAAAACCTAACCAACAGCACGATCACAAATAATGGTGGATAATGGGCATCAACAGTTGAAGGTAGTTACTAAGAAGTACCCGCAAAAGGAGGAGAACAGTAGTGGTCCTCCTGCCTATAAATACTCTAAAGCGTCATTTTATAGAAGACAACTTTTTGCACCCTGACACCGCACCTAAAACCTCTGCACGCTGAAACCTTACATCGCACCAGACACCAGCTACAAGGAGTCTCACTGTGGTTGTTGTTTGCTATTGTGAGCAGTCGTACGTTTACATTTCTACACATTTACCTTTCTGCATTTTAATTTCAGTTTGTTGCTTATTTTTTTCTGTAATTTAGTTCCTATTTAGCAAATTTCTGTAAAAACATTTATTTCTGTTGGACCATTAATTACTATTTCTGTTTAGTCCCCTACTTTATAACACTAATTTTACTATTACGTTAACAACACACTTAAAAAAATTAAAAAAAAAACTTAATTTAATTCAAAAATTATTCTTAGATTATTTATTTACAAAATTATTATTTTTCACCGTAAAGACAACCTCAGTACCCATTTTCAAAGGACACAATCTTTTCAACTGAGATATCCAATTTGTTGGTTAATTGATAATCATGTGCCGTACTAAATATTTAGTCTGTGTTTCTGTTCATGTAGAAGATGACATGTATTGTTGAAGCTCGAAGTTGTTTAAATGTTACGTAAAATAAAATTTGAGAAAATATTTCTGAAAAAAAAAATCAACGAATCCTATTATTTATACCCGTCCTTTTCCATCAACCCGGGACTAAACTTAAAATAAATATATTATTATGTATTTAAGATATAATACTAAATTATTATTATTATTATTAGTATAATTTTTTTAAAAAAATTAAATTATTAATGCTAATAATATGATACATCATAATAATAAATGTTAATATGATTTGTTAATCAATATACATTATCAGTTTTTTTATTAATATAGAACATTAATATGTTAGTAGTATAAACAATAAAAGTTTTGTTACCAAAATATATTAACAGAGAATATTATAATATTTAATAACTTTTCTTAATAAATGATAATTATATGTTGTAGTATCCATATAGCACACCATATTCATTTTGGAGCAGATTAGAGAGTATGAAAGTTTTCCGGGCAAAATAAAAATTAATTATAAAATATATTAAAAAAACTAAATTATTTATTTATTTATCTGTCCTCTCTCTGGTTCTCTTTCTTTGAGCCCTGTCAACGGGGCCTAATTCCATTTATCATCTGTTGTTACCAAAGTCCCTTTTTTTCTGTAGGTTTTCTTGATAAACATCTCGTTGATTTATCAGTGACCTTCATTATTAGGGGTGCAAATTCAAAGTGGGCAAGCCTAGTTGCAGATTAGATATTGAGTCAAGTACAAGTTAGGCTAGTAGTTGAATTTGAAATGTTTTGAACTAGTGAGTGGTCCAGCCTAATTAATCTCTCGTAGGATGAGCCTAATTAGACCGAGTTTGGGACAAAATAGATATAATTTTACTGTCCTTGTTTATACGTTTTATAAAATTATTTGAGTTGATAATTGGTTGAACTCTAAACATTTTGAAACATCTAATTCTCATATTATTTTCTTATAATAAACACTATTATTAGAAGGCCTTCTACATGAAATATTCAAAATAAATCAATCTAATGGAATATTTATCTTCCACCATTCTTCATCACATGTAAAGAATGGAAAAGAGACAAAAAGAACAAGTGTGGCAGGATTTGATTTTGGAAGAAATATTTTATTCGATTCTTGAAGACAAAGCAAATCAGTATTCCTTTTCTGAGAATACCTCCTTTGTGTTTAAACACATTGAATTCTTTTCACACCATATGTAGTGTGTCTCACTTGTGCAAGAGCTAGATTCCTTTTGTGTTCCAATTAATGATAAAAATAAATAAAAGAGAACAAAAGTCCAATTGTTAAAAATTTGACCAATTGAAGTTCAAGCTCGGACCTGATATCTGAATTCTTTTACGAATTGAAACTAAATTACAAATATAAAAATCTAATTATAAGACTTTTCGTGTGACTGTAAAATCCACGCGCCTAGCCTGAAAAGGGGATTCTAAGACCTTAATGTTTACAAGGAAAAAGGTTAACTAATCAAGGAATATTAGGGTTCTCCCAGTCAAAGAAAGAATTCTTCAGCAAGCGGCCAAAGAAGAATAAGTACACCAAAACTTATTTTACCTCATTGTCTTCTTTCCATTTTGTGCCTACTGCTTTGCCTTTTAAGATTCTTGATTTTGATACATATTTCAATTACAAGATAGTCAATTTATAAAATAATCCATTAAATAACCAAGCTAAGGGAACATATATTATATTTGAATGCATCATAAAAATGAATTTGAAGTGCTTTTTTAATCAATTATAGATATTGCTCTAACTCAATAGTAGAATAAAATTTTGAAGTGATTTTTTAAGTTGAACTTGTTTGCAGCACAAACTAAATATTATCTAGTCCACAAAATATGAGATGAGCAACAGGTTAATCAGTTTATTTGGTTTTTCTTTAGAACCTCCATTGGCTTGAAGTAAAAAATTTTCTACTTCGTAAAAAACTCAGTTACTTTATCTCGAAAATCACACAACTTCCGTTCTAACATTTACATAAACAAGCACAACGAGTGTTGTACCTATTCGCCACTTATAAGCTGACTGATAGGTGGTGAGAAATTAACACTAATGTACAAATTAATACCTTCTCATCATTTAATAAGTAAGAAAATATTTATTCATCTTAATTTATTAATGTCAAAAAATAGTGAAAGCCTAAAAGATTATATATATATATATATATATATATATATATATATATATATATAACAGCAAAATATTTTTATGCTGATGTAAATTTAATAAATTATAATTTATTATATTACTAATAGTTTGATATAAGTTAAATAAATGTAAAATCGATATAATAATATCTTTATATATATATATATAAAAGATCTTATTATTAGTATTTTTAGTATTATTTTAAAAAAAATTCCTTGAAAACATTAGGGGTTAGGTTATATATATAAGTTAAATAAATGTAAAATTGATATAATAATATCTTTATATATATATAAATATAAATATAAAAGATCTTATTATTAGTATTTTTAGTATTATTTTGAATTCCTTGAAAACATTAGGGTTAGGTTAACATTAGTTATGTTTACATAATTAATAGCATGGTCACTTTGGTAAATTCAGTAATCTGCCGCCAACACCTATCACACGAAACTTAAATGTTAAGTTGGTTTTGGTTCCGAGACATATGTGCATCGAATTTCGAAACCACCTTTCCAATCACCTTTTACATTGAAGCTTCTCCTTCTCCTCCTTATCTCTCGCTATCTGTCTAGTCCAGCTAGTTGCTCTATTTTTCCTTCTTACCCTTGGTGCTAGCTGGTTCATGGATTGTGGGCTCTTTGGGGGGTGGTTAATTTTTTCTCTCAAATTGCATGGCACAACCTAAAACATCATCATCACCAATCTCCGAAGCCAGCTCAAATGCACGCCCTTTTTTCCAATTCCTTACCTTTCTCTTCATTCTCCTACTCCTCTTTAATTTTTCCCACATACCAAACCCACCTCTCATGGCTTCCTCAGAACCCATTAAATCATCAGAATCAACTATCTCTACCAAAAACATGCACCCTCAAAAAAACAAGAACCCTTATAGTTCATCAGGATATGCAGGTAAAGTTTTTGGAGCCAAAGCTCATGAAGTTCCAAGTGGTCCAAACCCTATTCAAAACCGTTAAGAGAGAAGCATGATACTGGTTCCGGCACAAATGATCCACACAGCTAGCTAGCTAGTAGATGATGGGATTTGTAGCAGCAATGTTATTGTAGTTGTTCTCATCTTCATAGTTTAACATTAATATTGTTTGTTATCGGTGAGAGGTTTGTTAGTCTTCCTTCTTCTTCTTTTCTTTTTTCTTTTATCATCGTAATCGTTAGCACAATTAATTTTCCACCTTTCTTTTTGGCTAGAAATGTATAGCAAGAAGTACTATATTTTTCTATTTGTATGTACTCCCCTATTTCTTTTATATATAGATAGTGTTTATATGGTATTGGTGGAATAAGCATTTAATTACGTATATGCCTCGTGTATATGTTATCCTTTTTTTTATTTCTTATTTTTGGCTGCCTTTCTTGGCCTTCTACCTTGGTGCATCACCATGGAAAAACGAGTTCAAATTTAATTTCTGATTGGGTTATTTGAAATTTAGTTGTATTGAAATTATGTGTATTTCTTTGTTACTTTTTGTTGAGATGATGCGCTTTTCCTCTCCTAGATTTATGGACAATTTGATTATGATTTGTTTTTTCACACTGGCGCTGTAGCCCTTGTCTTTATTTCATAATTAATGCTAATTTTTATAACATCTTCTATAGGAAAGAGAGAGCGGGGGGGAGGAGGGGGAAAGAGAGAGAAATGAGTACAATAAGATAAATAATGTGATAAAAAAAATATTATTAAAAATATTATAGAAATAACATTATTCTTACTTTTATTTTTTTATTGCTATTCATCACTCCAGAAGTGGAGTATAATACTACCTCTCCAATAACTAGAATTTACTCGTCTAGCCAAAAAAGATCCACATATATAATGGTTTGTTTTTGAACAAATTATCTTCTTGTTATTGTGTTTCAATGCTTATAATGCATCCTATAGTGATCTCAGAGGATTTAAGCAAAGTGTCGAAATTTTCTATAAATTATATTATATTATATTATAATTTATTTTTATGCATTTGTTATATCACATTACTCATTTTATAAATTCTTCTGATTTATTGCTTTGTTGTAAAATTAATTGCATAAAACTATTATATAAATAGAACCTTTTATTATTAAAACCCAGGATGTAAATCCCAATAAGAACACCATACATGCGGAGAGAGTATAGAAATAGATGAAGAGTAAATTAAAACTTTAGTTTCTAGTTTTCTTTGACCCTAAGATAAAGATTTTATTTTAATCTTTAATTTTTTTTAAAAAATTACCAAGACTTAGTCATTCATAAATTAATGATGTTTAATAAAACTCTTTGGGACACATTAAATGGTAATTTCACATATTAATTTACAAGTTGACTAGTACTAGAAGTTAGATAAATTGAAAATTAAAATAAAGTAAATATTTATGAAATTAAAAAATCAATTAAGATCTAAGATAATAATTTCCTTAATAGAAAAGGGAAAATAAGGAGAGGCGTAGGTACATATTTGGTATATGAATGTGGGGTTTGCATGGTTTTCATTGCATTCTATTGGGGGGAAAGAAGAGGGAGGAAGATAGGGGCGGAATCTGAGGCATGCATTAAGCTAGGCAGTGGTGTCAGATCCGTGACCCAAAACAGTGAGAGGACTTGTTTTCGCTGTGCAAAATTATTTGATCAGCCTTTGGTCTCTTCTTTTGTCTTCTCAAACACATTTATCGATAAAGCTGATTCCAACCAAATTAGGTTACCTCTCTGCCCATCATTTCATAATTATTACTGTATAATTTCCCATTGCTGCATCGCCTGTTGCTGTTCGACTACTATATACTTGTTTTACATTTTTTAATTATTTTAAAGGGTTTAAATATAAATATTCTTTATCTCATTGCAAATTATTTGTTTATTTTTTCAAGTTTTTAATTTTTATTATTAATATTATTTACCTAGAATCTATTATATATTAATTTTATTTGAATTACATTGTAAAAAATTTATCCAAATATAAAAAATAAAATAAAAATTATTAAAATATTAAAATTAAATGATATTTTAATTAGAATATAATAAATAAAATAATTTTTAAATATTTTCAAAATTGAATCAAAAAGGCTGTTTTAATATTTTTTTTTTACTTCCGGTCAGTCGAAACAAAATTGTTGTATATTTCTATTAAATTATATTATTTTATTTTCAGCTTATAATACAAACTTGTACTCTATAATATGTTGATTTAGCTGATCGGAGAGAAACTAAATTATATAAGAATACTTTCATTTTTAATTAAGTGAAATTAGCTTTGCATCGAGAAACACATTAAGATAGCATTTTTATTACATACTTATGGCATACATTATATACAGGCAAAAGCCAAAGGAATTATTCAAGGCGGTAAAATGAAAAACAAAAAAATATAAATTATCTTTTTAATTATTATGTGTACAATTTACGAAATAAATTATCATGTGGGTCAAAGTCAAAGTACTCAACAAATTAAAAATTTCATGAGCAAAAAAATCCTGTGAGTTAGGGTTATGATTAGGATTTTATGGGCTACAAAATTTTATCAATTTTTAGAGAATTTAAATTTAAAAAATTTTAATATAGATTGTAATAATCAATAGAGTATTTATTAAAAATGTTTATTTTATATAATATTTTTTATTATAAACTTGTAGACTAATAAAATTGTTTAAAACATAAAAATATAAAATTTGTATAATATTAAATATTTATAATAATTTCTGTTATTAAATAATATTAATAAAAATATAATTATTTATTATTAAATTACTTTACATATTCTCTAATTTTTACCTACATTATTAATAATTATTAAATTTTTATAATAATTTTTATATAATTTTATGAATATTTTTAAAATATTATTTAAGTATTAACTATAAATTTTTTATCTATATATTTTTTTTTCAATAGATTTAAATAAATAACTATTAAGATAGTATTCATTTCTTATATTTTTTATTAAATTTAAAAAATATTTCATATATTTTTGTACCTGAAATAAGCGTCTAGTAGTTAGAGAATATATATTCATTATATGTCAAAATAAAATATTAAAATTAGTAAGATATTAAAATAAAATATTATTGATTAAAAAATGATAATAGAAAAAGTGTTCATCTCTTCAGTACCTTTTGTTTGTTTTCTGATTTTATACTATACACTAGTATGATCAAAAAGTGAAAAAGAATTGATTAAATTTATTAAAATAATTATTAAATATTATTTGTAAAATACTATTTTATTATTTAATTATTATTTAGTTAAAAATATTATTACTAATTTTTATTAAAATTATAAATTATTAATGTACCATATTAAAATTAATTAAAAAAATTACACAAATACAAAAGTTAAATTTAATTTAATTTTATAATATAATTATATTTAATATCTTAATTATATTTAATATTATTTTTTATGATAAAAATTTTAATATGTTAAATAAGTATTTTTTTTATACTTTTAAAAATAATTTTTTTATTTAAAATGTAATTTTTAATTTATTTAAATAAAATAATGTAATAAATATTATAAATAAATAATATAATAATTATTAATTACTTTTTAAAATAGGTGGGTTAACCTACCCTTAATCCTGACTCTATCCCATCATTTTTTTCATAACCATATAGCTTTAAAAAAGTAAGGCTATATATAAAGCTAAATAGGATAAGGCTTAGAACTTTTAACCTATTTTAACAGTTCTAATTATTATGTAAGATTTTTTTTTTTACTTTTTTTTATTATATCATTGTTCTTGTTTTATTTTGCTGTGTTGGTTTTTTTTTTTTTAAAACTTTCACTGTCTTTTGGTTTTTCTTTTAAATACAATAATATGTCTAACAAAAAAACAAAAAGAAAATAATTTTTTTATCTTTTTACTATTTTGATTGTGTATTTTTTCTTACATAGTATTTTCACATTTTTTTTTGCCCATTTATTTTTATCATTTGTATGATTTTTTTTTTTGAAACACAATAAAATACAAAAAGAATTTTTAATTTTTGAAAATAAATTTAAAAGGAAAAGTAAAACTCTTTCAAAAAATAAAAAAAAATTTCTTATTATAGTTAATATAATAATTTTTCAAAACTCGCTTCAACCTTTTTGATGTTTCATTATATTTTGTTTCTTTTGGAGCTTTAGATTTGAGTTTTTTTTTCCTCCTTTTTACTATCACAATCAAGGATTGTAAGGTAAGGTAAAAATGTTTTAAAAAAAACATTTTTTAGAAATAAAATATTTTTAAAAAAATTAAAAGAGTTGTCATCAAAATTTATTAAAGAAAAACTTTTAAAATATTATGATCTTTAAAATAAAAAATGATTTCGAAAATTATTTACATATAGAGAAGGTCTATAACAACTATTTAAATAATAATCATTTAAAATTAACTGTGCAAATTTATTTTAATTTTAAAAATATTTATTTAATCCTTAAACAGTAATTGTTGCTATTTTATTTTTAAAGAAAAAAATTTATTTATTAAAATATTAATTGATATTTTAAAAAAGAGAAAAATTATTTTTAAAAATATTTTGACTTAACAGTTTAGCTCTCGCCTCTACATATTTTTAGGTGTAATAGAGAATTCAAAATCAGTAGTTTTATCTAAAAGATTATGAAATTGGTTGATTAAATTAAATTTAGTATAAGAAAATTTATTTTAAGATTAAAAATATTTTTATAAAATTGTAACATTTAAGATACAAGATAACATAGTTACACACGTATCTTACAATATAAACAATATAGAAAAAAGTAAAGTGAGATTATATAATTATATTATAAATAGTTAAAATATTTATAAATAAATAAATAAACAATGATTTGAATTTATATTTGAATTCATATTAAAAGATAATTTAAGATAACGTAAGCTATATATAAATCTCTTATAATTTATTGGACAATTGAAGGCAATGTAAATTGTAATGTTACTAAAATTTATGTAATAAAATAAAAAAATAAAATTAAGTAAACAAAAGTTTAGTTATTTAATTTATCAAAATTAGAAATATAACTTAAGAAAATTTAATATATTAAATTAATCTTATTTAATAAAAAAATAAATATATTTAAATTAATTAAAGAATATAATTCCTTAATAAAAAAAATTAAAACTTTTGTTGATAAATTTATATTGTATAAGACTAAAGGTAACGTTAGTATATAAAAGTCTTAACGATTTAAAACATATAAAGGTAGAGACACTATACAATAATACTATAAATTATTGTATTAATATGATTAAAATATTAGAGATGATAAATTTTAATTAAATAAAAAATATATAATTAATTAATTTTAAAAGTCAAAAAGATTTTTTTATGTTGATAGTGTATAAATCTAAAGTAACGTTGTACACATGTTTTGATAATTTATAACGTATAAAGGTAAAGTTGCTACACATTAGTATTATAAATTATTGTATTAATAAAATAACTTCAATTTAAATTAATTGATTAATATATTAGTAATTAAAGAGTAAACGCCTTTTGATTGATTATTAAGATAATTACTCAATTAATTAAAGATAATATATTATAAATTTATATTACACATAACTTATATAAAATGGACTTTATCAATTATAACACATAATAGTAGAGAAATTACATATTAATATTATAAATTAAAAAATATAATTCATTAATCTTGACATAAAAATGTAAAACATGAATATAAAACTAAATTGCACTATCATTGTAAAATTATTTAATACAATAAAGGATGGTGATGCTAAAAATAAAAAAAGACAAATAAATAAAAAATATAAATAAATAAATTAAATGCAAATAAATAAATAAAATAAAAGAGTTAACAAAAAATTAAAAGGCAAATTGGGCCATAAGAGTAGCCCAAACAAAGGTCAACAAAAATTTGGGTCATCAAACCGGCCCAAGAAAAGTCAATAGGCGAATTGGACCATTAGATTAGTCCAAAACAAGATAGAAATTTGGACCACCAGATCGGCAAAAAAAAAAAGGCATAAAAACTGCAAAATTTTTTTAGGATTTCCGATCTAAGCTCTAAGGTTTTTAGGAGCACGAAACTACATTTTTCAAGAGAAAAAAGTATGGTAGAGATTTGATGTAGAGATGATAAAAAAGAAAGAAAAACTTTCTTTAAATAATGGGTTTATGTATGAGAGAGAGAAAAATAAAAAATGGATAATAGAAGTGTTTTCATGGTATATGATGATTTGAAGAAGAAGAAAAAGAGTGAGAGTTAGGTAATGGAAGGTAATAGTTTGAAGAAGAAAAAAGTGATAAATTTTATTTTTTTTATTTTGGAGGTTAAAAGTGATGATTTAGAAAAGAGAAGAGAAAAAGAATAGTTGAGGTAGAGGTTTTTGTGGTGAAAAGGTACTAATATTGATTTTGTAAAATAAAATTTTAAAAATATTATATAATTGAATGGATGTATGATATGCTTATAGTAGGAATATGTCGAAGAACAAAATTTTAAAACTGCATAATAAAATATTTACTTGAACTTTTGAAACCTTTAATTTGCTTAATTTTATTTTTCTTCCCTTTTAATATTTTTCTTTTTTTAATATATTTTTTAGAAAAAATCTCTCCTTTCTAATACTTGAACCTTTTTCTTCATAGTTCTTCTCTCTTTTTATTATTAAAATTTTTCATAAAATATTAAAAATCTGAAAATTTCTCATTTAATGTATAAAGTCACGTTAGTTTAAGTTTTTATTATTAGAATTAAAAATTTAGTTAATTACTAAATTTTTATGAATGTATTAATTTATTATTTTTGGCTCATACCATGTTGGAACAATTAAACTAATAATAATAAAATACTTTTTTAATTTAATAAAAAATATATTAAATAATTTGTTTCAATATATTTTATAGATACAAAATATTAAAATTTTAATAAAAATATCTTTATCATAATATATATTGCTGATTTTGTTATGACTTAATTATTTTTTTGTTTTTTATAAAAAAAATATCTTTTTGAATAAAATAATTCTTTTAAAGATTTAATTTTAAAATTTTTAAGAAGTTAGAATTTATTTTTTCATTAACTCTATTCTAATGAGCCAGCTCATTAGTTATCACTTCCACGTGAAAATATCCAAGTCATATCCTGCCTAACTAAAAAAAAAAAAAGGTAAATTTATTTAAATAATATTATTTATAAAACAAATTCTAGAAATAGATTTATTTTAAAACATATTCCCTGTTTAGCTTAATTTTTTGTCAGGCTGTCTCGCACCTATATTGCCGATAGTAATTTTTTAATATTTTTTAAATACTTTATCGTTCCGGAATATCTGATATAGCTTTATAAGTTGACACATGGTGACGTATCTGCCAAAGAAGAGTT
Source organism: Abrus pulchellus subsp. cantoniensis (assembly GCA_024086825.1). Classification (NCBI taxonomy): domain Eukaryota; kingdom Viridiplantae; phylum Streptophyta; class Magnoliopsida; order Fabales; family Fabaceae; genus Abrus; species Abrus pulchellus. The sequence goes on from CM044056.1 coordinate 19,514,051, forward strand.
ATGTGAAGGAACAACTTGGATGATGACATGTGACGCCTATTGGATGTGTATCGCTTGGTCAAGGATGATAGCATTATCGACGGTCAATGGGCGGCTAACTTATCAAGTGGCAGAGAGTGAGACATCTGGGGACTTGACACGTGACAAGAATTGATGGTCATTAAATTAAATTTACTCCCTTGTCCAATTTTAAAGCGCATATATATACACATTCGGATTTTTGCAATTGCCGTTCCTTGAAATCTTTGAGCTGGTGGTGGGAAAAACTACACAAAGAGTTCAGTTCAGGTTAGTAGATTTGTGCTTTTAATTTTTTTTTTTACGAATTTTATTTATATGTAGTTTATTTATTACCTAATTAATAATTTTTATGTTAGTTATATAAATGAGATTGAGTTTTGTTAATTAGTTGTTAAATAATTGCATTAATGTGATATAAATTTGTTTAAATAATATAAATAACGGCTGAATAATAATAATCTATTAAAATAATTAAATTTTAATACATACAACATTAAAAAAATTTAATAATGCATATATAAATATGTTTTATTTAATTTATGTTGATAATTAACTTTAAACATAAACTTTATTGTATTATGTTAGCCAAAAAAAAATAAAGATTGATATTTGTATTGTAAATAAATAGATATTATAAATAAAAATAGTTTATTATAAATTTAATATGAAGTTAAAAAATTGTAGTTGTTAAAAATAATTGTTAAATACGTATAAGAAATTATTTAATAATTTTTTAAAAATAAAATAATTTTATATAAAATAGGAGAATGTTATATATGTGAAAAAAAATGTCAAATTTGTTGTATGTGTATTTAATTTGTTAAATTTTACTGATATAATTTGTTGTATGTGTATTGAATTTGTTGATGCAGGATGACTGATTTTGTGATAATAGTATAGTAGAATGGTCGAATATTCTCAAGTAATTAGGGTGTTACCTTTGAAGGAAATAATAAAATGATTAAAATTGAACGTGGAATAAGTTTTGAAACATTAAAAGAAAATATTCATAAAAAATTACAATTATCTACTAATCAAGTTATATCTGGATTGATTTTACAATTTTTAGTAGATCCAATTGGTAGACAATATACAAATATGGATATATGTGATGAAGAAGATATCAATTGTATGTTAAATGCTTTTTTACAACAAAATCAGAGGAGTGCAATTGAAGTATATACAAATATTGCATCTGGTGAAAACTCTTGTATTCGAGCAGAAGGTGTGAACTTAAATGGCACATTTTTACGTGACAATATCTGTGATGATAATGAATATGAATTAGGATCAGGTATGAGAAAGTTTTTCATTTGATAAAAATTGATTTTTACTGTGTTATAAGTATGTTTATGTGATAGCAAATTTTATGATTATGTAGAAAGTGAATACCAGGATGAAGATATTGATGACGACGAAAATGAATGGGATTTTTCAACAGATAGTTTTTCAACAGATAGTTCATAATATACTAATGTGGATGGTGATCTTAATTCAATATTAAATGCTCATAAAAATGCACCACATGGAGGTATTATATATTATATAATTTAATTTATATATTTCATGAATAAATTATTTAAACTAGAGGATTTGGTTGTAATGCAGGCATGATTGAAGCTCCGTTTTGGAATTCAAGTCTGCATTATTCTTATATTAATTGGGAACATGCTGATCAAGAAATGGAAAATTTAGATGTTCATGTACATGAATCATGGAGGGAGGGTGATGTTGTATATGTTGGGCACGTGTTTGAGTCTAAAGAGGAGGTAAAAAGGGCTATTAAGCATTTTGCAATAAAAATACATCAAAGTTATTTTGTGGTGGAATCAAAACCAACTAAGCTGCATGTAAAATGTCCAAACCATACAAGTGGATGCCCTTGGAGAGTAAGAGAAAATTTAGGCAAACTTTATAACAAGTGAAAAATCACAAGATATGGTGGAATATATACATGTGTTAATCCAATGATGTCTTTAGACCACAAAAAACTTGATTCAAACTTTATTTGCTCGTGTTCTTGGTAAGTTTTTCTAAACTATTTGTTGGTTGTTATTTTGATTTTGTAAAATATATATATAAAAATTTTACTGAAATTGATTTTTGTTATTGTAGTTATGGTAAAAGAACAACCGTCGGTGCCAATCACATTAATTCAAGAAAGAATTAATGGTCAATTTGGTTATCAAGTTTCGTACAAGAAAGCATGGAAGGCAAAATAAAAAGCTATCATAAGAGTTTTTGGTAATTGGGATGAATCGTATGCTACATTATCAACATGGTTAGAGTATATGCAATTACATGCTCCTAGATTTGTTTATAAGATTTAAACGAATGAGTATGTGAGGGGTCACCAAGTTGATAACAGATTTCAAGTATTTCATCTGTTATTTTGGTCATTCGAACAGTGCATAAGTGCTTTCAAATTTTGCAAACCTTTAATTCAGGTTGATGGTACGTTCTTGTATGGTAAGTACCAAAAAACTTTATTGATTGCTACCAGCCAAGATGGAAATAATTGTGTCCTTCCAATTGCATTTGAAATTGTGGAAGGAGAGACTTTGTCAGCATGGGAATGGTTCTTGGCTCTCATTCACATTCATGTCGCAGAAAAGATAGGTATCTCTTTAATATCTGATAGACATCAAAGTATCAAAGGTGCATTTTCTAATCCACATATAGGATGACAACCTCCCAATGCATATCATGTGTATTGCATTGTCATATAGTATGCAATTTTAATCAACGATTCAAGAATCCAACTTTGAAGAAATAGTTGATAAAACTAGGTATGCATATGGTTGTTTTTATAGACGTGCATTTCATATTTCGTGTTTACAAAGAAGACTATGTTTTGAATATGGTTGATCCTTAACATCCTTTTCATTGTAATGTATAGGATACACAACATGCAAACAAAGTTTTGAAGAAAAACTTCAACGGTTTCGTAATCACTCTGAGGATATAAAAAGTTGGATTGATTATATCTCCAAAGAAAAGTGGACGCTTGCGTATGACGACGAAGGAAGGCGTTATGGACATATAACAACAAATTTATCAGAAGCAGTTAATAAAATTTTCAAAGGAGCCAGAAATTTGCCTATAACTGCACTGGTAAAATGTACGTACTCATGCTTAGTTCAATATTTTGTGAAGCGTGGCGAAGACGTATCGTCAGATTTAAATGCAGGTATAAGATTTTGTCATAAATTAATGCACCAAATGGAAAAAAAATCAAGAGGAAGCGTCTTCACATTAAGTTTGACGATATGACATTCAAAGGACAAGATTTGAAGTAGAATAGGCATTTAATCCTGTCACTCAACGAGGTGGTAATAAGTGGAGTGTGATATTATCCAATCGATTTTGCCAATGTGGAAAGTTCCAAGCATATCGATTTCCATGCTCTCATGTTATAGCTGCTTGTGCATATGTTAGTATTGATTATTGGCAATATGTTGATCCTGTTTATTTAGTGGAATATGTTGTTAATGCATACTCAGCACAGTGGTGGCCTCTTGGAAGTGAAAGCAACATTTTGAGGGCCAGCGAATATAAATTAGTACCTGACAAAGAAAGAATAAGGAGAAAAGGTCGACCAAAATCTACACGTATAAGGAATGAAATGGATTGGGTGGATTCTCAACCACGACAACAATGTTCTTTGTGTAGAGAAATTGGCCACAACCAACGTCATTGTTCAAAACGTAGTCACAACAATTGATGATTCATCAATGGAATATTGTTTACTGCCTACCCTGTTTGTGCGATGAATATGTTGTTTACTGCCTAGACTGTTTGTGCGATGAATATGTTGTGTTGGTCTTAGAATTACATGTTGATGATGTTGTATTTGACTTATAATTACATGTTGATGATGTTGTATTCGTCTTAGAATTATATTTATCCTAAACCAGAAATAACCGTAATAAATATGAACGGAATGAGATGTATTATATGCAAACGATAATAATTTCCACACAAAAATTATAAAAAATAAATTCAATATTAAGCTAACATACATGTTATGATACACATAAAAAAGATTAGTAAGATCTGTCATCAGGCAGACAAACATAAAGAAGATGGATTTTGCAGCTATGATTGTTGACCTCCCTGGTGCGATTGGTCCTCCTGTGGGGTCAAGATGCAATGTCTGCGTTGATCTCTGGCCTCTCGATGAGGATTATGAAGCACCAGTTGCTCGCCATCATCTGCAACTGCTCCAAACTATGAATTTAGATCAATGCCACCCTCGTCCAAAGGCTCTGCAGAATATTGTCCCCTTGTCTCAAACAATGGACTTGGTGCGGATGGTGTGAACAATGACAGATCGTATGGAGGAGGGGTCATAAAATGATGAAAGTCGGGAACATACTCATGCTGTCCAGTACTGAACGGAGATGAAACGTGTGGTAGATTGTGACGAGTGAAAATAAGAACTTTGACTAGATTGAGAAGGGATAAAGGGAACTTGTGAAGAGACATAATATAGTTCGTCTTGTCTAGCTAGTATAGGGGGTATAGACCATGTCGCAGCTTGAACCTGTGTCCTACGTCGTTGCAATCGTCTCCCTTCTTTGCATCCCTCATGTTGTCCAAGATCAATATGCGGGTCCTCTGTGCGTCCAGTCTGAACAGGTTGGTCAAATTACGAGACTGGTTCTAAGATACGCTCTTGTTCACTCTGTAGAGCCAACATGGTCTCACTTAATGTGCAAAGCTCATCAAATGTGAATGAATTTTGGCCATCAGTAGCCAAGTAGTATGTCCTCTCATGTGCATCTCCCTGCATTGCATAAGATGATGTAAATAAGAACTTTTAAGGACAATATCATAATCCAATGATGTCTAGTAATATTAACATGTACACAAAAACATACTAGAAGTGAGAAAACGGCTGCATCTCTCGTCATCCAACGTCTAGTATGACTCATATACCACCTCATGTACTCCGAATTGGAACTCAATAATCCAATTTGAGGGGCATTGCTGAAAACCCAATCCATACGCCTCACCCATAATGCTAAGACGTGTCTAAACTTGTCATTCCAATTCTCTCTCATCTTCCCCCTAAGTGTAATGTCATATAAGGCATCAAGTTAGTATGGAGCACGAGGAATGTGCTGCACCATTCCAAATTGAATCATTACACGGTCTGGTTGATGCCACTCACAAATTTGAATGCAAATAAGAGGCACCACTGACCTCCAAATGTTCTTCTCTTGCAAGCATATGGGCGACAATGATTCAAGTAACTCCTAGCTATAAGGCTGCCACACAATTTGATAATTGAAATAGAAAATTCATTAAATTCAAACAAAGTGAATTTTTTTACTACAATTATTAAAGTGTATGAAACTAATAAATACCTCATCCCATTTAAGACGATTAAGTTTATATCTATAATATGCAACATCTTTCTTCGCCTTTCTAGGCACCCAATTTACTAACCACCTATAATATAACAAAGTAAATAACATTAATTTAATATTATTAAATTATATATCATCATTTATCTAAGTATAAATTTGGTTAAAATGTTTACCTAGCACCATATGGAACATCATGCTGCAAATGTGGAGGTCTAGCAGGAGACAAACATGTGAACATATCACAGGCCCACATAACTTGCAATGGAGTCAAACCACCGATGGCAACTCTGTTAATATTTGTTGCCATTCACAATTCTCTATATAAGAAACTAAGAGCTGCTCCTCCCCAACTATATTGCCCTGTGACGGTGAAGTCCTCAAGTAAAGGCAGGTATTGAACTGTGACTCTGCTACTAGAATGATCTGCTAACATGAACTCTCCAATCAGTCTCATAATATACGCTCTAGCAAATCTTGTCAGTTGAAGCTCGTTGTGATTATGCATAGCAACATTAGTGAAATATTGGTCTAATCGACGAAGCTTCAAGCTGCTCCCCGCAAAAGCCTCTGGTGGTGGCCTAATACCTAAACTGTCCTCAACTATCTGCAGCCAATTACCGCCAGTCACTGTAAATACTGGAAGTCTATCAACCCGAAGACCTATCTGTATGGCTATATCTTGAAGCGTTATGGTGCACTCTCCTGGTGGCATACGAAACGTGTGTGTCTCAGGCCTCCATCTCTCAACCAATGTGGTGATCAAATGTCTATCCAATGGAAAGTTGACAAGCTGCGCCACTTTAGCAAAGCCAACCATATCTAAATGTGATAAAATCTCTACAGGAACACTGTCTAGGCTAGCTGGTATAAACTGACACTTTATCATTCTGGAATGATAAAGTATTTAAAAAATATTAAAAAGTTGCTATCGGTCATCCAGGTGCAAGACAGCTGCTGACCTGGCAAAAAATTAGCCCAGACAGGAAATATGTTTTGAAATAATTCTATTTTTAGAATTTGTTTAATAAATAATATTATTTAAATAAATTTGCCAAAAAAAAATTTGCTTAGGTAGAAAAATTAAATATTTATAAAAAAAATCTCTAAAAATATTAATATTTTAAAAAATAGATATCTCTTTTACTGCCACATCGTCATCGGTGGCAACGGCGGAGGACCTGGCCGTGGGATCGAGGGACAAAGGCGACGCTTAGGAGACAGTGGCGGTGGTTAATGTATCAAAAGGGGGCGACTCACAGGCTCTTCCAGGTTACATCTCTATCTATCTCTAAATCATGGACCCTCGTGATCTTCAATGGAACCCAAACTAGGGAGTAGGAATACGATACATGTCCCTTTGAGGCCCCCTTTTCTTGTTTCAGTGGACTAGAAAACCTCGTATACGAGCGTGTTACCAATGCGTGTTTGGTAACACTTTTGGCACCCCATTCGAGTCTTCTCTCCCTCGCGATGATGCTAATCAAATGTATCATCACGTTGCGGAACAGAGGAAGAAGGAGCAACAGGGGACTAGTAGCTATTAGCTTCTTTGTGATCGTTTTATGGGTTCAGAAGCTCTCGGAGCTGGAGTGGATTCTAAAGCTAGCTGGAGGGTCAAAAGCCTATTTATTTAGGCTCTCACAGATGACACACCCTAGAATGGCTTTGAAACCCAATGCTCCATCGCATTTTTATAGTGCAGAAAAGGAAAGGGCTTTTACAAACAACATTGAACGTGCTTTCAACCCTGCAATATTTAGATGTGACAATAATATTATCATACAAGGGAAAGATGTAAAACACTGCATTGACAACAAGATCGGTTCTTTGAGGGGCTGTAGAAGGACTAGTCCACGTGGTGAGGTTGTGGGGGAGAGCGTTCCCAAGAACTTTTCTCATGCTCATCCTTCTGGAAATGTTTATGAGAATAATGGCACTCTTGGTAGTGATTTCACACTTCCCATGCTGCTGAACTTTTATTCTCTTGACGATGTGCAAGGTCACATGTACAAGATGGCAAAGGATCGAAAAGGTTATCGCTTTCTGCAGCGCTTGATTGATGAGGGAACCTATTAGAACATGTGTGCGGTGTTTGAGGGAATCGTTGATATTGTTGATGGATTCTTTTGGGAATTATCTTGTGCAGCAGTTGCTAAATGTTTGCAACGATGAACAAAGGTTGCAGATTGTGTTCCTGTTGACTATCGATCCCGGCTAGCTTGTTCGCATCTCTTTAAATACACGGGTAATTAAAAGTTTCATTCCAGTGTAGCTTGTTTGGTGAGTTAATACTTGTTTATGTGACAGCAGGTAGGGCGTCAAAACGGACCCCTCTATCGAAAATTAATTAAAAAAATAATCATAAATAATAAAAAATATATGTTTATATAATAAAAACTAATATTTAACTATTTTTTATTTTTTAAAAAATAAATTTTAGGCCCAATGAACTTATCTATTTCAATCCACCATTGACCCACATTTTAGTAGATTAAAATAGAGTGAGTTAAGTGAGCTGGTGGATCCACAACATTTAGTCTAGCTCATCAATTTTGGTAGGCTAGACGAGCTGGCCTGTCAGCCTAGGTCCATTTTGTCACCCCTAGCAACAGGCGTGTGGTAGAGAAGTTGACTAAACATTATTATGCTTCTTTCCCTGGGTTTTGGGAAGCCATTGATGAAGAAATACAAGAGAAGACGACTAAAAATAATTGAAAAAGAAGAAAAAAGGTTAAGGAAGGATTTATTTTGTAAATATTTAAAATATATTTAGAAATTTATTTATAATTATTTATTTTAAATAATAAAATATTAACAAAATTAAATAACTTAACAGTAATGAGTTGACTCTATGTACACTCAATAAGAGAAAATTAAGGAACTAAATTTTAATTTCTTAAACATTTTAATAAACTCTAACTAAGGATGAAAATAGACTAGACTTTGCATATAACATCCTCATCTTATTTAAAACCGTATGGACAATAATTTTGAAATTTTAGAAAGGAAAGTTTAAATTAAGTTCGTTTATTCACAAAATACAAAGTGTGGAAATACAAAACTTTTATTCAATTTACTCATACTTATAAAATTTAGATAACAAGGTAATGAAAATTAAACAATCAAGATGAAATATGAAATAACATTAATATACATTATTTTCATAAATTTATAACGGGTTGACATTTGTAAAATATAACATCAAAATACATTAAGACTCATTTACAACATTTACAATATACAAAATATAACAAGTCCTAATGAGTAGTCTATCATCCACAAGACTAAAGAAGATACTGGTCGTCCACATGCCATCTCTCTATCTCTGCAAGGTCTTTGGAATTGAGATCGTCGTCTGATTCGAGATAGAGATCCCCAGAGTCTACAGCGGCTTCCACACCTGAAACTCGCTTTGTCGCTCAAAGTTGACTCGAGTTGGCTCCCAAGAAGGTCATTATCATGATAAGTGAATAGGTAGGTTGTAACATCCCTGTTTTTATATTAATTAAAATTACATGATAAATATGCATGTGAGAGTATGTTAAGAGAATTCTGAAGTGTTAGAACTGTAAGCCTTTCGTTGTAGTGAGATAATTATTGTTGTAGAGAGAAAGAGGAGGAGAAAATAAAACATTCTAGAGCATTTTCGTTGTAATGAGAGATCTCTTGCTGTAGCAAAAAGTGCAAAAAATAGGGTGTAATTTTGTTTGATATTTTTACTATGGCGAGAGAGAATCTTGCTATAGCGACAGTCTCTCGCTGTAGCAAGAAATGACTTGCTATAGCGAAGAGTGTTACAAGTAATCTCTCGCTATAGCAAAAATGTCGCAATTATGAGGGTATTTAAGGGTTTTCTGCATGAAAAATCATATTTTCCTACCATTTTCATGTTCCTTCTGATTTCTCTAGACTTTCACCCCTCTTTTTTAGATAAAACCCCTCAAAGTGCTATTTTAGGATGTTCTTGATCAGCAACCTTTGTTTAGATCTTCATTATAAGGTAAAGGAAGCTCTATTCTATCATTATATGATGTGAGTTATATGTTAAGTTCATGAGAGCACGTTTATATACCAATTTTGATGATATATGTATAAGTAATGAGTATTAATGAAGAAAAATTGCTAATATATATATGTTCGATGATTTAGTTAACTGATTATACTATGTAAATATGAAATATATGATGAAATACATAATATTATAGTTCAACAAGTATGATGAATATATGTCTAAAAATGATGAATATGTCATCGATGAATTGTTGAATGATATAATTATTGAGATCATGAGTCAGTGATGAGTAATATGGAATTAGTTTAGAAGTGCTATTAGGCACGATTTCATGATTAAAATGTGGAATGAATATGAGTACTGAATGAATTAGTGTAAATAGTTACAGAGATACACTAGGGTATAGAGTCTAAAGATGATAAGGAAATCTTAGGAAAATGTAGCGTTAGCGACATTCGCGATTGTGCACATATTATTATTGAGTGCGAATGTGCCACATGGCCTCACACTTGTTTCCCAACTAGACTCCTGACTATACCTTTACTAAGGGGCACGTGATTGCATACTGATCGCGAGTGTTGCGCTAGGACAAATTATTAAAAACTGAATTGCATAAAAATTATGTAGTATGAGGTGCAATCCGAGTTGTCTCCCAATGATGATAATGTTATACGATAATAAATTTAGATGGGGTTTGATTTATAAAATAATGCTGATTAGAATAAAAAGCTAACAAGAATTTAAAACTCTAATCTAAGAATTTAGAAGAACTACGACCACTCTATCACCGGATTCCAAGAAGATGCATCAACCAACAAATTAGTGATTAACATTAAATTTGAATGAAACCTCAATTCAAATTAAGCATTCACACGAGAACTCTCATGTATTCGATTAACACACAATTCGCTCAAAGTTCAGAAACCTCTAAAACCTAATCGATTTGTGTTAATTTAATTCACCAATGCCATTAATCTTAGATCTCAAATATGAAAATCTAATTCACATTTCTTCAAGAATTAATTACATACATCAACTGAATAATATATAATCAAACAATTGTACAATTATCAATCCAAACGAAGAACTTCAATTAGAAATTATAATTAGCAAAAGGAGAAAGAAGGAAGAGATGAAACCGAATTTGTTGTTGAATAAATTGCGAAACCGATCCTCAAGAGTGTCTCAATCCTTTTTCAATCCTTGGACTAGATGAAAGTCTAAGCCTCCATTAATGGAGGAACATGAAAAGTAAAAACGGAAGAGAAAAAAGAGAGAGAGAGAAGAGAGAAGAGAGAAGAGAGAAGAGGAGAGGAGCCAAAAACAACTTAAAATTCAAAATTTAAAATTCAAAAATTCCGTTTGTCACTTTGTTCCATTTTTTCGGCTATGAAAAAGGCCTCCTTTTGGTTCGTGGCCTGAAGGACAATTGTAGCCTTGGATGTTAGCTTCAAAACGCCACTGGAATGGGCTTAATCAAACATTTTTGGACTGAGATATGGCCCAAATACTACACCTTGCTCAGGATCTGCGACTGCAGCGTTCTGACTTTTTCCAGGCCCAGTTTCATCTTCTTATCATCAAAATTGGTTTCTGACCTCTCATAGGAATTGTGTAGCTTTTCTCTTAGCTTTCCTAAAAATCAAGAATCATAATGAAAGGAGTTCTACAACTTAAGATATGGTCCAGAAACCAAAATAGTATCAGAATTTACCATATACTGAAAAAGTTAAATAAAGCCCAAATAAAATTCAAACATCATAAAATGATCCAATTCAACCAATTAGGCACAAAAGAGGATTAATGAGCTAGGAATGAGAGGAAATAATGTTATAAAAATCTAATTGATCAAATTCTCCCACACTTAGCTCTTGCATGTCCTCATGTAAGACACAGTAAAGCAAATAGAAACATGTAACCTAAAAATCGTAGAATAATCAAAATAAATAAATTCACCAATGAATCTTTAGAAGTGCTGAACTTAGGAACACCAGATCGAATAAAGCATGAAGAGTTCTATAACAATCAAACATCCAACTCTCAACCTCTCAAAAATGCAAGCCAAGCAATATCATTCAAAGTGTATAGATCAAGCATGAAAGATCTCACAAGATGGTGTATACAACTTAACTCTCAAGTGTATGATTCAAAGTGTTTTACTCAAGTCACCTCAAAAGACAATGCATTACCATAAGCTTGTTAATCTTCTACTTCTCCACTACTTACAATCATATGCAAACACAAATCAAGAGGGATTTATTCAATGGTTGTGATGGGGCTAAGGTAAGGGTAGAAAAATATGAGGATATGACAAGATATAACCGAAGAGAATAGGAATAACATTGGTCCTTAGACAAATCAAGCCATAACATACATTTATTCTCATTGGACTTCCTTTTTCCTTAATCAAAATTTTCCATTTTCTTTGTAATAATTTTTTTTATTTTTTATTTTTTTTTCTTCATTTTTTTTAAATTTTCTTCTTGCATTCTTTCTAAACCCCCACACTTGAAATACAATAACATTAATGAAACCAATGCATTCTCTATTCCCTAAGGTTAGGTATAACATGGTTTTTCACTTAAAGCTTATAATGTGCTAGAAGTCAAAGAATGGTCAATAAGGCTCAAAGGGGCTAAACAAAGGGCAAAATGCAAAGTAAGCTATATGGCCAAGTGGGTACAAATTTGAAAGAAATGCCTCTATCATGTTCATAATTGCATATGAAAATTGTAGCCTCAAAGAAGAATCAAAACAAGTTCTAGAATGACAAAATCTAAGAGGGAAAACACACAAGAAAGAAAAGAATGGCATGAATTTCAACCATTCAAAAATAAGGCTCAAAAGCTCACAAAGGTAAAGTCTAACATACTCAATCATACAAATCAAAATCAATCACCCAATTCGCATATATTAAGAGGAAGAAGCAAAAATGAAATCATGTAGGAACTCTATCCTCCTTAATGACTAATGCCTTAACTCAACAACTTCCAATTCAACAAAGAAAAACAAAACAAAAACAAAAACAATGCTAAATAATAAAGTTACTCTCCCTCCCACACTTCAACTTTACATTGTCCTCAATGTAATGTATAATGGAAATGTAAAATATAGTAAAGAAAAGGTAGAGGGGAACTCCTTAATCAAGCATAAGTGGCCACTAGTAAGCGGACCTCCTTAGTGGTCTCTAAGGGTACGTCCTCATGAAATGGCTTCAAGCGGTGGTCATTCACTGTGAGTACTTTATTTGTTCCAGGCTCCAAAATCTGCACAGCACCATAAGGAAAAATCTTAGTCACGATATAAGGACCAAGCCACCTAGAACGAAGCTTACCAGAAAAGAACTTGAGGCGAGAAACTCAAACGTAAGACCATTATTGAATGCAGAAAATAAATTGAAAACTTCTAAAAGAAAAAAAAATTGTAAGTTGTATCCCTAAATATTCCTCCTTTTTCTTATAAATTTGCAACACTTCATTTAATTGAGAACATAGAAGAAATAGCCGTGGAGGGATTTCCAGCTGCTTCATGAACTTAATAAGCTTCTTTTCATGCTCTTCATTTCCTTGATGTGCAGAACATCGTGTCTTGCTGCTGTACCTAGGATGCTCCCTTGAATATACAATGATGTAATATTTATATTTCAACTGCTCAGGAAATGGCTTTAACTCAGATGCAAGGGGCAGCTTTAGAGAAGGAGGCAATGTAGAAATTGGAGCTGAATCTGTCATGGATGCATAATGATTTACTTTTTCAGAATCTACAATAGCTACATCAAAATCACCATAAATATATGAATCAATCTCAACACAAATGCTACATTTTGCAGAATCATTACATGCATCACAAGTAAAAGAATTAGGATAATTGGCTAGGTTAGGATAATCAATATAATATGAAAACTCAGCCAAATTATTATCCACTAAATTATTTAACAAATTAATATGACAAACCGAATGAAATGAGTGAGAAACAGTTTGCTCAAAATTTTCTACTGCATTAGTAGCGGTAACATGAGGAGTAAAAGCAAATTTTACACTTGCTGGACTGCAATCACTTTCTGGAGTGGTAAGATCTTCATCCATTGGTTGCTGCTCTTGAGAGTTTTGAATGGCCTTTCTTAATCTCAAGGTGGTGGCACTAACCGTCTTTGGATTGACAACTGGTTGTGCAGATAGATTACCAGAACCTTGAGATTGCAAGTGATTCAAAGCGGAAGCCAACTGTCCAATCTGATTTCCCAAGTTTTGTATAGTTGCTTCTGTTTTCTGTTGAAAATTCAAATCATTAACTTCCATTTCCCTCATCAATTCTTCCAAGGAAGGCTCACTCTTACAAGGTGTAGCAGTTTGTGGTGGAGGTTGATGTTGTTGCTGCTGTGTAAAATTCTCCCATTTCAAGTTCAGGTGACTCATCCAACCTGCAGGTTCATACAATGTAGGACAGGAATCAGTAAGGTGTTCATGTGAAGCACATATCTCACATAACCTTGCAGCCCTTTGTGACAATGCCAACTGCTTGATCAAAGAAGCTAAATCATCTAACTTGTCCTCTAGTTTTCTATGATTAACGACATGAGTATTTTCTATCTCATAAACTCCTCTAGTTAAGGCCACTAGATTGCTTCTGGTACTGAACTGCTGATTATTAGAAGCCATATTTTCAATTAATTGCCTTGCTGCAATAGGAGTTTTATCTAACAAAGCTCCTCCACTGGCTGCATCAATCATCTGTCTTTCCATGGATATAAGACCTTCATAAAAGTATTGGATAAGAAGTTGTTCAGTAATTTGATGATGTGGACAACTTGCACAAAGCCTCTTGAATCTCTCCTAATACTCATACAAACTCTCTTTGTCCATTTGCCTTATACCACAAATTTCTTTTCTAATTGAAGTCACTCTGGATGCAGGGAAAAATTTTTCTAGGAATATCCTCTTTAGACCATCCCAGCTAGTGACTGATCCAGGTCGTAAATAGTAAAACTAATCCTTGGCTGTATCTTATAATGAGAATGGGAATGCTTTCAACTTTATGTGGTCCTCAGGAACTCCAGCTGGTCTTACGGTGTCACGACCCCTTTTTTATAAGGGACCGAGAACATTGTTTCTACACCATATACTTATTTTAAAAATAGGTAAATAATAGAGAATATAAGTATAAAAATTCACTTCTCATTCAAAGTAAAAATGAAGTTCCTTACAACAAATATCCAACAGATCAACATAATATTACATTTAGTTTATAATATTCAAAATACCAAAAAAATTATAATACGTGACTCCCTCGACATGAGGTCTCATATATAAAGAAAAAGGACTCTGATGCATTATTACTCAACTCCAGCTTCTAACTTTTCTTCACGGCCCCTCGGCTGTGAAGTAGATGCAACACTGCTACATCCGCTCACGTACCACCGTACGATCATCGCAGACACACGCACACAACGACATAGAAAGAAATGCAAGGGTGAGCTTACCAAACATAAAATAAAATTATATATATAGAGCAAAATATTTTTCACAGCAATAACCCCATGCATTTCCAGCCCATCTAATGCACAGCATGAAAACGGTTTCCAACTGGTTTCACGACCTAATTAATCCGTAAGGAACCGAGCCTGGCCCGGAGCGACCCATTCGGTATACGGATCCAGACAAAGACAAAGACAAAGACTCAAAGATGAACTTACCGTTACATGTCTACCCACCTAAACATGTAACTCGGCTCTATAATGATGCAAAACATATATCTCGGCATGATGCACGCCACCAAAATTATTTTAACAGCTCAACTACGGCAAGTTTATAATAGATCGGCCAAAATCTCGGCATTTTAAACTAATTAACAGCGATTCTGACTTAGAAAATAGCTTTTATTCAATAGATCTAACAAAATCATATCAAAATATCTTGAAATAACATATTAAACCGTTCAAAACATAGTTCATAGGTTAAAGTAAACTCCCCTTACCTCAGAAAGATGATTCACACTAGATCTACCGAATATTACTTGATTATAACAAAAATTCACCGAAGATTCAGCTTTAGAACGGAGTTTCTCCTAAGAACACCATGAATTTCTATAAGAAAGAGAAGGAGAAGAGAAACGAACGGTAAATCTAGCTTCAAACTTAAAGAAACTTACTTCCAATACTTCAGAATAGATGTAGAATCTCAGATCTGGCGAGAAATCTAAGTTTAGGAAGGTTTAGTATGAGAGAAATGGTGGTTTTCGGCCTTAGAACCTTTGAAAACCTTGGATAGAGGTGAAGAAATGAAAATTTCGTGTGAAGCCCCCTTTTTATAGAAAATTTTCGAAATTTACTGTTCACCGCCGGAAAACACTGTTCACCGCCTTACTGTTCATGCCGGAAAATACTGTTCAGGGCACTATTCATACGCGGTTTGTACTGTTCAGGGCACTATTCATACGCGGAAAACACTGTACACGCACTGTACATACGCGGTTATCACTGTTCATACGCGGTTTGTACTGTACACTGTGACGTCACCGATGACGTCAGCTGTCACTGTACATACGCGGTTTGTACTGTTCATACACGGTTTGTACGCGGTTTTGCACTGTTCATTGCACTGTTCATACGCGGTTGCACTGTTCATTGTACTGTACATACGCGGTTGCACTGTTCATTGCACTGTTCATACGCGGTTGCACTGTTCATTACACTGTTCATACGGTACTGTTCACTTTTTTTTTTTTTTTTTTATAATAATTTCAAACTCCATCTAAATATATTCCAATATCAAATAATCCTTCAATTAACATTGAACAAGTATAAAATATTATAGATTACTCAATAATAAATTAGAAGCCTGACATACGGTGGTACACACAATGTGGAATTCTTTGAGGTGTTTAAATGGATCCTCACCTGCAAGACCATGAAACTTGGGCAACAAATGAATCAATCCAGACTTTAGAACACAAGGTGTATCTATATTAGGATATTGGATGCATAATGTTTGAATAGACACATCAGGTGAAGCAAGTTCCCTTAAAGTTCTAACAGCCATAATATCTAAACCAAAATAAAAAAAAGAAATAATAAATTTTTTTAGAAAACACCAACCGGCCTTTGGCTAGTTTTCATTGCGTAGATCTCGTTGAGCTATATGAAATGCATATATTATAATAAGAAATTAGAGCTATATACAAAAAGTTATGTCACTTTTGAGTTTGGACAGAGATCTACACGTTCACATACACGGTCGTGTACTTTTTTGACGAATGTAAAATGCAAAAATGCATAAACACAACACAGAATGTAGAGAATTGAATGATGTAATACTAAGCAAGGATAGATGACTACCTACTATACTATTCAAAGGCTACTAAAGTAGAATGCATAGACATAATTATGCTAAATGAAAAATGCTAATTATGCATAATCCAAATTAGATGTAAAACGCAACACAGAATATGATATGCAATCAAATTAACATATAATAATATAATCAAATAACATCATCATCTCCGGCAATGGCACCAAAATTTGATCGCGAGTGTCGCACTCGAACAAATTATTAAAAACCGAATTGCATAAAAATTATGTAGTATGAGGTGCAATCCGAGTCGTCTCCCAATGATGATAATGTTATACGATTATAAATTTAGATGGGGTTTGATTTATAAAATAATGCTGATTAGAATAAAAAGCTAACAAGAATTTAAAACTCTAATCCAAGAATTTAGAAGAATTATGACCACTCTATCACCAGATTCCAAGAAGATGCATCAACCAACAAATTAGTGATTAACATTAAATTCGAATGAAACTTTAATTCAAATTAAGCATTCACACGAGAACCCTCATGCATTCGATTAACACACAATTCACTCAAAGTTCAGAAACCTCTAGAACCTAATCGATTTGTGTTAATTTAATTCACCAATGCCATTAATCTTAGATCTCAAATATGAAAATCTAATTCACACTTCTTCAAGAATTAATTACATACATCAACTGAATAATATATAATCAAACAATTGTACAATTATCAATCCAAACGAAGAATTTCAATTCAAAATTATAATTAGCAAAAGGAGAAAGAAGGAAGAGATGAAACCGAATTTGTTGTTGAATAAATTGCGAAACCGATCCTCAAGAGTGTCTTAATCCTTTTTCAATCCTTGGACTAGATGAAAGTCTAAGTCTCCATTAATGGAGGAATATGAAAAGTAAAAACGGAAGAGAAAAAAAAGAGAGAGAGAAGAGAGAAGAGGAGAGGAGCCAAAAATAACTTAAAATTCAAAATTTAAAATTCAAAAATTCCATTTGTCACTTTGTTCCATTTTTTTAGCTATGAAAACGGCCTCTTTTTGGTTCATAGCCTAAAAGACAATTGTACCCTTGGATGTTAGCTTCAAAACAACACTGGAATGGGTTTAATCGGACATTTGTGGACTGAGATACGGCACAAATACTGCACCTTGCTCAGGATCCGCGACTGCAACGTTCTGACTTTTTCCAGGCCCAGTTTCAGCTTCTTATCATCAAAATTGGTTTATAACCTCTTATAGGAATTGTGTACCTTTCTCTTAGATTTCCTACAAATCAAGAATCATAATGAAAGAAGTTCTACAACTCAAGATATGGTCCAGAAACTAAAACAGTATCAGAATTTGCCAAATACTAGAAAAGTTAAATAAAGCCCAAATAAAATTCAAACATCATAAAAAGATCCAATTCAACCAATTAGGCACAAAAGAGGATTAATGAGCTAGAAATGAGAGGAAATAATGTTATAAAAATCCAATTGATCACATCCGTTGTATCTGTATTGTATGAGATAACTGGTAACCATTTACATGATTGAGTAAGACCTCGTGAATTGTTGGAGGCATCGAATAACTGTGATCACGGTGCAGTGAAAGTACATATTTGGAAATGAAATGACAAGAATATAATGCAATTGTGTGAATTTGTATGTTAGGAAGAGAATAATTGATATGTGATATGAAGTGATGATTTTTTCATATTTATAATTATTATGATAAGTGATATGATATGGTGCAATTGTATTATGTTTGAAAGGTAGAATAATTGCTCACCCTTACACCACTCTGCAGGTAGCAAAGATGACAACTCATCCCATGCGGATTGATATAGTAGATGTTTATGCTAATAGTAGATTAAATTATGTATTTAGGGAATATAGATGTGTTGTACATTTATATTTTAAAGTATATTTTGGAAGTAATGGGGAGTACACATTAGAAGTAGTCTATAATTATGTAGTTCTTTTGATCTCCCAACAAGTGGTCAAATTCATTAGTCTCTTAGTTTTTATCTATACCAGGAAATAGAAAGGCCTTGGATCATGAATAGTATATTTACTTATCATGATCATGATTTGTTAAGAAGACCTAATAGCTACACATTTGAGAGATTCTCTAGTATAGAAATGGTGACAGATTTTGGTTATGCCTATCTTGGAGGGGATGATGAATTAACTGTTGAAGACTTGGCAGAAATTAAGAGCTGGCATGATATAGATAATTAGTTTCAGGTCCTCAGTATGTGGAAAATAGTATAAACTGCTGTAAACTTTGATATATTTTGAATAATGATATGTAATTATTACTCTGTAATATGCATCATGTAGTTTATTTTCTTCAATTTGTCATATATACAAATTAATTGTAATGAAAAGTTTTCTTTTATCTCTAGAAATTTTGATTATTATAAGGAGAAATTTGATTATTCTTTCTAAATTTTATAAACTTAATATATTAAAGATGGAGAAATGTAGGGTGTTACGTAGGTCACAACTGCTAGAGTTCTAACCATGCCTTGATAAAGGTACCTACATAGGGTGTGGTGGATCTTATTATTTACAGAAAAATCTAAAGGCATATTGTAGTATAATTCTATCTTCAACATAATGATATTCGTAGGTACATTGTTGACATGCATAGCTAACTTAAAATAACATCAAATACAAAATTTAACCTACACTATACAGAGCTATCTATAAGCCTAATGCTTTTTCTTGTTGCCGTCATCCTAGTTCCCTGAAATATTGTATAAGGATGAGCCTCTATTCTCATTACCAGCATACATTCACAGTTGATTCAAACAGACAAACAAAGATTACACAATAATCAATCATACCACAAAATCAAGTTCATATACATACAACGATGAACGATCATTAATTATTTGGCTTATTCTATTTTCTTTCTATTAATACATGGAGTTCTCATTTCATACTTTCACTACCTCTAGGATCCCTTGAGATCTTTCTTAGCATAGATAGTTATTGGATAGCCGCAGTTACATGGATACGTGTGTTTACCTAGTCCTTTTTTAGTAAAAGCGTGGTAAGGAGTTTAAGTTAAGAAATGAGTGTGAGGCATGTGGTGCTCTTACTCTCAGTTGTTATGTGCAAATCAAGAAGAGCAATCACTACTCTCATTTTTCTAAGATTTCTCAAATCACCTGCATCTTCCACAGTCCAGTGTATCTTTGAACTATCCACACCTGTCCTTATCATTTTCCTTTCTCATTTCCGTTCTTATTTTATATTTCCTTCTTATTTCATTTCTCTTTTCATATTTCTCATCAAACCCAACTTGGAATTTCTACCTTAATATTTTGTTCATCCTTTCCTCTCTCTCATTTATTTAAGTTCATTATCTATATCACACACCAATATAACATTGCTGGAGGTTGGTCACCTTCAGACTTAATCCACAACATACATACATATATGCTCAAAATAAAGACCACACACATCTTCAAACACAACAAAAATATGTTTTCATCCAATATATATTCATAATCATGCATTACATCATAACATTTTTATGAGAACAAATATACCATGTTCTTAATAACAAGATAGAGCTCTCCTTACCTTGAAATGAAAGTTTAGTAAAGGGTTTGTGGTGGATCTTACTTAAAACGTTGGGTTCTTCCTAAATATCACAAGAGGTCCTATTTAGAGGTGAAAAACATGAAAATAACCAAGGGAATGAAGAACCAAGCTTCAAGAAATTACCAAACAGCATGAAGAGTGAACTCCCAAGCTTGGATCGAAGAAAGATTGGGGTTTTTCAAGGAATTTCTAAGTAAAAGGAGGAGAGAGCTCAGAGGAAATGGAGATGAGTCATGACTTGGATTATAAACCAAGTTTCTCAACTTGAAAACTCTTAAATATCCCTTAACTCTTGACATTCTTGCTACAGCGCCAACGAGCCCTTATTTAATTTTCTCTTATTGTCTGTCATTTTAGCTACAGCGAGAGCTCCTCGCTGCAGTGAGAGAATCCTCGCTACAGTGAGAAGGCTTCAAAGATTTTGGATGACTTTTCTCACTATAGTGAGAAATCTTGCAACTCATACACCTAAAACCTTCTTAATTTCAAACAACATGCATTAATAATCATCACAAAATATAAAATTAATAAAAAAATAGGGGTGTTACATTGCACAAATAGGCTTGACTTGTTTAATGATTTTGAAGTCTAAGTCTGACATATTACTTGTCATAGGCTTTTTATTAAGTTTATCCTAACCTTTTTCAAAGCCTGATTTTACCTATTAGTATTTTTAATGACCTACTTTGTATTGACATTCAATAAGTCATTAAACTTCCTTATAAACAGGCTATTAAACCATCTAAATAGAAATATTTTTTTTAAAGTCTGGCTTATATCTAAATAAATTATTAAAAAAATAATTCAACACCTTGAGTATGGATAATAAAATTACATATTCTTATTTATCACTTTCAAAACACATATTTAATTTAAATAAGTAAATCACTATATATACAAAAATATAATAAAATAAACATCAATTTATAATTCATTAAGCAAATCTAGTAGCATAAAGTCTTACACCTTAAATCAATAAATACAATAT
The DNA here is from genome assembly GCA_024086825.1 of Abrus pulchellus subsp. cantoniensis. Lineage (NCBI taxonomy): Eukaryota > Viridiplantae > Streptophyta > Magnoliopsida > Fabales > Fabaceae > Abrus > Abrus pulchellus. The sequence goes on from CM044056.1 coordinate 19,535,351, forward strand.
AACTAAATAAATTTTAAACCTAAAATTAGCAAATGCAAAAAAAAAAAAAAATCTAAAATATACTAATAATAATGCTTTTTTCATGGTAAATGAGAAGTAACAAATATGTCATCAGATATTCAAGGAGATTTCTTCATGTTGTTCATTAACATTTAAAATAAAGAAAAATATTATTAGAACAAAAATACTTTAAAAATAGTGATTATAAATATTTTTTTAAAAACACTTTTAGAAGTTATTACCTTTGATTTTCTCATCAAATTATATTTGTGATGAAGTCAATCTCCACCACAAATTAATGCTTAAACACTTTTTCAAACTAGAGCGATATTCATCAATAACTTTACCTCCAACACTAAACATACACTCTAATGCCACTGTTGAGATTTAATATATTATTATATTATAATTTTTATATAAAATTATTTAATATATTATTATAAATTTTATGAATTTTAAATAGGTCATTCCAATAATCTTAATAGATTTTTTTTAAGTTAAAGCTTGACCTATTTAATTAATTAAGCTTTTTTAAAAGCTTAAAATAAATTTATTAATTAAATAGGTTAGGCCGGGTTAGACTTTAAAAGTATTAGGTCATAACCATATCGGACGATCTAACTTATTTCCATCCTTAATCCTAACAAAAAAAAAAACTTTCTAAGAATTTATCATAAATATTATTACTTTTATAGGGAACATAAACATAATTAAGTCTTTTATTATCTTAAAAGATATATGTATTTCAATGAACATAATAACAAATAAAAAAAATTACATATTTGACTTTCTCAATTTATTTAGTTTAATGTCTATTATCAATTTAAAAATAGAAAAAGATTCACTTAGCATAAATGGAGAAAATTTTGTGTCAAATTACCCTTAGACTTTGTTTAGATGTCTTTCTTAGGAGGGGAGGGAAGATAAAGAGAAGGTTTATTTATGATTAACGTTCATTTAAGAGTTAATTAAAAATGAGAAGAATGGTTACGGGACATTTCTAAACCCTATAAAATCCTCTTAACTTTATTTATTGAGTTCCTTTAATTTGGAAGATTTTTTACAAAATAAATACATAAGTAAAATGACTAATTTATTACTATTTAAGATTAATCAGTTTTTAAGTTCCTCCAATCACTCTCATTCTCCCTCTCTTTCTTTCTTTCTCTCCCTTTTCTTTGCTTTTTTTTTTTCATCTCACTCTTCCCCTCCATTTTTATACCCATACCCGCCTTTATTACCTGTGCTTGTCTAAGAAAAAAAATACTTATAAAAAAATATATTTATATAATTTTATTTAAATAGCATATTAATACAAAAGTTTGATATGTATCTTTAGAATAAAGTTCAAGCATAAATAAAAAAAATAAGCTAGAGTTTGATGAATCTACATTTTATGGGATTTTAACTTGTCTTTTTAGTATTCTTTAATAGAAAAAGTAGACTTAGAGAGTGTAAATAGTATAGAAACATCATTTTGGTTAAATATCATAGGTTTCTTAATTTTTGGCTAATTTATATTGATTTACATAGATATAATTTGCAATTTTGATCATTTGAATAATTGTACAGGAATTTCTAGGCTTATTCCATGGATTTTTAGCCTTTGAGAAAATTTGAGTTGAAAGTAACCACTTTCAAGGTGATAGTGGATATTATAGCAAGCTAGATACCAAAGTGATCACTTTCAGAGTGATAGTAGACATTACAGATACCCCAGTTTGAAGAAGGCCTGCGCGTAACCACAACAGAGAAGGCCAAATTGACCCAGTCCTGCGCGTAACCACTTTCATTCCATAGTAGCTATGCACACTGCGCGTAGTCACTTTGAACTTCATAGTGGACACTCCAGAGAGGGATGACAGGATAGAGGCTACGCATCTCAACCTATAACTTTCATGGTAGCTACTATGGGCGACAAACAATGCACTATAAATAGAATTTTAGAAATCAGGGTTAAGGATCTTTTTACACTTTTAGATTTTTGCCATTTTGGGAACACTTGTAGAGCTTAGGTCAGCCTTGGGTGACATCCAATGACTCAACTTAGGGTTTGGTTCATATTTCTCTTTACTTTCCTTTGATTCTACATCCATGTCATTGAATTCTCTTTATTTTCCTCTTGTATTTGTGAAACCTATCCTCATAGGGGGCTAGATCCTTTGTAATCCTTAGTGAGTTCACTTGGATTCTTGAATTCTTGGGTTTTGAGATTGATTCTTGCTTGTTGAATTAATCTAATTCAGAGGACGAGAAAGAGTGTTAAATATTGAGAGGAATAGGGATAGAATCACGAATGAACAAAATATTACTACGTTTTATTGATTGAATTTGATAATCGCGTTACTTGCTTTTTACATTGAATCTGAAATCAAACAAACCCATTTTTTTTCTTGCTTTCATAGTGAATGTATGTAACATGTTTAATGCACATTTTCAACCGAAGTCATCGAAAACAACCTAGGCTTACATCCTAGACTACACAAAATTTTTTGCATACTTTGATGAGCATTAACGACAAATCTTTATGCAATCCAATGATCATCAAATTGGCGTCGTTGCAGGGACTTTGGTGTTAATTTTGCATTGAATTTGTTAATTACTCTATTTTAGTGTTCTATTTTAATTTTTTTTGCATTTTGTTCAGTTTTTGCTACATAATTCTGCAGAATTTGTGACTATGTGTTACATTTTTCTTGCAATAATTGTAGTTTCTTTCCGTTTCTTGTTGCTTTACTTCTTTGCTTTATTTTACTGCACTTAGACATTAGTTTTTTGCACAATTATTATCTGTATTTTCCTGTATATTTGTTATTTCATTTAGCTTATTTCTTTTCATTTCTCATAGTTAGTTTCTAGTGCATGACCAAATCAAATCCTGAAGACTTGTATCCACTTGATCTAGACATTGATAAGACATTAAATAGTAACATTAGAACTCACAGGCATAATTCTGAACATTTTGAGGAACCTTTATCTCCTTCATCTCCTTCATCTCCTTCATCTATATACTCATCACCATATTCTTTAAATTCTAAATTGAACCAAATGGCTAACAACAAAAAAACATTAAAGGAACTGGTTGCACCTGACATAACTTATCAAACTTTATGCATATAGTATCCTGACATTGATGCACCCTTTGTCCTTAAGACAGGACTAATACACTTGTTGCCTAGATTCCATGGCCTTGCAGGTGAAGATCCACACAAGCACCTCAAGGAATTCCATACAATTTGTTCGACCATAAGACCACAAGGTGTACCTAAAGAGCACATTAAATTGAAAGCTTTCCTTTTCTCTCTCATGGATGCAGGCAAGGATTGGCTCTACTATCCCCCTCCTGGATCTATTACCAGTTGGGATAACTTGAAGAGACTTTTCTTGGAGAAATTTTTCCCAGCATCATCTATAAGGAAGGAAATTTGTGGGATAAGATAACTTGAAAGAGAAATTCTCTTTGAATATTGGAAAAGATTCAAGAGATTGTGTGCCAGCTGCCCTCACCATTAAATTAGTGATCAACTGTTGATCTAATACTTTTATGAGGGATTGCATCCCATGGATAGGAGCATGATAGACGCCACAAGTGGAAGGGTGTTGGTAGGCAAGACTTCGATTGTAGCCCGCAACTTGATTGAGAACATGACTGCTAACTCCTAACAATTTGCAACAAGGAAAAACTCTTGTGTTACCAGAAATGTAAGTGAAGTAAAAGTTGCTGAATCTAGTAAGCTGAAACACAAACTTGATGAGTTAGCATCCATGGTGAAGCAATTGGCTTTCATGCAGAAGAGTGCTACTACATCTTCACCTCCTCCACCATCTATTCTAGCCATGTTGTGTGGCATTTGTTCAGCTACAGACCATTACACTGATAGCTGTCCTACACTGCAAGAGTCTGACACTCTAGAAGGTAATCCTCATGCTTATATTGCAAATATTTATACTAATAAGTTTTCTTTTTCAAATTCGCAGCAACAGCATAATTGGGATCTATCTTCCAATAGATACATCATAGGCTAGAGGAACCATCCAAATTTGAGATGGGAGAACAACTCTGAATAGCAAAACCAGCAGCAAGGCAACCAATATTAAGGACATCATGCTGGTCCAAATCGGTCCCATCAATGCCAACATCAACCACAACAAGCCCAACACCATCACCAACCATCTTCCTCACAACCAAGTGCATCCCAGAAAAATGAACCATCACTGGAAGAGCTCATGAAACAATTGACCATGAACAACATCACTTTCCAACAGAGAACTGAGGCTAGTATCAAGATTTTGGAGAATCAAGTGGGACAACTAGCCTTCTCTCTGAATTAGATGTAGTCTCAAGGCTCAGGGAACCTCCCTGCACAAACTGTTATAAATCTTAAAAATGTGAGTGCAATCACCCTGAGATATGGAAAAGTGATGTAAGAGCCCATAACGCCCAAGGAGAAAGAAGACTCAAGCTGTAGTCCAACTACAGTTGGTCAAAATGGAGAGGAAAAGACTCAAGAACAACTAGAACCTAGACTTTCCTAACCCAAGGGAGTAGAAAATGTTGAAAGAGCAATTCCTCGACCATTTCCTCAAAGAGTTATCCAGCCAAGTAAGAAAATTGAAGAGGCTGAGAAAGTGATTTTAGATACCTTCAGAAAGGTAGAGGTGAACATACCTCTACTAGATGCAATCAAGCAAATACCCAAGTATGCCAAGTTCTTGAAAAATTTGTGTGAGGCATCTTAAGGGTAATGAAAAGGTAAACATAGGTAGGAATGTTTCTGTACTTTTTGAGAAATAAAAGTCCACAATGCCTGAGAAATGTAAGGACCCAGGAATATTCACCATTTCATGAATCATTGGTAATAATAAGATTAAGAATGCCATGATAGATTTAGGAGCATCCATAATTGTCATGCCATTGTCCATTTTTACTTCACTGTCTTGGCCCTCTATAGCCTACAGGTGTGGTTATTGACACATGGTTACACGGATCAAAATACACCTAATTACTATAGTATGAGGTAAGCAACTAGGGTCGTTTCTCAAAGAATCATAAGGAAGAATTATAAAAGAAAAAAAAACGTAACTAATTATAATTAGAATGAAGAGTGAACAGAAATTGAAATTCCAATCCAAGAATTAAGAAGAACAATGACTACTTTATCACTGGATTTTTAAGAGAATATGTTAACAAGCAATTCAGTAATTAACAATGAATCCGAATGAAACCTCAATTCAAACTCAACATTCACACAAAAACCTTCATGCATTCGATTAACACATAATCACTTAAAGTTCAAAAAACTCTAGAACCTAATTAAATTGTGCCAATTTAATTTACCAATGTCGTTAATCGTAGTTTTCAAACCTAAAAATCCAATTCATGTTCCTTAAAACTGAATTAGATACATCAATCGAATGATACGTAATTAGACAGATGCATAATCATCAATCCAAATGAATAACTTCAATTCAAAAATATAATTAGCAAAAGGAGAAAATAAGGAAGAGATGAAACTGAATTTGTTATTGAATTTATGCTAATATGAAACCAATCCTCAAGAGTGTCACGTCCTTTTTAATCTTTGAATTAGATGGAAAGTTAAGCCTCCATAAACGGAGGGAAAACAACAAGTCGTAAAGGTGAGAGAGGCTGAGAGAGAGAGAGAGAAAGGAGAGAGAGAGAAAATTAAATTCAAAATTCTCCCTAAAAATTTCGTTTGTCACATTCTATTGTTATTTCGGCTATGAAAACAACCTTATTTTGATTGGCGCCTGGCTAGCGTCGGAATAATTAGGTAGATGCTGCTTTTTATTCTTTTAGAATAGTTGATTTATTTCTGAGTTTGGCATTTTAGGGTAACAACATGCAATATATTTGGTTCCAATATTATCCAAGAATTTCCCTAATATTATTCAGTAGTACTGTCTAAAATAACCTGAGAATTTATCCGAAAAGACAATTTCTGTCTTATTTAAATAATTGTTAAATCATGAATATCTGTCTCAAAAAATGTGAGATTTTATAATCATTACAAAGATTTAGTAATGATTTCTTAGCCGTCAAAATTGTTGCATGAAATTCTGCGAGATCTAGTAATCATTATCTCTAAGATTTCCAAATCTAGCATCGACCACTAGATTTTCATGCAAGCAAACCTTGTCCCACATTTTACAAACATCGTAATTGCCCGAATATTCCGAAATCTAGTATTGGCCACTAGAATTCCATGTATAAGATTTTGTCTCCCGATTTGCCGGCAAAATCACTTTGGAACATTCTCTTGTCTTCCAAATTGCCGACACCGTAATTATTCTAACCAATCACATTTTCTCGAATTTAGCACCACATCAAAAGTCTCGTCCAAGTATCAACCTAGTCATGTTGCATTTTTCCTGGCCAACCAAATTTCATGCAATTGCTGCCCAAAATCTTAGCTTTGGTATTTTGTGCCAATTTTGGGATTTGTGATAGCCAAATCGTGTGCATGCAGCCCTAGGGTATTCCATGCATTTAGCTTTCTGAAATTGCACTACCTTTCCTTGCAAGTTTGCCTAAAAATTCACTATTCATGCACAAAAAAACCGTGGCACCCTTGCTTACACCAATTGGTCCAATTTTATTTCAATTTTCACCCAAAGTGAACCATGTACAGTTTTTATAATTTGGAAGCCTTGCCAAGCAAGCCAAAACTTAGATGTTTAGTAATTAGCCAATCCCTCCATATAAATAAGCTTGCCAAATAAGATTGAGCCTTTTGGAAGCCAATAACCAAAAATCCCTCTCTCTTTTCTCTCTACCTTGCTCTCTCACTTTTCATTTTCTCAAAGTCTCAAGCTCTCTCAATTTCTCTTAAGAAAACCGAGAGCTTCCAGCCCTTCAAACACCAGCACTTCTTCATCCAAATCACTCAAACACTTCACCTCACCATCACAAACTTCTTCCTTCATCATCCTTTTAATTTTCGTGTGGAAGGAACCAACTTTGGAGGAGAACCTTGAAGAACTTAGCTGCTGTTTTCTCGGTCCAGCAAGTTTTCCTTGGAGATCCATCAATTCCAGCCCCTTCTCCACTTCATTTCATGCCCAAAACTCAAGGCATGGGGGAGTTCTCGTCTTTCACTTTGATTCTTGCTTTCCCTTAGTTAAATTGTGAAAAATCCTTAGAAAGTTTCCATTTTTATCTTCAATGATCTTGGATAAAAGGATTGAACCATTTTCATGTTAAGTTTTTGTCTTGTATTCCATTTTGTCTCTTTGAAACTCTTGGTTTCATGCTTAGATGTGTTGATTCCTCTTAAAGCTTGGAACTTTATCAAGTGCATGTAATTTCTTCCTTGAAAACATTACGGTTTTGCCTTTGCATGTTTGAAATTCTTGATCCCTATGATGATCCACCTTCAAAACCATGAACCATGAGTTTGCATGTTGTATTCCTTCATTTGCATGTTGAATTTTCACTTGAAAATCACCTTACCCACTTTCAAAGTCTTGGTTTTGGTTTTGTGTGAAGAAATCCTTTACAAAGTTTAAGTTTTTAACCCTTGCATGTGACATCCTACCTTTGTACGAAATTTTAAGCTTGAAAGTGTGTTGGAAACCTTTTGTGCAAGTTTTGATTTAGAGGTTTTCTTGCTAAATCTCTTGAGTAAACAAAAATCTACCCTTGAGACCTTGGAATCGTGAGTTTGCATGTCTTGAACATTTTATTACCAAACTTAATATCCCAAAAAGATTTCCTTTAGTAAATCTAAGAGTTAGAATGTTAAATTGGCCTTACAATACCTCGATTTGCACTTTTTAAACATAGTCCTTTGCTGAAAATTAAAATACTACACTTGGATGATGGAACCTTGTGTTTGCATGTTGATTTTTCCCTATTTTGCTTGCTATGGACTTGACAAATAATGAGATTTTGAAGGCTAGATAGTTCTGAATATTATGAGGAAAAAGGATGAAATTAATGTGATTTGGAACCTTGGAATAATTTGAAAAGTTAGCTAAGAGTAATGAGAGAAAATGTTATAAAAGAAAAAGTGAAAAATGGACTTGGATGGTCTCGGTTTTGATATCAAAAAGTGTTGCAAAATTTAGAAAAATATCTTGTGTGGACCTTGCATTATAAAGAAACTAAGATTGAACTTGAAAGTGTGTTGTCTTGATTTAAATGCCTTGAACCGTGTGGAACTTGGTTGAGTGATTGAATGATTGTTAAATTGGTTTTGATTGACCTTGATGTTGCTTGGTGTTGGTACTCGAAATTGGTGATGTTTGTTGGAATGAGTTACTGGAAAAATGGAAGTGATGTGAAATACTGTACTATTCATGAATTGCATTATTCCTTGAAAAATCGTGAAGAGGTTTGAGTTGACACTTGACTGGAAAATTTAAATGACTTACCATTTGTTGTGATTATGCCAAGAAATGGCCATGTTGATAATGTGCAGCGAGAAATAATTACATAATGATATGTTGATGTTAATCTAGTGCCCTTGAGGGCTGAATTATCAAAGAGGACCTTGGACCTAAATGGAACTATTGGGAATGTCGTGAATTAGACATATATTGAGTGATTGAATAAGGAGAGTGAAGAATATACATGTAACTTATAAGAAAAAGTGTGAAAAATCGAGAGGGGATAAGTTCAATAATTTGTCCATTTATGGAGAGAAAAATCGAGAGGAAGAAATAGAGAAAATGAGAGTTTGAATTAAAAGAATCATGGATAATAAGGTGATGGAGGTTAATAAGAATAATGAAATGAATAAGATGAACTTGAATGGTGAAATTACAAGGATTGAGACATAGGATGGTGTTGAATTTTAAAAGAGAATGAAGTGAGAAAGAGAAATGAATTATGAAGGCTTGAGTGATTCACCTAACTTAAGGTCTAAGATGTAACATGCTGCACTAAAATTATCCATGAGTGTGAAATTATAAAACCATGACATTATGAATTATGATGAGAAATATATGTTATACCCTGAGTTCCTGAATTATATTATCTTGAGATTATTATGAACTCAGTGAGATTTATTGTGAGACTCATGGTATCTATTTATCCATGCTAAGGCATGTGACTCATGGAGATTATCTATCCATGTTGCTAAGTCTATGATGACTTTTAGCTTGATGCTATATGCTATGATTTTAAGTCAGTTGTGACTTCTATTATATCTGTGCAACAACTCCAAGTGGCTGGATGATGTGAGTTGAGAAAACAATCACAAGAAAACTGAAAATGTTATTCATGCATCATATATTTTCTTGTGAAATGACTTGATGGCATTACAGAGACATAGCTGTAGGTATTGGAAGTTCGGTCCAAAGTAGATCTTCTGGGGATGGCTAAAGGGGGAACATTCGACCTAAGTGATATATGGCAACTGAGCTCCCTATAGCCGGGTCGTGACCCGCTTGCAAGACCTTAGCCAAACCTGACGTGAACTCCATAATACTAGGGTCGTAGAGGTCCATTCCTGAACATGCCGTATGGCACTACACATCAATGATGTGCTATTATTCTATTTTCTATCTATTATCACTGTGCAGAGTAGGGAATAGAGTCCTCCGATCGTCATATGACTTGAATCTATCTATCTATCTCTATGCTAAAGCTGGGCAAGTCGCCAGTCATAGAGGAATGGGATCCCCATGCATCATTTGCATGCTATTAACACATGAGTGACTATATGGGTGAGATTGAAACCTGCATTCATGCATCATATGCATTATTATTAGAGATGGTTGAATACTTGTGAGATTTGCTATGATTGTGATTACATTTATCTCCCTATTACATGCTTGAATCTTGTATGATGCTGAGTGTGGATTATTGAGTAGGCTTGTGATTGTGACGCCGCCTTCCTTGGGGTATGGCTATGTTTGATGTTTGTGTTTGGAGAACTCATCCCTGTGTTTGTGTTGTTTCGTATCGCTTTTCTTTTATTTATTTAGATGAACAGGAACAAGGTGAAGGTGTACATCCTTTCTTCTGAGGATGATATATGGGTGTTTGACTCCGCGGCCCAGCAGAGCGTCTTTTGCGGATTTCTCCGAGTGATTCATGGAGTCGATAGTAGAGGCTCATGGATTACCCAGTATACTGCTGACACACCCATTGAGATCGTCTTTTCTGTACCCCCTGGTGACACTCAGTTACCTTACCCTGCCTTGTTTGCTTCTCCCACACCCATGTCTGTGGACCCCCGTACACCTACTGCTAGATCGACTCCTGCACCCGTACCATTCCCTTTTATGTCTCCCATTTCTCTAACTGTGCCAATGGAGAGGGATATCCATGTGGTGGAATTCTCTATTAGGTATACCACCATGCCCTCTTACATGCATCCTATACACGCATCTACCTTGGTTCCCCCTACTGCCACTCGTTTACCTCCTTGCATTGCTGGATGGATAGAGGAGAATAGTGGAGATGCCGTGGCTGCGACTCCTGGTTCCACTTCCCTGACATCATCTGAGGAGTCTGACCCCATTGAGGATTATTTGCCTCTTGATTGATGTTGTTATTATTTATGTTTTAGTGGAACTGCTCTTAGGAAGTTTGGTTTGTTTCTATTTTACTTATGTTGTATTTGAACTACATGACCGTACTATTTGATTATGAACTTATCGTTTCCACAAACATATATCTAACATATTTGAGGTATTTTCTGATAATGAATTGTGATGATCTTGAATGAGTATATTATTGAAAGTGAGTTATGGATTGATGAGATAAGAAAGATATATGCATGTTAACTCTCTTCGTGACAGAGAATTATTATTGCAAACTGTATGAAAAAAAAAAAATAATAACCAGATTTTGGTGGTTTCTGAATTATCATGTTATAAAGTAGTTATCAACAATGTAGTGAATTGGGTCGCTACAATAAGCGCGTAGCCACTCCAGGCGTTGAGAGTAGCTATGCGTGAGGCTTTTCCCATAAAAGACACTTGTGTATAGACACTTCAACCACTTAAAGTGTCTACGCAAAAGTAACAGAATTTTAAATACCACTTCTAAGTGTCAACTTTGGATGATTTGAGTTTCTAATTCAGTTTTAGAAGCTTCTAGAAGACCTTTGATGCTAGAATTCTCAGAGATTAATGTGTGGAAAGGAAAAAGAGCAGGAAAAAATTATAAATAGAAGTTAGAGGTTAAGAAAAAGGGGACTTTTGTTCATTTTTGTTATTTTTCACTTTGTAACTGTTTTAACTTCCAAGGGAAGTCAGAGAGAGAGATGGGGAGCGACTTTCAAGGTTCATTGCTAGAGGAATTAGTGTGAAGATTAGGTCTTAGAAGATGTTCTTCTGCTTCTTGTCTTCTTTTTTTCTTACTTCTCTTTCTTTTATTGTAATGTTGCTCTAAACCTTTTTGGTTAGAGATCTATGGATCCAAATTTGATGTTGTGATGTATTTGTAGATTGGATCTTGAGATTTTAATTGAATTAAGTATATGATTTTGTTTTTAATGTAGTTGTGAACTAATCTTTCATTCAATTGAATTTAGAGGAATTTTCATCAATGAAAATTGAGTTTATTTCTCATATCTGAATCATATGCCTAAGTTATTGAGATCTTAGGAATAAGTATCATGATCTAGTAATCCTATAATTTTCAGAACTTAATGCAGTATTTGATTAAATTTCACCTAAGGGATTAGGAAGGTTTAATTAGGTATTATGATTAATGAGGCAAGGAATTATCCTTTGGTTAGAGAAGTGAAATTGATTATCAATCAATTAAAATTCTCAAGAGTTCAGAATATGATTACATTGCAATTGAAAATTTGGTGAAGTGATTCCTAACTATTTTTCATATAGCATTCTTAATAAAAAATTTGTACTTATTTTTATAGCAAGTTTATTACCTTTTATTGTTCTTAATTCTTACTTTTACAAGTTATAAACCTTTCAAATGAATTGTTTTGCTTAACTAATTGTTAAATTGTCAAAAGGTAATTGAAAATCAGATCCTTGTGGACGATACTTGGGGCTCATATTGAATTTCAAATTTTATTACTTGCTACAACTACCTAGTGCACTTGCTAGTTAGTATATCTCTCAAATTTTGTGTGATGTGTGATGCATCCAATTTTGCAGTAGGAGCTGCCTTGACACAGTGGGTTGGTAAATTTCCTCACATCATTTATTATGCTTCTAGAACCTTGGATCCAACCCAATGTAATTACGCCACAACTGAAAAAGAATTGTTAGCCATAGTCTATGCATTGGACACGTTTAGGTCATATCTTTTAGGGTCAAAAGTTGTGGTTTTTACTGATCATTCTGCCTTGAAGTATTTGCTAAAAAAGACAGATTCTAAGTCTAGGTTGATAAGATGGATGCTTTTACTTCAAGAGTTTTATTTAGAGATTAAGGATAGAAGTAGAACTGAGAATCTAGTAGCAGACCACCTGAGCAGAATAGAGGGAGTTCTTAACCCTATTCCTCTTTTGGACAATTTTCCTGATAAGCAACTCTTAGAGTTGTATGCTTCACAGGCACCTTGGTATGCTGACATCGTTAACTTTCTTGTTGTAGAGGCCTTTCAATAAATGCACTAGGAGCTAAAAAGGAAAAGATAAGGAGTGATGCCAAACATTACGTTTGGGATGACCCTTATTTATGAAAATTCTGCACTGATCAATTCATCAGAAGGTGCATACCTGATGAAGAGATTCCATCCATACTACAATTCTGTTATGCCTTAGCTGTAAGAGGTCATCAAGGACCCTAGAGGACAAGGAAAGTGTTAGATGTAGGACGGGCCCTCAATTTTCAAAGACTCATGGCAAACATATTTCACCTGTGAGAGTTGCCAAAGAACAGGAGGAGGAATTACTTGGAGACAAGAGATGCCCCAATAGCCCATCCTATATTTTGACATCTTTGATGTCTTGGGTATTGAGTTTATGAAACCCTTCCCTTCATCTTTTGGTTTTCTTTATATACTTCTTGTTGTTGATTATGTCTCAAAATGGGTGGAAACTAAGGCCACTAGGACTAATGATGCAAGGGTTGTTGCAGATTTTGTCTGTAGCAACTTGTTTTGCAGGTTTGGAATCCCTAAAGCCATAATTTATGATCAAGGAAGTCACTTTTGCAATAGGACATGGAAGTTTTGTTGAAGAAATATAGAGTTGTACACAAAGTTTCCACTGTCTATCACCACAAACAAATGGGCAAGTTGAACTCTCTAACAGAGAAATCAAGAAAATACTTGAGAGAGTAGTGCAGCCCCACAGAAAGGGCTGGACCCGAAGGCTTGATGATGCCCTGTGGGCACACAGAACTGCGATTAAGACACCCTTGGGAATGTCACCATATAGGATGGTCTATGGAAAAGCTTGCCATTTGCCAATTGAGGTGGAACACAAAGCATACTAGGCAGTGAAAACTTGTAATATCCATTATGACTCAGCTGGAGAGTAGAGGAAGTTGCAACTGCAAGAGCTAGAGGAGTTGCATCTTGAGGCTTATAAGAACTCAAGAATCTACAAAGAAAATACCAAGAAGTACCATGACAAGATAATATCAAGAAAAGAATTCTACATTAATCAAAATGTCCTCTTGTTTAATTCTCGCCTCAAACTCATGCCCGAAAAGCTCAAATCAAGGTGGATTGGACCCTTCACAGTCACAAAGGTATTCCCTCATAGTGTAGTAGAAATCCAAAGTGACTCTACTAGTAAAAGCTTTATGGTCAATGGGCACCATTTGAAGCCATTCTTGCAAAATTTAGCCACCTTGGAAGAAGTTGAGGAGATTGACCTGCACTCACCATGCACAAATCTCCACCCCAACCCTTGGCCTGAGTAATTCACTTCATACGTCAAGCTAGTGACATTAAAGAAGTGTTGTGTGAGAAGTAACTCATAAATTCATAGGAAGTTCTAGTTTCTTTTGCATTCAATAAGAAGTCTTATGTTTAAGTTGTATTAGTTAATGCATTCTTGCATAATTCTGCTGCTGATGCTCTTCTTTCTGCACTATGTTTGTTAATTGACATGATTTTCTTCATATTCTAAAATTTTTCCAGTGGGAATTGTAAATTTTGGACTGGATTCATGCATAAATCCAAGGAAATTCAAGTGCACAGAGAAATGATCATTTCCACCTCACAACACAGTCACTTTGGGGAAGAAGTTTCAATTTCATCATCAGAGGTGACCACTTTCAATTTCAAAGTAATCACTTTCAGCTGAGGTAAGTGGTCATACTCTCTGTAGTTATCACTTTTAATTCCATAGTAATCACCTTCAATGGCTTTTGGGCTAATGCGTCTACTCGTAGCCACTTTCAATTTATAGTGACCACGCACAGAGACATTGGGAATTAGGGACTCTTTGTAGTTGCCACTTTCAATCAATAGTGGCTACGCAGAGACCCTTCTTGAGCAAATATGTTGCGCGTAGCCACTTTCAATACCATAGTTTCTACGCGCAACCCCACTTTGCTCCTTTAAAAATTGCACTCTCTGTAGTTGTCACTTTCAATCTCATAGTGGCTACGTGTAACATTATAAGGAAAAATCTCAGTGCGCGTGTCTACTATGATGTTGAAAGTGGCCATGCCCAAAGCCTATATATATAGAAAGTGACCACTCGAGCCCTCACCTTCATTCACAACCTATAATGCTCTCACTCTCATCCCCAATCTTCCCACAATTTCTCCCTTTCATCTTCACTTTTCTGTACTAAAACCCATCTGTTCCTGTATCTTTGCATCAATTTTGAACTCCAATCCAGGTAATTTCTCAGTTCTCTTCCTTTTGCGTTAGGGTTTATTACTGCACAAATTGGGGATTTTGCTTCAGGATTTCTTGCATTGAAATTTTTGTGTAAATTCTGACATTTGGAGTATGATTGCATGATTGAAGGGGATTAGAAGTGTTTAATTGGGATAATTTGTTGTATTTTGCCATTGTTGAATCCTAGGGTGGCCACCTCCACTTGTAATAATGCATGCTTTGTGCGTTCTGATGTAATAGTGACCGTCCTAGGTTTGTATTTATAGATTTTGGGCATGATAGCATGATTAAAAAGGGGTTTGGAATGTTACTTTGATTCAACTCACTACGTTTAGGATGATTGAACCCTAGAGTGATCACTATCATTTGTGGATATTGATTTTGGACCTTATACGTTGAAACTGTTGGATAAACTCTGTCATTTGGAGCATGATTGTATGTTTAAAAGGGATTGAGGGTATTTAATTTGGTTAATTTGCTGTATTTTATCAAGGTCGAGCCCTAGGGTAGTCACCCTCATTATGACAGTAATTACTTTATGCCTACTATCGACATAGTACATGTTCTGTGTTTGTTTTGACATCTGAATATGACCCTCTGCTTGATGATTCATTCTCCTGTACTTGCACTGCATTGAACGCCACTTTGTTGCAATTGATGTATATGTATATATTCTGCAGTGACCATTGTGAACTAACACGATAAGCACTGTATTTCCACTTCTGACATGCATTCCATATCAACTGCTCTCCATTTATCTGCACTTCTTTGTACTTGTTTTCATTTTGCTGCTGCATCACTGTTTGTGTCAATTTTCATGTCTTAATGCTGTTATGCCTGAACCGTGGAGTAACTACTGCCACACTATACTCCATTACAATCTGGTTGTCTGTTCATTACCACTTTGCACATTATTTTCTCTGTTCATTCTGCTGGATACTATTAGTGTGCATTCAACTCACCAATTCTTCTCTTTATCCCTACAGTAACCATGGTCAATACACCAAGAAAGAATCCTCCACGGCCCAAGAAAGCCAAGACAGCTGGTGCCTCTTCATCCAAACCTCAGATCTCTATCGGATACCATACTAGTTGACACTCCATGCAGCTTGACTATCTCCCTCACATATAAATCTGCAAGTCTACCCAACTTATACTGCATGTTGATCAGGAGAAAGTGTGCAGCCTTAGTCAACTGATCCACTATCACCCAAATGACATCATGGTTGTTCCTGGTCCTTGGCAACCCAGAAACAAAGTCCATGGAAATACTGTTCCAATTCCAATCAGGGATCGCTAACGGTTGCAGCAACCTAGGTGGACGTTGGTGCTCTACCTTTGCCTTCTAACAAGTTAAGCATCTAGCCACATATTCGGCCACATCCCTCTTCATCCCATTCCACCAAAAACACTTCTGGAGATTTTGATACATTTTGGTCGCATTGGGGTAAAATCTCATTCTGCTCTTATGTGCTTCCTCAAGTATCATTTGCTTCAACTCATCCACTTGGGAAATGTACGTTCGGTTCCAGAACTTAATCACCCCGTTCTCATCATAGCGGAACTCCAAGTCCTTTTCCTCACCTCTCTGCCTCATAATGTCTTGCAGGAAGGCATCTCCCTGTTGAGCATCTAGAACGCATACCAAGAAGTCGTTATGAATTATTGTCACTCTGAGATACAAACTCCCCGGCCTCACCTCCATGGCTAAGTTTATGTCCCAAAATTCTTCAATCAGCTCCATCTCTTTCATCATCATTGTTGCCACATGTAATGATTTCTGACTCAAAGTGTCGGCTACCACATTTGCCTTGCCAGGATGGTAAGACAACGTGAAGTCGTACTTGAGGAATTTCATCCATCTCCTCTGCTGTATGTTCAGCTCCCACTGATCAAATAAGTACTTCAAGCTCTTGTGGTCCCTGAACACCTCAAACCTCGCTCCATACAGGTAGTGCCTCCATACCTTAAGAGGAAAAACCACCGCGGCTAACTCCAAGTTGTGAGTCGGATAGTTAACTTCATGTAGGAGTAACTGTCTTGAGAGATAGGTAACCACTCGCTTATCTTGCATAAGAATGCACCCAAGTCTATGCCCAGATGCATCACAGTATACATCAAACTTTCGCTCGGGTTAGGTAAAACTAATACAGGTGCTGAAGTCAATTTTATTTTCAGCTCCAAGAAACTAGCTTCACACCTTTTAGTCCATTTAAACTCCTTTCCCTTGCGGGTCAGCTTCTATACCACCAATGTATCACTGAACCATTCATAACATATTAATAACTGTATTTAACATGACCTTTCACACACATTTCAGCCACATACAACATTCATAATTGCACACGGCACACAGGCCCATATTCATTCACAGCACACGACACATATGCCCATATTCCACCACACAAGGTTCAATCATATAGTTTTTATCATAGTATTCCTACAACCATTCATTTCATCATGCCCAGTATTTCTCAATATCGATAGTACTAAGTTTCACACGATCTTTCTACCACAATTTCACTACAATCTAATAATTCTACCAAACACACATATTCCAAACCATCCGCATGACAAGGCATTGCAAATTACATGGCATTCAAACACAATGAGATAGAGTAGAGTCTCCCTTACTTTGGATTGAAGACCCACACACGAAATCAACCAAGGAAGTATTCCCCACACAAATTTTATCCTAAATACACGGAAGAATCCCATGAGAACCAAGGAAAACCAAGAAAACAGAGAATGGGGATGAAAAATTGAAACTCTAACCATTAAAGCTTACCTTCAAGCGTTTCCAACAAAAATTCAACCTTCGATCTAGCTCCTAAATGACTTTGGAGGTAATTTAATTGGTGAAATAAGGTTTTGAGTTGAGAGTATCAAAAGGAAAAAAAAGAAAGAAGAGTGAGAATGAGTTTCCCAAACCTTAGACCCTTTAAATATCCCTCTAGTCGTGACGCTCTCACTACAACGAGATATTCTTGCTGCAGCATAGCGAAAATATCAAAGAAAACTGCACTCTGGTTTCTGCAGAATCTCGCTATAGCGAGACTGTAACCCAGAATGTACCCATCTCTGTTGCCTTCTTGCTACAGCGAGAATGCCTCTGTAGTTCACACTTAGCCTATTTTTAGTCCGATTCCAATCATATACATCATATACATATACATATACATATATCCTCATCACCACATATATATACATACATATATATATATATATCAAACATACAACACATGAAAATTCACATAAACACTTATATTTTTAATCAAACAATATTAAAAAACTTGGGGTGTTACACTTCTCTAGAGAATTGGCGCTATAGTTATGGGTCAAAGCTGCAACACTCATATCGGTGAGTTATTCTAGTGTATTTTTCTACTAAATTTGCTATAACCATGGATGAGGGCTGCAATGGTTAGACTTAGAAAATTTGAAATCTTGATTCTCACTCAACACGGTACTTCTAAATTCTCTTAAACATTTATCTTCCTACCCAATCTTTCTACCAACTTTCATTCCCTTTTCACTCAACAAAAAGACTTCAAGTCAACTCAATTAAACAAACTCACATAAAACAAATCACACTAACTAATCACCTAACAACAATGCACAATCTATGTAGAGGCATATCAAATTAACAAACAAACTAACACACGTCTAACCAAATACATATCAATACTTATAAAAACACCCAACCAAATACTAACACTCAGTACTTATATAGATATCAGACTTAACCAAATACAATACTCTACATAACACTTAACTTTCCCAACTAAGCCAGCAAGCAAGCAGCCAAAATGACTTCAACATTCAACATCACACACATACTTGATCACACAATATGGATACCACAAACTAAAATTCACATATAATTAACACCAAGCATGCTAATTTAATGTCTTTTTAACATTGCACATGATCAAATCTCCTTGAGATGTGTGATGATAATGAGCCTTTCAATATCACCACCCAAATAAGGCTATAGTCTTTGACCATTAACTGTCCATGTTCTTCCAAATGCAGGCTCTTCAAGTTCAATTGCTTTATATAGTTTAATAGATTTAACCAAAAACAGGCCTGAACAATTTGATTTGAGTTTACCCAGAAATAGTCTCAACTTGGAATTGAATAGCAACACTAACTAATTAAGTTGAAAGTTCCTTCTGACTATATTCTTGTCATGATAGGCCTTTACTTTACTCTTGCATAACTTGTTGTTCACAAAGGCCTGTAACCTCAATTCTTCTAATTCATGCAACTAGATTTTTCTTCTTTCACTAGCTGTCTTTATATCAAAATTCAATGCTTTCAATGCCCAGAATGCCTTATGCTCCAGCTTTATAGGCAAATGACAAGCCTTACCATAAATCAGCTGAAATGGAGTCAACTTAATTAAGGTCTTGAATGTTGTTCTATATGCCCATAGGGGGTCATCCATCTTCATGGCCCAATATTTTCTTGAACTAGTCACAATTTTCTCTAGTATCTTCTTCAATTCTCTGTTGGAGACCTCAGCTTGGCCATTGGTTTGAGGCTGGTATGGTGTAGCCACTTTATGCCTCACTCCATAGTGCTCAAGCACTTTTCTAAATTGCGTGTTACAAAAATGTGATCCACCATCACTAATGAGCACACTTCGAGCACCAAACCTGTAAAACATATGTTTCTTCAAGAACCTAATAACAGTCTTCGCATTGGCCTTCTGAGTAGCACTAGCTTCTACCCTATTTTGACACATAATCGACAACCACCAGTATGTATTCATTTGAGTATAAAGATGGTAGTGGACCAATGAAATCAATTCCCCAACAATCAAACAATTCAACTTCAAGGATGGTCTATAAAGGCAATGTATGCCTTTATGAAATTCCACCAATTCTTTGGCATTTATCACAACTCTTACAATGCTTATGAGCATCCTTGAAGAGAGATGGCTAATAGAATCATGCTTGCAAAAGCTTGGTAGTTGCACTTTCACCATTGTAGTGACCAACATATGGAGAATTATGGCACTGTCATAAGATATCTTTGCATTCACTCCCTAACACACCTTCTCAGTAAGTTATCAGCTCTAATCTTGAATAAGTAAGGGTCATCCCAGACATAGAAGTTAGAGTCTTTGAAGAATTTCTTTCTCTTGTGCCAGTTGTACTTTTTAGAAATGACTTCTTGCCTTGTAATTTGCCATATCAGCAAACCAAGATCATTCATTCACTCACAGCAAACAACTTTTCATTTGGAAATTTTTTCAAGACGTCACCCTCTTGACTGGTCACCTATTCATTTATAAGTCTTGATAAGTGATTGGCAACATGATTCTCACAACCCTTTTTGTCTTTAATCTCCAAATCAAATTCTTGTAATAGTAGGATCCACTGGATCAACCTGAGCTTGGAGTCTACTTTTGTCAATAAGTACTTTATAGCTGCATGGTCAGTGTACACAGTAATCTTGGAACCAATAAGGTAAGAACGAAAATTTTCAAGTGCATACACTATAGCAAGTAATTGTTTCTCGGTTGTTGCATAATTCACTTGAGCTTCATTTAACACTTTACATGCATAGTGTATAATAGAAAAAAATTTATCCTTCCTTTGACCTAATATAGCTTTTATTGCATAATCACTAGCATCACACATAAGTTCAAAATCATATTTCTAATCTTGTGCTATGATTATAGGAGCTGAAATAAGATTTTTCTTTAACTCAAAAGATTTTAAACGATCATTATCAAAGTCAAAAGTAATGTTTTTGAGAAGAAGGTTACTAAGAGGCTTAGCTATCTTGGAGAAGTCTTTGATGAATCTTCTATAAAAGCCTACATGCCCCAAGAAGCTCTTGATTCCTTTGACATTGGTTGATGGTGGAAGCTTAGCAATGACCTCCACTTTGGCTGGATCAACCTCTATTCCTTTTACTAAGATTTTGTGCCCAGTACAATTCCTTCAGTGACCATGAAGTGATAGTTCTCCCAATTAAGTACCAGGTTTATCTCCACATACCGCTTTAGTACAATGTCTAAATTTTTTCAAGCAAGCATCAAAAGAGGATCCAAAAACTGAGAAATAGTCCATGAACACTTCAATGCATTTCTTAAGTAAATCTGAAAAAATAGCTAACATGCATATTTGAAATATGACTGGTGCATACAAAAGTCAAATGGCATCCTTCTAAAGCAAAGACACCAAATAGACAAGTGAAATTTATCTTCTCTTGGTCTTGAGAATCTACTGCTATCTGATTATATCTAGAATAACCATCCAGGAAATAGTAATATGACTGACCAGCCGATCTAATCAAGCATCTTGTCCATGAATGTTAGGGGAAAGTGATCCTTCCTAGTGTCTTGATTGAGCTTCTTATAGTCTATACATATACACCACCTTGTCACTGTCCTGGTTCAAATCAACTCATTTTTCTCATTTCTCACAACTGTCATACCCTTCTATTTAGGAACAACTTGGACTAGATCATACCAATTTCTAACAGCTTAACCACCTCTTTTCTCACTACCTTCTTCATGGTTGGATTCAGGCCTCTCTGAGGCTGGGCTATTGACTTATAATCATGCTCTATATGTATCTTGTACATGCAGTAAGAAGGACTGATTTCCTTAAATCTGCTAGAGTCCACCCAATAGTACCTTCATTTGCTTGATCACCTCAACCAAATTACTCTCTTGTTCTTTTGACAGCTAATTACTGACAATGATTGGCTTCTTATCATCTTCCTCTAAAAAGACATACTTCATATGTGCTAGCAATTGCTTTAATTCTAGCTTCACAGGTTGCTTTTTCTCTTCTTTCAAATCTTCTTTTAGTTGAACATTAGTAGAAGAACTTTGACCTTTATTCAAACTGTCAATACAATCTTGCACTTCCTTGTCTATGATCTCATCAAACTCCTCATCAATATTATACAAAGCTTTTTCAAGTGATGCTGAGCTCCTAAGGTTATCTTGAGCTTCCAAGTACACATCATCCAATACATCAACTCTAAAGCATTCTTTGGTATCCTTTTAACTAACATATCTTCAACTATACCATGTGAAAACTTCACTAATTTGTTTGCTAGCTGCAAGGTCATCTTTGTAAAGTGTACCTTCAAATCTCCAATCTTCTTCAACATGGATATTGACAAATTTTCAATAGACATTAGAAGAGTGAAACTGCCTAGATCTCTGGATTTTTGGGGGTAAAGACTTTAGCACTGCATCCTCTTCAAGCTCCATAGTCTCTTCTTCAAGAATCCTTCTCTTCTTAGTCAACAAATCTTTCATAAATCTAGCATATGTAGGCATCTATTCCATGGCTTTAGTGAAAGAAATGTTGATTCAGAGCTTCTTCATAATATCTTGAAACCTTGCAAACTATCTTTCTTTTTCTTTCTTTGATGGAGCATGAGGGTAAGGTAGGTCTTTGAAAGGAACTATAGAAATTACCTCCTTGCCCTTCTTCTTACTCTTTTCTTTTTCTACTCCATTCTTTTCTTTTACTTCGTCTTTTTCATTTTCTTGTACACTGTTATTATTTTTTCCATCTTTCCTCTCAATCTCCTTCTCAACCTTAACACTCTTTTCATTTTCTTCTTCCTCCTTACTAAACTTTTTCTCACCCACACCCACATCACTTCTTACCACCTTGCCACTCCTTGTGGTGATGGATCAACATTTCTCCTTGGGGTTGGTTTGAGTGTTTGCTAAGAATGGACCTCCAAACTTATTAGCCAATTGTTTGGCAAGCTGACCTACCTGTACTTCTAGATTTTTAATAGAAGCCTCTGTATTCTTCTATTTAGTGATAGCTTTATGAAATGATTCAATATATCCTCCAATTTGCTGGTCCTATCATGAATAGAAGGATAAGAAGCTTGTTGTTGTTGCTGTTATGATGGCCAATTAGAAGTACCAACTTCATTCCTCCATCTATAGCCTTGATTGGTGTTGGCATTGTTTCTTTAGCCTTGATTTCCCTACATAAAATTACTCTTAGTTGATTTCCCATGTAGTTAACTTCATCTTCTTGAGAAGTTTCTATACAAAATTTATTTAGGTAATCTCCTCCACAAAAATCACACCTATGTGGAGGGCTTGATTGAGCTTGATGAAAATTTATGGCATGGTATTATTGCGGTATTTTGGCCATTTGTTTTGTCAAGGCCTCAATTTGTTGAGATAATAACTTGTTCTGAGGTAGAATAGCATCTTTAGTACTCAAGGGTATAACTCCTTTTCTTTAAGATTGATGTCTTCTATTGATCAGAGGATGCTAGGGATTCTATAATTTGAGTAGCTTCATCTGGACTTGCAGACATCATAGTACCACCACCTGCTGTATCCAATAACATCTTCACCTCAGGTTTGATCCCATTGTAAGAGAAATTAAGTTGTGCAATGTCTTCAAACTCATGGTTAGGAAATTTTTGAGTAAAGACTTGAAACTCTCCTAAGCCTCACAAAATGTTTCATATAGGCCTTGTCTAAAAGTAGTAACATCTGATTTTGCCTTGATATACTTGGACGAAAGATAGAATATGTTAACAAACTTGTTCTCTACATTACTCCAACTAGTCAAACTCTAATTTGGATGAGACTATAACCATGTTTTAGTTTTTCTTGTTACAAAAACTGGAAATAATCTCAAATAGACAGTTTCTTCATCGCCTTCTAGAATACCTATTATACCACAAAGCTCATAAAAATTAGATAAATAAGAATATGAATCTTTATGGTCAAGTCCAACAAATTGTTGTGAGCCAACTAAGCTAAGAAAAACTGACTTCATCTCCATGACTCTTAAGGTATTTGGAGTTACAATGCTAGAAAATGCCTTGGGCCTTGTTTTTTAGCATAATCTTCTAAGGTCTTTGTTCGGAGGGCAAGTGTACCCATCGAGAAGTAATAAAAGGTTCTTAAATTAAGTTTCCGAAATATCGTCCCACAAGGATTGTTTTCCAATTACTAAGAATTTCCTAATTCAATTGTTTAAGCTTCAAAGATACAAGATTAACTAAAAACAATAATTTATGAAATCAATTATTAAAACTACGAGCAAGGAATACAATGCACATCTTGGTTAAACTTATCGGAGAGGAACCTAGGGCATATGGGTTTTCTCATTCAATCCTTTATGTTATTCTTCTATTTAACTCTAAATTCGATTTCCTTGTGAATACCAATCATTCATACGAATACTATTAATATCCAATGGTCATGCAATATTAATATTCTTTTCTCTAAATCAACATCTCCAATGGTCATGCAAGACATTAATTTAAGAAAGCTTTAGGAGCCTATGAACTTGTTAATTTAATAACAATTAGAAGAGAAAGATTGGTTTGGTCCACCTAATCCTTTGTCTCATTTTACCCTATAGATCTATTAATTAACCAAGGTACGGTCGCCTAATGATATAATTAATTAGGATTAAGAAAGAAGCGCAATAGGATAAAATCTAATCACAAAACATAAATCAAATTCAGATTCAAACATCAAAATTCCATAAATTCATGAACAATAGTTCTCATAGCCCTAGCTGTGGACTTAGTTACTCATGCTAAAGAAAAGAACTAAAACAATCAGAAACAAAGCCATAATCAAAAGAAATAGCAAACTAGAGTGTGAGATGTGTTCCCAGTCTTCAAGTACGATCGCTTGAAGCTCCAAGTCACACCAAGCATGTGTCAAGGATCTCGTGCAAGAGAGACAAGATCAGAGGTATTCTAGAACCAAAGCCAAGATGTCAAAAAACGGTTCTTTTACGATGCCTGAGATCTTCCCTTTTATAGGGTTTGAAAACCTTACAAACTCTTCATTAATGGGCTTCCCACAGATGAGCAAGGCCGTGCAAGGCCTTAAGCACAACCGTGCATGGGCTCGAAGCATCCCCGTGCTTATTGAATGAGTTTGGGCATGCTGACTGCGACGAAGCTCTAATCTTCCACCAATTTGGGTCCAAAATGCACCCAAAATCCACTTGCAGCCTCTTTATATCAAATTGCACAATTAATATATAAATTAGTGTAAAACCCAAATAAAATAAAGCTCAAATATGAATATATGGGCTATAAAAGAGGGTGTAATTATAGACTTATCAGTCTTTCTAGGAGGTCTAACTGGTCCAGCTCCACCATTGTGATTTTCTTCTCCATTTTCAACAATTTCTAACTCAGGAAAAGGTTGATTGGAAAAATTCGAAGAAGATGGAATAAATAACTCTTGTTTTTGGAGTCTCTCCAACTATCTCAGCCTTCTTGTTCTACTATTATTTCTTCTTATCGTTCTCTCAATATTAGGATCAAATTGTAATTATTCGGCTGGAGTTTTTCCTCATATACAAGAAATCTTAATAGAAGGGTGAATCCAAGAAACAAAACAACTATATATAATATAAGTATTCATAAGATTAACTATTCATAAGAATTAACAAGAAACAAAAATTACTAAATATCTATGTCAAATCCCCGACAATAGCGCTAAAAACTTGCTGACCTTTTTGGTAACACTTGGCAAGCGGACCAAGCTTTGTTATAGTAAATTGATATCATCCTAAGGGATTCGGTGATAATAGGGACTTCCTTTCTTGTTTATATGCAGAAATGGAAAGCATGGTTGAAATAATGGTTTGCATGAAAATAAGTAAAAGCAAATTGATAGATGATATCGAGTCATTATCAAAACTACTAAGTTCTCTAAAGATTTTGTAGTTTAAAGCTAAACCTAGGTCGATTCATAGAGACACATTTTATGCTAAATTCAATTTTAGATTTTTTAAAAGAATAAAAGTAAAGTTTTAGGAGTTCAAAAACTGTGAATTAATTAAATTAAATTACGAACAAATTAAAATTGAGTAGAAAAAAATTAAGAAATATCAATCCACAGAATACTAAATATGTGTAACTACTATTATCATAGTATCTAAAGATTTTAATCCAAGTTTGAATGTTTACCCAATTCAATTATTAATTCAATCGAATAACCTAATTGAACTAGATCACAAATTAAATTAAATTATCACTTAACCTAATCTGAATTAAGTATCAAATTAAAATATCAATCGAATCCTAATTTGAATTCTAAAAACAAAATAGTTAATCATGATCGCAATACATAAATATGAGGTTAGAGCAAAATAGAACAAACTTGAAGCGATTCAACCCAAAACTTAAATCAGAATTATAACGTTTAGATTCTGCGGATTGAATGAGAGGTTTAGCCTTCTTTCGAAGCACTTAATCCACGCAAGAATGAGAAAAGAACAAGAGAGTTCGAGAGAAAGTAAAATAGGATTCTTATTTTAGAGAAGTCTCAAAATCTCAAAAAGTTTAATCACCTCCCCTAAATCAGAACCTTATTAGTCTATTTATAAGCTTTGATTAGGGTAAATTAAATGGCCAAAATTTGGGCCTTAATTATAACTATAATTCAATCAATTAAAATGATTAATCCTTAGTCAAGCAATGAGTTCCATCATTATTCTTTCAAATGATTCAATAATCCCCTTTCTTTTCCTTGAATTAAGTTAATCTAACAAGCAAAAACTAACTTTAACATCCCAATTAAAATTAAGCATCTTAATAGGCTCCAATCTCTATCCCTAAGATTAAGCAACCTCAAGGATTAATCAAAATTAAGCAATTTTGAATTAGAATTTCGTTAGGTAAATTAGGGTTCATTAAGCAATGTTCCCTTCATGCAAATTCCATTTCATTCAGAGATTAGGGTTAATAAATTCAAGGAAAGAAAGATTTGTATTGCAATTAATCCCAAGAATTTAAGATTCATGTGCAATTGACTAGGAATTACAAGAAAGTTTAGCCCTCCATGTAGATGGGCTTCACAAATGAAAGAAAGAAATGCAAGAACGTAAGCAGCATTAATGTAAATTCAACAAAAATCAAAAAGGGAAATTGGAAATTAAAACCTATAGACGACCCTTGGCTGTCACCCAAGACTCCAATGTTGTGAGAAATTGTCCCAATTTGGCAAAGGAAAAAATGTGTAAAGTGTAAAAGTCCCGTACCCTAATTCCTAAAATCTATTTATAGTGGATGACATGTCAGCAAAGTGTCCACTTTTGCCTTTGAAAGTGTCCACTTTGGGCCTTGAAAGTGTCCACGCACAATTCTCGTAAGTTTGTCAATTCTCGGGAGTTGCCACTATTAGACTTGAATGTGGGAGCTTTGGATGCGCGTAGCCATTTTGAAAGACAATAGTGGCCACGCGCAACATGCTTCAGAGAGTGGCGTCCTGGGCTTCCTGGAGTTGCCACTATTGGACTTGAAAGTGGGAACTTTGGATGCGCGTAGCCACTATGAAAGGCAATAGTGGCCACGCGCAAAATGCTTCCAAATTGGCGTCCCTGGAGCTCTCTGGAGTTGCCACTTTTGGACTTGAAAGTGGCTACTTTGGAACCTTTAATGCCCAGACTTGCTGTAGTTGCCACTTTTGCTCCTAAAAGTGGCTACTTTGGAGGCAACTTTCATCCAAGGGTCAAGATATCTCAGAATTAACTTGGGGACTGCAAAATTATCAAGATAATTAAAATTGTAATCTATATCTATGTAATTAAATGCAAATTAACCAAAAATTAATAAACTTATGATATTTACTCAAAATGTGATTTCTATATTATTTGCACTATCTAAGTCCATTTTTTCTATCAAGGAGCACCAAAAAGGCAAGTAAAAATATAATAAAAGGTGGATTCATCACAACCCCAAACTTAAACTTTTTCTTGTCCTCAATCAAATCAAAATTCAAACAAATCAAATGAAAAGGGTTGGATTTATCCAAAGAAATTTTTTAGAGATTTTCATTTCAACTTCATGCTTTAATTAGCACTTCCAACATCTTCACAACCATAGACTCATTCAACAGAGGAATCATATTCATGTCAAATGTTCCATGCAAAGTCCCACTAAATTGAAACAAAAGAATCAAGCAAGGTTTCATGTAACTCACATAATGCAAAGAGATTATCCATCTCACACGGTGGTGTTTCACTCATCACTCAATAACATTTCAGGCTAAGTGTTTTCCCTCAATCCATGCATTTTGCCTCACCCTACCATAGGCTTGCCCATATTCTCAATCTCCTTTGCCTAGACATAATGAACAACCTATCATGAGGGCTTTGTTGGTCACAAATGGAGTTAGGATAGGCTCAAATTTAATCAAGGAGGGTCATAAGATCAAGTGGGCACTCAAGAGGAGGGAGTTCTTTTGAGTGATTTAGTACAATAACTAGAGTGGAATGCCTTAAATGATGTAGCTTAAGAGGTTCAAGCATTCTTTCACCACATTTTTTTTATTTGCCTTGTGTGTTAATCATTTTTCAACTCAAATGCCTTGCTATATTTTTCTTTCTTTCTTTTCTCCTTTTTCATCCATTCATTCATATTTTTGTGATATCATGGACTTTGACAATCATTTTTTTTATATGTATTATGAACATGTATGCTGTCCACCACCCCAAACTTAAACTTTTGCTTGTCCTCAAGCAACTACAAGCATAATTAGCACCCCAAACTTAGTTTCTTGCACTCAATCTTGAGACAACTCAAAAGAAATACCTCTATTATTTTTGTTGACTAAGTTTGGCAAAAGCAAGAAGTGGGGAACAAGGAATTGAAGTACAAGGGTGAGGGAGAAAGGTATGTGCAAAGAAGGCCTAAATCATCTAGATGGAAAATTGCACAATGCATATTTAAGTAAGAAACAAGGCAAGTTCTAGAAGATGAATGCAAAAAATACTTGTAATATGCATACAGAAAAGAAGTAAACAGGCCCAATGCACTACCATGGCAAAGGTGATAATAACTTGTAAAATGAGAGTACAATTCACCCGACAAGAAAATATGTTCAAAATAGTAGGGACAGTAAATATGTACAAAAAGAAGAATGAGTAAGAGTTGAGTTGGATGGGACATGCAATCAGAGCATAAAAGCAAAATACAAAAGAGAAATAGATTAAAAGTAAAAGAGAATAATTGAAATGAGGAAATATTTTTGTCTTTTATCTAGTACGGTGCAGGAAAAGTAAGCTACAAATAAATGCAAAATAGAAACAAAGAGTTCACCCCCTTTTTATAGATGATGTATTCAAAGTTCAAGGTAAAATAATGCTCCTCTTGATGAAACTGAGGGCATCTCTGCACAATGATAACAAGAGTTCAGTAAAAGAACGAAAAGGAGGTAACATAACTGTTTGAAGGAAAGTAACATAAAAGCAGGAAAGGAAAGACAACAAAAGGACAAGTGGTTCGTAATTAATTGGGAAAATAAAAGAAAATAAGTACACGCAGAGAAATAAAAGAAAACACGAAAAGCAGACTAAATGGCATCTTCATCAGAGGTGGATGAAGTGGCTTCTTCATCTTCCTTTACTTCTTCTACTTCCTCTGAGGAACTGGAATTGGGGGCATCTCTGGGTGCATCAGGATTGAATGGGGGCAGGTCATTTTGAACAGCAACTCAGAGGAAAGGGGCAGGGAAACGGTGGGCCTGATATATCTGGTCTCCATGAGGAAGAGCATGCTGGTTTGACCAGAGTGGATGGCAGTCTGCCTCTGTGCTATTTGTTGCAGCTGCTCCTTGAGTGTTGTAGGGGTCTCTTTCTTGTATTCGGCTGGCAAGGTGAGACCTGGGTCTGAAGACTTCTTTGGCTTAAATAGGTCCTTCACCAAGGCAGTGGAAATGGGAGGAAGTGCTCTAATTCTCTGCTGGTAGTCTCCAAAATCAACACCTGCATCCTGGCATAACATAATGATTAGAGAGGGAAAAGCTAAAGAATCTCTGGTCCTTTTAAGGACTTCCAGCATGGCGCTGCTGATGACCTCCCCAACATGGATGGGCATGCTAGTGAGAATAGCATAGATGAGTTCTACCCTCTTTACTGCACTGGTGGAGGTGTGGATGACTAGCATGAATGAGCTGATAACGAAGATACTCCACACCTTGGCAGGAGGGAGAAGGTGTTTAGTGGTCAGATTCTTGGGCTGCATTTTACAATCAAATTCCCAATTTTGTCCTTCCATGTAGATTGTTTGAAGTATAGGCTGGTAATCTTTTTCCTTTGGTTTGCAGAATGCAGTGAAATCCAGTTGCCCAGGTTGCTTCTGCAGAGGAGGGATGTTTAAAACTCTCTGGATGGTGGCTAGAGTGAAACTAACTTGCTTACCCCTGACTATGGTGTGCCTGGGGGGGTAAATGTCATCTTCCAGGCGCAGGGCATTAGCATAGAATTCCTGAGTGATGTCCTTCCACCCATTGCTTGCACAAGAAGTGAAAAGTCCCCAGCCACGCCTGTCTATTTCCTCCTAAAACTGTGGAAATGTCCCCTGCTGGATTTCAAATTTTCTGTCCTAGACGATCTGGCGCCGCAGGATGTTCTCTTTGAAATACTGTTTGTGCTATGGGGACCTAAACCTTGGGTCATGAGTAGGAGGGGGTTGAGATGAAGAGGCTTCAGCTATCCTACTCCTCTTGGTTCTAGGTGTGTTCCTTCTAGGATTGCTTGACATTATCTGCAGAGGAGAAAGAATATGTGAATGGATAGTGCAGGAAAATTGGGTCAACCTTCCGTAGTAACACATAAAAGCAAGCAATCAAACTAGGGGCTGCAAAATAATTTGATACCATCCTAAGTAATTTGTGTGCAAAAGGGTGTATAGTGCTACATATGACTCAGAGGGCAACCAATGTCAATCATGGTACATAGCCTACAAACATAGAGCTCAAATGGTATAGACAAGAACAATTAAGCACAGAGAATGGTATGGCATACGTTCACTATGTATAGCAATCCAATGGATAGCAGAATATGGCTTTTAAGGCTTTTAAGCTCAAGGACCATAGTGCAGCAATTAGTGAAATTAAAGTCACGAAAAGCATGTTCAACACCCAAAAAGAGCAACAATCATGGTTAATTATGTAATGTGCATGAGGATCAAGTGCAGCAAAAGTAAAATGGCATGGAATTGAAAAGCAAAACAGCAAAATGGAGGGGCCAAAACTAAATGGAATTGGGCACGAACCAAATTTAGGCACTAACATACATGAACAAGAAGTTTAATAGCATTATTAGCATGTTTAGAGCATAAAAATGAAGAAGGGGAGCATAACAAAAACAACAAATGGGAGTCATGGCAAAGAGGGAGTGGGCGTGGCCACTATTGGAGGCAAAAGTGGGAACGCCCAAATTGGATGGGGATAATAGACCCTATTGGGTGCAATTTAGGGACTTCACCCTCTCTAATTCATGTAAGAATGCTCAATTACACAAGAATTACATCTCAATTTCAATAAAAAAAAAGGAGTAAAATTGAAAAGCCCCAAATTGGGGAATCTATGAACCCTAACCATGAATGGAGAGAAATTGAGACAATTACCTTGCTTGAAACCGTGGGTGTGGTGAGGGAAGGTACATTTTGGAACTAGGAATGAGTGGGTGTGAATGGGTGTGAATAGATGTGAATGGGTGTGACTGGGTGTGTGAAATGGGAACGTGAAAATGGTTGCGTGCTGGGCATTGTGTGGGGGTGAGGATTGTGTGAAATGGTGAGCGTGTTTACTTTCAAAGGAATTAGTGGCTACTTTAAGTTGGGCCCAAGGGGAATAGTGCATATGGTGTACGTGCCTACTCCAAACAAGAAAGGTGGGAACACTTAAGAGGCTAAATTTGATTCCAATTTACGCGTGGCTACTTTCATCCAAGAAAGTGACAACTACAGTGAGGGGGTGTGTGTGTGTGCATATGCGCATGGTGACTATGGAGCTTCAAAGTGGGAACTCCAGAGAGTTAAGTTGGGGGACAAGTGTGCGTGGTGACTGTGGAGCTTCAAAGTGGGAACTCCAGAGAGTTATTTTGCACTCCATTTGCGCGTGCCCACTTTCAAGTGCGAAAGTGGGAACTCTAGAGAGGCTACAATGCAAGGAGATTTACGCGTGGCCACTATTGGTCTCTAAAGTGTCCACTCGCAAAATGATCGAGCTCCTGGGCGCCAAAGTGGACACTCCCACTCTTAAAAGTGGGAACTATAGAGAAGGAGTTGCTTACCTTGAGCTAAGGTAGTCACTATAGCCTATGAGAGTGGCCACTTTCATGAAGGATGAATTGTACCTAGCAAGAATGAGTGCCCAAAGTGGTGCTGCTGCTACAATTCCCACAAAATTGTGAATCCACAAAGAGTTATTTACACAAAATTGAAGCATATCATAAATTGCTTAGCTCATTACACCTTAGATGAAGACAAAAATGTAATTGAAGGAATGCAAAGGAGAAATAAGGGAAACACAAAATTGCTTATTCACTTGTGAGTTGCCTCTCATAGAGCGCTTCTTTAACGTCATTAGGTTGACGTGCAAAGTGATTTACTCATGGCAAGGGTCTTGGTTGGAAGAAATGATGGGGGAGTACACATCCACCTCTTCAATCTCCTCCATAGGAACTGAGTTCTCTAAAAAATGCTTCAAGCGATGTCCATTCACTGTGAAACATTTGGTAGTAGATTCACTCTTGATTTCCACTGCATCATTAGGAAACACTTGTGTGACTATAAATGAACCAATCCACCTTGAGCGAAGCTTTCTAGGCATGAATTTGAGGCGGGAGTTGAACAAGAGCACCTTTTGACCAACACAAAATTCTTTCCTGGCTATCAACTTGTCATGGTACCTTTGGTTTTCTCCTTATAAATTCTGGAATTTTCATATGCCTCTAGACGTAACTCTTCTAGCTCTTGCAATTGAAGCTTTCTTTGCTCTCCAGCTGAGTCATAGTGCAGATTATAAGCCTTCACTGCCCAGTATGCCTTGTGCTCTATCTCCACTGGTAAATGGCAGGCTTTGCCAAAGATTATTCTGTAAGGAGACATGCCCAAAGGTGCTTTGAATGCAGTCCTGTGTGCCCACAATGCATCATCTTGCCTGCGGCTCCAATCTTTTTTGTGTGGTTGCACGACTCTTTTAAGTATTTTCTTTATTTCCCTGTTGGAGAGTTTGGCCTGGCCACTCGTTTGCGGGTGGTAGGCTGTGGAAACTTTGTGCAGAACTCCATATTTTCTCAGTAGAACTTCCATTGTCTTGTTGCAAAAATGACTTCCTTGGTCACTAATGATGGCACGTGGGATGCCAAACCTGCAAAATAAGTTAGAGCGAATAAATTCTGCAACAACTCTAGCATCATTAGTCTTTGTAGCTTTAGCTTCTACCTATTTTGAAACATAGTCAACAGCAAGTAAAATGTACAAGAAACCAAAAGAAGAGGGAAAAGGGCCCATGAAGTCAATACCCCAGACATCAAAGATGTCACAGTATAGGATAGGTTGCTGAGGCATTTCCTGCCTCTTGGTGATCATTCCTCCTGACTTCTGGCAGCTCTCACAGACAGAATATGTTTGCCAAGAGTCTTTGAAAATGGAAGGCCAGTACAGTCCTGAGTCCAACACCTTTCTTGCTGTTCTTTGAGGTCCAAGGTGTCCTCCCACAACCGAATTGTGGCAAAACTGCAATATGGATGGGATCTCTTCATCAGGGACGCATCTTCTGATCACTTGATCATTACAGAACTTCCATAAGTAAGGGTCATCCCACACATAATGTTTGGCATCGCTCTTAATTTTGTCCCTTTGAATTTTTGATGCATTTATAGGGAAAATTCCTGAAATCAAAAAATTAACCAAATCAGCATACCAAGGTACATGTGATGTGCACAACTCTAAGAGTTGTTCATTAGGAAAATCATCCTTGAGGGGAATGAGTTCAGGGACTCCCTCTATTATGCTTAAATGGTCTGCTACCAAGTTTTGTGCTCCACTTCTGTCTTTAATCTCCAAGTCAAATTCTTGAAGTAAGAGCATCCACCTTATTAGCCTGGGTTTAGAATCTGTCTTTTTTTAGCAAAAACTTCAGAGCAGAATGATCAGTGAACACCACAACTTTTGATCCTAACAGATATGATCTGAATTTATCTAATGCAAACACTATGGCCAACAATTCCTTTTCAATTGTAGTGTAATTGGATTGTGCAGTGTCTAAGGTCCTAGAAGCATAATAAATGACATGAGGGACCTTACCAACCCACTGTGCAAGGATAGCTACCACTGCATAATTTGAGGCATCACACATCAACTCGAAGGGTATTGACCAATCTAGAGGCTGGATAATTAGTGTGGTGGTTAAGGCTTTTTTAAGGAAATTGAAAGCCTTCTTGTAGTCCTCATCAAAGTCAAATTCAACATCTTTTTGCAGCAGCTTCGAAAGAGGAATTGCAATCTTGGAGAAATTCTGGATGAACCTCCTGTAAAATCCTGCGTGGCCCAAAAAAGAACGAACCTCCCTCACGCATGAGGGGTAAGGAAGTTGTGAAATAACATCTAATTTTGCAGGATCAACCTCAATTCCTTTTTCAGAGATTATGTGTCCTAGAACTACACCCTGCTCTACCATGAAATGGCATTTCTCAAAGTTAAGTACAAGGTTAGTTTTAATACACCTCTTCAAGACTTTTTTCTAAATTGACTAAACATGCATGAAAGGATGTGCCATAAACTGTGAAATCATCCATGAAGACCTCTATGCAATGCTCCACTAAATTAGAAAAAATACTTAACATGCATATCTGGAATGTGCCAAGAGCATTACATAGGCCAAAAGGCATTCTTCGATAAGCGAAGGTGCCAAAGGGACATGTAAATGTGGTTTTCTCCTGGTCTTGAGGGGCAATACATATTTGGAAATAACCAGAGTAGCCATCTAGAAAGCAATAGTGGGACTTACCTGCCAATCTTTCAAGCATTTGATCAATGAAGGGTAGTGGAAAGTGGTCCTTCCTTGTTGCCTGGTTCAGCCGCCTGTAGTCTATGCAGACCCTCCAGCTGTTCTAGACTCTTGTAGGTATCATTTCATTC
The DNA here is from genome assembly GCA_024086825.1 of Abrus pulchellus subsp. cantoniensis. Classification (NCBI taxonomy): domain Eukaryota; kingdom Viridiplantae; phylum Streptophyta; class Magnoliopsida; order Fabales; family Fabaceae; genus Abrus; species Abrus pulchellus. Next base: position 19,570,023 of record CM044056.1, read on the forward strand.
TTCTCATTCCTGACCACAGTAAGTCCAGATTTCTTTGGGACCACTTGCACAGGGCTAACCCAGGTGCTATCAGAGATTGGGTATATGATCCCAGCTTGAAGCAACTTGGTGACTTCCTTCTTTACCACATCTAGGATGATAGGATTCACCCTCCTTTGAGGTTGTCTCACCGGTTTAGCATCCTCTTCCAACAAAATTCTATGCATGCACATGGAGGGGCTAATTCCTGGTATATCAGCAAGGTCCACCCAATGGCTCTTTTGTGCTTCTTGATCACTTCTAGCAACTTCTTCTCTTGATCATTATCAAGCTTGGTGGAGATGATAACTGGGAGCTTTTCATTTGGTTCCAAATAGACATATTTCAAATGCAGAGGTTGCTCTATAGAGGGAAGTGATTTAGCATTTTCATTTGACAAAATTTCTGCAACATTCAAATCAAAGGGGTTAGATTCAACTATATTTGCTAAATCCAATACTTCACATTCTACCCCTATGGAATTATCAACTTCATCAATATTAAGAATTTCAGAACTTTCATTCAAATAATCAGAATTTTCAGCACAAGTATCATATAAAGAATTTTCATATGATTCACAAACAAAAGCATCTACACAATGGGAAAAATTAAGAAAAGAGTTTCTCAAAATCTCGGTCCAGCTCTCATCCACTAATGCATCAAATACACCAATATGGAAGACAGAATGTTCTTCAATCGGATGTTTCATGGCACCCAATATGTTGAAGCGCACAATGTTATCCCCAAATTCCATGGTGAGTGAACCGGCATGTACATCAATATTCGTTCTTGCAGTCTTCAAGAATGGTCTTCCCAAAATGATCGGTGTAGAATTTTTGAGTGACTCTTCTTCTTGCATGTCAAGGATTTAGAAGTCAGCTGGGAATATGAGGTCATTCACCTTCACTAACACATCTTCAACAAGTCCAGCTGGATGTGTTGTGCTTCTATTGGCCAACTGAATTACTACACCTGTGGGCTGCAAGGGACCAAGAGATAGAGAAGAAAAAATAGACAATGGCATAACATTAATGGATGCTCCTAGATCTAACATGGCATTGTCTGTCCTATTATTACCAATGATGCATAGAATAGTAAATGTTCCTGGGTCTTTACACTTCTCAGGCATTGTGGTTCTCTGTTTCTCAAAAAGTGCAGAAACATCCCTACCCATGTTGACTCTCTCATTACCCTTCAGACGCCTTCTATGTGTACACAAATCTTTCAAGAACTTGGCGTACTTGGGTATTTGTTTAATTACCTCCAGCAAGGGTATATTTACCTCAACCTTTCTGAAGGTGTGTAAGATTTCTTTGTCACTCTCCTCAGCTTTCTTACTTGGTTTGGTGACCATAACCCTTTGAGGAAAAGGTGGTGGAATTGCCCTTTCAGCTTCTTCTACCACTTCTTGAGTGGTGGTTGCATTTTCTTCCTCCCTTTCATCAACCAAAGGGCGTGGGATCTCCTTCTCCCTAGGCATTTCAGGCTCTTGCATTACCTTCCCAGACCGTAGAGTAATTGTATTGACATTCTTTGGGTTTGTGACTGTCTGTGCTGGGAGGTTGCCTGAACCTTGGGACTGAATTTGATTTATAAAGGAAGCCAACTGTCCCATCTGGTTCTCAATTGTTCTGATACTGGCCTCTGTTCGCTGTTGAAAATTAATGTTACTCATGGCCATCTGCTTCACAAGCTCCTACAATGACGGCTCATTCTTCTGACAAGAAGAGGCTTGGGATAAGGACGCTTGCTGCTGTTGGTGAGGTTGTTGCCCATGTTGTTGATCATTCCATTGGCGTGGCTGATGTGGCCTACCTTGACCAGCTTGGTAGTTGTTGCTTTGCTAATTTTGCTGGTTGGAATTTCCTCCCCACCTCAAGTTTGGATGATTTCTCCAGCCCAGGTTATACCGGTTTGAAGAAAAATCCCAGTTTGGTTGTTGCTGCGGCTGCTGAAAAGGAAATTTGTTAGTGTAAATATTTGCAGCATAGGCTTGGGGGTTACCTTCAGGAGTGTTTGACTCCTGCAATGTGGGGCAGTTGTCTGTATAATGATCTGCAGCTGAGCATATTCCGCAAAGTGTAGCTGGAACTGGTGGTGAAGGTGTTGCAGAGATAGCACTCTTTTGCATTGTAGCTAATTGCTTTACCATGGAGGCAAGCTCATCAATCTTATGCTCTAATTTGTTTGGTTCTGTAGCTTGAATTTCATGTACACCTCTAGTAACACAAGAATTATGTCTAGTTGCAAATTTCTGGGAGTTGGCAGCCATGTTTTCTATCAAGTTCCTGGCTGCCACAGGGTTCTTGTCTACCAAGGCTCCTCCACTCGCTGCATTGATCATACTCCTATCCATTGGGTGTAATCCCTCATAGAAGTACTGGATTAGCAATTGATCGCTGATTTGGTGGTGGGGGCAGCTGGCACATAGTCTTTTAAACCTCTCATAGTATTCATAGAAAGTTTCTCTTTCTAGCTGTCTAATTCCACAAATTTCCTTTCTTATGGATGCAGCTCGGGAGGCTAGAAAGAACTTCTCTAGAAAGAGTCTTTTGAGGTTGTCCCAACTTGTAATAGATCAGGGAGGAAGGTAGTAAAGCTAATCCTTCGCGGTGTCCATTAATGAGAAAGGAAAAGCCTTCAATTTGACATGCTCTTCCGGAACGCCTTGAGGTCTCATGGTGGAACATACAATGTGAAACTCCTTCAAGTGTTTGTGAGGGTCTTCACCTGCAAAACCATGGAATTTAGGTAGAAGGTGAATCAATCCAATTTTCAAAATAAAAGGGGCGTCCACATCTGGATATTGGATGCACAATGTTTGGTATGTGACATCCGGTGCAGCTAGCTCCTTAAGAGTCCTCTCATCACCTGTCATTGCTCTAATACTAGAGTTAAGTGAAAATGGAGAAGAGTAAACAGAATTTGGTGTCACAGATTGCAAAGATGCAGTAGGTGATAATGATGATTCAGAGTGTTCAGAGTGATCCCTATGTGTCCTAATCTTCCTATGAAAAGTCCTATCAATCTCCTGGTCTAATGGATACAAATCCCCAGGGTTTGATCGGGTCATGCACTAAATATCAACTAACTAAATTGAAAGCAAATTGAGTAAATGAAATAACAAGAACAATTTAAAATCTCTCTGCAAAATTCTGCAGAATTATGCAGCAAAAATGCATAAAAATAGAGTAATATGCAGCAAAATGAGTGCAGAAAATTGAAAGTGAGTAATTGAAAAATTGCAGCACTTAAATGAAGGGAATGATGCAGAAAATCTTGTAATAACAATGCAGAAACAGACCACAAAATTCGTATGGCTATCAACACAATACAAAAACTCAAAATGAAACAAACACACTAACATGCAAAACACAAAAACAGAGCACTAATTATGTTCAACATTAAGTCTTAAGATAGTTAATCTTAAAACATGGTTCCTTTATGATTAAGAATAACACCTTGCATTAAGAACAATAACTTGAACATAAGCGACTAAAAAACCAAAGTCTATTTCTAGTACAAGAGCTTCTTAGGTGTGATAATTCAATTCAGATTAAGAAAATGTTTTCCAACAGAATTCCAAACCCTAGTTTGTAAAACAGGTGATCAAGCCAAAATAAGCATTAAGATTAGAATCACACACAAGTATTGTAACTGAATATCATATAAACTAAAGAAGAAATAGAGTTAGTAGTTACATTGAATCCAATCCAAGAAAAGCTAGCCACTCATAGTAACGGTCATAGCAAGATACAAGTAGAAATTACAAAAGGAAGAAGAGAGGAAAAAGGCTCATTGTTCCCAAGCGATCTGTTTTCCATGTCTTCCTTATGCTCCATTTTCTCTCTCTCTCTTTCTCTCTCTCTCTATCTCTATCTTAGCCTTTCTTTATTTGTCTCTCTCCAAGATTCCTTTTATACAAGTCTTCAAAATAAGAGCAATTTGGAAATTTTAATTCCATTGCTACAGCTATGGATTCACGACTATAGCTATAGAGATCTAGATTACCTTAATTACTCTGTTTTCTCATAGCTACTACTGCAAATTCACAACCATGGCTGTAAGTCTTTGAAATCCTTCTTTTTTTACACATTTTCATGGTTGGATTTTGATGAAACGAATTTAGCTACTCGTCATGCAAAAGATTGTCGTTAATCCTCATCAAATATGCAAAGAAATTAATGCAGTACTAAGGTGTTATCCTAGGTCGTCTCCAAGGAACTTTTGGTTAGGAACATACATCGAACAAGTGTAAACATATATTTTAAAGCAAGTAAATTGGGAGGAGGTTTGTCAATTTCCAGATTTTAATCAAGAACGAAATGTGAATTAATGAAATTCAATCAATTAAAATGAGTAATCCCTAGTCAAGCAATGAGTTTCATCATTATTCTTTCAAATGATTCAATAATTCCCTTTCTTTTCCTTGAATTAAGTTAATCTAACAAGCAAAAACTAACTTTAACTTCCCAATTAAAATTAAGCATCTTAATGGGCTTCAATCTCTATCCCTAAGATTAAGCAACCTCAAGGATTAATCAAAATTAAGCAATTTTGAATTAGAATTTCGTTAGGTAAATTAGGGTTCATTAAGCAATGTTCCCTTCATGCAAATTCCATTTCATTCAGAGATTGGGGTTAATAAATTCAAGGAAAGAAAGATTTGTATTGCAATTAATCCCAAGAATTCAAGATTCATGTGCATTGACTAGGAATTACAAGAAAGTTTAGCCCTCCATGTGGATGGGCTTCACAAATGAAAGAAAGAAATGCAAGAACGTAAGCAGCATTAATGTAAATTCAACCAAAATCAAAAGGGAAATTGGAAATTAAAACCTATAGAGAACCTTTGACTGTCACCCAAGACTCCAATGTTGTGAGAAATTGTCCCAGTTTGGCAAAGGAAAAAATGTGTAAAGTGTAAAAGTCCCGTACCCTAATTCCTAAAATCTATTTATAGTGGATGACATGTCAGCAAAGTGTCCACTTTTGCCTTTGAAAGTGTCCACTTTGGGCCTTGAAAGTGTCCACGCACAATTCTCGTAAGTTTGTCAATTCTCGGGAGTTGCCACTATTAGACTTGAAAGTGGGAACTTTGGATGCGCGTAGCCACTTTGAAAGGCAATAGTGGCCACGGACAACATGCTTCAGAGAGTGGTGTCCTGGGCTTCCTGGAGTTGCCACTATTGGACTTGAAAATGAAAACTTTGGATGCGCGTAGCCACTATGAAAGACAATAGTGGCCACGCGCAAAATGCTTCCAAATTGGCATCCCTGGAGCTCTCTGGAGTTGCCACTTTTGGACTCGAAAGTGGCTACTTTGGAACCTTTAATGCCCAGACTTGCTGTAGTTGCCACTTTTGCTCCTAAAAGTGGCTACTTTGGAGGCAACTTTCATCCAAGGGTCAAGATATCTCAGAATTAACTTGGGGACTCTGCAAAATTATCAAGATAATTAAAATTGCAATCTATATCTATGTAATTAAATGCAAATTAACCAAAAATTAATAAACCTATGATATTTACTCAAAATGTGATTTCTATATTATTTGCACTATCTAAGTCCATTTTTTCTATCAAGGAGCACCAAAAAGGCAAGTAAAAATATAATAAAAGGTGGATTCATCAAATTTGGGGCTTGTAACATCCCTATTTTGTTATTTATTAGTTTTATATTTTGTGTGAATTATTAATGCTTACTACTTAAAACTATGAGAGTTTTAGGTGTGTGAGTTACAGGATTTCTCGCTGTATCAAAAAATTGGCATCTAGAATTAGACTTTCTGACGCTTTCTCGCTGTAGCGAGGAGCTCTTGTTGTAGTTAGAATGACAGATAACAAATTAAAATTTTGTCTGGTTCTTTTGTTGCAGCGAGAGAAGATATCGTTGTAGCGAGAATGTCATGAGTTGAGGGGTATTTAAGGTTTTCAAGTTGAGAAAATTGGATTGTAATCCAAGTTATGACCCTCTTCATTCTCTTTGACCTCTCTTCTCATTTTCAGAGAAATCCTTTCAAAGCTCCAACCTTTCTTTGATCTAAGCTTGAGAGTTCACTCTCCTTGCTCCTTGGGAAGTTTTTGGAGCTTGGTTTGTTCATTCCTCTAGTTATTTTCTTGTTTCTCCTTCTCTAAATAAGATTTCTTATGATATTTAGGAGAAACCCAAAGTTTTGAATAAGTTCTCTCAAAAACCTTTCAGTAAACTTCTATTTTAAGGTAAGGAGAGCTCTATCTTGTTACTAAGAAAGTGATATGTTTTTGTTCATGAAAATGCTATGATGAAATGCATGATTTTGAGTATGTTAGATGATAATATATTTTTGTTATGTTTGAAGCAGGTTTTGTGGTGTTGATGATGTGTATTGTCCTTGTTTTGAGTATATATGTATGTATATTGTGGACTAGGACTGGGGGTGACCAACTTTTGACAATGATTTGATTGATATATCACGTAGTAATGAACTTGAGTAAAATAGAGAAATGAAGGAATGAATAATATGACAGTAAATAGATAATGAGTTCAAGTTATAGTAAATAATAAGTTTAGTTATAATGACTAACAAGAAGAGTAAATCCATAATAAGAAATATTGAGATGAGATGAGAAATATGGAAAGAGAAATGAAATAAGGAAGGAACATGATAAGGATAAATATAGATAGTTCAAAAGTACACTAGGGGTGTGGAAGATGGAGGGATTGAGAAATCTTAGGAAAATGAGGATGGTGGATGCTCTTCTTGAATTGCGTATAACAAATGAGAGTAAAAGTATCACAGGCCTTATACTTATTTCCTGACCTAAACTCCTGACCACGCTTTTACTAAAAGAGGCCGGGTCGACACACGTTGTATCAATATAATATTTATGTAAGGATGAGTCTCTATTTTTATTACTAAGCATACAATCACAAATAAATCCATGATACAAATAAAGAAATCATACAATCATCATATAACAAGATTATTAATTATCTAATTTATTCTAATTAAGTTCCTTGTTACTTTAAACTTTCATTTCTCTTTCACTGCCCTGAGATCTCTCGAGGTCTTCCTTAGCATAGATAGTTGCTAGATAGGCGCAGCTACACAAATACATGTGTCGACCCGGCCCCTTTTAGCAAAAGTATGGTCAGGAGTATTAGTTAGAAAACGAGTGTGAGGCCTGTGGTGCTCTTACTCTCATTTGTTTTGCACAATTCAAGAAGAGCATCCACCACCCTCATTTCCCCAAGACTTCTCAGTCGACCCTATCTTCTACACTCCCAATGTACCTCTGAACTATCCATACTCATTCTTATCATATTCATTTCTCTTTTCATATTTTCTATCTCATCTCTCTATATTTTACTCTAATTTCATTATTACATCATTCATCACTTAATCATCACTGAGAGTTAGTCCCCTCGGACTCAATACATCATAAACATGCATATACACTCAAAATAAAGATCATGCCCATCATCAAACACCACAAAACATGCTTCAAACATAACAAAACATGTTCTCATTCATCATATACTCAAATCAAACATTTTATCACAACTTTTTCATAAACATAAATACACTATTTTCTTAGTAATAAGATAGAGCTCTCTTTACCTTAAAAGACAAGTTTGGTGATGAAAAAGTGAGAAAATGATGGTTCACGGACCAAGGTAGTTCTACACCTTATAGAAAATAGTTTTCTTTGAGTAAAAAGGAAATAGAGAAGTGGGAGTGAAAATGAGGAGTTTGAGCTTTGAGATACTCACCCATGATTCTGTAGAGTTGAAGTTTGAGTTCGGATTCGGTGAAGTTTCAGAGTTTCTAAAGCTTTTCTCTGTAATACGGAATAAAGAGTTAAGAGGAAATGATAGAGAAACATAGGTTTTGAAATAAAATGAAATTTTTATGCTAGAAATCTCTTAAATATCCTTCAGTCCCATGCGCTCTCGCTTGAACGAGGAAAAGCTCGCTTGAGCAATGTGCTGCTCGCATAGGCGAGATACATCTCACCTGAGTGAGATCTGCAAACAATGGTTTTCTAACATTTTTCTAGTATGCTCGCTTGAGCGAGCTCCATCTCGCTTGAGTGAGATAGCGTCCAAAGAGTATGATATTTTTTCTGTGAGTCCTCGCCTGAGCGACTTATCTCACTTGAGCGAGATCTCAACTTGGCTGAGCGAGATTACTCTCACCTAGGTGAGGTGACAATTGAACTGAATCTATCCTATCTCGCTTGAGCGACATTATCTGGAATATCATCTTCCTGGGTGCTCAATCTCACTTGAGTGAAATTACCTGCACCACTTCTTCTAAAACTCTTCCTAATTCATTCTTAAATACATCTTACTACTATTTAATATCAAACAAAATATAATTCTCTGAAAATGAAAAAGAAAGAGTGTTACATGTTACAAATTAAAATAACAATATATAAATTAATTTATTATTTGAGTATTATAAATTTAGACATATAAAATTTTGTCATATTTTTATAATAAAATAAAATAATCAGGTTGATTTTTAAAGCCAAATATCAAAAGAATGTCTCAAACTTCATTATTTTTTTACTTGACTAAATTAATTTATTTTTTCTTAATTCATACAACGATTTATGATATTTTAAACCAGTAAATCATTTAAAGTGGAGAAAGTAACTTACCCAATTATTGCTACTTTTTGTGCATCCCTTTCTGCCTTTTTCTTTTACTTTGAAATTTTGTATTCTTTTTATTCTTTTAAGTTTTGAAATTTCCTTTTTTTTTTTCTAATTAGACACGAAATAAATAAGAAATTGCAAACAAATAAATAAACATGTAGACCGGAGAAGAACAACATGAATATAAACACTAAAGATTGGAACAATGAATGTAAGAGTCCAAAATGCAAACTGTTTGGTTCTAACATTGCAACAACTTCAAAACAAATAAATTAAAGTAATCGAATTTAGATGCTCTCAATTATAAATTACCCTATTATTCAACAAACAGTGAAATAAAATAATAAAAACTAAATTATTATATTTATGTTCTTATCCTGAGAATCGCATCCTTAAATTTGAGTGATATCTATTTAATTAATAATATACTAAATTATTTATTAAAAATAAATTCAAATTAATAACATAAATTTAGAAGGTGAGTATTTTTCTTATCATGCACAAGGATGTAAGAATTTTAATTTCTAAATGATTTTCATATACTTGAGTTGAAAAGGAGTTAAAGTATTACAACAAAATTTGAAGCTTCGCTGAAAAATTATATGAAGAAAAGAGCAGAAGGAAATATATGGAGAGAAAGTTTACTGAGTACTTGCTTTTAAATCTTTTTCCATGTAGCAGCATAATGAGAGAAAGTTTTCTTAATACAAGAACTGAGGACAGTAAATTTTCAAAATTAAATTTTCTCATAAATAAAATTAAACATAAAAATCATAAGATAATTTTGAAAAGTTATCTAATTTTATTAAATTATTATTTATTTTGTTTTATTTTTAATCATAATTGTTCATGTATAATACACTTAAAATTTTATTTTATTTTTAAATTTTATATAGAAAAGACATTTTCATTAAATACATTTCCTACACGTGCTAAATTTTGTTAATGTACTCGAACTGTGTGTGTGAAATACTCGTAGAAATAACATTAGAAAATAATTGCTACACTTCCATTTTGTAGTATCACAAAAGCCCTCCATCAATTTCTTTCTGTAAGCAATTAAATTGGTATTAAAATCTGAATACATACTATCAATACCAAACCAAAAGACATCAAATTCAGTTATTAATTTATTTGATACATCTACGTTTTTTTTTTTAACTCAGCGAACAAAAAGTTCAAACAATTAAGTTGTATTAAACAAATAAGAAATATAAACACCAAGAAAATCATTCATAAGGAAACAAAATGAAGAGAATGAAAACTGGTTATTAACAACTAAACTAATTGGATACAAATGACCCAATAAAGCTAAATAGTTGGCACATTTATTCCCTTATCATGTGTTGCTACCCTCGTAGAATGGACAATCTCTTGAAGGACTAGGATATTGTCTGTTCCATGTCTTCCATAAATAAAAGAACACTGGTAGGGGCCAATCAACTTACTCATCATAGGCCTTAGTCTATTGGCAAGTAACTTTGAGAAGATTTTGTAACTAACATTGCAAGAGATAGATGGGCTTAGAGTGCATAAGAGAGTGAATATTCAAATTTAGGAATAATGCAATTTGAGTATCATTTATCTCACTAATCTTACTCGAATTCATCCAAAGATCAATAACAAGTTTGACCACTAAGTGAGAGACAATATCCCATTGGGATTTACTCAAATAGAACTGTTTTTTTATTTCGTACCGAAGAGGCATAGGATGCTATTAAAGTTACAGAAGGATTATTAAATTCTGAATTAAATTAAAGTTGATTATAATTATAAGAAATTACGTAAATTTATAATTATGATAATAAATACATTAAAAGAAAAAAAATATTATTACATTAATTACAAAATTTATAAAGCAATTCACTGTAAGGCATATAAAGAGTTTTCTCTTTCAAACAAACAAAATTAAGACAATGCAAGACACAGTGGATATTTAGCAAAATTCTATTTTCTATGTATTTCTTGTGAATATTCGTGTAATTTGAACCAATGCTCTTGAAAACTATATTTTCTCTCAACTTTTATTTTTTATAATAAGATATTTATAAATAAAAGTAAAATAGAAATTTATTTATCTTAATTTGAAGAGGATAAATAATTTTAAATAAATTAAAATATAAAAATATTTTTTTTTGAAAATATACAATTACTAGATTTTAAATTCTAGTCTACTTATTTATTTATGATATCATTTTTTTGTCATTTTATATTTATAAGTTAGCCTAACAACTATTTTTTTATCAAACACTTTTAGTATAACTAGCTAACTTTTAAACTTTAAACTTTTAGTTAGTTTTTCAACTTTCAACTTGTTTATCTGTTAATTTTGTCAAGAATATTCTGAAACTTTTTAATTATTAATATTTTAAATTTATCTTAATAATTTATTTTATTTTCAATATTTGTTTAACAACAGGTAGATAATTTATTTTATTGAGTTGTCTAACTATATTTATATAATTCAAATTCTTATCATAGAGGGGTGATGAGTTAAAAAATATCCCGATAGAATAACATTTTTTTCTATTACATTTTTACTAATATTTTTACTCATCTATTGTCACAATAAAAAATAAAATAAAAGCATGTTTCACATGACTATATTGTTTGAGCCATTTTTCTGATCAATCCCCAACCAATTATTTTGCAAGCAAAGCTACGAGAAAGACAGTGTTGCTAATTACTAACTCAATTTTGATCTTAATACCAAGAATCCAATCTACAACTTATTTTTAAGTACTAAGATCGCATTGCAAGTGCTTAGTAGTTTCTAGCTATGTTAAGCTTTTCGTTTAAGAACTTGATTTTAAGACATTAGAGTGGGGTATGTTATTTTCCCTAAACGTGACAAAATGTTTGCTTGAGTTACAAAGTGTTCCACTACTCCACTATTGGCTCTTTCCACTTTCTTGGGGCACACAAGCTCCAATAAAAACTTAAAAAGAGAAAAAAAGGTTTTCGTGTGAAGAATTGTGTAAAAACTTAAAAAGCAACCAACATCCAATAAAGAAAAAAAAAGAAAAGAAAAAAGAGACATTACTAAATACCAAGCATGAATGAAGATGAAACACAAACCATATTGATCTTCTTCAATTTTCAACAAGATCCATCAAACTCCAACTCACAATGAACAAAGCAAAAACACCAAAATATATCCGAGAGAAAAAAAAAACCTTTTTTTTTTGTTTATAAACAAGGAAAACTCACCAAATAGAGGCTATTTAAGCACTTGGAACACCGACCAGGGAAACCATTGACATTTATGGTGCTACTGAAGCAATTCTTCTCCAACCAGTTCTCCACTTTGGCTAAGAGAAAATGCATCAGGGCAGTTCAAGGGTTGGAGCCTAATGCCACAAAAAGAATACACATCACATGTCTCATTAGGCCTTGTCAGTTAAAAGCCTCTCACATTCAAAGCCTTTCCCAACTCATTCTCCCAGGTTTCTGAGTCATCCGGCAGCATAGGCATCATGTCATATGATGATGTGGCATGGCTATGGCTATGGTCTGCCATGCCAAGTGCAGTAGAAGAGTATGCAGAATAAAACAATGCTGCAAACACTGGGCAGTACCTACTGTGGTGCAGTTCCTTGTCACCATCATCTTTGGTAACACCACATGCACTTTTATACCATTAAAGAACCCATCCGAGAGAGTATGAGGGCACCCTGCAACATCAGATTGTTGTGGGAATGCTGGGATTGTTGTCGTTGATGGCTTAGATTACATGGACTTGGCTTAAGGGTGGTTGCTGCTGGATCAGGAAGGCCCATAAAGGAAGGGAAGTAGAGAATGCAGCAGGAGAAAAGGAATTCCTTCACAAGTTTGACATCTGGATTTCTCATGATTTTGAGCCACAAGCCAGCTATGTTTCTAGAGGAAATATTCCATAACAAGTGTAAATGGAAAGCATTAGTTTTAATCTCACAATAAGCCTCTAGCAACCATTTCATGAAGAAGTTTTTCGGCTGTATCATTCTCATCTCTTTCAAAGAGAGCACGGATAATTATGTCAAAAGTTATAAAATCAGGACTGCAACCATTGTCCTCCATTTTTGACCAGAAGGACAATGCTTCATCAACCTTGCCCTCTTTACAAAGCCCATTGATCATAGAATTATATGCTGCCACGTTTAGATGATAGCCATTATTCAATAAATCCTGAAAAACCTCCTGTGCATCCTTAAGCCTTCCGCCTTTGCATAGTCCATCAATAAGTATTGTGTGTGTATAAGTCTGGATGAATGCCCTTGTCTATAACTTTATTGGATAATGCAATTGCCTGATCTAAATGATGGTTTTTGAATAATGCGTCTATTAAGGAATTGTAGGTAATTATATCTGCACGTTGACACCTATCCTCCATCTCATCAATAAGCTCCCAAGCATAAGAAATTCTTCCTAATTTGCAAAAAGCATCAATAAGAGAACTGTAGGTTACTGTATCTGGAACCATACCTTTGCAATACATGTCTTCAAAGAGAGCCTTGGCTTCATCCACCATTTTAATCTTGCAGAACCCCGTAATCATTATGTTGTAGCTATGCAAATCAGGGGTTACTCCATTTCCAATCATGCTGTTGAATACATATTTGGCCTTCTTTACTTCATTAACTAAGCAATAGCCATGCATTAGAGTATTATAAGTAACAACATTAGGTTTCACACCATTTTTTATCATGATGGCTAACACATTTCTAGCTTCTCTCACATTTCCTTCCTTATACAATGCATCAACCAATATGGTGTAGGTATAAACATTTCTGAAAAAAGATCACATGCCTCGGTCAAAAGTCTATCTATCAATGATTGTACTGTAAATTACCACGTTAGACTGAATCAATTGCCCTTCAATCTTTCTAAGCACCTGAATGGCAGCTCTCTCTCGTTCCGACTTTACATAATCCATTGATCAACGTCCCGTAACTAACTTGGTTCATCTGAAATCCTCGTGAGAACAATTTGTCATGAAAATGCATTGCTCTTCTAACGTTGCCATTGAGACACATACCATTCATGAGTGTAGTGAAGGTTACGGTATTCGGCTGTTGACCCAATCTGAAGATCTTGGCCAATACCGAAAAAGCCAAGGTCACATGCATAAATAATTGATGTGAATGTTAAAAGTACAAATGTCTGGCTCAATTCCCTTGAATCCCAATCGTTGAAAAAGGAAAATAGCAGTGTGGAATTGCTTTTTCTTAGGAAAGTACCACAAAATCTTGGTAAATTGAATGATGGATGGGGGAGGACGGGTATTGAGCATGCGATTGAACGAGGCAACGGCATCATCAACATCAACATTGTGAATGAATCGGGTTTGGAGTGACGAAGAAGGAAAGCAGAGAAGAAAAGGAGGAAACTTGGGAACAGAGAGACGGAGACAAGAGCTTAACCTTGAGAATGACATTGGGAATATCAAAGTCGAAGATGTTATGTGGTTTGGTTTTGAAGTGATCAATGGAAGAATCACGTACTGTGTTTACGGTCTTGTCAGTTTTTTTTTTAAGATCAAATTAAACTTATTTTTATATTCTTTACGTATTTTTTTTATTATATTATGTTATTTAAATTTGTATCAATCTATAACAGTTATACAAAATATTAATTAAAATATATATTTTATAAATTAATAAAGCATTAATATTATAAAGAATATAAAATATTTTTAAAATACTTTAAATAAAATTATTTATTTAAAGTGTTTTTATGTTTACAAAAATTATTTTTTCTTCCTTCCATTTTTTTATTGTGAGAATTAGTATCTAAGATTGTGATTACTAAATAATGACATAACAGGTAAATAATAAAATAGAATTAAAAATATAAGAAAACAAATAAAGTTATATATATATATATATATCATGCTTTAAATATTAATATATTTTTTTGTAAAAACAATATTTTTTCGTTGTTCATGTGAATCACACAATGATGAAATTATATTAACTTAACTCAATGGTATAAAAATAATAAATAAATTTTATTAAAAATATATAAAATTAATAATTTTTATAATTTATTTTATCAATAAATATATTTTATATTATTTTTATAAAATAACCATTTATATTTGATATAAATATCTATTTTCTGTGATATAAGATTTATATCTTCATATATATAATATAATATAAATATTTATATTAAATTTTTAATATTTTTTTTATAAATTCAAATTTATCTAATAAGTGAATTAAATAATTAATATAAAATTTTTTAAAATATTAACTTAAAGTTATCAGTTATATTTTTATATTATTTAATTTAATTTTTAATTTTTATACTTAAAATTAAACTAAATAAGTTCATAAATATAAATTTATATTAATTTTTTATTTTATTTTTATATAAATATTAAACATTATTTTAAAATATATATTTTTTTTAAACTGAATTTATTTGATTGATTTATTTTAAATTATACTTTATGATAAAAATTAATATTGTTAAATATTTTTTATATTATTAAATCTTTAAGTGTTTATTTAATGAATACTATTAATTAAAAATTTATATATTTGATAAAAGATTCAATTTATACTTTTATTAATTATCGTATTTAATGTTCTAAAATACTATATGCAAATTTTATCAATAAATTTAGATATTATTAATAAATAATAAGAGTACATGTAGATAGTTGATGATAAAATTTAAAAAATATTTAAAAAATTTATTACTTAATATTCATATTATAATTTAGATATTAATATAATTTTATAAATAAAATATTTAATTAAATAAAACTTTAAAAACTTATTGATAACTTAAATTTTGTTAATTCTTTTTTTTTTTGCTTTCTTTTTCTTTTATGTTTATACTTTCAAACAAAACTTTAAAATTTTTTTTTCACAAAATTTAGGTTGGAGGCCAACTTCTTTGACTGTACATTCAATTTTTTTTTTTAAAATTCTATATGAATAATTTATTATAACAAATCAGTAAAAGAACTTAAAATCATTCACTTTAAACTTATTTTTATTAACATACATAATTCAAATGTGCTAACAATAATTCAACATAAAAGTATTATTCAATAATAATCTGATTGAAGAATTTAAAAAAAATACTTATAAAATATGGTTATAAAAAAATCAAAGAGAAGAAAAAGGATAGGTTACCAAATGACATGAAAATATCACATAATGAATATTTAACAAATATATAATAATATTAATTATTAAGAAAATTATCAAACTTAAGAATCACAAATACTTAAATAAAAATTGTTTAAATTATGAAGACTAAATTATATTAAAAAAGTTATAAAGATTAACAGATAAATTTAACCATGTAATAATTGAATTTTACTAGTCTAATTTAAAGATATAAAATGAGTAAATAATTTTTTTTATTAAAAACAAAAATATTTTAACATTTTAAAGTTTTTCTTACATAAGGTTACTTCTTTTCTTTATGTTCTTCAAGTTTATGCTTCATTTTTAGAACTAGAAATATTTATAACAATTGTATAATCCATTCAGAGTTCTTGATTAAAGTGGATGCTACGGGTAATGCTCAAGTGATAAAGGATATTGATAAGAATGTCTCTTAACAGCATTTATAAAAGAAATGATGGAAGAATTGTTAAAGTAACAACTTAAGGAAGATAACAATAATCAGAATGCAAATTATAACCCGTTGGGTGAGCGTCGCAATCCTTATCCTTATGCTTGTGGAACTAGGTTAGCTAGGATTGATTTTCCTCGTTTTACTGGGAAAACGTCAATCAGTGGATATATCAATGTGATAATTTTTTCTTGATCGATAATACACCTAAGAAATTCAAGGTAAAACTTGTCATTTTTCATTTGGAGAGTTGTGCTTTGCAATGGCACATGAGTCTCACAAAATCTTTCCCTGCTTTGTCATTGTTATCTTGGGGTAATTACACTAAGCTATTGATTGAACATTTTAGTAACATATGTGATGATCCCATAGTAGATTTAATCAAGTTGAGGCAGAAACTTTCTGTATGTAATTATCACAAGGAATTTGATTCAATTATCACTAGATTGAATCTGTCAAAGAAATATATTTTGAGTTGCTTTCTTAGAGATCTCAAGAAGGATGTGTAGATGATGGTTTGCATGTTTCAACCATCTACAGTTCAAAGAGATTTTGTCTTTGCTAGAATGTACGAGGCTGCTAACCCCTCACAGGTTCAGCCCAATGTACACAAACGTTACCATAAAATTGTTAAAGCACAACTTAACTCATAAAAAGCTCCAAGTGCATGTTCTAGAGGTGGATGATGTAACACCTTAAATTTAATTTCAATAAATAAAGAATTTTACAAATTTTTGAAATAATAAAACTTCCTTTTTTTTTTTTAATCCAAGTTTCATCAAACATTTCAAATAAAGAAAAGGGGTTACACAAATTATATCAAACAGTTGCTACAGGACTTATTCAGATACAACAATTTTCAAAATAATATCCTAAGTCCTATAACAATTCCATCTACCCCTTTACTGAGTCCCGTGCTGATATTCTTGATTACCTGAAAAATGAATGTAAGGGTGAGTACTCTACGCTACCCAAAAACACACAGTAAGCATAGAGTCTCACCTCCAGCACATTTCCAATACATTAAACGAATACAATCACAGGCAGCATTATCACACAGCTCATGTCAATTTAACACCGATGCACTTACAGCATCAACAACATTTCACATCCATAAGTACAATTCATAAACTCGTTCATACGCACGCCAGCCACACTTACTCTAGCACTGTGATCACAGATTTACACCATGAATGGTTGCCGGTTACCCTCGCCTCACGGATACCACGGGGGCAGTAGTGGTCAAAGGTCTAGTCAGGAAGAGAGTGTGTGGCCTGTGGTACACCCATTCCACAGTCAGTTTCACCACCACTCCCTTTTCCCTAAGGTATTTCTACCGTCCTCATCTTCCAAACCCCCAGTGTATCGTTGAATCATTCATAGCACATTACAACGGCGCTAACACGCCCATTCACACATATTCCATTCACGCATACAATGATCATGCTTATACACAGCACACAACCCACATCGCATTCAAATACACGGCACTAGGCCTACATTCATTTGATATTATATGGCACATGGCCAACATTCATCTATATTACATGGCCCTCAGGCCCACATTTATTCACAATATTCATTCTATCATGCAACATCTAGCATACAATTCACATTCATCCATTTCGGGGTAACACACACAATGTTCACATATCAAAGCACATGGCCCACATTACATTTCTCAATCAACTCATTCTCTGCACGTTTTCTACCTCTTAACTCAACCATAACTCCATATTCAATCAATTACACATAAAAAGAGTAAGGTAAAGTCCCCTTTGCCTTGGATTGAAGACCCATACGCTAAATCTACCAAGAAGTGTTCCCCCTTATGGATTTCGTCCTAAACACATGGAGAAACTCTATGAAAACTCAGGGACACCGCGAAAATAGAGAATGAGATGAAAAACTGAAACCCTAACCATTAAAACTCACTTCCAAGCGTTCTCCACATGGATTCAACCTTTAATCAAGCTCTCGAATGGCTTTGGAGGCAATTTAATCGGTGGAATAGGGCTTTGGGTTGAGAGGATTGAAGAGATTTGGGAGGAAATTTGAGAAATGAATCTCAAATCCCTAAACTCCCTTTAAATCCTTTTCTGGTCGTGACACTCTCGCTACAGTGAGATATTCTTGCTGCAGCAAAGAGACCTCGCTACAACAACATGCCTTCATGCTGCAGCGAAAATTTCAGATGAAACTGCATCCTGATTTCTGTAGAATCTTGCTATAGCGAGACCCTCTCGCTACAGCGAGACTGCACTCAGAAATGCACCCTAAACTGTCGCTCTGTCGCTACGGATTAGCTACAGAAATTTTTTGTAGCAAAATAAACTTATGGTGGGAATAAGTGACACCATATGGCAGGAAAAATTTGCTTGGAATTAGCTACGGATTAACTACAGACTTTTGCGTAGCTAAAAATTTCTTAATTTAACTACAAATTAGCTACAAATTAGTTTTAGAGCTTTTTTGATTTATGATTTTTAAAAATAATATTTTAAAACAGTTTTATAAAATTATTTAAAGAAGAAAATAAAATAAAATTTGTTTGGTATTTTAATTTTCAAAACTAATATTAAGATGAGAAAATAAAAAAAAATTGTTTGATATATTTGTTTTAAAAAATGTTTTAAAAAATGATATTTGTTTTTTATTTTTTTATTTAATATTTTAAATTAGATGAATATATATTTGATATTTAATTTTAGTATTTTTTTATTTAAATATATTTTCATATGAAAAATAAAATATTTGATTAAAAAATTTAAACCATTAAAGTTTAATATAATATATGACAATAATATAATATATAAAAACTTTCAATTATTACCATGATGATGAATCTCTAGGAGAACATAATATCACTTTAGACAATGAAGTGATTAGCTTACTTAATGCACATGATCTCATGGAAGAAGTGAATGTAGATGAGCTATCTAATTTGAATCATGCTCCGTTTGCTTATCAGTTTATTGATGATAATGAAGAAATTGACCATAATGAGTTCTTGGATTCAAACAATGAACTACTTGATTCAGACTCAAGTGCTGACTCTTGAACGTTTGATTTTTCTTACAAATGGTACTTTAGTGGTGTCTTGTGTGTGTGTGTGTGTGTATGTATAATTATTTAATTATTTCAAAGTCATCTTTATTATCATTTAGCGTTTTACCTTATATAATTCATTCTATAGATATTTATGTTGATTCGAGGTAGAGGCAGTCGACGAGCCCGAGGCAGAGGTTGGTCTTCTTAGCCCGTTCATGGTATAACTTATTATACATTGAATAATTAATTCTATATTTCTTTGCACTTAAATGTATTGCATAACATTTTTAATTCTTTTGTAATAGACATGTTAGGTGATGCTTTCCTACCAGCTGCTACTATATCAGTTGTTGCCGCACCAACTATCCTATCAGATGTTGTCAGGCCATGTGATTCTAGCCCATGCGATTCTACTATTCATGTTACTATTTCTCCATCTTTGGAATTGCAGACTACAAGCACCCACATATTTGACTCAATGACGAGTGGCCTAACTTCAATAGGTTCAACTAAGCCTTGTGTAACTGATAGGAGGAAAGTTATATCTGTGGAGGCCATTTCTAATATGTAAGTAATAGTAATAGTAATATAATTTTAATTATGTATCCTATTGTTATTTCCTTATATTAAACAACATATAGGAGACGGTTTGTCCCTCACGAAGTGACTCGTGGCATTATGTCCTTTGTGCTAGTGAGGATGCCCAACCCAGCAGAAAGGTGGAAAGACTATCCCATTGATATGAGAGATGGATTATTTCAAGAGTTTATGGTAATATCTTAATTGAGTTCTTTATATATGCTTTAAAAATGAAAGAGATATTAACTCATTCCTTTATTATTGTAGGAAAGATATCAATTTGCATTAGAATATGATCGCACTATGGCAAGACATGTGTGGGAGATGACATGCAATGATCGCTATCCAGACATGTTGAAAAAGGCAAGGGCTAAAGCACTAGTGGTTGCAAACTCTACAAATTTGACTTATACAAAGGGTCATGGGCCTAAGGGGATGAAAATTAAAGTTTGAGATGGATTAGTTGATATCTGATTGTCCCCTCAATGGCAAAGGAAGTTAGAAGTTGCTCGGAGGAATAAAGCCTCCATGCCTGACGTAATGTTGCATACAGGAGGATCCATTAGTTTTCGTGAACACAAAAAGAATATGTTATAATAAATTTGATTTAGTAATTATATTTTCTTATGTATTCTATCTAATTGAATGTTAATTACAAGAGATAGAGAAAAACTAGCAAGTTTCTTATCGAGATGTGTACCATAAAACACATAAGAATAAGGCTGGAGCATTTGTATCTGAGCACTCTAAGCAATTTGCTGTATATGGCTTAAACCTAATTTTTTATACTGTTAGTTGTTTTATACTATTTGCTATATAAGAACATATGATTTATAATATTGTTGTACATTATCATTAGCTACCATGTCTTTGGTTTTGCTATTTCTCTTGTATAGATATCTTCATTTGCGGACTTTCGTATGTGGGGGAGATTTTACTATTCTGATTGTTGAAGATTTCAGTTTTAGAATTCTTGGCTTTGTTATTATTTTTCTTTTGCGCTCTGTAATATGGATTGAAGATCTCAAGAAACATATAGTTATCTTCTCTTTTTCAATGAATTGAATATTATTCTCAAGTGGGTGATGTACATCTTTTGTTTGTTTTGAATTTGGTCATGTTTTATTAGTCGCGGAAGACTTTCTGTCTATTACTTACTTATTAGTAATTTCTATTTAGGTTTCATAGTGAGTAATAAATGTGTGGCCTTATCACTGAATATAGAGTTGTAATATAATAATTATATTGTTGGATGTTTTTGGCGTTCCTGTACTGTTATGATCTCTCAGTTACTTTTTTTACATTTTTTCCTTTGCATTAGATTGACACTACATCATCTTGTGTTGTTTGCTCCTATAGTATAATCATATAAGTTATAGATAAAGTATATTTGTAGAGTTGGTAAATATTTTGCTTGTAATATATGTAGGACAACCTTGATAATACAGTGTCACAAAAGTATGGTGAAGAATCATCTTATCTTGAGATTGGCCCAGATGTGTGGTTAGAGGTTGCAGGTCCCACCAAAAAGGGACGGGTACATGGCTTAGAGCTGTCAACTAATGGATCATCAACGTTTACAACACCAGCATATGCTACTTCCTCTTTTGTGTCTACCCCATCACAAGTAGCCATAGATGCAGCTATAAATGCAGTAATGACATCTTTTGTTAGTACTCATTTGGCACCGATGTTAGAGAGAATTTTATCCCGATACATAGGCCTTCA
This sequence comes from Abrus pulchellus subsp. cantoniensis, assembly GCA_024086825.1. Lineage (NCBI taxonomy): Eukaryota > Viridiplantae > Streptophyta > Magnoliopsida > Fabales > Fabaceae > Abrus > Abrus pulchellus. The sequence goes on from CM044056.1 coordinate 19,591,620, forward strand.
AGCTTCAAATTTAACTCCAATACCACCCTCTCGAGGTGAAGAACCATTAGATCAAGTTACTGAGGCAAAAGATGATGACAATAAGTTAGGATTAGACTGATTACTATCTTTATGTTTGTATGTCTTGAATTAAAACTTTGTTTTTGTATTAACGATAAGATATTTAATACACTTTTCTTGTATTTAAACTCTTTAGATATTTAATTGAGCGGTCTTTAAATTATTTATGTTGTGGTTAGAAGTTAATTTTGAATAATAAATAAGATGTTGCATTGAAATTAGCTACACAATTACTATGGATTAGCTACAAAATAGTTAGAGACTAAATAGAAACTTTAGTTACAAATTAGCTATGAAATCGCTATGAACTAAGATAGAAACTTTAGCTACAGATTTGCTACGAATTAGCTACTAAATAGTTTGAAACATTAGCTACGATTAGCTACGAATTAGCTACAGAATAGTTAGAGACTTTAGCTATCAATTAACTACAAAATAGCTATGGACTAAAATAGAAACTTTAGCTGAAGACTTGCTATGGAGTAGTTACAAAATAATTGAAAACATTAGCTATAGATTAGCTATGAAATAGTTAGAGATTTTAGCTACAAATTAGCTATGGAAAAGCTATGGACTAAAATAGAACTTTAGATACAAATTTGCTATGGAATAGCTACAGAATAATGAAGACATTAGCTACAGATTGGCTATGGAATAGTTAGAAACTTTAGCTACATATTAGCTATGGAATAGCTACAAACTAAAATAAAACTTCAACTGCAGATTTGCTATGGAATAACAACGTAATAATTAAAGACATTAGCTACAGATTATCTACGGATTTGCTACGGCATAGTTAGAGACTTTAGCTACGGATTAGCTATGAAATAGCTACAGAATAATTTGAGACTTTTGCTACAAAATAGCTATGAAATAGCTACGAAGTAGGTAGAGACTTTTGCTATGGAATAAGCTACGGATAATCCCTAGCTAATTAGCTATAGACTTGTTATTTTGTTTATTGAAAATTAGTTAGGGATTAACTATGGACCTAAAAATTAATAACTACAGAATAGCTATGGATAAAGCTACAGATAATCCTAGCTAATTAGCTATGGACTTGTTATTTTGTTTACTGAATACTTAGCTACGGATTAGCTATAGCTTAGCTACAAAATTCCGTAGCTAATCCGTAGCTAAATATATTAGCTAGGGATTAGCTAGGAAATTATTTGTAGCTAAATCTATTTTTACTTGTAGTACAATTGGGTGCGGATGGATCTTACAGATATGTGTAAGGCAGTATTCAGAACACATGGATTGTACTATAAGCACGTGGTGATGCCTTTTGGCTTGACAAATACCCCTGCTACTTTCCAGGGTCTCATGAATACAATGTTTCAGCAATTTTTGAGAAAATTCCTACTGGTTTTCTTTTATGACACTCTTATCTATAGTGGGAATGTGACAGATCATTTAGAGCATTTAAGGAAAGTACTTGTTAATCTCAGGATTAATTTCCTATTTGCACAGAGATCAAAGTGCTATTTTGCTGTACAAAGAGTGGAATACTTGGGAAATTTTATTTCTAGCGCAAGAGTTTCTACAGACCCAAGCAAGATTGAAGCTATAATTAAGTGGCCTTTGCCTTAATCTCTCAAGTAGCTGAGAGAACTTTTGGGTTTAGCATGTCTATAGATATTGTTTTTTTGCTGATTCTAGTTGCATTGGATTCTACGCATCCAGGGCTTCAAAATGCTTATATGGATCGTTGGATTTGAAGTTGTTTTTGATTTTTTTTATAATTTTTTTGAAGTTAAGGTAGATTTGTTGAATTTTTTGGTGATATTGCATTTGGACCCTTGTTATTTAATAATTATATTTGTGCTTTTAGATATTATTGAGGCCTGAATTTGGGTCACTTAATTTACACTAATTAGAATATATAAATAGACTAATAAGATTCTGAATTAGGGTATGATGTGATTAGACACTTTGAGATTTTGAGACTTGGCCGAAATAAGAATCCTTATTTTTACTTTCTCTCGAACTCTCTCGTTCTTTTCTCATTCTTGCGTGAGTTAAGCATTTCGATGGAAGGCTAAATCTCTTGCTCAATCTACAAAATCCAAACGTTGTAAGTCTAACTTGAGTTATGCGCCAAATTGCTCCGAGTTTGTTCTCTTTTCTCTCTAATATCAAAATTGTGTATTGCAATCGTAATTGACTTTTATGTTGTTAGAATTTAAATTAGGACTCGAATGATACTCAAATTTGATAATTAATGCAGACTAGGTTAAATGATTATTTTATTTAATTCGTAACTCTATTTAATTAGGTTATTCAGTTGAATTAATAATTGAATTGGGTGATTGTTCAAACGTAGATTTCAATATTTAGATACTGTGATAGCCGGAGTTACACGCAATTGGTATTCTGTGGATTGATATTTTTTAATTCATTTTTACTCATTTTAACTCTGTCCGTAATTTAATTGTATTAATTTGTAATTGTAAAAAACCCAAAAACCTTATTTGCATTTTTTTAAAAAGAAAACCTAAAATTGAATTTGACTGCTAATGTGTTTTTGTGAATCGACCTTGGTTTGGCTCTATATTACAAAATCTTTAGAAAATTTTGTTGTTTTGATAACAACTCGGCATCGGATCACTTTCACTTGTCCTTTTGGTACCTTTGCTTACAGATGGATGCCATTCGGGATGTGTAATGCACTTGACACTTTTCAGAGGTGTATGAGCATCTTTGTGGACTTCTTAGAGACCTCACTTGAAGTATTCATGGACAACTTTACTCTTTATAGGTCTTCATTTGATGCATGTTTAGATAACTTGTCTAGAGTATTAGATAGGTGTATACAGTTCAATTTGGTTTTAAATTATGAGAAATGTCATTTTATGGTGACCGCTGTATTAGGGCATGTAGTGTCGAGTAGGGGTATTGAGACTGATAAAGCCAAGATTGATGTAATTGTTTCCTTACCTTACCCTACTTCTGTGAAAGAAGTGCGCTCTTTTCTTGGCCATGCAGATTTCTATAGGCACTTCATCAAGGATTTCAGCAAAATCGCATCCTTATTGTCTATCCTTTTATAGAAAAATGCTAATTTCATCTTTGATCAGACCTATAAGGACGCTTTTGATGAGCTGAAGAGGCACCTCACTTCGACTCCTATCATTCAGCCTCCAAGTTGGGAGATTTCATTCGAGCTTATGTGTGATGCTTCAAACGTTGCAGTTGGTACTGTCCTTAGTCAGAAAGTGGAGAAATGACCCCATGTCATAGCCTATGCATCTCGCACATTGGATAAAGCACAAGCAAACTTCACCAGTACAAAAAAAGAATTTTTAGCCATTATTTTTTATTTAGATAAATATCATTCTTATTTGCTTGGCTCTAAAATAATTGTTTCCTCTTATCATGTAACTTTGAGGTACTTGCTTAAGAAGTCAGATTTTAAACCGAGGCTAATACGCTAGATGGTTCTTTTGCAAGAGTTTGACATTAAGATCAGAACTGGAGCAGAATTCAGCAGCCATTTGAGGATCTCCCTATTAGAGACACCTTTCCTGATAAGTAGCTTTACCACATTGGAGGGCATGATCCTTGGTATGCAAACTTGGTAAATTATTTGGCTGCCAAAGAGATTGATGATTGCTTTTTCCTTGAGGTGTTTAAAAGATTTGTCGCAAATCCTCATCAAAATTTAAACAAATTAATGTAGTACTAGGGTTACCCTAGATTGTCTCCCATGAACATTGGCTATTAATCTTCATTAAACATGTTGAAGACATTAATTGAACAAGCAATTAAAATGGGGGAGGGGGGTTTGTGGTTTCAAATCAATATAAGGAGTAGTAAGCAAACAAGTTTAATTAATTCAAACAATAGAAAGCAGCAATCCTTAGTTCATCCACATAGATTTTATTCTCATTTCACTCAAGATTTAACACTCATCCTCTCTCCCATGAATTAGGTTAATTTAACAAGCGAAAATCAACCTTATGGTCCCAATGAAATTACGCAATTTGTTAGGCTCTAATCCCTCATCCCAAGATTACGCAACCTTAGAATTAAACCTAGGATTAAGCAATCCCTAGTTTAGAATCTCCTTAAAATGAATTAGGGTTAATTAAGCAATGTCTCCCTTATTCACCATTAATTTAATTCAAGAGGCAAGGAAGAAGTAATTCATGAAAAGAAAGGAGTTATATTATCATTAAAATCAAGGAACTCAAGAATCCATGTGAACTCACTAAGGATTACACAAAATTTAGCCCTCCATGAAAATGGGGTCAAAAACACAGTTTGAAAATGCAGAAAACTCATTGGCGTTAATGTAAAAGTAAGAGAAATGAGAAACCAAACCCTAGGTTGGACCCTTGGCTGTCACCTACGGTTGCCCTAAGCTCTGGAAAATGTCCTAAATTTAGTAAAGAAGAGAAAAGGTACGAAAAGTGTAAGAGCTCCCTACCCTAATTTGGCAAAAATCTATTTATACTAAGGCTAACGCCCTCTAAAGTGATTACTTTCATTCTTTCATAGTAGACACGCGCAACATCAGTTGGTTTTTGCCTTCCTATAGTGTCCACTATCAACTTTGATAATAGACACGCGCAGCACTGGTACATTTTGGGCTCTCTAGAGTGGCTACTATGAACTTTGACAGTAGATACGCGCAACACCTTCAATTCTGCACATTCTGGAGTGACTACTATGAACTTTCATAGTAGCCACGCGCAGACTTAGTGGATTCTGGGTTGCTGTAGTGGTTACTTTTAACTTTGAAAGTGAACACTTTGGTCTTTTTGCTGGAAGTGGTTTGCTATAGTGGTTACTATCAATCTTGAAAGTAGTTATTTTCACCTTAAATTCCTCAAAATCCAATAATTCTTCAAAATAAGCTTGGGAATTCCTGCCACATTATTCAAATGATCAAAACATGTAAAATAAACTATCTAAATTAATGTAAATTAACCAAAAACTAAGAAACCTATATTATTTAGCTTAATTAGAATATTCATCTTATTTACACTATCTAAGTCTATTCTTTTCTATAAAAAGTAATAAATGATATATAAAAATTTAGTAAAATATGGATTCATCAGAGATTCGTATATATTTTTCCAAAGCTCAGGCTGCCAAACTAAAGAGTGATTCCAAATACTACATTTGGGATGATCCATACTTGTGGAAGATGTGCAGTGATAGGATTATCGACAATGTGTACCTGAACCTGAGTTCTAGTCTGTGCTTAGATTTTGCCATTCCTTGGCTTATGGGGACACTTTGAACCTCAGTGTACAGCCTGGAAGATCTTAGATTCTAGACTATATTGGCCTATCATATTCCGGGATGCACACAACTTCTGTAAGACATGTGAGCGATGCCAAAGAACTGGAAACACTTCGCTCTAGAATGAGATGCCCCAACTACCTCTCCTTTTTTGTGAGATGTTTGATGTATGGGGTATAGATTTTATGAGTCACTTTCCTTTTTCATTTGGTTATGCCTATATTTTGTTAACAATAGACTATGTCTCCAAGTGGGTGGAGGCAAAGGCCACTGGTATTAATGATGCTCGTGTTATTGTAGATTTTGTAAAATCACATATTTTCTGCAGGTTTGGATTTCTCTGAGTATTAATCAGTGACCTAGGATTACACTTTTGCAATCGCACAATGAATGTCTTACTTCGAAAGTTTAGGATTACGCATAGAGTTTCCACACCATACCACCCCCAGACTAACGGACATGCAGGAATCTCAAAAAGCAAATCCTAGAGAAGACTGTCCAACCTAATAGGAAAGATTGGAGTCTTCGCTTGGAAGAAGCTCTGTGGGCTTACAAAATTGCCTACAAAACACTCATATGAATGTCTTCTTATCAGGTTATTTTTGGCAAGGCATGTCATCTACCAATAGAAGTGGAGCATAAGGCATTCTGGGCAATCAAGTAATGTAATCTAGATATAGAGGCAGCTAGCTCGCATAGGAAGCTTCAATTACAAGAGTTGGATGAGATTCATAGAGAAGCATATGAGAACTCTAACATCTACAAAGAGTGCACCAAGGCTTTTCATGATAAGCTAATAGGGCGTAAAAAATTTCACATTGGATATGGGATCGCAAAGGAGCTTCAAGGTTAATAGGCATCGGCTTAAGATTTTTCATGAGGACTTGGAGGAACATGAACAAGAGGAGGCCATTTTTGAATTGGCCACCTACCCTGATTTATAGTGAGTTTTCTTACCCTCTCTCACTTATTATTGGATTGTTTGAATTGTCCTTATGCTTATTGTGTTTTCCATTGAGGACAATGTTAATTTCAAGTGGAGGGAGAGTACTATGTTTTTGGTGTGTACATAGTATAATTAAGTGATTATTTCATGACTTTGATGGATTAATTGAATCATTCTTCAATTTGATAGGTGGACTTTGATATCTTGTGTGTTTGATTATTTGTGATAGAATATATACCTTGTGAGGTTTTGAGCCATATAGATGACAATATTATATCATTTTACTTTCTTTCATTGTGTGATAGTACTCATGGCTGTATGACACTAGAACTTGCCTTTAGCCTTTTTGAGACTATATTTTTATATGCTTGCATTAACATGATAGAGACATAATTTATTTCTTGCAAACTACTAACCAAAAAGTCAATCTTGCATTATTCCCATTGTTTAAGCCCCCTTGAGCCTAATTGACCTATTTCTTGTGATCCTAGCTCATTTCAAGCCAAAGGCATAAAACAATAACATAACCTAACCTTAGGGGATACAAAAACTTTAGAATTATTTTGGGAATGATCATAGAAATAAGTGAGGGAGAGATTACCTTAGAAAATGCAAGAGAAAAGAAAAATCAGCTCCTTAAAAAAAAAAAGGAGAAATAAAAAAAAAAGAAAAAAGAAAAAGTAAGCAATAAAAAAAAAATGAGCATTGGATGACTAGTAAAAGTAAAAGAGAATTGTTTTTGGATTGTATGACATTATATCTTTGTTTAGGAGATTTACTTTCATATTTATTTTCTTTGGATTCATTCCTCATTGTTCTTATATCCTCTTTGGTTTTAGCTTGATTACCTTTGTAATTTTTCCATCTTCACCATGCCCCTTTATAACTTAGCAAAGTCCTCTTGATTTTTGTGTGTATGTATGAATTCTAATGGAGAAGTAGGCAATGAACAATCTTATGGTTGATCATGCTTCATGTTGTGCATTTTGAGTGATACACTTTACCTTATACACTTGAGTGATTGAGAGTATGTCATGTAAGAATTCTATCTTTTATGGTTCATTCACTTGGTTTGATGAGTTCATTTGTAAATTTGGAGTGTAAGGATTGATTTCAATTTTAGCCATGATATTTGAACTTGATAGAAATTTTGCATACCTTAATTTGTTTTAAGTCCCCTATGGTTTGATTTTGTGATTTACTCCGGAGGGCAAAATCTTAAGTGTAGGAGAATTTGATGTAATATATTTAGGTTTACATTTACAGTTTTAATTTTATTAATAAACACTTTTTATATGCTTTATTTTTATAGTTTTTACCATTTTCTACTTATTTGAATAAATTGGGCCTATTACAAACAAATGTTTTAACTTTGTATTTTCGGTTATTCTAACCTCTAACTATTATTTCGGCCATAACTTTATCTATAGATATTATTTTTCGCTGATTCTAGTTGCATTGGATTCTACACATCCAGGGCTTCAAAATGCATATATAGATCGCTAGATTTGAAGTTGTTTTTGATTTTTTATGATTTTTTTGAAGTTGAGGTAGATTTGTTGAATATTTTGGTGGGATTGCATTTGGACCCTTGTTATTTAATAATTGTATTTGGGCTTTTAGATATTATTGAGGACTTAATTTTTGCTAATTAATTTACCCTAATTAGAATCTATAAATAGACTAATATGATTCTGAATTAGTGTATGATGCGATTAGACACTTTGAGATTTCGTGACTTGGCCAAAATAAGAATCCTTGTTTTTACTATCTCTCGAACTCTCTCATTCTTTTCTCATTCTTGCGTGAGTTAAGTGTTTTAATGGAAGGCTAAACCTCTCGTTCAATCTACAAAATCCAAATGTCATAATTTTGACATGAGTTCTGCGTTAAATTACTCTGAGTTTGTTCTCTTTTCTCTCTAATCTCAAAATTGTGTATTGCGATCGTAATTGACTTTTCTATTCTTAGAATTCAAATTAGGACTCGATTGATGCTTTGATTCGATAATTAATGCGGATTAGGTTAAATGATTATTTGATTTAATTTGTAACTCTTTTCAATTAGGTTATTTGATTGAATTAATAATTGAATTAGGTGATTGTTCAAACACGAATTTAAATCTTTAGATACTGTGATAGCCGGAGTTACACGTAATTGGTATTCTGTGGATTGATGTTTCTTAATTCATTTTTACTCATTTTAACTCTGTCCATAATTTAATTTGATTAATTTTTAATTTTTAAAACCCCAAAAACCTTATTTGCATTTTTTTAAAACAAAACTTAAAATTGAATTTGATTAAGAATGTGACTCCGTGAATCAACCTAGGTTTGACTCTATCTTTAAAAACTTAGTTGTTTTGATAACGACTCGACATCGTTTATCAATATACAGCAGAAGTCGTTATCAACCTATGAGAAATAGTTACTTGTTAAGGTTTTTGTAGTTTAGAAATGGAGGCACTACCTTTTAAATAGGCATTTCGTTGTGAAAACTTACCATTATATTCTTAAGTATATCATGGATCGAAAGTGGACCAGGGACTTTCAGCAAAAATGGTTAGTAAAACTTATGGAGTTTGATTTCTCCATTGAATATAGGAAGGGCCAAGATAATGTGGTGGTTGATGCTCTCTCTAGGATTGATGTTGTTAAATGTACTAGTTTGATTACCATTCAATGACAATCTAATATGTTGGACAGAATCCATCAATCTTAGGTTGCTGACTTGAATATGTAGAAGTTAATCAAGGAAGTTTATGGAAACTTAGCTCCTCATAAGGACTACAGCTGGCAGAATGGGGAATTAGGAAGGAAAGGGAAGCTGGGGGTAGGGAATGACTATCCTAAGAAAGGATCTTCTATAGTTGTTACATGCATCTGCTACTGGTGGGCATTCAGGGATCAATGCAACCATGAAGAGAGTAAAAGTTGTGGTTTGTTGGAAAGGATTGATCAATGGTGTCAAGCATTTCATTCAGCAATGTTTCTATAGGTCAATAGTGTAAGTATGATACTTCTGCTAGCCCTGGCCTACTGCATCCTTTATTTATCCCTGAACATGTATGGAAACACATCACTATGGACTTTATAGAGGGTTTGCTTAGTTCCTATGATAAGCAGGTAATTTTTGTAGTTGTGGATAGATTGAGCAAGGATGCTCACTTCATAGCTCTATCATATCCTTATTCTGCTAGAGAAGTAGCTTAATCCTTCTTGGATAATTTGTTTAAGTTGCATGGGTTTCTAGACACCATAAGCAATGATAGGGATCTTGTGTTTGTGAGTCAGTTTTGCCAAGACTTTACGTCATTTTAGGGGGTTCAGATTCAACTTTCCACAAACTACCATCCTTAAACTGATGGACAGTCTGACAAGCATATATCAGACAAGAAGTATCATATTGGTGATATGGTTTATGTGAAACTACACCTTCATAGGCAACTATAGATTAGACAAGAAGTATCAGATTAGTGATATGGTTTATGTGAAACTATACCCTTATAGGCAAGTTTCTGTGGCTCACAAAAATAATGCTAAGTTAAGCCCCAAGACTTTGGTCCTTACAGAATCATTGATTGTATTGGTGCAGTAGCTTATAAACTAGAACTTTCTAATCATTCCAAGTGATGAGGACATGGTTATGGGCAAGAGGAACAATGCACTTGAAGGACTTGGGGGACCTATGACTAGAGCAAGAACTAAGAAGGCTAAGGAGACTCTAAACCAAGTGGTAGCAACAATTCTTGAAGTGGCCCCTAAATTGGAGGACTTAGAGCCTAAATTGGTTCATTGCATTTTTCCAATTGAAGACCCTTGATGCAAGAAGGGCTGCTAGTATTTTTATTTTATTTTTAGGGTTTTATAAGCATTGTAGGCTACTAAATAAAGTTTGTCATAAGTTTAAGTGGGCTACCATATGGGCATACGAATTTAGTCCAATAAATTCTAGTTATTGTTATTTCTTTTATTTTCATTATGTTTTAATGGGCTAGCTGGCCCATAATAACTTTTAGGATTTTGTGGCTGCTAATAGGCAGCCCCTATATATATTCACATTTACATCAATGAAAGCAGATTTAGATTATTGAACAAAACTTTGTGTGAGAGTGATTCTCCCGGGTTCTTGGCTGAACCAAGTCTGAGACTTATCAAGGGCTTTCCACCTCCCTTGTGGCATCTTTGTGGCTTATATTTCTCCCTAAAAGTGGTGCCACCCATTATCACCACCATGTTTCCCTTGAAACCCTAAATTTCCCAATTTTCATCCAAAATAAGTCATGTTCATAACTTCCATTCTACAAATCCTTTTTCAGTGATTCTTGAGTCAAAATTGCTTCCCAAAATGTGACGATTCACCTCGTTTTGGTCTCGTTCAATTTTGAGTTCTATAACTTGAGATATAGTTTCGAGTTCGTAAATGACGTTCTCCAACCCATGTGCATTTTTTTTATCCAAGAAAGGTCCTCTTCCAGAATTCCAGCAAGGGGATTCCTATCATTTGGTCATTAGAGCTTTGGTTCTAGGGTTTGAAAACTATTATTGTTGGAATTTTGTGGTAACATCCTTCTTTAATTCTTTCTCATTACCTTGATATTACCTTGTGTTCTTTCTCTATTGCTAAACCATTGCAAAATTTATGCCTTTGTAGTTAAAAAAAAATTATTACAAAAAATTCGTACAAAAATTTTTTTTTAAAAAAATAGTGGCTGAATGGTTCATGCTTTTAGAATAATTACAATTAAATTTTTTAAGGCAATATATTGGTTTGGTTGAAGGATTGTTGCTAGCATTCTAATTTCAGTTTTTAATTCTACAAATTCATTGTTATGTACCTATAGTTTTGTGGCTGTTTTTCTTCGTCTTTCCCAAACCTTTTTAGCCTACCCTAAGTTTTTAACTTAACACAATTCGGGTGGATTGTCCTTGATGTGGTCTCTTTCTTTTTTATTCACTTAAGAACTCAAGAGAATTCTAGAGTGGAAAAAGGCAAGAGTGCATATTATTAAAAAAAAAAAAAAACCCATATTAGAGTGATACACTTCAGGGTGGTGAGGGTTAAAAAAAATAGCAACTGCAATTTTCTTGTTACGTTTGATTTGTTTGTTTAAGATGGCAGGAAATAATGCTAATGATGGAGCAAGACTTTCTCAACTCCAAATGAGAGCTTTGACACAACATTTGGAGAGGTTGATAAAGCAACATAATGATGAGCTCCACGAGAGATTGGACCAATTGGAGAATAGAAGACATCATGAAGAAGAAAGGAGGAGAGGAAGAAATGATGGTGTTCTTAGACAAAACCCGAATTGACGGTGTTAAACTCAACATTCCTCCATTTAAGGGGAAAAGTAATCTAGAGGCATATTTGGAGTGGGAACTCAAAATTGAGCATATTTTCACTTGTAACAACTATGATGAGGGCCAAAAAGTGAAGTTGGCAGCTGCAGAGTTTTCGGATTATGCACTTGTATAGTGGAATAAATTACAAAAGGAGAAAATGAGAAATGAGGAGTCATTGGTGGAAACTTGGACTGAAATGAAAAAAATCATGAGGAAGAGATATGCCGACTAGCTATGCTAGAGATGTGAAATTTAGACTACAAAAATTGACCCAAGGCAACAAGGGAGTTGAAGAGTATTACAAGGAATTAGAGGTGCTCATGATGCAAGCCAACAATGAAGAATATGAGGAGGTAACCATGGCCCGTTTCCTTAGTGGTTTATTTAATGATATTCGAGATATTGTTGAATTACAGGAATTTGTGGAGATGGAGGACTTGTTGCACAAAGCAATTCAAGTGGAGCAACAACTCAAAAGAAAAGGGGTAACAAGGAGGAGTTCTTCCAACTTTAACACTACTAGTTGGAGGGACAAAAATAAGAGGGAATGGGCTGCCACTTCTAGTAATTCAGCACCTATTTCTCAAGGGAAAACTTCATCAAAGTCCTTGGAACAGCCCAATAAAAAGAGTAAAGATGTGAAGTGTTTCAAGTGCATGGGCATGGGACACTATGCTTATGAGTGTCCTACCAAAAAGACCATGATTCTCAAGGATAATGGGGAGTACACTAGTCAATTTGAAACTAGTGAGGGAGAAGAGAGTAAAAATGTGGAGGAAGAAGAGGCCGTGGAGGGATATGTGTTGATGATTAGGAGGTTGTTAGGGAGCCAATTGAAGCTTTTGGATGTGTCCTAAAGAGAGAACATTTTCCATACTAGATGTTCTATCAATGGGAAGATTTGCATGGTGATTATTGATGGAGGGAGTTGCACCAATGTGGCTAGTTCTAGATTAGTGTCAAAGCTAAATTTGGCCACTAAACCACATCCTAGGTCATACAAACTTCAATGGCTTACTGAGGATAGAGAGGTACAAGTAAGACAGCAAGTAGAAGTGGAAATTTCCATTGGAAAATACAAGGATAAGGTGCTATGTGATGTAGTTCCAATGGAGGCCAGCCATATACTTTTGGGGAGACCATGGCAATTTGACACTAGAGCCATCCATGATGGTTATTCCAACAAGATCTCTTTCATGCACCAAGATAAAAAAATTGTACTCAAACCATTGAGTCCTAAAGAGGTGTGTGAGGATCAAGTGAGGATGAGAGAAAAGATTGCTCAAGAGAGGAAAGATTTGCAAAAAGAGAGTAGTCTTAAAAAGGAGAATGACACACTTGAGAGAAAAAAATAGTGAAAAGAAAAAGAGTGAAGCGCTTGAGAGAAAAGAGTGTTGTTTGGCAAAGAAAAGTGAGGTAAAGAGGTTGTTTCTTACTAAACAGCCCGTATACCTTTTGTTTTGCAAAAATCAGATTTTGAATACTAAAAATTTTGATGATTTTGAATTGCCTTCTAGTGTTAAATCTCTTTTGCAGGATTTTCAAGATATTTTTCCTTCAAGTGTACCAAGTGGTTTACCACCATTGAGGGGGATTGAGCACCAAATTGATCTCATTCTGGGAGCATCTTTACCCAATAGGCCAACATATAGAAGCAATCCACAAGAAACAAAAGAAATTCAAAGGCAAGTGGATAAGCTCATGAGTAAAGGATAGGTAAGAGATAGTACGAGTCCATGTGTTGTACCGGTAATTTTAGTCCCTAAAAAGGATGGAACATGGAGAATGTGTTCAGATTGTAGAGCCCTAAATAACATCACCATAAAATATAGGCATCCTATACCTAGGCTTGATGAATTGCATGGTGCATGTTACTTCTCTAAAATTGATCTAAGAAGTGGATATAATTAGATTAGGATTAGAGAAGGGGATGAATGGAAAACTACTTTTAAAACAAAATATGGTTTGTATGAATGGTTGGTTATGCCGTTTGGTTTAACTAATGCACCTAGTACTTTCATGAGATTGATGAACCATGTTTTGAGAGAATTTATTGGCACATTTGTTGATCGCGAGTGTCGCTCTCAGACAAATTAATAAAAGTCGAATTGCGTAAAAATTATGTAGTAAGAGGTGTAATCCGAGTCGTCTTCCAATGATAATAATGTTATATGATTATAAAATTAGATGGGGTTTGATTTATAGAATAACACTAACTAGAATCAAAAGTTAACAAGAATTAAAAACTCTAATCCAAGAATTTAGAAGAACTACGACCACTCTATCATCGAATTCCAAGAAGATGCATCAACCAACAAATTAGTGATTAATATTAAATTCAAATGAAACCTCAATTCAAATTAAGCATTCACGCGAGAACCTTCATGCATTCAATTAACACACAATTCACTCAAAGTTCAGAGACCTCTAGAACCTAATCGATTTGTGTTAATTTAATTCACCAATGCCATTAATCTTAGATCTCAAACCTAAAAATCTAATTCACACTCCTTCAAGAATTAATTACATACATCAACCGAATAATATATAATCAAACAACTGCAAAATTATCAATCCAAATGAAGAACTTCAATTTGAAATCATAATTAGCAAAAAGAGAAAGAAGGAAGAGATGAAACCAAATTTGTTGTTGAATAAATTGCGAAACCGATCCTCAAGAGTGTCTCAATCCTTGGACTAGATGAAAGTCTAAGCCTCCATTAATGGAGGAAAATGAAAAGTAAAAACGGAAGAGAAAAAAAAACGAGAGAGAGAAGAGAAGAAAAGAGAAGAGGAGCCAAAAACAACTTAAAATTCAAAATTCAAAATTCAAAAATTTCGTTCATCACCTTGTTCCATTTTTTTGGCTATGAAAACGGTCTCTTTTTGGTTCGTGGCCTGAAGGACAATTGTAGCCTTGGATGTTAGCTTCAAAACGCCACTGGAATGGGCTTAATCGGACATCTGTGGACTGAGATATAGCCCAAATACTGCACCTTGCTCAGGATCCGCGACTGCAGCGTTTCGACTTCTTTCATGCCCAGTTTCAGCTTCCTATCATCAGAATTGGTTTCTGACATCTGTATAGCAATTGTGCACCTTTCTCTTAACTTTCCTACAAATGAAGAATCAAAATGAAAGGAGTTGTACAACTCAAGATATAGTCCAGAAACCAAAACAATATCAGAATTTGCCAAATACTGGAAAAATTAAATAAAGCCCAAATAAAATTCAAACATCATAAAATGATCTAATTCAACCAATTAGGCACAAAAGAGGATTAATAATCTAGGAATGAGAGAAAATAATGTTATAAAAATCTAATTAATCAGGTGTACTTTGATGATATTCTTGACTATAGCACTACTCTAGAGTTGCATCTTGAACATTTGAAATCTATTTTGTGTGTGCTTAGAAAGGAACAATTGTATGCCAATCTTGAGAAATGCATCTTTTGTACTGACCACGTTGTATTCCTTGGCTTTGTTGTTAGTTCTAAGGGAGTGCAAGTAGATGAGGAAAAGGTTAAGGCCATCCAAGAATGGCCCACACCTAAAACTGTGAGTGATGTAAGGAGTTTTCATGGTTTAGCAAGTTTTTATAGGAGGTTTGTTAAACACTTTAGCACCTTGGCAGCACCTCTTAATGAAGTGGTTAAAAAAATGTGGTTTTTAAATGGGGAGAGAAACAAGAAGAGGCCTTTGCTGCCCTAAAACATAGGCTAATAAATGCACCCATTCTTGCTTTGCCTAATTTTGATAAATCTTTTGAAATTGAATGTGATGCATCCAATGTGGGAATTGGGCTGTTTTGTTACAAGAAGTTCATCAAATTGCTTATTTTAGTGAAAAGTGAAGTGGGGCTGCTCTTAACTATTCCACTTATGATAAAGAATTGTATGCCTGAGTAAGGTCTTTAAAAACATGGCAACATTACCTTTTACCTAAGGAGTTTGTGATCCATAGTGATCATGAGTCCCTAAAATACTTAAAGGGACAAGGCAAGCTTAACAAAAGGCATGCCAAGTGGGTTGAGTTTTTGGAACAATTTCCCTATGTCATAAAGCATAAAAAGGGGAAAGGGAACATTGTGGCCGATGCTTTATCTAGGAGACATGCATTACTTTCTATTCTTGAAACTAAGTTATTTGGACTCCAATCTATAAAAGAAATGTATGTGAATGATGAAGTTTTTGGTGATATATATGCTGCATGTGAAAAGATGTCTCAAAATGGTTATTATAGGCATAATGGTTTTTTATTTAAAGAAAACAAATTGTGTGTGCCTAAATGTTCCATTAGAGAATTGCTTGTTAGTGAATCACATGAAGGGGGATTGATGGGTCATTTTAGGCTTAAAAAGACGTTGGAAACTTTGCAAGAACATTTCTTTTGGCCTCGTATGAAATGTGATATGCATAAATTTTGTGAGCATTCCATTGTGTGTAAAAAGGCTAAATCCAAAGTGATGGCACATGGTTTATATACTCCTTTGCCTATTCCTGAATATCTTTGGATTGATTTGTCTATGGACTTTGTTTTGGGGCTGCCTAGAACAAAGAGTGGCAAAGATTCTATTTTTGTTGTTGTTGATAGGTTCTCTAAGATGTCTCACTTCATACCTTGTAAAAAGGTAGATGATGCTTGTCATGTGGCAGAATTGTTCTTCAAAGAGATTGTGAGGCTCCATGGATTGCCTAGAAGCATTGTAAGTGATAGGGATGCCAAGTTCTTAAGTCACTTTTGGAGAACTTTGTGGGGAAAGCTAGGTACTAAATTGTTATTTTCTACTACTTGTCACCCACAAACCAATGGACAAATTGAAATAGTCAATAGGACATTAAGCACCTTGTTTAGGACTGTTTTAAAGAAAAATCTTAAGTCTTGGGAGGCATGTTTGCCTCATGTAGAATTTGCATATAATAGGGCTGTCCATAGCACAAAAAATTATTCTCCATCTGAAATTATTTATGATTTTAATCCATTAACTCCTCTTGATTTGTTGCCTATGCCTAACACTTCTATTTTTAAGCATAAGGGAGGAAAAACTAAAGCTGATTATGTGGAAAAGTTGCATGAGCATGTGAAAGCTCAAATTGAAAAGAAAAATGAGAGCTACGTTAAGTAAGCAAACAAAGGGAGGAAGAAAGTTGTATTTCAACCTCAAGATTGGGTTAGGGTGCATATGAGGAAGGAAAGGTTTCCAGATCAAAGAAAATCCAAACTCCAACCTAGAGGAGATGGTCCTTTTCAAGTATTAGAGAGGATCAATGATAATGCTTATAAAATTGACCTCCCAAGTGAGTATAATGTTAGTGCAACATCTAATGTTTCAGACTTGTCTCTTTTTGATGCAGTTGACGAAGTGTTGGATTTGCGCTCAAATCCTCTTCAAGAGGCAGGGAATGATGAGGACATGGTTAAGGACAAGAGGAACAATGCACTTGAAGGATTTGGGGACCTATGACTAGAGCAAGAACTAAGAAGGCTAAGGAGACTCTAAACCAAGTGGTAGCAATAATTCTTGAAGTTGCCCCTAAATTGGAGGACTTAGAGCCTAAATTGGTTCATTGCATTTTTCCAATTGAAGACCCTTGAAGCAAGAAGGGCTGCTAGTATTTTTATTTTATTTTTAGGGTTTTATAAGCATTGTAGGCTACTAAATAAAGTTTGTCATAAGTTTAAGTGGGCTGCCATATGGGCATACGAATTTAGCCCAATAAATTCTAGTTATTGTTATTTCTTTTATTTTCATTATGTTTTAATGGGCTAGCTGACCCATAATAACTTTTAGGGTTTTGTGGCTGCTAATAGGCAGCCCCTATATATATTCACATTTACATCAATGAAAGTAGATTTGGATTATCGAACAAAACTTTGTGTGAGAGTGATTCTCTCGAGTTCTTGGCTAAATCAAGTCTAAGACTTATCAAGGGCTTTCCACCTCCCTTCTTGGCTAAAATGGCACTACCCATTATCACCGCCACGTTTCCCTTGAAACCCTAAATTTCCCAATTTTTGTCCAAAACAAGTCCTATTCATAACTTCCATTCTACAAATCCTTTTTCAATGATTCTTGAGTCAAAATTGCTTCCCAATACGTGAGGATTCACCTCGTTTTGGTCTCGTTCAATTTTGAGTTCTATAACTTGAGATATAGTTTCGAGTTCATAAATGACGTTCTCCAACCCTTGCGCATTTTTTTTATCCAAGAAATGTCCTCTTCCAGAATTCCAGCAAGGGGATTCCTATCACCAAGGTTGACAATGTATTTCATGTATCACAACTTAAAAAACATATTGGAGATGCACTAACTTCAACCAATCTACCCTATCAAATTGAGGGAGCATTTGCTGAAATAAAACTTGAGGCCATTTTAGATAGAATGATTGTGAAAAAAAAGAAGCTACAGTGACTAAAGTTTTGGTCAAGTGGAAACATCAGCTTCCAAAGGATGCAGCTTGGGATTCTATTATGATTGAGGCAGAAATACCCTTCATTCCATCCTTGAGGTCAAGGATGTTTCCAAGGGAGGGACATTGATATGAAATAAAATTGTTAAGTTGGTTAGTTTGCTAGCTATAAGTAGCAAGTTAACTAATTGATCTACATTCAATTCATATCTTGTAATAACTTTTGTAAATCTATGAGAAATTTCACTAAAATCATTTGGGACTTTTTCTTCAATAAAATTCCCTCTTTTCTTTTTATGTTCTTCGAGTTTATGCTTAATTCTTAGAACTAGGAATATTTATAATAGAAAAAAGGTGTAACTTGTTCGTGATTTTACTCACGATGCCCCAATGCTTATTATTTAAAATTATGTCAGCCACTAGTACTTTGTATTATTTTGTTCCCCTCAATTCTGATCAATGCAAAGTGGATCAAAGATTCACCAGTGTAGCATAAAATCGACTAATCAAATCTAGGTAATAACCATGTAGTGCAATAGCTACTTGGATACTTTTTTCCATTTTGAATGTTGTATACCTATTTTTTAACTAACATGTGGACATAGTAAAATTTAGTGAAGTCAGTTACCATTGTTTCTAGTACAGTACAAAACACATTAGTTTAGCATATACACTAAGAATTACTTAAATTGTTTGATATTCAATTTTAGTTAAGTTCAATACTTCTCAAATTTCATGAGATTATTTCGTCACTTAGTATCCCTTTTACCACCACGCATTCACTCATTATAGGGAGATGATAAATCTATATCAAGAATCATTTCCTCAGCTTTATTAAAAGGTGAGCCAGCCTCCCATTCCATTTCTCTTCTACAATCCAAAAATACTGTCTTGAATTGGCCTAGAGTATTGCTAGGTGCACCTTTCTCAGGTGCATTGTCACCATTATCATCTGGAACAATATCAAACATGCTTAAAACATTATCAGGTGCATGCAAGCCAGGGTAATTCAGATAACAGTCATGACTCTCCACCATAAGATAATTCTTTACACCTTTTCCTTTCTCATGCATATCATAATTCTCCTTGATATGGCAATGCTTTCGAGCAATTTCCCAATGCTAGGCAGTCTAGTTAGGGTGACTCCAAAGGTAAAGAGGTGGCGGTTTCATGTTCTAGTCTTCCAATTGTTTATTATGTGTATTGATAGGAACTGAGATTTTTTGTTGAATAAACAGAACCAATACAAGGAGTATCCCTAGTATTACAAGCAAAGTAATAGAAACAGAACAACGTAAAACAAACCGCAACAATCTAGTAATCAATGAGAGAAACCCTCCTATAGCATAAGCTACCCCAGTGACCTCCCCAGATATTTCTTACCTCCTTCACTCTGATCATCTATCCTATATCCCTCCCTCAGTTACTCCCTCCCTCATCCATGTCATTCAGTTTGTTATTCAGTTAGAATCTTCCCTAACAGCTTCTCTACCCACAATCCTTTTTTTACTCCTCCTTTTCTGGTATGTTTTTAGTAGAGGCTTATTTGGCTTGGGCCCAACAATACCCTTCCTCATTGAAAGGAACCATGTCCTCAAGGTTGAAGTGAGGAAATATGGCCGGTAGTAGATCAAATTCTTCCATTTAATCAGAACCTCCTAGTACCCATTCATGAGTTTCCTGGCATCCAACACCTTTTCAAGCTTAATTTGGAGCTCAAATTCTTCTATTAAATAGGGAAGCAGAGCTTGACTGGGTCGACTAGTAAGGGGACCTTCTTAAGCTAAACATGGAAAATAAGGGGCACTTGGGATGATTCTAGCTGCGATGACTTATAGGCAACAACTCCTATTTTCTCTTCCACACAAAAAGGGCTATAAAACCTGGGGCTTAGTTTTTTGTTTACCCTTTTCGCCAATGACTTCAACCTATATGGTTGAGCCTTCAAGTACACCATGTCCCCAATCTGATATTTCACTTCTCATCGCCTCTTATCCGCCTGCCACTTCATCCTTAACTGGGCTCTAACTAAGTGTTGTTTAAGCTTCTCTATGATGCTATCTCACAACAGCAACAATTGGTCCACCTCAGCCACCACCGTACTATCCCGATAGTAAGGGACAATTATAGGAGGGTCTCAGCCATAAAGTGCCTTGAATGGGGTCATCTTAATATAAGCGTTGAATGACGAATTAAACCAAAATTCTCCTGGTAGCCAATTCACCCATTAATGTGGATGATCACTCACATAACATCTCAAATAGGCTTCAATGGTGCGGTTTGTGACTTCGGATTGGCCATCTGTTTAAGGATGGTATACCGAACTGAATTTCAACTTAGCATAGCTAAGGTGGGCAAAACCTCCATTTCCCTCTTAAGTTGGTCAATGCCATTTGTGCCTCTTCCGTTTATTTGAAATTATTCTTCTTTAGTAATTGCGTGAGAGGTTTAGCAATAACACCATAATTCCTAACAAAGCGATGGTAGTACTTCGTTAACTCCAAGAATCCCCTCAAACTGCGAATGTCCTTAAGTGTTGGCCATTGTGTCATAGCAGAAATCTTTGCAGGGTCAGCAAAGATTCCAGCAGAGGATATTATATGCCCAAGATACTCCAGCTATGACTTTCCAAAACTGCACTTCTTATTATTGATCCACAACTCTTGGCTTCTTAGCAATTGAAGAAATACACCCAAGTGATCAATATAGGAAGAGTAATCTGGGCTATACACTAAAATATCATAAAAAAAAGACTAATATGAATTTATGTAAATAAGGTTTAAAAATCTGATTCATCAATGATTAAAAAGTTGAGGGAGCATTGATTAACCCAAATGGAATTACCACATACTCATAGTGTCTTTCATGCGTCTAGAAGGCTGTTTTAGGTATGTCCTCTATCCTCATGCGAATTTGGTGGTAGCCTGACTTTAGGTCAAGTTTAGAGAAGACGGTGGCCCTTCCCAGCTCATCCAATAGTTCTTCAATGACTGGAATAGGGAACCTGTTTGGAACCGTGATACTGTTAAGGGCGTGGTAATCCACAAAGAAGCACCAGCTACCATCCTTTTTCTTGATGAGAATCAGTGGGCTAGAATAAGGGCTGGTACTGGGTTTGATCAAGCATGTTGCTAACATATCCCTCATGAACCTTTCAATCTCTTCCTTGTGGCAATGAGGATGCCGATAAGGACAAATGTTAGGAATAGTAGCCCCTCCTCCAAAACTATGGCAGGGTCATATTCCCTTAGGGTGGGAGAGTTGTTCCCTCCTTAAACAACTCCCTAAACTCCCTCAATAGCTTCCTCATAGCCTTTGGAGTTGTCATTGCCACATGAGTAGGTAAATCTGTACATCTCAACATAATTATGCCCAGTTCTACATAATAAGCCTCAGCCTCTCTTTTTAACTCCTTTCTAATGGTTTTTAATGAAGCCACTATTTGTTATAGTCCCACGTCCCTTTTTACCTCAATAGTTTTCCCATCCTTGTGCATCTTAATTAAGTGTTGTTGCAGGTCAACACTAAATTTCCTTAAGCTCTTGAGCCATTCATACCCTAGAACCACATCTACTCCCACTAAGTCAAACAAGAAAAAGTCCTAAATTAGTTGTAAATTGGGTAACTCCAACACCACCCCTTGCAAACCCCGTGACTTCCCAACCTTTGCCCATCTCCCACTTCAACAAAGTACCCTTTCATGGCCTCTGTGGGGATATTTAGCTCTTCTACCAAACCCGATGACAGGAAGTTGTGCGATGCCCCCAAGTCCACCATTACAATTACCCTCTTACTCGAGATCAGTCCCCATAATTTCAATAAGTATTTTGAGGTTATACCAGCAATACTACTTGTGTTTAGTTGAAGATTTACTTCCTCTACTTCATCCTCCTCAAGAACGTTGCCCTGGTAGCATCTTGTTCCCCTTACAGAATTATGTGGAGTTGCTTATTGCAACAAACATAGCCCAGTGAAAATTTCTCATCACAACGGAAGTAAAGTGCTCTTAGTTGCTTCTCATTTTCCTCTTCCTTGGTTAATCATTTGAACCCTAGGCCTCTACGATGTGAGGAAGCGGCAAATAGGTCATGAGAATTGTTTTGATTCCTTTGTGTCTTAACCCAGCTACCACTGGGGTGGTTAGAAAATCTAGGCCCAAAAGAGGAAGTGGATTCGTTCTTTCTGGTCCAGCTCTGCCTAGGCACGTATTGGGCTCTGCTTGTTTCAGCCTAATATGGCTTTTTACCCGTTGACCTACTCCCTTTAGACGAAGGCCCAAACGAGAGGCCCAACACCCTGTTTTTCTCTTCGAATTTCTATGCCATCTCCATCATTGTGCTCAAGTCCCCTGAGTCTCTCAACCTCACCTCAGCTTTGATTTCTTCCTTCAGGTTGTTGAGGAAGGCGCTAATCATAAATTCCTCATCAGCGAAACGTAGCTAGACAGAGAATAGCTCAAATTGTTTTATGTACTCCAAAATTATTCCTCTTTGTTTCAATCCCATTAAAGCCTTGTAGGGATTGTTTGATGATGACGACCAGAAACGCCTCAATAGGGCTTGTCAAAACGCTGGCCAGGTGGTTGTTAGCACTCACGGCTCCCACCATTGATACCAGTTGAGCTCCCTTCCCTCTAAACATACCACTGCCGTATCCACCTTTTCTGCTTTGGGAATGATATTTATTTCAAAATATCGCTCTACCATGGACACCCATCCATAAGGATCATCCCCCGTAAAATAGGGCACTTCAACCCACTTCACCCCTTCCTCCCTTCTCCAAACTTTACCCTCACTATTGCCACCTTATTGGTAATTGTTCGCACCTTTCCTTTCTGCCCTCACCCCTTGTAAGCTGATTCGAACTTGGTCATCATTTTCGTCATCATCTCCTCCATCTTCCTCCTGAACTCCTCCTGCATAGCAACTCGCATGCCCTCTAGTCTTTGTTCAATGTTTTCCAACTGATTCTCCATTCTAATTAATACCATCAGGAACTTCCAAGATCGGGAGCTCTGATACCAACTTGATAGGAACTGAGATTTTTATTGGATAAATAGAACCAACACAAGGAGTATCCTTAGTATTATAGGCAAAGTAATATAAATAGAACAATGGAAAACAGACTGCAGCAATCCAGTAATCAATGAGAGAAACCCTCATGTAGCATAAGCTACCCCAACTACCTCCCCAGATATTTCCTACCTCCTTCACTTTGATCATCTATCCTATATCCCTCCCTCAGCTGCTCCCTCCCTTATCCACGTTATTCAGTTGGAATCTTCCCTAACAGCCTCCCTGCCCCCAATTCATTTTTTACCCCTCTTTTTTTGGTATGTTTTTAGTAGAGGCCCATTTGGCTTGAGCCCAACATGTATCAATAGAATCAGGTAGATAAAATGACTGGAGGGATAAACAAAAATGGAAAAAAGATAAGTTACTTTAAATGTTTATTGACTTGGTCACATAATCTTTAGGTTGAAATCATTTTCTATTACTTACCTTTATTGAAATCATCTCATCATCTTCCCAAATTAAATCATATCCACATTTCTTTATGTAAAGTCTGGCAAAATAGAAATCATTAGTAGTAGAGACATTTTTTTCTTCTGATTATATCAGAAACATGAGGACAAAACATGAAACAACACTAACCATTTAGTTACTTTTGGCATAATAAGTATAAGAAGTTTTGGCTTAAATGTCAATGCCTTGTCAATAAATTTGTTAGCAAGATAACCCTTAACTTCAAAAGGAGGATTCAACCCTATGATCTAGTCAAGTATCAACAATGAAAGGAAAATACATTAATGAAGATATCAATTCTAGAAGTATTCACATGTCAAAGTTGAAATCATTCTACAAGCAGAAGTTCTTTAGAAATGAAAAAAACAAGTTTGTAGCAGGGAAACAGAAAGAAAAAAAAGTAAGATTACATTACAAGTCTACTAGAGAAACATAGTAGTATATATAAGCACCTAGCAGTTTTAAATTTAAAGCAAGAAGCAACCATAAACAAAATGAATAACGATACCACAAATAACTTTACTAGAAAGAGTAGTATAAAACATTAGATGTATTCATTAACAATCATCATTATATTTTGGCTTAGACATTGCAGGTGACCTTCAATACCTTTAGGCAAAGTGACTGATAACTGAGCCAAAGAATGCCTATGCATCTACCTCATGACTTAGTAACTTTTGTAATATGATTATAACTAAAGATACACAAGCTCTAAAACTTGTCATTCAACAAAGGCTCATAGTGATTTTGGTTTTGAAGAGTTAAATGAGGAAGGACAATCTATTATTGATTTCTTAATGTCCTACGACTCTAAAATTATGAACACATGTTTAAGAAAAGGGAGAAACATCTTATCACTTTTAATAGCAGAGTGTTAGGAAACCTCCTATTATTAAGGTGTATAGAAGAGATAGGAAGGCTAAAGGGGATAAAAGCCCTAAGTCAGCTTGTTAGGCATATTCATAATAATAATTGTAACAGAATTAGTTATTTTGTATCTGAATCTAGGCGATAGGGGAGGAGAACAATATTATAAACAAGAAGGTAAAGAGTAATGAGAGGGGGGAAAAGAAATCCTTAGACATGTCAAGAAGAGTTTGGCCTCTCGAAGTGTCATCATTGTATTCTAGTGAATTTGTATGTTTTTTACATTAGAACTAAACAGAGATTCCTAAATAATACAAGTGTCTATTCAATCTCTAGCCTATTTGACACCAGTATCTAATACTAATATTAGAGCTCTAAGATTGAAGCTCTGTGGGTAACACGCTGCGTGGAGAAGGATTCATGGTCAAAAGAACGAGTTTGCAATGGAATCAAGAATCAAGGTGTTAGAGGGGATGTTAGCGGGGTCATTGAAAATCAGGAAGCACAAGACACGAGGCTAAAAAAAATAGACGACCAAGGTATAAGACTCAAGAACAATAAGTTCTTGCTAGGAAAACTTGTTCCTCCACACTTTGGACGGCCAGAGGGAGCATCAAGAAATGAAGATAGGACTTCAAGAAATGAGAAAAGGCAAAACCCAGAGGTAACAGGGGGTTTAGCACATAGGATCGATGGAGGGAACTAGAACTACCACTGTTTTTTGGAGAGGATACATATGGATGGCTCAGCCAGGTAGAAAGATACTTTGTTATCAGAGGGGCAAGTGAGGCAGAGAAAATACAAGCAGTAATAGTGGCAATGGAAGGCAAGACGTTGTACTAGTACCAATAATGGGAGAGCATTGAGAAGAACCAATCTTGGGAGACCTTCAAGGAAGCCCTTCTGCAGAACCCCTTCAAGATGTTGTTGGCTCTAAAACAAATAGGGTCGGTGCAGGAATACCAAGAATAATTTGAATTATACATGACTCCGCTGCGTGATAGGGATCCCACATATCTCAGAAAGCATATTTTTGAATAAGCTCAAGAAGGATATCAGAATGGCTTTAAAATTGTACCCTTCAGCTACCTTGAATGGTGCAATGCGTAGCGCACAGTCCGTGGATGAGTCTGAACGTGCGAAGGAAGAGGAAATGGGTTCAACAAGAACTACACCTAATGTATCTTGGAGGATTAAGGCTGCGGCAAAAAGAGGGTGTGGAATGCTGGGGGAGGCCAGCGGACAAGCGAAGGAAATCTTGACAGCCACTTTGGGGATCTTAGCAGATCGAATGGAGGAACTACAAGGAGGAATAATGGTAATATGAGGCTAACAGATGGAAAAATGCAAGATAAACTCAAGAAAGGGTTGTGCTTCAAATGCGATGAAAAATATGTGCCAAACCACATGTGCAAAAATAGAGAGCTACGAGTTATGATCATGGAAGAAGAGGAATAAATTGCAGGGAAGAAGGAAACTAGCAGGAGTGCACAGGAATAGATACCTACTGAAGAAGGAGTAGGACAGTATCAATCTTTAAAATTGTCTTTTTATTCCATAAAACGATTTATAATGAGGAATTCCATAAAAATGTGGGCAGAAATCAAGGGGAGAAAGGTTATTGTCCTAATTGATTATGGAGTGTTCCACAACTTTATTTTCCAAAGTTTTGGTTGAAGAACTAGGCTTGCTGGTTTTGGAAATAGACCTCTATACGATGCAGGTAGGGGATGGTAGAAGGCTGAGATGTAAGGGAAAATGTCCTCATTTGAAGTTTAAGTTGCAAGAAGTAGAAGTATAGCAAGATTTTTATTTGTTAGAATTAAAGGGAGTTGACATTGTGTTGGGAATAGCATGGCTGGAAACCTTGGGAAGAATCAAGGTGGACTTCCAAGAGATGACAATGGGTATTAACAATGAAACAGGAGTGGCGAGACTACAAGGGGATCCGAGATTGTCCAAGGAAAGAGCAACCTTAAAAGCCATACATAAAGCCCTACTAGATAAAGGAGAAGAGTATTGGATTGATTGTTGGATGAAGGGAACATTGGAGTCACAGAATGAATGAGGGGTACAACAGATACAATAATTATTAGCAGAGTTTACAGATGTGTTTCAGCAACCAGTAGGATTGCCTCCAAAAAGAAAATGTGATCGTTTGATACACTTAAAAGAAGGAACAAATATTCTGAACATTCGACCTTATAAGTACCAACATTACCAGAAAAATTAGATAGAGAAATTGGTCACTGAGATCCTATCAGCTAGAATAATCCAACCCAGCACAAGCCCATACTCCACCCCAGTTATCTTAGTTAGAAAAAAGGATGGCTCGTGGCGATTTTGTGTAGATTTTTTTCCAGGCCCTCAATAAAATCACCGAGTGACAAGCTCCCCATTTCGGTGATAGAAGAGCTAATGGACGAGTTAGAAGGAGCAACTATTTTCTCCAAACTGGATGTAAAGGCTGGTTTTCACCAAATCCACATGAAAGGGAGTGATATTCAGAAGATGACATTCAGGGCTCATGAGGGACACTACGAGTTCCTCGTAATACCTTTCGGCTTGAAAAATGCCCCTTCCACATTTCAAGTAATGATGAACAACGTGCTAAAACCATACCTTCAAAAATTTATTTTAGTTTTTTTTTTTTACGATATTCTTATGTATAGTTGTAGTTTGGATGAGCATATACAACATCTAAAATTGTTCCTGGGAGCACTTTAACATCATGGTTTGTACGCAAACTTGGAGAAATGCACATTCCTACAACGCACCCTTAAGTATCTAGGACATGTGATATCAAAGAAAAGGGTGATAACAGATCCGTAGAAGCTAGAGGCTATCCAAAACTGGCCAGTACCGCGGGATCAGAAGGCCCTCAGGGGGTTCTGGGATTGTTTGGATACTATAAACGGTTTGTGAAGGATTACGGAGCCAAGGCGCGACCTCTCATATAGCTACTGAAAAAGAACGTTGTGTTCCAATGGAATATTTAGGCCTAACGAGCTATTGAGCAGTTGAAGGAGCTCATGCTACAACTTCCTATATTGGCAATCACAGATTTTTTAGAGGAATTCGTGGTAGAAGCAGATGCTTCTAGCAAGGGTCTGGGGGCTGTGTTATCATAGAAAGGGTGACAAGTGGCATTTTAAAGCCAAACACTGTCATATCAGGCCCAACAGAAGTCCATATACGAAAGGGAACTCATAGTTGTCGTCCTGGCAGTGCTAC
Organism: Abrus pulchellus subsp. cantoniensis; assembly: GCA_024086825.1. Taxonomy (NCBI): domain Eukaryota; kingdom Viridiplantae; phylum Streptophyta; class Magnoliopsida; order Fabales; family Fabaceae; genus Abrus; species Abrus pulchellus. The sequence continues at coordinate 19,619,262 of CM044056.1, forward strand.
AGTGGAGGCACAGGGGGTTCTGGGACTATTTGGATACTATAGATGGTTTGTGAAGGATTACAGAGCCAAGGTGCGACCTCTCATATAGCTACTGAAGAAGGAAGTTGTGTTCCAATGGAACATTCAAGCCTAACGAGCTATTGAATAGTTGAAGGAGGTCATGCTACAACTTCCTATATTGGCAATCACATAATTTTTAGAGGAATTCGTGGTAGAAGCATATGCTTCTAGCAAGGGTCTGGGGGCTATGTTATCATAAAAAGGGTGACAAGTAGCGTTTTAGAGCCAAACACTGTCAGATCGGGCCCAACAGAAGTCCATATACGAAAGGGAACTCATGGTTGTTGTCCTGGCAGTGCTACAGTGGAGGCACTATCTGTTGGGGAGGCGTTTTACTATATTTACGGATTAACACAGCTTGAAGTTTTTGACTGATCAAAGGGAATTGAGTGAGGAACAGTTTTGCTAGATGTCTAAGTTAATGGGCTTCAACTTCAAAATCCATTTTAGGCCAGGATATCAGAATCAAGTTGTTGATGCCTTATCCAGGAAAATGATGTTCACTGCCATTTCTGTGATAAGACATGAAGAGTTGGAAGAGTAGGCCAAGAAAGTTGGTCGTGTTAGTAAACTACGCAGAATCATGGATGATTTGCTAACAGATCCCTCAACACATCCTGGGTATGATAGATCCCAACAGGAGGACACTCCGGGTTCTTTCAGACTTACAAGAGAGCTGCAATGGTCCTCTTTTAGGAAGGGATGAAGGCAAACATACAATATTATGTAGCAGATTGAAAGACTTGTCAACGTAATAAATATGCAACCCTTAGCTTAGCAGGGTTACTGCAGCCTTTGCCAGTACCTACCCATTACTGGAAGGATATATCAACGGACTTCATAGGAGGCCTTCCCAAAACACATGGAGTGGATACGATATTGGTGATGGTGGATCGTCTCACCAAGTACGCACATTTCCTGCCATTATGCCATTTGTTCACTGCTAAAGAGGTGGCTACGGTGTTTATGCAGGAAATTATCTTTTTGCATAGGTTTCCAAACTTAATCGTGTCAGATAGAAATCAGGTATTTTAAAGCAGTTTTTAGCGTGAACTATTTTGATTATCCAGGACTCGGCTTTGTTTCAGTATAGCCTACCATCTGCAGATAAATGAACAGACGAAAGTGGTAAACAGGTGCCTCAAAATGTACTTACGTTGTCTTAAGGGAACCAATCCCAAACGTTGGCCTGTCTAGTTACACTGGGCATAATTTTGTTTCAATTCTAACTACAATGATTCCACAAAGATGATACCTTTTAGAGCATTATATAGGCAAGATCCCCCTGTGTTACTAAAAGTGACGACTATACCTCCGAAGGTGGAAAAGGTTAATTGCATTACCACTGACAGAGATAATCAGCTGCGAGAGTTGAGAGCTAATTTGCTTAAGGCTTAGGATGTTATGAAGGCCTAGGCTAACAAAAAAAGGCGCCAGGTGGACTTGGCAGTAGGTGATTGGATCTATTTGAAGCTGCAGCCTTATAGAATGAAGTCAATAGCTCGAAAACCTAATGAGAAACTTAGCCCTAGATTCTATGGGCCATATCAGATTGTTGAGCTAATAGGGCTAGTGACATATAAGCTCTAGCTTCTGGCACACAGCCACATAACCCCTACCAACGTTGCTAATAGATAAGCATGAGTTGGCCCAGGAACCTGAGGACGTGGAAGCTGTAAGGGAGGGGCGCCAAGGTGAACTCGAAGTCTTGATTAAGTGGAAAGATCTACTGGATTATGAAGCCTCTTTGGAATTTGCGGCTTGTATTCAAGATACTTTCTCTCATTTCCACATTGAAGGATAAGGTGGTAGTCAATAGAAGGGTATTGTTAGGAAACCTATTATTATTAAGGTGTATAGGAGAAGAGATAGGAAGAATGAAGGGGATAAAAGCCCTAAGTCAGCCAGTTAGGCATATTCATAATAATAATCATAACAGAATCAGTTATATTGTATCTGAATCTAGGCGATAGGGGAGGGGAACAATATTATAAATAAGAAGGTAAAGAGTAAGGAGAGGGGGGAAAAGAAATTCTTAATCGTGTCAGGGAGAGTTTGGCCTATCAAAGTGCCATCATTGTATTATGGTGCATTTTACGTTTTTTATATTCAGACTAAATAGAGATTTGATAAATCCACATTTTACCATAATTTTTAGTATGATTTTGTTAATAAATAAGTAGTAAAGTGATAAGTAAACTTGAAAAATATTCATAATTGTATAAATAGTTTAGAATTTTAGAGTTTAGTCCAATTTTGAACATTTTAACTCAAAAGTGACTTAATCCTTGTGTAGAAGCTTGAGCTGAGAATTTGAGTTGAAGATTGAAGTGAAGAAAGTAGAGGAATTGAGCTTAAAAGATGAAGAATCAAGTGTTATATGAAGAACGTAATCACTTTGAGTACATAGAGTGAACACTTTGAAGAAGAAAATTCATGAAGATCATCAGAGTAGCTACTTCAAGTGTTCAGAGTAGCTACGTAATTAAGCACGTAACCCCTTCAAGCTTTCAGAGTAGCTACGCTCAAGGCTAATTCAAAACTGTACAGTACGCATAGCTACTTCAAGTGATCAAAGTAGCTATGCAGTACGCATAGCCACTTCAAGCGTCCAGAGTAGCTAGCACGTAGCTACTTCAAGTGCCTAGAGTAGCTACGCAAAAATAACAGAATTTTAAATATCACTTCTAAGTGTCAACTTTGGATGATTTGAGTTCTTAAATCAATTTTGGAAGCTTCTAGAAGACCTTTGATGCTAGAAGACCTAATTTTCACTTGAAAAAGTCCGCTTGATATGTGACTTGCTGTATATTTGTAGAGGAGATTGAGAATATTTGCAAGCATATGATAGAATGTGGTAAAAATGATGATTTTGAGACCAAACATTAAGCCTAAACACTGCTCAAAGATGAGGGTAATACTACTTGTGAGTTGTGAATCATATTTTTCAATTTTGCTCACATGAAACTTTGCTGAATTACTTGAACTCAAATGACAAGTTTTTGTTGGTTGTGTGATTAATTCAGTGTGAGTATCATGATGATTGAATGGATTAATAACTTGATTGAGAATGAGAAATCAGAAAACATAGAACTGGAAAATAGAAAATTTTTGAAAAAAGTCAATTTTGTGCTTAATTTCAATTAGTGGATGAATTTTTCCCCTTTATATGATTTGCTTTGCTTGAGGACAAGCAAAATTCTAAGTTTGAGGTGGTGATAAATCCACATTTTACCATAATTTTTAATATGATTTTGTTAATAAATAAGTAGTAAAGTGCTAAGTAAACTTGAAAATATCATAAAAATTGCATTAATATTTATAATTGTATAAATAGTTTAGAATTTTAGATTTTAGTCCAATTCTGAACAATTTAACTCAAAAGTGACTTAATCCTTGTGTAGAAGCTTGAGCTGAGAATTTGAGTTAAAGATTGAAGTGAAAAAAGTAGAGGAATTGAGCTTAAAACATGAAGAATCAAGCGTTATATGAAGAGCATAATCACTCTGAGTACATAGAGTGAACACTTTGAAGAAGAAAATTCATGAAGATCATCAGAGTAGCTACGCAATTGAGCGCGTAACCACTTCAAGCGTTCAGAGTAGCTATGCCAAAGGCTAATTCAGAACTGTACAGTGCGCGTAGCTACTTCAAGTGATCAGAGTAGCTACACAGTGCGCGTAGCCACTTCAAGCGTCTAGAGTAGCTACGCACTCAATGCGTAGCTACTTCAAGTGCCTAGAGTAGCTACGCAAAAATAACAGAATTTTAAATATCACTTCTAAGTGTCAACTTTGGACGATTTGAGTTCTTAAATCAGTTTTAGAAGCTTCTAAAATACCTTTGATGCTAGAATTCTCAAAGAATAACACGTAGAAAAGCAAAAGGCGGGAAAATCCATATAAATAGAAGTCAGAGGTTCAGAAAAAGGGACTTTTTGGTTCATTTTGTTATTTTCCACTTTGTAACTGTTTTAACTTCCAAGGGAAGTCAGAGAGAGAAATTGGGAGCAACTTTCAAGCTTCATTTCTAGAGGAATCAGAGTGAAGATTAGGTCTTGGAAGATGTTCTTCTTCTTCTTGTCTTCTTCTTCTCTTACTTCTCATTTCTCCATTGTAATATTGTTATAAACCTTTTTGGTTAGGGATTTATGGATCCAGATTTGATGTTGTGATGTAATTGTGGATTGAATCTTGAGATTTTAATTGAATTGAGTATGTGATTCTGTTCTTAATTCAGTTGTGAAATAATCCTTCATTCAATTGAATTTAGAGGAATTTTCATCAATGGAAATTGAGTTTATTTCTCATATCTGAATCATATGCCTAGGTTATTGAGATCTTAGGAATAAGTATCATGATTTAGTAATCCTATAATTTCCAGAACTTAATGCAATATTTGATTGAATTTCACCTAAGGAATTAGGGAGGTTTAATTAGGTATTAGGATCAATGAGGCAAGGAATTGTCCTTTGCTTAAAAAGTAATTGATTATCAATCAATTAAAATTCTTAAGAATTCAAAACATGATTACATTGCAATTGAAAATCTGGTGAAGTGATTCCTAACTATTTTCCACATAGTATTCTTAATACAAATTTCGTATTCTATTTTTACAACAATTCCATTACCTTTTATTGTCTTTATTTCTTACTTTCACATGTTACAAACCTCTCAATGAATTGTTTTGTTCAAAAATTGTTGAATTGTGAAGTGGTAATTGAAATAAGATCCTTGTGAACGATACTTAGGGCTCATATCGAATTCCAAATTTTATTACTTGCTATAACTACCTAGTACACTTGCTAGTTAGTTCTTAAAATTTTGTGACAAGTTTTTGGCGCCATTGCCGGGGATCTTTATTTTCAATATCATTAGTAGCAAGGAGACAACTAGATTGAGCTTTTTGTTCTTTGTTTTCTTTTTGAAATTATTTTTTTCTACATTGAATTTTGTATTACATTTTTTGCTAGTTTTCTTGTACACCTTCGCTGTCCAGTTTTGTATAAATTTTGTGTCACTGTATTTTGTGTAGATTACATGTTTAGATCTTATGATTCTTTCTTAATTCTTCATAGGATATTCTGCTAGTAAATTTTTTGCACTATATTGTTCTGTATTTTCATCATTTTCTTTTAGTGTTTCTGCTGTGTTCAGTTTTCTTAGTGTTATATGCGTGGGAAAAATAAAAACAAGACTGTTCTTGTGTTTGATCCAGACATAGACAGAACATTGAGGAGGCTGAGAAATGAATTAAGAGCATAAATTCAGCAAAGAAAGAGCAAGAATTGAAATCTACACCTTCTACTCCTAAATCGAAAGAACTTCAAATTCCTTCTCCTACACCACCAACACCTCAAGAGAAGATAATGGCTGAATAGAACATGATGAAAAATTTAGGGGATTATGCAATGCCTAACATGCATATACAACTCTTCCATAGTCAGACCTACCATACAAGCCAACCATTTTGAAATAAAACCAGCTTTACATATCTCTAATTTTTTGCAGCTTTGTGATACAATAAGAATGAATGGAGTTAGCGAAATGTTGGCTGCAAGCTCAACCACAAGGAAGCATACCACTTAGGTAGACCATGTTAATAAATTTCTTACCAAATATTTTCCACCATCTAAAGCTGCCAAACTAAGAGGAGAAATTACATCATTCATGCAGCAAGAAAGGGAATCTTTATATGAAGCTTCGGAGAGGTATAAAGAATTATTGAGGAAATGTCCACACCATTGTATACCGGATTGGATGCAGTTGAAAACTTTCTATAATGGAATGAGTCTAGCTACTAGAACCATGATTGATGCAGCTGCGGGAGGATCATTGAATACTAAATCATTAGAAAAAGCTGAACGAATTATAGAGATGATGGCTTCATCTATGTATCAAAATTCCAATTCTAGAGACTCTACAAGGATTGGAGGATATGAAGCCAAAATTCTTGCGACTTTTCTTGCACAAAATTAGCTGCAAAGTCAAATGTTTTCGGAACAAATTGCTGCACTAACTCAGCAAATAAGCAACTTACAAGCTGCTCCAATTCAGAATACTCAACTTGTGATTTTTGTGGAGGAAATCATGCTAATGGAGCATGTGATGCATCTACCAATGAACCTCAAGAGCAAATTAATTATATGAGAAATTTTAGAGACAACAACCCTCATTCCCACCTGGTTTTCAGTATCCTAATAACAGAAATCAGCAGTATTCTAATTGGAATACTCAATATTCTACTGCAAAGAATTTTAATTCTGCTTTACCTTTTTCTGGTGCAGGTCCAGTAGCACAACAATCCTATTTTCAAGGGAATCTAACCACTCAACCTGAAAGGAATCAAAAGTTCTCAAAGCCTATGACTGAAAGGTTGAATGAAATGGAGGAAACCATGCTGCAATTTATGAAAGTAACCCAAACAAGCTTTAAGAATCAAGAATCTTCTATGAAGAAGCTTGAAACTCAAATTGGACAGCTGGCTGAACAATTATCCAGCAGAGAAGAGGGGAGATTTCCTAGCAATACAGTTGTTAATTGATGAATCCATATTTTTACTGATATTTTAGCATAATTCTAGCTCATTTAATAAGGAAAATATATGAAGAAAGCAGAAAAACTCAGAAAAAGAGAATGATTGAAAGTTCTATTTCAATTTGTAGTTATTTTCACATTTGTAGAATTTATGCTTAGTTCTTAAGAAATTTATCTTATTTTTGAAGGAATAATCTGAGCAAAAGTCATGGAAATGGATTATCAATGGAAAGGAAGAGGAAGAATGGCAATGTTGGACTCCAAAATACAAGAATTATGGGATGCAGCCTGGGCGTGATCACTATTGTTAGCGAAAGTGATCATTCCAGAGCCTAAAGGAGAAGAAGAGCCTGTGCGTAATCACTTTTATTTACAAGAGTGAGTGTTGCCAGTGTGCGTTATCACTTTCGCCAACGAAAGTGAGCGTTCCAGAGAAGACTCCATTCCTAATGAGCTGCGAGTTGTCACTTTCGCCAACGAAAGTGAGCGTTCCAGAGACACTTGTATCAGGACAGCTTGCGCGTGGTTACTATTACTCACGAAAGTGATCACGCGCAGCCCTTTGACCTCCTGCGTTGCCACTATTATGAATAAAAGTAAATGTTCCAGAGAAGCCTTTAACTCTGCAAGTTGCGCGTGGTTACTCTTGCTCTTGAAAGTGAACACGCGCACTACATAAAGCTTCTGCGTGGTTACTCTTGTGAAGAAAAGTGACAACGCGCAGAACTGGGGTTTCTATATATACATGATTGAAGCGCGAAAACTGAGATCTTTTGCTCATGGAGGTGGATTCTAACATTCCTTTGATCCTAGGGAGACCATTTCTTGCAATAGGGAGAGCTTTAATAGATGTGCAGAAAGGTGAACTCATGCTTCGAGTTCAAGATGAGAAGGTAATATTTAATGTGTTTGAAGCTTTAAAATATCCAATTGAAGATAGCACATGTATGAAGGTAGATATACTGGATGCTTTCATTACACAACACCATATTAATGAAACTGATGAACTTGCAGTGTTAGAAGAAATAATATCTGCAGGGAGCAATAAATATGAACTTCGCATGGAGAATACGGTATGGAAGTGCAAAGAAGAACTAGAAGCTCTGCCAATTCAAAAATCTGTAGAAAATTCAGTGAAGGAGAAGCTAGAAAAGGATGATAAAGAAGAGGAAAAGCAAAGGCTAGAACTGAAACAACTTCCTTCACACCTGAGGTATGCATTTCTGGATGAGAAACATGAAAATCTAGTTATCATCAATAATGAACTTAAGGAAGAACAAGAGGAAAAATTGCTCAGAATTTTGAGAAAACACAAATCTGCAATTGGATGGAGTATTGTAGACCTGAAAGGTATAAATCCTTCATTTTGTAAGCACAGAATTTTATTTGAAGAGAATTTCAAACCTGTTGTGCAGCCACAAAGGAGGTTAAATCCAGCCATGAAAGAGGTAGTAAAAAAAGAGGTTATAAAGCTGTTAGATGCAGGAATAATATACCCAATTTCTGACAGCAATTGGGTAAGTCCAGTCCAAGTTGTTCCAAAGAAAGGTGGTATGACAGTGGTGCCTAATGAAAAGAATGAACTTGTCCCTACTAGGACTGTAACTGGATGGAGAATGTGCATAGACTATAGAAAATTAAATGATGCAACCAGAAAAGACCATTTCCCACTACTATTTGCCGATCAAATGTTAGAAAGACTTGCTGGACATTCATTTTATTGTTTTCTTGATGGGTATTCAGGATATAATCAAATAGCTGTAGATCCTTTAGATCAAGAGAAAACTGCATTTACATGTCCATTTGGAGTCTTTGCATATAGGAGAATGCCATTTGGTCTATGTAATGCCCCTGCCACTTTCCAAAGATGCATGCTTTCCATTTTTTCTGATTTGGTAGAAGACATCATAGAAGTATTCATGGATGATTTCTCTGTTTTTGGTGATTCTTTTGATGATTGTTTAGCTAATCTATCCACTGTTTTGCAGAGATGTCAAGACACTAATCTTGTGTTAAATTGGGAAAAGTGCCATTTCATGGTACAAGAAGGCATTGTCCTTGGTCACAAAATTTCAGAGAAAGGAATGGAGGTGGACCAAGCTAAAATAGAAGTCATTAATAAATTGGCTCCACCTATCAATGTTAAAGGAGTTAGAAGTTTTTTAGGACATGCTGGTTTTTATAGAAGATTCATAAAAGATTTTTCCAAGATTGCTAAACCCTTGAGTAATTTACTTGTAAAAGATGCAGATTTCATATTTGATGATAATTGTTTGCATGCATTTTCTGTTTTAAAAGAGAAACTGATTTCTGCACCTATTCTTGCAAAACCAGATTGGACACTACCTTTTGAACTCATGTGTGATGCAAGTGATAGTGCAGTGGGTGCTGTGTTAGGACAGAGGAAAGATAGGAAATTGCATGCTATCTATTATTCAAGCAAAGTGTTAAATCCTGCACAAGTGAATTACACAATAACAGAAAAAGAACTTTTAGCTGTTATACATGCTTTTGATAAGTTCAGATCATATTTAATGGGTTCAAAAGTAATTGTATACACTGATAATACTGCTCTGAAATATCTTTTGACAAAGCAGGATGCAAAGCCCAGATTATTAAGATGGATTCTACTCCTCCAAGAATTTGAGCTAGAGATCAAAGACAAAAAAGGGAAAGAAAACAGTGTTGCTGACCACTTGTCAAGATTACCACTTGAAGTCATACCATTTGGAGTGGAACAAATTAAAGAAGAATTTCCAGATGAAAGCCTATTCAAGATTGAATCACAACCCTGGTTTGCTGATATAGCCAACTTTAAAGCTACAGACCATGTTCCAAATTGGATGAATTGGCAGCAGAGAAAAAAATTCTTCCATGATAGCAAATATTATGTTTGGGAAGATCCACTGCTGTTCAAAGTTGGAATAGATGGATTGCTGAGAAGGTGTATACCAGAGGAAGAGCAGCAAGATGTTTTGTGGCATTGTCACAGTTCAGAATATGGAGGACATCATGGAAGTTCAAGAACAGCAGCAAAAGTTTTGCAATCTGGACTTTTCTGGCCAACTTTGTTCAAAGATGCTAAGAACTATGTGGAAAGGTGTGATAGATGCCAAAGAATGGGGAATATATCTAGAAAACATGAGATGCCATTACAAAATATACTTGAAGTAGAACTGTTTGACATGTGGGGAATAGACTTCATGGGTCCTTTCCCTACCTCATTCTCGAATGAGTACATGCTTGTAGCAGTGGACTATGTTTCCAAATGGGTGGAAGCAATTCCTACCAGAACCAATGATGCTAAAACTGTTATTGCATTCATCAAAAAGAACATTTTCTCAAGATTTGGAGTGCCCAGAATTCTGATAAGTGATAGAGGAAGCCATTTTTGCAACAAATATCTAGAATCAGTCCTAGAGAAGTATGGAGTAAAGCATAGAATAGCTACACCCTATCACCCTCAAACAAGTGGTCAAGTGGAGGTTTCCAACAGAGAAATAAAACAGATTTTGGAGAAAATAGTTAGTAGTTCAAGGAAGGACTGGTCTAAGAAAGTGGATGATGCTTTGTGGGCATACAGGACAGCTTTCAAGACACCAATTGGCATGTCTCCTTATCAGTTAGTATATGGAAAAGCCTGCCATTTACCAGTGGAACTAGAACATAAAGCTTTTTGGGCTGTGAAATGGTTGAATTTTGATCAAGTTAGTGCATGAAATAAAAGATTGTTACAGCTGCATGAATTAGACGAGTTTAGACTCAATGCATATGAAAATGCCAAAATGTATAAGGAAAGGACCAAGAAGCTGCATGACAAGTTTATTCTGAAAAGAGATATAAAACCTGGGCAGTCTGTTTTGGTTTTTAATTCAAGGTTGAGATTGTTTCCAGGGAAATTAAAATCTAAGTGGTCTGAACCTTTTGTGGTGAAAGAGGTATTTCCATATGGTGCTGTACTAATAGCAGATCCAAAGGATGGGAGAGAGTTCAAGGTGAATGGACAAAGACTAAAAATCTATCATGGAGGTCAATTTGAGAAAGCCCAAGTGTGCTTAAAATTGGTTCCTCTTGAGTGAGGAACAACTAATGTCAAGCTAGTGACATTAAAGAAGCGCTTTGTGAGAGGCAACTCACATTTCTAACCCAATTTAAGTTTTTTGCATTAATTTTGAATTAACAGTATTCATAGAAGTCAAAATCTGAACTTTTTATCTTGGTTACCTTGCTGAATCTGATGTTTGGAATAAATCTGGTGGCTGATACAAGAATGCAGATTGGAATTAATTAGAATGCTTAAAGTTCTTGTACAGTCTGAATAATAGTTATCAAATTCTGTAAATTCTCTGAAAAATACAAAGTTCTGCATCATACTCATCATATTCTGTAATTTTGATGCTAAAGATAAATTTTGAAGCATGCTAAATCTGTCATTTGTAGCGAATCTGATAAATGCAATTGGACTTCATACTATAATGTGTTATGGAAAAGTCAGAATTGCATTGTGAATATGTTAAGTAGAAATTCTGCAGAATTCAGCCTTGGATGAATGTTGCATATGTAATTAAAGGTGAACATGATGAGGGAAATAGGTATTTTATATGGTGAGTGTGTATCGGAATGATTATGATTTGTTAAGTGAGCCAATTAAAGTTTGGAGAACTTGGATTGATGAAAGGAATCACTCTTTTGCAGGAAAGCAATCACGCAGAGATGGAATTCAGAGATTTCCCCTCTGGAACAATCACTCTCGCTGATGAGAGTGATAACGCAGAGGCAGATGAGAAAAACACAGCTCTCTGGAACAATCACTCTCGCTGATGAGAGTAATAACGCAGAGGCAGATGAGAAAAACACACTCTCTGGATCACTTCCTTTCCTTGTCAAGAGTGATCACGCGCAGGTAAGTATAGAATATTTCATAGCGCGTTACTCCTTTTACTGATAAAAGTAACCACGCTCAAGCAATAAGCTTGCGCATTATCACTTTGCCTAGAAATAGTGATAACGCGCATTGCATTCAAAATTTCCAAGCTCTCTGGAACACTCACTCTGTTCGACAAGAGTGATAACGCAGAATTTTATTAATAAGGGAACGTTCACTTTTCACTTAAAAAGTGGGCACGTGCACACGCGTGACCCCAGATTCAATATAAAGGAACCACGCTCACATCCATTTAAACCTAAATCCCATTTCCCTCTGAAATTTCTTTGACTTTCAATCTTTCGTGAAGCAACCAGCAAGCAATTTCTCACTCTTTTTCATTGTCATTCACATTTTTGAAGCTCAAGGTACGTTCTCTGCATTCTCTGAAATTGTATTTAGGGTTTTTCTTTGCTGCAACTCTGGAAAAAGGTCAAAAATGGCAAATGGGGAAATATCTTGAGCGTATTCGATTTAAGGAACTTTAAATACTGTGAAGAGGTTTTCAAAGTCATTCAATCTCCTCTGTTAACATATTCACATCTGCATTATGCGAAAAATCTGAACATGACTTTGAAAGAAATAGAAATATTCCAGTTGCCATCAACGAAAATACTCTTTGCATGAAATATTTGAATGTTGATGTCGAATCGAGTTGTATGGAATAAATTATCGCTGTATATTGCACCGCTCGATTGTACAGATAGCATACTAATGGTCCCGCATTGTCGATATTTAGTCTCTGATGACAATGAATGAGTGCACTGTTCTAATTGTATGTAATTCAAAGAAACAATAGGCAATATTCTGGATGGAATTTTACTGTCAGAAGATAATTTCTTTTAGGAACCATTAGTAGTTAAAATCTGGTTGAACATTGTGATTCTTTTTGCATCTATTTGTTAACCTGATGTGCTTTGAAAGTGTGCACTCTCAACTACAAATTTAAAGGTTTAACCAATTTTGACTGTGATTGCTTAGTAATTTGCAATAGTGCTTGTGTGTTTATATGATTACATTCTCATGACAGCAACTGATTGTAAAAAGATACATACTGCAAATTGGAATTCTGCACATGGATTGATTGAATTTATCTAGTAAAGAGATGTATTCTGTCACAATTCTATGTCATGAATTTTAAACTGTCAAATTACTTGCTTGTTTTTGCAGCCATTTCAAAATGGTTAGAACTTCGTTGAATACACCAGTTGGACCTGCTAAGAAGACCAAAGCTAAATCTGCCAGCAACACTCCAAGAAGGAGATCTATCAGGAATATGCAAGTCGGAACAGCCAGGAATTCTCCAACCACAAAAAGAGCAAGAACTGATGGTGTCTCACCGTCCTCACCCATTGAAATCGCTGACCCTCCTCAGCCAAGAGTAACCACACATGCAACCTCTTCACCACCTCAGCCGACCAGAAGAAATGCTCCTTCTACCTCTACTCATACTGATCATGATCCAAGGTTCAGGAGTATTGCTCACGAAAACTATTTCAAGGCAAATATTCTGAGGAGGAAGATTGTCCCAGATAGAGCCTTTGAAATTGCTGAAGGAAACTACCCTGAGTACTCAGAAGAAATTCAGAAAAGGGGATGGGACAACTTCTGCTCCTTGGCTGATAATGGTTGGAGAGAAATTACACAGGAGTTTTATGCAAATGCAATGCGGTTCAAGGGAGACCAAATTCCCAAATTTCACACAATGGTCAAGGGTATGAGGGTGGATTTCACTGCTGCCAACATCAATCGAGTGTTGGAAATTTACATTGAAAGGCAACCTGGGCAGATGGACTTCACTGACTTTAAGAATAGTCCAGACAAGGATTATATTGAAATCCTGCACAGAATTGGAAAGCCAGGCACAACTTGGCAGCTGAACCTCGCCCAGAAACCCAAGTGTATCACCACCAAGAACCTGCTACCATTTGCTAAAGTCTGGAGTACTTTTCTGTTGAACTCTTTCATGCCAGTCAAGCATAGTTCAACCCTGGCAGTAAAGAGGGCTGAATTATTGTTTGCTATCGTTAATGATATGTACATTGATGTGGGGGAAGTAATTAGTGAATGTATCTTAAATATTCTGAAAACAAAAAGAGATTCACTAGCCTTTCCCTCATTAATCACTTTACTTTGTGAGGATGCAGAGGTTGAAGTTGGAGACTACCAAGAGAAAATCAGATCTGCTCCCCCTATCTCTGTCTCAATGGTAAAGGAAATCTATGCCACCACCTCCTGCACTTCAGCTGCACCTATCCCCACCCAGTTCAGAAAGGAGAAACCAATGAAGATGAAGGACATCCTACATCTTTTGGTTGAAAGGCAAAATCAATTGGCTGAACGACAAACTGAGCTCCACAGCAGTTTGAAGGCAGGAACTATGCTCGTAGAATGTGTGTTGATGAATCTTGGTCAGAAGATGGGAATGACCAAAGATGAACTTTATCACACACCAGATTTGGCCGAGAATGCTCAATGTCTACGCTCATCAGTCTTTAAAGACTTGCCAATCTACAAGACTCAATTTCCACAGCCAACTGAAGAAGTGGTGGAGGAAGAGGAAGATGAGGAGGATGAGGAAGAAGATGAAGATGAAATTTCTGATGAAGAGGATGCCCAAGATGACTAGTTTAGGATTTTTGTTCTCTTTTCTTTTAATTCAAATTTTCTCTTGATGGTTTTGTAATTAAGTTTCAAAAATTTTTTTTTTTTGGTTTCATTTTAGAATTTGGGTTTGTAATTTGCACACTTGGTATATTTTGGTTTCATGCTAATTCTGAATAATTATGTTTTGAACACACATTAATTATGCAGAATTCAATCCCTTTTTCACTTGATAATTGACGAAATTTTTTGTGTTTTGTGCAGAAAATGTCACACTCACACAACACTCACACACATTGGCTGATGACACCTGCACAAGCTGCCATGAAAGGGGGGTTATTCCTTACCTCTTGATTCATGTGTTAGCTACACAATACACTGAAAAATTACTGATAATAGTCTAGGTTATGAGCTGTTTTCTGCAAATTAACTGCAAGATGATTGACAATTTTGTGAATTCTGTGTGAATTTCTTTTTAAGTTGTTTGTCCCATTCTCAAAATAAGGTCACACTTGTATGTTCAAAAATGAGGCAGTTGCCACTAGGTGCATAGATTTCTGAAAAGTGCATTGTGTTTTCATTAATCCACATGATCACTTATAAATACCTAGTGAGATTTGAGCTGTCTAATTCTTTTCCTTGTGTGATTAATCATATTTGGCTGCATTCTCTAGAACTTGCCCTTGTTCTTAATTGAATATGCATGTTACAGTCCTCACACACATGATAGAGGCCATGTTTAATATACTTAGTTAGCCTAAAATGCCTTCCCTTATGATTGAATGTCTTAGTTCACCCTTTTGAGCTTAATATCCCTTTTTCTTGAAATTACCTTATTATAAGCCTTGCTGAAAAACCAATTTTTACCATTCAAAAGATCAAAGGCATAATGAGTTTAATCAAGAACGAGTTTTAAAACTAAGTTTGGGGTGGCATCCAGATTTTAATTGCTTGAGGACAAGCAATGTTCTAAGTTTGGGGTAGGAAATATCACAAACCAGAAAGAAAGAACAAAAGTGCTGCAGCAAAATGAAAAATTTATGAAGCAAAGCTGTGAAAAGAACAAAAATGTGAGTTCAAAAGAAAAGAAGTGCAGCAAAGTGCTGCAGAAAAAGAAAAAGAATATCAAAGAAAAGAAGATAGTGACTGAAAGCAAGAAAAGAGATGAAAACTCTGCTGTAGAAAAATTCTGTTTGCTGCATAAGTAAGATAATTAAGGAGGAATAATGCAGATCCAGGCTAGTTTTAAAACAAATCACTCAAAATGCCTCTGATCTTTTGAAATTGCATGTATTGTTTTCCATTTTCTTTGATACCTACCTTAACATTAGCAATGTTACAACCTGAAAAAGTCCTCTAGATGTGTGATTAATTGTACTAAGCAGAGGAGATGGAGAAATTGGGCAAGCATATGGTAGGATGCAGTGAAATTGATGATTTAGAGTGAAAACAGCACCTAAACACTGTTGAGTGATGAGAGAAACACTTCCAAGTGAGCTGTGATCATGTTGATTAATTGTACTCACATGAATTTTGATGAAATATATGAACTTAGGTAGCAATTCTTACTCAATGATGATTATGCAGTAGGAATATCATGATGAGTATTTGGATGAACAACTTGATTGAAAATTTTGCGGAAAACACAGAATTAGAAATTAGAAAAATATGAAAAAAGCACTTTATGAACTGAATTTGAAAAAGGAGGAACTTACCCTTGGTTTAGTTTGATTTGCTTGAGGACAAGCAAAAATTCAAGTTTGGGGTGGTGATGAATCCATATTTTTACTAATATTTTAGCATAATTCTAGCTCATTTAATAAGGAAAATATATGAAGAAAGCAGAAAAACTCAGAAAAAGAGAATGATTGAAAGTTCTATTTCAATTTGTGGTTATTTTCACATTTGTAGAATTTATGCTTAGTTCTTAAGAAATTTATCTTGTTTTTGAAGGAATAATCTGAGCAAAAGTCATGGAAATGGATTATCAATGGAAAGGAAGAGGAAGAATGGCAATGTTGGACTCCAAAATACAAGAATTATGGGATGCAGCCTGGGCGTGATCACTATTGTTAGCGAAAGTGATCATTCCAGAGCCTAAAGGAGAAGAAGAGCCTGTGCGTAATCACTTTTATTTACAAGAGTGAGTGTTGCCAGTGTGCGTTATCACTTTCGCCAACGAAAGTAAGCGTTCCAGAGAAGACTCCATTCCTAATGAGCTGCGCGTTGTCACTTTCGCCAACGAAAGTGAGTGTTCCAGAGGCACTTGTATCAGGACAGCTTGCGCGTGGTTACTATTACTCACGAAAGTGATCACGCGCAACCCTTTGACCTCCTGCTTTGCCACTATTATGAATAAAAGTGATAGTTCCAGAGAAGCCTTCAACTCTGCAAGTTGCGCGTGGTTACTCTTGCTCTTGAAAGTGAACACGCGCACTACATAAAGCTTCTGCGTGGTTACTCTTGTGAAGAAAAGTGACAACGCGCAGAACTGGGGTTTCTATATATACATGATTGAAGCGCGAAAACTGAGATCTTTTGCTCATTTTCTGTTTTGTTAGTTAGATTGTCGTTAAGAAAGAGTGGAGAGAAGATTGGGGTCGAAGCTTGAAGCTCCAAGAAGAGGGATTGGATTGGAGTTCGTGGCCATGGCTGCTCTGCATTCTTCTTCATCTTCTTCTTCTTCTTTCTCTGTTTTTGTTGCAATGTGTGCTTAATTTCCCATAGTTAGGGGTTTATGGAACTCGAATTGATGTATTGATTCGACTTTATCTTCTGAACTTTAAGTTCTTGGATTAATTGAGTTGTTAATTCTGCTTTTCATGCAATCTTTGAATGGAAATTCATTTGATTAATCAAGAGGAATCTTTACCAATGGGAATTGGATTGTTTGCTCCGATCTGAATTGGCAACCAGTGTTTAGGGATTTCTTAGGGATAAGGAGACCTAATTCTGCAATCTTATAGTTCTAATTCTTAATGCAACCTGAAATTGAATCTCACCTAAGGGATTAGGGAGGTTTAGTGGATTGTTAGGGTCAATGAGTTAAGGAATTAACCTTTGGGTAGGTATATGTGAACTGATTGTCAATTATTTAATTGCTTGAATGTTCAGAGGATTTAATTGGATTGATATTGATATTCTTGTGAAATAAATTCCAAACTATCCTTCATTGCTATTTCATTTCATCACAATTTTATACTCTGTTTGTCTGCAAGTTCTTTACCTTTAATTGCTTTGGTTTAGTGTTGTTATATGATACAAATCTCATTCCAAAATTTGTATGACTCAAATGGTTATAATTCTGTGAAGTGGTACTTGAACCTAAATTCCCTATGGAGACGATATTTGGATCTTAAATTTACTTATCACTTGCTGTAATGCTAGTATACTTGCTAGTGTAGATTGCTAACAACATTAATCCAAAAGAACAATGTCAAGCTGTAATGACTAGGAGCGGAGCTATTATGGGGAGTCCTAAACCTGCCGAAAAAAGAGGGAATAATCCTGCTGTAGAGGAGAAATTAAAATCTGGTCTAGATGAAGGAAATTTTACCTTGCTGAATAGAGAAAATTCAAAAAAAAAAAGTTCTCTAAGGGCTATAAGGAAGACAAAGAGACAAATACTTGAGGAGAAATACAAGAGACTTCCTTACCCTCAAAGAATGCCCAATCCAAAACAAGAAAAACAATTTGAGAGGTTTCTAGATGTCTTCAAGAAACTTCAAATAAATATCCCTTTTGCTGAAGCCCTTGAGAAAATGCCTTCCTATGCCAAATTCATGAAGAAGCTGTTATCTAAGAAAAGAAAGCTTGAGAATGATAAAACAATCCCTTTGACTGAAGAATGTAGTGCTATTTTACAAAGGAAGCTCCCTCAAAAATTAAAGGATCCAGGTTCTTTTAGCATTCCATGTTCTATTAAAAATTGCACTGTAGAGAAAGCTTTATGTGATCTTGGGACCAGCATCAATCTCATGCCTCTTGCTATCATGCACTACTAAAAAGTCTGTTTATACAGACGGATTTACAGACGGATTTTTAAAGTATTACAGATAGTTTTTTCTATTACAGACGAATTTACAGATGGACATAAACCATCTATAATATCCTCGTCGGTAAAGAATTACAGACGGATTTGAAAATCCGTCTGTAAGTTACAGACAGATTTTTCCGTTTGTGAGTTACAGACGGATTTTCCCGTCTATATGGTACAGACGGATTCTTTCGTCTGTAACTACAGACGAATTTTTCTGTCTGTAAGTTACAGACGGATTTTTTCGTCTGTAATCCGTCAGTGATATATTTTACTATTATTGATTTTTTTTATTTATATAGATAGTTATTGTCAGGCTTCTAATTTATTATTGAGTAATCTATAATATTTTTATACTTGTTCAATGTTAATTGAAGGATTATTTGGCATTGGAATATATTTAGATGGAGTTGAAATTATTTTAAAAAAAAAAGTGAACAGTACCGTGTGAACAGTGCAAACCGCGTATGAACAGTGCAAACCGCGTACAAACCGTGTATGAACAGTACAAACCGTGTATGAACAGTACAAACCGCATATGAACAGTGGCTGCTGACGTCATCGGTGACGTCACATACGCGTGAATAGTGATCAGTACAAACTGCTGGCGTGAATAGTGCCCTGAACAGTATTTTCCGGCATGAACAGTAAGGCGGTGAACAGTATTTCCGTCGATGAACAGTAAATTTTCTATAAAAAGGGGGCTTCACACGAAATTTTCATTTCTTCACCTCTATCCAAGGTTCTCAAAGGTTCTAAGGCCGTAAACCATCATTTCTCTCATACTAAACCTTCCTAAACTTAGATTTCTCGCCAAATCTGAGATTCTACATCTATTCTGAAGGATTGGAAGTAAGTTTCTTTAAGTTTGAAGCTAGATTTACCATTCGTTTCTCTTCTCCTTCTCTTTCTTATAGAAATTCATGGTGTTCTTAGGAGAAACTCCGTTCTAAAGCTGAATCTTCGGTGAATTTTGTTATAATCAAGTAATATTCGGTAGATCTAGTGTGAATCATCTTTCTGAGGTAAGGGGAGTTTACTTTAACCTATGAACTATGTTTTGAACGGTTTAATATGCTATTTCAAGATATTTTGATATGATTTTGTTAGATCTATTGAATAAAAGCTATTTTCTAAGTCAGAATCGTTGTTAATTAGTTTAAAATGCTGAGATTTTGGCTGATCTATTATAAACTTGCCGTAGTTGAGCTGTTAAAATAATTTTGGTGGCGTGCATCATGCTGAGATATATGTTTTGCATCATTATAGAGCCGAGTTACATGTTTAGGTGGGTAGACATGTAACGGTAAGTTCATGCCGAGTCTTGTCTTTGTCTTGTCTTTGTCTGGATCCAGATAGGAATGGGTCGCTCCGGGTAGCTCGGTTCCTTCTGATTAATTAGGCTGTGAAACCAGTTGGAAGCCGTTTTCATGCTGTGCATTAGATGGGCTGGAAATGCATGGGGTTATTGCTGTGAGAAATATTTTGCTCTATATATATATAATTTTATTTTATGTTTGGTAAGCTCACCCTTGCATTTCTTTCTATGTCGTTGTGTGCGTGTATACTGCGATGATCGTACGGTGGTACGTGAGCAGATGTAGCAGGTGTTGCATCTACTTCACAGGCTGAGGGGCCAGTGAAGAAAAGTTAGAAGCTGGAGTTGAGTAATAATGCATCAAAGTCCTTTTTCTTTATATATGAGACCTCATGTCGAGGGAGTCACGTATTATAATTTTTTTTGGTATTTTGAATATTATAAACTAAATGTAATATTATGTTGATCTGTTGGATATTTGTTGTAAGGAACTTCATTTTTACTTTGAATGAGAAGTGAATTTTTATACTTATATTCTCTATTATTTACCTATTTTTAAATAAGTATGTGGTGTAGAAATAATGTTCTCGGTCCTTTATAAAAAGGGGTCGTGACATTTTAGTGGTATCAGAGCATGGTCTAGGTAAACCTACAGGGTGAGGTTGTTAGGCGTCAGTTGTGCATATTAAACATGTGAGTTTTAGCTGTGAATCATATATCATGATTTCTATTCATCAAGTTGTGAGGGAACGAGCTTGATCACCTCGATTCTCAGACATGATTGATGTAGGAAACTTGGTATATGATACTTGGGTGAGCTATAGGTGAGTCGTACTGTGTGAATAAGAGACTGTTAAGCTAAGCTGTAAATGATTGCTGAAATGAGTGTGTTTGCTATGCTATGTGAATGTTGATATGTTGTTATACTGAGTACTAAATTGATTAAATTTTTATGATATACTAAATATGAATATATCACTGTAAGCTGAATCTGTAAATATAGCTATGTGGTGGTATTGCTGAATGTGTTAAACGTTAGTAATTTAAGCTAGTCTATATATTAGGATGGCTAGACCAAGAAAATCTGTTGCAAACCCTCCTCCTCCTGTTGACGTGAACCAAATGGCTCACGCCATGGAGGCTGTGGCAAGTACTTCTCTCTGTGTTGTTTGATTCTGGAGCCACACACTCTTTTATTGCGGACAATTATGTGAGAAACTTAGGATTACCGGTGGGCGATCTAGGATGTGACTTAGTAGTATCGACACCTACTTTAAGTTCAATTAAGACTTCGACGGTTTGTGTTAGGTGTCCCATAGCAATTGAGGGACGAAGATACAAAGTAAATCTTATTTGTATCCCGATGTCAGGGTTAGATGTAATCTTGGGTATGGATTGACTAACTGCCAATCGTGTGCTAATTGATTGTGGCCGGAGGTGTTTAATCTTTCCTGAGCAGCAAGTTTGTGTAGAATTAATTTCTACTCGCCAAGTAGAAACATCCTTAGGTGAGGGAGTATCTTGTTTTGTTTTGTTGGGAGTTATGAATGCAGAAGTGGAGCAAAGCCTTCAGTCAATACCAGTAGTACGAGAATTCCCTGAGATTTTCCTAGAGGATATTCCTAGAATACCTCCACGTAGAGAGGTAGAGTTTGCTATAGATTTGATTCCTGGAGCTGAGCCAGTGTCTGTAGTACCGTATAGAATGGCGCCAAAAGAGTTAATTGAGCTTAAGGAGCAGATCGAGGATCTAATGCGTAAACAGATGATTAGACCAAGTGTATCACCTTGGGGAGCCCCAGTTCTCTTGGTGAAAAAGAAGGACGGAAGTTCTAGATTATGTGTGGATTATCGTAAGTTGAATAAGTTGACAATTAAGAACAAGTACCCATTGCCGCGAATCGATGATTTGATGGACCAGCTGAGAGGTGCTAAGGTATTCTCTAAGATTGATTTGAAGTCCTGGTACCATCGATCCGAGTGAAGGATGAAGATATTCCTAAGACTGCTTTTCGCACTAGATATGGTCATTATGAGTATATAGTGATGCCTTTTGGAGTTACAAATGCTCCAGTTGTGTTTATGGACTACATGAATCGGATCTTTAGACCTTTCCTGGATCGATTTGTGGTAGTCTTTATTGATGATATTTTAATTTATTCTAATTCGTCGAAGAACATGAAGAGCATTTGAGGACTGTACTTAATGTTTTAAGGAAAAACAGGTTGTATGCTAAACTGTCTAAGTGTGAGTTTTGGCTAGAGGAAGTGAAGTTCCTTGGTCATGTTATTTCAGCTAAAGGAATTGCAGTTGATCCTTCCAAAGTTGAAGCGGTGTTGCAATGGGAAAGGCCGAAGACAGCCTCAGAGATTCGTAGTTTTGTGGGCCTAGCAGGTTACTACCGGAGATTTATAGAGGGATTCGCGAAGATAGCTGCACCATTAACACGGTTAACTCACCGTGATCAACCCTTTGTGTGGATCGAGGAATGTGAGCAAAGCTTTAATGAGTTAAAACAGAGACTAACTTCTTCGCGGTGTTGATTCTCCCGATACTAGTCGACCGTTTGAGGTGTCTTGTGATGCTTCTCATCGTGGATTGGGGTGTGTGTTGATGCAAGATAAGAGAGTGGTAGCTTATGCATCTCGCCAATTACGAACTCATGAGCGAAATTACCCGATTCATGACCTTGAGTTAGGCGTAGTCTTTGCTCTGAAGGTGTGGCGACACTATCTTTATGGAGCTCAGTTTGATGTAAATAGTGATCATAAGAGTCTGAAGTATTTATTTGATCAGCGAGAGTTAAATATGAGGCAGAGACGTTGGGTGGAATTCCTTAAGGATTATGATTTTCAGCTCCAATACCATCCAGGAAAAGCTAACGTGGTGGCCGATGCATTAAGTAGGAATGTGGTTCAGGCATTCTCCCTAAGAGTCAGTGAAACCCTTTTGGTAGAACAATTCCGAGACCTGAATATACATGTGGACTTATCACCCGAAAAGATTAGTTGTAGCCGAATTGTGGTGACTAATAATTTCTTACAGGAAATTAAAGATAAACAATTGTGGGATCCAATGTTATGTCGGATTGTATTTCTCTTAGGGACAGATAAGACAAAGGGTTTCAGTAAAGGTGTTGATGGTATTCTCAGATGTCAAGGTCGAGTTTGTGTCCCTAGAGATACTGAATTAAAGAGAGCAATTCTAGAAGAAGGACATAAGGGTAGTCTCAACATTCATCCTGGTGTTACCAAGATGTATCAAGATTTAAAGCAGATGTTTTGGTGGTCAGGCATGAAGCGAGAGATAGCTGAGTTTGTTAAAGCCTGCTTGACTTGTCAAAAGGCAAAAGCGGAGCACCAAAGCCCTCCAGGAGAGTTACAAACGATGGAAATTCCAGAGTGGAAGTGGGACCATGTGACTATGGACTTTGTGTCCCATCTACCTAGAACAGTTAGGAATCATGATGCAGTGTGGGTCATAGTTGATAGGCTAACCAAGAATGCACATTTCTTGCCAATTAACATGACCTTTAGCTTGGAGAAATTAGCAGAATTGTACATTAGAGAGATTGTCAGGTTGCATGGAGTACCTTCTAGTATTATCTCTGATAGGGATCCTCGATTCACTTCCCATATGTACAGACCGTGTATGAACAGTACAAACCGCATATGTACAGTGACTGCTGACGTCATCGGTGACGTCACATACGCGTACAGTGCGTGTACAGTACGCGTGTACAGTGTTTTCCGGCGTGAATAGTGCCCTGAACAGTATTTTCCGGCATGAACAGTAAGGTGGTGAACAGTATTTCCGTCGATGAACAGTAAATTCCTGCGTGAACAGTAAATTTCGAAAATTTTCTATAAAAAGGGGGCTTCACACGAATTTTCATTTCTTCACCTCTATCCAAGGTTCTCAAAGGTTCTAAGGCCGTAAACCATCATTTCTCTCATACTAAACCTTCCTAAACTTAGATTTCTCGCCAAATCTGAGATTCTACATCTATTCTGAAGGATTGGAAGTAAGTTTCTTTAAGTTTGAAGCTAGATTTACCATTCGTTTCTCTTCTCCTTCTCTTTCTTATAGAAATTCATGGTGTTCTTAGGAGAAACTCCGTTCTAAAGCTGAATCTTCGGTGAATTTTGTTATAATCAAGTAATATTCGGTAGATCTAGTGTGAATCATCTTTCTGAGGTAAGGGGAGTTTACTTTAACCTATGAACTATGTTTTGAACGGTTTAATATGCTATTTCAAGATATTTTGATATGATTTTGTTAGATCTATTGAATAAAAGCTATTTTCTAAGTCAGAATCGTTGTTAATTAGTTTAAAATGCTGAGATTTTGGCTGATCTATTATAAACTTGCCGTAGTTGAGCTGTTAAAATAATTTTGGTGGCGTGCATCATGCTTGAGATATATGTTTTGCATCATTATAGAGCCGAGTTACATGTTTAGGTGGGTAGACATGTAACGGTAAGTTCATCTTGAAATTTCTTTGTCTTTGTCTTTGTCTGGATCCAGATACGGAATGGGTCGCTCCGGACTGCTCGGTTCCTTCTGGATTAATTAGTCTGTGAAACCAGTTGGAAGCCGTTTTCATGCTGTGCATTAGATGGGCTGGAAATGCATGGGGTTATTGCTGTGAGAAATATTTTGCTCTATATATATATAATTTTATTTTATGTTTGTAAGCTCACCCTTGCATTTCTTTCTATGTCGTTGTGTGCGTGTACTGCGATGATCGTACTGTGGTACGTGAGCAGATGTAGCAGGTGTTGCATCTACTTCACAGGCTGAAGAAAAGTTAGAAGCTGGAGTTGAGTAATAATGCATCAAAGTCCTTTTTCTTTATATATGAGACCTCATGTCGAGGGAGTCACGTATTATAATTTTTTTTGGTATTTTGAATATTATAAACTAAATGTAATATTATGTTGATCTGTTGGATATTTGTTGTAAGGAACTTCATTTTTACTTTGAATGAGAAGTGAATTTTTATACTTATATTCTCTATTATTTACCTATTTTTAAATAAGTATGTGGTGTAGAAATAATGTTCTCGGTCCTTTATAAAAAGGGGTCGTGACAGTTATTTCCTGCTGTTCTTGATTATCACAATTTATAAACAAAATAGAAACTATAGATTCGGCATCTAAACATTCCAAAATGATTTATAAAATTTAAATGTTATTACATAGGAAGACAAAAAAGCATCTAAATAAATACATTTAAATATAAAATACAAATCTTCATCAGGAATAATCTGTGAAGTCATAATCCGAAGGATCATGCATGGAGGTGAAAACCGGTGGTGCTCGAGCTGGTGGAGGAGGAGGAAGAGGTGTGGAGCTGCTTGCTCTCATGAGCTCAAAATAAGCATGCATCTGCTGCATTTGCATATGCTGTTGCGTCATCTACTGCTGGACCTCCCTTTGCATTCTCGACGCCACCTTCTTCTCTATCTTCTTCTCCATTTTCTTTGCCCACTTCTTCTTCCATGCACTTTCTTTACTCTTCCACATCTCCTCATTCTGCTTCTGGAGTTCTTCATTGAGGGCATGGACCTGAGTACGGACCATGTCCTCCACATCCTCAGGTGCAAGAGAAGGGGCATCTCCAGTGACAAATACAGGGGACATGGAGTCTGCAAAGCGGCCCCCCATGCCATAAATGCGACCTTTATAAAGGCCACCCACTGTCTGTGACCACATAGCATCCTCATCTACTGACTCTAGATTCTGAGAAGATGTTTCCTCAAGCCTTTGAATATAGTCATCCTACAGTTCAGTTCAGATAATTAGATATTAGTTTGGAGATCATCTTTTCATCCTGGGAGAGAATGGAAAAGTTGCTCTACAGAAACACAATTTCATTAGAAGAGGTACAAACAGTCATATGTAATTACATTTAGTTAAAATTTAGACACTATTATTACCTTCCAATCTTTGAACCATTCTATCTTTGTATCATTTGGCACCTTTGCAAAACTTTTGTAAGGCGCATCAAACATCTTCTTAATCGTATCTGTGACCTGATGGAGACCTTTCTGTGGTGGTATCCAACTGATAACACAATAAAGTAAAACATAACTACTAACATTCACATAAAATACGCAATGTTAGGCATATTTGATTGAATTACTTACCAAGTAGACCCATTCCATCTCAAAGTTTCTAACGATCTTGATGATGTCTGGGTCTGTGATGACTGCTGCCCGCTTAAAGATGGGACAGCAGTGGATCCATCTCCTGTGTCCTGTGTAGCAGGTGACTGTGTGGCCTGTGTAGTAGGGGGTGCAGAGTGTGAAACTCGCTGTACTGGAGGGGGAGGAGTAATATACCCAGGATTGGGCACCATGATAAATTGTCCTGTCCCCTAACCTGG
Source organism: Abrus pulchellus subsp. cantoniensis (assembly GCA_024086825.1). NCBI lineage: Eukaryota > Viridiplantae > Streptophyta > Magnoliopsida > Fabales > Fabaceae > Abrus > Abrus pulchellus. The sequence goes on from CM044056.1 coordinate 19,645,130, forward strand.
GAGGTCTGCACTATTGCTGGTGTGGACGTCGAAGTCAGAGCGGTAGGTGAAGAAGTGTTGCCACGATCAGTTTGCTGAGTAATACCCTTCTTACCTTTACCTTTACCTGCCATATCTGAATCAAACCATATATATGTTTAGAGACAAATACTATAATTTGTTTAAAATATGAATAATATTGGTGATAACTCAAATTAAATAATCATGGCAACATAGTAAATTGACAAACCTACTTACTTTACCTCATTTACTCTGATAGTTCAAGACTACCTTCATCATCATTCGACGAAAATTCATCCATAATTCCTTCATCCTCATCTTCTATGATGTCATCCATTTCATTATATCTCATAACTTGGGTAGGAGGGTCAATTATTTCAATTTCATTCAAAGGAGAAGATAAAATTGGAGGGACAACAGTGTCTATTACTACACGTGAAGGAATTGAGTCATCAATTTGATATGCATCTTCATCATCTACTTCATCACTTTCAATTCGACCCCTTGGTTTAGTTTTAATTACAATCCTCCAACTTTTATTACATTTTCCAGGGTAAGATAAGAAATATACTTGTCTTGCATTTTGTGCAATGATGAAGGGGTCAAAGCCTCTATATCTTTTGGTATGGTTAATCTCAATTATATTGTAATGGTTATGTTTACGTGTACCTATTAGGCGTGTTGGATCAAACCATTCACACTTGAATAAGACAATCCTTTTTATGTTTTCACCAGCATATTCAAGCTCAACAATTTCATGAAGTTTTCCATACCAATCACAGTCACCATCACTTGAATTTCCTCTTACACTAACTCCACTATTATCTGTTTTTCTCCCTTGACATGATTCAATAGTTTGAAATTTATACCCATTAACAAATTAAATTGGCCAACAATATGCTTTATTTTTTAGACCTCTAGACAAGTTATATAGGTCAGGATCTGTGATACCATTACTAGGATCACGCACCTACACATACCATAAATCAATGTCAATTGATTGAATACAGAATAATATTAAAAAGTCGATTAACTAACATGTTAGGGAAATGTCATGACTTACATAACTTTTCAACCATGATGGAAATTGATTAAGGGATTCGTGACCATATAATTGTTCAAAATATCTGTAAACATTGCAACATCATTAACTAGATTTGAATGACCATGATCAGAAAAAATCATTAAAGCAATCATAAGTCACTTACGTTCTGAATGGTTGAACTTCATCACAATTTAATAAGATGTGCAAGTGGGTGGCCTCTGATTCATCACCTAAGATCCATCGTTCTTCGCATTTTCCAGATACACGACCTGGTTGGTTGAATATAGATAGACTTGGCTCATTACTACTTTCTCCCCCATCATCATTTCGACCAACTCGAGTTCTCCTAGATTGAACATAAGGTTCAAAATAGTATGTGCAAAAATTTGATGTCTCCTTTGATATATATGCCTGGCATATGGATCCTTCCACTTGAGCTCTATTTTTCATAGTTCTTTTGAACCCTCCAATTTCTCGTTCAAACGGATACATCCACCTGTATTGTACTGGTCCACATACACGTGCTTCATACGCTAAGTGTATAGGTAAGTGCTCCATGGAGTCAAAGAAACCAGGGGGAAGTATTCTCTCTAATTTGCACAAAATGACAGGAATATTTTTCTCCATAACTAATAGATCTTCAACCCTTAGAGTAGGTGAACACAGGTCCCTAAAGTACTCACTTAACTCAGTCAATGGCTTCCAAACATGGTCTGGTAGTTCCCTAAATGCAGCAGGTAAAAGACACTCCATGAATATGTGGCAATCATGACTTTTCATCGCAAAAAATCTTCCTTGTTCAACATTCACACAACGACCGAGGTTTGAAGCATAATTGTCAGGCATTTTTAACTCCTTCACCCATTTACACACATCTTGTCTTTGTGGTAAAGTCAGAGTGTAACTTGCCTTTGGCTTTGACCATCGACCATCTGCAAGTTGTTGTAACCTCAATTCATGACGCCTACAATATTCTTCTAAATCTTGCCTTGCCTTGACATTATCTTTAGTTCGATAAATGTCCATTACAGTATTCATGATATTGTCAAATACATTTTTTTCCACATGCATCACATCTAAACAATGACGAACTAAGTTATCCTTCCAATATGGGAGCTCCCAGAATATACTTTGTTTGGTCCAATTATGTGTCATCCAATAACCAGGAAACCTAATGGATTTTCCTACTTCTGTGATTTTTGGCAAGTGTTTAACTCTATCCCATACTTGATGATCATTTAAACGGGTGGGAGGGTCCTCATTCTCAATAGTTGCTTTCTTAAATTTGTACGCTTGACACCTATAAGGATGTTCCATATCTAAAAATCTCCTATGGCAATCAAACCATGAATTTTTTCCTCCATGTTTTAAAGTAAATGCCTTTGTATCCTCCATACAAATTGGACATGCTAATTTCCCTTGAGTCATCCATCCAGACAACATTCCATAAGCAGGAAAATCATTTATCGTCCACATCAGTGCTGCCTTCATGATAAAATTTTGCTTCCTTGATACATCGTAAGTTACTACACCCTCACACCATAACTCTTTCAACTTATCAATCAAAAGTTGAAGGTATACATCAATTTTTGCCTTTGGATTTTCTGGACCAGGAATTATTACAGTCAAGAATAAATATGGATTTTTCATGCTCATTTCAGGAGGAAGATTAAAAGGTGTAACCACAATAGGCCAACAAGAAAATGGTTTATTAAATTGATTGTTTGGAGTGAACCCATCAGCACATAACCCTAACCTTACATTTCTAGGATCGGATGCAAACTCAAGATACACTTGATCAAAATGTTGCCAAGCCTGACCATGAGATGGATGAGTCATTATCCCATCACTCCTTTTATTTTCAGCATGCCACGTCATGTAAGGAGCTGAACTCATAGACGCATACAACCTTTTTAGCCTAGGAATCAAAGGCAAATAATGTATTCTACTTTGCGGTACATCTTTATGTTTACCACTTCTACCACCTCTTCTTGGCTTAAACCTAGGCTCTCCACAGAATTTGCAATTGGTCAAAATAGCATCATCTTTATAATACAGCATGCAGCCTTTCAAACAACAATCAATTTTGACTTCTTTTAATCCAAGTTTGGAAACTAATTTTTTGGCTTGGGAAAAGTCCTTTGGTATGGAGTCAGGTTCGGGACTAAGCTCACTAATTAATGTAGCCCATTGATCAAATGAACTCTGACTTTGATTGCCTTCTGACTTTATGCTTAACATTCTTATTGCTAAAGATAACTCCAAATGCACACGCCCATCCCATAAAGGCTTGTTTGCTGCTTCTAAAACATTATAAAACTTTGCAGCCTCTCCATTAGGTTCTTCTTCAGCTTCAAAATCACGAAAAATTCCAAATTGAGGACCAACATTATCATAAACCATTTCTTGATAACGACTATTACTTTCTTCCCAACTTACATTACCTACATGACCACCTGATTGTAATATATTTGAATTACCTACTTGATTTTCTAAATTAACTTCTTCCCCATGCTCAGTCCATATCCAATAATCATGTTTAAATCCAAACTTATACAAATCATATCTAATTGAATCAATATCCAAAAACTTTCTACACTTGCACTTAGAACATGGACACCTAACGACCTGATTGGTGATGAATTGCTGCGAATTACAACAGACGCGTATAAATTCCTCTACACCCTCAAAGAATTCAGGTTTTATTCCCCCTCGACTTGGGTGCAACCTATCATACATCCACTGACGATTTCTGAGAAACATCTTCCTTAACAACTATATAAACCTAATACAAATATACAATATGGTATTAACCTTCTAAAATACATTACAGAAAATTTTAATATAAATTTTGGCAGAATCTCCCCTAATACATGTTAATTTCCTTACATTTGTTTACCATTTTTTTACAACAATGAAAATTTCACCTAAAATCAACTAATAAATTATATAACAATAAATTATTCGATACATCAAACAAAAACACATCACAATCCTAAACCGTTCTAGAGCACATCCCCTTGTAACTCCACAACATGCGTATTCTACAAACTCCACAAAAACAAACAATCCCACAGCACACAATAATCAGGTTCGGAGAAGGACCTCTACGCCCTTCCCCCAGTCATACAATCTCCAATTCTACAACTCTATCTTAGAAATTTTAAGTCTCTAAAAAACATAAAAAATTAAAAAACTAAACCGATTAAAAGTTAGAGTATCGTACTAGGAATACAATGATGCAAAAAAACTTTCAAATGGTTGCTCCAATCATTCGCAATGGCCAAAACACTGAGCTCTTTGAGAGAGAGAGAGGGGGGAGCGAGAGAGAGAGACCGGTCTGATAATGGGGGAGGAGAAGAAGAGACGCGGTTTTATGGGTTTCAGTCATTACAGACGGGAAAATTCATCTGTAATGGATTTAATGAAACGGTGCGTTTCAGGTGACACATTACAGACGGATTTTTCCGTTTGTAAATGCGTTAATCCCATTTACAGATGAAAAAATCCGTCTGTAATTAGTCTCCTGAAAGGTCGGCTTAAACCTTCACATTTACAGACGAAAAAATCCGTCTGTAATTTCTCGCTTTAATATTTTCTCCTATTTTCAAATTACAGACGGAAAAATCCGTCTGTATTTACTGTCTATAACGTTTTGAGCCAAAAGGTGGGCTAAATACAGACGAATTTTACAGACGGATTTACAGACGGATTTACAGACGGATGTTTCAGAAAATAAAATAAAAAATTTCAAAAATCCGTCTGTATTACAGATGGATTTTAATCCGTTTGTAAAATCCGTCTGTATTTAGCACTTTTCTAGTAGTGATGAAGAGACTCAGAATAGAAGAAGTCAAGCTTACTGGCATAACTTTACAACTTGCAGACAGATCTTATACATACCCCTATGGTGTTGTAGAGGATTTGCTAGTTAAGATTAACAAATTTATTTTTCCTATAGATTTTGTAATTTTGGACATGGAAGTGAATGTCGACATTCCTTTAATTTTGGGCAGACCAATCTTAGGTACAGGGAGAGCTTTAATTGATGTTCAAAAGGGAGAACTTATGTTGATAGTGCAAGATAAAAAGGTTATTTTTAATGTATTTGAGGCACTCAAACATCCCAATGATGATGTTACTTGTATGAGGGTTGATATTCTAGATTTTATTACTTTTCTTCATTTTATTGATAATGCTTATGAAATCTCATTGTTAAAGGAAACAATAGTTGCAGGGAATCATTCTGCTACTGTAAAAAAAGAAGAACAATTAAGAGAATATGTGCAACAGCTAGACACCTTGCCAATTATTCCTTTTTTGGAAAATCCAGCAAAAGAGGAACTGAAAAATGAAATAAATGAAGAGAAGACTGAGAAACTAGAGCTGAAATAATTACCTTCTCACTTGAGATACTCTTTCTTAGACCAAGAGCATAAAAATCTTGTGATTATTAGCAATGATCTCAAGGGAGAAGAAGAAGAGAAATTGCTGAGAATTTTAAGAGCCTATAAGTCTGCAATCAGTTGGCATATTTTAGATTTAATGGGGATCAATCCAACTTTTTGCAAGCATAGAATTCTGTTTGAAGAGCATTTTAAACCGATAGTACAGCCACAAAGAAGACTAAATCCATCTATGAAAGAAGTAGTGAGAAAAGAAGTAATGAAGTTGCTGGATGCAGGGATTATTTACCCAATGTTAGACAGCCAATGGGTTAGTCCAGTCCAAGTTGTCCCTAAAAAAGAAGGGATGACAGTTGTGCCTAATGAAAAAAATGAATTAATTCCTACTATGACTATAACGGGCTGACGCATGTGTATCGACTACAGAAAATTAAATGATGCAACTAGAAAAGATCACTTTCATTGCCATTTGTTGATCAAATGTTGGAAAGACTAGCTAGACATGCATATTATTGTTTTCTTAATGGATATTCCGGCTACAATCAAATAGCGGTGAACCCTATGGATCAAGAGAAAACTGCATTTACATGACCATTTGGAGTGTTTGCATATAGAAGAATGTCATTTGGATTGTGCAATGCTCCCGCTACTTTTTAAAGGTGTATGCTGTCCATTTTTTTTTATTTAGTAGAGAAAATTATTGAAGTGTTTATGGATGATTTCTCTATTTTTGGCAATTCTTTTGATAATTGTTTAGCTAATTTGTCCACTGTTTTGCAGAGATGTCAAGATACTAACCTTGTTTTAAATTGGGAAAAGTGTCACTTCATGGTCTAAGAGGGAATAGTCCTTGGCAATAGAATTTCATAAAAAGAAATGGAGGTAGATCAACCAAAAATAGAAGTTATTAGTAAATTGCCTCCACCAATTAATGTCAAGGGAGTTAGGAGTTTCTTGGGTCATACAAGTTTTTATAGGAGGTTTATTAAGAACTTTTCAAAAATTACAAAACCTCTTAGTGATTTACTTATTAAAGATGCTGACTTTGTATTTGATGATTCTTGTTTGCATGCATTTTCTGTTTTGAAAGAAAAACTTATCTCTGCACCTATTCTTGCTAAACCTGATTGGAATTTACCTTTTGAATTAATGTGTGATGCAAGTGATAGTGCAGTAGGTGCTGTTTTAGGAAAAAAAAAAAAGGATAGGAAATTGCATGTCATTTATTATTCCAGCAAAGTCTTAAATTCTGCACAAGTAAATTACACAACTACTGAAAAGGAACTCCTTGCTATTGTGTTTACTTTTGATAAATTTAGATCTTATTTGATAGGATCCAAAGTCATAGTCTATACTGACCATTCTGCACTTAAATATTTGTTGTCCAAACAGGATACCAAGCCAAGATTATTGAGATGGATTTTGCTATTGCAGGAGTTTGAATTGGAAATTAGAGATAAAAAGGGAAAGAAAAATGGGGTAACTGATCATCTATCCAGACTTTCATTGGACAAATTAACCTCTAATTCCTTAGACATTAATGAAGAATTTCCAGATGAAAGACTACTTGCTATGGAAGATCTGCTTTGGTTTACTGATATTGCAAACATTAAGGCCACTCAACTCATGCCAAAGAAATTTCCTTGGCAACAAAGGAAGAAATTTTTACATGACAGGAAATTCTATGTGTGGGAAGACCCTTATTTGTTCAAAATTGGGGTGGATGGTCTACTTAGAAGATGTATCCCACAAAATGAACAAGCTAAGATATTATGGCATTGTCATAATTCAGATTATGGAGGCCACCATAAGAGTTCAAGAACTGCTACAAAAGTTTTGCAAGCAGGATTTTTCTGGCCTACACTCTTTAAAGATGCCAAGAATTATGTTGAGAGCTGTGATAAGTGCCAAAGGACAGGCAACATCTCTAGGAAACATGAGCTGCCTTTGACAAATATTTTGGAAGTGGAATTATTTGATGTATGGGGGATTGATTTCATTGGACCTTTTCCCACATCTTTCTCTCATGAATATATTCTTGTTGCAGTTGATTATGTTTCTAAATGGGTGGAAGCCATTCCAACAAGGACAAATGAAGCCAAGGTGGTAATGTATTTTATAAAAAGGAATATCTTTGCTAGATTTGGAGTGCCCAGATTTTTAATAAGTGATGGAGGTGCTCATTTCTGCAACAAGCATCTTGAATTAGTTTCAGCAAAGTATAATGTAAAACACAAGGTTGCTACTCCATATCATCCACAAACAAGTGGACAGGTTGAAGTGTCAAATAGAGAAATTAAACAAATTCTGAAAAAAGTGGTGAATAATTCAAGAAAGGATTGGTCAAAGAAGTTAGATGACTCTTTGTGGGCATATAGAACTGCCTTTAAGACTCCAATTGGTATGTCACCTTGCCAATTAGTCTTTGGAAAGGCATGTCATTTACCTTTAGAGCTGGAACATAAAGCATATTGGGCCACTAAATGGCTGAATTTTGACTTAGCTAGTGCTAGAGAAAAGAGAATTTTGCAGCTACATGAGCTAGACGAATTTAGGAAACATGCCTATGAAAATGCCAAACTGTACAAAGAAAGAACCAAGAGGATCCATGATAAATTCATTCTGAAAAGAGAGCTCAAGCCTGGACAACAAGTTTTATTGTTTAATTCAAGACTGAAATTATTTCCAACAAAGCTAAGATCAAGGTGGTCTGGACCTTTTCTAATCAAAGAAGTATCTCCCTTTGGAGTAATTTTAATTGAGGATCAGAAAACAGGGAGAGAATTTAAAGTCAATGGCCAAAGGTTGAAGGTTTATCATAGAGAGGCATTCACAAAGAACATCTCTTATGTTAAGTTGATTTCTCTTGAATGAGAAATATGAGGCATCAAGCTAGTGATGTTAAAAGAGTGCTTGTGAGAGGCAACTCAAATTTCTAACCCTTTACTTTTGTTAAAATCTAGTTTAGGAATTTTTACTTTTAGTTATTTTTGAATTTTAAAAATTCTGCATTTTCTGAATTTTTAGTTGAATGTAATGGTGGAATATGATTTTCATAATGAATCACATTATTAATTGTGTTTGCAAATTTTAATTCAATTAAGATCAATGTGTGGAATTGTAGTTGGCATGATGCTCATCAAGTAAGTCAACATTTTGAGGAAGAAGAATTGAAGCACAGCAATCCATTATGACAGTTGATCAATCAAGTAGACACTTCAAGTGCATAAAGTGTCCACGCAGAAGCCCATGAATTCTGAATTTTGAGTGAAGCAAGCGCTTAGCTACTCTAGCCGCTTGAAGTGGACATGCACAGAATTGCGTAGCTACTTTGACCACTGAGAATGTCCACGCGCAAGGCTATATAGTAAAAGTTCAAAAAGTGGCTTCTGCGTAGCTACTTCAAGCATTTGAAGTAGCTACGCGCATCTCCACAAAGCAAGGGCGCAACTACTCTATCCATTTGTAGTAGCTACGTGCACAGGTTAGTAGTTTAAGTATTCACTTCAAGCATTTAAAGTGGTCACGTGATTTGCACACTTCCAATTAAGTAGACACTCTGAATGTTTAGAGTAAACACGCTCACGTCTAATTCATTACAAAATTCCCAGCATGTCTACTCTTCCTATTTAAAGTGTCTACTTACTCTGCGTAACCATTTAAACCATTCAGAGTGATAACACAGAAGCATCCAAACCCTAATCTTGAAACCCAACTTTGAAAATTTGATTTTCTTATCTAGTATTCACTGAATTTTTGTTGATTAATTGTCCCTTCATCATTTCAAGTAGGATTACATCATTTCTGCACTTCAAATCCAGGAAATTCTGTCTCCAATTTTGAAATTTTTTATTAGGGTTCTTCAGCGCATGAATTAGGGAAAATTTGGGAATTTAAAATTGGGGGCAATTTCTGTGAAATTCTTGATTCGAATATGAAATTGAAGGTTAATGGGATTGATTCCATGCTCAAATTATAATTTCTAATGGAAGATTAATGTTGTATGAAGGATTTTCGTATGAACACGTTGTTGCAATTGTACTTGACTGCAAAACCTGATTTCTAAAGCAATTTCTTACAAAATTTCTACATAATTATTATTTGAAATTGCTGGAAATATTATGAAATAATTTTTTATTAATCAATTGTGCAGAAAAGGGTTTTTAGAATGAATTTCATAGGTACTAATGTGAGTTTTAGTATTGAAAATCTGTGAGCTTATTATCACTTTGCATACACTGCACATAATTGATTAAAATTTGAGTTAAGCCTGAATGTCATTCTGCACTCTGTAATGATGAAATTTGATGAATTGTACTTGATTGATGATTGGTTGATGATGCATACAGTCTTAGGAAAATCTTTTCTCTGTAATTTGAGTTAGAAATAGTGCTTAGTTTGTTGCATTATTTGCTGTAATTTTGACAAATCCTGAAACTCATTCTTTCTATACTTAATTTGTGATTACAGCTGAAATATGTCAAGCACACCTAGAGGAACTCCAAGATCTAAGGGGGGAAGATTCTCAGCTGGTCTTTCTTCAAGGACTATACTGATCATGACCCTCGATTCAGGAGCATTGCACATGAGAATTATTTTAAGGCTAATATCTTGAGGAGGAAAATAGTTCAAGATAGGAATTTTGATCTAGCTGAAGGAGAGCACCCTGAATTTTCTGAGCAGATCCAGAAAAGAGGATGGGAGATTTTTACTACCTTAGCTGGAAAAAGGTCCAAGGATATTTCACAGGAATTTTATGCTAATGCTTTAAGGACCAAGGGAGACCATCTACCTCCAAATCACACTACTGTTAAAGGTACCGTAGTGGATTTTTCTGCTGAAAATATCAACAAAGTCCTAAAGATCAATGTGGAGAAAGAAGAAGGACAGCAGGATTTCTCAGATTTTAGGAAAGCTATGGATAAGGATTACACTGAAATCCTCCATAAAATTGGCAAACCTGGAACTACATGGGAGCTGAGTGCAAGAGATGAAGCTAGAAACATCTCTAATCCAAAAAATATTATGACCAGAAATTTGCTGCCCTTTGCAAAAGTATGGAGTATTTTCATACTCAACTCATTTATGCCTGTGATCCATAGCTCCACCATTGCTGTCAAGAGAGCTGAACTCATTTTTGCCATAGTGAGTGATTTCTACATCAATGTGGGGGAAGTGATCAACAGCTGCATGAAGGCAATTCTGAAAACGTAAAGAGATTAATTGGGATTTTCAGGATTTATTACTTTACTTTATGAAGATGCTGGAGTAAATTTTGGGGAATATTATGAGAAGAGTAAAGCCAATCCTCCTATTACAACAACTATGATAAAGGAAATATATCCCACAACACGAATCACTGCTGCCTCACTAATTCCTACCAAGTTTAAGAGGATTCTCCTCTCAAACTCAAGGCTCAATTGTAGAAAATTTTGGACAGACAAGACTCCTTGGCTGAGAGGCAGAATGCCTTACATAAGAGCAACAAGGCTAGAATTCTATTGATGGAAAATATTACGTTGAACATTGGTAAAAAGATAGGCATGACAAAAGAGCAACTCTATGAGTCAAAAGTAGAAAATGTCCAATGCTTTAGAGCGACCACATTTAACAATCTACCTCTCTTCAAGAGCTGAAATGGAAGAAAATAATGAGAGTGAAGAAGAAGATGATGATGATGAAGAAGAAGAGAGTTCAAATGAAGAGGATGCAGAAGAGTAGTTTAGGAATTTAGTTTTCACTAGCTTTCTTTTAATTTTCAGATTATATAAATTTTTAGAATCTAGGAACTTTAATTTTTGCAAGTTTAGTAGTTAATTGTCAGTTGTTCTGAACTTATTTCAGTACTTTTTCAGTAGTAATGGAGTACAATTTAATTTAGTCTTATATTTCTGTATTTTTTACTATTCTATTTTTTTGCGTTATTGATGGGAATCTTGGTGTTTTATGCAAAATATGTCACCATTACACAGCACTCAAGCACTTAAATTTGACACTTGCACAAGCTGCCATGAAAAGGGGGTGAATTTTGTACCTCTTCTTCATGAGTTTAGCTTCACATATACTGAAAAATTCCCAGAAATACACAAAAATATTATATTAGATCATGAGCTGACTTCTATGAATACACTGCATTTAATCGCAATTTTGTGAATTCTGATTTTTTTTTAAAGTTATTTTTCCCATTCTCACATGATTATCACACCTGTAATTTTCAAAATGAGATAGTCTTGCCAGTGTGCATATAGTTCTGAAAAAGTTGATTGTAAGCTTGATTGTTTCACATGTTCACTTTAAAATACCTTGGTGAGAATTAAGCCTCATGAATAACAATTCTTGTTATGTGAAATTAATCTCATTTGTTGCTGCACTTCTAGAACTTGCTTTGTTTCTTAATTGAATATGTAATTTACAGATTTCACATATATGATGGAGGGCTTCTTTGATCATGCTTAGCTAGCCTAAATGAACCCCCTGATGTTGAGAAAATCCTAGTTCGCCTCATTGTGCCTTTAGCTTTTTCTTTGAAGAACCTCAATATAAGCCTTGCTGAAAAAATCATGAGTCTTATCCAAACTAGGAAGAGGCAATTTGAGTTTAATCAAAGATGAATTTTTAAAACTAAGTTTGGGGTGGACATCTTGTTTTGTATTGCTTGAGGACAAGCAAAGTTCTAAGTTTGGGGTGGTGGGCAGCAGCAAAGCTCTGAGTTATTTGAAAAGAAAAAAAAAATGAAAAGCAAAGTGTTAAAAAATGTGAAAAACATAAAAGAATTGGAAAAGAAACTCTACATAATTGATGCAATGATAATTCCTTAAATGATGCATAAAGTTGAAAATTTTGTGCAGATTTGGATGAATAAGAAAAATGAGGTAACCTCAATTTAAGTTTTGAATATTCATCTACTTGAATTGCATCTTTTCTGTTTAGAAAAAACCACATTGTTTCCTAATTGATTGAACACCTACCTATCCTTTAACCTAATTTTCACTTGAAAAAGTCCGCTTGATATGTGACTTGCTATATATTTACAGAGGAGATTGAGAATATTTGCAAGCATATGATAGAGTATGGTCAAAATAATGATTTTGAGAGCAAACATTAAGCCTAAACACTGCTTAGTGATTAAGGAGACACTACTTGGAAGCTGTGAGTCATATTTTTCAATTTTTCTCACATGAAACTTTGCTGAATTACTTGAACTCATATGACAAGTTTTTGTTGGTTGTGTGATTAATTCAGTGTGATTATCATGATGATTGAATGGATTAATAACTTGATTGAGAATGAGAAATCAGAAAACATAGAACTAGAAAATAGAAAATTTAAAAAAAAGTCAATTTTGTGCTTAATTTCAATTAGTGGATGAATTTTTCCCCTTTATATGATTTGATTTGCTTGAGGACAAGCAAAATTCTAAGTTTGGAGTGGTGATAAATCCACATTTTACCATAATTTTTAGTATGATTTTGTTAATAAATAAGTAGTAAAGTGCTAAGTAAACTTGAAAATATCATAAAAATTGCATTAATATTTATAATTGTATAAATAGTTTAGAATTTTAGATTTTAGTCCAATTCTGAACAATTTAACTCAAAAGTGACTTAATCCTTGTGTAGAAGCTTGAGCTGAGAATTTAAGTTGAAGATTGAAGTGAAGAAAGTAGAGGAATTGAGCTTAAAAGATGAAGAATCAAGTGTTATATGAAGAGCGTAATCACTCTGAGTACATAGAGTGGATACTTTGAAGAAGAAAATTCATAAAGATCATCGGAGTAGCTACTTCAAGTGTTCAGAGTAGCTACGCAATTGAGCGCGTAACCACTTCAAGCGTTCATAGTAGCTACGCCCAAGGCTAATTCAGAACTGTACAGTGCGCGTAGCTACTTCAAGTGATCAAAGTAGATACGCAGTGCGCGTAGCCACTTCAAGCGTCTAGAGTAGCTATGCAGTCAGCGCGTAGCTACTTCAAGTGCCTGGAGTAGCTACGCAAAAATAACAGAATTTTAAATATCACTTCTAAGTGTCAACTTTAGATGATTTGAGTTCTTAAATCAGTTTTAGAAGCTTCTAGAAGACCTTTGATGCTAGAATTCTCAACGAATAACATGTAGAAAAGCAAAAGGCGGGAAAAACCATATAAATAGAAGTTAGAGGTTCAGAAAAAGGGACTTTTTGGTTCATTTTGTTATTTTTCACTTTGTAACTATTTTAACTTCCAAGGAAAGTCAGAGAGAGAGATTGGGAGTGACTTTCAAGCTTTATTTCTAGAGGAATCAGAGTGAAGATTAGGTCTTGGAATATGTTCTTCTGCTTCTTGTCTTCTTCTTCTCTTACTTCTCCTTTCTCCATTGTAATGTTGTTCTAAACCTTTTTGGTTAGGGATCTATGGATCCAGATTTTATGTTGTGATGTAATTATGGATTCAATCTTGAGATTTTAATTTAATTGAGTATGTGATTCTATTCTGAATGCAGTTGTGAAATAATCCTTTATTCAATTAAATTTAGAGGAATTTTCATCAATGGAAATTGAGTTTATTTCTCATATCTGAATTATATGCCTAGGTTATTGAGATCTTAGGAATAAGTATCATGATCTAGTAATCCTATAATTTTCAGAACTTAATGCAATATTTGATTGAATTTCACCTAAGGAATTAGGGAGGTTTAATTAGGTATTAGGATCAATGAGGCAAGGAATTGTCCTTTGGTTAAAAAAGTGAAATTGATTATCAATCAATTAAAATTCTCAAAAATTCAGAACATGATTACATTGCAATTGAAAATCTGGTGAAGTGATTCCTAAATATTTTCCATATAGTATTCTTAATACAAATTTCGTATTCTATTTTTACAGCAATTCCATTACCTTTAATTGTCATTATTTCTTACTTTCACATGTTACAAATCTCTCAATGAATTGTTTTGTTCAACTAATTGTTGAATTGTGAAGTGGTAATTGAAATAAGATCCTTGTGGACGATACTTGGGGCTCATATCGAATTCCAAATTTTATTACTTGCTACAACTACCTAGTACACTTGCTAGTTAGTTTTCAAAATTTTGTGACAAGATTCCTAAATAATACAAGTGTCTATTCAATCTCTAGCCTATTTGACACCAATATCTAACATGGAGTTTCAAGGTCACAAATCATTTTTTCTCTTGTGAAAAATCTAGACCAAGAAATTTGCATGGATTGTAAAGTGTTTCCAGGAGAGAGTCTTAAAGTACAACATAGGGTCTTGGGTAAGACTAGTAAACATAGATTTTGACAAGTTAATGTTCCAAGAATTAAGTAGTTACTTAAAGGTGAGAAACTATTGGACTTTCAGAGGCAGTTAGTAGAAGAGGATAGCTGGTCAAGACAAGGTAGTATTAAGATCATTTGAGACAATATGACTATGAAGGTTAGGAAAGTTGTTGTTAAGAAAATTTCAGGTAAATTTAGAAGTTTTGGACCCAAAGACAAAGAATCATAACAGTGGAATGAAAGTGTACAAAAGAAGATTAAAGAGGAAAAAATGTATTTTAAAACTTGAAATATATGTAATAATGCTGAAAATTGGGCAAGATATTGAAAGGCAAGAAATGAGACAAAAAAAGTAGTGAATGAAGCACGCTTTAAGGCTTTTGAAGGGTTATATCAAGATCTTAAGATAAATTATAGTGAAATCACTATTATCAAATAACCATTATGGTGTCCATTACAAGAATGGTGTTTTACGGTGGTGGTGTCATGGCAACCATTACGTACATGGCAATGAGGACAATAACGATAGCCATAGCAAAAAAGTGACAATTTTGCAGAAAAATGGGTTTTCTTGGCAGAGAAAATAGGTGTTGCAGCCAGACCCTGTTCAGAGAAAGAAGCCTTAAGCCTAACCCTAAAAATAATCATTGCTTCTCTTCTCCATCTATCATTTCTCTCTTCTCTGATCTATATTCTTCATTCATTGTTCACCTTTCATCTTTTGCTTTTTGTTTTTGTTAGAGTTTTGAATCTTCTTCAAGCCCTATTTTTTTGGCAATTGTTGCTACTGCAGCTCTGGCAATGATTGCTCTATCTCCGACGACTGATGATGGAAGCAAAACAGAGACAAATAAGGAAAGGGAGCCACCCCAAACCAGAGACAGTGATGTGCTCACTATATAGGAAAAGTTGATTTTTTTAAATAAGAAATTTTTTTTTCCCACCCTTAAAATCCCTAAAAGCTGTAAAGAGAAAAAAAAAAAAAAAGGAAAAGTAGACATTTTTAGCATTGTTGCACTGTGAGGGGATAGAACCTAAAACAGTGGAGCAGAAGATGAAAAGATGAATAAAAACAAAGAAGACAATATAACAGAAAATCTAAACTGTTTATTTTGTAGTGAAATATTTTGAATTATGGTTTAAGTTACTTATGTTTGAGTTAATTCTTCATTTCTTATGACCTATATATAATATTTTTTATATATTTTATTCTATCTGTCATAATTTTGCCAAAACCTGTCATATGCTATACCACAAGTTTTCAGTTTTTGATATTTGAAATCAATTATACAAAATGATTGAAAAATTAATGAAAATGTTACTCAAAGAGTATAAGCTGAGTGGTTAAAGTAGAGAAAGACATTATAAGTTATTTGTGAGCATAAAGTACCTATCAAGCTAAAAAGAAAGTTTTACTATACTACAATAAGGCCAGTTATCTTATATGTTAGGCCTTAAAGGAATACAAGAAAAAAGTGAGAGCAATAGAAATGAGAATGCTAAGGTAGATAAGTAGATACATAAAAAAAGAGAACATAAAAAATTATAGTATACTAGAGAATATTAGAGTAACATCTATAGTAGAAAAGATGAATAAAAATGACCCAAGGTAGTTCAGTTATGTGCAAAGAAGACCTTTGGAGGCGCCAGTAAGGAGAGTGGATTGCATGACTCTTAATCCGATAGAGAAAGGTCGACAGAGACTCAAAAGAACCTTAGACGAAGTTATTAAAAGAGATATTTTGACTAACCAAATTTATGAGAATTTGGTTTTTGACCAAGCTCAATGACGTCATGTGATCCATATAGCTGACCTCACTTAACTTGGTCATGAAATCCCTTTGTTTTCCATTTTCTATTCTAGGTTCTTATCAAGGTATGTGTAACCAAAATAGAGAAGCATGAAGGACAACCACATACCATGTCACCGTTTTGAACATACTAATGAAGCCTATCCACAACCTGTATTAGAAAGTTCTTATGTCACGACCCCTTTTTATAAGGGACCGAGAACATTGTTTCTACACCACATACTTATTTAAAATAGATAAATAAACAGAGAATATAAGTATAAAAATTCTCTTCTCATTCAAAGTAAAAAAAATATGAAGTTCCTTACAACAAATATCCAACAGATCAACATAATATTACATTTAGTTTATAATATTCAAAATACCAAAAAAAATTATAATACGTGATTCCCTCGACATGAGGTCTCATATATAAAGAAAAAGGACTTTGATGCATTATTACTCAACTCCAGCTTCTAACTTTTCTTCACTGGCCCCTCAGCCTGTGAAGTAGATGTAACACCTGCTACATCTGCTCACGTACCACCGTACGATCATCGCAGTACACACGCACACAACGACATAGAAAGGAATGCAAGGGTGAGCTTACCAAACATAAAATAAAATTATATATATATAGAGCAAAATATTTTTCACAGCAATAACCCCATGCATTTCCAGCCCATCTAATGCACAGCATGAAAACGGCTTCCAACTGGTTTCACGACCTAATTAATCCGGAAGGAACCGAGCCGGTCCTAAGCGACCCATTCCGTATACGGATCAGACCGACAAAGACAAGCTCAGCATGAACTTACCGTTACATGTCTACCCACCTAAACATGTAACTCGGCTCTATAATGATGCAAAACATATATCTCAGCATGATGCACGCCACCAAAATTATTTTAACAGCTCAACTACAGACAAGTTTATAATAGATCAGCCAAAATCTCGGCATTTTAAACTAATTAACAACGATTCTGACTTAGAAAATAGCTTTTATTCAATAGATCTAACAAAATCATATCAAAATATCTTGAAATAGCATATTAAACCGTTCAAAACATAGTTCATAGGTTAAAGTAAACTCCCCTTACCTCAGAAAGATGATTCACACTAGATCTACCGAATAATACTTGATTATAACAAAATTCACCGAAGATTCAGCTTTAGAACGGAGTTTCTCCTAAGAACACCATGAATTTCTATAAGAAAGAGAAGGAGAAGAGAAACGAACGGTAAATCTAGCTTCAAACTTAAAGAAACTTACTTCCAATCCTTCGAATAGATGTAGAATCTCGGATACGGCGAGAAATCTAAGTTTAGGAAGGTTTAGTATGAGAGAAATGGTGGTTTACGGCCTTAGAACCTTTGAGAAACTTGGATAGAGGTGAAGAAATGAAAATTTCGTGTGAAGCCCCCTTTTTATAGAAAATTTTCGAAATTTACTGTTCACGCCGGAATTCACTGTTCATCGCCGGAAACACTGTTCACCCCTTACTGTTTATGCCGGAAAATACTGTTCAGGGCACTATTCACGCCGGAAAACACTGTACACGCGTACTGTACACGCACTGTACGCGTATGTGACGTCACCGATGACGTCGGCGATCCTTGTACATACGCGGTTAGCCTTGTTCATACACGGTTTTTACGCGGTTTTCACTTTTTATAAGCGGTTTGCACTGTTCACACGGTACTGTTCACTTTTTTTTTTTTTAAAAATTTCAACTCCATCTAAATATATTCCAATACCAAATAATCCTTCAATTAACATTGAACAAGTATAAAATATTATAGATTACTCAATAATAAATTAGGAGCCTGACAATTCTCCCCCCGAAAATAAATTTTCGTCCTCGAAAATTTCATTCCCCAGAGAAAAGATGAGGATACAACTCTCTCATTCTTTCTTCTAACTCCCATGTGGCATCACCAGTTATTTGGTCCCAAACAACCTTTACTAACCGAATAGACTTACCTCTAAGTTTCTTAACTCTAGTTTCCTCGATACGAGCAGCTGGGACCTCCACAGACAAGTCATCTCGTAACTCCACAACATTAGGCTCAATTACATGAGACAAATCTGGAACATACTTCTTTAGCTGCGACACATGGAAAACATTATGTATTCCAGACAACTGAGGTGGTAACGCTAATTCATAGGCTACTGGTCCTCGACGATGTAATATCTGATACGGTCCTATGAACTTAGGTGTTAACTTCTTGGCTCTTAAGGCTCGCCCCACACCTGTAGTGCGTGATACTCTTAAGAATACATGATCACCAACCTCAAATTCTAGGGATCTTCTGCGTCGATCAACATAAGATTTCTGTCGACTTTGGGTAGCTCTTAGCTTTTCTCTAATAAGTTCAACTTTCTCCTTAGTTTCTTGCAGCATTTCAGGTCCAACCATCAAATGTACTCCATCTTGGAACCAACAGATAGGGGTTCTACACCTTCTACCATACAGAGCTTCAAATGGTGCCATATCTATACTCGAATGATAGCTATTATTATAAGTGAATTCTACCAAAGGAAGCATATCCTCCCAATTACTCCTCTGCTCTACAATGCAAGTCCGCAATAAGTCTTCTAAGGTCTGAATAGTACGCTCAGATTGACCATCTGTTTGTGGATGGTATGCAGAACTCAACCTCAACTGTGTGCCCATAGATTCTTGGAAACTCTGCCAAATCTGGGAAGTGAACCGAGGATCCCTATCAGAGATAATACTAGAAGGTACTCCATGCAACTTGACAATCTCTCTAATGTACAATTCTGCTAATTTCTCCAAGCTAAAGGTCATGTTAATTGGCAAGAAATGTGCACTCTTGGTTAGCCTATCAACTATGACCCACACTGCATCATGATTCCTAACTGTTCTAGGTAGATGGGACACAAAGTCCATAGTCACATGGTCCCACTTCCACTCTGGAATTTCCATCGTTTGTAACTCTCCTGGAGGGCTTTGGTGCTCCGCTTTTGCCTTTTGACAAGTCAAGCAGGCTTTAACAAACTCGGCTATCTCTCGCTTCATGCACGGCCACCAAAACATCTGCTTTAAATCTTGATACATCTTGGTAACACCAGGATGAATGTTGAGACTACCCTTATGTCCTTCTTCTAGAATTGCTCTCTTTAATTCGGTATCTCTAGGGACACAAACTCGACCTTGACATCCGAGAATACCATCAACACCTTTCTTGAAACCCTTGTCTTATCTCGTCCCTAAGAGAAATACAATCCGACATAACATTGGATCCCACAATTGTTTATCTTTAATTTCTGTAAGAAATTATTAGTCACCACAATTCGGCTACAACTAATCTTTTCGGGTGATAAGTCCACATGTATGTTCAGGTCTCGGAATTGTTCTACCAAAAGGGTTTCAGCGACTCTTAGGGAGAATGCACGAACCACATTCCTACTTAATGCATCGGCCACCACGTTAGCTTTTCTGGATGGTATTGGAGCTGAAAATCATATTCCTTAAGGAATTCCACCCAACGTCTCTGCCTCATATTTAACTCTCGCTGATCAAATAAATACTTGAGACTCTTATGATCACTATATACATCAAGCGAGCTCCGTAAAGATAGTGTCGCCACACCTTCAGAGCAAAGACTACGGCAGCTAACTCAAGGTCATGAATCGGGTAATTTCGCTCATGAGTTCGTAATTGGCGAGATGCATAAGCTACCACTCTCTTATCTTGCATCAACACACACCCCAATCCCTGATGAGAAGCATCACAGTACACCTCAAACGGTCGACTAGTATCAGGGAGAATCAATACCGGCGAAGAAGTTAGTCTCTGTTTTAACTCATTAAAGCTTTGCTCACATTCCTCAGTCCACACAAAGGGTTGATCACGGCGAGTTAACCGTGTTAATGGTGCAGCTATCTTCGCGAATCCCTCTATAAATCTCCGGTAGTAACCTGCTAGGCCCACAAAACTACGAATCTCTGAGGCTGTCTTCGGCCTTTCCCACCGCAACACCGCTTCAACTTTGGAAGGATCAACTGCAATTCCTTTAGCTGAAATAACATGACCAAGGAACCTCACTTCCTCTAGCCAAAACTCACACTTAGACAGTTTAGCATACAACTGTTTTTTTTTCCTTAAAACATTAAGTACAGTCCTCAAATGCTCTTCATGTTCCTCTGACAAATTAGAATAAATTAAAATATCATCAATAAAGACTACCACAAATCGATCCAGGAAAGGTCTAAAGATCCGATTCATGTAGTCCATAAACACAGCTGGAGCATTTGTAACTCCAAAAGGCATCACTATATACTCATAATGACCATATCTAGTGCGAAAAGCAGTCTTAGGAATATCTTCATCCTTCACTCGGATACGATGGTACCAGGACTTCAAATCAATTTTAGAGAATACCTTAGCACCTCTCAGCTGGTCCATCAAATCATCGATTCGCGGCAATGGGTACTTGTTCTTAATTGTCAACTTATTCAACTTACGATAATCCACACATAATCTAGAACTTCCATCCTTCTTTTTCACCAAGAGAACTGGGGCTCCCCAAGGTGATACACTTGGTCTAATCATCTGTTTGCGCATTAGATCCTCGATCTGCTCCTTAAGCTCAATTAACTCTTTTGGCGCCATTCTATACGGTACTACGGACACAGCTCGGCTCCGGGAATCAAATCTATAGCAAACTCTACCTCTCTACGTGGAGGTATTCCAGGAATATCCTCTGGGAAAATCTCGGGGAATTCTCGTACTACGGTATTGGTGAAGGCTTTGCTCCACTTTTGCATTCATAACTCCCAACAAAACAAAACAAGATACTCCCTCACCTAAGGATGTTTCTACTTGGCGAGTAGAAATCAATTCTACACAATCTTGCTGCTCAGGAAAGATTAAACACCTCCGGCCACAATCAATTAGCACACGATTGGCAGTTAGCCAATCCATACCCAGGATTACATCTAACCCTGACATCGGGATACAAATAAGATTTACTTTGTATCTTCGTCCCTCAATTGCTATGGGACAACTAACACAAACCGTCGAAGTCTTAATTGAACTTAAAGTAGGTGTCAATACTACTAAGTCACATCCTAGATCATCCACCGGTAATCCTAAGTTTCTCACACAATTGTCCGCAATAAAAGAGTTTGTGGCTCCAGAATCAAATAATACAAAAAGAAAAGTACCTTCTTAGCGCCCTTACCTCGATTACCATAACTGCTAGCAGCTCTACTAGATGGAGCCTTCCCAACTCCACCAACATCCTCCGCATTAAGACTCTCTATAATGGTGGCTTGATCCACCAAGTCAGCAAACTCCGTGATCCTGAGTGGGATCAAAATCCTCTTTATGTCAGTTCTCAGCCCGTCTGAAAACCTCTGACATCTCCACTCCTCTGAAGTCGGGTGAGAATAAAATCTGTAGAGCCGCTCAAACTGTATTGCATACTCATAGGCGATGAGTTTCCTTGCACCAAGTTTAGAAACTCTCGTTCTTTGGCAGCACGAACATGAGAAGGGAAAAACTTTCCCAGAAAACTACTTCTAAATACAGCCCAAGTAATGACTTCACCTCGGGCCTCTAGCATAGTACGAGCTCCGTGCCACCACATCTCTCCATCCCCTATCAGCATGTACGTAGCATATATCACCTTTCTCTCCTCGGCGCAACCCATGGTTAGGAAGATCTTCTCAATCTCCCTGATCCAGAGTTCAGCAGCATCTGGTCCATCCACTCCTGTGAATTGAGGAGGATCATTCTTTCGAACTACGACAACCCATGGTATTCGGGAAGAAGAGGTGCGGTGAGGCGATGGCTGCTGCACGTGCTGCGACGGCTTGATTTGCGACTTGCTGCTGCTGAATCATATCTAGACTCTGCCTAACAGTGGCTGCCATGGCCTCCATGGCATGAGCCATTTGGTTCACGTCAACAGGAGGAGGAGGGTTTGCAACAGATTTTCTCGGTCTAGCCATCCTAATATATAGACTAGCTTAGATTACTAATGTTTAACACATTCAGCAATACCACCACATAGCTATATTCACATATTCAAATTACAGTAATATATTCATATTTAGTATGTCATAACAATTTAATCAATTTAGCACTGAGCACAACGTCATATCAGCATTTCAAACAACATAGCAAACATATTTATCTCAGCAATCATGTACAATCTTAGCTTAACAACCTATTATTCACGTAGCATGAATCGCCTATAGCTCACCCAGTATCATATACCAAAATTTTCTACATCTGTCGTGTCTGAGAACTAAGGTGATCAAGCTCGTTCCCTCACAACTTGATGAATAGAAATTATGATATATGATTCACAGCTAAAACTTATATGTCTAATATGCACAACTGACGCCTAACAACCTCACCCCGTAGGTTTACCTAGACCATGCTCTGATACCACTAAAATGTCACGACCCCTTTTTATAAGGGACCGAGAACATTGTTTCTACACCACATACTTATTTAAAATAGATAAATAAACAGAGAATATAAGTATAAAAATTCTCTTCTCATTCAAAGTAAAAAAAATATGAAGTTCCTTACAACAAATATCCAACAGATCAACATAATATTACATTTAGTTTATAATATTCAAAATACCAAAAAAAATTATAATACGTGATTCCCTCGACATGAGGTCTCATATATAAAGAAAAAGGACTTTGATGCATTATTACTCAACTCCAGCTTCTAACTTTTCTTCACTGGCCCCTCAGCCTGTGAAGTAGATGTAACACCTGCTACATCTGCTCACGTACCACCGTACGATCATCGCAGTACACACGCACACAACGACATAGAAAGGAATGCAAGGGTGAGCTTACCAAACATAAAATAAAATTATATATATATAGAGCAAAATATTTTTCACAGCAATAACCCCATGCATTTCCAGCCCATCTAATGCACAGCATGAAAACGGCTTCCAACTGGTTTCACGACCTAATTAATCCGGAAGGAACCGAGCGGTCCGAGAGCGACCCATTCCGGTATACGGATCCAGACAAAGACAAAGACAAAGACTCAAAGCATGAACTTACCGTTACATGTCTACCCACCTAAACATGTAACTCGGCTCTATAATGATGCAAAACATATATCTCAGCATGATGCACGCCACCAAAATTATTTTAACAGCTCAACTACGGCAAGTTTATAATAGATCAGCCAAAATCTCAGCATTTTAAACTAATTAACAACGATTCTGACTTAGAAAATAGCTTTTATTCAATAGATCTAACAAAATCATATCAAAATATCTTGAAATAGCATATTAAACCGTTCAAAACATAGTTCATAGGTTAAAGTAAACTCCCCTTACCTCAGAAAGATGATTCACACTAGATCTACCGAATAATACTTGATTATAACAAAATTCACCGAAGATTCAGCTTTAGAACGGAGTTTCTCCTAAGAACACCATGAATTTCTATAAGAAAGAGAAGGAGAAGAGAAACGAACGGTAAATCTAGCTTCAAACTTAAAGAAACTTACTTCCAATCCTTCAGAATAGATGTAGAATCTCAGATCTGGCGAGAAATCTAAGTTTAGGAAGGTTTAGTATGAGAGAAATGGTGGTTTACGGCCTTAGAACCTTTGAGAAACTTGGATAGAGGTGAAGAAATGAAAATTTCGTGTGAAGCCCCCTTTTTATAGAAAATTTTCGAAATTTACTGTTCACGCCGGAATTCACTGTTCATTGCCGGAAACACTGTTCACCGCCTTACTGTTTATGCCGGAAAATACTGTTCAGGGTACTATTCACGCGGAAAACACTGTACACGCGTACTGTACATGCACTGTACGCGTATGTGACGTCACCGATGACGTCAGCAGTCACTGTACATACGCGGTTGGCACTGTTCATACACGGTTTGTACGCGGTTTGCACTGTTCACACGCGGTTTGCACTGTTCATACGCGGTTTGCACTGTTCACACGGTACTGTTCACTTTTTTTTTTTTTTTTTTTAATAATTTCAACTCTATCTAAATATATTCCAATACCAAATAATCCTTCAATTAACATTGAACAAGTATAAAATATTATAGATTACTCAATAATAAATTAGGAGCCTGACATCTTACGTTACCCTTTTCTAATAAGAAAAATCTTGAAAAAGTAAAAAACATTAGAAAGTTTACATATAAAGTTATTTGTATCATTTTAATTCATAAATTCATTATTTATAGTTAGTTATCTTTGAGGCTAAAAGCAAGGGAACAGTCTAGTTTTGGAATTTAGTGTAACTCTTGTCGGTTTGAGTAAACTTGGTGTACCAAGAAAAAACCAAAGACAAGAAGATTGACAAGTGCATGCCACACACACATACAAAGATAAAAATGCAATTATTGTTCAGCATTATGACAAGCAATGCTTGAAAGGGAAAAAAAAAAGAATGTATTTACCTCCTTCAGCCTATCTATTGATAAATTCATTCCACACTTGATCTTATAATGTAATTCATGAATGATAATTGAGATTTTTGAGTTATTCATTGAGAGAATTTATTATTAAGTCCATTTTGTTCATATTTCAGGAAAAAAAAGGATCAAGAAGTGAAAGCTTTAAAGGATAGTGGGAATTGAAGCAAAAATCAGAACCAGAGATATACACGGGCAAGTACAAGGCCGTGTATCTGAGCGTGTAACTCATTGGTTGCATCAATCAAGCAAAAAATCAGAATCAAAGATATACACGGGCAAGTACACGCCCCGTGTATATGGGTGTGTATCTAGCTAGTTGCATCAATTGAAGTACATCATCCAAACTAGAGATGTACACGGTCAAAGTATATGGCCGTGTACATGAGCATGTACTTCCCAGAAAAGCGTTGAAGAGTAATTTTTACAGACCAGAGATGTACACGGCCATAGTACATGGGCATGTACTTTTAACTTACGTCAAAATTAAACTTCTGAGACAAGATAAGTCATGGGACCACTGATATAAAAGAAAACATGGGACAGAAACCTAGGGAACACTGTTTTTGGGAAAAAAAGAGTTAGTGATGGCTAGATTAGGGAATCAAGCTCTTTAATTTCTTTCTTTTATAATTGTAATTTTGACATGTTTAGGTTTTAATTTTCCTTTGAGTATCTAGACATAATGAATCCTATTTGACCAAACCTTCTGGAATTTTTCTTAATGCTATTTCATGTATATGGCCGTGTATATGAGAGTGTACTTCCTAAAAAAGTTGTGAAGAGTAATTTTTAGAGACCATAGATGTACATCGCCAAAGTACATAGCTATGTACATGGGGCGTGTACTTTTAACTTACATCAAAATTAAACTTCTGCGACAAGATAAGCCATGGAACCACTAATATAAAAGAAAACTTGGCACAGAAACCTAGGGGACGCTATTTTTGGGAAAGAAAGAGTTAGTGACGGCTGGAAAAGGGAATCAAGCTCTTTAATTTCTTTCTTTTGTAATTGTAGTTTCAACATGTTTAGGTTTTAATTTTCCTTTAAGTATCTAGACGTAATGAATCCTATTTGACCAAACCTTCTAGAATTTTTCTTAATGCTATTTCATGTTCTCTTTTCTTGGGTTTAATTGAGTAGTATTAATTGTCTCCTATCTTATTTTCTTGTTTGATTTTAAGTAAAACTCTTGCATGAATTTATCATTGCTCAATTAAAAGGACTTGAATGTATTTATAGAGATAGAAGAACATAAGTTTTTTGTATTAGGAATAACCCTAATTATAGAATTCATAATAAACTTAATGCAACTTAAGGGAATTAATTAAGGAAGAGATTATGATTAATCAACTGAATGTTAGGAACCATTATCCTTGAAAAAGGTAATGGTTTAATTCAGGAATTCCTGCAGCAACAAGTGACTAGAACTAAGTATTTGAAGGAGAATTCCAGTTATTTGGACATTTAGCAAGATTTACAATCTAGATACTCACTTATTTCTCTTGAATATACTTAGTCATACTTTTTTAGGTTTTATTTTCATAGAAATCTGTTCCTTTTAATTTGTTATTTTCTTAGTTCAGCAATTTTATCAACATAATCTCTTGCTCATATTCATTAACAATTGGGTAATCAAAGAAACAATTCTTAGTAACAGTCCCTGTGGATATGACACTTGGTACTCCATTTTGAAATATTACTCTGACAATGGGTGCACCTGGCCAGTAATCGATTTTTACACACCAACTTTTTGGCGCCGTTGCCAGGGACTGATTAATTAGGATTCCCTTGATTACGTATTTATTAATTTTCTTTATTTCTTTAGTCTTGAATTAACTTTTCTATTTTGCTTTCATTCTTTTTAGGAGCTGTTTTTTCTGGTGTATGACTAGAACCCATTCTGCTGCACTGTTTGGAGAATTATTTGAATTTGACCCAGAGATAGAAAGAACTTTGTGAAAAATTCGGAAAGATAGGCGACTGTTAGTATAGAGGGAAAATGCACAAACCCACATGGAAGGAATGGCAACCAATGAAGAGCAACCAAGAACCATGTTCGATTATGCTTGTCCATCATTAACCGAGACGGAATCTAGCATTGTTCATCCGAATGTGCAAGGAAATTTTGAAATAAAGCCCAATGTTATTCAGATGGTTCAATAGTTTTTTCAATTTGATGGGTTACAAGATGAAGACCCTAACGCTCATATCGCTAATTTTCTGAAGATCTGTGATACGTTCAAGATTAATAGAGCTACTGATGATGCAATCTGCTTGAGGCTATTTCTATTTTTTCTCAAGAGCAGAGCAAAATAGTGGTTGAACTCTCTCCTACGTGGATCTATCACTTCATGGGAGGCCATGGCAGAAAAATTCTTAGCAAAGTATTTCCCTCTCTCAAAGACTGCTAAGATGAGAAATGATAACTCTTCCTTTTACCAATTGGAGTCAGAGACTTTATATGATACATGAGAGAGGTTTAAGAAATTATTAAGGAAGTGCCCACATCATGGGGTTCTTGATTGGTTTCAAGTGCAAACCTTCTACAATGGATTGAACCTGCCACAAGACAAATGATAGATGCTGCAGCTGGGGGAACTTTAAATAGCAAGACACCAAGGGCTGCACAAGAACTGTTTTAAGAAATGGCAATGAACACCTATCAATAGAGCTCTACTCGATCCAAACCTGCGAAATCTGCTAGGATTTATAGGCTTGATGCAGTAACATCCTTGGCAAGGCAAGTTGAAGCCTTAAGAAAGAAGATTGATGTTTTATTTATGAACCATCCAGTTGCTCCATAATGAGATGTGATATTTGTGGAGGAGGCCACCCTAATCATGAGTGTCAAGCTACTCAAGAAGAGCATGCCAATGTGATAGGAAATAGACCACCTTACCAAAATTTTAATGGCATAAACAATCTGGAATGGAGGAATTATGCAAACCCACCATGGAACAACAACCAACAGCCAATGAGAAACAACACACCCTTAGGATTTCAACAAGCTTCACATCCACCATCACCCCCAACTGAAAAGAAATCAAACCTTGAGATGTTGATGACTAAATTCATTCAAACTTCAGATTCTCGGTTTCAATCCACCGAGACAGCACTAAGAAATCAACAAGCCTCTATTCATAATCTAGAAAATCAGTTAGGTCAAATTTCTAGACTCCTCTCAAAAAGATCCCAAGGAAGCCTGCCCAGTAATACTGAGACTAATCCTAAGAAGCAGGTTAAGGCAGTGACATTAAGGAGTGACAAAACATTACAGGAGAAGGGGAAGCAAAAAGCAGAAAAAGCTATAGTTGAAGAGGAAGATAAATGTCAAGAGGAGAATGTGGAAAAATCTCCTGCAGTGAAGGAGCTCATACCTCCGCTCCCCTACCTAGCTAGATTGAAGAAAGACAAAAATTATGAACAATTTGGTAAATTTCTTTTCTTATTTCGTCAACTTCATATCAATTTATCATTTGTTGATGCCTTGGCACAGATGTCCAAGTACGCCAAATTTTTGAAGGATCTATTATCCAACAAGAAGAAGTTGGAGGAGTTGGCCACAGTGACTCTAAATGAAGAATGCTCAGCAATTCTGCAAAACAAGATGTCCAAAAAATTAAAGGATCAAGGGAGTTTTACTCTTCCTTGTCTCATTGGTAGATTGATAATTGATAGGGCTTTGGCTGATTTAGGTGCTAGTATTAATTTAATGCCATATTTTATTTTTAAGAAATTAGGTTTGGGGGAACCTAGGCTAACTAGGATGAGTATTCAACTGGCTGATAGGTCAATTAAATATCCTAGGGGTATCATTGAGGATGTGCTTGTAAAAGTGGACAAATTTATTTTTCCTATTGATTTTGTGATTCTTGATATTGACGAGGACACTAAAGTCCCCTTGATCTTAGGTCGTCTATTTTTAGCTACTGGAAAAGCTATAATTGATGTGAGTGATGGAAAGTTAATTTTAAGAGTTGGAGATGAAAAAGTCACTTTCAAAATTCCTGATGCAATGAAAAAGTCTTTGAAACAAGATGATTCTTGCTACTTTATTAATGTAATTGATGATTGTATTTATGAGTGTGCACAGGAATTCTTGATTTCAAACCCATTAGAAAGAAGCTTAGTTCATGAAGGAGGAAGAGATGATATAAGCTTGTTAACTCAAGAACAGTGGTGCCATTTAGAAGCCACCAAGCTATTATTAAAAAAGAGGGACTTTGAAGTTTTAGAGTGGAATTCAAAGAAACAACCCAACCCATCCACTAATGAACCACCAGATGTATAATTGAAGGTCTACCATGATAAAAAAAATCAAGGGAGGTAAATTATTTCAAAAATGTGATTTAGTACTGTTGTACAAATCTTGCCTCAAATTATGCCCAAGTAAACTAAAACCCCGTTGGTCTAGACAGTTCACTGTGCATGAGGTATTTCCTTATGGTACAATTGAATTAACTCATCCAAAAAAAGGAACCTTTAAGGTGAATGAACATAGGCTGAAACTGTACTAAGGGGTCAACTTCAAACTTTTGCAAATGAGGAGTTTAAACTGCTTCATGTTGAATGTTGAATTACATTGAATAATTTAGGTTAGGTAGGTTTAGTTTATTTTAATTTAGTTATTTATTTGCTCATTTATTTACATATTTTTGCTAAAAAGAAAAAGAAAAAAAAAAAGAACAGTGAGATGTACAGCCATTTACATGACCATGTAGATGGCCATGTACTTTTATTTTGCTTAGATTTTGTCGGGCAGTGATGTACACGGTCATCTACATGGCTGTGTAACCAACTGTGTAAACACCCAAGTTTCTTCTTCATTTGAATCTCATATTAGCTATAACTCCGACCATTTCTTGCTTATTTCTATTGCTTTTCAGAGAAGTTTCAATTTTCACTTTAATTCTTATATTTGATTGAGGACAATGCAAATCTTATAGTGTGGGGTGGATACTTATGAATGTCTGAACTGAATTTTTGTTTTGTTCTCGAGCAAATATTGAGTCAGTTTTGCTTTTGCATCAGAGATGATATTCCTAGATAGTTACATAAATAAAATGTCATGTGGAAAAAAAATCATATGCAGTTATTTTGGTTATTTGAATTGTACTTTTAATTGTTTCTCGACTGAAGTATTAGAAGACATTTCTAATTTAAGGACCTTGAATCTATACCAAATGTTTAAGAATATATGCAAATAATAGAATAATTAATATCTGGAAAAAAAATTGGAGTTCTGCTCAAAAATAGAATAGCATGCCATAGAAGCATATCTAGTTAAATGTGGATTGCAGGCAATGTCCGGATACCACATCATAGAACCCTGAAATTGTTTGAGGTACCGATGTGGAAAGCAAGGGATGGAATGTCTATTAATACCTTGTACTAATTGGGATAGAGCATAAGATGCACCCTGTTAGTCGATCATGGCTCAAAGTGAAGAAAATTAAATAACACCTTGGAAGAATTCAAAATTTTAAGTGTGATTTTTGAAAATTAATGGTATAAAGGTCCTTATTCAGTTCTGTTTGAAGTTACAAAGGTTGAGAGTAAAAGAAGGCACAATTTGATGTTTAAGAATTATTATCCCTCCAAATATTTGAAGAAACTACAAAAAAAATTTCAGGAATTTGATTCTTTGTTGTCAAAGGTAAATTTGATCCATTTCTTTGCTTGGGGACAAGCAATCGTTCAAGCTCGGGGGAATTTGATAAATTCATCGCACACTTGGTCTTATAATGTAATTCATGAATGATAATTAATATTTTTGAGTTATTCATTGAGAGAATTTATTATTAAGTCCATTTTGTTCATATTTCAGGAAAAAAAAGGATCAAGGAGTGAAAGCTTTAAAGGATAGTAGGAATTGAAGCAAAAATCAGAACTAGAGATATACACGAGCAAGTATATGGCCGTGTATATGAGCGTGTAACTCACTGGTTGCATCAATCAAGCACAAAATCAGAACCAGAGATATAAATGGGCAAGTACACGCCCGTGTATATAGGTGTGTATCTAGCTAGTCGCATCAATTGAAGTACATCATCCAAACCAGAGATGTACATGGTCAAAGTACATGGCCATGTATATGAGCATGTACTTCCCAGAAAAGCTGTGAAGAGTAATTTTT
Organism: Abrus pulchellus subsp. cantoniensis; assembly: GCA_024086825.1. Classification (NCBI taxonomy): domain Eukaryota; kingdom Viridiplantae; phylum Streptophyta; class Magnoliopsida; order Fabales; family Fabaceae; genus Abrus; species Abrus pulchellus. The sequence goes on from CM044056.1 coordinate 19,676,219, forward strand.
AGAGACCAGAGATGTACATGGTCAAAGTACATGGCCGTGTACATGGGGCATGTACTTTTAACTTACGTCAAAATTAAACTTCTGCAACAAGATAAGCCATGGGACCACTGATATAAAAGAAAACTTGGCACAGTAACCTAAGGGACGCTGTTTTTGGGAAAGAAAGAGTCAGTGACGGCTGGAGAAGGGAATCAAGCTCTTTAATTTCTTTCTTTTGTAATTATAGTTTCGACATGTTTAGGTTTTAATTTTCCTTTGAGTATCTAGACGTAATGAATCCTATTTGACCAAACCTTCTAGAATTCTTCTTAATGCTATTTCATGTTCTCTTTTATTGGGTTTAATTGAGTAGTTTTAATTGTCTCCTATCTTATTTTCTTGTTCAATTTTGAGTAAAAATCTTGCATGAATTTACCATTACTCAATTAAAAGGACTTGAATGTATTTCTAGAGATAGAAGAACATGAGTTTTCTGTATTAGGAATAACTCTAATTATGAAAATCATAATGAACTTAATGCAACTTAGGAGAATTAATTAAGGAAAAGATTATGATTAATCAACTGAAGGTTAAGAACCATTATCCTTGAGAAAGGTAGTAGTTTATTTTAGGAATTCCTACAGCAACAAGGGACTAGAACTAAGTAGTTGAAGGAGAATTCCAGTTATTTGGATATTTAGCAGGATTTACAATCTAGATACTCACTTATTTCTCTTGAATACACTTAGTCATACTTTTCTAGGTTTTATTTTCATAGAAATTTTTTCCTTTTAATTTGTTATTTTCTTAGTTCAGCAATTTTATCAACATAATCTCTTGCTCATATTCATTAACAATTGGGTAATCAAGGAAGCAATTCTTAGTAACAATCCCTATGGATACGACACTTGGTACTATATCTTTTGCAATATTACTCTGACAATGAGTGCATTTGCCTAATAATCAGTTTTTACACACCATCTATTTTAGTGAAATGATGACCATAGGAAGTGTATAGCATGCCATGAAGTAAAGGTGAAAGATAGACCTTGAGTTGCTTTTGTAAATGAATTGATAATCAGAATTCTCATCTCAAGAGGTATTTTATGTTCTCTTCATATATACAGTCATGCATTTCTCTAATATTTATAGATAAGTTTTTCCATGATGCTGAAAATTATTATAAAACACAAAAGAATGAGATCAGTATGGGAGCAATTGAACTTGTAATGCAATGACGTAATGTACAGTGTTTACAATGTGTAAAGTAAAGCTTACAAATATTGTTGAAAACTTGAAAAAATGGGGAAAGGGTGAAAAGGAGAGAGAAGATGATTAACATAATATTTTGAATATGTGTGCTGAGAGAGATCTCAAATTGATTAAAGATACGACCAAAGTAGTGCTTATAAAGGCTCAGGCAATTCTCACCTTATGAGTAGTTTTTAAGCATAGCCTAAATTCAAGAGCATGTATTATACAACAAACCACTAACACCAATTGAAACTTATACTAGGTCAAGTATTAGTCAATTACCAATTTACAACAAGAACAACACCACCCATTAAGACTACTAGCTGTTATTTGCTTTCACCAATCAAGCTCAATAAAAGTAGAATTAAGAGTCATGCTTTAGAATTGTTATATATAAAACCATACATGTGCTTTTCACTAACAGCTTAAGCTTATAAGATGTATAGTTCATAACAAGGTAACAAAACCTCTATAACAAAGTGGTCTCTCAAGTTTGATCTTCGCCACAACATTTTTCTAATAAAAAGTTGAATTTCAGCACAAAATAGGTAGACTTGTGTTGGGATCTCAAACGAATTCCAACTTTTCAGAAGAGAGATGAGAAAAGTAGAGAAAGGAAAAGGGAAAGAATACTTTTGCACTGTTTAATTGTTTATTGAATTAAAAACAAATATGAGAATTCTCCGTCCAAGGGTTCTCCTTTTTATAATACAGCTAATGCTTAGTTCCACAACAAGTCAGAATGCTCACTCTTCTACCTTCTCCTCCTACTTAAGCTAATTTTATACTGTTAGAATGTAATTAGTCATTAGCCGTTACGATTTGTAGGAAATTAATAGCTACATATTCTAAGAAATTAAGATGATTGATTCTTGATTATTACATAGAAATTAATTGTATTTAATTCTATAAATTATGATAAATTTATACTATGTGGGCTGCATTTAGACACACAACATGTCGCAACCGACAGTTACAATGATAAGGTGAAAATATTTTTAAGAAAAATTAGAAGACTCACCACCAAAGTTTATCAAAGAAAATTTCAAAAAAAACTTAAAATTTTGATTTTTGAAATAAAAAATAGATTCGAGAGTCATTTATGTGTAGGGAAAGTATTAGCACCCTACAACGTTTGTTTAAATAACGATTACCTTAAATTAATTATACAAATTTATTATAATTTTGAAAAGCATTTATTTAACCCTTAAAAAATAAATGTTGCTATTTTTATTTTTAAAGAAAAAAGATTTATTTATTAAAAATATTAAGTTATATCTTAGAAAAGAAAAATATATTTTTAAAAATTATTTTGACTCGACGGATATGATTTCACTCTTACGTATCTCCAAGTGCAATGAAAAACTCAGTCATGTAGTTCTATAGAAAAAATGATAGAATTATTTTATTAATTAGAAATTCATAAGATTTTAAAAGAATTTATTTCAAAATTAACCATATTTCTAAAAAACTAAAATGAAAATTGTTTAGATCTTTGAGGAGAGAAGATAACGCAGCTATACATGTTATCTTATGACGAACAATACGAAAGGCGAAGGAAGATCACACATTCACATTGTAAGTCATTGTAAAAGTGTAATAACTAAGACCAAATATTTTAATTTATGAAAAAGTATTGTTAATATACATAATCTAATTAAATATTTGAAGAAATATAATATAGCGTAAGCGATCCATAAATATCTCATGATTTATTCGTTGATTAAAGGCAATGTAAATTGCACATTTATATCGCAAAGCATTATATAATAAAATAGAGAAATATACTTAAATAATCGAATTTTTGGTTATTTAATTTATTAAAGTTGGAAACATGATTTATATATATTTTTTTAGGTATGAAATTAATTGTATCTAATAAAAGGAGGGGTATTTAACAAACTAAAAATATATTTAAATTGATTGGTAAATATAAATAAAAAATAACATGTTTGCATTGTATGAAATCCAAGATAATGTTAGTATACAAAAGTCTCAACAATTTAAAATATGTAAAGGTAGAAATGTTACATAATGATATTACAAATCACTATATTAATTAAATGATTTAATTTCAAGTTAATTAATTGACAAGTTAGATACAATGTATTTTGATTAATAATAGGGATAAATAAAAAAGAATATTCTTTAATCGATTAATAAATTATATAGTTAAGTAAAAATGAATATTATTTTATTTTTAGAATAAATTTTATATTATTTAATAATTTAAGGAAGGAAGATTTTTAGTCATAAAAATTTAATAAAATAAATATATAATTTATTAATTTTATAAAAGATTTCACTTTTAAACATATTAATAGTGCTTACGACATAAGATAACGTAGGTGAACATATATCTTGACAATTTATAACACACAAAGGTAGAGTTGCTACACATTAGTATCACAAATTATTGCACTTTACTTAGTCAATAAATTACTTGCTTAATTATTCATTGCGTGAAGAGAGGAACGTTTAAGAACAGACATTTAAATTAATTAGTGAAATAGTTGTCCAATTAATATGAGATGAATTGTAAATTATTGTATTGATAAAAATAATTCTCTAAGTTAATTAATAAAAATATTTGAAAAAGTATATTTTTAGGGGTAAAGTATTTAATTGATTTAAAAATAAGACATTTTTAACTTAAAAGATTTATATCACATAAAACTAATAGCAACGTAGGTACAGATGAGCTTCATGATTAATAATGCATAAAAGTACACATAATGCACAATAGCGTTATAGATTGTTGTGTTAATTAAATAATTTTAATTTAATAAACTGATTAAAAGGTTCATAATTAAAGTAATAATATTAAATATAATGTATTTTAATTTATTAATAAAATAATCATTAGTTAATTAAAATTAAAATATTTAAAAATTTTATTGCATAAGACTTCAAGTATCATAAATTTTATAAATTTTATTTATTTATCACATTTTATTATAATAATTATTTGCTTAAAGAAAATTATTTACCAATAAAGACATTAAATCATATTTACTTTATATAAAAAAAATAAACCATCAACACACAAATAAATTAGATTAGATAAATAAATAAAATAAAGAAGACGACGACGATAATAATAATAATATTAAAGTTATAAAATAAAATGAAATATTTTTAATATTATCAATATTATAAATTTTAAAATAAATATAAAGTGAGATTAGTTCAATAATCCTTTTCATTATTAATCCTAGATTCTAAATAAAATAAAATAAAATAAACAATCATCATAAACTTTGAACTAATACTAACATAGTAGCGTTTGAACATGTACAATTACTAATATGTATATGGCAAATAACAAAACGCTAACACGTTCGTATACAGCATGTGAACATTTAAAGCATTATTATACATCATGTGAACATTTAAAACATTGCCGTAACATAAAAGGAGAAACAACCGAAGATAAGAAAATAAACCAATGTACGTGAATAAAAAATGAAACTTAATAACCTGAGACACGAGCACAGGGAGAACAACAGGAAAATAGTTCGTGACTTTGAATCTTAGTACGGTTTTTGTAATATAAAAGTTCAAACGAACTAGATGCCTACCGACAAAGCTCTCCTCGTGAGCAGTTATGACGAAGATTTCATCCACTAAATCACATATGTGGTTTTCTTATCTCCTCCTCCCTCTATCTTTCTATTTTGCTTTCCTGTCCTTTCTCTTATTGCTCCCTCTATCTATGTTTTCGTATATGATAAGTTTATAATTAGGCCCTCTTTTATAGTTTATATATTCATATTTGACCTTTATTTTATTTAAATTTTATACTAATTTATATATTAATTATGCAGTTTAGTATAAAGATGCCGTAATTAGACTTTGAGTGCATTTTAGGTCCAAATTGATGGAAGATTAGAGTTTTGCAGCAGTCAGTACACACAGACTCTTTCAACAAGTACGTGAGTGTTTCGAGCCTATGCACGGTCGTGCTTAAGACCTTGTATAGCCGTGCTCATCTACTGGAAGCCCAATTATGAAAGTCTTTAGGATTTTTAAACCCTATGAAAAGGGTGACCTCCGAGAAAGTTTTGGACACCATTTTATACCTTGGCTTTTACTCTTTCACCTCATCTCTCTTCTACAGGGATCTTTGGCATATTCTTGGTGAGACTTGGAGCTTCGAATGACGTACTCGAAGACTAGAAACTTATCTCATTCTAGTTTGCATTTTTCTATGACTTTATTTATAATTATTTTACTTCTTTTCTTTAGCATGAGTAACTAAGTCCATAGGTAGGGCTATGAGAACTATTATTCATGAATTTATGGGATTTTGATAATTGAATCTAAATTTGATTTCTGTTTTGTGATTAGATTTTATCCTATTGTGCTTCTCTCTTAATCTTAATTAATTATATCGTCAGGCGACCGTACCTCAGTTAATTAATAAATCTATAGGATAAAACGAGACAAAGGATTAGGTAGATCAAACCAATCTTTCTCTTCTAATCGTTATTAAATTAACAAGTTCATAGGTTCCTTAAGCTTTCTTAAATTGATGTCTTGCATGACCATTAGGGATGCTAGTTTAAAGAAAAGAATATTAATATTGCATGACCAATGGGTATTAATAATATTTGTATGAATGATTGGTAATCACAAGGAAATCGAATTTAGAGTTAAACAGAAAAACGACATAAAGGATTGAATGTGAAAATCTATATGTCCTAGGTTCCTCTCCGATAAGTTTAACCAAGACATGCATTGTATTCCTTGCTCTTAGTTTTATAATTAATTTTATTCTTGTTCTGATTAATCTCGTATATTTGAAGCTTAAACAATTAAATTAGAAAATTCTTAGTAATTAAAAAATAATCCTTGCGGAACGATATTTCAAGAACTTAATTTAAGAACCCTTTATTACTTCTCAATGGGTACACTTACCCTCTGAACAGTACCTCTGCTCTTAATTTGTTGCTCTTTTTTTTGTAAAATCCTCTGTTTTCCAGAGAACTCCCCTTTTTGAAGACCAAGCCCCAGCCATCTTAACCAAGGCCAAAATTATAGTGTAAGAAACTCTTCCTTACTCACCTATGGACTAATCTCTTCCCTACAACTTTATCCTTAGTTTCCTTAAAATTATGCATTACTTTTCCATTTTTAGTAATTTTCTTTCTTCTTTTTCGTGTCACATAAAGAACTCATGGAGAAAGAGAATGATTGTGTGCAATATGTTACTTACCCAGTCAACCTCTGCTGTTAGCATCTCCACAAAATCAACCTTAATTAAAGGGTGCTAACCATAATGCATAGCAAGACACCATCTTATCACACACCTATTTTTTCTAATTTTTGTTAATTGTTTTGCATTATGTTAATTTCCAAAATATAATTCAGGTAAAATTTAGGTATTCACACAACACATTCAACAAATATACTTTTCTATATGGTATTAGTAGTTTAGGTTTTTTTTTTTTTCCAATCTGCAGCAGTTTTTTTTCTGGTGAACACTACCCATAGACATTGTGCCTTTTTCCTTTGTCACCTAGAACTGTCAAAATGGATTAAAATTCTAAACCCTATCCTCGCATACTTTTTTAGAATGAAGTTTACCTCTCCTATAGTACTAAAAAAACTTTGTTCCTTGAAAGCGCTCTTTGCTTAACCTGCCCCTTAGATAGTTCAAAACCAAAGCTTTGCACGATTTATAACTTTACTGACCTTGCTCTCTTAGATATACTGCTTATCCTTGTATCCTTGGGATTAGGTGAAAGAGCGCTTTATCTGTCTTTATAGACATAGACAGGCGGGACTAATTTGGTAATAAGAAAATATTGTTCGCACGGATTGCTTAGCTTGGCACGCTTGCTTCCCTCTATATAGTCTTTTTTTTTTTTCAAAGCCCTATAGTTGTGAGTTTACATTGGCCTAAGTCTCAAAATAAAGAAAATAGCGGGTTAGGGTCAGGATTAAGGGTAAGTTAGTCCACTTATTTTAAAAAGTAAGTAATAACTATTATTTTTTTTTAATAAAATTTATTAAATTATTTTATTTAAATGAATTAAAAATTATATTTAAAATATAAAGAATAATTTTAAAAATAAAAAATATTTATTCAATATATTAAAACTTTATCATAAAAATAATATCAAATATAATTATATTTTAAAATTAAATTAAATTTAACTTTTGCATTTGTTTAATTTTATTGATTAAATTTAATATAATACATTAACAATTTATGATTTTAATTAAGAATAAGTATTAAATATTTTTTACTAAACAATAATTAAATGATAAAATAATATTTTACAAAATACTAATTAATAATTATTTTAATAAATTTAATCAGTTCTAGTATGTTTAAATATTTTTTAATGACTTTTAATAATTATAGATTCATTATAACTTAAGTTTATACATGGTATGATTATTTTTAATATAAATATAAATATGTAGAATCTTAAATTATTAATTTTAAAAAAATTTATATACATATATAGATATAGATAGATTTTTATTATTAAAAAAATATAGTTGTTAATATATATTTAAAATTTAAAAATTAGTAAATATTTACATAAATTAATATATAAATAAAAAAATAAATTATTAGTTAATTTATCAATTTATATGTAATATATAAGTATATTTTTTAATTTATCGAATACATATTATTTTTTATATTATATTAATACTATAGTGTAGTTAACTTTATGTATATTTATGAATTTAAAATAATAAATTAATATACATATAATAAATTAATGTATAAAATTAAGTTAAATTATATATAAATATATATATATATATATATATATATATATATTGTATGTAGTTTAAAATTTTATATTTAGTTTTATCACAATTTTTTTATTAAGATAAAAATTTAGAAACATAAGTTATTTTAATTTAAATATAAATTTTATTAAATAAAATGAGTAAAAATTTAAATTTGTAAATATTCTTAATTCTTACTATGTTTATATATTACTTTTCTGTGTCCATAAATTTTATAATATAAAATATTTTATGTCTACAATTTCTATGATGAAAATATTTATTTACTTTTTTTAACATATTTTGTTAATGTTATTTTTTGTTGTGAATTTTATATGTTTATTGTGACTTTGTTTATTGAATATAAGATATTTTTACATAGATAAAATAGGATCCTCATAATATATATATATATATATATATATATATATAATATTTTAAATAATTTTATAAAAATAAATTAAGAAAAATAATAATATAAAAATTTTATAATATGAAAAAATTTATAAATAATATTTTAAATTTTATTTATAAAATTATATAAAAAATTGTTACAATTATTTAATAATTATCACTGATATAGATAAAAATTATATAAAAAATTGTTAAAATTATATAATAATTATTATTTTTATTAATTTATTTAATAACAACAATTACTATAAATATTTAATATTATATAAATTTTATTTTTATTTTTTTTAAGTAATTTTATTGAATTGCAAGTTTATTATAAAAAATATTATATGAAATAAATATTTTTAATAAATATTCTAATAAATACCACAATTTATATCAAATTTTTTTAAATTTAATTTTTTAAGAACATATAATTTTTTTGACTTATAAAATTCTAATCCCAACCTTGGTCTGTGAGATTTTTGGCCTTATAGGCTTATAAATTGATAGGCTTTTGGCCCTAACCCACATGGGCTAGGGTTGGATCAAATAGAATTTTTGACAGTTCTAATAATAATGATGTATAAAAATTTCTATCATTAACATGTTATAAAATCATAAGAGTACCAATTTAGTTGTGTTATCAAATACTTCGTGTATTTAAGTTATTTTAGATTAAAAAATAAATAAATTACATTTATTGTTTACATGTTAAAAAGTCACATAAGATTTTTTTTCAATTTTATAATAAAATAAATAAATATTATTTTAAAATAAAAATTTAAATAAATTTCTTTAATTATAAATTCTTTAATATTTTATTTTTAAATAAATACTATTTTTTTAATGCACATGTCAATTTTGAACAGTAATATATAAATTACTTTATCATTCATATATAGTAAAGATATCAGTTTGATTTTACTAACTAATATGTACATGTGAATTATTTAAAATTTTATTTTGTTTCAAAATATTAAATATTTGTCTATTTTTTCCTTAAAACAAAAATAAATCTTTAAATTCACATAACAATTAAAGATAGTAATGTATAAATTAATCTATTATTCATAAATTATATAATTATAAAATTAAATTCTTTACCTTATTTTTAAGCAATGCTAAAATAATAAATATATCTTAGTCATTTTAACACTTTTGAAGAATTTATTTTTATTTTTGTAAATATTTTAATATGGTTTTATTTTTAATTTTATACCTTTTAACAAAAAAAAATCCCTTCTTTTAGTACAAAGTAGCCCTTCTTTTCCATAATATGTAACAGGAAATATGAAAGAGGAAGGATCAAAATTCGTCAGATTCAATTACTTTAAAACTTTTTTTATTTTTTAATAAATAAAATATCAAATTTAGAAATAAAATAAAAATTTAATTTTTACACAAATAACTATTTTTAGGGAAGGTACTAATATTTTTCTCAGGCATAATTAAAATTTCTAGACTGGTTAAGTAAACTATATTTTCAATAATTTTCAAATTTTTAAAAAAATTTTAGTAACGACTCCTATAATTTCTAATTTTTCTTTTTCCTATTTTCGATTTACATTTTTTCGCTGCAATCCCAATCCCAGTTGACACATGATAAAACTTGTAACTTGATCTAATTCAAGTTATATTTGTATTTCTATTTCGGACAATTTTAAGTTGGTCATCACTCACCCCTAACACAATTGCTTATTTAATCACTTATACAATAAACTGTTTTCAACAATGATTAGTTATTTTATAAATTTAATGACCAATGTTATTAAAATAAGCTAAAAATAACTTATTTTATTAAGAAATACCTAAAAATTTATTAAAATAAACTAAAAATTAACGAATCCAAAACTTTTTTTATAAGTTTTTTTCATAAGCTTTTAAGACCAAATCTCAGGCGTAGTCCATGTGACACACCTCAATTAAGTGCGATAGGTGCAAATTGCCGCGGATCGCTATTGTATATTGTTGTGTAGGTATTAGTCGTTGTTAGCAGAGATACCTTCAATTCGAAGGGATATTATCTAACTTTAATATGACCGGAAAATACTTTCAATTAAACTGCTTTTTGGAGGAACTTTCTAAGCCTAATTTCAAATGTGCAGTAAAATGGTTATACTATATATCAACGCTAAATTTTGAGTAAAGAGAAGGATAATTAGCCTACAGTATTTCTACACATCATAGTTATATATACGCACTAAATTATGCACAGAAGGAAAGTAAATTACAGAAAGATCCTAACAATTAGATATACCCTAAAATCAACAAAACGAAACACTAAACTACTCATAATTTGGAAATCCATGCTTAGCATGTCCTAACCCTTTTCTAGTTGAGCTTCAAGCAATCTAATTCGTTAGTTAACACTGCTAGTTGTTAAATTACATGTCACAATAGCTTTTCTTTAATCAATTGTTAAGTTGGAAGCATAGAAGCCTATGTTACTAGAGCTTAGCCTAGTTATGTACTTGAACCCATTCGAACCGTCCAGGAAGAGGTATATCATTGACAATGTCGAAATTGTACCTGCGAAATATTACATATTTACATTAAAAAAAAAGGGGGAAAAACCCAAGAGCAAGCAAAATTGAACAAATAATTAATTAACAAAATAAAAAGAAGACTTGTGGAGATAATTGGATTAAGGTACAATACTTGTCCATAAATATTGTCTGCTGCTGCTTCTCTGCAAAGGCGAAGAACTCATCCATCTCATAAGCCGTTGGAATATTTCTTTGTATGAGTTCATGGATATTTTGGGTGTCAACAGCATTTGAATCTCTAAGGAAACTACAAGGTGTGTTTTCCCTGGTGCTCCTGCTCAACAACCAAATTGTATTCAAAATACTCTTGCCAGAAAAGAATCTAATAAAAATTTGACAGTCATATGAATGTAATTATTGGTAAGTAACATAAAAGTAATCAAAAGTTTCTGCACCAGCTGCAGGCTAACTTTGGCAGCAAAATATTAGAAGTGAAGTAAATAAAGATGATTTTCACAACAAAGTTTCTTCAGTATAGAACTAGAGACAACTTGCTATTCCAAAACGTAGTTGGCATTTCAAGGGACAACCTCTGACTTGGTGGGCTCAAGCACTAAAAAAAATACAAAGCAAGAGACAACCAAAGTCTCTCTCTCACTGTAAACTCAAACAGTAAAATCCCCCCCATGTACATGATACGAGGCACAGATTCATAGAAGTTATTGCTCCTTACATAATTACATTACAAAGGTCAATTTTCTTTTCAACATGACCATTATGGAGCACTAAACTCCAGACAGAGATCTTGCAGATCAAAAGGACCATAAATGTGAAAGAGACAGTGAAAAGAAACGAAACATTTCCTATTAATTACTCACGAGAGTTCATACGAAATCTGGAGGGAAACCTAAATAAAAATTAATTTCAATTCTTTTACGTTAGTAAATAATATGACATCATCACTACACCCAATTTTCTAGCTGGAGACTCGTTTTTCAAGGAATATATTAAAGAAATTCATTGGAGGAGAAAAATGAATAAATATACTTGAATACCAAAAGCACCACTACATCACTGCATTGTTGCTTTCGATTGAGCAATATTTTAATGTAAAGCAGCAGATGCAGGTAATATTTAATGTAAATATATATTTTCGTCCTCAAAATTTTTATTCTAATCTTAATTTTTAAAAAAAAATTATTCATTTTAGTTATTTTACTTTTATTGTCATTTTATTTTTAAAAAGTATAAAATAAATGTTATTTTGTAGAATAAAAATAAAATATCTTTTTATAAAATTAAAGACAAAAATAATTTAAAATATAATTAAGAGATTAAAGTAAATAATTATTTAATAAAAAAATTACACGAGGATGGGTGCAATTATTAAAGAGTTATAGTCAAACATCAAAATCCCTGAAAATACAGCATGCAATAAATAAGTATTCAGTAGGTGATGGCGAAAAGTTGCGGATCCTATGACCCAAACCTTTGGTACTAACATAGCTTCCCTTACATCAGCATTAGGGTTAAAATACTTGAAAAATCAGTCACCACAAAAATTTTCAAAACATATGTAAGTAACTGCAGGTCCATATTTAACATAATTTTCAAAATAATTTAAATTTTTTTAATTTCTAATGTCTTCCAAATTTATCAAACACATTTCAAAAGTATTTTTCACAAAAACAATTAAAACTCGAAATTTCAGTAAATAGTGGACAAGTAAAAAACAACAAACCCAAAAAATAATAAAAAATCCAAAATTGAATTTTCAGTCAACGACACTTTCTGACTCTCCCAAACGCTTCAAATCGCAGAAAATGGTCAATACAGCTCGCCGATGCTTTATTTGGCGGAATGAAATAAAAAAAAATACAAATAACATTTTTCTCCTTAATTAAAGGAAAATAAACAAATTTAAAGACAAAACATTCTTTCTATTCAATTTTTTTCTCCGTATTTTTTTTTTCAATGAAACATTCAGAAGGTTAATATTGCTGCTGGCGATCTTTAATTAAAAACCTTGATAAAAAAAAATAAAGAAAAGATAAAAGCATCACAACGCACACAAATATAAACATAGATACCCATGCCTCATTTCACTAAACGGGTTTAGTTTAGACCGGGAGAAAAGTTAAGGACCTATTTGTTTCAAGAATCATTTTTATTTTCAATTTAAATTGTAAAAGTTTCATCGTGTTTTCATTCTTTTTCTTGTATTTTTAAATTTATACAAAAAATATTATTAGTATTTTTTATAAATCCATGACAGCAGAAAATAAAAATAGTTTTTTTCCCAAAACAAAACATTTCCTAAATGTTCAAATTTAATTATACTTTAAAAATAAAAAGCTTTAAGTATGTTAAAGTCTTGAGTCTAAAAAAATTGACACTGATATAATGACCAAACACAAAAAAAAAAAACGAAATCACAGATAAATACCTGTCTTTCGTTTCCACGAGTAACGTAGTTTCAGCGAAAAAAGGATCAACGTTTTGATTGGCGACACGTGGCGCGGCGGCGGGAGTTTTCTTAATCGGCGGCGAGAGGAGCTTCTGGAGGCGGCGGCTACGGAGTTGAAGGTAGGGATGGGAATTTTGAAGTGCGAGGGTCATGGCTCTGGTGCGAACACCGATGATAGGAGAAGAAGTAGACACTTCCATCACTGCCACGTCACCACCTGCTTTGGATTTTCTCATGCACTTTCCCATCTCCCAAATTGGATGGCTCACTCAATCGACGGTGGGAAAGAGAGGGTAGAAGAAGACTAAAGAGGGGGCCACGTTCTGGGCACCTGGAAAAAGTGTCTTTATAAAGGGTTGGGACTTGGGAGAAATGGGTAAAAAGAAACAATCTCTTTCTATATTTATATACAATATTTAGTTTTTTTTTTTTATGAGATAAGACATAATTGTGTTACTGTGTTTTTAATTAAAAAAATATTTTTAATTTTTTATTCAGTATTTTAAGGATATTAATTAATATTTTTTATTTTTAATTGGTTTAATGTATTTATTTCCTTCTAAACGATTTATTGATAAATGTCAATAAATGTTTTCAAAAGTATTAAAACTAATGGTTTTAATTAAACTGTGTTCTTAATATATTTTTGTTATGATTTTTAGCATGACTTCAAATTTATTTATTTTTAATATAATATCTTAAGAAACTAATTATTTTAATTTTAATTTATTTTTATTAACTATTTATCTTATTTGCTTTTGAAGAGGGTTCTGGTTTTTCTCCTTTTTAAAATAAAATTATGTATTTTGGATGTTTAGATTACTTTTAAATAAATATAAGAAATTAAATTTTTATTACTGAAAAAAATACTGAAATTGCATTAATTATGTAAGGATATGAATATAAAGTGTATCTCAATAAAAATAATAATAATTTATTGTTTATTCAATAAATATTATTATAAGATAATTTTTACAATACTTGTAAATTAATGTTAATTTTCTATTAATAAATTTATTTAAAAACACAAATATTTTTTAATTTTTAAAATATTAAATAAATTATAACTATTAATTTAAAGAGAGAATACAATGTTTTCTCAAATTTGTAGGTACTATAACACGTATCTTATTATAATATAAAAATTTATGATATAAATTTAATTTATCATATTAATTTAGTATCTGATTGTTTAAAAAATTAACATTTTTTTATTTCTATTAATCACTTGAACTCATACAAAATTAATATGCAATGAATTTTTACTTAATTACATCATTTCTACATATTAAAAAAATTTAAATTTAGAGAATTACTAAATTTAAAAATTTAAGAAGTAAAATAAAAAATAAAATAACTAAAATTAAAATTTTAAAATATTATAAAACCCAAAATTATATTAGAGTTAAAAAAATTTTAATAATTTCTATAGAAAAATGTTATTAAAATAAATTAAAAAAACTTTTAATTTTTTTTTTCAAAAGCCACAATTTGGGAATAGAAAATATATGAGAGATGCTATGATATCTCACCGTTTAAATTACTATTAAGATTGTTATAATGATACTATTAATATATATGTATATATATATAATATTAAAAAGACAAAAATTATTATATCTTATTTCATTATATTTACATAATGAATAAAAATTAATAAATAAAACCCAAAAAAATTTAGTATTATACAGTAAAAAATATTAAATCAAATCAAATTTTATTATGATAATCATCTATGCATGTACATAATTTAAACTTATGTATGAACTGTGAAAATGTTATATTAAAACCTTGAGTAATGAAAAATGTAATAAGATAAATTTTAACTGTAGAAAAAAAATATAATATTCATATATAAATTTCTTTTATCAGAAATATTTTTCTTTGAATTTTTTTTTTACACTAGAGGGTTATAGTTCAAAAAAAAAAAGGATACACTATCCAGCTTCATCTGGACATAGTAACTTCATAATCATCATGCTTTAAATTAAAATTATGTGTTAGATTTTATTTCATTATGTAATTTTTATTTATGATGTAACTATTATAAAATTACTATTGATATTAAATTTTATAGTGCTCACACAATTAAGAGTTTAAAGAGTACTAATTTGAATTTATTGTGTTTTGATGTGATCTCACGTTCTTAAGCCCTGGTATTTTATCTAATTCTTCCTTATTCCTATAGCTACTCTTTGATGGTTGAGAGAAAGTATTTTCTCATTGTGCTTTGATGTGATTTCCCTTTGACATTCTTGAGCTCTGGTATTTTATCTAATTCTTCCTTATTCTTTTAGCTCCTTTTTGATAATTAAGAGAAAATGTTTTCTTTTCTAGTTATCGTAATACCGTGAAAATGAGAATGATTGTGATTTCTATCATGATAATAGCTCTTTCATTTTATCTAAAATGAGAGGAGATAGTTTCTTTATAATTATATTTACAATTATACCCTCAATGATTCAATATTTCATATTTAACAACCATCATAATAAATTTTTAATTAGAATCATGACATAAATTACATAAGCCACTATATAGATTATTAAAATTAATCCAACAATCTATCACTTGACCTATGTAACAACTTGAAGGTTCAATGAACTATAAGTACGCATATTATTGAAAATATCAAGTCTTCATCTTTAATTGATTTGAGATGATCAAATCATGGTGATCACAAGTCATTCAACGACATGATTTTTTTCAAGTATCACAGAACTAACATAAATCAAAATAACTTTAATCAGTCATATTATGACTACAACTTTGATGTGTTTTAGCTATAAAGATTCCTTTTTGATGTGTAGAACACAAATTATTTCAAAAGTTTTTGAGTGTTTTACAATCAAAATTTCATGTCATTTTGCACAGTATATTAGCACATGATGTTTTGGGACTATGGGAGACAAAAAAGAGCAAATTGAAAAAAAAATCTTTCTCAAAATTGTTAAAGGGTTTGTCTACTACTAACACATGGACTTCTGGTTAGAATTTTAATTATCTATGTTTGACTGGACATTTTATGGACAATAACTAAAAGCTAGAAAAAAAAATTCTAAATTTTTGTCAAATTACTAGCCATTCAGGAGAAACTATTGCTAAGACTATAGAGAAGTGCTTGGACGGGTGGGAGTTGAATTGCATTTTAAGTTTGACAGTTGATAATGTCTCATCAAATAATCTTGGTATTTAGTATCTCAATAAAAAGCTATTTGTCCTGGAGCAGTTTAGTTTTGGATGGAGAATATATTCATATGTGTTGTTGTGCGCATATTTTGAATTTGATTGTAAAAGAAGATTTAAAAAAGATTGATGATTTTGTTTTAAAAATTCGTGTTGCAGTGAAATACATAAGATCTTCTCCTTCTAAATTGACAAAGTTTAAGGCATGTATTGAACGAGATATTGAATACAGAGGTCTTCTTTGCCTATATATTAAAACTAGGTGGAATTCAACCTTTTTTATGTTCCTATAAGTGAAGGACTATGTACGCTCAATCTTACTATTTTTGAAGATTTTTTATGAAGCTACTTTATGCATTTTTGGTTTATCTTATGTGACAAGTAACATGTAATTGTTAGGGTTCTTGGAATTAGAAAGAAGATTAGCAAATATGTCATGAATTCAAAGATGTAAGAATGAAAGAAATGGATATAAGAATAAAGAAAAAAAACATGATAAGTACTGGGGGAATCCTAACAATCTATATATGTTGTTGTTTATTGTTGTTGTGTTAGACCTTAGATACAAATTGAAGTTCATAAAATGGTTGATTTCTCAAGCTTTTGGTGTTAGTGAGGTAATGATATTGAATAAGAAATTAGAAACTTGTTTGGAGTCTCTTTTTGAAGAATTCAAAGGTAGGAAAGCAAGATCTCAAGGTGATTCATAGAAAATAATATTGAATGATGATTGCTATAGCTATAGTGAATTTTTTTCAAGATAGTAGTGATGATCATTATGGCTATAGTGAATTTTTTCAAGGTAGTAGTGATGATCATTATGGATATAGTCAAATTTTTTTTATCAAGTGGAAGTAAGAATTCTGAATTAAGTAAGAACTTGGAAGAAATTTTAGAGAGCCCAAAAAATTTTGATACCTTGAATTGATGGAAGTTATACTTATGTCGATTTTCAATCAGGTAAATCTATATTTCACTAACATTTTAGTTTAATTTATAGCATATGTTTTATAGAAAAGTTGAATGAGAAAGCTGAAATCCCATAAAAATGCTAAAATGTTCAATTTCCTTTAAATATTCTAGTTATTTTAGATTTTATGCATTTTTTTTATAAATTAGTTATTAGAATAAATTTTTGTAGGAAATTTTGATATGAGAATCTTGAGGCTAAGATTCAAGAAGAAAAAGTAGAAGAAAGTGGCAAATATGGACTAAAGAGTGGAGAATCCAAGGTTGTATGCTGGCTGTGATCACTGTTTCTATGGAAAGTGAATACTATAGAGCCTTTATCCAGGAGCAAGAATGAAAGTGTTCAATATTTTTATGGAATGTGAATACTATAGAGCCTATATCTAGGATAGAAGTTGCGCGTGATCACTTTCTGCATATATAGTAATCACAAGCAAACCTATTAGAGTGAACAAAGTTGCGCGACTCCTCTCTGCACCAAGAGTAAATACATGCATCCATACAAGCCAGGCATTATCACTATTTCTGAAAATAGTGAACACTACAAAGAAGCGTGACATGAGTAGAAGTTGCGCGTGATCACTTTCTATATATATAGTGAACATGCATAAGCTAATTTCTGGGAAAACACTTCTCCATGACCATTGTCCTAAGATAAAGTGACTACTTCAAACTGGAAAACTCACAGACAATGGTATAATTGAACTTAAGATACCATTGTCTAGAAGCTTATTTCAATCCATATATTGATTTCTTTAACTTATACACTGAATTTTCTTTTTTTGTGGTCAAGAAATCATCTGGATGATCTATGTAAACTTCCTCTTCCAAGTCATCATTTAGAAAGATAATTTTTACATCTATTTAATAAAGCTCTAAGTCATAATGAGCTACCAAAGCCATTACAATTCTTAAAGAGTCATTCTTAGAAATTGGAGAGAATGTCTCTTTATAATCTATGTCATCCTTTTGAGTGTACTCTTTAGCAATCAGTCTAGCCTTGTATCTCTTAACATTACCTTTTGAGTAACACTTGATCTTAAAGACCTACTTACTTGCAACCAATTTATTTTGAACCTTTAGGCAACTCAACTAGATCTCATATCTTATTGTTACTCATTGGTTTTAACTCTTTTTTCATGACATTCAACCACTTTTCAGAATTATTACATTTCATGGCTTGTTTAAATGAGACTGGACCTTCATCAATGCTCAAGTCAAATTCAGTTTCAAGTGCGTAAACCACATAATCATTTGAAATAACAGGTCCTTTCTTCCTTGTAGGAGTGTGCATGGATTGGATTTATACAAAACCAATCAAAATTCATTTCAAATCCAATTATATGGATTGGATTTAAACCAATTTTTTTAAAAAATGGGTTTAAAATCAGTTTTAAAATTTAGATTTGGCTTAAAATTGGTTTTAAATCCGATTTTAGTTAAAACTAATTTTATTCTTATACAATATTAACTTTTTTAGAGAATAAAAAAGCTCTAAAAATGAGAGGCTAGCTAAAGCATATAGAAGACCTAGAACTGCATTGCTTGATTTCTGATAAAAATAAATAAACGAAGGCTTTAAGAGTAAACAAACAGTAAAGAACACATAACAATATGAAAGTTGATAGGCTGGGACAATGTAGTATGCTATCAGTAATTTGCAATGAGCTAATAGATTATGCATTAAAAAGAAAAGGAAAAAAATAATCATCAAAAGTTAAATCAAAATAAAATAAAAAATATTTATAGCCATGACTCATGACAAATATTTTTCCTTGAATAAAAAGTGATGTTGATGAGTGCTTATAACCCGGCATAGAAAAACATTATCCATACAAAATTGTACCTTCTAAATATCTTACAACCTTATTCTTTTTTTCATTTTCAATTTTTCCCAACTGATTTTCTTTTCATCTTGAAGAGGCTGGGCTAGCCTATACTGTTTTTTATTAGTAATCAATTTTTATTTTCTATATGATGAATTAGTAAGATGTCTCTTGGCAATAAATTATTACTCATCAATAATATGTAATTATATAGCAAGTTATCCCAAAGAAAGCTAACAATAAAAAAAAATAGCTTGATTTAGACTTGTTATTATTAAAACAAAAAAAAAGTAGCTTGATCCAGACATTTTACCATTAAAATAAAATATAAAAAAAAGTAGCTTGATCCAAACTACATAAACTACCAAATGTGTCAGACAATGTGATAACATACCTTATGAATCTCAACAAGTAAAAGAAGGACTGAAGCATTCTCAACTTGAATATTGTATTTGTAGCATGTGCAGAATAAGGAATGTGTCACTAAAGCTACTTGAAAAAAATAGAATCATTATATGAAAATTATACATAGTCTATACAGATTTAAAACATTAAATTTTTTATTGTTCTCCTATTAGCATAGTTAACAGTGATTGATTTCATCCTTTTTTCTCCTTATTAGGCCAAGTAGCTAAGATTTCCATATACTCTACTTTAATACACAACAATCAAGGTTCAACAATCTTGGAATACATGAATGCCACATAGGTAAAGGCCAATATGAAGTAAATAAGCTAGACTTAGACCTTAGATTCAAACAATAGGCCAAGTTCAAGCCTTATGTCAAATGATGTACTATAAGGACTCTTTTTAAAACATAATATATTTAAAGGTACAATTCCTTGTTTCGTATGAAAGAACAATGATACATATGCACTACACAATTAAGAATCAAACTGTGAAAAACATGTAATAAGTTTTCGATATAAAGTAAATTATTATATATAAAAGAAGAAGAAACAAACCTCTCGAAATTGATTTGTAGCGAGCAATGTATGAGCATGTCGAAAGCTTGCTTCTATCTTTAGCTCCATATCTACGCCCATTACTTGTGACACCAAAACACCAAGTTCATCACACAGTTTCTGGGTTAGCCTTAATCTTCCACTATATGATGCTCAATTAAGTTGTTAACCATGCTGAAATATTAGCTACCAGCAGATTAAAGACTTTTAATACAACTAATGAGCTAGGCTATTTATCAATGTAAAGCACGTTCATGAAGCAGCTGCAACTTTAGCATTAAGATATGTGATTTTGAGATAGAAAAATTCCTCTTCTACTTTTTTAAGGGTGGAAAAGGTCTCTAGAGACATAGAAAAGGAAAATTCTAGAAAAATAAGGAGAAAAAAGGTAAGAGAAGGAAATTGTGTGTATGACAGAGAACATTTTACCATCTATTTACATTGATGATGCAAAAAAAAAAAAGACCACTTTGTATTAAAAAAGGCAAATTGCATAGAAAAATATTATTATTTATTTGAGTTTATCATATCATTACTCATAAATAGTTACTCTAACAACTTACAAATTATCAATAAATATATACAAACAAAATAAAACAAATACAAATGTGAAAACAATACCATACAATATATTAAAAAAATTGCATGGCAAAATGAAAATTGACACACACACACACACAAAATAGTATAAAATGCTCAATCAAAGGGAATCAGTAAGACAGAAAAAAGTATTTTTAAAAAAAATCACAATTCCTCATAACATTACCCACAACTAAGAAATTTAAACATCAGCACATCTTAAAGGTATAGACTTTGCCAATAAAAAAGAATAAGCCAAGAAAAAATATAGTCCTGCAAAAAGGTATATGATTCACAAAACCTTAAAAGGAAGTGTCTACAAAGAGACTACTACAACACTATCATTTTAAAAATTAAGAACTAACATTAAGAAAAAATATTTAATTATCATCAAGCGCTATAGAGGTTATAAAAGCAATATTTTGTCAAGAAGTTATTTATACAAAATAAAAATTATATCTAATCAGTAATTATTTATCAACTCGTAATATAGTTAATAACAACATAATGAATGTTCTTATCTTACTCAAATTTTCAAACTATTCAAACTTCTCATTTGAAAATAATGGTGAAGAATATCCCTTAAGTCAGTTTTGGGTGCAAATAAGTGCTTCCACCATTTTAGGTATTAAGGAAGTGCAATAAGAATCAAGTACCCTTTCTCTGATACTAAAGACAGATTTAAAGGTTACAGTGGAGAGAGGTATTGCCAACATCTCTCTTGCAATGCTTGCAAGGATTGTGCTACCTTCCATAATGCAACTCAAAAAAAGTCAACTAACACTTAAAAATAAATCTTTTAATGAGGACAAAAATATTAAGTTATTTTTTATAAATACAATCAGAGGTGATATTTAATACTAAAAAATGCAGACAAAATTTAGTAAAATAAATATTAAAACATTTGCATTTAATCCAAAAGAAAAATAATTATTTTTATCAATTAAACTGTTATGTTACAATCACCAAGTAGAGATTAATTGACATAGATTATTTTAACATAAACTATCAAGTTTAAATTTTAACAAAAGATTATCTCAATAAAAGATACATGTGAAAAAATTGTTACTTTGGAATTCGAAGACATTTTCTTTTATACCACTTTAATTTTTTTAAAATATTTATTTTCTCTTTCCATTCTCTCTAAAACCTAACTCTTTAATATTTGGTATGTAACGCCCTTACTTATTATTTAATTTTATGTGATAATTTATACAAAGAAATGATAGCAAAAATAAATTTCTTTACATTTATAGTGTGAAAATTTACGAAAAATTTAAACTTTCACTGTAATTGTTTGAATTGTGAAAATATAAATATATCTAAAATGAATGAGATAAACATTTACCATTTATTATAACTTGTTAAATAAATTTTACACTTGAACAGTAAGGAAATATACATATATTTACTTTTATTTAAATACAAAAGTTTAATATTTACATCATGATCCAAAAATACATTAAGACTTCATTTATATAATTACAATATCAAAATGTACTAAGTCCTAATGAACAGTGTACTCCCACACCAAAAATCCTGAGAGTAGGATCTTAGTCATTATTCTCAAGCCACTCCTCTATCTTGTTTACCACTTCCGGTGTCAGGTCCTCGTTGTAAAAATCTCTAGTGTCTGCAATGACATCTACATTGGTATTCTGCTCTCAAATAAAAGTAACTAGTCTTTCCACGTAATTGTTGTGACGCCTAAAAATAACAGGATTTTTTTTTCTTTTTAAAACAGGAGAAACGGAAGGATAACACATTCTTTCAATTCACCTCTAGTGTACCACATTTCAGTTTAGAGGTTTATGATCTCATCATGTAATATCAACATTAAGTAAAACAACCACAACAATACTCCATCATACTGAATAACCTCATGCAATAGATATGGAAATGTTTGGTAATAATCTTAGAGTACTGCAACTTAATAAAGCGAAATAACATGACTAAAGTGCACGAAACTAACATAGTCCAAAGATACAGGGAATGAAATAGACTGACTCCCTAAGAGCAGTTCCCTAAAACCACAAAAGATAAACTATCCCAATCAGTCGAGAGGAGAATAATCCTCAATGGGATCGGTCTCCTCAGAGGATGTCGGGGAAGCGGAGCTAGAAGAAGCAGCGTCTTCTGTGTCCTCTATAATCCATCCAGCAGTGCGAGGTGGTGAATGAATTGTGGTAAAGGGCGAGTAAGTGTTTGGGTAGGTAGGGAGCATGTGGGGCAGTACATCATCATTCCTCATATCTCTCTCAGTGGTCACAGGGGGCGGAGTAGGTTCCTCGGCGAGGGAATGGTACAGGGCATAGGTGCGGGTCTAGAACCGGGAGTACGGGGATCAACAGACATGGGAGAAGGGGTAGGCTGCAAGTGCGGGATAAGGTAGGTGAGAGTCTCCGGGTGGGGTAGAGAAAACAAGCTCAATGGGGGTATCAACCACAAAGTGGGTGGTCCATGAGTGTCCGATATCTTGTCCATGAATCACCCGTGCCATTCCATGGAAGATGCTTTGCTGTGCTGCCGCGTCGAACACCCAGACGTCCTCCTCAGATGGCAGGATCCATACCTTCACTCGGAAGCTGGTCATCTGTATAGGGCATATACAAAGGTACAACAACACACACAAACAGGGGTGAGTTCTCCAAACACAAGCAAGCATTCAATAGCCGTACCCCAAGGAAGGTGGCTTTTCACACCATCACTCAAGTCACATCAACATCCACTCTCAAAACAAACATCATTACAATATAAGTCAGTTCATACTTTTCACAGATAATTCCTAGGTTCATCAAACTAATAATGCACATGATGCATGAATGCAAGTTTCATTCCTCACTATCCATCCCTCAAATTTTCATATTAATGCATATGGTATGCATGGGGATCCCTTACTCTACTGCCAGCGACTTGCCCAGCATTTAGTGTAGAGTTCACAATTTCATATCCAAGTCGTGTGGCGATCGGAGGACTCCATTCCCTGCATCACAATTGCACAGAAAAGATTTCATATCATTATTCAAAAACACCCGAACTGGTGCTGGCCCCAAACTGGGTCTCTTCGGGAATGGACCTCAACGACCCTAGGATGTGGAGTTCTTGTTGGGCTTGGCTAAGGCTTGCAAGTAGGGTCACGACTCGGCCACAGAGAGCTCTGCTGCGCCATCTAGGTCGACTGTTCCCCCTTTCACCACCCCCGTAGGTCTACTCGGGACCGAACCTCCAATACCTACAGCTGTGCCTCTGTTATGCCATCAAGTCGTTCCAAAGAAATGTTATGATGCATGAAGTGTGATTCTTCTTTCTCTCCTCAATGTTTTCTCAATCTTGGGTCACACGGAATTCAAGCACAGAAACAAAGCCCTCACAAGGCTTGCTCAATCACTATTCACTTTCTCTTCTAGCATAGATTTGTCAATAAAGTTTAGGGATCACACACAAGCCTCCAATCCCACCAATACACATCCACTGTTTTCCAACACATAAGTCTCAGTAATTTTGACACAACCCTCTCAGATTTTCCCACTCAAATCCTATTACATTAACTTACTATATTAACACTACTCGCTTTATCATTTCCATTATTATTAACTATACTACCTCCTACTTTAAATATGACTTATCTCCACTTTTCTCTATCTCTCTGGTTTTTCCTTTTAGTCATTCTCTAATTGCGTGTATTGATTCCCGACTACCTATTTAATTCAAGGTTACTTAGTTTCATTCTAATTCTTTTTAAGTTCATTAATATTAGTCCTCACGTGATAGGTTCCATTAAGCTAATTGTGAGATCTTTCTAAGGATGGCCTTTATTGATTAACTACTATATTAAGTCCCTTAATTACCATCTCTATACCTTTAATTAATATCCTTTTCGTTTAGGTATACTTTCCATCAAAAAGGGCTGCGCTTGATTCTCTTCTTTGATTCCTTGTATAATGTAATGAACATGATGCATGATTCATCTTAGTGCTCACGGATTCAAGTGCAAACAGCAAACACACTCTATCATTATGCAGTCCTTATCACACATATTTCATCAAAATTATCACAATTTTAAGTACAACTTTTAGGATTTCTCATCATCAAAACCGAGAGTGAATAGTCCTCACTTTCTTGTCTACCACAATTTTCCAAAACACCACATGCATAAGGCTTTTCAAACCAAGTAAACACATCCATCACAATCAATTCAATCATCCATCATCCAAACTAACAAGCAACCATTCTCATGCAAATCACACAATACTCAACACGGTTTTCAATTCCTAAGTGTAGTCAATATTCTAGGCTTTCTCCATGCAAGATCAAATCTGTCCAGCTTTTCCACTAAACTTTTATCAAACTAAACATTATATAACATAAAGGAAATCAACATGCAATGACATAGTTTCATCATCCAAGTGGAGGGGCAACATTTCCAAGTGACATTCGAATTTTTTAAGGGAAAACCGAAACACTTAGGGGCTGAAATCAACATGCAATGGCTTCCATTTCACATGCAATCCAAGGTTTATTGGTTACAAGGATAGATCTACATTTTAAACAAAGAATCCAGCCAAACAAAGGTGAAACCGAGGCATGCACAAAGAGATCCAAAACATTTCATGGTTAAAAATTAACATGCAAAGGAAAGAATATGTTGATCAAGTTCACGGTTCATGGTTTCAAGAAGAAAATGTCATTAGTTCAAAGGTTCTACCAAGGAAACATAAAAACCGAGACATGCACAAAGAAAGATCCATATCCACACATCAAAGATTCAAACTTTTTAGGAATTAAAGTTGATTGAAGGTGAAATCAAACTCTTTGGGAGATAACCGAGACATGCACAAAGGAAGATCCACATCCACACATCAAAGATTCAAACTTTTTAGGAATTAAAGTTGATTGAAAGTGAAATCAAACTCTTTGAGAGATAACCGAGACATGCAACAAGGAAGATCCATACACTTTTTGGATAAAACTTAACATGCAAGTTCAGATTTGAAGTTCTTTCAACATGCAGTCCAACACACACTAATTTTTCAAGGAAAAAAGTGTAAAAACAGCCAAGAGATGGACATGCAAACACATCAAGTGTGAGAACTCCCCCTTGCCTTGATTGTGACGAAAATTTAGGAGCAAAAGGAGTTGATCTTGGCTGGTTCCTCCAAGGAAAGTTGCTGGACCGAGAGGATGAATCTCAAACTTCAAACTTTCTCCTCTTGGTTAGGTTGTCTTCCTCGGTTCTTTGAAGAGAAAAAGGGGAAAAAGCTTCAAATGGTTAGGATCAAGTGAAAAAGGAAGTCCTTTAGGAGTTCTTGGTGTTAGGCTTCCATGGATCTTCAAATCAAAGAAGGAAAAAGGATGAGAAAGCTTACCTCTTTGAAGAAAGGGTCACGGTTTTGAAGAATCAAGCAAGAGAATGCAAGAGTGAAAGCTTGGAGTTCCTTGGCTTGTCTTGGAAGGTTGAAAGGATGAGAAAAATTTGAGAGATTTAGGGAGGAAGGGTCTCGGTTTCTTTGAGGAAAAAGAGAGAATGGAACTTGAAAGGAATTTTGAGAGGGAGGGTGGAGAGCTCACGGTTTCTGAGTGAAAAAAGAGAGAAATGAGGTAGTTTGATCTATTTATATGGAGGGTTTAACCTTTAAGTGACCAATTGCCACTTAACATGTTCATTTTGGCTTGCTTAGCAAGATTCCCAAACTGAAAACTGCACACGGTTTTGATTGAGTAAAAGCTGAAGTGAATTTGGTAAATTGATGCAAGGAAAGAGGTGTTACGGTTTTTAGTGCATGAATAGTGAATTTTGGGAAAGCTTGTGGGCAAAGTTAGTAAAATTCAGGAAGTTAAGTGCATGAAATACCCTAGGCTGCATGCACACGGTTTGGACATCTCAATTTCCGAAATTCTGCACAAAAATCCAAAGGTAAGATTTTGGACAGCAATTGCATGAAATTCGGTTGGCCGAGAAAATGCGACATGACTAGGTTGTCACTTGGACGAGACTTTTGATGTGGTGCTAAGTTCAAGAGAATGTGATTGGTTAGAATAATTATGATGTCGGCAATTTGGAAGACATGAAAAGAAAGTTCCGAAATGACTTTGCCGACAAATCGGGAGACAAAATCCCGTGCATGGAATTCTAGTGGTCAATACTAGATTTCGGAATTTCGGGGCAATCACGATGTTTGTAAAATAGGGGACAAGGTTTGTTTGCATGAAAATCTAGTGGCCGATACTAGATTTGGAAATCTCCGGGTAATGATTGCTAGATCTCACGGAATTTTATGCAATGATTTTGACGGCTAAGAAATCATTACCAAATCTTTGTAATGATTACGAAATCTTTACAATAATGATTTCTAGATTTCGTGAGATTCCGTGTAAAATTTTGACGGCTAAGGAATGATTACAAAATCTTAGCAATGATTACAAAATCTCACGTTTTTCAAGGCGAATATCTTTGATTTGACAATTTTAAATAAGATAAAATTTTAACTTTCGGGATAGATTATCAGGGGCATTTGTGAACAGCACAATTGAACATACTCAGAAAAATCCTTGGACGATATTGAAACTATCTTTTTGCATGCAGTTACCTTAAAATACCTAACTCAAAAATAATTCAATATTCTAAAAATAAAATGCAGTATCTATCTAATTATTCCGACGCTAGCAAGCCGGAATAAGCTAATAATTGGAATCTAAAGACTACTAGCTAATTCTAAAAAATTGGGGCGTTACAAAACTACCCCTCTAAAAAAAATTTCGTCCTCAAAATTTCTAACCTGAGTTGAATAGATGCGGATAAGCATTCTTCATGTCAGTCTCTCTTTCCCACATTGCGTCTTCCACATCATTGGAATTCCAATGCACCTTTACTAAAGGGATTTCCTTATTCCTGAGCTGCTTGACCTTTCGGTCACTGATTCGAAAAGGTCCAATCTTAAAGGTTAGGTTCTCTTTCAAAGAGATCTGATCGGGTACTACCACATGTGAGGGATCAGGAACGTATTTACGAAGTTGGGAGACATGAAAGACATTGTGAAGATTGGATAACTCTACAGGTAAGGCAATTTGATAGGCTGATTTTCCAATCTTCTTCAATATTTGGTAGGGACCAATGAATTTAGGGTGGAGTTTTCGTGACTTTAAAGCTCTACCTATTCCAGTGATAGGGTTCACTCTCAAAAATACATGGTCTCCTTCCTCAAATTCTAAGGGTCTCCTTCGTTTATCGTGATAACTTTTCTATCGGTCCTGGGCTGTCTTCATTTTCATTTGGATTTCTCGGATTTTCTTAGAAGTTTCTTGAATTACATCAGGACCAACTAGTAAATGTTCGCCTGTCTCAAACCAACATAGAGGCGTTCTGCATCGACGTCCATACAGTGCTTCGTAAGGTGCCATGCCGATGCTTGAGTGAAAGCTATTGTTATAGGTGAATTCAATCAGAGGAAGGTGTTGCTCCCATTGGCCCCCTTGTTCCAGTACACAGGCTCTTAAAAGATCCTCCAAAGTTTGAATAGTCCTTTCTGATTGTCCATCAGTTTGAGGATGGTATGCCGAGCTAAGCTTTATTTTTGTTCCAAGAGATTGATGAAGACTCTGCCAGAATCTTGAAGTAAAACGGGGATCTCTGTCCGATACGATACTTTCGGGTACTCCGTGGAGTGGTACAATCTCCTTGATACTTCATGTTTACAGGCAGGAAGTGGGCTGATTTGGTGAGACGGTCAACTATGACCCAAATAGCGTCGTTCCCATTCCTGGTTCTTGGAAATCCAGAAACAAAATCCATAGCAATGTCGCTCCATTTCCACTCCGGAATACTCAATGGTTGGAATTGTCCCGCTGGTTTCTGATGCTCCACCTTTACTTTTTGGCAAGTTAGGCACGAGGCAACATATTCCGCTATTGCTCTCTTCATCCCAGGCCACCAGAAACTCTTCTTCAAATCTTGATACATCTTTGTGGATCCAGGATGAATACTCAGAGTGCTTTTGTGAGCTTCCTCCAAGATCATTCTTCTTAAATCTTCCTTGGTAGGAACACAAATCCGCTCCTTGTACCTAATCAATCCCTCCTCATCTTGGTAAATATGGGATTCTTTTCCTTTCTTCCTTGCTTCGAGCCTTTCTTGTAGATACTTGTCATCTCCTTGAGCTGATCTTAATTGTTCCAAGAATTCATTAGTGATCTTCAGATTTCCCAATATTATGCTAGAAGGTGTAAATTGAGTTGCCAAGTTCAAGTCCCTAAACGATTCTAGCATTTCCAGCTCTTTGATCATCAACGTTGACACATGCAGTGACTTACGACTTAGAGCGTCCGCTACAACGTTTGCTTTTCCAGGGTGATATCGCAACTCGAAGTCGTAATCCTTGAGAAATTCCATCCATCTCCTCTGGCGCATGTTCAGCTCTTTCTGGTCAAACAGGTACTTCAGACTCTTGTGGTCGCTGAATACCTCAAATTTTGCTCCATACAAGTAATGTCGCCATATCTTGAGTGCAAAAACCACGGCCGCTAACTCAAGGTCATGGGTTGGGTAGTTCTTCTCGTGTGTTCTTAGTTGTCGAGAGGCATATGCCACAACCTTCTTATTTTGCATCAACACGCATCCAAGTCCTTGGTACGAAGCATCACAGTATACATCAAACCTTTGTTGTGGATCAGGAAGTATTAAGATAGGTGCAAAGGTTAAACGAGTCTTTAATTCTTGAAAACTATCTTCACACTTGCTGTCCCACTGAAAAGGTTGATCCTTGCGAGTTAGTCGAGTCATAGGTGTAGCTATCTTGGAAAATCCTTCGATGAAACGCCGATAGTATCCAGCAAGTCCTAAGAAACTTTTGATTTCTGTCACTGACTTAGGTGGTTCCCACTTCAATACGGCTTCTACTTTCGATGGATCTACCGCAATTCCTTCCCTTGAAATCACATGTCCCAAAAATTGAACTTCTTTTAACCAAAATTTGCACTTAGAAAGTTTCGCATAGAGTCGCTTTTCACGTAGTATTTCAAGAACAATCCTCAGATGTTCTGAGTGTTCTTCGGGAGTGCGAGAATAGACCAGAATATCATCGATAAAAACCACCACAAATCGGTCCAAGAAAGGATGAAAAACCCGATTCATATAGTCCATGAACACCGCAGGTGCGTTCGTCACTCCAAAAGGCATCACTTGATACTCATAGTGTCCATACCGAGTCCTGAAAGCTGTCTTTGGAATGTCTTCTTCTTTAACTCGAATTTGGTGATAACCTGACCTCAAGTCTATTTTGGAGAACACTGCGGCTCCTTTCAATTGGTCCATGAGGTCATCGATTCGTGGCAGCGGGTATCTGTTTTTGATGGTGACCTTATTCAGTTGGCGATAATCAACGCATAATCTCATGCTTCCATCCTTTTTCTTTACAAGTAAGACTGGGGCTCCCCAGGGTGAGACACTAGGTCTGACCAGTTGTTTGGCGAGTAACTCTTCCAGTTGATTCTTCACTCACGATAGTTCCGCAGTGCCATTCTGTAAGGCGCAATAGATATGGGGCCAGTGCCAGGCATCAAATCTATGGAAAACTCGGTTTCCCTAATCGGGGGTAAGCCAGGAATATCATTAGGAAATACTTCAGGAAATTCACAAACCACTGGGATATTTTCTAACTTATCTTCTCCTTTGGCTTCAACAGTGGCCAAAATAATATAGGCTTGAGCTTGCTCTACTAAGACGTCTACCTGGTTTTCAGCACGAGACTCTGGATGATTCAATTCCGTATGTTTAGGAAGGTCAAAGACTAAAGTCTTCTCTTGGCAATCTAAAAGGACATGATTGGCAGAGAGCCAATCCATTCCCAGGATAATATCCAGATCGGTAAGAGGCAAGCATATCAAATTAACAAGAAAGCTCTTGCCCTCCATTTGAATTGGACAATGTAAGCAAACATGGGATGCGGTTACGGGATTATTAGTGGGGGTAGAAACAACAATATTACATTTCATGACAAGAACAGGTAATTTCAATCGCCTCACACAAGATTCAGAGATAAAGGAATGTGTGGCGCCTGAATCAAACAACACATTAAGGGATGTCCCATTTAGAATGCATGTACCTTGGATTAGGTTTTCAGATTGAGCAGCTTCAGTACCACTCATTGTAAATACTCTCCCTCTTGTACTAGGTCTTCCCACCGATGTTCGTGATACGTTAACGGGGTTTTGGCTTCTCACTTCACCCTGATTGTTGGAATTCTTTTGGCCTTGACTGGGGTTTCCTCTGTTCGTTCCCACAGAGATAGTGTCATTCTTTGCGGGTAGATTGTTTACAAAAGCGACCAAGATGGCCCGTTCTTTGACATTTAGGACAAGGGTTAGGATGCTGACGGCATTGAGATTTGAAATGAGGACCTCCACAGTTAAAGCACATCAAGGGTGGTCGATTTACGCTTCCACTGCTTGACCTCTGGCTTTTTACAGGTTCGCTCCAATAACTCTGTGTGGGCGCAAAATACGGCTTATGTTTTTCTTGAACCTCTTTACCCCTTGACCCGAAACTATGAGCGGGGCGATGAGGACCAGATTGCTTCCATAGAGTTTGGCTAGCTTTGGTGTCATTCTCATATATTCGACATCTGTCCACCAAGGTTGGGAAATGTTGGACTTGTTGACAGCTAATAGCCTGTTTGATATCAGGTCGAAGTCCGCTTTCAAACTTAGAACATCTAGACCGATCATCAGCTTGAGCAAAATATGGGCGGTATTTTGACAGTTCGTCAAACTTAGCTGCATATTCTCCTACACTCATCTGTCCTTGAGTCAGAGTTAAAAACTCTTGTTCCCTCCTCCTACGGATGTCTTCCGGAAAATACTTTTCCAGGAACCGACGGCGGAAGATGGTCCACTCCACCATGATTCCTTCAGTCTCTAGTTGTTGGCGAGGAATCCGCCACCAATATTCAGCCTCTCCTACTAGCATAAAGGCTGCATAAGTTACCTTTTCCTCCTCGGTGCAAACCATTGCCTCATATATTTTCTCCAATTCTTCTATCCAAAGTTAAGCACCATCAGGGTTAAATCCGCCTCGGAACTGCGAGGGTTTATTCTTACGGAATTCAGACAATCCACGGTTCAGAACTGGTTCATTCTGTCTTTCTAAGATATCTACTACTCTCCCCAATAGGGTTTCCATGACATCATCCCTAACTCTCCTAGCCATAACTCTCTGAAATACAAATAAGCACATCAATTCTCAAATGTCAATCAGCCACAGCAAAGTAACAAGCATACTAACACACAAACCATAAGGGTTTCCAAACAATTCAGAGATTCACACAAAAGTCGGGCAGTTAGGCCATGCCCCAAGGCCTCAATTGACCGAACTGCTCTGATACCACTTAATTGTGACACTAAAAATAACAGGATTTTTTTTTTCTTTTTAAAACAGGAGAAACGGAAGGATAACACATTCTTTCAATTCACCTCTAGTGTACCACATTTCAGTTTAGAGGTTTATGATCTCATCATGTAATATCAACATTAAGTAAAACAACCACAACAATACTCCATCATACTGAATAACCTCATGCAATAGATATGGAAATGTTTGGTAATAATCTTAGATTACTGCAACTTAATAAAGCGAAATAACATGACTAAAGTGCACGAAACTAACATAGTCCAAAGATACAGGGAATGAAATAGACTGACTCCCTAAGAGCAGTTCCCTAAAACCACAAAAGATAAACTATCCCAATCAGTCGAGAGGAGAATAATCCTCAATGGGATCGGTCTCCTCAGAGGATGTCGGGGAAGCGGAGCTAGAAGAAGCAGCGTCTTCTGTGTCCTCTATAATCCATCCAGCAGTGCGAGGTGGTGAATGAATTGTGGTAAAGGGCGAGTAAGTGTTTGGGTAGGTAGGGAGCATGTGGGGCAGTACATCATCATTCCTCATATCTCTCTCAGTGGTCACAGGGGGCGGAGTAGGTTCCTCAGCAGGGAATGGTACAGGCATAGGTGCGGGTCTAGAACTGGGAGTACGGGGATCAACAGACATGGGAGAAGGGGTAGCTGCAAGTGCAGGATAAGGTAGGTGAGAGTCTCCAGGTGGGGTAGAGAAAACAAGCTCAATGGGGGTATCAACCACAAAGTGGGTGGTCCATGAGTGTCCGATATCTTGTCCATGAATCACCCGTGCCATTCCATGGAAGATGCTTTCTTGTCTGCCGCGTCGAACACCCGGACGTCCTCCTCGGATGGCGGGATCCATACCTTCACTCGGAAGCTGGTCATCCTCGTATAGGGAATATACAAAGGTACAACAACACACACAAACAGGGGTGAGTTCTCCAAACACAAGCAAGCATTCAATAGCCGTACCCCAAGGAAGGTGGCTTTTC
This sequence comes from Abrus pulchellus subsp. cantoniensis, assembly GCA_024086825.1. Classification (NCBI taxonomy): domain Eukaryota; kingdom Viridiplantae; phylum Streptophyta; class Magnoliopsida; order Fabales; family Fabaceae; genus Abrus; species Abrus pulchellus. The sequence goes on from CM044056.1 coordinate 19,709,465, forward strand.
ACACCATCACTCAAGTCACATCAACATCCACTCTCAGAACAAACATCATTACAATATAAGTCAGTTCATACTTTTCACAGATAATTCCTAGGTTCATCAAACTAATAATGCACATGATGCATGAATGCAAGTTTCATTCTTCACTATCCATCCCTCAAATTTTCATATTAATGCATATGGTATGCATGGGGATCCCTTACTCTACTGCCAGCGACTTGCCCAGCATTTAGTGTAGAGTTCACAATTTCATATCCAAGTCGTGTGGCGATCGGAGGACTCCATTCCCTGCATCACAATTGCACGTAAAAGATTTCATATCATTATTCAAAAACACCCGCACTGGTGCTGGCCCCAAACTGGGTCTCTTCGGGAATGGACCTCAACGACCCTAGGATGTGGAGTTCTTGTTGGGCTTGGCTAAGGCTTGCAAGTAGGGTCACGACCCGGCCACAGAGAGCTCGCTGCGCCATCTAGGTCGATTGTTCCCCCTTTCACCACCCCCGTAGGTCTACTCGGGACCGAACCTCCAATACCTACAGCTGTGCCTCTGTTATGCCATCAAGTTGTTCCAAAGAAATGTTATGATGCATGAAGTGTGATTCTTCTTTCTCTCCTCAATGTTTTCTCAATCTTGGGTCACACGGAATTCAAGCACAGAAACAAAGCCCTCACAAGGCTTGCTCAATCACTATTCACTTTCTCTTCTAGCATAGATTTGTCAATAAAGTTTAGGGATTACACACAAGCCTCCAATCCCACCAATACACATCCACTGTTTTCCAACACATAAGTCTCAGTAATTTTGACACAACCCTCTCAGATTTTCCCACTCAAATCCTATTACATTAACTTACTATATTAACACTACTCGCTTTATCATTTCCATTATTATTAACTATACTACCTCCTACTTTAAATATGACTTATCTCCACTTTTCTCTATCTCTCTGGTTTTTCCTTTTAGTCATTCTCTAATTGCGTGTATTGATTCCCGACTACCTATTTAATTCAAGGTTACTTAGTTTCATTCTAATTCTTTTTAAGTTCATTAATATTAGTCCTCACGTGATAGGTTCCATTAAGCTAATTGTGAGATCTTTCTAAGGATGGCCTTTATTGATTAACTACTATATTAAGTCCCTTAATTACCATCTCTATACCTTTAATTAATATCCTTTTCGTTTAGGTATACTTTCCATCAAAAAGGGCTGCGCTTGATTCTCTTCTTTGATTCCTTGTATAATGTAATGAACATGATGCATGATTCATCTTAGTGCTCACGGATTCAAGTGCAAACAGCAAACACACTGTATCATTATGCAGTCCTTATCACACATATTTCATCAAAATTATCACAATTTTAAGTACAACTTTTAGGATTTCTCATCATCAAAACCGAGAGTGAATAGTCCTCACTTTCTTGTCTACCACAATTTTCCAAAACACCACATGCATAAGGCTTTTCAAACCAAGTAAACACATCCATCACAATCAATTCAATCATCCATCATCCAAACTAACAAGCAACCATTCTCATGCAAATCACACAATACCCAACACGGTTTTCAATTCCTAAGTGTAGTCAATATTCTAGGCTTTCTCCATGCAAGATCAAATCTGTCCAGCTTTTCCACTAAACTCTTATCAAACTAAACATTATATAACATAAAGGAAATCAACATGCAATGACATAGTTTCATCATCCAAGTGGAGGGGCAACATTTCCAAGTGACATTCGAATTTTTTAAGGGAAAACCGAAACACTTAGGGGCTGAAATCAACATGCAATGGCTTCCATTTCACATGCAATCCAAGGTTTATTGGTTACAAGGATAGATCTACATTTTAAACAAAGAATCCAGCCAAACAAAGGTGAAACCGAGGCATGCACAAAGAGATCCAAAACATTTCATGGTTAAAAATTAACATGCAAAGGAAAGAATATGTTGATCAAGTTCACGGTTCATGGTTTCAAGAAGAAAATGTCATTAGTTCAAAGGTTCTACCAAGGAAACATAAAAACCGAGACATGCACAAAGAAAGATCCATATCCACACATCAAAGATTCAAACTTTTTAGGAATTAAAGTTGATTGAAGGTGAAATCAAACTCTTTGGGAGATAACCGAGACATGCACAAAGGAAGATCCACATCCACACATCAAAGATTCAAACTTTTTAGGAATTAAAGTTGATTGAAAGTGAAATCAAACTCTTTGAGAGATAACCGAGACATGCAACAAGGAAGATCCATACACTTTTTGGATAAAACTTAACATGCAAGTTCAGATTTGAAGTTCTTTCAACATGCAGTCCAACACACACTAATTTTTCAAGGAAAAAAGTGTAAAAACAGCCAAGAGATGGACATGCAAACACATCAAGTGTGAGAACTCCCCCTTGCCTTGATTGTGACGAAAATTTAGGAGCAAAAGGAGTTGATCTTGGCTGGTTCCTCCAAGGAAAGTTGCTGGACCGAGAGGATGAATCTCAAACTTCAAACTTTCTCCTCTTGGTTAGGTTGTCTTCCTCGGTTCTTTGAAGAGAAAAAGGGGAAAAAGCTTCAAATGGTTAGGATCAAGTGAAAAAGGAAGTCCTTTAGGAGTTCTTGGTGTTAGGCTTCCATGGATCTTCAAATCAAAGAAGGAAAAAGGATGAGAAAGCTTACCTCTTTGAAGAAAGGGTCACGGTTTTGAAGAATCAAGCAAGAGAATGCAAGAGTGAAAGCTTGGAGTTCCTTGGCTTGTCTTGGAAGGTTGAAAGGATGAGAAAAATTTGAGAGATTTAGGGAGGAAGGGTCTCGGTTTCTTTGAGGAAAAAGAGAGAATGGAACTTGAAAGGAATTTTGAGAGGGAGGGTGGAGAGCTCACGGTTTCTGAGTGAAAAAAGAGAGAAATGAGGTAGTTTGATCTATTTATATGGAGGGTTTAACCTTTAAGTGACCAATTGCCACTTAACATGTTCATTTTGGCTTGCTTAGCAAGATTCCCAAACTGAAAACTGCACACGGTTTTGATTGAGTAAAAGCTGAAGTGAATTTGGTAAATTGATGCAAGGAAAGAGGTGTTACGGTTTTTAGTGCATGAATAGTGAATTTTGGGAAAGCTTGTGGGCAAAGTTAGTAAAATTCAGGAAGTTAAGTGCATGAAATACCCTAGGCTGCATGCACACGGTTTGGACATCTCAATTTCCGAAATTCTGCACAAAAATCCAAAGGTAAGATTTTGGACAGCAATTGCATGAAATTCGGTTGGCCGAGAAAATGCGACATGACTAGGTTGTCACTTGGACGAGACTTTTGATGTGGTGCTAAGTTCAAGAGAATGTGATTGGTTAGAATAATTATGATGTCGGCAATTTGGAAGACATGAAAAGAAAGTTCCGAAATGACTTTGCCGACAAATCGGGAGACAAAATCCCGTGCATGGAATTCTAGTGGTCAATACTAGATTTCGGAATTTCGGGGCAATCACGATGTTTGTAAAATAGGGGACAAGGTTTGTTTGCATGAAAATCTAGTGGCCGATACTAGATTTGGAAATCTCCGGTAATGATTGCTAGATCTCACGGAATTTTATGCAATGATTTTGACGGCTAAGAAATCATTACCAAATCTTTGTAATGATTACGAAATCTTTACAATAATGATTTCTAGATTTCGTGAGATTCCGTGTAAAATTTTGACGGCTAAGGAATGATTACAAAATCTTAGCAATGATTACAAAATCTCACGTTTTTCAAGGCGAATATCTTTGATTTGACAATTTTAAATAAGATAAAATTTTAACTTTCGGGATAGATTATCAGGGGCATTTGTGAACAGCACAATTGAACATACTCAGAAAAATCCTTGGACGATATTGAAACTATCTTTTTGCATGCAGTTACCTTAAAATACCTAACTCAAAAATAATTCAATATTCTAAAAATAAAATGCAGTATCTATCTAATTATTCCGACGCTAGCAAGCCGGAATAAGCTAATAATTGGAATCTAAAGACTACTAGCTAATTCTCAAAAATTGGGGCGTTACAAAACTACCCCTCTAAAAAAAATTTCGTCCTCAAAATTTCTAACCTGAGTTGAATAGATGCGGATAAGCATTCTTCATGTCAGTCTCTCTTTCCCACATTGCGTCTTCCACATCATTGGAATTCCAATGCACCTTTACTAAAGGGATTTCCTTATTCCTGAGCTGCTTGACCTTTCGGTCACTGATTCGAAAAGGTCCAATCTTAAAGGTTAGGTTCTCTTTCAAAGAGATCTGATCGGGTACTACCACATGTGAGGGATCAGGAACGTATTTACGAAGTTGGGAGACATGAAAGACATTGTGAAGATTGGATAACTCTACAGGTAAGGCAATTTGATAGGCTGATTTTCGAATCTTCTTCAATATTTGGTAGGGACCAATGAATTTAGGGTGGAGTTTTCGTGACTTTAAAGCTCTACCTATTCCAGTGATAGGGTTCACTCTCAAAAATACATGGTCTCCTTCCTCAAATTCTAAGGGTCTCCTTCGTTTATCGTGATAACTTTTCTATCGGTCCTGGGCTGTCTTCATTTTCATTTGGATTTCTCGGATTTTCTTAGAAGTTTCTTGAATTACATCAGGACCAACTAGTAAATGTTCGCCTGTCTCAAACCAACATAGAGGCGTTCTGCATCGACGTCCATACAGTGCTTCGTAAGGTGCCATGCCGATGCTTGAGTGAAAGCTATTGTTATAGGTGAATTCAATCAGAGGAAGGTGTTGCTCCCATTGGCCCCCTTGTTCCAAAGACAATGTGCTCTTAAAAGATCCTCCAAAGTTTGAATAGTCCTTTCTGATTGTCCATCAGTTTGAGGATGGTATGCCGAGCTAAGCTTTATTTTTGTTCCAAGAGATTGATGAAGACTCTGCCAGAATCTTGAAGTAAAACGGGGATCTCTGTCCGATACGATACTTTCGGGTACTCCGTAGAGTCGTACAATCTCCTTGATACTTCATGTTTACAGGCAGGAAGTGGGCTGATTTGGTGAGACGGTCAACTATGACCCAAATAGCGTCGTTCCCATTCCTGGTTCTTGGAAATCCAGAAACAAAATCCATAGCAATGTCGCTCCATTTCCACTCCGGAATACTCAATGGTTGGAATTGTCCCGCTGGTTTCTGATGCTCCACCTTTACTTTTTGGCAAGTTAGGCACGAGGCAACATATTCCGCTATTGCTCTCTTCATCCCAGGCCACCAGAAACTCTTCTTCAAATCTTGATACATCTTTGTGGATCCAGGATGAATACTCAGAGTGCTTTTGTGAGCTTCCTCCAAGATCATTCTTCTTAAATCTTCCTTGGCAGGAACACAAATCCGCTCCTTGTACCTAATCAATCCCTCCTCATCTTGGTAAATATGGGATTCTTTTCCTTTCTTCCTTGCTTCGAGCCTTTCTTGTAGATACTTGTCATCTCCTTGAGCTGATCTTAATTGTTCCAAGAATTCATTAGTGATCTTCAGATTTCCCAATATTATGCTAGAAGGTGTAAATTGAGTTGCCAAGTTCAAGTCCCTAAACGATTCTAGCATTTCCAGCTCTTTGATCATCAACGTTGACACATGCAGTGACTTACGACTTAGAGCGTCCGCTACAACGTTTGCTTTTCCAGGGTGATATCGCAACTCGAAGTCGTAATCCTTGAGAAATTCCATCCATCTCCTCTGGCGCATGTTCAGCTCTTTCTGGTCAAACAGGTACTTCAGACTCTTGTGGTCGCTGAATACCTCAAATTTTGCTCCATACAAGTAATGTCGCCATATCTTGAGTGCAAAAACCACGGCCGCTAACTCAAGGTCATGGGTTGGGTAGTTCTTCTCGTGTGTTCTTAGTTGTCGAGAGGCATATGCCACAACCTTCTTATTTTGCATCAACACGCATCCAAGTCCTTGGTACGAAGCATCACAGTATACATCAAACCTTTGTTGTGGATCAGGAAGTATTAAGATAGGTGCAAAGGTTAAACGAGTCTTTAATTCTTGAAAACTATCTTCACACTTGCTGTCCCATTGAAAAGGTTGATCCTTGCGAGTTAGTCGAGTCATAGGTGTAGCTATCTTGGAAAATCCTTCGATGAAACGCCGATAGTATCCAGCAAGTCCTAAGAAACTTTTGATTTCTCGTCATCGACTTAGGTGGTTCCCACTTCAATACGGCTTCTACTTTCGATGGATCTACCGCAATTCCTTCCCTTGAAATCACATGTCCCAAAAATTGAACTTCTTTTAACCAAAATTTGCACTTAGAAAGTTTCGCATAGAGTCGCTTTTCACGTAGTATTTCAAGAACAATCCTCAGATGTTCTGAGTGTTCTTCGGGAGTGCGAGAATAGACCAGAATATCATCGATAAAAACCACCACAAATCGGTCCAAGAAAGGATGAAAAACCCGATTCATATAGTCCATGAACACCGCAGGTGCGTTCGTCACTCCAAAAGGCATCACTTGATACTCATAGTGTCCATACCGAGTCCTGAAAGCTGTCTTTGGAATGTCTTCTTCTTTAACTCGAATTTGGTGATAACCTGACCTCAAGTCTATTTTGGAGAACACTGCGGCTCCTTTCAATTGGTCCATGAGGTCATCGATTCGTGGCAGCGGGTATCTGTTTTTGATGGTGACCTTATTCAGTTGGCGATAGTCAACGCATAATCTCATGCTTCCATCCTTTTTCTTTACAAGTAAGACTGGGGCTCCCTAGGGTGAGACACTAGGTCTGACCAGTTGTTTGGCGAGTAACTCTTCCAGTTGATTCTTCAGCTCTGATAGTTCCGCAGGTGCCATTCTGTAAGGCGCAATAGATATGGGGCCAGTGCCAGGCATCAAATCTATGGAAAACTCGGTTTCCCTAATCGGGGGTAAGCCAGGAATATCATTAGGAAATACTTCAGGAAATTCACAAACCACTGGGATATTTTCTAACTTATCTTCTCCTTTGGCTTCAACAGTGGCCAAAATAATATAGGCTTGAGCTTGCTCTACTAAGACGTCTACCTGGTTTTCAGCACGAGACTCTGGATGATTCAATTCCGTATGTTTAGGAAGGTCAAAGACTAAAGTCTTCTCTTGGCAATCTAAAAGGACATGATTGGCAGAGAGCCAATCCATTCCCAGGATAATATCCAGATCGGTAAGAGGCAAGCATATCAAATTAACAAGAAAGCTCTTGCCCTCTATTTGAATTGGACAATGTAAGCAAACATGGGATGCGGTTACGGGATTATTAGTGGGGGTAGAAACAACAATATTACATTTCATGACAAGAACAGGTAATTTCAATCGCCTCACACAAGATTCAGAGATAAAGGAATGTGTGGCGCCTGAATCAAACAACACATTAAGGGATGTCCCATTTAGAATGCATGTACCTTGGATTAGGTTTTCAGATTGAGCAGCTTCAGTACCACTCATTGTAAATACTCTCCCTCTTGTACTAGGTCTTCCCACCGATGTTCGTGATACGTTAACGGGGTTTTGGCTTCTCACTTCACCCTGATTGTTGGAATTCTTTTGGCCTTGACTGGGGTTTCCTCTGTTCGTTCCCACAGAGATAGTGTCATTGCTGCGGGTAGATTGTTTACAAAAGCGACCAAGATGGCCCGTTCTTTGACATTTAGGACAAGGGTTAGGATGCTGACGGCATTAAGATTTGAAATGAGGACCTCCACAGTTAAAGCACATCAAGGGTGGTCGATTTACGCTTCCACTGCTTGACCTCTGGCTTTTTACAGGTTCGCTCCAATAACTCTGTGTGGGCGCAAAATACGGCTTATGTTTTTCTTGAACCTCTTTACCCCTTGACCCGAAACTATGAGCGGGGCGATGAGGACCAGATTGCTTCCATAGAGTTTGGCTAGCTTTGGTGTCATTCTCATATATTCGACATCTGTCCACCAAGGTTGGGAAATGTTGGACTTGTTGACAGCTAATAGCCTGTTTGATATCAGGTCGAAGTCCGCTTTCAAACTTAGAACATCTAGACCGATCATCAGCTTGAGCAAAATATGGGCGGTATTTTGACAGTTCGTCAAACTTAGCTGCATATTCTCCTACACTCATCTGTCCTTGAGTCAGAGTTAAAAACTCTTGTTCCCTCCTCCTACGAATGTCTTCCGGAAAATACTTTTCCAGGAACCGACGGCGGAAGATGGTCCACTCCACCATGATTCCTTCAGTCTCTAGTTGTTGGCGAGGAATCCGCCACCAATATTCAGCCTCTCCTACTAGCATAAAGGCTGCATAAGTTACCTTTTCCTCCTCGGTGCAAACCATTGCCTCATATATTTTCTCCAATTCTTCTATCCAAAGTTAAGCACCATCAGGGTTAAATCCGCCTCGGAACTGCGAGGGTTTATTCTTACGGAATTCAGACAATCCACGGTTCAGAACTGGTTCATTCTGTCTTTCTAAGATATCTACTACTCTCCCCAATAGGGTTTCCATGACATCATCCCTAACTCTCCTAGCCATAACTCTCTGAAATACAAATAAGCACATCAATTCTCAAATGTCAATCAGCCACAGCAAAGTAACAAGCATACTAACACACAAACCATAAGGGTTTCCAAACAATTCAGAGATTCACACAAAAGTCGGGCAGTTAGGCCATGCCCCAAGGCCTCAATTGACCGAACTGCTCTGATACCACTTAATTGTGACGCCTAAAAATAACAGGATTTTTTTTTTCTTTTTAAAACAGGAGAAACGGAAGGATAACACATTCTTTCAATTCACCTCTAGTGTACCACATTTCAGTTTAGAGGTTTATGATCTCATCATGTAATATCAACATTAAGTAAAACAACCACAACAATACTCCATCATACTGAATAACCTCATGCAATAGATATGGAAATGTTTGGTAATAATCTTAGATTACTGCAACTTAATAAAGCGAAATAAAATGACTAAAGTGCACGAAACTAACATAGTCCAAAGATACAGGGAATGAAATAGACTGACTCCCTAAGAGCAGTTCCCTAAAACCACAAAAGATAAACTATCCCAATCAGTCGAGAGGAGAATAATCCTCAATGGGATCGGTCTCCTCAGAGGATGTCGGGGAAGCGGAGCTAGAAGAAGCAGCGTCTTCTGTGTCCTCTATAATCCATCCAGCAGTGCGAGGTGGTGAATGAATTGTGGTAAAGGGCGAGTAAGTGTTTGGGTAGGTAGGGAGCATGTGGGGCAGTACATCATCATTCCTCATATCTCTCTCAGTGGTCACAGGGGGCGGAGTAGGTTCCTCAGCAGGGAATGGTACAGGCATAGGTGCGGGTCTAGAACTGGGAGTACGGGGATCAACAGACATGGGAGAAGGGGTAGCTGCAAGTGCAGGATAAGGTAGGTGAGAGTCTCCAGGTGGGGTAGAGAAAACAAGCTCAATGGGGGTATCAACCACAAAGTGGGTGGTCCATGAGTGTCCGATATCTTGTCCATGAATCACCCGTGCCATTCCATGGAAGATGCTTTGCTGTGCTGCCGCGTCGAACACCCAGACGTCCTCCTCAGATGGCAGGATCCATACCTTCACTCGGAAGCTGGTCATCTGTATAGGGCATATACAAAGGTACAACAACACACACAAACAGGGGTGAGTTCTCCAAACACAAGCAAGCATTCAATAGCCGTACCCCAAGGAAGGTGGCTTTTCACACCATCACTCAAGTCACATCAACATCCACTCTCAGAACAAACATCATTACAATATAAGTCAGTTCATACTTTTCACAGATAATTCCTAGGTTCATCAAACTAATAATGCACATGATGCATGAATGCAAGTTTCATTCTTCACTATCCATCCCTCAAATTTTCATATTAATGCATATGGTATGCATGGGGATCCCTTACTCTACTGCCAGCGACTTGCCCAGCATTTAGTGTAGAGTTCACAATTTCATATCCAAGTCGTGTGGCGATCGGAGGACTCCATTCCCTGCATCACAATTGCACGTAAAAGATTTCATATCATTATTCAAAAACACCCGAATCGGTGCTGGCCCCAAACTGGGTCTCTTCGGGAATGGACCTCAACGACCCTAGGATGTGGAGTTCTTGTTGGGCTTGGCTAAGGCTTGCAAGTAGGGTCACGACCCGGCCACAGAGAGCTCTGCTGCGCCATCTAGGTCGACTGTTCCCCCTTTCACCACCCCCGTAGGTCTACTCGGGACCGAACCTCCAATACCTACAATGTGCCTCTGTTATGCCATCAAGTCGTTCCAAAGAAATGTTATGATGCATGAAGTGTGATTCTTCTTTCTCTCCTCAATGTTTTCTCAATCTTGGGTCACACGAATTCAAGCACGTAAACAAAGCCCTCACAAGGCTTGCTCAATCACTATTCACTTTCTCTTCTAGCATAGATTTGTCAATAAAGTTTAGGGATCACACACAAGCCTCCAATCCCACCAATACACATCCACTGTTTTCCAACACATAAGTCTCAGTAATTTTGACACAACCCTCTCAGATTTTCCCACTCAAATCCTATTACATTAACTTACTATATTAACACTACTCGCTTTATCATTTCCATTATTATTAACTATACTACCTCCTACTTTAAATATGACTTATCTCTACTTTTCTCTATCTCTCTGGTTTTTCCTTTTAGTCATTCTCTAATTGCGTGTATTGATTCCCGACTACCTATTTAATTCAAGGTTACTTAGTTTCATTCTAATTCTTTTTAAGTTCATTAATATTAGTCCTCACGTGATAGGTTCCATTAAGCTAATTGTGAGATCTTTCTAAGGATGGCCTTTATTGATTAACTACTATATTCAGTCCCTTAATTACCATCTCTATACCTTTAATTAATATTCTTTTCGTTTAGGTATACTTTCCATCAAAAAGGGCTGCGCTTGATTCTCTCCTTTGATTCCTTGTATAATGTAATGAACATGATGCATGATTCATCTTAGTGCTCACGGATTCAAGTGCAAACAGCAAACACACTCTATCATTATGCAGTCCTTATCACACATATTTCATCAAAATTATCACAATTTTAAGTACAACTTTTAGGATTTCTCATCATCAAAACCGAGAGTGAATAGTCCTCACTTTCTTGTCTACCACAATTTTCCAAAACACCACATGCATAAGGCTTTTCAAACCAAGTAAACACATCCATCACAATCAATTCAATCATCCATCATCCAAACTAACAAGCAACCATTCTCATGCAAATCACACAATACCCAACACGGTTTTCAATTCCTAAGTGTAGTCAATATTCTAGGCTTTCTCCATGCAAGATCAAATCTGTCCAGCTTTTCCACTAAACTTTTATCAAACTAAACATTATATAACATAAAGGAAATCAACATGCAATGACATAGTTTCATCATCCAAGTGGAGGGGCAACATTTCCAAGTGACATTCGAATTTTTTAAGGGAAAACCGAAACACTTAGGGGCTGAAATCAACATGCAATGGCTTCCATTTCACATGCAATCCAAGGTTTATTGGTTACAAGGATAGATCTACATTTTAAACAAAGAATCCAGCCAAACAAAGGTGAAACCGAGGCATGCACAAAGAGATCCAAAACATTTCATGGTTAAAAATTAACATGCAAAGGAAAGAATATGTTGATCAAGTTCACGGTTCATGGTTTCAAGAAGAAAATGTCATTAGTTCAAAGGTTCTACCAAGGAAACATAAAAACCGAGACATGCACAAAGAAAGATCCATATCCACACATCAAAGATTCAAACTTTTTAGGAATTAAAGTTGATTGAAGGTGAAATCAAACTCTTTGGGAGATAACCGAGACATGCACAAAGGAAGATCCACATCCACACATCAAAGATTCAAACTTTTTAGGAATTAAAGTTGATTGAAAGTGAAATCAAACTCTTTGAGAGATAACCGAGACATGCAACAAGGAAGATCCATACACTTTTTGGATAAAACTTAACATGCAAGTTCAGATTTGAAGTTCTTTCAACATGCAGTCCAACACACACTAATTTTTCAAGGAAAAAAGTGTAAAAACAGCCAAGAGATGGACATGCAAACACATCAAGTGTGAGAACTCCCCTTGCCTTGATTGTGACGAAAATTTAGGAGCAAAAGGAGTTGATCTTGGCTGGTTCCTCCAAGGAAAGTTGCTGGACCGAGAGGATGAATCTCAAACTTCAAACTTTCTCCTCTTGGTTAGGTTGTCTTCCTCGGTTCTTTGAAGAGAAAAAGGGGAAAAAGCTTCAAATGGTTAGGATCAAGTGAAAAAGGAAGTCCTTTAGGAGTTCTTGGTGTTAGGCTTCCATGGATCTTCAAATCAAAGAAGGAAAAAGGATGAGAAAGCTTACCTCTTTGAAGAAAGGGTCACGGTTTTGAAGAATCAAGCAAGAGAATGCAAGAGTGAAAGCTTGGAGTTCCTTGGCTTGTCTTGGAAGGTTGAAAGGATGAGAAAAATTTGAGAGATTTAGGGAGGAAGGGTCTCGGTTTCTTTGAGGAAAAAGAGAGAATGGAACTTGAAAGGAATTTTGAGAGGGAGGGTGGAGAGCTCACGGTTTCTGAGTGAAAAAAGAGAGAAATGAGGTAGTTTGATCTATTTATATGGAGGGTTTAACCTTTAAGTGACCAATTGCCACTTAACATGTTCATTTTGGCTTGCTTAGCAAGATTCCCAAACTGAAAACTGCACACGGTTTTGATTGAGTAAAAGCTGAAGTGAATTTGGTAAATTGATGCAAGGAAAGAGGTGTTACGGTTTTTAGTGCATGAATAGTGAATTTTGGGAAAGCTTGTGGGCAAAGTTAGTAAAATTCAGGAAGTTAAGTGCATGAAATACCCTAGGCTGCATGCACACGGTTTGGACATCTCAATTTCCGAAATTCTGCACAAAAATCCAAAGGTAAGATTTTGGACAGCAATTGCATGAAATTCGGTTGGCCGAGAAAATGCGACATGACTAGGTTGTCACTTGGACGAGACTTTTGATGTGGTGCTAAGTTCAAGAGAATGTGATTGGTTAGAATAATTATGATGTCGGCAATTTGGAAGACATGAAAAGAAAGTTCCGAAATGACTTTGCCGACAAATCGGGAGACAAAATCCCGTGCATGGAATTCTAGTGGTCAATACTAGATTTCGGAATTTCGGGGCAATCACGATGTTTGTAAAATAGGGGACAAGGTTTGTTTGCATGAAAATCTAGTGGCCGATACTAGATTTGGAAATCTCCGGGTAATGATTGCTAGATCTCACGGAATTTTATGCAATGATTTTGACGGCTAAGAAATCATTACCAAATCTTTGTAATGATTACGAAATCTTTACAATAATGATTTCTAGATTTCGTGAGATTCCGTGTAAAATTTTGACGGCTAAGGAATGATTACAAAATCTTAGCAATGATTACAAAATCTCACGTTTTTCAAGGCGAATATCTTTGATTTGACAATTTTAAATAAGATAAAATTTTAACTTTCGGGATAGATTATCAGGGGCATTTGTGAACAGCACAATTGAACATACTCAGAAAAATCCTTGGACGATATTGAAACTATCTTTTTGCATGCAGTTACCTTAAAATACCTAACTCAAAAATAATTCAATATTCTAAAAATAAAATGCAGTATCTATCTAATTATTCCGACGCTAGCAAGCCGGAATAAGCTAATAATTGGAATCTAAAGACTACTAGCTAATTCTCAAAAATTGGGGCGTTACAAAACTACCCCTCTAAAAAAAATTTCGTCCTCAAAATTTCTAACCTGAGTTGAATAGATGCGGATAAGCATTCTTCATGTCAGTCTCTCTTTCCCACATTGCGTCTTCCACATCATTGGAATTCCAATGCACCTTTACTAAAGGGATTTCCTTATTCCTGAGCTGCTTGACCTTTCGGTCACTGATTCGAAAAGGTCCAATCTTAAAGGTTAGGTTCTCTTTCAAAGAGATCTGATCGGGTACTACCACATGTGAGGGATCAGGAACGTATTTACGAAGTTGGGAGACATGAAAGACATTGTGAAGATTGGATAACTCTACAGGTAAGGCAATTTGATAGGCTGATTTTCGAATCTTCTTCAATATTTGGTAGGGACCAATGAATTTAGGGTGGAGTTTTCGTGACTTTAAAGCTCTACCTATTCCAGTGATAGGGTTCACTCTCAAAAATACATGGTCTCCTTCCTCAAATTCTAAAAATAAAATGCAGTATCTATCTAATTATTCCGACGCTAGTAAGCCGGAATAAACTAATAATTGGAATCTAAAGACTACTAGCTAATTCTCAAAAATTGGGGCGTTACAATTGTAATCATGGAAACTGTACACAATTCACAACATCCGGCATTCGAATTGTCCCTTCTATATATAGAGACCAAGAGTGTGGTGGATCCTATTATTAATAGGGTATGAAAAAAGAACAATATACTCTATTGTCATCTCTAAAATAAAAACATTTCTGAAACCATTTTCAACAGCTACAACAAATTTACAATGGCAGACTCACTATCATTTCTTAAATACATAATTTAATCTACTATTTATAATTCATTCAATTAGCCTGATGGATCTTTGAGTAATGGTGATCCTTATTTCCTGAAAATATTAATAAGGATGAGTTCTCTCTTTAACATTAAAACATAATCAATATACAGATATGAATCACCACACCAAATAGAATACAACACATATTAATGATACCATAACTCATGCACATTAATTATATATATAATCTATTCCTTTCTCATATACTTCCTCGTGCACTGTGATCACAGTCAAATGCTGTCTGCAGCATTTTATGAGGTTTTACACACATAGGTAAATGGTCGCTAGTTAGTCCATACACACAGATACAACGTACACAATAAGGGACTCCTTAGCAAAAGTATAGTCAAGAGTCTAGTCAAGAAATGAGAGTGAGGCCTGTGAAGCTTTCACTCTAATTAGTTTATGTATAACTCTTACAAATATCATTCACTACCCTCATTTCTCCCAAATTTCTCAAATAGTCCGAACTCTATACCTCTAGTGTATCTTTACAATCATTTACCCTAGTTTCTCTCATCACTACCACTTATAAAACACTTGCCTTTATTCATTTCTCATCACTCTTCTAAATATATCGTGCCTAAAGCCAAGCACATTCGAACTTAGTCCAAATTAAATATTTTAAAGAAAATATGTTTTATTCATTCAATATCAATCAAACATGTATTACCAACTTTAACAAACATCAAAACTTCAATTTAAACATATATTTACGAGATAAATAAATACAATATTACACTTTCATGAGCACAACTATTTTCAATGTTTTCACGGTGAGATAGAGTTTTCCTTACCTCAATGTAAAGATTTGTTAGAACATTTGAAGAAGATATTGTCTAAAATATCAAGGCAAATATATTGCAAAAATAGAGCACTTTTGAAAAAAGGAGAAAAATGGATAAATAGAAACAAAATTGGAGAACTAAGTTTTGAAAAACTTACTTGAGGTCAAATGGAACAGATTTCCAAACTTGAATTCAAAAAGGATTCAGGGTTCAAGAAAGTTTTCTCTAACGAAAGAAAGTGAAAAGAAGTTGCTAATACAAGTTTTTAAAACAGGGAGATTTCTTAAATACCATTTTTAGCCCGCTAGTTCTCAATTGAGTGAAACGCATTTTTGCCTGAATGATAACACCAAACAAAACTTTTACACATATTTCTAATAATTTTGCCTAAGCAAAATTAGATTTAAAGAACTCCCACTTTTCTTTATGCCTTCTCGTCTAAGCGAGAGGACAGTTAAGACAATATTATTCATTCTCGCCTAGATAAGATCTCGAGTAAGAATACTTAAAACATCTGGTCTAGAAAACTTAGTCTTGCCTGAGGGAGACACGTCTCATTTGAGCAAGATCTTTTGCAACTTGCAAAAATTTAAAATTCTTATAATTTAAAAATGAATTGCAATAATAATAATAAATGAAGTAATACAATAATAAAATGAGGATGTTAGCCGGTACATTTTCTCACGTTAGAAGAGTAAAAATTAGACCCTCCCTCTCCAATATTGGTCAATTAACATATCCCAAAGGATTTGAAGAAACTATTTGCTGGAACAATTTTATATTTTTAATGTCTCGTGGCACTTGACTAGCGAACAAGCTATGAAATAAACCTTGTAGAAAAACTATTCTCAACATTTATGGTAAATTAATAAACATTAATTTCATATCCATAATCATTGTAGCCAACTCCATCGATCCAAACATATTTTTTACATTTATAATTTGTTTTTGGTCGACCATGACAAGAATGAAGAGGAGGGACAAATATTTATCAGAAACTAATTAGCCAAATTAAACAACACTAGTGATTCATTTGTTAACATTTTGGATTTGTGATTTGACTGGCAACTCAAATTTGTCAATTTTAAGAAATAGCTTCCCACTGTAAGCATGATCCCCCATCAGATGTTTCCAAAGATTCTGCACCATTGTGTTCTATTCATGCTACCAACCAATGTTGTTAGTGCTTTCATTCTATGTGAGGGGTAAAGGTGCAGTAAAGTTCCCTTGCGTTGCTTCTGCCATTTCAACTTCATAAGGGCTCTTGTCTGAAGATTTCTCATCTTCCATAGCCATCCGCTTCAGTTTCTCCCGTTGCACATCGCGAAGTTCATATCTGATCAGAAGCAATGAAGAGGAGTCATATTTCATCAAAGCATGACTCGGACAGTTTCCCTTTTTTTTGTTGATTTGTTGTCTGTGTAAGTGTCAGCATAAGCATTGTAATTGTGTATTTGTGTGTGCATGCACCAAATATGCGGAGGGAAGGAAAAACACAACAAAAACCATTGCCAAGAATTTGTAACACTTACTCAAGAACATGACTCCGGGCAAGCTTAAAGTAAATTTTCCAGAATTGATTTTCCTTCAAATGGCGAGGACAGAGTACATATCTCAGTTGAGATATTTCCTGGAATATAACCAAACTAGAATTATTTATGATACTAATTGTACCGGTTTTTTTTTTTTTCCTTCCCCCACCCAACTATAAGATTGATTATATGTATTAATATTATTTACAATAAATCACAAAGTTATTAATAAGATAGGTAACTAAAACATCAAATGTACTTGCCAAACATGCCAATGACACCACTCATTAAAAACTATTTTAGCCTGACAGGGTTTACATAACTCAAAATTCATATATAAACAGATATATACCGTATTAGAAAACATCTCTGATGACTGAGAAGTTTATCAAAAGCATATAACGTGTGGCAATAATTTCAGGCCTTTGTTGATGCCTACAAATTACAGTTAAAGATTATCAAGAAGCAGTGATGCCTGCAAATTTAACGACTTCAGAACATCAATGTAAAGCCAGCAACCAAACGAAAGATGACTGTAGAGTTGGGGATGGTGAATACCACAACTAAGTTCCTAATGACACTCTTAATAACTTTTCTTTTACTCTGCCTTAATTGTATAATATGAAGCATAAGGATAAACAATTTCACTTTGTATTTTTTTAAATAATATACTTCATTAAAATGAAAATAAATTAAAGGCAGGTAAAACATTTAACTTCCTATCGACACACTAATAACTATGCAAATCATGTCAAGCAAGATAATAGAAGATTTTCCTTTCTATCATTATTATTATTAGAACTTACTACATGTAGACACATAATCCATACAGCTGTCTCCACCCAGTGTAAAAAAGCTTGATTGTTAATGGCTGTATGTTTAGATACACAGCTTATTTAAATGCTTATCCAATAAGGTTTTTTTAAATGATAGTTTATGCTATAAATTTAATCACAAAATTTATTAGGATAAGTTGATAACAACTTATTTCAATAAGCTATACCAAAAAGTTTATTGAAATAAGCTAAAAGGAACTTATGAGCGTCATAAGTTGTTTCCATAAATTCTTTTAAACAGGCCCAATTGTTCAAGGGAGGGTCAAAGCCTGGAAGTAGAATAGCTCACTTCCACACAATTAGTCCTCTTGTTTTTAAAGTAAAGCCATTAAATACTGGACGTAAAAATGGTAGCTTGTAGATCTTTGTCTATCATTCCATGTACGAGTGTTTATATTGTAGGATTTCAGTAGATTATACTTAGCCTTATCCTTAAACTCCTTCACAAAACCAGAGGGATTTTGGTAAATCAACAAGTTGAAAATAAAACCTAATAATGAAAGACAATAAATATAAAACCAACTCATCCGCTTCTTGTATAACATATTGCATTCATAATTTATCATGCTTGCAGCTGCTCAATCTAAATGAGCTCACTTATCAGCTTAAGCATTAAATACTGTTGGTATTTTAGTGATAAGAAATAGTATCAGAATTTGGTGGGATGACTTTCAAAAAGTACAAATATAAAGGAAATAATAATTTCGCAAGATAAAAGACGTACAGAATGGAACAATAAGGGATCTTGCAAAGTTAATGGGAAACAGTGGAAAATGGAAAGAAAAGTTAAGTGAAAAAGTACAAACAAAGTTAAAAGTGTCCCTCCCGTCCCTCTTCACATCAGACAAACAGAAACCCCCTTGGCGAGATGAGTGGCAACTGACATAGAAGGAAGCAAGCATAAACAATGAAGATTCACAGATAAAGAATTCATGAGTGAATAACCCAGCTTTTTCATTCAAATATACAACTTGGCAGTTCCCTATCATATCATACTATGCTCTTGGTTGAAAATTGAACTTAAGTATGATGGAAACTGAAATGCAAATATTATTGAATACCAACAAGAAAAAGGTGAGTACACATAACCAGAGCCTATGGCTCCTACAAAAATCCCAACTGATACTGGAATTCTGCCCCCTCTAACAGAATGTAGCAACTTACTTTCTCCTGCTCCCCACAAACCTCGCCTCTCACTCTTAACATGCCCCTTCTAACTAACTCATGCATTAAATTCCTTTTTTGCCCCATTGTTCTTTTTCTGTCTCATATACACCCTCTACACTTTGGGCCTCTCAATAAGATCCAATAACTGATCCCCTTCCCTTAATTTGTCACTCAGGCCAACAGCCCCAACAAAATATAAGGTCTCATCAACAGTTAGAAATTGGAAATTATTTCTCTGTATTTCACCAACCAAAATAGATTCATGAGAAATAATAGGAACACAAAATAAGAACAGGAAACCACACACCAGACTATCTCAAGGCACAAGATTGCTTCATTTGCTGCCACAGTTTGTTGGACATGTTAGGGGAAATTGATGTTCAAAATTATAGGCGCACTTGAGTCTAAATGTCCTTTTTTCTTCTTCCTAATCTTCATACTTGATATATTTATAGTCATCTATCAACAACAATAACAATCAAGCTTTTTTCCATTAGGTGAGATCAGCTGCATGGATCGCAGGTCAAAAACCAAATTCCCTGAGATGTTCTTTACCATAAGATCTCTTCTAATAATTTCTTCCAAAATTCTTTCAGTTCTCCCTCTACTCCTTTTCACTGAATTAAAAATCATGTTATTCATTTTTCTCACTGGTGCCTTAAATGTCTTTGCACATATGCAAACCACCATAGTCAATTTTCTGTCATTTTTCCACAGTAGGTATTATTCCAATATTCTCTTATATGTGGTCATTTCTTATTCTATCATTTCTCATATAACCACCCATCCATCTTAGCATTCTTATTTCTAAGACTCATCCATCTAAGAAATGTACTATTCTAAGTTTTTTCATGTAACTTGCTTTACATGCTTATTTGTTATTCAATCAATCATGAATTTTTCATAGGGCAGAGCTATGATAAAGTTTTTTCTCTTGTTCGCCTGATAAAATTTCTTAGCCGCACAAAGTTACTGTCCATTCATAATTCATTGGCAAGCAAGAGATAAATTATAAACTAATCATTAGCTATCCTTAACCCAATTATTTAGAATCTAAGGCTGCCATAATCATTTAAAGGCAACATAGACAATTTAAGGAGCATAAAATATTTGTAGTTTTGTACTAACTACTAAGGGTACTAGCTAGTACCAATGCTTGTTGGTACAAGTGGCAAGGAGCTAGTTTCCCATTAAGTAGCAATCTCATGTTTGACTCTTGCATATAGAAAAAGAATAGGATGCAAGAGAGCACCCTGCAATGGTTGGTCACAGTAGAGAAGTGGAGTACGGGAAAGGATTCTCTCTGGTCACTCGATGGGTGCAATAGGAAATCGAAAGACAGTGCATTTTGTGGAGCTCACAAAATACATCCGTCTTTCCTTCCCCTACTGCACCCATCCAGTACTGGAATGGAGCTTATTCTGTAGACTACAACCCCAAGGGAACTTGGAAAATCAGGGATTTGAATTTTGGAATCACTAAGGGAAGGGATTACACCCCAGCCCAATGGTTAATCTTACAACTTCGCTGTAGCAATATGGATTCACCTAATTTGACTTGGATTAGTTGGCATCCAATTCAGCTTTCAGATACTGAGGGTCTCAAACCAAAAAAAAAAAAACTACTAGATAATCAACGGGGTGGGCACTTAGCAATGTAATGCAAGCAGACTAGAATTACAAACACGATTTTATACATTAGAATCATTAGATAAAGGAGTGTCATCAATCTCACAATATGGGACTACAGAGAAAGATAATCTGGTAAAGTCTTCTATTTCTATAAAAGAGAACATCTACTTTTACTCTTTAATAGTTGAACACCTCAAACAAGCAAGAATATTTGAAGACAAACCTTGACTCTTGATAGTATGAGGATTGCATGTCTCTCTTGCCACTGAGAGAGATCCTTTCTAACTATTGTTGAAGAGGATTGAGTTTCTTCCCCATAAGTGCCTTCATCTTCATCTGCACCCAAAACACAGTTCAAACAAAAAAATAAAATAAAAAAATAATTTTGTTTAATAAAATACAATCAATAGACAAATGAAGAATAACACTGCATCATTATTAGGTTCCCCTATGAAGACTGCGAGACCAATGCTTTCAATTCCAAGCAACATTATTACTAAGCATGGGAATTGAAGAAATTTATATCATCTTGGGTCAGGGAAAGTACGGACAGCCAAAATTAAGAAATTGGAAATTAAAAAATTGAACCCATAAATCCTACAATTTTCTTTCCAATTAAGAACAAGAAAAAAGAAAAAAGAAAGAATAAATAAGGGAAAACCTTGCAGAGGGAAATTCTTAAAAGTGTCGAGGGTGAAAGATTTGATGTGGTTAATGAGTTCCTCAGTGATCCCGTAAATGCTTTCTTCTTCTTCTTCTTCTTTTTGTCGTACTTTGGAGTTGGGCTGTGTTTGGGTGTTTGATGTTTTGCTATTCCTTGAACTGCTCGAAAGGCTGCGTCTAAGCCAGTCCATGATTCGCTTCACTTGGCTTTCTTTTTCTTTGAGAGTGTGAAATGTTGTTGTAACATTGAAAGAAGGGGTAACTGTTAATCAAACATATCGGTTAATGACTGAAGTTGTCATTCATAGTTATTTTCATAGTCCTATGATGCGCTTAAGCCCCTTAATTTATTAATGGACATTTGAAATAAATTTTATTGGGATAAAATAATTATGAAATAGTATTTTCTTTGTAATATGTGAATAAATTACTTTCATATACTATATTATTAAAAAATTATTTAAGGTTATTTCATAATAGATTTTGTTAACCAATGTTATTAAAATATTAATTAAAAATTAATAAATAGTAATTTTGTTAAAAATTACATTAAAATGCATTGAAAATCAAGTAGTAAATGCACTATTACACTTTTTAATACAAAAAATTGTCATTTTTATTCCTTAACTATGTTTTACAAGTTAATTTTATAATTAATGAATTTCTTAGATACTGCATGAATTTTATAAAATTAAAATATTTTATTAATAAAAATAAAGTCATATTATATGACTATTTAAAATTAAATAAATTATAAAAATTAAAAATAAATAAATATTTTTAGATGGTCGTGATGATACTTATAAATTTGAGAGAATATTTTATATTTTTTAAAAATTAATAGATGTAATTTTTTTAGTGTAAAATTTGTAAATAAAAGACGCATTCGTACCTATACTAGCTATTTTCTGGTGAACAAGATATTTATGGGGAGGCAAATCAAGTTGTGAATCTTTTAACCAAGCATAGTCGTAATTTGCAAGATAGGATTGCTATCTTTTCAGAGCTCCTCTTGGATCTGACTTACTCTGCTTACTATTTGTCAGTTGTTTCATTTTTTAGAGATTTTTAGTTTGGGCCTTTACCTCCGTTCATTCATTAAAAAAAATTCTTTAGTATTTTAAAGATAAGAGGGTGTTAATATTTTTTTAATTAAATCACTAATTCTATTATTTATTAATATAAAATTAATGATCAGAATTATTTCATGTATAAGATACAAAATTACTGTAAATTTTACCATATTTTTATGTTGCAAACTGTGCATTTGGATGGCTATTATAATCATATTTTATTTGATTTGATAAAATTAGTTTTTAATTTATGTATATAAATATTTTTTATGCGAATGAAATAATATACAACTATTTTTTTTATCTTTCATTCTTTTTACTTTTTCTATCTTTTCCGTTATTAACATTATTTTATAATACACAATGAAATCTCTAACAATAAAAATAAATCATCTTTATCAAGGTTATAATTTTTTATTTAGATAATTTATTTATCAATAAAATTTTAATATTTATCTTTGCATGTTATCTAATATAGTATAATATATCATATTAATCTATTGTTTGAATCTGAGAGTGTTTATCAAATTATAAACTCTTATTTCTTCAAATCTTACAAGCTCAAATTCTTAAAATGTTATCATGATACTTGATGTTGATATTGTTGGAAAAATAGGAAGGAAAAATTATTGTGTTATGGTAAATGTCATTGCCTTGAAAACAAATTTCTAGTGGACCTCTAATGCAACCTAATATCTAATTTTACTCTCCAAAGTTTACAAAGCTTTGCCACTAGACACTTGCACTCAAGGTTAGGAGTGATGAAGTCTCATAATAAACAATGTTGAGAATAACAGGGATGAGAGAATGATAACAAAAGAAGAAAAGAGAAGATATGAGCTTGAAAGAGATATGATTTAATATGAACTTATTGTGTTAGGGTAAATGTCATTGCACAAAATACTCACAAATTTCTTTATTAGCATCTCTATCAATAAACAAAATTTCTATGCAATTACCATAAATCCAGATAAGATGTATAATGGAGATAGTGAATGAGTGCTTCACTCAGTTGCAATGTATATGGGTTGGTGCAAAACTAAATCTTGCAAGTACAATCGAAAAGGCTATATATATAACATGCAAAATTTCATAAGAAAAAATATTAAAATTAAAATTCTAACCTAGATAAAGAACACATAGAACACAACACAATTAGGGTATTATACAATAATATTATAAATGAAGGACAATTTAGAGAAAGTAGATAGAAAGATAGAAAAAATCATGTCATATTTCATTTGCATAAAAGGTATTTATACAAGTGAAAAAGAATTAATTAAAGAAATAAAAAAAACTTATAATTATAAGATATCTAAGTCAAGATTATATTTTTTTCATTTTAAAAAAATTAAATCAAATTTGATCATGATAGTAAATATTTACAGTGGATTTTTTTAATGTTTTTTCTTAAATTTAATTTCTATTAAGCTATGACATTTAGACAAATGATTCAGTTTCAAAGATTATAATTGATTGAAACTTTTTCTATGTCGGTATTTTAATTCCTACTTAATTTATGAAATAAACTATTTATTAAAGAAATGCAGTTCAAGCATCAATCAAAATAAATTAAAGTTTAAGGTATTTATTTACAAAATTAATGAGGTTTAATAATTAATTGTATCAAAGTTAAAGTCAAGGGTATCAGATTAAAAAAATAGGATGAAATTTAAATTTAAGATCTGTCAATTTGAATTAGCAAATTTATTTGACTTTTGATATTTTTGTGTCCGTTTAACAGTTATGTTATTCTTGAACACTTTAATCAATAATTATAAAATTGTGTCCAACTAATTATTTTGCGAACACTACTGTCACAAAATTAATAAATATAAAAATTTACTAAAAATTATGATAAATTTGTTAATGATCTTATATATTATATTTTAAAAATAACTTAAATTTCTTAACCGATAATTCTTTAGAAGTTATTATCATTCTCTTAATAAAAATAAATATTTGATGGTGTGTAAAGGATAATTTTATTAAAAAAGATAATTTATTTATTAATAGGTCGTTATGTTCGTTATTAAAAAAGTTATTAAATTTGTTGATGAGATAAAATCAAATTAAGATATATCTTTTTTATTAAAAAAAAAAAAGAATTAGATAAGAAATTAAGATATATTCTGAAAAAATAAAATTTCTAACGAAAAAAATAAATAAAAGTCTATTATTGAAAATATTTATGATATATTGTTTTTAATATAGTTTAGAGATATTCATATATTTAGCTTCAAATTTTTGTAATGGTTAAGCTGTAAAATATAGATAATAAATTAACTATAATTAAAAAAAATTTTTAAAGCAATTAGTCAATTTTTTTATTATAAATAAAAATTTATTATTTAAAAAGTGAAATATTAATGAAATTATTCTTCATTATAATTTTTTTTTGTATATATTTTAGGGTTAAAGTTGATTGATAATAATCTATGAATTATATTGTTTCTTTCTACAATAATTTTACTTTCTATTCTTATTTTTGTTAATTCTATTCTAAAATTTAAAGATTAAAGTTGTTATTTAACTTTTTTATATTAACTTATATAAATTTTTAATGTTTCTTAAATACTATTTTTATATTTATAAAATTTACTTTTTTATTTTTTTAATTTAGTGTTTTTTAATACTCTTATTTCTTAAATTGATGATTTAGAAGTATACAATAGATTATATTTTAAAATTATTTAATTATATTAAATCTTTATCATTTTGATACATATTATTTGTAGTTATAAAATTAAGTTAAAATAATTTTAAAAAAATTTATTATTTAAAATAATAATAATAATAATAATATAAATTAAATAAAAAATATAAATTTTGCTTCTTTAATTATTAAATTATATGTATATTTATTTTAAAATAAAACAAGTGTGCATTGTAAGGCTACTAAAACTTTTTTTTTTTTTTTAAAGAAGCTATCAAAATAATCTCTCTTCCTCTATATATAAGGAGAAATCAAATCACACTCATTTAAGTCACACATATTTTTATACTATTTAATAATTTTTTCTTTAATAAATTTATTTTAAAATTCATTGTTATATTAAAAGTTTCAAATTTCAAATCCTTTTCTTTTTATATGTATAAATAAATATTAGACTTTAAAATTATTAAATAGGGTAAGCCTATTTATGCAAAGCTTAGTCTAGCCTAACCTATTTTCATTCCTATTTAAAAGTTAATTAAATATGAGAAAAGGTTAAAGAATTTTTTTAAACTCTCCAAAATCTTCTTAACTTTATTTTGTTGAGTTCTCTCATTTTGAAAATTTTAATGTCTGTTTGATTTCGCTTTTTAAATACAAATTTCAATTTTTAAAATTTTAAAATTAAAAAAATTGTTTGATAATTTAAATTTTAAAATCTATTTTTGAAAACAATTTTTTATTTTCAATTTTTAAAACTAAAATTCAGAACAGCTTATATGGTGTTTTTATTTTTAATTTTTGATTTCTCTTCTTGATACTCTTCTCAAAATGCTAAGAATGTAGAGAATGCAATTTTCTTTAATGGTAATATTGTAAATTACCTAAAAATTAGGTTACAACTTCACCATCTCCTAACAATTGTCTCCTTTAGATGAATATCACGACGCCCACCCTAACACTCACCCTAACAGTTCACCTCACGCTCGATAAATCAACATCTCTCATAGTTAAGGCCTTCAAATCAAAGTTGAAATCTACCTTCACTTCACCATTGACACCTTCAGATCAACATCATCACCGTCTACACCAATTGACATCTTCACAGCACCATCGACACAACCACTCTCACAACACTATCAACCATCTTGGATTCACTCAGGGTTTTTTTTTCTTCTCATTTTGGACTTCTTTTTCATCATTGTTGATTTTTGATTTGGATTTAGATTCAAATTCTTACTCACAACAAGCACCTAACATATTTAGAACAAAAAGCTCAGGATTGATTCTTCTCTTCCTGCATTTTTTTCTATTTATGGCTATGTGATTTAACATTATGTATGAGTTTAAATGTTGTGTGATTTGAATGTGGTAACGAAGAATTATGTGCTTATATTCTTATTTGTGATTCTGAAGTTGGAGTGAGTAGAGTAACTTGTGACTAAGATTATGTGCCAAATATTTACTCGTTGCACTCAGAGATAGAGTGGTGTGCTTGGGGAATTACGGCTTACTAATGAGAAGTGATAACATATGAGTATTCATTCATTCATATACATCCACTATATTGACCAGCAGTGGCTGTTACATGAGGCCATAGAAGAGTGTCTTGTGATTACTGCAATTCTAGCTTCCTCTTACTTACCAATTATTTTTTTGCTTTATTTGTTACATTAATGCTAGTTAAACTTTGTTATGTGACTAAAATGAACAAAGTATTATCATTGTTAATGAATTACTCACTTTTCACTCAAATAAACTGTTATCTTCAATATAGTATGAGTTCAACCACAACATATTAATTTTAGGATTGTTCACATGGTTTTTAATTTCTCTATCACTTCATGTTACTTTGGAGAATCTTCCTTTTTCCTAATGGATGACCTTATTTTCTAATTCATTCTTTTCATATCACTCTAACGATCCTGCTTTATCTTTGGTTCTTCAAGTCTCAATATCTCACTAGTGACAACTACAATTCTTGGATCTATGCCAAACTTGTGGCTTTTTCCAAGAAAAATAAGCTTGAATTCATTCGTGAAAATTTGACTTCTAAATTGTAGGATGCGAGTGATTTTTTGGTTTTTCAACTGCACAATAAATCTTCACAACATCATGTATTTTAAGGCACAACTCTATTTACCAAACTCAAAGCAATTTGACTAGTACGAGACTGTTTGTAATGCAACAGCCATGGCATCAAGCCATTGCTTAAAAGTACAACAAAATATGTCATGTTTTTCTTGCTCAAAGATCATGGTTAATTATTTCTAAAGGATTTGATTCCTTTCCACCAATAAACTAGCTAGTTATTCCATTTTTTCCATCAAAGCCTAGAGGTCATCGAGGTGATTGCTTTTATGACCTTACCAAGAAAAATTTATTCACATCTCACCAAGTTTTGATATTTCATAAAATAATTTTCCTTTTTATAGTCCCAACTCCTTACCTTGGCTTTGAGTTACTTCGAATGAAGAAGGATTGCTTTGTTAAATTTTGTGATGAGTTAAGGACAAAGGGTTACTTAAGTGACTCAAGGAATGTTCTTTTTGAAAAGAAAGTTGTTGTGTTTTTATTTATAATTGGCCAGAATGTTCGCCATAGAGTTGCTGCAAAATGCTTGAAACACTCAACAAAAACATTTTCTCATTATTTTAAGCAAGTATTAAGAGCAGGGTGTTTGTTGAAAAAAGAGTTGATAAAATAAGAATCTATAGAATTGCCTAGCAAGATTAGAAATGAGTCAACATATTATCCTTGGTTTAAGGTATGTATGTAATACTTATTTGTTATTTTAATCAGTTCTCATTTTATTCTATCTTGTTTTAATTTTTTTTATTTTTGGGTTATTGTTATAGAACTGCATAGGTGCAATTGATGACACTCATATAAGTGCACAAGTTCCTGCTGAAAAAACAAATTGTATGTAGAGATAGAAAGGCAACTATTACATAGGATGTTATGTGTGCTTGTGATTTTAATATGACGTTTACATTCATGTATTTTGGATGGGAAGGAAGTGCACATGATTCAAAAGTTTTTTTAAATGCACTTACTAACCCAAATGCAAATTTTTCATGGTCATCTAAAGGTGAGCACTTATATTATAACTCAGTTATTTTTAATTGATGAAGAAATATTCATAAATATATATTCTATGTAATGTAGGTTTGTTCTATCTTGTTGATTATGATTATCCATGTACGAGAGGTTTTCTTCCCCTTATAGGGGAGAAAGGTATCATGCATAGGAATATAGAGGCCAAGCTAGACAACCAAGGAGTCCTATAGGGTTATTCAACTACAGACACTTTTCTTTGAGAATGACAATTGAGCGTTGCTTTGCAATCTTGAAAAACAAGTTTCCTATTTTGAAGTTAATGCCTCCATATAAAACTTCCAAGCAACGACTCATAGTAGCAACATGTTGTGTTATTCATAATTACATACGAAAGTAGAATTTCAATGATTATTTATTCAAGATATGGGAAGAAATGGATCTTATAGAAATTGAACATAAGAATAGAGGTTCAAGTATAGAAGAAACTAGCTCTCGAATTATCATAATTTAGTCAGATTATTTGATAAAGGTGCAGCTGAGATAGCAATATTTAGGAATCATATTACAAATCAAATGTAGGCACAATATAACAACTAGCTAGTAGTAGTTTATACATATACAGTTACAAATAGTTATATATACTTTGCAAGATTTATCCTTAATATACATATTCATTTGTTTTATTATATCAGTATTATTTACTTTTTTTTTTGTGATATTACTTATTCATACTATTTATATTTTTTATTAAAAATTATTTTAATATTAAAATTAATCATTATTTTTTAGTTTAATATTAATTTATTTTGTATGAGCATGATATAATAACTAGTTAGTATTAGTTTATATATATATAGTTGTAAATATTTATACATATATTGCATGATTTATTCTTAATATACATATTCACTTGTTTTATCGTATCAAAGTTATTTACTTTATTTTATAATATTATTTGCTTATACTATTTATAATTTTTTATTAAAAATTATTTTAACATTAAATTAATCATTATTTTTTAGTTGAATATTAATTTATTTTGTGCAAACACAGTATAACAACTAATTAATATTAATTTATACATATACAGTTATAAATAGTTATACATATGTTATAAGATTTATTTTTAATATACATATTTACTTATTTTATTGTATCAATACTATTTACATTTTTTATGTGATATTATTTATTTATAATATTTATATTTTTTATTAAAAATTATTTTAATATTAAAGTTAATTATTAGTTTTTAGTTTAATATTAATTTATTTTATAATTTCATAATTTACGAAACTCTTAGTATTACAAGTATTATTTTAATTTAATATTAAATTTTAATATTTTAATAAATTTTTAATTCAATATTTTTTAAATATAAAATATATATTTGATTAAATCAAAAATACCAAAAGTAAATATTAAATATATATATATATTTAAAATACTAAATAAAAAGTAAATAAAACCAAACACATTTTATTTTTTTAGTTTTTAAAACATTTTTAAAAACAAATTTATCAAACAGTTTTTTTATTTTTTTCTTTAAAACAGTTTTGAGAACTAAATTATCAAATAAAATTTATTTTTATTCTCTTCTTAAAAACAGTTTTATAAAATTATTTTAAAATGTAATTTTTAAAAACTACAAAAGAAAACTCAATCAAACAGGCCATAGTAACTCGTGTAGTGAAATTTATGACTGAGCCACGCATCGTAGATTGTGTTTAGGTGTCTTTCTACTAGGTGTCTTTCACTAAGCCGAACCGTATCATTCCTTCTTCTCTGAGCGCTTGGGAGTCACTGGGAAGCAACAAGATCCAAATTCTATTATCTCCCTAATGGGCTTTGGAAGATGCAGAGCATATCTTGGCACCATTGACAGTCAATTTACTAAGAGTGAGGTGAGTGTGTTGTGTGGGATGGGAAATGAACATTGGAGGATTGGGTTGGCCTAATGGATCATCAAACATATTGGGGGTAATCCTCCCAAATCTCCACCACATTTTTCAACGATTGTTGAAATAGATATAAACCTATTGAATAAAGTGTGTTTGACTAATTATTTCAATTAACTTACAACCCTTTTTTAATTAGTTTATAATTTTATTTCAATAAATTAAATTGTATAGACAATAAATTCATATTACACCAGCGGAGTTTGGTCTGAGTAGCAAGTTGCTCGGTATGCTTAAGCAAGATCTTGAGTTCGAACCCTTAAGTATACAAAAAATCTCTAGTGATAGACTCACCAACTATATCTAAGTGTTGAATTTGGGTCAAATTCGGATTAAATTGAATGAAAAATAAAAAAAATATAAAGATAAATTCATATTACTGATTTCTAGTATTTTTCTAGAAATTAATTGTTGTGGGTATTATTTTTATTATTATAGCTTGTTATTATTTTTATTTTTACTCTCAATATTTTAATTATATTTATCCTTTATTATGGAACAATGGATGTTATATTTATTCTATTTTATTTTTCAGATTTCTGAAATCTAATCTAGTTGTGGGTCTCAGCCATCTATGTAATGTATCCAAAAGTGCAAAAGAAAAAAAAAAGATCACATTTAATAATAATCGTTGGAATTGACTCGAAGCTTATCAAAATTTCAACACGTTCATGATGAGGAAACCTAAATGGAGACAATATCGTCATTTAGACAATCATATATGCTCATAATTTCTGCCACACTCGAGGAAACTTGTCACGTCCTTCTTACTTATTTGCTTATCCAAAATTTTAGACAAAATGTGCAAAACTCACATAATGATGTATTCAGAAATGCCAACACATCCCCAATGCAGAAGTTAGCTTCCAATTTCAGAATTCTAAATCAACAAAGAGAAAAATTGTCTGGAATCCATGTAATTTGGTTGCGAAACATCGTTTTACATGTTTGGTTTTCAGCAGTTCACGACCATTTTTATTACTTTTTGATAATGCAATTTATTTTGTGGCTTTAATAACTTCATTTACTTCATTTATTGCAATTATAATTTCTGCATTATAAAACAAATACTTGTTCAATAGTTGGATGATGACAATGTGAGTAAGGGTTGCGTAGCATTTGAGAAGGTAAGGAAGGAAGGGCGAGCCACCAAGTGTAGGACATTGGACTGCAACCTAAAATCTTAAGATCGTTCTCGCTTGGATGAGACCATTCTCGCCGCAACTGTCCTCTCGTCCAAGCGAGAACGCGTGGGTTTGAAGGATATTCAAGGGAGTTCACATTGAGAAATTTCATTTTACTCCAAAACCATTTCTCACTCTCGATTCTCTTCGTTCTCCCCCTTTCCCTTTCTAGAGAAAACCTCTTATAACTCAAAATCTCTCTCGAATCTGAGCTCCAGTGTTTATTCCACTTGAATCCAACTAAGTTTCTAGAGTTCAACTCTTGAATCTCGTTTCTATTTCTCTATTTCTTTTCTCTTTATAATAGTAGTACTTTACCCTATGATATTAAGAAGAACTCTAGTCTTTGGGTAGTATTTCCGATCAAAACATGGAGCTTTTCTCTAGAGCTCACGAAAAACTTAGCCTTAGAGATCTATTTTTAGGTAAGGTGAGCTAACCTTAAACCCTAAGTTCTAATTGTATATTCAACTTGAGAAATTTGAAATATCTATTTAGAAAGGTAAATCCAAAGTATTTTTTTTGAAAGAATAATATAAAAAGAAATGGATTTATGGATGGGTAAAACCTATATGTATTTTCATTACTATCTGAGTAAAATTTTATAATAAGAATTGTGAAGAAAATCCATTTTAATAAGTTCCATAATTTATCTAATGATGATTATGTATGAATAGTCTCAGATTGTAAATTGGTGTTGAAAATAATAAGTTTGCTAAGACAAGATTAAACCTTATATTATATGATTTTTATTAAGACTGAGGGAGTATGATGTCTGACAAAATGTTTATGAACTATGCTACTAGTCTAAGTCTGGGAGTGTCTGACCTTTGGCATATTGTATTGGTCTTGTAATGATGTGTTCTTCTATTTTATAATTGTATGTTTAATTGAGAAGTTGATTGTTGGGTGAAATTGATATAAATGGTTTGGCTGTCATTGAATGATAAAAGATATTGTATTACATATGTGTGAATTGGATGAAGTATGAATGTATGTGCTTAGGACACGAGTCAATAAAATGAATAAAGTAAAAGAGATGAAGGAAATTTGATTGATAGTGAGAGTTATTAATGATATTGATCTGAATTGCTGAGAGAGTGTAAAATAAAAGAAATTGAAAAAAATATGTTATTAATGGAAATTGATGAAATACTGATTAAAGATGTGATATGTGAAAAATGTCGAGAAGGTGTAAGAAAAAGAAAAGAGGAGTAACTTATATATGTGTCACAAAGACACCAATTGATGCGATTATATTATATGTATTATAATATATCGACGAGTGAGATTAATATATATATATATATATATATATATATATATATATATATATTGTAATACATTGATTTATATGATTGTAACACATACACATGTATTGAAATAGTCTGATTGTGATGTGCCACTGTTGAATTTTTGTATGGGTAGTTCAGAGATACACTGGAGGTATAAAGTCTGGAGACAAATTGAGAAATCTAAGGGAAAATGAGGGTGATAAATACGAATAGCTTATGTGTATACAATTAATAGCGAAAGCATTCATAGGCCTTATGCTCATTTCGTGACTGATTTCCTAATTATACCATTGCTATGAATGTCTAATAAAGCACACGTTGTATTCGTGAGTGATGACTAATGGTGACTATCCATTCTGATGTAAGTTTATCGTAATTAGGAAAGTATGTTGGCAACAATTTAGGGGTCCATGAATATCTTGAGTACTATTATTTGATGAATAGTTTAGAATTGAAATGATTAAAGTGACATGAGTTGAGAAATTGATTATTTTGAATAAAAGGAAAATAGATGTTATTTGATTGAGTGAGAAATGAGGTATGTGAATGTTCTCTGTTTGATTTAGAATAATTTTATAAAAAATTCTAATTTGACCCATAATGTACTAGAAACTATTAATGAAAATTTAATGGGATTAAAGCTCACCCTTACAAACATTTTCCAGTAACAGAAGAATTTAAAGAAGATGAATCCGTTCTAGGATCATACTTGCGTGAGATTGTAAGGATAGGAACTACTCTATTAGGATTAGTAATTCTAAGAAACATAATCATATTAATTTAATTCCTATTTAAAACTTATGACTTTTCAATAAATCCTATGGTAATAATGGTTCAAGTTTTATATGTAATATTTAATAATTAATTGTTTTAATTTTTTTTATTTTATATTCAATTTTAGTTAGAACTTCATTTTATTAAAAGATACTTTGTTCATACCATGGATTCGAAATATGTA
Source organism: Abrus pulchellus subsp. cantoniensis (assembly GCA_024086825.1). Lineage (NCBI taxonomy): Eukaryota > Viridiplantae > Streptophyta > Magnoliopsida > Fabales > Fabaceae > Abrus > Abrus pulchellus. The sequence goes on from CM044056.1 coordinate 19,742,805, forward strand.
TATCAAAACATAATTTCAAATTTAGCTTCCATTTTATCCATAAATTTGAGTTATGAAACATATTTTATTTTGTCATGAATGAAATTTTATGCAAATGAAGTTTCTTTTAAAATTTTGCTGATTTTGTTAGTCTATATTTATACAACTTTCCAACTATCCAAATCTGTTACAAATACCATTAAGTTTTATTCAGAATAACATAAATTAAAGCAAACTATTGAAATGGTATTAAGGATGTTAGGATCTCATGGTGAACAATGTTGGTGAACAGTACTGTGAACGGTGACACCATGACATCATCAGTGACGTTATCCTGACATCACATATGTGTACAGTACATGTACAATATGCGTGCACAATATTTCTGGCATGAATAGTATCATGAACAGCATTTCCATTTGAACAGTAAGGCAGTGAACAGTATTTCTGACAGTGAACAGTAAATTTCAAAAAATTTCTATAAAAATAGGGCTTTACACAAAATTTTCATTTCTTCACTCCTATCTAAGGTTCTCAAAGGTTCCAAGGCCATAAACCACCATTTTCTCTCATATTAAACCCTCATAAACTTAGATTTCTCTTCAGATTTGTGATTATGCATCTGTTCTAAGAGATTTAAAGTAAGTTTCTTTAAGTTTGAAGCTAGATTCATCGTTCGTTTCTCTTCTCCTTCTCATAGAAGTTCATGGTGTTCTTAGGAGAAACTCTGTTCTAAAGCCAAATCTTCAGTGAATCTTGCTATAAAACAAGTAATATTCAGTAGATTTGGAGTGAATCACCGTTCTAAGGTAAGGGGAGCTTATTTTAGCCTATAAACTATATTTTAAACGGTTGGATATGCTATTACAAGAAGTTTTGATATGATTTTGTTAGATCTTTTGAATAAAAGCTATTTTTTAAGCTGTAACTGCTGTTAATTGATTTAAAATACTAAGATTTTGGCTGATCTATTATAAACTTGTCTTAGCTGAGTAGTTGAAACAATTTTAGCGGTCTTGCATAATGTTGAGATATATATTTTGCATTATTATAGAGCTGAGTTACATGTTTAGGTGGGTAGACGTCTAACGATAAGTTCATGCTGAGCTGTTGTGTTGTGCTCTTTGGATCTAAATACCAGAATGGGTCACTCCCGTACCAGCTCGGTACCTTCTGGATTACTTAGGCTGTGAAATTAGTTAGAAACCATTTCTCATGTTGTGCATTAGATGGACTGGTAATGCATGAGACTGTTGCTATGAGTAATATTTTGCTCTATATATACGATTTCATTTTGTTTTTGTAAGCTCACCCTTGCATTTCTTTCTATGTCGTTGTGTGCGTGTCTACTGCAATGATCGTATGGTGGTACGTGAGCAGATGTAGCAGGTGTTGCATCTACTTCACAGGCTGAAGGGCTAGTGGAGAAATGTTAAAAGCCAGAGTCAAGTAATTTTGCATAAAAATCCTTTTTCTTTATATTTTGAGACCTCATGTAGAGGGAGCTTCGTAGTATAAATTTGTATATTTTGAATATTATGAACTAAATGTAATATTATGTTGTTCTATTAGATATTTGTTGTAAGAAACTTTGTTTTATTTTTTATTGAGAAGTGAATTTTATACTTATATTCTCTATTATTTATCTATCTTAAATAAGTATATGGTGTAGAAACAATGTTCTTGGTTCCTTATAAAAGAGGGTCGTGATAACTTCTATGTTGTAACACCCTCTTTTCATTTTTTGGTAATTTTATGGTTTGTTTAATATTAAGTAGTATTTGAGTGCATTTAGGAGAGAGTATAGAGGATTTTTGGAAGAATTTCGGTGTAGGAGATCTTGCTCAAGCGAGGTAAACCTCGCCCAGGCAGGATTGAGCATATAGAAATACAATGTTGCAGCGCTATCTTGCTTAAGCGATATAAGATAATTTCAGCCCAACTGTCATCCTGCCCAGGCAAGAGTGATCTCGCTCAGGTGAGCTGGGATCTCACTTAAGTAAGATAGGTTGCTCAGGTGAGGACTAACAGGAGAAATATCATGCTCTCTGGATGTCATCTCGCTCAAGCGAGCATATTAGAAAATAGTGGAAGAGACCACTGTCTGCATATCTCGCTCAGGCGAGATATCCATCGCTCAAGCGAGCTGTTCCTTGCTCAAGTGAGAATGCGCGAGGCTAAGGGGTATTTAAGATATTTTCAGCATGAAGATTTCATTTCATTCTAAACTCACGTGTCTCTCTCAGTTTTCTCTGAACCTTCTCTTCTATTCTTCAGAGAAAAGCCTCAAAAACTCAAATTTCTCTTCAAATCCAAACTTGGATGTTGAATCTAAATGACTCCAAGTAAGTTTCTTTGGATTAAACTTGATTTTCTTTTATTATTTTTCATGTTTTTGTTTCTTATGGATATCTCTTGGTATTTAGGAGAACTTCTATAGTTGATCTCTGATCTTCTTTAGTATCTCTTTGTGAACTCGTCGTTGAGGTAAGGAGGGCTCTATTTTATCGTTATATTACAATATTTATTTTGTTTTTATTGGAGCACTGTTACATGAACCTTTTGTGAAAATATGTGATTGAGATATCTATTGGGTGGATAATGAATGAAAAGATACTTGTTTGATTGTTTGAATTGATTAGTTGTTTGGACTAAATGGTTGGTATATCCTTATATGCATTATATGATGACTGCTTAATGTGAAATATTATGAAACTTGCTGAGTGATTATCTTGTGATTTTTATGGAATAATTCTGGATATGAAATGGTATAATAAGGTGTGATATTGATCTGAAGGATTTAATAATTGTATCTACATTAATAAGTGTATGAGTGGAGTAGACTTAGTCTAAAAGTGCTTTACCAAGCACAATCTTATGAATGGAAAAAAAGGATAACTCTGAGAATGACTTTAAAAGTTAAATACGAATTAGATCTAGTAAGAATAATTACAAAGATAACCTTGGGATATAGAGTCCAGAGAAGATAAAAATCTAGGAGAAACGTAGGGTGATGAGCGATATTCGCGTATGTGTACACACTCTTTGCATATATGTACACACTCTTTCTGAGAGCGAATGCGTCACATGGCCTCACACTCATTTTCTGGCTAGACTCCTGACTATGCCTTTGCTAAGGGGCCTGATTATTGTACATGTTGTATCCGTGAGCATGGGCTAACCAGCAACTATTTACCTAGTTGAGTAAGACCTCAAGAAATGTTAGAGGCATCGATATCTATGATCACAGTGAACTGGGAGTATGTATTTGAAATGAAAGAATGGATAATAGATAATAAATTGTGAATGATGTGTATGTGAATATGTTTGTAATGTGAATTTAGTGTGAAAATGAATATATTGTATTTATACGATAAATTATGATTTTATGATATAATGTTTTGAAAATGATAGAATAGACGCTCATCCTTACTGATATTTTTAGGAAAACGGGATGACGGAGTCTTAGGGAAGAGTTAGATTAATAGATAGTGCAATCCATAATAGGCTATATTATGTATTTAATGAATATCAAAGAGTATGTTATTTTAAATTTGCTATTCTTATAGAGGATGAACCTAGAACTTTTGTCATGTCACAAATGGATTTCTTTTGTAATATTCCTTTTGATTTTCCTAGGAATAGAATACATCAGACACTATGTATCTATATCTCTAGTGGTACTGTTAGAACTCTAGCAGCCCTCACCTATTTATTTACCTATCAAGGCCACGGTAATCTCGAGAGACCATACAGATGGACCTTCGAGTGAGTGAATGGCACATAAGTCATAGCTGATTCAGGCGATCGTTACTTTGGATTAGATGATGATATGAATTTAGAGGATTTGGCCAAGATAGAGAGTTGGTGTGCAGGTGATGAATAGGACCGGTCTTCAGTATTTGGTTATGGGAGAAACTAGTCTGGGACTTGAATTTGTATATATGATGTAATTATTTTAGTTTTGTAAATATTGTTTTAAGTATCATATATTTTGACAAACAGTTTGTAAATTTTTATATTGATATTTGTAATATATATTCAGGTTTCCCATGGAGAATACTAACTTTTAACTATGATATTTATTTATTCTCTCCTTAATGTATTATTGTTGTTCTTTTAGCATTGAAAAGTTTGAAATTCTCATTTATCTACATCTACCTAAAAGAAAATTTTATTGCTTTGTTATAATAAAGCCTATTATACTCAAAATTCATATTTTATCTCAAATTATAAAGAATAAAAAGTACATTATACGAATTTAAAATTTTAGGGTGTTACAATTTGGTATCAGAATAGTTTATCCAAACCAGCTTGGGGTATAGGATTAGTTCATCGAGACAGTGTCTTATCTATTATTGATTAAGAATTGCTTGTTAATACAACCTAGCGGTTGTGAATTGTTTGATTGGTTAAGATGTTTGGATTGTTTGTATGATTTGAACTTGATATGAAATATGTTGGAACGAAAGCTGATATGCAAAATTTGATTTTTATAGAATTAGAACTATGGTCGGTAAAGGTAGACTTGCTGGTGCTACAAATGAGATCTTGGCCCGCATGACGCAAGTCTTGGAAACCTTGGTGCATAACCAAGATGCTGAGCTGGCAAAGTATTGTGGACTTTCTTTGTTCAGAAAATTTGATCCTGATGGTACCCAGAGGTGGATAGTGGATATAGAGAAAATTTTCAATGCAATGGGATGTCGCGAAGAGTATAAGGTGGTTTATGCCACCTATATATTGGGAGGAGAAGCAGAGGATTGGTGAAGGTTTGCCAGTCAAACTCTGCCACAAGAAGAATCGTAGATTTACTTGGAAGCTTTAAAGCATGTTTGCTTGGGAAATACTTCCCTAGAGACTTGAAGAAACAAAAGGCCTGAGAATTCCTTGAGCTGAAACAAGGAAATATATCCGTGAGAGAGTATGCTGCAAAATTCCATGAGCTCATGAAGTATTAGCCCCATTTCCAGCATGAGGATGGAGATGAAGATTTATGGGCCCAGTTTGAGAATGGGCTAAGGTTAGAGATACGGGCAACAGTTAGTGTCTTCCAACTTACTGATTTACCAACCTTAGTCAGTAAATGCCAAATTTTTGAAGCTAATTCCAAAGGCAAAACTATAGACAATCAGATTGGAGAACCGGTGAGACAGGATCATAGGCCTCCAAGGTTTCCTAAAGGACTTTACTCTGGTGCTAATCAATCTCAATCAAAGGGAACTGCATTACGTGGAGGTAGTAGCAGTGTTTCCAATTTCTCAAGAGGACCACTAAGATGATTTCGATGTGGAGGACCTCATCTAGTGAGGAAATGCTCACAGCCACCATCAGCTTGTGTCACGACCCCTTTTTATAAGGGACCGAGAACATTGATTCTACACCACATACTTATTTAAAATAGGTAAATAGCAGAGAATATAAGTATAAAAAAATTCACTTCTCATTCAAAGTAAAAATGAAGTTCCTTACAACAAATATCCAACAGATCAACATAATATTACATTTAGTTTATAATATTCAAAATACCAAAAAAATTATAATACGTGACTCCCTCGACATGAGGTCTCATATATAAAGAAAAAGGACTTTGATGCATTATTACTCAACTCCAGCTTCTAACTTTTCTTCACCGGCCCTCGGCTGTGAAGTAGATGCAACACTGCTACATCCGCTCACGTACCACCGTACGATCATCGCAAGACACACGCACACAGCGACATAGAAAGAAATGCAAGGGTGAGCTTACCAAACATAAAATAAAATTATATATATATACAGCAAAATATTTCTCACGGAATAACCCCATGCATTTCCAGCCCATCTAATGCACAAAGCATGAAAACGGTTTCCAACCGGTTTCACACCTAAGTAATCCAGAAGGAACCGAGCCGGTCCGGGAGCGACCCATTCCGGTATACGGATCCATAAAGACAAAGACAAAGAAATTTCAAGATGAACTTACCGTTACATGTCTACCCACCTAAACATGTAACTCGGCTCTATAATGATGCAAAACATATATCTCAGCATGATGCACACCACCAAAATTATTTTAACAGCTCAACTACGGCAAGTTTATAATAGATCAGCCAAAATCTCAGCATTTTAAACTAATTACAACAGTTACAGCTTAGAAAATAGCTTTTATTCAATATATCTAACAAAATCATATCAAAATATCTTGAAATAGCATATTAAACCGTTCAAAACATAGTTCATAGGTTAAAGTAAACTCCCCTTACCTCAGAAAGATGATTCACACTAGATCTACCGAATATTACTTGATTATAACAAAATTCACCGAAGATTCAGCTTTAGAACGGAGTTTCTCCTAAGAACACCATGAATTTCTATAAGAAAGAGGAGGAGAAGAGAAACGAACGGTAAATCTAGCTTCAAACTTAAAGAAACTTACTTCCAATCCTTCAGAGTAGATGTAGAATCTCAGATCTGGCGAGAAATCTAAGTTTAGGAAGGTTTAGTATGAGAGAAATGGTGTTTTACGGCCTTAGAACCTTTGAGAACCTTGGATAGAGGTGAAGAAATGAAAATTTCGTGTGAAGCCCCTTTTTATAGAAAATTTTCGAAATTTACTGTTCACGCCGAAATTTACTGTTCACCGCCGGAAAACACTGTTCACCGCCTTACTGTTCATGCCGGAAAATACTGTTCAGGGAACTATTCATGCCGGAAAACACTGTACACGCGTACTGTACATGCACTGTACGCGTATGTGACGTCACCGATGACGTCAGTTGTCACTGTACATACGCGGTTTGTACTGTTCATACACGGTTTGTACGCGGTTTGCACTGTTCATTGCACTGTTCATACACGGTTTGTACTGTACATACGCGGTTGCACTGTTCATTGCGCTGTTCATACACGGTTTGTACTGTACATACGCGGTTGCACTGTTCATTGCACTGTTCATACCAATACTTTCAACTCCATCTAAATATATTCCAATACCAAATAATCCTTCAATTAACATTGAACAAGTATAAAATATTATAGATTACTCAATAATAAATTAGAAGCCTGACAATTCTCCCCCCGAAAATAAATTTTCGTCCTCGAAAATTTCATTCCCCAGAGAAAAGATGAGGATACAACTCTCTCATTCTTTCTTCTAACTCCCATGTGGCATCACCAGTTATTTGGTCCCAAACAACCTTTACTAACCGAATAGACTTACCTCTAAGTTTCTTAACTCTAGTTTCCTCGATACGAGCAGCTGGGACCTCCACAGACAAGTCATCTCGTAACTCCACAATATCAGGCTCAATTACATGAGACAAATCTGGAACATACTTCTTTAGCTGTGACACATGGAAAACATTATGTATTCCAGACAACTGAGGTGGTAACGCTAATTCATAGGCTACTGGTCCTCGACGATGTAATATCTGATACGGTCCTATGAACTTAGGTGTTAACTTCTTGGCTCTTAAGGCTCGCCCCACACCTGTAGTGCGTGATACTCTTAAGAATACATGATCACCAACCTCAAATTCTAGGGATCTTCGCGTCGGTCAGCATAAGATTTACGTCGACTTTGGGTAGCTCTTAGCTTTTCTCTAATAAGTTCAACTTTCTCCTTAGTCTCTTGCAGCATTTCAGGTCCAACCATTAAATGTACTCCATCTTGGAACCAACAGATAGGGGTTCTACACCTTCTACCATACAGAGCTTCAAATGGTGCCATATCTATACTCGAATGATAGCTATTATTATAAGTGAATTCTACCAAAGGAAGCATATCCTCCCAATTACTCCTCTGATCTACAATGCAAGTCCGCAATAAGTCTTCTAAGGTCTGAATAGTACGCTCAGATTGACCATCTGTTTGCGGATGGTATGCAGAACTCAACCTCAACTGTGTGCCCATAGATTCTTGGAAACTCTGCCAAAACTGGGAAGTGAACCGAGGATCCCTATCAGAGATAATACTAGAAGGTACTCCATGCAACCTGACAATCTCTCTAATGTACAATTCTGCTAATTTCTCCAAGCTAAAGGTCATGTTAATTGGCAAGAAATGTACACTCTTGGTTAGCCTATCAACTATGACCCACACTGCATCATGATTCCTAACTGTTCTAGGTAGATGGGACACAAAGTCCATAGTCACATGGTCCCACTTCCACTCTGGAATTTCCATCGTTTGTAACTCTCCTGGAGGGCTTTGGTGCTCCGCTTTTGCCTTTTGACAAGTCAAGCAGGCTTTAACAAACTCAGCTATCTCTCACTTCATCCCTGGCCACCAAAACATCTGCTTTAAATCTTAATACATCTTGGTAACACCAGGATGAATGTTGAGACTACCCTTATGTCCTTCTTCTAGAATTGCTCTCTTTAATTCAGTATCTCTAGGGACACAAACTCGACCTTGACATCTGAGAATACCATCAACACCTTTACTGAAACCCTTTGTCTTATTTGTCCCTAAGAGAAATACAATCCGACATAACATTGGATCCCACAATTGTTTATCTTTAATTTCCTGTAAGAAATTATTAGTCACCACAATTCGGCTACAACTAATCTTTTCGGGTGATAAGTCCACATGTATGTTCAGGTCTCGGAATTGTTCTACCAAAAGGGTTTCACTGACTCTTAGGGAGAATGCCTGAACCACATTCCTACTTAATGCATCGGCCACCACGTTAGCTTTTCCTGGATGGTATTAGAGCTGAAAATCATAATCCTTAAGGAATTCCACCCAACGTCTCTGCCTCATATTTAACTCTCGCTGATCAAATAAATACTTCAGACTCTTATGATCACTATATACATCAAACTGAGCTCCATAAAGATAGTGTCGCCACACCTTCAGAGCAAAGACTACAGCCTAACTCAAGGTCATGAATCGGGTAATTTCGCTCATGAGTTCGTAATTGACGAGATGCATAAGCTACCACTCTCTTATCTTGCATCAACACACATCCCAATCACGATGAGAAGCATCACAGTACACCTCAAACGGTCGACTAGTATCAGGGAGAATCAACACCGGCGAAGAAGTTAGTCTCTGTTTTAACTCATTAAAGCTTTGTTCACATTCCTCAGTTCACACAAAGGGTTGATCACGGCGAGTTAACCGTGTTAATGGTGCAGCTATCTTCGCGAATCCCTCTATAAATCTCCGGTAGTAACCTGCTAGGCCCACAAAACTACGAATCTCTGAGGCTGTCTTCGGCCTTTCCCATTGCAACACCGCTTCAACTTTGGAAGGATCAACTGCAATTCCTTTAGCTGAAATAACATGACCAAGGAACTTCACTTCCTCTAGCCAAAACTCACACTTAGACAGTTTAGCATACAACTGTTTTTCCCTTAAAACATTAAGTACAGTCCTCAAATGCTCTTCATGTTCTTCTGACGAATTAGAATAAATTAAAATATCATCAATAAAGACTACCACAAATCGATCCAGGAAAGGCCTAAAGATCCGATTCATGTAGTCCATAAACATAGCTGGAGCATTTGTAACTCCAAAAGGCATCACTATATACTCATAATGACCATATCTAGTGCGAAAAGCAGTCTTAGGAATATCTTCATCCTTCACTCGGATCTGATGGTACCCAGACTTCAAATCAATCTTAGAGAATACCTTAGCACCTCTCAGCTGGTCCATCAAATCATCGATTCGCGGCAATGGGTACTTGTTCTTAATTGTCAACTTATTCAACTTACGATAATCCACACATAATCTAGAACTTCTGTCCTTCTTTTTCACCAAGAGAACTGGAGCTCCCCAAGGTGATACACTTGGTCTAATCATCTGTTTACGCATTAGATCCTCGATCTGCTCCTTAAGCTCAATTAACTCTTTTGGCGCCATTCTATACGGTACTACAGACACTGGCTCAGCTCCAGGAATCAAATCTATAGCAAACTCTACCTCTCTACGTGGAGGTATTCCAGGAATATCCTCTGGGAAAATCTCAGGGAATTCTCGTACTACTGGTATTGACTGAAGGCTTTGCTCCACTTCTGTATTCATAACTCCCAACAAAACAAAACAAGATACTCCCTCACCTAAGGATGTTTCTATTTGGCGAGTAGAAATCAATTCTACATAATCTTGCTGTTCAGGAAAGATTAAACACCTCCGGTCACAATCAATTAGCACACGATTGGCAGTTAGCCAATCCATACCCAGGATTACATCTAACCCTGACATCGGGATACAAATAAGATTTACTTTGTATCTTCGTCCCTCAATTGCTATGGGACACCTAACACAAACCGTCGAAGTCTTAATTGAACTTAAAGTAGGTGTCGATACTACTAAGTCACATCTTAGATCGCCCACCGGTAATCCTAAGTTTCTCACACAATTGTCCGCAATAAAAGAGTGTGTGGCTCCAGAATCAAACAACACAGAGAGAAGTACTTGCCACAGCCTCCATGGCGTGAGCCATTTGGTTCACGTCAACAGGAGGAGGAGGGTTTGCAACAGATTTTCTCGGTCTAGCCATCCTAATATATAGACTAGCTTAGATTACTAATGTTTAACACATTCAGCAATACCACCACATAGCTATATTCACATATTCAGCTTACAGTAATATATTCATATTTAGTATGTCATAACAATTTAATCAATTTAGCACTGAGCACAACGTCATATCAGCATTTCAAACAACATAGCAAACATATTTATCTCAGCAATCATGTACAATCTTAGCTTAACAACCTATTATTCACGTAGCATGAATCGCCTATAGCTCACCCAGTATCATATACCAAAATTTTCCTACATCTGTCGTGTCTGAGAACTGAGGTGATCAAGCTCGTTCCCTCACAACTTGATGAATAGAAATTATGATATATGATTCACAGCTAAAACTTATATGTCTAATATGCACAACTGACGCCTAACAACCTCACCCCGTAGGTTTACCTAGACCATGCTCTGATACCACTAAAATGTCACGACCCCTTTTTATAAGGGACCGAGAACATTGATTCTACACCACATACTTATTTAAAATAGGTAAATAGCAGAGAATATAAGTATAAAAAAATTCACTTCTCATTCAAAGTAAAAATGAAGTTCCTTACAACAAATATCCAACAGATCAACATAATATTACATTTAGTTTATAATATTCAAAATACCAAAAAAATTATAATACGTGACTCCCTCGACATGAGGTCTCATATATAAAGAAAAAGGACTTTGATGCATTATTACTCAACTCCAGCTTCTAACTTTTCTTCACTGGCCCTCACTGTGAAGTAGATGCAACACCTGCTACATCTGCTCACGTACCACCGTACGATCATCGCAGTACACACGCACACAGCGACATAGAAAGAAATGCAAGGGTGAGCTTACCAAACATAAAATAAAATTATATATATATACAGCAAAATATTTCTCACAGCAATAACCCCATGCATTTCCAGCCCATCTAATGCACAGCATGAAAACGGTTTCCAACTGGTTTCACAGCCTAAGTAATCCAGAAGGAACCGAGCTGGTCCGGAGCGACCCATTCCGTATCTGATCCAGACAAAGACAAAGACAAAGAGCTCAAGATGAACTTACCGTTACATGTCTACCCACCTAAACATGTAACTCGGCTCTATAATGATGCAAAACATATATCTCAGCATGATGCACACCACCAAAATTATTTTAACAGCTCAACTACGGCAAGTTTATAATAGATCAGCCAAAATCTCAGCATTTTAAACTAATTACAACGATTCTGACTTAGAAAATAGCTTTTATTCAATATATCTAACAAAATCATATCAAAATATCTTGAAATAGCATATTAAACCGTTCAAAACATAGTTCATAGGTTAAAGTAAACTCCCCTTACCTCAGAAAGATGATTCACACTAGATCTACCGAATATTACTTGATTATAACAAAATTCACCGAAGATTCAGCTTTAGAACGGAGTTTCTCCTAAGAACACCATGAATTTCTATAAGAAAGAGGAGGAGAAGAGAAACGAACGGTAAATCTAGCTTCAAACTTAAAGAAACTTACTTCCAATCCTTCAGAGTAGATGTAGAATCTCAGATCTAGCGAGAAATCTAAGTTTAGGAAGGTTTAGTAAGAGAGAAATGGTGTTTTACGGCCTTAGAACCTTTGAGAACCTTGGATAGAGGTGAAGAAATGAAAATTTCGTGTGAAGCCCCTTTTTATAGAAAATTTTCGAAATTTACTGTTCACGCCGAAATTTACTGTTCACCGCCTTACTGTTCATGCCGGAAAATACTGTTCAGGGACTATTCATGCCGGAAAACACTGTACACGCGTACTGTACACGCACTGTACGCGTATGTGACGTCACCGATGACGTCAGCTGTCACTGTACATACGCGGTTTGTACTGTTCATACACGGTTTGTACGCGGTTTGCACTGTTCATTGCACTGTTCATACACGGTTTGTACTGTACATACGCGGTTGCACTGTTCATTATGCTGTTCATACACGGTTTGTACTGTACATACGCGGTTGCACTGTTCATACGGTACTGTTCACTTTTTTTTTTTTTTAAAAATAATTTCAACTCCATCTAAATATATTCCAATACCAAATAATCCTTCAATTAACATTGAACAAGTATAAAATATTATAGATTACTCAATAATAAATTAGAAGCCTGACAGCTTGTGGAATTTGTAGGAAGATAGGACACTCCGTGAGTAATTGTTGGTAAGCTCTTCAACAGAGTAGAAGTGCAAGTGGAAGTAACCAGTGGCGTATCTATATTGAATTGAGGGGGGACAAATGCATCCCCTCAATTTTGATAATTACATTTAATAATATTATTTTTTAAATATTTGCACCCCCTAATCTTATATTTTTGAACCCCTTAATCGGTTGGAACATATTAAAGGTTCAAATCAATTAAAATAATATTTTTTTATTCTTACTTTTTCACTTTTCTTCTGCAACACGTTTGTAAAACTACCTTTCTTCTCCAACAAGTTTGCTATCTTTTCTAAAACCTTCGTTGGCTAAACTTACAGAAAAGTGAACATTTCAACACAAAATTGTCAAGCTTCTTTTTTTGCGTTGAATTAAACATTCTTCTTTGTTTGAACATCCAAAATAGAGGTTGCACCGTTACAGGCTATAGTTCTTTAATCTTCATATTTTCTACTTCAAATCAAAGCCAAGGCAAGGTAAGTTAGATTGTTCTTCCTTTCCTCTACCACTATTCAATAAACTTTGCTTCTATATATTTTTTTAAATGCTTGCTCAACATAATCTTTTCATTTAAACTCTGTTAATCCCATATTTCAAATAGGTCATGGAAAATTTTTTTAAGAGAAAATTACCTTCAAATAAGCAACAATCTTCATCAAACCCTAAAGAATCAAGTTCTCAACCCCAACAAATTGAGCTCAATTTAGAAGACTTGCCATTGGATCCAGGAAAGCGCATAAAAATTTCAACCTATCATCCTAATGATCATGATAAGATTCGAAGAGCATATTTGCAAAGAGGACATTGCCAACCTACTAAATATAACTTTCCCCAAAGAAAATTTGGGAGTTCTTTAAGAAGATTTTCTCCATCTTGGTTTAATGAATTTGGTAATTGGATGGAGTACAGTATTCAAAAAGATGCGGTATTTTGTTTATGTTGTTATCTTTTCAGGCCTTATTTTGGAAAGCAATCTGGTGGGGACACATTTGTCACAAAAGGGTTTATAAGTTGGAACAAGAAAGAAGCACTCTCATCTCATGCTTGGAAAAAGTGTCAGGATTTGATGAATCAAAATCAACATATTGAAGTTGCAATTTCTAAGCAATCTGAACAAGTTCGTGACTTATATCGAAGGCGTTTGACTGCATCAATTGACTGCATTCAGTTTCTATTAAATCAAGGATTAGCATTTCGTGGCCATGATGAATCAATCAATTCTACTAATCAAGGTAATTTTCTTGAACTTCTAAAGTTTCTTGCAGATCATAATGAATCAATAAATCATGTTATCTTGGGAAATGCACCTGAAAATCATCAATTAATTGCTCCATTGATCCAAAAGGATATAGTTAATGCTGCTGCATTAGAAACAACAAATGTTATTATTAATGATATTGGAGAAGAATTATTTGCTGTTATTGTTGATGAAGCTCGTGATATATCAAATAAAGAACAAATGGCTGTTGCTTTGCGGTATGTTAATAAAAGTGGAAGTATTATTGAGCACTTTGTTGGCATGGTGCATGTTAAGGATACTACTGCCTTATCGTTGAAAATGGCAATTGATGAATTATTTTGCAAATATGGGCTTAGTGTGTCAAGAATTCGTGGACAAGGGTATGATGGTGCTAGTAACATGCAAGGTGAATTTTCTGGTCTTAAAAGTTTAGTCTTGAAGGAGAATCCATCTGCATTTTATGTACATTGTTTTGCTCATTAATTACAACTTACACTAGTTGCCATTGCAAAAAATCACATTCAAGTTGCTTCTCTTTTTAATCTAGTGTCCAATTTATTAAATGTTGTTGGGGGATCTTGCAAACGACATGACATGCTTCATGAAAAACAAATAGCCAAAGTTAGAGAGGCACTGAGAAAAGGAGAAATTCCAAGTGGGCAAGGTTTGAATCAAGAAACTAGTGTCAAACGAGCTACTGATACTCGATGGGGTTCACATTATGGAACTTTGATAAGTTTGATTTTGATGTATTCTTCAATCATTGATGTTCTTGAAATTATAAAAGAAGATGGATCAAATGCAGATCAAAGAGCCGAAGCCAATGGTCATTTATATTTGATAGAAGATTTTGATTTTGCATTCACATTACATTTGATGAAAAAAGTCTTGGGTATTTCAAATGAACTATCACAAGCATTACAAAGAAAAGATCAAGACATAATCAATAATATGAATTTGGTTAACATCACAAAGGAACGATTACAGATTATGAGGGATAGTGGATTTGATTCTTTATTGAAGGAAGTAATTTCATTTTGTAATGTGCATACCATTCATATTCCTAATATGGAAGATGCTTTTTTGTCCAAGGGAAGATCACGACGCAAAGCTCAATTTGTCACAGTAGAGCATCACTATCGAGTTAAATTATTCTATACTGTTGTAGACATGCAACTTCAAGAACTTAATGATCGTTTCATAGAGGTAAATACTCAATTGCTCCTTTGTATGGCGTGTTTAAATCCAGTTAATGGCTTCTCTACTTTTGATAAAAGAAGACTAACTGACTTTGCAAGTTTTATCCACGTGAGTTTTCTTCAAGTGATTTAGTGATGCTTGATAATCAACTTGAGACTTTTATTATTGATATGCGTGGTAGTGTCGATTTTGCATCCTTGAAATGAATTACTAATCTTTCAGAGAAGTTGGTTGAAACTGGAAGACATATTGTTTATCCACTTGTTTATCTTCTTTTAAAGTTAGCAATGATTTTACCGGTAGCCACAACAACAGTAGAAAGGGCTTTTGCTGCTATGAAAATTGTAAAAAATCGATTACACAATCGAATGGGAGATGCTTGGATGAATGATTGTCTAATAACTTATATTGAGAGAGATATATTCAATAACATTGATAATGAGCTAATCATTCAGCGATTCCAAAATATGAAATCACGCAGAGGACAATTGTAAGGTATGTAATTTTTCTTTTATTATCTATTATCAATATCAGAATTTTAATATTGATACAGTTATCTTTATATGATGATATTGTTAGTCTTTTAATTTTTTAAAATAAAAAATTTGCACCCCCTAGCCATAGGGTCCTAGATCCACCACTGGGAGTAACTGACCTGCATTCAAAGCAAGTAATGGAGCAAAGCCGAGTGTACAAGGCAAAGTTTTTGCCATGAGTGGGTATGAAGCATCTAAGTCTGATGAACTGATTAGAGGTAAATGCATCATCAATAATAGACTATGTGATGTTTTATTTGATTCTAGCGCCATACATTCTTTTGTTTCTATGGATTATGAGAATTATGTTGGATTGCTAATATCTTCCCTGCCATGTAATGTTGTTGTGTCCATTCCTACAGTTAAGCCTGTTGTAACCTTTTCTATTTGCATAGGTTATTCTGGTGATGATTCATGGTAGGAATTTCTGTGTGGATTTAATCTGTTTACTGCTTTCTTAAATTAATGTTGTTTTTGACATGGATTGACTATCATCGAATCGTGTTCTATTAGATTGTAAGGAGAAAGCATTAATCTTTAGTGATAATACACCGGGAAACCCTAGACTCCTAAGTATGGGTGATATGGTTGAAACTAAGGCTTTCATGGTATTGTTTTCTACTGATATGGATAAGACCGTGAAAGCTGAGCATGTTCCAGTAGTATGAGATTTTCTAAAAGTTTTTCTAGAGGATGTAACAGAATTGCCACCAAAAAAAGAAATCAAATTCACGATTGATTTGATTATGTGAGCAAGCCCAGTATCTATCGCACCATACCAAATGTCATCAGTGGAGTTAGCTAAGGTGAAAAAGCAAGTAGAAGATTTATTGCAAAGGCAATTTGTAAGGCCAAGTGTGTCGCCATGGGGAGCTCCAGTACTTCTGGTGAAAAAGAAGGATGAGAGTATAAGAATGTGCGTTAATTATTGCCAGTTAAATAAAGTGATGATTAAGAATAAGTACTGTAACATCCTAAAACCTTAAATTCGTACAATGTATATTTCATAAAATATAAATTGAGACAAAATACAAATTTTGTGTATAATGGACTTTATTATAATTAATCTTTGTGACACATTCGCTCTCAAAAAAAGTGTGTACACATACGTGAATGTCACTCACCACCCTATGTTTTTCCAAGATTTTTATCGTTTCTAGACTCTATACCCCTAGTGTATGTCTATAACTATTTACACTAGATGCAATCCATATCTGACTTTAAAAGTTATTCTTAGATTCCTCCTTTTTCTTATTCATAAGATCGTGCTTAGTAAAGTACTTTCAGACTAATTTCATTCCACTCATACGTTCATTGATACAATTACAACTGTAAATATTTTATATCAATATCATTTCCTCATATCATTTTACTCAGACATATTTCATAAAATCTCATACTAACCATTCAGCAAGTTCGCAAATATTTCACATCAAGTACTCATCACATATTACATATACCAATCATTCCAAACAATCAAACAATTATCTTCTCATTCATACTTCACACAACAGATATCTCAACCACATATTTTTTCATAAGACGTTCATATAACAATGCTCTCATGAGCATAAAATAAATACTATAATAGAATGATAAAATAAAGTCCTCCTTACCTCAATGACGAGTTTTTAGAGAGATGTTGAAAAGGATCAAGGATCAACTATGGAAGTTCTCCTGAATACTAAGAGATATCCATAAGAAACAAAAATAGAAAAAATGATTGGAGAAAATTAAGTTTAATCTAAAGAAACTTACTCAAAGTCGTTCAGATTTAACGTTCGAACTTGGATTTGAAAAGAAATCGGAGTTTCTAAGGCTTTCATCTGGGTAAATGGAAGAGAGAGTTCAGAGAAAACTGAGAAGGTTATGTGGTTCAGAAACAAATAAGATTTCTATGCTGGAAATCTCTTAAATAATACCCTTTAACCCCACATGTTCTTGCCTGAGCGAGGAATAACTCGCTTGAGTAATGATATCTCGCTTGAGCGACAGACATCTCATCTAAGCGAGATATGCAGACAGTGGTTTTGTGCACTATTTTCTGATATGCTCACTTGAACGAGCTCCATCTTGCCTGAGCGAGATGGCATCTAGAGAGCATGGAATTTATCCTGTGGGTCCTCGCCTAAGTGACCTATCTCGCCTGGGCGAGTTCACTCTCATTTGGACAATGTGACAGTTGGACTGCATTTACCTCATCTCGTTGAAGCGAGAATCATTTCGTTTGAGCGAGATAGCTTAGTAACATGACATTTCTGCACGCTCAATCTCGCCTAGGCGAGATTTACCTCATCCCTAAGCGAGATATCCTGTGCCTAAACTCTTCTAAAAATCCTTTATACTCTCTTCTGAATGGATTCTAATATTGCTCAATATTAAACAAAACATAGTTTACTGAAAAATGAGAAGAAGGTGTTAGAAGTACCCTATTCCTAGGATCGATAATCTAATGGATCAGTTACGAGGAGCTTTGGTATTTTCAAAGATCGATTTGCAATCAGGTTATCATCAGATTCAAGTAAAGAATGAAGATATCCCTAAGACAACTTTTAGGACCCGCTAATTATACTACGAATATTTGATAATGCCATTTGGTGTGACTAATGCCTCGGCTATGTTCATGGACTATATAAATAGGATATTTCATGAATTCTTGGATCAATTTGAAGTAATGTTTATTGATGATATTTTATTCTATTCCAAGGGTCATGAGAAGCATGTTGAACACTTAAGAATCATTTTGAGAATACTGAGTGAAAGGTAGCTGTATGCAAAATTGTCAAAATGTGAATTATGGCTTTCACAAATACAGTTCTTGGGACATGTGTCAAAGTAAGGAATTATAGTCGACCCAGCAAAAGTAGAAGCAGTATCTCAATGATCGAGACCTATAACTCTAACAGAAATTAGAAATTTCCTTGGGTTGGCTAGCTATGATAGAAAATTCAGTGAAGAATTTTCTAAAATAGTGCTGTCTTTAACAAAATTGATGAGGAAAGGAAAAGACTTCGAGTGGAATGAAGAATGTGAAACTAGTTTCCAAATTTTAAAAGAAAAGTTAACCTCGACTCCAATGCTAATATTACCAAATCCAAAGCAAAAGTTTGAAGTATATTGTGATGCTTCAGGACAATGACTTAGATGTGTTCTAATGCAATTTGGGAGAGTAGTTGCTTATGCTTCAAGACAACTTCGACCTCATGAAGTTAACTACCCTACACATGACTTGGAGTTAGCAGCAGTAGTATTTGCATTGAAAATTTGGAGGCATTGTTTATTCAGATTGAGATTCGAAGTATTCAACAATCATAAGAGTTTGAAATATCTATTTGATCAGAAAGAGCTAAATATAAGGCAGAGGCAGTGGATGGAGTTTCTCAAAGATTATAACTTCACATTATCTTATTATCCTGGGAAAGCGAATGTTGTAGTAGATGCATGAGCAAGAAATCCCTACACATTTCTACCATGATGAGAAAAGAGTGGAAATTGATTGAAGAATTTAGAGACTTAAATTTGATGGTAGAACTGCGACCTAAAAGTTTGTACATGGATACTTTGAAGATTAAAATGATTTCCTGATGCAAATCCAGAATGCTCAACTGAAAGATGAATATTTGAAAAATATGGTGCAGCCAGAGGACGAGACTAAGGTTTCAGAGTTTTAGCGACTCAAGTGGACTTATCAGATTTAAAGGCAGAGTATGCGTTCCTCAAAATGAAGAGTTGAGGCAAATAATATTAGAAGAGGCGCATAAGGGTAAGCTGAGTTTCCATCTTGGATCAATGAAAATGTATCACGATTTGTGAAAAAATTTCTAGTGATACGACATAAAGAAAAAGATCGCTGAGTATGTTGCAAAGTGTTTAACATGCCAGCAATCAAAGGCAGAACATTAGCATATACTAAGAGAATTACAACCGTTGGAGATTTCTGAATGGAAATGGGATAATATCTCCATGGACTTTATATCTAGACTGCTGAGAACAAAGAGAAACATGATGTTGTGTGGGTGATTATAGACCATTTGACCAAAACTGCACATTTTATTCCAATTAACATGAAGTATAAACTGGAGAAGTTAACAGAAGTATATCAATGAGATAGTCAAATTGCACGGGGTACCCTTAAGCATTGTGTCAGATCGAGACCTGAGGTTTACATCAAAGTTTTGGGAGAGTCTATAAGAAGCTTTGAGGACTAAGTGATCGCGAGTGTCGCGCTCAGACAAATTAATAAAAATCGAATTGCATAAAAATTATGTACTAAGAGGTGCAATCCGAGTCATCTCCCAATGATGATAATGTTATATGATTATAAAATTAGAGGGGGTTTGATTTATAGAATAACACTAATTAGAATCAAAAGTTAACAAGAATTAAAAACTCTAATCCAAGGATTTAGAAAAACTATGACCACTCTATCATCGGATTCCAAGAAGATGCATCAACCAAAAAATTAGTGATTAATATTAAATTCGAATGAAACCTTAATTCAAATTAAGCATTCACACGAGAACCCTCATGCATTCGATTAACACATAATTCGCTCAAAGTTCAGAAACCTCTAGAACCTAATCGATTTGTGTTAATTTAATTCACTAATGCCATTAATCTTATATCTCAAACCTGAAAATCTAATTCACACTCCTTCAAGAATTAATTACATACATCAACTGAATAATATATAATCAAACAACTGCAAAATTATCAATCCAAACGAAGAACTTCAATTCGAAATCATAATTAGCAAGAGGAGAAAGAAGGAAGAGATGAAACCAAATTTGTTGTTGAATAAATTGCAAAACTTATCCTCAAGAATGTCTCAATCCTTTTTCAATCCTTGGACTAGATGAAAGTGTAAGCCTCCATTAATGGAGGAAAATGAAAAGTAAAAACGGAAGAGAAAAAAAAATGAGAGAGAGAAGAGAAGAGCCAAAAATTTTAAATTCAAAATTCAAAAATTTCATTCGTCACTTTGTTTCATTTTTTTGGCTATGAAAACGGCCTCTTTGTGATTCGTGGCCTGAAGGACAATTGTAGTCTTAGATGTTAGCTTCAAATTGCAACTGGAATGGCTTAATAGGATGTCTGTGGACTGAGATATGGCCCAAATATTGCACCTTGCTCAGGAACCATGACTACAGCGTTCTGACTTTTTCTAGGCCCAGTTTCAGCTTCTTATAATCAGAATTGGTTTCTGACCTCTCATAGGAATTGTGGACCTTTCTCTTAGCTTTCCTACAAATTAAGAATCACAATGAAAGGATTCTACAACTCAAGATATGGTCTAGAAACCAAAATAGTATCAGAATTTGCCAAATACTGGAAAAATTAAATAAAGCCCAAATAAAATTCAAACATCATAAAATGATCCAATTCAACCAATTAGGCACAAAAGAGGATTAATGAGCTACGAATGAGAGGAAATAATGTTATAAAAATCCAATTAATCAAATTTTCCTACACTTAGCTCTTGCATGTCCTCATGTAAGATACAATCAAGCAAATAAAAACATGTAACCTAAAATTCATAGAATAATCCAAACAAATAAACAAATTCTCCAATGAATCCTTAGACGTGCTGAACTTAGGGATACAAGATCAAATAAAGCATCAAGAGTTCTATAACAATCAAACATCCAACTCCCAACCTCTCAAAAATGCAAGCCAAGCAATATCATTCAAAGTGTAAAGATCAAGCATGAAAGATCTCACAAGATGGTGTATACAACTCAACTCTTAAGTGTATGGTTCAAAGTGTTTCACTCAAGTCACCTCAAAAGACAATGCATTACCATAAGCTTGTTAATCTTCTACTTCTCTACTACTTACAATCATATGCAAACACAAATTAAGAGGGTTTTATTCAATGGTTGTAATGGGGCTAATGTAAAATGACAAGATACAATCGAAGAGAATAGGAATAACATTGATCCTTAGACAAATCAAGCCATAACACACATTTATTCTCTTTGGACATCTTTTTTCCTGCATCAAAATTTTCCCATTTTCTTTGTAATAATAATTTATTTTAATTTCTTTTTCTTCATTTTTTTTTCTTTTTCTTTTTCTTCTTCTTGCATTCTTTCCGAACTCCCACACTTGAAATGCAATAACATTAATGAAACCAATGCACTCCCTATTCCCTAAGGTTAGGTATAACATGGTTTTCCACTTAAAGCTTATAATATGTTAGAAGCCAAAGAATGGTCAATAAGGCTCAAAGGGGCTAAACAAAGGGCAAAATGCAAGGTAAGCTATATGGCCAAGTGGGTAAAAATTTGAAAAAAAAATGCCTCTACCATATTCATAATTACATATGAAAATTGTAGCCTCAAAGAAGAATCAAAACAAGTTCTAGAATGACAAAATCTAAGAGGAAAACACACAAGAAAGAAAAGAATGGCACGGATTTCAACCATCCAAAAATAAGGCTCAAAAGCTCACAAAGGTAAAGTCTAACATACTTAATCATACAAATCAAAATCAATCACCCAATTCACATATATCAAGAGGAAGAAGCAAAGATGAAATCATGTAAGAACTCTATCCTCCTTAATGACTAATGTCTTAACTTAACAACTTCCAATTCAATAAAGGAAAACAAAACAAAACAAAAAACAATGCTAAATAATAAAAACCTATTACTCTCCCCTCCACATTTCAATTTTACATTGTCCTCAATGTAATGTATAATGGAAATGTAAGTAAAATATAGTAAGGAAAGGAAGAGAGGAACTCCCTAATCAAGCATAAGTGGCCGCTAGTAAGCGGACCTCCTCAGTGGTCTCCAAGGGTACGTCCTCATGAAATAGCGTCAAGCGGTGGCCATTCACTGTGAGTACTTTATTTGTTCCAGGCTCTAAAATCTGAACAGCACCATAGGGAAAAATCTTAGTTACGATATAAGGACCAAGCCAACTAGAACGAAGCTTACCAGAAAAGAACTTGAGGCGAGAAACTCAAATGCAAGACCATTATTGAATGCAGAAAATAAATTGAAAACTTTTAAAAGAAAAAAAACAATTGTGAGTTGTATCCCTAAATGTTCCACCTTTTTCTCATAAATTTGCAGCACTTCATTTAATTGAGAACATGGAAGAAATAGCCATTGAGGGATTTCTAGCTGCTTCATAAATTTAATAAGCTTCTCTTCATGCTCTTCATTTTCTTGATGTGCAAAACATCGTGTCTTGCTACTGTACCTAGGATGCTCCCTTGAATATACAATGATGTAATATTTATATTTTAACTGCTCAGGAAATGGCTTTAACTTAGACGCAGGGGGCAACTTTAGAGAAGAAGTCAGTGTAAAGATTAGAGCTGAATTTGCCGTGGATGCATCATGATTTATTTTTTCAGAATTTGCAATAGCTGCATCAAAATCACCATAAACATATGTATTAAAATGCTACATTTTGCAGAATCATTACATGCATCACAAGTAAAATAATTAGGATAATTGGCTAGGTTAGGATAATTAATACAATCTGAAAATTCAGAAAACTTAGCCAAATTATCATCAAATAAATCATTCAACAAATTATCATGAAAAATCGAATGAAATGAAAGAGGAACATGTTACTCAAAATTTTCTTCTACCTCAGTAGAAGTGGTATGAGCAGTAGGAGAAAATTCTACACTTGCTGGGCTGTAATTAGTTGCTAGAGCAGTAGCATTAAGATCTTCATCTATTGGTTGCTGCTCTTGCGAGTCTTGAATGATCTTTTTTGAACTCAAAGTAACATTCTCTGGTTCAACAACTGGTTGTGCAGAAAGATTACCAGGACCTTGAGACTTCAGCTCGTTTACTGTTGTTACCAACTGACCAATCTGATTTTTCAAGTTTTGAATGGATGCTTCTATTCTTAGTTGAAAATTCAGATCGTTAATTGCCATCTCCCTTATCAACTCTTCCAAGGAAGGCTCATTCTTGGACGGTGCAATATTTTGTGGTGGGAGTTGATATTGTTGTTGCGTAAAATTCTCCCATCCCAAGTTTGGACGACTCATCCAACCTGCAGGCTCATGCAATGTAAGACAGAAATCAATATGATGTTCACGTGAAGTACAAATTTCACACAACATTGTAGCCATTTGTGACAATGTCAACTACTTGTTCTCTAGTCTTCTATGATCAGCCATATAAAAATTCTCTGAACCATAATATCTAAATAAGAATGAAAAGAAATAATTTTTTTTTTCAGAAACCACCAACCAACCTTTAACCTATTGCCATTGCATAGATCTCGTCAAGTTATATGAAATGCATATATTACAATAAGAAATAGGAGTTGTATGCAAAAAGTTATGTCACTTTTAAGTTTAGACAGAGATCTACACGTTTAGATACACGGCCGTGTACTTTTTCGACGAATGCAGAATGCAAAAATGCAGAAATACAACACAAAATATAGAGAATTGAATGATGTAATACTAAGCAAGGATAGATGACTACCTACTATGCTATTCAAAGGTACGAAGTTGGAGAAACAATCTTGTATGCACCTGATGTAGTGCAGAAATAGAATGATCAAGTGAAGATAATTAGAGCAAAGATAAAGGTTGCCCAAGATAGACAAAAGAGCTATCATGATCAATGAAGGAAGCCATTAGAATTTCAAGTTGGTGATTATGTATTTTTGTGAGTTTCACCCATTACTGGAGCCAGTAGGGCATTGAAATCTCAAAAGTTATCTTCCAAATTCATTGGACTATTCAAAGTTTTGAGTAAAGTTGGTCCTGTAGCATATCAGATAGCCTTACCCCCAAATCTTTCTAATTTGCATCCTGTGTTCCATGTTTTGCAATTGAGGAAATACATTCTAGATCCTTCACATGTAATTGAACTTGATCCTATCCAAGTTCAGGAGAATTTGTCATATGATGTTTCATTGGTAAAATTAATCTGAAATGCAAGCAATGAAGGAGATGCCACTTGAGAGCCTAAGGACAAAATGAAGGAAGCATATCCTCATCTCTTCTTGAATAAGTGAAGTTTGGGGGCGAAATTCCTAAATAGGAGAGAGTATAGAGGATTTTTAGAAGAATTTTAGTGCAGAAGATCTCGCTCAAGTAAGGTAAATCTCGCCCAGGCGAGATTGAGCGTGCAAAAATACAATGTTGCAGGACTATCTCGCTCAAGCGAGATGATTCTCACTCAAGTGAGATAAGATAATTTCAGCCCAACTGTCAACTCGCCTAGACGAGTGATCTCGCTCAAGTGAGATGGGTTACTCAAGCAAGGACTCACAGGAGAAATATCATGCTCTCTGGATACCATCTCACTCAGGCGAGCATATCAAAAAATAATGGACGAGACCACTATCTACATATCTCGCTCAGTCCAGATATTCGTTGCTCAAGCAAGCTATTCCTTGCTCAAGCGAGAATGCGCGGTGTTGAAGGGTATTTAAGAGATTTCTAGCATAGAGATTTCATTTCATTCTAAACTCACGTGTTTCTCTCAATTTTCTCTAAACTCTCTCTTTTATTCTTCAGAGAAAAGCATCAGAAACTCAAATTTCTCCTCAAATCCAAGCTTGGACGTTGAATCTAAACGACTCCAAGTAAGTTTCTTCGGATTAAACTTGATTTTTTCCGATTGTTTTTCATGTTTTTGTTTCTTATGGATACCTCTTGGTATTTAGGATAACGTCCATAGTTGATCTTTGATCTTCTTCAATATCTCTTTGTTAACTCGTCTTATAGGTAAGGAGGGCTCTATTTTATCGTTATATTACAATATTTATTTTGTGCTTATTGGAGCACTGTTACATGAACCTTTTGTGAGAATATGTGAGTGAGATATCTATTTTGTGGATAATGAATGAAAAGACACTTGTTTGATTGTTTGGATTGATTGGTTGTTTGGACTAAATGGTTGGTATATGCTTATATGCATTATATGATGAGTACTTAATGTGAAATATTATGAAACTTGCTGAGTGATTATGTTGTGATTTTTATGGAATATGTCTGGATATGAAATGATATAATAAGGTGTGATATTAATATGAAGGATTTAATAATTGTACCTACATTAATAAGGGTATGAGTGGAGTAGACTTAGTCTGAAAGTGCTTACTAAGCACAATCTTATGAATGGGAAAAAGGATAACTCTGAGAATGACTTTAAAAGTCGAATATGGATTGAATCTAGTGTGAATAGTTACAGAAATACACTAGAGGTATAGAGCCCAGAAACAATAAAAATCTGAGAGAAACGTAGGGTGGTAAGCGACATTCGTGTATGTGTACATACTCTTTCTGAGAGCGAATGCGTCACATGGCATCACACTCATTTCCTGACTGGACTCTAACTATGCCTTTGCTAAGGGACCCAATTATTGTACATGTTGTATTTGTGTACATGGGCTAACCGCAGACTATTTAACTAGCTGAGTAAGACCTCAACAAATACTGGAAGTATCGATATCTGTGATTACAGTGCACTGGGAGTGCGTATTTGAAATGAAAGAATGGTTAATAGATAATAAATTGTGAATGATGTGTGTGTGAATATGTTTGCAATGTGAATTTAGTGTGAAAATGGATATCTTGTATTTATATGATAAATTATGATTTTATGATATAATGTTTTGAAAATGATAGAATAGACACTTATCCTTACTAATATTTTTAGGAAAACAGGATGACGAAGCCTCAGGGAAAAGTTAAATTAATAGATAGTTCAGTACATAATAGGCTAAATTATGTATTTAATGAATATCAAAGAGTATGTTAATTTAAATTTGCTGTTCTTGTAGAAGATGAACCTAGAACTTTTGTAATGTTAGAAATAGATTTCTTTTGTAGTATTCCTTTTGATTTTCTTAGGAATAGAATATATCAGACACTATGTATCTATATCAATAGTGGTACTGTTAGAACTCCAACAGCCCTCACCTATCTATTTACCTATCATGACCACGATAATCTTGGGAGACCATTTAGATGGACCTTTGAGCGAGTGAATGGCATATAAGTCAGCTGATTCAGGCGATCGTTACCTTGGATTAGATGATGATCTGAATTCAGAGGATTTGGCCGAGATAGATAGTTGGTGTGCAGGTGATGAATAGACTGGTCTTTAGTATTTGGTTATGGAGGAGATTTCTCTGAGACTTGAATTTGCATATATAATGTAATTATTTTGGTTACGTAAATATTATTTTAAGTCTCATATATTTTGACAAACAATTTGTAAATTTTTATATTGATATTTGTAATATATATTCAAGTTTTCCATGGAGAATACTAACTTTTGACTGTGATATTTATTTATTCTCTCCTTAATATATTATTGTTGTTCTTTTAGCATTGAAAAGTTTGAAATTCTCATTTACCTACATCTACCTAAAAGAAAATTTTATTGCTTTGCTATAATGAAGCCTATATACCCAAAATTCATATTTTATCTCAAATTATAAAGAATAAAATATATATTGTATGAATTTAAAATTTTAAGGTGTTACACATGTCTCTTAAGTTTATACTTGCTCTTGATAGAATTTATACTCAATCAATTTAATATTGTTTTTATAATAGATAATGCAACATTTCAAACAGTAGTCAATCTTTATTTTATTTAACCAAGTTTAGAAACTAATTTTTTAGCTAAATATCTTTTGGAATTACGTCAAGATTCAAACTTAGTTCACTAATCAGTGCAACCTATACTGAGCAAAAGAACTTTGGATTTGGTTCCTTTTAAACTTAATCCTCCAATCGAAATTGTTAATGACAACTCATAATGCACACAATCTTCCTACGAAGGTTGATTAGAACCTCTAGGACACTATATAATCTAACATCTTGATTGGGCTGCTCAATTAAAGGCTACAAATAACATGCTATAAATTCAAGACTAGCAGCATAAAAATCATATTTTAATGCCTAACCATATTATCCTCCTAAGCACATTACCCACATCATGCTGAGCTACATGGATATCCCACCATAACTACTTTCAAGCTAAAACATATCTACTTGATTCTATGTATTAACCATCTCTCCATGCTCAATTGAAATCTAAAAGTCAGGCGTGCATCTTCACTTGTACAAATGAACCTTATTGTATCATCATCTAAATACTTTTTATATTTGCACTATTACATGGACACCTAACTTTTTATCATTAATGAACTATTGTGTTTGACATGCTACCCTAAAAAATTCTTCAACACCACTATAAAATTTGTTCTACTCTCTTCTGTTAAGATGCAATCTATCATTCATCTACGACCGATTTGAACGTAACATAGCAATTATGATAAACCCTAGACTCTACACTTTAAAAACGTCAAATTAGTACTTTCAAATACAAATTTAATTAGTATTTAGATTTTTAACTCAACAACTTTTAATTTTATTTCCTTAACAAAAATTCTAATAAAATTTTGCAGCATCTCTGCTTACATTAAAAGCTTCTATCATTAAATGTTTTAGTTAATTAAACAATAATAGATATCATTAAATATTAAAAAAATAGATATAGTTAAGCAATTACATCTTAATAATAATATACAATTCACATAATCGTATAAATTATTTTATTGTATATCCCCACATAACTTTACAACATGCATTCTATAATTTTCGTAAACACAAAAAATCTTATGACAAACTATAAACAAATCAAGGAAGGACCTCTATATCATTTCCTACAACTCTATCCTAAAAAAACATAAATCTCTATCCTACACATGTATTAAAAACTATAAATAATAATAATTTCATTATGAACCTCTTTTATAGTGAAAATAAAAACAAAAACAAAAACAAAAACAAAAAATAATTAAATACTCCATGCATGCGCGTACCAACTCTAATATAACAAATATTAAATTTTCACAAAATTGTAAACATTTATATACCGATATTAACACAACACCTACGTGAACCAAATAATAATAATAATAATTACTATTCAATGTATTAAGAAAAAAATACTATAAACACTATCAAATGAACAAGAAACTAAGCCAAATAAAAAAAGTTTAAATTAATTAAAATACTCACTGACATACTTAGATAAAATGGAATGATAGTTCTCGTTTCGCAGATAAAGCTCTAAAAGTGGTGAATGATGGTTAAGAAGCAATGGTAGCACAAAGAGAAGGAGAATGAAAAGAGAAATGAGAAATGAGAAATAAGAAGCACTAGCCAGCAATGTAGCATGGATTATCCATAATAAAGTATGATTGAGACACTTTATTTCACTTGTTATAGATGAATACATGGAGATACCAAGTATTAAGTATTAATTTATAAAATTTTCAAAAACTCATTATGATAAAATAAAATACCCATTAATAATTTTTTTAAAAATTAAAATAAAATTAAAATATTAAAATACAACTGTTAATAAATTGTGTGCGCCATATACGCACAGTAGTACCTTATGACGTGAACTAACGCTATTATTTACCGACACATGTACTGATAGAGACATATTCATTATTACAAGTTAATTGATAAAATATGACAACAATCTGTTAAAAACTACGACAGCAATTACCAAAGATGTTCAACAAATTTGTAGTAGTCAATGGATTTATATAAGGAAGCTCTTTGTGATGTTCAATTGCAATTAGAATTGCCCTCATATATCCCTCATCGATGCTCACTACCTCCAACGCCCAACATAGCCTTGTGATTTTAGGTTTTTGTCTTTGTTATTATCAAGAGAGTTGCCGAAGAGTCCTAAATATAATAGAACTAAACAATTAAGGATAAATAAATAAAGTAAGTTTTATTTTTAATTAATTAAAAATATACCATGCAACTATTTTAAATAATAAATTTTATGAATTAAAAAAGTAAATATTATAATATTAATAATAAATTTTTTATTATAGTCAATAAAATTAAAAAATAGATAAATTTATAAAATTAAAATTATTATTTTAATATCATCATTATATTTTTCTTATCATTATAGTCACTATAAAATTGAACTCAATTTTTTAAAATTAGTCACTAATTTGATTTTGAAATGAATTAATGACATTTTTTATTTTAATAGTTCAAAAAGTGGTATCTAAATTAATCACTGACAATGATCAAAATATTACTCTTTAATTTTTTTAAAAATAGTCGCTAATTTAATTGTTGAAGAATAAATCATAATTTGGCGAACAGCTGTTCTCTAAATGAATCTCTAAACAATAATTTTCTTGTAATATCTGAACTTTATTGAAAACAAATTTAAATGTGGTCAAATTACTATTTCATCTCAAATTGAAGTTAAGGATAGATACATTTTCCATGACTGACCCTTAGTCTTTTTATTAAGTACTTTACAAAAAGTAAGGAATATAATTATTTAATGAAATTAAATATATCAATGCTTTAAATAATTTTTTAAAAATGATCTTTAAAATTATTTAAACTCGTTGTTTTACCTTTTTTTGGTTAATTATTTTTTTAGATTAAACTAAATATATGTTTCACTAGAGACAATTTTATTTGACTATATATCAATTAAAAATATTTTTATAAGAATATAATTAATGTAAGCAATTTAATTCATGAAAAAATTACAATGGAATTAATATATATATATATATAGCCAAATTTAGGTAATAATTGAATAATTGAATAGCGTTAGACATTGATGATGCGGGAAAAGTAATCATGAGTCCTCGTCCTTGTAATCATGAGTCCTTTTAGTGGCTAGAGAGCAAAAGTTCCTATGGTGGTCACTTGGAAAACTGATCCCACCCTATTAGAATAATATAAAAACCTACACAGAAGAAGTATGTTAAAATTAAACTTTTACATATACCATTTGCTTCATTTCACATTCAAGTCACAAACTTTGATTTAGAAGCCATTGGTAAATGCGTTGTAATTTGATAGTTTTCTTCTTTTTTCTTTTATCAACAAAGAAATACTTCATCAAGTGATCGTACAAGAGATCGGTAGTTTAATCCTCATTGAGCAAATACCAAAGATTACTCGAACTTTGGGTACAAAACCTAAACGGAACCCTAATTATTAGATTTCTATAACAATGGTTACAACTCACTGATTATTACCGTAGGTTCTTTTATAAGGAATAAAATAAAATATTTTTTTAATCTTAATTATAGAAAATATAAGATAGATTTAAGATATATTAATTAATATTCTTTTTAATAATTTTTTATGAGTGTTACTAAACATACAAATCATCCATTATATCATTTAATAGCATATCAAATCTTCTGCAGTTTTGACGAGAATTTCAGTTTGCAATCTAAATTCACTTAAGTAAATTTGTTAAAAAGTAATTTCACTTAAGGTAAAAAAATTTATTTAAACTAAAATTATAAAAAAATTTAAAACTTTATTTTCTTTCTCAATAAACTACAAAAAATTTAAAAAAATTTTATTTCTCATCAATGGCTATCTAGTTAGCAAAGGTCCTTACATATATTATCCCACTAAATATTCAAAATATATTATCTAATGTGTTACTTGTTTTAAGCATTAATGAAGTAAAACTATTTAGAATTAAATTAAATTGTTAATAATGATAATAAAAATTATAAAAGTAATTACTTTAAGAAATTGATTGAGAAACAATTGCAATCTTATATAATCTAAAATCCTTAAGCTTTTGTGATATGATCACATGATGTTACACAAAAGTTTTTCAAAATTTTTGTAATTTAAAAAGAAAAAAAATGAAGTTTAGGTATGTTTGATTTATGTTTTAAAGATAGTTTTCTGTTTTTAAAAATAAAATACAATACACATTTGTATTAAATTTTATTTTTAAAAACATAAAAGGAAACAAACACTTTTTTAGAATCTTTTACAATTTTAACTTAAGTAAATATTTTTACGTAAGCAAAAATTACATTTTCACAAATTTACTTTAGTAAAATTTTTTATTTTAAGCAAAAATTATCTTTTTGTTAAATTTGCTTAAACAAAAATTTAAAATATGGGCTACAATTCTTACTTAAATGGCAGAGGATATAGCTTTATTTAATATCATGAGTAATTTTAAAATAAAATTTATATTTATAAAAATTTAACTGATTTAATTATTTTTTTAATCTATTAATTTATTTTTTTTATTTTTTTAACAAAAGGATAAAAGGGAGTAAGTTTTCACTTCTCTGACAAACATGAAAGTGGCATTTATGATATATATACTCTCATCATGACTCCATATAACTAGTTGACTAATAAAACACTAAAAAGATTGTGAAAAGAAGATTACCTTAATTGACGTAAGTAATACTTCTTGATTTTAGTCAATGGAATCCTAATCTTGCAAAGAAATATAACATCTTTTAAGTAACAGCAGTTAATCCATTGAAATTATGACTCATATGGACCACTCTATTTGTAGAGTTTCGCTTTTATGAGTTTATCTCTTTTCTTATTCCCTTTCCGATGACATTCTCTCCCCTCTTCGCAAGTTTACGATGCCGTTCTATCCATTGAAATTAGCGAGGGAAAAAGAGAAACTAAAGTTCAAGTTCAAGCTTAATTTTTCAAGATTTTAGTTTAACTACACTTTTAAATTCAAGATTTAAATTTAAACTTGACTTTTGTATTCAAGGTATAATTCAGATCTGTTACTTATAAAAGTTATTGTTTAAGTCTTTAAGATTTGGTTTAACCTTAATTTTTAAAAAGTTTGACATTAGTTACAAATTTATTTAAAAGCTTCGTTCTAGTAAAATATTTTAAATACTTTAAAAAAATTCACTTTTAAATAGACTGGTCTAAACATATATACATATAAATCATCTTTATGTAAAATAAATACATAATTTCAAAATATTATTATCAGTAGTATAATAACGAAAAAAAAAAAACTAGTCTGTAAGTTCTAAATTAACAGTTTATCGAAAATATTATTATTAGTACTTAAAAGAAACTTTTAAGATATTTAGACACAATTTATTTAATAAATAAATCTAGATTAATTTAGGCCTCATGTATCTAAACCATAAGCGTGAAATATTAAAGAAGTTACTCTTCTTTATAATTTATCACACATGTGTTTTAAAATTAAAATTAACACGTGAATTATACTTTTTTATTGCAATGATTTTAATTTAACCCATATATTTGTTAATATTATTTTAAATGTTAAAAATTAAAGTTGTTAGTTAATTTTTCTTTATTTGCTTATATGAATTTTTATATATTCTTTTGTAAATACTTATTTTTCATTTATAAGATTTATTTTAATTTTTTATTTTTTCAAATTTAGTCTACATTTTAAGAGTTTTATTTTTTAAATTTCTGGTTATTAATAAATATTTATTGAAATTTAATTAATTTTTCAATACTATACCATAAATTATTATTTTAAAATAAAATATATTTTAAAATTAATTAATTTTATTAAATCTTTAGAATCTTGATGGATACTATTCGTAATTATAAAGTTGAGTCAGAATATTATTTTTTAAATTATTGTTTAAAGTAATTTTAGTTATAAACTAAATATTTTGAGTTATTATTTATTACAAAATTTTAAACTAATTCTAATATAAGGAGAATATGAAGAATTAAGTGAAATTATTTTCCTTCATCACCTATTAAAATCGACTGTGAATGTTGAAATCTTTCTCATTATAATGATTTTACTTTTATCCATCTTTTTGTTATTTATATTTTAATTTTTAAAAATCAATGTTATTTTTTAATTTTTTTATTATTTTGTATAAACTTTTAGATTTTCCATGACTAACTATTTTAACATTATAATTTTTTTTATTTTATATAAACTTTTAAATTTTTTATAAATACTTATATTTACATTTATAAAATTTCTTTATTACCTTATATAAACTTCAAATATCTCAAAAATATTTATGATTATATTTATAAAATTCATAATATTTAATCTATTATTTGCAATAATCTTTATTAAAATTCTTAATAATTACATTGTTTTAGTTTTGTATATAAAAATATTTTCTTTGTTAGAAATTAATTGCAAAGTCACTTTTGCTTTCTTTTCTTTTTCTCAAAATTTGTATTGTTCTCAAAATACATGGTACTTTTTAAAGTTAATTATAACAAAATTGTTTTTGTACTTTTTCACATGTACATCTCTTTAACACTAATTAATTTTATAATAATACAAAATTATTAACTTTTACCTTTTGATCTTTATAATATATTTTAATATTTCACATTTATAAAAATTTATTTTAATTACTAAATTATATGTATGTTGGCTACTGAACCAATTATCATAAAATTTATCTAAATACATTATTGAGTGTAAATTACAACAAGTTCATCAATATTTTTTAGTATAGATAAGTCGAATATTGTTCCCATAGTAATATGACTTAGTTATTAATTATCTAATTTTTCTACTATTTGGTTAATAATTTGAATGAAATGATCAAATTTTCTAAAGCAAGTATGAAACCTGTAATAATTTTTTTTTGTAAAATTTAGACTGGGATAACAAGATTTTTTTATATTTATAATTATCAAACACAACACTTACGATGAAAAATTAATATATCAAAAATGTTAGGGAATGAATTTACCAAACCTTCACCTAAGTAACTTAAGTCACACTAATTCAAATCCTACAAGTGAAATTGAAAGGTCAAATTTGTTAATGTAATCAAAGATTAATTTCTTGACTCAACAACTTTTTTCTTTAATTAGAAACTAAAATTTTTTAGATATTCCTAATTAGAATATGCATTAATTTTTAGAATTCTTAAAGCCTCGTAATTGCTAATATCTATTCCTAAAGTGCCTCCAATCATTTTGCTTTATTTCAATTATAATTTCTTTTTCAATCTTCCAATGCAAATAGAAATCTATAATCCACTCTAAATGACCAAGAGGCATTAAAAATATGAATAAGCAATTAATTTAAAATAAATAAATTTGAATTAAAAGTAAAAATCCATATTACGTATAAGTTAGGATTTAGATCTCTTTTTTCTTAACTAAAAATATTATTTACATGTAACAAGACAAAAAAAAATGAAGAGTAATTTAATAAAAATTAATGAGCGTTATAACACTACAGGTTACACCACTTTGATTTTCTAGCATTAATAACACAATTTTAGGTGTTGATAACACAAAATATTTCTTTTTAAAATTTTCATTCTAAACTTTTCTAAAATTTATAGTTAAAATAAAGTAAATATAAAATAGTAATATTAAGAAAATTTAACAATTTAGTTTATAAATATTACTTAATCTAAATCATAATGAATAATTAAAAATTATTAAATTTACATTTAAAATACTTCTATTCTCATCATCATTTGTTACACCTTAAAGTTACTTTTTTTACTTTTACTATTTAAATATAGAAAGTTCTAATTCACATCGTCCAATTAATAAAAATCAAAATTACTTTAGTTTTGACTTTTTTTAAAGAAATTTTCAGCACTGTGAACCAAAAATTCCTTGTATATTTCCAATCCGTGGAACATGATTTCTATGTAAATCAAAATATTTAATTCGTACAATTTCCTTTCTTTTCTACCTTTTATATATATACATATAAAATTCAAATTTTACATAGAAGTATATACAAACCTTGTATACACACGCATGGTGTTTAAATTTATGTACGAAATAACACTATTATGTAAATAAAACGTGTAAAAAGAATACTAAAAGTGTGTAGAGACTCTAAAATTGTCCTACCTACTTCAATTAATCAGTTTATTATTATGAATATATATATAAATTGTTACAAAAGTAACTAGAAATGCTCACGTCCATGACTTTAGGGATCCTGCCCACCATGCATAGAGTCATATCAATGACCCTATATGTCACACATGGCTCTTAAACACTTTGACTTGGACCCAAAACTTTTTTTGTTTCTATCTACATGAAAGGAATGGAACCAGCATAGTGGAAGATATGATATCATATCTGATCAATACCATAATGTGTGATACCAGAGCATGAGACCCTACTTCATTAACTCTACCATTGCCCCACACTTGAATACCATAATGTGTGGTGGGCAATCATAAATTATAAAATTGTCAGTGGCCATACCCATCTCTATCCAAATTTTGAGTGTTCTTTCTCCTTTATCACCTTTATATGTTTACTTTCTTTCACGTGGAAAGGGAAATCAATTGCAGGTGCAAAAGGAATTAGCTACCTTTTCTTTTATTCCTTTGAAGCAGTTACCTCCCGTTCCATTTTCCCATTTTTGTCAATCAAGCAATGCAATTTTCTTTGCCAACCCTTCATTAGTTGGGTTGTGCCTAAATAATCATCCTTCATTTTTAATTAGTTTATGTATAAACTAAATGAGTCTAAAATGAAGTGTAAACTATTCTTTTATTAGTTACACCTCTTCACCTCTGTTTGTATGAAAACATATGTCTATCTTAATTTAGAATCAGAATTCAAAATTTTAGTTTTGATTTCAATGATGTTGGAATTTAAATTTATTTATAATTGAATTTTACTTTGACTAAATAAAAGCTAATTAAGATACAAATACGTAGTTTTGAACTGAATCAAAATTTGATTATTTCAATAATTTCTTATATAAAAAAGAATAAAACATAACAAAAGTTCAAATTAAAAAACAATTAAATTTATTTTTTATAAATAAATTTGAATAATTATTGCATTGCCAAGACAACAACGTTAATACTTCTAGGAATAGATTGTGGCGAAGATTGTTGGTGTGGCACCAATGATCAATTCAGTGCCACTGATGGTGATGCGAACAAAGGCACATCAGCAACAGCAACCATTGTAATCAAGCATGTCAATTGTGGCAACGATAATTGCCGATGGCCATGTTTGCTAGCGACGATATAATTGTTATGCTATGCACATAACAAAGGAAATCAATAATAAGATATAAAATATATTAGCAAAAAATATATATAAAGTATTATTTTTAACAACAAAGTTTCGAGAGAGTAGAAATATCAAATATACTAATTTTGTTAACTATAGAATTAAAATAAATATTTATCAATTTTACTAAAACCAAATCATATTTAACTTTCTTTTCATCAAAATAAAATATATATACTAAAGAATTATAAGGTGTACTGTAGCCCTACTCATACGCATAAGATTCAAATCAAGAATAGTATGAATGAAAAATTAATGGATTAGAAAATCAATACTGAAAGTTAAAACCCATAAAAACTAGCCTTAATCCAATGTCATGATGTTATTTTAATTAGTTCAATAACTCTTCCAACATCACCCCCTCATTCCGTAAAATGATTGTGTTCATGTGAAGCCAAATAAAATAGGTGGCTGCAAACCATTTATGGCATACCCTTATTTTTGTTTTTTCCTCATCTTATAACCTCTATGTTGAAACAAATGTGCCTTACACTCCACAGATTAATTGAACCATCTCAATTCCCAACCAAACATAGCATTTCATCCACACTTCAACATAATAACCCTACGTGAAAGAAAACATTGGAAAAAAAGTGTGTAAGTACATGTCACTTATAAAACATTTAAAGGTAACTCACTAACAAACCCATATACAGTTTATGAATGGGTTCATTTATATTGATTAAGATCTAATTATTAGTTATGTATATAAAAATAAATAATCCAAGGGTGTAAAAATACTTTAAAATTTCTATTAAGCTTTAAAGGATTTTGTTTTTGGCTGTCAATTATAAGATACTTTTAGTACATATAAAAAGAATAGTAAAATGTATATATATATATATATATATATATATATATATATATATATATATATATATATATATATATATATATATATATAGTAGTTCAACTTATCTAATGTATCGTTATCTATTATCTATAAAGTGATTTGCATCCATTGAATTGCTCATATTTAATATCTAACTGTACCTCAAGTCCACTAATTGACTGGAATTAATTCCACGTCCTCTGCATAAATTCACACCCATTATTTTTCAATGTTATATGATCAAAATCGATTAAACATGTTTTAAGGAATTAATAAAGCAGTAAAAAGAATACGTAGATTTCTTGCTAGCTACTATGGTATTTATAATTTACATCATAGGAGAGTTTATTGGCACATTAGATGAAGCGATGTTCTTCGTATTTCATTTTTAAAAAAACCATTATAAGTATACAATATAAAACATAAAATGTTTTTAATAAATTTCATATTTTAAGCCTCGCATATATGTGTCAATTTCCCAAAAATTAAGGCAAAATTAATTCTAAAATAATGAAAGAAAAATTTCCCGGCCTATAATATCAAAACAGATTTTGAATGTAAAATGAAAAATTTGTAATTATGGGAGAAAAATCTTCATAATGGACGAGAATATCTCATAATATCTATTAATGACAAATAGAATTGCTTCTTAAGTTACTCCAAAATAATTGTCAACTATACCAAAAATTAATAATTGTCAAGTAAATGATTAGCTAAAATTAATTTAGACAGGTAAATTCTACCTCGTGAGAAAAATTAAAGTGGTTCAATCTGATGCCAGCATATGGAATTCAAATTCTAGATTTTTGCTAACATTTTACGAAGAAAGAAAAGTTCCTTTTAAACTAACAAACAGAATGAGAAATTAAAAAAATGGAAAGAAAGGACAATCTTGATCTTATTAAAACTTCCATGAAACCTGTAATTTGATATGTCTATTTATTCTTATCATGTATGGGGTGGAGACAGAATATCTTAATAATGTGCAAAATGAATTTTTTAATCTTTCCTTTAATTAAATTATAGAATGCTGTGAAAAAATGAGTAAAAAAAGCAAATCTTCTATAAAAACTCACCGTTATCAAAGGAGTCCATGAATTCAGCACAAAAGCAATTTGCATTATATAAATGTCAATTAGATGCAAGACACTAGCATGAGTTTAATGAGAAGATTAACATAAAAATATTCAAAGTTTCAAACCTTGGAGACCAAGCATAATTTTTTTCAGAGAAGAAAATGATGAAATTTGGAGTAAAGGGGACAGAAAGAGTAACATGACAAAATTGTCAAAACCTGTTTAACAACTTTTGTTCTCACTCCATTCCTGTTCCTCTGAGCAACATTTTTTACTTTTCCTCCCAAACCTCTTTCTTAAAGGAACAACTACAAGCACTCCCTTCCCTTTTTTGCGCCTCTTTAACTCTTTAAGACACCAAGAAAAATGAAAAAGCACCGAACGAAGAAAATAATAATAATAATGTCTCTCTCACATACAATCACTCACTTTTTCCTTAGAAGATTTTGAAACTAATTGAGGACCTTACCAATAAAAAATTAATAACAAAAAGAAATGTTTCAAAAATTAAATAAAAAATCCTACTCATAAGATTTTCCAGCCATGATTTAATTGACTTAACAGACCAAGTTTATGATTCAACTGTAATTAAATAAAATGCAATTAATGTAATGCAACTCTAGACATAACTAATTAGTGGTATAACCGGTTAAGTTCAATTTAAAATTTAAAATATTGACTTATGGTGGTACTACACACTATACAGTATACATGATAACATGCCTATTTTAAATGCATTGGTTCATAGAGTACATTACACTCACTTTACATGATAATATGTCTATTTTAATTTTTGTTAATTTATAAATATGTTATTCCAGTATAGAGTATAATACTATAATTTATGTAAAGCAAAGTGTGACCCACATCACAGGCCCATTGCTTTGGACAATTGCAATCTATGCAATGAGCACCACCTGTATAACGAAAATGGCCAAAGAACTCCCCCAACAGCAACATCTCCAACTGGGTCTCTGTCTCTTTCCACACTTCACTACTACTACCAGCTTAAACCCACTACTATTATACTTTTATCTTTGCTTTCACATTCAGTTCTGTTTTACTACTTGGTTGTTTTCTCTCACTCTCTATGGACCGTACTGACAAGCAGCAGCATCAGCAGCAGCAGCAACAACAACAACAGTTATCTTTGGCCAAGAGTACAAGGCAAAGATACAATGAATGGTTTGTTTCATGCTTTCTCAGAACCCCTTTTTCAGCTGTAAAATTCCCATGTTTGCTTTTGTTTTCCTTCTACACAAGTTGTTTGAAGGGTTAGTTTCTGTTTGTTGACATGTTGTTTTGTTGTGCCATTCTTAGTACTCTCATGTGCATTGAGTAGTGTCTTTTTCTTTTTTCTATATGCGAAATCTTTTCTTGTCTTGTCAATATGTGATCTATTGAAAACCAGTCTTTGGGTTGTCATGTGTTGTTATAATTATATTGATTAATTTGGCTTTTGCTAGAAATTGTTGTAACTGAATTTGCTTTTTCTATGGTTCTGCTGAACTTGCAGCTGGAAAGAAATGATCAAAGATCTGTTCTGATATTGCTATCTCATGTTCTAACGTATCTCAATTCTCAACCATTGATCTTCTATGTTGTCAATGAACCATCATGCTTTCTGCTTTGATCAAAAGCGTTAATTTGGCATCTTGATTACACTGTAATTCCATCGAAATTATTCTTGCGAACTGTTTTTGTTTGTGATTCAGATTTTGTTATAGCTGGGAATGGTATCTTTAGCAAATGCTAGCATTTTATCTCTAGTAATATAAGTTGATTCTACATTTTTTTTCCTTGCTCTCTTTCCTGATAAAGAGACTAATTGACGATCATGTTTTCTTGTTAAGCTAGAGTTCTAGACAAAAGTATTTTATCTATAGTAATATGTGAATCTTAATACCGAAGTAATTATATAATCGGTTTTATTCCTTTTTTATTCTAATTAGTTATGAGTGTTTTTATCCTTTGAAGAAAATGAAAGATCAATTTTCTTACATGCTTACATGTTCTCTTAAAGATTATGATGAGGGAACGGCCCTGTGTTTGTGTTGTTTTTATTTTCTATATAATTTACCCATTGACCTTTTGTAGGATTTTTCGTGATGTACCAAGTGATATAACTATAGAAGTGAACGGAGGAACATTTTCATTGCACAAGGTATTTATCTCATTTAATTTCAGTTTTATTATGATTTTTAATGAGGTTCCTCTCTCTGTGATTGTTCTAACTAGCATTACTTTTCTATGAAGTTTCCTCTTGTCTCCCGAAGTGGAAGAATAAGGAGGTTAGTTGCAGAACACAGGGATTCTGATATCTCAAGAGTTGAACTTCTTAATCTACCAGGAGGAGCAGAATGCTTTGAGTTGGCTGCCAAATTTTGTTATGGTATTAACTTTGAGATTACATCCACGAATGTAGCCCAGTTATGTTGTGTCTCTGATTACCTTGCAATGACTGAAGATTTCTCCAAAGACAACCTTGGCTCACGTGCCGAAGAATATCTTGATTGCATTGTTTGCAAGAATCTTGAAATGTGTGTTGAAGTCTTGCAACAATGTGAGAGCTTGCTTCCTCTTGCTGATGAGCTAAAAATAGTCAACCGCTGCATTGATGCAATAGCTTCAAAAGCATGTGCAGAGCAAATAGCATCTAGTTTCTCGAGGTTAGAGTATAGCAGCTCAGGGAGGCTACACATGAGTAGGCAAGCCAAAAGTGATGGTGACTGGTGGATAGAAGATCTTTCTGTTCTGAGAATTGACATGTATCAAAGAGTCATAACAGCCATGAAATGCCGTGGGGTTCGGCCAGAGAGTATTGGTGCTTCCCTTGTAAATTATGCACAGAAAGAACTGACTAAGAAATCCAGCTTGTGGAATCCATCTAGCCAGACTAAGGTTGATTCAAATTCCACTATGCATGAAAAGCTTGTGGTTGAGACCATTATCAGCCTATTGCCTGTTGAGAAACTTGCTGTTCCAATCAATTTCCTCTTTGGGCTTCTCAGAAGCGCAGTGATGCTTGATTGCACAATTGCTTCTAGGCTTGACTTAGAAAGAAGGATTGGATCACAGCTAGATGTTGCCACTCTTGATGACATTTTGATTCCATCTTTCAGGCATGCAGGTGATACCTTATTTGATGTTGACACAGTTCATAGAATTTTGGTAAACTTCTGTCAGCAGGATGATAGTGAAGAAGATCCAGAAGATGCTTCTGTTTTTGAATCTGATAGCCCTCATTCGCCTTCTCAAACTTCATTAGTTAAAGTGTCAAAACTAGTGGACAACTACCTTGCTGAAATTGCTCCTGATGCAAACCTGAAGCTTTCTAAGTTCTTGGTCATTGCAGAAACCTTGCCATCACATGCACGCACTGTTCATGATGGGTTATATCGAGCAATTGATATTTACTTAAAAGTATGTTCTGTTATCTTTGCTTGATTGTATGTATTAGTGTTGAATTTAATCTAATGAAAATATCAATTTCATGTCAGATATACACTCCCTAGATTTTCACAAAAAGATAGCTGCCTCACCACTCTCATGTTAAAACAGTAAATGGATTGTACAGTTGTATTAGATTTGCGTATCATTTATAAAACTTTTCTAGGTTTGTGAAACTTGTGTTGTTAATATGATGTCTAATGTCTCTTTTTTTCTTAAATCTTCCCTAAGGTTAAAAGGGAAATTCTGTTTTCCTTAATGAAAATACTAGTTGATCCAATTGCTGATGCTTTGTGCAAATGCATTTTCAGGCTCATCAAGGTTTGTCAGATTTGGACAAGAAGAAATTATGCAAATTGATCGATTTTCAAAAGCTTTCTCAGGAAGCGGGAGCACACGCTGCACAAAATGAGCGCCTTCCTCTGCAGTCAATTGTACAAGTTCTATATTTTGAACAACTAAGGCTTAGAAATTCTTTGTCATGCTCTTATGGTGAAGATGACCACAAGCCAATGCACCAGTCATGGCGCATAAGCAGTGGTGCACTGAGTGCAGCAATGTCTCCACGAGACAACTATGCATCATTGAGACGTGAAAATCGTGAGCTTAAACTTGAATTGGCTCGACTGAGAATGAGACTAAATGATCTAGAGAGGGAGCATGTTTGCATGAAGAGGGATATGGCTAAGTCAGGATCACGTAAATTTATGAGTTCTTTCTCCAAAAAAATTGGTAAGCTTAGCCTATTTGGACATAGTTCTTCCAGAGGATCAAGTTCCCCATCCAGGAATTCTCAAAGAACAGATTCAAAGGTGATTGAGAGAACCTGTGCTAGCACAGAGTAGGTAAATGTGTAGCTGCCATTTTTCTTGTTTATTTGTCACTGTACTAATGGGGCAAGTGTAAGTTATGCTCATGGTGACACATTCACTTCTTTTTGTTTATCCTTTTTGTTCATTTTCTTGCCACCTTTATGTTAGTACAACTAGGAGGCTCCTCTTGCTTGCAAGTTCAGTTTTTGGGGGATTGCTGCATTAGTTTTGTTTGACTATTTATGTAAAAAGTGTTGACATGAACGTGTAGTTAAATATGATCCATGCTTTTCTGCCTCATCTCTTGCTTGAAGTATTTTACTTTTCCTAATATGACTTTGGAGAGAAATATATGAATAATTTATCCATGTAAATGATGTTACCAGAAGAGCAAATTTTCACCCCTTCTAGCACTTAATCAATCATTTGCAAATTATCTTTAGACAAAACTTAGCAGCACCTCCTTATGTATTTCTGGTACTAATTTTTAATCAGAATTAGAGTTTTTTTTTTTCTCAATTAAAGGTCTGTATTTAATGTTCTAGGTAATTATTGAGATAAAAATCTAATTTTGATTAAAAAATAATATTATCCATTATCTTTTTTTGTTTTGGTAGATATTTTTATTTTTATTTCAGAAAAAATATAAATCAAGAAAAAATTAACCGTATATGGCTGATATTTTGTTTTAAAAGGAAGAGAGTACATATTATAAAAGTAGTGGAAAATTTTTCTTACCAAAATAGTGTCAGTCAAAATTTTTCATGACATACGAAATTACGTGACACTGCAGAAGCTGTGAAAAATATTACAAGCCAGCTAAGGTCCAAATTTTTTATTCCTATGCTCAGATTGGGCTGAGAAGGGAAGCAAAGCTTAAACATTAACCCTCAAATATCAATTAAATTTAAAAACAAAACTTATTTACAATAATATAAATATTATTGGTGTTTTTTCCCAATCAAAATTAAAATTTTACGTTAGTAACATGTATCGACCTTTAACGTTGATGTGCTAACCTTTAATGATAACTTTTATTATACATTTTGTCGTAAAA
Organism: Abrus pulchellus subsp. cantoniensis; assembly: GCA_024086825.1. Lineage (NCBI taxonomy): Eukaryota > Viridiplantae > Streptophyta > Magnoliopsida > Fabales > Fabaceae > Abrus > Abrus pulchellus. The sequence continues at coordinate 19,786,527 of CM044056.1, forward strand.
TTTTAATTTTAATTGGAGAACTCCTAGTATTGTATTTAAGGCGCAATATCATGTGTACTATTAGTGTTATTCTCTAATTAAAATTGGTATTTTACCTCAGTAATGTGTGTTAATCTTTAATGTCGACATGTTGACCTTTAAATTAAGCAAATTATTAATTTATTAAGATAAAACTCTAATTCTAATGGAGGGACAACATTAATACTTATGATACCATAATTTTAAGTTTTGTACTTTCTTAAATAAACCTTTAAGAGAGTTGGGATTCGTATTTATTACTATTACAGTTTACCTACAACAATAATTATTATTTAAATATGGTTATGGCACCATATGAGAAATTGTGTGATAGAAAATGTAGAACACATTTGTGTTGGTTAGAAAATAATGAGAATTTGCTCTTAGGGTACTTGAAATTATGAGAAAAACTATAAAAAAAACAAAAACAAAAAACAAAAAACAGAATAAAAATGATACAAGAAAAGAGTTATCTTGACAAGAGAAGGATTGTAACACCCAGTATTTTTAAGTATTAATTAAAGAATTATATAATATTAAGTGTGATTAGAATAGATTTAGATAGAGTTTGAAAAAAAAAAGTGAACAGTAAATCAGTCATGAATATAAATTTTGGCATGAATAGTAAGGTGGGGTAAACAGTAATTTTGGCGAAGAACAATAGGCGACATGAACAGTACCCAATTTTATTTTATTTTTTGAGATTTTGCCTATAAATAAGGAGACCCAAAGCCATATACTACCATTTTCTCTCATTATAAACCTCCTAAACTTCAATTTCTCTTTAGATCTGGGATCGTACGTTCATTCTAAGGAATTCAAAGTAAGTTTCTCTAAGTTTGAATCAAGATTTACCGTTCATTTCTCTTCATCTCAAATTTATTATAGATATCTTATAATTTTTAGGATAAACTTTAATTTTAGAGCAAAATCTTCAATTAAATCTTTGATAAATCCTTATCTTAAGGTAAAGGAGGCTCTACTTTACATTTTATTATGTATATTACTTGTGTTCTTATAGATCTGGTTATATATATATGATTATATATGGAATAATCTTTGTTTTGTGAAAAATAATCGATGAATAGTGAGAATAATTAGTAGTTTATGTGATTTTATGATGAATATATGAAGTTGTATGGTGAAAATATGTTATTATGTTCAAATATTGCAAAATAAAATATATTGACAATGGTTGATATGAAGTTATGAATTTGTAATATGAAATGTTCAAAGAGACGGATGCTTCATGTTTGAATATATTGTAGTTGATGTATGTTGTGAATAAGCCATGATTTGATGTATATAATGAATGGTATGTGAAAATATACTGAAAAATATGTGTGAACATGAGAAATGACGTATGTGAACATGTGAATATACTCAAAAAGAATATGAGATGGAAATAGATATTATGTAAACAGTTACAGAGATACACTAGGGGGTAGAAGATGGAGACGATATGAGATATCTTGGAAAAATGTAGGGTGATTGATAAAGACATACAGGCCCAAGCCCAAGCCTAGGCCGAAGCCTAAGCCCAAGCCCATGGAAGAATTCACACCCCAATGAAGGCCCAAGATCCACTTGAAGACTTAAGAGGACCGATGATAAGGTCAAGAGCTAAGAAAGCCCAAGAAGCATTATCTTGTTCTTGATAGGAAAGATTCATCCATGAAGTTGAAGCCCATCACTTGTCTTGTTCTTGCTGATTTTGAAGGACATAAGTCAATGATTCAATTTGAAGTTTTATTTATTTTTATTTCTTTTCAGCCATGATTAAAATTATATAAAGTGTTTGTAGCAAGACTTGAACCTAGGTACTTGTCGCTAAGTGTTAGCCAATGACTACTAAGCCATCTTAGTTTACTTGTACTAATGATGCTTTTCTTTTTCTCTTGTTTGACTTTGATTAAACAAACTCTTAATTTGCATTGTGCTAAAAACACTTGGATTGAATGGAAAAGGGAGAATTCATATTGAACAAAAATACATAACTGTGAGGTTTTCTCTCGAGGCTAGGGTTCTTCCTTACTTCTAGGTCTTATCAAGAATTCACTTTCTTGTGGCGATCAACTTAGGCTTATCAACCAATTAGGTTTGTGGCACCTATCCTTTGTTATTTCTTTTTTTAATCCTTTATTTTTATGTAAAATACAATGAGAAACCTTAATCTGACCTAGGGTTTAAAAATATACAAAGTTTCATGATAATCCTAAATAATTAACTCAGATCATATCTCCTAAAATACAACTCCTTTTTCAGTGATTCTTGAGTCAAAATTGTAGTCTAAAATGTGAACTTTCACTTTGTTTTGGAAACACTGTAATCCGGATTTTGTAACGTGAGATACAGCCCAAATTTAATTATGTCTGCAGCTGCATAATTCTCTTCTTCATGTTGTTTGTTTTCTTTGCTCAAGTTAATTTTGTCCTCCCAATTTCTAGGGTTCAAGGTATTCATTAGAAACCCTAATTTTCTCTTTTAATTTGAGTGTTCCTAGTCCTAATTAGGTCCTTTTCTCTAAGGGGTTTGAGAAACCTCATCATTTGGTATCAAAGCTAGTTAACTAGGGCTAGTTTTGAATTGAATTTGGAATATTTGTGGCTAGTTATGTGTTTGTAGTTTGTTTGATTTTGTGCAGCAATTGAAACAAGGAGAAGGAAAAATTGCACTTGTGGAAAATGTTGAATTTGAGGTATCAAACTTCACTCATAAGGTGTTTGCTTAAATGCTTCACTTAGCAACCAAGTAGGTGTTCTTTACCATAAGTTGTGATTGTATTTAGGAACTTTGTGAGTGCAATTAAAAATTCTGTTTGTACACTTAAGTTGTTGATGGTGGAAATTGAAGTTTGTGCCTATTTTGATGATACAAAAAAATAAAAATAAAAAAAAACAAAAATTGCGTTGAAAAAAAATTATATTGAAAAAAAAGAGTGATTGTGCTAGTTTTTAGGTGACTTGTTGTGTGCCTAAAATTTTCAATTGAATTGAAGTGTGTTTGCTGAATTATAGAAAAGTTGAAGCTTGTTCTCGACCTTTTGAATTGAAGGACCTAAAAGGAACTAAGTCACTCAAATTCACATCTATTCTTACTTGCTGAATTTTTTTTTTCTTGTCTTTTGTTTGAAAAACAAATGTCTTTAACCTCCTTGTTTATTGTTAAGTCTTGGTTTATTGTCTTAGTTATCTTGCGTCTTTATTCTTAATCCCTTCCCTTTGCTTGTGTTGTTCTTACTTGTCTCAATTTTGTCCAAATAATTCCTTGTTGCTTGTCTTTTGTTTATGTTAGGTAGTAGAATTGTTCTTTACTACTTCTTTGTGTGGTGCCATAATTTGAATTTAGAGCCTTTCTTGATAGTCACTTTTCTCTTACTTCTTGGTAATTGATTAGAGAAGCTTGTAAGAACTTTAAGCTAGAGATTAAGTGGTAAAAGGCAAGAGAGTTACATTTGCTCAAAAGTCAAATTTATGTGCAAACACGAGTGACTCATCGAAGAGTGTAAACACGTGAGTTGTGTGGTGAGTTCCTATAATTATTATTATTGTGTAATTATGGAAAGATTATGTGAAAGGAGAAAAGAAAATAAGAGGGAACAAGATAGGAAAGACTATAGGAGAGTGGAAAGAAAAGAGAGGGATAATAAAAATAATGAAGTGAAGATTATGATGAACGATAGATTTTCGTTTCATTTTGCAAAAAGATTTGTCGTCAACCTTCATCAAAATATGCAAAAAAATTTATGCAGTCTAGGATGCAAGCCTAGGTTGTCTCCAACGAATTTGGTTTGTAACATACATTGAACATGTTGTAAACATTTACTATAAAAGCAATTAAAGTAAGGGGGTTTTGTGTAATTCCAATTTTAATATAAAGGCAAGTGATGAAATTAATGAATCCAATCAATAAAATGTGCAATCCTTAGTTTTTTCATGTAATTCTATCCCTATCCCTCTCAAGATTCAATACTTTTTCTCCTCCTCTGAATTAGGGTTACTCAAAAAGCAAGAATTAACATTAACATCTCATACAAATTAAGCAATTTACATGGTCTCCAACTCTTTTCCCCAAGATTATGCAACCTTAGAAATTAACTTAGGATTAAGCAAACTAAGTTAAGAATTTCATTAAAACAAATTAGGGTTAATTAAGTAATGTCCCCCTCATTCAACCATTAATTCAATTCAAAGAGTTAGGAAATGTAAATTCATGAAGGAAAGAAAATTATATTGACATTTATACCCAGGAATTCAAGAATCCATGAACTCACTAAGGATTACAAGAAACTTTAGCCCTCCATAAGGATGAGTCTTACAAATTCAAGATGAAAACAAGGAAAATTCAACATCATCAATGCAAGAATTAAAGGAAAATGAAGAGAAATTGTAAATCAAACCCTAAGATTGGCCTTGGCTATCACCCAAGGATTCTAAGCTCTGCAAAATGCTCTCAAAGTGGCAAAAAAATCTAAAGTTATGTAAAAAACTCCGTACCTAATTTCTCAAATCCTATTTATAATGCACAAATTTTCGTCCAAAGTAACTACTATGATTTCATAGTGATTACGTGCAAGTCCTGTGATTTGGGCCACTCTGGAGTTATCACTTTGGCATCATAGTGATAATGCGCAGTGTTCCATAGTAGTTACACTCGCCTCATAGTAACCACGCGCAAGTCATAAGCTTTTGGTCTCTCTAGAGTTGTCACTTTGGTATTAAAGTGATATCTTTGGCTGCTCCAGAGTATCTACTATGGTTCCAAAGTAAGCATGCGTAGCACTTCTTCAAAATGGGTCTCTGTAGTTGTCATTATGGGTTCATAGTGATCACTTTAGTTTGCCCTTCTGGATCTAGCTTGCTGTAGTGTTCACTATGGTATCCAAAGTGATCACTTTCATATCACACTTTCTCAAATGCTAAAAATCAATGCAAAAAGTCTAGAAATTCCTGCACAATTATTCAATTGATCAAAATTACAAACTATATCTATGTAAATCAATGTAATTTAACCAAAAATTAAGAAACCTATGATAAATTTCTCAAAATGATGTTTTTATGTTATTTACAATTCCTAAGTTTACTTTTTCTATTAAGAAACATTAAAATGACAAGTAAAAAACTAATAAAATGTGGATTCATCAGATTAAGGTGCCATCATTTTATGGTCATGGTGATGTTAAAGAGTACCTTGATTGGGAGCTAAAAATTGAAGAAATGTTTGTTTCAAATGATTTTAGTGAAGAGGAGAAGGTGAAATTAGCTTCTCTTGAATTACATAGTGATGCATCAATTTGGTGGAAGAAATTACAAGAGGCGAGTAGGAGGTATTATGAACTTATGGTAAATACATGGGAAGAGATGAAAAGAATTATGAGTAAAAGGTATATTCCAATATACTACCAAAAAAGGTTGTGTGAAAAGCTTAAAACATTGCAACAAGGATGGAAAAGTGTTAAAAAGTATTATAAGGAGATGGAGGTTGCAAGGAGTAGAGCCAACATGAGAGAAGAGAAAGAAGCAACAAAAGCTAGATTCCTACATGGGTTGAATGATGATATAAGGGATGTGATGAAATTGAATCCATATGTCAATTTGGAGGAGATTTTTTATCAAGCCATTAAAGTTGAAGCTCAACTAAAAAGAAAGTCCAATTACAAGAAAGCCTCTCAACCTTACCAATCTAATGAGTGGAAGAATCATCCTAAGAAGGAGGGATTATCTTCTAAACACAAAGGGATTGTACATGAAGGTAAAAATTCTTTCAAATCTCATTTTGTTTCTACTAATGCTTCTATGTCTTTTGGTTTTGAACATAGGAATATGAAATGTTTCAAATATCTTGAGAAGGGGCACATTGCATTCGAATGCCCAAAGAAGAAGATCTTGGTGAGTAGAGATCATGGTGAGATGAAAAGTGAAAGTTCTTCAAGTTTCTCAAGTCCTTCAAGTAAAAAGGAAGAAGAGAGCTATATTTATGGAGCTACACATGGTGGAGATTTTCACATGATTAGGTATCTCTTGAGTTCTCAATTTCAAGAGGAGGTTGAAACACAAAGAGAGAATATATTTCAGACCCATTGCTTGATTGAAGGTAAGCTTTGCTCAATGATAATTGATAGTGGATCTTGTGCCAATGTGGTGAGCCAGAGGTTAGTGGATAAATTGAATTTGCCCACTAAAGTGCATCCTAAGCCATATCAATTGCAGTGGTTGATTGAGGAAGGTGAAGTTGTAGTGAACAGGAAAATTTTGATTTCTTTCTCAATAGGAAAGTATAGTGATAAAGTTTTGTGTGATGTGGTGCCTATGGAGGCTTGCCATTTGTTACTTGGTAGGCCTTGGCAGTTTGATAAAAAGGAAAACCATGATGGTCATACTAACAAATATACATTTGTCCATCAAGACTGCAAGGTCACACTTGTTCCTTTGTCTCCAAGTGAAGTTAGCAAAGATAAAATGAATATGAAATTAAAAATAGAGAATGAGAAAAAGGAAAGAATGAAGAGTGAAAAATGTGAGAATGGTGAGACAAAAAGAAATTACTTGTGCACAAAAACTATTGTTGGAACTAATGAAGTTATTATTTTGTGCAGGAACTTCCATTGAAAAAAAGATCTCATGGAATATCTTTGCACCATAAAAATATTAGAAATATTGTTAATGTGTTTGATTATATTTGTGCCATTAGTGAATTAAACTTATTATCATCTTTTGTAAATTATTTTGAGTCTCTTGAGTCTGATTTGAGTAGAATTACATATAGGGTTGTTTCTCTTAGATATGGTAATTTTGGGGTTATTTGTAACTTGTTTAATGGTGATACAATTTTGGTTAGTAATTTGGGTTCAAAATTTGTCAAATTATGTGCTAGCCATTCTATTTTAAGAAATAAATCATTGTTATTGCCATATGTTGAGTGCTTAAACTCCTTTGAGGTGCATGTTGGTGACTTGTTTGATAAAGGCATAATTAAAAGTGATTCATTTGATTATAGCCTAAACAACTTGGTTCAATGCTATAAGGATCCAAATTTTGGGAAGTTATTGATTCTTGATCATGATGTGTTGGGTTTATGTAACAAAACTTTAATACATGATGAATGGAAAAATAATTCTTTTGAGTATGAATTGGTTACTAAAAAATAGAATTTAAGTTTAGATCAAAATGTTGAGAAAATGCAATGCATGGAAATTTTAGGTGCTTATTTAATGCTTAATTTTGTGCCTATATTTGCATCATTTCAATGGTTAAACAATACAAGGTTAGTCTTTGACCCTGGTGGATTGAAATTTTATTTAATAAAAGGATGTTTCCTTGAAATTCTTCTCATAGGTATGGTTGTCTATTCTTTTTGTAGGTAAAAATGCTTTTTATTTGAGGACAAAGGTTTGTAAGAAGGAGAAAATGATAAGGACATCCAAGCCCAAGCCCAAGCCCATGGAAGAATTCACACTCCAAGGAAGGCCCAAGATCCACTTGAAGACTTAAGCGGACCAATGACAAGGTCAAGAGATAAGAAAGCCCAAGAAGCATTAGCACATGAAATACATCTTGTGTTGGAAGCTTAACATTAATTTGAAGCTCATGATAGGGAAGATCCATCCATGGAGTTGAAGTCCATCACTTGTCTTGTTCTTGCTGATTTTGAAGGACATAAACCCTAAAATTATATAAAGCGTTTGTAGCAAGACTTGAACCTAGGTACTTGTCGCTAAGTGTTAGCCAATGACTACTAGGCCATCTTAGTTTAATTGTACTAATGATGCTTTTCTTTTTTTCTTGTTTGACTTTGATTAAGCAAACTCTTAATTTGCATTGTACTAAAAACACTTGGATTGAATGGAAAAAAGGAGAATTCAGATTGAACAAAAATACATAACTGTGAGGTTTTCTCTCAAGGCTAGGGTTCTTCCTTGCTTCTAGGTCTTATCAAGAATTCACTTTCTTGTGGTGATCAACTTAGGCTTATCAACCAATTAGGTTTGTGGCACCTATCCTTTGTTACTTCTTTTTCTAATCCTTTGTTTTTATATAAAATACAATGAGAAACCTTAATCTGACCTAGGGTTTAAAAATATACAAAGTTTCATGATAATCCTAAAATTTCGTTCATAATTAACTCAGATCATATCTCCTAAAATACAACTCCTTTTTCAGTGATTCTTGAGTCAAAATTGCAGTTTAAAACATGAACTTTCACCTTGTTTTGGAAACAATGTAATCCAAATTTTGCAGCATAAGATATAGCCCAAATTTAATTACGTCTGCAGCTGCATAATTCTCTTCTTGTTGTTGTTTGTTTTCTTTGCTCAAGTTAATTTTGTCCTCCCAATTTCTAGAGTTCAAGGTATTCATTAGAAACCCTAATTTCTTCTTTTTATTTGAGTGTTCCAAGTCCTAGTTAGGTTCTTTTCGCTAAGAGGTTTGAGAAACCTCATCAGTGGTGAGTGACATTTGGGGTTGTACACAAAATATTATGTATGAATGCACCACATGGCTGCACATTCATTTCTCGACTTGACTCCTGACTATTACCTTTGCTAAGGGGCTGTCTATTGCATGTATTGTATCTGTATTACATTAGACCATCTGGTAACTTTTTATATGGATGTGTAAGACCTCGAGATAGATGCATCGGAGAACTGTGGTCACAGGGCGTGGTAAGCGCGGATAAAAGAAAGAGAAATTGTGAATCTATGGAATATAATATGTGTTTATGTGTTGATATGAGAATTTAATTTATATGACATTATGATATGCAATACCATGATGTTTCTTTAATTGTAATAAGATGTATGTTATGATGAATATGTGTTATGTATGAGTGGTAGGATAGAGACTCACCCTTACACAACATTTTCAGGAAATCGGGACAAGTAGTACCAAGCTCACAATGCATGGATGGATGAGAACTAATATAAAACTTAGTTACTTTGAGTTATGTAATGAATATTTTCATTTCTATAGCATTTTTTTGTAATAGTTGTAAAACTACTATTTTCTTTGTTGCAGATGAAAGTTTAGAATCTTTGTTTTCTAAAGTACAAATGAATTAATGAAATTTTATACTATGGTTTATATTATTTTCACACTTCTTTTTTACTTCAATAATGTTCAAAGGAATTTGTTTTATTTTCTTAGTTCTTTTATAAAATATCATGCATTTGAGAAAAGAAATATAAGGTGTTACAATTTGTATTGTGTAATAGATATACTAGAGTATGAAACTTTTATTTGCTAATATGACTTGTTAAATGTGAATTACTTGAACTAGATATATCTATATGTATGTGAATGATAGATTAATAAGTTATCTCAATTTATTGCAAGATTAGAGCTATGGCTGGTAAAAGTAGACATGTTAGTGCTACAAATGAACTCCTAGAGCGCATGACCTAAGTCTTAGAGACTTTGGCACATAACCAGGAGGCTAAACTAGCTAAGTATAGAGGAATCTCTTCTTTTACTAGGAATAAACTTCCAAAATTTGAGGAAACATTTGATCCTGAGGGAGCTCATATGTGGATAGCAGATGTGAAGAAGATTTTCTATGCCATGGGATGTAGAGAGGAGCATAAGGTAACTTATGCTACCTATATGCTGAGTAGAGAAGTTGACGACTGGTGAAGATTTGCTAGTCAAACTCTACTGCAAGAAGATGGTTATATTCCTTGGGAGACATTCAAGACAAGCTTCCTAGGAAATTATTTTCCTAGAGATTTAAAGAAACAGAAGGTTAGAAAGTTCCTTGAGTTGAAACAAGGAAACATGTTTGTAGGTGAATATGCTGCTAAATTTCATGAATTGATGAAATACTAGCCTCACTATTAACATGATGATGGAGAGAAAGATCTATGTGCTAAATTTGAGCATGGATTGAGGCCAGATATTTGAGCTGCCATTAGTGTATTTCAGTTGACAAATTTACCCACCCTAGTGAATAAATGCAAAATATTTGAAGGCAATACTAAGGACAAGACGGTGGATACTAAAATTGGTGGTCCTATGAGGCAAGACCAAAGGCCTCCAAGATTTTCTAGAGGACCTGACTCTAATCCAAATCAGTCTTAAGTGAAGGAGACTGTATCTCAAGAAGATAGTAGTGGTGGTTCTTGTTCTTTTAGAAGGCTACTAAAATGTTTCAAGTGTGGTAGACCCTATATTAAAAGAAATTGTCATAAACTTCCACCAACATGTGACATTTGCGGGAAAATGGGACACTCTACAAGTGTTTGTTGGTCTACTCCACAAAAGAGCAGAAGCATGAGTGTGGTGCAAAGACCTGAATCTAGAGCAAGCACTAGAACAAAGCCAAATGTGCAAGGCAAAGTTTTTGCTATGAGTGGAGCTGAGGCTTCAAAATCAAAGGAACTTATAGAAGTAAATGTATCATAAAAAACTGACTTTTAGATGTGTTGTTTGATTCTGTTGCTACACATTCCTTTATTTCTGTGAATTGTATGAGATGTCTAGAATTACTTGTATCTGAATTGTCTTATGATGTTATTGTATCTACTCCTTCGGGTAAGTCCGTAGCAACTTCTTCTATGTGTTCAGGTTGTCCTGTGATGGTACATAGTAGGAGTTTTAGTATAGATTTGATTTATTTATCTCTTTTCCAACTTGATGTAATTTTGGGAATGGATTGGTTGTCATCCAACCATGTTCTATTGAACTATAAAGAGAAAATTTTGATTTTTGGCACTAAAGTATCAGAAAGTGCTAGACTCTTAAGTCCAAATCCGTTGGGAAATGTAATGAATGCTAAGGCTTTCATGATTTTATTTTCAATTGTGACTGAAAAGGAAATGAAGCCTGAGTATATCCTAGTGGTGAGAGATTTTTTAAAAGTTTTTCCTGATGATGTTACTGAATTGTCACTGGAAAGAGATATTTAGTTTACTATTGATCTCATTTTGAGAGCAAATCCTATTTCTATTGCACCATATAAGATGTTACCAGTAGAGTTGGCTTAGATAAAGAAACATGTAGAAGAATTATTGCAGAAAATGTTGTAAGACCAAGTGTATCACCTTGGGAAGCACCTGTTCTTTGGGTGAAAAAGAAAGATGAGAGCATGAGAATGTGTGTCGATTATAGGCAGTTGAATAAGGTAACAATAAAGAATAAGTATCCTTTTTCTCGAATTGACGACTTAATGGATAAGTTACGAGGAGCTTCTATATTTTTGAAGATTGATTTGCGATCTGATTATCATTAGATCAGAGTTAAGAATAAGGATATCCCCAAGACAGCATTTAGAACCCGCTATGGCAACTATGAGTATCTAGTTATACCATTTGATGTGACTAATGCTCCTATAGTATTCATGGACGACATGAATAGAATTTTTCATGAGTTTTTAAATAAATTTGTTGTAGTATTTATAGGTGATATTCTAATTTATTTAAAACTCATTAAGAATATACAGAATACTTGAGAATTGTTTTGTAGATATTAAGGGAAAGACAGTTGTATGCAAAATTCTCTAAGTGTGAATTCTGACTACCACAAATCCAATTTTTGAGGCATGTGGTATCGAAAGATGGTATTATGGTAGATCCAATAAAGGTGGAGGCATTGGCTCAGTGGCCAAGGCCTACTAATTCAACAGAAATTCGTAGTTTTATAGGACTAACTGGCTATTATAGGAAATTCATTGAAGAATTTTCTAAAATAGCTTTTCTTTTGATGAAATTAACAAGAAAAGGAAAGGAGTTTGTGTGGAGTGAAGAGTGTGAAGCTAGTTTTCAAAAGTTGAAAGAAAAGTTAACATCTGCACCTACCTTAGTTTTGCCTAACCTAAAACAGAAGTTTGATATATATTGTGATGCGTCTGGGCAAGGGCTTGGTTGTGTCTTGATGCAGGATGGATGGGTAGTTGCTTATGCTTCGAGGCAGTTGCATCCTCATGAAGTTAATTATCCTACTCATGACCTGGAATTAGCCGTGGTGGTTTTTGCTCCTAAGATATGGAGACATTATCTCTTTAAAACAAGATTTGAGGTGTTTAGTGATCACAAAAGTTTGAAGTACTTGTTTGATCAGAAAGAGCTAAATATGCGGCAGAGGTGGTGGATGGAATTCTTCAAAGATTATGATTTTACATTGTCTTACCATCCTGGAAAGGCAAATATAGTTGTAGATGCTTTGAGTAGGAAGTCTTTGCATATGGCAAACATGATGGTGAAAGAAATGAAGTTGATTAAAAAATTTTGAAATATGAACTTAGCAATAGAGATTTGACCTAGAAGTTTATATTTTGGAACCTTGACAATCAATAATAAATTCTTGATCTGAGTCCAAGCCGCATAACAAGAAGATCTATTTTTACAGGAAATGATGAGGCAGAAGGGTGAAGGAAAAGATTTAGAATTCCATTGTGATGCAAATTCAAAGATCGGGTATGTATTCCTCATATGAGTTAAAGCAGATGATACTAAAAGAGGCACACAAGAGTAAAATGAGTTTCTACCCAGGTGCAACAAAAATGTATTAAGATCTTTGTAAAAAAATTTGGTGGAATGGAATGAAAAAGGATGTGGCTAAATATGTGGTAAAGTGCTTAACGTGCCAAAAAGCAAAGGTGGAACATCAACGTTCACCTGAAATGTTACAACCATTGGAAATCCCTGAATGGAAGTGGGATAGCATTTCTATGGATTTTGTCTCTAGTTTGCCAAGAACCAAAGGTAATCATAATGCAATATGGGTGATAGTTGATTGGTTAACTAAAGTTGCTCATTTTCTTTCAATCAATATGAAGTATAAGTTGGAGAATTGGCAGACATGTATGTAAAAGAAATAGTTAGACTTCATAGAGTGTCGACAAGTATTGTGTCAGATAGAGATCCAAAGTTCACTTCAAAATTTTTGGAGGGTTTGCAAAAAGTTCTGGGAACTAAGTTAAAGCTTAGTTCAACTTATCATCCGCTGACTGATGGTTAGACTGAGAGAACTATTTAATCCTTAGAAGATTTGCTAAGAGCTTGTATGATTAAACAACAAGGAGTCTGGGATGAATGTTTACCTTTAGTAGAGTTCACATATAATTAATTACTACTATTGTTTTTATATTTATGTTTATTTTTCAACTTTTAAAATATTATAACATAATAATTTTATTATTATTTATATTAATTTTTATTTTTATATGTTTTAATTTAAACTTTCATTATAAACTCTATTTATTAAAAATAAATTAAAAATAATAATAAATATTTTATACACTTCTATAAAATATAATATATTAATAAATATTGTTAAATTTTTTTTTGAAATGCTTTAATTTAATGCAATATTTTGTACAATAAATTAATTTTACCTTAAAAACAAAATTCACAAATGTATTGAAAATCAGTTTTGTAGTTAAAAATTAAATATAAAATTAGATTTAAAACTAATTCAACTTAAAACTAAATTTAAAACTAGTTTCAACAAAAACTAAATTTAAAATCAACTTTAAACTAAATTTAAAATTTAAAATTATTTTTGAACTGATTAAAAATAAAATAAAATAGTTTAAAATTCAATTCATATAATTAATTTGTGTGATGGATAGATGATAAAAAGTAAAATATATCTAAATATTTATTACTTTCATAAAATATAAAAATATAAAAATATAAAAATATTATTAAAAAATAAAATATACGTAAATATTCTCTTAACATATATTATTAATTCTCTTTAGAGATGTAATTAGTTAGAGTACTCCTTGTATTTATATTTTATCTTTAATAAATGTTAATGCTTAACATATATATATATATATATATATATATATATATATATATATATGTGTGTGTGTGTATGTGTGTGTTTACGTGCATGCGTGCGCGCAAATATAATATAATATTATTGTAAAATTTAAATATTTTTAATATAATAATTTAATAATAATATTAAAAAATATTTATAGTATATTTTTACTATATGTAAAAATGGTTTAAAACTAGTTTTAAACCAAATCTAAATTTTAAAATTAAATTTAAATTGATTTTTAGAAAAATTAAAATAGATTAATTTATAATACAATTCATATAATTGAATTTTAAATGGATCTAGATTAATTTTTTAAAATTTTAATCCATGAATACTCTTGTTACTCGCTCTCTTAAAATTGCTAAAAATTTGTTTACAATTTTTAAATTTTCCATGGCATGATAACCATGGGTTACTTTAACAGGGTTTAAACCTCTGTTAACACCAAAATCAATGACAAGTAAACTTCCATTTTCTTGTAGTGAGATTTGATTTATTAACAAGGCTTAGGATTATTTAAAGAAAATTAAAATGAAAATAGGATAATTAACATTAACTAAATTAGTTAATTATTTAGTTATCAAATAAATTAAATAAATAATTTAATATTTAAAAATAAAAAATTTTAATGATATAATAATAACAATAACAATAAAATTATAATAAGTAATGGTAATAACTAGGTGAAAATAATTAAGTATGTGGTTTAATTAGAAATGAAAATACAAATACGTGTGAGAATAAAATATACTTTGATAGAAGAAATTATAGTTAAATAAAAGTCATGGGATATGATTAAAAGGTTTTAATATGTGATTGATTCCTATAAGTATAATATATTTTGCGATAAGTTTTTATAAATTTTTTTGTAAGAATTTAATTTTTAAAATATTAAGAAGTTAGGATTTAGTACCTATTATCAATTCTCTTATATTAAGCGGAGAGAAACTAACTCAACTTACCTATGTGACATGCCATATCATTTAATTTTTTAAAATTTTATTATTTAAAATTAATATTTACAAATAATAAGTTTTTAAATATATTTTAAATATTTACAAATAAGTCTCTTAAACTCAAATTTCCTTCTAGCCCCTCCTTCTCCACACCAAACCTCATTACAAAACTCCATAACCATTTCTTCAAGCATTCATAGAACCCATAATTTAAAGATTAATGAAAGAGTTCTAACCAAAATCGATATTACATATTTCAACAAAACTTACAAGGATATTTAGTAAACTAAATATCATAAAATGTAACGAAGTATTTAATTGTAAATAATATTATTATCTTTTTATATTTTTATTTATATATTTTTTAAATACAAAAATTAAATATTTTTCTCACTAAAAATCAATATTTTTAATATTTGTATTTCTATTTTTTATAATTTTTAAAAATATTTTCACCCTAAAAATTAACACTTTTTGAAAAATTTATTTTTTTATTTTTAATTTTCTTGCTATTCTTTTCTTTAAAATTAAAATCATGCTTTTTTTAAAAATATTTAATTTTTCCTAATTCATTCATTTATTAAATAAATTGAAGAGAAAAATAATAGACTAAATCAAAGGTATTTCAAATTACATTTACTTCATTTAAACTTCTCTAAAATAGATAAATTAAAAAAAAAGTTGAGAAAGTTTTAGAAATTTAAAAATATACCTAACACTTTTCTTTATATTTAATTAACTTCTTATAAGAATAAGTGATTACTAACTTCTCTCTTCTTCTTCATTTTCCTTCTCAATATAAAATTTAAACAACTTTAAATGTTACATTTTTTTGGTTAATTGAGAAACAACAGGGAAATTGAGACACCGGCCGGTGTTTTTTAGACAAAAATTATTGATTATTATTAAATTTTGATTGAATTATTCTTTAAAAATGCATTCATGCAAGTGAATTATTAAAATTATATTGATCAATGAAGCTTATATTAGAAGCAAATGAAATGAAAAATAAAAGAGTGTTGATTTATAATGTTGAATTTAGGAATGGGGTATTATATGTAATTACTAGCATGCTTGGATCTGATTTTAAATATTTTTGGATTCATATTTAGGTTAATATTATTAGCTAATTGTAATTTTTACATTAAATTATTAATATTTTAACGTAGATCGGAAAACATTTAGCTGATGATGGTTAAAGATTGCTCCTCTAAGCCGCAAACCTGTTCTTCTCACAGGACTTCATTAACTGAGCGTGAAATAATTTTATAACACTTTTGTTTTAGTAGAACAATTACGTTCATCTGTTTGAGATATTCTTTATGGGGTAGTGAAAGGATACAGCCATCATATCATACATTGCATCCCCATATATTAATATATCACATTGCTAATATCTTTTTTAACACAATTGCAGTGATTTTCTCAAAATTTACCTAATTATTGCATCAATATATACACCAATTTCATAAATTTTTTAACATTTTACACTATAAAATGCTAAATTTTTATTTTTTACATTTTTTTAAAAACTACGGTTATTTATGATAATATCGAAGGCGTTATGTTAAAAATTTGAAAACATTCTCACATTATAAGAGTAATTATACAATAAATTAGTGTAAATTTTACAAAATTGATTTAAGTCATACCCATTGAATTCAATTTATTTCAGTTTTTATTTTTTATTTTTTAAAACATGTCCTGAAAACTATTTACATAAAATTCAGACTCACTATTTTGATAATTGTTTAAAAAATGCACTGATTGAATAATTTGAAAGGGAAACTACAAGGTAAAAGAAGCTATCTATAATTGCTACATGTTCTATTTTACGCACATTTTAAATTCTTATCTCTTATTTGTTTGTTACTAATTTGTTAACATTAATTTGTATTTGAGAACTTGTCCCTTCTATTTATTTTTTAGCATATTCTTCAATAAATGGAGCACTGCCAACATCAATCATCATCAAATAGGCAAAGGGAAATGGGATGAAATCATGAGGCTCGTAATTGTCATTCATAGGGGGGATTATAAGCTTAAGTAGGCATAGCGTGCAAAACCCGAAACACCCCTTCTTCCCCTATCACTCAAGTGCCGGCTGATTTATATATTTAATGATTTAAAAAAAATAAATTCTTAAAATAATATTTTTTTAATAGTTTCATGTCAAACTATTTTGATAAGTTGGGTTAGACATTAAATTTTTTTAATAAATTTATATAATAAATATATATTTTTTATAAATATTTAAATTAAAAATAATAAAATCTTAACACTATTTTTTTAATATACACTTTTAAAATATTCATAGTTATTAATTAAGTTAATTAAAAATTATGTAAAGTTATTAATGTTTGGAAACTATTATGCATGTTATCTATGACTGTTTTTATGCTAATAATGTTTGGAAACATTTTATTCTGCCTGAATATATAGTTTCTTTTTTCAGTAATAGGTTATCTGATTGACTTATTTTGAATTTATTTTTTTGTGCTTCTAATAACTTCTTTAGATAGAATAGACATTTTGGTTCGATTGTTTGACATATTTAGAAAGATAGAAATGCTTTTATTTTTTAGAATAGCTATGTTCATCCTAATAGTCTTGTTCAAAAAATTCATTTTAATTTTGGTTTTTATAACTTTTGCTACAGAAACATTTCTAAGCATGCCTTCGATCAACATTTCATAAAGTGGATTCCTCCAATCACTAGTCAAGTTAAACTCAATACAGATGGTGTTGTCTCTGCTACTTCTAGATCTGCTGCTTGTGGTGGACTTGTGAGAGACTGCCATGGCCATTTTTTTAGTGGTTTCTACTCTACTATTGACTTTTGCACTATGCTTGCTGCTGAATTGAAGGGCATTCTGCTCGGTATCCAACTAGTCTTGCATAAAGGTTTAAAACATAGTGTAGATTGAAAGTGATTCAAAAGAAGCTATCTGATCAATTGGATTTTTATATACTTATTTTCTCTCATTATTAGCTCATTAATCCCTTTTTGTGCCTAATTGGCTTTAATTGGACCATTTTATGTTGTTCAGATTTCATTTGGGCTTTATTTAATTTTTTCAGCATTAGGCAAATTCTGACATTGTTTTGGTTTTTGGGTCATATCTTGAGTTGTAGGGCTAATCTCATTGTGATTTTTAATTTGTAGAAAAGATTAGAGATAGACCCACAATTTGTATGAGAGGTCAAAGACCAATTCTGGTGTTAAGAATCTGAATTTGAGCCTAGAAGTGAACTGAAGCAGTGCAGTCGCAGATCCTGAGTAAGGTACAGTATTTGGGCCATATCTCAGTCCATAGACATCCGATTAAGCCCATTCCAGTGGCGTTTTGAAGGTGACATCCAAGGCTACAATTGTCCTTCAGGCCACCAATCAAAATGAGGCCGTTTTCATAGCCGAAATAACAGCAGAATGTGACGAACGGAATTTTTAGGGAGAATTTTGAATTTAATTTGCTTCTTCTCTCTCTTTTCTCTCTCTCTCAGACTCTCTCACCTTTACGACTTGTTGTTTTCCCTCCATTCATGGAGGCTTAAATTTCCATCTAATTCAAGGATTAAAAAGGATGTGACACTCTTGAGGATTGGTCTCACATTGGCATAAATTCAATAACAAATTGGGTTTCATCTCTTCCTTATTTTCTCTTTTTGCTAATTATATTTTTGAATTAAAGTTATTCATTTAGATTGATGATTATGAATCTGTCTGATTATGCATCATTCAATTGATGTATTTAATTCAGTTTTAAGGAACATCAATTGGATATTTAGGTTTGAAAACTACGATTAACGGTATTGGTAAATTAAATTGGCACAATTCAATTAGGTTCTAGAGTTTTCTAAACTTTAAGTGATTATGTGTTAATCGAATGCATGAAGGTTTTCGTGTAAATGCTGAGTTCGAATTGAGGTTTCATTCAGATTTATTGTTAATCACTGAATTGCTTGTTGATGTATTCTCTTAAAAATTCAGTGATAGAGTAGTCATTGTTCTTCTTAATTCTTGGATTGGAATTTCAATTTCTGTTCACTCTTCATTCTAATTATAATTAGTTGCATTTATTTTTCTCGTATAAAAAACCCCTCGTCTTATATACTCTCTAAATAGATTAATTTGTTCTTGTGATTCTTTGAGAAATGACTCTAGTTGCTTACCTCATACTATAGTAATTAGGTGTATTTTGACCTGTGTGCGACCACATGTCAAATTGACGTCGTTGCCAGGGAATCACTGGCGTTTTTAACATATTTAGAGTGTTAATCTTTCTTATTTTGTTTTGCATTCTATGTGCAAAATTCTGGTTGTTGTTTTGAGGTGTTTATTATGAGACTTATAGGTGGAAAACTTCACTACCAGTTCGACTTTGGAGCTTGAGGCTAAATTTTGGTATCCGAATAGCACTCATCACGCTGATAAACTTTGTCCAAAGGAGCTCCTACTAATTCCTTCATCTATCTGAGTCTTTGCATTTAGATTCCAAGGATATTATTAATATGGCTAACAAAACTTTGAAGGAACTTGCAGCACCTGATATCAACTATCAAGCTTTGGCAATTCAGTATCCGAATTTGGATGCAGACTTTGAGCTCAAATCAGGGATGATACATTTGCTGCCCAAGTTTCATGGTTTATCTGGGGAAGACCCTCACAAGCACTTGAAGGAATTCCATGTGGTGTGCTCAACCATGAAGCTACATGGAGTGGAGGAGGACCATATCAAGCTGAGGGCATTTCCTTTTTGTTTGGATAGATCTGCCAAGGATTGGTTGTACTACTTGTATTCTGGTTCCATCACAAGCTAGCAGGACATGAAAAGGATGTTCTTGGAGAAGTTCTTCCCTACCTCAAGAGCTGCTTCTATTAGGAAAGAAATTTGTGGCATAAGGCTGATTACTGGAGAGACTCTGCATGAGTATTGGGAGAGGTTCAAGAAATTGTGTGCAAGCTGTCCATACCATCAAATCAGCGACCAGCTCCTTATTCAATATTTTTACGAAGGTCTCCTACTAATGGACAGAAGTATGGTTGATGCTGCTTCTGGAAGGGCTTTGGTAGACAAAACTCCCACTGCAACTCGTGAATTGATTGCAAACATGGCTACCAATGAACAACAGTTTGGTACCCGAGCCATGGTATCTACAAGAGGAGTGAATGAAGTGAAAACCTCTTATACAAACCAGCAAAAGATGGAGAACATAATAGAAGAGTTGACAACTTTGGTGAGGCATTTGGCACTCAGTTAGACACAGCAACCTCAACAGTCCATCCTAGCAGCAGTAAACATTTGTGGAATTTGTTGCGTACTAGGTCACGAAACAGATCAATGTCCACAGATGCAAGAAACAAATGAAACAGTTGTTGGAATTTTTCCTGGAAAACCTTTCCAACAACAGCAGCAGCAAAGGAATTATGACCCCTTTTCCAATACATACAATCCCGAATAGAGAGATCACCTGAACCTGAGGTATGGTAATTCTAATCAGTTCCAGCAGCAGCAGTAGCAACCTCAATATTAGTTTAGGCACCATGCTACAGAACCAAATATGAGGCAGCAGTATTCACAGCAAGTGGTGTGTAAAAATTGAATTACTGGGCAAGTGTACCCGTTGTCAGAGTAATATTATAAAAAAATAGAGTACCAAGTGTCATATCCACAGGGACTGTTATTAAGAATTACTTCCTTAATTGCGCAATTATTAATGAATATGAAAAATAAATTTCATTGATAAAAATTGCTAAAAATAAAAGAATAATAAATTAAAAGGAACATATATTCTTATGAAAATAAATTATAGAGAAATATGATTAAAGGTATTCAAGGGAAATAGGCAAGTATCTAGACTATAAATCCTCCTAAGTGTCCAAATAACTGAAATTCTTCTTCAACTTAGTTTCAAACCCTTATCGCTGCAATAAATTCTGAATTAAATCAATACCTTTTTCAAGGATAATAATTTCTAACCCACGATTGATCAATCGGAATCTCTTCCTTAATTAATACTCCTAGGTTGCATTAAGTTCATTATGAATTCCATAATTAGGGTTAATCCTAATACAAAAAACTTACGTCTTTCTATCTCTAAAAATACATTCAAGTCTTTTTAATTGAGCAATGTTAATTTCATGTAGGAATTTTACTCAAATTCAAACAAGAAAACAAGATGGAAGAAAATTGATACTACTCAATTAAACGCAAGAGAAAAGAACATGAAATAGCATTAGAAGAATTCCAGAAAATTTGGTCAATTAGGATTCATTACGTCTAGATACTCAAAGGAAAGTTAGAACCTAAACATCTTGAAATTAAAATTACAAAAGAGATGAATTAAAACGCTTGATCCCATCCTCCTGCCATCTCTGAGTCTTTTGTCTTCAAAAATAGCCTCCCTTAGGTTTAAGTTCAGTCCTCCTTTTATAGGAATTGTCCTAGGGTTAATTTTCTCGCAAAAGTTAAATTTCTGACGCGCGTAAAAGTACACGGCCATGTACTTTGGCCGTGCACATCTCTATTTTCTAATAGGTGTCCTTCAAACCTTTTCTGAAAAGTACACGCTCATGTACACGGCCGTGTACATCTCTGGTCTGTGATACTTGGTCTTCACAATCTTTATAGGAAGTACACGCTTATATACATGGTCATGCACCTTGACCGTGTATATCTCTGGTTCAAATGATGCATTCCTTGACAACACCAGTGATGTACACGTTCATATACACGGGCGTGTATCTACCCGTGTATATCTCTGGCTAAATATTTCCTTGTTCTCTGCATTCCATTGAGATACACGACCATATACATGGGCGTCTATCTTCTCGTGTATATCTCTGGATTCTTCTTTCTTCAATTCTCGACATCTTTAAGGTTTTTATATCCTTGATCCTTTTTCTTGAAATATAAATAAAATGAGATTAATTATAATAATATCTATCAATGAATAGCTTAAAAACTCTCAATTATCATAATGTAGGATTAAGTATTTAGAGCATTTATCAGCAAGCTAAATCAGACCAATCACAAAGCAGTAGGTCAGAACCAAGCCTAGCAGATTTGGTGAAGCAGATGGCAACCAGCAGTGTCTAGTTTCAGCAGAGAATAGAAGCCAGCATCCAGAATCTGTAAACACAAATTGGTCAGTTGGCTACAACAGTAAATGAGCTGAAATCTTAAGGTTCTGGCAACCTTCCCTCCCAATCTGTGAGTAATCCAAGGAATGTAAGCTCCATCACTTTGAGAAGTGGCAAGCAGCTTGAAGTTCCAGATTCTGCAGAACATTATGCTGCAGCAGAAAAATCAAATTCTGTAGAGATAGATGCAGTTGAAGAACGACCAGAGCCATCCAACAAGAGAGACAGTAGCTATTCTGAACCAAATATTCTACTGCCTTTTCCAAATAGAGCGACTCAAAACAAGAAGATAGCAGAGGCAGAAATGGACAAGGAGATCATGGAAACTTTTAGGAAAGTTAAAGTCAATATTCCACTCCTAGAAGCTATCAAATAGATCCCAAAGTATGCTAAGTTTCTCAAGGACTTGTGCACTCATAGAAGAAGACTAAAGGGAAATGAAAAAGTAAGCATGGGCAGAAATGTTTCTGCTATCATTCAGCCAAGCATTCCTCCAAAATGCAAGATCCTGGGACTTTCACCATTCCATGCATCATAGGAAGCAAGCAATTCAGTCAAGCCATGTTGGACCTTGGAGCTTCAATCAATGTGATGCCAAAATCAGTCTACCAGTCTTTGCACATTGGAAAGATCAAGCCAACGGGAGTGGTGATCCAACTTGCCAATCGAAGCACAACACACCCTGAGGGAGTTTTAGAAGATGTATTGGTAAGAGTAAATGATCTTATTTTTCCTGCTTATTTTTTTGTGATAAACATAGAGGATGATATGCATGTTAATCAACCAACATTAATCTTAGGTAGGCCATTTTTGAAAACTGTTAAAACTAAGATTGATGTACACTCTGGTACTTTATCCATGGAATTTGGAGACAACAAGGTGCATTTTAAATTGCATGATGCCATGAGATATCCACCAGAAGAGCATTTTGTGTTTCATTTAGATATTATTGATACATTAGTTGATGATATGCATGCGAATTTGTGTGCTAAGTTTCCTGAAATTGTAGGCATTAGATGACTTTCAATGTTCAGATTGTGATGGAATTCATGATTTATATGCTGTTTGTGCCAAATTTAATGCATGCATATATGGTCAGAGTCTGCACAAAATTTTTCTGAGGAGTTACATACTGATCCTGGAAGTTTAAGTTATGAAGTTATTAGAACAGATTCTGATTCTAATTTTGCTGTAGTGGAAAATATTGATTGTGCACATTCTGATTATTCTGTGGGTTATGCAAATAACTCTTATGCTGATCTTTCTGTTGTGGGATATGATAATGCTCTTGTGCAAGATTTTTCACATGTTGCAGGTACTAAGATTAAAAAAATAGAGCAAATTCCAAGATTAGCACCCTCCATACAAGAGTCACTCACCTTGGAGCTGAAGCCTAATTTGAAGTATACATTCTTGGCACTAGATAAGAAGCTGCCAGTCATCATAGCCCAAGATTTGCAATCAGAACAAGAAGAAAAGTTGCTAAACATTCTGAGGCAGAATATAAATGCTTTAGGCTGGACATTGACTGACATACCTGGGATTAGTCCCTCTACATGCATGCACAGAATTCAGTTAGAGGAGGAAGTGAAACTAGTGAGGTAGCCTCAGAAGAGATTGAACCCTCTGATTCTGGATGTGGTTAAGAAAGAAGTCAACAAGCTTCTAACTGCTAACATCATTTACCCAATTTCAGACAGCAAGTGGGTGAGCCCAGTGCAAGTGGTTCCAAAAAAAAACTAGAATAACAATAGTAAAGAACTCAAAGGATGAGCTAGTTCCCACAAGAGTCCAGAATAGCTGGAGAGTCTGCATTGATTACAAGAAGCTGAACCAGGCCACCAGGAAGGACCACTTCCCATTGCCATTCATTGATCAGATGCTGGAAAGATTGGCAGGTCAGTCACATTACTGTTTTCTTGATGGATTCTCTGGTTATTTTCAGATTCACATTGCATCTGAGGATCAAGAGAAAACAACCTTCACCTGTCCATTTGGTACATTTGCATACTGGAGAATGCCTTTTGGTATATGCATTGCCCCAGGTACATTTCAAAGATGCATGGTAAACATTTTTTCTAATTTTCTAGAGAATTGCATGGAAGTATTCATGGATGATTTTACTATTTATGGTACTTCATTTGATGCATGCTTGGATAGCCTTGCTAGGGTATTGCATAGATGTGTTGAGTTTCACCTTGTTTTGAATTATGAAAAGTGTCATTTTATGGTTAGGCAAGGTGTAGTCTTAGGACATGTTATTTCTGGTGAGGGTATAACTGTTGATAGTTCCAAGATTAATGTTATTGCTTCTTTACCTTACCCTACATACGTGCGGGAAGTGTGTTCTTTTTTTGGTCATGCAGGTTTTTACAAGCGATTTATCCAGGATTTTAGAAAAATCACCCTTCCACTTTCCAAGCTACTGCAGAAGGATATAGAATTCCAGTTTGATGACGAGTGCAGGAGAGCTTTTGATCAATTGAAGCAGCACCTAATTTCTGCTCCTGTCCTACCGTCACCAAACTGTGAGTATCCGTTTGAGCTCATGTGTGATGTATCAAACCTTGCAGTTGGAGCTGTACTTTCCTAGAGAATTGGAAAGATTCCTCATGTCATAGCATATGCTTCCCAGACTCCGGATTCTGCACAGGCTAACTACACCACTATAGAAAAAGAGCTTCTAGCTATCATTTTTGCTTTAGATAAATTTCATGCTTATCTATTAGGAACTAAAGTGACTGTTTTCTCTTATCATGCAGCATCGAAGTTCCTATTGAAAAAGCCAGATGCTAAGCCCAGATTCATCAGGTGGATGTTGCTATTGCAGGAGTTTGACACAGAGATCAAGGATAAGAGTGGAGCTGAGAACCTAGTAGTGGACCACTTGAGTTGAATTCCACAGACTTTGGAGCCTCTACCTATCCGTGAGAACTTTCTAGATGAGCAGCTTTTAGAGCTGCGAGGTAAGGACTCGTGGTATGCTGACTTGGTTAACTATCTAGTTGCCTTTGAGTTATCTGCTTATTTTAAAAAGCATCAGATAGAGAAACTTAGGAGTGAGGCTAAATATTATGTCGGGGATGATCCTTATTTGTGGCGTATGTGTAGTGATCAGATTATTAGGCGCTGTGTGCATGAGCTTAAGATTCCTTCCATTTTGCATTTTTGTCATACACTCGCTTGTGGTGGTCACTTTGGGCCACAACGCACTGCTAGGAAGGTCTTAGATGCAGGTTTTTATTGGTCCACATTGTTTCGAGATTCTTACACCTATTGTAAGAATTGTGAACAATGTCAAAAGACGAGTATTATCTCCTGTGGAAATGAGATGCCTCAACAACCATTATTATTTTGTGAGATATTTGATGTTTGGGTTATTGATTTTATGGGTCCATTTCCTATCTCATTTGGTTTTGTTTATATTTTGTTGGCTGTTGATTATGTCTCCAAGTGGGTGGAGGCCAAGGCCACCCGAACTGATGACTCTCATGTTGTTGTAGATTTTGTCAAATCACACATTCTTTGCAGGTTTAGAGTGCCCCGGGCAATCATCAGTGATCAAGAAGCCATTTCTGTAACAGGAACATGGCAGCTCTACTAAAGAAATATGGTGTCACTCACAAGGTTTCAACTCTATACCATACGTAGACTAATGGACAGGCAGAGGAATCAAATAGGGGTCTGAAACATATTCTGGAGAAAACAGTTCAGACAAACAGGAAGGTTTGGAGCAAGAGGCTTGAAGATGCACTATGGGCTTACCACACTGCCTACAAGACCCCTTTGGGGATGTCCCCTTATAGAATTGTCTTTGGCAAGGCATGCCACCTTCTAGTGAAAATTGAACACAAAGCATATTGGGCAGTTAAGAACTGCAACCTTGATATGAGCTAGTCCGGACTTCACAGGAAGTTCCAACTTTAGGAGTTAGAGGAGATTCAATTGGAAGCCTATAAGAACTCCCGCATACACAAAGAAAAGACAAAACTCATTCATGATAAGATGTTGCTGCGGAAGGAATTCTCCATAGGCCAGAAAGTGCTTTTCTACAACTCTCACATCAAACTCTTTTCTGGTAAGCTTCGTTCTAGGTGGCTTAGTCCTTATATCATGACTAAGATTTTTTCCTATGGTGTTGTGCAGATTTTGGAGCCTGGAACGGATAAAGTACTCACAGTGAATGGCCACCGCTTGAAGCCATTTCATGAGGACATACCCTTGGAGACCATTGAGGAGGTCCGCTTGATAGCGGCCACTTATGCTTGATTAGGGAGTTCCACTTTCCTTTTCCCTACTGCATTTTACTTACATTTCCATTATACATTAGATTGAGGACAATGTAAAGTTGAAGTGTGGAGGAGAGAGTAATAGGTTTTTATTATTTAGCATTGTTTTTGTTTCGTTTGGTTTTGTTTTGTTTTCCTTTGTTGAATTGGAAGTTGTTGAGTTAAGACATTAGTCATTAATGAGAATAGAGTTCCTACATGATTTCATTTTTGCTTCTTCCTCTTGATATATGTGAATTGGGTGATTGATTTTGATTTGTATGATTGAGTATGTTAGACTTTACCTTTGAGAGCTTTTGAGCCTTATTTTTGGATGGTTGAAATTCATGCCATTCTTTTCTTTCTTGTGTGCTTTCGCTCTTAGATTTTTTCATTCTAGAACTTGTTTTGATTCTTCTTTGAGTCTACAATTTTTATATGCAATTATGAACATGATAGAGGTATTTCATTCAAATTTTTTCCACCTGGCCATATAGCTTACCTTGCATTTTGCCCTTTGTTTAGCCCCTTTGAGCCTTATTGACCATTCTTTGGCTTCTAGCACATTATAAGCTTTAAGTTAAAAACCATGTTATACCTAACCTTAGGGAATAGGGAGTGCATTGGTTTCATTAATGTTATTGCATTTCAAGTGTGGGGGTTCGGAGAGAATGCAAGAAGAAAAAAAAAGAAAAAGAATAATAATAATAATAATAATAATAATAATAATAAATTACAAAGAAAATGAGAATTTTTTATAAAGGGAAAAGAAAGTCTAAGAAGAGTATATGTGTGTTATGGCTTGATTTGTCTAAGGACCAATGTTATTCCTATTCTCTTTGATTGTATCTTGTCATATCCTCATATTATCCTACCCTTACCTTAGCCCCATTACAACCATTGAGTAAAGCCCTCTTGATTTGTGTTTGCATATGATTGTAAGTAGTGGAGAAGTAGAAGATTAACAAGCTTATGGTAATGCATTGTCTTTTAAGATGACTTGAGTGAAACACTTTGAACCATACACTTAAGAGTTGAGTTGTATACACCATCTTGTGAGATATTTCATGCTCGATACACTTTGAATGATATTGCTTGACTTACATTTTTGAGAGGTTGGGAGTTGGATGTTTGATTGTTGTAGAACTCTTAGTGCTTTATTTGCCTTGTGTCCCTAACCTTAGCACTTTTGATGATTCATTGAACAATTTGTTTATTCATTTTGCTTATTGCATGATTTTATTTGCCTAGTTGAGTCTTTCATGAGGACATGCAAGAACTAAGTGTGGGGGAATTTGATTAATTGGATTTTTATATACTTATTTTCTCTCATTCCTAGCTCATTAATTCCTTTTTGTGCCTAATTGGTTTTCATTGGACCATTTTATGTTGTTCGAATTTTATTTGGGCCTTATTTAATTTTTCTAGCATTAGGCAAATTTTGATATTGTTTTGGTTTCTGGGTCATATCTTGAGTTGTAAGGCTCATCTAATTGTGATTTTTAATTTGTAGAAAAGATTAGAGATAGACCCACAAGTTGTATGCAGAGGTCAAAGACCAATTCTGGTGTTAAGAAGATGACTTTGGGCCTAGAAGTGAACTGAAGTAGTGCAGTCGCGGATCCTGAGTAAGGTGCAGTATTTGGGCCATATCTCAGGCCACAGACATCCGATTAATCCCATTCCAGTGGCATTTTGAAGCTGACATCCAAGGCTACAATTGTCCTTCAGGCCACCAATCAAAATGAGGCCGTTTTCATATCCAAAATAATAGCACAATGTGACAAACGGAATTTTTAGGGAGAATTTTGAATTTAATTTGCTTCTTCTCTCTCTTTTCTCTCTCTCTCTCAGCCTCTCTCACCTTTACTACTTGTTCTTTTCCCTCCATTCATGGAGGCTTAAATTTCCATCTAATTCAAGGATTAAAAGGGACGTGACACTCTTGAGGATTGGTCTCACATTGGCATAAATTCAATAACAAATTTGGTTTCATCTATTCCTTATTTTCTCCTTTTGCTAATTATATTTTCAAATTGAAGTTATTCGTTTGGATTGATGATTATGCATCTGTCTGATTACGTATCATTCAATTGATGTATGTAATTCAGTTTTAAGGAACATGAATTGAATTTTCAGGTTTGAAAACTACGATTAACAGCATTGGTAAATTAAATTGGCACAATTCAATTAGGTTCAAGAGTTTTCTAAACTTTAAGTGCTTATGTGTTAATCGAATGCATGAAGGTTTTTGTGTGAATGCTGAGTTCGAATTGAGGTTTCATTCAGATTCATTATTAATTACCGAATTGCTTGTTGATGTATTCTCTTAAAAGTCCAGTGATAGAGTAGTCATTGTTCTTCTTAATTCTTGGATTGAAATTTCAATTTTTGTTCACTCTTCATTCTAATTATAATTAGTTGCATTTTTTTCTTTTATAAACAAACCTCCCGTCTTATATACTCTCTAAATAAGATTAATTCGTCTTTGTGATTCTTTGAGAAACGACCCTACTTGCTTACCTCATACTATAGTAATTAGGTGTATTTTGACCCGTGTGCGACCACGTGTTACTATCTTGCTTATTACTAATCTTCAAATGTGTTCCCATCCTCTATTTAGTCTGATTAATAGCATTAGACATTTATCAAAATCTATTGTTAAGTTCACTCATGTTTGTAGAGAAGCTAATTTTTGTGCTGACAAGTTAGCTAAATTAGGTTTAGAAGAACTTGTTCCTTTTATTTCGTTTAAGACAACTCCTTCGGCCTTACAATCCTTCCTTGGCCTTGATGCCATTGGTGTTTGGACTCTTAGAGGAGCGCCTTAGCTTTTGTTTGTTTGTTGGACTTTTTATCCCCTTGGTTAGCAAAAATAAAAAATAAAAAATATGTAAATTTTATTTTTATTCTTAAATTAAATATTTTTTTTTATTTTTAATAAATTTTAATTACTCTAAGTTTTTTAAACCAATTTTATGAATTGACTTAGAAATGACATATAACATAGTTAGGTGAGTTTTATTCTTGAAGTAGACGAAACTCACCAGATGAAGATAAATGACTTAATTCTATGAGTTTTATCTTTATAGTAGACAAAATTCACTAAATAATAGCACATGACACAGTTTGGTGAGTTTCATCTTTACTGAAGATGAAATATGATTTAAAAAATTTAAAAATATATATATATATTATCGAAATAATAAACAAAACATGCAATGACGTAACAAAAAAAATCCAAAAAAATATTTTTAAAATATATTAAAAGATTAAATCAGCCCTCAAGTGCCATTATGTTTCTGCCTTAATTAATTTACTATGTGGTGATGTATTGTGTGAACAAATTATTATTTTTGCGTGATGATTCTGTTAAATTTATTTATTTTTACCAGGGTCTTATTTTAACTTAATTTTACATATTTCTAAAAATTTAAGTTTAATCTGCTCTTTGAAAGCCAACAAAACAAGAAATTACAGAGTACTACTACTGAAGTATGACACACCCATAAAAAAAGACACACCCTTTAAGAGGAAATTCAAACAAATGGAGACTAAATGACAAAGGATGAGACATGTTCGTTATGCAATCTGCCACTGTATGAGCTTCCAGATAAGCATGGGTTATTTTTTGAACCCAATTTAATAGAGTTTTAATAATTAATCAATTGTAATTTATATATTTATTACTAAATTTCCTCCACTAAAATGTTACATAAAACTATTTTTACATTTTTAAATTTTAAACTATTCTACTTAAAAAGTCGTGTATAATTTTTTATTTTTACTTTCATTTATTACTTTATTTATTTTTATAAACTTATTTATTTTAGCTTTATGTTTCTTAATCTTTTGTGCTCGTTACCTTTTAGCTTTTTTTTTTCCTTCTAATTATTAGATATTTTATATTTTTAATAATTAAACTAATATCAACAAATTATTTAGGCACAAAATAAATAATTTAATATGTAGTTTTTAAAGTAACTTTTAATACTCTTTTTAAATATATGCTTAACATTAATAAAAATATTTAATATTAATTACAATATAAATGTGCTTAACAGTATATATATATATATATATATATATATATATATATATATATATATATATATATAAAATTTAAGATATTTCATTAGAAGAGTTGCATATTTTTATTTTTATTTTTTATTTTTTAAAATTATTTTAAGTTATTACCTTATTAATTTTATTATTATTTATTTATCTATGTTTTAAATTTTCTATTTTTATTCAATACTTATGTTTTTAATAATTAAGTTAACATGACTAAATTTTAGATACTAAATAAAAATTTAATATTTCTTTCTTAAGTAAATTTTAACAATTTGTATAAAAGATATTGATCAATTTCATACTTGGTCAAATAAAAAGTAATTTAAATGCAGTAATTAGAAAAAAAAACTTAGGTCATTCTCTCAAAAACACTTTTATTCATATTCCACTTAGTTTATGGAACAATACAAAGAGTGTGTTTGTGGATAGATAGGCATAAACCTAGTGAGAATGATATGAATGAAGATGAAGACATGAGACGTGGGCTTGAGGATGATGAGATGGATCCGATTGAGGAGATAGCATATCAATACCTTGAGGCCCGAAGGGAGAAGAGGCCCAAGAGAAATACTGGACAACCCAAGTGGATGGGTCCATTCGTGGTGGACATTCCAAAACGCAAGAGCAGAGGCAAAGATAGAAAATATTAGTTAGATTTTAAATTGTTAGGACGTTGCAATTTAGCAATTCTTATCTATTTGTTATATTGTTTGTCTTTCTCCTTATAACCAACTATATATGTGTTACTCACTTTTGGTGTGAGGTCATGAATGAATTGATTCCAAATCTTCTCTCTGATTCTCTGAATTTCTCTCTCCCTCTTCCTCATTTCTTTTCTGGAGGTTACCTACCCTCGAAGCTAGGTATATCAATTGGTGCTTTCATTGAGAGAATCCTTAAACACCCATTTCAATACCTTAGAAAAACAAGTCACAGAAAACAAAAATCACGAACTTCTCCACATTGATAATTTTGAACACCCACTCCGACTACCCACCTCCATCAAGCTTAACGTGCCTAAGTTTGATTGAACTTATCCTCTTGGATGGATCTTCAAGGCCACCCAATTCTTTGACTATCATCAAACGACTAGAGCTGAACGGTTATTTCTTCTTTCTGCATGGAAGGGGAAGCACTTGCGTGGTATCAATGGTTGCATAGCAATGGTCAACTCACGAATTGGACGGCATTTCTGCAGGAGCTAGAACTCCAATTTTCTTCATCTGAGTTCAATGACCCTCAAGGGGCTCTGTTCAAGTTGCACTAGACCAGCTCTGTTCGTGCTTACCAAGCTCAATTTGAAACATTGGCAAATCGAGTAACTGGGCTGACGGCGCCGTTTTACCTCAGTTATTTTCTCTCTGGGCTCAAACCTGAATCAGACGTGAGGTAATCCCTTTTCACCCTAGTACTCTTTCTGAAGCCATCAATTTAGCTAAATTGCAGGAAGAGAAACTCACAGCAATGAAACCTAAAATGGGTTATTCCATGGTGAGCTCCACTACAAACAAGGCTCCCACAGCCGTATTGCTTCCTACACCAGTGGCTGCTAAATCGTTACTTCCACTACCAAGCACCATCAGTACCCAGATGCGTCAGCTCACCGCCGCTGATTTGCAAGCTCTTCTAAAAAAGGGGCTTCGCTACAATTGTGATGAAAAGTTCATCCGTGGCAACCATTGCAAGAAACAATTCAACTTACTGATTACTGCTTTGAAAATTTGTTCAGAGGATGATGAAATTCACAGGTTATTTGAACGTGGCGAACCCGACCCGGTTGCCCTGAATGGACCCACACCAGACCCACCGAATGCCCAAATCAGTATTCATTCTCTTACGGGTCAAACCACACCCCAAACTTTCCAAATCTGAGGAATTATTGGGCCGTCTTCGGTCACCATCCTTGTGATAGTGGGAGTACCCATAATTTTGTCCAAGATAGAGTAGCTAAGTTTTTGGGCCTCCAACTTCAAACGGCCCACCCGTTTTCAGTACTAGTGGGAAATGGTGAGGAATTGGCTTGTGACTCTTTTTGTCCAGGGGTGGGCTTAAAAATTAGGCAACACCAGTTTAATGTGGACTTGAATGCCCTACACCTGAGTGGTGCAGACCTTGTCCTTGGCATTCAGTGGCTCAAAACACTTGGGCCTATCCTTACAGATTTTCACACCATGACCATGAAGTTTATTAAGGAGGGGCAAACAGTAGAACTCAAGGGAGAGAAGAAGCCCAAACCAATAGAAGCTTGAGCAGCCCAGTTCAAGCGTTTAGCATTTACGGGAGCAATTACATAGATCTTCCACTTACAAGTCATTCCCTCACCTTCTGATCTTGGTGTCGTCAGCACTCCTCTGGAACCCATAACCACCTTGCTTAATCAGTATCCCAAACTCTTTGAAACACCCACCACCTTATTCCCATCTTAGGCCACAGACCACAAAACTACCTTACTCGAAGAAGCAAACCCCGTCAACGTAAGAACTTATCACTACCCCCATTACCAGAAGCAAGAAATTGAGAAGATGATTTGAGAAATGATGGAGTCTGGCATTATTCAACGTAGCAGTAATGCTTTCTCTTCACCAATATTGTTGGTGTGAAAGAAGGATGAGAGTTGGCATTTTTGCATTGATTACCGTGCCTTGAACGCGCTTACTTCTAAAGACCGATTCCCAATTCCTTCCATAGAAGAGTTGTTAGACGAGCTCTACGACACTCAATGGTTCAGCAAATTAGATCTTAGAGTAGGATACCACCAAATCCGGATGGATTATGCTGATATTCACAAAATGGCCTTCTAGACACATGATGGGCACTACGAGTTCCTCGTCATGCCCTTTGGCTTGTGCAACGCGTCAGCAACCTTTCAATTCACCATGAATGTTCTCTTCCAGCCATATTTATACAGGTTCATCATTATTTTGTTTGACGACATCTTAATCTATAATAAAACTTTTGAGGAACATCTCACTCATTTGGAATTGGTTTTTGAATGCTTGCTGTCCAACCAATTCTACTTGAAACAATCCAAGTGCACCGTCGCCCAAGGAGCAATTGAGTATCTTGGACATATTGTGTCTCGCGACAAAGTTAGGGTTGATCCTGAAAAATTAAGGGCAATGGTGGAGTGGCCAATTCCTACCAATCTGAAGTAGTTTCATGGATTCCTGGGTTTAACAGGTTTCTACCGCAAGTTTATTTAAGGGTACGCCTCTATAGCTGAACCACTAACTGCTCTACTGAAGAAAGACTCTTTCAAATGGGGAGAAGGTCCTCAGCAGGCTTTCAAAAAATTGAAGCAAGCCATGGTGACTGCCCCTGTCCTTAAGTTACCAAATTTTGAGGAAGAATTTGTTATTGAGACTGACGCATCCGGTGGTGGAATGGGCGCCGTATTGCAACAGAATGGCCATCCCATAAGCTTTTTCAATAAAAAATTATGCCAAAAACTGTTAAATTCTTCTACTTATGTGCGGGAATTACATGCAATCACCAAAGTAGTGAAGAAGTGGAGGACTTATTTATTGGGGAGGAAATTCGTTATTTACACCGATCAGACAAGTTTGAGGGAATTGATAACTCAGGTAATACAAACACCGAAACAACAATATTATCTCTCGAAGTTGTTAGGCTTCTACTATGAGATAATGTATAAGCCTGGATCCTCTAACAAGGTGGCTGATGCCTTATCAAGATTGCCAACAAAGGATGGGTAGTTCTACAGTATTACTGTTCCCCATTTGGACATTTTCTCTAAAATACAGAACTTGTACAATAAAGATCCTTAACTTCAACGATTGCTTGAAGGGGTCAAGACTGATCCGTCACAGCATGAAGACTACAAGGTCATTCAAGGGGTGCTCTTCTATAAAGGGAAAATTTATTTACCATCTGATTGTGAATTCAAGTCCTTGTTGCTTGAAGAGTTTCACTCGACCCCTATGGCTGGCCATGTGGAGATCCTAAGGACGTTTGGTCGGTTATCTGAGAATTTTTACTGGAAAGGTATAAGAGCAGATGTTACTGCTTTTGTTAACAACTGTGCCACTTGTCAACAGGTCAAAAACCTGACACATGCTCCCTATGGACTTTTACAGCCCATACCAATTCCTTCTGGCGTATGGGAGGATGTCTCCATTGATTTCGTGATAGGACTCCCTTCATTCCAACAACATACAGTAATTATGGTAGTCATTGATCGCTTGTCAAAGGTAGCTCATTTTGGCACTCTTCGAGGCTCTTTCACTGCTATTCAAGTAGCCCAATTGTTCGCTACTATGGTTGAGTGACACGAAATTGAGAATGACGACATCATACCATCCTTAAGGAGATGGACAGACTGAGGTGGTCAATCGAATACTTCAATAGTATTTGAGAGCTTTCTGCTATAACCAACCGACTCAATGGGGCAAATACCTTCACTAGGCAGAATGGCACGATAATTCTACTTATCAAACTTCAGCTGGAATGAGTCCATATCAAATAGTGTATGAAAAACCACCACCTTCTCTTCCTTTTAAGAACCGAGAAGCTATACTGGAAAAGTTGAAGAAGAATTTGCTCAAAGCTCAATCCCACATGAAAGAAAATGCGGATAAGAAACGCCTCCCTCATCCTTTCAAAGTTGGTGACCTTATGTTAGTTAAACTCAAACCTTACCGTCAAAGTTAAGTGGCGAGTAAACGTATTCAGAAGCTTGTAGCAAAGTTTTACAGGCTAATAAGATCACCAAAGCTGTTGGTGAAGTTGCATTTGAACTGGAGCTCCCAACAGAATAAAAAATCCATCCCGTTTTTCATGTGTCCAAACTTTGACCATTCCTTGGAAATGCTACTGCTGCCCCCCTTTCCTTACCACCCATTATTGCCACAAACCATCGTCAAATTCAACTAATGGCCGTCATTGCTTCCAAAATGGAAGGAGATCCACCAACTGAGTTTGTGTTGGTACAATGACATGGACTTTACCCAGAGGACTCTAGTTGGGAGTCACTTACAGAATTGTTAGCTGAATTTTCAGAATTACACCTTGAGGACAAGGTGTTTGTTCCACGGGAGGGAGATGAAGATATGAGACGTGGGCTTGAGGATGATGAGATGGATCCCATTGAGGAGATAGCAGATCAATACCTTAAGGCCCAAAGGGAGAAGAGGCCCAAGAGGAATGTTGGACAACCCAAGTGGATGGGTCCATTCGTGGTGGACATTCCAAAACGCAAGAGTAAAGGCAAAGATAGGAAAGATTAGTTAGATTCTAAATTGTTGGGACATTGCAATTTACCAATTCTTATCTGTTTGTTATATTGTTTGTCTTTTTCCCTTGTAATCAACTATATATATGCTACTCACTTTTGGTGTGAGGTTATGAATGAATTGATTTCAAATCTTCTCTCTGATTCTCTAAATTTTTCTCTCCCTCTTCCTCGTTTCTTTTCTGGAGATTACCTATCCTCGAAGCTAGGTGTATTAGAGAATATAGCAATTATGGAGACTAAGTCCTTGATAGACAGCAACATTGGTATCCACGCATGCCACCCTTAAAAGGATACCCCAAACGGGCCAACCTTAAACAATAATGGAAACAGGCAGCACACAAATTGGAGATGTCTTATAATAGAATCAAAGTAAATTTCTCCCAAAACTATTCAGAAAAAGGATCCGAGTAGGATAAAATTGAAATTAAAAACAAAAGACTTTTAAGAAGTACATTAAACAATTTCTAAAGCATAGAAAGAATTCAAATAAATTGGGAAACTTCTAATAATCAGGAAAAAAATAGCAAAATAAGAAATGGTTAATTTAAGAACACCAACATATTGTACTGAAACAACTTGAATGAAAAATAATTTGTTTTTCTAGTTGATGGGAAAATTAGAATCCTATATAAATTACTGAATATTTCAATAATAATGCAATTTAATTGAGTTATGGAGCTAATTTTCTTACTTGAAATAAAAACGAAAGCAATGCATATAATTGCCAAGAATGAGCTTAGACTGATGATTCTGACAGCCATTCTGTGAAGATCTCCTTCTTCTTCCTTCTTTTGTGGGGTAATGTGGAATAGATCAACACCCTAGGCTATTTAAGAACATGTGAAAAATAAATGTAATATTATTAGGGTCAAATCCTTTATTATTAAAGTCTAATTTGGTATATTAGTATTTTTAATTGCTTATTTTATATTAAAATATTTAATATATTATTAATTTTTTTTATAAATAAATTATTAAATCATATAAATAAATATATTTTTATAAAAGTTATAAAATTTATATTTAAATAAATCATAAAAAAGTAAGATATAAAAATATTAAAAAAAAGATGTATCAGATAATAAATGAAAAATAATAAATATATCATTAAATCTTTAAGATGATCAAATCATTAAAATAAAATTTTAAAACATTATATATATATATATATATATATATATATATATATATACACGATCTTTTTACATTAATATAAGTATAAAAACTATTATATTCGACTTAAGCTTTTTATTTAACTTATATCTAACGAATTATAATTTATTACTTTACTTATATGATATATATATCGTTTATATTTAAACATGAAAAAATATAAACACACTTCAATGAATTAGTAAGCTTTACTTTTACAATAAACATTTAATGTAATTAGCTATATCTACTTTAAAATTGAATAAAATAAATGTGATTATTACATTTTTAAAATTTGTTAACTTACTATAATTTATTATCATTATAATCCATTAAGAAAAAGGATTGAGAATGTATAGTGAAAATAAAATATAACATATGTTTATATACTCTCTTTCACAATAAAAATAAAAACTCTTTTTTTTTCTTAGATTTAATGTGGAAGATTGCTTATATTATTTCTAAACATTCGATTTACCCTTTAAATGTGTACTGGCATTCATTTTATTCATTCCTAAACATTCATTTAAAAAAAATTAATTCACATTTTTTTAGGTGACTTAAATTTTTATAAACTCATTTTTTTAGGTGACTTAATTTTTTATAAACTCATTTATTAAGATTTATATCATCCAATTTTAGGCATAGAAAATAAATAAAAATGTTTTCATGAATTAGTGAGTTTTACTTTTACAATATTCATTTTATGTGATTAGTTGTAACTGCTTTAAATTTGGACGGATAATCAAAGAGATGGTGCATATATAAGGTGATTATTACATCAGTTTTAAAATTTTTAAATTATATTAAATAAGATTTATTATAAATAATTATCCATTAAAAATAAGCAACTCTAAGACATTAAAATTATACAAATGTCAATATATAGTGTACTTGATTTATGACTTATTAAAATCATACACATGGTGTCAAGACACATTTATCACACACTAATCTCCTTAACTATTAGAGGAGAAAGTTAATGTGCATAATCTATCCATCAAGAGTAAAATTCACATATAGGAATCGAGCACATCAACATGCTATGAAGTAAAGCATCATCTATTTTAGTACTTTACAATACAATCCCTTCTTTTAAAGGTTTAATCAAATGTCATATAGAATACGTGAATACGGCGCTTCACTATGATTTTCTTGCCATCAATAGTTGTAATAACATCCCTATATATATATATATATATATATATATATATATATATATATATTATATATATATTCTTAAAACAAATTCAACACATGAAAAGTGGGGTACATTCATTAGTTCAATCGTTCAAGTAGAGTAATTCTAACGCATACAATATATCTATATTTCTATCTCTATTCGTAGCACCTGTAAACATGATCACAGTTAAATAATTTCCTATAACATCCATGTTCAGTAGTTATTTCATCTCAATTTGGTACATCATAACACATTCATAATATAGTTAATCATGCCAAAGACCAAACTCGCATACAAAACTGGCCACATAACATTATGATAAAATATCAAGTATTCATACGTAATTTGTAATATCCCATATTTATTAAAATTATTTCTTTTATATAACTATAAAAATATCATCAATTATTTGAGTAAAATAAGTAAAAGATAAGTGAATGTAGAAAAGATCTTCGTGTATGTAAGATTTGGATTACTGAAATTGAGTAAACTTTTAAAAATTTGCACATACACATTAAAGATTTTCAATTCACAATATAAAGAAAAGTTGAAATGCTTTATTAACAATTAATTACTAAATATTACACATACATTTCTGAATAATTCCTTTCAGTAAATTTATCAAAACACTTCAATTTCTAATTAAAATTTTTCATTAGAATCACATATAATTACATATGACAAATAATTTTGAATAAAACTTTTTCAAAAATATCATTACAATTCTTCCTTAAATATATTAAACTCTGCAGAACAGTTTCTTTTCCTACCATTACTTGCAAGTATAATCCTAGAACGGATCAACCTTCCTTACCTTAAAATAGTTGTAAGGGTGAGCATCCCTTACTATGAAGCACGATTGTGCTTACCATGAAGTATGAATGTGCTTACACTGAAGCACGATTATACTTCAATTATGCACAAGTGTTGTTATAGTCTAGACTTGGAAACCTTCATGTTCATCACTTTACAGATTTAATACCTAACATTTTTAACTTCTAAAACCTTAGAGTTTTTATTTATTAAATCCTAAACTATCATACAACATCAAATTAATGACAATCAATCTCATAATTGTAGTCATTGGCTAACTTTAATCCTCAAAATTCCTTTCCTAAGGTTAATACAATTTAGGGAAAACTTCAATGGAGAACTAATCCTTTACAAAGAATCACAAAATTCACAACAAGACTTTAGTACCAACTGTTAGATTTTAATCCATTATATAATTTCTATCTTTGATCTCACATTACAAAATTACTATTCTCATTGATCTTGAATTACATGGTTCTCACACAACATACAAGTTCTCTCACTATCAAGGGCTTACAGAGCACTAACCTAATCTATTACGCTTTAATGTGATCTCCTTTTTGGGGTTCTTTGAGCTCTTGATATTTTTCCCAACTTTTCTTTCCACTTTTAGCTCTCCTCTGATGGTTGAGAGAAAAGTTCTTTTTTGAATATCGTAAGACCGTAAGATAGAGAATGCATGTAACTCTTATTTTGATAATCACTCTTTTATTTTGATTACCGTAAGACAGTAAGACCGTAATATAGAGTTTCCTCATAATTTTATTTCTAATTATATCCTCTATAACTCTAATATTTTATATTTAACAATCATCACATTAAATTTTTAATTATAGTCAAATTATAAGTTACATAAGTCACTATATGAATTATTAAAATAATCCAATATTACAATGCTCAAAGAGTGATACAATAATACCTTAATACATAATCATTACATAGGAGAGCATGCGTAACCAAAATAAGTAAACAACAATAAAAATAAAATTTTGTACTAAAATAGTAAAGAAAGACTTTAAATAAACACCAATAAAGGTATATTTTGTCATGAATCAAAGTTAAGAATGATCTTAACAAACTTTAAAATAAGAAGAAAAAAAAAGCATAATTAAAGAAAACTTGGTGAGTTTATAGAAAAAGAGTAGAAGGAGAGTAATTGTAACACTCTCATTTTGTAATTTATAATTATTGCAATTAATGTTAGTTGTTCGTGCATGTTATTTGAAATTAGAAGTGTTTAATTTATGTGAACTATAGGATATCTCGCTGTAGCAAGACAAATCTCATTGTAGTGAGAGTGAGACGGTGAAAATTGAACCTTCTGGAGATCTCTCGCTGTAGCGAGGATGCTATCACTGTAGTTAGAATGACAGACAGCAAAGGAAAAAAACTTTTGATTTTTTCGCTATAGCGAGAACTTCTCGTTGTAGCGAGAAAGTCGCGAGTTTGAGAGATATTTAAAGAATTCTCGTCTTAAAATCTTCATTTTCAACCAAATCATGTATCCCTCTCTATCCTCTTTGTTCTCTCCCTCTCCCTTCTCAGAAAAAACTTCCAATAACTCTGGATCTCCTTCAGATTTGAGCTCAAACATCCGTTCTTCTCGGATCTAAGTAAGTTTCTAGAGCTCATCCCTTGGATCTCCTTCCTATTTCTCTTTTATCTTTCTCCTTTTTATAATAGAAATATACCTTGTGATGTTAATAAATAACTCTAGTCTTTGGTAGTATATTAGATCGAGACGTGGAATTTCTCTTTACAGCACACGAAGAACATAGTTTTTGAGATCCATTTCCAGGTAAGAGGAGTATTTCTAAGTCATACTTTTATTTTTATATGTAGTGAGCCCATGAGAGCTAAAGTAACCTATTTAGTAATAATATATAAAATTTTTTATAAAACTATATGGTAAAAGTGGATTTTTTTTAGTACAAAGAAAGGTTATGAGTTTATTTGAAATTACTAGAATCAAATTTTTATCAAAAGTCATGAGCTAGAACAACACTAAGAAATTTTATAATTATGTTACTTGAGATGTATAGGAGTTAAGTAATAAAAGACAGAAAATACTGAACTCTAAGTTCGAAGATTCTATTGAGACTGAGAAAATATGACCTCTGGTGAATTATTATGAAATTGCAAGAGTTGGACTGAGTGTAAAGGTGTCTAACCTTCGGCATATTGTTTGGTTGTTGATCGTGAGTGTCGCGCTCGGACAAATTAATAAAAATCGAATTGCATAAAAATTATGTAGTAAAAGGTGCAATCTGAGTCGTCTCCCAACGATGATAATGTTATATGATTATAAAATTAGAGGGGGTTTGATTTATAGAATAACACTAATTAGAATCAAAAGTTAACAAGAATTAAAAACTCTAATCCAAGAATTTAGAAGAACTACGACCACTCTATCATCGGATTCTAAGAAGATGCATCAACCAATAAATTAGTGATTAACATTAAATTCGAATGAAACCTCAATTCAAATTAAGCATTCACATGAGAACCCTCATGCATTCGATTAACACACAATTCGCTCAAAGTTCAGAAACCTCTAGAACCTAATCGATTTGTGTTAATTTAATTCACCAATGCCATTAATCTTAGATCTCAAACCTGAAAATCTAATTCACACTCCTTCAAGAATTAATTACATACATCAACCGAATAATATATAATCAAACAACTGTAGAATTATCAATCCAAACGAAGAACTTCAAATCAAAATCATAATTAGCAAAAAGAGAAAGAATGAAGAGATGAAACAGAATTTGTTGTTAAATAAATTGTGAAACTAATCCTCAAGAGTGTCTTAATCCTTTTTGAAAGGAGTTCTACAACTCAAGATATAGTCCAGAAACCAAAACAGTATCAGAATTTACCAAATACTGAAAAAATTAAATAAAGCCCAAATAGAATTCAAACATCATAACATGATCCAATTCAACCAATTAAACACAAAAGAGGATTAATGAGCTAGGAATGAGAGGAAATAATGTTATAAAAATTCAATTGATCAAATTCCCCCACACTTAGCTCTTTCATGTCCTCATGTAAGACATAGTCAAGCAAATAGAAACATGTAACCTAAAAATCGTAGAATAATCAAAACAAATAAACAAATTCTCCAATGAATCCTTAGAAGTGCTGAACTTAAGGACACAAAATCAAATAAAGCAGCATCAAGAGTTCTATAACAATCAAACATCCAACTCTTAACCTCTCAAAAAATGCAAGCCAAGCAATATCATTCAAAGTGTATAGATCAAGCATGAAAGATCTCACAAGATGGTGTATATAACTCAACTCTCAAATGTATGGTTCAAAGTGTTTCACTCAAGTCACCTCAAAAGACAATGTATTACCATAAGCTTGTTAATCTTCTACTTCTCCACTACTTACAATCATATGCAAACACAAATTAAGAGGGCTTTATTCAATGGTTGTAATGGGACTAAGGTAAGGGTAGGAAAATAAAGTGTATAGATCAAGCATGAAAGATCTCACGAGATGGTGTATATAACTCAACTCTCAAATGTATGGTTCAAAGTGTTTCACTCAAGTCACCTCAAAAGACAATGTATTACCATAAGCTTGTTAATCTTCTACTTCTCCACTACTTACAATCATATGCAAACACAAATTAAGAGGGCTTTATTCAATGGTTGTAATGGGACTAAGGTAAGGGTAGGAAAATATGAGGATATAATAAGATACAACCAAAGAGAATAGGAATAACATTGGTCCTTAGACAGATCAAGCCATAACACACATTTACTCTCCTTGGACTTTCTTTTCCCTTTATCAAAAATTCCCATTTTCTTTGTAAATTTTATTATTATTATTATTATGTATTTTTTTCTCTTTTTTTTTCTTTTTCTTCATTTTTTTCTCTTCTTGCATTCTTTCCGAACCCCCACACTTGAAATGCAATAACATTAATGAAACCAATGCACTCCCTATTTTCTAAGGTTAAGTATAACATGGTTTTCCACTTAAAGCTTATAATGTGCTAGAAGCTAAAGAATTGTCAATAAGGCTCAAAGGGGCTAAACAAAGGGCAAAATGCAAGGTAAGCTATATGGCCAAGTGGGTACAAATTTGAAAAAAAAATGCCTCTATCATGTTCATAATTCCATATGAAAATTATAGCCTCAAAGAAGAATTAAAACAAGTTCTAGAATGACAAAATCTAAGAGGAAAAACACACAAGAAAGAAAAGAATGGCATGAATTTCAACCATCCAAAAATAAGGCTCAAAAGCTCGCAAAGGTAAAGTCTAACATACTCAATCATACAAATCAAAATCAATCACCCAATTCACATATATCAAGAGGAAGAAGCAAAAATGAAATCATGTAAGAACTCTATCCTCCTTAATGACTAATGCCTTAAGTCAACAACTTCCAATTCAACAAAGGAAAATAAAACAAAATAAAACAAAACAAAAACAATGCTAAATAATAAAAATCTATTACTCTCCCCCCCAC
This sequence comes from Abrus pulchellus subsp. cantoniensis, assembly GCA_024086825.1. Classification (NCBI taxonomy): domain Eukaryota; kingdom Viridiplantae; phylum Streptophyta; class Magnoliopsida; order Fabales; family Fabaceae; genus Abrus; species Abrus pulchellus. Next base: position 19,829,645 of record CM044056.1, read on the forward strand.
ACTTCAATTTTACATTGTCCTCAATGTAATGTATAATGGAAATGTAAGTATAAGGAAAAGCAGAGAGGAACTCCCTAATCAAGCATAAGTGGCCACTAGCAAGCGGATCTCCTCAATGGTCTCCAAGGATGTGTCCTCATGAAAAGGCTTCAAGCGGTGGCCATTCACTGTGAATACTTTATCTGGTCCAAGCTCCAAAATCTGTACAGTACCATGTGAAAAAATCTTACTTACTATATAGGGGCCAAGCCACCTAGAACAAAGCTTACCAAAAAAGAACTTGAGGCGAGAAACTCAAATGCAAGACCATTATTGAATGCAGAAAATAAATTGAAAACTTTTAAAAGAAAAAAAAATAATTATGAGTTGTATCCCTAGATATTCCTCCTTTTTCTCATAAATTTGTAGCACTTCATTTAATTGGGAACATGAAAGAAATAGTTGTGGAGGGATTTCCAGCTGCTTCATGAACTTAATAAACTTCTCTTCATGTTCTTCATTTCCTTGATGTACAGAACATCGTGTCTTGCTAGTGAACCTAGGCTGCTCCCTTGAATATACAATGATGTAATATTTATATTTCAACTGCTCAAGAAATGGCTTTAACTAAATGCAGGGGGAACTTTAGAGAAGGAGACAATGTAAGAATTGAAGCAGAATCTGCAGTGGATGCATCATGATTTACTTTTTTAGAATCTGCAATAGCTACATCAAAATCACCATAAACATATGTATCAATCTTAATACAGATGCTACATTTTGCAGAATCATTACATGCATCGCAAGTAAAAGAATCATAATAATTAGCTAAGCTAGGATAATCAATATAATCTGAAAACTCAGCCAAATTATCATCCACTAAATTATCTAACGAATCAATATAGCAAACTGAATGAAATGAGTGAGGAATAGTTTGCTCAAAATTTTGTACTGCATTAGTAGCAGTAGCATGAGGAGTAGAAGTAAATTTTGCACTTGCTGGACTGTATTCACTTCCTGGAGTGGTAGCATTAGAATTTTTATCCATTGGTTGCTGCTCTTGCAATTCTTGAATGGTCTTTCTTGAACTCAAAGTAATAATCTCTGGTTCAACAACTGGTTGTGCAGACAGATTACCAGGACCTTGAGACTTCAGCTCGTTTACTGTTGTTGCTAACTGACCAATTTATGTTGGCAGATCCTGGATGCGGGCCTCTATTCTATGTTGGAGTTTAAGATCGTTAATTGTCATCTCCCTTATCAACTCTTCCAAGGAAGCCTCATTCTTGGAAGGTGCAACATTTTGTGGTGGCGGATGATGTTGTTGCTGCATAAAATTCTCCCATCCCAAGTTTGGATGACTCATCCAACCTGTAGGCTCATATAATGTAGGACAGAAATTAGTATGATGTTCAGGTGAATTACAAATTTTACACAACATTGTAGCCATTTGTGACAATGTCAACTACTTGTTCTCTAGTCTTCTGTGATCAGCCATATAAAAATTCTCTGAGCCATAATATCTAAATAAGAATGAAAAGAAATAATTTTTTTTTCAGAAACCACCAACCAGCGTCTGACCTATTGCTATTGTGTAGATCTCGTTGAGCTATATGAAATGCATATATTACAATAAGAAATATGAGTTGTATGCAAAAAGTTATGTCACTTTTAAGTTTGGACAGAGATCTACACGTTCAGATACACGGCCGTGTTCTTTTTTGACGAATGCAGAATGCAAAAATGGAGAAACACAACACAGAATGTAGATAATTGAATGATGTAATACTAAGCAATGATAGATGACTACCTACTATGATATTCAAAGGCTACCAAAACAGAATGCAATTACACAATTATGCTAAAGGAAAAGTGTTAATTGTGCAGAATCCTAATTCAATAATAATAATAATAATAATAAAATGCTAATTATGCAAAATCCTAATTAGATGTAAAATGGAACATAGAATATGCAATGCAATCAAATTAACACAGAATTATATAATCAAATAATATCATCATCCCCGGCATCGGCGCCAAAATTTGATCGCGAGTGTCACAATCTGACAAATTAATAAAAATTGAATTGCATAAAAATTATGTAGTAAGAGGTGCAATCCGAGTCGTCTCCCAACAATGATAACGTTATATGATTATAAAATTAGAGGAGGTTTGATTTATAGAATAACACTAATTAGAATCAAAAGTTAACAAGAATTAAAAACTCTAATCCAAGAATTTATAAGAAATACGACCACTCAATCATCGGATTCCAAGAAGATGCATCAACTAATAAATTAGTGATTAACATTAAATTCGAATGAAACTTCAATTCAAATTAAGCATTCACATGAAAACCCTCATGCATTTGATTAACACACAATTCGCTCAAAGTTCAGAAACCTCTAGAACCTAATCGATTTGTGTTAATTTAATTCACCAATGCCATTAATCTTAGATCTCAAACCTGAAAATCTAATTCACACTCCTTCAAGAATTAATTACATACATCAACCGAATAATATATAATCAAACAACTGTAGAATTATCAATCCAACCAAAGAACTTCAAATCGAAATCATAATTAGCAAAAAGAGAAAGAAGGAAGAGATGAAACCAAATTTGTTGTTGAATAAATTGCGAAACCAATCCTCAAGAGTGTCTTAATCCTTTTTCAATCCTTGGACTAGATGAAAGTCTAAGCCTCCATGAATGGAGGGAAACAAAAAGTAAAAATGGAAGAGAAAAAACAAGAGAGAGAAGAGAAGAGAAAAGAGGAGAGGAGCCAAAAATAACTTTAAATTCAAAATTTAAAAATTTCGTTCGTCACTTTGTTCCATTTTTTAGGCTATGAAAACGGCCTTTTTTTGGTTCGTGGCCTGAAGGACAATTGTAGCCTTGGATGTTAACTTCAAAACGCCACTGGAATGGGCTTAATCGAACATCTGTGGACTGAGATATGGCCCAAATACTGCACCTTACTCAGGATCTATGACTGTAGCATTTTGACTTCTTCCAGGCCCAGTTTCAGCTTCTTATCATTAGAATTGGTTTCTGACCTCTCATAGAAATTGTGCACCTTTCTCTTAGCTTTCCTACAAATCAAGAATCAAAATGAAAGGAGTTCTACAACTCAAGATATAGTCCAGAAACTAAAACAGTATCAGAATTTGTCAAATACTGGAAAAATTAAATAAAGCCCGAATAGAATTCAAACATCATAACATGATCCAATTCAACCAATTAAGCACAAAAGAGGATTAATGAGCTAGAAATGAGAGGAAATAATGTTATAAAAATCCAATTGATCAGTTGTATGTTGTGAGATTTGTGGTAGACTAATATATTGTATTGACAACTTTCTATGTTAGACTGGCATGATGCAATAAGTATAGATATGAATTGATAGTTGGAATGTATTCAGATTAATTAAGTTCACATGAATAATTGAAATATTTATTGATTTTGAAAGTGTGTGATGTATGAAAGAGAAGTAATGAGATGCATGATTATGAAGCTTGAGTTAGAATAACTTGAAAGGGTAATTACGATATATATTATAGTACTTGAAGATGTATTATAAAATATATTGTGATCCACGGATTTATATAAATCGGAACTCATGTATTATAACATGTTGATTGATAAAAGAATATGGAAATGAGAAATGTTGAGAAAGAGAAAGAGAACAAGTATCATAGTATAGAGATACACTGGGGGTATAGAGTTTGGAGAAGATTTGAAAAATCTTGAGGAAATGAGGATGGTGAATGCTAATGATAAAACGGTGCATAATAATTTGATGAAAAATAAACATTCACAACCCACACCCTCATTTCTTGACGAAACTTCTAATTATACCTTTGTTAAAAGGAGCCAAGGCGGCACACATGTATCTGTGATATTGTAGCTAACCAGTAGCTATCCATACTAGGAAGTCTTCAAGGGATCCTAGGGACAATTATTACAAAAAGTGTTATAGATGTGATATGGTATAGAATATGTATGATTATAATATATGTATCGTAGCAGATTGATTTATGTTGTTATAATATATGTTGTAGTACATCGACGGGTGTGACTGGGACACATGTATTGTGACATATTAATTAAAATGATATGATACGTGTATAATAACATACAGGTCAATATAGAAATGTATGTATAATGATTGAATTGTTGTATATGCTCTGATTGATAGTTGCCTTATTGCATGTGCTTGGATATGATAAGTTTCAATATGAGTTGTTCACTATTAGTAATGAATTTAAATAGGATATTAGGCAATAACTTTAGTTCTTTTAAGATAATTTATAATAAAAGATACTTAGTGGGGTGAGAAATACTCACCCTTATTGATATTTTCAGGTAATGAAAGAAAGGAGACAGAGATGATTGATTCATTCTAGGTCATACTCGTCAAGAACTATGAGAAAGAAACTGATCAGATACAATTAAATTAAATGTAATAGATATATAAATCTTTTGATGTATCTTATTTCATTGATAGACAAATTTTGAATTTGATAAATTTGTTAAATTTTATTAATTGGTATTTCCATATTGTATCATTTCTACAAAGTTGTACAAATTATTACTAATTTTTTTAATAATATTTTTAATAATGTAAATTATTTAAAGAAAATTATTTAAATAAAAGAAGGATATTATAGTAATCATAATAGTAGTGGAAGGAAAAAAAAGTGTCCAAACAAAAAATCTATAATAAATAAATCCTCTTAGAATCCTCTTTAGAATTAGGAGAGGGCCTATAAATCCATCTATAATGTATATATTTTTATTATTATATGTATGGTTAAAATGCATTAGATTAGCAATATTCGTCGACCTTGTAGCACTTTTTTCTTTGTTGGTCTCAATTAGGTGTTTCAAGGAATAGATGGGACCTCAATTTGCATGAAAATTTTCATAAAAATTACAAGATCTAACATGATTAAAACATACACTCAAGCTTAAAGATAAACAAATTACATTTCGTTTGGTTTTATTTTTATATCAAAAATCAAAAACTAAATGTAATATTGAAGTCAAACTAAACTAATCTTTTAAATCAATTTTTACATAACATTTGTTTTCTAAATTTAATTTTTATATCAATTTTTACTCAAACCTTTTTACTTTATTTTTATAATTGTTAGAAAAAACAAAGAACAAGAGAAGAGACATTAATCAAAGTGGTAAAATAGTAAAAAATTGATGAATTTGTTGATAAAAAATAAAGAAAATATATTAAGAGGTAAAAGTCTAGAATAGATAAAAGCACCACATATTTATGTAATTTATAGTAAAATTAAAGAAAAAATAGTTTTTATTCAGGAATATTATAGGAAAATTAATATATGAATATACAAGTATGGTTCAGTTTGATTTTATCCGATTTTAACAATCAGAACTGAAAACAAAAATCAAATTACAGTAAAAAATGATTTTTCAGTTCTTAATTATTTTGGTTTAATTGATTTTATTTATTTATTTTGATCAGTTTGGCAGTTTGAAAATAATTTAGTTCAATTTTAACACTCTTAAGGAAATGTGCTATCACTTTAATATACTTTTTATTTTAAGCTAAAATTTATTTAAAATCATGAGTCTCACTCCTAATTTAATAATTTTTACTCATATTTTTAAAATTTAATGAATTTTAGTCAATAAAGAACTGTGCCAGAGAAATATGTTCTTTTAAGTCTTCACTTAAAATATGCGTAACTCAAAGTTCAAAAAATAGAACTTTTTTCTTAAAATATAAAAGCAATTCCTAGAATGAAATCTTTTAAGCTTAAGGAAAAAATCAAATGAAAATGTGGAAATTAAACAACTAAAACCATATTTGTAATTAATATAAAGGTCTTGCTAGTTGTAAATTCTGTCTAAGAAATAGAAAATATTAAAAATAATATTAAGGATATGAAATAAGTGTATTAACAATAATTTTAGCAAAACTTTGCAAGTGTAAATTTTTAACCAAAACACTAGTTAATATTTGTAAATTCTGACTAAGAAATAGAAAATATTAAAAATAATATTAAGGATATGAAATAAGTGTATTAACAATAATTTTAGCAAAACTTTGCAGTGTAAATTTTTAACCAAAACACTAGTTAATATTTACCTTAATTTAAGTGAGTTAAGTTGATAAAGCATTTTATTTCAGCAAATTTTTCACTTTAAAAGGATTAAATACAAAAGAAATAATGATATACATAAGAATATTATATAAGAAATGGTAATATACGTGAAGACAGTGGATAGTAAGACTTCTAGAAAGTCTAGTAAAAAACAAGTTGAAAAAAAAGAAGATAAATTTATTCAAAAACAATTTTTATCAACCAAATGTCTAAAAATTTAATTTTTGACTAAGCTCTATTACATTATAGATCCATATAATCAACCTCACTTAATAAAATAAAGTTTAGTTGTTGTAGGAGTTAATTACAAATTATATTTTCCACTAGAAAGAACAAATTTCAAGAGACTAGAGCATGCTGAGAAGGAACCAAATAAAATACATTATTGCAAAGAATGTCTTCTCCTTTATCCCCTTTATCCCGGAAACACACATGTATCCTGGTTTTTATTGGCATAGTATGCTTATTTTTCCTTTACTTTGTTTTCTTTTGTGATTCTTAAGAGAGTGTTAAGATTCAAAGAGGATCAAATCCTTCATTGAGCATGCCAATGTAATTCAGAAGTTTACTAAAATGAGACAGGAGGAAAATAAATTAAAAAAAAAAAAACTAAAAAATCACAAGTTTCTTACAACCATTAGGATCACAAGTTTACGATGGAAAATGAAACTTAATAACAAGTTCAAAAGATAGGTTATTAGTTTATTGAGAACCACCGAAAATTTCAGAAGTTTAACCTGCAGAAAACTGCTCCTTCAGCAAATCATTGAGAGAAAGGCAATCTGATAACAACAAATTACACTGAAAAACAAGCACCATGTCATATGGCATATCCTAGCAACCCCTCATAATTGTAGCGCAGAAGAATAAAACAAGATGGGGTCTTTCAACACCAACAAATTATTGCAAATGCCTATATTCATGTGCTCTTGCAGTTTAAATGATCATGTTGATTTGGTGTAGAAGCGAATACCAACTGCCAAACCCAAGATAAACAAGGGAACTAGAAATTGGAGAATCTTGATGATGAACTCTGGTGTCTTGTCCTGATTATAGTGAGGTTGTTTTGGAGGAGTGTACTTAACCTTGGAGGGGATGGTTGATGTGTCGATGTCTCCAACGTAGAACTCGTCCATCATGGCTACCGCACTGGTGCTGTGACCAATGTCGTCAAAATCATTGCTTGCATCTTTCCCTGCAAACACGAGTCATTTGGACCAAATTGAGACATTTACAAAAGTCTCATTTTGTTGAGATCAGGAGGCATGATGAAAGATTAGGTGCATGTTTGGTTTAGCTTATTTACAGGAAATAATCGCTTGTTTTTGGCAGTTTTGTGAAAGACCATTCGAAAAATAAGCAATTATTTCCTTGAAAAGAAGCTCAATCAAACATGCACTTCTGTGCATTCAGAGACAAGGTTTGATACCTGTGGAAGACAACAGGACCTCATCCCCACCAGGGTGGTCCTCCAAGAACTTTGTCACATTATAAACCTGCACGAAAAAAGATATGATGAGGTAAGGAAACAGAGGCCACCAGCATGACATGGTTCCAAATCCACTAGCATATCAAAAACCCAGCACTCCCAATTTCTACAATAGTTGACTAATCTCTAATTTACCTCAAAACCTCAAAAAGTCTATAAAATGGCACAATGGTATTTTCTTAAACCCCACTGGCACAAGACTCAATTCTCTCTAGCATACACTCACCAACTGATCATGATCTATGAGAATGAGAAATGAATTCCAACCATTCTGCATCTCATGACTGCGTGTTTCAATGGAGAAAGACATAAAAAATTGATAAATGAGACATGCAGAAAGACAATGTAACTCAAGAGTGAGTACATCCTAGTCACAATTCCAAAGCATTTTTTATTCCTGTATAACAAACAGGATGTGCAACTTGAAAGATGTGAATTACAAAGAAAATCAATGCAAGAGATCTGGAAGATTTTTCTTATTTCCAGAGTTTACAAGTTAACCATGAAGGAAAAGAAGCACAAATTAAGCATGTTTGTTTGCAATTTTTAAAAGAGTTTTCTCTTTTTAAAAACTAAAAATACATGTATTTTTAGTTTTTAATTTAGTTTCTAAAAAGAGAAAAAAAAAATTTAAAAATTGCAAACAAACATACTTACTTCCTCCTATTTTTCAAAACTACTCTAGTGGTTTAAATTGCAGTCCACAACCACAATTGTAGGTGCAAACATTAAGGATTTTATAATCTATGGTATGCAACCACATTGCGACCGCATTAGCTGCACTTATCTGCAACTTTTTGCACTTTCAAGGGATTATGACATAACCACAACCGCAATTTAAAACCTTCAAGACAATGAATTACTCAGGTATAGTATGAAAGCAGGGTCAACATCCATACCTAACCATTAATTAGTCATCACTCCATATGTCAAATATTCCACCCAAATTCAATTTTATTTCATAGGAGTAACCAAAAATCCTCAACATTCCACCATTCAATCACAATCCAGAACACGAAGGTAGCACACAGTATCAATTAATTTAATCAGAAAAAAAGCAATAAATCTATTTTAAAAACTTAATCTAATGTGAAATATGGCTACAATATTCAGATTAACAATTCAAAAACTGCACTTCAAAAAACATAAAATAAAATATTATAGCCTTCAGACAACTAAAACCATCAGTCAGTAACCGGGTCAACTTCAACTCAGTATTCTTTCAGCAATAAAAAATGTGCTTTGGAAGAAGCACTTTATATTATATGCTTCAAACAAACAATGCTAGCTGCAAAACACAAAATAAAAGCACTAGCAACTTTTCTGTAATTTTCAAAAAAAAAATAAAATTACATGCCTGGAGATAAAATAAAATAAAAAAACCATAGCCCTTAAATAGATCTAACTAACCCTACTCCTCTAAGTGTAGTTTTAACAAAAAGAAAATGAAAAAACCACGTGAATCTCAACCAGTTCAAAAGAACCTCCAATGGTTGAAATCTAACTGGTTCCACTCAACTCAAAAACACAAGAACCTCAAAACAATGAAAGAAAAATGGAAACCCCACAAAGCAAAAAGGCAATACCTTGCCATGAATGACAAGCCAACAGTCTTTGGCATTGTTGTGCTGAGAGACTTCGGCCAAAGTGAAAACCTTGCTGCGTTCCCCAGCCATTGTTGTGCTGAAAAATGCAACACTTGTTAATAGTGTGACCCCAACTGCAAATTTTGAAGAGGATTTGAATAAGAACAAATTGGTGGTTGGTGAGAAATGAATTGCGAAATTTGGTTGGTTGGTTGGTTGGGCGATCGACGCTGGTGATGGGTTGGTGAGGGTGGAAAGGTTTTGTCATACCAACCCCCTAGCCACTTTTAAGTCCAATTATCATTTTTTTATTATAAATAAATTTATAATTTAATTATATTATTATACCATATAATTAAAAATTATTAATTTTTATAAAATCATTTGCATAATTATATTTAAGGTAATTTTTAATTAATTTAGAGTATAAAAATATTTGTGTTGACATTATATCAAAATTAAAATAATAAATTTGTGTGAATTTTATTAAATAATAATAATAATAATAATAATCTTATTCTTTTTTAATAATTCTTGTTGCTTATTTAATAAATTTATCGTAATTTTATTTAATAATAAAAAATTTTATTGTCGAAGTTTTTCCTAGTCAAACTGTCAAAGAGATAAAGTAGAGGTGCAAATTTAATTTTTTATTTTTTTTACAAAAAAAAAAAAAAACACATGGTCGGTTTGGCTATTAATGATGTGTTTTCCGTTTTCCATACTTGCTTTTAATAATATTTTTAAAATTTATTTTGGGTCAGATTTAATAAATATAAATATCAATAAAAAATTCATTTACATTTATCTTGCGTCAGTTTTAATAATTGTTTTTTATTGTTCTGTGCACTCCTTTTCATAATGGGTAACACTGTGTTTAACGAATGAAAATTATTGTTTTGCACCTGCTTGGGAGTTATTTTTTGTCTTTTTTTTTTTGCATCCTATTAAAAAATAATGATTTTTTAAATATCTTTCATGATACAAAAATAAGTTTTTTTCATTTTTTATTATTTTCAAATTTAGTTCAAAAATTTATTTCAAAATTAGTTAATAATTCGAAAAATTAATTTCCAGAATGAAAAAGTAATTCTAGAAACTAATTTCATGCTATAAATTGTCAAAATTAAACATGCTCTTGATTTCATGTGAAAATTAATTTTTAAAAATGTAAAATATCAATTTTGGAAACTTATTTCCAAAAATATAAAATTTTAATATTAGAAAAATATTTTTAAAAAAATTAATAATTCCATAAATTAATTTCTGAAATTGTAAAATCTTAATTCTGAAAACTTATTTATAGAAACATAAAAATTTGATTGTGGAAATTTATTTCTAAAAATAGTTAATAATTCTAAAAATTAAATTCCAAAAGTGTCAAAATATAAATTTATAATTTATTTTAATTTTAAAATTTTATTTTAAGAATCTAATTTTAGAAAATTATTTTTTAAAAATATTAATATTTCAAAATTAATTCTTGAAGGTGTGAAAGTCTATTTAAAAAATTAATTTTGAAATTGTATAATTTAATTTTTAAAACTTATTTTGTTTAAAATGTCGAAGTTAACATATTGAGAAATAGTGACAAAAAGTCATTTTTAACGGTAAATTAAATTTTTTGTAATACACTTAATACAATTGGCGTATTTGAAGAATAATTATGCTTAAATTACAGCCGAAGAAGGTGGAAATAAAAAAAAAAACTAAAACTTAGAATGGTAAGAAGAAGAAAAAAATTATATATATATATATATATAATAGAGATGAAATATGAAAATTAATAGAAAAATATTTTAAATTTAAAAATAAAATTTATAAATTATTTAATATAAAAAATATTTATTATTTTATTTAAATAATTTAAAATTTTGTTAGAAATATTTTAAAAAAAATTATTCTCTATATATATATAAAGGCTAAAGCATTTATGCAATTTTAGTTTTTGTCAACTATTGTATGCTTTCCATAAATTATTAAGATAAATTGATTTTTTGTATTTTTAGGTGGTCTAAAACTTTTATCTTTTTCAAGGGGTAAAACAAGAAATTTTTTACATTGTCAAATTCTTTATATCCCATTCTGCAAAACAATAAACAGTTAATATTAAGATATAGAAATTTCTTTTAACTTATTTAATTCTTTGATTTTTGATGCATTTAAAAATTTAAATTCTATTATTTTTCTTTTTATTGCATGACTAATAATTCTTTCATTACAAAGACTACATGGATACAATAATGTTAAAATAGTGTTCCTAATATTATTTGATTTGTCATATTTTTTACCAATACAAAAGGTATAATAAAATATATATTATTTTTACAAATTTTTGCATGTGTAGCTTGTATTATATATTTATTTTTGAATCATTAGCTGAGGCTAATTTTTCTATTGTTTTTGTATAATATTTTGTTGATATAATTTCTTCTTATATACAATTTATATCTGCTCCTAAATCTATTAAAGATATCATATTGAATCTTTCTTTTTCTATTATTAAACTTATTTCACAATACCATCTATTTACTGTCATAAATGTTAATAATTCTATTTTAAAGATTTCTGTATCTTTTGTTTCTTGTTCTTTAAATATTTTATTATTTTATTCTTTTAATAAATATTTTTCTTGTAATTCAAGTATTTTAAATTCTAATATTGTTTGATTTTATTTTAATTCATGTATTTCTATTTTTAATAATTTTATTTCTTCTTGTAAATATTTTATTGTAATTATAGGTTGTTTGAATTTTTCAAATACATCTTTCATTCTTATTGGTTTAATTTTTATAGGCTTTTGTTCTTCTTTTGTAATTAGTTCATTTAATTTTTTGATAAAGTTATTTCTTAAAGGACCATCTTCTAGTTCTTCTATTAATTTTATTAGATTATTAGTTTGATCTTTTGTTAATGTATTAATTTGGGGACTAAACAATCCTAACAATTACATATTCCTGGTCTTAGACAATAATTTTCATATTCACTTTCTAATTTTTCAGTTATATTATCTAATTAATAAATTTCATTTTTTTATTATATTTTCTTCATTAGAAATTTCATTATCTGATTCCTCATGTTCTGGACTATTTAGTACTGTAGTTAATACTTGTTTTAATTCTGAGTTTTCTAAGGAATTAATTTTTTGTTCTACTTTATAATTTTCAGCATGATGTCCATATTTTCCACATTTCCAACAATTTCCTAAAAAATTATTTTTATTTTTGTTTTCTTGAGCTTTATTTTGATTATTAGAGGGAGTCCTGAATATTTTCTTCTTGTTATTATTCTGAATTTTATTTTGTTTCTTTATTTGTCTTTTATATTTTCTAATAGGAGCTTGTATAGACTCAATTTTGTATTGTTCACAAAAGGTTCTTAATTCTTTCTTATCTGTTAAATTTTGTTTTCTTATTTGATTTTATAATTTAGCATCATTACAAACTTTTAGTTTTGTATATACTATTATATTATGTATTTGTCCAAAGGTTAATGTTTCATAGTTTATTCTTCCATCTGATCTAACTTCTAAGTTTTCTAATATTTTTTTTACTAAATAGAGTTGGTAAAGCAGTGACAAACTTTTCTTTCCAATAAGGAACTATTGCATCTTCTCTAATCATTACTTTTGAAAAAAAAATATCTTTATACCATTGATAATTTGACATAGCGGGACATCTTAAGATTAGTAATTGTATTCTTGCTCTTTCTTTAATAATGTAGGATCTCCTATAAAGTTTTGTATGATACTAAAAGCTATCGTTATTACTGTATCTGATTCTTGATTTTCTTGTTTTACATGAGATAAAATAAATTCTTTATCAGTAAGACTAACATGATTATCTCACCATCCTCTCAATTGTCCCATAAACCCTTGTATTAAAGCTTTTGCCGTAACTCTATCTGATAGTTTTTTCAATTTATAGGCAATTGTTGTCATAATCATTTGTTGTATTGAATATGTAATAGCTTGTTCACTTAAGGCATCTAGATTCCATTCTACTATATCACTTCCTGTGCAAGAGTTTTGTACAAAATTAGGTCTTTATTCTAATAAAACATCTGGTAATGTTGGTCTATTATAATATGGCTTAATTTTTGGATAACTATTGCTAAAATTTATTTTGTTTATATTTGATTTGATTTCTATAACATTTACTGAAGGTTTTTCTATACTTAGATTTGATATTTTTTGTTCAAATTCTTTCAGGGTTTTCGGTGAAAAAGTAGTTATTTTTGTTAGAATTTTCTTAATCCATTGTGTAATTTTCATTATGTAAAATACCTATTATGAAATTACCATTTTCCTGCAAATTTTGAATTACGTTGTTCTCACAATACAATACATGGTTCTCATACAATTAAGAGTTTAGAGAGTACTAACCTGAATCTATTGTTCTTTGATGTTACTCTCTCTCTTTGATGTCGTTGATTTCTTTGTCTCTTCTTCAATTCTTCCTTCCTCTTTTAGCTCCTCTCGGATGGTTGAGAGAAAGCTACTTTCTTGTGTTTACTGTGAGCACACTTAGAGACCGTGAAAGTGATAGAAAATAAAAAATGTCGTCACCCTTATTTGGTAACCGCTCTTTTATTTATTTGAAGGGAGAGGGAAAGGTTTCCTTATAATTGTATTTATAATTATACCCTCTATGACTCTATATTTTATATTTAATCACCATCACATTAAATCATTAATTAGAGTCATGCTATAAGTTACATAGGCCACAATAATAAGATTATTAAAATAATCTAACAATTTTATACATTAGTTTTTTGAAATAACTAAAAATTTTGTTATTAGATTTTGAACTACTACTCCCTTCTTTTTTTTTGCTCTATTCTTGTTAAATGTTTGGTCATGACTTCTAATATTGTATTAAAATAATTTAATTACTAATGTATTTTATTAATATCTGTTTTATCTACAGTCTTATCATTTGAATTTGTCTTTTTAAATGGACTTGCTTCTACTTCTTTATTTTCTATTTTTAATTTAATTTGTTCTATCGGAGGATATTCTGATTCTAATATTTTTCTTGATATAGTTTTCCATGTCTTAGATTTGTTGTAGAGGATTTATTTGTTTTGTGTAAAAATATTCTATATTATTTTTTAAACAATATTGTTCTAACCATGGGGAAAATGAGTATTTATTTTTATTTCTTCTAAATAATTATAGAATCATGTTTTGATTTTTAATCTTTCTTGTTCTGAAAATTTATTAAAGAACCATTCTTTTAATTCTTGATTATATTCTGCATATATTTAAGCTTTTATCCATAGTGTATCTATTATGAAAGCTTCTACTTTGGTTATTGTATTAAGTATTTGGGATGATGTTAGACTATAGCTATCTTCACTATTGTTTTCTAAAAATTTATAAATTAGTATTGATATTCCTAGTTTTGACATATTGTCTAATCCTTTTAATTCTATTGTTGAGTTATCTACAGAATATCTAGCAATCATCTTCATTATTGTCAGCTAAATCTTCATAGTCTTCTAATAAATTAGGACTGTTATCTTTATCTTTAAAATTATTATTAGTATTGGTGGGAGATGATAAAGCCAGAATGTTATTAAATTCTTGTTCATTTCCTGCTACAGATAATTTTGTCAATATTTAGGTTTTTTGAGCAAGAAACTCTTGATTAGCTTTTTCACCTTCCTATATTTTTCTTCGGAGTTTGTCCATGCTAGATTAACCAATGGGCTATCTTTTGTGTATTGAATAAGTCCATATTAAACTTATTTCACCATTTTATTTTGACAATTCTGACTAGCATTTGTATTGTTAACTTTTCCTCTAGCTTAGTTGAGTCATATTCCTACATTGTAATCCAAGTTACTCCGTAACTTGCTACAAAAGATATTAACTGACATTCTGAAGTAAAATAAGTGTTTTTGATGAAATATTGTAATGAGGTCTGTAACACCTTAATTTAATTTTAATAAATACGAAATTTTGTAAATTTTTAAAATAATAAAATTTTTATTTTCAATCCAAATTTCAGCAAACATTTCGAATAAAGAAATGGGTTACAAGTTATATCAAACAGTTGCCATAGGACTTATTTAAATACGACAGTTTTCAAAATAATATCCTAAGTCCTATAACAGTTCTATCCACCCCTTCACTGAGTCCGGTGCTGATCGTCTTGATTACCTGAAAAATGAATGTAAGGGTGAGTACTCTACACTATCCAAAAATACACAGTCAACATAGAGTCTCACCTCTAACACATTTTCAATACATTAAACAAATATAATTACAGACAGCATTATCACATAGGTCATGTCAATTTAACATCGATGCATTCGCGGCATCAACAGCATTTCACATCCATAAGTACAATACACAAACTTGTGCATACGCACACCAGCCACACTCATTGTGGCATTGTGATCACAAATTTACACTATGAATGGTTGTCGATTATTCCCGCCTCACGGATACTATGTGGGCAGTCACGGGTTGCTTAGCAAAGATAGTGGTCAGAGGTCTAGTCAGGAAGAGAGTGTGTGGTCCATGGTGCACCCGTTCCATAGTCAGTGTCACCACCACTCCCTCTTCTCCCAAGGTATTTCTACTGTCCTCATCTCACGCATACTCAGTGTATCGCCGAACCATTCACAGCACATTACAACGGCGCTAACACACTCATTCACACATGCAATATTCATGCTTACAAACGGCACACAACCTATATTCAATTCATATTACACGGCACATAGCCCACATTTTATCCACAATATACGGCACATGGCCTTCATTCATTCATAATATCATTAATTTACCAATCAATGACATTCTATCACACATAATCACCCCTACAAGGCCTAACTATTCTAGCACACATTATATTGTACATCAATTTCCATCAAACACACAATTTCTACTTCCTATCTCAGCCACATAGCACTAATCAACAAAACACATAAAAATTACAACATAATGAGATAGGTTAGAGTCCCCTTTTACCTCGGATTGATGTCTCACACGCTAATTTTATCAAGAAGTACTCTCCCTTACAAATTTCATCTTAAACACATGGAGAAACTCCATGAGAACCTATGGAAACCACGAAAATAAAGAAAAGGGGTGAAAAACTGAAACCCTAACCATTGAAACTCACCTCCAAGCGTTCCCCACTTAATCCAACCTTCAATCAAGGGTTTAGGAATGAAAGGATCGAAGGGATTTTGAAGGGAGAGGGAGAAATAACTCTCCCTGAACCCTAAACCCCCTTAAATTATTTTCTGGTTGTGACACTCCCGCTACAGCGAGATATTAAAACTCAAACAAAACTGCACTCTGGTTTCTATAAAATCTCGCTATAGCGAGACTGCATTCAGAAATGCACCCAAATCTGTCGCTCTGTCGCTATAGCGAGAAGGCGACAGTTCTGGTCCTTCCTTCAAGGGCCCTCTCGCTGTAGCGAGGATAACCCAGTGTTACACCCTGCCCTTAGGCACTTAGCCCATTTTCAGTCCAACCAGTCCAATCCAATCAATCATACATCCACACACACACACACACACACACACATACACACACATATATATATATACACACATATTCATACTCATTACACAGGAAAACACCATCATTACGCATTCAATGCAAATTTACAACATTCATTTATACTTATATACACATATATATGCATTTAGATTTATATAATTAACAATAATTAATATTATAAAATTCGGGGTGTTACAAGGTCTTAGTTATTTCAGGAAATATTTGTAAAGTTGGTCTAAAAGCATGGAACCAATAATGAAACCATCTTAGAAATTTAAGAGAAATTCCTTTTCGGAACCAAATAAACTAAGAATGGGTTGCTGGTCATAAATACATTATATTTCTCTGAGCATCGATATAATCAAAATAATTATATTGTGCTGGTTGATAATTTATTGTAAACAACTTGTAATGGAAAAGAGAATAACCCTAATCCTGTATTGTTAAAATCTTATTTATTTTAAATTTTAAAAATATTATTTCTTGAGTTTGCTCATCTCATTGATGAGTTAGCTCAATGGAGTGGGTGTCTACCAAAATAAGCTCATAAAATTCCCTCCTTTGCTGTGCTGAACAGGGGATAACATAACAATTTTGAGGGGATATCTTTTTTGCTATTTCATTCCTAGGCAATGAAAATCATTTTGGTTCCATGGCCATTATTGAAATACATCCTTCTCTTTCAACGTATTGTTTCTCTTGGGGTATTTGCTTTGTCACACTAGGAGATCCTAGTACTGTAAATTTATTGGCTGATTATATAATTTCTGAAGGAGTAATTAGTTTGATAGATTGAGTTGAAGTTTGTAGAACTTGTAAGGCTGTCATCACCTTTTTCCCTTTTCCTGGTTTTGGTTTTGAAGGAGTATGAGGAGAGGGAGGTTATGAGTCCTCCTTCTTTTTTGGAGTACCATAATAGAAACTAGTCATTTTGGACATATTTATCCTATAAAAATTCTCTTATAAGATAATATGGTAAATAATTTTTATTTTCTTTAATATGTTTCTATTTCAAAATCGAAATTAGATAATAAAGCTTGTCACCTAACAAAAATATGTTTTGAAACTAGGTTCTTGATATCTTCTTGTAAAACTGAAGGGACTGATTTATAATCAGTTCTGATTAGAAATTTTTTGTTATATAAATCATCTTAAAACTTTTGCAAACATAAAACAATTGATAAAATCTCTTTTTTTACAGTACAATGATTAAAACTTTTTCTTGTATTTTTTTCTTTAACACACCTCCATATCCTAAATCTGAGCCATCTATTTCTACTATTAAAAAGGCTTTTGGATTAGGAATTCTTAAACAGGGAAGGGTTTGTACTAAAGTTTTTATTTGTTTGATAACATTAGTCACTTCTATAAATTTATTCAGATGTATATGTTGAGAAATTTTTTTAAAAATACTAACACATCATCTAAATAAATAATAGAAAATTCTATATATGGATAAAAAAATATTATTCATAATTTCTTGGAACTCACTAGGGACATTTTTTAACCCTTGTAGCATAATGTCATGACCTTTTAAAGTAAAATAAAATAAAATAAGATAAAAATTGACAATATGTCCCCTCAACTATGATACAAAAATTTTATTATTATTATTTTTATAGCCTGTATTGATACAGATAAAATTTTCTAAAAGGACATAGTTCATTTAGTATTACCAATCATAGAATCATTGACATACAACTCAACAACTCTAACAAAAGTAATAAACCAAGCATATATAACAACTTATCCAGTATATTAATTTACATCATAGTTTACTCAATATGAAGCTCAACAAAATTTAATAAAAAAAAAAAAGAGGTACTCGGAAATAGATTACAAAACAAAATACTTTACAACTAGACTGAATTTGTAGCTAAATAGTCTAGGTTAAACCAAAACCAAACTACAAAACATTAAAGCTACAAAGTTTCCAAAATAATGACTTCATTTCTCCAAGCATAGTTGGATCTTCGAACTAAGGAGCGTCCGTATTACCTGTTAAATCTACTCATGTATCCCGTACAATCATTATAGTACACATCCACACCACATAAACAACAATGAAAGGGTGAGCTTATGTAAATAAAACCACCTAATGATTGATATAATAAAGCATAGTTCAAACCATAATACAACAGAGAATTCTATTCAATCCCAACCAATATCAAATAATATATATATATATGGCCTAAACAGCCTGTCTAATTTCAGCATCTCAATTCCAATTGGTTCCAGCACTTCAACCAAAAGGACTTACAAATAGTGTTTGGTTTGGGCGTGACCCAACCCCGATACCTGGATCCAGATATAGCTCAACACAATATGATCTCTACCATCACACACCTAATCACCTAAAATTGTGGTTTAGCTATATGATATTTCAATTTAACATTTCAACATGGTACAACCATATTCATAAATATAGACAGTATAATAATTATATTTCATAACCAATTGACGAGTACACAGCATTTATCATTTTCTCAGCTCACACAGCACATATAATTTTAAAACAGCTATAATATCATTCATAAAAGAGAGAATTCCACTTATAACATATCTTTGAATTCTATCCTAAGATTTATTCACATATTAAATAATCTTAATATTTTCATTACATAATATCCATATAAGTAAATCATTTACATATGAAATAGAATTGAAATTTATATAAGCTTCCCTTACCTTATTACTTCAATGGGGTCAAAATCACCAAAAAGTCGCAGTTGTCCAAAATTATTCCTGTGAATTTTTTTATGCTCCTATGTCACCTAAATGTACAATTATAACGTTAAAAAATATCATTAAAATTGTAAAACTTAGTTATCCCTAAAATTCCTTTCCTATTTAGGAGATATTTTCTAGTAAACGGGGGAAAATAAAACCTATTTTGAATTTTAACACTTTAAGAACCATAAAAAATAAGTGTTTTCCTGCGACAACTGTTAAAGATATTAACACTCAGAGAGCTATACTAATTCTTTCAATTCCCATTTTATGTCATATGAAAGTTAAGACAATGAAATAAAATTCTTATGAAGACATAAAATTCTAAAAAGACCTTCTTCTTAGCTTAAAATATCAAAAATCGCAACATAATTCCTAGTCCTGACAGCTTGACCTTTGCTCACTAAAACAGACATATCTCATACTTGACAACTCCTTTTTAGGTGGTTCAAAAGCCATTGTAAAGATAACATCAAAATCTACAAATTTTATGAGATACATAAAGCTAAATTGGTCGTTTAAAAGGTCTAAGTCACCACGCAATTGCACGAATTTGAGGGCCAAAGCTCGAGACAGCAACTACACTCTAATTTCAAAAATTTCAAAATCCTTGGACAGCCACCACTCCCTAAAATCTACCAAATTCTAACTCATACAAGACATAAATGCTCAAAATTCCATTCCTCACTACCCACAAATTATCCACTTAGTTTAAAGTTTTCAGCTGAAAATTTAACAAAAAGAATCAACTTAAAAATTCTAGCACCTCGAGCCATATATGGTAGCCAAACTTGCAAGAAAACTTAAATTTTAGGGCTAAACAAATTAAGGTTTTACCTCCACAAAAGAAGCCTTCTTTAAGGCTTTGAGAAGTTTGAATTCTTGTCCAACAATTTTAGCCACACGTAAAGGAGAAGCAAATTGGATTTCAAGTGAACTTTGGTGCAAAAATGGCTTTTCCTCCCCCTCTTCACATATATTTTGTTTCTAATGAGAACAAGAAAGCTTGGCTGAAATAAGATAGGACAACTAACTAATTATGGAAAAAAATATCCCTCAACTAAACGTTAACTGGACTAGCTTGCCCTCTGGTTACATCCTTATTTACAAAAATGTCATTTTAACTATAAAATGTGAGTTTTTTTCACTTTTAGTTTAGTTTCTTTGACAGTAAATGGCTAGAATATTCTCCTCATCTTATTAAAATCATGTGTAATAATTAATTATACACTCATACTATTAATTATTTCAGTTAACTTGAATAATTAGTTTAATTTAATAGAATAACTTTTTATGCAACAATTTCACACCTCAAGCATTAAAATATGTTAATTATCATACTCGTTTTATTGCACATATTCTAATATGTAGTCTTATAGAAAATACACATCAAATAAATTACCACACACACAAAAATTAAACTCACAACTACAATTTAGAAGAGAACTATAAAAACCCTGTATGACACATAACATTCCATTTATAATGCCTAAAAAGTACTACAAAAGTTGTTTTGTATCTATCTTCTTCTTT
Source organism: Abrus pulchellus subsp. cantoniensis (assembly GCA_024086825.1). Classification (NCBI taxonomy): domain Eukaryota; kingdom Viridiplantae; phylum Streptophyta; class Magnoliopsida; order Fabales; family Fabaceae; genus Abrus; species Abrus pulchellus. The sequence goes on from CM044056.1 coordinate 19,850,633, forward strand.
TACAGATATTTGATAATATCTTGATTTCATTGATTTCATATCAAAATTTTAAAATATTTTAGCATATATTAGTCTTTTAATTAAATCTTGTTTATTAGGTATAAGATACCTAATCCATTTCAAGACTTTATTAATGGTTTATAGTTAATGACTAGTCTTGGAGCTCCCCTTTCTTGTTCTAAAGCTTTATTTACATAAAATCATGTACAACTCTATGGGAATTTTGATGCTCTTATTAATCCTTTTTGTAAATATTCTTCTAATTCTTGTTTACAATATTTTAATTGTTCATTATTCATTTTTATTAGTTTAGCTTTGGTTGGAATATTATCTTCATTAAATCCTTCTTTACAAGGTAAACTTATTTCATATTTTTTTTAAATGAAAAGCTATTGGATTTGTTTTACAAATTTCTCTTTCAATTATTTTTTCATAATTTTTAACAATATTTTGTATATTGTAGCTTCTTAATTGCTGTTCTATCTTTTTATAACTTATTTCTTTGTTAATCAATTTAATTTGGTTTTATTTGTTTTTTAATAAAAAGGAATTTTGAGCCTATTTAACTCTTTAATTTTAGGTATATCTAAAATTTAAATTCTAATAGTTTTCCTTTTATTGTATATCTTATTATTTCGTCATTATTAATATTACACGAATATAGTAATGTCAGAAATGGAGTTCCTAGTATCATTTGTGTTGTCATATCTTTTACTAATACAAAGAATGTTATAAAACATATTTTATCTTTACAGACTTTTACATAAGGTAACTTATATTGTATATTCATTTTTTATCCATTAGCTTAAGTTAAATTTTATGTACTTTTAAAGTAATATTTAGTTGGTATAATTCCCTCATGTATGCAATTTATATAAACTCCTGAATCTATAAGAGCTATCATATTTGTACTTTTCTTGTTCTACTATTAGTTTTATTTCACAATACCACCTATATATTATTACTGGATTTAATACTTCTTTATGATTAAAATCCTTTCTTTGATTATTAATTTCTTGTTTTATTGTTTTTATTTCATATTGTAGATCTTTTATAGTTTAGGCTCAATCTTTCTTGAAGGAGAATTTTTAAGTAGTTAATTGTTTAATAAAATCTATTTTTATTGGGTTTTCTAATTTTTCTATTAATATTTTACATTTTTGTTTTTTCTGCCGTATTATTACATTTATTTGTGGAGTATTTTGTTTTTTACATAATTTTTTTTATCTTCTGTAAAGTTTTTCCTATTTTTCTACTAATTTTTGAGGTTTTGTTTATGCTTTTTAATTTGTTTTGTTTTTATTGGAGGATATTCAAATTTTAATATTTCTCCTAATGTTGTTTTCTTTTGTAAAAAAATATTCTAAGTTGTTTTTTAAACAATATTGTTCTAACCATGAAAAAAATGAGTATTTATTTCTATTTCTTCTAAATAACTATAAAATCTTGTTCTAATCTCTATTCTTTCTTGTTCTAAATTTTTTTTGAAAAACTATTCTTTTAGTTCTTTATTATACTCTACATCTATTTCAGCTTTTATCTATAGTTTATTTATTATAAAAGGTTCTACTTTGGTTATTATATTAAGTATTTGAGATGTTGTTGGACTATAATTATCTTCACTATTGTTTTTTATAGATTTGTAAATTGGTATTGATATTCTTAATTTTGATATATTGTCTAATCCTTTTAATTTTATTGTTGAATTATCTACATAGTATCTAGGAGGTTCTCTCAGGGTATGAAGCTTTGTTATTTTGACGGATGAAGACCTATTCATTCTTAATCTTATCTTCCCATCATATTCTATTATGTCTCTTATTTTTGTGTTAATAATTTTTTCTTGTTCTTTACAAGAATTGTTAATTCATTATATTTTAACTTTTTAGATGTGTGTACTAGACTTCTTTATAAATTAGCTTGTATTACTATTGTTTCACTAGTTGAAATTTTGTAAAGAGCTTTGTAGTTATAGTCTACTCTTATAACTTTGTAATAGACCCTATATATTAAATGAAAAGGATCATACAAGTTGTCTACGATATTATATGGTGTTTTAATAAAGATTTTTATTACTTTTGCTGTTTTCTCATTATTGAGACTCATAGCAAAGTTAGGATAACAATTAAAGAAAGCTGGTCTATCATGTAAATTTGTTTCTAAAGCTGCTATTATTGAATCTTGTACTTTATTAAATTTCATATCTCTTAATAATATTAGAATAAGAAGGTCTATTCCTAATCTAAAGTTTAGTTTTACTGCTAGTTGGATTAATCCTAAATGAATAAAATTAAATCCATTTTTTTTTTATGTTTTTCTAGTAAACTGTTTTCTAATAATTGTATATCTTTTTTACTCTGTGTTCCTAGATATAAATATTCTATTTTGTGGATTTGTTCATTATTACTAAAAATTCACAGAGCTCTTTTACTGTAAACATCTTTTTCTATTATTATTGGTATTGACCAATTATGTAAAGATTGTTCTATTTCTTTTATAGTGATCTGTTGTGGGACTGATTTAGAGGTTGAACTAGAGGTTGAAGTTTCCTCCTCATTCCTTTTTTTACTATTTGGTTATCTCTTCCTAAGTTTAATTTACTCATTGTTCTTAACAAACTAGCCATACTGTGACAGGACCACCATAGCTGACCAACGGTTTTACTGTCACTCCCTTGGACTTACTACTGGGATCACTACACAACACAGCTGACCAACGTCTAAACAGCTCTCGCTGCTACACTCAGACACTTCTTTCTTAAAAATGAACAGTTTTATAGGAACTCTAAGAAAATTATCCCCAAAAAGATTATAACCTCTTAGTAATAAGAAAGATGAAGTATCATTTTCATTACTTGCTTTTAATTATAATTTTAAAATTTATTTTGAGTCAGTTTTAAGTTATGTCAATAAAAAACTTATTTACACTTATGCTAAATACTAGTTAAATATTTTTTATATAATGGGCCTAATTCAATGTTTAATGAATGACAAAAAATAAACACTGAAATTCAATATGATTTTTAAATATTGAAGGTGGTAAGAGAATTAGTCCCTCTGGTCCGTTTTATAAGAAATAAAATAGAGTATTTTCTTGATCCTTATTATAAGAAACAAATGATAGATTCAATAAGCATTAATTGCTAAAAAATTTTTATATCCCTTTTATTAGTATCATTAAATATACAAATTACTAACTACACCATTTAATATCATGAATATTTTTGAAATAAAATTTATATTTATAGAAAATATAACATAATTAATTGCTTTTCTTGGTCCTGATGATTTAGTCTTTTGGTTCTTATAAAAAGGACCGGAGGGAGTATTTAATAACATTATATAACGCTTGCATTAGAATAAATGTTATTAAATTCAATATTGTCAGATGGATGCTATTTTTTCTCTCTGAAATTGTTATTAACTTAAAGATTAATTTGTAATAAATGAAATTTGTTTAGGATATTGACATTTTAATTTTTTTAAAATACATTTTGGTTAATTTTTAATTAATTATAAACTTACCTTTTAGATTGAAAAAATTAATATTTTAATATTTTATTTCTCTTTATTTTTTCAAAAATGATCATCCAAAATTTAGCATACTCAAATTTCCAAATTTACTCTTTTTTTTCCTTTTCTTCTTTTAAACGTCTTAACTCCACTTAACCCTTTAGTGCTTAGGCAAAATGCTATCACATTCTTTAAAATTTAACAAAATTATACCTGATGCTTTAAACTTTCTTTTTACCGTATATAAATATATTTTATTTTATAGAATAACTAGAATGTTAATATATATATATGTACGATGTTATAGGCGAGTTAATTGTCAAATAATAGTATTAATAATTTTCGTTTTTATCAAAATATTAATGATAATAGACTGTACTCAACTAAATAAGTATAATTAATTTTTATAATTTTAAAAATTAAAATGCACATAGTTTAAAAGGTTAAAAAATATATAAGTAAGCAACATATCAATAAAAATAAAAGAAAAATATGATATAAATATAATTAAAATGATTCAAGATTATTAAAATAATAATAATAAAAGATGTCATTAATTATATTATAAATACAAATAAAAAATAAAGTTGGCAATACATTCAAAGAAATATTCAATTTACACAACTATTCTTAACATGGCTCACCTTGATTTACTGAATTTATCTCTCTTTTTATCAAAATAGGGCACTGGTGATTAGCTAATGAGGAATACCTTAAATCTCTTAAAATTTGACTTAATTATAATAAGAATGTAACTTTTTTTTACAAAACTTGAATTTGAGATGATTCTAAAATACGATAGAACTTCATATTTTGAACTATAAATTTGGACAAGAATAAAATGTGGATGACATAATATATGGCTAGAAGTTAATTCAAAAATATAGAGTTTTTGATTAAGAGGCTATGAACCCTACGAAAAGTTGAAAAAAATAAAATTGATATCTTAAGAACATAATTAGAGGGCGAAAAGATAATAAGAATGGTGTCATAAATAAGAATGCTTGATAAGTAGGAGATTGTCACAATAATTAATAAAATTTTTAATTAGATTAATAGTCACAAGGAAGAATCTTAATAAAAAAACACACTCAATGTATTTGATTATAAAAAATGTGTGTTATTTTCTCAAATAATCGCCAATTGTTTTAGTACAATACGGTGTAGGAGCTTGTTCGTTTGTACTTAATAAAACTAGAAATAAACCCTTTTTAGTACAAGCATCATTTATATATTCTAGTGGTTAAAGGGACATATTGATATTTTGAGCTCTTCTCCTCTCATTCTAAGTAAGCTATGCATGTGTACACTCTTGACCCTAGACTTCTCCCATTATAACTTTATAATTCCTCCTTCGTGAGAAGCATTTATTTTTAAATATTTGAATCCATCACTTGCATTATATAAAAATAAATTAGTCACACTCAATCTTGGCACACACTTGAAAATATTCATCTCCTCTTAACATCAAACTTTGAAATGGAAAGATTTCCTTCCTAAAGTATAGTCATACACAATGACTTGATTCAAATGCTGCCTTTCTCCTACCTTTCTTGGCATGTTTAGCATACCTTTCTATTCTTTTTGAGTTTGGGTCATGCTCAATCTTTTTCTATTCAAATTTATCATTGAATTAAAAAGACTAAAGTCTCACTTTAGTTCCTGAGAGAGTTTAAGTCTAACATTTTAGTCCCTGAAACATTTAAAATGTCACATTAGTCCTAAACTCACTTCTTTGTCATTCACTCTAGTCCCTAAGCTCAAACTCTATTAAGAAATAGTAACAAAAGGTTCAGTTATCATGTTAAATGTCACGTCAGAAGCCAAGTTGGCAGAAACAATGTCATTTTGGGAAGCTAACATAGTACCTTGAATGACCAAACGACGTCATTCTGATTGAAGCCCTTTGTCTCAAAGAAGAACCCTAAGTGCATGTAGAATCTCATCCAAATTCTTGTTCGTAGTTGTGTTTAGTGGTAAAATATTTAGATATTGAAATTTGTTATAGTAGAAGAAGAACCAACATATAGAGAATTCGATAAAAATAATTTCTTAATTCATTATAAGTCATTTTGGATTTTGGAGACTACGAACCTTTAAGTGTTTAATGTTTTAAGGATGACAAACCTTAGATGTACAAGTGGGATAAAGTTAAAATTTGGGCTGATGTTTATGGTACAGAATCATGCTTGTGATTTAGTTGTCAGAAAGTTGGATCGGTGGGGTATGGTAGGCAAATCTTGTGTTTGTATATGTAGAATTACATAATAAAGAAGAATGTGTCTCCAGAATTTATTAGAAGTTAAAATATTTCTTTCTCATCAGTATTTGTGATGCAATTCTGAATGGCAGATTTGCACCTAGTGATCATGGAAACGTCCTTATGGGGTTGGAGTGGAAACTATTTTGACTATTAGTCTTTTACAGTTGGCTCTCGCTCACAAGCTGCAAAGACATATTTGGAACTCAAGTTTGAGAACTTTACTAGCTCCTTACATAAAGATCTTATCAAAGATACACTTATTGCAACTAGGGAGTCTGTGCAAGGTGAAAAGCACAATAGTTCTGTATGCATTGTTGCTATGGTTGCAGTTGGTGAGCCATTTCATATTTTGGATCAAGAAAATCTCAACAATTGATTGATACTGTTGAGATTGTAAGAGAGGAAGAAAGGCTTCCAGTTGAATCTTAATCAACGACTAAGTAGGGTACTACCACAAATCAAGGTGGTGCTAAAAAGGTAAAAAAGGCTTCAATCAGGATGACGTCGTTTGGTCATTCAAGGTGTCACGTTAGCTTTCCAAAAATGACGTCGTTTCTGCTAACTAGGCTTTTGGCATGACACTTAACATAACAACTCAGTCTTCTGTTACTATTTTTTAATAGAGTTTGAACTCGGGGACTAAAGTGAATGTCGAAGAAGAAGTTATAGACTAACGTGATATTTTAAATGCCTCATAGACTAAAACGCTGGACTCAAATTCTCTCCAAGACTAAAGTAAGGGTTTAGTCAATTAAAATAGAGACATTAATTACATTAAAGATACAAAAGTGTAATAAACATTTTTTTAATAAAATTTTACTATTTTCAAATATTTGAACTCAAATCTAAAAGCTAGGATAAATAAAAACCATCTTGAAAACATATTTTACTTATTTTTAAAAATATAATTTTATTTTTATAAATTATTTTTGTTTTAATAATAATAATGCATTACAAAAGAATAAATTTTATTTGCCAGAAATAACTGTTTAGAAATTATTATAAGTTAATATCAATTTTTCAATATTTGTTTACACAAAAATACTTTTAATTGTTCATAATTTTATATTTTTAATATTTATATATTTCTATTGGAAATTCAAAATTTATAGTCAAATTTAATTTTAAGGATAGTTTTATGATTTTAATATAATTTATTTATTTATCTCAAACATTGAATAGAATAACATATAATTGTAACTAATCGTAGAATAGGATAAGGATTTATTTTACTCCTTTTATATCCTATTTTTATTTAATTTTCACATCTTGTGATTTGTTATCCTATCATATTCACAAACTCTTAATATTATTTCATTCTGTCTTTACCGAGAAAGAGAGATTATATGACATTTTAGGCTAATGGATCGAATGGAATTTTGCTCATTCTGATAGGGTTTTGAAGGGCAAGGCCAAAATTCATATGGTCGCTTGTGGAAAAAGCAAACAAAAACGTAAAATTGCTCCATGAAGTCTGTCATATTGCTCCCATGGAATAACCTTCATTTGCTATTGCTTCTTTTGCAATAACGTTTTGCTTTCAATGTATATAGATATTTATGGGTCTCACCAGAGCAGAGGAGGCTGGGCTAAACACATAGTTCAATCTTCGATAATGTTTATTTTAAATCCCATAAAAGGAGTGTGAAATAGCTAAATAGAAAGGTTGGGGAGACTAAAGAAGGAAAAAGTACAAAAATATGATCGATTCTGTAATAAAATAAGAAAAGAGATGCACGATTAAGAGACTCACAGTCAAGATTTAAATGGGACACCTTCCACATTATATATTTAAATGTTCCACACAGGCAAGATTAAGACTCACATTTTCCAGTTACTGTACTATAGAATCATAATTTTCTCTCATTTTTGCATCTAATCTTCTCAGCAATTCATAAATCTGATCACAATCATCATGAAATCTATCACCAGCAACGAAACTGTGAACCTCATTCTTTAATCCAACCACACTTTGACCAACAACCTTCTTCAACCTATTCTCCTTTATCAATGTCCTGAGTTTTGCAGCATTATGCCAATTATTGTCCTCACAATAAATATTTGATAAAAGTACATAATAGCCTGCATGACTAGGGTCTAATGGGAAAAGATTCTTAGCTGCAACCTCCCCCATCTTTGTATTTTGATGTATGCGGCATGCACCAAGTAAGGCACCCCATACATCAGGCCCAGCTTGCATAGGCATGCCATTAATTATTTCCAAGGCAGTATTCAACTCTCCCATTCGACCAAGAAGATCAACCATTATCCCATAATGCTGTGAGTTTGGCATCAATTGGTAATCATTCACCATCATATCAAACATCTTTATCCCTTCTTTAATCAAACCTGCATGACTGCAAGCAGATAGAATTGAGATGAAGGTTACATCGTTAGGCTTAACACCTGAATGATTAGCCATTTCATAAAATAATTTCAAAGCCTCTTCCCCTTGCCCATGGGATCCATAAGCCGCAATTATCGAGCTCCAGATTACAACATTCTTACATGCCATTTCCTTGAAAACCTTGTTAGCATTATCTATGCTACTACATTTTGCATACAATTCTATGAGCGATGCTCCAACAAATTCGTTGTTGTTGAACCCACTTTTAGTAACAAAAGCATGAAGGCATAAAGCTTGTTGAAGAATCCCCAATTTTGAACTAGTAGAAATAATCTTCACTACAGCAACAGCATCAGGTTGAGTTCCACTAGATAACATGTTGCAGAAAACCTCCATGGACTTGTGTGCCATTCCAATTTCAGCATAGCCACCATACAAAACAGCCCAAGAAACTACATCTTTCTCGGGCATTCGGTTGAAAAGGTCAACTGCATTTTCAGGTGAGAAGCACTTCATGTACATGTCGATCAGAGCAGTAGAGACAGCTATATCCAACTCAAAACTGTAATTGACCACTAATTTATGAATCTTTATACCTTCTTCCAAATTTGAACTTGAAGCACATGCTCGCAATGCACTAACCACAATAACCTTGTTGGGTTCAATTCTCTTATCTCTCATTTCATTGAAAAGATGTAAAGCACTGCTTCCAGCTCCATTATCACCATAACAGGCAACCATTGAGCTCCAAGATATAATATCCTTATTAGGCATTTCTCTGAACAAATTGGCTGCACTCTTGATGGAACCAGTTTTTCCATACAAATTTAGCAGTGAATTGGCCAAGCATAACTTAGTGTCAAAACCCCTTCTTTTTACAACTCCATGTACACTTCTTCCAAGCTTAAAATCAGATAACTGAGCACAAGCAGAAGCAGCACTAACAAGTGTCACTGGGTCAGGACTCTGTTGCTCCAACACAACCATTCGGGAGAAAAATTTGAGTGCAAGCTCAGGCATTCCACTCTGCTCATAACCAGTAATTATTGAAGTCCACAAAACCACATCTGGTTTTGGATACTCCATAAACACCTTCGCAGCATCATCCATTTGTCCACATTCTGAATACAGCTCAATCAAGGCAGACCCCACAAACATGTCATTATCTATCTTCTTCTTCTTCTTGAGAAATCCATGAATCATTTTACCCATCCCAAGCTTCTGCAAGCCTATACATGCTTTCAAAGCAATAGACACTGAATAATTGTCAGGTCTTTCCTCAGTTGATACAGCATCTGCGCTCATTCGACGGATTAGAGATAATGTCTCTACCCATTCTCCTTCCAAACAATAGCTCCTAAGCAAAGCATTCCACAGATAGACAGTTTTATGAGGCGTTTCCTCAAACAGCTTATGTGCATGGCAAATTGATGCATGTCTGGCATACAAAACGTTAAGCTTTGTCACAATGAAACTGTCATGGGCAAGACCTACTTTCAAACACTGAGAATGCAATAGTGCAACCGATATCTTACTGCAGCAAGTTTCCAATAACCTAACTAAAAGATTCCTCCTTTTCATGTACAATCACTAATCACTTTTATAACTTTTAAAAGCAATTTCAGCTGTCAAGTTTTAGGAATTAATGATCCTATCCGTCAAATCTCAATCAGCATCTTCTAGGGTTCAAATTTCAATCTCTCAATCACTTTCTTCCATTTATACAATCAGCTCTTCTTTAGGCAGCTTCAGCAGTAAGTCCTGTTGAATAAACCATGTAAATGAAACAATTAGTTTGTTGAAATAAAGAACAGAGAGATATGAACCAATAAAGAATTAGTTGCATGACATCAATTAACAAGTTAAACAAAAACTATTTCATATCATAGAGTTACATTTGTTTAAACAAACAAATAAAAACTAGAATCAACGCAAAATGGAGAAATAAAAAGAACCAAAGAGTTTCCCACAACAAAGCATATCAAGTGTTCTTTACCAATGAATAATATAATGACTCTCAACCGTTTGAATCATTCTTGAAAAGTGAAAACATTGTTAACATGATAAATGCTGCAAACGTACAGGGTCATTTAATAAAACACCCAAAAGGCAGTTAATGGCTACGGAGACAGTTACAGTAATTAGCCAAATAAAAAGCAGAAAAACCCAGCAAAAAGCACGGAGAAGATTCACACGTTCTCAAACACACATTCTCAGTTTGAACAGAAGAAGTGGCAGCCCAAAAATAGACACAAATCAAGTGACATTTTTCAATAACATGCATATCATGATACTCGGTGAAAAACATGAAAAGGCAAACCATTTCGTTGTCGTCGACGATGCCACCATCATCATCCCGCAACCATTGTGAAGTTGTGAAGCATTCAGCCTCAATCTCCCTCTCTGCATGTCACTGTGAGGGGAAATTTTCTCAGCCGCGGTCACTCGTCCCTTCTGTGAAGCGATATGTTTTACTTTGATTTAAAAATTTTTCAAGTTAAAATTAAAAAAACAAAAGCTCTCAAGTAAAAAAAAGTACTAATTTCCAAATTAAAATAATTTTATTTACAGCAACAATAATATTAATTTATATAACAAAAAAATATCATTAATATTTTATTTTGTATAATAATAAACAATATAATAATTTTTTAAATGTAAAAGTTATATAATCCAAATGTTAAATTATATAATAATATATTTATAACTATCTATATTAAATTTATATAAATTAAACAATTGTATTTATATTACTTTTTTTCCTAGATTATATTATCTTTTACAAGCAATCATGTTCAAACTTAATAAAATTACTACATATGATAAATTTTTTAAAAAATATTTAATATTATATTAAATTTTAATTTTAATATTACAAGTAAATTAAAATACTTTTAAACTAGTCGATCCATGTTAAACTAAAGTTAGTTAACGAACTATTAAATAATTTATAAATTTATTACATACTACAAATAATTAATTCCTTTATCACTTGTCAAGTTTTCTTAATAACATTTTTTTTTTGTTCTTTCATTCTACTACTAGTTAAACATAAGATTTTTCATAATATTATCATTGACTTTTATAGGTAATTTTTCAGTTATATTTTTTCTTTTACTTAATTGTCATTGCATAAGTTTGTATAAATGTTTATAATAAATTGTCATTTTGTTAATTTATGTATGAAATTTTAGCATATTTTATAATTAAAATTGTTATATTATTCATTGAATTGAATAAGTCTTTCTTGTTTTATTGTAAAAAATAATTACAAAGAAATTTAATTATAATTAAAAAAATTGCATAAAAGAGTACAGGATAAGTAGAATCATTAAAGAGTTTGAAAAGAGTATAAGCAAAATATACTAGCCTCAACACACTTATGCTTCATATGCACACAACATTATCTATAAAGCATATTTAATTCCAATACACTTTGTGCTAGAGTTAGGTGGGAGGGAGGGGGAAAATACACCCCTCAACTTTCATAAACCTTTTCAATTTCAATAAATTATTATTAATAATATATATTTTTTATATTTTGCACCCCCTAATTTTATATTTTTGCACCTCATGATCTTAGGGTCCTAGATCTACTACTGGCATACTATAACGTCCCAAATTTTTATAATATTGATTATTGTCATATATATATATATATATACATATAAATATGAATGGATGTTGGAATTTACACTTGAGTGCGTGATGAATATTGAATGTTGATGTATATAAATGTATTTGTATATGATTGGACTAGATTGATTGGGCTCAGAAACAGGTTAAGTGTATAATTCTAGGGTGTTCTCGTTGTAGCGAGAAGGCCCTGGGAGGAAGGCGTAAAATTGTCTCTTTCTCGCTGTAGCAACAGTTTGGGGGTGCATTTCTGGGTGCAGTCTCGCTGTAGTGAGAGGATCTCACTGTAGAGAGATTCTGCAGAAACCAAAGTGCAGTTTCTGCTGAGATTTTCGTTGTAACGAGAGTAACGCAACTAGAGGGGTATTTGAAGGGGTTAAGGTTGAAAAAATTCATTTTCCATTTTTCCTTTTCAAAATCTCTTCGATTCTCTCGACCCAAAACCCTATTTCACTTATTAAATTGCCTCCAAAGTCGTTCGTGAGTTAAATTGAAGGTTAGATTTGTGTTGGGAACGCTTGGAGGTGAGTTTTAATGGTTAGGGTTTTAGTTTCTCATCCCCATTCTTTGTTTTCTCGATTTTCCTTTGATTCTCATGGGATTCCTCCATGTATTTAGGACGAAATTTGTGTGAGGAGCACTTCCTTATTTGATTTGTGTGTGGGTCTTCAATCCAAGATAAGGGAGGAACTCTACTCTATCTCATTTTGCTTGAGGATCCGTTTGTTTGCTATTTTTCGTAATGTGATTGAGATAGGATGTGTGAATTTATGTATTTTGATGGATAATGCGTGGGGTATGATCTTGATGGTGCTGAATAATATGAATGATTGAAAGGATTGTGTATGACATAGTGTGTATAATGGAATAGATTGTTGGATGCGTATTATGTTGAAATTGTTACGTGTGTATTGGAAATACTGTGCGTTGAATGTAATACAAATGAATATGGGCACTTGTGCCGTGTGTTGTGAATGAATGTGGGCCCATGTGCCATGTAATATGAATGACTATGGGCATTGTTCTGTGTGCTGTAAATGAATACCTAGCGAAAATGTATGTGAATGGGGCATGTTAAATGTCGTTGTAATTATTCTATGAATAGTTCAGCGATACACTGGAAGTGTGGAAGATGGGGAGGATAGAAATGCTTTGGAGAAGATAGAGTGGTGGTGACACCAACAGTGAGCGTGGGTGCAATACAGGTCACACACTGTCCTCTTAACTAGACCTCTGACCAACACCTTTGCCGAGCGAAGTATAGGTGCACGTGGTATTCGTGATGCAGGGGTAACTAGCGACCATCCATGGCGTGAATCTGTGATCACAGTGCCACAGTGAGTGTGGCTAAGTGCAGTGAGCGCACTTGTGTATGAAATATTGTGGTTGGTGTAGTGAGTGCACCGATTGTGAAATGAAATAAGTTGCTTGACATTGTTGCTTATGGTTCTACTTGTGTAAAATGTATTAGAAATTATGTGAAGTATGTGCAAGGTGAGAATCTATGTTTGATTGTATGTGCAGTAGTGTAGAGTACAAACCCTTACATTTATTTTTCAGGTGATCAAGACTATTAGCATTGGGCTCAGTGAAGAGGTGGATAAAACTGCTATAAGACTTAGATATTTATTTTGAAAATTTGATGTATTAATTATGTCCTGTAGTAGTTATTGATTCAAATTGTAATTCGTCCTTATTTTAAAATTTTATTCTAGAAAGTTTGGTGTCATTTAGCCTCAGGTAGAATTTTTCATAAATGATTTACTTGAGTTAATCCTCCTGTAGTTGTAACTAGAACCTTGTTGAGAAGTAGTGAATTGAGGAGCTAATTTACCTAGGTTACTGATGTAACATATTTTATGTTTACATTTAATATTTTATTTTGATTAATAAACACTTTTCATATACTTTATTTTTATAGTTTTTACTATTTTCTACTTATTTGAATAAATTAGCTCTCATAAATAAATGCTTTAATTTTGAATTTTAGGTTATTCTGACCTCTGACTACTCTTTTAGCCATAAATTTTTCTACAGATATCATTTTTGGCTGATTCTAGTTGCATTGGATTCTATAGATCTAGTACTTCAAAATGCATATATGGATCGCTAAATTTGGAGTTTTTTTTTCATTTTTTTATGATTTTTGAAGTTGAGATAAATCTGTTGAATATTGTTGCGGGATTGCATTTGGATCCTTATTATTTAATAATTGTATTTAGTCTTTTAGATATTATTGAGGTGCACATTTTGGCCACTTAATTTTCTCTAATAAGAACTTATAAATAGACTAATAAGGTTCTGAATTAGAGGTGATTAGACACTTTGAGCTTATGAGACTTGGCCGAAATAAGAATCCTTGTTTTACTTTTTTTTTCTAACTCTCTCGTTCTTTTCTCATTCTTGCGTGGGTTAAGGATTTTGATGGAAGGCTAAATCTCTTGTTCAATCCACGAAATCTAAACGTTGTAGTTTTGACTTGAGTTCTACTCTAATTGCTCCGAGTTTATTCTCTTTTTCTCTCTAATATTAAAATTATTTATTGCGATTGTGATTGACTTTTCTGTTGTTAGATTTCAAATTAGAACTTGATTGATGCTCTAATTTGATAATTAATGCGAATTAGGTTAAATGATTATTTAATTTAATTCGTAACTCTATTCAATTAGGTTATTCAATTGAATTAATAATTGAATTGGGTGATTGTCCAAACGTGGATTTAAATCTTTAGATATTGTGATTGTCGGAGTTACACACAATTAGTATTCTGTGGATTGATGTTTATTAATTTATTTTTTACTCACTTTAATTCTGTTCGAATTTAATTTGATTAATTGCAATTTTTAAAACTCCACAAACCTTATTTGTATTTTTTTTAAAAGAAAACCTAAAATTGAATTTGACTAAGAATGTGTCTCCGTGAATGGACCTAAGTCTGACTCTATACCACAAAATCTTTAGAAAACTTAGTTATTTTGATAGCGATTCAACAATCGTCCATCAGTTACCCATGTAGATAAATTCTAGGAAAATTTATATTGGATCCTAATTTAGTCTAATTGATCTTTGCAAAAATTTGGGTTTTTGTGTTACCTATAGAATTTTATAGAATTTTTCAAAGGAACCATATGCTGAAATCTCATAATTCTGGCTTGTGAAGCCTTGCTTCACAAAAATCGAAATCATACCTAGAATTTGCTCAGACCAAAGCTCAATCTCATTCTCAATACACTTAGGAACCAATCTAGAAAATTTCAGAATTTATTAAAAGCCAGTATCAATTTATAATGAATTTTCTAAGCTGATTATAATTAGTAGGTATCTCATTTCCTCCTTTTCAAAAGCTTAAGGTGTAATACATAGGAATCCCTCACAATAAGGCAATGAATAAATTTTACACTTACAAAAGATAGAGATTAGAAGTCCTAGTTTGACCTATAATATTTTTTAAAGTGTTGACTAATTCTTGTGCTTTACGTTTCTTAATTAAAATTTGCTTAATAGCAAAAGTTAATTAATTTTCCTAAAAGGAGTACAAGCTAATTACTAAAAGAACCTATGTTATTAATTATGCATACTTAAATATAACTAATATAGTTAAGATACGATTATTTTTTTAACATCTCTTGGTCAATACAAAGATTCAATCCTCTTACTCTTCGCCTGATCCTAAACATTCCGAAGTTAGTATTTGTTGAAATAGTACCTTGTAGGAGAATGTTATGTTTAAACAGTACTTATATTGTTCATATGTGTGTATATTCTCAATTATTACATGTAAAATTTAGAAAAATGTACTTGTTATTGTTGACCTTTGCGAGGTACAAGAGAAATCTAGAGGATGGCCTGGTTGCGAGGGTACTTTGAGACACGTGGTGAGAAGTATACTTATAGGCCTATATGGGTATGTGCGCTGAGTTTGGAATTTCCAATGGCTTGGGGTTGCTCCTTGTAGCTGAGAAATTTCCTATTTCGACTTAGTCACCTCAACAATTCTCTGATGATTATCATATCGGCTAGTAGTTTCAGCTGTTGTTTCAACAATGCAATTGTGCACATTTAAGAAACTTGACTCCTGATGGTTTCCCTATAATTGAGAATATTAATACATATACAGTATTAGTGAGGCCCACTATAGAACATTCATGTTGTTTCATAAGAGTCTGCATTTTATTATAATTTTGTGATTACTTTTAATGTAAATTGTTAAGCTATTGTGATTGCTTGTTAATGAATATATATATATATATATATACACACACATCTCTAACTGATCCTTGTGTTAGTTGAACCTCACCTTTTTCTGTTGTATTACTGTATGAATACAACAGTTAGAGTTGAAGATGGCAAACCTGCGAGTATGGATCACTATCGAGGTTGAGGGGGAGGCTGAAGAAGGAACCACCAATAGTCCTATTGTAGATATCCATGTCGTCATGAAACTCGTCCAGAGTAGCACTAGTATGCCAACAGACACACCCATTACTCCATCACTAACTCATATTATTATCTCTTTATCCTTTGATTCTAAGCCAGATTCCCCACTACCTGACCCTTCTGCCCACACTGCTCTCCATTAGGGTCCCTTGTTCATACTTATACTACTTTGTCACCTCTACCTAGAACTAGTTCACCCACTCCTAAAATGCTTAAGATTACCTTGCCTATTTCATCCACTCACCGTAGGGTTACCCATTATAGGAAAAATGGGAGAGGACATGTCTGCATGACCACCCCTGTGAAAAGGGTTAGACCCACTCCTAGCCCTATTTTATTTATTGTCCCACTCACTCCCAGTGAGAGCCCTGTACAGTCTAGTGACATCTCTTTAAATTCTGATCCCTCTGAAGATGCAGATGAAGACATAGTGATTGTCGTGGATTAGAATTCCATTTCTGATAATAGAGTATCTTTTGTATGGGTGTATATTTATTTTACTTTTTGAAAAACTTATACTGCTCACTTGTGTATATATGTTCAACATGTTGGCCTTTTGTAGTTCTAGTAAGGACGAATGCACATTGTAGATGTCTTCATAATAGTTTATATGTTGAACTATGTCTATAGCTTTCAGCTTGAATTAATGCATGTATGTGTGAATGTCTATATCTAACGCGTATATTGATTTATAGTTAGATCAATTGTTGAGAATAGATCTTTAATTGCCTTACAGTATATTCAAAAAGAAAAATGTACCAATTTTATTCAACTCTTTAAAACTCACTACAAGTCACCAAATGAGTATATCGTAAGCCAATTAAAGACCTAATCTTAACAATAAGGACAAGTATAGATAGTTCAGAGATACACTGGGAGTGTAGAAAATGGAGGCAATTGAGAAATCTTGGTGAAACAAGAGTGATGGATGCTCTTCTTGAATGCATAACAAATGAGAGTAAGAGCATCACAGATCTCACACTTGTTTCCTGACTTATATTCCTGATCATGCTTTTGCTAAAAGGGGCCAGATCTGTAACATCCTAATTTTTAGTGCCCTTGGTTTGCTGAATTTTGACAACATTGTTGTCAAAATTTTAAAAAAAAATTAAATTATTAGGAATTAGTCAAGGTGACTTTAGAGTTTTATATTCATTAGATGATTTGTGATTTTCTGAAATTTTTCTGAAATTTTTAGAAAATACTCAAAATTTGTCTATTTTGCTAGTATACTGATAAAAACTTCAAACTAAATTTGAGCATAGCAAATGAAGTCTAGTAATGCTATTAAGATCTCGAAAAGTAAATTTTTACAACACAATTTGATAAATTTCAAAATTTTATTTTGCAGCATATTTAATTATCTGATAATAAATAAATTGTTTTGGGAGCGATTTGAGTAAATTAAAATTTTAGTAATCATCTCAATACAGTTTGTAAGAGTTCACCACCCATCATTCATTCATTTCAATTTAATTTCAGTAAACTTTCCCATGAAAAACCACCATGCACATAAATGCTCACTCAAAGACAATTCATATCATATAACATAATTTATATCTCAATGAAGTATTCAAACATATACTTTTGCAACCAAACACGCAAGCCAATCTTTATCATTTCTTGAAATTTAAACAAATAATAAAATTGAAAGTATCAAATCAAAACAAAATTTGACAATTTCAACAAGTAAGGTTAAATACGTTTATGATGTAATCCTTACTATATAACCCACCCCTTACCTCTTACGTCCACGCTTGCTCTTTCCAAAGCTTGAGGTTGAAATTGATTTCCGGCGAAATCTATACATGTAATGAAATGCTAGTTAGAACCTTCTCCAGTTCTATCTCATGAGAATTTAAACTCATTCATTATTCTAATCTAATCCTGGCAATATGTTAAGCTCACATTCACCTTACACTCAATTTAGAAAATTATCCTATTTGGTATACGCTTAGAGTAGGAGGAATCCTAATGAAAAACATGAACAAAGTTCAGTGTTTTGGAATTTTCGTGATTGTCTACAATATTGATGAAGAGGTCAAAGTCTAATTCAAGATAGATTGTACAATAAAGTTGGTCAAAGTTATGACAGGGAAATTTTCGAGCAGGTTGCACAAGGTTCAGTATTTTTGCCATAACTCAAGATATACTTAACATTTTAACAGGGGACTAGTTTCTAAATTTCAAGGACTCATTTATCTACAAATCTTATGAAGGAATAAAATTCAAACACCCTATAGAATAATGGCAGTTTGCAGTTTAAAGAGACTGTTTCTAACAGGGCTCACTACACTAACATTCTGAACATACCTTAGTAATTTGACTATATCTTATACTACACATAAGCTATTGGCATGAAACCAATTTTAAAATTTCAATAATACAATTTCCTACAACCTTTATGAAGGATTGGAGTCCCAATTCTACACATATCAGTCCCAGTAATTCAAAATCCATGGCTGATGGAACAGGGTAATCTTTTAAGGTGATAGCTAGAATATCTGATAGTAAAATGGGCATAACTTGAGCTAAAAATATCCGTTTGATGTGAAACCAGTTGCTAAATTTAGATAATTTAAAGGGCTACAACTTTCATGAAGACATCGACTCCTAATTCGGTCCACACAAGTCCCAGAATTCAATGGACTAAAACGTACGAACTTGAGTTCCTAGGTTTTTTTAGCCTAATCACTTCTAATAATCCATTTCAAGCATGATTCTAGTGTTCTAGGTGTAAAATCACAACAACAAAAGCACTATAACACTCTTCCCATTCCTACTCATGTGAAGCCAAGTAAGGAGAGAAAATGAAAATCCACCATTTTGAAAAATAAAACCATACAAATGTAGAGGAGGATGAGGGGAATAAACTTACCTCTTGAAGCTCCTCAAGAAAACTAAGATTTTGTCCTCAATTTCTAGCTTGAAATGTGATGATTTTTGGAAGAGAAAAGGGAGAAGAAGAGCCCGTAAGTTTTAGGAAAGTTTTGGGAATTTTTTTAAGCATTTCTCTCTCCTATGTCCCTTTATAAAGGTAAAAATATAATTAATCTATTATTTTTTTTAAACTTAAGAATTACATTTTTTTTGCAAAATGTATACTTTTACAATATAATAGATAGGAAATTTTTTTTGAAACAAGGTAGTAGAATGTTTACAATAATAATGAGATGATTACTAAAATTTTAATTTACTCAAATCGCTCCCAAAACAATTTATTTATTATCAGCTAATTAAATATGCTGCAAAATAAAATTTTGAAATTTATCAAATTGTGTTGTAAAAATTTACTTTTCGAGATCTTGATAGCATTACTAGACACTTGTAAAATTTTCAGAATTTTTGGACTTCATTTGCTATGCTCAAATTTAGTTTGAAGTTTTTATCATTATACTAGCAAAATAGACAAATTTTGAGTATTTTCTAAAAATTTCAAAAAAATTCCAAAAAATCACAAATCATCTAATAAATATAAAACTCTAAATTCACCTTGACTAATTCCTAATAATTTAATTTTTTTTAAAAAAAATTTTGACAACAATTTTGTCAAAATTCAGCAAACCAAGGGTACTAAAAATTAGGATGTTACAACTCTCCCCCCCTCAAATAAATTTCGTCCTCGAAATTTGCATACCTGATTTGAATAATTGAGGATGAGATTCCTTCATCTTTTCCTCTAATTCCCAAGTAGCATTTCCGTCTCCCACTCCACTCCAAATAACCTTAACTAAGGCAATTTCTTTTCCACGGAGTTGCTTAATTCTACGATCAGTGATTTGGATAGGCGGCGCCTCATAAGTAAGATTGTCTTTAATTTGGATGATGTCTGGCTCCAGTATATGAGAAGGGTCTGAAATGTATTTTCGTAATTGTGACACATGAAAGACATTGTGGATGTTGGAAAGAAAAGGGGGTAGAGCCACTTGGTAAGCTACTGGACCAATCCTCTTCATTATTTGGTATGGACCAATGAACTTAGGCGTAAGTTTTCTTGACTTAATTGCTCGTCCAACCCCAGTTGTAGGTGTGACTCGCAAGAATACATGATCTCCTTCTTGAAACTCTAGAGGCTTTCTCCTTTTGTCATAGTAGCTTTTCTGTCGACTTTGAGTTGCTCTCATTTTCTCTCGAACTAATTTAATCTTCTACGTGGTCTCGTTGCACCAATTCTGGACCTAGAAGTAAGTTTTCACCTGTCTCGAACCAACACAATGGTGTCCGACATTTCCTCCCATAAAGGGCTTCAAATGGGGCCATCCCAATGCTAGCATGATAACTATTATTATATGTAAATTCAATCAGTGGTAAAAACATATCCCAGCTTCCTTTATGATCCAACACACAAGCCCGTAGTAGGTCTTCCAAAGATTGAATGGTCCGTTCTGATTGTCCATCAGTCTGGGGATGATAAGCAGAGCTTAGCCGAAGCTTTGTTCCAAGGGCTTGATGTAAACTTATCCAAAACCTTGAGGTAAAACGAGGATCTCTGTCTGATACAATACTAGCAGGTATGCCATGCAATCTTACCACTTCCTTAATGTACAACTGAGTTAACTTCTCCAAGGAATAACGAATGTTGATGGGAATAAAATGAGCAGATTTTGTCAATCGGTCAAATATTACCCACACTGAATCATGACCAGTTGGTGTTCGAGGTAATGAAGTTACAAAGTCCATAGCTATGCTATCCCATTTCCATTTTGCCACATCTAATGATTCTAACATCCCTGAAGGTTTCTGATGTTCTACTTTGGCTTTCTGACACACTAAGCAAGTTGTGACATACTCTGCCACTTCTTTTTTCATCCCAGGCCACCAGAATAATTTCTTTAAATCTTGATACATTTTCGTTGTTCCAGGATGAATGCTCATGTTACTCGTATGTGCTTCCTCCAAAATAGTCTTTCGTAATTCTTGGCTACGAGGGATACAGATTCGTCCTTTAAAACGCAAGATTCCATCTGTTCCTTCCCCAAACTCTATTCCTTTCCCTTGTTTAATTAATTCCTTCTTCTCACAGAGAAAAATGTCCTCAGATTGAGCTTCTTGTACTTGTTGTAGAAAATCATTAGTGATAGTGAGAGTACCACACATAACACTTTTAGGACCGAACTCTATTGCTAAATTCAAACTTTGGAATTCTTCGATCAATTTCATTTCTCTTATCATCATAAATGTTGCATGTAAAGATTTTCTGCTAAGTGCATCTGCAACTACATTCCCTTTTCCAAGATGATACTGTAATTCAAACTCATAGTCTTTCAAAAATTTCATCCACCGTCTTTGACGCATATTTAATTCCTTTTGATCAAAGAGATATTTCAAACTCTTGTGATCACTATACACTATGAATTGTGTTCCATACAAATAGTGTCTCCAAATCTTCAGGGCAAATACCACTGCAGATAATTCTAAATCATGGGTGGGATAATTTATCTCGTGCGGTCACAGTTGTCGAGAGGCATACGCCACTACTTTTCTATCTTGCATCAACACACAACCCAATCCCAACTTAGATGCGTCACAATATACTTCAAAGTTCTTGTTAGGTTCTGGTAAAATTAATACTGGTGAAGAAGTAAGACGATCCTTCAATTCTTGAAAACTAGCCTCACATTGTGAGGTCCACACAAAAGGCTGTCCTTTTCGTGTCAACTTGGTTAACGGGTAGGCCAATCGAGAAAAGCCTTCAATAAATCTTCGATAGTATCCCGCTAATCCCAAAAAACTTCTTATTTCAGTGATCGTCCTTGGTTGTTCCCACTTCAAAACTGCCTCAACCTTAGCTGGATCAACAGCTATTCTTTCTGTTTTTTTTTATTTTATTTTCTCTGTACCTGCGATACTCGTTGGATTTGCTCGGTCACTCTCTGTAGTAGAGGGAGATGGCACAGTTACCACTTCAAACGAATATGACGATCAGGTTCCTCAGCCCAGAACCACACCGATGGCGTCACGATTGGGATAATCACATTCACACATTTGCTGCCATACTTACTATAATGCTAAGGAGAGCGGCACCAGGACCCGGAGGTGGCAATGTACCTTTCACCATTAGGACTAGACTAACTCTTGATTTGGGTAATAACAACCCCTTTCAGCCCATACCACCACCAGTTCCCCCTCCAACTGAGGAGGAGGAAATGGATATTGATGTTCCTGAGGATTATGACCCTCTAAACATCGATGAGTCTAGTGACTCAGAAATGGGCTCAGATGAGGGAGATTCATCTTCCAAGTCTGAGGATATGGAATCAGAATAGGACTGGAAGTGTCTTACTTTTTGTGTACAGTGGCAAGAGTTAGTTGTAGGCATTCTTTTGTTGTACATAGGCCTATATGGTGCCGGGTAGTAGCAACTTATTTTGCTTAGTTGTGCTGCTCTGTAGGAAGTCCTTCCCGGTGTTGCTCTTATTATTTTGAAGAATTGTATCTAATACTTTTATCTGTATGTTAATTATGTTATTAGGCGAAATGGTGATTGAGTTCTCTGGCGTACAGTGAAGTGTAAACAGGGAACTTATTAACCATTTGCCCTTTGAATTACTGTAAACAACTATCTGAATACTTATGAATGTTTACTTTTTATTATATGCTACGATGAAATTCAAAAACTTCATATTGAAATTTGCATGGAAAAATTTATTTTTGTGATTAATGATTGGAAATATCGACGTTACGTATGAAGGAATTATTATTGGTTTTCAAAAAAAAAAAAATCACTAATTGAGGGTCTCTATAAAGTAGGTTGTTACAAGATCGGCACACGTTGTATCTATATAGTTGCGGTTATTCAGCAACTATCTATGTTAAAGAAGACTTTGAGGGATTCTAGGAGCAGTGAAAGTGTGAAATGAGAACTCCAAGTATTAAGAGAGAAAGAGAGTAATAAGCTTAATAATTAATGGTTGTTGCATGTATACGAACATGATTGATTGTTGTATTACCTTTGTTGTATTATTAATTTAATTGTGAATGTATGCTTAGTAATGTGGTAGAGGCTCATCCTTACATAACTTTTTAGGGAACCAAAATGATGGCACCCAGAGAGAGGATTATACTTATAGATAGTTCTGTATATAATAGGCTTAATTTTGTATTTAATGAATATCAAAGGACTTTCATTTCAAATTTGCTGTGCATGTAGACAATATACCTAGGAATATAATTATGATGGAAATGGACCTATATTATAGTCTGCCTTTATATTTTCCTGTAAATGATAGAATCCACCACACCCTATACATATACCTCTATCAAGGCACAATTAGAACTCCAACAATTGTGACTTACCTGTTCACATACCATGACCAAGATTATCTCGAAAAGCCAACTCTGTGGACTTTTGAGCAAGTTACTGGCATGGAGGCCATTGCGGATTTAGCTTATCGTTATCTTGGATTCAATGATGATCTTGATTCGAAAGACCTTGTGAAAATAGAGGGATGACATAGGGACGACTAAGATCGCCTTCAGTCTTTTTGATTGACAGACTGCTCATTAGGACTTATTATATTTCATATTTTGTAAATGATATAGACGAGTCCTAATATATTTGGAGTTATATTGTGTAATTATCAAACTTCTGTAAATTTGTAAGAACAAAGTATATTAATGCTATTTCATATTTCTTTTAATTGATTTGATTCCCATTACTTGTTATTTATATTTTCTAAAATTGAGAAAGAATCAACAAAATGCTCTATGTGTCCAAGTATTATAAATTAAATTGATTGAAGATGAGTAAATCATTTTTTTTTTCTTAACATTCCTTACCTTAGACAATAATCTAAATATAAACTAAGCATTTTAAATCCATGACATACCGGTTGGGATCAAAATATATGAGAAAAGCATTTACACATCCAACTTTAAAACAATTATTCTTAAAAAATTATTACTTTTAAATGGAAAAAAAGGTAATTATGTGGTTTAACTCTTTTCTGAAATTTTGTTATTTCTAGATGTTAATACTTTTTAATTAGAAAATTACTAACTTTTTATATTTTTTCTTTTTATCTGGAAATTGGCATACTTAAACAATTTTTAAAATATATATTTCAAATGTTTATCAAAATTTAAATTACAAGTCTCAGTTTTTTGGGAAATTTTTTAATAGAAATATATATTTTCTAAAGTTTTTTTTATAGGAAAGCAGCATGCACAATTTTTTTTAAGTGAGAAATTAGCATAAATAAGAAAGAATTTCTTTTAATAAATGCTAAGTTCACATTAGAGTAGAGTAAAAGGTCACAAGACAATTTTAAACAATACTGGTAAGATAGGTCCCGTTTGAATTCTATTTGAAGATTTTTTGTCTAAAAAAAAATAAACTTGTTTGATTGATTATTTTGGGTTAAATTAATTTAATTTCTTTTTACAAAATCATATTTTTAAAAGAACAACTTTTACATATTCTTATTTTTTAAATATTTATTTTCTTTGAAAAAAGACACAACAACAATTTATAAAATATTATCCATTTATGATATAATAAGTACAAGAAAATATTTTTTTTACATAAATCCTAATCTTGGTGAAGTTAGAGATTATTCTTTTAAATAGAGCTGACAACATTTTTGTTTACTATTTTTTTTGTGGTACGACTTAAATTTTGTTTGAGTAAATTTAGTGGCAAGTCTTTGTAAAAAAATTAATATAAAAAATAAATAAACTTCTTTCATAATTTAAAAATAATTTATTTTTCCAAATTTTAAAAAAACTATGTGGGAGAATTTTTTAAAACTTTTTTTAAGTAAATATAAATTATTTAAGAAATATTTATATTTTATATTAATTTTTTTCAACAAAAACTTCTAAAAAAATTTATTCAAGTACAACCCTATTTAATTGTGATTAATTGATTACAATTTGTCTTTATTTTTACATTGTTATTTTTGTATACATAAAACTTAAGCGTAAATTTTATGTAATTAATATTATTTTTAATTAAACTTAAATTTTTATTTTAATAATGTGCGATAACATCATATACTTCCGAATGATTATTCTTTATTTTTGTGTCAGTATTTTAATTTATTATTTAATAAATTATATAATAATATAAATATATAATAATTATTTTTAATTATACTTTAATCATGATTAACATAAAAAAATTATAAACTGATACCTTCCCTAATTTTATGTGGAGTTCATTTCTGAATCATTGAAGAAAATGGAAATTCTAAAAGTCTTCCCTTCCGTATAAGACTTCAAACAAAAAATAGTACTATTTAATAATCGCTTAATTAAATTTATACTCTTAAAATTTTATTAATTTTTTATTAGTCTTTCAAATTTATTTTTTTATATATTTTTATTATATATATTTTTATCAAACGGTACTCTTATGATTTTTATTTCTCACTTAATCTTTTTAAAGATAATAATTTTTTATTCTGTTTAAATATTATGAATCATTCATTTTATCTTTATAAATGTTATAACTTTTACCTTTAATTTAGAGTGATTACATAAAAAAAATGCAAAAACGTATTTTATATATATAAAAAAAACTATTTATTAAAGACTCATTTAAAAAGTAAAAATATGAATGAAACAAATAAATCTTATTACAAGTTTGTAATTATTACTTATCGACAGTAATCAGTATTAAAGCAACAAAAAGAAGAGAAAAAAGTAAAAAACACGCATAGCTAAAAAAAGAATAAAACACACGAGCGTTGGGCTAGGCCCAAAAGGCCCAATCCTCACTCGGCTTGGGAAAACCCTAATGAGGAGCTCAATATATCCCTAACCACGAAATTCTCGCGCAAAAAGTAGCAGCAGCAACACCAAACCAAAACACGCGAAGGGTACTGCGTTGTGTTGCGGCGGCGAAGATGGTGTCAGGTTCAGGGATCTGCGCGAAGAGGGTGGTAGTGGACGCACGGCACCACATGCTGGGTCGTTTGGCTTCGATCGTTGGGAAGGAGCTTCTAAACGGCCAGAAGGTTGTTGTCGTTCGCTGCGAGGAGATTTGTATCTCTGGTGGCCTCGTTAGACAGAAGATGAAGTATATGAGGTTCCTCCGCAAACGCATGAACACCAAACCCTCTCACGGTCCCATCCATTTCCGTGCACCCGCCAAGATTTTCTGGCGCACAGTTCGTGGGTATGTATCTGAATCAAATGTTGTTTTATTTCTAGACTTTTATGTTTTATGTTGTTTCGTTTGAAATGTTTTGTCTTAGGTAGTCTTTTAAATTCTATAAATTACGTAGTGACTTAAGGTTTCATTAAGTTCACATGTGCGAGGTTCATCTATTTAACAGCAAGTTTTATTTTTAAAATTACCGTGTGGAAATTTTCCACGAACCACGAGCGAAGATTAATCTTCGATTGTATGAGATGAACTGAGGGACTAACAGAAAGGTTTTATAATCGAATAAAATGTTCGGCTTATACAACGAAAGTTCTCATTAAAATGTGGTACTTGTTGTTCGTGGTTAAGTTGTTGAAAGGATTTTGTTCTGTAAAGAAAAAAAAATGAATTGATACATTGCGATCTTTTGAGAGAAGTAACATTGAAGCAAAAACTGAAACTATAAATTTCATGCAAGTTTTTGTAGGAAGGTACTATTAGGAGGTTTTTATTAGCTGGGCTTTTCCCATATATTGCTGTTAACTATTTAGGAAAAAAAGGGATCAATTTACTTTGTTGTGGGAAGTTCTGAAATTTATGTTGTCATAGAATGATACCGCACAAGACAAAGCGTGGGGAAGCTGCACTTGCTCGTTTGAAGGTTTATGAGGGCATCCCTCCTCCATATGACAAGATGAAGAGGATGGTTGTACCTGATGCTCTGAAGTAAGTTTTCTGTTTTACCGAACTTATTTTTATTGTATTATTATTCAGTCATTAGACATATATCGAGGCAAAAGCTAAACGTTACCCTTGGGTTACTTAACAAATAAAAAATGAGTTTTTATTTGGGAAGTGTAACAATGCATTTCTTTCCAACATGTTTTTTTTATAAGCATTTCTATTAATTTATTTCTCAACTAGTGTTGTAAGAGCACTGATTCTTCTATACTATATAATTGTCTTTCTTTTATGATTGTTGAACTAAGTAGTGAAAAATGATACCAGGGTGTTGAGGCTTCAGAAAGGGCATAAATTCTGCCTGCTGGGTAGGTTGTCATCTGAAGTTGGGTGGAACTACTATGATACCATCAGGGTAAGTTCATCATTTCTGAACTTTTGCATAGCAAGAATTTGAAATGTGCATTTTCTACAAGTGATCAGCAAACTTCTAAATAGAACACACTGTATTTGTCTTATAGTTATCAATTTCTATTATATGTTTGTGCAATTCTGTTTCCCTATTCATGTACAATCTTGAATGGGAGTGAAAATTTGATTGTTAGTTGTATACTATGAATTGTGCTTTCAAAAAGGGGAAAAAAGTAATTGTGTTTGCTGAAGTGAGTAATTGTTTTATTTGCTCACAGGAGCTGGAAAAGAAGAGAAAGGAAAAAGCACATTTGGTTTACGAGAGAAAGAAGCAGCTCAACAAACTAAGGGTGAAAGCTGAGAAGGTTGCTGATGAGAAGCTTGGTACCCAACTTGATATCCTTGCTCAAGTTAAATACTAAGTAGAAGTCTTTGTTAGTTTTTTAAAATTTTTTGTGCGACTTATACCAAATTGAACTCCCTTTCAATTTTGCTGGAGGTTGTATTTGTCATTGGATCATAGATCTGATAATCTTGGAAGCTGTTTATTTATTTACTTGTGTGCTTTGTAGAATTTTCATGCCAACCATATATTTTCCTTTTCCTTAAAAATTTCACTTACCCTTAGTTTTCTATTCAATGAAGTAATTTAACGAAGTTATTTCAACTTCGATGGAGAATCCTGGTAATTTGTTTCTGATAATAACAAAGCGTTTTGATAATCCGTTAGAATGGTCCGTAACGTGAACAAAGCACTTGATTATTATTCTAGGTAGTTATTGGTTCTCTGTTTGTGTTCTCTATTGTGTAACACTAGTAAAACTGAAAGAAAGTAGGGTACCAATTGAAAAAATGGCGTAACTTCATCTTATTTTGATCCTTGTGTTCATGTTTGAATTCCAGTTGTGATTTGCGGATGTCAATATTCACGCTGGATGGCAATAAGCCAATACTTGAACTACATGTTCATGTGATATTTGTTACTAAGTAATTTACACCGCACCAAACATCAATGATTTAACGGTGATTAAAAGTTGATTATGTCCTAGGCTATGAGCTAATCTATTAAGTTCTCTGAATGTAAGTGAATGTCAAATTTTGTCTTAACAATCATATTTACTAATTTTTGTGCCCTTGGGCAGACATTAGTCTGGTATGGTTTTCAATTTATGGTTTATTAGGTAAATAGTTTAATCAACTAATTATTCGATTAATATCCTTTTTAGTACATCAGAATGTATTTTAAGAATCTAATCATAAGATTTATTTATATTTTTGGCTTTCGGAGCACACTGAGGTCGTAGGACATATTGATATGTCTGATGATGTTGCCTCACGTTATGATTGGAAAGCAGAACTCGACCAAAAGAAAAAAAAGGAAGCACTAATTCCAGCAAAAATTTAAAATGTGAATATTGATTTAGTCCAAGTTCTTTTCGGAAATACTGATTTCCAGTAATATTTTCAACATTCACAATCTGAATCCAATAACGTCCAACAAAAAAAAACTGTGAATCTTAGAATTAATTTTCTATTTAATTTAATGCAATGTATTATTACTGTAACGTGTAGTGTCTATCATACGAAAGAATTATTCTAACACGACGTCCAAAAAGTTAAATCATCTACCATAATAATACATTTAGAATCGTGGTATTCCTCACATAGGAGGGTAACTATTGTGTTGTAAAATTTAAAACAATTTTAAAGAAGAATTAAATGTATTTTAGTTTTTAATATTTTTGTAAAATTATATATATTATGGTTTTGTCCCTTGTATATTTGGAATTTAAGTGTTTTAATTAGTTTTTATTAATGTGATCACTCAATCAATGTGTGACAATCTTTTGTTATCAATATTATTATTTATAAGTTCTTAGGGATTAAAATTGTTGATTTTTTAAATATAAAAATCTAAAACTTAAAAAAAATTAGAAATTTTTTTAAAAATTATTAAAATGTAAAATTTTAAAATATATTAAAATCTTTAATAAAGTATAGTGTTTGAATGTAGTTTAAAAACAAGGATAGATAGTATTGTTGAGCTATTATTAAACCTTTAGGATATGTTTGGAAGTTGAGTTTACGAAGAAAAGGGAGGACAAGGGAGGAATTAGGGAGGTTTAATTATTGCTTGAAAGTTAATTAATTTGGAAGAAAAGAATTAAGAGTAGAGCTGTCAAAAAGTTTAATTGGCCCAGCCTTAACCATTGTTTTTCTAAATCTTTCTAACCTTGATTTTATGAGTTCTCTCATTTTGGGAGGTTTTTATTATATTAGAATATTTTTCATATTAATTATTAAATGAATAAAATAGAAAAAATATTTTTAAAAAAGTGTGATGTTAATTTTTTTTTAAAATATTATTTTAAAAAAATATTAATTTTTAGAGTGAAATTTTTTTAAAAATATAAAAAAATAGAAATATAAATTTTAAAAATATTAATTTTTAAAGAGAAAAAAATATATAAATTATATATTTTTTAAAATAATTAAAGAAAAGAATAATAAATTTTTATTCAAAATATATTAATTTTATGAGTGATATTTTTTAAAAAATTTATAAAAATAAAAATATAATTTTTAAAATATATTTTTAGAGTGATAGTATCAAAATATATTAATTTTTAAATAAAAAATATAAAAAGTAATAATATCATTTATATATTTAAATTTCCTGTCATCTTCTCATCTTTAAATTAAACATTCAAACAAAAAAGGGAGTTTAATCCTCTTTTTCTTCTTTCTTTCCCTTTTCAAACCCTTCCTTTCTATTTTCTTTCAAATTTTTAAACAAAGCCTTAATCAAATTTGTGACTGAATTATATAAGTGTACACATATATAATTCATTTTACAAAATAAATAAACTTTAAGTTTGATTATATTATTATATCTTATTCAATTTTTATAAATTTATTATTAATAGTTTCAGAACTTTTGCGTGTGAGTGAGAATAATTTCTACGTAATAAAAGTAGTATGTTAGTGAAAATTATTATTACTTGACTTTTATCTCTCTCTCTATCAATTTTTCTTTTAGTTTTTATCTTAATTTCTCTTAACCTAAATATTTCTATCATATAAATATCAACTTTTGCCTGATAGTAGAAGACGTAACATGGAGTAGAAACAACATATGTGTGGCAAAAATACAGAAAGAAAAACGTACATATGTTATTTTTAATTAACGAGATTCCTTTATTATTTTTAGCTTTTATTGATGTTATTCAATTGAAATAATATTTACGCATGAAAGATAAATGCTTGAAAATTTTTGGAAACTGATTCTCCGATATAAAGTAAAATAACTTGAATATTTTTGTTAATATAACTTCAAAATAAGTAATTAATTATAGTTCGAATATATATTTTTTAACATATCTTGAAAAGTGGTAGCATGAAGGTCTTGTGATAGAATTTGCAACATAATAAAGTAATTTAATTACATGTTTGTTTTAATATTATACTCTGGAAAAAGATTTTTTCACACTAATATAAGTATAAAAATTCTTACACTTAATTTGAGTTTTTCATTTAACTTATATCTAACTGTCAGTGAATTAATAAATTATAATCTGATAGATATAAATTAAATAAAAAATTTAGATCAAGTATAAAAAATTTTAAACTTATACTAGTATAATAAGATCCTACCCCTTATACTTTTGATTATTTATAATATATTAATCTTAATATTTTAATGTTAAAATTTCATATAATATTTTATTTATATTTATTATAATTTTATACTATATTTAAAATTTTAAATTAATAATTTATTTATGTCAAATCATAAAAATGTGTGCAATGATATTTTAAATGACTAAACTGTGGCCAATGAAAATGAGAATTTAGATACTCACCATTTATTAAATAGAAATCAAATTTGTTAACTAACAAGTATAGACATATATACTTTTTAAAATGCGAGTATGAGTATTGGATACTATAATACTAGAGCCAACAAAATAAGCTTTTCTAATAATATAATTAGATTGAGTTGGTCTGATTTTACATAAAAAAATAAGTTCAAAATGATTAAAAATATTTGGTTTGGTTTGATTCGATTTAAATAAATTTTCATCTGAATAAATCAAACCAGTTCCAATGGTGCTCATGTTGGTTTAGTTTGAGTGACCAGATTTGTTAATTTTGAAAACATAAATAAAAATATACGAAAAATCAACAAAATAATATAACTTAATTAGCAGAAATTTTAGGTATACTATTAATGTAGTCTCATGTGGATTATTAATCGCTACATCTACGTGTCTAACAAATTACATATGACTTAATTATAAAAAAGTCTCAAAATCAAATGTACAAATATAACATGCAATTACATTAGTGAAAGACTTAAAAAAGTATTGTCTTCATAAAAAATAATACAGCATATCAAATTCAATCAAATTCAATTGCCAATAACTCCTGCAATATTTAAGGAAAAAAAAAGAAAAAAATTAAATATATTTTATATATGTAAAATAGATAAATATAACTTTAATTACAATATGAAATGAATAAATTGTAAAAGCTTTACTAAACAATATCATCAACTTTAATCACATTCTCTTTAAATGCTATATTCCCTTTGACAATTCTTAGAAAAAGAAAAGCATCATATAACAAATTAAACTTAAATAAATTTTAAGAAATATAAAATTAGAAAAATAAATAAATAGAATAGAAAAAAATACAAGCAATTGATTTGTAAGTTATCATCTTTTTTAATTGTCTTTACTCAATTTTGTGTACAAATTAAGAAATCAATTGTGATAAGATTCAATGAACTACTTAGGTATAGAATATGACCTTCAATGCTAAATGCGAATCGAGATGATATAGTAGATCAAGGAATAACAAGTATATTCTTAACAATGTAAGAAACAATATGATACTTAGCCACATTGTCTTTTCACAGTTTCAAAATATCAAATCTATCCAAATTATCTTCATCACCATCCTTCATTTATCTTTCCAACTCATTGTTTGTACTCTCTCTTTACTTTCCTTTACTTTTAATCTAGATTCATCTTCACATCTAACACTTACACTAGTTCTAAAAACTTGTGTTTGAAAAGAAATATGATTGGACACTAACATCTCAGTTTTCAACAAGATGATGCATTTGTGCATGTTAAGCAAATAATTTTTTTTATCATGTCTTTTAATTTTTAAAAGATCTCTTGACATTTATTGCACATCTTAATAAAAAAAATCTTAAATACTCTAATTTATATCTTGGATCAAGAAAAATAGCTGCAAATAAGAGATAATTAAAATTCAAATATTCATTAACATTTGAATATTTGTTGAATTTAGATTTCATATTGCTTACCATTCTTGGCAACATCAAATCTTTACTTTCTATTTATATTATAGTTGTCAATCTCAATCTCAATCTCAATCTCAAATAGTAACAAAGATCGCTATTTAAGAATTTACAATATACATATATATTATGTATACAAAATTTTAGTATAAATGCTAAAGGAATTCTCAAAATCAATCACATAATCATCATTCCAAGTAAAAATATAAAGCACTAAAGCATAAGTGTTACATTAACCAAACGATGCTATCATATGGTAAATTAAAGTCTAAAAGCGCTTCCTTCCTAAATTCTAATCTAATCATATTTTGTTTTTGATAGAAAACTTCCCTTTTACTTTCACTCTCATTGTTACTTTTGTAGATGTGTTCTTCCTCTTCCTCTTTAGTTTTTTGTATTTTTTTGCTATTTATCTTGCATAATACCCTAATAGCTTTAGTAACAACTCTTCAAGTTAAATTATCATAATTAAAGACCAACTCATCTTTTACAAGTTTCTTATTTTCTCCTTCTTTGATTTCTCTGAAATAATGAGATAAATCACATCAATTATGTTATAACAATATAGTAGATTTTGGTTATACTTGATATAAATTAATCTTGCAACTTTTGACTCTCTAATTTGCTTCTCTTCTTAAAGTGACTCTAATCATTAATTAAAAAAATATTAGTATCTTTTCTCAACCAATGAATATAAATCTTGAAAAAACTATTAATTTAAACATAGTTATTCATATGTTAAAAAATAGTCTAATTTCTTTCATAACTCAAATGAGTTACAGGTCAAGCTCGACATCTTAATGGTCAACTTTTGTAAGCAAGCTTGGAACTTGATTTTCATAATTCTACCACCATTCAGCTGTAATATAATTAAAATAATTGACATTATTTTAATAAAAAACAACAAACAACATTACAAGAAAATCAAACTCTTTTGATTTAAACGAACCAATAGTAAAAGTATGCATTTGTAAGAGTGTATAACACTTAATTCCAAAATGTAGGCATCAATAAAATCTCAGTTGACTTCTTACCCTTAGTCTCTTTAGTTATTTTTTATTTCAACCAATCATTTGAAGTTAACATTTTTTAAGGTTGTTTTTCTTGTTTATGAAACCTTTGCAAAGCGAGAAATGTTATTGTGAATCTAATGACTCTATGCTTAACCAATTCCATCTCTTTTTGTAAACTTTATCATCAAGTTCAAAGCCAAAGAATGATTGTACATGAATCCTATAAGAGAGCAATCCCTTTGTATGATTCTTTTAAATTTTGGAATTTTTCCAATCTCCTCCAAGATCAAGTTCAAACAATAAGATGCACAAGGATTCTAAATAGAGATGGTCTCCTTGTTTGTAAATATTTATCTGAGACAAGATTTAAGGAATTTATATAAGATAAAAATAATAAAAATAGATTTTTGTATAGTATATACTACTTAAGAACTTTAATTCAAGTTTTTACTAGTTAAGACATAGTTATTGTCATTGATTAATACTTAGACAATGTTTTCCTCTCTAAGCTCATCTATAAAGGAATTTAATAGCTCAAATGATTTTTCCTAATTTTCACAAAAGAATAAGCATTTACACTTTTAACGAACATGTTAGGCAATCCATTTCAGTTTTTTAGTTTCTATTTTTTAGGAACATAACGTGATCCATTATCTCCATTATTTGACATTTGGTTTTTTCATACAGAGGTTACTTTGCTGATTTTTCATAACACTATTGGCACTCCACGATTTGGGCTCCATGTGGGTAGAGTCATATAAGTACTTTCCAATTTCATTTATTTTAGGTCATTGAATCCGCTCTTCTATTTAGAATACAACACACCATCGTACTTTAAGTGAGTGAGGGTTAGGAAAACTAAAATCGTGAACCAATCTTGCAATGACTAGAGGTTAGTGCTTTCAATCTGTTTTAGCTTCTGCACAACTTAATAATTGTTTACATTTAGTATCAAAGCATAAATGCCTTTGCCTTGCTTATTCTAAAAATTTAAAATTTTGTTTTTGGATATGGATTTTATGCATTTTGATTTTTTTTAATCATAACTAAATATAGAAAAGAGATGGACAATTATTTTTGATGTTTTCTGTATCTAAAAATATGTTTTTTCGTGTCTACTACTCACAGAAAATGCTGAATTTTTAAAATCAGGTTCACGGGTCATGAATGGGTCAAACTGACCTGGCTAGAGGTTGAAGAATAGTAAAACAGAGGGTTTTCCGTTGTTTTGTGTTTTTTCTGTTGTTAGCGGATATGCCACTATATATTTTTAAATGTCAATTAATAACATGAAATAGCGCCTGGTGTAGTGGTTAGTAGTGCATTTGTCTTTGATGAGGATCCAGGTTCAAATACTAATGTGACTGTTTAGCATGACATTGTTGATTTATATTGTTATTTTAGACATATGTTGCATATATTAGTTGGTTTATGCAAATTTTCATATCTGCCACAATACCTTTAATTGATTAAAATTATATATAGTCTTTAAAGTCACATTAAAAAACATTAATTGTAATTAATTGTATGTGATGTGATAAGATCTACCCACAAGAACTTTATTGCATTTATATGATTAATTAGGATAAAATATTAGATTATATTTCTTAATCTACCCACAAGAATTAAAAAAAGGAACATAATTTGATGATTTCATCATAAAGATATATAATGAGTCTAATTGAATAGGACTTTAGCCTACAGACAAGTTTTATGTCACTAGATTTATAAATTAAAGCATGTTTGCATTGGTAAAACATGACATTTATTTTATCCTCAAGTTATGATGATAAACATGTGGTATTTTAAACTTTGCAGTTTCTCAATCTGTGAGCATTTCTAATATTAAATGTGGTATTCTTGAGTTAAAATGAGACAACTAAAAGGTCTGGAAAGAGAGAGTTTTTCTTTATTTGGGCTGGATTGACATTGATTATGCTATTAGAAAGGACAAACCACTAACTATTATTGCGATCAATACTCCAGATGCAGTTAATCTTTCTGAAAAGTGGGAGAGGTCTAATCGTCTTTTCATGACTTTAATAAAGACCAACATTTCTGCTGGTATTTGGGGTCCCATCGATCAACATGATAAAGTTAAGGATTTATTGAAGGCCATTGATGAATAATTTACTACTTCTGATAAATCTCTTGCAAGCACCCTTATAATGCAATTTTCATCTATGAAGCTCGCTGGGATTAGAGGAGTGCATGATCATATCATGCGCATAAGGGATATAGTGGCTCAATTGAAAGCCTTGAAAGTTACCATGTCTAATTCCTATTCAGCTGGACATAAAGAAGGAGTCAAAGTGTTTGTTTTTGTAAAAAGAAAGGACACATGAAGAAAGACTACCTGAAATTTAAGACTTGGCTGGACAAGACAGGTAATCCATTTGCTTGGATTTGTTATGAATCTAATATAGTTAGTATTAATCATAAGATATAGTGGATTGATTCTGGTTCTACAATTCATGTTTGTAATACCTTGTAGGTTATGCAAAACCTAAGGATGCTAGTGGAAAGTGAGCAATGTATCTACTCAAGGAGTAGGATGAGTTCACATATGGAGGCCTTTAGGATGTGCAGTTTAGCTTCAAGTAGTGGCTTTGTTTTGAATTTAGAAAAGACCTTTTATGTTCCTAATTTTTTTAATATAAACCATTGTACTACATGGGCAATTCATCAAGAAATTCATTAATTTCTTATTCTTTCTATATGTGCATCTGTCTAACATAATAAAAGCAACCAAAGTTCAGTTGTTTTACCTCCAAAGGTTTCATCATCTCCTTTGTTCGTTTCAATTTCTTTTAGGTGTGTGATAGCTCATATTTTGTTCCCACATTTTTAGTCTTATTGCATCCTTTATATGTCTTTTCATTTAATATGTTTTTGCATTTATCATGTTAATTAGAAATTTTCGTAAATACTATACTTTTGTTCATGTTTTCTATTCTAACCTTTAGTTACTAATTTGGCCATAACTTTTTCTGTAGATATCTTTTTTGGCTCATTCTTTTTGCATTGGATTCCTTACTTCCATGGCTTCAATTTGGATATATGGATCATGCTATTTGGAATCCAGAGCTAATTTCTACGAATTTTAGAAGTTTAGACTTTTAGTTTGACTTTTGTATAGCTTTTGTTTTGCTTTTGTTTTGCAGTTTTGTTGTATTTATTTTCGGCCCAGCTTTGCCCCATTCAGTTTTGCTCTTTTAGGACTTCTATTTATAGAGGCTAGGGGCTGATTTGGAAGCACCTTTAATTCATTTTTTCATTTTTCAGTTTTGTAATAACTTTTCCTCTTCCAATAAAACCTCTGAATTTTTTTTACCCATTCTCTTCTTCTCTTGCATTTTTCCATTCTGAATTCGTATTACGTTGAAAAGCGATTAAATTTCTGCAATTTCTAGATGATTTCTTCCATGTTTCTTCTCCAATTACGTTGCCAAAGTCCAGATCGCATTTATTCAAGACGTTTTTTATGCTCCGAGTTTGTTTTCTGATCTCACACTTTTGCGATTGCATAAAAATCATTGTTTGATTGAATTGTGCATTGTTCTTAATCGTATAATAAGCAATTGATTAATTGTTTGTTGTGGGGGAGGAGATTTAAACAATTCGGTTTTCATTCTCGGTTTTGGATTTGTGTTTTTTGGATCTCGGTTTGAATTCTTATCTCGGTTTTGGATTTGTGTGTTTTGGATCTCAGTTTGAATTCTTAAATTGATTGTATTTGATTACTTGCATTACAATTTATGTTTGATCCCTTGCGTTTAATTCTCTGCATTTAATTCCCTGCGTTTGATTCTCTATAATTTAATCTTCTGCATTTAATCATAAAACTCCCCCAAACATAAACATTTTCTGCATAATTGATATTGAAACAATGTGCATTTTCATCCTTGTGAGAGATGACCTAGGTTGCTCCCTAAACTACATGTTTTTGTGAGGAATTTAGTTACTTTTGATACCTTAGCGACATAGTTATCAGTGTGGATCATAATTTTTAATTACTTTAACAATGAATTTGAAGGTTTTAAACTTTATAACATTAAATGTGATTGAATTTTTATAAAAGAATTTTACAATATATTGAACTTTTTCTAATTTAATTGATGCTTTTGGATTTTTTATAAGTAGCAATTCTAAAGAGCCTTTGGTATTTCTTCTCTTCTTCAGAATAGAACTAACACCAATTGATAAAGTTGTAGATCTTTTTCTAGCTCAAATGAAGTGTATTTCTTGAACTTGTTTTTCTTTATCTTAAATTTCCTTCAGTTCAACAACTATGTTTTCTTCATTTGTAGCCTTATCTTTTTGTTGGTATACTTCAATGAACTTCTTTTGATATCTAATTGAATTTTCTTATTAGCACTCACATCTCTCCTTAAATAATCTTCAATTGAATTTTAAAAAACATGTCATTTTTTTTGTGAAAATAATTTCTTTAAATAAAAAATCACTTATAATTTTTGTAAAACACTAAGTAATTTTTTTTAACTTATTTACTTAACTTGTTAAACATGGATATGAATTTTGTAAAATTATTGTTTTACCATTTTTGTACTGTATAACACTACTATTTACTTTTACAAAAAAGAAGATTTATAAGCTGAAATAATAAGAGAATATATATTTTTTTAGGATCTAAATAAAAGAAGTGTCACTTTCTATACTTATTTTTAAATAGTATAATTTTATGAAAAATTTATAATTACATATAATTTTCCCATAATTATAGATGTTGTACTTTACATTTGTCTCAAACTTATATATAAATATCTCTCTCCTTTTACAAATTTTCACGTAAAACAAGAATCTATTATTCTCTTTGTATAACATGGTTATGCCATACTAAATTTAAGTAGTTTTAATATTGGCAAAGGTAATTTTAGTTTTTTAAAGAACTGTAATAGATTTCATTTGTTTTAATAGAAAATGTTTTGACTTTCAACATATCTTATTAATCTTTTAATTTTGTGCTCTTTCCAAAGTTAAATTTATGGTTTTTTTTTACTTTAGTAGACAAAAATTAAGAAATTTTTTGAATTAGAATACTTATAAAACAATTTAGAATAGAAAAATTTCATTACAAACAGCTCTAAAATAAACACTACTTAATTAGAGAAATGATAAGTGGCAAGTCATGGTGAGTGACTCTTAGTCAATAAGAGCATCTTTATTGGTAGTTCTTTGAAATGATTTTTGAACTCAAAGTTGGTTCTCCACAAGAACCACCGGTAATCACTAGCAAGAGTGCTCCATGCTGAAGGGGCAAAACATGGCAAGGAATCAAGAAGAATCGCACTATTTCCAAAAAAATAATTTTTTAAAGCATTCCTCCCCAACTAAAATTTAAATTTGTTAAATTTAATTTTAAAAAAATAATATAATAATTTTAATGGAATTAGTAAAAAGTAATCCAACAACTCAAACTTTAGTTCTACTATTAAAACAAAAAATGAAAAAGTTTTCAAACATATGTGACACTCTAGGATCTACATAAAGTAAATTTGAGAACTCATTTGAGTTCCACCACTAAAGGTGCTGGAAGAGCTTCTTTATTAGTGGTTATTGAGAATAGTACTTGAACTCAAAATTAGTTCTCCACAAGAACCACTGGTAATCACTAGCAAGAGTGCTCCATGCTGGAGGAGCAGTACTTGGTCAAGAACCAAGAATAATCGCACTATTCTTCAAAAAAATAAAATTTTAAAGCATTTTTCCCCAAAATTTGTTAAATTTAATTTTAAACAAATAATATAATAATTTTAATGAGACCTATAAAAAGTAATTCAAGAACTCAAGCTTTATTTTTATCACTAAAGAAAAAAAAAAGTTCTTCAAACATATGTCGTATTGTGAGACCCACATAAAGTAAATTTAGGAACTTATTTGGGTTCCACCATTAAAGATGCTCTAAGCGCCACTCAACTAGAAGAAGGCACATGACATACTAGAATAGGTTACTCTTAGTCAACAATCTCACTTAATAAGGTGGTAATACGTGGTACAGATGTAGACTTGTTTTTTCTTAACAAGTGTCATACACATGGTATTGAGAAGTGACATCCTAAGTGTGGGTGAGAATCAATTTAAAATGTAAATTTTATTTTTGACAATTGAAAACATGAGAAAGAGGAACAATTTTTTTTGTCTTTTCACAAAACCAAATTGTCCAAATTAAGGAGAGTAGTTCCAAAAAAGCAACAATTTTTTTGGAGTAAAATTTAAAAGGTATGTTATTATTCAAATTTATAATTATTATTTAATTTTTAAATAATTAGTAATATGATCTGTTAGTTAATTTTAGCATTAGTTATAAAACATTGGTTGAATAAAGAAATATAAAATAATATTATTGAGATGTTATTGTAAAATAAAATAATAAAATATTTTTTAAATATGGTTAATTAAGTGAAATAAGAAAATATGTAATAATATTATTGATATTGTAATAAAATAATTTTTTAAAGAATTTAATAAGTATATTATATTTAGTATAAGAATTAGTAATATAATATTAATATTGTATTAATTAAAAAAATTTATTTAGCAAAATAATGAGACAATCTTATATTATATTATATTGTATTGTATTATGTTATTTATATTATATTATATGTTATTATGTTAGATTCAGCAGTAATGGATTATTTTTCGAAATTTAGTTTATTATAGTAAAATAATTTTTAAATATAATAATAACTATAATATATTTATTAACATAATAATTTTAATAAAAATATAATATAAACTAATATAGGGGATTATATTTAAATATAATAATTAGTAAAATAATGTTTTGTTTTGATTAAAAATAAATTTAGCTTACCATAATGGGGTAATACTATATTATATTTTATGTTATTATAATTTTAACATATTTGAAATTTTTATTGTGTTATTTAATTATTTAATTTGAAATTATTATATTTAAATATTATAATAATACTCATAATAGGAGTGGCTTTAAATATTAGACTATGTTAAGATAATCCAATAATTATTGATGATTTGTTACTTATTATTTCTTAATAAATTTAATAAGTCAATTCAGTAAAATAAGTTAATCAATTCACTAAAATATAATAATTAATTTCAATAAAAATATATACAATACATGAAATCTAAAGTATTATGATCCAGTTATATTATAAAATTCATACAACTATATTGTCCAACAACACATATGTTTAATCTTTTAAAGAGGTGTGCCCTCACTCGTGATGTGCAACCAACAATATCACTTCGACATTTCATTTTTAAAATAGTTAACTTTGATTGAACTATACAATTAAGTATTGATAAATTTTCATATTGAACAATATCTTTTAAGTCAAATTACAATATAACATATAAACTATACAAGTAATCATTGCAGAACTATCAACTAAACTTATATCAAAATATGACTCAAACCTTATTATTGATATTGTGTCTAAAAATATTTTTATATATTAAACATCTTCATTGTCACATATTTAAATTTTTTTACGAGATATCATAAATCTATAATCATACTTGAATATTTTTTATTTTTTCTAACATTAAACCTTCAACTCCTTTAATATTGCTTCCTTTGAATAGATAATTACAATAATTTAGCTCATTTTTAAATACTATTACTTAAATGCATTAACAATTAAGCTATGAAAATAAATAGTTTAACTTAATAAAAACAAATAAAATAAACCATATACAATAATAGTTTATCATGTTAACTAAGAATAATATAAACAACCTACAATCAGAATAAATATATCTATAATAATAATCATTGTAAATAAAAAAATATTATAATAATTTTATACCCCTCTAACAAAATAAATTTAGATAAAATTCAAAATTAGAAAAATAGTTGCAACAAATGTCTAAAATCTCCTTAAATGACACTCCTTCATCGCCAGCAATTTATCCATTATTGACATATGTCAATTATCAATGAGTTGTGCCTGTTCAACATGAGCCACTATCCCTCATATGCCACATGTTACATAGTCTTCTAGGTGGTGCCGATTGATTAGAAATCACTTATCTTAACTTGTCATGTGTCATTTTTCTTTTAAGTGACATTTATTCATTGGGCAATTTGAAGTTTGTACATTTAGAATTTTTTCATTCTCATAAATTATTTCACAAGTATCTTAATTTGAAAGTTTGTTTCTAATTTTTGTCTACTATAGTAAAAAAGTAAAATTAAATACAAAAATTATGAATATTAGTAAATAATTCTAAAAATATTGTTCCTTCATCTCATTCCTTTAGAGAGAGAATATCAATCTTGATAATAAAAATATAAATCACATCAAATTTTTGAAATACAATGACAATTATTCAATTTAGTTTTAAAACATTATAGGTAATTCGGCTTTTGTTTGATTGTTAGTTTTTTTTTTAGAGAAAGACAAAAAAATAAAAAAGCTCTTAATTGATGATAATATTTATTTGAAAATTTTTAAATAAAAAAAGGGAGGATGGGGAGAGATTTTATAAATCTTTTAAAACTTTCATAAATCTATATTTTTAAGTTTTCTTAATTTGAATTTGTCACGACCCTTTTTTATAAGGAACGGAGAACATTGTTTCTACACCACATACTTATTTAAAATAGATAAATAATAGAGAATATAAGTATAAAATTCACTTCTCATTCAAAGTAAAATAAAGTTCCTTACAATAAATATCCAATAGAACAACATAATATTACATTTAGTTTATAATATTCAAAATACCCAAAATTATACTACGTAGCTCCCTCGACATGAAGTCTCGAATATAAGGAAAAAGGACTTTGATGCATTATTACTCAACTCCAGCTTCTAACTTTTCTTCATTGGCCCCTCAGCCTGTGAAGTAGATGCAACACCTGCTACATCTGCTCACGTACCACCGTATGATCATCGCAGTATACACGCACACAACGACATAAAAAGAAATGCAAGGGTGAGCTTACTAAAATAAAATAAAATCATATATGTAGAGCAAAATATTTCTCACAGCAATAGCCCCATGCATTTCTAGCCCATCTAATGCACAGCATGAAAACGGTTTCCAACTGGTTTCACAGCCTAAGTAATCCAGAAGGAACCGAGCCGGTCCGGGAGCGATCCATTCGGTATCCGGATCCAGACAAAGACAATGACTCAAAGATGAACTTACCATTACACGTCTACCCACCTAAACATGTAACTCGGTTCTATAATGATGCAAAACATATATCTCAGCATGATGCACACTACCAAAATTATTTTAACAGCTCAGCTAAGACAAGTTTATAATAGATCAGTCAAAATCTCAGCATTTTAAATCAATTAAGAGCAGTTACAGCTTAGAAAATAATTTTTATTCAATAAATTTAAAAAAATCATATCAAAACATCTTGAAATAGCATATTAAACTGTTCAAAACATAGTTTATAGGCTAAAGTAAACTCCCCTTACCTCAGAACGATGATTCACACTACATCTACCGAATATTACTTGTTTTATAACAAGATTCACCAAAGATTCAGCTTTAGAACGAAGTTTCTCCTAAGAACACCATGAACTTCTATGAGAAAGAGAAGGAGAAGAGAAACGAATGGTAAATCTAGCTTCAAACTCAAAGAAACTTACTTCAAATCCTTCAGAATAGACGTAAAATCTCATATCTGGCGAGAAATCTAAGTTTAAGAAAGTTTAGTATCAGAGAAAATAGTGGTTTACAGCCTTAAAACCTTTGAGAACCTTGGATAGGGATGAAGATATGAAACACTGTTCACCGCCTTAATGTTCACGCCGGAAAACACTGTTTAGGATACTATTCACGCTAGAAAATACTGTGTAGCATACTGTATACGCACTGTACGCGTATGTATTGTCAGTCATGATGTTATGATGATGTTACTGATGACGTCAGCAGTCACTGTACATACGCGATTTGTACTGTTCATACGCGGTGTTACTGTTCACAGGCGGTTTTACTGTTCATTGGCACTGTTCACATTTTTTTTTTAAAAAAATAAAAAATCAAACTCCATCTAAATATATTTCAATACCAAATAATCCTTCAATTAACATTGAACAAGTATAAAATATTATAAATTACTCAATAATAAATCACTAGCTTGACAATTCTCTCCCGAAAATAAATTTTCGTCCTCGAAAATTTTATCCCTCAGAGAAAAGATAAGGGTATAACTCTCTCATTCTTTCCTCTAACTCCCATGTGGCATCACCAGTTACTGGGTCCCAAACAACCTTTACTAACCGAATAGACTTGCCTCTAAGTTTCTTAACTTTAGTGTCCTCGATACGAGCAGCTGGGACCTCCACAGACAAATCATCTCGTAACTCCACAACATCAGGCTCGATTACATGAGACGAATCTGGAACATACTTCCTTAGCTGCGACACATGGAAAACATTATGTATTCCAAACAATTGAGGTGGTAACGCTAATTCATAGGCTACTAGTCCTCAACGATGTAATATCTGATACGGTCTTATGAACTTAGGTGTTAATTTCTTGGCTCTTAAGGCTCGTCCCACACCTGTAATGCGTGATACTCTCAAGAATACATGATCACCAACCTCAAAATCTAGGGATCTTCTGCGTCGGTCAGCATAAGATTTCTGTCGACTTTGGGTAGCTCTTAGCTTTTCTCTAATAAGTTCAACTTTCTCCTTAGTTTCTTGTAGCATTTCAGGTCCAACCATCAAATATACTCCATCTTGGAACCAACAGATAGGAGTTCTACAGCTTTTACCATACAGAGCTTCAAATGGTGCCATATCTATACTCGAATGATAGCTATTATTATAAGTGAATTCTACCAAAGGAAGCATATCCTCCCAATTACTCCTCTGCTCTACAATACAAATCCGCAATAAGTCTTTTAAAGTCTAAATAGTACGCTCAGATTGACCATCTGTCTGCGGATGGTATGCAGAACTCAACCTCAACTGTGTGCCCACAGCTTCTTGGAAACTCTTCCAAAACTGGGAAGTGAATCGAGGATCTCTATAAGAGATAATACTAGAAGGTACTCCATGCAACCTAACAATCTCTCTTATGTACAATTCTACTAATTTCTCTAAGCTAAAGGTCATGTTAATTGGCAAGAAATATACACTTTTGGTTAGCCTATCAACTATGACCCACACTGCATCATGATTTCTAACTGTTCTAGGTAGATGGGAC
Organism: Abrus pulchellus subsp. cantoniensis; assembly: GCA_024086825.1. Lineage (NCBI taxonomy): Eukaryota > Viridiplantae > Streptophyta > Magnoliopsida > Fabales > Fabaceae > Abrus > Abrus pulchellus. The sequence goes on from CM044056.1 coordinate 19,895,542, forward strand.
ACAAAGTCCATAGTCACATGGTCCCACTTCCACTCTGGAATTTCCATCATTTGTAACTCTCCTGGAGGGCTTTGGTGCTTCGCTTTTTCCTTCTGACAAGTCAAGCAGGCTTTAACAAACACAACTATCTCTCACTTCATGTCTGGCCACCAAAACATCTGCTTTAAATCTTGATACATATTGGTAATACCAGGATGAATATTGAGACTACCCTTATATCTTTCTTCTAGAATTGCTCTCTTTAATTCAGTATTTCTAGGGACACAAACTCGACCTTGGCATCTGAGAATACTATCAGCACCTTTACTAAAACCCTTTGTCTTATCTATCCCTAAGAGAAATACAATCTGACATAACATTATATCCCACAGTTGTTTGTCTTTAATTTCTTGTAAGAAATTATTAGTCACTACAATTTGGCTATAACTAATCTTTTCAGGTGATAAGTCCACATGTATGTTCAGGTCTTGGAATTGTTCTACCAAAAGGGTTTCACTAACTCTTAAGGAGAATGCGTGAACCACATTCTTACTTAATGCATCGGCCACCACGTTAGCTTTTCCTGGATGGTATTGGAGCTGAAAATCATAATCCTTAAGGAATTTCACCCAACGTCACTGCCTCATATTTAACTCTTGCTGATCAAATAAATACTTCAGACTCTTGTGATCACTATATACATCAAACTGAGCTCCATAAAGATAGTGCCGCCACACCTTTAGAGCAAAGACTACAGCAACTAACTCAAGGTCATTGGCAAGATGCATAAGCTACCACTCTCTTATCTTGCATTAACACACATCCTAATCCTTGATGGGAAGCATCACAATACACCTCAAACGGTCGACTAGTATCAGGGAGAATCAACACCGGCAAGAAAGTTAGTCTCTGCTTTAACTCATTAAAGCTTTGCTCACATTCCTCAGTCCATATAAAGGGTTGATCACGGCGAGTTAACCGTGTTAATGGTGCAGCTATCTTCGCAAATCCCTCTATAAATCTCCAGTAGTAACCTGCTAGGCCCACAAAACTACGAATCTCTGAGGCTGTCTTCGGCCTTTCCCACTACAACACCGCTTCAACTTTGGAAGGATCAACTGTAATTCCTTTAGCTAAAATAACATGACCAAGGAACTTCACTTCCTTTAGCCAAAACTCACACTTAGACAATTTAGCATACAACTATTTCTCCCTTAAAACACTAAGTACAGTCCTCAAATGCTCTTCATGTTCCTCTGACGAACTAGAATAAATTAAAATATCATCAATAAAGACTACCACAAATCGATCCAGGAAAGGTCTAAAGATCCGATTCATGTAGTCCATAAACACAGCTGGAGCATTTGTGACTCCAAAAGGCATCATTATATACTCATAATGGCCATATCTAGTGCGAAAAGCAGTCTTAGGAATATCTTCATCCCTCACTCGGATGTGATGGTACCCAGACTTCAAATCAATCTTAGAGAATACCTTAGCACCTCTCAGTTGGTCCATCAAATCATCGATCCGCGGCAACGGGTACTTATTCTTAATTGTCAACTTATTCAACTTGCGATAATCAACACATAATCTAGAACTTCCGTCCTTCTTTTTCACCAAGAGAACTGGTGCTTCCCAAAGCGATACACTCGGCCTAATCATCTATTTCCGCATTAGATCCTCAATCTGTTCCTTAAGCTCCATCAACTCCTTTGGCGCCATTCTATACAGTGCTACAGATACTGCCTCAGCTCTAGGAATCAAATCTATAGAAAACTCCACCTCTCTACGTGGAGGTATTCCAGGAATATCCTCTGGAAAAATCTCAGGGAATTCTCATACTACTGGTATTGACTGAAGGCTTTGCTCCACTTCTGTATTCATAACTCCCAACAAAACAAAACAAGATACTTCCTCACCTAAGGATGTTTCTACTTGGCGAGTAGAAATCAATTCTACACAATCTTGCTGCTCATGAAAGATTAAACACCTCCAACCACAATCAATTAGCACACGATTGGCAGTTAGCCAATCCATACCCAGGATTACATCTAACCCTGACATTAGGATACAAATAAGATTTACTTTGTATCTTCGTCCCTCAATTACTATGGGACACCTAATACAAACCGTCGAAGTCTTAATTGAACTTAAAGTAGGTGTTCATACTACCAAGTCACATCCTAGATCACTTACCGGTAATCCTATGTTTCTCACACAATTGTCCGCAATAAAAGAGTGTGTGGCTCTAGAATCAAACAATACAGAAAGAAAAGTACATGCCATTACCGCTATCCCTTGAACAAGATCCGTCGCCTGGGCTGCCTCTTACGCAGAAGTAGTGAATACATGTCCCTCTGCTCTCGATCTGGTTATCGTTGGAACCCTAGTTACTTTAGGCCTAATAGCGTGCAAGGCGCTAGCAGAAGATGAAACTGCCCCACTAGGCGTAGGACAGTCCCTAGCAAGGTGCCCTGACTGCTGGCACGAGAAGCAAACTCTGACATTATTCTGTGGGTACTGGCTCAGATAGTGTGGCCCACCACACCTAAAATATCTAACAATCTGCAGTGCTGAGGCTCTAGGAGCGGAAGAAGTTGCTCCCCTAGGCTGAAATGTAGAAGTAGCAGTCCCTACTGGCACCGGGGCTGATGCTACCGATCCCCTAGACTGAGATGGTCGAGACTGTTGTTGGCGTAGTGATCGACTATAGGGGCCCTTCTTAGCACCCTTACCTCCATTATCATAATTGCTAGCAGCTCTATTAGATGGAGCCTTCCCAACTTCACCAACATCCTCTGCATTAAGACTCTCTATAATGGTGGCTTGATCCACCAAGTCAGCAAATTCTGTGATCTTGAGTGGGATCAAAATCCTCTTTATGTCAGTTCTCAGCCCATCTGAAAACCTCTGACATCTCCACTCCTCCGAGGTCGGGTGAGAATAAAATCTGTAAAGCCGCTCAAACTATATTGCATACTCATAGACTGATGAGTTTCCTTGCACCAAGTTTAGAAACTCTCGATCTTTGGCAGCATGAACATGAGAAGGGAAAAACTTTCCCAGAAAACTACTTCTAAATACAACCCAAGTGATAACTTCACCTCGGGCCTCCAACATAGCACGAGCTCCATGCCACCACATCTCTGCATCCCCTGTCAGCATATGCGTAGCATATAACACCTTCCTTTCTTCGGCGCAACCCATGGTTAGAAAGATCTTCTCAATCTCCCTGATCCAGATTTCAGCAGCATCTGGTCCATCCACTCTTGTGAATTAAGGAGGATCATTCTTTCTGAACTCTGACAACCTATGGTATTCAGGAGGAGGTGCAGCTGAGGCAATAACTGCTGCTGCCTGTGCTGCAGTAGCGGCTTGGTTTGCAGCTTGCTGCTACTGAATCATATCTAGACTCTGCCTAACAGTGGCCGCCATGGCCTCCATGGCATGAGCCATTTGGTTCACATCAGCAGGAGGAGGATTTGCAGCAGATCTTCTTGGTCTACCCATCCTAATATATAGGCTAACTTAGATTACTAATGTTTAACACATTCAGCAATACCACCACATTGCTATATTCATAGATTCAGCTTACAGTGATATATTCATATTTAGTATATCATAAAAATTTAATCAATTTAGCACTGAGCATAACAACATATCAGCATTCACATAGCATAGTAAACACACTTATCTCAACAATCATTTACAGCTCAGCTTAACAGCCTCTTATTCACACAATATGACTCACCTATAGCTTACCCAAGTATCATATACCAAGTTTCCTACATCAGCCATGTCTGAGAACTGAGGTGATCAAGCTCGTTCCCTCACAACTTGATGAATAGAAATCATGATATATGATTCACAGCTAAAATTCATATGTCTAATATGCACAACTTACGCATAACAACCTTACCCCATAGGTTTACCTAGACCATGCTCTGATACCACTAAAATGTCACGTCCCCTTTTTATAAGGAACCGAGAACATTGTTTCTACACCACATACTTATTTAAAATAGGTAAATAATAGAGAATATAAGTATAAAATTCACTTTCTCATTCAAAGTAAAATAAAGTTCCTTACAACAAATATCCAATAGAACAACATAATATTACATTTAGTTTATAATATTCAAAATACCCAAAATTATACTACGTAGCTCCCTCGACATGAGGTCTCAAATATAAGGAAAAAGGACTTTGATGCATTATTACTCAACTCCAGCTTCTAACTTTTCTTCACTGGCCCCTCAGCCTGTGAAGTAGATGCAACACCTGCTACATCTGCTCACGTACCACCGCACGATCATCGCAGTACACACGCACACAACGACATAAAAAGAAATGCAAGGGTGAGCTTACTAAAATCAAGTAAAATCATATATATATAGAGCAAAATATTTCTCACAGCAATAGCCCCATGCATTTCCAGCCCATCTAATGCACAACATGAAAACGGTTTCCAACTGGTTTCACAGCCTAAGTAATCCAGAAGGAACCGAACCGGTCCGAGAGCGACCCATTCTGGTATCTGGATCCAGACAGCACAGCACAGCAGCTCAGCATGAACTTACCATTACACGTCTACCCACCTAAACATGTAACTCGGTTCTATAATGATGCAAAACATATATCTCAGCATGATGCACACTACCAAAATTATTTTAACAGCTCAGCTAAGGCAAGTTCATAATAGATCAGTCAAAATCTCAGCATTTTAAATCAATTAACAGCAGTTACAGCTTAGAAAATAACTTTTATTCAATAAATTTAAAAAAATCATATCAAAACATCTTGAAATAGCATATTAAACTGTTCAAAACATAGTTTATAGGCTAAAGTAAACTCCCCTTAACTCAGAACGATGATTCACACTACATCTACCGAATATTACTTGTTTTATAAGAAGATTCATCGAAGATTCAGCTTTAGAACGAAGTGTCTCATAAGAACACCATGAACTTCTATGAGAAAGAGAAGGAGAAGAGAAACGAACGGTAAATCTAGCTTCAAACTCAAAGAAACTTACTTCAAATCCTTCAGAATAGACGTAGAATCTCAGATCTGGCAAGAAATCTAAGTTTAGGAAGGTTTAGTATTAGAGAAAATTATGGTTTACGGCCTTAGAACCTTTGAGAACCTTAGATAGGGATGAAGAAATGAAATTTTCGTGTAAAGCCCCCTTTTTATAGAAAATTTTTGAAAATTACTGTTCACCGCCAGAATTTACTGTTGATCGCTGGAAACATTGTTCACTGCCTTACTGTTCACGCCGGAAAACATTGTTCATGACACTATTCATCCCGAAAAATACTGCGCACGCACTGTACGCGTATGTGACGTCAGCCATGACGTCATGATGATATCACTGATGATGTCAGCAGTCACTGTACCTATGCGGTTTTCACTGTTCATACGCGGTATTACTGTTCACAGTCAGTTTTACTGTTCATTGGCACTGTTCATATAATACCAAATAATCCTTCAATTAACATTGAACAAGTATAAAATATTATAAATTACTCAATAATAAATCACTAGCCTAACAGAATTATTATTTTTATTTACCATCTTTCTTTTCTCTTTTTTTCTCCTACCTTACCTTTCACATTTTTTTTTTCTTTTTTTCTAACTTTTAAACAAAACTTTATATACTTAAAATATTGCATAATATTTCAATTTAATTTCTACACGCTTTGTTTAAGAGTTAGTTTTTTTTAGAGAAAGAAAAAGAAGAAGAAAGCTTAATTGATTACAATCCTTATTTAAAAAATTTTAAATAAGAGTAGGTAGAATTTTATAAACTATCCAAAACTTTCATAAATCTATATTCTAAAATTTTTCTAATTTATATTATTTTTATTTACCATCCTTCTCCTTCTACCTTATCTTTCACATTTTTCTTCTCTGTTTCTAAACTTTTAAACAAAAACTTATATACTTAAAAATATAAATTAAAAATAAAATTTCATTAACTAAAAATTGAAATCAATACCTCAGTTAATATAACTCCTACCAATTGATCCATGTGTTTGGTAGTTTTATTTCTTATAATATGGTGAAAATTAAATTCTATTTTTTTCACACACACATATATATATATATATATAAACATTTAATAAATTTTTTTTTCTTGTTTTGATATTCCCTTTCTTTAAATAATAGCACTTAGTTTTATAGTTATTTTTATTTAATTTTTAAATTAAAAATGAGAAAAAGTTATAAATAAAAAAATTTACTATAAAGAAATAAATATTACATAAGTACCAAAAATATTTATTTTATAATAAATATAATATAAATCGTATAAATAATATATAATTGTGATTTGGCGGTTGATGTTTAAAGTTTGTTTTTTAAATCATATTGTATATTAATGTGATGTTTTTGTTATTATATTTATTACAAATGCGTGTTGTGCAGTCTCTCCTTTTTTCTTTTTCCCCCTTGTGATAGTTTCAACTTTCATCATATGAATTACAAACTACCAAATCCTCATTACCAATATTTTTCTTCAACTTTTATTTTTCATTGCAAATATGTTATTAGAATCTGAAAAATAAGACCTCGCCAGCATAGAGATTTAAGCTACGGTCAAAATTAAATTTATTGCATTTTTTTTTTCTTGTAACCGTAGGCAGAGCTATTAAAATTTGATTTTTTTAATATACGTTCGTAAGCATTAATTAAGAAAATTAAAATATAAATATTTTATTAAAATAAATTTTTTATTTAAATATTAAGAATATTTAATTATATTTTTCATCTGTATAAAGTTAATTATTTAAAGATGAGTCCTTATAAAAATTTGGTTAGAATTTACCTAAACTTAATTAAAATGTCAGAATTTAATTTTTATTATTAATTATTCTCTATTAAGTAACGAGTTGAATCATATTTTTGGGTTATAGTTAGTTTTAAAAATTTATATTTAAAAATTTAAAAATTCATAATTACAGAAAAACCTTTCTTCTTGCATAGAACAAGTTCCAATCTAAAAGGTTTTCACCTGTCAACAGCAATAAAACAATGATCAATTAACAAGGTACAAAAATCAAATACCGATTCCGATGAAGAGAATCTCTAGATCAAAAAATATGAAAGCACCGGCAGCATAACCATCAATAATGATTCGAAGAGAAACATAAACATTAACTAAATTGACGAAGGAACTTTCCATTCTCCAACTTCAGCAAGCTAAGAAAAGAGAAAACTCCAACATGTAAAGAAAAATAAATTATTAAAATAAATATAATACGATAACTTTATTAAAAATGAGAACACCTTAAAACTTAAATTGATAATATGTTTGGTTTCACTGTATGGAAGTCTTTGATCACATTAATCGCTTTATTTCGACACACTACCAGACATACACTGAGAATCACTTGTTGCAAATTGCATTTCATATAAAGTTAAAATTTTCTAACATAATGAGTATTCTTTGCAAAAATTTTATATATAAAATTAAAGTTTTGAATAATTTTATATATAAAACTAAATATATCAATGATTGTATATAATACATATCATAACATCTTAATATAATTTTAACTATATATAATTAAATAATTGCATTAAACGCGTACCTGATGAGAATCCGCGAGTCATAAACAATCTTTGTTTTTAAGTGTATACTACTTTCTTCTCTGATTGCTATTATCGCATACTAGTAACTGTCTAATGAGACAACAATTATATATAAGCCTAATCAGATGAGAACAAGTCACTAGGCACATAAAATGACTCAACCTATCAGGTCATTTATATTAAGAGCTCAATCACAAAATTTATATAATTAATAATAATTATACACATTTATTTTATGTCATAATTAATAACAATATAACTATAATAATTTAATAATGTTAATCCATAAATTAATATAAATATTAATATTAATGTTAGAAAATCTAACATTGTAACATCCTTCTTTTGATGTAAATAATTTTTTTTAATAATTCATATTATTGAAAATATAATTAAAAAAATTCGTAAGAACTTGTACAACTTTAGAGAAATGGTATAATACAAAAACATAAGCTAATAAAATTTGACAGATTTATAAAATTTTACCAAGTTGAAAATTTCAATATCAATGAAATGAAGATACATATATATAAATAAAAATTCAATTTAAATTATCACATCTATTACATTAAACTAATCATATCGGAACAGTTCTTTTCCATAAATCCTTAACGAGTATGACTCTAGAACGGATCAACCATTTCCATCTCTTTTCTTTCATTACCTGGAAAATATTAGTAAGGTAAGTATTTCCTATTCCATTAAATCTCTTTTATTATAAAATATCTTAAATGTAACTGAAGTACATATTGCTAATAATAAACAACTTACATTAACAACCATCATATCAAAGTACATACAACAATTCAATCATTTTTGGTCCATGTCTATGACATATATTTCTACATTAACATGTTTGCTATAATACATGTATCATATCATTTGAACTAATATGTCAAAATACACCTGTCCTAATTGCACCCTCGATGTACTGCAACACATCTAACGTAACAATATAAATCGATCTGTTACAATGCATATATTATAATCATACAAATTCTATATTATTCCACATCTATAACACTTTCATATTCATCATACTTTTATAGTTATTACCCCTGGGATCTCTTGAGGACTTCATAGCATAGATAGCTACTGGTTAGCTGCAGCAACACGGATACACGTATGTCGACCCGGCCCTTTTTAGTAAAGCTATAGTTAAGAGTTTCGTCAGGAAATGAGTGTGTGGCCTATGAATACCTTTATTTTCAGCAAATCATTATGCACCCATTTACAATTAGCATTCACCATCCTTATTTTCCCAAGATTTCTTAATATTCTCAGACTCTATACCCCTAGTGTATCTCTGTAACTATTTATACTTATTCTCTTTTTCAGTATTTCTTATTTTCATTTCCATATTCTTTCTATCAATCAGCATGTCATAATGCATGAGTTATGTTTTACATAAATTTGTATATCATAATATATACATACATACATACATATATATATATACATATACATATACATATATATTATATACTTTTCAAGTTGTTTTGATCCACGCATTATAATTCTACATCTCATTCTTTCTCAGTCATATTTTATTTTCTCTTTCATATATCATATACTTTCAAAATTACTTAACACTTCCATTTTTTATGTGAATTTACCTAATTTGGACACATATCAGCTATTAAACTATATCTATACTTATTGCATCATGCCAACCTAACATAGAGAATTATCACACAACATCACTCCATACAAACGATACAATATGCCAATCTAACACAAAAAATTATCACACAATATCACACCATACAATCAGTACAATATGCCAAAAGTCAGACACCTTCGGACTCAGTCCAATTCGTACAATCTTAATACTACTAAGTTGGCTATCCTAGAGTTTAACATAATCTAATATTCACTGTATATCTATTATTCCAAAAATATTAAATAACAAATCTTAATTACCTTCTAACAATTTTTATTAATGAAATTCATAATATTCCTAAAAAATAATTTTATTCATATTTTTTACTACAAATTATATCTAAACAGTTATGAAAATAATCATAGGGTTTTTAATAGAAAGACTTAGCGTTATCAATTCAAAGTACTAAAAAGAGTTAGGGTTTAGGATTAACTCCTCTTACATGAAAATAGTTTCTCAAAACGAGTTAACAGAGAAGTTCCACGATATCAATGGGAATATCATCCAAAAGATAAGGTTTTCTAAGTATTTCAAGATAGATATCTTAATATAAGAAGAAAACCGAAAGAAAGGAATAAAACTAGAGATTTGAGCTCCGAGAAACTTACTTGAATTCAAATGAAATCAATATTTGAGCTCTGATCTAGAAGAGATTCAAAGTTCGAGAGAGTTTTTCCGTGAGAGGGGAAGGAGTAAGAACAGAGAAAACGAGGAGAGAATGTTGTATGATGAGAAATGAATATTTTTGGGGCTGGGGTTCCTTAAATACCCCTCCAAACTTGTGCGATCTCACTTAAGCGAGAAGATTCTCGCTTTAGCGATCTCTACCCTCGCCTGGGCGAGCCTTTCTCGCCTGAGCGAGACAACCAGACAATAAGACTAATCCTTTTTCTTCTATTCTCTCTTGAGCGAGAACACTCTTGCTTGAGCGAGATATAATCTCGCCTGAGTGAGCTCTATCTCGCCTAAGCAAGATTGAGTCCAGAGACCTCCCTGTTTTCCTGTGACTTCTCACCTGGGCGAGCTCCATCTCACCTGAGCGAGCTACTCCTATAACATCCTTATTTTATTCAAAATGATAAGAAAATAATTTCATAATTAAAAGGAAATAATTAATTTAAATCCATGACCAATCGAGTATAATTTAGAGAATGAATTCATGGAAGTAAAACAAATAAAAATGAAAACGTGAAATAACATTTATAGATATATTATTCTAAAGAGTTTACAGTGAGTTGACCTTAGCAAAATATATATTAAGACTCTTTTACAACATTTACAAAGTACTAAATATAACAAGTCCTAATGAGCAGCCTATCCACCAAAAAACTGAAGAGACACTAGTCATCCTCGTGCCATCCCTCTATCATTGTGATATCATTGGAGTCAAAATCATCATCAGATCCGAGATATAAATCACCTAAGTCTGCAAAAACCTGTGTATCAGTAATCCGCTCAAACGTCCATCGAAATGGTCTTCCAAAATGGTCGTGGTCGTGATATATAAACAAGTAGGTCAAGGTTGTTGGAGTTCTCACAGTACCAGAGAATATATATACATATGATGTATTCTACTTACAGGGAAATCAAAAGGAACAATATAAGCTAATTTCATTTCCATCATAATAATATCCCTAGGCACATCATTAACATGTATAGCAATTCTAAAGTAACATAATCTCTAATATTCATTATATACATAGTTAAGTCTATTATATATAGAACTATTTACAAGCCTAATTCTCTCTCTGGGTACTGTCATCCTGGTTCCTTGAAATATTTATGTAAGGATGAGTCTCTATTCATATTACCAAGCATACATTCACAATTATTCACATAGTAAAACAAAAGTAATACAACAATCAATCGTGTTCATATACATAACACAATCTTTAAATATTCAGCTTATTACTCTTCATCTCTCTCTTAATGCTTAGAGTTCTCATTATGCACTTTTCACTGCCACTGGGATCTCTTGAGATCTTCTTTAGTATAGATAGTCACTAGATAGCCGCAGCTACATGGATACAATGTATGTCGACCCGGCTCCTTTTAGCAAAAACATGGTCAGAAGTATTAGTCAGAAAATAAGTGTGAGGCCTATGGTGCTCTTACTCTCATTTGTTTTGTGCAATTCAATAAGAGCATCCACCACCCTCATTTCTCTAAGACTTCTCAATCGTCTCCATCTTTCACACTTCCAGTGTACCTCTGAACTATCCATACTCGTCCTTATCATATTCCTTTCTCTTTATCTATATTTCCTATTTCATCTCTATATTTTTCATTAGTTGTTTACACATTATTAATACTTTTATCTCTCTATTTTATTCTAGTTCATTATTACAGTGAGATACATCTTTCTACAGTGAAAAATCTTGCAACTCAAACATCTAAAAATCTCCTAATTTCAAGCAACATGCATTAAGAACTTATACCAAATACAAAATTAATAAATACTAACATAGGGGGTATTACAGCCCCTAGCCTGAGTGAGACCCCCTTCTCGTCTGGGCGAGAGGACAGTTGGGATAACTTTATCTCATTTTGCTTGAGCGAAATTCATTTCACTTAAGTGAGAGAATTCCATAACTCTCTCTTTGAAAATCCTACCTCGCTTGAGCAAGATCTATCTCGCTTGAGCGAGAAACCTTTTATCCAAATTCCTATTTTTCGCACACAAGAGCAACAAAATTGAGGGTGTTACAAATATTCTTCCACTTGGATAGCATCATTAATTTACTAAGTCCATAAACTATGTCATTGTAACAAGTTATTAATTATTACTAAAGAAATAATAAGCTCTCAATAGTATACAATTATATCCAATAAGGATATATATCACACACTACAAACAACTTATATTTCAATCACAATATAGATAAAGGAAACATAAATATTATTTCCACAAAGGTCCAAATATAAAAAAATTATCATAAAAGATATGTTAATAAAAGTGACGTCAACAAAATATATATCTCATAAAGAAACTAGACAATAATGTCAACAAGTAAATACAAAATTTAACTCCCACTAATCCAAAATATCAAAAGACTTGACTAGTCCCATATGAACTACATGATTCTAAAAAGCTCCAATGGTCAAGCCTTTGGTTATGGATATGCTAACATGCTCTTTGTAGCAATGTACACAATTCGAGTCTAAAACTTAAGTACTTTCTTTCTAACAAACAAATACTTTTGATCAAAGTGTTTCAAACGAATAAAACTCTTATTATTCTGAAAGAGAAGTACAACAGCAGTATTATCGCAATAAATCACAAGTGGCCTAGATATACTCTCAATAATGCGGAAGCTAGAAATTAAATTCTTTAGCCACATAGCCTAGCAAGTAGCCTCATAACAAGCGACATACTTTGTTTTCATAGTAGAATTAGCTATAACTATTTATTTGATACTCTTCCAAGATACAGCTCCTCTCGCTATCATAAAAATAAAACCTGAAGTAGACTTACGGTTGTCAAGGCAATCTACAAAATTAAAGTATCCAATTACCTGAAGTTGATTAGACTTTGCATAGGTCAACATATAATCTTTGATTCCCTGCAAATATTTCAAGACCTTCTTCACGACTTTCCAATGACCCAAACATGGGTTGCTCAAGTATTTGCCCAAAGCATTAACAACATAAGTAATATCGATCAGAGTGCAGACTTAAGTATACATCAAAATCTCAACAGCAAAAGCATATAGAACTTTTTCCATTTAAAAACAACTCTTTATCATCATGAGGATACTGAAAATCAGAGAGTTTTTCACCCCTTTAAACAGAGAATCGCTCTGTAATGTTATTAAAGTCATTTATAAATGAACACGCTCAACGTATTTCGTCCTCATAGCTAACATAGTTGGTCTCTTTCACTATAAGTTTTTTCTCTGTTCTCTTATGTTTTCTTCATCTTCTCTGTTAGCCTACTCTCTTCGTCTTCTCTTGCTAACAAGTTAGTTTTTTTTTATCTGTAAGTACCTTTTCATTCTGTGTTAGTCTGCTCTCTTCATCTTCTTTACGCTAACAAATTAGTTTTTTTTTCACATTTGTATGTATTTCTTTATTCTTTTTTTCTTTCTTTTTCTCTTTATTAATGGTTAATCATCCATTCTCTCTTTCTTTCTTTTTCTCTCTATTAATGTTAAAAATTATCCTATTAATTTGTTCTCTTTTTTCTTTACTTACTTGTTTTATTCATGCAGATGTGGACTGCTTGGTTAACACCAAATATATAAACTCAAGATTCAATTTTGATTTGTGATAAAAATAAAGAAAACTCACAAAGAAATCAATTTTAAATTTCACGGTTTAAATTTATACTTTGGAGAGTGGTTCCACGCAAAACCGCTCTTTAATGTTACACCTATACTTTGGAGAGCAGTTCTGCCTGGAACCGCTCTCTAATCTTAACATCTGATAGCAGTTCTTTAACCGCTCTCTTAAATATAATACATCAGATAGCGCAAGATTTTAGAGCAGTTCTAAACGCTCTCTAATTCAAAACGGAACCACTCTCAGATCTCCATTTTGGCATAGTACACATGGGGAGAAAGAATACATATTAAACCTCTTGAGAATCCTATCCTTTCTGAGACAATCCAAGAGTACCACGAGACCTATCACGACATATTTGGATACCTAGAACAACAAAAGCATCACCAAGGTCTTTCATATCAAAATGGCTACTCAACATTTTTTTTGTCTCATTCAAAGATATCATCAACATATAAGACAAGGATGATAAAATTGCTCCCACTCATCTTCAAGTAAATGCACATATCTGAAGCATTTTTCTTGAAGCCAAACTTCAAGTACCACTGTCTAGATGCTTACTTCAAACCATAAATAGATTTTATTATTATATTATTAACAAATTAAAAACATATGTTTAAATTATTTTCAAAATAGACAACATGATTAAACAACATGGTTTAATATTTTGGCATCTAATTATTCTAGAATTAAATTTAAGTTATAACAAAAATTTATTTATGTTAGTCCACATAAAATATTTAACAATTTATCTCTCACTTGAACAACATAAATCAAAACATTTTATTACTCTAGATAGCATGATTAAACAACATAATTTAATATTTTGGCATCTAATTTATCTAGAATTAAATTCAAGTTATAACAAAAATTAATTTATGTTAGTCCACACAAAATATTCAACAATTTATCTTCAACTTGAACAACATAAATTAAAACATCTTATTATTCTAGATTAATCAACAATATGTGGTTATAACAAGATGCCAAAATAACTTAACACAAACTACAAACTATAAGCATCTTAACAGTATAGAAAATCATACTCGAAGAAGTAGTGATATCATACATTATAAGATACCAATATTATGTGACTCAACAACTCTAGTGGTATAAATAGGACAATAAAATCTAGAACCCTAGAGCCTACACAATATCCTACAAAGAAACTGCTAATTAGTTTTTTTTTGTGAACAATGAAAGATAGTAAGCGTTCTCAATCTTATCAAATTTCTTAAGTGTATTGCTTAGAGACACTATTAAAATTTCATAATTTTACGACAAATTTTTTCCAAAAAATTTGTCACTAATCTATCTACAACGAATTTTGTGACTAAATTTACTTCTTAGTATTACTAATCTCAAGAACATTGTCTATAGTGAACTTTATAGTTACTAGAAGTATTTTATTAGAATAAATTCATTTATAATGTTTTACTATAACGGCAACAGAAGATTCAGGTGTGGAAAATTTAGGCTCATTCTCTTAATAGGGGCAACATTAACATTAGAAAATGATAAGGAACAATTTAATAAAGTTAACTTAGTCCTCATAATTAGTTCCATTGAAACTTTTCACCGTAGTGGGCATAGATACTGATGTAAGAAATAACAAAATTTAATATGCGCAATGAATTCAAGTGCAACATTAATATGCCCATCACAAAAAAATTTTACTCACTATGATCCCACCTAAGGGTCTCGGATTACAATAAATAAAAAAGATAAATACAATGCACAAAACTTCATGTCATAAGAATCTTGACATTGATAGGGTATCAATACAAAATTGACATAAGCAAAACACAATTGCATGGTATTTTCAAATCACATTAATAACAATACGTCGATAGGTTATAATTATTATTAATGCCATATATAATTATATAATTTATAAAAGTCCTGTATAAACGATCTCACGATAGGTGGGATGACATTTATACAGAATAATCATGCATTCATAATTAATTTAAATATGCATTTTATGCATGAAATCATAATTATACCATAATTACATCAAATAATTGATATAAAACCAAGAAAATAAAATTTAATATATATTACATTCAAAGAGAGAATGAATAGTATAAAAATGTATAAATAATAGTATAATTATGTATAAAAAATTTTGGGCCCATAATTTTATCAATACAATAATTATTTAATTAATTTAGACACGGATTAAAAATATCTGCAATGCCCAACAAATTATGAAAAATTGTCCAAAATATCAAAAATTTAATTTCAAAAGGATTAAAAAAAAATTTTGGGCATCCTCCACGCAAGACACTCTCTCAGCCTTCATACACCTAGGATAAACCCATCAGCTGCAAAATGGGTCCAAAACTTGACCCAGTTCAATCTTGCATTCTAGAGCACCAATTCATTTCATTCCAAAGTTATATGGATGTATTTTAAACAAAAAAGAGAGTTTCAAAGGCTAAAACCTGATGAAGCCATAGAGGATTCGAAGTGAGAATTTGATCAATCCAGACAATTTTTTCAATGAGTAAGGTCCACTATATTCTTTATGATATGCACAACAAGGCCCTATGACTATTTGTTGAAAAAGGTTTTTGTTTAAGGAAATTGAATCAAAACAAAAATAGAATAATGATGAACGCAAAAGGAAAAAAAGAACCAACTCTCAATCTAAATTGAACTAAATAATGAATTTAATTATTAGGTTATGTTCGTGTTCATTTTGTTAACAAAAGCCCTTTAATCAATTTTCAAAAAAAATTTGCCCCTTTGAGAGAATTTGAAAAAAAAAAATGATTTTAGGGTTCATAATTTCAAAAATTAAGAAAATGCGAAATTATCTTAACATACCCAACAAAAATTGATAATTTTTTGATATGATATTTATGAATATAAAAGGAACAACAGTCTTAAATTATTTTTCAAATCCATACATCAAAATTATAGTATTTTGGTTGCTCAAAGTTTAAAAATTACGATGTGTATCAAGTAGGCTCTAATACTAATTGCAAATATTTTATATATAAAATTAAAGTTTTGGATAATTTTATATATAAAACTAAATATACCAATGATCGTATATAATACACATCATAACATCTCAATATAATTCTAATTATATATTGAATAATTGCATTAAACATATACTGAACTACTCTCTTCTCTAATTGCTATTATCTCACACAAGTAACTGTCTAATGGTATAACAGTTATATCTAAACTTAATCAGATGATAGCAGAAATCTCTTACTTGACACATAGAATGACCCAACCCATCATAGGTCATTTGCACTAAGAGGCCAATCACAAAATTTATATAATTAATAATAATTATACACATTTATTTTATGTCATAATTAACAACAATATAACTATAATAATTTAATAATACTAATTCACAAATTAATATAAATATTAATATTGATCTTAGATGTAACATTCTTTTTAGCACAAACCTATGTCTTGAGAAAGAAATACAAATTTACATTTCTAGTGTCTAGAAGAAATCATAAATGCATCTCTTGAAGGCCTTACTTTGACGCCTCTTCTACCTTCGCATGTTAACTTTTACTTAACTGGTCTTGCTTTAGTTCAATGCTATCATCAGCTTTTGGCCTCGCGTTCATAAGAACCTGCCATTGATTGAATCACGTTCATTATAAGAAAAACACCGTACACACGCCATGCAGATTAAAATGCATCTCATGCTAATCTTTGAGATATAAGATGTGTTAAGATAACTGTTTATTTAATAAGTGTTTTTAAAATGAAATGATGAAACTTATAAGCAGAAAATAACTTATTTTAGTAAACTATATTAAAAAACTTATTGAAATAAGCTGGAAATAATTTATGAAATTCTTAAGTTGTTTTTTGTCAGCTGTTTACAAGTTCTTTCAAACAGACTCATAAAAATCACTAAATTAAATTTTCTTTCTTGTAATAATTTTTCTTTATACTCACACATTTAAGAATTGAATCTTTATCAGCATATTTAAGAAATACAACTATTTATGAGCCGTGGTGGACTTTAATGGTAATATAATTAGGATGATGTGTTTGATTGTGTTTTTTTTTTTTTTTTTGAGAAAAACATGAGTAATAGAAAATTGAAAATAAAAATATAGATAGTATTTTAATTTTAAAAACTGAAAAACATATTATTTTTCAAAATAATTTCAAAAACTACTATTATCATATAAGTTTATTTTTAAAAATAAAAAATGGTTTTAAGAATCAGGAAACAAATAAGTCCTTAATATATAGGCCTAGGCTTCTGTTACCTTCCGCAGCATAGTGTTCTCATTGATCAAAGTTGAGATGCGTTCTTCTAAGATAGAGTTTTTATCTTGCAACTCTTTAGCTCTTGATTCCAAGTCATTCACATAAACCTTCTTTCTTTCGCGGGCTTGTTGAGCAGAGACCCTGTTCCTCAATAACCTGTTTGTAATATCAAAAGTCATATATACACTTGGTTTTATGGTTTATGATCATTTTATTACATTCTCACATTTAAAATTTGTTTTCAAAAGTGTGGCAATATGGCCTAATCATACTAGCACTTGCACGCATAAATAAATGTGAATATTTTTAGGTTTCTCGCAGACAAGGATACTCCTAATTAAGTGTCTATATTTTATTATATAGTCCCACCAAGTGTGTTAAAGATAATTTGTCAAAATAAAAAAAAAAAATACTATATAAACATATGGCATTTAATGTGTTGAGAATTTAAAAGGGATACTTTTTTTTCATTCCTAACAAGTGCACCTTTGACATGTACATTTTTATTACATGAATATGATAATATTTTTTCTTTTGATTTCTAATACTATCTTCTTTGTCTGAAAATGATAGAATAATCTTATGAATACAGTCGGATGGTATAAGAGAAATTCCATTACTTTTTTACATAACATAAATTTTGAAATCAAACTCAGAATCACATACTAAAAGAATTTGAACTTTTTCCATTCGAATTCACACATGTTGATTATATTTATACATTAATATGATACGGATCCAATTCTTTTTCTGTATTTGTATTTTGAATGGTTCAGTCTATTACTCTACAACAAACATTCATTAGTTGAATACCTCAATTCTTTTTTAGTATTTCAAGTATACCCTGATCAAAATCTACAAAGAAATTTAATCTTCATGTGGGTCTCACTCATTCTGAGAAAAAGCACACATACAAATCAAAGAAGTGTTACACCTTACAAGACCCAATTTCTCCTAATAATGCTTGTTTCAGCTACCAAATTGTGAACACATTTGAATAAAATACCTAATACATGTATGTACGTGTATACCTCTTTAGGCGTCTATGCTCCTTGTCTGCAGGGTTTCTTCCCCTGCGGCGCTTTCCAGGAAAGCCAGTTTGAAATTGAGGGTCTGTCACATTATTTTGATTAAGGTTACTATTTGTAAGAGTTACTGCAGAATGAACACTAATTGGTGTGGCTTCCACATCTGGAACTGTGAACATATCTTCATCACTGTCTTCTGAATTAGTAAAGATCCCGTTAATTAGTTAGCCATGCTTAATGTTCACAAAACATTCTCTTTACCGCTCAAAAAATAACTTACAGTTAGAGGTATAAAAAAATTCTATTTATTATCATGTAACATTCTAATCATCCAAAAAATCTTTCATTTATTTCTACTTTTTTTTAAAATATTAAAAACTTCAAACCAACCCTCTTAACAAAACAGAGGCAAAGATCTAGCATACATGAATATGATGATGAACTTTAGTAACTAATCAATGTTATGTTCTGTAACACATACCATTTTTGCTTCTCTTGTTGTGTATCGTTGAACGAGGGAAAGTGTTTAGCCTATTCCATGAAGAAGAGGAGGAGGCTATTGCTCCTCCTTCTTTCAGCTGAGAAGAGGCTTCACCCTCAGAGGGTCTTGGAAGAGACATCTCTCTCTCTCTCTCTCTCTCTCTAAAGGGTAGCTGCAGTTTTTCCCAAAGGATGTTTGAACAAAGGAAAAAGTGTTTACGTGTAGTACTAGTACGTGTGCAACATGGGCCATGTCTTTTAAGAAATGGGTTGGTTCTAAAATTGAGTAGAATTAGTTTTAAATCATTAAATATAATTGGCATATGTGTCAAAATTAATCTTAAAATGTATTTTTGTTTATTAAAATGTGTATATAAGGATTCATTTTATAATTAAAAACTATAAGACACTAAATCTTGGATATATGGAACCATCTGATCCAACATCCTAAACCATTGACGATGAAACATGGGAATGGGGCCAAAAAGTTTGGTTCACAAATGAACACGTTGATGTACACAGAACCGCCCCTTTCCTCACACCATTCTCATGGCAGCTACCCAAATGACAATTCTGCATCTTATGTGGTCCATTATTTCCATCTATGCTCATGACAGGACTCTACGGTGCCTTTTTCAAATGTTTTGGTGCTTTCCATGCGCCTTCTATTACAATGGAACACATCAGACAAACTATATACCAAGTGGCTTGTTACAAGTTCTAGGACTAGCTTCCACAAATTGCATTCAATATGATTGTTGAAAAACCATTTGATACTACAATTCTTAAGTATAGTTTCTTAATCTTAAGCTTTGTTGTTTTGTTTGTTAATCAAGATTACAATATTATCTCGGTAATTTGCCATATAATATTGAATGCAAATTTTTTATAAAAAAATTCTTATTTTAATTAGTTATCAGTAGCACAAAAATTTTGTTTTCGATACAAGTGATCTTGCTAGTTAAATCTTATTCTTAGAAGTTTGCAAACCATGTGTTTGAGCAATGATACCAAATGTTTGGATTATTTAAAATTAGTTAAATTTATACGATATTTTAATCTGAATAAAAAATAAATATATTTTTACTTTTTTACAGTGTAAATATTCTCACATAAGTATAGATAAATCCCAAAAGTTCATCTATAAAAAGTAAACTACAAACATATAACGGGCTAACAAAATAAAAATATTGAACTAAGTTAGAAGTTGGGGAATGAACGTTGACAAAGTTTGACAAATTGATAAATAACTATGTCTCATAATTAAGTTATTAATCAGAATTTGTAATTATGTGTATGAAAACGAAAGCAAAATTCACTTTGGAAACATTTACGTCATGAAAGTAGTTAAAATCTAATTATTGACTAGAAAAAGGTTGAGGGTTAGGTTGGGCAAGATAGATAAAATTGAATGCACGAGGGCATGCAGTGATTGTGGCTTTGTTGAGAAGTTACTTTACTCTTCTTGTGACAAATGACATGGTCGATCTTTGTACAGATTTGAAAGCAAAGGCAAAAGGAAAAACAATCAATTATGATTACTTTAATGGATTGGATGCCCATGTCTTAAGCATCCTATGCATGCGTTATTACCATCAAATGAAGTGCATATTAGTTAAAACTTGCATTCTAAGCATTCACTTTGAAGAATTTGCAGATAATGAACGCAAATTCCAAAGAAATTACAAGTAATGATTTCTTCTTTGACTATCTCAAAAATACACGTCAAAATATAAGCTTATCAAGCCAAAGTGCATGGCAACACTGCAGGAATTGCTGTGGCTTTGTCTTGTTATAGAGCATCAGTGGATTTCAGTCATTGATTTGACATTGACATCGTAAATTTGATTTGTTTTATAATGTTTTTTTTCCCGATAATAATCTAATAAATTTAAAATATTTTGAAATTTTTTCAAGTATTAGTTACTGATACTGTGACATGTAGCATGTGACATGCCACCTTAGAATAATCACTAATATAATATGACTATATTTATGTCATATTGTTTGAGTTCTGATAGAAATTAATTTTAAAAAATATATAAAATTAATTTATGAAAATTAAAATGTTTTTTTTAAGTATCAATATTTAATTATATTTATTAATATTAAAAATATATCTTTTTTGTTAGAAACGGGACTCGAGAGTCCAAAACTAAATCGAAACTACCTCATCATCTTAAACAAACCTATACATAAATGGTTTTGATTCCCATTGATTTTACTTATTCTAAATTTTATAATTTTCGAATATAATATCTATCTTATCACCTCAAAATTCCAGATTTAGAATGAATTTTTTCTTGTGGCATTCTTCATTTTTATGAGTGGTAAGGTTCATTAAAAAATAAATAAATAAAACTTTGGAGAACTAAAACTACATATATATAACTCTTTAATGGAACAAATCCAAATAAAAATTTATTTACAAGAATTAAAAATATATTTAACCCTTAAAAAATTGATAAGGGATTAAGAAAAGGCTTTATTACATTTAAAGATATATATATATATATAAGTGAAATTCTCAAACCTCCGTACAAGAAATAATAAAGCACACTGCTATGAATCATGATAGTCTTTAAGACCCCATAGCTTGTTAGTTAATAAATTGACGTATAACACTTCACTTTATCCCAACCAATATGCATCTTCACAAGCATAAAAATTACAAACCTTTTAATAAATAATTCAAAACAGATAAGGATTGTTAAACCTTAAAACCTCTCATTTTCAGCATTTTCCATAAAGAAATCAAATCTCCACTTAGCCTGCTACTAATTATTAGATAGTGCTAATATTGAGAAAACAAAATTTGTATAACGGTAACCACTGCCAATTTTCAATGGCTCAGTAACCTTTAATCATAACATTCCCTGCATACTCACTCATATTTCCTCTTTTGCTTTCTCTTTTTATTATATTTCTACATAGTTTTCTATTATCAATAATTTGTTCACCCTACCAAACATAGATCCATCCTAAATTTCCACTCCTTTTCCCTTCCTTCAAGCTTTGTCTTGCCTCTCACAATTTATTTTCATCATTCGTCTTTACATCTAGAGGTGATTATGATTATGATTATGATTATGATTATGATTATGATTATGAATCAATTCATTGCACAACTTTGAAACTATTTATGTATAGTGGGTTTTCTTATTCTCGGTAGTTATGAAAAAGAGAAAGCAGGCATCAGTGTTCATGAATTCATGGACTTGAGGGATGCATTGGCTGGTTTCTTTCTGTTTTGTAGCTTCTGGCTTGTCACTTTCTGTGAACAAGATGGTATGTCTATATTTCATTATAAAATAGTACCATGTTTTGAGTTGAGCCTAACTTTTCATTGTGGAAAATTGACTAGAACATTTCAGGCTCGTATTTCCTTGGCCATGTTTATTTTTTCATGAGTTTGTTTTTAGATCAATAATAACATAAAGTCTTTAAGCTTCTTTTTATCATTTTTCTAAACATTGCTCTTCATTTGGTTTAAAGAAGTGAAAATGATGAAAATGATTTTAGTTTTGTGGCAGTATTTGAATTGGGACAAGCTGGTAAAATTTGGCTAAGTGCAGTATGAAAAATGTTACTGTTTCTTTGCATTTTTTCAGCAATTAATACGAACTTTTGTGCTTATGTTTTACACTCTGATTGATGATTCCATTATTTGGATATCAAAGAAATGACCAAATTTCTAAGGTCAACCTTCTGTAGTTCCAAATGTTTCTCATAGACTTCCATGTGACAGGTTTCTTGAGTCTTTCTTGTGGTGGAAGAACCACTTTTAGGGATTTATCTAACATTTCATGGGTCCCAGACACCACCTACACAACCACAGGCAAGACTACCACCATCACTTACGGTGATGGTTCCTCCTTATCGAGCATCTCGGCTCGGTTTTTTCCAAATTCCAGGAGGCGAAAATGTTACAGAATACCAGTGAACAATGCGACAAATTTGGTTCTAGTTAGAGCAAAATTTGTGTACAAGAACTATGATGGACTTGAGAAACCCCCCAAGTTTTCTGTTTCTATTGGAACAGCTACATCTGCTACCATAAATCTTGCTGAAAATGATCCATGGAGTGAAGAGTTTCTATGGAATGTCAATAAAGATACACTTCCATTCTGTTTAAATGCTATTCCACATGGTGGTTCACCTGTAATTTCTTCCCTTGAAATCAGACCACTTCCTCAAGGAGCCTACACAACTGGCATGGCAGATTTTCCTAATAAGTTGCTAAGGAAGAGTTATAGAATTGATTGTGGACACATCAATGATTCTATAAGGTAAGAAACCACAGCATAGCATAGCATCCTTCTTTTCCTATTGATATTATAAGGTTGTGAAACTTTATATGTATAAATTACAGATATCCCCTGGATCCATTTGATAGAATATGGGATGCTGATAGAAGTTTCACACCCTTTCATGTTGCAACTGGGTTTAAGATTCAACTTAGCTTCAATCAGTCTAGTCTTGTGGAAGAACCACCAGCAGTTGTTCTTCAAAGTGGGAGAGTTTTGGCTAGAAGTAATATGCTGACATACAACCTCCCTCTTTACACATTTGGAGACTATTACGTCATTCTATACTTTGCTGGAATTCTTCCTGTTTTCCCCTCATTTGATGTGTTCATAAATGGAGAGCTAGTGAAATCAAACTACACAATAAATAGTTCAGAAACAAGTGCTTTATACATAACGCGAAAGGGAATTAGTAGCTTGAATATAACACTAAAGAGTATCAGCTTTTACCCTCAGATCAATGCATTTGAGGTTTATAATATGGTTGATATCCCATCTGATGCCTCCTCAACTACAGGTTGCCCTCCACCTTGCTTTAGCAAACATTTCATTCTCATTTCCACAAGCTATAGTTTATTTCATTCACTAATTCTTTTGCTCAACTTGAATAGCAGTTTCAGCACTGCAGGTTATTCAGCAATCCACTGGATTGGATCTTGGATGGCAAGATGATCCATGCTTTCCATCACCATGGGATAAAATTGATTGTGAAGGAAGCCTCGTTACATCATTGTGTGTACACTAAATACAATTTATTTATTTTTTTATCTTTTCTCATCGTAGTAGCTTTTGTTTCATTGAAGATCTAATAGTAATGACCCATTTCAGGGATCTTTCGGACATAAATTTGAGATCAATTAGTCCTACATTTGGTGACTTGTTAGACCTTAAAACATTGTAATTTTCTTTCAACTATTTGGACATCATCTACATGAGTGTGTGATTCTGCTTATTAGGGAGAAATACTTGTTTTATATTTGCAACCTTTCTGAGAAAACTTTTGGAAAAAAAAAAAAAGAATCAATTATTTCTCCAAATTTAAGCATTTTCAAACATGCACTCTATGTTTTTCTTCTATTCACTCTCTAACATCCATCTTCGGCCTTATTGTTTATCAGGGATTTGCACAACACATCGCTTGCTGGTGAAATACAGAATTTGCATAGCTTGCAACATCTTGAGAAATTGTAATGCCTCCTAAGAGCATGAACTTGATCTTTGGTTTTATGCAAAGTGTGCTAATAACTGATGAAAATTTCAGGAACCTAAGTTTCAATGAATTAACATCCTTTGGTGTTGATCTGGAGAACTTGATTAGCCTGCAAATATTGTGAGTTACATTTGCCACATTCTTTTGAAATTCAGGAAGTTCATGGCTCTTTTAGAAATTTGAAGTTTTGTTTAATTTTTCAAAACTTTACTTGAATCTTTTATCTATAGTCTTTTGAATTTACAGCACAGTCTCAATAAGGTAGTATTAAAATTATTAATCTTACATTTCCCTCTTCTTCCCTTTCATTCACTTTTTCACCCCTCTACGTGAAGAGACTTGCAGAACAATAGTCTAATGGGAGTGGTGCCTGATAGCTTGGGAGAGTTAGAAGACCTGCACTTACTGTAAGCTGGCAACAGAAAAGTAGCTCAAAATACAAAGAGAAATATTTCTTCTATTTATTCTTTTTGTTTGCTCTTTTCTGTTTCCTATTCTATCCTTGAAAGTGGACCAATTACAATTGTTTTTCAATCTGCAGGAATCTGGAAAACAACAAACTAGAAGGTCCACTACCACAATCTTTGAACAAAGAAACTTTAGAGATCAGGTATTGAGCTCATGCATTGGCATCTCTGAAGCACGAATACACGAGAAATGTTGACATATGCGTGTTATATTCGTGTTTTAGCAATAATTTTTACATTTTATAGATTTAACTGGAATTCCTTATACTTTTAGTATTTTTTTTTTTTTTTGTAAAATTATTATTTTACTAAGATTTGATCAATGTTATAGTAAAATATTCTCATATGCGTCCATAATATAAGTATACTTTAGTAATATATATGGCCGTACTCATATCCTAATATTTTAAAAATTTTCCGTATTTGTGTATCATATTGGGACCAGGATCCTCCCTCATTTTTTGGCACAAAATTGTGCCCTGGAGTTAGTATTTTTTTTTTGCACTTTAACTTAAGTGAAAAATACACTAAGTGCAGAGGGCAGTTGTTGCAGAAGATACTAGTCCATCTTATTGCATGGTATTATACCCAATACTTGTGTCGATATTCGTGCAACATAGATAGACATCCTTAATTAAAGAAGAACATGAATATTAATTCCTTGATCTTCTTGCAGGACAACTGGTAATTTGTGCCTTACATTTTCCACAACCACATGTGATGATGCATCATCTAATCCTCCAATTGAGGCACCCCAAGTCACCATAGTTCCTAAGAAGAAACACAATGTACATAACCATCTAGCAATCATACTAGGCATGGTTGGAGGAGTCACACTAGCATTTCTTTTAATGTGTCTTTTAGTATTATTGATATACAAGACTAAACAATATGAGGTCTCCCACACAGAAAGTATGTATATTCTTTGCACATACATATATCTGTACATTTTTCTCATCAATCATCATGAGTTACATTGATGTCCTTGTGTCATATAGGAGCAGAAATGGACATGAGGAATTGGGGTGCTGCAAAACTCTTTTCCTACAAAGAAATCAAAGTAGCTACAAGAAATTTCAAAGAAATTATAGGACGGGGCAGTTTTGGATCTGTTTATCTTGGAAAACTTCCAGATGGAAAATCTGTAGCTGTCAAAGTTCGGTTTGACAAATCTCAACTTGGTGCTGATTCTTTTATCAATGAGGTTCAGTAACTTAATTCCTCTTACATAAAGCATTGCATGTTTCATGTGTATTTCTAAGCAGTGTAATACCAAAAATGTGCATAATGAAAATTGAGACAAAGGGTCAGATTCTAAACACCAACTCAGCTCTGGTGTGATTTTTTTAAGGTTATTAAAATTTTGATTCCTGAACTTGACACTGTTTTCTGATGTAGTCTTTACATGTAACAACTCAATATTTTAGTCCTAATATGAGAAAACTTATAAAACTTAGTCTGGGAGTGGAAGAGTTTTTTGCTAGGGATTGAACCCTAAATAAGTTCTTCACTACTTGAGCAACCACTAAAGACTAATTTTTGCCATTTGCCAAAAATATAATTGTATTGGATTTTATTTTGTTTTAATGCAAGGACTAAAATGAACTATAAATTTTTTTATATAGAGACCAAAATAAAAAGCTATGTTTAGATACAAGATTTGACTCCATAACCTTGAAAATAGGCAAAATCGATTTGTAAACATTTTTTTCAGTAAAGACTAAAATGTAGAGTTTTTTTAAAAGGATAAAATAAAAAATATTGTCTAGTATAAGGATGAAATTTTTAATTTAACCATTTTTTAATAATTAATTTACCACCACCACACATGAAGTTTTTTATACAGGTATTAGATAATTGCCTCATTAAAAGTGGTTTGCCCATGTTGGCCTCTATTGGCAACTTAGAATATGTTTTCAATCTATAGGCATAATTTATTAAAAAAAAAAGTAACCCGGTAATATTGAAATCATTCACATTTTATTATAATGGAACAAGATCCTTTCTAATATACATGATCGTGAAACTTTTAAAATATGTCTCAAGTTTATGTAAATCTGAAAACAATTATTCTATTATAAAAGCTATTTTTTATTGCCTAATTCTTTCTTTGATGTCTACTATTGTGCTTAGGTTAATCTTTTGTCAAAAATCCGGCATCAAAATCTTGTATCCTTGGAAGGATTTTGTCATGAAAGAAAGCATCAAATATTAGTTTATGAGTACTTGCCTGGTGGATCCCTGGCTGATCATCTCTATGGTACTAAATGCTTGAACACAAATTCATGTCTAATACTTATAATCACATATACCTTTTGCATCATTGAATCATGTCTTCTAACAATTCAATCAGCATATGAATTCTCTTTTTAACGCTGCATTTTTATTCTCTTAGGTACAAACAGTCAAAAAACTTCCTTAAGTTGGGTTCGAAGGTTGAAAATTGCTGTTGATGCTGCAAAAGGTACACATTAAACTTCACTTTATTTCCTTATTTTGCAAAACATTTTGGTCGTTATAAATATTTTAAATTTTGATTTTAATGTCTGAAGATATTTTGTTTAGTTTGGGTTCTTAAGTTTTTTTAAAGTGAATGAGCTTTTATCCTTAATCTTGTAATTTTTTTTTATCTAAAAACTAAAATCAAATTTATGACATTTATAAGGATCAGAAGTTTATTCATGTTAAGAATAAAAATATAAGATTAAAATGACTGATGCATTTACTTCACTTTTTATTTAAGACATGTACTCCCATGTTCATTGATGGAAAGGGAACACGAAAATATTAATATTATTATTGGAAATTATGGAACACTATAGTTTCATACATCATATAAATTATCTTTCTGAAGCTATTTTCTTTGATGGAAAGGGTTGGATTATTTACACAATGGAAGTGAACCACGAATCATACACCGTGATATAAAGTGCAGTAACATCCTCTTGGATATGGATATGAATGCCAAGGTCTGTGACTTAGGTCTCTCTAAGCAAGTAACTCAGGCAGATGCAACACATGTCACCACTGTTGTCAAGGGCACTGCTGGTTACCTTGATCCAGAGTATGTCCTTAAAATCAATAAAGGTTTAAATATGATTTTAATATCTGAAAATATGACTTTTCTTGAAATTTTATTTAAATTTTGTTTGTATTTTATTAGGGACTAAAGCATATAACTTTTATCAAGGACTAAGTGCGCATAATTTTTATAATATTTAAGGACTAAATAAATCTTTTACAGAGATTAAAACAAAAGAAAAATAATCATATTTTTAAAGATGAAAATGTATTTAAGCTATTGATAAATTAGTAATTTCTATGATCATGTATATACATTATATTCATGTACAGGTATTATTCCACTCAACAGCTGACAGAGAAGAGTGATGTATATAGCTTTGGGGTTGTTCTTTTGGAACTCATTTGTGGAAGAGAGCCATTGACTCACTCTGGAACTCCTGACTCATTCAATTTGGTGTTATGGGTAACATAATGTTTCTTTTATTGTTTGTACAAAGGAGTAGAAACATTGGTTATTGTTAAAATTATAAAATCAACTCAACCCAAAAACTGATAAGCAATTAGGTGAAGCTATACGCATAATTTTTGTTTCTCTAACATTCCCCTTTACTACAAAAGAAGTTTGGGTTTGAAAGGCAGAGAGGACATGGGTTAATTTTCCTTAATATATATGAAGATTTAAAAATTCATTAAATTTATTAAAATTAGTTTTCTTTAAGTTAAATCCAGTTTTGATAGATAAGATCCAATTCATATTTGGAATTTTTTTTTCTTGTGGATTGAATATTTGATTCTTTCAAAAATTTAGATTTTTAAATCTTAAGTTTTGGATTGGACTTTTATATCTAGATTTTTTGTCCACTTCTACTTTTCTTCTCTATCACTTCATTCATTACTCTCACAGTAGGTCATGAACAACTAATTTTTTAAAAAAATTTATGGTCTTAAATATTTTTAGTTTAACATTTTTATAATATTTTAATTTTATTTTTTTAAATTAAAATTTTATTCCTGAATTTTTTTAATTCAGCAACTTTTATTCTCTTTCATTAACGTAGCACAAGAAAAAAAAACTTAATTAAATACACTTACAGTATAATAATTGTTAGCCAATCATGAATTGCAATATAAAAATTGTTTTTGTAAAAATCATATATACATTTTAGTCTAATTAATTAACAATGTAAAAGCGCACTAAAATTAAACTCATAAAACATTAACACATGATAACCTTTTAGGTAGTCAAGTCATTGTTATGGACTAAAAGTGTTGAATTTAGAAAATTTATGAACTAAAAATAATAATAACCTAAAATCAAATTTTCATAAAAATGTAGGGACTAAAAATATATCTAAACTAAAAAGCAGTATATTAAATTAAATGGAAAACCTAGTTTCAATGCTCATGATAGAATTCATGCACATGCATTTTTTACTTTCATCAAAATCAAATTTTGCGTCGTCACTTGTTTGTTATGCTAGTCCATGGTTAGAATCCTTATGCGTCTTTTCTTTTCTTTTCTCTTTTACTTTAAACATTGCTGAGCCAACACAATGGAGTAAAGAGGCTGCATGAAAGTGATTGGGAAATAAGAATACATGAAATATGATTAAAAATAACTCCTCTATCAGTGGCAATGTACTAGTTAATTTTATCTTCTAAAGTCACAAGACAAAGTTTCTAGCTTCTCGGTTGGTTGGTGGGAGAGTAAGAGGTAAATATTGATAATTAGATATTATGAATAATAAAAATTTAAATACAGAAATTATATGACTTTTTAGTGATCATATAACATTAAATAATTTTTAATCTTAATCTTTTATGTATGATTGTATAATCAAGCTTTACTTCTTTCACTCTCATCTAAAAAGAGCTTTATCAACAGAAGCATCTCCAATTAATCAGAATGGCAAACATGAATTGCTCTGTATTTTCTTTCATCCCTTTCAATTAAAGCAGCCCTAATCAAATATTTATATGATAATATGGCCCCTTCCTTTGCCTATTAAGACTGCTACAAGTGTTTCTCTCTTTCCTTAATTTGTTTGGCATTTCATGTTTGTCTATTATTCTCCCTTTTTCACAATTTTTTTTCTCTCATAACTACCAAATGCAGGCCAAGCCCTACTTGCAAGCAGGTGCATTTGAGATTGTGGATGAGGAAATAAAAGGAGCTTTTGATCCCTTAAGCATGAGAAAGGCAACTTTCATTGCTGTGAAGTCAGTCGAGAGGGATGCATCACAGAGGCCATCAATTGCAGAGGTATTAGCTGAGTTAAAGGAAGCATATAGCATTCAGCTCAGATTCCTTGAATCTTGTCAAAATGAGAATTGATTTATAGTTACACATACTACATATCTAATTAAATTATTTGTCATCACAGAAAGATAAATATTTTGCTCAATCGTTTATACTTGTTGATTGCCAAAAAAGAAAAAGAAAGATGATTTTTATAGCATGTAATTAATTTTGTAATTTATAATATTTTATCAAATGTGATGAAGAAACCAATTTATTCAATACAATAACTAGTAGATTATAGAGTTGGATTTGGATTTGATCTTTTTTTTTTTTCCTGAGGAGGAACTCATACATGGAAACAAAAGAAATTATAAGCTATAAAATTGGCAGATTTCATAATTTTGTTCACAGACCCATAGTAAAGCAACATGTTGTCCATTGGTCGAATTCGTTCAATGTTTTTAAAATTGAATGAACAAGAACAAAAGATAAACTACTGTTTAATCTCATTCAAGCGTGATGTTATTATTCTCGTAGAATGAGAAAATAAATCCTACAAAACTCTTATCATGATCATTAATTTTTCTTTTTTCCTTTCTAACAATTTTTTCACAAGTTCTTTTATATTATTTTAAAAATTCGAGCGAACCAATAAATCCTGCGTCAATTCATATAAACACCCCGTGCAAAAATTACTTGTAAGCCATTGAACAAGCCAAAAACCAGTTAACGGCATAGCTGGTCCATTCATCATATATAGATTCATTTTTATAAATTTGTAAAACTCGTGAAAATATCCATGGAAGACTTATGACCATTAAGAGAGCTTAACCTAAAAAATTACTTAGACAAGAGAACTTCAAATTTTAATAGTTGTCTTAAAAAGAAGTCTTATAGTTGCCTTACGTGGATGCTTAAGTAAAATAAAAGTCATCTTCCCCAATCCTTTCTTTCCCTCCTATCCCTCCCTATTTCCCCTATTGAAGAATCTCATCCAGTTTTCTCCTCAAACCTAAAACCACGTAATGCTTGTGTCTCAAGTTGGCAATGGTACAAATTTGTTGCGTTAGTAGATAGCAGCATAAGTACAAGCACCGTTGTCCACAATATACAATGCAATTTCACTAAAGCTAAAAAAGCATCAACAAATGAAAGACACTAACACAACTTACGATCTACCCACACCATGGTTGACCACATGCCAACTACATATGTCACAAATATGATTTTTATTATCGCATCAAAATAAGAAAGTACATAAAAAATTTTGATGACCATTAACATACACGTAGAAGGAAACAAACCTACTTATAAGAGCATACAGATTCTTCAAAGTGGTAATGGAGTATAGAATCTGTGACTAAAATAACAAAGCCACGCTATATCTACCTCAAAAGCTTGCCACAATTCAATTCAAGTTCATAAATTAATATGTCAAATGCTTCTATTTAGCTGGGTGGGGTGGATGGAAAGCCTCGGCAACTATTCTTCTACTCACCATAAATTGATTAGTATCAAGTGGTATAAACTATAAACACGTGAGACACTCCAAATTGCTCTGTTACACTCAAGTAATAGATATTGTCCTTTCATGTCTTTATGTGCAAGATGATAATCTTGCAATGGGGTAATGAAGTATTATTATACGTTCAAAACTTACAAGCCACAACTAGTTACTCATACTACAAGAGCATTGCTGGGCATTTGGTACCAAGCTACAGTCGCCAGAGAGCACTAATCATTATCTCATATTTCCTCCATGGAGAAGTTCCTCCTAAGAATTAACCTTAAAGTAGTAAACAAAGGATCTGGTTATGTCTCTGCCTATCATGAGCTGCTTGGGACAGGCAAGGAAGAACAATTGCTATAGTTGGGCATCTTTGAGCTTTAGCATTATAATGTAGAAGCTCTTTGAACTAAAGAACCAAACAGAAAACAATTCATGTTTTCCCATGAGTAGCTACATACCTTGAAGCAAATAGAGCACAAATCAACAAAAGAGAAAAAGAGAAAGAGAGTCAAGCAAGCTCTATGCCTGAAAAGTCCATTGATCCAACTAAGCTACAAGAAAAAATTTGAAGGCAGAAGATAGTTTTGTGATGTGGTAATCAACCATAAGTGACTTTAGGGATAACAATACCTATAACCATATAAAATGATAATTTGTCACATCAGATTCAATTTAATGATGCTATAACCCTACTTAACAGGAGAAATCAACACATTAACAGCAATGAAGTGTAGAGACTGGTGACAAAAATTTTATACTGTAAGAACAAAACCAAATCAAGTAAGCTAGAGGGAAAATTTACATATACTTATCAAGAGGAAGGATCAACTTATACTAGTGTAGGTCAAAAACATACTTAGATCATCCAATAACTTTCCTGGACAATTATTTTAAAAAACCCATCATTGGATGAAAGCTCATATAATATTGATCATACATATTTATAAAATTTTACATAAATCCAAGACTATGTCGTACTTGATTGATATATACCAAGAAGAATGCTATGTAATACATTTAAAATACATGAAAATAAGAACCTTCTAATTATATTCTTATTGTTTTTTAATTTTTGAAAGATTTGACACCAATCCATGCAATGCATTCTTATAACTCAACAGTTGGATGATGAAAATTGCATTCCATACAAAGTTATGAATGGTTTTGACTTGAACTGAACTGGTATAAATATATCCCTCTTCTTCAATCTAAATGATAATCAACTCATTATTTTAGCTTTAAAATATGTAGGAAAATTATTATTTAACCATATCCCTTGAAGAAATTGATCTAATTTGACCACACCTCAAAAGATGAAATTTTATTGAATAAAATAAGCAATACAAATAAACTACAAATATACCTAGTCCTGCCTCGGTTAGTTAAATTCACCAAGGATGATTAACATTTCAATAGCCATGATGAAATGCATTTCAAATCTCAAAATCAGGAATCATCAATGTTTCAAAATTACACAACCTCAGCTTCATTTAGGAGTGGTTGTGGATGCTGGGGTCAGGTTGATATGAGACTTATCTGCTTGGTGCACACTATCAGTATTCTCTGCATCAGCTTTCTCAAGCAAAACTTGTTGCTGCATTGCTTTCAACATCTCCTTCAAAGTCTTCTCTTCTTCTTCTAGCTGCATTTCCATCATCTCAGATTCCTTCTGGTTGGTTTCAGAGTTGTCAACTTGACCCATACTTGCAAATTTTCCTGCTTCAACTTTTTGAAGGGAAGCTTGTTCCTCCAGTGCTTTCATCATCATCTCTGAAGTTTTCTCTTCCCCTTGTAGTTGCATTTTCATTATAATCTCAGCTTCCTTGTCAAGGGGCTTGAAATATTCTTCAATGGCTGCCTCCTGCATGATTTTTTCACATTGTTATGCAACAAATTTGAGAGCCACAAATGAATAATCATGGAACAGAAACCAATATCAATCATATAACGACTTTTACATAACAGACAAATATCTTAAATAAGACAATTATGACAAAATACAAATATTTCTATACCCCCAAAATACCTAAATGAAAGACTATGAATCATCCAATTTTAATATCAGCAAAAAAATAAAAAAATTGCATTTCACACAGAAATGCTCTATGAATGCTAATATAGCTTAAGGAATAAATAATAAAATAAAACTTCTTGTTTAGAAGACATTGTGCCTTCATATTCACAAGTGAAGGATAAGGATTGAAAATTTCAAAGAAAATTCAAAAAGGAATGCATGTATTTGAATCCTAAATCCCCAAAATTTTTTATTTCCCATGAAAATACAACTTACTGTTTCTTCTAGCTTCTTGTTCAAAGTTTGCATCTCTTGAACCATACGACGAATCTCAGATAAAATAATCTGCTCAGGTACTTTATTTATGGCTGCCTTCCTTGCTTGTGCCTTTTCATGGGGGAACATCATACATATCAAAATCGAAATAAGAAGATACTAAATATTAAAGGAAATTTTGAGGGCAAGCAGTTGTTGAGTAAAGAGGAAATCACACATCTTCCTTCACCACCATGAGAAAAAAGAAGGTTCAATTCTTATTTCTCCCATGTGAATAGGGTCTGAGCAACAGGAGAAAAGAAAAAACATTGTTGTAATAATTTCAATACCTTGCTTTACATATTTTTATAAGACTGTTATATAAGCCCAAAGATAAGCTGACTGTTCTTCACAATGTACTACTTGTTCAAAGACAAGGGATCAACATGATGAAGCCTTATTAACTACAAATAAAAGTTCAAAATGGCTCAGGACCCTTATTGTATCTAGAATAAGACATGAAGACATGCCTCAGATTTGCGATGGCTATAACTGAACAAAACTGATCACCCATGTTTGACATGAACAATACTAAACTAAACTAACCTTTTTGAAAGCTTAAATGCATCACATGGTTCACACCTGCTGTTTACCAAGAATGGATTGGGCACAATTCTTCCCTTCTCTCTAACATTAGGCAGGTTTCATTTGATTTTTGAAATGAGACTATCTTCTTGGCTATTGCAATTTTCAAAGATACCCAACTTCATACGAAATCCGAGGTCCCAGCTGAGAACATTCGTGTCTCATTTCATTTGTTTCATTTTATTGTGTTTTCGAATTAAAGGGAACAAAAACTAACAAGAATATAAATGTTCATGACTAAATGTAAAATATGTCAGACCTGTTGTACACGTTGCTCAAGCTGCAGCCTAAAAGATCGTATTCTTCGCTCCTCATATCCAGAAAGCACTCTGACGTAAAAGAGGGCTTTCCTCCCAAAGTCTAATAACTTATTCATGTTGTCAAATCATCAACAACTAGTTTCAGAATTTTCTGCGAAAAGGAACCCACCTCAGAGTTGCTAGAAAAAAAAATTATTGAACATTGATTCAGCTGATAACTTTTGAAAAAATTAACTAATGAAGCCATAGAGCTGCCAAATGGAATCATACCTAGGTTAACTTATGATAGAAACTGGTAGCAATGATAAGAAAAGTGAATCTTCATTGAGAGGAAAACTCAATTCCAGCCCAACTCCCAATATGGAAGCAGAACAACAAATCAGGAAAATGACACACAGCAATAACTCCCCTGGATAATCGAGAGACCAGGAAACTTTCCCACAACTGAATTATTATTACTCCCTCCACTCTCTCTTTCCCTCTCTATTATTTTTACTGTCTCTTCTATTTACAACTCTGTAACTAACTAACAAAAGTTCTCACTAACAGTCCCAGCCCAACAAACTAACCAACCAACTCTATCTAACTAATTATTCTACTAACTAACTAGATAGGAGTTATCTATCAAATTATCACCAATGAAAAGACACAAACCTCATAAGTTCATAACTACAAGTAGAAACCCTTATTATCCCTAAAGTTTGATCCTCTGGGAAAAAAGATTTATGAAGCTTACAAGATATTGAACTGTACAAGTAACAGGAACTGAAAGAATTACAGATGAAAACTGACTCCATAGCCCAATACTGATAGACCTCATACAATAGCAACAGGAGGACTCAGAGAAAGATAAAAGCATGATTAGTCACTAAACTTAGCAATTGTCAATAGACAAACAAAGAGAAAATCATTTAAAACTTGAGAACACATACCAGCAAGATTAACTCCTTAAGAGCCACACACACAGCATAAGAACACAAACAGTGGAGCACAAATTTCATCAGGACCTCACGACAAAATTTCTAAATTTGCAAGAACACAACAGAGGCTTGGAGGAAACAGGTGAAGTTTATACTCCACAGGGAACCACTGCATTCAAACATGCTCTAAACTACCTGAATGCTAACTTAGCAAACCACTGACTCACCCAAACTACACATTTCTTCAAAATCTCAACCCAAAAATGTAAAAACCTTTGCACAACCATATTTTAGAAGTATTGACAAAAAAAAAACAAAAAAAAAAAAACATATTTTAGAAGTCATACGATTTAAAATATTGAAACATTTTATAAACCTTAATATCCTCAAACGAATTACAAAATAGGGTCATGAGAATTGAGATATCATGTATATTCTAAGTTCCTGATCAGGTTAACAATAGGAAAAAGTTAAACACCAGTGCTCCCAGAAATTTGGCATATAAAGGTATAGGTCATCCATTGTGTCAAAAAATTAAGGTGGCCATGAGAACCGCGAATTTTATATGCATTTTTTTCACATTTCTTTCACAGTGAATGAAAAACATGGTTTTCCAGATAAAACATGCGTACTAAGCAGAGTCTGTTTATCTGAAGATTATTGTAGTGTTTGGATACAGGATTTTAAAATCCTAAAGAATTCAAAATGCATGAGAATTTAATGGCTTTAATTTAATTCCAATCAATCTTAAAACCTTTTGTTTAGACAGAGCAATTAACTCAAGCATATGTTAAATTGCATTACCATCCATTAAACAGACCTTCTAACACGCTAAAGATCAATCTAAAAAACTGCAAACACCACTATACTTGGGAAAAAAGAAAGAGCAATTATTATTAAATGCCAAATTTCATATTCTATCTCAGTAAACAAAATAAATATCTCACAGTTCATACTAAGTAGTGCACCAAATCAAAGCAAAGAAAACCCTATCTGAAGCATTTCTTCAAAGATATATAACATAGAATGGCATAAATGAGATAGTTTATGTTTATAAAGTGAGAATCAGTGATCGGAGGGGGAAAAATATTTATCAAAACGCTGACTAGTGAATATGAAATTAATAAACAACAATAAAGTCTTCTCATCAAAACACTGACTAGTGAATGTGAAATTAATGGTTAAACTAAGAAGAAGAATTGGGCAAAATTGGCGGTTCAATCACTGGGAGATTGTAATTTGTATGCAGAACAGCAAAAGACAGATTAAAAAATAAAATAAATAAAATAAAATCCGTCGAAGATGGCGTGGGTAATACTGTGAGAGATTTACCTGATCTGAGACGAAGAGAGGATGAGAATAGTGAACGAGAGAGACAATACAATCAGGCGAGGGCCGTCAAGGTTCAATAGAACCGGAGTGAATCAGTTTTGGTCTTCAAATTGTAAATGATAATTTACATTACTCTGATTTTAATATTTTATAACATGTTATAAATATTTTATACTTTAATGTCTCTCCATTCTGACCAAAGTTTTATCTCTATTTTTTTTATTTTAAAATTAAATCTTTTTTTTCACTTTTTTTTTTAATTATAATATATTATTTAATGATCATACCAAATCCTATATTTATTTATGATATAATAAATTTTCTACTGTATATAAAAATATTTCATTAAATTAATAATATAAATTTATTATTATATTTATAATGTAAAAACTTATTATTTAGATTTTTATAAATTTTTCTATAACCAATAATATCACGTATGTATATTAGAATTTTTTATTTAATTAAAAATTATATAATAATTCAAAATTTTGATCATAATTTTATCATCATAAATATATGCATGTAATCAAAATAAAAAATATTACAAGATATATTTAAAATATTTATTTATGATAATTAAATTACATTATAATTAATTATGAATAAAAAATATTTATCTTAAAAAACATATAGACTTAAAATTTTCTCAAAGTTCTAAATAAAATTTTCTCATTTTAAAAAAGGGGCAAGGGACACACTGCTAGGATTTCTCACCTAGATGGTCTAAGGAGTTTAAAGAGTTTTTGCAGATTAAGGACTAGTTAAGATACATTAAGACTTAGAATGTTGGCTCTCAACCTTTGCCTATAGGACTTCTAAAAGATGGAGTGTCATGAGACAGAGAAGCATTCAACACAGAAGTTAGACCTAATGGATTAGAGTACAGAAAAGGTAAAGATGGATTTTGGGGACTTAATGGAAGCTCAAAACTGGTACATGCAAGACGAGCAACTAAGATTTGAGGCTAAACAAGGCTTTATCTAACTCTTCTATTTCTTAGACTTTTTCCTATAAAGATAAATTGCTAGAGTCAAAGGACTTAGTCTTGTTCTAAAGGATGATGAAATTGTAAAATCTATGTTAGATGATTTTAATATTACATCTAAAACTAAGGATAATAAAGAAATAACTAATAAAAGTCAAAATCTTTGTCCTACGCAAATCTATTCGTTTTAGTTACCTAAACCTGAAGTTAAGTAGTATTTTTTTTGGAAGGGGGTGGAGGAGAATGAATTCTTTCTAGTTAAGTTTAAGAGTGTGGAAGACTATAAGTATGCTTTCTTTGAGAGCCTTCGCTAATCTTAGATCACTATCTCTTTGTACTTGCACTACCAACACCACTACTTGCTTCTCCATCTTGAATCAAGTTCTCATCTAAATTTGCTAAAATAACTTGATAATTTTCGTGTGTCCCTTTGATCAGATGTATCCCTATATATACATAATACACATCAGTGAGACGATATTACAACCTCCTCTCATTCCTAAAATACACCTGTAACTATTCTATTTTAATTCATATATTAGCAAGTCAAATATATACATATATTTTTCCCCTTATTACAGCATACACATAAATATTGCCCCAGAATATAATGTTGTCATATATATTTGCAATAATGTTAGATATGGAGTTGATATACTCATATCAGGTCAGATTTGGATTTGATATACTCTATCAAAATTCATATATGATATTAGTTCATTATCCTCCTTTACAATCCAATTATCTTTAGAAGCAATATCTTTAATGTCAAATTTAGGCTCCTTCTTCCTCTTGATACTATTATCCAATTTTGAGTTTGTCATGACAAACACAACATCATTCATTGCTTTTTGCTTTAAACAATTTCTTTTCTTGGTGTCAACCTAAATATCAGCAAACATTAATTAATAATTTAATATAATAATTAAGCAGTCCACTTGTTAGTTTTAAGAAATAACTTACTTACCATTTCAAAAGCACTCTAATTACACCACAATTAGATGAGTTATATGTTAAGTTCAATACATAAATGGCAAATCTTTGTAACTAACGATGTTCTCCACCATAAAATTCCACCATTGTGCTGGAGTTTTCACTTTCATTCTAGTAATTGCTACTTTTGTACCAAAATATCATTTTTTAACTTTGAAATACTCTAGCTGACCGTCAATCTTATTATCTTCATCCATGTCTTCTACCTTTCTTTCTAAACACTCATATAATCTACGCTTAGCTTCAAAATCAGCTTTAAAATCTAGAGCATAATGCAAAATTGGGTTAAGGTAGTAGCCTACAGCATGCAAAGGTCTATGCAATTGGTTGTCCCATCTTTCATCAATTATCTCTCACAATGGCATGAAACTAGAGATTAAATAATAAAAAAAAAAGAATTTCTGAACCAAAGTTATAAATTATCAAATTAAACTAGAGTCTGGCTCGATCTATGTCCTCATAAATGAAACCCACGGCTAGTTTGTCCTCTGAATCCACCAGATACAACACTCTAATTAAGGAATAACCACTAATTAAACAATTTAGAATATCTTTCCAAAACTTCTTATTTATAATTAGATTTTCAACAACTATTCCATCCTTAGTTTTGGCAAACTTACTATCCTTCCATTCTTTGGATGTAAACATTCTCAATAATGATCCTATATTATCATTCAAGCATCCTAAAGTCAAGTAAAAAGTTGCAAAACGTGTAGCTACAAGTCTAATTAAATTTGTACCTTGAGTAAAGTTATGCAACAAAGATATAAGACTAGTTCTAGAATAGATGTAAGTTGTGATTTTTTTTTTCCATTTGCAATAGTTTCTTTATGTAACGATATCTTCTTCTCAAAATCCTCCAACATAAGATCAATGCAATGCGTAGCACAATGTGTCTAATAAAGTCTTTCCCTCTCTCCATCAACATTTCTCTTACTGGCTTATAATGTGCAGCATTATCTGTCACAATTTAAGCATATTTGCTTCTCCAATTTCTTGAACAACATTATCTAATCATCTTAAAAATTTTGTCTGTTATTTTGCATATGTCAGATGCATCAATAGACTTCAAAAACACAATTCTTGCTGGACTATTTACTAAAAAATTAAGTATTGTCCTCCTTATTTTGTTGGTCCATCCATCAATGATGATGGTGCATCCTTTTTTTTTTTCATGTAGCTTTGTGCTCTTCCAAAATGTTATTTGTCTCCTCAATTTTTTGCTTCAAATATTTTACCCAAATCTCATGGTAGAATGATGACTTAAATCTAATACCATTTCGAGCAATCTCCTCACACATCTTTTTAAATTCTTCACTTTTCACAACATTGAAAGATATTGCATTATTGTAAAAAAATGAAGTAATTTCTAAACATGCATCCTCTCTCAAATCTTGCTTAAAAATTGAATTAATTATAGCTTGGGTGGTCACTCCCTTTTTCTTGAAAAGAGTTGTTGAACTCTCAACATCACCTTGTATTTTTCTTTTGTCCACATTTTCAAATTCACCAGCTTCACTTTTTGTTGTCTTTCCTTCAAGCTCTTACTGTGTTTTTTTTTTTTTTATGAATTTTTCTTGCATTTAACAACAATGTCCTATATTTGCTTTCGAACATCATCAGGGACAGTCATGCAAGCTCCAACATTTTGCTTTGTTCTTGCCAAATGATGTTTGATACGATGAATTCCTCCAGTATATTTGTTTTCACAATATTTACATTTAATACTTCTAGCATCTCCAAAAACAGAAACACTATGATTCCACGCTACATCATTGCCACATCATTTCTTGTTCCAGTATTATTGTTTGATTTTGATCTCAAAGTTTCACTTCTACCAAAAATTCCACTCCCTGCAGCTCCATTTGATTGAATCCCTTTTCCTTTTCCACTACCACCAACTTCATTTCTAGTATTGGCCACCATGTAGCAATGAAAGAACAAAAATAGAGGAGAAATGAAGAACTAAGACCCACCCATG
This sequence comes from Abrus pulchellus subsp. cantoniensis, assembly GCA_024086825.1. Taxonomy (NCBI): domain Eukaryota; kingdom Viridiplantae; phylum Streptophyta; class Magnoliopsida; order Fabales; family Fabaceae; genus Abrus; species Abrus pulchellus. Next base: position 19,936,986 of record CM044056.1, read on the forward strand.
TAGACCACCACACAGAATTGAGACTCACCCATGGAGAACTGTGAAACAAAGCAACAAACGAGAATAGCAAACAACAACCAACATAAAATCAATGGGAAGAAGAAAAGAAAGATTGAGATATTATCGCACAGAACAGCAAACACCAACCAACCAGAACAGTTGAAAGCTTGAAACCCACATTGTAAAAGCTGCAAAATCAAAACTCAAATAAAGAGAAGATGAGAAATTATGTGTTGTTGACTTGTCGCACGAGGAGCCGGTTCAAAACAGAGAAAATGAGAGAATGGATGTTTTCACATGGAAGATAACTCAAGAATGGGTAAAAAATGCCCTAGAACTATTTTTAAAAACTAGGTCACAAAAACCTGACGCAGAAACTCAACTTGCAAAAACCCAACCTATAAACCCAAGTTCAGAAACTAACCCAAAAACCGAAGTACCATGATCGAATTGGACTGGATCGCCAATCCTATGATCCTAAGGAGGAAGATTAGGATCTTATCTGATCTTGTTGTTGTCTGATCCCAGATAAAAAATGCTTGGAGTCATTGAGAGTGGAGGTCACTAGCAAAAACAAAGAAAGCTTCTTGGAGTCTAAGCAAGTAATTGGGAACGTGTTTGAAGGATAGGAACTTTGATCATCATTTTCCTTGAGGAATCATCCTACTTTGCATTCTTCTTTCATATTTATGGAGTTTATTACCTTTGTTTTGATTGTTTATTTTAGGATGAATAACTAAACTCATAACTAAGACTATAATAGATCCTTTGCATGAATTTGTGTAATCATTCTGTTTGATAATAATTTTAACTTTCGTTTGTGATTGTTTTTTATTCTAGTGCATATATTTGTATGTTAGGAATTGACCACTTCTAGCATGTTGTAATTAATTACATAGTAGACAATCATACCATGTGTAGTTAATGAATTCATAGAATAAAATAAGATAAGAATTAGGTAGATCAAACTTAACTTTTCTTTTCCAATCATTATTTAATTAACAATTTCATAGACTTTTTATTATTTCTTATCTTTTTACCTTGCATGATTATTGAGGATAATAATTTAAAGAACAAAAATGTTAACATTGCATAATCATTGGTGTTAATAAAATTTGTATGAGTGATTAATAATTATAAAGAAATCAAAATTAGAATTAAGTTAAAAGAAAACATAAAAGCATGTAAAAGCGAACTCATAAGCCTTATGTTCTCTTCCAATTAGTAATCAAAAGTGTATTTCTTCACTATTTTTAATCTGCTTAATTAGTTTGTTTACTTTCTAACGCATCTTTTAAATTCAAACAATTAAATCAAGACTTTCTTGATACTTGAAAACAATATTTGTGAGACAATAATGTAGAAACTTAATTTAAAAATTCTTTATTACTTTTTGACAGGTACAATTGCTTACGAACATGGTTACTCCTAGCGGTTCATACTTTAACCAATCTTGGTAAGTTTTAGTACCTATTACAATAGTTTAGCATAGTTTAGCTAGGTCTGTTGCTAAGACTTGAGTACTTTGTTATTTCTTATGGTAAAACCAACACTTTGCATCTTGCCTGTACCATGGCATTTTCAACTACTATCTTATGCATTATTTCACAATCATAACACAAATTCTAGCCATTAATTTTTCCATTGGTTATGTATTTATCATAATCATTCATCCCTCAAAACAAGATAACCATTCATTTATGGACATGACTATTTTTATATTTTTTCAGATTTCATATACCAACTTATAAAATTCATAACTAAATCAATATAATTCAAAAAAAATCATTAAATCACTTGTGTTTTCTTTATTTACATGACTATTTTCGTGTAAATATACAAGCATAAATCATTCAGTTCCAGAGAGCTATTTGAAACTTAGTTTTCCTCTATTATTCCCAAAATACCATTCCCAACACTAAATTAATGAAAAATGTGTAAATAAATCATTATAACTTCAAAACTCATAAAATTAATGAGGTTTTTTTTCTTTAAGTATTTACTTTTCAACAAAAGTACACATATAAAGCATTCTTTTACAAAAAGTAACACTTAACCTAGTTTCTCTCTAGTGTTCACATAATGTCATTTTCAAAACCCAACAAATTGAAAATTTCATAACTAATTCATAACACCTCCAAAAATAATGAAATCAACAAGGTTATGTTCCTATAAATATTTACTATCATACAAAAATACATTCTTAGGACAAATCTTTACATATTCTAATTCAAAATATATTTTTTGTAGATAGGTCACAAGTTACTTTATTTTAGAAATAAATTCTTCTGAAAAATTATAACTTATTTATTTTAAATAGAAATATGATGAAACTAGTGAGGATAGTTCCCTATGTGTGTCTAATTGTTAAAAAAAATAAAATAAAAATTTAAACACTCATAAAGCTTTGCATGTGACAAAATATTTTTTTGCAGATCATATAGTATTTTTATCTATCAACAACTTAATTAAAAAATCACAATTAATTTAATTTAAATCAAATTTTAGTGAAACCAGTTAGAAATTACTCCTAATACAGTTTTATATATAAATAAAATACTTCTGTAAATTTTTGCAAAACAGTTCCTATAATTTATAGATATTACAATTTAGTCTATAAACTATAGTTTATTTGCAAAAGGTCCTTTATCAAAATTTGATGATTTTCAAATTGTCTGTCGCATTTTTTCTTTACCTCTAAGTCATTGTTCAAGTCTCAATATGATCAACAACATTCATTTGATCCTACCACTCATGTAATTAATTATCTTAAATTTTTAAAGTTTATTTATAGTCAATTCATAGTATTTCTTTATTTAAAGGTTAAATCTTTCAAATTTAAGCCAATAACTTAGTCAACTTTACATGCTTCTCATACTCCAAAGGTTCCAAATATGTCAATGAATCTAAAAATTTATTTCTTAGTTATTTTTTATTTTTAGATTATTTTCCTTTAACTCTTTTACTAATAATCTTCAAAAATACATCCAAAATATTATTTAAATTCAAAATAAATTCAAAATCTCTAGAATAATAAAATCATGGGTTTTTATTTTCTAATTTTTTTGTAATTTTTATAATTTTTCAAAATTAAAAACAATATAAAAAATAGTTATAACTATCTCAAAACTATAAATCCTCTTAAAATTTTGTAAAAATTCCTTTTTATGCTCTACAAATTTTAATCATGAATTTTTAACTAAGGTTGGTGTATTTATGCCATATAAAGGTCATACAAAGAATTAAAACTCAAATTATGTATAAAAAAGGATATTTACAAAAATAACAGATAGTTTATGACAGAAAACACTTTATTTTTATAGAAAATTTCAAAAGAATGTTCAAATAATTCGAACACATGGATTTATAGAACACATGGAGTTCTTTTGCTTAATTTTGGTTGTGGAGTTGTTGGTGTTTTGAAGTTTTTCCTACTTTGTTGGCTTAGAGAATGACATGGTTAAGTAGTAGAATTTATTTTCAGTACACGTTAGATGTGGTCAAGTGTTTAAAAGAGTTTGATTTGACTGGATTTAGAATTTTTAGTTAAATCTTCTAGTTTTGCTCCATTTTACACGTGAAATTGGCCTTGTCTTTAGTGAGTGTTTTTCAATTTTTTTTTCTTGACCTTTATTGGGTAGGAAGTTTATGATCAACTAGAGAGATCTAATTGGAGTAACTTTAATGTTAAATTCTCCCAAATTCAGATTTTATCCATGAGGAAAGTGCTCCCCAAAAATCATCCTCAATGTAAAAAATTTAACTCTTATCATGTCATCTAGGTATAAGGATGAAAACAGGTCAGACAACCTAACAGGGGTCTACAGCCTGCCTTTTTTAATAAACAAACACGGTTTAGACTTTTTTTAAGGCCAGTCTCTGACCTATATATATATATATATATATATATATATATATATATATATATTATAATTTAAAAATAAAACTGTCAAAATATATTTAAATAATAAAGTTATTTAATAATATATTTTTTATATTCTTAATTCTGTTATTATTAAATTAATATATTATGTTATTATTTTTTATTTATAATTATAATAAACAAAAATTATATTCTATTAAAAATTAAAAATATTTATACACAATTATACTTTTTAAATAATAAATTTATGTAATAATAAATTATCAAATTTGTTCTATTTAAACAAGTTAAAGAATAGTTAAATATTTGAACAGGAATAAGACACAATCAAAACTAAACAAAATAAAATAATAAATTTATATTAATATATTTTTTATACTCTTAATTTTATTATTTAATTATTATATTAATGTATTATGTTTAATTCTTTTTCTTTATATAAATAGAAATTATTTAAATATGAATGATATTTTATTCAAAACTAAAATTTTATTAAAAAAATGACAAAAAAATAAAATAAAAAATTTAATATACAATATATATATAATAGGACCATATAGTAAATAATATAATTTTAAATAAATTATGTATATTAATATATATTTTTTATAATTTACTATGTGTTTTACCTTCATTGGTATAAATTTTTTGACTAAAATATCTTCGTTCCATCATTATGAATTATATTAGTATTTTTAGAGAGTATTCTTAATTCTCTCATTTCTTGAAGCTGTTTATTCTAAATTGAAAAACAAAATGACTAGACCCCTCTCTCAGAATTATTTTGGATTGTGAGGCACATTAAAAAAAATGGAATATATAAGCTCCTAAAAATAAGGAAAACTAAAACATTACATTATAATGAGGGGTCAAACTTCTTCTATTGGAACCAACAAGGGGTAGTACAGGAATACTCACCTGTTGTTTATCGACTACGCCTTTGGATCTGATCTTAGGCCCTGACTCACCCTCTATGGACAAACCTTGCGGAGGAACTCTTAAGTTTTCGAGGCATTGGATTCTCACTAACGTTTGCATTACTCAAGCCAACATTCTCGCTTTCGCTTCGTCTATCACTACTCGCTATAAATATGTCAAAGTTTAAATAATTATTTTATATTATATTCAAAACTAAAAATATTTATATATGATTACACATGTTTAAAAAATAAATTTATTTAATTATAAATTATTACATTTGTTACATTTAAATAAGCTGAAGAACGTCTAAGTCTTTGAATAGAAATAGGACCAATTAAAACTAAATGAATTAAAATTTAAAAATAAATATTAATATTCTATTAATATATTTTTTATATTTTAATTTTATTATTATTAATATTTAATTATTATATTAATATATTATGTTATAATTTATTTTTATAATTAATAGAAATTACTCAAATATGAATTATATTTTATTTGAAAGTAAAAATTTATTTAAAAAATGATAAAAAAATAAAATAAAAAACTTATTATAATATATATATATATATAATCAGACCATATAATAAATAATATAAATAATATAATTATCAATAAATTATATAATAATATTTTTTTGTAACTTGCACGTATTTTAATTAAATTATTAATTAATTTATTAATTTATATGTAATATATAAATATGTGTTTTAATTTATTATATCAGCAATATTTTCTATATTACGTTAATGTTATAGTGTAGTTAATTTTATATTTATTTGTTAATTTAAAATAACAAATTAATGAAACAAACAAAATTAAATATTTTGTAATTATTTTTTAATTTAATAATTATTATTATTGTCATTATATATATATATTGCATTAAGTTTAAATTTATTTTTTTTTTAAAACATAATAATTTTTTTAATTGATTCAATAAATTGTGTGAACGTTATTTTCTGTGATCAATTTTATGTATTCACTATAAATTTATTTATTAAATATAAGATGTTTTTAAACAAACAAAATATGTTTTTAAAATAAAACTAAAATCTTTAATATTTAAATAATTTTTACAAAATAAATCAACAAGAATATAAATATAAATTTTATTAATATAAAATATTTATAATTAATGCTTAAATAATATTTAAAAAATTATTTATAAAATTACATAAATATTATTATAATTATTTAATAATTATTAATAACATAGATAGAAATTAGAAAAATATGTAAACTAATTTGATAATAAAATATTTATATTTTTATTAATATTAAAATATTTTTTTGTAATAAGTTTTGTTAACAGGTTTCAGGTCAGGAGAGACCATTTAAATAGGTCAGACCTAATAATTATATTACAAGTTGGGGCTATTTAGAATAAAATCTGACCTGTCCTGACATATTTTTATCTCTATCTAGGTATTTGCTTAATTTGTCTTTAATTTTTAGTTACTCACTCCAGATTTTCTCCCTCACATAATACTATTTGTTGGCTAAGTTTGATTTGGTTAGACCTCTTGATTAGGGATTGAATCGTTGAATCAATATCATTTTCAATTAGTTTTAGTAAACTAAGTTTTCTTTCTTATTGATCTACTTCACTTTAACTGATCCCTTACTCAATTATTAACAAATTAGATATCCTTTCATGCTAAAAATCGTGTTAATTAGTTTGGGTAAGATATGATCATAAAATTATAAGTTTTACCTATTTTGTCTAACCTTTTCACACCACTTTAAGTGCTATATTTAAAAAAATTGATTTAATTTTTTTATTTGAGGTTTGTATCTGATTCTTGATCGACTATAACCTTATCTAACCTAATAGCTTGCCTTCAAAATTTTAAAATTTTTATGACTGTCAATTTGGGTCATCATGTAAATCCTATTTTAATGATATTTTGGTCTTTTTATCAATTTTGTAACTTATATTTAATTTTCTATTTTTATTTTTTCTTAATTGATTATAATTTTTGTAATCTCTAATTTAAATAGTTTAAAATTATTTTAAAAATTTTTAGTAATTAATTTATCCGATTTGTTTGTTACTCTTTTTTAGATAAATTTCACTAAATATATTTTAGTTTCTAACTTTTTATATATAATTTAATACTAATTTATTTAAATTAATATAATTAATAATTAATTTAAAAGTAGTAAAATTTTGAAATGTTACATATTTTAATAAGGGTAAAATAAAAAAATAAATTATTAAAAAAATATAAAATCTTATAGCATTATAAATAATTTTTTAATATTAATTATTAATAGTTTAGATAAGATAACCTGCAGTTGCAATTAAGTACGAACAATAATTTCTTTTTATTAGTTATTTGAACTCTCCCATTATTTTTATTTTTAAATTAACAATAATTCAAGATGATAAGACCTATGCAATATCCATCACCGTACTGCCATTGGAGATTTTGGATTGTAATTAATTTTTGTCATCATTTTATATTTTTTTTTGACTGTTCTTTTTGTTGTCATTCAATTGAAGTTCGGCAGTTATGAGATGGGCTCTAATGAATTTAACTTAAATCCTGTTTGACTTAAAACTTTTAAAAAATATTAATATCAAGAATTGATTTTAAATAATTGATAAATATTTTAATATACTAAAAAATAATTTAATATTAATAGAATAAATTTAATAAAATTATTTGTCTGACTTTAATTTCAATCCGACAAAGGCTGGATAATAAATGAAATAATTTTTAAGGTTATATATAATTAAATTACAAAACTAAAGAAATATGAAAATGAAATTAAAATATATTATCAAATTATACAAAATGAAATCAATAAAATTAAGAAATTTTTTTTGTTTAAATGTAATTATAATGGAATTATAAATATTAAAAAAATAAGATATCATACTAAAATTAAGACAATTTAAAATCTAACTCCAATTTTTTCTAAAAAATGTGTCATATAAAATTTTAAAAACTTAAACATGTACAAATTAACTTTCAATTTTTCTGAAATGTATTTAAGAATAAACAATTAACATTTATATCATAAAATTTATTTAAAAATAATAAAAGATTATACAATGTAGTATAATAATAACATTAAAGTTTAATTATGTTTTTGGTCCTTATTAGATATTTTGTGATAAATTTTTATAAATTTTTTTTGTTAAAATATAACTCCTAAGAAGTTAAGAAATTAAGATTTAATCTTTATTGTTAATTCTCTTCTGTTAAGTACTGCTTAACAAAGTGTCAGTTCATCATTTTTATATGGTACCATGTGATATATCACATTATTTTTTTATTATTTAAAATTATATAATTACAAATAAGTCTCAAACACATTTTATATAATTGTATAAAAAAATTGTAACTTTTTTTTTTCTTCTCTACAACTCTTTTCTTTACTTTTTCTACTGCCCCCTTCTAGCACTTTTTCCCCCACTCCCACTTCTTTTCCCCCCTCCCCTACTCCTACTTCCATTCCCTTCCTCACCTCTCTTCCACAACCCATTTGTTCTCTCTCTTCCTTTACTTCCATCCCTTCTTCATAACTTTTTTCAACAACCCCTCCCCTTCTCCACCTTCACTTGGCACCCCCTCCTCCAACTCTTTTTCTTTTCTTTTTTAAGGTTGTCTATAAGCTAAGTTCTTAAAACTTGAGACACAACCTCCTCCCACCTTTCGTTAATTAAATACTTCATGCATTTTATCTTTTTAGGCTTTCAAGTTAAATTCATTCACAATGTTGTCCTACTCTTCAAATCCTTTCTCCCAAGTTAGAAAGTACCCAATATGCTTACCTGCAATTTTCACAAAAAGATTTTGCTCAAAATCTTTTATGCAAGCCTCGAGAATAACAAAATCTTTGTTTATGAAAGCGTGAAAAAGTACCTTAAATCTGATAAGAAGATAATTTTTTTGGTCATTATTTAGTAATCAAATATTTATGTGTGTGTGGACAGTGAAGGAACAGGTTGCAGGAGAGGAAATGAGAGAAGCTGTAGAGAAGAAAAAAAATGTTAAATTTTTTTTTATACAATTATATAAATAATATTTAAAAATTTATTTATAATTATGTAATTTTAAATAATAAAAAATAAAAAATAAATTATATAGCATGTCACACGACACATAAAAATACTAAAGTGATATTTTATTAGCTACCTCAGTATTTAATAAAAGAGAGTTAACAATATTGATAAAGATTAAATTCAAATTAGATTCTAATTTTTTAATTTTTAAGAAATAAATTCTAAAAAAAATTATAAAAATTTATGGTAAACCGTTAAATATTTATAAGAACACAAAATATATCTAATCTTAACATTAAATATTATATTTTTAATTAAAAAATATTATTTTTTAATATTTTATTACTTGCTCTTAAACAAATAGTAAAAACTTTCCACGTACACCGCATTCATTACTGGATTTGCATGAGAATAGAGGCAGCAAACTTTTCAGGCTAAATCAGAATAATATAACACTAAGCACCACGTGGCGATTTGGGAGGCGATAACAAACGGCGTCGTTCGTTTCTGTCTTACCTAAGAATGAAGAAGTTGGATGGAGCTTGGGGGGCTGCAATGATGATAAACTATTATTCCACGAGGCTTTAAAAATCACATGCCAATCTCAATATTCTTCCCTCAATCATCATCACTGTTGTATTATTCTCCATTCCTTTCTGAGTTGTTTTTCATTTTTCACTTTATTAATTATTTTCCTTTTTTGAAAATCTCATTCATTTTTATTTTGTTTTTACTGTTAACCCTCTGTTTCAACCTTGGTACGCACCAATCTTCTCTCAATTTCCCAAGTTTTGTAAATATTCTTCTCCAAAAATAATAATAACAAAAAGATTGAACTGCAGATACCATGATTTTGGGTTTCTTTTGTGTTTTCGCTTTTTTCTTCAAGTTGTTTTACCACCTCCTATGATCTGGATTCCATTATATCAACACCCTGTTTTTCAATTCTTTCATTGGTGCTTTTAATCGGGGATTTTGGGACAAGGGTCGGTGAAAATTTTGGATTTTGCTTTGTGGGTACTGGGTGATACGTTCTTGTGGTACTTGTGATGATCTTTTCTGAGCACTTGAGAAGAAGATGGCTACGGAGGAAACAACACACTCTTGGACATTGGGAGGACTTGTTGGAGCTTTTATTGACCTTGTTATAGCTTATTTCCTGTTATGTGGATCAGCTTTTGCTTTCTTTGTGTCCAAAATTTTCAGGTTTTTTAGCCTTTGTTTGCCTTGTCCCTGCAAAGGGAGTTTTGGGTTTAGGAATAGTAGTTTCTGTGTGCATAAGGTGCTGTTTGAATGGCCTTCAAGGAAGATATGTTCCATTCAAGTCATGGCAGCTAAAAGGTTCCCTTTTGATCTGATTCGAGTGAAGGGTCATTCAGGCAGTGCTAATGATGACCAAGTGGTTGCAGAGGAACCACATGGTGATAGGGTTGTTGAGTTGGAAGATGAGGCATCTTGTAGTTCATGTTCAGGGCCACGTTTGGTCCCTTTTGTTGATAGGGAAAACGTGTATGATCCTAAGGGGAAGAGGGTCATGAGTATGAAGAGAAGGTCTGGAGTTAGGCGCAGGAGGAGGGCTAGTTATGATTGTGGGAAAATCTCTTCGGTTGTTCTTTGTGATAATATACAATCTGATGTTGTCCTCACTTCCTGCTTGCCTTGCGATGGCAGTATAATTAGAGACAGAACCAATGAAAGAATAAAGTTTGGTTCAGGGAAAGAAGTTAGTGCACTTGGTAAGTAAGAAATGACCAACATAATTATCATTCATTCAGGGATCTAAATTAATTTGAATTTGTAGACTTCTAATGATAATGATAATTATGCTAGACTAGCTCCCATATGTTAGCATATTTATAATCCTTAGCGTAATTACCGAATACATGATAAGGGTTTGTGATTCTTGTAATATGCGGTTTGTCACTTAAAAAGTTAGTATTACAAGATTTAGGTTGGGTTACCGAAATTCAAATCGGTACTTAGTTCAGCATCTTATGATGATAATGATGATTTTTAGGCTTTCAACGGGGTTACAAGTTGAATCTTTTGTGTATATATATATATATATATATATATATATATATATACTCATTGAACACCTATTCTCTATATTTTTATTATTTTATGCCTGCTGGATATTGCTTTTAACTTGCTGTATTTTGCTGTACATAGGCATTGATGATGCCCAAACGGGCAATGATTTGGATGAGAAGACATTTCATAGTTATGAATTTAATGAATCGATGGTTGATAGTCCTGGACAGGACAAATGTTCATCATCATTGGAAAAGTACGGGAGTAATGCACAAGACAATGTTCATATTGTTGGAAATGAAGAGGACCGTATCAAGATTTTAGAAAATGCACTTGGAGAAGAGAAAGCTGCCTATGCTGCTCTTTACCTTGAGCTAGAGAAGGAGAGAGCTGCAGCTGCTACTGCTGCTGATGAAGCCATGGCTATGATATTGCGTCTACAGGAGGAGAAGGCATCAATGGAAATGGAGATGAGGCAATACCAGAGGATGATAGACGAAAGAGTGGCTTATGATGAAGAAGAGATGAATATTCTGCAAGAAATCCTTATAAGAAGGGAAAGAGAGAACCACTTTTTGGAAAAGGAGCTTGAAGCTTATAGGCAGACGGATTTGAAAGGAAGTGACCAATCATTTGACAAGCCAAAGGTGCAACTTGATGAATGGGGACGAAGTCCTCCAATTTCAATCGAAACATTTGAAGATCAAAGCACCATATCAATTGCTAAGAAGGATGAAATGGCAGATATTTCCTCAAGTTATATGGTTGCTCAGACTTGTATCAATACAGAAGATGGAGAAGAGCAAGAGAAAAACACAAAGCTCAAAGATCAAGTGCATGACAACCTGCATAGCTCCTTTTACGATACTGAACCTGATGTTCTTGATGTTCATGTCATTAATGACAACATAGAACTTAGGGAAGAGGAAAATGAAAAGTTAAGTAGCTCTTCATTGAGTACTGTTACAAATGAACCCACAAATAGATCTCTTGAATTTGGAAGTTTAGCAGTACAGAGTAGTAATGTAGGGAGTCATTGTCCAGGGGCAGGCAAGACTGAAAATGGTAATAGTGTTGATGATGGCTCGAGTAGTCAGTTATCCATGTTCTCAAGCTCAAGACGCAGAACTTTGCCTTTTGATTATGGAAGTGATTCTTCATGTGCAGTTCATTATGAAAAGTTAAAGATTAGCAATGAGATCGAAATTCTCGGAGAAAGGTTGAGGATGTTAAAACATGAGAAGGAAAAATTGACTTTAATTGCAGAGAATGGAGAAGGTGAAAAGCGTCAGTTGAAGCTTTTGGAGGAGATAGCAAACCATCTTCAAAGGATAAAACAGCTGAGAAACCCTATACGTCGGGCTTCCTTGCCCCCTTCATCATCTAAGGTAAAACATTTTGTGTACTTCTTGAATTTAGACCAAATTTGTTTTTAGAAGCATGTATTTGCGACAATAGCCATGGTCCTCTGTTCTTGTTGACTAAACTTTATATGGTGATTGTGTTTGTCATTCTTTCTAGTATGTAATGGTTTATTATGCTTCTGTCATGAGACAAATGACAAATATTTACTTGAATTTGACATGACCATGCAAAGCAATATAAATTGATATGGACAGAAGAAGGTAGTGGATTATCATTATGGTTGGGGTAGATCTTATCTTGATTGTAGAGCTTTTTAATTTAAAGCTTAAAATTCTCATATTTGATGATGGACATGATGATTGGAAAGTAAATTTGATATATGCCGGAGGAGTTTAACAATTTGATTTATAAATACATAATTCTGGTAAGCAAAAGAACTTTTGTTTTACTTTCTATGTACTGTTATATAGTCAATCTTGTATGAAATTTATCTTTATGTAGCTTCAAACATATTTATTGCTCTTACAAGTTAGATGAATTGTACCTTTTACAGTATATTTATGTCTGAGAACCTTTCCAATTACCTAGGACCATTATCAAGTTGAGTTCATAAAAGATGAAATGATTGAAAGTTACTGATTCAATTACGTTTCCATAACTGCCACCTTTGTATATCTCCATGGAATAGTCTTATGTCTGAACCTCTTTAAAAATTCAATCCTTTACAAAAGCAAACGTCAAAACTCAAGCTTGGTCATCAAGGTACAGAAAGCCTTGGTTACTCCCCATAAATTGTTTGAAATGACATTTTCTTGTATGTCAAAATTTCTTATATAATAAAAGATGTGCTACTTTAACAACCTAAGATACTTGAATTACTGGGGTATTTCTTGTATGGTATTGTCACTCTCATGTGTAATACTCTTCCTTTAGTGATTTTTGTTTAAATACATCTAATATTAATATGGTTGTAAGAGAGAAAAAAATATATGAATATTACTTAAATAGAGTGATAATAGACACTTAGGCTTTGTTTGGAGTTTGAAGGGAGAGGGAGAAGAAGGGAAGGGAGGGGAGAAAGAGGGTTAACAAAATATCTCCCAATGGAGGAACATAAAAACATAAAATCAATAGACACACCCTTCTTGTATTTGTCGCCGTGCTATAGCTGAGAACAAAACACCTTTATTTGTAATGAAGGTCATAATGTAATTGTTGATCGTTGACCAATGATAATTATACCCTTTCCTTTTCAGGTGAGCTTGAGGAAAAGACGCTGCCAAAGTGCGTCTTTGGGGACATGTGAAAGCAACTAAATCATGTAAAGTAAGTGTCATGAGGTTTTTAGCTTTGCTCCATAGTAGCATCCTTGGCTACTTGTAAATGGCAATCACCTTTGGTAGCAACTAGAATTCATCAGTATTTCTTTTACCTCGTAGCAGTTTGTTTTTATTTATTAGTATGTAAATAAACATTATCATAGTCCACTAGGCCAAATATATAGTTAAAAGTACAGTTTTTGAATTATCCCACCTTGTTTTGTGTTTTGCCTTGGAGGGATGTGGCACAATTGATGGAATATGAACTGTACATATCCTCTTTTCCCTTGTTCTTGTTGCTTCAGATATCATGTCTATAAAGGATAGAGGACAACTTATGCATGAAATTATTGCTTTTATTTCTTCTTTAAGTAGTAATCATGATTATGTGCTTGTGTGTGTGATTTTGCTTTTAAAAATATGATATTTATAGTTATTTTTTAAAAGCTTGATTAAGGGCATAAAAAGTAGAGAGACCATAGTTATTAACTAGTTATTGGTTATTAATATATTCTCGAGAAGTTGGTGTTTTCTGATGATGACATATGTAATATTGTAATGCATTGAGTGGCTGATGCCTCTTGCATGATTAATGATGGCAAAAGTATCATTCCTTAACTTGATTGTAGAATTTGTTTTATCTTTGACCTAGGCAAATATTAACTAGTGTCTCTGCTTTAAGGGTAATAGTAAAGAAATTTAATCTTTAACTAGGATCTAATCTTGCATATACAAGAATTTGCATATATAATAATTTAAACTAAAAATTTTAGTTAAGCGATATCGATAGGCTATTCAGACTAACTTTCAATGATTACTATAGTTTTTTCTTTAATTGTTTATTTTTTCTTTAACTGATTAGGAACTGAAATTATATATATAAAGACAACAAATTACACAAAGAAAATGAAACTGAAACTTATAGCAAATTCAAAGCATTAAAAGTGAAATTTGTGTCTGGGTATATAATTTTATACATGTGTACACTAATTAACAATAGTTTGTTGTGTAGTGTTTGAAATTTGTTTGTTACATGATATGCGTAGGGGTCGTTTTCATGTCTCTGATGGATGGTTTTCTTTTATGCATACATATGTATTCTAATTTTCTCGCGTATCAAAACGTTACGTGACGGAGATACAACTTGATTCCCCAAAGAAAATTTTTTATTCCTTTAAAAGTTTTTAAAAGTACATGTTTATATAAATTTGTTTTTATAAGTAATAAGTTTATCTCATAAAGTTGTCAGTTTTTAAATAATTTCATCTCTCCGAATTAATTTTTATAAATAAAAAAGTTTCAAATATTTTTGACAGAGTATCATAAATTGTCATTTTTAGGAACTAGTTTTACATTAACTTCTACGGGATGAATTTCATAAAGACAGAATAACTAGTATAATTTGTGAAAATTTTTCTATTATGAATTTTAAACAATTTTGTTTAGATAATCTATATTTATCTAATAAAAATCATGATTTTTGTACAGATTAATTATTGAATATAAAACAAATTTACAAAATCTTTTCATAAAATTGACTTTACGGTATATCTTGATCAAGTCATTTCAGTAAGTTTATTACTTGTTTGATAAGCTTTTAAAGTTTAATTGATTAAAGTAAAGACGTTTGAAATTAAGTTTATGTCACTAACTTATAACGCTTTTATAAATATTATTTAAAATAATATGAGTTTGTAGCTTTTTTTTTCTCATCCTCAGCATTTTTTAATATTACAATTTATTTTAATTATTAAAATTTTACGTTTTTTATTTTTAATTTTTAATATAATATTTGATAAACTATAATTACATAAAAATTTATTGTTGATAAAATAAAAAATTACATAAAAATATTTAAATATATTATTTTATGTCATTTTATATTTATTAACTAATTCAAAAAATAATTTTATCAAATATTTTTAATTTACTAAGTTAACAACTTTTAGTTAAAAAAATAGTTTTTAATCTAACTTTTAACTAAACATAACTTTAATAGCGTTCAACTTTTAGCCAGAAGTTAGCTTTTCACACTAAACTAAAAAATTTTTGGTAAGAAAAACCTACAATTAGATAATATTTTAGTCATTTTTATATTGCATAACAAGATACGTTTTTCTTGAAGCAGTGGGATTAGTGGGATCTTACGACATCCTTGCATTATCTCAAAATCAAATTATCAGAAAGGCTACTGAGATCAGTTCATTTTATGGTTTTGCTAAATGAGTTAACAAAATCTTATCTTTCAAAATTATGTGATGAGTTACACTTAAAAGAACTATGACTTTTTTTAAAAAAATTAAATAAGAATATTACTTTAAGTGTTGGCATGTTTAGTTTTTTGGATTTCATTTGAGTATTATCATTATCATACAAAAAATTTACACTCTTTTGATAATTCGTGGTCAATATAATTGATAGTAGTTATTAGGGTCAAATCACCACTTCCCTAGCAAAATCAACACAAAATTTAACACTAAAGCATCATCCTAAGCTTGATCCCGGATCCCAAAAAGGTCATGTATTGGCAAGATAGGTAAATTTTTAGCTCCCGCATACCGTGGTTATAGAATATGTTGCATGAATACGGGTATGATAACAAGTACGAATACGGGTACGGGATATGGTATTTTTCAAAAAAATAGGATATGGATACGTTAATTTTTTAAAAAATTAAATATATATATATATATAATTGTACAAAATAAATATAAAAAAACTATATATAAAATAAAAGTACATAAATTTTAGCATATTTAAAGAGATCACCGTTATCATTTGTTGTTGCTGCTCACCAATGAAAGCTAATAGTTGAGATTTGAGATGGGAGGAGAAAAGCAATAGTATCTAGCCTATGGGTATGTAAAGGCTGAAGGAAGTACGAATATGTGGAAGTTAGAGTGAAGAAAGAGTCAACTAAATCAAATTTTTGAAAGAAAAATACTTAAAACTTTAAAATTTTAATTAAAAAATTTATTCTGCATATCCAAATGGTACTCACTTTCTCCACCCAATTTTTTTTTACAAATTTATTTAAGTACGTATCTGGTACGTACGTACCCGTACCCGGTACTTATTGGGTACCGGAACTGGAAGGGTTTACCCATGCTTCAAAGGTCATAGACTATGATACATTTCCCATTCAACCTACGAACCAACGCACAAAACCTTCTTCAATCAAGTCAATTAAGGTCTATATGTTTACTTGTTATTCTCTACCAAAATCCCACCTAACTTGATCTTTAGAGTGTTCTTTGTAGGTATACCCTTCGATGAAATCATTGGTATCAAGACTTTTAATACCACCGTCAAAACCGTCCTAACTTCTATCAGATTCATGGAACAAAACATTGGTTTGTGTAAATCAAACCCATAACTATTTAAGGGATGAAAATAAAAGAACATATATGCAAGGAACAATGAAAATGAAAATGTACTCCTAAAATTGTATTTTTTATACAGTGAAGTCATCTCCCAACCTCATTCAATATCATGTGAACAACTCTCCCTTCTTGTTCCCACTCATGTCAATTAAAGAGCTTACAAAATCTAATTGCACATCTAATTTATTTAAATTGATGTTAATATCGATTGAAAAAAAGAGAGGAAATTATCTCAATCCCCGCTTAAGCATTACGGACATCAATCCTACTTTCTCATTCTTCACTTTCCACTTTCTTCCTCAAAATCATAAAGCTCTCGTTTCCTTTCATTCTCCATGGCTGAAACCTTGAGCTTTCATCCTTAGTGTCATTTACTCACTTTTCCTTGCATGTAGAGTGCATTTTGGACACTCTCAATCAATCCCTTCTACCTTAAACCTTCTTCTTTTTTGTTTAAAAAGACTTCATTTTCTTCACTTTGCAAGGTCAAACTCGTTGCCCTTACTCCATCATATGCAAATGCAAAGTTGAGTTTGACATCCTTCAAGCCTCCCAACGAACCCAGGTGCAAGGAAAAAGCTTTCTTATTGGCATCCTTTCTCTCAAAACCCATGAGTGACAATGCTATTTTTAGCCATGCATGCTAAGTTCTATCTACTCTTGTCGTCATTGCATGTCAAAAAGGTTCAGCTTCAAGCCTCTAAAAGACCAAAGTTCAAGAAGTCTTGAAGTTTCTTCTTCATTTTGTCGAAATTGTATGATGTATATCTCCGTGGTGGGTTGGTATTTTGATGTGAAATTTCGATTGAAGCTTCCTCCTTTTGTCTTCTATGTGTGGTTAGAATTATATATTTTTTGAGTTTCTCTCGATTCAACATGTATTTTTCAAGTTAATTATTGCTCTTATAAAATGTTCTCGGTCCTATTCTTTCGAGTAATAGGGTCAAATAAGCTTATTTATTTGTGATTTTTAATAAGAATGTTTGGTAATGTGTTGGGAGGGCTTTTGCAAAATTTTATTATTTTTATAATTTTCATTAATTAGTGCTAAGATTTTTTACTCCTTTATGTTTTGTTTCCTAATAGTCTTCCATAATTAGTGCTAAGATAACTTTTTAGATCACCAAATATTGCCAAAAAAAAAAAAAAGGAACTAATTGAGACATGATTGAATGAGACTAGAAAGTTTGGGTACTTCTGAAACATACATTTTAGCATGAGAAATAAAATAATAAAATCTTGTCATTCTATTTTGGTAACATACGTAAGTAATGAGATAATTAGAAGAATGATTCAATAAAGAGTTGATCACCTAAATAAGAGTTAAAACTTTGTTAAAGAATTGCTTTAAAATATAAATTATAAGTGTGAACACTAATTTTTATCTCCAAGAAGAGATTGTTATCAAAATTTTTTTAAAAAATAAAATAAAAATAAAGATGTTTTAACAGAAAAAAATGAAAATATTGAGCTCCTAGAAATTAAAATTTTGCATTATGCGAACTTTAACTCATCACTAAGGATAAATTTTTAGCATCAATAAAGAAAACCTCAGACATTTAGTATATTACAAAACTCTAAAAGTAAAAAGAAGACCAATATAAAAATATAAAGGAGAGATTTCGGTAAGGGATGAACAACAAAATTTTTAGGAGGCAAAATTAAAATTTTTAAGGAGGAGATATGAAAAAATAATAAAAGAAAAGAACAGGAGGGAATAAAATTTTTAGGAGACAAGAGTAAAATTTTTAAGGGAGAAAATATAAAAAATTAAAAAATAAGAGATTTAAAGAGGAAGAAAAATACTAAGAAAAAAAAAAGAAAAATTTGTACTGTTACCTACAGCTAAAATTATCATCCTTGTTATCATTTCTGCTATTTCACCATCTTCCATAATGACCTAAGTATTCTCCTCTCTATTCTGAGTATAAATTTACTTGCTATTCAAATATAAAATGAAAAAATTTACTTGTTTTTAATTTTATTTAAAATATATAATAGTGTTAATTTATTATTATAATAAATTGATGTAACATCAAAATGAAAGTCCAAACTCTTGCAGGATAATCTTGTGTCACGACTCCTTTTATAAGGAACCGAGAATATTGCTTCTACATCACAAACTTATTTAAGATAAATAAATAATAGAGAATATAAGTATATGAAATTCTCTTCTCATTTAAAATAAAACAAAGTTTCTTACAACAAATATCCAACAGAACAACATGATATTACATTTACTACATAATGTTCAAAATACCAAAAATTATACTACGTAGCTCCCTCTACATGAGGTCTCAAATATAAGGAAAAATGACTTTAATGCATTATTACTCAACTCTAGCTTCTAACATTTCTTCACTAACCCCTCAGCCTGTGAAGTAGATGCAACACTTGCTATATCTGCTTACGTACCACCGTACGATCATCGCAGTACACACGCACACAACGACATAGAAAGAAATGCAAGGGTGAGCATACTAAAAAAAATAAAATAAAATCATATATATAGAGCAAAATATTTCTCACAGCAATAGTCCCATGTATTTCCAGCCCATCTAATGCACAGCATGAAAACGGTTTCCAATTAGTTTCACAGCTTAAGTAATCGAGAAGGAACCGAGCCGTTTCGGGAGCGACTCATTCCGGTATCTGGATCCAGACAGCACAGCACAGCAGCTCAGCATGAACTTACCATTACACGTCTACCCACCTAAACATGTAACTCGACTCTATAATGATGCAAAACATATATCTCAACATGATGCACATCGCCAAAATTATTTTAACAGCTCAGCTACGGCAAGTTTATAATAGATCAGCCAAAATTTCAGCATTTAAAATCAATTAACAGCAGTTACAGCTTAGAAAATAGCTTTTATTCAATAGATTTAACAAAATCATATCAAAACATCTTGAAATAGCATATTAAACTGTTCAAAACATAGACTATAGGCTAAAGTAAGCTTCCCTTACCTCAGAACGATGATTAACACTAGATCTACCGAATATTACTTATTTTATAACAAGATTCACCGAAGATTCAGCTTTAGAACGGAGTTTCTCCTAAGAATACCATGAACTTCTATGAGAAAGAGAAGGAGAAGAGAAACAAATGGTAAATCCAGCTTCAAACTTAAAGAAACTTACTTCAAACTTGTAACCGACACTATTACAAATATTAACGGACAGATTTTGATAATACTGATCTATGACTGCAAACTAAACACTTGGAGGTTCTCAAGTGTGTCGGACGGTTCAAATCTAACTTTAATGTCTGTATTGCATTTGACGACACCAATGTCGACATGTTCAGGACCGATACACATCTGATTGGTCCACGTCATACTGTTGTAGGAGGTCCTTCAAGCTCGCCCCTCCCTCTCTCCCTTAGTGCTTTTGGTCTACTTTTGGTTCATTGATCAATTGAGTTTTTATAACATTATTTCCTCTCATTCCTAGCTCATTAATCCTCTTTTGTGCCTAATTGGTTGAATTGGATCATTTATGATATTTGAATTTTATTTAGGCTTTATTTAATTTTTTCAGTATTTGACAAATTCTGATACTGTTTTGGTTTCTAGACCATATCTTGAGTTGTAGAATTCCTTTTATTGTGATTCTTGATTTGTAGGAAAGCTAATAGAAAGGTGCACAATTCCTATGAGAGGTCAGAAACCAATTCTAATGATAAGAAGTTGAAACTGGGCCTGAAAAAATTCAGAACGCTGCAGTCGCAGATCTTGAGTAAGGTGCAGTATTTGGGCCATATCTCAGTCCACAGACATCCGATTAAGCCCATTCTAGGCTACAATTTTGCTTCAGGTCACAAACCAAAAAGAGGCCTTTTTCATAGCCAAAAAAATAGAACAAAGTGACAAACGAAATTTTGAATTTTGAATTTAATTTTTGGCTCTTCTCTTCTCTTATCTTCTCTCTCTCATTTTTTTTCTCTTCCATTTTTACTTTTTGTTTTCCTCCATTAATAGAGACTTAAACTTTCATCTAGTCCAATGATTAAAAAAGGGTTGAGACACACTTGAAGATCGATTTCGCAATTTATTCAACAACAAATTCGTTTTCATCTCTTCCTTCTTTCTCCTTTTTCTAATTATGATTTCGAATTGAAGTTCTTCATGTAGATTGATAATTGTGCAGTTGTTTAATTACATATTATTCGATTGATGTATGTAATTAATTCTTGAAGGAGTGTGAATTAGATTTTTAGGTTTGAGATCTAAGATTAATGACATTGGTAAATTAAATTAACACAAATCGATTAGGTTCTAGAGATTTTTGAACTTTGAGCGAATTGTGTGTTAATCGAATGCATGAGGGTTCTCGTGTGAATACTTATTTTGAATTGAGGTTTCATTCGAATTTAATGTTAATCACTAATTTGTTGGCTGATGCATCTTCTAGGAATCCGGTGATAAAGTGGTCGTAGTTCTTCTAAATTCTTGAATTAGAGTTTTTAATTATTTTTAACTTTTTATTCTAATTATTTATTATATAAATCAAACTCCCTCTAAAAATTTTATAATCGTATAACGTTATCATTATTGGGAGACGACTCAGATTGCACCTCTTACTACATAATTTTTATGCAATTCAGTTTTTATTAATTTATCCGAGAGCGACACTCGTAATCAAATTTTGGCGCCGTTGCCGGGGATGATAATGTTATTTGATTATATCATTATGTGTTAATTTGATTGCATTGCATATTCTGTGTTGCGTTTTACATCGAATTAGGATTCTGCATAATTAGCATTTTTCATCGAATTAGGATTCTGTATAATTAGTATTTTTCATTTAGCATAATTGTGTCGATGCATTCTGCTTTAGTAGCTTTTGAATAGCATAGTAGGTAGTCATCTATCCTTGCTTAGTATTACATCATTCAATGCTTTACATTCTGTGTTGTGTTTATGCATATTTGTATTCTGTATTCTTCAAGAAAGTACATGGCCATGTATATAATCATGTAGATCACTGCCCAAAAATTCTCAAAAAAAAAGAAAAAGAAAAAGTTGGCATAACTTAAAAGTGGCATAACTTTTTGCATACAGCTCCGATTTCTTGTTATAATATATGCATTTTATATAGCTCGACGAGATCTATGCAATGACAACAAGTCAAAGGCTAGTTGGTGGTTTCTAAAAAAAAATATGTCTTTTAATTTTTATTTAGATATTATGGTTGAGAGAACTTTTCATGCTGATGATCAAAGAAGAATAGAAAACAAGGTAGATGATTTAGCTTCTTTGATCAAGCAATTGACTTTCTCACAGATAAATACAATGTTTTGTGAGATTTGTGCTTCACCTGAACATTCCACTGACTTTTGTCCTATTTTGCATGAGCCTACAAGTTGGATGAATCGTTCAAACTTGGGATGGAGTAATTTTACGCAACAATATCAATCCCCATCACAAACTTCTGTACCTCCCAAGAATGAGCCTTCCTTGGAAGAGTTGATAAGGGGATTGAAAATTAACGATATGAAACTCCAACATAGAATAGAGGCTAGCATCCAGGATCTGCAAATACAAATTGGTTAGTTGGCACAACTAGTTGTTGAACCAGAGATTATTACTTTGAATTCAAGAAAGACCATTCAAGACTTGCAAGAGCAACAACCAATGGATGAAAATCCTAATGCTACTGCTCCAGGAAGTGATTACAGTCTAGCAAGTGCAAAATTTACTTCTACTCCTCATGCTACAGCTACTAATGCAGTAGAAAATTTTGAGCAAACTGTTCCTCACTCATTTCATTCGATTTTTCATATTGATTTGTTAGATAATTTAGTGGATGATAATTTGGCTGAGTTTTCAGATTATATTGATTATCCTAGTTTAGCTAATTATTCTGATTCTTTTACATGCGATGCATGTAATGATTCTGCAAAATGTAGCATCTGTATTGAGATTGATACATATGTTTATGGTGATTTTGATGTAGCTATTGCAGATTCTGAAAAAGTAAATCATGATGCATCCACTGCAGATTCTGCTCCAATTCTTACGTTGTCTCCTTCTCTAAAGCTGCCCCATGCATCTGAGTTAAAGTCATTTCCTGAGCAGTTGAAATATAAATATTACATCATTGTATATTCAAGGGAGCAGCCTAGGTACAGCAGCAAGACACGATGTTCTGCACATCAAGGAAATGAAGAGCATGAAGAAAAGCTTATTAAGTTCATGAAGCAGCTGAAAATCCCTTCGCAGTTATTTCTTCCATGTTCCCAATTAAATGAAGTGCTGCAAATTTATGAGAAAAAGGAGGAATATCTAGGGATACAACTGAAACTGCTACCAATAAAAGTATCTCCTATAATTAAAGATCATAAGGCGTCAAGCTAGTGATGTTAAAAGAGCGTTGTGTGAGAGGCAACTCACAATTATTTTTTTTCTTTTAGAAGTTTTCAATTTATGTTCTGCATTCAATAATGGTCTTGCATTTGAGATTCTTGCCTCAAGTTCTTTCTAGTAAGCTTCGTTCTAAGTGGCTTAGTTCTTATATCGTGACTAAGATTTTTCCCTATGGTGCTGTGTAGATTTTGGAGCCTGGAACGGATAAAGTACTCACAGTGAATGGCCACCGCTTGAAGCCATTTCATGAGGACATACCCTTGGAGACCATTGGGGAGGTCCACTTGCTAGCGGCCACTTATGCTTGATTAGGGAGTTCCACTTTCCCTTTCCCTACTACATTTTACTTACATCTCCATTATACATTACATTGAGAACAATGTAAAGTTGAAGTGTGGGGGGGAGAGTAATTTTATTATTTAGCATTGTTTTTGTTTTGTTTTGTTTTCCTTTGTTGAATTGGAAGTTGTTGAGTTAAGGCATTAGTCATTAAGGAGGATAAAGTTCCTATATGATTTCATTTTTGCTTCTTCCTCTTGATATATGTAAATTGGGTAATTGATTTTAATTTGTATGATTGAGTATGTTAGAATTTACCTTTATGAGCTTTTGAGCCTTATTTTTGGATGGTTGAAATCATGTCATTCTTTTCTTTCTTGTGTGTTTTTCCTCTTAGATTTTGTCATTCTATAACTTGTTTTGATTCTTCTTTGAGGTTATAATTTTCATATGCAATTATGAACATGATAGAGGCATTTCTTTCAAATTTGTACCCACTTAGCCATATAGCTTACCTTGCATTTTGCCCTTTGTTTAGCCCTTTTGAGCCTTATGGATCATTCTTTAGCTTCTAGCACATTATAAGCTTTAAGTAGAAAACCATTTTATACCTAACCTTAGGAAATAGAGAGTGCATTGGTTTCATTAATGTTATTGCATTTCAAGTGTGGGGGTTCAGAAAGAATACAAGAAGAAAAGAAAAAAATGAAGAAAAAGAAATAAATAATAATAAAAATAAAAATAATTTATTACAAAGAAAATGAGAAATTTTGATGAAGGAAAAAGGAAGTCCAAGGAGAATAAATGTATGTTATGGCTTGATTTGTCTAAGGACCAATGTTATTCCTATTCTCTTTGGTTGTATCTTGTCATATCCTCATATTTCCCTACCCTTACCTTAGCCCCATTACAACCATTGAATAAAGCCCTCTTGATTTGTGTTTGCATATGATTGTAAGTAGTTGAGAAGTATAAGATTAACAAGCTTATAATAATGCATTGTCTTTTGAGGTGACTTGAGTGAAACACTTTGAACCATACACTTGAGAGTTAAGTTGTATACACCATCTTGTGAGATCTTTCATGCTTGATCTATACACTTTAAATTATATTGCTTGGCTTGCATTTTTGAGAGGTTGAGAGTTGGATGTTTGATTGTTGTAGAACTCTTGATGCTTTATTTGATCTTGTGTCCCTAAGTTCATCACTTCTAAGGATTCATTGGAGAATTTATTTATTTGTTTTGATTATTCTATGATTTTTTAGGTTACATATTTTTATTTGCTTGATTGTATCTTACATGAGGACATGCAAGAGCTAAGTGTGGGAGAATTTGATCAATTGAATTTTTATAACATTATTTCCTCTCATTCCTAGCTCATTAATCCTCTTTTGTGCCTAATTGGTTGAATTGGATTATTTTGTGATGTTTAAATTTTATTTAGGCTTTATTTAATTTTTCTAGTATTTGGCAAATTCTGATACTATTTTGGTTTCTGGACCATATCTTGAGTTGTAGATCTCCTTTCATTGTGATTTTTGATTTGTAGGAAAGCTAAGAGAAAGGTGCACAATTCCTATGCAGAGGTCAGAAATCAATTCTGATGATAAGAAGCTGAAACTGGGCCTAGAAAAAGTTGGAACACTGCAGTCATGGATCCTAAGCAAGGTGCAGTATTTGGGCCATATCTCAGTCCATAGACATCTGATTAAGCCCATTCTAGTGGCATTTTGAAGCTGACATCCAAGGCTACAATTTTGCTTTAGGCCACAAACCAAAAACAGGCCGTTTTCATGGCAAAAAAAATAGAACAAAGTGACTAACAGAATTTTAAATTTTGAATTTTAAATTTAATTTTTGGCTCTTCTCTTCTCTTCTCTTCTCTCTCTTGTTTTTTTTCTCTTCCATTTTTACTTTTTGTTTTCCTCCATTAATGGAGGATTAGACTTTCATGTAGTCCAAGGATTGAAAAAGGGTTGAGACATTCTTGAGGATCGGTTTCGCAATTTATTCAACAACAAATTCAGTTTCATCTGTTCCTTCTTTCTTCTTTTTCTAATTATGATTTTGAATTGAAGTTCTTCATTTGGATTGATAATTGTGCAGTTGTTTAATTACATATTATTCAGTTGATGTATGTAATTAATTCTTGAAGGAGTGTGAATTAGATTTTTAGGTTTGAGATCTAAGATTAATGACATTGGTAAATTAAATTAACGCAAATCGATTAGGTTCTAGAGGTTTCTGAACTTTGAGCGAATTGTGTGTTCATCGAATGCATGAGAGTTCTCGTGTGAATACTTAATTTGTATTGAAGTTTCATTCGAATTTAATATTAATCACTAATTTGTTGGTTGATGCATCTTCTAGGAATCCGATGATAAAGTGGTCGTAGTTCTTCTAAATTCTTGGATTAGAGTTTTTAAAACCTATGCTGAAAATTTACTAATTATAGGTAAATTTAGTAAAAGAGTTTTTTTTGTTACTATAATAATTGATAGAATTTATTTTAAGATACAAATTTTTTAATATTGAAATGAAATTGTTTTGATAAAATTTTGTTGCTTATATTATAAATTTGAAGTTTATAGTTTACTTGTTTAAATAGATTTCATATGGCATTATCTTTGTCTTGTAGTAGAGTTTTAAATTCCAGCCCTAATGATGGTTCATTACTGCGCTATCAATTTATTCATGTTTCAGAGCATATTTGGAATGACCGTGAACACCTAATATCAAGAGTGAGGAAAGGTCATTTCATACATGCTAGCATGGAGGGAGTTCCAGTAGAGATTATTCCTCATTTGACAGTAGCAAGATTTGCTAGAGTAGCACAGTTGGCTAGTATTCCTATTGAGTAGCACATACGTTTCACATGCCTCCTGAGGAGTGTACTATTACTCTTCAAGACATTACTATTCAAATGGGTCTTCGTATTGATGGAAGACCAGTTATTGCCCCTACAGGAGGTGACAGGGCACAAATCGTTGAAGATTTGTTGGGAATTAGACCACCTAGTTTTGCATTTATAGGGAGCAGCTTGAAACTTACTTGGTTGGATGAGCATTTTTTCAATGTTGGGTTGCATAACCAAAATTCTATTCAGCTAACTCACTTTGCTAGAGCTTATATTTTGAGACTTATAGGTGGATTTATGTTAGTTGATCATTCTAGTAGCAAGGTCCCAGTTAGGTACCTTCCCTTACTTGAAGATTTGAAGATAACTGGACAATATAGTTGGAGAGCTGCATCGTTAATATTCCTATATAGAGAGTTATGCATGTCTACAAATATTGATCGGTCTGGTATTGGAGGATTGACTCCACTTATGATGATGTGGGTGTGAGATAGGTTTCCATTTCTAGCTCCGGGTGATCCTCCCTACACACGGAATGATCTTCCTTATGATGCACGATATGCATACAATCTTAATTTTTTCATTCAATATTTACACAATAGTATTTTATTACAAACAGTCATACTGATATTTATGTTTTTATAGGTGGTTAGGATTTCAAAATTATAGGAAGGGAAGAAAAGATTTAGCATATTTTAGATTCAAATTTGATCATTTGAAACGTGATTTGGTAATTTGTTATTTGTTAATGATATATGTTATCATCAATTTATATTTATGAATAATTAAATTAATATTTTTTTTCTATTGCAGTTTGTGTGGCAACCATATAGTATGGATTTGATGCATACTTTGCCTGCCGAATGCAACCAGTGTAGGCGCTCATCAAAGTGGACTTAGTGAGCAAACAACATCATTACTACTCGGGCATGAGAGTGAAATTGATCTTAATGCTAAATTCATTGGAGTCTCAGATGCAGCAGGACTTGATGTGAGACATAACCCTTACCGTGGAGCTTGAGATTGTTGTCAACAATACATTCTCACTCTTCATGAGGAGGGACCTCATGACCACTCCTTGGATTCTGATTGAGAATATGTTATCATATTGTATTATAAAACTTTAAATGATGTCTAAAACTTAATTTTTTGGTTTATTTGATTTACATGCACAACTCGTTTATATTTTGGCACATTCCAGACATTGTCTATGACTTAAATATGTGACACAACATCAAACTAAATTAATAAGACAACATACATTAAATTAACCTTGGATACTGTTTACAATCATAAAATTCTACTTGTGATAAATATTAGCATTGCTTTGTTGAGGACAATGATGTTGATTATGACCTAGCTGCCAACATAACCTACATCGTTGTCGCAGTTGTGACTCAACCCAATCCATTTCATTTCTAATTCTAGAAGCTTTTGGTCGTCCTTTACCTCGTGCTTTATCTTGATTTGGCAACAACTTCCACTCATCATTTTATAAAATGTTAATTTCATTTCAAAGCGGCCAGCACTGATATGAGTATACATTCACAACATACTGCAAAGTATATACAAGATCAACATACTGCCAAAAGTCTATACTTAAAGTAATATAAGCAGCTATGACATGTGAACATGCGTATCAGTATGCCTAAAATTTGCCACATTCACAATTACATGTAGATATATCACACTCCACTTATGACCCACCCTTTATGTCATTGGATTAAAAGTCTCTTCAACTTCGAACCTTGTTCTTTGTATGTCATAACGACGAACTTGATGTGAAGATACTTCTTCTTGATTTTTTTCTCTATAGCTTCAATTAATTTAAGACAATATCTTTTACCATTGTTCATGTCATTGATTGCGCTTTCACCCCGCTTCACAAAATATTCGACCAATCTACTATAGGTTGCTTTGACAAGAGTAGTAATTGGGAGATTTCTTGTCCCTTTTAAAACTTTATTCACTGACTCTGACAAATTAGTCGTCATGTGACCATAACGCTGCCCTTCATCATCATAAGTCAAACTCCACTTTTCCTTTGATATGTTGTCAATCCATGTTTGAACTTTAGGAGAATGCGAACGAAATGTATTAAGCTTCGCTTCAAATCTTTGCTTACAGGATGTATATGCTACATTTAAATAAGTTATATGGTTAATGGTGAAAAATAAGTATATATTCATAGATAATGAAAAATTTAATAGTTATAAAATACTTACATAATTTCATAAGTATACTCTTCAAGGTGAAATTTTTGAATCTTCTTGTGAAATTGCTTGCAATGTGATGAATGCAATAAACATAATAAGCATTAGGAGGTTGCAA
The DNA here is from genome assembly GCA_024086825.1 of Abrus pulchellus subsp. cantoniensis. Taxonomy (NCBI): domain Eukaryota; kingdom Viridiplantae; phylum Streptophyta; class Magnoliopsida; order Fabales; family Fabaceae; genus Abrus; species Abrus pulchellus. Next base: position 19,965,757 of record CM044056.1, read on the forward strand.
CCCAATGTGTGGTTAGACACTATACCTTTAATACTTTGATGGTGATCAAGTATCAAACAAATTCCAGTTTATCAGTAACATTTAAACGGATCATGGCTAAGAACTATTCTCATGCTAATAATGTTTCTCCTTCAACAATGGCAAATGCTATATAGGAAGCACACTGTTATTGCCATCTTGAGTTGTAGCAATTAGCAATGTTTGCTTATACTTACCATACAAAAAAGGTACAACTTACCTATATTATAGGCTTACAAAACTTGAAAGCTTTACGACATTGTCTAAACGACCAAAATAATCGATGAAAGACTCTGAATCTATTATCTATTACATTACCTCTCACATAATCATTGTTCTCAATTTTGTAAACTGGCCTTGGAGTATGTAATTGCATGTATTCTAACCATCTTAGTAATATTGCATAAGATTTATCCCAATCACCAAATATTGTCACAATTGCTTTTTGCTTTACTTTCCATGTTTTTTTGTATGAAATTGAATACCCAAATTGTCCACTTATTCTCTCTTGGATTAATGAAACAGAATCTGAAGGTTCTTCTTTGACTATACCTGTCAATAAAATTAAACAATATGTTTAAGCTAATGATCATTTCAAAATTATTTTAAATAGACAAATAAAAATAATCTCAATTGAGTTTCACGTACCAAGAACGCATGAAGAAATAAAATTTAAATCTAACTTTTTGTGGTCTTAAGAAATCATAGTATTTACGCAGGTATGCATACCACCCCATCTCGTAATTTTTCACTTATTTAAATTTTTGGGTAGCAATGCTCTTACTTTCCAAGGACACTCGAAATTATGATTCACACACTTGAAAAAATGAGTTGATGCTTTTGACTCAATCACAAAAAATGTTTAATGTTTCTTCATTGCATAATGTTTTATCGCCATTTTAACCTCCTCTTTAGAGTCAAAAGAGTTGTCCAATATATAATGCATCTCCTTTTACCCATGATTGTGATGAATGCAACTTAGAAAAACTCAATTCTTGATCAGGATGTTCCAAAAATGTGTTATAGAATCTGTAGTAAACTCAACTAATATTAGTTAAAAATATTTTATAATTATTATATTATATAAAATTGTACCTGTAGATTGTCCTTGCATATTGTTATTTCTTTCAATATTTGGAATATTCATCATTGAATTGAAACTATCATCCAAATCAGTATCAGAAGAACTATCTAAAAGAATTTCTCCTTCATCTTCATAGTCATCATCGTACTCATCTTCTTTATCTGTAGATGCAGCAACAAATATTTATTAATAATTTATAAAATTTTAAACATCATATAATTTAAATAAATATTATACATTACCTTCTCCAATTGCATACTTTTCTTCATTATCACTAACATTAATAGTTGGGAGTGATAAATTTAAACATAACAAAGTTTCACCTACATGAGAAGCTTCACCAATCGCAATATCCACATATAACTCAACTATATTTCTTTGATGTCGTTCTTGACAAGCACTTATCATATAGTTAATGTCTTCATCATCACATACATATAAAATTGCGTACTTTTTACTTCTTCCATCAATTAAAATTCGTGAAATTAGTCTAGAAATTACATTACTATTGCACAATCTCAATTTTATATGTATTTTTTTTCAGCATTTCAAAAGTAATTTCACGTTTTATTTTAATCATTTTCTTATTCTCTTCAAATATGATACCCTCATTTTCTTCATACACTCTTCCATTCTAGTATAAAATAACCACAATTTCAGTCATCCTGTATATCAAATTAAAAAATACAACAAAAAATATTACGAAAGTATACCTAAACAAATAGTAACAAAAAATATTACAAAAATATTAAAATAAAGATTTACATTTATATTTTCAATAATATTATATTAAAATTAAATAATTTAATTAATTACTACAAATATTTTTAATTTCATTAATTTATAATAATATTAAAATTATTAATTCAAACTTAATTGTGATAATTAAAAAATTAAAATAATAAATTAGTAACATTCTAACCTTCACTTTCTTCTATACTCGACAGCTTCTTCAAAATTTTTCGCAACTGATACAAACTCGTTCACCTATATATGTATGCATTTTAATTGAATAAAAGCTACTAGATAAAAGACTGTCTTTTGGTTTGTCCAGTGGGTAAGGAGGTGAATGAGAAATGTGTTGGTGTCAAAGCAACCGACACAGTGCAAGTGTCGACATTCTACCAGTTGATACACAAGTGTCGCCAAAAATAAAATTGACACACATGTGTCGGAGTACAACGAGCCGACACATATGCCATGTGGCAATAATTAGACTTAGTGTCAGTAGTTTTGTAGCTGACACTTTACATTGTATCACCAGATCATTTTACAATACTTTCATATCACCCTAGACACGACATTTGTTACGAAATAATTCCACATGGAAAAATTGTTTATCCTTTAACCCCATATGGGCAAAAAAGCCCCATTTAACCTTATAGGTACCCATTATCTATGTACCCACGTAGGTATTAGGGCAAGTTCCTATCTATGGGGCGAGTGACGAGTATTTACTATTCACGCTTGTCCTACCTCATTTACATCCCTAGTACTCATAAAGGGATAGGCCCCACAATCCTTAATCTTGCATCATCTACATGAAGGTTCCTAATGCAATGTGAATGAAACACAATGGTGGAAGCCATTAGTGTTGGGATACCTAAGCATGGTGATCAAGTTAATGGATGGTAGGATTAAGCAATTGAGAATCAAAGTCAAAGAGATGCCATAGAAAGCTTGGAAAGTAAAAAAAGATGGATCCTACCACAACAGTCTTGTGGCCTTTATAGATCACCTTAAAAGCTTTCTACAAATGAAACTTGATACTCTAGAGAGATGAAAGATTAAGGATTTAGGGTTAATTTTTTTTTCAAGAAACAGAAAAATTGAATGTTTCACTAACGGAAAAACTTTTTTGCACACGTTGGTAAATATAAGACATCTCATTAGACACTTTAAAAAGTTAGAAATTAAATTGCATATGACCAAACATATAAGAGTTAAAATAATCCTTTTCCTTATTATTATTAGTAGTGTATTTTGTTGTGAGTTGTAATTATGTGGATAAATTTGCATAAGTTTGTTACTTACATAGAGTTGAACTTTAACTGCCATTTTAGAAGTTCAAATAAGTTTAGGTTTATCAAACTCGACCAACATAAGCCTGCTACTTGTATATATAGCCCGAGTAGTTCAAATATATAGTTAAATAAAAAATCATGCTAAGTATAGAAATTAAATTTAACATTATTCTAATTTTAATAAATAATAAAAAATAATTCATAAATGAATGTTCATATAAAAATCAAAATGAAAGATTTTTTTATAGAAAGACTAAAACAAAAAAAAATAGTATTAAGTACAGGAACCACAACTTTAATTAAATATATATTTTTATATTCATAAATAATAATAATTTATTTAAAAATATCATTTTATTACTTAAATTCAATTCTAAAGACTATTATTGTTAACATTTTAAAAAAAAGTACAATTTACACTTGGCAAAATAAAATAAAAAATCACATTGACATCCTTTTATGCTTCGTAAAATTATATCGATTATTTTTTATAGAGTAAAATCTGTGTTAACAAAAAATATATAATAGTAAGGTTATCCTTATTAAAGCAATGGAATATACGAGATAACCTCATAAATAGTAAGGTGAATTTCTGACAATGACAAAATTACCTTTATTAAAGTGATGCTAGCAATAAAGATGATAGGCCAAAGTAGTGTTAGAGAATGTGAAGTTATAATGGTGAAGAAGGGTTGTTATGAAATGTGGAAGGTTTCAAGTGATGATAGTGGAAGGTGTCATATTGCAGTGATTAAAGGATTGAATTTGTGATAGATGATAACAATGGGTAGAGCCAATTGATTTTGATGGTGATAGAAATAGCTGAATGACATTGAAGGCGTTGAGTTGCAAAGAAAATGAACGTTTGAAACAATCTTTATAATTTATTTATTTTTTGAAGAATTTGTAATGACATTGGAACATGAATTGATCTTGAATTGCTTTCACCGTTCCAGATACTCTGATTCACAAATAACCTTGCGAAACTCTTCCTGTCAACAAAAATGTAATCTTTCTTCAATAGTCATTAACTCGACTCAGTGTCACTACAGGAAAAATTGCCCTTCCAGCACCCATGACAAGACCTTAGAAGACACTAAAATATATAACTTAAATTAGAATAATTATAGATTAAAGAATAATCAAGTAAAAGTTTGATCAAGTTTTATTTTAAAAAATAAATTATTACATCAATATTATGAAAAAAATAATTTTTTAATAAACTTGTAAAGTAATTTTGTTAATTTACCATAAATAAATAAGATTTGTAGAGGGCTAACTGGGTGCGGCAATTACAGTGACCCACCACGTTCCGTTCTGAGTATGCTGGCCTGTCACTATCCACCACAGCACCCCTACATGACCGCCACAACACCAACAACCGCCACCAAATGTCAACGAATCCCTTAAAACCACACGTTATAACAAAGCCAAACCACACCACAATTTATGACCGAACCACGCACTCACTCTACCCATTGAAATGGCCACCCCGTCTTCACCCCAAAACGACGCCGCATCGCCCTCAAAGAAGCCCCAACCCATACCATGGACCCACCAAGAAACCGTTCACCTCATCCGAGCCTACCAAGAGAAGTGGTACTCTCTCAAACGCGGCCCTCTCCGTCAAAACCAGTGGCAAGAAGTCGCCATCGTTGTCGCCGCCCGCTGCGGCTACGACGTCAACCACCCCTCCAAGTCCGCCCTCCAGTGCCGCCATAAAATGGAAAAACTCCGTCAGCGCCATCGTGCCGACAAAAAATACCGCCTCACCACCCCCACCGCCCCCGCCAGCGCGTGGCAATACTCATCCCTCATGGACGAACTCGAACGCGGCCCCCTCCCTATTTCCGCCTTAGCCCCTTCCCGAAACGACAGCGATGATGACATCGACGACAACGACACCAATCCGCATGAAAACGATGAGAGGGAGAGAGAGAGTTATATCAAGTCGAAGAGTATTAATCATATTGTTAGCCATAGCCAGAGACCTATGAGAACCAAGGAGAGACTTGTTTATTACGATGATATCGGTGATGATAATGAAGATGACGATGATGATGATGATGAAGATGATGAATATGATGATGGGGGTGACGATGGTGTTTTAGGGTTGACTGCGGAGATGAGGGCTTTCGCGGAGAGGTTTATTGGGATGGAGAATTTGAAGATGGAGATGATGAAGGAAACGGAGAGGTGTAGGTTGGAGATGGAGAAGAAGCGGATTCAGATGATTCTCGAATCGCAGCGAAGGATCGTTGATTCCATTGGGAGGGTTTTCGGTTCTTCCAAGAGGATCAAGATTGGTCAACAAACCTGAAGTTTTTTTTTTTTCTATTGTGGCTTTCAATCGGTAATTTCTGTTTTTATTTTAATTGCGGATACTATCATCCTGTTCTAGGGTTTTATATTGATTTAGACTTTTATCGAAGACATCAGCTTTGCAATTGTTGAATTATTCTTCTTCAATGCAGAGTCGTTTTCGTTTCGTTTTCGTTTTGTATTGCAAGGCTTGTAATTTGTATGTAACCTGTTTTAGAAATTTATGGCTACACGGTGGATTTGCTTGCAGATTGTGAAAATAGAAATAAACTCTGGTTGCTTTCTACCACAGAAAAGTCTACAAAACCAGTTGAATGCCATGCTGAGAGTTATTTATCCTATTTTTTGTTTCGTTTGAAGTCCTTACTACACACCTCAATCACGTGAGGGTAAGTTAATTTTTTTGGTCTTAGTTGAGTTTTACAGTACTAGCTTTTTTCTATTATGATTTTATTGAAAGTCATTTACTACAATAGTTGTTAGTATTAATATGTGCATTTTCCTAAATGGATCAACTTAAGGTGCAAGTGGCTGCGTTTTCTTTCTTTTAAATAATAACTTTCTATTGTGATATTGATTGAACCTTACGAGAAAGTCATTTACCACAATGGTTTGTTTGTTGCTGCTAACTGCAAAAGTATTAATACATGCATTTTCCTTTATTACATACGGATCAATAATATACATGTCTGCTGACTGGTCAGTTTTCTTTCTTTTATATTATAACTTTGTTATGGAGAAGATATCTTGGGGTGAATGAGTAAACGAAAAGCAAAAATACAAAAATCCATTACTTTAATGGTAGAGTCAAGTAATCGTTAATTCACACTTTTATCTTCTCTGTCAATGTAGTAAATCTGCATTTCTGTCAAGAACAGCAAAAATACTCGGGGCATGAGCAGGAATGATTTGTATCTTAGTCTTACAATATATTTTACTAGAGGCTATTAGCAGTTGATTTATGTTATTTTTCTACGTATCTTGTGCTTACCGTAGAAAATTTGTTTTTGAGTCCATGAGCTTTTGGCTCAACTGGTTTCAGCCCCAGTTTCTCAAACTGGAAGCGTTATGATATGATCCTGTTGGACTTGGAGGTTTAACCCTCTATTGGCCCACCTTTTCCTCTCTTCCTATCTTAAGCTTGCTCTTTCCAACTAACCTCCGAAGAAGTTTTTCTGCATTAATCTTTTTATCACTGTTATTAATGAGGAATTGTGAAAGATTCCTCTTTTAAGATTTTTTCAATATCACACATGCTTCTTGTTGGTTATTGTAGTTCCAAGACAACTAGAGACATATGACAAGACTGGCATTCTGCCTATGTTTTCTAAGTCCTTTTGAAACACTCGTATACGGTACCGTTTATGATCAAACTTTCCAGAAAGAAAGCTTCTAAACATTCTGACCATATAATTTGATCATGCTAGTTTTAAAGGTCTCCTTCTCTTAAGGAATGTCTTTTGTCAATCCTTCTCCAGTTATTTCCTGCTGTAGGTTATTCCTTGATATGGAGGTGAAGATTTTCACCTCCTTATTTTTCAAGTAACATATAGATTTTTTGTCCAAGACAAGATGCTCATTTAAGGTTGGCCTTTTAAAGCTCTTTAGATGCTCATATGTCCATATCTATTTTCATTAGATAGAAAATTTATATCAATATTAGAATTAACAAAAAATTATACACTTGCTTGATGGACAATAACACATCCTTTTATTCTGGTGTGAAACTTTTGTTTTCTTTATTTGAAGTTTGGTTGAGCCCATTAACCAAATAATCATAAACTGCCCTAACCCAATTTAAGTTATCTAGACTATTTAAATCGTCTAGATACTTAAGGGCTGCTAAATACAAATGACAATAGTTGTCTATTATCATTTGTATTATTTATTTGCAAGGCCTTTGTAATTGATTCAAATGTGATGTTTCCATCACATAGATGATAGACAGTAGAAGAGCTGCTACCATCATTTAGATTTATATCTCTTCCTTGGCAACGCAAACCAAGCATTAAAGAGATATCCTCCACAGTAGGTTTCATAAATTTATTTCCGATTCTGAAAGCAGTGTATTAGTCTTCCCACCTAAAGTATGAAAACAAAAGTGAATAAGATGAATTAATTGAAAAAGTAATTAATTAAATAAAATTTAAAATTAGTTTGGTAACGTTATCTCTAATAATTAATTATCCTATCAGTGAGTTGCTTATTAGCTTCAGCAACCAACTAAAAGGGGTATTTTCAATTCTATTTTGTTGAGCCTCTGATAATTGTTTATTTATTTTACAAGTTGTTTTAACTGCACACTGGGAAATACGTAACTTTGAAGATGACTCCATATTATAATGTACCTGAATTTTTACTAACCAAAAAAAGCAGAAAACCATGTGAAAATTTGAACACATCAGAGAAGAATCACGTGAAAAGCAGAAAACCACATGAACCATAAAAATTACGATAAAATAAAGTAATGTATGTGCGGTCTCACTAATATTTTACTCAAACAGTACAAGGGTACCTACATAATTGACCAAGCTGGAAACTACATAAGTTTCTAATTACAATGACAAACCGTAATTGGCAACTTCATCACCTGTAAATTGTAATTGGTCGTGGACTGTGATTTAGCCAAACTGCATTTAAATAGAAAAGGGTTTTTTAGTTTACTTTTGATTGTGTAATAGTAAGAAATAGTAAGAAATTTCTCAAGTAGTTTGACTTGGACAAGTGATTTTTGACCTAGTACTAATATCCTTGGCTTCCAAACAGATATCATTGTTGGTCAAAGCTAGGATGCTCAATAGCCAATATTTTGAAGTTGATTACTCTATATATTGCAGAAGTCTTGAAACTTGAAAACCATCTGCTTCACCTTACCAATTGGGATTAAAATGTACTTCCTTTTAAAGAAGGTTGGAAACTATGAAGAATTTGAAAGAGAAATAGCGAAGTTGCTGAACGTGGTTTAGCCAATGTTCAACAATTTCATGTTTCCAAGTATTGAATTTGAAATTTTGAATGATTAGATGTGGGAGATTGTCTCCTAGTAGGAAGCCTATCTTTTCTAAGGTGCAACAAGTAGAGATGAAGCAAAGCATTGCTATTTGATTTGATAAAAACTTTAAGAAAAGTTAATATGAAATGTTTGGAAAGTCTAATTTGTGCTTAAATCAATGAGGCTTTTCATGATATTTTATCATCTACTTTTGCACTACTTCTAGTGACATCATTGGTTGGAAACCTATATCTTCAGTTAGATAGTCAGTTCCATGCTACTTCATACAGTAGCTCATCAAAATTACTGAATGATAGTGTTTGATCAATTTGTAAATAATATCAACCTTCAAGCAGATTCCATACTCATCTGATAAAATCTGCTGAATGGATTCTATTTGAAAATTAGTAATTTTGTGTTGTATGCTATGATGCTTAAATTCTTTAACGTGCAACATGTAATAGCAATTTAAAGGTCAGTATGGGGTGTTTGTGATTTTCTTGTTAGCATATCAAGTAGCAATTGCTGTTTGTGATGCAGCGGAACCATGGCATTTAGGATTTTAAGATGCAGCAACACCTATGATGCAAGGAATTTAAAATATTTCTTAAGACTCACTGAAAACATGAGAACAAGGGGAACACTATACGTGGTTTGAAAAACAAACATATGGTGGATAGAAAAGAGGGAGGTCGGTAATTGGTGCCGACATAGGCGACGCGCATAACAACCTTTTTCTTACGAGAAGCTTGCCATGAGTGAGGAGAAGAATCGAAGTACTCCAGCGCTGTCAAGGCTGCGCCGTTGCTCATGCTCACCACCACTGCCTAATCTTTGTCAGACCTTCAAGCTTCTTTGGAAACAGTTCTACTCCTCTCTCCTTGTCCTTAATCCTATCAAATATTTTACTTTTTCTACCAGTACCTATTATAAATGTTTAATAACTTAAATTTTAAAAACTAAAGAACTAAAATATAAATATAATAACTTTCAAAACTTGGTAATGTTACTTATGCAAGTGTGCATCACTTGAATGGCTTGTGCATTGTAGTCTGGACCCCACATTTGATCATTTATATTAATGTATTGAAGATTTGTGGGAAAATGATGTGTTGATTTATTTTGCAGAATTTTCGCATTTTTTTTGGTCTTTTACCATTTTTGGTCCTTAATCCTTTTTGTGTTTACGGTGCCCCATTGCTTGGATATGTAGAAGAGATATTTCTCCCTTTCTGTAAACAAGGACGCATCAAATTAGTTCTTGAAATTAATTAATACCATTAGTTAATTTATCAATTTGGGTCCATAATGTGATTGATTAGTCCAAATTGATTGGTGGTGTAAATATCCGGATTAAATAAATTTATGGCTGATGAAGTTAGGGGCAATTTAAGTTCTAAATTAAAGTGTCAACTTTCAAGACTGAATGCTTTATGCTTTTGAAAATATATGTATTATATTGAGATGAATATATGTTGTTTGTAATACGATGCAATACAAGAGTGGATTTTTAATTTTATAATATGCCTCTGTTGACTACTCAGGAGGTGAAGTTTCTTGTAAGAGGGAGGACCCATTTATTTTGCTTATTTATTGTCTCGTGCCTTGAATTCACAAGGAAAACATGTCTAGTGTAGTGATTTACATGTTCGGATTGAGACATTGTATTTGAAATCCAGAGTTCTGTCTGAAAATTGCATGTGTATGAATTAAGCATAATCAATCCTGCAAGCGTGTGTAAGATTTTTTAACTAGTAAGACTGAAAAATGTGTTTAAAATAACTCTTGGATCTGTAAGTGTGCCAGCGAGATTATTTACCTGGTAATTATTGCGTGTCAAGGGTCCAATTTGTTACTACTAGAAACTGACTCATGCAGTTTCATGGGTTCATTGGTTCAACGTTTTTCTTTTCTTGATAAAAAGAGTATAAGTAGTTCTCTTAACGGCAATTGATATTTGTTAATATTAATTTGCTGGCAAAGGTGTTACTCTTTACATTAAAAGTTATATTGAAGGGCAAATAACTATGCTGTGAACAAATTGTTGGTAACATTTTCTTTTTTAAGTTATATGTGTATACCTAAAACAATAACGCAAAAGATATTTTCAAAGAAACCGTCAAACTTGATCGTATTAACATGTGATGGAGAAAGTACACCCGCAAAAACTATTTTCTGACAAAGATTTCCTTTTTGTTTGTATGAAAAAAATTACATAAATATGCATAGTACTGATAAATAAACACAAATTTGTTATTTGAACAAAAGTAAAGTTATATATATTTCTCTTTTTTATGCATGCATTTTAAAAATATTATTCAAAATCAAAGGTGTTAGAGATTAGTTAGGACTGTTAGTAGTTAGTTAGTTTTATGGACTATATAAGTCTCCTATTTCTTCTTGTAATCTCATCTTTTCACTCATTTAAATTAATACAATTTTATTTTTCTTAAAAAAAAAAAAAAGAAAACAAAGACTAGCACTAATAAGCCTGTAATATGCTATGAAAATATTATACTTTAAATACACAAGAAATAACAATAAACATGTCTAGTTTTGTACAGTAAAGAGCATTGAGTGTTCTGAATAGGTTTTCAGGTCGAACTATTAGTTTATAACACGTATCAATTGGCATAGAAATAAATAAATGGTTCTACAAAATAATATAAGTTATTCGAAAGAAAAAAATGTTAGCCAATATTGTTCCCTTATGGATAGTTTGGATGTGAGTGTTTAGAGGGAGTAAAAAGGAAAAGTCTTTTTTTTTTTTTTAAATTAAGTTATATAGTATTTAGAAAAGTAAATAAAAGATAAAGGTATTAAGTTTATGACTTTTGGATATGCCTGAGAGAGAGAGGTAATAGAGATAATGAGGGAAAATATTTTTTTATTTTTAAATTAAGAAAGTTCTATAATATTAATATAAAAAGTTAATAAATTTATGTTGATTTATCATTTAATTTTATTTCAATTTTCAAAAAACTATCAAAATAAGAAAAATATTTGTTAGTGATATAGTCAAGCCTAAGGCTTTCTAAGGACCTATTTGGAAAAACTTATAGACAGCTTATTAAAAATAATTTATGGTTCTTATAAGTTATTTTCAACTTATTTAAAAAAAAATAGTATAATTTATCAGAATAAGTAATTTTTATTTTATTTTAATAAATTTTATTATTAAATTTATGATATAAATTATTATTTCAAAAAAGCTTATCGAATAAAGGTTTAAATAAGTTGTGTATCCAAAGATGTGCTAATTCTGCTTCTGGTAAGGGTACTAGAAGGAATATGGATTTCGATTCACAAACAGGTAAAGATGGAATTTCCAAAGATACTTCAATGTCAAATTAGTGTGTTTCAACAGAATAAGTTATACTAAAGAAAATCTACAATGGTGTGAGAGAGATGTGTTATCTATAATGCCCAGATGTGAGTGAAGATACAACTTTAACATTTATAGTTGTCGTGTGATTATCCAAGTGTTGAATGGAGCCTGTAACTGCTGAATATTTTGGAAGCCTTAGCATGAGACATATGAACAACTAGCTTACATGCTTTGCTTTCAAATGCAGTGAACATCAAAGGGCAGACTGAGTGTCTCTTTGGGCTTCAGCTGCCTCCAATATATATAATTTTTTCTGACAAAAAAAATTGAAATAAAATTTTTAACATCAAATTTAACAACATTGTAGTTTTACTCAAAAATTTTATTTTTATCTTCTAAAGTCTCAATTCAACATTCTGGATTTAAAACTAACTACTATTGAGACACAAGCAACCAAAGAGGATCATACTCTCCCAAGAAGCTCATTCACAACTATTCAAATAAAGGTTTTTTTATACCTTAGTTTCTCTAGTTTGGATTATTTTGATTTAGTTTTTCAAGTTATTTTAATCTAATTAAATACTTCCACTCTTAAAATTATATAAAATTAGTCCCTTCTTTATTTTTTTCCCTACTTAAAATCCTCAAATTATTATTTTTTATCTAAAAATCTGGAAGGTTTGTGATGAACTGGGAACATGAAATTATTTTAATCGTTTATAAGCGAGCAGTTTAGTGAAAACTAAATGAAATTTGAAGAATTTTATAAATGTGAAACTATGATTCAAGGAGAAAAATGATATATTATCTTTTCTGAGTGAAATTTAATAATTTGGTTGGTGAATGTCTACTAAAAGATTATTTAATCAATTAAATTTGTAATAGTTTTTCATAGAAAGTAAGATTTTATAAGTTATAGGTAGAAAAATAAAGTGGAGGACCAAATTTGTTAAACTTCTAAAGTAAAAGTACTGAATTAGCTAAAAATTTGAGAGACTAAAATTGTATATAGCCTAAATTAGAGGGAAAAAAAAATACAATTAAGCTTAAATAAATTAAAGGGTGAAATTTTTTTATCTATCTAGGAGGATAGTATATATATATATATATATATATATATATATATATATATATATAATGGAAAGGATAAAGTAATGTAAAGAAATTTAATTTAAGTTCTCTAATCAGTTATGATATTTTCTTTTCCTAATTTATCAACACATTCTTAACAAATGTTATTTAATGTTAAGAATATGATGAAAAAATATCCTCATGCAAGTAGTCTATAATGGTTGTCATTATAAATCACTTAGAACAGTACCGCATAACTAGTTTTTCTACTACAAAACCCTCACCATTGATGATGAGACTAGATTACAAGTAGTTTATCATGACTACTAGAACCTACATCATTAGTTTACACGCTAATGTTCGAGTGATTTTCTACATTAATATAATGGTTAAGATTATTTTGGTATTTATATTGAGTTTGGTATTACCATAAGAATAGAAAAACAAGGCATCAATTGCCAATTTTCATGGCTACTAGATTTGAACCTACATTATTAGTTTACCCGCTAATGTTCGTGTGATTTTCTACATAAATATAATGGTTAAGATTATTTTGGTATTTATTTTGAGTTTGGTATTACCATAAGAATAGAAAAACAAGGCATCAATTGCCAATTTTCAAAACTAGGCAAGATTCTAGAACTGATTCTAAACTTGACACAGGTCGTTAGATTCTACTAAACTAGGCAAGATCCTAGAACTGAATTTAAACATGACACAGGTCGTTAGATTCTAATGGGTTTCCTCAATTAGCAAGATAACAAAGTAAATTAGCAAATCAGAGCATAAGTATTGTAATATATATCAACATCAATTAGTACTTCCCAAAAAGAATTAAATATGCATGTGCATTTGTGTGCTGGAGAGTACATTTCGACTAATACTAATCTCAGGATAAAATCATGCACCAATGCAGGCGGTAGAGTTTCTCTCTATGGCATTTTTCAGATACATGTGATTCCAAAGTTTAAACTTCAGGTTGAGTTACAATTTTCTTAATCGAACCACTAACACATTTGGTAAAAACAAAGCTGAGTTAATGCTGGAAAATGCATTTAAATCTTGGGAGTATAAAAACTGCAATCATCAATCTCAATTAGGGGATTTCAGCATGGCTGACAGAGACATAAATAAATGCTGTCAAATGAGAAACAAAATGACTCATCATATTGACTAGATTTGCAGTCTCTGCATTCAATATTAACGAGGTTTCCAGTCATTGCAGATACTGATGCAATAACTAATACCTTTTTTAATACAACAAAGAAAAAACTTGCTGATAAGTGATGAAACAAATCAAAAGGTGTCCTTACCTACTTCAGTAAACAGAGAATCTTAATAAATTACAATAATTTCATCAGGATACAATACAATCTGCAATGATTTACAAGCATCAGCTTCACCAAAGAGAAAAACTAGAATCAGTGAGTGTTATAATGACACATTTTTTATACGAGGCAAGATAACACCCTTACTCTAACCATTATCACATCCTCAGTCCTCATGATGAAACTGGTATGAAATGGCAAAAACTTCCAAGCACAAGCATTTTATAGTGAAAATTCAAATGCTGTTGTTGGTTGACACATTAAAGATGTAAGGATCAGCTCTTAAAACATTGTGTTTCATAAACTTAAAATGGTTACAATATTGAAAATTTCTACAAGTGCAGATGGTAGTACTAAGATAATAAATAGCATCATCAGCCGGTTTGAACACCAGAAAACTTGTATTCACAAAACCTTCAATAGGCTTTTGCCCATAAAAATGATTTCTATCCCAATTATCTAAAGTAATCATACATTCGCTGATCTAATAAAACAAAAAGGAACTGTTTCTCTACACATGAGAAGGTAAAACAAGACAAAAGGAAAGGGAGGGGGAAAGTACAAAAGAAAAAAGAGACGACCCTGTACAAATACCTCTATATTCGTCTCTTTACAAAAATATGAAAAGGGGGGTCAACCTTCTAAGAACAGTGGTAATATACAAGATTTGCGAAACAAGAACAAAATAAGCAACGAAGCCTGCCAATATAACTTTGGTTAATATTTTAACAGGACCTGTGCAGAAACAACGAATATCAGTTTCCATAATCCACAGTCCCCATCATGAATAGCCAGCTACATCTGCACAAAACCCCATGGCAGAAATGAGGTCTCTCTTCTCTTTTTTCATTCTACCATGAAAAATTAACAAATACACCAAAGTAAAAGAACAAGAAAATGGCCAGATACACATATACACGACCAAACTGAAGCACAAATTGTTATGAAACTTTGCAACTTGTGCAACATTTTATAGAACTATCAACATAGGATATTATTCATGAGAAATTAACAGGGATCAGACCTCAATATACATGTTAGCAAAGACAATGTATTCACAAAGTTACAGAAATTTCTGTACATATCAACATACATCGTTAATCAATTTAAAACTACACTTTTGTCAAGTGATGTAATCATGAAAATAATAAAACCATTGAGACATGCCTTCACTTAATATTTTAACTGTTTGGGAGAGTTAGTTGGTGACATGATATCAGAGCCTCAACCAAGTGCCCGAGATGGTAAAGCCGAGATTGCATGCTGGTCTTTTCTACAAGTTGTGTGAGACTTGTGTTGGGATTTGGAACCAAGAGGGTCTTAAGGTATTTGACCCTGGTGGAACTTACAGGATGATGTAAGCTACTGACCATGTCCACACTGGAAGTCAGAACAAATGCGAGTAGTCAAGTGTTTGGTTACCAACTACAGGATTGCAATGCTGGGAAATAGGACTGTGGTTCCAAGGATATGGGTCCAAACCTATTGGATAGAGGCAGTAGCTTCAGGCCACAAACAGTGGTATCCAAGGGGAAAGTGTTTTTTCAACTAGGGGATCTAAGGATATGGGACAGAGGGGGAGTATATTAGTCTAATAGTAAAGTTATGTTAGTGGAGAAGTTAGTCAGGTTAGTTGGACATGTTGCCTATATATACAAGAGAAGTTTAAGAGTGGATTTATCTTGTGATTTGAGAGTAAATTGGTGCCCTTGGGCATTGAGAGGCACAGACCCTCAACATCCGTGTATGTGTGTTTCTGTCTTGTAATGTGGGAAATAGTAGTCAAGAATTGCAAGGTTCGTATAATATATATCTCGATTTGGCACAAATTTCAATTCAAAGAAATTGTACAAATTGCATGGAGACTTGTTTTTGACCTTGAATCATGCCAATCGCCCCAATTTCAGACAAATTGTGAATCGAAGCAGATTTGTGCAATTCTTGCACATTTGGGTCGCATCCAAAAAATGGGTCAGGTTATGAAACCCATTATGTAAGAAAGCAATTTTAGGGTCAATTTTTTGCAAGTTTTTCCTTTATTCATCATCCTAAACTCTCCCTCTCAACCCCAGCTCAGATTATTGATGAATAAAGGCATATGTTGAGTTTCACTGGGTTGAGGTTGCAGAACAAAGTTGAAAGTTCAAGTTTATCAACTGTGGGGGAATGAGCTCTATAATGGATAGAAATTTTTACTTTTGATCAGGTCAGCCTGATTAATAAATTGATCCAAATGGGACTAAAACTTACATTGATTATGAGTATGATAGATCTAGAGCATGCATGCCATGGCTCCAGAGTCTTTTTCGTAGGTAGTGCTGTATCACACTCTTGGGCTTCGGCCAAAGTGTGGGTTTCCTTTTTGTGGTTGGTTGGCTAGGATGTAATGACAAGAAAAATAAAATAAAATAAACTGATAATGATTATTAGAATTTTTTTAGTTGATAAATATTTAGGTATTATAAATTTTTAAAATAATAATGAAATCGTAGTTGTTGCTTTTTTCAAAAACATTCATTAGGGTTAGAGCTGAATTTGAGTAATTATTGTGTTCATTATTTTGAAGTTTATATTTCACTTTATTAGATATACAGTGAGCTATTTAAATTTAAAACAGTAATATTTAGATGTTTTTAATGTTTTTGTAAGCTAAAATATGTTTTATGGCATTTTTAATTATTGATCATGAATCTTAAGATCTACATATGGTTTTATTCATGATTTTCTTTTAAAAAAATAGAGCTTCCCATTTACGATTTTAACCCCATTTGACAACCTTGATTTGGGGAGTTCTTTCCTGTATTCTTTAATAAAATTCCAGGGTCTTAACAATGAGCCTCACAACCCAAAGCAGCAAACAAACCTAAACTTTGGAGGTTAAAGACATGGTAGATCTATGCATAGGAGTTTTACTTGTAGTGTTCAGGAAAGAAAATATAATAGTTGATCAATCAAGCCATCTTCATACAATACAAGTAGAAGATGACAATGAGCTATATCAAGATTTTGAAAATACTACTATTCAAGCAGATTCTTGTAGTGGTTTAAAAAGGAAATTTATGGTTTTTTAACACCCATTAAATTTTTAAGCACATTTAAGGATTAGAAAATAGAAAGTAATGATTTTCTAGGCCAAAATCTTTTAGTTTTTTTATTTTCAGATTCTATCAATAAAAGCTCTTGATCAATCAAATCACTCAAAGATGAATGCAAACAATCCTAAATGCATAGATCTTGTAGACCACATCTTAAAAGAATGTCAGGATCCTCAATTATAAAAAATACTCTTTTATATCTAATAAATTGATGCTAGAGCATCACAAAAACTTGTACACAAGTTTATTTCAAGTGAATGGTAACATAAATATGACAGGGATAAAAACTATAACTACAACTTTTTCAATGCTTTTAAGTAACTTTTTGTAAAATTATCCATATAAACTTTAGTAGGGTTCTTTTAAGGTCATTTTGAGGAAAATATATCATGGAAGGAGTAACAAAATGTTTACCCAAAGGGGCCTCGGAAAATGTGTAAAGTGAGAGATAGACTAAAATTTTTTTTGATAAAGAAATTACATTAAAACAATAATGCAAACGATATAGACATCTATTATGGAAAAATGAGAGCTAATATGAATGAATGGTCACATGAAAAAGGATAGAATAAGAAATAATTGTGTACAAAAGAATATTGAAATAACACCTATTATGAAAAAGGATGACAAAAAAATGATTTAGTTTGAAAACGTGCAAAAAAGCCCATTGAAAACGCTAGTGAAAAAAGTGTACGGCATAACTTTGAAAAAAGAATATTAAAAGGAATTTGACAATAAATAATATCTTAGAGATAGCACTTTTTGACCCATTTGATTAGCGTCGTATGATCTATGTAACAAATCTTAGACTAAGGCTTGATTGTTGTCGTAGAAGATAAAGTGTCTTCTCGAGAAAAATTATTACAAAGATGTTGATAATTTTATTTGATGTTCAATCTCCATTCTTCAATTGCAAAATTGATTCTCAATTTTGAATATTATTTTATACCCTTATTTATTATGAGATTTGTATTCAAGAGACACTCACCTATTACCCATACATAATTAGATACATTTATTCATTTAAATTATGGGTATTTCTAGAATAAAATATAAATTCATAACATATAATTACTTTTTTATTGATCTTGATGAATTAAGTATGTATTTTTTCTAAATAGGAATATAGGTGGTAATTATTAATAGTTTTTCCATAACATAATTAAAATATTTTATTAAATTAATAAAAAAAAATTATTGTATGTGTCTGTGCACACACATGTAGTACTTAAAAAAATGTGAATCAATTTTTACAATTACAAAAAGGAAAAATAAAATAACAAAATCATTTTACATATGCACTTATAAAGATTGATGTTTTTGCTATGACACAATAAATATATTTCATTAAATTAATAGTCAAAACAATACAAATTATAATAAAATAAAATAAGGTTTGAAGAACCACATATCAAATAATTCATCAATTGGAGATGTTTCTTCTAATAAAATTACTAGCTGAGGCTTATATTTTATTTTTATTTTTATATTAATCTATACTATTTATTATTATAAATAAATTTTATTTTATCAATCCGCCCATGGTGCAGGACATAAAACTAGTTGACATTATTTAATAGATTTGCCCTGCTTCCCAGTGAATTCTAGAGTTTCTATGCAGTCGATTTTAGGTAATGTTCTGAAAATGATACCTAACATGCCTATTATTCCTTTCTAGTTATCATTCAACAGACTTTTTGAGTATACCAGAGCAACAAATTTAGAGAAAATCAGCAGCCATTGTGAACAAAGTCACTGTAAATTAATGATATGACCATTGGGAAAAAACTTTCCTCTAACATCAACACAACTTAAGAGAAGCCTACATGATGCACGTGTATTCCATGCATATAGTGCAAAAATCAGATGACTCTGCCCCATCCCTAAGAATTAAAAGAATGAACAAATGTAATATAATGCTCACCATATTTGCAAACATACAAGCTAAAAAATATAGAAATACCTGTACACTGCTGTCATAAAGGCATAGAGACTCCAATCCGGACAGAACAAGCACACTTGGCTGCTCCATCCATAAGAATGCATCATTCCACTTTAGAATTAGGAGGTTGGATAAACAAACTGCTCTGTCCTGATTGTAAATGCTGCACATGTTGCTGAGACTGATGTTGTAAAGCAAGATCTTTGGAAGGATGCAGTTCTTGCTCCTGTTGCTGCTGCTGCTCTGGTGCCTGATATGGCTGCTGAGATACGATGGGTTGTGACAATGACTGTTGAAGAGGTTGTTGCTGATGCTGTTGCCACTGTGTATCAGAATTATGTGCGTTAGTCAAGCTACCTGATCTTGGCCCTAACCCTTGACTAATTGTTGGCTGCTCATTTCCAGTTGAATTTCCAACAGGTGCACTCCCCAAGGAGCTCCCTTGAGTGGTTTGATTCTTCACAGTGGAATCAAATGGTGGTTCCAATGTTTTCCACTGAGAAGATACAGAAGTAACAACTGGTACTGCACTAGCAGAATCAATACAATCCTGTGTCATTGTAGCACATGAACTAACCTGGGGAGAATTTACAGGCTGTTGATCAGCTTGAGCTGAATTAGATTGAGACTTGCTTGCTGACTCAGATTGCACCTGACAGTTTTGAGGCAAAATTCTCTGAACATTTGTTTGAGTTTGAATAATTTTCTTAGACTGAGGCTGAATCTGTAATGGCAGCTGATGGTGGCTAGAAGCAATAACAGCTGGCTGAGGAGGTGACAACTGACTGGATGAAACTGGTGAAACCTGCCCTTGAGCACTTGTATCGGAAGGAATATGAGGTTGTTTTGATGAAGTGGTTGTTGATCCAGAATGTACCTTCTGCTGCAACTGTGAATAGTTTGAAGAATGGGCATGACCCAAGGGCTTTGATGGGTTATTTGGGTTCAAACCAGGTCCAGGGTATAAACTTTGACCTTGCATCATGTGTATGATTTCGTCCCCTTTTTCACCAGTTTGACTTCCCACAGGCCGAGAGAGTCCATTTAGATGAGAAGTATCCACAGGGAGGTTCTGATTGACCATTATGTTTCCTCTTCCCACTCCCTTTAGAAGTTTTGCCTGGTGTTGAGACTGTACATTATGCCGCTGATTGGTGTGTTGCCTACCAGGCTGCTGATACTGCTGCTGCTGTGGTGGCTGTCGATGCCGCTGCTTTGCTGCTTGATTAGTCAACACACCAGCAGCAGGATTCCTGCTGAATCCAGGTTGTGGCTGTTGGTGCTGAGATGACAAAGGAGTCAAAGGTGAAGATGGTGCTACAGGTGAAAGAGGTACTTGCTGAGAAGAATTTTGTGGATGAACTTGGGAACTGTTCTGCAACGGTGATGAGGATATGGGAATTTGAGACTGTGCCTGGACATGTGGCATCAATGCATTTGATCCAGCAAGCTGCTGCTGGTGCTGCAGATATCGCTGCTGTTGCTGCAGTTGCCTTTCCTTTGCCAGCCGGACAGCATAGGCTTGTTGCTGTGAATTAGTGGCATGACTTGGACCTTGAAGATGAGGACAAGGATTGCTGAGATGGGATTGTTGCTGGGACAGTTGGTGTGGCTGCGTGGCCTGTCCTGGGTAAGGCTGAACAGGTGGTGGAGTTGTTTGATTACTAAAGGCAGAACTCAGCCCACACAGAGCAGGAATACCTTGACTGTTCCCTTGGGTGACCTGCATCTGAAGCTCTGGAACTGTCATTTGCCTTTGATGTTCTGGGTTATGGCCAGGCTAATGTCAATGAGGAAAATGTCATCATTAGAATTGAAATAAAATCACCACATATATTGACAAATACACCAATCTCCTACAAAGCCCAAGCGAGGCCACTGCCTCACTACAGTTGAAGTGAAAACAAGGATGCAAAGCTGGTTGGGATATAAGTTCTAAAGTCACAAGGTGAAACACCAATTAAGCACATTTTTAATTTTAGCATTTTCCGAAGTTTTTTAAAAAAAGGCTTTTTGATTAAATTCTCTCTCTGGCAGTTTGATTATAATATAAGCCTTTGTGAAATAGATATAAGCCAGTCCAAACACTAAATAACACTACAGAATCAATTGAATCCTAAAAGGATGGAAAAAAGAACATTTCTCACCCTCATCATATGTAGAGTTTCATGAGGTCGTAACATCGAGTTCCCTTGTCCAGGACCAACTCCAGGATGCATATTTACTGGGCTTGGCATTCCCACCATATTCGAGGAAAGCATACTTCCAGAATTAAGCATCGATGGTGATGCTATTCCTTGAAACCCTGGCCTGGCCATTGACATGCTTCTGTTAATTCCATTCATTAAACCCATACCATTTCCACCAGGAAGCATGCGAACACCACGATCACTTCCAGAAAGAGTCCCAGACATGCTCTGCTGGATGTTTCTTCCAGATAACAATTGATTGTATTGTATTCTCTGCTGCTCATCCACTGATGAAGGTGAATTTCTTGGAATCCCATATCTACTACCCCTGACACAAATGCATTAATTATATGTAGAAAAACAAATGATGTTAATGCACAAATATAATTGCACTTCAATAATCTCCATCGATAAAAAGTGCATACCTGACAGAGGCAGTAATCAGACCAGATGATGATGACAGGTTATTGCCAAGAACCATACCAGAAGTCCCAGGTAGTGAAGAATTCACGCCAGATGTAGGAAGCATTGACGGAACAGAACCTTGACTTGATAATCCCAAACCAGCAGCATGAGAACCCTGATATCCAAAGGCTAGGACATCTGAGCTTGAATTTGTATCACAGAGATCAAGTGGCCTACATCCAGGATTCAAACATAAATTAAATTTTTGTGCCAACCACACTAATCAGGCTTACCAAAATTTTAAATTAAAAGGTAAACCCAACTACTGTTAAATAAGCATAGTAGACAATGCAATAGAGTGCAGAGTTGTAAATATTTCCATATTACCCAAAAAATAAGATAAAAGTAAACTTACGTTAAAACAGCTCCATTCAGGTAGTTGGGGCAGGCTTGGGAAAGAGCAATCATGTGTGAATTATGGACAGGCATTAATTGTTTCGAATCCTGGTTATCAATCTGCATTAAAACAAAAGACATTCTATTAGGAATCATACATATAGGCTAAGGATAAAATGGGCCAATTTGAATTTATGTAGCTACAATTCTGCTCAATGGAGAAAACATTCTTCAGAAGTAACAAGACCAATAAGCAGTAATCAAGCTGTCCCAAATCAGTATGTCATGGGAAATCAAAGGAATAGCTCCAATAAAAAGGTTTAAATAAAGTTGTACTATCCAAAAAAAAAAGGTTAAACTAAAGTTGTACTATCAATATGCCCGCTAAATTTTAACTACTAAGTTTCCTTGAAATATTCCTTCCAAAAATTACTCAGACAAATCCTATCTGAAACTACAAAGGAAGAGAATCCACAAAGCCTGAGCAGACCACTCTTTAAGAAAGAGTGCTGCCACTTCACTAGCTTTAAAAGGATGGCATCATGTGACGACTATTAGGATTTTGTCCCTACCCTTGGATTTAGGTAGGCAACAAATAAGATCCATAATGTCAACCCATACTTGAGTAGGAACTGTGGAGGGGGGTTGAATCAATCCTGCTGGGGCCATAGTTTCATAATTGTATCTCTGACTTGTGTGACAAACAGCTATAAAATCTTTGATGTCATGCTTCATTCCTGCCCAAAACACTACATCATCCAGTCTTTTGAAGGTCCTGAAGCATCCTGAGCACCCTCCTACTGGCAAGCAGCAAAAATGTTGTTATCAAAGTCTGAAATTGTAGATTAACCTTTTGGTAGAACCAATCAGCCCTTACAAAACAACTTCTGATCCTTGAGCTAAATATCCAGTATGTGAATTAGGGCCAGTGATGAAGTCTAGTATCATTCTTCTGAGAGCATCCGCCAATCCTTTAAATCATCAAACTGCAGAACTGAAATCGCTGCAAAAGTTGCTCTCCCAGAGAGTGCAATGCAATCTGCAGCAGAGTTATCTTTCCCTGCTATATATTGAATTTAAAAGTCATAATCAATGTGTTGTGGGGCCCAGCAAAACTACTCTAGTCACTAGTGTCTGTTCAGTCAAACTTCTAGCTCCTTTGATTTGTTTTGATGATAAAGTGCTGACAGTGTAAATAATGATGCACAGTGCACCACACCCATAAGCTCTCTCCCATAGACAAACTTCTGAGCTCTTTCAGACAATGTGGCACTCCAAAAGGCTAGTAATCTCCCTTCTTCAAACAGAACAGCTCCAAAAACTTTCACTGAGGCGTTAGTTTTGATAGTAACTGACTTAGAAAAATCTGGGACTGCAAAGATAGATAGTGCAGTCATTGCATTCTTCAACTTCTCAAAGGCTTCTTGAGCTTCTTGCCCCCATTAAAACCATAGTAGTCAATAACGTCCGCTATCGCGGAGGTGCAGAGCAGAGTGACAGGGTGCTGCTATCCCATCATCATCACGTCATGTTTCACTATAGTGGTCGTTGCATCGCGAATTATGGTCAAGAACACAACAGAGCAACCATCTTGGCTCCTATTTCATCCTAGGTCAAATCCCTATTTTACCCTCCTTTTCTGAAAGTTTGGCAACTTTTAAGGAGGGCAATCTTCGGATTTTGCTGCCTGTTTACATTTCTAATATATTCTTCTCCCTCGTCAAGCTAGCCATAAGCTCATTCTCATCTCTTAGTTCTTCTCTCTCATTCTATCCTTCATCTTCAATCGCTGCAACATCCTCCTACTTCCGGGTCCTTCTTCTTTGGTGAAGCGTCCGATGTGACTCAGACGTCTTTGGGTCATTCTTCAACTACAGCAAAGCTTCCAACATGACCCAAACATTTTCCAGCAAACTTCCAACGAACTTAAAACGTTTTCCAGTGACTGAGCATTCTCTATTTTCTATTTCCTTTTCTGTTTTTCATTATCCTACTTTGTTTTGATTTTCTTGCTTTATTTTGTTTCATATTTCAATGCCTAAAAAAGAAACAATGGCTGCTCTTGCCAATCAATCATAGGGAACTACCTTTGTTTCAATTTCTTCCTATGCATTGGTGAAGCCAACAGGTAATAATTTGGATATAGGTTGGCAACGGAATAGTTTGAAAGACATTAAATAATAAAAAGTCTATGACTTGTGACTTTTGTGAAAAAACTACTATTGGTAGTATTACCCAAAGAGACATCAGATGGGAGTGAAGAGAGAGATGTTGATAGCTGTCCAAGGATTCCCAAAGAAATAAAAAAAAAACACTAATAATAGCTCATGAGAAGAAGTAAGTTGAGAAAGAGGCATATTTAGTTCAGCCTCATGAATATGATGATGAGGAAGAAGAGATGCAAGAAATTCAAATATTCAAGTAGAATTTTTTCTTCTTAAAAAGTAGTTAAAGTACACAAAGAAAATGTTGAAAAGTCATGAAGAAGAAAGAGAAAAGTGTGGATATTCAATTATGTCAAACGCATGGACGGATAAAGAAAATAGGACATTGATCAATTTTTAAGTAAATTGTCCAACTAGTTCTATATTTGTGAAGAGCATTGATGCATCTGCTTATATGAAAACCAGAGAAGAGTTGTTTAAGCTCTTAAATTGTTTTATTGAGGAGACTAGAGAAAAAAAAGTTGTGTAAGTAGTCACTGAAAATGAAAGTAACTATCTTACCAAGTAAGAATTGTTCTCAACTCTCAAGTAATTTCATTTTAACAATTTGTATTCTTATTTTATTAGTTTTTAATTTTAAACTATGCAATTTAAATTTAGGTAAGTTGTTACAAGCTAAAAGACAACATTTGTTTTTGATTCCATGTACTACACACTGTATTGATTTGATGTTGGAAGACATTAGAAAAACAGCAAAACTCAAGAAAACAATACAAAGAGGAGTTAATCTTGCGACTTAATTATAATCATTCATTGACTTTGAATATTATGATGAGGTTCACAAATAAATCTGAATTGGTCAGATATGGAGTAACAAGATTTGTGACAACATCCCTTACTTTACAAAGGTTGCATGATAAAAAAAATAGCCTTAAAAAATTGTTCACTTCCGATGAATGGTTAAAGTCCAAAACAGCCAAAGAAGCTAAAAGAAAAAGGGCAACAAACAGTGTGTGCTTATGCCTTGTTTTTGGAATGATGTTTTCACCCTTAAGGCTATGGGGCCTCTTATGCAAGTTTTGAGGTTTGTTGATAATGAGACAAAGCATGCAATGTGGGCTACATACATGAAACGATTGATAGAGTTAAAGAAACCATTCAAAATGCATTGAAAGGAATGAAGACAAGTATAAGGAGATTTTTGCTGTAATTGATAGAAGATGGGAGTGTCAGCTTCATCACCCACTACATGCTCAGGTCATTATCATATTCAAGCTATACAAGACATGTATAAAGGGGTAACTACATGTGTGAGAACTTCTAGAGGCATATCTAAAGACTTCTCAATTAAAATAGGTTTACGTCAAAGCTCCACTTTGAGCCGTTACTTGTTAAATCTTATTTTAAATGTGCTTACAAATGGCATGCAAAAGATTATCTCAAAGTGCATGTTATTTATAGATGATATAGTATTGGTTAAGGATTCAAAAAAAGAGATTAATGTTAAACTTGAGTCATGGAGGAAGCAGTGTTGTCAAATGGCGAAAATGGCGGCACCATGGCAGATTGTGGTGGCAGTTTTTAACCCCGTTGTTACACCACTTCCGTTATATGGGTTTTTTGTGTAGCGACGCCATGGTGGCCGTTACGCGCATGGTGGTAACAACAGCCATAGCAGAAAACTATGAAAAATGGCAGTTTGAGTGATTTGGGCCCAAACCTGACCCAGTCCAAGGCTGATCCGCAAAGAAAACTTAGGTAAGTCCCTTTTCTTTGTCACTCAAAACCCTTCTCCCTCATCTCAAATCTCTCTATTCTCTGCTTATCCTTGACTTTTACCCTCATCTTCTCCGATCTCTGTCTTCTCTGACGTAGATCTGCACTCATCTAAGATCTGTTATTTGTTCTTCTGGGTGTCACTATTATGTTCTCCATCTCTGGCAACCTCAACCTCCATTTTCAGCAACTGATTCTCCATCTCTGGGGACCCCATTTTTTCCAATAGCCATTTTTTTCTTTATTTTCCTCATTTCAGTTTTACCTTTTCCATTTTTCAATTTTTCCCTCTTCCACATGTCTGTTTTTTCTCTGTTTTTCCTCAAAAAAAAAAAATCTTTATTTCAACTTCTCTTAACATGGCTCAACAAGAATCTTCATTATCAAGTTTCTAATCGATCTGACCCAGGATAGAAATATATTCATTCATTGAAAGAGGGTGATACAAACAATATTGTATGTAACTTTTGTGGGAAAGTTATGAGTGCTAGAATCACTAAAGTGAAACATTTGATTGGAAAGAAAGGTAACATGAAAGCTTGTCCCAAATGTCTTGAAGAAGTTAGAAAAGAGATTATGGCATATCAAAAGGATAAAAAGAGTAAAAATAACTGAGATGCCAAATGTGAGAAGCTTTGAAAGTATAGGCTATGATGAAAGTGAGGATTTGAGGAGGATACCCAAACACATAGTATTGGCATGGGTAATCAGAAAGGGCCAATGGATGTGTTTTGTAGAAAGCCAGAAAATGCAATTGAGAAAATGAAAAAGTTAAAATTGAGACAAGCAAATAGAAAAGAAGTTTGTGACAAAGAAACCAAAGCAAGGGTCCATCAATACATAGCTTGATTGTGGTATCAAGCTGGCCTTTTTTTTACACTTGTTAAAATGAAGAGCTTCAAAGAAATGCTTACAGCTGTTGGTGCTTTTGGTCTAAATTTACCAACTCCAAGTTATCATGATATTTGAGTTCCACTTCTTAAGAAAGAGCTAGAATATACCAATTCTCTCATGAAGATCATAAGGAGTAATGGAGCAAACATGGTTGTTCCATCATGTCAGATGCATGAACCGATCAAAAGCAAAGATACTTGATTAGTTTCTTGGTCAATTTTCCTGCTGAGACTATGTTTGTGATGTCCATTCATGGATCTAATTTTGTGAAGACCGGTGAAAAATTATTTGATATGCTTGATGCTTTTGTGGAGGAAATTGGAAAAGATAAAGTTGTCCAAGTGATAATAGATAATGGAAGCAATTATGTCTTGGCTGGTAAGATGTTGGAAGCAAAAAGACATCTTTATTGGACTCATTGTACAGCTGGCATAGATCTTATGGTTGAAGATATTGAAAAGCTTCTTTGATAAATAAGACAATTCAAAGGAAAATATTGATTGTTGGCTTTATCTACAGTCATTCAAGTACCTTGAGTTTGTTGAAAAATTTTACAAACAAGAGGGACTTGGTGAGACATGCAGTTACTAAATTTGCAACTTCTTTTCTATCATGAACAAGACTTCATTAAGAAAAAGCAAATCTTAGAAAGATGTTTACTTCCGAGGAGTGGTGTAAAAGGAAGCTAAAGGAAAGCAAGCAATAAAAATTCTATTAAATCCTGCATTTTGGAATAATGTGATATATACTTTGAAAATCATGACTCCTCTTGTCCGGATGTTACGTTTAGTTGATTGGGAAAGAAGACTAGTCATGGGGTATATTTATGAAACAATGAAGAAAGGTAAAGAAGCTATTATGAATTCATTCAAAAATAGTGAAAGCAAACACAAAGATGTGTTTGCAATCATTGATAATAGATGGACTTGTTAGCTTCACCGTCCATTAAATGCAGCTGGTCACATTTTAAACCCAGAATTCTATTATGACAACCCTCAAATAGAATTGGCTTTGGAAGTTACAAATGGGTTGTATGATTTTATCAAGAGGTTAGTGCCAAGTCGGGATGTGCAACAAAGTATACTACTTGTATTACCAATTTATGAGAGTGGATGTGGTCTCTTTGGGTCCGACTTTGCAAAATTACAAAGAAAAAGTATTGCTCTTAGTAATTCATCAAAATCTTCAACATTTTAATTTTAAGATTATAATTCAAATTTAGAGTTATAATTTATCTTTCATTTTATAGCTCAATGGTGGAGAATGTATGGACATTCAGCTCCACATTTGTAGCAACTAGCTATAAAAATTTTGAGCTTGACATGTAGTGCATCCTAATGGAAATGCAAATGGAGTGTTTTTCAGCAAGTAATTTCTTATCTATTAAGCCTACTACTTTCTTCTAGAAATTAGACAGAAACTAATTTTTTAATTAAACTCACGTTGCAAATTCATTCAAAGATGAGGAATAGGCTTAATCACAAAAAATTATATGACTTGGTTTATGTGAAATATAACCACCATCTGAAAAAATATTACAATCTTAAAGATGTAATTAATCCAATTACACTCAATAATATTGATAAGTGTAATGAGTGGTTGGTTGGAGAAATTAATGATGATGCTCATAATGAGAATGTTGGAAATGACTTAGTTTTTTATGGTGATAACACTTCAAATTGGGCAACTGTTTATGAAGCTTCAAGAATTGGAGAGCCTACAACATATACTAGGAGTCATTCTAAAAAAAAAAAGAGTCCATCAAGTGGTATCACTATCAAAGCTGCAAAAATTTCCAAGATCAAGGCATGTTCAACAGCAAAAAAAAAAAGAGAAAATGGTTATTGAATATGATGATGAAGAAATTAGAAGATGAAGAAATGTCGGAAGAAACAGAAGATGAATTAGAAATTAATCTTCCACAATCTGAGGGAGAAGAGAAGGGATATGCCTTAATGGATGAGAAAAAGGACGATTATGTTGGAGTTGAAGAGGACTAAATTGATCATATTTGTTTTTATTGTTAACTTGACATTTGATAATTGCATATTTTGTATTGAATTATGCTTTGGATTGTGGGTTATGCTACATATATTTTGAGTTAATTATTTTTTATAATTTTTTGTGACCTATAGTATTTTTTTATATATTTTATTATATTCACCATAACCCGCCATAACTTTATGGTAGTTTTTTTAGTTTCCGACATGAGCCGCCGTCTGCCATTGATAACATTAGGAGGAAGAGACTTTGGAATCAAAGAGTTTTTCACTTGGGTAAAAGTAAGATAGAGTACATATATTGTAGGTTTAGCAAAAAACAAGATGAGAATCATGCGTTTAAAATTAAACTTAGAGATGATATGGTACCACAAGTTTCCAATTTCAAGTACTTGGAATCAATTATACAAAATGGTGGGAAAATTAATGATGTTAGTCACAAAATACAAGCTTGGTGGTTAAAATGGAAAAAGACATCAAGATTTATGTGACCATAAAGTACTTATCAAGCTAAAAGGAAAATTTTACCGCACGACAATACGACTAGCTATCCTTTATGGTAGTGAATGCTGGGCCTTAAAGGAACAACATGAGAAAAAAGTGGAAGTGACAAAAATGAGAATGCTAAGGTGGAAGAGTGGACAAACGAAAAAAGACAAGATACAAAATTAAGTATACTAAAGAATATTGGAGTAACACTTGTAATGGACAAGTCATGATGACTGAAAATCATCTTATGTGATTTGGTCATGAGCAGAAAAGACCTTTAGAGGTGCCAGTAAGGAAAGTGGATTGCATAACTATTAGTCCGGTAAAGAGGGGTTGAGAGAGACCCAAAAGAACCTTAAACGAATTTATTAAAAGAGACTTTTTGATTAACCAGATTTCTGAAAATTTGGTTTTTGACCAAGCACAACAGCATCGTATGATTCATGTAATTGACCTCACCTAGTGGATAAGGCTTGGTTGTTGTAAAATCTTGATTGAGAAAAATCATTGTAAAATCCCAATTTAAATCGTAAAATCCCCCTTCAAATCATGGGATTTTACAATATCACTTTGATTCTGAAAATTCCTCAAAAAGCCTCTTGTTGAACCCTAATGTAGTTGACACCTCTTTCATATCTCCTTTTATCAAACCCAATTTGCCTCTAGCAGCTTTAAATCCTCACACTGTTGTCAACATTCAACAGTCCTCTTGGTATGTGCAGCCTGGTCTGTAACTCAAACCAACAGTGTGCTACTGCTGAATTTGAGTCTAGTGCTGTTGTTCTTGCATCTTTTCTATTCTGATCTATTTTTTACTCATGCCAACTTATGGAATATGAATTATGATTTGTGAGTGCTACTTTGTTTAAGTGCGTTTATTGATTTAAAGGATTTTTTTCCCTAATTATTGTATTTTATATGCATAATGTGAATTTATATGCTTATATATGAATTTTGTAAAATCTTACAATACCATTTACGATTTATGATTTTCACTCCCCTTTACAATTTAAAGTAAAATCTCAATTTTAAGTACCTTGCTTCCTAGAGCCCCAAAATCTATCCTTCCCACTCAATTTCACAGTGAATTCACCAGAATGTTATTCTGTTTTCACTGTTTCCTGTTCAAATCTTAGAAAACAGGAAGCAGGATGAAGACAAGGTGGCACTTTCGTAATTAAAATTGATAACAGAAAACATTATTAGAAACCAAACAAGCCCTTAGAAGTTGATACCTAGGTTGACTAGGATAAGGATTTAAAAGAAGATAAAGGTCATCATAGATAAAATATAACAGCTCTACAATACAGTTGGCTTATGAACTGATTCATAATCATACACAACATTTTATCCATGCAGAAATTGCACTAATCCACATTAAAAGCACTAGAAGTAATCATCTATCACTTAAGTTTTATTTCCCCAATTAACCTCTATTCATCTGATTTAACCACTGATATTAGTGGTTCGCATAAAAGGAATAGCACTTCTAAATGTCACTGCATCCTGGAATCTGTCTTGATAAAAATACTTTGGATTCAAACCTGATTCTTAAGGTAATGTTGCTTCTGCCCAATCTTTATAATTTTCTCAAAATGAGATTTCAGTGTATCCTCCTCCATTGGCCCTTGCAAACGCTGAAACAACTGCCTGGCACTACCCTGCTAAAGATACATCATTCGAAAGATCTGTTTAATCAAAGCTGCAAAATGTAGGTCAACCATGGGGTTCCCCCAATGCATCCAAATATAATAAACAATGAAAAATGATTAAAAGAAAACAATGCCTTAGGAATTCCAGGTAACGTAGACGGATAAGACTGTGAAGACCCTGAATCTTCAGCGCTATCTGCCCCATCCCCAGCACTTCTATCCATTAAAACTTTATGACGTTCCTTGCATTCCTTTGGTTTCCGAAAGATACACTGGAAATATTGTAAAATGTCATGCTATCAGCAAATACAGATTAAATGCGAACACCAAATCATAAATTAAATAAAATTTCAGCATTTAAATTCATAATGAACATTGCATCAGTTTCAAAAGATACAGTAAATGTGCACAGTACACCTGACCAAAGTACTACCAATTACTGAAATTTTTTTCCAAGTTATGTGTAAAGCTGTCCTATGAAGCAGGAGGTGCAATCGGTGGGTGTCAATATAATAATATCTTTCGAAGATGAATTTTTTCAGCAATGGAATGTGACAAGGTAATAAAACAGGTCCTGCAACCATGACACTTTTCTTATAAAACCCATATGTGGGTATAATTACCTTGATTTGGAGAGTACTGTTGATGGCATCACTTACAAGCTCCCAGTTTGGACCCATATCATGCACCAGGACCACAAGAGCCTGCAACAGGTAGAACAGTAAGGGTAAGCCTTTTACAAAACCCAGTTATTCAGGTCTAAAATATTTATTAAAAAGAACAAAAGAAAAAAATAATAATAAAGCAAATGAATTCCAAACAACCTGATCTTCAAATAGTGACCAAGGACTTCCAGAACCAGGCTGTCCAGCAGAAATCTATTAGCAAAAAATTTAAAAAAAATATAAATAACAGAAAGAAAATTTGCTAGAAATGACTATCTAAATTCACATCAAAATTGACCTTCACTGCTTTAGCTTTCCTGCCCCTGTCTCGTGCACTAATGATCTTAATAAATTTATTAGGATTGGACATGTTACTCATTTGTGAAGCAGCAGGGGAAGGAATAGAATTAGTCATTGGAGCAACATTGTCCAAAGGATTATCAAGTGATTGCTTCATTATCTTCGGCTTCTTCACATTATGTTGCCCATACAAGCCTTCAGAACAAGACAGTTAAAAATGTAAAGCATGAAGAAAATAGAATACTAATATTAATTGTAAGATTTAATTTTGATGCATTGTCAATGTGAAATAATACATGATGGATATGACTTTTAAATTAATTATTAAAAGAATCAGTCATTCTCATTGATATGACAATCTATGACTGGATGACAGTGTAAAACTTCTACACTGTCAATGCATTCCGGTTTAATTGTAACTGTAATAAGACATGTTTCTAGATCCATGATAAAATTAGCTAGTTTTACCACTGTTTCCATTAGATTCGAAGTGATGACTATCCACTCTCTTCTTGGAATGATCCCTCTGCATTTAGAAAACACCATTAGAAAATAATAGTCATAAACAGTGTATACAGTAAATTTAGAAATACCTGCAGAAAATTGGAGGTCTAGGTAGCAATCCTAGGATCAAATTGTTATAACTTTCTGATTTTCCAAAAACGAAGAAAAACAAAGACAGACAACCTTTTGACGTGCCAAAAAGAGATAAAAGAGTCGCTGTCTTAATAATTGTACTTAAGTAATTCCCAGTTTTACTTAAAACTAGAGAAGCATCCATAAAACAGCACAAGAAAAACTCCACAAATTGTAAAAAACAAAATGACTGTTAAGAAACTTAGACTTCAGTCATTCCAAAAGCTAGCTCATAGGAGGAGGACTATCTTTAGCCCTTCTAAGGAATATTTTGGCTCTATTCTTAACCAATGTGGGAATCTTAACAATGACTGTGCTTTATAACAAATTACATAATTGCCATTGGAGTGGCAAATTTTTCAATAGTTGAGCGACACAAGTCCTAAGTACTGGATTATATGGATAGATTTCTATACAACTATAAATACTCTATCTGACAAGCACCCAATTCAATGCACAATACTTGATTTGGGATAAGGATAGGTGGCTTCTTCCACTGCAAATGCACATGGCCTTTCCAATGGAATTTCCCAGATAGTGTAGGGATTGGGCAGCTTTGTCCCATTGATTTACCTTTTTTCTTTGTTATTTTCCAACTTGTACTTTAGCTCAGGAGGATTCCCAATCTTCCCTTCATCCTAATCAATTTGTCAAAGACGTCATTGCTATGAAGCACAGACACCTCTTGTTTGAAGTGTCATGGTGCTACATACATTTGATACCAAAACTTCTTACACACTTGTTCGACAAGGTCAACCACTCCTTATTAGGAGTCCAATTAAAACCTCCATATGGCTTAGACACTTGAGTTGACACTTAAAAATAGATGGGCACACTCTAGTATTATTAATATATATATATATATATATATATATATATATATATATAATTTTAAGACAAATAGCTTAAAAGATAATGTAGTAAAAAACAATGTCTCTTACTTTTTTTGTAAGGCTTATTATCATAGGAAAAAAATAGAAAACTTAGCATATTGATTTGAGAAGGTTAACGTTTTGAAAGTTACAAGTTATCCAAGTCATTTTAGAATTCTTATAACTTCTAAAATTTCAGAAGTTGCATCATTAGGGAGAAATAAAAATACAATAAAAAATTTTATTAGCAACAATTGTAAGTTAAAATTCCAAATTTCCTTTTCAATTATTCACTGATATATTGCTCATATAAACATCCAGCCAGCTTTTACAAGAGAAGCTACAGAGAGATTGGGTATTTCTGAAGTTGCCACTTTACAGGCTTTAATCATTGCCTAAACGACCAAATGAAAAGCTTAGCCCTCATTTGTATAGCCTGAGATTGTAACTGTCCAGAAGACAGTAAGAGAGATTGTAACTCTCTAGAAGACAATAAATTATAATATAGGGAGGACTTGTATAAATAGAAAGGAGGGAGAGTTAGTGAAGCACTTCAGATTTGGATTTAGAAAATTACAGCAGTGGGAGGGATACTTTCTGTTTTTCTGTATTCACATCTCTAGTTCAGTTCATACTCAGTTCATATATCAATCTGATATTGAGCTAGAGTTTGAGCTTTGTCTTCAATACAGTTTCCAGTTCTTCCCATCATTTTTGAACCAGCTCAATCAGAAACAATAGAAGTGAGATTCCACTGCCAAATATCTCTATCACTCAGATTCAAAAGAAGATAAAATTCCAAGACAATTAAAGAGTTAAGGGTCCTAAAATCTAATAAAAATTTCAGACTGGAAGTTCATGTAAAGAAAAACTAGGCAAGGAACATACTTTGAGGCAGGACTATTATTCTGTACAATAATGTTCTCCTCACTTTATTATACAAACTATCACCATTCACCAAAACCCTAAGATATCAGTGAATATTTGTATACAAGAAGCATAATCCAATTATCCGAAGATTCATATTCCAGGGAACCATGGAGAAGTTTCAGTGACAAGTGATAACATGGTTGGAATCACATTGATTCTCATTAAAAGCATGCCTACTCAAATTACCAGCTGCCAAACTGTAGTATCTAAATAAAACAGCAAGGTCATTTGTCTATCATAACATCTCTGGAAGACCTAATTCCAAAGATCCTAACCCCCTTTCTTTCGGGCCCTATCCAGTCATCAATTCCTTAAGATCAAAGAAAATCCCTCATAATTTTCTTGATTGTCTACTCCATTCCTACCATAATCCCAAAACAAGAAAGGAAATGAAGGAGAGGGACCAGCAGCTCTGGAAAAGGATAGGCTTAATGATTATACCAGCAACAAAATAATGAGGGGAAAGAAAGGCACCCTTTCTATCCTTTTAAGAAAGTTCTTTTGAATCACAAACTCCCACAAAGAATTAGCCAATAATTTACTTCCAACATCAAGGAACTTTCAAAATTTGGCACATCCATCCAAATAATAAACAAAGGGCGAAGAAGTCAAACAATTACTTTCTCATTTAGTCAAAACTACAAAGCATTAGACCATTTTTTCTACAAGCTAAAGATGGCAAGATCCAAAAAGTATTTGCTTTGCTCAGACCACAATAACCAATGAGTTAGCAAAACTAAATCTGTCTCATGGAATTTCCACAACTATAACTTTGCAGCATATATACAGAATCTAAATATTATTAATCATGCCAAAATTTGAGCTTCATGTTAATTGTACATACTTAAAAATACTTGAAAGAAATTTACTGCCCGATTCAAGTTTTGTTTCATGATGTTGAAATAGTAAGGCTCATAATATTACATTAAGGAAATTTGGCCTGAAAAAAGGTTACCTGTTCATTTAGAATAGAATCCAACTGCCATCCCTGGTCATATGTAGAACCCTGCAGAAATAATAGTTAAGCAAATACAGATTTTGAAATAATAAAAATATACCTCCACATCTGAAAAATAAGCAAGCCTTAGAGTTGCATATTTTTTTTTATAAGCAGCCTTAGAGTTACATAAATACAAATTAATGATTACCAAAGCCTTTGCCTTCTTCTTCTTCTTTGTTTTAACAGATGTTTCTGCACAGTCATAAGATGACTGTTTCTCAAAATCTGTAACTGACTCCACCTCCATACTTTTCTGGATCAGGGGTCCAACATGTATCTGCTCCTCATGAAAGGAATTGGTATCGCCACTTGAAGCATCTGCCTTAGCTTGAACCTGTATCATCCCCATGTTGCCAGTGAAAGGACTTAAAACTCTATGCCTAGTAGCAGTTCGCATGCGTTTTGTTGGTACTGGCCCAACATTTAAACCAGCAGGTCTTTTCCCAAACACCATGGATGGTTGAGTTCCAGTTGTATAGTGCACATAAGGCAAATCAGTACCAGAATCACCACACCTATGAGCGTACGACTTCAAGTTTTTATGTTTCTTATGTGCAGATTTTGATGATTTGTTGCCCTCATAAACACTAGGCAAGTAATAGGTACTGGTTTCTCCTTCTTCCTCATCATATGCATTCTCTTCAGAACCAAATTCTATTTCAATAGACAAAAGAAAGTAGTGATGTGATGGGTTTCTGAGTAATCAACAATGTCCTAAAAAATCCAAACAATGCAAGTAGTTTCAATAGTACCTGCTGCAGTATCATAGACGGATGTTTCAACTTCCTCTTGAATGATACTTCCAGTTTTCTGAAAATTTTTAGATTATTGACCCAATATGTCAAAAAAAAAAAAAAAACTCATTTACATAAATAAATATTTCAACCAATAAGAATAAAACACACTCCTGAAACAGCTTTGTCATTTAGGAGGGAGTAAAAGATATTAAGCGAGCATCTCTTTCTTTTTTGTGATAAATTAAGTAGCTGAGCAGCTGTGGGTACAATTTACCTCAAACTGTAGGAAATGAGATTCAATAGATTTTCTGTATGTTTCCATTGCAGCGGGAGGAACTTCATAGAAAAGACGTTCCTGTAATTTTAAATACATATGAAATAGTTGCTTGCTTACAATCTTACATCAATTATAACAAAATAATTGCAAAAGTACTGCACAAAAATCCAAAACTATATCATAAATTAGATTAGAAAACAATGTCCAGTGGACTTCAAAATGAATATTGCATTTAGCAGTAACATGTCGCAAATGAACATGTGACACAATCATGTACTGTTAGCAAACCAATAATAAAACAGGTCTATTTTAGGAAGAGAAGTGAACCAGTGGATAATGAGGACAAATAGTAATTGATATTAGTTAGCTGCATTTAGTATGGAGGTTTGTTACAGTCAGTTAAGGGGGCTACTGTATGTTCAAGAATTAGGTGTTATGGGCAGAAGATTGTAAGACAGTTAGGAGAGTCCAAGGTCTCTTTAATTTCTCTGAGATTTGACTTGCTTGCATCATTCTCAGTCCGACTCAAATTGAGTACAGAACTGAGATTTTGTTCTTCCTTCAATAAAAGATTACTAGCTTTCTTTCTATCTCAAATACCAAAGTAATCACATATACAGAGTGAGCAAGACAGAGATGCAAAGCTAATGTTAAAATAAATATTTTAATAAGAAAATAAAACAATTTGTTAGATACCTCATTAAGATGCTCATCCCATGACATGTCGACAGTGCTCGAGTCAAATATCTTTTCAGGTGTTGTTGGTGCTTCTGCTTGAGAGGAAATTCCATGAGATCTATTAGTCTTTAAAAATCTTAAAGCATATGCATGCACGTTAAGTGCAGCATGTTTTTCAGGACTTTGTCCATCCAAAGTTTTGCTTGTTTCCTGACCAAAACCCAACACGTTTAATCATCAATAACAAATATCTCAAAACAACGAAAACTAAATAAACCAATTAGTTAAAAAAAAATAGAAAAAAGGAAATAAATTATAGCATTTCAAATCTCCCAGAACAGAACCATAACACATGAAACAATAAATAACAAAATGGTTTTGATCTGGAATTTATGAAGCATCTAATCTACTTGTGAATAAAAGACAGCCATCTCTCAAATAATTATATCAACAAACAATGGCCAAACAAACGACAAGAAATGATAATTAAAAACAATATACTTTGTTTAAATGTCATCTCCAAATGTAAAAAAAAAGAAAAAAAGAAAAAGAGAATATTCCATTGCAAAATTTACTCTTTTATGTCTTAGGCTTTACCCTATAGAATATATGCTTGATGGTTAAAATTGAGAAAGGTATTGAGAGTTATTTATAACCATAAAGTACAAATTAAGCTGAAGTTAAAGTTTTATCATACTACAATACGACACATTATCCTATACAATAGTGAATGTTGGGCTTTAATGGAACAACACAAGTAAAAAAATGGAAGTGACAGAAATAAAAATATTACAATAGATGTCACACAAGAAAAGGAGAAGATAAGAATAATTGTATACGTGAGAATATCGGAGTAGTACTTAAAGTGGAAAAGATGACTTAAAACTATCTAAGGTGGTTTAGTTACATGCAAAGAATACCATTGGAAGCGTCAATAAAGCAAGTATATGATATGACTTCTAGTTCAATAAAAAGGAGTAGAGGAAGACCCAAAAACACCTTAGAGAATTTTATTAAAAGAAATATATTGATTAAAAATGTTTCTAGAGATTTGGTTTTTGACTGAACTTAATGGCGTCGTGTAATCCATATAGTCAACCTCACCTTAGTGGGATAAAGTTTGATTGTTGTTGTTGTCATCTTAACCATTACATAAATATTATGACACCACCAACACTCATCAAGCATAATAAAGAGTAACCACTTGTGCAAATTTATTTACTATGTCTATTTATGAATGAACATAAAGGCATAATAACTCAAATAACCACCAAGGTAATTAAAATCGGAATTTTACTTCAAATCGTTAAGGGAAGTAAAAATCGTAAATCATAAAATCATAAATCGAATCGTAAGATTTACAAAAATTATATATACATGAATGTAAGTTCATATTCTACAGCTGAAATTAAAAAGAATATATTAAATCACTAAAAACTGTTGCCTTGTCTGGTCTCAGTTTAGGGTTCCACGAAGAAACCAGAGGAAGATGAGAAAAAAATAGCAAATGAGTAGGTTGGGACAGAGAAATCGCAAAGAAGAGAAGACGTCTTTTGCTAACAGTGCACATGAAGTCATTCTTAATAGGTCTAGGGCTTGACAAAGAAGAGAAGAATGCGGGACTTCCTTCGCGCCTAATTAAAAAGATGGATGGGGCTTGGGTTATAAAGCATTTGGGCCAAAATCTAGAACTGCCCACATTTTTCTGAAATCAGCAGCAAATCGGGATTTTACTGATTTCATGATCTGAATCGTGATTTCACTATGATTTCACCTTGCTCCGATTTTTGTTGCGCTTGGAATCGTTTGGCTGGGATAAAGATTTTACGATTCACATCCCGATTCTAACTACCATGATAACCACACATAAATGTATTTGAACAATCTCTATTACTAAAATTCCAGATTTTGCAAAGCACAACATCCAACCAGTTCTAAGGGCATTCTGAATCCACTTCGACATTATCTCAATATGAAGTAAATCATGATTAACAGTCCATAAATTTTATAAAGCAAAATAGCATGGCTTTTAATTTATTATTAGTTTCAAAAATCTATCAACAGTGTTTCAAATTCTACTAATATATGATTACTCCCTTAATACATTCAAAAGCTGTTCACGAGTAGTAATAATTAAGTAAAATAAAAGCACTCATAAAAATAGTAGTACATAGCTGATAGGTCACTCCGTTGATAGTTTGTCTAAACAGATTACTTAGTTAATCCCCATTAGTTGGTTAGTTAGGTGAGTTAGTTGAACAAGGCATGTTGCCTATAAATAAGAGTGGGGA
This sequence comes from Abrus pulchellus subsp. cantoniensis, assembly GCA_024086825.1. Classification (NCBI taxonomy): domain Eukaryota; kingdom Viridiplantae; phylum Streptophyta; class Magnoliopsida; order Fabales; family Fabaceae; genus Abrus; species Abrus pulchellus. Next base: position 20,005,313 of record CM044056.1, read on the forward strand.
TTAAAGAGGGAAGGGGGCAATTGGTGAAAGGAAATTGGGGCCTTTATGGCATTGGGAGGTGCAGGCCCTTGAAGTTCTGCAGTGTGAGTATGGTAATTGGGATTCATCCCTAATTCTCCTTAATAAGATACCTAGTTCCTATCAATAGCCCTCTCACAAACTTCAACAGAGCAATATTTTAATAATTAGTGACAATCAGAAGTTGAATTTTGGTCAGCCAAACAATGCAAATCATAGGAGAAATCAGAGGAGAGTAAAATTGTGGTCAAATCGTGATTTAGATCGTAAAATCGGTGAAATCACGATTTGCTTCCGATTTCAGCAAAATGCGGATTGGATTTGGATCTCAGCTCAAATTCTTTATAACCCAAGCCTGACCCAACTTTGTTTAGGCGCGAATGAAGTCCCACGTCCTTATATCCTTCTTTTCTTCTTTGTCAAACCCTAGACCTCCTCAAAGAGACTTGGTGTGCACTATACAGCATTTAATCATGAATTCTTCACGATCTCTCTGGTTTTCTCTGCCCCAATCCTAGTTGTCAGCTATTTTCTTCTCATCTTGCTCTATTTTCTTCGTGGAACTCCAAACTGACAAGGCGACAACAACTTGTTAGTTGTTTTCTTCTTGCTCTTTTTTTACATCTTGTCCGAGAATGGCTTCAAACATAGCTGGTGGTCAAAGCTCAGGTGGTGGCATTTCTGGGTCACTCCCAACTGCAACCGACAGCTCCACTGCTGTGGGCTCTTCAAGCGTGTCTCATAGGTTGATTCCCCAGAATGCTCATGGAAACAGGGGTCATGTGGGATGGAAATATGGATTTTCAGTTAAAAGAACTGTGAAGGTTCAATGCAAATTCTGCCAAAAGGTACTAAATGGAGGTATTTATAGCTTAAAGCACCACTTGGCTAAAACAAATCAAAATGTTGAACCTTGCAAATCTGTTCTTGAAGATGTGAATAAGGAAATGATGGAGATTATTACTTCCTTGATGAAAAAAACAGCAAACAAAAATGACTCTTTAAAAGTTGGTGAAAAGAGAAAAGCCACTGGAAGGTGCTGAAGTTGAGAGTGTTGGGATTAGATAGTTTTGAAAGAAAAGGGGTGTCAGTCCACAAGCCACAATAAACAGCATATTTCAAGAAGAGTATAAGGGAGGATGCATGTCAAGCAATTGCAAGATTTTTTTACAACAATGCAATAGCTTTCAATGTGGCAAGAAGTGAAGAATTTCTACCATGTCTTAGTTAATTGCATGACAAAGCGCAGGATTTAAGCCACCCTCTTATCATGAGATTAGAGTGGAGTACTTGAAGCAAGAAGTGAAGTTGACAATGGACCTTATTGAAGAACTTAAGGCTGTATGGAAGAGTGTTTGGTGCACAATAATAACAGATGATGGACTGACAAAAGGAAGAGAACTATTCTGAACTTCTTAGTGAACAGCTCCGAAGGTATAGTATTTTTCAAATCAATTGATGTTTCCCACATCACCAAAACAGCTGACAAAATAATCAAGATGCTTGATGAAATTGTGGAAGAAGTTGGTGAGAAAAACGTAGTGCAAATTATGACCGATAATGCAGCAAACTATGAAGTTTTTGGAGAGATGTTGATGGAGAAAAGGAGGAATTTATACTGAACTCCTTATGCTACACACTACATTGATGTAATGTTGGAAGACTTTGAGAAAAATATACCCCTCCATGAGGAAACAATTCCAAAGGGACTTCTCTCATTTCATTATTGCAGCGCTTCACAAAAGGAAAAGATTTGGTGAAACCAGGCATCACTTGATTTGCCACTTCATATTTAACTTGGGGGTGCCTTCATGAGAACAAAGGAGCTTTGTTAAGAATGTTAAATTGGTGGAGGAAGTTGTTTTGGACAACAAGTTTTGGAAGAATATTCTAATTTGTTTACAGGGTGCATATCCTTTAATTAAAATCCTTCATTTGATTAATTCAGATGAAAATCCAGCCATGGGCTTTGTTTGAGGCAATGGACCAAGCTAAAGAAGCCATCCATATAGCTTTCAATGAAATCAGGAAGATGTTATTGATTATCTATCAAATTTAGTTAAAATTAAAATTTTGTGGTCTTTTATTCATTGTTTGAAAATTAACCCATTTTATTTATTCTTTAGTTACATGCCTCTACGGAATATCAGTGATAATAGATGGGACAAATAGCTTTATAGGAATTACATTATAGTCCTGGAATTACAGTTGATATTGAAGTTAAACTAGGACAAGGATGGTGCCTAATATTGAAGAACGGGCCAAGATTGATATTTAAATTGATGATTTCAAGAAACATCAATTGTTTTTTGGTAGCCCCTTAGCTAGAGGGGCACTTCATAAGAAGACCTCAACTGATTGGTGAGTCATATGGAGATAAATCTCCAGAGCTTCAAAAGTTTGTCAATTATCTGCAAGCCTACAAATTGTTAAACATCAATTGTTAACGTAATTGGAGTATACTTGAGATAGTAAAATTTTTAGTAAAGTTGTTTTCAATTATCTGCAAGCCTACAAATTACTTATAATAATTATATTTGAATGTGTTTAAGTCCATACCAAGAGAAGAAATCACTTGAAGCAAAAGACTGTGAATGATACTGATGTTGTCTTTGTCATGGCTAATTCAAAATTGGTAAAAAAAGAAGCAACTTAGGAGAGCTCGTGAGCTATCTAATGATGAGTGGATTGCAGAAAATGATGTTGGGGATATTGAAGGGTTAGATATTGAAGGGTTGGACTTGGATTTACACAATTTGGACATGGATGGAGATGAGAACTTGGCCCAAAACCAAGCTGGACAGAATGCTATTGAGAATGATGTTGATATGCCAAATTTAGATGATGAAGTTGATGGAGATGAAGATGAATACCATATGGTGGATCCTTATGATTTTAATGTGGCACAATTGTTAGATTAGACATCTTAGAATATTACTAGTTAGTAGCCAATTTAATTTTGGTGTTTGTGCCTTGTAATTTATCAAAAAATGGTGATTTGACTATTTTGAATTCTTAACTTATTACATTATGGGTTATGCTTGATAGTCTCCTTATGGAATATGGATTATTTAAGTACTTTAATTGATATAATGTTTTTTTTTTAATTTCAGCTATTTAAATAAGCAGAATATGAACTTATATGTATAAGAATTTTGTAAAATCTTAAGTTCAATTTACAATTTTACGATTTACGATTTTCACTTCCCTTAACGATTTGAAATAAAATCCCGATTTTAACTACCTTAGTCTCCTAGTGCATTATTGTTGTTCTCTCAACTTCTCACTCTCTATTCAAGATTTCTGGTGGTCCCCCCCTCTCCTCTACAAGGGTTCCCATCTTCTATCTGTCTTCTCCTACTCTTTTTGCTTGTTGTTTGTTGTTTGGGAGACAAATGGGTCCTCATATTTTGTTTATCTTTTTGAAAGGCTATATATTGAATTTGAGCAGTCACTTTTTTTTTTATTAATGTGACTGAATGTTATGATTTGAATCCTAGCTTGCTTACAAGTATATGTCACATTGTTCGCTATAAACTATTTGACTTCAAAATGTTAATATACTAGATGTTTTGATGTTTCTTTATGTTACAATGCTCTTATATTTGTGTTTTTTATGATTTGTGATGTTGAATCTTATGATTCAAGATACGATTCGATTCATGATTCAAATAACAAGGCTTATGATTCACAGCTTGAATCCCGATTTAACTACCTTGTCAGAAACTACAACATTACAAGTACACTACATATAAAATGCATATATATAACAATATAAATAAGGTTTGGCTTGGTTTATCCTCAAAACCTTGAGCTAATCTATACAACCAGTTTACACAATTTGGTTCAGACTTTTGAGTTCACCAGCTCATTCAAGCTGTCAAGAGTATAAGCCTAACCTAGTTCATTATTTTCTATATTGTACAGTAGGTGTTGCGCTTCTAATAGTTAGTTTGTTTAGGCGCTGCAGTTGCCTCTGTTGTGAATTTGTGACTAACTGACAGTTGCATGACAGCTGTCAGTGAGTGGTTATATAGGCTGTAAGTTCTATTAAATAGAGAGATCCTACAAGATCCATAATGTGTAATCACTTTTATTACTGTTTATCAATAAAATCAAATTTCTTCCTTCATTCTCTCTAAAACTTTCTGTTTCTCTTGATTTTTCTCTCATTTTCTCAAATCACTATTACAAGTTTACATGATTACACAGGCTGTATATGCAATACACGATATCGATTGTGTAGCTTAAAGTAGCAACTTTTAAATCCATACTAAATGATTTACTGACAGCAACTCATTAAAAAAATTAGAAAAAGAAAATTCATATAACAGTAAAATTCTAGCAAGACAATGACCAAATTCGTATAGCACTGTTTAATTTGTGGATAGAGTAAAAAGGGACAGAAAATAACCAGCAGCAAATTGGAATTTCTTCTTCGGTCCCTAGAAGCTTTATTTCCATAAACATTCCCAGATTCAACAGAACCAACAATGCATTCAGGATCATCATTTTCTAGAAGCATCTCAGCTGAATGCCAAAATTGCATGACAGCATTTGCAATCTTGTGAGACAAAATTTTTATCCCTAGTTGTTTGTTTAGTTTTTCAAATCTTAACTGACAAGTAAAAGCTGCCCGATGACCGAATTGTGCAGCAGCAGCTATCTTCCAAAGACGCTCCTACAAATGCATTTTTTGAGGACAATGAAAAATCATTTCAACAATCACATATAAATTTAATCAGGATTTTTATTTTGCTAGTTTCTAAATGAAAAAGATTGCACAAAAGGTATGAGAAAGTATAATATCTATCACCAGTAGGAAGTATTAAAAATAAAACCTGTGCAAAATCATTTGCCAACCATGCCATTTCCTCAAGAACAAAACCCCAGTGTGACTTTCTGTGGTTCAACTTGGGTAAAGAGCGAATAGATAACTCTGCAATTCTCTTCCTCTTGGCCTGTTTAGAGTATCATGTCAGACCTTTAAAATTTACTGAACATCCAAAATATAACCAAAAAATGTAAACAATAATCACTGGAAATGGAAAACAGAAATAGAGACCTCTATAATTTGAGCCTCTTCCAGAATAGAATCTTCATGAGCTCTGTCTGCTAACTTCATATTGTGCGTAGAACCTGGTTGACCATCAGAGGTGGCACTAGTAACCTTTTCAGCTGCAGCAGTCTGAGGAAGTTCTACTAATGACAAATCTGCAGGAGCCTGATGTCTTTCATAGCTGGTTTCCTTCACAGAATTTGAATGATCCACTAAGACAGTATCCTTATCAGATTTTGTTATGGTACTATCATTGTGATGTACTCCCTTTATATTTGACAAGATAGAACTGTTAATAGGGACATCTTCCTCAGCTTTGACAACATTACCACTACCAGAATGATTTTGATTACCAGCATCATGCTTGTTGCTAAGAGTAGCACCATTTTCACTTTTGGTCTTGTGCCTATCTTTCACAACTTCACAGCCCACAAAGGTCAGTTTATTCTCTAATGCAAATGGTTGTTCCATGTTATTTTCATTAGCATCAACATTCTTTATATTAGTACACATATCACTATCATTATTTACATCTCTACCTAAACTAATATGTGTGCCCGAGGACTCTAAATTGAAATTCTTCGGGCCTAATGTAGCAATGTTATTTTGGCCTTCATTTAGTGCACTTTTCCTGCCTACTTCTACATTGCCAAACCCATTTGGCTGACAATGATAAGTCCCATTTTCAGGTTTTGTAGTAAGTACATGAGGTGAAGGCTCATGATCAACAGCAGCTACTGGCTCCCTTGATTCAACAGCATTAGCTTCTCCAGAAGCCATGATAACTGGGTTTCGAACAGTGTTAACTTCTGAAGGTAGAGTTCCATGATTTCCTTTTAAGTTTCTATTCACAGTAATATTCAATTTATCATGAGGAACACTAGCACTGCCACTAGTGGATTGATGATCTCGGATCCCAACCAGTTCATTATTGAGTGTATTATTAGTTACCAGACTTTTAGTACCGATATCACCATTTAAACTGGAAGGCTTTGGCTTAGATACAGAAGGCAAATTAGGGTTCCTTTGGTTATTTGCTTCAGATATTAATCCCTTCACTTCCCTTGAAGCTCCACGAGGACCATGATTTGGTCGAGATCTGTTCCTTCGTGCATATGGCCGGAAAATAGCAGAATCTTCAGTCTCCCTAACATTTTGACTCCCATCAATTTGGGAAGACTGTTCTGACGGAGCATTATTATTCCTTCTATTTGAATGCAGGCACCTCCTCTCAGTTTCAGGAAACTCATTCTCACCATCAAAAAGTAGGAGATTATCAGCAGTATTAGGTTCACTAGCCAAAGGAGCACCTGGTCTAACACTACTGTCAACAGAGTCACCATGAGGGGAGGCAGTCAATGCAAAACTACCTTTTGCTTCACTGAGATCAGAATAGGAGAAAGAATAAAAAGAGTATCATTAAGAAAATTAATACACAAAGGATATTTATAGAAAAGTAGCACACGTACATGCATGGAAAAACTAAATGTGAATAGCCAACCTGGTCACAAACTGCTCATGATGCTGATCAGTGAGTGAAGTAGACTGGACGCTAGCTGAGGCAGCATTCCCTGACTTAAAGTCCAGAGGATTCCCACCCTGCACTTACAAAGTAGAGGTGGCCATTATTTACATCAAAGTATTGTGAGATATGAAGTGAAAAAGATCAAAACTTTCTTACTTTTTCAAGAAATTCTAGTTCTCTTCTTCTTTCTTCACGAGCATCATACTCCTCTCTGATATCACATGCAATAATCATTCTTTTACATAAGTATTATGGATTGGCAATCAAAATGTAAGAAAACAAAATGCAACCACACGAAGGGTTTTCCCATCACCTGAGCTCTGCTTGAGCCTTCTCAATTGCTGCTCTGCGCGGAGAGATCTTCAAACCTATCCCAACTCCGCCGTCAACAACTCCTCCCATAGAATCGACCTCAGCATTTACAACAAGTGCAGATCCTGAGTTATATCCATGCATTCCCAACCTCTAATATCTTAGAGCTTTACTTCGCATCTATTAATGATTCAGCCAAATTTGTGAAGAAAAGAGGGTTAAAAAGCATAAATTAAATGACCAAGCAATTCATAACAATAAACAATTATTAACAATATCAGGATACCCAAAACTTCCCATCAGTCAAGAATTTGAATACTATTATGTTAAAACTATATGACAGCAATACACAAGGTACACACTACACAGACCTAAAATATGAACTAAAATAAACATATTATTATGAACTCAATTTTGTCCCTACATACAAAAGCAAGGAAACCTGCTATTTGAAGACAAGCAAACTTGGCCCCACCAGATAGTTAACACAGATATCCCCAGGATCTTTCAAGGATCAGTTATAAAGGATCCAAATCCATTATATCCTCTCCCAATCTGTTATCAAGGGATAGAATCCATTTAAATCATGTAATGACACTAGGTTACTTGTTAATCAAGCATCTCATTCTCACCACAATAATAGGGACTAAGCCCTCAGGTAATGGATTGAATGTAATATACTAGCCTCCTAGGGACATACTAACTTAGTGTTGGAGTGTGTTTGCTGCAACCATCATCAGCCTTGGTGGAACATAAATAAACATGAAAAGCACCCCATGAAAGTTTGAAATATGTGACCCACTTTTCAGCAAGTATTAATTCACTATCAAAAAGGTTCATACTAATTAGAAAGTGAAATGGACTAACTATTAAGTTAGGATGTTAAAAGGAACACCTATCAAACAATGGTTAGGTAGTTGCAACATACTTTATTGGCTATTTATAAACGGGAACAGGAAAGCAAATGCTAAACCAGAAAAACATTGCAGAATCTACAAAGATACTAACTAATAGCAACAAGAATAATGGTATGATAGTTAATATTTGAAGTACTAGTCACTAATAAATGCACAGAAGGAGAAACTATTGCATGCATGAATGTTACTGCCAATGGTTTTATTCCCTTCAAATTTCAAACAAACGTTGCAGATTATACATTTATGCTTCAAATTACTAGGCTGCCACTTCAAAAGCTCGCATTCTATTTAGTTTCCCAATATGGGTACACAAGCCCCCTGCATTTAATAGCACATTAATGCCAGGTACCTATAAACAGACAAGCCTGAATCCATTTCCAACACAATGCACAACACAGTCGCAAAGAGACAACAACCCAGCACAATTCCCCCAACAAAATTAAAGCCCTAACAGCACTCATTTCCACAAATTCCCCCAATTGGCATGATCCTAGGGTTTCCAGGGGAACACACAAAATGCCAAAATCACAAAAATTGAGGCAAGAAAACCACCTTAATTCACGAAAGGGTCGCAGAATTGGAAGGTAGGGCAAAACCTAAGAGCCCCAAGAGGCCGTTTCAACTCGAAGTTTCTCTCTCCTAGGGTTTTGGAAAAGGGACAGTTGGATCACGAATTGGCCATGGAACGTAACATGTAGCGGAAAATGTCAGGCATGGAAGCAATCGTGAGGAATCAAAGGTGGCCAATTTGGGTAATCGTGATGGTGATTTTGCTCCTCTTTCTCTCTATATTCTGCACGTTGGTTGTTCTTCGTGCGCGTGTGGAGAGGGACTATGCGAGTTGTGGGCTGGGCATGAAGACGACGACGTTCGAGGGGGCTTCAGAATAAACTATTTTTTTGGACTTCCATTTTGGGCTTTTTATTTATTGCTTCTTGCAGTTACTTCTTTCTTATTGAATTAAAAATTAAATTGCCGAAATAAATTGAATTAAAAAAATTGCTTTGTGTTTTAAAATAGGATAGGAATAACCAAGTGTATTTACAATTTTTTTTAATAACTTTGTTTTATTCACCATTATTTTTTCTTTTCTCAAAACTGTTTTGTAACATTAAGGAATATAAATCGGTTTATACTGTTATCCAATTAAGTTTTAAAACTGTTTGTTAAAAAATATAGTCTCTCAACAATGTTGTCTAAATAAAATCAAACTTATTTATTAAATAAATTAAATTAGAAAAATTATATATATATTTAATTAAAAAATTCATTAACAAAGTCTTTTAAATGTGATACAATTTTTTTTTTTAAATCACATATACATAACATAGTAAGATTAGTTATTTTAGAAGAGTTTATATTTTATATATCAAGTTCAAATTTAATATTTTAAAAAAATATATAAAAATATTGGATGAATAATAATAAGTTGACCAATTTAAATAAATAACATGTAACATAAAGAAATATGTTATTAATTTTTTATTGTAATAATTTTAAATTATTTATTTATTAGTATGTTTAAAGGTTTAAATCCACAACAACAATACTTAAGCCTAAAGTCTACTTAAAAAAAGAAATTTGTTAACGTATTTAAAAAGTTTTTACATTGAATATGCTTATATAGTCTCCGTATTAATAATAAGAAAAATTAGCTTATTAGTATTTAAGTGTGTTAAGATATTTGTCATAAAAATGTTTATAAAAAATGATAAACTTAAAATACAATACTAATAAATATGTACATGCGTTGCACGAGTTTATTTTATTTTAATTAAATAAATTTATTTTAAAATAGAAATAAATATATATAATTTAAATATAAAATATATAAATATAATAAAAAAGTTATTATATTCAATATGTTAAATCTTAAAAAAAAAAATACTAATAAATAAGTAAATTTTAAATATATATATATATATATATAATGACACATATTATTACTTATTTTAAAATAAAATATAATAAATAAATTATATACGATAATAATTATAACAAATTTTAAAAGATAAATAAATAAATATCAATATACTTAAAAAAATTTAAATTTAAAAAAAATTAATGATAATATTAACAAATATTTTATTTATTACTTAAAAAGTATATTTTCTTATGATTATGAAAAATAAATTAATTTAAAAAATTATGATACATAATAAATTGATAATAATATAATATTTATTTTAATATTTTTTTAGTTTTAGTTATTTATTAATAAATAAAATTAAAATGTTAGACTAAAAAAAATTAATTAAATAAAATATAAATAAAGAAAATTTTTATTATTGCCATAATTTATTAAAAATAATAATAATTTAAGTATAAATATATAAAAAATTATGCAATAATTTATGCAAATTAAAATATATTAATATTTTTATTGTTATATAAAAAATTTATTTACAAAAAATATCATAACATTATAATAGTACTGTAAAATTAAAATATATATAATTTAGTATTTTCTACAGTTAATTATATTAATTTAAAATATCTGATAGACTAAAAAAATATTTATGATAACATTATAAAATTAATTTTAAATAGTATAAAATTTCTTATTTCTAAAATATTAAAATAAAATTTATATTATTTCATCATATTATAAAATTATTTATTATTATAAAATTTTAAAATAAATAATTATAACAATAATTTATTAAATATAACAAATTTTTTTAATGAGTTATAAAGTTTAAATAAAATATCCTATAAATTTTTACTTATGCATTTGCTTATATTTATTAACCTAAATTTATATAATAAACTGTTTATTTATAATTATAATTTAAAATTACTAACAAAATTTTTATGATATCATTATAAAATAATGATATAATATTTTTTAAAAAATAACTCATTCGACTAATATATACAAAAATAAAATTAGATTTATTTAATTAATGTATGAAATTTTAAAAATATGATTTCAATATAAATATATATAAAACTATATGTTAATACTTAAAAATAAAAATATATTATTTTTTTATTACATAAATAAAATTACTATAAAAAAGTTGTAAATGAAAACTAATAATAATGTAATATATATTTTTTATTTAGAAATTTAGTTGTTGATAAAAATAAAAAATATAGAATTAATTTTTTTTGAAGTAATTAAATTATTTTATATTGCTTAATAACTTAATAGAATTAATATTAATTAACATTATAAAAGAATTAATTTTATTAAATAACTAATTAAGTATAATAAAGTTATGTTGTGTGGTTATAAAATTAAAATAATAAATTCATTAATTTTTTTATGTATTTGTTTTCAATTTTTAAAATAATTAATATGGTTTGTAAATGATATAATAATATTTTTTAAAAATTTATTAAAATAAAAAATATTAATTTAAAATATTAGATGAAAAGGAACATGTAAATTAAATTAAAAATAAATATATATATATATATTATTAGGTTTATAATATTTTAAAACTATATAAATATAACTTAAATATGAACATATTAAAATATTATACCGTCATAAAAAAAAAATATGTATTCTAAATATTTTGATGCAGATCTGTGGGTGTATTTTGAGATTTGATGATCACTTATATATTTTATGTGACATCTTTTGTAGTATAATGTTTGATACATTACTTGATTTAAAAAAAAATCAATAATTAGTAAAACTAATTTAAATATTATTTTTTAAGTTAAAAATTGTATAATTTTAAGAATATAACATAATAAATAATTATATCAATAAAAATATAATTATTTATTTAATTTTTTATATATAATACTCGTATTTTGATTTATATCTTGAGAATTAATTATAAGTCTACAAATGATTGAATTTTTTATTAAAAAGTATTGTTTTTTGTGTTTGCAATTGAATACTCTCAAAAAAATTGTCAAAAACATTAGAACTTCTTTTTCAATGTAAAAATTTTGAATAATCATATAGTTAAAATATGGAATGTTAATAAATATATATAATTTGATATGTTTATATAAAAAATATTTTTATAATATTTTAAACATTAATATTTGTCTGTCTTATATTATAAGTCTTAGACTTCATACTCATAAAATTTTAAAAGCACATAGAGGGAAATGTTTGAATATGAAGAAAAAATTGAAAGTAAAAAATTTTAACTAACTTTTGAAACAAATAATATATATAGAAATTAAATATAACAGTCAAATTTAATTCAGAGTTAAAACGTTATATTTTTTGTACTTATTCATTTATTGTGTAATAGACGATGCTCAATTACTATCAAAATAATTAAGTTTCTTTAAGAATTTTACAATATAGCATTTGACCTAAGTCGATTCACAGAGACACATCTTCAATTAAATATAATTTTAAATTTTTTTAATAAAGCAAATAAAAGTTAGGAATTTAAAAAATTTTAATTAATTAAATCAAAAATACGAGCGAAATTAAATTGAATAAAAATTTATTAAGGAATATCAATCCATGAATACCAAATGCGTGTAATTCTGATTATCATAGTATCTAAAAGTTTTTATCCAAATTTAAATGATTACGTAACCTAATTATTAATTTAATCGAATAACCCTAATTGAACTAGATCATAAATTAAATCAAATTATCATTTAATCTAATCTAAATTAATTATCAAATTAGAACATCGATTGAGTCCTAATTTAAATTCTAACTACAGAAAAGTTAATCACGATCACAATACATAAATCTAAAATTAGAGAAAAAGAAAACAAACTTGAGCAATTTGGCCAAAAACTCAAATCGGATTTATACCAAAAGGTTTAATCTTCCATCAAAGCACTTAACCCAAGTGAGAATGAGAGGAAGATGAGAGAATTTTTAAAAAAGTAAAAATAAGGATTCTTATTAACGGTCAAATCTCAAAAATTCAAAGTATCTAATCGCACACTCTAATTTAGAACATTATTAGTCTATTTATACGTTTTGTTTAAGGTAAATTAAATGGCCAAAATTTGGGCCTCAAATATATCTAAAAGACCAAATATAATTATTAAATAAAAAAAGTGTAAATATAATCCCGCAACAAGATTCAACAAATCTTTCTAAACTTTAAAAAATTATAAAAATAAAAAACAACTCCAAATTCAATTATCCATACATGCATTTTGAAGTCTTGAATGTGTAGAATCTAATGCAACTAAAATCAAACAAAAGCGATATCGATATAAAAAATTATGACCAAAAGAGTAGTTAGAAGTCAGAATAATTAAAAATATGCAATTAAAGCATTTATTTATAATAAGTTCAATTTATTCAAATAACTAGAAAATAGTAAAAAATCTAAATATAAAGCATATAAAAAGTGTTTATAAATCAAAATAAAACTATAAATGTAAATATAAAATATGTTATATCCAATTCTCTCACACTTAAAACTTTTATTTTTTAGGTAAATCACAAAATTAAACCATAGGTAGTAAAACACAAACTAAGCTATGTACAAAGCTAACTAAGTTTAAATATCATGGCTACAATGGAAATCAATCCTCACACTCTAAATTGATAAATGAACTTATCAAACCAAGTTAGTGAACCATAAGAGATAGAATCTTCACATGACATACTCTCAATCACTCAAGTGTATAAGGTAAAATGTATCACTTAAAATGCACAACATGAAGCATGATCAACCATAAACTTGACCATTGTCTATTTCTCCACTGGAATTCACACATACATACAAAAATCAAGAAGACTTTACTAAGTTATGAAGGGGATATGGTGAAGTTGGAAAGATCATAAAGGTAAACAAGTTAAAACCAAAGGAGATATAAGATCAATGGAAAATAAATTCAAAGAAAATAAGAATGAAAGTAAATGTCCTAAATAAAGATATAATGCAATTTCTCATTGTCGTTTAATACTTAAGCTTTTTTGCTGTAATCCAACTCTTATTTTCAATGTCTATCTTATTCAAACTTACTAAAGTAACCATGAATCATTAGAAGTAGTTTGTCAATGACGCCACAAGAATTCACCAAGTGATCTCATATGAAAGGCCATCCATTGTGCATATTTATCTCGTCGTCGCCTAGTGTTATCATATGTATTAATATATATATATATATATATTATTAATTATATTATATAATTTTAATTCAATCTATTATTTTCCTTACAATTTCAAATTCAGAAGTTAAAAAAAATGTGTTGTGTCAATTTCTTGCTGTCATTCAATACTTGAGCTTTTCTGCCATAACCTAACTCTTATTCTCAATGTCTGTCTTATTCAAACTTATTGCAAATCACCATAAGAGGTCATCAAGTAATTTCACATGAAAGGCCATCTATTGTGCAGATTTATCTTTTCGCCGCCCAATATTGTCATTTAATTGGATCTCACACAAGACATGGTCATTGTGGACAAATAATTTATGTGTTTAATTTCACTTATGATTTTTAAAAATTTTAGTTTAAAAATTTATTGTATTAAGATATATTTAACATGTGATTTTTGAATATTTGTTGTTCTGCTTGTATCTTATTTGACAACTACATACTAAATTTTTATATTATTATGCTAGTTATGTGAAGTTATATCAGTATACTTTTATTTATAAATATTTATTTTCTCAAATAAGGGCGGCTAATGAATACGAGTATGGGTATGCAGGTACCCAGATAATATGGGTATGAAGATTAATGTTAGTACCTACGCAGATGAGTATGATTATTATTTTTTTAAAATGTAAGTATAGGGATGAGTACTATAACACCCTGCTCATTGCTATTCCAATTTTAGTTTCAATACAAGGTAGGCTCTTTTCTTTATATGAAAAAAATAAAAGATACTAAAATATGATATTTTAAAAAATATTACAAAGATAGGAGAAGTTTTCAAAAATAATGGATAACATTTTTTGATATTTTGATTTTTTTATAATTTTATTAAAAAATTTTAATAACAATTTTTAAAATTTCGTAACTTTTCATATTTCATCAGCACTTACATAAAAAATTGTCAATTTTTAAACCTCATATTTTTTTTAATTTTTTTAAAAAATATTGTATTTTAATATATATAATTTTTAGATCCCATATATAAAAAAATAAACTTCAACCATACATTGTTTGAATGACTGCATTTGTATATGGGATGCAGAGTTGAAGAAGTTTTTGCACGTTATTTTCACCCAGTTCGGGAAGATTCTTGAGGTGTTAGCTTTCAAAGCTCTCAAGCACAAGAGGGTCAAGCTAGGGTGGTCTTTCATGATGTTTCTTCTGCTTCCAATGCTTTTAGACAAATGCAGTGTTTCCTTTCTATGATATGCTCATGGTACCATTTGCACCTTTTATTCATTCCACCTTCTTTTTCGCTTTCCAACTGAAGAAAATAGGTTGGTCGAGTATAGTTTTAATTAATTAGGGTTAACTTCTTTGGTTGGAATTACCTTTCTGTATGATTCTAATTTCTAATGGCACTATTCATTAAACAATATAACAATGTCCAACTTGCAGAAGCTTCTATGAAAAAATTGTTTAGAAATTTAACATAATTTATTTGCGATGAGATAAAATAAATAAGATTGCAAAGCAATGCTTATATGTTAGCAACTATTTTCTTCTCAGAGATATTATGTAGGAAGAAGACAAATGTTGCATCAAATTGTTGTCAACTTGTGAAAAGTAGCAACAGCAGCTAGTGTTGATATGAAGTCAGTGAAATAAATTCTTTTTCATCAGCTAGGCTCTGATCCCCTCCGCTAAACAAAACATGAAGAGCTGTTCTTGGTTTGAACAAAGGGTTTTAGACACAAATAGGCTAGGACACTAGGCAAAACTGATGCTAAGGACAGGTTGAGCTCAACTTGTTGATATTTATCCTCAATGTCAAGGATCCACTGACTACAATTATGGTTAACTTCATATATAGTTACCAGCAGTTTTCCATTTTGAGCCAAAAATAAATCTCATCCTCAATAGGTCCCAAGGGAAAATCGTCATTGTAATTCTATTGAACAAGCTTTGATCACAAGTTCATGAATGAAATTGGATTTTATTTAGCATGAGAGAGAGAGAGAGAATATTTTCTATGACATTTTCTCAGACTTCATGATTTGGCATCAAGAAATTGCAATTATTTCCATCTGAATGTTCTTAGGCTATGCAAATTGCTTATAAATCGTCTGTTGCGATATGACTTTTGAGTCTGGTAAAAAAGAGTTGAAGGAAAAGAACCTTAGATGAAGTTATTAAAAAAGACCTTTTGATTAACTTGATTTCTGAAAAGTTTGTATTTGACTGAGCTCAATGGGATTGTGTGATCTAGGTAGCCGACTCTACCTGGTGGGATAAGACTTAGTTTTTGTTGTAGTATTGTCTGTTGCAATAATGATTGCTTGCTTTCTGCTGATGTGGTTTTATTTTGATCAGCCTTATATATGGTTCATCTGCTAATCTGTGAAGTGATTCCATTTCCGTAGTCTTGTTGTCTTGACTTGATGTATATTTAGTAAATATCTTGTGGAATTATTTTCATAAATGTTCTCTTTAACATGCATCCATTTTGTTGCCTGCTAAACTAGAAATTTGACTCTAAAGCACCAAGTCAAATAAAAAAGTTAATAGAATTTGCCTTTAGAAATGAATTTTATTATAGTCATGCATTTCATTTGTATTTTTGTTTTATTGAGAACTCCATTTTTTTTGTTCCTTTCTTTCCCTGGAAAAAAAGTATCTGATTGATTCAAACAACTTGCTTATTTATTTTACTTCATCTCCTTACCTTCTGCTGCTAATTCATATATGTATAGTTTTCTCTCAGTTTATGTCAGTGCTATAAATCTTATTCTTTTGCAAGTAATTTAAATTTAAATTTATATTTATATTTATATTTATCCATAGAAAACAATATTGAAAGACTAAATTTGATATAATAGCAAAAGCGGATGACGCTTTTGTCCTAGGGAAAAATGTAAGAGGCACGATGACAAAGGTACGATACCATGCCAAACACACGCAACATAAGCTGAAGTAGCACTGCTTATGATTCTGGCAACTAAATGGAGGTAGACAAACCATAAATCAGAGTTGGAGTAATGCCTTCAATTTATCCCAATTTCAGTTTAAGTGCCATACTACGTTCCATATGTGCCTTATTGGTTCGTCCGTGTTATTTCTTTATACATATGAATGGAACTATTGATGTAAGGCTGCTTTTGAATTGCTTTATGTAGTTTATTATGCTTGACAGGTTTCTATTCAAGATGAGAAAGACAGGAAAAATTGAATTGCTAAAATGCGGAGCCTTCTTTTTCGTCATCAAATGAAGGCAAAGCATATTAAAAAGATCCAGAACTCTTCATTGATTATTGAAGAAAGATAGATTGAAGGGAGAAGCTTCTCTGATTCAAATGGATCATGAAGCTGCTGATTGTCATGAAACAAGAGCGTCTAAGGGCATAGGTATATTATCGTCCCTCAAGAAATAAGAGCGGGGACAGTTTACTCAGCAATGTTTACTGATATATCTAGTATTTTGCTGATTAAATCAATAAATCATTTGAATTAATCTTTTTCTCTCTTCACAAATTGTTGCAGGAATGCATGACTCTGAAACACAAAAACCAGAATTGGTGGGCTAAGCGTATTTATAGCATGGTTTAAATAGTCAAGATGAAGGAACACATGCTGCCATAGCTGAACAACTTCAAACGCATGCTGAAACTCCTGAAGAGGCATGGACAGGAAGGAAACCCCATGTAAGCCACCTAAGAATCTTTGGTGCCTTGTGCCCTGACGAAAGAAAGAAGAAACTTGATGACGAGAGTGAAGTGATGATATTCTTAGGCTATCACCCTATTGGTGCCTATAAACTCTATATAGTCCTATTACAAAGAAGGTTGTGATAAGCAGAGACATTATTTTTTATGAAACTAGTTCTTGGAATTGGACAGACAGCAACAAGACATTGAAGTCAGCTGTAACAATGATGTTTGAAAGTGACCAACATGATAATTCAAGAGAAAGTAGTATTGAAGCATCTTTAAGTTCAACTGCAAGACCACAGAGAGTTAGACAACCATTCACCAGGTTACAGGACTATGAAGTTTTTCCAGATAGTGCTGCTACTGCAGAAGGTGATTTGGTATATTGTGCTTTCTTGGCCGATATAGAACCTGGGTTTTGACCAGGCTATAAAAGAGAAGGTGTGGATTGAAGCGATGGAAGAAGAACTAAAAGCAATCGAAATAAATCAGGCATAGGAGTTAGCAAATTTGCCACATAATAAAAGCCAATTGGAGTGAAGTGGGTCTTTAAAACCAAGATGAAACCCAATGGTTCAATAGCCAAGTACAAAACTAGATTGGTAGCTTGGGATTTTCTACCTAAGGCTGGTCTGGACTACAAGGAGGGATTTGCTTCTGTTGCTCGAATTGAAACTATGAGCATAGTAGTTGCTTGGGCTAGTTATAAAACTTGACCACTATGTCATCTTGATGTAAGGTCTGCCTTTTTTGAATGGTCCATTAGAGGAAGTTTATGTGACACAGCCACCAGGTTTTGAAGTAAAAGGGAGTGACAAAGTGTACAAACTTAAGAAGGCTTTGTATCGCCTTAAACAGGCTCCTCAAGCCTGGAACAAGTCGATAGATGCTTTTCTGTTACCCCTGTAATTTTCTAAGTGCACAGTGAAACATAGAGTTTATACGTAATTGGGAAGCAATTATGTTATATTGGTCTGTCTCTATTTAGAAGACTTATTGATTACAGGGAGTGACACAAAGGAAAGTGAAGGACTCAAGAAGAAACTAATGGAAGAATTTGAGATAACTGATTTGGGTACTCTCACCTATTTCCTTGGCATGGAGTTTAATCAATTTGATGGGGGAATATTTTTGAACCAGAAAAAGTATACACTTGATATGTTGAAAAGGTTTGATATGGTGAATTGTAATTCTGCTAATACTCCAGTTGAATGTGGAACAAAATTGATAAAGAAATCAAGTGAGAAATCTATTGATAGAACACTGTTTAAACAAATAGTGGGATGTTTGAGATATCTCTGCAATAGCAGAGCAGACAAAACATTGCATTTGCTGTCGGTATGGTAAACAGATTTATGAATGATCCAAGAACATCTCACCTGCAGGCAGCTAAGAGGATACTACGATATCTAAGAGGAACAATTGAATATGGTTTATTCTTTCCTAAAGGAATGAATCAGGAGAAAGGTAAATTGGTAGGTTACATAGATTCAGATTGGTGTGGAGATGTTAATGATAGGAAAAGCACAACCGGTTATGTTTTAGAGTTTCATGATGTTGCAGTATCTTGATGCTCAAAAAAACAATCTGTAGTGGCACTATACTCTTGCGAAGCAGAGTACATTGCTGCTTCATATGCTGCCTATCAAGCAATGTGGCTGAATTCGCTCATAGATGAACTTCATATGGAGGGGAAATGTCCAATTCAGCTATACATAGACAATAAGCCAGTTATCAACTTCGCAAAGAATCCTGTAGCACATGGTAGAAGTAAGCATATTGAGACACATTTCCATTTTAAATCTGAGGATCAAAGCTGATGTCTTGAAGAAAGCCTTTGCAAACTAACATATTTGAGAATTTGAGAAAGATGCTTGGAGTTGTATCATTAGCAAACCTGAATTAAGCTGGTGTGTTGTAGTTAATTCAGTTTTGACAGTTATTGTAACTGTATCAGGCAATATAACCGATTTAGCATATTTACTTGTATAAATGTACACAGTTTACATATCAATAAACTGAATTACGCACATATTTTATCTATCTTTTAACTGTCATTTTGCTCCAACAAAGACAAGCTGGTATGGAATAATTAAACAAGAAGAAAAAGACCGAAGAGGTAACCTTTGATTGGTGTACTGTGTGCACTTCAACCAAAGCTGAATCTGTAACTTGGCTATGATAACCAAAGCACCTAATAAAATTGAACGAGGGATTATCTTTGCGGCAAAGGGCAAGAATTGAGAAGAGTCCGTTTAGGGGGCTTCTTTGCATGCCTAACAAAATAGAAATATCTGGTTCATTGTTGTGGGAATTGATTTATAGCTGGGACAAAAAATGTTGGGGCCTTAGAGTGATGAATAAGTTGGTGTCATTTACACCATTAGAACTTTGTTTATCCCTTGGGCTGCGTGTTGTGGGTGAAGCTTGTAAAGTTGAAGAAGGAAATCAATCCCATACCAACTTTTTGTTTGGTGATAAAGATATTACAATTCAAAAAATTGTGCAAAAGGTAAATGATTCAAGGCAGATGATGTGATTGATAATTTTACACGACTTTATATAGCGCTTGCTTTTAGAATTTAGAATGTTCTATTTTCCCAACTCTTCTAAAAGGGTCAATAATGATTATATTTCACTACTAGATAACCTATACCATCTTGATAATTACCATTGGGGTTTAGCTGTATATGAATTTTGTGTAAATGGGTTAAATGAAGCATCCAACAAGTCGATGAGTTGCATTTGATTGGATGTGCTGCTGTTATACAGGTATTAATTTATAATTCTTTATGCAGTACAAAGCCATGGTAACATAGGATACATTAATCAAATCCTAATTGACATTGCTTTTTTTTCCTTCTCATTCTTTTTGTAGGTTTAGGCATTGGAGCATTTATCTCTGTCCTGGAAACAAAATAGCTGCAATCTGACATTCCGACGGTTCTTATCCTGGCCTGTTCTTCGCAAGAGGAAGAACTCCATTGCAATGGAATTAGATAAATCCAAGGGGAGGAGGATTAAAGTATGCTACAAAATTCTCTTTGTTCTCGTTTTTTGACATTGTTCACACCTAAATTTGCATTTCAGATTGTTGAAGTGTTGGCCCAGTCAAATATCGAGATGGGGTTGAAACTAGTTCAAGAAGCAGTAAAAGAGGCAATGGATGGCCTAGGAATGTTGTGGGTGAAATAAGGCAATATAAGGACATGATCTCCTCTTTAGAGAAGAAAAATGAAGAAGTAAGTAGAAAAATTTGTGAAATGGAGGCAAAAAATGAAATCTTGGAGAAAAAATATCAAATGATAAAGGATTTATTGAATAAATGTGGTATCATGCCTAGGAATGCTGAAGTACTTGATAATAAGGATGAAGGTTGGGGCACCCTAAGTGGTGACGCTGTTCAAGGACAGCAAAATGACGTATCAAGTAAGGATTGTTGATCTAATAAATAATAAAAAATAAATTTCTTTTTGTACTTATGAAATGAAGAAATGATCTTTTTGTGTTATTAATCCAGACAACAGCCTAATAACTTTGAGAAATTCTTCGCTTGGAGCTTCAGGTGGATGTTTGAAGCAAGCTTTTGTTCTTGACGTAAATGGGGTGCTTGCAGACATATTCCCTATGAAAAGTATCTTCAACCTGATACAATCACTGGTCTCTGGGCAGGGTCAATGAGCAATCAACAGTCCTTTTTATGTTGAGTTTATAAATTTCTGCTTTGAGAAGTTTGAAGTTGGGATATGGTCTTCAAGAACCGAGAACAATACCAAGAAGGTCTTCGTTGCTTGATGGGAAACATGAAACACAAGTTGATTTTTTGTTGGAATGATTCTTTCTGTACTCATACTGAATTCATGACCGCAGAAAAAACAAGTTTAAGTGGCTGACTTATAAGGATATGAGAAAACTTTGGGAGAAACAAGAATTTGGTCTTCCATGAGAGAAGGGATACTATAATGAATCAAATACATTGCTGTTGGATGATTCTCTCTACAAAGCTAGCATTGCTTAATCCTCCATACAACTCAGTCTTTCTTCATACCTACAATTACAAGAATCAGTGACAACTCGCTAGACGCTGCAGGTGATCTGCAACAATATATGGATGGCTTGGCAAATGCTCAAAATGTTCTGAGATATGTTGAGCAACACCCATATGATCAAGAGCGTACTAGTGAAAAATGTGATTTCTTAGCTGGTTCTGTCTTTTTAATTATATATATTTTTAATTTAGAACCATGTAATTATAGAATTTGATGTAAATACGAATTAGATTGATTGTTTCATTTTTTAGAATTCATATGTTGTTTTCGAAATCTGTTTTTATTGGTCATGTTGTATGTAACGCTCTGAATTTTGTAATATTAATTTTTGACAATTATATAAATCTAAAAGTATATGTGTGTATTTTTAGATATATGTTGTGAATATGTATGTGTATATATATATATATATATATATATATATGTGTGTGTGTGTGTGTGTGTGTGTGTGTGTATGCATGACTGGTTGGGCTGAAATAGGCTAAGTGGCTAAGTACAGGGCGAGATACTGACTGTTCTCGCTGTAGCGAGAGGGCTCTGGGAGGAAGGACTGAAACTGTCACCTTCTCGTTGTAGCGAGAGAGCAACAGTTTGGGGTGCATTCTGGGAGTAGTCTCGCTATAGCAAGATTTTGCAGAAACCAGAGTGCAGTTTTCTCTGGTTTTTTCGCTGTAGCGAGAGGGCGTGTCGCTGCAGCGAGGGGACCTCGCTGCAATAAGAATATCTCACTATAGCGAGAGTGTCGTGACCAGAAAAGGATTTAAAGGGAGTTAGGGTTTGGGAAGAGTTATTTCTCCCTCTCCCTTCGAAATTCCTTTGATCCTCTTGTTCCCAAAGTCATATTCCACCGATTAATTGCCTCTAAAGCCGTTTGAGAGTTTGATTGAAGGTTGAATCCATGTGAGGAACGCTTGGAGGTAAGTTTTAATGGTTAGGGTTTCGATTTTTCATCCCCTTTCTCTGTTTTCGTGTTTCCTCTGGGTTCTTATGGAGTTTCTCCATATGTTTAAGACAAAATTTGTGAGGAGGAGCACTTCTTGGTAGATTTAGCGCATGGGACGTCAATCCAAAGTAAGGGAGACTCTATCCTACTCTATTATGTGTGATTTGCTGTTAATTATTGAATATTGTGATGTAACTGAGTTAGAGGATAGGAAATTGTTGAGAAATGTGATGAGGGTCTTGTGCCGTGAGATGTGAATATTGTGTGTGTTTACCTGAAATGGACGAATGTGAATTGTATGCTTGATGTTGCATAATAGAATGAATATTGTGAACAAATGTGGACCCGAAGGTTATATAATATAGATGAATGATTGGCTATGTGCCTGTAATATGAAATGAATGTGGGCCGTGTGCTGTGTGCCATGTGTAAATATTATTATTGCATGTATGAATGGAATGTGTGTGAATGGTCGTGTTAGCGCCATTGTAATATGTTGTGAATGATTCAGCGATACACTGGGGGTATGGAAGATGAGGACGGTAGAAATACCTCAGGGAAGCGGGAGTGGTGGTGACACATATTGCGGAACGGGTGCACCACGAGCCACACACTCTCTTTTTGACTAGACCTCTGACCATTATCTTTGCTGAGTGACTCGTGACTGTCCACGAAGTATCCGTGAGGCGGGGGTAACTAGCGACCATTTATAGTGTAAATTTGTGAATATAGTGTTATAGTGAGTGTGGCTGATGTGCATATGCATGAATTGTGTTTTGTACTTATGGATGTGAAATGCTGCTTGTGATTGTGTTTGCTTAAGGTAT
This sequence comes from Abrus pulchellus subsp. cantoniensis, assembly GCA_024086825.1. Taxonomy (NCBI): domain Eukaryota; kingdom Viridiplantae; phylum Streptophyta; class Magnoliopsida; order Fabales; family Fabaceae; genus Abrus; species Abrus pulchellus. The sequence continues at coordinate 20,028,668 of CM044056.1, forward strand.
TGGAAATGTGCTGGAGGTGAGACTCTACGTTTGATTGTGTTTTTATAGCGTAGAATACTCATCTTTACATTCATTTTTCAGGTAATCAAGATGATCAGCATCGGATTCAGTGAAGGGATGAATGGAACTGCTATAGGATTTAGGATATTATTTTAGAAAACTGTTGTATTAGAATAAGTCATGTAGCAATTGTTTGATATAATTTGTAATCCCTTTCTTTATTTGAAATAGTTGATGAAACTTGAATTAAAATGAAAATTTTATTATTTCAAAAATTTGTAAAATTTCTTATTTATTGAAAAATTAAATTTAAGGCGTTACATTGTAACCTAATTTCTCAAGGAATAGAGATACTTTTTCTACATAGTATTCGAACCAACAACAACCCAAAATCCAAGATAGGGAAGGAACAAACCCAAGTTTCAAACCAATTGTTCTTCCAAATACTGACTATAAATTAAATGGACAAAACTACACTTAATGAGTTAAATCAGTTTGCATTTACCTTCAAAGGAAGGGAAAGGAGAATACATCACGGAAGAACAAAAGAAGGACGATCTCAGTAATTAAAAATGAAAACTCAAAAATAGTCTAACAACATGGCTGTTGAATTTGATGACCAATGATACTATGGAGATATTTCATGTACAATGGCATTGCCCACAAGATTTGATAAAATTTTAAAAATATTTAATACATCATTAATTTTTTTATTTTAAAATTTTATATTTTGATTAAGCATACTAATAAGTATATAATTTAAAAATATTATCATAAATATTTAAAAATAAATAATAATAATAATAATAATAATAATGATTTATAATTTATAATTTTTACTAATGCGAATGGTAAAAATTTTAGATAAGGAACATTACAAATACTTTATTAAATTTTTTTATTATTTAAAAAAGCAAGTGTTAAATGATATTTTGATATGATAAATGTTTTTATTTAATATTTTAATTATTACCTTAAAGACATTAATTAATATTTACTTGCTTATTATTATTATTATTATTAAATATTTGACTTATTAAATCTATAAAATATTAAAAAATATAAAATTAAACATTTTGAATAAGTGAATAACTTCTAAAAAGTTTCAAATTTATTTATTTAATAAATAAACTTAATTTATCCTACACGTAGTACAAGTTAAGTCATAAATTTTTCAAAGCATATTGATCCCTACTATTTAATAGATAAGGAAGTTAATTGATTTGACTGACCTCTTGTATTTTTGTGGCAGCATGTAGTAATATTAAAATTAAAATAAGCAAAAAAAAATAAAATGGAAGGTTTTGTGAGATGAGAGGGCGAAAGAAAGGCGAATTAGCAGAAAACTTAAATTATGGTTATAATTGTGGAAAAGCTGAATCATAGATGCAAATACTTACACGAGTCTGAGGAACATAATAGCATAACCAAGCAATAGTAATGATAATGAGATCGTGATGAAGAACCCTCTCCTCAAACATGCTGCTTTGGCTTTGATCGGATCTTACGATATGAGTTGATTGCATCGTCAAGCCACAAAAACCATTATCTAATGTTGCTAGTTCTAGCTGCTTCGAAGCCAATAATTTTGAAAGCTTTTTCATTCTGTTGTTTTATTGGACTGTGAAGGTGTAGATTTTGTTTTGGTAATTTACACGAGTTTTTTTAAAATAAAGAAGACATTATATGTTTTCTCATGCGTGCAATATTTCTTATTATTAATTTTATATTAATAAATAATAAAGTTAATAGTTTATTTACAAAAAATAATATTTTTTAATCTTTCAAATATCAGAAAAATTACCATCGTCAATTTAAAAAAGTATATAAATACCATCTTAATTTTACGAGGATAGACAACATAAAAGGATAATTTTCCTTGTTGGGCTATCAAAATGGTAGTCCCAATACATTCATCCATCAACTGTATTAAAAAATTTGTATAAGTTTGATTCGTATATACTTTAATAGCAAGTGTTTTATTTTTTTTCCTGGAAAGTTTAAAATAGCATAATTTTATTAATATTTTAAATAGTTAATATTTATAATACATAAAAAAATATTTAAAATGTTAAATGTTATTTTAAAAGAAAATAAAGAAAAAATGATGAAAATGTAATTTTAATATTAAACACCAAACATATTATTTAAGAAAAAAAAAAAAAACTAAACAGAACGATGTGCGGTACAGAATCAAATTTCGTCCATATAATAACGAAATAGTTAAATAGCATGCTATACTCATTACCTGTAAAAAAAACCTAATATAAAAATTAAAGTAGTTTTAAATAAAGCCTTCCACGAGCATATTACTGTTTTAATTAAAATAACAAATGTAGTAAAAAAAATTATGTCAAAATTTTAATTTATAATCTGTTCATAAAAAATGTACTTGTCAAAAAGTAATAAAAAAATTTTAAAATAATTTTTTAAAATATTATTTCATAAAAATAGTTTTTAAGTATTAAAAATATTTTTATTTAATTATTTAAATTAAAAAATATATAATAAAATAAAATAAAGAATGATTTAAATATAAAAATAATTCAAATAAAATAAAATAATGCAACATATGACAATAAATTAATCAAGATTAATTATAGGACATATGAATTTATTTTTATATTTTTCTATATTTTTATTTTTGTATAAATTTGATTTATATATATTTTAATAATAAGTATTCTTTTTTATTTGGAAAGTTTAAAACAGCATAATTTTATTAATATTTTAAATAATTAATATCTATATAATACATGAAAAAATTACCAATAAACTTATAAGTCAAATGTTATTTTAAAAAAATAAAAAAAATAATTTTAATATTAAACACCAAATATATTATAAAAAAAAAAACTAAACAAAACCATGTGTTGCATCGAACTAAAGTTGTCCATATAATAACGAAATAGTTAAAAGGGCATGCTGCACCCGTTACTTGTAATAAAACACTTTATAAAAGTTAAAGTAGCTTTAAATAAAGCCTTCCACGAGCACATTACTATTTTAATTGAAATTACAAAGGCAACAAAAGCAAATTTTGTTAAAATTTTGATTTATAATCTATTTGCAAAAAAATACATATGTCAAAAAATAATAAAAAATTTTAAAATAAATTCTTAAAATATCATCTTACAATTATTGTTTTTAAGTATTAAAAATATTTTAATTAATTGTTTGAACTAAAAGAACATAAAATAAAATATAATTTAGATATAAAAATATTTCAAATGAAATAAAATAGTACAATTTACGATAATAAACTAATTAAAATAAATTCTAGGACATATAAGTTCACCTTTATACTTCTTTATCTTTATTTTTAGATTAATTATAATTCTAATTTTTTTATGAATATTGTCAATAATTTATACTAAATCAATTGTTCCTTGTGTATAGTGCTCTTTGAAAATATATAATTTAACACATGTGTTGATTGTGTAAAGCAATAAGAATATGCATAGGCATATGCAGGCCGAGTGGACAACATTTGTGAACTTGAGCCCTTTTGAGGGTGAGAAAATGCGTGATGAAATTCTCCTAAGGCCTTGTGAGTGTCCTAGGCCCTATGAGTGTCCTAGGCCTTGAAATTCTAGTTGGGAGTCTCCATGTGATGCTCTTTTATCCTAACATTCTCTTGAGGCTTATCATGTTGGTTGAGCTAGAACGAGTAGTGGAGGCTCGAGTCACTACCATACATGTGAAATGTAGGCTGACTAGTGAAATTCACAACAACTTCCGAACAATAGAATTATTATGGATCTAGAGTCGCATAAGCATGAAAATGAGATTTTTGCCAAACCAAGAGTTATCATTTGCATGGATCATGCATCATTTAATTAAACTTGCATTTTATTATATTGTAAAAGTTACCATTGTTTTCATGTAACATATGCTCGTACTTACTTTGTTTTGTTTTGTTTTTTTTTTAATACTTATTTACTAGAAAATATATCTTATTCATTCTTTCCTTGTTGCAATGTATTGTGGTGTTGGATACTTCCTTTTAATTGTTGAAGACTTTGAGGATGTCTTTTTCTTGTCTTTTTCTCCACATTGAGGTAGAATTTGAGGACCTCACAAGCACTGATGAGATGGAGAAGGATCCTTCTAAGGAGTCTTGACTGCTGTTTAGTTGCTTCTTTTATTGTCTACTACTAGCTAGAGGATTCCTCTTGTTGTATGGTGGAGGATTAGATGCTTTATGTTTTATTTTGGTAACTTAAGTGTAATGTACTTTGTTTTGACACTCTAATGGTTGTCAATTTCTTTTTTTAAGACTCTTAGATAATTCGTGATTACTTTTATGGGCTTTATCTATATGACTAGATATATATATATATATATATATATATATATATATATATATATATATATATAAAATTATGGATCGTTTATAACTATGATCATTTGGATCTGGATTTTAAGTTTACTGTACATTTCTTGATTTTCTTAAGATACCTTTACTGGAAGCACAATAGTTCTTAGTTCTTTTGAATAAGGCTGCAACAGTAAGACCCATGTGGATAAAGGGCAGTAAAATTGATTCGACGATGCTATATTCAAAAGAAATTAAAGAACATAAGAGACTGGTGGCTATAGTAAAGATATTTTTATTACTGTAAAAAAAAAAAGTTCATAAATAACCAAATTTAGAAGAAAAAGTTATAAATGATCTAGCAGATATATTTTTATGGAACCAAATGAGGGTGATGAATTAGAGGTTTACTTTATGATGTCTAAACTTCTCCATTCCTTTTTTTGCATCTCTCTTCGCTCTAGCTGTAGCTCATCTTCCTCCTCTCCCTCAAAAAATATATTACTCCATGACTTGGAGAAACAGTCTCTTGAAATCACACTAAAACATAATCTCTTTGACGAAGAAATTTGCTTTGAAGAGATCAACCAAAATATGAATGATTGGACTATTCTAGAAATCCTTTAGGATACATTATATGTTCCTAAAGAACAAACTAAAAGAAGCAATTCTAATTACATTATCAAGACTGTTGAAAACAACATTCTTCTAGGACAACATATAGGAGAAGAATTCCATCTCTTGTCAAAACACTCTGTCAATGAACATCAAAGAAAATATAAATACCTCCACATAGGATGTGTCAAGTTGCCATCAAACCTTTGATAGATATAAGTATAGATGCAACAATTCTAATATGTCTTAGAGATGTAAGACATAATAAGTTTGAAGATTCCCTAATAGGAATGGTAGAAACTAGTCTTGGCTAAGGTTCAGTATATTTCAACTGTTATCCTAACAAGACAGTGAGTCTTATGGATAAAAATATTTTAGACTCTCTGTTTCTTAATATTCACTTTCATGGTTTAGTTATGAAATAGGGATCTATTCCCGCAACCTTAATATACATGATTTAATACAAAGTTATGAACTCTTATGCATCTAGAGACCTTCTCAAACCTCAGAAAGATGAAACTACTTTGCTTATTACTGATATGACAAAGGCTAATGTCTCTTGATAGACAATTGCCGAGTCGCTATCAAAACAACTAAGTTTTCTAAAAAGATTTTGTAGTGTAGATTCACGGAGACACATTTTCAGTCAAATTTAATTTTAGGTTTTCTTTTAAAAAATGAAAATAAGGTTTTTGGGATTTTGAAAATAGTAATTAATCAAATTAAATTACGAACAAAATTAAAGTGAGTAAAAAAATGAATTAAGAAATATCAATCCACAAAATACCAATTGCGTGTAACTTTAACTATCACAGTATCTAAAGATTTAAATTCACGTTTGAACAATCACCCAATTCAATTATTAATTCAATCAAATAACCTAATTGAATAGAGTTACGAATTAAATCAAATAATCATTTAACATAATTCGTATTAATTATCAAATTAGAGCATCAATTGAGTTCTAATTTGAAATCTAACAACAAAAAAGTCAATCATAATCGCAATAAACAATTTTAAGATTAGAGAGAAAAAGAGAACAAACTCAGAGCAATTAGCGCAAAACTCAAGTCAAAACTACAACGTCTGGATTCTACAGATTGAACGAGAGATTTAGCCTTCCATCGAAACGCTTAACCCACGTAAGAATGAGAAAAGAACGAGAGAGTTTGAGAGAAAGTAAAAACAAGGATTCTTACTTCGGCCTAGTCTCAAAAGCTCAAAGTGTCTAATCTTCTCCAAATTTAGAACTTTATTAGTCTATTTATAGGTTCTGATTAGAATAAATTAAGAGGCTAAAATGTGGGTCTCAATAATATCTAAAAGCCTAAATACGATTATTAAATAACAAGGGTCCAAATGCAATTCCATAATAATATTAAGCAAATCTGCCTCAACTTCAAAAAATTATAAAAAATTAAAAATAAGTCCAAATCCGGTAATCTATATATGAATTTTGAAGCCTTGGATGTGTAGAATCCAATGCAACTAGAATCAGCCAAAAATGATATTTGTAGAAAAAGTTATGGCCAAAAGAGTAGCCAGAGGTCAGAATAACTGAAAATTCAAAATTAAAATATTTATTTGTAATAGGCAGAAAATGGTAAAAACTATAAAAATAAAGCATATGAAAAGTGTTTATTAATCAAAATAAAACATTAAATGTAAACTTAAAATATGTTACATCAAATTTCCCCACACTTAAGATTTTGCCCTCTAGAGCAAATCACAAAATCAAATCATAAAGGACCTAAAATAAATTAGACTATGTAGAATCATGGCTAGAATGGAAATCAATCCTTATGCTTCAAATTGACAACTGAAATTATCAAATGAAGTGAATGAATCATAAGAGATAGAATCCTCACACGATATACTCTCAATCACTCAAGTGTATAAGGTAAAGTGTGTCACTCAAAATGCACGACATGAAGCATGATCATCCATAAGCTTGCCGATTGCCTACTTCTCTGCTAGAATTCACACATACACACAAAAATCAAGAGGGCTTTTCTAGGTTATAAAGGGGCATAGTGAAGGTGAAAAAATTATAACGGTAATTAAGCTAAAACCAAAGAGGATATAAGAACAATAGGGAATGAATCCAGAGAAAGTAAGCATGAAAGTAAATCCCTCAAACAAAGATATAATGTAATACAATCCAAAAATAATCATCTTTTACTTTTGCTAGCCATCCAATGCTTCTTTTTCCTTTTATTGCTTACTTTTTCTTTCTTTTTTTCCTTTATTTCTCCTCCTCTTCTTCCTCTTTTATTTATTTTTTTTGAGTAGCTGATTTTTCTTTTCTCTTGCTTTTTTTAAAGTAATCTCCCCCACACTTATTTCTATGACCATTCCCAAAACAATTCCAAAGTTCTTGTATTCCCTAAGGTTGGGTCATTTTATTGTTTTACACCTTTAGCTTAAAATAAGTTAAGATCATAAGAAATAAGACAATTAGGCTCAAGGGGGCTTAAACAATGGAAATAATGCAAGGTTGACTTTTTGGTTAGTAGTTTGCAAGAAGAAAATGATGCCTCTATCATGTTAATGCAAGTATATGGAAATATAGTTTCAAAAGGGCTCAAGGCAAGTTCTAGTATCATACAACCATGAGTGCAATTACATAATAAAGGAAAGTAAAATGACATGATATTCTCATATTTATGGCTCAAAACCTCACAAGGTATATATTCTATTCCAAATAATCAAACACACAATATATCAAAGTCCACATATCAAACTGAAGAATGATTCAATCAATCCATCAAAGCCTTGAAATAATTACTTAATTAGACTATGTACACACCAAAAACATAATACTCCCCCACTTGAAATTAACATTGTCCTCAATGGAAAACACAATAAGCATAAGGACAATTCAAACAATCCAATAAATGAGAGAGAGATAAGAAAACTTCCTATAAATTAGGGTAGGTGGCCAATTCAAAAGTGACCTCCTTTTGTTCATGTTCCCCCAAGCTCTCATGAAAAACCTTGAGCTGATGCCCATTAACCTTAAAGCTCCTTTGTGATCCCATATCCTGAAGTTTAACAACACCATAAGGAAAAATGTTAATAACAATAAAGGGGCCATCCCACCTAGATCTCAATTTACCGGGCATTAACTTAAGTCTAGAATTATATAAAAAGACTTTGTCACCAATGTGAAACTCTTTACGTTCTATTAGCTTATTATGAAAAGCCTTGGTGTGCTCTTTGTAGATGTTAGAGTTCTCATATGCTTTTCTATGAATCTCCTCCAACTTTTGTAATTGAAGCTTCCTATACGAGCCAACTACCTCTACATTTAGGTTAAATTGTTTGATCACCCAGAATGTCTTATGCTCCACTTTTGATAAGGAGACATTCCTATGGGTGTTTTGTAGGCAGTTCTGTAAGCCCACAAAGTTTCCTTCAAGTATAGATTCTAATCCTTTCTGTTAGGTTGGACAGTCTTCTCCAAGATTTGCTTAATTTTCCAATTGGAGATCTTTGCTTGTCCGTTAGTCTAAGGGTGGTATGGTGTAGAAACTTTATGCATAACCCCAAACTTCTGAAGTAAGGCAGCCATTATATGATTGCAAAAGTGTGATCCCTGGTTACTGATTAATGCTCTAGGAAATCCAAACCTGTAAAAAATATGTGACTTTACAAAATCTACAACAACATGAGCATCATCAGTACGAGCGACCTTTTCCTTCACCCACTTGGAGACATAGTCCACCACTAACAAAATATAGGTATACTCAAATGAAACAGGAAAGGGACCCATAAAATCTATGCCCTATACATCAAACACCTCACAGAAAAGGAGAGGTAGTTGGGGTATCTCATTCCAGTGTGAGATGTTTCCAGTCCTTTTGGCATCGCTCGCATGTCTTACAAAAGTTATATGCATCCCGGAACATTGTAGGCCAATATAATTCCAAATCTAAAATCTTTTGGGTTGTATGTTGAGGTCTAAAGTAACCACCACAAGCCAATGAATGGCGAAATCTAAGCACAGATTGGAACTCAGGTTCGGGCACACATCGTCTAATAATTTTGTCACTGCACATCTTCCATAAGTATGGATCATCCCAAATGTAGTATTTGAAATCACTCTTCAGCTTGGCAGTTTAAGCTTTGAAAAAGTATATAGGAATCTCCTTGGCAGCAAAATAATTCACCAAGTCTGCATATCAAGGATCATGCTCTCCAATGCGGTAAAACTACTCATTTGGAAAGGTGTCTCTAATGGGGAGATCCTCTAATGGCTGCTGAATTCTGCTCAAATGGTCTGCCACTAGGTTTTTTGCATCACATATATCTTTGATCTCAATGTCAAACTCTTGCAGAAGAAGCATCCAGCAAATTAGTCTCGGTTTAGAATTTGACTTTTTAAGCAAGTACCTCAAAGCTGCATGATCAGAGAAAACAATTACTTTAGAGCCAAGTAAATATAAACGAAATTTATCTAAAGCAAAAACAATGGCTAAAAGTTCTTTTTCTATAGTGGTGTAGTTTGCTTATACTTTATCCAATGTTCGAGAAACATAGGCTATAACATGGAGTTGCTTCTCTACTTTTTGACTAAGGACAGCACCAACTGTAAAGTTCAAAGCATCACACATAAGCTCGAACAGAATCTCCCAACTCGGAGGTTGAATGATTGGAGTAGAAGTGAGGTGCCTCTTCAGCTCATCAAAAGCGTCCTTGCAGGTTTGATCAAAGATGAAATCAGCATCTTTTTGCAAAAAGGTAGATAATGGGGACATGATTCTGCTGACATCCTTGATGAAGCGCCTATAGAAACCTGCATGGCTAAGAAAAGAGTGCACTTCTTTCACAGAAGTAGGATAAGGTAAAGAAACAATTACATCAATCTTGGCTCTATCAGTCTCAATACCCCTACTTGACACTACATGCCCTAGTACGGTCCCTTTGAACACCATAAAATGACATTCTCATAATTTAAAACCAAATTGAACCGTATGCACCTATCTAATACTCTAGACAAGCTATCTAAACATACATCAAATGAAGACCAATAAATAGTAAAGTCGTTCATGAATACTTCAAGTGATGTATCTAGAAAGTTTGCAAATATGCTTATCATACACCTCTGAAAAGTGCTGGGCACATTACACAGTCCGAATGACATATGTCTGTAAGCAAAGGTACCAAAAGAACAAGTGAAGGTAGTCTTATGCTGATCCTCTGGGGCTATGTGTATTTCAAAATAACAAAAAAATCCGTCTAGAAAGCAGTAATAGGATTTTCTTGCTATCCACTCCAAGATCTGATCAATAAAAGGCAGGGAAAAATGGTCCTTGCGAGTGGTGTGATTCAGCTTCCTATAATCAATACAGACTCGCCACCCATTTTGAATTTTGGTTAGAATCAGCTCATCAAATTGGTTTTTTATGATTGTTATGCTAGTCTTCTTGGGAACAACATGGATCAGACTCACCCACTCACTATCGAAGATCGGGAATATCATTCCAGCAGCTAACAATTTACCAACTTCTTTCTTCACTACCTCTAGGAGGGTGGGATTTAACCTTCTTTGGGGCTGTCTCATTGGTTTTGCAACTTCATCCAGCAAAATTTTGTGCATACAAGTGGATGGGCTAATTCCTGGAATGTCTGCCAAAGTCTACCCAATTACTTTCTTGTGAGTTGCTAAAGTTTGCAACAACTTCTCCTCTTGTACAACATCCAAATCTGTTGAAATGATCATTGGCAGCTTGTTATCAGCCTCTAAAATTGCATACTTTAAGTGTTTGGGCAGAGGCTTCAGTTCAAGTGTAGGTAGCTGCATAATAGAGGAAAGTGTCTTGGTAGAGAAGTTTAATTCTGCAGCATGCATCAAGTTAGAGCTTTCCAAACCTACTGCTGCATCACATGAAACATTATCAGCTGTTAAATATGCATATATTTCAGCACAAATTTTATGCAAATCTCCTACAGTGCATGTACAACTAGAAATATCTGAAAAATCAGTACAAAACTCCTCAGTTAAAACATCAATAATATCTATATGAAATATACTATGCAGCTCTGATGGATGCTTCATGGCCTCAAAGATGTTGAACTGTACAATATTGTCTCCAAATTCCATAGATAGAATTCCTGAGTTCACATCAATCTTTGTCTTTGCTATTTTCAAGAAGGGTCTACCAAAGATCAGTGTAGGCATGCCAGACTCTTCTATCATGTCCAGAATGTAGAAATATGCAGGGAATATCAGCTTATTCACTCATACTAGCACGTCTTCTACTACTTCAGCAAGGAATGTAATGCTTCTATTTACCAACTGAATGACTACACTAGTTTGCTTCAGAGGGCCGAGGCTCAAAGACTTGTAGATTGATGTAGGCATCACATTTATGGAAGCACCAAGATCAAGTAATGCATTGCTGAAGGTGGAATTTCTAATAGTGCAAGGGACAGTAAAAGTGCCAGGATCCTTGCACTTCTGTGACATATTGAACTGTATGAGGGCTGACACGTTCCTCCTCATGTTGACCTTTTCAGTCTCCTCTTGTTAGTGTACAACTCTTTAAGGGACTTTTCATATTTTGGAATTTGTTTTATCGCATCCAGCAGTGGAATGTTCACTTGTACTTTTCTGAATGTCTCAAAAAGCTCCTTATCAAATTCAGTCGGTAGCCTTGGCTTGGCCACTCTGTTTAGAAAGGGAAGGGGTGGTTTTTGCACAATTTCTAAACTGCTAGGGGTAGTTTGTTGCTCTATGTTTTGCTGCTTCTCTGCCTCCACATCATCTTGTAGCTCTTTATCTTTTTGGTTGCTTGACAGCTCCTTCCCACTCCTCAATATTATGGCACTCAAGTTTCTAGGATTAACCTCTGGTTGAGAAGGGAGTTGTTCAAAACCTTGAGACTTGAACTGATTTATAGTGGTAGCAAGTTGGTCAATCTGTCTCTGCGGGTCTTGAATGGAGGCATTGACATTCTGTTGGAATTGTAAATTGCTCTTGGCCATTTGTTTGACCAAATCCTCTAAAGAAGGCTCAGAAGTTTGTTGTGTTTGCTGCTGCCTCATAGGGGTGGTCTATAGCCATTACTTGTTTGGCTAGTCTGTTGTTGCTATTGCTCAGAAGTACCATATCTCATATTTGGATGATCATTGAAGGCAGAATTATGAGATTGCTACTAGAACCTATACGACGGTTGTTGTCTCAGAGGTTGTTGGAAATTCGAAGCTCTGTATTGGTCTTGTCTTCCACTAAAAACTCTGTGGACTGAAGCTTATTGGCTATCATCATGCAGCTAAGGATAACAATTTGAGGTGTCCTCTATGGAGGATTAAATATGACAGTCTCTGGTCACCCTTCCTTGTGGAATAGTTTGTTGCATAACAGCTAGCTGTCTCACGAAACTAGTAAGCTCCTCAATTCTGCTCTCAAGTCTGCTAGAATTTGCTGCCATATGCTGCACATTATGCACCTCTCTCATTAGTGCTATGACTCTTGTATTAAATTGTTGAGAGTTCTCTGCCATGTTGTCAATTAGTGCTCTGGTTGCAGATGGTGTCTTGTCCATGAGAGCTCCACCGCTTGCTGCATCAAGTATACTCCTCTCCATTGGAGCAAGGCTTTCATAGAAGTACTGAATAAGCAGCTGGTCACTGATCTGATGGTGTGGACAAGTTGCGTATAGCTTTTTAAATCTCTCCTAATACTCATAGAGGCTTTCTTGGCTGAACTGTCTGATGCCATTAATCTCTTTTCTTATTGTGGCTACTCTGGAAGCAGGGAAGAACTTCTCCATGAACATCCTCTTCATGTCTATCTAGCAAGTGACAGACCCTGGTTATAGGTAATATAGCCAATCTTTTGCTGTACCATCCAAGGAGAATGGAAAGGCCTTCAGCTTAATGTGGTCTTCTAGAACTCCTTGAGGCTTCATTATTGAGCAGACTATGTGAAACTCCTTCAGATGCTTATGAGAATCCTCACCTGCATTACCATTAAACTTAGGCAACAAATAGATTAGACCAAATTTTAACTCAAATAGAGCATCTACATCAGGATATTGGATGCCTAATGGTTGGTATGTAACATCTGGTCCAGCCAATTCTTTAAGAGTTCTTTCATGTTAATTATTAGCCATAATATCAGAATGCACAGATATACTATCAGAATGATCACAATTAGAATGCTCACAATTAGAGTGCACACCAACACTATCAAGGGTATCACTACAATGACTATGCATACTACCTTGCAATTTAAGTCTATTCAACCTGTTCCAAGTGCGTTCAATCTTAAGATCAAATGCGAGTAATTGACTAGAATTGGTTATAGTTATGCACCAAGAAGCAGATCGGTCGAAGTCAATAGGATCAACAAAGTCAAAGTCAATGTCAAAGTCAACCTAATTGCGCTATTTTCTATTTTTAAGATTTTCTTTAAAAATTATATATATATATATTTGCGATTTTTTTCCTAAATCAAAAAATAAAATAAAAATTTAAATAAAAAATATCAAAAATAAAATAAAAATAAATTTAGAAAAGTGATCTAAATGATGAAATTTGTGATTTTGAGCAGCTACGCACGTAAAATGAATAATATAATATCAATGAATTCTGCAACTAACAACTAATAATAAATAAAATTAAAAAAATGTAGTGAGATAATAAAAGAATATGCTCCCACAATGTTCTATCATAGTTCCTAGAATTCTAACCTAATGATTTACGACATGCATTCTTACCTTAAGTTGTTTGTAAGCCTAAAGATAAAAAGTTACTAGAGCTAAAATTCATTCCATAAAGTCATCCTTAATCAGTAGGTAATCTACTAGATGAAGGGACTGATATAGATAAGATAAGCTCAAGCTGAAGTTATCATGATAGACAAACAAGACGTTCATCCAAATTGCTATCACTACACAATTTTTCTAAACTTAAAGTTTACTCAAACCCGGGTATAAGGCTTTGCTCATATTATGCATGATTAGTGGTGTGTGAGGAAACAAACAAACATTATACAAATTAAATAATAATAAAAATGTGCAAGGAAAAAAATAAAAATAAAAATAAAAATCAACCAAATAAATTACAATAGAAAATGTGATAAAAAATAAAAATAGAAATTATTTTAGTTTATTTTTTTATTTTTAAGAAAAATATTAATTAAATTTTATTTTCAATTTTTTTAAATAAATAAAAATTTCAAAATTTAAATTTAAAAATTGGTTAGATAAAGTTTTTTTTTAAATTTAAATTTAAAACTAATCTATCTAAAAAAAAAAAAGCTAATCTTATCTTTAAACTCAAAACAAACTAAATCAAATCAAATCTTAACTATAATTTAAAATTCAAATTTAAAAATAATTTAAAATTCAAATTTAAAAATAATTTAAAATTTAAATTTAATTTTTTTATAAAAAAATCGAAACTAAACTTAATCTGAGGCTTTATCTGTTGCTCCTTATCTTTGCAAGATCTATGCAAAATCTCTGCAAATCACACACTTTTGCAACAATACACTTATTAATTCAATATTTAAAAAAATATAAAATCTGAATCTAAAATTCAAAATAAAAAAAATCTAAAATTCAAAATTCAAAATGCAAAATTTAAAATTCACTAAAACAACAAAATTTAGCAAAAAAAAATTGACGAAAATTGAAATTAAACACACTCTATAAAATGAAAAAATAATAATATCAAATCGTGACAACAGAAACAAAAACAAAATAAAGATGAAAACAATTACGAATTAGAAAATAAAAACGCAATACTAAACTCTAAAACAAATCAAAACTGACAATGCGTCCTCGGCAACGGCACCAATTTGATAGAAGATTGCCAAGTCGCTATCAAAATAACTAAGTTTTCTAAAGATTTTATAGTATAGAGCCAAACCTTGGTCGATTCACGGAGACACATTTTCAGTAAAATTCAATTTTAGGTTTTCTTTTAAAAAATGCAAATAAAATTTTTGGGGTTTTAAAAATTGTAATTCATCAAATTAAATTATGAACAGAATTAAAGTGAGTAAACAAATAAATTAAGAAATATCAATCCACAGAATACTAATTGCGTGTAACTCCGACTATCATAATATCTAAAGATTTAAATCCACATTTGAATAATACCCAATTCAATTATTAATTCAATCGAATAACCTAATTGAATTATGAACAGAATTAAAGTGAGTAAAAAAATAAATTAAGAAATATCAATTCACAGAATACCAATTGCGTGTAACTCTGACTATCACAGTATCTAAAGATTTAAATTCACTTTTGAACAATTACCCAATTCAATTATTAATTCAATTGAATAACCTAATTGAATAGAGTTACGAATTAAATCAAATAATCATTTAACCTAATTCGCATTAATTATCCAATTAGAGCATTAATCGAGTCGTAATTTGAAATCTAATAACAAAAAAATTAATTACGATTGTAATAAACAATTCTGAAATTACAGAGAAAAAGAGAACAAACTTGGAGCAATTAGTATAGAACTCAAGTCGGAACGATAGTGTTTAGTTTTTGCAAATTGAATGAGATGTTTAGTCTTCCATCAAAATGCTTAACCCACGCAAGAATGAGAAAAGAACGAGAGAGTTCGAGAGAAAGTAAAAAACAAAGATTCTTATTTCGGCCTGGTCTCAAAAGCTCAAAGTGTCTAATATAGGTTCCGATTAGGGTAAATTAAGAGGCCAAAATGCGGGTTTCAATAATATTTAAAAGTTCAAATACAATTATTAAATAACAAGGGTCCAAATGCAATCACGCAATAATATGGAGAAAATCTACGTCAACTTTAAAAAATCATAAAAAAATTGAAAACAACTCCAAATCCAGTGATTCATATATGCATTTTGAAGCCCTGGATGTGTAGAATCAAATGCAACTAGAATCAATAAAAAATGATATCTGTAGAAAAAGTTATGGCCAAAAGAGTAGTCAGAGGTCAGAATAACCGAAAATACGAAATTAAAACATTTATTTGTAATAGACCAAATTTATTCAAATAAGTAAAAAATGGTAAAAACTATAAAAATAAAGCATATGAAAAGTATTTATTAATCAAAATAAAACATTAAATGTAAACAGAAAATATGTTATATCATCTCTCTTTCTAGAGTTGGGGGTGTTCATGGATTAGATTTTCAAAAAACCAATCTAAATCTATTTAAAATCCAATTATATAGATTGGATTATAAACCAATCCATTTTAATTTTTCTGAAACCGGTTTAAATTTAGTTTTAAAATTTGGATTTGGTTTAAAACTAGTGTTAAATCGTTTTTACATATGGTAAAAATATACCATAATTATTTTTTAATTATTATTAAATTATTATATTAAAATATTTAAATAAATAATATAACATTATATATATATATATATATATATTTATATCTATTTGTTAAACATCAATATTTATCAAAAATAAAATATGAATACTCTAACTCATTACATTAACAATTCATGTTAAGTGAGTATTTGCATATATTTTAATTTCTTAATAGTATTTTTTAATTTTATATTTTATTAAAATAATAAATATTTAGATATATTATATCATCTATCCATCACACAAATTAATTATATGAGTTAAATTTTAAACTATTTTATTTTATTTTTTTTAATTGGTTCAAAAATAGGTTTAAAATTTAAATTTAGTTTTAAATTTTGGTTTTTGTTGAAACTAGTTTTAAACTTGGTTTTACGTTGAATCAGTTTTAAATCTAATTTTAAATTTAATTTTTAACCCAAAATTGATTTTCAATATATTTGTGAATTATATTTTTAAGGTAAAACTAATTTATTGAACAAATGTTACCTTAAAATAGTTCATTTCAAAAATATTTTAACAATATTTATTAATATATTATATTTTATAGATGTAACGCCTTATATTTCTTTTCTTAATATATAATAAATTTTCATAAAAAGTTAAATAGTTGAGTAAATTTTTCTTTCAAAAACTCTCTAAATAGAAATAGACATGGAAATGATATAAGGTTTATAAAGTAAAATTTCATTAATTCATAAATACTTTGGAAAAACAAAGATTCTAAAATTTTCATCAGCAACAAAAATAAATAGTAGTTTTACAACGTTTTCAAAAGAATACTATAGAACTGAAATTATCCATTACATAACTCAAAGTAACTAAGTCCTATAGCAGTTCTCATCCATCCATATACTATGAGTCTGGTACTGTTCGTCCTGTTTTCCTGAAAAATGTTATGTAAGGGTGAGTTTCTACCCTACCACTCATACATAACACATATTCATCACAAAAAACATCTTATCACAATTAAAGAAAATATCATGGCATTACATATCACAGTGTCATATAAAGCATATTCTCATCTCAACACATATTATATTCCATAGATTCACAATTTCTTTTACTTTCATCTGCGCTTACCGTGCCCTGTGGCCACAGTTATCCGATGCCTCTATCCCGAGGTCTTACACATCTATGTAAATAGTCGCCGGATGGCCCAATACAATACGGATACAACACATGCAATAGACGGCCCCTTAGCAAAGGTAATGGTCAGGAGTCAAGTCGAGAAATAAGTGTGTGATCATGTGGTGCATTCGAACACAATATTTCGTGCACAATCCCGAATGTTACTCACCACCCTACATTTCTCCAAGATATCCCATATCGTCTCCATCTTCCACTCCCCAGTGTATCTCTGTAACTATTTACATCATATCCTTTTCCATTTCATACTCTTTCGAGCATATTCACATGTTCACATATGCAATTTATCATGTTTACACATATTTTTCATATTATTTCCACATACTTTTCATCACATACATCAAACCATGGCATATTCATAGTATATATCATTTTTACATAAAACATAATATATTCAAACATGAAACATCCATCTCTTTGTATATTTATATCACAAAATCATAAAATCATATCAACCATCCTCAATATACCTTATCATGCCCTATTTGAACATAATATCATATTTTCACCATGTATTCATCATAAAATCACATAAACAACCAATTATTCTCACTTTTCACTGATTATTTCTCATAAAACAAGGATTATTCCACATATAACTACATACAGGACAAGATATATGAGAATACAAGTAATAAACATAACAAAATGATAAAGTAGAGCCCCCTTACCTCAAAACAGAGCTTTTGCAAAGATTTTACTAAAGATTTAACTCTAGAACGGATGTTTTTCTAAGAACATCATGAACATCTATAAGAAAAAGAAGAAGAAGAGAAACGAACGGTAAATCTAACTTCAAACTTAGAGAAACTTACTTGAAATATTTTAGAATGGACGTAGAATCACAGATCTGAAGAGAAATCTAAGTTTAGGAGGTTTAGTATGGGAGAAAATGACGAGATATGACTTTAGAACCTTCGAGAACCTTGGATGGGAATGAAAATTTCATGTGAAGTCCCCTATTTATAGAAATTTTTTTGAAGATGTCAGCGTCAATGTGATGTAAGCGATGATGTCAGCGTCAATCGTGATGTAAGCGATGATGTTAGCGTCAACGTGATGTAAGCGATGATGTCAACATGAGATCACCGATGACATAAGCGTGATGTTACCGATGACATAAGCATTATGTCACTGTTGACATCAGGGGTTACTGTACATACACGGTTTCTTTTTGCTCACAAAGTACTATAGATTTTTCTCAATAATATACTACAGGCATGACACAAAGCATAGGATGTTACAATAGAAGTATATAAAATATTTATTATTATTTTTAACTTATTTTTAATAAACAAAGTTTATAATAAAAATTTAAATTAAAACCTATAAAAATAAAAATTAATAATATAAATAATAATAAAATTTTTATGTTATAATATTTTAAAAATTAAAAAATAAAAATAAATATAAAATTAACAGTAGTAATTAATTATAAAATATTGTTATATTTTAATATTTTTAAATATTTTAATTATAAGAATTAAGATTAATAAAAAAATAGTAGTAGTAAAATATAGTTGCAATAAAATTTTGTAAATTAATATAACGCCAAAATTTAGTAAATAAAGATATAAGGTTGCTTCATACATATGGATTTGGATAACTAAAAATAAATCTGATTTTAAAAAATGGATTTAGATACTAAACTGGTTATACAAATATAATTAATAAAAAAACTAGTTTAATATGGATCTAGATTTTTAAAACCAATTTAACATTGGTTATGGATTGAATTTATGAAATTGGGTTTTTTGACCACCCCTACCTAGAGTCATCAAGTGGGATGAGATTACCCTCCTAGAGAAATAGGTGATGGACAAGGCTACGTCTTCCGTTCCTAGAGCTACTCCTTAAATTCAAGAAATCCTTCAAGACAATTCTGGAAAAGTAGAAATAATTTTCAATAGAAGAAACTCCTTTTTCTCTAGAAATGAAACATTAAGCAAACAATATGATTTTGTATATGTGAGGAGATCATTCTCTTCCAGATCTCAAACTTTTAGATAAGAAATAGCCAGATCTGTATCTCAAATTCCTTCTCAAATAAAGCTCTAAGGTTTAGATACTTCTTCTAGTATTCCTAGAATAGCTTACCAACCTCCAAAAAGGAAGAAGAAAATCAAAATATCCAATCTTCAACCTATTGCTCCCTTAATGAGTCTTATGATATTATCTCATAAATTTTTTATTAATAAGGAAACCCTAAAGAAAGATTTCTATTCTGAGGATTGAAAATCTCAGAGAGAGTAATTTTTTTTAAGAATTATAAGGAAAAAAATAGATATGATATCCAAGAGAAATTTTATAAATTTCTTGAAAAAGTTAAACAAAATATTCCATTCTTTAATTGGTTTCATGCATATACCATCAAGAACAATCTAGATTATCCTTGGTAGATTGATATTATTAGTAATTCTTTTGCTAATATTATCTCCTGACAGATCAAAGATGGACAAATAGTTCAGAGTGAATTGCCTTCTACAACCCAATACCTATTGCCAAAATTGAAAGACAATAGTAGCAATCCAATAATGGCAACGCCATTAAAAACCAAAAATCTTGATGAGAGTATCACTCCCAGCGATATCCAAGGCCTCATGGAATAGGCTAATTATACCAATAAATATCTTCAGGTTGTAGGAGAAAAAATTTCAACTACTGCTGTAAAACAAAAGGAGGAAGAAACATCTTTTTCTTCCTAGATTCAACTAGAAAAACCCTTTTCAAACCTTTTAAGATTAGTGCTAAAGCCAAATAGAAAATCTTAGAGCTTAAACAGAAAGAAAGGCCAAAATCTCTAGAAGAATCAGGTAACCAAGGTGAGTTATTAAGTAAAATTAATAGTATGCTTACAACTGCTCCTAATACACCTCAAACTTTAGAAGAGTCTAGTGCTAGCCCAAAGACTAGATCTCTATCCAAAACTATCAATGCCATCAGCAAAACTGATTTAGAATCACCTCGAAACAAATTTCATTTCTAATTTAGAAGTCAATTTGGTTTTTACTAATAATAAAAATTGGAAATTCCTTTTCAAGCTTTATTACAACAAAACTACTATTCCTGATCTCATTATAGAAGAAAATAATGAACATAGTTTCCTAAGTTTCAATGCCAATAACATGTATGAATGGAACATAGATGGTAAATCAGAGTATAATATAATTATTACTCTGCACCACATGAGTATGATAGCCAATGCCTACCTAACTTCTCATGAGTGCTCCAATGATATAATTGTTAATATTCTTGTTGCTGGTTTTTATGGCCAACTCAAAGGATGGTGGGATAATTATCTCATTGATAAAGATGAAGAGAGAATACTCTCTGCTATCAAGACTAATAACAAGGGACAAGCCATTATTGATAATGATGAACAACTTCTTGATGCTATTTATACTTTTCTGTATACCATAGCACAACATTTCCTAGGAGACCCATCTTTATGGTGTGATAGGTCTACTGAATTACTATTTAATCTTAAATGTAGAACCTTAGATGATTTTAGATGGTATAAGGATACCTTCTTGTTTAGGGTTTATACTAAAGAAGACAGCCAACAATCTTTTTGAAAAAAATAAAATACTTAGCTGGTCTTCCCAAATCTTTTGGAGATTTAGTTAGAAATAAACTCCAAAGTCATTCTGCCAATGGAGAGATCCCTTATGATAGTCTTAGTTATGAACAACTTAATGCTGTCATTACAAAGATAGCTTTAAAAATCTCTCAAGAAAACAAAATTCAAAGGCAATTAGCCAAAGATAGAGCCTAGAACAAAAAAGATTTAGGATCTTTCTGTGAATAATTTGTTCTACCTCCTTGCTTAACCAAAAAGAAAAAACATTATCATAAGAAGGAAGTAGAAGCCAAGAAGAAACCTTACAAAAGGAAGTATAACAGAAAACCTTCTAAGAAAACTAGGGAAGATGTTATCCCCAAAAATGTTCTTAGAAAACGTAAGACAAGAGTAACTTGTTATAACTGTGGTAAACCCAGTCATATCAGTAAATATTACAGGCTCAAGAAAAAGATCAATAATCCTAACTTAGATCCTTTTATAGAAGATCATATCAATAACCTTCTTTTTGAATCCTCTGAAAAAGCTAAAGATTCTGGCGAGAATAGTAATCAAATCCAACAGGATGACCAAATTTCTTCTTCTAATAGTGATAAAACTCCAAAAATCAATATTTTAACTAAGGAGCAAGATCTTCTTTATGAAGCAATCAATTCTATTTTTGATCCTCAAGAAAAGAAAAATTTTCTTAATAAACTCAGAGATGTTTTAGAAACAAAACAAAAATCAAAAGAACTTTATACTAAAAACTAGTTTAATGTAAAAAGCATTTCTAAAAAATTAGAAAATAATTCATTCACAAAATCAACCACTATTCAGGATCTTCAGATTGAGCTTAATAATTTCAAAAAGGAGATTCGTGAGATCAAAGAATAACAGCAAATTCATCAAGTTATTCTTTCACAGCTTAAAGATGATGATGATGATTCTGAAGTTTCGAAGAACAACTTTATAAGAAAAATGATTCAAGAAACCCAGAAAATTTTTTCATGAATTTGATTAACAAGGACAAAATTCAAAAAATTTATATAATTATCAGAATCATCATTAATTATTTTGTTCTTGATACTTTGGCACTTTTTGATACAAGTGTTGATTCAAATTTTATTTTATAAGGATTAATTCCTACTAAATATTTTAAAAAAACTTCTAAAAAACTCAGCACTATGGATGGTTCAAAGCTTAAGATTAATCACAATTTATCTAAAACTATTATTGAAAATCAAGATTTTAAAGTAGAAACAAACTTTTTACTTGTCAAGAATTTGAAAAATGAAGTAATTTTGGGAACACTTTTTAAAAAGATCATTTTTTCGCTTCAGATTTCAAAAGAAGAAATTTTAACTTACCACTTAGGTAAGCAGATAACATTCAAATTTTCTAGCAAATCTTTTACTAGAAATATTAATTTTATTTAAAATAAGATCAATCAAATTAATTTTTTTAAAAAAGAAGTTTCTTTTACTAATATTGATAAACAACTGAAGAATCCATCACTTCAGAAAAGAATTTAATTTCTTACAGAACACATTCAATCCTCTATATGTTCTGACCTTCCTCATGCATTCTGGAATAGGAAGAAACATATAGTTAGCCTTCCTTATGAGAAAGACTTTAAGGAAAGTCAAATTTCTACTAAGGCGAGACTCATTCAGATGAATGAAGAACTCCTTCAATATTGTCAAAAAGAGATTAAAGATCTCTTAGACAAAAAATTCATTAGAAAGAAAAAGAGTCCTTAGTCGTGCTCTGCATTTTATGTTAATAAACAGGCAAAATTAAAAAGAGGCACTCCTAGGCTAGTAATCAATTACAAGCCACTCAATCAAGCTCTTTAATGGATTAGGTATCTTATTCTTAATAAAAAAGATCTTCTTAAGAGACTCAACTTTGCTAAGATCTTTTTCAAGTTTGACATGAAGTATGGATTCTGGCAAATCTAGATCAATGAAATTGATAGGTATAAGACTGCCTTTATAGTTCCTTTTGGGCAATATGAATGGAATGTAATGCCCTTTGGTCTAAAAAATGCTCCTTCTGAATTTTAGAAGATCATGAATGATATTTTCAATCGTTATTCTAAATTTGTCATTATCTACATAGATGATGTTCTGATTTTTTCTCAATCCATTGATCAACATTTTAAACATATAAATATTTTCATTAATATTGTTAAACAGAATGTTCTTGCAGTGTCAAAATCCAAAAAAGAAGTTTTGACAATCGTTTTATGTGTTTCAAAATTTTAATCTAATTTATTAAATAAAAAATTTCTTATAAGAGTAGATTGCAAATTTGTCAAAGAAATTTTACAAGAAGGTGTTAAAATCTTGCCTTTAAATAAATTTTTGCAAGATGATAATCAATTTTAAGTGTTTTTGACTTTGAAATTGAATATCTTAAAGACACTTCCAATTCTCTTACCTGTGAATTTTTATAGGATAAGTGAAATGCCTAGAAAGGCAACAGCTCGTTCCAGGGGAGGAATTTCTCACAGAGGAAGAGTCAGACTTGCTCTAACTCTTAATAAATCAAAATCAAAATCTATCTCGATATATTCCAATTCAAACTCTTCAGAGTCATCCACTTTGACTGGGTCATCCACCCAGAAAGCTATCTAGATAGTTGAGTCATCCACTTAATAATTTGAGATCCCCAAAAAAGAATCATCCAACAAGGCTGATACTTCCTCTTAAACCAAAACTGCCAAACAGAATAAAGCTGATTATGCTTTGCCTGTGAGTACACTCTTAGCTGTCTAACAAGAAAGCTTGAATAGTTTACCCAAAAAATCATGGGCAGACATTGCCTCTGAAGATGAAATCGAGATTGATTTAGCAAACCTAAATAATATAATCCAATCCTTTAGCCAGTCCTAAAAAACATTTAGTCTTCTAGGAGAAACTAGCAAAGCTATCAGCCTCCTAGAAGACAAACAAATATCTCAAAAAATAAACCATTACGTGGCTAAACGAAAATTTTTCTCAGTCATACAAATGAAGCCTGAATTCTGAGACAAAAATCCCTGTAAGGCTATATCAAAAACTTTTTTTCCTGGTTTCAATTTTAGACCCTATGCCCTGAACAAAACCAGACAGTTTTATGAATTTATCCTAGTAGATTCAGATTCTGTCTCAATTAAGCATTATAAAGATAAAAAAGATCCATCCATTATCACCCATTCTACAATACAAATTCTCAAAATCCTTAATCCAAAAAATTTTGAATAAAATTTAGATTCATATAAATTATTTTTTTAACCTTTTGACCCAACATGTTACAATTATTAGGAACATATTGATGCCTGGACAAGAGTTTTTTGGTTTCAAAATAAACTCAACCGACATTTTTGGTTAATCTATTTTAAGAAGACTCAAGATTTTGGCTTACAATGGTGTAAGAAGATCCTTACTCTCTCTCTCTCTCTCTCTATATATATATATATATATATATATATATATTCATTATGTGTGTTGGGTATTTTTGTTCATTTGTAGAATTTTTTTAGTTTTCTTTTCTGATGGATTGATTTCAACATGTGATCATTCCTTTTTTTTTTGTAAATGTTTCAGCAGTTTCAATCCTATTATATAAACTATCACATTGCATAAAAAGTGCTGAAAGGAAGAAATTTCATCCAATTGACAAAATCTCAGGTACAGACTATGATTACATGACTTAGAGAACAGCAAATTAATGTTACAATGGCATCGCTGATCCCATGTTATTATTACCTACCTTGGATTTCACTGAGCGTTACATTATTATTTGAACTAGATTGACTATTTTGAGAAGACTTTGAACTTCGATAATTTTGCTTTTGAACAAATGCAACTTGCCTTGGAGGAGGAAGGTGAGTAATTTCACTAATGAGCATCAAAACGACCGTGGATATAGTTGGTCTTTCTCTTGTAAGTTCTTGCACACATAAAAGTCCTATGTGTATGCATTTCAACATACTTCTTTCGAACGTTGGATCCCATATCTCTGAATCTATTAAAGACATAATGTTGCCTTCATTCCATAGTTTCCATGCCTAAAAAAATGAAATTTTATTATTAAGAATAATAATAATAATTTCTTTTGTTAAAAGGAACAGACACATGACATGTATACTTACAAATCCAACAAGGCTAAGCGATTGCTCATTGTTATAAAAGCTTGTATTTCTTCGTCCACTCACAATCTCTAATAATAAAACTCCAAAGCTGTAAACATCTGATTTTTCTGAGAAAAGCCCCTCCATTGCATATTCAGGCGGCATATAACCACTTCATTTAGATAATATATATTATAAGTAACAATTAAATCATTTAATATGCTAAAATAATTGTGTATAACTAAAAAAGATTTCTTACTAAGTTCCAACAACTCTTCTTGTGTTAGCTTCATCTTCATCACCACCTCTAACAATTCTGGCTAAACCAAAGTCTGATATTTTAGGATTCATCTCACTATCTAGTAAGATGTTACTTGCTTTAAGATCCCTGTGTATAATCCTTAGTCTTGAGTCTCTATGAAGATAAAGTATACCTCGTGCAATTCCTTCAATAATGTTGAAGCGCCTACTCCAATTTAAAACTTTCCTTTGCAGTGGATCTAAATTTAATAAAAAAAATAATAAAGTAATGATAAAATTTAATAATATAAGAGCATTGGATATAAATTACATACTTTTTTATGAAGTTAATTATAATAATTGATATCTTTTAAGAAAAAAAATATAAATACAAAAGTTCATTTATGGAAATATAAAATGTGTGATAACTGCTATAAATATTATGTTTTCATTTTAAATATAACACTAAAAGTACTAATATAAATTACCTAAATTTTGTCCAAAATAAAATCATACATATATACTCCAATTTAAGTTAACAAGTTTGATGTAATTAGAAAGAGACAAGTACTAACCAAAGAGAAACGAATCCAAACTTTTATTTGGCATAAACTCATAGACCAACATTTGTTCATCTCGTTCAACACAACAACCAAGAAGTCTTACAAGATTCCGATGTTGAAGTTTAGAAATCACTACTACTTCATTCATGAATTCTTCTAATCCTTGTCCAGATGCTTTTGAAAGTCTTTTTACAGCAATTTCTTGACCATCTTCCAATTGTCCCTAAGAAAGTAAAATATTTCATATAAATTTTTGTAGATAATATAAAAAATGACTAATATCTTTTGTATAAAATTACCTTGTATACTGGACCAAAACCTCCCTTGCCAAGCATATTACCCAAGTGAAAGTTGTTTGTAGCAGTTGCTAGCTTTTCAAAATCAAATAGTGGCAATTCATCTAGTTTAATTTGTCTTTGGTTTTCGGTAATCAAGTTTTGAGGCTCACTTCCTGCATGTATTTGTCATTTGTTAACATAAACATGCATTATTTGGGTCAAATAAATTTAGAATATATACACATTTAAAACAAAAAATAAATAAATAGAAAAAAATTAAGATAATTTTTATAAATATAAAAATAAGTATTCACGGAAAATATAGAAATATATATAAAATAATAAGGAAAAATTAACTAACTTCAATTTCCAAAATTTAAAACAGAATTAATAAAAATGTAGGTAAAAAGAAAAATCATTGGAGTAAGTAAAATTATAATTTACAAATTACTTTTACTTACTTTTAATCCTAGGTGACGAAATGTGATAGAAAATAACTTTCTTCGTACTTCACTTTTTAAATAATAAACTCTCATTTATAATATAGACGATAATTATTCATATTTTTGTAGTTAAATTAATAAAAATAATTGTTAGCTCATTTATAATTTTAGTCTTAATGCTTTAACTTATATGTAATTTTAGCCCCTTTAATTTTGATTGCTCAATAAATAATTAAAAATATAACAAAAATAAAATGTATCATTGATTTATATAAGTTTATAAAGAAAAAAAATGTAAATAATTGAATAAAAATAAAAAGACTTTTATTGTACTTTACTTACTATTTTTAAAATATTTTATAATTTTTAAATTTATATAAATCAATAATATATGTTACACCTCTATTATATTATTTTTGTTAATTATTAAAGAAAATTTAAAGTGAAAGATTTTATTTGATAAAAAACTGTATACAAGTAATTAAAAATCACAATCAAACATTGCTTCCACCTATCACTCTTTTCATTTTTATTTTGCTTTTATTCAACTAATAACATAGGAGGATTGAAATATATAATTTATTTAAATGTGCATACAATAAATTATTTTTAAATAATAGCTTGTATAATAAGTTTAACAATAAAACTTATGAGAATAAAATAAAAAAATTTATTTTGATAAATTATACTAAAATGTTTATTGAAATAATTTATAAATTATTTCTATAAACTTATAAGCAGAATGTTTATTGGCAAAGACTTGGAGCATATCTTAATTCTTTTTAGAAGAGATAGAAGTTATATTCAGTATATGATATTTTTTATTTTTTTTATTAAATTTTCAAATCTAATAAAGGCATGCAATGCTTTTGCTAACATTAAACAGCCTCTATGTAGAATAAATTGCAAAATTGAAGAAAAAAAAAGTACAAACATTTTTTGATTTGAGAATTACACTAGTTTTCTCCTTTAGAAGTTCTTCATTTTAACAATATCCCCTCCCTACCCCTGTTCTTTCTTGATTACCCTATTGAGTATGCACTATAAAAGTATGAATGTTCTTGAATTTATGTAAGAAATGATAATAAGGCAACTTTACCTTTATGCTTAGGAGTAGTACGTTTCCGCCACAAAAAATAAGCAGTGACAGCTATGGTTAATGCTCCAATTGCCCCAGCAATGGTGATGATTAATGCCTTGTATTCTCTTCCCTTTTTACCGGTAACTGTATTTTATTCAATGCATATCACCAAACAAAGACAAAATAATTTTGGAGTTTAAGTCTAAATAACTAGTACTCTTCACATTAATAACACTAATAAAAACGTAATCTTTTAAGGATACTAGTTAGCATTTGTATGAAAGTTTTGGTTTCTGTATAGTAAACTCAATAACGTGTAAACAAAATATTATTAGGAGAGCTAGGAAACATACCAAGAAGTTGTGATGGCACACGAATGAAGAGATCAACACCCCCATATGGAAATTTCTGCAAATCAATCAAGTCTCTACTCCAATACATGCATCCAATATAAGGATCATATGCATATGCCAAGCAAGAGCAATTTGCTAAGCAATCTGTTCCGCATTTGTCTTGGTTACCATCTGATCTCTCAGCGAAGTCAGGCACTTTCATATTATAGTACACCCCAAACCCATCTTGTTGAACTTCACTACCATTTTTCATTTTTTCACAATTCAATGGTACATTCCTCACACACCCACTAGTCCAATTTTTCCTATTCCATTCCTCAGGATTCCTGGGCTCAAACCCCTCTAAACAGCTACAAATTGGTGTGCTTGAATTATCACATTTTCCAAAAGGCCCACATTTACCATAAATGTCACATTCATTTTGATCTACCTCAAGTGTCACAAACTCCTTTTTGTTCAAAAACCTCACCAATTTAAGTGTGCCATATGGGGTCAAGGACAGGATTCCAAAGGCAGAAGGGTCTGCAAAACTGTAAGTTAGATAAACAGTTCCATCATCATCATGATCCAAACGCCACCCATATAAATACTCAGTTAACATCCTTGGTGAACCAAGGAAGACCCTTCCATTCCATGGACCAGTTCTCCAATATGGTCTAGTTTTATTATACCAAAAAAACACTTCTGGAGCATCCAAACGCTCAAGGCTACCAGTGAAGTACCCAGAAGAAGGATCAGAACTACTTTTCCTTGACACATACTCAATTTTCTTACCTGTCCCCCTATTGGCTGCAATTTTCATTTGGGGGACTGCAGCATCAGCAGGGTGTGTGAAACTGTCCCATATTGTTGTTCCACTTGTGTCATCAAGCAGGATCAAATTTCCTGAATCATCAAGTTGAGCACTTGAATTGGTACCATTAATTGACACATTTGTTGACCATATGACATGATTTTGACCATTCAACACTACAAGGTTTCCATCCTTGTGAATTTTGAACACCCCAGATGAATCATTAAGTGGTTGGTCTCTGTTGGCTATCCATATAACGTAGGATTCAGAGAGATACCAGATTGCTACATAGCGATGTGTGGAATTTTCAGGGCTGAAGAATCCTAGCTTGAAGTCACTGTTGTTTGAGCTTATTGTCTCAGGGTCACTGATGGATCTGGTTGATGTTATAGTATCATTCACAGAGCTTAGACCCAAATAGAAACTGCAAAATATAAGCAAAACAATGAACAAGTAATTAATGTGAGTTAGAAAAGCCATAAATGTAAAGATTTCTTCATTGTGCTGAATATGATATGATGTTGTTCTCTTTATGCGGTTCATTCCGTGTTGCTACCAAAATTCATGTTGAATCTTAGTGCTATGCGCCAAAATACTTTCTTAACCTTAGTTGACTTTAGCTGAGCGTTAAGCATGCTCATAGACAGAAAAATACATGATTGCTATTATTCTATTCAGAACTCAGAAGCCAACTTTTGTAAACCTTGTATGTCGCTAATTCTCCAAAAATTAATAGTAGAACTAAGTGAATTTGTTTTAATATACAATTAAAATTAGAAGGGGCATTGGGTTCACGACAGAGACAGTTATTTGCCTGCTTTAATTAAGAGGTATTAGAAGTACCATCTACACTAATATAAAGAATAATACTAGAAGATATCCGGAAAGACTGGGATCTTAAGAAAATTTGAAGAAACAATGTTTGAACTTCGACTTTTTTAACGTAAAACAACATGATAAGGCTTTACCTTTATGCGAAAACTATAGAAAAATTATTTCAATTTTCGTTTGGATTGATACACTTGGTACACAGGCCTATCTAAATTTATTACATTAATTCACTATTTTTCGTCACATTAAATTAATTCACGATAGATTACTTGAACTTTGATAATTTGACTATTATAAGCTATAATTATTTTAAAATAAATTTAGATAAAGGTTTTTAAACAATTAGATTTTATACATTTTGACCTATTTGGAACGGTTTTGAGTTCTTATTTTTAATTTTAAAACATATTCAATTAAATTTTTTTGAATTATCCTCTTTTTTATCATCATTATTATCAACATCATTCAACTTTTTTTTATCTTTTTTAAAAAATTACATAATAATTATCGTAACTATCATTATAATTATCTTTATCTTTATTATTGTTACAGATAATTAACTAATATTACAATTTTCACTTGTTATTATAATCAATCAATAACTATTATAATCACTGTAACACTATTTATTCATCTCAATATGTCAAGTTTATAAAGAATTATAAAGAATAATTAAACTTCCAATATAACAAATAATCAAAAATTACTGAAATAAAATATTTCGTATCAATAAATTCGTGTATGAAGTAAACTGCATAAAATATATTGTAAATCAGCATTTATATATTTCAAAGTTTAGTTACAACATGATGTATTCCATTTACAAATCATTATTCAAAATATACTAAAATTTACACCAGTTTATACCCATTCCCATATATTGAGGACCTAAAACTAGTCGTCTATATCATGCTAACCTTCAATTTCTACCAAATCCTCAACAGTCAATTCATCATCTTCTCCAAGGTAGGCGTTACCAGGGTTTGCTATCACCTATATACTAGAGAATCTCTCAAAAGTAAATTGAGTAAGTCTTCTCAACAGATCATGATTATGGTAAGTTAATACATTATTCATGATGATGGAAGGCCTCTCTATTCCCTGATACAAATAAAAACTAAGTGTTTGATCGTTATGATCATTTACATAAAAATCAAAAGATACTGGATAATTATAGATTATTTCTAAGGTATATTCTTGATTATCCTTAAGATACATTCTAAAATTCAAATGTACAATATTATCTAAATACATAATTTAATTTACTTCTTGCAAAATAATTTACTATCCTAATCTGTCCTTGAGGCGTCGTCATCTTTATTTCCTACAATATTGTGTAAGGGTAAACATCTATTCTACCACTCAAACATAACACAAATATTTCACATCATTTATTATATCTTAATCATAATCTCATAAAGAATAAATATCAATTTATAGTATGACACCATAAGTTAAGTTTTCTCATTCTATCAAACGTGTAATTATATATTTCATCACAAAGCATCATAGTTCTCTTTTCCAAAATATGTACTTTTCAGTGCATTGTGATCACAGTCAATCTGATACTGTCAGCAGTTTTTAAGGTCTTATTCAACTAGGTAAATAGCAGCCAGTAAGCCCATGCACACAGATACAATGTATACAATAACGGGCCCCTTAGCAAAGACATAGTTAGGAGTTTAGTCAAAAAACAAGTGTGAGGTCATGTGGCGCATTTACTCTCAAACAGAATAAGTGTACTTACACAAATGTTGTTCACCGTCCTATGTTTCTACCAAATATCCATATCGCCTTCGGATTATATACCTCAGTATATCTCTGTAATTATTTACACTAGATCTATCTAGTACTCATATCCAGTCATATTTATCTCAAGTCCAGCCACAATATTGTACTGATAAGCACTTTTTGACAAATTCTACATTACTCATCACGTCAATATATGATTCTAACAATCAAAATATTCATTCTAACATCTTCATCATTCTTTCCAACATATCTCAACAGTACAACATAAACATTTCACTTTAATAATCATAATATTACATCCAACATATTTAGAAATCATTAAAGAAATTATTCATCAAACGTATCATGCTTTTCTCATCTCATAAACACAAAATAATTAATCAAACACATACATATCATCATACAGTACTCTGAGATAGGGTTCTCATGAATTTAACATATATCTTATAGTATAATGGTAAAATAGAACTCTCCTTAACTTAAAATGAAGATCTAGAGAGACATTGATAATGAAAATCGTTCAAAAACAAACTTCTCCCTAGATAACACGAGTTACCCTTAAGAAATAGGAATCAAAGAGACATAAATGGTAAAAACAAGATTAAACTTAGAAAAACTTACTTAGGATTGCTTAGAACAGACGTACAACCCTTGATTCAAAGAACAATCGGCATTCAAAGGGTTTTAATTTGAGTAAGGGAGAGAGATTTTTAAGAGAAAACTCAAAGGAGATGTGGAATGAAAATAGGAAACGAGTTTTCATGCAGGAAAACTCTTAAATACTCTCAGAATCGCCACACTCTCGTTATAGAGAGATGACTCTCACTACAATAAAAATATCAGACAAATTTTACACTTTGTTTTTCTACACTTTTCGCTACAGCTAGACATCCTTGTTACAGCAAGAATGTTTCAGGTGCTTCATTTTATCACCTTATTTTGCTGCAGCGAGAACTCCTTGCTAGAGCAAGAACTATCTCGCTATAACAAGAACCTCACAGTTTCACTACTTCAAAACTTTTCCAATATTCAATCATAAGTAAATTTAACATAATCATGCAATTATAAGTAATATAAAAACAGGAATGTTATATTACTACCTTTACAATAATTATTAGTACTACTATCATTATTATTATTATTATCTTTGTTATTATCATTATTATTTTTATCATCACCATGGATATTAGTACTATTTTATTGCCACAAGTTTACTACTATTATTATATTTTACTCTTTCTCTTATCCACCTACTACCATCATCACCCTATTACCAAATAAACTTAAATAAATAAGTAAAAGTAATTTATGAGATTTAAATTTAAATTTTGATATTAAATTTAAAAATAAAAACTACAAAATAATTTAAAATTAGCTTTAATTTAAAAAAATAAAAAATTAAATCTAATAATATCATCATTACCTAAATTTGTGATATTGAAAGGCTTAAACTATTAAATCTATTGAAAAATTCATATAGCTTTTGTTGTCATAAAAGCATTTCTTAACTACTTTTATTAAAAAAATTAAAATTGAAGGTATTTTACCTTGTAGAATTAAAGATTATACAACAAAAAAAAAATTTGAAAAATTTAAATGAATAAATATAGTCATTATAAAGTTACTCTCACTAATTTTAAATATATAAAAAATAACTAAATTATTTTAATTAAAACAACTAAGTTATTTCATTTAACGTTCTTAATTTTATAAATAAATGAATTATATTGTTTAATATGTCAGGATGATTTGATATTTTTTATTAATATTAAATGTCATTAGTTGATTGTTTAACTTCCTATACTAATGTCAAAAGTTATGAAAATTAAGTAGCCATTTGGTATTTAAAAAAAAATTTAAATTTTGATAACTAATTTAAATTATTATAAAACTTGAATTAATAAAAGTATTATAAAAAAAATTTCATTAAATGCTGTAAAATCAATTAAAATTTAGTTGTATTTTAAATTATTATATCTTAGTTGAATATTTGAGAGTCCCGCTAGAAGTGATTAAGAAAATGGAGGGTCAACAAGTGACAGCCAATCATCAACGCGGTGTGACTTTGATATATTATTACAGCTTAGATCAATTATTTGTTTGTGGAACTTAGAGGATACCTTCACACGTCACGTCACGTCTTTGTTTTCTTATGTGAGAAAACGAGTGACTTTGGTGAGTTTCAACTTTGATGTTATTGCCTTTTTTCAAACCTTTCTAATTCTTATGGATGACTTAGTCCAACTTCACCTTTTGCATAAGAGATTAAGACGCAAAGAAAAGGTTAAAGAACCAAATCTTCTGCGAAGAGCTCACTAATTATAATGGTTCATGTAGTCATCCTTTCATATTAAATATTAAAAGAACTTGAGTATTGCATTAGTAGAGTAACTTAACTAGCTATTATTTAAAGTTAACTAACGATATACAGAATAGAACAATAAAAGTTAACTAACGAGATAAATGAAATAGTTACTGATTTAAAGAGATAGATAAGTCAAACTAAGCTAACGTGCTTATTTCTTTAAAAGCAAATATTTTCTTAACATTATATATACGTTAGTTAATAATTTTTTTAAGTAAACATTAATAATTGATAATAATATGTTGGTGTCTCAAATAATGACTATCCCTATTTCATGCTTCTACTGATTATGTGAGAAAAAGGTATGATTAGTTACTATTTTTTTACGAGGAAGATAAATAAAGAAATCAAGGATCCATTGAAAAATTTGAAAAAATTACATAATTATATTTTGAATTAATTACTATATTTTGTACATAGCAGTTTCCTTTGAACAAGAATAGAGTGCTATGTTTGAAATTTATATTCTTTAGCTTTTATTGTTTGTTTGGTGTCGGGTCCAATAGTGATGTAGTCAAGGTCTCACCGTATATCACGCATTAAGAATAATTTATGAAGTGGTAAAATAAAGAATACTTTGTGAATTGTGGAGTTGAATATTTTGAAAGAGAAAAATGTTATTTTTATGGTAAATTTATTGTCATTTCTTATAAACTAAAGAAAAAAAAAGAGAGAGAGAAGAGAAGTGTTTGGGTGGATAATGTGCGGAGGGATATAAAAAAATTATTAGAAGCATTTAAGAATCGTTTTCGCCGTTCCCTTTTTTTGACTCGGAAAATACTTTATTGTAGAAAGGGGCAAATGATGCCCACAGAAATTTAGTCAATCAAGGGACAACTTCTAAGGGAAGAATAATTTGCTTTCCATTGCATCGCAATTATTCTTTTTGCTTTTACTTAACTGTGTAACGGTTGTAAGATATAATTTTCTTTTCAATTCAAAAAGTTATTAAACTTACAAGAATTTTAAATTTAATAATTTTCATTATAATATATTAAGGATTAAATAAACTTATGCCAACCTACGTCTAAACACTATTAGTGAATCTTAAAAACTTTTTTTTCCCCTTCTCTGATAAAATTCTTCTTTTATTTTTTTAATTTTTTTCTCTTAATAATTGTAGTAATCAACTATATGGTCTTTAAAGAGATAGAGGAGAGATATTTTTAAATTTAAACATTTTTATTAATTTAATTATTTTTTATTAATTAATAGTCATTACATTAAATCAGTTTTAATGAGTTAGCCTACAAGATATATAAGTATATTATTTAACTAAATAGATTAAATAATTAATAATTTCGCACTTTACCTACATAGATTTAACAATAAATCATAAATGTACGTCGTATAATAAAATTATCAGGTCATATTTTTAACTTAATTTGACATGATCAAATCGCAGTAATTACAGTTCATTTACTAACATTACTCTTTTTATGTATCACTTAATTAATTCAAATCCATAACTTTAATTAAAGTATATTGTAATCTTTAACTCTAATATTTTTTAAAGATATAACTTGTTATCATACTAAAACAATATATGTACACTGTGATGCTTTTACTTAATAAATTATTTTTAAATAGCAATTATCACCCTATATTTTCTTTAGAATTTTAAAATCATTTCCATTTTACATACTCTTGGTGAATTGTTATAATTATCCATACTAATCTGTTCATAGTAGAATTTCTTCATTCTCATCATACATTAATCAAATCTCCTCGTGCAGTCTGATACAAAAGAAAAGTGTAATTTTTTGTTGTGAAGAGAGTACAAGAGAATCTTAAGAAGTTTTATGGCAAAAGAAAACTTTGTACAAGCCAAAATTCTGAAATTTGATGGTTATTATGATCATTGGTCAATGTTGATGAAAAATCTCCTTAAATCAAAGGAGTATTAGAATCTAGTGGAGGATGGAATAGTTGTACCATCTGATGGTGCTTCCCAAGAACAATTGAAGATTATTCAATAAAATAAATTAAAGGATTTGAAGGCAAACAATTATCTCTTTCAAGCAATTGATCAAAGCATCATGGAGACAATTCTTGATGTCGTAACTGGACGGTTGTAATGACACGGAAAAAAAAATATTTTAAAGAAAAATCAGTAGAGTCACCACTAAGGTTTATCAAAGAAAACTTCAAAAAACTTAAAATTTTGATCTTTGAAACCAAAAATGAATTGGGAGTCATTTACGTGTAGGGAAGGTATTAGAAGGTATTAACACCCTACAACGTTTGTTTAAATAACGATTACCTTAATTTAATTATGCAAATTTGTTGTAATTTTGAAAAGTATTTATTTAACCCTAAAAAAAATAAATGTTCCTATTTTTATTTTTTAAAGAAAGAAGATTTATTTATTAAAAATGTTAAGTTATATCTTAGAAAGAAAAAAAAATATTTTTTTAAAATTGTTTTGA
Source organism: Abrus pulchellus subsp. cantoniensis (assembly GCA_024086825.1). NCBI lineage: Eukaryota > Viridiplantae > Streptophyta > Magnoliopsida > Fabales > Fabaceae > Abrus > Abrus pulchellus. Next base: position 20,064,887 of record CM044056.1, read on the forward strand.
CTCGACGGATATGATTGTGCTCCTACGTTTCTCTGGGTGCAATGGAGTACTCAAAGTCATTAGTTCTATATAACAATTATGAAATTTGTTGATTAAAATTAAGTTCTGTAAAAATAAAATTTATTTTTGAAATTAAAATTAGTTTTATAAAATTATAATGTTTAGAATACAAGATAATGTGGTTATACATATATCCTAGGAGAAACAATACGAAAGGCAAAGGGAAATCACATATTCATATTGTAAGTTGTTGTAAAAACTGTGGTATTTAAAATCTAATATTTTAATTTATGAAAAAGTATTTTTTAATATATAATTTAATTTTAAAAATTTAATATTTAAAGAAATTTAAGATAGCGTAAGCTATACATAAATATCTCATGATTTATTTGTCGATTGAAGTCAATGTAAATTGCATATCTATGTCGCAAAGCATTATATAGTAAAATAGAGAAGTATACTTAAACAATCAAATGTTTAGTTATTTAATTTATTAAAGTTAGAAACATGATTTAAAATTTTTAAATATGAAATTAGTTTGAGTTAATGAAAAATATTTATAGAATAAATTAATATATTTAAATTGATTAGCGAAAAAATATGTTTAATCAAGGAAAGTTAAAATATATTTATAACAATTTTATATTGTATGAGGCTAAGATAACGTACAAAAAATAGAGATGCTATACAATGACGTTATAAACTGCTGAATTAAATAAATTAATTTCTTAATTATTTATTGGTTAAAAGCAAAAAAAATTTAAAAGAGAATATTTAGATTACTCAATTTATAGATTATTGTATCGACAAGATTATTATTATCATTAACTTAATTAATAAATCAATCATTTGCTGATTAAAATAAAAGTATTTGAAAGGATATAGTTTAGAAAGATAAAATAATTAGTAAAATACCACTTAACGAATTTATATTGCATGAAGTTAATGGTAACACAGATACACATTAACTTAACGATTTATAATGCATAAAAGTAGAGATGCTACACGTTAACATTATATATCATTACGTTAATTAAACAAGTCAATTTTAATTTTATAAAAATATGACATATTTTGATTAACTAATGAGATGAGATAAAAGAAAAACATATTTCAATTGATTAACAAATTATATAATTAAAATACATGTTGTTTCATTTTTAGAATGAATTCTTATATTATTTGATAATATGAGTGAGAGATTTTCGAATGTATATAAAATTAAATAAAATAAATATATAATTTATTAATTTAGAAGTAAGATTTTTTAGATACATTAATAGTGCATACGACATAAGATAACGTAGGTATATATATGTCTTGACAGTTTATAAGATAAAAGTAGATTCATCGCACAATAGCATTATAAACCGCTGCATTTATATGATTTTAATTTAATTAATGAGTTGTATATTATTACTTAATAAAAAATAAATTTAAAATTTAATATAAAATAAACTTGTATTTATAATATTATGTTCTGGTTAATAAAGTGAGTATCTAATGAATTGAATGTATTTTAATTTTTAGAAAATATTTATATATTACATAAAACTTAAGATAACATAAGTATACATAAGTCTCAATGATTTATGATCTGTAAAGGTAGAGTTGCTGCCTAATGAAATAACACAAAATTTAAGCTAAAATTTTAATCCTCAAAATTAATTATATTCATTTCAATATCATTATTGATGTTATTACTTATGATGATAAAAAAATTTAAATAATGGTAATAATAATAACAACAATAATAATAATTGTAATCCAAAGAAATAAAATAATAAATTTATCCCACGACTTCACATAAAAGATATATATATATATATATATATATATATATATATAATGATGCAAGTATAAGGAGTACTAGATTCTGACTATATTTTTAAGCTTTTTGCCATTTTTATTTTAAGTTGATGGTTCAGATTTGTTCCTAGTATACATATGTAAATTTAGGGTCCACATTTGTCTCTAATGTCCTTATATCTGTAGCATTTGGCACTCACCGTCAAGACTCTCCCTTTTTCATTTACTAATGACAAAACATGGTGTAAGGGAAAGGGGATTTAGGGTTTCAATCAAACCAAACTTAAGAGATAAAAAATTCGTGCTCGTGAAAGGAAGGTGAAGGACACAAGCTAGTGAATACAACATCAACATTAACATCGAAAGGAAAGGCGATGCCACAAAGAAACCTCAAATCAGGAGCCCCTCTGGGAGATGCCCCTAAGGACCTGACTCAGGGCTCTCGCAAGGCGCAGAGGAAAACCAAACCAATTGGAAGAAGTGGTCTGGCACGACTTGAAGAATCACTTATAGAAAGGTAACAACAATTTTGATTTGAGAATAATCATTTAGGGAAGAGGGATGGGGAAAAATAAAGATGAGGAATGAAAGAAAGAAAGAATGTAGTGATAGGATATTGTCGATGACAATGGTTAGAGGTTCGTGGAAGTTCTATTTAGGCAATGAATCTAAAACATCACAGGAATATGGTGGTAAAGGCAAAGAACAAGGAGATTAGCAACTAGTATTGTAGATTTGCTACTTAAAATTTGCATTCACAGTGTGTGCTTGAATGTGTGATTGTAGGGATAGCATTTGGATAGCTCTAAACAAAGTTTAATTTGATGAATAGGTAGGACACTTACTGAGAAATTACTGGGATTTGCTCTGTGGTGTTTACGAATTTTTTATGTTTCTTCCTTTTCAATTCTCGTCTACTTTTTGTGCTTCAATCAGTTGTGTTTCCTCTTTAATTTCTCTTCTCTGGTTTCACCTTCTTCTTTTTTAATCTTTGCTCTGTTTCTTCATCCTTTTGTTCTTTTTTCTTTTTGTTCTCTCCCCCTTTTCTCCATTTGTTCTCTCTTTTCATATCTCGGTATATTTATTTTTTACACCTGATTCACAATCCTTTTTTTTTTGTTCATACACGTTATTCCAATTTTGTGTAATTTCAATTCTGGATGGATGTTTGCAGGCGGTGGGGAGTTTGCTTGTTCCTCCTTTCACGGAGCCTACTTTTCTTTTTTGCATTATTTAATTAAAATAAGGAAAAAATGTGTATTCACACTTGACAAGAGTTCATCAAAATTCATTTGGGACTCTATTAAAAGCAAAAGTATTAAGGATCCACAAAGGTGAAAATGACTCAATTGCAATCTCTAAAGAGAGAATTTGAGATTCTTAGCATGAAGGAGGGTGAATCTGTGGATGAATACTTTGCAAGAACCTTGGCTATTGGAAATAAAATGAAGGTAAATGGTGAGAAGATGGAGCAACTTACAATTGTGGAGAAAATCTTGAGATCCATGACAATAAGATTTGATTATGTGGTTTGCTTAATCGAAGAATCCAAAGATGTTCAAACCATGACTATTTGATGAGTTGCAAAGTAGTCTTTTGGTTCACGAACAAAAAAATGAGAGAGCACAAAAAAGAGGAACAAGCCTCAAAGATGACAAGCTTTGGTAGATCAAAAGGTAGAAACAGGGGTCTAGGTAGAGGTAGACAATTTGATAAGAGTCTAATGGAATGCTTCAATTGTCACAAGTTGAAACACTTTCAATATAAGTGCTCCAATCGTGAAGAAAATACAAACTATGCAAAGTTTAATGAAGAGGAAGAGATGCTTCTCATGTCTTATGTTGATGAGAAGAAAGCCATTAAAGAAAATAAAACTTGGTTTCTTGATTTAGGGTGTAGCAATCACATGTGTGAGGAGTGGTTTTCTAATTTGAATGACAAATTCACATAATCTGAAAAACTTGGTGACAACTCAAGAATGGCTGTGAAAGAAAGAGTAGGTGTTAGACTGAAGATTGTTGGGATTATACAAGTGATCTCTGATGTGTTCTATATCCCATAATTAAAGAATAATTTGTTAAGTATAGGCCAACTCTAGCAGAAAAATCTCACTATTGTGTTCCAAAATAACATGTGTAAAGTCTTCCTTCTAACAAATGCCTTATCATGCCAAGAAAGATGTCCTCCAATCAGATGTTTACTGTAGCTGCTCATGTGATATCTATAGCTTGCTTGACAGTGGAAAAAGATGATACTACACCTATGGTTTTGCAAGTATAGTCATCTTGGTGTTAAAGGATATAGAATTCTCATTCAAAAAGAGATGGTTAAAAGGCTGCCTTACCTTAAAGAATCATCAATTGTATGTAAAGATTGCAAGATGGAGAATCAACATAGGAAGGCTATTCCAAAGGAAAGTTCATGAAGAGCTTCTAAGCATCTAGAACTCATCCGTTCTAACATTTGTGGTCCCATTAAATCAACTTCAAATGGCAATAAAATGTACTTCATAACCTTTATTGATGATTTCAGTAGAAAAGCGTGGGTTTATTTTCTTTCTGAAAAATCTAAAGCTTTTGGTGTATTTAAGAAGTTTAAAATCATGGTTGAGAAAAAAATCTAGTAAGTCCATTTGTTGTTTAAGAACTAATAGAGAAGGAGAGTTTAAATAAGTTAAATTTGATAAGTTTTACAGCAATAATGATATTAAAGGCAACTTGCTGCAACATACACTTTTCAACAAAATGGAGTGGCAGATAGAAAAAAATAAAACAATCATTGACATGGTTGGAAGTATGCTATTAGAGAAGGAAGTTCCTAAGAAAATATGGCTAGAAGCAATAAATTGGTGAGTCTATATGTTAAATAGGAGTCCTACTTTAGCTCTACAACCTATTACACTTGAAGAAGTATAAAGTGGCCTTAAACCTTCAGTAAGATAGTTTAGAGTGTTTGGTTGTGTGGCCTATGCTCATTTACTTGATGCTCAAAGGAAGAAATTGGATGTGAAGAGTACCATGTGTGTTCTTTTGGGAGTAAGTGAAGAATCCAAAGCCTATAGACTCTATGATCTTGTTATAAGAAAGATAATCATAAGTAGAGATGCGAAGTTTGTAGAATCTGATAAATAGAAGTGGTGAAACAAAGAAGAAATAACATAAAAGATTATGGCAGAAAATAAAGATGATATCAACAGTGTTGACTCAGTGGAGAAATTTGAAGAAGACACTACTTGTGACATAAATTCTATTGAACTTGAAATTGATGTATCAGTTAGCAATGCAAAAAATTAGGTTCAAGGGAGGATTAAAAGACAACCCACCTGGTTAAAAGATTGTCATAGATGGAGAGCTGCATAATGTAACACCCTCTTTTTCATTATTTGATTAATTGATGAATTATTTAGTATTGTATAGTGTCAAGATGTGTTTGGGAATGAATTTTGAGCATTTTTAGAAAAGTCTGGGGCAGGGAATCTTACTTATGCGAGACTACGCACCCGGAACTGCATGTTTTCAGGGCAATCTCGCTCAGGCGAGAAAATTATTGCTTAAGCGAGATAGGATGAATTTAGCCCAACTTTCACCTTGCTTAAGCAAGAGTGATCTCGCCCAGGCGAGCTGAGATCTCTCTTAAGTAAGATGTGTCGCTTATGCGAGGACTCACAGGAAAAAATCCAGCTCTCTAGACGTCATCTCGCTCAAGCGAGATAGGGCTTGCTCAAACGAGAATATCAAAAAATAGTTGGGGGAACCACTGTCTGTATATCTCACCTAGGCGAGAAGTGGCTTATCCAAACGAGGACATCGTCGCTCAAGCAAGAACGCGTGAGATTCAGGGCTATTTAAGAAATTTCAGACCAGAGACTTGCATTATACTCCAAGAAACACTTCCTAACTCTTTTTCTCTAAACTCTTTCTTCCCTCCTCCATAGAAAAGCCTTAGAAACATCGAAGTTACTCCAAATTCGAGCTCAAACCTCAACTCTATGAAATTGTTGATGAGTATCTTAAAGCTTGGCTTCTCATTTTCAACTTTATTTTCTCTGTTTTCACTTTTCTCAAAGAGCACTCCTCTTTGTAAAGTGTAGGACGATCTTAGCTTATTGGACCACTCCTCCCCTCTCACCTTCCTTGAACTTGTCTTTTGAAGGAAGAAGAGCTCTATTCAGTTACTGAAAATATAAGTTGTTATTCTTGTATGTACATATATGGCTATGTGTTCTTGGTTATGAATATATGTCTAAATGATTTTGTTGATAACATGAGACTTTCTATCCTTAATGAATTGAAATGACATGTGCATTGAAAATAAACATATGTATGAAACAAACTTTAGCAACTTAGAAAAAGAAAAAGGGTAAATAATATGTGAGTATAAAGACAATAATGAGTTTAAGTTATAGTGACTAATAAGAGGAGTGGGTCATAATGAAAATATGAAAACATGAAAAGAGAAGTAGAATGAGTAAAGTAAATGATAAAGATAAGTGTAGACAGTTTAGAGGTACATTAAGAGTGTGAAAGATGGAGGCGATTTGAGAAATCTTAGGAAAATGAGGGTAGTGGATGCTTTCTTGAATTGCACATAACAAATGAGAATAAGAGCACCATAAGCCTCACACTGATTTCTTGACCTAAACTCTTGACCATGCCTTTCCTAAAAGAAGCCAAATCAGCATACGTTGCATCCATATAGCTGCGGCTATCCAGCAACTATCTATGCTAAGGAAGACCTCAAGGGATTCTAGGAGCAGTTAAAGTGTAAAACGAGGACTCCAAGTGTTAGTAGAAAAGAAATGTAATAAATTGAATAATTAATAATTGATGCATATATTTGAATATGATTTTGTGGCATAATTGATTGTTGTATTATCTTTACTTGCATTGTGTGCTTTAATTGTGATGTATATTTGGTAATGAGAATAGAGGCTCATTCTTACATAACCTTTAAGGAAACTAGGATGACAACACCTAGAGAGAGAGCATTAGACTTATAGATAACTTTGTACCATATAGGTTAAATTATGTATTTTAATGAGTACTAGAGGACATGTTATTTTATGTTGGCTATGCATGTCAATGATGTACATAGAAATACTATTATGTTGGGATTGAATTATACTATAGTATGCCTTTAGATTTTTCTGTAACTAATAGGATCCACCACACCTTATGAATGTATCTTTATCAAGGCATGGTTAGGACTCCAGCAGCTGTGACTTACTTGTTCACTGATCAATTGGATTTTTATAACATTATTTCCTCTCATTCCTAGCTCATTAATCCTCTTTTGTGCCTAATTGGTTGAATTGGATCATTTTATGATGTTTGAATTTTATTTAGGCTTTATTTAATTTTTCTAGTATTTGGCAAATTCTGATATTGTTTTGGTTTCTGGACCATATCTTGAGTTGTAGAACACTTTTCATTTTGATTCTTGATTTGTAGGAAAGATAAGAGAAAGGTGCACAATTTCTATGAGAGGTCAGAAACCAATTCTGATGATAAGAAGCTGAACTGGGCCTGGAAGAAGTCGACACGCTGCAGTCGTGGATCCTGAGCAAGGTGCAGTATTTAGGTCATATCTCAGTCTACAGATGTCCGATTAAGCCCATTCTAGTGACGTTTTGAAGCTAACATCCAAGGCTACAATTGTCCTTCAGGCCACAAACCAAAAAGAGGCCGTTTTCATAGCCGAAAAAATGGAACAAAGTGACGAATAGAATTTTTAAATTTTGAATTTTGAATTTTAAGTTGTTTTTGGCTCCTCTCTTTTTTTTTCTTTTCTTCTTCTTCTCTCTCATTTTTTTTCTCTTCCGTTTTTACTTTTCATTTTCCTTCATTAATAGAGGCTTAGACTTTCATCTAGTCCAAGGATTGAAAAAGGATTGAGACACTCTTGAGGATTGGTTTCGCAATTTATTCAACAACAAATTCAGTTTCATCTCTTCCTTCTTTCTCCTTTTGCTAATTACGATTTCAAATTGAAGTTCTTCATTTGGATTGATAATTTTGCAATTGTTTGATTATATATTATTCGGTTGATGTATGTAATTAATTCTTGAAGGAGTGTGAATTATATTTTCAGGTTTGAGATCTAAGATTAATGGCATTGGTGAATTAAATTAACACAAATCGATTAGGTTCTAGAGGTTTTTGAACTTTGAGTGAATTGTGTGTTAATCGAATGCATGAGGGTTCTCGTGTGAATGCTTAATTTGAATTGAGGTTTCATTAGAATTTAATGTTAATCACTAATTTGTTGGTTGATGCATCTTCTTGGAATCCGATGATAAAGTGGTCATAGTTCTTCTAAATTCTTGGATTAGAGTTTTTAATTCTTGTTAACTTTTGATTCTAATTAGTGTTATTCTATAAATTAAACCTCCTCTAATTTTATAATCATATAACATTATCATCGTTGGGAGACGACTCGGATTGCACCTCTTACTACATAATTTTTGTGCAATTTGATTTTTATTAATTTGTCCGAGCGCGACACTCGCGATCAAATTTTTGTGCCGTTGCCAGGGATGATGATGTTATTTGATTATGTAATTATATGTTAGTGTGATTGCATTGCGTTTTTCATCGAATTAGGATTCTGCATAATTAGTGTTTTTCATCGAATTAGGATTCTACATAATTAGCATTTTTTATTTAGCATAATTGTGTCTATGCATGTTGTTTTAGTAGCCTTTGAATAACATAGTAGGTAGTCATCTATTCTTACTTAGTATTACATCATTCAATTCTTTACATTTTGTGTTATGTTTCTGCATATTTGTATTCTGCATTCATCGAAAAAGTACACGGCCGTGTATATAACCGTGTAGATCACTGCCCAAAAATTCTAAAAAAAAAAAGTTAGCATAACTTAAAAGTGGCATAACTTTTTGCATACAGCTCCGATTTCTTATTATAATATATGCATTGCATATAGCTCGGCGAGATCTATGTAATGGTAACAGGCCGGAGGCCAGTTGGTGGTTTCTAAAAAAAAAATATGTCTTTTAATTCTTATTTAGATATTATGGCTGAGAGAACTTTTCATATTAATGATCAAAGAAGAATAGAAAACAAGCCAGATGATTTATCTTTTTTGATAAAGCAATTGACTTTTTCACAGATGGATATAATGTTTTGTGAGATTTGTGCTTCACTTGAACATTCCACTGACTTCTGTCCCATTTTGCATTAGCCTACAGGTTGGATGAATCATTCAAACTTGGGATGGGTAATTTTACGCAACAACAATATCAACCCCCATCACAAACTTCTGCACCTCCCGAGAATGGGCCTTCCTTGGAAGAGTTGATAAAGGGAATTGAAAATTAACGATATGAAACTCTAACATAGAATAGAGGCTAGCATCCAGGATCTGCAAACACAAATTGGTCAGTTGACAACAACAGTAAACAAGCTGAAATCTCAAGGTCCTGGTAATCTGTCTGCACAACCAGTTGTTGAACCAGAGATTGTTACTTTGAATTCAAGAAAGACCATTCAAGACTTGCAAGAGCAGCAACCAATGGATGAAAATCCTAATGCTACCGCTCTAGGAAGTGATTACAGTCTAGCAAGTGCAAATTTTACTTCTACTCCTCATGCTACTGCTACTAATGCAGTAGAAAATTTTGAGAAAACTGTTCCTCACTCATTTCATTCGGTTTGTCATATTGATTCGTTAGATAATTTAGTGGATGATAATTTGGCTGAGTTTTCAGATTATATTGATTATCCTACTTTAGCTAATTATTCTAATTATTTTACTTGTGATGCATGTAATGATTTTGCAAAATGTAGCATCTGTGTTGAGATTGATACATATGTTTATGGCGATTTTGATGTAGCTATTACAGATTCTGAAAAAGTAAATCATGATGCATCCACAACAGATTCAGCTCCAATTTTTACACTGCCTCCTTCTCTAAAGCTACCTCTTGTATATGAGTTAAAGTCATTTTCTGAGCAGTTGATATATAAATATTACATCATTGTATATTGAAAGGAGCAGCCTAGATACAGCAGCAAGACACGATGTTCTGTACATCAAGGAAATGAAGAGCATGAAGAGAAGCTTATTAAGTTCATGAAGCAGCTGAAAATCTCCCCGCGGCTATTTCTTCCATGTTCCCAATTAAATGAAGTGCTACAAATTTATGAGAAAAAGGAGGAATATCTAGGGATACAAATGAAACTGCTACTAATAAAAGTATCTCTTAAAATTAAAGATCATAAGGTATTAAGCTAGTGACGTTAAAAGAGCGCCTGAGCGAACACAAATTTTGGAGACCATTGAGGACATACCCTTGGAGATCTTTAAGGAGGTTCGCTTGCTAGCGGCCACTTATGCTTGAATAGGGAGTTCCACTTTCTCTTTCCTTACTACATTTTACTTATATTTCCATTATACATTACATTGAGGACAATGTAAAATTGAAGTGTGGGGGGGAGGAGGAGAGTAATAGGTTTTTATTATTTAGCATTGTTTTTGTTTTGTTTTGTTTTGTTTTTCTTTGTTGAATTGGAAGTTGTTGAGTTAAGGCATTAGTCATTAAGGAGGATAGAGTTCCTACATGATTTTATTTTTGCTTCTTCGTCTTGATATATGTGAATTGGGTGATTGATTTTGATTTGTATGATTGAGTATGTTAGACTTTACCTTTGTGAGCTTTTGAGCCTTATTTTTGGATGGTTGAAATTCTTGCCATTCTTTTCTTTCTTGTGTGCTTTACCTCTTAGATTTTGTATTTTAAAACTTGTTTTGATTCTTCTTTGAGGCTACAATTTTCATATGCAATTATGAACATGATAGAGGCATTTCTTTCAAATTTGTACTCACTTGGTCATATAGCTTACCTTGCATTTTGTCCTTTGTTTAGCCCCTTTGAGCCTTATGGACCATTCTTTGGCTTCTAGCATATTATAAGCTTTAAGTGGAAAACCATGTTATACCTAACCTTAAGAAATAGGGAGTGCATTGGTTTCATTAATGTTATTGCATTTCAAGTATGGGGGTTCGGAAAGAATGCAAGAAGAAAAGAAAAAAAAATGAAGAAAAAGAAATAAAAAATAATAATAATAATAAAAGAAATTTTTACAAAGAAAATGAGAAATTTTGATGAAGGGAAAAGGAAGTCCAAGGAGAATAAATGTATGTTATGGCTTGATTTGTCTAAGGACCAATGTTATTTCTATTCTCTTCGGTTGTATCTTGTCATATCCTCATATTTCCCTACCCTTACCTTAGCCCCATTACAACTATTGAATAAAGTCCTCTTGATTTGTGTTTGCATATGATTATAAGTAGTGGAGAAGTAGAAGATTAACAAGCTTATGGTAATGTATTGTCTTTTGAGGTGACTTGAGTGAAACACTTTGAACCACACTTGAGAGTTGAGTTGTATACACCAACTTGTGAGATCTTTCATGCTTGATCTATACACTTTGAATAATATTGCTTGGCTTGCATGTTTGAGAGGTTGGGAGTTGGATGTTTGATTGTTGTAGAACTCTTGATGCTTTATTTGATCTTGTGTCCCTAAGTTCAACACTTCTAAGGATTCATTGGAGAATTTGTTTATTTGTTTTGATTATTCTATGATTTTTTAGGTTACATGTTTTTATTTGCTTGATTGTGTCTTACATGAGGACATGCAAGAGGTAAGTGTGAGGGAATTTGATTAATTGGATTTTTATAACATTATTTCCTCTCATTTCTAGCTCATTAATCCTCTTTTGTGCCTAATTGGTTGAATTGGATCATTTTATGATGTTTGAATTTTATTTAGGCTTTATTTAATTTTTCCAATATTTGGCAAATTCTGATATTGTTTTGGTTTCTGGACCATATTTTGAGTTGTAGAACTCCTTTCATTTTGATTCTTGATTTGTAGGAAAGATAAGAAAAAGGTACACAATTTCTATGAGAGTTCAGAAACCAATTCTGATGATAAGAAGCTGAAACTAGGCCTGGAAGAAGTCGAAATGCTGTAGTTGCAGATCCTCAGCAAGGTGTAGTATTTGGGCCATATCTCAGTCCACAGATGTCCGATTAAGCCCATTTCAGTGGCGTTTTGAAGCTAACATCCAAGGCTACAATTGTCCACGAACCAAAAAAAGGCCGTTTTCATAGCTGAAAAAATGGAACAAAGTGACGAATGAAATTTTTGAATTTTGAATTTTGAGTTTTAAGTTGTTTTTAGCTCCTCTTTTTTTTTTCTTCTTCTCTCGTTTGTTTTTTTCTCTTCCATTTTTACTTTTCATTTTCCTCCATTAATGGAGGCTTAGACTTTCATCTAGTCTAAGGATTGAAAAAGGATTGAGACACTCTTGAGGATTGGTTTCGCAATTTATTCAACAAGAAATTCGGTTTCATCTCTTCCTTCTTTCTCCTTTTGCTAATTATGATTTCGAATTGAAGTTCTTCATTTGGATTGATAATTTTGCAGTTGTTTGATTATATATTATTCGGCTGATGTATGTAATTAATTCTTGAAGGAGTGTGAATTAGATTTTCAGGTTTGAGATCTAAGATTAATGGCATTGGTGAATTAAATTAACACAAATCGATTAGGTTCTAGAGGTTTCTGAACTTTGAGCGAATTGTGTGTTAATCAAATGCATGAGAGTTCTCGTGTGAATGCTTAATTTAAATTAAGGTTTCATTAGAATTTAATGTTAATCACTAATTTGTTGGTTGATGCATCTTCTTGGAATCCGATGACAGAGTGGTCATAGTTCTTCTAAATTCTTGGATTAGAGTTTTTAATTCTTGTTAACTTTTGATTCTAATTAGTGTTATTCTATAAATCAAACCTCCTCTAATTTTATAATCATATAACATTATCATCATTGGGAGACGACTCAGATTGCACCTCTTACTACATAATTTTTATGCAATTTGATTTTTATTAATTTTTCTGAGCGTGACACTCACGATCATTCACGTATCATGATCATGACTTCCTTGGGATACCAACTCGAGTCACCTTTGAGCAGGTTTCTGGTGTAGAAGTTACTATAGACTCTGGAGATTCTATCTCGAATTAGATAAAGATCTCGATTCTAAAGACCTTGTGGTGATAGAGAGATAGCTTGGAGACGACTAGTATCATCTTCAGTCTTGTGGTTGATAGACTACTCATTGATGGAGAGATTTGTCACTGCCTCTATCAATGTTTAAACAAAATTAATGTAGTGCTAGGCTAACTAACCTAGCTCGTCCTTTTATGAATATAGGGTATGAGATTATACATCAAATATGTTATGAGTACTAAGTTTAGAAAATAAACAAGGGGGTTTGTTGTTTTCAGATTTAAAGGCATTCAAATAAGAAATTAAGTTAGAAAATTCAATTAACAAAATATATTAGCCCCTAGTTCATCTATATTGGTTCCATTATGAATCTTCTTAAAAATCAATACATTATCCTTTTCTAGAATTAGGTCAATTAGAACAAGCGTCAATCAACCCTAATTTCTCATGCAAGATTAAGCAAATTACATAAGCTCTGATCCCTGGTTCTTAGAATTAAGAAAACTTAGAACCAAACCCAGAATTAAGCAAAACAAGCTTTGAACCCATGTCAAAAATGAAATTAAGATTGATTAAGCAACAATCTCCATTTTATCTTTAACTAAGTTTTCAAGAGATTAGGGAAGTTGGAATTCATTAAAAGGAATTCGTATTGGCATTAAATCCAGGATTTCAAGAACCTCTATAAATTTTACTAGGGATTAATAACAAAATTTAGCCCTTCACGAGAATGGGGTTCATCATTACAAGATATAAAATCCAATAAAACTCTAGGAAATTAAAGTAGAAATGAAGGAAAGCGTAAGATGAAGTAAGAATTAACCTTAATTTGGAACCCTTAGTAACCACCCAAGGTCTGACCTAAGCCTCTACAAATGTATCTAAAATGAAAAGTATCAAAAATGGCAAAAAGATCCCTATCTTAAAAGTAAAAATCCTATTTATAGTAAAAATAAATCTTCTTGGATTGATCACTTTAGTTGTTGATAGTGTTTACGCGCAACCCATTGCAGCTTCTCCCTCTATAGTGTTTACTTTTTTTAACGGAAGTGATTACGTGCAGCATGCATAATTATTATGGCTAGCGAAAGTAAACACGCGTAGCTTCACTGGGATGAAATGCATGCACATGTTTATTATGAGTAATAAAAGTAAACACGCGCAACCTCCTTGCAGGAAATGCTCTTTGTAGTGTTCATTATCATCAGTGATAGTGAACATGCCCAACCACGTCTCTCAGATCTGGCTCTGTAGTGACCACTTTCACTGCTGGAAGTAGTTACTATCAATTGATTCTAGGAAATAGCTTGCTGTAGTGACTATTTTGGGTATATTAATGTTATTTCATGTTTCCTCTTAAATTGTTTAATTCCCATTACTTTGTTATCTAAATTTTATAAGTATGAGTAAACTAAAATGATTTGTATTTGTCCCACTTTGTATTTTGTAAGTAAACGAACTTAATTTAAATTTTCCCTTCTAAATTTTGAAATTATTTTCTATACTACATTATATAAAATGAGGTTGTTATACATAACTTGCCATTGTCAAGGATATTGCAAATTCTGAGAATTTTGAAGAAGCAACACAACATAATGTTTCGAGAAAGGCCATGGATGTTGAAATAAGTGCTATTAAAAGAAACCACACTTGGTGTAACATCCTAAATTTTTAAATTTTAAAAACTACTTATTCTATTTATACAAACTCGACGTAATGTATACAATTTTTGTATATGAAAAATACTGTAAGTATAAATAGATAAAATATCTATTTGTGAATAAGGTTGTTTACAAAGTCTGTCAATCCAAGAAATATTAAGTAAATAGCAATAAACATAAGTTATAATTACCCGAAATAAATTTTTACAAACATTAGTACAAGGCCTGCATTTATACATATTTCATACAGTAATTTACAAACTGTTTGTCAAAACAAATGGGACTCAAAATAATATTCATATGACCGAAATAATTACATCATAAAAAGTAATTTAAGTCCCAAAGCAACCCCTAAAATACATTCCAACACGGAGAACTTGATATATTTATTCCCATGCCAGCTTTTAATCTCTGCTAGGTCTTCAGAATCAAGATCATCGTTTGATCCAAGATAACGATCAGCTGAATCAGCTGTGACTTTTGTGCCAGTAACTTGTGTAACATCTTGCACTTTGATTTAAATAAAATGAGATTTATTAAAGTATAATTGGAATAGATTTGGATGAAATTTACATTAAAAAAAAGATAACGTTATCAGTAATGTCACATACGCGTACAATATGTGTACAGTACACGTGTGTAGTATTTATGGCGTGAATAGTGACCACAAACAATATTTTGACATGAACAGTAATTCCAACGGTAAACAGTAAATTTTAAAAATTTTCTATGAAAAGGGAGCTTCACACAAAATTTTCATTTCTTCACTCCTATCCAAAGTTCTCAAACGTTCCAAGGCTATATCTCACCATTGTCTCTCTTACTAAACCCTTATAAACTTAGATTTCCCTTTAGATCTCTGATTCTACATCCGTTCTAAAGGATTTCAAGTAAGTTTCTCTAAGTTTAAAGTTAGATTTACCAATCGTTTCTCCTCTTCTTCTTTTTCTTATAGATGTTCATACTGTTCTTAGGAGACTCTTCATTTTAGAGTTAAATCTTCGGTTAAATCTTTGTAAAAGCTTTGTTTTGAGAAAAGGGGCTCTATTTTATCATTTTCCTATGTGAACTACTTGTTTTGTGGTAGATCTAGTTGTATTCTAGTAGATCTGGGTGTATTCTTATAGATCTGGGTATATTTGAGGTTGTATATGAAATACTTGTTAATTTGATGAGATTTTAATCGGTAAAAACATGATTTTAATAAGTGAAATATGCTTGTATTTGATATAGTTGATAATGTTGTGTTGTTTCTATGAAAATAAACGGTGAAAAATATTTTTAATTGGTGGAGTATGTGTTATTTGATCTTGTGATTATTGTGATGAGTTTGATGAAAATAAAAGATGAGAACAAGATATATGTGTGATTTGCTATGGTTAATGAGAATATAATGAGATTTGTTGTAATAATATTGAGATATGTTATTGAAATGATGAAAGAAAGTGTAAATATGCTATGGTTGATATGAATATGATGAGAAATATGTGTGAAAAATGTGGTATGGCATATGTAATGGTGATTGTGATTAAAAAGAGATTGAAAATAGTTAAGCTGTGAATAGTTATAGAGATACACTGGGGTGTGGAAGATGAGGACGATATGAAACATCTTGGGGAAAAGATGGGTGGCGGTGACATCAACATGAGCGTGGCTGCATCGTAGGCTACACACACTTTTCTTGATTCGGCCTTTGACCATTACCTTTGCTAAGGGGGTCATGATTGAACACGTTGTATCCATAATGTGGGGCCCAACGGGCAACTATTTACAGGATTAAAACTATGTAAGACCCGAGGTTGGAGTCTTAGTGAAACTGTGATCACAGTGTCACAGTGTCACAGTGAGCGTGACTAAATGGGCAGTAAGCACACATGTGTGAATTAAATATGCAGTGAGCGTACATGTGATGGAATTTGTGATATAAATTTTCATGATGAAAGTTGTTATACTATATATATACATGTTGCAACAAGTGAGCAATTGTGATAGAATATAGAGATTTATGGTAAAATGATAAGTTTTATATCGTGAGAAAATATGTGTTATGTGCCAAGGTGATTCTATGTGATGTATGTGTGGTAGGGTAGAGACTCACCCTTACATAATATTTTCAGGGAACGAGGACAATCAGCACCTAACTCTGTGAGCTGTAATGAATGAAGAACAGCTATAGGACTTAGCTGTGTTTAAAATATGTATTGATTGAAAGTTCTCTAGCATTCATTTGGAGTAATAATTTGTAATAATATTTATTACTTAAATCTTTAGCAAAAGCGTTATAAATATTGTTTATGAAAGCCTTTTATAATGATACTTTATATTTTTAAATTGAGTTGTTTTCAAATTATTCCGCATTTGAAAATATTTTCAAGATTCTTTCATTTTTTCCTTATTATTTTCAAAATTGTTGTATAAATAAAATATAAAAATAAGGTGTTACAGCTCGCTCAAAAGTCTATCTACACAGTCTTCCAAGATGATCATGGTCGTGGTATGTAAATATATGTGAAGGTTGCTAGAGTTCTAACAATACCTCCATAGATATGGATACATAGGGTATGATGTATTCTACCATAGGAAAATCAAAAGGAACACTATGAAAGAAATCCATCTCTAACATGATAAAAGTCCTAAGTATATCTTTAAGAAGGAAAACAAACTTAAAATAACAAAGTTCTCTGATATTCATTAAATATATAATTAAGTCTACTATGTATCAAACTATCTATTAGCCTAATTCTTTCCAGATGCTCTGTCATCCTTGTTCCCTGAAAATGTTAGTAAGGATAAGCTTTTATTTTATCATTTAAACATAACACTAATTTAAAGACTAACATTGCAGCATAACCATAACCATGGAACAAAAGATAACATCATTTTCAAGAATGTATTATATACACATATATTCCATTATAAATCATTATATTCCCTTTTTTTTTTGTATACGCACTCCTAGTGCACTGTGATCATAGATATACGATGCCTCTAGCAGTTCTTGAGGTCTTACATAATTAGATAAATAATCACCGGTTAACCTATGCATATGGATACAACGTATACAATAACATGCCCCTTAGCAAAGGTATAATCAGGAGTCTAGCTAGGAAACGAGTGTAAGGCCATGTGGCGCATTCACTCTACGAAACAATGTGTACACATGTGCGAATGTCATTCACCATCCTATGCTTCCCCCATATTTTCTATCATCTCCGGACTCTATACCCCAGTGTATTTATATAACTATTCACACTAGATCCATTCAACTTTTTACACTTATCTCATATTCTCTTTCATACTAAATTCTTCACTCAAGAAAAAGATCATGCTTAGTAAAGCACTTCTGGACTAAGTTCTAAGCAAGTATACTACTCAAACATGTCATTAACATGCAAAATCAACCAAACATACTTTCATAACAATCAAATATTAATCAATCATAAAAATCGTATAGGAACACATAGATAAAGTACTCTCATGGGTGCAAAATATTTATTATGCTTAAAATCACAAAATAGAGCCCTTCTTACGTTGAACAAAGTTATAAAAGAGGGTTAGTGAAGGGTTTTGGTGAAAGAACCAATATCTTCCTAGATATCACAAAAGAAAAAATTTTGAGAAGGGGAATACATAGAAAATAACTAAAAAGAGAGAACAAAGCTCCAAGAGCTTGCTTAGAGTTGATTGATGTAGTTTTCTAGTATACCAACACCAAAAATCAAAGCTTTCTCTTTGTAATCTAAGAGGATATGATTGGATGACAGCCAATTCATTCCCAAAATAACATCGAGTTGAGAAAACGATAAACAAATCAAATCTATACTGGAATTGCTACCATGAACCATTACAGAACAACTTAAGCACACAGAAGAGGTCACAACAGGCTTGTCTATTGGGGTAGATACAGTAAGATCATATGGTAGGAGAGATACAGGCAACCCAAGGCAACTCACACAATTCACAGAAATGAAAGAATGTGTAGCACCAGAATTAAACAATATAGCAAGGAGTCTATATTTAATGATGTATGTACCTCTGATAAGGTCGTCTGACTTGGATGCTTCTAACCCACTCATGGCAAACACTTTATCTTGCACATTCAGTTTTGCCCTACTGCTTCCTCAGGATGCAGGCCTATTGCTCCCACTTACACTCCCACTTCTCTAAAAAGCAGACTAGCAAGTGTTTGCAGAATGACCCATCTTTTTGCAAATACTACACATTGATGGTGGTTGTGGGCAATTCTTCACAATATGAGGTCTTCCGCAGCAAAAACATCTAATTGGCCCTCTTGAAATGGTGAAACCACTGTTATTTCCTTTCACGAGACATAGTCCTACTTGCTTGAGACTGACTAGCACTAGAGTATGCCTCCCTCTAGAACCTTGGAGGTCTCTGGTCTTGTCTCTAGTGTCCAATAATTTGTCTTTAGAGTTGGCTTCAAAAATTCTGCACTTACTCACTAAAGTTGGTAGGTTCGTTAGTTGGAACACATTGATTGCTGCCCAAATCTCAGGCCTCAGCCCATTCTCAAATTGGGCACATAGGTGTTCGTCACCATCCTTGTGTTGAAAATGTGACCAATATGTCATCAACTCATGAAATTTTGCAGCGTATTCTTCCATTAACTTGCTTCCTTACTTCAGCTCAAGGAATTCTCTAGCCTTCTGTTTCTTTAAATCCCTTGGAAAGTAATTCCCTAAGAAACTCACCTTAAATGCCTTTCATTGTATGTATCCTTCTTCATGTGGTAAGTTTGATTGGCAAACCCTTACCAATCCTCTACTTTGCTACTTAACATGTAGGTGGCATAAGTCACCTTGTGCTCTTCATGACATCCTCTTGAATTGAAAATCTTTTCAATGTCTACTACCCACCTTTGAGCTCCCTCGGGGTCGAATTTCCCTTCAAACTTTGGAGGGTTATGCTTGGTGAACGATGATAACCTGCAATAGTCAGCTGGCTCAGCATCCTAGTTATGCACCAAGGGCTCCAGGACTTGTGCCATACGTGCCAAGATTTCATTTTTAGCCCTAGCAAGTCTACCTCTACCATCCATAATTCTAATATCAAGAAAGACCAAATAAGCAAATCAGTTTCTATCTCACACATCACATATCTAATTCTAACAATGCAAACATTTGAAACAATTTAGACAAATCAAACAATCCACAACCAATAGACTATACTTAACAACCAATCACTTCATATTCTTGTAAAACAAGAATATACGAGCACATAGTACAAACAAACTAGTCCCATACGCTTAGGCTGGTTTTAATGAATTGCTCTGATACCAATTTGATACATTTTAAATTTTTAGGTTTTAAAAGTTGCTTATTCTATTGTACAAACTTGGCATAATGTATAAAATTTTCATATATGGCAAATATTATAAGTATAAATAGTTAAAATATCTATTTGTAAATAAGGTTGTTTAAAAAGTCTGCCAATCCGAGAAATATTAAGTAAATAGCAATAAACATAAGTCATAATTATCCAAAATAAATTTGTACAAGCATTGGTACAAGGCCTGCATTTATACATATTTCATACAGTAATTTACAAATTG
Source organism: Abrus pulchellus subsp. cantoniensis (assembly GCA_024086825.1). Lineage (NCBI taxonomy): Eukaryota > Viridiplantae > Streptophyta > Magnoliopsida > Fabales > Fabaceae > Abrus > Abrus pulchellus. Next base: position 20,084,971 of record CM044056.1, read on the forward strand.
CTTGTCAAAATAGGTGAGACTCAAAATAATATTTACATGACCAAAATAATTATATCACAAAAAGTTATTTAAGTCCTAGAGCAGCACCCAAAATACATTCTAATACTGAGAACTTGATACTATTCATTCCCATGCCAGCTCTTAATCTTTGCTAGGTCTTTAGAATCAAGATTATCGCTACAACGAGCCATCTTCTGCTATAGCAAGGAATTCTTGCTATAGCGAGCTCTCTTCTTGTTGTAGCGAAAAAATCAAAAAAAATTTTACTTTGCTATTTGTCATTCTAGTTGCAGCGAGAGAATCTAGTACAGTGAGAGAGCGTGATTTTGGACAAGATATCCTATAACTCACACCATTTAAATGCTCTAGAATTCAATTAATTTTCATACATACAATCAATATTCAATACTATAATTATAATACAAAAATAAGGATGTTACACTTGGTAGCTTACCACTCTTCCTCCTGGTTCTAAGCCTATAAAAGTGAAGTGGATTTATAAGACCAAGTGTAATGAAGATGGGAAAGTTGAAAATACAAAGTTAAACTGGTGGCAAAAGGATATTCTCGGCAGCATGGAATTGATTACAATGAAGTGTTTTCTCTTATTACGAGGTGGGATACAATCACAATCATTCTGGCCTTAGCTGCTCTTAAAGGTTGGAATATGTTTAAGCTTGATATCAAGAGTGCTTTCCTACATGGTGAGCTGGATGAGGTGGTTTATATTGATTAACCTTTAGGTTATCAGAAGCAGGGTGAGGAAAGCAATGTTTACAAGTTTAGAATGGCCTTGTATGGCCTAAGACAAGCCCTTTGGGCTTGGTACAACACAATAGAATCATACTTTAGAAACCAAGATTTTGAAAAATGTTCTCATTAACATACTTTGTTTGTTAAAGTAGGATCTGTAGGACAATTATTACTAGTGAGCCTCTATGTAAATGATCTAATCTACACTGGAATGATAAGAAGATGTTTGATGAATTTAAACAGTCTATGTAAAGGGAGTTTGATATGACAAATCTTGGAAGAATGAAATTTCTTAGGCATATATAGAAGTAACACAGTGTGCTGAAGGGATATTTATATGCCAAAGAAATTATGGAAAGGTTTAGTATGCAGAATAGCTATAGTGTGACTAATCCTATGGTGCCTGAATCTATAAGTTGTCCAAAGATGAAACAAGAATTGCAATGAATGCAACTATGTACAAGCGACCGGTGGGAAGTTTGATGTATCTTATTGGTACTAGGCCAGATTTAATGTCTATTGTTGGTCTTGTTATAAGATATATGGAAAAGTCAATTGAGATGCATCTAGTTACTGCAAAGAGGATCTTTAGATACTTAAAAGGAACCTTAGAATTTATCATTATGTGTAGAAGAGACAAAAGAGGAGATTTAATATCCCATTCAGACAATGCCTATTTTAAGGATATTGATGACAAGAAAAGCATTTCAGGGTATGTTTTCATGCTTAGGTTAAGCATCTGTCATGGTCCTTCAAGAAGCAATTTGTCATGACTTTATCCCTATTTAGGCTTAGTTTACTATTATAGCTTGATGGACTGTTGTAATTAATTAAAATATGAAGAAATAAAATGTCATACCAGGTGAAATCAACCTAGGTGATGCTCTTATAAGTCATTGATTGATTGACTCAATATCAAACACATGGTGTGCACTGGGTTCGGAAAATAGGGGGGTTTGATTGTGGTTTTAAAGTTCTTAATTATCAAAAGTAGAAATATGAAATTAGAAAAGTGATTTGACAAATTAGATCAATCCCTAGTTTATCCATAGTTGATTTAATCATTAGTTAACAAGAAACAAATCCTAATTCCCTCTCAATTTTGAGTTAATCATAACAAGAGTCAATTAACTCTCAATTTTACATGCATGATTAAGCAACTTACATGAATACTAATCTTTGATTCTTAGAATTAAGCAAATCTAGAATCTAATTCAGAATTAAACAAACTGAATCATGAATCCTTTGCTAAGAAGAGAACATTAATTAAATTAAGCAAACAATCCTTATTCAATTCCAAACTCAGATTTAAAGAAATTATAGAAAATAGAACCTATGTAAATAGGCAATTCGAATTAACAATATATCTCAAACCTCAAGAACCACTATGAACTACACTAGGAATCAATCATCAATCCTTAGCCTTCCATGGAGGTGGAATCCAAAATTATAAAATAATTTATTGTCAATAAATCTATTGTCAAAATAATCCCATCTTCCTGACATTGTCTCTTTGGATGATGAAAGTGACAATGTAAAGAGCTTCCTATAGTGCTTCAAGACTGGAACAATCACTTTGGATAGTGAAAGGAGCAACACATAGCCTCATTCAGTAAAATAAGCTTGCGTGTTATCACTATAAGTGATGAGAGTGAGCACATCCTTGTTCTCTAAAGGATGCTTCTGGAACGCTCACTGTGGGTGTTGATAACGTCAATGCACGGCTGAATTTTTTCAAAATGGCTTTGGAGTTGTTACTTCCCCAGGGAAAAGTGATCACTTTCATACAGTTCTTCCTCTAAAAACTTTAATCCCATAATTCATTGCTCAAAATTCCCTGCACATTCATTCTAATCAGTAAATTACAAAAAAGACCTATAAAATATACTCAATTTGAACAAATTTAAGGAAATTGAATTTATTTACAAAATTGACATTTTGATGGAATTCAAACCTTCTAATTCTATTTTTCTATTAAAAATATGCTAAAAACCTAACTAAAATATATATAAAAAAATGAATTTGTCATAACTTCATGTGCTTGTCAAGGTATATGGTTAAGAAGGATACTTGAAAAACTTAGATACACTCAACAATAACCTATTACTATATTTTGTGACAACAACCTAATAATCAAGTTAAAGAATCTAGTTCTTCATGGCAAAAACAAGTATATTGATGTAAGATTTCATTTTCTAAGAGATCTTCGTAGAGATGGTGTGATTGATTTGGTATATTGTAAGTCTCAAGATCAGCTTTCAGATATTATGACTAAGTCATTAAAATCATAATTGTTTACCAGTCTTAGAAAAAGGTTAGGAATGGTTGAATTGTGTAGTTAATACTACAAGTTCAGTATCAAGGGAGGATTTGTTAGAATGTTAGTTTTTAATTTTTAGGAGAATTTTGTTGTTTTGTTGTCTATTACAACCAATTGGATCAATAATTGAGTTTGTTAAGTTAGTTAGTATGAGAAGTCTATGTTTCTACCATCTTATGTAATTTAGCCTATAAAAAGACATCATGTAATAAGGAACATACATCATTATGAAATATATTAGACTAAATATAACTACTTAGATTAATTCTTAAAAGTAAAAGCTCACATAACACCCTATTCTTTTTCCCATGCTCTATCATCCATGATGTTTCACCTTCCCTTTTTCTAAGCAATTGCAATGCATTCTTCCTCTGTTATTGTAATATTCCAAATTTTTGTAATATTAATTATTATTGATATATGTATATGTTTATATGTATGTGTAAATGTGAAAGATGTAATTTGCATTTGAATGCATAATGATGATGTTTGTGGGTATGGATGTGTGTATATAAATATATATAATTGGATTGAATTGATTGGGCTAAAAACAGGCTAAGTGTGGATGCTAATGCAGGGCATTCTCGCTGTAGTGAGATGGCACTAGGAGAGAAGGATGAAACTGTCTCCTTGTTGCTGTAGTGAGAGGTCTCTCGCTGTAGCGACAAAGCCATAATTTGGGTTGCATTTCTGAGTACAGTATCACTATAGCAAGATTCTGCAGAAATCAGAGAGTAGTTTTGTCTGAGTTTTTCGCTGTAGCAAGGGAAAGAGTCACTGCAGTGAGGGAACCTCGCTCCCTTCGCAGTCCCCTCACTACAACGAGAATATCTTGCTATAGCGAGAGTGTCGTGACCAGAGGAGTTTTAAAAAAGGGTTTAGGGATTGAGATTTCATTTCCCTATTTCCATTCCAAATCTTGTCAATTCTCTTGACCCAAAACCCTATTCTACCGATTAAATTGCCTCCAAAGCCGTTTGAGAGCAAGATTAAAGGTTGAATTCGTGTGGAGAACGCTTGGAGGCTGAAATCTGTGTGAGGAGCACTTTTGTGGTTAAATTCGAGTGTGGGTCTTTAATCCAAGGTAAGGGGAGACTCTACCCTATCTCTTTGGGTTTGATTGTCGTGTATTTTGATGAATATTGTAATGTGAGTAAATAAAGGCAATGTGTGTGCCGTGTAATGTGAATAAGTGTAGGCCGAGAGCCTTGGATAATGGTGAATATTATGTGTGTGGTTGAAATGAATTGTTGTAAATGTATGTGGGCACTTGTGCCGTGTATTGAGAATGATTATTGTGAACAAGTGTGGGCCAAAGGGCCGTGTAATATGAATGAATATAGGCTTTGTACTGTGTATTATGCATGACTGTGGGCTTTATGCCATATGCTGTGAATGGTTCAACGATACACTGGGGGGTGTGGAAGATGAGGACAGTAGAAATACCTTGGGAAAGAGAGAGTGGTAGTGACATCGACTGTGGAAGCGGGTGCACCACGGGCCACACACTCTCTTCCTGATTAGACTTCTGACCACTACCTTTGCTGAGCAACTCATGACTGCCCACATGGTATCCGTGAGACAGGGGTAACCGGCGACCATCCATAGTGAAAGTCCGTGATCACAGTGCCACCGTGAGCATGGCTGGCGTGTAGTGAATGCATAGAATTATTGTTAGTTAATTTTGTGTGTGTGTAAACTGTTTGATGTTGTGAGTGCATCGGTATTTGAATTAAATGGAGTAGTATTGCTGCCTGTGAATATATTTTATGAATTGTGTTAGAAATGATGTAGAATAGGTGCAAGGTAAGACTCTATGCTTGTTTGTGTGTTTGGTAGTGTAGAGTACTTACCCTTACATTCATTTTTCAGGTAATCAAGACGATCAGCACTGGACTCAGTGAAGGGTTGGATGGAACTGCTATAGGGCTTAGCATGTTATTTTGAGACTATTGTATTAGAAATGGTCCTGTAGCAGTTATTTGATATAAACTTGTAATCCTTTTCCTATTTCAAAATATTTTATGAAACTTTTATTATTCTGAATTTGTGAAATTATTTATTTAAAATTAAATTTAAGGTGTTATAATTATTCCCTGCCATTGTCACATGGCTTATTGCATAATCTAAGAATGATAGTTCCTTCAAATATTAGAGTGCCAAACTACAAGTAAAGGTTAGTCGAACAAGGTTATTAGACTAAACTCATAATACTTATCGCACTATTACTTCATTGCTTTCTCACCTATGTCCTTCCTAGCTCACCTTTGCTAATACTTATATTGTAATAATTATTGCACTAGTAGATTTGGACATTATAAATGTCATCCTTCAAATAGTGGAACACTAAATTACAGGTAACGCTAGGCTAAGCAAAGGCTTTCCAAAACTTAAATTGCTTTTCACTTTCAACATCCTTGCTCTTTCCACAATGGCATCCTTGCTAGTAGAAAAAGAGATGATGAGGTTTGAAATTCTTCATTTGCATCTTTGCAATAATTTTTTAGGTAAAAATTCTGATATTTATTTTTATTTTTCTCCTAACTAGAGTTTGGAAAATTGCATACAAAAGAAATCCTTAAGAAACTTAAGAGAGCTAAAAACAAGTAGAAAGATTGTTAGAGAAATGAGGAGTTAAGGAAAGCCTAAGCTCTTATGCTGTACCAATCATCTTGGTACCTAAGAAAGATGGAAGCTAAAGGATGTACACTGATTGTCATGTCATTAACAATATCACTGTAAAGTATAGACACCCACTCCATTTAGATGAGTTACTTGATGAATTGTTTGATGCTTATTATTTCTCTAAGATTGATCTCAAGAGTGCATATCACCAAATAAGAATAAGGGAGAGGGATGAATGGAAAACAATTTTTAAGACTAAATATGAGTTGTATGAATGATTGGTTATGTCATTTGGGTTAACTAATACACATAGTACCTTTATGTGTTTAATGAATCATGTGCTTAGAAACATCTTAGGTAGATTCGTTATTGTTTACTTCGATGATATCTAGCATATGTTGCATTTCAGGTTTGTGTTAGAGATCTTGAAAAATGAACAATTGTATGAAAATATTGAAAAATAAATATTTTGTAAAGATCATGTAGTTTTACTTGGCTTTGTGATTAATTCTAAAGGTGTGGATGTGGATGAGGAAAAAGTTAAAGCCATTAAAGATTGGCCAATCCCTAGGATTGTGAGTGAAGTGAGGAGCTTTCATGAGTTAGCAAGCTTTTATAGGCACTTTGTTAAAGATTTTAGTACCATTGTTACACCTTTAAATGAAATTGCTAAGAAAATATGAGTTTTAAATGAGAAAGGGAACAACAAGAAGCTTTTAATACTTTGAAAAATAAGCTTATGCATGCACCCTACTTGCCACTTTCCAATTTTGTTAAATCTTTTGAATTGGAGTGTGATGCATCTAGTGTTAGAATAAGAGTTGTTTTGATGTAAGAAGGACATCTTATTGCTTACTTTAGTAAAAAACTTAATGGGACATGTTTGAAGCATCCTACTTATGATAAAGAACTCTATGCTTTGATTAGGATACTTCAAACATGGCAACATTATCTTTTACCTAAAGATTTTGTAATTCATAGTGATCATGAATCATAGAAGTATCTGAAGGGTAAAAAAAAAAAATAAACAAAAGGCATGCTAAGTATGTAGAGTTCTTAAAACGATTTCCTTATGTTTAGTGGTTGATGCATTATCTAGACATTATTCTTTGCTTTCTACACTTGATATAAAATTGCTTAGATTTGAACATGTAAAAGAACTTTATGTGCATGATGTTAACTTTGCTGAATTATATGCATTTTGTAAAAAAGGGCTCATGATGGATTTTATAAGCATGATGGATTTTTGTTTAAGGGGAATAAATTGTGTGCTTAAATGCTCAATTTGAGTTGCTTGTAAAGGAAACCTATAAGGGTAGTTTGATAGGACACTATGGTGTACCTAAAACCTTAATAATCTTGCAAGAACATTTCTTTTGGCTTAGAATGAAACATTGTGTTTATAAATTCTGTAAAAGATGTGTTGTGTGGAAAAGGGCTAAATCTAAGGTAAATCCCCATGACTTTTATACTCTATTACCTGTTTTGGATTACCATTGGATTAATATTTTTATGAATTTCATTGTAGGTTTGCCAAAAACAAAGAATGGTAAGAACTTTATATTTGTAGTTGTGGACCGCTTCTTAAAGATGGCTCATTTTGTTCCATATAGGAAAGTAGATGATGCTACACATGCTGCAAACCTATACTTCAAGGAGATTGTAAGGTTGCATGACTTGCTAAGGAGTATAGATTCAAATAGAGACTCAAAGTTTTTGTGTCACTTCTGGAGAACCCTATGACAAAAACTTGGAACCAAAATTTATTGTCTACCACATGTCACCCACAAATAGATGGACAAACATAGGTGGTAAACCGTACCTTAACTACTCTTTTTAGGGATATGGTATGAAAAAATGTCAAATCATGGGATAAATATTTGTCTCATATTGAATTTGTATATAAGAGGACATTTAATTCAACTCCACCCTGCTTGATTTGTTGTCACTGCCTAATGTTTCGTCTTTAGTGCATAACAATGGCAATGCCAAAGCTGAATTTATTAGAAACTTGAATGAAAAGGTGAAGACTCAAATTGAAAAAAAAGTGGAGCAACAAGCAAAATATGCCAACAAGGGAAGGAAGAAAGTGTTATTTGAACCTGGAGATTAGGTTTGGGTACACATGCGCAAGGAAAGGTTTCCCATGCAAAGGATGTGAAAGCTTCAATCAAGAGGGGACAAACTTCCAAGTCTTAGAGAAGATTTGAGATAATGCATACAAAGTGGACTTACCAGATGAGTATGGTGTTAGTGTTACTTTTAATGTATCTGATTTATCTCTCTTTGATGTAGGTGATGAAGAGTCAAATTTGATGACAAATTCTCTTAAAGAAGGAGAGATTAATAAAAAATTAAAAAAGGCTTATTAAAGGAAAAGGCTTGAAGGAATTGGAAAGGCATTAAGGACCAATGACAAGGGCAAAGACAAAGAAGATAAAGGAAAATTTAGAGAAGATGATTATGGTCCTATTTGAAAGTAAACCCAATTTGGAGTTAGAAGAATCTAAGATGGTTAATTACATATACTTAGAGAACTTAGACTCCAATAGGTTTCATTAGGGTTTAATTACTATGTTTAATTTAGTTATTTTAATCTTAGTCATGATTTGCTCTGAACTTTTATTTAAGATAAAATCTTGTTGTTTTATTTAGTTTATTTGAATTTGGGTTTGTTAGCACAAAAAGTCCGTTTTGTGTTAGTTTATGATCAATATATATACATACATACATATATATATATATATATATATGTATGTAATGTGAGAGCCAATCATTCTTTTGCAACTCAAATTTAATTATTATAGATTTTCATGCTGCTTCAAATTCATCAGGGGTCTCTGAACTCCAAACACATGATTTAAAGTTATTATTGAACTCATCATTAGCATTCAAGCAAACTCTCACTTTTTTAGAAACTTTTTTAATGATGTGCCATATGTAACGCCTAAATTTTATTTCCAAATAAATAAATTTTGCAAAAATGAGAATGATAAAAATTTTCATTTAAATAATTTTCAACACATGGTCTTCATAGTATTTCAACATAAAGGAAAGGATTACAAGTTGATGTCAAATGACTATTACAGGATCATTTTAAATACATCATATTTTCAAAACAGTATTCTAAGTCCTATAACAGTTCCATTTATCCCTTCACTGAGGCCCGTGCTGATCATCTTGGTCACCTGAAAAATAAATGTAAGGGTGAGTACTCTACACTATCAAACACGCACAAGCATAGAGACTCATGATCGCGAGTGTCGCGCTTAGACAAATTAATAAAAATCGAATTGCATAAAAATTATGTAGTTAGAGGTGCAATCTGAGTCGTCTCCCAACGATGATAACTTTATATGATTATAAAATTAGAGGGGGTTTGATTTATAGAATAACACTAATTAGAATCAAAAGTTAACAAGAATTAAAAACTCTAATCCAAAAATTTGGAAGAACTACGACCACTCTATCATCGGATTCCAAAAAGATGCATCAACCAACAAATTAGTGATTAACATTAAATTTAAATGAAACCTCAATTCAAATTAAGTATTCACACGAGAACCCTCATGCATTCGATTAACACACAATTCGCTCAAAGTTCAGAAACCTCTAGAACCTAATCAATTTGTGTTAATTTAATTTACCAATGCCACTAATCTTAGATCTCAAACCTGAAAATCTAATTCACACTCCTTCAAGAATTAATTACATACATCAACTGAATAATAAGTAATCAAACAACTGCACAATTATCAATCCAAACGAAGAAATTCAATTCGAAATCATAATTAGCAAAAGAAGAAAGAAGGAAGAGATGAAACCGAATTTATTGTTGAATAAATTGCAAAACCGATCCTCAAGAGTGTCTCAGCCGTTTTTCAATCCTTGGACTAGATGAAAGTCTAAGACTCCATGAATGGAGGGAAACAATTCATAAAAGGGAGAGAGAACGAGAGAGAGAAGAAGAGAAGAGGAGAGGAGCCAAAAACAACTTAAAATTCAAAATTTAAAATTCAAAAATTCTATTCGTCACATTGTTCCATTTTTTAGGCTATGAAAACGGCCTCGTTTTGGTTTTTGGCTTGAAGGACAATTATAACCTTGGATGTTAGCTTCAAAACGCCACTAGAATGGGCTTTATCGGACATCTGTGGGCTGAGATATGGCCCAAATACTGCACCTTACTCAGGATCTGCGACTGCAACGTTTCGACTTCTTCCAGGCCCAGTTTCAGCTTCTTATCATCAGAATTGGTTTTTGACCTCTTCATAGGAATTGGACTAGATGAAAGTCTAAGACTCCATGAATGGAGGGAAATAATTCGTAAAGGGGAGAGAGAACGAGAGAGAGAGAGAAGAAGAGAAGAGGAGAGGAGCCAAAAACAACTTAAAATTCAAAATTTAAAATTCAAAAATTCCGTTCGTCACTTTGTTCCATTTTTTCAGCTATGAAAACGGCCTCTTTTTGGTTCGTGGCCTGAAAAGATGCTAACCGAATTTGTTGTTAAATAAATTGTAAAACTGATCCTCAAGAGTGTCTCAATCCTTTTTAAATTCTTGGACTAGATGAAAGTCTAAGCCTCCATTAATGGAGGAAAATGAAAAGTAAAAACGGAAGAAAAAAAAATGAGAGAGAGAAGAGAAGAGAAGAGAAGAGCCAAAAATTAAATTCAAAATTCAAAATTCTGTTCGTGACTTTGTTCCATTTTTTTGGCTATAAAAACAGCCTCTTTTTGGTTCGTGTCCTGAAGGAAAATAGTAGCCTTGGATGTTAGCTTCAAAACGCCACTAGAATGGGCTTAATCGGACATCTGTGGGCTGAGATATGGCCCAAATACTGCACCTTTCTCAGGATCTGTGACTGCAGCATTCTGACTTTTTCCAGGCCCAGTTTCAGCTTCTTATCATCAGAATTGGTTTCTGACCTCTCGAGGACGTGTACAAGAAGGTCTTTGCCGATTCCTATCAACATGGTGCACCTCTCAGTAGAGGAGCGTGAAAACGCCGTGGAGACTTTGACCGAATGAATAGGTAGGAATTATGCACCTTTCTCTTAACTTTTCGACAAATCAAGAATCACAATGAAAGGAGTTCTACAACTCAAGATATGGTACAGAAATCGAAACAGTATCAGAATTTGCCAAATACTGAAAAAATTAAATAAAGCCTAAATAAAATTTAAACATCATAAAATGATCCAATTCAACCAATTAGGCACAAAAGAGGATTAATGAGCTAGGAATGAGAGGAAATAATGTTATAAAAATCTAATTGATCAAATTCCTCCACACTTAGCTCTTGTATGTCCTCATGTAAGACACAATCAAGCAAATAAAAACATGTAACCTAAAAAATCATAGAATAATAAAAAAAAATAAACAAATTCTCCAATGAATCCTTAGAAGTGCTGAACTTAGGGACACAAGATCAAATAAAGCATCAAGAGTTCTACAACAATCAAATATCCAACTCCCAACCTCTCAAAAATGCAAGCCAAGCAATATCATTCAAAGTATATAGATCAAGCATGAAAGATCTCACAAGATAGTGTATACAACTCAACTCTCAAGTGTATGGTTCAAAGTGTTTCACTCAAGTCACCTCAAAAGACAATGCATTACCATAAGCTTGTTAATCTTCTACTTCTCCACTACTTACAATCATATGCAAACACAAATCAAGAGAACTTTATTCAATGGTTGTAATGGGGCTAAGGTAAGGGTAGGAAAATATGAGGATATGACAAGATACAACCGAAGAGAATATGAATAACATTGGTCCTTAGACAAATCAAGTCATAACACACATTTAGTCTCCTTGGAATTTCTTTTCCCTTTATCGAAAATTCTCATTTTCTTTGTAAATTTTTATTATTGTTATTATTTTTTCTTTCTTTTCCTTTTTTTTCTTCTTGCATTCTTTTTGAACCCCCACACTTGAAATGCAATAACATTAATAAAACCAATGCACTCCTTATTCCCAAAGGTTAGGTATAACATGGTTTTTCACTTAAAGCTTATAATGTGCTAGAAGCCAAAGAATGGTCAATAAGGCTCAAAGGGGCTAAATAAAGGGCTAAATGCAAGGTAAGTTATATGGCCAAGTGGGTAAAAATTTGAAAGAAATGTCTCTATCATATTCATAATTGCATATGAAAATTGTAGCCTCAAAAAAGAATCAAAACAAGTTCTAGAATTACAAAATTTAAGAGGAAAAACACACAAGAAAGAAAGGAATGACATAAATTTGAACCATCCAAAAATAAGGCTCAAAAGCTCATAAAAGTAAAGTCTAACATACTCAATCATACAAATCAAAATCAATTACCCAATTCACATATATCAAGAGGAAGAAGCAAAAATGAAATCATGTAAGAACTCTATCCTCCTTAATGACTAATGCCTTAACTCAACAACTTCCAATTGAACAAATGAAAACAAAACAAAACAAAAACAATGCTAAATAATAAAACTACTCTCCCCCCCCCCCACACTTCAACTTTACATTGTCCTCAATATAATGTATAATGGAGATGTAAGTAAAATGTAGTAGGGAAAGGGAAAGTGGAACTCCCTAATCAAGCATAAGTGGCCGCTAGCAAGTGGACCTCCCCAATGGTCTCCAAGAGTATGTCCTCATGAAATGGCTTCAAGCAGTGGCCATTCACTGTGAGTACTTTATCCGTTCTAGGCTATAAAATACAACGCTCTTTTAATATCACTAGCTTGACGCCTTATGATCTTTACTTCTAGGAGATACTTTTATTAGTAGCAGTTTCATTTGTATCCCTAGATATTCCTCTTTTTTCTCATAAATTTGCAGCACTTCATTTAATTGATAACATGGAAGAAATAGCCGCGGAGGGATTTCCAGCTGCTTCATAAACTTAATAAGCTTCTCTTCATGCTCTTCATTTTCTTGATGTGTAGAACATCGTGTCTTGCTAATGTACCTAGGCTGCTCCCTTGAATATACAATGATGTAATATTTATATTTCAACTGCTCAGGAAATGACTTTAACTTAAATGCAGAGGGTAACTTTAGAGAAGGAGACAATGTAAGAATTGGAGCAGAATTTGCAGTGGATGCATCATGATTTACTTTTTCAGAATCTGTAATAGCTACATCAAAATCACCATAAACATATGTATCAATCTCAACACAGATGCTACATTTTGCAGAGTCATTACATGCATCGCAAGTAAAGGAATCAGAATAATTAGCTAAGTTAGGATAATCAATATAATCTGAAAACTTAGCCAAATTATCATCCACTAAATTATCTAACGAATCAATATGGCAAACCGAATGAAATGAGTGAGGAACAGTTTGCTCAAAATTTTCTACTGCATTAGTAGCAGTAGCATGAGGAGTAGAAGTAAATTTTGCACTTGTTGGACTGTAATCACTTCCTGGAGCCGTAGCATTAGGATTTTCATCCATTGGTTGCTACTCTTGCAAGTCTTGAATGGTCTTTCTTGAACTCAAAGTAACAATCTCTGGTTCAACAACTGGTTGTGCAGACAAATTACCAGGACCTTGAGACTTCAGCTCGTTTACTATTGTTACCAACTGACCAATTTGTGTTTGCAGATCCTGGATGCTGGCCTCTATTCTATGTTGGAGTTTCAAATCGTTAATTTTCAATTCCCTTATCAACTCTTCCAAGGAAGGCTCATTCTTGGGAGGTGCAGAAGTTTGTGATGGGGGTTGATATTGTTGTTGCATAAAATTACCCCATCCCAAGTTTGAATGATTCATCCAACCTGTAGGCTCATGCAAAATAGGACAGAAGTCAGTGGAATGTTCAGGTGAAGCACAAATCTCACAAAACATTGTATCCATCTGTGAGAAAGTCAATTGCTTGATCAAAGAAGTTAAATCATCTAGCTTGTTCTTTAGTCTTCTATGATCAGCCATATAAAAAATTCTCTGAGCCATAATATCTAAATAAGAATGAAAAGAAATGATAATTTTTTTTTTTAAAACTACCAACTGGCCTCTGACCTATTGCCAGTGCGTAGATCTCGTTGAGCTATATGAAATGCATATATTACAATAAGAAATAGGAGTTGTATGCAAAAAGTTATGTCACTTTTAAGTTTGGACAGAGATCTACACGTTCAGATACATGGCCATGTACTTTTTTGATGAATGCAAAATAGAAAAATGCAGAAACACAATACAAAATGTAGAGAATTGAATGATATAATACTAAACAAGGATAGATAACTACGTACTATGCTATTCAAAGGCTACTAAAGCAGAATGCATAGACACAATTATGCTAAATGAAAAATGCTAATTATGCAGAATCCTAATTTGTTGAAAAACGCTAATTATGCATAATCCTAATTAGATGTAAAACGCAACACAAAATATGCAATGCAATCACACTAACACAGAATTACATAATCAAATAACATCATCATCTCCGGCAACGGCGCTATATCCTTGATATGTCAGCGACATAATTTCTTAGTTAGCAAATTGATGCTTTAAGATTAACTAGCATTAATTTGAGAGGGAATGTCAATAGAATTTATGGCAGATTATTTTGAATTATTTTTGTTGATCTGCTAGCCCTTTAAAACAGCATATCTTGCATGATTGTATAGCTATAATTATGTAATTATATTCTTAAATAGTTAGCCTAGCTATAGATTAGCAAACTTCAGGGCTAAAAATCATATTGTATCATACTAGCAAATAGTTTTGTATCATACTATTTAATGGAGAATTCTCGAGGGAAGAAGGACATTTTTTAACCCAATTTTCTCTAAGTTTTCACAAAAAACACTTTCAATAACAAGATTTTACATCAGTACTTTCTGAAATTTTTGATGCGATGACATTTTTGAAATTTACCTGAACTTTTCTAGATTGATTCTAAAAATAACTGATGTAGAAAAAAAATGCGGTGACATTTTTAAAATTTATGCAAATTTTTTTACATCAGCTGTCAAAAGAACAAAAGTAGAAAGTACTTTTTACATCGGTTCTTTTGACAACCGATGTAAAAAGTACTTTCTACATCAGTTATAAAAAATAACTAATGTAAAAAGTTTTGTAATTCTATAATTTTTTGCGTCCATAGTTATAAACTTTGAATGAGTATAACTTTTTGTACAAGACTTCGATTTATGCAAATTATATGTCTATTTCATATAACTTCTCAAGATCTATTCAACCCAAACATTGAAGGAGGGTTCAGATGAACTATTTTTCCAAAATTTTAATGTTTTCCCCTATTTTTCTATTTTTAGTGTTTTTTCAATTTCTTAAAATGAACCTAATTAACCTAAATGAACCTCCCTTTATGCTTGAATATTCTAGTTCACCCTTTTGAGCTTATTAGCCTTTCCTTGAATAACCTCACTACAAGCCATATTGAAAAACCATGATACCTATCCAAATGAAAAGAGACAAATTGAGTTTAATCAAAGATGAATTTAAAACAAAGTTTGAGGTGACATCCAATTTTTCATTGCTTGAGGACAAGCAAAGTTCTATATTTGGGGTGAGAAGAATAACAAAGCTATCTAAGTTATGTTTCAAAAGAAAATATATAAAAAGCAAAGTTGTGCATAAAAAGAATGAAAAGATTCAGCAAAGTGATGCAAATAAGGAAAAAAATGAAAGAAATAAAGAGAAATTAGTGAATGAAAGCAACAGAAAAGAAGTTGTTAAATTGTTATGCATAATTGATTCAATAAAGTGTAATTTGAAGTAGTTGTATTTTCTGTATAATTGGAAGTATAAGTGAAAGATAATGCAGTTCCATACTAAGTTTTGAACTTATTCACTTAAAATGCATCTTTTCTGTTAGGAATCATCTACATTTTTCTCTAATTGTTGAACACCTACCTGAACCTTGGCCTTATTATTACCTGAAAAAGTTCTCTTGATGTGTGATTAACTATACATAAGTAGAGAAGGTTGAGAATACAGGCAAGCATATGGTAGAGTGTGGTAAAATTGATGATTTTGAGAGTAAACACTCACCTTAAAAATTATTGAGTGAGAGGAAAACACTTTCTGTGAGCTATGAAATCTTTAAATTCTTGTTATGCATGAAACTTTACTGATTCATTTGACTCAAATAAGTAAGATTTTGTAGCAAAAGAATTACTTGAGTGTGACTGGCATAATGATTGAATGGATGAATGATTTGTTGGAGAGATAATAAGAAGACAAAGAAATGGAATGAAATAGAAAACTTTGAACAATTGAAAAATCAGTTTTGTGAAAAGCTTTTTTATGTTTGATTTCAATAAATGGATACATCTAGACCTTTGATATGTTTTGACTTGCTTGAGGACAAGCAAAAATTCAAGTTTGGGGTAGTGATAAATATATATTTTACTAGTATTTTAGTTCAGTTTATAGGAGAGTTTTAATAGATAAGTAAAATGGAAAGATGAAAATTCCATAAAAAGTCTAAAGTTTTCAATACCTTTTAAATAGTCTAGTTAGTTTGGATTTTATGAATTTGTGGTATAAATTACTGATTAGAATATATTTTGTAGGAAATTCTAACTTGAGAGTCATGAGGCTAAGAGTTCAAGAGAAGAAAGTGGCAAATTTGTACATAAAGAGTGAAAAATCCAACGTTGAATGCTGGGCGTGGTTACTATTTCTACACAAAGTGACAATTTTGAGGTTAATTTAGTAAAACATGATAATGATTACGCATACAAGAATATTGTGCGTTGTCACTATTTTTGAAAGAAGTGATTACTTTAGTGAGGATTATCTTAAATAGAGTTTACGCGTGCTCCTTTCTGTATATATAGTGATTACGCATAAACCAACTATGGGAAAACACTTCTGCATAACCACTTTCCTCAGATAAAGTGAATACTTCAGCCTTGAAATCTCACAGGAAGCCTTTTGCATGGTTACTTTATGCAGAAACCTAGAAAGAAGGGAAAACTATAAATATGAATTAAACTCAAATCCAAGGATCTTTTGTCATTTTTCTGTTTCATTTCATTTTCACATCTTAGAAGAGTTAGAGTGAGAGATTAAAGGCTACTTCCAAGCTTCAATTCTTGAGGAATCAGATTGGGAATTGGATTTGAAGATGATTTTTTTATCTTCTCTTTCTTTCATTCCTTCTCTTGTAATGTTGTTCTAAACTCTTTTGTTAGAGATTTATGGATTTGAATTTGATATGTTGATTTGAATTTGGATTTAAACCTTGAGTTTTTGGTTGGATTGAGGAATTAATTTTGTTGTTAATGCATTTGTTGAATGAACAATTCAATTAATTGAACTTAGAGGACTTTTATCAATGGAAGTTGAACTAGTTTCACATATCTCAGTTAATTGCTAAGGTTAATAATATCTTAGGAATAAGCTTTCATAATCTTGTAATCATTTGGTTTCTAATACTTAATTCAATGTTAACCTAAGGATTTAGGGTGATTAAGTTGATTGAGTCAAGGAATTGACTTTTGGTTAAAACTAAGTGAAATTGATTATCAACCAACCAAAATACTTAAGAGTTTAGAACTTGATTAAATTGTCATTGAGAATTTGGTGAAGTAATTCCCTAACTCCATTCTATTAATATCAATTTAATATACAATTCGTAGCTCTGTTATGTTAAAAGTTTATGCTTTTCTATACTTTTTTTTTTCCAATTTTCATATGATGTAAAACCATTGAATCATTCTTATGGCTAAACTAGTTGTTAATTTATGAAGTGATATTTGAGAAAACCAATCCTAAGGACAATACTTGGGACTCAAAAATTTATTCTATATTTTATAATTTGCTATAACCACACTAATGCACTTGCTAGTTAACTCTTTCTGAGTTGTATTTTGCATATAACAAGTTTTTGATTGGTGAGACTTGAGCCTTGCAAATCAGTGTAAAAGGTACTTTCTATACCTGTTTTGAAAACAACCAATTTTAAAGGTCTTTTCTACATTGGTTATTTTTGGGAACCGATGTAAAATCAATTCAAATTTAAAATTTTCAGATATGTGCCAGTGAAATAACATAAATTAGAGATGAACAAAGACTTTTGTTAAGTTTTTAAAGCTTCTTTTAGCTAGAAACATGCATGGACAATGAACACGATAATGGTTTTCCAGGTACATCAATAGTTTTATCTTGCTTCATTTTCTGTATTTTCTTCCTCGTTAAACATTTTGACAAACACTACATATTCTTTATGTTACATATTCAAACAAAGACAACCATGATGAACACGGTGAACACAATGAATACTGCGAACACGATGAACATGACGAACGCAATGAACACTGATATTTATGAATTTAATTTACTTTAAAGAGTATTTTAAATCTTGAGAAAATATATTGATAACATGACAAACGTAAACGTTAAAACTGTTAGAGAAGAGAAACAAAGACGTCATCGACGAAGATGAAGATGAATAGGAAGAACATTTTCTACATCAGTTATTATCAAAAACTAATGTAGAAAGTGACACTTTTGATATCGGTCGTTAACAATCGATGTAGAAAGTCCAAGACTTTCCACATCGCCTATAACCAATGTAAAAAACCTTAAAAAGTCTTTTTTTTAACTGATGTTAAAAGTCTTTTTTCCACTAGTGCTAGTTGCAATTTTCATGGTAGGATCTTTATCTCTTATTATAAGATTTGGTTAGTGTCCTCCCATTATTGTACTTTTTAAGGAAAGAAATTATCATAAAATAGTCTAAACTTTTTTTTAAAATTATTGGACTTTAATCATAATTTTGTTCTATTTTATTGGATATTTAAATAATAAAAATGTTAAAATAAGATTAAAATAATAAGAGGACAAAAAAGACTCATTTATTAATTTTTAAAATTTATACAAAAAAGGTAATTACTATGATATTTTGTTGATTAATTTTATTAAAATATTTATTGATAGATTGTATTATATTAATTAAATATTTTATTTTGTTATTATTGTTGAGTTAGTTGTCTTAGTTACATAAAAGTTGTATATTAGATCATTGATTTTATCATCATACTTTATTACACACAATAAAAAATAAAATAATATTTTACAAAATATAATATGAATTTTTAAGAAATTTATATTTTAATTATTTTAATTTTTTTTGTATCATTACACTTGATAAATATAATAAATTTATTAAAATTTATTATATATAAATTTTTATTAAATGAAATATTTTACTGGTTAAATTTTTTTTATTAAAAATTAAGTTAAGTGTCTTGATAAAATAAAAATAAAAATAAATTAAAACTATTTAAGAGAAAGAAATAAGATTAATGAAATTTCTTTAATTAATAAAAATATATTGTATAACTATTTTAAATAATATAAATTATGAAGTATAAAATAAAATTGTAATGGTTAATAAAAAATTATTATAATAATAATATTAAAAAACAATAAATTAAAAAGTTTAATTCATCAATTTTTTATAAAAAAATTTGCTATTAATTCAGTTACTACGATGATTAATAAATATGTTTGTAATTTTTATTTTAATAAATTATAAATTTATTTCTAAAGTGGTTACTAATAGTGATCGAATAATTCAGTCTTTAATTTTTTTTTAAAAATTTGTTATTGGTTTAGTCACTACATCAATTAATGAACAGTTTTTTAAAAGAATAATAAATCAGTCTCAAAATTGGTGGTGACAGATAAATCCATCTCTAATTTTTTTTAAAATTGATCTCTATATCAGTCTCTAAAAAGACAAAACATAGTTGGCTAAATAAATAATGCATTTAGAAATTGGTCATTAAAAGTATTCGATCACATGAATCCAAAAAGATAATAAATTGACTTAATAAACGGTCACTAAAAAAGATATGACTTACTTTTACATAAATATATTACTTTATTTTTAAATTTAAATTTAAAATTCAAATTCAAATTTCAAATTTAAATTCAAATTTTAATTTCAAAATCTACTCGATTTTTACTTATTTTTAATAATTTTTTTTCATGATTTAACTCTTTTTAACAAAGTTGTATTATTAACGCTTCTTACAATAATATCAAAAGAAACTTAGCCAATTTAAATGATAAAATAACAATTTTAATAAAAAAATAAATTAAAATCTCAGAGATAAAGTAACAAAATAACTGTTTATCAATTTTTATATGAAATTTATTTTTATATAACTTCAATTAAATGAGTCCTTGAGTTATAGAAATTTATTTTAAGCAAACCAACTTTAAAAGGTTATTTATTAGTATCAAGCTAGAAATGTTCAAATTTGTGTATTAGGTGAAAAATTTACAATAAATTTGTGAACATAATTATCTTGTTGTTGGCATTACATAAGCCAACTTGAAAAGGCATATATTAAGTTATAGGAATGATATGCAGTGAAACCATTGCATATTAAAGCCAACAAATATTTGTTTAATTTTGAAAATTTTAAATTTTCTTATCAATGCATATGAGAGGAAGTATGACAATGATTGTGACATATGGTAACTCTGGAGTGACAAGAACCTCGTATGATAGAAATAAAAACCTTTGAAACATGGGATAGCAAAATAAAAACCACTCATATGTCATTCAAAAGATTTGAGATGAAATTGCTATATTATGAGGCATTAGTCTTGGACTAAAAGTTTAGAAAAAAAAAATAAAAATGAAGAGACATGATTTTCCACTCCAATGATTGTTTAAGGCTTGTATAAATTTGTAAAATGTGCGTGAAATATGATCGATAATACTCTTAATTAAAAAAAAAACTGGTAAGCACAACAGAAAATGTTATGTTCTTATATATTGGTTTACCCCATTTTTTTATATCTGTTTAGCTACATGAAAGAATCAAATGAAGGGAAAGAACTTCAACAATTGTTATGCAAATCTTATTTGGTTAAATGGGACAATATAGGAATGTGATGAATGTTGTATTATCACGACAATTTACAATTTTTTATACAAAGTTAAGGAGAACACTAAAAGTTGTTATACAATTTTTGAATCGATATTTTAATAAACGACAAATCATATGTAACTGCTATATAATGTGAGACGGTAAAGGAAAATTCATACAATGGTGAGATAATTAAAAAGATGTTTTCAACAGCAGTTACATAATATTTATGACCATTTATTGCATCGGAAAATGACACAAACTTGCATATAATTGAAAGATACATCTTCAAAGCAACTACTAAACAACTTGGATAATTGATATCATAACTTAAACAACCATAGACAACACTAAAGTAACCAAACAAAAACATGATCAGAGCTAAAATAAAATCTTTAAAAGAAACAACCACAAGACATTGATTATGGTCATATAGCCAACTAATTTAGGCAAACATAAGAGACATCATTGGATCATGCCCTTCGTCCCAAGCGCAACTCCAAATCAACTTCATCACGTGCCCAATTCTTGAATCCATAGCTAATGTTATTAGCAACTATTGCAGGTGTAGCAGAAGAGAAAATGGCTTCCTCAGGGAATAGCTTGAGGGTTTGTGGTGTCTCCATAGGTATCATAGGATTGAAAAACATGGTAGGTGCATCTATGTTGCCCATGTAATTCTCATTTCTTCTCATTTCAACACCACTGGCCCCACTAGAGAAAAGATTGTTGTCACATGTGTTGGTAGATGGTGGGAGTCTAAGAAACCTTTCTGCATAGTTATGGACTTCATCAGTTGACTCACTTACCGCAAAGTGGCTAGCTATTTCCTCATAATGCCCTCTTCCATACGCCTTCAACCCCATCTCATAAAGCCTGCAAATATACATTAGTATGGTATGTAAACATTAATGGTGTCAAGTACAGGATAAAAAATATACGAAAACTAATAATAAGAAATAATGACAAACAAACAAATAATAATGAAATTAGAATGTGAGAATGCTAATTAATTTACTCAATTAAAGTTCAATAAAAATGATTAAATTGAAGTTTAGTGATAATAAACATGATTTGAAATTGTAGCCATAGTATGGCTTTGTTAATGGTTTGCAAATACAGTAATAAAAAAAAATGGACTTTGTTGCAAAACTAGGATTTAAAATAATGATTGCAAATTTGATTAAAACTAGGTTGAAGGAAACAAACTCATGCTCTCTAGCAGTCCAATTCTTGTCAAGATTAGCTTGAAAAGGAAACAAGGATGATGCAGTTGATTGAGTTACTGGTTGTTTGGGCCCTGAAGGTACTGTTTGTTGATAGACATAATGTATATTAGGGTCTACGGATGTGGTCCTAGCAGATCTCTTGCATTGAACTCTTCTTGGAGAAACATAAGGCTGTAATTGGAGAGTTCTTGGGGACCTTTGTGACCTAGATGTTGGGGGAGGGGAGTTTGTGAGGTCAATGATTTCATCGGCCATTGTTGAAGGAATTGAGCAAAAGAAAGAGGCAGAAAGAGCAGTGATTGAGTCACTGGAAATAGCTTACTGAAATATGTTTACTCCCTTAGTACCCGATAATTTATAGTGATCGAAAATTCCATTAAATATATGAACAAAATATAGGTACGATTCCCCAAGTGCTTTTGATGCTATTTTTTTAAATCAAAATTAGTCTTTCATTTAGTTTATAGGTTTTCATTTAATGTTATTGTGAGTTATCGAAATGAAACTATAATTTTGATTAAAAAATAAATTCAAAATTACCTAAATTTATATTCAATTATTAACTATGATATGAAATTAATATATTAAGATAACTTTTTTTCAGTATGAAATAAAATTGAATCTATAACATTCAAATTATCAGCCAACTAAGACATTTTCTAATAAATTTTACTCAATTAAATTTAAATTACACTAATGTTTATTCAATTAGTATTTTAAAATATGTGTCCAAAAAAATATTTTTTAAAATGAATATGTATACTTAATATTTAACGAATTAAAAATTGCAATCTTACGTGGCAACCTTTTAAAAGAAGAGAAAAAAACATTTATTTAAAAAATAATAATAACAAAATATTGATTTTCAATGTTTGGTTCATACGTATAAGTAACAGATCAAAATTTTTAAATATAATCAAAAATAAAAAATTTAAGCTATCAATATTTTTGAAGAGATGAAACCCACATTAAATGAAATGAAATTTCTTGAATTCACTGTCCGAGAAAAATTATTCATAGTATATAAGTTCTAAACATTAATACTTATATAGAAAATAAAGGAATATAAAATATATAATTCATAATATTTTTTGGCTAAAAATAAGACTTATTCTTTTAGAAAAATAAAATAAAAATAAAATAAAACAGTTCAATTAATTACATAATAAATAAAATTTAATTACATAATTTAATTTTCTTTAATTTCTAGTGTGAAGTGATGAATATATATATATATATATATTCCTCTTTTGAGGTTGTATAATAATAATAATAATAATAATAATAATAATAATAATAATTATTATTATTATTATTATTATTTTGGTAAAACAATATTAAAAAGTTGACATTTTAATTCATAATTTTTCATTTTAAATTATTTTAGTTCTAAGAGTTTATATAAACTGAGTCCTGAGTTTATTTTATATATTAATTAGGCTTATTTCATGTGTGTGTGAGTTATATACAATAAAACTAATTTTTTATACAAAAATAAGAATAAAATAATACAATGTTGCATAAATAACTAAATTCAAGGTTAATTAGCATTACATGCATGTTCTTAATAAAATCTTTTAATTTAAATTTATTTTTATATTCTCTCACAAAAATAGTTATATACATATTAAAATTATTGGGGGATGAAGGGCATGACATGCAAAGGGAGTTGGTGAACGACGATGTGTGGGGCGGAGTAGAGTGGTGCATGAGAACTGAGAAAGACATGTGTGAAATAGGACAAGAGAGAACTAAGACAAAGGGCTTCAACAAACACTCTGAGAAACTGTGCAGTAACGCTCGGTTCCTGAGTTATGGTCTCAGATAGCGAGACTCTAACGCGCAACACCGCTTCACAGATGCATGCAGGAAAAGTGAGAGGAAACGCGCGCATCTTCGCACAAAGCCCCATCCTTCGTTCTTGTCAACTTCCTCAGCCCCTTTTTCTTTCTTACCTGGCCGATGCAACTACTGCATAGTGGCCCTCTCTGCAACCGTTTTATCATTTAATAATTTTCTTATAAATTAATGGCTTGTCAACGTTTTTCTTGAATTAACCATGAAACGTGCGTTCCTATTGCATGCAGGCCATTTTTTAATGTGAACACTGCTTTCTCTATCCTTCGGTTACCTTAAGAGGGGGAGGGGGATACAGCAAAGCAAACTCTAGTTGTAACCAGAAAAGAACATGGAGCATAGCAAGCCTCATTAAGAACCTGTTTGTTTTATTCAGCCAACATAGCTACATTTTTCGATGCAGGTTTTAAGGGCATTCATTAATGCAAGTAAGCACTGAGATGGGGACAATTAGGGAGGGAGGATCCAATCGAACAAGCTGGACTCCTCTTGCTCACAAGAAAACACACATCCTGAGTTTCACTCAGGTCACCCTACCTGGCTCCTTTTAATTTTGTCCTATCTCAGAATATTTACTGACATTTCACATATACGACAAATGTTTTTCAAACTGAAAGATAAGGATGTTCTAGAACCAATTTGAATTATATTAATTTTAAAAATTTAAATAAGTTGTTAGCAAAAATAAAAAAAGTGTTTTTTTTTCAACTTTTTTTTATTCTCATAATTTTAGTTCAACCAAACTAAATTAAATTGCAAATATATTCAATTTTTGTTCTAATATTATATAAAACATTAAGTTAAAACATATTTTATTATGTATTTATATTTTAAAAAATAAATTTATTTTAACTTCTGATTTTTAATTTATAATGAGATTAATATTTTTAATAATTTATTTCATATTTATTACACATTTTAAGTTTAATTTAACATTTGTTGACCCTTATATGACAAAATAGTTATTAAAATAATAAATATTGATTAATTTAAAGCTTAATTTATACTTTAATTAATTAATTTTTTAACTAAAAAAATTATTTTTTAAATAAGAAAGATTGAAATAATCACATATAATCAAATTATAAAAAATAATTAATTTTTTTTTATTTTGTAATGTATCATATGTTATTCTATAATCAATTTAGATTATTTTTTCTTCATAAAATCGATTTAAACCAAACCACATGCACTTCTTCTGATAGATAATAATTGAATTGATGATAATATTAATTTATAATTTATGATGTTGAATAACATTTAATAAAATTAAATTAGTATATACTGTGTGGGCTTCAAAAATAAAATAAGAAGAAATTATACGAATTAAATGAAATGTAATTTAAAACTAACATAGAAACGTTATCATTTATATTTTATCAGTTAAGTTTATAATAATTAATTAAATAATAATAATTCATATGTTGATTTTATATAATAGCATTTTTTTCATGTACTCTGTAAAATTAAATAAATAATTAAAAATATGTTGTATAATTATTGTATTATTTAAGCCATAAGTATTAATAATAAATATTTTATTATATTAATTAAAAGAAAAAAATTAAATAAGTATTTATAAATAAACCCTAAAATATAGTTATAAATAAATTATGTAAACTTTAAAGTAATATTGAATATAAAAAAATTTAATATAGAACACTATTTATCATGATAAAAATAAAATTGAAATCCTAAAAGTATGATTTAAAAAAATGTTTTTATTTATAAATTTATACTCACAAATTAAATATAAAAATTAATAAGATTTGATTTATTTAAAAATTATTAAATTAAGAAATTAATTAATTTTAAAAATGATTTCAAACTAATAATTTATCTTATATTCTTATCATTTTTTATTGATTTTTGTTGTTCACAATTTAGGTTGTTTAGATAATAACTTAACTAATTTTCAGTTTAATTATTTGAATCAATTAATGTAACTTAATTTTCAAAACTATAAGATGTACTAACTAAGGAGAATAGCACCTCTAAAAACTATATAAGATGCACTAACTAAGGAAAATAACACCTCAAGATAGAGGTGCTAAATATATTTTATATCCATAAATATCATTGTATCAAGGTGTTATTAGAAAAAAAAAAAAAAGATAAAGCCGCTAAATTTTAATATTAATTTTTATAAAAGTACAATTAAAATTAACTTTAGTTATAATAACACGTTTTTAACAAAATTCATTTAAAAGTTAATATTTTAATAATTTTTTTACTCCTCTTAAAAAATTATTATAGATTTTTACATTATAATTTATGTTTTTATTTTTATCTGCTTAATTTTTTCTTTCTTACTTTGCTGTTACAAAACCAAAGTGACTCATAATATGACTTAAGTTTGACAATTTTTCTTGAAAACAAAAACTACACTCATACTTATTCTTGCAAATAATTATTTTTAAGTCTTAAATATTGAGCATTCTAGTCTACTTTAGTTTCTTTTCTAAATGTTGTTATTTAAATGGCCACAAACTTAAGAAGAGGAGTGAATTGATTTGGTTAAATTTTTCTAAATTTCTAAATTAATGAGCTTAAGAACTAAAATAAAACTAAACCCTTAAAGATGAGGGATATATTTTTATACAAAAGAATAAAATACAACAATAAATATGATTAATTAATATTCGTGGATAAGTGTACCTTTTAAAATGTAGTAAAGGGTTTTAAAATTTATTAAAAAAATTAAAATAGCATAATCTCTAAAGTAAACTAATTGAGAATAATCTACAGCATATGATATCACCTTTACACTTCCCTATGTTTTATATACTTTGGAAATATTTTGGTGCTCATTTCCACTCTTGTTAATCATAGCTTTGGTTTTAATTAGAGATTTTATTTATGATTAGAAATTAATAAGCTTTGGATATTAAAATATAAAATCTTTCATTATTTTCATATTTGTTCTCATTCTGACCTTCTGTACTGTAGAGAACATAACTTTTGCTATCAGATTGAGATGATCTGAATATTCTTGGAAAGCTAAGAAAAAGATCTACAACTTTGTGTCTTACAAACAAAACCTAATTTAGGCTGTAACAGGGTCAAATATCATGTTAAAGATGGTTCATTTGTACTGTAAAATGAACAAGATACATAGTCAGATTCACAACCATGTATCTACACATGGATTTTTCAAGCTAAACGAATTATTATGAGTGCAGTAGCAGAGATCTTTACGGGCAAGTGCACGCCCACATATCTGCTCATATATTTCTCAAATTAAGTAAAACAAGTAAAATCTTTAAAGCAGAGACATACATGTTTAAATGCATAACCATGTTTCTAAATGTGTAGTTTAATTAGAAGTTTAAATGGGTGAATTATTAAAGAAGTAGAGATATACATGGTTAAGTATCTGATCGTGTATCTGGGGATGTAAATTGATGCGTGTCATATTTGAACATTTGCGAGATAATGAATAGTGGAGCTAGTTGATATAAATAAAAGAGGAGGGAATTCATTCATATATAATTCAAATTACAATTTTCAGTTAGACTTTTCAAATTCTCTCTCTTTTTTCTTTTCTATATTTTTTTTTTCTTCCTATTCTATCTCTTTATCATTCATTCTTGGAGATCTTCGTAGAAGGCTAATCTCCTGAATCGTATGATAGTTCCAAACATCATGCAATTTACAGTTTGAGTTGTATTTCATAATTAGCAAATTTGATTTTGTTCTTCTCTTTTTAATTATAAATCTGTTAATCATGAGTATGATATGCACTTTTGTAAGTTAGACATTGAATTAGGTAATCAATTGATAGCTTAATTTGATGCATTTTAATGGATTAATTGGAATGATATTTCAATTTAATTTGTAGTTCGATTTAATTTTAGTATTCGATTGAATTGTACAGTTAAATTGATTGTTATTCAATTTCTAAGAATATTTTTTGAAATTTCACCAATATGACAAATGTTTTCCAAATTGAAAGATAAGGATGTTTTAGAATCAATTTGAATTATTTTAAATTGTTATATTAATTTAAAATATTTAAATAAGTTGTTAGCCAAAAAACAATGTGTTTTTTTTTTCAATTTTTTTATTCTTATATTTTACTATATATTTATATTTTAAAAAAATAAATTTATTTTAACTTGTTGATTTATAATTTATAATGAGATTTAATATTTTTAATACTTAATTTCATATTTATTATACATTTTACGTTTAATTTAACATTTGTTGTCCCTTATATGAAAAAATAGTTATTAAAATAATAAATATTGACTCATTTAAAGCTCAATTTATACTTTAATTAATTAAATATTATTTTTTAATTAAAAAATATTATTATTTTTTAAATAAGAAAAATTTAAATAATCACATATATTTAAATTATAAAAAATTATTTTTTCTATTTTGTAATGAATCATATGTTATTTTATAATCAATTTAGATTATATTTTCTTCATAAAATCGATTTATACCAAACCTCATGTACTTCTTCTGATAGATAATAATTGAATTGATGATAATATTAATTTGTAATTTATGAAGTAGAACAATAATTTAATAAAATACGAAAATACCAGTATTAATATATATATATATATATATATATATTGTGTGTGTGCTTTAAAAAAAATAAAATAAGAAGAAATTGTACGAATTAAATGAAATGTAATTTAAAATTAACATAGAAACGTTATCATTTATGTTTTATCAGTTAGGTTTATAATAATAATTTATATGTTGATTTATATAATAGCATTTTTTTCATGTACCCTGTAAAATTAAATAAATAATTAAAAATACGTAGAGGCATTAATCAATTATTGAAAAATAAGT
Source organism: Abrus pulchellus subsp. cantoniensis (assembly GCA_024086825.1). Taxonomy (NCBI): domain Eukaryota; kingdom Viridiplantae; phylum Streptophyta; class Magnoliopsida; order Fabales; family Fabaceae; genus Abrus; species Abrus pulchellus. Next base: position 20,113,418 of record CM044056.1, read on the forward strand.
GTACACAATGTAATCGATTAATAAAGCATGTTGAAAGTCCAAGTTCCAATTTTAAGGGTGATAATCGATTAAACTTAAGAGAAATATTAGATAATTAATTAATGTTTTACACCGAGCTACCAAAATTGATTAACACAAATGTTGTGGCTTTCAAGTTTTGAAACAAAGAAGACAATTTATCCAAGAAAATTATGTTTAATATGAAAAAAAAATCTTTTTATGCAGAGAATTAAATACAAAAATAAATAAATATATTATCAGCACTTAAAATATTGACCATGCAAATTTCTTGTGTCAATTTATTCGAAACATATTAGACTCCATGTAGCATTTGATTCATGCAATATACTCATTTCTCTTATATTAAAAATATTCCTTTGATGGAGATTCAGTAAAATATCAAGAAATTGTTTATTAGTTTGAACAAACTCAAATATGCAATGTAACACTCTTTATTAGTAAATTATTTTTTCATATATCATAAAAAATTTATAATTTTAATTAAATTATTAATTAACTCTTTCAATCATGATACAAGAAAATTTAGCAAAATTTTAAAACTTTTATTTTTTTGCTTTTCAATCCATAAAAAGTTTAATAATACTCAAAATAATGGAATTTAACATATAATTAAAAATTTCTCATGACAACTTGCTAAATAAAAATGAAATTGAATAGCAGTAAATAATTAACATGTTTGATTTTATTTAAATACATAAGTTCAATATTTACAAGTAATATCAAAATACATTAAGGCTTGAATTATGTAATTATAAAATCAAAATAAATCAAGTTTTAATTAGCAAATCTTTTTTACACCAAAATCTGAAGAATATGATCCTAGTTTGGATCAGTCTTCGTCAAACTAGTCCGCAAAATATGTATCATCTAGTTCATCAATTCAAGAATTCATTTTCAGCTTGTATTTCTAAAATAAAAGCATGTAATCACTTACAAAAACAAAAAATGTATACGAATTATACATACATACATACATACATATATATATATATATATATATATATATATATATATATATATATATATATATCACATGGTATAGGTTTTATAGATGGGATAAAACTCTCCTTACTTCAGATAGATGATTCACATAAAGTTTTGGTAGAAGATGTTGTCTGAAAGACCAAAATCTTAAGCATCATAAAGAATAGTAACTTTTGAGAAGAAAGAAAATAAAATAAAAGTCAGATTGGAAGTATAATCTCTAAGAAACTTATTGGAAATCGAGTGGAAAAGATGTCCAAGCTTAGATTTAAGAGAGGTTTTGAAAGCAAAGGTGTTTCCTTAGCTGAGTAGAGAGCGAGATGAAAATGATTACTTGCCTTGTAATATAAGTTTTAAAAATATTAACATTACTTAAATACCCTTTACTTAAGGATTTTTGTTTAAGCGAGATTATTTTTGCTTGAGTGACAACTTTTCTCGCTTGAGCAGAAATCTAGATAAAAATTTTCTACACATTTACTGATAATTTCGCTTAAGTGAGATGCTTTTCGCCTAAGCAAAATCACTCGAGAGAGCTCTTGTTCTGTTGCCATTCTTGCTTGAGGAAGAGAGCTTCTCACCTGAGTGAGAGTATAGTTGAGAAATCTTTATCCACTCAACAAGAATGCTCCAAAAGTGTCCTTGCCTAGTTCAAACAATCGTGCTTAAGTGAGACATCTTTTACTTGAGCAAGAAATACTACAGTTTTTAAGAATAAAACTCTTTCATTTTGAAAACAATATGCAATAAAAGTTAGGGTGTTACATGCAATCTCCTTTCTATACATATTCTCTAAGAAAATTATGTATAATCTTTGTATGCTTGGTTCTTGAATGTAAAATTGCATTTTTGGTTAGATTGATTGCACTTGAGTTGTCACATTTGATAGGAGTTTTATTCAATTCTATTCCATAGTCTAAAAGTTGTTGTTTAAGCTATAAAACCTAAGCACAACAACTTCAACTACTATGTACTCAGTTTCTGCAATGGATAATGCAATATATGCTTGTTTCTTACAACTTCATAAGACAAATGCATTTCCTAGTAAATGACATGTTCCATTAGTGTTCTTTTTATCTAGTTTATAACTAGCAAAATCAGAATCTGTATAACTTATTAAAGAACATGTACTTCCTTTAGATTATAATATATCAACATTTACTATTCCTTTTAAGTATTTCATAATCTTTTTAACAACAATAAGATGTGATTCTTTACGATTACACCAATCATTCCTATATATTTAGTCAATTTTATAGGGTTACCTCCCTCATCTTTGTCAAGATAGGTTGATGTACCCATTAGTGTAGCCTTTTCCTTACTATTATCCATGTCAAATCTCTTGAAAAGCTCTTTGCAGTACTTAGTTTTATGGGCAAGTGTATTTGTTGAAAAGCAATAAAGAATTTTTAAATTAAGTTCTCGAATTATCATCTTACAAGGATTGATTTTAATTACTAAAATTTTTTTAATTTAATTGTTTAAGTTTAAAGGATGTAAAATTAAATAAAAGCAAAAGTTCAATTATAAAATCAATTATAAAATTTAAAACAATTAACACAATGCATGTCTTAGTTGAACTTTTAGGAGAGGAACTTAGGGCATATGAGTTTTCTCATTCAATCCCTTATGTTATTTTTCTGTTTAACTCTAAATTTAATTTTCGTGTGATTACCAATCATTCATACAAATACTATCAATATTCAATGGTCATGTAATATTAATATTCTTTTTTTTTAAACTAATATCAATAATGGTCATGCAAGATAGATATCAATTCAAAAAAGTATAAAACACCTATGAACTTATTAATTTAATAGCGATTGAAAGAGAAAGATTGGTTTGGTTCACTTAATTCTTTATCTCATTTTATCTTATAGATCCATTAACTAATTGATGTACGATTGTTTGATGATATAATTAATTAGGATTATATTACAAATAGTTAATTCACAACATACAATTATGTGCAATATAATAAATATTAATCACAAATAGAAATCAAACTTAGATTCAAATATCAAAATCCTATAAATTCATCAACAAGAATTCTCATAGCTTTAGCTACGGACTTAGTTACTCATGCTAAAGAAAATAACTAAAACATCATAAACAAAATCAAAGAAAAAATAAAACTAGATCATCTCCTTAGATTGAGGAATGAAAAGAGTTCTCAGTCTTCAAGTACGACCGCTCAAAGCTCTACCAAGAATATGCCAAAGATCAAAAGATGTGGGAAGAATGAGATGAAAAGTGTATTCTAAGATGTAATCAAAAGGTGCCTTAGTCACTATTCTTGAGACTCTTTTGATAGGGTTTGAAAACCTTAAAAGTTGGGATGATCGCAAAGGTTTAGGTGTGCTGACTGTTGCAAAGCTCAATTTTATAACCAATTTGGACCCAAAATGTCCAAAGTCCAACTATGGTCTTTTTATGCTAAAGCAAAACTTAAATAAAATAAAGGACAAACATAAATATGAGCTATAAAAGCAAGCCAAAATGTAGACTTATCAACTTTCTTATACTTAAGGTTTGCTTGCCACAGAATAACTTGAAACATATCACCACAATAAACAACTCGAGACAAATGAGATAAGAAGAACAAAAAGAGGAATATCATTGAGCATCAGTAATCAAAAAGTTTTGCAATTAGAATCTTATATTCCCTAACTTTTCATTCAAACATCAAACTAGGGTACTCAATTTTCCTCTCTCTCTATGTGGGACAAAAGGAGACATTACTCAAATCCTCCAATAAAAAGTGTACTATTATAAGCTTCACTATAAACTGACTCTCTATTAATTAAATTGAATGCACAGAAAAATCATGAGGTCTTTTTGAAGTTGTAATGTGGCCAAAAGGATTTAACAATTAAAGTGAGACAAATGAAAGGAAAGGTACACAAAGGGTTAATTAATCATGACAATTACAAACACCATCTACGTTTATAAATGAATCTCTTGGAGTAATTCTCATATTTCTCACACAATCAATTTTTTTACTCCTCCTTTCTTTCATTCATTGGAAATCCTTTTTTTCTTTTCTTTTCTTTTCTTTTTGCTATTTTTCATTCTCTTTTCTATTTGCACATATTTCTTTTTTCTTTTTGCACAAAAGAGACATAGAGGAAATTTTAAAAAATGATTCAACAACCCAATTGATCCATTCATAAACTCAAGGTTATCAAAATATTTTGTAAGTTCAATGCAAGGGACCAAGAAAAATCAATAAAACTCAAAGTGGACAACTAGTTGTATCTCTATCTCAAACATGTTGAAGGTCAAGAAAAAATAATCCTAATATGTCTCAATCATATTAAAACATGCAATTAAAAAAAGCAGCCTTAGGTCGGTTACAATTCAAGTTCTAGAGCATAAATATTAAGAAGATAATCACACAAATTAATGAGGAGAGGGGTACAATTAATTGATCTAGGATAAAAATCACTTTAAAGCTCAAAACTCACATATGTGAGTTAAAGTTTCACGTAAAGCAGAAAGATAGGAAAGTTAGCTAATTATTAGTTTCTAAATAAAAATCTTATTCTAATGATAATCACTCAACGTACTTTTTTATCTGAGACAATTGGATTCCTTGAGCGAAAAAGTTTCAAATTATTATAAAAAATCACACAAGCACTTACTTAAGAATAAGCACTAACAAGCATATCATGGGAACTCCCTTATACTTAAAGCAAAACATTGTTTTTAATGTTTAAAGTAATTAAATGCATGCAATGAGGTTAATGGAGTAAAAAAGAAAAGGACTTCCTGATAAGTTTGGGCGCAACAGCCTCTGGTGGAGAAGCACGCCCATGTTCATTAAGTAAAAATCATCTTCTCCAATTGTGACTGCATGCATGCCTATATCATGGGCCTGCTTGTGAATTAGAGCTCAAAGTGTGTGCGTAGGAATGATTAACTTTGCTCCTTCTAGCTTATACTATACTTATTCTTCATCCTAAAAAAAGTAAACACAAATAAAATTAAAATAAACAAAAGGTATAAAATGAAAATGAAAGATACAAGTTACCTCCTGGGAGCGTTTGTTTAACATCACAAGTCTGATGATCCTGTTCTATTATGGTAGGAAGAAGACATGAGTCTCAAAGGTAACTTTCTTAATATGTAGTTATCTTCCTAGCAACTTCTCTTTTAGAACTCCTGTCACATAAGAAGATTTAATCATAGGAGGGAAATAAGAGGAGAATTTAAATAAAAGGATGAAAGTTTAAGCTCTAAATCTAGGGATTTATCAAAGGGTGGTTTGAGCTTTTGTTTTTTCTCATTCTTATATTGCTTCTTCCTTGCCCTTTTTCTTGATGTTCCATGTTTCATAGAATTTAAAGGAGGAAAAGCGTTATTCACAGTGCTCACAAAGTGACAGAACACTTAGCTAGAATAGTATTTTAAAGAATAAAAACTTGAAAAACTACTTCCTCATCATCTAGCCTTAATGTGAACATTTCTTCTTGGACATCTATGATGGCATTTGCAATGGCCAAGAAAGGTCTCCGTAAGATGAGGGACACCTCATCATCCTCCTCTGCTTCAAGGACAATGAAATCTTTTATATAGAATACCATAGTTCTCAATACCTTTCAAATACCTGAGAATTCTTTTAGCCACTTTGGCATGCATTTCTGTTGGTTGAGACATATACTTGCTAATCAAGCTAACAACAAACATCAAATTTGGGCGTGTAATTGTGATGTAAATAAGACTACCAACCATTTCATTGAAACGAGTTTCATCCACCTTGACTACGCTTTCATCTTTACAAAAATTATTACCTAGCATAATAGGATTGCATATTGGATTGCTTTCTTCCATGCCAAATTGCCTCAGAATTTCTGTAACACCCTTAATTTCATTGTCTTTGTTTTTATAAAAAGGGAGTTTAGTGCAGAAATTCTAGCTCAAGCGAGATATGTCGCGCTCAAGTAAGACAGAATTTTCTAAAAAAAGGTGTTTTAGAGCACTTTCGCTCAAATGAGATAGCATAAAGTTACCCCAACTGTCATTTCACCCAGGCGAGAAGAGGTCTCGCTCATACAAGAAGCAGCTCACCTAGGCGAGGAATTGCAGAAAAAATAAGGAACTTTTTGGACCTATTCTTGCCCAGGCAAGAATGCTTGTTGCTTAGGTGAGCTTGCCTCTTGCTCAGGTGAGAATGTGTCTCTTTCAGGCAAGAATATCAGAAAATTGGATATAATCATTGTCAGGTTTTCTCATCCAGTTGAGGATCAAGCTCGCTTGGCTAGAACGTAAAAGTTTAGAGGAGTATTTAAGGAACTTTAGTTCAGGAATTTTATTTAGAACCAAACAACTTTCCTTCTCATTTTCTCTTATTATCTCATCTTCTCTTCTTAAATAAAACTCTCCCGAACCTTGAATCTCTTCCATATCCGAGTTCGAACGTCTATTTCATTCAAATCCAAGTAAATTTCTTGGAGCTTGGTTCTCTAACTTCATTTATATTTCTCAATTTTCTTTTAATCTAAAGTGTTATGCTTTGTAATACTCAAGGAAACCTTGATCTTTAAGAGAATATCCTCCAACGGAAACGTTGTACCTCTCTTTTGAATCTCTAGGAAAACTCAATTTGAGAAACCTATTTCAAGGTAAGGGGAGTTAATCGCAAGTCCTAACCCTAAATATCATCTCTATATTTTGATTAAAAAAAAGTCGTACTACCTTATTCTAAATAATGAAACTATAATATTTTTCCTTGAAATCATGAAAAATGATTTTTTGGTGAGAAAATCCCATTTTGAACCCTAACTCCAATATTCTTGTTTTGGGTAATAAAGCCCTAATGTTTTAGATTTTAGTATCAAGAATGAAATTTTGGGCATGAAAGACAAATAACTTATTTAAAAAATTATCTTGACAAGTAAAAGCTATGAGTAATTAAGTTTCTAATAAGTTTTTACAATTTTACTATTATTACGTATGTACAATTAATATTGAACTATTATTCTGCATGATAAATGTTTTAAAAGATACTGAACTTTAGAATAGGAAATTTTATTAATACTAAGAAAGTGTGTATATTAAATTGTATGATTGGTCTGAGTCTAGGGGTGTCTGACATCTGACCAATTTGATTAACTTGTATGATGTAAAAATAATTGGTGATTTTGTATACGGTACAATATATGTGGATGTTTGTCTGATAGCTAATGTATGGTGAAATTGGTGAATTTATATTATTGATGAAAAGTGTTTGACTATTTTTGAATGAAAAAAGAGTATTATGTATAAAAGTAAATAATATGACATGATTGTGGAATTATGAGATATGTGATTATAGTACGTGAGTCGTAACAAATTGATGGATATAATTATGATACAAGTACTATGATACACAGAAGGGTGTACTCATGATACATGTGTTGTAATGCATTGATTTATATTATCATAACTAATGTATTATGACATACTGATCTATGAAAAGTATATAGAAATGGATGAGAATGTTTGAGAAATCATGAGAAAGAGAATAAAATGAGAAATGTTGAGAATATGTATAGATAGTTACAAAGATACACTAGGATGTGGAAGACATGACGATTTTGAAAATCTAGGAAAAATGAGGATAATGGTGCTTCTATTTGCTTGCGTATAATTATTGAAAATAGAGGGAAAAGACACACAGGCCTCACACTCATTTCCTGACCTAAATCCTTGACTACACTTTTGCTAAAAAGGATAGAGTTGGTACACGTATCTAGGCGCAGCGGCTATTGATTAATTGAATTTTTATAACCTTATTTCCTTTCATTCCTAGCTCATTAATCTTCTTTTGTGCCTAATTGGTTTGAATTGGATAATTTTATGATGTTTGAATTTTATTTGGGCTTTATTTAATTTTTTTAGTATTTGGTAAATTCTGATACTGTTTTGGTTTCTGGACTATATCTTGAGTTGTAGAACTCCTTTCATTTTGATTCTTGATTTGTAGGAAAGCTAAGAGAAAGGTGCACAATTGCTATGAGAAGTTAGAAACCAATTCTGATGATAAGAAGCTGAAACTGGGCCTGGAAAAAGTTGAAACGCTGCAGTCGCAGATCCTGAGTAAGGTACAGTATTTGGGCTCTATCTTAGTCCACAGATGTCCGATTAAGCCCATTCCAGTGGCGTTTTGAAGCTAACATCCAAGGATACAATTTTCCTTTAGGACACAAACCAAAAAAAGGCCGTTTTCATAGCAAAAAAAATGGAACAAAGTGACAAACGGAATTTTTAAATTTTAAAATTTGAACTTTAAATTGTTTTTGGCTCCTCTCCTCTTCTCTCTTCTCTCTCTTTTTTTTCTCTTCCATTTTTACATTTCATTTTCCTCCATTAATGGAGGCTTAGAATTTCATCTAGTCTAAGGATTGAAAAAGGATTAAGACACTCTTGAGGATCGGTTTCGCAATTTATCCAACAACAAATTTGGTTTCATCTCTTCCTTCTTTCTCTTTTTGCTAATTATGATTTCAAATTGAAGTTCTTCGTTTGGATTGATAATTTTGTAGTTGTTTGATTATATATTATTCGGTTGATGTATGTAATTAATTCTTGAAGGAGTGTGAATTAGAGTTTTAGGTTTGAGATCTAAGATTAATGGCATTGGTGAATTAAATTAACACACATCGATTAGATTCTAGAGGTTCTTGAACTTTGAGCGAATTGTGTGTTAATCAAATACATGAGGGTTCTCGTGTGAATGCTTAATTTGAATTGAGGTTTCATTCGAATTTAATGTTAAGCGCTAATTTGTTGGTTGATGCATCTTCTTGGAATCTGATGATAGAGTGGTCGTAGTTCTTCTAAATTCTTGGATTAGAGTTTTAAATTCTTGTTAACTTTTTATTCTAATCAGTATTATTTTATAAATCAAACCCCCTCTAATTTTATAATCATATAACATTATCATCATTGGGAGACGACTTGGATTACATCTCTTACTACATAATTTTTATGCAATTCAATTTTTATTAATTTGTCCGAGTGCGACACTCGCGATCAAATTTTGGCATCGTTGCCGGGGATGATGATGTTATTTGATTATATAATTCTGTGTTAATTTGATTGCATAGCATATTCTATGTTGCATTTTACATCTAATTAGGATTTTACATAATTAGCGTTTTTCATCGAATTAAGATTCTGTATAATTAGCATTTTTCATTTAGCATAATTGTGTCTATACATTCTGTTTTAGTAGCCTTTGAATAGCATAGTAGGTAGTCATCTATCATTGCTTAGTATTACACCATTTAATTCTCTACATTTTGTGTTGTTTTTCTGCATTTTTGCATTCTGCATTCGTCAAAAAAGTACACAGTCGTGTATCTAAACATTTAGATCTCTGTCTAAACTTAAAAGTGGCATAACTTTTTGCATATAACTCTGATTTCTTATTGTAATATATGCATTTCATATAGCTCGACGAGATCTACGCAATGGCAATAGGTCGAAGGCCGGTTGGTGGTTTTTGAAAAAAAAAATATTATTTCTTTTCATTCTTATTTAGATATTATGGCTCAGAGAATTTTTTATATGACTGATCATAGAGGACTAGAGAACAAGTTAGATGATTTAGCTTCTTTGATCGAGCAGTTGACATTGTCACAAATGGCTATAATGTTGTGTGAAATTTGTAATTCACCTGAACATCATACTGATTTCTGTCCTACATTGTATGAGCCTGCAGGTTGGATGAGTCATCCAAACTTGGGATGAGAGAATTTTATGTAGCAAAAATATGAACTCCCACCACAAAATGCTGCACCTTCCAAGAATGAGCCGTCCTTGAAAGAGTTGATAAGGGAGATGGCAATTAACGATCTGAATTTCCAACTAAGAATAGAAGCATTCATTGAAAACTTGAAAAATCAGATTGGTCAGTTGGCAACAACAGTAAACAAGCTGAAGTCTCAAGGTCCTGGTAATCTTTCTGCACAACCAGTTGTTGAACTAGAGAATGTTACTTTGAGTTCAAGAAAGACTATTCAAGACTCGCAAGAGCAGCAACTAATAGATAAAGATCTTAATGCTACTGCTCTAGCAACTGATTGCAGCCCAGCAAGTGTAGAATTTGCTCCTATTGCTCATACCACTTCTACTGAGGCAGAAGAAAATTTTGAGCAACCTATTCCTCTTCCATTTAATTTGATTTTTCATGATAATTTGTTGAATGATGTAGTTAATGATAATTTGGCTGAGTTTTCTGAATTTTCAGATTGTATTAATTATCCTAACCTAGCCAATTATCCTAATTCTTTTACTTGTGATGCATGTAATGATTCTGCAAAATGTAGCATCTGTGTTGAGATTGATACATATGTTTATGGTGATTTTGATGTAGCTATTGCAGATTCTGAAAAAGTAAATCATGATGCATCCACGACAAATTCAGCTCCAATTTTTACACTACCTCCTTCTCTAAAGCTGCCCCTTGCATCTGAGTTAAAGCCATTTCCTGAGCAGTTGAAATATAAATATTACATCATTGTATATTCAAGGGAGCATCCTAGGTACAGCAGCAAGACACGATGTTCTGCACATCAAGGAAATGAAGAGCATGAAGAGAAGCTTATTAAGTTCATGAAGCAGCTAGAAATCCCTCCACGGCTATTTCTTCCATGTTCTCAATTAAATGAAGTGCTGCAAATTTATGAGAAAAAGGAGGAATATTTAGGGATACAACTCAATTATTTTTTTTTCTTTTAGAAGTTTTCAATTTATTTTCTGCATTCAATAATGGTCTTGCATTTGAGTTTCTTGCCTCAAGTTCTTTTCTGGTAAGCTTCATTCTAGGTGGCTTGGTCCTTATATCGTGACTAAGATTTTTTCCTATGGTGCTGTGCAGATTTTGGACCCTGGAACAAATAAAGTACTCACAGTGAATGACCACCGCTTGAAGCCATTTCATGAGGACGTACCCTTAGAGACCATTGAGGAGGTCCGCTTACTAGCGGCCACTTATGCTTGATTAGGGAGTTCCCCTCTGCCTGTTCTTTACTATATTTTATATTTTCATTATACATTACATTGAGGACAATGTAAAGTTGAAGTGTGGGGGAATTGGAGAGTAACTTTATTATTTAGCATTATTTTTTGTTTTGTTTTCCTTTGTTGAATTGGAAGTTGTTGAGTTAAGGCATTAGTCATTAAGGAGGATAGAGTTCCTACATGATTTCATTTTTGCTTCTTCCTTTTGATATATGTGAATTTGGTGATTGATTTTGATTTATATGATTGAGTATGTTAGACTTTACCTTTGTGAGCTTTTGAGCCTTATTTTTGGATGGTTGAAATTCATGCCATTCTTTTCTTTCTTGTGTGTTTTCCCTCTTAGATTTTGTCATTCTAGAACTTGTTTTGATTCTTCTTTGAGTCTACAATTTTCATATGCAATTATGAACATGATAGAGGCATTTTATTTTTCAAATTTGTACCCACTTGGCCATAGAGCTTACCTTGCATTTTGCCCTTTGTTTAGCCCCTTTGAGCCTTATTGACCATTCTTTAGCTTCTAGCACATTATAAGCTTTAAGTGGAAAACCATGTTATACCTAACCTTAGAGAATAGGGAGTGCATTGGTTTCATTAATGTTATTGCATTTCAAGTGTAGGGGTTTGGAAAGAATGCAAGAAGAAAAAGAAAAAAAAATGAAGAAAAAGAAATAAATAAAAAATTATTACAAAGAAAATGGAAAAATCATGCAGGGAAAAGGAAGTCCAAAGAGAATAAATGTGTGTTATGGCTTGATTTGTCTAAGGACCAATGTTATTCCTATTCTCTTCGGTTGTATCTTGTCATTTTACATTAACCCCATTACAACTATTGAATAAAGCCATCTTGATTTGTGTTTGCATATGATTATAAGTAGTGGAGAAGTAGAAGATTAACAAGCTTATGGTAATGCATTGTCTTTTGAGGTGACTTGAGTGAAACACTTTGAACCATACACTAGAGAGTTGAGTTGTATACACCATCTTGTGAGATCTTTTAATGATATTGCTTGGCTTACATTTTTGAGAGGTTGGGAGTTGGATGTTTGATTGTTATAGAACTCTTTATGCTTTATTTGATCTTGTGTCCCTAATTTCAGCACTTCTAAAGATTCATTGGAGAATTTGTTTATTTGTTTTGATTATTCTATGATTTTTTAGGTTACATGTTTTTATTTGCTTGATTGTATCTTACATGAGGACATGCAAGAGTTGTGCGAGAATTTGATCAATTGGATTTTTATAACCTTATTTCCTTTCATTCCTAGCTCATTAATCCTCTTTTGTGCCTAATTGGTTTGAATTGGATCATTTTATGATATTTGAATTTTATTTGGGCTTTATTTAATTTTTTTAGTATTTGGCAAATTCTGATACTATTTTGGTTTTTGTACTATATCTTGAGTTGTAGAACTCCTTTTATTTTAATTCTTGATTTGTAGGAAAGCTAAGAGAAAGGTGCACAATTGCTATGAAGAAGTCAGAAACCAATTCTGATGATAAGAAGCTGAAACTGGGCCTGGAAAAAGTTGGAACGCTGCAGTCGCAGATCCTGAGCAAGGTACAGTATTTGGGCTATATCTCAGTCCACAAATGTCCAATTAAACCCATTCCAGTGGCGTTTTGAAGCTAACATCCAAGGCTACAATTTTCCTTCAGGCCATGAACCAAAAATAGGCCGTTTTCATAGCGAAAAAAATGGAAAAAGGTGACGAACGAAATTTTTAAATTTTGAATTTTGAACTTTAAGTTATTTTTGGCTCCTCTCCTCTTCTCTCTTCTCTCTCTCTTTTTTTCTCTTCCGTTTTTACTTTTCGTTTTCCTCCATTAATGGAGGCTTAGAATTTCATCTAGTCTAAGGATTGAAAAAGGATTGAGACACTCTTGAGGATCGGTTTCGCAATTTATCCAACAACAAATTTGGTTTCATCTCTTCCTTCTTTCTCCTTTTGCTAATTATGATTTCAAATTGAAGTTCTTCATTTGGATTGATAATTTTGCAGTTGTTTGATTATATATTATTCGGTTGATGTATGTAATTAATTCTTGAAGGAGTGTGAATTAGATTTTCAGGTTTGAGATCTAAGATTAATGGCATTGGTGAATTAAATTAACACAAATCGATTAGGTTCTAGAGGTTTTTGAACTTTGAGCGAATTGTGTGTTAATTGAATGCATGAGGGTTCTCGTGTGAATGCTTAATTTGAATTGATGTTTCATTCGAATTTAATTTTAATCGCTAATTTGTTGGTTGATGCATCTTCTTAGAATCTGATGATAGAGTGGTCGTAGTTCTTCTAAATTCTTGGAATAGAGTTTTAAATTCTTGTTAACTTTTTATTCTAATCTGTATTATTTTATAAATCAAACCCCCTCTAATTTTATAATCATATAACATTATCATCATTGGGAGACGACTTGGATTACACCTCTTACTACATAATTTTTATGCAATTCAATTTTTATTAATTTGTCCGAGTGCGACACTCGCGATCAGCTATCTAGCAACTATCTATACTATGAAAACCTCAAGAAATCCCTAGGGCAATGATTGTGAAATTATGATGGATGTGAAATAGTATAGTAATTATGTAATTATAATCTATGTGTTGTAGCATATCAATTGGTATTATTATAATATATAAGTTGTAAGACATCAATGGATGTGATTAGGACACACGTATTGTGATAAATTGATTAACGTGATATAATACATGTATTATGACATACAGATAAATGTAGAAATATATGTTATAAATATTACAAAGGTGATTGATTTATTGTATGTGCTCTGTTGTGATAATGACTTGTATGATGTAACACCCTAATTTTTCATTTGCATTTTCTTGTTTTCAAAATAGAAGAGTTTTCTAAAAAAAAAAATAGAGAGAATATTCCTTTTCGCTCAAGCTAAAATACTCTTGCTCAAGCAAAAATATTAGCAAAAAAAAAGTAACAATTTTGGTATGTTTTCTCACTCAAGTGAAAATTCTCGAGAAAAAAGGGGTATTTAAGTGATTTTGGTCTTCTAGAAACACATATCTCAAACTAAAAAACCATTCTCATCTCCTTCTTTGTTCTCTCTTTTTCCCTTCTCAAAGAAAATCTCCTCAAATTCTGAATGTCTCTTAGATCTAAACTTGAATATCTATTCCACTTGAATCCAAGTAAGTTCTAGAGTTTAACTCTTCCATCTCATTCCTATTTTCTTGTTCTCTCTTTTCATAATATGTACTCTACTCTTTGATGTTAGGAAGAACTTCAGTCTTTGGATAGTATCTCCTATCAAAACATTAAGTTTTTCTCTAGATCTCATGAAGAACTTAATTTCAAAGACTTATTTCCAGGTAAGAGGAGTTAATCCTAAATCCTAAGTACCATTTGTACGTCTAGCATGAAAAACTCAAAATACACTATTTTGAATAGTAGATCTGAAGTATTTTTTTTGAAGGTATAATGTTAGAACGAATTTTTGGCATGAAAACCCATGGTTAGATTTAAGAATCACCTAAAATAGAATTGTATAACAACAATTATAAACGAACAACATTTTAAGAAATTTTCATAGATAAGTTACTCAGTATATTTATATCTATATGTACTGCTGATATTATCAATTAATATTTCTGATCAATATATGTATTAGATGATGAAAAAGTAAAAAATGTTAAAATTTAGAATAGAAGACTTTATCAAGACTAGGGATGGAAACAGGTCAGGCCTGGGCTGACCTGTAACATAATTATTAGGCCTAAGTTTGGTCTGTTACCTGTTAAAGGCTTTATTTTAAGCATGGCCTGCCCTGTTTAAGTGGCCTGAAGATTGCTAACAAAGTCTGTTACAAAAAATAAAAATTTTAATATTAATAAAAATATAAATATTTTATTATCAAATTAGTTTATATATTTTTCTAATTTCTATCGATGTTATTATTAATTATTAAATAATTATAAAAATATTTATATAATTTTATAAATAATTTTTGAAATATTATTTAAGTATTAATTATAAATATTTTATATTAATAAAATTTATATTTATATTTTTCTTAATTTATTTTTTAAAAATTATATAAGTAGTAAATATTTTAGTTTTATTTTATAAACATATTTTATTTATTTAAAGAAATCTTATATTCAATAAATAAAGTTATAGCAAACACATAAAATTGATAAAAAAAAAATAACATCCACACAATTTGTTGAATCAATTAAAAAAAATTATTATGTTTCAAATATAAATAAATTTAAACTTAATGCAATATATATATAATAACAATAATAATAATTATTAAATTAAAAAAATAATTATAAAATATTTAATTTTATTTGTTTCATTAATTTGTTATTTTAAATTAACAACTAAATATAAAATTAACCAAAAATTATAACATTAATGTAATATAGAAAATATTATTGATACAATAAATTAAAATATATACTTATATATTACATATAAATTGATAAATTAACTAATAATTTAATTAAAACACATACAAGTTACAAAAATATATATTATTATATAATTTATTTATAATTATATTATTTATATTATTTGCTACATGGTCTAATTATATATATATATATATATATTATAATAAATATTTTATTTATTTTCTTATCATCTTTTATAAATTTTTTATTTCAAATAAAATATAATTTATATTTAAATAATTTTTATTTATTATAAATATAAAAAATTATAATATAATATTTGAATATTAATAATAATAAAATTAAAAAAATAAATTAATATAATATTATATTTTTTTAAATATTAATTTTTGTAATTTTGATTCGTTCTAATCTTATTATAAAAATTTGCTATTCTTCAGCTTGTTTAAAAAAATATAATAATTTACTTTATATTTATATTCAAAGTAATTATAGATAATAATAAAATAAGAATAAAAATAAGTGCGATAGCAACTTTGACTTAGAAATATGTGATTATGCTATATTTGTAATTTGTTGTAATATAGTGAATACAATCAATGAAATTTTTTATTATAAATTTTATACCAATAAAATTGCTTAAAAAAAGATAAAATAAAATAAAATAAAATATATATAATATTAAAAATTTATAATGATTGTTGTTATTGAATAATATTAATAAAAATATTATTTTATTATCAAATTAGTTTATATATATTCAAATTTTTATTTATGTTATTGATAATTATTAAATAATTGTAATAATTTTTATACAATTTTATAAATAATTTTTAAAATATTACTCAAGCATTAATTATAAATATTTTCATATTATAAAATTTTTATATTTTTATTTTTTTCGATTTAATATTATAAAATTATAAAATTATTAAATATTTTAATTATTTTTATGATAATTATATTATATGTGTATAAACACATCTCAAATCCAATAAATAAAATTATAGTAAACTCATAAAATTGATAACAAAAAATAATACTTACAAAATTTATTGAATCAGCTAAAAAAATTGTTATATTTTAAAAAACAAATAAATATTGTCATTATAAAAATTGTAGATAAAAAAATTTATATTATAAAATTTATAAATGCAGAAAAATAACTTATAAACATAGGAAGAATTATTAAAATTTATATTTAAATTAAAATAACTTATATATCTAAATTTTTATCTTAATAAAAATATGTGTTATAAAATTTAATATAAAAATTTAAACTTAATGTACTATATATATATATATATATATATAAATATAAAGACAACAATAATAACTATTAAAATAAAAAATAATTAAAAAATATTTAATTTTATTTATTTCATTAATTTGTTATTTTAAATTAACAAATAAATATAAAATTAAATACACTATAACATTAATGTAATATAAAAAATATTACTAATACAATAAATTAAAACACATACTTAAATATTACAAAAATATATATTATTATATAATTTATTTATAATTATATTATTTATATTATTTGCTACATGGTCTAATTATATATATATATATATATATATATTATAATAAATTTTTTATTTTATTTTTCTATTATTTTTTATAAATTTTTCCTTTCGAATAAAATATAATTTATATTTAAACAATTTCTGTTCATTATAAATATAAAAATTATAACATAATATATTAATATAATAATTAAATATTAATAATAATAAAATTAAAAATATGAAAAATTTATTAAAAGAATATAAATATTTTATTTTTAAATTTTAATTTATTTAGTTTTAATCGTGTCTTATTCTTTTTCAGCTTGTTTAAATATAACAAATATAATAATTTATGATTAAATAAATTTATTTATTAAACACGTGTAATCGTTTATATATATTTTTAGTTTTGAATATAATATAATTTTTATTTATTATAAATAAAAAATTATAACATAATATATTAATATAATAATTAAATATTAATAATAATAAAATTGAAAATGTAAAAAAAAATTAATATAATATTATTATTTTATTTTTAAATATTAATTTTTTTAATTTTGATTGCGTTCTAATCTTATTCGAATACTTTGCTGCTCTTCAATTTGTTCAAACAAATATAATAATTTACTTTATATTTATATTCAAAGTAACTATAGAAAATAATAAAACAAGAATAAAAAATAAGTGCGACAACAACTTTGGTTCAGAGATATGTGATTGTGCTATATTTGTAATTTGTTGTAATGTAATAAATACAATCAATGAAATTTTTTATTATAAATTTTATACTAATAAAATTGCTTAAAAAAAAGATAAAAAATAAAATAAAATTTGTATAATATTAAAAATTTATAATAATCATTCTTATTGAATAATAATAATAATAATAATAATATAATTATTTTATTATCAAATTAGTTTTTATATATTCATATATGCAGAAAAATAACATATGAGCATAAGAAGAATTATTAAAATTTATATTTAAATTATAATAACTTATATTTTTAAATTTTTATCTTAATAAAAAAATATGTGATAAAACTTAATATAAAAATTTAAACTTAATGTACTATATATATATATATATATAATAACAATAATAATAACTATTAAATTAAAAAAATAATTACTAAAATATTTAATTTTATTTATTTCATTAATTTTTTATTTTAAATTAACAAATAAATGTAAAATTAACTATACTATAACATTAATGTAATATAGAAAATATTACTGATACAATAAATTAAAACACATACTTATATATTACATATAAATTGACAAATAAACTAATAATTTAATTAAAATACGTACAAATTACAAAAATATATATTATTATATAATTTATTTATAATTAATTATTTATATTATTTGCTACATTGTCTGATTATATATATATATTATAATAAATTTTTTATTTTATTTTGTTATCTTTTTTTATAAATTTTACTTTTAAATAAAATATAATTTATATTTAAATAATTTTTATTTGTTATAAATAAAAAGAATTATAACATAATATATTAATATAATAATTAAATAAATAAATTAATAATAATAAAGTTAAGAGTATAAAAAATATGTTAATATAATTTTATTATTTTATTTTTAAATTTTATTTCCTTTAGTTTTGAGTACGTTTTATTCTTTTCAAAGACTTAACTATTATTTAACTTGTTTAAATATAATAAATATAATAATTTATTATTAAATAAATTTATTATTTAAAAAGTGTAATCATATATAAATATTTTTAATTTTTAATAGAATATAATTTCTCTTTATTATAATTATAAATAAATAAAATTATAACATAATATATTAATTTAATAATAACAGAATTAAGAATATAAAAAATATATGATTAAATAATTTTATTATTTAAATATATTGTGACGTCTCTATTTTTAAATTATATATATATATATATATATATATATATATATATATATATATATATATATATATATATATATATATACAGGCCAGCCTGTCAGACTTAACATGCTTTATAAATAGCTCAGACTTGGCTTATTTACTTAAACATGTCTTAAAAAAGTTTAAGCCTGGTTTGTTTATTAAAAAGGGCAGGTCAGGCCAGGCCACAGGCGGCCTGACCTATTTCCATCCCTAATCAAGACCAAAAGAATGTGATCTCCAATAAAATATTTATAAACAGCGCGATTGGTCTGAGTCTAGAGGTGTTCGACCTTTGGCACATTGTATTGAATTGTGTGATGATATGTCTCTTTGTTTCACTAATATGTGCTTGAATAAGATATGGACTGTCATGAAAAGTTGAGGAGGTATGATTGATTGATTTAGAATGATTAAAATGTTTTCCTTTAGTATATGGGATGTGGACTAAGTTCGGATATGCTATAATTTAGACATAATTCAATGAAATGAATGAGAAAAAAGAGATGAATGAGATTGAAGTGAATATCTGTGAATTGTTGAGAAAATGTAAGTAAAAGAAAAAGAATGACTAATACGTGTGTCATAAAAATACCAATTAGTGTGATTATAAGCATATTTAACTGATTATCTCATCAAATCAACAAATATGAAAATTGGTGTGAGAACCTTGGATAAGAGTAAAAATATGAAAATTTCGTGTGAAGTCCCCCTTTTTATAGAAATTTTTTTGAAATTTATTGTTTATCGTGGGAAATACTATTCATTGCCTTAATGTTTATACCAGAAACACTGTTTGTGATCACTATTCAAGCTGAAAATACTGTGCACGCGTACTATATACGAATTATACAAGTACTATACGCGTATGTGACGTTAAGATGATGTTACTGTTGACATCATTTTTTTATTTAAATTTCATCCAAATCTATTCCAATTATACTTTAATAAATCTCATTTCATTTAAATCAAATGTAGGATGTTACAATTCTCCCCTCTTTTAAGAAATTTCGTCTCCAAAATTCGTTAAGTTACAAAAATATCAGGATATAATTCTCTCATCTTATTCTCAATTTTCCACGTGGCATCTCCCTCATCACAAGTATTTCATATTACTTTAACTAGCAAAATATCCTTACCCCTTAGTTTCTTAACACGGTGATCAACAATTTTCACTGGTTGTACATTGTGACACCTTAAATTTAATTTATTAAATAATAATTTCACAAATCAGATAATCAAATTTTCATAAAAGATTTTGAAATAAGTGAAGGATTACAAATTAATATTAAATAACTGCTACAGGACTAGTTCAATTATAACAAATTTTAAAATAAAATCTACGTCCTATAGCAGTTCATCCGTCCCTTCACTGAGTCCATGCTGATCGTCTTGATTACCTGAAAATGAATATAAGGGTGAGTACTCTACACTACCCAAAAACACACAATCAACATAGAGTCTCACTTCCAAAACATTTTCTAATACATTAAACAAACACAATTACCAACAACATTTCATATCCACAAGTACAATTCATAAATCCATGCATATGCATAACAACCAACTGTGATCACAGACTTACACCATGAATGGTCGCCGGTTACTCCCGCCTCGCGGATACCACATAGGCAGTCACGCGTCACTCAGCAAAGGTAGTGGTCAGAGGTCTAGTCAAGAAGAGAGTGTGTGGCCCGTGGTATACCCGTTCCACAGTCGATGTCACCACTACTCCCTCTTCCCCAAGGTATTTCTACCGTCCTCATCTCCCACACTCCCAATGTATCGCTGAACCATTCACAGCACATTACAACGGCGCTAACATGCCCATTCACACATATTCCATTCACTCATGCAATAATCATGCTCACACACGGTACATAGCCCACATTGCATTCACAACACTCGACACATAACCAATAATTATTTGTAATACACGGTACATGACCCACATTCGATTATATTATACGGCACTTGGCCCATATTTGTTCACACACCGCAATACATAGCAAAATTCCATCAACCACGTATTCTCTCATCTATACACATAATATTCATATATCACGGCACCTGGCCCACATCATATTTCACAGCAATTTCCTATCCTCTAGTCAGCCACATCACAATATTCAACTAAATAATGGTAAATCGTATACAAAGAGTAGGGTAGAGTTTCCCCCTTACCTCAGATTGATGTCCCACACGTTAAATACACCAAGAAGTGTTCTCCCTCACGAATTTTGTCCTAAAACACATGGAAGAACTCCATGAGAACCCAAGGAAACCCAGAAACAGAGAAAAAGGGATGAGAAACAGAACCCTAAACATTAAAATTCACCTCCAAGCGTTCCCCACACGGATTTAACCTTCTATCAAGCTCTCGAACAACTTTGGAGGCAATTAATTGGTGGAATAGGGCTTTAGGCCTTTTCTTTAAGTTTTCAATAAAACCTTATTTCTGTACATTTTTCTCTCTTCTTCCTTCGAGCTGGTTCTGCTTGTATTACCGTCATCCAACTTTCTTCTCTTCTCCCTCCACTAGATCTGTGCTGGTTCTACCGCCGTTCTAGTTTTTTATGTTTTAAATTCCTGCATTTATATTTTGTACTTTAAATTTTTTTTTAATTTAGTAGTACTGCTACTACCTACTTTCCTTTTAGTCTTTATTTTCTTTCCTTGATCTATTTCGGATTCTCTGGTATACATACATACATATATATATATATATATATATATATATATATAAACATCAAAAACAAGAACGACAGTAGAACCAACATAGATAGAAACATCTTTACCATAGTCACCAACTTCTTATGTTTTTTCTTTTTTTTGAATTCAGCATCGGCGAATCAGCCTTACTGTCCTACACACTTGATAAATGCTCTAAATACTTAATCCTACATTATGATAATTGAGAGTTTTTAAGCTATTCATTGATAGATATTATTATAATTAATCTCATTTTATTTATATTTTAGAAAAAAGGATCAAGGATATGAAAACCTTAAAGATGTCAAGAATTGAAGAAAGAAGACCCCAGAGATATACACGGGCAGATACACGCCCGTGTATATGGTCGTGTATCTCACTGGAATGCAGAGAACAAGGAAATATTCAGCCAGAGATATACACGGGCAGATACACGCCTGTGTATATGAACGTGTACATCACTGGTGTTGTCAAGGAATGCATCATTTGAACCAGAGATATACACAGTCAAGGTGCATGACCATGTATATAAGCGTGTACTACCTAAACAGATTGTGAAGACCAAGTATCACAGACCAGAGATGTACACGGCCAGATACACGGCTGTGTACATGAGCGTGTACTTATCAAGAAAGGTTTGAAGGACACCTATTAGAAAACAGAGATATACATGGCCGTGTACTTGGGCGTGTACTTTTACACGCGTCAGAAATTTAACTTTTGCGATAAAATTAATCCTAAGACAATTCCTATAAAAGGAGAATTGGACTTAAACCTGGGGGAGGCTGTTTTTTGGAAACGAAAGACTCCAAGATGGCAGGAGGATGGGATTAAGCGTTTTAATTCATCTCTTTTGTAATTTTAGTTTCAAGATGTTTAGGTTCTAACTTTCTTTTGAGTATCTAGATGTAATGAATCCTAATTGCCTAATTTTTTGGAATTCTTCTAATGCTATTTCATGTTCTCTTCCCTTGGGTTTAATTGAGTAATATCAATTTTCTTCTATCTTGTTTTCTTGTTTGAATTTGAGTAAAATTCTTACATGAATTTAACATTGCTTAATTAAAAAGACTTGAATGTATTTCTAAAGATAGAAAGATGTGAGTTTTCTGTATTAGGATTAACCCTAATTATGAAATTCATAATGAACTTATTGCAACCTAGGAGTATTAATTAAGGAAGAGATTCTGATTGATCAACTGAGGGTTAGGAATCATTATCCTTGAGAAAGGTATTGATTTAATTTAGAATTTCCTACAGCGATAAGGGTTTGGAACTAAATAGTAAAAGAAGAATTTCAGTTATTTAGACATTAAGGAGGATTTACGGTCTTGATACTTGCCTATTTCCCTTGAATACCTTTAGCCATAATTTTCTATAATTTATTTTCTTAAGAATATTTGTTCCTTTTTAATTTATTATTCTTTTACTTTTAGTAATTTCATTAACAAAATTTATATTTTTATATCTATTAACAATTAAACAATTAAGGAAGAATTTCTTAATAATAGTCCATGTGGATACGACACTTGGTATTTAAATTTTCATAATATTACTCTGACAACGGGTACACTTGCCCAGTAATTTGATTTTTACACATCAAGTTTTTGGCGCCATTGCCAAGGACTGTTTAATTAGGATTCCCTTGATTACGTATTTACTAATTTTATTTATTTCTTTAGTCTTGAATTAGCTTATCTATTTTGCTTTCATTCTTTTTAGGAGCTGATTTTTCTGGTGTATGATCAGAACCCGTTCTATTGCACTGTCTGAAGAACTATTTGAATTTGACCCAGAGATTGAAAGAACTTTGTGAAAAATTCGGAAAGAGAGGCGACTACTAGTACAGAGAGAAAACACACAAACCCACATGGAAGGAATGGCAAACAATGAATATCAACCAAGGACCATGTCCGATTATGCTCGTCCACCATTAACGGGGACAAAGTCTAGCATTGTCCCTCCAGATGTACAGGAGAATTTTGAAATAAAGCCCAATATTATTCAGATGGTTCAGCAGTTTGTCCAGTTTGATGGGTTGCAATATGAAGATCCCAACGCTCACATCGCTAACTTTCTAGAGATTTGTGATACGTTCAAGATAAATGGAGCTACTGATGATGCAATCCGCTTGAGACTATTCCCATTTTCTCTCAGGAGTAGAGCAAAGCAGTGGTTGAATTCTCTCCCACGAGGATCTATCACTTCATGGGAGGCTATGGCAGAAAAATTCTTGGCAAAATATTTTTCTCCTGCGAAAACTGCCAAAATGAGGAACGATATCTCTTTCTTCTATCAGTTGGAGTCAGAGACGTTATACGATACATGGGAGAGGTTTAAGGAATTGTTGCAGAAGTGCCCACATCATGGGATTCCTGACTGGCTTCAAGTACAAACCTTCTACAATGGTTTGAACCCAGCCATAAGACAAATGATAAATGCTGCAGCTGGGGGCACTCTGAATAGCAAGACACCAAGGGCTGCACAAGAACTATTCAAAGAAATGGCAATGAACAGCTATCAATGGAGCTCCACTTGATCCAAACCTGCGAAATCTGCGGGGATCTATAGTCTTGATGCAGCAACATCCTTGGCAATGCAAGTGAAAGCCTTAAGGAAGAAGATTGATGGTCTATCTGTTAACCATCCAGTTGCTCCAGTGATGAGATGTGATGTTTATGGAGGAGACCACCCTAATCATGAATGCCGAGCTACTCAGGAAGAACATGCCAATGTGATAGGAAACAGACCACCGTACCAAAATTATAATGACATGAATAATCCGGGCTGGAGGAACTATGCAAACCCACCGTGGAACAACAACAAACAGCCAATGCAGAACAAACACACCCTCAGGGTTTCAACAAGCTTCACATCAACCACCACCCCCAACTGAAAAGAAGTCAAACCTTGAGGAGCTTATGACCAAATTCATTCAAACTTCAAAATCTCGGTTCCAATTCACCGAGACAGCACTCAGAAATCAACAAGCTTCTATTCATAATCTAGAAATTCAGTTGGGTCAAATTTCTAGACTCCTCTCAGAAAGACCCCAAGGAAGCTTGCCTGGCAATACTGAGACTAATCCTAGGGAGCAGGTTAATGCAGTAATATTAAGGAGTGACAGAATATTGCAAGAGAAGGGGAAGCAAGAAACAGAAAAAGATGCAGTTGAAGAGGAGGATAAATGTCAAGAGGAGAATGTGGAAAAGCCCCCTGTAGTGAAAGAATTCATACCTCCACTTCCCTAGCCAGCAAGATTGAAGAAAGACAAGGATGATGAACAATTTGGTAAATTTCTGTCCTTATTTCATCAATTTCATATTAATTTACAGTTTATTGATGCCTTGGCATAGATGCCCAAGTATGCCAAATTTCTGAAGGATCTACTATCCAACAAGAAGAAATTGAAGGAGTTGGCCACAGTAACTCTGAATGAAGAATGCGCAGCAATTCTGCAAAACAAGATGCCCAAAAAATTGAAGGATCCAGGGAGTTTTACTCTTCCTTGTCTCATTGGTAGATTGATAGTTAATAGGGCTTTAGCTGATTTAGACGCTAGCATTAATTTGATGCCATATTTTGTTTTTAAGAAATTGGGTTTAGGGGAACGTAGGCCAATTAGGATGAGTATTCAACTAGCTGATAGGTCAATTAAATATCCTAGGAGTATCATTGAGGATGTGCTTGTAAAAATGGACAAATTTATTTTTCCTGTTGATTTTGTGATTCTTGATATGGACGAGGACACTGATGTCCCCTTGATCTTAGGTCATCCATTTTTAGCTACTGCAGGGGCTATAATTGATGTGAGGGATGGAAAGTTAATTTTGAGAGTTGGAGATGAAAAAGTCACTTTCAAAATTCCTGATGTAATAAAAAAGTGTTTGAAACAAGATGATTCTTGCTACATTATTAATGTAATTAATGTTTATGTTTCTGATTGTGCACGAGATATCTTGATTTCAAACCATTTGGAAAGAAGCTTAGTTCATGAAAGAGGAAAAGATGATATGAGCTTGCTAACTCAAGAATAGTGGTGTCATTTAGAAGCCACTAAGGCATTATGGAGAAAAAGGGACTTCAAAGTTTTGGAGTGGAAATCAGAGAAGCAACTCAATCCATCCATCAATGAACCACCAGATGTAGAATTGAAGGTCTACCATGATAAAAAATTCAAGGGAGGTATACTATTTTAAAAAGGTGATTTAGTACTGTTGTACAACTCTCGCCTCAAATTATTCTCAGGTAAACTTAAATCCCATTGGTCTGGACCGTTTACTGTGCATGAGGTATTTCCTTATGGTAGAATTGAATTAACTCATCCAGCAAAAGGAAATTTTAAAGTGAATGGACATAGGCTGAAACTGTACCAGGGGTCAACTGCAAACTTTTACAAATGAGGAGTTTAAACTCCTCCATATTAAATGTTGAATTACATTGAATAGTTTAGGTTAGGTAGGTTTAGTTTATTTTAATTTAGTTATTTATGTTCTCATTTATTTATATTTTGAATAAGCATCATCGCCCTAGCATGAACCCCATCTCCTTCTGACCATTTTCTTAGTATAGATGATAAAGATTCAGATGATGCTAATGCAACACTTTAGTCTGCAATTAGGAGTCTTAGTTGTTGAATTTTTTACTTATGTTATTTTTAGGATTTAAATTGCTTTTGTTTGTTTATTTATTGCTTCTATTTCTTTATCGCATTATTTTGATCGTCCTACTCCTCTTGTCATTATGAACTAAGTTAAATCTCCTTATAAATCAATTTTAATCAGGTTTCCTCTCCAATTGAATCCTAGATTAGCTTTGCTTCCCACAACTGTTTGCTTATTTATTTACTTTTTAGGGAAGTTTTAGTTGCACTTTAATTCTTATATTTGATTGAGGACAATGCAAATCTTACAATGTGGGGTGGATAATTATAGATGTTTTAACTGAATTATTGTTTTATTCTTGAGCAATACTGAATCAATTTTACTGTTGCATTAGAAGATGATATTCCTGAAAATAAAAAAAAAATAAAAAATAAAGTTCATATGCAGTTATTCTAGATATTGGAATTGTGTTTTTGATTGTTTCTCGATTGAAGTATCGGTAGATTTTTCTGATTTGAGGACCTTGAATCTATAAAAAAAAAAATTATGCAATTAATAGAATCGTTAATATTTGAAAAATTGGGGCTCTGCTCAGAAATAAAAGAGCATGCCATAGAAGCATATCTAGTTGAATGTGGGTTGCAGGCAATGTCAGGATACCACATCCTAGAACCCCAAAATTGTTTGAGGTACCGATGTGGAAAGCAAGGGGTAGAATTTTCCACTAATACCTTGTGCTAATTGGGATGGAGCATAAAATGCGCCCTATTAGCCGATCATGGCTCAAAGTGAAGAAAATTAAATAACACCTTGTGGGAGAATTCAAAGTTTTGAATTAAAATTTTAAGAACTAATGGTAGAGAATAAAAGAAGGCACAATTTGATGTTTAAGAATTACTTTCCTTCTAAAAATTTAAAAATAAAATAAAATAAAAATAAGAATAATAAAAATTCAGGAATATGATTCTTTATTATCAAGGGTAAAATTGATCCATTCTTTTGCTTGGGGACAAGCAAAAGTTCAAGTTCGGGAGAATTTGATAAATGCTCTAAATACTTAATCCTACATTATGATAATTGAGAGTTTTTAAGCTATTCATTGATAGATATTATTATAATTAATCTCATTTTATTTATATTTCAGAAAAAAGGATCAAGGATATGAAAACCTTAAAGATGTCGAGAATTGAAGAAAGAAGAACCCAGAGATATACACGGGCAGATTCACGCCTGTGTATATGGTTGTGTATCTCACTGGAATGCAGAGAACAGGGAAATATTCAGCGAGAGATATACACGGGCAGATACACGCCTATGTATATGAACGTGTACATCACTGGTGTTGTCAAGGAATGCATCATTTGAACCAGAGATATACACGGTCAAGGTGCATGACCATGTATATAAGCGTGTACTTCCTAAAAAGATTGTGAAGACCAAGTATCACAGACCAGAGATGTACACGGCCAGATACACGGCCGTGTACATGAGCATGTACTTGTTAAGAAAGGTTTGAAGGACACCTATTAGAAAACAGAGATGTACACGGCCAAAGTACATGGTCGTGTACTTGGGCGTGTACTTTTACGTGCGTCAGAAATTTAACTTTTGCGATAAAATTAACCCTAGGACAATTCCTATAAAAGGAGGACTGGACTTAAACCTGGGGGAGGCTGCTTTTTGGAGACGAAAGACTCAGAGACAGCAGGAGGATGGGATCAAGCGTTTTAATTTATCTTTTTTGTAATTTTAGTTTCAAGATGTTTAGGTTCTAACTTTCTTTTGAGTATCTAGACGTAATGAATCCTAATTGACTATATTTTCTAGAATTCTTCTAATGCTATTTCATGTTCTTTTCCCTTGGGTTTAATTGAGTAGTATTAATTTTCTTCTATCTTGTTTTCTTGTTTGAATTTGAGTAAAATTCTTACATGAATTTAACATTGCTCAATTAAAAAGACTTGAATGTATTTCTAGAGATAGAAAGACGTGAGTTTTCTGTATTAGGATTAACCCTAATTATGAAATTCATAATGAACTTAATGCAACCTAGGGGTATTAATTAAGGAAGAGATTCCGATTGATCAACTGAGGGTTAAAAATCATTATCCTTGAGAAAGGTATTGATTTAATTTAGAATTTCCTGCAGCGATAAGGGTTTGGAACTAAGTAGTTGAAGAAAAATTTAAGTTATTTAGACATTAAGGAGGATTTACAGTGTAGATACTTGCCTATTTTCCTTGAATATCTAGCCATAATTTTCTATAATTTATTTTCTTAAGAATATTTGTTCCTTTTTAATTTATTATTCTTTTACTTTTAGCAATTTCATTAACAAAATTTATTTTTTCATATCTATTAACAATTAAACAAATAAGGAAGAATTTCTTAATAACATGTGGATACGACGTTTGGTATTTAAATTTTTATAATATTACTCTGACAATGGGTACACTTGCCTAGTAATTCAATTTTTACACATCAACACTCACAGGACATACTACTGCAAAGAACTAAGAACTGTTGTACTTCCAGTAATGATATTTTAGAAAACTATATAGTATTTCTTAACCATTAGTTCGTGGCATTGTTACAGACAGGGACGACCAATAACGGTCTCACCCTAAGGGCCTGTCACCTGTCCAGCCTATATACCATAGTTTTAGAAATTTCAAAAGAAATTTGAAGTCCAAATCCAGAATAACATAGTTATAAACAACTTCAGCAGTTATATCCCTACTTTCCCATCAAGCTCTGATACCAAATAATCCGAAGTGGATCAAATAAATTAAAAAACTGAAAGAAAAGTAAGCAGTAGTAGGACTACTAAATGAAATGCAATAATAAAAAATGCAGAAATTAAATAATTGAATTTAAAACATCAAAAACTAGAAGGATGATAGAACCAGCATAGATCTAGTATAGGGAGAAGGGAAGAAAGTCGGACAACGATAATGGAAGCAGCAAAGAGAGAGAGGGAGAGGAAAATACAAGAAACAAGATTTTATTGAAAACTAAAGAAAAAAAAGATTACAAAGATCATGTCTCAAAGCACTTCTATCTAGAATATCTCTCTAAGACTGAGTAATGAAAGGGTGCCTCACAATATGGTTGAGGACTCTTTATATAAAAAATTTAAAATACTATTCCTACAGTTCCAGTTGAAAACAGGAACTATTAGATACAGTACCAGTTATAATTCTTGAATATTTATGCCGAAACAATCATCTTCATTTTGATAAAAGTCTCCAGCAAGTTTGGATTGAGAATCTTTCTTTGTTGAAGGTTCAACTTCGTCTTGATTTTGAAGAAGAAGAAGAACATCTTTAAGACTGTCTATCAATTTTTCTTTTGAATCACATCTTGATAATAAGGTTGCATTTCTAGATTTCTAGTTTAAAAATTGAAACGTTACTGGATCAGTAAGCTTCAACATTTTAGGATTAGCACCAAAGAATTCGTTGACCTCTGAAGATTCTGTATGGTCTGCATGGAATTGGTTCCACCATTTCACGAAAGAATATCTGTGAAAAATGGGAAGCACTTCCTCATTGTCTGTCTTACTATATCTGTATTGTCATGAGAATACCCAGGTGATCAATTGGTTGAATTGGATCATTTTATAATGTTTGAATTTTATTTAGGCTTTATTTAATTTTTTCAGTATTTGGCAAATTCTGATACTATTTTGGTTTCTAGAACATATCTTGAGTTGTAGAAATTCTTTCATTGTGATTCTTAATTTGTAGGAAAGCTAACAGAAAGGTGCACAATTCCTATGAGAGGTCAGAAACCAATTCTGATTATAAGAAGCTGAAAATGGGCCTGGAAAAATTCAAAGCGCTGCAGTCGCGGATCCTGAGCAAGGTGCAGTATTTGGGCTATATGTCAGTCCACAGACATCCGATTAAGCCCATTCCAGCGGAGTTTTGAAGCTGACATCCAAGGCTACA
Source organism: Abrus pulchellus subsp. cantoniensis (assembly GCA_024086825.1). Taxonomy (NCBI): domain Eukaryota; kingdom Viridiplantae; phylum Streptophyta; class Magnoliopsida; order Fabales; family Fabaceae; genus Abrus; species Abrus pulchellus. Next base: position 20,143,540 of record CM044056.1, read on the forward strand.
ATTGTCCTTCAGGCCACGAATCAAAAAGAGGCCGTTTTCATAGCTGAAAAAATGGAACAAAGTAATGAATGGAATTTTGAATTTTAAATTTAATTTTTGGCTCTTCTTTTCTCTTCTCTCTCTCGTTTTTTCTCTTCCGTTTTTACTTTTCGTTTTCCTCCATTAATGGAGGCTTAGATCTTCATCTAGTCAAAGGATTGAAAAAGGATTGAGACACTCTTGAGGATCGGTTTCACAATTTATTCAACAACAAATTTGGTTTCATCTCTTCCTTTTTTCTCCTTTTGCTAATTATGATTTCGAATTGAAGTTCTTCGTTTGGATTGATAATTATGCAGTTATTTGATTATATATGATTCAGTTGATGTATGTAATTAATTTTTGAAGGAGTGTGAATTAGATTTTCAGGTTTGAGATATAATATTAATGGCATTGGTGAATTAAATTAACACAAATTGATTAGGTTCTAGAGGTTTCTAAACTTCGAGCGAATTGTGTGTTAATCAAATGCATGAGGGTTCTCGTGTGAATGCTTAATTTGAATTGAGATTTCATTTGAATTTAATGTTAATCACTAATTTGTTGGTTGATACATCTTCTTGAAATTCGGTGATAGAGTGGTCGTAGTTCTTCTAAATTCTTGTTAACTTTTTATTCTAATCAGCATTATTTTATAAATCAAACCCTATCTAAATTTATAATCGTATAACATTATCATCATTGGGAGACGACTCAGATTGCACCTCATACTATATAATTTTTATGCAATTCGATTTTTAATAATTTGTCTGAGTGCGACACTCACGATCGGCTAGAGCAAAGACAAAGAAATATTTGAGATCTGCAGGAATTCTTCATTCCTGTAAATATCTGCTCTTAAAATGAATATATCTTGCTTTCACAAGAGAAGAAGTCCCACCATTGCAATAACCAATTTGAAAAATCATAATTTTGATTCTTTTTGAAATAGATTAACCAAGAGTGTCAGTTAAGCTTATTCTGAAACCAAAAAATTTTAATCCAAGCATCAATGTAATCCCAATAGTTGTATTCTATGGGATCAAAAGGTTAGGAAATTTTTTTATAAGAGTTTATAAGTATTTTCTAAAGCTCTTAGGATTTATTACTTTGAGAATCTGTATAATTGAATGTGTGATAATTGAAGGATCTTTTTTATCTTTATAATGTTTAATGGAAACAAAATCAGAATCCACTAAGATAAATTCGTAAAATTGTCTAGTTTTATCCAAAGCATATGGTCTGAAATGAAAATCAGGAGAGAAGGCTTTAGAAATGGCTTTGTAAGAATTTTTATCCCAAAATTCAGGTTCCATCTGTAATATTGAGGAGAATTTTCCTTTAGCAAGATAATGTGATGGGTTCTGGGGTTTTTTAGAGATTTGAATTTGTTTATCCTTTTGGAGAGAAATAGCTTTACTAGTTTCTGTTCAGGTTAAGGATTAGACAATGGTATTTAGGCTTGTTAAGTCTAATTCCATTTCATCTTCAGAGGCAATATCTGCCCAGGATTGTTTAAGTAGACTACTTAAGCTTACTTGTTGAATAGCTAAGAGTGTACTAATTGGCAAAACATAATCAGCTTTGGTTTGTTTTGTTGTCTAGGTTTTAGAAGAATCAACCTTGTTGGATGAGTCTTTTTTGGGGATCACAGATTGCTGAGTTGATGACTAAACTATCTAGAAAACTTTTTGGGTGGATGACCCAGATGGAGAGATGACTCTGAAGAATTAGAGTTTGTTGAAACAGACTTTGATTTACCTTTGTTCAGAGTTAGGGCAAGCCTAACTCTTCCTCCACAAGTACTACCCATTCCTTTAGAAGGGGTTGTTGCCTTCTTTGGCATTCTATTTATCCTGTAGATATTCACGAGTAAGGTAATCAAGAAGAGAATCGGAAGTGCCTTTGAGATATTCTATTTTGAAATAAAACACACTTAAAATTGCTTGCCATCTAGCAAAGATTTGTTTATATGCAAGATTTTTAACATCTTTTTGTAAAATTTCTTTAGCAGATTTACAATCTACTCTGATGAAAAATTTTTGGTTTAATAAATCAGATTAAAATTTTGAAACACACAAAACAATTGCCAAAACTTCTTTTTTGACAGTAGAATAATTTTGTTGTGCAGAATTCCAATGTTTAGATGTGTATGCAATAATATGCTCATTATTATCAATTTTTAGTTTGAGAATGCCATCATAACCTATGTCAGATGCATCTATTTCGACAATTTTAAAAGCTTGAGGAATTGGAAGGTAAAGACACTTTATTTCTTTCACCTTGGTTTTGATATTCCTAACTACATTAGTATAAAGATCAGTCCAGGAAGGAGGATTCTTTTTAAGCCGGTCATGCAAAAGCTTAATAATATTATTAAGGTGAGGAATAAAATCACCTACATAGTTGAGACATCCTAAAAATTTTTGTAATTGGATTTTGTCAAGGATTCTATCTGAAAATTTATTAGCAAAATCAATGGATCTACTAATAGGGATGATAGTCCATGGTGAATATTATGACCAAGAAACCTAATGTTAGTTTGGAAAAGATTAATTTTTGATTTGGAGACAGCTAGATCATTTTGTCTGACAACATTTATAAAGACATTTATATGTTTAAAATATTGTTCAATAGAATGAGAAAAGATTAAAACATCATCAATGTAGATAATGACAAATTTGGAATAAGGATTGAAGATATCATTTACGATCTTTTGAAATTCAGAAGAACAATTTTTAAGACCAAATGGCATTATGTTCCATTCGTATTGCCCAAATGGAACAATTAAGATAGTCTTGTACCTATCATCTTCACAAATTTGGATTTGTCAAAATCTAGATTTCATATCGAATGTTGAAAAGATCTTAGCAGACTTGAGTCTGTTAAGAAGATCTTTTTTATTAAGAATAGGGTACATAATCCATTGAAGAGCTTGGTTGAGAGCTTTGTAGTTGATTACTAATCTAGGAGTGCTTCTTTCTAATTCTGCTTGTTTATTAACAAAAAATACAGAACAAGATCATGGACTCTTACTTTTCCTGACAAGTTTTTTGTCTAAGAGATCTTTAATCTCTTTTTGACAATAGTGAAGGAATTCTTTATTCATTTGAATGAGTCTTGCCTTTGTAGGAATTTGACTTTCCTTGAAGTCTGCCTCCTAGGAAAGACTGACAATATGCTTCTTTCTATTCTAGAAAACATTAGAAAGGCAAGGACAAATAGATTATTGGATAGATTCTAAAAGAGATTGAATTCTTTTCTGAAGTGATGAGTTCTTCAACTAATTATCAATATTAATAAAAGAAACTTCTTTTAAAAAATTAATTTGATTAATTTTGTTTTTAATAAAGTTAATATTTATGGTAAAAGGTTTGCTAGAAAATTTAAATATTATTTGCTTACCTAAATAATAAGTTGAAATTCCTTCTTTTGAAATTTGAAGCGAGAAAAAAGCTTTAATAAAAGGTGTTCCCAAAATGACTTCATTTTTCAAATTTTTGATGAGGAGAAAGTTTGTTTCTACCTTAAAATCCTGATTTTCAATAATAGCTTTAGATAATTTATAATTAATCTTAAGCTTTGAATCACTAGCAGTGCTAAGTTTTTTAAAAGTGTTTCAAAGTATTTAGTAGAAATTAACCCTTTTAAAATACAGTTTGAGTTAGCACCTGTATCAAAGAGGGCTAAAGTATCAAGAACAAAATCATCAATAATGATTTTGATGTTAATAAAGAACCTTTGACGTTTGACCTTGTTGTTCAAATTCATAAAAATTTCTTTTGGATTTTCAGAATCAATTTTCTCAGATTCTTTTTTTCTCAAAAAGTTGTTCTTCTGCAACTTCAGATTCATTATCATTTTCAAGTTGCGAAAGAATAACATGATGAATTTGTTGTTGATCTTTAATCTCTCTAATCTCCTTTTTGAGATTGTTAATTTCAATTTGAAAATCCTGAATAGTAGTTAGTTTTATATCAGAATTATTTTCTAACCTTTTAAAAATGTTAGTTATATCAAATTTGTTTGTTGTAAAAAGTTCTTTTAGTTTTTGTTTGGTCTCCAAAACATCTTTGAATTTATTAATAAAGTTTTTTCTTTCTTGAGAATCAGAAATAGAATTGATAACTTCAAAAAGAAGATCTTGTTCTTTTGTTAAAACACTGATTTTAGGTATTTCATCACTATCAGAGGAGGATATTTGGTCATCTTGCTGAATTTGATTAATATCCTTACTTGATTCTTTAGCAGAATCATCCTCAGAGGATTCTACGAGAAGGCTACTGATTTGATCTTCTATGGAAGGATCAAGATTGAGATTACTAAGTTTCTTTTTGAGCCTACAATATTTACTAATATGGTCGAGTTTTCCATAGTTGTAACAGGTTACACTAGTTCTGGGTTTTCTAGCAATATTTTTAGGGATGACATCTTCCCCAGTCTTCTTAGATGGTTTTCTATTATATCTCCTTTTGTAAGGTTTCTTATTGGCTTTAACATCTTCCTTTTTAGGAGCTTGTTTTTTTTTTTTTTGTTGAAGAAGGAGGTAGACCAAATTGTTCACAGAAAGATCCTAAATCTTTTTTATTCATAGTTCTTTCTTTGGCTAGTTGTCTCTGAATCTTCTCTTCTTGACAAACTTTTATGGCAATCTTAGTAATGATAGTATTAAGTTGACCGTAACTAAGATCATCATAGGGAATTTCTCCATTGGTGGACTAATTTCAGAGTTTGCTTCTAACAAATATCTCCGAAAGATTTAGGAAGACCAGCTAAAAATTTTTCTTTCCAAAAAAGTTATTGGCTGTCTTCTCTAGTGTAAACTGTGGTTAAGAAAGTATCTTTATACCACTAATAATAATCTAAGGTTTTACACTTAAGATTTGATAAAAGATCAGCAGATCTATCTCTCCAAACCGAAGGATCTCTTAAGAAGTGTTGAGCTATAGTGTATAAAAGTGTATACATAGCATCAGGAAGTTGCTCAGAATTGGATCTAGAGATAGCATTAACAGTTTTGGAAAGAGACCTAGTCTTTGGTTTGGCACTAGACTCTTTAAAAGCTTGAGGAGTATCAGGAACAATAGTGAGTATACTAGAAATTTTGCTAATCAGCTCATCCTGGTTAACTCCTAAAGATATAGTTTTTTCTTTCTGTGTAAGCTCACAAATTTTCTCTTTGGCTCTAGCGCTAATTTTGAAAGGCTTGAATAAAGGTTTTTCAAGGAGAGTTAAAGAAGATGTTTCTTCTTCCTTTTGATTACTAGTAGAGATTTTTTCACTACGGATTTTATTCCCTAAGACTTGAAGATATTTGTTGGTGAAATTGGCTTATTCCATAAGGCCTTGGATGTCACTGAGACTCATTAGTATTTTTGGTTTTGAAAGGAGTAGCCATAATAGGATTACCATTATTATCTTTTAACTTAGGCAATTGGAATTGAGTTGAAGGAGGTATAAACAATTTGTCCATCTTTGATCTACCAAGAAATGACATTAGCTGAAGAAGTATTAATAATATCTTCGTACCAAGGATAATTTAAATTGTTTTGAATGGTATACGCATGAAACCAATCAAAGAAAGGAATATTTTGTTTAACTTTTTTCAGAAATTTATAAAATTTCTCTTGAATGTTTGATCTATTACTACCCTTGTAATTCTGGAAAAACCAATCTCTCTAAGGTTTCCAATCCTCAGAATAAAAACATTCCTAAAGGTTTCCCTATCTATAATGAATTTATGAGACAATATCATAAGACTCATTAAGGGAGGAATAAGTTAGAGATTGGATACTCTGATTTTCATCTTCTTTATCAGCAGTTTGATAAACAGTTCTAGGAATACTAGAAGAAGTATCTAATCCCTGAAGATTTACGGAGGGATCGTCAGCTACTGATCTAGGTACCTCAGATCTAAAAGTTTGAGATCTAGAAGAGAAAGATCTTCTTGCAGAGGCAAAATCAGATTGTCTGTTGTAAGCATCAATCCTAGAGGAGAAGGAATTTCTTCTGTTGAAAGTCAACTTTCCTAGAATTATCTTGGAAAATTTCTTGAATTTGAGATACGGGTTTAAGAACAGCATGTTTGGCTTTGACCAAAACCTACTTGTCTGGGAGAGTAATTTCACCCCACTTAATGATTTTTGGGAGAGAGACATTAGCCTTTGTCATATCTGTGATAAACAAAGTAGTCTCGCCTTTCTGAGGTTGAAGGAGGACTCTAGAAGCACAAGAATTCATAACTTTGTACTAAATCCTGTAGACTAAAGCTGCAGGAATAGATCTCTCTTTCATGTCTAACCCATGAAAGCAAATATTAAGGAACAAAGAGTCAATAATATTTACGTCTAAAAGATTCATTGTCTTATTGGAAAACAGTTGAAGTAAATCGGTCCTTGGCCAAGCCTGGTTTCAACTGTTCCTACAAGGGAATTATCAAATCTATTGTGTCTAGCATCAGTAAGACACATTAAAACAACAACATCTATACCAGTGTCTATCAAAGGTTTAATTGCTACCTGAACACATCCTATGTGAAGGTATTTGTATTTTCTTTTGTGTTGGTTTATGGAGTGTTTTGACAAAAGATGAAATTCTTCTCCTATGTCATGTCTTAAAGGAATATTGTTTTCAACAGTCTTGATAATATAATCAGAACAATTTCTTTTAGATTGGTCTTTAGGTACATATAATGCATCCTGAGGAATTTCTGGAATAGTCCAGCCATTGATTAATTGGATTTTTATAACATTATTTCCTCTCATTCTTAGCTCATTAATTCTTTTTTGTGCTTAATTGGTTGAATTGGATCATGTTATGATGTTTGAATTTTATTTGGGCTTTATTTAATTTTTTCAGTATTTGGCAAATTCTGATACTATTTTGGTTTCTGGACTATATCTTGAGTTGTAGAACTCCTTTCATTTTGATTCTTGATTTGTAGGAAAGCTAAGAGAAAGGTGCACAATTACTATGAGAGGTCAGAAACTAATTCTGATGATAAGAAGCTGAAACTGGGCCTGGAAGAAGTTGAAACGCTGCAGTCGCGGATCCTGAGCAAGGTGCAGTATTTGGGTCATATCTCAGTCCAAGATGTCCAATTAAGCCCATTCTAGTGGCGTTTTGAAGCTAACATCCAAGGCTACAATTGTCCTTCAGGTCACAAACCAAAAAGAGGCCATTTCCATAGCTGAAAAAATGGAACAAAGTGACAAACAGAATTTTTGAATTTTAAATTTTGAATTTTAAGTTGTTTTTGGCTCCTCTCCTTTTTTTTCTCTTCTCTTCTCTCTCTCGTTTTTTTTCTCTTCCATTTTTACTTTTCATTTTCCTCCATTAATGGAGGCTTAGACTTTCATCTAGTCCAAGGATTGAAAAAGGATTGAGACACTCTTGATGATCGGTTTTGCAATTTATTCAACAACAAATTTGGTTTCATCTCTTCCTTCTTTCTCCTTTTGCTAATTAAGATTTTGAATTAAAGTTCTTCCTTTGGACTGATAATTTTGCAGTTGTTTGATTACATATTATTCGGTTGATGTGTGTAATTAATTCTTAAAGGAGTGTGAATTAGATTTTCAGGTTTGAGATATAAGATTAATGGCATTGGTGAATTAAATTAACACAAATCGATTAGGTTCTAGAGGTTTCTGAACTTTGAGCGAATTGTGTGTTAATCGAATGCATGAGGGTTCTCGTGTGAATGCTTAATTTGAATTGACGTTTCATTCGAATTTAATGTTAATCACTAATTTGTTGGTTGATGCATCTTCTTGAGATCCAATGATAGAGTGGTCATAGTTTTTCTAAATTCTTGGATTAGAGTTTTTAATTCTTGTTAACTTTTGATTCTAATTAGTGTTATTCTATAAATTAAACCCCCTCTAATTTTATAATCACATAACATTATCATCGTTGGGAGACAACTCGGATTGCACCTCTTACTACATAATTTTTTATGCAATTCTATTTTTATTAATTTGTCCGAGCGCGATACTCGCAATCAAATTTTGGCGCTGTTGCCGGGGATGATGATGTTATTTAATTATGTAATTCTGTGTTAGTGTGATTGCATTGCATATTTTGTGTTGCATTTTTCATCGAATTAGGATTTTGCATAATTAGCATTTTTCATCGAATTAGGATTCTGCATAATTAACATTTTTCATTTAGCATAATTGTGTCTATGCATTCTGTTTTAGTAGTCTTTGAATAGCATAGTAGGTAGTCATCTATCCTTGCTTAGTATTACATCATTCAATTCTCTATATTTTGTGTTGTATTTCTGCATTTTTGCATTCTGCATTCGTCGAAAAAGTACACGGCTGTGTATCTGAACGTGTAGATCTCTGTCCAAACTTAAAAGTGGCATAACTTTTTGCATACAGCTCTGATTTCTTATTGTAATATATGCATTTCATATAGCTCGACGAGATCTACGCAATGGCAATAGGTTAGAGGCTGGTTGGTGGTTTTTGAAAAAAAAAATTATTTCTTTTCATTCTTATTTAGATATTATAGCTCAGAGAATTTTTATATGGCTGATCATAGAAGACCAGAGAACAAGCAGTTGACATTGTTACAAATGGCTACAATGTTGTGTGAAATTTGTAATTCACCTAAATATCATACTGATTTCTGTCCTACATTGTATGAACCTGCAGGTTAGATGAGTCATCCAAACTTGGGATGGGAGAATTTTACATAGCAACAATATCAACCCCAACCACAAAATGCTGCACCTTCCAAGAATGAGCCTTCCTTGGAAGAGTTGATAAGGGAGATTGCAATTAACGATATGAATTTTCAACTAAGAACAGAAGCATCCATTGAAAACTTGAAAAATCAGATTGGTCAGTTGGCAATAACAGTAATCGAGCTGAAGTCTCAAGGTCCTGATAATCTTTCTGCACAACCAGTGATTAAACCAGAGAATGTTACTTTGAGTTCAAGAAAGACTATTCAAGACTCGCAAGAGCAGCAACCAATAGATAAAGATCTTAATGCTACTGCTCTAGTAACTGATTACAGCTAAGCAAGTGTAGAATTTGCTCCTACTGCTCATACCACTTCTACTGAGGCAGAAGAAAATTTTGATCAACCTGTTCCTCTTTTATTTCATTCGGTTTTTCATGATAATTTGTTGAATGATTTATTTAATGATAATTTGGCTGAGTTTTCTGAATTTTCAGATTGTATTAATTATCCTAACCTGGCCAATTATGATGCATGTAATTGTCACGACCCCTTTTTATAAAGGACCGAGAACATTGTTTCTACACCACATACTTATTTAAAATAGATAAATAAACAGAGAATATAAGTATAAAAATTCACTTCTCATTCAAAGTAAAAATGAAGTTCTTTACAACAAATATCCAACAGATCAACATAATATTACATTTAGTTTATAATATTCAAAATACCAAAAAAATTATAATACGTGACTCTCTCGACATGAGGTCTCATATATAAAGAAAAAGGACTTTGATGCATTATTACTCAACTCCAGCTTCTAACTTTTCTTCACTGGCCCTCGGCTGTGAAGTAGATGCAACACTGCTACATCCGCTCACGTACCACCGTACGATCATCGCGATACACACGCACACAACGACATAGAAAGAAATGCAAGGGTGAGCTTACCAAACCTAAAATAAAATTATATATATAGAGAGCAAAATATTTCTCACAAAGCAATAACCCCATGCATTTCCAGCCCTTCTAATGCACGGCATGAAAACGGCTTCCAACCGGTTTCACGACCTAAGTAATCCAGAAGAAACCGAGTCGATGCAGGAGCGACCTATTCAGTATCTGGATCCAGACAAAGACAAAGACAAAGACTCAAAGCATGAACTTACCGTTACATGTCTACCCACCTAAACATGTAACTCGGCTCTATAATGATGCAAAACATATATCTCAGCATGATGCACGCTACCAAAAATTATTTTAACAGCTCAACTACGGCAGTTTATAATAGATCAGCCAAAATCTCAGCATTTTAAACTAAGTAACAACAGTTACAGCTTAGAAAATAGCTTTTACTCAATAGATCTAACAAAATCATATCAAAATATCTTGAAATAGCATATTAAACCGTTCAAAACATAGTTCATAGGTTAAAGTAAACTCCCCTTACCTCAGAAAGATGATTCACACTAGATCTACTGAATATTACTTGATTATAACAAAAATTCACCGAAGATTCAGCTTTAGAACAGAGTTTCTCCTAAGAACACCATGAATTTCTATAAGAAAGAGAAGGAGAAGAGAAACGAACGGTAAATCTAGCTTCAAACTTAAAGAAACTTACTTCCAATCCTTCAGAATAGATGTAGAATCTCAGATCTGGCGAGAAATCTAAGTTTAGGAAGGTTTAGTATGAGAAAAATGGTGGTTTACGGCCTTAGAACCTTTGAGAACCTTGGATAGAGGTGAAGAAATGAAATTTCGTGTGAAACCCCCTTTTTATAGAAAATTTTCGACGTATGAAATTACGCGTATGTGACGTCACCGATGACGTCAGCAATCACTGTACATACGCGGTTGGCACTGTTCATACACGGTTTGTACGCGGTTTGCACTGTTCACACGCGGTTTGTACTGTTCATACGCGGTTTGCACTGTTCACACAGTACTGTTCACTTTTTTTTTTTAAAAAAAAATTTTAACTCCATCTAAATATATTCCAATACCAAATAATCCTTCAATTAACATTGAACAAGTATAAAATATTATAGATTACTCAATAATAAATTAGAAGCCTGACAGTAATGATTCTGCAAAATGTAGCATCTGTGTTGAGATTGATACATATGTTTATGGTGATTTTGATGCAGCTATTGCAGATTCTGAAAAAGTAAATCATGATGCATCCACGGTAGATTCAGCTCCAATTTTTAAATTGCCTTCTTCTCTAAAGCTGCCCCCTGCATCTGAGTTAAAGTCATTTCCTGAGCAGTTGAAATATAAATATTACATCATTGTATATTCAAGGGAGCATCCTAGGTACAGCAGCAAGACACGATGTTCTGCACATCAAGGAAATGAAGAGCATGAAGAGCATGAAGAGAAGCTTATTAAGTTCATGAAGCAGCTGGAAATCCCTCCACGGCTATTTCTTCCATGTTCTCAATTAAATAAAGTACTACAAATTTATGAGAAAAAAGAGGAATATTTAGGGATACAACTTAATTATTTTTTTTTTCTTTTAGAAGTTTTCAATTTATTTTCTGCATTCAATAATGCTCTTGAATTTGAGTTGTGATAATTCATGAAGTTGCTACACATCTTTGCTGCATAAACACTTCATGTTGCACGTTACCTTATTATTTGACACACATTTCTGCATAATTCTAAATTTTGCAGTGGGAGAACACAAATTTTGGAGACTATTGAGGACATACCCTTAGAGATCATTGAGGAGGTTCGCTTGCTAGCGGCCACTTATGCTTGAATAGAGAGTTCCACTTTCCCTTTCCCTACTACATTTCACTTACATCTCCGTTATACATTACATTGAGGACAATGTAAAGTTGAAGTGTGGGGGGGAGAGTAATTTCATTATTTAGCATTGTTTTTGTTTTGTTTTATTTTTCTTTGTTGAAATGGAAGTTGTTGACTTAAGGCATTAGTCATTAAGGAGGATAGAGTTCCTACATGATTTCATCTTTGCTTCTTCGTCTTGATATATATGAATTGGGTGATTGATTTTGATTTGTATGATTGAGCATGTTAGACTTTACCTTTGTGAGCTTTTGAGCCTTATTTTGGATGGTTGAAATTCATGCCATTCTTTTCTTTCTTGTGTGTTTTCCGTCTTAGATTTTGTCATTCTAGAACTTTTTTTTATTCTTCTTTGAGGCTACAATTTTTATATGCAATTATGAATATGATAAAAGCATTTCTTTCAAATTTTTACCCACTTGGCCATATAGCTTACCTTGCATTTTGTCCTTTGTTTAGCCCCTTTGAGCCTTATTGACAATTCTTTGGCTTCTAGCACATTATAAGCTTTAAGTGAAAAACCATGTTATACCTAACCTTAGGGAATAGGGAGTGCATTGGTTTTATTAATGTTATTACATTTCAAGTGTGGGGATTCATAAAGAATGCAAGAAGAGAAAAAATTGAAGAAAAAGAAAAAAAAAGAGAAATAATAATAATAATAATAATAATAAATTATTACAAAGAAAATGGGAAATTTTGATGCAGGAAAAAGGAAGTCCAAAGATAATAAATGTGTGTTATGACTTGATTTATCTAAGGACCAATGTTATTCTTATTCTCTTCAATTGTATCTTGTCATTTTACATTAGCCCCATTACAACCATTCAATAAAGTCCTCTTGATTTGTGTTTGCATATGATTGTAAGTAGTGGAGAAGTAGAAGATTAACAAGCTTATGGTAATGCATTGTCTTTTGAGGTGACTTGAGTGAAACACTTTGAACCATACACTAGAGAGTTGAGTTGTATACATCATCTTGTGAGATCTTTCATGCTTGATCTATACACTTTGAATGAAATTGTTTGGCTTGCATTTTTGAGAGGTTGGGAGTTGGATGTTTGATTGTTATAGAACTCTTGATGCTTTATTTGATCTTGTGTCCCTAAGTTTAGCACGTCTAAGGATTCATTGGAGAATTTGTTTATTTGTTTTGATTATTCATTGGAGATCTTGTGTCTTACATGAGGACATGCAAGAGCTAAGTGTGGGGAAATTTGATCAATTAGATTTTTATAACATTATTTTCTCTCATTCCTAGCTCATTAATCCTCTTCTTGGAATCTGATGATAGAGTAGTCGTAGTTTTTCTAAATTCTTGGATTAGAGTTTTTAATTCTTATTAACTTTTGATTCTAATTAATGTTATTCTATAAATCAAACCTCCTCTAATTTTATAATCATATAACATTATCATCGTTGGGAGACGACTCAGATTGCACCTCTTACTACATAATTTTTATGCAATTTAATTTTTATTAATTTGTCCGAGTGCGACACTCGCAATCAGCCATCTATACTCTAATTGATCTCTTTTGAATCTAACTTCTTCATCAAAGAGGTTTTGTTTAGGTTTTATTTCAGGAGACTATTTCTCCTTATCATGAAAAAGTATCTTTTGTGTTGGAGAGGAGGAGGAGGATGAACTAGAATTGGAGTGAAGAGAGATACGAGAAAATGAGTGGAGTAGACAAGACATCACAAAATATACTTCTAGTTCATCATCCTCGTTTTAATCTTTTCTCATTCTATTGAAGAACATTTTAAACATATAAATGTCTTTATAAATGTTGTCAGACAAAATAGTCTAGCTGTCTCCAAATCAAAAATTAATCTTTTCCAAACTAACATTAGGTTTCTTGATTATAATATTCACCAGGGGACTATCATCCCTATTAGTAGATCCATTGATTTTACTAATAAATTTCCAGATAGAATCCTTGACAAAACTAAATTACAAAGGTTTTTAGGATGTCTCAACTATGTAGGTGATTTTATTCCTTACTTTAATAATATTATTAAGTCTTTGCATGACCGGCTTCAAAAGAATCCTCTTTCCTGGACTGATATCCATACTAATATAGTTAGGAATATCATAACCAAGGTGAAAGAAATAAAGTATCTTTACCTTCAAATTCCTCAAGCATATAGGTTATGCTTGAGGAAACAAATGTCTCTCATATAGGTTATGGTGGCATTCTCAAACAAAAAATTAATAATCATGAGCATATTATTGCATACACATCTAAACACTGCTGTATAACAAAATTATTCTACTGTCAAAAAAGAAGTTTTGGCAATTATTTTATGTGTTTCAAAATTTCAATCTGATTTATTAAACCAAAAATTTCTCATTACAGTAAATTGCAAATCTGCTAAAGAAATTTTACAAAAGGATGTTAAAAATCTTGCATCTAAACAAATCTTTGTTAGATGGCAAGCAATTTTAAGTGTTTTTGATTTCGAAATAGAATATGTCAAAGGCACTTCCAATTCTCTGCCTGATTACCTTACTCGTGAATATCTACAGGATAAATAGAATGCCAAAGAAGCCAACAGCCTTTTCTAAAGGAGGGGATAGTACTCGTGGAGGAAAAGTTAGGCTTGCCCTAACTCTAAACAAAGGTAAATCAAAGTCTGTTCCAATAGACTCCAATTCTTCAGAGTCATCTACTCTATCCAGGTCATCCAACCAGAAAGCTATCCAGATAACTGAGTCATCAACTAAACAATCTGTGATCCTCAAAAAAAGACTCATCCAACAAAGTTAATTCTTCTAAAACCCAGACAACAAAACAAACCAATGCCAATTATGCTTTGCCAATTAGTACACTCTTAGCTATTCAACAAGGAAGCTTGAGTAGTCTACCTAAAAAATCCTGGGCAGATATTGCCTCTGAAGATGAAATGGAATTAGACTTAACAAGCCTAAATATCATTGTCCAATCCTTAACCCAAATAGAAACCAGTAAGATGTTTCTCTCCAAAAGGTTAACAAATTCAAATCTCTAAAAAAACTCCAGAACCCATCACATTATCTTGCTAAAGGAAAATTCTCCTCAGTATTACAGATGGAACCTGAATTTTTAGATAAAACTCCTTACAAAGCCATTTCTAAAGCCTTCCCTCCTGGTTTTCATTTCAGACCATATGCTTTGGATAAAACCAGACAATTTTACGAATTTATCTTAGTGGATTCCGATTTTGTTTCCATTAAATATTATAAAGATAAAAAAAAAGATCTTTTAATTATCACACATTCAACTATATAGATTCTTAAAGTAATAAATCCTAAGAGCTTTAGAAAAAACTTATAAACTCTTATAAAAAATTTCCCAACCTTTTGATCCCGTAGGATACAACTATTGGGATTACATTGATGCTTAGGCCAGAATTTTTTGGTTTCAGAATAAGCTTAACCGACACTCTTGGTTAATCTATTTAGAAAAGAATCAAATATGATTTTCCAAATTGGTTCTTGCAATGGTGAGACTTCTTTAGACCAATAGAAGAAATTTTTCCTTCTCCTGTGAAAGAAGAATATATTCATTTCAAAAGCAAATATTTACAGGAATCAAGAATCCTTACAGATCTCAAATATTTCTCTGTCTTTACTCTAGCTTGGGTATTCTCATGGCAATACAGATATAGTAAGACAAACAATGAGGAAGTACTCCCTATTCTTCACAGGTATTCCTTCGTGAAATGGTAGAACCAATTCAATGCAGACCATGCAGGACCTTCAGAGGTCAATGAATTCTTTGGTGCTAATCCTAAAATGTTGAAACTTACTGATCCAGCAACATTTCAATTTTTAAACTAAAAATTCAAAATTACAGCCTTATTATCAAAATGTGATTCAAAAGAAAAATTGAAAGACAATCTTAAAGATATTCTTCTTCTTCTTCAAAATCAAGACGAAGCTAAACCTTCAACATAAAAAGATTATCAATCCAAAATTGCTAAAGACTTTTATCAAAATGAAGATGATTGCTTCGGCATAGATATTCAAGAATTATAATTGATACTATATCTAATAGTTCTTGTTTTAAACCAGAACTGTAGAAATAGTATTTTAAATTTTCTATATAAGGAGTACTCAACCATATTGTGAGGCACCCTTTCATTACTCAGTCTTAGAGAGATATTCTAGAGAGAAGTGCTTTGAGACACGATCTTTGTAATCTATTTTCTTTAGTTTTCAATAAAATCTTGTTTCTTGTATTTTCCTCCTCTCTCTCTCTCTATCTCTCTCTCTCTTCACTGTTTTTGTTCATATTACTATCGTCCAACTTTCTTCCCTTCTCCCTTTACTAGATCTGTGCTGATGGTACCACCTTTCAAGTTTCTAATGTGTTAAATTTAGTTATTTAATTTCTGCATTTTTTTATTATTTCATTTTATTTAATAGTCCTGCTACTGCCTACTTTCCTTTCAGTCTTTTAATTTATTTGATCCACTTCAGGTTATCTGGTATTAGAGCCTGATGGATTTCTTTTGAAATTTCTAAAGCTATAGTTTATAGGCTGGACAGCTGACAGGCCCTTAGAGTGAGACCATTATTAGTCGTCCCTATCTATAACAATGCTACAAACTAATGGTTAAAAAATACTGTACAGTTTTCAGAAATATCATTATTGGAAGTACAACAGATCTTAGTTCTTTTGAATAGAGCTGCAGCAGTAAGTCTTGTGAGTGTGTAGGGCAGTAAGCTGATGATTATGGTAAAGATGTTTCTATCTGTACTGGTTCTACCACCGTTCTAGTTTCTTATGTTGATATATATATATATATATATATATATATATATATATATATATATATATATATATATATATATATATATATATATATATATATAAACGACGATAGTCCGAACAGAACCGACTGAGAGGGAGAAGAGATAAAAATAATTTGAAACAATAAATTTTTATTAAAAGATCTCAAAGAGGGAAGGCTTACAAAGGATTGTATCTCTCAGAGCTTCTCTCTCTAATATCTCTCTAAGATTGCTAAATGAAAGGGTACCTCACAACATGGTTGAGGCCTCCTTTTATAATAAAATTAAGATACTGTTTACATAGTTTCGGTAAGTAACTAGAACTGTTTCTACAGAGTAGGTCATAATTCTTGTATGTCTATTCTGAAACAGTCGTCTTCATTTTGATAGAAGTCATCTTCTCTATTAGATTCTTGTTTTGTGGAAATTTTTGCTTCATCTTGATTCAACAGAAGAAGAACTTCTTTTTAATTTTTCTTCATCTTGTCTTTAGAATCGCAACCTGATAGGAAGGCGGCAACTTTTGCCTTTTGATTCAGAAATTGAAAGGTTGCAGGATCAGCAAGTTTTAGGAGTTTTGGATTATTTCCAAAAAGACTCATTAACTCCTTGTAGTCTGGCATGATTTGCATTGAATTAGTTCCACCACTTCACAAAAGCAAGTTTGTGGATCATAGGAAGGATGTCTTCTTCTTCTGTCTTACTATACCTGTACTGTCATGAGAATACCCAGGCCATAGCAAATGCAGAGAAATATTTGAGATCTGCACCAATTCTGTTGGAGGCATATCTATTTTTGAAAGTTATGAATCCTTCTTTTGTTGGAGAAAGAAGGATTGCTTCTAAAGGTCTAAAGAAGTCCCACCATTGGAGGAACCAGTTAGGAAAATTGTAATTTTCATTTTTCTTGAAATAAATAAACCAAGAATGTCGATTGAGTTTATTCTAGAACCAGAAAGTCCTTGTCCAGGCATCAATGTAGTCCCAGTAATTGTAACCTACAGGGTCAAAAGGTTGTAAAATTTTTTTAAATGAATTTGGATCTTTTCCAAAATTCTTTGGCGATAGGATTTTTAAAATCTGTATCATTGAGTGGGTGATTATTGAGGGATCTTTTTGGTCCTTATAATGCTTAATAGAGACAGAATCTGAATCTATTAAAATGAATTCATAGAATTGTCTGGTTTTATTCAAGGCATATGGTCTAAAATGAAAACAAGGAGGGAAAGCTTTTGTAATGGCTTTATAAGGATTTTTGTCCCAAAATTTGGGCTCCATTTGAATAACATTGGAGAATTTACCTTTTGCCATGTAATGGTTGGTGTTTGGGGTTTTACCTTTTGGGAGGTTAATGGTTTTTTTTGTTTTGTCAGATAGACTTATTGTCTTTTTTGATTGGCTGAAGGATTGGATAATAGTGTTTAGGTTTGTTAAATCAATTTCCATATCTTCATCAGAAGCAATGTCTGCCCAGGATTTCTTTGGTAGGCTGGTTAGACTACCTTGCTGTATGGCTAGAAGTGTATTAATAGGGAAAACATAATCTGCTTTGGTTTGTTTAACACTTTTTGTTTGAGATTGGGAAGAATCAACCTTGTTGGATGAGTCTTTTTTAGGAATCACAGACTGCTGAGTGGATGACTCTACAACCTAGATTGCTTTCTGGGTGGATGACCCAGCCGGAGTAGATGACTCTGAGGAATTGGAACATGAGTCTGATGTAGCAGACTTTGGTCTTGTTCTATTAAGAGCTAGGGCAAGCCTAACTCTTCCTCCTCTGGTTGTTCCTCCCCTGGAAGGGGTAGTTGCCTTTCTCGGCATTCTACTTATCCTGTAAGTATTCATGGGTAAGGTAGTCAGGAAGAGAATTAGAAGTGCCTTTGAGATATTCTATATCAAAATCAATAACACTTAAAATTGTTTGCCATCTTGCAAAAATTTGTTTTGAGGCAACATTTTTAACATCTTTTTGTAAAATTTCTTTTGCAGACTTGCAGTCTACTCTAATAAGAAACTTTTGATTTAATAAATCAGATTGAAATTTTGATACGCATAAAACAATTGCTAAAACTTTTTTTTTAACAGTTGAGTAATTCTGTTATGCAGAATTCCAATGTTTTGAAGTGTATGCAATGATATGCTCATGAGACTCAACTCTCTGTTTGAGGATGCCACCATAACCTATGTCAGAGGCATAAGTTTCAACAATTTTGAAAGCTTGAGGGATGGGGAGATAGAGACAATTTATTTTTCTAACTCTGTTCTTAATTTCTTTGACGACGTTAGTATGAACATCAGTCCAAGAAAGAGGATTCTTTTTAAGCCTATCATGTAAAGCTTAATGATATTATTGAGGTGTGAAATAAAATCACCTACATAATTCAGACATCCCAAAAATCTTTGTAACTGGGTTTTATCTAAAATTCTGTCAGGAAATTTATCAGCAAATTCAATGGACCTGCTGATAGAAATGATAGTTCCTTGATGAATATTGTGGCCAAGGAATCTAATATTTGTTTGAAAAAGGTTAATTTTAGATTTGGAAACAGCAAGTCCGTTATGTTTAATCACATTGATAAAAACATTTGTGTTTGAAATGTTGATCAATGGAATAGGAGAAAACAAGAACATCATCAATATAGACAATGACAAATTTTGAATAAGGATTGAAAATGTCATTCATGATTTTCTGAAACTCCGAAGGGGCATTTTTTAAACCGAAAGGCATAACATTCCATTCGTAATGCCCAAAGGGAACAGTAAAGGCAGTCTTGTACCTATCATTTTCACAAATTTGGATTTGCCAAAATCTAGATTTCATATCAAATTTGGAAAAACCTTAGCAGAATTTAATCTGTTGAGAAGGTCTTTTTTATTGGGAATAGGATGCCTAATCCATTGGAGTGCTTGATTGAGAGGTTTGTAGTTGATCACAAGCCTGGAATACCTCTTTCTATTTTTTGCAGGTTTATTAACATAAAAGGCAGAACAAGACCAAGGACTCTTACTCTTTCTAATAAGATTTTTGTCTAAGAGATCTTTGATCTCTTTTTGGCAATATTGAAGAAGTTCATTATTCATTTGGATAGGTCTAGCCTTAGTAGGAATCTGGCTATCTTTGAAACCTAATTCGTAAGAAAGACTAACAATGTGCTTCTTTTTATTCCAAAAAGCGTTAGGCAAGTCGAAACAAATAGAAGACTGTATATGTTCTAAACGAGATTGGATCTTCTTCTGTAGTGAAGGATTTTGTAATTATTTTTCAATGTTGGCAAAAGAAACTTCTTCTTTCAGAAAGTTAATTTGATTGATTTTATTTTGAATAAAATTGATATTTTTATTAAATGGTTTACTAGAAAATTTGAAAGTTATTTGTTTTCCCAAATGATAAGTCGAAATTCTATCTTTTGAAATTTGTAGCGGGAAAAGGGCTTTTATAAAAGGTGTTCCTAGAATAACTTCATTTTTTAGATTTTTTACAAGGAGAAAGTTTGTTTCAATCTTAAGTCCTTGATTTTCAATCACGGCTTTAGAAAGCTTATAATTAATTTCGAGTTTCGAACCACTAGCATTGCTGAGTTTTTCAGCAGTTTTTTCAAAATACTTTGTAGGAATTAAACCTTCTAAAATACAGTTTGAATCAGCACCTGTGTCAAAGAGGGCTAAAGTATCAAGAACAAAATCATCAATAATGATTCTGATATTAATATAAAATTTTTGAATTTTGACCTTGTTGATCAAACACATAAAGGTTTCTTTTAGATTATCAGAATCGACCTTTACAGAATCATCATCTTTAAGAAGTTCTTCTTTCTCCATGTCAGATTCATCATCTGATTGGAAAAGAATAACTTGATGAATTTGTTGTTGTTCTTTAATCTCTTTGATCTCTTTTTTGAAATTGTTAATCTCAATCTGGAGATCCTGAATAGTGGTTGGTTTAATATTAGAATTCTTTTCTAATCTTTTGAAAATATTTGTTATATCAAACTTATTTGTAGTAAAATACTTTTTTGGTTTAGGTTTAATTTCTAAAACCTCTTTGAATTTGTTGTAAAATTCTTTTCTTTCTTGAGGATCAGTAATGGAGCTTATAGCTTCGAAAAGAAGATCTTGCTCTTTTGTTAAAACATTGATTTCTGGAGTATCATCACTATCAGAGGAAGAAATTTGATCATCATCTTGGATTTGGTTAACAACTTCATCCGATTCTTTAACTAAATCTTCATCAGAGGTTTCGATAAGGAGATTGTTGATTTGGTCTTCTATAGAAGGCTCTAGATTGAGACTACTAATTTTCTTTTTTAGCCTACAGTATTTATTGATATGGCCAGGTTTACTGCAGTTGTAGCAAGTTACACCTATTCTGGGTTTCTTGGGAATATTGGTGGGGATGACATTTTCCCCTTGCTTATTGGAAGGAGGTTTCCTATTGTACTTTCGGCTGTAAGGTTTTTTATAAGGTTTAACAGTCTCTTTCTTGGGAGTCTGTTTCTTTTCTTTGGTGGAGCAAGATGGAAGACCAAATTGCTCGCAGAAGGACCCTAATTCTTTCTTACTCAAGGTCTTTTCTTTGGCAAGCTGTTTCTTAAGTTTATCCTTTTGACAAGCCTTGATGCCATTATGGATAATAATGGCAGTAAGTTGACCATAGTCATAACTGTCATAATTTATTTCTCCAGTAGGAGAATGACTTCGGAGCTTGCTTCTAATAAAATCTCCGAAAGCTTTAGGAAGCCCATCAAGATATTTTTCTTTCCAATAGGCTTGGTTATAGTCTTCCCTGGTTAAAACTCTAGACATGAAGGTATCCTTATACCATTTGAAATGTTCTAAAGAATTACACCTGAGGTTTAAAAGTAGTTCACCTGATCTTTCTCTCCAAAGAGAAGGGTCTCCAAGGAAATGTTGTGATATTGTGTATAACAACGTATACACTGCATCAGGGAGACGCTCATTGTCACTGACAATGGTTTTTCCTTTGTCATCAATTTTAACTGCAGAGAGGATGTTTTCTCTATCAGCTTCAGTGAGATAATTATCCCACCATCCTTTGAGCTGCCCAGTAAAACCTGCAACTAAAATAAAGACAATGGTGTCTTTGGGCATATTTTGATTGGTAAAATAGCTCATAGCGACAACCGACATATTTTGGAGTTTGGCAATGATATTATATTCAGACAAACCATCAATATTCGAAATATAAATATCATTAAAATTAAAACATTGAATAAAATCTTGTTTTTCTTCAAGAATAAGATCAGGACCGGTGGCTCTATTGTAATAGAGTTTGGAGGAATTTTTTCAATTGTTGATAGGATTGATGACTAAGACAGAATCAGTTTCAGAACAATGTCCTGAATCAATTTCTGGCAAAACAAGACCAAGGACTTTTACTCTTTCTAATAAGATTTTTGTCTAAGAGATCTTTGATCTCTTTCTGGCAAAATTGTTTATATATGACACACATAAAATATTTTTCACACAAATATTTTTTGTTAATAAAATTATATTGTTATTTAAATCATAAAGTGAATGATAAATAATAAACATATAGTAAATATTTTATAAATATTTTATTGATAATATTTAAATTTTATTTTTTATATTTTAATTTAAAATAATATTTTTTATGCAACATATGTATTACAAGTACAACTATAATCTATTGAATCTAAATGATATTATTCTTATTATTTATTTACGTTTAAAGAAGTTTTTAAATTATTGTTAATTTTTATTTGTTAATTTTTATTGTTAATTTTTTTCAGATAAAATTATATACACATATATTTTTTTATTATAAAATTTTATTGTGACCATTTATCTTTTATTCAAATTCTTTCTTTTAAAATTTATATACATTATAAATATTTAATTCATTAAAATAAATTTTCAAAAATTTATATTTTTGACAAAATACTTTCGTATAGTATACAAGTTAAAAATACTAATATTAATATATATATATATATATATTATTTTAATTAAATCTATTATTTTTCTTACAATTTTAAATTCAAAAGTTAAAAAAAATATTTTTTGTATCTACTTTTTGTTGTTAGTACTTGAACTTCTCTACCCTAACTCTCCTCTCATTCTCAATGTCTGTCTCATTAAAATTTAACAACTGAAACATTATTCATTAGAGTCAATTGTCAATGCTGCAATAAGAAGTCACCAAGTGATCTCACACGAAGGGCCACCTATTGTACAGATCTATTTCGTTGTCGCTCTAACATTGTCGATTGATCGAATCTCACATAAGATAGGATTATTGCCGACAAATAACTTGTGTGTTTAGTTTCGCTTATTGTTTCTAAGAATTTTTGTTTAGAAAATTATTATATTAAGATACATTTAGCACTTGTGATCTTTAGATATTTATTTTTTATCTATGTTTGTACCTTGTTCTGCAACTCCATATTAAATTTTTGTATTTTTATGTTAGTTATGTGAAGTTATATAAACATATTTTTCTTTAAAAATATTTTTTTCTCAAACAAGCTTGGATAATGGGTACAAAATGGGTATGCGAGTACCCAGGGTACGGGTACAGGGATTAATACTTTCCACGTGGATATGGGGCTGGGTATGAGTATTTTTTTTAAATCGTAAGTATAGGGATAAGTACTATAGTACCTTACCCATACCCTACCCATTGTCATCCCTAAGTACATGAAGTTAACTAAGCTATTGGAATAAAATTTGAAAGATTGGACCTTTGTATAAGAAAATACCATAATTTTCTAAATATATCATCACATAAGTGATAGGACCAAAGGAATATTTTTATTCATAGTGAGACTTGAATAATGACTTAGAATTAAGAAAAAAATGTGTTGTATAACATAAAATTCACCAAGTTTTGGTAAAAGGGCCTTTTTGTAAATAATTAGAAAGTAGAAGTTAAATTACAAATTCTAAAAATTATAGGGACTATTTTACAAAAATTTATAGTGGTATTTTACTTAGATAATAGACTGAATTAAGAGTAATTTTTCACTTATTTCACTAAAATTTGATTTAAATTGAAATAATTATGATTTTTAAACTAAATTGTTAATAAATAAAAGGAATTACATGATCCAAAGAGGTAAATTGTGTTACGAGCAATACTTTGTAAGTGTTTAAATTATGATTATATTTTTTTGAAAGGTAGACACACAGAAAAATATTTCCACTAGTTTCATCTCTTTTGAATTTAAAATGAGTAAGATATGAATTTTCTAACTCACCGTTAGGTGAAAAATTAAATTTTATAACCTATAGAGGAAGTTTGTTTTCAGTAGAGTGACTTGTCTGAACATCTATTTTTTCTTAAAAGTTAAATATACATAAGAGAACAACTCTACTAATTTCATCACATTTGGATTTAAAATAAATAAAATTATGATTTTTCTAATAATCTATTACTAAAATAAGATAACTTGTGACCTAGATATAGAAAATAGGTCTTGAAATAGAATCTATAAGAATTTATTTTGTGAATATATCACTGATTTCATTATTTTTGGAGGTGTAATGAATTAATTTTAAATTTTTTAATTTGCTGGATTCTGAAAAGGCATTATGTGAACATCATAGAGAAATTGGGTTGAGTATTGCTATATGTGGATGAATGATTTATTTGCACAATTTTTTTGAAAAAATAGATACTTAAAGAGAGAGAATACCATTGATTTCATAATTTTTGAAATTATAATAAATTAGTTATAACTTTTTCATCACTTTGGTGTAAGAATGGTATTTTAGAAACAAAAGAGAAAAAATAAGTTTCGAATGACTTTCAGTAAGTGAAAGATTTATACTTACATTTTTGTATGAAATTAGATGGTTAAATAAAGAATACCCTACAAGTTATATATATATTAGTTATGAATTTTACAAGTTGATACATGAAATTTGAAAAAAAAATATATATAAAAATAGCGATGTCCATAATATGAATTGTTATCTTGTTCAAGGGATGTGTGATTATGATAAACAAGTCGATGAAAGTAATTAGTGTTATGATTCTAAATTAATTCATAAGAAAAATGATTGAAAACGCTAAGTACAGGCGAGGGGCATGAATCACAATTTTTATGCCTTACTAAAGCTCAATCATGAATTTTTCACCAAAGTTGAAGTATTTATATCATACAAAGGATTAAAACTCAGATCATGCATAAAAAAGAATATTTACAAAAATAACATATATTCCAAGTAGGGGTGGTCAAAAAATCTAATTTCATAAATCCAATCCATGATCAATGTTAAATTGGTTTTAAAAATCTAGATCCATATTAAATTAGTTTTTTATTAACTATATTTGTATATCCAGTTTAGTGTCTAAATCTATTTTCTAAAATTGGATTTATTTTTAGTTATCTAAATCCATATGTATAAAGTAACCTTATATCTTTATTTACTAAATTTTGACATTATATTAATTTATAAAATTTTATTATAACTATATTTTACTACTACTATTTTTTTATTAATCTTAATTTTTATAATTAAAATATTTGAAAATATTAAAATATAAAAAATATTTTTAAATTAATTACTACTGTTATTTTTATATTTATGTTTATTTTTTAAAATATTATAACAAAATTTTTATTATTATTTATATTATTAATTTTAATTTTTATAGGTTTTAATTTAAATTTTTATTATAAAATCTATTTATTAAGAATAAGTTAAAAATAATAATAAATATTTTATATACTTCTATAATATATTAATAAATATTGTTAAAATATTTTTGAAATGAACTATTTTAATGTAACATTTGTACAATAAATTAGTTTTGCCTTAAAAATATAATTCACAAATATATTGAAAATTAATTTTGCATTAAAAATTAAATTTAAAATTAGATTTAAAACTAATTAAACGTAAAACTAAATTTAAAACTAGTTTCAACAAAAACTAAATTTAAAATCAATTTTAAACTAAATTTAAATTTTAAAACTATTTTTGAACTGATTAAAAAAATAAAATAAAATATTTTAAAATTTAATTCATATAATTAATTTGTGTAATGGATAGATGATATAAAGGACAATATATCTAAATATTTATTATTTTAATAAAATATAAAATTAAAAAATACTATTAAAAAATTAAAATATATGCAAATACTCTCTTAACATGTATTGTTAATGTAATGGGTTAGAGTACTATTTGTATTTATATTTTATCTTTGATAAATGTTAATGTTTAACAAATATATATATATATAATGTTATATTATTTATTTAAATATTTTAATATAATAATTAAAAAATAATTATGGTATATTTTTACCATATGTAAAAACGGTTTAAAACCGGTTTTAGAAAAATTAAAATGGATTGATTT
This sequence comes from Abrus pulchellus subsp. cantoniensis, assembly GCA_024086825.1. Taxonomy (NCBI): domain Eukaryota; kingdom Viridiplantae; phylum Streptophyta; class Magnoliopsida; order Fabales; family Fabaceae; genus Abrus; species Abrus pulchellus. The sequence continues at coordinate 20,169,200 of CM044056.1, forward strand.
ATAATCCAATCCATATAATTGAATTTTAAATAGATTTTGATTGGTTTTTTGAAAATCCAATCTATGAACACCCTTAATTCCAAGACAAAAAATCTTTAATTTTGGTAAAAAAAAATTTAAAAAATATTCAAACAATTTCAACACATATAATCACATATAGTCATCATAATATCATGGTAATTACACATAGCAAGCAAAGTTATTAACAATATCTCTTCAAAATATCCATTTTCAATTTATCAAGATTTTTCTATAGAATTTTTTGTTTTTGTTGTTTTTAATGATTTTCTTGTTTTAATAAATATTTTCATATATCAACTAAATCCAAGAAATTTTTATCAATTAAAAAGACTTAAGGGTTTCTCCTTGCTCAAAAATTAATTAGCAAAAGTATTTTTCAATTTATGAACTATACTCTCATTCCTTACTTGATTTTGTCTTGTCTTTTACTAAGGTTGCAAATGTGTGTTGATCTCCTCTCCCTCCTATCTTTTATGGTCTAAAACCTCTTTTCTGCCCCATCAAAATCAGCCTTAAATATTCCTAAAATGGTCTTCAATTATTGAAGTCTTTTCGCTTAGTTTTAGTGGTGGGGTTGGTGTTTTTAAGTTTTACCTATTTTGTTAGTATGAAAGATGACATGGCTGAGTAGTTGAATTTCTTTTTTATATATGTTGGATGTTGTCGTCTAGTGGGCAAAAGGATAGTAGCTTTGAAAAAAGTATTTTAATTTAAAAAATGTGGAGTCACCACCAAAATTTTATTTATTTTTATAAGGACAAAATATTAGAAAAAATTCTTAAGAGTTCCGAGCCTAGAGTTGGTAACAAATAAAAAAGGTATTAACAGTCCTATTTGTTTGTTCAAATGAACAGTACCTCAAGATTAAATAATACAAAATATTTAAAATAATGCAAAACAATTTTAAATGTTGACCCTACATATTTATTTTATTGTTTTTCTTTTTTCTATTTTTTATATTCTTTTAATTTTTTAAAATGTGTCTTAAGTATAAGTTGTTATCATCATAGATAAAAACAAGATTTAAGATTTCAAAAGAATCATTGATTTCAAATCATATTTTATTTTTAATACAAAATATTTTTTAAAAAAAATAATTTTTTTTTATTTTTTTATTTGAAAGTTGACAAAAAAAACTTAATAACTTAAAAATATATTTTTAAATTTTAAAAAATTTATATTTTATTTTAGAAAAATAAGAGTTAATTACCTAAAGATATTTATTTATTTATTTAAAAAATGAATTTAACATCTAAAAACTAAAAAAAAAACTTTATTTTTAAAACAATTTAACATTCTAAATTTTTTTATATTTCATTTTAAAAGATTTAACAACCTTAAAAAAATTTAAATTTTTTTTTTAAAGTTTTACTAAAAAAATAATTTTTTATTTTTGACAGATTTAAAATACTAATCTTTATTTTTTTATTTTTTAAAAAAGAAAATATTTAAATTATAATTTTTTAATTAAAAAATGATTCCTTTTATTTTTTATATTTTTTTAGTACAATGGGGTAACGCTCGAGGAAGAAGGAACACAAAGAAAAAAGTGAAAGAGAATATAAAGATAAAAGAAAAGAAAAGAAAAGGAAGAGGGAACCACACACACAAAAGAAGCACTTAAAAACAAAGAAATAAAAGAGTAAAATAACCAAAAAATAAAAGTAAAAAAACTATATAAATAATTTCTATTTACAATAGAAGACAAGACAAATTAGAAGAGTAATCAAAATTCGTATCTTTTTCTTGCAGTATTTGACTCTTTGTATTTTTGTGTAAAAATGTTGTGCAAAAAATTTCTTCTGAAAAATCCTCTATGAAAAACTTATCTGTGAAAGAAATCCTCCAAAATTTTCCTTTGTGCCAGAGATCCGTGTTTGTGTGTGCAGATTAGTCACTATTTATAATAGGATTAGTATTTAATAAAAGGAAATTAAGTATATTTTTTACACCTTTATTATTTTTATTTTATTTTGTATATTTATAAATTAACTATTATTATTTATATAATATCTTTATGATTTTTATTGATTATATGTTTTTATTTTTTTAAAAAAATCATCATTTATTATTTAATAAAATGTGCCACCCAAACAAAAATCAATGTTCACAAATGTGATTAAATGTCTAAACGAGCTTGGTTTGGCTGGATTTAAAATTTTAGCTAAGTGCTTCAACTTTGCTCCATTTCACATGTGAAAATGGCCACCAACTTACTTGGTGTTTTTCAATTTATTTTTTTTTAGCTTGTATAGGGTAACAACTTTACGACCAATTAGAAAGGTTTAAAAGTCATCTCCTAATTAAGTTTTTATCCTTGTAGAGAGTACTCCCAAAAATCATACTCAATGTAAAAAATTTAACCTTTATGATATCATCTTGTTTGTCTGAGTTTACTTGCTTGATTTTCCTTTAATTCTTAGTTGTTCAAGTCATTTTTTCTCCTCACATAACACTATTTGTTAGGTGAATTTGGATTGATTTGCATGTCATTTGGTTAGGATATTTGGCCAAAGATTAGATCATTGACTCAAGTTTCATTTTCATTAACTTTGGTAAATCAAGCTTCTCCTATTAGCTTACTTCACTTCACCTTATTCCTTGCTTAATTATTGACAAATTGGATCTTCTTTCATGCCAAAAATCATGTCACTTGAGTTTTGCCCAATTTTTCTAGCTTTTACACGTTACATGAGTGCTGAACTTGAAGAATTTAGTTTGAATTTTATATTTAAGGTTTAAGCTTGGTTCTTGAACAACTATATCTCTATTTAGTCCAATAAATTATTGTAAAGATTTTTTAAAAAAAATTTAATGATCATTTCCATGCCCAAATTAAGTCTTATTCCAAGTTGGCCCATTTTAGTGATATTTTGGTCTTTCAGCCAATTTTACAAATTATATTTAAGTTTCTATTTTTGTTTTTTTAGTTGATTATAATTGTTGTAATCCCAAATTCAAATGCTCTAAAATTATTTTAAAAAAAGTTTAGATAGTTAATCTTTATTAAAATTGAGTTATCCTATAATTAATTACTTGATTCCTTCTTACTCTGTCTCTTTTTTGCATAATTTTTTTTAAATGTGTTTTAGTTTCTATCTTTTAATATATTATCTAATTTAAATTTATTTAAATTGATATAATTAGTAATTAATTTAAAGGTAGTAAAATTATAGTTACATTTTACTATATCTTATTTTTTATTTATAATGTAATATATTTAAATAATATAAAAAAATTTAAGAGTTCTATATAATATTTTCTTTCCTACTATTGAACATAACTACTACATGTACAAGTAATATTATATGTATGATGCATACATCTATTCATCTATATGAAAAAAATATTTTAATCTCTAAATTAGATATAACAATATAGTAAATGAGATAAAACTTTTGATGTAGACCCTTGCCTGCAGATATTGGAAGGTGCGCGTGTTTTATCATGAAGGAAGCAACCCCGCAGGAACTAACAAGGGCATTTTATTTTCTCTTTATAACACTTAAAAAATAGAATGTAGCAAAATAGTAAACAAATTTGCATAAAACTTACAACCAGCATAGTCTTCCTTGTATGAGTTTCTACCAATAGCTTAACACAACCCATCTTCTTTACTTGGGTTTGGAACCTGCTATGAGATCAAGGCAGAATTAAGCATAAAACTTCCAATAAAAAAATATATATATCATGTTCAGATTGCAAAACTTTTACTGCTGCTAAGAACCTCCAAGGAGTGATAACTAGTTATTCAAAGATTTTACCTGCCATTGGTAAGAAGATACTGGTGTGGCCCTCCAGAACCAAAAATTAAGAGGCACTGACCCCTTCTAAAGCATGGATTAGAATATGTAAAAGAAATGAAACGTTTATCAACAGAAACCCCTGCTCCTAAATATGGATCAATAAGATGTGCAAATGAAGCTGCACAACATAGTTATCAATATCAGATAGCAACCTATTATGACTAGCCCCAAAAATGCTACACTAAGATTGTATGTAAAGGGATGGCTGCTACAGTCAAATTATAGGAATGAGTTTGAGTTATATAAAAAATTATAGTACACAAATAAAAATGCTCAAAAATTTAAAAATACCCAACATTAGAGAGATATTATGGTTTTGTAATGAGTAATCAAAATTCAGAAGTCATTGTCACAATTAAACAATCAAAATTTCAAACCCAATAAACCTTAAACATTCAATAAAAGTGATTTCCTAATCAGATTCAGTTTCTTGAAGATAATCTGGTGGGTTCAGAAATCAGATTGTCACAGAGAAACAGAGAAGGGTGTGCTTCAGAGTTCAGAACAGAGAAGGGTGGGTGTCGCCAGAATACCTGCCAGAGAACTGTGGCCAAGTTACAAAAAACAGAGAGAAGGGTGGGTGGTGTTGGTGTTGGTGTCACATGACAAAAAGAAGTGTGGGAAGGTAGGGAAAGAAATAATTTTGCCACAAAAAAGAAAGCCACTAAGGTTTTGTTTGTAAGTTTGGAAGGAGAAGGGTTTGAAGGGAGAATGAGAGAAAAGGAAGGGAGAGAGAAAGAGGTTAAACCCCTTCCTTGTTTGAATGTTTAATATTGAGAAGAAAGGTTGATAGAGAGTTTAACTATATAAATAATTTTAAAATTAATATTTTTATTTTTTTAAAATTTTTTAAAAAAATTATCAATTGAAAAACTAACAATTTTTTTAAAAAAAATTAAAAAAATCCTATTTGTGAAATAGTATAAAAGAATGAGAGAAAGAAAACTTCAAAATAGAGGAACTCAAAAAATAAGCTTTTAGAGAGTTTTGAAAAGTTTAAAAAAACTCCCAAAACCTTCTCCTCCTAATTAAGCAACTCCCAAACAAGATTAAATCCCTTGTAATTCTTTTTCTCCCCTCCCTTCCCCTCTTGAACCTAACTTCCAAACAAAGCCTAATAGTTAAAAACTTTTAACTGTCCAAACTACTATGCTTCTAATAGTGCGCTGTCTATTACTATGATAAAAATTAGTTCACAATTCATATTTGAGAGATTTGGGCTTGCGCTCCCAAATTCCACTTCAAACTTTAACCACTTCCCATAACTCTTTGATTTCTTTCTCTCCTATTAATTTTACATTGTCATTAACAACTCATTCTTTTTAATACACTTTTAAAGTTTAGCTAAAATTTATTTAAAATTACAAAATAAAAAAAAATAAATTAGAAGGGAAAAAATAAAACCCACACTATTATAATTTTCAATAAATCTTAATTTTATGTTAAAAAAAAAACGTGGCAGAGTGTGTAGTTAGCATGCAGTTAGCATTCCTCTTATTTATGCTGTTCTAACTAGCTGAGAGGGTCTGCTTCCCTTTTCTATAATTAGGAACTAATAGCTCCAATTAACATTTATATGTTAGCGCATAGAAACTGAGTTTTCATGTTATTGAAATCAAATAGAAACGAGTCAAGTTTATAGGCTTAGCTCTACAACTGATTGAACTAGAAAATAGGCAACTATCCCACGTACTAACAGCAAAGTCCTAAACGTGGGTAACAGAAAAACAACGTATTTAAAAAATAATAAAAAATTAACAAACTTTTAGTCTAAAAGATACTGGTTCAGTCAACAATCCCTCCCTTAAACTTTATGCTCCTTGCAACAGTTTATCATAGGTTCTTCGAGCATACCCAAAGCACTTCGCAGGTGCTGAAAACTTTCAACTTTAAGTGGCTTTGTCATTATGTCTGCTAATTGCTCTCTTGTATTGTAGTAATTTAGCTCAATAACACCATTGTTGCATAGATCTCTTAAGAAATGAAATCTCACGTCAATATGTTTACTTCTTCCATGCAAGACTGGGTTTTTAGATAATTTAATGGTTGAAGCATTATCACAAAACATTTCAGTAGCTCCTTCCTGGAAGCAATTTAGATGCTTTAAAATTCTTCTCAACCAAACACATTGACAAGCACATAATGCAGCTGCAATGTACTCTGCTTCCGTTGTGAATAAGCTAACCACGGGTTGTTTCTTTGACGCCCAGGAAATCACACCACCTCCCAACATGAAAGCATAACCCGATGTGCTCTTTCTATCATCAAGATCCCCTGCATAATCACTATCAGTATAAGCAAGTAATTCTACATTTCCTCCAGCTTTGTAAAAAATTCCCAGATTTTGCTGCAAAAAAATGACTGTCTTTAGGATGCTCCATAAAGCGACTTATCAAGCTAACTAAATGTGCAATGTCTGGTCTTGTAGCCGTAAGATACATAAAACTTCCTACTAGTTGCTTGAATAAAGTGTCGTCAACTTCTACCCCTTTGTCTATTTTTTGCAACTTAATAATACCTGGAGCAATAGGATTTTTCACTAGATTACAATCAAGCATATTAAATCTATCCAGCATATCCTTAATATATTTCTTCTACCCGATAAAAGTTCCATTACAGCCTTGCAAAACCTCAATGCCCAGAAAATATCTCATTCTACCTAAGTCAGTCATGGAAAACTCCTTCATCATCATAGTTTTAAACTCTTGAAACATAAATTCTTGACTACCAGTGTAGATCACATCATCTACATAAATACATACAATCAAGCTTTCATCTCCCTCCTTCTTTACAAATAAAGTGTGTTCATGTGGGCATTTTAGAAACTTATTAGCTGCAAGATGAGACTCTAGCTTGCTGTACCAAGCTCTAGGAGCTTGTTTAAGGCCATACAGGGCCTTTCTAAGTTTGCATACCTGATGTTCACGTCCCAGAAAAACATAACCTGGTGGTTGTTCTAGGTAGACATCTTCATTGATTTCCCCATGTAGGAAGGCTGATTTGATATCAAGCTGATAAATGCTCCATTTCTTTGTGGCTGCCAATGCAACAACAGTTCTAATGGTTTCAAGATGAGCTACTGGTGCAAAAATCTCTCCGTGATCGATCCCTTCCTCTTGAGTGTAGCCTTTTGCTACCAGTCTAACCTTGAATTTGTCGATCTCTCCAGTTTCTTTTAGTTTAGTCTTGAAAATCCACTGAACACCTACAATTTTGCAATTTGGTGGTGGATCAACCAACACCCATGTATCGTTTCTTTGGATAGCTTGAATTTCAACGTCCATTGCATCCTTCCAATGCTGACTTTTTTATGCTTGATTGTATGTTATTGGATCTGCATCTGCAAACATTGCAAAATTTATAGCATCTTCACTTGTTAGTTCATCACCAGTGACATAATCTCTCATCCATGTTGGTGGTCTTCTAGCCCTCCCTTCAGTTGGAATTTCTACAACTCTTGGTGAAAGGTCAAACAAATTTGAGGTTAAGTTTGGAACTGTTGTACTGGTAGTTGCTGTTGCATCATTAAAACTTGTTTGGATTACTTCCTCAATTGCTTGACAAGACTCTTCCATGGGGTTCAAATCATGCATTCTAATGATTTTTGTTTCACTCCAATCCTTAGCAGAGTCCTTTTGAAATTTAACATCTCTACTTGTATAGATTTTCTTATTGATAGGATCATAAAGTTTGTAGGCCTTAGATTCCTCACTCACACCCAACAATACACATTTAGTACTCTTGTCATCAAGCTTACTCCTTTTCTGGTCAGGTATATGAACAAATCCAATACAGCCAAAAATTCTGAAATAAGAAACAGATGGCTTCATTCCGCTCCATACCTCCTCAGGTGTGATGTTTTTTACTGCAAGGGTTGGGCTTCTATTCAAAATATGAACCACCCAATTTACAGCTTCTGGCCAAAAGGATTTTGGAACTCCTCTCTCTATCAAAACACTTCAAACTATACTTAAAATAGTCTGATTTTTCCTCTCAGCTACGCCATTTTGTTGATGCGTATATGAGGCAGTGAGTTGTCTTTGAATGCCCTGCTCATTACAAAATTCAACAAATTCCTTGGAGGTGTATTCTCCCCCTCTATCAGTATGCAAAATTTGAATAGAGACACCAGCTTATTTTTCAACCACTGCTTTAAATTTCTTAAATACATCAAGCGCTTCACTTTTCTAAACAAGGAAATACACCCAAACTTTCCTACTCAAATCATCAATGAAAGTGAGTATGTACCTTTTATTTCCATTAGAGGTGGGATTGATAGGGCCACAGATGTCGGAATGAATTAGCTGCAGTAATCAAGATGCACGCCAATTGCTTTGTTGTGGAAAATTATCTCTTTGATGCTTTCCTTTGAGACAATATTCACAAAGTTAAGTTGGGGACTTAAAGACAGGTAGCCCTTTTACCATATCATGTTCTAATAGAGTTTTCAACCCACTATAGCTCAAGTGACCATACCGAGAGTGCCAAACTTAAGCTGATAACATTGAACTAACTTCAAAGCAATTGTTAGAGACTCCAGATTTTGCAGAAATAGCAAATATACTATTAGTAGTCATAGAGGTTTCAAAAATAAGGCCCTCTCCTTGAAACACTTCACATTTGTTTTGCTTCATTTCAACACTTAATCCTTTCTTCAAAAGTTGACCCACACTGAATAAATTATTTTTCAACTCAGGTACATAAAAGACATCATTAACCAGATGCATAATTTTATTAATTAGAAGTTTAACAGTACCCTTCCCAGCTACCTTTAGTGCATAATTATTTTCCAATTTCACTTCATCAGAAAAGGAAGAATCAATAGAGAAAAACCAATCCTTTCTACCTGTCATATGATTGCTGCAACTTGAATCAATGAACCACATCCCTTGTGCATTTGACTTTTCATCTGTTGAAAGTTGTGCCATGAGTAACACTGCTTCTTCATCACCTTCAACATAATTTGCTTTGCTGTCTTGTGGCTTCTTTGGGCATTCACTTTGAAAATGTCCAAACTCATGATAGTAATAGCATTGTATTGTTGCCCTGTCTATAGGTTTTCTATCTCCTCTGCCTCTACCTCTTCCTCGTGCAACTCTGCTTCTAAAAACACTTCTTCCTTGACCACGACCAAAGCTTGCCTCTTCTTGTGCAACCTTCAATGTTTGTTCTTCATGTGAATTGTGGCCATTGATTCGTTGCCCATTCATTCATTCATGGAATCCAAATCATGAGACTCTTCAATGGAACACACTACATAATCGTACCTCAATGTCATTGAACGAAGAATCTTTTAAATAACACTAAGGTCAAGACACCTTTTCACCATACATTCTTATCTTATTTGCAATTGTAAGAGAAATAATCATTAATTGATTCTCCATTCTTCATTTATAAAATCTCTCATTCTCGTCTTAGGACCTGTAGTTGATCTTGTTTCACTCTAGCAGTACCTTGGTATTTTTGTTTCAATGAGTCCCAAATCTCTTCGACGTCCCCTTTTTTAAAATTGTTTCAAGCACAATTCGGTTGATAGCTTGAAATAAATAGTTTTTCACCTTTAAATCTTTTAATTTCAACTCCTCCAAATTTTTCTTCTCATTATCTGGTATAACAGCTCAATAAGTATGTTGTGGAATCCCTGGATCTATAAGATTCCATTACTCTTTCGACCTTAGGAAGTTTTCTATAAACATTGCTCAATGGTTGTAATGTTCATTCAATTTTGGAATTGCTGGTTGCACAAAATTGCTATCCGTATTTGCTATGATTGAAGTCTGCTGCTTCCTTTCACTTATGTCCAACAACCTCTGATGCCAGTTGTTAGCGCACAGAAACTGAGTTTTCGTGTTATTGAAATCAAATAGAAACGACCCAAGTTTATAGGCTTAGCTCTGCAACTAATTGAACTAGAAAATAGGCAACTATCCCACGTGCTAACAACAATCCCATGTACTAACAGCAAAGTCCTAAAGGTGGGTAACAGAAAAACGTATTTAAAAAATAATAAAAAACTAACAAAATTTTAGTCTAAAAAATACTGGTTCAGTCAACATTATACTCACACGCCTTCCCTCATTTCACTGCATTTGAGTTATGATACGAATCAATGTAAACACAGTTACATTAGATCCATTCAAAGACAGAAAGATTGGAGAGAAAGCATAAGATCATAACAACATGCTATAGATAAATTGTATTGCAAATTATGTAAAGGTCAAAGGTTAGAAGCCAACAACAATGCCCTACATTGTGAAACACCAATTCAATTCCTTTATCAGAAATGACACAAGCAGATGACTCCAAACCAGAAACCCATATCAGAATACACAATACAATTCCCTTCCCCAAGTCAAGGATTCGTGCCTATTTTTTTGCCTCCAACACCACCTGCATTGTTCCCTCCACCACCCTGAGCTGCTTTCTTTGCTGCTTTCTCTTGTAATGCTTTTGCATCCCTTCAGACGAATACAAACAAAGTTACGCACCATAAAGAATATGCCCAGAGCTTCAAAGTTCAAATTGCTACAAAGGTTTCCACAACCACATTGCAATCGCATTTGCTGCCAATTTTCTCAACGTTGGTAATCCTCTAATGCAAGGATACCCGAGAAAAGTTGGCGTGTACAAATACACTTGTATTAGTATTCTATAATTCAATTAATTAATTATTAATATTTTTTTTATATTTTATAGAATGTATTGAACATTTCCTTATTTTAAAGAAGTTCTCTGTAAAACTATTATTTGACCAAAACTTGATGAAGGTTATCAAAAAATATTTAATTTATTAAAAATTTTAATATTTATTTATACTTTAAAAAATTAACTTACTTCATAAATGCCTACAAATTAATATTTGGATTAAGCAGTATCACATTCTATATAAAATGTTTCAAACAATGAAATTTTGTAAGATTAGCTCTATATAGTGTCCTTCCTAAAATTTTTTAAAAATTTCTAGTACCCGCCGAACCCGAACAACATAGCGGTAATCATAACGCACGGCAACCGGCATTTGCCGGTATTTTTTCACAATTTTGGTCGTTATAACGCAACTGCGACCGCAACCGGAATTTAAAACATTGATTATGAGATCGCAAAGATAAAAAGAAAGAAAATGGAGAAGAAGAACCTTTCTCTTCGCTGTTCAGGGGTCAACCCATCGTTCTTAGGTTGTTTGGCTTTTCCACCAGATCTTGCCTGAGCCCTTTCACGATCTCGTTCCCTCTGGTTACCGCGTTTGTTTCAGTTAAGTCCAAACAACGGATTCGCCATCACAAATAACAGAAACCCAAACACCCCTCTAAAGGTAAAACAAAATATGAATTGCAATTTTATCGTTTGGAATGAAGGCAGGGAAATTAAAATCTTCCAAACAGAATTCAGCTATTAACTTCCTTCACAGTCGATTAAGGAAAAGAAACGACTTGAAATTGAGATTTTCCTCATGGAAGGATATGAGTCATTGTTGAATGTGTCTTCAACGACCAAACGAGAACGTGAAGATCAGAACAAGACGAAGCGCCCTGAATGAAAGAAAAAGAATGCAAAGCAAATTACGAATTGTGAGAGTAAATGAAAAGAAAAAGAAAAAGAAAACAAATTTTTGAGGGAATGGTACCTGAAGATACGAAGAGAAATGAAAAAAGAATGGCTGAGAGAGAGAGAGAGTATTTGTGGACTAGGGAAGGAGAGAGAGGTGACTAAAATAGTGTGGGAGTAGAATTGGAATATAGAATGGAAGAGTCTAGAGAGAGCAGAGAAGCACGCCACAGCATATAATATATAAAGTAAAATAACTGGCAATGACATAACGCCGCAACTTAACATGTTCTCCAATCCCGTCTACTTTTAAAATGGTGCTTCCTCCCATCCCATGCATCTTATCAAGAATAAGATATCTTATTTATATTTATTGATAAGTAGTTTAATATATTTAATAGTTATTTTTTAATGTAAAAATATTCTTTTAAAAAAATTAATGCAATTTTTAAAAATTTTTATTAATGTAAAGATATCCTCTTTTGTTTTCTTAGTGACATCAGGTTGTTCTTGCTCCAGTGATATAGGAATTCTAATCCTTCTTCTATAACCCTTCAGCTATCAAGTTAAAAACACCCTTCTAGTTCCACCTTTACGCATTCTCTCTACAAAGTAAGAAAAAGCAATGCGACCAAAATTCCAAACATTGATGTTCCACAGTGTTTTGCGCATATCCATATTAACAATGGCTAATCAATTGCTTGTCTCGCACATTAGGAAGTTATAATCAATTAGGAAGAAAATAAAAATTAAAAATAAGTTGTAAATTAGCTAAAAAGACCAAAATATTCTTAGAATAGGCCTAGAATGATGATACAAGTTGGACAAGAAAATGATCATGAAAATTTCTGAAATTTTTATGGCAAAATATTGGACCAAATGAGGTTGTCCTCATTCCAGACCAAAACCACAAATAAAAAATTTAAACCAATTTTTATAAATTCAGCAGCACAGTAATGTGAAAGGGCTAGACAAACAAACTAAATTTTTTAATTTTGTGATTCTATCTTAACCAACCCGATTGACATAGTTTGACATGAAAAGGGGACCAAATTTGTCAATAATTGAGCAAGGAATCAGCTAAAATGTAGTAAGTCAATGAGAAAGAAAGCTTGATTTACTAAAACTCCTTGAAAATAACATGGAGTCGTTAATAGTTCAATCCCTAACTAAACTTAAGCAAATGTCAACTAAATCCAACCAAATTCAGCCAATAAATAGTGTTAAGTGAGAAAATCTAAAATGAGTAACCAAGAACTAAAGGCAAACTAAGAGGCTACACTTAGGCCAACTAGATAACATTGTAAGGGTCCAAAATATTTATTTTGAGCATGATTATTGGGAATCACTTTTCACCATGATAAAATTCAAATTTGAGAAAGCCCTAACAGTAAAGTTACTCTAATTTAACCCCTCTAAATGGTCGTGAACTCCCTGCCTCATAAAATTCAAGAAAAAAAATTGAAAATATTTCCCAAAGACAAGGCCAATTTCACATATAAAATGAAGCAAACTTGAAGACTTAGCCAAAATTCCTAAATCTAGTCAAACCAAACTCTTTTAAACACTTGAACACATCCAAAACATACCAAAAATAAATCTCACCACTCATGTATGTCACTCTCCAAACCAACAAAGTAGGAAAAACTCTAAAAACACCAAATAACCCCACTACCAAATTAAGCAAAAGAACTTCAACATTTGAGAACCTTTTTTGACACACTTAAAGCTGACTTGAAAGGACAGTAAAGATGATCAAACCATACCAAGAAAAAGAGGAGGAAGAAGAGATCAACACACCCTTACAACATCACCCAATAAGACAAAGACAAATGAAGTAAGGAAACAGAATATAGTTCATAAACTGGAAAATACTTTTGCTAATTAATTTTTGAGTTAAGGAGAACTCTTAACCATTTATATTGAATAAAAATTTTGTGAGTCTAGTTGATACATGAAAATAAAATTGATTAAAACAAGAAAATCCAAAGAAATCATTAAAAATAGTGAAAACAGAGAATTCTTAAGAAAAACCTTAACTAATTGCAAATGTGTATTTTGAAAGGATTTTATTGATAATTTTGCTTGATACGTATTATTATCATGATATTACGATGATTATATGTGAATTCATGTGTTGGATTTGTTTGAACATTCTTTTAAACATTTATGCAAAATTAAGTGTTTTTTGTTATAAATTATTTGTTATTTCTGTAAATATCTTTTTTAATGCATGATCTGAGTTCTAATATTTGGTGTGACCTTTTTATGGCATATATACACCAATCTTAATTAAAAAATCATGATTGGACTTTGGTAGATCATAAAAAGGAATTTTTGCAAAATTTTTAGAAGGTTTATGGTTGTGAGATAATTATAATTATTTTTGTGTTATTTTTAATTTTAAAAAATTCTAAAAATCATGAATTATTTCTAGAATATCAAAACATATTATTTTATTATTATAGAGATTTTGGATTTATTTTGAATTTAAATAATTTTTTAAATGTATTTTTGAAGATTTTGGGTAAAAGAGCTAAAGGAAAATGATCTAAAATAAAAATAACTAAGAAATAATTTCTAGACTTGTGGTAATTTTTTGAACCTCTAAAGTATGAGAAGCATATGAAGTTGACTAAGTTATTGAATTAAATTTGAAAGATTAGATCTTTAAATAAGAAATACCATAATTGGACCATAAATAGGCTTAAAAAAAAATTAAAATAATTAATCACATGAGTGGTAGGACCAAAGGAATGTTTTTTACTATATTGAGACTTGGACAATAACTTAGAGGCAAGAGACAAACGTGATGGACAACTTGAATTCATCAAGTTTTAGCAAAAGGACCTATTTGCAATTAACATAAAGTAAAAGGACTAAATTTTAAATAATGTAAAAAATGAGACAACCTTTTTTAAAAAAAATATTTTAGATTCATGTATATAGTTAATTGTGAAAAAAAAAATTTCAATAGTTTTACTTTATTTTAATTTAAATTGAATTAGTTATGATTTTTCTAAGTTTTTGTTACATAAAAATAGTATTCTAGGAGCAGTATGCCTTGATTCAATTTCGGTTTAATATATATGTAGCATTATTTTATTTTTATTTTTATATGAAATAGACTTCTTAATGGAATTCTTCTCACTAATTTCACTTGATATGAATTTGAAATAAAATAGATATGAATTTTTAAATATTATGATATGTGTAAATAATTTTCTAAGAACAGCTCACTTTAAATTCTTTTCGTCTTAAAATTCATGCATAGTGTTATTTTATTTATATTTTTCACAAAATTATACTTCATAAGAAAAATATGCTCACTAAATTTACTCAAATTAGAGTTAAAATAAAATATTTATGATTTTCTCAAGATTATGAAAGTAATGTTTTGTGCATGTTACTCGTTTTTAAGGGTATAAATGACATTATTTTAATAATATTATAAAATATAATATTACAAATAATCAAACTTTTAAACTAATGTTACTTTATACATAAAAGGAAAAATTTCATAATTTTAGCATTTTATGAAAATCCTGACAATAAAAGGGGAATTGAACAGAGAAAAGGGATTGAAAAACAAAATAGAAGGGGGTTCAAGTAGAAAGGAGACGACTTGCATCATTTGCATTCTACTATGCCACAGCCCAATAGTCATTGTTAATTTCTTCTTGGTATTTCTATTAAATTTTTGGTTCATTATTACACCTACAAAACATCAACCTACATCTCTTTGAAGCTCGTACACATTTACAAGCTTAAATGAGTCTTTACAACGTTAGATTTTATGATTTAAAATTATTCTGCATGTGAGTAGTGTATGCCTTTTAATATATGCCAAGAGAATCTTTAGTTTGAACATAAAATCATTACTTGAGCAATTTTTTAAATATTAGATATTTTGATGGACATAACTCTTTACATAAAATAGAGAATAGCTTATTCTGATTGTTTTAGATTAATAAATCTGTGACTTATTGGAAATATGACATCACTGAAATTTTTTTTTTTTGTCTTTAGTTAATTACCCCTTGAATAATTTTATTTTTGAGTTAGGATGATTCTCTTAGAGCTTAAATAAATGCCAATTTTATTTTATTATTTTATGAGACTTTTTTTTAATTAATAAAAGATTAATTCATTAATTTAAACTAATCTAATAAATATGTTAAATACTTATTTCTCATTAAATTATTTAAACTTTTTGTAAGATGTTAGTTTGTATACATGTTCACCCAATATAAATTTTATATATTTTTACTCTACATTTTATGTATAATGTGTTGGTTGTAACACCCCATATTTATTAAAATTATTTCTTTGATATAATTATTAAAATATCATTAATTGTTTGAGTACACTAAGTAAAAGATCAATAAGTATATAAGAAATCTTTGTGCATGTAAATTTTTAAATTAGAACTTCAATGCACACGTTTAAAGAAAAGCTGAAATGTTATATTAACAATTAGTCACTAAATATTATACATATATTTTCTAATCATCCTTCATAATAAATTTATCAAAGGGCTTTAACTCCCAATTAAACACTTTCATTAATATAATTACATAAGGTAGATAACTTTGAATAGAAACTTAGTCAATAATATTATTACAATTCTTCCAAATAAACTAAATTTTTGTAGAGCAGTATTTTTTCTACCATTTCTTGTTAGTATGATCCTAGAACGGATTGACCTTCTTTACCTGAAAAATAGTTGTAAAGGTGAGCATCCCTTGCCCGCTAAAATTCTTAATTTATAAAATAATGAAATTAATGCAGAAAATATTTTCAAAATCTCATATAATAAATTAGGAACATTCCATTTCTAACAAATTGATTTATCAATTATATCTAGAGTACAAGCATTCCCACTTTTTCTAGTTCACACATGTAACCTAACTTCTTTTGTTATTGAAAGATAGTTAATCCATTCACATCAATTTCATTAAAAACTTAACTTCTCAATTAAACATACAATAATAAAACAAGAAAGCACATCACTTTACACTTCACCAAATATCATTATTCAATCCATAACTTTGTGCCACTATATCTATTTTAAATCTAAATTTTCATCAATTCAACAGTACTTTAGGTACTTTCGGACCCCTAAATCGCTACCAATGTACTCTCCCTCGTTACAAAAGACTTAAGCAACATAGATAGTCGATGGTAAGGTAAACCACACACGGATACAACGTGTGTTCATAATCTTTCAAGCAAATGTATAGTTAGGAGTTAGTTAAGAAATGAGCGTGAGGCCTGTAAATACTTCCCACTTTTACATCGTGTACACATCAATAAATTGTATTTACCACTCTCATTTCTCAATCGTGGCAATCAACTCCAGACCTATATCCCTAGTGTATCTCTGAACTATCAATACCATATCTCAATCGTGGCACATCACTTTATACTATTCTAATATATATGTTGCAACCACATTAATCGATATATTACAACATATGTGTTATAATCTCACCTGTCGATGTATTACAAAACATATATCATAATCGCACCAATCGTTGTATTTGTAATACACATATTAGTATCCCTATTTCTTTCCTCCACATATATTCATCACTATCACTTTTCATATCATACAATTTTTCCAAAGATCACATTCTATATACAATCATCACATTCTATTATTTCGATACATAACCTTAAACAATAACACATTTTCATACAATTCATCACAATTATCATGCTCTATCACTTCAACAAACATTTATAAGGTAGTAACACATCACCACCCATTGGGGGTTGGACACCATCAAACTCAATCCAAATCCACTACAAAAAAGGTTAGATTTCTTATTTAGCGGCAGTTTTACCCGCCATTAAAAAATATTCTGACAATTAGGAAACCGACGTTAAAATTGGCAACACTAAATTAAATTGTGGCGGTTTTAGAAGACCACCAAAAACAACTTAACACGTGAAAATAGTAAAAATATCATGGCGGTTATAACCACCACTAAATTATAAAATTATAAAATTAATTTGAATATTATTGTGATGGTAACGTAACCGTCATTAATTTATAAAAATAAAAATAAATTGTGATGGTTTTAACTGCCGTTAAGTTATAAAATTTTAAGAAATTAAATTTTAATATCATTAATTTACTAAATTTTATTAATTTGCATTACTTTTGTGGTAGTTTAATATAATTTGAAAATACACCTATAAATTTAACAACTCTATTTATCTTGCTAAATATATTTAGCTTTAATTTGTTGCTGCACATTCAATACATCAAATCCACTAGTATTTTTATTTTTTTAAATCATAATATGATACTTTTAAAAGTTTTAAAAGCAGCAAAAATTCAATTTTTGATTTTTTAAGCATCAAACATTCAAAAACAAGCAATGATCAAGATTCATTGAAATTAAATAATATTGTAATTTTTATTTAAATTATATATTAATTTTTTAACAATACCAGTGCAAAGTAAAAAAATAATACCTATTAATATTAAATATACGATGGTGAATATCAATTTGAACACACACTCAGATATTCTTCCCATGAGAAGCATGATTTTCCATGAACTTCATTTGCTACTTTTGCACAAGGGTTAATAGTTAATACTAATAAAATATCCATCTTACTTCTCCAGCCCAGACAATTTCATAAGCTTGTACTTTATTTTACTAAAACACAAACAGTCAATGTTAAATTATTAATTTGTTCTTTGAAGATTGCATATAATTAGAATTTGAGTTTTGCATTATCAAAAAAAGTCATTGCAATGAAAATGAAACAGAAAATGAAATTTATAAATGAACCAGTCAATCAGTATACATAAAAGCTTCTACTGGAGTTGCAAAGCCTCAATCATAAAAGATGATAGTGTAATAATAACAACAGTAGCAAACAACACTTTGGACAACAAGTAAAATGACAATAAAAAGCAAAGAACAGAATTGGCAAAATAGCAAGATAATCAACACTAGCTATTTTTCTTGTGAAGGTGAAATAGTAATAGCTAACAAATAACTTTTAATTGTGAAGGTAAAACCCATTAATATATCTTCAAAGTGATTAATACCATTATTATGTGGAGACGAAGCAAGGTGCATTTTCCTGGGCCACAAATTTTCCTGGAGAAATTTAAACTTTTGTTGTTGCCTCCCTGATTTTTCCTTCAACTGTATCTTGGACATTTGTTTGCTCAAGCTCCTTATACAACACCAGACAAGGTTTATAAATTGGCTGCCTAGGCTGTTGCAGTTTTGTATGTTCAAGACTTTTCTTCTCGTCCACCATAGACTCTTCATTCATGCAAACAATGAAATGAGCATCCACTAACCACATGTAAAAGCATAATGGATTACAGTTTCCCATCCAAAACAAATCAACAAGATATAACTTACCATGACATGGAGACTCAGTAAGCTCAGAAATTTTTGTGGCAAAATTGTATTCAATCTAAAGAAAGAAAAAATGTGTTAAAATGAGTTTTTAATATTACATTTCACTATTCAGGCAACTTTCCAGACATAGGAGTGCAGCAAAGGAGTTGGGCTCTCTTATCCTCAAAATAACTACAGCAAAAAGCTGCAAGTGAAGATATTACAAACATTAGAATAATATATAGACAACCATGATATTAAAGAATTCTCAGATCAACTAAAAAATATTCAATTATTCAATGAAGCTACCAAAACTTAAAAGTTACACATTTTCTTACCTAGAAGGGCAATCAAAATCTTCTGCAACAAGTTAGGTGTCTTACTCTGCAACAATTTCAAGTATTTTATGGCTTCCAGCAATGAAGTAAGCACAATGTCATTTGTAAATATTCAGAAATAAAGTTATTATGAATTACAATTACATCATTGAAGCTTTAATTTGGCATAAAAAGAAAGACATAAGTGTCATTCAAAGTAATAACCCAAAATTGGATTACATTACAAGATCTAACCCCATTACCAATGTCAAACAAAAGGGATAATTCATAATTGGATTATAATTACATCCAACACAAAAAGTAGAAAATACTACAAGAAATCATAGATAACATAGTAAAAGTTTAAAGTACAGTCTTAAGTGTACAAAGAGAATTATGTGCCTGACTGTGATGTAGAAGGTTGATCCATTGGAGATGCAGCAGTGGGCTGCAAAATAAAATACAATAAATTTATGTTCAGCATATAGAGAGTTATGTGTAATTAATAATGATAGTAGTAACTTACTGAATCATTAACTCAATTGGCTATCCTTTCAGGTAAAGGCATTTTTGCATTCTTGTATAATTCAACAATCAACATCTCCATGTCCTTTCTTTTTTCAACCTCTGATTGTAATTGGATTTTTAGGTCTTGCATTTCTTGTTGTAACCTGGAATCTGAAGCACTTTCAGAAGAGCTACTTGAGACATAGCTATTGTATCTCTGATAATTAGTGCCAAACACTTGAGAAGGACAAACACCTAAACCAAGACCTCGAACTCGGCCTGTATGTTCTTTGCCAAATACTTGACCTAGTGAATCATTTGGTGAGATTGTTGTACTAACTCCTTGACTTTCAATTTCAACAATTTTCTCCTATATGATTAAGTTTTGAAAAATATGAATAATTAATGAAAATTAAGTAATAATAGTTCCCAAAAAAATGTATAAAGATTAATACTTACACAAATAATCTGAGCTTCATCATTTATGTAACTCCCATCACTCTTATGAGTATGGATATATAAAGTGCCTCTACTCACTTGCTGCCCAGTCTTAGCCATCTAGTGCATTTAATAAATGGTAAAAGAAATTCAGCCACATTATTTTTGTAAAAACAGTTATATTAATAAACGTAAAAATGATTACAATTTCAGTCGCCCTTCTCTTTAATTTTTTAGACCCCCCAGTGTGGTTGATTGTAAGCTTAGCTTGATTTCGAGCATTTTTTGCACATATGTCCTATAAACAAAACATAAAAAAAAATGTTCCTTAAAATATTTGTTATGACATTAACAGAATTCAAATATTCAAATGTTATAATACCTTAGTTTTTTCTTCTTCTCTATAATTTGTATACAAAGCCCACTCAGCTTTTGTGATTGCCAAAGAAGGATTGCTTATATTCTCTTCTCGGCTTTTGGTTAAGTCATAATGTGTATTATATAAGTGTAACCTATCTTTCTTCCATTTTCTCCCAAGATCTTGCATAACATATCCACGTGCTGCATTGTCATGGGTTGAATCCCACCAAAATTTTGCCTAAGATCATTCAAATGTTAAGGTTATAACAATATGCTATAAATATATTGTTAAAGTATACTAAATATACATTCAAATAATATACCTTAATGACAGTTCTCCAAACTTCATTCTTATAAGAAATGGCAACTTTCTTCCAATTCTTGAAACTAATGGAAAAAAAAAGTATTTGTTGTCATGTGCTACTCGTCCAAGAAAACGTCCCATCAAACTACTAGCTTGTGTCCCAAGAGGTTGAGGACCATCAAAATGGATAAAACCTTCTCTCCAGCTTGAAGCAACCAAACATCATTTACCTTCAAATGATCTATTCTTATTTCTCCCTCATTATTTGAAAAAACAAAATTAACAAATTAGGCTAAAACTGAATGAAATTTAAACAAACGAATTTTCATTTAACCTAAAATATAGATTGCAATTTAGCTAAATAAATTAAACTAACTTACTTCTCACTTGCACCTTCCAACTTTCTCTAGTTTCTGGAACAATAATAGGAGTCATAAGGTTAATAACTGGTTTATCAGTGTGATGTGGCTCAGTTTGAGTTTGTGGAAAAGGCATATCATTACCAGTAGTAGGAAGTGAATCATCAATTGACTCCATGTGAGACAATCTATTTTCTGTCAATCTTTTATTATGTGTCATACTAATAGATCACATAAGTTATGAAGAGAGAAAAGTAAGATAGATCAAATATATATTAAGTTGACAAAGTTTAATGAGTCAAATATATAACAAGCAAAACACATATATAAATAACCATAAGAAAATTGTCTTCTACACGTAAACAAAAAATTAAGAATAACCATCATTCTACAATAACCCCAGGCCTAGATAAAGGAACTTCAACGTCATCTTCCAACCAAAGTGTAGACAAATGTTCTTGATATGATTCACTCTCATATAATGAGTCTTCAACATCCTCACCCATATCATATAAATCTCTTGGTTTTAAATGTACTGGAGTGCACCATTCTTTGTTCACTTTATCATTCACATAATACACCATTTGAGCTTCAGAAGCCTTAATATATGGTTCATCATCATCGTGTAAACCCGTATGGACCAAATGAGAAAAATTGATCAAGGTGAATCCTAAGACATCCTTTTGTATCTTACATTTGTGGTGTTTTCCCATTGACATTTGAATAAGGTGACTAGAAAGTTTCCATAAATAGTTTAATTCAATGATGTCAACCAATTTTCCGTAATATGGCACTAAACCTTCTATTGGTCTATTGTCACTTGCACTTGCATAACTTTTAGTTCCAAAGTTGCAAAATACACCACTATTTTAAGTTTTCATCCTTTCCTCTCGTGCTAAGGTTCGAAATTTATATCCATTAACATTATATGCAGTAAACCTTCGAGCTTGTTGAATTGGGCCTCGAGCAAGGGCACGTATATCATCAGAATATTGTCCATTAGAATTATTTAGGATCTATGAAAAAAAAAAGTTATTATGAAAACAAATGCAATACAAGACATGAATTCATAAAAAAAAATGACTTACACGACGACTAAACCATTCCACTATGCCTCGATGAACTTCCTTTTCTATCTCATTCAATGATCTTGTTCTAGACCTTAACTTTCTCTTAGTAAGAATTCTAAATTCCCTATGTCAAGCATGATTATAAGAATAAGATTCATTCATCATTAAACATTCATAACAACTTTAGTTTAGAATATATCTTACTCAATGAAGTGTTGAACTTCTTTGCAATTTATTAACACATGTCGATGAGCTTGTAACATTTCTGTAGGTGTTAGAATAAAATATGATGTATCTCCAACTAGTTTGCCAACATTAGGAAATAATAATGATAATGACTCAAAGGGATCATCATCAACACGACCTCGTCGATTGAATCTTGTTTCAATTTCATTATTCAAGTACCTTGAACAAAAGGTAAGTATCCCTTCAAAGATCCATCCTTTAGCTATTGAGCCTTCCAGTTGTGCTTTATTACGGACATAAGACTTTAATTTTCCTAAGAACCTAAAAAGAAAAGAATATTGGTATGTACAACTATTATTAGTAGAAAAAAAGACTTTAAATATTGTAAAAATTATTAATTTAACTTACCTTTCTATGGGATACTGATGAATCCACTTTTTATTATATTTTTACTTGCTTTTTTGGTGCTTTTTGATAGAAAAAATGGACTTAGATAGTGCAAATAATATAGAAATCACATTTTGAGTAAATATCATAGGTTTATTAATATTTGGTTAATTTGCATTTAATTACATAGATATAGATTGCAATTTTAACTATCTTGATAATTATGCAGAATTCCCAACTTAATTCTGAGATATCTTGGCCCTTGGATGAAAGCCCAAAGTAGCCACTTTTAGGAGCAAAAGTGGCAACTACAGCAAGTCTGGGCATTAAAGGTTCCAAAGTAGCTACTTTCAAGTGAAAAAGTGGCAACTCCAGAGAGCTTCAGGGACGCCATTTTGGAAGCATGTTATGCGTGGCCACTATTGTCTTTCATAGTGGCTACGCGCATCCAAAGTAGCCACTTTCAAGTCCAATAGTAGCAACTCCAGAAAGCCCCAGGACGCCACTTTTGGAAGCATGTTGCGCGTGGCTACTATTGCCTTTCATAGTGGCTACGCGCATCCAAAGTAGCCACTTTCAAGCCCAAAAGTGGCAACTCCAGAGAATTGGCAAGTTTACGTAAATATGCGCGTAGGCACTTTCAAGGCCCAAAGTGGACACTTTCAAAGGCAAAAGTGGACACTTTGCTGACATGTCCCCCACTATAAATAGATTTTAGGAATTAGGGTACGGGGACTTGAACATTTTATTTTCTTCTTTCATTTTCTTTGCCAAATTAGGACATTTTTCTTGACAGAGCTTTGGAGCCTTGGGTGACAGCCATGGGTCCATTATAGGTTTTAAATTCTAATTTCCCTTTGATTTTCGTTGAGTTTACATTAATGTTGTTTATGTTTCTGCATTTCCTTCTTTCATTTGTGAAGTCCATCCATATGGAGGGCTAAATTCTCTTGTAAATCCTAGTCAACTTATATAGTTCTTGAATTCTTGGGTTTAATGGCAATATTACTCTTTCTTTCCTTAGATTTATTAACCCCAATCTCTAAATGAAATGAAATTTACATAAGGGGAACATTGCTTAATGAACCCTAAATTACCCAAACAAAATTCTAATCCAAAATTGCTTAATTTTGATTAATCTTTGAGATTGCTTAATCTTAGGGATACAGATTGGAGCCCATTAAGATGCTTAATTTTAATTGGGATGCTAAAGTTAATTTACACTTGTTAGATTAACTTAATTTAGGGAAAGAAAAGGGGATTATTGAATCATTTGAAAGAATAGGGATATAACTTATTGATTGACTAGGGGTTACTCTTCTTAATTGATTGAATTTCAGTAGTTTACATTTTGCTCTTTGATTAAAATCTGAAAATTAACAAACCTTCCCCCAATTTACTTGCTTTAAAATATATGTTTACACTTGTTCGATGTGTGTTCTTAACCAAAAATTCCTTGGAGACGACCTAGGACAACACTCTAGTAGTGCATTCATTTCTTTGCATATTTGATGAGGATTAACGACAATCTTGTGCGTAACGAGTAGCAATAATTCGTTCCACCAAATTGGCGCCGTTGCCGGAGAATTTTTGGTGCTGAACTTATGTTGAACATGATTAGTGCTCTGTTTTTGTGTTTTTCATGTTAGTGTGTTTGTTTCATTTTTAAGTTTTTGTATTGTGTTGATAGCCATACGAATTTTATGGTATGTTTCTGCATTATCATTGCAAGATTTTCTACATCATTCCCTTCATTCAAGTGTTGTAATTTTTCAATTACTCATTTTCAATTTTCTGCACTCATTTTGCTGCATAATACTCTGTTTTTCTACACTTTTGCTGTATAATTCTGCAGAATTATTTCAAACTGTTCTTGTTATTTCATTTACTCAATTTACTTTCGATTTAGTTAGTTGATATCTAGTGCATGACCTGATCAAACCCTGGGAATTTGTATCCATTAGACCAGGAGCTTGATAGGACTTTTTATAGGAACATTAGGACACATAGGGATCACTCTGAACACTCTGAATCATCATCATCACCTACTGCATCTTTGCAATCTGTGACACCAAATTCTGTTTACTCTTCTCCATTTTCACTTAACTCTAGTATTGGAGCAATGGCAGGTGATGAGAGGACTCTTAAGGAGCTAGCTGCACCAGATGTCACATACTAAACATTGTGCATCCAATATCCAGATGTGGACGCCCCTTTTGTTTTGAAAATTGAATTAATTCACCTTCTACCTAAATTCCATGATTTTGCAGGTGAAGACCCTCGCAAACACATGAAGGAGTTTCACATTGTATGTTCCACCATGAGACCTCAAGGTGTTTTGGAGGAGCATGTCAAATTGAAAGCTTTTCCTTTCTCATTAATGTACACCACGAAGGATTGGCTCTACTACCTTCCCCCCGGATCTATTACAAGTTAGGACAACCTCAAAAGACTCTTTCTAGAGAAGTTCTTTCCAGCCTCCCGAGCTGCATCCATAAGAAAGGAAATTTGTGGAATTAGGCAGCTAGAAAGAGAAACTCTCTATGAATACTGGGAGAGGTTTAAAAGACTATGTGCCAACTGCCCCCACCACCAAATCAGTGATCAATTGCTAATCCAGTACTTCTATGAGGGATTACACCCAATGGATAGGAGTATGATCGATGCAGCGAGTGGAGGAGCCTTGGTAGATAAGACCCCTGTGGCAGCCAGGAACTTGATAGAAAACATGGCTGCCAACTCCCAGCAATTTGTAACTAGACAGAATTCCTGTGTTACTAGAGGTGTGCATGAAATTCAAGCTACAGAACCAAACAAATTGGAGCACAAGATTGATGAGCTTTCCTCCGTGGTAAAGCAATTAGCTGCAATGCAAAAGAGTGTTGTCTCTGCAACACCTCCACCACCAGTTCCAGCTACACTTTGTGGAATATGCTTAGTTGCGGATCATTATACAGACAGCTGCCCTATATTGCAGGAGTCAAACACTCCTGAAGGTAACCCCCAAGCCTATGCTGCAAATATTTACACTAACAAATTTCCTTTTCAGCAGCGGCAGCAACAACCAAACTGGGATCTTTCTTCAAACCGGTATAACCTGGGTTGGAGAAATCATCCAAACTTGAGGTGGGGAGGAAATTCTAACCAGCAAAATCAGCAAAGCAACAACTACCAAGCTGGTCAAGGTAGGCCACATCAGCCACGCCAATGGAATGATCAACAACATAGGCAACAACCTCACCAACAGCAGCAAGTGTCCTCATCCCAAGCCTCTTCTTGTCAGAAGAATGAGCCTTGGAAGAGCTTGTGAAGCAGATGGCCATGAGCAACATTAATTTTCAACAGCGAATAGAGGCCAATATCAGAACAATTGAGAACCAGATGGGACAGTTGGCTTCCTCTATAAATCAAATTCAGTCCCAAGGTTCAGGCAACCTCCCAGCACAGACAGTCACAAACCCAAAGAATGTCAGTGCAATTACTCTGCGGTCTGGGAAGGTAATGCAAGAGCTTGAAATGCCTAGGGAGAAGGAGATCCCATGCTCCTTGGTTGATGAAAGGGAGGAAGAAAATGTACCCACCACTTAAGAAGTGGTAGAGGAAGCTGAAAGGGCAATTCCACCACCTTTTCCTTAAAGGGTTATGGTCACCAAACCAAGTAAGAAAGCTGAGGAGAGTGACAAAGAAATCTTGGACACCTTCAGAAAGGTTGAGGTAAACATACCCTTGCTGGAGGCAATTAAACAAATACCCAAGTATGTCAAATTCTTGAAAGATTTATGTACACATAGAAGGCATCTGAAAGGTAATGAGAGGGTCAACATGGGTAGAAATGTTTCTGCACCTTTTGAGAAACAGAGAACCACAATGCCTGAGAAGTGTAAAGACCCAAGAACATTTACTATTCCATGCATCATTGGTAATAATAGGATAGACAATGCAATGTTAGATCTAGGAGCATCCATTAATGTTATATCATTGTCTATTTTTTCCTCTCTATCTCTTAGTCCCTTGCAGCCCACAGGTGTAGTAATTCAGTTGGCCAATAGAAGCACAACACATCCACTTGGACTTGTTGAAGATGTGTTAGTAAAGGTGAATGACCTCATATTCCCAGCTGACTTCTACATCCTCGACATGCAAGAAGAAGAGTCACTCAAAAATTCTGCACCGATCATTTTGGGAAGACCGTTCTTGAAGACTGCGAGAACGAAGATTGATGTACATGCTGGATCACTTACTATGGAGTTTGGAGATAGTATTGTCCGTTTTAACATACTGGATGCTATGAAGCACCCAAATGAAGAACACTCTATTTTCCACATTAACCATCTTGATGAATTAATAGATGATAGTTTTTTTGAATTTCTAGGAGGAGACTCTCTCCTTAATTTTTCTAATTGTGCCGATATTTACAATTGTGAATCGTGTAATAGTTCTTCTCTGTGTGACATTTGTGCTGAGATTTCTGATTATTTGAATGCAAATTCTACTACTTTCAACGTTGATGAACCTGAAAATTCCATAGGGTTAGAATGTGATGTATTGAGTACAACAAGTACAGTTGAATCTAATGCCTTTGGTTTGAATATTGCAGAGACTTTGTCAAATGAAAGTGCCAAATCACTTCTTTCTGTGGAGCAACCTCCCACATTGGAGTTGAAGCCCCTACCAGAACATTATGAGAAGCATCGGTCATTATTTCCACCAAGCTTGAAGGCGATCAAGAGGAGATATTGTTGGAAGTAATTAAAAGGCACAAGAGAGCTATTGGATGGACTTTAGCTGACATTCCTGGTATTAGCCCTCTCCTGTGCATGCACAAAATTCTGTTGAAAGAGGGGACTAAACAAGTGAAGCAGCTTCAGAGGAAAAGAAAGAGAAAGAGAAAAAGGAAAAGGAAGTCACAACTCTAAGAACTAGAAGCGCTGCACTTAGGAGCATATGAAGACTCAAGAACCTACAAGGAGAGAACCAAGCAGTATCATGATAAATTGATAGGTAGAGGAGAGTCCTGTGTAGGTCAAAAGATGCTTCTATTCAACTCATGTCTCAAGTTCATGACTGAAAGGCTGCATTCTAGGTGGATTGGTCCATCCACAGTTACACAAGTATTTCCTAATAGTGCAATGGAAATCAAGAGTGAATCCACTAACAAATGTTTCACAGTGAATGGACATCGCCTGAAGCATTTTTTTGAGAACTCAATTCCATCGGAGGAGATTGAAGAGGTGGATGTGTACTCCCCCATTATTTCCTTCAACCAGGACCCCTGTCATGAGTAAATCACTTCGCACTTCAAGCTAATGACATTAAAGAAACGCTCTGTGAGAGGCAACTCATATGTGAATAAGGAATTTTGTTCTTTCCCTTTGCATTCTTTCAATTAAGTTTTTGTTTTCATTTGTTTTCATTTCTAGATAAATCTCTGATACAATTTAATTTTGTGTAAATAATTATTTTGTGGACTCAGAATTTTTGCAGGGACTTTAGCAGCAGCAAACACTTTGGGTACTCATTCATGCTTGGTACAATTTGTTTTTCGTGAGAGTGGTCACTTTCATAAGCCATAGTGGTCACTTTGGCTTAAGGTAAGCATATTTCTCTCTGTAGTTCCCACTTTTAAGAGTGAAAGTGGCTACTTTGACACCCAGGAGGTCAATAGTTTGCGCATGGACACTTTGAAGCCCCATAGTAGCCACGCGCAATTCACTTGCATTTTGGAACTTACTGAAGTTGTCACTTTCTTCAATGAAAGTCACCACACGCATATGCTTATGAAGAGGAACTCTTTGGAGTTAGCACTTTGAAGCCCTATAGTCACCACGTGCATATGCTCATGAAGAGGAACTCTCTGGAGTTCCCACTTTGAAGCCCCATAGTCACCACGCGCATATGCCCACACACACAACCTCACTGTAGTTGTCACTTTCTTCAATGAAAGTAGCCACGCACAAATTGGAATGCAATTTAGCCTCTTTGGTGTCCCCACTTTTCTTGTTTGGAGTAGGCACGCCCACCCCATTTGCACTATTCCCCTTGGGCCCAACCCAAAGTAGCCACTAATTCCTTTGAAAGTAGACACGCTCACCAATTTCACACACTCCTCACCTCACACGACGCCCAGCACGCACCTACTTTCATGTCCCAATTTCACACACCCACTCACTCCTAGTCCCAAGACGCACCTTCCCTCACCACACCCACGGTTTCAAGCAAGGTAATTCTCTCAATTTCTCTCCATTCATGGTTAGGGTTCTTGGATCCCCAATTTGGGGCTTTTTAATTGTGTCCTTATATGTTGAAATTGATGTGAATCTTTTGTTTAATTAAGCATTCTTATATGAATTAGAGTGGGTGAGGTCCTTTAATTGCACCCAATGACCATGTTTGGCTGCCACCATGTTTAATGTTCCCACTTTTGCCCCCAAAAGTGGCCACGCCCATTTTCATATGCTATGAATTTCAATTGTTGTTTTCGTTATGCTCATTTCCCTTATTTTTATGTTCTCAAACATGCCCATTCTGCCATTCCTTTTCATATTCATGCATGTTGATGTCTAAATTCAGTTCATGTCCATTTACATAGAGTTCTAACCCTCCATTTTGTTGTTTTGCTTCTCAAATTACATGGTATTTTGTTGTTACTGCACTTAATTCTCATGGCCCTTCTATAATTAGCTGTAATTGTTGGCCTTTCTGGGTGTTGAACATGCTTTTCGTGACTTTTATTTCAATATTCCTGTGTTATGGCCCTTAAACTTAGCAGTCACATTGTGCTCTATAGTCAATTGCTATATAAGATGAAATTTTGCCACACCATTTATTTTGTGCTTAATTGCAATTGTATGTATCTTTTAAGCCCTATGCTTTGCCTATAGAATGTATCTTTTATGGAATGCAATGTGTTTTTCCTATGTACCCTGATCAATATTGAATGCTCTTTGAGTCATATGTGGCACTACAAACTCTTTATGCGTACAAGTCATTTAGGACTATATCAAAATAATTTACAACCCCCTTTCATTGGTCTAACTACTTGCTATTGTTTGTTACCATAGAGGGTTGACCCACATTTTTCCTGCACTACCCATTTATATGCTCTTTCTTTTCTGCAGGATAATGTCTAGCATTCCCAGAAGGAACACACCCAAAACCAAGAGGAGTAGGCCAACTGAAGCCTCTTCATCTCAACCCCCTCCTACTCATGACCCCAGGTTTAGGTCCCCAGAGCGAGAACATCCTACGGCGCCAGATCGTCCAGGACAGGAATTTTGAAATCCAGCAGGGGACATTTCCACAGTTTCAGGAGGAAATAGACAGGCGTGGCTGGGGACTTTTCACTTCTTGTGCAGGCAATGGGTGGAAGGACAACATCCAGGAATTCTATGCTAATGCCCTGTGCCTGGAAGATGACATTTACCCCCCCAGGCACACCATGGTCAGGGGTAAGCAAGTTAGTTTCACTCCAGCCACCATCCAGAGGGTTTTAAACATCCCTCATCTACAAAAGCAACCTGGCCAGCTGGATTTCATTGCATTATGCAAACAGAAGGAAAAAGATTACCAGCCTATACTTCAAACAATCTGCATTGAAGGAGAAAATTGAGAATTTGATTGTAAAATGCAGCCCAAGAATCTGACCACCAAACACCTTCTCCCTGTTGCCAAGGTGTGGAGTATCTTCGTTGTTAGCTCATTCATGCCAGTCATCCACACCTCCACCATTGCAGTGAAGAGGGCAGAACTCATCTATGCTATTCTCACTGGCATGCCCATCCATGTTTGGGAGGTCATCAGTAGCGCCATGCTGGAAGTCCTTAAAAGGACCAGAGATTCTTTAGCTTTTCCCTCTCTAATCACTATGTTGTGCCAGGATGCAGGTGTTGATTTTGGAGACTACCAGCATAGAATTAGAGCATTTCCTCCCATTTCCACTGCCTTGGTGAAGGACCTACTCAAGCCAAAGAAGTCTTCAGACCCAAGTCTCACCCTGCTAGCAGAATATAAGAAGGAGACCCCTGCAACAATCAGGGAGCAGCTGCAGCAAATAGCACAGATGCAGACTGCCATCCACTCTGGTCAGACCAGCATGCTCCTCCTCATAGAGACCATGATACTGAACATTGGCAAGAAGATGGGGATGACTTCAGACCAGATCTATCATGTCCACCGTTTCCCTGTCCCTTTCCTCCGAGCTGCTGTTCAGAATGACCTGCCTCCATTCAATCCTAATGCACCCAGAGATGCCCCCAACTCCAGTTCCTCCGAGGAAGCAGAAGACGCAGAGGAAGATGAAGAAGCCACCTCATCCACCTCCGATGAAGATGCCACTTAGTCAACCTTTCGTGTTTTCTTTTCTTTCTCTGCTTAGATGCCCTCAGTTCCATCAGGAGGAGCATCATTATGCCCCTAAACTTTGAGTACATCATCTATAAAAGGGGGGTGAACTCTTTATCTCTATTTTGCATTTATTTGTAGCTTACTTTTCCTCACCGTACTAGATAAAAGACAAAAATATTTTCTCATTTCAATTATTCTCTTTTCCTTTTAATCTAGTTCTCTTTTGTATTTTGCTTTTATGCTCTCATTGCATTTTCCATCCAACTCTTACTCATTCTCCTTTTTGTACATATTTATTGTCCCTACTATTTTGAACGTATTTTCTTGTAGGGTGAATTGTACTATCATTTTGCAAGTTATTATCACCTTTGCCATGGTAGTGAATTGGGCCTTTTTACTTCTTTTCTGTGTACATATTACATGTATTTTTGCATTCATCTTCTAGAACTTGCCTTGTTTCTTAATTAAATATGCATTGGGCAATT
This sequence comes from Abrus pulchellus subsp. cantoniensis, assembly GCA_024086825.1. Lineage (NCBI taxonomy): Eukaryota > Viridiplantae > Streptophyta > Magnoliopsida > Fabales > Fabaceae > Abrus > Abrus pulchellus. The sequence goes on from CM044056.1 coordinate 20,200,704, forward strand.
TTCCATCTAGATGATTGAGGCCTTCTTTGCACATACCCTTCCCCCCACCCTTGCACTTCACTTCCTTGTTCCCCACTTCTTGCTTTTGCCAAACTTAGTCAACAAAAATAATTCCCTTTCCTTAATAGAGGTACTTCTTTTGAGTTGCCTCAAGATTGAGTGCAAGAAACTAAGTTTGGGGTGTTGATTATGCTTGTAGTTGCTTGAGGACAAGCAATGTCTTAAGTTTGTGGTGGTGGACAGTATACATGTTCATAATACATGTCAAAAAAAAAATGATTGTCAAAGTTCATGATATCACAAAAATATGAATGAATGAATGAAAAAGGAGAATAGAAAGAAAGAAAAATATACCAAGGCATTTGAGTTGAAAAAGGATTTCCACATAAGGCAAAATTAAAAAAAATGTGGTGAAAGAATTCTTGAACCTCTTAAGCTACATCATTTAAGGCATTCCACTCTAGTTCTTGTACTAAATCACTCAAAAGAATCCCTCCTCTTGAATACCCACTTGATCTTGTGACCCTCCTTAATTAAATTTGAGCCTATCATAACCCCATTTGTGACCAACAAAGCGCTTATGATAGGTGGTTCATTGTGTCTAGGCAAAGGAGATTGAGAATATGGGCAAGCCTATGGTAGGGTGAGGCAAAATGCATTAATTGAGGAAAAACACTTAGCCTGAAATGTTATTGAGTGATGAGTGAAACACCACCTTGTGAGATGGATAGTCCTTTGCATTATGTGAGTCACATGAAACCTTGCTTGATTCTTTTGTTTCAATTTAGTGGGACCTTGCATGGAATATTTGACATGAATATGATTCCTCTGTTGAATGAGTCTATGGTTGTGAAGATGTTAGAAGTGCTAATTAAAGCATGAAGTTGAAATGAAAATCTCTAAAAAAATTTTGGATAAATCCAACCCTCTTCATTTGATTTACTTGAATTTTGATTTCCTTGAGGACAAGCAAAAGTTAAGTTTGGGGTTGTGATGAATCCACTTTTTATTATATTTTTACTTGCCTTTTTGGTGCTCCTTGATAGAAAAAATGGACTTAGATAGTGCAAATAATATAGAAATCACATTTTGAGTAAATATCATAGGTTTATTCATTTTTGGTTAATTTGCATTTAATTACATAGATATAGATTGCAATTTTAATTATCTTGATAATTTTGCAGAGTTCCCAAGTTAATTCTGAGATATCTTGGCCCTTGGATGAAAGTTGCTCCCAAAGTAGCCACTTTTAGGAGCAAAAGTGGAAACTACAGCAAGTCTGGGCATTAAAAGTTCCAAAGTAGCTACTTTCAAGTGAAAAAGTGGCAACTCCAGAGAGCTCTAGGGACGTCATTTTGGAAGCATTTTGCGTGTGGCCACTATTGCCTTTCATAGTGGCTATGCGCATCCAAAGTAGCCACTTTTAAGTCCAATAGTAGCAACTCCAGAAAGCCCCAGGACGCCACTTTTGGAAGCATGTTGCGCGTGGCCACTGTTGCCTTTCATAGTGGCTACGCATATCCAAAGTAGCCACGTTCAAGTCCAGTAGTAGCAACTCTAGAAAGCCCCAGGACGCCACTTTTGGAAGCATGTTGCGCGTGGCCACTATTACTTTTCATAGTGGCTATGTGCATCCAATGTAGCCACTTTCAAGCCCAAAAGTGGCAACTCTAGAGAATTGGCAAGTTTACGTAAATATGCGCATGGGCACTTTTAAGGCCCAAAGTGGACACTTTCAAAGGCAAAAGTGGACACTTTGCTGACATGTCCCCTACTATAAATAGATTTTAGGAATTAGGGTACGGGGACTTGAACATTTTATTTTCTTCTTTCATTCTCTTTGCCAAATTAGGACATTTTTCTTGACAGAGCTTTGGAGCCTTGGGTGACAGCCATGGGTCCATTATAGGTTTTAAATTCCAATTTCCCTTTGATTTTCGTTGAGTTTACATTAATGTTGTTTATGTTTCTGCATTTCCTTCTTTCATTTGTGAAGTCCATCCATATGGAGGGCTAAATTCTCTTGTAAATCCTAGTCAACTTATATAGTTCTTGAATTCTTGGGTTTAATGGCAATATTACTCTTTCTTTCCTTAGATTTATTAACCCCAATCTCTAAATGAAATGAAATTTACATAAGGGGAACATTGCTTAATGAACCCTAAATTACCCAAACGAAATTCTAATCCAAAATTGCTTAATTTTGATTAATCTTTGAGATTGCTTAATCTTAGGGATAGAGATTGGAGCCTATTAAGATACTTAATTTTAATTGGGATGTTAAAGTTAATTTACGCTTGTTAGATTAACTTAATTTAAGGGAAGAAAAGGGGATTATTGAATCATTTGAAAGAATAGGGATAGAACTTATTGATTGACTAGGTATTACTCTTCTTAATTGATTGAATTTCACTAATTTACATTTTACTCTTGATTAAAATCTGAAAATTAACAAACCTTTCCCCAATTTACTTGCTTTAAAATATATGTTTACACTTGTTCAATGTGTGTTCTCAACCAAAAATTCCTCGGAGATGACCTAAGACAACACCCTAGTACTGCATTCATTTCTTCGCATATTTGATGAGGATTAACGACAATCTTTGTGCATAATGAGTAGCAAAAATTCGTATCATCAGATACATCCATCGATAATGGACTGGTCCTCCTAGTTTAGCTTCATCAACTAAATGAACCATAAGGTGAACCATAACCGTAAAAAATGATGGTGGAAAAATCATTTCAAAATGACACAAAGTAAGAATTATTTGATTTTTAATCTTGTCTAATTCTTCATGGCTCAAAACTTTAGCACAAATTTGTTTAAAAAATGTACACACATCATTAATAATAGTAGAAACTTGGACAGGCAGGACATTTCTAATTGACAAGGCAGCAATTGTTCCATGAGAATATGGGAATCATGACTTTTCAAGCCAGATATCTTGTGTTGTACTTTATCAACACATCTTGAAATGTTACTAGAGTAACCATCTGGCACAGTCACATCTTTTAAAGTACACAATATAACATCTATCTCTTCCTTTGTCATGGTAAAAAGGGTTGCAGGGAACTTTTTTCCATCATCCAATGGGCAAAGTTCTTTTCTAATACCCATGTCAAGTAGGTCTTTCTGAGCTTCAATGTGGTCCTTTGTTTTGTCTTTGTCATTAATCAACGTAAAAAGTATATTATCACAAACATTCTTTTTAATATGCATAACATCCAAATTATGACGCAACAAGTTAAACTCCCAATATGGAAGAGTGAAAAATATACTTTTCTTCTTCCACTGTTGAGTTCGATGCCCGTGTACAGTTTTTCCTTTTCTTTTTTGATTTTCTGATGAACATGGTTTTTTTTCTTCCAAATATGACGTTTATATTCCTCACTTGATTGAAAATATTAGAGCCTGACAAATATCTTGGTGGTTACCTACCCTCAACATTTCCATCAAATCGAACTCGATTCAACCAGAATTTGTGCTCTCTCGACAAAAATTGACAATGACCTATAAAACAATACTTTTTACTAAATGGTAGACGGCATGAACTTGAGTCAAAATTACAAGAAAGACAAGCATGACTTGTATAAGTGTTCCATCTAGATAGTAGTTCAAGCCCAGGAAAGTCACTAATTTTCCATAAAAGACAAGCTCACATCATGAACATTTTATTTTTTAAAACATCATATGTCTCAACACCTTTTATCCATAACTCCTTCAACTCTGCAATTAGAGATTGCATGTAGATATCAATTTCATTTCCAGGCATTTGCTTTCCAGGAATCAAGCCTGAAAGCATATAATTTGTTGGCTTCATACACATCCATGGAGGAGTATTATATGGAATGATAACTAACAGCCAAATGCTGTAACTAACACTTAAGTTGCCGAAGGGATTAAATCCGTCGCTAGCTAACCCCAAGCGAACATTTCGAGGATCTGAGGCAAAATTAGGATATGTCTGATCAAAAGTTTTCCAAGCTTGAGAATTTCTTGGATGTCTCATCAAATATCATTGTTTGTTTGTTCAGCATGCCAAATCATACTCTTAGCTGTCTTTGAAGACATGAACAACCTTTTAACCTAGGGATCAACGAAAAGTAATGAAAAATTTTTGCAGGCAATTTCTTTTGTGGCTTACATGTACGCAAACCTTGATTTACTTCATTTTGTTGACCTTGAGCCTTCCATCTAGAAGTGTGACACACTTTACATTCTTCTCTAATTTCATCATCCCCCAATATAACATACAATCATAAGGACATGCATGAATTTTTTTGGTAATCTAAACCAAGCTTACTATTACTTTCTTTGTCTCATAACCAGAAGAAGGGATTTTAGCATATTCAAAGGCATCATGCAACAATTCAATAATCATCGCCATAGCTTTGTCACTAATTTTGCACAAACACTTAATGTGATATAATTTCACTATGAAAGACAACTTTGAAAACTTAGTGCATCCATCATACAATGGTTGCTCCCCATCTTTAAATAAATCATACAATTCTTTTGCATCATCATTCATCCCACCATGCAATTCTGGCATGGTTCTTTCATTTCCATCTATTTGATTAGAGGACTGTAGGTTTGGATCTTTATTAGCACACATTGTAGAAACTCCAAATGCATCATTTAACATACTTTGCATTAGATTTTCTGTAAGTGCATTGTTTATCGCATTATCCATCTCATCTTCATTTAACAAGTCTTCTTCTCTTTCACATAGGACATTTGACTCCCCTATCAATATTTCTCCATGATGACACCAAAATATGTAACTTTCAGGGAATGGTTTACATAATAAATGGTCATAAATATCTTGCCTAACCTGCCACTTCCTAAAATTGCATTTGCCATAAGGACATATTATTCTACCAGCACTTGAGCTGTGTTTGAAAGCAAAATCTAGAAATTCATTCAATCTTGGCTTATACTCAGGTGTGTTATGCCTCATTTTAATCCATGACTTATCCATCATTAAATACATGAATCCAAACAATAAATATTAGTAATAAAATAATATAATGCAAAATCATAAATGTTTTTGCATATAAGGTATGGTTCCTAAGCTATCCAAGATTGTCAAATTCACATTATATTTATCAAATTATATAATTTAAATTAATAAATTATTATATTCAACTAATTTAAACTAATAAATTAATTTAACTTGTTTACTTGTTTACAATGACAAAAAAATAAATACAAGTGTTGGGCATTAAGAAGCACGTCAAGTCCTACTCGTCCTTAGTTATATTGAAATAATATGTATTATATTGAAATAAAATAATATAACAAAATAATAAAATAGGATATTCTTCTTTAAATTCAGTAAATAAAGGCGTATTAAATTTTTTTAGTTACACAATTTAATAATAAATATAACTTTATATTCTTAATGACATATATTATTTCATAAACAAAAAATAGTTCTGATAAAAAATTATTGAATATGTCATTTAATCTAATACCTCTCTCACACATATAATTATTTTCTTTGCCTTTTTTACAATGAAAGCATTGAAATTATTATGGGAAAGGCTACGTGCATCAAAAGTGGGTGCTGCAAAGGGATCCAATTCCTTCCTATCATCCTCTGTGTGTAGTGTGTACCATGCCTTACCTAACTATCATTTTTAAGTACATGCTTGTTGTCATAAAGCCAGAACAAATCATTCTTTTACTGATAACAGACATTATTTTATTAAAATAATTTTATAATTTCTTATTCTATTATATTTCTAACTATTGACTTTTAGTTTTATAATGACCGGTTATAATTATATTTTATCTTTTAAAATATATTTTTCAGTTTTAGAGATTGCAAAAATCCCTGTCAACAAATGATAAACTATAAAATTATTTAATTTTAATAATTGTTATTAATCAATAATTATAATTACATTTATATCTTCTATAGCATCACAACAAGTCAAGGACGAAATGAGCACACAGTAAATACTATTTGTTTCATTAAATTCAATGTATACTTAAAAATACGTTTGCATCTTTGTAATTAATTTGAATAGAAACAAATATATTGTAATCATAGTCTTAAAATATTTTAATCATGTAAGCATACGAGAGTTAGAAGAATTTCAGCTTAATGATCACATTAACACTAATACATGAGAAGTACTACATGTACACAATATTTAGTTCAGTCAAAGACTGGATTGCCGTAGAAAGCTGACCCTCCAAATTTAAGCCTGAAAATTTCCTGAAATTACACAATAAAAGTTCTTTCAGATTTATTTTTTAAAAGAAGAAAAAATAATAGAAAGTGCTACAAAATCTTTCATATCTATTTTAATTGAAAAGGCCTAAGAAACCAAACACTAACAACTGTGTAATTCTTGAATTGGTGCAATGAATTCTATCCCAAACACTGCCTACAAAAAAGTGGTTTAGTCCTTAGATGGAAGCAAGACTCTTTGTTACATTTGGTATAGCAAACAAACTCATCACAGTGACAAGCATGTCCATTTTGTGATCCATTATTGAAACTTGATTGTAGTATTTAAGTTGTGGTGTTTTAAACAATGGAACCTTCTTACCATTAACTATTACCCAAACATTGTTCTTCCATTTTCTGACTGTCTCCCTTATGCAGCAAGTGTCAATTTGTCTAACATTAAAACATAATTATGCTAATAAAATGGTTATAATTCAAATCAAGCATTCTAGAAACAAGAATACTAATAAAAAAATATAACATTTTAATTAATTAAAATTTGAAAAATATTTCCTTTTTCATGAAAGCACTGTAGTAGAGCAAAACTATACAGAATAATAGTAGCATTCCTCCACTGAAATCAACAAATATCATATTAGTGATAAAAAAATTCAAAATTTGAGATACACACACAATTCAATTTCTTCCCTGTATGCTGATCTGTCAAGTGATTAAAACATTTTATCACAATCCTATGTTAGAATAACACTATCAGAATCTATTTTCTATGATGGTATCCTGGAGAATTATAGAAACAAAATTTTTAAATACTCAATTATCTGTACTATGACACCAACCTGCAACATGGCGTACAAGTCTTGAATTTACAGAGGTACAAGTCTTTCTACGCTTAAATACAAAAGTTAGAAACTACATTGTTATAGCAAAAAAATGTAGATAATAGATGCCTACAATGATCTAATACAATTAACTCAATTAATTAAACAGATGAAGTAGAAAAATGTCTAATAACAATAAAGAGAGAACAATGTTATTACCAAACCCACACTTATAATAGCCTAATTTGCCAACATATTTCAATGACTTTTAAGAAACCTAGAGTTAGAGATTTCAATGACTTCTAAGAAACTTAGAGTTAGAGTATACCATCTCATCTCAACAGTAACGCGGTGAAACTATATTTCATTCAATATAACACTAACTACCAAATTCTCATTTATTAAGAAAAAAAAGTCATGTTTAAACTCCCAAAGCTCCATGCTTACTAAGAACTCTCTGCATATTCACAACAAGATTTTCACTTAGTTTAGAAACATCAAATCAGCATGTTCATTAGGACAAGTCTACACATATTTCAATGGCCTAACCAGAAAGGAAAAAAAATGACTTGCATAACAGCCACCATTCTGAAAAGTCTCAACTCAAAGCATATAAAAACAACTCTGCAATGACACCAAACAATATGAAAGGACTCCAAAGTAAGCCACTCAAAACTATTTAACAATATCATGTAACACACCACTTTTTCTTTTCCTCCTTTTTCTACTTTTTCTATACTAAACTAATCACCTGCTTTGCTTGTAAGGATTTATAATTACTTACCAAAAAATATTGAGTAAAATATCTAACAATGCCTCACACTTGACATTTCATTGAGTAAAATATTTTAAAAGGCAGTGATAGTAGAAGTTGCGCATTGGGATTGTATTGCTTTGTATATCTAATATTGACGTACATCAAACAACAAACTAAGAGCAAAAAATCAAAAAGAAACAGAAATTGTCTCTGGTATTTGTATGAGCTGCTATAAGAAGAAATTGAAAAAGAAACAGTAGCAAAAGAATCACTTTATGTTATTGGTCCATTACTTAAAATATCTTGTGATGTTGGCTCAAAAATAAAACATGGAAACTTTTCACACAGAGACACTAATCACCAAAAAATAAAAGCAGAGCAATAGTCCATCATATTTTAACCACAAAATAGAATCAACAATGGTAGACTTAGCGCATTCAAAGGCACAACAAAACGCACATAGCATTTTTGCATTTATAAATTCAAAAACAAATATCAATGGAGTCTACATAAAATACAATTATACCAAATATTAGCTGTAAAAAAATACCTTAATATTTACCACCTAAAGATTTTTCCATTTCTTCAATTCTTATCTAACAAACTTGCAATGAGAACAAAAAAAGAATCAAAACACAAGAACTTGTGCATTAGGAACTCTGTAAACATAATCAACTTTTGCATGTAATCAAAACCCCAAATTAGGGATTCAATAAACAATTTATCAAAGAGTAAAATTCTCACCTTTTCTCAGCACCTCATTTCCCTAATAGTTTTGCAATATTAACAAATCAGAACAACATTTGAGTTCAAATATATTATATGAAAATGAGATTGGGGTTCAAACAAATAATGAGAAAATGTGAAAACAAGATTGAGGTTCAAACAACGGATGAAAATACGAGATTGAGATTCAAACATATGAGAAAATGAGATTAAGATTCAAACAACGGACGAGAAAAATGAGAGTATGTGATGAGAGTGTTTAGTGTGAAGAATGAGATTGGGATACTTTACAAGTTAGATTTGCATTGAGAACTCCAGCTTGAAGAGAATGAAAATTTTGGTGGGAAATTAGGCAGAGTCATGGCGCACCAGAGTAAATAAGGTTCGCGCAAAAATACAATTAGCGGCAGTTATATAATAAACAATATTAAATCCCTTTTATTTATCGGCAGTTACACAAAACTGACATAAATATCATAATTTTTGCTGCTAGAAACCAACGTTAAATTCCTTTATTTTGCCCACAGTGATAAAAATTGACGTTAAATTTTCTTTTTTATCAATTTTTTGGCAGTTTTTTATAACCGTCGTTAATAAACCGACGCTAAACTCCACAATTCTTGTAGTGATCGTGTAGTTTCATATATATATATATATATATTTATATATATATATATATATATAGGAGAAGACTCAAATTTGGGCTGAGTCTTTCATTTAACTTAAATCTAATGGTCAGTGAAGTAATAAATTATAACATGTTAGATTTAAGTTAAATGAAAGGCTCAAATTAGGTGTAAGAGTTTTTATTAGACTTACACTGATGTAAGAAGATCTTGCCCCATATATATATATATATATATATATATATATAATTCATCAGAGATCATATTCCCTTGGTCTCAATAGAGTCTTCTAACCTAAAGTTCAATATTCTCTACCTTTTATCATTCAACACATATACATCTAAAGTAACTTAATTATAAAACATCTTATTATTGTTCTATCTCATGGCTTTTGCTAAGAATTTGATTCCAATGATTTCAAATAAATCCAAAACATTTCTTTATACCAAAAATTCATTTTTACCATATAGTTTCATAAAAATTTTATAGATTATTACCAAAACAGGTTACTCTATTCTCATGGAGTCACTAGTATAGAAATAGAACTAAGGCTCAAGAATACTCCCCTTACCTTGAAATGGGTCTAAAAACTAGATTCTTCATGGGATCTGGGGAGAAACTCCACGTCTCAAACGGTAATACTTCCTAAGAACTAGAGTTCTTTCTAACGTCACAAAATATATTACTATTAGAAAGAGAAAGAGTAGAGAAATAGGAACTAGATTTGAAAGATGGACTCTGGAAACTTATTTAGATCTGAGAAGGACAGACGTTTGAACTCAGATCCAACAGAGATTCAGAGCTATTGAAAACTTTCTCTAAGATGGGAGAGGAAGAGAACAGAGAGATAAGAGAAAGAGAAGTGGTTTTTGTGAGAAATGAAATTTCTCAATGCAGAAGTCCTTAAATATCCTTCAAACTCACACGTTCTCGCTTGAGCGAGCACATCCTCACTTAAGTAAGCTCTTCCTTGCTTAAGCAAGATAACCAGACAGTGATTTTTTTGATATCCTTACTTGAGTGAGAGGTATTCTTGCCTGAGCGAGAACGGGTCCAGAGAGCATCCTATTTTCCTACAACACCTCACCTGAACGAGTTCTATCTCACTTAGACGAGTTGCTCCTAGCTTGGGCAAGCTCCCTTCTCGCTTGAACAAAAATTCCTATACCAAAACTTATCTTTTTATCCAAAAACAAGGGAATAAAAATGAGGGTGTTACATTGGTCACTTTTTGAATAAAAGAATAATGTTATATTCTCTCATGGAGAAGATATCTTGCATTTTCTCGAGACATGTGCAAATATTTAATTAACACTCATATGGCATAATAGTATATGATCTATGAAGGGCAAGGTACAGCGTTATGATGTTATTTCTTATTATCATTCTCTCTTAAACAATTTTTTTTATTTTTTATCTTATATTTAAATATATTTAATTAATTAAAAAATTATTTAATTTAACTAATGCAACAATTTATAACATTAACGTATAATTTCTCTATCATCATGTGTTATATATTAATAAGGCCTATGTATACCTATGCTACCTAAGTCTTATGCAATAAAAAATCTAATACATTCTAACTTTAATAAATTAAATAAATAGTTGTAATTGATCAAATATAGTTTGTTTACGTATTTTTTCTTTTAATTATGAAATTATTAATTGATTCATTGAATTAATTTAAATAATTATTTAAGCGCAGCGATTTATAATGTTATTGTGTAGCGTCTCTATATTTACGCGTTTTAAATTATTAAGATCTTTATATACTAATGTTACCTTGAGTCTCATGCAATACAAGCTTATCTAATGATTTTTTAAAATTTTTCTTAATTAAATAATTATCTTTACCAATTAATTTTAATATATTTTTCATTTCTCTTCTTAAATGTTATTCATTTCACTAAATACAATTAAGTTTAAGTCATTATTATTATTATTATTATTATTATTATTATTATTATTATTATTATTTTGATAAATTAAATTTATTTCTTCATTTTATTACACAAATTTTTGCAGTATCGATGTGTGAATTAAATTACTTTTGATTGTCCAAAAAATATAAGAGATTTATGTATAACTTACTCTATCTTAAATTCTTTTTCAACATTAATCATAAGTTAAATATAAATTCAAATATTTTATTTACAGATAATGTTTTTAACAATTTACAATATAGTTGTGTGATCTTCCTTCACCTTCCATATTGTTTCTCTTACGATACATGTATAATCGTATTATCTTATATCTTAAACATTATAATCTTATGAAAATAATTTTAATTTCAAAGTAAACTTTAATTTACTAAATTAATTTTAATCAACTAACTTCATAATTTTTAGATAGAACTACATGACTTTGAGTTCTCCATTGCACTTGAGAATACGTAAAAGTGGGAATTGGACTTGTCAAGTCAAAACAATTTTTAAAATAATTTTTTTAACATTTTAACAAATAATTTGTCTTCTTTTAAAATAAAAATAATAATTATTATTCTTTAGGAATTAAATAAATATTTTTTAAAATTAAAATAAATTTTCATAATTAATCTAAGATAACTGTTATTTAAATAGACATTGTATAGTGCTAATACCTTCTCTACACGTAAATGACTTTTGAACTCATTTTTTGTTTTAAAGATCATATTATTTTAAAAGTTTTTACGGTTAAAAGATACTTTTCTTAAACATGTTTTTGTCGTACTATTGTGATTGTCCAGTTGTGACAACCATGTAGAAATTTACATATATTTTCTGATAATCTTGCCTGAGTAAGACCTGGTCCAACGAGCTCCTCATTTTCCTATGTCATCTCGCCTATGCAAGATACCTTCTCGCCTAAGCAATAGTAAAGTTGGGGCAATACTATCTGTTTTCTCATAAGCGAGACTCATCTCACCTGAGTAAGAATACTTTGCAGTGAATGGTCTAAAAGACCAGTCTCGCTTGAATGAGATCTCCTGCAGTTTTAAAAAGTTTAGAATTTTCTATTTTAAAAACAAATATAATAAAATATAATAATAAAAATAAAAGTGTTACAGGACCAAGAGAAAATTAATCAAACTCAAAGAGACAACTATGTGCATATCAAACATGTTAAACATCAAGAAAAGAATCATATTGTACTTCAATCACATTAAAACATGCAATCAAAAAGAGTAGCCTTAAGTTAATTACAAGTCAAGTTCTAGAAAACAAATTCTTAAGGGATAATCATACACAACAATAAGGAAAAGGGTGTTATCAATTAGATTAGGATAAATATTCTCATAAAATGCTCAAACTTTGAATATGTGGGCTAATTCAATATAGAGTAGAAAAGTAAGGAACTTAGCTAATTATCAATTTCCTAAAAATAATCTCTAATTCAGTAATTATCACTTAATATGCTTTTATCTCAAAAAATTGGGTTCCTTGAATACAAAAGTTTCAAATTATAAAAGTAAAGGAAGCATAAGAATTCAGTTAAGAACATACAATAAGAAACATATTATTAGATAAATACACCCCTTTATACGTAAAGTGTAACATTGTCCTTAATGTTAAAAAGAGAAGGAAAGGAAAACTAAATGCAATGAAGGAAAGAATGAACATTCCAAGTTTAACCCCTTCTTACTTTCATGTTCCATGAGATGTATGAAGTTAGAAAGAAAACAAAAGTTTTGGGACCACAAAATCTTGATGTTGAAGTATGAGGTATAGTGATTGGATACGTGTTTGGTTAGATTTGAAAATTTTGAAAAATGAAAGGATGTTAGCATGTTGGAAGATCTAGGAAAGAGAACTTTTACACATTGAATGCGAGTGGGACTTCATGTTGAATGCTTACATGGAGGAAGAGAAATTATCCAAGTGAAATAGTCTTATAGGGATTTGTGAATGACTTGAAACCTTTTGCTTCTTCTTTTTTGTCACATTTACTTTCCTTGTTTAGAAAGTTCCTCTTATCAAACATCTTGAATAAGTCCTGTTGACTTAATTTTATTCAATTTTTACTTTAGAATTTTATTCTCTTCTACTTTTTGACAAGATCTCTATGGTTTGATTCACAACATTTTCCTATGTTACTTGATCAAATTTTAATCTTGTTGTAATGATATGTTTCAAGTTACTTCCTTTTTCCTAACCAAGACATTATTTGAGGATAAACAAATCTCAAGTATGAGGAGGTTGATAAGTCTATATTTTGTCATGATTTTATAGCTCATATTTACATGCGTGACCATTATTTTATTAGAATTTCATACTAATTTTTTTTAATAATTATGCAATTTAGTATGAAAATGTCATAATGAGATTTTGGGTGCATTTTGGGCTTAAATTAAATGAAAAATAGGGCCACGTCATAATAAGCACGCCCATTCCTTAGCAACCAGCACGCTCATGCTTTGAAACCTATACACGGCTATGCATATTGGTGAGCACAACTATGCTTGCCTTTGAGAGATCCAACTTTAAAATAACATTAGGGTTTTGAAACCCTATTTAAAGAACCTCATGGACAACAACTTAGACATCTTCATCTTGAATCTTAGTTTTGGCCAATTGTTAACGACTATTGGAGCTTTAAGAGCGTGTCTTGGGATAAAAAAAAAAACTTTCTCCATCTCTTCTCTATTGGAGACTCCTTTAGTTTGCATTTACTTTTCAAATGGTCATGGATTGGTTTATTATTATTTTATTTTCTATTACATTATGTCTAGCTAAATTCACAGCTAAAATAATGATAGATCTTTCGCATGACTCTATGTGACCTTTATGCTTGATAATATTTTCAATTTTCTTTCTTAATTGATGTTTATCCTATTATGCTATATTTGTATGTTCAAAATTGATAACTCTTAAACATACTATAATTAATTATATTTTAAGTGACCGTATCACATATAGTTAATAGATTTATAGGGTAAAACGAGATAAAGAATTAGGTGAATCAATATTTGTTTTTCTCTTTCAATCATTATTAAATTAACAATTTACAAACTCTTTATGTTTTCTCTTCCTTTTACATGACTATTGGGAGTAATAACTTAGAGAAAAAACTGTCAACATTGTATGATTATTAGAAGTTAATTGCTTTTGTACGAGTGCTTGACAATAATAAAGAAATCATAATTATAATTAATCTAAAAATAAACATAGAGCAGTGTAAAGGTAAATTCATATGCCTTAGAATTATTTTTGATTAGTTTATTATCAAAGGTTGCAGTATTTTAATTCATCTTAATTACTTTTATATTTGAATCCTTGTTTTAATGAATTTTGTATGTCTTAAGTTCAAACAATTGAATTAAAATATTCTTGGTACTTGGAAATAAATCTCTATGGGCGATATTTATAAAATTTATTTTAGAAATTCTTTATTACTTTTTAACAGATACACTTACTTACGAATAAAAGGACATGTAAATGGCTTGAAACCTTTTGCTTCTTTCTTTTGTCATGTATACTTTCCTTGTTTAGAAAGTTTCTCTTGTCAAATGTCTTGGATAAGTCCTAATGACTTTATTTTTTTACTCATTTTTCTTGTCTCATAAATGAACTTCCTCTTAATTTTATCTAATTTTTATTTTAAAATTCTATTCTCTTGTACTTTTTGACAAGATCTTTATGGTTTGGTTCACAACGTTTTCCTATGTTACTTGATTAAATTTTACTTTTCCATTAAAGTTCTAATTCTTTGTTATTCCACATGTGCACTTTAACTCCTTATCTTTCTAATATCTAAAAAATTTTAATTTAAAATTATTTATTCCTAGAGATACACAAGAGCAACAATTAGACTCATCGATTTAAAATAAAATTTTCAAACCTTTTTATCTTGCTTTTTTAAATAAATTCTTTTTCTCTTTTATTTAAAATAATAATAATAATTCTTTATAAATAAATTTTATTTTAATTAAAAATAAAATATATTTTAAGTCAATTTTATTTCAGTAACAATTAATTAGAAGCAACCATTTAAAATAATTATTACCTTTAATATGTTGTCGAAGTCAACGCTGAATGAATTGATTAAAACCTAAATAATACATAAAACATTGTGCACAGCCATGACTCACCTGCAGAAGAGAAATAAAGACAACAAGGTGACACGCCCATGAGACCCAACACCTAACTGCAGCAACTATGCATCTTTTGGTAGCCTTTTATAATGCCAAGCACGCCACCACGTATCATTCTATGTCACATCGATGATTTGATTCTCCTTTTTAATTTTGTTGCATATTTCAACTCTTGTTATTTACTTGTATTTTCAAATACACTTTTTTAATTAAAAATTGTAAAAATACGAGTAAAAATTATTAAATTATAAAGAAAATTAAATATTAGTAAAATTTTAATATATTTCAATCAATAACAAAAATACGTTACTAATTTTTTATTTTTCATCAATGAATGTTATTTATTTCTTGTTGTTTTCTTTCTCAAAAATAAATGAATTAAGATAAATCACATACACACTCTTTGAAGTGTAATAAAATTTCGCTTGATATTTTTCTTTCATTTTATATATTACTTTAATCTTTCTGATTCATATAACAGTATAAAAGAATTAAAATGATTCTGTAATACAGAAAATTTGTAATATTTTATTATTACATAAATCAAAGAGGGTTTATATAACATAAAAAAATAAAAAAAAATATTGAATAAAATTTTATTAAACATCTAGACCTAGTGTGGCCAATCAATTATAGCAATGAAAGTAGTGCACATGGCATATCTCACATACGTGTGTGGCTCTCATTCTGTTGGGGACCCAAGGCATCCAAGGCATTCATGTCCCTCCCATTTCTTTTGTCTTCAACTTTGCTTTGTGGGTCTCATTTGAAAGCTCCTACTCACAAAATTTATTATCTCATCCATAATCTTTATCTTTTTTTTTTTTTCACTCTGTTTTACAAAACTTTTCTAATTTTTCTTGTTTCCAATAAATTAATTTATAAAATTGCGAGTGCAATTTATTTTTTTAAATTATAAAAATATAATTCCTGTTTTTAAAATTATAGAGCATTGGTTATTTTATTTTATTTATTTTTATTATGTTTAAGACTAATTAACTATTATTTGATGTTGATAAATGTAATTTTATAATTTTTAGTGTTTAATTAAGTGATGCGCATAATTTTTAGAATTAATGCATCTTTATTAATTTCTTTCTTGTTCAATTTTTCTTTCTAAAATTATCATATCATATGTTATTATTACCGTGGTTATTAGAACTGGACTAGTCATTGAATTGATAAAGACACTAATTTAAACTGTGATTCAACATGGTTGAACTGATAATAATTAAATAATATTACATATATAATATTCATAATTTTATACGACAAAACATAATACACAAACCAAATCAAATATAAAGTTCAAAAGAAATTATAATATCTTGACTCTAAATATAAATAAAAATAATTAATATTATTAAGTATTATTACAATCATTAATATTAAATTCTTTGTATCCAAGTATATTAGCTTCTCCCCTTAATCCTGCAATATGTTAGCGCCCTTGTCGAAGCAATGTCATGCAGAGGAGAGTTGCATCGTGCCAGAGTAGTGTTGCACAATAGCATCATACAGGGGTTGCCAGAGCAGCGTTGTGGGGGCAAAGCAACAACGTCGCACAACATCACAGTGCAGAGGCAAATAAGGAATGATCCATTTTTTGGTTTTGTGGTTTAGAAGTGAAAAGAAAAGAAAAGAAAAGAAAAAACAGATGACAAGGGATTTAGTTTTCACTTTTAATTTAAAAAAAATATATTTTAAAACTTTTATAAAATTATTTTTTTAAAATAAAATAAAATTTATTTGATAATTTAATTTTTAAATTTTTTTAGTTAAATTTTTATTAGTTTTAGAATGAAAACAAAAATATCTGACTAGTAATTCTGTTTTTTAGTTTTAAAAATTGAAAATAAAAAATTATTTTTAAAAGTAGTTTTTTAAATTTACATAATAAATGGGTTTTTTATTTTTTATTTTTAAAAGTAAAAAACTATATTTAAAAACAGAAAATAAACAACTTTTAAATAATCATTTTTTTTAATTTTTTAATTATTAATTTATTTTAGTTTTTTTTCACAGCTAGTTACCTGATTTCTCTTTAATAATGGATGATCTAATTTCGACCATATAAATTATTACTCTCTTTTGCATGTGTATGTTAATATATATATATGTATCATACAGTGTTCAAGTTATAATAGAATTTTTTTAAGGTTTGCTTATGTGTTTAACGAAGATTTTATATGACAAATGCATATGTTAACATGTAATGTTAATCTTAATATATTAATAAAATAAATTATTTTATTTTTGTGTATGTGTATATAATCTTTACCTTCTTTATCAATATCATTTTCAAGTAAAAAGACTTTTTTAAAAAATATAACTTCATATTATAGGAAAGAGATGATTGAATCTTGAATGGTTGGAGGTTGGAGAGGTGAAAGTGAAATATCATAAATTACTTTTTCCTCCACTAATATAAAAAATAGAAGATGACCCAAGATGTGTAATTGTGGTATAGAAGTCTCTTTGTTGACATTATGAATAAACATAATCCATGTCAAAATTTCTAACCTATAATGTTCAAGACATGATACATTCTAATTTGTAATTTTATTTTTAGGTAAAGGGAAGAAAAGATTATTAGTTCTTTCAATGGCATGATAACGAGGTAAATCCTAAGGAGAAAAAACTATAAAATCACAATTGAAGAATATGGATGCTTTGTAGAAGAAGAAGAAATTTCTAATGGTGGTTCTTAGGATGTCATGGTTGTTGATGTTTGCTCTTGCTTCCATGGTGGCCAAAGGGTAGTGTCAGGATTTGATTAGGAAGTTGTTTTATTGTTATGTGGATATTTGAAAAAATATGTACTCTTTTTGCTAAATGTATTGTACTTAGTAAAAGAAATATCAATCTCTATGTGTAATGGAATGCTTTATATATGAACCTTGTTAATAGTGGCTTGGGACTTTATGGGATATGTTGGGAGCTATTTTGTTATCTACTTATAACAGAATGGTTGTAATTAGATTAGTTAGTTAGTGGTGGTTGTAATGCCTATATAAGGCATATTCCATTTTTAATCTAATAACAAGAATTCCCATAGATCTCTTTTTTCTTCTCAAAACAGTTTTTACTCTTTTTCTTCGCGATAGAATTTTGCAGTATCTGTTTTCATAACAGATTGGTATCTCGAGCTTGGTTGGATATCCCTGGGAGGTGTTCTTTGTGAATCAAAGAATTGGGATGAGTTCTGCGAAATTTGATATCGAGAAATTCACGGGCAAGAATGATTTCAACCTTTGGAGAATAAAGATGAGAGCACTTCTAGTTCAACAAGGACTTGAAGAAGCACTGGCTGGTGAATCAAAAATGCCAGCCACATTGTCTAATAAGGAGAAGAAGGAGATGCTTGATAAGGCCCATAGCGTCTTGATTCTTTCTCTGGGGGACAAGGTTCTGAGAGAAGTCGCGAAGGAAAAGACAGCTACTGTGGTTTGGCTCAAATTGGAGAATCTGTATATGACCAAATCTTTGGCCAACAGGTTGTATTTGAAGCAGAAATTGTATACGTTCAAGATGCCAGCGGGAAAGGGGTTGGAAGATCACGTAGATGATTTCAATAAGGTCATTCTTGATCTGGAGAACATTGAAATCAAAATCGATGATGAAGACCAAGCCCTGTTGCTTCTGAGATCGTTGCCCAATGAGTTTGATACTCTATCAGACACGCTCATTTATGGCAGAGATGCATTGTCATTGGAGGAGGTCCAGTCTGCCCTGTTCTCGAAGGAGCTGAAGCGAAAGTCTGAGGCAGGACGAGATCAAGATGCTGAAAGTCTGTATATGAGAGGCAGGTCAAAAAAGAAAGAATCTAAAACCAAGAAGGGTTCAAGATCAAAGTCGAAAAGAGGCAAGAAGAGGAAGTGTTTTATCTGCGGGAGTGAGGAACACTTGAAGAAGGAGTGCCCAGAAAACAAGAAGAAAAAGAAGCACGAAGATCAGAAGAGTAACAACGGTGATGCTAATGTTGTTTCAGATAGATACGAAAGTACAGAAGTTCTGTGCATTGCAGAAGAAGAGGGAAAATCAGAATGGGTTCTTAATTCAGGATGCACATTCCATATGTGCCCTAACAAGGACTGGTTCATTTCCTATGATGATAGCCATGGAGGAAAGATTCTGTTGGGTAACAACAAGGCCTGTAAGGTGATTGGAATTGGTGACATTAAACTGAAACTTGCTGATGGAACCATAAGGATCTTGCAAGGGGTAAGGCATGTACCAGAACTAAAGAGAAATTTGATTTCTCTTGGAATGCTTGATACACAAGGCTATGTGTGCAAGGTTGAAGGTGGAGTTCTGAAGATCTCCAAGGGTTCTATGGTACTAATGAAGGGAAAACTAGAACATGTTTTGTATCTTCTTCAAGGGAGCACTTTGATAGGAACTGCTGCCACTACAGTTTCTGAGAAAATTCAGTCTCAAGCAAGTCTTTGGCATAAAAGGCTTGCACATATTAGTAAAGGAGGATTGAAGGAGTTGAGCAAGAAGAAACTATTGGGCAAAGATAGTATTGATACATTAGAGTTTTGTGAACATTACATTTTTGGCAAGGCAAAGAGATTGAAGTTTGCCACTGCAACTCATCATACAAGAGGCACTCTCGATTACATTCACAATGATCTGTAGGGTCCATCAAGAGTCCCTTCTCACAATGGAGCAAGGTATTTTTTATCCATCATCGATGATTTCTCAAGGAAGGTGTGGATTTACATTCTCAAGAATAAAAATGAATCCTTTGCAAAATTTAAAGAATGGAAGGTCTTAGTTGAGACTCAAACCGGGACAAAGGTTAAAAGGTTTAGAACCGATAATGGCTTGGAGTTTTGTTCTGAAGAATTTGATAAATTATGTAAGGAGAATGGTGTTATTAGGCATAAGACAATTAAAGGAACCCCTCAACAGAATGGGCTTGCTGAGAGAATGAACAGGACAGTCATGGAGAGAGTTAGGTGCTTACTGTCTAATGCTAATTGCACTGCACATTTCTGGGCTGAAGCTGTAATGACAGTGGCTTATTTGATAAATAGATGCCCATCTACTGCTATTGGCATGAAGACTCCAAAAGAGATGTGGTCTAGCCATCCTCCAAATCTTGAAAACTTGAGAGTTTTCGGGTGTGTGGCTTATGCTCATATCAAACAAGGCAAGTTGGATCCAAGGGCTCTAAAATGCATGTTTCTGGGATACCCGCAAGGTGTTAAAGGGTTCAGATTGTGGTGCATGGAAAAAGGGCATCCAAGGGTATTGATCAGCAGAGATGTTGTGTTCAGAGAATCTGAAATGTATTATTTTGAGAAGGTTTCAAGTCAGAAACATCAAAAGAATGATGAGAAAGTTTAGTTGGAGGTAGAGACAGTACAAAGGCATCTTGTTTTTTATTTTCAAGAACACTTTCTACAACCTATTCAAGAAAGAAACACTGAAGCTAAGGTAGATACTGAAGTGCAAGAGGAAGATGGTCTGCAGGACTATCTACTGGCTAGAGATCGAGAAAGAAGAGAAATCAGGCCACCAACCAGGTTTGCTCATGCAGACATGGTTGCTTTTGCACTCACTGTAGCAGAGAAAATTGAAGGAAATGAGCCTAGGAGTTATAGTGAAGCTGTGAATGGCAAGCAATCCCAAGAATGGGTTGCTGCTATGAATGAAGAATTGAGCTCTTTACATAAAAATGGTACTTGGATGTTGGTAGACAAGCCAAAAAGGAAGAAACTTGTCAGCTGCAAGTGGATTTTCAAGCTGAAGGAAGGGATTCCAGGAGTGGAGAAGGTTAGATTCAAAGCAAGACTAGTGGCTAGGGGTTTACACAAAGAGTGGGCATTGACTACAATGAGGTCTTCTCTCCTGTGGTAAAACACTCTTCAATTAGAATTATTCTAGCCTTGGTAGCACAAGAAGACATGGAATTGGAATAGCTTGATGTAAGAACAGCTTTCTTGCATGGAGAACTTGAAGAGCAGATTCACATGACCCAACTAGAAGGCTTCATCAAGAAGGGCGAAGAAGATAAAGTTTGCTTATTGAAAAGGTCACTTTATGGTCTTAAGCAATCCCCTCGGCAGTGGTACAAAAGATTTGATACATTCATTGTTAAGAATGATTTTAAAAGGTGCGAGTATGATGGTTGTGTCTACTTGAAGAACACTGAGATTGGAGCTGCCATCTACCTTCTACTCTATGTAGATGACATGCTAATTGCTTGTAAAAGCAAGGTTGAGATTGAGAAGGTGAAGGTAATGCTTGAAAATGAATTTGAAATGAAGAATATGAGGGCTGCTAGTAAGATTCTGGGTATTCAGATTTCAAGGGATATATCCAAGGGAACCTTGTTCATCAACCAGAGGGACTACATAGCTAAAGTGTTGAAGAAGTTCAATATGGATCAATCTAAGGCAGTGACGACTCCTATGGCGCAGCATTTCAAACTTTCTCAGCAGGATTCACCCAAGACAGAGGAAGAAAAGGATTATATGTAGAAGGTTCCTTATGCAAATGCAGTAGGCAGTATCATGTATGCAATGATTTGCACTAGGCCAGATTTGGCTTATGCCATGAGTTTGGTAAGTAGGTACATGGGGAAGCCAGGAAAGCTGCATTAGGAGGCTATGAAGTGGATTTTCATATACTTGAAGGGAACATCTGATGTTGGCTTGCTATACTTGAAGCATGATAGCAGTTCTGCAAATGTTACTGGTTTTGTGGACTCAGATTATGCTGGCTGTTTGGATTCCAGAAGGTCCTTGACATGTTATGTTTTTCAGTTCTATGGTAACACTGTTAGCTGGAAATGCAATCTTCAACATGTAGTTTCCTTATCCACTACTGAAGCCGAATTCATTGCTATTATTGAAGCAATGAAGGAAGCAATCTGGATGAAGGGAATGGCAGCAAGTTTGAAGGTAGAAAATGCAGTTCCTAAGCTGTTTTGTGATAGCCAAAGTGGGATACATTAGGCCAAGAATCAAGTCTACCATGAGAGAACTAAACATGTAGATGTTAAGCTCCATTTTGTGAGGGAGGTTATTGTAAAAGGAAAAGTGATTCTGGAGAAAATTAGCACAAATGACAATCCAGCTGATGCATTTACGAAAGCATTACCAGTGCCTAAGTTCAAACACTGTTTGAAGATTTTGAAGGTTGTATAGCATAAAGTCAAGCCAAGGTGGAGAAATTGTTAATAGTGGCTTGGGACTTTATGGGATATGTTGGGAGCTATTCTGTTATCTACTTATAACAGAATGGTTGTAATTAGATTAGTTAGTTAGTGGTGGTTGTAATGCTTATATAAGGCATATTCCATTTTTAATCTGATAACAAGAATTTCCATAGATCTCTTTTTTTTTTTCTCAAAACAGTTTTTACTCTTTTTCTTTGCGATAGAATTTTGCAGCATCTGTTTTCATAACAAACCTAAATGCAATGGAATGCTTTGTAGTTCACTTATTAGAATATTTTGTGTCTAACTCTAATTTGATACAAAATTTTAGTTACCATTGTTATTTGATTTTTTTATATTAAATTTGTAATAAGTACATTAGTTAAACCATAAATCTAATTTAGGTAAATCTCAGAATATATATAATGTAAATACAGATTTTGAAGGCATTGATATTATGAACATGTTTTATAGCAATAAAATAGTATATAACAATATAAAGAAAAATATTGATTGTATTTCATTAGATAAAGAGCAAAACAATTGTCTAATAATGTAAATGGAAATTAAATTTAAAATATAAAATAAACATCTAATACTTTGTCATTATTTGCAAAACAAAAAAAAAAAATCACCATGACCTTACTAAATAAGTATAAAATATCCCTATAAAATTATAAATTTTTAAATACACCATATGGTTTGTGATTTTTTGGTACCATGCACTTGTTTACGTTTTTGCTCCCAACATTAGTACACTCTTTGAAAATGCATTAAGAGTAAATCCTTTAGTTAGTACTCCAAGATTGATTATCTCTGCAATTTGAGATGGGTGTGTAAATGCTTTAGCAACTAGTCTATGATTATTATTTTTTGCACTTTATGATGATTGTTTCTTTTTTTTTTTTCTAGCATTTTTCTTCTGTGTAGTCAACAACTAACTAGTCAAGCATATTTATTCATTAAAACTATAAAAAAAAAGGATAAAAATCACCCTTATTTCTTTTTTTAGGTATCAATCTCTTAGGTATAGTCTTCCATTTGCATGTCTTATTTAGATTACTTCTCCTAAGCTGATCATCCACACATTTATTTAATGATAATTGTACTATTTAGATTACATCTCCTAAACTCTTATGCATTAGGCCGTCAAATTATTGTATTACTCACATGTAGTGCATTCAATTATGTCAATGGCTTTTCTCTTGGCCATATATACTTGGTGTTTAGATAATTTAATCTCCCATCTCTCATTTGCATCACTAATCAATTCATTTATCTTTATATTTGGATATGCCTTAAGGTATATATGAACTTCTTAACAAGAAAACTTATTTTTTAAAGTCCTGCGGCAAGTATAAGTTTTAGTAAAATTGACAACTTGAAAATATTTAAAGATTGTGGAATTTGAAATCCTAAAATAGAAAAGGAAACATTCCATACAATTTACAACCATCATTTTTTTCACTTTTTTAGGCACACATTTTTTATGCACAATAAATGTACTCCTTAATTTCCTCCTTCTCCTTCATGCATCTTAAATCTAGGAATTTTTTTTTTCTAATAGCACCTTCATCTTCATGATTATTTGGACTATGTAAGTCTTCTAAATCACCATTTTTATCATCAAAATCATCAACATCTCTTAATGGCTTAAGATTCAGTTGCAGATGTTGCATCAACCTCAACATTATTCACTTCATTCCCTTTGGCAAATAGTGGTATAGGCTTCCAATTGTCATCAAAATCACTATTACCCAATGATGTATTGTTATCATTGTCTAGTTCATCTCCTAACTTGCTAACAAAGTTTGCATCATCTTCAATTTTTGTTCTCCAATTGGTGATTCCTAATATTCATTTTCTTCAATTTCACTATCTAACTCCACTCCCTCCACATATTCTGCTTTTATTGGCATTTGTATCAAAACATGGTTCAACAAATATAGGAGTATCAATTAAATGCCCCACAAATATTTTTACTATCTTAATTCCTTTGACATTCTTTAAAAAGTTCAACACCTTATTATTACAATTCAATGATCTCAAACCATCAATGAGGTCGAATTTTAGATCCTTACATCATAAGTACTTAAAGAAGGGGTACTCAATGCTTTTTATTAACTTTATCAACTCAATATAAAAAATTTCATTTGAGTCTCTTTCTCAATTAGTTTCTTCCACTTTTTTATCTACATATAAAAAGGGATGTTCCACAAACAATCCACCATGGTGTATCTTTAATTGAATGACATGATGTACACTTGGTCTACAAAATACAATAAAAAAAGTATTTTAAAATCAAAATTATATAGAAACCACATTTTTAATTCAAAATATCATACACCGAAGACTGCTAAAATTGAAAAACCCTAAATCATTTGAGTTAGGACCATATATGTGACTTCTCCCAATGCATGCAAAGTGAATAAAAAATTATGTACATTGACACATAATTTTTGGCAACTTTCAACCCTCCTCTTAAAGAATTCTTTACCATACTTTTCTTTTATGTGTGTGGATTGCTAAATTGAAATTTTACTTTTCTCTCTATTCAACAAATTTCACTATAATCCTGCCACTCTATTCAACAAATTTATGCCATATTTTTTTTAATTTAAAGTTTTCTTAGACAAATTATAAATAAAAGAATTTCAACTTGTAACCTTAATATTTTAACACATCACATATACGTATAATTTTATTAAAATAAAATAATTATACTTTAAATAACTTAATAACTAATAATTCTTATGGTTAAACACCTTAGCACTGTAAATGTCCACATCATTACATTGTTAAAAATTAAATGTCAAATTAAAGAAAAAGAAAATTTTTTAATAAAAAAATTAAAAGAATAAAATCACTAAATTAAAAGTGTAGAGATTAAAATCCAATAAATTTAAAAGTTGAAAAACTAAAAGTCCAATTAAATTTTTATATTAATATATTAATTTATATCTTTTATTTAAAAATATTAATTTTAATATTTATTTAAAGTAAAAAATTTATTGACTCAACTTTCTTTCTCTATAACTCCATTTTTCACAATTCCTTATAAAATTTTATTATTCATTTAAGTGAATTTTTTTTCATTATTTTTGCTCTTTTTTTTTTATATTTGTTTCTTTTTGTCATTCATTTTGAATTCTTTTCTCTCATTTGCTTAATTTTTTTCTGGTTCACTTGAATAATTGTTTTCACTCATTTTCACATTTTCTTACTTAACTTTTCGCCTCACTTGCATAATTTTTTTCACAAATTTTACGTTCTGGATCACATATATTAAATTTCTATTGTGATAATAATTCTCCTATATACATGAAATCTGAGTTGCTAAGTTAAGATTATATGTATATTTTTAGTCGGTGTTATTTACAAATAACATTTTATAAAATATTGTCTGCGTTCTATATTATAAACTCTTGGTAAAATAAAATATTTGTTAAAATTTCCATCAAATTTGATTAAAATACACTTAAAATGTAGGTTTTATTATATCATTTAATTTATAAATTATTATATTACTAAAATATTGTTAGCCTTTAATATACTTATTTGAAAAATTATATCACAATATTTTTAAATTGTTTTTAATTCACAATTCTTTCCTAAATTCATTGGCACGACATCCGAAATTAAATCAGCTTAATATATTATTTATTTGTCTTTCCTTTGTCATTTTCTATTTATCTTTTGCTTTTCCGCTTTTGCTTTTGTTTTCTCAGAAAAAGAAAGTTCTCCAAACAGAAACGTTGACTCATTGCTTATCTTCATTCCATTAACTACTTGCAAGTGTAGCAACCTACCGCTTCTTGCTTGCCCGAAAAAACACTTTTACCTCATAAATTCTCCATCAAACGAACAATCCTTTCCTTAATACCCATTCTACAATTTGCCAAACCAAATCTCAACCCATTCCTTAATCAATTACCAAAGCCCCCAACTTTTCCAGGAAAATTTCCCTGGAAATTTCATTCTCTATATTTTCTCAAGAAAGTTGCTAGCAAATTTTCTCGGAAAATGGAAGGTCGCCGGAGGGTAACGCTCTATGATCAAATGACAGCTGGCAACAGTAGTAGCCGAGACTCG
This sequence comes from Abrus pulchellus subsp. cantoniensis, assembly GCA_024086825.1. Classification (NCBI taxonomy): domain Eukaryota; kingdom Viridiplantae; phylum Streptophyta; class Magnoliopsida; order Fabales; family Fabaceae; genus Abrus; species Abrus pulchellus. The sequence continues at coordinate 20,227,173 of CM044056.1, forward strand.
CTAGCCAGCTTGATGCTCGACGACGTCGTTTTCAAGAAGACCGAAGCCGAAGGGAGCCGCAGGCTGAGCCGAAGCGGAAGCCGAACCCTCCAAGACATCATCTACGAAGATGAACCCAACAATAACAACAACGTCAAGGATCATCGCAAGCCGTGGCAAGCCTTGAAGGACAAGCTTCGGTTCAAGCACACTAACGTTAATGATAATGTTAACACAACAACGTTGCCATCATCTCAAGCTCACCTTGACTCGGCCGCATCAACTCAGCACAACTCGGCCGCACAACAACAAAACGACGTCATCGAGGAAGACGTTAACGATTCAGATCCGACAACCCAATTGGAGTCTCCGGTCGACAACCCTGTCGCCGAGAGCGACTCCTCCGACGAGGGAAACAACCACGCGCCGGCGGGGATGTCGCTGATGGATTTGTTAGAGGAAACGGAGCAGGAAATGGATTTGTATAGAATGAGTGATGATGATGACGTTGAAGAATATGGCAAAGAAGAAGAAGGGGGTGGCGCAGAAGAAAAGTGTGGTGTGGTGGAGTATAACTGCTGCGTGTGCATGGTGAGGCATAAAGGTGCGGCGTTTATACCGTGTGGACACACTTTTTGCAGGATGTGTTCTAGGGAGATTTGGGTGAACAGAGGGAATTGCCCTCTCTGCAATAATTTAATTTTGGAAATTCTTGATATATTTTGAACACGATAATTATTTTTAAGAGTGACAATGTTAGCAACCCGATTGTTGAATGTTTTTTTTTTTTAACATTTTTTATTATTGGTTAAAGTTTATTTTCAATAGATTCTAATTAATAAGAAAACAATGTGTTTAAAAAATATTTTATAAAATATATTGTAAGATGGAAGGGTTTAGGCCTTTGAGAGTGAATTATGGATGATTTTACTATCTCATTGTTTACTCTTTTAACGTTTTTCATGGGTCACGAGATGATTCAAAATTAAGGTATCAAGGATTGTTATAGTGTGGTCCTGCTTAGTTTAGGACCACGGGTGATGCACCTGTTTTATCTTCATATAACAAGTTGTGATATTATTTTCGGTATCATGGTGTAGGGAAGTTGATGATGTTAGGAGAATGACACTGCAAACCTAATCTACGAGGACAAAACAATATTTTATTGGTGATAGTTTTTCTTGCACTCTTCAACCATGACCTTTTACCACAAAACATTGTTCATCATTTCTTGAATGCTCTAAACAATTTTTACGGCATACAATCCCTTCCCAGTTTGGTTGATTTGAGACGAGAGGAAGACCCGTTAAGACACATCTTAATCTTCCAATATTACAGAACTATTCCTTTTCAACAAATAGTTCTTCACTCACAAATGAAATTTGGATGAACACTAGTAACACTTAAAAAAGACGACACAATGGTTTCTCTTTCTTATGACTTAACCATCGGTGTCCCTCCAAAGACACCATTATTTCCCCCTCCTCTTCTACATTCCTGGTGGAGGGTTCTACTAGCAATCTTCCTTTTCCTCCACATACCATAACCTTGTCGACGCCGCCACCGCTGAAGCTAATATCATCTTCCTCTTTGCGGATTTCAAGTTATTCTCGACCCAATCTGACTCGTACATGCTTACTACAAGAACTCAGCTACATTCTTGCAGATTGTGTCACATGCCAATGGAAATGGACCTGAGCCCTGGATAAAGAAATACATCTATAATGGGTTCTTATATCCTGCGGTAACATAACCCACACGTTGATGTGTGGGTTGAGAAGTTCAAGTTAATGGGTACGAAGGAGGAAGATGAGATGTGGATGTACATGTGTCTGGAGAATGAGGGGATGCATGATCCCAGGGGCTTAATGAATAAAATAATGCTTTTTTAAAAAATAATTATCAAAATAAAATAAAATGAAAACTTATTTTATGTTTGGATAAATTTTTGCCATGTAAGCATGTATTTTCTATATAAATTAGATGAAATTATTTTTTTATTTTAAATTTAATCATTTCATCTAAAAGAGGGACAAAATTCTCTATATGTTGACATCTGTCACTCAATTCTTATAAATAAGAGATGAAACAATCGATAGGTGTCAAGATACTAATAATTCATCTCAATTTAGGACAAAAGTATAGGATTTGGACATGTGTTTGCATCCTAATTATTTCGTCGACAAATGAGATAAAAAGCATATTCATTTCACCTATATTTGAGACGAAAGCCTTTTTAACCATTGGTCCCTCCCCTTCTGCTACATCCTTTTATCCATCCAAATTTGTCTATATAATGTTTGAAATGTGGAGATCTAAATCACCATGAAAAATTGATTATGGGTTACATGACTAACTGTTCAGAGGGCAAGTATTCTCGTCGAGAAGTAATAAAGGGTTTTAAAATAAGTTCTCGATATATCATTCCACAAATATTAATTTTCAATTACTAAAAATTTCTTAATTCAATTGTTTGAGCTTAAAATATGTGAAAATAAATAAGAACTAAAATTTAATTATAAAACTAATTATGAATAAAAGTAAATAATATAACACATGTCTTGGTTGAACTTATAAGAAAGGAACCTAGAGCATATGAGTTTTCTCATTCAATCCTTTATGTTATTTTTCTGTTTAACTCTAAATTTGATTTTCTTGTGATCACTAATTTAATTTTAGTCTCAAGTCGGTTACAAGTCAAGTTATAGAGCATAAATCCTAAAGAGATAATCACAAAAAAAATGAAAAAAAGGATACAATTAATTAAATTAGGATAAAAATCTCCTTTAAGGCTCAAAACTCACATTTGTGGATTAAAGTTTAATGTAGAGCAAAAAAGTAAGGAACTTAGCTAATTATTAGTTTTCAAAAGAAATAATAGTATCAATATTAATTACTCAACATGCTCTTCTATATGGAAAAGTTGAGTTCCATGAGAAAAAAAGTTTCAAATTAAATGCATAGACACTTTACTCAAGAACATGCAATAGCAATCATATAATTAGGAACCACTCTCTCATACTTAAAGCAAAATATTGTCCTCAATGTTTGAAAGAAATAAAATTAAATGCATGCAAGGAGGGCAAAAATAAAAAGAAATAGGCTCCCTAATAATTATGAGCGCAATAGCTTCTGGTGAGGAAGCACGACCATGCTAAAATTATATGCATGTCTATGCTTATAATATAAAGCTTTCTCTCACTACTGCGACTGAATGCACGGGCGTGCTTTTGAATTAGTGCTCAAAATGCGTGTGGGAACAATCAACTCAGCTCCTTCAAGCTTCCAATATTCTTATTCTTTATTCTAAAAAAAAATAAAAGTAAAATTATAATAAATAAAAAAATAAAATAAAAGACACAAGTTGCCTCCTAGGATCGCTTGTTTAACATTACGAGCCTGATGTTCCTGTTAAATCATGGTGGGAAAAAAATCAGTCTCAGAGGTGACTCTCTTGATATATAGTTGTTTTCCCAACAGCTTCTCCTCCACAACTCCTGTCACACCAGAAAGATTAATCATAGGAGGAGAATCAAAATAAAGAGAAGAAAATTTAAGCTCTAAGTCAAGTGCTTATTAGTAGATGGTTTGAGCTTTTGTCTTTTCTTCTTCTGAGATGGCTTTTTTCTTGGCCTTCTGTTTAGAGTTCCATTCTTTACAAAATTTAGAGAAGGGGAAGCAACATCCACAGCGTTCATAAAGTTACAGGTTTCTTGCCTAGAAGGGTTTAAAGAACTGAAAACTTGAAATACAACTTTCTCATCATCTAGTCTCAATGTGAGTTTTCCCTCTTGTACGTCTATGATGGCCCTTGCAGTGGCCAAGAACGAGCTCCCTAGTATGATAGAGACATCATCATCTTCCTTCATGTCAAGCACCACAAAGTAAGCAGGAAATATAAACTTCTCAACTTTTACAAGTACATTCTTCAATATGTCTTTGGGGTATATGATTGACCTATCTGCTAGTAGAAGTAACATGGAGGTCGGCTTAAGTTTATGCATTCCAAGCTTCCTGAAAACAGAATAAGGAATAAGATTAATACTTGCTCCTAAATCACATAAAGCTTTATCAATATGAGTTTTTCTAATTGTGCAAAGAATAGTAAAACTCCTTGGGTCCTTAAGCTTAGGTGGAAGTTTTTAAGGACTATAGCAGAGCACTCCTTGGTGAGTTTCATGATTTCATATGCTCTCACCTTCCTCTTATTGGTCAAAATCTCTTTTAAAAATTTAGCATATTTGAACATTTTGGAGATGACATCAATGAAAGACATATTGATGTGTACTTTGCCTAATAGGTTTAAGAACTTGTGGAACTCGTCATCATAAGGAGGGTGACCCTGCAACTGCTGTATGAAAGATATCTTAGGCTCATAGGGCCTTGGTTGAATAGGAAGCTCTTCCTTCTTTTCTTTTTCATGCTCTACGCTTGAAGCATAGCCTTGCTTATAGTGATGCACGACTGTGCTTTTATCATTGATATGAGTATACTTCTATAAGCATGGTCGTGCTTCTATTGCAACAAGGGCGTGCTCATTAGTAAGCACGAGTGTACCTGTAGAATTAGCATGGATGTGCTTCTCAGCAAGCATGGGTGTGCATGTGCTTCTATTCTGTGATTCTTGTAATTTCTTTCCACTTCTAAAGGTAATGACATTGCATTGCTTCTTTGGATTAGGTTCAAGCTGAGATGGTAGTATTCCTAGTGTTCTTTGACTCAAAAGATTACTAAGTTGTTGAAGTTGTCATTTTATCTCATATGTATAAGAGCTTATTTTTGTGAACTTTTTGTTCATTGTTTGAGCTTATTACTCTATCTGAAGGCTATATGTTATCATATACTCCAAAATTGACTGTTCTTTTGCCATTTTCTTCTTCGTTTTGCACTCCTTCCTTAGCCTACGTGTTGTCTTCTTGATTTCTAGATCAAATGAAAAAGCTGTAAAGCACTTAAAATGAGTGAGCATACACTAAAAAATTATAAAATCAAAACAAAAATAAATAAAATAAAAAATAATTTTTTTAAAAAAATAAAACAAAATTAAAATAAAGCAAAACACGAATTACTCAAATCAATTAAATTCAAAATTTTTTTAATATTAAAAAAGCAATCCCTGGCAACAGCGTCAAAAACTTGCTCATAAGGCAAGTGTATCTGTCGAAAAGTAATAAAGGGTTCTAAAATAAGTTCCTAAGATATTGTCCCACAAAAATTAATTTTCAATTACTATAGATTTCTTAATTCAATTGTTTGAGCCTAAAAGATGTTAAATTAAGTAAGAACCAAAATTTAATTATAAAATGAATTATGAATAAAAGCAAATAACACAACACACATCTTGGTTGAAATTATAGGAGAGGTGGCATATGAATTTTTTCATTCAATCCTTTATGTTATTTTACTATTTAACTCTAAATTTGATTTCCTTGTGATCACCAGTCATTCATACAAATACTATTAATACCTAATGATTATACAAGACATCAATGAGAGAAAGTATAAAGCACCTATGAACTTGTTAATTTAATAACAATTAGAAGGAAAAAATTGGTTTAGTCCACCTAATTCTTTGTTTCATTTTATCTTATAAATCTATTAACTAATTGAGGTAGAGTAGTCTAACGATATAATTAATTAAGATTATAATTATACGCAATAGGATAATAACTAATCACGAATAGAAACCAAATATAGTTCAAACTTCAAAATCCCATAAATTCATGAACAATAGTTTTCATAACCCTAACTATGGACTTAGTTACTCATGTTAAAGGAAAGAATAAAAACAATCATAAACAAAGTCATAATTAAAAGAAATAGCAAACTAGAATGAAATGAATTTTCGGTTTTCAAGTACGATCGCTCAAAGCTCCAAGCCCCGCCAATAGTATGCCTAAGATCCCATAGAAACAAGATGAGAAGCTTATCAAAGAGTAAAAGACAAGATGTAAATGGTGTGTCCAACAAGGTGCAGAAGTATCTCTTTTATAGGGTTTAAAAACCTTAAAAGCTTTTTATAATTGGGCTTTCCATAGATAAACATGGGCATATAAGGTCTTGTTGAAAGGATTTGGGCATGCTGACTATGTGAAGCTCTGATCTTTAATTAATTTAGGCCTAAAACACATCAAAAATCCACTTATGGCCTTTTCAGACTAAACTGCATATTTAACATATAAATCAGTGTAAAACTCAATTAAAATAAAGGTTAAACATAAATATATGGGCCATAGAAAAAGGGCCTAATTACATACTTATCACCAACGCAACTGCATTCATAAATTAACCAAAATGAAGAAAAGGGAAAGTGGGATAAGACAGAAAACATACATATCAGAGTAAGACAATGAAACTTTCAAAACCTGATGTGCAAATACAAAAACAATGAGATTTGTAAGGAGTGGGAATAATGGCTTATGGTTGAATCCTAATTTAATGAAAATCTCCAACCCAAGCTTCCTTCGTAGTGGGCTGTTTCTCCTTTGAATAGAAGATCTCCACCCAAAAACTGCACCTTCAACTTTTGTCTCCTTCCCGTGTTCTAAGTTGTTTTCCCTCTCAAGATTTGCACTTTCAATTTTTGTCTCCTCCCTCTTCTGGATATGAAATTTACACCTAAAATCCAAAATCTGGAACTTTCAATTTTTGTTCTCTCCTCCCGTTCTACAACTTTCAATTTTGTTAACTCCTTCCCAGAATCAACAACTTTTAATTTCTATTCTCTCCTCCCATTTTACAACTTTGAATTTTTGTTTTCTCCTCTCCAGAATCTGTAACTTTCAATTTTTGTTCTTCTCAGAATATGAAACTTTCAATTTCTGTTTTCTCCTCCTGTTTTGCAATTTTCAATTTCTGTTTTTCTCCCCCTATTCTGCAACTTTCTATTTTTGTTTTTTTTTTAGTTATGCAACTTCCCTCCTCCTTTTAACGAGCTCCCTTCCCTCTCTTCCTTTGTTATTTTTAATCTCTTTTTTGGGTTCCTTTTCATTTGCACCAACACGTAGTTCCTGTTTCTTGTAAATTTATCGTCGATTAGATGTCTTTAGTGGCAGGAGCACATGATCTATGGGTGTACCATACATATAGCATTAACCTATTTATATTTTATAATTAATCGGTGATCAATTGGATTTTTATAACATTATTTCCTCTCATTCCTAGCTCATTAATACTCTTTTGTGCTTAATTGGTTGAATTGGATCATATTATGATGTTTGAATTCTATTTGGGCTTTATTTAATTTTTTCAATATTTGGCAAATTCTGATACTATTTTGGTTTATGGACTATATCTTGAGTTGTAGTACTCCTTTCATTTTGATTCTTGATTTGTAGGAAAGCTAAGAGAAAGGTGCACAATTGCTATGAGAGGTCAGAAACCAATTCTGATGATAAGAAGCTGAAACTGGGACTGGAAGAAGTCAAAATGTTGCAATCGCGGATCCTGAGTAAGGTGCAGTATTTGGGTCATATCTCAGTCCACAAATGTCCGATTAAGCCCATTCTAGTGGCGTTTTGAAGCTAACATCCAAGGCTACAATTGTCCTTTGGCCACGAACCAAAAAGAGGCCGTTTTCATAGCCAAAAAAATGGAACAAAGTGACGAACTAAATTTTTAAATTTTAAATTTTAAATTGTTTTTTCTCCTCTCCTTTCCTCTTTTCTCTTCTCTTCTCTCTCTCATTTTTTTTCTCTTCCGTTTTTACTTTTTATTTTCCTCCATTAATGGAGGCTTAGACTTTCATCTAGTCCAATGATTGAAAAAAGATTGAAACACTCTTGAGGATTGCTTTCGTAATTTATTCAACAACATATTCAGTTTCATATCTTCCTTCTTTCTCTTTTTGCTAATTATAATTTTGAATTGAAGTTCTTCGTTTGGATTGATAATTCTGCAGTTGTTTGATTATATATTATTCGGTTGATGTATATAATTAATTCTTGAAGGAGTGTGAATTAGATTTTCAGGTTTGAGATCTAAGATTAATGACATTGGTGAATTAAATTAACATAAATCGATTAGGTTCTAGAAGTTTCTGAACTTTAAGCGAATTGTGTGTTAATCGAATGCATGAAGGTTCTCGTATGAATGCTTAATTTGAATTGAGGTTTCATTCAAATTTAATGTTAATCACTAATTTGTTGGTTGATGCATCTTCTTGGAATCCGATGATAGAGTGGTCGTAGTTCTTCTAAATTCTTGGATTAGAGTTTTTAATTTTTGTTAACTTTTGATTCTAATTAGTGTTATTCTATAAATCAAACATCCTCTAATTTTATAATCATATAATGTTATCATCGTTGAGAGACAACTCGGATTGCACCTCTTACTACATAATTTTTATGTAATTCAATTTTTATTAATTTGTTCGAACACGACACTCGCGATCAATCGACAGTTCAAAAGTCATACATGTTATGCTGCTACCATATATCTAGATATGTCAATTTTTTTGCTGGAAGACCATTCTTAATACATTGTATTATACAAATCTTCAGTTTGTGATTTTGACAGATTATTACTCATTGGTTAGTAGTTTTCTTGTTCGATGTCTTTTAGTCGACATCTTTCAGTGAAGTTAAGAATTTTTAAAGCATTATCATATATAATGGCTTTAAAAGTCAAATTAAGCTTGCAAAGTACTAATAATAATAGTAAAATGAATAAATAAGTAAATAATAAGTTAACTTTGAATGTGTATTTTATGTTAAAAAAAGTATTTTTGATTAAAGAATATATATGAATAAAAATTAATTTTGATTAGCAAAAAATGATAAATAAAAATAAAAATAAAAATAAAAACTTGACTATCTTTGTCTTTTCATTTAAAAATTAAAATTTAATATATATATATATATATATGAGAGATTAAGATAAAATTAAGTATTAAAAAAAATATACAACGTATCATTACTAACCTTAATAATTTCAAAGTTCCTTAACAAATACAAAAGCTATATACCATTAAGCATGCAATTAATTAACATAAGATTGTTTTATCTAAAAATTAAAATCAACTTCTAATTAAGTCTACAATTGCATTAAGATTTAATGACAAATATTTGTCAACATTTAATAGCCTTTTCCAACTCACGATCCATTGCAATACTCAACATTTGAGAAGAGAAATAAAGAGAAGAAGGTGACAAGCTCGTAAGACCCGACACCTAACTGCAGGCTGCAGCATTGCTGCATCTTTTGGTACCCTTTTATGATGGGAAGCACCTCACCACTTATCATTCTATGTCTCATCAATGATTTCGACTCTCTCTCTCTCTCTCTTTCTCTTTTTGGTGCAGAGTTCAACTCTCACTAATTTACCATTTCTCTTACTTCTTTATCTGATTCTCTCATTTATGAATATTATTTATTTCTCGTTTCTCTTTTCTCATAAACAAATAAATTATCTCAATCATAGCTGTGCTCATGAGATATGTCATATATGTGGCTTCTCTCATTCTGATCGAGGACCCAAGGTATCCAAGGCATTCCTACCTCTCCCTTTTCTTTCGTCATTATATTTGCCTTTTGTGTCTCTAATTCAAAGGCCCCACTCACAAAATTAATGATCCAGTCCATAATGTCTTCCTAATAGGTCTCGTTTCCCCAAGTGCTTTTCCTTCCGAAAAAGATGTTAAATAAATTTATAAAATCATGACTTGATTAATTTATATAATTAGGCTCTATTCGATATAGATGTCAATTTTAAGTTTTATATTTTTTATATTTGATTTTTTATGATTTTCAATATTTAAATTTTAATGCAGATATTAAATTCAATTTACTTTGTACCTCTTAATTAACTTAACTTTATTTGGCGATAGAGTGAAACTAGAGGTGAGGCAGGTAATAATGATGGGCATGGTAGTGATAATTACAATAACCAGACAAAGTTGACAGTGATGGTGTGTAAATGAAGTATGTAAGTTCTTTCCCATTCTCCTTCCATGCACTATCCATACCATATACACCACTTTTAAAAGCATAGGCTCTGACCATTCCTAGCCGAGAGCCTCAAATATTAGAAAATAACACAAGTTGATTCCTATACTGAGACATTCTTTTTTAGGCAAGTTCTACTTTCAGGACACATTTATTATTAATCTTGTTATCTCCATATTAGAAAGGACTATAACAAGGATAATAGTCTAAAGCTTTTTTTCATTTTTTTTATTTTATGCATGGGATTCTCAAGAAGGACAAAGCACAATATACCAACTTCTTAGTATAAGAGTTATGATATGAATATTACAAATTAGAATTTCGAAAAGAGAAATTTTAGAAGGAGCATTTCATGTGATCCAATAAACTCAAATATTCATTTCGTACTTATAAATACACTGTGTTCTTTCTCCTTTTTTATAAAGAGGAAGAAAAGAAAAAGATAACATTGATTATGCTACTATTGCATCGAACTTTTATAAAGTCACTTTTTGTACAACACATTCTAAACACCTAATATTTGTACATTTGATATTATACACATCTTTTTCACAACTTGATGCTCAACTCTTATTGTGGATGAAGAGGGATCATCTCATGTTGATCGACAATGTTGCAATGGAGGCTGGGATGAGAAAAAAGAAGAAGAATTGGATATAGGAAAGAGAAAAATAAAGATAAAATAGTTATCACCTGAATTTCTTTAAAAAATTCAAGAAAAATTAAAAAATTGTTCGCTTAACTAGATCTAAGTTAAGACTCTAAGTACGCATGAAGGTATTAGCATGCATAATGTCTATAAAAATACTTATACTAAATTGTACAAAAACTTACATTTCATTTCATTCTTAAATTTTAATGTTTTATTTATTAAAGGAAGAAAATAAGGTTTAAAACAATTGAGCCCATGGATTTTGAACTTTGCTTCTACATATTCTCTAATGTAATGAGAAAACCAGTGCTATGTAATTATGAAAAGAAAACCCTTTTTGAAAAGTGTAAAATTAAAAGTAAGAACCTTATTGAAAGGTTGTAAAAAAAAATTTAAATGAAACTTTTGAAAGGTATATTAAAATGAGAATAAATTCTTTAAGTGTAAAAATATTTTAAGCAAAATATATTATATTTATAGTTTTTTAATGAAGATAAGATAAAAATTTTAATTTTATGGTTGTATAATATGTAAATGATAGAATAATTCATGCATTACTATTATTAATAGTTATATGGATCTAAAAAGTTATTTTGATTTCTAAAATGAGAAGATTTAAAAAAATATTTATTTTTTGTAAATAAAATATAAGATAATTAATATGCACAAGGTTCTAGATAATGTAACTAAACTTGTGTCCGATATTATAGATAAAATAGTATTTTTACAATTTTATAACGTGTGAATAATAAAAAATATATATAGATCATTGTTATAAACTTTTGCATGCATTAAAATGAATTTAAAAAAAAATTAAAGGTATAAGAGAATTTATAATAAAAATTATTTATTTATAATTGAAGCTATTCATTTAAAATTTAAAATAATACTTGTTTATTTTATTGTACTATAAAAATATAGGAATATTTCACATGTCTAATTTTATAATATGTTTTATACATCACTATTATAAATTGTTTGATGAAAAAAATAAATTAAAATAATTAAAATTAAAAGCATAATAAAATTTACAAAGAAAGAAATTGGTTTGAAATTCTATTTTAAAATAAAATTTATTTATTTTATTTATAAAAATATGAGAAAAATTAACACATCTGACTTTATGACATGTGAATAATAGAATAATAGATATATTACTATAATAACTCTGTTATGTGTACATTTTCTCATTTTATTTTGCTTAAAACTTGACTTTATGTGTATATTATAAGAGAATTTAAAATATAAATGACATTGGTATTAAGCACCCATGATTTAATCTAAACCCTTTGGAACAATTTTTGGGAATTCACAGTCTTCACAATTTTTGCTACATGGAATTATAATAGTTTATCTCACTCAATCTTACATATGCGATAAAGAAAAATTATTTTCTATATGAAAAATGATTCAAGAATTATATAAAAGGTATAAAACAGACACAAGGAATGTTATTTTCCTTTGATTCAACAAAGCAAAAGGAAATCATGTTGGCCAGAAATTACTCCAGACCAAAGTCATCTTTGATATTTTTGAAAGCTGAGATGAGTCAATCATTGATCCAAAAATTCTAAGCCGAATTCTTATCATCACTCCAATTCTTATGATGATTGATGGAGAATTCTCACCCAAGGATACAACGCATTCTATTTTCATTGCATGTATATACTAACAAGATATGAAAGAAATACAAGATTTATAAACAATTACACAACCAAAGATGAATTTTACAATGGAGTTTGGAGAGATAAACGCACAGATCGATTGCAGTAACCCAAAGACGTTTGGGGAGAGATGGAGTTTGCAAAATCAACCAAAATTAAAACTTTGGTGATATTTGGAAAACAATTAGAACAGTTAAAATGTCCAATTTGTCGAGCCTAACCCTAGTTCATGGAGGTCCAGACCAAAATGTCTTATGACTCAAAAGGCCTAATAAAGTCGTGTATGTTAAAAAGTCCCGTAGGCTAAAGATAAGATCACACTTCTATAGAAATTTTTTTTTGTCTGTTCTTAGATAGATTTGTGAGAATTTAATATAAATTACGATAATTATTAGAGTATTTAATAAAAATATTTATTTTATATAATACTTTTTATTATAAACATGTAAATCATTAAATTTTAAAAAAATATAAAAAAATAAAATTTATATAATATTAAATATTTATAATGAATTATATTATTAAATAATATTAATAAAAATATAACTATTTATTATCAAATTATTTTATATATATTTTTTAGTTTGTATTTGTATTATTGATAATTATTAAATATTATAATAATTTTTTATATAAATTTATAAATAATTTTTAAATATTATTTGAGTATTAACTATAATTTTTTTATATTATAAAATTTTTATATTATTATTTTTCTAATTTATTTTTATAAAATTATTAAAAATATTAAAGATTTTAGTTTTTTGTGAAGATTATAACTTTTTGTGTAGACATTTTATGTTTAATAAATAAAGTTACAATAAATATATAAAGTTTCAAGTGGGACAAAAGAGTTACTATATAATCGGAGGAAGCAATTGAATTTCAAATGGGAGAACATGTGTTCTTGAGAGTCTCACCTATTACTGGAGTCGGTAGAGCGTTGAAAACCAGAACACTATCTCCCAAATTCATTGGACCATTTGAAATTTTGAGTAGAATTGGTCCTATAGCATATGAGATTGCACTACCTCTAAATTTGTCTAATTTGCATCCAGTTTTCCATGTATCTCAACTCAAGAAATACATTCCAGATCCCTCTCATGTAATCGAACTTCATCCAATTCAAGTTCGAGAAAATCTTTCTTATGAAGTGTTTTCGGTAAAGGTTGCCGATTACTGAGTTAAACAATTGAGGGGCAAAGAAATACCTCTGGTGAAAGTGATATGGAGTACAAACGATGAAGGAGATGCTACTTGGGAACTTGAGGATCAAATGAGGGAAGCTTACCCCCATCTTTTTCTGAGCAAATGAATTTTGGAGATGAAATTCTTAAAAGGGTGAAAGAGTTGTAACATCCCTACTTTATTAATTATTAATTTTGTACTTGATGTGAGTTGTTAATGCATATTAATTGAAATTAGGAGAGTTTTAGATATGTAAGTTGTAGGATTTTTTTGCTGTAGCGAGATGTGTCTCGCTGTAGCGAGAAATCAACATCAAAATCAAACATTCTGATGTTCTCTCACTGTAGCTAGGATCTTCTCGCTGTAGCGAGGATGCTCTCGCTATAGCGAGGAACTCTCGCTGTAGATAGAATGACAGATAGCAAAGTATAATTATGTCTGATTTTTTCACTGTAACGAGAGAAAGTCTCGCTGTAGCAAAAATTTCTCCCTATAGCGAGAATTTACTCGCTATAGCAAGAATGTGGGTATTTAAGGGTTTCAAAGTTAGAAAATTTGGATTACAATCCAATTTTCGAGCTCTCCCTTGTTCTCTCGACCCCTAACCTTCTCTTCTTAGAAAATCTCTCCAAAACCTCAACTTTCTTACAAATCCAAGCTTAAGAACTTCATCAATCAACTCCAAGTAAGTTCTTGGAGTTCATTTACATGACAGTGATGTAAATATATGTATATGACCTTATTATGATATAAGTTTGTGGCTGGAATTAGACTGAAGGAAAATAGGCTAAGTTCTGGTGCAGGGCGTTCTCGCTACAACGAGAATATCTCGTTGTAGCGACAAAGTAACAGTTTGGAGTGCATTTTTTGGTGCAATTTCACTGTAGTGAGAGGGTCTCGCTGTAGCGAGATTCTGCAGAAATAGAGTGCAGTTTTCTCTGAGTTTTTCGTTGTAGCGAGAGGGCGTGTCGCTGCAATGAGGGGACCTCGCTGCAACGAGAATATCTCGCTGTAGTGAGAGTTTTGCGACCAGAGGAGTTTTAAAAAGGGGGTTTGGGGTTTGAGAATTCATTTCTCAAAATTCCTTCGATTCTCTCGACCCAAAACCTTTTTTCCACCGATTAAATTGCCTCCAAAGCAGTTCGGGAGCTTGATTTGAAGGTTAAATCCATGTGGAGAACGCTTGGAGGTGAGTTTTAATGACTAGGGTTTCTATTTTTCAACCCTCCTTTCTCTGTTTTGTGGTTTCCTTGGGTTCTCATGAAGTTCTTTCATGTGGTTAGGTCGAAATCTGTGTGGGGAGCATTTCCAAGGTTGAATCCGAGTGTAGGTCTTCAATCCAAGGTAAAAGGGAAACTCTATCCTGCTTTATTATGTGTGATTTGCTGTTAATTGTTGAATATTGTAATGTAACTAAGTTAGAGAGTAGAAAATTGTTGAGAAATGTGATGAGGGTCAAGTGCCGTGAAATGTGAATATTGTGTGTGTTTACCCGAAATTGATGAATGTGAATTGTATGCTAGATGTTGCATGATAGAATGAATATTGTAAACAAATGTGGGCCCAAGGGCTGTGTGATATAGATGAATATTGGCTATGTGCCGTGTAATATGAAATAAATGTGGGCCTAATGCCGTGTATTTAAATGCAATGAGGGCTGTTTGTCGTGTGTAAGCATGATTATTACATGTGTAAATGGAATATGTGTGAATGGGCGTGTTAGCACCGTTGTAATGTACTATAAATGGTTCAGCGATACACTAAGGGTGTGGAAGATGAGGACAGTAGAAATACCTTAGGGAAGGGAGAGTGGTGGTGACATCAACTGTGGAATGGGTGCACCACGGGCCACACACTCTCTTCCTGACTAGACCTCTGACCACTACTTTTACTGAGCGACTCGTGACTGCCCATGTGATATCCGTGAGGTGGGGGTAACCGGCGACCATTCATGGTATGAAGCTGTGATCACAGTGTCATAGTGAACGTGGCAGGCATGCATATGCACAGGATTATTATTATTATTTGTATTTATGAATATGACATATTGTGGATGCCGTGAGTGCATCGGTGTTGCACTGGAATGAACTGTGTGATAATCCTGCCTGCAAATATGTCTATGTAATGTGCTAAAATGATTTGGAGGTGAGACTCTATACTTATTTGTGTATTTTGAGTAGTATAGAGTACTCACCCTTACATTTATTTTTCAAGTAATCAAGACGATCAGCACCGGGCTCAGTGAAGGGACAGATGGACTACTATAGGACTTAGATTTTATTTTGAAAAATGTTGTAATTGAACTAGTCCTTTAGCAGTTATTTGATATTAATTTGTAACACTTCTCTTATTTTGGAATATCTTATAAAAATTTGGTTATTCGAATTTGCGAAATTATTATTTAATTGAAATTAAAGTTTATGTGTTACAATTAAGTGTGAGACTTGTGATATTTTTGCTTCCATTAATTTAAGTGCAACCACTATGAATAGCATTCACCACCCTCATTTTTTAAAGATTTTCTAAATCAGCTCTGAACTCTATACTCCAATATATCTCTATAAATATCTATATGCATTTCCATCACTTTTTTATGACAAACATTTTCTTTCCAATTCTCTTTCTATTTTTGTATCATAAGCAACATCAAATCAACATCCACAATCATACACACCAATTCTATTTTCATAATTTCCTTTCACATGGAGTCAATTTCACACTTTCTCAACAATTCAAAATATCACATTATACAAATCAATACAACATGTCAAAGGTCAGACACCTTCGGACTCAACTTAATCTTATAGTATATAATACATTAAAACTAAATCACATACCATTGATACATTATTAGAGATCATACTCTTTCAGTCTTAATAAAAATTATCCTAAATTTTAGCCTTTTCCCCAATACACATATTGTTCAAAATAATAATCCATAACATTAACCATACATACATAACAATCAATAACAAATTTGTACAAACTTCTTAAACTAGTTTTGTTCATAACTTTTATTATGAAATTTTGTTTAAGTAGTTTTAGAAACAAATAATAGGTTTTTCATGCCCAAAAATTTGAGTTTTTAAGCTAAAAACATATAAATAGGAGTTAGAGTTTGGGATCAACTTCCCTTATCGAAAATAGATCTCTCACAAAAAAGAGATAAGAGACAATGTCTCTAAGGCCAAGTTTTCCTTGAGATTCAAAAGAAAAGTGTAACATTTTTTTATGAAAGATATCGTCCAAAGACTAAGATCTCCTTAAGCATTATAAAGTGAAGTAAATTTTAGAAGAAAGAAAATGATGAAATATGAGTGAGATTTGAAAGAAAAATCTCAAAGAAATTTATTTGAGATCAAGAGAAGTTTGGAGAGTAATAAGATTTTCTAGTTGGAAGAAGGATATGCAATATCATCATTGTATCCTTCTAATACAGTTGGAAATCCACTATAAGTAAGACCATAGTCCATGGTACCTCTCAAATATTTTAATAACCTAGCCAAAGCAACCCAATGATCATTACAAGGATTATGAGTATATCTACTCAATTTGCATACAGTATATGCAATATCAGGTCTAGTGAAATCCATCAAATGCATCAAACTTCCAATGATTTGTGCATATTGAGACTAACCAATTGGATCACCTCTATTTTTCTTCAACTGAGTGTTAGCATCATAAGGGCTATTCACTAGTTTGACATCAAAATGTTTAAATTTATTTAGGATTTTCTCAACATAATGTTCTTGTGATAATATTATACTATCACACGTCCTTATGATTTTAACTCCCAGAATTACACTAGCTTCACCCATATTTTTCATGTCAAATTTAGATGCAAGAAAACATTTTGTTTGATGCACTATGTCATGGCTAGTACCAAAAATAAGCATGTTATCCACATATAGACAAATAATCACACATTCACCATTTTCTAATTTTGTGTACACACATTATTAACTTCAATAATAGAAAAATCATTACTAACTAAAGTTTGGTCAAACTTATTATGCCATTACTTAGGAGCTTGTTTTAGACCATATAAAGATTTGAGAAGCTTATAAACTTTATTTTCTTGTCTAGGAATTACACACCCCTGAGGTTGGACCATATAATTTCTT
Organism: Abrus pulchellus subsp. cantoniensis; assembly: GCA_024086825.1. Classification (NCBI taxonomy): domain Eukaryota; kingdom Viridiplantae; phylum Streptophyta; class Magnoliopsida; order Fabales; family Fabaceae; genus Abrus; species Abrus pulchellus. The sequence goes on from CM044056.1 coordinate 20,244,725, forward strand.
TCTCTAACTCACCATTTAAAAAAGTTGTTTTAACATCCATTTGAAGAATAACTAAATTATATGTAAATGCTAAAGCAATCAAAATTCGAATAGAAGAAATCCTTGTTACAAGAGCAAAAGTATCAAAATAATCAGCTTTTTGTTTTTGAGTAAAGCCTTTAGCTACTAATCTAGCCTTATATTTTTCGATTGATCCATCGAGGTTATATTTCCTTTTAAAAATCTATTTGCACCCAATTGGTTTTGCTCCAAGAGGTAAATCTACCAAAGTCCAAGTATTACAATTTGTAATGGAATCAAGTTCAGATTGGACAACTTTTTTCCAAAACAATGCTTCAGTTGAGGAGAAGGTTTGTGAAATAGAAAAAGGTTCATCATCAATAAGATACTTGTAAAAATCATTTCTAAAAGATTTTTCTTTTCTTTGTCTTTTACTTCTTCTCAAATTCTCATGAAAATCATCAAACAAACTATGTATTGGTGTTTCACCAAAATTTTCTAATTTCAATGCAAAAACATATTCAAAAAATTTAGTATTTTTCGTTTCAATTATTGTCTTACAATCAAGCAATCACTTTTTAAAACTAAAAATTTATAAGCAGCACTATGATCAGTATAATCAATAAACATATAATTTGACGTCTTAGAACCTATTTTCCTCTTTTTAGGATCAGGTACCATGACTTTAGCTAAAAAAAACCCCCCACACTTTTAAAATTTGAAATTAGGCTTATGTCCCTTCCATAACTCATGGTGTTTTACCTGTCCTTTTATATGGAATTCTATTTTGTAAAAAAAATGCCGTTAACAAGGCTTCACCCCAAAGGTTATCAGGTGCATTATAACTAATTAAAAGAGCATTATCATTTCCTTTAAAGTTCTATTTTTTCTTTCATCTATTTCATTAGATTGAGGTGAGTAAGGAGGTGTAACTTTATGAATAATTTCTTCTTTTTTACAATAATCATTAAATAAGGTGTAATCACCACCTCTATCCTATCTAACTCTTTTAATCCATTTATTTAATTAATTTTCCACTTCTCCTCTATATTGAAGAAACATGTTAGAAGCCTCATCTTTATTTCTAAGCAAATATACTTTGGTGTATTTAGAAAAATTATCAATAAAAGTTACATAATATTTTTTTCTACCTCTAGTCATAGTTTACTTTAAATCTTCCAAATTAGAATGAATTAATTCTAGTATTGACAACAATCTTAAAGATTATGGCTGAATCAATAAATAATGAAACTCCTATCAACAACGCTGCAAATAACTATGAAAACAAACTCAACATGAATCCACCTAATCCAATTGTTTCTGCAGTAACTATGCAAGAACATGTCTATTCTGTTCTTGACCTACACAACGTAGCTCATGCTTTTATGCAAATGAAACCAGATTCATCTTGTACCCCAAAATTGTTGGACGACTGGACTTTTGCTAACAAGGTTTGTAGACATACTATTCTCAGTACATTGTCTAATGAATTGTTTGATGTCTATTGTTCTAATAAGGAAACCAATCTTTGATTCTAAAATATACTACTGAGGATGCTGGAAGAGAGAAGCTCATCATCAGACACTATTATAAGTGAGAGATTAATGATGAAGAAGATATCAAGACTCAGATCAATGAATACCACAAGCTACTGGAAGACATAAAAGCTGAGATCACAGTGCCTGAGAATTTTGTTGTTGGACTACTAATTAAAAATTTACTAGAATCTTGGAAGGATTATAAGCAGCAACTAAAGCATAAGAATAAATTATTATCTTTAGTTGAACTTATCACCCACATTATTATTGATGACACAAATAGGAAGGAACTCAAGGATGTAAGGGCAAAGACATTTGCATCAAGAGCAAACATGATACAAGCTAATAAGAAAAGGTACGACAATAAACCTAATCAAAGGTCTCATTATAATAAACCTTATGTCCCAAAAGTGAATAATCCCACCTTCAAAACTAGTGGAGGAAATTGTTTTGTTCGTAGCAAAATAGGTCATTGTGCTACTCAATGCAGACACAAGAAGAGAAGTGACAATCCTCCAAAACCAAATACAAATTTGGTTGAAGGAGATGATATTATAGTTACGGTCATTTCTCAAGCCTTGCTAATGGCTAATGTGAGTAATTGAGTGGGAGACTCTGGGGCTATCAAGCACATCTATGCAAACGAAAATATGTTTACCTCCTACACTTTAGTGAGAGATGAAGAAGAACAAGTATATCTTGGTGACTTAGGACTGTTGAAGTTCTTGGAAAAAGAAAAGCTCTTCTGAAGCTCACATCTGGTAAGACCCTTCCTCTCAATGAAGTGCTACATGTGCCTAGTATTAGTGTGAACTTAATTTCTGTTAATTTACTAGGGAAGGTTGGAGTCAAGGTGTCTTTTAAATCTAATAAAATTGTGATGACAAAAAATAATGTGTTTGTGGGAAAATGTTATTGTAAACAGGTACTCTTTGTACTCAGTGTTGCTCATGTTATCAATGAAAATACTTCATCTTCTGCTTATTTGGTTGACTCTAAATATTTGGCATGCTAGATTAGGATATGTTAGTGCTTATTATATAAAGGAAATGTAATATCAATATTTGATTTCTGGTTTTAGTAATGGATGCTTAACCAAATGTGAATATGTGTGGAATAAAAAATAACTAAAATGTCATGCTTACCTATAGAAAGATACACAAAAATAATCCTTAAGATTGTTGTCCAAATCAACCTGAAGTAGCTCACTAATAATTTAGTCTGAGGCTTGTAGAACATTGTCCTTAAGAATTATTTCGGTGTAGTAGAAAATCTTCCACGATACCGTAGACTCTTCTTATCTGAAAAAAAAAAAAAAATAAAGTTCTAGAGAACTAGTAAAATCTAAAACTCGTAACCCAGAAAAATTATATAATTAGAAAAGTTTGTGCATGTTCGTCCCTCTTTTGTATGGTTTTCCCAAAATATATAAAATACTTTTTAACCAGTGTAATTGTTCAGGTAAACGTTACATATAACTAAAAATATAAGTAATAATAACAATTATCTCGTAAACTATGTAACTGCAAATATCAGTAATAATAACAATTAAATTAGAATAATAAAATAACAATAATAATTAATAATTTTTTTGAAATATAATTATATTATTTTTCAACACTTGCAACTCTTAATTTTAAACATATAAAGAAATACAAATTCAAAGAAATTCATCAAAATCTAAATTCAAAATAAAATTTTAGGTATTTAAAATTGATTTTACAAAATGATGATGAAAGTAATGATGTTTTTCATAAATGTGGTTATAATTAAAAAGACATTAAAAGTTATTTATAATTATAAAATACTTGTCTAACTAAAAGTTTTATTGTACAACTATGGTCATTTATCTTATATGAGTAAATTCTAAACTCAAAAGGAACAATAAAAAAAGTAAGAGATGATTATACACGAATAAATATTTTAAGTAGCTCTTATTGTGAAAAAATAATAAAAAATCAATTAATATAATATAAATACATGCAAAGAAAGTCACAAGAGATAGCAACAAAAGTAGTGAACAATGTGATATTTAGTTTAATGAAAAGGGATAGAAAGAGATAAAAAAACAACAACTTTAGAAAAAATTATTAATATGAATTTAACAAGAAATAATATTTTAAAAAATTCAACTTTTAAAAGAACTCAATAACATTGTGTTATTTATATAGACATCTTTATCTAATGTGATAGGATTTAATTGTTGTTGCTATTATAATAAAATTTTATAGTACATTTATTCTTATTTTATTTGTTCAAAAAGAGAAAATAAATTTATACTTATTTATATGCCTATATAAAGGTTTAAGACAATATTAATTATTAATTTTTTACTATTATCCTTTGATGTATTTAAATTATCTTTACTTCTTGGGTAGTTCAAAAGTCAAAAGAAAATCCATTAATAAAAGGTAAATTATTAAGTTTATAATTAATTGTAAGAAAATGATTAGATTACTTGATCTTTGTAATTTTTTCCATGAATAGATAAATTAGAACATAAGCAACATTATATTAATTGTTGTCTATGCAAAGGTTCTTCTCTCTTGTCCATGTCAAAGTTCAAAGCATTATGCCCGTGAAGTGTAATATTATTTTTTTCACTTTCTCATGTAGAAATTCAAAATAATATTAGTTGTTATGATTTTCTTAAGAATTTTTGGTTAATATCAAAATTTTAAATATAATAAATAAAACATTTGTATTAGACAAGTAACCAAAAGTTCAAGAGGTTCAAAGAGAGGCCACTAATAAAGGGTATATAATAAGTTTATCGAATATTTATAATAAAATGATAAAATTCTTTCGATTATGTAGTTTTTCTTTCTCCAGATAGGTAAATAGAACAAAAATAATGTATAAATATAAGTCTCAATCTTTAACATAATTGTATTTTCTTTTTCCCTGTGACATGTTACATCACAAGTTGCTAATACATTTTTCACTTAAATATAAATTGTCCATGAGAATATAATAATTTAATAATCAATCTTTATAAAAAAATTATTTATTTTCACCTGCCTAATTTCATGGTTCTAATGTGTTATTTAAATTTTATATTTTGTAGTTCTTTAAAACTCTACAACCCTTGTGTTTTTAGTTTTTAAGATAGGGCAAAAGTCAAATTTATAGAAATTAAAACAGAATGGTGATGGTTTTAAAAATAAAAAATTTAAGAGTTTTATAATTTTAAATTTCTCAAATTATTAATTGTTTTCTATTTTTTTTATATGAATATTTATTTTCTATTAAACACTGAAATTTATTTCTGTCCTTCAAATGTCAGCTTTATTTAATATTTAGATTTCTCTTCAAATAATTTTTTTTTTCTCATTTCAAATCCTATCCGGTTATATTCTCAAATCTATTCATTCTATTTTGTTTTAATTTTGCAATTTTCAATCTTCTCCTAAATCAAAGTTACTTATCTATATACACATCTACAATCTTTTAATTTAACTTCTTAAATTTTATTTAAATTAAAAGTAAAAAATATATATCTTAATTTTTCTTTTCTATTATCATCTCAAATCCTCTCATCTTCCATGCCTTCTTCCTTCTCATCAAATTAGGGAGGGTTATTCAGAGAAAATGAGAGGTGAGGGAAAAACAAAAAGAAGAGGGGGAGAAGAGGAATTGGAAGGAGCGGAGTAGGAAAAGGATAATTATATATGATAAAAGAAAGAAAAAAATATTAACAAATTAATATATTTAATAAAAAACATTATTTAAAATATATTTAAAAATTATAAAATAGTTAAAAGTTTTAAAAATTAAAATAATTAAGCAAATGAATAAGTTAGAGAAACAAAAGTATAATTTTACATAAATTAAACTACATTTTACAATACACTAAATACAGCTAATATAAATTTAAATTAAAGACTACAAATGAAGTTTGATTGATAATATAACAATAAATATTCGATATTTTTTAATATTTGCAATTAAGATAAAAATCGTTATTAATCTTTTTATTTGTTTGATTTTATTCTTCATATATTTTAATTTTTTAAAATAATTTCTATTAACATATTAATACTGATAGATAAAATTTACTGTATTCTCTATAATTGAAGGTTTAGTACCCTCTTTTTACACGTTACCATTAATTTTATATTAATAAACAATGTAGTTAATGACTAAAACTATAAATCTACAACGGTTAATATAAAGAAGAGACAAAATACTTTCTCAAGTTTATAGATACCATAACAAGCATTTTAATGATATTACATCCATCTAAACACATGATCTTAGAATAAATATTAATATGACATTATATATCGTAAGAGGAACCTTATACACGAGAGTAAGAAATAAATTTGAATTGTCTAAACAAACTTAAATAATCAAGGTTAAAAGTTTAAAAAAGTAATTATTTTAAAATCACATGACCTTTTTTTAAAAAATACATGACTTGTATATTTTAATTTTGACCATTCATTATCAGATCTAATTGTTAAAATTTATTTCTCTTACATGATCTATGTATATTTATATTTCGCCTTTCCAAGTCCTAATATCTTATCAAATTGTTCAAAATTTTCATTTATTCACTAAAATAATTTTATATCCTAAATTTATAATAAATCCTCAAAAAAATAGACAAAAGAATACTAATTTGAAATATTAAAGTAGAAAAAAATTGACAGTGAAAACAAATGTTTATTTTAAAATTAGAGAGACTTAACTAACTAAAAATAAAATAAAAACTACAATCACCACAATCCAATCTAGAGGAGGAATCGAAGTGCAGTTAAACCTAATATATTTTAAAAACTATTTATTAAACTTGTCACCCAATATTTGTGTGTACACCAAAAAAATTTAACTAATAATTATTATAGATATTGCCCTTTTGAGATATAGAAATAAGTGAACTTTATTTCATGCATACTATTAGGTATTTTACATTATAAATTCTGATCAACATGCTTAAAAACAACCTACGAATAAATTCATTTTCCTGGGTACAGCGTAAATTACATTATTAGGTATTACTTGAACCAATATAAATAATGATTTGTGTTGATTTATTCTATTTTCCACTCAACTGAACCAACCAATCCATGAACTATGTGATTCGGGTTGGATAATCAGGTGTATATAAAAAAAATCCATGTATTCCTATAGAAACTAAAAGGAATAAAAATAAAGGTTGAGGAGTATAAGGCATCTAATATAGACTTGGTTCAGGGTGGAGCATCATAATATGGTGCTATTAACCGTATACACCTGTTTTGATATTTTATATGTAAATTAACTATAAATCTAACAACAAATCAATTGATTAAATACTGCATCTATTTTGTCTACATTTATGCATTGCAGTGTGTTATTTAATTGCAGGCAACAAAAATATAGAGGAAAAGAATATAATACAAAGAGATATGAACACAACACTTTGGTAATAAAAGAGACACACAAGACCTTGAGATAATAAGCAAGGCCACAAAACTAAAATAATCTGTATGGTTCAATTACAAAAGCTAAGCTGGGGAGTGGTGGGGACTAAGGATCTAAGAAATAGTAAGATTCCCATCACAAAATTAGCCCAAAACAAAATCATGTACCCCAAAGAAGAGCTATAAGATTATCTAGACCCCCCGGAAACAAACACTAAGGTGGTGTAATATATGCAGGTCAATAAGAACAAAAAATAGTTGCAGTATCAACTTCTATAATCTGCCAGATATATTACAGATAATGAAGTCAACCCCACACTTTAATGGGTAAGAGAAAAAGTTAGTACTGAACCACTTACGCTTAACCTTTAGTTCTCATAATTGTGATGCTACCCTTTCCCCCTTCAGTGCGGATTTTCGTTTTACCAACCACAGGCTTCCCAGAGAAGGCTGATTTGGGGTAAGCAGATGGATCATCACAGCTTTGCTTTGATTTTGATGGAGGTGGTGTTCGAATGCGCTGATTTATTTCCTTCAGGGTTACATCTCCATGGGCACCACTCGGTTTAATGAATGCAAATGGATAGGCCACAGAAGAAGCCAATTTTGGGGGAGTCCTTATAAAAGATTTTCTACCTAAACATGATAAAAAAAAGTCTGAATTTGTTTTTTATGTCAAAAAATGTCCTAAAAAAATGTTTTTAACCTCTTGTAAATATATGACTTAAATTGATTTTGATCCCGCAACATTTTTTTTAGGTTGGTCCATATAAATTTTAAAACTTTGTAATAATGGTCCCTATTACTACTTAGTAATGACATGGCATGCATCTAGCTATATGTTATGTCAATCACAATTTCGAGGTCTAGCCATGTCACATCATGACTAAGTGATGATAGGGAGTATTTTAGTATATCTTTTTAATTTACAAGGAACAAAACTAACAAAAACATTGGATGACTAAAATTACATTAAGCCAATTTTTAGAGGAAAGTAATAATCTTCCATAAAATCGTGCTTGCTTTTCACATCTTGTGGGTGCATCACTTTACCATATAGCATACAAGAGAAATTAAGATCTTTGGTACAGTTAAACCCAAACAGAGACTGTCAAGGACAAAGTCAAACCTTTGAAGATTATGGGGGTTCGAGGGACATGCTGTTGAACCACATTTTGTTCATATGATGGTGTGATGTCACTAAGCTCTACAGGAGAAAGAATATATTTTGAATAAAGCTCAATGCATAGAGGAAAGAATGAAGGAAGAAACAAAATTAGCAGACAGTAGTGAATGGAAAACAATGTCATCTACCAGCAACATCAATCTGAACATCATCTGCCCCTGAAAAATTCCTGAGTCAAATGACAAATTGTCAGATCATTTTGTTGTATAACCAACTATCCACAGAAAAATGAATGGTCCAGATAAGCATACAAATCATCAGGACTGAATTGCATCCCAGTGTCGTTAAAGTATTCTGCAAGCCACCCTTCAGTTGATTCCAGGTCCTCATAACCAGATGCGGATGCATTTCCTAATGTGTAATCTGTAATGATTTCGGAAAGATCAGAAACAAAATTGAAAAATATACAGAAGCCATGTACCAGAAAAAGTATAAAGAAGAATCCTGCAAAAGGTAAACCTGATGTCCCTGACACCCATTGTGATACTTCTGGAAAGATATCCTTAACTGGATCCTCCTTCCCCTGCATATTCAACAAAGTAACAGTCATAAGGCAACCACAATGTTATGGCTTAAATATAAAGTTAAATGATGCTTTGTTGACATCAACATAAGAAAATAATCAAGATTGGGAATCAAGCCCACCCACAAAGAGACTTCCCATTATTTAGGGACAAATACCAATAATCACAAAGAGGACTCATGAAAAACAGATACATACCCTAAAAAACAGTTATTGTTAAGAAGATAAAAGGATTTAAAGCAAACAATATGTCAGTCATTTGTCAACAAGGATGGTTATGATGTTATTTGCAATTTTCAACAATAAGAACAAATCTGCATTTCACAAGTCTTCTTCATATTGTTAGAACCGTTTCAACATGCTATGAGTGTGAAAAGTTAATCTGGAAAAAAACTGCAACCACTTACATTATTCAAATATGATGCAGACATCTCTTCATTGGATAGAGATTGATCCCTATCACGGCTATTGAACTGTAGCATCCGTCGCCTCTTGACTTGAGAAGAAGGCTCTCTACATTCCTCTGGTTCCTTTTGCATACTATTTGAATCTAAAAAACCACCAGTATTTGGATTAGAGAAAGGTAACAAATAATAATCACAAAGGAGAAAAGAACAATTGATCAAGTTACAGATGCTGTCAAGACAATGTCAAGAAAGGTGCATGCAGGAGAACTGCTTACCCACAATATTGACATTATAAGCCAAATCACCACAAGCTTTAACTGGAGTTGTTTCATCATCAAACATGTATGAAAGATCTTCTTCATTTTGTGGCACGTCATTCCACAGTTCTTCAGAAATTTCTGCTCAAATCAACAATTTTTCCTCAGGCATCGGTTAGGTAAAAGAAGCATTTTAATTTACAGTGAGAATTACCAAAATTGGAAGTCTTTTGGAGACTATAATCCTCCCTTTGCCAATCCCATGGCTCCTTAGCACCGCTACTAGCAGAAAAGTAAATGTCATGGTGTGATGCAATTTTGACAAAGATTAACCAACAGAAAAGAAGCACATTCCGAAACCAATGTAGAAGAATACACAAAGGATAGCATTAACTCAATCCCCAAACAATGCTTATAGGTATCATATTTAGAAACATATACAAGACAAGATTGACAACGTTGTAAACTCAAGCAATTACCACCATAAACCACCAAACAAAAAATTAGAAACAAAACCACCAGAGTATACATTAGAAACCATAGTAAGCATTTAAACAGTTTTGCTTCCTTCTGTTGATGATATTAGCCAAAGAATAATAACAAAAAAAGCAGAAAAAAGAAAAAGATAAAGAAAAAATGAAAAACAAGAACAGGAGAAAAGGGCAAAAAAGATGACCCACCAATTTAATCAGAGAAGGCAAAACCCTCATCATCCATTCTTTATCCATAAAATATGACCCAAATCAAACAATCTCCAGAACAAACCAAAGCCACACACCACAAAAACTTCTGAATCAACCAGAACCATTATCCAGCATTTGACTCCGTTAATCAAAACAAACAAAATGTACGTAGCTACAGCAACATGAAGACCCCCAAAATACGCACATCCCCCCCCCCCCCCCAACACACACACACACGAAAAAAAAAAAAAAAAACAGAAGCAAAATTCACAAAATGAAAAATGAAAAAAAAAAACCCATTTCATGTACCAAACCATTTTCTCAGGATAACAAAAAGCAAGACCAAAACCAAAATAACATGAACAACACAAACAAAATCAAAGCCTACAACTTGAATCACATAAATGCATTTGGTAAACCCACCCAAAATCCATCAACCAAACCAAGCAGACCCCCAATTATTAAAATAAAATGAAAAAAAGGAAGAGAAAAAAGAAGGAGAAAGAAAGATTTACTCGTCATTGTTGTTATAATCCATTCCAGCAACAAGGAAGAACCAACTCTTGTCAGTGATTAGAGTCCTCCCTCTATTTTCTTTTCTTTTTATTCTTTCTCACAACACAAAAGTAACCGTTAAAGAGAGATCAGTTTTGCTGTGCCTATAAACCGCAACACAACTCAGTCCACTCTGCTCCTTTGCTTGAGATGTGTGCTGTGCTGTGCTGCATATATCACTTTTTATTTATCAATATCGATATTGTAAATATAAATATAAATAATTGATATTTCTCACGCAGTGACTGAACCAAATACCAAGTCCAAAAGCGCCGACCCTCTTTCTCCATTTCCTATATATCCTCTCCCCCTACACTATCTATTCCTCAGCTTTTTATTTTTTATTTATTTTTTTTTTTATTGCACGTTAATTGAAAACCGGAAATAAAGAAAGTTGAGCAAAATGAAATATATATATATATATATATATTAAACAGCTCTTGAAATTTTTTCACATAATAAATAACTCTCAATTAACAGTAAAAAATTAATCTCTTCAAGTATAAAAAATATTTAAATGGGAATTAACCTTTTTTAATAAAGTTTTTTCATGCATGCATATGAATAAAACCCAAACTTTTGTTAATATTCTTAAATACCATAACTATTTACTAACTGTACTTAGTTTTGTCATTAGGAATCAGCTAGATATTAGTTTCTAAAACTTGTGGTCGATCATCAATATTTTGAAGATAAAAAATTAAATTTTCATTCTTTTAATAAAATTTAACTTTTATTTCATATATTTCAAGAATTACTTTGATTGAATAAATATTTGAGATTGATTTAACACTTGAATATGAATACATAAGTAGTGACTAATTTAATTATTAAATATATACTCATATAATTTAAGTTAATATAAATTGCAACATTAAATTAAAAAATTAAGACTAAAATAAATTTTAAGAGTTATAAACACAAAAAAAAATGAATTTTTTATTGTGTTTAATTCAATCCAAATTAAATCTATACATATATATGATTTGCTCATAACTTTAACATATTACTCATACTTATATAAATATAAATATAATGATAAATTTAATTATTTTAGTATTATATTATTAGATTAACAATTTTGGTCTACTTTTAAATGTTTGTTTTAACTTATACTTTTATAATTTTATGAAATGTGTATTCTCTTCTTAAATAAAATAAAAAATAAAAATTAATTATTAATAAATTATTTTATCAAATCAAATGATTTAATAATAAAATTAAAAAAATCTAATTCAATCTGAAAACACTCATTTTTCTAGATTTACTTTTAAAAAATATATATCATTGACCGATGACCATACGTTCATGAGACCATAGCCATATGACACACGCAGAGATAGAGAGAGATAAAGAGAGAGCGCACGCTTTTACTCTTTGGGACCCACTTCGGTCCGTTACTGGTGGCACATTTTTGTTTCTTTTATAAAGAAAGAACACTATTTTCGGTATTTTAAATTATGCTTAATCATCAAGATTAAAATTGTATTTTATTCAAATATGTATATGTAATGTTGTTGTGGATTTTTAAAGTAAAATTTTAATTTTAAATAATTAATAACAATCTAATTAAAAAATTATAAATAATTACCTTTAAAATGTCTAAGTAATTATACTTTTTTTTTCAATTGATTTGGTCGCAATTGAAAAAGAAAGTGTGGTATAAAATTAATGAAATGCTTTTTGAAAATGTAAAGTATCCTTCGATATGTTCAACGTTCATTTCTTGGTATTCAAAATTATTCCGTAACAAAATGGCTATGTTAATGGAACTTTTTTTTTTAATTTTTCTGGTGGAAAGAATCTTCCTAATTGATTCATAATTGAATTGCACATTTTATATGGCGATGTTTCCTTGAAATGCAGGAAAACAAAGTCATATATAATTGAAAACAGATTGCATTTCCTTATATTAATCGGTAAAATCATCATTCATACATGCCTACGTTAGAAAAGGGCAAGTATTATTATTTATAAAATTATACTTAATTTGAGTAATTTTTTTTATAAAAATACATGTATTTTAAATAAAAAAATTGAATTAGTTTTTTTATTTATTATATTTTATTTATATTTTTAATTAACTTTATATTTTAAAGTATTTTTAGTAAATTTTAACAATCAATATCATTATATTTTTATTAAATTACACTTATTTTTTTATATAAATATTTTTTGTAAATTTTTAAATCTTATTATTACTAGATAATAAATAATTCAACACTAAATTAAAAAGTTATTTTTCAATTATATTTAACATGCATCCACTAGAAAGTAAAAAAAAAGGTCTTGAATCACTTCAACAAACTTGAAGACTCTTAAAAATATGTATACCAAACATTTAGGTTTCTTATATCATGAATTCAAGTTTTTATCTTATATCACTATTTTATGATAATAAACTAATAAAAAATTAACTTAAACTTATCTCTATTAATATATAAAATTCAAATATTTTAACGATAATTCAACATTAAAAATATCACCCCAACATTAATATGATATTGGGATTTTAAAAAAATGCTTATGAAAGATAATAATTATAAAATTAAAAAAATTACCAAATTATATAAAAATATTATGTCGTTAATACTTTACAAATATACAACAGTGTTAACTATTATGAATTTAATTAAAAAACTTTAAAATTATAAGTACTTAATAAAAAGATTTTAAATTACGAAGATCAAATTAAAATTGAAAAAGAAAACTATGAGAACTAATAGACTAATTCAACATAAAAAATATAAATAAATATACATTAACAAAACAACAATTAATTGATTCACATGCTATTTAATTGAAATGAATTACTTTAGCTATACATTTTGTGTTTCAATTAATAACTTTAGTGCTTATTGGAAATCATTTAAAAAATCAATTTTTAATTAAAAAATAATAATTTAAATTAATTTATCCATGTATTTCAACCATATTTAACAATTTAAATATATTTTTGTCAAAATCAATTCTACTCAATTTTAAGTTAAAAGGATACATAAAAAAATATTTATAACTAAAGTATTTATAAGAATATATTTAATCAAAAAATTTTAAAGCATAAAGTTAAGTTAAATAAATTTATAATCTTAAAAATCAGCGCTATTTTTTATATTTAATAATCATATAACAAAATTTGTATGATACACACACTATATTCATAATTATCATAACTCTTTGAATTATTTTTTTAATTTTCTTAATTGTGTTAATATCTTAATTGTTTTTGTTTCACGTTAAACATAATAACTTGATTAAATTTGGTTTCTTTTATAATCAAACTATTTTTTTTTTTTTTTACAAAAGCTTATTATCTTTCGATTATTGATTGCATTATTTTGACACCTATTAAATATAGTGTGTTTAGATAAGTTAAACAAAATTAGGTTATTTTAATAATTGATTATTGCAATAATTGATTAAAAAATAAATTTGTGTGTAGATATTTTAGATGAAAAGTGATTTTATTATAGTTTATTGTATTTAGATTGTATAAAATAATAAGTCAAATTATAAAAAAAAAAAAAGAAAATTCATTAGGACACAAATTCAAGATCACCGATTAAATTTGAAACAACTCGATATTAGTCTATTCATGTATACAATTATATGTGTAATAATTAATTTTGTATTTAAAATAATCAGTTATTAAATATAAAACTAAAAATTAAAATTTAAATAAAAACTAAGCTAATAGCTTTTAATCATAAACACCAAAAATTTGCTTATCTTAAATAAAGTGTTTCCTTTCTAAAAATAAAAATAATTAAAGATAAGCTAAATTTTTTAAAAACTAACAAACAAAATTAAATAGTGTATTTATAATTTTTATAATTATTATAAAAATTAATTTAATTCAAACACACTCTAATCAAAATAAAAATTTAATATCATAACATATAAATAAAAAATAATAATTGCATAAAAATTTTACCAAAATTCTGCTTTCATGATTAAATATTCCCTAATATACTATAATTTTATTATTTGATATCATTATTTTAAAATTATTCTTACCCAAATTTTATTAAATAATTTATTTTAATTTAATAATCATATTTAATTTCTTACAGCAAGAGTGAATAAAAATTACTACTTCAAAAATCTAAATGAATATTCATAAATAAAAGGAATCGTTTAGAATATTTTCAAAAATAATTCAACAACCTTTGAAATAGTTATTTCTATATATATATATATATATTAGTAAAACTAGAATATCACTTTTCTAAATTTTAATATCAGATAGTTGAGATAGGATGAAAATCAGAATTACGAAATAAGTATATATTTTATTTTATAAAAAAATTTGTGAATTAAAAAACAATAAATCTTTAAATTTAAGAATAAGAAAAGCATTTCTTCTTTGAATACAATATAATAAATCAAAAAGTATTATGATAATTACTTCATACGTACAAGGATGTGAAGTTGTATTCAAAGTAATTAAAGACTAATCATTTGCGTTTTTCTTTAAATATTCATCTCATTTTCATTATATATTTTTTACTTCATTCTTCTTGTTTAAAAATATTAATAAAATAAATTATACAATAACAATTAACAAGGATAAGAAATAAGAATTATAAAAAAAATACATAAAATTCAAAATAAAAATTATCTAACAATCATTTTATAAATAGTCAAAATATAAAATAATAATAATAATAATAATAATAATAATAATAATAGTAGTAATGTATATAAATAACATGATTTATGATTAAACTAAAGAAAAATCAGAAGAAAAAAGACACGACAACTAAAAAACAATCAAAGATATTGAGATATATATAACAAATTAGATAAAAAGAAAAACTAAAGTGTTCTCAATATACATGGAAAGAGTCGAGGACACTCATCTAAGTAGGAAACATTCAAGGGGTGGGTCAAAGCAGAGGAGCAATTCTCAATGTAGCGAAATAGCAAACAATTGTATAAAAATTAAAGAGTTTAACCTTATTTTATCTAGTGAAGTTAGGAGGTCATCCAAGAGTAGGGGGCAAAAGGAAAAGTCTTTTCTAGAACTAGAAGGATGTTACCTTAGCTTATTCTACCATGACTATACCACCTAGAAATAGAAGGTCAAAGAAGGAGCCAAGTAATAACAAAAAATGGCTTAAATATCAAGGAAGGAGGGAGATAGGACTTCATTGCTTATTAATGGCAAATTGACATGGAGTCTATAGGAAGCTAAGGAATGGATATATGCAGATGGACAAAAGTGGTGGAAGCCTCATAAGTTTACGAACATAGTTTCTCAATAGATCACTTTTCTTGTAATTTTCTTTATGAAAGTATGGTTCTGAAACATTTGATGACTCTACTTGGAAAGCACACTCAAAAGTGGAAGAAAGCACACTTGATCTTGCTTAAGAGACTATCCTTCAACTTAGATGATTTCTTGCCTAAATAGGAACGGAGAGAAGATTAACTTAGCGATACCCATGAGAGAGTGTTGGATAGAACACCCAAGTTGGAGCTTTTACTAGGCCTAGGGACGTCGATGACAAAGTTCATATCCCCTCTTGAGGAACCATAAGAAGGCACACCTATGGCTGACGTCTCGTTAGCTGTCCTAACTGTGAGATAGATAAGTTATTACCACATTGTTCCTCTTATTCTCACTATGTCATGTCTTATGAGGAGTTGAGCTTATAAACAAATACAAACTTTTTCACCTAGGGATTAAAAGGAAAAAAGAAAACGAATCCTATTTTGCAATACATCTTTATGTTTGTCACTTCCAACACCTCTTCTTGATTCAAACCTAAGCTTTCCACATAATTTGTGATGGGTCAATACAACATCATCTTTGTAATTAGAGCAATCAAAAAAGGTTGAAACCCTAGGGCCAACCTTACCTAATTCTAAAATAACCCACCCAACCCTATCCCTATATTAATTAAAAATAATTAATTAAGCTCTAAATTATTTAGCTCATAATATATGGGTTAGGGTAAGGATATTTATGAGTTAGCCTGACCCTAAAAACACTCCTAAATTTTACCCAACCCTAATCCTAATTTTCTCTAAACCCTCCCAAATCTTACCCAAATCATACAAACCCTAATCTTAATTCTCCAAATCGTTGCCTAGATTCTTGCCCAATATGCAAACCTTTAAGTGAGGAGTTGGAACACGTATGGTTACGAGCTGAAGAGAAAAACTCACAAGGTTCCAAGCTAAACAGAAGAAAACATGTAACGCCCCAAATTTTTTAATATTAATTATTGTTATTTATATAAATCTAAATGCATATATGTGTGTGTATAAGTGTAAATAAATGTTGTAAATTTGCATTGAATTCGTAATGATGGTGTTTCTCTGTGTAATGAGTACGAATATGTGTGTGTGTGTGTGTATATATATATATATATGTGTGTGTGTGTGTGTGTGTGTGTGTGGATGTATGATTGATTGGATTGGACTGGTTGGGCTGAAAATAGGCTAAGTGCCTGGTGCAGGGAGCTCTCACTGTAGCAAGAGGACTCTGGGAGGAAAGGGCGAAACAGTCGCCTTCTCGCTATAGCGAGACATGTCTCACTATAGTGAGAGAGTGACAGGGGGAACTACATTTCTGGGTTTCATCTCACTATAGCGAGATTTTGCAGAAATCAGGGTGTAGTTTCGTCTGAGATTTTTGTTGTGACGACAGAGGGCGTCGCTGCAGCGAGAATATATCGTTGTAGCGTCACGACCAGAGAGGATTTAAAGGGGTTAGGATTCGGGGAGATTTCATTTCTCCCTTCTCCTTTGAAATTCCTTTGACCGTTTCACTCTCAAACCCTATTCTACCAATTGTATTGCCTCCAAAGCTGTTCATGAGCTAGATTGAAGGTTGGATTTAAGTGGAGAATGCTTGAAGGTGAGTTTCAATGGTTATGGTTTGATTTTTCATCCCCTTTCTGTGTTTTCGTAGTTTCTTTGAGTTCTGAAGGAGTTTATCCATGTGTTTAGGACGAAATCCATGAGGGGAAGCACTTCTTAGTGGATTTAGCATGTGGGTCTTCGATCCAAGATAAGGGGGGACTCTACCCTATCTCAATATATTGTGATTCTTGTGTGTTTTGATGATTAATGCAATGTGGCTGAGATAGAAGATAGAAATTATGTGTTTGGTGGAAATTGGTATGCAATGTGATGTGTGATAGAATAATTAGGCCCCGTAAGGGTGATTGTGTATGATGATATGCCATTGATTGGTGAATTAATGTTATTATGAATAAATGAAGGCTATGTGCCGTATAATGTGAATTGAATATAGGCTGTGTGTCATGTGCAAGCATGAATATTGTGTGTGTAAATGAAATGTATGTGAATAGGGCGTGTTGGCGCTGTTATAATGTGTTGTGAATGGTTCAACGATATAGTGGGAGTATGGAAGACGAGGACGGTAGAAATAGCTTGGGGAGGAGAGAATGGTGGTGACACCAACTATGGAACAGGTGCACCACGGGACACACACTCTCTTCCTGACTAGACCTCTGACCATTACCTTTGTTGAGCGACCCATGACTGCTCACGTGGTATCCGTGAGGCGGGGGTAACCGGTGACCATTCATAGTGAAAATCTGTGATCATAGTACCATAATGAGTGTGGCGACGTGCCATGAGCGCACGAATGTGTATAACTGTTGGTGCCATAAGTGCATCGGTGATGAATTGCAATGAATTGTGTGAAAATGTTGTTTATGTTTATCTTGTGTAAAGTATATGTACGGTGAGACTCTATGTTTATTATGTACTAAGTATTGTAGAGTACTCACCCTTACATTTATTTTTCAGGTAATCAAGATGATTAGCACCTGATTCAATAAAGGAACAAATAAACTGCTATAGGACTTAGATTTTATTTTGAAAATGTTGTAATTGAACTAATCCTATAACAGTCATTTGATATTAATTTGTAACCCTTCTCTTATTTTGAAGTATTTTATGAAAATTTGGTTATTCAAATTTGTGAAATTATTATTTAATTGAAATTAAACTTAAGGTGTTACAAAATCAAGGTTTCAAGTTAAGGAGAAGAGTGTTGCAAGGTTTGAATCGAGCAGGTGCAGATTAATTTATAAACCTTTTCACATGCAGTATTCTGCTTAAATGAATTGCACTTTTTGTTTGGCTTGCTTCTTCGCATGTGACTTCTATTGTTGGTTACCTTTGCTCCTTTCTCTTATTTACATAAACACAAAGAAGATGGTTTAGTTTATTAAATTGTTGTGGTTCACTTTCTATGTTATTTTCTATTAATGTGCTACTATGATATTTTTGCAAGAGCATCTTGTGAAAACTCGTTATGGTTGTGTCTCAATTGTTGTGTATGGAGACTAGACAAGCCAGCGCTTATCACTTACCCTGATTTAACTTTAAATGGTAAGTTAAATGAAAATGGATTAATGCAGTTTTCTTCTTTAGTAAGGATGTGTTAGATATTTTTTATTTCTTTTATATATGTATCCAATACCAATATGTGAAAACAAAAGAGAATGCAACATGTTTCTCTGTTTCTTAGGCTAAAACTTAGAACTTCAAGTGAAGCCTCAAACTTTAATTCCTTTGAGCTATCCATTATAAAATATACTCCTTATACAACATTATTGTTCTTTCTAATTTTTTTTATTTGGTATGACTGCTGCTTCTTGATATATTTATATTGATATAACTAAGCAGATATTAACTTTGCTCTTACAATGTGCTCAATTGAGCCCTATGTTCTTTCAAGAGGCCAGCATACATACTAACTATTCTTTGAACAATCTTGTTATTATATTCCTACTCAATTGCTAATGTGGTTATTCTATCTCTGAATGAAATAATTTATATTGCATGAAAGAACAAAACAATGGTGTTATAGAGTATTGAAGACCATATAACATTTGCTGCCACATACTCTAAGGTGGGTGGGTTAACTATCAAATCAAACTCCTTTTTTCCAACCTAAAAAGAGGAAAGAATACCATGTGGTTAAAGTGTATACTATATACTTCTATTTAAATTTGTTTTCCTTTATTAATATGTTGATATAAATATATATTTTATAGTGTGGTGAACAAAGCACTTTTTGTTTTTAGTTTACTCACAAACTCATTGGATTACCACACATAAAAACTACAATGTAGGTCAAACAATGTTATCAGTTAATTAATTATATGATATTCTAGTTCTCTCATGGTGATTTCATCCAAAAATATTTTAGGTAGATATATAATAAAATTCATTTCATTTTAATACATTTATTAAATAATACTTAAATGTTCTTGTTCTAATTTTTATTTTTTGTTTGTTTTAATGCATAAGAACTATAAATTATATTATGTACTATATAGATAAGATTGAATATAGATGATGAAGTTGTTTCTAAAATTTCTCATGTATTGTCTAGAAGTGTTGAGACAACTAAGAAACATTTTTCAAATATTTAGAAATATTTTAATAAAACTAGTGTAGATAGGGACGGTGTTGAAAGGGCTGTGTGCAAATATTATGGCCATGATTATGCTATTGAAAAAAATCTCAAGACCAAAAATCATTATAACCTTGCATTTAAGTCAACATGTTTCGGTTTGTAAAAATATTTGAAGTTTAAGTATAGATGCAGTTCCTACTCAAGATGTAAATTTTGGTGTTAGAAAGATTAAATAAAAGATTCAACGTAACATCCTTGCATAAGCCATAATTAAACATGATCTTCCTTTCAACTTTACAAAGTATGATATGATGAAAGAGTGAATTAATTATGTGAATCTTAATATTGTAATGCCTTCTAAGAATACTGTTATGTCAAATATTTAAAAAATTTACATTAAAGAGAAGGAAAAACTCAAAGAAGTCATGTCTAATATTCCTAACAGAGTATGTCTCACCTCTGATGTTTGGACAATAACTATTAGTGAGGGTTATATTTGCTTAATTTTTCATTTTGTTGATGAGAATTGGAAATTAGTAAGTAAGATTCTTAATTTTTGTCGAATAAAACTACCTCTCACTAGAGTTGAATTAGAAGCCACTTTATTTGATTGCTTGAAGCAATGGGAAATTGATAAAAAAAAAAAAAAAGGTTTTTACTATTACCTTAATAATGCTTCTGCCAATAACAATATGTAAGATATCTTGAAGAACCATTTTTAACATGCATTATTTGATTGTACAAGAGGGTCTAAAAGTAGCTAATGAAACACTCTTTAAAATAGGTGAAGCGATTCGATGGAAGGATGGTTAAATTTCAAGACTATGTGCAAGATGCTAGAGTTGATACAATAGTTGAGTTAATATTAGATGTGTCTACTAGGTGGAATTTAACTTACTTAATGCTTAAAAGTGCGATCAAATTTGAAAAAGCTTTTGATATTCTTTAGGTGGTTGATAGGAATTATAAATATTGTCCATCATATGATGATTGGAAGAAAGGAGAGCAATTATGTAAATTTTTAGAGCTATTTTATGAGACTACAAATATGGTATCAAATTCTTGTTTTTCTGACTTCAAACTTATATTTTATGCACGTTTGGAAGATTTAATGTTTACCGAATGAATATTTAGAATGAGAATGATGTTATAAAGGATCTGGCAGTATGAATGAAAGGAAAATTTGAAAAATATTGGAAAAATTATCATGTAGTGTTAGCTTTTGGAGCTATTCTTAACTCTCATTTAAAGCTTGACTTCTTAAAATTTTGTTATACCAAGCTTGATCCTTTAACCTTTCAAGAAAAGGTCAAGAATGTGAAGGATAAGTTTGACAAATTTTATGAAGAATATGCAAAAAATTTTAGTGTTACAAGTGACTCTCAATCTTCTAGTGAATCAAATTTGTTGCCAAAGTCACATGGAGAAGAAAATAAGTCCAAGAAATCAAAGTTGTTCAATATATGTTCTTTTATATTATTTTAATCATCATATGTTTCTTACTTTTAATCATTTTTATTTTGTTTAAACAATTATTATGTCTTATTTTGCAAGAGTTTAAAATGTTTCAAAATAAAACTAAGTCTATTATTGGTAAGAGTGAATTATATTTATATTTGGATGAGTCACAAGTTAAGTACAATGACATTGAAGACTTTGATATGCTCAATTGTTGGAAGAATAATGAAAAGAAGTTTCTGACACTTTATATTAGCACGAGACATGCTTAATATTCCAATCACTACAACAACAACGTTCAAATCTACTTTTAGCATTGGTGGACGTGTTCTCACTAAATATAGAAATTCTACACTTCTAAAAAATATACAAATATTAATTTGTATTAGGAATTAGTTGTACGACTTTGTTGAATATTGTTTTATGATATTATATAATTTGTACGAATGTAATTTTGTTTACTTTTTTTTATTGCTTATGAGTTTTGGATGAAGATGAGAAATAAACATTTGCCCTTGAAACAAAAAAACAAGAGTTTATTTTATAACAAGATGTTAAAGACTAACAAGCAGGTGATTATTTTTCAATATTGTGTAGCCGTAATTTTTAATAGTTTTGTGAGAATCAATAAACTTAATTTAGAGTTGCTAGCAAAGTTTGTAAATAATATTATTGTTCTATATTTGGCATCCCTTAGTATAGTGTCGAGAATATTCCAACTCATACAACTTCTTCCACTGGTCTTTGATGCAAAAATATTAAGGGTGAACTATCGCTAACATATGTAATGAACTCATGTATGAGCCTGCTGGTATATCTGCTCTTGCCACTTGTAACTACAAGTAAGGCATTCAATGGGAGAAGGAGGTTTGTGCTTATCTATAGCTTTATACCTCAAAAATTTGGATAATTAGTAACACTTATGAATTTTGTAATTTCCTTTTTTGGGCTCCAATGTCTTTGCCTTCTCTGTGTTATTCATTGTTTCTTTTATTTGCTTGGTTCATGGCATTTTGTTGTTTTCACATGTTGTCTATCTTGTGGAGTTAATATAATTTATTAATTTAAAGTTAATTTTCTTTCACTTATTCCCTCTGCTTCATGTTTTTTGTAGCTTTCAAGCCTATGGTTCCTTCTTTTTGTTGTCAAAATGACTCGAAATAATTGATCAATAATTTAGTCTGAGGCATATAAAGCACTATCCTTAAGGATTATTTCGGTGTAGTAAAAAATTCTCCAGGATACAACAGACTCTTCTTATCTGAATGTACAAGGCTCTCAAGAACTAACAAGCTTTACTCAATTTATAACCTAGAAAAATAAATATAATAAAAAGTCCGTGCATCTTTCGTGCTGTTTTTGTCACGACCTCTTTTATAAGGAACCGAGAACATTGTTTCTACATCATATATTTATTTAAGATAGATAAATAATAGAGAATATAAGTATAAAATTCACTTCTCATTCAAAATAAAACAAAGTTTCTTACAACAAATATCTAATAGAGCAACATAATATTACATTTAGTTCATAATATTCAAAATACACAAAATTATACTATGTAGCTCCCTCTACATGAGGTCTCAAAATATAAGAAAAAAAGACTTTGATGCAAAATTATTTAACTCCAGCTTCTAACATTTCTTCACTGGCCCCTCAGCCTGTGAAGTAGATGCAACACTTGCTACATCTACTCACGTACTACCATACGATCATCGCTGTATACACGCACATAGCGACATAGACAGAAATTCAAGGGTGAGCTTACAAAAATAAAATAAAGTTATATATATAGAGCAAAACATTTCTTATAGCAACAGCCCCATGCATTACTAGCCCATCTAATGCACAACATGAAAACGGTTTCCAACTGGTTTCACAGCTTAAGTAATCCAGAAAAAATCGAGTTGGTCCGGGAGCGACCTATTCCAGTATCTGGATCCAGACAACACAGTACAACAGCTCAGTATGAACTTACCGTTACACGTCTACCCACCAAAACATGTAACTCAACTCTATAATGATGCAAAACATATATCTCAACATAATGCAGCACCGCTAAAATTGTTTTAATAACTCAGCTAAGATAGGTTTATAATATATTAACCAAAATCTTAGCATTTTAAATCAATTAACAACAGTTACATCTTAGAAAATAGCTTTTTTTCAAAAGATCTAACAAAATCATATCAAAACTTCTTGTGATAGCATATCCAATCATTCAAAATATAGTTCATAGGCTAAAATAAGCTTCCCTTACCTTAGAACCATGATTCACTCCAAATATACTGAATATTACTTGTTTTATCGCAAGATTCACCGAAGATTTAACTTTAGAAGGGAGTTTTTCCTAAGAACACCATGAACTTTTATGAGAAAGAGAAGAAGAAGAGAAACGAACGGTAAATCTAGCTTCAAACTTAAATAACCTTACTTCAAATCCCTTAGAACGGATGCAGAATCACAGATTTGGAGAGAAATTTTAGTTTATGAGGATTTAATATGAGAGAAAATGGTGATATATGACCTTGGAACCTTTGAGAACTTTGGATAGGAGTGAAGAAATGAAAAAATCTTGTGAAGCCCTCTTTTTATAGAAAATTTTCAAAATTTACTGTTCACCGTCAGAATTACTAGTCACTGTCTTACTGTTCAAGCTGGAAACACTGTTCATGATACTATTCATACAGGAAACACAGTGCACATACTATAGCATATTGTACGCATACTGTACATACACTGTATGCATATGTGACGTCATGGTACATTAGTGTTCATCGACACTGTTCACCTCACTATTCACCGACACTGTTCACTTTTTTTTTATATATATATATATATAAATAATTTCAAACTCTATCTAAATCTATTCCAATACTAAATCATCTTTCAATTAACATTTAACAAGTATGAAATATTATAGATTACTCAACTATAATAGATTATAAGCCTGACAATTTTCTCAAAAGATTTAAAATACTTTAATCACTATAATTACTCATGTAAATGTTACATATAACTGAAGATATAAATAACAATAGTAATTAAATTAGAATAATAAAATAAAATTAATAATTAATAAATTCTTTTGAAATATAATTATATTATTTCCAACAATCTCCTACTTATTTCAAAAGAATATAATATAATAAAATAAATTATTTTAAAATTGGGTTATACCATAAATATAAATGCTTCAAGTTTGGTGTCTTCTGGACTATGAACCTGACCTAGATAAATAGGACTTTAATTAACAATATAATCGGTGAAGTAAAACTTTTATGAACCAATACATTTTTTTATGTAAATTATAGTCCCACTTGCATACATTTACACCATACATTTACACCTGGATGTTCATGAGTGCTCTAGAGACTAAGCTATCATCTCATAGGAGCGGCTCCACTCCACACTCATATAGGTGATTTGATCATGTGTATACTGCACTTTATACACAACTCATAAGGGATATAAAATTTAGTAAAAGCTTCCGCTTATCCTCACATTAATGCAGTCTGGTACTTTTCATATTTCTCACACCATAAGAAAGGATAAACAATGTACTAACAAGACTAACAATTGACTTGTTATTACCTATATGAACCTTTTCATGGGATCTCCACTCATAAGGTTGGGTTACTATCAATGTTAGATATCAAATTAGCTTAAGTCTCATTCCTCTCGATGTGGTATTTATTAAATTCTTTCCCAAGAGCTTGGTCAAAGGATCTGCCAAGTTCAATTCTGACTTCACATAGTCAATGGATATAATTCCATCCTTTAGCAGCTGCTTTATTATTCGATGTTTCAACCTAATGTGTTTATTCTTACCATTGAAGATTTTATTAGTTGTAATAGATATTTCTGCTTTATTGTCACAATGTATAGGCACAGAAGGAGTTGGCTTTATTCCCAGTGGAATATTATCTAAGAAATTTCTTAACCACTCAGCCTCAGCTCCAATTTTCTCCAAAGCTATAAAATAGTGGATTTAATCTCATTTGATTCTGAAATCCAATTAGCATCACTGTATCCTTCTAATACAGTTGGAAATCCACTATAAGTAAGACCATAATTCATGGTGCTTCTCAAATATTTTAATAACCTAGCCAAAGCGACCCAATGATCATTACTAAGATTATGAGTATATCTACTCAATCTGCATACAACATATGCAATATCAGGTCTAGTGATAATATTATACTATCACACTTCCTTATGATTCTAACTCCCATTATTACACTAACTTTACCCATGTCTTTCATGTCAAATTTAGATGCAAGAAAGCATTTTGTTTGATGCACTATGTTATGGCTAGTACAAAAAATAAGCATGTCATCCACGTATAGACAAATAATCACACATTCACTATTTTTTAATTTTGTTTGTACACATTTATCAACTTCAACAATAGAAAAATCATTACTAACTAAAGTTTGGTCAAACTTATCATGCCATTACTTAGGAGCTATTTTAGACCATATAAAGATTTGAGGAGCTTACAAACTTTATTCTCTTGTCCAGGAATTACACACCCCTCAAGTTGGACCATATAAATTTCTTCCTCTAACTCACCATTTAAAAAAGATGTTTTATCATCCATATGATGAATAACTAAATTATATGTAAATGCTAAAGCAATCAAAATTTGAATAGAAGAAATCCTTGTTGCAGGAGCAAAAGTATCAAAATAATCAACATTTTATTTTTGAGTAAAACCTTTAGGTACCAATCTAGCATTATATTTTTCAATTAATCCATCGGGGTTATATTTCCTATTAAAAATTCATTTGCACCCAATTAGTTTCACTTTGGGAGGTAAATCTACCAAAGTACAAGTATTACAATTTGTAATAGAATCAAGTTCAGATTGGACAGCTTTTTTTCCAAAACAATGCTTCAGTTGAGGAGAAAGCTTGTGAATTAGAAAAAAAGGTTCATCATCAATAAGATACGTGTAAAAAATCATTTCTAAAAGATTTTTCTTTTCCTTATCTTTTACTTCTTCTCAAATCCTCTTGAAAAACATCAAATGAACTATGTGTTGGTGTTTCACCAAAATTTTCTAATTTCAATGGAAAAACATGTTCAAAAAATTTAGCATTTTTTGTTTCAATTATTGTCTTACAATCAAGCACATCACTTTTTAAAACTAAAAATTTATACGCAACACTATGATCAGCATAACCAATAAACATACAATCCGACGTCTTAGAACTTATTTTCTTCTTTTTAGGATCAGGTAGCATAACTTTAGCTAAACAACCCTATATCTTTAAAATTTTCAAACTAGGGCTATGTTCCTTCCATAACTCATATGGTGTTTTACCTGTCCTTTTATATGGAATTCTATTTTGTAAAAAACATACCATTAACAAGGCCTTGCCCCAAAGGTTATCAAGTGCATTAGAACTAATTAAAAGAGCATTCATCATTTCCTTTAATGTTCTATTTTTCCTTTCAGCTATTCCATTATAGTGAGGTGAGTAAGGAGGTATAACTTCATGAATAATTCTTTTTTTTTCACAATAATCATTGAATAAGGTGTACTCACCACCTCTATTTGATCTAACTTTTTAAATCTTTTTATTTAATTGATTTTCTACTTCTGCTCTGTATAGAAGAAACATGTTAAAAGCCTCATATTTATTTCTAAGCAAATATACTTTTGTATATCTAGATAAATCATCAATAAAAGTCACATAATATTTTTTCCATCTCTAGTCATAGTTTGCTTTAAATCTCCCAAATTAGAATTAATTAATTCTAACATTTTGTGTTTCTTTCTATATGTAAACATGATTATTTAGTTATTTTTTATTCAACACATATTTCACATTTGTTTATCATTCATTACTAAAACTAGAAATCAAACATTGATATTGCATTTCTTTTATATAAAAAGCACTAACATATCCTAATCTAGCATACTAAATATCCATACAGTCAATCAAATAAGCAGAAGATGAAATATTTTCATTGATAACATGACTAACTTGAGTACAAAGAGTCCCTGTTTACAATAACATTTTCCCACAAACACATTATTTTTTGTCTACAATTTTATAAGATTCAAAAGACATCTTGACTCCAACTTTTCCCAGTAAACTAACAAAAATTAAGTTCGCCCTAATACTAGGCACATAGAGCACTTCGTTGAGAGCTAGGGTCTTGCTAGATGTGAGCTTCAGGAGAACTTTTCCTTTTCCAAGAACTTTAGCAGTCCTTGAGTCACCAAGATACACTTATTCTTCTCCATCTCCTACTGAACTATAGGAGGTAACATATTTTTGTTTGCACAGATGTGTTTGGTAGCCCCCAATCACTTACATTAGCTGTTAGCAAGGCTTGAGAAATGACCGCAACTATAACGTCATCTCCTTCAACCAAATTTGCATTTGGTTTTGGAGGATTGTCACTTCTCTTCCTGTGTCTGCATTGAGCAGCACAATAACCTGTTTTGCCATAAACAAAACAATTTTCTCCACCAATTTTAAAAGTGAGATTATTCACTTTTGGGACATAATGTTTATTATAATGAGACCTTTGATTAGGTTTGTTATCGTACCTTTTCTTATTAGCTTGTACCATGTTTTCCCTTGATGCCAATGCCTTTGCCCTTGCAGCCTGGAGTTCCTTCCTATTTGTGTCTTCAATGATAATGTGGGTGATAAGTTCAGCTAGAGATAGCAGTTTATTCTTATACTTTAGTTGCTGCTTATAATCCTTCCAAGATTCTAGTAATCTTTTAATTAGTAGTCCAGCGACAAAATTCTTAGGCATTATGATCTTCTCAGCTTTCATGTCTTTTGGCAGCTTGTGGTATTCATTGATCTGAGTCTTGATATCTTCTTCATTGTTCATCTCCCACTTATAATAGTGTCTAATGATGAATTTCTCTCTTTTGGCATCCTCAGCAGTATATTTACGAATCAAAGACTCCCAAATTTTGTTGGTTTCTTTATAGGAATAATAGACATTAAATAATTCATTAGACAATGTACTGAGAATAATATGTCTACAAACCTTGTTAGTAGAAGTACAGTCTTCCAACAATTTTTGGGTAGCATTTGAATCTGGTTTTGCTTTGTGTGAGAGCATGAGCTACACCGTGCAGGTCAAGAACAGAATAGACACGCTCCTGCCATTGTTTAAAGTTTTTCCCTTGGAACATTTCTATCTTTGACACATATGTGAAAGGTTTTGCATAGTTGATTGCAGGAACAATTGGATTAGGTGGATCCACGTTGATACTATTTTCATGATTATTTGCAGCGTTGTTAATAGGGTTTTCATTATTTATTAATTTAGCCATAATCCTTAAGATTATTGTCAAAATGACCAAAAGTAACTGATCAATAATTTAGTCTAAGGCGTGTAGAACATTGTCCTTAAGGATTATTTTGGTACAATAAAAAATCCTCCATGATACATCAGACTCTTCTTGTCTAAATGTACAAGGCTCTCAAGAACTAGCAAGCTTTACTCAACTTATAACCCAGAGAAATAAATATAATAAAAAGTCTGTGATTCTTTCATGCGATTTCGTGCAGTTTTCTCAAAAGATTTAAAATACTTTAATCACTTATGTGAACATTACATATAACTAAAGATATAAATAATAATAATAATAATAATAATAATAATAATAAAATTATTAATTAATAAATTCTTTTGAAATATAATTATATTATTTCCAACACCTTTTGCATATGCATTTCTTGCTAACAATGCCTATAGCTTGTGTGAGTATTTAAGTTGTGGGTCTAATATAACAATAGGTTGGTGGAACTTGCAAAAAATGAAGCTTATCCATATGACCACCCCGTACCTCTTTGGTTTCATTGATGTAGTGGCCAAGCAATTAGGACTGTTAAAGGCAAAATTTGTTGTCACAGATAAAGTGATTTTGGAGGCTTTTCAATTATGTTAACCATATTAGCAACAATGGCAATGCTAAGCCTTTTTGGGTCTCATTGGGGAATTAAGAGGATTCTAATGGATTTGGAATTCAACTCAAGCCAATTGATGATGCAGATTATATTGAGTTCATTGATAGTAATGATCAATTTACTAATGTATAAGGCACTTTTCATTCGTAGTGACAAAGGCTGCATTTCATCATCAGTCATACTCAAGTTTACTGTTTTGGCTTCATTGGCCTTTTGTCTAGCACCTTTTATCTACTAGTCTTGCTCCTGCAAAGTGCAATATTGAATCTTGAAAGTGTGGTTCACTAGTCATAACAATCTTTAATAATTCCTATTTTGGCTTTCATTGCCTTGATGTGTTATGTTTGCATTCGGAGGGCAAGTGTACCCATCGAGAAGTAATAAAGGGTTCTTAAATTAAGTTCCCGAAATATCGTCTCACAAGAATTGTTTTCCAATTACTAAGAATTTCCTAATTTAATTGTTTAAGCTTTAAAGATACAAGATTAATTAAAAACAAGAATTTATAAAATTAATTATAAAACTAAGAGCAAAGAATATAATGCACGTCTTGATTAAACTTATCGGAGAGGAACCTAGGGCATATAAGTTTTCTCATTCAATCCTTTATGTTATTCTTTTGTTTAACTCTAAATTCGATTTCCTTGTGATTACTAATCATTCATACAAATACTATTAATACCCAATAGTCATGCAATATTAATATTCTTTTCTCTAAATTAACATCCCCAATGGTCATGCAAGACATCAATTTGAGAAAGCTTGAGGAACCTATGAACTTGTTAATTTAATAACGATTAGAAGAGAAAGATTGGTTTGTTCCACCTAATCCTTTGTCTCGTTTTACCCTATAGATTTATTAATAAATCAAGATATGATCGCCTGACGATATAATTAATTAGGATCAAGAAAGAAGCGCAATAGGATAAAATCTAATCACAAAACGAAAATCAAATTTAAATTCAAATATCAAAATTTCATAAATTCATGAACAATAGTTCTCATAGCCCTAACTATGGACTTAGTTACTCATACTAAAGAAAAGAACTAAAATAATCATAAACAAAGCCATAATCAAAAGAAATAGCAAAATAGAGTGTGAGATGTGTTTCCGGTCTTCAAGTACGATGGCTTGAAGCTCCAAGTCTCGCCAAGCATGTGCCAAGGATCCCATGCAGGAGAGACAAGATCAGATGTATTCTAGAGCTAAAGTCAAGATGTAAAAACTGTCCTTTACGATGCCTGAGATCTTCCCTTTTATAGGATTTGAAAACCTTAAAAACTCTTCATAATTGGGCTTCTCGCAGATGAGCACGGCTGTGCAAGGCCTTAAGCACGACCGTGCATGGGCTCGAAGCACCCCCATGCTTATTGAATAGGTCTGGGCGTGCTGCCTACTGCGAAATTCACTTGGACCCAAAATTCAATTGGACCCAGAATGCACCCAAAATCCACTTGCGATCTCTTTATACCAAACTACACAATTAATATATAAATTAGTGTAAAACTCAAATAAAATAAAGATCAAATATAAATATATGGGCTGCAAAAAATGACCTAATTACAGACTTATCAGTTTGTTGACTAGTTATCTTGATTGCCAAAAAATTCAAATTGATCCTTATTTAATAAGGAGCTTTTCAATTTAGTTTTTTTTTAAATAAAATATTAAAATTAGTTTCAAAATGTGAGACTTATCATTATTTTGATTTTTTTAAGTATTTTTGTTAATTTTTTTAGATGTTAGTTGTGTTAATTAATTGTCATAAAAATGGTTATGTAACATATTAAGTGTAATAAAACACTTAATGTGTTAATATACAGTGCTTTGCAACACTTTCTTCTCCTCATAAAGTCTTAACTCTAATCCTAATCTAATGAACTTTTTGGCCGATTTTGATTTATTGGGCTTTTTGGCCTTAATCCACATGGGCTAGGGATTTGTACAAATTGTGCATATGCTTCACCAAAGAGGAGCACGATCGTGCTCATCAATATGCACAATTGTGCATATGCTTCAAAGCTCTTAACATGTCAAACTACGATAATAAGTGAAATAATTAGTGCAGAATTCATTCAAATAAGAATTAAATTCATAAAAATAGGCTACAAAAACATGTCAAAATACAGACTTATCATTACTATTAATTATCCCAATGTTACTCCTGTAATTATATATATTACAGTAGAGATTTCTTTTCTCTTTTATTGTGCAACGACGTATTTAGGTTTCCATAATGATCTCCTCTAAAGGGATAAGGGGAATAAATAAAAGCAAGTTGCTAGGAAAGCTATATATAAATTATGTGTGCTTAGAATTACTCTTAGACCTTTATTTCTCTTGTGTTGTATTATATTAGACATGATTGCTTTTATAAGTGTGATAGATACTTAAGTTTATCTTGTTTAGATACTTAAGTTTATCATACTTCTAAATTTTACATATTAATCATATATTAGCATAACACGAGTATAAAAATTGAAGATTCAATTATTAATAATAATAGAAACGTCTAACGTAATTTTTTTTTTATATTTACATTCTCATTTTTAGTTACAATTGTATGTCATCAATGGAGAGAATTTATTTTGCACACTTTTTTTTTTTGTGAACCATAATCTAATTAGATGGCAATTAGTTGATCAATAGTTTGAGCAAATAGTGGATCAAATGCATTAATGTCATTTGTAGAGAGTAAATTGATGCTCAGTAGATGAATCTTCAAACCTTAAGACGAGCTTAAAAAATAAGAAAAAAAATTTAAATTTAAAAATTATATATTATATATTATTGATAATAAATATAGACTTAAATATGTTTTAACAATTTTTAAATAAGGTTTATTTTAAATTATTATCTATTAATTTTTTTATTTTATTGTTTAATTAATTTTTTTTATTTTGTATTTGTAAGTTAAATGGTGACGTGTTTTAACTTTCAAGAATGATGTGACAACCTTATTGCCATTCAATCTTGCATGAAAGTTTTCTATGTAAGAGAAATAGTGGTTTCCATAAACTCTTGTTTTTCTTCCTTTCTTTTTAATTAGCTCTTTACCTAATGATAAGAGTGAAATGAGAAAAATGATTTCATTTTTGAACTGAATTGGAATAAGCTACAAAAGTGTTATATACAAGTTGAATATGGAAAGTTAGTTCTAATTAACTAACTAACTACCAAAAATTGAATGCATCAACTAACTTAACGGTAATTAACTTATTCCAATACTCCCTCTTAAGGTGGGAAGTAGATATTGCGAATTCCCAACTTAGAAATTAGGAACTTGAAAGTTGTTGGAGCTACTGGCTTGGTCAAGACGTCAGCTAATTGATGACCAAATTTAATATGAACCAAGCAAATGGAGCCATTTTGGACTTTTTCACGAACGTGATGGCAATCAATCTCTATGTGCTTCGATCTCTCATGAAATGTAGGATTGCTTGCCAAGTATATAGCTGATTTGTTATCACAAAAGACCAAGGCTGGACCAAGTTCTACTTCAAAGTCTTTAAGAATGGCAAACAACCATGTTACCTCACTGGAAACATTAACTAAAGCCCTGTATTCAACCTTTGCTGATGATATGGAGACAATATGTTGGCGTTTTGATTGCCAAGAAATCAATGAATCGCCAATGAATACATATTGACCTGTTGTAGATCTTCTTGTATCTAAGCAACTCCCCCAATCTGCATCAGAATAAGCTTTGATGTTTAGACTGGAATTGGCAGAGAAAAAGAGTCCTTGACCTGGAGATTTCTTCAAGTATCTGAGAACATGATGGACAGCATCCAAATGTGTAGTGCGTGGAGCTAACATGAACTGGCTAAGTTTATTGACAACATAACAAACATCAGGTCTGGAAATGGTAAGGTACAACAGTCTGCCAATAAGTCTTCAATATGATGAAGGATTTGACAATAATTCTCCATCAGTGGCTGAGAGCTTCAAATGAGGATCCATTGGAACTTCTGCAGGTTTGCTATTGAGAAAGTTGGTATCTTCCAACAAAGATAATGCATACTTTCTTTGAAACAAGGAAATTCCCTTGGAAGACTGAGTAATTTCTAAACCAAGGAAATACTTCAATCTGCCAAGGTCTTTTAGTTTGACGATATCTGCCAATGTTTGTTTTACTTGTTGAACTATGGCTTTAGATGGGCTAGCCACAATTATATCATCTACATAGACAAGCAAGGCTACAAAGGTTGGACCACTACCTTTGGTAAACAAGGAATAATCACTTAATGATTGAGTGAAATTGTGAGCAAGTAGAGCAGAAGAAAACTTTGTGAACCACTGCCTTGAGGCTTGTTTCAGTCCATATATGGACTTTTGCAACTTACAAACAAGCTGCTCCCCCTTAGGTTTGTACCCCAAAGGCATTTCCATGTAGACTTCTTCAAACAAATCACCATTCAAAAAGGCATTATTAATGTCAAGTTGCAATAAATGCCACTGTTTGATAGCAGCCAGGGAAAGAAGAACTCTCACAGTTGAGATTTTAGCAACAGGTGAGAAAGTAGCAGTAAAGTCAATGCCTGCTTCTTGAGTATACCCTTTAGCCACTAATCTTGCTTTATATTTGTCTATTGAACCATCAGGTTTGTTTTTTACTTTATATACCCATCTACAGCCTATTGTATGCTTGCCAGAAGAAAGAGGAACAAGTTTCCATGTGTTATTTGCTTCCATAGCATCTAACTCTTCTTTCATAGCTTGCTGCCAATGTGCAAACTTCACTGCTTGATGATAGTACTCAGGTTCATAAACTTGAGATACTTGAAACACAAAATTTCTGTAAGTATGTGATAATTGAGTATAACTGAGATGGTCAGTTATAGGATATGTCACTGTGTTGCAGTGATAGTCAGATAGATAGGCTGGTGATCTAGGTAATCTATTTGATCTCCTCAATTGATGTTGTGGCTCAATTGGTCCTGGACCTAGATAATCTATTATTGGTGCAGAAGGCACAGGCACAGGATCAACAACATTAATTTCATCTGAGGCAAGAACATCTAAGTTATGATTATGCAGCTCAACCACTGGAGCAATAACAGGTGATTGTAGAGGAAAAACAACATGACTGTCAACATAATTTGGACAAACAACTTTAGCAAATGGGTCAGGTTGTAAATTCTGTGAAGTGTTGAGATGAAAAGGAAATACATCTTTATAAAAAATCACATCTCTGGAGATGAAGATAGACTTTGTCACCATATTGTAAAGTCTATAGCCCTTGTAGCCAATAGGATATCCAATTAACACTAAAGGTGAAGCTCTTACTGTGAATTTATGTCTCTGAGAAGGCAAGGTGGAAGCATATATCAAGCATCCAAAAACTCTCAATGCTGAGTAAGTGGGAGATTTCTTATACAGCAAGATAAAAGGATAGTTCATCTTCAAGAGAGGTGTTGGTGTTCTGTTAATCAAAAACACTGCAGTCTGAATACAATCACCCCAAAGTTGCAATGGTGCACCTGATTGAAAATACAAGGCTCTTGCAACATTCAGTAAATGTTGATGTTTCCTCTTAGCAACAACATTCTGTTGTGGTGTTTCAAAACAACTGAATTGGTGAAGTATTCCTTTCTCAGCAAAAAAATCATGTAAGCACAACTCTTTGGCATTGTCTGATCTGAATTGTTTAATCACTACATTGAATTGAGTTTGGATCAACTATACAAACTGCTTAATCAGAGATGGAGCCTCAGACTTATGCTTTATGAGATAAATCCAGGTAAACCATGTGTTATCATCAACCAATGTTAAAAAGAAACGTTTATGATCATGAGTTGGTTTAGCAAAAAGACCCCAAACATCACAATGAATCAAATCAAAAGGAGAGTCACTGAAATGATTGTTAGATGGAAATGAAAGTCTCTTTTGCTTAGCCAAAGGACAAATTGAACAATTATGAAAGGAAAGAGTAGAAGGAATTGAAACTGTTATTTCTTTATTAATTGCTTTGAAACATTTAAGAGATAGATGGCCTAATCTAGCATGCCAAATATGAGGAGAAACTGCATGATTGACAGAATGTGTAACTACATGTGAATGATCTACGGTATAGGTATTATTAACAGAAACTAAATGACTAGCTTGAAAAACATAAAGGCCTTGTTTTACTTCACCTTTGCCAATCATCTTCTTGCTTTTGTGATCCTGAATAGTAAAGGAATCAGCAGAGAATAATATAGAGAAATCAGAATTAACTAAGAGTGAGCTAACAGAGAGAAGATTAACATGAAAATGAGGAACATATAGGACATTTTGTAAAAATAACCTGTCATTTAATGCAACAGTGCCTATAGAATGAATTAAAATTTTGGAATGATTTGGTAAGGTAACAAAAGAGTTTTGGACTGAAGTAAAATGCAAGAAAGACTGTAAGGAACATTCAATGTGACAAGAAGCACCAGAATCTATAATCCAAGTATTTTTTGACACTGAATTTACTGGTAAAGAATTAGAAATGGTTGATAACACAAAACCTATATTGATCTCAGAATCAAAGGAGCTCTCAGATGTCTTCAGCTGTGATGATAACATGGAAATCAGCAACTTGCATTGATCTGGAGAAAAAAAAAAGGGAATTTCTAGAGGCTGAATTATTTGAGCCTTGATTCACTGAAATGGAAACATGATAAACATTACTGGTCTGTTTAGAACCAGATGCTACTTTGGTAGTACCACCAGAATTAGTGAAATAACCAGGAGGATAGCCATGAATTTTGTAGCATCTATCTTCAGTATGACCAATCATGTGACAATGAGTGCATTTTGGCCTATCTTTCTTGACAGATTTCCCTTTAGAATCAGAAACAGACTTGGAATTCTGATTTTGCTTAACAGCAAAGGCAACTTGTGAATCAGAATTCGAGTTGAAGGATACTTCTCTTTGCCTTTCATCTTGTAAAACCAAAGAAAACACTTTAGTGATAGGAGGCAAAGGATCCATCATCAGAATTTGGCTCCTAACTTGAGCAAAAATTTCATTAAGACCCATTAAGAAAAACATAACCTATTCTTGGTTGAAATACTCAATAAAACCTCTAACAGAACCACAATTGCAGTGACAAAGTGGCCTGAAATCTTGGAGTTTTTTCCATATTGATTTGAGTTTAGTGAAATATTGGTTCACTGATGATGAACCTTGCTATAAAGTCACTAAATCTCGCTTCAATTGGAAAGTGCGGGGACCATGTTGTTGAAAACGATCACAAAGATCATTCCAAATATCAGAAGCAGTGGTACAGTAAATCACACTAGCAACTAATTCTTTGGAAATGGAATTCAGTAACCAAGAACTCACTATGCTATTGTTTCTTTCCAAGAGAGCAAGTAACTGAGGATGATCTTCATCAAGACATGGGAGAGAGCCATCAACAAATGCAAGCTTGTTCTTAGCCGATAACGCCATCTTCATTGATCTCTGCCATGAGTTGAAGTTATCACCAAGCAATGGTTGTGAAACCAAAATGATGCTAGGGTTATCAGAGGAATGAATGAAGAACGGACTAGAAACATCATCAAGAGAAATCTCCATTGATGATAGGAAGAAGAAGAAAAAATCAGAGAAGGATTGAAGAGAAAAGGAGAAAGTTCAATGAGATTGTGCGGAAGAGTAATTTTCAACTGATAGCATGATAAGAGTGAAATGAGAAAAATGATTTAATTTTTGAACTGAATTGGAATAAGCTACAAAACTGCTATATACAAGTTGAATATAGAAAGTTAGTTCTAACTAACTGACTACCAAAAACTGAATTCATCAACTAACTTAACGGTAATTAACTTATTCTAATACCTACTTTACTTCGTTATAAATACCCACTTCTTTCATATCAACGAGGAATTCACACAATCTTCTTAGCACCACCTAAGTAAGTAACTCTGCAGCATTTCGCTTTATACATTTTATTTTCGTTATCAGGTCTTCATATGAAACTATCTCCTTTGCCTTTCTTGCATTCTACGGGTTGCGCTAGTCACTCTCAACATCTCTAAAGAATTGTTTGGCAGTTAAAATATTAGAAATATACTTAAATTTTTTTTCAAATTGTTTTGTTGCCACTGAATATATTTCACATAAAAGTAGTACTATCTCCCATGTTAACAGATAAAGAGACACTTGCTCAAGTTACCTTCAACAACATGCACAATCAAGGATTCATTGCCTATCACCCACTCATTATGAGCGACTTTTTTATTTTTTAAAGTAAAACTCTAAATGTTCCTAATAGGATGAAAACTTTATCTTATGTTTTACTGCAATGTTTTTCTTTTATATATAAAAGTTTTTAAATAAAGTTAATTCACGTCAATTTCATGGAGTGATCTCAAAGGAAACTCTTCGGGGAATCGTACATTTAAGCTTCCTAAACCCATGTATTCTGTTCCCTAGTCATTTTATGTTGGAATCGTGTTTATTCTACCAAATCATAAATGCTGTTGTTTTATTTACACTGTGTTCAATTCACAACGGTAAATAGAGTCCATTGTTTCTAAAAGTACTTCGCCATTTTTAAAAAAAATAAATAAATAATTATTTTATTAAAATTAATAAAATATAAGTAAAAGTGAAATAATCTAATATATATATATATATATATATATATATATATATATATAATGTACACATCATTCTTAAACAATCTAATCCTAAAATATATAGGTGACAAATTATAAAGTAGAATATCTTCATAAATACTTTATTTTTCAAAGAGTAGAGTCTCCTTGTACAAAGGTTTGATTAATCCTCTTTAATGACTTATTTACAATCTCCTTTAACTACCAACAATTTCAAGAATTTCTTTTTTATCACTAACATCTTTTTACATAGTTACAAATTAACTATTTAATAATCTTCTAATTGTTTTATTAATTAAATTTTAAATAACACATTTTTATTTATAATTAAATTATATTAATAAAAAAATTTACTTAAAATAAAAAAAAGTAAGCTAAACATTATTCTTTCACATTTTCAGTTATATATTTAGAGCATTGAATATGTCTTTTTTTATTAATTTATTGAATATATATTCATTCACTATTTTTAATTGTTTAAACATATTCTGCATTCTTATAAATTTATTATTTTTATTTTAGTCAATATACTTTTATTTTAAGTATTTATTTAAATATATTTTACATTCTTACTTTATCATTGTAAATTACGTTGGTGATCAATTTTGTGTATCGTATATGAATTGGGAGTTTTGACTAAGTGACGACCTAATTAGCTCGTGCAAACAGATCACGTGCCCACATATTTGGCTATGGGCTAAACA
Organism: Abrus pulchellus subsp. cantoniensis; assembly: GCA_024086825.1. Lineage (NCBI taxonomy): Eukaryota > Viridiplantae > Streptophyta > Magnoliopsida > Fabales > Fabaceae > Abrus > Abrus pulchellus. The sequence goes on from CM044056.1 coordinate 20,283,401, forward strand.
ATCCCTAGTTAGAAGCTCTATTGGTAAGAATGGCAGAACCCAAAGTAATGAGGGTTTTAACAGAAAGAAAAAAGTAGGGTAGAGAGGATTTGAGGAAACTTGGGATTAGTGAATTTACAAAATAAGAATGATGGTTATAAATGAACTTTTACAATAATTTCTATACAAGAAGTAAAATAATTATTAGTAATGAGAATTTTTTAAGTAAGTTTATCTTTTGAATTACAAAATCTGATTAAATTTTAGTATATTAATTTAAAAAAAAAAAAGATAGAGAAGGTAAATGAAAATTTTACAAATTCATATAAGATTTTATAGTATGTAATCAGGAAAGCGTTGATTTTAGGTAATTTATAATATTTTAACACTATTTTATAAGAATTTTGAAATCAATTTCTAAATATAATTTTTGTAGCTCAAACCCTTCAAGGATTTCCAAGCATATAATCAATATATTCTTTTATATTACAATGATGTAATCTGGTTATATAGAACATCTAAACAACTAATTTAGAAAAATATATAAGAATCATTTTATTGACATGCTTATAAAAATTTAGCTAACAAAATATAGTACGATACTATTTTAATATATTTATTTAGGCCCCAGTAGATTTTATTTTATTTATTAACGATATAGTGATTTATGATTCATTATTAATTTATTATAACATAAAAGAATATTAGAGAAAAAAAAATCTTCTTACATTATTATACACGCTTCCAAACTCTTATATTTAATCTAAGTCTTACATTTAACTTACATTTAATAAGTTATAATTTATATATATATATATATATATATATATATATAATTTCTCTCATTTATATATTCATGAAATTATATATGAAGACGTTTTAAATTTTATTTTATTATATTTATTTAATTTATTTAATTTAAAACAAAGAAAAATAAATTAAAATAATAAAAATTATTTATTTATTTAAATTTTTTTATTATTAAATCTAACAATGATGTTCGATAAAAAAAGATTAAAATATAAAAAAAAATTGTATAAAAATTAAAATATAAATTTTAATTATAAAAATTAGTTTATAAATAAGTATTAACTATAATGACTATAAATTAAAAAAAAACTTATTTATAAAATTGTAATATCAAATGAAAAATCAGAATATTTTAAAAACTAAAAACTTATAATTTTATATGATAAAAATATAAAATAAAAAATTGTTGATTTTTTTAGGTCTAAATTTAAACAACAACATATATATACAATAAAATTTATTAAAAAGAGAAATATTTATTACACTTTTATTATAAACTAGATATATAATTTAACTAAAACTTTAAAAAAAATAACTTATTTAAAAAATAAAAGTGATACTAAATAAAAAAATCAAAAAGTTTTAAAAGATTAAAACTTGTATCGTAAAAAAGGACTTATAGAAACTGTAGTTTTATATTAAAAAATAGTAATTTTTTTCCTGGCTAATAAAGATTTTTTTTTTTACAAATATTCTATAGTAATTGATGTATAATAAAAATATTAATATTGATATTTATTCATTCATTTGATAATATGATAAAAGATAAAAAGATAAAATAACTAAAAAAAAAGATAAAATAAAAAATGTTAAGTTTAAGAAATAAATTAAAAAATGTTTATAATAAAATTTTATTAAAAGAAAAAATATTTATTATTCTTTTATAATTTCAATATAATGAATATATTTTTAATAAAAAAATTTTACATTCAAATTTTTAAATTCAATCTAAAGACCAATATTAATAATAACAATCAAAACTTTATATCATTATATTATTAGATAAAGTCAGTGACATAAACTAAACATATTATTAACCTTAATAAAAAATTAAAGCTTTAAATTTAATTAATTAATTTTTTTGATAATTTTATTTAAAATTTTTTAGATCTTTGAAGACTTTTTTACTAAATTTGATATTAACAAAATCCTATAAAATAAACTATATCTTTTTTTTAGTCAAGAATAATCCAGTGTGTTAAATACAAGATTGAATTATAATATAAGTTAATTTTTATTTAGATTTAATGTAAGAGTTTTTAAAGTGTAAAAAAATTACGCTCGATATATATATATATATATACACGATTTTACATGAGTTGGATTGTAAATTGTACGATTTTACATGCCCAGACCATACCTTCGTTCCAGCACGCTCTCAAAATCCTAAACTCCTGGAATTGAGTGAGATCACCGAGCCGGACTGTAAAATCAGTAGGCTTGGACAATCCCAACAGTGTGTGGTGCACAGCAGTGTGTGGCGGAGTGGCCTTAAGCTCCCTCAGACCTGCCACTGTGGAGAGTTTCGCAGCCATGGCAGCTTATATTCCAAAGCAACAGAAAACCCTTAAGTAAAAATGTTAACTTTCCCTTTCTACCCCTAAATCAAAGTAATTTTTAGGCTTTTTTAAGGATAAAAAAGTCTTTTTATCTTTAGAAAATAAACTAACTTTCTCATTTTGCCCTTAGAGTAAAATGTTGTCTTTTTTCTTTCTACCCCTAAAGTAAAGCAGTTTTTAGATTTATTTTAAGAATAAAAAAAACTTATTTTAAAAATAATCTGACTTCCCATTTTTGCCCTTAAAATACTCTATTTTTTAAGGGTAAAACAATCTCATTTCCAATTTTCATAATACATCACCTAACTCATTTTCTTTATCTTTTATTCTAAGCTCCCTTCTCTCATATTCTTTGTTTCTGTTTTTAGTAAGCACGTCTCTGCCTCATGTCTTTCATTTACTTCCCCCATTTTCATATTTATACTATATTATATGCACACATGCAATTTTGAATGATCTTAGGATCCATGTTGCGGTATCTTATATGTAAACCTTGAATTCCAGTCCTATTGGTACCCAGTGACTTGTTTCTGCATGAGAATTTTATATGATATAATACGTTATAACAAAAATATAATGCATATTTTATATCTAAATTATAAATAATATTTGAGAAATGATAAATAACTATTAATTAAATATTATCAACATTCAAAAAACATAATAAAAAAGTTTTTATATTTATTAATAATTTGAAAATAGAATAAAACAATGTAACATATATACATATCATATTTTTAACATTTGAGAGATTTTGAATTAGAATGGTAAATTATTGATAAATTGTCATTTTATCACTTTATTTGTAAAATTTTAACTCATTGTTGTTAGAAATTGTTATATTATTCCTTAAACTTGTCAAGTTTTTCTTTATTTTATTATAAGTGGTGACGATGTCACTTGATAAAAATAAGTTTAATCATAAAAGAAAGTTGCAGAAAATTAGTGAAATAAGTAAAAAGTTTTAAAGGAACACAAATAGAAGGGAGACTCCAGTGCCGACCTCAACATGCCTTGTGCTCCCGTCAAGGCCGTGTTGATGAGCATGACCATGGTCCATATTATTACTTTAGAATGTAACAAAAAAGTGTGACATCCAACATAAGACTTTAGATTATAATTTAAGATTTTTTAACAAATGTAAGTATTTTAGTGACATGGGACAACATTTCTGCAAATTGCTAACTAGAAATCAGAAAACAAGAATGGCAAATATAGAAGAAGCCACAAATTATGCTGTCATATACTCCTCAAAACTGTCATTTATAACTTGGGCAGGCTAACAACAAGAATAATCAAATTGACAAATTGAATGCTGTCTAACATTTAACAAATAAGTAATAGCACTACTACTTATATATATTACTCTTCCGATTTCTGTTTCTGGTGTTGCTTGTGCCTGTTGCTGCTCCTGGTCTTCCCATTGACTTCCGCCGAATACCAAAAGTATTATTTTGCAAGCAAAGCTATGAGAAAGAGAGACAGAGTTGCTAATTGCTAACTCAACTTTTATCTTAATACCAAGAATCCAAAACTACAACTTGTTCTCCAGTATCAAGATGACGTAGCAAGTGCTTAGTAGTTTCTAGCTATGTTGAGGTTTTTGTTTAAGAACTTTATTTTAAGACATTAGGGTGGAGTATGTTATTTTCCCTAAACGTGACAAAATGTTTACTGTTACAAAGTGTTCCACTACTGCATTATTGGCTCTTTTCACTTTCTTGGGCCACACAAGCTCCAATTGCGTGTGAAGAATTGTGTAAAAACTTAGAAAGCAACCAACATTCAGTGAAGAAAAAGGAAAAAGAGACAACTTTACTAAAGACCAAGCATGAATGAAGAAGATGAAATGAAACACAAACCATCTTGATCTTCTTCAATTTTCAACAAGATCCATCAAACACAAACTCACAATGAACAAAGCAAAAACACCAAAAGATATCCTAGAGAAAAAGAAAAAACTTTTTTTTTTTGTTTAGAAATAAGGAAAGCTCACCAAATAGAGGCCATTTAAGCACTTGGAGCACTGACCAGGGAAACCATTGACATTTGTGGAGCTAATGAAGCAATTCTTCAACCCTCTCACAATTGCATCCACAACAAGTTCCTCACTTTGGCTCAGAGAAAATGCATCACGGCAGTTCAAGGGGTGGAGCCTAATGCCACAAAAACAATACACCACATCACATTTCTCATTAGACCTTGTCAGTTAAAAGCCTCTCACTTTAAAGCCTTTCCCAACTCATTCACCCAGGTTTCTGAGTCATCTGGCAGCATAGGCATCATGTCATATGATGATGTGGCATGGCCATGGCTATGATCTGCCATGCCAAGTGCAGCAGAAGAGTACGCAGAATACAATGCTGCAATGGACAGTACCATCATCTTTTGTGACACCACATGCACTTTTATCCCATCAAAGAACTCATTTGAGTGTAAGAGGGCACCCTGCAACATCCGATTGTTGTGCGAATGCTGGGATTGTTGTTGTTGATGGCTTAGATGGGCTAAAGGGTGGTTGCTGCTGGATCAAGAAGGCCCACCAAGGAAGGGAAGTAGAGAATGCAGCAGAAGAAAAAGAAATTGGATATGCTTATTCCTTCACAAGTTTGACATCTGGATTTCTCATGGTTTTGAACCACATGCCAGCTATGATTCTTGAGGAAATGTTCCATAACAAGTGTAAGTGGAAAGCATTAGTTTTAATCTCACAATAAGCCTCTAGCAACCATTTCATGAAGAAGTTTCTCGGCTCTATCATTCTCATCTCTTTCAAAGAGAGCACCGATAATTATTTCAAAAGTTATAGCATTAGGACTGCAACCATTGTCTTCCATTTTTTACCACAAGGCTAGTGCTTCATCAAACAAGCCCTCCTTACAAAGCCCATTGATCATAGCATTATAAGTTGACACACATAGCTGATAGCCATTAACCAAAAGATCCTGAAAAATCACTTGTGCATCCTTAAGTCTTTTGCCTTTGCATAGTCCATCAATAAGTATTGTGTATATATATGCATCTGGATGAATGCCCTTGTCTATAACTTTATTGAATAATGCAATTGCCCTATCTAAATGATGGTTTTTGAATAATGCGTCTATCAAGGAATTGTAGGTAATTATATTAGCATGTTGACCCCTATCATACATCTCATCAATAAGCTCCCAAACATAAGAAATCCTCCCTAATTTGCACAAACCATCAATAAGTGAATTGTAAATTACTGTATCTGGCACTATATTGTTGCAATGCATGTCTTCAAAGAGGATCATGGCTTCATCCACCATTTTAATCTTGCATAATCCACCTATCATTATGTTGTAGCTACATACATCAGGGGTTAACTTCGGATCATGTTGTTGAATACATGCTTGGCATTCTTTACTTCATTAACTAAGCAATAGCCATTCATTAAAGTATCATAAGTAACAACATTAGGTTTCACACCATCTTTGATCATCACAGCTAACACATTCTTCTCTGACCTTTCCTTCCTTACACAGGGCATCAACCAATATGCTGTAGGTATAAACACCTAACCTAGACACCTGGGTTGATTCTTTTCAATACCATTTCATTGAAAAGACCAACTGATTTCTTCAGTTGAGCCAAAAGGCCAAAGCCATAAATCAGACTACTATAGGTGACAACGTTGCGATAAATATTCTTGAAAAATCACATGTCTCAGTCAAAAATTTATCTTTACATAGGCTATCAATCAATGATTGTACTGTACATTACCACACCAGCGTCAATCGATTGACCTTCAAGCTGTCTCAGCAACTGAATGGCAGCTCTTGTTTCTGCCATTTTACATAGTCCATTGATCAACGTGGTTAATCTGAAATCCTTGTGCGACCACCGTGTCATGAAAATGCAGTGCTTTTCTAACATTACCATCAAGACAGAGACCATTCATGAGTGTATTGAAGGTTATCGGGTTGATAACTCAATCTGAAGATCTTAGCCGCAGTGTGGAAATGCTTAGTCTCGAGAGACCCCAAAATCTTGTTAAATTGAATGATGTACGAGAGGACGCATATTGAGCATGCGATTGAACTAGGCAACAGCATCATCAACATCAATATTATGAATATCGAAGTCTGAGTGTCTCCACCTCTTTAGGGTTCCGAGAAGATGTTATGTGGTTTTGTCGGGTTTTTTCCGATTAAATTAAACTTATTTTAATATTTTTTAAGTATTTTTTATTTATTTATGCACAGATATCTAAATTTGTATCACTTATATCTATAATAAATATATAATTATTAATTAAATATATATTTTTATAAATTAGTAAAGCATAAATATTATAAAGAATGTAAAATACTTTAAATAAAATTATTTATTTAAAATAAAGGTCTTTTGTATTGACAAAAAATTTATATTATTTACTCTTTTTTTATTTTTTATTATAAAAATTAATATCTATAATTGTAACCATATTTAAAGAATAATAAAACAGATAAATAATAAAACAGAATTAAGAATAAAAAAGTAAAGAATGATATATATATATATATCATGGTTTAGATATTAATTTTTGTTCATATAAATATTTTTATTTGAATCATGTTTTTGTATTATATTAGTTTAATTGAATGATATAAAAAATAGTGAATATTTTTTTTATAAAAAATATTAAAAAATTTATGATTTATTTTATGAATAAATATATTTTATTTTATTCTTATAAAATAATTATTTATATGTAATGTAAATATTTTTGAGATAAAATTTTTTATTATATATATTCATTTATTTGAATAATATAAATATTTATACTAAATTTTTAATATTTTATTTTGTATAAAAAAGTTTGAAAAATGAAAAATTATAAATTAAAAAATATAATAATATTACTTAAAATATAAATAATTGTCCATTCTACAAATAAAACATTAAAATTAAATAAGCGGGTATGATATCTTTTTTTTCATAAATTCAAAATTATTTAATTAATTAAATTAAATAATTGATATAAATTATTTTGATATATTTTCTCAAAATTATTAATTTTACATTTTTTACATTATTTAGTTTAATTTCTAATTTATAAAATCACAAATATTAATTTATATCAAATTTTTATTTTATTTTATATAAATATTAAACATTATTTTAAAATATTTGTATATTTTTTAAAATTAAATTTATTTTATTATAATTTATATCAAATTATAATTTATAATTAAAATTAATATGGTTAACAATTTTTGTATTATTAAATTTTTAATTTTTATTTAATGAGTATTATTAGATAAAAGGTTATATATTAGTAAAACATTTAATTTATACTCTTATTGTATCTAAAATGTAAAAAGATGTATGCAAATATTATCAATAAATTTAGATATTATTAATAAATAATAAGAATACTATTAGATAGTTGATTGTAAAATTTATAAAATATTTAAAAAAAATATTGTTAATAAATAATAAAAATAGTATTAGATTGTTGATTATAAAATTTATAAAATAATTAAAAAATCTATTATTTAATATTCATGTTATGATTTAAATATTAATATAATTTTATAACAAATCATTTAAATAAACAAAACCTTAAAAATTTATTGATAACCTAAATTTTATTAAACCTATTTCTCTCTCATTTTTCTTTTATCTTCATACTCTCAAACAAAATTTTAAAAATTATTTCTATAAAAGTTTAAGTTTGGAGACCGACTTCTTTTACCGTAAAATTTTCAAAGAATTTTTTTTCTGATTTATTGCAACAAATCAAAAAAATAATAAATTTTCAATTTAAACTTATGTTAATATGGAGAATTCAAATGTCCTAACAATAATTCAACATAAAGATATCACTCAATAATAATCTGATTGAAGGATTTAAAAAAATACTTATAAAATATAGTTATAAAAACCATAAAGAAAAGAATAAGTTACCAAATTATATGAAAATATCACATAATGGATATTTAACAAATATATAATAATTTTTAGTATTAAGGATTTAATTATAAAAATTTAGAATTATAAACAATTAATTAAAAAATGTTTAAATCATGAGGGCCAAATTATAATTTCAAATAACTATAAAGACTAATAGATAAATTTAACCAAAATGTTAATATATTTTAAAAAAATCATTCTTATATTAAATATGTAATAATTAAATTTTATTAGTTTAATTTAAGAATATAAAAAAAGTAATAAAAAAATTGTATTAAAACAATGAAAATATTTTAAAACCTTTAATAATTTACTTTATCAATAATTAATTTTTTTATGCTAATCCTATAAAGTAGCTACTTATATATAATTTAAATATGTATTATATATATATATATATATATATATATATATTCTTTTATATGAATAATATAACTAGATTAAATCCTTATTTTAGTTCTTAAGATAATTAATGTCTGACATTTTAGTCTCTGAGTGAGATATATTATAATTAATTATAAAATAAATTTGTAGTTTTATTTAAATAAATTTAAAGATTGAATTAAATTAATTAAATTTTTTATTGTTTAAATTGAATAGATTGCTTAAATATTTGCCTCATTTTTAAGTGATACCATTTATACTTTTTGATTAGTAAATTAATAAATTTATAAATTGAGTTTTTTATTAATATATAATTTTTTATTCAAGAGATGATATATATGAAATAAAAATCTAAATATTTAATTCATATAAAATAAAGTTAAAATTATGAAAACTCTCTAAAAATCATAATTTAGACTAAATTATAAATAAAAATAAACTAAATTTTAAAAAATAAATATATTCAATATAATATATTATAAGATAATGTTTATATAATAATAATATATAAAAATATATTATTTTTGTGGTTCAGTTTGTTTATTTTGAAAATGAGAACTAAAAATTGAATTTAATTGCATAAAAATGTATTTTTTTAATTGTTAATTTATTCAATTTTAATTTTATATAATCAATTTAATATTATTAATTTAAAACAATTCTTTAATATTATCAAGTAGATACATTTTATTGATACATTCTTTTAATATTTTTAGATTTTTTGAATTACTTATCTAATTTTTAATTATGACAAAAAAGAAATGAAATATAAAATTTATGGAGTAGTCTATCCTTTTAGAATCCCCTAAAATGGAATCATTCATTAGAAAAGGTATACTACAATTCATAAGAGATTTTTTTGTCTATGTATCATTTCATTATTTGATCTTTTAAGTTTAGATGTCACCTCACAATTATGCTATGATGTCCTTAAGCCTGTATGGGATATATAGGATTTGCTTATTAGAACATAATTTCAATTCTTTCTAAAAAAGATCGAATAGTTAATTTCATAGAAAAAAGTATTTCTTTTTATGAAGTTATGGAAAAACTTGGTAAGCACTTAAGCTTTATTTTTGTAATGGGGCAATTTTTTTTATTTTAAGTTTAATTATTATATCTTTCAAATTATAATTCTTTTTTTTTTTCAAAAATCTCTTCTATGCAAAATAAAATTTTAAGAATTTAATCTAAATATTTATATTGAGTAAACTCTCATTTTAATCCTTGAGATAGTTAACGTCTATCATTTTAGTCTCTGAGATATTTAAAATATCAAGTTAGTCCCTGACTTCCAGTTCCGTCAAGCTTTTTAGTTCCTAATCTCAGACTAAGTGTCATGTTAGAAGCTTAGTTGGCAGAAACGGCGTTGTTTTAAATAAGTGGGGAAGTGAACATAGCCAAACAGTTGGAAAAAATGGCGTTGTTGTAGGAAATTGTAAATAATTGGCCAAACATATCAACATATTTCTCCTTTTCTGTCTAAGAAGAACCCTAAAATTTTCATAGAATGTCATCAAAATTGGTCTTCATAATTGTGTTTGGTGTTGGAAAATTTGAGATTGAAGTTTGTTATACTAGGAATAAGAAGAATCACATGGAGGAATTGATAATTATCTTTTTTTGAATTTATTCTGAGTCATTTTTTGTTACTTGGATGAGTAATAGAACCCTAAATTTTGTGCAATATTAGCATAAATCCCAAAAGTATAACTCATCATATCAAAGTAATGCTGCCCCATGTCCACAAGACCACTATGACTACAAGTAGAGAGTAACCTTGTGAAGGTAATCTCATAAGGACAGAGCCTACTAACTTGCATCTTCTTGAACATCTCAATAGATTCTTCTCCAAAACCATGTAGAGCAAGTGCTTTAATAATAACATTCCATGACACTACATTCTTCTTAGGCATCCCAAAGAAGATGTCTATAGCACTTTCCTTCTTGAACATGATACCAAATTATTGAATTCTAAGAAACCACATTCTTCAGTATTATCTGATTAAAATTTTCTAAAGCATTATCAATAAGCCTATGATTAGCGTACACATTAACCATACAAGTCCAGGAAACAATATTTTTATCATGCATTCGATCAAAAACACTTTTAGTATATTACAAATGCCCACACTTTGTATACATATCTATAAGGACATTTGTGACAATCAAATCAATTTCAATCCCAGTAATAGTGAAAAGAGGAACCCTAACAATGGAAGAACTAGAGCCTCATAATTTATAACATATGCTAAAATGTTTGGGCAATTAGGGCACCTTTTAAATTTTTTGGAATGACGTTGTTCGTAAGGCAAGTATACCCATCAAAAAGTAATAAAGGAGTTTTAAAGTGAGTTCCAAAGTTATCGTCCCACAAGGATTGATTTCCAATTATTAAGGATTTCTTTGTCTAATTGTTTGAACTTAACATATGTGAAATTAAACATTTAAATTCAAAATCTAAAATAGTTATCACCAAATCTCAAAGCAAGAATCACAACACACGCCTTAATGAAAATTATAGAAGATGAACCTAGGCGTAAGAGTTTACTCATTCAATCCTTTATGTTCGTTTTCTAATTAACTCTAGATCCAATTTTCTTGTGATTACCAACCATTTATATAATTACTATTAATACCGAATTATCATGAAATATTAATATTCTTTTTTTCAAATTAACATTTCTAACAGTCATACAAGATATCAATTAAAGAAAGCATGAAGAACCTATGAACTTATTAATCTAATAATGACAGGAAGAGAAAATTTGGTTTGGTAAACTTAATCATTTATTTCGTTTTATCCTACAGTTTGATTAACTAATCGTAGTATAGTCGCCTAGTGATATAATTAATTAGAGTTATGTTACGAGTGGCCAGTTCACAACACACAATCAAATCACAATAGGATAAACACTAATAATGAACATAAATTAAACCTAGATTTAATTATGAAAATCTCATAAAATCATGAACAAGGGTTTCTATAGCTCTAGCTATGGATTTAGCTACTCATGCTAAAGAAAGAAACTAAAGCAATTGTAAACAAAGCCATAAACAAAAATGAAAAGCAAACTAAAAGGAAGATCCCATTCTCCAAGTCCAGTCACTTGAAGCTCCAAATCCTCTAGGAATGTGCCAGAGATCCTGTGCAGAAGAGAAGAGAGAGTCACATAGAAAATCATAAGTAAAGTCTAAAAATTGGATGGATGAACCGCTGCCCCAAGCCTTCTTTTATAGGGTTTTAAGTCCCTAAATCATGTTCAGTTTGTGATTTATGCAGGTGAGCATGAACATTCCAGATGAATGCATGATCGTGTTTATACTAGAGACATTGGCGTGCATATTCACACCACGGCTGTACTGTATGTGTATGATGGTTTAGGGTGGCGTGCTGATAGCTAGGGACTGGGCATGCATTATCTTTAATGGCCTGTTTCTCTTGAAATTGCAATCAAAATGTCTATAAATATTGTGAATTTTTCCACGTATTCATCTACAATAATAAACAGGGTAATTAGTGTAAAAATCCATTCAAATCAATAATAAGTGCGTATGAATATGTTAGAAAAATATGTTAAAATACAAACTTATCAGATGTTGTTTCTGCCAATTGTTTGGTCACGTTCACTTCCCCACTCACTCAAAACAATGTTGTTTCTTTTAGATAAACTTCTGACATGATACTTAACGTGACAGTTCAACATTCTGTTACTGTTTGTCAATGGTGTCTGAGATTAGAGACTAAAAAGCTCAAAGAAACTACAAGTCAGGGATTAACGTGCTTTTCTAAATTAAAAATTTTATATTTTAGTCTTTATACAAATTTGTTTTACATTTTATCCCTTTGTATAACATTGTCAACATACTTTAAATAATAAACACTAAGTTAAAATATTTATTTATATAACAATTAAATTGAAACTTTTTTCTGTGTGAGGACTAAATTTAAAAAATATGTTAAGCATAGGATTAAATTTATAATTTATCTTACATATTTTAAAAAAAAATTAAGATATAAAATTATTTCTAAATTATTTTAATTAGTTTTGTTAATTTTTAATTAATATTGAAGTAAATTTTTTTATTTTGTATTGAAATTTTGTTGATTTTAAGTAGTATTTTATTGATTTTGAATTTAAGTGTTTATCTCCTAAGTACTGTATGTGTATTGAATATTTAACATTTATGATAACTTATATATTAATCACTTTTTTATATTTTAATATTTATAATATTAAATAATAGAAGATTTATATTTTATTTTTTGCTATATTTGACTTAAAAAGTAAAATCAAATAATAAGATAAATTCATAAAAATAATACAATAAAATGATAAGTTTATATTTTTTAGTTGAAAAAAATTTAATTCTAATATTATTTATATACTAATTAGTAATATTTATTAACTATAAAGTATTAATAATTGATATTCTTAGATATCTTTTTTATGTCTGTAAATTTTAGGAGCCCTCGTTCAAGGATTTAACAGCCTTGTATTTATGCTAACTTTATTAATATCAATCTAATAAAGAAAAAAGAAAAGTTATTCAAAAAATTTAAATTACTCTAAAACGAGCACTAAAAATATGTCAGATGTAAATATAGGAGTTATATAGAAAATTAAATTGAGTGCTTTGGAACCATTATATTAAATTTGATAAATAAAGATAAATACTATCAACACACTTTTAATTATTAATTAATATTTATTTTAAAAATTTCAAAATATTTGTGAAAAAGGCTAATGATTTTTTTTATGCTTTAATAGTATTTAATTAACTTTAATTAATAAATAAAAATGTGCTAAAAAAATGTGTGATAAAGTGTGTAAAAATTGAAAAAAAGCTAACAATACACTTTTTAGCATAATATTCTTAATTAATGATTAAGATTATTAAAAATGAAAAAATTATGCAAGTTTTTTCTTTTTTAATTTTAATTTAATATTTTTCTTATAATTAATTATTTCTTTGATTTAAAGTTAACAAAATAATTTTTATACTTTATAAAAATATATACAATTTAAATTAATTGATGTATATATTTTAATTATATTCAGTAATTTAAAATTATTTAATTTTAAATCAAACAAATATTAAGACTCTTGTTGCTTTACATTATTAACAAGTTTACATGTTTTTGATAAAAATGACATATTAGTGTTACTAAGTATATTATTTAAAATATTTCAACAGTTCTTAAAATTTTAAATAGTTACAATTTTAGTTTTTTAAAATTTTATATGAAAATATTTTAAAAGATTTAATTTATTATTAAATTAATATTTTACCAATTTAAAATATCAGCATATCAATATTTAAAAAAGATTAAAGTGATAAAAAAAATTGAATAACAAAAGCTTGAAATATGTAATGTCATAATGGTTAAATTTTTACAGAATCAATATTGTAACCCAAATTTTAATAAAAACACACTTTACTGTGCGCTTTCTTTTGTTTCCAATTTTTTGTAATAGTTTTACTCTTCATACAAATGGTCAATCAAATTTATTTTTTAAAAAATATTTTTAGTTATTATTTTAAATAGTGTTTATTTAAACTTATTTTATTCTTTATGTGAGGTGTTAATGTCAAATTATTGAGATTTCAAGAGTTTAAAATCATCCAAAAACCTTTTACAATTATTTTTTATAAATGTTTTTTATTATATTTTTTTGTTGTTTATGTTATTAAATTTTTCTTGTGGAATTATAAGTGCTAAGGTGCTAAACTTCCATCACTCAGGCACTAAGTTTGCTAATTTTATTTTTAATATCAGGTGATTTGACGTTTAGACGCTTAACACCTAGCACTTAGACGTCCACAGAAGGAGAACTTAAAAATGAGTGACTTTTAGAAGTTCAGAGTGAGAGAACTTGTAAAAAAAAGAAGAAGAAGGAAGAAGCTCTAGAAATAGGGTAATAACTTTATAAACAAAGGAAATGAAAATTTTAGGATTCATCTCTCTAATTATTTATGAATTATTCTATGATTTTTCTTCTTTGTTCTTCTACAAAATGAATTATTATTTGTTCTTCTACAAAATGAATTATTAAATTCCATAGCTAGAGAAAATGATTAGGTCTGAAATGAGGATAATATGATTGAATTTATTATGTTTTTATATTGAATTTCTTGAATTAATTGTTTATCTTTTATTTTTATATGCAAAATTATGAATTATTATTCATAATTAGACTAGGGTTCTTACATAATTTGAAAAAAATTGTGTATGAATTAACTCAAATGATGAATTATATGAATTTAAAAGTTTAGGAATATTTCTTAAATTTTTTATGATCTATAGATTAATTGTTAAGCTTAGTCTATATTTTTATTGAGATATATTTAAGGAATTGTCATATTTTATTACAGAAAGAGAATTGATTTACTAAAGAATTAGGGCCAATTCACTTAAAATACTTTTATTAATTTTAAATTTTTAATTCAAGTATTTTAGAAATTCAACAAAGATTAAAAAAAATTCAAACCATCCCAACATCTAGTATTTTAAACTTTGAGATTATCCTTTTGCTTGTTTATGTTATTATTTATTTAGTTTTCAATCTTTACTTTATTTTGATTGTAAGTTTATAATTTTCTTTAATCTAAATAGTTTATATGATCTGAATAGAAATTTGATTAGTAAAGTATTGTTTAATAAGTTAATTTTTGTGGGACAATACCTAGTAATCGTAGTTATTACTTAAATAATTCAATACACTTGCCAAGTAGTTATCAAGGTTTTATGTATAATTAAATTGATTTGGACCACTTTTTCTTCTTTAGTCTTGGTTAGATCTTAATTCAAGTATTTTATCATAGCGCTTATTTTGACATTTTTTAGTATTTAAGTTATAGCTTGAGTTTTACACATTGTTTTAATGTGATTCTTGCTTTGTAGGTAAGCTAAGTATAACATACTCACTTTCTTATTTAAAAATAAATAAATCTTTATAGTAAAAAGAGATAATATAAAAATTTTGTTCTATTTTATAGATTTAAGAATTCAATAAAAGCAAAACTTACATTCCTTTATGAAAATTTTACAAAATTTGAAAGTATTTAAAACTTTCAAAGAAACAATTTTGAGACTTTAAAGTAATAAATAAAACTTAAATTTACATCTAACAAATTATTTAGTGTGAATACTAAAATTTTGATTTAAAAAAAATCTAAATTTTAATATTACAAAAAGAGAATGGAAACAAATGGTTTTAAGGGAAACAAAAAAATTTTTCTTAATAAAATAGGAAAAAATCAAAATTAATTTTTAAAAAGAAAATAGAATATGACAAATAAACAAACCCTTAAACTAATGTTACTTTATACATAAAAAGGAAAATTTTCAGAATTTTGGCATTTTATGAAAACTCTAGCAATAAAAGGGAAGAGAAACCATGAAAAAGGAGTTCAAGAATTTTGGGAGGAGGAAATTTTTCAGAAAGTTTTAGAAAAAAAAAAAGGCTAGTAGAAAGAAGGAAGAACAAAAGGCAAACAAAAATTTCAAAAACATCAAGTAAGTTTTATCATGCATTTTATACATTTTTTTCTTCTTCATGCATATTTATATTTTGAATAAATATTTCATATATCAAATCAATATCAAATAGTAAAAAAAAAAATTTTAAATCACTACTTAAAATGTCCAAGTCCCACCAGCTCTCCACCATTGCTCTATCTATGATCATCCACAAATACAAAACTCACTATAGAAGTTGCTTCCCTACTCTTCCTCCTTTCTCTTTCTTTGTCTCACACTAACCTCCACCACCCCAAACTATGGTCTCTATTAACCTCACCTCCATCCTTTCATAACCTCTTTTGTTTTTTTTTTTAGAAAAAAGCACAACCCTAATCCTAAAGTCCTTCCACCTTAGAATATGAAAATTTTAAATTTTAGACTATTTTACCCTTTGTTATCTTTTATTATTTTTTGGTTTGAATTTTTATTTATTTTTATTTTTATTTTTATTATTATTTAGCTCAACATACAATTTCTTATTTCAATTTTATTTATTTATTTATTATCATTATTATTATTTTTATGATAATTATTAATTTGTTTAATGAATGAGTTCTTATTATTATTTTTTTATTTTTTTATGTTAGCCTATTTTAAATAAAAAATTTTATTTTAATTTATTTGTTTATTTTAATTCTATTGATAATATTTACTTTACAATATTATATTTGAGTTATTTTTTAATTTATCTCATCTTAACATTAGCAATAAATTCTTTCTATTTTTTTTAATATTCCGTTGTTTATATCTTATTTATCATGTCGATTATTTATTTTTTAGGATTGTTATCTTTTATTTTATTTATTATATATATATAGAATATTAATATGATTTAATTTTATATTTATGATTACTTTATCTTATATTGTGAATAGTAACTTACTTATTTTTTTGTATAATCAATTAATAAATAATAATATAATTGCATCAATTTATAATACTAACGTATAACTTTTCTATTGTCATCTATTATAAATTAATAAAGTTTATATGTATCTACGTTACCAAGACTTTATGCAATATTAATTTATTATATATTATCTTTAATTAATTAGTTAACCAGCTTAATAGTAAATCAAGATATATTCTTCTTCTAATTGTTAACTTATGAATAAATTAACTAATTTAAATATAAATTATTTTATTAACAAAATAATTTATAATGTTAACATGCAGTGACTCAACTTTTATGCATTATAAATGGTCAAAAACTTATGTATACCAACGTACCTTAGGTTTTATATGATATAAATCTATCATATGAAATTTTTAATCTTTTTATTAAATAAGTATCTTCTTTAATCAATTTAAATAAATTTATTTCTTTTATTAAAATAAAATTAATTTTATATTTTAAAATTTCTTAAGTTATACTTCTAATTTTGATAAATTAAATAATTAAACATTTCTTTACTTATTTATACAAATTTCTACAACATTGATGTGTAATTTACATTGTCTTCAATTATTTAATAAATTATAAGAGATTTATATATAGCTTACATTATCTTAAATTCTCTTTCAACGTTAATTATAATTTAAAAATATAAATTCAAAATTTTCATTTACAAATAAAAATATTTTAACAATTTGCAATATGGTTATGTAATTTTCTTTCATCTTCCATATTATTTCTTGTAGGATAAGTGTATAACTGCGTTATCTCATATCCTAAACATTATTTTATAAATTAATCTCAAAATAAATCTTCTTTACTAAACTTAATTTTAATCAACAAACTTTATAATTTTTAGATAGAATTTTGTGGCTTTGAATTCTCCATTACACTTGGAGATACGTAGGAGCAGAAACTGTACCTGTCAAGTCAAAATAATTTTTAAAATAATTTTTAAAGATATCGAATTAACATCTAAATAAATAATTCTTTTTTCTCTTCTTCTAAAATGAAAATAATTAATGTTTAGGGGTTAAATAAATATTTTTTAAAATTAAAATAACTTTACATAATTAATTTAAAATAACTATTTTTATACGAATGTTATAAAGTGCTAATACATTCTTTACACATAAATAACTCTCGAACACATTTTTTGTTTCAAAGATCATATTATTTTAAAAAAGTTTTTTCAAGTTTTTCTTAAAATAAACTTTGGTGGCGACTCCTTTGATTTTCTTAGAAAATATTTTTTATTCTTAAAAGATGTTTTTCTTAAACACGCATTTACTGTACCATTGTGACCGCCCGATTGCGACATTTGGTTCAAAATACATGTATATAATTCTGAGACATAATCAATGACACTTCAAAAAGTATTAATTACAACAAAATTTATCAAGTATTTTGAAATTCTAAAATAGACATTTAAAGCATTTACAAGTCTAAACCCTACAGAGCATTCTTTTTCCATAAGGTCATACCTAGAACAGACCAACCAACTTTACCTCTTCACTTTCATTACCTAAAAAATATTAGTAAGGGTGAGCATCTCTCTCCCCACTAAATCTCTTTAATTGACATAAAATTTTTAGTAGTACAGAAAATAACAACACAATTGTTTGTTTTATTTTGCTTTTTGTTTTTAGTTTGTTTCTTTTCTAATTGGAGTTCATATGTCTTTCATGTTTAGTTTTGTTTATGTTAGTGGTATCTCTTTGAAAAAGAAAGTCTTTGATTATATAGTTGTAAATTTTTCTTTAAAAATTGTGTTGAGTGTTTAATGATTAAATGATTTTTTTTATGAACTTGGAGCATAATGAACATCATGTTTTAAATAGATCATACTCTCATTGATTATACCTAGTAGTGCTATGATCTAAATGGGTCATGCTCTCATTAATTATGCCTAGTAGTGCTATGATCTAGGATGTGTAATTTCTTAGAAACAAATCGAGATAATTTTCTAAAGAAAGCTTATGCGAGATATTTGGGATGAATTTTATCTTGAAACATGTGTGGTTCCTTGTTGAGGCAAAATTTTAGGGTAGTGAAATGGTTAGGCAATTTCTTTTTGGAGTGTTTGAGCCTTTCAAGTTAACCTATTAATATATATCCTTAGGTCCTTTTTGAGGTTGAATATATATATATATATATAGGTGAAATGGTTAGGCAATTTTTTACACTCGATCTGAAACTTTCATTTAACAACTTATATCTAATGGTCAGTGAAATAATAAATTATAACCTATTAAATGTAAGTTAAATGAAAGACTTAAATCGAGTATAAGAATTTTTAAACTTACACCAGTATGAGAAGATCTTGCCCCATATATATAGGGGATATTTCAAGTGAGAGGAGTTTTTTTTATCATGAAAAGTGAGAGATGAGAGAAGAGAATTAATTGACAAAAGAGAGAAGAAAATGGATAGTGAGGTAGCAACATCAAATCTAAGCTTTTTATTTGATCTAATGGCTATTATTAATGCCTCTCACTTCTCATAATAACAAACTCTTCTCACTTGAAATGCTCCTATATATATATATACATATTTCTTTATTTTAATTTTTTTTTATCTTACCCTTCTTTAAACCTCAAATAAATAAATAAAAAAATCCACTTGTAATAAAATTTTGTTGAATGCTTTAAATGGTGCATTATATGTTTTGTTTTTCTTATAGTTAGTGCCATATTTTTGCAAATTAAGTTGTTTTTGTTTGAGTCACTTAGAAAATAATAATAATGTGAGTACCCAATTTTATTCTGGTCCCTGTCACAAATAAATTTCAAAACAAAAAAAATTAAATATAATAATTTCTTTTTTTAAGATGTTAAGAAAATAGATAAAAAACTAATTTAAAATTTAAATTTTTAATTTTTAAATGTAAAATCAGATTTAGAAATGGTCAAAGTAGTTAGTAGATTTTTAGAAAAATAGATAAAAAAGAAAAAAAAATGATTAATGGTCATCAGAAAATAAGGGAGCATTTATTAGGATCTAGGGTTTTAGAAAATGCCTATAAATAGAAAGCTTAGGTATTCAGAGAGAGGGACTTTGGAGGTGGACACCTTTTATTTTTATGAGACCTCTTTGAGAGAGAATTCTAGAGAGAGCCTAGGAAACAAAGAGTAAAAGAAGGACAAGAGATCAGAGAAAACTATCTAGTAGCGTCAAAAATTCTAAAACACATTTCGAGATCGTTTATAGAGAACAAATCGAAGAAGGAGAGATCCAACCATGAGAGGAAAAAGAAAAACTTTCATCAAGTAAGTGTTCTTCATTTTATTCTTTGGTTTGTTTCTCATCCTCCCTTTGTCTAATAAAATTTATTTCGCTTTTTATCTAATAAAAATCCTCATTCTTTATTCATTTCTCATCCTTCCTATATTTATTAAGGATTCTCTTTCTTTGTTTATGTTTTATACGTTCTTCTCTTCGTCTTCATGATTTAACCTTTTTTGCAAGTGTAATAAATAAATAAAAAGAGAAAATTTAATAATTTTTTTAATTTTTTTTTATAAATACTAATAATTTTTCTAATCCTAAATTACTTCTCACTCAGTCAAACCCTAAAAAATAAAAAATAAAAAATTTAAATCCATAAAAATCAATTTTTTCACTAAATCTAACTATTACCTTTTTGCAAACCCTAAAAATAAACTATTTTTTTTCTAACTAATTTTTCTTTTGCAAATCCTAAAAAAAATATTTTTTTTCCTAACCCAAAATCATTCAATTTTTTGCAAGGTCTAAAACAAACCATTTTTTTCAACCCTAACAGTTTTGCAAATTATAAAAATTTAATTTTTCTAAATCTTAAAAATTCTTTCTTTTCATAAATTCTAGAAACCCTAATTTCTTTGCA
The DNA here is from genome assembly GCA_024086825.1 of Abrus pulchellus subsp. cantoniensis. Lineage (NCBI taxonomy): Eukaryota > Viridiplantae > Streptophyta > Magnoliopsida > Fabales > Fabaceae > Abrus > Abrus pulchellus. Next base: position 20,304,343 of record CM044056.1, read on the forward strand.
TATCCTAACCTTAAAAAAAAACTTAATTCCTAAATCCAATAAGAGTTATTTCCTCATCATTTTTGCTTGCTCTTGTATTTGTTTATTTGTTATGTATGTCTCTCGTTTGTTTCTTTTTTGCGTGCAAAAATCTCATATTAAAAGGTACATCAATTTTTCATTATTAAAAAAAGGGAGTCTTTTGAATCCACGCAACGGCCAAGTAATTTTGATAGAGTGGAGGATCCATCTTCAATGTTGCTTGGATCGTAAGGATTTATTGAGTAGCCGTATGCTAACTTGAACCCTGTGCAGGAGTGAATTTACTTTAAAAAAATAATAAAGAAAAATCAAGTTTTTCACAAAAAAAAAAGACAGAAAATCTTTGAAACTTATCCAAAATACAATTTTTGAAAAAGAACTATGTGGTAACTTTGATTCTTCCATTGCATACAGAAGATACGTAGGAGCGAGAACCTGACCCGTCAAGTCTATTTTTTTTAAATTTTTTTTCAGGTTCAAAATATTTTTAAAATTATTTTAAACTAATATTAATTTCTAGCACTTTTTTTAGGGTTTAGGGTTTAGGGATTAAGAAAGTCTTATTTTATTTTAAAAAATAGAAAATAGAAAATAAAAAATAAAGTGTGAAGATAATTTTTTTTACTATATATTCCTTTAATACAAAAAATAAAAAAAAGAATAATATTTTTATAAATAACTCATTCTTTTAATTCAAATAATTTTTTTTGTATTTCCTCATTTAAAAAAAATTAAATTAAAATCTCTCAGAAAAATTTGTAAAAATTAGAAATAAATCTAAAAATAATAATAATAACAAATTTGAAAATAGTAAAAAGAAATATTAATTAGTTTCTTTTGGACTGAAATAAATATTTTTAAAGTGAAAATAAAATTTTGCACAATTAATTAGAAGGTAACTGTTTTAACCAACGGACGTCGTAAGGTGCTAATAACTTCCTTACATGTAAACTATTCTCGAGCCAAAATCTGGTTTCGAATATTTTTTTTAATTAATTTTTTTTCAATATTTTCTTTAAAAACTGTGGTGGCGACTGACACGGGGTCATACACGGGTCAAAATAAACCTAATTCCTATAGTACGAGGTAAGCAACCAGGGTCGTTTATCAAAGAATAACAATGACAAATTAATCTATTTAGAGAGTGTATAAGACGGGGGGGGGGGTTTGTTTATAAAGGAAACAAAAACGCACTTAATTATAATTAGAATGAAGAGTGAACAGAAATTAAAATTCCAATCTAAGAATTAAGAAGAAAAATGACTACTCTATCACTGGATTTTTAAAAGAGTGCATCAACAAACAATTCAGTAATTAACAATGAATCTGAATGAAACCTCAATTTGAACTCAGCATTCACATGAAGACCTTTATGCATTCGATTAGCACATAATTAATTAAAATTTAGAAAACTCTAGAACCTAATTGAATTGTGCCAATTTAATTTACCAATGTCGTTAATCGTAGTTTTCAAACCTGAAAATCCAATTCATGTTCCTTAAAACTCAATTACATACATCAATCGAATAATACGTAATTAACCACATGCATAATCATCAATCCAAACGAATAACTTCAATTCAAAAATATAATTAGCAAAAGGGAGAGAATAAGGAATAGATGAAACCCGAAATTGTTATTGAATTTATGCCAATGTGCGATCAATCAATCCTCAAGAGTGTCACGTCTCTTTTAATACTTGAATAAGATGGGAATCTAAGCCTCCATGGATGGAGGGAAAAAATTCATGAAAGGGGAGAAAAAAAACGAAAACAGAGAGAAGAGAGAAGAAGAAGAGAGGAGAGGAGCAAAAAATAACTTAAAATTCAAAATTCAAAATTCAAAAATTCCATTCGTCACTTTGTTCCATTTTTTTGGCTATGAAAACGGCCTCTTTTTGGTTCGTGGCCTGAAGGACAATTGTAGCCTTGGATGTTAGCTTCAAAACATCACTGAAATGGGCTTAATTGGACATCTGGAGACTGAGATATGGCCCAAATATTGCACCTTGCTTAGGATCTGCGACTGCAGCATTTCGACTTCTTCCAGGCCCAGTTTCAGCTTCGTATCATCAGAATTGGTTTTTGACCTCTACATAGCAATTGTGCACCTTTCTCATAGCTTTCCTAGAAATCAAGAATCAAAATGAAAGGAGTTCTACAACTCAAGATATAGTCCAGAAACCAAAATAGTATCAGAATTTGCCAAATACTGAAAAAATTAAATAAAGCCCAAATAGAATTCAAACATCATAACATGATCCAATTCAACCAATTAAGCACAAAAGAAGATTAATGAGCTAGGAATGAGAGAAAATAATGTTATAAAAATCCAATTGATCAGCGACTCCTTGTCATCGTCGTCCCGTCGTGACCCCGGTTGTGACAAATAATAATAAAAAAAACAAAACAAAAGAAGTGCAAAGCACATGAAAAAAAAAATACAAAAATTGAGAATTATGACGTTGTTTTGTTTTTATTTAGGATTATGATGCATGCTTTAGGTACTCAACTTAATATAAATTTTCTTTTCCTCTTCTTTCCTAACCTTAATCATTGGCTTAAAATTTCAAGCTTTAAAAGACGCTTTTGATCACCTTGATACATTACTTCTACATTAGTGGCGATGAGGATGAAAAATATAGATTCATCTGTAATGGATTTATGTTTTTGTACATTTTTGGTTGAGTCATAAGAAGTGCAGGTGGTAATTGCTTGACTTTATTAGGCCTTTGTACTTTTTTTTAAACTAATATTGATAAGTTGTTCTGAGAGAACATATGATGCACAATTCTTATTTAAAAACTTTGGTTAGGTGCATCATTGTTCTTTTAATTTTTCTTTTTCTTGAGGACAAGAAACATAAGTTTAGGGGTGTGATGTTCCATCAAGTTGTTGAAATTTTAAGAGTTAAAAGTCATCCAAAATCCTTTTATAATCACCTTTGACTAGTGTTTTTTATTTTGTTTTATTATTTATTTATGTTATTGCATTTTTTTAGAATTTTTGTGGATTTACGAGTACTTAGGCACTAAACTTCTACGCATTGAATTTGCTAATTTCATTTTTCTATTAGGTAACCTGGCGCCTAGACACCCAACACTTAGCGCCTATAACATGTAACATCCTTCTATCAATATTTCGTACAATGTATATTTTTTGTTTATAAATTAAATGTAACATACAAATTTTGTGTATAAAGAGCTTTATTATGATTGGTTAATGAAATTTTCATTGCGATATAGTAAATTATACAAATATTTCCAATCAAATTAATATAAATTATATGGAAAAAATTTGAAATGATGTATTAAACATAATCATAATTCATAAGTCAAAAGACTGAACGTATATTTCATTCATCGAGTCTAAAAATTTACAAACCATTTGTCAAAGTATATGAAACTTAAAATAATATGTACATTACATAAACTAATAGAAGTCTCAGAGCAATCTCAAATCATAAATCAACACTCAAGATCAGTCCTATTCATCAACTCCGTGTCAGCTCTCTATCTCAGCTAGGTCCTTTGAGTTTATGTCATCATCTGAACCTAGATAACCATTTTCTGAATCAGCTCTGACCTTTGCCCCAGTTACGTGCTCGAAGGTTTATCAGGTAGGTCTTTCGAGATGATTGTGATCGTAGTATGTGAATAGGTACATGAAGGCTGCTAGACTAATAATAGTATGTCTATACATATATATACATAGGGTCTGGTGTATTCTACTCCTAGAGAAGTCAAAAGGAATGCTATAAAAGTACTCCAATTCTACAATAACAAAAGTTCTAGGCTCATTCTCTACAATAATAACAAATTTAAAATAATATAGTCTTTGGTATTCATTAAATACATAATTTAATCTAAAATGTACAGATCTATCTACTAATCTAATTCTTCCCTAAGGCTTCGTCATCTCGATTTCCTTAAATTATTAGTAAGGATGAGCATCTATTCTATTATTCAGAGGGCAAGTGTACCCATCGAGAAGTAATAAAGGGTTCTTAAATTAAGTTTCCAAAATATCGTCCCACAAGGATTGATTTTCAATTACTAAGAATTTCCTAATTCAATTGTTTAAGCTTCAAAGATACGAAATTAATTAAAAACAAGAATTTATAAAATCAATTATAAAACTAAAAACAAGAATACATTGCACGTCTTGGTTAAACTTATCAGAGAGGAACCTAGGACGTATGGGTGTTCTTATTCAATCCTTTATATTATTTTTCTATTTAGATCTAAATCTGATTTTCTTGTGATTACCAATCATTCATACGAAAACTATTAATACCCAATGATCATGCAATATTAATATTCTTTTCTTTAAATTAACATCCCCAATGGTCATGCAAGACATTAATTTAAGAAAGCTTAAGGAACCTATGAACTTGTTAATTTAATAACGATTAGAAGAGAGAGATTGGTTTGGTCCACCTAATCCTTTGTCTTGTTTTACCCTATAGATCTATTAATTAACCGAGGTGTAGTCGCCTCACGATATAATTAGTTAGGATTAAGAAAGAAGCACAATAGGATAAAATCTAATCACATAACGGAAATCAAATTAAGATTCAAACATCAAAATCCCATAAATTTATAAACATTAGTTCCCATAGCCTTAGCTATAGACTTAGTTACTCATGCTAAAGAAAAGAACTTAAACATTCATGAATAAAGCCATAAAGAAAAGCAAACTAGAATAAGATGAGTTTCCAGTCTTCAAGTACGGTCGCTCGAAGCTCCAAGTTTTGCCAAGCATCTGCCAAGAATCCCGTGCAAGAGAGACGAGATGAGAGGTGTATTCCAAAGCCAAAGATGTAAAAACAGTGTGTCAAAAGATGTCTTCAATGGTGCATCAGGTCTTCCTTTAAAAGGGTTTAAAAACCCTAAAAACTCTTCATTATTAGGCTTTTCGCAGATAAGCACGGCCATGCAAGGCCTTAAGCACGGCTGTGCATGGGCTTGAAGCACCCCTGTGCTTATTGAATGGGTCCGGGTGTGCTGACTGCTGCGAAACTCTAATCTTCCATCAATTTGGGCCCAAAATATACTTGCAGCCTCTTTATATCAAACTGCATAATTAACAACTAAATTAGTGTAAAACTCAATTCAAATAAATGTCAAATATGAATAAATGGGTTATAAAAGAGGGCCTAATTACAGACTTATCATTTACAAATTATTAGTAAGGATGAGTGTCTATTCTATCATTTACAAATATTTATCATATAATCATGATTTTAACATACATATAACATATTCAATTTCATAAATCCATATTTGCAAACATATTCGCACCACACATAACATTTAATAATTTATTATTCATTTTCCTTTCTCTCATTTCAACACACACTTCTAGTGCATTGTGATCATAGATATCGATGCCTCTAATACTTCTCGAGGTCTTACTCAACTAGATAAATAGTCGCCTGTTAGCCTATGCACACAGATACAACATGTACAATAATTGGGCCCCTTAGCAAAGGTATAGTTAGGAGTCTAGTCAGGAAACGATTGTAAGGCCTTGTGACGCATTCGCTCTCAGAAAGAGTGTATACATATACGCGAATGTCGCTCATCACCCTCTGTAACTATTCACACTAGATCAAGTCCAAATCTGACTCTTAGAGTCATTCTCTTTCCCATTCATCAGATTGTGCTTAGTAAAGCACTTCCAGACTAAGTCCATTCCACACATACATTTAGTGACACAATTTCAACCATAAATCTCTAATATCAACATTATTTTCCTCATACCATTTTAATCATACATATTTCATAAATTCACTCAACAAATTTCATAATATTTCACATTAAGCACTCATCATACAATGCATTTAAGCATATATTAGCCATTTAGCCCAGACACTCAATCAGTCAAAACAATCAAACGAACATATTTTTATTCATACTCCACATAACAAATATCTCAATCATCTATTCTTATACCATATGCACATAACAGTGCTCTATAAGCATAAATAAATATTGTACGATAACGATAAAATAGAACTCTCCTTACCTCGAAGATGAGCTCACAAAGATGTATTGAAAAGGATCGAGAGTAAAATATTAAGGTTCTCCTGAATATCAAAAGATACCCATAAGAAACAAGAACAAGAAAAATGATTGGAGAAACTCAAGTTTAATCCGAAGAAACTTACTTAGAGTCGCTTAACCTCAATGTCCAAGTTTGACTTTGAAGAGAAAATGGAGTTTTTGAGGCTTTTATCTAACTAAAAGAAAGAGATGGTTTAGAGAAAACTTCAGAGAAGTATGTGAGTTTGAAATAATGAATTTCTCATGCGAGAAATCTCTTAAATACCCCTCAGCCCTGCACGTTCTCGCTTGAGTGAGGGACATCTCATTTGAGCAACGACATCTCGCTTGAGGGATGGGTATCTCGCCTAAGCGAGATATGTAGACAGTGGTCTCACCCACTATTTTTTGATATGCTCGCCTGAGCGAGATGGTATCTAGAGAGCATGCTATTTCTTCTGTGGGTCCTCGCCTGAGCGAGATCACTCTCGCCTAGGCGAAATGACAGTTGGGCAAAATTTATCCTATCTTGCTTGAGCGAGAATCATCTTGCTTGAGCAAAATAGCCTTGCAGCAAAGTATTCCTGCACGCTCAATCTCGTCTAGACGAGATTCATCTCGCCTGAGCGAGATTTTCTGCACCAAAACTCCTCCAAAATCCTCCAAACTTACATTTAAATGCATTCTAATGCTACTCAATTTAAATAAACATAATTTAATGGAAAATGAAAAGAGGGTGTTACATAACATGCTGTCAAATTTTATTACATGTAAATAGAAGAAAAGGAACGACTTTTAAGAGGCAAAGGGGAAGAACTGAAAAAGAAATAGAAGGGAAGAAGTTTCATGGCTAAAGCGACAACTTTGGAACAAAAGGAAGAGGAGAAATTGAAGATTCATCTTTCTAATTATTGACTCTGTAGATTTTTCTACACTTTTCTTCTTTGTTCTTTAATAAAATGAGTTGCTAAACTCCATAGCTAATGGAAAAGATTAGGTACGAAATAAGTCTATTAAGATTGAATTTATGATGTTTTGATATTGAATTGTTTTAGATTAATTACTCATCTTTTGTTTGTATATGCAAAGGTTATGAGTTATTATTCATGATTGGACTATGATTCTTACCTAATTTGAAAAAATTGTGTATGGATTAGTTCAAATGATAAACTACATATATTTCAAAGTTTAAGAATATTTCTTGAATTTTTTATGATCTATGGATTGATTGTTATGCTTAATCCATATTTATGTTGAGATATAATTAATGAATTGTCATATTTTATCATAAGAAGAATTGATTCACCAAGAAATTTGGGCCAATTCACTTAAAATCCTTTCATTAATTAAAAATTTCTAATTCAAGTGTTTTAAAAATTCAACAAAGATTAAGAAAAATTCAAACTATCCCAACCTTGGGTGTTTTTAACTTTGAGATCATCTTTTGCTTGTTTAAGTTATTATTTATTTAGTTTTTAATTTTTGCTTTGTTTTAATTGTAAGTTTATAATTTTCTTCAATTCAAATAGTTAATATTATCTTAATAAAAGATTCATCAGTAAAGTATTGTTTGATAAGTTAATCCTTTTGGGACAATACTTACTTATCGTAGTTATTGCTTAAACAATTTGGTGCACTTACTAAGTTGTTGTTAAATATGTTTTCTTGTATACAATATTTGTTTTCCTAAAATTCAAGTTTAGTTTAAAAATTTAATTTTAAAATTTTCATAATTTATATGTTAATTTTAAAAAAATTAATATAGTCATATTAAATATAATTATGAATACTCAATTTTATCTAGGTCCCATCTAAAATAATAAGTAAATAAATAAATAAATAAGATTTTAAATTTTAGATCTATAAGAGGTTAGGATTTTAAATTCTAATTTTAAATATGTCGATATTTAGGGTAGTGGAGAAAAATGGGTAGATTTTAAAGGAAGTGGAGGAGATGTTTAAGGAAAATAGGAAGGTGAAACCTTTTTTTTTTTAAATAACAAATAAATAAATAATCCTATCTAGGGTTAGGAGGTGTGCCTATAAATAGGAAGCATAGGTCTTTAGAGAGGGACTCCTTTTATTTTACGGGGACACTTTGAGAGCACAAGAAAAAAGAGAAAAAATTCAAGAGAGAGAGCTCGGGAAACAAAGGAAAAGAGGATAGAGTTAAAAAGAAATCAACTGACAGCATACTAAGGCGCATCTGAGGTCAACCAAAGAGAACAAATCAAAAGAGTTGAAGGATAAAGCCAACGAAACTCTTATTTTTCAGATCAAGTAAGTTTTTCTTGTTGTTTTGTTCTTCATCTATTATTTTGCTCGTTTCTACTTGTGCATTTTTTGTTTATATTAAAAGTCTCAATTTTTGTATCTAAACAAAATATTTCTTCATCTATAATTTTGCTCTCATTTCTTGCTTTTGTTCACATTAAAAGTTTTGATTTTTATTTCTAAACAAAATATCCTTTTATTATGTGTACTTTGCTTTTGTTTTTACCTTTTCCTTGTTCATGCTAAATGTATCAATTTTTTTCTTCTCTAAATAAAAATTGTCTCTTTTACAAAGTTAAGTTTTCCTAACCCTAAAACTAGGTTTTTTTAAGCATAGATATTTTTACCTAAAAAAAACTTTCCTCTCTGCAAACTCTAATCTTTTCTATCCCAAAAATCCTAAAAAAAAATGTATTGTTTGCTTTACCTTTTACTAACCCTAAAAAGTGACTTTAAAAAAAAAAAACCACTAAAAAAAAAAGAGAAAAACTTGAAAGCCTAATTTTTTCTACCCCAAAAATCATTCCTTTTGAAAAACTAATTTTCTGCAAAAACCTTTTTTAAATGATAAACCCTAAAATTTTTTTGCAAACCTAAAAATCCTAATATTCTTTTAACCGTAAAAAAATCATCTTTGCAAACCCTAAAAAAAACCTAACATTTTCTAATTTTAAAAATATCTTTTTGCAAATTTTAAAAAATTAACATTTCCTAACCCTATAATTATTTCTCTTGTTCAGTTTTTTATATGTATGTCTTTTTTTTCTCTAAATAAAAAGGATGGTCTTATTTCTAAAAAATTAATATTAAAAACAGTTCAAATCCATGCAACGGTCAAGCAATTTTGATAGAGTGATGGATTCACCTTCAACGTTGCTTGGATCGTAAGGATTTATTGAATAGCCGTGTGCTAACTCAAATCCTGTGCAAGAGTGAATTTACCTAAAAATAAAGTTTTCCAAAAACAAAATTTTTTTTTTTTAAAACTTGTCAAAAACTCAGTTTAAAAAAAAAAAAGAACTACGTGGTAATTTTTATTCTTCCGTTGCATATGAAAGATACGTAGGAGCAGGAACTTATCCATTAAGTCTGAAAATTTTTATTTTATTTTTTCACATATAAATTATTTTAAAAAAAATTTTAAACTATGAGTAATCTAAAATAATTCTAAAAAGAATGAAATTATTATTTTTATTTAAAAAACAAAGGATAAGTAAATAAAATGTCAAAAAAATATTTTAAGATTATTTTCATTAATGCCAAAATGTAAAAAAGAAAAAAAGAGAGTGGGGACAATAATATTTTATGATTAATCCTTTCTCTCAATTCAAAATTATTTTTTTCTAATTATGTTTCCTTATTTAAATCTAAAAATATAAAAAAATCAACTTAAATTTTATTTAAATTTATTTAATACAAAAATACAAAAAAGGAGAGAATAATATTTTATAAATATTACATTTTCCCAAGTCAAAATTCAATTTTTTAGTTCTTTATTTAAAAAATAAAAAAATATAAAAAATGAATTTTCATTAAAAATAAAATTATCAAGTTAGATTTTATTTGAATTTATTTAATATGAAAATAAAAAATAAAAAATATATTTTTATAAATAATCCATTTTTCTGATTCAAATTAAATTTTTTTAAACTCTTTATTCAAAAATAAAAAAATAAAAAAATAAATTTTTTTACTAAAAAAATAAAAATCAAGTTAAATTTTATTTAAATTTATTTAATATGAAAATAAGGAAAAAAAGAGAATAATATTTTATAAATAATCCATTTTTTCAATTAAAACTAAATTTTTAGTTCTGTACAATGAAGTGAAATTTTATTCAAATTTATTTAATATGATAATAGAAAAAAATAAAATTTTATAAATAATTCACTGTCCTAATTCAAATTAGATTTTTAGCTAGTTATTTAAAAATAGAAAATATAAAAAAAGGATTCTTACTTTAAAAAAAATAAAAAAATTATGTCATATTTTATTTAAATTTATTTAATGTATAAATAAAAGAAAAATATCTTTTTTTATATATAATTCATTCCTTTAATTCAAAACTTTTAATTGTATTTTTTATTAAAAAAATATAAAATTAAAACCTAAAAGAAAAAAAAATTATAAGAATAAGAGACAAGACTAAAAAATAAGGACAAATCAAAAATAATAAAAAAGGAAACATCAATGATTTTATTTTAGAGTGAAATAAATATTTTTAAAGTAAAAGTAATTTTTGTACAGTTAATTAAAAAGTAACCGTTTTAATCAATAGACGTTGTAGAATGCTAATACCTTTTCTACGCATAAACGATTCTTGAACCCAAATTTGGTTTTGAAGATTATTTATATTAAAAGTTTTTCTAATGTTTTTTTTTAATAAACTTTGGCGGTGACTCCCTGTTATCACTGTCCCGTCGTGCCCCTGGTTTAACTTTTTTACATTGTTGTTTCACTCTTTATCCAGTTTGTATATTTCTTTTATTTTACTTATTGTCTATTATACTTTGTTAATATCTTTCATTCTCCTGATATTGTGAAACTTAGGATATCTTACACATTTGGACTCTATACCCGAGCCTGTGCGAGCCTAGGAATAGAAGATGCTTTGACTGCTGCTATTAAGGGGCATGATGCCTACTTGGCAGTCGTTTGAGTATCACTCAGGTTGTTACTGGCATCATGGCTTAATCATATTGAGAGGGCATGTCCCTACTTGTAGCTAGGTTATGAGCTGGGTCCTTATCATTTGGTAGGGGCAATCTGGGGGCTATAATAGACTTAGGGATTTAGATCCACCTCAAAACAATGCACTAATTAATGGCCATAGTGACCACCTCACTATAGGATTCTGCCCAAAATAAGGACATATGAAGAGCTCACTCTCCTTTTCTCTTCATTCATCATGGCCATAGTAACATGACATGCATACTGTGAGCATACAATTTTCTTTTATTTGCATCCAAAAATAATATAAAACATTGATAGAATATATATATATATATATATATATTGTAAAAATCGAGGTAATTTCATTTAGCCTGCATTGGTGGGACATCTCCTAAACATGATAGGTTACATTCCATTTCATTATTTTCAATCATTTGAATTATCATGCATTTATTAAGTTTACACGTCAAACATCAATTTTATTTTTATCATTTTTTATTTTTATTTTTCATTATGCTTATTTTTTTATTGTATAATTTTTTTTAAAGGATTTAATAGCATTCAAAAATGAGAAAGGTTCAAGGTCACACTAGCAATGCATCAATGAGAAGTATCAAAATCACTGTGCTGAAAAATGACCTTCAAAGAGTGAATGAGATTCGCCAATATATGCCCAAAGAAGCACATTCAAGCTTTGAAAGGAAATATGTTCGAATCCTCGATTTGCTTTCTATCTCAGTTGAAAAACCGATGTTGAGCTCTCTAGCCCAATTCTGGAATTCAAAACTCAGGTGCTTGGAATTACCCAGCTTGAATCTTGTGCCTACCATAGAAAAATATGAAATAATGGTTAGACTACCAATCAAGGAAGACAACAAGGTATATCTGTATAGAAGAAATTACGTGGGATCCAAGAAAATAGTTCCTTTGATCGGCCTAAGCACAGAACGAGTCGAGTTTGAGAATAGGGGATCAGTCCAAGGTTAGAAGAAGAGTTATTTAGAAGAACATCTAGAGTCTTTATACAAACAAGGGAATTAGGACAATTTCAACAAGACTCTCACATAATTGATCTATGTACTAGTTCTATTTCCATTCACCTCAGGTTTTGTAGATCAAGCTGCTATAGACGTGTATGAAACAAACAGAGTAAATCCAATTCCCGCTATCCTAGCAGATATTTTACTTTCTATGAAAGTATGTCAGCAGAGAAATGGGGGTACATTACGATGTTGTTCTCATTTACTGCTTATTTGGTTTATAACCCATCTCTATGCAGCAAATCATATGGGTCAAATGCCCAATCCTTTGAGGAGTTTTCATCGCATTTCAATCAAAAAACAAGATGCTCGAGTATGGAAAGAAGAATTTTGGAGATTCAACGCCGAAAATTTTCCATGGGTATGCCCTTGGTACCACCCTAAAGACACCATTGTTAGTTGTGGAAAGTTTTCAAGTGTGCCTTTGATGGGACCAAGAGGGTGCATAGCATATACTCCGATTGTAGGTCTCAAACAACTAAAATGGACTCAAACTAAGCCAAGGAATGAAGAACTAAGAGGATTGATCTTCCAGTATACTGAAGATGGCATAAATAAGCGTCTAGAAGAAATCAGAGCTACATGGGAAAATGTTAGAAGAAAGGGAGATAAGGAGCTGGTAAACCTCGTGTGATTTCTCACTGCAATATCGAGAGTGGAGGGAAGCTAGAAGAACCCAAAATCAAGCCCCTAAACAAATTGTCAAGAAAAGGAATCTTCCCAAGCATCCAATGAAGTAATGACTTCCTTAACAACCCAGTTGGAAGGAGCAAAAGCACAAATATGATTACTGGAAGAGGAAGGGGAACACGTCAAGGTAGAAGTTGATCGGCTCAAGAGACAATGTCAAAAGAAAGATAGAGAAATAAATCATTTGAAAGATCAATGTGCCGAAAAGTTTGACGACTCAAATGGAAAAGGGGCAAAAACGAAGAGGAAAGAAGAAGCTTCTTTCTCCAAAATAAAGAGAATACGAGATGAGATAAACATGCTGACTGAGTCTTTGAAGATGAAGAAGGAGGCATAATTCTCTAAAATGAAGAGAGCATAAGATGAAATGAATATGTTAAAGAAAGAATTGATTGAGACCCTAGAAAGGGAGAGAAAATTACAAGATCAGAATGAAGCGCTTAAGAATGAGAAAGATAAATGGCGCGTAAGAGTCGAGTACCAACAGAAAAAGAAGAGGGAATGGATGAAGAGGTGCGATGACATGTACGATTGCGCCCAACATCACACTATACATCTGTTAGAACACTTTTGAGAAGTAAAGGAAAAGTACCAGAGGAACCATGAGATTGTGTTCCCTCTTAAAGTCATTATGTTCTTTAGATATTGTAAAAATCTTTATATGAGTTTTGGGGAGCATGTGTAATTCCATTGCTTGAAAATGACATTGTATCTATTCTAATTTGAAATGGAATAAAATTTATTTTACCGATCGAGGATACCCTCATTCCTAACTGAAGTGATTTGCCATGGAATAAGAGCATGGGGTATATTGATGCATTGCTAATAGGTAAGACCTCGTCTATTGAGAAGTGAATGTTTCCTTAGACTGAGTGTCAACTACTTCTTGACCTAAGAGGGATTTTCCTCTAGCGTTGAGAAGTAGGGAACTCTTCTAAATCATTGAATGCTTAACAAAAATATATTAATTCTATTAGTCTTCTTTTTACACATCATATTTTTTTTGCAGAATTAAAAGTAGCAAAATTACAGATCAGACATCCTTACAAAACATGTTCTCAATAAAAAATCATGGACAAATTAGAACAACATAATGAAGAACTGAGGAATGAGGTCAACTAATTGAAAGATCAAGTGGCCAGAATTTTGGAAATACTGCAATCTTTGAAAAGAAGAAACACTGAGGGGATCACACCAGTTAATGAAGGGTCGCGCTCCACTCCTACATATCCACCCAACTTTTTTCCCCAAGGGACAATGGCACCACTAACATTGCATCCCGCTAGGCCCGTCCAACAGGCTAATTTTCAAGAGGCTCAGTTCTCACCTTATGGCCTTCTAGCTGGCTATACACCACCTATGGCTCAAGAAGCACAATTTTTATCATACAATAATCCACTCCCAGTTGTAAGTGATTCATTAATCACTCAACAACAATCCAACTAACCCCAAGGCATGCCCTCAAACATCATCAGAAACTCTCAAATCCTCCCAAAAGATACCATCCCTAAACCACAAATTGTCCTCCAACCACAAACCATCAACCTGAGCACCTAAGGGAATCCACGTACCCTTATTGGTATTGCCAACACATCTTTTCATCCCACTATGGAAGAGTTTCAGCCAGAAGAGGATGATCATACTAGAGAAAAGTTGCAACTTTTAAAAGATAGGTTGCAAGCTGATGAGGGTAATAGCTATGGTATCGGAGATGCAATTGACCTTTGTTTGGTGCCAGACCTAGTAATTCTGCCAAAATTTAAAGCACTAGAATTTGACAAATACAAAGGCATTAGATGTCCAAAGAGCCACCTAACTATGTACTGCAGGAAAATGACATCGCATGCCCATGACGACAAGTTGTTAATCCATGTCTTCTAAGATATTCTAACTGGGGTAGCTTTAAATTGGTACATGCATTTGGAACGTACTCGTATTCGTTGTTGAAAGGATCTGGCTGATGCTTTCCTAAAGCAATACAAGTACAATATTGATATAGCCCCGAATAGATTAGAGCTTCAAACCATAATGAAGAAAGACCATGAAACTTTTAAAGAGTACGCTCAAATATGGCGAGAGATAGTAGCACAAGTTGAGCCACCCCTTTCAGGAAAGGAAATGGTTTCCTTATTCATTGATAATCTTAGATCTCCATTTTATGACAAAATGATTGAAAGTATCTCTGCAAACTTCTTTAATGTTGTCATTATAAGAAAAATAGTAGAAAGTGGCATGAGAAGTGAAAAAATTGCATATGCTATAGGGGTAACTAGTATCAAAAGGCCATTGGGTGGACCTGGGTAAAAGAAGGAAGGGGAGGCCAATGCAATAACATTTCACCCATCGAAAAAAGTTGACCCTAAACCAGCTCATACCTCCTATAAAGCCTACCATCCTAACACATAAAACTCATTCTCTACACTTCCCATACAACCACCCCAAACCAACCAAACTCATCACACTTATCCCAACCAATCAAGACCCCAAAACTATCAAGACCGAAAACTAGTTCACTTCGACCCCATCCCTGTCACCTACACAAAATTGTTACCTCAATTACGAAAAGCTCTATGGTGCTATGTTATCCCATGAAACCTCTAAAGCCCCTATATCCTAGGAGGTATGATCCCAATGCCCCTATATAAGGCACTAAAGTTTAAAGTGCAAGACTTGATCAATGTAGGATGGATAAGTTTTAAGGAGAAGAATCCCAATATCGGAAGCAATACTTTGCCTGGTTATCAGGGGCCGTCTATCAACCTTATTGATGAAGGCATGGAACAATTCTTGAGGAGGAAAGTTGAAAATGTGAAGACTTCATTGAAGTCCATTTTTAGAGAAATGTGTAAATTTGGACTACTTGAGCGAAGTTCAGAAAGTGGGAATGGTTGCGAGATACACCCTAATGCAGCCCACACATTGGAGGGATATATTGAATTTACCCACACTTTATAAGACCTTATGGATAAGTAATTAATTCAAATTGGTTGCTCCAAGACCGATCAAGCGGTGTTAGCAGTTGACGAGTTAACCTCAAACAGCCCAAAACCTTTGGTTATCCATTACATCAAGAAAAGAATTGCATCAGTACCTACTCTACTAGAACTTATCACTTTATGAGTCCTTATGCCCTTCCCATATAAGGACAATAAAGCGGTACCTTAAAAATATGATGTGAAAGCTTACACTGATAATTATCAAGAGAGTCAATCAGAAGACATTGATTCTCATGCTATTAATGTTACAAATATCGCTAGTGTTGGAGGTATGACTCGAAGTGGTCGAATCTATACTCCTAAGGAATTGAGGAATGAACAGTTGATGGGAAAGAAGAATAATTGTGAAAAGGAGGGCACCAAGGCAACTGACTCAATGGCTAAGGATAGAAAGGAGGAACAAAAGAAAATGGTCTCTCATGAAGAGGCTTGTGAGTTTTTGAAGCTCATAAAACAAAGCGAGTATATGGTGGTGGACCAACTAAACCAAATTCCTATTAGAATATCATTGCTGTCATTGATGACGAACTCAAAACCTCATAGAAAAACATTGTTAAAAGTCTTAAATGAGACTCATATTATCCATAATATCTCAGTAGACAAGCTAGAAGGTATTGTTGGCAACATCACTGCCAACAATTACCTTACATTCACTAATGACAAAATTCCTGTGGGAGAAGTAAGACATAACAAGGCTTTGCACATATCTGTGAAATGTATGGATCATATCTTGGCAAGAGTCTTAATTGATAATGGCTCTTCACTGAACATAATGCCTAAAATGACCTAGCAAAGTTACCATTAGATGGATCATACATGAAGCCAAGCACCATAGTGGTTAAAGCATTTGATGGCTTTCAAAGAGAAGGGATTGGAGAAATAACTTTATCGGTGACGATTGGACCTATTACCTTCGAGGTAACATTTGATCAATTGGATTTTTATAACATTATTTCCTCTCATTCTTAGCTCATTAATCCTCTTTTGTGCCTAATTGGTTGAATTGGATCATTTTATGATGTTTGAATTTTATTTGAGCTTTATTTAACTTTTCCAGTATTTGGCAAATTCTTGTAGAACTCCTTTCATTATGATTCTTGATTTCTAGGAAATCTAAGAGAAAGGTACACAGTTCCTATGAGAAGTCAGAAACCAATTTTGATGATAAGAAGCTGAAACTGGGCTTGGAAAAAGTCAGAACGCTGGAGTCGCGAATCCTGAGCAAGGTGCAATATTTGGGCCATATCTCAGTCCACAAATGTCCGATTAAGCCCATTCCAGTGGTGTTCTGAAGCTAACATCCAAGGCTACAATTGTCCTTCAGACCACGAACCCAAAAGAGGCCATTTTCATAGCCGAAAAAATGGAACAAAGTGATGAATGAAATTTTTGAATTTTGAATTTTAAGTTATTTTTTACTCCTCTCCTCTTTTCTCTCTCTTCTCTCTCGTTTTTTTTTTCTCCGTTTTTACTTTTCATATTCCTCCATTAATGGAGGCTTAGACTTTCATCTAGTCCAAGGATTGAAAAAGGATTGAGACACTCTTGAGGATCGGTTTCACAATTTATTCAACAACAAATTTGGTTTCATCTCTTCCTTCTTTATCCTTTTGCTAATTATAATTTCGAATTGAAGTTCTTCGTTTGGATTGATAATTATGCAATTGTTTGATTATATATTATTCGGTTGATGTATGTAATTAATTCTTGAAGAAGTGTGAATTAGATTTTCAGATTTGAGATCTAAGATTAATGGCATTGGTGAATTAAATTAACACAAATCGATTAGGTTCTAGAGGTTTCTGAACTTTGAGCGAATTGTGTGTTAATCGAATGCATGAGGGTTCTCGTGTAAATACTTAATTTAAATTGAGGTTTCATTTGAATTTAATGTTAATCACTAATTTGTTGGTTGATGCATCTTCTTGGAATCCGGTGATAGAGTGGTCATAGTTCTTCTAAATTCTTGGATTAGAGTTTTAAATTCTTGTTAGCTTTCTATTCTAATCAGCATTATTTTATAAATCAAACCCCATCTAAATTTATAATCTTATAACATTATCATCATTGGGAGACGACTCGGATTGCACCTCATACTACATAATTTTTATGCAATTCGATTTTTAATAATTTTTATACATAATTTAGGTCGTTGTAGTATAGTGGTGAGTATGCCCGCCTGTCACGCGGGTGACTCGGGTTCGATCTCCGGCAACGGTGCCAAAATTTGATCGCGAGTGTCGCGCTAGGACAAATTAATAAAAATCGAATTGCATAAAAATTATGTAGTAAGAGGTGCAATCCGAGTCGTCTCCCAATCATGATAACGTTATATGATTATAAAATTAGAGGGAGTTTGATTTATAGAATAACACTGATTAGAATCAAAAGTTAACAAGAATTAGAAACTTTAATCCAAGAATTTAGAAGAACTACGACCACTCTATCAACGGATTCCAAGAAGATGCATCAACCAACAAATTAGATTAACATTTAATTCAAATGAAACCTCAATTCAAATTAAGCATTCACATGAGAACCCTCATGCATTCGATTAACACACAATTCGCTCAAAGTTCAGAAACCTCTAGAACCTAATCGATTTGTGTTAATTTAATTCACCAATACCATTAATCTTAGATCTCAAACCTGAAAATCTAATTCAACATTCCATGTAATGGATATCGCACCAGCTTATAGTTGTCTCTTGGGTAAACCATGGATTCACTGTGTAAGGGTTGTACCTTCTACACTTCACCAGAAACTGAAGTTTATTATTGATGGCAAATTAGTCATTGTCTCAGCTAAAGAGGACCTATTGGTGACTAAACCCTCATCCACCCCTTACATTGACGTCACTGAAGAGGCTCTATAGACTTCATTCCAGGCACTCGAGATTGCTAATACGATGTATGTGGAGGAAGGAACATTTATCATAAAGCTGCAACCATCAAACGCAGCTATGATAATAGCAAGAGTCATGCTTGAAGAAGGTTACTAGCGTGGACACGAATTAGGGAGGAATAAGCAAGAATTGATCGAGTTGCCCAAACCAATTGACAATAAAGATTGACTTGGGCTTGGTTATAGGTCGTCAAGAGCAGATAAAAGAAGGATAATAGCTGAGAGAAAAGAAAAAAGGATGGCTAAATTAGAAAATAGAGAGCCTGAAACAAGAAGGATCCCCTTATGTGATCTCCTACAAAGCTTTCAAAGTGTAGAATTTGAGTTTGCAGATCCAGTGGCTTTTGCTGAGGAAGACATCCCGGGAGATGAACATGTCAATTTAGTTTGCGTATGCTTGTCGAATACAGATTGAGAGATCATTGAGCTTCCTGTGATTTTAGATTCAAAATTCAAGTAATTTGTAATGTTGATTCTATTGCTCTGCCCAAGGCTTTAGGATATTGGTTTTTCTCTATTTTGTTTTGTTAAATCGGCGTACATGTTTCCTTTTGATATTATTAATAAAATGCATTTTGAATTTTTCAATAAAAAGAAATTTCCATCTTTTCTTATTATTGAATCTTTCGCTATCTTCTTATCTTTTTGTTATTCTAAACTATAAATTGTGCAGACCTGATGATGATGTACTTGAAAGTGTTAACGCTAATATTGCTCTGAATAATGTTGATTGCCTCAAAACTGAACATGTGCATGATCTTTCTCCTGAACTGCTAAGGCTAGTAGAGCAAGAAACCAAAGAAATTTTGCCTCATAAGAACCAACAGAGGCGATTATTCTAGGCCTCAGAGAAGAGAAAAATGAAGTCAAAATCGGCACTTTATTGAAAAAGAATAAACACCACAAGTTGATAGAACTTCTCCATGAATATAAGGATATCTTTGCATGGTTGTACCAAGACATGCCTGGCCTCATTGTAAGTATTGTGGAATATAAATTACCACTAAGGCCAAAATGTCTACGATTAAGCAAAAATTAAGATGGAGAAGCCCGAAATGTCCTTAAAAATCAGAGAAGAAGTGAAAAAATAACATGATGTTGGTTTCCTAATTGTTGCAAAATATTCACAATGAGTTGCAAACATAGTTCCTGTCCCTAAGAAAGATGAAAAAGTTTGAATGTGCGTAGACTATCGAGATTTGAATCGAGCTAGTCCTAAAGATGATTTTTCACTACCCCACATCAACATGCGAGCAGACAACACATCTCAACACCAATTCTTCTCCTTCATGGACGGCTTCTTAGAGTATAATCAGATCAAAATGGTAGAGAAAGATAAGGAAAAGACTACATTCATCACACCCTGGGTACCCTTTGCTACAAAGTTATGTCGTTCGGGTTAAAAAATGCGGGGGCAATGTACCAATGAGCAATGATGACCTTATTTCATAATATGATGCATAAAGAGATTGAGATGTATGTAGACAACATGATTGCAAAATCTAGAAGTGAAGAGGATCATATTGTTCATCTTCAGAAGTTATTTGAGCGACTAAGGAAATTCAAATTGAGATTGAATCCAGCCAAGTGTACCTTTGGCGTGAAATCCGACAAGCTACTTGAATTCATAGTTAGCCATAAGGGGATAGAAGTGGATCCTGATAAAGTTTGAGCAATTCTTAAAACACCCAGCACAGAAAAAAGAAATTCAAGGGTTCTTGGGGAGACTAATTATATTACTCGATTCATATCCCAATTGACTGCTACATATGAACTGATTTTCAAATTATTGTGCAAAAATCAACCAATAGAATGGAATGATGATTGCCAAGAAGCCTTTGAGAAAATCAACCAATACTTACAAGATCCTCCAATTCATGTATCTGACAATATTCAATGGATCAATGGGTTATATATTAGGGCAACATGATGACTCTAGAAGGAAAGAGCATGCCATTTATTATTTAAGCAAAAAATTCACCAATTATGAGGTCAATTACTCATTGTTGGAGCAAACTTGTTATGCCTTAGCTTGGGCTGCCCGCCGATTAAGACAATGTATGATTAGCCACATGACTTGGTTAGTATCAAAGATGGATCCGATCAAGTATATCTTTGAAAAGCTCACTCTCATAGGGAGAATCGCTCGTTGGCAAGTACTTTTATCTGAATATGACATTGTGTACGTCAAACAAAAGGCAATTAAAGGCAGTGCTCTAGCAGACTACCTAGCCCACCAACCAGTAAATGACTACCAGTCAATGCAATGTGAATTTCCTGATGAAGACATGATGACTTTGTTTAAAGAAGGAGAGTTAGGAGGGCAAAAATGAATTATGCTATTTGATGGTGCCTCCAATGCATTAGGGCATAGAGTTGGCGCTGTGTTAATCTCCCCAGAGAAATGCCATATCCCAATCACAGCAAGGCTATCTTTTGACTGTACGAATAATGTGGTAGAATATGAAGCATGTGTTATAGGGATTCAAGCAGCTATAGAATCAAAAGCCAAGATTCTAGAAGTATACGGTGATTCAGCCTTGGTAATTCATCAATCTCGAGGTGAATGAGAGACTAGAGATGGCAAGGTAATCCCTTATCAGGCTTTTGTGAGATAGTTGATAAAGCAATTTGAGGAAATCACATTTTATCATATCCCACAGGAGAATAATCAATTACAGATGCATTAGCTACCCTAGCATCTATGTTCGAATTGAGCAATGGAAAAGATATGCCACTTATAAAGATTCAACACCGTGATCAGCCAACCTATTACCAACTAGTATAAGAAGAGTCAGATGGATGACCGTGGTATCACGACATCAAGCAATATATCAAAAATAAAGAGTATCTGTCGGGACCTTCAGAGAATGACAAAAGAACTCTAAGAAGATTAGCAATGAGTTTCTTTTTAAATGGTGAGGTACTCTACAAGAAAAATCATGACATGATACTTCTTAGATGTGTAGATGCCAATGATGCATAAGAGATTATCAGAGAAGTTCATGAAGGCTCCTTTGGAACCCACGTAAATGGTTATGCCATGGTAAGGAAGATCTTAAGGGCTGGTTATTATTGGCTAATTATAGAGACTGATTGCTTCAAATATGTGAAAAAATATCACAAATGTCAAACTTATGTAGATAACATCCATGTCCCACCAACAACATTAAATGTCTTGTCAATACTATGGACATTGTTTCATCCTAGTGGCAATCGACTATTTCACCAAGTGGGTTGAAGTCACCTCATACGCAAATGTGACTCAAAATATAATAGTGAGGTTTATCAAAAAGGAATTAATATGTTGGTACAACCTACCAATAAGTTGATCACAGATAATGCCACCAATCTGAATAACAAAATGATGACAAACTTATGTACTAACTTCAAGATTCAACATCATAACTCTTCCCCATACTGCCCAAAATGAATAGAGCAGTTGAAGCAGCTAACAAGAATATTAAAAAGATTATTCAAAAAATGGCGGTGACGTATAAAGATTGGCATGAAATGCTCCCTTTTGCCCTACATGGATATCGTATGTCTGTCCGCACATCAACTGAGGCAACTCTATTCTCCTTGGTATATGTTATGGAGGCAATTCTTCCAATTGAAGTTGAAATCCCTTCATTAAGGGTGCTAATGGAAACCGAATTAGAAGAAGTGGAATGGGTACAAACTCGTTTTGACCAATTTAACCTTATTGAAGGAAAAAAGTTAATTGCAATGTGCCATAATCAATTGTATCAAAAGAGATTAAAGAGAATGTTCGAGAAGAAAGTACGCCCTCGCGAGTTTCAAGAAGGGGATTTGGTAGTCAAGAAGATACTCCCTATTCAAAAGAGTCGTATTAGTAAGTAGGCTCCAAATTATGAAGGACCTTATGTCGTGAAGAAGGTGTTCTTAGAAGGAGCCTTGATTCTTTTGGACATGGATGGCAAAGACTTATCATATCCTGTGAATTCTAATGTAGTCAAAAAATACTACCCTTGAAAAAACAAAAAAGGTGAAAGCTCGCTAGGTTGAAAACTTGAAAGGGCAATCTAGGCAAAAATTAGAGCAGCTCGTTGGATTGAAAACTTGAAAGAGCAATCCAAGCAAAAATTAGGGCCAGATAATTCACCCTTAGGCTAAGACCCCAAAAGGTAGCCTAAACGGACATTTGAAGCATCATCCAAACCTTTGAAGTTCCAAGTCGAAGAATCAAAACTCTGAAATTAGGGCATCAAAACTGGTTGAAGTTGCAGATAAAACAATCAGGTGCTTGCAGCTCTAGGAAGCATATGCCTAAAGCTTTAAACTAGGGCAATTTATGATTTGCTAAAAAGGTGGTCAAGGTCATTCATGAATGGAGACAGTCACGTGGTTGCAGCTTTAAAAGAAACATATGTCTGGAGCTATAAACTGGGGCAATTCGTGGCTTGTTTAAAGGGTAGTCAAAGTTATTCATATACGATATTAGCATTGTTCATCTAGAAAGTGTTCATCAAACAACTATGTACTCTTACCCTCTCCAAATTTCCATTCATCCAACAAAACTTGTTCATGTAAATACATTCTCCTTATTAAGTAAATAAAGTTATCTTCTTTAACCTAACCATGGTTAATTCGTTGTGCATTTTGTTAAACACATATCAAGAGGAAACAAAAAAAAAAACAAAAAGGAATGAGCGGAGAAAGAAAGAGAGAAATGGGCATCAAAGGTGTCTTGATAGATTTAGCAATTTTAGAAAGCTCATTGAAATCCCACAACTTAATCCCCCTGCAAACTATTATTGTGGAGCGATAATTGCAGTCGAACTGGATAAGAATTCAAATAATAAAAAGAGTTATGAGGTCTAATCTCATTTTGATCCAAAAGACACACGATTCTATAAGGGTGACATATTCCAAATTCAAAATGAAAATATTACTGTAATTTTGAAAAGACTTGCATCATCATTGCTTTCAAAAGCCTTGCATCATGTATCATCATTGCTTTCAAAAGTCTTGCATCATGCATCTTCATTGCTTTCAAAAGTCTTGCATCATGCATCATCATTGCTTTCAAAAATCTTGCATTATGCATCATCATTACACCATCTTCACATCATGCATCATCATGCTTAGGCAGACACTCTTGTCCTTTTACTAAAATCTAGAACCTGACTGACACATCTACCTTTTATCAAAAGTTCAGAACTTGACTGGCACATTTACCTTTTGTCAAAATTCCAGAATTTGACTGACACATCTACTTTTTGTCAAAAGTCCAGAACTTAACTGGCACGTCTACCGTTTGTCCAAAGTCTAAAACTGGACTGGCACGTCTATCGTTTGTCCAAAGTCCAGAACCTAACTGGCACGTTTACCTATTGTCCAAAGTCCAAAACTGGACTGGCATGTCTACTGTTCTCGAAAGTCCAGAACCTAACTAGCACTTTACCTTTTGTCCAAACTCCAAAACCCAACTGGCATGTCTACCGTTTGCTAAAGTCCATAACCTGATTGGCATGTTTACCTTTTGTCAAAAGTCCAAAATCTGACTGGCACGTCTATTCATATCATTGTGTAAGAAATAAGTAAAGAGGGGCAACTGAGAATACTCAATTTTATCTGGGTCCCATCTAAAGTAAAAATAAATAAATAAATAAATAATAATTAGATAAGATTTTAAATTTTAGATTTATAATAGGTTAGAATTTTAAATTCTAATTTTAAAATTTTAAATATGTAGATATTTAGGGTAGCGGAAAAAAATGGGTAGATTTTAAAGGAAGTGAAGATGTTTAAGGAAAATATAAAAGGTGGACATCAGAAAATAGAAAGGTGAAACTTTTTTTTAAATAACAAATAAATAAATAATCCTATCTAGGGTTATGAGGTGTGACTATAAATAGGAAGCTTAAGTCTTTAGAGACGGACTAGAGACCTTTTATTTTACGGGGACACTTTGAAAGCATAGGAAAAAAGAGAAAGCTCGAGAAACGAAGGAAAAGAGGAGAGAGTTAAAAAGAAATCAACTGAGAGCATACCAAGGCACATCTGAAGTCAACTAGAGAGAACAAACCAAAAGAATTGAAGGATAAAGCCAACAAAACTCTTATTTTTCAGATCAAGTAAGTTTTCCTTGTTGTTTTGTTCTTCATCTATTAAAAGCCTAATTTTTTCTACCCAAAAAATCATTCCTTTTGCAAAACTAATTTTCTCCAAAAACCTTTTTTAAATGATAAACCCTAAAAAAATTTTTTTTTTTTTTGCAAACCTAAAAATTCTAATATTCTTTTAACCGTAAAAAAATCCTCTTTGCAAACCTTAAAAAGAAACACCTAACCTTTTCTAATTTTAAAAATATCTTTTTTCAAATTTTAAAAAATTAACCTTTCCTAACCCTATAATTATTTCTCTTGTTCATTTTTTATATGTATGTCTTTTTTTTCTCTAAACAAAAAGGATGGACTTATTTCTAAAAAATTAATATTAAAAACATTTCAAATCTACACAACGGCCAAGCAATTTTGATAGAGTGGTGGATCCATCTTCAACGTTGCTTGGATCGTAAGAGTTTATTGAGTAGTCGTGTGTTAACTTAAATCCTGTCCAAGAATGGATTTACCTAAAAAAAAAATTATTTTTTTTAAAAACTTGTCAAAAACTCAGTTTTTTTTAAGAAAAAAAATTACGTGGTAGCTTTGATTCTTCCATTGCATACGAAAGATGTGTAGAAGCGGAAACCTGATCCGTCATGTCTGAAAATTTTTATTTTATTTTTTCATGTTTAAATTATTTTAAGAAAAGTTTTAAACTATGAGTAATGCAAAATAATTATAAAAAGAACAAAATTGTTATTTTTATTTAAGAAAAAGATAAATAAATAAAATGTCAAAAAAATTTGTTTTAAGCTTATTTTCATTAATGCCAAAATGTAAAAAAGAAAAAAAGAAAAAAAAAAGATTCTATGATTATTCCTTTCTCTCGATTCAAAATTAATTTTTTTAATTATGTTTCCTTATTTAAAAGTAAAAAGATAAAAAAAATCAAGTTAAATTTTACTTAAATTTATTTAATACAAAAATAAAAAAAAAGGAGAGAATAATATTTTATAAATATTCTATTTTTCCAAGTCAAAATTCAATTTTTTAGTTCTTTATTTAAAAAATATAAAAAATGAATTTTTATTAAAAAATAAATAAATCAAGTTAGATTTTATTTATTTATTTAATACGAAAATAAAAAATATTTTTATAAATAATCCATTTTTCTAATTCAAATTAAATTGTTTTAAAACTCTTTATTAAAAAAAAAATTTTTTACTAAAAAAATAATAATCAAGTTAAATTTTATTTAAATTTATTTAATATGAAAATAAAAAAAAAAAGAGAATAATATTTTTTTAAATAATCCAGTTAAAACTAAATTTTTAGTTCTTTACCAAAAAAATACAAAAATGAATTTTACTTAATAAAAAATAAGTGAAATTTTATTTAAATTTATTTAATATGATAATAAAAAAATAACATTTTATAAATAATTCACTGTCCCAATTCAAAATAGAGTTTTAGCTTGTTATTTAAAGATAGAAAATATTAAAAAAAAATGGATTCTTACTTTAAGAAAAATAAAAAAATCATGTCATATTTTATTAAATCTATTTAATAAGAAAATAAAAGAAAAAATAGCTCTTTTTATATAATTCATTCCTTTAATTCAAAACTTTTAGTTGTATTCTTTTATAAAAAATATAAAATTAAAATATTAAAAAAATTGTAAAAATAAGAAACAAAACTAAAAAATAAAGACAAATAAAATATAATAAAAAGAGAAACATCAATGATTTTCTTTTAGAGTGAAATAAATACTTTTAAAGAAAATAATTTTTACACAATTAATTAGAAAGTAACCGTTTTAATCAATGGACGTCATATGATGCTAATACATTCTCTATGCATAAACACTTTTGAACCCAAATTTAGTTTCAAAGATTATTTATATTAAAAGTTTTTTCAATGTTTTTCTTTAATAAACTTTGGTGACAACTCCCTATCATCACTGTCCTGTCGTGTCCCTGTTGTGACAATAATAAAAATTATTTTTTTAATTTATAAATAATATTAATTATAATATCTATATAATATATTTTAACTTTTAGTTATTTTAATTAAAAAAATATTGATCCAGGATACAAAATATTGCTGGTAATAAAAATTTAAAGGGAAAAAATTGTCAATTAGTGTGATTTTACTTTATTTGATTCAAATTAATTTAACAATTATTATTATATTTAATGGGAAATTACTTCAATATAAAAATTATAGGAAAAAATGTATTAATATATTTTTAGATTAAATCCTCATTTTGGTCCTTGAGAGATTTTGAGTCCAATATTTTAGTCCCTAAGAAATTAAAAATGTTACGTTAGTCTCTAACTTTCATTTTTGTCATTCAGTCAAGCCCTTGAACACAAACTTCGTTAATAGTTACAGAAAGCTGACATGTCACATTAAGTGCCATGTCAGAAGCCTAGTTGGCTGAAACGATGCCATTTTAAGGGGTTTTGGAAGTAAATGTGTCAAAATAGTTGTAATTGGATCTGGGTTCATTCTTGGTAAAGATGAAGTTAGGGTTACCTCTAATTTAGAGGTTTTTTATTCTGATTGTTTAATTTCATCAACAAACCCCCTTCGATACTGGGTTTCTATGATTTGTAATAAAGCTTTGTTCTAGCATGAAAAAATTGTAACTTTCTTGTTTTTTTCCTTCTCTGTAACAAGATTTGTTTGAAATTTGTAATAAAGAAAGTTTCTTTTTAGTTTGGTGATTAAAGTTGTGATGGAGGAAGAGGGTTCAAATGTAATGAACCTTGATTTGAACATGGTTCCAGGCACAAAGCTACCAATGGCAAGTTTCCAATATAGAACCTTCTAGCATTGTTTGAGTTTGAAACCCTTTGCTCTTCCTCTTTTTGTGGGTCTTCAAACGTTTCTGGTTATGACTCGTCTTGTTGGGACTCTATGTTGTCTTGAGCCACTTCCAATCCATCAAAGGCAACGAAAGGTGGGTGAAGACAGTGAAGTGGGAGAAAGGAAAGACTGAAACTTTGGTACTTAATGTTGAGGTTAAGAAGTTTCTAAGATACGGGTCTTTGAGGGAAGTTATTGGTGAGTGAAATGGAAGAGTGGGTGAAAGAGAAGTTATAGATTCTATTGCAAATAGAAAAAGAAACAAAAGTTGTAGTAGCCACACACATAAAGAGAGAGAGAAGGTTGAGGTTTCATAATTAAGAAGTGAATGTAATTAGGAGCACTATTCAATTTCTACCAACCAAACCATTTTTGCCAATTACAAGTGTTTTGCCACATTCACTTTCATAACCACTCAAAATGATTTCGTTTTAGTTAGGGATGAGAATGAGTCAGGCCATCCATTGGGGACCTATGGCCTAGCCTATTTAAGACCTAACCTAACTCCGTTCGTTTATTAAAAAGGTCAGGCTTAGACTTTTGAAAAGACTTATTTAAATAAAGAGGTCAGGCATAAACTTTAAAAAAGGCCTTTCAGGCCTATTGGGCCGGCCTAATTAAATAATTATATTATTTTATAATTTATATTTATTTATTTATTTGTAACAATTTAATATAAATATAATTTCCAAGAAAGTTATATATATATATATATATAATACATAATGTATAACATAATTTAGGATTTATACTTTAATAATTTATTATTGTAAAAAAAATTATTAATTAAAATTTTATACATATCAATACATATATGTATATATATAAAACATAATTTAGTATTTAATCTATAATAATATAATAATTATAATTATACTATTAGAGTACCAAAATTAAAATTTCGTAAAAAAAAATATCAATTAAAAGTTTCTCATTTTTAAAATATTTTAATCCATTATTAGAATTCTTTATTTTCTAATTTCTATTTTAGTCTTTTTAATTTAAATATTTTTCAACTTTTTAATCCTAATATAATTTTCTATTATAATTCTTTAAAGTCATAATTATATAAACAAAAAACAAAAGTTGTCTTTGAAAATGATTTGTTGGGCTCTACATTATAATCTCACTTTTTTTATATATATATATATAATAAACATCTTATTTATTAGCTTGGTATTTGAGATTACATAATATAGACATGTTACTTTTTAGATTATTTGAGATATAAAATTTAGTAAAGTTATTGAATATAGTCATATCTCTGAAGCCATTTAAGTATATGTTTTTTTGGCTAAACATAGTATTTAAATATAATTATTGATCATATATTTTTTATTTTATTAACAATAGGTCTTTCGGCTTGTTAACCCATTGGCTACTAGTTTATTGGCCTACTAGCACATTAAATTTAAATTGGTGTTACTTAAAGATCTTGATGTTAAATAAGCTACTAAACAAGCTATTGGATCAGGTCAGACTAAGCCTACAAATTTGATCTATGTCAAGTTAGGCTCTAGTTTTGTATAGTAGGTTAGGCTTAACCCAGCTTAGCCCATTTCTATTTCTAGTTTCAGCCAATTGGACTTTTGACATAATACTTAACGCGACATGTTATTTTGTTATCGATTGTAAATGAAATCTGTGTTTAAGGATTAAATAAAAGACAGAGATAGAAGTTAGAAACTAATGTAATATTATTAATTTTTGAGAGACTAAAATGCTAGATTCAAAATCTCTATAGAATTACAATGAGAGTTTAGTCTATATTTTTATTTTAATTATTATTTAAGAAAAACAAAAGCCTGGTAACGAGTATCAAGAAGATGCGGAGCAATCTCGTTCAGCCTAACAAGACAATTGTGCCAATTATGCCAACACAACTCCTTGAGAGGTCCATTAATCGAAAGGTCCTTTCTCATAAAAGCAAAATGGGAGTTCTTTTTAACATTAAATATTTTTGTACTTTCTGACTTATTAATTTTTGTTTTCTTTCAGCCACAGATATCGAACCAATTGAACATTTCATCTGCCAGCTAGCGTTTGCCATGCTTGCCTTGGACTTTTACCATGTTATTTTATCAGCCTTTGGCCTTTGTTGCTTTCTTTTCTTTGCTCAAATTAGACAACATCGTTGACCCTTAACACCACTGAAATAGGTGGAAACTTGTGGATGAGGCATGACATCAAAGACTAATGAGGAATCATTTGCCTTATATACACTTTCACAATTTGAAGTTTAAGACATTCTTTTGAAACATATATTTTTTATATGCTTATGTGTTTAGGGAGTCATACTGTCATCTTTTAAAATGTTATAAGCCAACTATATTCTTTTAAACTTTCTTAACTATATGTCTTAAGTCTAATTAGTTTTGTGAGCATAAAGAAAATGTCGCGCCAC
Organism: Abrus pulchellus subsp. cantoniensis; assembly: GCA_024086825.1. Lineage (NCBI taxonomy): Eukaryota > Viridiplantae > Streptophyta > Magnoliopsida > Fabales > Fabaceae > Abrus > Abrus pulchellus. The sequence goes on from CM044056.1 coordinate 20,334,333, forward strand.
TAATCTCAAACTCTTTTTTTTTCTGGTTTATCGATTCCAATTTATTATTTTAAATAATTTTAATCCATAGAATCATACAACTATTAATATAAATTGTTGATTTAACAATTGATCAAAATATGCTTAAAAGAGAAATTCCAGTAATACACTCTTTAATACACTTTTAATTATTGCTTAAAATTTATTAAAAATTTAAAAGATTTATATGAGTTTCATTTTTTACTTTGCGTTTAATATTTTTTTTATAATTTTATAAATTTCAATAAATTTTAATTAATAATTAAAAAAGTGTTAAAAAGAATATGTTAGTGAAGTTCTGCTGCTAGTTTTATATCACATATTATATCCACTAGTTAGTGATAAAATTGATTAAAATATAAATTTTATTTATTTATTGTTTAGTATTATTTATTTTTTATGATAATCTTAATAAGTCTATAGCAATTTGATATTAAATGCTTTATTTTTTCTTAATATACGAAACAACTACCAGTATATATTGTTATATTTTAACATGCAAAAATTTGTCATATATTATATTGTCGAAATTGATATGAATGAAAAATTATGTATAGGGATCGAGTAATAAGAAGTTTAATATTGCTTAAGCAAGATTTTAGATTTAAATTAAATTGGATGGAAAAATAAATATGGAAGATTAAATATTTTAAACTAAAAAATATAATTTGCAATGAAATATTTAATAAACTACGCATCTCAATCCATATATTTTATCATGATCTTACTAAAAGGTGGTAACTTTTATATATATGTTGTATCCTACGAATATTTTTTCTAGCACAATGAATACAAGTATCAAGCAATTATTAAACTATAATTACTGAGGGATTGAATAAATATATAGATAGTTAATTTGATGAAACTTTTAAAAAAAATACTCAACTATTCAGTCAGTTATTAATATAATGAAATAATTTTATAATGAATAGTTTAATATTTATAAAATTAGTTCATTCATAAAATTATAAGACAATGTAGAATATATAGAGTTCATTTGATGAAACAATTTAACAAATATTCAGCTATTCAGTCAGTTAATAATATGATGAAATATTTTTTCAATCAATGATTTAATATTATAAAATTAGCTCATTCATAAATTTAATATTAAATTATCTTCAATGATAACACAGTTGCAAAAACTCAATTTTTTTTATAAGAAATATGTAGATTACACGTATTCTTTGTGATAGATAATTGTTTGAAATAGATAAGAGTATTATGGGTAATAAGAATATCCCTCTAAATATATATTATTTAATGCAAAGTGTTCTGATTTGATAATTCAAAAGTTTCATACTATTCCATCAACATGTGGTTAGAGTCGTGATGTGGTTTGGGCATCATGATGTGGTTTGTTATGGAAGATAGCGTACTGGAAATGCAATTATGGGACTCATGCTCTTTATGCTTTTCCATGGTTCATATGAGGCTAAATTATACTTCATCTTCATGTATATATAGCTAACAACAAGGCAAAGCCAAAGCCAGAAGAGTGCAAAGTTCAAATCCTAGTGGTTTGCTCAGACATGAGATCTCTTATATTTGTGTTTCTTCTCTTTCTTGTTTTTCATGTGATCTTCGCAAAAGGAAGCAATAGTGATGAAATAAGGTTTGATCAGAATTACAAGGTCGTATGGGGTGGCAATCATGTTTTACCCTTAAACCAAGGGAAAGAAATTCAGCTTTCGTTGGATAACTCTTCAGGTTAGAATTAATGGACTAGAAATGCATCATCTTTCATGTTATCTTCTTAATCATATGTTTTACTCTACAAATGTCTGTTGTACTTTTACATATACTTTTCCTTTGCTATAATTGAATATAGACACGTTTATTTATTTTTTATTTCATTTCAGCATGCGTGCGTGTTATGCACTAACTCACACATAATAAAACATTAGGCTTAAATAAAACTTTAGTTTCTAAAAATTTCATGACATTTTCATTTTATTTTTTTTTCAATGTTTTTAATCTAGTCTCTCAATTTTTTTTTATTTATATTTAAATTCTTTATTAGTAATTTGTTAATTTCTTTGGTTATTTATTTATATAACATTCAGTTGACTTTTATAATTTAACTAAAAATAGAAAAATGGAAAACTTAAAATACATCTATCCGCCCTTATAATTTATAAATTAAATCCTCATTAATATCAAAATTTTAAAATATATTAAAGAGTAATATTTATCATTCTCTTTATTCATTTTTCTTTATAATTTTTCTCAAATTTAAAATTACTCATAGAATACTTGCTAGTACTAGAAATTAACGTTGCATGTCATAAAATTAATCTTCTGATCATTTTTTTTTTGCTTAAATAGTATCCTAAAATGCCAAAATCTCATTCCATTGGCTTTTTTTTCTTTTGTGAACCAAACTCATGACACGGAATAATCAATTTAATAATTGATTTTTTATCTTCTCAAATACTTAATTTCATGATAAAAGTATTTTAAAAAAGAATTAAAATAATTGCATAATATTATTTAAACAGTTAATTTGAAGATTTGCATCATAAATAAAAGTATGGCTAGCTAGCTTTGATGGTTTGTCTTGTAGCCTGCACATAATGGGTAAAGCGTAAACTTTATATTACTTTCCTTTAGCACCAAACAAACTTGGGTCTGATCGCATTGTATCAACTCGTGAAGTTACGTGCATGAAGACAACTTGATTACATATACGATGGAAGTTGACTGGTTTCTAGATTTAGAGAGTGATCAGAAGAATTTATGCAAATAATTTATGATTTTTATAACTTTTTATTTTATTTTATTTTATTTTAATAATTTTTTTATTAACTCAAAAAAATAACATTTTTAAATTTGTTCAAACAAATTTTATGGTATAAAATCTCATGTAATATAGTTTTTAATTGGATAAACACTTAATTAATATACTTTTACACATCCTAAAATGATTACAGTGTAAAAAATTGATACTAACAAAATAAAGAAATTTTGTCATGGATTTAGATGGGTTGAATGCTAGAGAAAATATTTAGAACTATTGTATATATTTTTGTTTATGTTATTTAAAAATAATTTAATTTAATATTAGTTTATATTTTTATATTTTATTTTAGATTATTTTAGTTCATCGGTCCAAATGCCAACATCATTATCAATTCTTAACTTGGATTTTGAACGTTTATTTTAAGTTTTAACTTATCTTTTTTGGTTAGGCTTCACCTTTGTGAAGAGTCTAGCAACATCACCAAGGTGAATCAGAGGCTTCACTTCACTGACGTTCATTACGCATAATAAAAAATTAAGTTTCTCTTACTAACTTTTCCTTAAAAAAAAAAAAACAGTTTCTTTTATCTAATATATAAAATTTAATAAAATTGTGCCACGTATCTTAATTTTTAGTTTATTTCTTCGATAGATGAAATTTAATTAAAAAATTTATCTTTTGTGTAAATAAAATTTATAATAATGTGATAAAAAGACTTAAACAAAAAAGTTGTTTTAAAAAAGTATTATTTTAATAATGTGTTTTTTTTTAATATAAAAAAAAAATACAAAAGCCCCCACGCAGGTACATCCTAATAGGAATTACAATTTCAATTATACCTTCAAAAAAAATTAAAGAATACATGCATGAAGACATGACGTAGTTGAAATGTCAATATCTTACCAAACATCCACTGGTGCTTAATGCAAAAATCAGTTATCTTTTAAGTTGCTAGGATTTCCATTACGCTAATAAGTAAAACAAGCAAGGGTTTGATAAAGTGGCTTTTTTCTTTATTATTTGTCCAAACAAGAAATGATGATTTCGTAAACTCACTACTTATCTCTATGTAACTTTAGTTGTTATATACCAAACTATAGTAATTATTCATTTTTCAACTGTCGTGCCATTTTTAAAATTGTTTAAAGAATGCCAATTACATTAATCTTTTTGAACTTCTATATATGTATCTCAAATAAACAATTTTATTTTCCCCTTTATTTATATTCTTAGGCATTGGCATTTTTTTTAATATCACACATATCTCTCCTATTGCTAGTACGGATTATATGTATAATATCGTTAAAAATAACAAAAGTAAGAAATGTTAATATAAATTTTCAATCAAGAATGATGTAAAAGTAATTAACACTCAACTCAAGTAAAATTGATGTAATTATCCCATAAGGAAATTATATACCTGAAAGATTCCAAAATTTTGGGAGAACTGATTAGAAAGTTAATTATGTATTGGTAAATTACTTGACATAATATATATGACATTGCTTGTTGTTTCTTTTCTAATTTAAAGTAAATTGAATCTGAATGATAAGGATCTGGCTTTGGATCCAAGATGACCTACGGTTCTGGATTCTTTCATATGAGGATCAAAGTACCAGGTAGAGATTCTGCAGGAGTTGTCACAGCTTATTACGTGAGTTCTTTTTGGCCATGAATTTGATAATCCAGAAGAAACCCAAAGATCTAGTGATTTAATGAGAGAAATTTTTCTTAATGGATACAATATTATTGATTCGTTGTTTATTTTGATGCAGCTGACTTCACAAGGAAACAAGCACGACGAATTGGATTTTGAATTTTTAGGCAATAGAGAAGGGAAACCATACACATTACAAACTAATGTATTTGCAGATGGTAATGGGAATCGAGAACAAAGGATTCACCTTTGGTTTGACCCTACGCTGAATTTTCACGATTACAAAATTCTTTGGAACAAACAACAAATTGTGTAAGATCAAGTTTCCTTGTGACTCTAGATTTCCTTTGGTATGGTAGTGGGGTGTGTGTGTCTATATATATATATATATACTTACACAATCTGACATTTATTCAGTAGCTATATCATACGGTTTAATATATTGAATTTAATTACTACAATAATTTTCAAAAGTTTATTTTGATAATGTTTATCGTGAAACGTTGAAGTAGGTAAAAAGATATTTATAAAAAATGTATTTTGCATAAATCTTTTTAAAAAATGTATAAGAGCTTCATATATTTTTTAAAATAAAAGTCAAAAAATAAAATTAATTGAACTTATCTACTCCTATATTATAAATTTGAAGCATCCTTATTGAATGAAAGCATTTTTAAAGAATTCTTTTTATTAAGTTATATAACTTCTCTTGCATTAATTATTTAATTATTTAATTTATTTTAAATACTATTTCTTAAATATTTTCAATTTCAATTTGATTTAAATTTTAAAAATTAACATACTATATATCAAAATGAATATATTTTTATTTCTAAGCAAATTCAATTTTAAGATTATTTTTATTTATAAATTTTGAATATTGACTCACCATATTAAAATAAATGGCGTGTCTTGATTTTAATAATTTATTTCAATAATTTTATCCTCAATTTTAAAAATATAACTTCTTTAATTCAATTTTTTTAGTAGATTTTTTATTAATAATAATTTGTTTCTATTTTATTGTTATTTATAAATTCACAGTGCAATGCGTAAAAAACATAGTATTTAATATTTACATTGACATTGTTTTGTGAGTTATAGGGATATATTTTACGAGAAAACAAGAATCTAATTTATTTTACACAGACTCAATAATTGACGTAATTAATAAACGATTGAGTAAAACTTAGGTAACTAAAATGTTCATTTAATTTAGGCCACTAAATAAATGGTTATGAATAAAAAGTAGGCATAAAAATGAATGGAGCTTGTAATTGATTTCTTTTTTCTTTTCATATAGTTAGGTAGTATTTGAGCCATGCATGAAATGCGATTTGATACCAACCCCTTAGCATCAACCAAAGAAAATTTCCTAGCTGAGCTAACCAACACTTTTTAATGATCCTACTGAGTTTTGTGATGTATTTTAATTTATTTTCCTAGCCATATAATTTCATGATCTAATCAAACATTTGGGTCAACAGATTTTATGTTGATAACGTTCCCATTAGGGTTTTCAAGAACAAAACTAATATTGGAGTGGACTATCCATCAAAGCCTATGCAAATACAAGTATCTTTGTGGCATGCGGATTGGGCAACTGATGGAGGCCAAACCAAAACCAATTGGAGTTATCAACCATTCATAGCAAACTTTCAAGGATTTGATGTTAGCGGCTGTCAAACTCAAAGCTCAAGTGATCAACGTTGTGTTTCCGACAACTATTGGTGGAATAGCCAAAAGTTCTGGCAATTGGATCCTACCAAGCAAAGACAATATGAAATTATAAAGCAAAAGTACACAACCTATGACTATTGTACGGATAGAAAAAGGTATCCAACCCCACCCTTGGAGTGCCCTCAGTGAAATAATTGGATACAATATCTACCATAAAACATGAAATCAAATGTGGACAATTAATAATAAAAAATAAGGCTACTGCTTGGGAATTCAGCTGACGCAACTGCTGAGACAAAAATAAGATTCAGTAATAAATGTATTTTAGTGGCAGGAATTGTTTGACGAAATGTAAACGAAGAATCATTGTGAAATTTGCTTACAAATTTTAAATTGTAGTTATAGTTGATAGTCACATTAAGTGGTGAAAGAGTTAAAAATTTGAGTTTTTAACTGATGTTTATTTGATCCGAAAAAGCATTAAAAAAACCATTTCCATTTTAACAAAAAATATTGGTCCATAGGAAATTATAAGTCTACTTTTACGTTGAATAAACTTAATTCGAGAACTGACATATTTACCTTAGAGTTAGATATATACACACACACACGCGGTTAACAACATAAAGAATGCTAGCAGACATATTTTTTATTATTGATTTAAATTTATAAAAAAATATTAATTTAAGAATAAAAAAATGTAAATTTTACTTAATTTTTATATTTTTTATAAATTTTTAATAACAATAAAAAATATATTACTAATATTCCTCGTAATATAATACTAATATAAATTATAAATTTTATCATATAATTATATATTACAAAATTATTTGTATAATACTTTGTGAATCGAGATATCTTGGTCACTCCAAATCCCGAACAACATCTTCCTTCAAAATACCCAACCTACCTTCTGAACAAAAAGAAGCTTCTAGGTCTTCACCATATGACTTATTTCAGTTTCCTTTAAAATAACACAAAAATAATAAAAGATTCCAAAGGGATCGAGTCAATTTCCAAATTGAAATTTGCAAAGGTAACATTTGGCTTAGATATCAAGCGTCTAACATTAGAGGTGAAGAATCATTTGAATTCTTATTTCTTTGAAAATTTGGAAGGTGAGTGAAGGAAATTGTTTGAAGAAAATTAAAAAAAAAAAAGGAGCAGAGAGGTTAAACTTTTTTTTTATTTAAATGTTTAATATTAAAAAAAGATAATGAGAGTTTAATTATATAAATAATATTATTAATTTTTATTCATATTTTTTTAAAAATATAAAAAATTAAATATTTTTTATTTTTTATAATTTTATAAAAAAATTATCACTTTAACAATAAATGTGTTTTAAAACAAAATTATAATCATCTATAATTATGAAAAAGTGAGAGAAAAAACTTAAAAATAGAGAAATTAAAAAAAAAATAACGTTAAAAATTTTGGAATTAAAAAAAGTTTAGCCTTTTTTAATTAATTAATTTTTAAATAAGAGTTAAATCTTATTAAATCATTTCTTCTTTTTTCTCTCTGTAGTTAACTTATTTTTTGTGTAATTATTTTTAATTTAGTCTATATATTTTGTGAATTAATTTATTCAAATTGCTTTTATAATCATGATAATAGTAAGTAAACTAAAGTGAAGCAGCAAAAATTAAAATATTTTTCTATTTTAGCTTTTATTCTATTTTATTATTGTTATTCTTGAAATCATTATAGTTGTTTTAGATGTAAATACTATTTAATTTAAAAATTTATACTGTCTTTTTATTGTATATTGATAAAATTTATTTTCTTCAAATATAATAATTATAAAATAATAAATAAAAGATTAAATTACATTTTTAGTGTCTAACTTTGATGTTTATTCGATTTTAATCACTTTTATTTTTTATTTACAGGATTTTAGTTTCACTGTTATTTTAATTAAGCAAATTTAGTCTTTTTAAGTTGACATTCAAATTTTAACGCCTACTGTACTGTATCTGCTTCCTTCTCTTGTCTTGTCAACAACGCTTCATCACCACCGTAGATTCTCAACCCCACAGCATCAACTCCGGCATGCTCGTCTTTGTCAGCGGCAACCTCAAACTCGTTGGCCACTAGCATGCCCTCAAGTTCAGCCAGGTTGTTCTTTCTGCTTTTCTGTTACCCACTTGATTAACTTCGTCAAAATCGCATATTTTTCTCTCTACTGTGTCTTCCTTGATTTTTACCATTCCTTACTTCACGTTCACGTGTTTGGATGTAGGGTTAGTGTCACTTATGCATAATTAGAGTGATGGGGATTTGTTTGCCAATCACTCCCTTAGATTGGATTGAATCCGCCCTCAAACGGAGCTTGAAGAGGCCCAAACAATACCAGGTTGAGGGTTCGCAGATTTGCAGGCCTTGAGAAGCGTGACGAGACCCGCGATGTTGCTGTGTAGGGAGGAATGAGGATTCTCCATGGCGTATCTAACATCGGCTTGAGCTGCGAGGTGCATCACGTAAGTCAAAGCAACGACGTCGAAAAGGTGACATTACAGCTAATTTTGGATACCCATTAGCTTAAATAAAATTAATGTAACCATTTACAATGCTAAAGTGTTTTCTTTTACTTGATGTAATGTAAATTTATTTAAAAAATTTGAATTTTATTACAACTCTAACTAATTAAATAATTAAATTTAGTCATTTATTAATTTTAATATATTTTTAAATTTTTATTTAATTAATTAAATAGTTAATATAGTAATTAGCTAAAATTCGTTTATTTTATTAAAATATATGAATTATTTAATTTATTTAAATAATTAGCTAAAATTTAAATATATCTTTATATGTTATAAATTTGTGAAAGCTTACTTATAGCATATGTCTTATGTAACTTAAAATTATTGATAAAAATAAAATTATATTTCTCATTTAATTGATTAAATACTTAGAATTAATTTTTATTTTATTTATACAACACTATATAATATTAATGTATAATTTATATTGCATTTAGTTATTATATAAGTCGTATAAATTTATGTATAATTTATGTTATTTTAAATTTTATGCAATATAAGGTTTTTAAATAAAATACTTACCTAAATATTTGGATTATTAATTTTTGTAATGATTTATAATTTAGATGTGTGATATTTCATCATTTGTTAATATTATTTATTGTATTAATATGTATAGTCACACTCTCTTATATAATATGTGTTATTATTTTATTTTAAAATAAAGTTTATTTTAAAATAAATTTTTCTTTAATATTTTTATAAAATCTAAAATAAATTAACTACTTTCATAATATTTAATAAGAATTATGTGATTGTGATTTTTTTAACTGCAATTGAAAAAAACTGCAGGAAGCTTAAGTCAAAATAATTTTTAATTTTTAAAATAATAATAATATTTTTTTGTAAATAATTTTTCTTTTTTTAAAAAAATAATATAGTAAAAATAATTTTTAAGATTAAATAAATATTTTTAAAATTATAATAAATTTGTATAATTAATTTTAAATAATTATTATTGAAACAAACATTTTAAAGTGTTAATATCATTTTTATACGTAAATAACTCTCAAATATATGTCTATATTTGAGTATTATATTATTTTAAAAAGATTTATTAAAGATTTTTCCAATAATTCTTGGTGAAATAACTACTTGGACTTGTAGTTTAAAGTACCCTTGGGCCTCGTCATCATGACATGACTCCTACTACAACACTTTTCAATTTGAAACTTCTCTAAGGTAAGAGAATGGGGTATTTTAATTAGTCGATAGAAAGAAAATAAATAAAAAGAGACATGTCTTATCTCTTATCTTGTATGTGTAGCTAACATGTTCTAGGAGATGTGTAAAACATTATGTTTATATTACTGGAGTAGAGTTTATTAAAATATAGTATCTTGAAATAAGTCTCACATTGCTTAAGTTTGTAAAGGAAAAGGGAGGTCAAAACTATATATTAACCTTAAGTTTTTTATTTCAAGATGCATCCGTTGTAAACACTTTAAGTTTGTATAGAGTCATGGAGTGGTTAAAAGAAAAGTCTATATGTTGTAAAATTTACAATGTTATTTTCTTTTTGTCTTTAGATAATAATTTTGACTTGTTCTCTAATTTTGAATTTTCACATTAATTATTGAGTTCTAATTGCATTTTTTTTTTATTTGAATGAAGTTCTTAAGAGGAATTAGTTGTTTTTCTCAATAGTAGTATTAAGAGCCTTTGGTTTAGTGGTACATAGTTCATAGTCTTTATGTAATGTTATTCCCTTTAAGTACTAAGAAGTGTGACATAGAAAAGTTTTACAGAAGAATCAATTTTACCCTGTGGCAAATTCAAGGATATTTTAATATACAATTAGGATTACACAAGGTTGAATTAGATGCTCACAATGTCTCTTTCTTTATGGAAAGGGTGATTTTTTCTAAAAGATGAAAAATATATCCTTATGACATTATTGCATTGCCAAGAAAAAGGAAAGTTTTTGTTAGCAAATCCATGATAGCACACAGACATTGATTACCAATAGTGCAAAATGTGTTGTAGTAGCATATAGACATTGATTGACATTGATACAAGGTGTATGGTGCTAGCATATTAGCATTCACTACAATTGATGTAAGATGTATGGTATACTCTTTATAGTTTATGATAAATTAAGATAGCTCTACTAAACTATAATTGTCGATGTAGATTATGTAACCAGAAAATGTGTTTATTTTAATAAGGTAAAGATTGTTGGAGTTTGTTGAAATAAAGTATATTGAAATGATTCTCACTTTGCTCAAGTTTGTAAAGAAAGAGAGAGTTCAAAGATATATATTAACCTCAATTTCCTTGTTTTAGGCTACACTAGCCTTAAATCCTTTAAGCTTATATTTGACAATTTTTTTTTATACTCTTGTCTTAAAAATGTTGTGAGATGTAAATCAAGTATATGTTTTGGAGAGTGTGTGTATAGTGAAGTTGTAGGATAGTTAAAGTTAAAGTCTATGCGTTATAAAATTTGTGTTATTTTCTTGTTCTTAAATGACAATAACAATTTTCTCTCTAATTTTAAAGTTTTCATGTTAATTCTTGTATTATAATAATGTTATCTTATTTCTTTATCTAAAAGAAATTCTTAGGAGGAATCTATCATTTTTTAGCAATTATATTATTTCTATATTCATATTTTGAAATTCAAGTAATTGAATTTAAAGTTTTTATACTTTATTATGAGCAAGCTTGAGTTTACTGTGATACTTAAGCTTTTGAAGTTGGAAACTATTATGTTTTTTCTCTAAGCAAGCTCAAGTTTGAGGTTCTGTTTAAATATTTGATCTTAATTGAGTTATATCTATGTGTACAAACTTGAATGTGCAATCGAATTTAAGTTTGAACTTGATGTATTTGTGTTTTCACACATGCAAGTTTAGTCTTAAGAATATAACTATGCATTGTACTTAATTATTCTTGAGAATTTTGGTTTGGCAACTTTTGATAAAGACTTAATAAAATTAAATAATTTTAAAATAATACTTTTATCATATAGTGTAAAAAAAACTAATTAAATGTCAATCATACAAATCTAAACTCTAAATTTGAAAAAGAATTAAAAACTAAGATAATATTTATAAATATAAAAATAATATTTATAAAAAATAGAAAAATATATAAAATAATAATAAAAAGTTTAAGTAACAACTTCTAAAATTTAAAACAAAATTAACATAGATGTTGGTAAAAAGAAAAATAATTATAGCAAGAAAAAATGTAATTCACACATTATTTTTAGCTAATTTTAATCTTAAAAGGTATACATGATGAATTATAAAAAAGAATAATTTCGTCAATATTTGACTTCTCAAATAATTAACTTTCATTTATAATATAGAAATTAATAGATAGTAAAAAATAAGGTGTTGTAGAGGACCTATTGCATTTAAGCATGATTTCAAATATTTCTTCACTATTGTTTATATAGTCATATTTTTAGGTTATTCTTACAAAAACTAAGTTTGAAATGCATCGTCATGATCTAAGGTTTGTTAACTTGATTGAATTCCAATTTCAATCAAGTTAAAGAAAGTATTGTACAGATTGAAGCAAATGCTTAGAGTTTGGTACCTATGTATTAATACATATTTCATCATCAACAATGGAGTTCATAAAAGTCCAAATAAGCATGCTTTATATGTAAAAACAAACAAAAATAGAGATATCATTGTTGTTTGTCTGTACGTGGATGATTTGATCTTCATTAGCAATAATTCAAAATTCCAAACTGAATTCATAAAGAATAGTCCATCCAATTTGAGATGACAAATATGGGTCTCATGTATTTTTTTTCTAGGCATTAAAGCGAAGTAAACAAATAAAGAAATTTTTATCACTAAGAGGAAATATGCAACATATATTTTGAAGAAATTTAAGATGGAGGTTTACAAACCAATATTGACACAATTGAAGAAAGATTGAAGCTTGGAAGAAAGTGGTGATGATCTTGTCAATTCAACAAATTTTAGAATATTAGTGGAAAGTCCCAAGTACTTGATACTTGACATAGTTTATGGAGTTGGACTCATAAGCATGTTTATGGAATCATTGATACAATTTTATTGACAAGCTACAATGAGAATCTTAAGGCATGTCAAAGGTATAATTGATGAAGATATCTTTTATTCAAGTTCTAATAAGGTAGAGTTGATTGGATACATAGACAATGATTTAGCTAATGAAACTAAAACTTGAAAAAGTACTTCGAGTTATGTTTTGTATCTTGGTATGAAGTATTTTCTTGCTTCTTCAAGAAACAACAAGTAATTGCTTTATCAACAACAAAGGAAAAGTACATTGCTGCAACAAATTATGCTACTCATGCAATTTGGTTATAAAAAATATTAAGTGAGTAGTAACACCAACAAAATAGTCTAACAAAAATATTAATAATAACAAATCAATAATTATTTTGACAAAGATCCAATCTTTCATAGTTATAATAAACACATTAATATTAAGTATCACTACATTCATAACTTAATCAAAAGAAAATAAATTATGATACAGAGTTGCACTTCAAAAAATTAAGTAATAGATATTTTTACAACATCGCTCAAAACTAATTTGTTCTTAAAGTTGAAAAATATGCTCAAAATGATAAAGACAAGTTTAAGGAAAAATGTTAGAAAATTAAAGTTGGTTATATGATGATAGAAAGTATTTGAATATTTTTCAAAAAAATGATTTGCATAGTCAAATGGTCATAATAAATTCATAATAAATTGCTAATTATTTCCTGTAATTATAAGTTGGTATACTAGCTATACCATGATTGATTTGAAAAGTAAAAAATATTAATTGTTAATTAATTGGTTCAAGTTGGTTTGTTGGAGCAAATAACCGACATGGTAGTAGTATAAATAGAAAAGATTGTTGTTAGTTCTCCTGTACTTATTGTGAAAAAAGAAAACAAAAACAAAATCTTCAATTTTTTAATCTTAATGTTGTGTATTTTATTAAATTTACTATTAACAAAGTCAAGTTTTTAGTATATTATTTCTTTAATAAAAAAATAGTGTCCAAAATTATTTTTTAGTGTTTATATTATATATATATATATATATATATATATATATATATATATATATATATGAGAAAGAATTTTTTTAGTTTAAAAACTTTTATATTTAATTTAAACCTTTTATTTAACATAAATATAACTGTCAGTGTAGATTTACCTGCTAAAGACACGTAGTTAGTTATAAAAGGAAGTTCAACACTTCTATTGTAAGGATATTAGATAGCAACATTGAAACTTTATATTTTGTGAAATCAGAGCATTATTATATTGCATCTTAAAGAAATCTTCCCAATCTCCATTCAAATCATTTAAAGGTGAACGATCGGCTGTATTTATATAATCACAAGCATTAATTCATGCCATTACACATTTTGATCACAATACAATCTCACTAACCTATAGAGGTTTCAAATCACCAGAACTTTCATACCAAATATCAAGAAATTATCCTAATAATTTATTAATTTTCATAATTCTTGCAAATATTAATGATGTACAGGAAACTACGGAATATGCTGATGTGTATAAGATCTTGTGTTCATGAATAAAAGTTAAAGCTCACATTTACCATTCTACACCTAATGCAAGAATATACTAAAATTAAGAAAGAACATTGTTTCATGCCAAGTATAACAAGAATATCGTTGAACAATATGACAATTTTCACTATTAAGGTTTGTTCATTAATAAATTTGTCTAAATCATTATATTAGACTCATTTAATTCATGATTTGATAGCCCAATTCATAATTGATAAGTTTGATTAAGTTAAGACAACTTTTTACTTCTGGATTCTCAAATAAAAAAAACTTTTTTTTTGCCTTGCACAATTTGGTTGACCTTTTTTATAAATTATATTTATTATCATACTTGTTTCTCATCCTGAAGTGATTAGAGTCGTAATATAGTTTGACTATCATGATTTAATTCGTTATGTAGACTAAGATTCTCCCTGCAGTTAATGTATTTTTTATTTTCACTTAAGTAAATTATTTTCCTTAAGCAAAAGTGTAAAAAAAACACTAACTACATGGTACAGTTAGTGTCAAAAAATGAGAAAATCTTAATATTGAGGATAAGCAAATATAATTATGGGACAATTAAATGCACTTGATACTTTTCGGTTTATATGAAGATGAAGTATACTCCATTGTGTATATATAGGTGAACAATTAGGCCAACAAAATAGCCAAAGCCATAAAAGATTGTAAAGTTTAAAACTTAGTTATGATTTTCTCATATTTGAGATACCTCAATGTTTTTCTTCTCTTCTTCATTGGTTGTAATTTTCTTGCTCGAGGAAGTAGTAGTGGAAAAATAAGCTATGATCAAAATTACGCAGTCATATATGGTGGAAGTCATTTTGTACCCTTAAATCAAGGAAAATAAATTCAACTCATATTGGATAACACTTCAAGTAATAATGTGTCATGTTCATTGTATTTCTTCATCAACTTTTACTCTACAAATTAAGGCATCTAGTTCTCGACTTTTAAATCCCGTTTATTTATGGGTTTCTTTTGCCATAACTAAAAATAAACATGTTATTTATTTAACAACATATGCTTGTTGATATATATATATATATATATATATATATATATATATATATAAAAGTAAGGTGACAAAGATTCAAGCCTTACATATGAAAGGATTCTCTACTGAGAGAACTAAACTATCAAACTATGGATATTCCTAACTTGAGCATAATTATCCGTTAGAAAAGACATGTATAATCTAAACTAAAATGATAAAAAAAAATATTTACTCATTTATTATAATGTTAATACTTATTTTTTAATATAAATATTGTAAGATTAAATTTCAACAATTAAACTTAATAAATCTAACTTAAAACATATTTAAAATTTGGAAATGACATCACAGTTAAAAAATAATTACTTTATTGATTTTCTCGAAGTTAACACTAATTACATTTATATTTTATCTTAATTATATATATATATATTTGCTACTACAATTAAATTTGGGGCAGCTAATTAGAAAGTTACATATTGGTAAATTAATTACTTGACATCATATAATACATATAGCTTTTCTTTTTCTAATTTAAACTTTATTTTATTTGAATAATTAGGAGCTGGCTTTGGATCCAAGATGAAGTACGGCTCTAGATACTTCCACATGAGGATGAAAGTACCAGGTGGAGATACTACAGGAGTTGTCACAGCTTACTATGTGAGAGATTTTGACTTTGAATTTATAATCAAGAAAAAAACTCATCCATAGAGAATATTTTTTCAACATTATTGATTCACTATTTACTTTGGTGCAGTTGACTTCACATGGAAATAAGCATAATGAGTTAGACTCTGAATTTATGGGCGATACAGAAGGGATGCCATATAAATTACAGACCAATATATTTATAGATGATATTGGAGACAGAGAACAAAGAATTCACCTTTGGTTTGATCCTATAGCAGATATTCACGACTACGTAATTCTTTGGAACCAACATCAAATTGTGTAAGATATAGATGTGTCCTGTGACTTTTGACATGGTTCTCTTTGTACTATAAAGATAAAATTATAGTATCGTTTAACATTTATTCAATAGCTGTATCATCTGCTTAATTGGGTCACATAAATCTTATGTAGGACCAGCCCTTTGCTAAATAATAATATTGGCCTTCATTCTGCAGACCTTCCAAATCTTGTTCCATTATGATTCAGGTATTATGAAATTACCATTTCCCTTAAGATCTTGAATTACGTTATTCTCATAATACAATACATGGTGCTCACACAATCAAGGGTTTAAAAAGCACTAACCTGAATCCATTGTTCCTTGATGTTACCTCTTTCTTTGATGTCGTTGATCCCTGTATATTTTCTGCAACTCTTCCTTCCTCTTTTAGTCCTCTCAGATGGTTGAGAGAAAGTTTCTTTTTTGCGTTTACCGTGAGCACACTTAGAGACCGTGAAAGTAATAGAGAATAGAGAATGTCATGACCTCTATTTGCTAACCGCTTTTTTATTTTATCTAAAGGGAGATGGGAGGGTTTCTTATAATTGTATTTACAATTATATTCTTAATAACTTAGGAAAAAGAATATTAATACTGCGTGACCATTGGGTATTAATAGTATTAGTATGAATGATTAGTAATTACTAGGAAATCAGATTTAGATCTAAATAGAAGAATATCATAAAGGATTGAAAGAGAATACCCATACGCCCTAGGTTCTTCTCTCATAAAGTTTAACCAAAACGTGCTTTGTGTTTCTTGCTCTTAGTTTTTACAATTGGTTTTATAAATTCTAGTCTTGATTAATTTCGCATATTTGGAGCTCAAACAATTAAATTAGGAAAACTCTTAGTAATTGATAAACAATCCTTGTGGGACAATATTTTGAGAACTTAGTTGAAAACCCTTTATTACTTCTCGATGAGTACACTTACTTGCCGAACAAGTTTTTGGCGCCATTGCCGGGGACTTCTTTTTCAATATTAAGAAAATCTAAAATTTAATTGATTTGAGCAATTTGTGTTTTACTTTATTTTAGTTCTGTATTGTTTATTGTTAATTTTTTTATTTTTATAATTTTTGTATTTATTTTATTCTCATTTTTTTTAATTACTCTTGATGTATACTCACTCGTTCTAAGTGTTCTACAGCTTATTTGTTTGATCCAAAAATTGAAAGGACAGTTCATAGACAAAGAAAAGAAGTGAGAGAACAAATAATGGTAGAGGGAAGAAGATCGATCCAAGATTACATGATGCCCAATGCCAGAGGCACTCCTGGAAATATCGCGGCACCTAATGTGGAGGCAAATAATTTTGACTTGAAACCAGCACTCATCACCATGGTTCAGAACTCCATACAATTTGGGGGCTTGCCTAACGAAGACCCCAATCTGCATTTGACAAAGTTCCTCCAATTGATGGATACCATAAAATACAATGGAGTCTCCAACGATGCAATTCGACTCCGCCTGTTTCCATTTTCAGTGTCCGAAAGAGTGAATGCATGGTTTTCCTCACTCCCAGCCAATTCCATCACAACTTGGGAGGATCTCACTCAACAATTCTTAGGAAAGTACTTTCCTCCATCAAGATCGTCCAAGTTGATGACAGAAATATGTTGCTTCTAGCAGAATAAGACAGAATCATTGTTCGAGGCGTGGGAGCGATTCGGGGAATTATTGAGAAGATGCCCGCACCATGACTTTCCAACTTGGAGGCAGGTACAGATCTTTTACAGTGGCCTATCCATCCATAATAGGGCCACGATTAATGCTACCGCAGGAGGATCTCTTATAAGGAAAGACCCAGATGATGCATACAGATTGATAGACGAAATGGCATCTGCTAGCTTTCAGTGGCACACAACGGACACTTACAACTTCAAGAGAAAAGAAGTTGTGCCAGTCTATCAAGCAGAGAGCAACAATCCACTGTTAACCCAAATGGCAGCTCTTACAAAGCAACTGGAGTGCTTAATGAAAGCACAAGATCAACCCACAAAGTCGGCGCATAATACAGAGTTTGATCAGGAGGAGGCGAACTGTATGGGTAATAATTATAATTCAGGATGGTGCAATAGTAATACAAATCCTTAGGGAAGCTGCCAGGGAAATCAGAATGCGCCCTATCGACCTCCTCATATGCAAAATCAAGGAGAGAAGCTAGAAAGAAGAGAAGCTCCTAGATTCCAATCCAATTTTCAAGAACAGATGATGCAATACATGCATAACTCTGACAAGAGAATATCAAAACTGGAGGCACAGATGGAACAACAGATTGAGAGGAAAGATAAAAGGTTTGCAGAAATCAAAGCTGAGATGAGGACTCAATCCTCAAAGGTTGAATCCTAGTTGGAGCAAATCACAAGTCTTCTCAGTCAAAGAGCACTATGAACATTGCCATCCCAACCAAAACCGAATCCTAGGGAACAAGCTAAAGCAATTACTTTAAGAAGTGGAAAAAAGTTGAGTAAAACGCAACCACATAAGCCATGCATTCCTGTGCTTGTTGATTAGCACGCCCTTGCATCACCCTGTACGCCCATGTTGGCTCAACAAGAACGGCCGTGCTTTGAATAACATGCCCATGCTGACATTGAATGCACGCCCGTGCTTAACCAAAGCAAGGTTGTGCTTATAGAAAACATGGTCGTGCTTGATGATGAGCAAGGCCGTGCTTGCCAATCAGATACGAGAAAAGAAGCAAAGGATGATGCATTAGTGATGCCAAGGCCGAAAGTTCCATTCCACAACGGTTGATGGCTACCCAGAGAGACTCTCAATTTAATAAATTTCTTATGATTCTCAGAAAACTCCACATCAATATTCCTTTTGTTGAAGCCATTTCACAGATGCCTAAATATGCTAAATTCCTCAAGGAGATGCTAAGCAACAAAAAGAAATTGGAAGAATTCGAGACAGTCAGATTGAATGAGGAGTGCTCAGTAATATTGTTAAGAAAGTTACTACCTAAGCTTAAGGATCCAGGGAGTTTTACGATTCCATGCACAATAGGCAATTCTTATTTTGATAAAGCACTCTGTGATCTAGGCGCTAGTATTAATCTAATGCCATTTTCTGTGTTTAGAAGGTTAGGTATGTAAGAACCCAAGCCAACCTCAATTTATCTGTAGCTTGCTGATCGCTCGATAACGTATCCTAGGGGCATAGTGGAGGATGTCCTGGTCAAGGTGGACAAGTTCATATTCCCTACAGATTTCATTATCCTTGACATGGAAGAGGATGACGAAGTACCCATCATACTAGGAAGGCCTTTCTTAGCTACAGGAAGAACGATAATAGATGTTTAGCAGAGGAAGCTTACATTAAGATTGAACGAAGAGGAAGTAGTATTTAAAGTTTTTAATTCACTTAAGCATCCCTCCACTTTTGATTCTTGTAATTTTGTGTCAACTGCAGATGTTACCTCGCTCTCTCTGAATGTACCACAGGTACAAGATGGATTAATAAAAGATGTATTGGAGAGAATACTTACATTAGAAAGGAGGGATTTGCACGACACTGAAGAGATAATAAATGAGATCTTAGCATTGAACAGTGGGGTACCTGGAAGATGGTTCGGACGAAGGATATTTGAAGATTTAGAAGAACACTCCCAGAGAAGAGCCAAGCCATCAGTCAAAGAACCTCCTGAACTAGAACTCAAGCCTCTCCCTTCGAATCTTAAATATGCCTTTTTACACCCTCCATCTCACTTATCTATAATTATTTCTGCCAATTTGACAGGTAGCATGGAGGAGAAGCTTCTAAGAGTACTAAGAGAGAACAAGGAGGCTTTTGGGTGGAGCATCAATGACATTAAGGGCATCAGTCCTTCCATATGCACTCATAGAATTCACCTGGAGGAGGAGTTCAAACCATAAGTATAACCCCAAAGGCGATTAAATCCTAATCTGAAAGAAGTAGTAAAAAAGGAGGTAATTAAGTTATTGGATGTTGATATCATATTCCTAATCTCCGATAGCCCTTGGGTAAGTCCTGTGCAGGTTGTACCAAAGAAAGGAGGGACTACTGTTATGCAGAATGAGCAACAGGAGCTCATTGCCATCAGAAAGGTAACCGAATGATGGATGTGTATTGACTACAGGAAGTTTAATGAAGCCACTAGGAAGGATCGCTTTCCTCTACCCTTTATTGATCAGATGTTAGAGAAGTTAGTAGGGCATGAATTTTACTGTTGTTTATATGGTTATTCTGGTTATATGCAAATACCCATAACTCTTGAAGATCAAGAAAAAACTACTTTTACATGCCCCTATGGTACATTTGCATATAAACGAATGCCATTTGGATTATGTAATGCCCCTGTTACCTTTCAAAGATGTATGATGGCTTTATTTTCAAATTTGTTAGGTCATTGTATTGAGATTTTTATGGATGATTTTTCTGTATATGGCACCATATTTGATAGTTGTGTACATAACTTGAATTTAGTTTTACAGAGATGCAGGAAGGCCAATTTGATTTTAAATTAGGAGAAGTGCTGGTTTATGGTGGATGAATACATTATTTTGGGGCATAAGGAGTCAGGAAAATGTATTGAAGTAGACCCTGACAAGATTGAGGTTATTTCTAAACTACCTCCCTCTACAAGTGTTAAGGCAGTCAGAAGTTTTCTAGGGCACGCTGGGTTCTATAAGAGGTTCATACAAAACTTCTCAAAAATAGAAAAACCTCTTTCTGAATTGTTGGCTAAAGATGTAGAATTTAAATTTGATGAAACATGTTTATCTGCCTTCATGAAATTAAAAGAGAAATTAACGATTGCTCCTGTGATTGTAGCTCCTGACTGGTCTCTACCTTTTGAGCTAATGTGTAATGCTAGTGATGTAGCTGTGGGAGCAGTTCTAGGGCAAAGGCGAGGTAAGGTGTTTCAGGCTATTTACTATGCAAGTAAAACCTTGGATGACGTTTAACGTAATTACACTGTTACAGAGAAGGAATTACTTGTTGTTATCTTTGCATTTGATAAATTCCGTTCTTATTTGATAATGTCCAGAGTTGTTGTCTTTACTGACCATTCTGTCATGAAGTATTTGTTGTCAAAACAGGATGCTAAACCAAGGATTATACGGTGGATTCTTCTTCTCCAGGAGTTTGATGCAAAATTAGAGACAAGAAAGGGAGTGAGAATGTCGTAGCAGATCATTTGTCTCGACTGGATGCTTCAGTAAGGGAACCCACAGTGAAGGAGATCAAGGATTCTTTTCCTGATGAGAGGCTCCTCGTAATCTCTAAGGCACCTTGGTATGCAGATTTTGTAAATTATCTGGCAGGTAATGTAACTCCTACACTACTTGACAAGCATAGGCTTAGAAAGTTTTGGTATGATGTGAAGCATTATATTTGGGATAAACCTTATCTTTTTAAGATTTGTGGGAACAATATGATTAGGAGGTGCGTTTCAGAAAGCGAGGTTAATGAGATTCTTAATCATTGCCATTCTAGGGAGGTGGGAGATAATTGTGGCCCGTCGAAAACTGCCTATAAGGTCTTGTAGTGTGATTTTTATTGGCCTACTTTGTTTAAAGATGCTCATTTATATGTTAAGTCATGTGATAGGTGTCAAAGAAGTGGAAATATATCTAAGAAACATAAAATGCCTCTTAGTAATATCTTGATTTGTGAATTATTTGATGTCTGGGGCATAGACTTCATGGGGCCTTTCCCCAAATCCATGCATAATGAATATATATTAGTAGCTGTTGATTATGTTTCTAAATGGGTAGAAGTTGTAGCATTACCCACCAATAATACTAGAGTTGTGATTAAATTTTTAAAGAAAAATATTTTCACTAGATTTGGAACCTCTAGGGCTATTATTAGTGATGGTGGCACCTATTTTTGTAATAAACAATTTAAAGCTCTTTTAATGAAATATGGTGTCACTCATAAGGTGGCCACTCCTTATCATCCTCAAACTAGTGGGCAAGTTGATATATCTAATAAGGAATTGAAAAGAATTTTAGAGCGCACCGTTAACAACTCCAGGAAAGATTGGTCTTTGAAATTGGATGATACACTCTGGGCTTATCGCACTGCTTTCAAAACCCTATTGGTATATCTCCTTATCGTTTGTTTTTTGGTAAAGCATGTCACTTACCCGTTGAGCTTGAACACAAGGCCTACTGGGCCTTGAAGTTCTTACACTTTGATTCGCAGGTCATAGGTGAGAAGAGATTGTTGCAGCTCAATAAATTGGATGAGTTACGTTTTGAAGCATTTGAAAATGCCAAGTTATACAAAGAGCGCACTAAGAAGTGGCATGATAAACATATTTATCATAGGAGTTTCCAAGCAGGTGATAGGATTTTGATCTACAACTCTCAGTTGCGACTATTTACTGGAAAACTGAAATTCAGATGGAATGGCCCCTACAATGTGGTCAAAGTTCTCCCATATGGAGTTCTAGAAGTGTCCAAGCATGGAGAAGAACCTTTTCATATCAATGGGCTGAGAGCGAAGCTATATATAGAGAATATGACCCATCCTGGTCACACGATAATACTTGATTAGCACAGGCAAGATGTCAGGCTCGCGACATTAAACAAGCGCTTCCAGGAGGCACCCTGCGTTATGTTTCTTTATTAGTTTATTTATTTTTATTTTATTCTATTTTATTTTAAGTTTTCAATTATTTACAATGAAGTGGGTAAACGACACATGCACGGCCGCGCTTTCAAGGAAAACGGCCGTGCATAATGGTAACATGGGCGTGCTTCCCTTAAACACGCCCATGTTAGAAGGATTATTTTGGGCATGCTTTCATTAAATAAGCACGACCATGCATTCTATATGCACGGCCGTGCATATGTGCGAAATTTGAAAAATAAAAGGAGGAGGGGGTGCACAGTTAGTGCAGGCCCTTTCTCCCCTCAACAGAAAACTTTTGTACACTTCTCATTTCTGTTCCCATTCTATAATTTTGGACTTCATTCACATCCAGGTATATGTTTATTCTCTTTAACTATTATATTTGATGTTGTTTTGGTACTAATCCCTCTCCCTATGCTTTGCCTTTGAATTTTTTTTTGCTTCTGTGTGTGAAGCATGGCCGTTCATATGAACAACACGGCCGTGCATATGAACTAGGGTTCCAACACGGCCGTGCTTACCATATGCATGGGCGTGCTTGAATTACAAGCACGACCGTGCTGATTGAAGAGCACGGCCAGACTGACGTCGTCTCCATTATTAATTGTTGTATGCAGATAATGCCTCCTAAGAGAGCTCATGAAGGCACCTCCACTGCGCCAATAGCGTACGAGATCCAATTTTGAGGTGATCCTCGTGTAGTAGAAGGATACCGAAAGCGCTTAGACATATTACCAGGATTCGAGTTCCTCCCTACATGCTATCTGGACGAGAATGTCCTTCAAGAACATGGTCTATAGGAGGACGTCTCTAGATACATCGCAGCCATAGGATGGGAGGGCGTCCAGGCTGTGCGAGTACCAGCATATAGGGAGCCAATCTTGGAGTTCCTAAGCTCTATCACATACACTGACGATTTGCGGGTGCGCTTCAACATGACTACCCAGCGCGACATGATGTTGACATAATTTAACGTCCACTGCCGATTCGAGATAAAGGAATCAGTCCAGACGAAGGCATACAGAGAGGCATTGGTCGAGATTCCCCCAGGCTATTCTGAGGACGCAACATAACAGGAGATTACCGGTACCCGTGACATTTACAGAGCTCGACTCGCGAAGAGCACAGCCATTCGAGATCCAGCTTTACGGGTAGTCCACAAGTGGCTTGTGCATTCTATTTTTGCACGTAGCCAGAGCACAGGTAATGTTAGCTCTTATCACATGCTCATTTTATGGCGCATGCTTCACCAGCGCCTTGTCAATCCGGGACGATTTCTTCTACTGTCATGCATGGGCCTAGGAGCGCGTCTGAGCACCGCGAAGACTAGTTACATCTGTGTTGGGTCTTTCATCTCTGGCCTCGCCCTTAACCTTCAGCGAGTACACCAGAGAGACACAAGGATCGCTGAGATGACCCCACTAACTGCGGACATATTCTACCGGATAGGCATATTAGTCCGAGTAGGAAATGGGGAGTTTATACTGGCCCCACCCCATGCGCCAGCCAGAGAGGAGCCAGTTGTACCTGAGCAGTAGCCAGAGCCTCCTCTTGTTGACGAGGATGGTGAGTTTCATGACGCTTCAATGGAGCCACTCTCATCTCCTGCTCCTGCTTACCATCCAGATCTACAGCAGTTGCACCAGCATATTGATGAGAGGATGGATAGGTACGAGACTCAACTAGCTGAGTATTCTACATCAGTTCATCATCGCCTTGACCAGCAGGAGAACTAGATTGCAGAGCTGCTCCGCTTGTTCCAGCATCATTTCCCCCCTCCTCAGTGACTTATAAGTTTCATTATTTCCCTTATGTCTTTTCTTTTCTGTCTTTTCTTTTATTTTAAACATCTAATTTTTCTCTATTTATTTATTTCAATTCATGTACTTAAACTCTAGTTTTTTTATATAGTTGCTACTGTAAGCTGGTCTAGTATTTAGGTATTTTGTCTCTATCATTGCCAATATTCGAAGGTCAACACTATGAGCAATATCAAATGCTTTCCACCAGACAATATTGTTCCTTTTTCTCTTATCCTTATTTTCTTTTATTATTTATTTATTTTAAAACATAGAGGACCATGTTTTGTTCTAAGTATGGGGAAGTTGTACCTAATTATGTGATTGATATTACATGTTCTTAAGTAAAGTGTCTATGTTATCTTTGTAAAAAATTAAAACTTTTTCCCTCATGGAACTCAATTTTTCCATATAGAAGAGCATGTTGAGTAATTGTTATTGGCATTATACTTTCATTTGAAAACTAATAATTAGATAAGTTCCTTACTTTTATGCTCTACACCAAACTTTAACACACAGATGTGAGTTTTAAGCCTTAAAGGGGATTTCTATCTTAATTTAATTAATTATACCCCTTTCCTCATTGTTTTGTGTGATTATCTCCTTAGGAATTATGCTCTAGAACTTGACTTGAAACTGACTTAAGACTTCTATTTTTAATTGCACGTTTTAATATGATTGAGACATAATAGGATTTTTATTCTTAGCCTTCAGCATGTTTGAGATACAACTAGTTGCTCACTTTGAGCTTTATTGATTTTCTTGGTCCTTTGCATTGAATTTATAAAAATATTTTGATGACCTTGAGTTTATGAATGGAGTAATTGAGTTGTTAAATTATTTGATAAATTCTCCTCTATATCTCTCATGTGCAAAAAGAAAGAAAGTAAAAAAAGAGAGAGAGAGAGAAAGAGAGAAAATAATAGAAAACAAAAGAAAAGAAAAAGAGTTATGAAAGAAGAGAGGAGTAAATATATTGTTTATATACAAAAATATAAAAATTACTCCAAGAGCGTCATTTGTAAACTTAGGGGATATTTATAATTGTTATAATTTATTACCCTTTGTATATTACCTTTTTTTTCATTTATCTTACCTCAATTATTATAACCCCTTGGCCACATTATAACCTGAAAAAGACCTCATGATTTTTACTTGCATTTAATTTATTTAGTGGAGAGTTGATTTATAGTCAAGCCTATGGTAGTACACTCTTCTTTAGGAGAATTGAGTGATATCTCATTTTGTCCCTTAGTGAGAGAGGAAAGTAGAGTACCTTAGTTTGATGTTTGAGTGAAAAGTATGGAATATAAGATTCTAATTGGGAATCCTTTTGATTGCTTATGCTCAGTGATATTACTTTTCTTTCTCTCTTTATCTTCTTTATCTCGGGTTCCTTATGAGGTATTATGTTTTAAGTTATTTTGTTATTCTCTTAACTAGTACTTTGCTTGAGGACAAGCAAACAGATAAGTATAGGGAAGTTGATAAGTCTGTAACTAGGCCCTTTTTTATAACCTAATTATTCATATTTGACATTTATTTGAATTGGATTTTACACTAATTTAGTGGTTAATTGCGCAGTTTGATACAAAAAGACCACGAGTAGATTTTAGGTACATTTTGGGCCCAAATCAATGGGCCTTAAAGCCTCACAGCATAAGCACATCCAGTGAAACACGGGGGTACTTTGATGATATGCACGACCGTGCTGCATCATAATGCACGGCCATGCTTTTTTGCGTTAGCCAAATTTACCAAGTTCAAAGGAGTTCAAATTATATAAATAGAGGGGAAAAAGTATCGTGAAGGGGACCCTTGGCTGAGCACAGATTTACACAACACCTTTTCTTCGAGATTTCAGATCATTTTCCACCCTTCTCGTAGGATCGTTGGCACACACTTGGCGAAACTTAGAGCTTCAAGTGACCATACTTGAAGACTGAAGATTTAATTCTTATTCTAGTTTGTTTTACTGCTTTATTATGGATATGTTATTGATTGTTTTAGTTCTTTCTTTCTACATGAGTAGCTAAATCCATAGCTAGGGCTATGGGAACTATAGTTTATGACTTTATGGGATTTTGATATTTGAATCTAAATATGATTTCCACTTTGTGATTAGGATTTATCTTATCGTTTCTAATTCTTTACCCCAATTAATTACATCGTCAGGCGATCGTACCTCGGGCAATTAATAGATCTATAGGATAAAACGAGAGGAAAGATTAGGTAGACCAAACCAATCTTCATCTTCTAATCGTTATTAAATTAACAAATTCATAGGCTCCTTAGACTTTTTCTAAATTAATAACCTGCATGACCATTGGGGATATTAACTTAGGAAAAAGAATATTAATATTGCATGACCATGGATATTAATAGTATTAGTATGAATGATTAGTAATCACTAAGAAATCAGATTTAGATCTAAATAGAAGAATATCATAAAGGATTGAATGAGAATACTCATACGTCCTAGGTTCTTCTCTCATAAAGTTTAACCAAAACGTGCTTTGTGTTTCTTGCTCTTAGTTTTTACAATTGATTTTATAAATTTTTGTCTTGATTAATTTTGCATATTTGGAGCTCAAACAATTAAATTAGGAAAACTCTTAATAATTGATAAATAATCCTTGTGGGACGATATTTCAGGAAATTAGTTGAAAATCCTTTATTACTTCTCGATGGGTACACTTGCCCGCCGAACAAGTTTTTGCCATCACATTGAATCATTAATTAAAGTCATGTTATAAGTTATATAGGCCACTATAATAAGATTATTAAAATAATCTAACAGCCTAAGTTTAAACCAAGAAAAAGTGATAGACGTGGTAAGCATAAAGATGTAACAACAAAATAGGATGCATTTTTTTGCCTTTAATACCTAAGCTATAAAGGTTTTATACGTCTATGAGTTTAGCTCTTTACATGATGTGGCATAAAGAAGTGATAGGGTAGTGACTCTTTCATCTCATAGTGAGACTTGACAACATTTTGATTAAGAGTATTTCAAGTTTGTGTCTGATCCTAAGAATGTAAGGATAAGATTGTGTGCTGATAGGTTTACTCCAAACAATTAGTTTAATAAATCATATTCTTGTTGACCTAGTGTGGTTACACCTTTGAATCTTCCTCTCAAAATGTGCATGAAAAACTCATATTTGTGTTTAACTTGTATAATTCTTATTCCAGAAAATCTAAAAGTTAAAATTTATGTATACATTCAACTTTTGATTAATGAGTTGAAAGAATTGTAGTGTGCAGGTGTATTAACTTATGACCTATTAAGGAGGCAAAATTTTAATATGAAGGCAACAATGATGTGGACAACTAATTATTTTTCTGCTTATGGAATGTTGTTTAGATAGATGACTCAAGGAAAATTTGCATGCTCAATTTGTATGGAGGATACAAAGGCATTTACTTTGAAATATTAGGAACAAATTTGTGGTTTGATTGTCATCGGAGATTTTTAGATGTGGAACATCCTTATAGACATCTTGCCAACAAATTTAGGAAAGCAACTATTGAGAATGAGGTCCCTCCTGTCTGGCTAGTCATCAAGTATGGGACAAAGTTAAACAATTCTAAGAAATAATAGAAGTAGGAAAATCTATCATATTTCCTGGTTATAGAGTGACACATAATTAGACTAAATAAAATATACTTTAGTAGTAATCATATTGGAAGGATAACTTAGTTCGCCATTGTCTATGTAACATCCTCATTTTATAATTTATTATTATTGCAATTTATGTTAGTTGTTTGTGCATGTTATTTGAAATTAGGAGTGTTTAGTTGATGTGAATTGCAGGATTTCTTGTTGTAGCGAGATATGTCTCGTTGTAACGAGAAATGAGCATCCAAAATCAGGCTCTCTGACGCTCTCTCACTGCAGCGAAGATGCTCTTACTGTAGTGAGGAGCTTTTGCTGTATCTAAAATGACAAACAGTAAAAGAAGAAAACTTTTGATTTTTTTTGCTATAACGAGAAAGTCGCAAGTTTAAGAGATATTTAAATAACTTTTGCCCTAAAACCTTCATTTTCAACCAAATCACCTATCCCTCTCCATCTTCTTTGTTCTCTTTCTCTCCTTTCTCAGAGAAAACCTCCAATAACTTTGGATCTCTCTTGGATCTGAGCTCAAGCGTCCATTTTACTCAAATCTAAGTAAGTTTTCAGAGCTCATCCCATGAATCTCGTTTCTATTTCTCTTTTTCATAATCGAAACATACCTTGTGATGTTAGGAATACCTGTAGTTTTTGGGTAGTATGTTTGATCAGGACATGAAGTTTCGCTTTAGAGCACACGAAGAACATAGTTCTTGAGATTCATTTCCAGGTAAGGGGAGTATTTTCGAGCCCTACTTTTATTTCTATATGTAATAATCGCATGAGAGCTAAAGTAACCTATTTTAGTAACAATTCATAAAATGTTTATGAAATTATATGGTAAGAGTTGATTTTTAGTATAAAGAAAAGTTATGAATTTATTTGAAATCACTAGAATCAAATTCTTAGCAAAAGTCATGAACTAGAACAACACTAACAAATTTTATAATTAAGTTACTTGAGATGTATATGTGTTGAGTGATAAAAGGTGAAAATATTGAACTTTAGGTTAGAAGACTCTATTGAGACCGAGGGAATATGATCTCCGATAAATTATATATGAACTTATGAGTTAGGCTGAGTCTGAGGGTGTCCAACTCCTGACATATTGTGTGTTAATATATTACTGCCATATAAATGTGTGCTGAAGTGATATAACAAAATGATTGTGCTGAATTGTATGATAATATGTTACTATTTGAGGTTATATGCTGAAATAATGGAATATGATCATTGTATGAATTTGATGAAGTTTAGCTGGTACTAGAAAGAATAAAAGTATTTATCATAAATATGTGAATTAGAATTAGTTGGGACATGCGAATTATTGAAGATGTTTGATTAATCAAATGATGAGAAAGGGGATAGAAAATTATGATGGTGAATAGGGATGCATGAGTATGATCTTGAGAAATTGTGTGATATAAAAAGTGATGATATGTGTGGAGGAAAGAAAGAGAAATACTAGTACGTGGGTTACAAATACATCGATTGGTAAGATTATAATATATGTGTTGTAATATATTGACGGGTGAGATTATAACATATATGTTGTGATACATCAATTTATGTGTTTGCAACATATGTATTAGAACTTTAACAGTATAAAATGATGTGCCACGGTTAAGATATGGTATAGATAGTTTAGGGATACACTGGCATATAGGATTTGAAGTTGATTGTAGAAATCTAAGAAAAATGAGAGTGATAAATGCAGTTCACTGATGTGTACATGATGTAAAAGTGGGAAGCATTTATAGGCCTCATGCTCATTTCTTAACCGAACTCTTAACTATATATTTGCTTGGAAGGCTGTGAACGCACACATTGTATTCGTGTGTGGTTTAGCTTACCATCGACTATCTATGCTGTGTAAGTCCTTCATAACTAGAAAGAATATGTTGACAACATTTTAGGGGTCTAAGAGTACCTAGATGGAATATGCATATCTGAAATGGGTAAAGTGGCACAAAGTTATGGATTGAATAATGATATTTGGCTAAGTGAAAAGTGATGTGCTTTCTTGTTTTATTATTGTATGTTCAATTAAGAAGTTAAATTTGGAGGGAAATCAATGTGAATGGATTAACTATTCTTAAATAACAAAAGAAATTATATTACATGTGTAAATTAGAAGAAGTAGAAATGCATGTATTTTGGATATGAATTAATCAGTATTTTAAAATCAACATGATAAAAGTGAGATGAATTGAAGAATTAAATTATCGTATTAAACAAGGAGAAATAGATACTAATTAATCAAATGATGAATGAATTTGTAAGAAATGAAATGTTCCTAACTTATTATATGTGGCTTTTGAAAATACTTTTTGTATTGATTTCATTAATTTGTAAATCAAGATTTAGCGGGCAAGGAATGCTCACTCTTACAACTATTTTTCAGGTAAAGAAGCTCGATCCGTTCCAGAGTCATACTCACAAGGAATGGTAGGAAGGGAACTGCTCTGCAGAGTTTAATTCATTTAAAGGTAAATTGTAAAGATACTATTGAATAAGTTTTATTCAGAGTTATTTACTATATATAATTATATTGATGAAAGTTTTAAGTTGGAATTGAAGCACTTTGATAAATATACTATAAAGGATGATTTAAAAATTATATTGTAATATTTAGTAATTAATTACTAATATAGCATTTTAGTTTTCATTTAAAATAGTGGATTATAAATAAATAAATAAATAAATAAATAAATAAATGTGTATGTATAAAGTTCTAAAATTTACTCAATTTTAGTAATTTGAATCTTACATGCACAAAGATCTTTTATAACTTTTTATATACTTATTTGTCTTTTACTTATTTTACTCAAATAAATGAAGATATTCCTATATTTATGAAGAAGAAATTATTTAAATAATTATGGGATGTTACAGTCTAAGTGTTAAGTATGTGGAAAAAAATTTGTTAAACAATATCATGAATATTACGATGGACATTGATCGAATTAAAAATAATGTGAAAGCAAGATAGGAGTTAGAAGAGTATTATAGGTGTCCTGAATTAAGGTTACAACAACTCATAGATGGTTGATGGTCAAAAGCAAATGCAAGCTACACTTTGGGTTTACCATAAAGACAATATGCATATAAATGAGTAAAGGATTTGAAAATGCCTTATGGTTATGCTTCAAACTTGGATCATTGTGTGAATGTTGAACGAGGAAGGTTTTTTGTGATAAAAATCATGATTGTCATGTATTCATAAAGTGTCTTTTACTTATTGCATTTAAGAAACCACTTGACTATATTTGGAAAGCATTGATTGAATTAAATGAGTACTCTTAGAACTCGTGTTCACCTTTTCTTAGAGATGATGATAGATAAAAATATCCCTTTAATTTTGTGTACTTCTTTCTAGTTTTTTTGACTTTATAAGCACTTGCTTATACATTTAGTATATGAAGCACGTGTCGATGGATTACTACAATAAAAATATATGCATATGTTCAAACAAAAAATAAGAGAGTTCAAATCAACTGTGAAAAATAGAGATCAAGTGAAAATCATTAAAATTTTAACCTTTACATCAATTCTTTTACCTGACTATCAAATTAAGACTAACTTTTTGCCTAAGGTCAATCTTTTAAGAGTTGTGTGATAATTTTTTTTAAATAAAAAACAAACTTAATCAAATGTTTAATTGTAGTAGTGTTTCTCAAAACATGCATTAAAGAATGATGTTTATTATATTTTTTTTTCATTTTCTACATCAATTCTTTTTTGTTGGACATTTTTTTACTTAATTTATAAATTATTTCTCCAATATTATATAGCTATTTTTTTTCATATAAAACCTATGATCAAAATTTAAAAATATAATAGTTTTTTTTGTTAATAAGTTATTGTAATTTAATTATTTAATAAAAAATAATAATGATGTAGTATTGAAATTAAATAATATTCACTTTTCCTTTTTACTTTGAAATAAAAAATGTTAGGATTAGAAAAAAAAGATTAGAAAAAAAAAATATTAGTAACATAGTTTTTTATGTATTTTTTATTATTAGTTAAAATTTATTGAAAATCACAAAAAAATATGAACTTTTCTCATTTAACTAATAAGTTTGACTCATACTTTTATAATTTTTAATAAATTTTAAACAATAATTTAAAAATATGTTAGAAAATATACTTTAAACACTCCCCACGCTAAAGAATATTTTTTAAACCACCTTAGAAATTTATATAGAGAGGATAAAAATAATAATTGTTTTTTGGGAAGGAATGTTAACAATTGAAGTGAGGTCGAGATCCTAAACATGAAAAGGGCCTGGGCCCAAAAGGGAGAGACAATGTTGTTGTTCAAAGTTGAGGTGGCAGGCACAGTGCGCGTGCGTCGTTGCCATGGCGGAATGTGTCTATAGGAAGAAAGCAAGCAATCACACACAGTGAGAGTCAAAAGACAGAAAAAATGGCTCTATTCCCTAAAGCTACACTCCCTCTCTCTCTTCTCTTTCTTCTTCTGTTTTCGGCGACATCATCATTGGAAAAAGAAGAAGAGTTCTCGGAGGAGTTGCTGCTGAAACCCTTACCCGATCGCAAAGTGCTCGCGCATTTTCACTTCCAAAGCGAAGCTCCGCTTGCGGCTGATTCCTTCGCTCGTCACCACCACCTCTTCCCCAAATCCATTTCTCAGCTGGTGTGTGTGCTCTTTAGAGTAACAATGATAAATAGGTTTAATTGCACTTTTCTTTTTTAATATTTTCACTTGGATTTGGATTAAGTGAATGCTGCTTTTTATATATGTTATTATGTTTTTTTGAATCTGGCTATGAGGATTGGTAACCTGCAATTTATGCTTTGTTTGGATACAAGGGGAAAATAAGTGGAAAGAAAAAAATAAAAAAAATAAAAACACGGATGGTGATGTATTTTTGTTGTGTTTAGTTGAAGGGAAAGTGAAAGAAAATTTGGTTTTGAGAAACAAAAATCTAAACTTTTTCTTCTATTTTTTCTTCAATTTAAATTTAAGTATTTCCCTTCTTTTGTGTGTGTTTGGTTCGGCTAAATTTGGAGAAATAATCACTTGTTGGGCTTGTTTGTTGATAAGAATGATTATGGTCCAAAATAAAAAGCAATTTTCAATAACTGCACGAGCCTTGACAGAGAATAATTGTGTGTGCTGCTGCAGCTTGACATCTAGCTGTTTGTGAATTGTGAAACATTTTTGACATGTTTTCCTGATAGAGCATGTTTCGCAGTTTATTTTATTTTTCCATTGCACTGCATGGTTTTCAATCCACCAATTGGTAATAAAATTAGAAATTAAAAGTTTCTAGATTTGAGTAATCAATGTTTCTTACATCTATGATGATTCTATGGATGTTGAACAAAAAAGTTGATGTTTTACTTCCCAAAAATATAACATCTAGCAATTTCCTTTTGCCACCTATAGTTTAATGTCGTTCTTACTAATTAAGATGATAATTCCATCATCCATGTACTTGTGGTTCATATGTGTGAAAGTATCACTAATGGGAGTATGGGACCTTTGGGGGTAGTGGTAGCTGGTGCACACTGGACAAATTCAGGATGCTGAAGTATAGAAGTTCTTTAGTCTGAAATTTGTCATCATTGTGCCAAAGAACAAAGACCAATGCAGGAATCTTAGCAAACCCATTTACATATATAAGTGTGGGGCTAAATCTCTGTTCTTTTCAATTTTTATCTGTGCCATTCAAGTTTTTGTGAGTAATGTTTTCTTTTATTGCGTTTTATCCCTCATAAAGAGTGTGTTGAGGAAGGAAATTTTTTGTTCTTCTAACATCTTATACATTCCTGACAAGAACAATAGCCTTTTCCTGCCATTAACATTTTAAGGAAGTCCTTTACTTAATATCGAATACTAATGGACCTTCTGGGTTTCACTATCTCTATGGTTTTGGACATGCTTTCCTTGCTTACACTTTAGCTTTTGGTATGTTTTTGTGCTTTTATTGTGGATTGTATTAGCAAGTTTGTTTAATTTTGTTACTTTCTGATTGCTCATAAAGTTTTTCTTGAATATACTAAGTAACATGTGGAGTAGTGTTGGATGGACAGGTTCAGAAGTTTCATGTTAAAGCGATGGAATTATCTTTTACTCAAGGTCGGTGGAACTATGAAAGATGGGGTGGATTTGATCCAATATCAAGCCACAATGCAAAGCCTCCAGGAGTTGAATTGTGGGCAGTTTTTGATGTTCCTCTACATCTGGTTGATGCTTATTGGAAAAATTTAACCCATTCACTGTCAGGTCTCTTTTGTGCTTCGATCAACTTCCTGGAGTCTTCTACCTCTTATTCTGCTCCCGAATGGGCATTTCAATCAGCTTTGGGCAGTTTAAGATATGGTACACTGCCACGTGAAGCTGTCTGCACTGAGAATCTTACTCCCTGGTTGAAACTCCTTCCTTGTCGAGATAAAGCTGGAATCTCTTCCTTAATGGATAGACCGTCTATTTACAGAAGCTTTTACCACTCTCAGCGATTGCACTTGACAATGTCCACAGCTGTTTCAAATGGGTTAAGTTCAGGAATTATTCTGGAACAGACACTTACAGTTGTACTTCAGCCGGATAATCAGAAAGCTGGTTTGAACTATGTTAGTCAAACAAAGACACAACCAAGTTGGTCTCTGAGTTCAATATTTGGAAGAAAGATCAATGGAAGATGTGTTCTTGCAAAGTTGAGTAATGTTTACCTTCATGTTGAGAGAGGTCTAATCACTCAACTTGAGAATCTCCAGAAGAATGATAAATTTGCTGCTAATGACACAGGTCCTGATGATTTTAGAAGGAATGTTGGCTTTGAATTGTCTGTTACTCCCAACAAGGTGCATAAAGAAGTGGAAAAGAGCTTCTCTATTCTGTATGAATATCCAATCAATGAGTACAAAGACACAGAAAAATTTGATGTAGGCTTAACATGGAAGCATCCGGTAGTTTGGTCCAGCCCACATGCACCTTTATATGCCAGTAGATTTCTGATGGGAAGTGGGAATGAAAGGGGTGCTATTGCTATATCATTGAAGTCAACAGAAATGACCCGGGGCCTCGTGGCAGCCAATAATGTTGAAGAGAGGTGTAAGTTGCAAGTAAATGTTCTCCAAATTGTGCCTTGGTATATTAAGGTATATTATCATACTTTGCAATTATTAGTTGATGAAAGGCCTCAAGTACTCACAAATTTTGTTGAGAAAATGCGTGTTTCGCCTTCTGAAGACAAAGTATCACCAGGGGTAATGGAGCTAGTCCTCCAATTTCCTTGCGAAATTAAGTCAGCTTTATTAAATATAGAGTTTGATAAGGTTTGCTCAAATTCTTACTTTCGTTTGTATTTCTTTTCGCTTTGCATATTTGCCTCACTTGTTTCAATCGACATCGAACTCAACATAAGTTAATGGGCTTTAAACCTGAGAAATCTTAATAAGGAAATCCTTGCATGCTAAATAGATAAGACGGACTGATGATATTATATGAAAGGAGGAGGAATCATATGAAATATCAATTTGGTTTGTATTTATGATGTAAAATATTAAAAGTAGTAGTGGTCCTGGTAGAAGTGAGCAGAGTCGGGCATAACACTGGCTAGCCTGAGTAGATTTGATATACTCATTTAAGCTCCTAGGCTGCCCTTATATTGGCCAGGATGGTAAAATGCTATGAAGCCTAGATACTTAGTATGACATGGATACAATACGATACGGATATAGGAAAATGGGAACATTTTGAAATTCAATATACAATACAGCTTAGATACCGTTAACATGGATTTAAAGAAATAACATACTTTATACATATACAAAATATTTATAAAGAGATATTGATAATTCATTTATATTAATGTGTTATATTTGGATATCAATGATCACATTTTACAAAACAAAAAAAATACATGCTATCATATCTTTCCTTTGTTTAAGTAACTAAGTCAAAATATTTCTCCTACTATAAACACAAAAAAATTACATACTTTACCCCTATTCAAGTTAGAATTTCACAAAAGAATTGGTAGTTCCTTCCAAAAGAAATATCGAACTACCACAAAAGGACGGTCCTATTTTTATACTATTTAATTCATTCTAAGTCGTATTGGATGATTAGGAGCTGTATCCCAGCCATATCTAAGCCGTATCAGGTTGGAAATTAATTTTTGAAAATAAATTAAATTGTAGATGCTTTTGAGATAAGTATTTGGACATATTGGACACGTATCGGTATCAGATATGGACACGTTGGCTGTTTTGAAGTATTTGGGCTTCATAGGTAAAATGTTATCCCACTTTACCCTTTATATATTTGGGAGTCATGCTCATACAAGCCTGACTGACCCATTTGACAGCCCTAACTATATAACATAAAGGTAAGAAGTATATGTCATCAGAGCATAAAATGTGAAAATGTAGTAGTTTTTTGACTTTTATCTATATGTCATTGGAAGCTATGTTATGTGCTATGTCCACTGTAGATCATTTTAGGATGGATGAATAGGAAATTGGAGTCTTCAGATCAAATTGGCTTTTGACCTGCTTTTGCTGGTATGCGTAGGGCTTCTTGCACATTGATGAATATCCTCCAGATGCTAATCAAGGATTTGACATTCCATCTGCAATAATAAGCTTTCCTGACTTCCATGCCGGTTTGCAATTTTCTGATAACTCTCAAAGCAAGTCACCGATGTTGTCTAAATTACAGGTCATTTGAATCTGCGCTCTCTGTTCACAAATCTTGTACATATAATATTCTTCTGTCATAACTAACTGTCTGGATCTATAATGCAGGAAAAGAGTCCTGTTCTCTCTTACACAGAAGTTTTACTTGTACCCTTGACAACTCCTGACTTCAGTATGCCATACAACGTCATCACAATTACATGCACAGTTTTTGCATTGTATTTTGGATCTTTGCTAAATGTTCTCCGAAGACGTGTTGGAGAGGAGGAAAGACTGTTGAAAAACAAAGGTAACCCTCAACTCTTGTAGCGTCTGCATTTTGGGATACGAGTTCAATTTTGTATAACAATGAGTAACCCCCCAAGGACAGATACTTTTGTGATTTATAAAGCATGCTTTCCTTTATACCAATTAAAAACAAAGCATCCTCACTTTTTATGATTATAAAGCATGCTTTCCTTTATACCAATTAAAAACAAAGCATCCTCACTTTTTATGATTATAATTCACTCTGTCCTCTCTATATTAGTTTTCCAGATTGTTGCCTAGTACCTTCCCTGGTATTTATGATTGTATTCAGTTAGTTATAGAAACTAGACGTGCAATTTTGATACTAAAATGAACTGATGAGTCATTCTGGTAGACTGTAATCTACATGAGCTTTTTGGTTGTAGTGATCCATGAATATGAATGTCTATTTATTTGTATTGAAATATCCTAAAATTCTTATATCTT
This sequence comes from Abrus pulchellus subsp. cantoniensis, assembly GCA_024086825.1. Taxonomy (NCBI): domain Eukaryota; kingdom Viridiplantae; phylum Streptophyta; class Magnoliopsida; order Fabales; family Fabaceae; genus Abrus; species Abrus pulchellus. The sequence goes on from CM044056.1 coordinate 20,371,915, forward strand.
AGGATTAATTATCCCATTTTCTCATTTTCTTTTAGGATTGGTTATCATATTTCCTTATTCTATCATGATTTGTTTTTGTCATTTTAGTTAGGATAATAATTTGTATTAATAAGGATTAGTTCTTTTGGCTTCATGAACATCCCATCAGGTTGTAATATATCTCCGTTAATATCAATTCAATGTTTTTCATTCTCTTTCCTCTTTACTTAAAATAAAATAATTTTAACATGGTATTATAGCAGTCTCATCCTGTGACATGACCTGTCACTACTCCACTACCAAGTTCCTTAAAATTAGGAGTTGCAGTTTAATTTCATGATTTTACCATCAAATTAATTGTCTCTCCTGTGTCAACCCTGGCTTTTTCCTGTTGTTCCTTGTGGCGAGTTGATTCTTTTTTTAAGCAATCCTTGGTTGTGTTCTGATCAAATGATGCTTCAAGACCTTCTATTTGAAATGTTGATTGCAGAAGGCATGTGTAATGAATTACTGTTATGCCATATGATAGTTATGCTTTATTTAATTTAGGATCAGTGTGAATGGGCAGTTATGCCATATGATGACATTTATGCTTGGTGGCGATTTATTTGTCAGATTGGAAGATGGACTTGAATAACACAATTTTTCTGAAGGCCAAAGCATTACTGTCTGATCTAGTTTTATGTTGGAGAGCTTCTACTAACTTGAAGTTGAAAATTGTGTCTGACATTTGTACTGTCTTGATGTCAGAAGTTTCCTATATATGCAGTTGATACTTCTTGTGGCTGAACCTTAGTTTCTATACTAATACAAAGATAATTTAATATCTATACTAATACAAAGATAATTTTTATAATTCTGGATCTCTTCCAGCCAAAAAATTTAGTTGTTCATTGTTGCTATGGTATGCTTTAGCGAACAAAAATGGGAATGGAAACCCAAAACATGGAAAATGGACCTATATCCTTATCTACCAACTATAATATAAGGATTCTGATTCCAAACCGTTGAACAGAACTAAGAAAATAAATACATAACATCATTTTAAAACTGTTTCCAAGTCTAGTGTAATGCATTTATGCTTCTACCTTTTATTTTTTTTAAGTATTCTTATTCAGTTTAATGTCTTGTATTTTTCTCCCTGTAGATGCTAAAAAAGCTGTGTTCCTTCGTCGAGTACTCACCAAACTATCTTCCAAGTTAAAAGGCAGACCATCTGAATCGACTCAGCCACCTCCATCTTCATCATCATCATCTTTCGTTAGTTCAAAATTGATCCTTAGAGGACTACTGATTGCAGGAATTGCCGTTGCATGGCATTACTACTCGCAATGATATCTTCGAACTAGGTAGTTTTAGATGTACTATATTTTAATTGCATATAATTTTGTACAATACAAACCTTACTTCCACTGCCCTATGCACCTGCATTAATGTCTGTTCTTATTTGATAAAAAGAATAGATGTACACCATCAAATTGATTGATTTAAACAAAAATTTTGTCCGTCTGATTTTGCATTATTATTAATAAAAAATTGCAATACCTTTTGTCTAAATTAGCCATTTCAACAACCTAGAAACGAGGCATTGTTATTCCTTACCGTACATTTGAAAATGAGTTTTATAATCATCATCGAGCTGACAATGAAATTGAAGTTCAAAATGACAACAGACCTAACAAGCTCGTCACCTTTTCTTTTGTATTTTTTTTTCAAGCAAACAAACAAGACTTCGATTTTACCTCAATTCACACTAGTCTCATAAACATGGGATGCAAACCCTCTTATAATTCATCAGCTCAATTCTTTAAAATATTTAAACTGGAATGAGTTATCAATTTCAAATACCCAAATAAATTCACAACGCCAGGCTCAATTTAAGCACAGCTGACTTTAAAGTTTGTGGCAACTTGCATATTTTTCCTAGATTTAAAATTTATTTATCCATGTTACGGATATTATGGGTCTATTTAGTTTTTAAAATACTTTCTGTTTTTACTTTTAATTACAAAATTGTCTCTTCTCATTCCGTTTCTTGTTTTCAAAAAGATTTGTAAGAAAAACACCGAAAATTATTTTTTTCGATTTTTATTGTTTCATGTACAAAAATGTTAGAAGACAGAAAACATAATGAAAACAGAAATCGTTTCCTGAAAGTGAACAGCCCCTAAAGTTTTAGCTCAAGGAACTTCTGAAAGAGTTTAGGTTGTCATTTATTATCAATTCTCAACAAGAAATATGGTTTTCCTAGCACATGAAGTGCAGTGGTTTAATCCTTCGATCTTCCGAAGAAATGGCTCAAAAAAATCTATTCTCTCTTATAGTGTTTTAATAGCATATCACACAGATCATCGAATTTACAGTAATTATTTAACAAAAGGACCAAGAATGAAAAGAAAAAAGGTAACTAAAGTCAAATGTTCAGGGCACTATACTTCATTTCTTTTTCTACGAGAGAGACGGAGAGAGAGTTTATCTAATCCTTTTGTAATTGGCTGCCACAATTGCTTCGTCTTCTCTTAGCCGTTTCAGATTCTTAGTTGCATAACTGCATGTTAACTGGCTGCGTGGAATGCAGCCAGAGAGGTCATCAACTTTATCTCGAATGTCTGTGAACAGTACATTGAACGTGTTAATGTTGAGGCAGTTGTAGACAAATCTCAAGAGGTTTTTTAAGAAAGGGAGGGGGAAGGCTTGAGTCCAAGTCTCACACAACCATGAGTATGTTCAGCCACTTTGGAGTAAAAACATACAGTGCTAGCAAAAGGTAATAAGAAAACAAAGCTGCAGACAAAGCCAAATCTGAAGGGTAAAATTAAGGGTGAGGCATAAGAACTTGCCTAACTTGTCCCCAGTTATTTTTAGCTTCTTGAATAGGTTGAAATCTTCCAATAGATGCTTTCTCTTGCTGCTTTGGCCATTCAGAATCTCTCCTTCTGAAAAGAGAAACGATTGATAAAAGAATATTAGTTAAAAAATTGTACAAATATACCTTTACACCAGAGTGCACCAAAATGATGACTACAAAATTGAAAACTGTTTCCTGAACATTTGATCATATAATGCTTACAAACTTTCAGGTGTAACTCCTGAATACCACAAGATTTAATATACATAGCACATAATCTTATGATTTATAATCATCGAACTGAATAATGCATCTTATGATTTATAATCATCAAACTGAATAATGTCGGCCTTATAGCTTGTCCATGGTTCTAGAAGGAAAAATTGATTTAAATACCAGTTATATATTCATCATAATTAACGGAAAATATATACCTGAGTTGCTCTCTCTCAACTTTTTATTCTTTAGCAAGTTGATGGCTTCCAGTTGAATTCCTCTACTGCGACCAGCATTGTAACCTTCCACCATCTTGTCAATGCCAAATTGAAAGTCTTGTGAGTCATGTCCTCCTGCATGATCACAACCAAATCCTAGATAAGGCAAAATATAACGTAACTAGCTAAACACACGCTTCACAAGGCACTCCATTATTTTACTACCAATGAAAAAGATTATTGACTAAGCCAATGGGGGAGTGCATGGAATCCATGTCCATGCAGGTATAAATACAGGCAGGACCCTATGTAAGGAATTCCAATTACAATGCCTTATATGATCACATTGTTCATTTGCTTTATACGTATCCAACATTCCTTTAGGAAAGAAACAATTTAATGATTGGAATGATTGCTAAGTGCTAAACAGTATAAACCTTTTGGGTATTCTGACATTTCTGAGAAGTTAGGCATTGGACACTTAGATTCATTTTAGTTAAATACAAATTATAATATTATATTAATCCTTCTTCAGCGTGCACTCTCCCCTTTCCTTACCTCTTTCTTCTTAAAATTTTAGATCCTAGAGACAGTTATGGCATTCCAATTGCAAAGTGATATCTTACTATTAAACAGGGATAAAAAAAGTAAATCTGTAAAACTAGTGTTTTGCGGACTAAATTTGGATTTTAACGGCAACAAAAAGAAAAGTGGAATTTCTCAAAATTTCATAGGAAAACAAAGCAAGAAGAGTTGCTGATGAAATTCTATACTGTCGTCCCACTTAAATTTTCTCAGAAACCAAGCAACACCATAAGAGAACTGAACATAAGAAAAAAAAAAACATAACTTTTTGCCAAAACAACGCAGGAACCAAAATAACACAGAAAAACAAAAGAAGAAAAAGAAACATACGTTTGTAGCGAACTTTGCATAACTTGCCAGTGACCAAAAGCGCATCACTGTGGTCTTTGCCAGTGGACAAGCCTTTAGAAGAGAAGAAAGAGAGAAGAGAGTTCCAAGTGACAGAGGAAGAAATAAGGTCAACCCCTCTACTTATGAAGTGACCATTGAGCCTCAATGTTGATGGGTCGAGCCCAAAAGCCCGAGAAATTAAGCCCAGGTCGATTTTCTGTTCGTCCCACGCAACCAGTTCAGTCACCTTCTGGAGGAAAGGGCATAGGAGCTTTATCTCTCTAGCTCTGTTACCAGACATGGTGATTGGTTTGTCTCTCTGTTTCTTTTGTTTTCTCTTCTCTTTGAGTTTGAAGTTTCTTTTGGTTTGGTCTATGATAATCACTGATTGTGTCTCCCTTTGTATCCATTTCGAGTACTTTCGATGCCAATGTTTTCTCGAAGTGTCTATGTGCCACTGCCAAGTGGGTCTCTGCATGGATGATTGGGTCAGGTCAAATGAATCGGGTCTCCTTTCTTCATCTTCTAATTTTTCTTTTTATATATAAAATGAGGTCTTAATTTTTAAATTTTTTTATAAATTTTTTAAATAAAATTATTTTTAAAATTATCTTAAATGAGAATTATCTTGATTTATATTTACTTTTTATTTTTAAATTTTATCTCTTTAATTTAATTATAATTAAATATTTATTATTAATAAATAAATAATTAGTTTTTAAAATTTATAAATGCATTAAATTTAAATATAATTATATGACATATTTTCAATTTTATTTTAAAATATTATTTCAACTTAATAATATTTGTATAGCATGCAATATCTCAGTGGTCTATCATAATTGTAATTGAATAAGAATGATTAATGTTTACATGTAATTGTAATTGTATAGCATGATTTCTCACTGTTATTTTTAGCTTTTATAAATTTATGCTGCATTGTTTATTATATTTCTATTTTACCTTAATTATTTTTTTAAACTACTAGATAAGTATTTAGAAAAAAATAATATATCTTAATAAATTAAAAATAATTTATACTTTTCAAATTTTAAAAAAATAAATAAAATAATTTTTATAAAAAATATTTAAGAACATAAGTTTTCTTTTAATTTAAGAAAATAATTAAAATTATTTTGCTGCTTACTATTTATAAGTATCTATTAAAGAATTTATCCAAATTGAACATAAATTAAATTATTAAATCAATAATAGTTTGGGTATTACAATTTGCACTTTACATTAATAACGAGTTAGCACTTTAGCATTCAGCAGCAGCGATTAAAATTGATTAATTTGGAGTATTTTTATTTTATTTTTTTTAGTTTTAAAACAGCTAGGCAAGTTTCTTTAAATTTCAAAATAGAATACTTACAAAAAATACTGGTAAGATATTCTCTAATACATGTTCATAACATGTTTTTAGTTATTAATTAAAATTTATTAAAAACTAACAAATCATACAAATTTCATTTTTTTCTATGATTTTATTTTTCATACTTTTCATAATTTTTAATAAATTTTAATCAATAAATAAAAAAGCATAAAAAAAAGTATACTTGTATTTATAAAACAAGTACAAAAAACTAAAGAAAAAATAATATGATATCCTTTAATATATACAAGTGAACATATATATTAATTCAAAACATAAAATTACTACTTACGTCATACAACAATCTTTTCAAAATTTAACTATTACTCTTAAAGTACAAAAATTCCAGTAATGACATTTAAATAGTTATTTTTGTTTGTTAAGCAGAAAAATTTATGTATAAGAAAGAAAATAAGAAGAAAAAGAACAGGTTAAGAAATTAACAAATATGAATCCAGAAAAATAATCTTCTATTCTTCATAATTAAATCTAGATAATCTTGAATCCCAAACTAGATCATTGTCAAACCATTCTAAATCTGATTATTTATAAACATGATCACAAAAATAAAAAATCTACAAGTAAATCTTTTTCATTACAAAAATCTTTAAAAAAAATATATTATAAAAAAATTTATTGCAGATTGTGATTGGTATTAGAGCTGTAACAAGTTATGCTGTGACTAGAATTTTTTTGAAGCCATATAGCATAAAAGAAGGAAACTAGTGAAACTACAAAACTTTAGATGGAAAAGAAAATATTATCTCCATATGACCTGAGTTCGAGCGATAATTCATTCAAGAAACGTGATCACCTAAGTGTGATGGATAATTTTTTTTAGCTCATGCTTTAAACTTTTCTGTGAGTTAATAGACTTTTAATTGTGCATAATTGATCAATTTTGGCTATTTTAACCCAAACTTTATTAATTGAATTTTATTAGAAAAATCTCCTTTATTTCATTATTTTGAATATTCTGACATTTGTTCACTATTTCTACAATATCTGTTTCTAAGATCAAATTTGTGAGGAGATTCATATTACTATAGGAAGTTGATTCATAGAGTTTTAATTTGATATATCATTTGTGAATTTTGAACTTCAAACTTAGAAGTTATACATTTTAAGTTGGTTCTGATTTGCTAATGAAAAATACTTTTGATAAAGAGAGTGAACTTTCCAAAGACTAAGAGGTCAATTAAGGTTGAGTGTAGTCACTTTCAAGACCAAAAGTGATAGTTCCAACAAGGAATCCCTTCTTAGGCTTGCGCATGACCACTTTGCATGGTGAAAATAATCATTTTGAGGGCCTTCTGGGTGTGTGTGGTCACTCTTGAGACCAAAAGTGAACGTTCTATAGGCCTTTAGGAGAAATGTTGATGCGCGTAATTATTCTTTCCACAAAAAGTGATTACACGCAGGCTTGTCGAGGAGACTATTGTTCGAAGGGCAAATGTACCCATCGAGAAGTAATAAAGGGTTCTTAAATTAAGTTCCCGAAATATCGTCCCTCAAGGATAAATTTTCAATTACTAAGAATTTTCTAATTCAATTGTTTAAGCTTCAAAGATACGAGATTAATTAAAAATAAGAATTTATAAAATCAATTATAAAACTAAGAGAAAGGAATATAATGCACGTCTTGGTTAAATTTATTGGAGAGGAACCTAGGGCATATAGGTTTTCTCATTCAATCCTTTATGTTATTTTTCTATTTAACTCTAAATTTGATTTCCTTGTGATTACCAATTATTCATACGAATATTATTAATACCCAATGGTCATGCAATATTAATATTCTTTTCTCTAATTAACATGCCCAATGGTCATGCAAGACATCAATTTTAAGAAAGTTTAAGGAATCTATGAACTTTTTAATTTAATAATGATTAGAAGAGAAAGATTAATTTGGTCCCCCTAATCTTTTGTCTCGTTTTACCCTATAGATCTATTAATTAATCGAGGTATGATCGTCTGACGATATAATTAATTAGGATTAAGAGAAAAGCGCAATAGGATAAAATTTAATCACGAAACAAAAATTAAATTTAGATTCAAACGTCAAAATCCTATAAATTCATGAACAATAGTTCTCATAGTCCTACCTATGGACTTAGTTACTCATGCTAAAGAAAAGAACTAAAACAATCATAAACAAAACCATAATTAAAAGAAATAGCAAACTAGAGTATGAGATGTGTTCCCAGTCTTCAAGTAAGATCGCTTGAAGCTCCAAGTAAGATTGCTTGAAGCTCCAAGTCTCGCTAAACATATGTCAAGAATCCCATATAAGAGAGACAAGATCAGATGTATTCTAGAGCCAAAGCCAAGATAAAAATGATCCTTTTACGATGCCTGAGATCTTCCGTTTTATAGGATTTAAAAATCTTAAAAACTCTTCATAATTTGGGCTTTCCGCAGATGAGCATGACCGTTTTTGGGCTTGAAGCACTCCTGTGCTTATTGAATGGGTCTGGGCGTGCTGATTGCTGCGACGCTCTAATCTTCCATCAATTTGAGCCCAGAATGCACCTAAAATTTACTTGCCGCCTCTTTATACCAAACTGCACAATTAATATATAAATTAGTGTAAAACTCAAATAAAATAAAGGTCAAATATGAATATATGGGCTGTAAAAGAGGGCCTAATTACAGATTTATCAACTCTCTCATACCTATCTATTTGCTTGTCCTCAAGTAAAGTGTTGGTTAAGAGAATAACATAATAACTTAAAACATAATATCACACAAGGAACCCGAGATGAAGAGGATAAAGAGAGCAACAAGAGTAATATCACTGAGCATAAGTAATCAAAATGATTTCCAGTTAGAATCTTATATTTCCATACTTTTCACTCAAACATCAAACTGAGGTACTCTACTTTCCTCTCTCACTAAGGGACAAAATAAGATATCACTCAGTTCTTTTGGAAAAAAGTGTACTACCATAGGCTAGACTTGATTATGAATTGACTCTCCACTAAATAAATTAAATGTAAGTCAAAATCATGAGGTGAGATAAATGAAAGAAAGGGAATATACAAAGGGGTAATAAATTATAAAAATTATAAACATCCCCTAAGTTTACAAATGAAGCTCTTGGAATAATTTTTATATTTTTGTATATTAACAGTATCTTTACTCCTCTCTCCTTTCAATCATATATAACCTTTTTTTTTCTATTTTTTATTTTCTTTTTCATACTTTTTTTCTTTCTTTTTGCATATGAGAGATATAAAGGAGAATTAATCAAATAATTCAACAATTCAATTGCTCCATTCATAAACTCAAGGTCATCAAAATATTTTATAAATTTAATACAAGAGACCAAGAAAATTAATAAAGCTCAAAGTGGACAACTAGTTGTATCTCAAACATGCTGAAAGCCAAGAATAAAAATCCTATTATGCCTCAATCATATTAAAAACATGCAATTAAAAGAGAAGTCTTAAGTCGGTTCCAAGTCAAGTTCTAGAGCACAAATCCTAAGGAGATAATCATACAAAACAATGAGGAAAGGAGTACAATTAATTAAATTAAGATAGAAATCCCCTTTAAGGCTCAAAACTCACATCTGTGGGTTAAAGTTTAATGTAGAGCACAAAAGTAAGGAACTTAGTTAATTATTAGTTTTCAAATGAAAATATAATGCCAATAATAATCATTCAACATGCTCTTCTGTCTGGAAAAATTGAGTTCCATGAGGAAAAAAGTTTTAAATTATCATAAAAAAATAGCATAGCCACTTTACTCAAAAACATGCAATTAACAATTATATAATTAGGAACTACTCCCCCATACTTAAAGCGAAACATTGTCCTCAATGTTTGAAAGCAATCAAATTAAAAGCATGCAAAGAGGGCAATTGAATAAAAGGAAAGAAGTTCCCTGATAATTCTTAGCGCGATGACTTTAGGTGAGGGAGCACAGCCATGCTAAAATCTTAAGCACGCCCATGCTTATGATGTAAAGTTTTCTCTTATAACTGCGACTGAATGCACGGCCGTGTATGGGATGAGCACAGGCGTGCTTCCAAATCAGAGCTCAAAAGTATGGGAACAATCAACTCTATTCTTGCAATCTTTCAATATGCTAATTCTTTATTCTAAAAATAAAATAACAATAGTAAAATTAAAATAAACAAAAAGAAATAAAATTTAAATAAAATAAAAGACACAGGTTGCCTCTTGGGAGCACTTATTTAACGTCACGAGCCTGATGTTCCTGTTAAATCAAGGTGAGAAAAAGGCATCAGTCTCAGAGGTGACTCCCTTGGTATATAATCATCTTTCCAACAGCTTTGCCTCCCCAACACCTATTACATTAGAAAAAGTATTCATAAGATGAGGATTAGAATAAAAAGAAGAAAATTTAAGCTTTAAATTAGGAGGCTTATTAATGGATAGTTTAAGCTTTTATCTTTTCTTCTTCTTATATTGCTTCCTCCTTGGCCCTCTTCTTGTTGTTCCATTCTTCATATAAATTGGAGGAGGAGAAGCAACATTGCTCACAAAGTGACAGGACTCTTGGCTAGAAGGGTACTTGAAAGAATTGAAAACTTGAAATACAACTTCCTCATCATCTAGCCTCAGTGTGAGCTTCCCTTCTTGTACGTCTATGATGGCTCTTGCAGTGGCCAAGAATGGTCTCCCTAGTATGATGGGGATATCATCATCTTCCTCCCCATCAAGTACCACAAAGTCAGCAGAAAATATAAACTCTCCAACTTTTACAAGTACGTTCTCCATTACGCCTTTGGGGTATGTGATCAACCTATCTGCCAGCTGAAGTGACATGGAGGTCGGCTTAGATTTATGCATTCCAAGCTTCCTAAAAATAGAATAAGGCATAAGATTAATACTTGCTCCTAAATCACATAAAGCCTTATCAATATGAGTCTTTCCAATTGTACAAGGAATAGTAAAACTCCTTGGGTCCTTAAGCTTAGGTGGAAGCTTTTTAAGGACTATAGCTGAGCACTCTTGGGTGAGTTTCACAATTTCATGTGCTCCCAGCTTTCTTTTATTGGTCAAAATCTCCTTTAAAAATTTAGCATATTTGGGCATTTTGGAGATAGCATTAATGAAAGGCATATTGATGTGCACTTTGCCCAATAAGTCTAAGAACTTGTGGAACTCTTCATTATAAGAAGGGTGACCTTGCAGCCGCTGTGGGAAAGGTATCTTAGGCTCATAGGGCCTTGATTGAACAAGAGTCTCTTCGTTCTTTTCTTTTTAGGCTCCTCGATTGAAGTACAGTCTTGCTCACAGTGATGCACGACCGTGCTTTTATCACTGTCATGGGCGTGCTTGTATAAGCACGGTCGTGCTTCTATTGTAGCAGGGGCATGCTTATCAGTAAGCACAGGTGTGCATGTAGAATTAGCATGGGTGTGTTTCTCAACAAGCATGAGCGTGCATGTGCCTCTGTTCTGTGATTCTTGTAATTTCTTTCCACTTCTAAGAGTGATGGCATTGCATTGCTCCCTTGGATTAGGCTCAGGCTGAGATGGAAGTGTTCCCATCACTCTTTGACTCAGAAGATTCGTAATTTGCTTCAATTGTGCACTCATCTTAAAGGAGTTGGTTTATATTTTAGATTTGACCTTTGCAAACCTCTTATCAGTTCTTTCAATATGTTGGTCCATCTTTGATTCAAGCTCTGTCATCCTCTTATCAGAGTAATGCACATATTATATCATCTGTTCTTGAAAGTTGGACTGAGATCTAGAAGCTTCTTTTCCTTTAGGTCTTGCTCCTTGACTTTGCACATGAAGAGGGCGATAAACACTTGAATTTTGACTTTCAAAGCCATTCCTCCAAGAGTTAGGAGGATTACTCCTCCACTCTGAATTGTGATTGCCCATGAAATTTGCCTCCTCTTGCTTAAATTCTGGGCTTGCAGGAGCTCTTACAGGTTGGTCTTGAGCCTTCATTAAAAATTCTAGTTGCTTTGCAAGGGCTGCCATTTGGTTCATTAGTAGGCTGCTGCTCTCTGCTTGGTAGACCGGAGCGGTCTCTTTCCTCTTGATGTCATAAGAGTCAGCGATGTGCCACTAAAAGCTAGAAGATGTCATCTCATCTATTAGTTTGTATGCATCATCTGGATCTTTTCTTATGAGGGACCCTCTTGCTGCGGCATCAATTGTAGCCTGGTAGTGATTGACAGGACACTGTAAAAGAATTGCACCTGCCTCCAAGTCAGAAAATCATGATGAGGACATCTCCTCAAAAGCTCTCCAAATCACTCTCATGCCTCAAATAAGGATTCTGCTTCATGTTGTTGGAAGCAACATATCTCCGTCATAAGCTTAGAAGACCTTGATGGAGGAAAGTACTTTCCCAAGAATTGTTGAGTGAGATCCTCCTAAGTTCTGATGGAATTGGCTGGGAGTGAGGAAAACCATACATTCACCCTTTTAGATACTGAGAAGGGAAAAAGTCAGAGTCGAATAGCATCGTTGGAGACTCCATTATACTTTATGGTGTCCGTCAATCGGAGAAAATTTGTTAGATGCAGATTGGGGTCTTCGTTAGGCATGCCCCCAAACTGTATAGAGTTCTGAACCATGGTTATGAGTGCTGGTTTTAACTCGAAATTGTTTGCCTCCACATTTGGTGTCGCGATGCTTCCAAGAGTGGCTCTAGCAGTAGGTATCATGTAATCTTGGATCAATCTCCTTCCCTCTGCCATTCTATGCTCTCTCACTTCTTTTTTTTGTCTACGAACTGTTCTTTCAATTTTCGAATCAAATAAACAAACTATAGAGCACTTAGAACGAGTGAGCATACATTAAAAGAAATTATGAAATAATAAAAAAAATAAAATACAATAAAAACGAAAACTATAATATAAATTTTTTTAAACAATAAACAAAACAGAATTAAAATAAAGTAAAACACAAATTACTCAAATCAATTAAATTTGAGATTTCTTAATATTAAAAAAATAATCCCCAACAACGGCGTCAAAAACTTGTTTGGAGGGCATGTGTACTCATCGAGAAGTAATAAAGGGTTCTTAAATTAAGTTTCTGAAATATCGTCCCACAAGGATTGATTTTTCAATTACTAAGAATTTCCTAATTTAATTGTTTAAGATTCAAAGATACTAGATTAATTAAAAATAAGAATTTATAAAATCAATTATAAAACTAAGAGCAAGGAATACAATGTATGTCTTGGTTAAACTTGTTGGAGATGAACCTAGGGCATATGAATTTTCTCATTCAATCATTTATGTTATTTTTCTATTTAACTCTAAATTTGATTTTCTTGTGATTACCAATCATTCATACAAATACTATTAATACCCAATGGTCATGCAATATTAATATTCTTTTCTCTAAATTAACATCCCCAATGGTTATGCAAGACATCAATTTTGAAAAAGCTTAACGAACTTATGAACTTGTTAATTTAATAACGATTAGAAGAGAAAGTTTGGTTTGGTCCACCTAATCCTTTGTCTCGTTTTACCCTGTAGATTTATTAATTAACCGAGGTACGATCGCTTGATAATATAATTAATTAGGATTAAGAAAGAAGTGCAATAGGGAAAAATCTAATCACGAAACCAAAATTAAATTCAGATTCAAACGTCAAAACCCCATAAATTCATGAACAATAGTTCTCATAGTCCTATCTATGGACTTAGTTACTCATGTTAAAGAAAAGAACTAAAATAATCATAAACAAAGCCATAATAAAAAGAAATAGCAAACTAGATTATGAGATGTGTTCTTGGTCTTCAAGGAAGATCGCTTGAAGCTCCAAGTCTTGCCAAACATGTGCCAAGGATCCCATGCAAGAGAGACGAGATCAAATGTATTCTAGAGCTAAAGGCAAGATAAAAACGGTCCCTTTATGATTTGGGCTTCCCGCAAATAAGCATGGCCGTGCAAGGCCTTAAGCACGACTGTGCATGGGCTCGAAGCACTCCGTGTTTATTGAATGGGTCTAGGCGTGTTGACTGCTATAAAGCTCTAATCTTCCATCAATTTAAGCCTAGAATGAACCCAAAATCCATTTGCGGCCTCTTTATACCAAACTGCACAATTAATATATAAATTAGTGTAAAATCCAAATAAAATAAAGGTCAAATATGAATATATGGGTTGTAAAAGAGGGCCTAATTACATACTTATCAACTATGTTGTGCGTGGTTACTCTTAGGGCCAAGAGTGAGTGTTCTATAGAAGCTTTGTAAGAAAAAGGGTTGTGCGTAACTATTTTTAGGGCCAAAAGTAACTATACACAAGCCTACTCGTGGAAATCATGCTGCATGTGGTTACTCTTAGGGGCCAAGAGTGGTTGTTCCAGAGATTATGTTCTATAGGAGACCATGCGCGTGATCACTATTCATACCAAAAGTGATCACGCTAGAAACACAGGAAAAATTATAAATAGCTTCAAACTTAGATTTAAAGTGACTTTTTCTCATTTTTTTTTCTTTTCTAGACTCTTAGACGGATAGGGTGAAAGCTTTGGGAGTGAATTTCAAGGCTCAACTCTAGGATTTTCAACTTTCAATCTTTCTTCTCTTACTTTATTTGATTTTTCCATTATGCTTATCTTTTGTAATCCTGAATTCCACTACTATGGAAGGCTAAATTCCTAAATCCATTCACAGCTCCAAGGATCATGCAAATTTCAATTTGAGTTCTGTTTTACAATCATCAAATTCAACTTTGTTCTTCTCCTTTTAATTCTGGATCTGTTAATCATGATTATGATATGCATTTCTGTGAGTTGAAGATTGAATTAGGTAATTGATTGATAACTTAATTTGATGCATTTTAACAAATTAATTGAATGTTATTTTGATTAAACTCGTAGACTGGTTTGATTTTACTATTTGATTGAATTGTATAATTACACTAATTGTTGTTCAATTTCATATTTGAATCTTAAGCTACAGTAATAATTCATAGGAGAATTCTACAGTACCTTTTCCTTATTAAGAGAGTATAATACATTCTCTGTACCAATTAAATTTAATTTTATATTTAAAGGATTTAAAAATATATTTATTAATTAATCCTTAAATTTTTTTAATTATTATTGGTAAAAGATCCTTTATTTTTTAGTTTAAAGTTTCACAAAGATCTTCTGACCAGTTCATTTCAATGTTATATATCTTGCTAAATTTGTTATTGCTTACAAGTTTCAATAATAAAATTCTAATTTGTGTTTCTTAGGAAAATATTTAGCAAGATATATAACATTGAGATATATAACAATTTTGAGAACCTAAGGAATCATTTAGTTTTTGTTTTTGCATTATGTATTTATTCTCCACTTGTTATGGGGAAATCCTGAAGAAAATAATAGCATCTGTATTTGCTAGAAACTTTTGCACCTATTATTCTTTCTTTTGTGATGTTGTCAGCATAGAAGAACAACTTCGTGTAAGGCCATAGCTTGTTTTATTATCTCCACCTAATTATAACATTCATAGTTTTTAGTTCTGAAATATACAATGTGCATTTATGTTTTGTGTTCTGAAATATACAATGTGCTATTACTTCAAAATTTAGAGGTAGCACAAAAATGCTGGAGAATTATATGAGTTTGATTGATTCATTTATATGACATTATTTGTTTGAAACAAAATAGCAAAGTTGCCTTTACCTTATGAATATTGTTTACTTAAACAGGGAGAGTTAGGCATGATCTTGCATATGAAATTCTCTTCTTCTTCCTTGTATTGATCAAAATTCTTATCACCATTCAACAATAATCTCTACAGCAACAACTAACAATAACAATAGAAATAATGAGTCACACAAACTAGTTGGCTCTTCATGCATTTCGATCAATGATGGCACAATAGCCCATATAGTACCCTTGAGAGAAGAGAAAGACAAGTGCACCAGCATATTTGTTGTCCCAGCTGAAGATATTTGGTTAATCATCAATTCCTAATGACTTCACTAATAAAATGGGCAAGTTGTAGATCCAAGTAAATCACTATAAGAACCTTTTATTGCAAAGTAAAGTGGTAAACAGGTTGGGAAGTTTTTAACAATAGCTTATAGTATGTTGGATCAACCCTTCTAAAGGCAATTGATGAAACTGCAATTACAACATCAATTTCAATAGCTACATCCGAACCAGGATTATTAGGAGACCCAATACACAATTCTAATAGTGTTCATTTCCTCTGGCCTCTCCCTACATTTTTGGTCCACATTTGGGTCTCCAATCTCAAGATAGAGCTTACCAGGTGTGGATGCGGCACACTTGAGGAGGTAGTTTGTGGGCCAACAAATTGCATCTCTTGCTTATTTGATTTGAAGTCCCATTTTCTTGTCATATTCAAGTGTGCCCCCATGATAACATTGTGGTAGTGAATGCTATTAGAAAATTGAATTTCACATTGTCTTCTATATCATAGTATCCTTTACTTAAATCTACCTATCAAACAGAGCTTGGATATGTAAGCCAATTCCATGTTTAATTAATCAATTTTATGTAATACAACTATTTTCAATAAACATTTTTCAAATAAATTGTTAGTAATGCTAGTTATTAACCATTTTTTAAGTACAACTTTGATAAGACAATGATAACTATGCAACTCACCTGCACAAAATATTAAGATAATCATTATTAAATGAACTAATAAATAACTCACATCTTCATACATAGATTACATTTTTTAATCAAACGTACTTTTACAAGAAAACTTCAATTTAAAACAACAAACAAGATTTTGTGCAAGAAGATAAAACTTAAGACACAAACCAAAAAGGAGAAAATAACTTAAGAAAACTAGCATCAAAGCATAGTAATAAAAAAAGTTATAACCCACGAGGAGATACTGTAACATCATGTGCTTTGTGTCATACTTGTAGTATATCATTGAGAAAAATCTATAGTACTTTGTGAGCAGAAAGAAATCGTGTACGTACAGTAGCCCCTGATGTCAACAGTGACATCACGCTGATGTCATTAGCAATATCATGCTGACATCATCGCTTGCATCATGATGACATCATCGCTTACATCACGTTGACACTGACATCATCGCTTACATCAAATTGACGCTGATATCTTCAAAAAAAATTTCTATAAATAGGGGCTTCACATGAAATTTTCATTCCTATCTAAGGTTCTCAAAGGGTCCAAGGTTATATCTCGCCATTTTCTCTCATACTAAACTTCCTAAACTTAGATTTCTCTTCATATCTGTGATTCTATGTTTGTTCTAAAAGATTTCAAGTAAGTTTCTCTAAGTTTGAAGTTAGATTTACCGTTCGTTTCTCTTCTTCTTCTTTTTCTTATAGATGTTCATGGTGTTCTTAGGAAAAAACTCCATTCTAGAGTTAAAATCTTCAATTAAATCTTTGTAAAAGCTCTGTTTTGAGGTAAGGGGGCTCTACTTTATCATTTTGTTATGTTTATTACTTGTATTCTCATAGATCTTGTCATGTATGTGATTATATGTGGAATAATCCTTGTTTTATGAGAAATAATCAGTAAAAATGTGATATTATGTTCAAATAAGGCATGATAAGGTATATTGAGGATGGTTGATATGATTTTTATGATTTTGTGATATGAAATATAGAAAGAGATGGATGTTTCATGTTTAAATATATTGTGTTTCATGTTAAAATGATGTGTATTGTGAATATGCCATGGTTTGATGGATATGATGAAAAGTATGTGGAAATATAATGAAAAATATGTGTGAACATGATAAATGGCATATGTGAACATGTGAATATGCTCGAAAGAGTATGAAATGGAAAAGGATATGATGTAAATAATTATAGAGATACACTGAGGAGTGGAAGATGGAGACGATATGGGATATCTTGGAGAAATGTAGGGTGGTGAGTGACATTCGGGATTGTGCACGGAATATTGTGTTCGAATGCACCACATGGCCACACACTTATTTCTCGACTTGACTCTTGACCATTACCTTTGCTAAGGGGCCGTCTATTGCATGCGTTGTATCCGTATTGCATTGGGCCATCCAGAGACTATTTACATGGAATGTGTAAGACCTCAGGATAGAGGCATCGGATAACTGTGGCCACAGGACATGGTAAGCGCGAATAAAAGTAAAAGAAATTGTGAATCTGTGGAATACAATATGTGTTGAGATGAGAACATACTTTATATGACACTATGATATATAATTCCATGATATTTTCTTTAATTATGATAAGATGTGTTTTGTGATGAATATGTATTATGTATGAGTGGTAGGGTAGAGACTCACCCTTACATAACATTTTTCAGGAAACCAAGATGAATAGTACCTAGCTCACAGTGCATAGATGGATGAGAACTGCTATAGGACTTAGTTATTTTGAGTTATATAATGAAAATTTTCAGTTCTATAGCATTCTCTTGAAACAGTTTTAAAACTGCTATTTCTTTTTGTTGCTGATGAAAACTTTAGAATCTTTATTTTTCTAAAGTACTTATGAATTAATGAAATTTTACTCTATGAAACTTATATCATTTCAATGTCTCTTTCTCATTAGAGAGTTTTTGAAAGGAAATTTATTTTACTATTTAAATATTTATAAAAATTTATCGTACATTGAGGAAAGAAATATAAGGCGTTACAGATACCATACATTAAAACACAAATTAGAGTTTTATTATTGAAACATGTAAGCAATAACAAATTTAGCAAGATATATAACACTTAAGTAATAACATTGTTTGTGGAGGCCATTCTGGTAGAGATACAACTTTGTAAAGAGTCAAGGCAGTGGTCTTTTGGAAGGGAATATCCAAGGATGTTAAGCCACTCATTCATCAGTGCAGCACTTGTCAAAGGTGCAAATATGATTCTGCTGCATACCTTGGGCTGCTGCAACCTCTAGCTATACCTGAGCAGGTATGGCAACACGTTACAATGGATTTCATAGAGGGTGTTCCTGAATCATGGGGCAAACAAGTTATTTTTGTAGTAGTTGATAGGCTCAGTAAAGTTGCATATTTCATGGCTCTCCATCATCCTTATTCTGCTGCTGATGTAGTTCAGAGTTTTATGGACAATGTCTTTAAGCTACATGGGTTTCCTAACTCCATAATAGGTGACAGGGATCCTATCTTTATGAGTCGCTTTTACAGAAGTTTATGGCTTACCAAGGAGTGCAAGTCCAATTGTCTACTGCCTATCATCCATAAACAGATGGGTAGTTTGAAGTGGTCAATAGATGCTTGAAAACTTATTTGAGGTGCATATGTTCTGACAGTCCCAAACAATGGTCCAAGTGGCTACCCTTAGCTGAGTGGTGGTACAACACAGCCTACCACAGTTTAATTAAAGCTAGTCCTTAAGAAATAGTGTATGGACAAGCCCCACATGCTTAACTTGCTTATTTGCTTGGTGAATCTAAAGTAGAACTAGTGGATAGAAGTCTACAAAAAAGGAAAGAAATGCTCAAATTGGTGAAGTTTCATATAAGAGCTCAGGACAGTGTAACACCTTAAATTTAATTTCAAATAAATAATAATTTCACAAATTTGAAATAATAAAAGTTTCATAAAATACTTCAAAATAGAGAAAGGGTTACAAGTTTATATCAAATAACTACTACAGGACCTACTCAAATACAATAGTTTCAAAATAATATTCTAAGTCCTATAATAGTTCCATCCTCCCCTTCACTGAGACCGGTGCTAATCGTCTTAATTACTTGAAAAATGAATATAAGGGTGAGTACTCTACACTACTCGTTACACAAACAAACACAGAGTCTCACTTTTGCACCTATTTTACATCATTTCTAACACAATTCATAAAATATATCCATAGGCAGCAACAATACTACTCCATTTAATTTAATTCAAACACCAAAGCACTCACGACATCAAACAGTTTACACACACAAAATTAACAAATAATAATCACGTGCATTCACTGCATGCTAGCCACGTTCACAGTAGCACTGCGACCACAAACTTTCACTACGGATGGTCGCTGGTTACCCTTGCCTCACGGATACCACGTGAGCAGTCACAGGTCGCTCAGCAAAGGTAGTGGTCATAGATCTAGTCAGGAAGAGAGTGTGGGCTCGTGGCGCACCTGTTCCCACTGTCAGTGTCACCACCACTCCCTCTTCCATAAGGTATTTCTACCATCCTCATCTTTTATACCCTCAGTGTATTGTTGAATCATTCACAGCACATTGCACCGGTGTTAATCACGCCTCATTCACATACATTACAATATTCATTCTCAGTATACAGTATAAAGCCCACAATCATGCATAATACACAGCACTAAGCCCTCATTCATTTTACAGTACACGGCACAAAGCCTATATTCATTCATATTACGTAGCCCTTGGGCCCACACTTGTTCACAATATTCATTCAAATATACGGCACAAGTGCCCATACCTATTCACAATACACGATATATATGCCCTCATTCTATTACACGACATTTTGTTATATAATTCACATTCATCAGTTTCGGGTAAACACATATTCTTTCATCCACGCACATAATATTCACATCTCACAACACATGGCCCACATCATATTTCACAACCATTTCCACTAATACATATTTCCTACCTTCTAGCTCAGCCACATGACAATATTCAACGAAATAAACGGCTAATCACACATATTGAGATAGGATAGAGTCTCTTTTTACCTTGGATTAGAGACCCACACTCAAATTCAACTACGGAAGTGCACTCCACACAAATTTTGGCCTAAATGCATGGAAGAAATCCATGAGAATCCAAGGAAATCGAGAAACAGAGAAAAGGAGATGAAAAATGAAAATGCTAACCATTAAAACTCACCTCCAAGCATTTTTCACACGGATTCAACCTTTAATCTAGCTCTCGAATAGTTTTGTAGGAAATTTAATTGGTAGAATAGGGTTTTGGGTCAAGAGAATCAAAGAGATTTGGAAGAGAAATAGGAAAATAAAATCCAAATTCCTAAACCCCTTTTTAAAACTCCTCTGGTCGCGACATTCTCGCTACAACGACACACTCTCATTGCGACAAGGTATCTCTCGCTGCAGCGACGCCTCTTGTCGCTACAGTGAAAATCTCAGACGAATTTGCACCCTGATTTTTTCAAAATCTCACTACAATGAGACCATCTTGCTACAGTGAGACTACACCCAGAAATGCACCCCAAATTATGACTTTGTCGCTACAACGAGACACTCTCGCTACAACGACAAGGCAACAGTTTCACGCCTTCCTCCCTGAGCTTTCTCGTTGCAGCGAGAACACTCTGCATCAGAACACTTAGCCAAAATTCAATCCAATCCCAATCATCCAATCATCTACAATTATAAATATGCTACACAGAAAGTTAACACAAATATTTATATTAATAATCAACTATATTACAAAATTCAGGACGTTACAGACAGGATGAAGCAGCTAGCAGATAAGCACAGGACAAATAGGAAGTTGCAAATTGGAGATTTAGTTTATGTGAAGTTACGTCCCTATAGACAGGTTTCTGTGGCCTTCAGAAGCAATGCTAAATTGGCCCCTAAATACTATGGTCCTTATCCTATTTTGGATCAAATTGGTGTAGTGGCTTACAAGGTTCAACTTCCTTCTAATTCTCTAATTCACAAAGTGTTCCATATCTCTCAACTCAAGAAGTTTGTAGGAGAAGTGCCAACATCTATTAATTGTCTAAGCACTGACGAAGAATTCACTCATAAAGAGCCTGAAGCTATACTCGACAGGATGACAGTAAAAAGAGGTAATAAGGCTGTGACAAAGGTGCTCATCAAGTGGAAACATTAGCTTCCTAAGAATGCTACATGGGAGTTTTACTATGACTTGAAAAAGTTTCCAAGATTCAATCCTTGAGGTCAAGGATTTGCTCAAGCGGGAGGAATTGATGCAGGATCAGTATTAATCTATAATTAGCTTGTAATTATATGTTAATAAGTTGGTTAGAAGGTTTACTGAGCAGTGCCACATGTCAATAGGTAGTGGCTCTAAAAGGTTGTTAATTTTGTTAAGCTTCCCACTTAGAAAAGCTGTTAGAAGTTAGTAGCAATAATTGCTAGATATAGTGAGGGGAGGGATACTCGTATAGGGGATTTTTTCCATTACTTCTTGAAACTTTCTGAAATCTTTCTTTCTGTGATAATAATGTCAAAATCTCTTCCTGAATGGGATTCTCTTCTTCAACATTGGTTTTTCGATTTTGTTCCTAAATCCTAGAACTACAACAGAAAACCCTGTGTCATAGACAGAACCTTTCTCACACGTTTTGGAGGTTAGGGTTACCATAAGTTTTATTGAGGTTCAAAAAATTAACTTGTCATATTAACCAATAGGTTCCTTTATTTTATTAAATTACATAAAAGTCCATAATTATATTTTATGAGTCACCCTAAAATATTAATTTATGTAAATTTTTTACAATTTTTATGCATATTATTCAAAATAATTTTGTACTATTTATATTTTTTTTTTCCAAAATGTAAACATGATCACTTTAAGTTTAGAATGTGTTTAGAATCACGTTGAAATACTTGTAAACATAAATTTAATACAAAGACTACAATTAATACATTAAATTAAGCATATATCCATGATAATTAAAACATAAATCTAAACATGCATTTTTGCCATCTCCCGTCCTCTTAGCTTGGTCGTGTTGGATCATTGTTAAATGGGACAAACCACAATGTCAAATGGCACTGTTTACCAAACTCACAACCAGCCCAAACGTAAAAACATTCAAATAAAGATTAAAAATAGCGATGAGGCGATAGGAAACAACTAACAAGAGAGAAAGGAAAAGCTTCAAGAAAGGTATCCCTTCATAAATTTAGTACGATACATGGATTATATGTCAATTATTTAAAAAATTAAGATGAAATAGACAAAAACATATTAAATAAAGTATAACTTTTTATAAATTACTCATGTTTTATTATTAATTTATTTTTTAATACGTCTAATGTTTATATTAGTTCATCATCATCATCACTCTTTTATTCTCTTAAAAATTTTCTTATAAAACGTTATGTTAATTATATCTAAATAAAAAACTATATTTAAGTTATTATTCAAGAAAAAACTGTTAAAGGTAATACAAGCAAGTTTATATGCATATCTATCGAATATATTTAGCATGGATAGGAATGGATCCAGTTTTAGAAAATTCGCTTAAGCGACAGGAGCCTCCACCACCCATACAACATACCTCTATCCTCTCTATCCAAAAGTCACCGTCGACGTCATAAATTACGTCGTCTATAACGCTGACAATGTGGAGTTTTCCTCCCGATGCCGTTGGCGATGTAGAGGGAGGAGCTGAAGGAGTGAAGCAACATGATTAGGAGAGAGGATTGAAGTATGAGAAACATTTGTGGACACATGTACTAATTGAAAAGTAACAAAGAATTTAAAATAAGTTATAACATATCATTTGTTTTGAATTACAAATAATATTTTAATTTAATTATTTAAAGGTAAAAAATTTAAAATTAAATAAAATAAAAATTTTAATATAAAAAGAATTAAAACAATACAACATATAATAATAAATTATTTGAGATGAATTTTAAAATCTTAAATTTCACCTTTATATTTTTCTATATTCACTCTTAGATTAAATATAATTTTGATCTCCTTATGATTGTTAAACACTCATACCACATTTATTAATATGTGGTACAATTATCTATATTATAATTAATTAAAATATATTTAAAAGTTATAAATTTTAACATGCAATAATAATGTAATAGGATAAAAATTAAGGAAACCAAAATTGTCACTAATTACAAAGAATATATAAAGTTAAGCAAATCATCTACAATAGTTATATTTATAAATTTAGCTAGACAAAATATAATATAGATAAAATGTAATAAAAAACTAAAATAATAATAAATCAATTTATAATTATTCAAAAAATAAATATAGACTAAAGAAGTTTTCAATAAATAAGAGATTAAGAGAGTGCTCTTACCGCTCCGAAGTTGTCAATTACTAATCAAAATCAAGATTCAAGATGTTCTCGTCTCTGCTCATGACATTCTTTTAAATAAGGTATCAAAATCCTAATATTTTTTTAAAGTTGAATATTTCGAAATTAAGTATGATTGTGCAAAGTCCTAAAGTATGATCAAGCATATGGCTTGAAGCTTAGTCGTGTTGGCCGTTGAGGTATGGATATTCTTGTTGTGACAAAATTTTATTTTTTATTTAATTTGAAATTGATATACACCTAAAACACGTGTGATATTCTTATGTTAAATTATATAATTAATATAAAAATTATTGTAAAAATCTAATAAAATAATGGTTACGCATACAAATATAGATTATAAAAATATGTAAAAATATAAAATTATCAAGATTATGGGTGGTGTCGACAAGTAAGACAAGGTTGTAGTGACAGGGATCGATTGGATGAAGTGGTTCTCGGAAAGGAAGGAGGAGTGGCAGAGAAGAAAGTGGTAGAGCGGTGGTTGTAGGTGAGGGAGGGCGCAGCAAGTGAATGAGATCAGGTCAAAGTTGTGAAATTAGATTGAGTTGTATTTGGGTTTCGAGAGGAGAGAGAATGATATAAAAAGAAATTGTTGTGCTCATATTTCCTTTTTTTTTTTCATTTGATTTGGCCATGGAAAAAAGACTAATCGGTGAATATGTGTTAGGATTTTTATGAATTGAAAAGAGAAAGTGACAAATAAGTGGGGTATGGCTTGGTGAACAGTGATGGGAAAGAGAGTTAAAGATATGTTTGAGTTGAAATAAAAAGATAAAAAGTAAGGGAGAAAAGAGATTCTGATAGCTTAAGCGAATTTTCAAAATATTTGATTATTTTGCTTAAGCAAATATTTTAATTAAGAAAATAAAACTAGATGTGTTATTTTCACAACATCCAAATTTTATAGGAATTTTACGTTATCAATTGAAACATACACTTGCATCATAGTTCATAAATGATTTTATCGTGTGTGCCTCTGTCGTCTCAAACTCTGGTATTGTCGTTTTAGTGTATTCGTTTTGATATTGGATTGACATTGATCTTCACTTTGAAAGGATAAGTTTAGAAAACATACATTTGTATCAATGAATAAAATTACCTAATAATTTTGTCTATGACAATAAAATGCTATAACGGGCTAATTCATGATTTAGATGAAATATACAAATTAATCTAATAATTAATTTATGTGATCTGTCTATTTAGACTTAAATATTTATAATTTATTATTGTAGATTAAAATATAAATCTTAATCTAAAAATTTGTGATAGGAAAAAATTAAAGTTAATATTTTATATATTTAACTAAGTCTTCTCTTTAGTTAAAATAAATTATAGAATTTTCACATAATTCAAAACTAAGATACAACAACTTTTATTATTAAGGCTGTAACAATCCAAGTTTTGCAGTATGAATTTTTCTTCATAATTAAAAGGATAAAAATTATTATTATTATACAGAGTTTTACGCTAATACTCTTGGAGAGGTTACTTCAAACTATTCCATCAATTGGAATATATATATGTCAAAAGGGAATTAGTAGTTTAACAAATTAGTTAACTTGAAAATCATTCTACACTCGAAAATACCAATTTAAAATTGAAGTTAAATGAAAACCAAAACTTTAATCCCTCGTAATTTTAACTTTTGAAATTTCCCACTCCAAGAATAGAACCCACATGGAACACGTTGCCATTATCCAAAACACTAACCTTCAATAATCACACTCTCTCTGTGTGCAACCATGGATGGCCAATAGATTGCATGAACATACAGCCAACAAAGGATTTCACCCTATCCATTCTGCTGAGATTGATAATAGCATAAAGGACAAATCCACACCATTTCCCTCTTTGATGTAACGTAGAATTGGAACTAAAAGCTGCACGTACCAATCAAAATGACTGTATCGGTGCAAATGCAAAGAGAGCAAGTTGTGAATGGACACATATACCATGCATGCCAAATTCAAAAACCAAAACTGGATGAGAAAGAAAAAAACTTTACTTCTCTCGGTTACCAAACCAATGTAAGTGGAGTAGCACTCAAGTACCAAGTTGGAACGATTAGGAACCAACTACACCCTACTCAATTGCTCCCTCACTCAATCACGTGAATTTAACAAGTATATATCTCCTTTACATAATCCAAAACTAAGGATCAAATTGCACTTCCTTGATGCTGCTGAAAAACAAAAGGGATGGAAGGAAGCCATAAATGAGACAAGGTTAGGATTTGGTGCACCTAACATCCACTAACTGCTCAGAATGCATGTGCATGCAAGATAATCTCCACTCAAGCCCTCCCTCAGTGCAGTATGTGAAAGAAGACAAATGAGATATAATTGCGCCCAATTATCAAAGAAAAGCCGAGCGGTATACGACATAAAATTGAAAACGTGAAGATCATTGTTCACTTTCCAAATTCGCTCAGCCTAAACCGAGAACGATTCTCTCCGTCCTCTCTCTTATTCTCACTCCTTCAAACCTTCTTATATTGCATGATACTCTGAACACTGCACTCAAACACTTCTATAAAAACCTTCACCCATCATTCCTAACACCAAGCCAAACGGAGAGCTACCAACACCTAGTCTCCACCTGCAATCACTACTCCTCTCCAAGAACAGTGAACTTCTGCACCCTAAGCATACTAAGAGAACCTGCACAAGGCCTTGGACATTCAGCAAGTCGAGGATCATGCCAACAAGACTCACATTTTTAGGCAAACAACCAGTTTGAAGGTAACTCCCTCCAAGAAACTTGCTAAGTCCCTAAAAAGTATGAGTTTTTCATACATGCATGCAATCTGTCCTGTAAATTTCAACCCCTATACCATCATATTTTTTACATGGCTTTATTCCTTCACGTAGTACACCTTTTCAGTTGTCCGTATATAGCCACTTTTGGAGTAAGATTTGGAGCACAAATCATCAAGATATGCAGATTTTGGTAAGATTGTCTCATATTTAGTTTTTTCTCTCATACAAGCGACTAAAGCTCCTATTTTGGACCACCTATGCTTGATCTCATTGACATGAACTTCCATTACTGTGTCCTGTTAAAATTTTCTTTAATCCATTATGTAATTTTCATTATACAATGACTATTATGAAATTCCTATTTTTCATTAGATCTTGAATTACTTTGTTCTCACAACACAATACATGGTTCTCATACAATTAAGAGTTTAGAGAACACTAACTTGAATCCATTATTTCTAGATGTTACCTCTCTCTTTGATGTCGTTGATCCCTTGGTATTTTTTCCAACTCTTCCTTCTTCTTTCAGCTCTTCTCGAATGGTTAAGAGAAAGTTCCTTTCTTGCGTTTACCGTGAGCTCACTCAGATATCGTGAAAGTGAGAATAGAGAATGTCGTAATCTATTTGGTAACTGCTCTTTAATTTATATGAAGGGAGAGGGGAGGGTTTTTAATCAATGACTATATTTTATATTTAACCACCATCACATTAAATCATTAATTAAGAGTCATGTTATAAGTTACATAGGCTACTATAATAAGATTATTAAAATGATCTAACAATCTCCCACTTGGCCTATGTGACAACTTGAAGATTCAATGAACTGTAAGCGCGCATATCATTGATAATATCAAGTCATCATCTTTTAATGATTTAAGTTAATTGGATCATGGCGGTCACAAGTTATTTGACGACATGATTCCTTCCAAGTATCACAGAACCAACCCAAAACATACTAGCTTTAATCAGTCATACTACAGACTGTAATTCTGATGTGTTTTTAACACTCAACTTGTTATCAAACTCAAACCATACATGTACATTAACACAATTCAGATAACAAGTAAATAAGCAAAAACAATACTTTTATTGAATTCCCAAAATGTCTACAATAATATGAGTAAAACAATCTATACACATATATGTGAATCACACAATCATGCTAACAAGGACTTGTCTATAATGCCCATTCTACCAATATGGCCAGAAAATGTTTTAGGGGGCAATCCCTTAGTTAGCGTATTCGCTATCATTAACTCAGTACCAATATGCTCAATAGACACTTTATGTTTCCATATTTCTTCTTTTACTGATAAGTATTTTAAGTCTATATGCTTTGCTCCCTTTGAATACTTATCATTCTTAAAGAAGAAGATGGCTGCGGAATTATCACAGTACATTCTCAGTAGCTTTTCTATATTATCAATAATATTAAGCCCTAAGACAAAGTTCCGTAGCCACAAAGCATGAATAGTGGTCTCAAAGCATGCCACAAATTCTGCTTCTATGGTAGACGTAGCAATAATGGACTCCTTTCCACTCTTCCATGAAATCGCACCTCCAGCTAACAAGAAGATGTAGCCAAAAGTCAATTTTTTTTAGTCTACATATCCAGCATAGTATGAATCTGAGTAGGCAACTACTTCTAGTTGACTAGATCTCCTATAAGTAAGCATGTAGTCCTTGGTGCCTTGTAAATACCTAAGGACTTTCTTTGCAACCTTCTAGTGGTCCATTCCAAGATTACTTTGATATCAGCCTAACATTTCAACAGCAAAAATGATATCAGACCGAGTGCATGTCTAAGCATACATTAAACTCCCGACCACTGATGCATAGGAAATATATTCCATTCTTTTCTACTCCAACTCATTCTTGGGACATTGTATTTCACTAAACTTGTCTCCCTTTTGAATTTGAACTACCCTTGATAAGCACTTTTCCATTTTGAATCTCTCTAATACTTTGTTGATGTAGCCTTTTTGAGACAATCCAAGTAATCCTTGTGATCTATTACGGAATATTTCTATTCCAATCACATAGGAAGCCTCACCCATATCTTTCATCTCAAAGTTCTTAGAGAGGAATTCCTTTACATTATGCAATAGCCTAACATCATTAGTAGTAAGAAGAATGTCATCAACATACAGGACTAAAATAATGAACTTACTCCCACTGACCTTCATAGAGATACACTGGTCAATAGTGTTCTCTACAAAATCATATGACGTGATGGTATCATTGAACTTAAGATACCATTGTCTGGAAGTCTGTTTCAACCTATATATTGATTTCTTTAACTTACACACTATACTTTCTTTACCTGCGGTCAAGAAGCCATCTGGCTTATCTAGATAAACTTTCTCTTCCAAGTCACCATTCAGAAAGGTGGTCTTTACATCCATTTGGTGGAACTCTAAGTCATAATGAGCCACCAAAGCCATAACAATTCTTAAAGAGTCCTTCTTTGAAACTAGAGAAAAGGTATCTTTATAGTCTATGCCATCCTTTTGAGTGTATCCTTTAGCAACAAGTCTAGCCTTATATCTCTCAACGTTTCCTTTTGAGTCACGTTTTGTCTGAAAGACCCACTTGCAACTGACTTGTTTTAAATCTTCAGGCAACTCGACTAGGTTCCATACCTTGTTGTCACTCATTGATTTTAACTCTTCTTTCATGGCATTCAACCACTTTTCAGAATTGTAATATTCCATGGCTTGCTTAAATGAGACTAGATCCTCATCAATACTCAAGTCACATTCATGCTCAAGTGAGTACACCACATAGTCATTCAAAATAGCCGGTCTTTTCTGCCTCACAGACCTCTTTAATGTTATCTCTTATGGTTCACCTTCCTCTTGCTCACTTGTGACTTGCATATTTTTAGCTGGTTTATCCTCTATATGTTGTTCTTGTGGGTTTGGAACATTAACTTGTTGTCTCCTTATGCTGTGTGACCGTGATACAATAAGAGGAACAATAACTGAAGAAGAGACACTAACTACAGGAGTTTCTGCACGTGTCTCTTTAATTTTCACCTTTCGTGTTTCACCACTCTCACTAAATTGACCATTTTTAATGAACCTTGCATTTCCAGACTCAACTATTCTCATACTATAGTTAGGACAGTAGAATCCGTACCCCTTTGATTTTTCAGGATAGCCGATGAAATAACCACTTATGATTCTAGCATCAAGCTTTTTTTCATGTGGATTATACACTCTTACTTCTACTGGACAACCCCAGACATGAAGATGTCTTAAACTATGTTTCTTTCTTATCCACAGTTCATAAGTAGTCTTTCGAAATGTCTTACTAGGAACTCTATTAAGTAGATACGCAGTGGTCTTTAATGTGTACATCCACAAAGATATAGGTACAGAACTGTAACTCAACATTACTCCTAACCATTTTCATGATAGTACGATTCTGCCTTTCAGCCACACCATTTTGTTGTGGTGTACCAGACATAGTATATTGTGTACATATGCCTCGACTTTTCAGAAGTTTAGCAAATGGACCTGGACATAGTCCACTTTCATAAGATTTTTCATAATATTCACCACCTCTATCTGACCTCACAACCTTTACTTTTCTATCCAGTTGCCTTTCCACCTCATCAATAAATACCTGTAAGACATCCACTGATTGAGATTTTTCATGCAACACATACAGACAACAATAACGTGAGTAGTCATCAATGAAAGTAATGAAATATCTTTCACCACCTCAAGATGGGATGTCAAACGGACCACAAATACCAATGTGTATCAACTCTAAGAGTTGACTGCTTCTTGTGGCTGGATTCTTTGATGTGTGTTTAGTTTGTTTCCTTTTAATACAATTCACACATACATCCCAGTCAACAAAATCTAATTGAGGTAAAATTTCACTTTTCATTAACCTCATCATCTTTTCTTTGGATATGTGACCTAACCTTTGATGTCACAAGAAAGCAGAGCATTCCTTACGAACATTCAAATTACTACTAATAGTATTCTCAACATGAAATAGAGATTCAGCAAATTTAACATTAAGATTGAAATGATATAAACTATCAATTAATGTACTAGATCCAAAATAGTACGAGTGTTTATACAAAGAAAATGTACCATTTTCAATCTTAAAATTAAAACCAAATTCATCCAACTTTGCAACAAAAACTAAATTTCTAGCACATTCAGGAACATAAAGACACTTTTCTAGATCTATGCAGCAACCAGTATATAAGATCAATCTGTAAGTCCTTATTCCTTCTATCTGTGCCTTCATTCTGTTTTCCATATACAAGAACTTTTTAGTTTCGCTTATGGGTTGGATCGAAAGAAATCCCTGCATTACATGTGACACATGAGTAGTTGCACCAGAATCTAACCACTAAGTATATTTAGGTTCCTCAATAAGATTTGATTCAAAGCATACTGAAACATAATATATACCTTTCCTTTTGAACCAAACCTTTCTCTTCGGACAATCTTTCTTGAAGTGACCAGTCTTCTTGCAAAAGAAGCACCTCTGGTCCTTCTGGATTCGGTCTTCACGAACCTTTAATAAGGCCTTATCCTTCTTGTCCTTGTTGTCCTTCTTACCTAGCTTAGCCTTGCTACTACTAGCCCTTTCATGAAATGTGAGATGAACTGAGTGTTCTTTCACCTTCTTCAGCCTTCCTTCCTCCTGAACCAACATGGCCTTAATTTCCTGTATGTTCCATTTATCCTTAATGGTGTTGTAATTCAGCTGGAACTAACCAAACTCAGGAGGAAGTGAGTTTAAAATAAACTGTACTAGAAAGAATTCCTTTACCTCCTTGCCCATTGATTTCACCTTTGCCACTTGATTGATCATGTCAGTCACATGGTCATGAATGGGCCGTGACCAATCAAACTTCTTAGTAGTTAGCTCAGTCAACAAGGTGCTTGTAATGGACTTGTTAGTAATGTCTGATTGTGTGTCAGGCTTCTAATTTATTATTGAGTAATCTATAATATTTTATACTTATTCAATGTTAATTGAAGGATTATTTGGTATTGGAATATATTTAGATGGAGTTGAAATTATTTATATATAAAAAAAAAAGTGAACAGTACCGTGTGAACAGTGCAAACCGCCTATGAACAGTGCAAACCGCATATGAACAGTACAACCGCCTATGAACAGTGCAAACCGCGTACAAACCGTGTATGAACAGTACAAACCGCGTTTGTACAGTGACTGATGACGTCATCGGTGACGTCACATACGCGTACAGTGCGTGTACAGTACGCGTGTACAGTGTTTTCCGGCATGAATAGTATCCTGAACAGTATTTTCCGGCATGAACAGTGTGAATCATCTTTCTGAGGTAAGGGGAGTTTACTTTAACCTATGAACTATGTTTTGAACGGTTTAATATGTTATTTCAAGATATTTTAATATGATTTTGTTAGATCTATTGAATAAAAGCTATTTTCTAAGTCAGAATCGTTGTTAATTAGTTTAAAATGCTGAGATTTTGGCTGATCTATTATAAACTTGCCGTAGTTGAGCTGTTAAAATAATTTTGGTGGCGTGCATCATGCTGAGATATATGTTTTGCATCATTATAGAGCCGAGTTACATGTTTAGGTGGGTAGACATGTAACGGTAAGTTCATGATGAGCTGCTGTGCTGTGCTGTCTGGATCCAGATACCGGAATGGGTCGCTCCCGGACCGGCTCGGTTCCTTCTGGATTAATTAGGCTGTGAAACCAGTTGGAAGCCGTTTTCATGTTGTGCATTAGATGGGCTGGAAATGCATGGGGTTATTGCTGTGAAAAATATTTTGCTCTATATATATATAATTTTATTTTATGTTTGGTAAGCTCACCCTTGCATTTCTTTCTATGTCGTTGTGTGCGTGTGTACTGCGATGATCGCACGGTGGTACGTGAGCAGATGTAGCAGGTGTTGCATCTACTTCACTGGCTGAGGGGCCGGTGAAGAAAAGTTAGAAGCTGGAGTTGAGTAATAATGCATCAAAGTCCTTTTTCTTTATATATGAGACCTCATGTCGAGGGAGTCACGTATTATAATTTTTTTTTTTGGTATTTTGAATATTATAAACTAAATGTAATATTATGTTGATCTGTTGGATATTTGTTGTAAGGAACTTCATTTTTACTTTGAATGAGAAGTGAATTTTTATACTTATATTCTCTGTTTATTTATCTATTTTAAATAAGTATGTGGTGTAGAAACAATGTTCTCGGTCCTTTATAAAAAGGGGTCGTGACATTGTGCATACTCTTTTACCTTTGCCATAAATTTCCTAGCAATTTCAGTCTTTGGCATTGATGGTTTAACATTTTCAGCAATAGTCATCTTCAGCAAGCTCAAGCTCAACTTATTCGACCTTTCTCAAGCCTCACGAAGAGTTCTTTCCTCTTCAGTACTGGTCTCTGTGATGGCTGTAGGCTCTTGTTCCATAATAATTGCTAGGTCTAAGTCCATAACACCTAGCTAGAATTGAAATTGTTCAGCCCAATCATCATAATTAAGCCCATTGAACTTGACTACGCCATTGCTCATGCCATTCGCATTCATAGAGACTAAAATATTTTACTCATGCTTAAACATTTATGCTTTGAATAAACTTAATGGATTTAGGCAGTCAACTGTCATCAATTATGCATCTAAGTTTACCTTTAGGTAATACAAACATATTATGAAGTGCTTACATGCCTCCTTAATGTCATTAATCATATGCAATGATCCACCTTTAGGCGATCTCTTAGCGTTATAATTAATCAGCTAAATTGTTCACTCTTTGTTTCCATATAGCATCGAACAATTTTGAACAATTTATAACACATAATTAAATGCTTAAAGAACTTTTAAAACTAGGCCACTTTAGTGACTAACAAGCTACCTATAAAATTAAGCACTAAATTGTGAAGTTCTCATTATGATAATGTAATTTAGAATTAATTAACCTGAGAATTTAATTACTTTGCTGAGTAAAATTCACTTTGATATAATTCTAAAATTATCTATATATTTTATGAATTATATTCTTTATTCTGCCGTAAAATTTCTATGCACGACCGTGCTTTTACCTAATACATGGCCGTGCTTCGATGAAGCAAGGCCATGCTTATTTCTGATGCATGCCTATGCTTCCTAAAGCATGGTCATGCTTCCTGATGCATGGTCGTTATAATTGATGTATGGTCGTGCTTACAATATGCAAGACCTTACTTCCATCATGAAAGGTCGTGCTTCGATGAAGCATGATCGTGCTTGTTCCTGATGCGTGGCTCTACTCCTTGATGCATGGCCCTACTCACTGATATATGGCCTTGCTCACTTTACATATTCAAAATCCAATGTTTCTAGCTTTCAAAACCTTAGGGTTTTCAATTATTGAATCCAAAATAATTATTCAACACTAAAAAAATGCTAATCAATCATATAAAATACCTAGGGTTCATGTAATTTGGAGAAAACTTTAATGGAGAACCAATCTTTTATGGAGAATCAACTAAATTCACAACCTAGCTCTGATACCAACTATTAGAATTTTCTTTAATCCATTATGTAATTTTCATTATGCAATGACTATTATGAAATTACCATTTCCTATTAGATCTTGAATTACATTGTTCTCACAACACAATAAATGGTTCCTATACAATTCACTACTAGAAAAGTGCTAAATACAGACGGATTTTACAGACGGATTTACAGACGGATTTGTGAATTTTTTTTTTATTTTTTTTCTGAAAAATCTGTCTGTAAATCCGTCTGTAAAATCCGTCTGTAATACAGACGAATTTTAATCCGTCTGTAAAATTCGTCTGTATTTCGCCCGCCTTTTGGCGCCAAACGTTATAGACAGCAAATACAGACGAATTTTTCCGTCTGTAATTTGAAAATAGGAGGGAATATTTAAGCGGAAAATTACAGACGGATTTTTCCGTCTGTAAATGTGGCAGTTTAATTACAGACGGATTTTTCCGTCTGTAAATTGGATTGACGCATTACAGATGGAAAAATGTGAAAATAAAAAACACACCGTTTCATTTAACCAGTTACAGACGGATTTTCCCGTCAATCTGTCTGTAAATGTGGCGGTTTAATTACAAACGAATTTTTCTGTCTGTAAATTGGATTGACGCATTATAGACGGAAAAATCCGTCTGTAATGTGAAAATAAAAAACGCACCGTTTCATTTAACCAGTTACAGACGGATTTTCCCGTCTGTAATGGCTGAAACCCATAAAACCGCGCCTCCTCTTCCCCTCCCCCATTATCACACCGGTTTCTCTCTCTAGCTCCCCCCCTCTCTCTCTCTCAAAGAGGTCAGTGTTTTGGCCATTGCGAGTGATTGGAGCAACCATTTGAAAGTTTTTTTGCATCATTGTATTCCTGGTATGATACTTTAACTTTTAGTCGGTTTAGTTTTTTAATTTTTTATGTTTTTTAGAGACTTAAAATTTCTAAGATAGAGTTATAGGATTGGAGATTGTATGACTGGGGGGAAGGGCGTAGAGGTCATTCTCCGAACCTGATTATTGTGTACTGTGGGATTGTTTGTGTTTGTGGAGTTTGTAGAATATGCATGTTGTGGAGTTACAAGGGGATGTGCTCTAGAACGGTTTAGGATTGTGATGTGTTTTTGTTTGATGTATCGAATAATTTATTGTTATATAATTTATTAGTTGATTTTAGGTGAAATTTTCATTGTTGTAAAAAAATGGTAAACAAATGTAAGGAAATTAACATATATTAGGGGAGATTCTGCCAAAATTTATATTAAAGTTTTCTGTAATGTATTTTAGAAGGTTAATACAATATTGTATATTTGTGATTAGTTTGGAAAACTTCATGAAATTGTTGAGCTTGAATATGCTGGTGAAACCATAAAAAGGATTGTCTTATTCAAGTGTGAATGGTTTGATCCAACACGCCCAACAGGTACACGTAAACATAACCATTACAATATAATTGAGATTAACCATACCAAAAGATATAGAGGCTTTGACCCCTTCATCATTACACAAAATGCAAGACAAGTATATTTCTTATCTTACCCTGGAAAATGTAATAAAAGTTGGAGGATTGTAATTAAAACTAAACCAAGGGGTCAAATTAAAAGTGATGAAGTAGATGATGAAGATGCATATCAAATTGATGACTCAATTCCTTCACGTGTAGTAATAGACATTGTTGTCCCCCCAATTTTATCTTCTCCTTTGAATGAGATTGAAATAATTGACCCTCCTACCCAAGTTATGAGATATAATGAAATTGATGACATCATAGAAGACGAGGATGAAGGAATTATGGATGAACTTTCATCGAATGATGATGAAGGTAGTCTTGAACTATCAGAGTAAATGAGGTAAAGTAAGTAGGTTTGTCAATTTACTATGTTGCCATGATTATTTAATTTGAGTTATCACCAATATTATTCATATTTTAAACAAATTATAGTATTTGTCTCTAAATATATATATGGTTTGATTCAGATATGGCAGGTAAAGGTAAAGGTAAGAAGGGTAATACTCAGCAAACTGATCGTGGCAACACTTCTTCACCTACCGCTCCGACTTCCACGTCGACACCAGCAATAGTGCAGACCTCCCAGGTTAGGGGACAGGAGCAATTTATCATGGTGCCCAATCTTGGATATATTGCTCCTCCCCCTCCAGTACAGCGAGTTTCACACTCTGCACCCCCTACTACACAGGCCACACAGTCACCTGCTACACAGGGCACAGGAGATGGATCCACTGCTGTCCCATCTTTAAGCGGGCAGCAGTCATCACAGACCCAGACATCAGTGAGATCGTTAGAAACTTTGAGATGGGATGGGTCCACTTGGTAAGTAATTCAATCAAATATGCCTAACATTGCGTATTTTATGTGAATGTTAGTAGTTATAATCCACTTTATATTGTGTTATTAGTTGGATACCACCACAGAAAGGTCTCCATCAGGTCACAGATACGATTAAGAAGATGTTTGATGCGCCTTACAAAAGTTTTGCAAAGGTGCCAAATGATACAAAGATAGAATGGTTCAAAGATTGGAAGGTAATAATAGTGTATTAATTTTAACTAAGTGTAATTACATATGACTGTTTGTACCTCTTCTAATGAAATTGTGTTTCTGTAGACCAACTTTTCCATTCCCCCCAGGACGAAAAGATGATTTTCAATGCCTGAAAGAGTCGCACTGCAAAGCGACTAAGACAGATGTACACTGAGGCTCGCCAGGACCCTTCTACTGCTGATTGGATAGCACCCAACTTTCTTCATGCCTTGCAGGAGTATTGGGGTACAGATGAGTTTAAAAATCTCTCTGTAAAGAACAAGACAAACAGGGCATCTAATAAAGGGGGTCACTGCATACTGGTGGGTCTACGACTTTGGCTGGCACTAAGACGAACTTGGTATGTGATTTTAAAATTCAGTTGACTCTATCTATAATTTCATATTTGAGATTGTGATT
This sequence comes from Abrus pulchellus subsp. cantoniensis, assembly GCA_024086825.1. Classification (NCBI taxonomy): domain Eukaryota; kingdom Viridiplantae; phylum Streptophyta; class Magnoliopsida; order Fabales; family Fabaceae; genus Abrus; species Abrus pulchellus. Next base: position 20,408,681 of record CM044056.1, read on the forward strand.
TATTTCTAATTGCAGGAGAAGTCGTTGAAGAGGCCACCTACTACTGGAGAGTTGTTTAAGGAGACACACACTTGCAGGCAGGACAAAAACCTGTGGGTTGATACACGATCTCAGGCCACATATGTAAGTCATTGTTATTGATAATATATGTTATTATTAGCGACTTATTAAATAGTTCTCCAAACTAATATCTAATTATCTGAACTGAACTGTAGGATGACTATATTCAAAGGCTTGAGGAAGCATCTTCTCAGAATCCAGAGTCAGTAGATGAGGATGCTATGTGGTCACAGACAGTGGGTGGCCTTTATAAAGGTCACATTTATGGCATGGGGGCCGCTTTGCAGACTCCATGTCCCCTGCATCTATCACTGGAGATGCCCCTTCTCTTGCACCTGAGGATGTGGAGGACATGGTCCGCACTCAGGTCCATGCCCTTAATGAAGAACTCCAGAAGCAGAATGAGGAGATGTGGAAGAGTAAAGAAAGTGCATGGAAGAAGAAGTGGGCAAAGAAAATGGAGAAGAAGATAGAGAAGAAGGTGGCGTCGAGAATGCAAAGGGAGGTCCAGCAGCAGATGACGCAACAGCATATGCAAATGCAGCAGATGCATGCTTATTTTGAGCTCATGAGAGCAAGCAGCTCCACACCTCTTCCTCCTCCTCCACCAGCTCCAGCACCACCGGTTTTCACCTCCATGCATCATTCCTCTACTGATTCCTCTTCTACTGATGATGATGCTCCTTCGGATTATGACTTCACAGATTATAATTGATGAAGACTTGTATTTTATATTTAAATGTATTTATTTAGATGCTTTTTTGTCTTCCTTTGTAATAACATTTAAATTTTATAAATCATTTTGGAATGTTTAGATGCCAAATCTATAGTTTCTATTTTATTTATAAATTATAATAATCAAGAACAGCAAGAAATAACTTTCTATATAAATAAAAAAATATCAATAATAGTAAAATATATCACCGACGAATTATAGACGGAAAAATCCGTCTGTAAATTACAGACAGATTTTTAAATCCGTCTGTAATTCTTTACCGACGAGGATATTACAGACAGTTTATGTCCGTCTGTAAATCCGTCTGTAATAGAAAAAACCGTCTGTAATACTCTAAAAATCCGTCTATAAATCCGTCTGTATAAACAGACTTTTTAGTAGTGAATTAAGGGTTTAGAGAGTATTAATATGAATCCATTGTTTCCATATGTTACCTCTCTCTTTGATGTCGTTGATCCTTTGGTATTTTCCTCAACTCTTCCTTCCTTTTTCAGCTCCTCTCAGATGGTTGAGAGAAAGTTCCTTTCTTGCGTTTATCGTGAGCTCACTCGGAGACCGTGAAAGTGAGAATAGAGAATGTCGTAACCTATTTGGTAACCGCTCTTTAATTTATATGAAGAGAGAGGGGAGGGTTTCCTTATAATTATATTTATAATTATAGCCTCAATAACTCTATATTTTATATTTAACCATCATTACATTAAATCATTAATTAGAGTCATGCTATAAGTTACATAGGCCACTATAATAAAATTATTAAAATAATCTAACATGTCCTTCATAGAACTACCTTTTCATCAAGCTATTCGACACTTAACTTGGAGCTCATTTGACTCCCCAAAGATATCCACCAAGTAAGAACATCAACTCTGCCATGCATGCTCTGAGATCAGTAGAACAGCTCTGCAAAATGAATTTTTTGTAACAAATGCATAGGAGATCACCCACCCACACTATGAATCATTGTAAGTACCTCAGTTTTGAACTCTACTGCAGAATAATAGTCTTTTTGTGTTTTCTAGAAGGATCTAAATCCAATGACCTACCATCACTCCTTACAGTAATAACTTTCCAAGAGCCATCCTAAGCTCAATTTGGACAAATGGTAACTAATTGCTAGCACTGCTTGCAGTATCACTCTTTGCAGTATTAGTGGTGACCTCATGATCACCAATCATGCGGCATGAGTATTAGTTTTTATTCTCATGTGGATGCCAAAAAGATTTTCAAATGTAAACCCGGTCACACACTCTGATTTGTACTAAAAAATGGGACTAAAATTAGTACCCAAGAGGTCAAGGCTGGAACATAAATGACACTGATAGGTGATATGTAAGTATCTAACTACCTACGAAGCTGTGAAAGAGTCATAACTTATGGTGACCTGTTGCAAAGGTTATGTCTTTAAAAGTAAGCTTGTCTAATTCTCTTTAGTATTCTAATTGCATATAATTTCATCTGAATAAATTTTTATTTACATAAATATCATATAACAATGTGTAATGTATAACTTTGATTGAATACACTCAGCAGCACATAGCCTGTTCTGTTCTCTCTCATCTGATTATTTTACACAACGCAATCTCCCTCTCCTTTATTGTTTCGTTGTCGTTGCTTTTTCTTCACTCTCCACATTTAAGCAGTGCTAAGCAACAACCATTGAGTGAGACAATGATAGATTCAGATTTGAATAGGGAGAGTGATAAGTGGATTGTTTTTCTTTAGATTTGAGTACAAGGCCCAGGTATGATAGAATGATAGAAATCATTATCCTTGACATTTAACGCAAAAGATATGGATCAAATTTTCAATAGTTGTTCCAAAGAGAACGCCTAATAATGGGTATTTTTTTAAAATATTTAATCTTTTAATAACAGTTATTTATGGGACTGTTAATAAATAGGCACGCCCCATATTGAATCGCTAATAAATAGTCATTGAAATTTAATTAGTTAAGTATTTTAGTCTCTCATATATTAATTTTTTTTATTAGTCTTTGACATTGTAAAATGACATTCACTTCATTTTTTTTAATGCAAAACAATAGTAAAACTTAAATTAAAAAGACTAAAATGAATAATATTTTACAAAATCAAATATTAATAAGGAATTATAAGATCTTTAGTGACGTAAATGTCTGATCCATATAATTTCAAAGACTAACTTGAGTTTATTCAATTATTTTACTATGCCATAAATTTTTAATATGAAATATAAATAATATTCATAAAAAGGCGTTCACAAATAATATTGACAAAAAATAAACATAAAATTTCAATCCCACAACCTATATATTTCATGTTTATATAGAATCCTTATCAAAATCAAAGTTATTTCCATGTGAATGAACACATGAAAAGTGGATTAAAAAAATTATGTAGTCGAGTAAGAAAAATAACCAGTAAAAAACTATTAAAATGAGCAAAAATTTAGTAAGAATATTCAAATGAGCCAAAAAATCATGCAGGTGAGAAAAAAACTTAAGATCCAAATGAAACAGGAAACACTACATACAAAATTGAGCGGAAAAAAAAGTGAAATATTCAAATTGGTAAAAAAAAAAAAAGTTATAGTAAAATATCATTCAAATGAGAAAAAAAAACATGTAAAAAAAGGGGGTCCAAAAAAAGATGTAAATGGGTGAAAAAATGAAAAAAAAATTAATGAAAAAAATTTAAATAGGTTAAAGAAGAGCAAGTAAAAAACATTTAGAGTGAGAAAGCAGTGGAAAAAATACAAATTGTGAGATGATTCTTCAATTATAGTTAGGAATGGCAATGGGTAGGGTATGGGTAGGGTACTATAGTACCCATCTCCATACCCGCGTTTTAAAAAAATACTCGTACTCAGTCCCACACCCGCGTGAGTATGAACATTAATCCCCATACCTGTACCCTCTGGGTACCCGCATACCCATCTTGTACCTATTACCCGCGCTTGTTTGAGAAAAAAATATTTATAAAAAAATATATTTATATAACTTCACATAAATGGCATAATAATACAAAAATTTAATATATAGTTGTCGAACACGGTATAAACATAAATAAAAAATAAATATTCAAAGATCACAAGTGCTAAATGTATCTTAATATAATAATTTTTTAAACTAAAATTTTTAGAAACAATAAGCGAAACTAAATATACAAATTATTTGTCAGTGATAACCCTATCTTGTGTGAGATTTGATCTATCGGCAATGTCAGAGCGACAACAAAATAGATCTGCACAATGGTTGTCCTTTTATGTGAGATCAGTTGGTGACCTCTTATGGCAACATTGACAAGTGACAACTAACTCTAATGAATAACGTTTCATAGTTATTAGGTTTTAATGAGACAAATTTTGAGAATGAAAATAGAGTTAGAGTAGAGAAGTTTAAGTACTAATAAAGAAAAGTGGATACATAAAATATTTTTTTAAAACTTTTGAATTTGAAATTGTAAGAAAATAATATATTTAATTAAAATAATATTATATAATTAATATATATGTATATATATATATATATATTAATACTAATATTTTTAACTCATCTACTATACGAAAATATTTTATCAAAAATATAAATTTTTGAAAAAATATTTTAATGAATTAAATATTTATAATGTATATAAATTTAAAAAGAAAGAATTTGAATAAAAGATAAATGGTCACAATAAAATTTTATAATAAAGAAATATATGTGTATATTAAAAAAATTATACTTTTTTATCTGAAGAAAAATTAACAGATAGAAATTAATATTAATTTTTTATATTTTATATCTTTTTAAAAACTTCTTTGAACATGAATAAATAGTAAAAATATCATTTAGATTCAATAGATTATAGTTGTGCTTGTAATACATATGTTGCATAGAAAAATATTATTTTAAATTAAAATATAAAAAATAAAATTTAAATATTATCAATAAATAATAATAAATTTACGATAATAGTATGTGATTGTAAAATTTATAAAATATTTACAATATATTTATTATTTATCATTTACTTTATGATTTAAATATCAATATGATTTTATTAACAAAAATATTTGTGTGAAAAATATTTTATGTGTATCATATATAAATAATATTTTAAAAAATTCAATCTCATATTAAATATGTAATAATTAAATTGTATTAGCTTAATTAAATGATATAAAATAGTAAATAAATTTTTCTATTAAAAATATAAACCAAAATAATTTTTTTAGTTTACTTTATTATTAAATATATTTTTATATTAATCTTATACAACTTCACATAAGTAATATAATAATACAAAAATTCAATCCATAATTATAGAACAAAGTTTAAGCATATATATATATATATATATATATGCGGGTATAGGGCGGGGTAGGTACTTAGATGCCCATACCTGTACCTATCTTCATTAAAATTTGTGAGTTTTTACCAACATCCATACCCATACCCAAATAGCAGGTAAATACCCTACCCATTGTGGATAAATTTTGCGGGTGCCCATCGGGTACTTTACTCATTGTCATCCCTAATTATAATATATATAGTTACTAAATTTTTTTTTTGTTGTTATTTAAATTTTTTATTTTGTAGACTAAATAATTAAATAATATTTGTTTTTTTATTATAATACAATGTGTGTGGATTAAAACAATATAATAATTCATCATTACCATTTAAGAAACAAAATACAAAATATTTTACAAATGAATAATAAGTTAAAGAGAATAAGTAATAGAAAACAGATAACGTAAAATCCAATTGAAATGTCCTGACAAGTTAATTCGATAATTTTTTTTATTATGTGTTTTGTTAGATTGAAAAGAAAAAAGAAAAGAAAATCAACCAATTTATTGATGGGCACTTTGGCCGAAAGGATCAAATGCAAATTATTATTAACCAAAAGGAATATAATTCAATAAAACCAAATAAATTATCCTAAATTGATTAATTGCTTTGATTGGAGCTACTTGCACGTAGTGTTCTGCTTCAAGAACTTGGAATGTTTATTATTGTTACCTTGAGAAAGGGGTGCTTCAATAGAATGCATGGCACAGTGTTCTTTTCTTAGCAAACAAGCAAACCAAAAGGAAAAGAATCAGAATGAGAATGTTGATCGCAAAAGAAACAAATAAAAGGAAAGTACAGAAAATCCCAGAAATTTGTAGTAGGTTTCTCACATTCTCCTGTGCTGGCAACGGTGGAAGAATCTTCTTCCATGGTATTTCAACGTTCTAGTTGCTTGCATGGTGGTTTTTGTTTGGGGTCACTGGAAGAGTTGTAAGCAGATTTATTTCATTTCAGAGCTTCCTCAGCTACCTTCTACTTCACTTTGTTAGTTGAAAACGGTATTTTTAAAGTTCACCACATTAATGCCACATTTTATTTTCATTTAAATACTTAATTAATGTCATACATAAAGCAAATTTCAGCTTGCAAGATTTTTCCCCATAATCATTTCAATCATTTATCTACCATTTTTCATTAATACATTGTAGTCAATGAAAAGAGATACTATTGTCTAAACGGGTGATTTGAAAATATGGTTTTCACTTACCATAAAAAATTGAAAATATGGATTTCAATATAGTTTAATGGCCTGTTTGGTCCATATAGCCAATATTTCATAGCATCATGAGTATTTGCTGTTGCTGCATTGTGGTTCCACTGAATTCTTACCTATCCATCAAGTCATGGTGGTTTCATATTGTGGTTTGCAGCCAGTAGGTTTGGTGTGATTTTCATTATCTTTATTTCCGAATAAATATGTTCTGGTTAAGTAGTTAACATGATGAGTTCTTATTCATTCAATATAATTGCATTGTTAACTTGTATCAATCATAATCTTGGCAGCTTAGTGAGTATGAGAAACAACATACGCACTATTGGATTTTTCACGAACATGACTACTTTTATGTATTTTTTGCAGTGTATCATTTTATATTATTGAAATGGCTGTTCCAAAAGTAAATGAAAAGTTGCTTGAAGACCTTGAAGAAATGGGATTTCCACAGGCACGGGCAATCAGAGCACTATATTATTCTGGTCAGTTGATTCTTGATTTATTATATAACTAAAGATTTGTAGACAAGAAAATTATGGTTGGTTTATTGTGCCTTGTTAAATCATTTGGTGAAATTAATTAATATTTTACTGGTTATTTTATTATTTATTGTGAGGTAAGTGTTACAAAGGAAACCTGAAGTTCATCAATCTTAAAAGACATTTTAAGTTTTTAACAGAAGCAAAAATTGCAAGTGTACTCGCCTTGGTTTCATCTTCTAGCTAAGAAAACACTAATGCTTTGATTGAAGATGGTACATAATTTTCTGTTCTCTATTGACATGTTAGGATTCCTCATCAGGTTCCCTTAGAAGTTAGAATTGTTCTGTAGGCCATACATGTCTATCTTGGTCCTAGTGAATATAAAAAATAAGCACACTGTGTTACACAGTAAATCTTGTAGTTTTGCTTACCTCATTACAGCTTAAAGGACTCTAGCACCTAGTTTTGTAGGTTTTCCTAAAGGTGAGTTACAATAATATAGAAGTTTATTTCGGTAGTGACATTAAGTTTTTGTAATCTCACCTGATATTGTAGTGCTTTTAAGCCCTTACCTCGACATGAACTCCAGGTCTCATATAGAGGTTTTCACATGTATACATGCTTTGTCTGATGAATGTGTGCATATACAAAGAGAGACTGTTAAGGAGAAAGACTAAGCAGATTCCAAAAGGTTTCCTAGTTTCTTGGCTTTAGATACCCTCTGGTTGGAATTAGTTTTTATGGTTTTAAATTCAAGTTCAACTGTTCAAAGGTACATTGATTGTTATCTTTAGTATTGGATTCAAAGTTCAAATCTTCACATTTATGTAACACTAAATATTTCTATCATGGAATGTCACTTTATTCTAAAGCAACACAGCTTCTCATTGTACCAAAAATATATGAATCAAATTTGTGTTTGGTTTTTTGCTACAAATTTCCTTATATACAGATGTTTTGTCTCATTAGGCAATACCAGCTTAGAGGATGCTATAAATTGGATGATTGATCATTGGAATGACAATGATATTGATGAGATGCCACTGGTATGATATCATATCTAAGTTTTTCTTTTCACATATTTTTTAGGGGTATTTACTGTTTAATTTTATCGTACGTATATTACATATGTAAACACAATGTTTCTCATTACATTGTGGTAAAAGACTTCTTATTTTCGTGAGAAACACGTATATAAACACAAATTTTAATTAAAGTTACGTTTTAGTTGATGAGCTGGAATACTGAAGATTTTTTTAATGTTATTAAATAAATTTGGATTAAGGTACGAGTCAATTCTAAAAGTTTACTCTAAAGGTGAGGATTGCTTTAGCCTATAGTCGATGTGAACTTACAACAAAATGTTTCTACAACATCATAGTTTCTATCATCTAGATTTGCTTTCCCAGTCTTGTCACCAAAATATTGTGGCTTGGGAGACATTCACTGAGAAACCATAATCGTAATTGCAACTGCAATTTAAAATCAGGAATATGTCTCAATTGTTTAATTTCAACAGGTAGATGTAGACATTGATATTGAGACGTCCTCCGAAGCATTTCCTATCACAGATGAAATGAGAATCAAAGCACAGAAATTAAGGTTTGTAACCTTGCTCACTATTTTCATAAAGTTGTTAGACTTTGTTCTGTGTATTATGTGAGCATTTGTTTCTTATTATCATGTTGAAATTGTCAAATAAATGTTGAAACTAATGATAATAAATATTTCATATGATGCCTTAATCTGAAGATTCTGGCAAATATTTTCCCATATCTTCTGGTCACTTCCTTTTTTCATTAATATTTCACTTTTGCAGAGAACAAGAGCGTAAGAGAAGAGAGGAAGAAGAAAAAAGACAGGAGAGAGAAAGGGAGAAGGTGCATTAATTTAATAACTTCTTCATAAATAATAATTGTATATCTCTTGCTTTTGCTTTCTACCCTATACATTGAATTGGAGAGATATTTCAAATATAGAAGCAAATGTAAATAAAAAAGTGTAATTTCCAAAGTCCTGGTTTATGCAGGATAAGTATGTAATGGGCCAATAAAAACAATGGAGATTAGCTCCTTAAAAGATTAGAAAATTGCAAAATTTAAAAGATAAAGTCAAATTCTGCAGTTGTGCGGAACTACTTGTCGTAACTCATTGCCTTTCCATTCAATTCATGCCTACCTTACACAACTTATTCTTCCCTTCCCAAACAGCATTCCCACCTCCCACTCTTTCTTTCTAGCCTAGCATTCGCTTATGCTCCAAACTTAATAACATGAATATCTATTCTTTTTACTTCCCTTCCTTGCTACGTCTTAACAGAACATGAAACATTTATTTTACCAAAAGAAAAGGAATCTACAGTTTTATAGCTTTTGCAGTTTTTCTCCGACAAAACCATGAAGCATATAGAATTCCCCTTCTTAAGATGCTTAATTCTCACAAAACAGTGCAATATCTGTCGGAACTTAGATGTACAACAGATATATAACCATAAAATTATCATTATATGTGATATGCATGTGGCAACAAGCTATGTATTCACCTTTTGTTTCCTAAAATGTTTCCATATATGAGTGAAGATGAAAGCAACTTTACAGCACTAGTTCTACCCAATTGGTTCATGTTATAAAAATTATAAACAACAACCAAGCCTTATTCCACTAGGTGAAGTCGGTTACATAGATTACATAGCTATTCAGCTCTATCAAAAAATAAATTTTCAGAAATTTGGTTGATAAAAAATTATATACAATGGGTAGAAATTAAAGATGTAATAAGAAATAAAGTAGGCTTATGTTAGGCATGCAATGCATTGAGCTTAATAATATTTTGCTGCAACTAAGGCATCCAATGCAGTGAGGTTAAGAGTATTTTGGGCTTTCACCTTTACCTGGATTTTATGCGTGCGTTGGAGAGTTTGCTTAGGCTCTCATAGACGCATCCCACCTCAACTCGTAAGTGAATCTATCAAATGTGATTTTAGTCATTCACACCATTCATGAGCTATGAATTCATAGTGTATATACTCATCCTCTTACATTCTAGTTTCCGTTCAGTTTTTAACACATTCAACAAAAACTAACCGCCACTATGACACCTTTTTATCCGCTTTGGTACAAAACCAAATGGTAGCAAATGTCAGGCACAGAAAACGTCAATCAAAAAGTGGACTTTCCCATTTATTTTTTGAATCATTTATTTCAATTTCAGAACACTGGCTGCTATAGAGTTGCTTAAGAATAAACATCTTTTTCTTCCCTGTGCCCTTGACATTGTAGAAAGTAAAGGCATTTTTGTTGGCACAAATATACTTCGAATTACCATTGTAAGATCCAAGATTTCTACTCCACCACAAGACTGGTCTTAGAAACAATTGCCACAATTAGTCTATCTCGACTAGGTTGGCATTGCTAGTAACGGGTTTGTTGTAACATTTCCTTTATCTGAATTGAGCAGCATGGTTGGCTCGAGTTTTCCATAAGCTTAATAGATACCTGTCCTTCTGTTCGTATGTTTTTCAGCATATGGCGCTTTGTAGGCCTTGGAGATTTTAGGACTTTCGGTTTCCTTTGCAATGAGACTGCATGTTGAATTTGTAATTCCATTTTCTCCACGTGTAGCAGCTAGCTCCTTTTCTTTTTTTGCCTTGTCCTGCAATATATTTTAGTCTTCAATGATGAAATGGACAATAACTTCTTGAAGTCTTTCGAGGATTTCTGAACGTTTTTAATCAATGATCCTCAACAAACGATCTAGGCAATACCATATCCTCATTTGATAATTCAAAAATAATCATTTGGTAATCATTTTTTTTACTGGAAACATTTTTCTTCTCTGTTCTAGCATTTTCTAATAGTTTTTAATAAAAGCATGATCCATATTGCAATAGACATAATTTCTTAGAACAAAACAAAAATCTATGCAATACAATATTTTGCGTACAGTCAATAAACAGAGTCACAAGTTGGTAAATGGCAATTCATGTGATGAAATTGTCCTATACTAAGACGATGAATTCTATCAATAACAACGAGTCAATCAACCTTCACCCTCTTGACAATTAACCCTATAAATATCAGGTTATGTTGCTGATTGATATAAATCCTTCAATAACTTAACTTCAGTTTGTGTGAGCTAATTGTATCTTAAAAGAGTTTCTAGCCACTAGAACTGGTTGGTTTTCTGTAATAATAAAGGTAGTTTAGATTTTCATTGTTTCCTTTTTATCTCTAGCAGTTATATACTTTGATATGCCAGCATTGATTTTTATAACCTTTCTATTGATTTGAATGCAGGAGAGGATTCAAGCTGGTAAGAAACTCCTTGAGGCAAAGCGAATTGCCGAAGAAAATGAAAGAAATCGGTATTTTGATTTTCAATAGTTGCTTCCTTTCTATTTCTATGAGGAAATTAGTCATTTCGACTTACAAAAGTCATATCCTGTAATCAGGAATTTAGCCTTGAGAAAAGCAGCGAAAGAAGAAGAGAAAAGAGCTAGAGAGAAAGTCCTCCAAAAACTTGAGCAAGATAAGGTAGAGAACTAATTTCTCTAATAATCACTGTAAAAGGGTGGTTTGGATCACCACTTTTGATGCTGTGTTGTGTTTGACAAATTTCTTTTCATAATATTTAGAATCTCAGCTGCATTCCCTGAATTGTATTGTAGCATTATGTGGAAGCTAAAATTTGTTTAAATAGTGTTAATATTACATACTAAATGATAGTTAAAATACACTAGAAAAAGGTAGTGCCTTGTATTTGCTTTGATTTCAGGGAGATTGTATAAATATCAATCTTTGATATTTCCCCATATACACTCAATGCAAATAAGATGTCTTGTAAAAATAGTTTGTAGTTTGAAGAACAGTATAATAAATAAATAAATAAATGTTATGCAGTTTAAAAATTGATGTCTATTGATTTTGGAGGGCTAACAACTGGTTTTCTGATATGTAATATTTCTTAAAAAATAAAATGGTACAATCTGGTTGATGATGAACATAACTGTAGTGTTCTATATTTGTAATTGGGTTATAATTATGCAATCAAAGAAATTGTTTGAGGTACGAGTGATGAAGGAGAAGCATACATTAATATGAATAATATCGGAGAGAGGGACTCAGGGATAGTGTTAAGGTTTGTATTCAATTGCTGTATTATGATGTTGTTTACCGTAGATTTGATCACATTTCTCATCCATAGGTGTAAGCATGCTGGGTTGAAGCTTTTCATGTTGTGTGCGATGTATCTTTTCTTAATTACAAGTATTTATCAAAGCATATGATGAAAGGGAATGGTGTATAGTATGAAATAAACGATAATATTAAGTAATTTTTTATTATCTTGAGTTATTTTAGTAGATAAATTATTATAAATTACTTTAAAGAATTAAAAAATGTTCAGCGTTAAAAATTTTATTCAAAGTTAATTTAAATATTAAACAATTTATGATATTTAAAAAGTCTCTCAAATAACGTTAAACAAATCATTACCTACTAAATTATAAATTAGTATAAAAATTTTTTTATATTTTTTATGTTTGAAGGACTAGTTCTATTTTAAGTATAATTCTTGAAGGACTTAAAAAAAAGTTAAAGTATTTAATTTATAAACTTATTTTTGTGTGCTGTTGTTGAATCGGTCGTATTTTTTTAGTTATATTTAAAAACTTATTGTTTCCATAAACATAATGCATATAATAATTGATTTGATAAAAGAAATTATGTTTACTGGCGTTGATAAAAGAATTGACTCAATATGTACTCTAAGTATTGTTGTCTAGTAAAAAATATCAAATCTATTTTTTTTATAATTTTTAATCTTATATAAATAAAATTAAAAAGTTTAAAGGTAAATTTTTTATTTTATTTTCTTCTAAAATCAATGTTAAAATATCATTTAAATAAAATACTATCAAAATAAATAATTTTCTTATGATGTTAAGGCTTATATATTAATATATGTTTTTTCTCTATCTAATGTATACATAATAAAAAATTTATACTTTATTAAAATTGTTGTATTTTTATATTCTTTTTTTAATATTAAAAATTATCATAAAAGTATACAAAAAAAAGTTGAAAGGGTTATAATACAAAAGATAAAATATCATAGAAAAGTATTTAATAAAAGATTAATAAAACAAAAATATCATGCAACATCGTAATACAAGAACTTTAATATCTATATTTTATGACAAGATGGAAAATAACTCAATACTTCCAGTATTGTTTTCCTGAACCTCTTGCCTTAAATGCTTGGCAGTAAATGATCCTCTAAGTATATCCTCATGGCACTCCAGAATATTAAAATGCCTCCATACACTTTTATAACTTTACAGTTAAATAGAAGGCATAAACAAGGATTGCCTTTGGAAGGCCTGGCTACTGTGAGATCATCTGCTATTGGAACACAAGAAAAGGTATCATTAAAATTTATTTTATTATCAGTAAAGTTAACAACACATTTTTCTCTTATACACTCTTTTTAACAATTTTCTTTTATTGGTTAAAATTTCTTATAAATTATGAGTGACACGTTAAATTAGGAAAAGAGCTCAAAAAAATTTATAATTTTTGATAAAATTTTAATATTTTTCTTTACTATATACGAATTTGATAGTTACTTGAAATTTCCCAATCTGATAACTAACTTAATTTTTGCAATCACCCTCTTACCCTACTCTTGGATCATATATATTTACCTTAATGCAACTTGCAGAAGCCAAAGCCTGCTTATACCACTGCGAAAGTTGAGCACTTGAGAGAATGTCTAAGGAATCTCAAGCGTAACCACCCGGTGAAACACTTTATATCTTCTTTACTTCAACACATTTTACTAGTCTTTGATCTAAAACAAGAATTGGAAAGTCTTTATGTTTGATATGGGCTCATGTGCATGCTTTACATTCAAAATTAACTCATGGCCTTATGGTCTTTGTGTATGTTTTATAAGTTCACTACATTTGATCATAGCAATGGATAATTGATGTGTAATCAACACATTCTGAAAACATCACTTGAAATTATGGCAGGAAGTCTAAGACCATATTTTATTTTCCTTCCTAAGTTAATAAAATTAGGATAATATTAACCTCATCTTTTAGGATTGTGTTTAAACAACTAAGTAAATTTTATTAAAGAAAAGTTTTTATTACACTTTTTTAACTTTAATATAATGAATGTATTTTATTCTATAAAATTTGTTATTTATGGATGCTGAATTAAACTCAACCCTAAGGCTAAAATGAATCAAAACCACAAAATTAATGGTTACTTTTCCAATGATGATGTGTTACTATCATTATTAGCTTTTCTTTTTTATTTCATCAAATATTTACTATATAAAAATTTTAAAATTCTATATAGAGTGAACATGCCAGAGTCAGAAGGGCCTTTGAAACACTTCTAGTGTATGTTGGAAATGTTGCCAAAAATCCCCAGGAGGAGAAGTATAGAAAGATCCGATTGAGCAACCCATTATTTCAGGTAAAACATTTTTCAAGACAAAACAATTTTGCTGGGGAGTTGTAGGTTCATTTTGTTTAATCATGTATATTAAGCAACAATTTTAGATAGACCAGTCAAAGCTTTTAGATAAATTAGATACACTTTTGAAGATTCATTCTCAGAATTTGTTGGACATAGCAAAGTCCTTCACTTGGTGATTCACTCTCCAGCATTGGACTCATTTTAATTGAATTGGTGTTTGCAATTTTTTTTTCCATATTTTTAATCACTGATATTTTGAGAAATGCATCAATCTCATTAAGGTGAGTACATCATAATTTTTTTGTTATTATTGTAGGATACTTCACAAACCAGATTTATATATTCTAAATTTCATGCTAAAATTATTCTAGGATTTCCAAGTTTATTGAATGTACATTTTGTATCTAAAGAGCAGATATGTTTTTAAGGATATCAAAATTTATATATAATTGAGTTTTTGTTGGCTACACGCTTTTCTATTCAGTATCAAGAAGCATCTAAATTCAAGAGTGTTACATGAACCTGATAGATATATTTTTTCTATAATTGTTTTTAACAGGATAGAGTTGGAAGTTTAAATGGAGGTGTAGAGTTTCTTGAGCTCTGTGGTTTTGAGAGAATGGGTGACTTCTTGTGTCTTCCTCATGAAAAAGTTGACACGTCACTGCTAAATTCAGCTGGTTTTCTCTTAAATTCTGCGATGGCAAATCCTTTCTTTGGCGTTTTAAGTATTCCTAATTAAGTTTCAGTGACCACTAGTCCAAAATTGGTTTGGAAAGTGGATAGCCCAAGACAAAAACATTTCCTCTTAAAAATTTGATGTATAACTTCGTCAAGCATAGTGTTAAGTGTTTATTTGTAAGGGATGAATTGAACTTATTTTATTATTGATTTAACTTCCCAATTTATCTTTTTTTTTTTATCTTTACTCAAAATGGAATTTATTCTTTTATTTGGTAGCTATTTCTAATTGTAACAAGTATATACAACAATAATTAAATTTTATCTTATTAAATGAGGTCCGTTACATGAATCAAATGACATTTTAAGTTCAATCAAAAATTAAATTTTTAAAAATATGGTTACTAAAAAAGTCTATTTTAATAATTTCGTCTAAGGTTCTTTTAAGTTTCTCTCCATCCCTTTATGTCGAACTTGAGTCATGTAGTCTACTTTCTTTACTAACACCTCTAAAGGTCTTTTGTGCACATGATCAAACCACCTTAAACGATTTTCAATTATCTTTTTTACTATTGGTGTTAATTTGATATTCTCTCGTATACTAGTATTTTGTATCCTATTTTTTTTTTCATGTGTCCACTTATTCACCTTAACATTCTCAATTTTGACACTCACTCTTCTTCTCATGTTGTTCATTTAAGGCCCAACATTCACCACCAAATAGGATAGTTAGTTGTATTGCAAAATGGTATAACTTTTTCTTTTAAGCTTTATAGTTATTTACTGTCACAAATAACTCTTAATATCTTTCTCCATTTTAACCACCTATCTTGTATTCTTTGAACTAACATCTTTATTAATTTTTTCCATCATTTTGTATAATCAATTCTAAGTGCCTAAAATTTGAAACTTTTAGTATAATATCATCTTCAAGTTTAACTTTCAACACATGATCTTCATCATATCTTTTGCTAAACATACATTGTATGTAGTTTGTCTTATTTCTACTCAATCGAAAACTCTTAAATTCTAAAGTTTTCTTTCATAACTCAAGTTTAACATTAACTTCTTCTTTTGAATCCTCAACTAATACTTTATAACATGTAAATAGCATGCACCAATGTATATGCATAGTAAAATGAATAATTTTGACTTAGCTAAATTTTATAAGATTACTAAATATTAACATGTGTGATGTAATAGTGTCATAAAATTATAAAAATGATATCTTTAAACTTTATCTCTCAAGAAAACAAAAATTGATAACTAATGCTACTTGAAAATATTAAATGAAGAGAATTAGAGATAACTATTCAAAAACTCTAAATCTAAACAAAGTGCTCCCTCCAGTAAATATGAAAGTTTAGAGAGGCTAGAAGCAATGATTTATCTTCTAGAAAGTTTAGTATTTTTCTCTTTATAGCTCCGTTTTATTTATATGTCTTTATGAAAAAGTGAACATTGAGACTCAACATGATAATGTTCTAATCCATGTTAATGTTTGGACATGTTGTGACATGAAATTATGAGACAAATATGTTTTTAGAGGATTTTTTTTTTATTCTCTCTATTACTAATGTCTTGTTTTATAATACAACACTTTTTTTTTAATAAGCTGATTGATTGCCCTTATACTTTTACTTGAATATGGCTTTGCTAATATTTTGAATGAATTTGGATCTGATATCTAAAACTTTGTTCAAATATGATAAAAGATTTTTTTTTAATAAAAATTATTTTAAAGGTTTGTTCATAACATCCTTTACTGACATCTTTAACCAATTTTTTTATACAATTTTTATATAATTTTTCATCTTTATAAAAAGATTATAATGCGTTTTATTAACAAATTTTTATCTTTTAGTATTGTTTATCAAATCTTTACAAACATATATTTAATTAAGTAAAATAATAAATACATAAATTATATGTTATTATTAAAAATTTTGAAAATCAATGACTTCAAATGAGTTTGTTCTAATAACAATAGTTACCTATACATGTAACTTTTGATAAACAACTTATCCCATAAACTAACTTTTTTGATAAACAACTTATCCCACAAAACAACACGAAACTTTAGTGTGTTTTGTTCTCACTCGCACACTTTCCAGAAACTTCCGAGAGGTCACCCATCCCATAATTGCTCCAAGTTAAGCACGCTTAACTTTGAAATTCTTAAGTGATAGGCCACCAAAAAATAAATGCATTTTATTAGTATAGGTAATCCTAATCAGTTCCTTTAAGCTATCTTTAACTGTATACACAGTCTCTGAATCTCCCTCTCATTCCAATGTAAGTTCGATTCATTCATGTGCCTCTTACCGTCAGAAGTCTGCCAGGTAACCGCTCCTTGTCCGAGTCACATTATACATTTAATAATTATGACAATTAATTTTAATAATGGAATTAGTGATTTATTTTAAAAAAATATAAATATTCCTTAATATCTTAATATAATATAGAAAGTATTTAATACTCTTTAATTTTAAGAGTCCTTTAACAAGTACAATCACTTTTTACATTAAAATAAAATTATCTAAATTTAATTCTATGCATGTTATTTATTTTCTCTCTCTTTTTTTGTCCTTATTGTGAATCTAAATAAATTTCTCATAAAATTAAAGAAAATACCCAAAATTATATTTTTAAAAATTAAAAAAGTTTATTCCGATTTAAATAAAAAAAATACTTTTCTTTTTCTTTTTCTAAGCTCACCTAGTGATAAGTTAAACTATCCCTTAGCCAACCCCCTTCTCTCTTTCTATCTCTCTCTCTTACCACACTCTTTAGGCCTAGACTTTTACTCCTTGAAATTTTCAAATTCTCCTTTCATTCACTTTATTTCTTTTTCACATCCTTTAAAAATATCGAAGACTGAATTAAGATTTTAAAAAACTGCAAAAGATTAAAATCACCGACCGTGGGGTTTCACTCGTGACAAGAAGAAATCTAATCAAACCCGAGTTTTGACCGTAAATATCCTCTCATCTTGAAAATCTCAAAAACAAATCATAAGTTCATTTTGTACTGTGCTCTTGACATCTTGTAATATTTTATATTTATTTAGTTTAAACTAAAACTACTCTCCTTCTTTCGTCATTAAAATATGCTAATTTCTTTGGTTGTAATAAAAATAAAGATGAAATTAGCTGTTTATATTAGTTCAAACATTAAATAGTCTTTTAAAAAGCGTGACACCATATCACTTATCATTTATTGAAGTACAACATAATTCGTCTATAGTTTATCTCAACTATTATTTCATCACCAAATTTATCTCAACTATTAAATGTCACTGTATCATCATCTATAGTTTATTTCACTTAATCCCTCAAATATACCAAATTGTCACTAAATTTCATATCTTGAAAAGACTAATATAGTATAAAAATTATAAAGTCAACATCATAACACTTCAACTTCTGCAAAATGAATTGATGTAAAAACGTTAAAAAGGCTGTTGACACCTTAATCTTTGGAGTACCATGTTGAATTATTTATCTAAACAAAAAATTATAAGCATACATCACATCAGCTGATTAAAAATATATTAGGAAATATGCTTACAATATTGAGATTGAACGGCAAAATTTTAAGTTGCTTTCGGGTAATTGATTCATAGGGGGTATGGTCTCCCGCAATGCCAACTTTGAAGCAAAATGTCGCTTCCAATTAGCAAGGAGAAATGCAAGAATAGACTAGCTTATTATCCATCGAAAGAGACTCACAATTGACCGTGCCAGGAATCCTATACGAGTTATTACCGTAGTCATTTCACTTAAAATCTCATGAAACGAACTAGCAAATGGTTTTTATAACTTGCAACAAATAGGTTAATCGATGCTTGAATTTGCATTTTCGTACCAAACTCAGGGAGGGTGTTGACTTCTCTGCTAGCATTACTCCAGTTGCGCTTGTGGCATACACCAGATGCTCTTGACAATTTGCAAAATGGGGTAATTTCCACCGTGTCCTAACCTTGGATTGATGCACAAAAGATGAACTCTCAAATCCATTAATTACTAGGTACAGTTACGAGCTCCAGAAGATTGACAGGTTTAGCCAAATAAACTCCAAAACTAACTTGAATCATGTCTAAAAATTAAGGAAAAGTAAAGAAAAATAAATGAAAAAAGAAGCTAATCAGAAGAGCTATTGCTATTACACTTGGTTTTGAGATTCTGATCTCCCACCACCGTTCATAAACAACAAGTCCATCCAGCTAAGCTAGGCATATTAATCAATTCCATACTGTCAGACTTTTGACTCCAATGCTAAAAGTATCTTCTTTCTCGGCCCCTGGAACGAATAAAGCATAACCAGAATGTGTTATAACTAAAAAAGTGTATTACTGAATGGATTTTTCAAATCGAAGGTAAGAGCATAAGTGACAGAGGTAGAGTAGAGTCAAATGCAGTTATAACACCAAGATATTAGTCAAATAATTACACCATAGAAACATAAAAAAATGGCCTTGTCTGAAACTCCTACAAATGAAGGACCCAAAACCCCTTTTAATGTAATATAGACAAAACGTGACATCACTAAAAGTCGCAGGAGATACAAATCACAATAGCTACACTGTATATAGACAAGATGAGTGAAGTGAAATCACAGTCAACTTTAATTTGTGCAACAAACCATGAGTTTTGAAGGTGCAACTGTGACTTGTTGACAAAAGAATTTCCAATTTTCTGATTTTCATAGGGTGTCAATCTCATTA
This sequence comes from Abrus pulchellus subsp. cantoniensis, assembly GCA_024086825.1. Classification (NCBI taxonomy): domain Eukaryota; kingdom Viridiplantae; phylum Streptophyta; class Magnoliopsida; order Fabales; family Fabaceae; genus Abrus; species Abrus pulchellus. Next base: position 20,428,390 of record CM044056.1, read on the forward strand.
CAACCAAAATATGAACTTCAAGCATTTCAGGTCTGGGACTTTGAACAAATACTTCGTAGGGTTAGACAAAGGTTAAAACTTTCTCTTAGTAATTTTTTTACTTATATTACATACAAATAATTAAAGTAGAAGACATACAAGACAAAGACATCTTCAAGAACTGTCAGAAATGCAGAAAAAATACAAAAACTAGGAGCAAGTAGCACGCAATGCAGCTAAGAAGGATACGCCTCTAGAAATACCATTAGTACAACACAAAAAAAATGTGACAAGAATTATTCAATGCTAAATGAACTCAAGGTGACTGATGACCAACAAAAGTTCTATCACTACTTTCCAACTAGACAGATCAGATAACTAGGAATTGATAGCAACACCAAAGCCTTATTAGAATCTCTACTGACGCCAAATCCTCTAAAATAAACATACAGGAATCCTTGAGGCAAACCAAATGTTGATAAAAAAACACCAAACGGTTGTTCCATAACAGGGAAATTGCTGAGCAATGCAAAAATAAGAACATCTTTCAGAACTCAGTCTGCACATGGCACACTATTAAGGAGACGAAGCAGTTATAGGTATTCAAATTTGAAGTAAATAATTTGTAGTAATCCTGTTCAGAACTGAAGCCCACACAAAGGATTTGACCTTAGAGGGAGTAATTGATTTCTAAATGACTTAATCTAAAAGGATTGAATCATTACTGGGAAATGAGGTGAGACAAAATAGAATTTACAAGAAAATAATAAGCATGACATGTCAAGAGACCAAATCCTTTTGTCTGGATTAGGAGAGATGGGCTGAATCCAGCCATACCATATGCGACTGTAATTAGGGAATTAGTCCGATCTTGCCCTTGCTATAGTGCTTTTTAGGGTTTTTTAAGGGCAAAATGGACTTTTGTCCACTTAAAATTTTTTACTTCTCTTCTTGAGTGGTAAAATTTTTAGGGTTCTCTCTACTCTATTTTTTTCCCTTCTTCTCTAAAGCCAATTTCTCCTTCACCATTTTTGCTCAAGATGACATCATTTCCAGCTGTTTTCCGGCAACTGTGAGTGGAGGCCCCATTTTTTGGCATCTATTTAACATTTTGCTTCTATGAGCTCTGTCCCTCTTTTTTAGCTTTTTCCCTCTCCTAATATACTTTTTCTCAATCCTGTTTTACTCCCCAATATTTTTCATTTTTCCTTATTATTTTGTTTTCTTGATTCTATTTTTCTGTTTTCACTTCCAAGTTTCCTTCTTATTTATTTTTAATTCTCTACTTTTCTGTTATAACTTCAGCATTTTTCACTATTTTACAACCATTTTATATTATTTTTTTTCTCAAAACCTTCTTTCTGTCATGCTTCCGCCATAACCTGCCATGGCATCCGCCATGATTTTATGGAAAATTTTTTGCTTTCCGCCATGACCCACCATTTGTCATTGATAACATTGTTAAGTGAAAGCTTCTTCATAAATTTGAATCCTTCCCAAGAACCTTCAGAAACTGTAAAATTCTGGACCTCATTAACCAAAGGAAAAAACAAAAGATGGTCTATCCACCTATTTTCAAACCCAAGTGGAACCCCACTTAACCTAACATGACTTCAAAACAATGGGGGAATGGTCAGAAACTGATTTAGATAGTCTCTTTAAGATCAGGAAAAGCATCTTCACAATTTTTATTAAACAGAAACCCATCCACTCAAGAGACAGTGTTGTCAAACAGTAGCCATGGCAACACCAGGTCAACAACGCACTATGGTGGCGCAGTATTTTGACAAGATTATGTTCCAGCACAGGGCATGTTTCTTTTGATGGACTATGGTGGCCACCATTTACTCGGCAGCTATGGCACTGGCAACAAGAATGGTAGAAATGGGAGGATTGAAGTCTCAAAGAGAGAGATGGGCATCATGACCAGACCCATGTGACCATGATCCCTATGAAACCCTAAATTTAAAGACCTACTATCTTCTCTTCAGCTGTCTAGCTCTAGTGGCTACTACTCTCCCCCCTTCAGAAGTCAACCTCCTGAGCCAGTAACCTCCCATCTTCAACTGTTAACATGTTCTAAATAGGTTAGGAACAATGTTATGAATGGCGGATGGCAAGTCACAAAAAAGTTCACTCACGGGAAAAATAGACTTGCCGGAGCAGTGACAGAGGCAGCTCCAGTCATTAAAAAGAAAGCTGCGTTGGTCGCCGACGTTGACGGAGAAGAGATTGAGACATTGAAAATGAGAAAAGAGTTGTTGAGGACGAAAAAGAAAAGATGTTTGAACCAAAGAAGAGAGATGTAAGTCGCAACTCGCGAGAGGGAGAAAACGGAGAAGACATTTTTTTAGGATTTGGGTATTTGCGGGTCTCTTTGGACTGGGTGGGGTCAAAGGCCCATTTCATTTTTTCCTTGAAAACTCATGTTTTCCGCCATGGCCACTAGGAGCCTAGCAGCCACTATGGTTGTGGAGGTTTGACCAAAAACCACCACCTTGAGCAGTCCACTTTTTAATATAATATCAGAACTTGTCAAATCTCAATGTTGAGTCACCCGCAAATGTCCAATCTTGTAAACTTCACGCACTAGATATTCAATCCTAGGCTTAAGGAGGGGAGGGGGAGTCTTCAATTGTCCCTTTTATATCCAGGCCAAAAGATTATGCATTGGTAAGATAAGAATGCCCACCCCTTGGTTACTTTTACCACCTGAAAATTCATTCATAAAAGATACTCATTTGCCAAGAGAAAGGGATAGACCAGGAGTATAATTGGAGAATGAGATATAGAACATGAGGATACACTCCCTGAATAATAATTCTGGTTTTGAACGCTTGTCCTTGGAACAGGATTAATATAGAGATTAATGATTGCGGAAAATCAAGGGCTTCTTAGCTGCAAAGTCTCCTTCATATGCTTGATGTTCAAATCGTTAACAAAACCTCAAAAACAGCTCATTAAGGGGATCATCATGTGCAGGAACTTCAGATTTTAAAAAAAGATTTTTGAAAGCGATCAATCAGCAGCCAATTGTTTCTAGGGATTCAACCCTTCTTAGACATTACTCATTACAACTCCTAACCCCCTCATTTTTAGAATTTAAAATAAGATTCTATGGATAGGAAAAAGAAATGTTGTTTTGGGCTAAGTCTAGTGAAGACATCCTTCTTGGACCCTAACCACTTTAGCTTGTAACTATTTTTGACCAACCTCTGGAACTTATTTGAATATGCAAACAAGTATTAGCTTACATGAGGCCATTTGATTGAGTAAGTTTTCTTTTTGAAGAAATAAAATCATAGGATTGTAGATTTTTGCATAATTGCTGTACAAATCTATAAAATCTGAAATGACTCAAATCTCAACACATAACTGAGCAACTCTCTAAAACAGCCACCTGCTATACATCATATGCAAGTCAAATCACTCAATCTTATTGCACATTCACAAAAAGGGGGACAATTTAAGATGCCAAAGGTCCTTGAGACACACGGAGTATGAGGCACATTTCAAGTTAAAGGCATTTCCACATTGAATGAGTCACATTACCAATGAAACTGCAAAGTATTGCTGAGGAAAACAGAAAAACAGCAAAAAACATGTTCAAAACAAGTTCAGAGCGTACCATTGGTATGCCCATAACCTTGAGATCTTCATCAGTCATATGAGTGAGAGCTGCCATATCAACCTGAAAAAACAGCTTTTACCTACAATATTAGCTCTTGATAATCAAATTAAAACCCAGTTAAGACAAAGGACTTTCGCTAATGGCAGAAAAAGTTAAGATGTATGACATACTTCTTCAGCCTGAAAAGTTATGACATACTTTTCGAGACCCAAAGACTGCAAAAATTCATCCACTGATATATCAGCCTGCAAAACAAAAACCAGAGTTTATATCCCTTTAATTTTCCTTTATTTAGTAAAGAAATTTGGAAAAAATTGATTTACTTTTGCCTATTGTGAACATAAATGAGAAAATTTACATTCACTTATCATAAACACTAATTTACAAAAATAAAAAACTCAAAAATATAGCAGATTGAATGCAAAAATGGCCACCAATAAGAACATTAAGAACATTAGAAACTACTATTATGTTATGGTAAATTTGAAGAGAACTATCCATATCCACTATTATAAGAACAAGATCTACATTTATATTGTATATGCCTTAAAATGTAGAATTTGTGGATTGAATACTAAATCAATGCTCGATTTCCTTTCACCTTCCTCCATTAGAAAAATACAAATACGGCCATTACTAAAACAAATGTCGTCCTTAGCAATATTACAGCCCACCAGCAATAACTGTACCAAGCAGCACATACAAGTCTCCATTACATGCAAACATATATTTGACAGATGTCCCCATTATACAGACATAAACTAAGACTGATGCCACTGATGAAATAAACAGAAAAGTTCTCATTGACTAAAAATATAAATATCACAACAATCATACCTTCCGTGACAACTTTTTAGGAGCAGAATTAGCTGGCCTTTTGATCTGTACGGCAGGGGCCTCAACACTGACATTTTTACTGCTTGGTTTAACAACCACTTTTGACTTTGGTGGATCAGAATTTGTAGGTTGTGGAGTCATTGTCCCAGATAGCCTTTCACGGAGATCCCGTGTGTTTGGAGCTGAACTCTTTCCACTCTGAGTTGCAGGTTGAAGACCTTTCTTTTGAAGCTTGAGGCGAAGATCTTGAGCAGTAACTTTGCGATCTTCACAATCACAAGTCATTAAGAAACGGTCAAAACCCATAAGAAAAAACTATTGAAATCCAACAATAGTGGCAACCTATATACTTGCATATGAGAATAACAAAATCAATCCATACTAGTGATCCGAGGTTCATCATCATCAAAGAGATCATGTTCCCACTTGTCATCTTGTCTCAATCTGCAATTAAAATAAGAAAAAAAATGACTTTAAATATATTGTAAAGTTTTGTTTTAATAAGCATTCAATCATCCTAGATGAATTTGCTACATCAGAGGTGCATAGTAACTGAAGCTTATATGCATTCCCAATCATGCAGACTGGAAAGGCAGTTCCTCACAATGTGTCTACCATTTGTAATCACTATTCACCATGATAATATATCATTCAATCTCAGATAGCAACGCAGAGTGGCCAACCCCAAAATTGCTAAATGAAGACACAAAAGCATCTTTAGTTTATTCAAAGTTTGAACTCTATGCAACAGAAGATATTAACAGCATTCCCGTATCCTAATCGAAGAGTAAAACTTGCTGAATGAACTAATTCAAGTAACTGATATTTGCAGAATGATCAAGGTAAACAACGAAATAATTTCTTCATCCTGTGCATATATACATAAGAAAGTAATCACCCAAGAAAGCCCACCACAAATGACTAACCCATCTGTGCCCAATTTTTTTATGCACAAATTAACCAAGGTTGAAAGTGTTTCTAGCAAAGCCTACAAACATGTCTACATGAAAAAGCAACATAAATCCAAAATATACTCATTGCATGAATGAAATCTAATAATACTTCAGAGCAGTGATGGTAAAACAAACCAATTCACCAAATATTTTGCAACTCTGTCATCCCATCATCTGCACTGCAGCATCACTTGACCAGAAATATATAATTTTCAACGGATTAATGATAGATACCCACATACATATTATTAAAGTCTATGAGAGAAAAATTAGAGAGAATGGCGGTAGATTTATGAATCATGTGAGCGAGGTGAGATGGACAGGAATAGGTATAGGAGATTTCTCAAAACTTCCTAGAGTACATGCGGCAGCAGAGGCGAGAGAAGTGAATTAGGGGAGTTCAGCTGGAGAAATTGCTTACAAGCAAAGAGTGGAAGAGAGGGAACAGAGAAACTAGGTAGAGAAGAGGTATTGGGTGCAGTCAGCTATTCATAAGGCTGGTACTCTCCCTTGGGGTCTCTATTAACTTTGTGTTTGGGTAACAAAAAGAAAGTAAAAGAAAATGGCAGAAAAAAGTGTGGGGAGAAGCATGCAAAGAACTAGTACACATTGTCTAATTGTGTTATTATTCACCAAATGAATTCAACATAAGGTTCTCATATTTAATTAGTTAAGAAAAGTTGAAGTCCAATTGTCTAAAATGAATTGTGGGTTAGTTGTAACAGATTTCAACAGAATCGACACAAATAGAACAGAAACAACTAACTGATTAACTATAAGAACTAGTACACACCCGCCTCATTAACTCAGGGTTGAAGCATGAATTGAAATTGATCAGATACCCAGTTTGTCTATATACTAAAAACCTTAGCTTAGACAGAGACTTGGTCGGAATGTATTCCATCTGATAGTGTCTATTAAGCCAATTCCTGCTCAACCCCTCCATCCTCCTCATCAAATCCTCAATTGAACTATCCTTTCTCAATTGAACCAACTGCCCTAGATCAGGAACTCAGATACCAATTTGATAGAAACTTGTATTACTGAGAAAGAACATGGGATACTGGCTCCTTACAACAGGAAAATCCCTTTTGAATTGTGATTACACTAAGAACAGAAAACCACTTCAAAGTTCTACTTCTGGCTTGCACTAAGACTATAATTCCTAACTTAAGAGATTGATTCCCTTCCTCCCTCCAGCTCTTCCTTTTTTAATGTTTCCCTCTAAGACTATATTAAACGTTGACCAAACATGGCTTCGAATGAAACTAGAAATAACATTTCTAGTCATAGTAATTTTAAGAATATCACGTCGTTCATTTATGGCATTACTGATGATGTCATTACATACATTGAATCAAAATTCTTCCCACGGATACCATACCTATATCCATCCATGCAACCATTGAAAGAATTAATAATTAGATCAAACATTAAATTAGCAAACAGCTAAATGCACAATAACCACACCCAAAACAACTTTTTCAAAAAATCACAAAATTATTGTAATGATAACATTGAAATAGAAAGAATTGCAAACCTCTTGCCGGTGATTTGGCGTTGTTGCCGAGAAGAGTCACCGATACCATTCCCATTAAGGCGTTCCTTCACGGACCTCCTCGCTCCACTCTCCACCCGATCAGCATACATCTTCTCCGATTCAAACGTTACGAAATCGCAAGAACAATTAGCCCGAACCCTAATTTTGCAGCGGAAGAGAGCAGAAAATAGAAGGGAGAGTGAGTGCGCACGACTCGCGGAGGAAGGTGCAGGGTTCCCCCAATGCGGAAAGCGTCGCAGAGAATCAAAACCCTAACACCCCTTTTTCTTCCTCGGTAAAGGGTTTTGATTGTTTGAAGGGAAAAGAACGCAAACGAAATTGGAGTCACAGAAAAAGGAAGAAGTTAAGAATCGAAGATTCAAAAGTTGAATGTTTGTGGTGTGTGAGGTCTTGTTTGTGCTGAGGAGAGAGAGAGACAATGGGGCGAAGGGGGTTTCTGTGATTTCAGCTAATGGTTTTGGCGCCCCACGAGAGAACTTTGCAAACGGCGGCGTTTCACAACAGGAAAACAAAGATATTTCGTAGTTCGTACTTGAAGAATTTTATTTTTTTTAAGTTGTAAGAAAAGACAAAAATTAAATGTACTTTTGTAAATGTTATTTGTATTATTTATTAATTAAAATTAAATTTTGTCTTTGTAATTGTAATATAGTTTTGGAATTATTTGTTATTTTATTAAATTGTATTTATGTATTAAAAATATTATGAACATAAATGGTTTTAGAAAAGCTAAAGTATGCAGTACTTGTTTGAAAAGGCAAAATCATAGAATGCTATTTGTGCAACCTGAATTTTAATGAATTATATATATAAGAAAAACTATTATATTAAAAATTTAAATATTTTTGTAAAATAAAATTTGTATTTCTATTATAAACCTTAACGTCTCACGCTAATTATGTTTTCTTTATTTTTCTACAACAATAAAGGACAAAAATTCAAGTTATGATCTATAAATGTGTTTTTTCGAAATTTAAGTTATGTAAGTTTAATTTTTTTTTATTATAAACATATACTATCGTTACTTATTCACTATGTTTCTGCTTCTTTTCTGGGTGTCGATGTTACTTTTATTCATAACTTTTAATTATAATTAATAAAATAAAATTATTTTTCACCTTTTTGAGACAAAATTTTACTATTTTGTGGGAGAAAACTTTTTAGTAGATTCCACATAAAATATTATTTTTCACTTATATAAATGAAAATATCGAAACACATGAAAATTTTCTTTTTCATCCTTATATAATCTTTTTCATTAAAACAAGTAAAGCATAAAAAAAAAAGAATGAGAAGAAAATACTTAATCTAAGATCGAAAAGAACTTTGTTTTTTAAAAAAAAAAAAAACAAGAAGAAAAATATCAAGAAACTCAAAATTTTTGTTAAAGAAAAACAAATATTTCTACGTAAAAAGTTTATAAGGTAATAAAAATAAATATAAAAACTATGTGATACAAAATTTAATTAAATATATCCAATAAAAAGAGCCAACAATAATTCAATTGAAAATCAATACATGGGATTGATGTACAGTGACAATCAATTAAATTAATTGCATATGTTAACTAACTCAAAATGTAAGCAATTGATGATGAAAATTAATTTAGAATTAATTAATTTAATATATATTTTTAAATACTTTTTTATAACAATCTAAATTATTTAAAAATTAAGAATTATAGGTTATTTACGTAAGAGTAAATGCATTAAATTTGGTGTTTGTAAACTTAAATAAAACTTTAATTGATATAATATAATATACAAGAATAATGGTAAAGTAAATTTTATGAACCAAAACATTTTGTTATATAATAGAAGTCTTATCAATCACATTATATTCTTACAATTATTTGTTGTTGATGCTTTTTTGCACTAATAAGTCATGCACATGTTTGGTAATTTATAAGTTCTAAATAGATTGTGCCAAAATCTTATACAAACAACTCCATTCAACATTCATATATAAGTAGGTGATCTCATCAAGTCCACTTCATCCACCATTATAAGGAATACGAAAATCATTGCCCAATAATGCAATCTAACACTTTTTTACACTATAGGAATGAATAAGTGCTGATAAAATCAGCAAATGACTTGTTTTTATCCATTATTTTTTTTATAGGATCTCCAATTACATAAGTTGTGCTACTATAATTTTTAATTTCAAATTGGCTTAAGTTTCATTCCTATTGATGTTTCATATATTAATTTTCTCCTTAAATATCAGTTAAAAGATTAGCTAAATTCATTTTAACTTTACATAATTAATGAATATTATTCAATTTTTTAGTAGTTGTTTTACCACATTATGCCTTATATGTCTATTTTTACAATTGAAAGTTTTATTCATTGCAATGACTTTTATCGCTTGGCAATCACAATGTATTAACATGGATGGTGTTAGCTTTATTCTTAATTAAATATTTGCCTATAAATTTTGATTCTACCCTATATCAATTAGGGTTAACATCACTATATTGAAAACTATAATCATTCCTTCTATTTTTAAGATAAAGAACTTACTAAAATTAAATCACTTGTATGAAATTCATAAAAATTATAAATAACTCGTATAAACATTATAAATAATATGTAACACACCTTATTTTATTAGAGTATAAATTTTTAATTTAATTATATTTTTTGTCCTTATAAATATTGAACATTTTATAATAAATTTTTAAAAAAATTTATTAGAATTTAGAACTCCTACAAGATCACACAGCATGTCATATTATTTATTATTATTTTCATTTAAAATTAATATTATAAATAAATCCCTAAATATATCCTTTCTCTTCTAATTTCCCTTCCCTTCTTCACTGCCCCACACCCCTCCCTCTCCCTCTCCCCCACCCTCTTCCCCTTCCCCTTCCTCACAAACCCAATTATCCAATCCCCTGCAAAAGCTCCCCTCCCCCTAAGAATTGAACTCTAAAATTTTCTAGTTAACTAAATAGGGAAAAAGGGAATAAAACTTCAAATTTTGTTTGAGGGCCAATTAGGGTTCAAGAGCTTACGTAACAGAGAGGTAGTGGCTAAAAATTCGTTTCAGGTTATATGTTCAATTTGTAATACTGAACAAGAGGTAGAATCTAGAGTGATTTTTTCATTTATCTTCTCTTTGCTTGAAAAAGCATTGACTCTGTTTAGAACCTCGTTACTTAATAGAAAATAAATAAAGACTTATCCATGATTTTGACGATTTAGGTTGCCGAGGTTTGTTTTAATTGATTTGATGTAAGTCTTTTAGATTTATATTCAGTTTTAATGGATCTATCCTTTTATATATATATATATATATATATATATATATATATATATATATATATATATATAAATATATATATATATATAATACTAAAACTGACTTTAAAGAAAACTAAAATAAATTAATTTAAAATCTATTTGATATAATTAGATTTAAAATAGAATGACGTGTGATAATCCAACACAATCTAATCCGTCTCTATTCCAAGTTTCACCAAGGCCATGCGAGATAGAGAAATAGGACGAGCTCCCTTTATTGAATTCAAACTCAAGACAAAAGGGGTTACTGACATACAAAAGCAAACCCAAATAAACCAACTAGAAAATTACAAGTAATAAACCAAGGAGCTTAGAAGTTTTTCCGAATAAAAGCTAAGCTCATGTGACCCTTATAACCTTCCCGAGACAGTTGTCCGTGGGCATAGGCACTGGAAAGCAAGTAACGGGACATTCTAGATTTGTTCGCTCCCACCTATAAAGTAAAACAATGAATGAAAGCAGAATTCAAACCATTCCCATCAATATATTGAAAGCTAGCTTGCATCTCCTAAAAAACGATTGCTGGTGTGAAAGTAACGTGAATTTGTGAATAACGAAATTAAACAGTAAATGAAAAAGGGATAAAGAAAGAGTGCTAACTTATAATTAAGGAGAAAATAATGTAGAAATATGGAAATCTCAAGTTTGGCTAGGTCCATTCCAGGACACATCCTACTCCCCCCTCCAAAAGGGTAGAAGGTTCCAGCTTTGGAACCAAAATCCTGCACAAGTCATGAAAACAGATAAATAAATTAAAAATAAGAAATTATAGAGTAATTAGTTGTCCAAAAACAAGTTATATTACATTCAAACTTACATCCCATCTCGAGGGATTAAATTCTTTTGCATTGGGGTAATATTTAGGATCCATATGAAGAGCTCTTATCCAAACTAGTACTCTCCATCCCTTCGGTATCATATAACCTGAAAATAATTGGGTGATGATATAAACATGTTTCTTCTTTTCTTCCTTTCATAAACAGACATAACTAGAAATTAAATAAACACTTTTATATCGACAAACCATTGATGTTCACGTCAGCAGTTGCCTCTCGAAAAAGTGTAAAGGAAATATTTGCAAGTCGCAGCGTTTCGTCAATTACCTGCAAGGCATGACAACATTATTTAATGTATTTTAAAAAATGAACTAATCATAAAGAAAATCAGAGTGTTGATACATGTATTAAAAAATTTAATTTACTATCATCCAAATATACTTACCTTTGAGAGATAGTGCATTTCCTTGACTTCCTTAATACTTATATTTTTTTGCATTGGAGGTCTTCTCTTTATAATTTCTTCCTGCTCTTCCTACAAGATAATACATATAAACAAATATAAATTACTTTCTCCGTAACCATATCAACTTACTTGATAGCATTTAAAAAAACTAAAACGTATAAAATGCTAAAGCGTTCAGAACCATTATTTACCATCAAATACATGCATCAATAATAATATATATAAATGTTCTCTCTCTCTCTCTCTCTCTCTCTCTCTCTCTATATATATATATATATATATATATATATATATATATATATATATATATCATGTTAAGGGTTGTAATGATGATTCATCAGTAATAATCTTTTTTGTATCATAATGTTCTTTTCTTGTGTTTATTTTTCTTCTTTAAACCCTTACTGCTTAAATACCTTTATGGTATCAGAGCTTGATCTATTGCTATGCCATCAGGCATTGTACGGTCCTCTCAACCCATCATACAAGTGCTCTGTCCCTGTTATCAAACTGGATAATGAAAATTTTTTCACATGGAAACAGCAAGTAGTGAGAACCATTAAGGGAGCAATTTGCAAATGATACAATTTTTTCATGCGAGCAAGTACATGTCCATGTATCTACACATGTACTGAGCTGAAAGAATTGGTTTTAGCGTAAAAATAGAGATTTACACGAGCAAGTACATGCCAAAATACATGCTAGTGTACTTCTTGGATCATGTACATTAAGCAAAGTATTTGAAGCAGAGATATATACGGTCAAGTACATGTCCATATTTCCAAGAGTGTAGTTCAATCAGAAGCTTAAAGGGGTGAATTATTAAGGAATCAGAGATATACATGGACAAGTACACGGCCGTGTATTTGAGAGTGTAAATTAATGTGCGTCAGATTTGAGCATCTGTGAGAAAATGAGCAAGGGAGCTGCCAATATAGAAAGGAGATAATGTAAAAACCTAAGGGAATGTTTTGGAAGAAGAAAAAAGTGACGGCTACAATTGAGGATGACAACAAGCCTTTCCTCTCGTTCTTTAATCTTAGATTGTAGTTTGCCTATGTTTAATTTCTAATTTCCTTTTTGAGTACTTAGATGTAATAAACCCTTTGTAATCCTTTCTTGGAATTCTCCTTTAGAGTATTTCAAGTTTTATTTTCTTGAGTTTAATTGAATAGTTTTATTTGTTGGTTGATGATTCAGTTTATCTCCTATCTTATTTTCATGTTTCTAATTTTGAGTAGAAATCTAGCATAAATTGATCATTGTTCATTTGAAAACACTTGAATGCAACTCTATAGATAGAATGACCTAAGTCTTCTGAATTAGGGATAACTCAAATAGTAGAATTCACAAATCAAATTTAATTCAACCTAGGAGTGTTAATTAAGGAAGAGATTCTATTTAGTCAACTAAGGGTTACGAGCTAGACAAAGGTATTGACTTATCTTAGGAATTTTCGCAGCTCTAATAGATTAAAATTGAGTAGTTGGGGGAGAAATCTAGTTATTTAGATGCCTAGGAGGATTTACAATTTAGGTACTCGCTTTATCCATATGAATTTACGTAACCTAGTTTTTGAGATTTTAATTCTTGAAATCTGTTTTCTTTCTATTTGCTATTTTTTGTCTTAGCAAAATTATTATCATAATTCTTTTATTTATGTTCTTTGAAAATTGAGTAATTATGGATTGAAAATCTTAATTAACAGTTTCTGTGGAGCAACACTTGATACTTCTTTTTAGTGATTCTACTGTGACAACGTATACACTTATTCATTGATTTGAGACATCATCTATATTTTCTTTTTCATTAAATAATTTAACAAACATTGTATATTCTTTATGTTGCATATTCAAACAAAGATGAACATGACAAATACGACGAACACAATGAACATTGACATTTATAGATTTTAATTTAATTTAAACAGTGTTTTAAATCCTAAGAAAATATATTGATAACATGAACTGTTAGAGAAGAAAAACACCGATGCTATTGACAAATATGAACATGAACAGTAAAAACATTTTTTACTTCGACTATTATGAACAAATGATGTAGAAAGTGATATTATGAACAACTGATGTAAAAAGTGACACTTTCTATATTGGTTATTAACAACTAATGTGAAAGATCTTGTTTCTACATCACTTGTATCATCTATGTCAGTGCAGAGCTGACATAAAAATCCTTTTTAACTTATGTAAAAAGGTTTTTTTTTCACTAATGCTCTAACAGGGTATATGAAACTTTCCACCTCAATAAAAAATTTCAAACAAAATTCATCACCAAATAAATTTTGTTTTTCCTCCCTTCTTTCCCAAAAATAAACTCTCAATTAAATAAATATTAAAAGATAAGAAATATGTGTGCACGAATATGTATATATACAAGAGTTACATCTAATAAAAAAGTTTCTTTTTGCATGAGAATTAAAACATAAATTTATTTAGAACTAGATATGAATGATCAGATTATAATTTAATCAGAAACAAAGTTTAGAAATCAAGTAATATTTTATAAATTTTATTTAACTTTTATATTTTTAGTGTTAATTTTATGGTAAGATTCAATAGTTGAGTTTGTTCTACTCATTTCTATACAAAAGAGAACTCTTGTTAAATTTTAACGAATATCATGAATAAATTAATATTTACCTTGGCTTTTTTCATGATATCTGGATGCTGTGAAAGATATATGGTTGACCACATCATACCTTGCCCAGTGGCTTCATGAGCCGCAAATAAAAACCCTAACAATAAATCAATGATGTCCTCATCCTCCAATTTCTGACCTTTATCACCTTTCACTTGTAAGAGAGTATCAATAAGATCGTTATTTTCCATTTGACCACTTTTTATCATCATCCTCCTTTCGTCCACAACACATCGAACTACTTTAGCCAGCTTCTTACGTGCCTAATTTTGCATGTAAAAAGTACACCTTAACAACAATAAGTCCTTTTTTTCCCCTAATACAACAATAAGTCCTTTAAACAATTAAATTATTTAAATATTTACTAATTATTTTTTGGCTTAAATATATTTTTAATTCTTACGTTTTTGTAAATTTTTTGCTTTGTTTCATCTAAGTTAATTTTTTTATTTAATTCAGTCCCTATATTTTAGCATTTTATTATTTTAAATCCTTTTAACTGACGTGGTTCCATAAAAAATTTACAATTGAAAACATCTTAATCGATCAGTTCAATAGCAAGGACTAAAAACAAAAAAAAAAATAAAAATTAATTGACTAAAACTAAAATTATGATAAAATATGAGGACTAAAAACACATTTAAGCTTTTTTTTTATAAAGATTAAAAAGAAAAATTTAGATTTTCTATTATAAATACTATTTTATCAACAAATTCAACTGTTTCTTTTTATTGTCTTTTCTTAAAAATTAATATGATAACATTTTAAATATTTGAGAACAATTAATTTGATGATAAATCAAATTTTCGAAACAGCAATAAAACAAGAAAAAGGCGGAGAGAAAGAAAAAGAGAAACCTTGAGTGCTTTGTGGAAAGCAAAACCGGGTGCATTAACGGGGACAGATAAAACGGCATCAAACATAATAGAAAACAGATATCCTATTTTCTCAAGGATTTCCTGACTTTTAGAGCCCAAGAAAACGTTAACGATGACTTGAAATGATATTTTCTTCAACTCTGGCAAGAGCTCAACAGGATCTTTCATGCTGGAAATTTCTTCTAATGCATTGACGACAATGTTCTCGATACGCTCTACGCACATTTCTAACGTACTGTGACCCATAATAGGAGCAGTTACTAGGCGCCGAAAACGCCTATGTTCGACACCAGACACATCATTCAAGGGTCTACTTGGTAGTAGCTCTTTCAATGCTGCTGGATACCCAGGCTTAAAATTCTCATCATCTGTCAATACTCGCTTGCAAATCTCGGATTTAGTAACAATGATGCATGGTTTTTCAAATAGGTGACTCTTGTAAATACCATCTCCTCCATATCTGAAACATATATAATTAAGCAAGGTGAGAGTGAGAAATTATGTAATAATATATCTATTTAGAATATATTCGATAATAATGTTTCACTTTAGCTAATTAGCAATAAGTTAAAGAGGGTTTTAGTGAAAGGACTATGATTCTAAATGGTTAAAAAATTTTAAACTAACGAGGTTTTAGCCATAAGTTAAAGAGAAAGAAAAAGTAAAGAGATGAACTTGGAAACAAGGTTGTTGATGAGTGAATCTGGATGACCAGATGAGAAGTCCTTGAGGAATGTCCACATATTGCCAAAAATAGGCCATCCCATATCACCAGGAGGCAGTGGGTACTGTTTGTTTCTGAATTTTAGATCATAATACCACCAATTCAACCCCCTCAAAAATTTACATACAAAAATGTAGCATGCAAACAAAGTGGCAGCACTCTTCCAAACCCAATTCAATTCCATCTTCGAATCTGTCTCATCCTTCAATTGATCTCTCAATTTATAACTTGATTGCCCTCCATATGAAGCCTCCAATAATTGATCTAATTAATAACGATTTGGCAATAAGGCATGCAAGACATGCTCATCTCGTTTTTCAATTATTTAAATTGCGTACGAGTACGAAATAAAATCACCAATTGATCTAATTAATGTTTAATTTCTTTTCGTTGTCGAAAGAAAAACTTAGTAAATGTTTAATTAATCATAGGATATATATTGACACTGATATTCCAATCCCATAATATATATTGACTTGTACGCAATAACACATGGTTGACAATTTAGTTATATAAAATCTGTAATTAGAATTATTATCAATGTATTTTATACCTGTAATTAAAATTAATATTGATTTACGTACGTAGTTTATAAACCATGTAGGAGCATCGATAATGATACTGACTTTTGACTAAATTATTGTTTCAGAGACGTGTAGATAGATAATAATTTGAAAATAATGATACCGACTTTTGACTACATTATTGTTTCAGAGACGTGTAGATAGATAATAATTTGAAAATAATGTTAAAATAGATAATGATATTAGAATATTTTTCAATTTGCTCCTCTTATAAAGAAGAGATGCAAGATGATGAAGACATAAAATTTATTTATTCTTGTTTTAAAAAATTTTAAACTTACAAAATATTTTAATTTAAATCAACATTAAATATATCTTTAACTTTTTACACAAATCTTTTAAATTTAGAAGAATTATACATAAAAAAAAAAAGCAACGATAACTTTGTATCAAAACATTGAGTTGCTTTTGATAAATGAAGACAAACCAATATATTCTATATATTTACCTTGGCTTTTTTCATGATATCTTATCTGGATGCTGTGAAAGATATATGATTGAGAACATAATACAGATGCCAGTGGTTTTATGACCCGCAACTAAAAATTCTAACAATAAATCAATGATGTCTTCATCCTCCAATTTATGATACTACTGTCACTATTCCTTGTAAAAAAATACTGAAACCTTAGTATTCTTAATAGTTCAATTTCTATTATCTAATATATCTTAAGAAAATACTCAAATTTTTTTTTATAATATATATAAGAGTCAATTATGTCTAAAGTATCAACTAACTTTTTTACATAAAAGCACTAATATCATATAATGGCATAATATTATAGTGCTCAATAAGTTACAAACCTTAGTTTCTTTTAGCCATTCAATTAATTACATCATAAAAGAAATAAAGATCTATGTAGTGACCCTTAAACAGTTCACAAAACATATAACTAGTTGCAACAATCTTAAGTTACTCTCTAATTAGCTCATCCCCTACTCCTCCAGTCTACCTAAAGGAGAGTCATTCTACATTCATAACATTGTCAAAAGACACAAAACAAAGAAGAGAGATGAGTACAAATATTCATAAACAATAATACAAGGCAAAACATATGCTTAAATGAATTAAACATTATTCAGGCATCAATGGTATCGAGCATCAACAATACTTGTGCTTAAATGAACAAAACAACATTCAAGCATCAACCAACAATCAATCAATGTCTTTTTTTTGTGAATTCTCCATGAAGTAATTAGTTAGTTATCCAACATTTTATTTTTAGGTTGAGATTGAGAGTTTTGTATCTGCAATCTTGCTAATGTTATAAGTATATCTTCTCTTTTTATCGGAGACAGAACATAAATACACAATTCTCATTTTATGATCACTACCAGCAGCCCACACTTAAACTAATTTTGATATGCTCAAGTGTCTATCAGGATAGGCTAGCAAAGTCCCACTACCTATGACACAAGTTAACTATGCTTGATTCTCTGTAAGTCTTGGACACTCTCTTATCCCCTATGGTTAGAACAACATTATTTGCTCCTCACATGTACCATGGCTATTAAACCTTTTTCACAATCACAAACACAAATAATATCACAGTCATTAAGTGTTCAACAGGTTTATTATAAATTTGTACTATTCTATCTAATTTAATCCTAATTTGATGATCTCCAGCAACTGTGCCAAATTGGATACACGATCGTACATGGGTCAAAATGATAAAAATCTAATTATTATAGCACGAGACAAGCAATCAGAGTCATCTCTTAAGGAACATTAAAATAATTTATCAAATTAGAGTTTAGAACAGGAAAATTCAATAAAATCAATAAACTAAAATTTAAAAAAAATAAGAGAAGACAATCAATTAATTAAACATCTAATTCAAGAATTAAAAAGAAAATAACAACTCTCAATTATTAAATAAAGAAAATTATTAATATTCTAATTCAAGGGGTTAAAACTTGAATTTGAATGAAACATATATCCAAAACAAGTGATCACACAAAGACCTTCATGCATTTGATTCACATAAAATCAATTAAAATTTAGAAACCTTTAGAATTTAATCAAAATGTATTAATTTTCTGCACCACTTAATTAATCCTAATTTTCTAAAGTTGATTCACACACTTTAAACGAATAATGATGAATTAATTACTTTTTAATTGTAATTAGAACGAATATATTTAGTTCATTAAATTAAATATATTAAAGAGAAGAGGAGAGAACACGAATTGAGAACAAAAATTGTAAACTGATTCTCAAAATTGTTGCGCTTCCTTAATCCTTAAATTATATTACAAAAACTACTCTTCCATGGGTGGAAGAGCACAAAAATTCAAAGTTTTGAGAACAGGAAAGAAGATGAAAAAAAAAAGAGAAAACTTCAAATTAAATCTAAATCTATCCAAAAATAAAAAATCTTAGAACAAATTTGTAACTTGCTCCTTTATTTCGGTCTAGAATTTTTGCATTCTTTTGACTTCATGATCTGAATATGAATTAAAGGCTTGAATGTTAGTTTTTAAATGCCACTAGAATGAGTTCAATTAAATATTTGTATATTGAGATATGGCCCAAATATTGCACGCTGGTTAGATCCACATCCTGCCTCCTTTCTCTTCCCATTTAACCCCAATTTTGACTCTAGACATTAGGATTTAGCTTCTTATTTCTCCGTAAGAGTTGTAGGCTCAAATCTTAACTTTCCTAAAAAAAAAGGATCACATTAAAACACGGTCTATAGTTCAATTTATAATCTAAATACTAAATAATGTTAGAAGGAGTACTATTATAAATTAATTGAATTAAGGCTTAATTAAAACTTAAAAAGTGAAAATAGTTCAAATAAATTCTTTTATGAAAAAAAATTAATATACCAAATATAAAAAAATATACATAAAAATTCAATTCATACGTACAAAAGTAAATCCAGACGAACTAGAAAATTATAAGTTTTTCAGCTCATGTGATCTTTATCACCCTCCCGAAACAGCTGTCTGTGGGCCTACTAAGTGGCAAACAAGTAATGGGACATTCTGGATTTGTTCGCTCCAACCTATAAAATAAATAATTTAGTAAAACAATGAATTAAAGCAGAATTCAAACCATTCCTTAAGCCTCCTCCAAAAGATATCGAAATATTAATTATAAAATTCGCATCAATATAATAAAAGCTAGCTTGCATATCCTGAGAAACGATTACTATTACGTGTTAAAATGACTTGAATTTGTGAATAACCAAATTAAATAGTAAATAAAAATGGATAAAGAGGGAGTGCTAACTTATACTTACCTTTGAAAGATAATGCATTTGCTTGACTTCCTTAACACTTAGATTTTTTTTGCATTGGAGGTCTTCTCTTTATAATTTCTTCCTGCTCGTCCTACAAGATAATACATATAAACAAATATAAACTACCTTCTCTGTCGACCATTTTCAACTTACTTGTTGATAAAGATAGCATTAAAAAAAGAAAAAAAACTAAAACGCATAAAATGCTAAAGCATTAAGTATCATTTATTTACCATCGATACATGCACGTGCCGCCCAATGATGATTATTATTATTATGTTTTGTTAACTTCAATTCTTCAGACTAAAGATAAACAGTTAATAATACTAAAATTTTATTAAAAAAATATTTATTATATTTTTATAATTTTTATAAATTTTTTATTTATAAATACTTAAACTCAATCTTAAGTGTTGCAGTTAACAAAACTCTTTAATAATAAAAGAATATATTTATAATATTCATGACTACTAGTAATTAGTTTAGAGGTTATTAGTTCGACTGTCGGTGTTGCGTAGCCTGCATGTGGTGAGTGTTTACATGTTTAATTTATTAGTTAAATGCTTCCTTACGACCTTCGTTTATATATATATAGAATATCGAAATTTATATCCGTATTACTTATCAAAATAATTTATATAAAATGTTTTGTTTTGTTTTGTAATTTTATTTAATTATTTCAACTCAAAACCCACACGCGAGATTTGTTAAGGTATGTCGTCTATTTTTAAGGAGTATTTTAATAAATGACACTTTTTTACTGTGCTTTAAGAAAAATAAATGATAACATTAATATTATTTTTTCAAAAAATCCGGTGTTTGTTACATCTTTTGGTATATTTTAAAAAAATTCTTCAATTTAGGAAACCTAATAACATAAGTTTAATAGGGTTTATGAAACTTTCCATCTCATTTAAATTTTTTTAAACAAGATTTATTACTAAACAATTTTTTTCCTCCCTTCTTTCCCAAAATGAACTCTCAATTAAATAAATCTTAAAATATAAAAAATATGTGTGCACGAATATGTATATATACAAGAGTTGTATCTAATAAAAAAGATTTTTTATATGAGAATTAAAACATAAATTTAGTTAAAACTAGATAGGGTCAAAATTATAATTTAACCAAAAACAAAGTTTAGAAATCAAGTAATATTTTATAAATTTTATTTAACTTTTATATTTTTAGTGTTACATTTATAAAAGTTATCACAATATATATATATATATGAAAAAGATTTATTTACATTAATATAAGTCTAAAATTTATTAGACTCAATATAAACTATTTGTTTAACTTATATTTAATAGTAAATAATAAATTATAACTTGTTATCAGTTTTCTTCTTTATCAAAAACACATTAGACTATTTTAGCCACCTTCTTGCGTGCCTAATTTGCCATGAAAAGTCAAGCACACCATCAACACCAATAAGTTTTTTAAAAATTTAAATTATTAAATAATCTTTTAATACTTAAATCATTATTATACTATTTTATAAAGATTTTTGTTATTAAATAAAGTTTTTAACACCACTTTAAAATTTATAAAAATGATTTTAAAATTCTTGACTATTTTTAAGAAAAATAATTTATCACCAAATTAAACTTTTTATACCGCTTTAATCTTTTTTATAAACTAATATTATAGATATAAATTTTCGAGAAAAATTATTTATATTTTTAAAATAATAATTTATGAAATCGTTATTCTAGAGTTTGAAGATAAATTATATTTTTAGTTTTAGAAAATTAATTTTTTTTAATAATAATAAGAAGGAAGAGAATAGTATCAGTATCAAGTCTTTATATATCAGCATTAATTATTTTACCGTAACATGCCGGGTAAGAACTGGCCGAACCTAATGATCATTGGAAGAGTTTTAATTCTGTTCTTCCATCATAGACGAGAGGAAATGATTGATTCCGCATTGTGAACACCCTTATCCAACTGTTCTAGAGCATGCATGATTTAATGCATTCATACACTTTAGAGAGGGGGGTTGGCCACTTTATCTCTTTTTCCTTCACAAGGATAATGGTGTGAGATTGATGATCCAATGGTTGGGACAAACCTTGATTTCATTAAAATCCTTATATAGCATGGTTTAATGCATTTGTACACTTTACAATGGTTTATTCTTTATTTAACTTGCTTATTAGCATTCCTTGGCATCTTTCCTCTAAGGATTAGTCATATAAATTTTGAGGCACGCACTATTAAAATAAATAATTTAATTAATATTTATGTAAGAAGTTGTCATCATATAATGATTGCAACATAAATCTGAACATAAAATAAAAGTGTATGCTGTGGTACCTAAAATATTTTTATGGGTACGTACTTAAAAAATTTATAACAATAAAAAAAAACATATAACAAGTTAAAAAAAAATATATTATTAAATATAATAAATATAATAATTTATTATTAAATAAAGTTATTATTTAAAAATATGTATAAATATTTTGTTTTAAATAAAATATAATTTTTATGTATTATAAATAAAAAAATTATAACATAATATATTCATATAATAATTAAATATTATTAATAATAAAATTAAGAATATGAAAATATATTAATATAATATTATTATTTTATTTTTCAATTTTAATTTTTTTAGTTTTGATTGCATTTTGATCTTGTTTGAATATTTAACCGCTCTTCAGCTTGTTTAAATATAGCAAATATAATAATTTATTATTAAATAAATTTATTATTTAAACACGTGTCTAAATATTATTGGTTAAAATTTTTTATGTAAGGTGTCCTGAAAATATTTAAGGAACCACAAAATTTACCTAAAATTAATTAGTAATAAGTTTTAAAAAGTTTATTTTAATAAATCATATTAAAAGGTTATATTAAAATATACCAATATAACATTATAATTATAAGTTATTTTCACAAGCTCTTCATAAGTTTTATACAATTCTTTCTTGACTCTCTTTGAGAGTTTAGAGGGAGAGGGAAGGGAAGATAAGAGAAGGGAGGGGGAAAGGAGTTAAATCCCTCCCTTGTTTGGATGTTTAATATTGAAAAGGAAGAGTGACAGGTAATTTAAATATATAAATGATATTATTATATTTTACATCTTTTATTTATATTTTTTATTTTTAAAAAATAAATATTTTTCTTTCTAAAAAAATTAATAAATTAAAAATTAATATTTTTGAAATTAATGTTTTTATTTTTTTAAATTTTTTCAAAAATATCATCATTTGGAAAACTAACATTTTTTTTTCAAAAAAAAGTTAGAATTCTATTCGTGAAAAAGTATGAGCGGGTGAGTGGGAGAACTTAAAAAATCAGTGTTCTTAGGGTTGTGGAGGGTTTAGAAAAACTTTCAAAACATTCCCTTCTTAATTAAGCAACTTCCAAATAAGGGTTAACCCCTTCTAACTTCTTCCTTCTCCTTCTCTTCCCTCTTAAACACAACTCCGAAACATAGCCTTACTTAAAAAATTGCTAGAGCAAGATGATGCTTGTCAATTTTAAATAGGGTGTAACTTGAATAATATTACCAAAGAATATTAACATAAAATTGATTTTACATAACTATAAGTGAAAATTTTATATGAAAATTTATATTATATTAACAATATCACACTTCTCTCCCTTCCTTTTCTTCTTAATGAAAATTTTATAAGAAACATAGTTAGAAATAGCATTACTCTTCTAAATTTCTTGTATCTCTTTTATTTTTAATTTTTTTATTATATTACATCACATTTTTATTTATCTTTATGTTTTTATTTCTCCTTCCATTTATGTTTTACATTAATTTTCTAATATTTGACAACACCAATTCAACTATAAAACAACAGTAAATTAGGAACTATTAAGAGTAAAATTCAGGAAAAAGAACTGATTGTATGGGAAATACTTCAAGAAGTTACGTGGGAGCATCCCATATTGCTGAATAGAGCCTCTACTCTGCATAGATTAGACATACAGTCATTCCAACCCATTTTAATAGAAGGGCGTGCTATTTGTTTACATTCATTAGTTTGTAAGGAATTCAATGCACACTTTGATGGGGCAGCTAAATAGCTTAACACTTTTTTTTTTTTTTTGCTATTAAAGGGGGTAAAGCCCAACAACCAAAACTACACGAACAGTCTAGGAAATATTAGACTACAAGAATCTAAACTCAAGAAAGGGAGAAGAGAAGGAAGAAGATCATAGAAATAGGAGATGGAGACAAGCAAATCTAAGCCTAATTTGGCAAAGAAGTCAGCACACATATTGACCTCCCTACAAATATGTAAAAGCCTAACAAATTTAATGGCTTTCAAAGCTCCTCTAATCTTACAAATTAAAGGATATAAAGGATGATTAGTAGGCTAAATCTTCAAGATGAGAGCAATTTCCTCCTTGAAATCAGATCCAATCCAGATAATTGGTATATTAAGTTGGGTTACTAACTGAATGTCAAAGAAAATACTATAGAGCTTAGCGGCTATGGGGGAACAAAACTCAATTTTGCCATAAAATCCAACAATGCAATTTCCTTTAGCATCCTTAATGAGACCTCTATTGGCTGCAACACCTATAGCTTTAGACACAGTCCCATCAATGTTGAGTTTCAGGTGATTAGAAGGGGAAGGCAGCCATCTAATCTCACCATGATTTGAGCTCTGGAAGATGAAACATTCTTGCAATACAAAGAAAATGAGTCAGCATCAAACATTGCATTAAGAGATAGTTGATCAGGCTTGGCTATTTGATTTTGAAAGATGAAATTATTTCTGTCCTTCCATAAATGTCAAATAACAGACCCAAAAATCATACTCTAATTCTTGAACCTATTAGGAACAGTAGAGGAAATGTTATTTAACGGTCATGATGACAGTCTCAAGCTAAAAATGTTTACCCATTTATCAAGGAAAATAAAATGGTTCCAAATAGTTTTAGCCTTGAAGCAGTCCCTAACAACATGGATTACAGATTCTAGAAATTCTCCACATCTAGGACAAATAGGAGAATTTGTCATTCTCTTCTTGACTCTTTCCTCATTTGTGAGTAATTTTTCATGGACTGCTTTCCATAGAAATAAAGAAATTTTTGGAGGGCCTTCCCATCTCCAAACAGCTTTGAATAGGGCCTAGTCCACCTGTTAAATTGTATATCCTAACTTAAAATTTGGTAAGCAGATCTAATGGAGAAAATTTCATTGTTGGTCAAGGACTAGAACACAGAATCATGGCAATTAGTAATGGAAGGAGATCAAATTAAGCTAATAATTTGGCAAGTTTGAACAAGGAATGTAAAGCCAATTTTACACCAGTCTCAATCACCATTTTTAGTGAACATGGCAATAGGTAAGTCCAACTCAAAAGTAGGAACTTGGAAAGTAGCAAAATCAGAGAGATTATTGAAATTTGTGACCTAGTTATTAGACCATAATTTGATGGATAGCTCATCTCTCACAGTCCATTAGCCTTTATGAAAATACAGTGATATTGACAATAGGCCTTCCACAGTTGAGATGTCTTATTATTATTCTTAAGATAGTTTTTGCTACCCATTTTAAAATTATATTTCTGGATGAGAACTTGGACTCATAGGTCCTCAAAGGAGGAATTAACCAACCTCCACCACAACTTCATCATGTAAGATTTATTCAGAGTAATTAGGCCTTTGAAACTCATCCTTTTTTATTTTTTGGAGCACAAATTGTATCCCACCTAATGAAGTGACATTTCCTACCACTCAAGGATCCTCATATAAACTTTTTACAGATGCTAGTAATTTCACTACACACAAATGTTGGGATTGTGAGAGATTGCATGACACAAGTTATGATACTCATAAGACAAAATTGGGTCAATGTTACTTTACCAGCTAAGGACAAAGAATTCATTTTCCATAGAGAAAAATTTTTCTAATCTTGTCAATAAGAAAGGAAAACTGGTTCTTAGTGGGTTTTCTAGAAACAATAGGGACCCCTAGGTACCTACCAAGTTGCTTATAGGGGTTAATTCCTAAACATTTAGAAATGGAAGTACTATTGGCTGGATCAATATTCTTGAAGAAGATAGAGGATTTGTTTTTGTTAATAGCTAGACTAGAGGCAGCACAGAAGCTATGTAGGATTTCCTGAATAATTTTAGCTTGGTTAATATCAGCTTTAGATATAAGAATGATATCATTTGCAAAGAAGAATTGGGATACTTTAGGACCTTGACTACTAAAGGGGAAATGGTTCCATTTATTGCTATTAATTTTATCATTAATTAAATGGGCAAGTTTCTTCATATACAGAACAAAAATGTAAGGGGAAATTGGATCCTCTTGGCAAATTCCTCTAGCTAAAAGGCTCAGTTAGCTCATCATTCCAATTAATGAATATGGAAGAAGAAGAAATACAGTGTCTGATTAGATCGAGAAGATTGGTTAGAAGGCCTATTTCTTGAACAGTTTGGAGGATAAAATTCCACCTAAGTTTATCATAAGTTTTCTCAAGGTCTAGTTTAATAATCATGTAGTTGTTTCTATTTTTCAGGAAGGAGAAGGACTGAGCAAGTTCTTGTAAAATGTAGGCATTATCAATGTCCTGCCTACCAAGCATGAAGCTAGTTTGGTTGGTTGACACTATGTGGAGTAGAGTTGCTCTTAGTCTATTAGCTAATTTTAGTTATAATTTTGTATTACATAAGGAATTCGGTCTAAAGTTACTAATATATTCTGGACTGTCCATTTTGGGAATAAAGGTAATAGTTGTATCATTTACCTGAGTAATTTTGGTAGGGTTATGAAATATGTCCAAAACAAAATTTAAGATAAAGCGAGCCCAAAAATCCCACTGGTGTTTATAATAGATAGCATGAATTTCATTAGGTCCAAGGAATTTATAATTACCAATGGTAAATAAAGAGGCTTTAACCTTTTCTAGAGAAATGGGAGAGGATAAGCTTAGGATATCACAATCCCTAAGGGTGGGGAAGGAGTTAATAGTAGAGCGGGCAGAAAGGATGAGTGGTTGATTAGAAAACATATTCTTAAAATAATAAAGAGCCAGAGCTTTTAATTTCAAGGGATTATGCTCTCAAATATCATTCCCATCTTTTAAAGCTTCTATAAATTCTCATTTCTTCTAAAAAGACCAACTTTGTGAAAAAATTTGGTGTTTCTATCGCCTAAACTAAGTCATTTAGATCTGTAATGGTGAAACTAATAAGTTTCTTCAAGATTCAAAATATGTTGATATTCTGTCCAGAGAGTTGTCATGAGTTTAAATAAAAAGGGATTATGTCTTTTGCCTAGCTTATGGGAGATGCCACTCATTCTGCTTATTAACAGTTTCTTGTTAAAAATATTACCAAAAGTTGACTTATTCCACTCAGCAATGTTGGATGTGAATCTCTGGACATTATCTACCCAAGAGCAAGTAAATAGCTAAAAGCTTTGAACCTTGCTTTGAACCTGATTTGGAAATTCAGGATGGGACAACCACAGAGCAAGAAATTTAAAGGGTTTCTTATAGGAAGTCTTTCTATGGTTAGTTCTAATTCTGAGCCAAAGCTAGCATGATTAGATTTAAGTATAAGTATGTGGGTTACTAAACTATTAGGGAAGGACATTCTCCACTTGTCATTTGTAACAGCTATATCAATTCTCTCTTTTAGCTTCCCTCTTTGCCAAGTGAAAGGGTTATCCTTATAACCCAGATTAGAAAAATCACAAATATTAAGACACTCAACAAATTTCTTACTTTGATAAATACTAACTGAACTACCTCTAGAGTTTTTTTTCTAGTCATATAGAACCGAGTTAAAGTCCCCATCCAAGCACTAGGGGCTTTGAACAGTTTTACTTAATCCCATTAATTCTTTCCAGACTCATTCCTAGCCTTATCTTAAGGGCTAGCGTATAAGGAAGATAAAATCCAATCAGGTTAATCTAGGTTACTGATTTTAAGGTGAATTACAAATTTGGACTTAGATATAATAGAGGCCCTAACCTTTAGTTTGTTCCAACAGCACCAAATTTCCCTTGAGAAACCTACAACATCTACTTTGACTGGCCTTCTCACTAAGGTCCTTTTGCATGATTCTCATTAGGTGAAGGATCTCATCTTATCTACCCTTAATAGGTGATTTAGGAGTAAGAACAATAGGGGACTGGAGTCTATTCAAAGGGTCATTATTAGTCTCATGCTCACTATTCTCATTTTTACTTTTATATTTAACTTTAGAAGATTTTATAGAATTATGATGAGAGTTATGGTTAAGGGAATCTTGGCTATTATTTTTTTATTTAGGGAGAATAGGTTCAGAGTGACCTTTGACATAGGGGCCAGTTTGAGAGTTTTTCAACTCTTGATTATCATAAATGTCTTTCTTATATAGGAAATTAAAAGTGTTATTCAATACATCAAACTTAGACCCTGTAGAAAACTCCTTACCTCTCCCATGGAGGTTGGAGTTGTTAGTGTTTCTAAACTGCTAACTTTTTTTCTAATAGGATTTTTAGTTAACGTCCATGGCTCAAATCTGCTATGGTCCTTCATTTGACTATACTTCTGTTTTGTCTAATCACTAACCCTAGTTTGGCTTACTTATTCATTAGGTTTAGTTTCGTCCCTTATCCTAGAATTGCTAGCTAACTGATTTGGGTCTATATTATGTTGGCCTAGCTTAGTGTTCTCGCTACAAGTTTCAACCCTGTGCCCATATTTTCCATAGTGAAAGCATATCAAGTGAAGACCCTCATACTCAACTTTAAAGTCTTGGCCAAAGGTTTTAAAAGATGATATTAATTTCCTATTTAGGTCTAATTCCATGTAGAACCTAGTAAACTTACCTCTAGATATTAGAGAAGTGTGGAGATCTATCTTTAACATAGAACCTAAGCAAGACCTAACCTGCTAGAGGAATTTCTCATTATAGAGTTCTAAGGGAAAATTAGGAACATGCATCCAAACTGCTATATTCTTGAGGCTATAATCTTGGGGCCTAAATAAAGGCCTCCATCTCTGAACTAGGATATAGTGGTCTAGAATTAGCCAGAGGCCCTAGAAAAGGACAAATTCATAATCTTCAAGATTTTCAAATTTTACCAGAAAAAAGTCATTGTTCAGATCTAAGATTTTTAGGTTACCATTCCTACCCCAAATATTATTCATCTTTTGATTAAAGAAATTAAAACTAATATTTTTTCCTTAAAGTTTCACAGTTAGAGTAAATTTCCATGGATTGCAACAAAGTTCATAATCTTCTATATGTATTTTAATTTCTAGGCAGAGGTTTTGGGCCTTATATGCCCTTATTGCCTGATTATCTAAATCTTGGGGAATATTTAGGTCTTCTAAAATCGATTTCACAATCCCAGCATCATTGAAACCTAGATCTAAATCATAACAAGCCATAACCTTTTCTTTGTAAGACATGCAAGATGGAAATTTAGGGAAAGAAGACACCTAGTTTCTAAGCTCTTGGTCGTGGGTCTTTCCTTGGCAAAGTGGATCAACCATATTCATAATGTTTTCTGCATTCATTTTAACCTTCTTCGTGCTCCTTACCATCAGATCTACTTCTTCCATGGATTGCATCTCTTCTTCAAGTAGATCCATCTTCCTTCCTTACCCTCAGTCTAAAGGGATCTTTTGTTGACAAGCTCCTTCTTGTCGCTTCTCTATCTTCTCACATAGTCCTCCAAAGAAAAAGTGGCGCAACACACTAAGGGGGAAAAAGGTTAGGACTGAGAAGCCTTAGCAGGGATGCACTAAGTCGCAATCTATTTTTTCTTTTATAGCTGACTGATTTTTCTAACACATTAAGTTTTTTAGACATTAATTTTATAGTATTTGATTTATTGGTATTTAATTATAATTATTAATTTCATAAAAATAATATATGTATTTTGTAAATACTCAATTTTGTTTGACTATAATTTTATTTAATTAAAATTAAATTTAAAATAATTAATATAGTTAATTTAAACATAAGCAAATATTCAATACTTATGTTCGTTATTCACATGGATACCTATGTACATTTAGTGTGTGAAAATTGAATCATATAAATAAAATTGATTAAATAAAATAATCTAAAAAAAAGTAATATTTTAAAATAAAATTTATATAACTATACCAAATATTTTAAAATAATAATAAATATATTTAAAATAGAAACCAAAAATAAAGTTAAAGACTAAAACAAAGTACACTAAAATAATAAAAATATATTTTTTTTCTAAACTAAGAGATTAAAATAATTTAATAATAAATTATTTAAGTTTTTTTTTTGACAAAAACATAAAATTTCGTTAGATAAAACTAAATATTCAAAAATAATAAATTTTATAAACAAAATTTTCATTTTTTAAAACTATTTTGCTTAGCAAACTAATAGAGGATTTTTTTCACCCTCTTTCACATTTATGAAATTTTTCCTCATGTCACCAACACATACTAAATCATTTTTTCATAACTATCAAACAACTACATCTTTTGTGGGTCATGGAGAGTGAATAATGCTAGCAACCCTTTTTTCAACATATTTTTTTATTATTAGTTAAATTTTATTAAAAATACAAAAAAAAAACATGAATTTAAGAGTGAAAAAGAGTGATATATATTTTTTTTTATAAATTTTGATAAGTAATAGAGAGTATGTTGTTAAGATTTTTTCCTTTAAGGAGTTCACACATACACAATCTCACCTTTTTTTTTTATTCTCACCTCAACACGTTAGAGAAGGTTGTCAATATATTTTGTTTTGTTTCTAGCATGCTCCAAAAGAAGCATGAGCACCGTATGAAAAAGGAGAACTAAACAAAGAAAGTGGGTTCGAAAAAAAATTGGTGGTAGTGCAAGCAAAAAGGAGACGACTCTGCATTATTCGCATTCTACTGTGATACAACTCAATAGTCACTGTTAGTTTCTTCTTTCTTGGTATTTCTATTATATTTTTGGTTCTCCATTATGTCTACGAAACATCAATATCCATCCCTTTGAAATCGTACACATTTACGAGCTTAAATGATTCTTTACGAGTTTGGATTTAATGATTTAGAATTATTTTGCATGTGAAGAATGTATGCCTTTTGATTTGTGACGAGAGAATTTTTGTTTTGAACTTGGAATCATTACCCCTGAGCAATTCTTAAATATTAGATATTTTGATGGACATAGTGTGAATACTCAAATTTTGTTTAATTTTTTTTTAAATTATGGATTTATTTTATAAAAAGGGAATGGAAATAAACTATTTTATGAAAATTAGAATTTACTTTTAACAAATTAGGAAAATTTAGATTTGACTATAAAAAAAGGAGTGGAAACATTGCAATAAGTGAACCAAAAAATAAGTAAAGTCTTTGAGTATGAAAATGGAACTTGGATAAAAAATTTGGAATTTTCCTAATTTTAAGTGCATAAAAAACAAAGAGAAGCCGTTAAACGGGGGCCTAGAAAAATTTAGAGAGGAGGGGATTTTGCTGGTAAAATATAGAAAAGAGAAAGATATTGGAAGGGAGAAAGAAAGAAAAGCAAACAAGCATAAGGTGCAAAATTTTCAAGTAAGTTTTTATCATTGTACAAATTTATTTATTTACATATTTCTTCCATTAAATGAGCATTTCATACATCAACTGAATCCCATAATATTTTATTTATTTAAAATTCTATTATACGAACTGCCACTGGCCGCCACCCTCTGTCGCCAGCCGACCACCGCGCGTGGCTGCCACCTGCCATGCCTCTACCAGAGTTTGGCTACTCACCACCATGAAATCTTCTTCTTCCACCATTCTTTCTCTTTTTGTCTCTTACTACTTTCAACGACCCAAAATCCAACATCCTCTCTACTCATTCTCCTCTCTCTCAAACCACCACCTTCAAGCATTAAGATTTACTACATCTTCACTCACCATTTTTTCTCTTCCTTAACCCATAATCATTGTCAAGCATAAGACCTATAAGGGAAGTTCCTCTCTTATCTTTCTCCTTTTCTCTCTCACACTGACCTCCACCACCCAAAATCATGACCTTCATCAACCTTACCTCTAACCTTTCCATAACTCTAAATCCTATATTCCCAAATGTAACATCCCTTTTCATTTTTTGATAAATTATATTTTGATTCATGTTAAGTAGTATACATTTAGAATAGAAATGGAGAATTTTAGAGAAATTTTGGTGTAGGAGATCAGGCGAGATTTACCTTGTAAAAATGCAAAGTTGCAAAGCTATCTCGCTCAAGCGAGATAAGATAAATTTCGCCCAACTGTTACCTTGCCCAAGCGAGAGTGATCTCGATCAGGCGAGCTAGGGATCTCGCTTAGGTGAGGACCTATAGGAAAAATATTATGTTTTCTGGACACCATTTCGCTCACATGAGATAGAGCTCACTCAAGCGAGCATATCAAAAAATAGTGGGCGAGATCACTATCTACATATCTCACTCAGGCGACAGAGCCGTCGCTCAAGTGAGATTTCGTCACTCAAGCGAGTTGTTCCTCGCTCAAGCGAGAATGCGCAGACCCTGAAAATTGTTTCAATCTCATTTGTTTCTAAACTCACTTCTCTTTGTTTTCTCTGAACTCCTTCTTCTTTTTACCTAGATAAAAGCCTTAGAAACTCTGTTTTACCTTAAAAGTCAAGCTTGGACGTTGAAGCTAAACGATTCTAAGTAAGTTTTTTTAGATTAAACTTAGTTTTCTCTGATCGTTCTTCTTGATTTTGTTTCTTATGGATATCTCTTGGTATTCAAGAGAACCTCTATATTGACTCTTGATCCTTTTAAATATCCCTCCATGAGCTCATCTTTGAGGTAAGGATAGCTATATTTTATCGTTATATTACAATATTTATTTTATGCTTATAGAGCACTGTTATGTGAATATTGTATGAGAATAGATGGTTGAGATATCTTTTGAGTGAATAATGGATGAAAAGATATTTGTTTGATGAGTTGGACTGTTTAGTCATTTAGACTAAGTGGGTAGTATATATTCATAAGTATTATATGATGATTGTTTAATGTGAAACATTATAAAATTTGCTGAATGATTATTATGAGATTTTTGTATGAAATATGTTCGGGTAAAATGATATTGATCATAAAGGAGTAAATAGTTATGACTATAACAATAAGTGTATGAGTGGAATAGACTAAAATGAAATTAGTATGGAAGTTCTTTACTAAGCACGATCTTATGAATAAGAAAGAAAATAACTCTGAGAATGACCTAAGAGTCGGATATAGATAGAATCTAGTGTGAATAGTTACAAAGATACACTGGGTATAGAGTCTGGATACGATGAAAATCTAGGAAAAACGTAGGGTGATGGGCTAACTGGCTACTATTTATCTAGTTGAATAAGACCTCGAGAAGTTTTGAAAGTATCGGTATCTGTGATCACAGTACACTGGAGTGCGTATTGAGATAAGAGAAAGGAAAATGGATAATAAATTATTGAATGTTATGTGTGATGTGAATATGTTGTAATATGAATTCATGAAATTAAATATGTTGTATTTACGTTAAAAATTTGATTTTATGATAAAGGTTTGTAAAGGATAGAATAGATGCTCATCGTTACTAATAATTTTAGAAAATCAGGATGACAGAGTCTTAGGGAAGGATTAGACTAATAGATAGATGCGTAAAGTTTAGGTTAAACTATGTATTTAACGAATATCAAAGAGTATGTTATTTTAAATTTGTTGTACTTGTAAAAGATGAACCTAGGGTTTTTGTTATGATAGAGATGAATTTATCTTGTAGTACTCTTTTTGACTTTCCTAGGAATAGAATACACCAGACTTTGTGTGTGTGTGTATATATATATATATATATATATATATATATATATATATATATATATATATATATATATATATATATACACAGAGGTACTGTTAGAATCCCAATAACTCTTACATATCTATTTAACTACCACGTCCATGACTTTATTGGAAGACCATACAGATAGACCTTTGAGCATGTCACTGACACAGAGGTTAGAGCTGATTTAGGCGATCGCTACTTGCGATCGAACGAGAATTTAGATTTAGAAGACTTAACCGAGATATAGAGTTGAGTAGTAGAGATGAGTAGGATCGGTCTTCAGTAGTGGGTTTTGGGAAAGACTGTTCTGGGACTCATATATGGTTATGAATTGTAAATATTATGATTATGTATATGTTGTGTTAAGTCTCATTCATTTTGACAAACAGTTTGTAAAATTTGATATGAAAGTATGTAATTTATATTCAATTTTCCCAAAATGAAGAATACTCAGTGTAATTGTGATATTTATTTATTCTTTACTGTATTTATTATTGTTGTTATATTAGTATTGCAAGGTTTTAAATTCTCATTTACATACAGAAAAACAAAGAAAATTTTTATTAATTTGCTATAATCAATTCATTGAATTCTGTAAATGATGGTTTATACCACCTATATGTTGGGAGAAGAAGTAGAGGACTGGTGGAGGTTCACCAGTCAAACAATGCTACAAGAAAAAGGGTACATTTACTGGGAAGCTTTCAAGGCATGTTTCCTAGGGAACTGTTTCCTTTGAGATTTGAAGAATATGTTGTGAGATTCCATGGGCTTATGAAGTACTAGCCTCATTTTCAGGATGAGGATGGAGATGAAGATCTGTGCGCCCAGTTTGAGAATGGGCTAAGTCCAGAGATATGGGTAGCAGTCAGTGTCTTCCAGTTGACTGACCTGCCAACATTGGTCAACAAATGTTGAATCTCTGAGGCAAATTCTATAAAGACAAGATCAAAGACCTCCAAGGTTCCCTAGAGGACCTTACTCGGGTGCTAATTAGTCTCAGTCTAGGGGGACTACGTTTCAGGGAGGTAGTAGTAGTGGTTCCAACTTCTCAAGGGGACTAATGAGATGTTTTAGATGTGGAGGACCCCATTTAGTGAGAAATTATTTATAGCCACCCTCGGCTTGTGGAATTTGTGGGAAGATGGAGAACTCTGCAAATAACTGTTGGTCAGCTCCTTAACGGAGTGAGAGTGCAAGTGGAAGCAATTGGCCTACATCTAGAGCAAGTAGTGGAGCAAAGTCGAGTGTGCACGGCAAAGTTTTTGCTTTGAGTGGGTTTGAAGCATCCAAGTCTGATGAACTGATTAGAGGTAAATGTATCATCAATGATAGACTCTGTGATGTCTTGTTTGATTCCAGTGCTACACATTCCTTTGTTTCTATGGATTGTGTGAATTATGTTGGACTGCCAATATCTTCCTTGCCTTGTAATGTTGTAGTGTCCACTCCTATAGCTAAGTCTGTCATAACTTCTATTATGTGCTTAGGCTGTTCTGTAATGATTCATGGTAGAAATTTCTGTGTGGACTTAATTTGTTTACCGCTTTCTCAACTAGATATTGTTTTGGGTATAGATTGACTGTCATCCAATCGTGTTCTGTTAGATTGTAAGGAGAAAGCTTTAATCTTTGGTGATGATACACCAAAAAACTCTAGACTCCTAAATATAAGTGAAGCAAGGAGGCTTTCATGGTATTATTTTCTACTGAGATTGATAAGGTCGTGAAAGCTGGGCATATTCTAGTAGTGCAAGATTTTTTTAAAGTTTTTCTAGAAGATGTAACAGAATTGCCATTAGAAAGAGAAATTGAATTTGCTATTGATTTGATTCTGGCCCAATATCTATCGTGCCATATTGAATGTCACCAGTGGAGTTAGCTGAGGTGAAAAAACAAGTAGAAGATTCGTACAAAGACAATTTGTAAGGCCAAGTGTGTCATCGTGGGAAGCTCCAGTACTGTTAGTGAAAAAAAAGGATGAGATATGAGAATATGCATTGATTATCGCCAGTTGAATAAGATGACGATTAAGAATAAGTACCCTATTCCTTGGATTGATGATCTTATGGATCAATTACGAGGAGCCTCGATATTTTCAAAGATCGACTTGCGATAAAGTTATCATCAGAACCAAGTGAAGAAGGAAGATATTTATTGATGATATTTTGATCTATTCCAAGCATCATGAGGAGCACGCTGAACACTTAAGAATTATTCTGCAAATACTGGGTGAAAGGCAGCTTTATGCAAAGTTGTCAAAGTACGAATTTTGGCTTCCACAAATCCAATTCCTAGGACTTGTTGTGTCGAAGGAAGAAATTATGGTTGATCCAGCAAAAGTAGAAGCAGTGGCTCAATGATCGAGACCTACCACTCCCACCAAAATTAGGAGTTTCCTTGGATTGGCTAATTATTTTAGAAAATTCATTGAGGAATTTTCTAAAATAGCGTTACCTTTAACAAAATTGAAGAGGAAAGGAAAAGACTTCGAGTGGAATGAAGAATGCGAAGTCAGCTTTTAGAACTTAAAGGAAAGGTTAACCTTGGCTCCAGTGTTGATTTTTCCGGAGCTTGAGCAAAAGTTTGAGGTATATTGTGATACTTCAGGACAAGGACTTGGGTGTGTTCTGATGCAATCAGGAAGAGCAATTGTGTACGCTTCTAGACAACTCCAACCTCATGAAGTCAATTATCCCACACATGACTTGGAACTAGCAGCAGTAGTATTTGCACTTAAAATCTGGAGGCATTATCTGTTCAGATCGAGATTCGAAATATTCAGCGATCATAAGAGTCTAAAATATCTATTCGACCAGAAAGAGTTGAGCATGAGGCAGAGACAATGGATGGAGTTTGTCAAAAATTATGACTTCACGTTATCTTATCACCCCGGGGAAGCAAAATCCCTACACTTTTCTGCCATGATGATAAAGGAGTGGAAATTGATTGAAGAATTTAGATATTTGAATTTGATGGTAGAAGTGCGACCAAAAAGTTTATACTTAGGTACTTTGAAAATCAATAATGATTCCCTGATGCAAATTCAGAATGCTCAACTAGAAGACCAATATCTGCAAGATAGGGTACAACCAAATAATGAGACTAAGGGCTCAGAGTTTTATCGTGACTCAAATGGACTTATCAGATTTAAGGGCAGAGTATCCGTTCCTCAAAATGAAGAATTGAAAAAAATGATATTGGAAGAGGGAAGCATTGGCATGACACCTATGAAACATTGTGTGGAAGAAGGTGTTGAACTCCTTTATGCTGGTACAAAGCTGGAGAAACAATTCTGTATGCACCTTATGTAGTACAAAGATAGAATAATCAAGTGAAGATGATTAAAGCAAAGATAAAGACTGCCTAAGATAGACAGAAGAGCTATCATGATCAGCAAAGAAAGTCGTTAGAATTTCAAGTTGGTGATAATGTGTTCTTGAGAGTCTTACCCATTACTGGAGTCGGTAGGGCATTCAAGTCCCGAAAGCTATCTCCCAAGTTCATTGGACCATTCAAAGTTTTAAGTGAAGTTGGTCATGTGGCTTATCATATTGCCTTACCCCCAAATCTATCCAATTTGCATCCTGTATTCCATGTGTCTCAATTGAGGAAATATATTCCAGACCTCTCTCATGTGACTGAACTTGATCCAGTCCAAGTTAATGAGAATTTGTCATATGATGTTTACCTAGTGAAGATTGTGGATCATTGAGTCAAACAACTAAGGGAAAAAGAGATTTCATTTATAAAGGTGATCCGAAATGCGAATAATGAAGGAGATGCCACTTAGGAGCCTGAGGACAAAATGAAGAAAGCATATTCTCATCTCTTCCTGAATCAGAGAATTTCAAGGGCAAAATTCCAAAAAAGTTAAGAGTAGTGTAACATCCTTTTTTCACTTTTCGATAAATTATATTTTGATTAATTTTAAGTAGTATGAAAATACATTTAGAAGTGAAATGGAGAATTTTAGAGAAATTTTGGTGTAGCAGATCTCGCTCAAGCGAGGTAAATCTTGCCTAAGCGAGATTAAGCGTGCAGAAATACAAAATTGTAGAGCTATCTCGCTTAAGTAAGATGATTCTCGTTCAAGTGAGATAAGATAAATTTGGCCCAACTGTCACCTCGCCGAGGTGAGAGTGGTCTCGCTCAGGTGAGCTGGAGGTCTCACACAAGCGAAATGAGTTGCTCAAGCGAGAACCCGTAGGAAAAATAGTATGTTCTCTGGACACCATCTCAGTTAGGCGAGATAGAGCTCGCTCAAGCAAGCATATTAGAAAATAGTGGGTAAGACCACTGTCTACATATCTTGCTCATGCAATAGAGCCGTCGCTCAAGTGAGATGTCGTCTCTCAAGCAAGCTGGTCCTCTCTCAAGTGAGAACGCGCAGGGTTGAAGGGAATTCAAGAAATTTTTTCAATCTTATTTGTTTTTAAACCTACATCTCTTTCTCAAGTTTTCTCTGAACTCTTTCTTCGGATTAAACTTGGTTTTTTTCGATCATTTTTTTGGGTTTTTGTTTCTTATGGATATCTCTTAGTCTTCGAGAGAACCTCTATATTGACTCTTCATGCTTGTCAATATCTCTCTGTGAGCTCATCTTCGAGGTAAGAAGAGCTCTATTTTATCGTTATATTACAATATTTATTTTATACTCATAGAGCACTATTATGTGAATATTGTATGAGAATAGATGGTTGAGATATCTTTTGTGTGAATAATAGATGAAAAGATGTTTGTTTGATGAGTTACATTGTTTGGTTGTTTAGACTAAGTGGGTAGTACATGTTCATATGTATTATATGATGATTGTTTAATATGAAATATTATGAAATTTGTTGAATGATTATAATGAGATTTTTGAGTGAAATATGTTCGAATAAAATGATATTGATCAAAAAGGAGTAAATAGTTATGACTATAACAATAAGTGTATGAGTGGAATGGACTAAAATAAAATTAGTATGGAAGTGTTTTACTAAGCACGATCTCATGAATGAGAAAGAGAATAACTCTGAGAATGACGTAAGAGTCAGATATGGATAGAATCTAGTGTGAATAGTTACAGAGATACATTGGGGTATAAAGTTTGAAAATGATGAAAATCTGGGAAAAAAGTAGGGTAGTGAGTGACATTCGCGTATATGTACACACTTTTTCTGAGAGCGAATACATCATATGGCCTGACATTCATTTCCTAACTAGACTCCTAACTATGCCTTTGCTAAGGGGCTCAATTATTGTACATGTTGTATCCTTGTGCTTGGGCTAACCGATTACTATTTACCTAGTTAAGTAAGATCTCGAGAAGT
Source organism: Abrus pulchellus subsp. cantoniensis (assembly GCA_024086825.1). Classification (NCBI taxonomy): domain Eukaryota; kingdom Viridiplantae; phylum Streptophyta; class Magnoliopsida; order Fabales; family Fabaceae; genus Abrus; species Abrus pulchellus. The sequence goes on from CM044056.1 coordinate 20,467,116, forward strand.
GCTAGAAGCATCGATATCTGTGATCACAGTGCACTAGGAGTGCATATTGAGATAAGAAAAAGGAGAATGGATAATAAATTGTTGAATGTTATGTGTGATGTAAATATGTTTGTAATATGAATTCATGAAATTAAATGTGTTGTATTTACGTTAAAACTTTGATTCTATGATAAAGATTTGTAAAGGATAGAGTAGATGCTCATCATTGCTAATGATTTCAAGAAATCAGGATGACGGAGTCTCAGGGAAAGATTAGACTAAAAGATAGATTCGTACAGTTTAGGTTAAATTATGTATTTAATGAATATTAAAGAGTATGTTATTTTAAATTTGTGGTACTTGTAGAAGATGAACCTAGGATTTTTGTTACGATAGAGAAGGATTTCTCTTATAGTATTCCTTTTGACTTTTCTAGGAATAGAATACACCAAACTTTGTGTGTATATATGTACAGAGGTACCGTTAGAACCCTAACAGCTTTTACGTATCTGTTTACCTACCACGACCATGACTCTCTTGGAAGACCGTCCAGATAGACCTTTAAGCGTGTCACTAGCACAGAGGTTAGAGCAGATTCAGGCGATCGCTACTTGAGATCGGACGAGGATTTAGATTAAGAAGATTTAACCGAGATATAGAGTTGGAGCGCTGGAGATGAGTAGGATAGGTCTTCTGTAGTCGATTTTGGGAAAGACTACTTTGGAACTCATATATGTTTATGGATTGTAAATATTATGGTTATGTATATGTTGTGTTAAGTCCCATTCATTTTGACAAACAATATGTAAAATTTGATACGAATGTATGTATTTTATATTCAATTTTTTCAAAATCAAGAATTCATTTACATACAGAAAAACAGAGAAAAATTTTATTAATTTACTATAATCAACTTACTAAATTTTGTAAATGATAGTTTATTTTAAATAATTAAAAATAATTGTTACATTGTACAAATTTTGATATAAAAATGTTACACTAAATCTGAAAATTTCAATTTTAGATTTTTTGCCCATTATTATCATTAATTTTTTAGGTCCAATTTTTTTTTTGAATTTTTTTTATTTTTTAGCACAACACATTTTTTTATTATTTTAGTTTCTTTTTAATTTTTTTATCATTTTTATTATTTCTAGGATTATTAGTATAGTTATGATTTTGGCAAAAGATAGAGTTCTTATTATTTTATTTATTCTTTTTTTTTGTTATTTTTTTATGTAAGCCTAACTTAAATAAAAATATTTGACTTTCTCATTTTTATTTATTTATTTATTTATCTTAATTTAGCTCTCTTGATTCTATTTAATTTAGAATAATTATAATAAGAAGTTATTAAAATTTATTAAACATAAATTTTTATTTTATCTTATTTTATCATATTATACTTAAGTTGTGTTTTTATTTGTAAAATTTATCTTATTCTAACATTAAAAATATATTCTTCTTAATTATATATATATATATATATATTCTTATATCTTAATTATTATGTTGGTTATTTACTCTTTAGAATTTTTATCTTTTATTTTATTTATTGTATATTTGTAGAATGTTGATGTGATTTAATTTTACATTTGTGTTTTACCTCCTCTTATATTATGAATAATAAATTGCTTCCTTTTTATACCATCAATGAATGAATAATAATATAATTATATCAATTTGTGATACTCATGTATAGCTTCTCTATTGTCATACATTATTATGTAGCGTCTACACCTTTATATGCTTTAAATCATTAAGACTTTTGTATTTCAACGTTACTTTAGGTCCTATGTAATATAAATTTATCAAATAAAGTTTTAATTTTTTATTAAATAATTATCTTCTTTAGTTAAATTAAATATAGTTATTCCTTCCATTAAAGGGAATTAATTTCATTATTCAATTTTTTATAGGTCGTATTTCTAATTTTAATAAATTAAATAATCAAATATTTCTTCAATTTATTATACAAATTTTTGGCAACATTGATATGTAATTTACATTCCTTTGATAGTTTAATAAATTATAAGATTGTATAGCTTACACTATCTTAAATTCTCTTTAAACATGAATCATAATTCAAATATAAATTCAAATATTTTATTTACAAATAAAAATATTTTTTTAACAATTTGCAATATATTTATGTGATCTCCTTTCGCTTCCTATATTGTCTATCATAGGATACATGTATAATCGCATTATCTTGTATCCTTAACATAATAATCCTATCAAAATAAATTTAATCTCAAAATAATTTGTTTTTTCTAAACTTATATTTGATCAACCAACTTCATGATTTTTATGATAAAACTACGTAACTTTGAGTTTTTCATTGCACCTAAGGATATGTAAAGGCCAAAACCAAACCCGTCACGTCAAAATAATTTTTATTTTTTTAAGATATCAATTAATATTTCAATAAATAGTTTGTCTTCTTTTAAAATAAAAAAAAAATAATTATTGTTTAAGAGTTAAATAAATCTTTCTTATGATTAAAATAAATTTACACAATTAATTAAAGGTAACTATTGTTTAAATAGACGTTGTAGGGTACTAAAACCTTTCTTACACATAAACAACTTTCAAACTCATTTTTAGTTTCAAAGATCATATTTTTTTTAAAGTTTTTTCAAAGTTTTCTTAAATAAACTTTGATAGAGACTCCTCTGATTTTTTAGAAAATATTTTTCATTCCTAAAAGATATTTTTATAATAACACATTTTTGTTGTACCATTACGACTGTCTGGTCGTGATATATTACTTTTTCCTTAGAGAATAGCTTATTCTTATTATTTTAAATTAATGAATTTGTAACCTTTTGACGATGAGTAATTAGACATATGACATCTTTGAAGTATTTTCATTCCTTTTTGTCTTTAGTGGATTACCCTTGAATAATTTGATTTTTGAGTTAGGATGATTCTCTTAGAGCTTAAATAAATGCAAATTTGTTTTATGAGACCTTTTTCTTTAATAAGATATTAACTTATGAATTTAAACTAACCTAATAAATATATAAGATACATATCTTTCATAAAATTATTTAATTTTTTGTAAGCTGCTAGTTTGCATACATGTTCACCCAATATAAATTTTATAATTTTTTTACTATACCTTGTGTATATAATGTGTTGGTTGCTTTTTAAGCAAAAGAATAATGTTACCTTCTCTTGTGGAGAAGATATCTTGCCTTTCTTCGAGACATGTAAATATTTAATTAATACTCATATAGCATAACAGTATATGATCTATGAAGGGCAAGGTAAGGTGTTATGCTGTTAAATATTTTTTTATCTTATATTTAAATATAATTAATTAAATATTTTTTTTATCTTATATTTAAATATAATTAATTAATTAAACAAAAATCATTTCATTTAATTAATGAAATAATTTATAACATTAACATATAGTTTCTCTATCATCATGTGTTGTCATGTGTTATAAATTGATAAGGCCTGACTGTACCTACGTTACTTAAGCCTTATGCAATAAAAAATCTAATACGTTTTAACTTTAATCAATTAAATAAATAGTTTTAATTGATCAAAATATAGTTTGTTTAGGTATTTTTTTTAATTATGAAATTATTAATTGATTCAATGAATTAATTTAAATAATCATTTGAGTGCAATAATTTATAACGTTATTGTGTAGTGTCTCTACCTTTACTCGTTTTAAATGTTAAGATTTTTGTGTACCAACATTACTTTGGATCTCATACAATACAAGTTTATCCAATGATATTTTTAATTTCTCTTAATTAAATAAATATCTTTATCAATTAATTTCAATATATTTTTCATTTCTCTTTTTAAATATTATTCATTTCACTAAATACAATTAATTTTAAGAAGTTATTATTATTATTATTATTATTATTATTATTATTATTACTACTACTACTACTACTTTGATAAATTAAATTTATTTTTTTATTTTATTATATATATTTTTTTACAATATCAATATGTAATTTACATTACCTTCGATTGTTTAATAAATTATAAGATTTTTATGTATAGCTTATGCTATCTTAAATTCTCTTTGTAACACCCTAAAATTTTAAATCCATACCATGTATGTCTTATTCTCAACAATTTGAAATAAAACATAAGTTTTTGGATGTAATGAACTTATTAGGAGTTTTCTTTAAAATAGATGTATATAGATAAGGATTTCAAATTTTTGCAATACTAATAATATAACAAATGAATGCTATAAAGAATAAATAAATATCACAACTAAAATTTAGTATTTTTCATGGGAAACCTGAGTATACATTACATATATCAATATAAAAATTTACAAACCGATTGTTAAAATAATATTTACATAACCAAAATAACTATATCATATATGCAAAATAAAGTCCTAGAGCAGTCTCAACACAACCCAACACTAAAAACCAGTCCTATTCATTAACTTCGTGTCAGCTCTCTATCTTGACCAAATTCTCTGAATCCAGATCATCATCTGATCCAAGGTAACGATTACCTAAATCAGCTATGACCTCTGTGCTAGTAACACGCTCAAAGGTCCATTTGAACGGTCTTCCGAGGTGATTGTGGTTGTGATAGGTAAATCGATAAGTGAGAGCTGCCGGAGTCCTAACATTACCACTATACATATATATACATAGAGTCTAATGTATTCTGCTCCTAGGAAAATCAAATGTGATACTACAAAAGAAATTCATTTCTAACATAACAAAAGTCCAGGTTCATCCTTCACAAGAACAACAAATTTAAAATAATATACTCTAGGATATTCATTAAATACATAATTAAGCCTATTATGTATTGAGCTATCTATTAACCTAATTCTTCCCTGAGGCTCCGTTATCCTGTTTTTCTGAAAATATTAGTAAGGATGAGCTTCTATTCTATCATTTACAAAACATTATATCATAGAATCATAACTTATAATACAAATACAATACATCTATTTTCACATTTATTCATATTACAAACATATTCACATATACACAATTCAACAATTTATGGTACATTATTCATTCTCTCATTCTAATACGCACTTCCAGTGCACTATTATCATAGATATCAATGCCTCCAGCAAGTTTTTAGATCTTACTCAACCAGGTAAATAGTCACCGGTTAGCCCATGCACACGGATACATGTACAATAATCGGGCCTCTTAGCAAAAGCATAGTCAAGAGTCTAGTCAGGAAATGAGTGTGAGGCCATGTGATGCATTTGCTCTTAGAAAGAGTGTGTACATATATGCGAATGTCACTCACCACCCTCCATTTCTCTAAGATTTTCATCGTCTCCGAACTTTATACTCTTAGTATATCTTTGTAACTATTCACACTAAATCCAATCCATTTTTGACTATTAAGTCATTCTCAGAGTTATCCTTTTTCCCATTCATAAAATTGTGCTTAGTAAAGCACTTTCATACTAATTTCATTCCAATCCCTTCCACTCATACACTTATTAATATAGTTACAACTATCAAATCCTTTCAGATCAATATCATTTCATCTAGACATATTTCATAACATCACATCATAATCATTTAGTAAATTTTATAATATTTCACATTAAGTACTCATCATATAATGCATATAAGAATATACCAACCATTTAGTCCAAACAATTAATCAGTCCAAACAATTAAACAACCATCTTTTCATCAATTATTCATACAATAGATATCTCAATCACATATTCTCACAAAATGTTCATGTAATAGTGCTCTAATGAGCACAAAATAAATACTGTAATATAACGATAAAATAGAGCCCTCCTTACCTCAAAGACGATTTCACAAAGAGATATTGAAAAGGATCAACGGTCAACTATGATGAAAGTTCTCCTGAATACCAAGAGATATCCATAAGAAACAAAAACATGAAAAACGATCAGAGAAAATCAAGTTTAATCCGAAGAAACTTACTTGAAATCGTTTAGATTCAACGTCCAAGCTTAGATTTGAGAATAAATCAGAGTTTCTAAGGCCTTTATCTAGAGAAAACGAAGAGAGAGTTCAGAAAAAACTGAGAGAAGGACGTGAGTATAAAATGAAATAAAATTTCTATGCTGAAAATCTCTTAAATATCACTCAGTCCTGTGCACTCTCGCTTGAGCGACGGACATCTTACTTGAGCGATATATGCAGACAGTGATCTTGTCCACTATTTTCTGATATACTCACTTGGGCGAGCTCTATCTCACCTGAGCGAGATGGCGTCCAGAGAGCAGGACATTTTTCCTATAGGTCCTCGCCTGAGCGACCTATCTCCCATGAGTGAGATTTCATGTCGCTTGAGCGAGATCACTCTCACCTAGGCGAGGTGACAATTGGGCTAAATTCATCCTATCTCACTTGAGTGAGAAGTATCTTGCTTGAGTGAGATAGCCCTTGTCACGACCCCTTTTTATAAGGGACCGAGAACATTGTTTCTACACCACATACTTATTTAAAATAGGTAAATAGCAGAGAATATAAGTATAAAAAAATTCACTTCTCATTCAAAGTAAAAATGAAGTTCTTTACAACAAATATCCAACAGATCAACATAATATTACATTTAGTTTATAATATTCTAAATACCAAAAAAAATTATAATACGTGACTCCCTCGACATGAGGTCTCATATATAAAGAAAAAGGACTTTGATGCATTATTACTCAACTCCAGCTTCTAACTTTTCTTCACTGGCCCCTCAGCCTGTGAAGTAGATGCAACACCTGCTACATCTGCTCACGTACCACCGTACGATCATCGCAGTACACACGCACACAACGACATAGAAAGAAATGCAAGGGTGAGCTTACCAAACCTAAAATAAAATTATATATATATAGAGCAAAATATTTCTCACAAAGAATAACCCCATGCATTTCCAGCCCTTCTAATGCACAAGATGAAAACGGCTTCCAACTGGTTTTACTGACCTAAGTAATCCGAAGGAACCGAGCGGTCCGGAGCGACCCATTCCGTATCCGGATCCAGACAAAGACAAAGACAAGAAATTTCAAAGCATGAACTTACCGTTACATGTCTACCCACCTAAACATGTAACTCGGCTCTATAATGATGCAAAACGTATATCTCAGCATGATGCACGCCACCAAAATTATTTTAACAGCTCAACTACGGCAAGTTTATAATAGATCAGCCAAAATCTCAGCATTTTAAACTAATTAACAACAAGCATGACTTAGAAAATAGCTTTTATTCAATAGATCTAACAAAATCATATCAAAATATCTTGAAATAGCATATTAAACCGTTCAAAACATAGTTCATAGGTTAAAGTAAACTCCCTTACCTCGTAAAGATGATTCACACTAGATCTACCGAATATTACTTGATTATAACAAAAATTCACCGAAGATTCAGCTTTAGAACGGAGTTTCTCCTAAGAACACCATGAATTTCTATAAGAAAGAGAAGGAGAAGAGAAACGAACGGTAAATCTAGCTTCAAACTTAAAGAAACTTACTTCCAATACTTCAGAATAGATGTAGAATCTCAGATCTGGCGAGAAATCTAAGTTTAGGAAGGTTTAGTATGAGAGAAATGGTGGTTTACGGCCTTAGAACCTTTGAGAACCTTGGATAGAGGTTAAGAAATGAAAATTTCGTGTGAAGCCCCCTTTTTATAGAAAATTTTCAAAATTTACTGTTCACCGCCGGAAAACACTGTTCACCGCCTTACTGTTCATCCCGGAAAATACTGTTCAGGAAACTATTCATGCCGGAAAACACTGTACACGCGTACTGTACACGCACTGTACGCGTATGTGACGTCACCGATGACGTCAGCTGTCACTGTACATACGCGGTTTGTACTGTTCATACACGGTTTGTACTGTACATACGCGGTTGCACTGTTCATTGCACTGTTCATACACGGTTTGTACTGTACATACGCGGTTGCACTGTTCATTGCACTGTTCATACGGTACTGTTCACTTTTTTTTTTTTTTTTTAATAATTTCAAACTCCATCTAAATATATTCCAATACCAAATAATCCTTCAATTAACATTGAACAAGTATAAAATATTATAGATTACTCAATAATAAATTAGAAGCCTGACAATTCTCCCCCCGAAAATAAATTTTCGTCCTCGAAAATTTCATTCCCCAGAGAAAAGATGAGGATACAACTCTCTCATTCTTTCTTCTAACTCCCATGTGGCATCACCAGTTATTTGGTCCCAAACAACCTTTACTAACCGAATAGACTTACCTCTAAGTTTCTTAACTCTAGTTTCCTCGATACGAGCAGCTGGGACCTCCACAGACAAGTCATCTCGTAACTCCACAACATCAGGCTCAATTACATGAGACAAATCTGGAACATACTTCTTTAGCTGCGCCACATGGAAAACATTATATATTTCAGACAACTGAGGTGGTAACGCTAATTCATAGGCTACTGGTCCTCGACGATGTAATATCTGATACGGTCCTATGAACTTTGGTGTTAACTTCTTGGCTCTTAAGGCTCGCCCCACACCTGTAGTGTGTGATACTCTTAAGAATACATGATCACCAACCTCAAATTCTAGGGATCTTCTGCGTCGGTCAGCATAAGATTTCTGTCGACTTTGGGTAGCTCATAGCTTTTCTCTAATAAGTTCAACTTTCTCCTTAGTTTCTTGCAGCATTTCAGGTCCAACCATCAAATGTACTCCATCTTGGAACCAACAGATAGGGATTCTACACCTTCTACCATACAGAGCTTCAAATGGTGCCATATCTATACTCGAATGATAGCTATTATTATAAGTGAATTCTACCAAAGGAAGCATATCCTCCCAAGTACTCCTCTGCTCGACAATGCAAGTCCGCAATAAGTCTTCTAAGGTCTGAATAGTACGTTCAGATTGACCATCTGTTTGCGGATGGTATGCAGAACTCAACCTCAACTGTGTGCCCATAGATTCTTGGAAACTCTGCCAAAACTGGGAAGTGAATCGAGGATCCCTATCAGAGATAATACTAGAAGGTACTCCATGCAACCTGACAATCTCTCTAATGTACAATTCTGCTAATTTCTCCAAGCTAAAGGTCATGTTAATTGGCAAGAAATGTGCACTCTTGGTTAGCCTATCAACTATGACCCAGACTGCATTATGATTCCTAACTGTTCTAGGTAGATGGGACACAAAGTCCATAGTCACATGGTCCCACTTCCACTCTGGAATTTCCATCGTTTGTAACTCTCCTGGAGGGCTTTGGTGCTCCGCTTTTGCCTTTTGACAAGTCAAGCAGGCTTTAACAAACTCAGCTATCTATCGCTTCATGCCTGGCCACCAAAACATCTGCTTTAAATCTTGATACATCTTGGTACCACCAGGATGAATGTTGAGACTACCCTTATGTCCTTCTTCTAGAATTGCTCTCTTTAATTCAGTATCTCTAGGGACACAAACTCGACCTTGACATCCGAGAATACCATCAACACCTTTACCGAAACCCTTTGTCTTATCTCGTCCCTAAGAGAAATACAATCCGACATAACATTGGATCCCACAATTGTTTATCTTTAATTTCTGTAAGAAATTATTAGTCACCACAATTCGGCTACAACTAATCTTTTCGGGTGATAAGTCCACATGTATGTTCAGGTCTCGGAATTGTTCTACCAAAAGGGTTTCACTGACTCTTAGGGAGAATGCCTGAACCACATTTCTACTTAATGCATCGGCCACCACGTTAGCTTTTCCTGGATGGTATTGGAGCTGAAAATCATAATCCTTAAGGAATTCCGCCCAACGTCTCGCCTTATATTTAACTCTCGCTGATCAAATAAATACTTCAGACTCTTATGATCACTATATACATCGAACTGAGCTCCATAAAGATAGTGTCGCCACACCTTCAGAGCAAAGACTACAGCAGCTAACTCAAGGTCATGAATCGGGTAATTTCGCTCATGAGTTCGTAATTGACGAGATGCATAAGCTACCACTCTTTTATCTTGCATCAACACACATCCCAATCCCTGATGAGAAGCATCACAGTACACCTCAAACGGTCGACTAGTATCGGGAGAATCAACACCGGCGAAGAAGTTAGTCTCTGTTTTAACTCATTAAAGCTTTGCTCACATTCCTCAGTCCATACAAAGGGTTGATCACGGCGAGTTAACCGTGTTAATGGTGCAGCTATCTTCGCGAATCTCTCTATAAATCTCCGGTAGTAACCTGCTAGACCCACAAAACTACGAATCTCTGAGGCTGTCTTCGGCCTTTCCCACTGCAACACCGCTTCAACTTTGGAAGGATCAACTGCAATTCCTTTAGCTGAAATAACATGACCAAGGAACTTCACTTCCTCTAGCCAAAACTCACACTTAGACAGTTTAGCATACAACTGTTTTTTTTTCTTAAAACATTAAGTACAGTCCTCAAATGTTCTTCATGTTCTTCTGACGAATTAGAATAAATTAAAATATCATCAATAAGGACTACCACAAATCGATCCAGGAAAGGTCTAAAGATCCGATTCATGTAGTCCATAAACACAGCTGGAGCATTTGTAACTCCAAAAGGCATCACTATATACTCATAATGACCATATCTAGTGTGAAAAGCAGTCTTAGGAATATCTTCTTCCTTCACTCGGATCTGATGGTACCCAGACTTCAAATCAATCTTAGAGAATACCTTAGCACCTCTCAGCTGGTCCATCAAATCATCGATTCGCGGCAATGGGTACTTGTTCTTAATTGTCAACTTATTCAACCTACGATAATCCACACATAATCTAGAACTTCCGTCCTTCTTTTTCACCAAGAGAACTGGGGCTCCCCAAGGTGATACACTTGGTCTAATCATCTGTTTACGCATTAGATCCTCGATCTGCTCCTTAAGCTCAATTAACTCTTTTGGCGCCATTCTATACGGTACTACAGACACTGGCTCAGCTCCAGGAATCAAATCTATAGCAAACTCTACCTCTCTACGTGGAGGTATTCCAGGAATATCCTCTGGAAAAATCTCAGGGAATTCTCGTACTACTGGTATTGACTGAAGGCTTTGCTCCACTTCTGCATTCATAACTCCCAACAAAACAAAACAAGATACTCCCTCAGCTAAGGATGTTTCTACTTGGCTAGTAGAAATCAATTCTACACAATCTTGCTGCTCAGGAAAGATTAAACACCTCCGGCCACAATCAATTAGCACACGATTGGCAGTTAGCCAATCCATACCCAAGATTACATCTAACCCTGACATCGGGATACAAATAAGATTTACTTTGTATCTTCGTCCCTCAATTGCTATGGGACACCTAACACAAACCGTCGAAGTCTTAATTGAACTTAAAGTAGGTGTCGATACTACTAAGTCACATCCTAGATCGTCCACCGGTAATCCTAAGTTTCTCACACAATTGTCCGCAATAAAAGAGTGTGTGGCTCCAGAATCAAATAATACAAAAAGAAAAGTACCTTCTTAGCGCCTTTACCTCCATTACCATAACTGCTAGCAGCTCTACTAGATGGAGCCTTCCCAACTCCACCAACATCCTCCGCATTAAGACTCTTTATAATGGTGGCTTGATCCACCAAGTCAGCAAACTCCGTGATCCCGAGTGGGATCAAAATCCTCTTTATGTCAGTTCTCAGCCCGTCTGAAAACCTCTGACATCTCCACTCCTCTGAAGTCGGGTGAGAATAAAATCTGTAGAGCCGCTCAAACTGTATTGCATACTCATAGACTGATGAGTTTCCTTACACCAAGTTTAGAAACTCTCGTTCTTTGGCAGCACGAACATGAGAAGGGAAAAACTTTCCCAGAAAACTACTTCTAAATACAGCCCAAGTAATGACTTCACCTCGGGCCTCTAGCATAGTACGAGCTCCGTGCCACCACATCTCTGCATCCCCTATCAGCATATACGTAGCATATATCACCTTTCTCTCCTCGGCGCAACCCATGGTTAGGAAGATCTTCTCAATCTCCACGATCCGAGTTCAAGAAAGATCCGGTCCATCCACTCCCGTGAATTGAGGAGGATCATTCTTTCGAACTCGACAACCCATGGTATTCGGAAGAGGTGCAGAGGCAGAGCCGCCGCTGTCTTTGCAAAGCCGCTTGATTTGCAGCTTGCTGCTGAATCATATCTAGACTCGCCTATGCTGGTCGCCATGGCCTCCATGGCATGAGCCATTTGGTTCACATCAGCAGGAGGAGGATTTGCAGCAGATCTTCTTGGTCTAGCCATTCTAATATATAGACTAGCTTAAATTTTCAAAATTTACTGTTCACGCCGAAATTTACTGTTCACCGCTGGAAAACACTGTTCACCGCCTTACTGTTCATCCCGGAAATATACTGTTCATGAAACTATTCATGCCGGAAAACACTGTACACGCGTACTGTACGCGTATGTGACGTCACCGATGACGTCAGCTGTCACTGTACATACGCGGTTTGTACTGTTCATACACGGTTTGTACTGTACATACGCGGTTGCACTGTTCATTGCACTGTTCATACACGGTTTGTACTGTACATACGCGGTTGCACTGTTCATTGCACTGTTCATACGGTACTGTTCACTTTTTTTTTTTTTTTTTTTAATAATTTCAAACTCCATCTAAATATATTCCAATACCAAATAATCCTTCAATTAACATTGAACAAGTATAAAATATTATAGATTACTCAATAATAAATTAGAAGCCTGACAGCCCTACCACGTTATATTCTTGCACGTTTAATCTCGCTTAGGCGAGATTTACCTCGCCTGAGCGAGATTTCCTGCATCAAAATTCTTCTAAAAATCATCTATACTCTCTTCTAAATGTATTCTAATACTACTTAACATTAAACGAAACATAAATTATTGATTAATGAAAAGAGAGTGTTACACTCTTTCAACATGAATAATAATTCAAATATAAATCCAAATATTTCATTTATAAATAAAAATATTTTTTAACAATTTGTAATATAGTTGTGTGATATCCCTTTACTTTTATATTTTTTATTGTAAGATGCATGCATAACTTATTATCTTGTATCCTAAACATTATAATCTTATTAAAATAATTTTAATCTCAAAACAAACTTTCTTTTACTAAGTTTAATTTTAATCCACCTAAATTTTTAAGATAGAACTAAGTGACTTTGAGTTCTCTATTGTACTTGAAAATATATAGCAGCAGAAACTGAACTCGTCGTGTCAAAACTATTTTCAAAACAAAATTCAAAATAATTTTTCTTTTTTAAAGATATCAATTAACATTTCAATAAATAATTTGTATGCTTTTAAAATAAAAATAACAATATTATTATTTAGGAGTTACATAAATATTTTTAAAAATTATAATAAATTTGCTTGATTAATTAAAGGTATTCATTATTTAAACAGATTTTGTAGAGTGTTAATACCTTCCCTACATCTAAACGACTCCCGAATTCATTTTTGATTTCTAAGATTATTTTTTAAAGTTTTTTCAAGATTTTCTTTAATAAACTTTGGTGGTGACTTATTTAATTTTTCAGAAAATGTTATTTATTCCTAAAAGATATTTTTTTAAACACATTTTTGTTGTTATGACCTCCAGCTGCAACACTATGGTTGCAGTGATGGATTGACAAAGAGAAACATTCATGGTTAAAGGTAATGGGTTGAGAGAGAAAAGTTTTCATGGTTGGGGATGTGGGTTGAGTAAAAAAAAGAAAAAATATGGAGAGGAAAGTTGTTCTTAGTTGGAGGATGAACTTCCATGCATTAGAATAGTGGGTTGAGAGAGAGGAAAAGAAGTAGTGGAGAAAAAAAAAATTTTAATGGTGGATTTAAAAGGTTAGAGATGATTAAAAGAGTGCTTTTAAGAGCTTTATTGAATGAAACTTACATTCATGGTGTGAATATTCTTGAATATACATATGAAAAATTCATAGAATCTATGCTTACTTCCTCTTTGTCTCTACCTCTTGCTTTTTTTCTCTATCTCAAAGTCTCCTCTCAAAAAATTTTAGCCTCTCTTTAATGTCTCCCCCTCTATGGTTCTCTCCCCCTCTTTGTTTGTATGATTTTTGCTTGTAGAATTTTACAAAAAGTTAAAAATTCTGAAATTTTCTTTTGTCATTTATAAAACAAAACTGCTTTATAAGTTTAATTATTTGCAATATTTTAATTTCAATTTTGTAGTCAAATATAAATTTTTTTATTTTGTTAAAGAAAACTTTAATTTTCTTAAAATATTTTGTTCTTATTTTCTTTTTATAAAAATATTAATAATTTAAAAAAAACATATGAATTTTTAAACAAAATTTGGGTATTCACAATAAATATATATATATATAAATAATAATAATAATAATAATAATAATAATAATAACAAAAAATTTGATTAGTATAAATATTAAGTATATACATTATCAATAAATACATATTAGCGCAATTCATTATTTGTAATCATAGACTGTTAAAGTCTTATTAATTAATAAATAATAACTATTTTTTGTAATGTAGTGTTACGTTCAAATTCATACAATACGATGCCTATTTGCAGTATTTTAAAACAAGTAATCATAAATAAGCTTGGAATGCCAACTACATCGTACATATAGATATTACATTAAATTTAATTTAATACTCAGTAATAATATATAATAGTAACTGTATTTCCATCATATTCAATAAACGGGGTAAGCCTTCAGTTCAAATATCCTAAAGTTTAATTCTGGGAATATGTTTTGTTGACAATTTTCCTCAAAATTATTCCTCAATTACATATACTTGTAGTGTACATTGACCAAAGAATCCTCACATAAGCAAAATAAAAGACTATAAAAAACATGAGCCACTGTTCGACCCGACCCGGAAAAGCAGAAAGGTTCCTTTTATTGAGTCCAATGCAGCAATACTACAATTTCATGCTCTATCTACATACAATTACCAAAAGCTTATTTTTCTTCTATTGGAGCAGTGGGTGGTCACAAACACGAAAGCAAATAAAAAACATCAAAGTTTGATTTGTAACAAGGTGCTTCAAAATATTGATTTTGCTCAAAAAGCTATGCACAAGGGACTTTGGTCACCTTAGCAAGACAGTTGTCCTTGGGCTTGGTGTTTGGCAAGTTAGTAATAGGACATTTTGAATTTATTTGCTCCAACCTATAAAATAATTAAATTAGTAAATTTCAAACTATTCCTTCAGTGTTTCTTGGGAAAAAAGAAATTAGATCCAATGCTTACTTATAATTCAGAAGAAAGTGATGCAAAAGAATGGACATTTCAAGTTTGGCTAGATCACTTCCAGGACAAAGTCTAGATCCTGCTCCGAAAGGAAGGAAGCCTCCTACTTTAGCATTGTAACCCTGCACGCATAACGATAAGAAAAAAAAAAATCACTTCTAACTTGTCCATTATGCTCCAGACATAGGGTTACATATTAATATTGCAACTTACATCCCATCTTGATGGATTAAACTCTTCTGGATTTGAATGATATTCAGGATCCATATGAATAGCTCTTAGCCAAACCAACACTTTCCATCCTTTCGGTATGATATAACCTACAAGTATTTAGAATATGAGATGTAAGAGTTTTTACTCCCATTTACTAACAGAAGATAGTTTGAAGTAAAGATTTTATATATTGGCAATGAATATAAACAACCGTTTATGTTCACGTCAGCAGTTGCCACTCGAAAAGCTGAAAAGAGAATATTGGCCAGACGCAATGTTTCATTAATAACCTGCAAAACATATCAAGATCAAATGTCTACAACTTTGTAATATAATACACACGAATTATATGTGTTATTTCCTAATATACTTACCTTTGAAAGATAAACCATTTGTTTAATTTCTTGAAGACTTAGATATTTTTGTGAGGACGGTCTCATCTTCATAATTTCTTCTTGCTCTTCCTGCAAGATACAAATAAAGATATATTATTACATTCTTTAATGGCTGTCAGTAAATAAATTTTTGTCATGTAACGTATAGTAGAAGACGGATTAATACAGGAGTTGCACTCACCTTTTATATTGTTTATGATTTTTATTTTAAAAATCATAAATTTTGTCAATCTAACAGCTGAATTAAATGTTTTTTTTAATATATTAAGTCTACAAAATATCATATAAATAAAAAATTAATCAACAGTTTATCAAACAACTTTATTTTACTGACTAATATATATTTTTAAAACTTAATATACATAATCAGTAAATATATAACCTTATTCAACAGTAAGATTGATAGTATTTAATTTGTATAATTAGTTATTAAGTTAAGTAATTTCAACAAGAGTTTTTGTTAAAGTAATTTGATCCCATTATAACATAAAATTCAACTTTAATTATTTTACATAAATTTTATTATCTACTTTTCACTAATTAAAAATCAACTCCCTCCCTCTCTTTTTATTGCATGATATGATATTTTATTAACATTACAAAGGAGTATAAAGAAAAAAAAAATCCAATGATTTTCATAAAGAATAACGATAATTATTTTACAATAAATGTTTTTTACACTACACTTGCACTCTCATCTATCGTGCTCAAAAATGGAAGAGAAAAACTCAAATAACGGAAAAAGCCGAAAAGGTGAGCCGGTAGGGGCAGCATAAAATAAATAACAAAAAAAAAACCATTTTTATTTAGAAATATTAAAATTATTTGAATTTATTTGTACTTTATTTTAGCTTTATTTACCTTGGCTTTTTTCATGATATCTGGATGCTGCGTAAGATGTATGAGTGACCACATCATACCAGTTGCTGTGGTTTCATGACCAGCAAATACAAGTGCTAATAACAAGTCAATAATATCCTCATCCTCCAATTTTTTACCATTCTCTCCATCGACATCCAAAAGAATATCCACAAGATCTCTCTTATCTACAATTTCACCTTTTTTCATCATCAACTTCCTTTCGTCCAGAACAGATTGAATGATTTTGACCAGCTTCTTACGTGCCTAATAATATACCATGCACAAAATCATACAAACGTGAACTCAGCATCCAGAACATACTATTTAAAATATTGATAGGTTGTTTAAAATTTATAGAAATATAAACTATATTTTTATGTTATATAATATTGTAATTATAATAAATTAATATGTAATAAAATACTATTTTGATTATTGATTCAATTAAATATTTTTGTATTATAGTAAAAACTATTTATTATATCATAAATAAATGTTTTTTATTTTATTTTTGATATTATAATTAGTGTAATATTATAGTAATAGTTATATTCATAATAATATATATTATAACTAAAGAAAATAATTGAAAAAAACAGATAAAATAGTTATCAAAATTCAAATGGAAATCAAATTCATTTTACTTTTATAAAATGAGACAGAACCTTCATTTAATATACCCATAATATAGAAGGTAAGGGACAGAAAAGAACCTTGAGTGCTTTGTTGAATGGGAAACCGGGTGCGTTTATGGGCACAGAGAATAGGCCATCGAACAAAACAGTGAACAAATCTCCTACTTTTGTGACGATGCCCTCATTGTAAGAGCCCAAGAAAATGTGAATGATGACTTTAAAGGAAATCTTTTTGGTCTCTGTTAGAAGCTCAACTGGGTGCTTAATGCTAGATAATTCTTCTAACGAACTAATGACAATGTTCTCGATGCGTTCTAGGTAATTCACTAACATGTGTTGTCCCACAATGGGAGCAGTGACTAGGCGTCTTATACGCTTGTGTTCTGCACCAGCCACACCTTCGAAGGGTCTACTTCGTGTTAGTTCTTGGGTGGACGTTGGATAACCATGCTTATAGTTTTCTTCGTCTTGCAACACTCGCTTGCACGTCTCAGGAGCACACACAATGATGCTTGGATTCAGAAACAAGTGAGTCTTGTAGATCCCAGTGCGTCCGTATCTGAAACATAAACAAGGGTGAGTGAGACTAAATTCTATACATACATCCACATTAATAATGAGAATGATAAATATGAACCATATAATAACCTGGAAACAAGGTTGTTGATGAATGAATCTGCATGACCAGATGAGAAGTCCTTGAGGAATGTCAACATATTGCCAAAAAGAGGCCATCCCATATCACCAGGAGGAAGTGGGTACTGTGTGTTTCTTAATTTTAGATCATAATACCACCCATTCAACCCCCTCAAAAATTTAAATACAAAAAAGTAGCATGCAAACAAAGTGGCAGCACTCGTCCAAACCCAATTCAATTCCATCTTCGAATCTGTCTCATCCTTCAATTGATCTCAATTTATAAGTTGTTGCCCTCCATATGAAGCCTCCAATAATTGATCTAGTTAATCATGATTTGGCAATAAGGCAAGACATGCTCATCGCGTTTTTCAATTGTTTAAGTGCCGTACGAAATAAGATCACCAATTAATAAGGGTCAAAATCCTTAGCATGATGAACTAAGAGTCCCTCTTTTACTCCTTATTAGTAAATTAACGTTTAATTTCTTTTCGTTGACGAAAGAAAAATTAATTATACCTACCTGGAAAGATTTTGTTCAAGGGGGGAAAAGACAAAATAAAAAGTCCTCAAAATCATGGGGTATATGCCCACGATTGTATCAAGAATAATTAATCTTGTTCACACCGATGATTCCAATACCAAAATATATATTAACTTATATAATCAAAATTATTATTGATGTAGTTTAAACATATATAATTAAAATTACTTCTGTTGTTTATACCTGTAATTAAAATTATTATTGATGTGTGTAGGTAGTTTATAAACCATGTGGTGTGAGATATAGTTTCTTATATATAAATATTAACTGGCAGGATCATCGATAATGATACGGACGAGAAGGGGAAATGTTTGATTACATAATTGTTGTAACCACCAAGCAAAGAGTCCAGAGAAGACGCGAATCTTTTACAACTAAACAATTAGATTCAACTGTTTTCTCGTCCTTCCAAATAAGTGCTAATTAATCATCTTTGCATCCAATTTTGAAGCTTCCTCTGTACCCTGTCAACCCGTGCATTAATTAATTCTCCAAATATTAGCACATAAATTCAATTTCTCTTCAAAATAATTTTTAAAATTTAATTCTACTTTTGATTTTACTGCATCCACTCAAAATATCGTTAATTGTTGTTTATAGTATTTTCTATGTCAATTAGGTATTTTTTACATAACATATCTAGTTTTTTTTTTCTCCCTTGTAAATTATTATCAATATTTTATTAACTATAGTTTAAAGTATTTTTATTAATCTATATATTCATTAAACTAATAAATTTCATATCAATTAATATGTATGATCTTGGATCATAAATAATAATCTTTGACTAAAATATGAATTTTTAGACATAACAAGAAGACGTGTAATTTCTTTTAAAAAGGAAAATTATTTGAATTTATATATAACTACTAAATAAAAACTCATAACAATAATTAAAATGTAAACATTAATGAAATACATTGTATAAAGAAAATAATATGAAAAACAAATAACAAAATAAAAAGGGGAAAATCAAGTTTTAAATCAAATATATTATAGAAATAAGTTATAAAATAGAGAACAAACCAAACTTATGTAACATCCTAAATTTTTTTCCTTGCATTTTCTTGATTCTGAAATAGAAGAGTTTCAAAAAATTAAAAAAGAAGAATAATTAATTAATTAATTAAAAATTAAAAAAATATTCCTTTTAGCTCAAGCAAAAATTCTTCCTCAAGAAAAGATGGATCATATTTTCTCATCTGTACTCTCACTCAAATGAGAAATCTATCGCTCTAGCAAAAATTCGCGACAGAAAATGGTAGCTCTCGAGCATGTTTTTGCTCAAGCGAAAATATCCTCACTCAAGCGAAAATATCAACAAAAAAGTAGTAATTTTTGTCTAGTTTTCTTGCTCAAGCGAGAAATCATGAGAAAAAGGGGTATTCGAGTGATTCTAACCTTCTAAAAATACATATCTCAAAGCAAGAAACCATTATCATCTCTTTCTCTATTCTCTCATTTAGGGAGGAAAAGATTTGAGATTGGATACTCTGATTTTCTTCTTCCTTATCAGTTTGGTAAGTTGTTTTAAGAATGCTAAAGGAAATGTCTAAACTTTGTAGGTTTATATGGGAAAGAGCATGAGATACTGATCTTGGTATCTCTGATCTAAAGATTTGAAATTTGGAAGAGAATAATCTCACAGAAACATAGTCAGATTGTTTAAGGCTTCTATTCTGGAGGAGAAAAAGTTTCTTCTATTTAAAGTTATTTCAACTTTCTCAGAGTTATCTTGAGTAATATCTTGGATTTGAGGAGCAAGTCGAGAAGTAGAAGAAATAAAAGTATTAGTAGAATTAAAAGAAGTTTTAGGTGAAGGTTTACTACTTTGGATAATCATGTCCTTAGTTAATGTTCCCTCTTTCTTCACTCATTCCTTTCATCATTTTGAGTTATAAGAAGAGACATACTTCACTACACTAGAAATGAGTTTTAGGAACACTAACTTAGACAGTGGTTAGTAGAAACTGTAATGCCCTGAATTTTATAATATTGATTATTATTATTATTATTATTATTATTATTATTATTATTATTATTATTATTATTATTATTATTATTATATATGTGTGTGTGTGTGTAAATGTGAATGGATGTTAGAATTGCACTTGAGTGTGTGATGCGTGATGAGTATTGACTGGTGATATATATATATATATATATATATATATATATATATATATGTGTGTGTGTGTGTGTGTGTGTGTGCGTATATAATAAATGTGGATGTTGATTGTGTATTGAGATTGACTATACTGAACTGTTTGAAATAGGTTGAGTATAGGGTGCAAAGTGTTTTCGTTGTAGCGAGAGAAGTCTTGCTGTAGTGAGAGGGCCCAGGGAGGAAGGCGTGAAACTGTCGTCTTCTCACTGCAGCGAAAGAGCGATAGTTTGGGGTACAATTCTGGGTGTAATCTCGCTGTAGCGAGATTCTGCAGAAACCAAGATACAATTTCCTCTGAGATTTTCGCTCTAGCGACAAGGGACGTCATTGCAGTGAGAGATGTCTTGCTGCAGCGAGAGTGTCGCGACCAGTGCAGTATTTGAAGGGAGGATTTGAGAAATTCATTTTCCATTCTCCTCTTTAAAATCTCTTCGATTTTCTCGATCCAAAACCCTATTTCACCGATTAAATTGCTTTCAAAGCCGTTCGGGAGCTAGATTGAAGATTGGATTTGTGTTGGGAACGCTTGGAGGTGAGTTTCCATGGTTAGAGTTTCAGTTTTTGTCCCTCTTCTCTATTATTTTTGTTCTCTTTGAGTTCTCATAGAGTTTTCCATGTGTTTTAAACGCGAAATCTGAGTGGAGACCGTTTTCTATCATCGTATTATGTTGGGTCTTCAATTTGAAGTAAGGGAAAACTCTATCCTATCTTGTTTTGTTTTGATTGCTGTTTATTTTGCTAAATATTGCAATGTGGCTGGGATAGAAGGTAGGAAATGTGAGTTGATGAAAATTATTATATGTTTGAATGCAGTGTGATGTGTGATGAGATGGTTGAACCATTGTGGGTGATTGTGTATTGTGACATGTCATTGATGAATGATTTAATAATGTGACTTGATTATGGTGAAGCCTAATGAGGATTTAATGTTTAAGTGTGATGTGGGTGAATATGGGCATATGTGCCATATAATGTGAATAAATGTGGGCCTACATGCTGTGTGCGAATATAGATATCGTATGCAATTGAAATGTGTGTGAATGAGGCATGTTAAATGTGGTTATGAATATGCTATTGTGAATACCTAATTTTATCCAGGTCCCTTTCAAAAATAAATTTTAAAATAAAAAATTAAATATAATTTAATTTCTTTTTTTAAGAGGTTAAGAAAATAGATAAAAAAAACTAATTTAAAATTTAAATTCAAATTTTCAATTTTTAAATGTAAAATCAGATTTAGAAATAGTCAAAGTAGTTAGTAGATTTTTAGAAAAATGGATAAAAAAAAAACTGATTACTGGTAATCTGAAAATAAGGGAGCCTTTATTAGGATCTAGGGTTTTAGAAAATGCCTATAAATAAGAAGCTTAGGTCTTTAGAGAAGGGGACTTTTAGGTGGACACCTTTTATTTTTTACAGAGATACTTTGAGAGCAAAGACAGAAAAAGAGAGAGAATTCAAAAGAGAAAGCTAGAGAAACAGAGAGATAAAGGAAAGAGCTAAAAAGAAATCAATTGAGAGTTAAAAGCATAGTCTTAGAGATCAATTAGAAAAAACATATCTAAAAGGTTGAAGAAAAAGTCGAATAAAAAAACTCTCACTCATCACAAATGACTCAACAAAAATATAATTCACTTCTCTTTATCATTCGGTAAGAACTACTATTTTCTTTTCTTTTGTTATTCCTATTTTCTATTACTCATCATATCTTCATGTGTTTTTTCTTTTGTTTGAATTAAAATTTTTTTCCTTTTACAAACTCTAGTTTATCTAACGTAAAAACTTTTCCTTTTCTTATAAACCTACAAAATTTCTAATTTTCCTTTTAACTCTAAAATTTTTCTTTCTGTAAATCCCAATTTGTTTTAACATGAAATGTTTGTTCGCTTTTGTAAAAAAAAAAAAAACCTAAAAACCTTTTTTTTTTTTTTACCTCAAAAATCATTCCTTTTGCAAAATCCTAAAGAATTTAATTTTTCTCCAACAACCTTTTTTTAATTATAAACTCTTTTTTTTTTTTTTTTGTAAACCTAAAAACATTAATGTTCTTTTAACCCTAAAAGTCCTCTTTGTAAACCCTAAAAAAAAGCCTTTTTTCTAATCTTAAAAATATCTTTTTACAAATTTTAAAAACTTAACCTTTTTCCATGCCTAAATTATTTCTTGTGTTCATTTTTTCTATCCGGATATATGTATGTTTTTGTGTTTTCTAAACGAAAAAAGGATGAGTTTATTTCTGAAATAAGGAAAGTTTAATAATTTTGAATCCACGCAATGAACAAGCGATTTTGAGAGAGTGATGGATCCACCTTCAACGTTGCTTGGATCGTAAGAGTTTATTGAGTAGCCGTGTGCTAACTTGAATATTGTGTAGGAATGGATTTACTTAAAAATAATAATAATAAAGAAAATTCAAGTTTTTCACAAAAAAAAAAAAAGAAAATCTTTGAAACTTATTCAAACATAATTTTTGAAAAAGAACTATGTGGTAGCTTTGATTCTTCCGTTGCATAGGGAAGATACGTAGGAGCGGGAACTTGACCCGTCAAGTCTAATTTTTTTTAATTTTTTTTTCAGATTCAAAATATTTTTAAAATTATTTTAAATTAAGATTAATTTCTAGCACATTTTCTTTATAAAAATTAAAAATAAATTTTTTATTTTATTTTAAAAATAGCAAGTAAAAAATAAAGTGTTAAGATAAGTTTTTTTTACTATATATTTCTTTAATACAAAAAATGAAAAAAAGAATAATATTTTTACAAATAACTCATTCCTTTAATTCAAATAATTTTTATTATGTTTCCTTATTTAAAAAAAATAAAATTAAAATCTCTCAAAAAAATTGTAAAAAATAGAAATAAATCTAAAAATAATAATAATAACAAATTTAAAAATAGTAAAAAATATTAATTGGTTTCTTTTAGATTGAAATAAATGTTTTTAAAGTTAAAAATAAAATTTTGCACAATTAATTAGAAGGTAACCGTTTTAATTAATAGACGTCGTAAGGTGCTAATACCTTCCTTACACGTAAATGACTCCTGAGCCCAAATTTAGTTTCGAAGATTTTTTATCAAAAGTTTTTCCAACGTTTTCTTTAATAAACTTTGGTGACGACTCCTTGTCATCACCGTTTTGTCGTGGCCCCGGTTGCGACAGATGACGACTCTGCTGGGGACACTTTTGAGAGTCAAGCCTAATTTAATTAATTGCACAATAGCTTGAATCTTTTTATTTCACTCCACTTCTTGTTCATATATTCATCTTTACTGTATTTATTGTTTATTTATTTATTTTTGTAAATATTTGTTACTATTATTTCTTTTGCTATATTGAAAACCTTAGGGTAAATAACTCTTGTACAATTTTTATATTTGTTTGTTCAGGTTAGATGGGTAGTTAATAAGGTAAAGACTTATATGCTCCATGCACACACATCACAGACACTTACCTCACACATATTTGGGCTTTATACCCTAGCTTGTGCGAGCCTAGGAGTAGAAGGTGCCTTGATAACTACTATTGAGGGGCTTTATGTTCACCTGGTAGTTGTTAAGTTACCACTCAGATTGTTACTAGTACATAAACTTACTCATATTGAGAGAGCATGTCCCTACTTATGACTAAGTCATGAGCTAGGTCCTTATTATTTAATAAGGGCAATCTGTGGGCCATATTAGACAATTAGGAATTTAGATCCACCCATGAAACCATGCACCAACAAAAAGACATAGTGAACTCCAAAAATTAGAATCTTTACATAGAAATGTAGAAAAATCAAAATGAATAAAAAATAAAATTTATTTTCTTTACAGAATTTATCATGTTCCTTCATTTGTTTAAAATCACATTCATAATTATTCATCCTAAATGTTTTGTACAAAAAAAAATGATTCATGTATTCACATATACAAAAAAAATTGATTCATACAAAAATAAAATATTCATGAATTCGTATATACAAAAAAAAATATTCATCTATTTGAATATACAAAAAAATTGATTCATACAAAAATAAAATATTCATGAATTCGTATATACAAAAAAAAATATTCATCCATTCACATATGAAAATGATTCATGCATTCGTATATAAAAAATAATAATTAATACATTCATATATAAAAATGATTCATGCATTCACCTATAAAAACTAATTCCATCATTCGCGTATACAAAAAAAAAGGATTCAAGCATTCACTTGTAAAACAAAAAAAATGATTTCATCATTCGCATATACAAAAAAAAAATGATTTATGCATTCACTTGGAAAATAAAAAAAAAATGATCCCTCCATTCACATATTCCAAAGTCATTAATGCATTCACTTTTTCAAAAATAATTCATGCATTTATCCATATGTTCATTTTTCAAAATAATGTGTATTTACATAACATTTTAGAAGCATACTAAGTTGCATTTTTCTTATTTCTAATTTTTTTAAAAAAATTTGCTTTTAGAGTAAAAATATTTAAAGTTGTTCAATGTTATACTAGCAAATAAGAAATATCAAGATTATATTTGTTCATTATTGAGTTTGATTTAAACAATATCCATTGATGAAAAATAGTCTTTTGATTGAAATACATGATGTTCTACACATTGCTAGTAGATAGACCTCATCTATTGAGGAGTAAATGCTCATTTAGAATGAGAGTCAACCATTTTCTGACCTAAGAGGAAGCATACTTCTAGTGTTAGAATTTAGGGAACTTCTTTAAATAAAAAATAAACATATAAGTCTTTTCACCACCAATTCCTATCTTTTGTGTGTGTGTGTGTATATATATATATATAAATCAATTTCAAATCTTACATTCTTACATTTTACATTCCTAATTGGACATGATCAATGAGTTAGGATACCATAACTAAGAGATGAAGAGGGATATCAACCAACCAAAGGTAAAAATGACCAAGATTTTAAAGCCACAACGATCTCTAAAGAAATAGAATAAATTAGTTCTTTTTAGATATCTCGCCAATGCCTATTCAGCTTTACTTTATTAATTTGAACTGAGTCCTAAGATGGAATGTCATACCCCAAGGACGACATTTTTCTATGCTTGTTTGCCAAATAAAAATTTAACACTTGAGAAAACATCAATCTTCCTTTGATTTTTAATTCTTTAAAATAATTTTGCAATAATTCTAATGCTTTACCTAAGGCTTTAGGGTATCTTTTTTTTTTTGGAATTTGAACTAACATGTTTCTTTTTTGTACATTTTGAACTTTATTTTCTTACCTATTATCTTTCGTTTTAAGTTCACTATCCATAATTTTTATCCCAAACAATGCAATAATGGTAGTATCATATCAAGTAACTTTGACTGTCTCATTATTCATGCAAATGAGAAAAATGCATGTATTTGGAAGCTTTATCTTGATGTATGAATATCGTTATAATGAATGGTCACAAAGATTGGATTGCAATTGGGGCAATATTTTGGGAGAAAAAAAAAGGTTTGGATCAAAGAAGAATAAGTGCAACGGGGCAACTTTTTGAGGAATTAAAATAATTTTCCTAACGAAAGATGACAAAACCTTCTTTTAAAGAGTACAAATGGAAACAAGTTTGAAAATAAAAAATGTGATCATACTTATAAATTAGACCCCACTTGACATCAAAAGATTGAATACATTATGCCACAAGGATTTTCTGATTAGACTTTACTTCTCCCAAATATGATAGTTGGGATCTCTTTAAAAAGAAAAATAAAGATACAAAAAAAAAACAAAAAACAAAAGAAAGAGGATGGAAAAACGAAGAAGAAGAAGAAAGATTTGATTGTTAGATTTGAAAAATACCAAAAAGGAAAAAGAAAAAAGGTTTCATGAAATAAAAACAAAAAAAAAGGTTACCAAAAAGGATCTTAAATGCAAATTAAAAAAAAAAAGGATATCCGCTAGATTGAAAACTCAAAAAAGCAACTTAGGCAAAAGTCAGTGCAAAAGAAAAAAGAGAGACTTGACTGCTAGATTTACCAAAAAGAAAAAAGAAAAAGAAAAGTAAAAAAAAGTTTCATGAAATAAGAAAAAGTTACCGAAAGGGATCATAAATTAAAAGCATGACAAAAGCTTAAATTGGTTCAATGGATGTGTTGAAATCCTTAATTTGGGACAATTGGCATGATATATTCAAACAGGGGCAATCAATAAGTGTCAAACCCTAAATTGGGGTAAATGATGTTCCAAGCTTTTCAAAATGGGATAATTAATAATTTTGAGATGAAAAGAATGAAATGACATGAATGCAAACTGAGGCAAAAGAGAGCCAATTGAAGTGCTTGACTTCAAATTGGATAATTAACAAGGCTTCAAGCTTGGTTAACCTACTTCTAAGTTTGTTAATGAGTGGTCAATATTATTAATATGTGCAACTAGCATTGTTCAAAAAACATTACTCCAGTATCATTGTAGTCATTCATTTTGATTCCATCCACTTCAAATTATATGCATTTCATTCTCACCCGCTATACATTACCCTCTTTGCAATGTGTTTCATCTCTCTCTTAAATAAATTGTTGATTTTCTTTGTTTTACCATTAATTTATTTTACATTTTGATAAACATATATTAAAGGGAAACATGTATCCACAAAAAAAAAGAGAATATTGCAATTATTTTGATTTGTCCTGAGTCATAGAAAGTTCATTGGGTTCTCAATAAATACAAGATAAGCATATCATCATTTTAGCCACAAAATATTAGCAGAAGCTAATCTGAAAGCACGTTGGCCAAACATCTAGTCACAAGTCAAGCAAAAAAAACTGAGTTCTTCTTCATATTTGATTCATAAGGAGCGTGACTTTGTAAGAATGATGAGCTTCAAACTATTTGAAAAATGAAAATAACTTGTTTTGCATCATTTTCTAACATAATCTTGATTGCTCATATTTGATTCATAGGGTGCGTGACTTTGTAAATATAATAGGTCTCAAACTATTTCAAAATAAAAATAATTTGTTAATATTCATTTTACATTCTTTATGTTTTACATCATCTTGACATCTTGCATCATTAACATTATCATGCATCAATTAATTCAACTAGAATTGTCTTTCATAGTGCTTGGATAATCTTGATCTCTCAGCCATTCATAATTTTATCTTCGTTATGCTTGTTGCATATGATACACATTCATTTCATAAACTCACACTTGTTGCACATCATAAGATTTCTTATTGTTCAAGTCCTTGTGCTCACTTCCTATTAAGGACATCATTTACTCCTACTTCAAAGATCGCCTTATTGGTTCCATCTCATAACTCTTTTTTTAACCTTTGAAAGGTTTTGTATCTATTTCATTCCATAGCACCTTGTGCTTATTACTTCTTAATAGCTCTAGTTGCTACTCACCTCAAAGCCTCATAAGCTTGTTATGTCTATATTTGTTCACAACGAAGGACCATTTGCCTACTCCATTCTATAAGTCCCATGACTGTCTCATTTTAAGGGTCTATAAGTCTATCTCATCTTATAAGCTCTGATGTTAACTAATTTTAAAACTCTGGTACTTACTTCTTCTCATAAATTCTTATGCATTCTCTATCTCACAGACTTTCGTACCTATATATCTCATAGGTTCCATAGCTGTCCCATTTCACAAACTTATGTGCCTATCTCGTCTTATTAGCTACAATGACAGCTAATCTCAAGCTCTTGTATTTACTTTTTCTCATAGGTTCTTATGCATGCTTCACCTCACAGACTTCTGTAAATACCCATCTCATATATTCATTGTTATTGCATTCTACAGGTCCATGTATCTATCTCATCTTATGAGCTTTGATGTCAACTAATCTCAAATTGTGGTGCTTGCTTCTCCTTATAGGTTCTTGTGCTTTCTTTATATCACAGACTTCAGTACATACCCATCTCATAAGTCCCAAGCCTATCTCATTTCACAAGTCCATGTGTATATCTTATCTTGTTAGCTCTGATATTAATTAATCCCAAACTTCTGTACTTGCTTCTTCTATTAGGTTCCTATGCACTTTTCTTCTCATACACTTTTGTACATACCTATTTCATAGATCCCATGACTATCTCACTCACAAGTCCATGCATCTATCTCATCTTATGAGCTCTGATTTTAACTAACCTCAAGCCTTTATTTTTACTTCTTCTTATAAGTTCTTGTACATTCTTCATTTCTCACACTTATATACATACCAATCTCATAGGTCCCAAGGCTATCTCATTGCACTGGCCCATGTGCCTTGATGTTAACTAATATTAAGCTTTTGTACTTGCTTCTTCTCATAGGTTTTTACGCATTCTTCATCACAAATACTTCTATACATATCCATTTCATAGATCCTATGATTATATCACTTCACGGGCCTATGAGCCTATCTCATCTCATGAGCTACGATGTTAACTAATCTCAAGCTCTTGTGCTTGCTTCTTCTAATTGATTCTCATGTATTATTAATCTCACACACTTTTGTACCTACTCATCTCATAGGTCTCATAGCTATCTCATTTCATAGGCTTATAAGCTTATCTCATTTTATGAGCTTTGATGTCAGCTAATCTCAAGCTCTTATGCATGCTTCTTTGCATAAATTTTGGTACATTCTTCATCTTGGATAGGTTCCATGTGCCTATCTTATCTTATGAGTTCTGATATCAATTAATCTCAGGCTCTTGTACTTGCTTCTTCTTATAGGTTCTTGTACGTTCTTTATCTCACATACTTCTATACCCACCCATTTCATAGGTCTTATGGCTATCTTATTCCACAGGCCTATGAACATATCTCCTCTTGCATACTCTGAAGTCAATTAATTTCAAAGCCCTTGTACTTGCTTTATCTCATAGGCTCCCATGCCTTCTTTATCTTACAAGCTTTTGCACTTACACACTTTATAGGCTTTCATGCTTTCTACTTTCATAAGTCCATACCTTCTCTTATAGGCCCTTTTGCACATACCTAGGACCTATGCCTAATTAGGTTTTTGTGCATATGCACTCCTAAGATTGCACACATCATAGGTTAGCGTGCTTGTTCTAATAGTTTCGGTGCTTACACCACTTAATATGTCTCACATCTACTCACCTCATAGGCCCTTATACCTATTATGTCTCATAAGATATCGTGTTTTTTCATAGACTTTCATGCTTGCTACATCTCATAAGCTTTTACACGTACTTACCTCATAGCTTCATGCTTGTTATATCTCATAAGTCATCATGCTTGCACTTGTTAGGCTCTAATGTTAAGTCCTCATGCTTACTTAATCCATAGGTATCTAGACCTTCTCCATCTTATAAACTTTATGCTTCTACATAGACCTCATAGGTTCTCGTGCTTTCTTAATCTAATAGGTCTCTATGCTCGTGGCATCTAATAGACTCTTACCTACCTACCTTATAGGCTTTCATGCTTGTTACTTTCAAAAATCCATCTCTTGTCTATCGTGTAAGCCTTCGTGCCTACATAGGTTCTATGATTATTACATTCCTTTGACCTTTATGTTTATGAACGCATAAGCTTATTGTACCTCATAGGTTAGCATGCTTATTGTTATAGGCCTCACTCACTTACTAACTAATCCCTCACGTAATTTCCTTTCATCGATTTCTACATGTTTTCTTATAGGTCTCTATGTTCGTGGCCTTCAATAGACTTTTACCTACCCACTTTGTAGGCTTTCATACTTGTTGCTCTAAAAAATCTATCTCTTGCCTATTGTGCAAGCCTTCGTGCCTACATAAGTTTTATGCATATGAACTCCTAAGCTCATTGTATCTCACAGGTTAGCGTGTCTATTCTTACTCGCTTACCAACGAAGCCCTCACGCAAGTTTATCTCATAAGTCTCTATGTGCGCTTCGTTTCCAAGGACTTAGTGCCTATTGCAATCTTAGGCCTAATGCCTATTTTACCTTGTAGGCTTTTATGTTAGATTATTTTAAAAGCTGTAGTGCCCATCAATCTTACAAGTACTCGTGTTCATACATCCCTGAGGCCTAAGCCAATACATGTGCTTAATCATAAGCTTCATGTATTTTGTGCATCAAAGAGTGTTGTGCTAGTTGCAATTCACAAGTCTCATGCTTCACATTTCAGAGGCACTCATACCAAATTTTCTTAAAGGTCCATATGCTCATTCCACCACTCATGCCCTTATATCTCATAAACTTTACTCTCATTCTAGTTAGATCCTACAAGGCTTCCTGTTATCTCACATGCCTATGTTTTATTCTCATCTTATACCCTTGCATGTTTGAATCATCTTATGAGCCTCATACATACATCATTTTGTAGGCCTTGTGCTTATTCATTTCATACGCTCACATGCCTAGTATGTCTCATGGACCTTTCTGTTCCTACTCCTTTTCCAAAGCTCTCATGCCTTTCCTCATACCAATAGTCAAGACTTGACTGACTTCTTTATTGTTTTACAAACGCTTAATAGCTAACTGTATCTTTAATTTTTTGTTAAAGCTTGAAATCTTATCGATTCCTTTACTTCTTATCAATGTCCAAAATCTAAAATCTGACACTCAGACACAAGACCAGGAACAAGACCAGACCTTCTTCTTCTTCTTGACCTATCATCAAATGAAAGACAGAGTAGGCAAAACAAGTCCTCCCCTCTCCCCTCTTTACTTTCTTGTTAAGGCCCAGAATCTGACTGGCCTCTTTGTACTGATGCAAGCGTCTAGAAGTTGACTGGCTGCTATACTTTTCTCTGAAATTAGACCGACACATTTACTTTCATCAAAAGTCCAAAATCTGACTGGTACCTTTACTTTCTCAGAAGTCAAGAACCTGACTGGCACATTTATATTTTCCAAAGTCCAGAACCTGACTGACACCTTTACATTTTCCAAAGTCCAGAATCTGACTGGCACCTATATATTTTTTCAAAGTCCAGAACTTGACTGACACCTTTATATTTATCAAAGTCCAGAATCTGACTGGTACCTTTACATATTTCAAAAGTCTAGAATTTGACTAGCACCTTCACTTTTAAAGTTTCCAATGTCTAGAATCTGACTGGCACCTTTACATTTCTCAAAGTCCAAAATCTGACTGACACTTTTTACATTTTCATAATGTCTAGAACCTGACTAGTCTCCTTCATAAAACTTGACTCGTATACAATACTTGTATTATAGAGGACCACAGATAAAATTAATTCACTTCTTTACTTATTTCTTACTATAATAATATGAAAAATTTTATTTTTCATATTATTTAGTAAAAAATAATTAAAGAGGGGCAATTGTGAATACCAAATTTTATCCGGGTCCCTTTCAAAAATAAATTTCAAAATAAAAAATTAAATATAATTGAATTTCTTTTTTAAGAGGTTAAGAAAATAAATAAAAAAACTAATTTAAAATTTAAATTTAAATTTTTAATTTTTAAATGTAAAATCAGATTTAGAAATGGTCAAAGTAGTTAGTAGATTTTTAGGAAAATGGAAAAAAAACTAATTACTGGTCATCGGAAAATAAGGGAGCCTTTATTAGGATCTAGGGTTTTAGAAAATGCCTATAAATAGAAAGCTTAGGTCTTCAGAGAAGGGGACTTCTAGGTGGACACCTTTTATTTTTTATGGAGATACTTTGAGAGCAAAGACAGAAAAAGAGAGAGAATTTAAGAGAGAAAGTTTGAGAAACAGAGAGAAAGAGGAAAGAGCTAAAAAGAAATCAACTGATAGTTAAAGCATTGTCTTAGAGATCAATTGGAAAGAACATATCTAGAAGGTTGAAAGAAAAGTCGACTCAAAAAACTCTGAGTCATCACAAATGAGTCAACGAAAATATATTCCACTTATCTTTACCATTCGGTAAGAACTACTATTTCTTTTTCTTTTGTTGTTCCCTTTTTCTATTACTCATCATATCTTCATGTGTTTTTTCTTTTGTCTGTATTAAAGTTCTTTTTCTTTTACAAACTCTAGTTTATCTAACCTAAAAACTTTTCCTTTTCTTATAAACCTACAAAATTTCTAATTTTCCTTTTAACTCTAAAATTTTTCTTTCTGTAAATCCCAATTTGTTTTAACATTTAATGTTTGTTCGCTTTTGTAAAAAAAAAACAAAAAAACTAAAAACCTAATTTTTTTCTACCCTAAAAATCATTCCTTTTGCAAAATTCTAAAGAATTTAATTTTTCTCCAACAACCTTTTTTTAATTATAAACTATTTTTTTGTAAACCTAAAAACCCTAATGTTCTTTTAACCCTAAAAGTCCTCTGTGTAAACGAAAACAGGGTGGGTTTTTTTTTACTGAAATAAGGAAAGTCTAATAATTTTGAATCCACGCAATGACCAAGCAATTTTGAGAGAGTGGTGGGTCCACCTTCAACGTTGCTTGGATCGTAAGGATTTATTGAGTAGCAGTGTATTAACTTGAACCCTGTACAGGAGTAGATTTACTTAAAAATGATAATAATAAAGAAAAAATCAAGTTTTTCACAAAAAAAGAAAGAAAGAAAATCTTTGAAACTTATTCAAACATAATTTTTGAAAAAGAACTACGTGGTAGCTTTGATTCTTCCGTTGCATATGCGGGAACCTAACCCGTTAAGTCCATTTTTTTAAAAAAATTTTTTCAGGTTCAAAATATTTTTAAAATTGTTTTAAATTAAGATTAATTTCTAGCACATTTTCTTTATAAAAATTGAAAACAAATTTTTTATTTTATTTTAAAAATAAGAAATAAAAAATAAAGTGTTAAGATAAGTTTTTTCCTTGCACGTAAATGACTCTCAAGCCTAAATTTAGTTTCAAAGATTTTTTTTATCAAAAATGTTACTAACGTTTTCCTTAATAAACTTTGGTGGCAACTCCTTGTCATCGCCATCCCGTCGTGGCCCCAGTTGTGACAGCTATGAATGGTTGAGTGATACACTAGAGGTGTGGAAGATAGAGATAGTAGAAATACCTTGGAGAAGAGAGAGTGGTGGTGACACAAATAATGAGCGTGGGTGCACTACAGGCCACACACTTTCCTCCTGACTATACCTCTGACTAACACCTTTATTAAGTGACTCGTGACTGTACATGTGGTATCCGTGAGGCGTGAGTAACTAGTGACCATCCATGGTGTGAATTTGTGATCACAGTGTCACAATGAGCGTGGCTAGCATGCAATGAGCGCACATGGTTGTTGTTTATTAATTGTGTGAAGGTGCACTGGTGTGTAAATAGAAATGAAATGTTAATTATGGTTATGAATGCTTGATTTAAATTGTGTTAGAACACATGTGAAGTGTGCAAGGTGAGACTCTATGCTTGCTTGTGTGTGTTAGATAGTGTGGAGTACTCACCCTTACATTTATTTTTCAAGTGGCCAAGACGATTAGTACCGGGCTCAGTGAAGGAGTGGATGAAACTGCTATAGGGCTTAGATTTCATTTTGAAATTACGATGTAATTGAATTGGTCCTGTAGCAGTTAATGATATAAACTTATTATCTATACTTCTAAGAATAATTTTTCGTTAACCGCTCTCAAAACTATACTTCTGAAAGCCGTTATCTATAACCGCTCTCTAAAGTCACACATTGGAGAGCGGTTAATAAAGAACCACTCTCTAAAGTCACTCTTAGAGAGCGCTTAATGAAGATTCGCTCTCTAAAGTCATTAAAGTCATTTATAAATGAAACATGTTTAACACATTTCTTCTTCTTAGCTAACAAAGTATGTCTCTTTTATTGTAAGTTTTGTTCGTCTTCTCTGTTCTTTTATGTTCTTTTCATCTTTTCTATTAGTCTGCTCTCTTCATCTTCTCTCGCTAACAAATTGATTTTTTTTTTTCATATCTGTAGGTACCTCTTCATTCTCTGTTGGCCTGCTCTTTTCATCTTCTCTGCGTTAACAGTTGATTTTTTTTTTCACATCTGTAGGTACCTCTTCATTCTCTGTTAGCCTGCTCTCTTCATCTTCTATGCGCTAAAAAATTGATTTTTTTTCACATCTGTAGGTACTTTTTTATTCTTTCTTTCTTTCTTTCTTCTCTTTGTTAACAGTGAATCATTCATTCTCTCTTTTTCTCTATATTAATGTTAAAAAGCATCCTACTAATTTGTTCTCTTCTTTTTCTGCTTACTTATGTTTGATTCATGCAGATGTGGATTGTTTGGTTAATAACAAATGTATAAACTCAAGATTTAATTTTGATTTATGATAAAAATGAAGAAAACTCACAAAGAAATTGATTCTAAATTTTGATTTAAGCGTAATAATAAATTAATTTTACTTTGCAATTGAAAACTCAGAAAGAAATTAATTTCAAATTTTAAATTCGTAGCCCATATTTATACTTTGAAAAACTATTCTTTCAGGCTTGAGATTTATATTTCTCATAGAAGTTCATGGTGTTCTTAGGAGAAACCCCGTTCTAAAGCCAAATCTTCAGTGAATCTTGCTATAAAACAAGTAATATTCGGTAGATCTAGTGTGAATCATCGTTCTGAGG
Organism: Abrus pulchellus subsp. cantoniensis; assembly: GCA_024086825.1. NCBI lineage: Eukaryota > Viridiplantae > Streptophyta > Magnoliopsida > Fabales > Fabaceae > Abrus > Abrus pulchellus. The sequence continues at coordinate 20,502,204 of CM044056.1, forward strand.
TAAAGGGAGTTTACTTTAGCCTATAATCTATGTTTTGAACGGTTTAATATGTTATTTCAAGATGTTTTGATATGATTTTGTTAGGTCTATTGAATAAAAGCTATTTTCTAAGTTGTAACTGTTGTTAATTGATTTAAAATGCTGAGATGTTGGCTGATCTATTATAAACTTGCCTTAGTTGAGCTGTTAAAATAATTTTGGCAGTGTGCATCATGCTGAGATATATGTTTTGCATCATTATAGAGCTGAGTTACATGTTTAGGTGGGTAGACGTGTAACGGTAAGTTCATGTTGAGCTGCTGTGCTGTGCTGTCTGGATCCAGATACCAGAATGGGTCGCTCCCGGACCGGCTCGGTTCCTTCTAGATTACTTAGGCTGTGAAACCAGTTGGAAACTGTTTTTATGCTGTGCATTAGATGCGCTGGTAATGCATGGGGCTGTTGCTGTGAATAATATTTTTGTTATATATACGATTTTAGTTTATTTTGTAAGCTCACCCTTGCATTTCTTTCTATGTCATTGTGTGTGTGTGTACTGCGATGATCGTACGGTGGTACGTGAGCAGATGTAGCAGGTGTTGCATCTACTTCACAGGTTGAGGAGCCAGTGAAGAAATGTTAGAAGCTGGAGTCGAGTAATAATGCATCAAAGTCCTTTTTTCCTTATATTTTGAGACCTCATATAGTGGGAGCTACGTAGTATAATTTTGGGTATTTTATACTTATATTCTTTATTATTTATTTATCTTAAATAAGTATGTAATGTAGAAACAATGTTCTCGATTCCTTATAAAAGGGGTCGTGACATTTTAGTGGTATCAGAGCCTGGTTTAGGTAAACCTACGGGGTGAGGTTGTTAGGCGTCAATTGTGCATATTAGACATATGAGTTTTAGCTGTGAATCATATATCATAATTTCTATTCATCAAGTTATGAGGGAACGAGCTTGATCACCTTGGTTCTTAGATATGACTGATGTAGGAAACTTGGTATATGATACTGGGGTGAGCTATAGGCGATTCATGCTACATGAATGATTGTTGAGATACATGTGTTTGCTATGCTGTATGAAATACTGATATGATATTATGGTCAGAGCTAAATTGATTAAAACTGTTATGATATACTAAATATGAGTATATCATTGTAAGTTGAATCTGTGACTATAGCTATGTGGTGGTATTGCTGAATATGTTAAACGTTAGTAAACTAAGCTAGTCTATATATTAGGATGGCTAGACCGAGAAGATCTACTGCAAACCCTCCTCCTACTGACGTGAACCAAATGGCTCACGCCATGGAGGATGTGGCAAGTACTTATCTCTGTGTTGTTTGATTCTATAGTCACGCACTCTTTTACTGCGGACAATTATGTGAGAAACTTAGGGTTACCGGTGAGCGATCTAGGATATGAATTAGTAGTATCGACACCTACTTTAAGTTCGATTAAGACTTCGGCAATTTATGTTAGGTGCCCTATAGTAATTGAGGGACGAAAATACAAAGTAAATCTTATTTGTATCTCGATGTCAGGGTTAGATGTAATCCTGGGTATGGATTGGCTAACTGTCAATCATGTGCTAATTGATTGTGGCTGGAGGTGTTTAATCTTTCCTGAGCAGTAAGGCTGTGTGGAATTAATTTCTACTCGCCAAGTAGAAACATCCTTAGGTGAGGGAGTATCTTGTTTTATTTTGTTGGGAGTTATGAATGCAGAAGTGGAGCAAAGCCTTCAGTCAATACCAGTAGTACAGGAATTCCCTAAGATTTTTCCAGAGGATATTCCTGGAATACCTCCACGTAGAGAGGTGGAGTTTTCTATAGATTTGATTCCTGGAATTGAGCCAGTGTCTGTAGCACCTTACAGAATGGCGCCGAAAGAGTTAATGGAGCTTAAGGAGCAGATCGAGGATCTAATGCATAAACAGATGATTAGGCCGAGTGTATCGCCTTGGGGAGCACAAGTTCTCTTGGTGAAAAAGAAGAACGGAAGCTCTAGATTATGTGTTGATTATCGTAAGTTGAATAAGTTGACAATTAAGAATAAGTACCCGTTGCCGCAAATCGATGATTTGATGGGCCAGCTAAGAGGTGCTAAGGTATTCTCTAAGATTGATATGAAGTCTGGGTGCCATCAGATCCGAGTGAAGGATAAAGATATTCCTAAAACTGCTTTTCACACTAGATATGGCCATTATAAGTATATAGTGATGCCCTTTCGAGTCACAAATGCTCCAGCTATGTTTATGGACTACATGAATCGAAACTTTAGACCTTTCCTGGATCAATTTGTGGTAGTCTTTATTGATGATATTTTGATTGATTCTAGTTCGTCAGAGGAACATGCAGAGCATTTGAGGATTGTACTTAGTGTTTTAAGGGAGAAACAATTGTATGCTAAATTGTCTAAGTGTGAGTTTTGACTAGAGAAAGTGAAATTCCTTGGTCATATTATTTCAGCTAAAGGAATTGCAGTTGATCCTTTCAAAGTTGAAGCGGTGTTGCAGTGGGAAGGGCCGAAGACAGCCACAAGATTCATAGTTTTGTGGGCCTAGTAGGTTACTACCGAAGATTTATAGAGGGATTCGCGAAGATAGCTACACCATTAACACGGTTAACTCGCCGTGATCAACCTTTTATATGGACTGAGGAATGTGAACAAAGCTTTAATGAGTTAAAGCAGAGACTAACTTCCTCGCCAGTGTTGATTCTCCCTGATATTAGTCGACCGTTTGAGGTGTATTGTGATGCTTCCCATCAGGGATTAGGATGTGTGTTAATGCAAGATAAGAGAGTGGTAGCTTATGCATCTCGCCAATTAGGAACTCATGAGCGAAATTACCCAATCTATGACCTTGAGTTAGCTGCTGTAGTCTTTGCTCTAAAGGTGTGGTGGCACTACCTTTATAGAGCTCAGTTTGATGTGTATAGTGATCACAAGAGTCTGAAGTATTTATTTGATCAGTGAGAATTAAATATTAGGCAGAGACGTTGGGTGGAATTCCTTAAGGATTATGATTTTCAGCTCTAATATTATCCAGGGAAAGCTAACGTGGTGGCCGATGCATTAAGTAGAAATGTGGTTCAGGCATTCTCCTTAAGAGTTAGTCAAACCCTTTTGATAGAACAATTCCAAGACTTGAACATATATGTGGACTTATCACCCGAAAAGATTAGTTATAGCCGAATTGTGGTGACTAATAATTTCTTACAGGAAATTAAAGACAAACAATTGTGGGATCTGATGTTATGTCAGATTGTATTTCTCTTAGGGACATATAAGACAAAGGGTTTTAGTAAAGGTGTTGATGGTATTCTCAGATGCCAAGGTTGAGTTTGTGTCCCTAGAGATACTGAATTAAAGAGAGCAATTCTAGAAGAAGGACATAAGGGTAGTCTCAACATTCATTCTGGTGTTACCAAGATGTATCAAGATTTAAAGCAGATGTTTTGGTGGCTAGGCATGAAGCGAGAGATATTTGAGTTTGTTAAAGCCTATTTGACTTACCAGAAGGCAAAAACGGAGCACCAGAGCCCTCCATGAGAGTTGCAGACGATGGAAATTCCAGAGTAGAAGTGGGACCATATGACTATGGATTTTGTGTCCCATCTACCTAGAACAGTTAAAAATCATGATGCCGTGTGGGTCATAGTTGATAGGCTAACCAAGAGTGCGTATTTCTTGCCAATTAACATGACCTTTAGTGGAGAAATTAATAGAATTGTACATCAGAGAGATTGTCAGGTTACATGGAGTACCTTCTAGTATTATCTCTGATAGGGATTCTTGATTCACTTTCCAGTTTTGGTAGAGTTTCTAAGAAGCTATGGGCACACAGTTGAGGTTGATTTCTGCATATCATCCACAGATAGATGATCAATCTGAGCATACTATTCAGATCTTAGAAGACTTATTGCAGACTTGTATTGTAGCACAAAGGAGTAATTAGGAGGATATGCTTCCTTTGGTAGAATTTACTTATAATAATAGCTATCATTCGAGTATAAATATGGCACCGTTTGAGGTTCTGTATGGCAAAAGGTGTAGAACCTCTATCTGTTGGTTCCAAGATGGAGTACATTTGATGGTTGGACCTGAAATGCTGCAAGAAACTAAGGAAAAGGTTAAACTTATTAGAGAAAAGCTGAGAGCTACCCAGAGTTGACAGAAATCTTATGCTGACCGATGCAGAAGATCTCTAGAATTTGAGGTTGGTGATCATGTATTCTTCAGAGTATCACACACTACAGGTGTGGGGTGAGCCTTAAGGGCCAAGAAGTTAACACCTAAGTTCATAGGACCGTATCAGATATTACATCATAGAGGACCAGTAGCCTATGAATTAGCATTACCACCTCAGTTGTCTAGAATACATAATGTTTTCCATGTGTCGCAGCTAAGAAAGTATGTTCCTGATTCATCTCATGTAATCGAGCCTGATGTTGTGGAGTTAAGAGATGAATTATCTGTGGAGGTTCCAGCTGCTCGTATCGAGGAAACTAGAATTAAGGAACTTAGAGGCAAGTCTATTCAGTTAGTAAAGGTTGTTTGGGACCCAGTAACTGGTGATGCCACATGGGAATTAGAAGAAAGAATGAGAGAGTTGTACCCTCACCTTTTCACTGAGAGATAAAATTTTTTAGGACAAAAATTTATTTTTGGGGGGAGAATTTTCAGGCTTGAGATTTATTATTGAGTAATCTATAATATTTTATACTTATTAAATGTTAATTGAAGGATTATTTGGTATTAGAATAGATTTAGATGGAGTTTAAATTTTTATTTTTTTTTAAAAAAAGGTGAATAGTACCATATGAACAGTGTCAGATGAATAGTAAAACTGCCTATGAACAGTGCAAATCACGTACAAACCGTGTATGAACAGTAAAAACCGCGTATGTACAGTGACCGCTGACGTCATCAGTGACATCATCCTGACGTCATGGCTGACATCACATACGCGTACAGTATGTGTGCACAGTATTTCTGGTGTGAATAGTGTCCTAGACAGTGTTTCCAACATGAACAGTAAGGGGGTGAACATGCGATGAACAGTAATTTCTGGCGGTGACCAATAAATTTTGAAAATTTTCTATAAAAAGGGGGCTTCACACGAAATTTTCATTTTTTTACTCCTCTACAAGGTTTTCAAAGGTTCCAAGGCCATATACTGTCATTTTCTCTCATATTAAACCCTTCTAAACTTATATTTCTCGTCAGATCTAAGATTCTACGTCTATTCTGAGGGATTTGAAGTAAGTTTCTTTAAGTTTGAAGCTAGATTTACCGTTCATTTCTCTTCTCCTTCTCTTTCTCATAGAAGTTCATGGTGTTCTTAGGAGAAACTCTGTTCTAAAGCCAAATCTTCAGTGAATCTTGCTATAAAACAAGTAATATTCAGTAGATCTAGTATGAATCATCGTTCTGAGGTAAGGGGAGTTTACTTTAGCCTATAACCTATGTTTTGAACAGTTTAATATGTTATTTCAAGATGTTTTGATATGATTTTGTTAGATCTATTGAATAAAAGCTATTTTCTAAGCTGTAACTGCTGTTAATTGATTTAAAATACTAGCATTTTGGCTGATCTATTATAAACTTGCCTTAGTTGAGCTGTTAAAATAATTTTGGCGGTGTGCATCATGCTGAGATATATGTTTTGCATCATTATAGAGCCGAGTTACATGTTTAGGTGGGTAGACATGTAATGGTAAGTTCATGCTGAGCTGATGTGTTGTGCTGTCTGGATCCAAATACCGGAATGGATCGCTCCTGGACTAGCTCGGTTCCTTCTGGATTACTTAGGCTGTGAAACCAGTTGGAAACCGTGTTCATGTTGTGCATTAGATGGGCTGGTAATGCATGAGACTGTTGCTGTGAATTATGTTTTTGTTATATATACGATTTTAGTTTATTTTGTAAGCTCACCCTTGCATTTCTTTCTATGTCTTTGTGTGTGTGTGTGTACTGCGATAATCGTACAGTGGTACGTGAGCAGATGTAGCAGGCGTTGCATCTACTTCACAAGCTGAAGGGCCAGTGAAGAAATGTTAGAAGCTGGAGTTGAGTAATAATGCATCACAGTCATTTTTCCTTATATTTTGAGACCTCATGTAGAGGGAACTACGTAGTATAATTTTGGGTATTTTGAATATTATGAACAAAATGTAATATTATGTTATTTTATTGGATATTTGTCGTAAGAAACTTTGCTTTATTTTGAATGAGAAGTGAATTTTATACTTATATTCTTTATTATTTATTTATCTTAAATAAGTATGTAATGTAGAAACAATGTTCTCGGTTCCTTATAAAAGAGGTCGTGACATATTCCACGTGGAACCGCTCTCTAGTCTTATAGTTATACTTTGGAGAGTTATTTCTACGCAGAACTGCTCTCCAATCTTAACATTTGAGAGCAATTGTTTAACCGCTCTCTTAAATATAACATATCAGATAACGTAAGATTTTAAAGCAGTTCTAAATGCTCTCTAATTCAAAACGGAGCCACTCTTAGATCTTTGTTCTGCAGTATGTAACACCTTATATTTCTTTCCTCAATATACGATAAATTTTCATAAATATTTGAATGGTAAAATAAATTTCTTTCAAAAACTCTATAATAAGAAAGAGACATTGAAATGATATAAGTTTCATAGAGTAAAATTTCATTAATTCATAAGTACTTTAGAAAAACAAAAATTCTAAAGTTTTTATCAGCAACAAAGAGAAATAGTAGTTTTACAACTGTTTTTAAAAGAATGCTATAGAACTGAAATTATCTATTACATAACTCAAAATAACTAAGTCCTATAGCAGTTCTTATCCATCCATGCACTGAGTCTGGTACGATTCGTCCTAGTTTCCTGAAAAATGTTGTGTAAGGGTGAGTCTCTACCCTACCACTCATACATCACACATATTCATCACAAAACACATCTTATCATGATTAAAGAAAACATCATGGAATTACATATCACAGTGTCATATAAAGCATGTTCTTATCTCAACACGTATTGTATTCCACAGATTCACAATTTCTTTTACTTTTATCTGCGCTTACCACGCCCTGTGGCCACAGTTATCCGATGCCTCTATCCCGAGGTCTTACACATCTATGTAAATAGTCGCCGGATGACCCAATGCAATACAGATACAACGCATGCAATAGACGGCCCCTTAGCAAAGGTAATGGTCAGGAGTCAAGTCGATAAATGAGTGTGTGGCCATGTGGTGCATTCGAACACAATATCCCATGCACAATCTCGAATGTCACTCACCACCCTACATTTTCCCAGGATATCCCATATCGTCTCTATCTTCCACTCCCCAATGTATCTCTGTAACTATTTACATCATATCCCTTTCCTCTTTCGAGCATATTCACATGTTCACATATGTCATTTATTATGTTCACACATATTTTTCATTATATTTCCACTTACTTTTCATCATATCCATCAAACCATGGCATATTCACAATACACATCATTTTAACATGAAACACAATATATTCAAATATGAAACATCCATCTCTTTGTATATTTCATATCACAAAATCATAAAAATCATATCAATCATCCTCAATATACCTTATTATGCCTTATTTGAACAAAATATCACATTTTCACCATGTATTCATCATAAAATCACATAAACAGCCCATTATTCTCACTTTTCACCGATTATTTCTAATAAAAACAAGGATTATTCCACATATAATCACATACATAACAAGATCTATGAGAATACAAGTAATAAACATAACAAAATGATAAAGTAGAGCCCCCCTTACCTCAAAACAGAGCTTTTGCAAAGATTTAACCGAAGATTTAACTCTAGAACAGAGGTTTTCCTAAGAACATCATGAACATCTATAAGAAAAAGAAGAAGAAGAGAAATGAACAGTAAATCTAACTTCAAACTTAGAGAAACTTACTTGAAATCATTTAGAATAGGCGTAGAATTACAGATCTGAAGAGAAATCTAAGTTTAGGAGGTTTAGTATGGGAAAAAATGCCAAGATATGACCTTAGAACCTTCGAGAACCTTGGATGGGAATGAAAATTTCATGTGAAGCCCCCTATTTATAGAAATTTTTTTTGAAGATGTCAGCGTCAATGTGATGTAAGCGATGATGTCAGCATGATGCAAGCGATGACATCAGCATGATGTCACTGATGATGTAAGCGATGATGTCAACGTGAGATCATCGATGACATAAGCGATGATGTCAGTGTGAGGTCAGCATGATGTCACCGATGATGTAAACGATGATGTCACCGATGACATCAGCGTTATATCACTGTTGACATCAAGGGTTACTGTACATACACGGTTTCTTTCTGCTCACAAAGTACTACAGATTTTTCTCATTAATATACTACAGGCATGACACAAAGCATAGGATATTACACGGTAGTGTTTCCTCAAAGTCTCCTTTCTCTTTATTTGTGCTTCTACTTTAATAGCTTGGTGAACCAAATCTTCAAGTTCTACATAGGTCCTCTATCCTAGGGTGAACAATTATTTTGAAATTTAAAAGTTCATTATCCTATGATTACAAACATTCAAAATAAGCATCTATCCTAGGGTTATCAAAATATTTACAAACAATTAAATCAACACGCACAAAATTGAGAAAAAAAGAAAAAGGAAAAACAAACAAACAAATAAATAAAGAGGCTTAACTCTCAAATAATCCCCAGTGAAGTCACCATCTGTCGCTTGGTGGGCAAGAAATAACGGCTTTGAAAAATAGGATTTTAATTTGAAAAATGTGGAGTCGCCACAAAAATTTTATTTATTTTTATAAGGGCAAAATATTGAAAAAATTCTTAAGAGTCCCAAGTTCAGGAATTGGTTACAAATAGAGAAGATATTAACACTCCTATTTAGCTGTCCAAATGAATGCTACCTCAAGATTAAATAGTGCGACTAATTTTAAATATTGATCCTAGATATTTAATTTTTTATTTTCTTATTTTTAATTTTTTTTATTTTTAATTTTTGAAAACGTGCCTCAGGCCATAAGTTGTTATCCTCATAGGCAAAAATCAAATTTGAGATCTCAAAAGAATTCTTAATTTCAAATTATATTTTATTTAGAAAAAAATAATTTTATAAAAAAAATATTTTTATTTTTTTATTTGAAAAGTGACAAAGTCCTAATAACTTGAAAATAAATTTTTTATTTTTTAGAAGAAAAATTTTATATTTTATTTTGAAAAAAAAAAGAGCTTAATTGAAGAAGACTTTATTTTAAAATGATTTAGCATTCTAAAATTTTTGTTCTTTATTTTGAAAGATTTAATAACCTAAAAATTTTTAAAATTACTTTATTTCTTTTTTATTTTTACTAATTTTTTTATTTTTAATTGATTTAACAAAAAACGAGTCTTTATATTTTATTTTTAAAAATGATAATTAGGATGCTTAATTGAAAAAGGTTTTTTTATTTTATATTTTTTTATGCAATGGGGTGACGCTTGAGGAAGAAGAAAGGTAAAGAAAAAAAAATAAAAAAGAGAAAAGGAAGAAAAACTATGTAAACTAAAAAAAGAGTTAAAACAAAGAGAAAAAAAAAAGGAATAGAATAATCAAAGAAAAAAAAAGAAATAATGTGATACGACATTAGCGCATGTTTTATGAAAGACAGACAACGTAAGAAAGGAATCAAAAGTCATACTTTTTTCTTGTAATATCTTTGTCTTTTTTTATATTTTTCGTGTGAAGAATTCTATGCAAAAAAAGTCTCTTTAAGAAATTGACTCTAAAAAATTCTCTCTTCAAAATTCCTCTTTGTAAAAGAAATTTGTGTAAAATTCTTCTGAAATTTATGTTCTTATGTGTGCAGATTAGTCACTTTATAATATGATTATTACATAATTAAAAAAATCAAGTATATTTTTTACTCTTTAATTATTTTTATTTTATTCTATATATTTCTAAATTAACTAAAATTAAAAATAAAAAAATTTATTATTATTTACAGAATATCTTTATAATTATATTGATTATATCTTTTTAATTACTTTTTTATTTTTTTTAAATTTATCATTTATTATTTAATAAAATCTACAATTCAGACAAATAATTTGCCTCAAAAAATGTCCAACTACCTAAACCTATCCCATCAATCCCCCTTTAATCCAATAGTTACTCCACTCAAAAATTATTGCACAATCTCCTTGATGTGACAAGATTATTGCATCTCACTTTATTCTATTTCACATAAAAAGATTATTATATCACACTCCATTCTATTTCACTCAAAAAGAACAAAGAAAGAATATGGATATGGTTGATTTCTTTTTTAAAAAGAGTTTTTAATTTTTTTTAAATATAGTATAAATTTATATTATATTTTAAAAAAAAGTGAAAACTCTTTTAAAATTGAAAAACAAACATATTCTAACACTTCCGTTTAAACATCTTCCATTTCCATTTTCACTTCAACTTCAACTTGATCGCTTGTTGGGTTTGATTGATTGGTTGTTGTAAGTATAATATCTGTGTTCATTTGTAAATCTTTTATATCTTTGTTTAATTATAATAGAGCTATTTTTTTTGGTTTAAACAACTTGTAGTTTTTATATCTTACATTGAAAATGTTTTCTACATTAAACAACCCGATACGTATCTTGTAGTTTTTATGCTACAATATTTGTTGTTACTCATATATTCTTATAAATTAGAGAATTTAATTCCGCTGCATTATTCAAAATTGCATGTGTAGGTGTTCCAATCACCAATAAAATATAAAGAATATTTAACCCCCAATCAAAACTAGGTTTCAAGAGGCCATGCGTCGTAGAGAAATACAAAGGCTACTTTTATTGAATTCAAACTCACTACAATATCATATCCCCTAAAGGTTTTACTTGTTGAGGTATTATTACTTGTCCTTTTTATCATAGGAGTTACATACGTACAAAAGTAAATCCAAATAAAACGGCTAGAAAATTATAAGTTTCTTAGACAAAGATAAGAAGCAACGGTTGATACGCAACTAAGAAGCTTATAAAATTATCTTTTCAGCTCATGAGATCTTTATCACCCTCCCGAGACAGTTGTCCCTTGGCCTAGTCACTGGCAAACTAGTAACAGGACATTTTGGATTTGTTCGCTCCAACCTATAAAATAAATAAATTAGTAAAACAACAAAATAAAGCAGAATTCAAACCATTCCTGAAACCTCTTCGAAAAGAAAAATAAATTATAATTTGTGAATAAACAAATTAAACAGTAAATAAAAAAGGGACAAAGAAAGAGTGCTAACTTATAATTAAGGAGAAAATAATGTAGAAATATGGAAATCTCAAGTTTGGCTAGGTCCATTCCAGGACACAGCCTACTCCCCCCTCCAAAAGGAAGGAATGCAGCTTTGGAACCAAAATCCTGCACAAGCAATGAAACAAGATAAATAAAATAAGAAATTATAGATTAATTGTCCAAAACCAAGTTATATTTATAATCAGACTTACATCCCATCTGGAGGGATTAAATTCTTCTGCATTGGGGTAATAATGAGGATCCATATGAAGAGCTCTTATCCAAATTAATACTCTCCATCCTTTCGGTATGATATAGCCTGAAAAAAATTGGGTGATGAGCGTAAACATGTTTAGTTTTTCCATCCTTTCATAAACAAACTATCAGAAATTAAATAAAGACTTTAATATAGACAAACCATTGATGTTCACGTCAGCAGTTGCCTCTCGAAAAAGTGAAAAAGCAATATTTGAAAGTCGCAGCATTTCGTCAATTATCTGCAAGGCAAAATAAGATCCAAAGTGTATGTCATTACCATATTGACGAGAGTGTTGAAATATGTATTCAAAATATTTAAGTTACTATCATCTTTCCTTTCGAATATACTCACTTACCTTTGAAAGATAATCCATTTGCTTAACTTCCTTAATACTTAACCTTTTTTGCGATGGTGGTCTTCTCTTCATAATTTCTTCCTGCTCTTCCTACAAGAAATGAAGACTATATCAACTTAGTTTTTCGGATTTTAATTGCATGTAAAATGCTGAATCGGTAAGAACCATTTATTTTGCATCGATACGTGTAGTACATGCCCCTAGCTAGCACAGTAGTTAACTTTACCCAGCTACTATTATTAATACGAGAGCATATTTATAATATTAAATTAAATAAAAAAGACTACTATTGATTAAAATGCATACTTATATAAGAACTTGGCTTTTGATAATGTTATGATGGCTCATTTGACAGATCGGCCAATATTTGTTAATATCGTGAATAAAATAATATTCCAGCAAGTTTTGTATGCGACTTAAATATTTATATTTTATAATCCATTGTTCGTAGTTAGATTGGTAACTCTTCTGACGGTATTTTGGTTTCTCAGTCTCATTACATGGAACTATAAATATGTTTGAGTTTTGAAAATATTATATTCTTTTATTATAATTTTTATGCTTTTTTTATACTTAATAAAAAATAATTTTAATATTTTATTAAGGAATTAATTTTAATTTATAAGATTAAATTTAAGACATTCTATTTTATAAGACTAATTTTTTTATTTCTTTATATTTAAAAAAATCTTAAAAATTAATTTATAAATCTTCAACTTACAAAGTTGCGCATCCTCAAATGCTAACTTTATAGATACTCTTTTGGAACTAACTGAAATATTCTAAAAATAAGGTATTTATTATACATTTATCAATAAAGAGTAGAAGGATTTTCAACTGTTTACTGGAATCAAAATATTAAATTTGATTCTCGAAACATTTCTTATAATTAAAATTAATGTATTTAAAGTGAATTAAAATAAGCTGTAAGTAGCAAAGAAAATCGTAATTAACTGATATGTTGATATACACGTAAACAAGTAGATTATTATAGTTAATTTGTTTCCATGACTTGCCAATAGATGATAAAAAAAAAAAAATTCTTAATTTGATTCTGTTTTACTGAAGAGGCATGTAGAATGATGAAAACATATTTTAATTTATATAACATTAAATATATCTTTAAATTTTTACCATATACCTTTTTAATTTAGAAGAATTATATATATAGAAATAGTGACTTTGCATCGAAACTTGGATTGCTGCTTTCGATAAAAATTAATTAAGATAAACCAATTCTATACAGGACAAAATTTTGGTGTTATTATATAATTAAAGTGAAATTTTATTTATATAATTTGTGTTATGGTTAGTATTAAAAGGTATATATCACATTAATGTTAAAAATAAATTTTGTTTTTAACATAAGATTACGTAAATTTTAATTTTTCCTAAAAGAACATGGGAGTTTTATACTTTTGTTCTTATATATATAATGGTGCTTGATGTGAGCTATATTTACCTTGGCTTTTTTCATGATATCAGGATTCTCTGTAAGATATATCATTGACGACATCAAACCAGTCCCGCTACTTTCATGACCCGCAAGTAAAAACCCTAACAATAAATCATTAATGTCCTCATCCTCCAATTTCTGGCCTTGATCGCCGTTGACTTGCAAAAGTATATCAATAAGATCTTTCCTCTCTGTTTGACCACTTTTTATCTTCATCTTCCTTACGTCCACAACACTTTGAACTATTTCAGCAATCTTCTTACGTGCCTAATTTGCCATGCAAAGTCAAGCACACCATCAACAACAAATTTTCAAAAAACATTTAAATTATTAAATTAATCTTTTAATACTTAAATCGAGATTATACTGCTTTTTAAACCACTTTAAATTTTATAAAAGTCAGAGAAAGAGAAAAACCTCGAGTGCTTTGTGGAAAGCAAAACCGGGTGCATTAATGGGGATAGAGAATATGGCATTATACGTTAGGGAAAATAGATTTCCTATTTTCTTAACGATGTCTGTATTTTCAGAGCCCAAGAAAATGTGAGCGATGACTTGAAATGATATTTTCTTCGTCTCATGCAAGAGCTCAATAGGGTGTTTCATGCTGGACAACTCTTCTAATGAATTGATCACAATGTCCTCGATACGTTCTACGTACATTTCCAACGCAGTGTGACCCACAATTGGAGCAGTTACTAGGCGTCGAAAACGCCTGTGCTCCGCCTTAGATACATCGGTCATGGGTCTACATTTTGCGAGCTCTCTGGTTGATTTTGGATACCCAAGCTTAAAGTTCTCATCATCAGTCAACACTCGCTTGCACAGTTCTGGCTTACAAACGATGATGCATGGGTTTCCAAATAGGTGAGACTTGTAAATACCCTCTCCTCCATATCTGAAACATATGTAATTTAGCAAGGTTAGAGTAATTAATTACTTAATAATATATCTATTTTGAATAAATTAGATAACAATAAGCTATAGGGTGTTTTAGTGAAAATAAAAAATATTAACCTGGAAATAAGGTTGTTGATAAAAGAATCAGGACGGCCAGATAAAAAGTCTTTCATGAAAGTCGATAAAGTGCCAATAAGAGGCCATCCCATATCACCTGGAGGAAGTGGGTACTGTTTGTTCATTACTCTTAGATTATAATACCACCCATTCAACTTCCTCAAAAATTGAAACACCAAAACGTAGCATGTCAACAGAGTGGCAGCACTCATCCAAAACCAATTTAATTCCATCTTTGAGTGTGTCTCATCTTTTCATTGATCACTCAATTTATAAGTTCGATTTCTCCAGATATTGTAGCCTCCAATAATTAACTTGATTAATTATTTGGCAAGTGTCGTCCCATGCGCAGCACGCTTCTGAATTGTTTATGCAAGAAAAATAATGGCATATTAAACAAAATGAATATACTAGTTTATAAACCATGTGACAAACAGATGTAGTATCGAATATCAAAGCGCACTTAGATACACAGTATCCGTATCAAGTATTTATATATCAGCATTAATTTTTTTTGACGACGAACAAGCCGGGTCACAATGGCCGGAACATAATGATCATCTCTGTTTAATTTTTCTTTTTTTTATTATTATATTACATATCACATACTTTTTTATTTTTTATTTTTATTTCTCTCTTCATTTTAAATTTTACATTACTCTTCTAACAACACATTGCAACCATAAAATATATTCAAACTTTAAAACGTGAATCCTACATGGTTGACACTTCAAATTTTATTATATTACGCGTTAATTTACAGGTGGTGCAAACTACTTTTGACAATTACATGTGACCAACGAAATATAAAAAAGAAAAATCTAATAATAGTGTTGTACTGGATAGGGAACAACGCGGTCCTACTTGTAGGGAAAGGAAATCGAGTACCTATTCAGCTTAGTTTGGCCGGATACCCTTTGTTAGGATTAAAAGATAATTAACCCAATTAAGGGTAATAATCAAGATATTATTTACTTTAAATAAAAGGCTAAAAATCAAGACTGGCTTAGTAGGCTCATTAGTCCATTACAGTGCCTATATAAGGAAGGTAAAAGTACAGGTAAAGGGTTGACTTTTCATTATAAAAATAGCATTTATTGCTCAGAACCGAATCCTGACTTCAACATCGGAGTGCCTTTTGCAGGTACCCTCCCCATGTCAGTGACAACTAGAGACACGTCATCATAGCAGATCAGAGACTTGAAGAGCCCACCATGGGGCACGATTAGCCTCATTTTTCAGATTAATCATAGTACTAACGAGAAGCCAGTAGGAAGGACATGCTCAACAGGGAGGAACCTCTCGGCAACATCTGGAGGGTGTCACACCAGATGAACCAACACTTGAAGTTTTGATGCAAAGAGGAACTGACGAGAGCCTCTTGGCTATACTAAGATAGCTTAAAGCAGAAATGACCGAGATGAAGAGGGAGAGAGAAAAGGATGCACTGGAGCTCTCGGCTCTGAGAAGGGAAAATGCTAACTTGAGAGAGAAATAAGAACACACATCCCTTTCCAAACTACACCCATCGTCCAGGATCAGGGAGAATCTCAGCGTTGCAGGAGAAATCAAAACACGTTTATCAATTCGAAGCCAAAAATGACCGAGATGATCTCGTGAGTCGAAGCCCATTCGTTCACCACATCTTGGAGGCTAAGCTACCCGACAATTGGAGAGGCTTAACAATAGAAAAATACAATGGTACATCTGATCCTGGGGAATATTTGGATATCTTCACAACCTAGGTCAGTCTGTACACGGAGAACGATTCCTTGTGGTGTAGGATTTTCCCACTTCACTATAAGGACCAGCCCTCAGTTGGTTCACCCGACTCCCCTCTTCATCCATTGACTCTTTTGCAACCCTCACAAGATGGTTCAACTTACAGTTTGCCACAAGCCGTCCTCATCCATTAACATCCCTAACGCTGGTCAATATTCGGAGGGAAAAAGGAGAATCACTTAGAGCATTCATGGAACGCTTTGGCAAGGTAACCCTTTCAATCCATAACTTGGAACCAGCAATGGCTATGCACCACCTCACAGCGACCCTTAAGCCAGGGCCTTTCGTTAACAGTATTTGCAAAAATATATGCAGATGGAAGAATTAGCTGAGTACCGAAATCAAATTCGCATGGACCAAGGGTCCAATTCAAAAAATGTTGATAGGAGAGAAACTTTCAAATCCCGGCAAGAAAATAAAAGGAAGGATGAGCCTGAGAGGCCGCCTAGGGGACCCAAATACCTCACTTATACCACACTAAAGCCAATAGATCCAGGGTACTTGATCAAGCTTTGGCAACATAAATCCTAACCATTATGAGGCGCGCCAACACCCCACCTCAAGCAGATAGAAGCAAATCTTGCTGATATTATCGCAATAGGGGCCATGCGACAAAGGAATGCACGGCCCTAAAGGATAAAATAGATGATTTGATCAAAGATGGACACCTACAAGGATTTGTTCAAACAAACCACACCGGCTACACCAAACAGGGGAGGAGAGACGCCTATCCTAAATCCTCAAGAAGGAACGAGGAACAACAGCCTGAGAGACAGTGGAGCCGGTCAAGGGAACATCCTGTAAGAAGATTCGATGAACGAGAGAAGTATCCGAAGAGGGTGATCAACACCATAGCCGGTGGTTTGTAGGTGGAGGACCCACTCATTCGGCTAGAAAGAGGCATCTCAGGCAGGTTCGTTCTGTTAATAACGTTTCATTGGGCAACAGAATCTGAATCCCGCCTATTACGTTCACTGACGATGACTTTCAAGGGGTTGATCCAGTACAGGACGATCCCATGGTCATTAGTGTAGACATTCTTAATTGTACTATTCGAAAAACACTAATTGACCAGGGAAGCTCGGCTGACATTTTGTATTGGAATACGTTTAAACAATTGGGCATCCCAGAAGAAGAGCTCAGAGAATACCATGAACCGCTGGTTGCTTTCTTTAGGGAATGAGTGGAGACTCGGGGCTGTATTGACTTATACACCTCATTTAGGTCAGAGCACAAGGGAAAGCTATAAAAGTCACTTATCTGGTAGTACATGCGAATACCTTGTATAATATACTACTTGGCAGACCATCCCTAAACAGATTAAAGGCCATAGTATCTACTCCGCACTTAGCCATGAAGTTTCCGTCTGAAAAGAGCCGAATCGTTACAGTCCATGCTGACCAGAAGACGGCTAGGGAATGTTACTTTGCAAGCCTATGTCTTAAGTCTTTCCATGGGGATAGCCGAGATGTCAACATTGCGTCCCCTCGGTTGGGAGATGACTTGGATTTTGAATTGGATCCTAGAATAGATGAGGGGTATCGAGTTGAGCCCAATGAAAACAAGCAGCCTTTCCTACTTGGATCAAAGCTAGAACAAGTTACTTATCTAGGGGTCGGTTTGACTGTACAAGAAAAGCAAGTCTTTCAGAAAATACTACACCATAACGCCGATCTGTTTGCCTGATCAGCTTCGGATATGCCTGGCATTGACCCGACGTTTCTATGTCATCACCTATCGCTTTATAAGGGGGCCAAACCGATAGTGCAAAAGAAAAGGAAGATTGGCGGAGACAGGCGAAGGCAGTAAAGGAAGAAACTAGTAAGTTGCTATAATCCGACTTTATCCGAGAAGTCAGGTATTCAACTTGGTTACCTAACGTGGTCATGGTTAAAAAAAGCAAATGGCAAATGGCAAATGTGCACAGATTTCACGGACCCTAACAAAGCATGCCTAAAGGATGCGTACCCCCTACCAAATATTAATACCCTGGTAGATGGCGCAGCCGGTCACAGGATACTATGTTTTTTGGATGCTTATTCTGGGTATAATCAAATATGAATGTATCTCCCAGATGAAGAGAAGACTGCATTCATCACGAACTCAACAAATTTTTGCTATCGAGTAATGTCGTTCGGCTTAAAGAATGCAGGGGTGACATACCAGTGACTTATGAATAAAATTTTTGAGAAGCAAGTAGGTAAATGCTTGGAGGTATATGAGGATGACATAGTGGTTAAGTCCACAGCATTGGAGCAACATCTTGGCCATTTGGAGGAGGTATTCAGGGAGGCTAGGAAGCATGGTATGCAGTTTAATCCTGAGAAGTGTACATTCGGTGTAGTCGGAGGCAAGTTTCTAGGATTTATGTTATCTGAAAGGGGAATCCAGGCAAATCCCGACAAATGTCAAGCCATCATCGAAATGGCCAGTCCTCAGAATATCAAAGAGGTTTAGAGACTTGCTGGTCGGATTGCAACCCTCACTCGATTTTTGCCAATAATGGTAGAAAGGTCTTGGCCTTTTATCGAGCTACTCAAAAAATCCCAAAAATTCGTGTGGTCCAACGAGTGTGAGGCTGCCTTCGTTCAATATAAGCATATGTTAGCAGCATCACCTGTGCTGATAAAACTGAAGCTTGAACAAGAGATGATTGTTTATTTGGCCGTATCAGATAATGCCATCAGTTTGGTCTTACTACAAGAAATACCTGAACCAGCTCCTGTATATTTCATTAGCCGAACACTCCAACGTCCTGAATCCCGCTACCGGCTGATGGAAAAAGTAGTACTAGTCCTACTTCATACAGCTTGTCAGTTAAGACATTATTTCCAAAGCCATAAGATGGTTATGCGCACAGATTGTTCAATGGCTAAAATTTTGAGAAAACTAGAGTTGGCTGGTCATTTGGTAGCATGGACAATTGAGCTCTCTCAATTTGACATCCATTTCGAAAACTGACACCCTTTTAAAGCTCGATGCTAGCGGACTTCATTAACGAATTCACAGCATAAAAACAACCCACGTCGGACATGTGGAATCTGCATGTTGATGGATCGTTAAACCAATTGGGTAGTGGAGTAGGAATTATACTTGAAGGGCCGAACACCGTAACAATCGAACAATCCATTCGGTTTGGATTCAAAGCCTCCAATAATCAAGCTGAATATGAAGCCCTCCTAGCTGGCCTCAAATTAGCAAAGGAAGTTGGAGTAAAACGTATCACTTGTTGGAGTAATTCAAAGATAGTGGCCGAATAGGTCAATGAAACATATCAGGTGAAGGACTCGATCATGCTCCAATATTACCAAGAATTTAAAAAAATGGAAGCTGAATTTGACGAGGTATGTGTTCGATACACACCGAGAACAATGAATGAACAGGCCGACAAGCTTACTAAGTTGGCTAGCCAAAGAAAACTGGGGCAATTACAAACGTAATTCACCAGGAAATTCTTGAACCAAACATAGCTCAACAAGAGTGCATGGACATAGAAAATATGCCTCACAATTGGATGACCCCTATTATCCAATACCTTACCGACAGCAGTCTGCCAAATAATCCAGACTCGGCCAAGAAAATAAAAATACATGCAGCTAAATACCTCCTC
The DNA here is from genome assembly GCA_024086825.1 of Abrus pulchellus subsp. cantoniensis. Classification (NCBI taxonomy): domain Eukaryota; kingdom Viridiplantae; phylum Streptophyta; class Magnoliopsida; order Fabales; family Fabaceae; genus Abrus; species Abrus pulchellus. The sequence continues at coordinate 20,521,958 of CM044056.1, forward strand.
CTCGGCAAAGATTTGTACAAGAGAGGGATCTCAACACCCATGCTTAAATGTCTTGACGACGACCAAGCTAGCTATGTCATGAGGGAGATTCACGAAGGTATCTATGGTACCCATTCGGGCAGACGAACCATGGCAGCAAAAATACTCAGAGCTGGGTACTATTAGCCAACACTCGCTCAAGATTTCCATGTGTTTGTAAAGAAATGCATTCCCTGTCAACAACACGGTCCTCACCTACACCAACATGTTGATACCCTCCACCTTATTAGCTCTCCTTGGCCCTTTGTTATTTGGGGTATGGACCTCTTAGGCCCTTTCCCTTTAGTAAAAAGGCAGTGTAAATTTCTACTTGTCGCTGTGGATTACTTTACTAAATGGATTGAAGCTGAGCCCCTTGCCACCATCACGGCCAACAACGTACAGAAATTCACTTGGAAAAACATCATCACACATTTCAGCCTCCCTCATGCATTAATTACAGATAACGGGCTGCAATTTACAGATCGGTGATTCAATGAGTTTTTGGAAGGTCTTCACATTAAGCACAGGGTTACGTCTGTCGAACACTCTTAGACTCTTGTAACTTGGGAAGGACCCTATCGGGTAGTGGCACAATTGGATGACGGAGCGTACAAGTTAGAAACACTAGACGGGAAGATAATACCCAGAACGTGAAACGCCACTCATTTAAAGCATTATTTTAGTTGAACTCTTGTAACTTATATTTGTTGCACTCTTTTCCTCGCCTAGGTTTTGTCCTCTTAAAAGAAAGGAAAAAGGAGTTTTCCTGGGAAGGTTTTTAATGAGGCACCCTACCAATAGAGTTCTTCTTCTAAGCTGTTCGATTTTCATTCATCAAAATGATAATTTCTTTCAAGCACTTCATTTAAATTAAAATTTCCTCCCAAGTATCTTCACTTGGCTAAGGTTGAATTAACTAATTCCCTCCTGAGTACCCTTACTCGGCCAAGGATGAATCGCTATTAAAATTCCCTCCCAAGTACCTCTACTTGGCTAAGGTTGAATTAACTAATTCCCTCCCCAGTACCCCTACTTGGCCAAGGATGAATCGCTATTAAAATTTTCTCCTAAGTACCTTCACTTGGCTAAGGTTGAATTAACTAATTCCCTCCTGAGTATCCCTACTCGACAAAGGATGAATCGCTATTAAAATTCCCTCCCAAGTATCTCCACTTGGCCAAGGTTGAAGTAACTAATTCCCTCCCGAGTACCCCTACTCAGCCAAGGATGAATGACTATTAAAATTTCCTCCCAATTATCTCTACTTGGCCAAGGTTGAATTAGCTAACTCCTACCCGAGTATCCTACTCGGCCAAGGATGCATAATTAATTTATCATCACCGAATACTTGTTATATAATTCGACAACTATTCATAAAAATAACGTTTTTAAGGGTATTCACTAGAATTACAAAATTGTATCTCAAACTCAAGAAATCTAGTACGCAAGGTACAAGAATAGCATAAAAGAGATTGTATTTCAAAAATTCAGTAGAATTACAAAATTGGGGCACTATTGGTCTGAAAGTACAAAGAAAATTATAAAAGATAGTTCTATGTTTGCCCTTCCCTAGCATCCGGTCCAAGGCCCTCGGGAGCAGGAGCGTTTTCATTAGCAGCAGCTCGGATAGGGGCTTCGGCGTCCGGTTCCACATCATCATTTACTTCATTATAAGATATGAACCTGCCGCCGAAAATGTCTTTAGTAATGTCAACTGAGACGAGACAAAATCCATGACATTGACGAACAGCATGGTTAAAATCAAACTCGTGTTCCAAAGCAACTTGCTCTGAACACTTCTTGGCAAAAGCCTTCAAGTTGGTTTCAACCCTCTGCCTTTCAAGTGTCAGGGCTTCTTCCATCTCGGTCGACTTGGCCCTTAAGGCCTCCTCCATCTGAGCAGACTTCACCCTTAACGCCTCCATTTCCTCCTCCTTGGCCCTCAGAGCCTCCTCGGCTGCTTGGACTCGACCTTCCACTATGCGATAATGCTCCCTATACTGATTGACCTCAGCCTCTAGAGATTGAATGGTCTCGCCAAGACTGGATTGAGTCTCTCTGCTTTCTGCTAAGGCTTCTTGAGAAGCCAAATACGCTTTCTGCACATTCTTCATCTCAAGAATGGGATCTACAACCAGCCTTCGAAGCATAGCTGTCGATCGTACTTATAGTTCTGCGTAGCAGCCCCAGAGAGATTCCAGCTCTAAGCTCTCGACCAATTCTTTCCCCGAATCACACAGCAGATTGGGAGCAGCTAGCCGACCAGTATGTGTCCCGGTTGCCAAGAAGGTCTCGGTAAGCATTGCCAGAGGAATCACTGGGTTGGAGGAACTGTTGGCCCCTTCAATAGCTGCAGTTCAGGTTTGCTTGTGCGCCCCTTCTGCACCATTCAACCCACCCAAGTGGCGATGTTTTCTCTTTTTCTCCTTCTCGACCTCTTTGCCCTTGCCCTTGTCTTTGCGCCTCTTGGGCTTATTTTCTGCCAAAACTAGGTCCTGGGGAGGAGGGCGAGGTTCGAATATTTCAGGCAGATGATCAAGTTGAGGGTGTTGATGCTCCTCAATTGGTGTACCTTCCGGCATCCTCTGCTTCAGAGTACGACGGAAAGTCGGCACATCAACACCTCGTTGAGCCATTAAGCCTACATTAAAAACAATAAGTCAAATCAATACAACTTGATTCAAAAAATAAGTTAAAAAAGATTATACATACACTCCATATCCCAACGAGGACGCAGAGACTTGAGCACGACGAGTATGTGTCAAGCAGGTAGTTCTCGGGGAAGGCACTTCAAATATTCTAAATCTGATAACTCCCTAGCCGATAACATGTCCTTGGGAAATATGTCGTATCGGCGAGGTGCCCGAGTCCAATAAAAAGGGAAAAAGGGGTTATTCTCGCTATCAAAAAAATAATTTCTACCTACAGGGTCCACGATTACCTTGAAGTAGCTGGTTTTGAAGCCCTTGAAAGATGAAGCATAAGGTTTAAATAAAGGCAACTCAGGTTGCCTTATTAACGATACCCACCTTGCTAAGTCTGATGGGCAGGTACAGAAGAAATGAAGAAATAGTCCTACACTAGGTTCTATATAACCAAATTTACAAAGTATTCTAAAGGCCTGTATTGCTGCCTATCCATTCGGATGAAGTTGTGTCGACGCTACATTTAAAACCCTCAAAACTCCTATTTGGAAGTCATCAAAGGGTAGCCTAATACCTAACTCTCTAAACATATATTCATATATAAAAAAGGTGTCGGCCATCCCAACGCCCCCCAAGAAAACAAACTCATGGTTCTCGGTTTCGTCCCCTTTACAGGGGTTGAGGTATATCGGATACGGATCAGAGACTTTTCACAAAGAAATATCATAATGATCTACAAAAAATTGCAGACTTTTATTTCTTCTAAAATGAGAAAAGTACGTGGCCACTTCACCGTGCACCCACTTATATCCGAGTATGGTACAGGAGGGGAACCCCTATCTTTCCCTAGGGGGCTAGTACTCGGTAGGGGTTCAGAAGCGTCAGTATCACTTGAAGCAGACGACTCAGCCTCGGTGCTACATCCTCTAACTTGTGCTTCTTCAGTCCTCTTGCTTGGTATTGATAAAACCTCGCCACTCCCCTCGATTTCATTTATAATGTCTACTTCGACAGTGGACGGTCCCAAGACATTGGACAAAGAATCATCCCAATCAATAGAATCGACCATGAAGGAAAAAGAAATGAGAAGTTAAAATGTCCCTTGCAAGTAGTCGGTATGGAAGGAAAAGTGAAGATCTCTGAAAAATGAACACCCTTCGGTTTGAAACAACAGTGTGCACGTTTCGGTACATAGCAAAAGAGTAGAAAATAGATGCAGGGACCACCACATATTTATAGGAGATTTGGTTTCGGGAAAATGAAAGGTCGCCCCCTTTTGAACTGTCAGATCCTTTTCAGATCAACAGATGAGGTTGGGTACCCTTTCGTTTCATACACACACACTTGATACCGAGTCCTCTCCTCGGTCTTGTTTAAATTCACTTTAACCAACTACTCCTTGTCTAACTGAGACTGACACAACTATTTAAGCCCTCACTTCGTGCCTCTTCGACCTTGGGGGGCTAGTGTACTGGATAGGGAACAACTCGGTCCTACTTGTAAAGAAAGGAATCTAAGTACCTATTTGGCCTAGTTTGGCTGGATACCCTTTATCAGAATTAAAAGGTAATTAACCTAATTAAGGGTAATAATCAAGATATTATTTACTTTAAATAAAAGGCTAAAAATCAAGACTGGCTTAGCAGGCCCATTAGCCCATTATAGTGCCTATATAAGGAAGGTAAAAGTACAGGTAAAGGATTAACTTTTTATTATAAAAATAGCATTTATTGCTCAGTATCGAATCCTGATTTCAGCATCAGAGTGCCTTTTGCAGGTACCCTCCCCACGTCAGTGACAACCAGAGAGACGTCATCACAGCAGATCAGAGATTTGAAGACCAGTGTTACCCTAGCAGGAACAAGTGTCGATACAGTTTAACAAATTAGGGTTATTTGGGCATGAATTTTCCTATTATTGGATTTATGGGTACTTATTATTACTATTAACGTCATAAATGTAAGATAATTAAATTTATGATTAGTAATATTGATTTTGAGTTTTTAAAAATATTTTTACATGGTAATTTTGTCCTTAGAGTGGTCAAGGATAATTGCAAGAAAACTAAAACGCAGATATATCCAAAATGTAAGGGCATAGTCCCGGCCTCTAACCTTTTCATGTACCTTATTACATTACATTCTGCAAATAATTTCTTAATGCCATTTAGAATCACGATATATTCTTTAGAAGTTAATGACAAACTATAGAATATTGTACCACGAGGATATACATTTTTTTTAATTGATAAAAAATAACATAATTGAGAGTGAAAGGAAGTGATCGGAACTGCAAGGAGATTTAATTATGCTTTGAATCTTATAAAAATTTTATTTTAAAACATTAGAATATGTTTTGTTTCTTTTTTAAAAATATTTTTTTAATTTTAAAAATAAAATATAGTACAAATTTGTATACATTGTTATTCATAGTGACTAGAGGCATGAATGAGTTGAGCAAGATATAGCTCGCTTGACAGCCTCCAATAGTGGTATATTCACTTCCATTTTTTTAAATGTATTAAGAATCTCTTTGTCTTTTTCATCCGACTTCTTACTCTCCATAATTCTCTGCTTCTCTTAAAATAGAAGAGAAATAAATTGTTGTTTAGAACCTGCAGAATTTGGAATAGTAGGGGTGGAAGGAGGATGACAAAATGTGATGGTGTATCAATGATATAACATATTTTATATTTATATTCATAGTTTTATTTTGATTTATAAACATTTTTCATATGCTTTATTTTTATAATTTTTTTATTTTCTAGTTATTTCAATAAATTGGGTTTGTTACCAATAAATATTTTAATTTCTTTTTTTTTTGTTATTCTGATCTTTGATTAATCTTTTGGCCATAACTTTTTCTACAGATATCTTTCTTGGCTGATTCTAATTGCATTAGATTTTACACTTTCAGAACTTCAAAATACATATGTATTGCTAGATTTAGAGTTATTTTTTTTTATTTTCTATGATTTTTTGAAGTTGAGGCAGATTTGTTGAATTTTATTGCTGGATTGCATTTAGACCATTGTTATTTAATAATTATATTTGAGCTTTTAGATACAATTGAGGCTCAAAATTTGGCCATTTAGTTTATCCTAATTATAACCTATAAATAGACTTATAAGGTTCTAAATTAGGGTGAAAAAGAAATTGATACTTTGAGTTTCTACGATTTGACTTTTAATAAGAAACCTTATTTTTACCTTCTCTCAAATTCTCTCATCTTTCTTTCATTCACACATGGGTTAAGTGATTCAATAATGTAAATCTGATTTGAGTTTTGGACTAATTTCTTTGAATTTGTTCTCTTTTCTCTAATCTCATATTTCTGAATTATGATTATGATTAACTTTTATGTGATTAGAAATCAAATTAAGATTTGATTAATATTCTGATTTGATAATTAAATTCGTGTTAGGTTAAATGATAATTTGATTTAATTTGTAATCTAATTCAATTAGGTTATTCAATTGAATTAATAATTGAATTGGATAATTGTTTAAATTTGAATTAAAATCTGTCTTTTTCTTCAAGTTAATTGTGTTCCTAATTTAATTTAATTGATTCAAAGTTTTCAAACCCCCAAACTTTACTCGCATTATTAAAGAACTTAAAATTGAATTTAATTGAATATATGTCTTTATAAATTGACTTAGGTTAAGCTTTATACTGCAAAATTCTTAGAAAAACTTAGTTATTTTGATAACGACTCGACATCATCTATCAATCAACACTATTATTTTTTGTTGCAACTGCAATACACATTTGAAATTAGTTTTTCTACAATAACAATACTCTCGGGTACAGGAATATGAATAGTTTATCCAGACCTTAGAGTGATAGCTTTAACATTTTTAAGATTCACTATTATTAATTGATAAAATGTTTAGAATTGAAATGGATAAAGTAACACAATGTTATGAATTGAATGATAATGTTTGGTTAAGTGTGAAGTCATATGCATGAATGACTTTTTTTTATTAAAATTGTACAAATAAATAGAGTACCATAAGCTTAGGAATTGAAAACGATTGGATTTAATTGAGTAAGAAATATAATGTGTATGGTTAAATGATAAATGATGTGTATAGATAATTTTGACTAGTTTAAAATTATTAAAATGAAATAATTCTATTTTGATGTATGTCGTGTTAGAAATATTTTCTGCATCACTTTGATTATTTTTATTAAATGAAAATTTAGTGAAGTAGATGATACTCACCCTTACTAATACTTTTAGGTAATAAAAATAAAGACATACAGAAGATTGATCCGTTCTAAGATCATACTGACAATGAATTGTAAAGAAAGAAATTGCTCCATAGGATTTAATTTTTTGGAAAAACTATAATAATATTAATTGTGTTTCCATTTAGAGTTATTTATAATATGTAATTATTTTAAATGATAATTCAAAGTACATGTGTGGTATTTAGTAATTAATTGTTAATATAAAACTTTGGCTTTTCTTTAATTGCAAATTTAAAATCTCAAAATTATATCATTAATTCTATTACAAACGAGATTTATATATAAAAAGTTTTAAATTTTGCTTATTTTCATTGATTCAGATTTTATATACATGAAAACATTTTCTAAATTACTTACGTTTCACTTATTTTAATCATGTAACATCCTTATTTATTTATATAATTTAAGAAAAAAATTTATATCAAAAAGAGGAATTTAAATTGATAATTTACCTGTATTTCAAGTGCAAAGTGCTAAAAATTTTAAAACTTTTATTCTTGTTTCTCATATACATAAATTTTTTCTAGTAATAAGCAAATAATCGAAGACAATGTACATCATACACCAACCATTTATTATTGGAGATCGGACACCTCCAGACCCAGTTCACAATGTACATATATACATGCTCAACATACATATCATTCAAATCATCAAAGACAAAGAAAATACATTTCACTCAAAAATATATTCATAAGCAAATGACACACAACAGCAATCTCATGAGCATAACATATCATGTTCTCAAAAATGAAATAGAGCTCTCCTTACCTTAAATAGATAGTTTCGTAAAGTGGTAAGTGAAAAATCGTTCAATAGACTAAGACCTTCCAACATATTATAAAGAAAAGTATCCATTTTAGGAGAGAAATTAGAGAAAATAGAGGTGAGATTGAAGAGCCAAGATCTAAGATATTCACTAGCGATTCTGTAGAGTGGAGATTCAAGCTTGGATTCAGAGCAAGTTCGGAGCTCAAAGGAGTTTTTATAGAAAAAGGGAAGAGAGAGTTTACATAAAAGGTCAGGAAAAATTTTCTTGGATTGCAATGCAAGTTTCTAGGCTAGAATCCCTTAAATACCCCTCAATTCTCATGTGCTCTTGCTTGAGTGAGCGGGCTCTCACTTAAGCAAAACCATTCTCACCTGAGCGAGCCCTTTCTTGCCTGGATGATAAAATCAGACAATGATTTCCTAAGCTTTTTCTACTATTCTCGCTTGAGTGAGAGTCATTCTCGCTTGAGCAAGAAGACATCTAGAGAGTTGACTAATTTTCACTAAAAATTTTGCTTAAGAAAAAAGCAATATTCTTGCTTTTTTTTTTTTAGAAACTCTTCCATTTTGTAAACAAAAACAATGAATAGAAATTAGGATGTTAAGCAACCAATGTAAGAAATGTGGCATGTGATAAGAGGAGAGAAATTAGCACATGCTTGGTAAGTAAGCAGACATATTTACCACCAGCTTGTCATACTCTTTCTAAAAAAGAAAAAAAAAAAAGCCTTTGTCATTGTCTACAAGGAATAAAAACGCCACAAGATTTCTCTTCAAATATGAAAAGACTTGTTTCAATGAAAGACCTCAAGTTAGTTGGGCTGAAGTCTCACAATTGTCATGTCTTGATATAACACCTTATACCAATTGTCATTTGTAATTTTGCTAAAAAATGTGTGAAATACCATAACACAACTGTGTTTTTTCTTTCATAAAGTCTCTAGTAAAGTCTTTGAAATTGAAACGTTACATGACTTAGAATTTGAAGCTGTTTTAATACTATGTAAATTGGAAATGTATTTTCTTCCATTATTTTTTAACATCGTGGTGCATTTAATCGTGCATCTTGTGAGGGAGATTAAGTTATGTCGCCGCATTTGTTTACGGTGGATGTATCCAATTGAGCGATACATGATAAAGAATCCATGATGTCCAGAAGTGTCAATAGTTGAAAGATACATTTCAAAAGAAGCTATTGAGTTTTATACATAGTATTTGTCAGAAGTAAGACTTTTAGGGCTTCTTAATTATTATCACGAGTCACGGTCAACAGGAAAGGGTACACGAGGTTTAAATGTTAAGAGCATGGGTCAAGCAAAAGCGTTACAAGCATATTTGTATATCTTGAATAATACCGATGAAGTTCAACCTTATTTACCTACCCACAAAAACATAGTAAAGAAAAATAATCCTCAAATGAATGAAAAATCATTGTTGAATGAGCATAATAAGACCCTTTTGAAATAGTTTGAAAATGCAATTTTGAAGGATGATAATGCATCTAAAACATTAAAGTGGCTTGCACATCGTCTAAACTTTAATGTGATATGTTGGAATGGATACGATATTAATAATTTTTGTTTTTATATTAAGCTTTAAGACAACAAGAGTGTAGTTCAAAATAGTGATGTTATGATAGATGTTGAATCACTACACTTCTCCAGTTCAAAAGATAAATCTCTTATATTGGTTTCCCTTTCTTATTTTGGAGTGATTGAAGAAATTTAAAAATTGATTACACTAAATTTAAAGTACCTATTTTCAAATGTAATTGGGTTGACAATAATAGTGTAATTCACATTGATGAATTCAGATTTACAATAGTCAACCTAAATTTATTGGCTTATAAGGATAAATCTTTTATCACAGCAAGTCAAGCTAGGCAAGTTTTTTAATGTTACTGATCCTGCTAACAGCAGTTGGTCAGTAGTGTTTCAAAGCAAACCTATGTATGGTAAAGATAAGCTTTAACCATATGATTTTCAACTATTTGATGATCTATCTTTCACCGTAAATTGTTCTACTTTAACTAAAGATAATAAAGTAGATGATGTATATGCCATACAACATGATTACGAAGAAGGAATATGGGAAAATAACTAAAAAAGACATATTTTAAGTTAGTTATATAAATTTTTTTATATTTTTACCTATGATTTAATGTACTTTCCTAACAATTTTTTTCTTATGTATGTAGATATGGTTGATTCATTTGTGCCAAAGAAGAATAGATATGCGGTACAACTATAAGAATTAACTCTTAGTCATACTGGTGAGCAGAAAAATCTCATTGAGTTGATCCCCATTGAGTTTGACAACTCAACGAGTAATCTAATAGGACCCAATTGGACAAAGTTTAAGAGCTATGTTGCACTACTTGCTTGTAGAAAGGTCAACACTTTGACCAAGGATTGAGATGAGATGGAGATGTGTATAAAGAAGCAAATATATCAAAGCTGGTGTAGAATATGCAGAACCAAGTAGAATGTATATTTTTTACATTAATTACGTCTACAACTAATGTAGAATATACAAATTTTCTACATCGATGATGAAATCGATGTAGAAAGTCATTTTTAACTGACATAAAAAAATCATTTCTATTTTAATGGATTTTGGATACCTAAGCTTAAAATTCTCATCATCTGTTAAGACTCGTTTGCACATCTCTGGCATACTAACAATGATGCATAGTTTTTCAAATATATAAGTCTTATAAATACCATATCCTCCATGTCTAAAACATATATATGTAATCATTCAACTTGAAAGAAAAATAATCAATTTCTATATTATAAAAAAGAGTATTAAAGAGTGAGACACTCATTAGCAATACTTTATTTTACAATTAGTCACATGTATATTTTAAGATTAAACTTAACTGAAAATGATAATGTGAATTTAATTTTCTTATTACTAATTTAATTTTTACTTACTTTTTTATTAAATTTATTTTAAATTTTGGAGATAAATTTGTTACTTAATTATTGTTGGATTATTTTTTAATAGTATGTATAATGGCCTATGTAACTTACAACATAATTTTAATAAAAAATTTAATGTGATAGTTATTAAATATAAAATATAGATTTAGTTGGGTATAATTATAAATACAATTATAAAGAAAATCCTTTAAATAAATAAAAGAGTGATTGCCAAAGTAAAGGTCATGGTCATTTCTCTATTTTATGATCTTCCGGTAACTAGTAAAGAACATTTTTTCTCTTAACCATTAGAGAAAAACTAAGAGAGAAAAAAAAAGTTAGAAAAAATACTAAAAGCTCAAGAACATCGTAAAAAGATCACATCAAATCATAATAAATTCATATAAGTACTCTCTAAACTCTTAATAGTGGAAGGATTACATGTTGATGAGAACCAGAGTATTCAAGATTAATGAAAATAATAAATTCATAATAGTGAGATCAAACATAAAAATTGCGTAATGAACTAAAATTTAACAATTATTTATTATTATCTTAATTTTAGAGAAAATAATTTATTATATATATAATTATTAAAAAAACTTATAAAATTTTATTTTTATTTAAAATTAAATACATATGCATTACATATGCTATTAAAACTAGTTATCGAATAATATATCTATTTAGAATATATTCGCTAATAAAATTTTACCTTAACTTGTTACCAATAAGTTAAAGAAGATTTCATTAAAGTACTATAAATCTAAATTATCAATATTTTTATATAAATAAATCATTCAAGTTTAAAAATTTGAATTTTATTAAGACTAAAGATAAGTCACTAATAATAATATTTTTATAATTTTAATATAATAAATATGTATTTTTTTATTTATAAATATTTAAATTCAGTCCTAAAAACTGAGATTAATAAAGCTCTAAAAATTATTCTTTCTAATGTTCTTGAATTGGGCATGTAATCAAATTTTAATACAAAATATAATGAAAAAAACATGGAAGAAAAATTAAAAGAAATTAACATGGAAACAAGGTTGTTAATAAATGAATCAGGATGACCAGATAAAAATTCTCATGAAGAACATAATACCATCCATTCAACCTCCTCAAGAACTGACATACAAAAGTATAGCATGCCAACAAAGGGGCAGCAATCGTCCAAAGCCAATCTAATTCCATCTTTAAGTGCCTCATCCTTTGATTGATCACTCAATTTATATGTTGATTGCCCTCAATATTTTACCTCCTAGAATTGATGTAATTAATGATTTTACAAGACATCACTCATCACGTTTTTGAATTGTTTAAATGCCACTTGAAATAAAACCACCGAATAATACGGGTAAAAACAAAACCTCAGCGTACGTTGAGTACAATGTTGTATAACTTCTGTCGACAACCAGAATATTTCGATTGAATGAATACAGAAACACTGTTTATTCCAATATCAAAATATATCCATTGATTTATGTGAAATCACGCGTGGTTGAGAGAACCCGCGACTGTAGAAAACCATGTGACACAGTGTCTGGGCAATCGGCATTCATTATTTTACTGTCACGTGTCCCCTTCCCCTCCCACCTGCCACGTGACTAAGCGCACTTATCAAGTAGAGATGAGTGGGAGTAGGAGTGGTAGGTATTTTTTTAATAATTTTTTATAAATATAAAACTTTTTTAATCAAATTATTCAATAAGGTGATGTTATTATATACGATATATTTTAGATAAATTAGAAAATAAATAATTTTATAATTAATATTTATTAATTTTTAATTAAAATATATATTAAATATTAAAATATTATTTTTAAATATTTAAAATCAATCTTAAAAATTTAATAAATAAAACAATAATACTATTCTAACAACAACAACAATATCAGATACTAGATTTTTAGAATCTATACTTTTTCTTTATCTTACGGTCACATCATTTACTATATCTCACACTTTTTTATTCTCCAACTACTAAAAATAAGTGAAATAGTAAAAAAAAACAAAAAGTTAGTCGCTAATAAAATTCTTATAAACAAGTTTTAATTTAATCAAATTTTTGAATTTTTTATAGACTGATTTAATAAATGATAATTATAATAGAAAAGCACTTAAAATACTAATTATGATAGCAAAAACATTAAAATAAATAAAATTGATACTAATATATTAGTTAAGGTAATATAAAATATCTGACATGTTATTTTTCTGTTTTTAGGTAAAAATTATTAACTTATAACTATAATTTTTATATTATAATTAAATACACTTTTTAAATACTTGATTAGAGATGAGAATGAGTCAAGTCATTTGTTGAAAACTTATGACTTACCCTATTTAATTTATTCTAACTTAACTTATTAATAAAAAAGATTATATTTAAACTGAAAAAAGCTTATTTAAGTAAAGAAATAAGGCTGAAGTTTTAAAAAAAAAACTTTTAAGTATGTTAAGTCAGTCCAATTAAATAATTATATTATTTTATAATTTAAATTTATTTATTTATAACAATTTAATATAAATATAATTGTCCAAAAAAATTATATATATATAATATGTAATGTATAATATAATTTAGTATTTAATATTATAATAATATAATAATTATTATAATTATACTATTAGAATATTAAAATTAAAACTTATCATTAAAAAAAACTATCAATTAAAGCTTTGTTTGATTTCTAAAATATTTCAATCCATTATTAAAATTCTTTTTTTCTTAATTCATATTCTAGTCTTTTTAATTTAAATAATTTTTAACTTCTTAACTCTAATATAATTTTTTAAAGTCATGACTCCATAAAGTAAAAACAAAAATTTTTACTGTGCCATATTTTTTCTCTTTATCTTTATATTGCACTGTCACATGTTTAGAGGTGTCTAATTAAAAATTACTATTTGATATTCATTATTTTGTGTAGTGACATTTGCAAAGAAGTGAGAAGTCTTTAGAATATAGACAAGTACTTTTTGTTACCTTTTAGATTATTTGAAATATGAAATTTTATAGAGTTATTAAATATGGTTATATTGATATATAATATTTGTGAAGCCAGTTGTATATATATTTTTTGGATAAGCATAATATTTAAATATAATTATTTATTATATGTTTTTCACTTTATTAATAGTAGGCCTTTCGGCTTGCTAACTCATAATAATTAAAATTTAACATTTTACTAATAATATAATTTAACACCCTCTCTGGTGCTTTTTATAAGAAACAAAAGACTAAAACCATTAAGACCAAGAAAAGTAATTAATTTTGTTATATTTTTTAAATATAAATTTTATTTCAAAAATATCTATGATATTAAATGGTGTAGTTAGTAATTTATATATTTAATTATATTAATAAAAGAAAGATATAAAAAAATTTAACAATTAATGCATCTTGGATTTATTATTTATTTTTTATAATAAAGACTAAGAAAATACTTTATTTTATTTCTTATAAAAAACACCGGAAGGAGTAATTACTACAAATGAACTAATAGTAAAACTATAATTTTTACATTTTAAAAGGTTAAGAATTATTATAAAATTTTTACTCTAAAATTATATAAAATAAAATTTTCAAGACTTTCTAATATCAGGTGAGACAATTTTTTTTTATTTTCTTATTTTTCTTTGATTTCTTTATTTTATAAATATATTAGAGTTAAATTTAAAAGTTTTTTTAATAAATGCGTATATTTATTTTATGTTAATGGATATCTGAATGATAAAAATATTAAGATGACATTCAAATAATATAAAAAATAAATACTAAATAAAATTATATTTTTCTATCTCAAAAAAGTAATCACAATTGGTTTAAGTAATTATAATAAAAACTAATTGTATAAGTAATCCAAAAATTAAAATAAATTTATAATTTATTATAATAAAATGCAGTTGTTATTATAAATTATATATACATGCACCAAGATTACAAGCACCAAAATCACTTTGATCTATTAGAGCTAAATAGAAATATACCTCTGATATTACTGGTGTCTGGTAGACAGTGAACTACACCAAGATTTATAATTTTCTTTTTTCCTTTAGTATTTTTAATTAATATGGTTATGTGGTTCTAATATTTAAATATATAGGTTGTGGAATTTAAAATTAAATAAAAAATTATATTTTTATTATTAGTAATCGTTAATAACAATTTGTTTTATTGCTTTGATAAAAATTAACTAAAGAGATAAAAATTTTAAAATAATAAAAAATTATAATGAATGATTTTTAAATTTTATTGCAAGACTTAAATCAATGTTTTTAAAATAAGGAACGAAGTCAAAATTTAAAAAAAAAAGGTTAAGAATTAAAAATATATTTAATTTATACACTGTCAACTTGTAATACATGTCATTTTTATTTATATAATAAATTAATATATTTTGAGTGAACACTAAAACTATAAACTAAAAATAATCAAAATATAATTTAACAAGCATTTTTTAAATAATAAACTAAATATCATAATTTATTTTTACATGATTTATATTTTGAAGAAAGTTATATTTATTGGTTCAACATTTTTTAGTTAATTTTGCTGTTCCACTAAGGAGGAATGGGCTGCCTAGGTTTAGGCAGTGAGAAAAAAATATATATATTAAGAGGAAAAGGTTATGCACAAAACTATTACTTTGAGACAATTTATAATTATAATTTTAGTAAGTTTTGTATTTATCGGTTTTTAAATTAAAAATAATAAATAAATAAATAAATAAATTGAAATATATATTTATTTTGTTGATAATGAATAATTTATTATATTTAAAATAAAATTCTTAATATTAGAGAAAAATTTGTGAAAACAAATTATTAAAATTAAGAAAAATCTTTTAAGATACTGTATGTTAAACTTTAGAAATTGAATTCAAATTAACATTTTAAAAATTTGTAATGATACAAAATATTGATTTATTTTTAAAAAATAAATATATTTTCAACGTGAAAACAAATTATTAAAATTAAGATACTGTATGTTAAACTTTAAAAATTGAATTTAAATTAACATTTTTAAAATTTATAACGATACAAAAAATTGATTTATTTTAAAAATAAATATATTTTCAACTTAATATTATCTATTAACATTTTAAACGTTTAATACTAATAAAATCAAACATTAAATACTGATTCAAATTTATAATATTAAAGAAAATTAATTAAAAATTTTGAACTTAATATTTTACAGAAAGTGATTTTAGAAGTTTCCAAAGCGTCTTTAGGATCATTAATTTAATAATAATAATAAAAAGAAGAAGAATAAGAATTTTATATAAAAATGATACTAAAATATTATATGAACTACGTTGCCTCTATTTTTTAATATTATTGTTCATGCTATAATATTTATCAAATAATTTTTTCTTGTATGTTACCATTATTATTTGTAAAAAAAAAAGGTATTTAGTAATTTTTTTAAAATAAAAAATATTTAAAGTCAAATATTTCATTTTTAAAAATTAATTTATTTTGTGAAAACCTTTTTATGAACTAAAGATATTTTCTTTCCATATTTAAAATTAGTCATTATTGAAAAGTAAAAAATAAAAAAATTCAAAAGATAAAATAATCTTTTTTCAAAAATAAAAATTATCTCTCTAGTTTTTTAAAAAACACTTTATTTTGAAAAAAAAACAATTATTTTCTTATTAAAAACTAAAAAGATAGGTAATTTCTAAATTATTTAAAAAACCTTCCCAAATTTAAAAATTAATGTTTTTGAAAATTAAAATCATATTTTAAATTTTCAAACAATAATTTTTTGATAATTCAAAAAGATATTTTTTCTATATCATTTCGAATAAATATTTTTTTACAAAAATAAATAAAAAATATTTACCTTACATATTTACAAAATTTTGTATTTTAAAAAATTAAAAATAATTTTTTTATAATATAAAATTAATTATTAAATTAATTTGTCATCTTTTTTTTTATATATTAAATGAAAACAAAGACCTAAGCAAAACAAACAAATAAGATAACAAGTCTAGGGTGCCAAGTACCACCAACATCAAAGCTTAAACAAAGAAGAAGGGTATTAGGAGTGTAGTAAATTCAGCATAGGGAGACAACTCTTTTAGACCATATTTAGCTAATATATCAGTACTCATATTAGCTTCTCTACAAACATGCATAATCCTAATCATCTAAATAAATTTTAGCTTCTCCCTAACTTATCAATCAGATGGCGAAGGGGGTGGGAAGACGGAGGTACCTTAAGGATGAGCTCAACAGCAACTTAAGAGTCATTTTCAATCCAAATAGAATTAATATGAAGGTTGGCTACCAATTGGACACCTAACAAAATATCCCACAACTCAATAATAAGAGGAGAACATGGAATTATTCTGCTAAAAATTCAGTAATTAACTTTTCTTGATCATCCCGGATGAGGCCTCTACAAGCATAATTGAAAGAACCAGACCTAGAAACAACACCATCTGTGTTTAATTTGAACTATCTTGTAGGTGGGGGCACCAACGGATACACCGAGGTTAAAAAACCACGCTAGAAAAGTTCTTGGAATTAACCCTGTAACAAAGTAAAGAATAATCAGCCTCATATAAAGGCTTTACACACTACATCCTTAGGTTGAGCATGATGGTTCATAAAGATAAATTCATTCCTACATTTCTATAATGACCAGATAACATAACCAAATAAGCAATTCCAGTTTTGAAATTTACTGCAAGAAGAATTAGACAGATTTAGAAGTAACTAATCAGAAAGACCTAAGTTAAAAAAAGAAACCCACTACTGAGGAAAGATTAAAAGATCCCAAACTGTCTTAGCAAAAAATAGTCCCTTAAAACATGCATGACAGACTCAACCTAATCTCCACACTGGGACAAAAAGAAGCAGTAGACATATTTCTCTTAAGTCTCTCCTCATTGGTAAGGAGCCTCCCATGAGTAACTTTCTAAAGAAAATATGCAATTTTAGGTGGACCTTCCTAATTCCAAAGTAAATTAAAAATATTTGTACAAGTATTAGGAATATTAGAAGGGGTTGAAAGCAATTGATAAGCAGTTTTAATAAAAAAATAAGTCATTACCAGTTAAAGTCCAAAAAATAGCATTAGAACCACTAAACTTATCAAGGGGCCTAATTAGGGCTATAGTGTTAAAAATGTTGACAGGAAAGGTAGCTTGAATTTTAGACCAATCCCAATGTCCATTGACAAAAAATAAAGCTACAGGGATACTCAGATCTAAGTCAGAGGTATGACACTTAGAATAAGTGACTAGATTAGTATTACTAGACAGCCAATTATTAGTCCAAAACTTAGTGGACATGCCATCTTTAACTGTCCATCCCAAACCCTTAGAGAACATAAGCTAGACAGATGCAATACTTGTCCAAAGGTGAGAAATAGCTTAACCAGACCTAAAATTGGGGATTTGACCTAGACTAAATCTATACTTGTGACTCAGGATTTGGACCAATAAGCCTGAAGAAAAAGTTACCTATCTCCAATATAATTTCATGAAGAAAGCCTTGTTCAACATCTCAAGATCTTTAAGTCCCAAATTCCCTTATGCTTTTGGCTTACAAATTTTCTTCCAGCCAATTAAATTACATTTTTCCCATTAAGAACACTCCAAATAAACTTCCTACATAGACTATTAATTTCATTACAAATTGACCGAGGAATTAAAGAAGATTGCATAACATAGGAAGGAATACTCATTAGACAGGACTGAGTTAAGGTTACCCTACTAGCTAAAGATAAATAATTTATTTTTCAAAGAGATAGCTTTTTCCTAACTTTATCAATGAGAAAAGGAAAAAGTCTTCCTAGAAGGTTTGGAATGCAAAATAGGAATACGTAAATAACTACCAATCTAGCCTGAAGTCTTAATAGATAAATAATCACTAATTGATTGGACAAGAGATGGATCAGAATTTTTAGAGAACACAAGGGAAGACTTATTCAAATTAATACTTAAGCCAGAAGCAGTGTAGACTTCCTCTAGGACATTTTTAATAACGGTAGCCTGTTGTAAATCAGCTTTCGCAACCAAGATTATGTCATCAACATAAAATAAATGAGACACCTTAGGACCTTGGGTACCAAAACCAAAAGGGACCCAATCCTTACTCAAAATTTTATCTTGAATAATATGAGTCAATCTCTCAATACAAAGAACAAAAAGGTAATAGGATAACGGATCCCCCTGCCTAATACCTCTAAAAGGTTTAAAAGAGTTAGTTGTCCCATTATTCCAATTAATAAACATAAAAGAAGATGAAATACAGTGATGAATAAGGCTAATTAGGGAAGGATCAAGACCAACACTCTGAAGAGTCTCACACAAGCTTTTTCCAAATCTAATTTAAGAATAATAAAACTATTCCTACCTTTAATATTGTGAAAAGAGTGAATTATTTCTTGTAAAACTAAGGCATTATTAATCCCTTGTCTATTAGGAATAAAACTGGATTGATTAGCAAAAATAAGATTAGGTAAAACCTCTCTCAACCTGTTAGCAATCAGTTTAGTAATGAGTTTGTAACTAACATTATACAGAGAAATGGGTCTATATTTTTTAATGTATTCAAGATTATTGACTTTGGGGATCAAAGTAATTGCTGTTTCATTAATAGATGAGATTTTAATAGAGTCTCTAATGACATCCTGAACAAAATTAAAAATGAAAGGAGCTCAAAAATCTCATTGACTTTTAAAGTATAAAGCATGCAGTCCATCAGGGTCAGGGAATTTAAAATTACCAATACTAAACAGGGAAGATCTGACTTCTTCTAAAGAGATAGGGGCTGAGAGTATTTGATTGTCAAAGTCACTAATGGGAGGGAAATAGTGCAGGGTTATCAGGGAAGGGGAGAGGGGAGAGTGATCTTGGTATAAATTTTTAAAGTAAATAAGGGCCAAAATTTGGAGTTTAGAAGGATCATACTCCCATGTCCCTAAATCATCCTTCAAGGCTTCAATTACATTCTTTTGCCTTCTAATAACTGCAGCAAAATAGAAAAATTTAGTGTTCATATCCCCAAGACTGAGCCACTTAACCCTGTAATGATAATACCAATAAGATTCTTCATGATCTAAGATCTGCTGATAGTCATTTCAGAGAGATTTCATTAATTTACTTAAGAAAGGATTATCTCCATTAATTAATTTGCGAGAAATTTCCTCAATTCTATTTAATAATCTTTTCTTCTTGTTAAAGATATTACCTAAACTAGTTTTATTCCAAGCAAAAATATTAGTCATGAATCTTTGAATATTCTCTTCCCAAGGATGAGAAGGAATCTAAGAATTAGTAACTTGACTAGTAAAATCAGGATGAGAAAGCTATGGAGCAAGAAACTTGAAGTGTTTACTATAGTTATGAGCATTATCCCTATTTCGAATCCTGAGCCAGAGACCCATATGGTCAGATTTCAGCAAAGGAATATGGATCACAAAACTGTTTTGAAAAGATTGACGCTAGTCCTCATTCACTACTACTTTATCAATCCTTTCTTTAGTATTCCCCCTATGCCAAGTGAAAAGGCTCCCTTTAAAACCCAAGCCATGAAGGTTGTAATTATATAAGCAATCAAAAAATTTCTTAATTTGACATAGATTAGGGGGACTACCCCCAGATTTTTCATTTTCATAAAGGATGGAATTAAAGTCCCCAGCTACACACCAGGGACTATTAATCGACTGACTAAAGACCCTCAATTCATTCCAACACTCATTTTTATGATTATCCTGAGGACTAGCATAAATTGAGGACAAATACCACTCACTATGACCATGACTATGAATTTTAAGGTGAACTATATATTTTGATTTGGAAATTAAAGAAGTTTTGATCCTATTTGAATTCCAGTGGCACTAAATTCCTCCAAAAAAACCAATTGTATCCACTTTAGTATGTCCATTTAGATTAATCTTGTTAATTATCTAATCAGCCTTATCCATACTGACTATAGGTTTAAACAGAGCTAGAAAATCTAGATTATACATGATTATCAAATCATTAATAAGTCTAGCAAAAAATTTACCTCCAGTCTCCTACAGTTTTAAAACAGACAATTCCTAAAAGAAGAAAATTTAATATGTATCTTTAAGATACTGGGGACTGGTCAAGCTTGAATCCAGTTTCTTTAAATCAACAGGAAATGAGAACTTTTTTCCTACCAGATTATCCACCAAGTCTATATCCATAAAGGGATCCCTATCAGGTGGTCTATCACTAGAATATTAATTAAGTTGTCAGTATGGTTTCAATGACTCCTAAGGTTAAGGCCTAGCAAATCTTGAATGGAATGGGTTTTGGAGGAGTTATGATCAATTTCCTGTTGCATTTTATTCATTAAGAAAATAATTTCTTTTTGGCTCGGATTATCCTTGTCAAATTTATGACCCTCAACTAAAGTTGGATTGAAATCTTCATTTTTAAGACAAATCCCCTTATCTCCTCCTAATTTATCAACTTTAGGTTTGGATTTTGGCTTAGAACTTTTGATATGAAGAACTGAGGTTTAAGGAACCTTTGCCTACATGCTTAGACTAAAGTAATACAGATTGACTACTATCCTAAATATCTACTGGATGATGATGATTAACTAATGTATTATGAATAGAAGGCAAATTTTGACCTTTATTCTGTGCAAAATTACTTAGCACCTCAAATCTGGATCCTAAGGAATGCTCCTTGCCCTTCCCAATATAGGTTGAAGTTCCTAAAGATTTAGGAGTCCCAAGCTTCTTTTTCAAAGGTTTCTTAGCTAGCATCCATAGGCCAAATTTCCCCTGGTCTTCTGGTTACTTATCCACTTGAGTCTTTTTTACTTACCTGTCCAGTGTGGGTTACAACATTAATAGTCCCCTCTTCATTCTTTGTCATGGGGGTACATGGGTTAGGGTCCAACTCAATATTTTCTACTGATGTCTTGTTTAAACAAGCCTCCATCCTATATTCGTATTTACCACAATGAAAGCAAATTTAGTGTAAACCCTCATACTCCACCTTGAACTCTTGACCTAGAACCTTAAACGAGGGAATTAATTTCTTATTTAAATCTAGTTCAACACAAATTCTAGCAAATTTACCTCTAGATAGCAAAGAGGTATGAGGATCAGTTTTTAACATTGTCCCCAAACAAGCACCAACTTGCCAAAGGAATTTTTCATTATACAACTCAAGGGGAAGATAATGGATTCTAACCCAGGCTACTATTCTCCTAAAACTATAATCCTCAAGTCTAAAAAGAGGTCTCCAGCGTTGGACCAGAAGATAGTGATAAAGAATTAACCACAGACCCTTAAATAAGGCAAACTTATAATCCTCAATGTTTTCAAATTTAACCAGAAAAAAATTATTATTCAAATCTAAGATTTTTAGGTTTCCAAATTTCTCCCAAATATTATTTAACTTTTGGTTAAGAAAGTTAAAGCTTATAGATTTACCTAATAATTTGACGATTAGGGTTAATTTCTAGGGATTACACTAGGATTCATAGTCCTCCAATGAAATCTTAATCTCGAGGCACAAATTTTAAACTTGAATATTATCAGTATTCTTAATAGATTCTATTTCTTCAGGCTTTAGAGGAAGATTAAACTCTTCTAGAACAAATTTGATTATTTTCTCATCATTTAGAACCATATCTAGGTTATTAGCAGCTAAAACTTTATCCATATAGGACATGCATCTAGGAGATTTAGAAAGAGAAGACACCTGATTCGTGAAAGCCTCGATACTGTTATCTTTTTGCATACAGGAACCTTGATCTTCTTTGACTTGATCTGGGTCCATTTTCACTTTTTTGGTACTATGAGCCATTAGATCAGATTCCTTGATGGAGCGCTTTTCTTGATCCAGATGCTCCATGGCTTCGACTCTCCTCGTATTAGAAAAGATCTAAGAAAGAACCCTCTCTTGAAATTACCACAGGCCGTCAAGTTCTCAGGATTGCGTAGCCGTCATGAAAAGAAGGTTTGAGTCAAACCTTAGCAGAGAAACTATCACTTTCTGTAACATCCTTATTTGATACAAAATCATAAGAAAATAAGTTATTAGTTAAAAATGAATAATTACTTCAAATTCATTTGCGAGTCGAGTATGAAGCATGTAACTATAGAACATTTTATTGATTTTCCTTTATACTTATAAAAATTTGGAGAAACAAATCCATGAAAATTAAACAAGTTAAAAAGAAAACATGAAATAACATTAATAAATATATGGTTCTGAAGAGTTTACAGTGGACTAATCTTATCAAATATACATCAAAATAAATTAGGACTCACTTTTCAACATTTACAAAATACAAAATATGATAAGTCCTAATGAGCAGTATATCCATCACACAACCAGAGAGACACTAGTCGTCCCTATACCATCCCTCTATCATCGAAGTCGAGATCATCATTCGATTCGAGATACAAGTCACTAGGTTCTGCAGTAACTTGGGCACCAGTGGTCTGCTCAAACGTCCAATGAGATGGCCTCTCAAGATGATCATAGTCATAGTACGTGAACAGGTAGGTCAAAGCTGTTGGGGTCCATATAGTACCAGAAAATATATATACACAAAGATTATGATGGATTCTACTTGAAAGGAAATCAAAAGGGACACTAAAAGCTAATTCCATATCCATCATAATAGTACTATTAGGTACATCATTTACATCTATAGCAATCCTAAAGAAACAAGGTACATCACTTACATCTATAGCAATCATAAAGAAACAAAGTCTTTGATACTCATTAAATACATAATTCAGTCTATTGGTTACAGAGCTATCTACTAATATAATCCTCTCGGTGGTTGCTGTCATCTGGGTTCCTTAAAATGTTTACGTAAGGATGAGTCTCTATTCATATTACCAAGCATACATTCATACAATGAAACAAAGATAATACAACAATCAATCATGTAACAAAGTCATACTCATATTTATGCAAAAATCTTTAAGTATTGAATTTATTACTCTTCATCTCTTTCTCAATACTTTGGATTCTCATTTCACTTTCATTGCCCGTGAAATCCCTCGAGGTCTTCCTTAGCATAGATAGTCGTTGGATAGCCGCAGCTATATAGATACAACGTGTGCCGATCCAGTCCCTTTTAGCAAAAGCATGGCCAGGAGTATTAGTCAGGAAACGAGTATGAGGCCTACAGTGCTCCTCCTCTCATTTGTTTTGTGCAATTCAAGAGGAGCATCCACCACTTTTATTTCTCTAAGACTTCTTAGTCGTCTCCATCTTCCACACTCTCAGTGTACCTCTGAACTATCCATACTCATCCTTATTATATTCTATTCTTATTTCACTTTCTCTTTCCATATTTTCCATCTCATCTTTATATTTCTCACTATCTATTTATTCACATATGATTCATGTTTTTATATTTTTCTTTTATTCTAGTTTATTATTATATCACACATAAATCAATCATTGCCAAGAGTTAATCTTCTCGGACTCAGTCCACTATGTACATGCATATACAGTCAAAATAAAAATCATACACATCATCAAATATCAGAAAATAGACTTCAAATATAACAAAAACATGCTTTCATCTAACATATACTTAAAATCATACATTTCATCACAACCTCTTCATGAATACAAACATACCACTTTCTTAGTAACAAAATAGAGTTCTCCTTACCTTGAAATGAAAGTTTAGTAAAATAGTTTTTGAGAGATCTTGCTCAAAAGGCTGAGTTCTTCCTAAATATCATAAGAGTTTCTCTTTAAATAAGGAAGAACAAGAAAATAACTAAAGAAATAGAGAATCAAGCTCCAAAAACTTACCAAAGAACAAGGGAAATGATCCTTCAAGCTTTGATTGGAGAAAAGTTAAGGTTTTTCAAGAATTTACTGAGAAAATGAGGAGAGAAGTCAAAGAGAACGTATGAGGGTCATGACTTGGATTACAATCTAAGTTTCTTAACATGGAAACCCTTAAATACACCTCATTTCGCGAGCCAATTCTCGCTACAACGAGACCTTCTCTCACTATAGCTAAAAAATCAGACAAAATTACACTTTACTGTCTGTCATTCTAGCTATAGTGAGAGCATCCTCGCTACAGCGAGAAGATCCTCTCTACAGCGAGAGAGCATCAAAATGCCTGATTTTGGACGCTGATTTCTCGCTACAATGAAACACATCTCGCTACAATAAAAAAACTTAAACATCTAAAACTCTTCTAATTTCAAGCAACATACAGTAATAACTCATATCAAATACAAAACTAATAAATAATAAAAATAGGAGTGTTACACTTTCTCTCTCTACGACTAAAATATATAATTACAATAATAAATAAAATTAATCAGTTATTGATTCAATATGAAAATGTAACAAGTTAATTTAGCTAATTTGCCCGTTAAATTAGCTTATTACATTTTAACAATCAATTTTATTTTTTTATTAATTTTTACGACCAATTCTTTTTATTGCTAATTTAATTGTTAATTTTTGTTGTCTATTTATTATTATTATTATTATTATTATTATTATTATTATTATTATTATTATTATTAGTAGTAGTAGTAGTAGTAGTAGTAGTAGTAGTAGTAGCGATGCTTGATAGATACTTGATAGTAAGCGATAGTAGCAGTAGTAGTAGTAGTAGTAGCAGTAGCAGCAACTAGATTAAGCAAGTATCACTAATTAAGTATTATTTTCGCTATCAACACATGACGTTTTTTAAATTAAGCACCTAACAATGTTAGTAAAAAAAAATTAAAAGAAAAGATGACAAATTAATAAATTAACTTATTGCAAAAAAAAAAATTGTATTGAAAACTTTCAATTTTCTTTAAAGTTAATTATCCTTGATTAGTGTACATAATATCACTTCTTAAAAAGTAATCTTTGTTGGCTTTTGTTTTCTCTCTCTTCTCTCTCTTTATGAAATTGGAGTATCGTGCTTTATTAGGGTTTCCTCAAAACCCTAGCTAATTTTAGTCTTGTAGTAGATCCATCCAAAACTTGCTAGGTATGAACCTTAGTATTTCTTGAAAAGTCCAAAATTCTGCAGTTCAATTTCCAATTGATAATACTCCTTATGGACATTGATACTCCTACTAAAACAATTAGTCTTCTAGTCAGCCTCTCCCTTAGCATCCTAAAGATGCTAACTAATTCTTTCTTCTTATTATCAATGAACTGCTTCTTTTGGAATCACAGGAGACAAGTAGTAAATCTTTTTACAAACTTATTTATGACCTTATTGTAATTTATAATTTAGATTTTATTGCTCAACTTGAGCCTATGATTAGTTTTGTAAAAGCTGATAAGGTTATCAAGAAAATTTATTTTGGTAAATATGAAAAAATAGATGTTATTGGGTATTCTGGTGGCATTCGATGCCTCTGGAATAGTAATAAAATATCTGTTTTCCTTATTACTAAATCAAAAATTTTCATTCACCTTAAAGTTAAAACCTGAGATGAGGACAAGATTTTATTTTCAGTTTATGCTAGTTCTCAAGAGCATCATAGGGTTGTCTGTTGGGAGAAACTTGTAACACCCTCATTTATATTACCTTGTTTTTAAAAAGAGAAAGTTTGATGCAGGATGTCTCGCTCAAGCAAGATAGAGTATTTTGAATCAGGCATTCTGAGGTACTCTCGCTCAAGCGAGATGAGTTTCACTCTAGGAAGAAAGGATAATATCACCTCAACTTTTCCCTTACCTTGGTTAACTGAGAATTTGGTGAGACGAAGGATGCTCACCCCATTTATATTCAACATTATATATTTAATATAAGAAATTATTTAAATGATAATAAGGATGTTACAGAACTTGTAAAATCCTCATTTTTATTGCCTTTGTTTTTTAAAATAGAAAATTTAGTGTAAGATATCTCGATCAAGCGAGATTATTCTTTCTGGGCCATGCATTTTTAGGCATTCTCGCTCAGATAAGATGAGTCTCTCTTAGGCAAGAACGAGTAAGATCAACTCAACTGTCCTCTCATCCAAGTAAAAAGGCACAGAGAAAGGAGCTCTCTGGACCAGATCTTGCTTAAGAGAGGAGGGGTCTCACCTAAGCAAGATTATCAGAAAGGGTATAGATATTTTTTGTTTAGTGTTCTCACCCAAGCGAGAAAGGTCTCACCTAGGAGAGAATGGAGCTTTCTCAAATGAGAAGTCATAGGTTAAAAAGAGTATTTAAAGAACTTTATGCCTTAGAACTTATATAACAAGCCAAATAGTTTTTCCTCACATTTCTCTTTGTTCTCTCCTCTTCTCTTCCTAGAGAAAACTCCTCCAAACTTCGAATCTCACCTAGATCCGAACCTGAACACCTATTTCATTTGATTTCAAGTAAGTTTTTTGGAGCTTAACTCTCTAACTTCACTCATATTTCTTTATTTTCTCTTTCTCAAAAGTTCTCTACTTTGTAATACTTAGGAAGATCTTGGTCTTTCGAACAATATCTTCCATCCAAAATATTGTACCTTTTTTGAATCTTAAGAAGATTATGATCTTATCAACCTATTTCCGAGTAAGGGGAGTTAATCCTAAATCCTAACTCCTATTTATATGTTTTTCTTTAAAAACGCTCCATTTATTTCTTATTTTGAATCATAGAACTCAAATATTTTTTTTTAAATCTCAATGTTAAGAATGAAATTTTGGGTATGAAAAACCTATGATTGTTTCCAGAACTACCTTAATAAAATCTCATAGTAAAAGCTTTGATAAAATCATTTTAAGGAGTTCCATGATTTTACTATTGATTATTATGTATGTAAAGTTAATATTATAAATTATTATTTTGAATAATATGTGTCCTGTGAATTATGTTAAACTTTAAGATAGAAGATTTTATTTAAAACTGAGATAGTGTGATATCCGATAGTGTATTTATAAACTGTACGATTGATTTGAGTCTGAAGGTGTCTGACCTTTAACATATTATATTGATTTGTATGATGTAAAATTGGTTACATGATATTTTGTATTCTCAGAAACTTGCACAAGATGTATAAAAAATGTGTGGTACTAAATAATTATACAATAATATACTTCAAATACTAGCACAGAAGATTCACATTTTAAATCATGAAATGTGGTTGGAGCCGAGTCTAGGGGTATTTGACCTCTGACAAATTGATTGATGGTTTAACTGTGATTGAACGATATGTTACAATGATTGTGAATCATTGTCTGAAAGTTGATACATGTTTGAAAATGGTGAATTTTTGTTATGATGAGAGAAAATTATAGAAAGAGAATTGATGTAAATGAGGATTTAAAGTTGTTTATGTTATCAAAGTGGAAAGAGAAAGTACCAAGAAAAGATGTGTCATGAAAAATTGACTAAAATATGTATGAATAGTTATAGAGATACACTAGGAGTATAAAATATAGAATCGATTGTGAAAATCTGAGAGAAATATAGAGTGATGAATGACATTTGCTTGTGTGTACACAATTTATTTGAGTGTGAATGCATCACATAGCTTCACACTGCGACAATGATTATGAAATCGTGAGATGTGTGATTATAATACGTGAGTCATAATATATTGATTTGTGTGAATACAATGCATGTATTGTAGTACATTGACGAGTGTAATTATAATATATGTATTATAATTTATTGATTAATATGATCATAAAGCACGTATTATGATATGCTGATCTATGAAGAATTTATGAAATAGCATAATCGAATCTACTTAAAGGTAAAGTATTGTACCTTAGTGACTTTTGGATGAAATGTTATATAAAAGAGTGATTTTTATTTTAACGTTTGCTTATTTTCAATTAATGTTTTCTATATTATTTGATTATTTTATGAATTAAGGAATTAGTGGGATAGATAATATTCACCTTTACAAATTATTTTTAGAAAGTGAAATTGAAAAAATTAAAGAAGGTTGATTCGATCTAAAATCACATTCTCTTTAAGATTGTAAAGAGATTTTTGTTTAATTTAAAAATTATAATAATTCTGATTGAGTTTTCATTTAAAATTGATACAAATATATATAATTATTTTCATATTATTTATTTTGAATGTATAATATTTTGATAAGTTTTATTGTAATCAATTATTTAAAGTGTATATGTAATATTCAGTAATTAGTTATTTTAATTGTAATTTATATTTAATTTTAGATAGAAATTTACTTTGCTGAAAGGCAATGCTATTTATATTTTAAAATATATATATATATATATATATATATATAATATGAACTAAATAAATTGTTAAGATATAAATTTTAGTTTTTATTTTTTTTATAAATTTAAAATTTTAAAATGATTTCTTTTAAATTTTTTTACATACCTTTAAATTTTCATGAATTGAATAATAAAAATGTAATTTTTATTTTTTTTATTCTTCATTATAAATTATTATTTATATTGAATAAGAAATTAAAATTATTAAAAAATGATATTAGAACAATTTATCTTGACAAGCTTGAAATATGAGACTAATT
The DNA here is from genome assembly GCA_024086825.1 of Abrus pulchellus subsp. cantoniensis. NCBI lineage: Eukaryota > Viridiplantae > Streptophyta > Magnoliopsida > Fabales > Fabaceae > Abrus > Abrus pulchellus. Next base: position 20,551,038 of record CM044056.1, read on the forward strand.
ATTTATATTATGTGTTGTGCATATTAATATTTTTGTAAAACTTAAATATAAGATTAGTGTTTATTAGTATAACTTATTTAGTATTACAAATAAAGATTTATATGAAATATTTTATATATATATATATATATATATATGATATGTTTATTTAAATTAAACAATGATGAATAGAAGTAAATTAGTCAGAGTGTCTAATGAAATCTTAACAAGTATGATATAAATATTAAAGATTTTAGTATATGTTCAAGAAATTAAATTAGATAAATATCATAAATTATTATTATTCATTAAATATTATTCTTTTAAGTTTGAAAAAAAATTTAATTTCTTTCAAAGTTTAAAGAAAAGTTTAATACGAAAAGATTTTGGAAGTGAATTATAATATAAAAAAAAATTTCAATGCAATTCCACTCGGATAATTTTAAGAAATTAACTTATAATTCTTAATTATTTAAACATAAGTAAAATTTTGAAATTTATTATTAAACGTTAATATATTATTTTTAGTTAACTTTTATTTTTATTCTATGGTTAATAATTAATTATTTTGAATACAAACTGTTACCCGTAACTTTATATATTTATTTTATAATTTAATTAACACCAATAATTATTTTAAAATTAGTTTTTATCTAGCATATTCTAAACACATTATTTTATACAATAAACTTTTTTATAATAAACTATAGATATAATCGGTGACATATGTTACTTTTTCGCAGCAAAAGCTTACCGTGCACATCGTCCATGGTTAACGATGCTCTCTAGGGGGGTCCCTCAGATGACGTTGGCTTTGTTGAGAAGAAAATGCAAATGGTACCCAAACTGTGCGAGTTTGCGGCGGTTTTCATCGATGCCCAAAGCTCCCATAGACATGGCCGCAAGAGATGGGGAACTGAGGCTCTTCCTCGTTGCCGGCGAAGTTTCTGGCGATTCCATTGCTTCTCGTCTCATGGCAAAGCTTAAACTTCTCTCCCCTTTCCCTCTTCGCTTCGCTGGCGTTGGTGGGTAAGTAAGTAAATCTACTCTTCATCCTTCTCTTTGCCTTTTTTTCTTTTTAATATTGTTCAAATACCCCTTTTCCACTTTTTTTTTTTATGATAAGTTTATTTCTTAAAATGTTAAACTACTTTCGATTCGTAATTGATCATTTTTTAAAATTATTTTGATATTTAAAAAATAAATAAATGCTTACCGGTATTTTGAGAGCAATAGTTAAGTAAAAATAATAAAATTTTAAGAAAAATTTCAAATAATATACTTTTTTTAAAAAAATTTTCAATGCAGTCAAATACAAATTTTAATAACAATTTTTTACTTACAATATTTTAACCAATGTCTGGGAGACTAATCACCTAATAATATATTTTTTAAATAATTTTGTTTATTTATTAAAAATCATAAAGATTGTGTTATTAGCAATTTTTTTCCTTAAAAAACGACAAGAAAAATAATTTTAATGTTTAATCAATTTCAGGGCTAAGATGGCCAGTGAAGGGTTGCAATCTGTGTTTCCTATTGAGGATATCTCGGTAATGGGACTTTGGGAGCTATTGCCACATTTGAATAGAATCAGAGTGAGTAACAAGTATTTTGTTTACCATGTTAGTATCAAAAACTATGGCAAGTTGTTTTGAGTCTGTGCTTGGAATTTGAAGGGCAAAAGTTGCAAATTGGAATTATTCCCCGTGAACAAATAAATGTAGCTGTCTAAACCTAGTATGAGAAAAACACAAATAAAAACACAAAAGCAGAAGCTATGATTTTCAGTCTGTTTTCTGATAAGTCTGAGAATTTGTTCAATATTACATAACTGGAGTTTTCAGTATGAATATATTGGTTTTTCTAACTAAAACAGATGGATACAATACACGGACAGCAAATAGGACACAGCACGGCTATAATGTGTTATGAAGTTGATATAAAATTAACATAAAACACATCTTAAATCAAAAGAGAGAATTGGCGTTTTAAATTTGAGTATGAATGGTTGAAAATTTAGTAAAATGCTACTATTTTTATTAATTATTGTGATATTTACATTTGTTTTAGTATATTTGTTTAAAATTTGAAGGTAAAAAAAGTGTTAATAGATAGGGGTATTCGAAGTTTCCGTGAAGTGTCTGAAATGGTTGTGTTTTCGAAACGGGTATGACACAACATAGCCAGTGTGTGTTATTCCTTGATTGCAGAGCAACTATAGCTTAGATATTTAGTTTCTGCTTTTATTGCTGAAGGGGTATCAGGTCTTTTTTACCATATTTTGAATTACATTGGAAGCGTGTGTTTAAAAAATTTGATGTTACACATGTAAGGGTATGTTAATTTTCAGGTAAAACTAAAAGAAACAGTAGAAGCAGCTGCTCTATTTGAGCCTCACGTTGTATTAACTACTGATTCTAAGGGATTTTCTTTCCGGTTCTTGAAACAGCTAAGAGGTACAATTACTAATCGACCCAATTTGCAGGAATAACTGCAGCATATTTGTTTTATAGAGTTACAATATATACAAATGGGGAATGCCTATTGCAGCTAGATACAGGCAGCGAAAGTGGCATTTGCCAGTACACTTTCACTATGTAGCACCATCATTTTGGGCATGGAAGGGAGGTGAAGCGAGACTCGGAGGACTAGCGGAATTTGTGGATCATCTATTGTGCATACTTCCGAATGAGGACAAAATATGTAGATCGAATGGATTGTCTGCAACATTTGTTGGGCACCCAGTGCTGGAAGATGTTCTGGAATTGAATTTGGTATATTTTTATAATGTTGTTACTAGCTTTATCATAAAGCATGCATGTGTTAATTAGTGATTTTAAGGATTGTTATGTATATATTTTTATTCTTCTGTCTTACCTAGCAAAATTTTCTTGAATTTTCTCATCTAGTTGAACTATAATGGTTTAGTTTTGTAAGTAAATGCTGGATATATTTTCAGAGAAACAAATCCTCAGTTCATGAATGGAAGGCTGAAGGAAATGGTGAAGACTTCCGAACTAAACATGCAGTGCCCTCAGGTACCTCTAATCAAATGAAGCTCCAAAACTTAACATACTTATCTTTAAGAAAGTTTACTAATTTATTGATTTTTGTACTCACTTGTACGAGTTTATGTTTTAACATTTCATCAATTTAATGATTTTGCTTTTTTGCTCACCTTTGGGATATTTGGTATAGCTTGATGTGCCAAAATCATGATTTTGGGGCAAAAGTTATTTATAGTTAGAAAAGCGAAGGGACATGAAATCAGTTATCTGGATATAGTTTTGCTATTTTGTTTGACATTAAAGTCATAATTAGCTTTGTCTTCACATCATTTTTAACTTCAAAAGGGGCCACTGTCATTAGCTTGCTTCCTGGAAGCAGAGTACAAGAAGTCAGCCGGATGCTTCCCATCTTTTCAAACACAGTGGAACTGATGAAAGACATGGTTCCACAACTGCTGACGGTCATTCATGTTGCGCCTAATGAGCACGTGGAAAATTTCATTGCTGGTGCCATTCATAGATGGCCTGTGCCTGTAGTATTGGTTCCAGGTGGAACAACACAACTGAGATATGATGCTTTTAGTGTAAGCCCCTTTGTCCCACAATACTTCCATTTTAACTCATTTTGCCAAACCATGTAGTAGTAGAAAATTGGTTTAATACTTCTGATATAAACAGATGGTTGTGACAGTTGTTCTTATGGTCCATTATAGAATGTCTACAGACTCTAGCTTACTTAATTTCTGGTGGACAGTTAAATCTAAACTTGCAATGACACTATAACTGTTGGTTTCCCAATAGTTCTCCAGCAATTCTGCTCTAATTGTTACCTAAATTGAGTTTGGCCATTTCCTTCTGTTTCCTAGTCCTCTATGTATTCAATGTTAATAAATTCATTACAATGCATCCTGTATTATATATAGAAGTGCAGGTGGTGTAGGTAAGACCAAAGTAAGATACCTTGTATGGCCTTGGATTTGTTTTTGATACGCCCAACTAACATTGTGAATATAGATAAATTTATTTTGACTACAGGTTTCATGTTCAACTAGTTGACCTGCATAAATTATTTCATATTATGCATGAAGACTGCATTTTGTACCTAGTTAATTTAAATTAACTGAATTTCAGGCAAGTAGAGTTGCGTTATGCACATCTGGGACTGTTGCTGTTGAGTTGCAGCTTGCACGATTACCTTGTGTTGTGGCATATCGTGCCCATATTTTGACAGAATGGTTTATTCAGTACAAAGCAAAGATACAATACATTTCACTTCCCAATATTCTTTTGAACTCAGCCATTATTCCTGAAGCACTCTTTCAATCTTGCAAACCGGCAAACCTAGCCTTGTTGCTCAAGTAAGGGTGAAATTCAAATTATCACTATTTCAATCGTAATTTGAGAAGAAATTGAATAACACAACAGAGTTTAAATGTCTCAATAGTTCAGAATTTATTAGTTGGGGGCAGTATTCCTCATTGGAATGTTTGACATTTGTTCTTGACTCTATTACAGAGATTTAATACACGACAGCGGTTGTCGAGAAGAACAAATAATTGCAGCCCAGAAGTTTGTCAAGCTTCTATTGCCTTCAGAGAGAATGAAGTACGAACTTCCACAACAAAATTCGAGTACATATACTGACTACAGCCCAAGTGCAGTTGCAGCATTGACTGTATTAAACTATGGGAAGCAAATTACTAATATCTAAGGACATTTGTTCTGCAAAAATATTTGTCACTCGTTATTTAAGTATTATTATTATTATTAATTTAATTAACCAATAAAAAGAGTATTTTACATAAAAATGATTTAAAAAGGAGTGACAATAGGCATTTAACTTGCAATAGACTCTCCCTTTTTCTATGAGGGCTCTGGCATTGAATTTTTTCACTACTAAGGTTGAAGGTTTGAAGCTGGAGACAGTTAATACATAGACAACATAAACATGGATTTGCTATGTTGTGTGTTAAACAAGCAGTCTGACATGCAAATCAGTTACTTGCTAACATTGGAAGAAATATGTTCTTTTTATAGCTAACTGATAAAAGTGGCTCTCAAAAGAGAAGAATCTATTTAGAGATAATCATCAGTTGTAAAAGCACTAGCACTGAATTTTGCTTCAATAGTCTCAAATATTCCTTCTATTGCTGCTACTGTGCCTGCATTGATTCACTGGAGTACAATCTTTTTTTTATGAAATTGTTATTATCTACTTTTATGCATAAAATGTGAGTCATTATTCTTAAAGTAGAGTGTTGTTAGGAATTATTTTACGAGGTAATTTCCTTTCTAATTGTGCCATGACCATGGTAGTCAAAATTGCAAGTTAACACATAAGATTGTACGCTTGTACGATCTGCCACAAGTCCAACGATCTTCATCCTGGACTGGAGCACATTTTGGTGGGACCACTTGATCTTTCATGTGAAATTGTGCGATCTTGAGCGAGTTGCTTTCTGCCTTTTCTTTTTTTTTTTTTAAATAAAAAAATCTGATTGACCTAATTTGTCTCGTCTATTTTTATTTGACTTGATGACTTATATACTCAAGCTTTTAAGTTTTTTTTTTCAGTCTTCTTTTTTATCTCATCTCTTTGCAACTTGCGAGTCATATTTCTCTTCTTCCTTGACACTAAGAGTCTGTTCTCTCCATTTTCTACTCTTTTCTCCTTCAAATTGTCTCTTTTTTCATCATTTTTGGATGCCACCAGGACTTGAGGGTGATTGAGTAATGAGTTGGTTTAGTGTGTTGCAAGTAAAAAAAGTGTACTTACCTCTATTTTAGTTTTTCTACTCTGTTTCAAGATGTCCATAAGTGGGAAAGGTGTACTTGCAAGTGGGAAGAAGACAACCAGACAGTAGGAGAGTGGTTCTAAGTTTGACCATTGGTAATACTTCAACTAGCTCAATGAGTAGCTTTGTTAGTGTAGCTGTGGCTAGTTCTTTGCAAAAAAATGCTTCTGGAAACAAAAGTGATGTGACATGGCAGCATGGAATATCAGTGGATGGAGATGCAAGAAAAATATAATGCAATTATTGTAAAAAAAATAATAAGTGTTGGAGTTTACTCTAACATCCTAATTTTTATTTGCATTTTTGTTTTCAAAATGGAAGAGTTCTAAAAAAAAGTGCTTTTAGCTCAAGTAAGAATGGATAAGAATTGTTCAATTGTATTCTAACTCAAGCGAGAAATATCTCGCTTAAGTGAAAAATAGCTAGCTCAAGCGAGAATGATTTCACTCAAGTGAAAATATCAACAAATGTGTAGAAGATTTTTTTCTAGTTTTTTTTGCTTAAGCAAGAATAGCTTCGCTCAAGTGAAAAATCTACGAGAAAAAGGTGTATTTAAGTAATTTTGACATTTTTAAACTTAAATTACAAGGCAAGTAACCATTCTCATCTCACTCTCAATTCTGTCACTCTCTTCCATCACTAGAAAACACTTTTACACTTAAAACCTCTCTTGAATTTGAACTTGAACATCTTTTCCTCTTGATTTCCAATAAGTTTTCTTGGAGCTTATACTCCAAATCTCATTTCTACTTCATCATTTTTCTTTCTTTTCAGAAGTTACTCCACTTTGTAATACTTAGGAAGAACTTGGTCTTTCGAATAATATTTTCCATAAAACCTTATGCAAATTACCTTAAGGTAAGGAGAGTTCTATCCAATCAATAAAGCTATACACATACGATGAGTATGACTAATATATATATATATATATATATATATATATATATATATATATATATATATATATATATATACTCTTTGCTTCTATGAATAGTTACATTCTTTTATCTTAGTTTTAAAATGGATGACATATAATTGATTAAAAATACACGATTTGATTAACTGAATGATGCGAAATAAAAGGAGTAAAAATATGTGATCAGTCAATATGAATTAGTGTAGATAGTTACAAAGATACATTAGGAGTATGGAAGATAAAGTTGATTTAGGTGATGAATGTTATTTGTAGTTGCGTGTAAATTAATGAGAGCGAAAGCATCACGGGCCATACACTTATTTCTTGACTCATATTCTTGACCATACTTTTACTAGGGGGCTATGTTTGCACATGTATCTATGTTACAACGGCTAACCAACGACTATCCATACATATGGAAGACCTCAAGGGATCCAAGAGTAATAATTGATTATGTTAATGACCTAAAGAATATTCAAAATATTAAAAGACTATGATCACAATGTATGGAAATTTGTGAATGCATATAGTTAATGTATTGGATAGTATGATTATAGTATATGTGTGATGAAATTGTCATTGTGTGAGTTGTTGTGAAATTATCAATTGATTACTTAGTTAATAAAATGGTGAGGAGAAAACTCATCCTTACTAACATTTTTAAGAAACAAGGATGACCATCACTTAGAGACCCATTAGATTGACTAAGTCGAATATTGTGAATAGGTTAAATGATGTATTAGAGAATGACAGAGAGTCTGCCACAATAAATTTATAATAGATAGTGCAAATGGATTTGATGATGTATTTACTATAGATATTACAGTAGGGTATAATGTTCCCTTTGATTACCCAACTAGTGGTAGAATCTATCATACCCAAGAACTATTAGAACACTAGCTGCAATGAATTATGTGTATATCTTTTATGACCACGATCATATAGGAAGATCAATTAGATTTAATAGAGAGTAGATAACTAGTATATAGGTCACAACTGACACCGGAGACCAATATGATGAAGACTGATAAAGTGTCATATTTTAGTAGTTGTCAATGTATATTTTGACACTTATTTGATTCCATTTCACATAGTTTGCACTTAAGTTCCATGCAATTTATATTTTAATGCATTTAAGTTCATATCATTTAAATTCAACTTTAGCCTTAATTTTGTCAAATAATGGAAGATATTTGATCCACTTTTTTGTGTGAATTCTTTTAAGGACAAAGGCTTGATGAGGTGTTTACATTTATAGCTTTATTATATCTTCAAAACACTTTTCATATGCCTTATTTTTACCATTTCTCATTAATAGAAATGAATTGGGCTTGTTATGCATGAATATTGTAATTTCGTATTTTCAGCTAATTTGACCTCTGTAAACTCTTTTGGCCATAACTTTTTATATAGATATTATTTTTGGTTGATTCCAGTTACATTGGATTCTACACATCTAGGAGCTTTAAAATGCATATATGGTTTGCTGGAATTGAAGTTGGTTTTTATAGTTTATGATTTTTTGAAGATGAAGCAAATTTGTTGAAATTGCCTAGATTTTCAAGTCTCGCTCAAGCGAGAATTTCCTCACTTGAGTGAGATGCAGAATTTAGACTAGATTTTTTTGCTGGTTTTCTTGCTTGAGCGATAATGGCCTTCACTCAGGCGAGCTTAAGCGAGAATTGACTCATCTGAGCCAAAAGACTTGCTTTTTTGCTTGAGCGAGAATTGGCTCGCTTGAGCGAGAATTCATTTATTGCCCTATAAAGATAGAAGATTAAGCTCGAAAAGGGAGAGCTGGAGTGAGCTTTGAAGCCCAAGTACACAATGACCTAATTTGGCATTGTAGAGCAGTGAAGGAGCTTCAAAAAGTGATTAAGAATCATTGGATAAATGAATTTCTATCTTTTTTTCCTTACATTTTCTTATTGTAATTATGGCATGATAACTCTAGGGATTGGATGTAATCTTCATACTCTGAATGTTTTGGTATTTTTAACATATGTTTATTCATTTGCCATGAATTAGGTGTGTTTATCTTGATTGTAATTCTTGTTTCTACTTTATGGGAAATGATTCATGATCCGAGAATTTGAGATGAGTTGGAAAACTACCTTGGAACCCAGTTGGGGTGAATTCATGTAATAGGTTGGAAACTTAGGAAGAAATTTTAATCTATTATATGCTATATAACTCTTACCAGTAATGATAGATTATTTTTTATTTAAATAAGAAATTATCACTCAATAAATATATCTTAGAATCTCAGGTGAGATGAATCCATCGAGTGAATATAATGAAAGTGCATCATAGAACTTGGTAATTGTTAATGTGTGTTAGAACCAAAATATGAAGAGGATGATAAATGAATTTCAATCCCAAATCTTATCATAGTAGTTTAATTTGCTTTTATTTGTATTTGCATTTATTTTTAATGAACCAAACTTTTAAAAACTTAAAATTTCATTTAGTTGTACATTTGTGAATATTTAGGAATTTGTTAATTTTAAATTGGATAGTTGAAATCACTTAAGTGTCTACATTCTCTATGGATACAACAACCCTTTATACTACATTGAAAACTTGGTACACTTGTTAAATTTCATAACATATTTTCTGGTGTTGTTGCTGGGAAATATGTTAGATACTTTTGTGATTTCAATTCTATCCTTTTTAAAATCACTTTTTTTTTTGCTTTATGTATAGTTATTGTTTGTTGATTTGTTTTGACCTTTTATTGATTTCTCTATGAGTTTTGCTCTTGTTGGATGAATTTACTATGGAGAAGGCATTAAGAGAACAAGTAGAGAGAAAAGCAAGTGAAAATCTTCAAACTCAAACTTAATTACAACAAAATCCATCATCTTCTAAAGAAATAAGCGATCAAAGAGCTAGACCACTAAGAAGAACTCTTAGGGATTTGATCAATTGGATTTTTATAACATTATTTCCTCTCATTCCTAGCTCATTAATCATCTTTTGTGCTTAATTGGTTGAATTGGATCATGTTATGATGTTTGAATTCTATTTGGGCTTTATTTAATTTTTCCAGTATTTGGCAAATTCTGATACTGTTTTGGTTTTTGGACTATATCTTGAGTTGTAGAACTCTTTTCATTTTGATTCTTAATTTGTAGGAAAGCTAAGAGAAAGGTGCACAATTGCTATGAGAGGTCAGAAACTAATTCTGATGATAAGAAGCTGAAACTGGGCCTAGAAGAAGTCAAAACGCTGTAGTCACGGATCCTGAGCAAGGTGCAATATTTGGGCCATATCTCAGTCCACAAACATCCGATTAAGCCATTCCAGTGGCGTTGTGAAGCTAACATCCAAGGCTACAATTATCTTTCAGGCCACGAACCAAAAAGAGGCCGTTTTCATAGCCCAAAAAATGGAACAAAGTGACAAACAGAATTTTTGAATTTTGAATTTTAAGTTATTTTTGGCTCCTCTCCTCTTTTCTCTTCTCTTTTCTCTCTCATTTTTTTTCTTCCATTTTTACTTTTCATTTTCCTCCATTAATGGAGGCTTAGACTTTCATCTAGTTCAAGGATTGAAAAAGGGCTGAGACACTCTTGAGGATCGGTTTTGTAATTTATTCAACAATAAATTCGGTTTCATCTCCTCCTTCTTTCTCCTTTTGCTAATTATGATTTTGAATTGAAGTTCTTTGTTTGGATTGATAATTGTGTAGTTGTTTGATTACATATTATTTGGTTGATGTATGTAATTAATTCTTGAAGGAGTGTGAATTAGATTTTCAGGTTTGAGATCTAAGATTAATGGTATTGGTGAATTAAATTAACACAAATCGATTAGGTTCTAGAGGTTTCTGAACTTTGAGCGAATTGTGTGTTAATCAAATGCATGAGGGTTCTCGTGTGAATGCTTAATTTGAATTGAGGTTTCATTTGAATTTAATGTTAATTACTAATTTGTTGGTTGATGCATCTTCTTGGAATCCGATGATAGAGTGGTCGTGGTTCTTCTAAATTCTTGGATTAGAGTTTTTAATTCTTGTTAACTTTTGATTCTAATTAGTGTTATTCTATAAATCAAACCCCCTCTAATTTTATAATCATATAACATTATCATCGTTGGGAGACGACTCAGATTGCACCTCTTACTACATAATTTTTATGCAATTCAATTTTTATTAATTTGTCCGAGCGTGACACTCGTGATCAGGATTATGCAATGGAGTAAGATTCAAGATACTTTCAAGAATTGCAACTGAGTATTAAAGAGAAACTTTTAGAGCAGAATAGAATACTCACTCAACAAATTGCATCCTTAAGGGAACAATTGTCTTCAACCTAAGTATACTAGAATAAGGAAGTCCACTACATGGGGAATCCTAGCCACTAGACATAAACTATGGTTGGAGACAAGTTCAAGAACAATACAATCAATAACCTTATAGCTTAGAATAATCCAATCAGCACCACCAATTTTTCTGGAATCATCACTCATAAGCACAACTGCAGCCAAACAAGAATTCAAAGTTGGAAGACACCTTAAATCAATAACTACATATGTTAAAAGACACCCTGAATGAGTGAAAGTTCTTCCCTTTTGCATGCATGCCTTTAAATAGAAATTGTCTTATTTTTCCCCTCTCAAAAGAACCTCACGGATGATCCCTTCTCTCACAAGTGTTGAGATTTGATTTTGGTCTCTTTTTTACTTATTCCAGAAGCCTAAACATGTGCACATTTGTAAAAGTCCAAATTACTTTTTCATGATTTTTGTACTCCGAGTTAGGTTTAATTTTCCTAGTTCCATCCTAATCATTTTAATTACTTTTTGAAACCTATTTAGTTTAAATCCAATGGCCATAGTCATGGTTCAATTAGATCCATTGGATGAAATTAATTCAATCATTAACACAAATTACTCATCATTAACCTTATTTCCTTAATGATTACTTTGTTGACTTGACTTTATTGGTTCTTGTAGAATATACTCATCTAGCTAAGATTAAGCCATAATTAACCTTGTGCCTTAATCATGATTAGTCTCACATGGGCTTTAATGGGCCATATGGCTCATTTTTACTATTTTTTGCCCACTTTCCTTTATTTATACTTGAGTTTTGGGCTATTTTTGGGTAATTTATATACTTGGTGTAACGCCCCGAATTTTATAATAATGTTTTATTACTATGTACATATGTATATGAGGGTTTTTCTAGGTGTCACATGATTGAATTGTATGATAATGGTGTGTGTTGGTTAATGGTGCGAGTGCATGAGAAATGAGTGAAGTATTGTAAAATTGAAGTGTTCTTGTTGTATCGAGAGGAGTCTCGCTGTAGCAAGAGGGCTTTGGAAGAAAGGCATGAAACTGTCGCCTTCTTGCTGTAGCGAGGAGTCTATCGCTATAGTGAGAGAGCGATAGTGAGGAGTGTAATTCTGGTTGCCGTCTCACTGTAGCGAGAAGGTCTCGCTGTAGCGAGATTTTGCAGAAATCAGAGTGTAATTCTCTCTGAGATTTTCGCCGTAGCAACGGGGTGTGTCGCTGCAGTGAGATGCCTCTTGCTGCAGCGAGAGTGTATCGCTGTAGCGAGAGTGTTGCGATCAGAGGTGTATTTAAGGGAGCTAAGGTTTGGAAAGAGGGATTCCCACTTTCCTCTCTTCTCTCTTGTCGGCCTCCTCAACTCTTAGGCCTTTTTCACCGATTAAAGTGCCCCTCAAGCAGTTCATGCCTAAGATTGAAGGTTGGATTTGCATTTGGAACGTTTGGAGGTAAGTATTTAGAGCTAGGGTTTCGATTTTGACCCCTTTCTCCATCTATCTCTATTTCTCATGGATCATTTCATGTTTTTAGGGCAAAGGAACGTGTGAGAGGTTTCTACCAATTGATTTCATGGTGGATCCTCATTTAAGGTAAGAGAGAGTAAATCTCAAACCCTAATCTCTCTTGGGTAGTCGAAATGGGGGGAATCGGTGACTATTTTGATAACTCACTAAACGAAATTCATTACAAATACTATAAAGGAAATTATTTTCAAGGAAATATTATGATTTCAATAAATAAACATGGCTGGGAATGATGGGGATATACAAACCCTAGGATAGACGATACTATTATTAATGAATTGGAAAATGTGGATGATGGAATGTACGGTTGGGCTGAGTCCAGAGGTGTCTGATCTCCGGCACGTTGTATTGATTGTATGTTGTGTGATGATTTTGTTGTGTTGAATGAATATTTCATGAATGGCTGAGTATTGTAATGTCTGAGACATGGTATATTTATGATATTTGATGATTGGGTATGATAAATGGGTGAAAATAAGTTATACATGCAAGTGAGTGAATATTTTAAATAAAGAAAGGATTTTCTATATAATGTAATTGTAGTGTCATAGTGAGCGTGGCTATGTGCAGTGAGCGCACATGTAAAAGAATAAAATGGAATGCTGAAAAAGTGATTATAATACGGGAGTCGGAATAAATGAATAGATGTGATTGCAATACAGGTATTGCGGTACGACCCAAGGGGTGTACCCGTAATATATGTATTGTAATATACCAGGCTATTGGTCAAGACTCCCGTATCATAACACGTCGCTCTATAAAAAAAGTGTGGAAAACATTGAGAAATGTGGTGGTGAGTTTAGATAGCTACAGTGATACAACTGGAGGTATAGAGTCTTAAGAAGATTTGGGAAATCTTGGAGAAATGAAGGTGGTGAATGCTTGTGTTGATAGTGCACAATGATTTGCTGAAAATGAAAAGCATTCACAGGCCACACACTCATTTCCTGACGAGACTCCTGACTATATCTTTTGGCACACGTGTATCCGTATTACTGTGGCTAACCGACAGCTATCTAAACTGTGAAGTCTTCAAGGGATCTTAGGGGCATTGAATATGATTATGAAATAATTGTGGAAGTGTGGTGTGTATGGTGTAGTATTGAGATTGTACAGTTGTAATATATACATTGTAGCATGTCGGTTGACATTGTTATAATATATGTGTTGTAATGCATCGATGGGTGCTATTAGGATACATGTATTATGACACATCGATTAACATGGTATAATGCATGATTGAGAAAGTCTGTGAATATGATTGGTTGCCTGTTATGTATGAACTATTTTGTGATAGTGAACTGTGTGACTTGAGTGTACGTAAGTGGCATGATTGAGTGTTATTGTTGAATTAGTTCTCGTTGGTTGATAATATGGAGTATTGGTTATGCATGTGTGTAATTATTTATGTTAGACTTGAGATTTAGTGGGGCAGAAGATACTCACCCTTACTAATATTTTCAGGAAATGGATGTGAAGCAATAAAGATGTGCAGCTGTTCTAGATTCATAATCCGAGGGTGTTGGAGGGAAGACTGCTTTGTAAAGATTAGAATTGTCTGGAAAATTATACTAATTATTCAAATTGTATCTTGGAACAACTAAATTGTGTAAATGATTTCAATGTCAGATTTTAGAATTTAAATATTCGAACAAATTTCAATTGTAAAGGACATTTTGGAATTATCCTTAGTGAAATTTTTAAATCTACATGTATTTGAAATGAAATTAATTTTGATCCACCATGAAATTTATTTATCTATTAAATAAAATTTAAGGTGTTACACTTGGTCTTTGGTCTTTGTACTTGCACGTCCATAACCTCTACATATGGGCTATCCACCATAAAATTGTTAGAATTTATCTCCTTCATTTGCTTGTTCAAAATGGGCCTTCATTCTAGGTATTTCTAGAGATATTTTGGTTATTTTAGTCAAATTTTGTAATTTTATTTATTTTATATTTTTGAATCTTTCTAGACTTCTTATAATTCATATAAAACTATTCTAGATAGTCTAAAATTATTAAATAAAATTTTTGGCCATTTATTTCCTTTTTATATTACTTGATTATTTGCTGATCAGACCTATTTTGATAAATTTTGCTAAAGAAAATTTTAATTCTCAAGTCTCTATGTGTTACTTATTTTTAATTCAATGCGATTAACATAATCTAAGAATAATTTATAAAGTGAGGGAAAATTTGGAATGTCACACAAGACCATAAGTACGGTATACATATGACTTCAAGCAACATCATGCTGGCTGCTAGGGTTTAGGTATTTTGATTGCTGCGAAGCCCTTTTTTCAACTAATTGCACCCAAAATTCCAATTATGTCTTATAACGTAAAATTGCACAATTAATGTATAAATTAGTATAAAATTTAAATAAAATAATTATCACACATAAATATATAGGCTATAAAAGCATGACAAAATACAGACTTATCAACCCTCTAATACTTGTGATTTGCTTGCCCTCAAGCAAAGTCCTAGCTAAAAATTAAAAAATAACTTAAAAAAAATAATCACAATAAGAAAGGGAAAGTGGAGGATAATTAAAATAAAAGGAAAATTTAAGCTCCAAATCTAGGAGTTTATCGGTGGGTGGTTTGAGCTTCTATTTCTACTGATCCTTAGATTACTTGTTTTTCGGCCTTCTTTTTGGAGTTTCATGCTTCACAAAATTTAAAGGACGAGAAGCAAGTTGAATTCTTTCAAAAGAAGCATCCAGCTAATCAATCTTGGTTTAGAATCTTACTTCTTAAGCAAGTACTTCAAAGTTACATGATTAGAGAAAATAATCACTTTAGAGCCAAGCAAATATGAACAAAATTTATCTAAAGAAAAAACAATAGCTAAAAGTGCTTCTTTTTTTTTTTTTTTTTTTCTGTAGTGGTGTAGTTTGCTTGTGCTTTATCCAAGGTGCAAGAAGCATAGACTATGACGTGACGCTATTTCTTCACTTTTTGACCAAGGACAACACTAACTACGAAGTTTGATGTGTCACACATCAGCTCAAATGGAATCTCTCAACGTGGAGGTTGATGATAGGAGTGAAAGTGAGATGCCTCTTTAGCTTATCAAAAGCATCCTTGCAAGTCTGATCAAAGATGAAATCAGCATCTTTCTACAAGAGGTTAGACAAAGGAGATGTAATCCTGCTAAAATCCTTAATGAAGCGCCTATAGAAACCAATATGACTAAGAAAAGAGCACACTTCTTGCACAGAGTTTGGGTAAGTTAAGGAAACAATCATATCAATCTTAGCTTTATCAATATCAATACCCTTATTTAACACCACATGCCTCAACACAGTCCCCTTAGTTATCATAAAATGACATTTCTCATAATTCAGTACTAAGTTAAACTGTATGCACCTATTCATTACTCTAGATAAGCTATCTAAATATGAATCAAATGAAGAAATATAAATAGTAAAGTTATCCATGAATACTTCAATTCAGATCTCTAGAAAATCTACAAAGATACTTATCATACATCTCTAAAAACTGTCAGAATCATTACACAGACCAAATGACACAGTCTATAAGTAAATGTACCAAAGGAACAAGTGAAGGTGGTCTTATGTTGATCTTCCACGCCTATGTGTGTCTAAAAATAATCAAAAGGTCTTTCAAGAAAACAGTAATGAAATTTTCCTCCCTTAAAAGCTTCCCAGTGGATGTATCCTTCTTGTGACAGAGTTTGACTGACGAACCTCCACCAGTTCTCTACTTCACTTCCAACATATAGGTGACACAAACTACCTTGTGCTCCTCGCGACATCCCATCGCATTAAATATCTTCTCTATATCAGTTATCCTTCTCTGGACACCTT
The DNA here is from genome assembly GCA_024086825.1 of Abrus pulchellus subsp. cantoniensis. Classification (NCBI taxonomy): domain Eukaryota; kingdom Viridiplantae; phylum Streptophyta; class Magnoliopsida; order Fabales; family Fabaceae; genus Abrus; species Abrus pulchellus. The sequence continues at coordinate 20,567,401 of CM044056.1, forward strand.
CTAGATCAAATTTTTTCTCAAACTTCAGAGGGTTATGTTTCATGAACTAAGAGAGTCCACGATACTCTGCTAACTCTGCATCTTGGTTTTGCACCAAGTTCTCTAGGACTGGCGCCATGCGGGCCGATTTCATTCATAGCACCAGCAGGTCTACCTCTACCGACCATAGTTCTAATTCTATAAAAATCAAATTTTACACATCAGATTTCATTCCAATACATTTCATATCAAGTTCAAAACAAACAAACATTTCAAGCATCTTAACCAAATCAAACAATTCAAAACCACTAAGTTGTATTAGCAAAAATGTCCTAATCAACAATACATAACACATAATCTTGATGAACTAGTCCCATACCCCAGGCTCATTTGTATAAACTGCTCTGATTTTAAATTGTAACACCCTAATCTCAAATTTCGTACAATGTATATTTTATACTTTATAATTTGATATAAAATGAAATCTTCTTTGCTGTATAATAATTTGTACAAATATTTTCATTCAGATTAATATAAATGGTACGACAAAAATTTTAAATGTTGTACTAAACATTATCAAAATTCATAAGTTAAGAAACTATACATATATTCCATAGATAAAGTATAATAATTTACAAACTATTTGTCAGAATATGTGGGACTTAAAATAATAATTACATCACATAAACGAATACAAGTCCCAAAGCAATCCTCCTATAACTATATACTAAAGACTGGTCTTATTCATCCACCATGTGCCAACTCTCTATCTCAGCCAAATCCTTTGAATCGAGATCATCATCTGAACCTAGATAACGATCGCTCGAATCAGCTCTGACCTCTGTGCCAATAATGTACTTGAAAGTCCACTAGGTCGGTCTTCTGAGATAGTCATGATCGTGATAGGTGAAAAGATAAGTGAGGCTACAGGAGTTCTAACCGTACCTTTATACATATATATACATAAAGTCTGGTGTATTCTACTCCTAGGAAAGTCAAAAGGGATACTATAAAAGAAATCCATCTCTATCATAACTCAAACCCTAGGTTCATCTTCTACAAGTACAGCAAATTGAAAATAACATACGCTTTAATATTCATTAAATACATAATTTAACCTAAAATGTACGGATCTATCTAGTAGTCTAATCCTTTCCTAAGACTCAGTCATCCGGATTTCCTGAAATTATTAGTAAGGATGAGCATCTATTTTATCCTTTACAAACATTTATCATAAAATCAAAATTTTAACATAAATACAACATATTTAATTTCATGAATTCATATTGCAAACATATTCACATCACACATAACATTCAACAATTTTTTATTATTCATTTTCCTTTCTCCTATTCTAATACGCACTCCAGTGCACTGTGATCAAACATATCGATGCCCTCAGCACTTCTCGAGGTCTTACTCAACTAGGTAAATAATCGCCGGTTAGCCTATGCACACAAATACAACATGTAAAATAACCAGGCCTCTTAGCAAAGACATAGTCAGGAAACGAGTATGAAGCTATGTGACGCATTCGCTCTCAGAAAGAGTGTATACACATATGCGAATATCGCTTATCACCATACGTTTTCCCTAGATTTTCGTCGTCTCCGAACTCTATATTCCCAGTGTATCTTTATAACTATTTACACTAGATTCAATTCATATTTGACTCTTGGGTCATTCTAAGAGTTATTCTCTTTCTTATTCATAAAATCGTGCTTAGTAAAACACTTCTAGATTAATTTCATTTCAGTCCATTCCACTCATACACTTATTGATATAGTCATAAATGTCAATTCCTTTCTAATCAATATCATTCTATCCAAACATATTTTACAAAGTCTCATAAGAATCACTCAGTAAAGTTCATAATATTTCACATTGGACTATCATCATATAATACATATGAACATGTACCAACCACTTATTCCAAACAACCAAATAGTCTAAACCATCAAACAAACATCTTTTAATCCGTTATTCATACGAAAGATATCTCAACCATATATTCTCATAAAATATTCATATAATAGTGCTCTATGAGCACAAAATAAATACTATACTATAACAATAAAATAGAGTTTTCCTTACCTTGAAAACGAGTTTATGGAGAGATGTTGAAAAGAATCAAAGTTCACAGATGGAAGTTCTTCTGAGTATCAAGAGATATCCATAAGAACAAAAACATGAAAAATGATCGGAGAAAACGAAGTTTTACCCAAAGAAACTTACATGAAGTTGTTTAGATTCAACGTCTAAACTCGGCTTTTAAGAGAAATCGAAGTTCCTAAGGCTTTTATCTGGGTGAAAGGAAGAGAGAGTTCAGAAAAAACTTGAGAGAGGGACATGAGTTTGAAATAGAACGAATTTCTCATGCGGAAAATCTCTTAAACACCTCTCATCCACGCACGTTCTCGCTTGAGCAAGGAACAACTTGCTTAAGTGACGGCTCAGTCGCCTAAGCGAGATATGCAGACAGTGGTCTCACCTATTATTTTTTAATTTGCTCGCTTGAGTGAGCTCTATCTCGTAGAGAGCATACTATTTTTCATGTAGGTCCTCGCCTGAGCGACCCATCTCACTTGAACAAAATCCTAGATCGCTTGAGCGAGATTACTCTTGCCTGAGCGAGGTGACAGTTGGGCAACATTTATCTTATCTAGCTTAAGCGAGATAGTCCTGCAACAAGGTATTCCTGCACGCTCAATCTCGCCTAGGCGAGATTTACCTCGCCTGAGCGAGATCTTCTGCACCAAAATCCTTACAAAAATCTTCTATACTCCCTTTTAAATGCACTCTAGTGCTACTTAATATTAAATAAAATATAAATTACTGAAAAGTGAAAAAGAAGATCTTACAACTTCTATTTCTAGTAACTAATCTATATTTTTTTCAAAATTTTTCATTTTTCTGTAAAATAATTTTATTATCTTATTTTTTATTTTATTTGAAAGTAATTAGTATTCACAAAATGTATAGTCATGCTTAATGAAATAAATGTGAGATATTTATTTCTAAAAACTATGTTAAAATATCAAGAAAAATAAATTGAACTATATAAATTTATATCTTTCATGTTTTGTATTTGATTATATTTAGACAAAAGCGATTAATCATATAATATATTATCACAAAAATGTTATGTCACCTTATTAACATTCTCAATTTTTAAAAAATAATATGTTATTAAAATTGATCATTATTTAAGATATTAAAAATTTAATTTTAATATGATAATTAAATATGAGTAGAATTTATAAAGTTGCACATAAATGAGTCTAAAGTTACAAGTCGAATCACTTAGCTAACTCTCGATTAGAATTTTAATTATCATAAATGTAGCATTTTTTTTTATAGGCAAAACAAATATTATTAAAAAGAGTTCAAGGGAAACTCAAAATCCATATACACAAAAAATTACTCACTTAGAGAAATAAAAAGCAAAAATATACTTATGCAAAATTAAGACAGATGCAATTGCATGGGTTCAAATACTAATCAGCTAACATAATAGCTTCTCCCTTACTAACAAGTGATAACCATTTCCAGGATCTCAGAATAATAGAATCTAGGACCTCCCTCTCATCCAAAACACCATTGGAAAATATAATTCCATTTCTATGCAACCACAAAGACCACATTGTACTTACTCAAATAATTAATAAGCATATTCCTTCTCTTTTACTACAGCCAACACCAACCCAAGAAAGCAAGTGAGTCGATAAATCTGAAGGCAAAACCAGTGAAAATCCAAGCCAACGTGCAGTAAAGTACCAGATTTGAGATGAAACTGAGCACGTTAAAAATAAATGAGATGGAAGTTCCTCCAAACCATGACAGAATCAACAAGTTATATCATTAATTTGAACACCACGATCAATCAGTAAACCTTTACAAGGAAGTGCATTCAACAACAATTGCCAAGAAAAAACCAAAAACTTAAGAGGGACCTTCCCTCTCCATAGCCTTTGCAAGGCATCTGCCGTACACTGATCTACACTATTAGGACCACCAAAAAGTTCAAATAGCTATGAATACACAGATTGCACTGAATAACAACCTGAAGAATCTGCCCTCCATATCCATTTATCTTCTTGTAGTAACTTAATAGAAACTTCATCCACAAGCTCCAACAAAAGATTAAAGCTCGAGATCTCATGTTGAAAGAGTCCTCTTCGCCAACAAACATTCCAAACCCATCTAGTGCCATCATGAAAACCATTCTCCAATACACATGATTCAGCATTTCTCGCCACTGCAAATAATCGCGGAAATGCTTCACACAATCACACCCTGCCTACCTACTTATCTCTCCAAAAAAGAGTGTGTAAACCTGCACCCACACTTCTATCAAACTTCTCATCTAGCCACGAATTCCCTTAATGAATAACCTCCAGCAAATCATGCCACCACAAAGAACATCTGTTGTGAACTGATGAACGCTGAAGAGAAGAAGCTAATATTCCATATCTAGATTCCAACACCCGCACCCATAATGAACTAGAACAGTTAACACCTCGCCACAACCATTTACCAAGAAGTGCCCAATTAAACCACTGCACATTCCTAATGCCCAAGCCACCATTCTTCCGCGGTCTACATACCGTTTTCCATTTCACCCAGGGGATTTTAGATCCATCCTTAACACCCTTCCATAAAAAATTTCGTTGGATAATGACAATCTCCTTTATTACCGACTTCGGCACCTTAAAAAAGGATAACGAGTGCAATGGCATAGAATTAAGAACGGCATTAATCAAAGTCACCCTACCTCCAATCGATAAATACCTATGCTTCCATGATGCTAACCGCTTTTTAAGAGCCTCTAACACACCCTTCCATGCACTAGGCTTTCTCGGGTTAACACCTAACTGTAACCCGAGATACTTTAATGGAAAACTACCAATCTTACAATGTAGGAACTCCGCAGCCAAGTTTTCAAAGTCATCACCAATGTTAATCCCCAATACAAAAGATTTATGAAAGTTAATTTTCATACTTGACATTAATTCAAAGCTACGCAATATTGCTTTCAAAGTCCACAAATTCTGCACCGAAGCCTCTCCCATAATCAATGTGTCATCCGCAAACTGCAGTAAAGAAATATCTGGTCCTCCTACCCTAATCATCACACCAGAGAACAACCCACAAGTCACTGCCTTCCGCATAAGAACTCCTAACCCTTCCGCTGCCACAAGAAAAAGAAAAAGGGCAAAAGGATCCCTCTGTTTTAGGCCCCGCTCAATATGAACCTCCAATGTAGGACAACCATTAATCAAAGCTGATAGGCTTCCCCCACACACAAGCTTCCATCCAACTGACCCATTTGTCTGAAAATCCAAAGCTACGTAACATAAACAAAAGATATCCCCACTCTACCGAATCATACGCCTTCTCATAATCAAGCTTTAACACAAAACACCTCTTATTATACCTTCAGACATAATCAGCTGCTTTATTAGCCACAAGCACACTATCTAACATGTTCCTTCCTGGGATAAAGGCTGATTGTTCTTTTGAAATTATTGAATTCAAAACCCCTTTCAACCTATTTGCCAAAAGCTTGGAAACAATCTTATAAAGACAACCTAATAATGAGATAGGCCGAAAATCAGATATCTATTGTGGGCAAGACACTTTTGGCACAAGTGCTACAAAATAAGATAACAAAGACCTAGGTAGCTTCCCATTTCTACAAAATTCAGTAAGCATACCCATCACTTCTTCCTTGATCACTCCCCAAAACCTTTTAAGGAACACAAAATTGAAACCATCAGGCCCCGGACTTTTATCACCCTCACACTCCAAAATCATCCTTCCCACTTCCTTCTCCAAAAAAGCATTAACAAGCTCCTCATTCTGTAGAACAGACTCTTGGTAAATTATTAATATCAATAGTAGGTTGAAGCCAACTTCTACTACTAAAATGAGCCGCAAAATAGGACACCACACCTGTTTTAATCTCATTAACCTCTTCGACACTTCTCTCCGCAATTTGGAGCGCATGTATATTATTTCGTCGCCGCCTTCCATTAACACATAAATAAAAGAACTTTGTATTTAAATCACCCTCCTTCCCCCATCTCACACGAGCTTTTTGGGCTATGAGACTCTCTCTATTCTTCCTAGCCTTCCAAATATCACCCACCAACATTTGTTGACGCTTCTTCTCTACATCGGAAAGTTCCATCACAGAATTTTTATCATCAATCAAGCTCAACTCAGTTGTCAAATCAGAAATCACCTTATCAACATTTTCAAATACCTCAATATTCCATTTTTTCAATGCAATCTTAACATTCCTTAACCTCTGGCTAGCTCTCTGGGCAGCCCATGGGAGGGTAATATCTCTTTTCCATGCTTCCTCCACCACCTCCATAACTTCTTTATGAGTCAGCCAACAATTATTAAATCGAAACGGCTTCGGACCCCAGTTAACCACTTTGTGCTTAAGAATAATGGGACAATGATCAGACACATCTTTGCTCAGAACTTGAATAAAACTATCTCCCCAGTAATCAAGCCAGGAACTAGAAATAAGGATTCTATCTAGCCTGCTCATCATAGAAGCATCCCTTTTTATCCATGTAAATTTTTTACCCACAAGTGGAAGATCCACAAGTTCCATTTCTTGAATGAAAGAATTGAAGCCCTCCATTTCAGAGATACCATAGTCTGCCTGACAACCCTTCCTCTCTGTCACTTGTCTCATAGCATTGAAGTCACCCAATATATACCACATAAATTTGCCAAAACCCCTTCTTATCATGAGCAAATCATTCCATAACTTTCTCTTCTCACTTAGTCTACACGATGCATAAAGATTCACCACAACACATAGGTTTCTAGTAGCATACCCCCACTTCTGCCAATGGAAGGCAAGGCACACCAATCAAAATTCTAAGAACCCCACAAACGCGTACATAAATTACTATTACATATTTCAAGTTTTGTTTCCTGAATCGCTAAGAACTCCAGACCTTCAGAGCGAACAATCTCACACACCTTCTTTTGCTTTACCGCACTCCCCAGCCCTCTACAATTAAATGAGCCAATCTTCATTTAGTATCAAAGTGAACCCCATATTCTTTCGCAATCGTTCTATCACGTACCTCCATCTTAATCAATTTCTCTCGAACCTGCTCATCATTTCCATGTACAACCAAACCAACCTTCTTGTCAATGTCTAGTAACTTCGATGCCATTACCTCATCATCACAATCTGTAGCAACCATTCGCTCCCCTACCTTCACTGAAGGATTAGAAGGATACGAGTTGTCGGACTCTTGGAAGCATTAGCTGAGATTTCATCAGTTAGCGATACCTGTCCTCTAAGTTGCGATGGCATTGACGCTTCTTTATTATGATTCTTAGGGTTTTTTCGAGAAGGTTCTATGAAAACTGCGCTCTTATATCTCTTCCCTCCTTTATTATCTCGACTACCTTTCACAGAGCGTGCCTTTCAAAGGGATTCACGCACATTGACCCTCTCTTTCTCATTTTTGGATTGAACAGGATCGACTTGCGTTGTCCCAATTGTCTTCATATCCCGTGATTCTGGATTTTTCCAAATCAATGCATCTAATCCAAACAGGTCTGACAAATTCAATCCATCTCTTACTATTTGAACTCCCCTCTCCACATTTTCAGAAGGCTCATTCACAGCATCACAGATAGCCACCGTCGGACCCATAGCATCCACACCACTAGCCCCTAAACCCTCATCCACCAAACACCCTTTTGCTGACACTTCACCCCTAATCACAGAATCAACCACACGACCCTTACTTCTGATATCACCTTCCAGCACACCCTCCTCCTCACTAGAATAGTTATCCAACGCTTCAAACTCCATTGAACCAACCTCAGAAGAGTCATTGTCATCCTCAGAAGAGTTAGCCACGCCTTCCTCTGTTATAGTTAATACGTCACAGGCATGCTATTCAAGCATGACTATTGAGTAAAAACGGTCATTGATTTTCACTGTAATGTTTTGCTTGATAAGCTTAGCAATGGTAGTACCTAATTATATCCTCCCATAATCCAATCGTCGTCTTTCTGCCGTGACTTGGTCTATCTAGATAAAATCACCAAGCGAAGAAACCAACTTACGGAAGAATAATTCACCCGAAGCATGCAAAGGGACCCCATAACAACGTACCCAAGTCACCCTCCGCACAGCTACCATACTTGGGTGCCACTCTCGTAGATCATAGAACCATTTCTCCCACCACAATTTGTTGAGTGATACTGTATCCGCTAAATCTACCTCCGCATCAAATTCCACCAATACTATATCATTACCCATGGTCGTGAGATTAATATCCAACATACCCTCTCGTAGAAGAGCCCCTCGCATAATTTTTAAATCCTGTTTTCTATGAAGACGTCCAACCATAGCACCTCTACACTCCTCAATTTGCCCTTCATCCACCTGAAACTTAAGGTGAGCCCAAGGTTTCTTCTTTTCCACCCACTTCTGCCCTATGTGTGTCTCAACTAGACAGGGTGCTTTAAGCTTTTCCGCATACGTATTCCCTGATGTCTTTGTAGCTCCTATGACAAAGGAGTGTCTCGTTTCACTGCCCTTCGCAAACACCTTTGTTCCCACAATTTTTTCCCTTGCATGCCTCATCAAATTGATAGACAAGCGCATTCTGCCAATGAAAATAGATCGAAGCTTAGCCTCCAAACTCTTGGGCATCTGCCACATCCACAAAACGCACAAAACCAAAGCAACGTCCTAGTTTATCACTCTTTTGAGGTATGAAAACATCAACCACCTTCCCCCACCGTTGAAATATTCGCCACAAGGCTGAAACACCAGTAATAAGTGGAAAATTTGTAAAAAAGTACGATGTGGAATTGTTGAGAACTTTCCCAAGATGTCTACCAAATTTACCCCTTCCTCTAGACCTTCGTTCCACCATTGAATTCTCCAACTTCTAGATACTTGGATGTACACAGAAGAGGCACAACCCTTCCACTTAAGATCTGAATCCAAAAATATTTGCCCCTAGAAGACCCCAACGCTCCTAAAATAGCATCGACCCTGCAGTAAAAGTGAGAGCGAAGATGATGCCGGGGAACGTCAAAGGATGCAGGGTGCCGCAATCTTAATTACCTCCTTAGTCTCGAAGACGAGTCCGTTGAGAAGCTTCTGAAACCCTTCACGAAAGAGCAACTGCACAGATATAATTAGTGCACATTATGGTATTTTTCCCTCGCCAATTAAGCACAGCGTTAGCAGTAGAGTCTAGCGTCAGCACTTGTGTGGATACCTATAAAGATGCAATCATTACCGCCACACTTGCTACGAATAAGGTATTTCTAGAACCCCTTTGCATATATGAATGCTATGATTCATATTATTTTACTTAAGCATTTGAGAATCTATGTTATTCCATATTAAACCACTGAATTAGACCGATTTTATGATCATCCCAAAAATCTACCCACTAACCCTACTTTAACTCTGAAAGCTTTGACCATACTTGACTTGATAATTAGATATTGCAACTAATGTACTGTTATTGAATATTTATTAAGAGTTAATGCTTTGATTAATCACTGAAAGTTACAACTTGTTAAAAATAGACCTTTCTTGCAAAAACGTTGTGCCTAATAAATAACTTTTCCTGCTCATAATCACAACCATAATCATTAATTGACTACAACATCCAAAAAAGGAGTGAAGATCAGTTTACATGTCTCTTCCACTTTTGCAGCTCTTTATTATATAGCTCTGGCCATTATTGTGAAAATTAGATCAAACCAGTTCGTCTATTCATTTTAATTGTGAACCAGAACTATAACATCTCTAGTCAAGCTCATTTGTTCAGTGACTCAATAATTGGTCTCTAATCCACTCAATTTTATGATGATCATCAGAGAGATCATAGCCACTATCCTTGTTGTAAGTCCGAAAGCTTTGAACAACTTGCACTTGCTTTGCTAATATGTTAAACATTTGATACACACAATAAGTTAAAGAAAATTCATACAATATATATAAACATTACTTTATATATATATATATATATATATATATATATATATATATATATAACACTACGGTTCTATCATTCTTAAGTCAATAATATTTTCATTGATTACGTGCTCAGTAGCTAATTTTAAAAATATGGTAAAGTATAATTATTAATTAGCTTCGTAATTAGATATTACAACTACCGAACTGTTATTGATTATTATTAAGAGTTAACAAGCAGTTTAATCTTTAAAAGTGAGAAACCTTCCTTTCAAGAAGAAACAGACTTTTTTTTTCTGAAAGATAAAAATCAAAAAGAAAATATTTTTACTTACAAGTTGTACCTAATTAATAATTTTTCGTACTAGTAATCACTACAATCTTATCTTCTAAATAATTTAAGAAAAATTAGTATTTTTGTCATCAAATTTAAAAGTCAATTTCAATTGTTTTTTAGCTTTATTTTGAATCATTTTAGTCTTTTAATTTATATAAATATTTCAAATAAGTTATTTTTTATTAAAAATATTAATAAAATTAATATTTTTTTCTTTTCCTGTAATGCATATTATTCATCTTCTTTCCTCAAATTTTCAGTTTATGGTTTAGAGTTTTCAGCTTATCTCTTCTTTTTCTTCCTCTTCCTTCCTTTCTCAAATCAAATCAAGCACCTTCAATATCACCAATCTCATTGTCAATTGCTCTTACCATCACCACCACCTCCTTTTCTACTATTGTCGTACTCCTTGTTAGATTATTTTAATAATCTTATTATAGTGACCTATGTAACTTATAACATGACTCTAATTAATAATTTAATGTGATGGTAGTTAAATATAAAATATAGAGTCATTAAGGGTATAATTGTAAATACAATTATAAGAAAACTCTCCCCTCCCCCTTCATATAAATAAAAGAGTGGTTACCAAATAGAGGTTACGACATTTCCTATTTTTCACTTTCACGGTTTCTGAGTGACCTCATGGTAAACGCAAAAAACGAAATTTCTCTCAACCATATGAGAGGAGCTGAAAGAGGAAAGAAGAGTTGGGAAAAATACTAAGAGATCAATGACATCAAAGAGAGAGGTAACATCAAGGAACAATGGATTCAGATTAGTGCTATCTAAACCCTTAATTGTATGAGAACCAAATATTGTGTTGTGAGAGCAACGTAACTTAAGATCTCAAATCAAAGGGAAAAGGTAATTTCATAATAGTCATTGCATAATAGAAATTACATAATGGATTAAAGAAAATTTTAACAGTTGGTATCAGAGCTAGGTTGTGAATTTCGTTGATTCTCCATAAGAGATTGGTTCTCCATTAAAATTTTCCCCAAATTACGTGAACCCTAGGTATTTTATATGATGGATTGGCATTATTTTGATGTTGAATAATTGTTTTTGATTCAATAATTGAAAATCCTAAGGTTTTGGAAGCTAGAAACATTAGATTTTGAATCTGTAATATGAGCAGGGTCATGTATCAGTGAGCAGGGCCATATATCAATCAGCAGGGCCATGCATCAGGGAGTAGAGCCACGCATCAGGAACAAGCACGGCCATGCTTCATAGAAGCACAGCCTTGCATCAATTATAAGCACGGCCATGCTTCAAGAAGCAGGGGCATGCATCAGAAATGAGCATGGCCTTACTTTATCGAAGCACAGCCGTGCATTAAGTAAAAGTATGGCCGTGCATAGGAATTTTACAGCAAAATAAGGAATATAATTCATAAAATATATAGATAATTTTAGAATTACATCAAAATGAATTTTACTCACCAAAGTGATTAAATTCTCAAGTTAATTAATTCTAAATTCCATTATCATTATGAGAACTTCATAATTTAGTGCTTAATTTTAAGGGTAGTTTGTTAGTCACCAAAGTGGCCTAGCTTTAAAAGTTCTTTAAGTATTTAATTGTATGTTGTAAATTGTTCAAAATTGTTTGATGCTATATGGAAACATAAAGAGTGAACAACTTAGCTCATTAATTATAATGCTAGGAGATCGCCCAAAGGTGGGATCATTGCATATGATTAATGACATTAAGGAGACATGTAAGCACTTCATAATATGTTTGTATATCCAAAGATGACTTGCATATTGGTTTGAGTGACTGGTTGTCAATTAAAGTTGTTTATTAGCATCATTATATATAAATTATGTATTTAGACGTTACCCAAAGGTAAACTTATATGCATAATTGATAATAGTTAGCTGTCTGAATCTATTAAGTTTATTCAAAGTATAAATGTTTAAGCATGTATTAAATGGATTCAGTCCCTATGAATACGTATGGCATGAGCAACGGCATAGTCAAGTTCAATAGGCTTAATTATAATGATTGGGCTGAATAAGTTCGATTCCAGCTAGGTGTTATGGACTTAGACCTAGCAATCATTATGGAACAAGAGCCTACAGCCATCACAGAGACCAGTACTGAAGAGGAAAGAACTCTTTGTGAGGCTTAAGAAAGATCGAATAGGCTGAGTTTGAGCTTGCTAAAGATGACTATGGCTAAAAATATGAAACCATCAATGCCAAAGACTGAAAATGCTAGGGAATTTATAGCAAAGGTAAAAGAGTATGCACAATCGGACATTGCTGACAAGTCCATTACAGGCACCCTGTTGACTGAACTAACTACTAAGAAGTTTGATTGGTCACAGCCCATTCATGACCATGTGACTAACATGATCAATCAAGCGGCAAAGTTGAAATCAATGGGCATGGAGGTAAAGGAATTATTTCTAGTACAGTTCATTTTAAACTAACTCCCTCCTGAGTTTGGTTAGTTCCAGGTAAATTACAACATCATTAAGGATAAATGGAACATACAGGAAATTAAGGTCATACTGGTTCAGGAGGAAGGGAAGCTGAAGAAGGTGAAAGAACACTCTGTCCATCTCACATTTCATGAAAGGGCTAGTAATTGCAGGGCTAAGCCAGGTAAGAAGGACAACAAGGATAAGGCCTTATTAAAGGTTCGTGAAGGCTGAATCCAGAAGGGCCAGAGGTGCTTCTTCTGCAAGAAGACTAGTCACTTCAAGAAAGATTGTCCGAAGAGAAAGGTTTGGTTTGAAAGGAAAGGGATTTCTTTCGATCCAGCCCATAAGCAGAACTGAAAAGTTCTTGTACATAGGAAACAGAATAAAGGCACAGATAGAAGGAATAGAGACTTACAGATTGATCTTACATACTGGTTACTGCATAGATCTAGAAAAGTGTCTTTATGTTCCTGAATGTGCTAGAAATTTGGTTTCTGTTGCAAAGTTGGACGAATTTGGTTTTAATTTTAAGATTGGAAATGATATATTTTCTTTGTATAAATACTCGTACTATTTTGAATCTGGTACATTAGTTGATGGTTTATATCATTTTAATCTTAATGTTAAATTTGCTAAATCTCTGTTTCATGTTGAGAATGCTATTAGTAGTAATTTGAATATTCATAATGAATGTTTTGCTTTCTTGTGACATCAAAGGTTAGGTCACATATCCAAAGAAAGGATGATGAGGTTAATAAAAAGTGAAATTTTACCTCAATTGGATTTTATTGACTGGGATGTATGTGTGGATTGTATTAAAGGAAAACAAACTAAATACACATCAAAGAATCCAGCCATAAGAAGCAGTTAACTCTTAAAGTTAATACACACTGATATTTGTAGTCTGTTTGACATCCCATCTTGGGGTGGTGAAAGATATTTTAGTACTTTTATTGATGACTACTCACTTTATTGTTATCTATATGTGTTGCATGAAAAATCTCAATCAGTGGATGGATTACAAGTGTTCATTAATGAGGTGAAAAGGCAACTAGATAGAAAGGTAAAAGTTGTGAGGTCAGATAGAGGTGGTGAATATTATGAAAAATGTGATAAAAGTGGACAATGTCTAGGTCCATTTGCAAAACTTCTAGAAAGTCGAGGCATATGTGTATAGTATACTATGCCTGGTACACCACAACGAAATGGTGTGGCTGAAAGGCAGAATCATTCTATCATGGAAATAGTTATGAGTATGTTGAGTTACAGTCCTGTACCTATGTCTTTGTGGATGTACGCATTAAAGACTGTTGTATATCTGCTTAATAGAGTTCCTAGTAAGGCAATTCCAAAGATTCCTTATGAACTGTGGACAAGAAAGAAACCCAGGTTAAGACATCTTCATGTCTGGGGTTGTCTAGCAGAAGTAAGAATGTATAATCCACATGAAAAGAAGCTTGATGCTAGAACCATAAGTGGTTATTTCATCGGCTATCCTAAAAAATCAAAGGAGTACAGACTCTACTATCCTAACCATAGTATGAGAATAGTTGAGTTTGGAAATGTAAGGTTCATTGAAAATGGTCAGTTTAGTGGGAGTGGTGAAACACGAAAAGTGGAAATTAAATAGACATGTGCGGAAACTCCTGTAGTTAGTGTCTCTTCTCCAGTTGTTGTTCCTCTTGTTGTATCACGGTCACACAACATAAGGACACAACAAGTTAATGTTCTAAACCCACAAGAACAACATATAGAGGATGAACCAGCTGAAAATGCACAAGTTATAAGTGAGCAAGAAGAAGGTGAACCACAAGAGATAGCATTAAGGAGGTCTGTAAGGTAGAAAAGACCGGCTATTTCGAATGACTATGTGGTTTACTCACTTGAGCATGAATGTGACTTGAGTATTGATGAGGATCGAGTCTCATTTAAGCAAGCCATGGAATGTTACAATTTTGAAAAGTGGTTGAATGCCATGAAAAAAGAGTTAAAATCAATGAGTGACAACAAGGTATGAGATCTAGTCGAGTTGCCTGAAGGTTCAAAACGTGTCGGTTGCAAGTGGGTCTTTAAGATCAAACGTGACTCAAAAGGCAACATTGAGAGATATAAGACTAGACTTGTTGCTAAAGGATACACTCAAAAGAATGACATAGACTATAAAGAGACCTTTTCTCCAATTTCAAAGAATCTTTAAGAATTATTATGGCTTTGGTGGCTCATTATGACTTAAAGTTCCACCAAATGGATGTAAAGACCGCCTTTCTGAATGGTGACTTGGAAGAGAAAGTTTATATGAATCAGCCAGATGGCTTCTTGACCGCAGGTAAAGAAAGTATGGTGTGTAAGTTAAAGAAATAAATATATGAGTTGAAACAAGCTTCCAAACAATGGTATCTTAAGTTCAATGATACCATCACGTCATATGGTTTTGTAGAGAACATTGTTGACTGGTGTATCTATATGAAGGTCAGTGGGAGTAAATTCATCATTTTAGTCCTGTATATTAATGACATTCTTCTTGCTATTAATGATGTTGGGCTGTTGCATTATGTAAAGGAATTTCTCTCTAAGAACTTTGAGATGAAAGATATTGGTGAAACTTCCTATGTGATTAGAATAAAAATATTCCGTAATAGATCATAAGAATTACTGGGATTGTCTCAGAAAGGCTACATCAACAAAATATTAGAGAGATTCAAAATGAAAAAGTGCTCATCAGGGGTAGTTCTAATTCAAAAGGGAGACAAGTTTAGTGAAATGCAATGTCCCAAGAATGAGTTTGAGCAGAAAGCAATGGAATCTATTCCATATGCATCATTGGTCGGGAGTTTAATGTATGCTCAGACATGCACTCGGCTTGATATCAATTTTTCTGTTGGAATGTTAAGTCGATATCAAAGTAATCCCGGAATGGACCACTGAAAAGCTATAAAGAAAGTCCTTAGGTATTTACAAGGCACCAAGGACTACATGCTTACTTATAGGAGATCTAGTCAACTAGAAGTGGTTGGCTACTCAGATTCAGACTATGCTGGATGTGTAGACTCAAAGAAATCGACCTTTGGCTACATCTTCTTGTTAGCTGGAGGTGCGATTTCATGGAAGAGCGAAAAGGAGTCCATTATTGCTATGTCTACCATGGAAGTAGAATTTGTGGCTGCAGAACTTTGTCTTAGGGCTTGGTATTGTTGATAATATAGAAAAGCCACTGAGAATATACTGTGGTAATTCTGCAGCTGTCTTTTTCTCTAAGAATGATAAGTATTCAAAGGGAGCAAAGCATATGGACTTAAAATACTTATCAGTGAAAGAAGCAGTGCGGAAACAAAAAATGTCTATTGAGCATATTGGTATTAATTTAATGATAGCGGATCCGCTAACTAAGGGATTGTCCCCTAAAATATTTTTTAACCATGTTGGTAGAATGGGCATTATAGACAAGTCCTTGTTAGCATGATTGTGTGATTCACATATATGTGTATAGATTGTTTTGCTCATATCATTGTAGACATTTTGGGAATTTAATAAAAGTATTGTTTCTGCTTGTTTACTTGTTATCTGAATTGTGTTAATGTACATGTATGGTTTGAGTTTGATAACAGGATGAGTGTTAAAAACACATTAGAGTTACAGTCTGTAGTATGAATAATTAAAGCTATTTTGATTTGGGTTGGTTTTGTGATACTTTGAAGGAATCATGTCGTCAAATGACTTGTGACCGCTATGATCCGATCAACTTAAATCATTAAAAGATGATGACTTGATATTATCGATGATATGCGCACTTACAGTTCATTGAATCTTCAAGTCGTCATATAGGCCAAGTGAGAGATTGTTAGATTATTTTAATAATCTTATTATAGTGACCTATGTAACTTATAACATGACTCTAATCAATGATTTAATATGATGGTGGTTAAATATAAAATATAGAGTCATTGAGGGTACAATTGTAAATACAATTATAAGGAAACCTTCCCCTCTCCCTTCATATAAATAAAAGAGTGGTTACCAAATAGAGGTTACGACATTTCCTATTTTTTACTTTCACAATTTCTGAATAAGCTCACGGTAAATACAAGAAAGGAACTTTCTCTCAACCATCCGAGAGGAGCTGAAAGAGAAAGGAAGAGTTGGAGAAAATACCAAGGGATCAACGACATCAAAGAGAGGGGTAACATCAAGGAACAATGGATTTAAGTTAGTACTCTCTAAACCCTTAATTGTATGAGAACTAAATAGTGTTGTGAGAGTAACATAAGTTAAGATCTCAAATCAGAGAAAAAAAGTAATTTCATAATAGTCATTGTATAATGAAAATTATATAATGGATTAAAGAAAATTCTAACACTCCTCCTCCAACACATGCCACTGCAACCCTGAGAGCGATCCTATTGCTACAAATATACAAGAGAATTCTTCAGAGCGATGCAATATTTAAGGCAACAAAGGAAGGAGAGGAGGTAAGTGGTGGGAGCATCTACATGACAATAAGGTTAGTAATATAGAGAATGTTAGGAAAAGAAGAGAAGAGGAGTAAGAAAATGAAGATGAAGAAATGAAATTGTTTGAATAGTACATGTAATCCAAAAAGACAAGATATTGATGTAATTAATGTTTTTGACAAAAAAAATATTTATTTAAAATATTTTTTAAAGTTGGAGAACTAAAATAAAGTTAAGAATGGAATCAAAATTAATCCCTAAGTTAAAGAACATAATCACTAATTTTGCAAAAATTTAATTCAAAATCATTTAGTGAACAAGTTTGATACCCATCCGAGCGATGAGTGCTGATATGAGAAACATTAATAACACCCCCAAACAAAACTATGTTTTGCGCAAAATTGAATGTCAAGATGCATCCTTATACACATTTACAATGTTGGGATTTAACGATTTTTTTTTTCTATTATTGATCCACATTTGTCCCTCCCAATATCCTGAAGTATAAAATTATATCTGGCTCAAATAAAAAGTTAAAAAAAAAACAAAGAGATGGTATCACATTCACATGTCAGGCACTGACGTAACACCAACATGATGGACAAAGTAAAAAGATTCGAGGGAGGTGAAGGGCAGTTTCAAGCTAGAAACTGCAAAATCTGTAAGCTTGGGGCCCCAAGCTATTTTGGCTGAACCCAAATCACCTATTCTCATTTCCTGTCTGATTCCTCCCTTTGCAACAAAAAACTGACACATAAGGCATAACAATCACTAAATTATGAGTTTCAATTCTAATTTAGTGAACCCCCCACTCATAATTTCATAATTCTCAATTAATAATAAATAGTGTGTTAAGAAGAATGTGATAAAGAACTTGCTACTTCTCATTTTTAATTGAAGGGCAAGGTAGAGGCATCATTTCAAGCCATTTTGGTCAAACTTGCATTTTCAAGAAGGGCCAAAAAAATTCTTTTTTTTTTTTTTTCTCTTTTTTGCATAATTAAGATGATCTTGCAACAAAATCAATGATGGTCAAGCTGATATCTCTTCTCCAAAACTTGGTTCAAAGAATCCTAATTCTTTTATCAATTCTTGTGTCTTGATGCTTGAGCCTGAAGATTTTGGTTATCTTCCAAGAGTCTATCATATTCAAGTAGTAGGTCTGCGGCTTGCTTTTGGAGGGAAGTAACATGAGCTTCAGCAGTCTCAACCCTTTTGTCCTTCTCTTCAGATTCTAAATTCACCTTTTTCAAACTTCCTGAAAGAGCTGAAATTTGTTCCTTCAGCTGCTTTATCTCCTTGGAAGCATTCTCTTCCTTTTCTTTAAGATCCACCTTTTCTTTCTGAAGGCTTTCCATTTCTTCTTTAGAAGCTCCCACATTACTCCTTAACTTAATAAGCTTTTGAAGATAATGATGCACCCGATCAATTATGAAACCAAGAAATAATGTAAAACCTACAATATCAAATTAACTACATTAAGACAAGATAATCTAGTTTTAACATAGGAAACATATACACTGATTCTTTCCAAGATTGTTTATTCTTCATCCAGCAATAAACAAAAAATAATATTTGGTCTATACTCTATACTGGTCTAATATCATGAAACAAAGTAGGACTTCACAACAAAAATATATTGTTTTCAATGCTAATTCATTCATTAATATTTAACGCATGTTTGGTTCAGTTTATTATGAAAAATACTTGCTTACTTTTATTGATTTTCTGAGAAATTTTTTGAAAAATAGATGATTATTTCCCAAGATCTAAGCTGCTCCAACCAAGTATATATTTCTAAATCTAAAAACGTACCTAATAGCTTATAACTTACCACGATTTTAAGATAAAGTAAAACATAAGACTAAACAAACTCTGATCAGAGCTGCTGAAATTCAAAAAATACTAAAAATTTACAAAAAAAGAAACATAAATGACCCAGCAATTTCATCGTCATAACAATCTAAATATATTTGTAAAACCTTCATCAACACAGTGTGCAGTGAAAGCATAAATCAATAATATTCTATTTTGATGTTCTTTTTCTCTCTCAATTATGTGTAACCCTCTTCTGTTCCGCATCATCTTTGAAAACACATAATTAATGGATATAATAAGGGGAAAATTAGCGATCTAGGAGCTAATATGAGCAATTTAAATAAGAAAAATTGCAAAAAGTTGAGAGAGTATTCTGAAAGCTACATAAGGAAACAGTATAATTTTGGATGACAGGAACAAAAATTGTGAACAATTAAGACCTTTGAGATGCACAAAACTAACTGATAATAACCTCTCAAACCCATTACTAAATTTTGGTTGGATTTCTCTTGTAATTAAACGTATTCATTAGCCTAACAGAAGTAGAGAAACACAACTACTTGCTCTATGGATACAGCAAATGTTTTATGACAGAGCATTAAGAGTTGACAATAGCCAAACATGCCACCACTGCTACCAACTTCGAATTAACTATTTACCATGTTTATGACTCCCCCAACCACATGAAATAATCCATCAGGTCAAACAAACAATTGGCAAAACCACCCTGTTGATATTCAACCACTACGTCAGAAACTAGATTGAACATACTTTCTCCACCACTACTACCATTAAAACTAATGGCATTTCTGCATCATCAAGCAAACAACCATGATAACACCACTGCTCTCTAGGGCACACTGCCACAACAGACTATACTAATATTCTGCAAATCAACATTACTGCTACCGTTGCTACTTATTCAGTCAACTTTACCATATTTGTCATGACTATTACTATTACCAATGCTATTATTCCTATTGTCAGCTTCAACTTCGTTGCACCAATTTGTCAATTTATTGATACATCTCACTCCTGTCTTGATTGATCCATCTTACTATTATTACTACAACCAGAAAAGGGCATAAATGAAAGAACAGGAAAGAAACCTTAATATGTAATCTAAGTCAAGAAAAATTGTGGTGAGAACAATAATGTATTAAAATTTATTAATAAAACATGTTTTTAATCTATCACCACTTGTTCTTGTAAGGTTCAAGTAATCCTAGAAGATCATTTGTTCACAGGGAAATCTTGTGCGTACTAGAGACAAATCAAGCAACCTCCTTTAAGGAAAAAATTGTCGAACCCATGAGCCCGTGGGATCTCAGGCATGCCACTAGCACCCTAACCAGTAATCATAGAATAAGCGCTTTCTTTAAATCTACAACAATTTAACCAGTATAATCCTTGAAACATTTTGCCAACAAAAATAGATCCAATTCCTACTTTCACAAGTACTCATTCTTCTACGTGTCCAATCCTTGAAAACCACAACTTTTAGGAATTCAAACACCATCCCCTCCCCCAACAGTTAAATCTTGGTGTGAGTAAGTGTTGTGAATACAGTGGCCAACTAGTATTGATTCTAGTATATTTCAAACAGGCCTAGACTTTTAAAGAATGTTCGTAGTATGATGACAGAGACAGACACTGAACAAGAAGCTCAGAGACATTTAAAAGAAAAAGAACTCAAGTAATCTAGAGACAAGATATACTCTATATGTTGCACAAAATTAATGTCGACATGAATGAATGAATTACCACCAACGTAAATACTCCAATAACAACTTTAATCCAACAGCAAAATCTGCTAGTAATCGGATAATAAAATTAAAATCAGGAAGCACCATTCATAAGAAAGTAGCCATTAATATTGACTTAATATCTTGATTGACAATTAAAGATTAGGATCTTCTCTTGTTATATCATCATCATCATCTAGGAGAGAGAAAGGAATTAAAATGGATTAAAAAAATCAGCATTTTTGTCTTTCAAAAATGATGTTTGTGCAATTTGCAAGGACAAAAATAATAAAATTAAATGATGTGCAATATTACCTCAGCCAAAGCCCATATCATATTCAAGGCTACATACCATTTCAGCCAGTTTTTAATGCTTCCCATATTATACTTGCTATCTGTCCTTTGTTGTGAATCTTATTGATCTCTTAAAGAACAAAGAAGAATGATCATGTTGATTACTAGATTCATATTTGTTAGGATGTCTCACATTAGTTAGGAATAGAGCCAATATACTCCTTATAAGGGCTAGGATAGTCCTCCTCCTATGAGCTAGCTCTTTTAGGAGTGAGTTAGGCCTAAGTTTTTTAACATGATATTAAAGCCTATCCAGTTTGAATGTTAAGTTATCCACAGATGTTCAGTCTTGTTGGGTTCCACCCATGCAGATATTCAATTGAATGTTGGATTACCCACAGATGTCTAATCTTGTTGGGTTCCACCTGTGCTGATGTCGAGTCTTGGGCGTGAGGGGAGTGTTAAGATGTCCTACATTGGTTAGAAATAGAGTCAATATACTCCTTATAAGGGCTAGGGTAGTCATCCTCCTATTAGCTAGCTTCTCCTATGAGCTAACTTTTAAGAGTGAGTTAGGCGCAAGTTTCTTAACAATATTCAGTTGTATCCAAATTCATGATAATCACATCTTAGAAGGTCTAAATTCAGTTGTATCCAAATTCTCCTTCAAACCAGTAATCAGTACATCAAGAAAACTGTTTACCCCATCTCCTATGAAGACATAATATACTTGCTGAAGGATAAAGAAGTATAAATAATACCAGAAATAAAACTAGTACTTTTGTAAATTCAATATTCTTCCCTGCCGATACAGAAACTCGAACTACTGGATAACAGAAAAGGAGAAAGAAGATATAGGCTGACAACTTAAAAATGGATCTCTTCCTTATCTTTATATCCAGTTCAACATTTTTCTAAAATTGGGAAATACACGCAAAATTTTTCTATGCTGCAGTTATCATAGTATTGCAGTCAGTATATGAACCATTGTCATTCCATACAGAAGCTTGGATGATGTTTTATGATCTATGATGCTCAGTCCTTTGTTGATGGTTCTTTAATAATTAGACTAGGACATGACCCATGCTGTCGCAAGGGTAAATATGTCGTATGTATAAGTTGTTTGTACTTTATACAAGCTAATAGATTATTTATATAGAATAAATATTATTGAAATGTAACATAATAGGTATGAATATGAATAAAATTCGAGTTTTACACATAACAATCATATAGGTAAAATTGAATAGAACTCTAAGAATCATGCAGATATTTAATATTAATGGCATAACATAAGTATAAAGTCAACAAATGATCAACATGAATAAGCGCACATAATAACAAATCAAATACACAAGCATATAGCATATAATGGTCCTAGATATAGAAAGCATTAAAAAATGAGTCCAAAACTAAGGGAAAATCTCAAAAACAGAATTGAAAGAAAAAGGAAAATATTATATAAACCTAAAATTACAGGTAAGATGTAATCAAAGACTTAATAAACATGTCAAAGCAGAAAAGATTTGGCATCACATTTATTACAAAGGTCACCCTCTGGGCAATAGGTCCCTCGTATTCACCTATTCTTCATAAACCTCATCCACAGAATGAACCTAGATAGTCACCAATGTCCCGAAGTCTCAGCATCTAAGATGAAACTAAGAAAAACTAAAGTAGATTTGAATACGGAACTAGCTAAACATTGAGTTGAAAGAGAGCCAAGCATAATCTGAAAACTATATATGGCATAGTGGTATAGGCTGAAAGCACAATGGTGTTTAAAAGGTATATCAATCAACAACGGAACCTGCACAGCCACAATGTACTTAAATTTTTTAAAATTTTCACCAGGAAAGAAGTGAACTACTTTTTTGGTACAACTGAATTCATTCTGAAAGAAACTCAGGAAAGATCAAACAAGATTCTACCAAGAAAATTTCAAAAATTAGGTAATAAAGCAAGTTACAAACCCTATTTCTAGCTTTAAGGGAGAAGTAAAATGATCAGGAACATATTTTGCCTGGATTAATCAAGTAAGGAATTCCAAACATATAATCCATTACAAATATGTCATTTACAGAGAATAAGTGAATGAAACATTAACCACCTACTCCCTACTATTTTTCAAACTAAATGGTGAATGTTACTGATAAGTCTGTGCTCAGTGCCAATATAAATAAAGTAATATTGATAAGTCTGATAGCAACTCCAGTAACTAATCAGTTCATATTAAGTTAATCATTTCATGACATACTGTAGAGAAATAATATTAATAACTTGCCAATATTGGTCACTACGCATCTCTCGGTTAATTATATCATTTGCATGACAAAAAGATTAATAATCATATTCCAAGTAGAAAGAATGAAGTCATGCATGATGCCTCATAACCATAATGAATAACTGTTATAAAGGCCTGCATGATCAGAATCAACTACAAACCAATCATAAAACATGGCAGCTTCATTAATACAAGCTATTATCTCTGTGTACATATAATGCACATGGGATGCCTTGAGCACCAAATAAGAAAATGAATTCGGAAAAAATAAGAATTAGTACTGTGCTGACTTGCAAGTCCAAAAACGGAACTTTTTGTGCCAATTTTTATTAGTCAATTACAAGTCAAGAGCATTCTTTTTTAATTTCTTTATTGAATGCCAGAGAACTATGAAAATAAGAGAAAGTTGGAGAAAATGTAAGAAACTCTCAAGAGAATCTTTAGAGAAATTCAATTGAGTAGAGTTTGAGAAATTTCAGAAGTGAAGTTTCTGATGCAGAGACTGACATATATGAAATACCCAAAGCTTCAAACTGAAGCTGTATCTGCAGTTCGAGCTACTATAACTGAAAGCCTGTTGTAAGAGGCTAACTAACTACAATTTGACTATAACAGAATTGTTAGTGTTATGAACCTTTATGCTGAGGTGGCACATTTAGTTGCAATAGAATGATAATGTGCAGTATGGTGGTGGTCTTAGAGAGAGAATAAAAGGTAAAGAAGGTATAAGAATTGGGGGTGAAGATTAAGTGCAATTTAGACTTCTCTCTATGTATCTTTCTCTCTTCCTCTTCTATGGTGTATTATTTCTTCCTTGAAATCATTTCTTCTGTTCATTGTTAGTCACTTTTATACTGAGTTAATCTCACTTGTTTGATTAATACAAGCACAGTTTATGTTATATCTCAGTAGTGGTTATTGACAGCCATTACATAAAGTAACAGCTAATAGTAAACGGCAAGATAACAGTAACTGAAACTAAGAGATTTCAAACTAAGGCAGTATAAACACAACTTACTACATAGTCTCCAATATTCTTATTGACTTGTTAAATAAACTGTATACATATCTATAATATTATCAAGGTTCAACCCCATAGCACCAAAAGTTCAATGTTCAGATGCCTTAATCATATGATTATACAAATAAAATAACAAATTTGAGTGTTTGACCATTTCCTTCATCAACTTGACTCATAACTTTCGAGAAGGATACTATCAACATTAAATGGCAAAAACGAAATGTAGAAGCATGTTCTTTTTAGCCATATTTGGACACTATTGTATGACATTTTAGAATTCCAAGGTATCTAAAATGCAAGGAAATTCAATTACATCAATCTAATTCTTTTCATTTGCAAAATCTATTTATTTGGAAGGTTATTTGTGTGATCTAACAAGATGAGATGACCATAGTACTCCAGAAATTTCATTCCTAACAGTCAAGGTCATGAAGAAGCTGCATAGCATCACATCACATAACATTTTCCTCTTCAAATTATCAACCCATCATACAATCAAAAGAAATCAATTTTCAAACAGATTTGACTTGAACAACTGAGAAACCTCCACATTCTCTAATTTTGAACAGCAATAACCAGTTCAAAGCAGCATCTTATTAAAAACCTTACTGCCTTATTGATATACCCAATCTTCGCATAACCGTACATCATTCCAGCACCAAACAAAATACTGCTCAGGCATTAATACAATGAAACAACTCTCTTTCTGAGGTTTCTTCAAACAGATCCCTTTCAAGATTGGGCTTTCTGCACCACAGTACCCGCCTACCCAGTTTTCATGGATTGTACATGATAAAGCTTTGACAAGGCATTGCATAGAAGAACCAGGATACTGAGGGAGAAGCAAATAGAAAGAGCAGAGGAATTTTGGAATCCCAATTTTTTGGGCTGAATTTAAAATTTCTTACTTTTGAAGAGAAAAAAACACCCCAACAAATTCCTTACTGTTTTTCAAAACAAATTAGTTCATAATAAGAGATTTTAAATTACTTGAAAAGATTAGACCACCGTCTGAAACCGCTTTATCTAAACACAACCTATAAACATGCTTTCATTGCATGACTAAAAATAATAAAACAAAACCACAGATCTGCAACTCATTCAAACGCACTATTTTTTTCAGCAGGTAAACTACATTTCCAGTTTAGAATTGAAATAAACGAGTGTCACCAAAAATGTACCAAACAACCATGAAATTTAAAAGACTTGACAAAGTGTCAACTATCAAGCAAAACATTCACAGCAGCAACATTTATACTCAACATTTCTAGTGCCAGTAAAATTAATTTTGCACTTACAGCCCCTGAACAAATAAAAATCACACACACATACATATATATATATATATAAGAGGATGGAAGTGATCCAGAAGAAAGGAGTAGGAACATACCCATGAGAGAAGCCTCAAGCAAGTGGGTCCTCCACAGAACTTGATCCATGGGTGACATGGTTCCAAGCTTAGCACCTTTATTCTGGATCTTAACAATACTCATGAGACTTGAAAGGAGAATCACAGACATGGTACCAGCAATGGTTTTCACTGTAGCAGGACCCTTTCCCATCTTCAACTGATCCAGTGTCTTCATCACAAGATCTCTCAATGGCCCAATCTTCACTAACAAAAGGAATGTCATAACACCCTCAGCAAAGAGCACCAAAAACAACAACTGAATCATCCTTTTTGCTTCCCCAAAATACACAGATACCCACTTCAATTACAATTGCCAAAACCCCTCGTTTTTCCAAGAAATGGAAGCTAACCCAACAAATACACTTTCATTCTTTCATGAAGCAAAGTATCCAAAGCTACCCTTGTACTCGATCGCATAAAAACAAAAATAGAACCCTCCTCACAAATTCAAACACACCCCATTTGTCATTTTGTTGAAACTGAAACAAGCAAAAAAATGTAAATGAAAATGCAACCAAAAATTTATAAAACTAAGGAAGAAGAAAAGTGTGGATCTTCACAGTTACAGGGAAAGCTAAAAACTTCTCTTCGCAAAACCTGAGCTTTCCTCTGCTAATGTTGATTAGTGTGAAGCAGAGCACTGTGTTAGCATAAAGTTGAAAGGTATAAGCTTTTCTTAAAGAAGCGCTTTAACCCTTTGTTTAGTGACTTGTGATGCAGAAAATTAATGTAAGGATTTCAGGTTTAGCCTATAGGATTAGTGAGTGGAGTGGATTTGCTTTATTTCAAGAAATTGAAACGTAAAGAAACGGTCGGGTGAGGCTGTCACGGTCAGAAGTGTAGTAGTATATTACAATTTACAAGAAAAGTGTTAAATGAACAATTAAATTATTTTAATTTTTCCCTTTGATATATAAGATTTTAATTTTTACATAACAAGTATATACCATGCTGTAAAAGATTTTTTTAATCAATAATACATAGAAGAATAAATGCATATTTTAATTTTTCAAATTATAAGAGTTGATTAGTTAAATTTTTTAATTTAGTAAAAGTCTTACATTAGTTTTAAATTTTACATAACAATGTTTATTTTAATATTTTTTATATAAAACAATATAAAAAGTTATATTTTAAAAGACCAAAATAGTATTTACTCAATACTTTTAAAGTTGGATAAAACATAAAAAGTTGTCTATTACACCAAGTATAAAAGAGATGGTGATTAATTTTTATAAAATAACAGTTTTTTAGTCTATAGGCGTAAAAGACGGGGGCATGGCCTTGGGCTTTTGTCCAAAGTCAAGAGACACACTTTAGGTTTTTGTCTTATTTGTTTTCACCAATCGGTCGTGTTGGTGTGGTGCTATACAGATCAACTTTTTTTTTCTTAAGTCATAGACTATACAGTATTTCTAGGTTCAAGCAAATGATTAATTTTTATCTGTAGTTAATAGTTATCTTTCTGAAAAAATTTTATACACAATTTAGATATTATTTTGAGATCAACTATGTTTTGACCCGTAGAACGGTCGGATTATTTAATTTTATATGATTAATTTATAACAAATAAATATACTACTTAAGTGTAACGCATACACAATTTTAAATAGACACATTATTTTAGTAATTTACACATTGATTTAAATAAGATTATGTTGTTAAAAAATTGAAAATTTTATTTTTATCCTTTTTTAATTTAAATGATTTAGTCTCTCAAAAATTAACTTTATTATATCAACTTTATGTTATATTGTATAAGTTAAGTTGGATGTTAATATGTAGATACTAAAAAAAATAACAAATTATTAATAAAAAGATTGTATTAAAAAAATTTAAAAAACCTTTTTAAAAAACCTTTTTAAAAAACTTATTTAAAAAATTAAAAATAAAAAATTTATGGATTTTTTAAAAATCAAAACCTCATTTAAACTACTTATATTTTAATGCTTTCTATGTGAAGTTATTTTTGGATAACACAAATAACAATATAACTTAGATATAAATGCAATTTTATGTAAAATTTTTATTTACATGATATAATTTTTTATTTATACATTGATACAATTTTCACTAGATTAATAATCTTTAAAAATAGGGAGAAATTTTCCAAATTTTAACACAAATCAAGATTTAGTTTTAATAAGATCTATAATTTTGAGAACATCATCCTACCCATTATTAAAAGCAATCTCATTTTTATATTTTCATATAAATTTATAATAAACAGTGAAATGTGTTAGATTTTAATTTATTATTATTATTATTTTATTTTATTTTTTTGCTAAAGAATGGGACAACACGCCGAACACACACAAAACTATACTACAGCTCTAGAAAAATTAGTCCCATAAGAATCTAAACTCAAAAAAGGGAGCATGGATAAGGGGGGATCAGAAAACTAATAATTGGGAGAAAGCAACTCTAAACCTAGTTTGGCCAAAGAATCAGCACAAGATAACCCAACAAATACACTTTCATACTACAAATTAGCGGATAAAGGGGGTGAGAATCTAATTGCAATTTTAAGATAAGGTCAATAGCAACCTTTGAATTTAATTCTATCCAAATAATGGGTGGATTAAGTTGAGCCACTAGTTGGATGCTAAAAAATAAACTTCAAAGCTTAGCAGCCATAGGAGAGCAAAATCCAATTCTACTGTTGAAACCCGTAATACATCTTTCATGGGCATCCTGATCAACCCCTCATAGGCAGCAATTTTCGCAGCTCTAGAATTGACTCCATCAACATTTAATTTTAGTTGTTTAGCAGGAGGAGTCCATCTCACAACACAATGGTACCTTAACTGATTAGGACAGTAGGAATACTTTTCCCTGCAACACAAGGCATAATAATCTGCATCAAACAAGGCTTTTACAACAACATTATCAGGTTTGACAAACTTTTTATTAAAAATCAAATCATTTCCATCCTTCAATAAATACTAAATCATAATACCAAAAATAGACTTCCAATTTTGAAATCTATTATGATTAGAAAAAGAGAGGTTATTTACTAACCAGCTAGATAGCTTAAAACTAAAAAAATTATCCAGTACTCAATGAAAATAAAATGACTCCACGCATCTTTAACATAAAAATAATCCCTTAAAATATGAAATACAGATTGCTGATTAACCCCACACCTACTACATAAGGAGAGTCTGACATTTTTCTTTTAAATATTTCTTCATTGGTTAGTAATTTCCCATGAATAGTTTTCCAAAGAAAAAATGCAATTTTGGGAGGAGTCTCCCATCTCTGGACATATTTAAACAAAGAATTATTAGTTTTAGCATTCTGCCTGATTTGGTTCAACAATAAGTAAGCAGATTTAATAGAAAAGACTTCATTGCTGATCAAAAGTCAATACACAGAGTCCTGATCATCATCTCTAGATGGAGGTTTAATTGAGTTAATGGACTGGAAATGTAGCGAGGGAATATAGAAGAGATTCTGCACTAGTCCCATTCCTCATTAATAGTAAAGAAAGTCACTGGAAAATGCAGATCTTAATCTTTTTTATGTTACCAATTCAACATATTTATAAAAATGAGATTCTCCATTTAAGAATTTGTTTGACAAAATTAATGGATAGGTTAACTGAAAGTTGAAAAATTACTTGGAAATTGAAAAATAAATGCTAAAAAACTAGTGATTGAATTAAATTTTTTTAGTAAAATTAGTTTATAAATATAAAATAATAAATAAGGACATAATAACTAAGTAGATAAAAATTTAAAATATAATAATTATATATTTGTTAAAAAATTAATTTTTTATATTTTGATTTATTCGAAATCATTTATAAACATTTTATTATAAGAAACATTTAATGACTTGGTCAAATTGTACTTATGACATTAATTAATTATTATTTTCTAAAATAATAAAAGTTATGACATTTATTTATATTTATTATTTATGACATATTTTCTTCCTTTCAATAAACAAAAGTTTTAAGAAATTAAAGCAGTAAAGAATGAATTGATTCTAAAATAATAAGGACAAAAATATAAATATACTATCAATTAATAACTAAAAATATATATGTTAGTATGAATAGCATTAACGAAGAAAAGTCAATAACTACTAATTTTAACTCTTTATCAAATAGTTTTATTTTTATTAAATAAAATTTTTAATACATAAAAATATTTTACCAAAGATGCTCTAACACTGACAAGAAAAAATTGAACAAAGAATAAAAGATTAGATTACACTTGAATTGACACGCAGCGCTAGAAAAATATATATAGATGTGTAGTATGCGTGTGAAACCTGTGATTCTGTGAACCAAATATTAATTATTCTTTCAACTATATATAAATTTAATTTTGATGTATTAGTAGCATAAAAAAATTACACTGACAATAAATTACACAGTATATATAATTTTAAAATTAATTATTCTAAAAGTTAATAATTTTAATTAATTTAATAATTCATAATTGGATGATGATATAAAATATTTTACACTATTACTATATTTTAACCAAATTTTTTAAATATTATTATGCATTCATCTAAATTTTCCATCAATGTTATTTATATATTCACTCGTAATTTAGATTTTTAATATATTTGTATATAGTGTTTGTATTCATTTGTTAATATTTATCACTTTTCGTATCATGTCAATATTTATCTTTATAAGTTAGTAGATATTAATACGGTTTTATGTAAACAGTTTCTTTTAAATTTGAAGTCAATATTTATTTACATGAATATTTGTTAAACAATTTAAATCTTGTTTAAATTTTGAGAAAAATTAGTAATGTACTCAATAATACGCTCCTTTTAAAAAATATTAATTTTTAATTAAGACATGTAAGTTTCATTAAATAGTAAGTTTCATTAATTATTAATGTATTATTAACATTAATGTATTAGCATAAGTAACATTTTACAAGCGCAATGTTATATCATTTTATTGCATGTTACAATTAATCATCATAATATCTATTATGTAAGGATTAAATAAAAATATGAATGCATTTAATACTTAAAAAATATAAAATATATTTAATTATTTTGCACAACATGCTTTATGGCAGACTAATAAAAATTGTTCATTCAAAACATTTACGTTCTTTTGCACTCTAAAATGTCATAATAATCCACTACCATGAGTGTCTCTAATTGATGTTCCATTTTCACACAAGAGTAAACAAGCATTACGACATAAACGAGTTTTTGGAACGCTAACTTAGATAGTGATTAGTATAAATCACTCTATAACAATACATTTAGAGAGCGGTTAACGCTGAATCGCTCTCAAATTATACTTTTAAGTTATACTTTAGAGAGCGGTTAGCGTTGAACTGCTCTCAGAGAACCGCTCTCTAAAGTCACTCTTGGAGAGGGTTAACAGAGAACCGCTCTCCAAAGTCTTTAATTTTTATAAATAAAGCTCGCTCAACTCATGAATCTATTAGCTTTTCGTCTTGCAAGTTGGTCTCTTTTACTTTTGTAAGTTTTTATGGTCTCTTTTACGTATATAGGTTCTCTTCATAGTCTATACTTTCTTCATCTCCTATGTGCTAATAAATTATTTTGTATTCATATCTACAAGTTCGTCTCTCTTTTACATAGGTAGGTTCTCTTCATTTTTTATGCTCTCTTCATCTCCTCTAGGCTAATAAATTGTTCTTTTTTCACATCTACAGGTACCTTTTTTCACAATTTTCTCCATTATTTCTTTCTTTCTTTTCCTCTTTATTAACAGTGAATCATCCTACTAATTTATTCTCTTTTTCTCTTTTTACCTGTGTTTGGTTCATGCAGATGTGGACTGTTTGATTAACACACTGTATAAACTCAAGATTCAATTTTGGTTTGTGATAAAAATGAAGAAATTTTGAATGTCAGACCTATAAATTAAAATTTAAATGTAATAGTAAATTAATTTTAGTTTGTAACATATCTAGAAAACTCACAAAGAAATAAACGCGGATTACACCTATACTTTAGAGAGCAAATTTTGGTTCATGATAAAAATGAAGAAATTTTGAATATCAGACCTATAAATTAAAATTTAAATATAATAATAAATTAATTTTAGTTTGCAACATATCTAGAAAACTCACAAAGAAATAAATTTCAAATTTGCGATTTACACTCTTTAGAGAGCAGTTCTGCGTTGAACTAGTCTCCAATCTTAACATTCATAATTTGGAGAGTGGTTTTGCGTGGAATCACTCTCTAATCTTAACATTTGAGAGCGGTTTAAACAACTGCTCTCTTAAATATAACACATTAGATAGCGCGAGATTTTAGAACAGTTATAAACGCTCTTTAATTTAAAACGGAACCGCTATCACAACTCCTTTTGGCGTAGTGAAGTATACATAATTTAGTTTTTAGATAAAAAAAATATCATGCTTATAATAGTCTCTAAGAGTATGTTAGAACAAAATCTCAAGCATGCTTAACCAAAATCAAAATTGTTGACACACAAGTTCTCTATAAAAATAAAATTAACATAGTTCCACAATGTTTTGTTTTTTTTTTTACAATTATTGGTCTATAAATTGTATGCTCTTTTGACTACGAGTATCATTTTTGAGTTTAAAAAAATTTCACCAACACATAAAAGCCAAAGTGCATTGGGCAACTTATCTTTTAGTGAATTAAAAGTTGTACCATGTATATCACCCAACTTCAACACAATCTTTTTAAAAAATAAGTTAAATAAAAGGTGTAACAACAAAATTGAAGTTTTTTAAAAATCTTCAATAAAAGAAATTTGTTAAGCCAATGACAATTTCTTATCTTAATTGCAATCTTTGGGGTAGGTCATTCTTTGATTTCCTATACCTTCTATTCATGCATTATGTAACATCTTTTTTTTTTTTTCATTTAATTGATTATTGGAAATTTGTTTGGTATTATACAGTGTTAGAATGTGCTTGAGAATGATTTATGAGTGTTTTAATAGAAGTTTAGTGCATGAGATCTCGCTCAAGCAAGGATGAGAACCTTGAACCATAAGATTTCAGGGCATTCTTGCTTAAGCACGAATAGAATAAACTCAGCCCAACTGTCCTCTCGCATAGGCAAGCAGAAATGTCGCCCAGGTGAACCAAAATCCTGCCTAGGTGGGATGAGTCGCTCAGGCAAGGACTCACAGGAAAGCCATCCAAATCTTTAGATGTCATCTCGCTTAGGCGAGATTGATCCTCACTCAAGCGAAGATTGCAAAAAAACTTGGGGAACAACTGTCTGATATTCTTACCCAGGTGAGAATTGATTCGCACAGGCAAGATTGAGTTCACTCAAGCAAGAGCACGCGAGAATTAAGGTGTGTTTAAGGGATTCCAGACCTGAGACTTGCATTACAATCTAAGAAACACTTCCTGACTCTTTTTCTCTGAACTCTCTCTTCCTTCCTCTAGAGAAAAGCCCCTGAACTCCGAAGTTACTCCAAATTTGAGCTTAAACCTCAACTCTACAGAATTGTTGGTGAGAGTAGCTCAGAGCTTGTCTCTTCGTTCTCACTCCTATTTTCTCTTTTTTTCAAAGAGTATTCTTCTCTATAATGTGTAGGACGACTTAAACCTTTTGAACAGTCTTTTCCCACTAGTTTTTTTTCACTAAAACTTGACCACTGAGGTAAGGAGAGCTCTATCTCATTGTTGAGTACTTGTTGTATTTGTACTCATAAAAATGTTGTGGTGTGATATATGATTTTGAATGTATGTTTGATTAAATATGTTTTTTGTTTTTTGATGAGATGAATGATATATGTTTTGAGTTTCTATGTACGTATGTTGTGGACTAAGTTTAAAGGTGACAAACTTCTGGCAATGATTAATTGATGTATGATATAGTTAATGAAATTGAATGAAATAGAATGAGGAAAGGATGAATAAAATGGTAAAGTGGAAATATCAAGTTAGATTATGATGAGAAATGTAAAAGAGAAGTGGAATGAGAAAAGAAAATAATAAGAACAAGTGTGGATAGTTTAGAGATACACTAGGAGTGTGGAAGATGGAATTTGTTCGGTGGGTAAGTGTACCCATCGAAAAATAATAAATGGTTCTTAAATTAAGTTCCCAAAATATCATCCCACAGGGATTGATTTTTAATTACTAAGAATTTTCTAATTTAATTGTTTGAGCTTCAAATATATGAGATTAATTAAAACAAGAATTTATAAAATCAATTTAAAAAGTAAAATAAAGAACACAATGCATGTCTGGGGTGAACTTATCAGAGAGGGACTTAGGGCATATGGTTTTACTCATTTAATCCTTTATATTATTATTTTGTTTAGCTCTAAATTCAATTTTCTTATGATTACCAATCATTCATATAAATACTATTAATACCCAATGGTCATGTAATATTAATATTCTTTTATCTAAATTAATATCCCTAATGGTCATGCAAGACATCAATTTAAGAAAGCATAAAGCATCTATGAACTTGTTAATTTAATAATGATTGGAAGAGAAAGATTGGTTTGGTCCACTTAATCATTTGTCTCGTTTTATCCTATAGATCCATTAACTAACTGAGGTACGGTCACCTGACGATATAATTAATTAAGATTAACAAAGAAATGCAATAGGATAAAATCTAATCATAGACGAAAATCAAGTTTAGATTCAAACATCAAAATTTCATAAATTCATAAACAAAAGTTTTCACAACCCTAGTTATAGACTTAGTTACTCATGCTAAAAGAAAAAATTAAAACAATCATAAACAAAGCCATAGAGAAAAGCAAACTAGAATGAGATAAGTTTTTAGTCTTCAAGTACGGTTGCTCGAAGCTCCAAGTAGGGTCTCTCGAAGCTCCAAGTCCTACCAAGAGTATGCCAAAGATCCCATGCAAAAGAAACAAGATGAGAGGTGTATCAAAGAGCAAAAGACAAGATGTTAGACTTGGTGCCAAAGGTCTCTCTTTAATAAGGTTTGAAAATCCTAAAAGTTCTTCATTAATTGGGTTTACTGTAGATGAACATGATCGTGCAAGGCCATAACACAGTCGTGCATAGGCTCGAAGCACTTTTGTGCTTGCTAAAAAGGTCTGGGCGTGCTAACTGCTACGAAGTTTTGATTTTCCATCAGTTTCAGTCCAAAATTTACTTGTGGCCTCTTTATACTAAACTGTACAATTAATATATAAATTAGTGTAAAATCTAATTAAAATAAAGGTCAAACATAAATATATAGACAGTAAAAGAGGGCCTAATTACAGACTTATCAGAGACAATTTGTGAAATCTTGAGAAAATGAGGGTGGTGGATGAGCTTTTTAAATTGCGTATATCAACTGAGAGTAAGAGTACCACAGGGCTTACACTTATTTTGTAACCTAAACTCTTAACCATGCTTTTGCTAAAAAGGGCTAGGTTAGCATACATTGTAATCCGTGTAGTTGCGACTATTCAGCAATTATCTATGCTAAGGAAGACCTCAAAGGATCCCAGGGGCAGTGAAAGTGTGAAATGAGAATCCAAAGTATTAATAGAAAGAAAATGTGATAAATTGAATGATTGATAATTATTGCATGCATATGATTTGTACTATATGTTTGATTAATGTACAATCCTTGCTCGTATGGTTTGATTTTATTCATGTTTGGTAATGAGAAGAAAGACTCATCCTTACAAAAACCTTTTAAGGAATAAAAATGACGAACCTGCAGAGACTTGTTAGTTTATTGGAGTTGCTTATCATCAGTAGATTAGATCATGTAGCTAGAGAGTGGCAACGATTATGCCATTGTAGTTTTATTATACGTAGTAATGATGTTTCAAGCATTATATTCACCTTAGAAATGGCAATAGAGGTTTGACCTGACCGCCAAATGTATGGAATAATGTTTATACTTTTCTGGGTCATGACTGTAACACCCTCTTCTCATTTTTCAGTAAATTACATTTATTTAATGTTTAAGTAGCATTAGAATACAATTCAAAGAGAAATGAAGAAAATTAAAAGAACTTTGATGCAGCGCTATCTCGCTCAAGCGAGATAATTATCACTCAAGTGAGATAAGATAAATGCTGCCCAACTGTCACCTCGCCCAGGCGAGAGTGATCTTACTTAGGCGAGTTGGGGATTTTGTCCAGGCGAGATGGGTCGCTCAAGCAAGAACCCATAGGAGAAATATCATGCTCTCTGGACACCACCTCACTCAGGCAAGATGAAGTTCGCTCAAGCGAGCATATCAGAAAAGAGAGAGTGGGACCACTGTCTACATATCTCGCTCAGGCAAGATGCCTATCGCTCAAGTGAGATATCGTCGGTCAAGCAAGTTGTGCCTCACTCAAGCGAAAACATTCAAGGCTGAAGGGTATTTAAGAAATTTTTGTATGAGAAATTCATTCTATTTCAAATTCACGTCCCTCTCTCTAGTTTTCTCTGAACTCCCTCTTCCTTTTACATAGATAAAAGGCTCAAAAACTCATATTTCTCTTCATAATCAATTTAAGATACCTCTATTCCCAGAATTGATGATCTGATGGATCAGCTACGAGGAGCTTTAGTGTTCTCAAAGATTGACTTGTGATCAGGCTATAATCAGATTTGAGTGAAGAAGAAAGATATCCCCAAGACAACTTTTAGGACCCGCTATGTTCATTATGAATACTTGGTGATGCCGTTTGGTGTTACTAATGCCTCGGCGGTGTTTATGAACTATATGAATCCGATTTTTCATGAATTCTTGGATCGATTTGTGGTAGTTTTTATTGAGGATATTATGATATATTCTAAGAATCGTTTTGCGAATAAGAGCGAAAGGCAACTTTACGCAAAGTTGTCAAATTATGAATTTTGGCTTCCATAAATCCAGCTTTTGGGACATGTTGTCTCAAAGGAAGGAATTATAGTCGATCCAACAAAAGTAGAAGCATTAGCTCAGTGGCTGAGACCTACAACTCCGATGGAGATCAAAAGTTTCCTTCGACTGGCTGGCTATTATGGAAAATACATTGAGGAATTTTCTAAAATAACATTACCTTTAATAAAACTGACGTGGAAAGGAAAAGACTTTGAGTGGAACGAAGAATGTGAAGTTAGCTTTCAAAACTTAAAGGAAAAGTTAACCTTGGCTCCAATATTGATTTTGCCAGATCCAGAGCAAAAGTTTGAAGTATATTGTGATGTTTCAGGATAAGGACTTGGTTGTGTTCTGATGCAATCTGGAAGAGTAGTTGCATATTGTGCAAGACAACTTCGACCTCATAAAGTCAACTACCCCACACATGATCTGGAGCTACCAGAAGTATTATTTGCACTAAAAATTTGGAGACATTATTTGTTTGGATCGAGATTCGAAGTATTCAGCGATCATAAGAGTTTGAAATATCAGAAAGAGTTGAATATGAGGCAGAGATGATGGATGAAGTTTCTCAAAGACTTTGACTTCACTTTATCCTACCATCTCAGGAAAACGAATGTTGTAACAGACACATTGACCAGAAAATCTCTACAAATTTCTGCCATGATCATAAAAGAATGGAGATTGATTGAAGAATTTAGAAACTTGAATTTGATGGTAGAAGTATGACCCAAAAGTTTGTATTTGGGTACTTTGAGAATCCATAACGACTTTATATTGTAAATCTAGAATGCTCAATTGGAAGATCAATATCTGCAAGATAGGGTGCAGCCAAATGATGAGAGTAAGAGCTTGGGGTTTTATCGTGACTCAAATAGACTTATCAGATTTAAGGGCAGAGTATGCATTCCTCAAAATGAAGAATTGAAGCAATTGATATTAGAAAAGACGCATAAGAGTAAGATGAGTTTCCATCCTGAAGCAATAAAAATGTATCATGACTTGTGAAAGAATTTTTGGTGATACGGCATGAAGAAAAAAATTGTCGACTATGTTGCAAAGTGTTTAACATGCCCAAAATCAAAGGTAGAACATCAGTGAGTACCAGGAGAATTAAAACCATTGGAGATTTTAGAATGGAAATGGGATAGTATCTCCATGGACTTTGTGTCTAGATTGCCAAAACCAAAGAAGAATCACGATGCTGTATGGGTAATTATAGATCGTCTAACCAAGATTGCACGGAGTACCCTTGAGCATCGTATCCGATCGAGACCCGAGATTTACATCAAAGTTCTGGGAGAGTTTGCAAGTGGCTTTGGGGACTAAGTTGAAGCCTAGTTCATCATATCATCCTTAAACAGACGGGCAGACAAAGCATACTATTCAAACACTGGAAGATTTATTACAAGCTTGCGTGATGGAGCAACAAGGAGTGTGGGATGAATGTCTATCGTTAGTAGAATTTACATATAATAATAGTTATCATGCAAGCATCAGAATGGCACCCTACGAAGCATTATATGGAAGGAGGTGTTGAACTCCCATATGTTGGTACGAAGCTAGAGAAACAATTCTATATTCGCCTGATGTGGTACAGTAACAGAATGATCAAGTGAACATGATTAAAGAAAAGATAAAGGTTGCTCAAGATAGACAGAAGAGTTATCATAATCAGCGAAGAAAGTCATTAGAATTTCAAGTCGGTGATCATGTATTTTTTAGAGTCTCACCCATTAGTGGAGTCGGTAGGGCATTGAAATTTTGAAAGTTATCTCCCAAATTCATCAGACCATTCGAAGTTCTAAGTAGAGTTGGTCCTGTGGCTTATCATATTGCCTTGCCCCCAAATTGGTCCAATTTGCATCCTGTATTCCATGTGTCTCAATTGAGGAAATATATTCTGGATCCCTCTCATGTGATTGAGTTTCATCCTGTATAAGTTCAAGAGAATTTGTCATATAAGGTTATCCCTGTGAAGATTGCTGATTGTCGAGTCAAGCAGCTAAGGGATAAAGATATCTCATTAGTAAAGGTAATTTGGAATACAAATGATGAAGGAGATGCCACTTGGGAGCCTGAGGACAAAATGAAGGAGGCATATCCTCATCTTTTCTCAAATTACTTAGTTTTGAGGGCAAAATTCCTAAAAAGGTGAGAGTAGTGTAACACCCTCTTCTTATTTTTTGGTAAATTATGTTTATTTAATGTTGAGTAGCACTAGAATACATTTAGAAGAGAAATGGAGAAAATTAAAGGAACTTTGATGCAGAGGATCTCGCTCAGGCGAGGTAAATCTCGCCAAGGCGAGATTGAGCGTGCAAAAATATCTTGCTGCAGGGCTATCTCACTCAATTGAGATGATTATCGCTCAAGCGAGATAAGATAAATGCTGCCCAACTGTCACCTTACCCAGGTGAGAGTGATCTTGCTCAGGCGAGGACCCACAGGAGAAATATCATGCTCTTGGACACCACCTCGCTTAGGCGAGATGGAGCTCGCTCAAGCGAGCATATCAGAAAAAAGGAGGGAAGACCACTGTCTCCATATCTTGCTCAGGCGAGATGCCCATCGCTCAAGCGAATTGTACCTCGCTTAAGCGAGAACGCGTGGGGCTGTGGGGTATTTAAGAAATTTTTCACATGAGACTTTTATTCTATTTCAAACTCACGTCCTTCTCTCTAGTTTTCTCTGAACTCTCTCTTCCTTTTACCCAAATAAAAGCCTCAGAAACTTAGATTTCTCTTCATAATCAAGCTTGGACATTGAAGCTAAGCAATTTTAGGTAAAGTTTCTTCGGGTAAAACCTTGTGTTCTCCCATCATTTTTCATGTTTTTATTCTTATGGATATCTCTTGATACTCAGAAGAACTTTAATCTGTAACCTTTAATCCTTTTCAACATCTCTACGAAAGTTCATTTTTAAGGTAAGAAGAGCTCTATTTTATCGTTATAGTACAATATTTATTTACACTCATAGAGCACTGTTAGGTGAATATAGTATGAGAATAGATGATGGAGATATCTGTTGTGTGGAGTATGAATGAAGATATATTTTTTGATTATTTAGAATGATTGATTGTTTGGGCTAAAGGGCTGATGTATGCATTTGTATTGTATGATGAGTATTTTATATGAAATATTATGGAACTTATTGAGTGATTTTGTGTGATTTTATGAAATATATTGAGTAAAATGATATAAGGTAACAATGCTGATATCAAAGATTTATGATTGAAATTGTATCAATGAATATATGCGTGGAATTGACTTAGTCTAGAAGTGCTTACTAAGCACGATCTAATGAGTGAGAAAGAGAATAATTTTGAGAATGACTTAAGAGTCGAATATGAATTTGATCTAGTGTAAATAGTTACAGAGATACACTGGGATATAAAGTCTGGAGACGATGAAAATATGGAAAATGTAGGATGGTGAGCGACATTTGCGTATGTGTACACACTCTTTCTAAGAGCAAATGCATCACATGGCCTCATACTCATCTCCTGACTATGTCTTTGCTAAGGAGTCCGATTATTTACATATTGTATTCGTTTGCATTGGCTAACTGACGACTATTTACCTAGTTGAGTAAGACCTCAAGAAGTGCTGGAGGCATCGGTATCTATGATCACGATGCACTCAGAGTGCGTATTGGAATAAAAGAAAGGAAAATGGATAATAAATTATTGATTGTTATGTGTGATGTGAACATGTTTGTGAATATAAATTCATGAAACTGAATGTATTGTATTTATGTTAAAATTATGATTTTATGCTAAATGTTTGTAAAGGATAGAATAGATACTCATCCTTACTAAAATTTTCAGGAAACCAGGATAACGGAACCTCAGGAAAGAATTAGACTAGTAGATAGTTCTGTATATTTTAGATTAAACTATGTATTTAATGAATATCAGAGACTAAATTATTTTAAATTTATTGTACTTGTAGAAGATGAACTTAGGGTTTTTGTTATGTTAGAGATTAATTTCTCTTGTAGTATTCCTTTTGACTTCCCTAGGAGTAAAATACACTAGACTCTCTGTGTATATATATACAGAGGTACTGTTAGGACCCCGACAACTTTCACATACCTATTCACCTATCATGACCACAACCACCTTGGAAGATCATCCAGATGGGCATTTGAACATGTCACTAGTATAGAGGTCAGAGCATATTTGTGATATCATTATCTGGGTTCAGATGATGATCTTGATTCAGAGGATTTGGTTGAGATAGAGAGTTGGCACGAAGTGGATGAGTATGACTAATCTTCAGTAGTTGGTTTTGGAGAAAGACTGCTTTGGGACTTGTATATATATACTATTGTAAGTCCCATTCATTTTGACAAACAGTTTGTAACATTTAAAGTTGAAATATGTACTGTCTATACAGGTTTCTTATGAAGACTTCTAAGTTGTATTTGTGAAATTTATTTACTCTTTTCAATCTTCATTAATGTTATATTAATATTGCAAATTTTTTTAAATTTTCATTTACATACAAAACGTAAAGAAAATTTCAGTAATTTGCTATAATGAATTCATAGAATTATGGAAAAGGTGTATTATTTCAATTGATTAAAAATAATTTATATATTGTATGGATTTTTGAGATAAGGATGTTAAAACTAGCATGGGAGACTAAGCCATTGCACCACAGAGCGAATCACGAGCTCTGAATTGGTAGCAGATGCAGATGACCTTGATGAAGATGAAGACCTTGCTATATTATCTTTGCTTTCGTTGTTTGCCTAAATTGTGATGTATGTTTGGTAATGAGAATAAAGGCTCATCCTTACATAACATTTTAGGGAACAAGAATGACAGCACCTTGATCACGAGTGTTACGCTCGGACAAATTAATAAAAACTAAATTGCATAAAAATTATGTAATAAGAGGTGCAGTTTGAGTCGTCTCCTAATGATGATAACATTATACGATTATAAAATTAGAGGGGGTTTAATTTATAGAATAACACTAATTAAAATCAAAAGTTAACAAGAATTAAAAACTCTAATCCAAGAACTTAGAAGAACTACGACCACTCTATCACCGAATTTCAAGAAGAAGCATCAACCAATAAATTAGTAATTAACATTAAATTTCGAATGAAACCTCAATTCAAATTAAGCATTCACATGAGAACCTTCATGCATTCGATTAACAAACAATTTGCTCAAAGTTTAGAAACCTCTAGAACCTAATCGATTTGTGTTAATTTAATTCACCAATGCCATTAATCTTAGATCTTAAACCTGAAAATCTAATTCACACTCCTTCAAGAATTAATTACATACATCAACCGAATATGTAATCAAACAACTGAACAATTATCAATCCAAATGAAGAACTTCAATTCAAAATCATAATTAGCAAAAGGATAAATAAGGAAGAGATGAAAATGAATTTGTTGTTGAATAAATTGCAAAACCGATCCTCAAGAGTGTCTCAGCCCTTTTTCAATCCTTGGACTAGATGAAAGTCTAAGCCTCCATTAATGGAGGAAAACAAAAAGTAAAAATGGAAGAGAAAAAGAAGAACAAAATAAAAACCCTAAAACATAAACCTAATCTAACCTAACTTCTCAACCAACCCCTTTTACAGCCTGCTGCCCTAAATTTAAATACAGGCTCTTGAGGGTCAAAACATAAAAACTAATTGATATTTATTCAATTACATTAATCTTCTACTCAATAGCTGTCTCTGGAATCCTTATTTGTTCAAGTTTGAATTTTGGAGGGAAAGCTATGCTTGTAATTGCTACCCAACATCCATGCTGAATCTGTAAAGATATTGCGTGTTATTTTTGACCATGAAGATCTGTCCTTTTCAATTTGAAATCTGAAGAGAAATTGTAGCCCTGGATGTTAGCTTCAAAAATCAACTAGAATGGGCTTAAACGGACATCTGTGGACTGAGATATGGCCCAAATACTGTACCAAGGTCAGAAACCATGACTGCAGCGTTTTGATTTTTTCCAGGCCCAGTTTTAGCTTCTTATCATCAGAATTGGTTTCTGACCTCTGCATAGGAATTGTGCGCCTTTCTCTTAGTTTTCCTACAAATCAAGAATTATAATGAAATGAGCTCTACAACTTAAGATATATCCCAGAAACCAAAATAGTATCAGAATTTGCCAAATACTGAAAAAATTAAATAAAGCCCAAATAAAATTCAAACATCATAAAATGATCCAATTCAAACCAATTAGGCACAAAAGAGGATTAATGAACTAGGAATGAGAGGAAATAAGATTATAAAAATTCCAATTGATCAAATTCCCCCACACTTAGCTCTTGCATGTCCTCATGTAAGACACAATCAAGCAAATAGAAACATGTAACCTAAAAAATCATAGAATAATCAAAATAAATAAATTCTCCAATGAATCCTTAGAAGTGCTGAACTTAGGGACATAAGATCAAATAAAGCATCAAGAGGTCTACAACAATCAAACATCCAACTCCTAACCTCTCAAAAATGCAAGTCAAGCAATATCATTCAAAGTGTATAGATCAAGCATGAAAGATCTCACAAGATGGTGTATATAACTCAACTCTTAAGTGTATGGTTCAAAGTGTTTCACTCAAGTCATCTCAAGAGACAATGCATTACCATAAGCTTTTTAATCTTCTACTTTTCCACTACTTACAATCATATGCAAATACAAATTAAGAGGGCTTTATTCAATAGTTGTAATGGGGCTAATGTAAGGGTAGGGAAATATGAGGATATGACAAGATACAACCGAAGAGAATAGGAATAACATTGGTCCTTAGACAAATCAAGCCATAAAACACATTTAATTTTCTTGGACTTTTTTTTCCCTTTGTCAAAAATTCTCATTTTCTTTGTAAATTTTTTTTATTATTATTTTCTTTTTTTTCTTTTTCTTCATTTTTTTCTCTTCTTGCATTCTTTCTAAACTCCCACACTTGAAAAGCAATAACATTAATGAAACCAATGCACTCCCTATTCCCTAAGGTTAGGTATAACATGGTTTTTCACTTAAAGCTTATAATGTACTAGAAACCAAAGAATGGTCAATAAGGCTTAAAGGGGCTAAACAAAGGGCAAAATGCAAGGTAAACTATATGGCCAAGTGGGTAAAAATTTGAAAGAAATGCCTCTATCATTTTCATAATTGCATATGAAAATTGTAGCCTCAAAGAGGAATCAAAACAAGTTCTATAATGACAAAATCTAAGAGGGAAAGCACACGAGAAAGAAAAGAATGACATGAATTTCAACCATCCAAAAATAAGGCTAAAAAGCTCACAAAGGTAAAGTCTAACATACTTAATCATACAAATCAAAATCAATCACCCAATTCACATATATCAAGAGGAAGAAGTAAAGATGAAATCATGTAGGAACTTTATCCTCCTTAATGACTATTGCCTTAACTCAACAATTTCCAATTCAACAAAGGAAAACTGATGAATCCATATTTTACTAGTATTTTACAATAGTTTTTAGTGCAATTAATAAAGAAAACATGCTAGAAATAGCAGAAAATCCTTAAAAAATAATAAAATGTTGCATGTCACTTTTAAACATAGTTATTTTAGAATTCATTGATTTTCTATGTAAAAAGTGACAATTCAAGTATGCTTTTGTAGGGAATTCTGAGCTAAGTTCATGAGGATTGGATGATCAAAGGAAAAATAGAAGAAAAGTAGCAAAAATTGGAGGAAAGAAGCTGATAATTAAAGAACAGCCTCTGAGTGATCACTTTCGCTGGTGAAAGTGATCACTCCAGAACCATAAAATGAAGAA
Organism: Abrus pulchellus subsp. cantoniensis; assembly: GCA_024086825.1. NCBI lineage: Eukaryota > Viridiplantae > Streptophyta > Magnoliopsida > Fabales > Fabaceae > Abrus > Abrus pulchellus. The sequence goes on from CM044056.1 coordinate 20,611,754, forward strand.
GAGCTTCTGTGTAATCACTTTTGCTGGCAAAAGTGATCGTTCCAGAGAGGTTACATTGAGAAGAGCTTCTGCGTAATCACTTTTTCTGGAAAAAGTGAGCATTCCAGAGAGTCATCCAAGAAGAGTTGTTGTGCGTGTTCACTATTATCCACAAAAGTGAACACACGCAAGAAGGTAGCCTCTGCGTGTTTACTATTTCAAGCAGAAGTGAACACGCGCATGACATTAGTAAGGGAAGCTTCTGCGTGGCTACTATTTTCAACAAAAGTGAACTCTTTGAAGTGTGCATGGCTACTATCACCAGCAAAAGTGAACACGCGCAAGTAGAAATGAAGAATTAGCCTCTGCGTGATTACTATTACTGGCAAAAGTAATCACGCCGGCAGAGCGAGAATTCTATAAAAGACAGTTAGCTCAGGAATTTAGCAGTTTTTTGTTCATTTTTCATTTTCCATTTGTTTTTGTTGTTGAGAGAGATTGAGGATGAACACCAAGCTTCATTTCTTAAGGGATCAGATTGGAGATTGGCTTGAAGATGTTTCTTCTTTGTTCATTCTCTTTTTCTCTTCTCTTCTCTTCTCTTTTTGTAATGTTTGCTTAAACTCTTTTATGAATCTGAAATAGAAATGTTGAATTAATTTTGGATCTGAACTTTGAGTTTTGGATTGGATTGAGTGATTGATTCTACTGTTAAAGTAGTGCTTGAATGGAAATTTAATCAACTAATCATAGAGGAACTCTTATCAATGGGAATTAAATTTGTTTCTCAGATCTGAATTAATTACCAAGGTTATTGGTTTCTTAGGTATAAGATATCTTAATCTTGCAATCTTTTGGTTTCTCAAACTTAATGCAACATTTGATTGGATTAGATCTAAGGGATCAGAATGATTTGATTAGATGCTAGATTCATTGAGGCAAGGGATTGTCCTTTGATTAATATAACGTGAAACTGATTATCATTCCATCTAAATGCTTGAAAGTTCATAACTTTATTGATTCAATGTTGAAGTTTTGGTGAAACAATTTCCTAACTACTCTTTCTACATCTGTTTACTATATACTTTTATGCTAACTGTTCTGTTTTACTTTCTAATTTTATTTTTGATACATTCATACCAAATCCATCTAAAATTTGTAAAGCTCAACTAATTGTGATCTTGTGAAGTGGTAATTGAGAACTTTATTCCCTGAGGACGATACTTGGAACTCAATTTGATTCTAAGATTTTTTATAACTTGCTACAACAACACTAGTACACTTGCTAGTCAGTTTACTTTCAGTGCAACAGCAGTTGTAAAAGTAACAAGTTTTTGGCGCCGTTGCCGGGGAATAATTTGTTTCAATATCATTAGTAACAGGAAAATAACTAGATTAAGCATTTGTTTCTTTAAATTTTCTGCAAATATTACATTACATGTGCAGTTTTCTGTTTTCATTATACTGCTAAGTTGAGAGGAGAAATAACATCTTTTGTGCAGTAGGAAGGAGAATCACTCTATGAAGCATGGGAAAGATATAAAGAGTTGCTGAGAAGATGTCCACATCATTGTATTCTAGAATGGATACAGCTGGAAACTTTTTATAATGGAATGAATGTAGTAACTAGAACTATGATTGATGCAGCTGCAGGAGGATCTTTGAGCATGAAATCCTTGGAAGAAGCCCAAAGAATCATTGAGATGATGGCTTCATCCATGTATCAGAATTCTAACTTGAGAAATACAAGAAGAGACAATGAATATGAAGCAAAGATGATGGAAACTTTTGTTACACAGAATCAGCTGCAGAACTAATTATTTTCTGATCAAATAGCAGCTTTGACTCAGCAGATTAATAATTTGCAGACTGGTAATGTGGCAACAAGTCAGTTGACATGCGATTTTTGTGGAGGGAATCATGCTAATGGTGCATGTGATGTACCTATACCTGAACCACAATAGCAAGTCAATTATATGGGGAATTATCAAAGACAGCAACAATCTTATCCTCAACGATCATTTCCTCCTGGATTTCAGTATTCTAATAATAGGAATCAACAATTTTATAAATGGAATCCTTAGAATTCTACAATGAAAAGCACTAATACATTTCTTCCATTTTCAAATGCAGGAAATCACCAACAACAGCAGTACTTTTAAGGAAATTCTTCTACTCAACCTCAAAGGAGTCAACATTTAGCTAGACCAATGAGTGAAAGAATGAACAAGATTGAGGAAACAATGTTACAATTCATGAAAGTCACTCAATCCAACATCAAGAATCAAGAAGCTTCTATGAAGAAGTTAGAAACTCAAATTGGACAGCTGGCTGAACAATTAACAAGCAGAGATAAAGGAAGATTTCCAAGCAACACAGTGGTGAATCTAAAAGAACAATGTCAAGCTATAGTTATAAGAAGTGGAGCTATTGTAGTCAGTCCAAAACCAGCTGAAAAGAAACTGAATAATGTTAAAGCAGAAAAGCAAGTAGAAAATGCAGCAGAGGAAAGAGATTTAAAAGAAGAATTGCAGCAAGGGAACTTCAAGCTACTAGAGAACATTCAGAAAAGAATGAAGAAGTTCATATAAGTCCTGAAAGAAAGACAAAGAAGCAATTATTTGAGGACACTTACAAGCCAATTGATCTAGAAAAATATAAGAGACTGCCTTATCCTCAAAGAGTGCAAAATCCTAAGCAAGAGGAGCAGTTTGAGAGGTTTCTAAACGTGTTCAAAAAGCTGCAAATTAACATCCCATTTGCTGAAGCTTTGGAGCAAATGCCATCTTATGCCAAATTCATGAAGGAACTACTCTCCAAGAAAAGGAAGTTAGAACATGATAAGACTGTACCCTTGACAGAGGAGTGTAGTGCTATTTTTAGAAGAAAACTTCCTCAAAAATTAAAAGACCCAGGATCCTTTAGCATACCTTGTGAAATAGGAAATTGTACTGTGGGAAAAGCATTGTGTGACTTGGGGGTAAGCATTAATTTGATGTCATTAGCCATTATGAAGAAATTTGGGATAGAAGAAGTGAAACCAACATTACATTGCAATTAGCTGATAGATCATATACTTATCCATATGGAGTAGTAGAGGATTTGTTGGTTAAGGTTGACAAATTTATTTTTCCTGTAGATTTTGTCATATTGGACATGGAGGTAGATGCAAACATACCATTAATCTTGGGCAGACCTTTCCTTGCAACTGGACGAGCTCCCATTGATGTGCAAAAAGGAGAGTTAATGCTTAGAGTTCAAGAGGAAAAGGTAATATTTAATGTATTTGAAGCTTTGAAATATCCAATTGATGATAACACATGTATGAGATTAGATACATTGAATTCTATGATCACTCCTTATTCTTTGAATGGATTTGATGAAATTTCTGTGTTGAGAGAAACCATAGCTGCAGGAAATACTAAACCTCTACATTTTGAAGATGAAAACGTATTTGAAATGGAGCAGCAATTGGAAACTCTACCTATTTTAATACCTGAAGGAAAATTGATCAAAGAGGAGTTGAAAAATGAAGGAGAAGAAGAAAAAAGTCAAAAGCTGGAATTAAAGCAACTTCCATCTCACATGAGATATGCATTCTTGGATCATAAACATGAAAATCAAGTTATCATAAGCAATGAACTCAAGAAAGAAGAGGAGGAGAAGTTGTTGAGAATTTTGAGAACCTATAAATCAGCAATAGGGTGGAACATCTCAGATTTAAAAGGTATAAATCCAGTCTTTTGTAAGCACAGAATTTTATTTAAAGAAAATTTTAAACCAGTTGTGCAGCTTCAAAGAAGATTAAACCCTGCCATGAAGGAAGTGGTAAGGAAGGAAGTCATTAAACTATTAGATGCAGGGTTCATATATCCTATTTCAGACAGCAATTGGGTAAGTCCTGTGCAAGTGGTATCTAAAAAAGGTGGAATGACTGTAGTACCAAATGAAAAGAATGAGTTGATACCCACAAGGACTGTCACGGGATGGAGGATGTGTATAGATTATATATAGCTGAATAATGCAACCAGAAAAGATCATTTTCCTCTACCTTTTGCAGACCAAATGCTAGAAAGGTTAGCTGGACATGCATTTTACTGCTTTTTAGATGGATATTTTGGCTATAACCAAATTGCTGTAGATCCAATTGATCAAGAAAAAACTGCTTTTACTTGTCCCTTTGGAATATTTGCATATAGAAGAATGCCTTTTGGGCTGTGTAATGCTTCAGCTACATTTCAAAGGTGCATGTTAGCTATTTTTTCTGACTTGGTTGAGAAAATAATTAAGGTATTCATGGACAATTTTTTTGTTTTTGGAAATTCATTTAATGATTGTTTATCTAATTTGTCTATTGTTTTGCAGAGATGTCAAGACACCAACTTGATGTTGAATTGGGAGAAATGTCACTTTATGGTGCAAGAAGGAATAGTGCTTGGCCATAAGATTTCAATTAAAGGGATGGAGGTTGATCAAGCTAAAATAGAAGTGATTAATAAATTACCTCCACCTGTGAATGTGAAAGGAATTAGAAGTTTCTTAGGCCATGCTGGGTTTTATAGGAGGTTCATTAAAGATTTTTCTAAAATTGCCAAACCTCTTAATGACTTGCTTGTAAAGGATGTAGCATTTGTATTCGATGAATCTTGTATGCATGCTTTTACTGTTTTAAAAGAAAAAACTGATTTCTGCTCCAATTCTTGTTAAACCTGACTAGACTGTACCATTTGAGCTAATGTGTGATGCAAGTGACAATGCAGTGGGTGCTGTATTAGGACAAAGAAAAGATAAAAGACTACATGTGATTTACTATGCTAGTAGAGTCCTAAACTCTGCGCAGATTAATTACACAACCACTAAAAAAGAGTTGCTTGCTATAGTATTTGCTTTTGATAAGTTCAGGTCTTATTTAGTAGGGTCCAAGGTTATGGTATATACTGACTATGCTGCTCTAAAATATTTGTTTTCTAAGCAGGATGCTAAACCAAGACTGCTGAGATGGATTCTACTACTTCAAGAATTTGAGTTAGAAATTCGAGATAAGAAAGGAAAAGAGAATGGTGTTGCAGACCATCTATCAAGATCACTTTCGCTGGTGAAAGTGATCACTCCAGAACCATAAAATGAAGAAGAGCTTCTGCGTAATCACTTTTGCTTGCAAAAGTGATTGTTCCAGAGAGGTTGCATTAAGAAGAGCTTCTGCGTAATCACTTTTTCTGGAAAAAGTGAGCATTCTAGAGAGTCCTCCAAGAAGAGTTGTTGTGCGTGTTCACTATTATCCATAAAAGTGAACACGCGCAAGAAGGTAGCCTCTGCGTGTTCACTATTTCTAGTAGAAGTGAACATGCGCATGACATTAGTAAGGGAAGCTTATGCGTGGCTACTATTTTCAACAAAAGTGAAAACTTTGAAGTGCGCGTGGCTACTATCACCAGCAAAAGTGAACATGCACAAGTGGAAATGAAGAATTAGCCTCTGCGTGATTACTATTGCTGGCAAAAGTGATCACGCCAGCAGAGCGAGAATTCTATAAAAGACAGTTAGCTTAGAAATTTAGCAGTTTTTTGTTCATTTTTCATTTTCCATTTGTTTTTGTTGTTGAGAGAGTCAGAGAGGGAGATTGAGGACGAACACCAAGCTTCATTTATTGAGGAATCAGATTGGAGATTGGCTTGAAGATGTTTCTTCTTTGTTCATTCTCTTCTTCTCTTCTCTTCTCTTCTCTTTTTGTAATGTTTGCTTAAACTCTTTGTGGTTAGGAACTATGAATCTAAAATAGAAATGTTGAATTGATTTTGGATCTGAACTTTGAGTTTTGGATTGGATTGAGTGATTGATTCTGCTGTTAAAGTAGTGATTGAATGGAAATTTGATCAACTAATCATAGAGGAACTCTTATCAATGGGAATTGAATTTATTTCTCAGATCTGAATTAATTACCAAGGTTATTGGTTTCTTAGGGATAAGATATCTTAATCTTGCAAGCTTTTGGTTTCTCAAACTTAATGCAGCATTTGATTGGATTAGATATAAGGGATTAGAATGATTTGATTAGATGCTAGATTCATTGAGGCAAGAGATTGTCCTTTGATTAATATAACGTGAAACTGATTGTCATTCCATCTAAATACTTGAAAGTTCATAACTTTATTGATTCAATGTTGATGTTTTAGTGAAATAATTTCCTAACTACTCTTTCTACATCTGTTTACTATATACTTTTATGCTAACTGTTCTATTTTACTTTCTAATTTTGTTTTTGATACATTCATACCAAATCCATCTGAAATTTGTAAAGCTTAACTACTTGTGATCTTGTGAAAGGGTAATTGAGAACTTTATTCCCTAAGGACGATACTTGGAACTCAATTTGATTCTAAGATTTTTTATAACTTGCTACAACAACACTAGTACACTTGCTAGTCAGTTTACTTTCAGTGCAACAGTAGTTGTAAAAGTAACAAAAACAATGCTAAATAAAAAAATATTTTTTTTTTCAATAACCTATTATTCTCCCCTCCACACTTCAATTTTACATTGTCCTCAATGTAATGTGTAATGGAAATGTAATTGAAAATGTAGTAAGAAAAGGAAGAGGGGAACTCCCTAATCAAGCATAAGTGGCCGCTACTAAGCGGACCTCCTCTCGAATGGTCTCCAAAATTTTTGTTCTCATACTGCAAAATTCATAATTATGCAGAAACGCATGTCAAATAATAAGGTAATGTGTAGCATGAAGTGTTTATGCAGCAAAGATGTGTAGCAACTTCATGAATTATCACAACTCAAATGCAAGAGCATTATTGAATGCAAAAAATAAATTAAAAACTTCTAAAAGAAATAATAATAATAATAATAATAATAACTGTGAGTTGTCTCTCACACAACGCTCTTTTAATGTCACTAGCTTGACATCTTATGATCTTTAATTCTATGAGATATATAACACCTTATATTTCTATCCTCAATAAACGATAAATTTTCATAAATATTTAAATAGTAAAATAAATTTTTCTTTTAAAAACTCTCTAATGAGAAAGAAAAAATGAAATGATATAAGTTTCATTGAGTAAAATTTTATTAATTCATAAGTACTTTAGAAAAACAAAGATTCTAAAATTTTTATCAGCAACAAAAAGAAATAGTAGTTTTACAACTATTTCAAAATAATGTTATAGAACTGAAAATATCCATTACATAACTCAAAATAACTAAGTCCTATAGCAGTTCTCATCCATCCATGCACTGTGAGCCTGGTACTATTCGTCCTAGTTTCCTAGAAAATGTTGTGTAAGGGTGAGTCTCTACCCTACCACTCATACATATCACATATTCATCACAAAACACATCTTATCACAATTAGGAAAAACATTATGACATTACATATTACAGTGTCATATAAAGCATGTTCTCATCTTAAGACGTATTGTATTCTACAGATTCACAATTTCTTTTTCTTTCTTTTATCCGCTTTATCGCACCCTGTGGTCACAGTTATCCGATGCCTCTATCCCGAGGTCTAACACATCCATGTAAATAGTCGCCGGATGGCCCAATGCAATACGGATACAACGCATGCAATAGACGGCCCCTTAGCAAAGGTAATGATCAGGAGTCAAGTCGAGAAATGAGTGTGTGGCCATGTGGTGCATTTGAACATAATATTTCGTGCACAATCCCGAATGTCACTCACCACCCTACATTTTCCCAAGATATCCCATATCGTCTCCATCTTCCACTCCCTAGTGTATCTCTGTAACTATTTACATCATATCATTTTTCATTTCATACTCTTTCGAGCATATTCACATGTTCACATACGCCATTTATCATGTTCACACATTTTTTTTCATTATATTTCCACATAATTTTCATCATATCCATCAAACCATGGCATATTCCCAATACACATTATTTTAACATGAAACACAATATATTCAAACATGAAACATCCATCTCTTTGTATATTTCATATCACAAAATCATAAAAATCATATCAACCATCCTCAATATAGCTTATCATGCCCTATTTGAACATAATATCACATTTTTACCATGTATTCATCATAAAATCCCATAAACAACCAATTATTCTCACTTTTCATCTATTATTTCTCATAAAACAAGGATTATTCCACATATAATCACATACATGACAAGATCTATGAGAATACAAATAATAAACATAACAAAATGATAAAGTAGAGCCCCCTTACCTCAAAACAGAGCTTTTACAAAGATTTAATTGAAGATTTAACTCTAGAACAGAGGTTTTCTTGAAATCCTTTAGAATGGACGTAAAATCACATATCTGAAGAGAAATCTAAGTTTAGAAAGTTTAGTATGAGAGAAAATGACGAGATATAGCCTTGGAACCTTTGAGAACCTTGGATAGTAGTGAAGAAATGAAAATTTCATGTGAAGCCCTCTATTTATAAAAAATTTTTGAAGATATCAGCGTCAATGTGATGTAAGCGATGATGTTAGTATGATGCAAGTGATGATGTCAGCGTCAATGTGATGTAAGCGATGATGTCATCATGATACAAGCGATGATGTCAGCGTGATGTCACTGATGATGTAAGCGATGATGTTAGCGTGAGATCACCAATGACATAAGCGATGATGTCAACATTAGATCATCGATGACATAAGCGATAATGTTAGCATGATGTCACTAATGACATCAGCGTGATGTCACCAATGACATCAGCGTGGTGTCACTGTTGACATCAGGGGCTACTGTACATACATGATTTCTTTCTGCTCACAAAGTACTACAAATTTTTCTCAATGATATACTACAAGCATGACACAAAGCACAGGATGTTACAAGATACTTTTAATAGCAGCGGTTTCAGTTGTATCCCTAGATATTCCTCCTTTTTCTCATAAATTTGCAACACTTCATTTAATTAGAAACATGAAAGAAATAATTGTGGATAGACTTCTAGCTGTTTGATAAACTTAATGAGCTTCTTTCCATGTTCTTGATTGCTTTTATGTGCATAATATTGTGTACTCTTGCTATATGTTGGCTGTTGCACTCTTGGATATATAGTGATGTAGTATCCATACTTCAACTACTTAGGAAATGTCTTCAACTCAGATGCAGGAGGCAGCTTTAAAGAAGGAGGCAGTGTAAAAATTAGAGTTGGATCTGCCATGGATGCATCATGATTTACTTTTTTAGAATCTGCAATAGCTGTATCAAAATTACCATAAACATATGTATCAATCTCAACACAGATGCTACATTTTCCAGAATCATTACATCGCAAGTGAAGGAATTAGAGTAATTGGCGAAGCTAGGATAATCAATATAATCTGAAAACTCAGCCAAATTATCATCCACTAAATTATCTAACAAATTAATATGGCAAACCGAATGAAATGAGTGAGGAACAATTTGCTCAAAATTTTCTACTGCATTAGTAGCGGTAGCATGAGGAGTAGAAGCAAATTCTGCACTTGCTGGACTACAATCACTTTTTGGAGTGGTAGCATTAAGATCTTCATCCATTGGTTGCTGCTCTTGAGAGTTTTGAATGACCTTTCCTAATCTCAAGGTGGTGGCACAAACATTCTTTGGATTGACAACTGGTTGCGCAGATAGATTACCAGAACCTTGAGATTGCAAGTGATTCAAAGCGGAAGCCAACTGTCCAATCTGATTTCCTAAGTTTTGTATAGTTGCTTCTGTTCTCTGCTAAAAATTCAGATCATTAACTACCATTTCCCTCATCAATTCTTCTAAGGAAGGCTCACTCTTGCAAGCTGCGGCAGTTTGTGGTGGAGGTTGATCTTGTTGCTGTTGTGTAAAATTCTCCCATTTTAAGTTCAGGTGACTTATCCAACCTACAGGTTCATACAATGTAGGACAAGAATCAGTGGGGTGTTCATGTGAAGCACATATCTCACATAACCTTGCAGCCCTTTGTGACAATGCCAACTGCTTGATCAAAGAAGCTAAATCATTTAGCTTGTCCTCTAGTTTTCTATGATCAATGACATGAGTATTTTCTATCTCATAAACTCCTCTAGTTAAGGCCACTAGATTGCTTCTGGTATTGAACTGCTGATTATTAGAAGTCATATTTTCAATTAATTGCCTTATTGCAATAGGAGTTTTATCTACCAAAGCTCCTCCACTAGCTGCATCAATAATTTGTCTATCCATGAATATAAGACCTTCATAAAAGTATTGGATAAGAAGTTGTTCAGTAATTTGATGATGTGGACAACTTGCACAAAGCCTCTTGAATCTCTCCCAATACTCATACAAACTCTCTTTGTCTGTTTGCCTTATACCACAAATTTTTTTTTTCTGATTGAGTCACTCTGGATGTAGGGAAAAAATTTTCTAGGAATATGCTCTTTAGACCATCCCAGCTAGTGACTGATCCAGGTGGTAAATAGTAAAACCAATCATTGGCTATGTTTTGCAATGAGAATGAGAATGCTTTCAACTTTATGTAGTCCTCAGGAACTCCAGCTGGTCCCATGGTGGTACACACAATGTGGAATTCTTTGAGGTGTTTAAATAGATCCTCACCTGCAAGACCATGAAACTTGGACAACAAATGAATCAATCTAGACTTTAGCACACAAGGTGTATCTATATTAGAATATTGGATGCACAATGTTTGAATAGACACATCAGGTGAAGCAAGTTCCCTTAAAGTTCTAACAGCCATAATATCTAAACCAGAATAAAAAAGAAATAATAATTTTTTATTTTTTTATTTTTTTTAGAAACCACCAACTGTCCTCTGGCTAGTTTTCATTGTGTAGATCTAGTCGAGCTATATGAAATGCATATATTATAATAAGAAATTGGAGCTATATGCAAAAAGTTATGCCACTTTTGAGTTTGGACAGAGATCTACACGTTCAGATACATGCCCGTGTAATTTTCAAAAATTGTTGGATAGAGATCTACAAGGTCATGTACATGGCCGTGTACATCTCTGTGTGAGAGTTTTTTTTTTTTTTTTGAATTTTTGGACAGTGATCTACATACTCATATACATGGCCGTGTACTTTTTTGATGAATGTAGAATGCAAAAATACAGAAACACAACACAGAATGTAGAGAATTGAATAATGTAATACTAAGAAAGGATAGATGACTACTTACTATGCTATTCAAAGGCTACTAAAATAGAATGCATAGACACAATTATGCTAAATGAAAAATGCTAATTATGCAAAATTCTAATTAAATGAAAAACACTAATTATGCAGAATCCTAATTCGATGAAAAATACTAATTATGCATAATCCTATAAAATGCAACATAGAATATGCAATGCAATCAAATTAACACATAATGATATAATCAAATAACATCATCATCCCCGGCAACGGCGCCAAAATTTAATCGCGAGTGTCATGCTTGGACAAATTAATAAAAACCGAATTGCATAAAAATTATGTAATAAGAGGTGCAATCTGAGTTGTCTCCCAACGATGATAATGTTATATGATTATAAAATTAGAGGGGGTTTGATTTATAGAATAACACTAATTAGAATCAAAAGTGAACAAGAATTAAAAACTCTAATCTAAGAATTTAGAAGAATTACGACCACTCTATCACCGGATTCCAAGAAGATGCATCAACCAATAAATTAGTGATTAACATTAAATTCGAATGACACCTCAATTCAAATTAAGCATTCACATGAGAACCCTCATCCATTCGATTAACACACAATTCGCTCAAAGTTCAGAAACCTCTAGAACCTAATCGATTTGTGTTAATTTAATTCACCAATGTCATTAATCTTAGATCTCAAACCTGAAAATCTAATTTACACTCCTTCAAGAATTAATTACATACATCAACCGAATAATATGTAATCAAACAACTGCACAATTATCAATCCAAACGAAGAACTTTAATTCGAAATCATAATTAGCAAAAGGAGAAATAAGGAAGAGATGAAACTGAATTTATTGTTGAATAAATTGCAAAACCAATCCTCAAGAGTGTCTCAGCCCTTTTTCAATCCTTGGACTAGATGAAAGTCTAAGCCTCCATTAATGGAGGAAAACAAAAAGTAAAATGGAAGAGAAAAAGAAGAACAAAACGAAAACCCTAAAACATAAACCTAATATAACCTAACTTCTCAACCAACTCCTTTTACAGCCTGCTACCCTAAATTTAAATACAGGCTCTTGAGGGTCAAAACATAAAAACTAATTAATATTTATTCAATTATATTAATCCTCTACTCAATAGCTATCTCTGGAATCCTTATTTGTTCAAGTTTGAATTTTGGAGTGAAAGTTATGCTAGTAATTGCTGCCCAGCATCCATGCTGAATCCGTGAAGATATTGCGTGTTATTTTTGGCCATGAAGATCTATCCTTTTCGATTTGAGATCTTAAGAGAAATTGTAGCCCTGGATGTTAGCTTCAAAGCTCAACTAGAATGGTCTTAAATGGACATCTGTGGACTGAGATATGGCCCAAATACTGCACCAAGGTTAGAAACTGTGACTGCAGCATTTTGACTTTTTCCAGGCCCAGTTTTAGCTTCTTATCATTAGAATTGGTTTCTGACCTCTACATAGGAATTGTGCGTCTTTCTCTTAGCTTTCCTACAAATAAAGAATCATAATGAAATGTGCTCTACAACTCAAGATATGGCCTAGAAACCAAAACAGTATCAAAATTTGTCAAATACTGAAAAAATTAAATAAAGCCCAAATAAAATTCAAGCACCATAAAATGATTCAATTCAAACCAATTAGGCACAAAAGAGGATTAATGAACTAGGAATGAGAGGAAATAAGATTGTAAAAATTCCAATTGATCACACCTAGAGAGCATCAGGCTTATAGATAACTTTGTACAATGTAGGTTAAATTATGTATTTAATTAATATAAGAGGATATGTTATTTTATGTTGGCTATGCATATTGATGATGTACCTAGGAATATTATTATGTTAGAAATGAAATTATACTATAATATGCTTTTAGATTTTTCTGCAAATAATAGGATCCACCACACCCTATGTGTGTACCTCTATCGGTTAGAACTCTAGCAGTTGTGACCTATCTGTTCATATACCATAATCATGATCATCTCGGAAGACCAACTCAATAGACTTTTAAGTGAGTTGCTGGCATGAAAGCCATTGCAGATTCAAGTGATCACTATCTTGGATCAGATGATGATCTTGATTCGAAAGACCTTGCAAAAATAGAAGGATGGCATGGGAACGACTAGACTCATCTTCAATCGTTTTAGTTGACAGACTACTCATTAAGACTTATTATATTTTGTATTTTGTAAAGGATATTGATGAGTCCTAATGTATTTTGATGTATATTTTGTTAATGTAAACCTTTTGTAAACCCATTAGAACAATATATATTAATGTTGTTTCACATTTCCTTTTCATTGGTTTGATTCCCACTACTTTGTCATTTAAATTTTATAAGTTTGAGCAAAATAAATAAAATATTTTATAATTCCACATGTTATATTCGGTTGGCTAATGGATTTGATTTAATTTTTTTCCTTCTTAACTACATAATTATTTTCTTATTGTTTTGAATAAAATAAGGATGTTATATGGTAGCTGCTAATGGATGCATAATTTAGTGGGCATGATGGCTTGTAACAGTCAATGATAGGCAGTGCAAATTTACATGGTGCTGGATGGAGTGCATCTGCATTTGTGTCAGAACAAGGAATGTGGAAAAGCTGAATTATACAAAAAAATAAAGAATTTAAGGCAATGCAGTAATTTTTAGAATTATCCTACACTTCCAACATGAATCTAGTAAAGTCAATCATCACTCAATCCAGATTTCAATCTTAGCCATCTTAAGAACAAAATAAAGCAATAGAGAATAGCTCAAGGCGTTCTAAATAATTATTTTTTCAATCATAGGGAATGAAAACTAAGACTGGAGTGGTGTGCATATGCAGTTAGTTGTAGTAGTGCAAAGATAGTGGGATAATTAAATTATGTAGCGAACTGGGAGTATAGGGGAATGCAAAAAATTCATAGTTAGTTTGCATTTCAATAAGCACCTAAAGGAGTTCAACTCAACACCCAACCAGTATGCATTCTTACTCCTTTAAAAAAAATGCAGTAAAATGCAATTTGAGGTGGATCTAAGCAAACTACCTAAATATAGAAATTGAACATAGTAGCAGCATGTTTACACTTTATTGCAATTAGGGAATGGACTGAAAGGTGATAAAATTGCGCATAATGGAGTGCTTGTACAGTGGTACAATGGCAATGGAATTCTAATTATGCAGAACAACATAGCAGTCCAAGTAATGACTAGGTTCATTAGTAAAATTATCTAGTATGAAAAAGAAATAGTGCAACATTTAGGCTCAATCTAAAAAAGAAATAACATAGCAATTGCAACTAAAGTTTATTTAACAAAGTCACAAGATGAGTATAGTGCAATCTGATGGTTACAGAGGACAAACAATAACACGTAGATGAAGGTACAATCAATGTAATGATGGGTTCTCATTGTGAGTGCATGGAATCAACCACATTTTATCCAAATCACTTAATTAAAACAGAAATGACACAAAATTTCATCAAATTAAGGTATATAAATTTTTCCCTAATTTTATCCCAATTATGCACAAGAACCCTAATCTAGAAATTTAAAATTTGGAGGGGTTACCTTGAATTAGAGCACAAAAATGGTCAATTCCACAAATTAAAGGGCAAAAATCTACTTAGAAAGAATGTAGAGTGCAGAAAATTTTGGAAGAGGAGAAAGAAGAGAGAATTCTGAATTTTTAGAGTAAAGAGTGGGCGTAATCATTATATGTGTTGAGAGTGAATACTCTAGATAGGTGTGTGAAGTGGGTAAGGTGTGCGTAATCATTATGAACATTGGGAGTGATCACTCTGGTGCGCGTAATCACTATGGACATTGAGAGTGATCACTTTAGAGAGTGCCCCTTACCTATAGCTTGAAAGTGCCTCCTATGAACATAGATAGTGACTACTTTAGCATAACTTCACCTACTGAACTTGATTTTTCTCTAAATTATGCAGAACTTCAACTCAAAAATCAACTTCAAAACTCAAAATTATGTATATTTATAACAAAAATGAAAAGTAAAATGAAAAGAACGTAAAGAACTGTGAGTTGTCTCTCACACAGCTCTCTTTTAACGTCACTAGCTTGATGCCTAATGATCTTTAGCTCTAGGAGATACTTTTGATAGTAATGGTTTCAACTCTATCTTTAGTTATTCCTCCTTTGTTTCCAAAATTTGCAGCACTTCATTTAATTTAGAACTTGAAAGAAATAACCACAAAGGGACTTCCAGCTGCTTCATAAACTCAATAAGCTTCTCTTCTCTATGTTCTATTTTAGATTAATTCTAATTCTGGTTTCCTTATGATTACCAACCACTTATACTAAATCTATTAACGCCCAATGATCATGCAATATTAACAGTCTTTTTTCTAAACTAACACCCTTAATGATCATGCAAGGTAAAAGAAAGAGAAAGCATAAAGAACATATAAGTTGTTAATTTAATAACAATTGGAAGAGAAGAATTAAGCTTGATCCACCTAATTTTTTGTCTCGTTTTATTCTATAGATTCATTAACTATATGTGGTATAATCGCCTATAATATAATAAATTATGGTATGTTTAGGAGCTGTCAATTCTGACATACAAATATAACACAATAGGATAAACACCAATCAAGAACAAAAACATAAAATTATCATAAATCATAAAAATGCATAGAGTCGTGCAAAGAATCCACCATATCCCCCTGACTATACATTTAGCTAGACATAATATAAAAGAGAATTAAAATAACAATAAATTAATCTATAGTACTCAAAAAGTAAATGCAAATTAGAGGAGTGTCCAATGAAGAAGAGATGAAGAGAGTTTTTGATCCAAAGACGCGCTCCCAAAGCTCACGATGGAAGGGATGAAATGAAAATAAGATAAAAATAGGATAAGTCTCTTTAAGTTATTGCCCTTTGGTTTCTTTAATAAAGTTTGAAAAATCCTAAAATTGTTTCAAAGTTAGACTTTTCGCAGATAAGCACGACCATGCAAGACCATAAGTACGACCGTGTATATGTTCTTAAAGCACTACTAGCTGCAAGATGTGCTGGCTGCTGTGAAGCCCAATTTTCTATCTAATTTGGGCAAAAAATGCACCTAAAACCTAATTTTGGCCTTCTCGCATTAAACTGCATAATAATAATAGAAATTAGTATAAAAACATAATAAGATAATTATCACTCATAAATATATAGGCTATAAAAATATGATAAAATATAGACTTATCAAGTAGCAACTTAACAATCTAAATTTTAGAGATATGCAATATGGTCCATCATTGAGGAATAATTCATTGTAATGCAATGAGTTACAATGGGTGAAGATATTTTGGCAGGAGCTTAGTTTTGTTCAACCCAAATACTTGTCATCTTTATGCTAATTAAAATGTTATTCATCGTAACAAAAATTTAACATTTCATTTTAATCCAAACATTGATATGAATGAACAATAATCATATTAACGTATTTTATAATTATTATTTTAATTATGTATTACATATTATTGCCTTAAAAATTTATTTGTTTGGGGATCAAGTTTTAAATTTGTTTCTTGCTCACACAAAAGTTTATTACAATATATATTTTGTTTAATTGCATGAAATTATTTATAACTAAACTTTTGGATGAGCAAATAAAATTATTTTCTTTTAAAAATGATATATTATAATTAAGTTCTATAATTATAAAATATTTTTTTTCTTGTCCATAATGTTTATTATATCACTATTCAATTTGTGTAGCACACTTCCTATTTATTTATTATTTTTAGATTATTAGAGTAGAGTTACATATTATTGTGAACATCTACACATCTTAGCATGCTTTCATTATTTCGATGAGCCTATCTTCTTCTTTTTTTTATTTTATTTTGTTATATTTTGAACTTTATATAACTATTGAGAAGTTAAATCTTGTGTTGATTATATATAGATTCTTTAGCATTGATATTATAAGAATTTTAAATTTTATTGATTGAGGTTGAATTAGATTTATTTTGATTCAGCCTAAATTTTGAAAGATTTATCATACTAATAGTTCAAAAAGGTTTATATTTCATAGCTTTTAAATATATTTATTAGGTTAAGTAATATTATTTAAGTATCGTGACATCAAAATTACATGTTAAGTTAAAATAATTTGCTACATGTTCGATAATTTAAAAATATTCCTACTTAAGAATATTACTAAATGTTTTATTTAATTTTTTTTAAAAAAATACACTTATTTAAAAATTTATACTCGTAGATTATATATAAAGAGATAATAGTCTATAAATTGTTATTTTACTCTCATAGAGTAGAGTAGTTTATAATGTAGACATGTCAAATGTGTAAAATTTTAGGATCACAAGATTCTCTCTTTGGTAACATTGGTGAACTATTAGAGAGTGAGATTATTGTGGAGTAATTGGGCATGCTGATATTTAGTTGAGTCCACAAATAATATATAATTTTAAATATATTAATATAAATAAATTTAAGCCTTTTTTGCATTAATGTAAGTTAGTTAAATAAATTATTTGAAATTGATTATATTTTAAATTTGGCATTGACATTTATAACTCAACACTTTTCAAATTTCAACGATGTAATGCTTGGCATTTAATAAAAGAAAATAGAAAAGACCAAGTAAATAGAAAGTCAATGCCAAATATTTACAGAAAAGAAAAGGAATAGTGACCTACTCACCGACAAGAAGACAATCTCACACAGCACAGCGAAGCCACAATCCTAATATCATATTATCATCTCTCCTAAGTTCCAACGCATTATTTTAAATTCAGCTGCCACTAACTCTAACGCCGTCATAATTATTTTTTAATTTACTTATTTTATTAATTATATCCATAAAAGCTTCCATGATTTCTTGTTTTAGACGATTCATATGTCCATCAAGAAATCAACCAATAATTTTTAAATTTGTATTGTTAATTTTAAGATTTCATGAGTTTCAATTATAAGAGTATATGGGTTTATTATTTTATTTTAGTTTATTAGTTTTGTCATTTTACGTTTGAAATATGATTTATCTTTAATTTAAGGTATCACTAAGTTAATTGGTTAATATTTTTGCTATTATCTTTTTTCATTATTGAAACAAATCCCTTAATTGCAACGTTTTTATTATTAGAGTAGTTATTAAATTAGTAAAATATACTAATTTATAATTTATTAGTTTAATTAAAGTTAAATTTGTAATAATATAGCGTGTATTTTTAATATTATTTAACATATTGAGTAGTAAACTATATCAACCATCTTTTATATAATCTAATATTTAAAAAATAAACAATGCAAGGTTAAATAATAAACATATATAAAACACCATGCTAGCAATGTACAGAAAAGATAACTATCCGAGAAAATTTTCAATTTATCTTTTAAAATTATTCAATTAAAATATTACGATATTTTCCTACACATTGGACTTGCATTAATTATGAATATTTAATTATATTGAAAATAAAATTAAAAGAATAAAAATTTTAAATTTAATAAATTATTTTAATCAAAATAAATTTTATTATTGATATGATGAATTTAAAAATTTATTTTATAATTGAATGATTTTATAATAGTCATATAATTTACGTTTGACATGTCTTGAGGGAAGCCAATTAATGTAATGATCATTTAGTTGAATTAAGGCTTGAGGGTTCTTTGTTTTCTTCTTGTATTGTCACCCCTCCCTCTATTTTTTCTCCTTTCTTTGTATAGATTTTTTAAGTATTTGGTTTCTTAGATTGTAACCTCGATTTGTTTTTGTTTCTTTAGACATTTTAGCCTCTTTAAATAAAAAATAAATAATTTTAATTTAATATATTTAAAATTAAAAATTAAAAATATTATTTAAAAGAATAAAAGTTATAAATAAAAAAATCAAATCAAATGGTTAAAGCAAAGGAAGTTACATAAAAAAGAAGCAAAAAATTCTTTAAAAAAAATTCTTGTTCGAAAGTGATGACTAAAATTTATAATATAAAGAGGGGAACAGTCTTTCAAAATTTTTGGTTACTAAATTAGATTATCAAAGACTTAAATTGTTACAACATTAGTGCTTGAAATACTCTGATACTAAGTTAGTGGCATACTTCAACAATCAATTTGTATCAATAATTTTATAAATATCAATTATTTATATCATATTCAGTCACTATTTTATAGAACTTAAATTATTTATACCATATTTAGTCAGTTAACATTATTTATAAAATTATTTATAAGAACTTTATAAAATTAGTGGCATACTTCTATAATAAAACTTCACAAAAATTATATAAATAATAAAAAATTATAGATTAATAGTTAATTTTATATAATATTTTTGTAATAAAAATGTTAACTAATAACTATTTTGATTAATGCATGTGTCTACTGATATGTATAAAGTCAAGATAAGGTTATACTTCCAAGCTTCCCATAGAACAGCGAGTAAAATTACATATTCAAGCATAACGAACTAAATACGAAAGGCCATTTCGTGCTGCATTTGACTTTTTGACCCAAAAAAAAATTACTAAAAAAGGTTAAAAAAATAATTTACTTATTTAGAATAATTTTATCCATAAAGACAAAATATATATATATATATATATATATATATATATCATTTTTTGAAGTGAAACTAATTTTAATAATAAAATTAATTAAATATCATATTTCAATTCAAGGACGTATCTGAAAAGTAACAATACTTAAAGTATATTTTAAAAAAATAACGATGAAAGAATAATAATGTTTTGTAACAATAAATATAGTAAAAGTGAAAATTTATAAAAAAAAATTTGAAAATTTTTAAAAATAAAGAAATTTAGAAGTTATTTAATTTTAGAAAATAATTTTTACTTTTGTTTAATAATTTAATTTTGTAGGGATATTTTAAGAAAAAAGTTACAAAATAATTACTATAATTAAAAAAAAAATGCAAAAAACAACCCCTCGTTATAGAAATGTAGCCTACTTATTTCAACCTTTGACTCAAATTGATCTTTTCTAGTTGATAAGAAAAAAATAAATAAAGCTGTTCCTTTTTTATATATATAATTAAGCTTTGCAATGCTTTTTTTTTTTTTTTCTCTTTAACCCTTTAATTTCTTATAAAATATTAAATTAGGTTAGTTGAATTTCTATTAGTTTTTTAATTTAGAAGTAAAATTCAATGTAGTAACTTGCAATAATATTTAATGCAAACCTTTTTATCGAGATAAAAATTTATAATTTATTAAAAATAACAAAAATATACTTGAAGAATTACACATATTTCATTTTGTTTTCTTAATGCACGATTGTGAATTTTTTAAAAGAAATTAATGTGTTAAAAAATGCCCATTATTCCTATGTAATATTTATAGTTCATTGTAAATATTTAATTTTCTTTAAGATATTTAGTATAAATATTATATAAAAAATTATTATTAAAAGAGGCAATTCCATCCTAGAGAATCAAAGAGTAGGCTTCAAAAAGCACAAACATTATTCTACTTTATTTAACTATTTTAAAAAATTAATTAAAATAATCATGCTTGATAACTTGATAAAATAAATTTACTTTTACCGACTTATAAGCTTTTAACTCCTTTTTCTTTTCATTTTTATCTCCACTATTTTACTGACATAATGCTATTTTTTACTATCAGCTTCCAAATTTCACCAATACAATTTCTTTATAATATAAAATAATAAATTATAATATAATATATTTATATATGACTTCATTTTAATAAATATATTTAAAAAGAATTAAAAATAAAAATATTATATACTTTCATATGATGAATTAATTAAAAAAACTTAAAATATAAACATATTAATTTTGTTAAAATCAACGACGTTGACATCAGGTCAAACTTACGTTTACACTAATTAAAATTTTTTCATAAAATATAAACTTAACTAATATAACTATTAGTTTAAAAGTTTTTTATTATGTATATTAATTTTATAGAATTTTATAAAAATAAAATAATCAAATATTTTATTACATTATTTTATTTTAATAAATAACATATTTTTAAAAGTAAATCTATATTGTCAGCGGATATATATAATTACTGTGTTTTAACTTATGATTGAATAGTTAAATATATTTATTAATTATTTTAATAATTAATTCTGTTAAATATTTTATTTTATTTTATTTTATTTTTTTAATTAAGCATCCATGATCCAACATTTGACCTTGACACACTTTTTTCATTGTACACCACGTCAAAGGCAAGACTGGGTTACTCCATTCCTTCTATTTCTCTGTCCGAAACAAAAAAATGCTACGTCGCAAAGCTGTTGTGGAATATTCCATGAATTGGTTAAAATGTGATTTTAAATAATTATTTATCAAACAACTCATTATGATAAAACCAGTCAAAGCAAAAACAAAAGGAAAATCATATTATATTATGCAACTGCAATTTTAATATTTTTATATTTCCCTCTTAAATTATTTAAATATTATGACATCCTTAAGATGACGACGTGAATTCACCTACTTGCTATCAATGCCCAACCACCAATAACGGTCACAGTCAACCTTGCAAAACCCAAGCCATACACAGCTCATAGGCTCTTGAGAGCTGAACAACTTTTAGCGTCAATTTAATAAAAATTGCTTTAATAATAATAATGAAGTTATTAGATATGTTTCAATTAGTTTATTTTTCAAACGGTTTTGCTTAAGAATAGTTCAAAATAAACATAATGGTAATAAAAAATTATAGTAAGAACTCAAATATGGCTTAGATTTTCATGTGCTTGCTTAACTTCTCATCAGAGACATGTTATTTATTTAACATATTTTACAATACTACCTTATCTTCAATTTTTGTTTCTTCTCTTATTATTTTTCTTTCCTCATATAAGCTTTTGCACAAGTTCATATGAAAAACCGTTTCTCTTTTGATAAGTCATAAATAACATTTGGAGATTCATCTTTGTGTTTAAATATTGTAATATCTTAAAACATATTAGCTAAACTTTCAGCATTTTCTTTGTGCTATTTTTGGTTTTTTAAAACTGTGCGGGAGAGAAGTAAAAGAAAAATAAAATCTTACTCTAGGAGATAAAAGTTTTACTACAAGTTGATCAATTTCTTTTTTGTTAAATATATACTTTGCTTTCATACTATATTCTTTTTCCAATAAAACAGAAATTACAGATAACATTCTATAAGAAGATAAATTTCATTATATTAAAATATTGTAATATTTTTTTTCATTTTTATATTCAATTAAAAAATAGAAAATAAATGTTTTTCTTCTCCTTTCCTTTTTTTTTCTCTCAAACAAAAGACTTAAAAATTTACTATTTTTTTATTTCTCTTATTCAAACAAAACATTAAAGATTCTCTTACCCTATCTCATGTAATATTAATAAAAATATATTAAAAATAGGTATTATAATGTGTTTTTTTAACAAAAATAATATATTTGATGGTTTAAAGTTGATGAGTGAATATGGCAAATATAACAACTTGTATATAAGCCTTTAACAATGAACATAAAATTCATATCCTAATCTTAAAAATTCACAAATTCATGTGATTCTTTTAGAAATAATTAATATTATCATTTTAAAAAAATAAGCATACCATTTTTGTATCTTTATGAATTAGTATATTATTAGCATGTTTTAAAAATAAACATACCATTTTTGTATTATCATGAATTAGTGTATCTTATTATAAAGTTTTAAGGAGGAATTTTGATTTTTACGCAAATAAAAGGCGTTTGAGAAAATTTTGTGAAATTTTGAGATTTGAAAGCAGTAAAAACAAGATGGTTACATGCCACAGATTTTTATTAAAAAAACTTATTGGTATGTATGACTTTGTCGTGAGAGAGATTTGGGACAAAGAAGAAAAATAAAATAAAATTACAGACACGTGAAAATAATAGTCAAACATTACCGGTGGCGCCGGTCAACAGTTGATAAACCTCTCTATAAAGTTCTCTCATTCTCTCTCTTGCTGAGTCTTTGAATTCTGTGGAGGAGCTTCTTGGGTTCTTGAGTTTTTGCCTTTACTGGGTCTGATCCAGAAAAGCTTAATTATTTTATTTTTTTTGGAGAATTTTGCCTTTCAATTTCTGGGTTATTTTCCAAGTTTGATTTTGAAGGAAATGGCAGTAAGTTTTATATTTTTTTCTCTTTTCTAAATTTGTCTTTTTGTCATGTTTTGGTTGTTTTTCATATGTTTGTGATTGCTGTGAAAATTATGGAAAAGGCTAACGGAATCTGAGTTTCAACCATTTGCATTATGTTTTTGTGTTATGCTGTGTTAGGTGGAGGTTCATTTTGCTGGTTATCTCTTTTGTACATCTTCTGAAGTTTTGCTATAGTTGACCAAAATTAGGCTCTTACTTTTCTTTTGGTCAACTCTTTTTCTCTCCATAGACTAATCAACCATTAAAAGCTTCATATTTCTTCTTCTTGGAAATACGAAGCTATTCAATTAGATTCTTATTGTGTAAAGTTTTCATTTCTCTTTTTTGGCATAATAAATGTGTTAACAATTTAGCTTTATTCTTGTGAATATCGAATAGAGGCTTGTTTTGGTTTCATGGATTTCTGATTTATTTTTCCAAAAGTATGGATCAAGTATCAGTACTAGTGATAAAATCTCTAGTTGGATGTTTAGTGGCCTCTTTATTTGGTTTATGGTTGAATCAAAATATGACTAATAAAGCAGCTAGTTGAATTGTAATTATAAGTTTGTTCTTTTACTGTAATGTAATGTTTAAGCTAAAGAAATGACTTCCACATGATATTTGTGCTGTTTGTTCTTCTGGAAAAGGATTGGTTTTGCATACGGGTTTGATGTCTAAATGTTTACAATGGTAACGGTTTTATGACACGTGATTAATTGTACTGGACATAAGACCTGTATTCTTCAATGGTACTGAATGTTGGGAACTTAAGTGAAAACAATAGTAAAAGTGTCAGTTCACTGATTATGCCATAGGGTATGCATTTTAAGGTTATCTAGAAAGTTGTAAAAATGCATACCAGTCACAAGGATGTTAAGAACATACTATGAATAAGTTGTCATTTCTTAGGAGCAAGGAGATTTTGTCTTTGATGATAAAAGGAAGAGCGTTCATCTTGTCCATGCTTTTGTAGAACGGGCTACAAGAACAAATCTGTACTACAATGTATGAGTCCATACCAGATTCAAAAAATGCAGTGATGCGAAATGTTGGGTGATATATAAAGAAGAAACTAGGAAACAAATTTGCACATGCGCAAGGGCAATGGTTTTACGGATTGCTGATTACTTTATTTGTTTGATGGTTAATTAGCACATTTTTTTCCCAATATGTTTGTCCTCACAAACATTTATGTTTAGAAATACTTTCTATGGAAAAATCTGATTTAGGTTTTTCTGACCATTTTGTATTGAGAAGAAAAATTTAGAAAATTGTGTTGAGTAGGTATATAAGTTTGCAGTCAACAATCAATTATTTTATATAAAATGCACTGTTATTTTAACAGTAACTGTGTACTATGTACCATATTTATCAGATAAGATTACTAAACTATAAAACATTGGAAACTTTTGCTATAAAATTTCAAATTGGTCTTTCTATTGTTCCTCAGCAGAAACTCATCTGAAATCATGTTTGAACCAGAATGACCATTCATGAAATCCACCATTACATATGTATTCCTTCAACGGTGACACAACACCATGTGGCCCTATGCATTGGTTTTATCTAAGGAGCTACATTAAGTGTATTCATGCACCAATGCATCATATTGATCAGGATTACTTGATTGTCTTAAGTCGGTCTCATTGGGAAGATTCCTATGTAAATTCTTCTGAAAGTAGGATTCACAGCCTCATGTTCTGTTTAGATCTAAGCTTGTATAATGTTGAATATTCAAGTATGGTTTCAATTTGATATATTATTCTGTCCCGGAATCTAATGTAGAGGGAAACCCGACCTTAAGCAGAATTAGTAGAGGATGTTTGTGTTCCAGGTACAGCCACTGCAGCAGAATGCAGGGGAAAGTGCAGCAAAAGGCACTCATAAACTCAACTTAGGCTTTGATTGAGAGTTTGGAGAGGGAAAGAAAGAAAGAATTTGAAAGGTAAAGGACGAGAAGGGAAGAGAGGAGTAAAGGGGTTAATACTGAACTCCAACATTAGGAAACTTTTAAAAAATGGGATTAGGAGGGTTTTGAAGGGTTTATAAACCATCTTCCTTTTGTATAAAAACTCACAAATATGGCTAAACATCACATAAGACTTCTCTTTCCCTTCCCTTCCCCCAAAAACCCAACTCCCAAACAAAGCCTTAGAGGCAGTGCCAGGGAGCTAGTGTGTGAGGTTGAAGATCCCATTTTTTTGGCCTTATATTTATAGTGGAAATAGCTTACTTGGAGAGTAATTATTTAGACTAGGATCCTTTTACTTTAAGGATTGAGAAGGATCTTTAAAATTTTATCCCTTTATACACTGGAAGATCTGGTGTGATCTATACCAGCTTCTAGAAAGTGTAGTAAATATCTGGTGGGGCTTACATCATGGGTGATCAAATGCGGGCCATGTGGCCATCATGGCCGCAATTAGTAATCCATTAAAGAACATACATTTCCCTGAAAGCACTAAAATATAATCCATTTTTCAATGAAAATAGAAGGAGCAATGATGTTTTGCTTTCTTTCTTGTTATTTTCATCATTTGTGACTTTGATTCTGGGAGTTGGGATATGACATTCATTAGCATTTGAAACTTGTATTCTGTTGTCTATCTGTTGAAATTTTACTTGGCAGGCCTTTTAAATGTGTCAATTTGACAGCAACGTTCTCATGTACCCAAATTTGGCAATTGGGAAAGTGGAGACAATGTTCCTTATACAGCATATTTTGACAAGGCCCGGCAAGGTCGAACTGGCACGAAGATAATAAACCCAAATGACCCAGAGGAAAACTCAGATTTTGCTCTTGATAATCCATCTTCTGACAACATACCTCCTTCCAAACCCAGAGTTAATTCAGACGATCCATCTGGGAAGGGATCACTGCATTCAACAAATGAGTTACATAAAAGCATTGAAGATGGTGAACCTAAGCATTTTATTGACTCTCCGGCTCGTCATGACAATCTAGGCAGCAGGAGTGGCAGTGATTCAACAACTCGTCAGGGAGTAGGAGGTTCTGCAGACAACCGTAGGAGACCTTCAAGACAAAGCACTGGCTCTGAATACAGCATTGAACGTTCCCCTCTTCATCGCCATGCAAGAGCCACGGGCAGAGACAGTCCCTCATGGGAAGGAAAGAGTTCTTATGACACCAGCCATGGAACACCAGGAAGATCCCGGTTAAGACCAGTTAATCGTGGAGATGAAACTGTTAGTTTTATTTTCTCCTTTCCTGTTTTTCTTCCATGCATGGCACATAAAGTAAACTGATTTTAGCGTTATCATGTTGCAGCTTGATAAAGGTGCAGCTGTTCCAAAGTTTGGTGAGTGGGATGTGAACAACCCTGCATCAGCAGATGGCTATACTCACATTTTCAATAAAGTGAGGGAGGAGAGACAGGGCGGGCCAGGACATGTGCCAGGCACACCTAATGAGAGACCACATGCTATCAGGGGCCAACCTACCCATGACAAAGCCCAGGTATGCCTGCTGTAACTCTTTAGACTGTGATAGTTGATCTGTTTAAATAGAGTAGCAATAGACACTTAAGAGTGACATTAGTCATACCTCACATACTGATGAATATCCTTATACTATTTCTTGCTTCCCCAGTGTTGCTGCTTTGGGTGGGGCAAAAAATAATTTCTTTCGAGTGTGAATGATGTTCTCAACAGAAAAGGAGGTAAAAATAGTGTTGTGAATGGTCATGAGGTGTGTGTGCAGCTCCTGTAAATATCCAAGGCTCTCTCTCCTTGCGGGAAGATATTGTTGAAGTAAATTTATCATAACTGCTACTTTGTACCTTTTCTTCCACCTTTTGTTTTTCTTTCTAGTGTTCAGCAAAAGACACTTTGCATGCAAGATTGTGTATTTTCTTTTTTTCTACTTTTTTGGCCTTCTGTTGTGTTACTGTTATGCTTTACAATTCAAATTAACTGTATTTACCTGAGATATAGAGGGAGATTGGTTATATAATTCTTTTTCCAGTGAATTGATGCGTTGTGACTCAAGTTCTACTGTGTTCAAGTTTGTGTTGAACTTCACAACTTTCATTGAATGATCCATTAGCAGATTGTTTGTTTATTCCTAGTATCTATTTGGGGATCACGCTTGAAAATTATCATGTAGCACATAGCCAAGAGAAATTTTCCACGTCAAACAGTAGTGCATTTGGTCCCCGAGTCTTGACCCCATCAAATTTTCCATTTATTTTCCTCTTGCAAAGACTAAAATTGAAAAAAAAAAAAAAAAAAACTTGCTAATTCTGCTTAAAATTGTCATCCAAAACATAGTCGAATTAAGTGAACCTCCGTCTTTTTCCTTAAAAACAGTTGACTTGAAATTTTGTCATAAATAATCCAACGGTTGCCTCGAAAAAAGTCACTGACGTACTTCCACGCATAACTATAACTAGCATAACTATCATTTGCATTACATCGTGGATTTTTTAAATTTTTGTAAATTTAAATGAAAATTATGAAGAGATAATTATAATTAAGGTCATAGAGATGTATGTATATAAATAATTAAGGTTATAGAGTTTAAATTTTAAATGAAGAAAAAATAAGGTTGATAATGTTATTCTTTATAAAAAAAAATTAAGAAATTAAACCACTCTTCTGTGTGAGAGAGATACACTAGCAAAAAGTTTTTTTTTTTTTTTATGCGGGTGAGCTGAATAATTATAGACCATTAGATTTAACAATAAACAGTGAAGATTTAAATACAAAAGTCACGTCACGCACTTCAAAAAAAAAAAAACCATTATTTGTCATTTATATATGACCGTAGAGTTCATTCTAAATTGATATTGGCTTTCTCACAGTAATCCTTCCTTTATTCTCATTTGTTATTATCAAAGCAAAAAATCTTAACCATAGAATCGTATATAAAAATAAGTGAAAAGTCACACTTTAATTCTTCTGAGCTGCATGTATCACCACATTAATTGTGACACCCATTACACTATATTATACTATTTAAATAATTATTAGTTAATTATTATAAATAAAATAAAATAAGAAAGTTATTTAGGATAACGTATTAGAGCTAACATAATTTTCATCTCAAATTTTTTTATTAAAAGCAAGACATTACGGTTTATATGAATTTCTCTTTATTATCTAATAAGTTTATTGAATTGTTCAATTACAACAATATTTTAATCTATAAATATTTAAGAACAATAATCTTCAAGTAAAATAAGTTTCTTCATTAAATTGTTGGTATAATGAAATATCTACAATAAGAAGAACATATTGTTTAATTAACCTATCATTTGTTTAAATATTCATAAAGCATTTGTTAGTTAATATTGACTTAAAAAATGAGATCAAACTCGAAGATGGTAGTATCAAATTTTTAAAAGTGGTAAAATGCCAATATCAAACATGTAAGGAACCCATTTGTCAATTTCATTTGAAAGATGTATATCAAATTGTTTGCAGGAACACAATATATTTTTATCATCTATTGGTATTAATGTTAATTATCAAACTATAAGAATGTTGCTAATTGAATTGAAAAACAAAATATGAATTTAAAAGGGGATTTTAGATATTGTGTAAAAAGTAAAGGTAAAACGCAAGTGCTGAAAAATTAAATTAACAATAAGAGTAAAAATTCAGATGTTAGAGATTGATTATAAATAAAACTAAACTGCAGAATATAACTAAGTAAGGGAATGAAAATGAGTTTTAAGTTAATTAAGAAGTAAGTTTAGTTCAGAATCTCTTAATCCTTTACCATTGTATAAAAATATATATGACTCAGAATACAATCCAATCTAATGGCTAGATTTTCAACAGTATCCAATACTGATTCCTTGGTTGATTGGCTCTAAACCAATTCTAGCTTCCTAATTCCTTAGGTAATCAAGAAGGTGATTAGCATTATGTTTAGAAATTAACATGACCACATCATTAGAGATTTCTATTCCTAGACAATTCATAATAAGTGAATTAATCAAAATTCAAGAAAGATTATAACTCTCCAGTTATAAAGTTCTTTCATCAACTTTGGGTGCTAAGAAGCAGAGAAGCATTAAGTTTGGAATTAAATACATTAGATTACAGATTGCATTCAAGTTATATTCACTGTTTAGTTCATTGTAATGATTAAAAGATTAAGTTTATCCTTTCTCAACCCTAATAAAATTAGCAAGACATAACAAAAATAAAGAAGAAGAAATTGAAATATATTGCAGGAATGAACTCCATGTTTAACTAAAGCAAATTACAAGGAAATGTAAATGTAGGAATCACTATTTCATTAAAAAGTAAAAGGAATGCAGGGATGTAGCCCTACTTTGTAACACCTTAATTTAATTTCCAAGTAATAATTTCGCGAAATGGGAGTAATAAAATTTTCATTTAAATAAAAAGATCCTATCATAGAGTTTCACAAAACAATTCAAAACAATAAAGGATTACAACTTTATATCCAAGACTGCTACACGACTAATTCAGTTACATCATATTACAAAATACAATCTATGTCCTATAGCAGTTTATCTTTCCTTCACTGAGTTTGGTGTTGATCATCTTGGTCACCTGAAAAATAAATATAAAGGTGAGTACTCTACACTATCCAACACATATAAACATAAAGACTCACCTCAAATACTACTCATTTACTAACATATTAAATCATGCATTCACAAGACAAGCATCTCAATCTCAGTCACAATCATCATCCATCATCTATTCAAATTCAAAACACAACTGGTGCACTGACTGCACCAACATTTTACACATGTGTGCTTACCGCACCTAGCCACACTCACTGTAGCACTATGATCACAGTTCTACACCATGAATGGTCCTCGGTTACCCCTGCCTCACGGATACTGTGTGGGGCAATCACGGGTCACTCAACAAAGGTAGTGGTCAGAGGTCTAGTCAAGAGGAGAGTGTGTGACTTGTGGTGCACCCACGCTCACTGTTGGTGTCACCACCACTCTCTCTTTCCTAAGGTATTTATACCGTCCTCATCTCCCACACCTCTAGTGTATCACTGAACCATTCACAGCATCATTACAACGACATTCAACATGCCCCATTCACACACACATTTCTCATTCACAGTACACGGCACAATATCCATAGTCATTAATATTACACGACACATAGGCCCACATTCATTCGCACACACTGCACAAGTGCCATCATTCATTCATAGTATATGCCCCATTAGCCCACATTCATCTACCACACACGACATACATGTCCATTCCATACACAAAACATTTCAACATGTCATCTATACTTATTTCTAACCATTTACATCATTCAAGGACACACAAATACACCTATTTGTCCATATTAGGCTCAATCATTTCACTCATCACATTCAATATCAATTGCTCAACATGCTCATACACATTTCCTACTCTCTATCTCAACCACATCACAACATTCAATGAAATAATTGGTAAATTAAACACAACGAGATAAGGTAAAGTCCCCCTTACCTCAAATGAAGACCCACACACCAAATTAACAAGGTAGGCATTTTTCCACACGAACTTTGTCCTAAATACAGGGAAGAACCTAGAAAAACTGAGAAATCAGATGATAGGGATGAGAAACTGAAACCCTAACTATTAAAACTCACTCCCAAGCGTTCCCTACACAAATCCAACCTTCAATCTTGCTCCTAAGTGGTTTGGAGGCAATTTAATCGGCGAAATAGGATTGGAGAGTGAGAGAATTAAAGAAATCTCGAAGGAAAAGTGAGAAATAACCCTTCCCCAAACCCTAACCCCTTTAAATCCTCTTCTGGTCGCGATACTCTCGCTACAGCGAGATCGCTGCAGCGACACCCTCTCTCGCTCAGAGAGAAATGCATTCTGGTTTCTGCAGAATCTCACTACAGCGAGACTGCACCCAGAAATGCACCCCAATATTACACCCTTAACCTATTTTTTAACCCAATCAATCCAATCTAATCATATACAAATATATTTAAACACGTCCACAAGCATTTATACACACCAGCATTCAAAGTTCATCACACACTCAGGTGCAACTCCAATATCCATTCACATCATACATACATACATACATACATACATATATATATATATATATATGTTTATATATATTATAAATACACAACACGGAAAAGTTCACGCAAACACTTATATTAATAATCAAACTATATTTCAAAAATTTGGGGCATTACATATTTCTCATCAATATCCATTACAAAAGCAAAGGAAAAAAAAGAATGAAAGACATTCGTACGTAAATATGGATGGAAAAACCTAGAATTTTGTGTCTGAAGAGTGTAATAAAAGATGCCGCCTTTAGTAGAAAATTATATTTTTATATGCTCTGTCAGGCTTGTATCACCACAATCAAATATGCGTGTGCCCATAAATACGTCCTGCAATAATTTAATTTTTTCTCTTTTAGATCCAATTGTAATTTCTCTTTTGAACCCTTCAAAAACCAACTGCAAACTATTAATAATTTAACAATTCATTGCATTTCAAGTAGTAGCATCTTTTCATTGAATATTTCAATTAATTGCATTAATCTTAGTTTATTTACTCAATGAAATGTGCCATAAGTGTTTAGTTGACTATATTAGTCAATAACTCATCAATTTAACACTCAACTTAATATGATCTATATGAAGATTTTTTATTAGCTTGGCATTTTCCATCTAAAACCTCTATAGTACCTTTTAGTATAATGTTCTTTTTCTTGTGATAACCAAAGTTTCTTCTTTTGTTTATTATACATGCCTTTTAGATGAAGTTGTTTAGGAGTTTCCACGTTTCCTATGGCAAAAGTCTTGTGCAATTGGTTCTTCAACTAGCTATTTCTAACAGTAAGTATGTAATCAACATACAATAATAGCGTAATAAAATCATCTTTTGATTTTTTATTAATAAAGACACAATCTTTACTCACACATAACATACTCAAAATGTAAGGTGGTGAATGACATTTACTTGTGTGTGTATAATCTAATGAATGCAAATACATCACATGGCCTTACACTTATTTCTTGACTAGACTCTTGACTATACCTTGCTAAAAGGGACTGTGTGAGCACATACTATATCCGTGTTGTTTCGATTAACTAACGACTATCTATACTTATGGAAAACCTCAAGGGATCCTAAGGGCAATAGTAATGAAATTGTGATATGTGTGATTATAATATAGTGAGTCATAATAGACTAATTGATGTGATTATAATATATGTATCGTAATACATCGATAGGGGTAATAGCAATGTATTGATTAATAAATGTATTCACTACAAGAATGTGGCATTTAGCGTCGGTTCATTAACAACAGTTGCAAAAAATAAATTTTAATGTCGATTTTAATAAGCATGGGCAAAATAAAGGAGTTTATTGTCAGTTTTTAAAAATGCTAGCAAAAATTAATATTTTTCCATCATTTTTTGTGTAACTGCTAGTAAATAAAAGGATTTTAATGGCATTTTTTATTTAACCACCGCTAGTTAAGCCTTTGCGTCAATATTCTTTACTCTTTCATGCCAAATCTAACTCTGTAAGTATCTCGATAAATCCAATCTCGTTTTCATACACTTCAATCCTGTTAATCAATTTGAAAATGGAAAATCCTAATCTCATTTTCTCATCCACTGTTTGATTCCTAATCTCATTTTCTCATTTATGCTGTGAGAAACCCTATCTCATTTTCACATTTTCTCATTTCCTACTTGAACCCCAATCTCATTTTCACATTTTCTCATCTGGTTTTTGAAACCCAATCTCATTCTTCTGCTCTTGTTTCTTTTCCAATTTGTTCTTGTAGTAGCTCAAACAGATAGTAGACACCGTAAGTTGAGTTCAACTTTTGTGATTTTTTTGCTCTGTATTTGCTGTTTGATGTACGCCAATATTAGTATTATTTTCGTTTCTTAGAGGGAAAAAAGTTACAAGTAGGTTGGATTTGTTTCTGTATCTCTTAGCAGTTATTATGTTCTATATGTCAACATAATGAAAGTGAAAATTTGTGTTTATAGATGCAAGTTAGGAAAGTGTTTGTGAGTGGAACTAAAGAAGATATATTTTACCATCAAGATCATAAAACATGTGGCTTTCTGCTTTTATAAATTTTACAGTTTACATGTTTATATTATTGATTGATGTGCAAATTTGAGTTTGTATACAAAAAGTTCTTTTGGTGCTAATAATGTTCATTATGCAGTGCGTAGGAGTGAGATGATGAAAATTGTATCAATTGCAGTGTTATCAATAGCCGATTGTAAAAAATCGCAAAAAAAATAAAAAACTACAATGACATATAGCGGATAGCATTGCGAGCAAATTGCAGAAGTCACATAGCGGTTGAAATATAAAAAAAATTAAGTAATAATGTAGTATATGAATAAATAAGCTACATACAAATTAAAAAATGGTAAACAAAAAAGGTGATATAGGATTTATTCAAGTCAAAGTTCAATTGTACAAACTTTAAAACAAAGTACTGAAAATATTAAATAAATCTAACAAAGTTTAAAACAAAGTACAAAATACACTAGACAAAGACAAAACAAATTCATTAATTTAGTCATTCTCATCCTCTTCTTCCCCTATATAATCATCATTCTCATTGTCAAAAAAATAAAAAAAAAACTACAATGCCATATAGCAGATAACGTTGCAAGCAAATAGCGAAAGTCACATAGCAGTTGAAATATAAAAAATTAAGTAATAATGCAGTATATGAATAAATAAGCTACATACAAATTAAAAAATGGTAAACAAAAAAGGTGACATAGGATTAATTTAAGTCAAAAGTTCAATTATTCAAACTTTAAAACAAAGTATTGAAAATATTAATACATCTAACAAAGTCTAAAATAAAGTACAAAATACACTAAACAAAGACAAAACAAATTCATTCATTCAGTCATTTTCATCCTCTTCTTCCCCAATATAATCATCATTCTCATTGTCAAAAAAATAAAAAAGACTACAATGACATATAGCAGATAGCGTTGCAGGCAAATAGCGAAAGTCACATAGCAGTTGAAATATAAAAAATTAAGTAATAATGCAGTATATGAATAAATAAGCTACATACAAATTAAAAAATGGTAAAAAAAAAGGTGACATAGGATTGATTCAAGTCAAAAGCTCAATTGTTTAAACTTTAAAACAAAGTACTGAAAATATTAAATATGTCTAACGAAGTTTAAAACAAAGTACAAAATACACTAAACAAAGACAAAACAAACTGATTCATTCAGTCATTCTCATCCTCTTCTTCCCTTATACAATCATCATTCTCATTGTTAGATAGAGAGACATATCCTTCAACTTCTTCTAAATCTTCAAAATTAATATCTTAATTGTCTTCTATTTCTTTTTTTGATTCCTCCAAGATTGTAGTGTCTTTAACTTCAACCATAAGCTCTTTTCCATTTTTGGATGAAGATGCATTTGTCAAACCTTTCTTTGTCTTAGATGCAGCACCAATAAAATTAAAGGGTTCTTTTTTTTTTTTTTTTTGAAATCTTTGCCTAGTATATGTTATAAGCTCTCCAACTTCTGAAGCTCTATAAACATCTTCCCAAATAAGGGCATTATCATTGTCATCCTCAAAGACCCTCTCATTCCCAGCATCACCGTCCATCTTCCCAACTAACCATTCATTACACTCATGAATATCATTGAGTGAGATTGGGTCAATCTCATCCCTAAAATTGTATTTTTCAAGCAATGCTTGATTATATTTGACATACACTAAGTCATGTAGTCTTTTATGTTCAAGCCTATTCCTTTTCTTAGAATGTATCTGCAACAATAAGTTCAATAAAAATTAACAAAATTCTCCAAGTGACTAAGTATAGAAACTATTATCTACTATGAAAATTATTAATTAGTAAATTACTTGCTTAAACACACTCCAGTTGCATTCACATCCTGATGCACTACATGTTAAGTCAATATCTTTATAGCCAATTGCTGTAAGTTTGGAGTTAATAGTCCGTACATTCACCACCATTGTGCTAAAAATCCAAAAAAAATATTTTGCAATAATGCACGTAATAAAGGTTACAATTTAGAAGAATAGAGAAAACTTCATAAAGTTTCTCACCTGGTGCAATTGTGTTTCATTGTAAAATTGCAAATTTATTTCCAAACATACCACCAGCAGCTTTATAAACCAGTAGCTCCTTAAGAATCTTTTGTTTCACTTCTAAAGTAGGCCCCAACCTCTCAATGCATGAATACAACTAATTTGTCACCTCAAAATCAAATTCAATTGAGGGATTATTGTAGAAGAATTCTAGATTTAGGAAGTAACCAGCCACATGTAATGGGCGATGAAGTTGGCAACTCTACCTTTTATCAATAATTTCAAAAACCTCTTTATATTTGCTTTCATTGTTCTCAAAAGATCTCATAATAGTTTCTTTAGCCATTTCCATTGCCTCAAATATAACTCATGAATGGTTTTTTCTCACTATCAACAAGAGGAGCCATGACCTTCTATGCATACACATCACTAACACTTACCTCATACATATTTGGGCTTTATACCCAAGCCTATGCGAGCCTAGGAGTAGAAGGTGCCTTAACAACTACTATTGAGGGGCTTTATGCTCACTTGGTAGTTGTTGAGCTACCACTCAGATTGTTACTAGTACATTGACTTACTCATATTGAGAGGGCACGTCTCTACTTATGACTAAGTCATGAGCTAGGTCCTTATTATTTAATAGGGGCAATCTGGGAGCCATACAAGACCATAGAAATCTAGATCTATCCATAAAACCATGCACCAACAAAAGGACATAGTGAACTCCAAAAATTAGAGTTTTTACCATACAAATGTAGAAAAATTAAAATAAATAAAAATAAATATATTTTATTTATAAAATTTATCCTGTTCCTTCATTTGTTTAAAATTATTCATAATTATTCATCCTACACGTTTAGTACAAAAAAAATGATTCATGCATTCGCATATACAAAAAAATTGATTCATACGAAAATAAAATATTCATGAATTCGTATATACAAAAAAAAAAAAAAACACATTCACATTTAAAAATGATTCATGCATTCACATATAAAAAAATAATTCTATCATTCGCATATACAAAAAATGATTCATGCATTCACTTGTAAAACAAAAAAATGATTCCATCATTCGCATATACTAAAAAAAAATTATTTATGCATTCACTTGTAAAACAAAAAAAAATGATGATCCCTCCATTCACATATTATTAATGCATTCACTTTTTTAAAAATAATTCATGCATTTATCCATATGTTCATTTTTCAAAATAATGTATATTTATATAACATTTTAGAAGCATACTAAGTTGCATTTTTCTTATTTCTAATAATTTTTAAAAAAATTTACTTTTAGAGTAAAAATATTTAAAGTTGTTCAATGTTATACTAGCGAGTGAGAAATATCAAGATTATGTTTACTCATTATTGAGTTTGATTTAAACAATATCCATTGATGAACAATAGTCTTTTGATTGAAAATATATGATGTTATATTGAGAAGTGAATGCTCCTTTAGAATAACAGTTAATCATTTTCTGACCTAAGAGGAAGCATACTTCTAGTGTTAGAATTTAAGAAACTTCCTTAAATAAAAAATAAACATATAAGTCTTTTCACCACCAATTCCTATCTTTTGTATATATATATATATATATATATATATATAAATCAATTTCAAATCTTACATCCTTACATTGAACGTTCCTAATTGAACATGATTAATGAGTTAGAATACCATAACCAAGAGATGAAGAGAGATATCAACCAACCAAAGGTAAAAATGACCAGGATTTTAAAGCCACAACGATCTCTAAAGAAATAGAGCAAATTGTTTCTTTTTAGATAACTCTCCAATGCCTATTCAACTTTACTTCATTAATTTGAACTAAGTCCTAAGATGGAATGTCATACCCCAAGGAAGACATTTTTCTATGCTTGTTTGCCAAATAAAAATTTAACAATTGAGAAGCCATTAATCTTCCTTTGATTTTTAATTCTTCAAAATAATTTTGCAATAATTCTAATGCTTTACCTAAGGCTTTTAGGGTATCCTTTTTTTTGAAATTTGAACTAACATTTTTCCTTTTTGTACATTTTGAACTTTATTTTCTTACTTATTATCTTTCGTTTTAAGTTTATTATCCATAATTTTTATCCCAAACAATGCAATAACTGTAGTATCATATCAAGTAACTTTGACTATCTCATTATTCAAGCAAATGAGAAAAATGCATGTATTTGGAAGCTTTATCTTGATGTATGAATATCGTTGTAATGAACAGTCACAAAGATTGGATTGTAATTGGGGCAATATTTTGGGAGAAAAAAAAGTTTGGATCAAAGAAGAATAAGTGCAATGGGGCAACTTTTTGTGGAATTAAAATAATTTTCCTTATGAAAGATGATAAAACCTTTTTAAGAGTACAAATAGAAACAAGTTTGAAAATAAAAAATGTGATCATACTTATAAATTAGACCCCACTTGGACATCAAAAGATTGAATACATTATGCCACAAGGATTTCCTAATTACACTTTACTTCTCTCAGATATGATAGTTAGGATCTCTTTAGAAAGAAAAATAAAGATGTAAAAAAAAAACAAAAAAAAGGATAAAAAAAGGAAAGATTCAATTGTTAGATTTAAAAAATACCAAAAGGAAAAAAGAAAAAAGGTTTCATGAAATAAAAACAAAAAAAGGTTAGCAAAAAAGATCTTAAATACAAATTAAAAAAAAAAAAAGATGTCTGCTAGGTTGAAAACTCAAAAGAGCAACCTAGGCAAAAGCCAGCACAAAAGAAAAAAGAGAGACTTGACTGCTAGATTTACAAAAAGAAAAGTAAAAAAAAAAGTTTCATGAAATAAAAAAGTTACCGAAAAGGATCATAAATAAAAAGCATGATAAAAGCTTAAATTGTATCAATGGATGTGTTGAAATCCTTAATCTGGGACAATTGGCATGATATAGTTAAACAAGGGCAATCAATAAGCTTTCAAAGCCTAAATTGGGATAAATGATGTTCTAAGCTTTTCAAAATGGGATAATTAATAATTTTTAGATAAAAATAATGAAAGGACATGAATGTAAACTGAGGCAAAAGAGAGTCAATTGAAGTGCTTGACTTCAAACTAGGATAATTAATAAGGCTTCAAGCTTGGTTAACCTACTTCTAAGCTTGTTAGAGTGGTCAATATTATTAACATGTGCAACTAGCATTGTTCAAAAAACATTACTCCAGTATCATTGTAGTCATTCATTTTGATTCTATCCACTTTAAACTATATGCATTTAATTCTTACCCGCTATACATTACCCTCTTTGCAATGTGTTTCACGTCTCTCTTAAATAAATTGTTGATTTTCTTTATTTTACCATTAATTTATTTTACATTTTGATAAACATATATTAAAGGGAAACATGTGTCTACAAAAAAAAAAAAGAGAACATTACAATTATTTTGATTTGTTTTTAGTCATAAGAAGTTCATTGAGTTATCAATAAATATAACATGAAAAAATAAGCATATCATCATTTCAGCTCATAGAAAATTAGCAGAAGCTAATCCGAAAGCACGTTGGCCAATCATCTAGTCACAAGTCAAGCAAAAAAACACCATGAGTCCTTGCTCACATTTGATTCATAAGGAGCATGTAAGATGATAGGATTTAAACTAGTTGAAAATGAAAATAACTTGTCTTGCATCATCTTTTAACATCATTTTAATTGATCATATTTTGATTCATTGGGTACATGACTTTGTAAATATGATAGGTTTTAAACTATTTTAAAATAAAAAAATTGTTAATATTCATTTTGCATCCTTTTTTTACATTTTACATCATCTTGACATCTTTGACATTATCATGTATCAATTAATTCAGCTAGGATTGTCTTTCATATTACTTAGATGATCTTGATCTCTCAACCACCCATAGTTCTAGCTTTATTATTGTGCTTATTGCATATGATAAACGTTCATGTCAATTCTATTTCATAAACACACTTATTGCATCATAAGATTTCTTGTCGTTCAAGTTCTTATGCCTACTTTTGATCGAAGACACCATTTACTCCTAGTTCAAAGATAGTCTAATTAGTTTTATCTCATAACTATTCTTTTTTAACCATTGAAATTTCTGTGTCTACCTCATTCCATAGCACTTTGTACTCATTATTTCTTAATGGCTTATGCATTTGTCACACCTTAAGTCTCGCACCTATCATCTCATAGACTTTTATATATGTTATCTTTCATAGCTTGTCATGCTTTCCTAATCTTATATGTCTTTGTGTTTGCTATTGCATCTCATAAGCTCTAGTTGCTACTCACCTCAAAGTCTCATAAATTTGTTATGCTTATAGTTGTACACCATGAAGGACCACGTGCCTACTCCACTCCATAAGTCCTATGACTATCTCATTTTAAGGGTCCATGAGTCTTATAAGCTCTGATGTCAACTAATCCTAAAATTCTGGTGTTTGCTTCTTCTCATAAGTTTTTATGTATTCTCTATCTCACAGACTTCAGTATATATTCATCTCATAGGTCCCATAGCTATTTCATTTCACGGGCCTATGAGCCTACCTCATTTTATGAGCTTTGAAGTCAACTAATCTTATGCTTTTGTGCTTGCTTCTTTTGCTTCTTTGCATAAATTGTTGTACATTCTTCATCTCGTATAGGTCCCATGTGCCTATCTTATCTTATAAGTTATGATGTCAACTAATCTCAAACTCTTATGCTTGTTTCTTTTAATAGATTCTCATGTGTTCTTCATCTCACAAACTTCTATACCTACTCATTTCATAAGACTTATGACTATCGTATTTCATGGAACCATGAGTCTATCTCATCTCGTATACTCTGAAGTCAACTAATTTCAAAGCCCTTCTACTTGCTTTATCTCATAGGTTCCCATGCCTTCTTCATCTTACAAGCTTTTGTACTTACACACTTTATAAGCTTTCATGCTTTCTACTTTCATAAGTTCATACCTTCTCTTATAGGCCTTTTTGCACATACCTAGGACCTATGCCTAATTAGGCTTCTGTGCATATGCGACTCCTAAGATTGTACACATCATAGGTTAGCGTGCTTGTTCTAATAGTTTTGGTGCTTCTCATAAGCTTTTGCACGTACTCACGTCATAGCTTCATGCTTGTTGTATCTCATAAGTCATCATGCCTGCACTTGTTAGGCTCTAATGTTAAGTCCTCATGCTTACTTTAATCCATAGGTATCTAGACCTTCTCCATCTTACAAACTTTATGCTTTTACATAGACCTCATAGG
The DNA here is from genome assembly GCA_024086825.1 of Abrus pulchellus subsp. cantoniensis. NCBI lineage: Eukaryota > Viridiplantae > Streptophyta > Magnoliopsida > Fabales > Fabaceae > Abrus > Abrus pulchellus. Next base: position 20,652,281 of record CM044056.1, read on the forward strand.
TTCTCGTACTTTCTTAATCTAATAGGTCTCTATGCTCGTGGCATCTAATAGACTTTTACCTACCCACCTTATAGGCTTTCATGTTTGTTACTTTCAAAAATTCATCTCTTATCTATTGTGCAAGCCTTCATGCCTATATAGATTCTATGCTTATTATATTTCTTTGACCTTTATGTTTATAAATGCGTAAGCTTATTGTACCTCATAGATTAGAACGTTTATTCTTACAGGCCTCACTCACTTACCAACTAATCCCTCACGTAATTTCATCTCACCGGTTTCTACGTGTTTTCTTATAGGTTTGTAGGCTTTCATACTTGTTGCTTTCAAAAATTTATCTCTTGCCTATTGTGCAAGCCTTCGTGCCTACATAGGTTTTGTGCACATTAACTCCTAAGCTCATTGTACCTCATAGGTTAGCCCGTCTGTTCTTACTCGCTTACCAACAAAGCCCTCACGCAAGTTTATCTCATAAGTCTCTATGTGCGCTTTATCTCCAAGGACTTAGTGTCTATTGTAATCTTAGGCCTAATGCCTATTTTACTTTGTAGGCTTTTATGTTAGCTTATTTTAAAAGCTGTAGTGCCCATCCATCTTACAAGTACTCATGTTCATACATCCCTAAGGCCTAAGCCAATACATGTGCTTAATCATAAGCTTCATGTATTTTGTGCATCAAAGAATGTCGTGCTTGTTGCAATTCACAAGTCTCATGCTTCACATTTCAGAGGCAATCATACTAATTTTTCTTAAAGGTCCACATGCTCATTCCACCACTCATGCCCTTATATCCACAAACTTTACTCTCATTCTAGTTGGATCCTGCAAGGCTTTCTGTTATCTCACATGCCTATGTTTTATTCTCATCTTATACCCTTGCATGTTTGAATAATCTTATGAGCCTTATATATACCTCATTTTGTATGCCTTGTACTTATTCATTTCATACGCTCACATGCCTAGTATTCTTCATGGACCTTTTTGTTCCTACTCCTTTTCCAAAGCTCTCATGCCTTTCCTCATACCAAAAGTCAAGACTTGACTGACTTCTTTATTGTTCTACGAAAACTCAGTAGCTAACTATATCTTTAATTTTTTGTTAAAGCTTGAAATCTTATCGATTCCTTTACTTCTTATCAATGTCTGAAATATAAAATCTGACACTCAAATACAAGACCAAGAACAGGACCAGACCTTCTTCCTCTTCCTGACTTATCATCAAATGAAAGATAGAGCAAGCAAAACAAGTCCTCTCCTCTCCCCTCTTTACTTTTCTCAAAGTCCAAAATCTGACTGGCACCTTTTACATTTTCATAATGTCTAGAAACTAACGGGTTCTCCTTCACAGAACCTGTCTGACACCTTTACATTTTTTAAAGTCCAGAATCTGACTGGCGTGTTCACTTCATTGAAAGTCCAGGACCTGACTGGCATATTTACTTTCATCAAAAGTCCAGAATCTGACTGGCATCTTTACTTTCTCAGAAGTCCAGAACCTGACTAGCACATTTACATTTTCCAAAGTCCAGAACCTGACTGGCACCTTTATATTTTCCAAAGTCTAGAATCTGACTAGCACCTTCACTTTTAAAGTTTCCAAAGTCCTGAATCTGACTGACACCTTTACATTTATCAAAGTCCAGAATCTGACTGACACCTTTACATATTTCAAAAGTCTAGAATCTGACTAGCACCTTCACTTTTAAAGTTTTCAAAGTCCAGAATCTGACTGACACCTTTACATTTCTCAAAGTCCAGAATCTGACTGGCACTTTTTATATTTTCACAGTGTCTAGAACCTGACTAGTTCTCCTTCACAAAACCTGGCTCGTATACAATGCTTGTGTTACACAAGAACACAAATAAAATTAATTCACTTCTTTAGTTATTTCTTACAATAATAATATGAAAATTTTATTATTCATATTATTTAGTAAAAAATAATTAAAAAGGGGCAACTGTGAATACCCAATTTTATCTGGGTCCCCTTCAAAAATAAATTTTAAAATAAAAAATTAAATATAATTCTATTTTTTAAGAGGTTAAGAAAATAAAAAAAACTAATTTAAAATTTAAATTCAAATTTTTTCAAATTCTAAATTTAAAATTAGATTTAGAAATGGTCAAAGTTGTTTGTAGATTTTTTACTGGTCATCGGAAAATAAGAAAGCTTTTATTAAAAATAAATAAATAAATAAATAGGATCTAGGGTTTTAGAAAATGCCTATAAATAGGAAGTTTAGGTCTTTAGAGAGGGGACTTGGCAGGTGGACACCTTTTATTTTCTTTACGAAGATACTTTGAGAGTACAGAGAGAAAAAAAGAGAGAATTCAAGAGAGAAAGCTCAGGAAACGAAGAGAAAGAGGAGATTCAAGAGAGAATGAGCTCGAGAAACAAAGACAAAGAGGAAAAAGCTAAAAGAAAATCAATTGAGAGTTAAAAGCATAGTCCTATAGATCAATTGGAAAGAACATATCTAGAAGGTTGAATAAAAAGTCGACTAAAAACTCTGACTCATTACAAATGAGTCAACGAAAATATAATCCACTTCTCTTTATCATTCGGTAAGAATTACTATTTCCTTTTTATTTTGTTATTTCTTTTTTCTTTTACTCATCATATCTTTATATGTTTTTTCTTTCGTCTGTATTAAAGTTTTTTCCTTTTACAAAATCTAGTTTATCTAACTTAAAAACTTTTCCTTTTCTTATAAACCTACAAAATTTTTAATTTTCTTTTTAACTCTAAAATTTTTCTTTTTGCAAATCCCTATTTTTTTACATGAAATATTTGTTCATTTTGTAAAAAAAAAAAAAAAAACTGTTTCTTCAACCCATAAATCATTCATTTTCCAAAATCCTAAAGAATATTTTTTTTTCCAAGAACCATTTTTTAATGATAAACCCTCATATTTTTTTTTTGTAAACCTAAAAATCCTAATGTTCTTTTAACCCTAAAAACCCTCAGTCAAACCCTAAAAAATTAAATCCAAATCCATGAAAATTAATTTTTTTTCTAACTTTGAGTATTACCTTTTTTGCAAACCCTAAAAACAAACTATTTTTTTCTAACTCTAAATTATTCTTTTTTGCAAACCTTAAAAATAATATTTGTTTTTCTAACCCAAAATCATTCAATTTTTTTTTTTTTTGCAAGGTCTAAAACAAACAATTTTTTTAACCCTAACAATTTTCCAAATTATAAAATTTTTTTTTTCAAATCTTAAAAATTCTTTCTTTTCATAAATTCTAAAACTCCTAATTTCTTTGTATATCCTAACCTATAAAAAAAAACTTATTTCTTAAATTAAATAAGAGTTATTTACTCATCATATTTGTTTGCTCTTGTATTTATTTATTTATTTGTTCTGTATGTCTCTCGTTTGTTTCTTTTTTTTGCGTGCAAAAATCTCATATTAAAAGGTATATCAATTTTTCATTATTAAAAAAAGAGTCTTTTGAATTCACGCAACGGCCAAGTAATTTTGATAGAGTGGATGATCCACCTTCAACGTTGCTTGGATTGTAAGGGTTTATTGAGTAGCCGTGTGCTAACTTGAATCCTGTGCAGGAGTGGATTCACTTAAAAAATAATAATAAAGAAAAATCACATTTTCAAAAAAATAAAAAAAAGACAGAAAATCTTTGAAATTTATCCAAAATAAAATTTTCAAAAAAGAACTACATGGTAGCTTTGATTCTTACGTTACACAAGAAGGATACGTAGGAGCAAGAACCTGACGTGTCAAGTCTAATTTTTTTTCAGGTTCAAAATATTTTTAAAATTATTTTTAACTAAGATTAATTTCTAGCACATTTTTATTTATAAAAATAAAAAAATGAAATTTATTTTATTTTATAAAATAGAAAATAGAAAATAAAAAATAAAACATAAATTGTTAAGATAAATTTTTTTACTATATATTTCTTTAATACAAAAAAATTAAAAAAAGAATAATATTTTTACAAATAACCCATTCCTTTAATTCAAATAATTTTTATTATGTTTTCTTATTTTAAAAAATAAAATTAAAATCTCTTAAAAAAATTGTAAAAAATAGAAATAAATCTAAATATAATAATAATAACAAATTTGAAAATAGTAAAAAATATTAATTGGTTTCTTTTAGAGTGAAATAAATGTTTTTATAGTTAAAATAAAATTTTGCACAATTAATTAGAAAGTAGTCGTTTTAATCAACGGACGTCGTAAGGTGTTAATACCTTCCTTACACGTAAATGACTCTCGAGCCCAAATCTGGTTTCGAAGATTTTTTTTTTTAATTAAAAGTTTTTCCAACGTTTTCTTTAATAAACTTTGGTGGCGACTCGTTGTCATCGCAGTCCCGTCGTGACCCCGGTTGCGACATTGGCCTAACATCTCTTATGGAATCCTAGACTAAAAAACCAACAAGTTGGGTAGGAACAGATCCTGTGGTAGTGGTTGGGATGGAATTCGTTGCACTAATTCAAGAATTAAACTGTTGTTAGTGCTTGGTTTCTTAGGCCTCTTTAATTAAAATAGATATGAAAGATTATTTCATTATTTCTATTGTTTTATATAAAAAAAAATTTCTATGTTTTTCTTATAGGACATATGTGCAAAAAATGCTCAAAATCGAGTTAAGCTTACAATCAATCACATTAGGGGGTCTAAAAAATTAAAGAGAAGGGCGACTAAAATTGTAAGCTTTACAAATTAATTAATCTGACTATTTTTACCAAAATAACATGACAAAATTTGTTTTACCACTTATTAAATGAACTAGATGGCTGAGATTGGGCAGCAAGTGAGTAGAGGCACTTTATATATCTATACTCATAAGAAGAGTGATTGGAGTTACATAAATGATGAAGCTCAGATTATTTGTGTAAGTATTAATCTTTTATACACTTTTTAGGGAACCATTATTACTTAATATTCAAACTCCTATTCATATTTTTTAAAACTTAATCATACAGGAGAAAATTGTTGAGATTGAAAGTCAAGGAGCTAGTACAACAATCTCAACAAATGATTCACTAGGCCAAGTCTTTGGCAAAGAACATCCAAGCCAAGTTCGAGGTCTTGGTTTAGGTGTTTATCCTTCTCAAATGTTTAGCACTAATTATCAGAGATACAATAGCTATGTCTAAGTAGCTCTTCTGAAAGTGGTTTAGATGGCAGGTTATAACAAGAAATACAAGACCTGAAAATTCAATTGCTATTAGAGGTTGAAAAGAGAAAGGACATAGAGATGTTGATTGTTGAATTATATAAGAATGCAAAAATGCCTTTACCTAAAAGGATAGCTAATCGAGTTAATGATTTAGTAAGTTACTACTATCATTATTAATTATACATAGTTGATATAATTTAACATAAAATTATTGTATTTTATTTTGTAGCCCACTACTACATCTCCAGTGGATCAACCTTGTACATCACAGTCAGGCACATAATTCCTATAGTACACTTGGGATTGTACTTCAAACTTTTACTAAGTTATCTATGATTTCTAGTAGTATTTTGTACTTTTTGTGTTGGATGTAATTGTAATCCAATTATGAATGTACCTTTTGTTTGACATTGGTAATAGGGTGAGATCTTGTAATGTAATCTAATTGCGGGTTATCATTTTGAATGACACTTATGTCTTTATTTTTATGCTAAATTAAAGCTTCAATGATATAATTGTAATTCATAATAAGTTTATTTGTGAGTGTTTATAAATGACATTGTCCTTACTTCATTGTTGGAAGCCACAAATGGACCTAAAATTGTTGGAGAAGAATTCATGTTGATTGTTAGAGACATATTTACTATCTTTTGAACTGTTGAGGATAAAACAGAAGATTTTGCTTGCCTTCTAGGTAAAAATATGTTAAATTAGAAGTCATAATTGTTTCTTTACGTACTTCATCTTTCTTCTTAGTAAACTAAATTTGTTAGGCTAGTGAACAATTTTGGTTAATACTTGTGGTTGTTTTGCTTTACATATTTGGGGGCTCCATATTATGAATTTATGCTAATTCTTTTTATTTATTTACTTTTTATTTATTAATATTGCATAGTGTTCCATATTACCTTTGAAATGTCATATTATATGTTTTGAATTTATGTCCTTCCACCTGAAAATTTCAACTCTGGTGAGAATTTTTCCATCTACCTTTGAAATGTCACTTATAGTGTTCAATACTAGTAGCCGGACCTATGCAAGTATTATAATTTCAACATATAATGTTATTTCAGAATTTATTGGCATGGTTCTCTCTTATAGCCTTTCACTTAACATGTCCTTAGTATTTTCAATTCAAAATCAATACAATATAACAAATTATATAATATCAATGTAGAGGCTAAATCAATATATGCATATATGAAGTGAGGCCTCAAGTGAATTGGCCGATTGCTGGTAGAGTAGAAATAAATGAATTACAGGTATTTGTTACTAGTTTAAAACTACCTACACAATGTCCTGAAAAATGAGAGTTGAACACTTAAAATGAAGCACATATTTTGCTTCTTTAAATCAAAACAGATACGATATAGGCCTAATACACCATAAGGATTGATACATTATTTTTTAGTGTCTTGGTAAATCTTTTATGTTTGTTTATCTCACTTCTCATAGTAATTGTGAACTAATTCTTGTTTCTATTTAAAGGTTCTTGAGAAATGTCAGTTGCAAGAGGCTGTCCAAGAGAAAGAAGAGGGATTAGACTCTTCAGGTATGCTTAAAGTTTTGTTGTAACAACATTGGTGTGACCAATTCTTGTCTAATTATTAATGACTACAGATAAACTGTTATACAGTTGTTGAAGCTGGAGCAAACTGGAGCATGGGGCAACGAAAATTATTCTACTTGGAGCATGCTCTTTTGAAGAGAAGTCATATATTGGTGCTTGATGAAGCAACTAATTTGATTCTGCATAAAACTATCAGGATTGAGTTTGCATATTATACTGTAATCATGGTATCATGGTCACTATGATGGATTGCACTAAGGTTCTTGCCATTAGTGATGGTAAGTTGCATATTAACTACCCTGTGCCTCATCTCTTCCCATGATTTTAACGCCCTGAATTTTAGTAATATTATTTATTGATAATTTTATAAATCTAAATGTATATTCATGTGTGTATTTTTAGATATATGTTGTGAATATGTATATATATATATATGTAGATGGGTGTATGCATGACTGGTTGAGCTGAAATAGGCTAAGTGCCTAAATGTAAGGCGTGATACTGGGCTATTCTCGCTGTAGCGAGAGGGCCCTGGGAGGAAGGACCAGAACTATTGCCTTCTCGCTGTAGCGAGAGATGTCTCGCTGTAGCGACAGAGCGACAGTTTGGGGTGTATTTCTGGGTGCAGTCTCGTTGTAGCGCGAAGGTTTCGCTGTAGCAAGATTCTGCAGAAACCAGAGTGCAGTTTTCTCTGGTTTTTTCGCTGTAGCGAGAATATCGCGACCAGAAAAGGATTTAAAGGGAGTTAGGGTTCGAGGAGAGTTATTTCTTTCTCTCCCTTCGATCCTCTCATGCCCAAAGCCCTTTCCACCGATTAAATTGCCTCCAAAGCCGTTCGGGAGCTTGATTGAAGGTTGAATCCGTGTGGGGAATGCTTGGAGGTAAGTTTTAATGGTTAGGGTTTCAATTTTTCATCCCCTTTCTCTGTTTTCGTGTTTCCCCTGGGTTCTTATGGAGTTTCTCTATGTGTTTAGGATGAAATCCGTGAGGGGGAGCATTTCTTGGTGGATTTAGTGCGTGGGATGTCAATCCAAGGTAAGGGGAGACTCTACCCTACTACTTTATGTGTGATTTGCTGATATTTTGTGTGATATTATGATGTGGCTAAGTAGAGGGTAGGAAATTGTTGAGATATTGATGTGGGCACTTGTGCAGTTTATACATGTGTGTATATCTGAATGAACATTGTGAAAATGTAGGCCCGAGGGGCGTGTAATATGAATAGGAATAGGCTAGGGGCTGTGTGTGCTGTGAAAATGAAATGTAGGCCTAGTGTCATATAGTTGAACAAATATGGGCCTAGTGCTGTATACTCTTAAATGTGGGTTATGTGCCGTATATTGAAATGTGTGTGACTTGGGCATAGTAGCGCCGCTGTAATGTGCTATGAATGGTTCAACGATACACTGAGGATGTGGGAGATGAGGACGATAGAAATACCTTGGGAAAGAGGGAGTGGTGGTGACACTGACTGCGGAACGAGTGCACCACGGGTCACACACTCTCTTCCTGACTAGACCTTTGATCGTTATCTTTGCTGAGCAACCCGTGACTGCCCACGTGGTATCCGTGAGGCAGGGGTAACCGACAACCATTCATAGTGTAAATCTGTGATCACAGTGCTGTAGTGAATGTGGCTGACGTGCATATGCATTGAGTTTATGAATTATACTTATGGATGTGAAATGCTGCTTGTGATTATGCTTGGTTAATGTATTGAAAATATTCTAAAGGTGAGACTTTACATTTATTGTGTGTTTTTGGGTAGTGTAAAGTACTCACCCTTACATTCATTTTTCAAGTAATCAAGACGATCAGCACCAAGCTCAGTGAATGGGTAGATGGATTTGCTATAGGACTTAGAATATTATTTTAGAAAACTGTTGTATTAGAATAAATCTTGTAGCAACTATTTGATATAATTCGTAACTCCTTTCTTTATTTAAAATGATTGATGAAACTTGAATTAAAATAAAAATTTTATTATTTCAAAAATTTGTAAAATTTCTTATTTATTAAAAAATTAAATTTAAGGTGTTACAATGATAATTCTAATATACCACATGGTTTGACCGACAAAAAAAATTGGTTGGTTGATGAATAAGTCTTGTTGAGTCTAAGTAGTATATGCACTATTATAATACCCTATATAAATTTTACTGTTTTCATAAGCATGTAAGTTAAATTATGAGATGGGTGCATAAACTTGAAAAAAAAAAAGTATTTATGAATAGCATATATTTAAAATTATTGTCTTTCACCTATTAAATCATGATTGTGTTTTGCCTTGTTGTTTCAAAATTGTAATGAAGTAAATCTTGCTATTGCAATTTGTCCGCTGATTTTAAAGAAGCCTACAAAAGTAATTAATGCATGGTCGAATGTAGTAGCTGCATCCCTTCTTATTATAGTTCATTAAACTCATATATTGTTGTTGTACAAAAACAAATGTTAATTATAATTTTAACTTATTTGATCTATATTAATATTATTTTTTGATGAATTTTCATGTTTTTATAGTGTTTGAAGGACACTAAGTCTATGGATATTTTAATTTAAATTTGTTGTAATCAGGTTGAATGCGTAGTAATAACAAAATAAATTAAATAAAAAAAATATAATAACAGCTGTTAATAATTTTTTTTTAATTTTGAAATTTAGTGATAGTTTAAAACTGCTATAAAAATTATAACTTAACGATAGTTATAATACCAACAAATGCCACAATTATGTTAAAATTATTTTTTTAAAATTTTAAATTTAGTGATGGTTCCAACCACCACAACCTTTTTTTAATGTTTTTACAAACAAATTTTTTTTTATATATTTATATAATTTAGTGGTGGTTAAAACTGCTATAATTTTTTTAAACTTTTTTTATAATTTAACATCAGTTTCAACTGTCACAATCTTTTTTAAGAGTTATAATTTAGCGGTAGTTAAAACCGCAACAATCTTTATTTATTTATTTATATATATATATATATATATATATTAAATTTAACGGTGGTTTGAAATTGTCACTAATACTTTTTTAATTTAATTTTTTTTTAATTACTAAATTTTTTTATTTATTAACAGCCACTAAACAATTGATGTAAAAAAAATTTTTATGGTTTCAGAAAACTGCTACAATTTAGTTTAGTATCGACAATATTAATGTCAGTTAGTTAACTGTTGAAATATTATTTAATGGCAGGTAAAATCACTGCTAATTAAAAAATTTAACTGTCACTAAATATCAATTTTTTTTTGTAATGATTGTAATGCATGTATTATGACATGTTAATTAATATAAAAATATATGAAATAGAATTATCTTATTATATGAAAGTATGGATGATATGATTGTGATCACATGCGATCTACTGTACATTTGTTAACATAATATTCGAACTAGTACTATTTTAGTATATTTTATATTAATTAATGTTTTTTTGCATTGGTTTGTTTATTTTATAAAATAAAAGATTTAGTGGGGTTGAAGTACTCACCCTTACAAATTATTTTCAGGAAGTAAAATTGAAAAAATTACACAAGGTTAATTTGTTCTAAAATCATATCTTCGAGGACATTGTAGGAAAGACTCCTCTGATATGATTTAAACTATCTTGAAGATTGTAATATTTTTATTAAGTTTCTATTTTAAATTAACAAGAGTATGTAAATATTTTAATGTCAATTTTAGAATTTATGATACTTAGTTAAATTTTTATTATAACAAGTAATTCAAAGTGTTTGTAATATTGATAGTTGCATATTTTAATTATATTTTAAATTCAATTATAGATAGAAATTTACTATGCTAAATGATAGTTATTGATGTTTTAAACTTAAATGTATGTGATATTAATTGAGTAAATCATCAAGATGCAAATTTTAATTTTTATCTTATTTTAAAAATAAAAAAATTTTGAAATTAATTTTTTTAAACTTTTAAATATCTTTGAGTTTTCATAGTGAATAAAGAAATACAAATTTTACTTTTTTTTAATTCTTTAAACTATAAATATATAAATAATTCACTTTATTTTCTTTTTTTCATTATAAATTACTATAAAAATTAAAATATAAAATAAAAGATGTTACAGAATTGACTCTCTAATATCCCCTAGAGTTGTCATTTATAACAATTAATGTTGCAACAGGACAAATGAAATAGAAAGAGAAAATAATGAAGTTACCATCAAATTTTATTTAGAAAAAATATTGAAAAAATTAAATTAAAAATATTTAAGTTTAAAAATTAATTACAAGTAGAGAAGGTATCTAAGACTTTGTTTAAAATTTAATTAATTTTTAAGTAGGAAGAAGAAGGAAATGGAAGACTGACGATAATTCTTGTTTAAAAATTTTTAGATAAAATGAATAATTTTACAAATATTTCAAAATTCCCTGATCCTATTTTTAAGTTTTCTCAATTTTATAATTTTTTTTTATTAACCCTCCTCCCTTTTCTTTTCACTTCTCTTCTCTCATCCTTAAAATCCTATCTTTTCATTTTCCTTTAAACTTTCAAACAAAATCATACACTATATTGCATCTTCTAAAATAGTAATTCAAGTTAATTAAATAAATATAAAAAAGAATAAATAAAATATGTATAATACAAATTAAATTATAAAAAATTACTTTAACTTATACAGGATGTATTACAAAATTCTAAATTATGCTGTGCAATGATTTTATTTTTTAATTTTTTCGGTGTTGTGGACTAAGTTAAAAAACCATATAATAAAATCACCAAACTGTCAAAATTAAAATGAAAATGACTATAAAAAGACACAATTAACAAGTAATCACGACTAAACTAACTTCTATCAATATAGAAAAGCTGTTAGGAATATATAAGACTTAAAGAAAGCCATTACATTGCCTTTGATAAATTAAGATATAAACAATAAAAATAAAAGATACAAACATTCAACAAATGAGAAAAAGATAAAATAAAATAAAAAACAGACAAAATCACTTCAAGAACCAAGAGCACCATATCCACCGTGCTGAGGATACACCACCTTGATGCTCCAACCTTTTTGTACATTTGGAAATCAAATCTTGAAAAATGTTCACAACATTTCCTTAAAAACTTTAACTCAAGTTACCAAAGTTAATTTAATTAAGCCTAATTGTTAATTATCCTTAAATCCTTTTTAAGTGATTAAATTATATAATCAACAATCACTTGTATTGGTGAAAGAGATACTGAAAAGAAAGTTATAGGAATATAAATTTTTAATGTGGGACTTGATAACCCAAAAAACAAGAAATAAATAAATCTCAATCATTTGGATTTACAAACACGCTAAATTAATAGCTTTTAAATTTTATTTAGTCAATTTTTATTTTTCATATTTTTATTCTTTTATGTATGTATTTATACAGATAAATATATAAATTTGGTAATGTTAAATTAAGAATTTATAGACTATACCATGCATTGCACAAGTAAGTATCTTTACAATAGTAAAAGTATATAAATATTACTATTTTAACAATAAAATTTAAAAAATTAAAATAATAGAAGAAAATATATAAATAATGGATTATTAATAATAAAACTATCAATGACAACAAAATTTGTAAATTATTGGAATGAAAAATTTAATTATGTGAATTTTAATAATTTAATCAGTAAAATATGATTTTAATTAACTAATTTATTTTTTTATAAATTAATTTAAAAAATAGTTTTTTTTCATCTTACTAATAATTAATGTGATTAAGTTTTCATTTAATTTTCATTGCAAAAATTCCAAATATTTTTCTTTTGATTACAAATGATAATTGATATTTTTATTTATTTATGTTAGTCTATCGTTATTCTAAATCTGTTGTCCTTTAATAATTTGAAGCTTTTACTATAACGGGGGATTCAATTATAGTGCATTTATAAAACAGAAAAGCAAACTCCGTAACATTTAACAAGTTGTTAGGGAATTTATATAATGAGACAAAATCTATAATAAGGATATTTTTGTCAAAGTCTTAGTATAATATATTTATAATTAGCAAAACAATTTGTGTAAATTTTAAAAATAGAGACGGTTTGTGTAAAAAATGAAAAACATAAAAGAACTTATAATAATTTACAATAGTTTTAATTAAATTCATCATTGTTACTCTTTATCTTTACATCGAGTATTAAACAAAATCTTTGCTCACTATTTTATCTTACACCTTTATAAAAGTGAAGACACATCTTATGATAACATTTTAATATAAATAAAAATATATTATTAATAAAATTTATTTAATTAAAAAATAATAAGTGATTAAAATATTTTTAATTATTATTAAAAAGTAATATTAATATTCACACGAAACAAAGTTTATAAATATTTAAAGAATAGTACTTATGGAATTTTACTGATGTATATTTGATGATAAAATACGTGCCTTGCGTAATATGTTAAAAATAAATATACTTAGATTTCCATTTAAAAATATGAGAAATTGAAAATGTTAGAAAGGAAAAATAAACATGAATATGAGAAAAATAGAATTTTTTGATGGTTCTAATAGTGTAGATCAGTGTACGGCAGATGCCTTGCAAAGGTTATAGAGAAGGAAGGTCCCTCTTAAGTGTCTGATATTTTCTTGGCAATTGTTGTTGAATGCATTTCCTTGTAAAGGTTTGTTGATTGATTGTGGCGTTCAAATTGATGATATAACTTATTGCTTCTGTCTTAGAGGAACTTCCAACTCATTTATTTTTAACGTACTCATTTTCATCTCAAATCTGATACTTTACTACTATTGGCTTGGATTCTCACTAGTTTTGCCTTCAGATTTATCGACTCACTTGCTTTCTTAGGTTGGTGTTGGCTATAGTAAAAGAGAAAGAATATACTTATTAATTATTTGGGTAAGTACAGTGTAGTCTTTTTGGTTACATAGAAATATAATTATATTTTTTAATGGTGTTTTGGATGAGAGGGAAGTCTTAGATTTTATTATTTTAAGGTCTTAAAAATGACTATCACTTGTTAGTAAAGAAGAAGCTATTTTGTTAGCTGATTAGTATTTAAATCTACTAAATTCCATCCGTCTTAACTTTGTACAAATATATTTTTATTTTTTATTTTTGAATAAGTAATTTTTTTTCTATATATGGATTTTGAGTTCTTCTTAAACTCTCTCTAATAATATATGTTTTGCCTATAAAAAAAAAAGAGAAATAGAATTTTAAAATCATCCATGATAAATAGTAAAGAAAGTAAGTTTAAATATACAATAATTAAATAGATAGATATTCTTCAAGTTTTAAATATTTTTATACTGTTTTCAATTATTTTTTCTTTCTAATGTAATAAATTAGGCCTTTAATCTCTGCCTCAGCCCAGCGTTGGCTAAGACACTTGAGAGGGTTTCCTCTCAACTTCTGTTTCTAGTGTCTTCATAGGAAAATATAACTTCTTTACCCTATTGCAGGATTTTATTACTAGAATTATAGTTCTATTAAATAAAAAGCAATTCTAATAAGTGCTTGAGAGTATTGGAAAGAGCTTATAAAATAATTATAAATTTTGATATAATTTTTTAATTTATTTTAATAAACTTCTTGAAATGACTTATTAAAATAATTTTTAATTTTTTTAATAAATTTTGTAATCGAACATATGATATAATCCTTTGTAGAATAACAAGAGCATGGACTTAATGAATGATCCGTGAACACATGGTACTAAATAAGTTTCACCCATTTCAACAAATTATTAATAAAAGGCTCGTTGAAGAATTGAAAATAAACATTTTTATTGAAAATGATATTTTAATACATGGGACATCATTCCAGTTAAAATGTTTCATATAATAAAAAAAATTATGAAAAATCATAAAATTTAATTTAATATATTATAATTTTTAATAAAATTTATTTTACACAACTTCTTATCTTATGCAATGTTGCATAGACTAAAACGCTGGATTGAATTGAAAATCACAATAGAAATTGCATAATTTTTCACTTTTAATTCTTAACCAATGTCGTAAGTATTCCTTTACACTTTCTTTAAAACAAAAATAGTTTTATTAAATTTGTTCTTTAAAACTGAATTTAAGCATCTTAAAGTAGTACATTTTTGTAAACTGAAGACACTTTTATTACATTAAAAAAATAAAAGTATAATAAATATTTTATAAAATAAAATTTTATTATTTTTTATTGTTTAAACGAAACCTTAAATAAAGACTGATGTTATTATCAATTTTTACGATTAAATTTAAATATCTAAAAATAAAAATATTAAATCGTACTTTTATAATTTTAATATAATTTTATGAACATATTTTTGCTTTTGGGCAAGCATAATAATTTCCCTTTGGTTGTCAGTTGCTAAGACTGTAGAGTCTTCTCAATTAATATGAGTTGGTTACCCACCTCTGGAAGTCAAACCCTTCAATGTTTGGGGTCAGGAGAAATAGCCCATTGACTTTAAACATTGTTCTTCATCTTTAGAAAAGGACACCTTCACAAAATCTTACTAATTCACAGAATGAATCAGATCATGATCAGATTAATTCATTAACCAATTATGCAATTACTGTGGACTTAGTTTCTATTTATGTCTCTAGAGAGAACAACTCGTCAACCTTAAACCACAACAACATATGGAAACCTTGCTCCTTAATATTAAAACCATAATCTTCTATCGTTCCCACACGCTAACCCAATTACCATTAATTTTGTAAAATTCAATTTCCTCACGCAAAGGCCAATTTAATTCAATTCCCGTGTCATGAAATCAACACTTCCCGTCATAATGACCAATGGTTCTATAAATTGGGAGTAATTTGGTGCCAATTTTTTCATGCAAAACAAAGAAAAGCAAGAGTTACACTGAGAGGAACAGTAGTTTATCATACACTATGGCAAAGACCACTACTGCATGGTTGCTTTTAGCTCTCATTGTCATGGGAATTCTGAATGGTTCTGAAGCTGCAGGGAGAGGAGTCCCAGAAAAAGATGATCCTGTGTACGAGCCAGAACATTTTGGACTTCTGCCAATTATTTTAATACATCATTGGTCATTTTGTTTGTTTCATCCTTTGCTGTGTCCTTGGGGGTGGCTCAATGATCACAAAGCCATAGAACCTCACCATGGTATCCCTAAATTTGAAAGCTCAAGCCCAAGTAATGACCCAACTGTTCCATGATCAGTGATGGGCCAAGTGTCTTATAGATATCACTGCTTGTTAAAGTGATGTAAAAAGAGTTAAATAACTTATGACACCATGAATGGTTGTCGCCTATCTATTTGGGTATGTGTGGTCAAAGATATATAGTGTTATATTTATGTGGTATGTATATGCATTTATGTAGTGCCATGTTATATGGTTATGTGCTAAATTTGAAATAAAATTATTGAAAGTGTTTCGTGTCAGCTACTGACGAATTGACTCTAGAAGCATCTTAACATTTAGCATCCGTTTTCTTTTTTCTCTCTTCTAAATGCAAATTCATTTAGTTCCTATATCTCTATACCCTCCACCCAATTAGAGAAGAAAGACTTAACATTACAATTCTGTCATTAAAAATCCATGTTCATAAGTAATACAACTTCGGGTGATACTAATAAATCTTGCATATATTACATGAACTGTGCCCAACAAATAATAATGAAGGGCAGGCATAGGACTAGCAACAAGAAAGACATAGCTGGGGAAAATTCATGGATCACAGAGTCAATAAAAATGCAAAGCTCCAATAATAAAATTTTGAAGTCTTCAAGTGAGTGGACTGACTATTATTTGACAAAAGGAAATCACTTACAGAAACTTCCAGGTACCGCAACGGTGCCATACTACGGCTCATGGACCTTCCAAGTAGGAGACAAAAAGAAGCAACCGAGTTGGTGGTTGGAGAGAAAAAACGAGAGAAGAAGGATGTTAATTATACAAACGAAAGATATATGAAAATTTTCACATGACTTAAAATAAGGTGAATACGTTTTATGACACAAGAAATAAAATAAACCATTATGTATCTGTCTCTTCCAGACGCTGATCATGCTTACTCACTAAAGTTTGGACTTCATCTCCACTCCAAGGTAAAAGGCCCTTTCTAGCAAAATATAATAATTGATAAATTACAAGAGCTGTCACATTAGACACTCTTTCTTTCCAATCATGTTTGTTAAACATTTAAGCAAATGTTTACCTTTAGTATTTTTGTAGTTGTTTAGATTTTCTTTACTTATTTTTTGGGTCATTAAAGAAGGGGAAGGGGAAGTGAAAATTTTCAAGACCCAAGATTAAGTCATCTTACATATAACTTGACTTATATTGCAAGGTTATTCCTCCTTTACTTCTCACTCATATGAATAAAATTTGGACCTCATGCAACATTCGTTTCTCTCTAAGTTTTATATCAATGTGGAGAAGGAACTTGCCGATGACATTTTTGCATTTTTATTTCATCATTATAACCTATATATTTTTTCTCATTAAAAATGAAGTTATTGTTATCATAGATAACGTGTATATCTTCTTATTAGTGTTAGAAAAAATGATATATTTTTATTGAGAACTTTCTTCAAACAGAGAAATAAGATAATACAATCACAATACAAGAATTAACATAAAAAATCTAAAATTAAAAAGAAAAACTTATTATTGTTATCTAGGAAAAATAACAAAATAACATTGTAAAAAAAATTTGTACCCACATCCTTTAAAATAAATATCTAAATATCTCATAACATTTTTAAATAAGAGAATAAAAAAAGTCATATATAAACTTAAAGTGTTTTTAATTAATATAATTTGAAATAAATAATTTGAGGTCAATATATAACTTTGATTTTCTTATTCTTTTACAAATCTAGTAAGTAATGTGAGATTTGTTCCAAAATATTTTATTTTAAATAATTTTAAAAATTTTCATTAATTAAAATAAATATATCATTTACTTTCATTATCTACAATGACAATGATAGATCAAAACACATCTTAATCAACATCAATCAATGTCCACGAACTATTTCCACATGCTTTATAATAATGTCAACTAATATTTATGTATTATCACCGTAGACTTTGCATTAACTTCAACCAATCAATGATCAAAATAAATTCTTTTTTCTTTTGAAGATTCAATATATAAATAAAATTATAAAAGCTTTGAAATATACCAAACATATATTGTTATTCCCACAAACTAACCTTAAAATAAATAAATAATTTTAACATAGGAATTTATTCTTATGCTACAATGAAATAGAGGGCAAAATGAGGTAGGAATAGGAGGCAAAATGAGGTAGGCTTATTTTCTAAATTGGTTAATGATATAAACTTATATGTAAATTAACAAACTAAACTTTTTAAATAAATTAAATATATACTATCAACTATTATTATTATTATTATTATTATTATTATTATTATTATTATTATTATTATTATTAGTTATGTTTATTTAAATGGGTTGGCCGATTAGATCAAAAGGCTCTTTAAAATAGTTTGAAGCTTTTTTTTTTTTAACTAAAATAAGTTCTAAAAGGCCTAATCTAATCTACTTAGCAATTGGAGCTAGGCTTACGCTTGACATGTTTTAAAAAATGACCCAACTTTTCTCTGTCCTTATTATAAATACTTGAAAGATTGAAATATAGTATTTACAAAATTTTATATATATTAGAAATAAATCCTTGCTTGTTAGAAAAGCAAGCCTTTGACAAACTAGATAACACCAAAATTTATGATAAATAATATAAGTTATGTTTCTATTCTATTCGTTTATTTATAAGTAGATTTACCAAAATAAAAATAGCTTTTGAGTCACTAAATGTAAAACAAATTGAAATAAAGAAATAAAGCATCATAACATTTGAACCAGTAGTATATTTATAATGTCATAAATTCAATTGTTAAATATTTAAATAATTGATAAAAAAAAATAGATCCAATTATACATTCAATATAAATATAGCAAATAAAAGAGATAAAGTATTCTCAACTTATATCTTAACAACATTTATACTCTATTTGAAAACTAAGGTTATCCAAAGTTGCACATCCATAAAACATTCAAAACTAAGTTAATTGAGATTTCTTAAAGCTTCTCAAAATTTGGGCAAGTTTAATACAGAATTGGGGAAAATGATACTTTGAAACATTTAAAAAAGTAGAACAAATATAATATTTCAAATTAGTTAGAAACGTAGACAAATACATTGTTCAAAGTTGTTCAAAGTGAGGGCTAGCAACGCCCAAAACATTTAAAATGAGGGCAAATATAATGTCCAAAATAGATCAAGAATAGGGTAGATATGACACCAAAAATTGTCCAAAATTAGGATCGTATGATTGTCTAAAGTTTGCTAAAACAAGAACAAACATAATGTTAGTAAATGCATTATAAACCTTTATATTAAGGACATACTTTCTTTATATCACAAATTTATTTTAATAAATAAGGTATTTCAAATTAAATTATTTTTATAAAAATATAATGATATTCTTAAAATAGTAAATATAACTTTGTATGGTATAAAGTAAATGACTTAATTGTAATATATTATTAAATATTATTCTTAAAAAAATCTCTAGTTAAATATTTGGACAATATAATATGGTAAGACTATCGTGAGTGGATTGATGATTAAGTCTCATAGATTATGGATATGAAATATCAAGTCATTATACAAGTACATATTAGGAGTAATGACATATTGGACTAACATACCATGAAAATGTCATATAGATTGTTATATGAGTGTTATAAATAATTCTCAATGTAATAGTAGTATATGTAATCTTTTAACTTCAAGTTACTAGGATTTCTACATGGTGTATTCTATATTTTAATACCATCAAACATCACATGTAACAAGAGAATCTTAGAGTTAAATTTAGGTGTACAATAAATCATGTGGAAGATTTAAGTGATTTAAATAAAATTTGTCTCTCTCATGTAACAGAAGTTATGAAATCTCTAGATAAAGTCAAACTACTAAATGTACAGTTTTATTCATTCAGTGAAATGAATATAAAATATATTTTTTTATTTATTATTATTACATTTTATGTTACTCCTTCCGTTTCTTTTTATCTGTCTTCTAAGGTTAAAACACACAGAATAAGAAAACCATTTAATATTTTTAGATCACTAAATTTTGACATCTACTTTCTTGATTTACCCTTGTATTTTTTTATTAAATTATTTCTAAATTGAATTTTGACTACTCCATAACTTACCTAGAGTTATTAGTATTAATAAATGTTCTAAAAAATTAGTTATTCACGAGATATTCCTAACTTTTCCTTCTTAGCAATATTAGCTTTTCATTCATATCCCAATCCACACCATTTTGTTGCAATTCATTAAATCATCTTATACTGTCATAAACTTCAATCTACCATTTCCTCTTTCATTTTACAATTAAAATTTGTTACCACTAAAATTTTTCACTTTGAATTCTTCCCTCCAATAATTGTTAATGTAGATTTCAATTGATTCATTATTTAAAATGTGTATATATTAGTCTTCAAGCTTAGAATTTTCATAAAAGACATGGAAGCAACACTAGACTTCTTAACATAGATCTCAACCTTGAATCCATGCCTCCCGTCATTGATAATGAAGACCTTCATCAAGTTTTTGCAAAAGAAAACCAATCTTAGTTGTTGATTTGAACATTGATGTAGAAGAAAGTTGTGATCTTGATCTCATTAATGTCATTCCAATATTTCCTCAACAGTCTCCATTATCAACCCAATTTCACTTTGATTTAAATATAGCACTACTTGATGCCAACAATGATAACCTTGAAATATTAGTCGCAAATATTGATAAGGTTGGCAACAATGATAACATCGAACCATTATTTGATTCAAATATTGACGAAGCTAACAGTGATTTGAATACTGACGAGGCCAACAACGTTCATACTTCAGGTACATAGCATGTCTTTGTATTTATATATATATATATATATATATATATATATATATATATTTTTTTTTTCTCATTGGATGGATTCTTACTCTATGAAAACTTAATTATTCAATTGCTATAGCAGTACCAAATTATGAATCACTAGTACTATATGATACTTTTATGATTTTAATTTATTAAGAACAGTTTTTATGAAAATTTAGATTTATGATAGTTTTATGTGATTAAGCATTAGATAACCATTTTTTCACTGTTGGCTTATGAATATGGTCTTTTTTTAAGTTTATTAAGTAATTGAGTAAAATGTTTATGAAGATTTACAATAATTTCAAGTACTTAAGCGAATACACAATTTTCACTTTCTCATGATTTATTAAACTCTGATTTCTTCACGTTGATGATGAAGACCAATCTAATATGGAAGAAGCACCATCCCAAATTCCACAAAAGAGGTTAAAATTGCTTGACTAATGAATAACGCATCGCTATTAGTCATATTTTATATGAAAAAATGTCCTGATGGATGATTGAGAAAAGGTGTGACAAAGGCATTGGCTTCATTGTTTAATGTTTCAATGAAAAATATTCAGCGTATATGGAACTAATCAAAAGAAAGTGAATTAGGTGATGTGTCTCAAAGGAGGGTAAGGACTTGTGGACAAAAGAGAATTCAAATTAATGATGCTCAATTTCATCCAATTCCTTTATGTCAACAAAGTTTTGATTCACAAGGTAACAAAGTTTTTTATGGAAAAATTGGCATTTTCCCCTTCATTACTCAAGAACCTGCTAAAAGGACCAATGTGAACCAACTAGCGAGAACAATGGAAACAAAAGTAATAACTTCAGTAAATAGAGAAATTATAATAAAGGTTCTAATTAAGAAAGTACTACCCCGCTATAAAGGAAAAATGGCCAAGGATGGGTTGGAGCACCCAATATTTATTTAGCAAGATAACGCTAGAACACATTAGTCGTAATGATGATGAGTTTCTTAAAGCAGCTTCACAAGATGAGTTTAATAGTGCATTTGATGTCTCAACCTGCTAATTGATAAATCCACATTTTACTATATTTTTAGCCTAGTTTTTGTTAATAAATAAGTAGTAAAGTGATAAGCAAACTTGAAAATATCATAAAAATTGCATTAATATTCATAATTGTGTAAATAGTTTTGATTTTTAGATTTTTAGTCCAATTCTGAACAATTTGACTTAAAAGTGACTTAATCCTTGTGCAGAAGCTTGAGCTGAGAATTTGAGTTGAAGATTGAAGTGAAGAAAGTAGAGGAATTGAGCCTAAAAGATGAAGAATCAAGTATTTTATGAAGGCGTAATCACTCTGAGTACATAGAGTAAACACTTTGAAGAATAAAATTCATGAAGATCAAGAGAGTAGCTACTTCAAGTGTTCAAAGTAGCTACGCAATTGAGCACATAGCCACTTCAAGTGCCCAGAGTAGCTACGCAGAGCGCGTAGCCACTTCAAGCGTTCAGAGTACCTACGCCCAAGGCTAATTTAGAACTGCACAATGCGCGTAGCTACTTCAAGTGATCAGAGTAGCTACACAATTAAGCACGTAGCTACTTCAAGTGCATAGAGTAGCTACGCAGTCAGCGCGTAGCTACCTCAAGTGTTCAAAGTAGCTATGCAAAAATAACAGAATTTTAAATATCACTTCTAAGTGTCAACTTTGAATGATTTGAGTTCTTAAATCACCTTTAGAAGCTTCTAGAAGACTTTTGATGCTAGAATTTTCAGAGATTAACATATAGAAAGGCAAAAGGCAGAAAAAAACATATAAATAGAAGTTAGAGGTTCAAAATAAGGGGCTTTGGTTCATTTTTGTTATTTTTCACTTTGTAACTGTTTTTGTAACACCTTAAATATAATTTCAATTGAATAATAATTTCACAAATCGGATAATCAGATTTTCATAAAAGATTTCAAAATAAGTGAAGGGTTACAAATTAATATCACATAACTGCTACAGGATTAGTTTAATTACAACAAATTTCAAAATAAAATCAGAATCCTATAGCAGTCCATCTGTCCCTTCACTGAGTCTGGAACTGATCGTCTTGATTACCTGAAAAATGAATGTAAGGGTGAGTACTCTACACTACCAAAACATACAATTAAGCATAGAGTCTCACCTTTAGCACATTTTCAATACATTAAACAAATACAGGCACAGGCAACATTATCACATCCACAAGCATAAATCATGAACTCATGCATACGCACGCCAGTTACACTCACATTGACACTATGGTCACAGATTTTCACAATGAATAGTCGCCGGTTACCCCCACCTCACGGATACCACATGGGTAGTCACGGGTCGCTCAACAAAGGTAATGATCAGAGGTCTAGTCAGGAAGAGAGTGTGTCACCTGTGGTGCACCCGTTCCACAGTCGATGTCACCACCACTTCCTCTTCCCCAAGGTATTTCTACCGTCCTCATCTCCCACACCCCCAGTGTATCGCTGAACCACTCACAGCACATTACAATGGCGTTACACCCCCCAGTCACACACATTTCAGTATAAGGCACATAGCCCACATTTAGCAGTTACGGCACTAGGCCCACATTTCATTTTCACAGCACACACAGCACATATCCCACAATTCATTCAAGACACAAGGCCCCTAGCCTATTTCCATTCATATTACACGGCCATTGGGCCTACATTTCCACATAATATTCATTCAATTATATGGCACAAGTGTCCATACCCATTCACAACATCCAGTACATAATTCACATCACATATCTTAGTAATTTCCTATCTTCTAACTCAGCAACATCACAACATTCCACAGAATAACAACAAATTACACATAAAAGTGTAGGGTAGAGTCCCCATTTACCTTGGATTGAAGACCCACGCCAGAACTCAACCACGAAAATGCTCCCCACACGGTTTTCGGCCTAAATACACGGAAGAATTTCATGAGAACCCCAAAAATCACCAAGAACAGAGAAAGGGAAGGAAAATGAAAACCCTAATCATTTAAAACTCACCTCCAAGCGTTCCCTATACAAATCTGAGCTCCAATCTCGCTCCCAAACAGCTTTGGAGGCAATTAATCGGTGAAAAAGGATTTTGGGGATGAGAGGATCGAAGGGAGAGGGAGAAATAACTCTCCTCGAACCCTAACCCCCTTTAAATCCTTTTCTGGTCGCGACACTCTCGCTATAGCGAGAATGCAGAGAGGTCCCCTCGCTATAGCGAAAAAATCAAAGAAAACTGTACTCTAGTTTCTTCAGAATTTCGCTACAGCGAGACCCTCTTGCTACAACGAGACTGCACCTAGAAATGCACCCCAAACTGTCGTTCTCTCGCTACAGCGAGACGTCTCTCACTACAACGAGAAGGCGATAATTCTGGTCCTTCCTCCGAGGACCCTCTCGCCACAGCGAGAATAGTCTAGTCTCATGCCTTGCACTTAGGCACTTAACCTATTTTAGCCCAACCACTCATACATATACACATATATATACACATCCATGTACTTAATACACATAAACATCATTTTCAAATACATCAACACACATATGAATATATGTATGTGTGTATATATATATATATATATATATATATATATATATAAGAATAATAATAATTAATATTACCAAAATTTGGGGCGTTACAGTTTTAACTTCCAAGGGAAGTCAGAGAGAAAGATTGGGAGTGACTTTCAAGCTTTATTTCTAGAGGAATTAGAGTGAAGATTGGGTCTTTAAAGATGTTCTTCTGCTTCTTGCTTCTTCTTTTCTTACTTCTCCTTTCTCCATTGTAATGTTTTTCTAAACTTTTTTGGTTAGGGATCTATGGATCCAGATTTGATGTTGTGATGTAATTGTGGATTGATTCTTGAGATTTTAATTGAATTGAGTATGTGATTATGTTCTTAATGCAGTTGTGAACTAATCCTTCATTCAATTAAAATTAGAGAAATTTTCATCAATGAAAATTGAGTTTATTTCTCAGATCTAAATCATATGCCTAGGTTATTGAGATCTTAGGAATAAGTATCATGATCTAGTAATCCTATAATTTTCAGAACTTAATGCAGTTTTGATTAAATTTTACCTAAGGGATTAGGGAGATTTAATTAGATATTAGGATCAATGAGGCAAGGAATTGTCTTTTGGTTAAAGCAGTGAAATTGATTATCAATAAATTAAAATTCTCAATAGTTCAGAACATGATTACATTGCAATTGAAAATCTGGTGAAGTGATTCCTAACTATTTTCCATATAGCATTCTTAATACAAAATTTGTATTCTGTTTTTACAGCAAGTTTATTACCTTTTATTGTTTTTATTTCTTACTTTCACATGTTACAAACCTCTCAATGAATTCTTTTTCTCAACGAATTGTTAAATTATGAAGTGGTAATTGAAATAAGATCCTTGTGGATGATACTTGGGGCTCATATTGAATTTCAAATTTTATTACTTGCTACAACTACCTAGTACACTTGCTAGTTAGTTCTCCAATTGTGTGACACTAATTCTCCGGACTTGAATGTCTTGGACCTTGGATTTTTCAGTGCCATATAATTGATGATTGATTCTTGTTTGAGATGTTTAAAAGATTTGTCCCAAATCCTCATTAAAATTTAAACAAATTAATGTAGTACTAGGGTTACCCTAGATTATCTCCCGTGAACATTGGCTATTAATCTTCATTAGACATGTTGAAGGCATTAATTGAACAAACAATTAAAATAAGGGGTTTTGTGGTTTCAAATCGAAATAAAAAGTAATGAGCTGACAAGTTTAATGAATTCAAACAATAGAAAACAGCAATCCTTAGTTCATCCACAAAGATTCTATCCTCATTCCACTCAAGATTTAACATTCATCATTTCTCCCATGAATTAGGTTAATTTAACAAGCGAAAATCAACCTTATTATCCTAATGAAATTATGCAATTTGCTAGGCTCTAATCTCTCATCCCAAAGTTACGCAACCTTAGAATTAAACCTAGGCTTAAG
Organism: Abrus pulchellus subsp. cantoniensis; assembly: GCA_024086825.1. Classification (NCBI taxonomy): domain Eukaryota; kingdom Viridiplantae; phylum Streptophyta; class Magnoliopsida; order Fabales; family Fabaceae; genus Abrus; species Abrus pulchellus. Next base: position 20,677,923 of record CM044056.1, read on the forward strand.
CAATCCCTAGTTTAGAATCTCCTTAAAATGAAATTAGGGTTAATTGAGCAATACCCCCCCTCATTCACCATTAATTCAATTCAAGAGACAAGGAAGAAGTAATTCATGAAAAGAAAGAAATTATATTATTATTAAAATCAAGGAATTCAAGAATCCGTATGAATTTACTAAGGATTACACAAAATTTAGCCTCTATGGAAATGGGGGTTAAAAACGCAGTTGGGAAGTACAGAAAACTCATTAACATTAATGTAAAAGTAAGAGAAATGAAAAACCAAAGCCTAGGTTGGACCCTTGGCTGTCACCCAAGGTTGCCCTAAGCACTGGAAAATGTCTTAAATTTAGTAAAAAAGAGAAAAGGTTCAAAAAGTGTAAGAACTCATTACCCTAATTTGGTAAAAATCTATTTATACTAAAGCTGGCGCCGCCCAAAGTAGTTACTTTCATAGTAAACACGCGCAGCATCAGTTGAATTTTTCCTCTCTGGAGTGATTACTATGAATATTCATAGTAACCACGCGCAACACTGGGACAATTCTGCATGCTCTGGAGTGACTACTATGAATATTCATAGTAACCACGCGCAAGTTTAGTAGATTCTGGGCTGCTGTAGTTGTCACTTTAAGCTTTGAAAGTGATCACTTTGGTCCTTTTGCTGGAAATGGCTTGCTGTAGTTGTCACTATCAATTTTGAAAGTAGTTACTTTCACCTCAAATTCCTCAAAATCCAATAATTCTTCAAAATAAGCTTGGGGATTCTTGCCACATTATTCAAATGATCAAAACATGTAAAATAAACTATCTAAATCAATGTAAATTAACCCAAAAACTAAGAAACCTATATTATTTAGCATTATTGGAATATTCATCTTATTTACACTATCTAAGTCTATTCTTTTCTATAAAAAGTAATAAATGATGTATAAAAATATAGTAAAATGTGGATTCATCACAACCACAAACTTAAACTTTTGCTTGTCCTCAAGCAAACCAAAATTCAAAGACTTAAGTAAAAAGGGTTGAACTTATAAAAAAAAAAAATTCTCAAAATTTTTCTGTTCTAATCTTTCAACTCTTTATATGCACTTTCTCCATTTCAAAATCATGGAGTCATTCAACAAAGAAAGCACACTCATATCAATTAATTTTATGCAAAGTCCCATACAAGTGAAACAAAAATTCAACAAGGTTCATCATACTTCGCACAATGCAAAGAGATTATCTAGCTCACAAGGTGGTGTTTCACTCTTCAGTCGTCAATGTTTCAGGCTAGGTATTTTCCCTCAATACATGCAAATTGCTCTACCCTACCACATTGTTGCCCATATTCTCAATCTCACAATAATTTACCTATCAAAAGGACTTGGTTGGTCACAAATAGGGATAGGTAAGGTTCAATTTGATCATGGAGGGTCAAAAGTTCAAGTGGGTTTTCAAGATAAGGGAATCCTTTTGAGTGAGTGAATACATCAATTAGAATGAAATGCATTAAATGAGGTAGCTTAAGAGGTTCAAGCATTTTTTTTTCCACCTTGTTTTTCATCATTTTTCATTATGTGAAGATCTCTTCAATCTCTTGGACCTTGTTTTAGCAAAAATGGGATGCGGGTGATTACTATGAATTTTCATAGTAATCACTCCAGAGGCACCTTTCTCAGTTATTTTAAAAGAGGTTGCGCGTGGTTACTATGAATATTCATTGTAACTACGCACATCAAATGTTCAAAAATTGGTTTCTGTAGTGGTTACTATGAATATTCAAAGTGACCACTACAGAGGCGCCCTTCATGTGTATTTTCCCAAAGTGTTGCGCGTGGCTACTATGATCTTTCATAGTAGTTACGCGCAGACCAATGAATTTAAAAGCCTTCAAAGTGGTCACTATGAAAATTGAAAGTGAGAACTACAGAGAGCAAAGTCACATACCTTTGTGGAAAGTGACCACTATGGCTTAGGAAAGTGATTACCTTCATGGCAAACTTCAAAATTCTTTCTAAAGTGAATGCTTGGTGCCATGGAAATGATTATTCCTCCCTCTCTACTTGGACTTCCATGAATATATTCATAAATTGAGTCCAAATAAAGTAATTTTTCCTCTACAAAAATTATGAACAAATCATCAATCAAATAATGAGTCAAGTGTTGAACAAAATGTTTGTGCAGCATGAACTAAGCAACATAACTAGTAACACAGCTCAAATGAAAGAATGCTTATTAAAATTAAAAGAGAACTAGAAAGTGCTATAAAAACTATGAGTTGCCTCTCACAAAGCGCTTCTTTAACATCACTAGCTAGACGTTCTATGGAGCTCTCACTCCAAAATAACTAAAGAATCAAGATTAGCTGGAGGTTGATCTAGGAAAACTTCCTCCACATTGGCCTCAAGTGTAGGATTCCCATGGAAAGGCTTTAGGTGATGGCCATTCACTTTAAAAACCTTGTTTGTGGATTTACTTTTTACCTCCACTGCTCCATAGGGAGAAATAAAAGTCACAATGAAAGGTCCGATCCACCTAGATTTGAGTTTTCCAGGCATGAGCTTTAGATGGGAATTGAACAACAAAATCTTTTGGCCTATGAAAAATTCTTTCCTTGTTATTTTTCCATCATGAAAGGCCTTTGTCTTCTCTTTATAAATTCTAGAGTTTTCATATGATTTAAGGTGCAGTTCTTCTAATTCTTGCAAGTGCAATTTCCTTTGTTCTCCAGCTTTGTCTATGTCCATATTACAGGCTCGAACTGCCCAATAAGCATGATGTTCTACTTCTACTAGAAGGTGGCAGGCTTTTTTATAGACAATTCTGTAAGGTGACATTCCCAAAGGAGCCTTGTATGCTGTTCTATGAGCCCAAAGAGCATCATCAAGACGCTTGCTCCAGTCTTTCCTATTTGGCTGAACAATCCTTTCCAAAATCCTTCTAATTTCTCTGTTGGAGAGCTCAGCCTGCCCATTAGTTTGAGGGTGATAAGGTGTAGATACTTTATGCACTACTCCATACTTTCTCAGTAGAGTCTCAATGGTTCTATTGCAGAAGTGGGTACCTTGGTCATTAATCAAAGCTTGAGGTACTTGATCGCGAGTGTCGCGCTCGGACAAATTAATAAAAATTGAATTGCATAAAAATTATGTAGTAAGAGGTGCAATCCGAGTCGTCTCCCAATGATGATAACGTTATATGATTATAAAATTAGAGAGAGTTTGATTTATAGAATAACACTAATTAGAATCAAAAGTTAACAAGAATTAAAAACTCTAATCCAAGAATTTAGAAGAACTACGACCACTCTATCATCGGATTCCAAGAAGATGCATCAACCACCAAATAAGTGATTAACATTAAATTCGAATGAAACCTCAATTCAAATTAAGCATTTACACGAGAACCCTCATGCATTCGATTAACACACAATTCGTTCAAAGTTGAGAAACCTCTAGAACCTAATTGATTTGAGTTAATTTAATTCACCAATGCCATTAATCTTAGATCTCAAACCTAAAAATCTAATTCACACTCCTTCAAGAATTAATTACATACATCAACTAATAATATATAATCAAATAACTGCAGAATTATCAATCCAAACGAAGAACATCAATTCGAAATCATAATTAGCAAAAAGAGAAAGAAGGAAGAGATGAAACCGAATTTGTTGTTGAATAAATTGCGAAACCGATCCTCAAGAGTGTCTTAATCCTTTTTCAATCCTTGGACTAAATGAAAGTCTAAGCCTTCAACAATGGAGGAAAACGAAAAGTAAAAAAGGAAGAGAAAAAAAATGAGAGAGAGAAGAAGAAGAGAAGAGCCAAAAAGTAAATTCAAAATTCAAAATTCCATTTGTCACTTTTTTCCATTTTTTGGCTATGAAAACGGCCTCTTTTTGATTCGTGGCCTGAATAAAAATTGTAGCCTTGGATGTCAGCTTCAAAATGCCATTAGAATGGGCTTAATCGGATTTCTGTGGAGTGAGATATGGCCCAAATACTGCACCTTGCTCAGGATCCGTGATTGCAGCGTTCTGACTTGTTCCAGGCCTAGTTTCAGCTTCTTATAATCATAATTGGTTTCTGACTGCTCATAGGAATTATGCACCTTTCTCTTAGCTTTCATACAAATCAAGAATCACAATGAAAGGAGTTCTACAACTCAAGATATGGTCCAGAAACCAAAATAGTATCAGAATTTGCCAAATATTGGAAAAATTAAATAAAACCTAAATAAAATTCAAACATCATAAAATGATCCAATTCAACCAATTAGGAATAAAAGAGGATTAATGAGCTAGGAATGAGAGAAAATAATATTAGAAAAATCCAATTGATCAGTACTCCAAACCTACAAAACAAATGAGTACGCACAAAATCTGCAACCACTCTTGAATCATTAGTTCTTGTAGGCTTAGCCTCTACCCACTTAGAGACATAGTCTACAGCAAGCAAAATATATAAGAAACCAAAGGAAGGAGGAAAAGGACCCATGAAGTCTATACCCCAAACGTCGAATACATCACAGTATAAAATGGATTGTTGAGGCATTTCATTCTTCAAGGTGATTACCCTTCCAGTTCTTTGGCATTTCTCACATGTAGAACACACTTGCCAAGAGTCCTTGAAGATTGTAGGACAATAAAAACCTGCCTCCAGTACTTTCCTTGTAGTACTTTGGGGTCCAAGGTGGCCTCCTACAGTGGATGCATGCCATAAATGCAAAATTGATGCAGTTTCTTCCTCAGGAATGCACCTCCTAATTACTTGATCACTACAGAACTTCCACAAATAGGGGTCATCCCAAAAGTAATGATTGGCATCATTCTTGATCTTTTCCCTTTTACTCCTTGGTGCATCTGCTGGAAAAACTGCTGCAACTAAAAAATTTACAATATCAGCAAACCAAGGGAACTTTAAAGTACACAACTCTAATAGTTGCTCATCAGGAAAATCATCTTTTAGAGGAGTGAGTTCAGGGACTCCCTCTATCCTACTCATATGATCCGCCACCAGATTTTGTGCTCCACTTCTATTCTTTATCTCTACATCAAATTCTTGAAGTAGAAGCATCCATCTTATTAGTCTTAGCTTTGAATCTGTCTTTTTCAAAAGGAACTTAAGAGCAGAATGATCAGTAAACACCACAACTTTTGACCCTATGGCCAATAGTTCCTTTTCAGTTATGGTATAGTTACACTGTGCAGGATCCAAAGTCCTAGATGCATAATAAATGACATGTGGATCCTTACCAAACCTTTGTGCTAAGACAGCACCCAGAGCAAAATTGGATGCATCACACATGAGCTTAAATAGAAGTGTCCAGTTTGGTGGCTGAATGATGGGGGTTGTGGTCAAGGCTGTCTTTAGACAATCAAACGTCTCTTTGCACTTGGCTCCAAACTCAAAATCAATATTTTTCTGTAGTAACTTGGAGAGAGGAAGGGCTATCTTGGAAAAATTCTTGATAAAGCACCTGTAAAAACTAGCATGGCCAAGAAATGCATGCACCTCTCGTACACAAAAAGGGTAAGAAAGCTGTGAAATGAAATTAAGCTTAGCAGGATCTACCTCAATTCCCTTCTTAGATATTATATGTCCTAAGACTACCCCCTGCCTAACCATAAAATGGCATTTCTTAAAGTTCAGAACAAGGTTAGTCTCTATACATGTTTGTAAAACTCTATCCAAGTTTCCTAAACATGTAGAAAATGATGACCCATATACAGTGAAGTCATCCATGAAGACTTCAATACAATGCTCAACCAAATCAGAAAATATGCTAAACATGCATTTTTGAAATGTACTGGGAGCATTGCAAAGCCCGAATGGCATTCTCCTATAATGCAAATGTACCAAATGGGCGTGTAAAAAGGGTCTTCTCCTGATCTTCAGGAGCTATGCATATTAAAAATAACCAGAGAATCCATCTAGGAAACAGTAATGGGACTTACCTGCCAGGCACTCCAGCATCTGATCTATGAAAGGTAGAGGAAAGTGGTTTTTCCTGGTCACCTGGTTGAGCCTCCTGTAATCAATGCAGACTATCCAACTGTTCTGCACTCTAGTGGACAAAAGCTCATCCTTCTCAGTCTTCACCATTGTAATCCCTGACTTTTTGGGCACCACCTGAACTGGGCTCACTCATGTGTTATCTGATATCGGGTAGATGATGCCTACCTGGAGTAGTTTGGTGATCTCCTTCTTCACTACCTTCAATATGATCAGATTTACCCTGCTCTGGGGCTGTCTCACTGGCTTGGGTCCTTCTTCCAACAAAATCTGGTGCATGCATAGGGAAGGGCTGATTCCAAGGATGTCAGCCAAGGTCCATCCGATAGCCTTTCTATGCTTCTGAATCATATCAAGCAACTGCTCCTCTTGGTCCTCATCAAGCTCAGTGGATATGAACACAGGGAGCTTCTCACCTGCTTCCAAATAAGCGTATTTTAAATGCTCAGGCAGGGGATTAAGCTCCAAGGTGGGAGGCAGCTCAACTGAAGGCAGTGCTTTAGCACTTTTATTTGAAATGATTTCTGCAACATTTAAACCATAAGGGTTAGATTCAATTATACTTGCTGTACTCAATGAACCACATTGTATCCCTTTTGATTTTTCAATGTCATTAATGTTAGAAGTTGCAGAATCTAAATCCAGAAAATCAGCAATACAAATATCACACAAAGATGAATTAGTACAATATTCACAAATTTTAGTATCTATGGTATCTACACAATCAGAAAAATCAACGAAAGAGTCTCCTAAAAATTCAACAAAACTATCATCTATCAAGCTATCAAGAACATCAATGTGGAAAACTGAATGCTCCTCAGGTGAGTGCTTCATAGCATCTAGTATGTTGAAGCGAACCACACTCTCTTTAAACTCCATAGTGAGAGTCCCAGCATGCACATCAATTTTGGTCCTGGCCGTCTTCAAGAATGGCCTTCCCAAGATGATTGGTGTAGCTCTTTTTATTGGCTCTTTTTCTTACATGTCCAAGATGTAGAAGTCAACAGAAAAGATCAAGTCATTCACTCTCACTAGAACATCCTCCATAAGGCCGGCTGGATTAGTGGTGCTCCTATTTGCTAACTGGATGATGATACCTGTGGGCTGCAATGGTCCAAGAGACAAAGATGTGAAGATAGATAAAGGCATAACATTAATAGACGCACCTAAATCAAGCATGGCATTATCTATCCTATTGTTGCCTATAATGCAGGGAATAGTAAACGTCCCTGGATCTTTGTATTTCTCAGGCATGGAAGTTTTCTGCCTCTCAAAAAGTGCTGATATATTCCTCCCTATGTTCACTCTTTCATTACCATTTAGTCGCCTTGTATGAGTGCACAAGTCCTTAAGGAAGGCGTACTTTAGGATTTGCTTGATAGCATCTAACAAGGGGATATTAACTTCAACCTTTCTGAAAGTATTCAGAATTTCTCTATCAACCTCTTCTTGCTTCTTGCTGGGCTGAACCATTCTTTGAGGAAAGAGAATAGGAATGGACCTTTGTCTACCACTTTTGGTTGACATGGCATAGGTGCAGACTGCTCTCGACTCTCAACCTCTCCTCCTTCACCTTCTGCAGCTAAAGTGCAACTAGGATCCTTCTCCTTAGGCATTTCTGTCTCTTGCATCACCTTACCAGATCTCAAGGTAATGGCACTCACATTCTTTGGGTTTGTTACAATTTGTGCAGGGAGATTGCCTGAACCTTGAGTTAAAGTTGATTCAGAGATGAAGCAAGTTTATCCATTTGATTCTCCAAGGTCTTAATACTTGCTTGAGTCTATTGTTAGAAAGCCTGACTTTGTTGCTAGAAATTGAGATTACTCATAGTGATTTGCTTCACAAGGTCTTCCAAAGATGACTCAATCTTTTGAGGTGCAGGAGCTAGTGAAGAGGATGTTTGATGGTGCTGTTAAGATGAAGATGATGGATGGTGATGTTGTTGGGCTAAATATGGCTTGCTTTGTCCAGCTTGATGCGGTTGGAAATGGTTGTTAGTTGGTTGGTTAGAGCCTTGATGCTGTGCATTTCCTCCCCACCTTTAGTTAGGATGGTTCCTCCAACCGAGATTATATCTATTGGAAGATAAATCCCAGCTTTGTTGTTGCTGCAGCTGCTGAAAAGGGAATTTATTAGCATAAATATTAGCAGCGTAAGCTTGAGGATTACCTTTCGAAGATTCAGTTTCTTGCAATGTGGGGCAACTATCAGTGAAATGATCCATAGATGAACAAATCCCATAAAGCATTGCTGGAATGGATGGAGTTGGAGGTGTATATGCAGCAGAATTTTTTGGATGGATGCCAACTGTTTTACCATAGAAGCCAACTCATCTAGCTTATGCTCCAACTTGTGTGAATCTGAAGTTTGAATTTCATTGACACTTCTGGACATAATGGAATTTTGCCTTGTAGCAAACCGTTGAGAGTTAGCTGCCATATTCTCAATGAGGTTTCTAGCGGCAGCGGGAGTTTTGTCAACTAGGGCTCCCCCACTAGCTGCGTCGATCATGCTCCTATCCATTGGGTGTAAGCCCTCATAGAAGTATTGGATTAAGAGCTGGTCACTTATCTGATGGTGTGGACAGCTAGCACAAAGTCTCTTAAAACGCTCCCAGTATTCATACAAACTTTCCCTCTCCAGCTGCCTAATACCACATATTTCCTTTCTTATTGAGGCAGCCCTTGAGGCAGGGAAAAATTTTTCTAGGAACAATCTCTTGAGGGTGTCCCAACTTGTAATAAAGTCAGGTGGAAGATAATACAACCAGTCTTTAGCCAAATCCATAAGAGAGAATGGAAAAGCTTTTAATTTCACATGCTCTTCAGGTACACCTTGTGGTCTCATTGTAGAGCAAACAATATGAAATTCCTTGAGGTGTTTATGTGGATCTTCACCTGCAAGACCATGAAATTTAGGCAAAAGATGGATTAGGCCAGTTTTAAGAACAAAAGGGGCATCTACATCCGGGTATTGGATATATAGAGTCTGGTAAGTCACGTCCGGTGCGGCAAGCTCCTTAAGTGTCAAGTAATTTTCTGCCATTTCTAAAGGTTCAGAATTTAAAGAATGCAAAGAAGAATATATAGAAGATGAAGAAAATGGTGAAGATGGTTCCTCAGTATGTGCAGAGTTTTGTCTATTAAGGTTCCTAAGATTCCTATGGAATGTCCTATCAATTTTAGTATCTAGAGGATATAAATCTCCTGGATTTGATCTGGTTATTCATTAGGAATTAGCTCTGGAAAATTGAAAAGAAATAAACTAATGAAGTAGTAAAAATGCAGAAAAATTCATATGACAATTATGCAGAAAAACTAACATCTAAGTTAAGTAAAATAAAGCATTAACACCAAACAGCAAAAACAGAAAGAAATTGCAAACAATGGAACGAAAATATGCCACACAAGCACAAATTTTGCAGAATTATGCAGCAAAAATAGGGTAATTGCAGCAAACGAAAATGCAGTACAACAAACTAAAAATGTAGAAATCAAAATTCACAAAGTGCAAAAAATAGTAATTGGTTGTACCTAAATGCAAAATATCTCTACTTATCTATGTAACTACAACTATACTAAAGTATTCACAATGCAAAAGTTAAAAGAGAATTCACTAAATATGCAGAAAACAAAAATGAAAACAGAGCAAATAACATGTTTATGAAAAATCAACACCAATGTTCCCCGACAACGGCGCCAATTTGATGATCGATTCTTGTTTGAGATGTTTAAAAGATTTGTCGCAAATCTTCATCAAAATTTAAACAAATTAATGTAGTACTAGGGTTACCCTAGGTTGTCTCCCGTGAACATTGACTATTAATCTTCATTAAACATGTTGAAGGCATTAATTGAACAAATAATTAAAATGGGGGATTTTGTGGTTTCAAATCAAAATAAAGAGCAATGAGCTAACAAGTTTAACTAATTCAAATAATAGAAAACCGCAATCCTTAGTTCATCCACAAAGATTCTATCATCATTCCACTCAAGATTTAACATTCATCCTTTCTCCCATGAATTAGGTTAATTTAACAAGCGAAAATCAACCTTATTATCGTAACGAAATTACGCAATTTGCTAGGCTTTAATCTCTCATCCCAAAGTTACGCAACCTTAGAATTAAACCTAGGATTAAGCAATCCTTAGTTTAGAATCTCCTTAAAATGAAATTAGGGTTAATTGAGCAATACCCCCCTCATTCACCATTAATTCAATTCAAGATACAAGGAAGAAGTAATTCATGAAAAGAAAGAAATTATATTATCATTAAAATCAAGGAATTCAAGAATCCGTATGAACTTACTAAGGATTACACAAAATTTAGCCCTCCATGGAAATGGGGGTCAAAAACGCAGTTAGGAAGTGCAGAAAACTCATTAACATTAATGTAAAAGCACGAGAAATGAGAAACCAAACCCTAGGTTGGACCCTTGGCTGTCACCCAAGGTTGCCCTAAGCTCTGAAAAATGTCCTAAATTTAGTAAAGAAGAGAAAAGGTTCAAAAAGTGTAAGAACTCTCTACCCTAATTTGGTAAAAATCTATTTATACTAAAGCTGGCGCCGCTCAAAGTAGTTACTTTCATTCTTTCATAGTAAACACGCGCAACATCAGTTGGATTTTTCCTCTCTGGAGTGATTACTATGAATATTCATAGTAACCACGTGCAAATGTGGGACATTTTGGACTCTCTAGAGTTGTCACTATCAACTTTGATAGTAACTACGCGCAGCACCTTCAATTCTGCATGCTCTGCAGTGACTACTATGAATATTCATAGTAACTATCAACTTTGATCCTGAATTGGTTTGAGAAGTCATGAATTACCTCAACAGTGGTCCAACATGAAGCTTATGTTACTTGAAGTTTTGAATTGTGTAAACATTCATGTTTGGTTATGCCTATCGTGACTGAGTTATGCTCAGATTCTTATTTTAGTGTTTACATTAATTAAAACTATTGCTTCTTTATTTAATTTTAGTTTTGATCAAGTATCTTTAAGTATTTAGACTAGATACACTATTACTAATAATATTCTCTTCACATTTTTATAGACTACATAAGTTCAATCGGTGAAAGAATCAAATAATGCAAATTTAAAAAAGAATGACAGCAATCAAGACTTAAAAAGAACATATCACAAACAAATACACATGTCTCTATAATCTACATGCATCAGTCAAGGCACAATGCATTATTTGTTACTAAAAACTATCTACTACAGCAAAGAGCATATACACACCCTTTTGCTCTAGTCATATACAACTAACAGAGGACATGTGTATCAATATTCTTGATTATCATTTTCCAATTGTTTTTGAATTTGTCTTTTTTCTTTCTCTAAGAGAAAACTAGTACTATATATCAATTTGGTCATTTAAAAACTTGTTTCTCACTAATATGTTTCTCAAGAAGATAAAAAAAAGATTGTAATAACATAGTAACAAAGTAAACACAGTCCATTAAACTAGGAGAACACAACAACCAAATAGCGATGAGACTCAAACTACAACTTAAGGTAGAAATAATAAAATAAAAACATATAAGATATAAAATCATAACAACTACAATATGTAGCAAAGAGAAAATGTCACTGTGTATGAAATCCTATCCCTTCAAATACTTCAGTGCTTCTGAGGCAAACTTTTCAAGATAATTTTTTAGCATTGTTGCAACCACTTCTTCAAATTTTCTTTCCATATTAGCCTTTTTTTTTTCTTCATTAGCTTCAACTTTGTTGTCTTCATCACCTTCTGGGATCATACACCTTGAGCCTTGAACTATGTCTTGAGAGTCTCCAATTAAAGTGTCACATATGCTTTCATATGAATCTTGAATAATTTGCACATATTCTTCAATGTTAGTGTCATCCATGAAGTCTTCAACAATTTCCATGGAGTCTTTCACATGAGTGTCATCTATGGAGTCTTCAACAATTTCTACAGAATTTTCATCTTTAGTTTCATCCATGAAGTCTTGAACGATTTTTCCATTCTCTTTAATGTTAGAATCATCCATGGAGTCTTAATAATTTTTACAAAGTTTTCATCTTTAGTGTCATCCATGGAGTCTTCAACAAATTCTACATAGTCTTCAATGTTAGAATCATGCATGGAGTCTTCAACAATTTTCACACAGTCTTTATGCTTATTGCAATTCATCGAGCCTTAGGGTAAAAATATGGAAGTGTCTTTTGTTCTTTCTTTTTTTTTTTCTTTACTTGTAGTTATACTCATGATACAAGGCTCGATGAGTAGTTTGAGAATTAAATCTATCTATGGGAATTGAGAAATATAGTATATTACCAAGGCTTTCCTTTAATTTTTGGAATTTGCAAAGTTAATTAGTCATTTCATGTATGTAAAGGGTAAGGGTATAATAGGAAAAAAATAATAAATGTATTCTTGGAATCCTAATGAGATAGATAAAAAGGAACAAAAATTTTCTACAATAGAGGCAAATAAAAAGGAACGAAAGGTGAAATTGCTTATACATATTGTTTGAAATTAGGAAAGTTTGAAATGTGTGAGTTACAGGATTTCTCGCTGTAGTGAGATAGATAATCCAAAATCAGGTTTTCTGGAGCGTTCTTGTTGTAACAAGAAGTGAATTAGGATGACCAACAAAACTATCACTGTAGCTAGGATTCTCTTTGTAGGCAGAATGACAAACAACAAAGAAAAAATATTGTCTGATTTTTTTGCTATAGCGAGAGACAGCTCGCTATAACATGAATATCGCGAGTTGAAAGGTATTTAAGGGTTTTCAACTTAGAACATTTAGATTACAATCCAAGTTTTAAACTTCTCACTTTTTCTCTGGTTTCTCACTCTCTTCCTCAGAAAAACCTCCCCAAAACCCCAACTTTTCCTCAAATTCAGACTTGGAAATTCAGCTCATTCGACTCTAAGTGAGTTCTTAGAGCTTAGTTCATCAATCTTTGTTTGTTTTCTTTCTTTCTTACTTCTAAAAAAGCTCTCTTTTATATTTAGGAAGAACTCAGTTCTTTAAGCAAAATCTTTCATAAATCCCTTTCTAAACTTTCATCTCAAGGTAATGAGAGCTCTATTTCCATTACTGAGAACAAGATGCATTTTGTGTAACATCCCTACTTTATTAATTATTAATTTTATACTTGATGTGAGTATTAATGCATGTTGCTTGAAATTAGGAGAGTTTTAGATGGGTGAGTTGCAAGATTTTTCGCTGTAGCGAGAAATCAACATCAAAATCAGGCATTCTAGTGCTCTCTCGTTGTAGCGAGGATCTTCTCGCTGTAGCTAGAATGATAGATAGCAAAGTGCAATTTTGTCTGATTTTTTTGCTGTAGCGAGAGAATGTCTCGCTGTAGCAAAAATTACTCGCTGTAGCGAGAATTGGCTCGCTATAGCGAGAATGTCGTGAGTTGAGGGGTATTTAAGGGTTTTCAAGTTAAGAAACTTGGATTATAATCTAAGTCACGACTCCCATGCTTTCTCTCTGACTTTTCTCCTCATTTTCTCAGCAAATCCTTGAAAAACCCTAACTTTTCTCCGATCAAAGTCTCAAAGATCACTTTTCTTGCTCTTTGGTAAGTTTTTAAAGCTTGGTTCTCCATACGTTTGGCTATTTTCTTGATTCTCCTTCTCTAAATGAGGTCTCTAGTGATATTTAGGAAGAATCTCACGTTTTGAGCAAGAAGCCTCAAAAACCCTTTAGTAAACCTCCATTTTAAGGTAAAGAGAGCTCTATTTTGTTACCAATAAATTGTTATGTTTGTATTCATGAAAAGGTTGTGATGAAATGCATGATTTTGAGTGTATTTTGGATGAGAACATGTTTTTTTGTTATGTTTGAAGCATGTTTTGTAGTATTTGATGAAGTGTATGATCATTGATTTGAGTGTATATGAATGTATGTGGTGGACTGAGTTCGAGGGTACTCACTCTCAGCAATAATTGAATAATGTATGATATAATAATGAAAGTAGAGTAAAATAGAGAGATAAAAGTGTGAATAATATATTAGTAAACAAAGCATGAAAAATATAGAGATGAAATGGGAAAATCTAGATAAAGGAAAATAAAGTGAGAAAGGAATATGATAAGGATGAGTATAGATAGTTCAGAGGTACATTGGGAGTGTAGAAGATGGAGAAGACTGAGAAGTCTTTGGAAAATAAGGGTGGTAGATGCTCCTCTTGAGTTGCGCAACACAAATAAGAGTAGGAGCACCACAGGCCTCACACTTATTTCCTAACTAATACTCCTGACCATGCTTGGTAATGAATGTAGAGACTCATTCTTATGTAACCATTTCAGGGAATCCAGATGACAACACCCATAGAGGGAATGAGAGTAGTAGATAGTTCAGTCATAGATAATGTAAATAATGTATTTGTCGAGTACCAGAGACTTAGTTACTTTAAAATTCTTGTTTATGATAGTGAGGTAGTTATGATGGAGTTGGAGTTAGCTTTTAGCATCCCTTTTGATTTGTCTGTGCATCGAATCCATCATACCCTCTGTATTTATATCTTTTCTGGCACTGAGAGAACCCCAGTAGCAGTAATGTATCTGGTCACGTACCATGATCATGACCATTCTAGAATACCAATGCGATGGACGATCGAGCAGATTATGGGTACTCAGGTCACCGCTGATCGAGGTGATCTGTACCTTAGCTCCGATGACGAGCTGGATTCTGAAAACCTAGCAATGATAGAGGGTTGGCATGAGGAAGACTAATGCCACTTAGTCATTGGTGGGCAGACTGCTCATTAGGACCAGTACTATTTGGAGTATTTGTAAATGAAAATGAATGGTCCTAATGTATTTTGATAACTCTTATGTATATTTGGAGGCACTGATATCTACTATACATTATGAAAACAAATATAACCATATTATTTGAGGTTTTTTAACCAATTTTAAAGGCTAATGCCTTATTATTCAGGTCTTTCCGATTTAAATTTCTGTTATTCATAATTTTCTCTGATTTTATAGTGTTATTATGTTGATTAAAAATAAGGATGTATATTATTGTTTGTTCTTTGTTTGTAAATATGTGCTTGAATGAAACTATTGATGATTTAGTTACTTGATGAAATGTGTTTTCTTTGTTCTTGACAACTTGAGCTACATATTGTATTGAATATGTACATTTTGGACTAAGCCTAGAAGTGTTGATGAATCCATATTTTACTAGTATTTTACAATAGTTTTTAGGGCAATGAACAAAGAAAACATGCTAGAAAGAGTAGAAAACCCTTAAAAAAATAATAAAATGTTGCATGTCACTTTTAAACATAGTTATTTTAAAATTTATTGATTTTCTATGTAAAAACTGACAATTCAAGTATGCTTTTGTAGGGAATTCTGAGCTAAATTCATGAGGATTGGATAATCAAAGGAAAAATAGAGGAAAAATAGCAAAAATTGGAGGAAGGAAGTTGATAATTGAATAACAGCCTCTGATTGATCACTTTCGCTGGTGAAAGTGATCACTCCAGAACCATAAAATGAAGAAGAGCTCCTGCGTAATCACTTTTGCTGGCAGAAGTGATCGTTACAGAGAGGTTGCAATGAGAAGAGCTTCTGCGTGATTAGTTTTTGTTCATTTTTCATTTTCCATTTGTTTTTGTTGTTGAGAGAGCTAGAGAGGGAGATTGAGGATGAACACCAAGCTTCATTTCTTGAGGGATCAGATTGGAGATTGGCTTGAAGATGTTTCTTCTTTGTTCATTCTCTTCTTCTCTTCTATTCTCTTTTTGTAATGTTTGCTTAAACTCTTTGTGGTTAGGAACTGTGAATCTGAAATGGAAATGTTGAATTGATTTTGGATCTGAACTTTGAGTTTTGGATTAGATTGAGTGATTGATTCTGCTGTTAAAGTAGTGATTAAATGGAAATTTGATCAACTAATCATAGAGGAACTCTTATCAATGGGAATTGAATTTGTTTCTCAGATCTGAATTAATTGCCAAGGTTATTGGTTTCTTAGGAATAAGATATCTTAATCTGGCAATCTTTTAGTTTCTCAAACTTGATGCAGCATTTGATTGGATTAAATCTAAGGGATTAGAGTGATTTGATTAGATACTAGATTCATTGAGGCAAGGGATTGTCCTTTGATTATTATAAAGTGAAACTGATTGTCATTCCATCTAAATGCTTGAAAGTTCAGAACTTTATTGATTCAATGTTGAAGTTTTGGTGAAACAATTTCCTAACTACTCTTTCTACATCTGTTTACTACATACTTTTGTACTAACTATTCTGTTTTACTTTCTAATTTTGTTTTTGATACATTCATACCAAATCCATCTGAAATTTGTAACGCTCAACTAATTATGATCTTGTAAAGTGGTAATTGAGAACTTTATTCCCTGAGGACGATACTTGGAACTTAATTTAATTCTAAGATTTTTTATAACTTGCTATAACAATACTAGTACACTTGCTAGTCAGTTTACTTTCAGTGCAACAGCAGTTGTAAAAGTAACAAGTTTTTGGCACCATTGCCGGGGAATAATTTGTTTCAATATCATTAGTAATAGGAAAATAACTAGATTGAGCATTTGTTTCTTTAAATTTTCTGCAAATATTACATTACATGTGCAGTTTTCTGTTTTCATTATACTATATCTGTGTTTAGTTGTATATGTGTGGCAAAAACAAAAATAAATCTACTCTTGTCTTTGATCCTAACATTGATAGAACTCTTAGGAGATTAAGAAAAGAGACTAGAGCAGAGAGATCTTTAGGAAGCGACAGTGATCTAGAGGTTATATATTCTCCAGAATTTCAAGTCACTCCTTTTTCAAATAGGAAACATTCACCTTTTAGACAACCAACTCCAAAAGTTGAAATGGCAGAACAACATAGAATGAGAACACTAGGAGATTATGCAATTCTAGATATGCAAGGCTATAATTCTTCAATTGTTAGACCAACCATTCAAGCCAATCATTTTGAGATAAAACCAGCCTTACTTCACCTAGTGCAACAGGACCAATTTTCTGGTGAAATTTATGATGATCCTAATCTGTATATTTCTAATTTTTTGCAGTTGTGTGATACTATAAGGATGAATGGAGTAAGTGAAGATGCTATAAGACTGAGGCTATTTCCATTTTCTTTAAGAGACAAAGCCAAATGTTGGTTACAAGCACAGCCTCAAGGAAGTATCACTACATGGACTGAACTTGTGAATAAATTTCTAACAAAATATTTTCCTCCCTCAAAAGCTGCTAAGCTGAGAAGAGAAATAACATCTTTTGTGCAGCAGGAAGGAGAATCACTTTATGAAGCATAGGAGAGTTGCTGAGAAGATGTCCACATCATTGGATTCCAGAATGGATGCAGCTGAAAAATTTTTATAATGGAATGAAGGTAGTAACTAGAACTATGATTGATGCATCTGCAGGAGGATCTTTGAGCATGAAATCCTTGGAAGAAGCCCAAAGAATCATTGAGATGATGGCTTCATCCATGTATCAGAATTCCAACTTGAGGAATACAAGAAGAGGCAATGAATATGAAGCAAAGATGATGGAAACTTTTCTTACACAGAATCAGCTGCAGAACCAATTGTTTTCTGATCAAATAGCAGGTTTGACTCAACAGATTAATAATTTGCAGACTGGAAATGTGGTAAGAAGTCAGTTGACATGCGAGTTTTGTGGAGGGAATCATGCTAATGGTGCATGTGATGTACCTACACCTGAACCATAAGAGCAAGTCAATTATATGGGAAATTATCAAAGACAGCAACAATCTTATCCTCAACAATCATTTCTTCCTGGATTTCAGTATTCTAATAATAGGAATCAACAATTTTATAAATGGAATCCTTAGAATTCTGCAATGAAAAGCACTAATACTTCTCTTCCATTTTCAAATGCAGGAAATCACCAACAACAGCAGTACTTTCAAGGAAATTCTTCTACTCAACCTCAAGGGAGTCAATATTCAGCTAGACCAATGACTGAAAGAATGAACGAGATTGAGGAAACAATGTTCCAATTCATGAAAGTCACTCAATCCAGCATTAAGAATCAAGAAGATTCTATGAAGAAGTTAGAAACTCAAATTGGACAGCTGGCTGAACAATTAACAAGCAGAGATGAAGGAAGATTTCCACACAACACAGTGGTGACTCCAAAGGAACAATGTCAAGCTATAGTTACAAGAAGTGGAGCTATTGTAGCCAGTCCAAAACCAGCTGAAAAGAAACTGAATAATGTTGTAGCAGAAAAGCAAGTAGAAAATGCAGCAAAGGAAAGAGATTTAAAAGAAGAATTGCAGCAAGGGAACTTCAAGCTACTAAAGAGAGAACATTCAAAAAAGAATGAAGAAGTTCATAAAAATTCTGAAAGAAAGACAAAGAAGCAATTATTTGAGGACACTTACAAGCCAATTGATCCAGAAAAATATAAGAGACTGTCTTATCCTCAAAGAGTGCAAAATCCTAAGCAAGAGGAACAGTTTAAGAGGTTTCTAAACGTGTTCAAAAAGCTGCAAATTAACATCCCATTTGCTGAAGCTTTGGAGCAAATGTCATCTTATGCCAAATTCATGAAGGAACTACTCTCTAAGAAAAGGAAGTTAGAACATGATAAGACTGTACCCTTGACAGAGGAGTGCAGTGCTATTCTTAGAAGAAAACTTCCTCAAAAATTAAAAGACCCAGGATCCTTTAGCATACCTTGTGAAATAGGAAATTGTACTGTGGGAAAAACATTGTGTGACTTGGGGGCAAGCATTAATTTGATGCCATTAGCCATTTTGAAGAAATTGGGGATAGAGGAAGTGAAACCAACCAACATTACATTGCAATTAACTAATACATCATATACTTATCCATATGGAGTAGTAGAGGATTGTTGGTTAGGGTTGACAAATTTATTTTTCCTGCAGATTTTGTCATATTGGACATGGAGGTAGATGCAAACATACCATTAATCTTGGGCAGACCTTTCCTTGCAACTAGACGAGCTCTAATTGATGTGCAAAAATGAGAGTTAATGCTTAGAGTTCAAGAGGAAAAGGTAATATTTAATATATTTGAAGCTTTGAAATATCCAATTGATGATAAGACATGCATGAGAGTAGATACATTTGATTCTATGATCACTCCTTATTCTTTGAATGAATTTGATGAAATTTCTGTGTTGAGAGAAACCATAGCTGCAGGAAATACTAAACCTTTGCATTTTGAAGATGAAAACGTATTTGAAATGGAGCAGCAATTGGAAGCTCTACCTATTTTAATACCTGCAGAAAAATTGATCAAAGAGGAGTTGAAAAATGAAGGAGAAAAAGAGAAAAGTCAGAAGCTGGAATTAAAGCAACTTCCATCTCACTTGAGATATGCATTCTTGGATCATAAACATGAAAATCCAATTATCATAAGCAATGAACTCAAGGAAGAAGAAGAGGAGAAGTTGCTGAGAATTTTGAGAACACATAAATCAGCAATAGGGTGGAACATTTCAGATTTAAAAGGTATAAATCCAGCCTTTTGTAAGCACAGAACTTTATTTAAAGAAAATTTTAAACCATTTGTGCAGCCTAAAAAAAGATTAAACCCTGCCATGAAGGAAGTGGTAAGGAAGGAAGTCATTAAACTATTAGATGTAGGGATCATATATCCTATTTCATACAACAATTGGGTAAGTCCTGTGTAAGTAGTACCTAAAAAGGGTGGAATGACTGTAGTACCAAATGAAAAGAATGAGTTGATACCCACAAGGACTATCACGGGATGGAGGATGTGTATAGATTATAGAAAGCTGAATGATGCAACCAGAAAAGATCATTTTCCTTTACCTTTTGCAGACCAAATGTTACAAAGGTTAGCTAGACATGCATTTTACTGCTTTTTAGATGGATATTCTTGCTATAACCAAATTGCTGTAGATCCAATTGATCAAGAAAAAACTGCTTTTACTTATCCCTTTGTAATATTTGCATATAGAAGAATGTCTTTTGAGCTGTGTAATGCTCCAGCTACATTTCAAAGGTGCATGTTAGCTATTTTTTCTGACTTGGTTGAGAAAATAGTTGAGGTATTCATGGATGATTTTTCTGTTTTTGGGAATTCATTTTATGATTGTTTATCTAATTTGTCCATTATTTTGCAGAGATGTCAAGACACCAACTTGATGTTGAATTGGGAGAAATGTCACTTTATGGTGCAAGAAGGAATAGTGCTTGGCCATAAGATTTCAATTAGAGGGATGGAGGTTGATCAAGCTAAAATAGAAGTGATTAGATGCTAAACCAAGACTGCTGAGATGGATTCTACTACTTCAACAATTTGAGTTAGAAATTCTAGATAAGAAATCAAAAGAGAATGGTGTTGCAGACCATCTATCCAGAATTCCATTGGACACATTGCCAACAGATTACTTGGATATTAATGAAGAATTTCCTGATGAAAAGTTGCTAACTGTGGATGAATTACCTTGGTTTGCTGATATAGCATATTTTAAGGCCACTCAGCACATTCCAAAGAGAATGAATTGGCAGCAAAGAAAGAAATTTCTTCATGACAGCAAGTTCTATATTTGGGAAGATCCTCATCTATTCAAAATTGGAGTAGATGGCATTTTGAGAAGATGTATTCCACAGAAAGAACAAGCTGATATCCTATGGCATTGCCACAATTCAGATTATGGAGGCCATCATGGTGGATCAAGAACAACTGCCAAACTATTACAAGTTGGATTTTTCTGGCCTACATTGTTCAGAGAGGCAAAAATTTATGTAGAAAACTATGATAAATGCCAAAGAGTTGGTAACATTTCCAGAAGACATGAGATGCCTTTGAACAATATCTTGGAGGTGGAACTGTTTGATGTATGGGGAATAGACTTTATGGGACCCTTTCCAACTTATTTTTCTCATAAATACATACTTGTGGTAGTGGATTATATGTCTAAATGGGTGGAAGCTATACCAACCAAAACAAACGAAGTCAAAGTGATGATTTCCTTCATAAAGAAAAATATTTTTTCAAGATTTGGAGTGCCAAGAATTCTGATTAGTGATGGAGGATCACACTTCTGCAATAAATACCTTGATAATGTTCTGGATAAGTATGGGGTAAAACACAGAGTAGCAACTCCTTATCATCCTCAAACAAGTGGACAAGTGAAAATTTTAAACAGAGAAATCAAGAAGATCTAGAGAAAGTAGTCAGTAACTCAAGAAAAGATTGGTCAAGGAAGCTTGATGATATATTATGGGCATACAGAACTGCATTCAAAACACCAATTGGTATGTCACCATATCAATTAGTGTTTGGGAAATCATGTCATCTTCCTGTGGAACTTGAACATAGAGCATATTGGGCTACTAAATGGCTGAATTTTGATTCAACCAAGGCAGGAGAAAAGAGAGTGCTACAGCTACATGAACTAGAGGAATTCAGACAATTTGCATATGAAAATGCAAAACTGTATAAAGAAAGGACTAAAAGAATACATGACAAATTCATCCTGCAGAGAGAATTCAAACCAGGGTAGCTAGTTCTACTATTCAACTCTAGATTGAAGTTGTTCCCTGGAAAACTCAGGCCTAGATGGTCAGGACCTTTTATGGTAAAGGAAGTATCTCCCTTTGGTGCTGTGTTACTTGAAGATCAGAAAGAATGGAGAAAGTTTAAAGTTAATGGCCAAAGACTGAAGATTTACAATGGAGGAGAATTCAATAAGAACACCTTTTGCATTAACTTGGTTTCTCAGCAGTGAGGAACATTTAACGTCAAGCTAGTGACGTTAAAAGAGTGCTTTGTGAGAGACAACTCACATTTCTGAACCATTTTTACTCTATTTGCATTTTACTTAAACTTTTATTAATTCTTTATTTCAATTTCTGCAATTTTCTGATTTTAGATTCTGTTTTATATGTGTTAATTCAATGAAGATTCATGCTGTGGATGCATAAATGAGCTGATTGAAATTGAATGTATGAGGCAATTAAGTTTCTAAGGAGCTTTGAATAACAAAAGGAGTCACTATTTTGCAGAAAAAGTGATCACGCAAAGCTTCAATTACAGGGTTCCATTCTGAACAATCACTTTTGCTGATGAAAGTGATCACGCAGAGGAGCAAGGAACGACACTCTTCTCTGGAACAATCACTTTTGCTGATGAAATTGAACATGCAGAATCCTTTGGAAGACACCCTTCTCTGGAACAATCACTTTTCCCAGTGAAAGTAACCATGCCCAGGCTTAAATAGAGGTAATGTGATGTGCGTAGTTACTTTTTCCAATAATAGTGATCATGCGCATGAGTAATGTGTGATTATCATGATGAAGAATTGGTGAATGACTTAGTGAGAAAACAATAAGAATGCATTGAAGTAAAATAGATTTTTAATCTAAATTTTTCTGAAAAATGTAAAAAGTTTTTTTTTTATTCCAATAAATAAGAATTTACACCCTTGATATATTCTAATTTGCT
Organism: Abrus pulchellus subsp. cantoniensis; assembly: GCA_024086825.1. NCBI lineage: Eukaryota > Viridiplantae > Streptophyta > Magnoliopsida > Fabales > Fabaceae > Abrus > Abrus pulchellus. The sequence continues at coordinate 20,700,377 of CM044056.1, forward strand.
TGAGGACAAGCAAAAATTCAAGTTTGGGGTAGTGATGAATCCATCTTTTGCTAGTATTTTACAATAGTTTTTAGGGCAATGAATAAAGAAAACATGCTAGAAATAGTAGAAAACCCTTAAAAAAATAATAAAATGTTGCATGTCACTATTAGACATAGTTATTTTAAAATTCATTGATTTTCTATGTAAAAAGTGACAATTCAAGTATGCTTTTATAGGGAATTCTGAGCTAAGTTCATGAGGATTAGATGATCAAAGGAAAAAAAGAAGAAAAGTAGCAAAAATTGGAGGAAGGAAGTTGATAATTGAAGAACAGCCTCTGAGTGATCACTTTCGCTAGTGAAAGTGATCACTCCAGAACCATAAAATGAAGAAGAGCTCCTGCGTAATCACTTTTGCTGGCAGAAGTGATCGTTACAGAGAGGTTGCAATGAGAAGAGCTTCTGCGTAATCACTTTTTTCTGGAAAAAGTGAGTGTTCCAGAGAGTCCTCCAAGAAGAGTTGCTGCGCGTGTTCACTATTATCCACAAAAGTGAACACGCGCAAGAAGGTAGCCTCTGCGTGTTCACTATTTCTAGCAGAAGTGAACACGAGCATGATATTAGTAAGGGAAGCTTCTGCATGGCTACTATTTTTAACAAAAGTGAAAACTTTGAAGTGCGCGTGGCTACTATCACCAGCAAAAGTGAACACATGCAAGTGGAAATGAAGAATTAGCCTCTGCGTGATTACTATTGCTGGAAAAAATGATCACGCCAGCAGAGGGAGAATTCTATAAAAGACAGTTAGCTCAGGAATTTAGTAGTTTTTGTTCATTTTTCATTTGTTTTTGTTGTTGAGAGAGTTAGAAAGAGAGATTGAGGACGAACACCAAGCTTCATTTCTTGAGGGATCAGATTGGAGATTGGCTTGAAGATGTTTCTTCTTTGTTCATTCTCTTCTTCTCTTCTCTTCTCTTCTCTTTTTGTAATGTTTGCTTTAACTCTTTGTAGTTAGGAACTGTGAATCTAAAATGGAAATGTTGAATTGATTTTGGATCTAAACTTTGAGTTTTGGATTGGAATGAGTGATTGATTCTGCTGTTAAAGTAGTGATTGAATGGAAATTTGATCAACTAATCATAGAGGAACTCTTATCAATGGGAATTGAATTTGTTTCTCATATTTGAATTAATTGCCAAGGTTATTGGTTTCTTAGGGATAAGATATCTTAATCTTGCAATCTTTTGGTTTCTCAAACTTAATGCAGCATTTGATTGGATTAGATCTAAGGGATTAGAGTGATTTGATTAGATGCTAGATTCATTGAGGCAAAGGATTGTCCTTTGATTAATATAAAGTGAAACTGATTGTCATTCCATCTAAATGCTTGAAAGTTTAGAACTTTATTGATTCAATGTTAAAGTTTTGGTGAAACAATTTCCTAACTACTCTTTATACATCTGTTTACTTTTACAATTTGATTCTAAGATTTTTTATAACTTGCTACAATAACACTAGTACACTTGCTAGTCAGTTTATTTTCAGTGCAACAGTAGTTGTAAAAGTAACAGGTGTTCAACCTTTTGCATAGTTGATTAATGTGTGATATAAAAAGTAGACTTGAATAAAATAGAAAGGGAAAAGGATAACAAAAGTAGGTTATTATGGAAGTGACAAATTGATAATACAATGAGAAATGAAAAAGAGAAATTATGATAAGAAATGAAAAGTGACAAGGATAAATATGGATAGTTCAGAGATACAATAAGAGTATGAAAGATGGAGGCAATTTTGAAAATATTGGAAAAATGAGAGTGGTAGATATTTTTATTGATTGTGCATAACTTATGAGAGTATAAACACCACACATGTAACATCCTTCCTTTATATATAAATAATTTGCATTTAAAAATTATATTATTAAAACATGATTAGGAAAATTGGTAAAATTTATATATCTTAAAGAAATGGTACAATATGAGAATACAAATTTATATTTCTTGACCAATATACAAAATACCTCAATAAAAGGTTTCACTATGAAATTAAATGAAAATACATCAAAGACTTATACATTTACTACATTAAATTTTTATTATATCTGAGCAGTTCCTTTCCCACAAATTCTTAACAAGTATGACCCTAGAATGGATCAACCATCTCCATTTCTTCTCTTTCATTATTTGAAAATAATCAGTAAGGGTGAGTACTTCCCGCCCCACTAAGCTTCTTTTAATATAAATTAATTACCAGTAATTAGCATTATTATAACACCTTAAATTCAACTTCAATTAAATAATAACTTCACAAATCGGATAACCAAATTTTTATAAAAGATTTTGAAACAAGTAAAGGGTTACAAGTTAATATCAAATAACTGCTACAAGACTAGTTCAATTACAGCGTTTTCAAAATAAATTCCAAGTCCTATAGCAGTTCATCTGTCCCTTCACTAAGCTCGGTGCTGATTGTCTTGGTTACCTGAAAAATGAATATAAGGATGAGTACTCTACACTACACAAAAATACATAATAAATGTAGAGTCTCACCTCCAGAACATTCGAATACATTAAACAAACACAATCACCAGCAGCATTTCACATCCATCAGTATAATTCATAAACCCATGCATATGCACGCCAATCACATTCATTACAGCACTGTGATCACAGATTTACACCATGAATAGTCGCTGGTTACCCTGCCTCACGGATACCATGTAGGCAGTCACGGGTCGCTCAGCAAAGGTAATGGTCAGAGGTCTAGTCAGGAAAAGAATGTGTGGCCCGTGGTGCACCCGTTCCACAGTCGGTGTCACCACCACTACCTCTTCCACAAGGTATTTCTACCGTCCTCATCTCCCACACCCCCAGTGTATCACTAAACCATTCACAGCACATTACAACAGTGCTAACACGCCCATTCACACATATTCCATTCACGCATGCAATAATCATGCTTACACAGGGCACACAGCCCACATTGCATTCAAATACACGGCACTAGGCCCACATTCATTTCACATTACATGGCACATTTACATACAATTCACATCCATCAAGTTCGAGTCAACACACATAATATTCACACATCACGGCATATGGCCCACATTACATTTCTCAGCTATTTTCCACCCACTACCTCAGCCACAACACAATATTAAGCAAAATAACAATTCATACACAAAAGAGTAGGATAGATTTCCCTCCCCCCCTTACCTTAGATTAAAGGCCTACACTCGGATTCGACCACGGACGTGCTCCTTACACAGATTGCGGCCTAAAACACATGGAAGAACTCTATGAGAACCCCAAGAAACCAAGAAACAGAGAATTGGGGATGAGAAATGGAACCCTAGCCATTAAAACTCACCTCCAAGCGTTCCCCACACAGATTTAACCTTCAATCAAGCTCCCGAACAACTTTGGAGGCAATTAATCGGTGGACCCATAACCTCTTTTAAATCCTTTTTCTGGTCGCAACACTCTCGCTACAGCGAGACTGCACTCTAGTTTCTGCAGAATCTCACTACAGTGAGACTACACCCAAAAATGCACGCCAAACTGTCGCTAGAGCGAGAATATGACAGTTCTAGACCTTCCTCCCAGGGCCCTCTCGCTACAACGAGAATCCTTTCACTGTAGCGAGAACAGCCCAATATCATGTCCTACATTTAGGCACTTAGCCCATTTCAGCCTTATCCAGTCATGCATATACACACACACACACACATATATATATATACTCATCCACAACATACATATATATACATATATTCATACTCATTACACACAAAACACCATCATCACATATCCAATACAAATTTTCAACATCTCTTTTACGCTTATACACATATATATGCATTTAGATTTATATAAATAACAATAATTAATATTACCAAAATATGGGGCGTTACAACTCTCCCCACTTTTAAGGAATTTCGTCCCCGAAATTCACCCAAACATATACAGTTATAAGAACAATCTTAGATACAATTCTCTCATTCTACTCTCCATTTCCCATGTGGCATCTCCCTCATCACTCGAGCTCCATATTACCTTCACTAATGATATCTCTTTACTCCTTAACTTTTTAACATGGTGATCCGCAATCCTCACTGGGTATACGTCATACTACAAGTCCTCTCTTACTTGAACCAGGTCAAGATTAATCACATGGGAAGGATCCGGCACATATTGCCTAAGCTGTGACACATGAAACACCGGATGTAGATTTGAGAGATTTGGAGGCAATGCTATCTGATATGCAGCAGGACCAATTATACTTAGCACTTCAAACGGCCCAATAAACTTAGGAGACAGCTTTCGAGACTTCAGAGCTCTCCCCACTCTGGTCACAGGAAAGACCTTCAGAAACACATCGTCCCCTACCTGGAACTCCAACGGCTTCCTCCTTTTATCATGATAACTCTTTTGGCGGTCTTGGGCGGCTTTCATCTTCTCTCTGATCATTTTGATATGCTCATTCTGCCTTTGGATCATATCTGGTGCACACAGTATCGCCTCTCTGATTTCATACCAACACAACGAGGTTCTACACCTTCGCCCATACAAGGCCTCAAACGGTGTTATTCCAATACTAGCGTGGTAACTGTTGTTGTACGTGAATTCCACTAGCGGGAAGTACTCTTCCCAAGTTTCTTGCTGCTCGAGCGTACAAGCCCTCAACAAGTCCTCCAGGGATTGGATAGTCTGTTCAGTTTGATCGTCAGTCTGTGGGTGATAAGCCAAGCTCAGTCTCAACTTAGTCCCCAACGCCCGTTGCAGGCTCTCCCAAAACCTCGAGGTTTATAGGTAAATCTTGAATCTCTATCTGACACCACACTAGTTGGCACTCCATGCAGCCTGACTATCTCCTGCACATACAACTCCTCAAGTCGCTCCAATTTATACTTCATATTGATTGGGAGAAAGTGTGCAACCTTGGTCAACTGATCTACTATCACCCAAATGGCATCATGGTTGTTCCGAGTCTTAGGCAACCCAGAAACAAAGTCCATGGAAATACTATCCCATTTCCACTCAGGGATCTCCAGTGGCTGTAACAACCCAGGTGGACACTAGTGCTCTACCTTTGCCTTCTAGCAAGTTAGCCATTTAGCCACATATTCAGCCACATCCCTCTTCATTCCATTCCACCAAAAATCTTCCGAAGATTCTGATACATTTTACTTGCACTGGGATGAAAACTCATCCTACTCTTATGTGTTTCCTCAAGCACCATCTGTCTTAGCTCATCCACTTGAGGAATACACACTCAGTTCCAGAACTTAATCACCCCGTTTTCATCACGGTGGAAATCCAAATCCTTTCCTTCACTCTTCTGTCTTATCATCTCTTGTAGGAAAGCATCTCCCTGCTGAGCATTTCGGACGTACACCAAAAAGTCGTTATGAATCGTCATCGCTCTGAGATATAAGCTCCTCGGTCTCACTTCCATGGCAAAGTTCATGTCTCAAAATTTCTCAATCAACTCCATCTATTTCACCATCATTACTGCCACGTGCAATGATTTCTGGCTCAGAGCGTCAGCTACCACATTTGCCTTGCTGAGGTGGTAAGACAATGTGAAGTCATAGTCCTTGAGGAATTCCATCCATCTCCTCTGCTGCATATTCAGCTCCTTCTGATCAAACAAATATTTTAAACTCTTATGGTCACTGAACACCTCAAACCTCGCTCCATACAGGTAATGCCTCTATACCTTAAGAGCAAAGACCACTGCTGCTAACTCCAGATCATGAGTCAAATAGTTGAATTCATGCGGGCACAACTGTCTTGAGACATAGGCGACCACTCGCCCGTCTTGCATTAAAACACAACCAAGTCCTTGCCCGGATGCTTCACAGTACACATTAAACTTTCGCTCTGGGTTGGACAGTGCTAATACTGATGCCGAAGTCAGCCTTATCTTTAGCTCTAAGAAACTAGCTTCACACCCCTTGGTCCACTTGAACTCCTTTCCTTGCGAGTCAGCTTCGTTAAGGGCAATGCTATCTTAGAAAATCCCTCAATGAATTTCCTATAATAGCCTGCCAATCCGAGAAAACTGCACACCTCTGTCACATTCGTGGGCCTTGGCCACCCAGCCACCGCTTCCACCTTTGCAGGGTCTACCATGATCCCTTCCTTTGACACTACATGTCCCAAAAATTGGATCTCCGACAACCAGAACTCACACTTGGAGAATTTCGTATACAGCTGTCTCTCCTTCAGAATTTGTAGAACAACTCTCAAATGCTCGGCATGCTCTTCCTGAGTCTTTGAATAGATGAGGATGTCGTCAATGAACACTACCAAAAACTTATCCAAAAACTCGTGGAAGATTCTGTTCACTTGGTCACCCCAAACGGCATCACCAAATACTCACAGTGACTATATCGCGTCTTGAACGTTGTCTTAGGTACATCTGCATCCTTCACTCGAATTTGATGGTACCCCGACCTCAGGTCAATCTTGGAGAACACTGCTGCTCCTCTTAATTAATCTATCAAATCATCGATCCTCATGAGTGCATACTTGTTCTTGACTGTTACCTTGTTCAGCTGCCGATAATCTACACATATCCTCATGCTTCCATCTTTCTTCTTCACCAAGAGCACTGGTGCTCCCCACGGTGACACACTTAGTCTTACAAACCGTTTCTGCAATAGGTCTTCTACTTGCTTCTTGAGCTCTGCCAATTCCACCGGTGACATCCTATAAGACGCCACAGAAATTGGGCTTGCTCCTGGAATGAGGTCGATAGTAAACTCTATCTCCCTCTTAGGCAGTAGCTCAGAAATATCCTCAGGAAAAAACTCCAAGAAATCCCTTACCACCGGAATATACTCTGACTCCAATACACTTTCGGCTTCCATTGAGAACATAACCATGAAAGCCTTGGCATTTACCATGTTCTCCCATGCTCCCTGGCTTATAAGCCTTGGAACCTCTTTCATTGTCGCACCGAAGATCAAAGTCTTCTCCCTACAGTCCAGCAGCACATAGTTGGCAGCAAGCCAATCCATTCCCAGAATAACATCCAGTTGAGAAAGAGGTAAACAAATCAAGTCCACCTCAAACTCCCTACCGTGTACCATTACTGCATACCCCAGACACACCAATGACGTCATAACTGGCTTACCCGTAGGGATAGTCACCACAACATTACACGGGAATTCAGTCACATACAAGCCCAGACTCTTCATACACTCCACAGATATAAAGAAATGCGTAGCACCCCGAATCAAACAGGACATCAAGCAATTGATCTTTAATAATGCATTTACCTCGGATCAGCTCATTTGACTATAAAGCCTCTACTCCACTCATAGCAAAGACTCTACCAGGAATGCCCCACTTTTGCCCCGTACTTCCTCTTGATTCTGGCCTCTGGGATGCACTTGCACTACTGCTTCTCTTAGCGGCCCAGCACTCATTGGCAACGTGCCCTGACTGCCCACAATTACTACAAGTTATCCTCGGCTGTGAGCAGTCCTTCACCATGTGTGGCCCTCCACACCTGAAGCACTTGAGTGGCCCTCTGAAAAAGCTTGATCCTGAACCACTTCCACTACTCCTCTCTTGAGACGAACTCCCTCGGGATTGAGAGCTATTCGAACCCGAGTACGGTCCCCTTGAGAACTAGGGGTCTTATATCTTGCCTCACTGGGCCGGCTCCCCTAGTATCCACTGTCTTCCCCCTTGAGTTGGCTTCAAAGATTCTGCTCTTACTCACCAGAGTGGGCAAGTCTGTCAGTTGAAACACACTGATTGTAGCCCGGATGTCTGGCCTTAATCCATGCTTAAACTGAGCACACAATCCTCCTCTCCATCATCATGCTGATAGTGAGGCCAGTATTTCATCAACTCTTGAAACTTAGCTGCATACTCCCTCACAGTCATGTTTCCTTGCTTCAGCTCAAGGAACTCCCTAGCTTTTTGCTTCTTTAGGTCTCAGGGAAAGTAGTTTCCCAAGAAAATGGTCTTGAATGCCTCCCACTGGATATAGTCATCCTCTTGTGGTAGGGTATAACCGGCAAACCTCCACTAGTCCTCAACCTTCCCACACAGCAAGTATGTGGCATAGGCAACCTTGTTCTCTTCACAGCACCCCATTGTATTGAAGATCTTCTCCACATCAGCCACCCACCTTTGGGCCCCTTCGAGGTTGAATCCACTCTCAAACTTTGGAGAATCATGCCTAGTGAAGGCAGATAACCCTCTATACTCAGCTAGCTCTCCACCTTGATTGTGCACCATGGCTTCCACAATCTGAGCCATGCGTTACATGAGGTCATTTGTGCCTCCAGCTCCTCTACCTCTACCTTTACCTCTACCAGACATATTCAATCTAGCTACAACAAGTCAGCAATCACATTCCAGCACATTAGGTCAATTTATACATTATAATTCAGGCAAACAAACAATCAACACTTATCTTGGACGCTCTAGCCCGATACCCCAGTTTGGTTTGGATGAACTGCTCTAATACCAAAATTGTAATACCTTAAATTTAATTGAATATTTTTAGGAGTTACAAATTATACATAATGTAACACCTTAAATTTAACTTCAATTAAAAAATAATTTTGCAAATCGGATAACCAAATTTTCATAAAAGATTTTGAAACAAGTGAAGAGTTACAAGTTAATATCAAATAACTGCTACAAGACTAGTTAAATTATAGCGTTTTCAAAATAAATTCTAAGTCCTATAGCAATCCATCCGTCCCTTCACTGAGCTCGGTGCTAATCGTCTTGGTTACCTGAAAAATGAATGTAAGGTTGAGTACTCTACACTACCCAAAAACACATAATAAACGTAAAGTCTCACCTCCAGAACATTCCAATACATTAAACAAATGCAATCACTAGCAACATTTCACATCCATAAGTATAATTCATAAACCCATGCATATACATGTCAGTCACATTCACTGCAGCACTGTGATCACAGATTTACACCATGAATGATCGCCGGTTACCCGCGCCTCACAGATACCACATGGGTAGTCACAGATTGCTTAGCAAATGTAATGGTCAGAGGCCTAGTCAGGAATAAAGTGTGTGGCCCGTGGTGCACTCGTTCCACAGTCGGTGTCACCACCACTCCCTCTTTCCCAAGGTATTTCTATCGTCCTCATCTCCCACACTCCAGTGTATCGCTGAACTATTCACAACACATTAAAACGGTGCTAACATGCCCATTCACACATATTTCATTCACGCATGCAATAATCATGCTTACACATGGCACATAACTCACATTGCATTCAAATACATGACACTAGCTCCACATTCATTTCACATTATACGGCACATAGTCAATATTCATCTATATTACAGCACATTTACATATAATCAACATCCTTCAAGTTCAGTCAACACACATAATGTTCACACATCACAACACATGATCCACATTACATTTCTCAACAATTTCCTACCCACTAACTCAGCCACAACACAATATTAAGCAAAATAACAACAATTCATGCACAAAAGAGTAGGATAGAGTTCTCTTCCCCTTACTTTAGATTGAAGACCGACACTCAAATTTGACCACAGACGTGCTCCCTACACAGATTGCGGCCTAAAACACATGGAAGAACTCCATTAGAACTCTAAGAAACCGAGAAATAGAGAATTAGGGATGAGAAATGAAACCCTAACCATTATAATTCACCTTCAAGCGTTCCCCACACGGATTTAACCTTCAATCAAGCTCCCGAACGGCTTTGAAGGCAATTAATCGGTGGAATAGGGCTTTGAAAAATGAGAGGATCGAAGGGAGAAGGAGAAATAACTCTCCCCGAACCCTAACTCCCTTTAAATCCTTTTCTGGTCGCGACACTCTCGCTACAGCGAGACTGCACTCTGGTTTCTGTAGAATCTTGCTACAGCGAGACTGCACCCAGAAATGTACCCCAAACTGTTGCTCTGTTGCTACAACGAGACGTCTCTCGCTACAGCAAGAATGCGACAATTCTGGTCCTTCCTCCCAGGGCCCTCTCGCTACAGCTAGAATCCTCTCGCTACAGCGATAACAGCCCAGTATCACGCCCTACATTTAGGCACTTAGCCTATTTCAACCCTATCCAGTCATGCATACACACACACATATATGTACATATATTCATACTCATTACACACAAAACATCATCATCACACATCCAAAGCAAATTTTTAACATCCTTTTTTACGCTTATACACACACATACACACATATATATATATATATATATATGCATTTAGATTTATATAAATAATAATAATTAATATTACTAAAATTCAGGACATTACACATAACATATTAATAAGATTAATCACCTCAAAATATGGTAAAACAATGTTACAACAATTGTATACTACGGAAAAGCTTGCGAAATAAAAAAAAAATTATGTTAACAAAGAAATGAAATAAGTAAAAATTTTAAAATATTTTTACAATTCAAAATAAACAATAAGATAAGTTGGGAGTATAAAAATAGAAGTAAAAATAAAATATTTTATAAAGAAAGTATATAATATGTATTATTGATGAAAATAAGAATAAGAAATTATCACATTGTAAAAAGCTAAAAAAAAACAAAGAAAAAGAAAATCTTTCATAATATTGTAAATGTAATAACATTTCACAAATGCTGTAAATATAATAAGAACATTATATTTGATGTGGTAATACATTATTCAGTAGGACTTAGTATATTTAATTTTGTAATTATATAAATAAAATTTTAATATTTTTTTTATGATTTATAAATATTAAACTTTTATACTTGAATGTTCAAGACAATATATATATATATATATATATATACTAATTAAAATATAAATTTTGATTAATAAAGTCATAGCGAATGAAAAGTATTTATTTCAAATATTTTCATAATTTAAATAAATAAAGTAAATATTTAAATTTTTTAAATTATTTTTAACGTGATAGGTATAAAATAATTAATATTATTTTAAATTTTTAATATAAATTAATATATAAAATAAAATAATAAATAAGAGTGTTACACCAAAATTTAACCAAATTAATATCATATTCAGAGGTAAGGTATTTTGGTTTATATTAATTGAATATTTTTAGGAGTTACAAATTATAGATAACATATTAATAAGATTAGTCACCTCAAAAATCTGGTAAAACAATGTTACAACAAATGTATACTACGTAAAAGCTTGCGAAATAAAAAAAATTACTTTAACAAAGAAATGAAATATTGGAAAGCTTTAAGTAATACGTAGTAAATAAGTGTTATGTCAGCCAAAAAGAAATATTATCACAGTAAGAATTTTAAAATATTTTTACGATTCAAAATAAACAATAAGATAAGTTAGGAGTATAAAAATCGAAGTAATAATAAAATATTTTATAAAGAAGAAAGTATATAATATGTATTATTGATGAAAATAAGAATAAGAAATTATCACATTGTAAAAAGCTAAAAAAACGAAGAAAAAGAAAATCTTTCAAAATATTGTAATAAAAATAAAAAATTATTATCACTTAAAGTTATAAAAAATTTTAAAATATCCAAAAATACAAAAAAAAATAGCATTTAAAAATTTATTTAATGTTATAAATATTTGAAAATTAATATAAGTTATATAAATAGTTTTATATTTTGAAATATTTACAATAACATCAACTTAATTATTGTTAAAATAACTCTTATAAATTATTATAAATAAATATTTACACATTGTGTGTAAAAATTAATTTTTCAACTACCGGAACTCTTTTCAATTGTATCATTTTCTTTTTCTTTTTGAGAATAAAGTTAATTTACAAATAGAAGACAATGGCATAGACCTGGAAACTGAGCGAAGAAATAGTTAAATTCGAGTGTGACAGGTTAATTCAAAATATTTATTCATACTAAAATGTCTAAATGTTTAAATAAGTGAAACAATTAATTATCTTCAAAGCATATATTTTAAATAATTTGTATTAACTTTTTTTCTATTAACTCTTTGTATTTACTCATCCTTGAACTCAAACGATGAAATACCTTAGAACATTTCCTCTCCAAATTAAGTTTGAGCTAACACGGAATATCCTTTTATTTGTCATTTTATGACAGTATTAAATTTAGAATTTGCAAAATTACGGATAGCCACTTGTATATTTACAAACATAGAATAATAGAAAAAAAAAATTTCGAAACGTTGTATATATAGTTTGAGACAAATAAAAATAGTTGAAATGGAAGATCTACACGATAAGTGTAAACTGCGATACAGATGATAGGTGATAACACTTTTGAACAATGCACAAACTTAGTGGTACACCCAAAAATACATTTAATAATGTGAAAATCATTGGAACATTATTTTGGTAAACATAATAATAAATGTCACGTAATTATCGTGTATTAATATTCAAACATCATAATAAATACTGGTAATACACTTTATTTCATAACATATTTTTTTTAATACACTCTTGATAATTGGTTAAAATTTATTAAAAGTTACTAAAAATACGTAAATTTCATTTTTAATTTAATGATTATCTTTTATAATTTTTTTAATATTTAAAATAAATTTAACCAACAATAAATGTACTAATGTGTTCTTATCACCCCTCAAACATTATCTTCACGACGACATCTGAATATTGGAGAGCAGCCACGTCTGTAAGGATTTGCTTCTACACGTTGTGTGCCCTTGTGACTAAAAAGTCTATGCTCACTATTTTCTTGCATTTTTGCATGTATGTTTCCATCATCGGCTATGCCTTGGTTGAACATTGCCACGCTAAGAAGAAGAAAGCAAAAGAACCAAGCCTTCATGTTGGAATTTGGCTGAGCCTTACACCCTGAGATGTTGTGTTTCGTTCTATAAAACAAACAAGGTTATTTAGTTCTCCTCTTTCTCTTGCAATTCTCGGGATATATTCTGCATACTTATACATACCACTTTATTAGTCATGGTTACAAATAGGTATAAAATTTGTTTAAAATTAGTGATAGTGAAAAAGGGCCTATTTATAGCATTACACTTTTAGGAAAATTTTGGTTGTTTATATGTTTTTACGGTTGTTGGCGTTAGGAAGTTTGAACATATTCATAAAGTTTACCCTTTCAAATTTAAAGGATGAATTCAAATTTATTATTTTGGTTCCGAATTAAACATTATCATTTTGGCTAGGTTAGTTAATTGTACTTCTAAAGTCTTATAATTAATGAAATTAGTGTTCATTACTTCAAAAAATTAACAGTTAATTTATTCCCTTATTCAATGCTAGGCGTAGTTTATATTTAAAAATTGTTGTTTATTGTTTCCCTGTAAAACAATTATAATGCCCTTATACGAATATATTATTACGGTCATTTCTTAATTGATATAAAAAATGATAAAATTTAATTACATAATATAATACAAGAGAAAAAATTGTAAATAAGGAGAAAATAATTTTTAATTGGTAGAACATGATAAGAGAGCCTAATTTGAAAGAAATCAATGTTATAACTAAGAAATTTAATTTTTCTATACTTAACACTTTGATAAACATCTTTTAGCTTAAATCCATACATATGTCCAATTTCTTTAGGTTTTGTTTAGAAAAAAAAAAAGATTTGAAGGAAAAGGTGGAAGAAGAGAAGGGAGGGAAAGGAGGTTAAAATTCTCATTTATTTGGATGTTTAATATTAAGAGAGAAGGATAATGAAAAGTTTAATCATGTAAATGATGTTATTATCTATTTATATTTTTTTATCAAAAAAATACAAAAATTAAATATTTTCTCTCCCTAAAATTAATATTTCTATTTTTTATAATTTTTAAAAAATTATTACTCTAAAAAATTATGTAATACACCATATTTGAGGTTATTTCACGAGAAATAATTGAAGCACTAATTATATATTATAGAATTAGAAACCAACCAACCCTGCTATCAATAGTAAAATTGAATCATTGATTTACAAACGACGATGAGAAGCAAAAAGAGAAAGCATAATCATTCACTCAATTAGAAAGAAGCGAGATGAGAGAGAGAAGACTAGGAATGATAATGGGTACGGTACTATAGTATTTATCTCCATATCCACATTTAAAAAAAAAATATTTATACCTGACCTCATACCTACATGAGTTATTACTTTAATCCCCATACTCATATACCCATAATTGCACTTATTACTCACGTTTATCTAAGAAAAAAATTATTTATAAAGAAAAATATGATTATGTAACTTCATATAAGTAGCATAATAACACGAAAATTCAATACGCAGTTATAGAACAAAGTTCAAGCATAGATAAAAATTTATATATATAGCATAATTAATATATATATATATATATATATATATGTGTGTGTGTGTATGTGTGTATATATGCGGATATGGAGCGGGATGGATACTTAAATACTTATACCCGTATCTATCCTACTAAAATTTGTGGGTATTTCTTCGTTCCCATATCTATACTTATTTAATGGGTAAATACTCTAACCATTGTGAGTAAATTTTGTAGATACGTATCGAGTACTTTACTTGTTGCTATCTCTAAAGGAGACTCACAATTTTACAAGGGTAAATTAGTCATTTTCTTTTTCAAAAAAATCTCTCAGCTTGAGAGAACTAAAAAAATAAAGTTAATAGTGTTTTAGGGTTTAGAAAAATTCTAACCCTTCTCCCCAATTTTTAATTAACTCCCAAACAAGGGTTAATTATAAACAAACCCCCTCTTCTCCATCCATCCTGTCCTTAAAATAACATCAAAACAAAAGCTTAAATTCTAGTTAGTGTTAGTGTTTTGTTATTATTTTTTTTATTAGCTAACGTGAATATTAGGTTTAAGTAATACTTGGATTGCTAGTAATTATGTAATCCTAACGTATTTGGGAAAACTAGATTGATAAATACATCTTTGAATTGTTGTTAAAACCTGCATGTGAAAATTGAAGTTGATGTTATGGAGTACTATTTTCTTATGCGATGCTATTACTATGGCCGAACAATTGATGTTACATAAGAATATATGAAAATGACCGAAAAAATAAAACTCGAAAATCAGTATAAGAAGGGGAATTTAAATGTTTATTCTTTAAAAAAAAACTCATTAAAATAAATGCTTTTCAATTTTAAGAAAACATTAAAGTTGAAATATAATTGTATCGATTGATCTTATTTTTAGACATGTCAGCAAATTTGTAAAAATTATAATTGGTTTAGTTAAATATCTATAATATTCTATTGACAACCAAAAAATATAGCCCTACTAGTATAAATTGACAGTAGTGCAAAAATTACTTTTAAGATTAGCTAAAAATTACATTTAATATTATTAAAAAATTGATATAGATACAATTTATATAAAATAATTTATCTAAACAGTGTTCTTTTTGTCAATATTTATTAATGACATCAATGTTTTTCTGACAATTTAGGGTTTACGAAAGTCATCAATATTTCTGAATGTTATCAATTGGTTCTTTTTTTTTTTTTTTTGCTAGAAAGAGAGGCTCAAAAGCTCAAAACAACAAACAAACTAGGCACCATGCCTAGGACAACCCTGAGCACTAAAGTCTAAAAAACAAGAAAGGTAAGAGAGGGAGAAGGGGATCCATACTCTGGGAACAAGAAGCTAGAGAATCTAGTCCCAATTCAGCTAAAAAATTTGCACATTGATTCGCTTCTTTACAAATATAAGCGAATCTCACAAATCTAATAGATTTTAAAGCATTTCTAATATTACAAAGTAAAGAATATAGAGGGTGGGAAGGAAACTGGACATTCAACACAAGAGTAATTGCTTCCTTAGAATCACTTTCTATCCAAATTACTTGAATTTTGACAAAAATAATCATCTGAATACTAAAATAAATTCTCCAAAGTTTAGCAAGGAGAGGAGAGCAAAAGCTCAAGCTTCTACTAAATCCAAAACAGAATCTACCATGACAGTCTCAAATTAATCCTCCACAAGCAGCCACCCCATTACAATTAGAAATTGTTCCATCCACATTTAGTTTGAACTGATCAAAAGGAGGAGGACTCTACCGAACCAACCCAAAGTTAGAAATTAAATTGGAAAAAGATGTAGTACTAGACTTGCCATTAAAAGAAAAATAATCAGCATCATATAAAGATTTTTGAGCAACATTACCAACTGAGAAAAATAATTCTGAAAAACAAAGAGATTTCTAGCATTTCAGATATTCCAAATAACACAGCCAAAAAAAATAGACCAATTATGGAAGAG
Organism: Abrus pulchellus subsp. cantoniensis; assembly: GCA_024086825.1. NCBI lineage: Eukaryota > Viridiplantae > Streptophyta > Magnoliopsida > Fabales > Fabaceae > Abrus > Abrus pulchellus. The sequence continues at coordinate 20,716,581 of CM044056.1, forward strand.
AGAGCAGTGAGAATTAGAGAGATTGGACAATAACCAGTTAAAAATTCTCAAGCTGAAAAAAGAGACCCACTAATTAGGGAAAATAAAGTTATCCAAAATCTTATTAGCAAAGAAACAATTCCGTAATACATGCATAATAGATTCAAGCTCATCCCCACACCTAGGGCAAGAAGATGATTCAGACATAGCTCTAAGAAATCGCTCCTCATTAGTATATAATCTACCATGAGCTAATTTCCAAAGAAGAAAAGCAATTTTAGGGGAACCTTTCCACTTCTAAATAATTTTGAATAGGTTAGTCCTACTAGCTGGATGAAGATTGATATTATCAAGCATATAATAAGCAGACTTGAGAGAAAATAACCCATTATTGGAAATAGACCAGAAGGCAGAATCAGACCCTGCAAGTCTACAAGGGAGGTTAATGGAAGAGATGTGCTCACCTATATGGGCAGGAAGGAGGGAGTGGATTCTATCCCAGTCCCAGCTGTCTTGTGCAGCAAACAAAGCAACAGGAGCCTCCAAATCAAGCTCGGTGCTAGGAATAACAACCTGATCAATCATCCTATCAACATGAGAGATCCAACTATCAGTCTAGAATTTAATGGACATTCCATCCCTAACACACCAGCCTAGACCTTAGAAAAATTCAGTCTAAATACTCATTAAATTTTTCCATAAATAGGACTGGTGAGAAACTTTCTTAACATTAAAATTCTGACCAAGACTAAAATTATATTTGTGAAAAAGAACTTGAACCCATAAATGTTCTTTTGACAATTTAAGGTTTACTAAAGTCATCAATATTTCTGAATGTTATCAATGGGTTCTTTAACAACATCATTGTTAGTTGATGATATTAATGTTTGTGAATGTTATTAATGGTGTCAGTGTTCGTCAATGGCATTAATAAGGTCAATATTCTTTAATAATTTTTAAAAAATTTATTTTTGTTAAGTCTATAAATAAAGAGTACGCAATATTCATCAATGTCATATACCAAAATAAATAAGTTAATAAAGAAAAAAATACATAATCAAGTAATATTTATCATTGACATACCTAAAATCTTACACAAAATTAGTGTATGTCAATATCATAATAAAAAACACTAATAAAAAGTCAAGAATGTAAGTAAAAGTTTATATTTATCATCTCTAATTTATATTATTTTACTATTGTGCACTTATAATTCTTTTTACATCGATTATGAAAGAACTAATAAAAAATTAACATTTTAAATTGGTGATTTAAAAAATAACTGATTTAGAAAGTTATATTTAAATTATTTTTTGTGTTTTTTAATATTTTTAATATTTTATATTTTTTTAATATTTATAAAAAATAAGTATATTTATATAATTTATAAGTGTTAGTCTCATATTAATTAAAATTTAATTAATTATTTATTTTATTATTAAAAATTTACTCATTTAAAAGGACAAATTTTAAATGAGTTCAAATTTAAATTAATATAAAAAGTATTTTTTATATCTACATCAGTTATTCTTGCGACTAATTTTTTTAAAAAAATTATTATTTTTAAAAATACTATTAAACTTTTTATTAGATGGGTTAATATTGTTAACCGATATAAAAATATTTTTAAACTAGTACGGACCTATTAGAAAACCTATTGATAATCCCATCAGTATCCCACACATTTCTTATGGTGAGTCTTAGTCTAATACCCAGCACAGGCCAGCTCTAATGGGTTGGGTAACCCATTTTACCAACTTTAATAATTTAATGGATTCAAATATTTATAGAGCCACGTCATATTAAAATATAAGAAAAAAAAAGTTAGCAAAAACTAAAATAAATATAAAATTATATTTAAACTTACTGTTGTTTTCATACAATCTATTGCTTGAATCAGTCTATGGTAAAGCAGGTAAGATTTTACATTCTATGGTTTGGGGCTATTTATATTTGAACCCTCGGATTGGTTGTATTCTATATGTTAAATCTTTCAGAATCTCAGCTACCAGTGAAAATGAGTTGAGGATCCATTTTTCATTGACTTTCTATTATAATTTATTTAGGGATTGCATGTGACTATAAAATCTAATCCCGTTATAAATCATTCAACACGACCACGACTTATATCACTGTCATAGATTCAATAATTAATCTCTCTCTCTCTCTCTCTCTCTCTCTCTCTCTCTCTCTCTATATATATATATATATATATATATATATATATATATATATATATCTTTGCATTTTATAAATTCAACGACACAGCTCATGTTTGGGTTCGTTTTATAGAAGATGATTGGCAGGACGTATATATTTAGCGTATAACGTCTCAAATCGTGCTATTTAAATAATCATTTTAATTTAAATAAGGATTATTTGATTATGTAAATACCAACAACCCTTATACTAGGAAGACTCTCTTAAAATAATCTTTTACAAAACTCTTCATTAAAAAATATTAGAATAAAATATAAATAATTTTTCTCTTAATAATTAAAAATAACTTGTGTTTTCAAATTTTAAAAAAATTAAATAAAAAGATTGCTAAAAACATAAATAAACATAAGTTATTTCTAATTTATAAAAAAAATATCAACTTTTATACTAATTTTTATCTTATAAAAATAGTTTATCCAAACTAGAGTTTAATATATAGAGAAAAAAAAGATTTTTTCATACTAATACTAATATAAGTATAAAAATTTTTATACTTAATCTGAATTTTTTATTTAACTTATATTTAACGAGTTATAATTTATTATTTTATTAATTGTTAGATATAAATTTTATATATATATATATATATATATATATATATTAATCTGTGAAAAGACATTTATGAAAAAATCTATTACAGAGACAGAGTGAGAGTTATATTTGTGTATGGAATAATTAGTTACTATGACTTATAAAAAATAAAAATAGTGAATATAAGGTATTAGATCATAGATAAATGATTAATTTTAACAGATAAATGTAAGTGATCTTTTAAGAAATTATGTGATTAATATTTAATTTTGATAATTTGTGTATTGTTATATGATTCACTTCTATTTTTTCACATTTTAAAATGACAACTGTACCTTCTTTTTATATATAATTTTATTGTTTTATAAAATAAAGAATTAAGAATGTTCTAAAGAAAATAACGTGCAAGCATCATCCTCTGATAATTTAATGCCATACAACCCAAGAGAGCTTCTTTCAATTTTTTATTTCTGTTTTGTAATATTCAGCAGTTGACGCTTAGTTGGAACTTCATTACAATACAATTCCACACCAACACGAACCCCGATTTCATGCATTTCAATTAATCAAATGTCAACTTTACACACACTTGGTCCAATGTGCATTCACATAGCTGAAGAAGCTTCGAATGAAATGTGCAAGTCAGGGTTCAGAACCCCATTATAAATTGATTTGGTTCCATTCAGTAGTCACAGGAAAATAGGGTTCAGTCTTCATTGAGTTAGGAGTGAAGGTGACAAATAAGAGTGTTAAAAGAAGATGGAAGTTATGGTAAATCAATGGAATGAAGCTGTCAAAGAGGTTGAAGAAGTGGCCTTCCAACGAAAGCGGAGTCTCCAGCATAGCATAAGCAGCAGCAGTAGCAATAGCAATAGCAGTGACAGCAATGATTCCATTAAGGACATGGATCCTAAAGGTATCAAACTTTAAAAGTTAAAAGTTTAGTGTTATATTATAAGATAAGTTTATTACTATTTTAAATGTTTATTTTTTTCTTAGTTAAATAAATAATCATTTGAATTGAACGTAAAATTAATATATGGTTCGATTTGATTCGTTTTTAATACAATATTTAAATTAAATTAAATCAAACGGAATTTTGCAGTTGGTTTGTTTTTTTTATGACTTTTATTTTTAAAAATATATTTATTTTTATATAAATTTTAATTTAGATAAAGTGATGGCTCAATAAGGATAAAAATTGAAATGATTTTGTTAAGAAAATAAAAAATGGAAAGAAAATTTATTAAAGTGATAAACTTGGAAACAAAATGATAGATTTGTACATAAAAGAAAAAAGGATACTCATTAGCAAAAAAAAAAAAAAAAAAGGATACTCAACTGTGAGAAGAGTGTAAGAATTTAAAGTAAATAAAAATATCAGATATTTATACAAAATAAGAATAAAATTAAAAAATAATTTTAATATATTGATATAATAAAAAAATACTATAAATATAACATAGAGGTAATTCGGTTCAATTTAGTTTAATTTTAACAATAGAAATGGAAAATTAAACCAAATCGCAATAAAATTTACAAATTTTTAATTTAATTAATTTTGTATGGTTTAATCAACTTAACGGATCAAAAATAGTTTGCTTCAATTTTATTTATTTAAGTTTTGTCATTATTTGCTTCAATTTTCAACACCCCTAATATTGTTATTTTAACAGTAGTGGGCCAAGTTTGTTGACATCTATTTTGTATATGACAATGAGTGAACATATTAATAAATTCTTTAACGTTTATAAAGACGAATGATAAAAAAAATTTAATAAAAATTGTTATATTTAATATAATTAATGTACTAAATATTGTAATATTATGTGATTTTAATAAATTTTAGTATATATAGATTTTATTGTATGTTTTTTATCACAAGTAAAAAACAGTTAATTTAGAGGTACTTTGATTAAAACGTTTAGCTGATTCATGTGATCGTTGTTATGTGAATGAATTTTCCGGATTCAAAGGTGGAGTGTTAGAGTTCGAGGGATCGGAGACTAAAGAGAAATCTTACATTATTACAACAGAGAGGAATGCTGAAATGATCCTTCAACATGAGGATACACAGAATAGCATAATTTTCCCTGCTTCTGATCCACCTCTTCCTGAGGATTCTGCTGCTTTGAACAATGTGGCAACTGAAATTGCAAGAGTTGGCACAATACAAGAAAATGGCCAGGAAAGGCAAGAGTTTTATTTGGAAAATGTGTTTCAGAAACCTCCAACACATGGATTCTACTGCCCCAATTGTAAATCTTGTATCCAAAAGGTTTACATTCAAAAGGGTGAATGGGAACAAACTAATGCTCCTACTCAACCCCTCCAACCAACTGAGCCAATAAGATGCTCATCATGCTTCAGTTTCCTCATTCCTATAGGTACTTTTACTAGTTTTTTGTTTAGGTTCTTAATTAGTTTTATTGTGATATCAAAGATGACCTGAATTCTTTGGTTTGAATAGGTGGTTGGTTATTCCCTGGGTGGGTATCGGATGGAGGTGAAGCAAATGATCAAGGTAATATAATATATTGAATCTATTTGCTCAGGGTCAACTTAAATCAAGTTCTTTGTTTTCTTGCTACCAAGTTCTCAAATTAAATGATGACACATACATGATTTTCTAAAATCCAGCATTTTATTTAATGATGGAAAAAAGCATCCACATGTCATCATTTGCTTTGAAATTTTGATGCAAAAGAAGAGATTTAATGTCAGTTTTGGCCTTTTTCTTAGTTGACTTCTTGTATGAGCTTACCTTATTCCGAGCTGTATGTTGATAAAATGATATGATTCGTTATAGCTAATCAAGCCTTTGAGAGTACTACACAAATTATTAGTTACAAAACTGTAATTTTATACAGGTCAAATTTTAACCAATGAGTGGATTTTTTTTATCAGAAACAATATAATAATACACTTTTAACATGATTTCTAATAAAAAGAATTATTTATTGAGCCTTTAACTAGTATTCTAATTAGAGTATTGGTTAGCTGGACCATTTTAAAGATTTAAATATTTAATTTAATTTTAAAATGATTGTCATGTTAAATTATGATCACACTGTTGCCTTACTCTCAAAATACCTTACATTTTGGAAAGTAGTGGCCTTTGATCGATGTTTTGGTGCAAAACTTGTGTTAGTTCTAAAGAAAATGATTTCCTTCCTGTGCTATTAATATGTGATAGCTTATAACAATTTTTCTCTCTCTTCAAAATTTAATTTTAACTGGTTATTACTGTTTCTTTGTGCAAATGAAATCCATTAATTATCAGTGACTGGTTCATCAAATAACAATACCCAACCTGAAGACTCTGTACCAAAAATCAAAGGTGTATCAGAATATGAGGCTTCAGAGCCCAATCAATCTGAGGAACTAGTGGACCAATCTGTGGCCCTTGGTACCTCAAAATTGGGTATTAGCATTGCAAATGGCAATGAAAAACAAAACCTGCAAACTATTGAAGAAGTGCACCTTCGGGGACCACGACCACAAAAAGTAGCCAGTGAAGTGGATGATTCACCAACTCACTCAAGAGCAACCTCACAAGACCAAGGTAAAGGTCAAGTTGCACCAAAGAAGGGACATTTTTGGAGTAGTTGGGCGGTGATTGGTAGTGCTTCTGAGGCCCCTATACCCACACAACCTGAAACTAGCTCTTTAAATAGTGATTGGAGAGTTATAACTGCTACTTCTCAGTTCAGTATACCCAATCAACCTGAATTTGGCATTCCTGATAAGAAAGAGCCAGAGCACATCCAAGTTAAAATCGATCAAGTATACACAGGTATGTTTCACAAATTATAGTCATGCAATCAAACTATAAGTAAGTATATTACTGAATTCGACACTAACGTTTTGCAAGAAAACACTGCTTGGCATTTGTTTTTTGGTTAGACAAACTGTGATAATCTAGTTTAGTCTTCATCAATGTGATAATTGAGCTTGATTTTAAAGATGAATCATAGGTGAATATGCTACAAAATTGAATATCCAACATATATTATATTATTAATTATCAAAATTTGTGTTGAAACGAATATCTTCTATATTTTTTAAGAAGCACCACAATTTTTTTACAGTGTCGTTAATGCTTTAAGGGCTAATTTTAAGTATACAAAAAAAATATTAAAAAAATTTATATATTTTGTCGTTTCTAATGTAATAAATATTATTTACCATCACCAAAATAATTAATTGAATACCTCTAAGTGGGGCAGTATATATAATCAGACATGTAAATTCAGACAATAATGAGATCATGTTTGCTAGTATGCCTTAAATGACTAGCTGCACATTTCTTTGACTAATCATGCCTTCGTACCACAGGCGGAAACTTTGAAATGATTGTAGTCTCAATTTATTTCATAAAATGAACAAATTGTAATTAAAAGAAACAAATTGTCTCAATGAATCATAAATGTAGCAGTGAAAATGATGATCGTAGTAAGCGGTATCATGTATCACATTATGAAGAATTCAAACATTAATGTATCACATTCTGAAAAGAATAAGAAACTTAGAAGAAGGTTCGGAACATTTTCATAACACTATGCAGGAAAAAGATCGATTAATTTAAATCATCTATGATGTTGTACATTTGTTGGGCAGGACCAATTGAACAAGTTGTAGCTCCTGCTGAAAGCACCCCACTTCTTCCACGTAGGGAGCCACCTGCACCAGCAAGTAATAAGACATGGGAAATTCTTAAGAGTATTGTATACGGTGGTTTGAATGAATCATTAGCAAGCCTTAGTGTTGTCACATCCGCAGCGAGTGCTGACGCTACCACATGTAAGACATTTTGCTTTCACTTCTTCTATATTTATTTAAAATAATGCTTGAAGATACGTTAATTTGAGTTAGAGTTTCTTAATTTTAACTTTTTAACTGAATTTAAGTAATTAAATACTTATTCTCAATTCTAAAAGTTAAAGTTAATATTTATCTTTAAATTATACTATTTATTATATATCGTTGCACTTTTAAATCGATACATAACTTCTGAGAATTAATAATGCAATTTTATTGACAGTTTCATTATTTTGCAGTGAATATCGTTGCACTGGCTATTGCAAACCTGATTGGTGGACTTTTCGTACTTGGTCATAACGTGAGTTATATGTTCAAAATATCAACTTTCAAGTTAATTGATTGAACGAGCTTCTCTTTTCCTCCACAAAATTCTCAATTCCTGTCATCATTTCCATGCATCGCTATTTGTAAAACAAATACATATATTAACTTTGGGATTTTGGGATGTAATATAACCCAACTACTGCTATCACTGTCGTAGTCATTATCTACCTTTCGTTGGGTAGTATTAAATTAAATAAAATACAACCCATTGTGAGTACTTTAAGTTCTTAATCCACTCCTAAATAATAATACACATTATGCTCTGTATTAACTTATGTTTACATGTTGGTTTTGATTGAATAAATTTTGAGAAAAGTTTTTAAAAAAAATTAATATAAAAAATAAATAAAATTTAATTTATAAGTTAGAAATAATTTAAACTTTTATATTATCAGAGAAATATTTTTATTTTTTTAATTTTAAAAATAAAATACTTTTAATTTATGAGAGAATTTTTTTTCATATTAATATTTTTCCTCTTATAAGAACTATTCTACAAATTTACTGAATGGTCATATTTTATATTAATTTATACACATTCTTTCTCTAATTTTCAAAAAAGAGTATTTTTAAAAAATTTAATAATAATCATAAAATGTAGAGATACTTGATATTATTAGGTTTAATTGTACTTCTTTAAATACTTGTTACTAGAAAGAGAGTGATAATTAAAGTGATTTTCTTTTCAATTGTTATTTTAAAAACTGTATTGAGAATTTGAAAATAATTGTAATGACATTGACATGTGAATATTTTGCAGCTTGGAGAATTGAAAGCTGAAGAACCTAAAAGAGCTGAGAATAGCACAGAGGAAGCAGTAGTGGATCGATATAATGAGTTACTGGGGCAGAGGGAGAATTTCTTTCTTCATGCTTTTGTTGCAATTTTATCATTCATTGTTTTTGGATTAGTGCCACCAGTTGTGTATGGCTTCTCATTCCTTGAGAGTGATAACAAGGATTTCAAGCTAGCTGCTGTTGCTGGAGCCTCTCTACTATGCATCACTATGCTTTCCATTGCCAAAGCATATATCAAGAGACCAAACAGCTATTTGACATACTTCCAAACAGTGCTTTACTATGTCACCACTGGTGCTGTGGCCTCCGTTCTTTCTTACTTAGCTGGTGTTCTTGTGAAGACACTCGTCGAAAAGCTTGGATGGTTTGAGTCAACACCACCATTTGCTTTGCAGATTCCTAGGATTAATGTTCCACAACCCGGAAGCGGATCGTACCAGTAACTTCAGAACAAGTTGTTGAGGACATTATTATAATTGAGTGGTTTTCTCTTTCCAAATACATGTTCGATTTTTTATTACGTCTGTACAAGGAAGGACACACAATTAAAATTTTATTAACATTTAAAGTATTTCATACTATTAGGTGACTTTTAATGTGTTATATTTTATAATTTCAACAAAAATTTATCAACATACGTCAAATTTGTTATATTAATTAAAAGTGAGAAGATGTGTAATTTTTCTAATTTTTAATAAATTTAATCTAGTAATAAAGATTACATTCTTTGAAAAATTGCTATTGCTTGACCATTTCATTGGAGCACGATCTGACGAGTAACGATGAGTGATTTGAGTTGTTCTATTTTACTCGACAATATTTCATCTGTCGTATCATGTTTAGACAATATCATTCTTTTCCTCCAAAAAAAAATTTGTTACTTACTAACACTTTTGTTGTTAGGTTGGTCATTTTTTAATAAAATTTAAAGTGTTAGTATAGACATTATGAATTTATATAAATAATGTAATATATTTACTAATATAAAATAGTAATTTTATAAAAGAAAATTAGATTAATTATAAGAAAATCTAACACGACAACTTTTTTAATTAGTTATCTAATTGACTTTTTAAAAAATATCAATTTTAAGAATAAATATTTTTAAAAAATTAAATGAGTTGCCATCAAATTTATTAAAAAATTTAAATTTTTTAAAAATATTTAATTATAGTAATGTAAAACCAAAAAAGAAAAAGAAAAAAAATCTATAAATACTAATTGTTCTAAAATCTTGCGTTATCCAATGTATTGCATTTTGATTCAAAGTTTGGGTCTAAACCGCAAATTTAAAATTTGAAATATATTTCTTTTTGAGTGTCTGTTGCAAACTAAAATTAATTTATTGTTATATTTAAATTTTAATTAATAGGTCTAACATTTGAAATTTATTCATTTTTATCACAAATTAAAATTGAATATTGAGTTTATACATTGTGTTAACTAAATAGTCCACATCTGCATGAACCAAACACAAGTAAGCGAGAACAAATTAGTATGATGATTTACCGTTAACAGAGAAAATAGTGTAAAAAATGTACTTCCAAATGTGAAAAAAGACCAGTTTGTTAGTATAGAAAAGACAAAGAGAACTTACAAACCTGAAAGAGATCAAAGACACCAACTTTATTAATGCAAAAAAGATGAAAAGAACTGACCCAACTTTGTTAGCAAGACGAAGAGATTTAGATAGTGATTCTTTGTTAACCGCTCTCAAAAAGTGACGTTAGATAGCGATTCTTTATTAATCACTCTTTATAGAATAATTCTTTATTAACCGCTCTTTAGAGAGTAGTTTTTTATTAACTGCTCTCTAATACGTAACTTTAAATAATGTTTAATAGAGTTGTAGTTAATAGAGAAGAACTGTTCTCAGAAGTATAGATCTAAGAGTGGTTCAACCTTAACCGCTCTTTAAATATATTGTTACAAAGTAATTTTTATCAACCGTAAGTTAGCGCTACTTCTGGCGTAATAAAAATAAGAAAAAAGTAAGTTACTTTTGCAGCCTACAACTATTCAATCAAAGTTGACATTGCAAGAAATAGTGATGACATGCATGAGCAAAGAGTAAAAAGCATAAGAAAAAACAAAAATAAGTCATAAAAAAATTTTAAGAAAAAAGGAAGAACAAATTTTTAAAAGGAGAAGATTGGAAAAATAGAAGAGATAGCATATGAAGGAGTCAAAGAGAAATTTTAAAATAAGAAAGGAGGAAGAGTAAGAGGAGTAACAGACAACAAAGAAAAGAAAAAAATGAAGAAAAAGGAGAAGAGGGAAATGTAAACCGAACTCCCATACCTCTTTTACAATCATGATCATAAACCATTAAATATTTGTCAAGGTAAGCACCACTGATTCCAAACCTTCTTGTCGTTCACTTTTTCTTTTTGTTGCTTCTTAATTATATATCAAATCACATTGTCCTATTCATGTATTGTCAAAATTGTTGATTTTTTTTGCATGACTATATGTTTCTAACGCTGTGATTCTCTTTATATATATATATATATATATATATATATATATATATATATATATAATAATTTAAATATTTTTACTTTTTTTGTAAATAATAATAAATAGTGAGACAAGAATAAGTAAATACTGCATTCCTTTTTATTTTATTTTTTGTTTTTTTCTTAATATTATTATTTAATATGTATCTTATATATTTTATTTTGTCATTAATGTTTAATATTTGATTCTTTGAAATTTTTTTTAACTCTCTTTTATCTTTATAAATAATAACATTAATAATGGTAAGATGAATAGGAATAATTTTAAAGACTAAATTTTTTATTATAATTTTGTGCTATTTAATTGTCATTTTTTTAGTTATTTATTTATTCATCTTATTTATTTGTTTTTTAATATTATTTTTATTGTCAATTTATCTTTTTATAAAGTTAAGTATAATTTGTTTGGGTTTATATTTTGTCTTTTATTTCATAGTTGATTAACTATACTTTATTTAGAATCACAATAAATAAATAAAATTTATAAAATAATTTATAATAATAATATGTAGTAACTTTATCTTTATGTATTATAAATTGTCAAAGTTTATGCCTACCATGGTTAACTTAAGTTTTATACACTATTAATATATTTAAAAATTTAATTTAATTTTTAAAATTAATTAATTACAAGATTAGTTTTATTTAATTAAAATTTATCATTTAAAATATTCTTCTATTAATTAAATTATTATTTCACAAATTTTTAAGATTCCACCGTATTCATCTTCAATTAATTAATTAATTAATTAATTATATATTACTAATTTTAGTATACTTCTTATAATTTTTATTTCAATGATTAATAAAAAATATATACTCTCAAATATTTTTCTATTTTAAAAAATAATAATTTATATATATACTTATTAATTAATTAAATTAAAATATTTTTATCATATTAATGCAGCGATTTGTAGCGCTATTGTGTAAAATCTCTACTTTTATATGCTTTAAATTCTTAAGACTTTTTGTAAACTAACATTCTCTACAAATTTATCAAATAATATTTTAATTTCTCTTAATTAAATAATTATTTTTACTAATCATTTTAAATATTTTTTATTTTTCATTTAGATATTTCTCCTTTCATTAATGACAATTAATTTTATATTTAAAAATTTTAAATCATGTTTCTAACTTTAATAAATTAATAACTAAACATTTGATTATTTTAATTTATTTCTACATTTCATTATACAATATTTTGTGATATAAATGTGTAATTTACATCAAAGTTTCATTGATAAATAAGTTATAAGCGATTTATGTATAGCTTACGCTATTTAAAATTTTTTTAATATCAAATTTAGAATTAAAATACATATTTAAATGCTTTTATAAATTCAAATACATTGTCTTGACTATTACACTCTTTTTATATGATTTGCAATATAGTTGTGTCATCTACTTTTGCCTTTTGTATTATTCATCGTAGGATATGTGTATAACTACATTATCTTCTATCATAAATGTTATAATTTTATGAAAATAATTTTAATCTTAAAATATTTTTTTTTATAAAATTTAATTTTAATCAATCAACTTCATAATTTTTATGATAGAACTACATGATTTTAAATCCCATGTTACATTTGGACATACATAGAAGTAGGAACTAGACTTTTCAAGTCCAAATAATTTTTAAAATAATTTTTTTTCCTATTATACTAATTAATATTTCAATAAATAAATTTTATTTCTTTAAAAATAAAAATAGCAACACTTATTCTTTAGAGATTAAATAAATATTTTTTTAATATTTTAATGAATTTACACGATTAATTTAAGATAATTGTTATTAATACGAATATTGTAAGATGCTAATACTTTCTTTACATATAATGACTCTCAAACTCATTTCTGATTTTAAATATCATAATGTTTTAAAATTTTTTTATTTTTTTAATAAATTTTGATGACAACTCCTCTGATTTTTAGAAAATATTTTATTCATGAAAGATGTTTTTCTTAAAGCTTTTATGGTCCCGTTGCGACTAGTTACAACATATGGCGATTCCACTAGGACTTGTTTTAGATAGTCAAATCTTTGATAATTAATTGCGCAAGTTGGTCAAAGTCATGACAGGAAAATTTTTGAAAAGATTGCACAAGATTCAGTGTTTTTGCTATAACTCAAGATATACTTAATATTTTACCGTGAGACTAGTTTCTAAATTTCAAGGATTTATTTATCTACAACTTTTATGAAGAAATTAAGTTCAAATACCTTACAGAATAGTGCCAGTTTTTAGTTTACAGTAGTTGTTTCTGACAGAGCTCAACTACACTAACACTCTGAACATACCTTAGTAATTTGACTATATCTTATGCTACACACAAGTTATTAACATGAAACCAATTTCTAAATTTCAGGTATACAATTTTCTACAACTTTTATGAGGAGTTAAGTCCTAATTTTACACTCATCAGTCTCAGTAAATCAAAATCTGTGGCTGTTGGAATAGGACAATCTCCTAAGGTGACAGTTAGAACACATGTTAGTAAAATAGAAATAACTTGAGTTATAAATATCCGTTTGAGGTGAAACCAATGGCTAAATTTCAAGTACTAAAAGGGATGCAACTTTCATGAAGACATAAACTTTCAATTCAATCCATACAAGTCCTAGAATTTAGTGAACAGTGACCTGCGAATTTGGGTTCTTAGGTTTTTAGCTGAACCACTTCTAATCCTCCATTTCAAGCATGATTCTAGTATCCTATGTGTAAAACTACAACAATAAAAGCAAGATAACACCTTTCCTATTCCTATTCAAGTTCATCCAAGCAAGAAGAGAAAATTAAATAAGCACCATTTTAAAAAATAAAACCATACAAGTGTAGAGGAGGATGAGGGTAACAAATTTACCTCTTGAAACTTCTCAAAAAAATCAAAGTTTGACCCTCAAAATCAAACTTGAAAGTGAGAGTATTTGAGAGAAAAATCAAAGAAATAACTTACGGAAAACTTGTTGGAAAAGAAGATTATTTTTCATGCATATTCTCTCTCTTAATCACTTTTAAAAGTCAAAATTTAATTACTTTATCATTTTTTTAACTTAAAAATTACATTTTTGCAAATGTAAAATTTTTTTTTCAGTTTAATAGGTAAGAAAATTTTTTAAAACAAGATAGTAGAATACTACGAATAATACTGGGATGGTCACTAAAATTTTTAACACAAAACTAATTTTCAATACATTTATGAATTTTGTTTTTAAGGTTAAACTAATTTGTTGTATGCAATATTACATTAAATTAGTGCTATCAAATTTTTTTTAGCAATAGTTATTAATTATATTAATTTTATAGCAGTTTATAAAATATTTATTATTATTTTTAACTTATTTTTAATAAACAAAATTGATGGTGAAAGTTTAAATTAAAAACCTATACAAATAAAAGTTAATAATATAAATACTAATTAATTTATTATGTTATAATATTTTTAAAAATATAAAAACAATAGTAGTAATTAATTTAAAAATATTTGTTATATTTCAATATCTTTAACATAATAATAATATTTTAAAAATATATTTTAAATATTAAATTTTAATTATAAGAATTAAGATTTATAAAAAAAATTAGTAGTAAAACATAGTAACGATAAAATTTTATAAACTAATATAGCGCAGAGATATATTATTGCTTCCAGGTGATAGAACAACTCACAGTAGATTTCAAATACCATTAGATCTTTTTGAAGAGAGCACATGTTCAATCAAATAAAATACTCAACTTGCTCAGTTAATAATTCAAACATATTTCATTGTTTGGGATGAAGCACCAATGATAAATAGATTGGCTTTTGAGGCTCTTGATAAGTCTCTCAAAGATATTGTGGGTTATAAATATCCTAACAGTATGTCTAAGCCATTTGGAGGAAAAACAGTACTTCTTGGAGGAGATTTTAGACAAATATTACCCGTAATATCAAAAGGACGACAACAAGACATAATTCAAGCATGTATTAATAAGTCGTATGTGTGGGATCATTGCAAAATTTATATGTTGTCCAGAAGTATGAGAATTTTCAACAACTCCTCTTCAAGTTAGGAAAATTCCTTGGCACATGAATTTAATAAATGACTCATACAAGTTGGAGATGGAAACATACTAACAATTAGTAAAGAAGAAGAAGACATTCTTATGTGGATAAAAATTCCAAACCAATATCTACTCAAGCCAATGGAGGATTCACTCAAGCAAATTTTTGAAAGCACATATCTAAATTTTCAACAACAAATGCGGGATGAAAAATACTTTCAAGAGAGGGCTATACTTACTCCTTTAAATGATATTGTTGATGATATTAATAATTATATCAAAAACATGGTTGAAGGATCAATAAAGTACTACAGAAGCTCTGACGAGATTGACAAAGCAACTGATAAAATAACTGAGCAAGAGCTTATGTATCCCGTAGAATTCTTGAATACTTTAAATTTTAATGGATTTCCTCCCCATTGCTTGCAACTTAGAGAAGGAATGTCAATTATGCTACTTAGGAACATCAATCCCGCATTAGGAATATGCAATGGAACAAGACTCCTTATCATATGTTTAGGAGAGTGGATAATTAAAACAAAAATAATTACAGGAAGCAATATTGGTGCTAAAATACTTATTTTGCAAATAGTTTTAACACCAAGTGACTCCAAGTGGCCTTTCCTTTTAAGAAGAAAACAATTTCCAATAAAGGTATGTTATGCAATGACAATAAACAAAAGTTAAGAACAATCATTAAATTATGTTGAATTATATTTGTCAAAACCTGTATTTAATCATGGTCAATTATATGTTGCATTGTCTAAAATAATGTGAGCAAAAAGAATAAAAATCCTTATTATTAAAGAGGATGACAAATATATAGGATATACAAAAAATGTTATATATATAAAAATATTTTATAATCTTTTTCAATGTAATTATATTTAATATAATAAATTTTTTATTATATTTATATATTTTTATATTTAAATTATATATTTTATATTTTAAAATAAATTAATCTAATAAAAATAAAACATATCCGTGTAATTCACATACATATTTACTAGGACTTATTAGTAAAACTTTTGACATGTGATTAAAATTATTTCAAACAGAAAATTAGTTTTCAAAATACAATACTTTGATAATTTGTTTTAAAAAAACAATAAAAAAATTATAAAAAGCCTTGACAACCCTGGTTACCAAGTTAGGTATTTCTAGCTTCTTATATTTATTACCGTTTACATGACTGATACAGCTGGAAGATGACTCTTTCGCCGCCACCCCCGAAAAGCCCCAGCTATGTCATTTGCTCAGGTCAACCTTTCAGTCTTTCACATTATGTAAATTACTAAACTTAGATACAAGATAAAAAATATTTATTATTTTTTAATGGGTCTAAAAATATATTTTTATCGGTACATTTTTAAAATTTAATAATATTTATAAGATATTTTATAGTTCAAATAAAACTTACCTATAATTAGATATATAATTTTAATTTTGTTTTTAAGTTAAGATTAAAATTTTTATTTAATAATATATATCAAATGTTAATTTTTATTAAATAAAATACTAAACTAAAATTTTAACTTTAATCGATAAATAATAAAGTACTTTTACTTTTCATCTAAGTTTTAGGCCTTTAAAGTTTCTATGAAGTATTTAGTATTTTTTTTATTTGTCTTTAATATATAAAATTGATAGAAACTTGAATTAAAAAAATTAATTTAAAAATAATTTAATTTTTTATATTAAATTTAATTGTATTAAATAAGTTATTTTTATGATATTAAAAAAAAGAAATTATATATTTTTATTAATTTATGTAATTCTAATTATAATGAGTATTAAAATATGCCTCATAAAAAGAAGTGACAAAATAATAAGATTTTATTTATAATAAGTTCAAAAATCTTAATGCTAAGGTTAAACAACTATAGATAGTAAAAAAAAATAAATTTAACAACACAATTTTAATCTATTTAGTTATTGGTTAAAATTTATTAAAAATTATAAAATTTATATAGATTTTACTATTTCTTATTTTAAATTTAATGATTATCTTTTATACTTTTATAATTTTTAATAAATTTAAACTAATAATTAACTGTGTTAAAAAAATATTCTTAACACTCTTAAATAGTTAAATTTTATTAAAAAAGAAGAAGAATCATTTAATGCACTTTTATAATTTAAATGTAACAAATATAATTTTATATTATAAAAATTTATTATTTTTAAATTTTTAAATTTTTAAATTTTTAAATCTAATTTTAAAAGATTAATATTAACAAAATTCTAATAATTCAATGCAATAATATCATTAAATATTAAAATTTTTAATAAAAAAATTAGTTATTTATTCTTGGACTCATTAAAAGTTATAAGTATTTTTTTAATTTATTTTTTTATCAAAAATAAATTTTCAGATTAGTAATTTATCTGACAAAAATAGGAATTAAGAATTAGCAAAGACTTCAATTTGTGGGAGAACAATACAAATTTTTTTTACATTATTATACGTAGGTTTCTTCTTATATATAAAAAATATTTACCTTTCTTTTATTTAAAAAGAATATTTTTTTATTTATAGTATTATAGATTTTTTTTATGTTTTATCATTTCAAATTCATACAAAAATACCTAATAAAAATTTATTTATAATAATTTTTAACAAAAAATTATATTATTTATTAATAGAATTTTGTTAAACTCAATTTGAATATAAACAATTAATAATAGTAAAATTTTATAAAAAAATATTTATTATATTTTTATTAAAAAAATTATTTAAAATTAAGTGTGAAATTAACAAAATTCTTATTAATATTGAGTTATATTAAATATTAAATTTTTTAATAAACATTTATTACGTATAACTTTTTATTGAGTGCATTGCTGCATTCACACCATGGAAGACCTCGATCAGATAACCAAGTTAAGCTTCAGAATGCCATCATAAATCATTATAAATTAATTAGGCACTGTGCCTTTTGGACACAGCAAACAAGGCATTCAATGAACAAGCAACACATTTTTCTAAAATATTGGTGGCATTTGTGATTATTGTCGATAGTTTGTTATGCTTTAAATGCAATTGAGATAATCACCAAAACAGAATGCCCAAAATCATAATTAAGTTTACAATATATTGAATAATTTTATGTTTTTAAAATTCTTTTATATACCTGTAATTTTAATTATTGAAAAAATAAATTAATATATTTTTAAATTTTCATGATAATAAATATATAATTATTTTTATTTAATATTTATTTTATAAAATAAAAAATTATAAAAATATATAGAAAGATATTAAAAAAATCTATTATATTATCGGTTGTTCAAGCCATAATTTAATGTGCTGTTTTCAGTTCTTAATTGAAAATAAAATATTATATATGACCTGGTCTTCACAATCTTGTCTTTTTTGAGCAGGCAATCAGTTTTTTACTGGGTTGGGAGAGTCGTAGATACCTACATAATTGACTTCACCATCCATTATAAATGTCTTCTTGATGAGTTACCCACCGATTACTCACAATATCATTTCAAATATTTTTCTTACTAAACCATTTATAACCTAAAATGAAAATTTCCTTTCTTAATTAATGTAAAACCCATTATCACAAACTAATTATGTATAATTTATTTATAATTTTATAAAAAATGAATAAAGTATAATATAATAAAAAATTATTTTAGCTTCTTCTATAATTTCGATCAAGTGATTTTAGTCAACTTGAAAAGGATTGGCTCGTTTACATTAGCCCCAGTCTCAATTCATTAACACCTCTTTTACTTTTCTCTCCTACAAATCCCCAACTCAATTTTCTTCTTATCTTGTGGCTGTTGCATGCATTAACTTCTTGGTACTTGCCATTAATATATGTAAAGTTCCATTAATTCCTTTCAAAATATGTTATTTCAGATATTATTTATTTATTTATTTACTTTAACAAATAAATATATTGATAAGATTTTCTAACAGTATACTTTCTTTTGTTATTTACAAGACTTTTTAATACTTTGTTAACTATATAATCCGTATAAAGTATAACTTAAATGAAATTCCTTAAGTAGTTGTAAAGCATGACACTGGAAGTACTAATCCAATGACTTTAATTTTGAGAGGGTTTTTTTGGTACTTTTTTCTAGTACTTAAGTGTTTACATAAAAAAAAAAAATTTCCCATTAAAAGTAATTTCTATATACGCTTACAGCTTAGGGGACGTCAAAGCAGTGAAACATGCACAAATGGATAAATATTATGAGTTATTGGGAAGAAGGGAGAACTTCCTTCTACATGCCTTTGTTGTTGTCTTATCATTCCTTTTATTTGGACTATTGCCTCCTATAATATACTGTTTCTCATTCCATGAGAGTGATGACAAGGAGCTTCTCTAATTTGTATCTCACACTTTAAACAAAAACACCTTTTACGATAGAAATTTACATCGTTTTTGTTGTGAAACGATGTAGAAAGAAATATGTTAGGCATTTTTTAAATTTATAGCAATTTTTCTATATCGATTGTTAAAAAATTAATATATAAAATATTTTTTATATCAATTTTAAAAATAATTAATGTAAAATAAAATGATACAAACTTTTTTACATTAGTAGTGGTAAACTTTGAATATATAAAACTTTTAGTATTGAACTCCATATTATATATTTATTTCATACAATTTTTTTAAATCTGTCCATCTCAAATTGTCAATTTAGACCACCAGCTTTTTAAAATTTCAATGTTTTCTTCTTTCTTTTTTTATTTTTTTTACTATCTTTTTAAATTTTTTGTTTCATCATTTTTAAAAAATAGATATATAATTTATAAAAATTAAAATTTTGTATAAAAAATTATAATCTTTTAAATTTTTTAAAATTACAGAATATCACATCTTAGACTTTTTACCTCACTTATATCTGTATTAAATTCAATATACTTATTTTTAACTGATGTAAAAAAAATTTATTTTTTTATCAGCTACGAGGCTGGCGTTACCAAAGCTTATGTCCAATCACCCAATACTTATATGACATATTTTGAGAGGAATAGTATTCCGTCACAGTAAAAAATGATATTAAATACCGTTCTTTTTTTTAAAAAAAAATTAGTGATACCCATTTTAAAAAAAAGTCACTAATATAAAAAAAGCCTTTTACATCTATTAAAAATGACTTTTAATATAAGTTGATGAACCTTTATTGATACAAGTGATGTAGTAAGTGGAGAAATTTTAATCAATTTTTAATTAACCAATGTAGAAAATGTTCACCCTTGTTCACCAATGATGTTAGTGCTCTTCATATGATTTAGTAACGTTTCATCGTCAATAGCATTAAAGTTCATCTTCTTACATGTCAATATTTTTTCAATATTTAATTTTTATTGAGATTATAAATAAAAAATATATAGTATTCATCATCAATGTTTATTAATATATAACGTTCATTCTCAATTTTAATTTGATAGGTAGTATTCTCATCATCAATGTTTATTAATATATAACGTCTATTCTCAATTTTAATTCTCAATTTTAATTTGGTATGTAGTGTTTATCATCAATTTTCGTCAACTTTTATCAATTTTTATTGAGTTTATAAATATAAAATATATATAATATTCATAAACTAAACCTAGTAAGAATTTGTATTCATTAACAACGTAAGAAAATATAGAATCAAGAAAAAATCCTAATAAAAGTTTAAAAATGTAAATAAAATCATGTTCAATTATTCCAACTTATTCCATTTCATTAGCACACGCTTCTAAAATGTTTTATTTTATTTTGGTTAATTTTAAAATTAACGTAGAAAGTACTTTTTATATTAATTATTTTTTAAAATTAATGTAAAAAGTACTAGCGCATGAGAATAAAATATTTTTATTTTAAATTTATTTCAAATCGATTTAAAAATAATTAATGTAAAAGGACATAAAAAAAATACTTTTTACATAAGTTAAAAAAATAATCAAAGTAAATTTAATATTTTTTATTTTTACATTAGTTCATAAAATAACCAATGTAAAAACTTTGTAGATTCTTATTTCATAACTAATATTAAGAAGTTTTTAATGTAAAAGTATGTGTAAAAGTATGTGGTAATTGATTATGTTATATAATTCAAACACAATAGATTATTTTAAAATTAAATTTTTATTAACATATTCCAACATAAAAATAAAATTTTAAATAATCAATTATTATAATAATCAATCATAACCTAAATAAAATTGCATGGTGAGATGAAGAACTACCCATAATGCAGTGAACTTGAAGTCTAGAAAATTCTCATCCGTCACTGTTCATGGACTGGAATTTATGTGTATCGATCATTAGAATGTGAAGTTTGGGTAAAATTAACAAGAGGTCTTAGTTAACTGACATTGAAAATGCGCGCATGAGTTGTTGTTAAGGATGAAATGCCAGGCAAACCCACAACAGATCGGCACAATCTTTGTTACTATCTACTTCATCGTTTTCTAATTTAAAGCCGATGACGAAGAAAATCATAAGGATGCAATTGAAACTACTTCATGTCACGTGCGTTACATGTATTTATATTTATCTTTTTTTTTTCACATTTCTACCAACCAATATTTGTCGTTTTACTGGCACTGTACGTTGGAAGGTGCCCTTTTCTGTATACTAAAATATATATTTTTGTGTCTTAGCTGTCTTTAGAGCCACGACCACAACACTAACTTCACTTCTAAAAACCCATGTTATGTCACAGATATTATCGTCAACCTTTCATATCGTGTGCTACATATTTAATTATAATTGCATTCACACCTTGAAATGTCTGAGATGACCAAGCAAAGCCTTCACCCCACTAATCATTATAAATTAACATGACACGATGCATTTTGGGCAGTGAAGGGTGATCAAAGCAATCAAAGTGCCTAAAGATAATGGCTGCTAAAATGCCTCTGCTGGAGACTGACGAAAAGAAAGAGGTTCATAAGAGTGGAATGCGAGGAAGGCTTAGTACTCATGGGGATCATATGAAAGGTATTTACTAATATTCAGGAACCGCACCAGGTTTCCTAATTTTATTTGGAAAGCAAAATTCATCCTATTTTAATTGTATGGTTTTTCAACAAGGTTTAACTTGTAAGCTTGAATTTTCTTACAATCACAGCTGTTGATCATGTTATTTCTTGTTTCTCGTGCTTCATACTTAAATATATACATCATGTTATTCAACCTCTATTTAAACTCGAGTCTCTACGAGGAAGGGTTAAAAAAGCCCTCCTTTTATTCGGGTGACAAAATAAAAACTTAAACCCAACTAGAGCGAATCATTTTTTTTTTCCTTAAAGAGATAAATTAAAAAATAAAAAATTGATTTAGACTTAAAAATTAAAGCTTAAGTTCTGTAGCTTACTTAATTTGGTCGTTCCGGTCAAATCATTATTTACCATTTTATTAAAATTTCTTGCAAGATTTTATATAAAACGAATAAATAAGTTAAAGTGTATTTACCATCCTGCTAAATTTAGTACGTTAAAATATGAAAAAAAAAATGCTAAAACTAAATTGATGATGTATATAAACTTTACATGCAAAGAGCCTAGCTAATCCGAATTTTGAATGTGCATATTTAATTATAGTTGATGCTGCTTCATATAGCGAGACGTTTACTACAGGAGCGAACGATGGAAACGACCAACAGCATGTGGAGAAGGAAGAAAAATCTGATCCTCGTCTTTATTTCAATCCTTCTAATTCGTTAATCAATGTACGAGATGGAGCATCTATAGGCATAGCCATGTCACCTGCGGAGGAAGTACGAGAAATATATTTGAAAAAGATGTTCATTATGCCACCAAAGCATGAATTTTATTGCCCCCATTGTGACGTTTGTATCGACAAGGTGTTATTTTGCACTACACGTGAACCTCCAGTTACTGGGAATCCACATACTGAACCTAACTCAGATATTGAAGGTCCAGTGAGATGCTCTGCGTGCTTCAGTTTACTCATTCAAAAAGGTAATTCATATTTCACTGAAGGACCCTACCAATACACTCTTAATTTCTTTCTTTTTAATATATTTTTTATCATTAATTAAACTTTATAAAAAAATATCAAATTTTACATTTGATTTGGCATTTGATAGTTTTCAGGTTTTAACTGGTATAAAATATCAAACACGACCTAAACTTTACATTTTTCTATGATTTTCACAGGCACACAGTTTTTAACTGGGTTGGTATCACCACGTGTTCCAGGTAATTTATTTTCTCAGTCCATTTAACTAATTGAGCAAGTAGACATAATCGTATAATTGATGTTTGACTATATGGATTTTAATATATTTCTTTCTCTCCCAGAGAATCAGAAGTAATTCTAACCAATTATGAGACATGTATTTAAACAAATGAAACTGTTGCATTAGTAAATAAATAACAAAACCCTAGTATTTATTTATGTTAGTTTTAAATATGCTGACTTCACACCGTTGCTATCTGACATAAATAATTATAAAGGATAATATTAACATATAAATACAATATTTTCTTCAAATAAACCACTTTGACCCTCATATGAATATTTTAAATAAATTCAATCACCCATTTTTAATTCTGATAGGTTTCTACTTTTAATATACCTTTGCAAAAACATACAATTTCTAATTGGGTTGGTCTTATATATTATTTTTTTCTCATCAAATTTGCTTATGTTTACGCCATTAATTAATGTTTCGTGCTTACTGGACACATGTAGTTACAATAATTATAAAGTTATGAAAGATTTTTGAATTGTACGATGATTAAGATTAAAAGTTATTTTATAATTAATGATCTCATTATTATATATATATATATATATATATCAAAAAAATTTTACATAAGTCTAAAAATTGTTACACTGGATCTTAACATTTCATTTAACTTATATTTAATGAGTTATAATTTATTATTTTATTAACTGTTAAATATAAATTAAATAAAAAGTTCAGATTAAATTTTAAATTTACACTTATATAAAAAAATCATTCTATGTAGATATATGTTATGACTCAGTTGGAGTGAGTTAGTAAATAAATTCTTATAAAAAATAATATAAGAAATAATAAATTTTTTTATAAATTAAAAAACAACTTATTTCTTTAAATGATACTACTTTTTAAAAAATAAAAAAATATAAAATAATTTTAACTTATGTGAGAAGTTTTGCTCATATTATCACGTAATTTTTATTCTTACAAGTATTTATTCAGAAATTTCAATACTGAGCCTAGGTATACAAACCAATACAAAACAGTGTGTAAACCATGTGATAATATAAATTCCAATTTTGTTTTAAAACATCGTATAAGAATTAGGGATTAAAAAATATTTAAACCTTATACATATCTCTTACTGGTAGCGGATTACTCTGTGAGTCATGTTATTGCTCAATTTGGAACATTTTCAGAATTGAATATTACAATAATCTATAAATCAGATGATCATTCCATTATACTCACTCTAATTTAATTTGATGCTATGAAATTATGGGCTGCATTTGTTTAACAGGGTCAGGCCCAGATCATACATCCATTACTGTGACACATTCGTCTAGCTCAACAGTAACACCACCAATCATCGTAACAGAAGGAAGTAGCAACGGATGGGAAATTCTTAAAAGCATGGTCTATGGTGGTCTGGCTGAACTATTGGCAAGCCTTAGTGTTGTGACATCTGCAGCAAGTGCTGATGCTACCACATGTAATTAAGATTCACTTTTCTCTCTTAGTTTCTTACCTTTTTATTTTAAATTATCATTTAACAAGACCACGGAATGGATTTTATATACATTTTACTTGAAATAATATTTTGCTGTCTTTTACTGGCTATATGTACATTTTATCAAATAAGTATATATACCCAGTAAAGAAATTGAAGCATAACTGAATTAACAATCCTAATAATTCAATGGTGGAAAAGGTAACTTTCCCAACAAAAGGGTAGGCATCGATCCAAATAGTTAAACAACTGCAGAAAGTAAAAATTATCCTATGGATCATGAACTTCAGCCAGTGCTAATAAATTTGTTGATTAATGTTATTCTGTTCTTTCTTTTTTGTTTTTGGTCAAGAGACTAATGTTATTCTTGAATTTGTATTTGCAGTGAGCATTGTTGCTCTGGGTATTGCAAATCTGATTGGTGGACTTTCCGTCTTGGGCCATAATGTAAGTTTAGTTCAAAATATTTATTTTAAGGCTTCATATGATTGATTGATTTCACTTGCTGTTTCTTTCCTTGCCCCCTTATATGCTTTTCTTATGTTGTA
Source organism: Abrus pulchellus subsp. cantoniensis (assembly GCA_024086825.1). Lineage (NCBI taxonomy): Eukaryota > Viridiplantae > Streptophyta > Magnoliopsida > Fabales > Fabaceae > Abrus > Abrus pulchellus. The sequence goes on from CM044056.1 coordinate 20,742,069, forward strand.
GGTGTTACAATAATGGTTCAGGTTTACTTGTGTTCAAACTGTAAAGCACTCCATTCCTTTAAAAACTGGTTATTTAGAAAATATCTTATTTATAATTGTTTTTTAAAAAATATTGTTTCTCACCGAATCATTGTGTTTATTTCTACTACATATTTAAATGACATAATTTAAAAAGAAATATTTAAAATATTTTTACAAAAGAATAATTTAATCAGATTCAGTAAGAAATGATTTAAATCGAGATGGATCAAATTCAATAATTGTTACAATCACATAAAAGCTGGGAATGAATGAAGCACTGAAATGATTTTTGCTGCTTTTGTATAAGTCCTTTTGAGTGTATTTAAATGTTAACATAATTTAACTTTTCCCATTAAAATTAATTCATTCCTATACATACATATGCTTACAGCTTAAGGACTTAAAAGCTTCGCAACCTAGAGAAGAAGCCAATGGTGAAACAATAGCACAAGTGGATAAATATTATGAATTATTGGGAAAGAGGGAAAATTTTCTTCTGCATGGCTTTTTTGCTATCTTATCATTCCTTATATTTGGATTAGTCCCACCAATAGTATACGGTTTCTCATTCCGTGGGAGTGATGACAAGGATCTCAAGCTTGCAGCAGTTGCAGGAGCTTCTTTAATTGGTATCACATTGCTTGGTATTGCTAAAGCTTATACCCAGAGACCTAACACTTACGTTACATACATCAAAACTGTGTCTTTCTATGTCACTTGTGGAATATTGGCCTCATTACTCACTTATGTGGCTGGTGCATTGATGAAGAGACTCATAGAACAACTTGGATGGTTTCAGCCAGCATCAAACTTGGCTTTGTCTATTCCTCAGATGGATACAGATAAACCTGCTGGATGGGGTTCCTACTAATAAGGGTATAGGAGGAGTTGTGTTAGACACAACATATATAGATTCAATAATCTTCTTGTGCTTCTTTTTAAAAAAAAGTAGTATTAAAAGGGGAAAGAAAATGGTTGGTTGGAGACATTTCTACTGTTTCATTATATTGTAATTTAACATGATATGTTTGATATTCTTTCTACATTAAAAATAATAGTTGTTTGGACAAAAACATTGACAATAATTGTAGGCGAGTATGCGGACTAAGGAACGAATCAGCTGTGTCCTCATACAACCTTGCAGTTAAATGGTCTAATTTGTAATAATACAATTTTAAAAATTATCTATTAAAATAATATATTTAAAATTTAATTAAAAAATGAATTTAACCATGTATGTCAGAATGTGAAATGTGTCACAGTTTTAATGTGACATGTCACATGACACATGTGGGTGCTACCTATTAGTATTAAAATTAAAATTTAAAATTTAAATGTTATTTTTCCTCCTATTTTAGCTAAAATTTAATATTAAAATTTTATTTTTATTTTATATTAATTTAAATTTAAATGTGAATTTTAGTTTTTCTCATGTTAATAAATATTTAAATTCAAAATTTAAATTTTAGTTTTTTTTCATATAAATTTAAATTAGTTCCCCTCCCATATCAACTACAATTTTAATTTGAACTTAAATTTTAGCTTTTCTCTCATTTTGACTAAAATTTTAATTTTAATTTTTTATTAAAATGTTAGAAAAACTAAAATTAAAATTTCAATACTTAGAAACGTAACACTCAAAATGTATTATGTGTCAAATTTTTAATGTGTAAAATAAAATGAAAAGGAATAACACACTCTGAAGGCGTCATGTGACACATTCATACTGTGAATTGCGTTATGTGACACATATGTACTGTGAATTGCTTACTAAAGTATGGTACATGTCACATTTTAGTATATGACACTTGTTCCTTTTATTCAATATTTTTTAAACACAGTTAAATTCACCCATTTTAGTAATTAATTTTTAAATAATATTATTTAATAATAATTTTTAAAATTATATTATTGTAATTAAAAATCTATTTAGGCATGTGCTTTAATTTTTTTTAATTCGACAACATATCTCTATATTTAAATGGATCAACATTTAATAAATTTATATAGGCATGTCATTAAGTGAGTTGCCCTGCATATGCTATTTTCTAAACAAAGTATTTTATTAATTTTTTAATTTATATTATTTTACTTTAAAATAATTAAAAATAGTAAAATTTACTTTTATTTTTTAAATGTAAAAAATAACATAATTTTTATATGTGTCAAACATAATGTCTCACACACTTATGAAAACCCATTTAACTTGAGGGTTATGTGAGCTAACTTACCCATTTAACTTGAGGGTTATGTGAGCTAACTCATAAATTTTAAGTTCAAGTCTACAATTTTGTGGGCTTTTGCTGAACAAAAAGCATATAATCACTTCTAGTAATTATAAATAAAAAAAAAAATCAAATGCATCATGTTCAAGTAGTCCAATTATTTTAAAATTTCAAACTTAACAACCTAACAAGTTTGAAATTTTGAAATTTTTGAATTCATTCAAATTTTAACACTTAATTGGAGAAAAAAAAACATGAATTTTATTCTTGTTAATTTTCATTTGTGCATTTTTTTTAACTACACCATTCCATTTTTTATCTTAAAAAATATTAATTCCTTTAAAAATTATATTTTAAGATTTAATGATGGTGCAAAAAGAAATAATCTTCAATTATATTACATGATGATATTGGTTGACCTAAGTGTTCCAAGTTTCAGCCTTAACGAATTAGTTGGATTGGATGTTTAGAATTGTCTTGTAAAATATCTAGTGAAAAGTTAGATGGAGACTTGTTCATTCTTCAAAAGTTAGTTAAGATTAAGCAACCTTTTATTTAAGTTGAACAATTAATTAGTATATGAAGAAATCACTTTTATTTTGGCATAAAAATAAGATTTTGATTGAAGAAGTATTGTGTGTACATGTAATAATGTTCTATATTAAGTACAAGGGTAATATATTGAAAAGTTCTCATCTCTTTGATCATTAGAGAAGTATTTACTTGACATAATTTAGTATGAACGTAGCAGGTTAATTTGTCATACCTTATCTTATTACAAGTCATAACAAAAATGAGATATGATGAGTTTTATTTTTAAAAGTGGGTTAAAAAATTGAGCTCATCTAATTTTATAACTTAGTGAATTAACTTGTCTCAAAAATGCTTTCAGTAAACTACAGAAAATTAGACTTCAATATTATTTGTTGATGAAAAAAAAGAGACTGTATTGCTTTCTAGATATATTCAAAAGAAAAATAGCAATAATAAAGATGTGTTTTTTTTGTAAAACTGTATAAAGTGTGTTAGAAAATAAATTACAAAGATCATGCAAAAATAAAAGAGAGAATGAATAATAATTTTGATAGGTCTTAAATATGCAAGGTATATTTTTCTTTTTCATAAATAGATTATCCTTTTATAGTGTCTTGATAAATTCACATTATATATAAGTGAATTTTATAAAGTCATTTGACAGTAATTTGAAATAATAAAGAAAAAATATGCAAAGTTGGACTAAAATAATGAATTTTCTAAAAAGAATTCCTTAAAAATATTGAAATTAGTTCATGTTTTCTACTAAATAGTGATCAATTTAATGTTTGAATTACATACACTGTGAGAAAAGCAAAGAAGTTAGAAGAAAATGAAGTGTCAAAAGCATGGAAGCAAGAAATTGACGAAGTTCAACATGGAAGCGGCACAATGGGACAAATGTTCTTACATTTTAGATATTGAGTATAACATTCATTTGAGAACATCTTCACATCCTAAATAGTTAGCGTTTTGAAAGGTGAGTGAGAACACATACCATATTCTCGACTTTCACTTTGACTATTTGTAAAAATCTATAAATAAACCCTAAAATAGAGTCTTTACATTTTTAGACATTTTTTAAAATGATTTCAAATTTCTCTTGATGAATTAGAGATCAATACTATGTAGGTGTACAAGATTCATGATCCAATCATGCTCTCATCCATGAATTTTACCTTTTCTCTTATCGTTTGTCAATTCTTTTAAATGCTTTTCTAATTTCCTAAGTTAAGATACAATGAATATTTATCAATTCTTTAAAAAGTTTTATCATAAAAATATTGATTTTAGTTTAATTAGATTTTTTTTCCTTCTTGGACCACACAACTATATTTCATATTTCATGCCCAAAGATAATTTTTCTATATTTAATAAAGAGTTCTATGTGCCCCATGACACTTCAAGGCTCAAAGAAAATAAATTGACTCACAAAATATAAAAAATAATCGAAAGTAATGCATATTGAAACTTCAATTCTTAGATAAATCTATAATTACAAAATAAAGTTAATGTAAATGAAACGTTAGTTACAAAATAAAGTTAAAATTGTAAAATATGATTGATGTAAATATTAGACAAATAACAATTTTAAAAATTAAAATAAAATGAAAGTATCTATATTACGTTATTTTTATCACAGAATTAATCTTATATATTATTTACTATTTACGGTGTATGACTTAAATATTAACATGATAAATAAAAATAAATTAAATATTAATATGATATTTTTAGAATTTTAAAAATTAAAATATTAGATACCTTATTGTCAAATCAAACTAAAGTAAATATTTAATTAAAATAAATTATTTTTAAGAAAATTTAAAATGAAATTTTTTACCTGTTACTTAATATAACACATTATTTTGTTAGTATTTTTTACCTACAAAAAAAATAAAATGATTAACGATAAGAAAGATTAATTATAATGCAAAGAAATGCTCAAATTTGTAACAATTGGAAAAGGAATTAATTTTGTGGACGTTCTAGTTCCATCAACGAAGCAACCCCTCTCTAATCTCCGCTAAAAGACAAGGAACAACCCAAATCTCCAAAAGTCATAATAGCTAAAACAAACACTTCTCACGTTCTATCCATCAATCCCACTCTTTACTCCTTTCACGACCACCTCGTTACACACACATTCGGATATGTGTGAGAGAGAAGACAACATAAAATTGACATGCCCCATATCCAACAACATTGAACATTTCGCTCATTATCTCTTTGACACTAACTAAGATGCCACATTTGCCAGATCCAACGTTTTGAGGAGTTGTATCCAATGGTCGGTCTAAGAGAATCGTGGTGTTTCTGCAAAGGGGTGACCAAGTCAGAGAAAATGAAAGCAGCAATTTTCTCAGCGAAAGGCCAAGCAATGGCCACTATCTCGGGTTCTTCCAATCGGGTCGGATTCTTGATCCATCGTAACCTCCTCTTGACCACCCACGCCAACCTCCCCTCCGCCGCCGCCGCCGCCCACACCGCCCAGATTCGCCTCCACAACAGCGTCGCTGCTACTCTCGTTCCCCAAAGGTGCCTTATAAAATATTGCTAATTATAATTATTATTTGTTACGAAAATAACGAATAAAAGAAATTATATTAAATTTTTTTAATATTTATTTAAAGATATGTAATAAAAATTTATTTATAATATTTGTTATTAAACATTTTGAGATTCAATGTATTAGTAATATTAAATATTATAATTTTTAATAAAATTTATTTTTTTTATTGTGTGGCACACATTAAAAATGTTATATTAATAATATTATTTATTCTAATTTTAATTTTTAACTTATATTTTAAGAATATTAATAATGTATTTTAATAATTTAAATTTTTTTTAAACAAGTGTTCTCAAGATAGTTATAAATATTTATCAATAAGTTATAATCATTTTGAAAAAAAAAAATTGCTTCGGTATTTGTTTTCCAAAGGAGAGGTCTTTAGTGTTAAACTGAGTGTATGATGTAACTTTAGTGAATATCAAAATTCGATGAAATAAATATTTAGTAGTCATAAGTTTGAAATGCATGTGTGTGTGATATTATAATTTTATTTGATAACTTTATCTAAAAGGATATAATTATTATCCACTTTTCTGACCAAGATATACATGTGTCACGAATTGCCAAATTTTTCATGAGGATTGTGTTGGAATTGCTCGACTAAATTTTTGTTTCTCTTTCAATTTAATGTAGTTTTTGTTTCTAGACTAGATTCTAGAGTGATGTGGTTGCTTTAAGTTGGAAATTGAAGAAATATTCAATGTTTTGTGAATGTTAGGATTTGCAAATGATGAGATAGATTTGTTTCATGCCAAATATTATTTGTAGATGATTCCGAACATGGGGTGACATTGGGGCTTAGCTGACCCCTCCTTTGTACTCCCTTTCCCCCTTTCCCCCTCATAAAAAATAAAGAAACAGTTTTATTAGCATCAATTCATAAAATTTTATTAAAAAGTATTTATTACTTTAAAATAAAAAATTATAATAAATATTTTCTTTTTCAGAAATTCATACTGCTATTTGTAGTGGCTTAAAATCAGCCCAAAAATAGTATTTCAAGATATTTGTAAGACATTGATACATATGGCTTAACATTCAACAAGTCACTCTATGCTCTGTTTTGCATATACTTGTTGGATATCAGGGTAGTCACATTATGTGCATACTGTTAGAATTAATAATGAAGTGAACTGATTGTATTCTGTTTTCTGTTGTATATCAAACTGTATCAAACCTATATATAGGTCTATGTATATCTATTTTCAATCAATGAATCATAAGTGAATTCTTTCTGTATCCCAAGTCACTAATTCTTTCTTTTCACTCAAATACCTTTGCTTTACATCCTAGCACCCAACCTCTCAGTTCCAGTGTCTACCAAATTTCTAACAGTATGTACATAATGAGACTTTTACACTGCTATCTTTACATCCTTGAAGAAGAGTAATAATACCTCAGCAACTGAGCTGAGATCCCATGACCCCGTTGAAAATCATCAAAAGTGGTTTGGTCATATACAAAGAAGATCTTTAGAGGTGTTAGTAAGAAAAGTGAATTACATGACTCTTGGTCCGTAAAAAAGATCAAGAGAGATCCAAAAAAACCTCAGATAAAGTTATTAAAAAAAAACCTTTTAAGTAAATTTTTTAAAATTTGGTTTTTAAGGTGTCGTGTGATCTATGTAGCCAACTTTACTTCTTCGTGTTGCAAGTTGTGGCTGTTGATAATTGGTGTCATTCTCCACTTCTTTTTGTTGGGTCTAATCCAATATATTAAAAGAAGGATTAAGCCTTTACCCTTTTCTTTCCGTTGACAACCTCCAGTTCTCTATTCTATTCTCTTATTGTGTTTCTTAATTGTGCTATCTGAGGAAACAATTTTCTTCCCTGTCCTTCACTTGTCCCAAAAGATGGTTTTTATAATCTATTCCCTATTTTGCCTTGTTTCCTTCTCCTCCATTGATCGATCATATTTTTCTTCCACCCCATCTATCAAAATGCTTGTTCCTTTCACTTTCTGCTTCCGCACTATTGGTTTCTTTTCCACCGTGATTGTTTACTCACCATTGATGCTGCCTCAACCTCCTTTCTTTTGGTTCCTATAGTTCTTTTTTCTCGTTAAGCTCTTTTCTAATTCTTGTAAGCTCTTTCCTTTGTCCCCTAATAAGTTGATCATTCTCAATCTCTCTTTTCCAATCTGCAATTTTTTTCTTCAACAATGTCTATAATTTCCTTCTCTGTTCTTGTTGACATTTGAACAGTTCCAGAATTCACCATTATACAATACCCACTGCTTCAAGATCGTAGCTCTGATGGATAGAAACTGGATCATTAAAGGATAAAAAAAAAATAATTGAATACTGCAAAACTTCAAAGGCCTGCACCTCCGAATGTCCGAAGGCTCCAACTTCCTCTAAAATTCCATGATATTTTCCCCTCATCCCTTCTACTTTATAAATAGAACTACTTATGGGTATCTAATTAACATATCATAACAACCTACTGATGGGTTAACCCAACGATAGAAGACTTCAATATGAAGCATGAAGAAGTCATCAAAATCTTCTATATTGTTGATGACCAGCTCTTAGTTAGAAGCGGCAAATATCATATTCTTGATCACGTAATTGTAGACATTGATATCACCTCAAACACCTACGCGCCTAAAAGCTTCAGCTATAAAAGAAGGCTCATCAATGATTTGTATCTGACGTCTATAATTTTTAATAACAAAATAATCGTTGAAGTGCTGTTTTGATGTTTAAGCATTTCATCAAATTAACCATCTAATTTTATAATAAATTAGAATTAATTTATGAGTGATTTAATAACAAAATAACAGTTTGATGATAATTTAATAAAAGGGAAAGAAAGAGTCGTGTTATTAACCTTTTTTAATCGCATAGATATGCTCTAGGATCTCCACTGATTGCTCAGCCATAAAATGCTTCCTTGTTACTAGTTGTTGCCATCTTGTTAACTGTTGCAGGCTAACTTTTAACCATTATTCTTATGAGAAAATTAACAAACTATTCTCTTTATTGCTTTTGTATTTTTAGACCATAACCGTTCCTGCCATTCTAATTTTGAAAAACTAATGCAATGTCACTCTGATTGGATAAAAATCTTCTGCACAGGAAATGTTCAAATGAAGACTAGATGTATGACATAAATTTTCTTATAGAAAGATCTACTAATTAAAAGAAGGCTTGAAAATGTTTCGGCTCAGTGATCAAAGATTCACACATTTAGTATGTACAGTTGACCTTAAATTGGATTACTTTGTCCCTTATCAATGGATTTCCAGGAGTTATTACTTGTTGATATATATGAATAACTTCTAGGACAAAACTTACGCGCAGTTTCTTAGATATTTTTGGTGCTATTCTTTAATTAAAGTTAGAAATGACCTGCATTAACCGTAAATGCTGACCTTTATTTTTGAGTTATTGTGGTGGAAGATTAGCCTTAAAACCAGTTAATTGAGAATTGCTGACTAGATGTTTTTTGTATTTGTTTCTTGCTTCTCTAACTGAAATGACTGCTTCCTGTCCTTTTCCTTGGTCAACTTATACAAAAAATTAGGATTCTGAACTGTCAATATTTATCGGTTACATGTTTTGTATTGCTACTTGCTAGAGCTCCTTTGGGCTTGCAAAGACATGCAGATTTTTTTTGACCTTCAGCTCCATTTTAACTTGTTTGATTTCATTCTCTTTCATTTAATTTTTCAGAATCTTTCTATTTTATGATTGTGTTCACTCTGTATACTTGGAATAAGGTTCATTTCATTTTTCTAGTTTGTCTTTTGTTATTTTATTTGTTATCTTAATTTCCATCAAGATCTTGCACTTTTAAAGTGACTTTTGGCTATATATGATTTTGACTAAAATCTGGCCACCTTATACTGGTGTACAGCATGAGCCTGCCTTTTTTCCCACCAGAGGGACACTGCTTGAAAGGAAGATCTTTAGTAGATTTGCCAACGGATTAATTCATAATCTCATTGACATTGCTTATTTATATACTTATTCCCTTAAAAATAGTGGTAAATAAAATAAAGGGAAGTTTTTTAAGTATAAACAATTTTAAATTTCGTCCACAACTTTTCATTCCCATTTTTATGGATGTACCAAACTATCCATTAGTAATTTTTTCCTCTTGTTGAAAAAAGAAGGATCTGTAGCATAAAGCATGACTTTTGGCAATTTTTAAAGAGACTATTTTTTATAACAGTGGCTGATCTTATTCTTTTGACTTGGTCCCAGGTTTTTCATCACAAGTTCTGTATTAGATCTTACAATAGTGGGTTTAGATCATGTGGATGGAGAATCAAATTCCCATATTCAGTACCCTCACTACTTGAAGACATGTAAAACCAATCTGGATCTGGGAAGTGTAGTTTACCTTCTAGGCTACACTGAGAAACAGGAGCTCACTGTTGGTGAAGGGAAGGTGGTCATAGCCACTGACAATCTCATAAAACTGTCAACTGATGGTATTCCATGGAACCCGGGTTCTGCAGGTTTTGATGTACATGGCAATCTAGCATTTATGATTTGTGATCCTATGAAATTAGCCACATCCCCAAATACTAAATCCTCTTCAACTTCTTCATCCGCATCATCTTCGATGAAGGATCTTCCCATGCAATTTGGTATACCAATACCTGTAATATTTGATTGGTTAAACCAGCATTGGGAAGGTAGCCTTGATGACCTTAACAATCCAAAATTACCACTCATTCTATTGATGTCTACTGGGACAAGGAGTGAGCATTCATGTTCTTCCTTCACACTGCGGCAAGTTTTCAAGTCCCCGGAGGCTGATAATGATGACACTCCTTCTTCATCAAACAATGTGAAGTCAAGGGATCAGGGTCAAAGTTGTTCTGCTGTTGCTTACACTGCTGACGAAGAAAGCATGATCAATAATCCAAATGCAGGGCATGTGCAGGGAATTCCCACTCCAGAAATATATGAATCAGCAAGAGTAAATGCTGCACCACTCAGAAAAAATGAAAATACACAAAAACAGCTTTTGGACATCAATTTTCCACCGAGAATTGCTCAACCTATAGTTTTGCCACAATCAACTGAAAAACTGCATCCAAAGTCAGCTGAAATTTTTGTCAAGGATCCTTTACCTGAAAACCGTTTAGGAGAACAAAGCCAAGACAGAAGACCAACAACTCCTAGCGAAGAAGTTGCCTCAACAGGTTCTATTAATGCAGCACAAAGTATGGTTCAGTCCAGTTCATCTCCCATACAAGCATCACAGATGAACAATGAATATAGTAGTGATGGAGAGACAATGTACTCGGCTGAAACTGCTGAGAGTCGCAATTATACAATACCTAGAGAGGTTAACTGTCAACAAGTGGGAAGGAGTCAGAGTTGTGTTAGTTACAATAGATTTGGTACTGCACAGAGGAACCAAGCTTCTCACCGGACAATGGTAGAAAACCATAGGAGCTTCCTTCATGGGAAGAAGATGCATTCTCAAGGAGCAACTTCACAGAGAAGTAATGACTATTTTAGTCCCACTGTATCATCAATTATGAAGCGCAACTCTGAGCACACTATCAGACCCCGGCAAACTCCTGTTCATTCTTCTTCACCTAAATGGATGTTTTGATTCCACTTCATATACGATAAGAAAAGAAAAAGACAAGAAAAAAGAGAGGAGTATAGTGATATTTTTTTGTCTCTATCAATGCACTGCTAAATTTCCATATCTATCTACTAACACTTTTTCGAGTAACATGTGCAGAGACCAGCTATGGTGTATAAGAAATTTCAGCCAAAATGTAGATTTCTTCAAATCAAAGTGACTGATGTTGATTATTTATTCCATATTGGAAACATTTCTCGTAGTTATTGGAAAAATATTTCCACCTAGAGTGATACTACCTTGAGATTACCAACTTCAATTGGCACATGACGTGAGTTGATTGTGAGGTGTTTGGTCTTCTATATGTCAAGATATTTGGCTTGATGCCTTCTTTTATTTTGAATTCCTCTTTATTTAGTACAAGGTACAACTCCTAATTACAAAAAGATTCTAATTCCTAATTTGTAGAACCTAAATAGAAAATATAATTATGTACAATTAAGAGATTTATTTTATTCCTAATACATACAAGAAAGAGTGATAATAAAGAATTTTTTTTATTAACATTCTCCCTCAAATTGATGTGGTTGGTCAAAGAGCATCAATTTGCTTATGAGAAATGGTCATGGAACAACTTTGGTATGCTTAGATTATGAGGAAACTGTAGAATTGTTGGATGGGTAACAATGTATTTACAGTAATGTATGATGGTATTGCTGAAAGTGGTTGGTAGTGCGGGTTAGGAATTGAGTTTTAAGCATGATTGTACGTGTGATAACTTAATAATTATAGCCACGGGCTTGTATTGTTCCATTTTAGAAGAAATTGAGAGTTCTGGATGCTGAGTGTCTCACTCAAGTGAGGTAGTTCTCGCTTAAGTGAGACTAAGTCATGCAGAATGGAACATTCTGGAGTTTTCTCGCTCAAGCAAGATTAATCTTGCTCAAGTGAGATAAGATATGATCACTCCAACTGCCCTCTCACCCAAGCGAGAAGGGATCTCGCTCAGGCGAAAGGAAATCTTGCTCAAGCGAGAGAAACTCACTCAGGCGAAGAGTAGCAGGAAACTGTGTGGCTCTCTAGACTCGATCTCACTCAAGCGAGAATGCTGCTCGCTCAGGCGAGATGGAGCTCGCTCAAGCGAGAATTACAGAAAAATCTAGGAGGTTCCACTGTCTGGTTTTCTCGCCCAAGTGAAGGTGAGCTTGCCCAGGCGAGAGAGGAGCTCGCTCAAGCAAGAAGGGTATTTAAAGAGTCTCAGACTCAGAAATGTTCATTTTCTCACCAGACAGCTTCTCTCTCCCGTTTCTCTGTTCTCTCACTTTCTCTTCTTAGAGAAAATCTTCTCGAAGCTGAATTTCTTCCCGATTAAAATGAGATCTTCTATCTCAGTAAGATCTAGGTTAGTTTCTGGAGCTTAGTTCTTCGTCTTTACTCTTATTTCTTGCTTTCTCTTTCTCAAGAGTCTTATACATGTCATTTTGAGTAGATCTGAATTGTTTGAGCTATATCTCGTACTCGAATCCTTGATCTACCTCTTTGGAAACTCACAAGAAACAAGATCTTGAAACTCGCCCCAGGTAAAGGGAGTTTATCTAAGCTAAGTTATTCGTTTAACAATTACGGAGTTAATTGGGAATTTAGTCCCGTTATAGCCGAGAATAAGTCTTTGAATGGTCAGATTCTATATTAAAACCCATAGTAGTATAGCTGATAGTAGTATAGTTGAGTAGATTTCTCAGTTGTTTATCTAAGCTGATTTGGGTTCATGAGATAAATAAATTTGTACTAGATGAGGACCAGCTGTTATATGAACAAGTTCTAGGGTTAAAAAAAATAATAAATCCTAAAGTATGTATAGTTAAGTATATTTCTCTGCTGTATGATGATTGTTTGAATAGCTGTAGCAGAACATAATGTGTTACAATGCTGTGTTATATATATATGCTGAGGATGTTTAAAGTAATACTGCAAAATGCTTAGTTTTACTGTGTGTTATATGTCGAAATGCTTAATTTTGCTATGATGGTATATGTATGGATGTGCTGTCAATGCTGGATGAAAATGAATACATTGCTGCACCATATTCATTTTCATCATTCCATAGCTACATAAATCTTTGAGCTGTGCTGATCTAGATCCAGATACCTGGATGGGTCGCTCCTAGACTGTAATAGTTCCCTCAGATTACTTAGGCTGTGAAACCAGATGAAAATTGAATCGCTGCATTTGCATTAGATGGGTTGTGAATGGGTTGGACATGCTACATAAACTGATTGAAGTTGTTGTGCTGATTGTTGTGAATTGTATGAATTGTACTGATGATTTTGATGTACTCATATCCTGTGATTATTTTTTATTTATATAAGCTCACCCTTGCTTTTTTTTTTTTTTTGTTACGTGTGTGCTGCAATGATCGTACTATAGTACATGAGCATGAGTGACAGGTGGAGTGTCTATTTTACTTGCTGAGGAGTTTGGCTAATAAATAGTCTGGGCCGAAGATTTTGAAATATGTATCTTAGTTGTAGAAGTTCAAGTTTTAGTGTGAACCTACTGTTTTGAAGTAACCATTATGTAAAGATTTTGTATTATGAGCTCCATTTGGAGCCACTGTTGTAATTATATACATATTTGTATGTTATCTCTATGATATGAAAAATGTTTTTGAGCCATTATTAATTTGTTGATAGTTAAAATTTAATTTAGAAAATTATAGTACTTATAAAATATCTGTATTGAATCATGAATCAAACTGAATCGGAAGTAGTAGAGAAAGAAAACAAACCTTAAGGAAAATTGTGTAAATATCTTTTGTTAAGTCACTGTGAAGGAAGACACTTTTCACATCCATTTGGTGAAGTGACCAACCTTTAGAAGTAGTAATAGCAAGCATTGTTCAGACTATAGTCATCTTGGCAACTAGTCTCATCATAATGTACCCTGTACTCTTGTTTGTTGCCCAAAGCAAGCAATTGAGCCTTATAGCAATTTAAAGTATCATGAGAATTCAACTTTATAGAATATACTCATTTGCAACCAATAGGCTTAACACCAGATGGACAAGGAACAATGTCCCAAGTAAAGTTCTCCTGAAGAATGTGTAGCTTGTCTTGCATTGCTTTGACCCAATGAGCATCCTTATTAACATGTGAAAATAGAAATGTTTGATAAAGTAATAGAAGGAGATGTAGGTTTGAAATCATAGCTATCTAGTGAATATTTTTCAGGTGGACGAGTCACACGATTTAATTGTTGTAGGCTCATTCAAGCGATGGTCAACATCGAGAAAGGGTGGGTTAGGCTGATATTTGACATGCACATGACCTAGTTTACAAAGGAAAGATACTTAGGTGGGCGTGTGGGACACTTGGTAATAATGTGGCCACATTGTTTACAATAGTTGCACAACTTTTTACTACAATAATGAGTAATATGACCATATCGCTTGGATGAAAAAATTGAACTTGTCTCGTATCACGACCTTTTCCTATAGTAGAGTAAGCAATTATAATAGCTTTAAAACTATGTAACCACACACACACTCCTTGCCAAAAATATCAAATGCCAAAAAGATGCCCTCCTTAATTCTCTCTCACCACTATGTAACCACATGCACACTCCTTGACTCCTTGCCCGTAACTAACTCGGTGCCAACTTAGTAACTTTCATATTCTTCTTTCTTTTACAGAAATACACTTTCCATAACCTCATCTTGGACCAAAGTTTTCCTTGGCCCATCTTTATCTTGGACCCTGTCAATGTCACATAAAAAATGAGTCTTGTCCTCAAGTAAAGCTAACTTGGCACATGGCTTCAACAATTCAGAACCATAAGCTTCTAGGCCTTTGGGTAGCTCAGGTTGAATATTATAATCACCAGCTACCTTTTTAAGGAGCGACATATGAAATATTGAATGAATACATGTTGAACAGGTAATTTCAGATGATAAACCACTGCCCCAACGCATTTAAGGACCTTAAAAGGTCCAAAATATCAAACAGAAGATTAGGACTAATTTCAGTCATGGCAGAATGCTGTTTGTGGGGATGTAACTTTAGAAAAACCAACTCTACTACTACAAAACTCCTTTATGTTCTTTTCTCATCTGCCAAAGCCTTTATACATTCTTGTGCATGAGTTAAGTGTACCTTCAACTGTTTCACACAAATTTGTACGACTTTCACGCAAATTTCTCCTTGTATATCACGAATCACAGTAGGTAGTTTGCATCCATACACTACCCCAAAAGAAGTGGATTGAGTATATTCATGGAAAGAGGTGTTAAACCAGTATTTAGCCTATGGTAACCACTTTGACCATCCCACTTGAAATAAAACATCGCAAGTACGTTTTGAGGCATCGATTCACCACTTTCGTTGGTTGTCCATCTGTGGATGGTACGTTATACTCATCTACAATGTGGTTTCCTGTGATATGAAGAATTCTTCCAGAAGTTGCTCATAAACACTAGATCATGATCATTAACAACTGAAGTGGGTATCCCATGAAGATGCATCACTTCTTTCACAAAAATCTCAACAAGTAACTTGGCAGTATAAGGGTGTTTCAAGGGTACAAAGTGTACATACTTTGAAAGGTGATCAACTACTACCATAATAGCCTCATATCCACGGGTCTGAGGTAATCCTATTGTGAAATTCATAGATAAGTCCTCCCACACACTCTAGGATTGGAGGAGGTTGTAATAACCCTCTGCGAGATAAGCTAAGTACATATCATAACTTCTAAAAAACTGCTAGATAACCCCTTTCATTCCACACTAGTACACATTAATAGCTAGGCACCTATAGGTTTTTATAAAAACCCAAATGTCCACCTTGAGGAGTCACATGATACTCCATTAAGAGCTTATTTATCCAAGGAGAATTATCAACTATGACCAACCTATGCTAAAAAAACAACACACCATATTTATAAGAAAAACTTGGTTTGTTACATACCCCTTATTGCAACTATTCAATAATTTTCTTCAACTTGTCATCCTTATGAACTTTAGATATTACAGCCTGGCAATCAACCCTAAATAGAAGGTAAGCTAAAGCCTTCAACTCACCCTTTTCATCCCTCTGAGAAAGAGCATCGACACTGTGATTATCAACAACTGGTTTATACTAAATGTCAAAATTGTAGCCCAATAGTCTCACGATCTAGTTTTGTTGATTTCCAATAATTATTTTCTACTCTAATAATGGTTTCAAGCTTTTATAGTCTGTGCGCACCACAAAATGCCTCCCTAACAAGTACTGCCTCCAATGTTGGATGGTTAAAGCCACTGCCATAAGTTCTTTCTTGTATGTTGACTTACTCTGATGGGGATGGTGTAACATCCTGTATTTTGATTTAAATAAAATGAGATTTGTTAAAGTATAATTAGAATAGATTTGAATAGAATTTATATTTTTTTTTTTAAAAAAAGTGAACAGTAAAACTGCCTATAAATAGTAAACTGCGTATGAACAGTGAAAATGCCTATGAACAGTAAACCGCGTATGTACAGTGATGATAACGTCATCAGTACATCATCATGACGTCACATCTGCGTAGAGTAAGTGTGCATAGTATTTCCAACGTGAACAGTGACCGTAAACAGTGTTTCCAACGTGAACAGTAATTTCGACGGTGAACAGTAACTTTCAAAAAAAATTCTATAAAAAAGGGGTTTCAGACGAAATTTTCAATTCCACTCCTATTCAAGATTCTCAATGGTTCTAAAGCTATATCTCGTCATTTTCTCTCATACTAAACCTCCTAAACTTAGATTTCTCTTCAGATCTGTGATTTTACATCCGTTCTAAAGGATTTCAAATAAGTTTCTCTAAGTTTGAAGTTAGATTTACCGTTTGTTTCTCTTCTTTTTCTTTTTCTTATAGATGTTAATGGTATTCTTAGGAAAACCTCCGTTCTAGAGTTAAAATCTTTGGTTAAATCTTTGTAAAAGCTCTGTTTTAAGGTAGGGGGCTCTACTTCATCATTTTGTTATGTTTATTACTTGTATTCTCATAGATCTTTTCATGTATGTAAGTGAGAATAAATGGTTGTTTATGTGATTTAATGATAAATACATGGTGAAAATATGATATTATGTTCAAATAAGGCATGATAAGGCATATTGAGGATGATTGATATGATTATATGATTTTGTGATATGAAATATACAAACAGATGGATGTTTCATGTTTGAATATATTATGTTTCATGTAAAAATGATGTGTATTGTGAATATGCCATGGTTTGATGTATATGATGAAAAGTATGTGGAAATATAATATGAAAAATATGTGTGAACATGAGAAATGGCATATGTGAACATGTGAATATACTTGAAAGAGTATGAGATGGAAAATGATATGATGTAAATAGTTACAGAGATACACTAGGGGAGTGGAAGATAGAGATGATATGGTATATCTTGGAAAAATGTAGGGTAGTGAGTGACATTTGGGATTGTGCATAAAATATTATGTTCGAATGCACCACATGGCTACACACTCATTTCCCGACTTGACTCCTGACTATTACCTTTGCTAAGGGGTTGTCTATTGCATGCGTTGTATCCGTATTGCATTGGGCCATCCGGCGACTATTTACATGGATGTGTAAGACCTTGGGATAAAGGCATCGGATAACTATGGCCACAGGGCGCGATAAGCGCGGATAAAAGAAAGTAAAATAAATTGTGAATCTGTGGAATACAATACGTGTTGAGATGAGAATATGCTTTATATGACACTATGATATGTAATTCCATGATGTTTTCTTTAATTGTGATAAGATGTGTTTTGTGATAAATATGTGTGATGTATGAGTGGTAGGGTAGAGACTCACTTTTACACAATATTTTTCAGGAAACTAGGACGAATAGTACCAGACTCACAGTGCATGGATGGATGAGAACTATTATAGTACTTAGTTATTTTGAGTTATGTAATGGATAATTTCAGTTTTGTAGCATTCTTTTAAAACAGTTGTAAAACTACTATTTCTCTTTGTTGCTGATGAAAACTTTAGAATCTTTGTTTTTTTAAAGTACTTATGAATTAATGAAATTTTACTTAGTGAAACTTATATCATTTCATTATTTCTTTCTCATTAGAGAGTTTTTGAAAGAAAAAATTATTTTACCATTTAAATATTTATGAAAATTTATCGTATATTGAGGAAAGAAAAATAAGGCGTTACAATTTTGGTATTAGAGCAGTTCATCCAGACCAGACTGGGGTATAGGACTAAGATGTCTATGTTATGTAGTAGATATACTAGAATATGAAATGACTATTTGCTAATATGACTTGTTAGATGTGAATTACGTGCACTAGATTGATCTATGTGTATGTGAATGATAGATTAATAAGTGATTTGAGTTTATTGCGAGATTAGAGCTATGGCTGGTAGAGGTAGACCTGCTAGTGCTACAAATGAACTCCTAGAGCGCATGGCCCAAGTCTTAGAGACTTTGGCACATAACCAAGAGGCTGAACCAGTCGAGTATAGAGGACTTTCTTCTTTTAGTAGGCATAACCCTCCAAAATTTGAGGGAAAGTTTGATCCTGAGGGAGCTTAGAGGTGGATAGCAGATGTAGAGAAGATTTTCCATGCCATGGGATGTAGAGAGGAGCATAAACTTATATGCTGAGTGGAGAAGCTGAGGACTGGTGGAGATTTGCTAGTCAAACTCTACTGCAAGAAGATGGTTATATTCCTTGGGAGATATTCAAGCAACCTTCTTGAAAAATTATTTCCCTAGAGATTTAAAGAAACAAAAGGCTAAGGAGTTCCTTGAGTTGAAGCAAGGAAACATGTCTGTAGGTGAATATGCTACTAAATTTCATGAATTGATGAAATACTGGCCTCACTATCAACATAATGATAGAGAGGAAGATCTATGTGCTCAATTTTAACATAGGCTAAAGCCAGATATTCGAGCTGCCATTAGTGTATTCCAGCTGACATATTTACCTACTCTAGTGAGTAAATGCAGAATATTTGAAGCCAATACTAAGGGTAAGACTGTGGATACCAGAATCGGTGGTCCTATGAGGCAAGACCAAAGGCCTCCAAGATTTTCTAGAGAACCTTACTCTAGTCTAAATCAGTCTCAAGTGAAAGGGACTGTATCTCAAGAAGATAGTAGTGGTGATTCTGGTTCTTTCAAAAGGCCACTAAAATGTTTCAAGTGTGGTGGACCTCATATTAAAAAGAATTGTCCTCAACTTTCACCAACATGACATTTGTGGGAAAATGGGACACTCTGCTAGTGTCTGTTGGTCTGCTCCACCAAAAAGTGGAAGCATGAGTGTGGAACAAAGACCTGAATCTAAAGCAAGCACTGGAACAAAGCCAAATGTGAAAGACAAAGTTTTTGCTATGAGTGGAGCTGAGGCTTCAAAATCAGAGGAGCTTATTAGAGGTAAATGTATCATAAAAGACCGACTTGTAGATGTGTTGTTTGATTCTGGTGCTACTCATTCCTTTATTTCTATTGATTGTATGAGATGTTTAAAATTACCTGTATCTGAATTGTCTTGTGATGTTATTGTATCTACTCCTATGGGTAAGCCCGTAGCAACTTCTTCTGTGTGTTTAGGTTGTCCTGTGATGCTACATGGTAGGAGTTTTAGTATAGATTTGATTTGTTTACCTCTTTCCCAACTTGATGTAATTTTGGGAATGGATTGGTTGTCATCTAACCATGTTCTATTGGATTGTAAAGAGAAAGTTTTGATTTTTGGCACTAAAGTATCAGAAAGTGCTAAACTCTTAGGTCCAGATCCATTGGAAAATGTAATGAGTGCTAAGGCTTTCATGGTTCTATTTTCAATTGAGACTGAAAAGGAAATGAAGCCTGAGTATATCCCAGTGGTTAGAGATTTTTTAGAAGTTTTTCCTGATGATGTTACTGAATTGCCACCGGAAAGAGAGATTGAATTTACTATTGATCTCATTCTAGAAGCAAATCCTATTTCTGTTGCACCATATAGGATGTCACCAGTGGAGTTGGCTGAGGTAAAGAAACAGGTAGAAGAATTATTGTAAAAAAGGTTTATAAGGCCAAGTGTGTCACCTTGTGGAGCACCTGTTCTTTTGGTGAAAAAGAAAGATGGGAGCATAAGGATGTGTGTTGATTATAGGCAGTTGAATAAGGTAATAATAAAGAACAAGTATCCTATTCCTCGAATTGATGACTTGATGGATCAATTACGAGGAGCTTCCGTATTTTCAAAGATTGATTTGCGATCTGGTTATCATCAAATCAGAGTTAAGAGTGAGGATATCCCTAATACAACGTTTAGAACCTGCTATGGCCACTATGAGTATCTAGTTATGTCATTTGGTGTGACTAATGCTCCAGCAGTATTCATGGACTACATGAATAGAATTTTTCATGAGTTTTTGGATAAATTTGTTGTAGTATTTATAAATGATATTCTGATTTATTCCAAGATTCATGAAGAACATGCAGAACACTTGAGAATTGCTTTGCATATACTAAGAGAAAGACAACTATATGCAAAATTCTCTAAGTGTGAATTTTGGTTACCACAAATGCAATTTTTGGGACATGTTGTATCAAAAGATGGAATTATGGTGGATCCAGTAAAGGTGGATGCAGTGGCTCAATGGTCAAGGCCTACTAATCCAACAAAAATTCGTAGTTTTCTGGGACTAGCTGGCTATTATAGGAAATTTATTGAAGGATTTTCTAAAATAGCTTTTCCTTTGACAAAGTTAACAAGAAAAGGAAAGGAGTTTGTGTGGAATGAAGAGTGTGAAGCTAGTTTCCAAAAGCTGAAAGAAAAGTTAACATATGCCCCTGTCTTAGTTTTGCCTAATCCAGAACAAAAGTTTGATGTGTATTGTGATGCATCTAGGCAAGGACTTGGTTGTGTCTTGATGCAGGATGGAAGGGTAGTTGCTTATGCTTCGAGGCAGTTACGTCCTTATGAAGTTAATTATCCTACTCATGACCTAGAATTAGTCGCGGTGGTTTTTGCCCTTAAGATATGGAGACATTATCTATTCGGGGCGAGATTTGAGGTGTTTAGTGATCATAAGAGTTTGAAGTACTTGTTTGATCAGAAAGAGTTGAATATGAGGCAGAGAAGGTGGATGAAATTTTTGAAGGATTATGATTTTACTTTGTCTTATCATCCTGGGAAGGCAAATGTGGTTGCTGATGCTTTAAGTAGGAAGTCCTTGCATATGGCAAGTATGATGGTGAAAGAATTAGAGTTGGTTGACAATCAATAATGATTTCTTGGTTAGGATTCGTGATGCCCAACAAGAAGATGTGTTCTTGCAGGAAATGATGAGGCAGGGTGAAGGAAAGGATTTGGAGTTCCATTGTGATGAAAATGGATTGATTAAGTTCAAGAACTGTGTGTGTATCCCTTCCAATGATGAGCTTAAGCAGATGATACTTAAGGAAGCTCATAAAAGTAGAATGAGTTTTCACCCTGGTACGACAAAAATGTATTAAGACCTTCGTAAGAATTTTTGGTGGAATAGAATGAAGAAGGATGTGGCTAAGTACATGGCAAAGTGTTTAACTTGTCAAAAGGCGAAGGTAGAACATCAACGTTCACTTGTAGGGATGGCAATGGGTAAAGTACCCGATGGGTACCTGCAACATTTACCCTCAACGGGTAGGGTATTTACCCACTACATGGGTATGGGTATAGGTATGGGGAATTACCCGTAAATTTCCATGGGGATGGGGGCGGGTATGGGTACCTAAGTACCCACCCCGCCCCATACTCGCATATACTATTATTATTATTATTATTATTATTATTATTATTATTATTATTATTATTATTATTATGTGAGGGAGGCCTTAACCCAAAAGCCCATAATGGGAAGGAATTAGGGTTAATACTTTATATATTTAGCTAGGTCTCTTTTATAATCATTGATAATTATATAATTATATGAGTTGCTCCACAATTTGCCTATCGAGAGTTGTGCTTTAGGAGTGTAACTTACAAAAAGATCTCACCATTACTTCTTATAGAATTCAGAGATCAAGTACAACAAATTTTGTAAGTCTTCAACAAGTAAGCCTAAAACTCTATGATAATTATTATTGATATTTCTAATTATTTTTTATTGTTCTAATTTCATATATTATAGTTTGAATAATTTTTTACTTATAATGGAGGAACTAATAATTTAAGAAAATAAGAATCTAATCTACTTTTATATTTTAGAAAGTTTTTGTGGATACTTTTGTAAAATTTTGGTCAAGATAAAGATTTTACTATTTATTTTATATAATTTCATGTCTTATATTTTTTACTCAGTTCAGACTTCTTTTATAGGTCATATTTATTTTATTTTTTAATACTATATTTTCAAAAAAATTCCTATGCAAAATAAAAGGTTGGGAAATTTAATATAAATATTTATGTTACTCAAATAAAAGAATGCATATTTAAATATATAAAAATCTATCTAATTAAATTTATTTTATAAGATTAACATAAAAATATATTTATCAATAAAGTAAACCATAAAAATAATTTTTTTCATATTTTTAATAGAAAAATTTATTTATTATTTTATATCGTTTAACTAGACTAATACAATTTAATTATTATATAGTTGATATGCGATTGATTTTTTTTAAAAAAATTATTTATATATGAAACATACAAAATGTTTAGAAATTTAGTGATTAAAATTATGTGATATTATATTGACTTGGGTTAAATAAGATTTTTTATTTAAGTTCTTGCTTTTATATAGGTAATATAACAAATGGAAAATATACGTGGAATAACTCCGTCAAAGGAATCTGAAAGTAGCTCTTCTCCAATTATTTCGGTGGATGGAGATGATTGTGATGCAACTCATGATGAAAAAAAAAGAAAAATGTCGATTGTATGGAATCACTTTAAAAAAAAAATTATTAATGGGGAAGAAAAAGTTATATGCAATTATTGTAACAAGCAACTGACAGGTAGAAGATCAGATGGAACAAATCATTTGCATAAACACTTTCAAACTTGTAAGAGGAGGCCATATAAGGATATAAGACAATCAATCTTATTGAGAGAACAAAAGAAAGTAGACGGATCATCCACTTATTTGAGTAATTATCACTTTGATCCAGAACAATCTAGAAGAGATCTTGCTTATATGATAATAATTCATGAGTATCCGCTTTCTATAGTAGACCATTTGGGGTTTAGAACATATTCTGAAGGCCTCCAACCTTTATTCAAGGTTCTTAGTCGGAACACAATAAAAGGTGACATTATCAAAATATATCTGAATGAAAAGTTGAAGACTATGAGACTCTTAGAGAAGATTGGAAGTAGAATTGCTTTAACAACAGACATGTGGACAGCTAGCAATCAAAAGAAAGGGTTTATGGCTATCACAGCTCATTACATTACTGATGATTGGGATATGCAAAGTCGCATATTGAGGTATAATTTTTGTGATCATTATATGATATATTCATTTAGTAATTATTTGCATTATTTCAATATTTTTTTTTATATATGTATATAATTTATTTTTACATTAATAGGTTTGTATATGTGGAATGTCCACATACAGCAGAAGCTTTGTCTAAAGTATTAGTTGAATGTATGCTAGATTGGAATATTGATAGAAAGTTATCTACCATCACTTTGGATAATTGTAGTACAAATGATTCTCTTGTTGGTTTGTTACTAAACAAACTTGATTGTTCTTCTCTTATGCTTGATGGTCAATTGTTTCATATGAGGTGTTGTGCACATATTCTCAATTTAATTGCTCAAGATGGTTTAAATATTCTTGGAGATGGTATAGAGAAGGTTAGAAGTAGTATTGCTTTTTGGACAGCTACACCTAAAAGAGAACAAACCTTTAAGGAAGCAGCACGTCAAATCAAAGTTTCCATTACAAGGAAACTTGTACTTGATTGTAAAACAAGATAGAATTCTACTTATCACATGCTTGTTGTTGCATTGGCTTATAAAGATTTTTTATTCGTTTAAAAACAAGAGAGCATATGTATACATGTATCCCTACAACAAATGACTAGGAAATTGCTAAAGAAATTTGTAGTAGGTTGGAAGTCTTTAATCGTGTGACTGAGATGTTTTTTGGGACACAATATCCTACAACAAATATTTTCTTCCCATTGGTTTGTGAAATAAAGTTATCTCTGCAATAATGACAAATTTGTTCAATTGAGGCTATTAGAAATATGGCTACAAAAATGGTAACCAAATTTGAGAAATATTGGTCTGTTATACATGAAATCATGGGAATTGCCATTTTTTTGGATCCAAGATATAAATTAAAGTTGTTAGAGTACTTCTTTCCCAAGCTCTATGGAAGTTCATCTTCTTTTCAAATTAACAATGTGAAAAAAGTATGCTACTTGTTGTTTGAAGATTATCAAGCTAAAGCCATGGGAATAGTAGAAAGTTCAACTGAAAAGTCTAATGAGACGGAAATGAATTTGGATATACTTAATGTTAACAATTTTTTAAGTGATTACGATTCATTTGTTAAAGATACAAATGATATGCAATCAAAGTCTGAGTTGCATATCTACTTGGAAGAGAAGGTATTGCCTAGAAGTGCTAGTTTTGATATCCTTGGGTGGTGGAAATCAAATGGGATCAAATATCCAATATTGCAAAAAATTGCCAAGGATATTTTGGCCATCCCAATTTCAACCGTTGCTTCAGAGTCTGCTTTTAGCACAGGAGGTAGATTGTTGAGTCCTCATCGTTCTCGACTTCATGAAGATACTTTAGAAGCACTCATGTGCACACAAAGTTGGCTGAAACATGAAAATGAAGGTATTGAATACTCTATTAATATATTTATTTAATTAAATGTTTTTGTTAATTTTAATTTGATAGCTTAATTATTGATTTTCTTATTATGTACTTGTATGTTTTAGTTTCTATTGGTATTACTGGACCAAAGCAATATGTAAACTTGAAAGATAAACGTTTACAGTCATTTGGAGAGTCTGATTCTGATGAAGAGGTAAAATAGCCTAACTATACTATTTTGACTTTACAATAAATAATTAACTAATGTTATTTTTTTAGGTCTTGCAGAGTGACAATACAGGAATATAAAGTTTAGGAGTTGGTTGTTTTACAAGATCTTGAAGATTATGTGTGTAATTTTGTTTTTGTTTTTTAAGTACTTTAGTTTAGAAAGTTGATGTCTTAAGATACACTCAACACTTATGATATTTGAATATTTATTTTTTATTTATACTTAAACTTTGTTCGGTAAAATTATATAAGCATATTTTTTTTATAACTGCTTTTTTTTCTTAGACATGCGCGGGTAATAGGGGCAGGTATGGGTATGCGGGTACCCAGAGGGTACTGGTACGGGGACTAAAAGTACTACCCACGCGGGTATAGGGCTGGGTACGAGTATTTTTTTTAAAATGCGGGTATGGGGATGGGTACTATAGTACTCTACCCATACCCTACCCATTGCCATCCCTATTCACCTGGGATGTTGCAGCCATTAGAAATTTTTGAGTGGAAGTGGGATAGTATTTCTATGGATTTTGTGTCTGGTCTACTAAGAACAAAGAGTATTCATGATGCAATTTGGGTGATAGTAGATAGATTGACTAAAGCAGCTCATTTTCTTTCCATTAATATAAAGTACAAGTTGGAGAAGCTAGCAGATATGTATGTGAAAGAGATAGTAAGATTGCATGGAGTGCCAACTAGTGTTGTGTTAGACAGAGATCCAAGGTTTACATCGATATTTTGGGAGAGTATGCAGAAAGCCTTGGGTACTAAGTTAAAACTTAGTTCAGCTTATTATCCACAAACTGATGGTCAGACTAAAAGAACAATACAGTCCTTGAAGGATTTGTTGAGAGCTTGTGTAATGGATCAACAAGGAACTTGGGAGGAATGTCTACCTTTGGTGGAATTCACATATAATAACAATTATCATGCAAGCATTGGAATGGCTCCATTTGAGGCTCTGTATGGAAGGAAGTGTAGAACACCTTTGTGTTGGAATGAAACTGGAGAGGCGATCCTATATGCGCCAGATATGGTTCAGAAGCAACATGAGTAAATCAAACTAATCAGAGAAAAGATGAAAATAGCACAAGATAGGCAAAGGAGTTACTATGACAAGAGGAGAAAACCTTTGGAGTTTCAGGTAAGTGATCATGTGTTTTTGAAAGTTTCACCTGTAACTGGAGTTTGAAGAGCTCTAAAATCCAAGAAGTTATCTCCTAAGTTTATTGGGCCATTTGAATTGCTAAGTAAAGTTGGTCCTGTTGCTTATGAAATTGCTTTGCCTCCAAATCTCTCAAACTTGCATCCTGTATTTCATGTATCTCAGCTTAGAAAGTATATTCCTGACCGTACTCATGTGATAGAACTTGATCCTGTTCAAGTGAGAGAGAATTTGTCATATGATACAACCGGTGAAAATTGTTGATCACCATGTTAAGAAATTAAGGGATAAGGATATTTCACTTGTTAAAGTAATATTGAATACTAGTGATGAGAGAGATGCCACGTGGGAAGCTGAGAATAAGATGAGAAAATTATATCTTGATCTTTTTGTAACTTAGCAAATTTCGGGGACGAAATTCCTTAAAGGAGGGGAGAATTGTAACATCCTCTATTTTGATTTAAATAAAATGAGGTTTGTTAAAGTATAATTGGAATAGATTTGGATAGAATTTATATTTAAAAAAAAAAAGTGAACAGTAAAACTGCCTATGAATAGTAAACCACATATGAACAGTGAAACTGCCTATAAATAGTAAACCGCGTATGTAAAGTGACGATGATATCATCAGTGACATCATCATGATGTCATGGGTGACGTCACATCCGCGTACAGTACGTGTGCATAGTATTTCTAGCATGAACAATGACGCAAACAGTGTTTCTGGTGTGAACAGTAATTTCAGCGGTGAATAGTAACTTTAAAAAATTTTCTATAAAAGGGGGGTTTCAGATGAAATTTTCATTTCTTCACTCTTATTCAACGTTCTCAAAGGTTCTAAGGCTATATCTCTCCATTTTCTCTCATACTAAACCTCTTAAACTTAGATTTCTCTTCAGATCTGTGATTCTACGTCCTTTCTAAAGGATTTCAAGTAAGTTTCTCTAAGTTTGAAGTTAGATTTACTGTTTGTTTTTCTTCTTCTTCTTTTTCTTATAGATGTTCATGGTATTCTTAGGAAAACCTCCATTCTAGAGTTAAAATCTTTGGTTAAATCTATGTAAAAGTTCTATTTTGAGGTAAGGGGGCTCTACTTCATCATTTTGTTATGTTTATTACTTGTATTCTCATAGATCTTTTCATGTATGTAATTATATGTGGGATAATCCTTGTTTTATGAAAAATAAGCGGTGAAAAGTGAGAATAAATGGTTGTTTATGTGATTTAATGATAAATACATGGTGAAAATGTGATATTATGTTCAAATAAGGCATGATAAGGCATATTGAGGATGATTTATATGATTATATGATTTCGTGATATGAAATATACAAAGAGATAGATGTTTCGTGTTTGAATATATTATGTTTCATGTAAAAATGATGTGTATTGTGAATATGCCATGGTTTGATGTATATGATGAAAAGTATGTGGAAATATAATATGAAAAATATGTGTGAACATGCGAAATGGCATATGTGAACATGTGAATATACTTGAAAGAGTATGAGATGGAAAAAGATATGATGGAAATAGTTACAGAGATACACTGGGAAGTGGAAGATGGAGATGATATAGTATATCTTGAGTAAATGTAGGGTGGTGAGTGACATTCGGGATTGTGCACGATATATTGTGTTCGAATGCACCACATGGCCGCACACTCGTTTCCCGACTTGACTCCTGACCATTACCTTTGCTAAGGGGTTGTCTATTGCATGCGTTGTATCCGTATTGCATTGGGCCATCCGGCGACTATTTACATGGATGTGTAAGACTTCGAGATAGAGGCATCGAATAACTATGGCCACAGGACGTGGTAAGCACGGATAAAAGAAAGCAATATAAATTGTGAAATGTGGAATACAATACGTGTTAAGATGAGAACATGCTTTATATGACACTATGATATGTAATGCCATGATGTTTTCTTTAATTGTGATAAGATTTGTTTTGTGATGAATATGTGTGATGTATGAGTGGTAGGATAGAGACTCACCCTTACACAACATTTTTCAGGAAACTAGGACGAATAGTACTAGGCTCACAGTGCATGGATGGATTAGAACTGTTATAGGACTTAGTTATTTTGAGTTATGTAATGGATAATTTCAGTTTTATAGCATTCTTTTAAACAGTTGTAAAACTACTATTTCTCTTTGTTGCTGATGAAAACTTTAGAATCTTTGTTTTTCTAAAGTACTTATGAAATAATGAAATTTTACTCAATGAAACTTATATCATTTCATTGTTTCTTTCTCATTAGAGAGTTTTTGAAAGAAAAAATTATTTTACCATTTAAATATTTATGAAAATTTATCGTATATTGAGGAAAGAAATATAAGGCGTTATAATTTTGGTATCAGAGCAGTTCATCCAGGTCAGACTGGGGTATAGGACTAACATGTCTATGTTGTGCAGTATATATACTAGAATATAAAATGACTGTTTGCTAATATGAAATGACTATTTGCTAATATGACTTGTTAAACCAAAGTACAGTAGAAAACACATCAAGATATTTACAATCGTCATAGCAAATACCAAACAACTCAACACACAATGTACATGCCATGTATGATTCTGTGCATCACCTAGTTAATTGCTATACTAACATATGCATATGGGCCAAACCATTTTTTTTTCTTTCTTTCTGGGAAGGATCAAGAGTTCACTGCCACCAACCATTCTTAGTCATAACCATCTCATTAGATGGTTTCAAAGGTATAACTTAACTAATTCTAAGAATCTATCGGGTTCTGTCAGGATAGTCTAGTTTTGTGGTGAGAACCGACAGCACAGGGTTGTGAGCCCTGACCTTTGTCTGGCTCAGTCACACCCGACTATCCCCAAGACTAACCTGGAGTCTCCCTTAGATTTCATATACTTCCCATCTAACACCACCATCATCACATGTTTATGATGCATGAACCTAATTTTAGTCTTTTAATTAGGTATTAAACATTTCTTTTTAATCAACAACATATGTTTCAAAATTCCACTAACAATCCGACAGAGTTTCCTCTATAATTTAGATATTTCTAAATTTTCTTCTCTCTACAAAACAGTCAGAAAATTCTAATACACTTCTAATTTTAAGCAGAAACTCACCACTACCACATTTCACAACTTTCCAGCTATTTCAATGGCTCTCAAATACCTTTTTCCAATTATCATCATATTTTAAAATAATACTTTAAAATAAATTAAAATCCTTTAAATTATTTAAATATATATAGGTATACTTTAAATATATAAAAACTATTAAATAAATTTTGATCAAACCCTTGAAATTAAAGAAGATTTTTTAAAAATCATTTTCTTAAGAAAAAAATTAACCATAATTCTATTTCTCAATTTCTAAAACACTTTTCAAAATCCATTAAATTTTATCTCAAGTCTTTCCATTTTTTTTAAAACATCTTTATTTCATAAGTCTCCAATTCTTTTCAACTTTCAACATATCTTTTATATGTTCACTCGACATGAATGATAGTTAGTTCCTCAAGTATTTTAGGCAATTAATTATTTATACTGAATTCAACAAAACAATTATCATAGAAGCATCATCACACATAAAATCAATCTAAAAAAGGAACATCAAACAATTGTACACTAAGTAAGGAATAAAACACCCCATTTTCCAACATTTTTCTACTATACCCTTGAAAATAGATATGTCCCCCTTTACCTTGAAGTGTATATCAATTTTTCTCACCAATGTATTCTTTTCACTACTTCTCAAATCATGATCCTATCCAAATAATCACACATAATCATGATCAATATTAAGAGACATTAATCATCCAACTCTCTACTAGTAAGTTTAAACTATCATTTTCTAATCTTCGCAAAAATGGTTTATGGGTCTTACAATTATTTTTTAAGATGTAAATGGAATACTATAAGCCTAAAGGTGATTAAAAATAATTATTTTCCCCTTATAACACTCTTGGGACAGCACCTTTAGACCAAGGTTTTGAATCCTCAAATGCATTTTTAACAAAACAAAAAGCACTAAAATTATTTATTATAAAACATAAAAGGATTAAGCTAACTAAAACATAATTTAGAAACAAAAATTTTGGACAAAATCTCACACCCTTATGCCACTGTTCCATCACCCAAAAAGAAAGAAAATAAAAAGTTTAATCGGTTCAAAGTGTTCAGAATGATGAAAATAGGCAGAATATTAACAAATTTAATGAACCTACACTATTTTTTCTTTCTAAAAAGAGAAAACTCTTTTTAAAAATCAAAACAAACATGGTCTTAATTTTCACTCAATCTTCTTTTGTCCTTCTCCCTAAACCTAACATTTCCTCCTCAACCTCCATATTCAACAGAGATTAAAGAAGAAGGAGGTTGAATATGGAGGTTGAGGAGAAAATGTTAGCTTTAAGGAGAAGGAGAAGAGAAGATCGAGTGAAAATTAAAGCTCTCTGTCCATTTTTCGCTTAAGCCTATCATTTTCGCTTAAGTCATATTTTTTCGCTTAAGCCATTTGTTTTATGAAAATTGGCTTAAACTCTTAAGTGAAAAAAGAATTGGAGGTCTAGTTCTCGCCCAAACGGGAAACAATCTAGATCCGAATAAAATACGAGAAGAATTGTTCATCTATGAGTTTAAGTATTTGAGCTGCGAGGAACTCAAAATCCTTGATATACCTCTCCACATCTTCCGTTTATTTCAGGGCTTGGAGTTGCTCATACATGCTCCCTTTTCCCTGGCCCCTATATCGTTCAAGCAGTGCTTCTTTAAAACGATCCCACAGGAGATCTTCCTCTTTGTTTGCTACTGCATTGAAGAAATGTATGGTGCCACCATCCATATAGAGTTGCGCCAATTTCACCCTCACTGCTGTACTTTTTTCCTGCACATGGGAATATATTTTTGCCCTTGTGATCCACCCTATCAGGTTATCTCTGTGAAATATTAGTAGTTCCATCTTTTTCACCCACTGATGAAAAACATTCAGTACGTCACCCTCTATGTTCCATAGGCCACAACTCTCACTCTTAACCTCTTTCAAATTCTCCTTATTCACTTCATCACCAAATTTCTCACTTTTGTTCGCCATTGATTTCTTACCTTCGTCTTTTGCCACTTAACCCGCTCCTTTTGATAAGGGTGAGATAAGCTTCAATTGGTTTTCTGCATTTTCCTTTTGTGTTGCTTCCATTGCAATGCTATTTTCCTCTGCTTAGAGTCTCATCGCCTCCATGGAATTCCTCATACTTGTAAGTTCTCATTCCAGCACATCCAGACGTGACTCCATCTCGATTAATGCTGCTAGTTCCCTGTATTTTGATTTTCTCATTTTTTTTAGGCATTCACCAGAAAGAGGTATCAGGCTGGTCAAACCAAATTGATACAAACTTGTAATAAGAAAATAGCAAAGTGGTAGACAAAACACTGAAAGAGAGAACAAGTATCTGTATTATTTGATTGGAAAGGAGAAATTACAAAGGTAAAAGTATTCTTTCACTACCCAGAGTTAAGGTTCCTCCAGAGAACTCAGAGGCTCTTCTTTCTAACAAAAAAATATCAAATTCCAAAAAGATGCCCTCCTTAATTCTCTCTCATTACTATTTAGCCACATGCACACTCCATATTTGGAACTAACTCTGTGTGCCAGTTTATAATAGAT
Organism: Abrus pulchellus subsp. cantoniensis; assembly: GCA_024086825.1. NCBI lineage: Eukaryota > Viridiplantae > Streptophyta > Magnoliopsida > Fabales > Fabaceae > Abrus > Abrus pulchellus. The sequence goes on from CM044056.1 coordinate 20,773,830, forward strand.
ATAGATTTTTATGAATGGAAATAGTAACTTCGAATTTAGAAACAGAGCAAAACAAAACAAAAGAAGAAATACTTCAAAAAATTTTCCAGAACTTTCAAGCACACCTTAGAACTTGAGAATCGAATAATAGAAGAAATGAGAACTTATCAGTGAAGGAGAATTGATCAGAGAATTAGAGAGAATATGATAATCAGAGGGAATGAACTATATCAGAAGAAAGCCAAATACCATTTTCCATGCTCAATTCAGTTCATAATCTTTTCATTTATAGTTGGGCTTCCTTTCACGAGTGTTGCGCCTGGTCTCCACTATTTCTGAATCATCTGCCACGTGTCTTGATGCTCCAACTAACTCTCCTGCTAATTGTTTATTCCTTATGCACGTTACATTACCCTCCTCATCAACAACAACCTTGTCCTCAAGGTTGAAATGAGGATAAGAACGTTGAATATCACACAAATTCTCCCGAGTAGCATATGAAGAATTTGTCATATCCCACTGAAGTAATATCTGAGGAACTAAACCATTAATTTGCTATATCAGACGAGCATCAAGCACTACAATAGGTTGAATGATTGGTCTGAACTCATTGGAAGTTAATGGAAGAGGCAAATACTGTTAGGAAGTAGTGCCGTGAAATTTCTTAAGTAATGAGATATGAAAAACAGGATGTATTTTTACAGAGTCAGGAAGTTGGAGTTTGTAAGCTACTGGACCGATTTGCTGCAAAACTTCAAAGGGTCCAAAGAACTTTAACCCAAGCTTAGCATGCTTTCTTAGTGCTACAAAATGTTGCCTATATGGTTGCAACTTAACCAAAGCCATGTCACCTACTTGTAACTGTACACTTTTCTTATCAGCCTGATGCTTCATATAATTTTGAGATTTTAACAAATGGTGTCTTAATTGAGTAAGTAATTGATCTTTAGTTTTCAGCGTTTCTTGTAAGGAGATTGGGTCTGTTGTTTGAGATTCATAGTGAACAACAGATGGAGGAGGTCTGCCAAATACTACTTGAAAGGGAGTCATTCCTAAATTGTGGTGAAAGGAAGTATTGTACTAGAATTTAACCCATGGTAACATAGAGACCCAGCTTTTAGGATTATCAAAGACAAAGCATCGTAGATACATCTCAACAGTTTTGTTAAGGTTCTTAGTCTGTCTATCCAATTGTGGATGATAAGAAGAGCTCATTGCTAAAGTAATCCCTTGGGCCTTGAATAAGTGTCACCAAAAGGCACCCATGAATACTCGATCTCTATAAGAAATAATAGATTTAGGAAACCTATGGATCTTGACAATGTTGGAAATAAAAGTTGTAGCAACTTACTGGCTATTAAAATTGGATTTCAGAGAAATGAAGTGACCAAACTTTGACAATCTATCAATGACTAAAAAAATGGTGGTAAAGCCCTGTGATATAGGCAAGTAAGTAATAAAATCCATCGTTATTTCTTCCCAAATTTGATGAGGAATGGGCAAGGGTTGCAGTAGTCCAGCAGGGACCATATGATCAGTCTTGGCTTGTTGACAAACAAGGCACTCATTCCCAAATTTTCTAATATCATTCCTCATATTAGGCCAATAAAATTGAGCAACTATCCTTGCTATAGTCCGTCTATTCCCAGCATGTCCACCAATTTTAGAACTATGAAACTCCAACATCACCTGTTGTAACAATTGCATGACTTCAGGCAATACAATTCTATTTTTGAACAACAATAACCCATCATGAACACTATATGCTGTTGAATGCAATTTGCCCAACAAACAATCCCGATATAGTTGCTGCCATTTGTCATCCTGTTATGTAAATTCAAGTAATTGATGGGACCAATTAGCAATAGGTTCAGAAAAAGCCATAAACAAACTTCTGGAAAGAGCATCTACTGGAACTTTACCAGGAGTGTATTGGATGGTGAAATCATAACCTAAGAATTTAGGTAACCATTGTTGTTGCTCAGGTGTTTGTAGGGTCTGATCTAGTAACTCTTTTAAACTTTTCTGATCAGTCTTGATAATGAACTTATGGCATAAAAGGTAATGTCTGAATTTAGCAACAATTGCCTCTGTAATAGCGTAGAATTCTCTAGTGTAAGTAGATTGTTGCTGCATCCGAGGTGAAAGTTTCTTTGAAAAGTAGACTATAGGATGTTTGTCTTGACTGAGGATAGCACCTATTCCAGTTAGAAGCATCAGTTTCAATGATAAATGGAATTTAGAAATTTGGAATTGCTAAGATTGGAGCAGAAGTCATGGCTTGTTTCAATTGATTAAAAGTAGCAGAAGCTAGTGAAGTCCACTAGAAGGAATTTTTCTTAAGTAGATCTGTTAAAGGTGCTGCAATTTGAGCATAAGACTTATCAAATCTTCTATAGTAGCCAATGAGTCCAAGGAATTCCCTTAACTGTTTGATGTTAAAAGGCTGAGGCCATTGTTGAATAGCTTCTAATTTAAAAGTGTCCATGGCAACACCATCACCCGAAATTGTGTGGCCCAAGTAGTCAATCGTCTGAACACCAAAAGAACATTTAGAGAACCTAGCGTACAATTGATGTTGTTTCAGAATATGCAAAACCACTTCTACGTGACTTAGATGATCCTTCCAAGTTGAACTATAGTCCAAGACGTCATCAAAGAAAACCAATACAAACCTCCTCAATAATCCAGCGAAAATGTCATTCATGAGACTCTGAAAAATAGAAGGTGCATTGGTCATCCCAAAGGATATAACCAACTAGTCATAATGATCAAAGTGGGTTCTGAATGCAGTTTTAAACCTATCCTCAGGTTTAAGCAAAATTTGGTGATATCCAGATCTTAAATCCAATTTTGAAAAGAAGGAAGTTCCATATAATTCATCAATTAATTCATCGACAGTTGGGATTGAAAATGTATCTTTGATGGTAATGGCATTCAAAGCTTAATAATCTGTACTACCCTCCATGAACCATCTTTCTTTTTAACTACAATAATTGAGGAAGAGAAAGGACTTTTACTGGGCCAAATAATTCCTTCATCCAGCATTCTTGCCACCAGCTTTTTGATTTCTTCCTTCTGACTATGAGGGTATTTGTAAAGCTTCACTTTGACTGGTGATGAACCTTCCAATGAGGGAATTGAGTGATCATGAGACCTCGAAGGAGGAAGTGCAGTAGGAGTGTCAAATACCACGCTATAAGTATGTAATAATAGAGCTAGCTCTGGCTCTATATCCGTAGGTAATTCCAAAAGAGAACAAGAGTGAGAATTATCTTCTATTCACTACATGCTATACAGCTCAGCAATAGAATCTGTATGCATCATTCTTCGAATATGATGAAGTTGAGCATGATCAGGTGAAACATTTGAATCTCCTTGCAAGGTCGTAAGCTTACTGTTCCACAAAAATTTGAGTTGTAGTACATCACAATAAGCTATATGAGGCCCTATAGTTTTTAACCAACTAGCCCCCATAATCAAATCAGCGCCAGAGATAGGCAATAAGAAGACTGGAATTTTAAATGTATTCCCTTGAGCTTGCAGTGTAAGATCTGGTATAACACCCTCAGCAGTCATATAGTGCCCATTGCTAAGCATTACCTTAAATAAGGTAGCAGGTTCGAGAGGTAATTTCAGAAACTTAGCAATCCCAGGCTGCAAGAAATTATCTGAACTACCTCCATCAACTAGGACAGAAATTGGCATTTTATCAATATAAGCCTTAAATCATATAGTACTAACTTCAATCCCACCCTTCAATGCATTTAAAGTTAAATGATGATCATCAGCATCATTGCCCTCAATTTTAGTAACAGATTTGGACTCATTAATAACAACAGTATCATTACACTCATCCACTTCCAACTGTAAAAACATGAATTGCCTATTTGGACATTTATGATTAAAGGTAAATTTGCCATCACAAAAATAACATAAACCTTTTTCTCGTCGAAGCTGCATCTTAGCAGGGCTTATTTTTTTAATTCCTGAATGTCTCAATGGAGGTCCTTGGGGTGTAGGTAACAATGGCGATAAATTTTTCTGTGAAGTGGGCTTAGACTGCACATTAGAGTTGTAACTAGTTGAAGAGATTCGAGAGTATCTACGAGTAGAATTATTGGTAGCAGTTTTTCTTCAAACAACTTAGCTAAAGCGACAGTCCTCAACAAGGTAGAAGGAGACATAGCAAGAACATCACGCTTAATTTCAACATGTAAACCACTTAGAAAGCAATTCAGTAATGCTTCATCAGTAAGACCAACAGAGCGATTAGCTAATGACGTAAATTTCATGGAATTATCCAAGACTGAGCCTGATTGTTGCAATTTAAATAGTCAATGTTGACCAAGTATTCACCACCGCCATTTTTTGAAGCATTTGAAACCATGGAACTACCTCTTTATCGAAATGCATCACAATAATATCCACCCTAGAGACATCTGAAGTGTTATGGTAAGAAAAAAGTTTCTCAGCCTTAAAGATCCATTCAAGCACAGGCGTGGTACCATCAAAATGCAGGAATCCCATGGAAATATCCTTGATCGGAAGAGCTACATTCACCAGCATATCCAGCGGGGAGCCATTGTTCGAAGAACTTCCATGAAGGTGAGAAGTGTTCTGCAAAAGTAAAGCCAAAGAAGCTTGGATTTGTTCCATACGAAGATTTTGTTCCTGATAAAGCAACTCCATCGTTTCCAATGCGACAAATGTTATCAGCATTAGCGTTCACCACATTTTGCAAATCTCTCATCCTTGTGTTCTCAGCCATGGAAGTCAATAAAAGCACCAATATAACAGATATAAATTTTTATGAATGGAAATAGTAACTTTGAATTCAGAAATAGAGCAAAATGAAACAAAAGAAGAAATACTTCAAAAAATTTTCCAGAGCTTTCAAGCACGCCTTAGAACTTGAGAATTGAAGAATAGAAGAATCGAGAACTTATCAATGAAGGAGAGTTGATAAGAGAATTAGAGAGAATATGATAATCAGAGGGAATGAACTATATTAGAAGGAAGCCAAATACCATTTTCCATGCTCAATTCAGTTCATAAACTTTTCATTTATAGTTGGGCAGCTTCCTTTCACGAGTGCTGCACCTGGTCTCCACTATTTTCGAATCATCTGCCACGTGTCTTGATGCTCAAATTCCCCCACACTTAGCTCTTGCATGTCCTCATATAAGACACAATCAAGCAAATAGAAACATGTAACCTAAAAATCATAGAATAATCAAATAAATAAATTCTCCAATGAATCCTTAGAAGTACTGAACTTAGGAACACGATCAAATAAAGCATCAAGAGTTCTATAACAATCAAACATCCAACATCTCAAAAATGGAAGCCAAGTAATATCATTCAAAGTATATAGATCAAGTATGAAAGATCTCATAAGATGGTGTATATAACTCAACTCTCAAGTGTATGGTTCAAAGTGTTTCACTCAAGTCACCTCAAAAGACAATGCATTACCATAAGCTTATTAATCTTCTACTTCTCCACTACTTACAATCATATGTAAACACAAATCAAGAGAGCTTTATTCAATGGTTGTAATGGGGGTTAATGTAAGGGTAGGGAAATATGAGGATATGACAAGATAGAACCAAAGAGAATAAGAATAACATTGGTCCTTAGACAAATCAAGCCATAACACATATTTTCTTTCCTTGGACTTTCTTTTCCCTTTTTCAAAATTTCCTGTTTCCTTTGTAATTTTTTTATTATTATTATATTTTTTTTCTTTTTTTTTTCTTCTTGCATTCTTTCTGAACCCCCACACTTGAAATGCAATAACATTAATGAAACCAATGCACTCTCTATTCCCTAAGGTTAGGTATAACATGGTTTTTCACTTAAAGCTTATAATGTGCTAAAAGCCAAGAATGATCAATAAGGCTCAAAGGGACTAAACAAAGGGTAAAATGCAAGGTAAGCTATATGGCCAAGTGGGTACAAATTTGAAAGAAATGCCTCTATCATGTTCATAATTGCATATGAAAATTGTAGCCTCAAAGAAGAATCAAAACAAGTTCTAGAATGACAAAATCTAAGAGGGGAAGCACACAAGAAAGAAAAGAATGGCATGAATTTCAACCATCCAAAAATAAGGCTCAAAAGCTCACAAAGGTAAAGTCTAACATACTCAATCATACAAATCAAAATCAATCACCCAATTCACATATATCAAAAGGAAGAAGCAAAGATGAAATCATGTAGGAACTGTATCCTTCTTAATGACTATTGCCCTAACTCAACAACTTCCAATTCAACAAAGAAAAACAAAACAAAACAAAATAAAAACAATGCTAAATAATAAAAACCTATACTCTCCTCCCCCCCCCCACACTTCAACTTTACATTGTCCTCAATGTAATGTATAATGAAAATATAACTAAAATGTAGTAAGGAAAGGGAAAGTAAAACTCCCTATTCAAGCATAAGTGGCCGCTAGCAAGCGAACCTCCTCAATGGTTTACAAAATTTGTGTTCTCCCACTGCAAAATTTTAGAATTATGCAGAAACACATGTCAAATAATAAGGTAATGTGCAACATGAAGTGTTTATGCATCAAAGATGTGTAGCAACTTCATGAATTATCATAACTCAAATGTAAGACCATTATTGAATGCAGAAAATAAATTGAAAACTTCTAAAAAAATAAAATAATTATGAGTTGCCTCTCACACAATGCTCTTTTAACGTTACTAGCTTGACGCCTTATGATCTTTAATTCTAGGAGATAATTTTATTGGTAACGGTTTCAATTGTATCCCTAGATATTCTTCCTTTTTCTCATAAATTTGCAGCACTTCATTTAATTGGGAACATGGAAGAAATAGTTGTGGAGGGATTTCCAGTTGCTTCATGAACTTAATAAGCTTCTCTTCATGCTCTTCATTTCCTTGATATGCAGAACATTGTGTCTTGCTGCTATACCTAGGCTACTCCCTTGAATATACAATGATGTAATATTTATATTTCAACTGCTCAAGAAATGGCTATAACTCAGATGCAGGGGACAACTTTAAGGAAGGAGGCAGTGTAAAAATTGGAGTTGAATCTGCCATGGATGCATCATGATTTACTTTTTCAGAATATGCAATAGCTGCATCAAAATCACCATAAACATATGTATCAATCTCAACATAGATGCTACATTTTGCAGAATCATTACATGCATCACAAGTAAAAGAATTAGGATAATTAGCTAGGTTAGGATAATTAATAAAATCTGAAAATTCAGAAAACTCAGCCAAATTATCATCAACTAAATCATTCAAAAAATTATCAAGTAAAACCGAATGAAATGGAAGAGGAACAAGTGGCTTAAAATTTTCTTCTGCCCTAGTAGAAGTGGCATGAGCAGTAGGAGCAAATTCTACACTTGCTGGGCTGTAATCAGTTGCTAGAGCAGTAGCATTAAGATCTTCATCTATTAGTTGCTGCTCTTGCGAGTCTTGAATGGTCTTTCTTGAACTCAAAGTAACATTCTCTGGTTCAACAACTGATTGTGCAGAAAGATTACCAGGACCTTGGAACTTCAGCTCGTTTACTGTTGTAATGAATTCTTCTGTTCTTAGTTGGAAATTCAGATCGTTAATTGCCATCTCCCTTATCAACTCTTCCAAGGAAGGCTCATTCTTGGAAGGTGCAGAATTTTGTGGTGGGGGTTGATATTATTGTTGTGTAAAATTCTCCCATCCCAAGTTTGGATGACTCATCCAAACTGCAGGCTCATACAATGTAGGACAGAAATCAGTATGGTGTTCAAGTGAAGTACAAATTTCACACAACATTGTAGCCATTTGTGACAATGTCAATTGCTCAATCAAAGAAACTAAATCATCTAACTTGTTCTCTAGTCTTCTATGATCAGCCATATAAAAAGTTCTCTGAGCCATAATATCTAAATAAGAATGAAAAGAAATAATTTTTTTAATTTTTTTTTTCAGAAACCACCAACTGTCCTCCAACTTGTTGTCATTGCGTAGATCTCGCGAGCTAGATGAAATACATATATTACAATAAGAAATCAGAGCTGTATGCAAAAAGTTATGCCACTTTTAAGTTTGGACAGAGATCTTACACGTTTAGATACACGGCTGTGTACATGACCATGTACATTTCTGTGTGATTTTTTTTTTAAGAACTTTTGGGTAGTGATCTACACAGTCATATACACGGTCGTGTACTTTTTTTATGAATGCAGAATACAAAAATACAGAAACACAACATAGAATGTAGAGAATTGAATGATGTAATACTGAGCAAGGATAGATGACTATCTACTATGTTATTCAAAGGCTACCAAAATAGAATGCAGAGACACAATTATGTTAAAGGAAAATTGTTACTTATGTAAAATCCTAATTCGATAAAAAAATACTAATTATGCAGAATCCTAATTTAATGAAAAATGCTAATTATGCAGAATAATAATTTCATAAAAAAAAATGCTACATAGAGCTTGCAATGCAATCACACCAACACATAATTACTGAATCAAATAACATCATCATCCCTGACAATGGCGCCAAAATTTGATTGCAAGTGTCGCGCTCGGACAAATTAATAAAAACCAAATTGCATAAAAACTATGAAGTAAGAGGTGCAATCCGATTCGTCTCCCAACGATGATAACGTTATACGATTATAAAATTAGAGGGTGTTTGATTTATAGAATAACGCTAATTAGAATCAAAAGTTAACAAGAATTAAAAACTCTAATCTAAGAATTTAGAAGAACTACGACCACTCTATCACCGGATTTCAAGAAGATCCATCAACCAACAAATTAGTGATTAACATTAAATTCGAATGAAACCTCAATTCAAATTAAGCATTCACAAGAGAAACCTCATGCATTCGATTAACACATAATTCGCTCAAAGTTCAGAAACCTCTAGAACCTAATCGATTTGTGTTAATTTAATTCACCAATGCCATTAATCTTAAATCTCAAACCTGAAAATCTAATTCACACTCCTTCAAGAATTAATTACATACATCAATTGAATAATATGTAATCAAATAACTACACAATTATCAATCCAAACGAAGAACTTCAATTTGAAATAATAATTAGCAAAAGGAGAAAGAAGGAAGAGATGAAACCGAATTTGTTGTTGAATAAATTGTGAAACTCATCCTCAAGAGTGTCTCAGCCCTTTTTCAATCCTTGGACTAGATGAAAGTCTAAGCCTCCATTAATGGAGAAAAATGAAAAGTAAAAATGAAAGAGAAAAAGAAGATGAAAACGAAAACCCTAAAACATAAACCTAATCTAACCAAACTTCCCCCGTTGTAACCTGCTGCCCTAATTTAAATACAGGCTCCTAAGGGTTAAAACATAAAACCTAATTAATAATTATTCAATTACATTAATCCTCTACTCAATAGCTGTCTTTGGAATCCATATTTGTTCAAATTCGAATTCTGGAGGGAAAGTTATGCTTGTAATTGCTGCTCAACATCCATGCTGTATCCGAGAAGATATTGTGTGGCATTTTCGGCCATGAATATCTATCCGTTTTGATTTGTGATATGAAGGGAAATTGTATCCTTGGATGTTAGCTTCAAAATGAAACTAGAATGGGTTTAAACGGACATCTGTGGACTGAGATATGGCCCAAATACTGCACCAAGGTCAGAAACTGCGACTACAACGTTCTATCTTTTTCCAAGCTCAGTTTCAGCTTCTTATCATCAGAATTGGTTTCTAACCTGTTCATAAGAATTGTGAGCCTTTCTCTAAGATTTCCTACAAATCAAGAATCACAATGAAATGATTTCTACAACTCAAGATATGGTCCAGAAACCAAAACAGTATTAGAATTTGCCAAATACTAGAAAAATTAAATAAAGCCCAAATAAAATTCAAACATCATAAAATGATCCAATTCAAACCAATTAGGCACAAAAGAGGATTAATGAGCTAGGAATGAGAGAAAATAAGGTTATAAAAATCTAATTGATCCAAAATTTGATCGCGAGTGTCGTGCTTGGACAAATTAATAAAAATCAAATTGTATAAAAATTATGTAGTAAGAGGTGCAATCTGAGTCGTCTCCCAACGATGATAACTTTATACGATTATAAAATTAGAGGGGGTTTGATTTATAGAATAACACTAATTAGAATCAAAAGTTAACAAGAATTAAAAATTCTAATCAAAGAATTTAGAAGAACTACGACTACTTTATCACCGGATTCCAAGAAGATGCATCAACCAACAAATTAGTGATTAACATTAAATTTGAATGAAACCTCAATTCAAATTAAGCATTCACACAAGAACCCTCATGCATTCGATTAACACACAATTCGCTCAAAGTTCAGAAACCTCTAGAACCTAATCGATTTGTGTTAATTTAATTCACCAATGCCATTAATCTTAGATCTCAAACCTAAAAATCTAATTCACACTCCTTCAAGAATTAATTACATACATCAACCGAATAATATGTAATCAAACAACTACATAATTATCAATCTAAACGAAGAACTTCAATTCGAAATCTAATTAGCAAAAGGAGAAAGAAGGAAGAGATGAAACCGAATTTGTTGTTGAATAAATTGCGAAACCAATCCTCAAGAGTGTCTCAGCCCTTTTTCAATCCTTGGACTAGATGAAAGTCTAAGCCTCCATTAATGGAGGAAAATGAAAAGTAAAAACGGAAGAGAAAAAGAAGAATAAAACGAAAACCCTAAAATATAAACCTAATCTAACCTAACGTCTCCCGTCGTAACCTGCTGTCCTAATTTAAATACAGACTCCTAAGGGTCAAAACATAAAACCTAATTAATAATTATTCAATTACATTAATCCTCTACTCAATAGCTGTCTTTGAAATCCTTATTTGTTCAAATTCGAATTCTGGAGGGAAAGTTATGCTTGTAATTACTGCTCAACATCCATGCTGAATCCGAGAAGATATTGTGTGGCATTTTTGGTCATGAAGATCTGTCCATTTTGATTTGTGATCTGAAGAGAAATTGTATCCCTGAATGTTAGCTTCAAAACGCAACTAGAATAGGCTTAAACGGACATCTGTGGACTGAGATATGGCTCAAATACTGCACCAAGGTCAGAAACTGTAACTACAACGTTCCAACTTTTTCCAGGCTCAGTTTCAGCTTCTTATCATCAGAATTGGTTTCTGACCTCTCATAAGAATTGTGAACTTTTCTCTAAGCTTTTATACAAATCAAGAATTATAATGAAATGAGTTCTACAACTCGAGATATGGTCCAGAAACCAAAATAGTATCAGAATTTGTCAAATACTGAAAAAATTAAATAAAGTCCAAATAAAATTCAAACATTATAAAATAATCCAATTCAAACCAATTAGGCACAAAAGAGGATTAATGAGCTAGGAATGAGAAGAAATAAAGTTATAAAAATCTAATTGATCACCATGCTCAATTAAGTTCATAATCTTTTCATTTATAGTTGGACGGCTTCCTTTCACGAGTGTTGCGCTTGGTCTCCACTATTTCCAATTTCTTCCTTATGCACGTTACACAGTTCAACAACCTAAATATTCTTCTTCCTCTTAAGGAAATACAATTTCCATAACTTAGGTCCAGTAACCTCATCTTGGACCAAAGTTTCCCTCAGCCCGTCTTCATCTTGGACCCTATCAAAAATCAGGACGAAGCTTCATGAGAAATTGGTCACGTTGGTTGATCTTATACACTTTTTTAATAACAGTTAATGAATTTGTAAGGACATTAGCGTGTAAGATGGAAGAATGCTCTGCCCATAAATCCAGAAAATCAGAATAATTGTCCCAAATGGACATATTACCTTGTTTATAATTTGCAATATCAAGTTACAGTTGAAAGTGTTTTGCTACATTATCTTGATTGTAAATACGTTTTTTGGTTAATTTCACGTGTTTTTAGCAGTTGAAAAGGAGTGAAAATTAACCATCTGAGATTCAATAGGGTTGAGAATCCAAGAAATAATTTACGCGTCGTTTGTTTTTCACGTGGCCAACCATTAATATGTACAAGAGCAAGAGAAGACCCATTAATATGACCCCACATCCTTTTCTTTTTCATGCAGCATAAATTTTACCATTGAAGCATATACAAAATTTTTTGAGCACCAACAAGCGAGACGTAAGGAACATCTGAGACTACAAGAGCATGCACACTTAACCACAAGGATGAAAGGAAGTGATGAACACATTTGAACTAATAACCGACCATATCACTATGATTCTGAATTTCTCTTTATACAATACAAGGTTATTTACATGTCGTAATTACAAATTCTAGTTACGTGCAGTTAAAAGATTTATTTTATTCTCAATATATACAAGAAACAGGGAACTGATTCTATTTTTAACACTATACCTTTTCCTTCCTCATCTAGCCATGTATTTTTATTTTATTTTTTGGCATGTTCACTCTTCAACAAGGAAAAAAAAGAAAAACCCTCCGCATCCATGTTTTATTTAATGCTTTCCAAGTTCATATTAGAATCTTAAAGATCAATCCAAAAGAATTGTATTATTTATAAAACGTATTCATATTATACTGTTTTTTTAATATAAAATTAGTTGTTCTTCTCTTTCCATCCCATCAATCATTATATTTTACTTTTTTTTTCTTATGTAAATTTTTGTACAAATTTCATTTACAAATGCAATTTCTCAAAGGGTTCTTTTCCCCACTTTCAAAATGCATTCTTCTTTGTTTTTTTTAGAGTTTGGAAGAAAGAAGAAAAAAGTTTAAAAGATAAGAAAGGGTAATTAAACTCCTTTATTTATATGTTAATCCTAAGTCCCAAATGAAAAAAACTAAAAAAATTCAAAAAGATGTTTTGGAGAATGTCTAAAAAACCTTAAATCCTTTTCTCTTATTTTTAAAACTCTCAAAGAGAGAGAATTTTTTAAAAGTCTTCCATCCACTCTCTTTTCTCCTAAACAACGTCCAGACAAAGCCTTTAAGGTATTATAATAACATCATAGTTGTATAAATACTAAGCACACTCAGACATTTCGTGTGCATTGAAATAACATATGGGATCAAATTATCCACTTTTGGGAATAATAATTAGAATAAGCTAATGGAGCAAGTGGAATAAAACAAGAAAAGAGTGAATTTAGGAAGCACATCCTAAACCTAAAGTGAAAGGCAACACAGGACAGGCGAAGCATGCAATAAAATTGAAGAATGCAGCTGTACCAATCAGTAAAGGACAATACACACAATTGAGGCCATTGTAATTGATGGAGGTGAAGGAACCAAGAGGAGAATGGAGTTACATGCTCAAATTTTGGAATCAAAAGTGGCTGTATCGTCATATATATAACACACAATTGTAGTTATGCATTAGATACAAGACATCATTAACATTTGGATTCATCAAACATGGGTTTCTCAGCTCCTAAATTCTTCACCATCTTTGTGTTGCTCTGTCTTGCCCTCCTATTTTTCACCACACAGGGTACAACAGCTAAAACTCACTAGAATTTGCATTCTCTCATCTTGTTGAGTAACATGATATATTATGTTAATGCTAAAGTAGCAACTGTGAGTTAAAAAGTGTCGCGCTAACTAAAAATAGACAAAGTTAATTAGCATATAAGTGAAAAGAAACAATAGCCTTATTTTTCGAAAATGCTGCCATTTATTAAAAAAATATAAGGGAGTTCAAATATTAGGAGGATTTTCAACAATAGGTCACGAGCAAACCACAAATTGTTTTGTCTTTAGTCTTTTTAAACTTCTTTTCTATTAGTTCTTTCTTTATCTTTTCCTAAATTCAACATTTTTTTAATCCCTGGTGAACATAGCTAAGATTTTATCATGTTTCAATTTTTTGTGGAACCATGTTAGAGAGAGGGACTAAAACTAAAAACTTATTAAAATATAGGGACCAAATACAAATTCAAATATTTTATCAAACATAAATAATAAGTCTTTCAATCAATATGATGAATCTTAAAGTAAAAGAAAAACAATTGAATTAAATTGTATCTTTATATATCTTTTCAACAAGTTCCATGTCATTATTATTAATAAATACTAGAAAATCCAAATTTATGAAACTATTTGTTTTTCTCATCAATTTCAGAGGTACAAGCAGATATTTGTAAAAGGCGTAGCAGAACATGGAAAGGGCCTTGTCTTGACAACAAAAGCTGTAGAGATCAGTGCGTTAACATGGAACACTTAGGTTTCGGGGTTTGTTTTCGTTCTGCATGCATCTGCTTGTTCAACTGTTAGAACAGTGAACCAATTTCCCTCCACCTTCAATATTTCCATTAAAATAATGGGAGAAGATTATTGTAGTTTTTCTTTCTTCTCCCATTTCATCTACCAAACATATCTAAAGTTAAACTTTATGTTTTGTATTCCAATAATATTACATTAATAGCTTACGATTCAGCATTGAATTACTTGAACTTCTTTATCCCTTACAAGTGTTGTTGCTATCTTGCTATACACAGCAGTGAAATTATGCCAAATTTCTCTTACGCCTTGTGAGATATCTTCTAATAATAATTTTAATATGGGAAAGATTTTTTATACTAGTATAAGTCTAAAATTTTTTACATTCATTTAACTTATATCTAACAGTCAGTGTGTAACATCCTGCATTTTGATTTAAATAAAATAAGATTTGTTAAAATATAATTGAAATAGATTTGGATAGAATTTATATATAAAATTTCCAAAAAAAAAATGTAAACAGTAAAACCGCCTATGAATAGTGTCAATGAACAGTAAAACTGCCTATGAGCAGTAAACCACGTATAAACAGTGAAACTGCCTATGTACAGTGACCAATGACGTCATCAATGACATCACCATGACGTCATGGCTGATGTCACATCAGCGTACAGTCCGTGCACAGTGTTTTCGACGTGAACAGTGACCACGAACAATGTTTCTGTCGTGAATAGTGTTTTCGGCGATTAACAGTAATTCTGACGGTGAAAAATAAATTTCAAAAATTTTCTATAAAAATGGGGTTTCACACAAAATTTTAATTTCTTTACTCCTATCCAAGGTTCTCAAAGGTTTTAAAGCTATATCTCACCATTTTCTCCCATACTAAACCCTATAAACTTAGATTTCTCTTCAGATCTGTGATTCTAATTCTGTTCTAAGAGATTTCAAGTAAGTTTCTCTAAGTTTGAAGTTAGATTTACTGTTCATTTCTCTTTTTCTTCTTCTTCTTATAGATGTTCATGATGTTTTTAGGAAAAACTCCATTCTAGAGTTCAAATCTTCGGTTAAATCTTAGTAAAAGCTCTGTTTTGAGGTAAAGGGGCTCTACTTTATCATTTTGTTATGTTTATTACTTGTATTCTCATAGATCTTGTCATGTATGTGATTATATGTGGAATAATCCTTACTTTATGAAAAATAATCGGTGAAAAGTGAGAATAATTGACTATTTATGTGATTTTACGATGAATACATGGTGAAAATGTGATATTGCATTCAAATAAGGCATGATAAGGTATATTGAAGATGATTGATATGATTTTATGATTTTGTGATATGAAATATACAAAAAAATGGATGTTTTATGTTTGAATATATTGTGTTTCATGTAAAAATGATGTGTATTGTGAATATGCCATGATTTGATGTATATAATGAAAAGTATGTGAAAATATGATGAAAAATATGTGTGAACATGAGAAATGGTATATATGAATATGTGAATATACTTGAAAGAGTATGAGATGAAAAAAGGATACAATGTAAATAGTTACAGAGATACATTGGGGGAGTGGAAGATGGAGACGATATGGGATATCTTGGGAAAATGCAGGGTGGTGAGTGACATTCGAGATTGTGCACGGAATTTTGTGTTTGAATGCACCACATGACCACACACTCGTTTCCTGACTTGACTCCTGACCATTACCTTTGCTAAGGGGCTGTTTATCGCATGCGTTGTATCCATATTGCATTGGGTCATCTGTCGACTATTTACATTGGATGTGTAAGACCTCGATATAGAGGTATCGGATAACTGTGGCCACAGGGGGCGGTAAGCACGGATAAAAGTAAAAAAAATTGTGAATCTGTGGAATATAATATGTGTTGAGATGAGAACATGCTTTATATGACACTGTGATATGTAATGTCATGATGTTTTCTTTAATCGTGATAAGATGAGTTTTGTGATGAATATGTGTTATGTATGAGTGGTAGGGTAGAGATTCACCCTTACACAACATTTTCAGGAAACTAGGATGAATAGTACCAGGCTCACAGTGTATGAATGGATGAGAACCACTGTAGGACTTATTTATTTTGAGTTATGTAATGAATATTTTGAAACAATTGTAAAACTACTATTTCGTTTTGTGGTTGATGAAAACTTTAGAATCTTTGTTTTTTCTAAAAGTACTTATAAATCAATGAAATTTTACTCTATGAACCTTATATCATTTCAATGTCTCTTTCTTATTAGAGAATTTTTGAAAGAAAATTTACTTTACCATTTAAATTTTATGAAAATTTATCATATATTGAGGAAGAAAATATAAGGCGTTACACAGTGAAGTAATAATTATAATCAGTTAGATATAAATTAAATGAAAGACTCATATTTAGGGATAGAAATAGGTCAGGGCCTGCAGTCTGGCCTGGTTTAGGCCTGACCTGACCTTTTTAATAAACAAATAAGGCTTAGACTTTTTTTGAAGGCCTGTTTAAGTAAATAAATCAGGTCTGAGATGTTTTCAAAGTCTGTTAAGCCTAACAGGTTAGCCTGTGTATATATATTTATATAATTTAAAAATATAGCTGTTAAAATATGTTTAAATAATAAAATTATTTCATAATATATTTTTAATTTTGTTATATTAAATTAATATATTATGTTATAATTTTTTTATTTATAATTATAATAAATAGAAATTATATTCTATTAAAAATTAAAAATATTTATACATGATTATACTTTTTAAATAATAAATTTATTTAATAATAAATTATCATATTTGTTACATTTAAATAAGTTAAAGAGTGATTAAACTTTTGAACAGGAACAAGATGCAATAAAAAAAAAATAAAATAAAATTAAAAAAAATAAAATAATAATATTATATTAATATAATTTTTATATTCTTAATTTTATTATTATTAATATTTAATTATTATATTAATATATTATGTTTAATTATTTTTCTTTATAATAAATAAATATTCTTTAAATATGGATTATATTTTATTCAAAACTAAAATTTTATAAAAAAATGATAGAAAAATAAAATAAAAAATTTCATATACAAAAAAAATAAATATATATATATATATATGTATATATATATATATAAAATAGGACCATATAATAAATAATATAAATAATATAATTTTAAATAAATTATATATAATAATATATACTTTTTATAACTTAATGTGTATTTTATTTTTATTAGTATAAATTTTTTAAGTAAAGTACCTATAAATATTTTTTACATACTAAATACACAACATATAATAACATACCTAAATATAAATATGTCAAATTTTAAATAATTATTTTTTATGAATTTGATATAGATGTAAATAGATTTTTTCTTAAAAAATATAATTGTTAATATACATTCAAAACTCAATAATTAATAAATATTTACAAAAAAAGTATAAATAAAAAATTAAATTATTAAATAATTTATCAATTTATAATATATATATATATATATGTTTTAATGTATTATATCAGTAATATTTTCTATATTATGTTAATGTTATAGTGTAGTTAATTTTATATATATTTGTTAATTTAAAATAAAA
Source organism: Abrus pulchellus subsp. cantoniensis (assembly GCA_024086825.1). Classification (NCBI taxonomy): domain Eukaryota; kingdom Viridiplantae; phylum Streptophyta; class Magnoliopsida; order Fabales; family Fabaceae; genus Abrus; species Abrus pulchellus. Next base: position 20,791,598 of record CM044056.1, read on the forward strand.
ATTAATAAAATAAATAAAATTAAATATTTTGTAATTATTTTTTAATTTAATAGTTATTATTATTGTTATTATATATATATATATATTAAGTTTTATTACATATTTTTTATTAAATTAAAAGTTTAAAAATATAAGTTATTTTAATTTAAATATAAATTTTATTAATTCTTAATATGTTCATATGTTATTTTTCTGCATTCTTAAACTTTATAATATAAATATTTTTTATCTATAATTTTTATAATAATTATTTATTTATTTTTAAATATAATAATTCTTTTAGTTAATTCAACAAATTTTTTTATTATTATTTTTTGTTATTAATTTTATATGTTTACTGTAATTTTATTTATTAAATATAAGATGTCTTTACACAAATAAAATATAATTATCATAAAAAAATAATTAAAATATTTAATACTTTAATTATAGTTATTAACATTTATTTAAAATTCAATGATTCATAAATATTTATATAAATAAAAAAATTAAATTATTAAATAATTTATCAATTTATATTTTATATATAGGTATATATTTTAATTTATTGTATCAGTAATATTTTTTTATATTATATTAATGTTATAATATTGTTAATTTTATTGTATTTGTGAATTTAAAATAAAAAATTAATTAAATCAATAAAATTAAATATTTTATAATTATTTTATTTTTATTTTTATTTAATAGTTATTATTATTGTTAATATATATATATTACATTAAATTTAAATTTATTTATTTTTAAAATTTAATAATTTTCTTTCAGCTAATTTAACAAATTATGTGAATATTATTTTTTGTGATCAATTTTATGTCTTTACTATGACTTTATTTATTAAATATAAGATGTCTTCAAACAAATAAAATATGGTCCTAAAAAACTAAGATCTTTAATAATTTAATAATTTTTAAAAATAAATTAAAAAATATAAATAAAAATTTATTTAATATGAAACATTTATTATTGGTGCTCAAATAATATTTTAAGAATTATTTATAAAATTATATAGAAATTATTATAATTATTTAATAATTATCAATAACACAGATGAAAAATAAAAAAATATGTAAACTAATTTAATAATAAAATATTTATATTTTCATTAGTATTAATATTTTTTTTTGTAACATACTTTTTTAACATACTTTAGGCTAGGCTAGGCTACTTAAACAGGTCAGGTCAGGCTGAAAATAAAGCCTTTAACAGATAACAGGTGAGACTCAGGCCTAATAATTATGTTACAAGCTATGTCTGTTTAAAGTAAAGTCTGACCTGACCTGATCTATTTCCATTCCTACTCATATTGAGTGTAAGAGTTTTTAAACTTATACTAATGTAAGAAGATTCTGTCTCATTTTAATTTTTCTTATAATATTATTTTTATTAATCCTCTTATTTAATAAGGAAAAATTAAATATGTAATTAATACCAGCTTAATATTCACTTAATCAAGATTAAAATATTGAACTTGTAAATTAAAATTTTTATCGGTTAGATTATAATAAAATTTTAAAAATATTACCTTTTTTATTTTAGATAGAAGATACCTTTTTTTTTGGTTATTTATGGGCCCAAAACCTCATTGATCAATTGGATTTTTATAACCTTATTTCCTCTCATTTCTAGTTCATTAATCTTCTTTTGTGCCTAATTGGTTTGAATTGGATCATTTTATGATGTTTGAATTTTATTTGGACTTTATTTAATTTTTTTAGTATTTGACAAATTCTGATACTATTTTGGTTTCTGGACCATATCTTGAGTTGTAGAACTCATTTCATTGTGATTTTTGATTTGTAGAAAAGCTAAGAGAAAGGCGCACAATTCTTATGAAATGTCAGAACCCAATTCTGATGATAAGAAGCTGAAACTAGGCCTGGAAAAAGTCAGAATGCTGCACTCTGCACTCACGATTTTTGACCTTGGTGCAGTATTTGGGCTATATCTCAGTCCACAAATGTCCGTTTAAGCTCATTCTAGTTGAGTTTTGAAGCTAACATCTAGGGCTACAATTTCTCTTCTGACCACAAATCGAAAGGGACAGATCTTCATGGCCAAAATGCCACACAATATCTTCTCGGATTCAGCATGGACGCTGGGCAGCTTGTAAGCTGGGCAGCAATTAAAAGCATAACTTTCCCTCCAAAATTCAAACTTGAACAAATAAGGATTCCAGAGACAACTATTGAATAGAGGATTAATATAATTGAATAAATACTAATTAATTTTTACATTTTAAGCCTCAAGAGCCTGTATTTAAATTTACGGTAGCAGGCTGTAAAAGGGTTGGTTGAGAAGTTAGGTTAGATTAGGTTTATGTTTTAGGGTTTTCGTTTTCTTCTTCTTTTTCTCTTCTGTTTTTACTTTTCATTTTCCTTCATTAATGGAGGCTTAAACTTTCATCTAATCCAAGGATTGAAAAAGGATTGAGACACTCTTGAGGATCGATTTCACAACTTTTTCAACAACAAATTTGGTTTCATCTTTTCCTTCTTTCTCCTTTTGCTAATTATGATTTCAAATTGAAGTTCTTCGTTTGGATTGATAATTATGCAGTTGTTTGATTATATATTATTCAGTTGATGTATGTAATTAATTCTTGAAGAAGTGTGAATTAGATTTTCATGTTTGAGATCTAAGATTAATAGCATTGGTGAATTAAATTAACACAAATCGATTAGGTTCTAGAGGTTTCTGAACTTTGAGCGAATTGTGCGTTAATCGAATGCATGAGGGTTTTCATGTGAATGCTTAATTTGAATTGAGGTTTCATTCAAATTTAATGTTAATCACTAATTTGTTGGTAGATGCATCTTCTTGGAATCCAGTGATAGAATGGTCGTAGTTCTTTTAAATTTTTGGATTAGAGTTTTAAATTCTTGTTAACTTTTTATTCTAATCAGCATTATTTTATAAATCAAACCCCATCTAAATTTATAATCGTATAACATTATCATCATTGGGAGACGACTAGGATTGCACCTCATACTACATAATTTTTATGCAATTCAATTTTTAATAATTTGTCCGAGTGCGACACTCGCGATCACTCATCTGCCAATTCACCAAGTCTCATAGTATTATTGTAAATTATTAAGCTCAATTAAGAGTGAGGGCCTATAATCTTTCACAATTTACTTAATAGTTAGGGTTAGGATTGAGAGGTCATCCATATATTGGGATTTGATTTTTTTAATTATTTTTTAAAACTTTTTAATTCAAAAGTTTAGAAATCGACTTTTTCAAAATTTATTCATCTCTACTATGTGAAATTAAAAAGGTGTATTGGATTAGGATTTTAAAGAATTTTTTTAGTTAAAAAAAGTCCTGCGGATTTTAAAAGACTTTGCAAGATTTTTATGACTTTTAAGACTTTGCAGGATTCTGTAAAACTTTAAATCAGGATTTTAATAAATTCTGCAAGACTTTTAAGTCAGGATTTTAGTGGATTCTATAGGACTTTATGAACTTTGCAGAATTTCATAGATTTTTTACATAAAAAGTTGAAGATTTTTTTTCATATTTTCAAATTTAAAGAGTGAAAGACAAAAATAATAAGAAAATAACAATGTTTGGATAAATAATAATAATAATTCTGTGTAATATCATGTCCTCCTAAATAACATTCATCTACATATTCAATACTAGTCCACCAAGCATTAGCGTCTTCTCACTCTTACTCCTAGGTTTTAATAATAGGCTTAAAATTATGATCTTTATTAATCGATAATATTAAAGATGAAAGTTTATTCATCGGTTCAATTGAAAATTTATCAGAATGACATTCTTTGAGAAGAAAATTATGTAATATTGTACATACTAACACAAGTTCTACCTGTGTCTTAAATAAAAATAGAGGTGCTGACTTAAAAATTGTGAACCTGTGTTTGGTAGTGGAAATATATGTTTGGTACTTCATTAAAACATAAATTGTGTTATATAATATTAATTGTCTTTGAGTGAGCATTTACGTACATGGTGGTTTTTCATGGGAAAGTTTAGTGATAATAAATTGAAATGATTGAATGATAGATCGAGAACCCTTATAAATTGTATTGAGAAGTTTTTTGATTGTAACAGGCATTTGAAAAATTTTGGAAAGTCTATATTATAGGGAAAACTCTGTTGAAATTTTGAAAAATATTCAGACTTAGAATTTGTTTTTAATCATTCTCGAACAAATTTAGGAATTTAGGAATATGAGACTTTTTTTAAAAAAAGAAATCAATTAGGAACTCATACATTACTCATCCGAAAATGGTATTTTGTGCAAAATGGAGAATCAGAGATTATGGACTCTAGGAATACGATAGGGAGGCCCTGAGGAAGGACTTGGGGATAAAAAGGGTAGTGGTTAGAAGGCCTAAAAGACTCAGGCTTGCTACCTATTGTTGGGGATCCCACTGTACAAACTTTTCTGTACCTAACTGTGCTCTTGCCCTATATCATGGTCAGTGAGCTACTAAATTTATATTTGAGCGCATGTCTCAACAATCCCATGGGCAGATTTCCATACCTAGTAATGTCAACTCTTGGCTACCCTAGCACTGATTTAAGAAATGATTCAGGCCTGCATGCATGGACATTGTAGGAAAACAAACTAGGATCATGCACCATCATTATCATTCATTTGGAATGCAATTGATTTGTGAATTTTTATGATATTTGATTTTAACGTAATGTATGAACTGTGGTTCACCCTATCATTTTTCTATTTTCTTTATTTTTTTTGCACCTGTGGTACTCATTGGACCTGATCGGTTACCACCTATAGCAGAGGGAGATGGCCCAGATTCCACACCAAATGAATATGACGATCAGGCTTATTAGCCTGGAGCCACATTGATGGCAGCACAATTGGAATAGACACACCCATACTTTTGCAGGTATACTTACTATATTTTTGAGGAGAGCGGCACCAGGACTCGGAGGTGGTGTCCCTATTACCATAAGAACTAGACTAACCCTTGACTTAGATAATAATAATCCTTTTCAGCCTATACCACCACCAATTTTCCCTCCAGCTGAGGAGGAGGAAATGGATATTGATATTCTGAAGGATTATGATCCTTTAAACACCGTTGAGTCTAGCAACTCGGAGATGGACTCAGATGAGGGAGATTCATCTCTTGAGTCTGAAGATATAGATTCGAAGTAGGACTGATACTACTTTAATTTTTTTTTGTATAGTGGCAAATGTTAGTCGTAGGCATGCTTTTGTTGTACATAGGCCTTTATGGTATTGGGTAGAAGCCACTCTTTTTGTTTAGTTGTGCTGCTCTGTAGGAAGTCAACCCCGGTATTGCCTTTATTATTTTGAAGAACTGTAACTAATATTTTATCTATATGTAATTATGTTGCTAGGTGAAATGGTAATTGAGTTTTCCAGTATACAGTGTTGTGTAATGTGGGGAACTTATTGACCAATTTACGCTTTGTATTTCTGTAAAAGAATATCTAAACACTTATAAAAGTTTACTTTAAGTACTTTATGCAACGACAAAATTCTGAAATCTGTTATTGAAAATTTATTTGTTAAAGTTTATTTTTGTGATTAATGGTTTAATACATCGATATTATGTATGAGGGGAAGATTATTAGTATAAAAAAATTTCTACTAAAAAAAATCACTAATTCTTTAATTGAGGGTTTATAAAGTCGAGTGTTACACAAACTTTGATGAGATATGTTAGAGTCCATATGATATAAATAATTTTTATTTTTATACAAAATTTCAAGATAAAAGGAGTACAATGCAAAATAATGGTGTTATGATAGTTGCTGAGTTCATGTACTTCTCTAGTTTAAAAGATAAATATTTTTTATTGACATCATTTTTTATATTTTGGAGTTATGGAAAAATTTTGGGAGGTTGATTACACTAAATTTAGAGTTTTTATTTTTAAATATAATTAAGTTGACCGTAATAGTGGCATTCAAATTGATGAATTAGGATTTATATTAAACATTTTCTTTTCAGCACATTATATTACATCATTTCAAACATTTATCTCAGGCATAAATAATTTCATATCTTTTGTAGAACAGCACAGAATCTCATTACACATATTATGTGTTTTACCCTAAGGTTTGTCCATACATCAACCCATTCTCAACTAGAACAATATTTATATATAAATATCACAATATCCAATGAATAATAAAGGCCATCTAAGGTAAACTCTCCTTATGTGAAACTAGACAGTTTGAGAAGATTTTCTCTGAGGGAAGAAGGTGAGAACGGAGAGAAAACAAGAAGGAAAGGTTATTTGGTGAGACATGAAAGTTTTCAGCTTAAAATTTCCTTAAATACCCTTCAAGCTCGCGATCTTCTCGCTGCAACGAGATATACCAGACCTTGTAACCTTTCTACTTTTTGTCATTTTTGCTGCAATGAGAATCTTCTCACTCCAACAAGAGTGTTAATTGGGCCAACCTTATTCACTTATCTCTACAATGAGAGCGCTCTAGAGAACCTATTTTTGGACAAGTTGTCTCACTATAGTAAGACAATCATGCGATTCGCACCAATTAAACCTTACTCAAATCAAACAACACTTATCCATTTTTCATCTAGTAATTATACAACTCACATATATAAAAATTCAAGCAATTTCACGCTCCATTCAATCTTACAGCATCACATAATTAACAAAACACACACACACGTGTGAGTATGTGTGTATATATATATATATATATATATATATGTGTGTGTGTGTGTGTGTATTTATCCATATAAATCAAATAATTATAACACCATTTTAAAGGAATACTAAATATACATATAATATAGACCTGACAATTTATTTACAAGTTTTAATTTCATCACATTTTCATACTACTTGTTTTAACAAAAATTCATTTTATTTCTTTTATTTAATCTTAATTTATTATACAAATTGAATACAAAGTTAGGGATGTTACAAGATAAAAATATACGTTGATTATAAAATCAAATTACACCAACATTATGAAATTATATAATACAATAAAGGATAATGATGCTAAAAAATAATAACAAATAACAAAAATGAATAATTAGAATGCAAACAAAGAAATAGTAAAAAAGAAAGTCAACAAAAGTCAATGAAAAGGTTGGTCACTAGACACTTGGCCCAAAGAAAAAAAAAAGTCAACAAAAAATTTAGGCACTAAATAGCTCAAAATAAAAAGAAGGTTGGGCCACTAGACCTTCAAACTTTTTCAAAAGTTCAAATTTGGGATCTAGGGTTTTTTAGGGTATGTGTAACTGAGACGTCCCTATTCCCAATTTTAATGTAAAAATACTTCCAAAATAAAACTATTCCCAAACATCAATTCATGCTTTAATTTCTCAGTTCATGTCATAGAATAGCACAATTTAACAACAATATATTGGAAAAATCATAAGTTATTCAATTCATCATAAAAACTCATTAAATTAGTGGTATTCTTTCACTTTGGTTATCTAGTTTCCTATAAATAAATCATAAATAAATCAATTTAAATCCAAAAAAAAGTAAAACTAGTGGGAACAGTTTCAAAATATAATTATACACATGAATAAAATACTAACAAAAATTTTTACAAAGGTTTTCTCATATGTTACATTATTTGCAATTTAGTCCTTTTACTTTATGTTAATTGCAAAAAGGTCCTTTTCTCAATCTTTTTGGTAATTCTTAGATAGTCTAGAACGTTTCTAATCAGTTGAATCATGTCTCCACAAGTTCTAAAATATTATCTTGGTTCTATCACACATGTGGTCAAGCTCCTTGCACTTTTAAGGTATATTTTGGTCCAAAATCATAGTCCATCATCATGTCAAGGTCCAATCTTTCAAATTTATTCTTAGATCTTTGTTTTCATCATATTTTTCATATAGTCCAAAAGTTCTAAATTTCCAATTTTAGTCCATTTCTTATTGAAGTTTCATACGAAAATCTTCAAAAATATCCTAAAAATATTTTTTAACTCCAATATAATCCAAACCAAAGAGAAAATCATATATCTTACTTAATCATCCTCAAATAAAATCACACAAGATAGATCAAAGAGAAAATTTTCAGAATACACCCTTAGAAACAAATTTTACAGAAAACCCATATTTATCTATGACAGAAAATTTGCAATTTCGTAGAAAATTTTCAAAGTCCATCTAATCAACTCCAAAGCATAAATCGACATGAATATATCATGGATTCGTGAAAATAACACATAGCAAACAAATTCATTAACAAAATTCCATTAAATATTGTTTTACAGTTAAATTTGGTTTTTTTGTAGAACTTTCTATTTTTGCTATTTTAGTGGTTTTCTTGTGTATTCTTTTTTCAATCAAATTTTCTTTCATATGTATACCAAGACCACAAAATGTTCATCATACAAAAAGGGTTAAAGGCTTCCCTTTGACTCAAAAGTTCATTTAGCAAAGTATTCCCTTAATTTATGAAATAGTACTCCCCCTTACTTGATTTTTGGTTGATTCTTGGCTTGATCTTTGGGAAGTCCTCTTTCTCTCCTTCTCTTACTCTTTTACTCCTTTTGAAATTTATCTTCCACCTCCTTTGGTCTCCTCTTCCATGTGATCAAGGCTTCCATCAAGAAAGTTGGTTGCTTTGTGGATTTTGTGGGGTTTATTGCCTACTTTAGGACTTTTATGGTAAGTTGATGGATGATTCAACTTGGTGGAGTTCAAGAGATAGGTGTGGAAATGATTGTAGAAGTGTTTGAAGGTTTCTAAAGATTGTTAAGTTTAGAAACTCTCTCTCCCTTGCTTGGTTGCTCCATTCTTATATGAAATGGAACTTTACTTTGAATGGGTTCCTAAAATTTTGTCTTGGCTAAATTGTTGTGGGTGGCTTAAGACTAAATAAAAGAGTCTTAGACAAGTATTTTTGCTTCACAAGGTGGCCTCCTTAAAGTTTCTCATCTACGTTCAAATTGCTCCCAAAGTTTCAAAGCATGATTAGCAATTTTCCAAGTCATTATGTCATGTTTTATGACTTTGTACTTGTCCAATTTGATTCTAATTCTTTGGTTTGCTAAGTCTGGTTTCTTTCCTCTTAATTTCTCCAATTATTAGTTTCATTGGAAAGGGTTTGGTCATGATTTAATGAGAAAATTTGGCAAGGGATCATGTATTGACTTGAGTTAATATTCCTTCATCATTTCTTGAAAGTTTAGATGACTTAAGCTCTTCTCTTATTGGCTCTTTCTCTCTCTCCCTTGGCCCCTTACGGTTATTCCCTCTTGTAGCAAGTGTGGAGATTTAATTTGGGGTCCAATTGAAGCTTCTCTCATAAGCCTACATATGGCCATCTTTCCTAATGCCAAAATTGCCTCCATCATGACTCTTGTCCTTAGATTCGTTATCCAATTGTACTCAAATCCTCTTGGTTTCTTTCTAATTCTTTTAGTTACTTTAGAGTGTATCTTCTAGTCCCATTTGGCTAGGGTAGTCACGGTTCCTAAGTTCAAAATTGGATGGAAATTGAGTCTTGCCACTTATTCAAAATCCTAATCATGAATCCTTGACTTGCTTGACTTGCCTTTCTATCTTATTGGCTACTTCCTTCCAGCTTCTTTCATGCTTCATTTACTGTTCAATTGGCTTCTCTTTCAAGCCAAGAAAATTTGAAAATTGAATTGGGTTAGGTATGTTACAAATTTTGCAAGTTTTTGGCACAAAATGGGTCATTTTCCACATCATATGTGGGCTGTTTTTGTGAAATTTGGTTTGAATTTTGTGCTTGGATTTTTGGCTTGATTCTTGAATGTACATAACCCTATTTGGTCCAATAACTTACCATAAAAATTTCAAAATTTATCTCATTCATATGCTTGCCCAAAAGGGACCTCAATCCTAAGTATTTTTAGGGATAGTTTGGTCATTTTGGCCAAATCTTGCAATTTTGTTTATTTTTCATTTGGATCTTTCTAACCCTCTTATAAATCATATAAAACTATTCTAGATAGTCTAAAAAAATTATATATTTATTTTCTTTTTATATTACTCGATTCTTTACTGATCAAACTCATTTTGATAAATTTTGCTAAAGAAAATTTTAGTTCTAGAGTCTCTATGTTCTACTTATATTTTATTCAATGAAGTTTATATAATTCAACAATCATTTATAGAGTAAAAGAAATTTAGGGTGTTATAGTAACACCTTAAATTTAATTTCAAAAAATAAGGAATTTCATAAATTTTTAAAATAATAAAATTTCTATTTTCAATTCAAGTTTCATCAACCATTTCAAATAAAGAAAGGAGTTACAAATTTAATCAAACAGTTGCTACAGGACTTATTCAAATACAAATATTTTCAAAATAATATCCTAAGTCCTATAGCAGTTCCATCCACCCTTTCACTGAGTCTAGTGTTGATAATTTTTATTACCTGAAAAATGAATGTAAGAGTGAGTATTCTACACTACCCAAAAACACACAGTCAACGTAGAGTCTCACTTCTAGCACATTTCCAATACATTAAACAAACACAATAACAGGTAGCATTTCACATCCACAAGTACAATACACGAACCCGTGCATACGCACCCCAACCACACTCATTGTGGTATTGTGATCACAGATTTACACCATGAATGGTCGTTGGTTATCCCCACCTCACGGATACCACATGGGTAGTCATGGGTCGTTCAGCAAAGGTAGTGGTCAGAGATCTAGTCAGAAAGAGAGTGTGTGGCCCATGGTGCACCCGTTTCATAGTCGGTGTCACCACTACTCCCTCTTTCCCAAGGTATTTCTACCGTCCTCATTTTTCATACCTCAGTGTATCGCTGAACCATTCACAACACATGATAATAGTGTTACACGCCTCATTCACATACATTTCATTCATGCACACAATATTCATACTTGCACATGGCACACAACCCACATTCATTTCACATTATATGGCATATACCCAATATTCATCTATATTACACAGCCCTCGGGCTCACATTTGTTCACAATATTTATTCTATCATGCAACATCTAGCACACAATTCACATTCATCCATTTCGGATAAACACACACAATATTCACATCTCACGACATATGGCCCTCATCATATTTCCTAATCAATTTTCATTCTCTACACGTTTTCTAACTTCTAGCTCAGCCACAAGTCCATATTCAATCAATTACACATAAAAAGAGTAGGGTAGAATCTCCCTTTACCTTGGATTGAAGACCCACATGCCAAATCCACCAAGAAATGTTCCCCCCCTCACGGATTTCATCTTAAACACATGGAGAAACTCCATGAGAACATGGAAAATCACGAAAATAGAGAAAGGAATGAAAAACAGAAACCCTAACCATTAAAACTCACTTCCAAGCATTCCCCACACAGATTCAACCTTCAATCAAGCTCCTGAATGGCTTTGGAGGCAATTTAATCGGTGGAAAAAGGTTTGGAAATGAGAGGATCCAAGGGACTTTGAAGGGAGAGGGAGAAATAACCCTCTCCGAATCCTAGCCCCCTTTAAATCCTTTTCTGGTCGCGATATTCTTGCTACAGCAAGATATTCTCGCTGCAGCATGAGGGCATGCTGCAGCGAAAATCTCAAACAAAATTGCACTCTGATTCTGCAGAATCTCGCTACAGCGATACCCTCTCGCTATAGCGAGATTGCACCCCAAACTGTCGCTCTGTCGCTACAGCGAGACGTCTCTCGCTACAGCGAGAAGGCGATAGTTTTTGTCCTTCCTCCCAGGGCCCTCTCACTGTAGCGAGGACAACCCAGTATTACACCCTGCACTTAGGCACTTCACCCATTTTCAGCCCTATCCAGTCATGCATACACATTCATACTCATTACACACAAAACACCATCATTACGCATTCAATGCAAATTTTTAACATCTATTTACACTTATACTCACATATACATGCATTCAGATTTATATAAATAACAATAATTAATATTATAAAATTCAGGGCGTTATAGTATGAAACTACATTTTTTTTGGAAGAGATATGGAGAAGGATAGAGGCAAAGATGATGAAAGTCATTCTTTGGATAATGGATTCATGGGCGGAGAAGGGAGTGGATCTTGGGAGGTTGAAGGTGGTGGTTTAGAGAATAGAAAGAGAGAAAGAATGATGGAAGAAAAAGCTTTCATGGTGAAGGGGTGCAGTAGTTGGTGGTGGACTCTAACAAAAGCATGGTGGCAACAGTTGTGTGCAATGGCCAGTGGCAATTCGTGAATTTTTATTTTTATTTTTTTATATTTTGAGATTTACTTGATGGTATGCAAAGTTCATTCATAGTATAAATACACATAAAAAATTTATAAAATGCATGATACAACTTACTTGAAGTTCTTGAAACACCATGTTTGCTTTGCTTTCCTTCTTATCACTCTGTTCCTCCTTCTCTCTATCTTCTAAAAAATTATTCTCCTCTAATTATCTTAGTCTCCTTCTCCATGATTATCCTCTCTCTTTTTATTTTAGGGTTTTTCATAAGAAGTCAAAAATTTAAATTTTTCCTCCTTTATGTATAAAGTAACATTGATTTAAGGGTTTCATTTTCTTTTAGGAGTTAGTTCTGAATTTTTCTCGTTTTATCAAGACTTTTTTTTTCTTAAAACAAATTTTTTTATTCCTTTTTTATAATAATTAAATTCATATTTTAAAAAAATAAATATAAATATTTTTAAGCAAATTATAGTATTCACACTTCTGAAAAGCCACTTCCAAACACACAATAATGGTGACTTTCTAGAAAGCAACTTTTAATTTCCGTCCACCTTTAATATTTCCAGTATCGGAAAAAAAATTGTTGTAGTTTCCTTAAACTTGCACCATTTTTTTCAGTTTCAACATTTTATATTACTTTGTAAAGCCAATGGGATGAAAGAAAAAGAAGTGGTAGAGAATAAATGGAGAATAAAAAGAAAAAAAAAGAATATAAAATTAATTAAAGCACCCCTTTGGGTCAAGCAGAGGTCCCTGAGACGCAATTCCATTGGTGACTTGGTGATTTTCAAGGTGACAAGGCACATTGACAATGAGGAACCATTGGAAATACAAGGTTTGATGGAGAAGAAAAATAAATAAAAAAGACGAGATTGGGTAAGGATACTTAACTTTGGACGCAATTTGGAAATGGATCCAAGGCTGATGATAGCAAGAGAAAGGGAAGGAGAGAGAGGAACTCGTATATTAATATTGAAGAGACAGATGGTTCTTTCTTTTGAGACGATCGAAAAGAGAAAAAGAAAATGATAATACGGACGGAAAAAAATAAAGGAGGGTAAAGTATTTTCCTACTAAAATAAAATGGCAGTTTAAATATAAATTTCTACCCTTATAATAACATAATACATAATATAATAAGTTTTTTAAAAAAATTATTATTAAATATAAAATACTTAAATTACAAAATATATTATCAAATTGAATAAATAATTTAAATTATTGATAACTTTTTTATGTTTTAAATAAATATAAATTAAAAGCATAATTAATTGGCCAAAAATTTTACAATTTTAAAAGTCAAAGACAAAAACCAAAAGGTCGAGAGAGGAAACAAAATACTACTGTCCAATTTTTACTCGAAAATGAGTCTATCAAGAGAAAGAAAGGTACTCATAAAATATGTTGTCTTTTTTTTTCACCTTGTACTTTACCATTCAATCACTTGAAAGGATTTTCACATATTCTAATAATAAATAATCTTTGTTTAAAAACCCGTACAATGAATATTTTAGCATTCATTTTTACCTTATGTTTTTCTTATTATGCTATCCATTTGGATTGATTTGCTTCCTTTTCTTTCTACATACATTCAAAATTAAAATGGTATTACAGCTATTCACAAAGAAGAAAAATAGAAAATGTAAACTGTTTTAAGCCTTTCAACTAAAAGCAGGGATGCAAGACGAACAATCAAAGATATCCCTAGAAAAATTAAAGGCTTATAAGTTTTGTTATATCAACTTAAAAAAAATAAATAGTATTTGTTAACGAGAGAATTAGTGCCTTGCATCATCAGTCAGTTAATTACTTCATTTACTACCGTGAACAATGCCATTTTGCTTAAAAGAAATTTATATCTATTTAAGTTTTATTTTTAAATTCTATTATTGCAAAAAGAGCATAAAAGCATAGGATTTAAGAAAAAATCAAAATATTTTTTTGATAAAATGAAAACAATATTCAGAATCAATTCTAAAAAAGAAAATGAAATATCATAAATAATCAAACTCTTAAACTAATGTTACTTTATACATGAAATAGATAATTTTCATATTTTTGATATTTTATGAGAAATCCTAACAATAAAAGGGGAGAAGAACTATGGAGAAAGAGATTCAAAAATTAGAGAGAAAAAATTTTTTTTTAAAGAAATATAAAAAAGAGGAAGATAGTAGAAGAAAAGAAAAATAAAAGCAAACAAGCATAGAGTAGAAGATTTCCAAATAAGTTTTTATTATTGTATAAATTTATTTATTTATACATATTTCTTGCATCTGCTTCCGTCGGCCGCCATTTGCTACCGTTGGCTAGCCACCACACATGGCCAGCACCCACTTGCCTCTGCAGGAGTTTTGTCACCCACCGCCATGAAATCTCCTTCATCCACCATTCTTTATCTTTCTCCTTCTTCCAAACCATACCACATTCAACCACCCAAAATCTAACCTCCTCTCCACTCATTTTCTTCTTTTTCAAACCACCACCTTTAAGCACCAAGATCCACTATCTCTTCACTCACCATTTTTCCTCTTCCTTAATCCATCATCATTCCCAAGCACAAGACCTACCATGGAAGCTCTTCTCTTATTCTTCCTCCTTTTTCTCCCTTGTCTCTCACACTAACCTCCACTATCCAAAACCATGACATTCATCAATCTCACCTCCACCCTTTCCATAAACCTAAAATCCTATATAGCTCAACACTTTTTATTATTTCAGTTTCTTTTTATTTTATTTTATTTTATTGTTTATTTATTTATTTTTATCATTTTTATTATTTCTAGTATTATCATTATTAGGATAATTATTATTTTGTTTAAAGATAGAGTTCTTATTATTTTATTTATTTATTTTTGTTATTTTTGGTCATTATTTTTTAATGTTAACCTAACTTAAATAAAAATATACTTTCACATTTTTATTTATTTATTTATCTTAATTTAGCTCTTTTGATTCTATTTAATTTAGAATAATTATAGTAAAAAGTTATTAAAATTGATTAATCATAATATTTTTATTTTATTTTATGATATTATACTTAAGTTGTATTTTTATTTGTAAAATTTATCTCATTCTAACTTTAAAAATAAATTCTTCCTAATATTTTATATTTTTTTATGTCTTAATTATTATGTTGGTTATTTACCCTTTAGGATTGTTATCTTTTATTTTATTTATTATATATTTGTAGAATATTGATGTGATTTAATTTTACAGTTGTGATTTACCTCCTCTTATATTATGAATGATAAATTACTTCTTTTTATATAATCAATGAATAAATAATAATATAATTACATCAATTTATGATAATAACATATAACTTCTTTATCATCATGTATTATAAGTTGATAAAGTCTACCTGTACTTACGTTATCGGGTCTTTAGGCAATATTAATTTATTATATGTTATCTTTAATTAATTAAAAAATTATCTTAATAATCAATCAAGACGTATTCTCTATCTAATTATTATTTTACTAATCAAGCAATTTACATCAAAATTATTTTATTAATGCAACAATTTATAATGTTAATGTGTAAAGACTTTACCTTTATACATTAAAAATTGTCAAAACCTATATGTACCAACGTTATCTTAAATTTTATATACCACCAATATATTAAAAAAATTTATTTGATTTCTTAAATTAATTAACTATGTTTTTATTTAATTAAAATTTATGTTAAATTTCTTAAAGCGTATAAAACTATAGATGCTACATAATAATTTATAGTGTTATTGTGTAGTGTCTATACTTTTATACGTTTTAAATCGTTAATACTTTTGTATACCAACGTTACCTTGAGTTCTATGCAGTATAAATTTATCAAATAAATTTTTAATCTTTTTATTAAATAATTATCTTCTTAAATCAAATTAAATATATTTATTCCTTCCATTAAATGGAATTAATTTCATATTTTAATTTTTTATAGGTCATATTTCTAATTTTGATAAATTAAATAATCAAATATTTTTTCAATTTATTATACAAATTTTTGGTAATATAAATGTGTAGTTTATATTACCTTTGATTGTCCAACAAATTATAAGTGATTTATGTATACCTTACGCTATCTTAATACTCTTTCAACATGAATCATAAGTGATTTAGGAGCTAGAACCGAACTCATTAACATTTCAAAATAATGTTTCTATTTTTAAGATATCAATTAACATTTCAATAAATAATTGGTCTTATTTTAAAATAAAAATAACAATAATCACTGTTTAGGGATTAAATAAATATTTTTTAAAAATTAAAATAAATTTGCACAATTAATTGAAGATAACCATTATTTAAACAGACGTTGTAGAGTGTTAATACATTCTCTATACGTAAACGAATCTTGAAATTATTTTTGGTTTTTAAGATCATTTTTAAAATATTTTTCAAAGTTTTTTTTAAAAAACTCTTGTGGAAATTCATTTGATTTTAAAAAAATACATTTTATTCTTAAAAGATATTTTTCTTAAGACGTTTTTGTCATATCGTTGCAACCGTCCAGTTGTGACAACTAGTAATTTTAATGAAATAAATTTCAAATTACTTTTATAATTCTTTTCTGTCTAGGGTCATGAAAAGCACGAACACTAGTACAAAAAAACTTTTAATATTGGTTAGAAACAATATTTAATATCGGTTAAAGAATTGATGTAGATATAGCCGATGTTGAAAGTCAAGACTTTTTATATCAGTTGTACAACCAGTGTAAAAAGTCCTAACTTTCATTGTTAATTCGTTAATAGTATCAATCTAATTTAGAAAGTGTTTTTATTCGTTAATAGTATCAATCTAGAAAATGTTCTTGTTTATCAATAATAAACAATTTTTCAATGGTGTCAATGTTTGTTGTTAATGTTCATCCTCAATGTTCGTTAATATTTATTCTGGATTTAATCTTCATTGCATTGTCAACGAGAAATATGCAATAGTGATTGTTGTCATCAATGTTCATCAACAATGTTCATTGTTGTTATCAATGTTCATCAATATCTAGCGTTCATTATTAATTCTAAGCAATATGCAGTGTCTGTCGTCAATCTTTGTTAAGTTTGTAAATATAAAATATACAATATTTATTAATATTGTGTACCAATAAGTTAGTAAAAAAGAAAAGATAAAATGAAGCAAGTTAAAATGATTGATGTACTTGACAAGAATCTCTATTTCTTAATAGTATAGTCAAAATCCTTAATAGAAACTTGAGAAATGAGAATGTAAGTAAAAGTTCTTTGAATTGATTATATATCGGTTCCAAAAATAACCGATACAAAAATATTTTCTACATTAATTGTTTATGGAACTAATGTAAAAAGTACTTTTTACATCAATTTCAAAAGCAGTCGATATAAAAAGTAATTCTTTTTACGTCAATTTTAAAAACAATTTATGTAAAAAGTACTATTTTTTACATCAGTTACAACTGATGTAAAAAATACTTTTTACATCAACCGATGTAAAAAATAGTACTTTTTACATCAATTCTTAAAATAATCAATGTTAAATGTACTTTCACATAGGTTATTTAGTAGTTGTTGTAAAAAATCTGTAATTTTTTTTTTATCTTTACTGTCATAAACTTTAAAGTTATATAGCTTTTAATACACAATCGACATATTCAAGATGTATTCTTATAGGTAAAGGGGGTTCAAATAGATATTGGTTAGGACTCCGAAGGAGTTTGCACAAGCTTTTCAAGATATATCCAATTTAAACACTCAAAGAGAGTTTGTATAAACTGTTCTTTTAATATCAGTTATTTTAACAACCATGTTAAGAAGTTCATGTTATTTATAAAAATGTCATCCATGTTATATTATTTTGATTATTAATCGACATAAAAGCTTATTGTAGAAATATTTTTGGTACTAGTGCCATCTGACTTAAATTATTTAATCTTTTTTCAATCTTATTGAAAAGTAAAGGCACTAATCCGATTAGGAACTAGTTTGTAAAATATTTTTCCTATAGGAAATATTATATAATTTTTTCATATAAAGACTAAAATCAAAGGAAAAATAGGTATAGAGAGCAAAATTAAAATTTAACCATAAAAAAAGCTAAAAACTTAAATATATTTTTGATATTATAGAGCTAGACCTTCTTGACACCATGAAGCGGCAATGTGGAGTTACATGCTCAAACGTATGTACACTCATGCTCAAACGTTGGAATCGAAAGCAACCATATTGTCTTTGTCTTCCCATATATAATACACAAATGTGGCCATGCATTCGGTGCAAGTAAAGCATGCCTTCCCCTTCTCCCAAATTCCCCACCTTCTTTATGTTGCTCTGCGTTGTCCTCCTCCTTTTCTCTACATGGGGTACAATTACAACTAACTAAACGAATGCTCTTTTTTACTATTTATAAGAAACTATTATCAATATTTTTTTAGTTTAAATTATTAAAAAACAAAGACTCATTTTCAAATACATTAATTGGTTAATTATTTTTATACTCTTATTTATTGTGAAGTTTGCGTTAATGAGACATCCACTCATTACCTGTATAAGTAGCTAGATATATTCATTCATTATGAGTTACCATTTTGACAATTTTTTTAACTACTTCATTTTATTAATTTTAATGATATAACTATTTGTATCTTATAAAATATGTAGAGTATGTAACTAATTAGTCATAGAGATTGTTTTCCTTGACAAATGCAGAGGTACAAGCAGAACCTTGTGGATGTCGTAGCAAGACATGGTTTGGTATTTGTTTAAACTCTGATGGCTGTAAAGATCAATGCATCAGTCAGGAAAACGCTATTTTCGGGGGTTGTCACCAAGATGGCTTGGGTTTTGCGTGCTTCTGTTACTACCACTGCGGAACTCAACCTTGCTAACTCTTCAGCCATGTTCCACCTTTTATGTTTGCAATATAATAATTGAAGCAATGTGTTATCGGTTTAATAAATTATTGCTTTCTAAACATATGATAATGCTTTGTTTTATTTCTAAAAATTTTATTTAGTTTTAACCCCTAAATAAAATGACATGGTTTTAGTTTCTCACTCAGAACTAAATTTATGTTATTTTTATAATTTTGGAACTAAAATTTAATAAAATTATAATATTGTTAAAAATCAATAATTTTTGCCTCTATTATGTCTTTGGCTGATGTTGTTGTTTTACTCTAAACTTCAAGAGTGTGTTTTATCGTTAGTGATTGTTATGTTTAAGAGCTTAAGTTAATCTCTGGTCACGCAAAGACATTTCTTTCTTACTAACTTAAATTTTATTTAATGTTATGCTGTCAGGGTGAAAAATTAAAATTGAGTGGGTAGAAGCACAAATTTCTGTTTTAATATTTGATTAAATCAAGTTTAGTATTTAAAGTTATTCATTATTATTTCAACTATACAAGTATTGTTACACGTCAAATTGCAATATCCTAAAGTGAAAGACGATACAAATTGCAATATCCACGTGTAATGCTAGGCCCCGTCACTTCTTTTTCCTCAATTCTTTAATGAAAAAATAAGTTTAATAAGTAATTATTTTTAAAATATTATTATTTTTTATTTTACTATCTATAAAATTCAACAACATATCATTAAATGTTTGGTTTTTATGTATAATTATTTATTTTTTAAATAATTAATCCTGTTAATATAATTATTGATATTTTCAAGACTAAAATTAGATAAAAGTTACCGTAAAAATTTTATTTAATTTATTTTCTGAACACAAAAAAGTACATTATATTAGTTTCTAGCATGTACTAAAATCATATGATTTTTGTTAAATGTAGTACTAAAATCATTCACAATATTAATCGTACATAAATAAAAGAGAATAATAATGATTCAGGCAGACAGTGGAAAGGATTGGATTCCTTTTCCTTTTAGTAATACTGATTCTACTATTTTTCATTTATTTTTTTGCTAATAATATAATTTTGGTAGCCAAGGCTGATGCCCATTAATTTAGCAACTATCTATATTAACGAAAACCTCAAGGGATTTCAAGGGCAACAAATGATTGAGATAGAAAATTCATAAATGTTATGAGTAACAATAGAATAAAATCATGTTATTAATGAATGTTAAATGTATATGAAATTGATGTGAACTGTAATTGTTATTTTTGATTGATTGATGTATTATTCATATATGTATTGCCTGATATTATGGTAAATCACATTTTGTAAGAAGAAAAAAGTCAATCCTTACTAAATATTTAGGAAATCAAGATGACCACTCCTAAGGAAACATTAGGGTAGAGGAAAGAATTTATAATTAATATGTCATGAGGCATATGCTAACTGTCATCACAGCTAGCAATACAGAATCTTGGGTTTTGGTAAGTATGATAATTGAATATAAGAACATAAATACTTTTTAGTTTATAGTTATAAAACTAATGTTTATTTGTTATTTGATTTTTTAGATATTTTCATAATTTGATCCAATCCTTGAAGAGGAGATTAATTAAATAAGAACACACTGGCCAAAGTTTATTTTAGATTACAATTCTTCAATTTCTTTGTAAACATTGGATTGATTAAAATTAATTTATATATCAAATTATTCCTTTTATATATAATAAAATATAGATGTTCTCAATCTGAAACTGTGTGTTATTTTTTTGTATTTCAAATTTTGTAAATATTTATTAAATAAAAAGTCTATTAAAAATATGTATACTTTTTACATCGGTTGTAACCATAACCAATGTAAAAAATATATTTATAAAATGTATGTAACTATAACTAATGTAAAATGTATATTTCTACAACAGTTATAACCATAATCGATGTAGAATATATATTTTCTACATCAGTTATGGTCACAACTGATGTAGAAAGTATATTTTCTAGAATAGTTATGACCATAACTGATGTAAAAAGTATATTTTCTACATAAAATATATTTTCTACATTAGTTACCTATAAAACCAATGTAAAATATATATTTTTTTTACATGAACCGATGTAGAATATCATTTACTTACTACATTAACTATATCTATATCGACATGATAATCGATGTAGAATGTCATTTTCAACTGATATAAAATGTCATTTTTGTATTAGTGAATCTTAATGGTCCATCATAAAAAGACTTTTTTTCTAAAATTTTTAAAATATTAGAGCAATCATAATCGTTAATTTAAAAAATATATAAAATATTCTTTCAAGTTTATGGGGATTGTAAAAAGTACTAAAAGATAAAATAATATTTAAATATATACACAACTGTGAAAGACATTTGACAACTCCTTATGTGTTAGGTATGTTTTATCTGTGGTTGTTATGTTTAAGAGTTTAAATTAATCTATGATTTTATGTAAAGACATTTATCTTTTACTAATTAAAATTTTATTTAATTGTTATGCTCTTAGGGTGAGAAATAAAATTAAGATAGCATGCACAAATTTCTATTTTAATATTTTATATTTTATTAAACTAAGTCTAGTATTTAAACGTATTCATTATTATTCAAACTACACAAACACCATTACACGTCATTCATGTATGATTCCCATAAATCTTACCTCCCACTTTCCCTCTCTTGTGGCAGTTTCAATCAAAAAACACTATTTTTAAAACTTTAGTTTAGGGATGAACACTCCTGTGTTTGAGCAAAAGTCGCATAAGCATAAGATTGATGCAACTTATGTTTTACATTAGTGGTACAAAGGTTCTACAATTATGCATGAGCATAAAATTTGTTCATCCCTAAATAAAATATAAGTCACTAAAGAGTGGTACACGTGACTTGTATACAAATTATAAATTGTATCACCTTATATAACTTATATATTTAAAATAAATGACATATTTACAGATTAAAAAATGACACATTTAAAATTTTATATTTATTTTACTTGAAATTTAAATTAAATCTTTAAATTTATTATATAATTTAAAAAGATACGTTTATAACGTCCTTATTTTATTTGTACAATTTGTAAAATAGTTTTATATTGAAAAGAGAAAATAAAATAAATTTATTTATTCTCATAAAGCAACATTAAATAAAATTTTGAACCTTTATCTTTGTTACTCGCTTACAAAACATTCAAGTAATAAATTAATAAGAAATAAATAAATTTAGACTAAAACTGAAATAAAATACATGTATACTAGCTTCATTAATATACAAAAGTTAAGTATTTTTAAATTATAATTTCAAAACACATTATGATTCATATACATAATTTATAAAAATAGATAATATAACTCAAGTCCTAATGAGTATTTTATTTCCACACCAAAATATATCGAGGACCCGGTCCTAATCATCTCTCCATGTCAATCCTCTGTCTCGACTAGCTCTTCCTGTGTCAGGTCCTCATCCTCTAACCATATAGTCATGATTAAGAAAGATATACAAGTAATTCGCCGGTTCTGGCATCTTGATCGATCCTCAATATATATACAAACTTAGTGTATGGCAAATCCTACCACAAATAGGGTATTATAAAAGGATACTATACTCTATGTTCATTTCTAAAGTACATACATTATCCAATACATTATCAGTATCTACAACAAATTGAAAATAACATACACGTTGGTATTTATTAAATACATAATTTAATATGCAATTTCAAAATACTCTACTAATCTAATTTGTCTTTGGGGATCCCTCATCCTTGTTCTCTGAAATATTTAGTAAGGATGAGCATTTTTTCTCATTACTAAACATGATTAACAGTAAAGTCAAGTACTACATACATGAATAACACATCAATCAATAAAAAATAACAATTACATTTCATATACATATAATGATAATGAATATTATAATTTCATTCCACCATCCTTTTTAATATTCCTAAATTCCTTATATCAATCATTCACTGCTCCTGCGATCCCTTGAGGTCTTCTTTAATATAAATAGTTACTGAATAGGCACAACAACACGGATATAACATGTGCTGACCCGTCCATTTTAGCAAAAGTATGGTTAGGAGTTTAGTTTAGGAAACGAGTGTGAGGTTTGTGTTGTTTTTACTCTCATTAGTCATGCACAAATTCAAGAAAAGTATCCACCACTCTCATTTTTTCAATATTTCCAAAATCGCCTCCATCTTCCACACCTCCAGTGTATTTTTGAACTATCTATATTTATCCTTATCACTTTTCATTTCTCATTATGACTTTACTTTTTCTATTTCTCATCGTAACCTAAACTTGGTACTTTCATGCTAACATATTTTTCATCTTTTTCTCTTTCTATTTTATTCAAGTCCACTGTTTATATCATATTTCAGTCAATCATGCCAAAGGTCGGACACCTCCAAACTTAATCCAAAACGTGTATATTTAATACAACACATCATTTCATTCACCAAGATTAATCATGAAAATATATTTAATCAATAGTTTCATTAAAAAAACATATTCACAAACAAGAAAGTACACAATAACATTTTCATAAGCACAAAATACATCATGTTCTCAGTAATGAAATATAGCTCTTCTTACCTCAAATAGATAGTTTTATGAAGAAATTAGTGGAACAGATCATCCAAAAAATTAAGATCTTCCTACATATTATAGAGAATAGTACATTTTAAAAAGAGAGAAAATAGAGATGAGATTAAAGAACCAAGTTATGAGAAACATACTATAATTCAGTAGAATGAAGGTTCAAGCTCGAATTCAAAACAAGTTCAGAGCTCAAGAGTTTTCTGAGAGAAAAAGAAGAGAGAGTTTAGGGAAAAGAGTTAGAAAAAGTTTCTTGGATTGTAATGCAAGTTTCTGAGTTGAAATCTCTTAAATACTCCTCAAATTTGCATGCGCTTGCTTGAGCAAACTAATTCTTGCTTGGGCGAGCCCTCTCTTACCTGAGTAAGAAAATCAAACAGAGGGATTTTATCAGTTTTTCTAATATTTTTGCTTGAGCGAGGGTCATTTTCACCTGAGCGAGAAGGGATCCAAAGAACTACTCATTTTTCCTGTGGTTCTTCGTTTAAGCAAGCTCTATTTCGCTTGGGCAAGAGGACAGTTGAAGTAACTTTATCCTATATCATTTGAACGTGACTTATCTCACTTGAGTGAGCGTGTTCTAAAATCATTTGGTCCAGAATGTTCAATCTCTCATAAGTGAGATATATCTCGCTTGAACGAGATTCCCTGCAACTATCACCATTCAAACTCTTCTAATTCAAAACAACATGCACTAACAAGCCACATAAAATGTTATAATAATAAAAGCAAAAATAAGGGTGTTACATACATTTTTTACACATTAAAGTTAACTAAAACAACATTAATTTGTAAATGAAGACTTGTCACAACTCCATATGTCATTTTAAGGAATCAAGATATTAAGAATTTTAATTATAGTTTTTAATTATTTTTTGTATTATTTATTAATTAAAATTGAAATTTTACTAAATTATATAATAAATATCAGGATCTCATATCAGTGCAGTGAAGTGTAGTTCTAATTTTAGATGAAAAGTAACACACAAATTGCTTAAAAGATTATATTAATATTATCCTTACACACTAACATTTTATCATAATTACGTACAAAAGGGCTAAGTCAAACATTTAATAATAGATTACAAGATATCATAAGAATCCATCCAACTTATGGAATCAAAACTAATAAATAATCCAATCTAGAGGCTTATAAAGGTTTTTTTTTTTTATTATTATTAATAACTCTTAATCTTATATACATCAATACCATTTTTAATAACTCTCACTTTTGTCATTATTGTTACATCAAAACCCGATACCTACGGTGCTTGAGGTTATAAAAACTATAAAGATCAATTGTAATGTAGAATAAACTCTTTTAAAGGATCATGATGCTCTGTTCCAAGTCTAAAATATTTTAAATAGTTTCATATTTGAGTTCTAGAATATTTTCATTCGTTTTTACACTAATCATTTAATTTTTACGTTAAAAGTAAATGTTTAAATAGGTATTTTCATATAATTATTTTGAGTTTTATAACATTTTTATTCATTTACTTACTAATCAATTTATTCTAACGTTAAATATGAATTAAACCTTAATACTTAACCTTTTCTAAAATGTTTAAATTTTTATTTTCAATTTAATTATTTTTATTTCATAAAGTGATAATTCTTATTAATTCAAGCATGAACAGATTTAACATGTAAAAGTGTATTAATAAATAGATTAATTTCTATAGGACCAACAATGATTAATTAAGCTTTTTAAAACTACTATATATTATTGCTAAATGTGCACTATTTGCAATATGACTTAGATAGAAACATATGTAAAGATAATATTTCAAACAAATTTTCCTTAAACCAATTTTAGTTGATGACGTTACATCATATACTACAAAACTTATATAATGTCAAGTTTATGTTGTTTTTCAAAACGGGGTTAGGGAAGAAGCAAAGAAATTTTTGCCATATGATGTTAAAGAAAATTTTCATTTGTTAGATTTAGAATAATAAAAGAAAAAAGATAAGCAAATCAATGTTAAGAATGAAGGCGTAAAATGTTGAAAAGTCAAAGAAAAAGGGCGCATGACAAACGCGTAAAATTTCGGTGCCTAACGCGTTTTGAAATTCGGTGCCTAACGCGTTTTGAAATTAAGGATTTCATTTGCCTATATAAAGGAAGCAATGAAAGGCAAAAATATAGAACAACTGAAAATATTCAGTGAATGGTTGTGAGTCATTTTTCGAGTGTTTTGTAAACACTGAGTGTATTCCCTTTTTCAGTAATATATCTGCAGCAGTCCGGAGACGTAGGCATTATTGGCCGAACTCCGTTATCAATTTTGTGTGTGCAATATTCCACATTTATTTTTCACTTCCACAAATTTGACATTATAAGAAAATTCGGCGTAATTTCCCCAACAACTGGTATCAGAGCTGGTTGTTAATTCTGTAATTTTTGTAGTGTTACTATTCATATGAATAGTACATACTATTCCGTGAATAGTGAAAAACGTGAATAGTGCAAATTTTGTCGGCGCTACAAATTTGTCTACAAACGTGTTCTGAAACACGGTAGTTCACAGAAATTGTCAGAAACGATCCAGCGGAGAAGTCAGATCAGAGTTGAAGTGATGGCTGCAGATGAAGGAAAGGTGAAAATTGAGAAGTTTGATGGTGTAGACTTCAGCTTTTGGAAGATGCAAATAGAGGACTATTTGTATCAGAAAGGCATGCATGAACCTTTTACAGGCAAGAAACCAGAGTCTATGAAGGAAGAAGACTGGAAACTTCTGGACAGAAAAGCTCTTGGAGTCATCCGATTAACATTATCCCGTAATGTTGCTTTCAATATAGCAAAAGAAAAGACTACGGCAGATCTTATGAAGGCTCTTGAAAGCATGTACGAAAAGCCGTCGGCTTCAAACAAAGTTCATTTGATGAGGCGGTTGTTCAACTTACGGATGACAGAAGGCGCCTCAACAGCACAACATCTAAACGAACTCAACACTGTCACAACCCAATTGAGTTTAGTTGGAATCGATTTTGATGATGAAGTACGGGCTTTAATTCTCTTATCTTCCTTGCCTGAGAGTTGGAATGCTACTGTCACAGCTGTGAGTAGCTCATCGGGAAGCAACAAGTTGAAATTTGATGATGTTCGTGATTTGGTTCTCAGTGAAGAGATCCGGCGTAGAGAGTCGGGTGAATCATCAACCTCTTCAGTATTGCATACAGAGTCAAGAGGCAGAAGTTCAACCAGAGGAAGAGAACGCAGCAAATCAAAGAGCAGACGATCCAAGTCCAGAAATCATCATGGTTCCCAAAACTCGAAGTCGATCGAGTGTTGGAATTGTGGGAAGACCGGGCACTATAAAAACCAGTGCAAGAGTGCACGGAAGAATCAAGAAGCAAAGGACGAAGCAAACGTAGCCTCCACCTCAGGAAAAGACGAGGTGTTGATATGCTCTCTTAAAGAAAAAGAAGAGTCTTGGGTGTTAGACTCTGGAGCATCTTTTCATGCTACCTCACAGAAGGAACTATTCGACAATTATGTTCCCAGAAAACTTGGTAAGGTTTACCTTGGTAATGAGCAATCGTGTGAGATTGTAGGTAAAGGTGCAGTAAAGATTAAGTTGAATGGGTCTGTATGGGAATTAAAAAATGTCAGACATATTCCCGACCTGACAAAGAATTTAATCTCAGTGGGCCAGCTAGCTAGTGAAGGCTACACAACAATCTTCTACGGTGATGATTGGAAGATTTCAAAGGGTGCGATGACAATTGCTCGAGGCAAAAAGAGTGGTACTCTTTACAAGACAGCAGGAGCATGTCATTTGATTGCAGTTGCAGCAAATGAAAATCCCAATCTATGGCACCAAAGACTTGGGCATATGAGTGAGAAAGGGATGAAGATCATGCACTCAAAAGGAAAATTACCAGGTCTTCAGTCAGTAGAAATTGACATGTGTGAAGACTGCATACTTGGAAAGCGAGAAAGAGTCACTTTCGGACAAGTAGAAGAACTCCAAAGAAAGAGAAGCTTGAGCTCATCCACTCTGATGTTTGGGGTCCAACTACCGTCTCATCCATTGGTGGAAAGCAATACTTCGTGACTTTTATCGATGATCACTCCAGAAAGGTATTGGTTTACTTTCTGAAACACAAGTCAGAAGTATTTGAGGCTTTCAAGATTTGGAAAGCTATGGTAGAAAATGAAACAGATTGAAGATTAAGAAGCT
The DNA here is from genome assembly GCA_024086825.1 of Abrus pulchellus subsp. cantoniensis. Taxonomy (NCBI): domain Eukaryota; kingdom Viridiplantae; phylum Streptophyta; class Magnoliopsida; order Fabales; family Fabaceae; genus Abrus; species Abrus pulchellus. The sequence goes on from CM044056.1 coordinate 20,819,445, forward strand.
CGAGATCCGACAATGGTGGTGAATATGTAGACACCAGATTCAAGAAGTTTTGCTATTAGCACGGGATCGAATGGAGAGAACCGTGCTCGGTACGCCTCAACACAATGGTGTAGCCGAGCGTATGAATCGAACGTTGTGAAAGGGCCCGAAGCTTGTGTGTGCAGTCAGGCTTACCAAAGCAGTTTTGGGCAGAAGCAGTCAATACAGCAGCTTACTTGATAAACCGAAGTCCATCGGTACCATTGGAGCACAAGATACCAGAAGAGGTATGGAGCGGAAAAGAAGTAAAACTCTCACATCTTAGAGTTTTTACTGTGTAGCATATGTGCACATCAGTGATCAAGGAAGAAACAAACTTGACCCAAAATCAAAGAAGTGTACTTTCCTTGGTTATGGTGAAGATGAGTTTGGCTACCGCATATGGGATGATGAAAACAAAAAGATGATCCGCAGCAGAGATGTAATCTTCAATGAAAGAATGATGTATAAGGACAGATATAATATAGGTGCCAGCAACTCAGAAACGAGTGGGCCAGTTTATGCAGAGGTGGAAGATATCCCAGATAGTCCTATGATAAGGAGTCCTCAGTCAGAGGAATCAAATGAAGAAAGCGATGTGCAATCAGAACCTCCTACTCCAACTCCCCGTATTGAGAAGGTCCTCTCGGCCCCATGTGCCTAACAGGAGATACATGGACTACATGTTGTTGACTGATGGAGGGGAGCCTGAAGATTATATGGAAGCTTGTCAGACCACAGATGCTAGCAAGTGGGAGCTTGCCATGAAAGATGAGATGAAGTCTTTAATCTCCAATCAGACATGGGAACTAGTCAAGTTACCTATGGGAAAGAAAGCACTTCACAACAAATGGGTGTATCGAGTGAAGGAAGACCATAATGGTTCCAGGAGATATAAAGCCGATCGGTTGTCAAAGGATTTCAGCAGAAAGAAGGAGTTGACTACACTGAGATCTTTGCTCCAGTTGTAAAGCTTAATACTATCAGGACTGTGTTAAGTATTGTGGCTAGTGAAGAGCTCTACCTAGAGCAATTAGACGTGAAGACTGCATTTCTTCATGGAGACCTAGATGAGGAGATCTACATGCACCAACCTGAAGGTTTTTCGGAAGAAAAGAAGGATATGGTGTGTAAATTGAAAAAGAGCTTGTACGGCTCGAAACAAGCTCCTAGACAGTGGTATAGGAAGTTCGAAAGCTTTATGCACAAGGAAGGTTTCCGAAGTGCAATGCTGATCACCGTTGTTTCTTCAAGAGGTATAAGTCCAGCTATATCATATTGCTACTTTATGTTGATGACATGTTAGTAGCAGGATCGATATGAAAGACATCGAAATTTAAAGATGCGGTTGTCAAAAGAATTTGACATAAAGGACTTAGGCCCAAAGAAAGAAGATTCTTGGAATGCAAATCACAAGAGATAAGCAAAAAGGAGTTTTGCAGTTATCTCAAAGCGGAGTACATCAACCGTGTTTTGCACAGATTCAACATGGATAAGGCCAAGCCGGTCGGTACACCTTTGGCCGGTCATTTTCGTCTATCCAAGGATCGGTCTTCTCAAACAAAGGAAGAAGAAGAGTTTATGGCTAAGATTCCTTATGCTTCACCATTGGAAGTTTGATGTACGCAATGGTCCGTACGAGGCCGGACATTGGCCATGCGGTGGGAGTTGTAAGCGATTTATGTCAAATCCAGGAAAAGCTCATTGGGAAGCAGTCAAATGGATTTTAAGGTATCTACGGGGAACAACAGAAAAATGTCTCGTATTTTAGAAAAGGAGATCTAAAGTTACGTGGCTACGTAGATGCAGACTTTGGAGGTGAAGTTGATCACCGAAGAAGCACCACCGGTTATGTTTTCACTTGTCGGAACTACAAATGTTAGTTGGATGTCGCGGATACAAAAAATTGTTGCTTTATTCACTACAGAGGCTGAGTATGTAAAGGATGTGAAGCCGATAAAGAATTGATATGGCTTCAAAATTTGTTAGCAGAGTTGGGTTTCACTCAAGAAAAGAGTGTTTTGCACAGTGATAGTCAGAGTGCAATACATCTGGCAAAGAATTCAGCATATCACTCTAGAACTAAGCACATTGATATACGTTATCATTTCATTAGATCTCTGCTTGAGGATGAAGTGTTGACATTGAAGAAGATTGTAGGAAGTAAGAACCCAGCAGACATGCTAACAAAGGTGGTGACCATTGACAAACTGAAGTTGTGTTCAACTTCAGTTGGCCTGCTAGAATAACAGACTAGAAAAGACTGCTGCATTGATTGAGGTGTGAAGACAGATTGAAATCAGTCTTCAAGTGGGAGATTGTTGAAAAGTCAAAGAAAAAGGGCGCATGACAAACGCGTAAAATTTCGGTGCCTAACGCGTTTTGAAATTCGGTGCCTAACGCGTTTTGAAATTAAGGATTTCATTTGCCTATATAAAGGAAGCAATGAAAGGCAAAAATGTAGAACAACTGAAAATATTCAGTGAATGGTTGTGAGTCATTTTTCGAGTGTTTTGTAAACACTGAGTGTATTCCCTTTTTCAGTAATATATCTGCAGCAGTCCGGAGACGTAGGCATTATTGGCCGAACTCCGTTATCAATTTTGTGTGTGCAATATTTCACATTTATTTTTCACTTCCACAAATTTGACATTATAAGAAAATTCGGCGTAATTTTCCCAACATAAAAAAGAATACTACTTAGATATAAATTCAAAGAAAGATCAATAATTATATTTTATTATTTACGTTATTTTACTTAAGAGATTTAAATATTAAAAAATAAATTATTTACTAAATCCTTCAAATGTTATATAATCGATTAAAATAATGACGATGTACAAAAAATTATATATGTATATCAATTATTTTCATTAAATATAATTATTTTAATCTTTTATAGATAAACTTGTACAACGCATGAATGGTCATCTAGTTTGATATATATAATAACTAGAGTAAGGTATTGGAGCAAATAAAATGAAATAACAAAAGAAGAACGAAATCTTGGAAGCATATCCAAAAGTGAAAGACGATACAAGCAAAGCATGAAACACGAATAAGAATGCAGAATTGTATCACAGAGAAAAAGACAAACTCTACACAAACACACCTGCTAAGATCATAGCAATGCCCGTAGCTATATATAACACCCAATTGTGGCTATGCATTTCATTAGAACATAATTTATATTTACATTTGCCTTTAAATTTAGCATCAAGCATGGCTTCCTTTGCTCCTAAGTTCTCAACCATCTTTGTGTTTAGCCTCCTCCTTTTCTTCATATGGGGTATAACTATATAGCTAACATTTGAATACACAGTATAATTAAATGTTTGTTTTAAATCTTATATCATAAAATTAACCATAAAACTTGTTAAGATAAATTAAAATATCTTATTTCAATAAATTAGACTAATGATTTTGTTATCTTATGCAGAGGTACAAGCAGGAGAACCTTGTCAATGTCGTAGCAAAACATGGTTTGGGCCTTGTTTTGATTCGAATGGCTGCAAAAATCAATGCATAAATCAGGAACAGGCTAATTTTGGGGCATGTCATCGTCAGGGCATTGGAACAGCGTGCTTCTGTTACTATACGTGTGGAACTCAACCTTGCTAGTTCCACACTTCCACCTTTTAAGTTTGCAATATAATAACATATATTGTACTTCAAATTTATGTCTCTTACTTTCTCGCACTGCGCTGTTCAGCTTGTTGATGTTTCACTTTCATGTGTTGCTGCTATTAAAACTGTAATATTATGTCATGTTTTCGCTTATGCCTTCTTGTTAACTGTTTTTATTTCACATAACTTTTTCAATATTTTTTAGATGGTGATTTCACTGATTTGTAAATTAAGATGACACTTTATATCTTTTACATGGAATAACTATCACTGTCAATTTTATATTAATAAATATTTAATACATTAAAAATTTATAATAGTCAATTTAAAGTAGTATAAAATGTTGTTTCAAATATCACCAACCTTTTATTAAAACCTGAAAATGAAAAACAAAAATGCTACCAAGTATATTCAACAACCTTTCAAAAATGTATTAAAGACAAATTTGCAATAAGTTTAATTAAGTAACTAGTCCATGAAATATTATTATTTTTAGTTTTATTATCTATAAAAATCAACAACATATCATTGAATGTTTGGTATTTATGTATAATTTTTTTTAAATAATTAATCCTGATAATATACAATTATTGATCTTTCAAAGAATAAAATTGGATAAAATCACTTTAAACCTTTTATTTGATTTTAGTCTCTAAACACAAAATAAGTATATTATTTTAGCTTCTAGCATGTACTAAAATCATATACTTTTTGTTAAATATAGTACTAAATATGGATAAAATTTTTATAAAGACTAAAACTTAATGTGATATGTATTTAGGAACTAATTACTTGAGCTTTTAAAAAATGTAGACTTATATATTTTATATAAAATATTAATATATTAAATAAAAGAGAAGAGTAATGATTGACGGTGTTTTAATTAATATATTATTTAATTTCTAAAAACCTAAAATAGTGATAAAATATTTAAAAATGAAAGTGACAGTAAAAATATTCTTTAAAAAAACTGGCCACGAAAATTTTAGAAAAATAATGTGATCACCCATATAGCTTTAAAGGGCCAAATTAAAGGTTTATTTTTAATATTTTTGTTCAGTGTTATCTCATATATGATGTCAATATAAAATAGTTGTTTGTATATCTATGCAATTCATTTTTGCTTTGTCTTTCTCTTTGTTCTAACTCTTTATTTTTACTAAGCATTTATTTTTCGTTAGATGACATTATATAAGTCTACTTGAGAAAGGCTAGTAACACTTATTTTAATTCATTCTCAGTGTTTATTTATTTTTAAAAAAGATAAAGCACTTGTCTAAAAAATTGACCTCTTTTAAATATTGCTTTAACTTTTTAATTTAAAAAATGACCAAATACAAAAAATAATTTAAAATTTTTGTTCAAAAGAGTACGTTAATACTTTTAAAATTTACAAAATTTAGGCTCAATCACATAAAAACAAGTAATTATGATCAATTTAGCACTTTATAATTACATTTATTTGTACGTACGAGGCTAACTGTGCTACCATGAATAACTATGCAAGAATAAACAACCATAAACTATTGTTAATATGAATTTTGCTTAATTTTAAACTTTTTTTTTTCTCTTCATAAGTATTTTAATTCGTTGATCTATCATTTTAATCTACTACCATTTATACACAAGGCATGGTTCCTCATATTCAGGTGCCAATTTACACTAGAACTTAACAACCACAGAATCAAGGGCCCCAAATCATAATAGGAAATTAAATATAACTCCAAATGATTTAGGGTTACATCAAGAGCAAAGCAAAGGAAATTGGTAGAACAAATAATTTAGAGTAGAAAGCAGAACCATATGGAGTAATACAAGAATATAGCAAATGTCAAAATACAACAAAACAATCATATCAACTATTTATAGATTTTCCTTCAGCTTCAGAATAAAAAAATCAGTTGTTGTCCCCACAACAGTAAAGATGAAAGTATCAAACACCACCAAGCAGACCACCTAAAATTCCATAAATAAAAATTTATTATTAATGCTTGTAACCTTCATAGTTTATCACTCACCAAATTTAAATAAGAATTATTTACATGTAGTTCACACCAAGTAATGCTTTTTAAAATTTAAACATAATCTGATAAAACTTTATTAGCCTCTGACCAAAATATTCCCATAAGCATTGTGATCCTTGGATACCATGAAAATAGGAGACACTCTCAAAATTATCTTGGTCCTTCCAGAGTGTGTGCAACTTGTTTACCTCCGGAGTCCACATCAACCCTTGTTGGTGCTCACTAAGAACTTTACGCTTTGCAAGGTGTTGCAAAATAAGTCGTAAATAAGACGAAGAACAAAATTGTACTTGAAATAAACATGACACCTAATAAATCTATATTTTGTCATATTTTTTAAATTTATATATTTTTATTTGACCTTTATTTTAATTAAGTTTTACACTGATTCGCAGCCATCAGCACGTTCAAATCCTAACATCTAGCATGAGAGTGCTTTGAAACTATGCACAACAGTGTATATTAGCTTGCATAGTCGTGTTCACCTACGGTAATCTAACATTTTTATGATTTTCAAATTCTATTAAAGAAGCTTCAAAAACAATGGCTGGGAACACTCTTTTAGAAGACACCTTTTCATCTCTCTCTCTACCTTACTCTTGATCCTTAGGCATACTTTTAGTGGAACTTGAAGCTTTGATCAATCATACTTGAAGACTTAAAACTTTTCTCATCCTCAATCTTTGAGATAATCTCCAATATTATTTTCTTCTCATGCTTTAGCATGAGTAACTAAATTCATATTTAGAACTATAGGAATTCTTGTTCACGACTTTATGAAATTTTGACATTTGAATTTAAGTTAATTTTTGTACATGATTAGTGTTTATCCTATTACGCATAATTGTATGTTGTGAATTAATCACTTGTAACATAACTCTAATTAATTATATCGTCCGGCAACCGTAGCTCGATTAGTTAATGGACTTCCAAGATAAAACGAAACAAAAGATTAGGTAGACCAAATTAATTTTTTTCTTCCAATCGTTATTAAATTAACAAGTTCATAGGTGCTTTATGTTTTCTTGAATTAATATCATGCATGATCATTGTGGATGTTAATTTAGATAAAAGAATATTAATATTACGTGACTATGTTATTAAATTAACAAGTTCATAGGTGCTTTATGTTTTATACTTTCTTGAATTAATATCTGCATGATCATTGTGTATGTTAATTTAGATAAAAAAAAAAATATTAATATTACATAACCATTGGGTATTGATTAGGGGTGTCCACGAGTCGGTTTGGTTCGAGTTTAGGAGAAAAAAAAATCCGAACCGATAAAAAATTGATTGGTTTGGTTTGGTTTAGATTTGTAAAAAAAAATTGAAAATCCGAACCAAACCGAACCAAACACGAACGGGTTGGTTCGGTTTGGATCATCGGGTTGTCCGATTAAATAAACTAAAATAAAATATGTATAAAAAAATAGGTTAATGGCGGTGAGCAGCGTAACTAGGTTAAAGGGAGCACGAAAAGTCACTTCGGAGAGCGGTTATATCGGAATCGCTCTCTAAAGGTCACTTCTGGCCGCTCTGCAAAGGTCACTTCTGAGAGCGGTTAACCGCTCTCCAAAGGTCACTTCTGAGAGCGGTTCCAATATAACCGCTCTCCAAAGGTCACTTATGAGAGCGGTTCTGATTGAACCGCTCTCCAAAGGTCACTTCTGAGAGCGGTTGAAATTGAACCGCTCTCCAAACCGCTCTTCAAAGTGATTTTGTTCGGGTTCATCGGGTATAAACACGGGTTATCGGGTTGACATAGTAATACCCGTTATCCAAACCAAACCACGTCGGGTTTGATCGGTTTGGTTCGGATCGGACCCGTTAAGCATTGGTTTAGATTTTTTTTAGTTTGGATCGGTTTGGATTATCGGGTTTATTGGTTTACCCGATCCAATGGACACCCCTATTGATAGCATTTATATGAATAATTGGTAACTACAAAAAATTAAATTTAGAATTAAATAGAAAAATAACATAAAGGATTGAATGAAAAATTTATGTTACTTATTTTATTAATAATTGATTTTATAATGGAATTCTTGTTTATCTTTTTAATTTCGCATTCTTTAGGCTCAAACAATTAAACTAAGAAATTTTTAATAATTGAAAATAATTCTCATGGAACATAATTATGGAATTTATTTTTAAAACTTTTTATTATTTTTTGAAGAGTACACTTGTCCATAAACAACACACTCTTCCTTTATTTGTAGTAGATAATGTTACAACACATTGAAATTCTTTTATTTTCTGTGGATAAAATAATTAATCGGTCAATTTCTAAATTACTTGGTGGTGAAGTATTTGAATTTGTAGGGAAGGGTTCCACAACTATTGGTTGGGTGGTTGAGAAGTCTGAGATAACAACAGGAGTAAGACAAAGTTTGGTTGAGGTGGACGGAGGGAAACCAATTCAAAGGAAAAAACTTTCTCATGGAAAAGAACATCACGATTAGTAAAAACTTGGAATATCAGTATCATATAATTTGTAAGCTTTCTGGGCATCAAGATAACTAATAAAAATGCATTGTGTGCCTCTAGGAGCAAATTTGTGTGAAACATGGACATTAGTAACATAAGCAAGACAATTGAAAACTCTAAGGTGGGAATAAGAAGAAGGGCTTTTTTATAAAGTTTCTCAAATGGAGTTTTGTTAGAAAGTATGAGTATAGGCAATTGATTAATTATAAGAACAAAAGTGGAGACACATTCATCCCAAAAGTGTAAAGGAAGGTGAGCTTGAAAATGAAGAACTTAAGGTGACTCCAAAATATGCCTATGTTTGCGCTCTATCACCTCCGTTTGTTTGAGGTGTGTAAATCAGGAATGTTGATAAATGGTGCCTTGTTTGAAAAAATCTCTCATAGAAAAGAATTCCCCTCCATTATAAACTTGAATATTTGCTAAAACAGTAAGGAATTGAGTTTCCACAAAAGAAAAAAAAAAGATAGGATATTTTTTGTCTCTTTTTTATGATGCATGATGAAAATCCATTTAAAGCAAGAAAAATCATCCACAACCGTTAAAAGTATTTTGCACGGAGGAGAGAAGGAACTTTTAAGGGCCCCTAAATATCACAATGCGTTAAGTCAAATGGTTTAACAAAGGAAATAGAACTATTGGAAAAAGGAAGTCTTGTTTGTCTTGCAAGAGCACAAACATTACAAGGTATTATTTGGTTGTAAAGGAAAATAAAGTAAGGTCTTGGCCATGAAGTCAAGTCTAGAAGATGGTCGAAATACTGTGAGGAGTGGGGGCTTTGACTGAATGGATAAATTAACTGGATAGAAAGGTTGGAATTCTTTGTGGTCTTTGTAGTCAAGTAATAAAGTCCATCTCGTTGTTTATCCAAACCAATCGTCATCCCTATTCTCAAATCTTGTAAAATACACGGATAAAAGGTTACAGAGCAATTTAAATCTCTAGTGACTCGGCTCACAAACATCAAATGTACTTTAAGAGAAGGCACCGCAAGCACATTCTTTAAATAAATGACAGGACTCAAAGGTTATGGGAGTTTGGTCTCCATTTGGCATAAGGAAGGGCAATAAGGAAATGTTCTTTACTATCAACAAGCAAACCTGGAGAAGAAGTAATGTGATATGTTGCACTACTACCAATTATCAGTTCAGGCAAGGACAAACCTAAGAAAGTATTGATGTTGTTGGCCTTGGGAGTTGTGGATTGAGGAGCCCCATGTCCCTTCATATATAATAGACAAAATTTGTTGCAATTGTTGTTGTTGGGCTTAAAATTTGTCTTTGGCTACTGCATGCTTGGGATGTCCAGGTGGGTAACCATATAGCTTCCAACATGTCTCGTGTATAATAATCTTTGTCATAGCAAGAACAATGCAGTGACTTACGATTATGAGAATAAGGACGAGAAGAAATGCTAAATTTATGCCGAGCAGCCATAGCAGAAGCTTTTATTGTCTCCCGTCTTGCACCCAAAGTACATCGTTTTACTTCTTGAATAATGAACGAATAAGCATGTGAAACATCAGGTAGCGGATTCATTAGGAGAAGTTGGCAACGAATCACACTATAAGACCCATTCAATCCCATGACAAATTGCATCAATATGCGCCTTTTAGTATCTGCTCCCCAGGTGCGATACATGTATGGTACCAGGTATGGATACGAGTACGGACGGGTATGTCAATTAAAAACATAATATATATATATATATATATATATATATATAAAGTTGTACAAAATAAATATGAAAAAATAGTATACAAATTTTAGTATATTTGTAGCTTGCCATTGTCAAAAGTGATAGTCACCAAACTTACCACCATTGTCATTGGTTGTTGCTGCTTGTTGTTTGTCGCTGACCAGTGAAAATTGATGGTTGAAGTTTGAGATGGGAGGAGAAAAGCAACCGTATACAGCCTGTGGGTATGTAAAGACTTGGAGGAAGTACTGATATATAAAAGTTGGAAGGAAAAAAGGGACAACTAAATCAGATTTTTGGAAAAAAATACTTAAACCTCTGAAGTTTTAATTAAAAAAATTTCATTTCCCTTCCTGTATCCAACTTTTTTTGGATACGTATCCGATACATACCTACGACGTACCCGTATACTCTATGAGAAGTGTAGTACCCATGCTTAAGAGCAAACAACATCATTGTAGGATCCTAACTCATCTCACAACTTTTTTTAACTTCTTGTAATATGTAGCAAAACTCATTTGATCCTGTTTAGACAAGCAATCTCTCTCTCGATCTGAATAATTTGTGAGGGATTGCTTTGGGGAAAACGATTTTGAAGATCTTCCTAAAAATCAAAAGCAGTGACATAAAATATAACACTATTTGCATAGCAGGTTTCAAAGAATTAAAGATCCATGGTAATACCATATCATTACATTTTTATCATGTGGTATAGTCAACTGATTTGGTTTTAGCAGGTGGTGCCTTGAGGGTTCCATCAACAAAACCAAATTTTGATTTGGCATGCAAAGAAATATTCATGGCTCTATGCTAAGTTGAATAGTTGTCACTATCAAGAGGCTTAGAAATAAGAATCAATCTAGGATGATCTGAATGATGAAGAGAATAAGAGTTGTTGGAATTTGATTTGTTTCCATCACGGTCTATAATGGGCACAAAAAATAGAGCAAAAAGGTAAGAAGAGAAAAAAAGGAAGAAAGAGGAGAGCAGATCGTCACCTCTTTGATACCATGTACAAATAATAAAAAAGAAGGATGGAAATTTTTGCCTTGTGTTTATTCAGAAATTGATACATAATATATACAAGAATACATATCTATGGTTGATGATTCTATTCCTATAACTCAAAGATTTGGTTCCAACAATCAAGCTATTTTAATATATATTGTTACAATATTACACTGAAAATCAAGGGATTTAATTTACTTTCCTAACATGGTAATAATGCCCAACTTTACAACAATATTGGAATTATTAGAAAAAAAAATAAGAAAACAATGAAAAACCACGGAACAACAAAATTGATACGAGCTATCACGTGGTCCTGAATATTCAATATATAATACAAGCTACAACAAATAGATCATACAAATACAAAGCAAAAGGATTATAAATAAGATGCAATAATAGATTTTATTTTAACATGTCTAATAAAAAATTCTGTCGAGAGCAGATTGGCAAAACTTCACCATGGTTTCTGACCAACAAAAATCACAAACATGTAGCGAAAGAGTGAGAGAAGGAAAAGTAGAACTAAACCTTTCAGATGCCCAAGAAGAGCTCCAACTCCAAATCCTGCTACTATTGAGTTCCATAGATCATCAAGTCCTATTTTTCTAGTTTCAGTCACAAATTCACGTGCCCCTAACAAATTATACAATATATTTTAAATATTTAGACGGAAAAGTGATAGACAGGAAAATTGATGGATTTAACATTATATTTTGTCATTACTCCTCACACACAAGTTGAATTTGAACCCTTGGAATTGACACAGGAAGTCTGAAAATCAAATATTCAAAAGTCTCAATCCAACAAAAGGGATGGCAGTGCTGCAACGCCCTTACATTTTGATTCCAGTATATATAATAATTCAACTCAAAATTGATAAAATGAAATTATTTTTTTTTATTCTTGCACATGCAATTTATTCGTGAGAGGAAATTAAAATTTTTGCAATTAATATCTCTATGTATAAATTAATTGAGACAGTAAAAAAATTTTAAGTCATAACTAAATAATTATGTTATAATGAAAAGTTTGAGAATCATACATATAATAATGTCATTTATATACAAACAATATAATAATATACAAATATTTAATCAAAAAGTTATAGGATATGCTCGCTTGAGCGAGATGGTATCCAGAGAACATGATATTCTTCTTGTGGGTCCTCACTTTAGTGACCCATCTTGTCTAGGCAAGATTCTCAACTCGCCTAAGCGAGATCACTCTCGCCTGGGCGAGGTGACAGTTGGGCGACATTTATCTTATCTCGCTTGAGCGAGAATCATCTCGCTTGAGTGAGATAGCTCTGTAGTAAGATATTTATGCATGCCCAATCTCACCTGAGCGAGATCTACTGCACTAAAGTTCCTCTAAAAATCCTCCAAACTTACATCTAAATGCACTCTAATGCAACTCAATATTATATAAACATAATTTACAGACAAATGAGAAGAGGGTATTACAGAGGACTCAGTACTAGTCGTCACCATGTTACTCCTCTATCTTTGTTATCTCCTCAAAATTTAGATCTACACTGAAATACATAATTTATTCTACAATTTACATAGCTATCAACTAGTCTAATTTGCCTTTAGAGTGTTTTCATCCTTGTTCCCTAAAATGTTTAGTAAGAATAAACTTCTATCTTATCATTAAACATAACAAGATTTTCTCATAATATACTTATAATCATGGAATAAGAGGTATATGATCATATTAATCACAAACAATATATTAGAAATTATTAGAAATTCTAAGCATTTTTTTTATATTCTCACCTAAAAGTAGGTCATTCTTGCTTGAGCAAGAAGAAGATTTAGGGAGAGATTGATGAAGACTATTGCTCAACAACTGAATTTTTTCCTAGATATCACAAGATATCATCATTGAAAAATAAAAAACAAAGAGAAACAAATAGAGAATATGGAATCAAACTCAGAGAAACTTACTTAGAGTCGCGTAGATTAGACATCCAAGTTTGGAATCAAGCAACAATTATGGTTTGGAGAAGGGTTCTCTAAGAAAAGGAAGTGGAAGTTCAGAGAGAAATGAGAGAAGATATAGAAATGAAGTATAAGGAAATTAACATGCTATAGATCTCTTAAATACCCCTCAGATCTCATGGCTCTTGCTTGTGCGTGAACACTAAACAATGGTCATTCTAAGCTTTTTTCGTATTCTCACCTGAACGACTGTGATTCTCACTTGAGCAAGATGAAGATTTAGAGGAAAATTTATGAAAACTATTACTCAACAACTGAAGTTTTTTCTGGATATCATTGTGAAATAGAAAACACAGAGAAACAAATGGAGAATATAGAATCAAACTCAAAGAAACTTACTGACAGTCGCTTAAATTAGACATCCAAGTTTGGACTCGAGCAACAATTGAGGTTTGGAGGAGGGTTCTTTGAGAAAAAGAAGTGAAAGTTCAGAGAGAATTGAGAGAAGATGTAGATATGAAGCGTAATGTATTTTTATACTGTAAATCTCTAATATACTTCTAAAATCTCATGGCTCTTGCTTGCACGAGAACACCAAACAGTGGTCATTCTAAAGTTTTTTTTATATCCTCACCTGAATGAAGGTCATTCTCGCTTGAGCAAGAAGAAAATTTAGGGAAAAATTTATGAAGACTATTGATCAACAACTGAAGTTTTTCCTAGATAACACAAGATATTATTGAGAAATAGAAAAGAAAGAGAAACAAAAGGAGAATATAGAATCAAACTCAGATAAACTTACTTAGGTTCTCTGAGAAAAGAAAGTGGAAGTTCAAAGAGAAATGAGAGAAGACATAGAAATGAAGTATAAGGAAATTAACATGCTATAAACCTTTTAAATACCGCTCAGATCTCGTGGCTCTTGCCTACGCATGAACACTAAACAATGGTCATTCTAAGCTTTTATTGTATTCTCACCTGAACGAGGGTCATTCTCACTTGAGCAAGGAGAAGAGTTAGAGGGAAATTGATGAAAACTATAACTCAACAACTAAAGTTTTTTCTGGATATCATTGAGAAATAGAAAACATAGAGAAACAAACGGAGAATATAGAATCAAATCAGAGAAGCTTACTGACAGTCGGTTAGATTAGGCATCCAAGTTTGGAATAGAGCAACAATTGAGGTTTGGAGGAGGGTTAGCTGAGAAAAAGAAGTGGAAGTTCAGAGAGAATTGAGGGAAGACATAGATATGAAGCATAATGATATTTTCATGCTTAAAATCTCTAATATACCCCTAAAATCTCGTGGCTCTTGCCTGCACGAGAACACCAAACAGTGGTCATTCTAAACTTTTTTTTTATATTCTTATTTGAACGAAGGTCATTCTCGCTTGAGCAAGAAGAAAATTTAGAGAGAGATTGATGAAGACTATTGATCAACAACTGAAGTTTTTCCTAGATAACACGAGTATCATTGAGAAATAGAAAAGAAAGAGAAACAAGTGGAGAATATAGAATAAAACTCAGAGAAACTTACTTAGAGTTGCTTAGATTAGACATCCAAATTTGGAATCAAGCAACAATTGAGGTTTAGAGAAGGGTTCTCTGAGAAAAGGAAGCAGAAGTTAAGAGAGAAATGAGAGAAGACAGAAATGAAGCATAAGGGAATTTTCATGCTGGAAATTTCTTAAATATCTCTCAAATCTCGTGGCTGATACCTGCGTGAGAACACCAAATAGTAGTCATTTTAAGCTTTTGTTCATATTCTCAATTGAACGAAGGTCATTCTTGCTTGAGCAAGAAGAAGATTTAAGGGGAAATTGATGAAGATTATTGCTCAACAACTTACGTTTTTCCTAGATATCACAAGATATCATTGAGAAATAGAAAACACAGTGAAACAAACAGAGAATATAGAATGAAACTCAGAGAAACTTACTTAGAGTCGCTTAGATTAGACATCCAAGTTTAGAATCGAGCAACAATTGAGGTTTGAAGGAGGGTTCTCTGAAAAAGAAAGTGGAAGTTCATAGAGGAATGAGAAAAGACAGAGAAATAAAGTGTAATAAATTTTTATGTTGGAAATCATTTAAATACCCCGTAAATCTCGTGGCTCTTACCTGCTCGAAAACATCAAACGGTGGTCATTATAAGCTTTTTTTTATATTCTCACCTGAACGAAGGTCATTCTCACTTGACTGAGAAGACATCCAAAGAGATGCTCAATCTTTCCTGTAAAGTCGCCTGAGCAAACCCCATCTCGCTTAGATGAGACCTCTACTCGCTTGAGAGAGATCACCTCTCGCCTAGGCGAGAGGGCATTTGACCCAATTTTATCCTATCTTAGCCTGAGCAAGACTCATCTCGCTTAAGCGAGATTGTTTTGAAATCATGTGATTCTGGGCGCAAGACACTGTGTGTCAGAACTCTATCAAACACTCATAAATTCAAATCAAAACATATTTCAACATTACCTAATATTAAAACAATTATTAAACAATAAATAAATAAAAAGAGGGTGTAACAACTCTAAACTCTTTAAAGAATTTCGTCACCAAAATTCATTAACTCAAAAAAAGTTGAAGGTACTCCTTTCTCATTTTATCTTCAGGCTCCCATGTAGCATTTCATTCATCACTTGCATTCAAGATCACTTTCACTGAGATGTCTTTCCCTCTCAATTTCTTGATTTGACAATCAACAATTCTCATAGGAAATACATCATATGATAGATTTTCTTCAACTTGGATAGAATCAAGTTCAATCACATGAGAAGGATCACAAATATACTTTATAAGTTAAGACACATGAAAAACTAGGTGCAAGTTTGAAAGATTTGGAAATAAGGCAATCTGATAACCCACAAGGCTAATTCTACTTAAGATTTCAAATGATGCAATGAATTTGGGAGATAATTTTCTAGATTTCAATGCTTTACCAACTCTAGTCATAGGTGAGACTCTCAGAAACACATGGTCAATAACTTACGGAATACAGCGTAATCCGTGGTAACCAAATAACAACAATAGATTAAGAAACCACACTATAATAAAACATATAGTACACAGAAAAAAAAAAAAAAAAAAAAAGAGAATCAGTGAACCCCTCACCCACAACAACACAAAATCAGAAGTCAATTAAACCAAATAACAACAACACATAACAATATTAACAAAAAATAAAGAATAAAAACCATAACCCTAACTCCAAAGAAATAAAAAACCAAAAAAATAATTACCTTAGTAAAGAGGAAAGTGAAGTTAACTGGTTGAAACTTGAGAGTAAGACAAATAAAATAAAAGAAAGAAAGCATAATCTGTGGTAACAAAAACCCTAGCAGAGCTTCAAAATAGCCAAGAAAGGAACACCGAATACAGCGTAATCCGTGGTAACCAAATAACAACAATAGATTAAGAAACCACATTATAATAAAACATAACGTACACAGAAAAAAAAAAAAAAAAGAATCAGTGAACCCCTCACCCACAACATCACAAAATCAGAAGTCCATTAAACCAAATAACAACAACACATAACAATATTAACAAAAAATAAAGAATAAAAACCATAATCCTAACCCCAAAGAAATAAAAAACTAAAAAAATACTTACCTTAGTAAAGAGGAAAGTAGAGTTGACTAGTTGAAACTTGAGAGTAAAACAAATAAAATAGAAGAAAGAAAGCATAATTCGTGATAACAAAAACCCTAACAGAGCTTCAAAATAGTTAAGAAAGGAACACCGAACACAATGTCGCACAGATGAAAGAAATGAGGGAAAGATGTTACAATAAGTCAGTAACAATTTGACCTAATAATGAAACTGAGCTGAGCCCAAATTAATGTATATTTAGTAAATTAAAACAATGGATTCACGCCTCCAAAATAGGCAAGAAAGGAAGACAGTGCAGATAAAAGAAACAAGAGAAAGATAGTGTAGTATTAATTTGACCCAATAATGAAATTGGGCTGGCCCAAATTAATGTATATTTAATAAATTCAATAACAGATTCACGTATAAATGTATATTTGGTCGGTTTTTGATACCGACAGTTTTTTAATTTTTTACCCGTTACCGACCTAATTTATCCATTTTTATCCGAAAAATATAATACTTATCCGCTATTCATTATTATCCGATTTTAGTTGGGTGGATTAGTCGGATTTATTCGGAGCGAAACGGATACTTCGGTTCTGCACAGCCCTATCCATTCACGTTGTTTTTCTTGTCACATGCAGAGGTACAAGCAGATCTTTGTCCATGTCGTGGCAAGACATGGTTGGTCTTTTGTTACTATGAGGGCTGTAAAAATCAATGCATCAATTTTGAAAACGCTGTTTCCGGGGCCTGTCACCAAGATTAAACTATTTTATTAGCCAAAATGTGATATCCACAAAATTAGTAAAAATGAATTTTTAATATTTTAAACAAACTTAAAATACTAATATCTAGAAAACGAGTCACGCAATAATAAACATACGTGAATGACTATTTTCATAATAATACATTTTTAAAGGAATAATTCGAATAATGTGACTGTGTTTTCATAGCTAGAATATTAAAATCTTGGTATGATTCTGACCTACTACTTATCACCTTTACAATGAGAATTATTTGCATGATGAAACAAAAGGAATAATTTGTACGTTTTTCCATTTCTCGTGAGATTTTTCCTATATGACCCTTTTTTTTGTTAAGTCCCCTATCGTGTATATCCTACTTTCTAGAGTATCCATAGCCCACCCATGCGGATAACATCTCCCTCCATTCTCACAATTGAAATTCCTTCCTAGAATTTTATGATCTCTTGAGTCTGTGTGTAACATCCTATAAATACTTTTATTTTTATTTTTATTTTTATTCATTTCTATGCTTAATATTTAAATGAAATTATATGTTTCAAATTCTAAAATTAAATTAGAAAAAACCATAGAATTAATTAGAAGAAAATTTTGCAAATTAGATGAAAACTTGAATAAACTTGTCGAAATCGACATAATTAGAAAGCAAAAAGAATTATATAAATTTTAACTATAATTTAGGTTTTATAATTTTAAATAAGTGAAATTAAAAATAAGAAAGTTTAGAGTAAATTTTCCATAAAAATAGGATTTATTTTTCAAAAAACACAATATTTAAGAAATTTTGACCTAATTTTAACTAGTTTGACTCGTGGACCAAGGGTTTGTTGAATTTTGAAATTTATTCTAAATGATTAGGTAGTGTGGAAAATTTAGAATAATACTTATTTAATTTTTAAATTTAGATGAGATAAATTATAATTTAATTAGATAGTAAAATATTCATACCCTAACAGCTTATTTTTTTATCAGTTATATTTCTTTGAGTGAAATAAAATCTTTTTCTATAAAAGGAGGTCACCTTGCACGACCAAATTGACTTTTAAAACTCAAAGAATTCAACCAAAAAAAAAAACATAATAATTAGTTATTAATTTTTGTGACAAAAAAAAATTGATAGCTAATTTGATCACTAAATTTTTGCCTTAAAATTTAGCCATTGAATTTTTGCAACTAAAAAGCTCGATGACGAATTCAGTAGCTAATTTTTTTTATATAAATATTATCAGTCACGGTTGCAATCGCTACTAACAGCGAACTTTTGTTCGTGACTAATTGATAATTTTTTTTATCGTGTAATGATCATAGAAATTAAGCAAACTCCTACGCCTTCTTAAGGTCAATCTAGGCAATACCAAATATGAATACTCATAGATTCATGAAAAATAAACAACCAAAGGAAACTAAAAATCAAATTAAAATATGGAGAGACAACATGTAGATTGTGTTCTTAAGCTCTATATAAAGGACCAAAGTTTGGGTCAAATGTATTACTTAATACAAGAAAGCAAGAGGGAAAAAAATGAAGATGGAAGGAGAATGGAGATTGAACCTTGTCAACTAAAGGGAGAAATAGGTGAAAGACGAGGTTTGCTTTTTTATACAAATGTAAGAAATGACTTATGTGAGTGTGATAAATAAATATAATTTATTAATTAAATGAAAGATATAGTCAAATTTGAATGACCGAAGGGGCATTACTCTTTCTAAGGAGTCTTTTCATAGTATTTTTGTTTTCATGAAGACAATAAATAAATTGAAAGGGAATGAAACCTTTTCCTAAACGTCTCTCGACCCATAAAGCTTATATTTCTTGATTTTTCATCTATAATAAAAGAGCATAAGGAAGAAGGGAAAGATTCATATCAATCTCAAACATGAATAAAAATTAGTGTGACTACCCGTTTTTAATGGATTCAAATTGTGAATTTTAAATATCCAATGATTTATATTTAACACAAATTGTAAACGTATTTTTCACAAGATTTCATGACTACATACCTTTTAAATTCAATTTATTAAATTCATTGTACTTGAATAAATATGTAGCATAACTACATGCTTGAATAAATTACTTTACAGTAATTGTATTTTAAGTATATGGTTTATTGAGTTTTTTATTTTTATAATATTTTTTAACATGAATATTTTTCCAGAATTTTCAAACTAATAGACCATTTTGAATATGTTGTCGCATATCGCTTTCTTAATATAATCTCCAAATGTATATAAATTAATTTATTTCATTGAATAACTTATTATAAATTAATAATACGATAAATTTATTAGTTAAAATTAGTTGTTCAACCAATTACAGCTAGCAAAGCAAGACAACAAATTGACGGCAACATATCCCAAAGTATAAAGAGATTCAAGAAGCATGAATCCAGATTGCAGTTCTACCACAAAGAAATACAAAGAACAAAAAGACAAAATACATGCCTTAATGTATAACACACAAGTGTGGCCATGCATGCTGTGATAAAAGACATAATTTACATTTACATTTATATAACATGGTTTGTGTTCCTAAATTCTCCACCATCTTTGTCTTCCTTTGCCTTTCCCTCATCCTCTCCTCCACATGGGGTACAGCTACAACTAACTGTTCATTCCACTCATTATTTCATTCATGGGTTTCCAATGCTAACACCACATGATTCTATTTTCCTTGTTTTATGCAGAGGTGCAACTTGCAGAAGCAAATACTTGTTCAAGGCGTAGCAAAACATGGTTTGGGCCTTGTTTCAACCCAGGTGGCTGTAGAAATCAATGCATCAAACAGGAACAAGCAGTTTCCAGGTCTTGTGATGGTCTTGGTGGTCCTTGCTCTTGCGACTTCAACTGTTGAACCCTGAATTTCTAGCTCACCAATGTCTACCTTCAATATTTACAATAAAATGATCGGAGCAAAATATTAGTTCTTGTTTCTTTCTCTCTCCCACTCTATCTTTGTTTTATCTTTCAATAATAACGATAACTGTTAATGAATTACATTTCTGATGTGAATTACTTCTACATAATTAGTTTACAGCATCAGTAAGTGTTCCTATTCGATATTAACATCATGCCAAAGTGTTCCTATTCGATGATAATCAGAAAGAGTAGAGTACCACCAGAAAACTTGAGCATTAAATAGACCTTGCATTAGATGTTCTATTGGAATTTTTTATTTTTGATGGAGCCAAACAGTTTCAAGTGATCCATGATCGATCTAGACAACTCCAACCTACAGGATTAGTTCAGTTCTTGTATCCCTGGGTGAAGATACATAAAGATCGATGATAATCAAGAATTGACCATTTTCTCATTAACACACGTTATAGAACTGTCTAGGTAGAAGGGATTCGTGACCTTAAAAAAGCTGAACACAACCTATACGTAGTTCCAGTTAGTTCAGGCTTCATCTCACCAATACCTTCAGTTGATAGCACTCAAACATGTTAGTTGATACCTCTATTGTATATATTATTAATTGAGATAAATTATGCAGTTCAAAAAACTATTATGGGAAATTATGATAAAGACGTTCGTTTTATTTTTATATTTTTAATATACACGTACGTGTCATAAACATATTTTTTAAAATTAAAAAAATATTTTAAGAAATTATATATAATAAATATTTTGTATTTAAATTATGTAGGGACTAAAGTTAAAAAAGAAATTATTATAAAGACAAAGTAAATTTCTAATATAATGAACGAATGCTGTGTGATGAGGCATAAGTGTTAAGTAAGAAACTAGACCACGGTGCCACATTATGTGAAAAAAGTAGGTGAAGAGGAACTTATATACAACCAATTTCTCAATAGACAATATACAATGTACTCCACACATTATTCTGTGTTTTGAAGGCCAGATTTTGGATCCTTTTAAAGGTATAATAAGTAGAAAAGCGGAAAGAAATAAAATTGTAGTTTAAATAAATCTAATTATAACCTGTATAAATTTTAATTAATTAAAAATATAAAAACTTAAATCAAAATGATTGACAGAAAATAAAACTCAACACATCAATGGTGGAATAAAGCTTCAAAGAGTAATTTCATAAAAAAGTTGAATATATATATATATATATATACACACAAAGGTTGATCGATATGGAGCTCAAAATAAAAACACAACAAAATAATCTAGTTAAAGCTACATATTCCAAAATAATGTCCACTCGAGTTACTCCTGTAACACCTCTATTTCATTATTTATTAATTTTGTATTTAGTGTGAGTTGTTAATGCATGTTGTTTGAAATAAAGAGAGTTTTAGATATGTGAGTTGTAGGATTTCTCGCTGTAGCGAGCAATCAACGTCCATAATCAGACATTCTGATGCTCTCTCACTGTAGTGAAGATGCTTTCACTGTAGCGAAGAGCTCTCGCTGTAACTAGAATTATAGATAACAACATGTAATTTTGTTTGATTTTTTTGCTGTAGCGAGAAAAGGTCTTATTGTAGCGAGAATGTCGCGAGTTAATGGGTATTTAAGGGTTTTCAAGTTAAAAAACTTAGTTTATAATCTAAGTTACGACCTTCTATGTTTTCTCTGACTTCTCTCCTCTTTTACTTAGAAAAATCTTGAAAAATCTCAACCTTTCTCTGATCAAACCTTTGGAGTTTACTTTCTTTACTTCTTGGTAAGTTTTAGGAGCTTGGTTCTCTATTTCCTTGATTTCTCTTCTCTAAATGAGATCTCTTGTGATATTTAGGAAGAACCTCACGTTTTAAGCAAGATCTTTCGAAAACCCTTTACTAAACTTCCATTTCAAGGTAAGGAGTGTAACATCCTTATCTTCTATAAATAATTTTCTTAATGTATTTCCATTATTAAAAATATAAATAAGAAATTTGGTAAGAAATTGTACAGGTTTGAATAAATAATACAATATGAGAATACAAATTAATAAAATTTGTCAAATTTACAAAATCTCTCAACAAAACCTTTCACTGTTAAGGAATAAAATACATAAATGGAATTATACATCTATTAAATTAAAATTTATTATATCTGAGCAGTTCTATTCTCACAATCTTTGTCGAGTATGACCCAAGAATGGATCACCCATCATCATTTCTTCTCTTTCATTACCTGAAACATTTTAGTAAGGGTGAGTATTTCTCGTTCCACTAAATTACTTTTATTTTAAATTATTTTAAAAGAAACTAAGTTATTGCTTAATATTCTATTCTAATTCATTATCAATAGTGTACAGTCCATATTTATAATCATCACAATCAAACACATACAATAAGACAACCATTAATTGGAGCAATGACAATAATTCATTCACTAAATTTACATTTCTATGTTAACATGCATGTTATTATATATATATATATATATATATATATATATATATATATATATTATCATCTCAATTCATATGTCACGATACATGTGTCTTAGTAACACCCGTCGATGTACTACAACACTTATATCATAACAACATAAATCAATCTGTTACAATACATATATCATAATCAAACAAATTCTATATCATTTCATATCTATGACACTTTCATAACAATTGTCCTTGGGATCCCTTGAGGACTTCCTAGCATAGATAGTTGTTGGTTGGCTGCAACATCACGGATACACGTGTGCTGCTCTGTCCCCTTTTAGCAAATATATAGTCAGGAGTTTCGTCAGGAAATAAGGATATGACCTGTGAATGTCTATTTTTCAATAAATTATTGTGCACTCATTTATTGTTAACATTCACCATCCTCATTTTCCCAAGATTTCGTAAATCTTCTCTAGACTCTATACCCCAGTGTATCGTTGTACTATCTATACTCATTCTCTTTCTCTTTCTCAACATTTTCATTTCTATATCTATTCTATCAATCAACATGTCATAATACGTGGGTTACAATTTATATAAATTCATGGATCACAATAGATATTATAACACATTCTTCAGTGTACTATAATATGTATCATAATTACCTTTTTCAAGTTATTTTGACCCACACATCATAATCATGTATCTCATTCTTTCTTTATCATACATCATATATTTTCAATATCAATCAATACTTCAATCATTCATATGAATTTACCCAATTTGAGTTCAGTTATCAAATCATATCTATACTTAGTGTATCATGTTAGCATAACATAGAAAGTTATCATACCATATAACATCCTACAATCAGTACAATATATCGATCTAATATAGAAATTACCACAAATCTCATAACATATAATCAAACATTATGCCGAAGGTCGGACACCTTCGGACTCAGTCCAAATCGTATAATCTCAGTACGGTCTTTTATCCTAAAGTTCAATATTTTGTTTCTTTTATTAATTAACCCATATACATTCTAAGTTACTTAATCTTAAATTTTCTTAATGTTATTCTAACCCATAGTTTTCTCTAAGAATTCAATTTCATTAATTTTAAATAACTCAAAACCTTTATTTTTACCAAAAATACATTTCTATCATATGATATCATCAAAATTATAGATATTTACTAAATGGGTTACTCAGATTTTTGGTAGAACCACTAGATATATATATATATATATATATATATATATATATATATATATATATATATATATATAACTAAAGCTAGAAAATACTCCCTTTTCCTTGGTTACAGTTTCTCAAAAACTATTTCTCGGAGAGATTTATGGAGGGATTCCATGGTATCAATGGAGATATCTTCTGAAAGATGAGATTTCCTAAATAAATGAAGATAAATGTTCTATTATGAGAAGAGAACCGAAGAAAATAAATGAAATGTTTTAGAATTACACGTCTTATACTCGACTAACAAATGAATTTGAATTAATTATTCCTTTCTGACTAATAAATTATTTTCTTATGATTTTGAATAAAATAAAGATGTTACAATTTGGTATTAGAGCAGTTCTTCCAAACCGGACTGGAGTATGGGACTAGTTATCTATGCTATGTGTTCTTATACTCTTGCTTAACAAGAATATGAGTTGATTGATTGTTAGAATAGCCTATCTGGTTTTCCAAATTATTTATGTGCATTGGCGCGAATAATGGTTGCCAATAAGTTGATTAACCTCTTTCGATATAGAATCATGGCTAGTAGAGGTAGACCTGTGGGAGTTACGAATGAAATCCTAAATTGCATGACTCAAGTACTAGAAGCTCTATTACAAAATCAGGATGCAAAGCCGGTGGAGTACCGAGGACTATCATCCTTTACAAAACACAACCCTCCAAGGATTGAGGGAAAGTTTGATCCAAAAAGAGCTCAAATATGGATCACGGATATAGAGAAGATATTTAATGCAATGGGTTGCTATGAAGAGCACAAAGTGGGTTATGCCACTTACATGTTAAGTGGAGAAGTAGAAGATTGGTAGAGGTTCGCCAGCCAAACCTTGCCTCAAGAAGAGGGATATATCTCCTAGGAAGCATCCAAGACTTGCTTTCTGGGAAACTACTTTTCGAGAGATCTACAGAAACAGAAGGCGAGGAAATTTCTCGAGTTGAAACAAGGTGACATGTCAGTAGGGGAATATGCAGCCAAATTTCATGAATTAATAAAATATTGGCCCCACTTTTAACATGAAGGCAGTGAAGAAAATCTATGTGTCCAATTTGAGAGTGGGCTGAGAGCTGACATCCGCACTATGGTGAGTGTATTCTAAGTGACGGACCTTCTCACACTGGTAAGTAAATGCCAGGTCTATGAAGTAAACTCCATGGAAAAGTTGGTGGACAATAGAATTGGGGGACCAGTGAGGCAAGACAGACCCTCAAGATTTTCGAGAAGACCCTATTCAGGCCCAACTCAATCTCAGACAAGCGGGATTGCACGTCGTATAAGTGGTAGCTACAATTCCAATATTCCTTGAGAATCATTGAAGTGCTTCCGATGCAGAGGACTACATATGATCAGAAATTGCCCGCAGCCAACTGCCGCATGTAGTCACTGTGGAAAGATGGGGCATCCGAGTAGGTGCTTGTTGGTTTGCACCTCAAGGGAGTGGAAGTGTCAGTGGGAGCAACAAGTCAGCACCCAAGAGCAATGGCGGGTCAAAGTCCAATGTCCAAGGCAAAGTGTTTGCAATGACAGGCTCTAAAGCAGCAAAATCTGATGATCATATCCGAGATAAATGCATCTTGAAAGACAAACTCATTGATGTTCTTTTCGAGTCTGGTGCTACGCATTCTTTCATTTCCTTGGATTGTGTGCGTTGCCTTGATTTGCTTGTCTCCGCTCTGCCATATGGTGTTATAGTATCGACCCCTACAGATAAGCCTGTAATAACCTCGCAATTTATTTGGGTTTTTCTGTGACGATTCATGGTAGAAATTTCTTGGAAGATTTGTTTTGCCTACCTCTTTCTCAGTTGGACATTGTATTAGGAATGGATTGGTTGTCGTCTAATCATGTCCTTTTTTATTGTAAAGCGAAAACACTGATCTTCGATACTAGTATGCTGAGAGATCCTAGACTTCTATGTGAGGGTGACTCAATGAACATGGTCAATGTCAAGTCTTTTATGATATTATTCTCCGTTGAGATAGAAAGAAGTATGAAGGTAGAGCATATACCAGTAGTGAACGAATTCTTAGAAGTTTTATCAGAGGATGTAACTGAACTACCACCAGAAAGAGAGATTGAATTTACGATTGACCTCATGCCAGGAGGAAGCCCAGTCTCTATTGCACCTTATCGAATGTCACCGATCGAATTAGCTGAAGTGAAGAAACAAGTTGAGGATTTGTTGGACAGACAATTTGTGAGACCAAGCAGCTTTTGTACTCTTTGATGAACGAAAAAGCCTTCAATTTGATATGCTCCTCAGGCACACTTTGTGGCCTCATGGTTGAACAAATAATATGGAACTCCTTGAGGTGTTTGTGCGGATCCTTACCTGCAAGGCCATGAAATCTTGGCAACAAATGTATTAGTCCAGTCTTAAGTACAAAAGGAGCATCAATGTCAGGATACTGTATGCATAAAGTTTAATAAGTTACATCCGATGCAGTCAGTTCCTTTAATGTTCTTCCATTGTCAGCCATTTTTTCAAATTCAAATTCTAATGAATGAGGTGATGAATAGATAGATGAAGGAGATGAAGGTTCCTCAAAATGTTCAGAATTATGTCTATGTATTCTAATGCTACTATGAAATGTCCTATTAATCTCTGGATCAAGTGGATACAAGTCTCTAGGATTTGATATGGTTATACACTAAAAACTAACTATGAGGAATGAAAAGTAGTAAGCTAAATAAAACATCAAAAATGCAGAAAATTTCAGCTAACAATTATGCAGAAAAATTATGTCTAAGTGCAGTAAAATAAAGCAATAACACTAAGCAACAAGAAATAGAGAGAAATTACAATTAATTGCAAGAAAACGCAGCACAAAGCTAACAAATTTTGCAAAATTTTGCAGAATTATGCGGCAAAAATAGAACAAATATGTAGAAAAATTAAAAACAGAACACTAAAACAGAGTAACTAACAAGTTCAATGCAAAATTAACACCAACATCCTCGGCAATGGCGCCAATTTGAAGAAAGGATTTTTTTGTTTGCAAAAAGATTTGTCGCCAATCTCATCAAAATATGCAGAATTTTTATGTAGTCTAGGATGCAAGCCTAGGTTGTCTCCAATGACTTTGGTTGGTAACATACATTGAACATGTTGTAAGCATTTACTATGAAAGCAATTAAAAAAAAAGGGTTTATGTGATTCCAATTTTAATGTAAAGGCAAGTGATGAAATTAATGAGTTCAATCAATGAAATGTGAAATCCTTAGTTCATTCATGTAATTCTATCCTTATTTCTCTCAAGACTCAATACTTTTCGTCTCCCTCTAAATTAGGTTAACTCAACAAGCGAGAATTAACCTTAAAACCTTATACAAATTTAAGCAAATTAAATGGGCCCCAACTCTTTTCTCCAAGATTACGCAACCTCAAAAATTAACTTAGGATTAAGCAAACCAAGTTAAGAATTACATTAAAACAAATTATGGTTAATTAAGCAATGTTCCCCTCATTTAACCATTAATTCAATTCAAAGAGTTGGAAAATATAAATTCATGAAGGAAAGGGAATTATATTGACATTCATACCCAAGAATTCAAGAATCCATGAACTCACTAAGGATTACAAGAAAGTTTAGCCCTCCATGAGGATGGGTCTTACAAATTTAAGATGAGAACAAAGGGAAATCAATGACATCATTGCAAAAATTAAAGGAAAGTAAAGAAGAAATGTGAATCAAACCCTAAGATTGACCTTGGCTGTCACCCAAGGATTCTAAGCTCGGCAAGTGCTCCCAAAATGAAAAAAGAATCTAAAATTATGAAAAAGATCTGTACCTTAATTTCTCAAATTCTATTTATAGTGTAGAAATTTTCGCCCATAGTAACTACTATGGTTTCATAGTGATAACGCGTAATGCTCTATAGTAGTTACTCTCGCCCCATAGTAACCACGCGCAAGTCTTGTGATTTTGGCCTCTTCGGAGTGTTCACTTTGGTATCAGAGTCATTACTTAGGCTACTCCAGAGTGTCTACTATGGTTCCATAATAAGCACGCGCAACACTTCTTTAACTAGGGGTTCTGTAGTTGTTACTATGAGTTCATAGTGATCACTTTGGTCTACCCTTATGGATCTAGCTTGCTGTAGTGTTCACTGTGGGATTCAAAGTGATCACTTTCATCTCAAACTTTCTCAAATGCTAAAAATCCATGGAATAAGTCTAGAAACTCCTGCACAATTATACAAATGATCAAAATTGCAAACTATATCTATGTAAATCAATGTAAATTAACCAAAAATTAAGAAACCTATGATATTTGACCAAAATTATGTTTTTATGTTATTTACACTTCCTAAGTTTACTTTTTCTATTAAGAAACATCAAAATGACAAGTAAAAATCTAATAAAATATGGATTCATCACTCTTAGTACAGAAGAAGGATGGAAGCGTGAGAATGTGCTTGAATTATCGTCAATTGAACAAAGTGATGATTAAGAATAAGTATCCCCTTCCCAGATGATTTGATGAATCAACTGCAACGAGCCTCAGTATTTTAGGGTAAAGAATGAAGATATCCCAAAGACTGCATTTAGAACTCATTACAAGTACTTAGTTATGCCTTTCGGTGTGACTAATGCTCTGGCAGTATTCATGGATTACATGAATCAAATTTTCCATCAATATCTGGACCAGTTTGTGGTGGTATTCATAGATGATATCTTGATATACTCGAAGAACCATGAGGAACATGCCAAGCATCTGTGGATTATCTTATGGATTTTTAGTGAGAGACAATTGTATGCGAAGTTTTTGAAATGCAAATTCTGGTTATCGCAAATACAATTTTTGGGACATGTATTATCAAGCAAAGGAATCATGGTTGATCCAGCTAAGGTTGAAGCAGTGTCTCAATGGTCAAGACCTACTACTCCTACCGAAGTTCAAAGTTTCTTAGGAATGGCCAGCTATTATAGAAAGTTCATTGAGGAATTTTCTAAGATAGCCTTACCATTGACTAAGCTGACGTGAAAAGAGAAAGATTTTGACTGGAATGAGGAATGTGAAGAAAGTTTACAGAAGTTGAAAGAGAGATTGACGTCAGCACCTGTGTTAATTCTGCCAGATCTTGAACAAAAGTTTAAAGTATATTGTGATGCATTAGGACAAGGTCTTGGATGTGTTTTGATGCAAGATGGGAGAGTAGTGGTGTATGTGTCTAGGAAATTACAACCTCACGAGGTCAATTATCCCACGCATGATTTGGAACTATCAGTAGTGGTATTTGCATTAAAGATTTAAAGACACTATCTCTTTGGAGTAAGATTTGAAGTCTTTAGCGACCTCAAAAGTTTGAAGTACTTATTTGACTAGAAAGAGATGAACATGCGATAATGGAGGTGGATGGAATTCTTGAAAGACTATGACTTCACATTATCCTACCATCCTGGAAAAGCAAATGTGGTTGCAGATGCATTAAGTTTAAAATCCTTGCACATCTTAGCCATGATGGTGAAGGAATGGAAGTTGATTGAAGAATTCAGAGATTTGAACTTAGTGGTAAAGATATGACCCAACAGTCTATATCTTGGGACTTTGAAGATCAATAATGATTTCTTGGATTAAGTCTGGTTTATGCAACAAGAAGATCTCTGTTTACAAGAAATGATGCACCAGAAGGATGAAGGCAAAGCTTAGAATTTCATCGTAATTCGAATGGGCTAATAAAATTCAAGGACAAAGTATGCATCCTTTAGAACGAAGAGTTGAAACAGATGATTTTGGAATAAGCTCACAAAAGTAAACTAAGTTTCCATTGGGAGTGACCAAGATGTACCAAGATCTATGAAAGAACTTTTGGTGGTTTAGGATAAAGAAAGAGATAGTAAAGTACGTGGCAAAATGCCTGACTTGCAGAAAGTCAAAGACATAGCACCAACGTATGTCAGGAGAATTACAACCACTAGAAATTCCTGAATGGAAGTGAGATGACATCTCCATAGACTTTGTTTTCGGTCTGCCAAAGACCAAGTATAATTATGATGCGATACGGATGATTATAGATAGATTGACTAAGACTGCTCATTTTCTTCCTGTCAACATGAAGTACAAGATGAAAAGGCTAGCAGAGCTGTATACCAAGGAGATAATTAGGCTACATGAAGTGCCTACAAGCATCGTGTCTAATCGAGAACCAAGATTCACTTCCAAATTTTGGGAAAGCTTGCAAAAGTCATTGGGGACCAAGTTGAAACTTAGTTTAGCATATCATCCTCAGACCGATGGACAAACTAAGTGAACCATTCAAACTCTTAAAGATTTGTTACGAGCTTGCATGATGAACCAAGAAGGAACTTGGGAGGATTGTCTACCCTTGGTAGAATTTACCTATAACAATAGCTATTATGCTAGCATCAGGATGGCACTGTATGAAGCATTGTATGGCAGAATGATCAGATCAAGATGATTAGGGAGAAAATCAAGGTTTTTTAAGACAGAGAGAAAAGTTACTATGATGGCCAGAGGAAACTGTTATATTTTCAAAAGGGAGATCATGTATTCTTGAAAGTTTCACCTATCACTAGAATTGGTAGAGCCTTGAAATCTAGAAAGTTATCGCCCAAGCTTATTAGACCCTTTGAAATCTTACAAAGAGTTGGCTCAATAGCCTATCGAACTGCCTTGCCACCTAGTCTTTCAAATATGTACCCAGTCTTCCATGTGTCCCAACTCAGAAAATACATCCTGGATCCATTTCATGTGATCGAACTGGATCTTTTCTAAGTTCGAGAAGACCTCTCTTGTGATGTATTTTCGGTGAAGAGTGCTGATCATCGAGTCAAGCAATTAAGGGGCAAAGAGATAACTCTGGTGAAAGTGATAGGGAGTGCAAATGATGAAGGAAATTGATAAGTCTGTAATTAGGCCCTCTTTTACAGCTATTTATTCATATTTGACGTTTATTTTTATTAGGTTTTACACTAATTTATTTATTAATTGTGCAGTTTGATATAAAGAGGCCACGAGTAGATTTCAGGTTCATTTTAGGCCCAAATGAATGGGTTTAAAAGTCTCACAGCAATAAGCACGTCCAATGAAGCATGGGGGGTGCTTCGACAATATGCACAACCGTGTTGAACAATCATGCACGGTTGTGCTTGTTCGCGTTAGCAAAACTTGCCTAGTTTAAAGTAGTTTAAATTTTATAAATAGAGAGGATGAGACATCGTAGAAATAATCTTTTTCCCTGAGCATCATCTCACATAAGGCCTTTCAAGATTCTTGATCACTTTCACCTCTCTTGCACGGATCTTTGGCACACCCTTGGCGACACTTGAAGATTCAAGTGACCATACTTGAAGACCGAAGATTCATCTCTTGTTCTAGTTTGCTTTTCTCTTCATTATGGATATATTATTGATTATTTTAGCTTTTTCTTTCTACATGAGTAACTAAATCCATAGCTAGGGCTATGAGAATTATTGTTCATGAGTTTATGAAATTTTGATATTTGCATCTAAATTTGATTTTCGTTTCATGATTAGAATTTATCTTATCGTTTCTCATTCTTAATCTTAATTAATTACATCGTCAGACGATCATACCTCGGTTAATTAATAAATATATAGGATAAAACGAGATAAAAGATTAGGTAGACCAAACCAATCTTCATCTTCTAATCATTATTGAATTAACAAATTCATAGGCTCCTTAGGCTTTTTCTAAATTGATAACTCGTATGACCATTGGGAATATTAACTTAGAGAAAAGAATATTAATATTGCATGACCAATGGATATTAATAGTATTAGTATGAATGATTAGTAATCATCAGGAAATCGAATTTAGATCTAAATAGAAAAATAACATAAAGGATTGAATGAGAACACCCATACGCCCTAGGTTTCTCTCTGATAAGTGTAACCAAGACGTGCTCTGTGTTTTTTGCTCTTAGTTTTTACAATTGATTTTATAAATTCTCGTTCTGATTAATCTCGCATATTTGAAGCTCATACAATTAAATTAGGAAAACTCTTAGTAGTTGATAAACAATCTTTGTGGAACAATATTTTGGGAACTTAGTTGAAAACCTTTTATTACCTCTCGATGGGTACACTTACCCTCCGAATAAGTTTTTGACGTCGTTGCCAGGGATTGCTTCTTCAATATTAAGAAAAATCTCAAATTTAATTGATTTGAGCAACTTGTGTTTTGTTTTATTTTGTTTTGTTCATTGTTAGAATTTTCTTTTATATTTTTATAATTTTTGTATTTTTTTTTTAAAATTACTTTTGATGTATGCTCACTCGTTCTAAGTGTTTTACAGCTTATTTGTTTGATCCGAAAATTGAAAGGACGGTTCGTAGACAAAGAAAAGAAATGAGAGAGCAAAGAATGGCAGAGGGAAGGCGATCGATCTAAGATTACATGACACCCAATGCCAGAGGCACTCCTGGAAGCATCACAGCACCTAATGTGGAGGCAAATAATTTTGAGTTGAAACCAGCACTCATAACCATGGTTCAAAACTCCATACAATTTGGGGGCTTGCCTAACGAAGACCCCAATCTGCATCTAACAAAGTTCCTCTAATTGACGGACACCATAAAATACAACGGAGTCTCCAACAATGCTATTCGACTCTGCCTGTTCCCATTCTCAGTGTCTGAAAGAGTGAATGCATGATTTTCCTGACTCCCAGCCAATTCCGTCACAACTTGGGAGGATTTCACTCAACACTTCTTGGGAAAGTACTTTCCTCCATCAAGATCTTCTAAGCTGATGACAGAAATATGTTGCTTCCAGTAGAATGAGACAGAATCACTATTCAAGGCATGGGAGCGATTCAGGAATTATTGAGAATATGCCTGCATCATGACTTTCCAACTTGGAGGCAAGTGCAGATCTTTTACAGTGGCCTATCCATCCATAACAGGGCCACGATTGATGTCACCGTAGGAGGATCTCTTATAAGGAAAGATCTAGATGACGCATACAAATTGATAGATGAAATGGCATCTGCTAGCTTTCAGTAGCACACAGCTGACACATATAACTTTAAGAGAAAAGAAGCTGCACCAGTCTATCAAGCAGAGAGCAACAACCCACTGGTAAACCAAATGGAAGCTCTCACAAAGCAACTGGAGTGCTTAATAAGAGCACAAGATAAACCCACAAAGTCAGCGCATAATATAGAGTTTGATCAGGAGAAGGCAAACTTTATGGGTAATAATTATAATCCAGGATGGTGCAATAGTAATACAACTCCTTGGGGAAGCCGTCAAGGAAATCAAAATGCGCCCTATCGACTCCCCATGTGCAAAATCAAGGGAAGAAGATAGAAAGAAGAGAAGCTCCTAGATTTCAATCCAATTTTCAAGAACAGATGATGCAATACATACATAGATTTTAAGTTTTTTTTGCCTCCTCTCCTCTTTTCTCTTCTCTTCTCTCTCTCATTTTTTTTCTTCCGTTTTTACTTTTCATTTTCCTCCATTAATGGAGGCTTAGACTTTCATCTAGTCCAAGGATTGAAAAAGGATTAAGACACTCTTGAGGATTGGTTTCGCAATTTATTCAACAACAAATTCAGTTTCATCTCTTCCTTCTTTCTCTTTTTGCTAATTATGATTTCGAATTTAAGTTCTTAGTTTGGATTGATAATTCTGCAGTTGTTTGATTATATATTATTCGGTTGATGTATGTAATTAATTCTTGAAGGAGTGTGAATTATATTTTTATGTTTGAGATCTAAGATTAATGGCATTGGTGAATTAAATTAACACAAATCAATTAGGTTCTAGAGGTTTCTGAACTTTGAGCGAATTGTGTGTTAATCGAATGTATGAGGGTTCTCGTGTGAATGCTTAATTTGAATTGAGGTTTCATTCGAATTTAATGTTAATCACTAATTTATTGGTTGATGCATCTTCTTGGAATCCGATGATAGAGTGGTAGTAGTTGTTCTAAATTTTTAGATTAGAGTTTTTAATTCTTGTTAACTTTTGATTCAAATTAATGTTATTCTATAAATCAAACCCCTTCTAATTTTATAATCATATAACGTTATTATCGTTGGGAGACGACTTGGATTGCACCTCTTACTACATAATTTTTATGCAATTCGATTTTTATTAATTTGTCCGAGCGCGACACTCGCGATCAAGGCCCAAATGGAACAATAGATTGAGAGGGAAGATAAGAGGTTTGCAGAAATCATATCTGAGATGAGGACTCAGTCTTCAAAGCTTGAATCTTAGTTGGAGCAAATCACTAGTCTCCTCAGTCAAAGAGCACTAGGAGCACTACCATCTCAACCAGAACCGAATCCTAGGGAACAAGCTAAGGCAATCACTTTAAGAAGTGGGAAAAACTAGAATGGAAAGCAAACATATAAGCCATACATGCTTGTGCTTCTTGATCAACATGCCCTTGCATCACCCTGCACACCCATGTTGGCTCAATAAGAACGGTTGTTCTAAATGATGAGGAAGGTCGTGCTTGCCAACCAGATATGAAGAAAGAAGCAAAGGAAGATGCATTAGTGATGCCAAGGCCGAAAGTTCCATTCCCACAACGGTTGATGGGTAACCAAAAAGACCCTCAGTTTAATAAGTTTCTTGGGATCCTCAGAAAGCTCCACATCAATATCCTTTTTGTTGAAGCCATCTCATAGATGCCTAAATATGCTAAATTCCTCAAGGAGATGCTAAGCAATAAGAAGAAATTAGAAGAATTTGAGACAGTCAGATTGAATGAGGAGTGTTCAGCAATATTACTAAGAAAGCTACTGCCTAAGCTTAAGGATCTAAGGAGTTTTATGATTCTATGAACTATAGGCAACTCTTATTTTGATAAAGCACTCTGTGATCTAGGCGCTAGTATTAATCTAATGCCATTTTTTGTGTTTAGAAGGTTAGGTATGCAAGAACCCAAACCAACTTCAATTTCTTTGCAGCTTGTTGATCGCTCGATAACGTATCCTAGGTATAATGGAGGATGTCCTGGTCAAGGTAGATAAGTTTATATTCCCTGCAGATTTCATTGTCCTTGACATGGAAGAGGATGACGAAGTACCTATCATACTAGGAAGGCCTTTCCTAGCCACAGGAAGAACTATAATAGATGTTCAGCAAGGGAAAAGATTGAATGATGAGGAAGTAGTATTTAAAGTTTTTAATTCACTCAAGCATCCTTCCACTTTTGATTCTTGTAATTTTGTGACAACTGCAGATGCTACCTCCCTCTCCCTGAATGTGCCACAGGTGCAAAATGAATTAATAAAAGATGCATTGAAGAGGATACTTACATTGGAAAGGAGGGATCTGCACGACACTAAAGAAATAATAGATGAGATCTTAGCATTGAATAGTGGGGTGCCTAGAATATGGTTCGGGCGAAGAATATTTGAAGATCTAGGAGAACACTCTCGAAAAAGAACCAAGCCATCAGTCGAAGAACCTCCTGAACTAGAACTCAAACTTCTTCCCTCAAATCATAAATATGCCTTTTTACACCCTCCATCTCACTTACCTGTAATTATTTCTGCCAATTTGACTGGTAGCATGGAGAAAAAGCTTCTGAGAGTACTGAGAGAGAACAAGGAAGCTTTCGAGTGGAGCATAAATGACATTAAGGGCATCAGTCCCTCCATATGCACTCATAAAATTCACCTAGAGGAGGAGTTCAAACCAAAAGTACAACCCCAAAGGCAATGAAATCTCAATCTGAAAGAAGAAGTAAAAAGGAGGTAATTAAGTTATTGGATGCCGATATTATATTCCCAATCTCTGATAGCCCTTGGGTGAGTCCTATGTAGGTGGTACCAAAGAAAGGAGGGACTACTGTTATGCAGAATAAGCAACAGGAGCGCATCGCCGTCAGAAAGGTAACCGGATGGAGGATGTGTATTGACTACAGGAAGTTTAACGAAGCCATCAGGAAGGATCACTTCTCTCTACCCTTTATTGATCAGATGTTAGAGAAGTTAGCTGGGCATGAATATTACTGTTGTTTAGATGACTATTCTGGTTATATGCAAATACCAGTAGGTCTTGAAGACCAAGAAAAAACTACTTTTACATGCCCCTGTGGTACATTTGCATATAAATGAATGTCATTTGGATTATGTAATGCCCCTACTACTCTCAAAGGTGTATGATAGCTTTATTTTCAGATTTGTTAGAGCATTGTATTGAAATCTTTATGGAAGATTTTTTTGTATATGGTACCACATTTGATAGTTGTGTACATAACTTGAATTTAGTTTTACAGAGATGCAGGAAAGCCAATTTGATTTTAAATTGGGAGAAGTGCCAGTTTATGGTTGATGAATGCATTGTTTTGGGGCACAAGGTGTTAGGAAAATTTAGTGAAGTAGACCCTGCCAAGATTGAGGTTATTTCTAAACTACCTCCCCCTACAAGTGTCAGGGCAGTCAGGAGTTTTCTAGGGTATGCTTGGTTCTATAGGAGGTTTATACAAAACTTCTCAAAAATATCAAAACCCCTTTTTCTGAATTATTGGCTAAAGATGTAGAGTTTAAATTTGATGAAACATGTTTATCTGCTTTCTTGAAATTAAAAGAGAAATTAACAATTGCTCCTGTGATTGTGGCCCCTGACTGGTCTTTACCTTTTGAGCTAATGTGTGATGCTAGTGACGCAGCAATGGGAGCATTTCTGGGACAAAGGCAAGATAAGGTGTTTCAGGCCATTTAATATGCAAGTAAAATCTTGGATGACGCTCAGTGTAATTACACCGTTACAAAGAAGGAATTACTTACTGTTATCTTTGCATTTGATAAATTTCGTTTTTATTTGATAATGTCCAGAGTTGTTGTTTTTACTGACCATTCTGTCATCAAGTATTTGTTGTCAAAACAGGATGTTAAACCAAGGATTATACGATGGATCCTTCTCCTCCAAGAGTTTGATGTGGAGATTAGGGACAAAAGAGGGAGTGAGAATGTCGTAGCAGATCATTTGTCTCGACTAGATGCTTCAGTAAGGGAACCCATGGTAAAGGAGATCAAGGATTCTTTTATTGATGAGAGGCTCCTCGCAATCTCTAAGGCACCTTGGTATGCGGATTTTGTAAATTATCTGGCTAGTAATGTAACTCCTAAACTACTTGACAAGCATAGGCTTAGAAAGTTTTGGTCTGATGTGAAGCATTATATTTAGGGTGAACCTTATCTCTTATTTGTGGGAACAATATGATTAAGAGGTGTGTTTCAGAGAGTGAAGTTAATGAGATTCTTAACCATTGGCATTCTAGGGAGGTGGGAGGTCATTATGGCCCATCGAAAACTGCTCATAAGGTCCTACAATGTGGTTTTTATTGGCCTACTTTGTTTAAAGATGCTTATTTATATGTTAAGTCATGTGATAGGTGTCAAAGAAGTGGAAATATATCTAGGAAACATGAAATGCCTCTTAGTAATATCTTAATTTGTGAATTATTTGATGTTTGGGCATAGACTTTATGGGGCCTTTCCCCAAATCTATGCATAATGAATATATATTAGTAGCTGTTGATTATGTTTCCAAATGGGTAGAAGTTGTAGCATTACCCACCAATAATACTCGAGTTGTGATTAAATTTTTAAAGAAAAATATTTTCACTAGATTTGGCACCTCTAGAGCTATTATTAGTGATGGTGGCACCCATTTTTGCAATAAACATTTTAAAGCTCTTTTGACAAAATATGGTGTCACCCATAAGGTGGCCACTCCTTATCATCCCCAAACTAGTAGGCAAGTTGAGATATCTAATAAGTAATTAAAAAGAATTTTAGAGCGCACTGTTAACAACTCCAGGAAAGATTGGTCTCTAAAATTGGATGATGCACTCTGGGCCTATCACATTACTTTCAAAACCCCTATTGGTATGTCCCCTTATCGTTTGGTTTTTGGTAAAGCATGTCACTTACCAGTTGAGCTTGAACACAAGGCCTACTGGGCCTTGAAGTTCCTAAATTTTGATTCACAGGTCACAAGTGAAAAGAGATTGTTGTAGCTAAATGAATTAGATGAATTGCATTTTGAAGCATTTAAAAATGCCAAGTTATACAAAGAGCGTACTAAGAAGTGGCATGATAAACACATTTATCATAGGAGTTTTCA
This sequence comes from Abrus pulchellus subsp. cantoniensis, assembly GCA_024086825.1. Classification (NCBI taxonomy): domain Eukaryota; kingdom Viridiplantae; phylum Streptophyta; class Magnoliopsida; order Fabales; family Fabaceae; genus Abrus; species Abrus pulchellus. The sequence continues at coordinate 20,857,245 of CM044056.1, forward strand.
AGTAAGTGATAGGGCTCTGATCTATAACTCTCGGTTGCGACTATTTCCTAGAAAACTGAAATCCAGGGGGTATAGTCCCTACAATGGGGTCAAGGTTCTTCCGTACGGAGTATTAGAAGTGTCCAAGCATGGAGAAGAACCCTTCCGTATCAATGGGCTGAGAGCGAAGCTGTATATAGAGAATGTGACCCCTCCTGGTCACACGATAACACTTGACTAGCCCAGGCAAGATGTTAGGCTCGCGACATTAAACAAGCGCTTCCAAGAGGCACCCTGTGTTATGTTTTCTTAATTATGTCTCTTTTCTTAATTTTATTTTAAGTTTTCATTGTTTTTACATATAATGAAGAGGGTAGATGAGTGATGCACAACCGCGCTTTCATACAGCACGACCGTGCTCAATGAGAACATGGGCGTGCCTCACTTGAACATGCCCCAGTCAGAAAAGGTTGTTTGGGTGTGCTTTTATTAAACAAGCACGACCGTGCTCGAATATGCACAGGCGTGCCTCTAAGTGAAATTTGAAAAATAAAAAGGGGGAGGAGTGCACAAAACATGCACACCCTTTTCTTCCCCAAAAACAAAGCACTCCCACCTCCCTTATTCTTTTTGAGCATCCATTTTGGTCTCTTCCTTCTAAACTTTCTTGGGCTTCAGGTAATTCAGGTATGCTTTTATGCATTTATCCTATTTCATATTGGTAAGCACTTCTCAATTTTGTAGAAATTCTTAATTCTAAAATTCTTGCTTCTGTGTAATAAGCACGACCGTACACATGAACAACACGACCGTTCATATGAACTAGGGTTCCAACATGGTCGTGCTTGTCACATACATGGGCGTGCGCTAATTATAAGCACGACTGTGTTGATCGAGAGAACGGCCGTGCATGTGCACAAGACTGACGTGCTCTATATTTTTCATGCAGAGAATGCCTCCTAAAAGAGCTTGTGAAGGCACCTCCACTGTGCCAACAGCTTACGAAATCCAGTTTCGAGGTGACTAGGGTGCAGTAGCAGGATACCGCAAGCGCCTGCACATGTTACTAGGATTCGAGTTCCTCCCTACATGCTATCTAGACGAGAATGTTCTTAACAAACATGGTCTTTGGGAGGACATCTCCAGGTACATTGCAGCCATAGGATGGGAGGGCGTCCAGGCTGTGCGAGCACCAGCATACAGGGAGCCAGTCTTGGAGTTCTTGAGCTCTGTCATATACACCAACGACTTACGGGTTCGTTTCCACATGACCACCCAACGCAACATGACGTTGGCACAGTTCAATGTCCACTTCTGATTTGAGACAGAGGAGTCAGTCCAGGCGAAAGCATATAGAGAGGCATTGGTAGAGATTCCTCCAGGCTATTCTAAGGACACAGCTTGGCAGGAGATTACTGGCACCCATGACGTCTACAGAGCCTGACTCGTGAAGAGCATAGTCATTGGAGACCCAGCTCTGCGGGTGGTCCACAGGTGGCTTGTGCATTATATTTTTGCACGTAGCCAGAGCACAGGTAATGTTAGCTCTCAGCACCTGTTCATTTTGTGGTGCATGCTTCACCAGCACCGCATCAATGCGGGGCGATTTCTTCTACTATCATGTATGGGCCTAGGAGCACATTTGAGCACCGCAAAGACTGGCTACATCTGGCTTGGGTCCTTCATCTCTCAACTCGCCCTCAACCTTTAGCGAGTACACCGGAGAGACATAAGGATTGTTGAGATGACCCCACTGGCGGCGGACACATTCTACCGAATGGGTATCTTAGTCCAAGCAGGAAATGGGGAGTTCGTACTGGCCCCACCCCATGCACCCGCCAGAGAAGAGCCATCAGTACCTGAGCAACAGCCTGAGCCTCCTCTTGCTAATGAGGATGGTGAGTTTCATGACGCTCTAATGGAGCCACCCTCATCCCCTGCTCTTACTCACCATCCAGATCTACAGCAGTTGCACTAGCATATCAATGAGAGGATGGATAGGTACGAGACTCAGCTGGCTGAGTATTTTGCACCGGTCCATCAGCACCTTGACTAGCAGGAGACCTAGATCATAGAGTTGCTCCGCTTGTTCCAGCATCATTTCCCCCCTCCCCAGTGACTTATGAGTTTCAAGATTTCTTTTATGTCTTTTCTTTTAGTTTAACATCTATTTTTCTTATTTTTATTTCATTTCATGTACTTGAACTCTAGTTTCTTTTATATATTTGCCACTGTAAGCTGGTCTACTACGTGAGTATTTTGTCTCCATATCATTGCAAATATTTAAGGTCAACACTATAAGCATTATCAAACACCCGATTCCACTAGGCAGTATTTTTCCTTCTTCTCTTATCTTTAATTTTTTTTATTATTTTACTTTTTTATTTTTATTTTTATTTTTTTCAAACATAGAGGACCATGTTTTGTTTTAAGTATGGGGGAGTAGTTCCTAATTATAATTGTTATTGCATGTTCTATTGAGTGAAGTGTCTATGCTATCTTTGTGATAATTTAAAACTTTTTTTCCCTCATGGAACCCAATTCTTCCAGATAGAAGAACATGTTGAGTAATTATTATTGGCATTATACTTTCATTAGGAAACTAATAATTAGCTAGATTTCTTACTTTTATGCAACACATTAAACTTTAACCCACAGATGTGAGTTTTGAGCCTAAAAAGGGGATTTCTATCTTAATTTAATTAATTTTACCCCTTTCCTCATTGTTTTATGTGATTATCTCCTTAAGATTTGTGCTCTAGAACTTGACTTGGAACCGACTTAAGACTTCTTTTTTAATTGCAATTTTTAATGTGATTGAGGCAAAATAGGATTTTTATTCTTGGCTTTCCGCATGTTTGAGATACAACTAGTTGTCTACTTTGAGCTTTATTGATTTTCTTGATCCCTTGCATTAAATTTATAAAATGTTTGATGACCTTGAGTTTATGAATGGAGTAATTGAGTTTATGAATTGTTTGATAAATTCTCCTCTATATCTCTCATGTTCAAAAAGAAAGAAAGAAAGTATAACAAAAATGAAAAAGAAAAGAAAAGAAAAAGGTTATACATGATTGAAAAGACAGAGGAGTAAAGATATTGTTTATATACAAAAATATAAAAAAAAAAAATTACTCCAAGAGCTTAACTTGTAAACTTAGGGGATGTTTATAATTTTTATAATTTATTACCTCTTTGTATATTCCCTTCCTTTCATTTATCTCGCCTCAATTATTATAACCCCTTGGCCACATTATAACCTGAAAAAGACCTCATGATTTTTACTTGCATTTAATTTATTTAGTGGATAGTCAGTTTATAGTCAAGCCTATGGTAGTACACTTTTTAGGAGATTTGGGTGATATCTCATTTTGTCCCTTAGTGAGAGAGGAAAGCAAAGTACCTTAGTTTGATGTTTGAGTGAAAAGCATGAAAATATAAGATTCTAATTGAGAATCCTTTTGATTGTTTAAAGCTCGGTGATATTACTCTTGTTCTCTTTATCTCCTTTCTCTCGGGTTCCTTGTGAGGTATTATGTTTTAAATTATTATGTATTTTCTTAACTATCACTTTGCTTGAGGACAAGCAAACAGATAAGTATGGGAGAGTTGATAAGTCTGTAATTAGGACCTCTTTTACAGCCATTTATTTATATTTGACCTTTATTTTTTTGGTTTTTTACACTAATTTATTTATTAATTGTGCAGTTTGATATAAAGAGGCCATGAGTAGATTTCGGGTTCATTTTAGGCCCAAATGAATGGGTTTAAAAGCCTCACAACAATAAGCACGTCCAATGAAGCATAGGGGTGCTTCGACAATATGCACGACCGTGCTGAACCATCATACACGGCCGTGCTTGTTCATGGTAGCAAAACTTGCCTAGTTTAAAGGAGTTCAAATTCTATAAATAGAGAGGAGGAGGCATCATAGAAATGATCTTTTTACCTGAGCATCATTTCACATAAGGCCCTTCAAGATTCTTGATCACTTTCACCTCTCTTGCACAGACCTTTGGCACATCCTTTGTGACACTTCGAGATTTAAGGGACCATACTTAAAGACCGAAGATTTATCTCTTGTTCTAGTTTGCTTTTCTCTTCATTATGGATATGTTATTGATTATTTCAGCTTTTTCCTTTTACATGAGTAACTAAATCCATAGCTAGGGCTATGAGAATTATTGTTCATGACTTTATGGAATTTTGATATTTGCATCTAAATTTGATTTCCGCTTCATGATTAGAATTTTGATATTTGCATCTAAACTTGAAAATAATCTCTATGGGACAATAACTTGGGAACTTAATTATAAAACCCTTTACTATTTTTTGATGGGTACACTTGCAAACAAATAGGGTTCCTTAAATACCCCTCTAAACCTACGCGTTCTAGCTTAAGCAAGCCCTACACTCGCTTGGGCAAGAAAACCATAGTGGTATTTACCTTATTTTTGCTATTCTTACTTGAGTGAGAGGCATAGGTCCAGAGAGTTTCTAATTTTTCCTGCGAGGCTGCCTAGGTGAGACTCTTTCTTGCCAAGGCGAGGTCACTTCTCACTTGAGAAAGATTCCCTTTTGCCTGGGCGAGAGGACAGTTGGGGTGGTATTAACCTTTCTTGCTTGAGCAAAATTAATCTCACTTGAGCAAAATCGCTCTAAAATGTCCAGTTTAACATGACTTAGCCTCGCTTGAGCGAGACATACCTTACTTAAGCGAAAAACCCTCCACCAAAACTCCTATTTTTTCTAGAATGAAGGCAATGCAAATGAGGGTTTTATAATAAGAGGCTCTAATATATTCCTTATGTTAACACACACATAAAACACTCAATGATCGATCATAAACTCCCATTACTTTACATCAAATAAAGCAACCAAATTGCACTGCAGACGCACAACTTTCATCTGGTAATTGCATAACTCACACATTTTATTTACCAATATATAAAAATTCATATAGTTCAAACAATTACAACCTAAATTAAAAGAAATAATATATATATATATATATATATAGGCCTGACAAATAATATTTACTAATGAAAGAATTAGTGGCTTGCTTCATCTCTCTATTAATTACTTCATATTTTACTACTAATTTCAATGAAATAAATTTCAAATTATAAGCACATGTTGAAATGCCTCTCCAAAAATACTTTTATAATTTTTTCTATCAAGAGTTATGAAAAGCACCCACATTAACACAAAAAAGACATTTAACGTCGATTAAAAATAATATTTGACATCAGTTAAAGAACCAATGTAGCTAAAGCTTATGTAAAAGTCACGACCCCTTTATAAGGAACCGAGAACATTGTTTCTACACCATATACTTATTTAAGATAAATAAATAATAGAGAATATAAGTATAAAATTCACTTCTCATTCAAAATAAGACAAAGTTCCTTACAACAAATATCCAACATAATAACATAATATTATATTTACTTCATAATAATAAAAAGTACACAAAGTTTTTACTTCATCATTCCCTTTATATGATGTCTCACAATATAATGAAAAGGACTTTAATGCAAAATTACTCGACTCTAACTTTCTAACGTTTCTCTACTGGCTCCTCAGCCTATGAAGTAGATGCAACACTTACTATATCTGCTCATATACCACCGTACGATCATCGCAGTACACACGCACACAACGGCAAAGACAAAAATACAAGGGTGAGCTTACCAAAAATAAAATAAAATCATATATATAAAGCAAAATATTTATCACAGCAATAGCCCCATGCATTTCCAGCTCATCTAATGCACAACATGAAAAACATTTTCCAACTGGTTTCACAGCCTAAGTAATCTAGAAGGAACCGACCCGGTCTGGGAACGACTCATTCCGGTATCTGGATCCAAACAGCACAACACAGTAGCTCAGCATGAATTTACTATTACACGTCTACCCACCTAGACATGTAACTCGGCTCTATAATGATGCAAAACATATATTTCAGCATGATGCAACATTGTTAAAATTGTTTTAACAGCTCACCTAAAATAAGTTTATGATCAATCAGTCAAAATCTTAGCATTTTAATCAATTAACAGTAGTTACACCTTAGAAAATAGCTTTACTCAACAGATCTAATAAAATCATATCAAAAAATCTTGAAATAACATATTAAATCGTTCAAAACATAGTTCATAGGTTAAAGTAAGCTCCCTTTACCTCATAATGATGATTCATACCAGATCTACCGAATATTACTTGTTTTAACGCAAGATTCACTGAAAATTCGACTTTAGAACGAAGTTTCTCCTAAGATATCATCAATTATCTATAAGAAAGAGAAGAAGAAGAGAAACGAACGGTAAATCTAACTTTAAACGTATAGGCAAGAAGGAGGGGAAGGGACTTGTGAGAGCTTAGATCCGTATGAGGAAAAATCGGTTGTGATAGAAAGAGTTGTGAAAGAAAAAGCGAAAAAAAAAAGAGTAGAAGCCAAAATAAGAAACATAGAAACTTACTTCAAATCCCTTAGAACGGATGCAGAATCACATATTTGGAGAGAAATATAAGTTTAGGACCTCCACAGATAAAACATCTCTTATTTCCACAACATCAAGCTCAATTACATGAGACAGATCAGAAACATACTTCCTTAGCTATGACACATGAAAAACATTATGCAGTCCTGACAACTGAAGGGGTAATGCTAATTCATAGGCTACAGGTCCTCTACGATGTAATATCTGATACGGTCCTATGAACTTAGGATTTAACTTTTTGGCCCTTAAGGCTTGCCCTACACCTGTAGTGCATGACACTCTTAGGAACACATGATCACTAACCTCAAATTCTAATGGTCTTCTTCGTCGATCAACAAAAGACTTCTGTCAACTCTGAGTAGATCTCAGCTTTTCTCTAATAAGTTCAACCTTCTCCTTATATTCTTGCAGCATTTCAGGCCAAACCATCAAATGTACTTCATCTTGGAACCAACAGATAGGAGTTCAACACCTTCTGCCATACAGAGCATCAAATGGTGCCATATATATACTCAAATGGTAGCTATTATTATAAGTGAATTCTACCAAATGAAGCATATCCTTCCAATTACTCCTCTGCTCCACAATATAAGTCCGCAACAAGTCTTCTAAGGTCTGAATAGTATGCTTAATACTAGAAGGTACTCCATGTAACCTGACAATCTCTCTGATGTACAATTCTGCTAATTTCTCCAAGCTAAAGGTCATATTAATTGGCAAGAAATGCGCACTCTTGGTCAACCTATCAACTATGACCTACACGACATCATGATTTTTAACTGTTCTAGATAGATGGGACACAAAATCCATAGTCACATGGTCTCACTTCTACTCTAGAATTTTCATCGTCTGCAACTCTCCTGGAGGGCTCTGGTGCTCCACCTTTGCCTTTTGGCAAGTCAAACAAGCTTTAACAAACTCAGCTATCTCTCGCTTCATGCCGGCCACCAAAATATCTGCTTTAAATCTTGATACATCTTAGTAATACCAGGATGAATGTTGAGAATACCCTTATGTTCTTCTTCTAGAATTGCTCTCTTTAATTCAGCATCTCTAGAGACACAAACTCAACCTTGGCATCTGAGAATAGCATTAGCACCTTTACTAAAACCCTTTGTTTTATCTGTCCTTAAGAGAAATATAATCTGACATAACATCAAATCTCACAGTTGTTTGTCTTTAATTTCCTGTAAGAAATTATTAGTCACCACAATTCAGCTGTAACCAAGTTTTTCAAGTGTTAAGTCGACATGTGTGTTTAGGTCTTGGAATTTTCTACCAAAAGAGTTTCACTAACTCTTAAGGAGAATTCCTGAACCACATTCCTACTTAATGCATCGACCACCATGTTAGCTCTTCCTGGATGGTATTAGAGCTGAAAATCATAATCCTTAAGGAATTTTACCCAATGCCTTTGGCTCATATTTAACTCTCGTTGATCAAACAAATTCTTCAGACTCTTGTGATCACTATACACATCAAACTGAGCTCTATAAAGATAGTGTCGCGACACCTTTAGAGCAAAGACTATAGAAACTAACTCAAGGTCATGGATTGGGTAATTTCGCTCATGAGTTCGCAATTGGCGAGATACATAAGCTACCACTCTCTTATCTTGCATCAACACACATCCCAATCCCTGATGAGAAGCATCATAATACACCTCAAATAGTCGACTAGTATAAGAGAGAATCAACACCGACAAGGAAGTTCGTCTCTGCTTCAACTCATTAAAGCTTTGTTCACATTTCTCAGTCTATACAAAGGGTTGATCATGACTAATTAACTATGTCAATAGTGTAGCTATCTTCGCAAATCCCTTTATAAATCTTTAGTAGTAACCTGCTAAGCCTACAAAACTACAAATCTTTGTGGCTGTCTTCAGCCTTTCCCACTACAACACCGCTTCAACTTTGGTAGGATCAACTGCAATTTCCTTCACTGAAATAACATGACCAAGGACCTTCATTTCCTCTAGCCAAAACTCACGCTTAGACAATTTAGCATACAATTGTTTCTCCCTTAAAACACTAAGTACAGTCCTCAAATGCTCTGCATGTTCCTCTGACGAACTAGAATAAATCAAAATATTTTCAATAAAGACTACCATAAACTGATCCAGAAGAGGTCTAAAGATCCGATTCATGTAGTCCATAAACAAAGCTGGAGCATTTGTGACTCCAAAGGGCATCACTATATACTCATAATGGCTATATCTAGTGTGAAAAGCAGTCTTAGGAATATCTTCATCCTTTACTTGTATTTGATGGTACCCAGATTTCAAATCAATCTTAAAGAATACCTTAGCACCTCTCAGCTAGTCCATCAAATCATCGATCTGTGGCAACGGGTACTTATTCTTAATTGTCAACTTATTCAACTTGCAATAATCAACACATAATTTATAACTTTCATCTTTCTTTTTCACCAAGAGAACTGGTTCTCTCCAAAGTGATACACTCGGCCTAATCATTTGTTTCTACATTAGATCCTCAATCTGCTCCTTAAGCTCCATCAACTCTTTTGGCGCCTTCTGTAAGGTGTTACAGACATTGGCTCAACTCCAGGAATCAAATCTATAGCAAACTCCACCTCTCTATGTGAACGTATTCCAGAAATATCCTCTAGGAAGATCTCAAGAAATTCCTGTACTACTAGTATTGACTGAAGGCTTTGCTAAAATTTCTGCATTCATAACACCCAACAAAACAAAACAAGATACTTCCTCACCCAACGGTGTTTCTACTTGGCGAGTAGAAATCAATTCAACACAGCCTTACTACTCTGGAAAGATTAAACACCTCAGGCCACAATCAATTAGCACACGATTGGCAGTTAGCCAATCCATACCTAGGATTACATCTAACCCTGACATCAGGATACAAATAAAATTTACTTTGTACCTTCGTCCCTCAATTACTATAGGACACCTAACACGAACTGTCGAAGTCTGCATTCATAACCCTCAGAGTAGGTGTTGATACTACCAATCCACATCCTAGATCGCTCATCGGTAACCCTTGTTTCTCACAAATGTCTGCAATAAAAGAGTGCGTGACTCCAAAATTAAACAACACAGAGAGAAGTACTTGCCACAGCCTCCATGGCATGAGCCATTTGGTTCACATTAGCAGGAGGAGAAGGGTTTGTAGTAGATCTTCTCGGGCTAGCCCTCTTAAAAACTAGCTTAGATTACTAATATTCAACACATTCAGCAATACCACAATATAACTATTCATAGATTCAACTTATAGTGATATATTCATATTTAGTATATCATAACAATTTAATCAATTTAGCGCTTAGCATAAAATCATACTCTCAACATTCATATAGCATAGCAAACCTACTTATCTCAGTAATCATTTACAACATAGCATAACAGCCTATTATCCATGTAGTATGACTCACCTATAGCTTACCCAAAATCATATACCAAGTTTCCTACATCTGTCGTGTCTGAGAACCGATGTGATCAAGCTCGTTCCCTTACAACTTGATGAATAGAAATTATGATATATGATTCACAGCTAACACTCATATGCCTAAGATGCATAGTTAATGCCTAACAACCCACCCCGTAGGTTTACCTAGACCATGCTCCGATACCACTAAAATGTCACGACCCCTTTTATAAGGAATCAAGAACATTGGTTCTACACCACATACTTATTTAAGATAGATAAATAATAGAGAATATAAGTATAAAATTTACTTCTTATTCAAAATAAAACAAAGTTCCTTACAACAAATATCCAAAAGAATAATATAATATTATATTTAGTTCATAACACTAAAAAATACACAAAGTTTTTACTACATCATTCCCTCTATATGAGATCTTAAAATATAATGAAAAGGACTTCAATGCAAAATTACTCGACTCTAGCTTTCTAACGTTTCTCCACTGGCTCCTCAGCCTATGAAGTAGATGCAATACCTGCTACATCTGCTCACGTACAACCGTATAATCATCGCAGTACACACACACATAACAGCATAGACAAAAATGCAAGGGTGAGCTTACCAAAAATATAATAAACATATATATAGAGCAAAATATTTCTCACAGCAATAGTCTTATGCATTTCCAGCCCATCGAATGCACAACATGAAAAATGATTTTCAACTAGTTTCACAGCCTAAGTAATCCAGAATGAACCAACCCGGTCTGAAGCGACCTATTTCGGTATCTGGATCCAGACAACATAACACAGCAGCTCAGCATGAACTTACTGTTACACGTCTACCCACCTAAACATGTAACTCGGCTTTATAATGATGCAAAATATATATCTCAGCATAATGCAGCACCGCTAAAATTGTTTTAACAGCAATTACAGCTTAGAAAATAGTTTTATTATATTTTAAGATCTCATATAGAGGGAATGATGTAGTTTTACATTTTGAAATATATTTCTTGAAATAGCATATTAAAACATTCAAAATGTAGTTCATAGGTTAAAGTAAGCTCCCCTTACCTCAGAATGATGATTCATACCAGATCTACCGAATATTACTTGTTTTAACGCGAGATTCACCAAAAAATCAGCTTTAGAATAGAGTTTCTCTTAAGATATCATCAACTATCTATAAGAAAGAGAAGAAGAAAAAGGAATGGTAAATCTAACTTCAAACTTATAGAAACTTACTTCAAATCCCTTAGAACGAATGCATAATCACAGATCTAGAGAGAAATCTAAGTTTAGGAGAGTTTAATATGAGAGAAAATGGTGGTATACGACCTTGGAACCTTTGAGAACCTTAGATAGGAATGAAGAAATGAAAATTTCATACGAAGCTCCCTTTTTATAGAAAATTTTTTAAAGGCGTCAGCTTCAGCATGATGTCACCAATGACCTCAGTGTTGACATCAGCATGATGTCACTAGTGACATCGACATGCTATCATTGTTGACATCAAGAGTTACTGTACATACGCGATTGTACTGTTCACAAAGTACTACAGATTTTTCTCAATAATATACTAAAGACAGTAAAAGTCCTAACTTTTTATGTTGGGTATTAATAACCAATCTAGTAACTGTTTTTGTTTGTTAACACTATTAATCTAGAGAATACTCTTATTTATCAATAACAAACAATTTTTTCAATGGTGTCAACATTTGTTCTTAATGTTCGTCCACAATGCTCATCAATATTTACTCTGAATTTAATCTTCATTGTGTCATCAATGAAAAATATGCAGTGTTTATGTTGTCATTAATGTTTATCAGCAGTATTCATCATTGCCGTCAATGTTCATCAATAACTAGTATTCATTGTTAATAGTCATCAATATGTAGTGTTCTTCAAAGTTGTGTACTAATAAGTTAGTGAAGAAAACATAAAATGAAGCAAGTTAAAATTATTGATGTACTTAATAAGAGTTCGTGTTTGTCAATGGTATAGCCGAACTCCTTAATAGAAACTAAAAAATGTAAGTAAAAGTTTGTGTTTGTTATCCCTAATTTATGTTATTTTACTTGCACGTGCCTCTTAAATTTTAAATTTTGAATTGATTCTATATCAGTTTCAGAAATAATCAATGTAAAAGTTTTATACATTGATTGTTTTTGAAATCGATGTACAAAGTATTTTTTATATTAGTTTCAAAAATAACTGAAGTAAAAGGTATATTTATTTTATATTAATTCTAAAAATAATCGACATAAAAAGTACTATTTTTTATATCAGTTCTAAAAATAATCGTCACAAAAAGTATTATTTCTTATATTGATTCTAAAAATAATAGATCTAAAAAGTACTTTTTGCATCAATTCTTAAAACAATATTAAGTAAAAAATTATGCAATTTTTCATCAGATTTATTTACTGTCATTAACTTATAGTTATATAACTTTTAACATAATACTTCGATTTACACAAATTATATATCTATTTCTAATAATTTTTTAATATCCATCCAAAGTAGACACCCAAAAGTGGTTTGCGCAAATATTTCTTTTTTAAATTTTAATGCTTTATCTATTTTTTTAATTTTTTTTTACTTTTTACACAAGTTATTTTTACAATTGATTTTAAAAAAATTTTGCTATTTTCAAAAATATTACCGCACATTTTATTAAATTAGTTACTTATTAAGAAATATAAAGGTATGTTATAGTAAACGTGTTTTTGTAGTAGTGCCATCCGAGTTAAATTATTTAATCCTTTTTCCATCTTATTTAAAAGTAAAGAAACAAATACCATTAGGAACTAGTTTGTAAAATATTTTCCTGTAGAAACTATTATATAATTTTTTCATATAAAGACTAAAATCAAAGGCAAAGTAGGTATGGAGACCGAAATTAAAATTTAACCATAAAAAAAGTTAAACTTAAAACAGATTTTTAATATTATAGATATAGACCTTACTGAAACCAAGTTAGATAATAGACTAAAGTTTACAAAATAATCACAGCAGAAAAGGTAACAAAATAATCCACTTTGGAAACAATGATTCGCGTTATTTTATTTAACCAATTGAATACAGCAAAGAAAGAGAACGACAAATCAACGAAACATATCGCGAATTACGAAGTGATACAGGAAGCACAAAACAATTTGCAGTTCAACCAAAAAGAAATACAAAGAAGAAAACGACAATCCAAAAACATAGTTAAGGCTACAATGAATGTATGTCAAGACATGAAGCGGCAATGTCGAGTTACATGCTCAAACGTTGGAATCAAAAGCTGCCATATTTTCTGTCTTGCCATATATAACACACAAGTGTGGCCATGCATTGGTGCAAGACATCATTCACATACATTTTGCATTCACAATAATTTAGCAAGTAAAGCATGGCTTCCCCTGCCCCCAAATTCCCCACCTTTATGTTGCTCTGCGTTGTCCTCGTCCTGTTTTCTACATGGGGTACAATTACAACTAACTAAATGATTGCTCTTTTTTACTATTTATAAGAAACTATTGTCAATATTTTTATAGTTTAAATTATTAAAAAAACAAAGAATCACTTTAAAATCCATTGATTGGTTAATTGTTTTTATAGTCTTATTTATTATGAAGTTTGTGTTGATGAGACATCCACTCATTACCTGTATAACTAATTAGTTATAGACATTGTTTTCCTTGACAAATGCAGAGGTACAAGCAGAACCTTGTCGATGTCGTAATGGTCTGGTACTTGTTTAAACTCTAATGGCTGTAAAGATCAATGCATCAGTCAGGAAAACGCTATTTTCGGGGGTTGTCACCAAGATGGCTTTGGTTTTGCGTGTTTCTGTTTCTACCACTGCGGAACTCAACCATGCTAACTCTTCAACCATGTCTCACCAACGTCACCTTTTATGTTTGCAATATAATAATTGAAGCAATGTGTTATCGGTTTGATAAATTATTGCTTTCTGAAAATAAGATAATGTTTTGTTTTATTTCTAAAAGCTTTATTTAGTTTTAATCCCTAAATAAAATGACATGGTTTTAGTTTCTCACTCAGAACTAAATTTATGTTATTTTTATAATTTTGGGACTAAAATTTAATAAAATTATATATTGTTAAAAATCAATAATTTTTGTCTCTAATACGTCTCTGGCTGATGTTGATGTTTTACTCTAAACTTGAACAATAAACCTTGAAATTTTTCGTGAATTATAATATTTCCAATGCATGCGTTGCTTTTAACAACCGTGACATTATGTCATATTATGTCGTACGCTCTCTTGTTAATTGTTTATTTTGTGGCAAATTGTAATATTCAACGACGCTTTGAAACCACAATAAAGACAAATTGTTATATCTCAATATGTACACGATATGGAAGGCATTTGACAACTGCTGATGCCTTGTGTGCGTTTTATCGTTAGTAATTGTTATGTTTAAGAGCTTACGTTAATCTCTGGTTTCACGCAAAGAGATTTCTTTCTAACTAATTAACAAAAATTTTAATTGTCATGCGCTCAGACGCAAATTTTTATTTTAGTATTTGATTAAATCAAGTTTAGTAGTTAAACTTATTCATTATTATTCAACTATACAAGTACTGTACATGTAATACCTTAATTTAATTTTTTAAAATAAATAAATTTCACAATAAGTAGGAATAATAAAAACAAATTTCATTCAAGTGATTCCTGTTGCAACCGAGGTCACGAAATTTATTAAAGAAAACATTGAAAAAAATTTTAATTAAAAAAAATCTTTAAAACTAGATTTGAGCTTGGGAGTCATTTACGTGTAAGGAAGGTATTAGCATTTTACGACGTCCGTTGATTAAAACGGTTATTTTCTAATTAATTGTGAAAATTTTATTTTAACTTTAAAAATATTTATTTCATTCTAAAAGAAACCAATTAATATCTTTTTTTACTATTTTCAAATTTTTTATTATTATTATTTTTAAATTTATTTCTAATTTTTACAAAATTTTTAGGAGATTTTAATTTTATTTTTTTAAAATAAGGAAACACAATAAAAATTATTTGAATTAAAGGAATGAATTATTTGTAAAAATATTATTCTTTTTTTTTCATTTTTGTATTAAAGAAATATATAGTAAAACAAAAACTTATCTTAACACTTTATTTTTTTTATTTTCACATTTTCTTTATAAAAATTAAAAATAATTTTTTTATTTTCTATTTTTAAAATAAAATAAAAAATTTATTTTTAATTTTTATAAAGAAAATGTGCTAGTAATTAATCTTAATTTAAAATAATTTTAAAAATATTTTCAACCTGAAAAAGAATTTTTAAAAAAAAATTAGACTTGACAGATCAGGTTCCCACTCCTACATATCTTCTGTATGCAAGAGAAGAATCAAAGCTACCACGTAGTTTTTTTTTTCAAAAATTATGTTTTAAATAAGTTTCAAAGATTTTATTTATTTCTTTTTTTGTGAAAAACTTGATTTTTCTTTATTATTATTATTTTTAAGTAAATTCACTCCTGCACAGGGTTCAAGTTAGCACACAGCTACTCAATAAACTCTTACGATCTAAGCAACGTTGAAGGTGGATCCTCCACTCTATCAAAATTATTTGATTGTTGCGTGGATTCAAAAGACTCTTTTTTTAATAATGAAAAATTGATATACCTTTTAATATGAGATTTTTGCATGAAAAAAAAAGAAACAAACGAGAGACATACAAAATAAATAAACAAATACAAGAGCAAACAAAAATGATGAGTAAATAACTCTTATTCAATTTAAGAAATAAGTTTTTTTTTTTAGGTTAGGATATGCAAAGAAATTAGGGGTTTTAGAATGTATGAAAAGAAAGAATTTTTAAGATATGAAAAAATTAAATTTTTATTACTTGCAAAATTGTTAGGGTTGAAAAAAATATTTTGTTTTAGACCTTGCAAAAAATTGAATGATTTTAGGTTAGAAACAAATATTATTTTTAGGGTTTGCAAAAAAGGAATAATTTAGAGTTAGAAAAAAATAGTTTGTTTTTAGGGTTTGCAAAAAAAGTAATACTTGAAATTAGAAAAAAAATAATAATTTTCATGAATTTGGATTTTATTTTTTAGAGTTTGACTAAGAATTTTTATGATTAGGTTTACAAAAAAAAAAAAAGAGGATTTATCATTAAAAAAGGATTCTTTGAAAAAAAATTAGATTTTTTAAGATTTTGCAAAAGGAATGATTTTTGGGTAGAAGAAAAGGTTTTTTTTTTTTACAAAACGAACAAATATTTCATGTAAAAAAATTGGGATTTGTAGAAAGAAAAATTTTAGAGTTAAAAGGAAAATTAAAAATTTTGTAGGTTTATAAGAAAATGAAAAGTTTTTAAGTTAGATAAACTTGAATTTATTAAAGAAAAAACTTTAATACAGACGAAAGAAAAAACACAAAAAGATATGATGAGTAAAAGAAAAAAGGAACAACAAAAGAAAAAGGAAATAATAGTTCTTACCGAATGATAAAGATAAGTGGATTATATTTTTGTTGACTCATTTGTGATGAGTCAGAGTTTTTAAGTCGACTTTTCCTTCAACTTTCTAGATATGTTCTTTCCAATTGATCTCTAGGACTATGCTTTTAACTCTCAATTGATTTCTTTTTAGCTTTTTCCTCTTTCTCTTTATTTCTCGAGCTCTCTCTCGAGTCTCCTCTTTCTCTTCGTTTCCTGAGCTTTCTCTATTGAATTCTCTCTTTTTTTCTCTCTGTGCTCTCAAAGTATCTCCGTAAAAAACAATAAAAGATGTTCACCTCCAAAGTCCCCCCTTTGAAGACCTAAGCTTCCTATTTATAGGCATTTTCTAAAACTCTAGATCCTAATAAAGACTCCTTTATTTTCTGATGACCAGTAATCAATTTTTTTTCTTTTTTAATCTATTTTTCTAAAAATCTACTAACTACTTTGACCATTTCTAAATCTGATTTTACATTTAAAAATTAAAAATTTGAATTTAAATTTTAAATTACTTTTTTTATCTATTTTCTTAACCTCTTAAAAAAAGAAATTATTATATTTAATTTTTTGTTTTAAAATTTATTTTTGACAGGGACTCAGATAAAATTGGGTATTCACAATTCCCAATACATAGTTTCATTGAAATATTTCAAAATAAAGGTGAATTACAAATTTTGAATTAAGTAATTGCTACATGACTAATTCATATACATTAGAGTTTTTAAAACAATTTTCTACGTCCTATAGCAGTTTCATCTATCTCTTTACCGAGTTCAGTGTTGATCGTCTTGGTCACCTAAAAAAATAAATAAATAAACGTAAGCGTGAGTAGTCTACACTATCATACACAAGTACATAGACTCACCTTGTACATTCACACATTTACTAACATAATTTAAATTGTGTATCAAACAGGCACAAGATAATGCATTTCAACATTTCATTCCTAATTCACATATAGGTGCGCTCACTGCATCATCAAACAATTAACATACAACACTCACGTGCGCTCACTAGTCATGCTCACTATGACACTATGATCATAGATTCCTGATACCCTCAACCTCAAGGATTTACTCAGTTCACACTATGAATGTTTGCTAGCTCCCAATATACGGATACAACATGTGCGTTACTGAGTCTCTTAATCAAATGTGCTAGTCAAAGGTTAAGTCACGAGGAGATTGTGTGGCCTGTGGTGCACCCATGCTCATTGTTAGTATCACCACCACACTCTCTTCCCCAAGATATTTCTACCGCCTCCATCTTCCTTTGTCACGACCCTTTTTTATAAAGGACCGAGAACAT
The DNA here is from genome assembly GCA_024086825.1 of Abrus pulchellus subsp. cantoniensis. Classification (NCBI taxonomy): domain Eukaryota; kingdom Viridiplantae; phylum Streptophyta; class Magnoliopsida; order Fabales; family Fabaceae; genus Abrus; species Abrus pulchellus. The sequence continues at coordinate 20,874,922 of CM044056.1, forward strand.
TATTTCTACACCACATACTTATTTAAAAATAGGTAAATAATAGAGAATATAAGTATAAAAAAATTCACTTCTCATTTAAAGTAAAAATGAAGTTCCTTACAACAAATATCCAACAGATCAACATAATATTACATTTAGTTTATAATATTCAAAATACCAAAAAAAAATTATAATACGTGACTCCCTCGACATGAGGTCTCATATATAAAGAAAAAGGACTCTGATGCATTATTACTCACCTCCATCTTCTAACTTTTCTTCACTAGCCCCTCAGCCTGTGAAGTAGATGCAACACCTGCTACATCTGCTCACGTACCACCGTACGATCATCGCAGTACACACGCACACAACGACATAGAAAGAAATGCAAGGGTGAGCTTACCAAACATAAAATAGAATTATATATATATAGAGCAAAATATTTCTCACAGCAATAACCCCATGCATTTCCAGCCCATCTAATGCACAGCATGAAAACGGCTTCCAACTGGTTTCACAGCCTAATTAATCCAGAAGGAACCGAGCCGGTCCGGGAGCGACCCATTCAGGTATCTGGATCCAGACAAAGACAAAGACAAGCTCAAGCATGAACTTACCGTTACATGTCTACCCACCTAAACATGTAACTCGGCTCTATAATGATGCAAAACATATATCTCAGCATGATGCACGCCACCAAAATTATTTTAACAGCTCAACTACGGCAGTTTATAATAAATCAGCCAAAATCTCAGCATTTAAACTAATTAACAACGATTCTGACTTAGAAAATAGCTTTTATTCAATAGATCTAACAAAATCATATCAAAATATCTTGAAATAGCATATTAAACCGTTCAAAACATAGTTCATAGGTTAAAGTAAACTCCCCTTACCTCAGAAAGATGATTCACACTAGATCTACCGAATATTACTTGATTATAACAAAAATTCACCGAAGATTCAGCTTTAGAACGGAGTTTCTCCTAATAACACCATGAATTTCTATAAGAAAGAGAAGGAGAAGAGAAACGAACGGTAAATCTAGCTTCAAACTTAAAGAAACTTACTTCCAATCCTTCAGAATAGATGTAGAATCTCAGATCTGGCGAGAAATCTAAGTTTAGGAAGGTTTAGTATGAGAGAAATGGTGGTTTACGGCCTTAGAACCTTTGAGAACCTTGGATAGAGGTGAAGAAATGAAAATTTTGTGTGAAGCCCCCTTTTTATAGAAAATTTTCGAAATTCACTGTTCACGCCGAAATTTACTGTTCACCGCCGGAAAACACTGTTCACAGCCTTACTGTTCATGCCAGAAAATACTGTTCAGGGAACTATTTCATGCCGGAAATACTGTACACGCGTACTGTACACGCACTGTACGCGTATGTGACGTCGCCGATGACGTCAGCTGTCACTGTACATACGCAGTTTGTACTGTTCATACACGGTTTGTACGCGGTTTGCACTGTTCATTGCACTGTTCATACACGGTTTGTACTGTACATACGCGGTTGCACTGTTCATTGCACTGTTCATACACGGTTTGTACTGTACATACGCGGTGCACTGTTTATTGCACTGTTCATACACGGTTTGTACTGTACATACGCGGTTGTACTGTTCATTGCACTGTTCATTGCACTGTTCATACGGTACTGTTCACTTTTTTTTTTTTTTAATAATTTCAAACTCCATCTAAATATATTCCAATACCAAATAATCCTTCAATTAACATTGAACAAGTATAAAATATTATAGATTACTCAATAATAAATTAGAAGCCTGACAATTCTCCCCCCGAAAATAAATTTTCGTCCTCGAAAATTTCATTCCCCAGAGAAAAGATGAGGGTACAACTCTCTCATTCTTTCTTCTAACTCCCATGTGGCATCACCAGTTATTTGGTCCCAAACAACCTTTACTAACCGAATAGACTTACCTCTAAGTTTCTTAACTCTAGTTTCCTCGATACGAGCATTTGGGACCTCCACGGACAAGTCATCTCGTAACTCCACAACATCGGGCTCAATTACATGAGACAAATCTGGAACATACTTCTTTAATCTGCGACACATGGAAAACATTATGTATTCCAGGACAACCGAGGTGGTAACGCTAATTCATAGGCTACTCGGTCCTCGACGATGTAATATCTGATACGGCCCTATGAACTTAGGTGTTAACTTCTTGGCTCTTAAGGCTCGCCCCACACCTGTAGTGCGTGATACTCTTAAGAATACATGATCACCAACCTCAAATTCTAGGGATCTTCTGCGTCGGTCAGCATAAGATTTCTTTCGACTTTGGGTAGCTCTTAGCTTTTCTCTAATAAGTTCAACTTTCTCCTTAGTTTCTTGCAGCATTTCAGGTCCAACCATCAAATGTACTCCATCTTGGAACCAACAGATAGGGGTTCTACACCTTCTACCATACAGAGCTTCAAATGGTGCCATATCTATACTCGAATGATAGCTATTATTATAAGTGAATTCTACCAAAGGAAGCATATCCTCCCAATTACTCCTCTGCTCTACAATGCAAGTCCGCAATAAGTCTTCTAAGGTCTGAATAGTACGCTCAGATTGACCATCTGTTTGCGGATGGTATGCAGAACTCAACCTCAACTCGTGTGCCCATAGATTCTTGGAAACTACGCCAAAGCGGGAAGTGAATCGAGGATCCCTATCAGAGATAATACTAGAAGGTACTCCATGCAACCTGACAATCTCTCTAATGTACAATTCTGCTAATTTCTCCAAGCTAAAGGTCATGTTAATTGGCAAGAAATGTGCACTCTTGGTTAGCCTATTAACTATGACCCACACTGCATCATGATTCCTAACTGTTCTAGGTAGATGGGACACAAAGTCCATAGTCACATGGTCCCACTTCCACTCTAGAATTTCCATCGTTTGTAACTCTCCTGGAGGGCTTTGGTGCTCCGCTTTTGCCTTTTGACAAGTCAAGCAGGCTTTAACAAACTCAGCTATCTCTCGCTTCATGCCTGGCCACCAAAACATCTGCTTTAAATCTTGATACATCTTGGTAACACCAGGATGAATGTTGAGACTACCCTTATGTCCTTCTTCTAGAATTGCTCTCTTTAATTTAGTATCTCTAGGGACACAAACTCGACCTTGACATCTGGGAATACCATCAACACTTTTACTGAAACCCTTTGTCTTATCTGTCCCTAAGAGAAATACAATCCGACATAACATTGGATCCCACAATTGTTTATCTTTAATTTCCTGTAAGAAATTATTAGTCACCACAATTCGGCTACAACTAATCTTTTCGGGTGATAAGTCCACATGTATGTTCAGGTCTCGGAATTGTTCTACCAAAAGGGTTTCACTGACTCTTAGGGAGAATGCCTGAACCACATTCCTACTTAATGCATCGGCCACCACGTTAGCTTTTCCTGGATGGTATTGGAGCTGAAAATCATAATCCTTAAGGAATTCCACCCAACGTCTCTGCCTCATATTTAACTCTCGCTGATCAAATAAATACTTCAGACTCTTATGATCACTATATACATCGAACTGAGCTCCATAAAGATAGTGTCGCCACACCCTCAGAGCAAAGACTACAGCAGCTAACTCAAGGTCTTGAATCGGGTAATTTCGCTCATGAGTTCGTAATTGACGAGATGCATAAGCTACCACTCTTTTATCTTGCATCAACACACATCCCAATCCCTGATGAGAAGCATCACAGTACACCTCAAACGGTCGACTAGTATCAGGGAGAATCAACACCGGCGAAGAAGTTAGTCTCTGTTTTAACTCATTAAAGCTTTGTTCACATTCCTCAGTCCACACAAAGGGTTGATCACGGCGAGTTAACCGTGTTAATGGTGCAGCTATCTTCGCGAATCTCTCTATAAATCTCCGGTAGTAACCTGCTAGGCCCACAAAACTACGAATCTCTGAGGCTGTCTTCGGCCTTTCCCACTGCAACACCGCTTCAACTTTGGAAGGATCAACTGCAATTCCTTTAGCTGAAATAACATGACCAAGGAACTTCACTTCCTCTAGCCAAAACTCACACTTAGACAGTTTAGCATACAACTGTTTTTCCCTTAAAACATTAAGTACAGTCCTCAAATGCTCTTCATGTTCCTCTGACGAACTAGAATAAATTAAAATATCATCAATAAAGACTACCACAAATCGATCCAGGAAAGGTCTAAAGATCCGATTCATGTAGTCCATAAACACAATGGAGCATTTGTAACTCCAAAAGGCATCACTATATACTCATAATGACCATATCTAGTGCGAAAAGCAGTCTTAGGAATATCTTCATCCTTCACTCGAATCTGATGGTACCCAGACTTCAAATCAATCTTAGAGAATACTTTAGCACCTCTCAGCTGGTCCATCAAATCATCGATTCGCGGCAATGGGTACTTGTTCTTAATTGTCAACTTATTCAACTTACGATAATCCACACATAATCTAGAACTTCCGTCCTTCTTTTTCACCAAGAGAACTGGGGCTCCCCAAGGCGATACACTTGGTCTAATCATCTGTTTACGCATTAGATCCTCGATCTGCTCCTTAAACTCAATTAACTCTTTTGGCGCCATTCTATACGGTACTACAGACACTGGCTCAGCTCTAGGAATCAAATCTATAGCAAACTCTACCTCTCTACGTGGAGGTATTCCAGGAATATCCTCTGGGAAAATCTCAGGGAATTCTCATACTACTGGTATTGACTGAAGGCTTTGCTCCACTTCTGCATTCATAACTCCCAACAAAACAAAACAAGATACTCCCTCACCTAAGGATGTTTCTACTGGGCGAGTAGAAATCAATTCTACACAATCTTGCTGCTCAGGAAAGATTAAACACCTCCGGCCACAATCAATTAGCACACGATTGGCAGTTAGCCAATCCATACCCAGGATTACATCTAACCCTGACATCGGGATACAAATAAGATTTACTTTGTATCTTCGTCCCTCAATTGCTATGGGACACCTAACACAAACCGTCGAAGTCTTAATTGAACTTAAAGTAGGTGTCGATACTACTAAGTCTCATCCTAGATCACCCACCGGTAATCCGAAGTTTCTCACACAATTGTCCGCAATAAAAGAGTGTGTGGCTCCAGAATCAAACAACACAGAGAGAAGTACTTACCACAGCCTCCATGGCGTGAGCCATTTGGTTCACGTCAACAGGAGGAGCAGGGTTTGCAACAGATTTTCTCGGTCTAGCCATCCTAATATATAGACTAGCTTAGATTACTAATGTTTAACACATTCAGCAATACCACCACATAGCTATATTCACATATTCAGCTTACAGTAATATATTCATATTTAGTATGTCATAACAATTTAATCAATTTAGCACTGAGCACAACGTCATATCAGCATTTCAAACAACATAGCAAACACATTTATCTCAGCAATCATGTACAATCTTAGCTTAACAACCTATTATTCACGTAGCATGAATCACCTATAGCTCACCCAGTATCATATACCAAAATTTTCTATATCTGTCGTGTCTGAGAACTGAGGTGATCAAGCTCGTTCCCTCACAACTTGATGAATAGAAATTATGATATATGATTCACAGTTAAAACTTATATGTCTAATATGCACAACTGACGCCTAACAACCTCACCCCGTAGGTTTACCTAGACCATGCTCTGATACCACTAAAATGTCACGACCCTTTTTTATAAAGGACCGAGAACATTATTTCTACACCACATACTTATTTAAAAATAGGTAAATAATAGAGAATATAAGTATAAAAAAATTCACTTCTCATTTAAAGTAAAAATGAAGTTCCTTACAACAAATATCCAACAGATCAACATAATATTACATTTAGTTTATAATATTCAAAATACCAAAAAAAAATTATAATACGTGACTCCCTCGACATGAGGTCTCATATATAAAGAAAAAGGACTCTGATGCATTATTACTCAACTCCATCTTCTAACTTTTCTTCACTGGCCCCTCAGCCTGTGAAGTAGATGCAACACCTGCTACATCTGCTCACGTACCACCGTACGATCATCGCAGTACACACGCACACAACGACATAGAAAGAAATGCAAGGGTGAGCTTACCAAACATAAAATAGAATTATATATATAGAGAGCAAAATATTTCTCACAAAGAATAACCCCATGCATTTCCAGCCCATCTAATGCACAAAGCATGAAAACGGCTTCCAACCGGTTTCACAAACCTAATTAATCCAGAATGGAACCGAGCGGTCCGGAGCGACCCATTCCGGTATCTCGGATCCGTGACAAGACAAAGACAAAGCTCAAAGATGAACTTACCATTACATGTCTACCCACCTAAACATGTAACTCGGCTCTATAATGATGCAAAACATATATCTCAGCATGATGCACGCCACCAAAATTATTTTAACAGCTCAACTACGGCAGTTTATAATAGATCAGCCAAAATCTCAGCATTTAAACTAATTAACAACGATTCTGACTTAGAAAATAGCTTTTATTCAATAGATCTAACAAAATCATATCAAAATATCTTGAAATAGCATATTAAACCGTTCAAAACATAGTTCATAGGTTAAAGTAAACTCCCTTACCTCGTAAAGATGATTCACACTAGATCTACCGAATATTACTTGATTATAACAAAAATTCACCGAAGATTCAGCTTTAGAACGGAGTTTCTCCTAATAACACCATGAATTTCTATAAGAAAGAGAAGGAGAAGAGAAACGAACGGTAAATCTAGCTTCAAACTTAAAGAAACTTACTTCCAATCCTTCAGAATAGATGTAGAATCTCAGATCTGGCGAGAAATCTAAGTTTAGGAAGGTTTAGTATGAGAGAAATGGTGGTTTACGGCCTTAGAACCTTTGAGAACCTTGGATAGAGGTGAAGAAATGAAAATTTTGTGTGAAGCCCCCTTTTTATAGAAAATTTTCGAAATTCACTGTTCACGCCGAAATTTACTGTTCACCGCTGGAAAACACTGTTCACAGCCTTACTGTTCATGCCGGAAAATACTGTTCAGGGAACTATTTCATGCCGGAAATACTGTACATGCGTACTGTACACGCACTGTACGCGTATGTGACGTCACCGATGACGTCAGCTGTCACTGTACATACGCGGTTTGTACTGTTCATACACGGTTTGTACGCGGTTTGCACTGTTCATTGCACTGTTCATACACGGTTTGTACTGTACATACGCGGTTGCACTGTTCATTGCACTGTTCATACACGGTTTGTACTGTACATACGCGGTGCACTGTTCATTGCACTGTTCATACACGGTTTGTACTGTACATACGCGGTTGTACTGTTCATTGCACTGTTCATTGCACTGTTCATACGGTACTGTTCACTTTTTTTTTTTTTTAAATAATTTCAAACTCCATCTAAATATATTCCAATACCAAATAATCCTTCAATTAACATTGAACAAGTATAAAATATTATAGATTACTCAATAATAAATTAGAAGCCTGACATCCTTACCCCCAGTGTATCGCTGAACCATTCATAGTTTTTCAACATATTCAACATGTCATTCACACGAATTGTCGCCTATTTCATATTATTCAATATCAACCAATGACATGCCTAACACACATTCACCCACATTCACATTCATCTTATGATATTTGCTTTCACACATGGCACGTATGCCTACATTCAATCTCATTAAATTCAACATCAAGTTTCCATAAAACTCTACCATCATCATGTCACTTTATCACACATAATATCAACCAATGTCTAATACGTCACGTCCAACACAAAATATCCATCAAACACATATGTTCCTACATTCTATCTCAATCACATTGTCACATATAGCAAAACACAAGAATTTTCAACAAAAATGAGATAGGGTAGTGTCTCCCCTTACCTTAGATCGAAGACCCAACATGAAATCAACAGTGAAAATGCTCCCCACATAAATTTTTATCCTAGACACATGAAAAATCCATGAGAAACTGAGAAACCCAAGAAGAAGGATGAAAACTGAAACCTTAACTCTTAGAACACTTCTCCAAGCGCCCTAAACACGAGTTCAACCTTCAATTTAGCTCACAAACGGCTTTGGAGGAAGTTTGATCGGTGAAATAAGGTTGAGAAGAGAGGAATGGGAAATGAATTTTCTAAACCCTAAACCCTTCAAGTACCCCTATGAGTTATGACACTCTCACTACAATGAGACACCTTTCGCTACAACGAGGAGCCTCTCACTGTAGCTATGAGTCTCTCACTGCAGCGAGAAGGCAACAGAATAACGCTCTTCACCTAGAACCTTCTCGAGAACGCAACAGAATAACGCTCTTCACCTAGAACCTTCTCGCTACAGTAAGAATGTCCCCTACAACACATACTTAGCCTATTTCTTAGTCCAATTCCAATCACACTCAATCCTCAATACACAACCAACATTCACATCATTAAACATATACACCTATACTCACATCATCTTATATATATCAATTGCACATCATCATACAAACCAAATACACATTTATATAGCAACTCGCATATTTATTAATAATCAAAATATTATTACAAAATTTAGAGCGTTACAGTACACATCACGTAGCGATTTCAATTAAAGACACAATATTTTAAAAAATAATTATAGTTTAAGGATAAACACTCCAGCATTTGACTATAAGTCGCGTAAGAGTGATATAACTTAAGTTGTACAAAGATTCTACACCTATATATAAGCGTAGAGTATGTTCATCTCTAAACAAAACATAAGACGACAAAGACATTAGCCTGTCGTCCATCTCCATCTCACCTGGGCGAGATGTCATCCCAAAGAGTAGGGTATTTTTCCTATGAATCCTTGCCTGAGTGATTCCTCTTCGCCTGTGCGAGATCTTAGCTCGCTTGGGCGATATCACTCTTACTTGAGCGAGGTGATAGTTGGACAAAATTTATTCTATCTTGCTTGAGCAAGATTACCCTGAAATAAGATGTTTCTAGTCGTTAAGTCTCGCTTGAGTGAGATTCCCTGTACCAACTTCTCATAAAACTCTTCATAATTCACTCTTAAACCCATCCTAATATCATTTAACATTATATAACTCAACACTTTCTAAGTAATGAAAAAGAGGATGCTACATAAATTACAAATCAAATCAAATTTATATAACTTATATATTTTAAAATAATAACATATTTCTAGATTTAAAATAAAATGACATAATTTTAAATTTTAAAAGTTCAATTGTTTATCTATAAAGATCAATTGTAATGCACATTAAAGAAAGTCTTTTAAAGGATCATAATGCTCTCTACCAAGTCTAAAATATTTTAAATAGTTTCATTTTGAGTTCTATAATATTATTAACTAATAATTTATTTTTCACGTTAAATATAAATGTTTAAATAGGTCTTTTCATACAATTATTTTGAGTTTTATAATATTTTATTTATTTATTTACTAATCAATTGATTCTAACGTTAAATATGAGTTAAACCATAATACTTAACCTTTTCTAAAATGTTTAAAGTTTTATTTTCAATTTAACTATTTTTAAGTGATAATTCTTATTAATTCAAGAATGAATAGATTTAACATGTAAAAGTATATTAATAAATACAATAATTTCTTTAGGACCAACAATAATTAATTAAAATTTTTAAAACTACTATATATTATTGCAAAAGATTGTACTATTTGCAATATGACTGATAGAAACATATGTAAAGATAATATTTCAAACAATTTCTCCTGAAACCAATTTTAGTTATGAGTTTATGTCATATACTAGAAAACTTATATAATGTCAAGTTATCTTAAAAAAAAGGGGTAAGGGAAGAAGCAAAGAAATTTTTGCCATATGATGCTATTTTTATTTATCTTTAGTTAAATAAAATTTTTATTTGTTAATTTTAGAATAAGAAAAGAAAAGATAAGCGAATCAAAGTTAAGAATGCAGGGCATGAAAAAGAATACTACTTAGTTATAAATTTAAAGAAACATCAATAGTTATACTTTCTTACTTACAATATTTTACTTTAGATATTAAAATATTAAAATATAAGTTATTTACTAAATCCTTCAAATTTTATATAATTAATAATTAAAATGATGTACAAATAAATAAATATAATTAAACTCTCATTTAAGTTTCTGAAAAATAAAAAATATCACATTAGTATTTAACTTTTATCTTTGACACATTGTTAATAAACAATAATAGAATGTTAATATATTACGTTAAATGACACGTGTCATTTATTGCGTAACATTAAATAAGTCACATGATTACAATGGAAGAGACACTTTAACTTAACAAAAAAAACTACTAAAACATGATATAGCTATATAGTCTTTTGAAACCATGATATAACTTAACAAAAGTTATATTATCATTTTTCAATAAATCCTGAAAAACCTCCTGTGAATCCTCAAGTCTTTCACCTTTGCGTAGTCTATCAATAATTATTGTGTATGTGTATACACCTTGATGAATGCCCCTGTCTATGACATTATTGAACAATGCAATTGCCTGATCTAGATGATGGTTTTTGAATAATGCGTCTATTAGGGAACTGTAAGTAAGTTACTGTATTTGGAAGGGAACTGTAGGTAAGTTACTGTATTTGGAACCATACAACCATACCGTTGCAATGCATGTCTTTGAAGAGAACCATGGTTTCAACCACCGTTTTAATCTTGCATAATCCACTGATCAGTGTGATATAGCTATGTAGACCAGGGGTTACTCCATCTCGAATCATGTTGTTAAATACACATTTCGCATTCTTTACTTCATTAACAATGCAATAGCCCTTTGTTAAAGTATTATAAGTAACAACATCAGGTTTCACCCCATCTTTTATCATCACAGCTAACACATTTTTAGCTTCTCTCACTTTTCCTTCCTTACTAAGTGCATCAACCAATATGTGTAGATATAAACATTTAGGTTGACTCTTTTCAATACCATTTCATTGATCAAACCAACAGCTTCCTTTGCTCTACCTTTGCTCTACCCAAAAGAAGCCATAGAGCAGACTATTGTAGGTGACAACGTGAGGATAGATATTCTTGACAACCGTCTCTGATAAAAAATCGCATGCCTCAGTCAGAAGTTTATCTTTACACAAGCTATCAATGATTACACTGTACATTACCACATCAGGCTGAATCAATTGCCCTTCAATCTTTCTAAGCAAACGAATGGCAGCTCTCTTTTCTCTCCTTTTACATAATCCATTGATCAGCGTCCCATAACTAACTTGGTTCATCTGGAATCCTCGTGCAACCACCTTGTCATGAAAAAGCAGTGCTTTTCTAACATTACCATCAAGACAGAGACCATTCATGAGTGTAGTGAAGGTTAACGTGTGTTCGGCTGATAACCAATCTGAAGATCTTGGCCAATACCGAAAAAGCTAAGGTCATGTGAAGCAGGCATAAACAATTGATGTGAATTCAAAAGTAAAAATGTCTGGCGCAATTCCCTTGAATCCCAAACGATGAATAAGGGAAAGGACAGTGTGGTAATGCTTAGTCTTGACAAGAGACCCCAAAATCTTGTTAAATTGACGAATGGATGGTTAAGGACGAGTATTGAGCATGCGATTTAAGGAGGCAACAGCATCATCAACATCAACGTGGTGAATGAATCGGGTTTGGAGTGAGAACGAAGGAAAGCAGAGAAGAAAAGGAGGAAACTTTGGAACAGAGAGCCCAAAGGAAGAGCTTAACCTTGAGAATGACATTCGGAATATCAAAGTCTGAGTTAGGAGAAGATGTTTTGTGGTTTGGTTTTGGAGTGACTGGGGAAAGAATCATGAATGGTAGTGTGTGCAAGGTTTTGCCTGTTATTTTTAGATTAATCGATTTTTTGTAATCTTTAGGATTTAATATCTTTATCTCACCCTTGGAATAATGTTAGATAGTTAATTTTAGATTCACAAATAATAATAGAGTTATTAATTTAGTTAGAAAAAATATTAATATTTTTTTATTTTTAGATCTTAGAATAATTTATTTAACGAAAGTATAAAATATTTTTTAAATTTACTGGAAACACAATAAGTGTTCTGTATAGATTATTTAAATTATGAATGATATTAAGTAAGATTTTACGGATTTTTTTAGATTAAATTAAAAGAAAAAAAGATAATAATAATAAAAAAAATTATACACATGAGTATATAAACTTGTATCAATTATGTTTATAGAAGTTACCCACAATTTATTAATTAAAATATGTATTTTTATAAATTAATAAAGTATAAATATTAAAAAAATATAAAATATTTTTAAAAACTTTAAATAACATCAATTTTTCCTTTCTTATATTTTTTTTATTAAAGTATTAAAAAATTAATCATGTTTAATATTATATATATTAGATACTAAAAAAAATTGACTTAGCTATAATTAGTTTTTTTCTCTAATTTCAAGGGTATTAGAATTAAGTTTTGTGGTTGTTAATGACTTAAATTGTATATGTTATTAATTTTTTGGATGATAATATAATCTCAATGCATTAAATTCTAAAGTTATTTTAATTTTAAAAGTTTATATATTAATGTTAGAAATTACAATAATTTATATTTGACTATGATTTAGGTGTGCAATTATCTTGTAGAAATAAATTTCGCATAAATTTAGATTTGTACAGTAAAAAATTACTATAATATAGGCAATTATAAGATTTATGCATTTAAAATATTAATTTTACATTATAATTTTATTAAATTATTAAAATAATTCAAAAGTAATTTTAAAATTTTCTATAATCTATTGTAATAAGTTATTTTTTTGTGTATCATGTAAAAAAAATTAGTTCCTTTATTTAAAAAATATACAAGTGAAAATCTCAATATTCTATGTTATTAACTTATACAAAAGAAATTGGTAACAAAAACTACTTTCTATTATATCTTTTATATCATGAAAATTAGTATTTATGACTCTAACCATATTCAAAAAAATTATAAAAAAATATAATAAAGTAGAGTTAAATATAAAAAACGAAAATGAATATAATAATAAAAATAATAATAGAATAAATATTTTTTCGTATTTCACTTTGAATATATTTTAAAAAATATATATTTTCATGTCAATCATGAATTTATTTAATTATATTAGCTTAATTCAATGACATAAGAATAGTAAATATTTTTTCTATTAAAATTAAAAAATAATTTTTGAGATTTACTTTCTTAATAAATATATTGTATGTAATATTATAAAATAACTATTTATATGTGAGATTAATATTTATTTTTTATGATATAAATATTTATATTATTATATATGCAATCATTTATTTGAGTAATATAAATATTTATATAAATTTTTTAATCTCTTATTTTGCATAAAAGTAAAATTTTAAAAACAAAATAATATAAATTGAAATATATAATAATATCACTTAAAACAAAAATATTTTCTCATCTAATGAATAAACATTAGGATTATCTAAATGTGTGTGATAGATTTTTTTTTTCATAAATTCCAAGTTACCTATTTAGTTAAATTAAATAATTGATGCAAAAAATTGATATTATCAATTACATTTTTTATGTTATTCAGTTTAATTTTCATTTCTTATATTCAAAATTAAACAAACTCATTAATATAAATTCATATTAAATTTTTTGTTCTATTGTTATATAAATATTAAATATTATTTTAAAATATATGTATTTTTTTAAAATTGAGTTTATTTAATTTATAATTTATATATACCAAGTTATACTTTATAATTAAAATTAATATTTTTAACATTTTTTATATTATTAAATCTTTAACTTTTTACTTAATGAGTATTCTCTATTAAATTAAAAATTATATATTTCTAAAAGACTCAGTTAATTATCATATTTAACATATTAGAAGATCATATACCAATTTTATTAATAAATTTATATATTAAAAATGAAAAAGAATACTATTACATAGTTTATTATAAAATTTAAAAAATATTAAAAAAATATTTATTACTTAATATTCAGTTTATGATTTAGATATTAGTATAAATTTATATAAAAACATTTGTGTGAAATAAAACCTTAAAAATTTAATAATAATTCCAATTTTATTAACTCTCTTTTTTCTTTCTTTTTCTTTTTTCTTTGGACTGTCAAACAAAATTTTAAAAATTATTTCGACAACAAAATAAAATTTATTCATTCTAAAAACGACATTAGTGATTAAGTAGTACACGAAAAGTTTTTTTCATAAACTTGAGACTATCTAATTATTATATAATTATTAATGTTAAAGAATTGATTCAAATCATTTTAATGTGATAAACCAATTTTAAAAAATTTGAAATTGAATAAATCAATAATTAAAAAAAAATTTAATGGAACTCAATTCAATTTTTAGTTTGGGAATTCAAAATAAACTAAACTGAACTACAAAATTCATATATTTTTTCTATTCTATTATTATATAAACATTATCTAATAATATATTATAGTGAATATATTTATTTTTTAAAATTAAGTTTATTTTATTTGTAATTTAGTCTAAATTTATATTTTTAGTGAGATTTAATTATTTTAACATTGTTTTAAATTTATTAAATATTTTTATTTTTATTTAATATGTTTCATTTCTTGAATAAAAAATTATATTTAATAAAAGATTGAATTTATATTTTCATTAATTAAATTTTATTTGTTTACTAACCAAAAAGTGTAGATAGAATGACTTATAAAATGAGGTAAATATTGAAGCAATTTATCCGATTCAAACCAATAAAGACTTAATTAGTTTAATTTAATTTTTTTATAAATAAAATATATATTATTAGAAAGAGTTCAAGGAGAACTTAAAATTTAAATACATAAAGAAAAAAAAATCAACACTTACCCAAAAATATAACAAAACAAAAACATACTCATGCTAAGTTAAGGCAGATACAATTTTTTGAGATTAGATACCAAAAAGCTAACAAAATAGTTTCTCCTTTACTAACAAGTAATAGTTAAATTCAATCTTTAAATCTATTCAAATTAAAATACACGTTTATTTGTTAATTGATTCTAACTTTTTACCTTAGAACTGATTTAAATTAATTGCAAACACCTTGTATAATTATTTAGAAAGTTGTTTAAAATTTATCAAACTAAAACTTGATTCAATGTATTGTTGTGTGCATGACACATGTGAGTTGTGCAAATAATTATATAAATAAAGTTATTACTTAAAAAAATTGTAATATTTTAATCTTTGTGTAATATAATATTTGTTTTTATAATTTAAATATTTAATTTTTGTTATGCAAATTGTAAAACATGTGTAAAATTAATTATTAACAAAACTTCATTTTGATCCCCTAGAGAGTTTATGTCTGGCATTTTCCTCCCGAAAATATTAAAAATGTCACATTAATTTTTTACTTCCATCTCCGTCAGGCACTTAAGTCCCTACATGCAGACCGTAACATCCTCGTTTTTGCTAAACGATTAATTTATTAATATAGTTAATAAGTTAAAGTATAGTATTTGATTTTTTGAGAAAAATTGGGATAGAATTAGCATGAGATGATTTTTACAAAATTGTTACGTATATTTTTAAGAAATTTTTAGTAATTTTTAATTTTAAAATTTTAAAATTTCAAAAAATGTCAATTTGTATTGGTTAAAATTGCTGTATAATGATAAAAATAATATTTTATTTTAAAAATAACAATAATAATAATAAAAATTATAAAAAAATTATATTATATTTATAAATATTATTTGGAATATAAAAATAATTTTTTTTGTAATTAATGAGTATTTTTAGATTTTCTGGTTAATTTTAAGTAAACTAGTTATATGCTCAAGTAGAAATTGTGTGTAAAAATTTTGGACACCAACTAAAGGATCAATAGTGTCAAAAATTATTTTATAATTATGTTTAATATATTTCATGATTATTTTTAAATTTTGAGATTTTTATCTAATTGTTTCAATTAATTACAAAAAAATTAGTGAAAATTCTAATATTATATTATTATTTTTACTATTTAAGATAAGGATTAGTCTCTAAAGCTTCCCACTTCTTCCTTTCACTTCCGTAAGCCCCATTTTCTTTCTTCCAAGGAGCTTTGATCATCTTTGGTCTTAATCTCTTAAATTTTCAAGTAAGTTCATTAAATTTTTTTAATATTCCACCTATTTTCATCATTTTGAACACTTTGAACTGATTAATTTTTTATTTTCTCCCTCTTTTCGGGTGTTGGAACAGTGGCATAAGGGTGAGATTTTGTCCAAAAAATTTTGTTTCTAAATTATGTTTTTATTTGCTTAATCCTTCTATGTTTTATAATAAATAATTTTGGTGCTTTTTGTTTTGTTAAAAATGCATTTGAGGGTTCAAAATGCTTGGTCTAGAGGTGCTGTCCCAAGAGTATTATGAGGAAAAAATAATTGTTTTTAATCACCTTTAGGCTTATAGTATTCCATTTACATCATAGAAAATAATTGTAAGGCCCGTAAGTCATTTTGCGAATATTAGAAAATGATAGTTTCAACTCACTAGTATAGGGTTGGGTGATTAATGCCTCTTAACATTGATCATGATTATATGTGATTGTTTGGTTAGGATTGTGATTAGAGAATGGAAAGAGGACGTTGGTAAGAAAAATCGGTATACACTTCAAGGTAAGGGGGGACATATCTATTTTCACGGGTATAGTAGAAAAACGTTAGGAGATGAGTGTTTTATTCTTTACTATGTATATATGAATTATTTGAAGGAATTTATAATTATTTCCATACTTAGTGTACAATTGTTTGATATTCTTTTTTGAAATTGATTTTATATGTGATGATGTTTCTATGATAATTATTTGTTGAATTCAGTATAAATAATTGATTACCTAAAATACTTCAAGAATGAATTATCATTCATGTGAAGTGAACATATAGAAAGTCTGTTGAAAGTTGAAAAGAATTGGAGAATTGCGAAATAAAGATATAAAAAAAAAATCTTCTTTAATTTCAAGTGGTTTGATCAAAATTTATTTAATAGTTTTTATATATTTAAAATATACCTATATATATATTTAAATAATTTAAAGGATTTTAATTCATTTTAAAGTATTATTTCAAATGGGTATTTGAGAGCCATTGAAATGAAAGAAAAGTTGTGAAATGTGGTGATGGTGAGACTCTTTAAAATTAGAAGTGTATTGAAATTTTCTGACTGTTTTGTAGAGAGAAGAAAATTTAGAATTATCTAAATTATAAAGAAAACTCTATAGGATTGTCGGTGAAATTTTGAAATATATGTTGTTATTGATTAAAAAGAAATGTTTAATACCTAATTAAAAGACTGAAATTGGGTTCATGCATCATAACCATGTAATGATGATGGTGTTAGATGGAAAGTATACGAAATCTAGGGGAGACTCCAGGTTAGTCTTGGGGATAGTCGGGTGTGATTGAGCTGGGCAAAGGCCAGGGCTCGCAACCCTGTGCTGTCAGTTCTCACTGCAAAACTGGACTATCCTGACAGAACCCGATGGATTCTCAGAATCAGTTGAGCTATATCTTTGAAACTATCTAATGAGATGGTTATGACCAAGAAGGGTTAGTGGCAGTGAACTCCTGATCCTTCCCAGAAAGAAAGAAAGAGAAAAAGAAAAAGAAAATGGTTTTGGCCCACATGCATGTGTCAGTATATCAATTAACTAGGTGATGCACAGAATCATACATGGCATGTACATTGTGTGTTGAGTTGTTGCTAATTGCTATAATGATTGTAAATATCTTGACGTGTTTTCTACTATAATTTGGTTGAAATGGGTTTGTCTCACCCTTTTAGTTGCTATGTGTGTTGTATGTGAATATGTTTAGTAGGTGAGGACACAAATGGCCCGACCGCCATACCAGTTCAGTGTCATGGTCAGATATGATCCTAAAGGAAGATGGGCGCACAATTGGGAGCGACAATAGTTCACCCATACTGGCATTATTACCTTTTTATTAGATAGAAATGGGTCAGGCCCACAGGCATACCTCATCTCCATCAGGGTACCCATGAGACTTACTTTTCCATTTCCTCCTAGAGTATTGTTAACTTTTGGAGGAAATTGTATTTTTGATAATCATGGGTCTAGGGGGAAAGCTTGTGAGGTCATTGTTGTTGTTGTTGTCTCTGATATTGTGATCCCACTTTCTTTTGTATGTAAATCAGCTATGTATATATGTTTATATGACTGGATGACTGTATATTTCAATAGATGATATGTATATATGTATTTAGATAACTGATACAGATGGTGTATTTAGTTTCTATTAATGTGAACAGATATAAACTCATACATGTGGCTTTCTTACTGCTTGGATTATTTTAATATTATTTTTATATTAATAGCATAATAAGTAGTAAAGGTGTCACATAGACGCTGTTGATAGACGATAATAGAATGCTGACATGCCACGTTAAGTGACATGTGTCATTGATTATGTGATAAAACAACGCTTCCGTGTCACGTTAATGACACATGTGATTGATTACATGACAAAAATGACATCATGTATGGTATAGTATATGTTTTTCTTTCATTTTAGTCATTGAGATTATAACTTACTCGAGCATTTTATAGTTTCTACGATTGTCACCGACTGACATTTTAGTTCCTTAAAATTATTATTAACAGATATTTTAGTCTTTGAGATTATCACTGACAAACATTTTAGTCCTTGATAAAGAGAAAGAGGAAAAAGGTGTAGAAGTTCTATTGAAAGATCTAGTGAAGGAGATGATAAAGAGGGTTCATGTGGAGTTGCATTTGCAAGTGGTTGATGACTTTGCAAGAAGGGGAAGGGATGAGAAGAGGGATTGAGCTGGAAAGAGGAGAAGAAGAAGAGAAAGCAAGAGTTAGCATATGTATTCCTCCAAAGAATACTCTTTTGTTGATGAGGTGTAGATTTGATCCTATCAAAACGGCAATTTTGACTAATTGCTTCTGGGGTATCACTCGTTCACAAAGATAAATAATAAGAAAAAAAAAAAACAAGATGTATAAGAAGAGGAAGAATAGGAGGGTCATAAAGAGGAAGAAAAGGAAGTAGCAATAAAGATAACACAGAGGGAGAAGAAAAAGAAGTTGCTATACAAACTAAAGATGATAGCATTTGTAAAGGAGAACCAATAAGAGTTTGTAATCACATTCCCAAAAAAAAAGAAAAAAAAAAAAACTAAAGAGGATATGAAAGAAAGCTACGAAGATGAAAGTAAAACAAACTCAAAAAACAACTAGTTATAATCTTAAGGACTAAAATACTCGTTGGTGACAATATCAAGGATTAAAATGCCTAACGGGTTATAATTTCAAAGACTAAAATAAAATGAAAATATATATTATACCACATACAACGTCATTTTTGTCATGTAATCAATGACATATGTCACTTAACATGACATGTCATCATTCTGTTACTATCTATTAATGACATTTGGAGTATAGGAACTAAAATGTCCGATGAAGACAGAAATCAAGGACTAACATAATATTTTTTATTTTTCAAAGACTAAAATGTTAGATGCAAACTCTCTTAAAAATCACAATGAGAATTTAGTCATATATATATATATATATAATTTTAATTAAATATAATTGTTTTAATCTGTATAGATAAACTTGTACAACGTAACAATGGTCATCTAGTTTAATATATATAATAACTAGAGTAAGGTATTAGAACAAATAAAATAAAATAACGAGAGAAGAATGAAATCTTAGAATCATATCTAAAAGTTCAAATTTACAATATCCACATGTAATGCTAAGTCCTGTCACTTTTTCTATCAATTTAAAAATAAGTTTGAGTAAGTAATTCTTAAAAATATTATTATTATTAATTTAGTTTTACTATCTATAAAATTTAAAAACATATCATTGAATGTTTTATTTTTGTATAATTATTTATTTTTTAAATAATTAGTCCTGTTAATATATAATTATTGATTTTTTACTAAAATTGAATAAAATCACTATAAAAGTTTTATTTGATTTTAGTTTCTGAACACAAAAAAGTACATTATTTTAGTTTCTAGCATGTACTAAAATCATATTATTTTTGTTAAATGTAGTACTAAAATTGGTTAAAAATTTTATAAAGACTAAAACTAAAAATGATAATATATTTAGGGACTAATTACTTGAGCTTTTAAAATATGTACCCTTATATATTTTATATAAAATGTTAATATATTAAATAAAAGAGAAGAATAATGATTAAGGATGTTTTAATTAATGTATTATTTAATTTTTAAAAAATTAATTTAGTATTAAAATATTTAAAAATTAAAGTGATAATAAAAATTTTCTTCAAAAAATTTGGCAACAATTTTTTTAAAAAAAAAATTATGTGAGTACCCATATAGTTTTGAAGGGTGCAATTAAAGGTATATTTTTAATATTTTTGTTCAGTGTTATCTCATAAAATGTCAAAATAAAATAGTTATTTATAGATCTATGCAATTCCTTTTTCCTTTGTCTTTCTCTCTGTTGTAACTCTTATTTATTTTTTCGGTAGATGACATTATATAAGTCTACTTGAGAAAAGCTACTAACACTTGTGTTAATACATTGTTCGATTTATTAGAGAAAACACTTGTCTCATAAATTGACTTCTTTTAAATATTGCTTTACTTTTTAAAAAATGACCGAATACAAAAAATACTTTAAAAAATTATTTTGAAGAGTACGATAATAATTCTTCTAAAATCTACAAAATTTAGACTCAATCATGCAAATACAAATAATTATGATCAATTTAGCACTTGACATATATGAATATGTTCCATGATAAATTGTGCTACCATGAATAACTATGAAGTAATAAACAACCATAAAATTTTGGTAATATGGATATTGCTTAATTTTAAACTTTTTTTTTTCTCTTTACAAGTGTTTTAACTCGTTGATCCACTATTTTAATTTACTACCGTTTACACACAAGGCATTGTTTCTCATATTCAGGTGCCAACTTACACTTAGAACTTCACAACCACAGAATCACCCTAAATCATAATAGGCCTCTAAATATAACTCCAAATGATTTAGGGTTACATCAAGCGCAAAGCAAAGGAAATTGGTAGACCAAATAACTTATAGTAGAAAGCAGAACCATATGAAGCAATATAAGAATATAGCAAAAGTCAAAATACAGCAAAACAATCATTTCAACTATTTATAGATTTTCCTGGCGTAGTTACTGGATATTGTCTACCCTTAGAAGGGAAAAATCATTGAACTGAAAATTCAATCTCAACATTTCCAAAATCTCTGCTGAAGCCATTGATTGCTCATCAGCTTGAGAAATACATTATTACTCACTGATTCAATAAAATAAAATTGGGTATACAAAATGTTTAAGAGGGTGGAAGTTTTCCTCCCTTCAAGATCAGGGCAAACATCCACAAAAATGAATTGTTATCAAGAGTCTTCTTCCTTTAGGTTACGAATCCTTGCCCTCTGTGCAAGGAACTGCTCTTCCTGAGCTCGTTTTGCAGCAAGCGCTTCGTCGTCAAGTACCCGAATTGGGAACCATTCTGGCAATTTCAACCAATTTCCATTCTTCTTTGAATTCTCAATGTCTTTGTGTATTGTTTTAGTGCGATCACTCAAAGCATCCTTCAACTTCAGAATAGCAAAATCAGCTGTAGTCCCCACAACAGCAAAGATGACAGAGTAACGAACAGCACCAAGCTGACCACCTAAAATTCCATAAATGAAAATTTACTTTTAATGCTTGTAACCTTCATAGCTTATCACTCACCAAATTTAAGCAAGAATCATTTACATGTAGTTCACACCAAGTAATGCTTTTTCAAATTTAAACATAATCTGGTAAAATTTTATCAGTCTGTGACCAAAATATTCCCATAAGCATTGTGATCCTCGAGTACCATGCAATTAGGAGACACTCTCAAAGTTATCTTGGTCCTCCACAGTGTGTGCAACTTGCTTACCTCCACAGTCCACATCAACCCTGGTTGGTGCTCACGAAGAACTTTACCCTTTCCGAGACGTTGAAAAATAGGTGGTAAATAAGACAGAACAAAATTTTACTTGAAATAACCATGACACACTCTCTTCCTTATTAGTACTAGATAATGCTACGGCACATCCAAATTCTTTTATTTTCTGTGGATAAAATAATCAGTCAATTTCTAATTTTATAAGGAGCCAACGACTACCCTAATGAAACATGCTTTTGGTACTAATGCGAAACTTCACAACAATATTGGAATCATTTGGAAAAAAATAAGGAAACAAAGAGATCATACAAATACAAAGAAAGAGGATGATAAATAAGATGCAATAATAGATTTTATTTTAACATGTCTAATAAAAATCCTGTCGAGAGCAGACTGGCAAAACTTCACCATGCTTTCTGACCAACAAAAATCACAAACATGTAGCAAAAGAGTGAGAAGGAAAAGTAGAACTAAACCTTGCAGACGCCCTAGAAGAGCTCCAGTTCCAAATCCTGCTACTGCAGAGTTCCATAGATCATCAGGTCCTGTTTTTCTAGTTGCAGTCACAAATTCACGTGCCCCTAACAAATTATACAATATATTTTATTATTTAGACAGAAAAGTGATTTAATAGACAGATAAATTGATGGATTTAACATTATATTTTGTCAATACACAAGTTGAATTTGAACCCTTCGAATTGACACAGGAAGTCTGAATCAAATATTCAGAAGCCTCAATCCAACAAAAGGATGGCCGTGACATCACTACCATTAAAATTAGTGAAACCCCAACTATTGGAAAGAACTTAAAAAAGCATGGCAAATATACAAATGAAAAAGCTTAAGAACATAAATCATCTGTTTTATTATCCTAATGTGCATCAAGGACAAGGATAGGATAGGAATTTATTCTATTCCTATCATGCATATCTTTATCCAACTCTCATATATTATCATTTTCTATCCTATCATGTTCACTCATATATAGAGACTAACAAATATGATCGGATTGCTAAAACAAATATTATGAATGGGCCAGAAAGCCCTTACAGGTTTATTCTTGCAGACACAAGAAGGCATAGGAAATTAACAATAGACACAAAAGATGAGAGCAAAGATGAAAGATATTCCCATTACTTCTCCAGTTACATGGAGCTCACAATCTCCCTTGAAGCACACTTCTACAGACAGCTAAGACTATTGCTCAATACTTTGTTAAGGATGCAGTCAAATTACATGGTTTTCCTATCATGTATTCTATTCCTATCATGCATATCTTTATCCAACTCTCATATATTATCATTTTCTATCCTCATGTTCACTCATATATAGAGACTAACAAATATGATCGGATTGCTAAAACAAATATTATGAATGGGCCAGAAAGCCCTTACAGGTTTATTCTTGCAGACACAAGAAGGCATAGGAAATTAACAATAGACACAAAAGATGAGAGCAAAGATGAAAGATATTCCCATTACTTCTCCAGTTACATGGAGCTCACAATCTCCCTTGAAGCACACTTCTACAGACAGCTAAGACTATTGCTCAATATTTTGTTAAGGATGCAGTCAAATTACATGGTTTTCCTTGAGGTATCGTCAGTGATAGAGATCCTTTATTTCTAAGTATTTTCTTGACAGAGCTTTTATTGTCTGCAAGGAATGGTGTTGAAGATGTGTACTTCTTATCACCCACAGTCCATTGAGCAAATTGAGTTGATCAACTGCTGCCTTGAGACTTACATTGTTTTGCTTCCAAGCAACCACGCAATGCTCCTTACGGTTTTCTTGGGAGAAATCTTGTATCACACCTCATTTCATTCATAAACTGGGACAACTGCTTATGAGGTAGTATGGCAGTCCTCCACCCACCATAGTTCATTATCTAGCAGGAGAAACAGCAGCTGATTCAATAGCTAAGGTTTTGACTGATAGAGATGAGGCCCTAAGGCAACCAACATTTAATTTACTATGTGTACAACAGGTTATGAAGTGAAATGCAGATGCTCATAAGATGGACATCACTTGTGACATAGGCATTTTGATGTTCGTCAAAATGAGGCCTCACAAACAAGCCTTGGTTGTCAGAAGAATCAATTATAAATTATCAGCCTGCTACTTTGGCCCTTTTCAAATCATAACTTATGGGGGACCAGAAGCATATAAATTGTTGCTTCCAGATTCTGCCTTGGTTCATCCTGTTTCCCATTTCCATGTTGCTTATTTGAAAAAAGTTCTTGGAAAAAATCAAGTGGAGGCTGTTCTCCCTCCTGAAATGGCATCTATTGACCTATTTTACATGGATACGGGTATGGTACTGGTACCAAGTATGGATATGGGTACGGGATACAGCAATTTTAAAAAAAATAGAGTATGGGTACGTCAATTAAAAAATAAAAAAAAAATAAAAAAAAAATATATATATATATACACACACATAAAATTGTATAAAATACATGAGAAAATTGTATATAAAATAAAAGTACACAAATTTTAGCATATTCATGGCTTGCCATTGTTGGAGGAGATTGTTGCCAGACTTGCCACCGCTGTTATTGCCGTTTGTCGTTTGTCCGTCACCAGTGAAGGCTGATGGTTGAGGTTTGAGATGGGAGAAGAAAAGTAGCAATATGCAGCCTGTGGATATGTGGAGGCTGGAGAAAGTACGGGTATGTCAAAGTTGGAGGCGAGAAAGAGACAACTAGGTCAAATTTTTGGGAAAAAATTGAAAACTCTAAAATTTTAGTCAAAAAATTCCATTTCCCATACCCAAATTGTATTCGCGTTCCCACTTCCCATACCCAACTTGTTTTTTTTTGCAAATTTTTTTGGGTACATCCCAAGCATACCCACAACATACCCATTCCCGGTACCGGTACTCCATGAGAAGTGTCGTACCCATGCCTCAGAGCTGATGATCCTATTCCAATGGAGCCAGAAGCTATTTTGGCTCCTAGGGAGGTACAGAAGCTTGGAAATATTGTAACTGAGCAGTTGATCTTGTGGAAGTCCAAACTTATTAAAGAGGCAAGGCAGGCAAGCACTATTAGAACCCAGATTCCTTTCCTCTACCTCGAAGACAAGACAACCTTTTGACATGGTGGTTGATGAGAATCAAAGAAAACCCATTGAAGATAATGGCTTGAAAGCATTAAAAAGGCTTCAAGGACCAATGACAAGCGTAAAGACAAAGAGGATAAAGAAAAACTTAAAGAAAAACTTAAAGAAGATGATTGCTTCCCTATTTGAAATTAGATCTAATTTAGAGTTAGAAGAACCCAAAATAGTCAATTGCATATGTTTATAGAACTTAAACTTTAAAGGATCTCATTAGGATTTAATTACTATGTTTAGTTTATTTATTTTAATCATAGTTGTTAATCTCAGATAGTGGCAAATTGCGGCTGACTCCTAAAACGCTATAGCAAGATAGTGTAAGCAGGATGACCACTATTTAAAAACTTATAATATGTATATATAACAGTGTAAAACATGAGTGTTATATTAAACAAAAATGCTTTCATATGATAAATCAGTGAACAGATGCCGAAAAATCTGATTTTTACGGTGAATAGAAAAACAGAGATGCCGGAAAAACTAATTTCTTTGGTAAACAAAAAAGCAAAGGATACGCTGAGAGGAGATGCCGAAAAAGCTGATTCTTTGGCAAAATGTAATGGGTGTGCTGATGAGAATGAGAGAAACCGCTAGGAGAGGTCAGACTTCTTACAGAGAGAGGAGAGTGTGGGTTAGATGAAATAAACATACATGTTTTATGAAGGGTAAATGACCATTCTACCCTTAAAAAATAATCCATATGGAGAATTTTATAAAAAATAGATTAGGATTTCTTTCTTTCCCCCAAATCACACGATCACAACGCGAACTTCTTCCAATTATGGCTGCAAACAGCTGCACCTGCCGCGACATGCCAAATGGCCCGCGATGTGGCAGCAGTAGCGGCCGACGACCATGCCACACCTTTCCGACGCAATAGAGCTGCTATAGCGCACAATTAACAAGTATGATTTTAATATTAATCATTACTTACTTTGAGCTTTTATTTAGGATAAAAACTTATTGTTTTATTTAGTTTATTTAAATTTAGGCTTGTTAGTACAAGAAGCTCATTCAGGTTGTTTTTGTATTGATTTACGAGAGTTAGACATATATAAGCTCTTGTAAACATATTTTGAATGCAATTTGAGATTAAACACTTTTGTGAGAGCGTGTGACTCTAGATTCTTGAGTGAGTCAATTTTCCTTGATCTTATTAAAAGGTCAAGACTCATGTAACGATCATTCTTTTTGCTTATCAATTTTGCGATTGAAATTAAACACTTTTGTGAGAGCGTGTGACTCTAGGTTCTTGAGTGAGTCAATTTTCCTTGATCTTATTAAAAGGTCAAGACTCATGTAATGATCATTCCTTTTGCTTATCAATTTTGCGATTGAGATTAAACACTTTTGTAAGAGCGTGTGACTTTAGGTTCTTGAGTGAGTCAATTTTCCTTGATCTTATTAAAAGGTCAAGACTCATGTAACGATCATTCCTTTTGCTTATCAATTTTGCGATTGTGGTACCATCTTCTATCTCTATTCTATTTTTGCTTTTTTTATTTTTCTTCTTGTCTTGATTTTTAAATTTTTGCCTTAATAATTCTTTTTTTGTCGTATGCAATTCCATTTAAAATCGTTTAATTTGTTAACACGGATGGTGATTGTCATCAGTATTGATAGGATTGCTAAACCAAATATTAAGAATGGGCCCAAAAAACCCTTGCAGTTTTATTCTTGCAGACCCAAGCAAATGGAGGAAAATTAATACATATGTGGTGGGGAAAAGTTAGCAAGAGAAGCGACAAAAACAACCAAACTTTATCTTACTAAGTAAGGTCAGCTATAGATGACACGATGTCATTAAACTCAGTCAAAGACCAAATTTTCAAAAATATTAATCAAAAGGTCTCTTTTAATAACTTATTCCAAAGTTTTTTTTGATCTCCATCTTACTCCTTTTTACCAAACTAAGAGTTGGGTCATCTACTCTCCTCACTAATGCCTCCAAATGTCTTTTGTACATGTGACCAAATCACCTTAGATGGTTGTTAAATCATCTTTCCACTATAAGTGTTACTCCAAAATTCTCATGTATACTATCATTTCTTATTTTATCCTCTCATGACCATTTATTCACCTTAACATTCCTATTTCTGTCTTTTTCACTTTTTTCTCATGTTGTTCTTTTAAAACTCAGCATTCACTACCATATAGGATAGCTAGTAATATTGTAGTACAATAAAATTTTCCTTTCAACTTGATAGATACTTTATAGTAAAAAATAATTCTTGATTTTTTTTTTTCACTTTAACCATACAGCTTATATTCTATGAGTAACATCTTAATTTTTTCATCATTTTGTAGAATCGATACCAACTTACCAAGCACTTGAACTTGGAGACTTGTAGTATAATATCATTTGCAATTTTAAATTCTAACACATGATGTTCATCTTGTGTTTTTGCTAAACTTACAATGCATATACTTTATTTTATTTCAACTTAAGCGAAAACCCTTAGATTTTAAAGTCTCCTTCCACAACTCAAGTTTAACATTAATCTCTTTTCTTGAATCCTCAACCAACATTATGTTATCTTGTGTTTTGTAGAATCGATAACCACACAGCTTATATTCTATGGGTAACATCATTAATTTTTTCATCATTTTGTAGAATCGATACCAACTTACCAAGCACTTGAACTTGGAGACTTGTAGTATAATATCATTTGCAATTTTAAATTCTAACACATGATGTTCATCTTGTGTTTTTGCTAAACTTACAATGCATATACTTTATTTTATTTCAACTTAAGCGAAAACCCTTAGATTTTAAAGTCTCCTTCCACAACTCAAGTTTAATATTAATCTCTTTTCTTGAATCCTCAACCAACATTATGTTATCTGCAGAGAGCATGCACCTATAGATAGTTTCTTTTATGTCACTTGTAAACACATCTAAGACTAGATTAAACAAGTAAAGGCTCAAAGCGAAACCTTGATGTAAACCTATCCTTATTAGGAAATCCTTAGATTTCTCATATCAGTTGGTTAGTCAGTAGAGGCGGCAGGGATTACCTTTTTCCTAACTCTGAGCTTCAGACCAGAGGCTTTTCTCTTAGGCTTGTATCTTAATTCTTATCTTGTATTTACCATTAATTTTCTTCAATAGTAATACAATCTCCTTTTATTTTCAATCAAAATCCTTTCAAATGCCAAAAATCTATAATCAGGAAAAAGGATGGTAACTGATTGCAATATGATATAGAATTCACATCATTAGATTTCCATTTGCCTCAGTATTCTTCCAGAAGCAAACTGAAAACAACACTTGTTGCTCACTGATTACAGTCTTGTTTCCTAGTGACAATTTCTCAAGAGTAGTAGTAATTAATTATGGATTTCTTCATATTATATGATAAAGCTCTGCTAATAGAAAATTAGAAATTCTTTTCTGTTGTTTACTTTTCTCATTCTGAAAACATTTAACAATCATTTTTCCTAATATTTATGAATGTATGTTGCTTTTCATTGATAAAATTCTACTTCAACAAATCAACTTAAACTATCTATTACATAATAATGTTCCACAAGGGTAACAGTAAATTTTATATATATAAAGTATCAAAAAAATGGTGCACACTCTCAATGCCACAATTTTAGGAAGCACTCTACAAGACAACATACTTCCCTTCTATATACCCAAGACTTACAAATAGAGCTACTCAAACAAACTAAATCAGGACAAGTTCAGGCCAGTAATATGTAGAACATCCTCCCCAACAACAAGGCCACACTTTTCTTTCAACAGATAAGGCAGATTTGGATCTTCTCATTTTTCTTAAAATCAAGAAAATATGAAATGAGAGAGAGCAAAGTGTAAACTGCTTTAGTAAAAAACTAGTGGAGCTGTCTGCAACAAAAATCTTATGGATTTCTCCAATAACATGATACTATCATATGAAAAATGCAAAAGATCCAAGTCCATATAAAACAGTAGCAAATCAATACACTCAATTTAAAATTTATCAACATTACACAAACAACTCCATTAAACACAGTATCCAACATGTTTCCAAAACTGTAACAGCCAATGATCAGATCAAAAGAAAATCCAACAGTTACCTACCGCAATAGCAACCGGTGATGATGGAGAAATTAGCAGCATAGCTTGCACACACATTAACAAGACTAAGACTTTTTCTGTGCTTTGAGATTAACCCAGTTCCAATACCAGCAACCCCTGCTCCCAAATAATCACAGAGGTCATAAATACATACAAACAGGTTAGAACTTATTTTCAATCATAATTCCTCAAGTTATATATGTTTATATGACTTATTAGAAAACTGAACATGACTGATCTAACTCACTCCTAAAAACTAACTCTTAAGAGAATGATTTTCCAAGCCTTATAAGAAGTATTTTGGCCATGTTTCTAATCAATGTGCATCTTAAGACACCCTTTCACACTCAACTGAACATCTAGTGCATGAAATTTGCAAAACTGGTCATCCACGTAGTCTCAACATTCAAACTAGATAGGCCCTAAACTCACTCATAGGAGGACAATTGTCTGAGCCTTATAAAGAGCACTTCAGCCATATTTCTAACCGATATGATACATCTTAGCATCACTGATTTTACTTAAATTTATTCTTAATCATCCTTGCAAAATTGAATAGTTCAAACATACATACATATATAATTGCACCTAAGATTTGGAAGCAGTGGAGACTAATTTATTATGGTCATGACGTCGGAATATAAAGCTAAGTTAAAATTTTTCTTTTTTTTTTCTTTTTTTTTTGAGTAAACAAATTTTTGTGACTAAAAAAAAGCAACAACGAGAGAGAGAGAGAGAGAGAGAGAGAGAGAGAGAGAGAGAGAGAAAGACCTGCAAGGAGGGTGGGAATAAAGATTCGGTTTTTCCAGGAATGAGAGGAAGAGGGTGAAGTGTTAAGTCCTGAATCTGGGGCTCCTTCATTCTCAGAACCCATTGCGTGTTCTTCTTCTTCGTAAATCGTTTACAAGTCAATTCAATCTGCGATGTTGTTTAGATTTGATGGGTTTATGAGCTCTCACTCGTTTCTGTGATACTCACTGCCAAGTAAAATCAAAGTTCGTGAGGGATTTGGAATAGGAAAGGGGCTGAGTTCTCTTTCTTTAACCCATGGCCTACCTGGAAATGGGTTAACCTACGTTGGCCACTAACGACCCACCCCATCTTTGTTTTGCCTGATATCTAAAATAAGGTAAATGTAGGACATATTTTCAATATATTTTTAACTAATATTATCAGTTAAAATTTGAATAAAATATACACAGTCATTAAAATACATTTTCTAAGTATTAATTTGAAAAGTTAATTCATAAAATTAACAATTATAATCAATTTAATTATTAATATTAAAAAAAGTTTAAAAAATATTAATTTGTCACGTTAAGTAACAAAGAATCATTAAATAAATTTTTAAACAAAATCATAATAAATAAAAAATTTAAAAGTGAGTTAATAGTTAAATCTAAAAAAATTTATTGTTATTAATCAATTTTAATAAATAATTAAGAATGTGTTAAAATAAATAAATAGCTAGTCTTTCTTCTAAAATAAATAATATAGATTTTTGTTTCAATTTTTGTGAAAAATGGTTTATATTTTGAAAATTTTTAATGACTTTATTTAATATAAAGGTTTTTTATAATTATAAATAAATAAAAATAATAAATTTTTCTATATATTATCTTTTACATAAATATATATATATATATATATATATACTCGCACAAACAAACATTAATAAAAAAAACTTTAAAAAATATGACTCTATTATCTTTTAAAAGCAACAATTTATTATTATTAAACACATGGATTAATTAGTAACAGGCTTTAACATATGATCTCAAATTTGAGTATCAAATGAACTCAGTTATGTTAAATAATTGAAGGTAGTGTGACACTCTTATTACTCACTTTTATTATTGTTATTATTATTAGCATTATTAAAATAATTAATATTAATTTATTTATAATTAATTCCACATGCAACCTAGCAAAATATCATAAATATATATACAATAATATTCAATAATGTATATCACATACAAACTTTAAAAATTGTACAATTAAGGACATCAAAATATTGGTGATGGTCAAAAAGTGTCAATATCATTAATCTAAAACACAAGGTCATGGGTGTGAGACCCTAACACTCCTATTTAGGAATACAATAATTTTCATAAAGATATTAAATATTATAGGTGTAAATCAAAATTTATCTCACTTCCCTCAATCTCTTAAGCCCAACCCATGAGGTAGTGTAAATAGACTATCTGGGAGGGAAAAAGAACTAGAAAAGTTAGGAGAAGTAGAATTAGATGAGTCAGAAAAAATCTCTACAAAGGTGGAGATAGGAGGTGGTACTAGTCTAAGAGACAAGTGGTATTAGAGAGAAATATATGGTACAATGGGATGGATACCTTAAACACTCAACATTAAGTCCAACTATATGTAGATATAAGTAAAGAGTAGTGTATCTCATAACAATAGGAATGGTACTCATTAAAATGAATTTCTAATATTTTTCTTACATTCCTTGATATAATAATTAAAAAATTCAATAAAGCTAATTTCTAAAATTCCTAATAGTTTTTATTTTCTATTCTAAAATTGATACTTATTTATAAAACACCCCTTGATAGTAATAAAATTAATGAGAAACTTATAGTTTTTACTTTTATGGATACTAGGAAAAGTTTGATACAGAAAAAAGAAAGTCTGCAAAGCTTAATTTCATAGCTCTACACAATGACAAATTAAAATATTTCAAATATACATTTAAATAAATGATTAAGCTATTAATTTGAAATAAAATTTTTTAAAATATGGCCATATATAGCACGAATTTTTAGCTCAAAATAGAAGAAAATATAAAATTTTAATAAGTTAAAATGATTTTAATAAAAGAACAACACTTGCTTTTAATTTTTGTCACCAAGAAAAATATATTTTAGAAATAATTAAAATTTGAAAGGAGAACGAAGAAGAAAGCGGCTGGAGTTGCATTATTCACGTGGAAAAGAAAGAAAAAATGAGTTGAACTTCGTTCTTATCCACCAATTTATATATTAAAATATAAATTAATTAATATAATATTAATTTGTTATGTAATTTTTTAAAATAATATGTAGAAAATTTTATTATTTAAATAAATTTTAAATTAGGTATATAGGAGTTTAATTTTATTTTTGACCCTAATGTTTTCTATTTTTATGTTCAAGGAAGTTGAAAAAAAAATTCCAATTACATTTAAAATTAAGGAAATAAATTCACCATAGAATCCAAAAAAATTTAAGTCAAGAAAAATTATAATTTTTTTATGAATATATATAATAACTATTTTAAAATAATCACTTATCTTTTTAGAAAAAACATGAAACTCTTCCTACAGATAATTATTGTAACAAAAAGAAAAGGTTTTACCACCAACATGGTCTATCTACAATAAATAATGTAATCAAGTAAAAAAAATAATAAAACTAAAAAATAATAGCAATCAATTTCTATAAAATATAACTATTTTCATGTTAACTCTTTAAAAATAAATAAATAAAATTTATTACTATTAGATTCAAAACTATTTTTCACCCTTGAGGTTTAAAAAAACCAAACACAAAAACTATAAAAAAAATTATAGAAAAATGAATAATATTTAGTTATTTACTAAATATGTACAAACCCTCAAAAGAAATTATATGCATCAAAGGTTAAGATAAGCTAAAATTTGGTAGTGCATGCAAAATTTTGAATGAAGTTGTATTGTATTCAACTATTTGGATATTGATTTGTCTGGAACATAACAGTGAATTTGTGTTAAGATGTTAGTAGTTATTTTGCTATACATCTCTCTTTTTTAATAAATAAATTGATTATTGTGTTTTTCTTTTTTATGCTAGAGGAATTTATAATAGTGCTACTAGGACTTTTAAGCCTACTAGAGGTATTTGCTAAGGGGGTCCTATACAATTTTGAATGAGGTTGTATTATATTCAACTATTTGGATATTGATTTGTCTGGAATATAACAGTGAATTTGTGTTAAGATGTTAGTGGTTATTTTGTTATACATCTCTTTTTTTTTTAATAAATAAATTGATTATTATGTTTTTCTTTTTTACACTAGAGGTATTTATAATAGTGCTACTAGGACTTTTAAGCCTACTAGAGGTATTTGTCAAGAGGGCCTATATCCCCATATCTTTTTGTTTATGTACAGAAAGACTTACTCATTTTATTCAAGATAGTATTATTAATGATAGGTCCCCTTCTATTTTGGGTGTCATGATATAGGTATCTTACATCTCCTCTTTACTGATGACATTATCCTAATCATTATGGCTGACATTTTATAAGCTTCTACCATCTAGAATATTCTGCATTCCTTTTGTCAAGCCTCTAGCCTGACAGTTAACATTGAGAAACCCTCTCTATTTATTTTTTTTCAAGAATACCTCTCCTAATTTAAAAAAGGAGATTTGTGAGGTTTTAGGCATCAAGTCAACCAGCCAATTTGGCACATACCAAGGCATTCCTATTAGCTACCATAAACTTTCCAAGTCTCAATTCTTATTTTTAATTGATGAAGTGAGGAAGAAACTGTCCCTTTGGAAGATGAAAACTTTGCCATTAGCTAGCATGGTTGTTTGGCTTAATCTTACCTTATGAGCATACCTTCTTATGCTATGCAAACTACTATCATTCCCAATACTATATGTGACAAAATTAATAGTATTTGTAAGAAATTCATCTGGGGATCCTTAGGCACTAGGAAATGCTATCTATTGGCTAGAGTAAAATATGTAGACCTAAAACTCAAGGGATTCTGGGCTCTATCTAGTAATGGTTCCTTCTCTATTAAATTAGTATATCAGTTAATCTCTTTGTATTGATGCCTTTTTAACAAATTTGGAAATGGGATGACCCTCCTAAAGTGACCTTTCTCCTTTAGAAAATCTTCCATGGTAGACTCCTCACTAATGAAGAGAGAGCTAGGAGGGGAATGATTGCTCTTGCTGCTGCCCTAGATGTGATATTGCTCCTAAAACAATAATACATGTTTTAAGGGATTGTTATTATGCTAGAAGCATTTAGGATCATTTTATTTTCTCTAATCAATGGGCCTTTTTTTTTTTTTTTGCATGTTTATCTAATTGGATATATGAAAATCTATCCAATTCTAATATCAGTATATTTTCTATATGAAAGAAATGCCTATGTGTTTCATTATTCATCTGACTAGGTTTCTACTTTGATCCATTAAATTTTTTGTGACACTGAATACTCCATTTTTTGTTGCAAAAATAGGCTGCTCCACCTCCTTAATTTGGCCAGGGACCAGGCTCGTTTTAAGTGGATCCTTCCTCCAAGGGCCAAGATGAAACTGAACATTGATGGGACTATTCGTTTTCAACCACAATTTGGTGGCTGATTTTTATAGGTCTCTGCCTCTCTATTTCCCACTAGAAGCTAAACTTTAGGGCATTTTCCATGGGTTTCAGCTAATTTTTTAGAAGCAAAATCAAGCTACTTTCTGGATAGAAATTGGTTGCAAGGGAGTGCTTAGAAGCATTCAATCTGTGGTACTCAGGTGGTGGTACTGTTGCGATAATAGCTGTTACTGCCACCTGACTTACAGTTTACTACCGCTGAATAATGTCTAAGCTCTGCCTCATAGCTATAGCCATGGTCTCCATGGCATGAGCCATCTGGTTCACGTTAGGTGGAGGAGGGTTAGATGCTGGTCCTGTTGGGGGTCTTGCCATCTTAACACAAAATATAACCAATTTAGAATCCTAAAAACTAACCCTATCTTAGAAT
The DNA here is from genome assembly GCA_024086825.1 of Abrus pulchellus subsp. cantoniensis. Classification (NCBI taxonomy): domain Eukaryota; kingdom Viridiplantae; phylum Streptophyta; class Magnoliopsida; order Fabales; family Fabaceae; genus Abrus; species Abrus pulchellus. The sequence continues at coordinate 20,909,810 of CM044056.1, forward strand.
TGATCATTCAAGTATACAAATAATCTATCAAGCACGACACACACATAAATCAACACAACCCGTCACACAGCAACATAGCTTACATATAGGTTCATCGTATTAAAATCTAGTATTTCACATTAACTTTATCCATTTAGCACAGCATTATATTAACATTCACGAGTAATACAAATAACAACACAATTCAGCAACCCATCATAGCTGAACTTAATAGTATATCACCCAACAACACAACTCACTTATAGCTCACCCAAGCTTTATAAGCCAGAATTTCCTACTTCTTTTATTCTAGAGAATTGAGGTGATCAAATTCGTTTCCCACATAACTTGATGGTTAGAGAATCTATAGTTAAGACTCTTTGCCTAGAGTACACAACTAAAGCCTAGCAACCTTACCCCCTAGTTTTACTTAGATCATACTCTGATACTACTAAATTTCATAACCTCTTTTTTGAATGGATCTGTGACATACTATCCAATTGAAACCTATATAAATTTTAAATATTTAAAAAAAATTGAAATGTCACTTCAGACGATTGATGGAAAATAAAACTTAGATCTCAATAGTAAAGTAAAGCCTCAAATCAAGGCATCATTATAAAATTTTGAATATGTACATATAATCATATCTTCGTAATATTTACAAAGTTGCTCAGTAATGAGCTAAAAAAATACAAAGTTAAAAGCAAATATTTACATTTCATTACCAAATTTGTAGTTAAATAGTCTAGACTCACAACTAAGACTTAGACTAACAAAAAATAAAGCTACAAATCCTAAAAATGTCAGACTCGAGTCCCTCATCAACCAATCCCTTCAGCATGGGAAGTAGACCACCACCTGTCACACCCGTTCACGTGCTACCGTTCAATCATCGCAACATACATGCTATCATAGACAGAATGCAGAGTGAGCTAACTATCAAATAATAATAGTCATAAAATGCAGAACATAATATAATTATTTATACATCTTAATATATCAACATTTTTTAGCAAATTAATGCACTATATTCAACCAATTTCTAACCTATCTAATGCAAATACAACAACTCAAATCCAACTGGTTTCACAGCTCAAATAATCCTGAAGGAACCTATGATTTTCTAATCTAGGAGCAACTCATCCTGGTATCTAGATTTAGACACAGCATAACACAGCTCAACATTTTTCCTATTGTTACATGTCTAACCACCTAAACATGTAATTCGACTTTACAGTCATAAAATTAACATGATGCAGCACAACCATATTCTCAGCAAAATCAAACAGCATTTTTCTCATTTTCTATAACTTCTGTAGAATTACATCATTCATTAGCCAGCCTCAGCATAATAGTTTTGCAATATATATCAAATATTTTCAACATATCATGTTTTAGCATTACAAACAATTTCATACCACTTACAAAAATAACAGAAAATTTCCTTAGCCATATATACTTTAGGTTCTACCCTAGAGTTTATTCATGCATCACTCCATTCTCAGCTAAATCAAGATTTGTAGTATCTAAGTGAATAATGATAGTCATCTAGGTTAAGCTTCCCTTACTTGAAAATAGGTTTCTAAAATCGCACTTCTCGTGAGTCTTAAAGAGATATACAACACCCAAAGAACATAGATCTCATTGTTATTACACAATAGAAAATCCTTGAAAAGAGAAATCAAGGAATAAAGAATAAAGTTGGTGAACTAAGCTCTAAAAACTTACTTAAATCTAACGATATAGTTGTTTACACTCAGATTGATGTTGTACAATTCCTAAACTCTAGCAAGTATACTAGGATATGCAGCAAGTGATAAGTAAAATTAAGATTCAAATATTATCTCCACAGGGAATTTAGATTTCAAGTGTCAATTCATAGAATTATAACCATTTGAGCCACAAGAATTAGGAAGAGTTGGAATTAGAATTGACAATTGCTGAAATCAGAGGAAAAACATAACAATGTACACAGATATGTGATAACAAAAGGAGAAAACCATAGTCAGGGAATTGTTTCACCAAAAATTCAATGTTGAATTAATACAGTTCTAAACTTGCAAGTAATTGGAAAGAATGACAATCAGTTTCACTTTATTTCATTCAGAGATTAATTCCTTAACTCAGTGAACCTAATATGCAATTAATCCAATCTAATTCCTTAAATCTGAATTAATTCCATATTGCTTTAAGTATAAGAAACTAGAAGATTGCAAGATAAAAGTCTTTTATCCCTAAGAAAACTATAATCTTGGTGATTGGTTCAAGTCTGAAGAACAATTTCAATTTCCATTGACAAGAGTTCCTCTGAGATTATTTAATCAAACTTCCATTCAATTAATACGTGAAGTGCAGAATCAATCACTCAATCTATTCCAAAACTTGAAATTCAGACACAGAATCAATTCAACATGTTCATTATGGATCTACAATCCCCAACTATGAAAAAATTACACAGACATTATAGCAGAGAAAGAGAAACAAGGAAAAGAGAAGAAGAAACTCAAGAACGCCATCGCCACAAGCTTCAATCCAATCCCTTTTCTTGAAGCTTCGAGGTTCAACTCCTCAATCCTCTCTCTCCCTCTCTCCCAACAAGAATCTAACTAATAAAACTGAAAATGAACCAAAATTTGTTACAAATCTGAGCGTTATGGTATTTATAGAAATTCTCAGGTTTGAGCGTTGCCACTTTTCTCCATAATAGTAGCCACGCAAAGTCTCGAGTTGTTGCGCGTTATCACTTTTATGAGAAAAAGTGGTCACGTGCATTTTGCTGAGTTGAGAACTCTCTGTAATGCTCACTCTTGCTGGAAAAAGTGTCAACACAGAGCTCAAGTAGTTGTGCGTTATCACCTTCAATGATAATAGTAGCTACGCAGAGCTTTCTTGATATTTTCACTCTCTAGAACAATCACTTTTACTGATAAGAGTGGTAACGCAGAGCATTCTGAAACTTTGCCTTCTCTGGAACTATCACTCTTGCTAGAAAAAGTGATTACGCCCAAGCTGTACCTCATCTTTGAGCTCTAGAGTGATCAATCTCATTGATAATAGTAATCACGTCAAGCCTGTATTTCTCATTCCTTATGTTTTGAGCTCAGCCTTGCTACTCTAGCTTTTCCTTTCCATTGTATTTCTATTTTCATGAATCTTGCTCAGATTATTCCTAAAAGAACGAGATTAAAACTTAATTTCTGAGTAAAATTACACAATTTGCTAAGATAACTACAAATTGAAATAAAACTCTAATTCCTTATATTTTTCTAAGTTTTTCTGCTTTTCTCATGTGTTTTTCTTATCAATTGAGTAAGAATTATGCTAAAATATTAATAAAAACATGGATTCATCAATTGAGAAGAGGTTTGAGAGTTTTTCTTTGAGAGAAGAAGGTGAGAGCATAAAGAGAAAACGATAAGAAAAACTTTTTTAGTGAGAAAATAAATTTTTTTGGGGCATAGGTTCCTTAAATACCTCTCCAAATCTGCACGTTCTTGCTTGAGTGAGCCATGCTCTTACTTGGATGAGAAAAACAAACACTGAAACTACTCAATTTTCTGCTATTCTTGCTTGAGTGAGTGGTATCTCACCTGACAGAGAGGCACTTTTGCCTGAGAAAGAATAGATCTAGAGAGTTTCCCATTTTTCCTATGACTTCTCGCTTGAGTGAGCTCATCTCACCTGGGTGAGGTCACTTCTCGCCTGAGCGAAAAGACAGTTGGAGCAATATTATTTGAGCGAGATTGTTCCAGAGTGGCTAGTTCAGCACAACCTGCCTCGCTTGAACGAGAAATCCTGCACCAGAACTCTTATTTTCCCAAAAAGAAGGCAATGCAAATGAGGATTTTACAACAAAAGGCTTTGTTATATTTCTTATGTTAACACTTACATAAAACTCTTAAGAATCAATCACAAACCCTAATTACTAAATATATCAAACAAAGTAACCAAACAACTATGCAAACACACAATTGTCACCCAGCAATTGCACAACTTACACGCACACACAAACATATATATATATATATATATATATATATATATATATCACACTCATCTCAATACATATAGTCAAACAATTAAAACACAAATTAAAAGAAATAATATAATATGTCTATAAAAATAAATAGGTCTGGCAATTAACACTCAATGATCATGCAATGTTAATAGTCTTTTCTCTAAACTATCACCCTCAATAATCATACAAGGTAAAAGGAAGAGAAAGCATAAAGTGCCTATGAGCTATTAATTTTATAACGATTGAAAGACAAGAACTAACACTACTAGAAAATATGCAAATATAGACAGATTTAGAGACGAATTTTTTTATTATTACAGACAAATTTTAGCATTACAGACGAATTTATAGACGATTACAGTCTATCTGTAATATGTGTGTCGGTAAATAATTACAGACAAATTTTTAAATCCGTCTGTAATTACAGACAAAAAAATACATCTGTAAAAATTCATCTATAGTTACAGACAAAAAAATTTGTCTGTAATTACAAACAAAAAAATTCTTCTATAATTTACAGACGAAAAAATTTGTCTGTAATTTACAGACAAAAAAATTTGTCTGTAATTTACAGATAGAAAAATCTGCATATAATTTACAGACAGAAAAATTCGTCTATATTCATTTATGAAATTTTTTAAAAATTATTTCATTTTTTTATAAACATAATTATTCCTCCCTATTCCTAATTATCACAATTCATAAACATAATAAAAACTACAAAATTATATATTTAAATCAGAAATTATTTATAAAATTTAAAATTAAAATGTCATTACAAATAAAGAAGTAAACATCTAAAATAAAAATATAAAAAATAAAATAACATTGTATATCACTAATAATCGGTATGATCATCTTTCAAAAAAGTATCATCATTAGTAAAGGAGGAGTCAGAGAAAGAATGACGCATGGAGCTGAAAATTGGTGGTGTTGGAGCTGGTGGATGAGGAGGAAGAGGTGTAGAGGTGCTTGCTCTCATGACCTCAAAGTATGCATGCATCTGCATATGCTGCTGCTGAATCTGTTGTTGCACCTCCCTTTGCATCCTCGATCCCACCTTCTTCTCTATTTTCTTCACCTACTTTTTCTTCCATGCACTTTCGTTAGTCTTCTATACACAAATACATAATATTGTATCAACTTTTATTACACATTACACAAATTTCTAATGTAAATTTTTGCAGAATTTCTCCTAATATATGAATATTTCCTTATATTTGTTTACAATTAATACAACAAATTTCTAATGTAAATTTAGACAGAATCTCCCTTTATATATGAATATTTCCTTATATTTGTTTACACTTAATATAACAAATTTCTAATATAAATTTTGGTAGAATCTCCTCTAATATATGAATATTTTCTTATATTTATTTACACTTAATACAACAAATTTCTAATATAAATTTTGGCAGAATATCTCTTAATAAAACAATATTTCCTTACATTTATTTACATGTACTTATTATAAAAATCTAAATTTTCTTTACACATAATCTATATATTATGTAACAATTTATTAATCAATGCATCAAAAACATACACATTACAATCCTAAACCGTTATAGAGCACATCCCCTTATAACTCCACAACATGCATATTCTACAAACTTCGCAAACATAAAGAATTCCACAACACACAATAATCAGGTTCAAAGAAGGACCTCTATACCCTTCCCCCCAGTCATACAATCTCCAATCCTACAACTCTATTTTAGAAATTTTAAGTCTTTAAAATACATCCAAAAAAAAAAAAACTAAACCGATTAAAAGTTAGAGTATCATACCAGGAACACAATGATGCAAATTATCTTTCAAAAGCATGCTCCAATCACTCGCAAAGGCCAAAAAACTGAAGTTCCTAGAGAGAGGCGAGAGAGAGAGTAAATTGTGTTCGTAAGGATCGTTGCATGATTGAAAGAATATCAAATATCTTCCATGCATTATATTCAAAAACAGGGAGGATTTTCATATTGATTTGGTAAAAACTAAATTGAAAATCAAATTGGATTAAATTCAAACGTAAATGATTGATTAATCTACTGATTAACAATCTAATCTAGAGTTCTTCATTGGATTCAAATTATGTTTTCTAATTATTAAACCTAGCCTCAACGTGATTACTATAGAATTAGCATTATGAATTCAATGCTAAACTTAGATCAAGCAATTAAGTAATTCTTAATGAAGGATTAGCATCTCTAGCATAGAATCTTGTGAACTCTCTCTCAATTCAATTCAAATTTTGCATGAATAATACTTAACAAAATTCAAATTACATGTAATGTAGAAAACACCAAGAAAAATAGATGCCTAAAATGAAGAAAAATAGGTAAATAAATAGCAGAAAAAAATTAAGAACACAAGCAATTTTTGAAAATCTAGGCAACCTCAACCAGCAAAGCGATTAAAGGGGATAGTTAATTTTTTCTACCCCAAATGCATATGCAATAATGTCAATTCTAAGTTTCCTAGCCAAACTTATGCTCGTTTTAAGTTTTTAGAATTTTTTCTTTGCTATTCACTTGTATATTTTTTTCTACAACTCGTTTTGCAAATCCGCCAACTCCACTATCTAAAACACATGAAAGAAATGTGAGCAAAAAAGTTCAACTCAAAATTCAATTTCTAACTATTTTATTTGATTTTTCCAAAATTGGGCGAATAGAAAGTGAATAGACCTATAGTGATGACCGCTTTAAGACCAAATGCTCTATTTTTCGCGTCAATGTAAGATACCACACGCATAAAAAAATCACACAGAATTCAACACAAACTAAATGGAAGCAAAATAAAGAAACAAATGAACAAACACAAAAGAAATTAAACCAAACAGTTAGTGCACACAATAAAATCAAAACCAAATGACTTGTATCCCCAGCAATTGCGCCATTTTGACAACCAGATCGTAATGATTTCAAACAAAACTAGATTACTCAAATAGTTTTGCAATATAGGGAGCAAACCAAGGTCATCTCACAATGACACAAATTCATTCTGTTTTCAATTTTTAAACATGCAATAGTGGTTAGATATGAAGGTTTGTTGTTTTTTAAGAATTTAAACAGAAACATAAAATTGGAAACAATAATTTGAATTAAAAAAATGGATCTAAAAGAAACGAATCTAACAAAACAAATCTAGAAAAATGAAAACGAATTTGAAAATGAATTTAGTTTAACCCAGAAAAATGAAAACAAAAACAAATTGAAAATAAAATGAATTGGAAAACAAAAACAAAAATGAAAACAAAACGCAAAACGAATTGGAACACAAAAACAAGAATTAAAACCACAAATTAAAATCACGAATCACAAACGCAAACTAGGATTACTATACCGAATTTGCCTAAATCTCAAATGTAAAAGTAATCAATCAATCAATATTACACTCAAGAATAAAATCAAATTCAATCAAATTATGCATGCACTAATCTTAATCAAGAATTGTAAAAAATTAAAAAGACAAACTTGAAACGATCAATCGATCTTACAATCCACGCTTGAGACGAGATGATTCGTGAGAAACAAATAATTGAGAATGTAGTAGAATCTGAAAAGAGGCAAGCGAATGGAACTAAAAAGGGTTTTCTCTTAAAAATAGGAAAAAGTCTTTACCCAAAAATGAAATTATGAAAACAAAAATATGAAAGGGAAAGGAGAACTACAAAATCAACCTTTTAGCCCGTATATATACTGGTCTTAAATAAAAACAAAAATAAATGGGCCAAGGCTGCTGCAAGTAATTAAAATAAAAGCCCTAAATATAAAAGGTATGTTTTAAGTTTGAACTTCAAAAATTAATAAAAAAAAAATAGCTTCAAACTTCAAACAGCATGATCCATATGTTTAAATTGAAGCCTAGGAAGTCAAGAATCTATTGCAAAAAGAATCAGCCGAAAAGGTGATCTACAAAAAAGCTATGGCCAAAATAGTAGACATAGGTTAGAATAGCAAAAATATGAAATATAAAATAAAGATAACAAGTATCCATGAAAACTCCAATTTAATGCAAGAAATACAAAAACATGCTAAAAGAAATAAATAAACAAGGAAAGATATTTTGGAAGATGCAATAAAGCTATAAATGTGAGGACAAAATATGAATCATCAGAGAGTAGCTATGCCAAGCATCACACTTGAAAACTCCTCTGGAACACTCACTTTTTGCAAGAAAAGTGGAAACACGTAGAGCCTTTCTCCTCAAACTTTTCAACATTGCTCCTTTTGGCATGGAAAGTGATGACACGCAGATTAGATCTCTAATCAGGCTTTGGAGTGATTATTTTTTATGAGAAAAGTGATCATGCCCACCATGGTTTCCCTTTAATACCTCTGGAACTATCACTTTTTGCACCAAAAGTGATAACTTTTTTATAGCAAATCAGTATCAACTTTAAATGCACATAACTTCCAAGCCTGAAATCCAAAATTCACAAGTGAATCATCAAATTAAAGCTCTATGAATCAACTATTTAAGAATCTCTTCAAAAGTTTGACCTCATGAACAAAGGTCAGAATAGTCAAAGTAATGGAATTAAGGAGATTTTTCTAATAAAGCTCAACTAATATAGCTTGCATTAAAATAGCCAAAATTAATCAATTAAGCATAATTAAAAGCCTATTGACTCAAAGAAAAGCTCAAAGCATAGGCTCAAAATATTGCTCAGCACTGTGCATGTGAGCAAAGCACTCCCATGCTAGCTGCTGGAGTTTGGGCGTGCTAACTATAGTGAAGCCCTATTTTCCAACTAATTTGGGCTCAAAATGCATCAAAAACTCAATTGTGATATTCTCATATTAATCTGCACAATTAATATATAACTTAGTGTAATGGTCAAACATAAATATATAGACTATAAAAATGGATCAAAATATGGACTTATCAATGTTTCATTTGCATGAGCAGTCTGTACAACACTATGATAGGCTTAGTGGCAATTTTGTATGTCTTCTTTTTCATTAAGAAATTTCAATTGCTCCTGAATAAATAAGGCAAATAAGGATAGTATCTTGTCCATATAAACTAGTTCAATCGTACCACTAAAATAATTATCATCAACATGAATAAAAAAGGAAAGCAAAACTTACCAATACTACAATATTCTTCTCATAGGTTAACTTCTTTAGTAATATTGCAATATTTTGCTTATATGCTAACTTCTTCCATCACATTGTGGTTAAGGAAAATAAGTAGATATAGTAGTTTATACAATAGTTGATTGGCTATTAATAGGATGATAAATCTTATAATAGGCAGAACATTATAACTTGTTTAGCTAAAAATGTTGCAAATGCATGGTATTGAATTATTATTTTGTTGGCTTTGTAGATCAAATGTTACATACAACAATTGCTTCATGGGCTTGAACTTGCCATAGTAGAGGTGTGTTGCACTATGACATCAAAGATTCAAATTTTCTAATTGACCAAACTAGAAATCTTAGGATTAGAGATTTTGGCCTTGCAAGAGTTTCAATCCTACTAAAAATTAGTCATTAACTGGCCATGCTGTGACTTTATGGTATAGATCACACTAAACTTTTGCTAAGTAATATTTAGTATAGAACTACAATTGACTTTTGGAGTGCTAGTTGCATTCTAACAAAATTGCAAGTGAGCAAGCCTATCATGCCAAGACGAGCATAAGTAATTTTCATGAACCAATATGACTTTTGCATATTAGGTAATGCTTGTTAGTAATATGTTTCAAAATTAGTTGTTATATTGAGATATTGCTATTTATGTAAAGGACAACTTAACTACAAATGTTAAAGGTTGTTAACTAATCAAAATTAGAATTTCATATTAACCTATGATAACATTAAATGTGAATATTTTTATTAAAATAAAAATCTAATTTTAATTGGTAAACAACCATTATAAAAAAATATCTAAGTTTTGTCTTTATCTAAATTATATATACTTCGATTATTTAATTTAACATTTTCTAAAAAGATGGTGCATGTTATTCTTTCTAATGTCATTTAGTTTAATTGTGAACAACAAAAGTGGACAATATTTTGTTGTCTCTAACACACAATTTCTATTACTACTAACTAACCACATGCTAAGAATTGTAATTTAACATTGACAATGATTTAATATGTCTAAGTGGAACAAGTGCATAATATTTTTATGTTAAGATCTTATAAACAAAATAACAGAGTGACAATTTATCAATGATATAATATTTGTATGAAATAACCCTTATATTAGTTCATCAAATTATGAGTGTGAGGTAAATTAGTTTTTAAGATATTTACATAGACATATTAATCATTGACTTTATCAAACGTTAGACACTTTAGTGTTATTAACAATTTATGTCATAATGATGTTAACTTTTTCTGTGTGAAATGCCAAAATCATATCATTTCTCTCTTCTTCACCCTAAAAGATGTCATTTTCCTCTCCTCTCCTCTCCTTTCCTCTCACCACTCACTAGTTTCCAACTTCTGCAACATCTCTAGCTCAGGGCAACCAACTCTCTTAGGGCTCCTCCATCAATAAGATAAGTAGTTGGAGTAAAAAAAATAAGTAGTTGCAGAACTTCTCATTAATAAAAGGATAAAAATTCAAAAATTGATTCTATATTTTTTATTTTTAATCTTTCAACTTTTTACTTTTTTTAATAGTATGATATTAAGCCTTGTTAATTAATTGTTGTGTCTCTTTTATGTTCATCTAAGAATTAGGCATATAGAAAACTGATACTAGGTTTAAGCATTAGCATTTTTTTTCTTTTTAATGTTAATTTGAATTCAATCTCTAACCTTAAAATACAATACAAGAAAAATGAAATTTGAAATATTAAAAATTACATCCTCTTACATAAGAACTTAGTGAGCAATTTAAGAGACATGGGAGGAAAGCTACCAACCCAATGCTTCGAAAACTATGGCAAAGAACAAGAGTAAAAATAGTGGTGCCCTAAGAGGATTAGCTGTTAGAGCTGAAGATGTCATTGGAGCTAGAGATTGGTGAGTGGGTAGGAAGGAAGGAATACGATATCGTTTTGAGGTGAAAGAAGAGAAAAAACATCATTTGACATTTCTTGTGTCACTTAATGAAAAAAGTTCATATCATTATAAAAAAAAAAATTTAATTGAACTAAAGTACCTGATGTTTGATAAAGTTGAGAACTAACATGTCTATATAAATATCTCAATGACCAATTTACTCAACATTCACAATCTTACGAACTAACAGAGGTTTACTCAATTTTTAATTATTAATGATAATACTTGTATTTTAAAGAAATAAAATAAGGATATATCTTTTTTCTTTATAAGGACAGGATATTTATCATTTTGAACATTTCTTTTTTAATTTATGTAAATAATTAAAAAAATATAGGAATTAGGCATTTAAAATATATAAATTTAATTTAAATTTTATTTCATATTTAATATCTATACTTTAACATATGTGTGATTTTAGTTTCTTTAACTTCAATTGCTCACATTTGATCCCTTTAATTTTTTAAATGTTTAAACCAAATCTTTCACTCAAAAATTTTATCTAATATAATAAAAGTATGATAAAAGTATAATATTTTATAATTTTATATAAATATGTAAAGAAAAATATGCAAAATATGTAAATGAAAATATAAAATAAAATATATAAAATATCATTAAAGTCTTAATTTTAAAATAAAAGAACTTAATTTGAACGTTTAAAAAATTAAAAGGATTAAATAAAAATAATTAAAATTAAAGAAGGTAAAATCACACATATATTAACTTATAGAAACTAAAAGTATAATTAAAATTTTAATTTATTTTATAATCTTTAACCCAATGCTATTACATTATTTGAAATAATTTATGAATAACTTACGAAAATAGTTCAAATGATTAAATTTATGACATAAACCAATAGTCTATTATATAAATATTTAAAAATTATATATTCAAATCCAATCTAAATATCTTTCTTAACTTGACCAGTTTACTTGTAATGTAATTATTTTTCTTTTTTTAAACTCTTTGTAAGAAAATAAAACAAGTATGAATTTAATTTTAATAGGGTCTCAAAACAAAATTATTTTATACTATTATATGATTATGCATTATCTATTAGTAAAAAAAATACATTAAATCTAAATTTATTATCTACTTAATTAATTTTATTGATAAATGTTATAGACTTAAATTTTTAATTCATGAAATTAGAGTTTTAATTCAATCTTGAATAATTATTTTTGTATGACATGTATTTAAAGAAGTTAATAGATACGCTAACGTTTTAGTTGATTTGACACATTTTAATGGTTGTAATTTTTTTTTTAATTCTCTTAATTTTATTTTATTTTATTTTATATTTTATTAAAAATGCAACTTTGTGTAGTGTTACACGTTGAACTATGTAAACCTACCGCATTAGTGAGGTAACACAAGAAATATAAAAGAATGATGTGATTATCATATGTGAAAAAATTACTCTTAAATAAGTAATATGATTTATGTGCATTTTTTTATCAATAATTTCTATATTTTTTTTTTATTAATATTTTTTAATTGAACGTACAGCCGAAAGAATTTATGAAAATAATTTTTGAATCTTATAAAATGTTTCGTATAAAACTTGTTTTTTACATATTCTAATAAACTTCACGATTAAATTCATGTTATAAACTCTCAGAAAAAAAATATTAAATAATTTAATTATTTATCCAAATATATATATATATATATATATATATATATATATATATATATAAGTTGAAAATAAGTTAGTCCATTGATAGAGGGGGTCTAAGCCAAGGGAGCTTATTCCTAAATTGGTCAGGTCTAATTCAAAAAAAAAAATATTATTAAAAATTCTATTTTGGATCAATAATAATAATAATTTATTTTTTTAGATGATGTATTTATTTTATTTAAAAAGTTTAAGTTCATTTAAAAGTTTTAATTTATTAATATATTTAGAGTTTTCTTTTACTTTATTAAAAAAATAAAATTTTAAAAAGACTAATAAGTCTAGATAAGCTTTTAAAAAATTATGAAAAACCTTAAAATATAATTCATAACAGATAGATAAATCAAATTCAAATATTAAATTTAATAACCTAGTTAAACTCAAGTTTTATTTGACTCATTTTCAGTTTTATTCATTGGTGATAACTGTCTAAAACATTCAAACTTTAACATTTAAAATTTAATTCGACTCATTTTCACTTTTTAGTAATTGCGATAATTATTTAAAAAGTTGAAAGGTTAACATTTGCTTCATTAAACTATATTGCATCTCAGTACTATTTTCTAGAAAATACTAATTAAATTTAAACAACTAATAATAATAAAATTATATTTAAAGAAATATTTCTTAAACATTTTTATATATTTTAATCTTTTTAATAAGACACTTTTTTAAAAAAATTACTGGTCTTTGTTATACTGTATAATTTATAGAAACCATTTATTTTTTTATATTTGTCTTATTAAATAGAGTTTGTGAAAATTCAAATTAAAACTAGTAAAGGTAAATAATATTAATAGTGGAATAAAATTTAGTGATATTAAATAAAAATAAAATTGTCGTATTTTTTTATTTTTTTAAAAGTTTACTAATTTTAACTACTTTTATTAATTTGTATAATTTGGTTAAAGGTATCGTATAAAAAGAACTAAAGTTAATATTATTATGATTTATAGAATATAATTAAAAGTTTTAGAAATTTTTAAAGTAAAGTTCTTCATAATTGATTGAGTAGATCAACTAGCAAATATTTATTCCAAATTAATTTACAATTTCGATTTCAAGTTACTTAGAGGGGGAGTTTTTCTACCCACATTAGTTTTAGCTGTCTTCAATATAGAATTTTATCTCTTATTCTCATATTATCTAACTCGAACATGATTATTTATATAATCTTTAATATCTCAACAAATATATCTGATATAATAAATATTATTTTTAATACTTAAAATTAACTTTAAAAATTATTTAACAATTATTATTATTTTTATTATGTGTTCCAAAGTAAATGTTAAAAAAATAATAAATAATATATCTTTAATAAAAATTATAATATTTAATAATTTTAATGTATTAAATTATATAATATCTAATTATTTATAATAAAAATTTTATTATATATAAATTTTTATTATGTCGTACATCAACTAAGTTTTTAAATAAAAAAATCTCAGTATTTTAAACGAGTAAATGAATGTGAGTGCGAACATGTGTTAATATTAAATATTTGAAAAGGTATTTGTTTTAATTTATACAATCTGACCATTAATTTATTGGTTGAACCAGAAATCATTAACGCACTGCCTTGACTAAGTCAACGCCGATATAAGTTTCGAATGCCAACTTCCCTATTCTGTTGTTCGTGGTTGTTGGCCAATTTCTCTGCGCCCTATTCTTGTAGCAAAGCTTGGGTGTATATATATATATATATATATATATATATATATATATATATATATATATATATATATATATATATATATATTCGCTAATCAATGGGGCAAAAAGCCCAACAAACAAACAAGGCCAAATATTTAACATAATTTTTATATTTTGTTGAAATTAAAGGTTAAATTTTTTTATATTATATTTATAATTATGTATATTAATTTCATATAATTTAAATATCTATAAATATATTATTCAAAATGTATTTTTATTTTAAAAATAAAAAAAAATCTTCTCATATTAATATAAATCTAAAAATTCTTACGTTGAGCCTTTTATTTAACTTATATCTAACAGTTAATAAAGTAATAAATTATAAATCTGTTATATGTAAGTTAAATAAAAAATTCAGATTGAATATAAAATTTTTTAAATTTATACTAGTGTAAAAATATCTTGTTTTATTAAAAATATATTATATATTAAAATAAAATACTACAATAAAATTTTTATTATTATTTTTATATAAATAAATTATAAAATTAATCTACTTAATAAAAAATTTTAAATTGGTTGGATTAATCAATTTTACATTCCATAAACTAAATCTTAAAAATTGAAGATAATAAATCCAAAAAAGATGTTAGATAATATGCTTAAAAGATTAGTTAAAAAAAACATATTAAAAAGTATATTCTTATTATTTAGAAACAAAAAACATCAACGAAGCTCTATCGAATTCCCCTAAAGTTGTCATGTTGTCTAGTTCACCCAGAAAAGATGAAACGAAGCCTTAGATTACATTCTACCAAGGAAGTAATACACTTAGGATGTTCGATAGTTGAATAAACTTACTATCTTTCAGCATTATTTAAGATTTCCAATGCATATAAGCAAAATCACAGCATTTTCTAAAGCTCATTTGATGTATTACTCAATAAACCATGTACTTAAATAAAGAAATGTATCTTCATTTTCCACCGCAGGGGGAAAAAAATAGCTAATAGCTATAAACTTGAGTCATGTACAGTTTATTGGGTTAATGAAATTGAAAACGAATCAAGTAACTAAATCTAAACTCTTAGAACTGGAGGTTTCATCCTCTTGCTTCATTCTTGAATCATGTATTTCTAGAGAATGTAGTTTCTTTCTCTGCATCTTCGCTAGCAGAGACACCATTAACTCCTTGCTTAATGTTGCGATCACCTTTGAGCAATGAAGGTTCCTCATTCCTATTTTGTGGTCCAGGACTCTGCGTTTTCTTTTGCTCTATAGAACATTTTATATGGAACAAATATTAAAATTTAAGTCCTAAGAAGGCTAAGAAAATATACAAAATAGTTGAAAGGGAAAAACAACATACTTTTACTGGCGATCGCTTGCCGAGTTATTGCCAAGAATTCTTCCCATTTAAGGTTACACAGTTCTCTCTTTTCTTCCTCCGGTAGCTCGAAATTGGGCTCTCTCCCACACATGAAAGCAGCCCTTAAAAGAAATAAAACATACAAAAAGGATCATAGTTAATATAATGAATAAGAACATGAAAATCTACTGTAATACCGAATCTCTCTCATTCAGTAACGGATAAAACATTGCTTGTCAAAGATTTTTTACTATTTTGCTTGTAGAGTTTGCATTCATTATCTGAAGATGCTCAAATCTATTCTTTGACCATATTGAGATTTCTATTACAGCTAGCTTGCATAATGAACTTTGCTCGTAAGTCAAAAAGTTAATGCAAAAATGATGGTTACATACACCATAGTCATAGCTGCTGCATGACTTGCATAACAGACTGACATACATGAATGTTTAAAATTGTAAAAGCATAGAGAATGTAGAACCATCAACATACAGAGATGCCATTTGACATGGTTTTCATGCTATTAAAAAATAAAAATGATCATGCACATATACATGCAAAGGAATCTTGATAACTCCCTAGTTAACTCAATGAATTTTCTCCTAAGGTGCAATGTTTCTACCTCCAAATGAGAAAAGAAAAAAAAAATATAAACGGGCAACCAAGAGACTAGGTGCCATACAAAGACAGTGTCACTGTTGTGACCACAGTTACACAAATATTAGAGCAGCAAAAATGATTGTGTTGACATGGTAGACAATGGCCTAATGGTAAAATCCAAATACCCAAAATTTACATATTATAGGTTTGTTGGGGCCCAGTAAGTTATCTGAGGGTCAATGAGTGAGCAAAAGAAGCAGATAAGTTTGGCAGTTTATAAAAAATAAGAAGTGCATATTCTCTATATGACTTAGGAGTTATCTAAAGAGAACATTATCGATATCAATATGCTACAATTCAAGCTACCTGTCGTATAAGTGAGCAGCTTCTTCCTGTGATCCAACAGTCCCCAGGTGGATCTGTTTCTTGTCCACTTTTATGGCTGCCTGCCACTTCATATTTTTAAGATAGACCCCTCTCAGGAAGCATGTTTCTTGATTATGGACAAGTCTTCTTGAATGTCGCCTTCTGCGTTTAACAGGTGGCCCTGGAAGATGCAGGTTAAAATAAGTAACCACAAGCATGCATAGCCATAGAAAGATAACAGAAATGCTGCAGAATTCATGCTTATCATCAAATTAACTTTCAGCATACATTAGTAAACTGTACATGCATGTACGCTGCATTCATGCATTCTTATGTTCAAATTAAATTTCTGCATACAGTTCCTATATGTCAGTTAATCCATGACACACTTCATGACGCCATGTACGTACCATTGGCATTACTTAGCACAGCATTCAATGTCAATTAAGGGCTTTGTGTAAAATGATCCAACAACAACCAAGTCTTATCTACTATAATTAGACTAGCAAGTGGAAAAGCTATCAAATCAGGAAAAAAATAAAATAAAAGAACACAATGAACCAGACATTAGATACCCTTCTTGTAAAGGAAACACTATCTATTACTTGGTCAGTTTAGTCAGCATAAACTAATCAGATATAAACGAAAAAGATATCTCTTAAAAAACAAACCTGTGCTTTGTTGACTAGGTTGTTGCTCTTTGGACGAGCTAGAACCAGACACATTTGATGATCCTGATTCAACTTTCACAGTAGTGTTCTGGGAAACACAAATAGAAGAGTTTAGTACAAGTTCCTGACTATCTAAGATATGAATAATAGATATAATACCTACGGAGGAGCTCTCAAATATTATTAACTTGGTAAATATCAGTTCTTATTACGTCTTACTTAACATATCTGTTCCATAAATGCTAACCAATCAACCACTTAATGGCAATCAATCTAGAATCTTCAGCTATATTATCGTATTAAACAGTAGCATGTTGCAAATTTTAGCATTTAAATCAAAACAAATTTAGATCACAGAGGAAATTATCCATGGAAGTAGAAATGGGAATGCAAGAACCCTATATCTTAAAATAACAGCAGATTAGGAAAAACCCATCCCTCATTCTTTTAGAGAATACTTTTTCAATCCCATCTATCATTGATTCTTCCAACAACAGAAATTTCCAAGCATGCCTCAATAGACTTGTTTAAAAACCAGGAGGTTCAACTAAACTCAAAAGTACGAAGTTCAATATCTTTTTAAAGCTTTATACCTCTTTCATGTTCAAATTCAGCATTGGTTATGTTTGTCTTTTATGTGATAAGCAAAAGCAGGCGACACAAACAACCAATGCCAACTCCTTTCTTTATTCCTTTCTCTCATGAAGTACAGGTATTAGGTTCACAGTTCACAAATAAAATAAAAATATATCTAGTTTATTCAGCCAATTGAAGAAGACAACAGAAGTCTTGGTTAAAGATCACTTTTACAGCTAGTCCAATAGATTTTTCACCCTTATTGTTTACTTGGAGAATACCACATCTTGCTTCCCCTCCCGAAAAGGCTAAACAGCTAAGCAACATAAATATAACTTCTTATGTTCAAAACTATGGGCATGTTGAGCCTGAGCATAAATAGATAAAAAGAGAAGTTTTATACAACATAGCAAACTTATGAATTGTAGGGACCCTTATATCAATGAAATGTGGTGAAAGTGTTTAAACATTTTTCAATGAGAGAGAATGACGTATATGATGTCAAAGTTTTCCTACACTGTCCAGGATGCTTGCAATATCAGAAACAACAGATTGTTCGCTCTTAGGTTTAGCCTGCAGACTTGAATTTGCATCACCAGTTAGATTCTCACAGTATAGAGGAAGTGGAGCGACAAATGAATTGTTTCCTGTAAAGGCCCAGTGAAATTAGTAAATAATGTCGATTAAAGGTTAGATACAACTCATATAGCAGACTCAAGGCAACCAAAGATGTGATTTTATCCTATTTCCATAATAACAGTCCAAATTAAATGAAATATGTAATACAACATTTACCTGAGCATAGTCCCAAAAGTCTGCGTCTTCTCAAGCTCACCATTGTTACTTGTTAGTTCCAATCTACTTACCAAGTTATCAGAGTACGATGATTAATTTCCTATAAAACCAACTTCCCTTCAATACATAATGAATAGTATATACAACAAAAATAGAAGATTTTCAGGGATATGAAACAAATAAGTTGGAACTACAAAGGAAGAAAAAGCTCCAATCTCAGCAAGACATTGTAAAAAATAACAATCGCAAAATATAATTATCATATATTTGCCATGAGTCAGCCAAAAATAAATTTACAACAAATAAGTAATGGCTAGAGGAATCTTAGAAAGATCTACTTATGCAATAAAAGTAATTAGCACAAGAAATAAGTGACAACACCAGAAGACAATAATTGACGAAAGAAGACATTAACTAAACATTGAGAAAGACATCCAAATACAAGATTTTGCTCAAAATTTTATCCTGCTTTAACCTATATGCAATGCAATCAGAGTGATTATGCCCTCATGCTTAGACCATGTTGGCCAAACCCATACATAAACAAACAAATACAAATGCAGATAAACCTCGATCACCACACAATTTCAACCACTATCATCCAGAACAAACCTTTATCCATAATCAATCAAATAAAAAATCCAATTTCATCATAGCATAAAGCACTATTAACCCATCAAAACACAACCAACGATATCTTCCTCAAAGCCAAAAGAAGAAAAATAAAATAAAATAAAATAAAAACTATTTTTTCTTCTGACAAAATAAAGTTAATACTATACAATAGGAATATTCCACATAAAGAATACAAAGCGAAATTAAATGTTCAGAAAAAAAAAAAATCACCCAGAAAAGCACCCCGTGACATGAACTCCAAAATTCTCTGCTTTGGGTTGAAGTCAACCCCATCCTACCACCTTTTCTAATAGAGAAGCCAAACCCAATTATCACACAGCACAAACCAAAACACACACATTCACACAAGGCACAAGACAAGACAAAAATTCAAGAGAAACCCACAAAGCCAAAAGAGAAAAAAAGATCAAGTTTTTAAGCCTTCCAAACCCATAAAAACGACCCACAAGGACCCATCAACACAAGGCGAATGATGACAAGAGAAAGCCATTGTTGGTACCTTGAGACTGAAATAAGCCATTGTTGGTACCCACTTCTTAAAAAATAAAAAACAGTGTATCGCAGAGGTGGTGGTGTGACATATATGTATTTTGTTGTGACCTATGTATCTACCACCTTTTTTATGTTTGGTGTTGTTTTTCTCCCAGACAAGGTTGTGTGTGTTCTGCGTGTCTTATGTGGAAGGGTGGTGGTCAGAGGGGGTGAAGAGAGAGAGAGTGGACGTAGCTGCTGCTGCTGTTTTGCCTGCTGCGTTGGTAGTTTGGTTTGGTTTAAAATTTCAATGTCTATCATTCCCTTTAAAGGGGCCAGCAAGCAAATTCCAATGAGGTTGGTTAGAGACATGCCAACTTTACCGTATTGCCCTTTTGACATTTTTGTTGTTTATTTTTAGATAATTTATATAAGTTATGAATACATTTAATATCATTTCACTTGTGAAATTATTATTATTATTAATTTTATATTACAAATATAATAAATATTAAGATTTAATAATTTATTTAAAAAATAAAAATATTTTTTAATTTTTAAAATATTAAAAAATTTGCAATTATTAATTTAAAAAATATATAATTTCAAATTTATAAATATTATAAAAAATTATTTTATTTGTTATTTAAATTAAATTTAATATAAAATTTAAGAATGTAAGAGTATTTTTTTAATGTTTTTTTATTTTTAAAAATATAATATAATATAAATTTATATTATTTTTTATTTTTAATGAGAGAAAAATATTTTTTAAAAAGGAAAAGAAATATACTTTAAATTTATAAAAAATATTTTTAAAATTTTATTATTTTCCTAGACGAAGATCATTGTAGACTATTTATTATAACATTAACTATTTATTTTATTAAATGCAAATATAATACTACAATATATTTTAAATTAATTATTTAAAAAGTTATTTAATTTAATATAAAGGAAATTTATTAGCTTGTTATTAATTCCTATATGTAAAAATTTATTAAATGAAAAATTTATTATTATTATTATATCTTTAATGCATATAATTTATTAAAATAAATTTTGGCTTTTTCAACAAATCTTTATGATTATTATAATTTAGACATTAAACTTAAAACATGTTTGACTTAATTTATTTTTAAAATTTCTATTTATTTTATTTTATTTTTGAAAAACATTAAAAACTAGATAATTATCTGTAAATATTTAAAGTAAACAAATTATATTATTAATTAGTATATTTAAAATTCAATTATCTATTAATTATGTCAAATTTGCGGTTTTGCTATTTGCAATTTAAAAATGTTTGGTAATTTGAAAAACTTACCTAATAAGATAGTGTTTGTTATGATTTTAAGGAATTATTAATTCAAGTAGAATATATTCTAATAAAATATATTTATTTTTACAACGATTTTGGTGAAGAACGTATTTTAAATTGGAATAACCCTTAATCATTTATCCACGTACTTACTCGATGATTATTTTTACAACGATCTTGTTTCTTTACCTTTATATTATTTTAATATATTTTGATATTTTAAATAGATAATTTTTTAGAAAATAGATATCAGTTTTTATTTGGAAAATGTGAGTCCTAATTTTTAAATAAGTGTGTTTTGAATCATTATTAAAAACAAAATTATTTTAAGAGTTAATTCTCTTTCTCACCATGATATGTTACTTTTCTTTCCTTGTAATAAATTTTTTAATTTAATTTAAATTTTGAAATCTTTATTTTTTAAAATTGGCCTTATTTAATTTAATAAAACATTTATTAACTAAATATTTAATTTTTAATTTATTCAATTTCGAAATAATCATAATATATATATATATTATTTAAGATTTATTTTAATATAATAATGCGCACATAATATACAATAAATTTTATAGTGTTTCAAAATTTAAAACTTTAAAAAAATCACCATATGAAAAAGGAAAAATAGATAGACATTAAAAGTTAAAACAATAATAGCAAAAAAAAAAAAGTTAAAACAATTTTGGAAAGAAATTCCAAATTTAATGTTCAACGGATGAATTTTTGCTATACTATACTATCAATATTATATTAAATTACAATATATAATTTTTTAATTTAATAAAATAAAATTAAAAATTAAATGTTCAATGCAAAAGAATCCATAAAGTATATTAAGAAAAAAATTATTCTTAAAAATACATTTATTTAAAAATAAAGAATAAATTAATGCATAAAAAATATTTAAGGGAAATATAAACCAATGTTATTAAACTTTAACTAAGTTGTCTAATCATTTAAACCGAAAAGCTTGGATTGTCTAAAAATTTGGTCAAGAAATTAGGTTACTTTGATATATATAAAATAAATTATTAACTGATCTAAATTTTATAACAGTGATATAAATATTAATACATTAATATAAAATATATAAATTTTAGAAGTGTAAGATTAAATGTGTATTAAAAAATAGTTTAATTTAAGATTATTTCACTATTTCATAAATTTATTTTACCAAAACAGTTGTATTTGATAAAGCAACTTATCTTTCTAATTTTAGTATTATTTTATAAAAATTCTCATTTATTTTTATTTATTGCTTATAGTTTAAAAGATAATGATATTTAAATCGAGTTGAAAAAATTATTTTAAATATTTAACATTATTATATTTTAGGAGTTAAAATAAATACACGTTACTTATCACATGATTAGTGGTAATACCTATTATATATTATATTATTCATTTTAATTTAATATTATATTTTTTTCATTATTATTATACTATTTATATAATTTATTTTAATCTTAATAAAATATTTGATTCAATAATAAAAATGAAGAGTAAAAAGTAATTAAAAATCCTCAAACATAATTATCTTAAATATATTTTTATTTGTAAAGTAAAATTAAATTTATACAAGAATTATATAAATTCATTTGTTATATTTATCAATAAATTGAACAACAAATACAACAAATAATTATAATTTAATAAAATTTTTTAACATTTTTTTAGGCTTTAATTTAATATGTATTTCTTCTAATACTTTTTATAAGGTACATTAATTATAAAATGTTTTAGTGGTCTTTTTATAAATATGTGATTGATTGCATTCTAAGATTACAAATCTTTCATTTTCAATTTTTCTTTCATCATTTTTAGTTCTCTCTTAGTTAATTTGTTGGACTTTATTTTTTGTATATTGTTTTAGTATTGATATATTTTTAATAGAGGCAAAAAGTAATCGAAATTTATAGAAGTTTGATTATGCATTTTTCTTCATTGTCATCATTATTGCAACATAAGAGATACATTGGTAAAGTTTAGTATTATGAATTGAGAGTAACCACAAACAAAAGTTAATCTTGGTATATTGTTCTTCATATGTACTAAATATAAAATAAATATTTTGGATTTTTTGTGTGAACCAATTTAGCTAAGGGTTGTGTTAGGTTAAGGTTTCTAATAATTTATTAAGGTGTTACACATTATGCAAGTTAGTGACTATTGTAATTATTTTGCATGAATTAATAATAGTACTAGTATAGTGGAGAGTTTTATTGTTAATAAAGTAACTTTTGTTCTTAGAATTGTAATAGTTGTAGATGAAGAATTAGGTTATCAAGATTTTATATATAGAGATTGAAATTCATAGATTAATTTTCTTTGCAAAATTACAATGATGATTTGCATGAAAGATTGGATAAGTAATATAAGTTGTTAAATAAAAAAACATGTATTAGTTGAATGTAAGAGAATGATGTATTTTTCCTTTGCTTGATAAAGATTAGTTATTGACTACAATCTTAATTGGTTAATATTTTTATGTTTCTATAAAACTAAAAAAAAAAAATAGTATTCATAATAAGTCACAACATGTAACAACCATATAATGTCTAAATGACATAAATGAATCCATACCAAATTGGTGGCCACCAAAACACAACAAGTTGTGAAAAAAAAAAAAGCAAAATAAGTGAAACACATGATACATTTGAAATAATAGACAACATTATACATCCAAAATAAAAGAAAACAAGTAAAATTTAAGATGTACTAGTCCTTAGTTTAGGTGTTCGCATGAATAACTTAACTTTTAAAGAATCATCTTTCTAATCATTTGGTAGACATGCTAGTAGACTTTGTTGGTAGTGAAGTTAGAATATTTGCAAGATAGAGCCTTTGCCTAATGATTAATTGGTTTCACTGATGAGTCTTTGATGGACTTAATGTTAATTATGAATTATTTTTCTTAACAAGTGAGACTAAGGTTAATCTATCTTATACAGTAGTTGGACAACTTTTCTAACCTTTCAAACTCAATCAATTGAGTCATATTATAGGTACAATTTCATTTGTAGCCTTTGTCAATTAGGGTTTGAATAAGCCAAAATTTGAAAATAAAATATTGCTTTGTTAGGTTTAAAGCTCTTCTAGTCTTTGTTTTTTTTTTTAGCGTAAGACAAGTTAATTTGCTTCTTTTAGTTTAGGGTTCCACAACTAAACACTTAAACTCAACCAATATTCTTTTGAGTTAACATGGGTTTAGGTTATCAACGGCCTCCTTACATTTTTATCATATCGTCTTTGTTTCTTAGGTTTGCCCATAATACTTCTAACTTTTGGTAGTAACGGTAAAATTTGTTGAGTGTGCTCCTAAAACTCCTAACATTGTAATGGTTCAACATAATGTTCATAACTTGTATGAAATAATGTCATTGTTAATCATCCTTAACCATCTTTTAATCTCTCATTTTATATGTTATTACAACAATAATATGCATGCATGACATGCCTTTATAAGTTAAAAAAAGACATATCAAACACTCAGCAACATATAGTACAACAAACTTCAAGTAATATTCAATAAACGTGTTAAAATTTGATTAAAAAATATTAAAATTAATTGAATTACCAAGATAGAGATAATTATTTCTTTACATGACTATATTAATGTTCATTTATTACTTTTTTTTTCTACTTTGTTTTGTTCTATAAGAGGCAAATCACTAACATATTAATCAATTTCAACCTATTTGTATTAATTTTAGTCATAATATAGCATATGACCTTTTCTACCATTGTTATAATTGGCTTAAACTTTGCATTTATGATCTTTGCAACGAAGACATTACAATTATTGTTACATATATTATTAACTTTTGACCATTTAAAAAAACATGTCTTAGTCTAGGCTTCTTTAAACCACTTGTCCAAATATACCCATGCTTTCTCACTCATTATCTTTATTGTCAACATATTTGCATTGAATTAAGAGACTATAATTAATCTTACAGTCCTATAATGGTTGTTTAAATTTTCTATCCATTCACTACTTATTAAAATTTTTGCTAAAGATATGTACCGAGAACTTATGTTATACTTCTAATATGACCTCTTGTAAAGTTGATATCAAACCTTACAAGAGAAATGAGTAAGCAATTTAGTTCCTAAGAAATTAAAAATCATGCAACTAAGTTCCTAACTTAGAAACATTATTTAGTCCCTAAAAAAAATCAAAATCCCTACAAATTAGTTCCTATCATAGAAACATTGATAAGTTATTCTCATGTAGAACTTCATCTTGCAGTCAAAGATAAAATTTCATCTTATAATCCCTACATTTTCATGCAAAATTGTTAAAAGTCTTTTTGATTCTCAACATCAACAACTACATAAGCTATATTATGCAAATTTGGTTATTAGTTTATTGACCTATTGTCAATAATAATTGTATGTCATATGTAGTAACCCCAAAAAAATACATCATCAAGACTTATTAATGGCTTGTATCCACCTTTAAAGTCACCTTTGCACCTAACAAGAAAATATATAATCTTTGAAATTATAGTGTACCTTTAGGTTGGGGAATAGTATCAATTTACCTTAACATGAATTACACCTAAAAAGTTTTTCATAGTAGTCATGAAACTTTTAATTATTTCTTCAAAAAAATTATATTATGCAAGAAAGGGTGAAAAAAAAAAGAATAAGAGAGAATTATGTTCAGACAAATTTATCAACAAAGTAAAACAACTAGGAAAAAATGAAGCAAAAAATTTTCAAATTCGTTCTGTAAAAGTCAAAAGTGTAACATGTAGTGATTTTTACTAAAAATTTACAAACTAAAGGTACCCATAATGATACTTGAAATATTGATAATATTAAAAAAAAAAAATAACTTTACTATGTTATTCACAACAACTGGATTTTGGCAAGACATAGTCAAATAATCCATAAGTGCTCAAAAACGTAAAACTTTACTTAGAAATTTTTCTAAAGAACTTTGTATTTCTCTCCTTTTTTGGACAAATTTGAGAAACTCTTGTTTTTTGTTTTCAATAATTTGTGGAAGTCATAGTGATGAAGAGTTGGATGATTATAACAACTTGCATCCTTGATCATTATTTGCATGATCATTATTGCAAATAATAACTTGTTTCAACTTAATTGTAATTATTAATGATATCTTTTATGTTTTTAAGTGTATTTTGAACTTTATATTGTTTCAACTCAAGTATTTTGAATTTAATTTTTTTTAGAAATATAGATTTTATAAAACATCAAACTATAATATGATTCTTACACTAGTAAAAGTCTCAAAATTCTTACATTTTTTTATATAGGCACAACATATATTATTAGAGAAAGTTCAAAGAGAACTCAAAACTCATATACACTGAGAAAAAAAAACTAATACTTATTCAGAAAAATAAAAAGTAAAAGCATACTTATATATAGTTAAGATAGATACAATTTCGTGGGTTCAAATATCAATCAGCTAATAAAATAACTTCTCCTTACTAACAAATGATAGTCATTTCTAGAACATCAGAATAATAGAATCTAAGACTTCTCTCTTATCTAAAACACACTTGGAAAATATAATTCTATTTCTATGTAACCATAAAGACCACACTGTACTTATCTAATCAATTAATAAATATATCCCTTTTCTTTTACCACAACTAATACCAATATAAGAAAGCAAGTGAGTCGATAAATCTAAAGGTAAAACTCTTATACTTGATCTGAGTCTTTTATTTAATTTATATTTAACGAATTATAATTTATTACTTCACTAACTATTAGATATAAGTTAAATGAAAGACTCAAATTAAGTGTAAAAATTTTCAAACTTACGTTAAAAGATCTTTCCTTATATATATAAAGAATATCTTAGAATATTAATTTGTAAAAATAGAATTTTGACAAATTTAATTTTAAATAAAAATAATTGAGTTTAATGTTAAAGTACAATTAATTTAAATTCATTTTTTTTTGTTAAATGATGTAAGTACAAACTTGATGATAACATATAATAAATTTTAAGTAATGAAACATTTATAAATCATAATTTTACAACTATAAATAATTTTTTTCTTCTAAATAATGTGTATTTTTATTGAATCTTGTAGTATTACTAAAGGTAATAATATTTTTATTTTAAATATTTAACAAAGTTGAATTCATTAAAATTTAAATTCAAAACTAACAGATTAAATTAGAATAACTAATTTATAATATTTTGAATATATATATATATATTGCTTTAAATTGTAATGCTTTTTTTAAAGTTAAAAATAACATTGTTTTTCAATTTAAGAAATAAAAAATAGTATTGTAATTAAATATAAAATTATGGAAAAAATTATATGGACGATAATTAAAATATTAATTATTTTTTTTCTTATCTTTCTTCAATTTAACTTTATTTTTTCTTCCTTCGTACGGTTTTAAACCAAACAAGATAGTCCCTTCCACAATTTTGTTTTCAAAATATAAAATACTCGATAAATGTGATGTTATAGTTGAAAAATATAATAATCTTTTCTCTCTCCTAAACAGTGCGGGAAAAATAGAGAAAACTTGTGTGCATGATTTTCTTGAGTAAAGTGAGCGCTTCACTTTCTTCTTCTTCTGAATTGAATCCTTAACACACTCAAAAAAATGAGGAATGTACGAGCAGCACTCTCTGGCACCGGAGGGAACAGAAGCTTCGAGTTCTCGTTCAGAGTGTTGGCCTTTGCAATATCTATTCTGTTCTGCGTTTTCTTCACTTTCTCTTTTCTCTTCACTACTCGTTCCTACTCCACCACTCACCGTAACATTGTAAGCTTTTGTTTTTCTCGCAACTTTAACATTCTCACATTTTCTCAATATTTTTTTGGTTGGTTTTCTTTTCTGGGTAAATTTCCCGAGAAACAATCAGTTTTTTTTTTTTCTGTTTTATTTTTTTTCCGAGTAGAGTGTGGGCTTTCGTGATTAATTTATGTTTTTGTTTGTGGGTTTGTGTAATTCGTAGGAAAATTTGATTTTTGTTTAGGATTCAAGTGCGGTGAGGATTCCGTGGTGATTTGAGTGTTATTTTTATGGGAAACAACAAGAAAATTTGAGTGAAAAAGGTGACTAAAAGGATTTCTTTGTTTTGTTCGTCAGTTACTTTCTTTATGGGAAATGAGAGAGATTGGATGAGTGTATGGAAGCCATGACAGAACCAGATTGATTTTTTGTTTTGCTATTTTCTCTGGAAACAAGCGGAAAATTTGAGTGGAAGTGTGACTGAGAAGGTTTCTTTTATTTATTTATTTTCTGGGTAATGAAACAGATTGAGGGAAGATATTGAATAAAGGAAGCCATAGCAAAACCAGATGATTTTGCTGCTTTGCTATTTTCTTGGGAAACAAACGGAAAATTTGAGTGGAAATATTACTCTAAAGGGTTAATTTGTTTTGTTTGTCTTTCTATATCTCTGGAAAATGAAAGAGATTTAATTAATCTGCTATGATTCTGAACCAGGGTTCTGAATGGGGTGCACAAGGATTTGAATCAATAAGGAGATCCATGCTCACACTGAAAACAGATCCCATGAAACAACGATTAGATCACATCCGTAAGCAAACTGAAGATTATCGTGCTTTGGCTCTGGGGTATGCATCCTATGCACGGAAACTCAAGCTTGAGAGTTCCAAGCTTGTTAGGGTTTTTGCTGAACTCTCAAGGAACTTCTCGGATCTTATGAGCAAACCCCAATACAGTGCACTTTTCAGCTCTCATGCCGGCCTAATTAATGAATCATTGCTACGCCAATTGGAAAAGGAAGTGAAGGAGCGAATTAAGATCTCACGCCAAGTGATAGGCGAAGCCAAAGAGTCCTTTGATAATCAGCTCAAGATTCAGAAGTTGAAAGATACGATATTTGCCGTGAATGAGCAATTAACCAAGGCAAAGAAGCAGGGAGCTTTCTCTAGCTTGATTGCGGCCAAGTCAATTCCAAAAAGTTTGCATTGTCTCGCCATGCGGTTGATGGAAGAAAGGATTGCACATCCGGAGAAGTATTCAGATGAGGGAAAGTCGACTCCTCCAGAATTTGAAGATCCTAATTTGTATCACTATGCCATATTCTCGGATAATGTTATTGCAGCTTCTGTGGTGGTCAATTCAGCAACAAAGAATGCAAAGGAATCGTGGAAGCACGTGTTTCATGTTGTGACAGATAAGATGAATCTTGGAACAATGCAAGTGATGTTTAAGTTGAAGAATTATAATGGAGCACACATTGAGGTTAAGGCAGTTGAGGATTACAAGTTCCTGAATTCTTCATATGTGCCAGTGCTTCGGCAGCTAGAGTCTGCTAACCTGCAGAGATTTTACTTTGAAAACAAGCTTGAGAATGCCACAAAGGACACAACAAATATGAAGTTTAGGAATCCTAAATATTTGTCAATATTGAACCATTTGAGATTCTACTTGCCTGAAATGTATCCAAAGCTGCATAGAATTTTGTTTCTGGATGATGACATTGTGGTTCAGAAGGACCTTACTGGGTTATGGAAAATTGATATGGATGGCAAGGTGAATGGAGCTGTAGAAACATGTTTTGGGTCATTCCATAGATATGCACAATACATGAATTTCTCACATCCCTTGATTAAAGCAAAATTCAACCCAAAGGCATGTGCATGGGCTTACGGAATGAATTTCTTTGATTTGGATGCTTGGAGAAGGGAGAAATGCACAGAAGAGTATCACTACTGGCAGAATTTGGTGAGGCTTGAAACTTTTACTTTTTATGTTTTCAACAATGTTTTTTCTTTTCTTTTTATAATCCTCAACCAATATTAAATTCTACCACATAATAGTCTCAATTCAAGCATGATATTATTATTCAAATAACATGTAAATGTCAACTAATGCAGCACTAGTAATTATGCTAGAGGTTTACTTTCAATCATTCTCATGAGTACACACTGTTTGCAATCTTACTGAATTATTATCCTACCTGAAGCTATTCTTTATTATATCATATTTAACTGGATATGCTTATGCTGGTGCAGAATGAGAACCGGACCTTGTGGAAATTGGGGACATTACCACCAGGTCTAATTACATATTACTCAACAACAAAGCCCTTAGATAAATCATGGCATGTTCTGGGTCTTGGCTATAACCCAAGCATCAGCATGGATGAGATTAGGAATGCAGCAGCGGTTCACTTCAATGGTAACATGAAACCATGGCTTGACATTGCCATTAATCAATTCAAGCCCCTTTGGACAAAGTATGTTGACTATGAGTTAGAGTTTGTCCAGGCCTGCAATTTTGGTCTCTAAATGGGGTAAGAGTTCTTTTATAGGACATAATTATTTTATTTTTTTTAAATAGACAAATTTTCTATTTTAAATTTTTAAGTAATATTGTCTTTCAATTTATAATCTCTGTTTTTAAATTTATTTTTTTATGCAAAATAAAAGATTAAGAAATTTAATCTAAATATTTATGTTATTCAAATAAAAGAATACATATTTAAAGATATAAGAATCTATCCAATTAAATTTGTTTTATAAAATTAACAGAAAAATATATTTACCAATAAAGTAAACCATAAAAATAAGTTTTTTGTTTCATATTTTTACTAGAAAAATTTATTTATTATTTTATATTATTTAACTATGCTAATACAATTTACTTATTACACACAACCTGAAAATACTCTTTAAAGTGTATTTAATGATTCTCGATCGAGTGATAATTTTGGTATTAGAGGTCAATCTCAATCCTAATTTGATATACTTCGTATTTCGATGGATGAAGATGATTGTGATGCAATTGATGATGAAAAAAAAAAAAAAAAGATGTGAGTTGTATGGAATCACTTTAAAAAAAATATTAATAGAGAAAAAAAAGTTATATACAATTATTGCAATAAGCAACTTATAGGTAAAAGATTAGATGGAACAAATTATTTGCATAAACACTTTTAAATTAAATTTATAAAAGGCTATATAAGAATATAAGACAATTAATTTTGTTGAGAAAACAAAAAAAAAGTAGATAGATCATCCACTTATTTGAGTAATTATCACTTTGATCCATAAAAATTTAAAAGAGATATTGCTTCTATAATAATTCTTAAGTATATGCTTTCTATGGTGGACCATTTGATAATTCTGGTATTAGAGGTCAATTTCAATCCTAATTTGATATATTTCTTATTTCAGTGGATGGAGATGATTGTGATGCAATTGATGATGAAAAAAAAAGAAGAAGAAAGATGTGAGTTGTATGGAATCACTTTAAAAAAATATATTAATAGAGAAGAAAAATCTATATACAATTATTGTAAAAGATTAAATGAAACAAATTATTTGCATAAACACTTTTAAATTAAATTTATAAAAGGCCATATAAGAATATAAGACAATCAATTTTGTTGAGAAAACAAAAAAAAAAGTAGACAGATCATTTACTTATTTGAGTAATTATCATTTTGATCCATAAAAATCTAAAAGAGATCTTGCTTCTACGATAATAATTCTTAAGTATATGCATTTTATGGTGGACCATTTGGAGTTTATAGCATATTTACAGAAAAATTTAGAAGAGGTCTTTTTTTTCTATCTATGCTTAAACTTTATTCCGTAATTACGTATTAAATTTTTGTATTATTATACTACTTATATAAAATTATATAAGTATATTTCTTTATAAGTGTTTTTTTCCTTAAACAGGCGCATGTAATAAGAATGTGTATGGATATGTGGATACCTAGAAAGTAAAAGTATAGGGATTAAGATTATTATCCACACAAGTATGAGACTAAAGGCGAATATTTTCTTAAAATGCGGGTATCAAAATGAGTATTATATTATCTTACCTATTGCCATCCTTGATTACAGAGAAATATTAAGTAAATGAGATTAGGAGCTTGTTCCTTGATTACAGAGAATTATTAAGTAACTTAGATTAGTAGCTTGTTTAACAACTTGCACATTTTTATTTGATTAATAAACTAATAATTGTTTAGTTAGTAAAAAAATAAATAAATTAGAGTATGATTTTTAAAAGTTAACATAAAAAACTAATTACTAATAATTTAATTTTTATTTTTTTATCTTTATTTTTAAAATAATTTACATCCAAAATAATAAAAATAAATAATAGTTGTGAATTTTATATTGAATATGTATAATAAATAATAAAAATAATAATTTATTTAAAAAACATTACTTTTAATTAAAGAAATTAGAAAAATTACAACTAAAGAGAATATAAATATATAAAATATTCTTTGTTATATACCTAATTACAACTTTTTTCATTTTTTTCCGTGCTAAAACCATTGCTACTCTCTTTTCTTTTCTGTTCCATTTTTTGGTTGATAATAAGTACATAAATACTTAATTAACTAGTTGGATAATAAGTACAAAATAATTATCTAGTTAATTAATTGATAAATAAAAAAAATTAATAATAAATAAATAAATTTAATTTAAATATTATATATATGTATACTATTAATTGTTCAACTCATGTATTTTAATTAATTAAATAGTTAATTTATTTAATTTTCTATTAATTTTACACCTCAATATTTAACTTAGCTTAGATGAGGTGGCACGCTCATGAGGAGGAAAAGGATAACGGGGCGTAAACATGGCAAAAATAACTAGGATCTATCTCAGTTATGCAACTCAATATTTAACAGAAAAAGAATATGGCACTAGAAACCATTTTTTTTATGCTTAAAAATTGAAGGGCCTAACTAATAAAAATTTGAAGAGCTAAATTATTCAAAATTTGAAATATTTAACAGAATAAAATCTTATTGAAACCATTTTTATGGTGATGAAAATAAAACCGCGACTTCTGATTCCAAACAATGAACTGATTCAATTATCCATTTTCCTACCGTTGCACGAAGAATGAGACAAAATTGGCTGATATGGTTATTTATTTGTATCCCAACTCCAACATCTGCAAGAATTTCTTAAAGCCCAGCCAGCACAGTAGGCATTGCAATAAAAGAAAAGAGATTTGAATTCAACGAAACTCAAACAAGAAAACAATGGAGTTAAGAGTAATTGATTGTTAATGCAGTTAGAAAAGTTAATAGAAAGTTCCTGTAACGAAAATATATACTCTGCCTAGAGATCATGTAACAAAACACAAGACACTTGAAAGTGAAAATTTTCTGCATCTCCCTTTAGACAAGCTAAGAAAAGAGAAAAAAAAAGAAAAAAGGAAGACAAAAACTAGATCACCCAAAGGCAGAAGGAATCACTGTAATGTGCCTTAGAGGGTGTGAGATGTCTGTGCCCCCTGCATGCTGCACAAACTCAGCTGGTGAAAATGTGCTTCCATGGCAGACACAAACAATGCTAACCTCTGATTTTGTATATCTGTATAGAAACCCATTAACCGTTTTCCCGTTTGGCCCGTTCCCTTTAGTTGATACATAAGGCATTTGAGGGAGTGAAGAAACCTGGGAGAGAAGCTTTGGTGGCTTTGCCATGATGTCACCTTGGGTATCCTTCAAAGGGCCACTGTTTGAATTTTCATAAAACAAAGGCTTTTCAAGCATTGAAAGTGCATTGTTGCATGTTGAAGCTTCTTCATTTGGTTTCATTGCCTTGGTTTTTGTAATGTTTGGTTGGGTTTCCTTCACAGTGTGCTTTCTCTCTTGTTGTGCATTATTGTTGCCTTGTTTTGATCCCATAGGATGAGATGAAGCAGAAGCACTTTCTTCAGGTTGGGTTGCGTTGCTCATTTCCTTGGAACTGTTCAATCGGGTTGGTTCGGCTAAAGAATGAACCGAATGGCTGCGGCTGTCGGTGCTGCCTCCATCTGATAAAAGAAATTTGTGATAATTATTAAAATTATATCCAGAAAATAATTGGTAAACACAAGGGCCTTATATGAATGTTAAGTATTGATACCGTTTGATTATTTAAATGTCAGAGTAGTTAAAATTCCAGCCACAATGTGGCACTTTAAAAAAAAAAAAAAACCTCTGATAACCTTATCAAATCTCAAGATACTAAATTCTCTTGTCTCGCTACAACGTAAGAACAAATACGGCGATAAGCAGCATCGCTGGATAAGAAACGGCACGTGATTCTGCTTGTTCTACTTTTCATATGCATTAATTTCTAGATAGAAAAATCAAGAAGCCATTTGATTATACTAGGGGTGACCAGTGAGGGATGAAGAAGTAGGTGACATGTTACCCATGCACTGTACCAAAATCCGGATAATGATCAATTTGCATCTATTTTAAAAGCTGCACGATATCATAATCCATGGCCCTCGAATAAAGATGTATTTTTTGTAGCACTAAATTGAATTATTCGATTTTCAAGTGCAAAGAATCCACATCCTCAATAATGTCATTGCAAATAGTACATTCTATAAGAAGCAATGATCACTTAGCAAAACTAAGAAGAGGCTCCAAATGCATTCATATAATAGTGATAAATGTGTAAAAGAACCTTTCTACCAAAAAAAAATTGTGATTAAGAAGAAAGAAAGAAATCATAATAATTAGCCAACGAAACAAAATGAATATTCAATAAATTAATAAATAAAAATTCACCTTCGAGAGAAGAGCTTTGGTAATCCGAAACCGCAGAAGAACTGCACCTTGAAGACCCATTAGACTTGGCTTTTATACCTCCACCGTTAACACCGTCTATTCCATCCACATTCTTCTCGCTGGCAAGCCAACACGGTAAAGGAAAGGCGTTACTCAATGGCAGGTACTGCACGGTGGCGTACTGGGGCATACGAAAAGGAGGTGTCGTCCACGCCCCACTGACCCCATTATGAGAATCCGTTTTGTCCCTCTTAAAAGCCCGTTGCAATTCGGGTTCGGGTTCTCTAACCCGGTCCCTCTTTTGCTCTCGCTTCTTTTTGACCTCCATTCTCCGCAATGCCTGAATCTCACGCTTTTCTTGTGGATCGGAGTCAAAATGAAAGGTTTGGGGCGGGGAATCGGGTGCGGGGTTTTGGAGGGTGTGTTTGGTGAAAGTCCCTCCGATGGACAACCCCAAATCGAGCTCTATCTCTTCAACTTGAACCATGGTGACACAGTTTCTTCATACGACAGTGGTACGTGATCCCTCTCTTTTAAGAATTTGCAGTCTGAGTTTTATTTTAGAAAGGGAGGCACACGTGGCGAAAGGCGAGAAGGCAGGGAAGGCGGTTAGCGACACGTAATGGGATCTTGTTGGGGGTGTGTAATTAGATAGGGGCGTTAACTAAGGTTGCACCGCTAAATACTTTCTTTCTTATCGAGGAACGGAGAATCTGTTTATTTATGGCGCTCGTCGAAGGCCACGTGGCGGTTAATGAGGGGATGGGATTGTGGGACACGTGTCTCGTTTATGAGCCCCGTGAATCTCTAGCCGTGCTTAAATCTCGAGGTTCAGAGAGAGCGTGATGCGTTGCCGCTTCGCGAGGGTGTGACATGTGGCAAGTGGGTTGAGTGGGGCCTACATTCTAGGGTTTCGGAAGGGGTGAAACGTGGATGCGGGAAGGTTAGGTTTTAAAAGCGATGGTGACGAAACGAACGTTGGAGTATCTGATTGGTTTGTACTTGCGGTGGGACTCGTTGCCGAAAGGGACACGTCGTCGTTTTGGGAGAGAAGTTTTCACGTATTGTCTATATGTTTAACAATTCTGTAACTGTTTATGCCTTTGTTCGTCACGAGTTCAAGCAATTCAATTTTTATTTTTTGATATTCAAATTTAATGTCAGTTAAAGGTTTACGTCAATGAATTTGTCCAGTTTGAAGATATTAAAAAATTATACTTTAACGCATTTAACATTTATTTCTTTAATTTAATCTTAATTTTAGTTTTGAATTTTTTTGTTTCAAAAATTTTATCTCATTATGATATAATATTTATTACTAATAATGAAAATATTTATTCTTTTTTAAATTTATAAAATTTATTAAATAATCATAGAATATATTTTAAATGTTTATTATTTTTAATTTAACAATATTTATACAATGAATGAAATATTATTTAATTATTAGGTAAAAAATTCGTATTAAAATTTTATATTGTGTATAACTGTACACAGTAAATGATAAATTTTTATTTTAAAAATATAAAAATTAATAAATTTCTAATATTAAAAATATAAAAATTAATAAATTGCTAATATTAAATGCTAAAAAATATTATCTACATACTTTTATTTCTGAAAATAAACTAAAAAGTTGTAATTAATGTATTTAGTTTTTTTATGGATGTTAATTAATTTTTATTATAATATAAAAAATTATTAAATTTCAATAATGGATTTTAAAAAGAATTAAAGGGAAACAATTAAATGGTAGATCTCAAATTTATTAACATTGGTGGTATAAGAGTATTTATTGTTATTATTTATGATGTGTTTGGTAGTAATGTGGATACTATTGAAAGAGAAAGAGTGGAGGATGCATGAAGGGGACGTGGTGTGTGTTTGGGCTTTGTGAAGCAAAATACGAGTTGCAAGGTGGCAGATCTGTGCCTGTGCGTCTCTTGCTGTCATTCCTCCTTCTGGGGGCAACAAAGTCCTCCTTTAAACGGTTTTTCTTATTTACAATAAAAAAAATCAATTATTAATTTATTAAATAACTTATTAATACTTTATTTATATTAAATATTTTTTTATTTATATAATCATAAATATATTTATGTATTGTACGAATTTGTACAAATATATTTATATTTTTATTATTTAATTTAGTTTTAAAATAATTATAATTTAAATAACATTTTAATTATTTTTAAAAATAAATTATATAAAAAATAAATATAATAATTAAAATTAATTTATACGTGACTTTAAATATTATAAATTTTAATAATAATAATAATAATTTAATTATAAAATATAAATATATTTATGTGTTACATAAATTTATTTATATTTTTTATTCAATTATTTTATTTTAAAATAAATAAAAAATTGTAATTTAAATATAGAAATATATAATAATAAAATTTATTATATTAAATAATATTAAATATAATTAAATTAAAAAATATGATAAATATATTTTTACATACAAATTTTTATATATTTAAAAATTGTAATTAAAATTTAAATAAAAAATTAATTTTATTAAATATTAAATTAATTCTTATATAATTAAAATTATACGTATTGATATAATATAAAATTAATCCTGGGGAAGTTATATTTACATGCCTGAATCCTTTGAAATTTACACCAGTTATATAATATTTGAACTGGATCAAAATGGCTAACAAAGAATTCACCCGAATAAATTTGAAGGTTAAATAAACACATAAAAGTTAAAGGATAAAAGATTTAAGAAAAATGCTACAAGTCACTGCCAATATTCCATTTTTAAATGTGTTTGTAATGTAGATGAATTACATGTTTAAAACCCGTTCTATGAACTGTATAGATTAAATAAAAGAAAAAGGGAGAGGCTACAGCAAGATCATAGCTAGCCTTACTAAGTGCTTAACTCTTATTCAAACTATTGAATGGTGATCCTTAAACAGGCATTTTCCTCATAAGTTGACCTTTCATGAAGCTGAAAAAACAAAGAAAGCAAAGAAAATATTAGCAATGATACATATTCGATAACATTTTATCACATTGTAATAAACAAAATGGCATACCACTTCATGTAATAATAACAGAAGTCGGCCAAGATGAACGATTGAACCATCTCTGCCAGAAAAGCTGCCAAGAACCAGAAGTAGCCACTCCCAGCCAAAAATAGAAATGACCCTTTTGTCTCATAAATCTACAAAATATTAACAAACATTGTTCAATGTGTTCTTATCCTAATAACTCACGCCTTATAGTAAGTTCATTATATTTCAATCTCATAAATCTGAAAATGCCATTGCCCAGTTGGGTATTTAATTTGTAGTGGTTCCAAAATTAATTCAACGCTTCATGAGATTTATAAAAGGAAGGACTGAAATAATAACTTTCACTTACCTTAATAACCTTTTATCAACATTAAATAAAACTTTATGAAATCTTTCTTGAACTATGAATGTTATATTTTACTGAAAATGCAAGCCAATGACAATTTTGATTGGGCAATGGGTGCTTCTAAAACTTATATAAAATAATCTAGAAAACTGAACCAAATAAAATTTGATCTAACCTGAATAACCCAGTGAGCCAATGCGAAGAATCTTGAAATACCAAGAGCGAATACATAATGTCCTGTAAATGTTTCAATCATCTAAAAACATGCCAGAATTATTACAACGTACTCAAAAGGTTTATGAAAGTAAAAATGAAAATAATACTAGAACAAATTCTTGAGGACCAACCTTTGCGTTCTGCATAAAACGAAGTTGAGGGAGAACAGAAACAGCTTCCAAATACAAACTGAATGCCCAAATGACTCGAATAAAACGCCAATGAGTTGTAAAAGGGTGTATTAGTATCGCAAGGATTGCCGAAGGAACCACCTACACACAATTAAAAGATGTTATTGCTAGATTTATTTTGGTCTATGCACATCCATGGTCAAATGAAAAGCATTAATATGGCACCACGAGACTGAGAATATTAAGACAATATCAACATAGAATGTTAATGAATTGATCATTGTCCTTTTGGCTTATTTGCAAAGATAGCAAGAAATATAAGCAAAATATGATGACTAAATATTTCACAGTACATATCTACTCCTGTTCGGTTTTACCAGCATTTTGAGAAGATAATAATGTCTTAAATGTGCATCTCTGCATTCTAGGTGCTTCCAAAATGTCTCAAATAGTTTTAGAATGTTTTATCTACTCAGCGAAGGACATGGAGAAAGCTAGATATTTTTCAATATTTAGATCTAAAAAACACAAAAAAATATTTTCAAGGGAGTATTCTTGTGCTATTTCACAATTGGCCCAATGTTTCCTTCTTTTCTTCCCCCGGGGATTTCTAATTGTTGTAGCCTTCAACAATGGAAAAAGTACAAGAGCCCTCCAAGTTCAATCTTTTATAGATTCCCTTGAGTTTTGTTTGAGAATTTGAAGGGAGAGAGAAGAAAATAGTTTAAGGGTAAGAGAGGAGAGAAAAAAGTGTTGTAGCCAATTCAGTTCTAGAAGTTAGTTAGTTGAGCAAGTGTATAAAAATCATTGTTGTTATTTTTCAGGTGCGCATATAAAATTTCTTATTTCTGGTTCTCTCTCACTCTCTGTTCTTTCTTTCTATCATCAAACGAAGAGTGTATGTGAGTGTGTGATCGTGCTGTTTGTATAGCAGGTGTTTTGGTTCCTACAAAAAGGAATAAAAAAGATCGTTGTAGATATGAACGAGAACGGGTTTCCAGCACACATGCCAGTTCTTGATGGCAAGAACTATGATTCTTGGTGCATCCAAATGAAGGTCATCTTTGGAATGCAAGATGTCCTCGAGTATGTCACAGATGGATTTCAAGAACTGGAGAAAGTTGCAGGTGATTCCCAGAAGGCTACGTTCAAAGAGGCCAAGAAAAAGGACTGCAAAGCCTTGTTTCTCATCCACCAATGTGTTGATGCTGCTAATTTTGCAAAAATTTCTTCCGCTGCAACAGCTAAACAGGTGTGGGAGATTCTTGAAAAGGCTTACTCTAGTTCTGATAAATTGAAGAGGGTGAAGTTGCAAACTCTGGAGCGCCAATTTGAGTTACTGCAAATGAATGAGAAGGAGAATGTAGTTGAGTATCTGAGTCGTGTGCAGAATTTGTCAAATCAGATGGTAGCTTGTAGTGCAAGACTGAAAGATCAAGATATGGTTGAGAAAGTTCTAAGAACTTTGAGTCCAAAGTTTGATTATGTTGTTACTGCCATAGAGGAGTCCAAGAATTTCACAGAAATGAAGTTGGATGAGCTTCAATGCTCATTGGAGGCACACGAACAAAGAATAAATGAGAGGAGTACTGAAAGATCTACAGAGCAGGCTCTGTTTGCACAAGGTGGCAAGAAATTTGACAATGGTTCAAAAAGGAAAAGGGGAAAAGAGAAGCAGAAAAATGCCAAGTTCAAAAAGCAACCAGTGATGATATTTCCTGTTACAGTGAGAATAACTCTGTGAACAAGAAGAACAGTTCTCAAAATGATGGTATGAAAGGGAAGTCTAGTAAGAAACCCATACAGTGCTATTACTGCAAGGAATGGGGATACTATGCAAGGTCAGAAAATCAAAGAAAGCCAGAGAAGATGAGACTCAGTTGGCTCAAGAAGATGATTCTGATGAGGAGCAGGTGTTGCTTATGGTGACAAATAATTCAAACAAAGCAGGTAGTAATGAATGGTATTTAGATACTGGATGTTCCAATCACATGATAGGGAAGAAGGATTGGTTTGTTGACCTGGATGAGTATGTCAAAATAAGCATTAGGTTCGTAGATAACACGGTTGTCAAAGTTGAAGGCCTTGGAAGAGTCATGATAAAGAGAAAGGATGGCAAAAGCTCATCTATCTCTGAGATCCCCTATGTGCCCAGCATGAGGAATAATTTGTTGAGGGCAATTGCTTGAAAAGGATTATACAATGAATCTTGAAAATGGATATTTGAAGGTGTATGATAGAAGGGATAGGTTGACTATCAAATCACCAATTTCAAGCAATAGAACATTCAGAACTGAGATCCAAGTGCAGAATGAGCAGAAGTGTCTCTCAGTAGTGGATGACAAAGAGTTGGCTTTGGCACAGGAGGTTTGGACATCTCAACTTCAGAAGTCTTGGTTTACTAAGTAACAGTCAAATGGTTACAGGTATAACCAAGATACAGCAGCCCAGCAAGGTGTGTGACAGCTGTTGTGAGTCCAAACAACCTAGAAAGTCCTACAACATTGAGGTAAAGACTAAATCAACTATAGTTTTAAATCTGATTCACTCTGATGTATGTGGTCCCTTTGAGGAAGTTTTGCTTGGTGGCAGCTGCTATTTTGTATCAATTTTGTATCATTTATAGATGATTTTACTAGGAAAGTTTGGATTTACTTGCTAACCAAGAAAAGTGAAGTGTTCTCAACTTTCAAGAAGTTCAAGCTGCTGGTTGAGAAGCAAAGTGGTAGGAATATTCTCAGAATCAGAACAGATGGTGGAGGAGAATTCACTTCACATCAATTTGAGAATTTTTGTAAAAGTGAAGGTATTATACACGAGATTACACCTCCATATACACCTCAGCTCAATGGTGTTGCAGAGAGACTCAATAGAACCATTGTAAATATGACTAGGAGTATGCTGAGAAACTTTAAAATGCCAAAGAAGTTTTGAGGGGAAACAGTATCCACTGCAACATATCTTCTCAATAGATATCCAACCAAAAGGTTAAAGGAGATTACACTTGAAGAAGCTTGGAATGGAAGCAAGCCAAGTGTAAAGAACCTAAGAGTGTTTAGTTGTTTGTGCTTCAAACATGTCCCAGATCAGTTAAGAAAGAAGCTTGACAGCAAGGGAGAGGCAATGGTCATGATTGGCTATCATAGCACTGGAGGTTACAGGCTTTATGACTGTAGTGAAAATAGAGTTGTAATAAGCAGTGATGTTGTGTTTGATGAAAGCAGAAGCTGGAACTGGGATGAAACTGCAAGCAGGAATGATTCCATGAGATGGATTAGCACTGAAGATGATGAACCTTATCATGTACCAGATGATGATCTTGTTGAGCAAGAAGGAACTGGTCACACTGATCAGGATGCTACAGTGATTTCTACTAGTAGACCACAGATAAAAAGGCAGTTGTCATATAGATTACAAGGATATGAGGTCCATTCAGATGACCAGATCACAGAAGAAGGTGATCTTCTGCCCAGTGAGGTGGTGCATATAGCCTTATTTGCTGATATGGAGCCTGTGTCATTCAGTCAAGCCATCACAGAAGCAAGGTAGATTGAAGCTATGAAGGAGGAACTGCAAGCAATAGAAAGAAATAGAACATGGGAACTAGTGTCATTGCCTCCAGGAAAGAAGGCTATTAGTGTAAAATGGGTCTTTAAGGTCAAGCTCAAGCTCAACCCTAATGGAGAGATTGCCAAGTACAAAGCTAGGCTGGTAGCAAGGGGTTTTCTTCAGAAAGAGGGAGTTGATTACACAGAAGTTTTTGCCCCAGTAGCAAGACTTGAGATTGTGAGGCTAGTAGTAGCTGCTGCAAGTTACAAAGGGTGGTCAATGCACCAACTTGATGTAAAGTCAGCTTTCTTGAATGGCTACTTGGAGGAAGAGGTCTACATAGAACAACCTCCAGGATTTGAGATTGAAAAGCAGTAGCAAAAGGTTTGTAAGCTCAGGAAAGCCCTTTATGGATTGAAGCAATCCCCAAGGGCTTGAAATCAAAGAATTGATGGAGTTCTTTTAAAGCAGAAATTCAGTAAGTGCAAGTCAGAGCATAGAGTGTATATAAGGTCCACTTCTCACTCTAACCTGCTATTGGTTTGCCTTTATGTTGATGACCTATTGGTTACTGGTAGCAAAGAAGAGGAGATTGAAGCCTTCAAAAAATTCATGATGGCTGAATTTGAAATGACAGACCTAGGGAAATTGTCTCATTTCCTTGGCCTTGAATTCAATCAGGTTGAAAAAGGTGTGTTTATGCATCAAAAGCGGTATGCATAGAATATATTGAAGAGGTTTGGGATGTTGGAATGCAATCCAACCTCCACACTAGCTGAGCCAGGACTCAAACTGAGCAATGACCCTGAGAAAAAACTAGCAAATGCAACTGAATTTAGACAGCTAATTGCCTCTCTAAAGTATCTTTGTAACAGCAGACTAGATATCTGCTTTGCTGTGAGTCTAATCAGCAAGTTCATGCAAAAGCTTAGGATTTCACACATGAATGCAGCTAAGAGGTGTTAAGATATGTGAAGGGAACCATTGGCAATGATGTTCTATTCCCTAGTGAAGTAACTCTAGAAGAATTAGATTTGATAGGATATACTGATTCTGATTGGAAGAGAGATCCAGAAGAAAAGAAAAGTACAGCTGGTTATGTGTTTCTGTATTGCAATGCACCAGTTTCGTGGAGCTCAAAAGAAGCAGGATGTGGATCCACTTGTGAGGTTGAGTATGTGGCAGCCTTCTTTGGTGCATGCCAAGCTGTGTGGATGAAGAACTTGCTTGAGGAGTTGAAGCTTAGAGAGGCAGTGGCAGTCAAATTGTTGATTGACAACAAGTCAGCAATAAACTTGGCAAAGCATCCAACATTGCGTGGCAGAAGCAAGCACATTGAACCAAGATTCCATTACATAAGGGATCAGGTACTCAAAAAGCAAGTGGCAGTTGAGTATTGTAGAGGGGAAGAACAAGTTGCAGATGTTATGACTAAACTGGTGCAGATTGCAAGGTTTAAGCAAATTTGTAGCAAACTTGTAAGGGACTTAGAAGAAGAACTGAATTGAGAGAGTGTTGTAGCCAATTCAGTTCTAGAAGTTAGTTAGTTGAGTAAGTGTATAAAAATTATTGGTGTTATTTTTCATGTGCGCATATAAAATTTCCTATTTCTCATTCTCTCTCACTCTCTGTTCTCTCCTTCTATCATCAAACGAAGAGTGTATGTGAGTGTGTGATCTTACTGTTTGTACAACAGGTGTTTTGGTTC
Source organism: Abrus pulchellus subsp. cantoniensis (assembly GCA_024086825.1). Taxonomy (NCBI): domain Eukaryota; kingdom Viridiplantae; phylum Streptophyta; class Magnoliopsida; order Fabales; family Fabaceae; genus Abrus; species Abrus pulchellus. Next base: position 20,953,513 of record CM044056.1, read on the forward strand.
CTACAAAAAGGAATAAAAAAGATTAATAAAAAATCTCTTAAATTAGAGGAACTTAGAAATATGTAATTAGAAAATTATATAAAACTTTTCATTCTTGTATAAAAAACCTTCCGATTCTTTTTTGAGTTACTTCATCGTCATTTTTCATCATCCATGAAGTGCACATCTTTCCTTATAAGAATTTTCTAATTTAAGGTTGAAAAATCCTATAAATTTTAGAGATTGTGTTGTAGCCAATACTTCAGGTTCAACTTTTTTTGTCAAATTTATCACGCTTAACTTGAGGTACTTGTAAATAGCACAAACAACCAAATAATTTTGAAATTCTTAAGAAGGTTTAAAACCAAATTATACTTCAAAAAGAGTTTAATTTTGTATAGCTCGTGTATAAATTCTGTTTTGAATAAACACACTTGTATCTACAACTTCAGCCAAGAACTTCTTTGGTCATTCATTTTGATGGAGCATACACCTAACTATCTCCATGATTGATTTATTTCTCCTTTCACTCACTCTATTTTGTTGATAAATGTATGTTGATGAGTGTAAGAAGCTGTCAATGGATGCTTGATCTCAACTCCATCACAAAATTGTTGAAATAGACAAGCTATATACTATTTTCCATTGTTTGAGTCAAAATTTAAATATAAGAATTACTTTAATTTTCAACATGTGCTTTGAATTTCTAGAACACTGCAACTATTTCTTATTTGTATTTAAGAAAGTAAATGATTTTCATTAGGTCATCAATAAAATTAATATAATAAAGACTTCCTTTTAGTGATGGAGTTCTTTGTGGTCCATCAACATCAGTGTGAACAAGCGGCAATTCTTGACTTGCCCTCCAGCTACTTTTAAGAAATGATTTCTATATTTGCTTCCTAAATCTACAAGCTTCACATTCAGTTAGATTTTCTATCAAGTTAGAAACACCATGAACTAGTTGATTTTTCAGCATATAATTCGTCCAAAATGATAGAAATGATCTAGCCTTTTGTGCCAAAGATCAACTGAGCTTGCTATAACTGAAAATGCAATATGCTCCTTTGTTGGATCAAATGAAAAACTCTTGCTCCTCATTTTGACCTTGAACACTTCAAGGCCTATTAGATGAAACTTTTATCTTCAAAGATAACTTTGAACCCTTTCTCATGTAGCAGTCCAACACTAAGCAAGTTTTGATTAATTTTAGCTACAAATAAAATATCAGAGATTTTCGTACATATGTAGCTTGTTATAGCTTCAATCCCTTGCCTTTTACTAGAATTTGTTCATCATTCTCGATTTTGACTCATTTGACTTCGATATTGTCCAAACACTTAAACAATTCTATGGATAGGTCACGTGGTTAGTGTAGCCACTATTTATCAACCAAGATTCACTTGAACTACTGCTAGAGAAATAAGTAGCAACGAAGAGTTAGTCTTCATTCCCTTGTGCATTTTTTTTTTTTGCATTAGCTACAACTTGTTGGTTATTTACTTTGCAAATTACAACTTCATGTTTGATCTAATTGCACTTTGTATCTAGTCTTTTTCGACATTTGAACAATGGATGAACCATTTTTTCACAATGTTGACGAGTGGATAATTTTTCTTTTACCTTTGCCTTTGTTTTGGTTGTATGTTGTATTCTTGTTATTTGTTGGTCAATTCTTCTTAAAATTTTTCTTTTAAGGAGGTCTAGCATCATGATGCTTGGTTGGGAATGCACCTTTAATAACACGATCTTCTCTTATCAACCTCCATTGCTCTTGTGCCTACAAAGCATGAGCACCTATGCCAAAGTGATCTTTGACAAATTATTTGTGTTCTCTTATGAGGTTATGAATGCTTTATACCTCTTAGGCACCATTAGCATAATTTTTCAATAATTCTAGAATCAACAAAGTTATTGTTCAACAACCTTACCTTATTGGCAATACTCAACAATCTTCCTGTGTATTTTTTGATTGTCTCATATTCTTTCATCATTTGTAACTTCAATTCTCTCATTAAATTAAGCACTTACATGGTTTGTATTCTTTCATCTCTAACATATTTTGCCTTTAGATGATCTCAAATTGTTTTTACTGATTTGAAAGTCATAATCCTGGTGAAGATGGTTGCAGAGACACCAACAAAAAGACATGATTTTGCCTTTACTTTGAGTTTTATTCTCCTTATGATTATTGATCTAAGCCATGGTAGGATTGTCTGACAGCAAAGGGATATCATAATTCTCTTCCACAACTTTTCAAATATCAAATGCCTCCAAGCAATATTTCATTCATATTTTCTAAAGGTTATAGTTTTTTCTATCGAAGATTGAGAGAGCAACTTGGAAAAAACTTGTTTAAAAATCTATGACAACTTAAAACATATACATATTCATCAGTACTTGTTGATTTTCAAAGAGGTAAAGGCAGTAGCACAATAGAGAAGAAAAATAGTAAAGAAGTAGAGCTTAAAGTGTTTAAAGGATAGAGAATAACAAAGAGTATTGGTTAAAAAGAAACATTTTTAATTTTATGCAATTTAATTTTAAATACATTAAAAATAATTGACTAGGAAGTCATACCCCATAATTCTAACAACCACTACTAATAACTTAGTTGTTGAAAAAAATAGCTAATCTACTATATGCTAATGATAGATTCTAAATAAGACAATTTAACTTATTCAAACTGAAACAAATCTAAAAGCTTCCTAAAAAATATGCAACATTCAATGACACTTTTCAACAATATTTTTTTTTTATTAAATGAATTTTATCGAGAATAAAAAATTAAGTGAGTCCTACTCCTAACTTTAATGCATTTCACTCATAATTTTATAATTTTAATAAATTTTAATTAATAATAAAGAGTGTGTAACACTCAGCTTATAATCTAGTATGAATCTCACTTAAGACTGGTATGTAAGCTTGAGAGATTATAAGACGCTTGTTTGAGCTACCTGTTAAGTGCATAAATAACTTGTGAGGAAGAAAGGATGAATCTTGCTGTAATTAGTTACAGCTAAAAATTACTTTTTCTATGTACGGATTTGAACTCCACACTGAGGAGTGAACCACTATAAAACACACGGTGCAAGCTTGTCTTTTTTTTTACTGTTTAAATACGTGTTTATGTTGATGTGTGTTTTATTTCATGCATATCATATGCTAACTAGTTTTGCACAAGGTTACTCATCTCGGCACAGGTTTTGTTCCAAAGTTTTTTTGCTAAAATGTTTTAAATGGTATCTTGATCCATCTTGTCATCTCGAGTGATCAACCCAACATTTTCAAGCCACATAAATACAAATTTGAGTGTTCCAGGCAAAGGCAACATGTTCAAATTGGACACACCATATTTATTGAATGCATGCATGCATACAAGCGAAATTAAGCTTCAACTTCTGCTACAAAATTACAGAACAGAGTGTATGATGAATAGTATTTACCACAAAGGAAAGTCGCAGGTTGTCGAGCTCTTTGATATAAGATGACTTTAACTGGAATCTTATCATCCATATAACCAATAACGTTGACAAGAGTGATATCAAATCTAGCAGAGTGTGGATGTTAGCCTCCATAAAGGTGCTGCAACTTAATCTTGCAGCTATGAATAAAGCAGTGAGCTCTTGGGTCTTGAGTGATAAACCTAAAAATGGAATTATAAACTCGTCATTTAGACTCTTCAATCAAAATATGTATTTACAAAGTTACAAGACATCAATGTCCATGATGATGTCAGTATTACCAAGATAATATGTTCAAAATCTAATGATTTCAGTTTTATTTGTGATAAGTTGCCACATGCTGCATTGAGTGCGAAAGCTGAAAAACAAACTTAGTGCATCCTAAGTATACATATGCATATATTTCACAGCACATATTAATGTCAAAAGGTCTTAAACTATTACTATTTATTATATTTCCTTGAACAGGCTGGGTCTGTATTATTCTTAACATCCTATGCTTTTCACTTTGATTCACATTGCATTACTTTTTTTCCCCATAAATCATTTAAGCCCTCCAAGTAATACCGGGGTGGAAAAATAATGAAAATAATATTTTTTATGTTAATGTTTGATAAAAGTGCCCAGTTTTCTATTAAGAAATAAAAATTAAGTGGTTGAATAACAAGATATCATAAAGTCAAAATCTGCTCTATTGGAAAGGGTGGTTATTTGAGGGAAACAAGTTCAGCAGTCATACCAACATGCTTAAAGATTAAAAAAAAAGAAGGAAAATAAAAAATTTCTAACACACTTTATCCATATTCTACTCTTTTTGGGTTTTACCAATTATAAGTTTTGTTAGATAAATAATATCCAAATCAGTTAATTGCTTAATTAACTTCGTTTTTCGCACTAAGCATCCTATTTATAGCATGAAATTATACAATTACAGCCGATCAAAATATACATGCTTAAGTTCCTTCGCTCGAGTTGAGTAAAGTCTTTTTGAGGTCTACTTTATCTTATTTTCGAATCTTGAAGCAGCTCTTAAACTCCACTTACGAAAAAAAAAAAAAGTTACATTATCAAAGATGATAGGAGAAACCTAGCCTGTCGCCCCATTTTTTTACCATATAATGTTAAATGTTCAAATATAAATTTAAAATTACGAATTTTATCTTGAGGGGTATACTACAACAAAATTGTATCTTTGTAAGTATTTCATCCAAAATCAAATATTAAGAAGAGTCTTTTTTAAAGATTACGCAAATTCATCTAGAACAAGCTCTTGTTTAAAGGTTTTCCCTAAAGTTTCTTTCATATTTCTCTCTTTTAATCAGATCATAGATCTTCCATTTGATATACTTGTCTTTGTAGGGCCTATAGTATTCCCCTCACATGAACAAACTGCCTTACACATTATAAGTTTCTACCATTTTTGTTCATTTAATACCATAGAGGATCGCAGGTCTTATACACATGCAGAATGATTTTCATCATCTTTAATAGGCACCTTGTCATTAAATAATATGCCTAGTTAAAACAATCTTTCATTTAAGAAAATGCTAACTAGCTGCATGCTACTTGATATATCTTCACTATAAACTACTTGGTCAATATAACTTTAGGAAGAGTGTTAGGAAATATAATTTTTACACGCTTTTTATTTTTTGTAAAAATATATTAAAACTACAAAAGGATGAGAAAAAAAATATTAATTTAGAAAAAAAAATACATAATTTTTATAATTTTTAATAAATTTTAACCAGCAGTAAAATAATATATTTAAACAAATATGTTAAATATTATGTAATTATAATTTCTCGTAATCACAGGCTGCCAATTCAACCACTTGTATTAGCCTCAATTCTACCACTGCAACATGCTTTTATGTACAAATTAATATGTGTCAATTAAATAAATTTAATTTCCAAATAAAAAAAAATTGAAAACAGGGATTTTTTTTTCTTTTTCGAATTTTTTTTCCTAACTAGCATAATATCCTTTCCTCTTTACCTACATCTGTGTTCTAACAACTTTGAATTTCTTTGTCCTAGAAAAACAACTATAGTAATACATCAAATAAAGAGGAATGATACACCTATTTTAATGCACTCTTAATCATTAGTAAAATTTATTAAAAAATACAAAACATTGATAAAGAAATATTAGTTTAGAAGTAAGAATAAGATATGTAATTTTTGTAGCATTTAAAAAGTAACAATATATTAAAAAAAAAAATCAAATATCCTTTTCCTCTCTTTCTTATCATGGTGCTCAAGAACAAAACCTCTAAAACAAAAAGAGGTTTGCTTTTTTTTTTTTTTGGAAAAAAAGGAAATTTGTTTTCTACTGGGTAGTAATAGGAAGGCCAATAGTTCCAACTTCATGATGGCAAGGATTCTAGAAATGGGGGAAAGAAGGAAATATGATATAGTTATGTGAAAGAGTAAGTGGTGGCCACTACAATACGTCATAGATAATAAGGTTTGATAAGTTAGTGCCACATAAAGTGGTAATTAGAATCTGAAGGATGCCTTCAAAGTTAATTGTGTTCGGTATACATATTTGAAAACTTAAATGTGGTGTCTAGTTTTAGGTCGGCATCAAACTACAATTGGGATTAGCTCGGCCTAAATTAAAAGGCTAGTTAACAATTTAAGATTAATATAATAGTTCTTAAAAAATTAAATATAAATTATAATTTTTTTGGTCGGGCCTTAAAATATTAGGTCAATTAAATTAGAAGAGTGGAATAGAGTTGGGTAATTTGGTTAAACTCAATCTAACACTGAAATATGTATAATTTAAAATTGATAACGTGCTCGTATCATATTTGTACCCAGTAAGTATCATAAATTGTCCTCTTATTAAAACTTGATTTTATTCCTTTTAAAAATCTTCACTATATAGTTTTGTCTTTGAGTAAGAAAGAGCTTAATATCATAACCCGAAAATAATATTTTTATTTACATTTAATTATGACTATGCTTTTTAATTGAACCTTTTCAAGAGATTATACATTTAGTTATAAAAAATTTGAAAAAAAAAATGAATCTAATAGGTTCAACTCACTCCATCCTGATTCCCTTCATTTTGTACGATAAATTAAGCGAAACGATGAATTCTATAACTCAATCTTTCCCATTAAAATAAGCAATTTATGAATCGAATCATCAAGTAGAAGTTGTTTTGCCATCTTCATAACTTAGCTTAAATATTAGATAACATTTCATAAATGAGAAAACGAGAAATCACGCTACCGACTATCGAGCTAAGGAATTTAAATTCTCTCTGTGAAAGATATTTCTTCAGTTTTGACATGTTTTTGGTTCTAACTTAATTTTTTATGAGTAAATTAAATGGAAAGTAAATTATGAGTAAATTAAAAATTTCAACTCTTGAATTATTATTAAGCTTTTCTAAATACAAATGCCCAAATTTGTCTATTAAGTTTAAGTATTTAGAGAAAAATTAGGTGAGAAGTTTGTAAGTTATTTTTAATTTTTAATTTTTTTTTATGAATACTAACTTAAAAAATTATCTTGATTAACTTTAAATGTCTGATCTAATTCAAAATTCTCATACCAAGTTAGGTAGGTTAGGTCATGGATAAAAAACTGCTATATTCTATTTAAGAATTTATCTATTGTCAATGTATTTATGTTTTCTTTTTTAGCGCTAACATCTTTAAAGTTATAACTGGTTGACTTTGATCATTCGTAGAAATAACATGCGATAAGAATTAGATAAGCTACCGACAATTTTGGGACTAAGAAAATTACTTTATTACTGCTAGACTTCATTGAAATAAAATAAGTTCTAAATTGTCGAAGATTATTAAAAAGAGTAACACTTTTAGTTTGTATCAAACTTTTTTCTTATACTCTTATTCTGAAGTGTTACAAACTGTTCAAATATTTACTCTAAAAAATTTAAATATATTAGAATTATAAAATAGTTATACTTTTTTTAAAATATTTGTAAGAAATTTCACATAATGTTATTTTTAGGTTGACTTTAAAACATAACATGAATTTTTTTTAGTTTAAAAGTTTTTTTTTATTAATTCTTGTATTGTGATTTTTTATTTTATTTTTTTGTCATGTTTTCTGGTAGTTGTATATAGCCTTTGGTTTAGTGAAATGTTGCATTTTTAATATGTTTTGTGGTTGCCATATTTTTTTATCTTCTAAATTAGAAGAGAAGTGTGATTCATGACATATAATTGCAATATCAAATTTTCAAAAGTGTCAGAAAAAGTTTGATATAAATAAGTGTGATGAAAGAATCTATTTTGTTTTGTAGCAAATTCAAGTTAAGGAGTGTTAACACAATTATGATTACACAAGGTTAAGTTAGATGTGGATAATGTCTCTCGTTGTAGGAGAGAGAGATTTTCTTGTGTAAACATTACTGGTTGCTAGAAAAATGATTAGTAATTGTTCGAAGATTTTCAATTGCATATGAACATTAGTTAATATTAATATAAAATTTGTAGTAATAACACGAAGAACATTAGTTTATTGATGTAAAATGTGTTGTGATAACATATGAACATTGATTAAGATTGACGTAAGGTGTATAATAATAACATATAGGTATTAATTGATATTGATGCATTGACTAACATTGACAAAATGTGTGTTAAATACTCGTTATGATAGAGTATAATAGTTTGTTTAAATTAGACAATAAAATTAAAAGATGTTTTTATTTCAATCAAAACGAAGATTATTAGAAGTAATTAAAATAAAATATTTTAAAATAAGTCTAACATTATCAAAGAGAGAAACCAATGATAAATATTAACTTTAAATTATTTATTTTAAGTTGTTCTAGTTAAAAATACTTTAATTTTGTATTTAACTTTTTTTTTTTTATAATCTTATGTTAAAGTGTTGTAAGATATTCATACACTGTAAAAAGTATGGGTAGGAGAGCTGCAAAGTAGTTATAAGAAAAATCTATTTATTATAAAAATTTTACATTGTTATTTTCAGATTGATTTTAGTTATGATTTTTTCTTCGATTTTAAAGTTTTTATAGTAATTCTTGAATAATAATTATTTTATCTTATTTTTCACTCACTCTAAAGAGAGTTTTCAAAAAAAGAAATCGTCAATTTTCTATAAATTACTGTGCTAATGCTGATAAAACTAGATAGAATATAAAGCTAGTGAACAAGTGACAGAGGTTTAACTGGGTCAAAACAGAGTGCTAAACCAGATAATGACTTAAAATTAACTAATTGACACAAGAATATAAAATCAACAAAATCTAATAAATTGAGAACCAAAAACTATTGGCTTCCATTTTAATCAACTAGAGCCGCTAAACTGGTCAACTATGAATACTGCAGCAATCCCTTTCCAAGTTTCCAACTAAAAATTTAAAATTTGATGCTACCTATTTCATTTGAATCAAGGACCCTAATTAAGGTAGGTGGAGCTAGGATAACTTTTCATTTTAAGAATGATAACAGGTAATTTCATCCCTTTATAAAGAGATGAAATACATGTTATGCATATATCTTTCAAAGTTTTATTTTTTTCTTTATGGTTATCAACTTTTCCATAGGAAAAAAAAAATTAGAGAGGGACCTATGTTTACCATGAAAGTTTATAAGTATTTGATAAAAAAAATATAATTATAACATATTCGTATGGAAAATTAATTTCCTTGAACGAGTAATCAAAACTGAGAAAGTTCTGTATGCACAATCAAATCAAATACCAACTATTCTCCATAGATCACTCACTATACAGATCCCCTATACTTTAGATTACAAACATTTACAAATATAAACAAATACCCAAAAATTAGGAAAAAAAAAACTAAAAATCATCTAGCAGGCCCTTTTCTAATTTAAATTAAAAAAACCCACATTTTTTATATGACTGAAGATATGAGAAATAAAAGTATATATGATTTCTTGCTAACAATGAACAATAGAAATTAAACATATGAAAATATATAACTACAGATGAACGAGAGGAAAAGAGAAATGTACCAGAGCAGGTCTTCTGGGCAAAGAGCTTGTATATGAGGGCAATTATTCCAGCAGCATGGGTTGCTGCAGAGGCTATGAAGAAATAGTAGTGATCTTTGATGATGAAATTTAAAGCCACCAAAACACAAACAGCAAGCAATGCCCCCAAAAGGATCTTCACTTTTATAGACTGCTTCCTCAGCCTTTCAAACAAAACATTCATTGGGGAATTACCTCTCTTTGTTCCCATTGGGGATCTTCACAATATATGGGTATGCTCTGTTTGTTTGGGTTTGTATTTGTGTTCACAACACCCAAATTGTTTAGATGATGAGAGTAGTGTTAGAGAATTGACAAGATTGTGAAAAAGAGGCGTTTTGAGGAGACACCAAAAGAGCATGCAGTGGATGGTGTGATGTTATGTGGCATTGAATTTCTTGCATTGAATTGGGACCATTAATGGCACTTAGGCAGTTATGGAAAAGTCCAAAATGGCAAATGAGGATGATCCCAATGCTTCTGCCATTTTAGAAGAATATAACAAATAAAAGGATTCTCAATGTTGAAAATTGAAACACTTGAATAGCTTTCCTATCTTATTTTCACAATAATGTATTCATACTTATTATTATTATTTATCTATCAACAATTCTTTGCATTTCATATTTAATGTGTACTTTTTAAATTTTTAAATTTTAAAATATATAAATATATGCATAATTAATTTAAGTAAATTAAGTAATATATAAATAAGAAAACAGACGACTAATAAATATATTTTATTTTATAACAAATAAGGACAAAAATTGGTAGAGCGTTATATACAGCAAATTGTTTTTAATTAATTTAAATAAATGTGATAGTTTGACTATTTTTGAATCTTGACGAAGGGATTTATTTATTTCTTTTTATATATTAAATGTGAGCTTCCATTTTTAAATAATTTTTTAAAAGTTATCCTGAACAAAACGTTTTTAAGAGTCGACATCTTTTTAACTATGTATTTCTCCTACGTTGACCTTTTAATGTCTTAACCAATAATTTTTTTCATATACTAGAATTATTAAAATAATTAATTTTCTGAATAAATAATTAAAATATACTAGGTAGTACTCTATGCAACGTACAAGTATTTTATTTTAAAATTAATGTATATAATTTATAATTTTGTAGAATTATATATAATAATAATAAAATTATTTAAAATATTAAACTTATTTAAAATTTATTTAAACATAACTCAAACTACAAATAATATGTATCAAAATAATAAAAATACAAACAATAGAAATAATATATTATTATGAAATTTAAAATTTTATATAATATAATAACAAATTTAAATAACAACTTATATTTTCAAAACTTTGAATGAAATTAATAAAAAAAAACAAAAATAAAATTATTACGGTGAAAAGAGAGTAACTCATATATCATTTTGTAGGGAACTAGTTTAGCATTTGTGCAATACACATGTATTTAATTTTAGAATAAATATAAATATAATTTAATAATTAAATAAAAATTTATATTTTTAAATTATATATATATATATATTTGATAAATTATTTTAAATAATAACTTCTTTTAAAAAATTAACTTACTTCTATAACTACTAATAGTATGTATTTAAATCTATACAATAAAATTATTAATATATAATTTTATATTTTAATATTATATATTTTACTTTGAATAATATAATTTATTAAATAAAGTTGTTTTAAAATAATACTTTTATTGTATAGTGGTAAAAACTTTTGAATTAAATATTAATAATTAATATATATTAATAAGCATGAATTTAAGATATAAGACTCTTTATATTAAATTTTTAAAAAATATAAAAATTTAAAATAATATTTATAAATGTAAGAATAGGTATTCACGAAAAATCTAAAATTCATATAATATAATAACGAAAAGATAAGTAACAAGTTTAATTTCTAAAATTTAAATAGAATTAACATAAATGTGAATAAAAAATAAACATTATAATAATAGATAGTGTAGTTTACATGTTATTCTTAATTATTTTTAACATTAAAATATATATATATGACAAAACTATGTTAGAGAATAATCTTATGAAATGTTTTACTTTTCAAATAGTAAACTTTTATTCGTAGTATAGAAGTTGATTTTAATATTAAAAGTACATAATCTAGTTTTAATTTTATCTTTTTATTTTTCTTGATTTTGAATTCTTATCTTTATAATTTAATTGTATACAATATAATAGAATATTTATCATTAATAATAAAATATTTATATTTTTCTAAAATTGTAAAATTTATTAATTTCAAATTAATCGTGCAATATATTATTATCAATATTTTACTTTTAAATTTTAGTTTAATTTAATAAGATTCATGCAATTAAAGATAAATTCTTTAGGTAAGAGGAAGAGGAAGAATAAATTTTTTATCAAAATTCAAAAAAGAAGGAAAACAAGTTGAAAGAGGAGAATGAAAGATAAAAAGATAAAAAAAAAACTAAAAAATTTATCAGAATATAATATATTTTTGCTAAAATTTACAAGGAAATATGTAATAAATATTAATTTTCAATAAAATTAATATTTTTATTAAAAAATAACTTATTTAAAGTTAAGCTAAAGAATTAAAATAAAAAAATAATCTATTAATTTAATTTAAATAAAAACATCAAATCTCATCTCATTACGGATCAAGATAAATAATCAACATCCAGCAAAATTACATTCGTCCAGCAGGTATGATGGATATCGAAATCCATCTAAACCTAAAGAAATATTTTAAAAGTTCATTCGTTTTCTAATTATGTTATATTACTTTTTAAAAATTCTTTAATATTTTAATTAGTAATTTTTTTATATAATACATGATTATAATTAGATTTTTTATTTAAATAATACAATTTTAAAAATTATTTTTAAAAATAAAATTAATTAAAAATTATTTATCTGTTTGTGAATTTGTTTTTACCATTAAGTGTATCATATTATTTTTTATTATTTCTTAAAATAGCCAAACAAGTGTCTCATCTTTTTTTTTTTTTTGGATAACAGTGCTATTTTCACTTTTGCATATTAACACGTGATATTAATTTAAAAATATTTAAAATTATAATTAAAAAGCATTTAAATTATAAATTTAAGATTATAAATGTAAAAAAAATTAAAAATTTAAAATTAAAAATATTTAACAATATGAATTTAAAAATATTTAAAATTATGAATATAAAAAATAATTAAAATTATTTTTAGCAATAATTAATACTAAAATTAAGATAAATATTTTACAATTTTTAATAATATTTTTAAAATTTATAATTTTAATAAGTCAAATAATATAAATTTAATTTTTATTTTTATACACGTTATGTCATCTAAACTTATTTTAATTATTTTTTATTAAAAATTAATACTATAATTAAAATTAATTTTTTATTATTTATAATTTTTTTTTTAAAATTTATAATCTTTTTTTAAAAAATTTTAATTTTATAACCAAATTAATTATAAATTTAATTTATATTGTAATAGAAAATATGTTAATTAAACTTATCACAACTTATATTTTTACTAAATTAATATCACGTGTTATTGTACATGACATGGAGATAGCATTATCGCAAAAAAACTAGGAAAGAGATTCATCGAAAAGATCTTTTTCCTAGTTTTCCTAAAAAGACTTTTTGTTTGACCTATTTCGATTTTCTTCCAATGAATATTTTTTTTGTATTGTTATATTTTGTTTTGTTCATTCCATTTTTTGTTTATTCAATTATAACTATAACATATTAAATATTATTCTATATATATTATTAGATTATTTATTACTATTATTAGATATTAGATTCAATTATATATATATAATTTAGATATATATATCTAATTCGATTAAAATATATTAGTATATTAGATATTCTATATTAGAAAAGTATAATATTTACATGTGATAAAAATAAGCTATATAGAACTAGAACAGATTTCTGTTTTATTCATTCACATTCAATTTAACGATTGACCAAAAGATAATTCAAAAAAGAATTGCATTTTTATCACTCAAATTCCAATATTTTCTCTGCAATAATTCAGTCTAACGAATTGATTTCGATTTTGTATATCCATATCAGATAATAATAAAAGGATGAAAGAAGGATTTTCAAAAAAAAAAAACCAAGATTAAAAAAAAATAGAGTAGGAGTGGGGGAAGTCAAACTGGGTATATATAATCCAATCACTATAAAAGTTGCCGGTCTGATTCCAGCATTGAATAAATCGGCGGATAAGAATATTTGGCCATCTGTAATAGAAATTACATTAGTAGGAATATAAGCTGAAACATCTCCCGATTGTGTTTTAACTATTGGTAAAGCAGTCATACTTCCTTCGCCTAGTTGAGAACTTGATTTAGCGGCAAAAGTGGAGATAGTAGTATCGTCCAAAAGGAAAAAAGGAAAAGATATTTATCCTGCTCTTGTCGTAGGTTATTATTAGGATGTCTATTGATCTGAAATATGCGATACTCGTTAAAAAAAAAATTTTTTTTTATCATAATAGTCTAATACATACATTCAGTGATGTAGCAAAAAAAGCCCTCAACAAAAGAAATTTTTTAATTAATCTTATTTTTTAAAATATTTTTTAAAATTTTATTATTTAAATAGAAAAGCCCTATTATTTACATTTTTAAATGAATAATTAAAAATTAATTTTTAAAATATAAAATAATATGAAATTAAAAATAATTATATACTGTGAAAAATTACTTGGTATATTGAAAAAATATTTTTTTAAAATATTTATATTTAAAAATACTCCTAAAATAATTTTGTTCAAAAATAATTTTAAAATATTATTGTTTAAGAATTTATATTCATAAAGTAATATACACAAAGATTAATAAGAAAAATATGTAATAAAAAATTTCACTTGACATGATAAAAAAAATATAATTCTTAAAAATATTTTTAAAAATGTTATTGTTTAAAAATTAGTAATTGCAAATTATATATAGAGGTTGATTTAATTTTAATTGTAACTTTTGTATTTTTTTTCTTAATTTTAATTTTGTTGTATTTGTTATAATAAAATACTATTATAATAAAAGTATTTACATTGTTATAAAATTACAATATTTATTAATTTTAAAATATTCGTGCAATCTACTTTTAATGTTGTCCAAAAGTTTATTTTAATTTTATAAGACTAATGCAATTAAGGAGAAATTTGCTATTTATATTATAAAAATATTTTTTTAAACATGAATTTCTCTTAGAGGTTGATTTATTTTTAATTTTTGCTAATTTTTTTAAAAAAAAAATTGGGTCAAAATTTAAAGGAGGAAAATGAGTTGTGAAAGGTGGATGAGGGGTTAAAGTAAGAAGAAAAGGGAGCCAAAGGAGGAAGAAGAAAGATAAGAAGATAAACTAATTAACCATATTTTTTAGGGATTAAAGGAAGAAGAAAAAGAAGTAAAGGAAGAAGAGGAAAAATAAGAAGATAAGCTAACCATATTTTTGAAAATGTATGTTATTGGTTTTTGAAAATTAAGTGACGAAATTAAATTTAAATGCATTTCGAAAACAAGTTAAAAAAGAACAAAAGAATAAACAATTGTTGATAATAATTCCAAATTTGAAAACTGGTCTAAGCTGAAGTTAGCCATGCTAATAACAACGTGTGAGTTGAGGTTTACATGATTCTAGAAAAGTACCAAGTAGTGTTTTTTTTCTAATATCAAGTTGTGGGTTTATGAATAACTTCTTAGAGATGAATATATGTCCTGTGAGAACATATGAATAACCATTTGTTTAAAAAATTGTCTTCTGCATCTCAGTTTCACTTGTTTATATAACCATCTTCTGTTAGTTTCACGTTATGAGCGTAACATTCCTATCGCGCCCAAATTGAATGTTTTGTTTTAGTAAAAATAAAGAGTGATCAAGTCACCGGAAAATGGTCCATCTATATCCCTTACGGAACGATGATCACTGGATTAGTAACATCAATGATGAATGACAAAATGATCGCTTTTACATAAAAATGTGATTTTGTTGATGGTCACTTTTATGTTGGGTAAGAAATTTTTTTGACTTTTTTAAAATAATAAAATAAAATAAAAGCAGAATTACGTAAATGTCCTATTTTTAAAAGAATTATTTAAATGTTCTGTTAGCCTTTAAAAGAAGAGGGGTAGTCAGCTTGAATGACTTCTGCATACTTATATATATGCTATCATTGCTAATCTGAAAGGAAGTAGAAGAAGCCTCTTCTAGAAGAATCCTTTGAGAGAAAGGGTGGATTGTAAGATCCTCTCTTCTTTTGTAAAAAGTAAAGAAAAAAAATCTTTTGTAAAAATTATCATGTATTATGGATCATTGATTATAATCGAATGATTAAAAATGAATTACAAGATACTGATTATTCAAGTTAAATTTCTGAAAAGATATATTGGTAATTTCGTATTTTTATTCTTTGTTCGTGTTTTGTACCTCTTCTTCTTGTTGGTCATGTTGTTATTTTAATTTTTCGCATCACAATGTAATTATGGAACTAGGTCGCATTATGTCCCATTTGATTTCCCGGCAAACGTGGAACTGTATCAAAATTATCTCTTGAGGCTTATATTTAACCGTGATATGTTTTATTTTAGTTGCACTTTTATCTTTCATGTGTGAAAGACATGTATAATATTTCAGTTGCACGTGCTGAAACACAAACACATTTTCTGCTATATCAACCTTTAAGATACAGATTGTAGATGGAATGATGGAAGGGATAAAATAATTCAATTTGGAATTGTAGGCAATATTACATAATGTTAAACGTGAACATCAGTTTGTGCAATAACCCACATTTAGAAGAACCCATTTTATTAGTGTGATAAGAAGAATCTGTTTACCATTTTTATTGTGAAAATGAAAATGAAGAATATATACGTGAAACAAATAGAAGCAAGAGCTTAATGGGGCTTTACATTTGCATCGGTTGTTATAAAACCAATATCATTAGGTGACAATCATAATCAATTTGCATAAGTTTTGTCGCAAGTCCGATGTCATCAGGCAAGTACTTTATAGATTATGTTCATGGACTGTATTTGCATCGGTTGTGTTGAGTTGATGTAACCACTTTTTACATATGTTATATGAGAGAACCCATGTAGATATACTTTGTGAAGGACTCAATTTGCATCGGTTTTGTGGCAAGTCCGATGTCATCAGACAACCACTTGTGTTGGCTTGATGTGGCCACTTTTTACATCTGTTATATGACAGAACCCATTCAGATATACTTTGTGAAGGATTATTGGTTCAGTCATCCAATTTGTGAAGGATTATTGCTTGAGTCATCCAATTCAACCGATGTAGAAGTGACAACCCATTTTGAAATTTGAAATAATGGCGTCAACCTGCAATGTCGACGGTAGGTGTAATACATCTATTTAGTTGACGAATGTCATTGTCTGAGTATCATATATTATATTTTAATTATTTTGTATTATAGAATCTATTTGATATGTGTATTAATGTTGTATTCAATTAAAATGATATCAGGTATAATTTACTATCCTCAATTTGTATTTGATATAACGAAAATAAAACTGTAGTTGATGAGAATCAAGGAAGGCCAATTGAATACAAAGACTTGAAAGCATTGCAAGAGCTTCAAGGACCAATGATATGGGCAAGGGCAAAAAGAATAAATGGAGACTTAGAAAAGATTGTTGCTGTCTTATTTGAAAGAGAACTCAATTTAGAGTTAGAAAAGCTCAAGATAATCAATTACATATGCTTAGAGGATTTGAACTCTAACGAGTTTTATTAGAATTTAATTATTATATTTAGTTTATTTATTTTAATATTAGTCATTACTTATTTTGAGTTTTTATTTAGGATAAAATCTTGTTATTTTATTTAGTTTATTTGAATTTAGGCTTGTTGGTACAAGAAGCCCATTAGAGTTTGCGTTAGTATTAGTTTACAAGCATTAAGCATATATAAGCTCTTGTAAACACACTTTTAATTAGTTTTGAATATAATTTGAGATTGAACACTCTTGTGAGAGCGTGTGACTCTAGGTTCTTGAGTGAGCCAATTTTCTTTGCTCTTATCAAGAGGCCAAAACTCTTGTGGCGATCGTTCCTTGGCTTATCAATCTTGTGATTGTGGCGCCGTTTTCCATCTATATTCTATTTTTACTTTTTATTAATTTTCTTCTTATTTCAATTCTTATTTGTGCCGTAATAATTTTGTTTTTATTGTGTGAAATCCAATTCAAGATCGTTTAATTCGGCGACACGGTTTGTGGTTGTCATCAGTAGTCCATTATACTATTATTTATATATTATTGATTTAAAAATTTTAATTTGTATAATTAATATAAAAATATATCTTTATATATTTGACTTAAAATATATAAATTATGTGCATATTTTACATTCATATTGTATTAAAATAAAATTGAAACATTTTTACTTTGCATTTATAATTCAGTAGACAAAGTAAATATAGTTATTAAATATTAGACAATGTTTTATGTTAATACATCTGTAAATTTAGTGTTAAGTAAAATGAATTTAATTTAAATCTAAAATTAAAATAGTAGAAAAAATAATTTACTTTTGATAATTCTAATAAAATAAATTTATAATGTGAAGTTAATTATTTGATTGCATCGTTGTAATAAATTTATGTATTTTAATAAAGATTATAGTATTATTAATTAATTAGTTGATAGTTTATAGAAGCCTTTAAGAAATTTGTTTTTTAATTAGTATTAGTAAACAAAATGTATGATTAAAGTTGAATATAAAGTTTATAAAAAAAAATAACAATATTTTTTAACATGATAAAAAAAATGTTTTATGTTAAAGTCTATGAAATTTTTAAAAGCAGAAATAAACAAAACTTAATATTTGATGGTGTACAGTGGTTTGTGGTGCAATGCAGACACATTTTGTGTTATATCAACCATTTTGCTGCAAATTGCATACATGAAATGATGAAACTTATTTACTAAATAAATAACGTAATATTTGTACTTGTAGGCAATATTAGAGTAAGTTAACTTCTACATCGGTTTGTACCATAACCCAGTTATAAAATAAGCAATGTCTAAATATTTTCCTTAAGAAGGAAATGTTGAGCATTTGTGTTGTGAAAATGAACAATATAGAATATATACATGAAACCATTACGTGAAATGACATGTTGTTATGAACGGAAGCATGGGCTTAATGGGCCTTCGGGCCTTTAAGCCTCAATATATACCCATAATATAAAAAATAAAATTTGAAAGGTGAAGGACGACGGGCCTGAGCAGAAGGAAGTTATGAACAAAGTGACGTGTCATGTGGGTCACCATGTCACCTAGTCGATTATAAGTGATGAAAGGAGTAGTCTATTCGGGTCCTACACACGCTTGATAGACTCTAACAGTGTCAGTTCACATTAGGATTTAAAAGGTGTCTCTTCGAATATCCACATGTCAAATAATTAATTAATTAATGCATTAAAATTTACAAGTACAAGAACTGATATTCGTAAGTAAACCTCTTCACCTCTTCTCTTCATGGGCAGTATAAAGTTGATGGTTGGTGTGATTTAGTATCAGATTGGAGGTACTCATCGCTTGATTATAAACAAACAAACAACCATAGAATTTTATTCTTACATCCAGCAAGGTAATAATCTTGAGAGCGATGAATTTCGATGTCAATTGAAGTGTGATCGGGTATGTAATCTTTTCATCAATTTATTGGATATTGAACGTATTGTATTTTTCTAATTATTGATCGATGAAATTGTCATTATTTGTTTATTATGTTTTTCAATTTATAAAGGAATATATATATATATATATATATATATATATATATATATGATCTGTTGTTTTGTATTGATGTAGAATGATATAACTATCAATGGTGGCTTTTATAGAAAATGGCGTTTTAATATTATGGAACAACATTTTCACCTGAAAAATCCTTTGGGTAATGTTATTAATGTGACAATATATAAAAATGGAAATGCACTAGTCGGTTATTTTAGAAATGCATCAAGACTGATAAGACAATTTTATAAACTTGATGGTCTATATTTTGTCACCTTTAAGTACGATGGTGATAAGGTTTTTCAAATAAGAATCACCAACATCGAAGATGTAGACATTGAATATCTTCAGATTGACACATATGCTCCAAGCAAAACCTTCGTTAATGTCAAAGTAGAATATGTGAAGATGTGACAACGATGTGTATCAAAATCATTCGCATATGGGAATATTGTACTGGTATGTATAAATATAAAATAAAAATGTAGTGAATGAATGGTTGATTTTATTTATTTTAACAAATTTATTGTTATATTTGTAATTACAGCCTCTTCCTGTTAATTCCAAAATAATTCTCATCAACTAAATTATGATTATGATCATCAAAGAATCGACAAACTACCCAGCACCTTCTATATACATCTAAACGTATCTTCATCTCTGCCTCACAGCCAAACCTAGTAATTGCTTTGTGCTCCCGAAGTCAATTGGGGTTACATCTGTAAATTTCTCATCGAAAACCTTGGCTTGAACAAACAAATTGCTGCCACACAACATCCCCATTCTTATTTTACCCCGTTTATTTATCCTCACACTAAACCCATTAATTTTATTCATTATAAAAGTTATAACCTTCCTCAACACTCAAAAATTCCATTCTCTTAATCTGAGTGCTACATAAATCACTCAAATTGACGTATCCATCCTTCTGCATATCGGCTTCATCTGAACTTCCCATTTCCTCATCCACATTGCATTCCTCAACAACATGTAACATATATAAATAATACACAAGTTACTTCAATTATAACAACTATGGTTATTCACTCAAATACACATAGCCTACACAAACCTCGTCGTTTCCTTCATTGTTTCGAGGAAAATTCATGTTAAACTGATTTATATAATGGGTATTTTTTGCCTTCTACACTCCTTCCTTTGTCCTATTCTCCTTTATCTTTGCACTGCAAATTCGTTTTGCCCTTCTTCTCTAACTAACTATTCCACCTCTTCATACGAAAAACCCTACCACTCTGCCACCCCTTTCACCAAGGCTTTGTTTAGGCTAATACAATTTCTTCCTATGATTCAACACTGGAATTCACCATTTTGCCCAATAGCTCTAACTAGGCTTTCGTTTTTCTGTTGGTCACTAACGTAAAAACTTATAAATATGGATAGTCCAACTGCCACACATTTGCATCGGTTGTGTAATAAAACCAATGTCAATAGGCGACCTCCTATTACATTACCACATGGACTTGATTTTGAATCGGTTGTCTGGCATAACAGATGTCATTACCGAACCACCTTGTACGTTGTCTACAGTTGCATTGGTTGTGTAGTCAAAATGATGTCATTATGTGGCCACCTTTTATATATTGTGCATGCCCTCTTTTTGCATCGGTTGTGTGCTACAATTGATGTCATTTCACAAGCACCTTGTACATATTGCATATGCACTCTATTTGCATCGGTTTTGTGTTAAAAATGATGTCATTTTACAACAACCTTTTTCACACTGCGTATCTACTATATTTAGATTAATTGGGTTCTAAGGTCATGTTTCCCTTTGACAATTACTTTGTTATTGTGTAGTGTTAACCATATTTGCATCGGCTGTATGGGGCGTATGATGTTAATCAAATTTTATGTACACAACTTGTCACATTTACGTTATTAACTCTCTTCATCCTACTCACTATTCATTCTTATCCGCATTTGTTTACCTTTTTAATATTTAATCTTAGCCATCCAATTTTAAACTGCAACAATCAACGGCTCACTTTCAATTATTAATCACTTATGCAAAAACTATGCTTTCCAAAAAAATAAACTTTTTACAAAAGAAGGAAGGATATTAGAATCCACCGAGAGAAAGAAAAAGAAAGAAGTATGTACATCTTTTGCTAATTGATAAAACGAAATCTCAAAAAAAGTAATTTATTGTAATTATGGTATTTAAATAATATTGATAGTATTATTTCTTAAGAAAAGAACTTACCGTGTCCTTTATCATGGTTGTAAAATATCACACCAGCTTTAACATGAGCAAGTTTAAGTTCCATTTTTGCAGTGTTGTTCTATACTTCTATAAACATGTTCTGTATATCATAGTTTGTCATATCACTACTGATACTTTGCTGACAAATGAACGAAGAGGTCGATTAATTTCAAAAGCTTTGGTGTTGTTTCTGTTAAAACAATTGGTAATGTCAAAGTTATTATTTATATCAACATAGTAGATGAGAGGAACAAAATTTGGACATAAATTTGACAGATTTTTCCTACAATTATGTTCTAAAGAATTTGATGATAAATTATTTATAGGATGCCACTTTTGGTAAAGATTGTGCTTGAACGAGGATTCTTTGCATACTCCACAAAGACATGCCAGTGTGAAAGCATCAAATTTGGATATTATCAATTACTTAAACTTATAAGATTTATAGAACAGAGCAGTGTCTGGTTCAGTGACAAAGTTGACGAGGCCTTAGAAGAATTTGCAATGGGGTTAACTTGGGCAAGGTGATGCCCAAACCTTCTCTCAAATCAACAGGTTCATCGATTGGAACAGTGAAATGAAAGGCTTGAAGCAAACGAGCAACGGTGATGAGGCTGACTTGGGTGGCAAAAGTAGAGCCAGGACAAGCTCTTCTACCCATTCCAAAAGGCAAGTACTCAAAATGGTGACCCTCATCAACTTCTCCATTGCTATTAATGAACCTCTCGGGTGAAAACTTCTCAGGCTCAGCCCAAAGACTTGGATCTCTATGCAGTTTCCACACATTGCCAAACACACGGGTCCCTTTGGGTACATAATACCCTTTAATGTAGCAATCTTCTCTTGCCTCGTGGGGCACCAATAGAGGACCTGGTGGAAATAGCCTCAGTGTTTCCTTGAAAATGGCTTGTAAGTAAACTAGATTTTTTATGTCACTTGCTTCCACCCTTCTCTCCCTACCCACTTGCTTCTCAATCTCCTCTTCCGCACGCTTCAAAGCGGGTGGGTTCTTCAACAATATTGCTAGCATCCATGTCATTGTTGTCGATGTTGTGTCTGACCCCGCTAACATTAGATTCTACATTTAAATAATATCACAATGATACATAGTTTTCGTAACAGTCTCGTAAAAAATTTATACCATAACATTTGAAAACAATTGGTAACTTAAAAAAAGCTTACCATAACATTTGCTTTGATGATAGTATCACGGGTATGACCAGAGACAGTATCGTCCTCAATAACAGACAGCATGACATCAATGAAATCATGTTTCTCCCATGATTTGTTATTCAGAGGATCATTCTTAGCATGTTCTTCAACCCAGCTTCCCACAAGGGTGTCCAAATCTTTAGCAATTCGTTTCATGGACTTAAGCACTTGGCCATGTATTGGAAACCATCCAAAAATTGGAATCAAATCGGAGGGAACAAACTCCCCAGATATATGCATAAACTCTTTTATAAGTTTCACAATACCATGCGCTTCTACATCATCCACATCTTGCAAATAACTAAAATACCTGTTCACAAACATGGGAGAGCCCAAAATTGAGAAAATTTTGTAGTATAATTAGTAAAGTGTAATGATTGATTGAGTGAGTGAGTGAGGATAATACAATTAAATAAGTTCACAACATGAGTAATATACAAAAGGGATATTCACTAACTAACTAATTAGTCTCTAACCATCTCCAATTATACCTTTTCCCAGCAATCATCTTTGTGATCATATTGAAAGTCAAGCGTTCCAACCATTCACTTATTGTGACCTTAACACTCATGTTGTCCCCAATATACATCCGAAGATCCTTGATCAAAGTGTCAATTTCAGATTCATAAACATGCCTCAAAAATTCGAGGCGGCGAGCTGAGAGTAATTCAGACATGGTAAGCTTTCTAAGCTTGATCCAATATGTGCCATAAGGGGCAAATCCAAATCCTGCAAAGTTATAGCCAAGGTGAACTCCATGACTTGACTTTGGGCGTGAGGCTAACACTTTGTCATTTGTGGTGAAACACTCTTTTATTGCTTCATGATTGGAAATCACAAGGGCAGGGTATGCTCCTAAACGGATTTGGAAGATTGGGCCATATTTGTCAGCAAAAGCACCAAAAGTTCTTGCAAGGGGTGTTTGGGCTCCTAATAAGTGGAGGTGACCAATCAAGGGTAAGGCTCCTGAGGGTTCTGGTGGTTGTAGACCTTTCATTTTTTCCCTTGATTTTTTCATCCTCCATATGTTGTACAGAACCACTAAACCTATAGCTATCACTATAATTGTTGGTTGTGTAAGCAAATCCATGGAATCTGATCTCAGCTGGTTAGAGATTAAAGAAGATTAGATCAGTGTTCAAATGATTTTGAGCACAGAAATTAACTGTCCCAGTTTTTTGCTTTTGATATAATGCTCTCAGGGTACGCCTGAATATGAAAATACTTTATAATATTATTAGATTATACACAAACACTTTCTGAAAAGAATGAGAAAACAGAAGAGTAAAACGACAGGAACATCACATTCAACTTTAGGTGTAGACTTGTTTTTTGATACGACTTGAAACCAATGAAAGCGATTGCGTTTAGAAATGGATGGAGGAAAGTTTTTGTGTAAAAGACTTTTCTTTACTAACTAGTGCAGATTTTAATTTAATCAAACAATCATAAGTGATCGAGTAATCTGAGTTCCAAATAGAAATATTTCATTGTATAAATTATAATATATCATTTGCAATAAAAAAATGTTATATATGATTTATTATAATTGCTTGACCGATACAATTATTCAATGTAAGGATGATATGTTCTTCATGTCAATCATGTGATATAAGGTCTAATCCAAATGATTTATCTTTATTGAAAATTCAAAATGTAAATATTTGACCACATATAAAATAGTACTGTTGATTGTATTTAAAATTAAAGTGAATATATCATTGACATCATAACGAAGATAATTTGCCTTATCAAAATTTTTTACTTGATTTAAGCCCGATTTTTACCCAAATAACAAATTTATATTGACAATTATGTGTGGTTACAAATTCTTGCCATAAGAAAATTTTTAGACTAACACAATTAATTTATGTGTATGAGATAGATTGTCACGCATTGTACCTATGGATCCAAGCATTATAGAGGTATGACAACCTTATGAAACAACGTGTGTAAATATGACATCTTTGGATTATATCTATGTTATAAGATTTATTAATTATATATGTATTAATGTTACATATAGTTGGATAGTGGTACATACATTTAAAGCAGTTAAGTAAGATTTTACATACATCTATTTGAGACAACGAAATAAAATGATGTATTCATATATTTGCTTATGCAGTAGTTAGAACAAATTATGAGATACAATAAAAGTTGTTACTAATTGTTAATATATGTACATTGATTGTATAGTAGTCTTACAATCTTGATGTGATAACTTAATTACCTCAAATGTGCTTAAATAAAGTAGATTGTTAAAGAGTTAATGTCCCACTATGTGTGATACGACAATTTAATATGACTCTACATATTTTTAGTGATTTAAGATAGGATGAGACTATTGATAAATTCGTATTTGACACATTTTTTTTATAATACTTTAAATTAATTTTTAATTAATTATTTTACAAAATGGAAATAATAATTTCTTCAGTTAAATAAAAGATCTCATCACAAAATTTCATAAAATAGTTCAAACAATAAAGGATTACAAGTTTATATCAAAGACTGCTACATGACTAATTAAATTATATCATAATTTCAAAAATACAATCTAAGTCCTATAGCAGTTCATCCTTCTTTCACTGAGTCTGGTGTTGATCGTCTTGGTCACCTGAAAAATAAATATAAGGGTGAGTACTCTACACTATCCAACACCTATAAACATAGAGACTCACCTCAACTACTACACATTTACTAATCATATTTTAAATCATGCAACCATAATATAAGCATCTCAATCTTAATCACAATCATCATTCATCACCTATTCTAATTCAAAACACAACCGGTGCGCACTCACTACACTAACATTTCACACACGTGCGTTTACCGCACTAACCACGCTCACTGTGACACTGTGATCACAGTTTCACACCATGAATGGTCGCCAGTTACCCCCGCCTCAAGGATACCGCGTGGATAGTCACGGGTCACTCAGTAAAAGTATTGGTCAGGGGTCTAGTCAGGAGGAGAGTGTATGGCCTGTGATGCACCCACGCTCACTATTGGTGTCACTACCACTCTCTCTTCCCCAAGGTATTTCTATCTTCCCCATCTTTCACACTCCTAGTGTATCGCTGAACCATCCATACCATTATTATAATGGCATTTAGCATGCCCCATTCACACACATTTTCATTGTACACAATATTCATATTTGTACACGGCACTCAGGCTTACATTCATTTATATTACATGGCACAAATGCTCGCATTTATTCGCGTTACATTTAACGCGCAACAATTTTATGCACACAACATTCAACATAATCTACATTCACAAATCAAAAGCATAACAACTCAACCACAATCAAATTACCCTATCCAAACATACATATTCCGACCTCCTACCTCAATCACATGGTCACACATAGTAATTAAACCAAATCTAACAAAAATGAGATAGAGTAAAGTCTTCCCTTACCTCAAATGAATACCCACACACCAATTCAATAAGGTAGGCGCTCCCCCACTCAAACTTGACCTAAATACATAGAAGAACCCCATGAAAACCCAAGAAAACTGAGAAAACAGTAAGTGGAAATGAGAAATCATAAAACCTAGCCATGGAAACTCACTTTCAAGCGTTCTCAACACAAATCTAACCTTCAATCTAGCTCACGAACGGCTTTGGAGACAATTTAATCGGTGAAATAGGGTTTGAGAGTGAGATAATTGAAGAAATCTTGAAGAAAAAGTGAGAAATAACCATTCCTCAAACCCTAACCCCTTTAAATCGTCTTCTGGTCGTGACACTCTCGCTACAGCTAGATACTCTCACTGCAGCAAGGTCCTCTCTCGCTACAACAAAAATATTAGAGAAAACTGTACCCTAATTTCTACAGAATCTCGCTACAGCGAGACCCTCTCGCTACATTGAGACTGCACCTAGAAATGCACCACAAATTGTTGCTTTGTTGCTACAGCAAGACACTCTCGCTACAACGACAAGGCGACAGTTTCACGCCTTCCTCCCAAGGCCCTCTCGCTACAGCGAGACATCTCTTGCTGCAGCGAGAACACTTTGCACAAGGACACTTAGCCAAATTTCAGTATGATTCCAGCATACACATGTATTCTCATCACCCTATATATATATATATATATATATACACACTCATAATAATTAATAATAACACATGAAAGTTTACGTAAACACTTATATTAATTATTAAACTATATTATAAAATTTGGGATGTTACATTTTCAGCATGTTCATACGTATTTATTCTTGATTTGAATAGATTTTTATATTAATTACATTGTTATTTTATGCAGATGAATGTGTTTAAGGTTATATGTAATTTATGGACATTTTAGAAGAAGTTAAGAGAACTATACCAATATTGGTCAAAGTATACCTAGTCCACAAGCAGTCAGCATGCCTATGCTTATATAATATGCACGACCATGCATGTAAAGAAGCATGCCTATGTTCAAGCATGGTTGTGTTCAACTGCGTGACCACAACTTCCAAACAGATTTCAGGGTTTCAAAAACCTATTAAAAGAGGCATGAGGACAGCATTCAAAAATCCCAATTTTTACACTTTCTTTTTATCTTGATTCTAGCTATCTCGTTTCTTCCACATGATCGTCAACATATTTTTGGTGAGACTTAGAGCTTCAAATGATTGTACTTGAAAACTGAAAACTCCTTTCAGGTTTACTTTTTACCTTATGATTATGACTTTATTTATGATTGTTTTAATTCTTTCTTTTAGCATGAGTAACTAAATCTATAGCTACAGTTATAAAAATTTCTGTTCATGAATTTATGGAATTTTGGTGATTAAATCTAAGTTTAGTTTCTATTCGTGATTAGTGTTTATTCTATTGAGATTGCATGTTGTGAAATGTCCACTCATAATATAATCCTAATTAATTATATCATAGATGACCGTACCTCGATTAATTAATGAATCTATAAGATAAAACAAGATAAAGGATTATGTAAACTAAACTAATCTTTCTCTTTTAATTGTTATTAAATTAACAAGTTCATAAGTGCTCATTGCTTTCTTAAATTAATATCTTGCATGATCATTGTGGATATTAATTTAGAGAAAAAAATATTAATATTACATAACCATTGGATATTAATAATATTTGCATAAAGAAATTAGATTTAGAGTTAATCAGAAAAAGAACATAAAAAATTGAATGAATAAACCTATGTCCTAAGTTGTTTTCCTATAAGTTCAACTAAGACGTGTGCTGTATTTGTTTATCTTGAGATTCAATAATAATTGTTTTAAATTTTAATTCTATTAATTGATTTTGCATCTCCTAAGTTCAAACAATTAAAGAATGAAATTCTTAGTAAATGGGAACAATTTCTGTGGATGATAATTTCGAGAACTTATTTTAAAACTCTATATTGTAGCATTCTTATTTATTTAATACAGTAATAGAAAAATTTTTCAGAATTGAGAGGAAAAAATTAAATTAAGTTCGTTTACTCATAAAATACAAAATATGAAAATATAATGTCTTTATTTAATTTACTCATACTTATAAAATTTAAACGACAAGATAATGGGAATTAAACAATTTAAAAGGAAACATGAAATAACATTAACATACATTATTTTCATAAGTTTACAAGAGGTTGACCTTTGTAAAATATAACTTCAAAATACATTAGAACTCGTCTAAAACATTTATAAAATACAAATAAACATGACAAGCCCTAATGAGCAATGTATCCATTCCAAAAATTGAAGAAAATTCTAGTCATCTTCCTCAAATCACCCGTATAATCTGCAAGATCCTTGGAATTAAGATCTCCATTAGACTTGAGATAGCGATGGCCTGAATCTGTAGTGGCCTTTATACCGGTAACCCGCTTAAAAGTCCACCAAGGTGGTCTTCCGAGATAATCATGATTATGGTATGTAAAAAAATAGGTCATTGTTTAGGGAGTCTTAATCGTACCTCTATAAATATACATATTTTATGGTGGATTCTATTGTTTACAGGAAAGTCAAGAGGCATACTATAATATAATTCCATTTCTAGCATAATAATATGACGGGGCATCTTATCAACATGTATAACTAACTTAAAATAACATATTTTTTAATACTCATTAAATACATAAAGTAACCTATACTGTACTGAACTATCTATTAATCTAATCCTCTCTTGGGGCATTGTCATCTTGATTTCTTGAAAAGTGTTTGCAAGGATGAGCCTCTATTCTCATCACCGGACATGAATTCACATTTAAGTCAGCAAAACAAGCAAGGATAATGTATTAATCAATCACACAATATAATCATTAATCATTTAGCTTAATACATTTCTTCTCTATTAATATTTAGGGTTCTCATTTCACACATTCATTACTCTTACAATCTCTTGAGGTCTTCCTTAGCATAAATAGTTGCTAGATAGCCGTAAGTACACGGATATAACGTGTGCCGACCTGATTTCTTTTAGCAAAAGCATGGTCAGGAAATAAATGTGAGGCCAATGATGGTCTTACTCTTAATTGTTATGCGCTATTCAAGAAAAGTATCCACTACCCTTATTTTTCCAAGATTTCTCAAATTGCCTTTATCTTCCATACCCCCAGTATAACTCTAAACTATCCATACTTGTCCTTATTATTTTTCTTTCTCATTCCATTTCTCTTTTTGTATTGCTAATCAAACTCTAACTTGATATTTCCATGTTAATCTTTTGTTCATCTTTTCCTCTTTCTGTTTCATTCAAGTACATTAACTACGTCATATATCAATTAAGCATTGTCAAGGTCAGTCACCTCCAGACTCAATCCACACTATACATACATACATGCTCAAAATAGGGGTCATTCACATCATCAAACACATAAAACATGTTTCAATCCAACATATATCCACCATCATGCATCACATCACAATATTTTTATGAATATAAACACATGTTTTTAACAACGAGAAAAAACTTTTCTTACCTTGAAATGGAAGTTTAAAAAAAAGATTTGTTAGAGATCTTACTTAAAAGCTTGAGTTCTTCCTAAATATCACAAGAGATCCCTTTTAGAGGTGAGAAACAAGAAAACAACAAAGGAAATGGATAATCAAGCTTCAAAAACTTACCAAATATCAAGAAAAGTGAACTTTCAAGCTTAGATTGAAGAAAGATTGTGGTTTATCAAGCGTTTTCTGAGAAAAAGAAAGAGAGAGGTCAGAGGAAATGAAGAATGGATCATAACTTGGATTATAATTCAAGTTTCTTAACTTGAAAACTCTTAAATACCCTTCAACTTGCAACATTCTCGCTATAGTGAGCTCTTTTCTCACTACAGTGAAAAATCATATATCTTTTTTTCCTTGGTAACTGTCATTTTTGCTTTAGCAAGAATCTCCTTGCTCCAGCAAGAATTTTTCACTCCAGCAAAAGGGTTAGTTGAGTTAACTTTATCCACTTCTCATTATAGCGACATGACTTTAGAGAGCTTGATTATGAATGCCTTTTCTCATTACAATGAGATACATCTTGCTACAACAAAAAATCTTACAACTTACACACTTAAAACTCTCCTAATTTTAAGCAATATGCATTAACAATCATCATACGATACAAAATTAATAAATACTAATAAAGATTGATCATTAATTTATCAACCATACATTCATTTGTGGAATAAAAAATTAGAGGTATGATTTAGTACTTGCAAATACTTTTATTTAAATGACTCTTTAAAATTTTTGCAATTTTAGGTTTTTGCAAGTTGATAAAACAAAGATAATACATTATTTAGTATCTAAAGAATGTTTAGAAGGACTTGGTCAAATGTTTCTATATTTGATTTTATAAGGTAAAAAGTAGAAGACATGATAATGATAGTAAAAGAGGAATATCATAATATATAGGCCTAACTCTAAACTTTTGAACCTGAACCGATACGATGTGTGTTTATCCCATATAAACTTGTGAACCTTGAAATATCAATAAATTAGGTTAAGCAACAAGGTCTTTAATGTCAAAAGAGATAAGAGTTTCCTATTTCACCACTTCCACCTTGACAACATGAAATGTACTATGTATTGTCTTAAGATCCACCATCATCATTATGCCTTACATGTCATTATCTTTCCCAAAACAAATTTTAAACTGATTCTAAAAAAGATAAAATAAATTGTTTAAAATTTAATCCATATAATTAGATTGAAAATAAATTTAATTAGTTTTGTGTGAATCCAATTCATGCATAGCCCTAATTTAAACTTTAGTTTTGCTTTTTCTTCTTATATTAAAATGAATTTTATTATTATTTTTAAAATCTTAAAATACTATTTATGAAATATAAATAAATAAATAAATAAGAGAAAAAATAATCATACATGCTATCAAATACGTTATTAACTATTTGATATCAAATACGGCAACGGTACAACAGCTGATACCATTAACCTACATAAACTACTAGTGGAATAAGAATACAACCCAAAGGATTTATTCAGGGCTCCAATATCTCAGAGCAGAAATAAAATAGAATTTGTATTTTTGAAACACCTTGTTCAAAGGCTTTCATAAAGCTCCAAAGGAAGACGTGGTTCTAGCATCACTTCAAGTCCATTTTCCTTAGGCAAGGCCACACTTAACCCTTCAGTCATATCAACTTCGACACCATCTTTTGGGTACATATCAAAGCCTTGAAGTAACCGAGCCAAGGTCAAGTTAACCACTTGGAGCCCAAATGCCATGCCAGGGCATGACCTTCTTCCAAAGCTAAATGGGATTAGCTCAAAGTTTTGACTCATAAAATCAATGTCTTGGTGAGTGGTGAGGAATCTCTCAGGCTCAAACTCATCAGGGTTGGACCATATTTGTGGGTCCCTTTGCAACTTCCAAAGGTTAATTAGCAAACGTGTGCCTTTTGCTACATGGTAACCTGCCACGTAGCAATCTTCTCTGGCTTCCCTGATCCCTGTTAAGGGTGCTGGTGGGTACAAACGAAGGGTCTCTTTAACAATGGCTTGTAAATAATTGAGGTTGTTGATGTCAGATTCTTGGACCCATCTTTTTTGTCCTACGTTGGTGTCCAATTCCTGTTGCGCTTTCTTTAGGACCTTTGGATGGTTTAGGAGCAAGGAAAGTGCCCATGTAAGTGTCATGGCTGTGCTTCCTGAAGCCGTAAGTATAAGCATCTGCACCAAAAATTGGTGGGAATTAATAAAGTGTGGATCGAAAACATAATATTAAAGAAACTGTTAAATTCCAGCTCTTAAAAAAAGTATTGATTAGGTTAAACATAAAACAAATGCATATCTTAATTTCTTCATGAGATGCTGGTTAGTGCTGAAAATTTTGAAAAGTTCATTGTATATCATTTGGGTGGTTAAGTGTAATAATCTTTCTTAATGAAGTGTATCATTTTACTTCTAATTCAATACGTAAAACAATTTCTCTCTATAAAATCCAAACAAACTATATCATGGCATATTTGTGACAAAAAAAAATTCCCTTATTGAAACATGAAAAATCGACTACATAATTATTTTAATATGATTTTCCATAAAGAATATACACAAAATAAGCTTAAATTATTTAGTAGTTTAAACTAAATGATCTCTAATCAGTGAGACCAAAATTAGAAAACAAATTTGTACATAATGTTCAATTATAACATTAGAACTTACTTTGATGCTCTCTTTAAAATGAGTATCATATTTTCCTTAATTTTCTTTAACTTCGTAATTTATATCCTCAAATTTGTAACTTTTCCAATAATTTTAGAAGAAAATAAAATATGAATACAGAACTTTTAGTCATAATTTCATAACTTATTTTCATTAATTTATAACTTTTTAATCAATTCATAGGTAAATAAAAATTCTAATTATTTAAAAATTTACTAAATTATATATATACATATATAAAGAGTTTGGATCCAATTTACATCTTATATCAAATTTAAATACTTACATAATTTTATAATTTTTAACGAAATACAAAATTTGATATTTAATTATAGGTTAAAAATATATTATATATTAAAATGTATTATATATTATTAAAACATTTATTTATATATTATTAAAATAAAAAATATAGAAATAATGACATATAATATGATTATTTTTAAAATTATAAATTAAATAGAGTACATATTTTATTATTAATAGTAGATATTTTACTAAATTAAATAAGACATAATTAAAAGAATAACATTTCTAAAATTAAGAAATTATATAAAAATTTTAAAATGTAAATTATTATTAAAATTTTAAAAAATCAGAAATCAAAAAGTTATAAATCTTATTGAAAACTTACACCTTTTTTTTTTTTTTACTAAATATTACGTTCAATAATATTTAGGTTTATTTTATTATAGAAAATAATAAAAATATAAGAAAATAAATAATATGAAAGAAACTATAAAAATAATATAATGAAACATATGATATAGATTATCATAATAATATAGGGCTAAATATCCTTTTCACGCTTACATTTTGATGTTATTTTATTTAAGTGAATTTTTTTATTTTGATTAATTTATAATAAATTTTAATTTTTAATTTATATGAACAATATAATTTATTAAAATATTCTTAAATGTTAATTTTTAGTTTAATCATGTCAATAAAAGAAGTTACAAATTTAGTTCGTTAAAAACAAAAAGAATCATTTAAAAATTAAAAAAAAGACAATTATTAAATTATAAAAAGAAAAATATATTTAAGTTGTTAAATTATCCTTGGTGGAATAGTCAAACCAATCAAATATCCGTCTTTTTCACAAATTGTGAGGTCAGTGTAGGTACGGTGTCACACGTCACTTGATGGAGAAAAAGTCATGGACGTTGACTACACCGTTAAACCTATCAATACCATTTGTGGAGGACATCTTTCTTTCTTAAAAACATTTTGTGGAGAACATGCAATGTAATCATATAGTGCAATTAAATTATACAAGAAAAATAAAGACAAAATATGGAATATGGTAAATAATATAATAAAGAAAAATTTTAAAAATTATTTTGACTTATTTATTTATTTTTCTTAATAAAAAATTATTTTTATTTTTATTGTAAAATTTTAAAACTATGTCTATTTAATTTAATTTTTAAAAGATGAAAAGCTTTTTAATTAATGTTTTTGTTAGAATCCGTTACTTAAATCTCATAAAAATAATGATGTGATAAAAAAAAAAGCATAAAACATTAATGTATTTTTAATGATACCGATTAAAAATATTATAATAAAAACATCTAAAAAAAAACTTTATTCATGTGTATATTATCAATGAAGTGTTATGAAAAAGTGAAAATAGATTATATTTATATCGTACTTTATCATCAACTTTGTGAAAGCTAATTATAACAAATCATATATTTAGCAAATAATGTTGAATATTTATTTTAAGGATCAAATTTTAACTCTTATATTTTAAGATCCAATTTAAAGTTTTTGTCAAATAAATATTTATATTATTTTATTAGGGTAAGAGTTTGTAAAAGACTTACTAATGAAAGATAAATTAAGAAATTGAATAATTAATGTTAATAAAATAATTTAATATTGACATAATGTTAGCATATATTGTGTGAATATATTTTAAGTTTCATTTTACATTATTGTGCAAAAATGAACACGAGTTAGTAAGTTACACAGTGGAAAGTTGTTTGCAGCTGTTGAAAGTTGATTGGGAATATGAGTTTCTGATAATGCTTCAAAATTAAACTCAATTATTAATAAAATCTTTTTACACTATGATATATTTAAACCATTTTTATATTTTATTATAATAAATAATTTTAAAAAAATGTTACTGTTTGATATTTAAATTCAGTGAAAAGTCTGAGAATAGAGATTAAAGAACATTTGATTAACATATTACATGGTAGCAACTATTGCAGTGGAGGAAAAGTAGTACATACCATTGCTGTGGCTTTGATAGCTATCTCACGCTTGTAGCCATAAATCTCATCTTGATCTTCAAATTTTGATATCATCACATCCATGAAGTCATTTTGGCTTACACCATTCCTCTCTTCACTCCTCTTTCTGAGATGTTCTTGAAGCCACTCCTCAAGAACAGAGTCCGTTTCCTTAGCGGTTCTCTTCATGAAACTCACATATCCTTGAAAATCTAGCCAACCAAGGTAAGGAATAGCATCAGCAGCCACAAAAACACCACTCAAATACGTTGCATCTTTTATGGCCTTTCTTAGCCTCCACGCCTCGTTTTCTTCTTTGTTAGCGCTTTCTCTACCATAGCGCTTCCCTGCTATCATTCTCACAATTATGTTAAATGTCATGTGCTCCAATAAATTGCTTATTGGCACACCATTCAATTTGTTGCCAAAAGACAAAGATGAGTACACATCTTTTACCAGAGAAAATGTTTCACTATCTCTCACATGCTTTAGCTTCTCAAGCCTATAACTTGAAAGAAGCTCGAGAGTGGCCATTTTTCTTATGTCACGCCAATATTGGCCATAAGGGGCAAGCCCAAAAATTGCATTGTTGTAACCAATGTATCTACCTGCTGCTGTGTTTGGCCTTGTGGCAAAAACTTTGTCATTTGTTATGAGGCATTCCTTGGCAATTTCCCTACTACTAACCACTAGGGTGTTGAGGCAACCCAGCCTAAGGGAGAAAATTGAACCATATTTCTCAGCCATGACCGAAAAGGTCCTAAAATATGGTACTCTAGCATTAAGAAGATGAAGGTGACCTATGAAGGGTAAAGCACCATAAGGTTCGGGTACTTTCTTGAGCTTAGATCCATTGGATGATCTAATGGACCTAAAGACAGTGTATGCAATTAACAAAGCTAAGATTCCTGCAATAGTTTGGACATAAGAAGCAGGATCCATATTGGAGATGATATTTGAGTAGACACAATATTTGCACATCTATTTATAGCATCTGGCCATTGTTTAAGGACATGTTCAAAGTGTCCGATTATGAGATAACGACATAGTTACTTGAGTTTGAAATACAATTATTTTGCCTCATTACCGTAGTTTCCTATATAGTAAAATTTTTGTCTTTCTCCGACAAGTTAGATCCAATAATTAAGAAAATTAAAATGGCTCTTACAAATTATTGCTTTACATTTTTTAAGAAACAAAAATAACTAGTTAATTTATCGAAATTAATTAAAAAAAACGCTATATATTATAAATTTATACTGTATTTTAAGAATAAAAAATGATATATAAAAATATTATCTTTGTAAAATTTGTTTTTAAAAGAAAAATGAAACGTGTTTTTCTCAGGTTAACTATTTAATGATAACTGAATTTCGAGGACATAAGAGAAACTTTTTTTTGGGGGGGGGGGGGGGGGGGAATGGTTAAAATTAAGTGTAATCAGGTTAAATCATCAGCGTAATTTACGTTATTGTTTAAGATTATTCATTACGTATTATAAAAATGGTTCAATAATTTCAATTGAAAGAAACTATAAAGGTACTTGATTAAACTATTGTCATCAAAACATTCAAAATTTTG
Organism: Abrus pulchellus subsp. cantoniensis; assembly: GCA_024086825.1. Lineage (NCBI taxonomy): Eukaryota > Viridiplantae > Streptophyta > Magnoliopsida > Fabales > Fabaceae > Abrus > Abrus pulchellus. The sequence continues at coordinate 20,989,655 of CM044056.1, forward strand.
TTAATTTATAGATAAGACAAAGATATAGTTGAAAATAAATGCGATGATTAACCATTATTATGACTATATTAATTTTATGAAATGTTATGAAGTTAATTAATTGGTAAGTATTCCGTGTGTTTCACATGTGGTACTGTTACACATCTTACTTGACTGCATTATAATCTTGGCATACAACAGAATTTATAAAATTATTATTAAGAAGATAATTCAAAGTTATAATTTAAATTTAGTTTAAAAATTATTTTAACATAACCCCTTTTAAGGATACTTCAGTAAATATTTAAAATTTACAAATAAAATTTTATTGTCATCTACTTTTCAAAAGTTATTTATTGTTCTTGTAACCATTTTCTCTATTTGTGCCCCCACTATTAATCAAACCACGTGATTTTATTTGTTTAATTATTATTTTTTATTTTAAGAAAATGATAGTTTGAACTAATGTGTTGATGTCTTGGCCAAGTTAGAAGCTACTCAGTTGGAGTTATTTTGGGGTTTATAATTTTTTAATAAATTAGTAAAATTGATTGGTAAACTAAAAAATAAAGGAAGCTTATAAATTTTAAAAGAAAAATTATATTTTTTTAAAATTAATTCATGTAACATTGAACTTATTAAAAATAGCTTCAAATATCATTAAGTACATTCATCGACTAATAGGGTTGTTCCAGCTTTACCGATAATTTCAAATTTGAATCTTACTTAATACACCTGTGTTAAATCTTCAGATAAAGTGCTTAACATGTGATTTAGACCCAAAAACAAAAAAGAGTAACTTCCAATATTTGTTTTAACCCTTATTTTTTTAAAACAATTTATACAAGCATAATATAATCTTGAAACTTTTATTTTCAATCATTTAGAGTATTTTAAATATTTTTACAATTAAATTTGATCAAACAATCATAAATTATGAATTTTTAATTAAATTTAACTAACAAAGTATTTATAGGTGCTTATTCTCTTTTAATTAAGAGATTCATCTCATTAACGCCTTCCATTTGTACCTCCTGTGTATAGAAAAAAATATAATTTACATATTTTAAAAATTATATATGTAGTAACAAAAAAAAAAAGTAGCATGTATGTTGGATTTACTTTTAAAAATAAATTATAGTATAAATTTGTACTATAGTTTATTTTTAAAATTTAAAAATTGTTTTAAAAAATAAATTAAACATACTCTGAGTATGTTTAATCTTTTAATTTATTTTTCTTTTTAATTTGATTGTTTAAATGTTGTTTGTTTTGTTTCAACTTTTAGACAAAGTGATCATTTTCATTAATTTTACTTAATTTTATTAATAATGATAGTGTTTAACTGTCATCAAATTTAAATTCATTTATTTATTTTAATTTTTAAAACTTCAACAATTGATCTTTTCATTGTACTTATTTTTCAAAATATTTCAATATTTTTTACCACAGATGATTGAAAATACGATTGTTTTATTTTAAAGGTGAAACAACGTCAATCACTCAAATTGTTCTACATTACTTTTAAAAATTAAAAGAGCAATAATTGAAATATTTGGGCCCTTTTATTATAAAATTAGATGCTACTTCAATTAATGTATAAAAAGAAGCTATATAAATTATGTTTAATTAGTTGTTTTAATTAATTTAAAATTTATAAATATAATTAGCTTATATTAATTAAGATAAATATGTTTGATAAATAAAATTATCTTAATAACTTATAATATGATTATAAATATTAATTACCTAAATTAGTGCATTAATTTACTACTTATATTTTGTGTTTTCTTATATTTTTTATTTTAGTATTAATTGTGTTAACTTTAAGCTCTAATAGTAGTATTCCGTGCCTTATATTTAATGTTACTTAGTATTAATGTATCGTTTTTAAAAAATAACCAATTATTATGATAAAATAAATTTATTTTACTAAAATACTCTTATTGAAAACTATTTTTAGTGGTATATGTTTTATTCTTTACTTAAATAAACTATTTTTTTATTTATAAATAATGGTTTTATAAAAAATAATCAATACTTTTAATTATTTTAAAGTATTAAATAAATTAAAATAAAACACTAAAAATATGTTTGAGATATTAATTTTAGAGAAAAATAGAATAGAGAACATATTTAATTTTAAATTAAAAATTTATATTATTTATATTATATTATTTTAAAAAATATCAATTTTCAATATATTTATTTAAAATACAAAATTTATCTTGCCTTCCGCACCCAAACAACCCCAAATAATATTTTCATATCGATTTGTAAGAGAAAAAACAAAAAGAAAGATGCTAAAAGCTTTCCCAACAACTAAGAAATTGGCTTCACTCAATTTATGATCGACCGAAATATCGCGCACGTCCAAACAACTAGTTTAGAGAAAGTTTGCCACAGTTTTTTTAACGCATGCTAAAATTTATAAAAATATAAGAAAAAATTAATTTTAAAATAAAAAATGAGAATTTATATATTTTTTAAAATAAAAGATCATGTCGTGTCTTTAAATATAAGTGGTCTAAGACTAATTTTATTCGAAGTTTGTAACTATCACTGGTCTTAAATATATATATATATATATATATATATATATATATATATTTGTTTTCATAATTAAAATAGATATTTTTTACTGCTTCAAACAAATAATTTTTTTTAAAGTTTCACTCCAGCATTGTTAAAATAATAAATTTAGTTTCCTGAATTTAATATATAACGTTTTTTAAAAGCTTTTGAAATATGCTTCAAATACTTTTAATTACAATTTTTATATTATAAATTACTTGTGATAAAATATTCAAGTTAATTATTTTTTTAAAGAGAAAAAAGAATTGAAAGAAACTATAAAATATGCAAAATATCTAAAAGTAAAAGTATATAAATTACATTTAGAGGATTATTTAGAAGGTGAAATAGAATTTTAGACAAAAATATTAAACTAGCAAGTCTATTGGTCGTTAAATTAATTATATTTTAAAATTAGTTTATGATAACTTTTTAATATGATTAATTTATAAAGTACAAGAAGATTATATATATATATATATATATATATATATATATAACAGAGATACAAAAAGTAAACTCATTAACAAAAGTAAACAAGGTAAATTATTTATCATTATTGTTTTATATATCACTACCACAGTTTAAATGATACATCTTACAATTATTATTCACATTAATTTTATAATAATAAAAAAGATGGTGAATCCTATAAGAAATTAAATTTTTTTAGAACAAGAACAATCTCTAAAATAATGATTAATGTCTTTAAACTTATAAAAATATTTATAACAAAAATTTAAAAAAGTAAACTCACGATGATGAAACAAAAGCAAGAATTTGAAGAAATAGAAAGCCAAAACATTCTTTGAGTTGAAGTAAGAAAATATATCCATAAAAAAAATACCTAATCACAATAAAAGATGATAAAATGATAGAAATGATAGTTTTTCTCTTGTCTTTTTTTTTAACTTTTTATCTACAATTTTTTCTTTTTTCTTTTTTTATTTTATTCTTTCTACTCTCCTATTAAACACTCTCCCATTTATTTTTGTGAACAAAATTTTTTCGATCCCTTTTTGTGCGCTCTCCTTTATTATTAGAAATTTTTATTCTTTCTCTTTCTTTTTTTTCTTTAAAATTTTCGCTTTCTCTTGTTCTTCCCCCTCCTTCCTTTTTCTCTCTATCTTTTGAAAAATTCCTTTACAACTTTTTTAGCTCTCCTTTTATGCTAGAGTCTTTCATAAAAAGCTAAACTCTGAATTTTTCCTTATTTACATATAAAGCAACATTGATTTATGAGTTTAATTGTTTGTAATATTTTATTTTTTTTATTTAGAAGTTAATTCTAAAATTTTCTCATTTTATTAAGATTAAATTTTATTTTTTTAAAATACTTTATTTTTATTCCTTTTTGTAATAATTAAATTTAAATTTTCAAAAAATAAATATAATTTTTTAAAGTAAAATTATAGTATTCACAGTTGATTACATTCCAATCATTAATAATGAGTTTTGCTAAATTGTCTCTTTAAGTACGTATAAAAAAAGGTAGAAACAAAAACTCTTAATTAAAATATAATTTTACTTTTATAATTATTTTGAAAATCATTATAATATTTGTTATCAAATTGAAAATTATTGAAATTAAAACTTTTTTCTAATAAATATTTAGGATAAATAATAAAAAGTAATTATAATAAATAATATTATTTTATTTCTTTGTATTAATTTTATGGATACATGTTAAAAAAACTTAAAAATCATAAATTAATTTACTTGATAATTCCTATAATTCTAGTTATAAATGAGTCCCAAATATATATATATATATATATCTATGAATAATAACTGAAACAGAAAATCCAATGATCATCACAGTCACTGTTTTCTGTTTATTCTATTTTCTTAAATATATTGTTTATATGGTTTAAAATTGTTTAAATTTAATTTTGATAAATTAATTTTAAATAATTAAATATAATCAAAACATGTTCATAAATTTTAGTTTTTTTTAATTAAAGTGTGTTTTTATTAGACAGTGTAAGAAATATTTTTTTTCTTTTTTAAATGAGCTAACCTATAATATAACTACATGATTAAAAAAAAAGTCATAACTAATAACAGTAATCAAATTCAAGTATCGGCTCTTCTTTGTTTTTTTAGGTAATATTTTTTTCAATTATAAAATTAATTAATTTATAGAGGGTACAAAAGCATAATCAATATAACGTGCAGCACAGTACACCACTATTTTGTTGACTTTAGAGTAAGTCTTCTGTGATATAAAATATTTTTTCTTCCTAAAAATTATGCATTTTGGGAAATATGTTTTATAAGAATTATAATTTATGATAATGTTATAAATATATTTAATATGTTTAAAGATTCTTCAAAATATTTTATGAATATGATAAATTTTCTTTTTTAACAATTATCACTCCTACGAAAATCTTTTGATAAAAATAGTTAAAAATATTATTTTTAAAAATTATTTTTTAAATATTTATATCTTACATAAAATTCTAACATACGCATTGCAAAATCATCCATCATCCTTCGATGTATTCGAAACATCTGCATTTATTAGAATACGTATTCATTGCAAAGACTTCCTTCTAAGTATTTATATCTATAATCAATTGATCCATATGCTTGGTGACATACTTTATGTCCTTTTAGATAAAATATTGATTCAAAAAATATAATTTAACATATTTTATAAAAATATTTTAATAAAATTATATTTTCTTAAAAAATTTATAAAAAATATTTTACTCATTTTATAAGTAATTGTTGTTTCAATTATATTTTATTAAAAATAAATAAATTTTAATTGTAAATAAATTAAAAAATATTATACTTTAATATCAAAATTTTACATTATATGTAGACAGTTTTTTAAAATTTTTAAAGCATACTTTTTTATAAAAATTATTTTTAAAAATCATATTAATTTTATTAAAAATAATTTTATCAAACATTTGCGTGGGTCATACACCATTAAATGAGACAAGGAAATGCATCAATCATACCCAAAACTATTTCAAACATTCACACAAGAAGCACATTCATGGACTAAAACTAATCAGACAGAGGAAAGAGTTGGGAAAAGGATCGCTCTTTTGTCTCATCAACAATCACAATCTAACATTTCCATTATTAGTCTCTGCTCTGCTTAGAATAATTATCTAAATTCTGTAATTTCTGGTTGATTTGCAAGAATACAAATCAATTTCTTTTTGCTGCAGAAAGAAATCAAATTTTTTGTTGACCCAAAACAAAATCAAATTCTTTTTTACTTCTTTTTTCCAAGTTGGGTGTATTCTTATGATTAATTGTTCTAAAGCTAAGGAGTTGTGTTGTAAAATATAAACAGCATTATATGATTACAAATTTAATAAATTTTAACTTTATTATTCATTATATGTTTATTTAGGTAATTCTTTTTTCCATTTAAAATTACTTATTTATATTCTATAACTGATGAGATCTTCGAAGAGTTCAAGAGTCAAAATATAGAAATAAAAACGTAAAAAAAGATGGGAGAAAACATTTAAGTGTTATTAAATAAACTCGAAAGTAAAAATACAAAAGACATAAACTGAGATTACAACAAGATTTGAACTATATGTACTTAATATTTTTCATAAAACTTTTGGAGGTGATTATATTGGGGATCTTGGATGATGTTTATTAGGGAGTGAACAAGTGACTATGGTCGTAAGTGTTGTCTTATGTATTTTTGTTTCTTTGTTTTTCCTTACTATATCTTTTTAATATTTCTTTTAATCTTTCTTTTTTCTCTTTTTGACGCTTTTACAGTATTTTTTTCTCTATTTTCTTTAGAAATTTTTTTTGGCTAAAAGAATCTCAGACAAAAAATAGAAGTCATATTTATAAATTACTAAATGAAAAAAATAATAATAAATGTATTTGCTAAAATATATCTCTAAATGTGGGCTATTCCCAAGAATTTAATTCCCATGATAGGTAACTGCTAAAACCAATCTTTGACCCTGTTGTCGCCTTCACCTATGGCCTAAATGTCGTTGTCATTGTCTCACTCATCATTTTCTCCTACAATCCTAATATTCAACCAGAAAATCTACCAAATGTGTTGTGTCAAGATTCAAATTGAGCAAAGATTGGTCACGGGAGCATGCATGAGGATAAGTAGAGGAAGGAAAAAGAAAAGTAAGAGAAAGAGTAAAGAAAAAAAAAAACTAAGGAGAGAGATTCATAAAGTTAATGTATTTTATGAAAGAATTTATTTGAAAGTTAGAGAAAAAAATTAAATGAAATAAAAAAAATTAAAAGAACATTTTTAAGGATTGGCTCTTTGTTTATCATGTCAAGTAATTTTTCTATATTATGTATTTATTTATTTTAAATGATATAAATTTTATTATTAATAAAATATTTATTCTTTAACTTTAAAAATAATGGTATATTTAATTTTAGAAAATAATTTAACTTAATGATACTTGTGTAATGCATGAACAAATATAGGCATATATATTAGAAACTAAAATTTTATTTAAAAATAATAAAATATAACAAATATTGTAACACTTGCATTTTTATTGCTTTTCTTTTTGAAAATACAAAATTTGGTGCAGGATATTTTGCTCAAGTGAAATGTGTCTCGCTCAAGCAAGATGTGTCTTACTTAAGCAAGATTAATTTTTCTAGGCCACATGTTTCTGGGTACTCTTGCTCAGGCAAATGAGTCTCGCCCAAGCAAGAGCAGATAATGTTACCTCAACTATCTTTTCACTTAAGCGAGAATGACTCTTTTAGGCGAGAAGGCATAGAGAAAAGTGAGAGCACTCTAGACTAAATCTCGTTCAGGTGAGGAGTGGTCTTGCCCAGGCGAGATTATCAGAAATGGTGAAGATATTTTCTGTCTGGTATTCTTGCTCAAGTGAGAAGGATCTCATCTAGGCGAGAATGGATCTCGCTTAAGCGAGAAGGCATGAGTCAGAAAAAGTATTTAAGAAATTTCAAGCCTTAGAACTTGTATTACAAGCTAAACAACCTTCTCTCACATTTCTCTATCTATTCTCTCCTCTTCTCTTCTCGGAGAAAACTTCCTAAAAAATTCGAACCTTTTTCAAATCTGAACTTGAACATCTATTCCATCTAATTCCAAGTAATTTTCTCAGAGCTTAGTTCTCCAATCTCACTCTTATTTTTTTATTTTCTCTTTCCTCAAAAGTATTCTACTTTGTGATGTTTAGGAAGAACCTTAGTCACTCGGACAATATTTCTCGTCAAAACATTGTACTTTTCTTTTGGATCTCACAAAGATTTTGATATTAATGACCTATTTCCAATAGTTGATCCCAAACTCTAAGTCTCGTCTATGCAATTTGACTCAGAAAACCTATATTACCTTTTTCTAAATAACAAAACTAAGATTTTTCTCAAAAGCATGATGTAAAAAATGGATTTTTGGTATAAAATACCTATGGTATGGTTTAAGAATTACCTAAAAATGAGTTTTTAGGAAGTTTTCATAAACGTGTTGTTCAATATATATATATATATATATATATTTATATATATGTATGTATATATGTTGTCAATGTTTTAAACTATTATTTTTGAATAATATATGTGTTGGAAGACAAAAAATAGAAGATACTAAACTCTAGGATATGCATTTTAGATTGTGTGACTATGTTGAGTTTGAAAGTGTTTGACTTTCAGCATATTGTATTGGTTTGTATGAGTGATATTTTGAATTGTTAAGAAAATGTGAATTTAAGATATATGATTAATATCAATGTATTATTAAATTGTATGGTGTAAAATGGACATAGCAAGAAATGTGATTGGAGCTGGGTCTAAAGGTGTTTGACCTATGGCAAATTGATTTTTGAATCAATTGTATTTAAATGATATGTTACAGTGATTGTGAAACTTTGTTTGAAAGTTGATGAATGTTTGAAAATGGTAAATTCATGTTGATGAGAGAAAATTATAAAACAAGAATTGATACAAATGATTCTGAATGATAATTTAAAGTTACTGTGTTAAGAAAATGGAAAGAGAAGTGTTGAGAAAATGTGTGTCATGAAAAACTTATAAAAATGTATATAGATAGTTACAGAGATACATTAGGACTATAGAGTTCAAATAAGATTTGAGAAATCTTGAGAAAATGAAGACGATGAATGCTATTCATAAGTGTGTGCACATAAATTGCTGAAAGCAAAAATATCACAGGTCTCACACTTATTTTCTGGCTATACCTTTGCTAAAAGGGGTAGAGGAAACACAAATTGTATTCATTTTGTTTGAGCTAACCAGCGACTATCTATACTTATAGAAGACCTTAAGGTATCGTAGGAACAATGATTGTGGAATTGTGATAAATGTGATGTGTTATAATATAATGATTATATGATTATAATATATGTGTTGTAATATATTGATTGATGTGATTAAAATATATGTGTTGTAATATATCGACAGATGCGATTATAACGTATGTGTTGTGACATATTAATTGGTGTGATATAATATATATTATGACATATTGATTGGTGTAAAAAAAGTATGTTAAAAAATACTATTGATATGATTGGACTTAGTGTTTGATTTGTTGAAAATTTGTTAATATAATACATGAATTAACATTAATTGGTGCATATTTGCAAGATAATGTTTTCTGTATTATTTAATTTCATTCTACAAATGGAGGATTTAGTGGACAGAGAATATTCACCACTACTAATTATATTTAAAATGTGAATTTGAAGAAATAAAAGAAGATTGAATTGATCTAGAATCATATTCTCTGTGAGATTGTAAGGAATAACTGATATATTAGGGTTTAGATTAAATTGAGGACTGTAATAATTTTGATCAAATTTTTCATTTAAAGTTGATAAGAATATGTAATCATTTTCATATTATTTATTCTGAATATATAATATTTTGATAATTTTGATTATAATTAATGATTTAAAATGTATATGTAATACTAGTAGTTGATTATTTTAATTGTAATTTATAATCAGTTTTAGATAAGAAAATTAATTTTGCTGAGAGGTAGTGTTGAGTATGTTGAAATAAATTATTAAGATGTAAATTTTATTCTTTAGTCTAATTATAAATTTAAAATTTTAAAACTATTTATTTTTAATTTGTTTTACCCTTGTGTTTTCTTATAAATAAAATAAGATAAATGAAAACTTTATTTTTCTCCAATTCTTTACACTATATTATAAAGAAAACACTTTATATTTCCTTTATTTATTATAAATTACTACTCATGCAAATTTGAAATAAAAAATAGGAGCATTATAAATATAATAAAAAAAATACTTTTCATATAAATAATATAAAAACCAAAATAAATTATTGATAACATAATAATAAGAGAGGTTATAAAATTGAACATTGACATAATTTGCAATTAAAAGTTTAATAGGTAAAGACATTAAAAATGAAATTGATTAACTCAAACTAAATTTCTAAAAATTTTTTTGTAAATAACATTTGAAGTAACACTACTATTTTTATCATTATTTAGATATATGAGAACTTTCATTCCCTTACAATTTGTAACTCTTGAAAATGCAACATATAGTTTGGTAAAAAAAAATTGAGTGTTAATAAATAAACTTAAACATATTTGAGAGATTGTTCTTTACTTTTATTGATTGTCATTGTAAAAGAAAAAGCTATTGGAAATTGTCTCCTTTGAAACTTGAAAGAAATTATATTTGAGACATCCCCTTTCAAGAGACGATCTCAGTATATAAATCATCAGAATTACAAATACTCTCAGGCTAAATATATTTCTTAAAATATAAAATAGTTCAAGTTACAAAGTACTTACTTACAAAGCATAAAAAAGTACTCACATGGATCTCTAATGGTTGCAGCAACCCAGGTGAATGTTGGTGTTCGACTTTCGCCTTCTGGCAAGTCAAGCATCTAGCTACATATTTAGCCATATCTCTCTTCATTCCATTCCACCAAAAGCTCTTCCAGAGATTTTGATACATTTTAGTTGCACCGGGGTGGAAACTCATCCTGCTCTTATCTGCTTCCTCAAGTACCATCTGACTTGGGGAATGCACACTCAGTTCTGAAACTTAATCAGCCTGTTTTCATCACAATGGAACTCCAAGTTCTTGCCCTTATTCTCTATCTTATCATATCTTACAGAAAAGTATTTCCCTGTTGCGCATCTCGAACGTACACCAAGAAGTCATTATGAATCGTCGTCACTCCAAGATACAAATTCCCCGGCCTCACCTCGATGGCCAAGTTCATATCCTAAAATTCCTCAATCAGCTCCATTTCTTTTATCATCATTGCTGCCACGTGCAAGGACTTCCTGCTTAAAGCGTCGGCTACCACATTTTCCTTGCCAGGGTGGTAAGACAATGTGAAATCATAGTCCTTGAGGAATTCCATCCATCTCCTCTACCGCATATTCAGCTCCTTCTGATCAAATAGATACTTCAAGCTCTTGTGGTCGCTAAACACCTCAAATCTTGCTCCATATAGGTAGTGTCTCCATACCTTAAGGGCAAAGCCACCTTGGCTAACTCCAGATCATGAGTCGGATAGTTGACTTCGTGCAGGAATAACTGTCTTGGTCCACTTAAACTCTCTTCCTTTGCGGGTCAGCTTTATTATAGGCAAAACTATATTAGAAAATCCTTCAATGAACTTCATGTAATAGCCTGCCAGTCCCAGAAAACTGCGAACTTCCATCACATTTGTCGGCTCGACCACCCAGCCACTGGTTCCACCTTTGTAGGGTCTACCATGATCCCTTCCTTTGACACTACGTGCCCTAGAAACTGAATCTCTGACAGCCAGAATTCACATTTGGAGAATTTCGCATACAATTGTCTCTCCTTCAGAATTTGTAGAATAATCCTCAAGTACTCGGCGGGCTCTTCATGAGTCTTCGAATAAATAAGAATGTCGTCAATGAATACCACCACAAACTTATCCAAAAACTCATGGAACATTCTGTTTATGTAATCCATGAACACCATAGGCGCATTGATCACTCCAAACGGCATCACCAAGTGCTCATAGTGACCATACCACGTACTAAATGCTGTTTTAGGTACATCTGCATTCTTCACCTTGATTTGATGACCTCAGGTCAATCTTAGACAACAAATCCTCTCAACTGGTCCATCAAATCGTCAATCCTTAGAAGTGGATACTTGTTCTTGATTGTCACCTTATTTAACTGTTGGTAGTTCATATACATCCTCATACTCTCATCCTTTTTCTTTACTAGGAGCACTGGTGCTCCCTACGGTGACACACTCAGTCTCACAAACTGTTTTTGCAATAGATTCTCCACTTGCTTCTTGACCTCTACCAACTCCACCGATGAAATCCTATAAGGTGCCACAAAAATCGGGTTTGCCACCAAAATGAGGTCAATAGCAAACTCTATTTCCCTCTCAAGTGGTAACTCAGAAATATCTTCAGGAAAAACTTCCAAGAAATCCCTCACCACCGGGATGTACTCGGCTCTACGACACTTTCAATTTTCATTGAAAACATCACTATAAAGGCCATACCAAAGATCAAAGTCTTCTCCCTATAGTTCAACAGCACATGGTTGACAGCAAGCCAATCCATTCCCAGAATTATATCCAATTGAGAAAGAGGTAAACAGATCAAGTCCACCTCAAACTCCCTGCCATGTACCATTATCGAACACCCCAGACATACCCATGATGTCACAACCGGCTTACTCGTTGGGGTAGTTACCACAACATTACAAGGCAGTTCAGTCACATACAAATTCAGGCTTTTCACACAATCCACAGATATAAAAAAGTACGTAGCACTCGAGTCAAACAGCACATCAAGCAATCTGCCTTTAATTACACATTTATCTCGAATCAGCTCTTCTGACCGTGAAGCTTCTGCCCCACTCATAGCAAAGACTCTACCAGGAATGCTCAGCTTCTACCCCACTCATAACAAAGACTCTACTAGGAATGCTTGGCTTCTGCCCCGTACTCAGCCCCGTGCTCCCCCTTGATTCAGGTCTCTGAGCTGCACTTGAATTGCCACTCCTCTTAGTGGCCCAACACATTGGCAGTATGCCCTGACTTTCCACAATTATTACAAGTAGTACTTGACTGTGGGCATTCCTTCACTATGTGTGGTCCTCCACACCTGAAGCATTTGTGCAATCCTCTGAAAGAGCCCGTTCCTGAACTAGAACCAGAACTAGTACCACTGATCCTCTCCTGGGATGAAGTCCCTCTGGAATGTGAATGACTAGAACCCAAATACGACCCTTTGGAGAATCTAGGGGGTCTTCTATCTTGCCTTACTGGCCCGGCTCCCCTAGTGTCCACTGTCTTCCCCTTTGAGTTAGCTTAAAAGATTCTACTCTTGCTCACCAGAGTGGGCAAGTCTATTAACTGGAACACACTGACTATAGCTCGGATATCTGGCCTCAACCCATACTCAAACTGAGCACACAAGTCCTCCTCACCATCCCCATATTGGTAGTGAGACCAATACTTCATCAGTTCTTGGAACTTTGCTGCATATTCCCCCACTATCATACTTCCTTGCTTCAGCTCAAAGAATTCATGGGCTTTCTGCTTCCTCAGATCTTGAGAAAAGTAATTCTCTAGGAAAATTGCCTTGAAGGTCTCCCACTGAATGTAGCCATTCTCTTTTGGCAATGTCTGACTAGTAAACCTCCACTAGTCTTCTGCGTCCCTACACAGCAAATAGGTGGCATAGCTCACCTTGTGCTCCTCACGGCACCCCATTGCATTGAAAACCTTCTCAACATCCGCCAACCACCTCTGAGCTCCCTCGAGGTTGAATCCTCCCTATAACTTTGGGGGATCGTGCCTAGTGAAGGCAGACAATTCTCGGTACTCAGCCAGCTCTCTGCCTTGGATGTATATCATGGCCTCCAGAATTTGAGCCATGCATTCCATGAGATCATTGGAGCCTCTAGCTCCTCTACCTCTACCCCTAACAACCATGTTCAATCTACTGCTACAATAATTCAACAGACACATTCCAGCAAATTAGATCAATAACACATTTATAATTCAGGCAAACAAAACAACCAATGCTTAGTTTAGATGCTTCAGCTCGTTATTCCAGTCCGGTTTGGATGAACTGCTCTGATACCAAAATTGTAACACCTTAATTTTACTTTCTAAAATAATGAATTTCATAAAAATAGGGAGAATAAACTTTTCATTCAAATAAAATCCTTATTAATATGTTTCAAATTTAAGGAAAAGGTTTACAAAATTCATAACAAATCACTGCTATAGGATTACTTCAAATACATTAATTTCAAAATGATATCCTAAGCCCTATAGCAGTTTCATCCACCCCTTCACTGAAACCGGTGCTGATTATCTTGATTACTTGAAAAATGAATGTAAAGATGAGTATTCTACACTATTCATTACATAAACAAATATAGAGTCTCACCTTGCACATATTTTACATCATTTCTAATACAATTCATATAAATATATTTACAAGCAACATTACCACTCAATTCATTTTTAATTCAACTCTGATGCACTCACGACACGAAACAATTCACACACACACATACACGTAATTATCAAACAATAATCTTGTGCACTCACTGCACTCCAGCCACGCTCACTGTGACACTGTGATCACAGATTTTCCACACCCTCACTATATTGTTGAACCATTCACAGCACAATATAACGGCGTTAACACACCCCATCCACACACATTTCAGCATTTAGTCACAATTCACGGTATAAAGTACACAAATCATTTATTTTACACGGCTCTTATGCCCACATTTATTCGTAATAATCGTTCTTAATACACGGCACAAGTGCCCACATGCATTTACAACATAATTCATTTCAATCACACACATGATATTCATCATTCTACAAGGCTCTCGGCCTATACTTATTCACATAACACAACACACACATTGCCATTATTTACTCACACCACACAATCACCCATCATGGGTTTCCACAAGCTATCACACCTTACAACACACAGCAAGTTCCATCAAATACATATTTTCTACCCTGTATCTTAACCACATTGCAATATTCATCAAAATACATGACAAGAAAACCCAAAGAGATAGGGTAGAGTCCCTCCTTACCTTGGATTGAAGAACCACACTCGAATTCAACCACAAAAGTGCTCTCCACATAGATTTCGGCCTAAATACATGGAAGAACTCTATGAGAATTCAAGGAAACCGAGAAACAGAGAAAGGGGATGAAAAATAAAAACCCTAACCATTAAAACTCACCTCCAAGTGTTCCCAACATGAATTTAACTTTTAATCTAGCTTCCGAACGGCTTTGGAGGTAATTTAAATAGTGGAATAGGGTTGTGGGTAGAGAAAATCGAAGAAATTTTGAAGGAAAGGTAAGAAATAACCTTTCTCAAACCCTAACCCTTTTTAAATCCTCTCTGGTTGTGACACTTTTGCTACAACGAGATATTTTTTCGCTGTAGTGACACCCTCTCTCGCTACAGTGAAAAACTCAGACAAAACTGCACTCTGGTTTCTGCAGAATCTCGCTATAGCGAGGCTGCACCTAGAAATGGAACCCAAAACTATGGCTTTGTCACTATAGCGAGAGACCTCTCACTACAGCGACACAGTGATAGTTTCATCCTTCTCTCCCATTGTCTTCTTGTTACAGCAAGAATCCTCTCGCTACAGTGAGAAAAGCACAGTTTCATGCTTCACGCCTAGGGCTCTCTCGCTACAGCGAGAGTGCCTTGCAGCAGCATTCACACTTAGCCTGCATACACACACCCACACATATATGTATATATATTTAATCTATCTCAATCCAGTCTCAATCCACATCATTACACAAAAGTATTGATCATATTCATGTCAATCAACACACCTCATAGGGCATTCCACACATAAATACTGTATAAATAATTTTTCTGATACTGAGACAGATGATGATTATGATTCAATGATCAATATGGAGGGTATTGTAAGAGTTAGTTCAATGCAACAACAACATGGAGGTATAATTTTAGATAGTAATTTAAAAGATATATTTTCATAACTTATATTTGTAGTACTGTATAAATTGTTAATGAGGGTATAAATTTGATGGATGAATTGTTGTAATGCAGAAACTACATTGTCCTTTTGGAATATAACCCCATATTACAGTCATTAATTGAGAACACCTTGATCAAGAATTATATTTTCCTGGTATGAATGATGCGCAGTCATGGAAAGAAGGAGACGCATTATATATAGGACAACAATTTGACACTAAAGAAGATGTAAGAATGGCTATAAAACATTATGCCATGAGGAAACATCAAACTTTTTTTTGCGGTCGAGTCAAAAGCAACAACATATGTTATGAAGTGTATCAATCACAATAGTGGATGTCCCTGGAGAGTTTGAGCATCATTGCCAAAAAATGTAGACAAGTAGAAAATTATAAAGTAGGGTGGTGCCTATATGTGCGTACATGCTTCAATCTCTCAAGACCATCAAAAGTTGGATTCTAAATTTATTTGCTCATGCATTCTTGGTATGTCAAATGTTATATTAAATTTTATTATTTTGAAATAGAAAAAATATACTAATTTTCATCCTATTACATCCTAACAAATTTAAAAACTCCCTCATTATATGAGATGCAGGTATGGTGAAAGAAGAACCATCAATACTTATTTCGTTAATTCAAGAGAGAATTAGTGGTCAATTTGGATATTCAATTTCGTACAAGAAGGCATGGAAAGCAAAACAAAAAGCAATAGTTACTGTATTTGGTGATTAGGACGAATCTTATGCTGCATTGCCAAGGTGGCTAAAGTACATGCAATTACATGCTCCTGAATCTGTATACGAAATTGAAACAAATGATTATGTTGAAGGACGTATTGTGGATAATAGATATCGAGTTTTTCATCGGTTGTATTGGTCGTTCAAGCAATGCCATGAAGCTTTCAACTTTTGTAAGCTTATAATACAGGTAGATGGAACATTTTTGTACAGTAAGTACCGACAGACTTTACTAATTGTTACGACTCAAGATGGAAACAACTGTGTGCTTCCCATTGCATTTGCCATTGTCAAAGGAGAATCCTTATCTGCATGGCAATAGTTTTTAGCCATGATTCGTATACATGTGACAAATAAGGTAGGGCTACGTTTGATCTCAGATTGACATCAAAGTATAAAAGGTGCAGTGTCTAACCCATATCTAGGCTGGCAACCTCCAAATGCTTATCATATTTATTGCATTCGTCACATTGCAAGCAATTTCAATCGACGATTCAAAAATACATTGTTGAAGAAAAAACTAATTCAATTAGGTACGTATTCTTCCCATTTGATTCATTTACGTTTTTTGAATATTTAACCTTTACATTCTACCTTTCGTCGTTAAAAGCAAGATATACACCATCAAAGGATATTTTTGAATCTAAGCTTAATACGTTTCGATCATAATCACCTGAAATTCAGACTTTGATAGATAAGTAAAAGTGGAGCTTGGTTTATGATGATGAAGGACGTCGTTATGGACACATGACTACTAATTTGTCTGAGTCCGTAAATAAAGTTTTGAAAGGGGCAAGAAACCTTCATATTATTGCCTTGGTAAAAGCTACGTATGCTCGATTGGTAGAATATTTTGTGAAGCATAGTGAAACCACAATGCATAAGGTTAACAATGAAGGAAGATACTATCAGAAATTAATGGAAGCTATGGAAAAAAATCAACAAGAAGCATCATCACATCAAGTTCGGCGGTATGACATACAAAGAACAAGGTTTGAGGTTGAGGAGGCTTTTAATCCAGTGACACAGAGGTGGTCATAAGTGGACAGTCATATTATCCATATGTTATTGTGAATGCGGGAAATTTAAGGCATTTTGATATCCACGCTCACATGTCAGCTATTTGTGCTCATATGAGTATGGACTTTTGGAAATATGTGGATCCTGTTTATACTTTACAGTATGTTGTGAACGTATATTCATCTCAGCGGTGGTCTTTTGAAAATAAAAATAATATTTTACAAAATAATGAGTGGAAGTTAGTACCAGATGTAGAAAGAGCACGAGGTAAAGGAAGATCAAAGGCTACTCGAATTAGGAATGAAATAGATTGGGTCGAGTCACAACCACGACAAAGATGTAGGTTGTGTCGACAACCTAGTCATAACCAACGTCAATGTCCTCAACATCATGATCGTAATGTACACCAGATGCAAGAACATGTTGCGTGTCACGATAAATTGTTGTTGTTAATGTTATTAATGTATTAATGTATCTTCTTGTTAATTTTACCAGATGTATTAATGTATCTTATTGTTAATGTCAATAAGGGTGTAACGCATATTTCCTTGTTAATGTTTTAAATAACTTACAAGTATAGGGTAATATAGCAACATCGATTATATATAGAGAACATGTTCTAGTAATATTAATAGAAAGTGCACATAAAGTTAATAAATACATAAATAACAACCTATCAATCTGAGTCAAAGGATTGGTCCGCATGCCCTACCTCATAAGGTGTGAGTGTGCACTGTCGACGACGATCTCGTGCTTCACAATGAGGGTTCCGACACACATCTTGTATGTCCACCTCAGCAGCAACAATAAAATCTGTATTAAGATCAATGCCATGCTCTGAACCTACTTGCATTGATGATGTTTCCCATCCCTAATGATGGCTTATATGGAGGTGTCATGTAGAGGCTATCCTCGGGGACATAATATTGACCACCGCTAAATGGAGATGGAGGAGGCTGTGAAGTGAACTGTGATGTGTGAAAATAAGATGTTTGAGTAGCCTGGGAAGATTTCAAGGGAAACTGTTGTGGGATATAATAGATGTTGTCTCTGCGTTCTGGCAAAGGGGGAAGTGAGCACTCTGCCGCCTGCAAATTGTACCATGAGGAACATGTAAGAACATAAGTACAACATGTAATATGGTTAAGAGAAATATTATTAATTTTATCTTCACTTTTGTTTGACGGCGTTGCAAATCTTTTCCTTCCTTACAGTCTACAGGTTGACCAATGACAATGGCCGGATCAGCTGGATTTCCACTCTAAATAGGAGGGTCAAATGAAGAAGCAGACTCTAATATGCGCTCTTGCTCATTCTGTAGTGAGAGCATGGCTCACGTAACTCGTTCATCTCCTCAAATGAAAATGAGTCTTTACCATCATTACACAAGTAATACGCTCTTTCATAAGCATCTCCCTGCAATTACACAACATAAACCTTTAACAAGTACCAAATATAAACACAATCAAATAGTGTGTAATTTCATTCATATTACTTACAAGTAATGTAAATACAACTGCATCCCTGCTCATCCATCGTCTTGTGTGAGTAATGTACCATTGCATATATTCAGAGTAAGAACTTAACAACCCAATCTGAGGATCATTAGTCATTACCCAGGCCTAACGCATGTCCCATAGCTCCACTATGCCTCTGAACTTAGTCGACCAATTCTCACCAGTCTTCCCTCTTAAAGTAATGTCATGTAACTAGTCAGGTTGGTATTGAGCACGAGGAATATGTTGAACCATCCAAAATTGCCGCATACACGATCAGGCTGGTGCCACTCACAAATTTGAAAACATATAAGTGGCATAACTGACCTCCAAATATTTGATGCTTTAGTGCATATGGCAGGCAAAGAATTCATCAACTTCATACTATACGGTTGCCATACGATCTGCATTTTCAAAGTTGTGAAAAATAGTAAATTTGTTGTGAATAATAATGAACCCATCGTGTTGATGTTGTATCAATGTATATTAACAAAATACCTCATCATGTTTCAGATGATCAAACTTATATCTGTAGTAAGCGAGATCTCTCTTTCCTCTATTATAACTCTGACTCAATAACCACCTGCAAGACACACATATAAATTTAAATTATGGTGACACAAGTTTGAAAAGTAATTCATAAATTACACATATAATAATTCAAGACATATCGTGCACTGCAAGAAAGATCTAGTCGTGTGTGGACAGGATTATTAGATTGTAAAAATGGAAACCTATCCCATGCCTACATCATAAGTAGTGGGGTTAATCCTCCAATACCAGAACGCTCAATATTGGTCGACATGCATAACTCTTAGTATAGAAATGCCAATGCTGCAGCTCCCCAACTATACTCTCCTATGATAGTAAAATCCTCAAGCAATGGAAGGTACCTAACTGGGACCCTACTAGAGGAATGATCAGCCAACATGAAACCACCTATTAACCTCAGAATATAAGCTCTAACAAAGTGAGTAAGCTGAAGTTTATTATGATTATGCATTGCAACATGTGTAAAGTGTTGCTCCCATAAATGCATCATCAGGTGGCCTAATACCAAGCAAGTCTTCCACAATTTGTGCCTTATTACCTCCTACAACTGCAATGACTACCTTTCCATCTATACGAAGCCCTATTTGAATAGTAATGTCCTGAAGAGTTATAGTACACTTTTCAGGAGGCATGTGGAAGGTATGTGTCTCTGGCCTCCATCTTTGTACCAAGGCTGTAATAAGATGTCGGTCAATAGGAAAGCATGACAACTGAGCTACCCCAACAAATCCAACTAAGGTAAGATAAGGAAGTATCTCCACTGGAAACCCTTCCATACCAGCCGGTATAAAATGACTCCTTCTTACCTTCAGAATTGGGTGGTCACTTCCATTCCAAATATGCTCTGATACGTGAACAGACTGATACCTCAATAATGAACCATCCTCTGAGTCAGGATTTAAAACCCTACTCCGCAATGAAGATGATGTAATCTGAAATTAAATTTGTCAACTTAAACTTAAATTATGTACGTTAAAATTAATAAATTAAAAATTCTATTCAATTTATCATTTTATTATTCATTATTTGTACATAGGTTTTATTACAATTATTTAACTCTAACAATTTCAAATTTTAAAATTAACCTAAAATATTATTTCATTTAATTATTATATTATTTATTTTATTAACGAGTTAACAACTTTTAAATATTTAATTATTTTCATTTAATTATTTATTTGTTTAAGAATAAAATACATGTTAAAACCAAATTTATACCTTATTTCTAAAATCCTTTCAACTAAATTAGATAAATTATAAAATTTTTAAAAGATAATAATGTATTATATTTTAACAAATTAATTACTACATTCTTACTCAAAGTAAGACTTCTGTTATGTTAATTTTCATAAAATCATTATTTTCTTAATTTGTTATATTTATTCAATAATTATTTTGTTTCTTAAATTATAAAGTTTTTTTTTAAATATGTAATGTTTTAAATAAATTTGATGACATAATTATTATATTTTATTTCTAATTTTTTTATGAATATAATATTCTAAATATGTTTACAATTTTTTTCTTTTCATATTTTATCTATTCTATAATGTAACCGTATATGTTCTTTTAATAGAAAATATTGTATTTACTATATCTAATATTTTTTATTTCACTAATTTTTTTATATATCAATCTACTATCAAAATATGAAAATTTATTACTTCTTCTACATTAATTATTTAATATTTTTACTGCATTCTATATATATTTTTTCATTATCATGTTTTTTATTTTTTTCTAAACTATATATTTATATATATTATTCTTTCCTCTTAATTTATTAAGTTATGATAATAGAATTTTTTTATTTAATAATTAATACATATTATGGATTACTATAATTTTTATTTATTACATTTTTAAACAACTAATTATAAATAATAACATATCTATTATATAATTTCTAATACAATTTATCTAAAATTTTATTTGTTACAAAATAAATAAATTAATTTATAAAATATTTAAAAACTAAAATTAATTTGTGCACCTCCACAGCTTTGATATAGATTTGAAGGAACCTTTTTCTTCACTAGCTCTACTCACTCACGAGCCAACCACTCACCCACAATCACTTGCACCACAATCTCAATATTACATACATGCAATTTTATATTTAAAAAGTAAAATATATTCAAAATATTTGTCTCAGTACCTTTTAATAACTTTTTGCTCAAAAATCTTAATGCACGAAGCCAACAAAATATTAATTTAAATGCTGTATTTTTTCTGGCAACGACAAACCTCTGTAAATGCGAAATAGAGAAGATGAAGGAGAAAGGGAAGAAAGGAAGAAGCCCGCGCCCAAACGGTCAAACTTTTCTGCCACGTGAACCAATGAAAGTAGTGTCTTCCCTGACCTAGACGATTATCTTGAATCGTCCCTGACCCTACCGACACTCACGTCGGCTCTGACCCAACCGATTCTCTAGGATTTATACACGTGGCTTCGTTCTTTCCCACCCGTCGATTCATTTTTAATTTTTTTCATTTTTATTTTCGTTTATTTGGTACAACACGTGTGTCATCTATTAATTGGATGATTTTTCTTTTTAGTGACGTCGGACGATTTTCTTGCCACATCATCCGCCAACCCCAAACCGAGAATTTGTTTACATGAAGCCTTAGTTTGATAATTTTTTTAAAAATTAACCGTAAAAGGGCAAAAAGGCCTATGTTTGTTGTCTCTTCTACTTCTTTAGAGATACAAACTTAGATGCTCAAATCACATTTTTTTTTGTCAAATAAAATGTTATATTTGTTATCACTTAATTGAATTATGATTTTAATCATTTGATACAAGAACATTATCAAACTTAATTGATATAAGTTTGTTACCAAATTTACCTATACTTTATCTTTATTTATTTATTCATTATTATCATTAGTTAGTTTGTTTTTAATCCAAAGTTATCACAGGACTTGCTATCTAGCTAACCAAAACCAAACACGAAACTAAAAAAAAAAAAAAAGTTGTTGGACTTTTAGAACCTTTTTTGCTAGTTTGTTACTCTTTAATGTATTATATAATACTGGGCGATTAAGGGAAGAAAATAAAAGAGACCCACTACTTGGAAGCTTTTACACATTCAGAACCTTGGAACTAGAGTGCAAGCTCGACAAAATTTAAGTGGTTGCTGGCTGGGCAAGTTCCGGTGGTTAGGGGGGCAAATCTGGGAGGAGGATGTGCTGAATTGAGAAACAGGATTTGGGCTTGCGTAGGTAGAAAATTGCTGAAGACCCCCACTCTCAATGATTATAAATCTTCAATTTATTCCCAAAAAATGTGTGCTAATAGTAGAATAAACCATATATTGGTCTTCGAGAAAAATCAAAGGACACTGGAAGTAAGTTGCATAATTAGCCAAGTTCATAACTTGCATAATGTAACTAATAATGTGTGGAATTCCAGTGGTATCTTTCGCACTCCTCTAACCACGCATAAATTTTAACATAATTGATAATTGATATCATAGGGGGTGAACCTTAGCATAATGGTAATGAGAATACTTTCTTTTGACTTGGAGGCCATAGGTGCTTGTAAATAACCTCACCATTTGTAAGGGTAAGATTGCATACATCTATCCTCATACTTGTAATAGGCAAACTTTGATGTCGTTTCACAGTTAATTGTCATGAAACCACCCCAGATATGTATTATTAGTATGACTAATTAGAGAGACAAATACCCTTTACTTTGAGTTCGTTACAAGCAACAAATACTAGTAAGATTCTCCTTATTACATAATGTAGTACGTTATATTCCTTCATGACTCATTTGCCTATATTCATTTTCTTTCTTTTACTTCATGGCCATATCCATTGTATATATAACTGGTACTAATATTTAAAATATTGAAAATAAGATAGAAACTCAAGAAGAAAATTTCCTTTGCAAGGAAGAATTGCTGCTTAACAGAGAGAAGCACAAATATTTGAGTATATAAATTGTAGCAAAATGCTGTGAAGACCAAACAATCAAAACTGAAACACAGTCTCCTTGATATGAACTGGTATTAATACTATAAATGTAGGAGGAAATCTTCTTTTCAAGAAAAATTGGTGCTCAACAAACAGAAAACAGCAACTGGAATAGCAGAAAACGTTTTAAAGAGTACAATCTGGGATGAAACACAGACTTTGTCGTCCCTTCCCAAAGTCCCTAAATCATTCAAAATTATGTTGTTCTTCTCCATCACTTTCCACTCCTCTTTATTTACTTTTCCTTTCCTCTGTCCAAGAACAACTGAAAAGCAATTCCTACCTCTCTCCTTTCTCCCCTCTTCCTGTAAGCATACTGTATGGTGTAACCAATTGGCAAGCTCAGCAACATGTAACTAACTCTCACCCTCAACACACTTCTTTTTCTTACGTGTATATCAGTATTTTGGGCTTCCCATGTGCCCACCAACTGATCCATGTCTTGTACTGCTTCATGATCCACATTACTTATATTTGGTACACTATCACTTTCCCGATACTGTTTCCTCCTTACTCCTAGCAGAATTCCTATTAATCCTATAAAAAACATGTAACATATTCCTTCGTTCATTCTTCTCCAGCCTACTCTTCGTTTTCTCTTATATACTTGTCGAAGGACCATCAAATTATCTTTTGCTATTGTCAGAAACCTGTTGAAAGTCATCCTGTTACCTTCAAGTTATCACTTACAAATATAACTAACTTTTATGTTTGTCAATCTTTCTGCAAGATTTATAAAAAGATGCCTCAATTCCTTGGCCTTACTCATCACTGCCTCTGCCACCAGGCCAACCACCATTTGATCAAAGAATTTCCTTCTTGACCTTCGTTGGGCTCTTATGAATAACCTTAAACCTTGACAAACAGATTTGTACAACTTTTGTTATTCTCAAATCTGCTTCTGTTTCTGAAATAATTTTGCAATTTCTTGTTTAATGACTGGCATAGTGGTTACTGGATACTAAATACTAATTGAGCCACAGTATGAATATAGTGAGATTCCTCTTCTAATACTTTTCAAAATGAAATTAGGATGAGCTAACCAAAGGATTACCGTGGGGGTATTACTATTCACTCCAGGTTATAAGAATCCTGTCTGCAATTGCATTAAGGGAATAGGTGAATAATAATAGAATAAGTATACAATTTGATTCCTGGAAGTGACACTTTTTTATCTTTCGTCGACTCTGAAAGTTTTGCTTTTACAATTTAATAAGGCTGATTTCTTTTTTTAAAAATAGTTTTCTATTTGTTTTTAAATGTAGTATAAATTTATACTATATTTAGAAAAAAAATAAGAAACTCTTTTTAAAAAGAAATTAAACATACTCTAAGTCTCAGGTGTTTAAATTTTGAAATTTTAAAAATATCACATTAGTCTCTAATTTTTATTTTAGTCGAACATTTAAATTCCTAGATTCAAACACTGTTAATAGATAGTAACAAAATATTAATATGTCATGTTAAGTGATACGTGTGATTAGTTATATGACAAAAATGATGTCTTATGTGGTATGAAATATGTTTTTATTTTATTTTAGTTCTTGATATTATTATTCATTGGATATTTTAGTCGCTAAGATTGTCACTAAGACATTTAGTCCCTTAAATTATCATCGATAGGCATTTTAGTCTCTGATTCTGAAAACTTTTCATTTACTTATCTTTTTTTTTCTTCATTCTCCTAGAAACTACCTTTGTCGGCTACCATTTGCATTCTTTACTAGTAGTAGAGGCATTGCTTTAGACACTGTTTGGATAAATTTCAACCTCAATTTCACTAGCTATTTACATATGGATTTCGGGTATACATAAAAAATATGTCAGCATTTTCCTTCAACGATTGTTTCAAGGGGTGGAAAGCACTTTTGAATTTGGTTATTCCAAGTTGTATTTTTGTTTGCCTCAAATGGTGGTAGTATGAAATTATGATTTTACTTTAGGAGTTGTTGATTAATCTCCATGCAAATGTTGCTTCCATGAGTGTTCTGATTCAAACCACCACATTAATATATATTTTTCCATCTTCCTTAAGCTTTAACATTGCCAGTGTTGCACATCATTTGACTCTGTGGCTAGGAAATTGTCTTCAAATAATAGTTTGTGGGGTTTTGAAGGGAATGACGAGGCCCAAGTTCAGAGCAAACATAAACTTGGGTTGTCAAGCAAAGAATGCAGATGGTGGTCGACAATGATAGTTTTTGGTGATGGAGAATGAAAAAGAAAGATAAGTAGATGAAAGGGTTTAAGAACTAGGGACTAAAGTATTTATCAGTGACAATTTTAGGAACTAAAATATCCGACGAGTGATAATCTCAAGGACTAAAATGAAAAGAAAACATACGTTGTCAGATGGAGATGGAAGTCGAAGACTAAAATACAATTCTAAACTTTTAAGGACTAAAATACCTAACACTTACTATTTCAAGGACCAAAATGAAGGTTTAGTAGTCCACTATTATATTTAAGAGAAAATCCTTGGTTTCTCGTTCCCACGCGCTCTACTTCTCTTCTCTACAATGTTTGTTCCTTTTCCCTTTGTCTTCTCGTGCATTATTGTGGTTCTCTCAACTTCTCACTCCTTATTCAGAGAAACTTAAATGTTAGGGTCTATAAAAAAGAAAAATCTATAATTGGAGATGAGAGTGAAATTGAAGAGATATTTAGAGATGGGGAGGAAGGGAAAGAATAAGAATAGTCTTTGTCATTGAAAAATGATGATCAGCTAAGTAATATTGATCTTAAAAGGATGACTAGATTATGTATTTGGAATTTGGACCTTTTGAATATTTTTAGGGTCTAAAACTAGAAATAGTAACTTGTTATTAGTTGTTATTATTTTTTGAAAGTATATATGGCCGATTTATGCAATCACATCCCTTTTTTCAGTGTCATTGTGGCTAATGCGACATGAATCTTTGTACTATATTTCATTTTATTAGTTATACAATGAAGTATTTGACTATAAAATGTCAATATATCAATGAATTTAATTTTTTTTTATATTAAAATATTTTTGTTATAGTTTTAGCAATATTTGATCACGAAGCTTACAATTAACTATTCACAAAATAAGCCTTTTGATTCATAATTCGAATCTCGATTTAACTACCATAGTAGCTACCAGTGTAAAGTTGGATTACTTATCTATCAACTATAATAATATCACAACACTACTATCAAAATTATAAACAAATGTTATTTCCTCATTAATCTTTTAAATCATGATATTTTTCATAATTGGTAGCTTTAATTTAATATTCAACTAATTCATTTTTTCAATAGCATCTTACAGTTAATTTCTATAAACTCAATGTCTATATATATAACGCATCCTAAGAGTAATTTTCTAGTAGGCTAATTTTAATGCCCTGAATTTTGTAATATTAATTATTATATTTATATAAATCTAAATGTATATATATGTTTGTGTTGATTTACTTGATAATGATGTTTATGTGTATTAAGTATATGAATGTGTGTATTGTGTGTATGCATGACTAGATAGGGCTAAAATGGGCTAAGTACCTAAGTGTAGGGCATGATACTGGGTTGTTCTCGCTGTAGCGAGAAGGTCCTGAGAGGAAGGACCAAAATTATCGCCTTCTTGCTGTGGCGAGAGACGTATCACTGTAGCGACAGAGTGACAGTTTGGGGTGCATTTTTGGGTGCAGTCTCGCTGTAGCGAGATTTTGCAGAAACCAGGGTGCAGTTTCGTCTGATATTTTTGCTGCAGCAAGAATATCTCACTGTAGCGAGATTATCGCGACTAGAGAAGGATTTAAAGGGGGTTAGGGTTCAGGGAGGGTTATTTCTCCCTCTCCCTTTGAAATTCCTTGGATTCTCATATTCCCAAACCCTTTTTTCACCAATTAAATTACCTCTAAAGCCGTTCATGAGCTTGATTGAGGGTTGAATTTGCACGTGTTCCTTTTTCACCTTTGTTGAATTCGCATGGAGAATTCCCAATCCTCTCTCTCACTCTCTCCCAACGAGAACCTAACCAACAAAACTGAAAATGAATAGAATCCCCAAAAATTTGAGCATTTCTGTTATTTATAGAAATTCTCAAATTTGTGCGTTATCACCTTTCTCAAAAATAGTAGCTATGCAAAAGGTTGAATGATTATGCATTAACACTTTTATGAGAAAAAGTAGCCACATGCACTTTGTTGAGTTGAAAGCTCTCTGGAACTATCACTTTAAGTGAGAAAAGTGTTGACGCAGAGGTTGAGTAGTTGCGCGTGATTACTTTTATGAATAAAAGTGTCTACGCACAACTTGCCCAGTTGAAGGCTCTCTGGAACGTTCACTTTCAGTGATAAGAGTGATAACGCAAAGCATCCTGATATTTTGCCTCTCTAGTACGCTCACTTTTATTGATAAAAGTGATAACGCAGAGCATGCTGAGTCTGAGGCTTCTCTGGAACTCTCACTTCTTCTTTGAGCTCTAGAGTGATCACTTTCACTGACAATAGTGATCACGCCCAGCTTGCATTTCTTTATTCTTGTGTTTTGGAGTCCAGACTTGCTACTTTCCTCTTCCTTTTCATCAAGCCTCCATTTCCATGAACTTTGCTCAAATTATTCCTTCAAAAACAAGATCAAAAGCTTAATTTCTAAGCTGAAATTTCACAATTTCTAAAATAACTATAAATTGAAAGAAAACTTCAAATCATTTTCTTTTTGAGTTTTTTTTTGCTTTCTTCGTATATTTTCCTTATCAAATAAGTTAGAATTATGCTAAAATATCAGTAAAAATATGGATTCATCACCACCTCAAACTTGAATTTTTGCTTATCCTCAAGCAAATCAAGCTAAACTAAGGGTAATTCCTCTATTTTTAAAAAATTATCTTACAAACTATTTTTCTCAGATTTTTTTCAATTTACAGTTCTGTGTTTTTTGCATAACTTTTCAATTAAGATGGTCATCCAATTACTCATCATGACAATCACGGTTCATTCATTAAATTTTAAGCAAGAATTGCTATCTAAGTTTATATATATCAGCCAAGTTTATGTGAGAAACATTAAAAATCATGATCACTTCTCACGAGAAAGTGTTTCTCTCATCACTCAATAGTGTTTAGGTGTTGTTTTCTCTCTGAATCATCAATTCAACTACACTCTACCATATGCTTGCCCAATTTCTCAATCTCCTCTGCTTAGTACAATTAATCACACATCTAGAGGGCTTTTTGCAGGTTATAACCAGGCTTAGGTTAAGGTAGATACTGAACAAAATAGGAAGCAAATGCAATTTCAAGAGATCAGAAGCATTTTGAGTGAATGACTTTAAAACTAGCCTGGTTTTGCATCAATTCTCACTAACTCCCTCATTTATGCAGCAAACAAATTGTTTTTGTACAGCAGAATTTTCATTTTCCTTTTTCTTTTCTTGCTTTCATTTACTCTTTTCTTTTCATTGAATTTCTTTTTCTTTGCAACAAATTGCTGTGAATTCTTGTTTTTGAACTCATGTTTCACTTTTTCCACAATTTTTCTGCATAATTTTCATTTTTACAGCACTGTGCTATTTCTTTCTGGCTTTTTGAATTTAAAACTCAGATAGCTTGCTATTCCCCTACCCCAAACTTATAAAGTTGATTGTCCTCAAGCAACTACAATATGGATGCCACCCCAAACTTAAATTTAAAGCTCATTCTTGACTAAAATCACTATGCCTCTGATTAATTGAATGGTAAAATTGGTTTCTCAGCAAGACTTATAATGAGGTTAATTTAAGAAAAGGATATGCAGCTCAAAGGGGTGAACTAGGGCATTCAAGCATAAGGGAAAGCATTTAGGCTGACTAGGTATATCAAACATGGCCTCCATCATGTGTGTGAAAACTGTAAACATGCATATTCAATTAAGAACAAAGGCAAGTTCTAGAGGGTGCATCAAATTATGATTAATCACACAAGAAAAAGAAATATGAAGCTTAAGTCTCACTAGGCATTTATAAGCGATCATGTTAATTAATGGAAACACAATGCACTTTTCAGATTTATATGCACCTAGTGGCAAGTTTGCCTTATTTTGACAATACAAGTGACATTTCATTTTGAGAATGGGAAAAATAACTAAAAAAGAACAAAATCAAATAGAATTCACAAAATTATCAATTGAAAAGCAATTGTTTCACAGAAGATAGTTCAATATGTATTCTACTATCAGTAAAATTTTAGTGTATTGTGTAGCTAACACATGAATCAAGAGGTAAAGAATAACCCCACTTTCATGGCAGCTTGTACATGTGTCATCATCCATTGTGTGTGAGTGTGACATTTTCTACACAAAACACCAAAAATTTATCAATTGGCAATAGAAAGGAAATTAATTGGAAAGCTAACATATATGCAGAACAGAGATGTGAAAATTAAATCAAATTGTACTAAATTATGATTACAACCCCAAAAAGATTTAAAACTTAACTACATAAATTTACAAAATTCCTAGGGACAGAAAATAAATTTCTAAACTATTCATCTGCTCCATATTCCTCCTCTGAGGTATCTTCCTCCTCTTCTGATTCTTTTTCATCTTCTTCTTCCTCTTCCACCACCTCTTCTTCTACTGGCTGTGGAATGTGAGTTTTGTAGATTGACAGATCTTTGAAAATTGAGGAGTGAAGGCACTGGGCATTCTCTGCTAAATCAGAAGTGTGATACATTTCATCTTTGGTCATTCCCAATTTCTGACCAATATTAAGCATAACATATTCCAGCAGCATAATCCTAAACTTGATACTGTTGTGCAGCTCAGTCTGCCTCTCTACTAACTGGTTTTGTCTCTTAGCCATTAGCTTCAAGGAATCCTTCATCATCATTGGTTTTTACTTTCTGAATTGAGAAGGAATTGGATCTGCTACAGTGCAGGAAGTGGTAGCATATATTTCTTTCACTATAGAGACAGAAATGGGAGGTGCAGATCGAATTCTTTCTTGGTAATCTCCAACTTCAACCCCTGCATCCTTACAAAGTAATGTAATTAATGAAGGAAAGGCAAGTAAATCTCTCTTGGTTTTCAGAATATTTAAAATACATTCACTGATGACCTCTCCTACATCAATATACAAATCATTGACTATTGCAAAAAGAAGTTCTGCCCTTTTCACAGCCAATGTTAAACTGTGTTTGACTGGCATAAAGGAGTTCAGAATGAAAGTTCTCCACACTTTGGCAAATGGTAGCAGCTGTTTGGTAACAATGCATTTTGGTTTCTTGGACTGGTTCAGCTTCCAAGTTGTTCCTGGCCGCCCAATCCTTTGCAGAATTTCCACATAGTCCTTGTCAGGACTATTCTTAAAAACAGTGAACTCCAACTGTCTAGCTTGCTGTTTAGAATTGATGTTTAGCACTCTGTTTATATTTATAGGAGTGAAGTCCACTCTCATCCCCTTCACCATTATGTTGAACTTAGAAAATTTATCTCCTTTAAACCTCACAGCATTGGTGTAAAACTCCTGGGTTATTTCCCTCCAACCCATTCCTGCCAATGAGCAGAAGGATTCCCAATCCCTCTTCTGAATTTCTTCCTTATATTCTGGGTAATTGTCCCCAGCTATCTCAAAAGATCTGTCTGGGACAATCTTCCTCCTCAGAATATTTTCCTTGAAGAAGTTCTCATAGGCAATGCTTCTGAACCTTGGATCATGTGTTTCAATGGGTGAAGAGGCTGAAGGAGCATCTTTTCTGGTCTTCTTTGGGTCAGAGATTTCGATGGGGGAGGAATGTGAAGCACTATCAGTTCTGGCCAGACTTAGGAGTATTTCTGGAAGTTCCAGCTTGAATATTTCTATTGGATCTTCTCCTTGGAGTGTTGGAAGATCCAGCTTGATTCTTCTTAGAAGGGCCAACGGGTGTATTCAAAGAAGTCCTGACCATTTTTCAATTTCTGACAAATAAGATTGGAGAATATAGGAGAAACTCTTGCTATTGTTAAGTCGATACACAGGAAGCTTGAAGTCGCACAAAACGTTTAGAGAGAAAATGAATTTTTGGTTGCAAATGTATGGGTGTGTTCACTTTGATTTATATTTATAGTCACGCATGGTCACATGTCAACTTTCAGCAGAAAAAGTGAACGTTATACATTTAAGACACTCAGCATGATCACTTTTATGAATAAAAGTGAACGTTCTTGAGAATGACTTTTTTAGAGTGAGGGCGCGTTATCACTATTGCTGGGCAAAGTGATAACGCATAAGCAGTGTTGCAACTTTTTTTACAAGAAGGAGTAACGCACATAAGAGAGATCAAACTTACCTGTGCGTAGCCACTTTTGCCAGGGAAAGTGAGCGTTCCAAAGATTATGTTTTCTCATCTGCCTCTGCATGATCACTCTCATCAGTAAGAGTGAGTGTTCTAGAGGAACGTGTTTACCTTGATGTCTCTGGGTGATCACTTTTGTCAGTAAAAGTGATTGTTCCAGCAGTGATCCTCAAAATGCATTCTCTGCGTAGCTTCTTCCCTGCAACAAAGTGACTCCTTTCATTAGTCCATTTCCTCTAAAACCTCAATTAACTCAATTGTCACTCTCTAATCCATCAAATACACACTCTAAACATTGGATCTCAATTCAAGTACCTCAAATGCACCTCAGAAAACCAGATGCAACATAATATTCACATAAATTATGCAAAAAAACATAAAACTGTGAAATTTGATTATGCAGAATTCTAAAACAATATACAGAACTACGATTGGGGTTAGAAATGTAAGTTGCCTATCACAAAGCACTTCTTTAATGTTACTAGCTTGACATTAAATGTTCCTCACTCAAGAAGAACCAATTTCATGCATGAAATATTCCTTGTAAACTCCTCTACATGATAAACCTTTAATCTTTGGGCATTGACCTTAAATTCCCTCCCTGTCTTTTGATCCTCAATCAGAATTGCTCCAAAGGGAGATGTTTCTTTTATTACAAAAGGTCCAGACCATCTTGATCTCAGTTTGCTTGGAAACAGTTTCAGCCTAGAATTAAACAACAATACTTGCTGTCCAGGTTTAAATTCTCTCTGCAGAATGAACTTGTAATGAATTCTCTTTGTTCTCTCTTTATATAACTTTGCATTCTCATAAGCCTACTGTCTGAATTCTTCTAATTCATTCAATTGCAGAACTCTCTTCTTTCCAGCATTTGACAAATCAAAGTTCAGCCACTTGATAGTCCAGTAGGCTTTGTGTTCCAGCTCTAAGGGTAAATGACAAGCCTTTTCAAAAACTAATTGGTATGGAGACATACCAATTGGAGTTTTAAAAGCAGTTCTGTATGCCCATAGTGAATCATCCAGCCTCTTTGACCAATCTTTCCTTAAGCTGTTCACTACTTTCTCTAAAATTTGCTTGATTTCTCTATTTGAAACCTCCACTTGTCCACTTGTCTGTGGATGGTATGGAGTAGCAACCTTATGCTTCACACCATATTTTATTGATACAGCTTCAAGGTACTTGTTGCAGAAGTGAGTACCTCCATCACTTATCAACACTCTAGGCACTCCAAATCTTGCAAAAATATTCTTTCTTATAAAGGAAATCATTACCTTTGCATCATTTGACCTGGCAGGAATGGCCTCTACCCATTTGTATACATAATCTACTGCAACTAAGATGTATTCATATGAAAATGATGGGAGAAATGGTCCCATGAAATCAATCTCCCATACATCAAATAGATCCACCTCTAGAATGTTTGTCAAGGGCTGCTCATGTCTTCTTGAAATGTTTCTAGTTCTTTGACATTTATCACAATTCTCCAAATACTTCTTGGCATCCTTGAAAAGTGTAGCCCAAAAGAACCCTACTTGTAAAACTTTTGCAGCAGTCCTTAAGCCTGCATGATGACCTCCATACTCTGAGTTGTGGCAGTGCCATAATATGTCAGATTGCTCACTTTGTGGAATGCACCTACTAATCAATCTATCCACTCCAATTTTGTACAGGTATGGATCTTCCCACACATAGAATCTGCTGTCATGTAGGAACTTCTTCTTATGCTACCAAGTGAATCTCCTTGGGATTAATTGAGTTGCCTTAAAGTTTTCAATATCAGCAAACCAAGGCATATTTTCCACTGCAAACAGCTTTTTATATAGAAATCCTTCATTGATTTCCAATGATTCAGTGATTAAACTCTCAAATGGCAGTCTGGACAGGTGGTCAGCTACCCCATTTTCCTTTCCTTTCTTGTCTCTAATTTCCATATCAAACTCCTGTAGCAGCAGAATCCACCTCAGCAGCCTTGGTTTTACATCCTACTTTGATAACAAGTATTTAAGTGCAAAATGGTCAGTGTATACAATCACTTTCGAACCCATTAAATATGATTTGAACTTATCAAAGGCATATACAATAGCTAGAAGCTTATTTTCTTTTGTTGTGTAATTCACTTGTGCAGGATTTAACACTTTGCTCGAATAGTAAATAACATGCAATTTTCTATCTTTTCTCTGTCCTAAAACAGCACCCACTGCACTATCACTTGCATCACACGAGTTCAAAAGGTAATTTCCAATCTGGTTTTGCAAGGATAGGTGCAGAAATTAGTTTTTCTTTTAAAACAGAAAATGCATGCAAGCAATTATCATCAAATATGAAATCAGCATCCTTTATAAGTAAATTACTCAAAGGTTTAGCACTTTTGGAAAAAATCTTTTATGAACCTCCTATAAAAATTAGCATGTCCTAAAAAACTTGTAACTCCTTTAACATTAATAGGTGGAGGCAGTTTACTAATGACTTCTATCTTAGCTTGGTCCACTTCCATTCCTTTTTCTGAAATTTTGTGACCAGGAACAATGCCTTCTTGTACCATGAAATGGCACTTTTTCCAGTTCAATACCAAATTAGTATCTTGACATATCTGCAAGACAATAGATAGATTAGCTAAGCAATCATCAAAAGAATTACCAAAAATAGAGAAGTTATCCATGAACACCTTTATAATGTTTTCTACCAAGTCAAAAAAAATAGAAAGCATGCACCTTTAGAGAGCGGCAAGGGCATTACATAATCCAAAAGGAATTCTTCTATATGCAAAGACTCCAAATAGACATGTAAATGCAGTCTTCTCTTGATCCAAAGGATCCACTGCTATTTGATTGTATCCTGAATAAACATCAAGGAAACAATAGAATAAATGTCTAGCAAGTCTCTCTAACATTTTGTCTAGAAATGGTAGTGAGAAATGGTCTTTTCTGGTGGCATCATTTAACTTCCTATAGTCTATGTACATTCTCCATCTAATCACAGTCCTAGTGGGTATGAGTTCATTCTTCTCATTAGCTACAACAGTCATCCCTCCTTTCTTTGGGACAACTTGGACTGGACTTACCCAATTGTTGTCAAAAATTGGATAAATTATCCCTGCATCTAACAACTTCATGACCTCTTTCTTTACTACCTCTTTCATAGCTGGGTTCAATCTTCTTTGTGGTTGTACAACAGGCTTAAAATTTTCTTCAAATAAAATTCTGTGCTTACAAAAAGAAGGATTTATACTTTCAAATCTGCACTACTCCAGCCAATTGCAGATTTGTGCTTTCTCAGAATTCTCAGCAGCTTTTCCTCTTCTTCCTCCTTGAGATCATTGTTGATGATGACTAAATTTTCGTGACTCTTATCCAAGAAAGCATATCTCAAGTGGGATAGCAGCTGCTTAAGCTCTAGCTTCTGCTCTTTCTATTCTTTGACTTCATTTTTCAGTTCCTCTTTAACTGAATTTTGTGTAGCAGTTTGAATTGGCAGGGCTTCTAGTTGCTGCTCAATTTCCATCATTTGTTCTGTTTTACAAATCTCAGAATTTGTATTTCCTACAGCTATGGTTTCTCTCAACACATAATTTTCATTAAGTTCATTAATAGGATAGTGTGTGATAATAGAATCCAAAATATCTACTCTCATGCAAGAATTATCTTCAGTTAGATATTTTAATGCTTCAAACACATTAAACACTACGTTCTCATCTTGAACTCGAAGCATAAGTTCTCCTTTCTGCACATCTATTAGAGCTCTCCCTGTTGCAAGGAATGGTCTTCCTAGGATCAAAGGTATGTTTGCATCCACCTCCATGTCTAGAATTACGAAATTTGCAGGAAAAATAAACTTGTCAATTTTAACTAATAAATCTTCAACTACACCATAAGGATAAGTGTAGGATCTATCAGCCAACTACAGTGTGATATTGGTGGGTTTTACTTCGTCTATACCAAGTTTCTTCAGAATAGCCAATGGCATCAAGTTGATGCTTGCCCCTAAATCATATAGTGATCTTCCAACTGTGCAATTTCCTATTTCACAAGGGATGCTGAATGATCCAGGATCTTTTAGCTTTTGAGGAAGCTTCCTCTTGAGGATTGCACTGCATTCTTCTGTCAAAGGTACAGTCTTATAATGCTCTAGCTTCCTTTTTCTGGAAAGTAGCTCTTTCATGAACTTTGCATATGAAGGCATATGCTCTAATGCCTCTGGAAAAGGAATATTAATATGTAATTTCTTAAAAACACTAAGAAACCTTTCAAATTGTTCTTCTTGCTTTGGATTTTGAACTCTTTGAGGATAGGGCGGCCTCTTGTATTTTTCTAGGTCTAAAGGCTTGCAAGCATCTTCAAAGAGCTGTTTCTTTATCTTCCTCTCAGAATGTGTAGGAGCTTCTACCTTTTTCTCTGCATTATCTCTCTTCAGTAGTTTAAAATTTTCCTGTTACAGGTCTTGCTCAATTCTCCTTTCTGTTGTTTCATCATTGTCTTTCTTTTTTGCAGCTTTTGGACTCGCAACTATAGCACCACTCCTAGTGGTAATTGCTTGACATTATTCCTTAGGATTGACCATTGTATTGCTGGGAAACCTTCCTTCTTCTTTGCTAGACAATTGTTCAGCCAACTGTCCAATTTGTGTTTCCAACTTCTTTATAGAAGCTTCTTGGTTCTTGAAGTTTATTTGGGTCACCTTCATGAATTGTAATAGTGTTTCTTCTATCCCATTCACCTTCTCACTCAAGGGTCTTGTATTTGGATACCTTTGATTTTTCTGAAACTGTGTAGAAGAATTCCCTTAGAAGTATTGCTGTTGTGATTGAGGTATTGCATTTGGAAAAGGTGCAGAACTTGTATTTGCTCTTGCATTTGAATTTTGTGGACTCCATTTGTAAAACTGTTGCTGCCCTCTATTGTTATTAGACTAAAAACCAGGTAGATATGGTTGTTGTGATCTTTGATAATTGTTCATATAACTGATTTGGTCAGCTTCTTCCATAGTTGTAGGGTCACAATCTCCATTTGCATGGTTGCCACCACAGAAATTGCAATTCAGTTGTGGAGTTAGCATACTACTAGTCTGCATGTTGCTAATTTGTTGAGTTAATGCAGCAATCTGTTCAGAAAATTGTTGGTTTTGCAACTCGTTTTGAACAAATAAAGCTTCTATGGATTTTGCATCATAACTTCCTCTCCTTGCAGCTTGCCTTTCATTC
Source organism: Abrus pulchellus subsp. cantoniensis (assembly GCA_024086825.1). Classification (NCBI taxonomy): domain Eukaryota; kingdom Viridiplantae; phylum Streptophyta; class Magnoliopsida; order Fabales; family Fabaceae; genus Abrus; species Abrus pulchellus. The sequence goes on from CM044056.1 coordinate 21,026,506, forward strand.
ACATGTTGATACATGGAGGATGCCATCATTTTAATAATCTGCTGAGCTTCCTCTAATGTCTTTGAACTCAATGATCCTCCAGTTGCTGCATCAATCATAGTTTTAGTTGCAGTAGTCATCCCATTGTAGAATGTTTCCAGCTGCATCCACTCAGGTATGCAGTGATGAGGACACTTCCTTAGTAACTCTTTGTACCTCTCCCATGCCTCATATAAGGGTTCTCCATCTTGTTGAACAAATGAAGTAATCTCCCCTCTGATTTTTGCAGCGTTTGAAGGGGGAAAATACTTAATCAGAAATTTGTTCACCAAATCAGCCCATGTGGAGATCCTACCCTGTGGCTGAGCTTGAAGCCAGCACTTAGCTCTGTCTCTCGAGGAAAAAGGGAACAATCTCAATTTGATTGCTTCTTCACTGACCCCATTTATCCTTATTATGTCACATAGCTGTAAAAAATTTGAGATATGTAAGTTTGGGTCTTCAGAATTTCCTCCTAAGAACTAATCCTGTTAAACTAAGTGTAATAAGGTAGGTTTAATCTCAAAATGATTGGCTTAGATAATTGGCTTGATTATAGAAGAATTAAAGCCTTGCAAATTAGGAATTGCATAATCCCTTAAGGTTCTATTCCTATTTTGGTCTGCCATTTCTGGTTCTGGTTCTGGTTCTGGTTCTGGTTGCCTCAAAGGTGTATGTATTCTTTTTACTTTAGGAGTGTTCTTATTCTTCGGAGCAGGGACAACCTCTAATTCATTATCAGAATCTATGAAGTTTTCCAGTCTAGTCTCTCTTCTTATGCTCCTTAAGGTTATGTCTATATCAGGATCAAAGACTAGAATTGATTTATTTTTATTTCTACCTCACATGCAAAATTAACACTATAGAACTTGTAGGAAGAAAAATAGAAAACTGAATTGAATCACAGTATATATGCAAACTGACTACTACTATTAATATCAAGTCTATCAAAAATCAGAAATTCACAAATGCAGAATTAACTATTCAACTAATATTGCAGAAATTTAAAGAAATAATATGCTCAATCTAGCTACTTTTTTGCTACTATTGATATTGAAAATCAAAATTCTCTGACAACAGTGCCAAAAAAACTTATTGTTTGCAATCTAAACACTAGCAAGTGCACTAGGAATTGCAGCAAGTAGTGAGTAAATTTAAGATCAAAATATCGTCTCCACAAGGAATTTAGATTTCAAGTACCACTTCACAGAATTATAACCATTTGAGCTATACGAATTTGGAATGAGATTTGTAACATGTAATAGCAATAAATCAAACAATTAAGAGTAAAGAACTTGCAGAAAAATAGATCAATTAACAACAAAGGTGTTATGACAGAATGATGAACAATAGCTAGGAATTTACTTCATAAGAATATCAATGTTGATTCACCCCTGCCTCTGAAAATCCAAGTTATTAGACAATCGACAATCAATTTCTCTTAACAATAGTCAGAGTTAATCCCTTAAGCAATGACCCTAACGATAACTGAAACTCTCTAATCCATTAGGTGAAATTCAATTACACGTTGCATTAAGATTTAGAACTTTAGATTGCACAATTAGATGTACTTATCCCTAAGAAACCCCTAATTCTGGTTGCTAATTCATTTTAGAGAATCAAGTTCAATTTCCCTTGGTAAAAGCTTCTCTTTGATTAATCAAATGAATTCCCATTCAAAGATACATGAAGTGCAGAATTTAACAACGCAATTATTCCAAAAACTCAAGATTCAGAAGCAAGTGATGAATCAATATATCAATTCGAGTTCCATAAATTCCAAACTACAAAGAACTACTCAAACATGGAGGCAGAGAAAGAGAAAGAAGAAGAAGAGAGGAAGAAACTCAGAATCACCATCGCAACAAGCTTCAATCCAATGTCTCTTCTTGAAGCTTCGAGATTCAACTCCCCAATCCTGTCTCGCTCTCTCCCAACGAGAACCTAACCAACAAAACTGAAAATGAATAGAATCCCCAAAAATTTGAGTGTTTCTGTTGTTTATAGAAATTCTCAGATTTGTGCATTATCACTTTTCTCAAAAATAGTAGCTACGCAGAAGGTTGAATGGTTGCGCGTTAACACTTTTATGAGAAAATGTAGCCACACGCACTTTGCTGAGTTGAAAGCTCTCTGGAACTATCACTTTCAGTGCGAAAAGTGTTGACGCAAAGGTCAAGTGGTTGTGCGTGATCACTTTTATGAATAAAAGTGTCTAGATACAACTTGCCCAGTTGAAGGCTCTCTGGAACGTTCACTTTCAGTGATAAAAGTGATAACGCAGAGCATGCTAAGTCTAAGGCTTCTCTGGGACTCTCACTCTTGCTGGTAAAAGTGGTAACGCCCAGGCTTCACTTCTTCTTTGAGCTCTGGAGTGATCACTTTCACTGACAATAGTGATCACGCCCAGCCTGCATTTCCTTGTTCTTGTGTTTTGGAGTCCAGACTTGCTACTTTCCTCTTCCTTTTCATCAAGTCTCCATTTCCATGAACCTTGCTCGAATTATTCCTTCAAAAACAAGATCAAAAACTTAATTTCTAAGCTGAAATTTCACAATTTCTAAAATAACTATAAATTGAAAGAAAACTTCAAACCATTCCCTTTTTCTGAGTTTTTCTGCTTTCTTCATATATTTTCCTTATCAAATGAGTTAGAATTGTGCTAAAATATCAGTAAAAATATAGATTCATCAGTGGGTCTTCAATCCAAGGTAAAGGGGGACTCTATCTTACTCTTTGTGCATGAATTGTTGTTATTTTACTGAATATTGAGTTATGGCTGAGTTAGAAGTTAGAAAATGTGCAGAGAATGAAAGTTGATTGAGAATTATGATGAGGTTTATGTGCCGTGATATGTGAATATTGTGTGTTTACCCGAAATGGATGAATGTGAATTGTATGCTAGATGTTGCATGATAGAATGAATATTGTGAATAAATATGGACCGAGAGCCGTGTAACATAGATGAATGTTGGTCAAGTGTCATGTAATATGAAATGAATGTGGGCCTAATGCTGTGTATTTGAATGCAATATGGGCTGTGTACCGTGTGTGAGCCTAGTTATTGCATGTGTGAATGAAATGTATGTGAATGAGGTGTGTGGCGCCGTTATAATATGCTGTGAATGGTTCAATGATACACTGGGGTGTGGAAGATGAGAATTGTAGAAATACCTTGGGGAGAAGAGAGTGGTGGTGACACCGACCACGGGTGCGCCACGGGCCACACACTCTCTTCCTAACTAAACCTCTGACCATTACCTTTGCTGAGCGGCCCATGACTACCCACGTGGCATCCGTGAGGCGGGGGTAACCAGCGACCATTCATAGTGTAAATCTGTTATCACAGTGCCATAGTGAGCGAGGCTGGCGTGCATATGCACAGGTTTATGAATTGTACTTATGGATGTAAAGTGTTGCCGATGTCGTGAGTGCATTAGTGTTAAATTGACATGAGTTGTGTGATAATGCTGCCTGTAATTGTATTTGCTTAATGTATTGATAATGTCCTAAAGGTAAGACTCTATGCTGACTATGTGCTTTTGGGTAGTATAGAGTACTCACCCTTACATTCATTTTTCAGGAAATCAAGATGATCAGCACCGAACTCAGTAAAGGGACGGATGGACTGCTATAGGACATAGAATTTATTTTGAAAATGTTGTAATTGAACTAGTCCTGTAGCAGTTAGTTGATATTAATTTGTAACCCTTCTCTTATTTTGAAGTATTTTATGAAAATTTGGTTATTCGAATTTGCAAAATTATTATTAATTGAAATTAAACTTAACGTGTTACAATTTTAGTATCAGAGAAGTTCATCCAAACCGGATTGGGGTATCGGGCTGAAGCATCCAAGAGAAGGATTGATTGTTTTGTTTGCCTGAATTATAATGTATAAATTGACCTAATGTGCTGGAATGTGATTATTGACTTGTTGTAGCTAGATTGAATATGTCTGGTAGAGGTAGAGGTAGAGGAGCTAGAGGCACCAATGACCTCATAGAACACATGGCTCAGATTCTAGAAGCCATGGTGCATAATCAAGGTGGAAAGCTGGCTGAGTATAGAGGGTTATCTGCCTTCACTAGGATGATCCTCCAAAGTTTATGGGTGGATTTAACCCCGAAGGAGCTCAACGGTGGGTGGCTGATATAGAGAAGATCTTTAATGCAATGGGGTGCTGTGAGGAGAACAAGGTTACCTATGCTACTTATTTGCTATGTGGGGAGGCTAAGGACTGGTGGAGACTTGTCGGTCAGACCCTGCCACAGGAAGATGGCTATATCCAGTGGGAAGCATTCAAGACTATCTTCCTGGGAAACTACTTTCCTCGGGACTTAAGGAAGCAGAAAGTTAGGGAGTTCCTTGAGCTGAAGCAAGGAAGTATGACTGTGGGAGAGTATGCAGCTAAGTTCTAAGAGCTGATGAAGTACTGACCTTATTATCAGCATGGTGATGGAGAGGAGGATCTGTGTGCTTAGTTTGAGCATGGATTGAGGCCAAACATCTGGGCTGTGGTTAGTGTATTTCAGCTGACAGACTTACCCACCCTGGTAAGCAAGAGCAGAATTTTTGAAGCTAACTCAAGAAGGAAGACAGTGTACACTAGGGGAGCTAGTCCAGTGAGACATGATAGAAGACTCTCGAGGTTCTCAAAGGGGCCATATTCAGGCTCGAATAGTTCTCAATCCCGAGGGAGTTCTTCTCAAGAAAGGAGTAGTGGGAGTGGCTCAGGAACGGGTTCTTTTAGAGGATCGCTTAAGTGCTTCAGGTGTGGAGGGCCATGATGAGTGGAATATTTTCTCATTTGCAAAAAGATTTGTCGTCAACCTTCATCAAAATATGCAGAAAAATTTATGTAGTCTAGGGTACAAGCTTAGGTTGTCTCCAATGACTTTGGTTTGTAACATACACTGAACATGTTGTAAACATTTACTATGAAAGCAATTAAAACAAGGGGGTTTTGTGTGATTCCAATTTTAATGTAAGGACAAGTGATGAAATTAATGAATCCAATCAATGAAATGTGCAATCCTTAGTTTGTTCATGTAATTCTATCCTATCCCTCTCAAGATTCAATACTTTTCCTCTTCCTCTGAATTAGGGTAACTCAAAAAGCAAGAATTAACCTTAAAGTCTAATACGAATTAAGCAATTTACATGGGCTCCAATCCTTTTTCCTAAGATTACGCAACCTTAGAAACTAACTTAAGATTAAGCAAACCAAGTTAAGGATTTCACTAAAACAAATTAGGGTTAATTAAGCAATGTCCCCCTCATTCAAACATTAATTCAATTCAAAGAGTTGGGAGATATAAATTCATAAAGGAAAGGGAATTATATTGACATTCATACCCAAGAATTCAAGAATCCATGAACTCACTAAGGATTACAAGAAAGTTTAGCCCTCCATGAGGATGGATCTTACAAATTTAAGATGAAAGCAAAAGGAATTCAATGACATCAATGCAAGAATTAAAGGAAAGTGAAGAGAAATTGTAAATCAAACCCTAAGATTGACCTTGGCTGTCACACAAAGATCCTAAGCTCTGCAAAATGCTCCCAAAGTGGCAAAAGAATCTAAAATTACAAAAAGATTCATAGCCTAATTTCTAAAAATCTATATATACTAAGTCTGACATGGCCTCATAGTGATCACTCTGTAAACAAGAGTGATTAGGCACAACAACTTCAGATTTTTCCCTTTCTGGAGTAATCACTCTCACTTCTGAGAGTGATTACGCACAAAGCTCTTCATCCTAAAGCTCTCTAGAGTGATCACTCTTACTTCTGAGAGTATTTACACTCAGGCCTGTGATTCTGGAGCTTTCTGGAGTGATCACTCTCACTTCTGAGTGTGTTTACGCGCAGGCACTGTGATTCTGGAGCTTTTTGAAGTGATCACTCTCATTTCTGAGAGTGATTATGCACAGGCTTGGTAGTTCTCTTTAGCTCTGAAGTGATCATTGCTACTTCTGAAAGGGGTTACTCTGGCCTACCCTTTGGAATCATCTCTCTGGAGTGATCACTATGGTACCTGAGAGTGATTTCTCTCAGTTCATATTTTTCCCATAGCCAAAAATTCATGAAATTTGTCTATAATTTCCTGCACAATTATTCAAATGATCAAAATTGCAAAATATATTCACAAAAATTAGTAGAAATAAGACAAAAATTAAGAAAGCTATAATATTTGACCTAAATGAGGTTTTTATGTTATTTACAATCTCTAAGTCTATTTTTCATATTAAAATTCTATAAAAAAAAAAAACTAGACAAAATATCTATAAATTGTGGGTTCATCACAACCCCAAACTTAATCTTTTACTTGTCCTCAAGCAAATCAAAACTCAAGAAAATTGAAGGTAAAGGGTTGGATTTATCCAAAAAAAATTTCTCAAAATTTTCATTCCAATATTAGACCCTAATTGGCACTTCCAATATTTCCAAAATTATGGATTCATTCAACAAAGCAATCACACTCATATCAATTATTTTCATGCAAAGTCCCACTAAACTGAAACAAAAATCCAGCAAGGTTTCATGCAATTCACACAATGCAGAGAAATCATCCAGCTCACAGTATAGTGTTTCACTCTTCACTCATTAACGTTTCAGGCTAAGTGTTTTCCCTCAATTCATGCATTTTGCCTCATCCTACCATATGCTTGCCCATATTCTCAATCTCTTTTGCCTAGATACAATGAACCACCTATCATAAGGGCTTTGTTAGTCATAAATGTGGTTAGGTTAGGTTCAATTTTTTATCAAGAAAGGACAAAAGCTTAACTGGGTTTATAAGAGGAGGGAATTCCTTTGAGTGAATGAATACAACAACTAGAATGGAATGCATTAAATGATGTAGCAAGTGAGATTCAAGCACTCTTTCACCATATTTTTCATTATTTTGCCTTATGTGGAATTCTTTTTCTATCAAATTGCTTTGCTATGTTTCTATATTTCTTTTTCTTTTTCTCCTATTCATTCAATTTTGTGATTTATGGGACTTTGGCAATCATTCTTTTCTTCAAATTCAAGCATTTTTTTTATATGTAATATTGACATGTATAATGCTCACCAACCCAAACTTAAGATCTTGCTTGTCCTCAAGCAACTACTATCATAATTAGCACCCCAAACTTAGTTTCTTGCAATTACTCTTGATGCAACATAAAAGAAATACCTCTCTTAAGGGAAGAAAATTATGTTTGCAGACTAAGTTGGGCAAAAGAAGGGAATGTAGAACAAGGAAAATTAGGTGCAATGGTGTTCTAGGGTGGGTGGGTATTTGCAAAGAAGGCCTCAATCATCTAGATGAAAAATTGCACAATGCATATTCAACTAAGAAACAAGGCAAGTTCTAAAGGACAGATGCAAAAATACATGTAATGTGTACACAGAAAAGAAATTTAAGGCCTAATTCTCTACCATGGTAAAAGATGATAATTACTAAGCAACATATGAGTACAGTTCACGTTAGAAGAAAATATGTTTAGTATGGTAGGAATGGTAATTATTTACAAAATAGAGAGTGATTGAGAGTTGAATGGGAAGTGAAATCAGAATATAAAATCAGAATTAGAAAACTGAACTTCATCAAAAATAAAGAAACAAAGAAATTGTTTTTGTATTTTATCTATGAACTATGCAGGAAAAACAAACTAAATCAATGTGAAATGGAGGCAAAGAGATCACCCCCTTTAAGAGTCACACTCACAGATCAATTTCATGCTCCTCTTGATGTTACTGAGGGCATTCTTTGAACAAAGACGATAATGGATTCAGCATAGAGTATAATAATTGAAATTAAACTGCAAATAGTATATATGAAAATGTTAAATATTGTTCAAAGGGGTGATGTAGGAAAATAAAGGGAAAGATGGTACTAAAGATGATAAAGTATGATAATTACAGGGAAAGTAGTAGTTACTAAATACAGGAAAATGAACTAGAAATTGCAGAAATATAAATGACATAAGGGAAAGTAAAGCTAAATGAGATCTTCATATGAGCTGGAGTATGAAAGGTTGTCATTGTCCTCATCATCATCCTCTTCCTCCTTCTCCTCCTCTGGAGACTTGGAGCTACTATCTTTCTCAGCTGCAGGTGCATGGTGGTGACTATGAAAGGAGGTAAATCATGGTTAACTGTTGCTATGAGGAAAGGTGCAGTGAATGTAGGGGTGTCATAAATTTGTTCTGATGTCATGCCCAGCTTCTTTCCTATGTTAAGCGACATAGTTTCCAGGAGGGTCAACATTGATTTCTGGCCAGCATGGATCGCATCATGCCTTAGTGCTATTTGCTTGACTTATTCTCTGAGGTTCAACTGGGTTCTCTTCCTATAATCAGCAGGTAGGGAGAGACCTAGGTCAACAGTCTTCTTCTTAGCATTAAAAAGATCCTTCATCAGGGCAGTAGTGATGGGAGGGGCTATTTTGATTCTCTACTAGTATTCACCTATGTCTACTCCAGCATCCTAGCAGAGCATGGTGATGATGGATGGAAAAGCAAGGGAGTCCCTCTTGGTGCTTAGGATTCCCATGATGAAGTTACTGATAATGTTTTCCACATGGATGGGCATGCCAGTGAGGATGGCATATATAATTTTAGCTCTCTTGACAGCCAATGTAGATGAATGGCGGACTGGCATGAAGGAACTCAGAAGGAAGATGCTCCACACCTTGGCTGGTGGAAGGAGGTGTTTGGTGGTCAAATTCTTGAGCATGAGCTGCATGTCAAACTCCCAATTTTCCCCTGGTTTATAGATGGCCTGGAGTATGGGCTTGTAGTCTTTCTCTTCCAAATAGTTGAATGTGGAAAAATCAAGTTGTCCAGCTCACTTCTCCACTGGAGGTATGTTCAGAACCCTCTAAATGTTGGATAGAGAAAAATCAATTTCTACACCTCGCACCATGGTGTGTCTGAGGGGCAGCTGGTCTCCTTTCACCTTCATTGCATTGGCATAAAATTCTTGGGTGATCTCCTTCCACCCATTTCCAGCATAAGTGGTAAACAGCTCACAACTCCGTCTCTAAATTTCTTCCTAAAATTGAGTGTATGTGCCCTCCTAGATCTCAAAATTACGATCATGCACTATCTGTCTTCGCAAGATGTTGGTTCTGAAGTATTCTTCATAAGCCAGGGATCTAAACTTTGGGTCATGGGCAGGAAGGGGTCTGGATGATGAAGCTCCAGCAGTTCTAGCTCTCTTGATTCTAGGAGTGTTCTTCCTGGGTGTACTTGCCATTTTGCTGCTGGGAAAGAAAGAAAAAAGTGAGTTGGTTATATAAGGAGACAGTTACAAGCATTGAAGTTGACTTCATCAGATTCACAGTTTAAGTAGATGTCAGAGTGTGCACTATGAGGTCTGTGCTTGCGAAGTATTCACTATGCAGAATGACAGTAACTACTTTGGATATAGGGCAGTAAACAATTGATGCAGAAAAGTTAAAACAAATTAGTTCAAAAGGGCAGATTGCATAATAACTAGTGTGCAGAACAACTGATGCATGTGTGGTGGCAGATATGCTATATATATGCAATAAAAAACATTGCAAAATGATGATTATGGCACACAGTAATCACTCTGGAATCTAGTCCTAGCAAGTATTATGCAGCAAATTTCAAAAATAACTAGGTTACGCATGTGGATTGGAGTTCAAAGTAACTATTTAGGCTCCAGAAAATTCAAACGTAGTCAGTGAATCAATTTGGGCATGAGAGTGAATAGACAGTGTTATGCATTTACAAAATGATAATTATGCACCTCAATGCTCAATATGAAGAATGATAAACAGTAGCTACTTTGAGTTTTAACTCTGTCAAGTGTTACTCAGCAGCAATCCAACATAAGTGTGGCGATATAGAAATTGACAGAAGTGAATGAAAATGCAGAAGAATGTGCTTATTAAAGGTTGAATTGGTGCAGCAGATAACAAAAACAATGAGTTCAAGTAGATGGAATGCAATACAAAATAACTACTCAAGCTTCAGAGAGTGTACACATGGACAGGGCATATTTGTGGACATGAGAGTGACCATTCTCAATGCTCAATGATAATTATGCACCTCAATGCTCAATATGAAGAATGATAAACAGTAGCTACTTTGAGTTTTAACTCTGTCAAGTGTTACTCAGCAGTAATCCAATATAAGTGTGGCAATATGGAAATTGACAGGAGTGAATGAAAATGCAGAAGAATGTGCTTATTAAAGGTTAAATTGGTGCAGCAGATAACAAAAACAATGAGTTCAAGTAGATGGAATGCAATACAAAATAACTACTCAAGCTTCAAAGAGTATACACATGAACAGGGCATATTTGTGGACATGAGAGTGACCATTCTCAATGTGTAAAGCATTAAAAATTATGTGTATTTAGTGTATGATCATGCAGATTTCCAGCAACATGAAAGAGGTGCTCAAAGGTGATGGAATGTGTATAGTAAAAGTGCAGCAATGATAGAATATGTCACATTCAAAACAGTAAAGAATCCTAAAATATCACACTGTGGTGGGGAAAGTGCAAACAAAATGGTTACTTGTGTTCATGGCAATTAACACTATGGGGCATTTTTGCTGCTAAAACAACTAGGATAACATAAAGGGACTGTGTGATTAGCTGTAAATGTAGGAAATACAGCATAAATTAAGAATTACACATCCTAAGTTAACCTAGGTTAAGCACTAGCACAGCAGAACATTCAAAGTGAGAACTCTCGCAAATAGGAGTGGCTACCTTAAGGTTCAACACTTCTAATTTCAGCAAAACAATCAAATTAAATGCCCCCATCATCCTTCAATCACACAAACATCCTTGTAATGACTACTGTAAATTACCAATTCCAATCCAGAAGTTCCCAATTCAGGACATCCAAAGTAAGTACTCTTCGCAAACAGTGTAACTACCCTAGGGTTTAAAATGGCCAAAGTTTAGCAATTTAATGCAATTAACTAGTTCTATTAAGTGTCAATCACAGAAATACTTATGGAATTACAAATTAAACCATACGATTACAGTCCAGGAGATTGCGATTTCAAAATCCCTAATCTCATAGCAAGGAACCCTAGTGCAAGAGAATGAGGGGTAAAGGAATACCTGAATCAATTGTGCAGAACGCGGGAAAGGTGGAAGGAAAGTGAATCTTTGGTGCAAGAAACCAAATACAAATGAGGAGAGGGAAGGGATTTGAGAATGGAAGTGAGGAACATTCAGAAATAGGGTCAGAGTACGTGAGAGTGAGTACTATATATATATATATATATATATATATATATATATATATATATATATATATATATATATATATATATATAACCAGAGTGCTTACTCTAAAAATTTGATAGTGAACACGTGCAAAAGATTTTGGTGTAATTAAGCTGTGCGTGTTCACTCTGCTTTTTAAGAGTAAACACTCCAGAGACACCCAAGTTCAAAATGAGTAACAAACATTGCACGTGTTTACAATCATGTTTACAAGAGTGAACACTCCAAAGAGCTTCACCCTGGGCATTGTGCTAAAATGCTTGGGCGTGTTCACTATGACTTTTAAGAGTAAACACATGCATCACCTTGGGCTTACATGCAATGAAAGCAATCAATATTAATTATAAGAGTGCTCACTATAGAGAGTGAATATGAAGGTTAGAGTTAAAAGTGATTACTTTTGTTCAGGAAAGTGCTTACTTTCAGGATGATCTTTTGTTTTCTTACCAAAGGGATTCCTTTAAGCCTAAAAAATATTTACCATCCTATTGCATCCAAACTTCCTTGACTTTATGCAGCACTGAGTCCTCACAATCACAATCTTATCCTGCAAAAATGACAATTATGCAGAAAAACTATGTCAAATGTTGAGGCAAAGCGCATAAAGTGATGTTTAAGTAACAATAGAAAGGCTCAAATGCAAGACTAATATTTATTGCATAAAAATAACTAAAAATTTCTAAGATCATTGTGAGTTGCCTCTCACACAGCACTTCTTTAACATCACTAGCTTGACGTATGAAGTGAATATCTTTGTTAAAGAAGTTGAGGATATTTGTGCATAGTGAGTGCAGTTCAATCTCCTCAACTTCTTCCAAGGTAACTGAATTTTGCAAGAATGGCTTCAACTAGTGTCCATTCACCATAAAGCTTTTGCTAGTGGAGTCACTTATGATTTCCACTGCACCATGGGAAAATACCTTTGTAACAGTGAAGGGTCCAAGCCACCTTGATTTGAGCTTTCCAGGCATGAGTTTGAGGCGAGAATTGAACAAGAGGACCTTTTGACCAACGTAGAATTCTTTGCTTGAAATCTTCTTGTTATGGTATTGTTTAGTCTTTTCCTTCTAAATTCTAGAGTTCTTGTAGGCCTCAAGACGTAGCTCTTCTAACTCTTGCAGTTGCAATTTCTTCTGCTCTCTAGCTGAATCATAATGGATGTTGCAAGTCTTTATTGTCCAGTAGGCTTTGTGTTCCACCTTAACTGGTAGGTGCCAGCCTTTTCCATAGACTACCCTATATGGTGACATTCCCAAGGGTGTCTTAAACGCAGTTCTATGTGCCCACAAGGCATCATCAAGCCTGCGGCTCCAGTCTTTTTTATGGGGTTTCACTACTCTCTCAAGTATTTTTCTTAATTTTCCTATTAGAGAGCTCAGCCTGCCCATTTGTCTGTGGGTGGTAGGTAGTGGAAAATTTGTGCACAACTCCATATTTCTTCAACAAGACTTCCATAGTCCTATTGTAGAAGTAACTTCCTTGATCACTAATGATGACTCTAGGGATTCCAAACCTACAAAACAAGTTGCTACGGACAAAATCTGCAACAACTTTAGCATCATTAGTCCTAGTGGCCTTAGCTTCCACCCATTTTGAGACATAATCAACAGCAAGAAGTATATACAAAAAACCAAAAGAGGAAGGAATTGGTCCTATAAAATCAATACCCCAGACCTCAAAGATGTCACAATACAGGATGGGTTGCTGGGGCATCTCCTGTCTCCAGTTAATTACTCCGTCTGCTCTTTGGCATCTTTCACAGGTGGAATATGCTTGCCATGAATCCTTGAAAATGGAAGGCTAATACAGTCCTGCATCCAATACTTTTCTTGCAGTCATCTGGGGTCCTTAATGACCTCTTACATCTGAGGCATGACAGAACTGCACTATGGATGGGATCTCTTCATCAGGCACACATCTTCTAATGATTTGGTCATTGTTGAATTTCCATAAATAAAGGTCTTCCCAAACATAGTATTTGGCATCACTCCTTATCTTATCCTTTTTAGCTTTTGGTGCACCTGCTGGAAAAACTCCTGCAATAAGAAAATTAACAATGTCAGCATACCAGGGTGCCTGTGAAGTATACAACTTTAAGAGTTGTTCATCAGGAAAGTCATCTAAAATTGGAATATGGTTATGAACTCCCTCTATCTTGCTCACGTGGTCAGCTACTAGATTTTGAGTTCCGCTTCTATCCCTGATCTCCAGATCAAACTCTTGAAGTAGGAGCATCCATCTTATAAGCCTAGGCTTAGAATCTGTCTTTTTTAGCAAATACTTCAAAGCAGAGTGATCAGTAAAAATCATAACTTTTCACCCTAACAGATATAATATAAACTCGTCCAATGCAAATACTATGGAAATAGTTCTTTTTCAGTTGTGGTGTAATTACATTGTGTTGGATCTAAGGTTCTAGAGGCATAATAGATGATGTGAGGAAACTTACCAACCCTCTGAGTCAACGCAGCCCCACTGCAAAATTAGATGCATCACACATCAATTCGAATGGTTCGATCCAATCTGGGGGTTGGATGATGGGTGTGGTGGTGAAGGCTTCTTTAAGCATATTAAATGCTTCTTTGCATTTGTCATCAAAATTGAACTCAGCCTCTTTTTACAACAACTTGGACAGGAGAATGGCAATCTTGGAGAAATTCTAGATGAATCTCCTATAGAACCCTGCATGGCCAAGAAAAGCACGAACCTCTCGAACACAAGAGGGGTAAGAAAGTTGTGCAATAACATCAAGTTTTGCAAGAACTACTTCAATTCCCTTTTCAGAAATGATATGGCCTAATACTACACCTTGCTCTACCATCAAATGGAATTTTTCAAAATTTAGTACAAGGTTAGTATCAATACATCTTTTCAAAACTTCTTCTAAATTAACCAAGCATGCAGAAAAAGATGGGCTATACATAGTGAAATCGTCCATAAAGACTTCTACACAATGCTCCACTAAATCAGAGAAAATACTAAGCATGCATCTTTGAAATGTGCCTGGAGCATTGCACAGCCCAAATGACATTCTCCTATAGGAAAAAGTGTCAAAAAGACATGTAAAAGTGGTTTTTTTCCTAGTCTTCAGGTGCTATGCAAATTTGAAAATAACCAAAAAAAACTATCAAGAAAACAATAGTAAGACTTACCAGCTAACCTTTCTAGCATCTGATCAATGAAAGGCAATGGGAAGTGATCCTTCTGGGTTGCTTGGTTAAGCCTTTTGTAGTCTATGCAGACTCTCCAACTGTTCTAGACTCTGGTGGGTTCAACTCATCTTTTTCATTCTTCACCACAGTGAGTCCAAATTTCTTTAGGACCAGTTGGACTGGGCTTACCCAAGTGCTATCTGATATTGGGTAGATAATCCTAGCTTGCAACAACTTTGTGACTTCCTTCTTCACCACTCTAAAATGATGAGATTTACCCTCCTCTGAGGTTGCCTCATTGGCTTAGCACCCTCCTCCAATAGTATTCTATGCATGAAAAGGGAGGGGCTGATTCCAAGAATATCAGCAAAGGTTCAGCCTATAGCTTTCTTGTGCCTCCTTATCACTTCTAGGAGTTTCTCGTCTTGATCAATAATCAACTTGGTGGAGATTATCATTGGGAGCTTCTCATTTGCCTCTAGATGTCTATATTTCAGATGCTCTGGCAATGGTTTAAGCTCCAATGTGGGAGACTGCTCCACAGATGGAAGTGACTTGACACTTTCAGTAGAAGAAATTTCTACAACATTCAAGTCAAAGGGGTTAGATTCAATTGTACTTGCAGAACTCAAAACATCACATTCTTACATTCATTTTTTTCAGGTAATCAAGACGATCAGTATCAGACTCAGTGAAGAGACGGATGGACTGCTATAGGACAGAGAATTTATTTTGAAAATGTTGTAATTAAACTAGCCCTGTAGTGGTTATTTGATATTAATTTGTAACCCTTCTCTTATTTCGAAGTATTTTATGAAAATTTGGTTATTCAAATTTGTAAAATTATTATCAATTAAAATTAAACTTAAGGTGTTACAACTCTACCCTAGCAGTAAAGAGGACTGAGCTTATTTTTGCAATCATGACTGGAATGCCCATCAATGTGGGAGACATCATCAGCAATGCCATCACGGACATTCTGGCAATGTTGTGCCAGATGTAGGAGTAGCCATTGGTCATTACCAACAGAGAGTAAGAGCAGCCCCTCCCATCAACATTGCTATGGTCAAGGAGCTTTATTCTCCTAAGAAGAATGCCAACCCAGGCCTATCTCTACCTATTGAATATAATAGGATAGCACCTCTCAAAGTCAGGGACCAGTTAAAAACCATTGCCTTGAGGCAAGATGCCTTGCATGGCAGCCAAAAAGCCATGATGACACTGTTGGAAACTATGATGCTGAACATTGGCAAGAAGCTATGGATGACTTCAAATACCTTGTATGATATCTCACTGTCAATGCTCCATACCTTAGAGCAACAGTGATGGCTGACCTTCCCCCATTTGCTCCAAACGCCACTGCCCAACCATCAAAGGAAACTAATGAGGAGAATGACTCTGAAGAAGAAGAAAAAGAAGAAAAAGAAGAATGCAGAGGACAACTATTTCTTCTTTGATTCAGATAAAGACCAAATTTAGATTTTACTTTCTTTTATTTTATTTACTTTTACTTTCATTTCCCTATAAATGCTATACTTTACTGTTTCCTTTACTTATTTTCACTTTAATGCTTTCCTTTTGGCTAATTTCATGACATTTTACATGCTCCTTTATATTATCAATTTTAGTTCTATACACCTCTCTTTTGTGTTGAATCCATTGTGCCTATTTGTGCAGAGAATGTCCTTAGTTCCATCAAGAGAACCAATTTGAATTCTGAAATGAGATCCATCATCTATGAAAAGGGGTGTGAACTCTTTGCCTCTATTTCATATGCTTTTAGTCCTAAATTTTCCTACATAGTTAATAGATAAAATACAAAACAATTTTCATTATTTTTCTATTTTTAAGTACTTCAGTTTTGCAATTCTAATTGTGTACTCTAATTGCACCTATTCTTTAACTCATGATCACACTCTATTTTATAAATAATTACAATCTTTAACATACTGAACATATTTTCATTTAAGGTGAACTGTACTAACATTTTGACAAAGCAATTATCACCTGCACCATGGTAAAGAATTAGGCCTTACACTTCCTTTCTGTGTGCATTTTACATATATTTTTGTATTCATCCTTTAGAACTTGTCTTGCTGCTTATTGAATATGCACTATGCAATTTTTCATCTAGATGATTTAGGCCTTCATTTGCACACATTCATCCATCCTAGAACAGCCTTGCAGCCAATTACCCTATTCCAAATTTTGCCTTTTTGCCAAATAGAGTCTACATAACCCTCTTTCCCACTCCAACAGTTAAAGCTCTTTTGAGTTGCATCAAGATTGAGTGCAAAAACTAAGTTTGGGGTGCTGTTATGACTATAGTTGTGTTTCTCCTTTTTTTTTTTTTATTAAGGGGTTGATTTTCTAAGGCAATCTTCCCCACACTTATTTCTATGATCATTTCCAAAATAATTTCAAAGTTCTTGTATCCGCTAAGGTTGGGTCATGTTATTGATTTACACCTTTGGCTTGAAATAAGTTAGGATCACAAGAAAAAGAACAATTAGGCTCAAAGGGGCTCAAACAATGGAAATAATGCAAGGTTCACTTTTTGGCTAGTAATTTGCAAGAAAGAAATGATGCCTCTATCATGTTAATGCAAGTATATGAAAATATAGTCTCAAAAAAGCTGAAGGTAAGTTCTAGTGTCATACAACCATGAGTGTAATCACACAATAAAAGAAAGTAAAATGACATGATATTGTCATCTATACGGCTCAAAACCTCACAAGATATATATTCTGTCACAAATAATCCAACACACAAGATTTTTCAAAGTCCAATAGATGGCATGCCTTGCTAAAAACAACTCAATAAGGAGACATTCTTATGGGTGTCTTGTAGGTGGTTCTGTAAGCCCAAAGAGCTTCCTCCAAGCGCGACTCCAATCCTTCCTATTGGGTTGGACAATCTTTTCTAGGATTTGCTTTATTTTCTAATTGGAGATCTTTGTTTGTTTGTTAGTTTGGGTGTGGTATGGCATTGAAACTCTATGCATAACCCCAAACTTCTGAAGTAAGGCATCCATGGTGCAATTACAAAAGTATGATCCCTGATAACTTATTAATGCTCTAGGAAATCGAATCCTAATTTGAATTCTAACAACAAAACAGTTAATCACGATCGCAATATACAAATATGAGGTTAGAGAAAAAGAGAACAAACTTAGAGCGATTCAACCCAGAACTCAAATCAAAATTACAACGTTTGGATTCCGTAGATTGAACGAGATGTTTAGCCTTCCATTGAAGAACTTAACCCCTACAAGAATAATAAGGGAACGAGAGAATTTAAGAGAAAGTAAACAAGGATTCTTATTTTGGCCAAACCTCAAAAGCTCAAAGTGTTTAATCTCCCCCCTAATTAAGAACCTCATTAGTCTATTTATAGGTTCTAATTAGTCAATTAAATGGTCAAAATTTGAGTCTCAATTATATATAAAAGCCCCAATACAATTATTAAATAACAAGGGTTCAAATGCAATCCCACAATAATATTAAGCAAATTTGCCTAAACTACAAAAAATTATAAAAAAATTAAAAATAACTTCAAATCCAACGATCCATTTATGCATTTTGAAGCCCTAGATGTGTAGAATCCAATGCAAATAGAATCGGCCAAAAACGATATTTGTAGACAAAGTTATGATCAAAAGAATAGTAAGAGGTAGAATAACTAAAAATACGAAATTAAAGCATTTATTTTTAACAAGTTCAATTTATTTAAATAACTAGAAAATGATAAAAACTCTAAAAATAAAGCATATATAAAGTGTTTATTAATCAAAATAAAACTATAAATATAAACCTAAAATATGTTATATCAAGTTGCTTGAGGATAAGCAAATTCCTAAGTTTGAGGTGGTGGACATCATATAGTTCTAAAAAAAAATTTCAAAAAAAATTGAATTTGAAGAAGGGAATGATTGTCAAAGTCCATGAAATCATATAAAAAAAAGAGAGAAAAGAAAAAATACAACAAGGGTCGTGTGTTGAAAAGTGCTACCACATAAGGCAAATTAATGAAAAATATGGTGAAAGAATGCTTGAACCTCTTAAGCTGCATCATTTAGTACATTCTATTCTAGTTGTTGTGCTCACTCACTCCAAAGAGCTTACTTCTCTTAAAAATCTACCTGAGCTTTTGTCCCTCCTTAACTAGAACTTACCCTAGCCTAATCCCATTTTTTTACCAACAAGCCCTTATGATATGTGATTCATTGTATCAAGGCAAAGGAGATTGAGAATATGGGCAAGCATATGGTAGGATGAGGAAAAAATGTATGAATTGAAGGGAGACACTTAACCCAAAACACTATTCAGTGAAGAGTGAAACACTATTCTGTGAGCTAGATAATTTCTTTGCACTATGTGAATTACATGAAGCCTTACTAAATTTCTATTTCAGTTTAATGGGACTTTGCATGAAAATAATTGATATGAGTGTGATTTTTCTGTTGAATTAGAGTCTAAGATTGAAAAGGAAATCTTTAAAAAAAAATTATTTTTTTTTTATAAATCCAACTCTTTGCATTCCATTTACTTGAGTTTTAATTTGCTTGAGAACAAGCAAAGGTTTTAAGTTTGGAGTTGTGATAAATCCATATTTTGTTAATATTTTGCTTTTTTTTCATAAATTTTTAATGAAAAAATGAACTTAGAAATAGTAAATACCATAAAAATCTCATTTATGACAATTATTATAGCTTTCTTAATTTTTGTTCAATTTATACTAATTTTTATAAATATCTTTTGCAATTTTGCTCACTTGAATAATTGTGTAGGAATATCTAAACAAAATCTATGGATATTAGGCTCTTGGGAAGAAATGGAGTGAAAGTAACCACTTTCAGTGTCCAAAGCAATCACT
The DNA here is from genome assembly GCA_024086825.1 of Abrus pulchellus subsp. cantoniensis. Lineage (NCBI taxonomy): Eukaryota > Viridiplantae > Streptophyta > Magnoliopsida > Fabales > Fabaceae > Abrus > Abrus pulchellus. Next base: position 21,045,821 of record CM044056.1, read on the forward strand.
ATAGCAAGCTATTTCCAAGGGTCAGGTGAAAATTAGTTACTTCCAGCAGTGAAAGTAGTCACTACAGAGCCATATCTAAGGTGCAAGGTTGTTCACTATTGTTAATGATAGTGAACACTATAGAGAGTCTCCAATGCACGAAGGTTGCGTATGTTTACTATTGCCAGTCATAGTAAACACACACATGTATATCCAGATCCACAAAGCTGCGTGTGTTCACTATCACTGGCCATAATAATTACGCTCGTTGCAACGCGCGTAATCATTTTCGCTAGTGAAAGTAAACACTACAGAGAGCAAAACTTGCCATGGAACTGCGTGTAAACATTTTCAACAGTAATACTAACCACTATGGGAAGCACTAACTTTACTATAAATAGGACTTTTACCTTTTAGGATAGGATCTTTTTACCATTCTCAAACTTTTTCATTTTAGATACATTTTGCAGAGCTTAGGTCAGAACTTAGGTGATAACCAAGGGTTCCCAATTACAGTTAATTTCTACTTCTTGCTTTCTCTTTCATTATTACTTTGATTTCTTTGAGTTTCATTGGATTTAATCTCTTATAATGTTGAAACCCATCATGGAAGGCTAAATTTTGCTATTAATCCTTAATGAAGTTCATATGAGTTCTTGAAATCTTGGGTTTAATGTTAATATGAACTCCTTTTATGAATTTCATCTTCCCTAATCTCTTGAAACTAAGTTAAAGATTAAATGGAGGTTGTTGCTTAATCAAACTCAATTTTGTTTTCATAAGCATTCAAAACTTGGTTTGCTTAATTCTGGGTTTAATCTTAAGGTTAGCTAATCCTAAGGATTAGGGATTGGAGTCTAAGTGATTTGCTTAATTTTGCATGGAAATTTAGGGTTGATTGACGCTTGTTCTAATTAACCTAATTCTGGGAAAGGTTGAAGTATTTAATTCTAAGAAGATTAATGATAAAACTAACATGGACAAACTAGGGGTTCATGCATTTCATTAATTGAATCTCTTAAATTAATTTCTTGCTTGAATGCTTTTTAATCTAAAAATAACAAAAATTCCCCTTGTTTATTTTTTGAACTTGGTGTTGACAACATGTTTGATGTATGGTCCCATACTCGATATTCACGAAAGGACGACCTAGGTTGGCACCCTAGTATTACATTAATTGTGTTTAAATTTTGATGAGGGTTAGCGACAAAACTCTTCGTTCATCGGGTATCTACTATAAAATGGGTTTTAGTAACAATCCCTTTTTGTCTAAGCTTATGACCTCTTTGGATAGAATATCAAAATATTTTGGACTAAGAGAATTTTTTGGGGTCACCATTACAGAACAAATTAGATTAAATTTGGAGATAAGAATAATAACTTTTTTTATGAAGTAGTCATTTTTCATAGGAAAAAAATCTATTGATGCTTTAAGAGATTATTTGAATAATTAGGAATATGATCTTCTAAAACTCAAACATATTGTTTATAGATTTTTTATGAATCTTTATTCTAATAATAATTCTAATATATCTTATCTGAATACTGTTAATTCTTTTCCTCCTCTTAAGGAGTATGATAAATCTAGACTATACTTTGAGTTAACTTTTAAAGAGATAAAGACTTCCTTGATTAGCATAGAAAACTTTAAATCTTCTAGACCAGATGACCTTCATGCTTTATATTTTAAAAGTTAATGGGGGGTTTTTTTAGCTCCTTTTATCCATAAATTTGTTTATGATATTTGTAGTAATCCTAATAAAATTGCTAAGGTTAACGAGTCTGTCATCGCTCTAATTTCTAATCAAAAAGTCATGAGTCCATTAGAAATTTTAGACCTATATTTTCCTTTGTAATGTGAGTTGTAAAATTATTACCAAAATTTTGGCTAATAGGATTAGATAGTCTCTTCCTTACATCATTTCCCTTAACTAATTTGGCTTTATTCCTAGCAGACAAGGAATAGATAATTCTCTTATTCTTCAAGAAATCTTGCATTCTTTCCCCAATTTAAAAGGAAAAGATAAGTATATGATTATTAAACTTGACCTAGAAAAAGCTTATGACAGACTAAGTTGACATTTTATTATAGATACCCTTCAGAAGTTGGTTTGAACCCTAAGTTCATTGAGCTTATTTACCAATGTATATATTCTTCCTCAATGCATATCAATTGAAATAGGTCTAGGACTGAGAATTTTAAACCTGCTAAGGGTATTAGACACGGGAATATATTTTCCCTTACATCTTTGTCTTATGCATTGAAAGGTTAGACCATTTAGTTTATGACAAAATTTTGAGTAAGGATTGGTCTCTTTTTGCTTTTAATAGCATAGGTCCTAGGATTTCCTGTAACACCCTCAATTTTGTGACCCCTGTATGTAAGAAAATAGGAATTTTTGTGCATGATATCTCGCTGTAGCGAGATATCTCTCGCTGTAGCAAGAAAAAGCGTCCAAAATCATGCTTTCTGATGCTCTCTCGCTGTAGCCAAAATTTTGTCGCTACAGCGATGAGCTCTCGCTGTAGCTAGAATGACAGATAGTAAAGGGAAATTTTGTGTGGTTTTTTGCTACAGCAAGAGAATGGCTCATTGTAGCGAGAATATTACGAGATAAGGAGTATTTAAGGGCCTTCAACCTAGAAAACTTGGATTATAATCCAAAATTTTGACCTTCCTTCTATTCTCTCTAATCTCTCACCCTCTCTTCTCAGAAATCATCTTCCAAACTTCAATCATCCTTTGAATCCGAGCTTGGGAGTTCAACTATTCAAGTCCAAGTAAGTTTCTTGGAGCTTGGTTCTCTAACTTTATTCTTATTTCTCCATTTTATCTGATCTAAAGTTTTATACTTTATGATACTTAAGGAAACCTTAACCCTTAAGACGATATCCTCTACTGGGACATTATGTCTCTCCCTTCGATCTCTAAGAAAACTCGATCTGAGATACTCATTCTCAAATAAAGGGAGTTGATCCCAAACCCTAACTCCTTGGTATTTTGGTTTGAAAATACTAGGTTTTCTACTGGGACCCTAGAATACTAAGGTTTTCTTAAAAATCTATGTGTAGGGATAGAGAGTTTGACACGAAAGCCCCGTGTTTATTTTCAGAACCAACTAAATACAATTTATAACTGAAGCTCTAAACAAAATTATTTCAAGAAATGTTATGATTTTACTAGTAAACCCTGTTTAGAGGTAATTGAAGATTTACACATTTGATATTTTTGGAATAGTAGATATACTATGAATATTGGCTATTACCAAAATTTAGGATAGATGACTATATTGAAATTGTACAATTGAATTGAGTTCGGAGGTGTCCAACCTCTGGCACATGTATTGATTTGTGTGAAATTGTGTGAGGATCTTCTGTGTTAGATGAATGTTTGTTGATGACTGAGGTATGTTTGAAATGGGTGAAATTAGGTTATTGATGAAAAGTGTTATATTGTTCTCAAATGAAGAAAGATTTTTATGTATAAAAGTAAATGATATGACATAATGAAAGAATTATGAGAGATGTGATTATAATACGTGAATCAGATAGATTGACAGATGTTATTATGATACATGTGTTGTGATACATTGAAAGGTGTACTCATAATACATGTATTGTAATACATTAAGTTATATGATCAAGACTCACGTTTTATGACACGTTGACCTATAAGAAGGATATGGAAAAGAATAAGAATAGTTAAGAAATGTCAAGAAAAGAGAATAATATGCGAAATGCTAAGAACAAGTATAGATAGTTACAGAGATACACTGCGGGTATAGAGTCCAGAGAAAATTTGGAAAATCTTAGGGAAATATGATTTGCTGAAAGTAAAAGCATTCACGGGCCACACTCATTTCCTGACAAGACTCCTGAGTATACCTTTGCTAAAAAAGGTCGGGTCGACATATGTATATTCGTGTTGCTGCGACTAACTAACAACTATCTATGCTATGAAGTCCTTAAGGGATCCCAATGGCAATGAATATGAAAGTGTAATGAATGTGAAATTGTGATGAACATGAAGTAGTATCAAAATTGTATGATTATAATATATATATTATAACATGTCAATTAATTTTGTTATGATAAATGTGTTGTAATACATCGACAGGTGCGATTAGGACACATGTATTGTGACATATTGATTGATGTGATAGAATACATGTATTATGACTTACCGATTAGTGTAGAAAATGCATATCATAAATAATTACAAAAATGATTGAATTGTTGGATGTGTGCTCTGCCCTGATAATGATTTGTGTGTTTCGAACGTGATTGTTAATCGATGTGTGTTAGAAATGTGTTAGCCAATATTTTTTTGTACTACATAAGTAATATATCAAATAAAGAGATTTAAAGGTGCGAAAAATAATCACTCTTATTAATATTTTTTAGGGAATCAAAATGAAGAGATAAAAGTGGTTAGTCCCGTCTAGGTCCATAATCCAATGACCTTGTAAAAGAAGACTGTTCTGTAGGGTTTAGAATAATTTGAAGAATTGTAATGTTTTATTATATTTACATTTTAAGTTGACAAAGTTTTGTAAATACTTTAAATGTCTATTTTTGAGTTCTAAAAATACTTTGATAAATTTTGTTCTAATTAATAATTTTGAAGTGTCATTAATTATTTCAGAATTACATGTATACATTATGAATCAAATAATTTGCTAGACATAAATTTAAATTTTATTTATCACTTTAAAGTCTCGAAATTATTTCTTTGAAAATTTTAAATACTTTGAAAATCTTATAAAATTTTCATAAGAGGAACGTAAGTTTTTCTTTTATTCAATTCTTAAATCTATAAAATAGAACAAAAATTCTTCTATTTTTCTCTTTTGCTATAAAAATTTATTTATTTTTTAATAAGAAATTGAGGATGTTATATTTTCCATATATTCTTTGTTGATGACATCATTCTTGTCCCTGAAGTTGACATGTCTAACACTCAGGTGATCAAATCTGTCCTGAATAATTTCCATTATGCTTTTGGGCTTAAAATTAACAGTGCTACATACTCTTTAGTTTGCTCTAAAAATACTTATTCTCTTCTAGTTAAGGAGGTTAGTGAGAGTCTTAGAATTAAACATCCAATCAATTTGGAAATTTCCTTAGGATCCCTATTTTCCATCACAAGCCTTCTACACAAGACTTTGGGTTTATAATAAATAAGATTAAAAAAAAAACTCTCCTTTTGAAAGATGAACTCCCTCTCTTTCACTAGTAGAGTTACCCTTGCTCAATCCATCCTCATAAGCATCCCATTATATATTATGCAATCTATGTTGCTCCCTAACTATGTTTGCAAAGAGATAAATAATATTTGTAAAAGATTTATTTGAGGTTCCTTAGGTCGAAGGAAATGCCACCTTATTGACTGAGAGAAGATCTATATGCCCAAAAGTGAAGGTGTCCGTAGGTTCAGGGATATTCACTTGCTGAACAAAGTTTTCTTGATGAAACCTTTTTGGAGAATGATGTCTTTTTCCAATGACCTTTGAGCCTAGGTTATAAGCATCAAATATAAATTTTCTATTGGGAAAAGGTCTTTTGCTAGTAATTCTCCAAAGTTTCCTATTTGTGGAAGAGTCTTGTGTCTATTTGGAATATTTTTCAAAAGGGTTGGAGTGGATCATTGGAGATGGTATATATGCTAAATTTTTGAGTGATAGATGGATTCTTGATTTTCATCCTTTATCTCATTATGCTTTGCAACTTGTTTCTTCTGAAAACCTTAATGATCCTGTTGTTTTGTTCTCTTCCCAGAATGATTGGGACTGGACTAAGATAAGAGATATGCTTCCTAAACATATTTGTGATCATAATGGCCGAATTAAAGCCACTAGTATGTGGGGAGCCTAATGTGTTCTATTGGTATTATGTTAACAATGAGATTCTTTTTCTATTAAATCAACTTATAATTTAATTAATGCTTCTTATCATAACATTGTTGCTTGTGATGATGTGTTCAAACTTGTTTAGAATTGGAAAGACCTCCCAGAGTGACCCTTTTTCTTTGGAAAGTGGTGCATGGCAGATTACTTACTAATTATGAGAGATATAAGAGAGGTATGGCTCTTTCGTCTATCTATTCTAGATGTAGTTATGTTTTTTAATTTGTTCCTCATGTCTTAAGAGATTGTTGGTATGCCAAACAGGTTTGGAAGCACCTTATTAGGCACAATAATTGGGCTTGTTTTTTTAGTTTAGGTTTCTCTTATTGTTTGAGTTATAATCTATCAAAACCTAATCTTAATGATTTTTCTAGTTAGAATTTGCTAGGGGTTGTCATTTGGCATTTGCGAAAAAATAGAAACCATGAAATTTATCAGAACTCAATTATTATGCCTTATGGTTTAATTAACAAGATTATGTGTAATTTTGAGTATTTTTATTCTTGCTCTAGGAATTTCTCTAAAAATGGATCTAATCCTATAAGCAATTATAGTCAAATCAGATGGCTCATTCCCTCTGCAAGATAGTTTAACTTGAATATGGATGGCTCTGTTTCTAAATTTGGTAGGCTACTAGTTGTGGTGGCTTGATTAGAGACACCAAAGATAATTTTGTTGCTGGTTTTTAGAGTAGATTGGAGCTTTGCTCCCCTTTAGCAGATGAAATTTGGAGCATTTTATGAGAGGATCAAACTTACACTGTTAAAAGGATTTGAGTTAATATAGATAGAAAATGACTCCAAAAAATTTGTCTCCTCAATTTTGGATGTTCAAATTGTAATTATCCACTTTTTTCTTTGATTAGTAGAGTTAGATCCCTGTTAAAAAATATTAAATTCATCAGGATTAATCATTCACATAGGGAAGTCAACCAAAATGCTAGTAGGCTTGCCAGAGTTGGTTTAGAAGATTATTTGTCTTTTTCTCATTTTGATAGAGCTTCTTTTTTTGTGACCCTTAGATTAGATGCTTTGATATGTTAGCTCCCTAGAGGGGTTGTGTAGGTTTTATTTGCTTGTTTAGATTTGTTAACCCTGTTTATTAAAAAAAATTCATAACTCAAATAAATTATAAAATTTAGTAAAAAAGAATTTAATTTAATTTTGATACTTGTTATATGGTACTTGTAAATTTAAAAGCACATTTTATACATTTATAATTATAATTCTTTTAATTTTTAAGAAATTAAAAGATATTTATGTTTTTTTCAAATAAACCACTAACTTCTATTATCTATTATACATATTTAATATAAAATTAATAGTAATAATTATTCCACACATAAGAAAGGATAAAATATTCTTTTAATTTACAAGATACCGTAAAAAATTACCTTTAAATTTTAACACTAAATTTTTTAATCTCTGTACTCAAGAAAGTTGAACAAAAATTGTTTTAAGAAATTATTCAAATATTATTTCCTAGTTAAAACCATTTTTTTTCTAATTTTTAACAATTTTTTAGATTAAAATGTCATTTTTCAACTTTTTAAACACTTTAACCGCTTTAAATTAGTAATTTTTGAAACTGTTTATTTTTAAAATTAAAAATCACTAATTTTAAAATATATATATATATATACCTAATAATTTTATCAAGAGTCGTGTACTAGTTTTAATTATATTAAAAAAAACTATGATATTACCACTACGTTTACTGTTAACTATTGTAACAAAAATGAAGATGTTACGTATTCTCTTTTATTTTTATAAGTTTTCAAAACAATGTAGTTTTAAACTATTAATTTATAATTATTATCAATTAATTTTATTCTTTTGTTCTTGAATGACCAATTATAGTACCAAAAGTTTTTTTTTTTTATCTTGTAATTTTTCTTTGATTTCTTTATAAATTTACATCTAATTCTATCAAATTATTTTATTACATACATGTTATATTACCACGCACGCTACATTACATGCTAAAAAATTACGACAAATAAAATATGACAGAATCCTAATATTACTACATAAAATAAGGTTTTTCACAAGTGTCTAATAATATTACAAGCAATCTTTAATAATTTTTCCTGCAAAAATAAAATTTTGTTATGATTATAATTTATTTATTAAAAGAATTAAGATAAACAAGATAATTAATTAACTTAGTTATAGTAGTTCTTCTAAGATTTGTAGACACATGTGTCAAACAAATTTAAACTTCAACACTTACATTGAATAACTTTTTATTACACCGTTGAATAATTTTTTATACAACGTAATATTATCAATCTAACTATTAAATTATTTTACATTATCTTTATGATTATATATATTAAATTTTACATAATTTAAATATTTGTCAATATGATATTCAAAATTTAATATTTATTTATATTTTAAAATTATAATATATATTAAATAAAATAATATGATAAAATATCTATTTATTTTATTTTATATAAAATTAATTTATTTAAAATTAACCTTGAAACTTACCATTCAATTTATTAATCTTGTATTTTATAAAAAAAAATATTAAATAATTTAAGTGCTAAATTTAATATCTGATGCCACCATATGTTAACTATTTTTTATGTAAACACTTTATCTAATATTATAATGTAAAACTATAATTAATTACCTCTTTTATTATTATTATTATTATTATTATTATTATTATTATTATTAATTATTTTAAAATAATAATTATGATTATTTTAAAGATAAAATTTTACATATATCTAAACACATAAAATCATTTAATATATTTTTATATCATATGAAAAATATGCAATTTCTTTAATATATTTTTTTTCTAACAAAAATATATATGACTTACTTAAAAAAAACAATAAAGTGTCTCTCTCTATAAGATATAGATGAAAAGAAAAATAAAGTGTCTTATTTTATAGGCGATAATTAACAAGAAAAATAAAAGTGCATTCATTTGTAGGGGTAAATGAAAGAAAAATATAAAGTGTCTTCCTCTAAGCAACGAATGACAAGAAATATAAAGTGTTTCCCTTTCTCTCTCCAGTAAATGATAAGAAAAATAAAATGTCCCTCTTTATAGGCAATAAATAAAAAAATGTTATAAAATGAAAGTAAAATTGTAAGAAAGAATAGAGAGAAGAATATGAAGAATAAGAGAGAATCTCAATTTCATTTCACATATCCTCTATACAAATGAGACACCTATTTGTAGGCCTAAAACTATAACTGAAGAATCGTATCTCTTTGAATGAGAATTAAACAAAACAGTTATAAAATCGTAAGTTACAAAGAATAAGGAGGAATTATGAATATGGACATTCACTCATATAATAATTCTCATTATAGATAAAGATTCACAGCCAACATATATTTCTAACCTTCTTTGAGGACCCATCTTATTGCGTTGTGGTGGAGCAATAGGAACATACACTGCACATCCATAAATTCTAAGATGAGAAATATTTGGTTGTTGACCAGAAACTAATTGCAAAAGGGATAACATATGATAGCTTGTTGGTCTGATGCGAATAAGTGTTGCAGCATGCAAGATTGCATGTCCCCAAACAGAAATTGGAAGTTTTGATCTCATTAGTAATGGTCTTGCAATTAATTTTAAACGCTTGATCAATGATTCAGCAAGTCCATTTTGAGTATATACATGTGCTACAGGATGCTCAATATCAATCTCAATAGACATACAATAATCATTAAAAGCTCGAGATGTAAATTTACTAGCATTATCAAGTCGTATTTTCTTAATTGGATAGTCAGGAAAATGAGCTCTTAAACGAATTATTTGTGCAAGTAATCTCGCAAATGCCTGGTTGCAAGTTGACAACAAACAAACATGTGACCATCTCGTTGATGCATCAATCAAAACCATAAAATATCTAAATGGTCCACATGATGAGTGTATTGATCCACAAATATCACCTTGTATACGTTCTAGAAATATGATAGATTCATTTTCAATTTTAGCTGGTGATAGTCGACTAATTAGTTTTCCTTGAGAACTAGCAACACATGAGAAATTATTTGATTGAAGAATCTGCTGGCTCTTCAATGAATGTCCACATGAATTTTCAATTATTTTTTAAATTATGATTGATCCAGGATGGCCTAATCGTTCATGCCAAATAAAAAAATTATCATGATTTGTAAACTTCTGGTTTACAATAATGTGTGTTTCAATTATATTTATATGGTGTAATATAAGCCAGAAGAAAAAAAAGGTAATTTTTCTAACACACATTTTTTATTTGAGATAATTTTTGTGATATATATGTATTTTTCTCTTCCTTCATTTGTTGTTTCAACATGGTATCCATTTTTGCAGATATCTTTGAAACTTAATAAGTTTCTATGAGACTTAGTGGAGTATAATGCACTAACAATGTGTAATTTTGTTCCACCAGGCAACAATATATTAGTTCTACTGGAGCCTTCAATAATTTTTGTACTACCAGATATAGTACTCACATTAGCTTGTTGCATCACTAAATGAGAAAAATATTTTTTATTTTTGAGAATTGTGTGAGTTGTTGCACTATCAACAAGACATATGTCTTCATTGTTGGTGTCGTCCATATTTCTTCATAGCAAAATAGATAAATAAATGAATAAATAAATAAATTAGATACAAAAAAAATAGTGAAAATTTATTATTATTCATTATAATTTATTTATAATGACTATATTAAAATTTAATTTAAATAACAATTATATCAATGAAAGAACAACTATAACTTATTTTAAACATAATTATTATTATTATTTTTACATATATAAAGAGAATAAGAAGAAAAATACATTAAACATAAATTAGCATAAAAAAAAAACATAATAACTCAATAATAATAATAACTTATTTTTGGACACTTTCATCACCAATGAGATAGTCAATTTTTCCATCTGGATCAGCAAAAAAATCAGCAATGTCTAAGTGAATAACATCTATGTGATCATAAATAGAATCATTGTCATTTTCACAAATAAAATTTGTCTCTATCTTTTTTTCCTTGTTTTTAAGTGATTCTTGATAAAGATCAATAAGATGCTTTGGTTTACGACAAATACGTGACCAATGACCTTTGCTTCCACAACGATAGCATATGTCTTTCATATTTTTGCTACTTTGAGTAGCTTTACCCTTTTCAATTTTTTCACCATTTTTCCACTTCTGGTGTGAAAATGTATATTTCTGATTATCACCACGACTATGTCCATAACCATTACCACGACCACAACTATTGTTACGTCCATGACCATGACCACGAATACGACCACGACTATAAGTTTGTGCATAATTATAGTAGTCACGAGTTGCTACATTTACTTCTGGGAATGGAGCAATGCCAGTTGGACGAGATTCATGATTTTTCATCAAAAGCTCATTATTTTGTTCAGCCACAAGGAGACAAGAAATTAATTCAGAATATTTTTTGAATCCTTTTTCACGATATTGCTGCAGGAGCACATTAGATGCGTGAAAGGTGGAGAATGTTTTTTTCTAACATATCTTCATTAGTGACCTTTTCTCCACACAATTTTAATTGAGAAGTGATTCTAAATAATGCTGAATTATACTCGCTAACAGTTTTAAAATCTTGCAATCGTAAATGCATCAAATCATAACGAGCTTTTGGTAAAATGACTATTTTTTTGTGGTTATATCTGTCTTTGAAATTATTCCAAAGCACAAGTGGATCTTTTATCATGAGATATTCATTTTTCAAACCTTTATGAAGGTGATGACGAAGAAAGATCATAGCTTTAGCCTTATCTTGATTAGATGCTTTATTTTCTTCTTTGATAGTATCTCCAAGACCTTTTGCATCTAAATGAATTTCAGCATCTAATACCCATGATAAGTAATTTTTTTCCGTAATATTAATTGCGATAAATTTGAGGTTTGTAAGATTCAACATATTTAGCACTATAAAAATAAAAATAAAAATAAATTAGATATCATCTAAATATTATAACGATCAAAAGTAAAAAGTAAAATAAAATAATATGAAATTACTAGTAATTTACTTTTATATATATATATATATATATATATATATTATAGACACAAATTTATATATACAATAATTAAAATAAATAATGATATATTTCTATAAAAAATAAAATAAAAGAATATTGTACCTTTATTCAATATTGTTCCTTTCTTGAAAAATGTGTAGTAGCGCTCTCGTGCTGATAACGTGTTATGAAATGAAGGTAAAATTGTAAGAAAGAATAGAGAGAAGAATATGAAGAGTAAGAGAGAATCTCAATTTCATTTCACATATCCTCCATATAAATGAGACACCTATTTATAGGCCTAAAACTATAACTGAAGAATTGTATCTCTTTGAATGAGAATTAAACAAAATAGTTATAAAATCATAAGTTACAAAGAATAAGGAGGAATTATGAATATAGACATTCACTCATATAATAATTCATAATAAAAAAAAATTATAAGTGTCTCCTTTTATAGGTGATAAATAATAATAAAAAATAATGTATTTCTCTCTGTAGACAATAAATGAAAAAAAAATAAAAATGTCTCTCTCTAGATGACATAAAAGATAAATTTGTCTACTATATAGATAGTAATTATATATGATAGATGATTAATAATATTAGAAGTGCCACTTCTAACATTTCAAATGATTTACCACTAAATTTTTTTTACACGATAATAGTTATTGACAATGCTTTAATACAATAAAGAGTATGAAATTTGAGAATCAATTATCTTCCTATTAATATGTTATTTTTTTGTTTGATATCCTCCACACCTTTATTCTTAGGGATGGCAATAGGTAGGGTATGGGTAGGGTACTATAATACCCATCCCCATACTCGTATTTTAAAAAAATACTCATGTCTGGTCCCACACCCGTGTGGGTATGAATATTTATAAAGAAAATTCAATATATATTATCCACGTTTGTTTGAGAAAAAAATATTTATAAAAAAAAATATGTTTGTATAACTTCACATAAGTAGCATAATAATACAAAAATTCAATATATAGTTGCCGAACAAGGTACAAACATAGATAAAAAAATATATATTCAAAGATTATAAATGTTAAATGTATCTTAATATAATAATTTTCTAAACTAAAATTCTAAGAAACAATAAGCAAAACTAAAGACAAAAGTTATTTGTCAGTGATAACCCTACCTTGTGTGAGATTTGATCGATTGGCAATGTCAGAATGACAATGAAATAGATCTGTACAATGGTTATCCCTTCGTGTGGGATTACTTGGTGACCTCTTGTGACGGCATTGACAACTAACTCTAATTAATAAAGTTTCATAGTTATTATGTTTTAATAAGACAAACATTGAGAATGAGAATAGAGTTAGAGTAGAGAAGTTCAATACTAATAAAAGAAAGTAGATACATAAATTTTTTTTTTAACTTTTGAATTTAAAATTGTAAGAAAATTAATATATTTAATTAAAATAATATAATATAATTAATATATATATATATATATATATATATATTAATACTAGTATTTTTAGCTCATATACTATACGAAAATATTTTATCAAAAATATAAAATTTTGAAAAATTATTTTAATGAATTAAATATTTATAATGTATATAAATTTTAAAAGAAAGAATTTAAATAAAAGATAAATAATTATGATAAAATTTTATAATAAAAAAATATACGTGTATATTAAAAAAAATTATACTTTTTTATCTGAAAAAATTAATAAATAAAAATTAACAATAATTTTTAATATTTATATCTTTTCAAAAACTCCTTTGAACATGAATAAATAGTAAGAGTAATATTATTTAGATTCAATAGATTATAGTTGTGCTTGTAATATATATGTTGCATAGAAAAATATTATTTTAAATTAAAATATAAAAAATAAAATTTAAATATTATTAATAAAAAATAAGTTTACATTAATAGTAGGTGATTGTAAAATTTATAAAATATTTATAATATATTTTTAAATATTAATTTATTTAATTGAGTGACATTATTTTTCATATTATAATAACAATAAATGTTCTAAAAGATACATAAGGCTTAATAAGACTAGACACCAATTTGGGAAGATTAAGCCCACCTAATAAGGCTAGGCATTAGACACAGGGTCTACGAAAATTATTTATAATTTTTTACTTTTATGCTAATTTAAAATATTTAGTATATTTTGTAAATTTTATTTATAAAATATTATCTTATAGTTAGTTTAATGATGATTTTTAAAATCAAAATTATTGAATTGATTAAATACTTGCTCGTATTTAAATTTGCTACATTATTTATTTTGAAAATAAAAAACAAAAAACAAACATCCCATATTAAAAAAAGTGCCTCTACAAAAGGCTAAATTAAAATAATTTAAATGCACATTTAAATAAAAAAATTTAAAAAATAGCCATGTATGGCATAAATTTTCAGCTCAAAATAGAAGAAAATAAAAAATTTTAATTAGTTAAAATGATTTAAATAGGAAAACAATACTTCTTTAAAAAAAATTTACACCAAGAACAATTGATTTTGAAATTTTTTTGACTTAAAAATTGAAAAGAAAATAGAGGAGTTTCAACTGCAAGGTCAAAGAAAAAAAAGAGAAAAATAAATACTAATTTGCCTTATCCATCATTTTATTTATTAAATTAATTGTTTGATATAATATTATTTTATTTTATGTAATTTTTTTAAATAATATGTAGATAGTTCCATAATTCAAATAAATTATAAAATTAGGTAGATATGGATTTAATTTAATTTTTTACAAAAAGATTTCTTAATTTTGTGCAAGGAAGTTGAACAAAAGTTTTCAGTTTACGTTAACAATTAAAGATATAAATTCACAAAAATTTAAAATAAGGAAAATACTATCAAAAAAATTATTTTTATGATTCAAATATTATTTTATAGAAAAATATTTTTTTCTAATTTTTAACAATTTTTGTAGATTAAAAATGTTATTTTTCAGCTTTTAAAGCACTTTTAACTGTTATAAATGAGTGGTTTTTGAAATTATTTATTTTTAAAATTTAAAATTATAAAAAAATATAAGAATATATCTAGTAATTTAGTCAAAAAAAATTATTTACTAATTGTGATTCTATTTTTATAAAAAAAATCATAAAATTATGTACTACTTTTATAATGTTACATGTTGTCTCTTTTTTTATAAGTTTCCAAAATAATTTAGTTATAAACTATTAATTTATGATTATTATTAATTAATTTTGTTCTTTTATTTTCAATTATATTATACCAAAATACTTTCTTGAATATCCAACTATAGTACCAAAAGTATTTCTTATATTTCTAATTTTTTTTATTTTTTTATAAATCCACATTTAAGTCAAATTTTTATCAGTACATCTTTTCATTTTATATTAATACGCACAAGCTACATTATATGCTAGAAAATTACGACAAATAAAATATGCGAGAATCATAATATTATTACATAAAATAAAGTATTTTTACAAGCATGTTTAATTATGATACAAGCAATCTTTAATTAATTTTTCCTGCAAAAAATAATTTTTTATAATTATAATTTATTTATTTTATTTCTTAAATGAATTAAGATAATTAATAAAATTAATTAACTTCGTTGTCATCACTTTTACTATTATTATGTTCCCATTCTATTTTACATGTGTCTAGCATGATGCTCGTAAATTGTTATTGAATCTCGTTAGCTTTTAAAACATACAACTCAATGGTTCCACTTGGAGAATGACGTTATTTGTAGCCATGGAAATAGGTCAAGCTAGGCTTGTAAGCCTTGCTTGTTACCTATAAAATGTCTTATTTTTTGCTTGACATAAAGGCTATTAATAAAGTATGCTATAAAAAAAAAATTTTAATAAATCATCAGACTTAGGCCAGCAAACACATACTAAACCAGTAGTAAACAAGCCTTTGAGTACTAATATTTGAATTTTGATTTATATATATATATATATATATATATATATATATATATATAAGGCAGCGGGAATAGATCCCTCTTTCATGTTTAACCCATGAAAGCAAATATTGAGAAACAGAGAGTCAAGAATATGATCATCTAAAAGACTCACTGTTTTGTTAGGAAGGGTAAAACTTGCCCTTACTCTAAATAAAGCAAAATCACAACAATTTGCTTCGACAAATTCAAATACCAGTTCTGGGTCATCTACCCCAATTGAGTCATCAACTCAAAAAGCAATCCAAATTGTTGAGTCATCAACTCAGCAGTCTGGAAAAGGGCTTTAATAAAAGGTGTTCCCAAAATTACTTCATTTTTAAGATTTTTTACTAGGAGAAAGTTTGTTTCAATCTTAAGCCCTTGGTTTTCAATTACGAAAGATGGAATTTCTACCCATCATTTAGGGAAACAAATAACTTTCAATTTTGCAAACAAACCATTTACAAAAAACATTAATTCTATCCAGAACAAGATCAATCAAATTAATTTTTTAAAAGAAGAAGTTTCTTTTGCCAACATTGAAAGACAACTTCAAAATCCTTCTCTCCAGAAGAAAATTCATTCCCTTCTAGGGGATATATAATCTTCCATATGCTCTGACTTACCCAGTGCATTCTGGAATGGGAAAAAATATATTGTTAGCCTTCCTTATGAGTCGGGTTTTAAAGATAACCAAATCCCTACCAAAGCTAGACCCATCCAAATGAATGAAGAACTCCTTCATTATTGCCAAAAAGAGATTAAAGATCTCTTAAACAAGAAACTTATTAGAAAAAGCAAGAGTCCTTGGTCGTGTTCTGCCTTTTATGTCAATAAACCTGCAGAAATCGAGAGAGGAACTCCCAGACTTGTCATTAATTACAAGCCACTTAACCAAGCTCTCCAGTGGATTAAGCATCCCATTCCCAACAAAAAAGATCTTCTTAACAGATTAAACTCTGCTAAGATCTTTTCAAAATTTGATATGAAATCTGGTTTTTGGCAAATCCAAATTTGTGAAAAAGATAGATACAAGACTGCTTTTCATTGTCCCCTTTTGACACTACGAATGGAATGTCATGCCATTCGGTCTAAAGAATGCCCCTTCTGAATTTCAGAAAATTATGAATGATATTTTCAATCCTTATTCAAAAGAATCTAAGAACTGCTGTACTTCCAGTAAAGAATGTTCATAAACAAAAGACTGTACAAAAGCAATATTTCAGAACCATTAGTTCGTGGCGTTGTTACAGACAGGGACGACCATTACAAGTCTCACCCGAAGGGCCTGTCAGCTGTCCAGCCTATAAACCATGGTTACAGAAATTTCACAACAAAATATAAAGTCCAGATCTAGAAGAACATAGTTATAAACAATCAACAGTTATATTCCTACTTCCCCATCAGGCTCTGATACCAGAGAACCCGAAGTGGATCAGGGAAAAAAGGTTATAGAAAGAACAGACTGAAAGGAAAGTAGGCAGTAGCAGGACTACTAATAGTAATGCAAAGCAGAAATAAAAATGCAGAATGTAAATAAATTTAATGCATAGAAACTAGAACGGCGGTATAACCAGCACAGATCTAGTGGTGGCAGAAGAGAAGAAAGCCGGACGACGGTAATCCGAACAGAACCAGCTGAGGGAGAAGAGAGAAAATAGTTTGAAACAGCAAACTTTTAAATGATAAATGAAAGGATTGTATCTCTCAGAGCTTACAAAGGATTGTATCTCTCAGAGCTTCTCTCTCTAATATCTCTCTAAGATTGATAAATGAAAGGGTTTCCTTATCAATAATGAATTTATGAGACAATATCATAAGACTCATTAAGGGAAGAGTAAGTTGGAGATTGGATACTCTGATTTTCTTTTTCTTTTTCAGAAGTTTGGTAAACATTTCTAGGAATCCTAGAAAATGTATCTAATCCTTGGAGGTTTATAGAAGGATCATGATTGATAGATTTAGGGATTTTAGTTCTAGAGGATTGGGACCTGTAAGAAAAAGATCTCCTAGCAGAAGCAAAACTAGAACGTCCGCTATAAGCATCGACTCTAGAAGAGAAGGAGTTTCTCCTATCAAAAGTTATTTAAACTTTTCCAGAATTATCCTGAGAAATATTTTCAATTTGAGGAGCAGGCCTAGGGACACAAGGCGAGGCTTTGTCTAAGACCCATTTTTCTGGAAGAGAGACTTCATCCCATTTGATTATTCTGGGAAGGGATACATTAGCCTTTGTCATATCAGTGATAAACAAAGTTGTCTCACCTCTTTTCGCTCTGGCTCTAACTCCTCCTCCTCCTCTCCCACAAAAAATAACATTTTTAATGATCAGGAGAAACAAACTCTTGAAATCACACCCAAACACAACCTCTTCGACGAAGAAGTTCGTTTTGAAGAAATTAACCAAAGTATGGATGACTGGACTATTCCAGAAATCCCTCAGGATACATTATATGTTCCTGAAGAACACTCAAAGAAAAATAGTTTCAATTATATTATTAAGACTGTTGAAAACAACATCCCTTTAGGAAAAGATTTAGGAGAAGAATTTCATCTCCTGTCCAAATCTTCCATTAATGAGCACAAGTGCAAATACAAATACCTCCACATAGGATGTGTCCAAGTGGCCATAAAGCCTCTCATAGACATAGGAATAGATGCTACTATCCTCATGTGTCTTAGAGATGCTAGACATAATGACTTCAACGACTCCCTTATAGGAACTGTCGAAACTAGTCTTGGCCAAGGACCAATTTATTTTAATTGTTTTCCTAACAAAACAGTGAGTCTTTTAGATGATCATATTCTTGACTCTGTGTTTCTCAATATTTGCTTTCATGGGTTAAACATGAAAGAGGGATCTATTCCCGCTGCCTTAATCTATAGGATCCAGTACAAGGCCATGAACTCTTGTGCTTCTCGTGTCTTTCTCAAACCTCAAAGAGGTGAGACAACTTTGTTGATTAAACACATAAAGGTTTCTTCTATATTTCCAGAGTCAACCTTTTCAGGATCTTTTTCTTCAGGAAGTTCTTCTTTCTCAATTTCAGATTCGTCATCTAATTGGGAAAGAATGACTTGATGAATTTGCTGTTATTCTTTAATTTCCCTTATCTCTTTCTTGAGATTGTTAATCTCAATCTGGAGATCCTGAATAGCAGTTGGTTTAATACCGGAATTCTTTTCTAATCTCTTGAAAATATCTGTAATATCAAACTTGTTTGTAGTAAAATATTCTTTAGTTTTAGGTTTAATTTCTAAGAACTTGTTAAGAAATTCTTTTCTTTCTTGAGGATCAGAAATAGAGCTTATAGCTTCGAAAAGAAGATCCTGTTCTTTTGTTAAAACATTTACTTCTGGAGTATCATCACTATCAGAAGAAGAAATTTGATCATCATTTTGGATTTGGTTAACATCCTCTTCAGATTCTTTGACAGAATCTTCATCAGAAGTTTCAATAAGGAGGTTGTTAATCTGGTCTTCTATGGAAGGCTCAAGATTAAGGTTGCTAATTTTCTTCTTTAGCCTACAGTATTTGCTTATATGGCCTGGTTTTCCACAGTTGTAACAAGTTACACCTGTTCTGGGTTTTTTGGGAATATTGGTGGGGATAACACTATCCCCTTGTTTCTTAGGAGGAGGAGGTTTTCTGCGTTTGTGGGGTTTCTTATAAGGTTCTACAGTATCCTTTTTAGGAACCTGTTTCTTCTTTTTGGTGGAGCAAGATGGAAAACCAAACTGCTCGCAGAAAGATCCTAATTCTTTCTTGCTTAAGGCTTTTTCTTTGGCAAGCTGTTTTTGGAGCTTGTCCTTTTGACAAGCTTTGATGCCAGTATGGATAATAAGGGCAGTAAGCTATCCATAGTCATAGCTATTGTAATTTATTTCTCCAGTTAGAGACTATCTTCGGAGTTTACTTCTAATAAGATCTCCGAAAGCTTTGGGAAGCCCATCAAGATACTTTTCTTTCCAATAGGCTTGATTGCAATCTTCACGAGTTAAAACTCTAGACATAAAGGTATCCTTATACCATTTAAAATTTCCTAAAGAATTGCACTTGAGGTTTGAAAGAAGTTCACCAGACCTTTCTCGCCAAAGGGATGGATCCCCAAGAAAATGCTGGGAAATAGTGTATAATAAAGTATACACAGCATCAGGGAGACGTTCATTATCACTGACAATGGTTTTTCCCTTATCATCGATTTTTACTGCAGAGAGGATATTTTCTCTGTCAGTTTCAGTGAGATAATTATCCCACCAACCTTTGAGCTGCCCGATAAAACCTGTAACTAGGATATAAACAATAGTGTCTTCAGGCATATTTTGGTTGGTAAAATAGCCCATGGCGACAACCGACATATTTTGGAGTTTGGCTATGATATTATATTCAGACAATCCATCAATATTCCAAATATAAATATCATTAGAATTAAAACTTTGAATAAAATCTTGTTTTTCTTCAAGAATAAGGTCAGGAGCAGAGGCTCTATTGTAATAAAGTTTGGAAGAATTTTTCCAGTTGTTGATAGGATTGATAACAAGGGCAGAGTCATTTTCAGAATAGTTTTCTGAATCGGCTTTGGAAATGGTATTGATGGTTTTGTTAAGGGATCTAGTTCTTGGTTTGGCACTAGATTCTTCGGAAACTTGGGGAGTGTCCGGGACAGTAGTAAGAAGACTGGTAATCTTACTTAGTAATTCATTTTGGTTATCCTCATTAACTCTGGGTTTTTCTCTTTGTCTAAGCTCTAAAATTTTTTGCTTAGCTTTGGCACTAATTTTGAAAGGTTTAAACAAGGGCTTTTCTAATTGGGATTGAGTAGATGAAGAAGCTGTTTCTTCGACTTTCGGTTTGACAGAGATTTTATCACCTAAAACCTGGAGGTACTTGTTGGTATAGTTGGCTTGTTCCATGAGGCCTTGAATATCACTGGGAGTGATAGATTCATCAGAATTCTTGGTTTTGAAAGGAGTAGCAGTAACAGGGTTACCACCTTTGTCTTTTAAATTGGGTAATTGATACTGAGTTGTAGGAGGCAGGTCGCTCTGAACAATTTGTCCGTCTTTAATCTGCCAAGATGTGACATTAGCAGAGGAGGTACTAATAATATCCTCTTGCCAAGGGTAGTCAATGTTATTATGAATGGTATAAGCATGATACCAATCGAAGAAAGGGATGTTTTGTTTAACTTTTTCGAGAAATTGATAGAATTCCTCTTGGATATCTGACCTGTTTTTTCCCTTGTAATTCTGGAAGAACCACTCTCTTTGAGGTTTCCAATCCTCAGAGTAGAAATCTTTCCTAAGGGTTTCGTTGACTCTTGTGCTTCTCGTGTCCTTCTCAAACCTCAAAGAGGTGAGACAACTTTGTTTATCACTGATATGACAAAGGCTAATGTATCCCTTCCCAGGATAATAATCAAATGGGATGAAGTCTCTCTTCCAGAAAAATGGGTCTTAGACAAAGCCTCGCCTTGTGTCCCTAGGCCTGCTCCTCAAATTGAAAATATTTCCCAGGATAATTCTGGAAAAGTTGAAATAACTTTTGATAGGAGAAAGAACGTAACAATCTTGACATCATAAATAAACATCTGGCACATCACCCTCAATATTGCTTTTGTACAGTCTTTTGTTTATGAACATTCTTTACTGGAAGTAAGCAGTTCTTAGATTCTTTTGAATATGGCTGTAGCAGTAAGTCTCATATGGTGAAAGGGCAGTAAGACTAATTTGACGATGCTATATACAAAAGAAACAAAGAACATAAGAAGCTGGTGGCTATGGTAAAAGAATTTCAGAATTTGTAAATTATAAAAAAAAAAGTCCATGAATAACCAGATCTAGTCGAATAAAGTTATGAATAATTAACAAGTATATTGTTACGAAACCAGATGAGGGTGATGTGCCATATGTTTATTTATGATGTCAAGATTGTTACGTTCTTTCTCCCGTATCTCTTTTCGCTCTGGCTCTAGCTCCTCCTCCTCCTCTCCCACAAAAAATAACATTTTTAATGATCAGGAGAAACAAACTCCTGAAATCACACCCAAACACAACCTCTTCGATGAAGAAGTTCGTTTCGAAGAAATTAACCAAAGTATGGATGACTGGACTATTCCAGAAATCTCTCAGGATACATTATATGTTCCTGAAGAACACTCAAAGAAAAACAGTTTCGATTATATTATTAAGACTGTTGAAAATAACATCCCTTTAGGAAAAGATTTAAGAGAAGAATTTCATCTCCTGTCCAAATCTTCCATTAATGAGCACAAGCGCAAATACAAATACCTCCACATAGGATGTGTTCAGGTGGCCATAAAGCCTCTCATAGACATAGGAATAGATGCTGCTATCCTCATGTGTCTTAGAGATGCTAGACATAATGACTTCAACGACTCCCTTATAGGAACTGTTGAAACTAGTCTTGGCCAAGGACCAATTTATTTTAATTGTTTTCCTAACAAAACAGTGAGTCTTTTAGATGATCATATTCTTGACTCTCTGTTTCTCAATATTTGCTTTCATGGGTTAAACATGAAAGAGGGATCTATTCCCGCTGCCTTAATCTATAGGATCCAGTACAAGGCCATGAACTCTTGTCATATCAGTGATAAACAAAGTTGTCTCACCTCTTTGAGGTTTGAGAAGGACACGAGAAGCACAAGAGTTCATGGCCTTGTACTGGATCCTATAGATTAAGGCAACGGGAATAGATCCCTCTTTCATGTTTAACCCATGAAAGCAAATATTGAGAAACAGAGAGTCAAGAATATGATCATCTAAAAGACTCACTGTTTTGTTAGGAAAACAATTAAAATAAATTGGTCCTTGGCCAAGACTAGTTTAGACAGTTCCTATAAGGGAGTCGTTGAAGTCATTATGTCTAGCATCTCTAAGACACATGAGGATAGCAGCATCTATTCCTATGTCTATGAGAGGCTTTATGGCCACCTGGACACATCCTATGTGGAGGTATTTGTATTTGCGCTTGTGCTCATTAATGGAAGATTTGGACAGGAGATGAAATTCTTCTCCTAAATCTTTTCCTAAAGGGATGTTGTTTTCAACATTCTTAATAATATAATTGAAACTGTTTTTCTTTGAGTGTTCTTCAGGAACATATAATGTATCCTGAGGGATTTCTGGAATAGTCCAATCATCCATACTTTGGTTAATTTCTTCGAAACGAACTTCTTCGTCGAAGAGGTTGTGTTTAGGTGTGATTTCAGGAGTTTGTTTCTCCTGATCATTAAAAATGTTATTTTTTGTGGGAGAGGAGGAGGAGCTAGAGCCAGAGCGAAAAGAGATACGGGAGAAAGAACGTAACAATCTTGACATCATAAATAAACATCTGACACATCACCCTCATCTGGTTTCGTAACAATATACTTGTTAATTATTCATAACTTTATTCGACTAGATCTGGTTATTCATGGACTTTTTTTGTTTTTTTTTTATAATTTACAAATTCTGAAATTCTTTTACCATAGCCACCAGCTTCTTATGTTCTTTGTTTCTTTTGTATATAGCATCATCAAATTAGTCTTACTGCCCTTTCACCATACGGGACTTACTGCTACAGCCATATTCAAAAGAATCTAAGAACTGCTGTACTTCCAGTAAAAAATGTTCATAAACAAAAGACTGTACAAAAGCAATATTTCAGAACCATTAGTTCGTGGCGTTGTTACAGACAGGGACGACCATTACAAGTCTCACCCAAAGGGCACACAATCATTGTCCAAATTTATAAACTATGGTTACACAAATTTCATAACAAAATATAAACGCCAGATCTATAACAACATAGTTATAAACAATCAACAGTTATATATATATATATATATATATATATATATATATATATATATATATATATATATATAAACAGATTGGCCTATTAAGTTTAACAGACTTTGTAAACAGTTCAGGCCTTAAAAAAAACCTAAGCCATATTATTTACTATTTTTTGACATTTATTGAATATCATTGTTATTATTAAAATTATATAATATTGCATAAAACTTTAAATATCGAGACTGGACATCAATATATAATATTTTTTACTATTTTTTGAAACAAAACTTTAGAAACATATTGATAAACTCAATACTTTAAATCTTCAAACAATATATTATAAGAAATATAAAAACATGTTGGCTTCTCGCATATAAATAGTTTTACTTATATTTGTTACAATGTTTTAAAATAAACTACAATCTAGGAGTGCTATTTTTACATATAACTAATTAACTGACATGTAAAATTGTTATTGTCATTTTTTTAAAAAAATCATATTTACTTAAATTTGTTAAAAATATCATATTTTAGTAATTTCATAAAAAAATATAATAAAAAAGCTATACTCAGGCAAATTTTCATTATATGTCATAATAATTTTAACAATAAAATATTATTATAACGTACATTTTTATTTACAATATTGAAAATTATTTTTTAAATATAAACTAAACTTTTTCTAATTCTTTATTTTTTTTATAGAATAAAAATAGCAAAAAATTAAAATTACATAAAAACAAAAGAAAAAAAAAATTTTAAATTTTTTTTTTATTTTAATTCAAATAAATATACCTTGATTATTGTTATTGGTATTTTCTTTTTATGAGATTAAAAATTTGAAGTTACTAGATTTTTATTTTAATGTTTTAGTTGATGATAAAGAGAATCCCAAGTAGCCCACGTACGTCCACATATTATTATATGGTCAATAATTCAGTATCTATCTTTTCTCTGTCTTGGGTACAATAATTACTCAAAAGGCATTGACTTCTATACTTTGATTTTCAGGTGTCATTTGGACGTACACGGAATTTTGGCAACACGTACTTTCATGCTATGTTTACACGAAAGATAAAATTTAAAAGAAAAGAAATGTATCCTAAAAAAGAGAGAAATTTATGAATAAAAAATAGAAAAATAAAATTTATTTAATTAGATAACTGAAAAATAAATTTAATAAATGATATAATTTTTTATATTAATTGAAGAATTACATTTTTCTTATTCGATACTTATTGATGAAAGTGACCAAAATCCATTACTCGTTACTCTTTCCTATTCCAACTGAATCAAACAAAATGAGTGTGCATCACGAGTTTGTGCAATTAATGAAGATTTTACTGTACGCGAGGTGACAAGTAAATGGTCCATCTTGGACCACTTCAAAAGGATCATGTGTTGGAGGTTTAAGAGTTAAACAATTTCAATATAATTGTTAAATAATTGCAATATAATTCTTCCCCAATTATTAGATTGTCATCACCACGTGAACCAATTTTTATACCAAAATTTGGCTTCACTTTAAAATTTCTAATTCATTCTTATATTTTAAATTTCAGCTTCAATCTTTAACAAACTATTTTTAAATTTATTCACTTTCTAATTAAATTACGTGAGTTCTCTTTGAGTATTTAATTTTTTTTATTTGTTCATTCAAATAATATTCCTTAAATTTAACTTAATTTTTTAGTTAAACTTTAAATATTGATATAATATATCAAATTAAATATTCATTTTGATAATCTTAATCAATCTTAAATTAAATTAAATTTTTAAATTTTAAATTTTGACATATCATATCAATAAAAATGACATGTCTTCGTTAAAATAAGTTATTTTAATAATTTCTTCTCAAAAGTATGTATTTATATTTTTAGTTCATTTTTATAAATTTTATTTAAATTAAAAATACCCATACAGTATATTGAAAATTTGTTAGTATTAATTCATGATAAAATTTCCAATATTTAATTCCTATACTATTATAAATATAATTCCCCAAATTTGCTAGAATATTATGCGTAATAATTGTAAGAATAGAAAGAAGGCATAAGAAATATGATAAAACACAGCAACAAGAGATATAATAAAACTGATATTGAAATAAAATACGAAGGGTATTATGTAGTAAAAAAAGAAGAAGCAACATTTAACCAAGGAAGTAGAGAATGAACAACTATTAGAAATTTATTTATTTATAATAATTGATCTTCTGTTTATTTAAATAAAATTATTAGTTCAATAGTATCTTTTTTTATATCTATCTAGTAATCGGTGGATATTGAATATTATATCCAAAGTTTTGACTTAGAATAGCCTATAATTATATTAAATTTATGATGAATGGGACGATAATGATTCTTCGGGAAAGAGTAGGTTCTCTTTCCACTTTATTTACAAATGAGTCTTGAGACATGATCACAACTATTATAAATAATTGCATAATTCCCATTAAATGTGAGATAGAAGAGGGGAAGATTCTAATTCAATCATGCGTATATTTTCACTTATTGAAAATTGTTGGATGATTATTTATAAGAAAGATCAACTCACTCAAATAAATTAATAATCATGTCTTCAAGAAATATGCATAATCCTTTCCATCTTATATAATGCCAAAATATAAAGTTTTGTTTGTGTAATCACATCTTTATAATCAAACTTGAAAATAAAACCTTTACAAATAAGGAACATTTTGAATAACTTATGAAAACAATTTATGATTCTCATAAAATTTTAAATTATTTTAATACTTTTTTTAATATAACTTGTTAAAATAAATTATTTTTAGCTTAGTTTAATAAATTTTATAGATAAATTTTCCTGATTTTAAAATAATTTATTAAAAAATATTTAATTAATTATGCATGTAAACTCACATAGTGTCAATCTTTATCACGGAATTAAGAAAGCAAGTTTTTTTTTTTAATTAGGCCTTGGAAAATCACAAGAAATACTTTGGGTAACGGAGCTGGGACTAGAGGTGACAAATAGGGCCAAAACCCATGGGTAAACCTTAATAGCTCTACAATTGGGCCCATTAGTTAGTCCAAATTTTTGATAGCCCAAATCCATAAAGTCCGTTAACCAAAAATCTGTACAGAGTCCATGCACTACGAGGGTTGAGAATTACCTATGTCTTGAAGTCTTGACAAAAAAAGGGGTCTGGGTTTGATCTATTGAGCAGTTTCTTTATTGTTTTCTTTTCTTTTTCAATGACAAAAGAAAACAATATACTACATATCTTAAATTTATTTTAACTACCAATACTTTATATTTTATTCGTATCATATAATTATAAAATTAATTATTTATCAAAATGTAATCAAATATATATTTATTTTAATATTTATTTCGATATAATATAATATATCGTATAATCAGGTATCCAAACATTCTATACACAAATTTCTTGATATTTTAAAAAACTAACATTTAAAATGTTCATAAAATAAACGTGTCTTGTTTGTTGCTTGTGGTCATAAAAAATTCTCTTGAAACAACAATTTGATTAATTCAACTAAGTGAAGATTTACTATATAATTTTTTTATTTTTTTTATTTAATCAATCTTGTCTAACGCTAACCAATCTTATTCCTTTTGCCAGCTGCATAAGTTCTCTTTTATCTCATCCATCGATCTAATTACACAAAATCTATATTATAACTACTTAGTGCATCGATGAACTATTTTGCTAAGGGTGCATATTGGAAAAAACCTTGAAAGAGTACATCAAACAAAGGCTACAACAATGTGGACTTCTGATCAAGATCATAACAATATGACATTCAATTTCATAAATATTTAATTTTGGAACACGCACAAAACCAAATTACTCCTACAAAACAAAATCTTTATAGTTCATCATACAGGCTGGAAAACTTACTAACATCAGAATTCACTTTCACTTCCATCTCAAACAATGAATATAAAGAGCAGATTAATGTTCCACATCACAAATCAAAGAGAGTCAATAACCAGTTTATCTTCGTTGAAGTCCTAAAGATTTCCAGAAGAATCAAAGACTTCTCACATCATTAAATAGCAGGAGCAACCAAAGAATTTGCTACTTCAGCCTTTGAATTTCTATGAAATGCTTAATCTTCCACAAGAATCTGTATATTCAACAAAAACATGATATTGCATGTTTAGGATTTTATGGTGCAACAAATTAAAACCACAAATATGGAAATTGCAAAATAAGATCTTTAATTCAGATTAGTACATACATACCTCTATTAAATAGCTTTCTTATAGTAGTATTAAGGTCATCTTCCCAGGACCATTGATCTCCTTCCTGAGTCAAATATATTTTTCTGAGGATTGATGCCCTTAAGATTCCCTCAGAGAAAGTCTCCATTGCAGGACATTCAACTACATATATTTTATTCAGGAATGGAAATCTGAAGTTGTAATTTCCAGTACAAAAGCATCGAAGTTTTGGCAAATTAAAAAAATTTATGGATATTAATTTTGGAAAAACAAGCCCAAGAGCAAACTCCATCCCTTCTTGGCCATTTACAATAATTTCCTCTACCCCACAATCACCTATCTCAAGGAATTGGAGTTGCACGAGGTCTTTGGCCACAGACAATGGAAAGATATGCTTTAGACTTTCACATTTAGTAGCTTTTACCATAAACAGTTTTTGAAACCTCATATTTCCTTGAGGATCCTTATTCCACAATTGCTTTAGCTTTGGTAAATTATCCAAAGACAAAGTTCTCAGTGGAATGTCTATCCCTCCTTGACTTTGATCGCTTGTATTCATATCATCTATTTCATATACAACTTCAAGTGCAATACAGTCCCATAAGTTCAGTGATTCCAGGCTTTGTAATTTGTCTAGCACATGACATGGGAACACATTCAAGATACTGTTACAAGATGCGATTTCCATCTTTTTCAATTTTCCAAACGAATTTTCAGGGAGATGACTTGGCCATATTGACTTCAAGTTGTCCATGTGAGAAATCACAAATGTCTCCAAGTTGGGGAAAAGTGGAACCTATATTTCACATGGTTCATAACCCTACTTCAGACTTCATAATAGAATACTAACAGTAAGTGTAAGTGAAACAACTAACAAAAAAAAAATCCAAGCAATTTGAAATGCTCACCGGTTCAGTAGAAACTGATTTTCTAACAAGATGTCGGAGACTGAAGTGTGCATCTGGGACAAATAGCTTCTCTAAGAATTTGCATGAGCTAACTAAAAGCTGTTGAAGCTTGACGAGTCTTGCAGCCACAGAGTATGAGAAAAGATATGTCAACTTTTCACATCCATCTACCGTCAAAGTGGTCAAATTTTGACACAAAGAAAATTGGTCATTCCATATCTTTTGGATATTGATTGAGTAGAGCTTCAAGTTCTCCAATTTTGGAAATTCAACCTGTAAACATTATTCTAGTTTGATTATCACCAACAAAAGAAGGCCTTTCATTACTTTTTTATCTAGCTATAATAAAACATAGCCATTAAAAGCAAACGTTTAGTGCTCTAGTAGATATGGTAAATAAAGAAAAAAAATTATTTTTGTTAACTGAAAAATAGTGTTTCTTTTAAAAATATTTCTTCTGTTTCTTTCTTCAACATTAATAGTATCCAATATTCTTTTGCCTACTAACAAGGCATATAGAAAATAAATTTTTCAGTGCAGAAACTACTAGAAACAAGGTGTTCACTGGAGTTCATACCTTCTCATCAAAAAGTTCACTGGTAACAAGGGAAGGTAAGTACTGTAGTGTGAGGGAACGCAAGTTGGGTAGCATGATCTTGTCTATTTGCTCATCATCTTCTTGTGTTTGTTGGGATATGATATTGGTCATAAATTTGCATTCAGAAATCTCAATTTCAACAAGTTCAGAAAGGTGTTTGAGCATGGAATGCAAGAAAAGAAACTCCATCCTATCACAACCATTTACTTTGATAACTTGTAGTTTGGTAAAGGCCTGTGATGGAAGTGGGCCACTGCATATTCCCTCCATGTTAATCATATTGTGAAGGATCAAAGATTCAAGGTTTGGGAAGGCATGATCAAGATGAGCCCACTTTATTGACCCAATAATGCTTTGCATTTCATCACAACTTTGGATATTAAGATGCTTCAATCGTGAAAACCCGTCATCACTCAATTCATAAAGCACTTCCCTGACACCCTTCAGTTTAGCTAAATACAAATCTTCAGCCTTTGCCATCAACATCTTTATCCCATAATCCATTAGAATGCTTGGGTCCATGCCCAAATTGAGCTTAAGAACTCTTGAAGTTTTGTTACTCCCAGACCATTTCCATTCATTTCCAATCAAAATCTTGTAGCTTTCTAGTCCCCCAAAGGCGAACAAGTCTCTAGGAAAAACTGAAGTATCTTCTATCTGCATATTCAAAGAAGTTAGTTTATGCAAATGCCTTAACTCATCTAGACTTGAATTATTGCTGTGGTTTTCTCTTCCCTGCGCTTCCCATTGTATATTACAGTTCCCCATGATTAGCTCTTCCAAGCTTGTTAATCTTGATATCAAGTTGCAAGGAATCACTTCTAGTGTTGAGCAATCAGTCAAATCTAGCAACCGTAGATTACCCAAATCTCCTATTTCTGAGGAGAGCTCTCTAAGCTCAGATTTTTCGAGCTTGAGAATTTCTAACCTTGTGATTTCTCCAACAATAGCTATGTCTCCCAACATACATTTACACAGATTTAATGCGTGAAGGTTTGTCAAGAGACCAAGAGATGAAGGAAGGGATGGAGTACAATTTAAACCTCCTAAACTCAACACCTTCAGTTCTTTCATGTGAGCAAAGAAATTATCAGGAACGTTTAAACAGTTACCTTCACTGCTGATTTGGAGTATCTTCAACTTGGGACATTCTAACACCTCAGGAAGTTCATGGATAAAACACCAGTCCAAGAAAATATGATGACAAGTTTTCAAATAATCCATTCTAGGCCATTCATTCAATGTTGTGTTTCTATGCACAGTAAAGAAAGGTTTGACCTCAGTTGCAATGGAAGCAGCCACATTTCGAACAACATCAAGCACTTCAACCGAATCTCTTGGCCCTTCAAGTAACAAACAGGAAGCTCTCAGGTTGTCTATCAATTTGTAAAGCCTGTTTCTCCCATCTGTAAATGTATCACCATGTTTATGCAAACCCAAACTCCAACCATACACCAACAAATCCTGGGTGCTACAACCACTTCCCATTGAACCCAAAAGCAGGAAAAATGTTTTGAGTTCATGACTGTCTAAAGAATTGTAACTTGCCTCAATAGCAGAACGCACTATAGAATAAAAACACCCATCAAGCTCAAATCTTTTTATCTCCTCTAGTGCTTCCTTCCAAGCATATAAATCCCTGTTCTTCAATGCCTCCACAACAGTAACAATCAAAAGTGGCAAACCACCACAACTCTTTGCCACTTTCATTGCCACAGGTTGAATGCTATCATTTTTAACTGCATCCCCTCCCCTCTCTCCAAACAATCTCCAACTCTCATCCTCAGACAAAATTTCAAGCCTATAAACCTTCTGTGCATCCAAGTCATTATCCAACACAGTAAGATTCCTAGATGTGACCAACAATTTGCACCCTTCATGATCCTCACCAAAAGGAACACCAATTTCAGCCAAATCAAGCTTCCCCCAAACATCATCCAATACCACAAGAATCTTCTCCTCCTGTCTAATCCTCTGGCGCAACCGACTCGCTCTTCCCAACTCAGTCAACTCATCAAACTTCAAACCCAACCCATCAGCAATTTCAGCTCTAATCCTCCTCACATCAGGAGAATTACTCACAGTAGCCACCACCACCACATCAAATACACCATCCTTCTCAGCTTGCCACGCTAATTCCTTCACCAATGCACTCTTTCCCACACCAGCCATCCCATACACCCCAACAATATGAACCCCACCATCCTTCAACTCCTTCATTATTTCCTTCATCGTCACTGTTCTAGATTCCAATTCCACATACTCTCTAGCAGCTGAACTCACGTTGCATTTCAAAGCACAACGGTAAGAAACCCTATCAAATGTTTCTTTCCTTATTTCAATTAAAATCTGCACCAAGTTCAATGCTTTCTGGCTGTTCATGTACTTTGAGTAAACATCCATGCACCCAACTCTTTCTTTCTCTTCAGCACTAAGGAATGCTTTGGCCTCTTCCACAGATTTATGCACCCTATTAAACCAATCATGCACAGTGTCTTCAATCTCTTCTCCATTCCTCTTAGCAGCTTCAACATTGTGCCTCACTTCCTTCGCTTGACGCTGCAGCTTCTGAACTTGATTTTCAAGGTCTACGAGGTAACTGTTGTACATCAACACATAAGTGAATTGTCGTAACATAGGTAAAACCACACTTGATGCCATGCTAGCAATAGCATCCATGCTTGATTAATGATGTTGCACACTGGTCTGCAAAATTAAAGAAAAAATTATCTAATTGTAAAACAATGAATTTTGTTATATGATATAGGTTGGGAATCTTAGGATCTTGTGAGTATTTAGAGATACTTTTATGGAATAAAGATTAAGGTTGGAAATTGAAGTGTATTTTACCTGTTTGAGTTGATGCAAGGTTGGTTATGAATAGCAATAACAATAGCTGATTGATGCTCTGCTCTTTTGAAATAGGCACCACCAATGAAGAACCAACCCAACTACCCTTGTGACTTTAATGAGTTCCAGCAAGCAATTCACACAACACACAAAACAGACACTCTGTTACTAATTTGTATCTATTACTTCCTCTGCATTTTTTTTACAAAAGACAGGTAAATAATTCATCCATATTAATTAAAAAAATAATGTATCATTGATAAAATTTCACTTTACCGTTCTGTTACTTTAAATTTTCACTAATAATTTACATATTAAATAAATGAATATATCATTTATACTATTTTCAAAAGTTAATAATTGATGAGTCTCAAAATATGTTTTTATTTTTTTAAATTAAAAAAATATAAATGATTATAAAACAATTGGAAATAATATCTAACATAGTGCAATCGCATTCACGTGTCAGCTTTTTTGTATAAATGTAAGTTATACGTGTGTATTGTAATTTATTTATTCTAAAAGTAAGGTTTAATAATTTTTTTTATTCAATAATTTATTATAAATATTAAATTGTGTTTATTTAATTATGTAATATTGTTTTAAAGTTTATGTACATAAATTTAAATGATTTAAAAAAATATAGTATTTATTAAAATAAATTGATTGAAAAAATTAAATATTTATTAAATTATATAAAATTATATAATTTTAAACCACTCATCATAATAATTAATTTAACAGTTAAATTAATAAAATTTAATAACGATAGCGGAGACAAGAGAAAAATGATAGAATTGTAGGGCAAGGATTGGTATACAATTAATGTAATTTTGATTTATTTTTTAAATTTGATTGGTTAAAGTGTTAAATGGCAAAAGGACAATACTCTGTTGGCATTGGCCCTTTTATTCAATTGGGCATGTGAAACTTGATCCTCATTATTGTTGGCAATATCGATGTACTTTTTTAATAAAAAATATTAATTAACTATTTCAGGATTCAGAAGAAATAGTACTTCTATTTCTTAAAATTTTGGTAAATAGAAAATTTTCGAATTGTGAGGCTATTATATTATTTATTTAAAAGTAATAAATGTAAATATTTTAATATAGTGAATGCAGTAAATTTCTGCACCAAAGAAAATTGGGATCCGTAAATAATAAAAACATTGAAATTATATAACTGGAAAGATATTCATACCATTAAATTGTTAATTTAAAAATAATAAATATAAAAATTTTAATACAATAGATGATTAAAATTTTATTAGAACTGGTTCAGTGAAAATTTTTTTATAGTAGTTAACAAATAAAAAAAAAATATATATATATATATATATAAAGTTAACAAATAAAATGAGAAACAAAATAAAAAAGTTATTATATTAATAGATAAAAATAAAATAATTATTTTATTTATTTGAATGAATGAAAAATTAAAAAAAAGTAATTTATATAAAAATATAATAAAAAAGTTATTTTAACAATAAGACTAAAAATAAAACAATATTTTTTAATTATGTAACTTTTCAAATTTTTTTAATATTTTATTCTAATTTTAAAAAATTCAATAAAATATTAAAAATAAAAAAATACATCTTTCTTCATAAAAATTAAAAATTATTTTTTACGCACAAAATAAAATATCTAAACACATACATATCTAAACACACGTTTTTTTATTGCCATTAATGCATTTGGTAAGGGAACAATCATGATTTCTATTTACATTTTAAAACAGACTAAAAAAAATCTACGCATAACGAAACTGTTTATTTAGAAGATGAAATTGAATTCTATGTTAGTGAGTGTAAGAAGTGCAAATGATTATCATAAGAGAAAATGTTAATGATTTTTAAAAAAATTGAGTTTATTTTTTTTATCTAGTTAAATCTAAATTCGTTCCAGGTCGTGTATCTAAATGGTGACTCTATTACTAAAATTTTGTTTGCATACATAAAAATTAGAACACAAAATCTATGTTTTAATTATACCGAATCATTTGTTCTGACTAACTTTTGTAAAATTGAGTTACTTTAACTTTTTTTATTAGTTATTATTATAAATAATTTTTTAATATAATAATGATAAATGAATTTTATAATATAAAATTTTTAATATAATGTTAACCAGATCAAGATAATGGTCCCCAACTCTCATTTGCAAGTGTGCCATGGCAATATCTCTTCTTCTTATGCCAATCATCTTCTTCAGCATTCCAAACACGAGTGCATTTAAATTTCTAAGTACATTGATATTAGAAATTTTAAATTATTAAATTTGATAATATATTTAACAAAACAACAACAAAAATCAGATAATAATACAAATATAAAATTATAATTAAAATCATAGTGACTCATAAACATAGCTTCATCCATGCTTGAATAATTATTATAGATCCTGATCTTCTCCAAAACTAAGAAACAATTTTCCAATTATAAAACAATGAAAAATAAAACAAATTTTGTTATATATGGTATGGGTTAGGATCTTATGAGTATTTACAGATACCATTGTGGAAACCTTAGGCACCAATGTGTTGAGATATGAAAGTTTAAGCTTGAAAGTTGAAGTGTACATACCCGTTTCCATTGATGCAGGTTTGGTTATCAAAACATGAGAAATGGTACTTAGTCGAAAAATGCACCACCAATGGAGAACCAACTCAAGCACCTTCTAATGAGTTCCACCAAGCAATTGACTAGACCAACCAAATAGATTTGGTTATTTATTTGCATCTATTGTTATGTAACAACTTTACACTTACATTAATTTAATTTTTTATGCCAAATAATCTTATTATGTATTTATAAAAAATATGTATAATAAAATTCACTTAAAAAGAAATAGTAATAAATATATGAGTGTGATAATTGACACACTCCATTTATATACTAAATAAATAAATATATTAAATCTTAAGTAAGTATGTTATAAATACTAATATTATAATTATAAAAAAATATTTTAAAAAATGTATTTTGATACAAACCATGTAATTTTAAAATTTTAAAATTCATGAGTTAATGGGTTAAAAGGCAAAAGCGACAGAGCCTAGTTGGCACTGGCATTGACCATCATGACATGGGTATTCTTTTTCTTATTCAATTACCCACGGGAAACTCGATCAACTATTCTATGATTTCTTTTTTCTTTGACACCCTGTTCCTTCATTATTCTTGGCCAATGCCATCAATGCACAGATGTACATTTTCAATAAAATAATAATATTATTATTATAATATTAATAGCATTATGAATTAACATTAAATTCACTAAAAATAATATATTTTAACATTATAAATTTACTTTTCATGTTAAAGCGTAATTGAACATGATTATTAAAGATTTTCAAATGAGTAATACATCCTTTTAGTACTTCAAAATATAGATACATGTCAATTTGGTTTTTAAAATTATAAAATTGATACAAAAAATTTATTAGAATCCAATCATTTTAGTTCCCATGAAATTATTAATTCAGTTATCTTAGCTGCTAAAATTATAAATCCGTCAGTTTTATTTTTTAAATTATTAAAAATTGATCATTTTAGTTACTAAAATTATAAAATTAGTCATTTTAGTCTTAAAATTATGAAATAAATTATTTTAGTACTTAATATTATAGATAATTATTAATTTAGTCTTTGAAATTGAATTATTCTTATAATTTAGTTGTCAAAATGATTATTGTTTTATAATTTAAGAGATTTTTTTCACAGGTTCAAGGAAAAAATTGATAGGTATTTATAATTTTAGAAGTTAAAATGACTAAATTCATAACTAAATTGATAAATATTTATAATTTTAAGAATTAAATTGATTGATTTTATTATGTTAAAAGCTTAAGCTAAAAAAAATACTGTTATAATTTTAGTGACTAAATTAACAAATTTTTAATAATTAAAAAACTAAAAATTCTTTTTATAGTTTTAAAAACTAAATCAATACATATTTATAATTTTAGGGGATTAAAATAATATATTAATCGATTTCCAATTTCACTTGAAATAAAGGTCTAAATAATTGATGTAATTAAAGATGTGAAATTTCTGGTTGCACGTTCTTTCACCAATAATGTATTAGGTAAGTCAACAATCATGATTTCCAATTCCATTTAGAAAAAGCTAAAAGAGATCCACTCATAAAGAAAGACTATTTATTTAGAAGATTGATTTGTTCAACGCGAGTGCTTGTTTAGTAAGTTTATTTTAAAAAACTTGTTAAATTTTTTTTATTTTTGAAAGTTTTGTATAATAAAAACAATTTCATCTAGTAAAATAAGTAAAAATTAGAAATTACTAATATTTTCTGGAAGGGTATTCTTTAGGTAAAACTTTTCTAGACATTTTTAATTGAAATTAATATTTTATTTCAATAATTTATATAGATTAAGTCTATGTAGATTATCAAAGTAAATGTTAACTTTAATTTTAAAAAAATAGTCCTAAAAATATGTAAAAAATTGTTTAAGTTTTTATCTTCTTAATTACTTTAAGTAGCATTCAAAAGTTTCAACCCTTCATCAATTTTTTTTATTTTTAATATTTTTTTCATACTTCTTTATTTTCTATTTAATTTTAAAAAAACTAACATTTATTCTTTGTCACGCTCAATCACAACTTTTTTGTATTATTATTTTATTTTAGGCTATTTATTTTAACTAGTTAGTAGTTTTTATAGCGTTTTAGATAAAAATTCATGAGTAAAAGTTATAATTTAAAATCTAATAACTTATTCATTTTATCTTATCATTATCTTAAACATATTTGTTGTGAAGAAAAAATTCATTTATTTGAATATATTAGTGAATTTTTTCTTTTGTAGCCAATGATCTTATAAAAAAGAAACATACAATAATTATACATGTTCATTAAATTAGTTATATTTTTAATTTTGTCTAAAATTTAGATTTTATGTAAATTAACATTGAATTTTGAAAATAATTAAATTTGATAATTGATTAAAGAAACAACACGAAACCACCCTAAGAAAAAAAAATTCAGAGAATATCAAAGAATATAAAATTTATAACTAAAATCAGAATGACTCATATTTTGAATGACATCTTATATGAATGTATGATCAGTTATAAAAGAAAATGCTAATGTTTTTTAAAATTTGTGCATCTTCATCTTTCTCTGAATATTACTATAAAAAATAATATTTTTAATATAATATAATAATTGAAATTTATATTTATATTTGAAATTTTATTATAATACAATATTAACCAGATAAGCAGATCAAGATATGGGTCTACAAGTGTGGCTACTGCAATAACTGTTTCGAGGCCCACGGCAATAACTCTTTTCCTAACGAACACCATCTTTGAATGTGTGATGGGCCAAAGGAGTGTGAATGTGTCACTCTCTTCCAAACATTTGATTTTTTATTGCATTCTCACCCTTAGAGGATGACAATATTTCTTTTATATTTTAAAAAATTATTCATACTCACATTTAATTTATTAAATAATTCCCATTTTCATAGTTATTGAATACTTAAATCTACATACTACTATTTATTATTTAACTTTGTTAATTGAAATATAAATTTGTTTAATATTATTTTATGAATTAATAATGTATAAATATTATTATAAAATAAAATTATTTTTTTAAAATACTCAGATTATATAGGTATAAAATTATTTATCTTATATATATATATATATATATATATATATATATATATCTTTGAATATTAGATGTCAAACTTAAATATTTACACTATTTACTAAGTTTTTTTTAATAAAATATGATATTAACTTGATTTAACTGTTTAAATTTGAATGTAATGTTTTTATCTAGTATATCAATTCTATAAAATTTTATAAAAAAAATTAATAAATATTTCATTAAATTTTAACATATAAGTAAATTTTAAAATTTGAATAACTTTTTTTATAGGCAAAACATATATTATTAGAGGGAGTTTAAGGGGACCACAAAATTCATATACACAGAAAAAACTAATACTTACTCAGGAAAATAAAAAAGTAAAAACATACTTATACATAGTTAAGACAAATGCAATTTAATGGGTTCAAATACCAATCAGCTGACAAAATAATTTTTCTCTTACTAACAAGTGATAGTCATTTCCAAGACTTCAGAATAATAGAATCTAAGACTTTTCTCTTATGTAAAACACCACTAAAAAATACAATTCGATTTCTATATAACCACAAAGGCTACATTATACTTATCCAAACAATTAATAAACATATCCCTTTTCTTTTACTACAACTAACATCAACCCAAGAAAGCAAGTGAGTCGATAAATTTGAAGGCAAATCCAGTGATCTATAATATTAAGACCTTCCCTCTCCATAGCCTTTGCAAGGTATCTACCGTACACTAATCTACAATATTAGGACTACCAAAATGTTTAAATAGCCATGAATACACAGATTACACTGAATAACAATCTGAAGAATTTACCCTCCATACCCATTTATCTTCTTATAGTACCTTAATAGAAACTTCATTCACAGGCTCCAACATAAAATTAAAGCTTGAGATCTCATGTTGAAAGAGTCATCTTTACCAACTAACATATCAAATCCACTTAGTGCTATCATGAAAATCATTCTCCAATACACAATATTCAACATTCTTTGCCACAACAAACAATTGCAAAAATGTCTCACACAATCAAACCCCGCCTACTCACTTATGTCTCCAAAAAAGAATGTGCAAACTTGCACTCATACTCCTATCCAACTTCTCATCCAACCATGAATTTTCTTGATAAATAACCTCCAGCAAATCACGCCACCACAAAGAACATTTGTTGTGGACTGATAGACGCTGAATAGAAAAAGCTAATCTGCCATACCTAACTTCCAACACCTGCACCCACAATGAACTAGAATAATTAATACCTCGCCACAACCATTTACCAAGAAGGGTTCAGTTAAACCACTGCACATTTCTAATGCTCAAGTCATCATTTTTTCGTGGTCTACAAACCATTTCCCATTTCACCTAAGAGATTTTAGATCCATCCTTAACACCTTTCTATAAAAAATTTCGTTAGATAGTGACAATCTACTTTATCACCGACTTCGGCACCTTAAAAAAGGATAACGAGTGCAATGATATAGAATTAAGAACGACATTAATCAAAGTCACTCTACCTCCAATCGATAATACCTATGCTTCCATGACGCCAACTTCTTTTTAAGAGCCTCTAACATACCCTTCCATGCACTTATAAATATTTAAATCATGTAAAATTTAATATACATAATTATGACAATTTTTTAAATTTTTTTAATAGATTTAATGAAATAATATTTTTTTCTAAACTTTATCTCACAATATGAAAATCTTATTAAAAAAAATAATATGAGGACAAAAAATAACCTTTATAATATTTTATTATTTTTATCCATGTATAGTTAAATTTAGAAAGTAGTTACTTATTTTATGATCATAAAATAGTTGTAAGTTAAGCATAATGAAATAACTTATTGCAGCTATATATACATATATAGGGAAGATCTTCTTACACTAGTGAAAATTTAAAAACTCTTACACCTAATTTGAGCTTTTCATTTAACTTAAATATAATAGGAGTTGTTCACATATAAGTAAGGTATTAGCACCTGTCCGTTTAAATAATAGTTATCTTAAATTAATTATATAAATTTATTTTAATTTTGAAAATATTCATTTAACCCCTAAACTGTAGTTATTGCTACTTTATTTTTAAAGAAGGAAAATTTATTTGTTGAAATATTAATTGGTATCTTAGGAAAGTAAAAATTATTTTGAAAATAGTTTTGATTTGACAGGTCTGCTTCTCGCTCATACATATCTTCTGGTGCAATAAAAAACTCAAAGTCATATAGTTCTATCATAAAAATTATGAAATTGGTTGATTAAAATTAAATTTAGTAAAAGAGGATTTATTTTAAGATTCAAATTAATTTCATAAAATTATAACTTTTAGGATACAAAATTATGCAATTATACATGTATTTTATGATAAGCAATATAGAAGGTGAAGAGAAATCACACAACTACATTGTAAATCGTTAAAAATAATTTAATGATTTGAAAAATATTATTGTCTGTAAATGAAAAAGTTTGAATTTATATTTGAATTTGAAAATATATATTGAAAGATAATTTAAGATAAAGTATGCTATACATAAATTTCTTATGATTTATCAAACAACCGAAGGCAATGTAAATTACACATCAACGTTACAAAAATTTGTATAATAAAATAAAGAGATAAAATAAAGGAATAAATATATTTAAATTTTAATAAAAATATTAAAACTACATTTGATAAATTTATTTTGTATTGGATCCAAAGTAACATTAATACACAAGTTTTAATGATTTAAAACGTATAAAAATAAAGATACTACACAATAACACTATATATTGTTGCATTAATGTGATTAAAATATTTTGAATGATAGATTTTGATTAAATAAAAATATAATTGATTAGTTTTAGAAATTGAATAAAATTTTTTAATATGTTAATGGTATATAAAATCTAAGGTAACATTGACACACATAGATTTTGACAATTTATAAAGCGTAAAGGTAGAATCCTTACACACTAGAGTTGTGTTAATAAAATAATTTTGATTTAAATTGATTGATTAATAAATTAGTAATTAGAAGGGGAACACATCTTAATTAATTGTTAAGATAATTATCTAATTAATTAAAAAGAACATATGATAAAATAATATTGCATAAAGTCTTAGTAATGTAGGTACATGTAGACTTTATCAATTTATAATACATGACGATAGAGTAACTATACGTTAGTATTATAAATTGATGCAATTATATTGTCAATTATTTTTTGAACATAAAATAAATTAAAAATGCAAATTTATCTACAAAACAAACAAAACATGAATATAAAATCAAATTACATTCTAAATCTATACGAAATAGTAAAGGAAAATAATACTAAAGAATAAAACTTAAAAATAAATAATGAAATAGATGCAAGCAAAAATCTAAAAATTATTGAAAAAAAACATGTATATTATTCTACTTATTTTCTATTTACTTTACTTTCAGTGAAAAAAGACAAAATTATTGAGTAAAAATATATAAAAGAATAAGTATTAATGTTGTAATTTAAAATTGATAAGAGAAAATAAAAGAAATAAAAATGAAAATAAAAATAAGGTTAAATGAAATAAATTTAAAAATATAAAAAGAATGAAGAAAGAAAGAAATGAAATATTCTTTGCTAACATAAGTTGAAGATAAATAAATTGAATAAATAATAAAAATTGAAAAAATTTAAAAGAAAATCTAACTTTTTTTTTTGTTAAGATTTCATAT
This sequence comes from Abrus pulchellus subsp. cantoniensis, assembly GCA_024086825.1. NCBI lineage: Eukaryota > Viridiplantae > Streptophyta > Magnoliopsida > Fabales > Fabaceae > Abrus > Abrus pulchellus. The sequence continues at coordinate 21,087,364 of CM044056.1, forward strand.
CCAAAGTAATTTTTAATTTGCAAGTGAGCTATCGAGCCCAAGAATGAAAAGAAAATACTAATAATAATAAATAAAAATACAAAAAAGGGAAAGAAAAAAAAGGTGAAAGAAATTAAGAATTCAATGCTGTCTTTAGAAAAAGGATGGATGTGTGTTTTAGACCATCCCAGCATGTACAGTATTCATATTAAATGCTATCAAATTATTATTTTATTTTAATAATAAAATAATAATAATTTATTAATAAAAATAAAAAAATCTACGAAGGGATTGTATCTTTTGATTTCTTATTTTTCAGCTTGTAGCTTTCAACTTCTATTTTTCAAACCACAAAAGTTCAAAATATGGATACGGGAGGAAGTGAGTTTTATATAAAAAGAAACAAAAATACTTTGAAAGTAGTATACGAACCGGCAAATGTTTTGGAGTTGAACAATGAACTGATAAATGTTTTAAATCTGATAAAATGATGTAGTTTTTTACTTTTTTTTGACTTATGACTTTTTTCTACATTCTTTTTGTTTCTTCTTCTCTTTGGTTGTATTTTTTTTCATTTTTTTTTTGCTTAATATTCTTCTTCTTTGAAATGTGTGTTATTCATTTCGTATCTTATTTTATCATATTTTTCTCTCTAAAATAATTTTTTTTGCGCTTAAAATTTTTTACTCTATATGAAAAAAACTGGTTGCATCCTCTAAAATTTCTTTGAAAAAACTTGTTCTTCGTTTTCTCAAATCTCTCTAAACTTTTTCTTAAAAATTTTGTTACTCTAAAAATTCTTCCCCTTTTTAGATCTTTCATTTATGTATTTATTGTAACACTTTAATTTAATTTTTAAATAAATTTTTTTAGAAAAATAGAAATAATAAAATTTTTTATTCAAACGGTTCTCAATACATAGTTCAATAAAGTATTTCAAAATAAAGATAGATTACAAGTTTATATCAAATGACTGTTATAAAACTAATTTAAATATATTAGAGTGTTCAAATAATTTTCTAAGTCCTATAGCAGTATCATCCATCCCTTTACTGAGCTCGGTGCTGATCATCTTGGTCACCTGAAAATAAATGTAAGGGTGAGTACTCTACACTATCACACACACAAGCATAGAGACTCACCATAGCCATCAAAACTTACCTCCAAACACTCTAAACATGATCTCAACCTTTAATCTAGCTCACAAATGGTTTTGGAGGCAATTTAATCAATAAGAATGGGTTGGGAATCGAAAGAATAGAGAGGGCTCGAAAGGAGAAGTGAAAAATAAAATTTTCAACACTAAACTCCTCAAATACCCTTCTGGTCACGATATTCTCGCTACAGCAAAAATATCAAAAGAAATTATAGTTTGGTTTATGTAGAATCTCGCTATAGTGAGACCCTCTTGCTACAGTGAGACTGCACTCAGAAATGCACCCTCCTCTGTTACCCTCTCACTGCAGTGAGGAACCTCTCGCTATAACGAGAACGCAATAAAGTCATACCATTTGCCCAGGGTCTTAACGTTATACCGAGAATTACCCTGAAACACACACTTAGCCTATTTTTCCAACCAATCCTGTCCAATTCATAAATCAATATTCACATTTCAAATCATCACACCCTTTCATACTCATATATACTCATATTTGTACACATACACACAGTCAGTTCATCACACACATATATACTTATATTTACATCATCATATACATTAAATACACATTCAAATAGCAATCCACATATTCACATACATTCAAACAACAGCTCACGTATTTATATTAATGAATACATATTATTACAAAATCTGGGACATTACATTTATACTAGTCCTCTTTTTTTCTTTTTTCTTTTTTCTTTTGCTTTTAAGGTTTAACAAAATGCCTAATTTAAAATTTTTTCCTTTTTTTATGTATAAAACTGCTTCTTGGTAATGAGTACAAACTTGCATAGTGCAGGATTTCCATTTTTAGGAGTTAAGCTTGTTTCATAATTTTTTTTTTCTTTTTGTTAAACAACCTTATTATTATTTTTATTTTATTTGGAGACAATTTTTTTTAGACAAAAAATTGGTCTTCACAACAAAGGACCAGGGATAACATATACATAATATTTTAATATTTTAATGGTTGTGATGAATCTACTAGTCACATAGTTATTGTGTGATTATATCTATAGTTATAAAGTTAAAAATATTAAAACATAAACATATGTATGCATGAACTAAGAATGAAAACAAAAAAGATAAGGATAATAAATATAGACATTACAAAAAATGTAATGGATAAATAGATATAGATAAAAAAAAAACTAACAAAGGGAAAAGTAATTAGGAAATAATTGTAAAAAAGTTCAATCTTTTGGCAAGTTTTACCTTTTAAGATATAAAATGCAAACAAAAAATTATTCCATGTTCTTTTAATTAATGATAAAGATTTTTAAAGGTAACAAAATGATAATGAACTTATGATACTATTCAGAAGGCAAGTGTATCCATCAAGAAGTAATAAAAGGTTCTTAAATTAAGTTCCTGAAATATCGTCCTATAATAATTGTCTTTCAATTACTAAGAATTTTCTAATTCAATTGTTTGAGCTTCAAATATATGAGATTAATCAAAACAAGAATTTATAAAATCAATTATAAAACTAAGAGTAAGGAATACAATGTACGTCTTGGTTAAACTTATCGGAGAGGAACCTAGGGCATATGAGTTTTCTTATTCAATCCTTTATGTTATTTTCCTGTTTAACTCTAAATCTGATTTCCTTGTAATTACTAATCATTCATACGAATACTATTAATACTCAATGGTCATGCAATATTAATAGTATTTTCTCTAAATTAACATTCACAATGGTCATGCAAGACATCAATTTAAGAAAGTTTAAGGAACCTATGAACTTGTTAATTTAATAACGATTAGAAGAGAAATATTGGTTTGGTCCACCTAATCCTGTAACACCTTAAATTTTATTTTAAATAAATAACAATTTCACAAAATTGGAATAATAAATTTTCATAAAATATTTCGAAAACAAGGAAGGATTACAATTATCATATCAAACAACTGCCACAAGGCTAGTTCAAATACAACAAATTTCAAAATATTATCCTAAGCCCTATAACAGTTCATCCGTCCCTTCACTGTGTCCGGTGCTGATTATCTTGATTACCTGAAAAATGAATATAAAGGTGAGTACTCTACACTACCCAATACAATCAAACATAGAGTCTCACCTTCAAAACATTTAAATATATTCAACAATTAGATAGTACATTCACAAGCAGCAATTCAGTATAATTCAGTTCAATCAAAACACCGATGCACTTATGACACCAACAGCAGTTCATACTCATCATTCATAGCATATTCCACTGGCGTTAGCACGCCTATCACAACACATTATACCGGCGGTTACTCGCCCCTTCCACAGTATTTATACCGGCGACAACTCACTTCATTCTCAGTATTTATATCAACGACAACTCGCCTCATTCTTAGTATTTATACCGGTGACAACTCGCCCCATTCACTTTGTTGACACCGGCGGTTACCTGCCCTATTCTCTTTATTTCACAATACCTGACTCTAGGCCCACATTCGTTTATAAAACACAGCACATAGCCTACCATTATCTATAACATACGACATGTAGCCTACATCCGTTCATATTACAAGGGCCTCGGGCCCATATTTTCACAACATTCATTCAATATATATTTATGCATTTGGCACAAGTGCCCATACCCATTCACCACGTTTGGCATACAAGCCCTCATTCTATCACACCACATCTAGCACACAATTTACATGTCACGGCACACGGCCCTTATTCCATTTCGCAAAACATAGTATAATACCATACACTCAGCCACTCCCACTAGGTTCAACTATCTCGACACATCTACGCACATTTTCCTCTTCCTACCTCAGCCACATTTCAGTATTCCACAAAATAACAGCGAATTTCACACAAAAAGAGTAGGATAGAGTCTCCCCTTTCCTCGAATTGAAGATCTATACTCAGATTCAACCTTGAAAACGTTCTCCACACAGATTTCAGCCTAAACACAGTTAATTTCATGAGAACCCCAGAAATCACCCCAAAATAGAGAAAAGGGAGGAAAAATGAAATCCTAACTATTAAAACTCACCTCCAAGCGTTCCTCACACGAATCTGAGCCCAAATCTCACTCACGAATGGCTTTGGAGGTAATTAATTGGTGAGAAAAGAGTTTGGGGTTGAGAAAATCGAAGGAATTTAGGAGGGAAATTGAGAAATGATTCTCAAATCCCTAAACCCCCTTTTTAAACCCCTCAAATCGCGACACTCTTGCTACAGCGACGACCTCTTGCTGCAGCGAAGCATCTCTAACTGCAACGACACCCTCTGTCGCCACAGCAAAAATCTTAGACGAAACTACATTCTAGTTTCTGCAGAATCTCGCTACAGTGAGACGCTCTGCTACAGCGAGTCTGCACCTAGAAATGCAGTCCCCATCGTCGCTCTCTCGCCATAGCGAGACACTGTTCGCTACAGCGAGAAGGTGATAATTTAGCCCTTTTCTTCCTAGGGCACTCTTGCTACAGCGAGAATCCTCTTGCTGCAGCGAGAACACTCTGCACTAGCTACTTATCCTATTCTTTCCAGCCCAGTCCAGTCATGCCCGCATAACATTCTCGTATTCATTCACATGCACATACATATATTTACTCATACATTATTACCACACATTAAAATGTCATTCACATTCCATCATTTCACACTTAAGTATACATTCAAACATTCATCCTCATATAAATATTCACATATATTTATATATACATCAACAATAATGATTAATATTATCAAAATTTGGGGCGTTACAAATCCTTTGTCTTGTTTTATCCTACAGATATATTAATTAACTGATATACGGTTGCCTAACGATATAATTAATTAGGATTAAGAGAGAAACACAATAGGATAAAATCTAATCACAGAACGAAAATCAAATTTAGATTCAAACATTAAAATCGCATAAATTCATGAACAGTAGTTCCCATAGCCCTAGCTATGGACTTAATTACTCATGCTAAAAAAAAGAACTAAAACAATCATAAACAAAGCCATCATCAAAAGAAATAGCAAACTTGAGTGTGAGATAAGTTTCTGGTATTCAAGTACGATCGCTCGAAGCTCCAAGTCTTGCGAAGAGTACGCCAAGGATCCCGTGAAATAGAAAGGAGATGAGAGGTGTATCGGAAAGCTAAAGATTGGATATCCAACGGTGTAAAAAACAGTGTTCTTTTAATAGAGTTTGAAAAAGCTAAAAACTCTTCATAATTGGGCTTTTTACATATGAGCATGGTTGTGCAAGGCCTTAAGCATGACCGTGCATGGGTTCAAAGCACCCCCGGTGCTTGTTGAAAGGGTCTGGGTATGTTGACTGCTGCAAAGCTCTAATCTTCCATCAATTTGGGTCCAAAATGTTGCTAAAGTCTACTTGCGACATCTTTATATTGAACTGCATAATTAATATATAAATTAGTGTAAACTCCAAATAAAATAAAGGTCAAATATGAATATATGACTGTAAAATAGGATCTAATTATAGACTTATCAAATACTCTTGGTAAAAGTGTCAATCACTTTATAGTAGTTTTCTATTCGAATAAAAAGTGATCTTAAGGAAACATATGACACCTTTGATGTTTGTGATGTTTCCAATTCAATAAAATTTATGTTATACAAGTCATCCAAATTTTTTCTCAATTCTTCATCTAGATTAAAAAAATTGGTGAATCTGATTTAGAAGATTGTTGTTGGTGATATCCAAGACCAAATAAGAGAAAGAAATACATCACATGGTAATCTTTTATATTTGCATAATGATATTTATCCAATACTTTTTTTTATCTTACTATTGAATGTGTCACTTTTTTTATAATTGTATCTTTTGCAATTAGTATTGTTAGGAATTCTATTTGCAATATTTTTCTTCTAAATTATTAATTTTTGAACAACTAAAAAGGATAAGAGTTTGCATAGATTTCAACTTATAGATTCTCCTTGAGAGATTACTAACACTTGTTTAGTCCTAGAAATTTATGACAATAATATTTCTTAGATCTCTAAAAGATTGATGTACCTCGAATAAAGTTGGACAATATTTGAGAATAACTTTAAAAGATTTGGTAGAGGTGAAAATTTAGAGATGTACATCAAATACTTTAAATAATTAAGATCTATAAGTTTTACCCTCTCACAATTCCAATAATTTTTATTTTTGAATGCAAGAGTTAGAGAAGCAAATGATAGAAATAGTTATTGTTGTCATTAAAGTAAAATTTATGTAATAATCATCTGGGGCTCTAAAAGTTGTTAGGTATATATTCTAAAGACCCATCTTAATTATTTGGGAGGATATTTATAATCTATAACAAGTTCTTCTTGATTAAGTAGCAAAAAACTCAAATTTATCATTTTTTCAGATTTATCATTTTCTCATATATAATAATATGAAATTTTTTTATTATTCATATTATTTAGTAAAAAATGATTAAAGAGGTGCAACTATGAATACCCAATTTTATCCACGTCTCCTTCAAAAATAAATTTCAAAATTTATTTTTTAAAAATAGTCAAATTTTCAATTTTAAAATTTAAAATCAGATTTAAAAATAGTCAAAGTAGTTTGTAGATTTTTAAGAGAATGGATGAGAAAGAAAAAACTGATTACTGGTCATCAGAAAATAAGGGAGCCTTTATTAAAAATAAATAAATAAATAAATAGGATCTAGGGTTTTAGAAAATAATTATAAATAGGAAGCTTAGGTCTTTAGAGAGGGGAGACTTTTTAGATGGACACCATTTATTTTTATGGGGACACTTTGAGAGCGGGGCGAGAAAAAGAAAGAAGAAAAAGAGAGAGAATTAAGAGAACTTGAGAGATAAAAAGGAGCATGAATTCAAGAAAACACGGTGAGATAAGGAAGAGAGAGGAGAAAAAGAACTGATAGAGTCCATAACATGTTAGGGATTGAAGGAGGGAGCTCCATCCTAAGCCACCACAAGAGAGCTGACAAAAAGAAGTAAAGACTTATTGCATTTTTTATTCTTCTTTTTTCGTATGTTTCCTTTCCCTTTTATTTTCTTCTTGCTTCTGTGATTTTCACTTGTCAATGCAAAAAGAATAAATAATAAAAGATCTAATCTCTTGAAACTAAAAAACTTTTCTCTCTTTATTCCTTTCATCTTTTAATTTTATTATACAAAAAAAAAACTAATTCAAAAAATTTCTTGTGCCTTTTTTGTGTCCTAAAAGTCACAAAGTCTTTTATGCTAAAAAATCATCCATTTTGCGAAACCATAAAAAACTCTAATTCTTCTTCCTAAAATTCATCCCTTTTGAAAAATGAAAGAAAACACCCTAATTTTTCCTTTAAAATCCTTTTCCCCTTAAAAACTATTCTTTTTGAAAATCTTGATTTTTTTCCTAATATCATTTATTTTATTTTTTTAAAAAAATAATTTCTTAATAGATCTTACAAAAAATAATCCTTCGAGAACTGTTTCCTTTTTTACAAACTCTAAGAAATCTTAACTTTTTTCTTTGAACCCAAAAGATTATTTTTATAGAAAACCTAAAAAAATTTACCCTATTTTTGTAAGCCCTAAGGAGTCTTAAATTTTTTTCTATCCCTAAATTTTTTCTCACACCCTAAAAAACTTATTTAATTAAAAATATAAAAAAAGAAAACTCTGAATCTTTCTCTCACCCTACAAAATGATTTTTAAACCCTAATATATTTTGCAAATCCTAGTTTTCCCAAACCCTAAAAAAAAACTTAGAATATGTTTGATTTCTCTTTTAAAAAGACTTTTTTTTTTCTAAATATAGTATAAATTTATACTACATTTATAAAAAAAAATAGAAAACTCTTTTTAAAAGAGAAATTAAACATACTTTTTTTGTTTGCTTTTTTATTTTGTTTGCCTTTGTTTCATTTTATCTTTCATTTGTTTTATGTTTGTCATGACTTTTTTTTTTTATAAAAAGTTAATAACATTTCTGCTTATCTTTCTTAATTCATTTATTTAATTTATAAGGCATTATATATTTATGTAAAAGAGTATAATTTTTTCAAAAAATTGAACTCCAACATTCAAATAAACAAATAACGAGCCTCATGGACCTTTATATACAATATTCAAGTCTTTACATAAACTTCCATATTTACATCAGCCAACTCTGTGAAAATTGAATATAAGAGTTTAAAACATAATTTACATTACTTAAAAAGTGTGTTTCAACTGTCTAGACCTATTACTATAACCTACACTGACCATAAATATCCAACATGACAATTTTTCCTCAAAATACTAACTTCGTCGTCCCTCTGCCAGATCACCCAGCTTGAGAAGTGGATGCATTTTCTGTACCTTCTATTCATGTACCATAGTATGATCATCGCAACACATATGCATACAAATACAACAAAATGCAAAGGTGAGCTTATATAATTGAAAATCTTATTAATGAAATTTGCATAAATATAGATAAAATTATTTAAACATCTCATATCAGTCAGCACACAGCATTACACAACTTCAATACAATAATGCAGCATGTCCAACCTATTCCCAGCTCGTCTAATGCAAATGATTCATACATAATTATTCATCTTATACGCATATACAAAAATAAATGATTCATGCATTTGCATATACATAAAAAATGATTCATGCATACAAAAATAAAATATTCGTGAATTCGTATATACAAAAAGAATATTCATCCATTCACATATACAAAAAATAATTAATGCATTCACATATAAAATATGATTCATGCATTCGTATATACAAAAAAAAAATGATTCATGAATTTGCATAAAAAATGATTCATACATTCGCATATACCAAAAAAATGATTTATGTATTCACATAATACAAAAAATAAAAATAAAAATAAAAAAATGATTCATGCATTCACTTGTAAAACAAAAAAAAAATGATCTTTGCATTCACATATTTCAAAAGTCATCAATGCATTCACTTTTTCAAAAATAATTCATGCATTTATCCATATGCTCATTTTTCAAAATAATGTGTAGTCACATAACATTTTAGAAGCATACTAAGTTGCATTTTTCTTATTTCTAATTATTTTTTAAAATTTACTTTTAGAATAAAAATAGTTAAAGTTGTTCAATGTTATACTATCAAATGAGAAATATCAAGATTGTGTTTGCTTATTATTGAGTTTGATTTAAACAATATCCATTGATGAACAATAGTCTTTTGATTGAAAATATATGGTGTTCTACACATTGCTAGTAGATAGACCTCATCTATTGAGGAGTGAATGCTCCTTTAGAATAAGAGTCAACCACTTTCTGACCTAAGAGGCATACTTCTAGTGTTAGAATTTAGAGAACTTTTTAAATAAAAAATAAACAAATAAATCTTTTCACCACCAATTCCTATCTTTTGTAAAAAAAATATATATAAAAAAATCAATTTCAAATCTTACATCCTTATGTTACACATTGGACATGATCAATGAGTTAGAATACCATAACCAAGAGATGAAGAGGGATATCAACTAACCGAAGGTAAAAATGACCAGGATTTTAAAGCCACAATGATATCTAAAGAAAGAGAGTAAATTGGTTCTTTTTAGATATCTCTCCAATGCATGTTCAACTTTACTTCATTAATTTGAGCAGAGTCCCAAAATGGAATGTCTATACCTCAAGTAAGACATTTTTCTATGCTTGTTTGCCAAATAAAAATTCAACAATTGAGAAACCATCAATCTTCCTTTGATTTTTAATTCAAGTTCAAAATAATTTTGCAATAATTCTAGTGCTTTACCTAAGACTTTAGGGTATCCCCCTTTTTGGAATTTGAACTAACATGTTTCCTTTTTGTATGAAAGTTAAAATACATTTTGAACTTTACTTCCTTACTCTTCATCTTTTGTTTTAAGTTCACTATCCATAATTTTTATCCCATGACATATTTCAGTATCCTTCATTCATTCTCCCTTTTCTAAGTCTAAACAATGCAACATTGGTAGTATCATACCAAGTAACTTTGACTGTCTCATTATTCAAGCAAATGAGAAAAATGCATGTATTTGGAGCTTTATCTTGATATATGAATATCGGTGTAATGAACGCTCACAGAGATTAGATTGCAATTGGAACAATTATTTTGGGAGAAAGAAAAAAGGTTTGAATTAAAGAAGAATGAGTGCAATAGGGCAACTTTGTGTGGAATTGACGATGAAGAATGTGATCATACTTATGAATTAGACTCCACTTGGACATTAGAGGATTGAATACATTATGCTGCAAGGATTTCTTGATTAGGCTTTACTTCTCCCAGATATGATAATTGAGATCTTTTTAAAAAGAAAAATAAAAACGCAAGAAAAAAAAAAGAAAAAAGGGATGGGCAAAAGAAAAAAGAAAGATTTGATTATTAGATTTGAAAAAATACCAAAAAAAAAAAAGGAAAAAGAAAAAAGGTTTCATGAAATAAAAACAAAAAAAAAATTTACCGAACGGGATCATAAATAAAAAGCATGATAAAAGCTTAAATTGGATCAATTGATGTGTTGAAATTCTTAAACTGGAACAAATGATACATTTAACATGGGCAATCGATAAGTTTCAAACATTAAATTGGAAAAATGGTGTTCCAAGCTTTTCAAACTGGGGCAATTAATGATTTTAAGATGAAAAGAATGAAATGACATGAATGTAAACTAGGGAAAAGTTTCATGGAATTGCCAAAAAGAATCATAAATTGGGGCAAATGGCATGATGTATATTCAAACAGGGGCAATCGATAAGTTTCAAACCTAAATTGGAGTAAATGGTGTTCCAAGGTTTCAAACTAGGGCAATTTATAAATTTAAGCTGGCATGAATCCAAATTGAGGTAAAAGAGAGCCACTTGAAGTACAATACTTCAAACTGGGTTTATTGATAAGACTTCAAGCTTGGTCAACCTACTCCAAAGCTTGTTAATGAGTGGTCAATGTTACTGACATGTACTACTAGCATTGTTCATTAAAAAAAAAAAACTATCCCAGTATCATTGTAATCATTCATGTTACATTTTGATTTCATGCACTTTAAGCTATATGCATTTCATTTTCATCCACTATACATTACCCTTTTTTGCAATGTGTTTCATTTCTCTCTTAAATAAATTATTGATTTTCTTTGTTCTACCATTAATTCATTCTGCATTTTGATAAACATATATTAAAGGGCAACATGTGTTCACAAAAAAAAAAATATTGCAATTATTTTGATTTGTCTTGAGTCATTGCTTTATTATGCTTATTGAATATGATAAATGTTCATGTCAATTTCATTTCATAAACACACTTGTTGCATCATAAGATTTCTTGTCGTTCAAGTCCTTGTGCCTACTTCCTATCAAGCACACCAATGACTCTTGGTTCAAAGATCGTCTTAGTAGTTGCATCTCATAAGCCTTTGTTCATGTTATTCAAGTCCTTGTGCCCACTTCCTATTAAGTACACCATTTACTCCTAGTTTAAATATTGTCTTATTGGTTCTATCTCATAACTCTTTTTTTTTAACTGTTGAAAGGTCTTTGTGTCAACTTCATTTCATAGCACCTTGTGCTTATTACTTCTTAATGTCTCTTGCATTTGCCACACCTCAAGCCTCACACCTATCATCTCATAGGCCTTTATACATGTTATCTTTCATAGCTTGTCACGCTTTCATAATCTTATAGGTCTTTGTGTTTGCTGTTGCATCTTAAAAGCTCTATTTGCTACTCACCTCAAAGCCTCATAAGCTTGTTATGCCTATATTTGTTCACCATGAAGGATCATGTGCCTACTCCACTCCATAAGTCCCATGAATATCTCATTTTAAGGGTCCATGAATCTATCTTATCTTATAAGGTCTGATGTCAACTAATCTTAAAACTTTGGTGCTTTCTTTTTCTCATAAGTTCTTATGCATTCTCTATCTCATATACTTCTGTACTTGCATATCTCATAGGTCCCATAACTGTCTCATTTCATATGCTCATGTGCCTATCTCATCTTATTAGCGACAATGACAACTAATCTCAAGCTTCTGTATTTGCTTCTTCTCATAGGTTCTTGTGCATTCTTCACTTCATAGTTTCTGTAAATACTCATCTCATATATCTATGGCTATTGCATTCACGGGTCCATATATCTATCTCATCTTATTAGATCTGATGTCAATTAATCTCAAATTGTGGTGCTTGCTTCTCCTTATAGGTTCTTGTGCATTCTTTATATCACAGACTTCAGTACATAGCCATTTTATAGGTCCTAAGCCTATCTCATTTCATAGATCCATGTGCTTATCTTATCTTATTAGCTATGATGTTAACTAATCTCAAGCTTATGTACTTGCTTCTTCTATTAGGTTCCTATGCATTCTTCATCTCATACACTTTTGTATATACCTATTTCATAGATCTCATGACTATCTCACTTCACGGGTCCATGTATCTATCTCATCTTGTGAGCTCTAATGGCAACTAATCTCAAGCTTTTGTTCTTGCTTCTTCTTATAGGTTCTTGTACACTCTTCATTTTACACACTTTTGTACATACCAATCTCATAGGTCCCAAGGCTATCGCATTTCAATGACCTATGTGCCTTATAAGCTCTGATGTAAACTATTATTAAGCTCTTATACTTGCTTATTCTTGTAGGTTCTTATGCATTCTTAATCTCAAACACTTTTATACAAATCCATTTCATATATCTCATGATTATCTCACTTCAAGGGCTTATGAGCCTATCTCATCTCATGCATTATTCATCTTACACACTTCTGTACCAACTCATCTCATAGGTCTCATGGCTATCTCATTTCACGGACTTATAAGCTTATCTCATTTTATGAGCTTTGATGTCAACTAATCTCAAGCTCTTATGCTTGCTTCATTGCATAAATTCTTGTACATTCTTCATCTCAGATAGGTCACATGTGTCTATCTTATCATATGAGCTCTGATATCAACTAATCTTAAGCTCTTGTACTTGTTTCTTCTTATAGGTTCTTGTACGTTCTTCATCTCACATACTTCCATATCCACCAATTTCATAGGTCTTATGGCTATCTTATTTCATAGGCCCATAAGCCTAGCTCATCTCGCGTACTCTAAAATTAGCTAATCTCAGAGCCTTGCTTTATCTCATAGGTTTCCATGCCTTCTTTGTCTTACAGGCTTTTATACTTACACACTTTATAGGCTTTCATAGTTTCTACTCTGATAAGTCCATAACTTTCCTTATAGGCTGTTTTGCACATACATAGGACTCATGCCTAATTAGGATTCCGTGCTTACGCACTTCTATGCTTGCACACTATCACAAAGCTGAGAGAACACTAACTAGCAAGTGTACTAGATAGGTGTAGCAAGTAATAAAATTTAGAATTCATTTGAGTCCCAAGTATCATCCTCAAGGATTAGTTCTATCAATTACCACTTCACAAATCAATAACTAGTTGAGCTAAACAAAATTTGGAGTGTTTGAATCATTTAAGAACTGAAGTAAAAGGTGCAATAAAATGTAAATGTTAAGTAAAACAGAACTACAAATTTTAGTAATGAAATGATATATGAATGAAGTTAGGAATGGTTTCACCTCTTTATCTATTGCAAAACTGAATGAGATATGAACTCTAAGTTCCTTAATTGATTGATGATCAATTTCACTAGATTAATCAAAAGACAATTCCTTGCTTCATTAATCCTAATATCTAACTGAACTACCCTAATTCTTTAGGTGTAATTCAGTCAAACATTGCATTAGGCATTAGAAATTAAAAGATCACAAGATTACAAATTTTTATCCCTAAGATATCCGTAACCTTGACATTCAATTCAGATATAGAAATTAACTCAACTTCCATTAATGAAAATCCTCTAGGTTCAATTCAATTGAATAGCTAATTCAAGTATTGCATTAAGAAAAGAATTAAACATTCAATACAATCAAAATCGTAAAATCCAGATCCACAATTAACTTACAATATCAAAATTAGTTCCATCAATTCATAACAAAAAGAAATCAAAACATGTTCCTAAAAGAAAACGAGAGAGAAAGAGTAGAAGAAGAGGAACTGCAAATTTTTTTCATAAATCCAATCCCAGCCTGATTCCTCAAAGTCCAGAGCTTGGAAGTTGTCCCCAGTCTCCCTCTCTAACTCTCCTATGGTGTGGAAATGAAAAAAATTAGAAAAGATCCAAAAATTCTAAGCTAATCTCATTTTTATAATTTTTCTTCCTTTCTGGCGTGGTTACTTTTATAACATAAAGTAACCACGCAGAAGGCTTTTTGGTAATCTTCATATCTGGAACAACCACATTTGTTGACAATAGTAACAACGCAGAGATAAATTGTCTCAAATATCATGCACATGTTCATTTTTATTCACAATAGGAGCCACACACAACTTGTTTTGCTGGAATGTTGTCTAGGACGATCACTTTTATTGACAAAAGTAGCAGTGCACAACTTGTTTTGCCCTTTGATCACATGCGTGATTACTTTTTTTAGCAATAGTGATCACGCACAACTTATTCCTTCTACTTAGACTTGCGCATGTTCACTTTACTTCAAAATAGTAATCGCGTGCAACTTGTTCCTCTTACCCCAGTTATGGAACAATCACTATTATTTGTAATAGTGATAATGCAGAGTCTTTCTTCATGGGCATGGTTACTATTGTTGAAAAAAGTGTTAACACACAGGTTAACTTCTGAACTTAAGCTCTGGAATGATCACTTTCCTAAAAAATAGTGATAACGCCCAACACTTGGCTTCATTATTCTTTGCTCTTCGTCTCCAAAATTGCTACTTCTATTTTCTCTTCCTCAATCCTTATCCTCAAGACTCTTAGCTTAGAATATCCTACAAAACTAACAAAATTACATCAGAATTCTATCAAATTCACACAATTTGAATTACTAAAGACAACAATTTACTTTATTGAATATTTATATATTTTTATGCACTTTTCATTTTCCAAATTATATTTTCTATCAAAAATAACCTATAAAATTACTTAAAAACCTAGTAAAATTTGCATTTATCACACACCTCATAGGTTAGCGTGCTTGTTCTAATAGTCTTCATGCTTACACCACTTGATACATCTCACACATGCTCACCTCATAGGCCTTTATACATATACCTCATAATATGTCATGTTTTCTTCATAGACCTTCATGCTCGCTACATTTCACAAGCTTTCGCACGTACTCACCTCATAGCTTCGCACTTGTTATACCTCATAAGCCATCATGCCTGCACTTGGTCACTTAAAAGAACCATAGGCTCTGATGTTAAGTCCTCATGCTTGCTTTAATCTATAGGTCTTTGGATCTTCTCTATCTCACAAACTTCATGTTTCTATATAGACCTCATAAGTTCTCATGCTTTCTTAATCTTATAGGTCTCTATACTCGTGGCATCTGACAGACTACTACCTATTCACTTATAGACTTTCATGCTTGTTGCTTCAAAAATCCATCTCTTGCCTAACGTGCAAGCCTTCGTGCCTACATAGGTTCTATGCTTATTACATTCTGTTGACCTTTATGTTTATGAACCCATAAGCTTGTTGTACCTCATAGGTTAGCACGCTTGTTCTTACAGGCCTCACTCACTTATCAACTAATCTCTCACGTAAGTTCATCTCATAGGTTTCTACATGTTTTCTTAATCTTATAGATCTCTATACTCGTGGCCTCTGACAGACTTTTACCTACCCAGCTCATAGGCTTTTATGCTTGTTGCTTTCGAAAATTTATCTCTTGCCTATCATGCAAGCCTTTGTGCCTACGTAGGTTTTATACTTATGAGCTCCTAAGCTTGTTGCACCTCATAAGTTAACATGTCTATTCTTACTCGCTTATCAGCTAGAGCTTTCACGCAAGGTCTTAGTGCATATTTTAATCTTAGGCCTAATGCTCATTTTAAAAGTTGTAGTGCCTATCCATCTTATAAGTACCCTTGTTCATACATCCTTGATGCCTAAGCCAACACATGTGCTTCGTGTATTTTGTGCATCAAAGAATGTTGTGCTTGTTGCATCTCACAAGTCTCATGCTTCACATTTCAGAGGCACTCGTACTAATTTTTCTTAAGGGTCCACGTGCTCATTCTATCACTTATGCATCTTATATCTCATAAACTTTCACGCAAGTTTATCTCATAAGTCTCTATTCTCATCTTATACCCCTGCATGTTTGATTCATCTTACGAGGAACAAAGGTCCATGAGGCCCTGTGCTCATTCATTTCATACGCTCATATGCCTAGTACACCTCATGGACCTTTGTTCCTACTCCTTTTGCAAGGTTCTCATTCATTTCCTTATACCAAAAATTGAGACTTAACTGGCTTCTTTATTGTTCTATCAAAGCCCAACAGTTAATTGGTACCTTTATTTTCGTTAAAGCTTAAAATCTTATTGATCCCTTTACTTTTCATCAATGTTCAAAATCTGATCGGCCCCTTTCTCTTTACTTTCTTACTAAAGCCAAAAAGCTGACTGACCTTTTTTTTTTACTTATGCAAACATCCAAAAGTTGACTCGCTACTACACTTTCCTCCAGAATCAGATTGAGAACTTTACTTTCAGCAAAAGTCCAGACCCTAATTGACACATTTACACTTTCATCAAAAGTCCTGAAACTGACTGACACATTTACTTTAATCAAAAGTCCAAAATCAAACTGGTACATTTGCTTTCATCAAAAGTCCAGAACTTGACTGACACCTTTACTTTCAACAAAAGCCCAGAATTTGATTAGCATCTTTACATTTTTCAAAGTTCAAAATCTGACCGGCACCTTTACATTTTTTAAAAGTCCAGAATCTGATTGTCGCCTTTACATTTTTCAAAAAGTCCAGAATCAGACTAACACCTTTACTTTTCTCAAAGTCTAGAATCTAATTGGCACCTTTTATATTTTCACAATGTCTAGAATCTGATTGTAGTATAAATTTATACAGTATTTAGAAAAATAAAAGAAAACTCTTTTTAAAAGAGAAATCAAACATACTCTTTTTGTTTGCTTTGCCTTTTTGCCAACCCTAAAAAGTAATTTTTAACCCTAATAAATTTTGCAAACCCTTGTTTTTTTTTTTCTTAAACCCCGAAAATATCTAAAAATGAAATTATTGTTTGCTTTTTTATTTTGTTTCCCTTTATTTCATTTTATCTTTCATTTGTTTTATGTTTCTCTTTTATTTCCTTCTCACATGCAAAAATTTAATGTAAATACGTGAATAATATATATTTTTATTTTTATCCACCTTTAATATTGTTTAGATCATAAGGATTTATTGAGTAGCCTATGCTAACTTAAATCTTGCGCAAGAGTGGATTTACTAAAAAATTATAATAACAAAATAAAAATTGAAATTAAAAAAAAACTTTATAACTTACCTAAAACCTAATAAAAAAATTAATTGAATAGGGAATGTTGTTTATAAAAATATTATTCTTTATTTTTATTTTTGTATTAAAGAAATATATTTTAAAAAAGAGAACTTATCTTAACACTTTAGTTTTTTATTTTTGATGAAATAAAATAAAATTTTGGAAAAATTGTAAAAATTAGAAATAAATATAAAAAGTAATAATAAAAAAAAGTTTGAAAATAGTAAAAAATATTAATTGTTTTCTTTTGGAGTGAAATAAATATTTTTAAAGTTAAAATAATTTTTGTACAATTAATTAGAAGGTAACTATTTTAACCAATGGACGTCATAGGGTGCTAATACCTTCCTTATACATAAATAACTCTCGAGCCCAAATATGGTTTTGAAATGTTTTTTTAAAAGTTTCTTTAATGTTTTCTTTAATAAACTTTAGTAGCTACTCCATGTCATAGACTTCTTTTCTCTAAAAAAAATTGATTTCAACCCTTTTCTACAATTGTTCCTTTACTCCACGTGATGACCAAATGATTTTGATAAAGTGGTAGATCCGCCTTTAACATTGTTTGAATCGTAAAGGTTTATTGAGTAGTCTATGCTAACTTGAACCCTGTGCAAGAGTGAATTTACTAAAAAAGTATAATAACAAAATAAAAATAAAAATTTCAAAAAAAAGCTTTAAAACATACCTAAAACCTAATAAAAAAATAACAATAATAATAACAAAGTACAAATTAAATAAAAAATTGCAATTTACCCCAAATCTAATTTTCAAAAAAATTTCTTGCAACTTCTACAACTTATCTTAAAGCTAATTTTCTTTTTTTTTTTAAAAAAAAAAATACATGGCAGCTTTGATTCTCTCATTGCACACAGAAGATACGTAGAAACGAAAATTTGACTCATCAAGTCTTTTTTTTTTTTTTTAACTTTTGAAGGTTCAAAATAATTTTCAAATTATTTTAAACTAAGAGTAATTACAAGCATATTTTCTTTATAAAAGATAAAAAACAAAAATTTTATTTTATTTCATAAAAAATAAAAAAATAAAGTGCCAAGATAAGTTCCCTTTTTTAAAATATATTTCTTTAATACAAATATAAAAAAATTTTTTTATAAACAACATTCCTTTAATTCAAATAATTTTTTTATTGTGTTTCCTTATTTTAAAAAATAAATTAAAATCTCTAAAAAATTGTAAATTTTGAAATAAATCTAAAAAGTAATAATAAAAACAACTTGAAAATAGTAAAAAGTATTAATTTTTTTATTTTAGAGTAAAATAAATATTTTTAAAGTTAAAATAATTTTTGTAAAATTTATTAGAAGATAACCGTTTTAATCGACGGATGTCGTAGGATGTTAATGTCTTCCTTACACGTAAATGACTGTGGAGCCTAAATCTAGTTTCAACGATTTTTTTAAAGTTTTTTCAATATTTTCTTTAATAAACTTTGATAGTGACTCCCTGTCATAAGCTTTTTTCTAAAAAAAAATAAAATAATTTCAATCCTTTTCTGCAATTCTTCCTTTTCTCTACGCAATCTCCATCTCGTCGTGACTCCAGTTGTAACATATGTGAAGGAAGATAATTTGTTAGATCATAATAAAGATGGAATGTCTCACTTTTTGACTTGCTGATGGACAAGTTTCCTTGTGGTATCATATGATTGGTTGAGATTGGGCAAATTATGTAACCACACTTCCTATGTCAATATTCAAGATATAGAGTTGTAGGTTGATGTTTGGACCCAATAAGAGTGAAATTTTTCTCAAATTGCCACTTTGATACCAATATCAATTACTTAAGTCATTCATCAATCTAATTTGTCAATTAGTAATGTTGAGGACAAATTTATTTGATCAAACAATTTGAAAAGAAATTATACAATTAAACATAGTTTTAACTAGCTCGTTGGTAGGAGAACTCTATATCAGTACATTAATTAAAGGCAGATTTGGTGCCTTCTTTATGTAGAAATGATTAAATTCCTAGTTTGACTTATTTGTTCTCATGTCTTTCCCACAAATTACTTAAAAGTTTGTTTGGGAGTTTAGTTTAGGAGGGGAAGGGAGGAAGTAGTGGGGTTTAATTGTTGTTTGGGAGTTAATTAAGTTGGAGGAGAAGGGTTAGGAGTTTTTTCTAAACCCTCCAAAATGCTCATAACCTTAATTTTGTGAGTTCTCCGATTTTGGAGGGTTTTTAAGTCTATTAGAATATTTTTCTTTATATTAATTATTAAATTAATGAAATAAAAAAATAAATATTTTAAAAAAGTGTGATTTTAATTTTTAAAAAATAAAAAAATATTTTTAAAAGAACATTAATTTTTAGAGTGAGAATTTTTTAAAAATATAAAAAAATAGAAATATGAATTTTAAAAATATGAATTATAGAGAACGAAAATATGTAATTTGTGTATTTTTTAAAACAATTAAAAAATAGCAATAAATTAATTTTTGTTCAAAATATATTAATTTTTAAAGTGATATTTTTAAAAAATTATAAAAAATAGAAATATAATTTTTAAAATATATTTTTTGAGTTATAGTTTCAAAATATATTAGTTTTTAAAAATATCAATTTTTAGAAGAAGAAAAATATTTAAATTTATGTTTTTTGAAAAATAAAAAATATAAATAAAATGTATAAAATACAAAAATATCATTTACATCATTAACCTCTGTCACCCTCCCATCTCCATATTTAACATCTAAACCAGAGAGAGGTTTAATCTCTTTTTCTTTCCTTTCCCCTCTTCTTCTTCCTCTTTTAAACCCTTTCCCTTTCTCCCCCTCCAAACTCACAAACAAAGCCTAAGGCATCATAGAAACTTGGTGCCTTCATCCACTTGCTCGAGATGTCATCCATACACTAAAGACATTCTTCATTGTGTTCGAAACTGTCTAATGGCTAAGGAAATTTGGGTTCATGCAGATCTATGGAATGAAGGATTTGAAACTTTCTTTAATGCCAACAATTTTATGACTTAACATAAAAACAATCCTTCCTTATTTTTAACTATAATATAATGGACATGGAAGATTAGGAATGTTGATTGCATTGTTGGAAAAAAAGTCTCAATTTATAAAACAATCTTAGACTTGCCTAAAACATTGGGTTTGTTGGAAAACTAATTAGAAATTTGAATTCATCCTTATTGTTGATGGGAGTGCTTGGGGAAGCCCAAAAAATCTTAGGGTCAGTCCTCTTATTATAAATAAGTATGAATATTGGTTAAGAGGAGCTTTTGAGTTCATTGATATTTTTGATAATACCCATGCTGACTCAGCCATGTTTCAAGGATTAAAAATGTCTTAGAATCTAAATATTAGACATCTCTTACGTTACTCTAATGCAACAGAGGGCATAAAGATTGTGATGGAAATTGTTTCGCCTTTCCATAGGTATGTTAATCTTATTTAGGATATAAAAGAGTGATTGAGAAAAGACTGACAAATTACCATTAAATACACCTTGTGTAAAGACAACACGTGCAACTTCTTTTTCAAATTGTAGTTTTGAATATTGAATTTCACCTCCTATAAACTTGAGATTATTTCTTCAAACTAATGTTAGATGAGTCTCATATTTGATATTGTATTTTTTTCCCTTATTCTTTTATTTGTTGATAAATTCAGATTTTGATGAGTTTTTAGTTAGTTTTCTAAGATCTTTTTAATAAGAAATTGTAATTTAGAAGATTAAAATCTCATAAAAATATATAATTGTTCAAATAATTCAATTTTTATTTTAGTAACTTAATTTTTTTGGATTAAATAGAATTTTATGTAAATGTTGTTGAGTGAATTAATTTTGCAAGATATTCCAAGGAAAACACATGAATTAGAAGCTTAAAGAGATCAAATGGGTTGAATGTAGCAAAAAAGTAAGCATTCCAAAGACTTGGAGAAGTGAAGTATGAGAGCGTAAACACTTTCAACACCAAAAGTAAACATGGCTTTGAAGTAAGAATGTCATGCATGTTGTAACACCCTGAATTTAGTCATAGTACTTAATGTAAGTATGCGTATTGAACTGTGTGGTGGTGATGTAGATATGCGTATATATACATATATATATATATATATATATATATATATATATATATATATATATATATGTGTGTGTGTGTGTGTGTGTGTGTGTAAATTAAATATGTGTGAGTATTGACTTGGATTGGTGAGGTTGATTGGGAATATAGGATGGAGGTAAAACTGCAAGGCAGTCTCACTGTAGCGAGAAGGCCCTGAGAGAAAGGCGTGAGACTGTCGCCTTCTCGCTATAGCAAGATTCTGCAAAAATCAGGGTGCAGTTTCCTTTGAGATTTTTGCTGGAGCGACAAGGGGTGTCATGATTAGAGGGGTATTTGAAGGGTTTAAGGTTCAAGAAAATTTATTTCCCATCCCTCCCTTTGAAATCTTTTTGATTTTCTCTACTCCTAACTCGTTCTTATTGATTAAATTGCCTCAAAAGTCATTTGAAAGCTAGATTGAAGGTTGAAATCGAGTTTGGAATGTTTGGAGGTAAGTATTGTGAGTTAGGTTTTTCGATTTTCATTCTTTTTTCATTCTTGTGATTTCTCATGGATTATTCCATGTGTTTAAGGTGAGAATCTGCGTGGGGGAGTGTTCATACTGTTTATTTCGTGAATGGTCTTCATTCCAAGGTAAGGAGAGTTAATCCCAAACCCTAATCTCTCTTAGTAGCTTAAAATGGGAAACCCTTCACTACTTTGATAACTATCTAAAGGTAATTTGTATTAAAGGTTGTAAATAAAACTGTTTTTGAAGGAATACTACGATTTCAATAAGCAAACATTGTTTGGGGGTAGTTGGGATGATGCCAAACCGTAAGATAGATGACCTTATTATTATCATTGAGAAAATTGTTCGTAGGCAAGTGTGCCTATCAAAAAGTAATAAAGGATTTTTGAATTAAGAGTTCCTAAGTTAATGTCCCACAGAGATTATTTTCAAGTACCAAGAATAATTTAATTTGATTGTTTAAATGTAATGGGAATGTAACAGATCAAGAACAGAGCTTAATTTTAACAATAAATTAAAAGAACAGTAATAGAATGTATGAGAGAAATCAGATGAGATGAGCCTAGGACTTATGGGTTCATCTACTACACTTCTTTATATTGTAATTAATTTAATTCTGATATTGGTATTTAAATATTTGTCAACCACTCATAATTAGTTCTATTAACACCCAATGATTATGCAATGTCAATATTTTTTTTCCTGAGCAAACACTCCCAATGATCATGCAAGGTAATTGGTGGAGAAAGCATGAAAATCCTATGAGTTTGTTAATTCAATAACGGTTGAAAGAAAAGAATTAAGTGTGATTAACCTAGCCCATTATTTCATTTTATCCTATAGTTCCGTTAATTATACGTGGTACAATCGCCTACAATGCAACTAACTATGAGATGCTAAGGGTGATTAAATCTTAACATACACAATATAATCAAATAGAATAAAACCAAAATTAAAGGAAACCAATACCAACATTAAAGTAAAAATCACATAAAGTTTGTAGTAGGATTTACCATAGCCTTAGCTATGGGTTTAGTTACTCATAACAAAATAAACTATGAAGAACGTGATAAATAAACCCATAACCACAAAGGAAAACTCAAACAAAAGAAACCCAGAAAGGTAGAAGACGAAGAGAGTTCTCGTTCTCCGAAGGGACGCTCAATCACTTGCATGGACTCTAAGGGGAAGCTCGTCGTCCTTGCCAATGGTCTCCAATGACTCTCAAAGATAAGTTTGGGTAGAACTAAGAAGGGGAAGAAGGTGTGTAGAGAAGTGAAAGTGTCAAGTGTGGAGCATAAGGCCTCTTTGTATAGACTGTGCCTTGAGTTTCCAATTGGTTGAGCTCTATCTTTTCAAATCAGTTTTATCCACAATCAGAATCTTAACTAAAAATTGTTCCAAATCTTTATTTAAGTTTAAATTTTAAATTAAAAATTCAAACTCAGATTCACATAGCACAACAAGGACTAAAAGTATCTAATTTATCTATAGAATATCTCCATAATGCACTAATAACAACTTCCAGCTAAACTGCAACAATTAATAACATAATTAGTGAAAATATATATAAAATAAGGTTTAAGTATATAAATATAAGTCATAAAATATATCAAAATATGAACTTATCAAAAATGTGTATGTTAAGTTGCGCAATTGGGTTGAGTTCGGGGGTGTCCGACCTCTGGCGTATTGTATTGACTGTGTGATGTGTAAAATGGTTGGTGATTCTGTGATTAGATGAGTGTCGTTGATGATTGAGGCATGCTGAGATTGATTGATGATAATTTGTGAAGTATGATACATTTATGCTGTTTGATATTAAGGTATGCTAAATGAGTGAAACCATATTATCGATACGAGTGTTTGTCTCTTCTTAAATAAAGAAAAGGTTTTATGTATGATGTGTGATGTAACCATGGTGCCACAGTTACTGTGGCTAAGTTCAGTGAGCGCATGTGTGAATGAATTAAATGAAATGCTGAAAAAAGTGATCATAATATGGAAGTCAGACTAAATTAATAGATGTGATTGCAATACAAGTATTGTGATACGACCTACGGGAGTACTCATAATAAATATATTGTAATACACCAAGATATGTGGATAAGGCTTGCGTATTATGACACTTGCCCTGTAAAAAAGGTGTGGAAAAGAATGAGAAAAGTTGGTAGTGAGTTTAGATAGGTACATAGATACATTGGGGGTATAGAGTCTGGAGAAGATTTGGAAAATTTTGAAAAAATGAGAGTGGTGAATGCTAAGGGTGAATAAGTGCATAACGATTTGCTAAAAATGAGAGCATTCACAGGCTACACACTCATTTCCTGACGAGATTCCTGACTGTACCTTTGCTAGAAGGAGTTGGGTTGGTACACGTGTATCCATGTTACTGCGGCTAACTAGCGGCTATCTAAACTGTGAAGTTCTTAAGGGATCTCAAGGGTATTAAATATGAAAGTGAAATAAATGTGAAAGTGTGATGTGTATGAATTGGTATAGAAATTGTACAAACATAATATATGCATTGTAATATATCAGTTGATATTGTTATTATATATGTGTTATAATACATCGACGGGTGCAATTAGGACACATGTGTTATGACATATTGATTGACGTGGTATAATACATGTATTATGATGTGTAGATTAATAGAAAGATGCATGATCTGAAGTGGTGAATATGATTGATTTGTCCTGTGTGTGCTCCTTTGTGATGGCAGCTTAGATGATTTGAGTGTTATTGCTAATTTAGTCCATGTTAAGTAATATTCCTAGTACTGTATATACATGTGAGTACTTTGCTTATGTTAAACTAGAGATTTAGTGGGGCAGAAAATATTCACCCTTACTAATACTTTCAGGTGACAAAAGTGAATAGATAAAGGAGTTGGTTCTATCCTAAGATCATAATCCAAGTGTATTGGAAGGAAGACTACTCAGTAGGGACTAGGACCATTTGAAAAATTGTATTATTTTATCTTAACTATATTTCGTGATGAGTGAATTTGGCAATGATTTTAAATGTCGAATTTTATAATTTATGATACTTGGGCCAATTTCATTGTAATGAATATTTTGAAGATGTTCTTAGCGGAAATTCTAAATTTATATAGATTCAAAATGAACTAAATGATTTGCTAGGAGTTAAGTTTTATTTAAATTATTTCAAAGTTCCAAAGTTTTACCCTTGGAAGCTTTGACTCTTTTTTTTGAAATTTTATGAAACTTTCAGAAGAAGAAAATATAAAGTTCTATCTTTATTATATTTTAAATCAATGAATAGAAATAAATTTATTTTTCATTCGTCATAAAAATTTGTTTATTTGAATAAAGATGAAGGTGTTACACGCGTAGCCATTTTTTAGACCAAAATTGGTCACTACAGAAGCTTTGAAGCAAGAATGTCCCGCACATAGCTACTTTTCATGCTAAATGTAATCGATACATAGGAAGTAGGTGCTATGCGTAACCACTTTTGAGACCAAAAGTGTTCACTATAGAAGTGTAGATGAAGGATTTTGGTGAGCATTAACACTTTTTATGCTGAAAGTGTTCATTCAAGAAGCCATATTGCAGAGGTTTAGTCACTTCTTCGATTGACTGATTTTTAATAAGTCTAATCACATTTTCTATATAAGATTTTAATCTAACAAAAAATTAGATAATGAAAAAAAAAATATTTCATCTAGTACCAACATAAGAAATCTAATTTTTAATAACAAAATATAAAATTTGTCACTAATAATTCATTATTTATGATCAATCTTTTTACATTATCAGTAATATTATTACTAACAATGACTTAATTAAATATGGTCACTATAATTTTATTAAGTATGAAGAAAATGCATTAGTTATGAATTATTATATGAGTGAATGTCTATATTCATAACTCTTCCTTATTCTTTGTAACTTACAATTTTGTAATCGCTTTGTTTAATTTTCATTCAAAGAGATGTGATTCTTCAATTGTAGATTTAAGCCTATAAATAAGTGTCTTATTTATATTGAAGATATGTGAAATAAAATTGAAATTCTCTCTTCCTTTCTATATTGTTCTCTCTACCTTTCTTATAATTTTATGTTCATTTTATAACACATTATCAGCATAAGGCTCTACTACACACTTTTGCAAGAAAGGAACATTCTTGAACAAAGGTACAACATTCTTTCATTTTAACTTTTTTTTATATAAATATATCATTATTTATATATTTTAAATATATAAATCTGTGTTTATAAGAAAATTTACTAGTAATTTAATATATATATATATATATGTAATTTTATTTTTATTTACTTTTGATTATTATAATATTTAGATGACATCTAACTTATTTTTATTTTTATGATAGTATTAAATAAGTTGAATCTTATGAACCTCGAATTTGTCGCACTTGATATTACATGAAAAAAATTACTTATCATGGGTATTAGATGCTGAAATTCATTTAGATGCAAAAGGTCTTAGAGATACTATCAAAGAAGGAAACAAAGCATCTAATCAAGATAAGGTTAAAATTATGATCTTTCTTCATCACCACCTTCACGAAGGTTTGAAAACTTAATATCTCATGATAAAAGATCCACTTGCGCTTTGGAATAATTTAAAAGACAGATATTGTAACACCTTAAATTTAATCTCAAAATAATAAATTTCAAAAAATAGGAATAATAAAATTTTCATTTTAAATAGGTTTCTGAACACACGGTTTGACAAAGTATTTCAAAATAATAAGTGTATACAAATTTTGATCAAGGAAACTGCTACAGGACTAATCTAAATACATTGAAATTTCAAAACAAAATCTGAGTCCTATAGCAATATCATCCATTCCTTCACTGAGTCCGATGTTGATTGTCTTGGTCACCTGAAAAAAAATGTAAGGGTGAGTACTCTACACTATTAATGAACAATCAACATAGAGTCTCACCTTGCACATACTTCACATCATTTCTGATACATTTTACATAAGTATAATTACAAACAACATTGTCAAGCAACTCATTTCATTTTACAACTAGCGCGATCATTGTACCAACAACAGTATTTCACACACAAGTGCACTCACTGCACTTAGTCACGCTCACTGTGGCACTGTGATTATAGATTTACACCATGGATGGTCTCTGGTTATCCCCACATCACAAATACTACGTGTGCGATCATGAGTCACTTGACAAAGGTGTTGGTTAGAGGTCCAGTCAGGAGAATAGTGTGTGACCTATGCACCCACGCTCATTGTTGGTGTCATCACCACTCTCTCTTCCCTAAGGTATTTCTACCGTTCCCATCTTTCACACCCCAGTTGCTGAACCATTCATAGGATAATTACAACAACATTTAATATGCCCCATTCACACACATTTCAATATCACAAAATATTCATATTTGCACCCGGCACTCAGGCCTACTTTCATTCACATTACATGGCACTCCGGTCCATATTCATTCATATTACACGATACTCAGGCCCACATCACACTTAAACATTGGATCCTCAATAATCAACAACATATTACAACACACAATCACTCTCAATGGGTTCAACCATCTCATCACACATCACATTGCATTCAAACACACAAAAATCTCCATCAACTCACGTTTCCCACCTTCTATCTCAGCCACATTGCAATATTTAGCAAAATAAATGGAAATCAAAATATAATAAGATAGGCTAGAGTCCCCCTTTACCTTAAATTGAAGACCAAGCACAAACTCAACCGAGGAGATGCTCCCCACACAAATTTTGCCCTAAATACATGGAAGAAACCCATGAGAACTAAGAAAAATCGAAAAAACAGTGAGTGGGGATGAGAAACCATAAACCTTAACCATGGAACTCACCTCCAAAGCTCTAAACATGTTTCCAATCTTCAATCCTGTACTCAAAAGGCTTTGGAGACAGTTTAATCGGTAAGAATGGCTTGAGGATCGAGGGAAATGAAAGAGAGGTTGAAGGGAGTAGTGGGAAATGATTTTTTCCAAACCCTAACCACTCAAATACCCCTCTGGTCACAACACTCTCGCTACAGCGAGGCTGTTCCCAGAAATGCACTCTAAACTGTCACTCTCTCGCTACAACGAGAAGGAGATAGTTTCATGCCTTTCTTCCAAGGCCTTCTCAACACAACGAGACATCTTTCGTTACAACGAGAACACCCTGCATCAGACACTTAGCCAAATTTTATTAACAAATCAACACAATCCAACATTCTTAGTACACACACACACACACACACACACACACACACACACACACACACACACACACACACACACACATATATATATATATACTCTTATAATCACGTATTTATCCATACGCATTCATACACATCATCATGATTTGATGCATTTATGCTTGCAAGATTTTAAAAGTGTTAGTGAGTATAATTCAGCATTATTTATGTAACACCCCTATTTTTATTATTTATTAGTTTTGTATTTGGTATGAGTTGTTAATGTATGTTGCTTGAAATTAGGAGAGTTTTAGATGTTTATGTTGCAAGATTTTTCGCTGTAGTGAGATGTGTCTCGCTGTAACGAGATGTCAGTGTCTAAAATCAGGCATTCTAATGCTCTCGCTGTAGCTAGAATGACAGACAGCAAAGTACATTGTTGTCTAGTTTTTTACTGTAGCGAGAATATCGTGAATTGAGGAGTATTTAAGTGTTTCCAAGTTAAGAAACTTGGATTATAATCCAAGTCACGAACCTCATACGTTCTATTTGACTTGTCTCCTCATTTTCTCAGCAAATCCTTGAAAAAACCTCAATTTTTCTCCGATCAAAGCTTGGAGGATCACTTCCCTTGTTCTTTGGTAAGTTTTTGGAGCTTGGTTATCCATTTCTTTGGTTATTTTCTTGTTCTTCCTTATCTAAAGAGAAACTCTTGTGATATTTAGGAAGAACTTAGCCTTTTGAGCAAGATCTCTCAAAAACCATTTACTAAACCTTCATTTCAAGGTAAAGAGAGCTCTATTTTGTTACTAAGGAAGTGGTATGCTTGTATTCATGAAGAGGTTGTGATGAAATGTAAGATTTTAAGTGTATGTTGGATGAAAGTATGTTTTTGTTATATTTAAAGCCTGTTTTGTGATGTTTGATGATGTGTATGATTTTTATTTTGACGGTATATGCATGTACATAGTGGACTAAGTCCGAGGGGACTAACTCTTGGCAATGACTGATTTATGTGTGACATAATAATGAACTAGAGTAAAAGAAAGATATAAAAACATGAACCGCTTGTGAATAAATAGATAGTGAGAAATATAAAAATGAGATGGAAAATATGGAAAGAGAAAGTGAAATGAGAATGGAATATGATAAGGACGAGTATGGATAGTTAAGAGGTACACTGGGAGTGTGGAAGATTAAGACGATTGATAAGTCTTGGAGAAATGAGGGTGGTGGATGCTCCTCTTGAATTACGCAAAACTAATGAGAGTAGGAGCACCATAGGCCTCACACTCGTTTCTTGACTAATACTCTTGACCATATAGCTACAGCTATCCAACGACTATCTATGCTAAAGAAGACCTCGAGGGATCCTAGGGGCAATGAAAGTGAAATGAGAATAAAGATTGTTGCATGTATATGAGTAGGACTTTGTAACATGATTGATTGTTGTATTATCTTTGTTTTATTATGTGAATAATTGTGAATGTATGCTTGGTAATATGAATAAAAACTCATCCTTACGTAAATATTTCAGGAAATCCATATGACAACACCCATCGAAAGGATTAGATTAGTAGATAGCTCTGTAACTAATAGATGGAATTATGTATTTAATGAGTATCAAAGACTTTGTTTCTTTAGGTTGCTATAGATGTAAATAATGTACCTAGTGATACTATTATGATGGAAATGTAATTAGCTTTTAGTGTTCCTTTTGATTCCCCCTTAAGTAGAATCCATTATACCCTATGTGTATATATCTTTCCTGGTACTGTGAGGACCCCACTAGCTTTGACCTACCTGTTAACGTACCATGACCACGATCATCATGGGAGACCATCTCATTGGACGTTTTAGAGGATCATTGGTGCCCAGGTTACTGCGGACCTTGGTGATCTGTATCTCAGATGATGATCTTGACTCCGATGATATTGCGATGATAGAGGGATGGCATGGGGATGACTAGTGTCTTTGGTCTTGTGACAGATAGGCTACTCATGAGGGCTTATTTTATTTTGAATCTTGTAAATATTGACAATAGTCCTAATGTATTTTGATGTATTTTAATGAATATTTTGTAATTGTTAATATTTTGTATATTAAGATAATAATATATGTTCATGATATTTGGATGTTTATTCTTAAAAATTTGTTTAATTATTATTATTTTATTATTCAAAGTTCTTATACAATTGATCAAAACGAATAGAATATTTGATGATTTCACGTGTTATATTTGATCGGTAATAAATTTAACTAAATTTCCATATAAATTCCAAAATTATACTCTTATTATTTTGAATAAAAAAATAAGGATGTTACAATTTAGAATCACATTTCAATTAAAATTATGTGGAGAAAAGGTCACTGATGAGGATATGTTAGAAAAAACATTCTCCACTTTTCACGCATCTAATGTGCTCCTGCAGCAACAATATCATGAAAAAAGATTCAAAAAATATCCTGAATTAATTTCTTGTCTCCTTGTGGCTGAACAAAATGTGCTTTTGATGAAAAATCATGAATTTCGTTCAACTGGCATTGCTCCATTCCCAGAAGTGAACATAACAACTTGTGACTATTGTAAGTATGCACAAACTTACTATCATGGTCGTGGACGTAACTATCATGGTCGTGGTAGTAACAATAATCGTGGTCATGGTAATGGTTATAGACATGGTCGTGGTGATAATAAAAAATATACGTTTTTACGCTAGAAGTGAAAAAATGGTGAAAAAATTGAAAATAGTAAAGCTACTCAAAGTAGAGAAAATATGAAAGACATTTACTATCGTTGTGGAAGCAAAGGTCATTGGTCACGTATTTGTCTTACACCAAAGCATGTTATTGATCTTTATCAAGAATCACTTAAAAATAAGGGAAAAAAGATAGAGACAAATTTTATTTGTGAAGATGATAATGTTTTTTTTTATGATCATATAGATGTTACTTATTTAAATGTTGCTGATTTTTTTTGCTGATTCAGATGAAAAAATTGACCATCTCATTAGTGATGGAAGTGTCCAAAAATAAGTTTTTATTATTATTGTTGTTGTTGTTATTGTTTCTATTGTTGAGTCATTATGTTTTTTTTTGTTGTATGTTAATTTATGTTTAATGTATTTTTTTCTCTCTATCCAAAAAATAGTAATGGTTATAATAAATTATCTTGTATTATAGATGTTCTTTCATTGATATAGTTGTTATTTAAATTAAATTTTAATATAGTCAGTGTAAATAAATAATAATAAAATAATAAATTTTCACCATTTTTTTAGTATCTAATTTATTTATTTATTTATTTTACAATGAAAAATGAATGTTCTTGTGGATGACACTAACAATGAAGATATATGTCTTGTTGATAGGGCAACAACTCATAAACTTTTCAAATAAAAAATATTTTTCTCATTTAATGATGCAACAAGCTAATGTGAGTACTATATTTGGTAATACAAAGATTATTGAAGGCTCTAGTAGAGCTAATATATTGTTGTCTAGTAGAACAAAATTACATATTGTTAGTGCATTATACTCCACTAAGTCTTATAGAAACTTATTAAGTTTCAAAAATATCTGCAAAAATGGATACCATGTTGATAAGTCTGTAACTAGGACCTCTTTTACAGCCCATGTATTCATATTTGACCTTTATTTTATTTGAGTTTTACACAATTTATATATTAATTGTGCAGTTTGGTATAAAGAGGCCGCAAGTGAATTTTGGGTACATTCTGGGCCTAAATTGATGGAAGATTAGAGCTTCACAGCAGTTAGCACGCCCAGACCCATTCAATAAGCACGAGGATGCTTCGAGCCCATGCACAGTCGTGGTTAAGGCCTTACACGGCCATGCTCATCTGCGGGAAGCCCAATTATGAAGAGGTTTTAAGGTTTTCAAATCCTATAAAAGAAAAGATCTTAGGCAGCATACAGAGACCATTTTTACATCGAGTCTTTGGCTTTCAGATACACTTCTCATCTCGTCTCTCTTGCACAGGATCCTCGGTACATGCTTGGCGAGACTTGGAGCTTCAAGCGATCGTACTTGAAGACCAGGAACACATCTCATACTCTAGTTTGTTATTTCTTTTGATTATGGCTTTGTTTATGATTGCTTTAGTTCTTTTCTTTAGCATGAGTAACTAAGTCCATAGCTAGGGCTATAGGAACTATTGTTCATGAATCTAAATTTAATTTCCGTTTTGTGATTAGATTTTATCCTATTGCGCTTTTTTCTTAATCCTAATTAATTATATCGTCAGGCAATCGTACCTCGGTTAATTAATAGATCTATAGGATAAAACGAGACAAATGATTAGGTGGACCAAACTAATTTTTCTCTTCTAATCGTTATTAAATTAACAATCCTAAAGCTTTCTTAAATTAATGATTTAGAGAAAAGAATATTAATATTGCATAACCATTGGGTATTAATAGTATTCGTATGAATGATTGGTAATCACAAGGAAATCGAATTTAGAGTTAAACAGAAAAATAACATAAATGATTGAATGAGAAAACCTATATGCCTTAGGTTCCTATTCGATAAGTTTAACCAAGACGTGCATTGTATTCCTTGCTCGTAGTTTTATAATTGATTTTATAAATTCTTATTTTTAATTAATCTCGTATCTTTGAAGCTTAAACAATTGAATTAGAAAATTCTTAGTAATTGGAAAACAATCCTTGTGGGACGATATTTCGGGAACTTAATTTAAGAACCTTTTATTACTTCTCGATGGGTATACTTGCCCTCCGAACAAGTTTTTAGCGCCGTTACCAGGGATTGCTTTTTCGATATTATGAAAATCTTGAATTTAATTGATTTGAGCAATTTGTATTTTACTTTATTTTAATTATGTTTTGTTTATTGATAAATTTTTTTTATAATTTTTATATTTATTT
The DNA here is from genome assembly GCA_024086825.1 of Abrus pulchellus subsp. cantoniensis. Classification (NCBI taxonomy): domain Eukaryota; kingdom Viridiplantae; phylum Streptophyta; class Magnoliopsida; order Fabales; family Fabaceae; genus Abrus; species Abrus pulchellus. The sequence continues at coordinate 21,120,479 of CM044056.1, forward strand.
TATTTTTTTATTTCACAATTTCTTTTAATGTATGCTCACTCGTTCTAAGCGCTCTACAACTTGTTTATTTGATCAAGAGATTGAGAGAACAATGCGTAGAAAGAGAAAAGAAGTAAGAGAGTAAAGAATGGCAGAGTGAAAGAGATCAATTCAAGATTACATGACACCCACTGCTAGAGGCACTCCTAGAAGCATTGTGGCACCTAATATAGAGGCCAATAATTTTGAATTGAAACCAGCACTCATAACCATGGTCCAGAACTCGATATAGTTTGGAGGCATGCCTAAAGAAGACCTCAATCTTCATCTGACAAAGTTCCTCCGATTGACGAATACCATCAAGTACAATGAAGTCTCCAACGATGCTATTTGACTTCGCATTTTCCCCTTCTCAGTATCTGAAAGGGTGAAATCATGATTTTTCTCACTCCCAGCCAACTCCATCAGAACTTGGGATGTCTCACTCAATAATTCTTGGAAAAGTACTTTCCCCCATCAAGGTCCTCTAAGCTTATGACGGAGATATGTTGCTTCCAGCAATATGAAGTAGAATCCTTATTCGAAGCATGGGAACAATTTGGAGAGCTTTTGAGGAGATGTCCTCATCATGATTTTTTGACGTGGAGACAGGTACAATTGATGTCACAGTAGGAGGGTCCCTCATAAGAAAAGATTCAGATGATACATACAAGCTGATAGATGAGATGACATCTTCTAGCTTTTAGTGGCACACTACTGACTCTTATGACATCAAGAGGAAAGAGACTGCCCCAGTTTACCAAGTAGAGAGCAGCAGCCCACTAATGAACCAAATGGCAGCCCTTACAAAGTAACTAGTATCTTTAATGAAGGCTCAAGACCAACCGGTAAGAGCTCCTACAAGCCCAGAATCTAGACAAGAGGAGGTAAATTTCATGCGCAATCATAGTTTAGAGTGGAGGAGTAATCTTCCTAATTCTTAGGAGAATGGCTTTAGAAGTCAAAATTCAAGTATTTATTGCCCTCCTCATATGCAAAGTCAGGGAGTAAGACCTGAAGGAAAAGAAGTTCCTAGATCTCAGTCTAACTTTCAAGAACAGATGATGCAATATGGGCATTACTCTGATAAGAGGATGATAGAGCTTGAATCCAAGTTGGACCAACATATTGAGAAAACTGATAAGAGGTTCGCAGAGGTTAAATCTGAAATACAAGCCAACTCTTCTAAGATGAGTGATGAATCCATATTTTTATTGATATTTTAGCATAATTCTAGCTTATTTAATAAGGAAAATATATGAAGAAAGCAGAAAAACTCAGAAAAAGAGAATGATTGAAAGTTTTATTTCAATTTGTAGTTATTTTCGCATTTGTAGAAATTATGCTTAGTTCTTAAGGAATTTATCTTGTTTTTGAAGGAATAATCTGAGAAAAAGTCATGGAAATGGATTATCAATGGAAAGGAAGAGGAAGAATGGCAATGTTGGACTCCAAAATACAAGAACTATGGGATACAGGCTGGGCGTGATCATTATTGTTAGTGAAAGTGATCATTCCAAAGCCTAAATGAGAAGAGGAACCTGTGCGTAATCACTTTTAGTTACAAGAGTTAGCGTTGCCAGTGTGTGTTATCACTTTTGCCAATGAAAGTGAGCGTTCCAGAGAAGACTTCATTCCTGATGAGCTGCGCGTTGTCACTTTCGCCAACGAAAGTGAGCATTCCAGAGGCACTTGTATCAGGATAGCTTGCGCGTGATTACTATTACTCACGAAAGTGATCACGCGCAGCCCTTTGACCTCCTGCGTTGCCACGATTATAAATAAAAGTGAATGTTCCAGAGAAGCCTTCAACTCTGCAAGTTGCGCGTGGTTACTCTTGCTCTTGAAAGTGAACACGCGCACTACATAAAGCTTCTGCGTGGTTACTCTTGTGAAGAAAAGTGACAACACGCAGAACTGGGGTTTCTATATATACATGATTGAAGCGCGAAAACGGGGATCTTTTGCTCATTTTCTGTTTTGTTAGTTAGATTGTCGTTGAGAGAGAGTGAAGAGAAGATTAGGGTCGAAGCTTGAAGCTCCAAGAAGAGGGATTGGATTGGAGTTCGTGGCCATGTCTGCTCTGCATTCTTCTTCATCTTCTTTCTCTGTTTGTGTTGCAATGTGTGCTTAATTTCCCATAGTTAGGGGTTTATGGAACTCGAATTGATGTATTGATTCGACTTTATCTTCTGAACTTTAAGTTCTTGGATTAATTGAGTTGTTAATTCTACTTTTTATGCAATCTTTGAATGGAAATTCATTTGATTAATCAAGAGGAATCTTTACCAATGGGAATTGGATTGTTTGCTCCGATCTGAATTGGCAACCAGTGTTTAGGGATTTCTTAGGGATAAGGAGACCTAATTCTGCAATCTTATAGTTCTAATTCTTAATGCAACCTGAAATTGAATCTCACCTAAGGGATTAGGGAGGTTTAGTGGATTGTTAGGGTCAATGAGTTAAGAAATTAACCTTTGGCTAGGTATATGTGAACTAATTGTCAATTATTCAATTGCTTGAATGTTCAGAGGATTTAATTGGATTGATATTGATATTCTTGTGAAATAAATTCCTAACTATCATTCATTGCTATTTCATTTCATCACAATTTTATACTCTGTTTGTCTGCAAGTTCTTTACCTTTAATTGCTTTGGTTTAGTGTTGTTATATGATACAAATCTCATTCCAAATTCGTATGGCTCAAATGGTTATTTTTCTGTGAAGTGGTACTTGAACCTAAATTCCCTGTGGAGACGATATTTGGATCTTAAATTTACTTATCACTTGCTGCAATGCTAGTATACTTGCTAGTGTAGATTGCTAACAACAAGTTTTTGGCGCCGTTGCCGGGGAATTTTGAATTTCAATATCATTAGTAGCAGAAAAGTAACTAGATTGAGCATTTATTTTTGTTGTTGTTCTGCTTTCAAGTTTTTCTGCATAATTTCTCTGCATCTTGTGTAGATTTCTGCATAAGTTCTGCTATCTTTTGCATTTTCTGCATAATCTCATTTTTCATGTTTCTATTTTCTTTTGCATTTTTCTGCATAATCTTGTTTTTTTATTTTTCTGCATAATTTTCTATATTTGGTGCATGTTATGTTTTGTAATTTTTTGCATAATTTCATATTTCATTTTTCCTAGTTACAAATTTGATTCGACTTTTGTGTTCTTTCTTTTTGTATACAAGAAAAAAAAAATAGAAAAAAATAAAGTTGCGCTATTGTTTGATGGCAACCAGCATGTATCAGAATTTTTATCAAAGGCAAGTTGCAAGAATAGAAGCTTATGAACCAGATACTCTTAATGCTTTGATTAATAATTTTCAAGTTAGAGTTGCCCAAACTAACCCCTTGGTTTATAATTTTTACAGTGAAAATGATTTGAATGAAACATATGATGTAGCTGCACCAGAATTTCAAGAAGAAATCAATTTTGGAGGAAATTTTCAAAGATCTGAATATACCTTTCCTCATGAATATCAATATCAAACTAACATGAGTCATCCATATTATGATTGGAATCAACAAATGTCAGCTGCAACAACACCTTTCTCAAGTCCTCATTCTTCGCAGCCTTGCTTTCAAGTGTCATATTCTCAACCTCAAAGAGGACAATAACCTTCAAAGAATCTTCCAAATAGAATAAATGAACTTGAAGAAACTTTACTTCAATTTATGGAATTTACTCAATCAAGTTTCAACAATCAAGAGGCATCGGTGAAGAAGATAGAGATACAAATAGGACAAATTTCAGAACAATTATTGAAAAGGAATGATGAGAGATTTCCTAGCAATACTATGATGAACCCATTAGAGTAATGCCAAGCTGCTTTCACAAGGAGCGAGGTAGAAATTTCAAGTACAAAGGCTGCTGAAAAAGAGAGAGCATTAGAAAAATATGAAGAAAACAAGATTCAAGATAAGCAACAAGAGGAAAAAGTCATTTTCAATGTATTTGAAGCCATTAAACATCCAAGTGATGATATGAGCTGCATGAAGATTGATATAATAGAGGCTGTGATACCACCATCCTCAGAGAAAAATGATGAAATTGCAGTCTTGGAAAGCACAATAGTTGCAGCAAATTGTAGTGTTCATGAAAAGCAAGATGAGGTAGTGAAAGAATGCATTCTGCAACTAGACTCTCTTCCTTGTGTTAATAATGCAGTAAACCAACTCCAAGAAGAATTACATCAAGAAGAGGAGAAAAAAGAAGAACCAAAGGACAGCAGCAAGACACAACCTGAGAAAGGAACAAAAAAACGATTGTTTGAAGATGCACCTGAGCCAATAGATGAAGCTGAACACAAGAAGCTTCGATTTCTTCAAGGAGTGCAGAATTTCAAGTCGAGAAAAAAGAAGATGATTTCTGTTATAAGAGAAGTCCTTGCTATAATGACATATGAAGACAATGAAAAGGAGGGAAAGAAAATTAATGAATATATCAAGTTGCTAGAAGTTCCTCCACTGTTATTTCAACCATGTTCTGAATTAAATGAAAAGCTGCAAGTTGGTAAGAAAAAAAGGAAATGTGTAAGTCTAGAGCAAGAGCCATTATCTGCAAAATTATCTCTTAGAATCAAAGATCAATAATGTCAAGCTAGTGACGTTAAAAGAGCGCTTTGTGAAAGGCAACTCACACTTCTTTCCCTTTAGATTTTGTTAATTTCTGGTTTTTAGTTTTATTTTTCTGCATGATCTGAGTTCTGGTTGTTTTGCAATTGTTTTGACAGTGAAACTGGTAGTTTGCTGGAACTTCCACTGTGAGCCTAAAAATGTGGTTAAGCATAAGCTGAAAGGGTCTGCAAGGACTGTTATACTTGCTGGAACATCCACTTTCTAACCCATTTTAAGCTTCCTATTTTGTTTTAGAATTTTCATTGTTCATGTTAGTTAAATTTCTGTAATTTTTGCAATAAAATTCTACTAAATCTGTCATTTGTAGCGAATCTGATAAATGCAATTGGACTTCATACTATAATGTGTTATGGAAAAGTCAGAATTGCATTGTGAATATGTTAAGTAGAAATTCTGCAGAATTCAGCCTTGGATGAATGTTGCATATGTAATTAAAGGTGAACATGATGAGGGAAATAGGTATTTTATATGGTGAGTGTGTATCGGAATGATTATGATTTGTTAAGTGAGCCAATTAAAGTTTGGAGAACTTGGATTGATGAAAGGTGTCAGGCTTCTAATTTATTATTGAGTAATCTATAATATTTTATACTTGTTCAATGTTAATTGAAGGATTATTTGGTATTGGAATATATTTAGATGGATTATTTGGTATTGGAATATTTTATACTTGTTCAATGTTAATTGAACAGTACAGTGTGAACAGTGCCAATGAACAGTGCAACCGCCTATGAACAGTGCAAACCGCGCACAAACCGTGTATGAACAGTACAAAACCGCGTATGTACAGTGACTGCTGACGTCATCGGTGACGTCACATACGCGTCTGATGCGTGTACGATCTGCGTGTCTGATCTTTTCCGGCGTGAAGAGTGCCCTGAACAGTGTTTCCGGTGATGAATAGTAAATTCCGTCGTGAACAGTAAATTTTGAAAATTTTCTATAAAAAGGGGGTTTCACACAAAATTTTCATTTCTTCACCTCTATCCAAGGTTCTCAAAGGTTCTAAGGCCGTAAACCACCATTTCTCTCATACTAAACCTTCCTAAACTTAGATTTCTCGCCAGATCTGAGATTCTACATCTATTCTGAAGGATTGGAAGTAAGTTTCTTTAAGTTTGAAGCTAGATTTACCGTTCGTTTCTCTTCTCCTTCTCTTTCTTATAGAAATTCATGGTGTTCTTAGGAGAAACTCCGTTCTAAAGCTGAATCTTCGGTGAATTTTGTTATAATCAAGTAATATTCGGTAGATCTAGTGTGAATCATCTTTCTGAGGTAAGGGGAGTTTACTTTAACCTATGAACTATGTTTTGAACGGTTTAATATGCTATTTCAAGATATTTTGATATGATTTTGTTAGATCTATTGAATAAAAGCTATTTTCTAAGTCAGAATCGTTGTTAATTAGTTTAAAATGCTGAGATTTTGGCTGATCTATTATAAACTTGCCGTAGTTGAGCTGTTAAAATAATTTTGGTGGCGTGCGTCATGCTGAGATATATGTTTTGCATCATTATAGAGCCGAGTTATATGTTTAGGTGGGTAGACATGTAACGGTAAGTTCATGCTGAGTTCTTTGTCTTTGTCTTGTACGGATCCAGATACGGAATGGGTCGCTCTCGGACCGCTCGGTTCCTTCGGATTACTTAGTTTGTGAAACCAGTTGGAAGCCGTTTTCATGCTGTGCATTAGATGGGCTGGAAATGCATGGGGTTATTGCTGTGAGAAATATTTTGCTCTATATATATATAATTTTATTTTATGTTTGGTAAGCTCACCCTTGCATTTCTTTCTATGTCATTGTGTGCGTGTGTACTACGATGATCGTACGGTGGTACGTGAGCAGATGTAGCAGGTGTTGCATCTACTTCACAGGCTGAGGGGCCAGTGAAGAAAAGTTAGAAGCTGGAGTTGAGTAATAATGCATCAAAGTCCTTTTTCTTTATATATGAGACCTCATATCGAGGGAATCACGTATTATAAATTTTTTTTTTTTTGTATTTTGAATATTATAAACTAAATGTAATATTATGTTGATCTGTTGGATATTTGTTGTAAGGAACTTCATTTTTTTTTTACTTTGAATGAGAAGTGAATTTTTATACTTATATTCTCTTTTTATTTACCTATTTTAAATAAGTATGTGGTGTAGAAACAATGTTCTCGGTCCCTTATAAAAAGGGGTCGTGACAAAAGGAATCACTCTTTTGCAGGGAAGCAATCACGCAGAGATGGAATTCTGAGATTTCCCCTCTGGAACAATCACTCTCGCTGATGAGAGTGATAACGCAGAAACTGACTGGGAAACACAGCTCTCTGGAACAATCACTCTCGCTGATGAGAGTGATAACGCAGAGGCAAATGAGAAAAACACACTCTCTGGATCACTTCCTTTCCTTGTCAAGAGTGATCACGCGCAGGTAAGTGTAGAATATTTCATAGCGCGTTACTCCTTTTACTAATAAAAGTAACCACGCTCAAGCAATAAGCTTGCGCGTTATCACTTTGCCCAGTAATAGTGATAACGCGCATTGCATTCAAAATTTTCAAGCTCTTTGGAACACTCACTATGTTTGACAAGAGTGATAACGCAGAATTTTATTAATAAGGGAACGTTCACTTTTCACTTAAAAAGTGGGCACGTGCACACGCGTGACCCCAGATTCAATATAAAGGAACCACGCTCACATCCATTTAAACCTAAATCCTATTTCCCTCTGAAATTTCTCTGACTTTCAATCTTTCGTGAAGCAACCAGCAAGCAATTTCTCCCTTTTTTTTCACTGTCATTCACATTTTTGAAGCTCAAGGTACGTTCTCTGCATTCTCTGAAATTGTATTTAGGGTTTTTCTTTGCTGCAACTCTGGAAAAAGGTCAAAAATGGCAAATGGGGAAATATCTTGAGCGTATTCGATTTAAGGAATTTTAAATACTGTGAATAGGTTTTCAAAGTCATTCAATCTCCTCTGATAACATATTCACATCTGCATTATGCGAAAAATCTAAACATGACTTTGAAAGAAATAGAAATATTCCAGTTGCCATCAACGAAAATACTCTTTGCATGAAATATTTGAATGTTGATGTCTGAACTGAGTTGTATGGAACGAATTACTGCTGTATATTGCACTGCCTGATTGTACAGATAGCATACTAATGGTCCTGCATTAAGCTGATATTTAGTCTCTGATGACAATGAATGAGTGCATTGTTCTAATTGTATGTAATTCAAAGAAACAATAGGCAATATTCTGGATGGAATTTTACTGTCAGAAGATAATTTCTTTTAGGAACCATTAGTAGTTGAAATCTGGTTGAACATTGTGATTCTTTTTGCATCTATGTGCTAACCTGATGTGCTTTGAAAGTGTGCACTCTCAACTACAAATTTAAAGGTTTAACCAATTTTGACTGTGATTGCTTAGTAATTTGCAATAGTGCTTGTGTGTTTATATGATTAAATTCTCATGACAGCAACTGATTGTAAAAAGACAAATTGGAATTCTGCACATGGATTGATTGAATTTATCTAGTAAAGAGATGTATAATGTCACAATTCTGTGTCATGAATTTTAAACTGTCAAATTACTTGCTTGTTTTTGCAGCTGTTTCAAAATGGTCAGAACTTCGTTGAATACACCAGTTGGACCTGCTAAGAAGACCAAAGCTAAATCTGCCAGCAACACTCCAAGAAGGAGATCTATCAGGAATATGCAAGCTGGAACAGCCAGGAATTCTCCAACCACAAAAAGAGCAAGAACTGCTGGTGTCTCACCGTCCTCACCCATTGAAATCGCTGACCCTCCTCAGCCAAGAGTAACCACACATGCAACCTCTTCACCACCTCAGCCGACCAGAAGAAATGCTCCTTCTACCTCTACCCCTACTGATCATGATCCAAGGTTCAGGAGTATTGCTCACGAAAACTATTTCAAGGCAAATATTCTGAGGAGGAAGATTGTCCCAGATAGAGCCTTTGAAATTGCTGAAGGAAACTACCCTGAGTACTCAGAAGAAATTCAGAAAAGGGGATGGGACAACTTCTGCTCCTTGGCTGATAATGGTTGGAGAGAAATTACACAGGAGTTTTATGCAAATGCAATGCGGTTCAAGGGAGACCAAATTCCCAAATTTCACACAATGGTCAAGGGTGTGAGGGTGGATTTCACTGCTGCCAACATCAATCGAGTGTTGGAAATTTACACTGACAGGCAACCTGGGCAGATGGACTTCACTGACTTTAAGAATAGTCCAGACAAGGATTATATTGAAATCCTGCACAGAATTGGAAAGCCAGGCACAACTTGGCAGCTGAACCTCGCCCAGAAACCCAAGTGTATCACCACCAAGAACCTACTACTATTTGCTAAAGTCTGGAGTACTTTTCTGTTGAACTCTTTCATGCCAGTCAAGCATAGTTCAACCTTGGCAGTAAAGAGGGCTGAATTATTGTTTGCTATCGTTAATGATATGTACATTGATGTGGGGGAAGTAATTAGTGAATGTATCTTAAATATTCTGACAACAAAAAGAGATTCACTAGCCTTTCCCTCATTAATCACTTTACTTTGTGAGGATGTAGGGGTTGAAGTTGGAGACTACCAAGAGAAAATCAGATCTGCTCCCCCTATCTCTGTCTCAATGGTAAAGGAAATCTATGCCACCACCTCTTGCACTTTAGCTGCACCTATCCCCACCCAGTTCAGAAAGGAGAAACCAATGAAGATGAAGGACATCCTACATCTTTTGGTTGAAAGGCAAAATCAATTGGCTGAATGACAAACTGAGCTCCACAGCAGTTTGAAGGCAGGAACTATGCTAGTGGAATGTGTGTTGATGAATATTGGTCAGAAAATGGGAATGACTAAAGATGAACTTTATCACACACCAGATTTGGCTGAGAATGCTCAATGTCTACGCTCATCAGTCTTTAAAGACTTGCCAATCTACAAGACTCAATTTCCACAGCCAACTAAAAAAGTGGTGGAGGAAGAGGAAGATGAGGAGGATGAGGAAGAAGATGAAGATGAAATTTCTGATGAAGAGGATGCCCAAGAAGACTAGTTTAGGAATTTATTTTTCTGTCATTAGGAGTTTTGTAAATTGATGTAGTTAGGTTTCAAACTTTTTGGGTTGTAATTACAATTTGGTACAATTTGGGTTAATTTTCACATATCTGTTCTGCATTTATGTTAGCTTTCTTATTAATTACCTTTTACTTGCTAATGGATGGAATTTTGGTGTTTTGTGCAGAGAATGTCACACACACAACACTCATACACATTGGATGGTGACACTTGCACAAGCTACCATGAAAGGGAGGTTTCATTCTCTACCTCTTGTTCATGTGTTGGCTTCACATTACACTGAATTGTTTTTGAAAAACATCCAAAATACTAGAATAGATAATAAATTGCTGGCTGTTAATCAAATAAAAATGATTGACAATTTTATGAATTCTGTGTGAATTTTTTTTAAGTTATTTTTCCCATTCTCAAAATGAGATCACACTTGTATCTTCAAAAATGAGGCAGTTGCCACTAGGTGCATAGATTTCTGAAAAGTGCATTGTGTTTTCATTAACCCACATGATCACTTATAAATACCTAGTGAGATTTGAGCTGTCTAATTCTTTTTCTTGTGTGATTAATCATAATTGGCTGCATTCTCTAGAACTTGCCCTTGTTCTTAAATTGAATATGCATGTTACAGTTTTCACCCACATGATAGAGGCCATGATTGATATCCTAGTCAGCCTAAATGCCTGCCTTTATGATTGAATGTCTTAGTTCACCCTTTTGAGCTTAATATCCCTTTTCTTAAAATTACCTCATTATAAGCCTTGCTGAAAGACCAATTTTTACCATTCAAAAGATCAAAGGCATAATGAGTTTAATCAAGAACGAGTTTTAAAACTAAGTTTGGGGTGGCATGCAGATTTTAATTGCTTGAGGACAAGCAATGTTCTAAGTTTGGGGTAGGAAATATCTAAGTTTGAGTTCAACAAACCAGAAAGAAAGAGCAAAAGTGCTGCAGCAAAATGAAAAATTTATGAAGCAAAGCTATGAAAAGAACAAAAATGTGAGTTCGAAAGAAAAGAAGTGCAGCAAAGTGCTGCAGAAAAAAATATCAAAGAAAAGAAGATAGTGACTAAAAGCAAGAAAAGAGATGAAATCTCTGCTGCAAGAGAAATTCTGTTTGCTGCATAGGTGAGAGAATTAAGGAGGAATAATGCAGATCCAGGCTAGTTTTAAAACAAATCACTCAAAATGCCTCTGATATTTTGAAATAGCATGTATTGTTTTCCATTTTCTTTGATACCTACCCTAACCTTAGCCTTGTTATAACCTGAAAAAGTCCTCTAGATGTGTGATTAATTGTACTAAGCAGCGGAGATGGAGAAATTGGGCAAGCATAAAACAGCACCTAAACACTGTTGAGTGATGAGAGAAACACTTCCAAGTGAGCTGTGATCATGTTGATTAATTGTACTCACATGAATTTTGATGAAATATATGAACTTAGGTAGCAATTCTTACTCAATGATGATTATGCAGTGGGAATATCATGATGAGTATTTGGATGAACAACTTGATTGAAAATTTTGCAGAGAACACAGAATTAGAAATTAGAAAAATCTGAAATAAGCAGTTTAGGAACTGAATTTGAAAATGGAGGAACTTACCCTTGGTTTAGTTTGATTTGCTTGAGGACAAGCAAAAATTCAAGTTTGGGGTGGTGATGAATCCATATTTTTATTGATATTTTAGCATAATTCTAGCTTATTTAATAAGGAAAATATATGAAGAAAGCAGAAAAACTCAGAAAAAGAGAATGATTGAAAGTTTTATTTCAATTTGTAGTTATTTTTGCATTTGTAGAAATTATGCTTAGTTCTTAAGGAATTTATCTTGTTTTTGAAGGAATAATCTGAGCAAAAGTCATGGAAATGGATTATCAATGGAAAGGAAGAGGAAGAATGGCAATGTTGGACTCCAAAATACAAGAACTATAGGATACAGGCTGGGCGTGATCACTATTGTTAGTGAAAGTGATCATTCCAAAGCCTAAATGAGAAGAGGAGCCTGTGCGTAATCACTTTTAGTTACAAGAGTGAGCGTTGCCAGTGTGTGTTATCACTTTTGCCAACGAAAGTGAGCATTCCAGAGAAGACTTCATTCCTGATGAGCTGCGCGTTGTCACTTTCGCCAACGAAAGTGAGCATTCCAGAGGCACTTGTATCAGGACAGCTTGCGCGTGATTACTATTACTCACGAAAGTGATCACGCGCAGCCCTTTGACCTCCTGCGTTGCCACGATTATAAATAAAAGTGAATGTTCCAGAGAAGCCTTCAACTCTGCAAGTTGCGCGTGGTTACTCTTGCTCTTGAAAGTGAACACGCGCACTACATAAAGCTTCTGCGTGGTTACTCTTGTGAAGAAAAGTGACAACACGCAGAATTGGGGTTTCTATATATACATGATTGAAGCGCGAAAACGGGGATCTTTTGCTCATTTTCTGTTTTGTTAGTTAGATTGTCGTTGAGAGAGAGTGAAGAGAAGATTAGGGTCGAAGCTTGAAGCTCCAAGAAGAGGGATTGGATTGGAGTTCGTGGCCATGTCTGCTCTGCATTCTTCTTCATCTTCTTCTTCTTCTTTCTCTGTTTGTGTTGCAATGTGTGCTTAATTTCCCATAGTTAGGGGTTTATGGAACTCGAATTGATGTATTGATTCGACTTTATCTTCTGAACTTTAAGTTCTTGGATTAATTGAGTTGTTAATTCTACTTTTTATGCAATCTTTGAATGGAAATTCATTTGATTAATCAAGAGGAATCTTTACCAATGGGAATTGGATTGTTTGCTCCGATCTGAATTGGCAACCAGTGTTTAGGGATTTCTTAGGGATAAGGAGACCTAATTCTGCAATCTTATAGTTCTAATTCTTAATGCAACCTGAAATTGAATCTCACCTAAGGGATTAGGGAGGTTTAGTGGATTGTTAGGGTCAATGAGTTAAGAAATTAACCTTTGGCTAGGTATATGTGAACTGATTGTCAATTATTCAATTGCTTGAATGTTCAGAGGATTTAATTGGATTGATATTCTTGTGAAATAAATTCCTAACTATCATTCATTGCTATTTCATTTCATCACAATTTTATACTCTGTTTGTCTGCAAGTTCTTTACCTTTAATTGCTTTGGTTTAGTGTTGTTATATGATACAAATCTCATTCCAAATTTGTATGGCTCAAATGGTTATTTTTCTGTGAAGTAATACTTGAACCTAAATTCCCTGTGGAGACGATATTTGGATCTTAAATTTACTTATCACTTGCTGCAATGCTAGTATACTTGCTAGTGTAGATTGCTAACAACAATGAGTGCACAATTGGAACAAATTACGAACCTTCTAAGTCAAAAAGTGATGGGAACACTGCCTATGCTTATAGAGAAGCACGCCCATGCTAATTCTACATGCACACCCGTGCTTACTGATGAGCACGCCCCTGCTACAACAGAAGCACGACCGTACTTATACAAACACGCCCATGCCAGTGATCAAAGCACGGTCGTGCATCACTATGAGCAAGACCATGCTTCAAGCGAAGAGCCTAAAAAAGAAAAGAAGGAAGAGCCTTTTGTTCAACCAAAGCCCTATGAGCCTAAGATACCTTTCCCACAACGGCTGCAAGGTAACCCTTCTTATGATGAAGAATTTCACAAGTTCTTAGACTTATTGAGAAAAGGCACATCAATATGCCTTTCATTGATGTTATCTTCAAAATGCCTAAATATGCTAAATTTTTAAAGGAATTTTTGACAAATAAAAGAAAGTTGAGAGCACATGAAACTGTGAAGCTCACCCAAGAGTGCTCAGCTATAGTCCTTAAAAAGCTTCTACCTAAGCTTAAGGACTCAAGGAGTTTTACTATTCCTTGCACAATTGGAAAAACACATATTGATAAGGCTTTATGTGATTTAGGAGCAAGTATTAATCTTATGCCTTATTATATTTTTCAGGACGCTTGGAATGCATAAACCTAAGTCGACCTCTATGTCACTTCAGCTGGCAGATAGATCGATCACATACCCCAAAGGCATAATGGAGAACGTACTGGTAAAAGTTTAGAAGTTTATATTTCTTGCTGACTTTGTAGTACTTGACATGGAGGAAGATGATGATGTCCCCATCATACTAGGGAGACCATTCTTGGCCACTGCTAGGGCCATCATAGACGTACAAGAAGGAAAACTCACACTAAGACTAGATGATGAGGAAGTTGTATTTCAAGTTTTTAATTCTTTCAAGTACCCTTCTAGCCAAGAGTCCTGTCACTTTGTGAGCAATGTGGATGTTGCTTCTCCTCCTCCAATTTATGTGAAACATGGAACCACAAGAAGAAGGCCAAGGAAGAAGCAATATAAGAAGAAGAAAAGACAAAAGCTTAAGCCATTTATTAATAAGCCTCCTAATTTAGAGCTTAAATTTTCTTCTCTTTATTGTAATCCCCATCTTATGAATAATTTTTTTGATGTAATAGGTGTTGGGGAGGCAAAGCTGTTGGGAAGACAATTACATATCAAAGGAGTCACCTCTGAGACTCATGCCTTCTTCCCACCATGATTTAACAGGAATGTCAGGCTCGTGACGTTAAACAAGCGCTCCCAGGAGGCAACCCGTGTCTTTTACTTTATTTAAATTTTATTTTTTGTTTATTTTAATTTTGCTATTGTTATTTTATTTTTAGAATAAAGAATAAGCATATTGAAGGATTGCAAGAACTGAGTTATTGTTCCTGCACACACTTTTGAGCTCTGATCAGGAAGCACGCCCGTGCTCATCCCATACACAGGCATGCATTGAGTCATAGTTGTGAGAGAAGCTTTACATCATAAGCATGAACATGCTTAAGATTTCAGCATAATTGTGCTCCCTCACCCGAAGCCGTCATGCCACAAATTAGCAGGGAACCTCTTTCCTTTTATTCAATTGCCTTCTTTGCATGCTTTTAATTTGATTGCTTTTAAACATTGAGGATAATGTTTTGCTTTAAGTATGAGGGAGTAGTTCCTGATTATATAATTGTTATTGCATGTTCTTGAGTAAAGTGTCTATGCTATTATTTTATGATAATTTAAAACTTTTTTCCTCTTGGAACCTAATTTTTCTAGATAGAAGAGCATGTTGAGTGATTATTATTAGCATTATACTTTCATTTGGAAACTAATAATTAGCTATGTTCCTTACTTTTATGTTGTACATTAAACTTTAACCCACAAATGTTAGTTTTGAGCTTGAAAGGGGATTTCTATCTTAATTTAATTAATTGTACCCTTTTCCTCATTATTTTGTGTGAATATCTCCTTAGGATTTATGTAACACCTTATATTTCTTTCCTCAATATACGATAAATTTTCATAAATATTTAAATGGTAAAATAAATTTTTTCCTTCAAAAACTCTCTAATGAGAAAGAAAAAATGAAATGATATAAGTTTCATTGAGTAAAATTTCATTAATTCATAAGTACTTTAAAAAAACAAAGATTCTAAAGTTTTCATCATCAACAAAGAGAAATAGTAGTTTCACAACTATTTTAAAAGAATGCTATAGAACTTAAATTATCTATTACAAAACTCAAAATAACTAAGTCTTATAGCAATTCTCATCCATCCATGCACTGTGAGCCTGATACTATTCTTCCTGATTTCCTGAAAAATGTTGTGTAAGGGTGAGTCTCTACCCTACTACTCATACATAATACATATTCATCACAAAACACATCTTATCATGATTAAAGAAAACATTATGGCATTACATATTACAGTGTCATATAAAGCATATTCTCATCATAACACATATTATATTCCAATATTCACAATTTCTTTTACTTTTATCTGCGCTTACCGCGCTCTATAGCCACAATTATCCGATGCCTCTATCACGAGGTCTTACACATCCATGTAAATAGTCGTCGGATGGCCCAATGCAATACGAATACAACGCATGCAATAGATAGCCCCTTAGCAAAGGTAATAGTCAGGAGTCAAGTCGGGAAACGACTGTGTGACCATGTGGTTCATTCGAACACAATATTCCGTGCACAATCCTGAATGTCACTCACCACCCTACATTTCCCCAAGATATCCCATATCGTCTCCATCTTCCACTCTCCCAATGTATCTCTATAACTATTTACATCATATATTTTCCCATCTCATACTTTTTCAAGTATATTCACATGTTCATGTATGTCATTTCTCATGTTCACACATATTTTTCATTATATTTTCACATACTTTTCATCAAATACATCAAACCATGACATATTTACAATACACATCAACCATGCACTGTGAGCCTGGTACTATTTGCCCTAGTTTCCTAAAAAATGTTGTGTAAGGGTGAGTCTCTACCCTACCACTCATACATAACACATATTCATTACAAAACACATCTTATCACGATTAAAGAAAACATCATGGCATTACATATCACAGTGTCATATAAAGCATATTCTCATCTCAACACATATTATATTCCACAGATTCACAATTTCTTTTACTTTTATCCGCGCTTACCGCGCCCTATGGCCACAGTTATCCGATGCTTCTATCCCGAGATCTTACACATTCATGTAAATAGTCGCTGGATGGTCCAATGCAATACAGATACAACATATGCAATAGATAGCCCCTTAGCAAAGGTAAGGTTAGGAGTGAAGTTAGGAAACGAGTGTGTGGCCGACTATGTGGTGCATTCGAATACAATATTTCCTACACAATCCCGAATGTCACTCACCACCCTACATTTTCCCAAGATATCCCATATTGTCTCCATTTTCCACTCTCCCAATGTATCTCTGTAACTATTCATATGTTCGCATATGCCATTTCTCATGTTCACACATATTTTTCATTATATTTCCACATACTTTTCATCAAATACATCAAACCATGACATATTTACAATACACATCAGTTTTACATGAAACACAATATATTCAAACATGAAACATCCATCTCTTTGTATATTTCATATCACAAAATCATTAAATCATATCAATCATCCTCAATATACCTTATCATGCCCTATTTGAACATAATATTACATTTTCACCATGTATTTATCATAAAATCAAATAAGCAACCAATTATTCTCACTTTTCACCGATTATTTTTCATAAAACAAGGATTATTCCACATATAATCACATACATGACAAGATCTATAAGAATACAAGTAATAAACATAACCAAATGATAAAGTAGAGCCCTCCTTACCTCAAAACAGAGCTTTTACAAAGATTTAACCGAAGATTTTAACTCTAGAACGGAGGTTTTTCTAAGAACATCATGAAAATCTATAAGAAAAATAAGAAGAGAAACAAACGGTAAATCTAACTTCAAACTTAGAGAAACTTACTTGAAATCCTTTAGAACGGACGTAAAATCATAGATCTGAAGAAAAATCTAAGTTTAGGAGGTTTAGTATGGGAGAAAATGGTGAGATATAACATTAAAACCTTTGAGAACCTTGGATAGGAGTGAAGAAATGAAAATTTCATGTGAAACCCCTTTTTTATAGAAAATTTTCAAAAGTTACTCTTCACTGCCAAAATTACTACTCATCGCCAGAAACATTGTTCACTGCCTTACTGTTCGCGGTCACTGTTCACGCTAAAAATACTGTGCACATGTACTGTACATGGACTGTATGCAAATGTGACGTCAACCATGACGTCATGCTGATGTCATTGATGACATCATCAGTCACTGTACATAGGCGGTTTCACTGTTCATACGTGGTTTACTGTTCATAGGCGGTTTTACTGTTCACTTTTTTAAAAAAAATAAAAAATAAAAATAAATTCCATCCAAATCTATTCTAATTATACTTTAACAAACCTCATTTTATTTAAATCAAAATGCAGGATGTTACAATTTGTGCTCTAGAACTTGACTTGGAACTGACTTAAGACTTGTCTTTTTAATTGTATGTTTTTAATATGATTAAGGCATAATCAGATTTTTATTCTTGGCCCTCAGCATGTTTAAGATACAACTAGTTGTCCACTTTGAGCTTTATTGATTTTCTTGGTCCATTGCATTAAATTTATAAAATATTTTAATGACCTTGAGTTTATGAATAGAGCAATTGAGTTGTTGAATTGTTTGTTAAATTCTCCTCTATATCTCTCATGTGCAAAAAGAAAGAAAGAAAGTATAAAAAAAATAAAAAATAAAAAAAGAGAAAAGAAAAAAGGGTTATATATGATTGAAAGGAGAAAGGAGTAAAGATATTATTTATATTCAAAAATATAAAAATTACTCCAAGAGCTTCATTTGTAAACTTAAAGGATGTTTATAATTTTTTAATTTATTACCCCTTTGTATACCCCCTTTCTTTTATTTATCTCTTCTCAATTATTATAATCCCTTGGCCACATTATAACCTGAAAAGACCTCATGATTTTTACTTGCATTTAATTTATTTAGTGGAGAGTCAGTTTATAGTCAAGCCTATAGTAGTACACTTTTCTTTAAGAGTACTGAGTGATATCTTATTTTGTCCCTTAGTGAGAGAGGAAAGTAGAGTACCTCAGTTTGATGTTTGAGTAAAAAGTATGGAAATATAAGATTCTAATTGGATATCCTTTTAATTGCTTATGCTCAGTGATATTACTCTTGTTGCTCTCTTTATCTCCTCATCTCGGGTTCCTTGTGTGGTATTATGTTTTAAGTTATTATGTTACTCTTAACCAGCACTTTGCTTGAGGACAAGTAAACAAATAAGTATGGGGGAGTACCATGTTGAAACAACAAATGAAGGTGTCACGACCCTCTTTTTATTAGGAACTAAGAACATTATTTCTACACCACTTACTTATTTAAAATAGATAAATAATGGAGAATATAAGTATAAAATTCATTTTTCATTCAAAATAAACAAAGTTCCTTACAACAATATGCAATTAAAATACACAAAAATTATACTACATAACTTCCTCTATATGAGGTCTCAAAATATAAGGAAAAGGATTTTATTACAAAATTACTCAGCTCCAGCCTTCTAACGCTTCTCCACTGGTCTCTCAACTTGTGAAGTAGATGCAACACATGCTACATCTACTCACGTACTACCGCACGATCATTGTAGTACACACGCACACAACAACATAGATAGAAATACAAAGGTAAGCTTACAAAAGAAAAATCATATATATAGAACAAAATATTACTCACAACAACAACCCGATACATTCCCAGCCCACCTAATGCACATCATGAAAAGGGTTTCCAATTGGTTTTACAACCTACGTATTCCAGAAGAAACTGAGCCAACCCAGGAGTGACCCATTCTGGTATCTAGATCTACAACACAACATAGCACAACTCAACATGCTTTATTACTTGTTTAATAGTTAAAGTAAGCTCCCCTTACCTTAGAACAATTATTCACATCAGATCTATCAAATATTACTTGTTTTATGGCAAGTTCCAGCAAAGATTTATCTTTACAATGAAGTTTCTCCGAAGATATCATCAACTATTTATAAGAAAGAGAAGAAAAAGAGAAAAGAACGGTAAATCTAATTTCAAACTTATAGAAACTTCAAATTCTTCAGAACAAATATAGAATTTCAAATCTTGTGAGAAATCTAAGTTTATGAGGGTTTAGTATGTGAAAAAATAGTGATATATGGTCTTGGGTCTCTCTAGAACCTTTGAAAAGTGTAAAGAAATGAAAATTTTCTGCAAGGCCCCTTATTTATAGGCAAAAGTTCAAAAAAAATAATTTTTGGTATTGTTCACACGGACTTTACTGTTCACATCGACTTACTGTTCATGTCAGATTTACTGTTCACACTGACTTACTCTTCATCTTTTTTTTTTTTAAATAATTTCAAACTCCATCTAAATCTATTCCAATACCAAATAATCTTTCAATTAACATTTAACAAGTACAAAACATTACAAATTACTCAATAATAAATTATAGGTCTGACCAAGGGAAGAAAATAATACATTTATATCACAAAAATTATCTCAAATAAAAAATTTGTGTTAGAAAAATTACCTTCTTTTTCCTCTGGTTTATATTACATGCATATAAATATAATTGAAATACACATTATCGTAAACTAGAAGTTTGCAAATCATGATAATTTTTTATTTGGCATGAACGATTAGGCCATCTTGGATCAATCATGATGCAAAAAATAATGAAAATTAATATGTACACTCATTGAAGAGCCAACAGATTCTTTAATCTAATAATTTCTCATGCGTTACTTGTTCCCAAGAAAAATTTGATTAGCTAACCATCAATAGCTAAAATTGGAAATGAATCTATCATATTTTTAGAACGTATCTAAGGTGATATTTGTGGACCAATATACCCATCATGTGGACCATTTAGATATTTTATGGTTTTAATTGATGCATTAACTAGATGGTCACATATTTGTTTGTTGTCCACTCGTAACCAAACGTTTGCGAGATTACTTATACAAATAATTTGTTAAGAGCTCATTTTCTTAATTATCCAATTAAGAAAATACGCCTTGATAATGCTAGTGAATTTACATTTCAAGCTTTTAATGATTATTGTATGTTTATTAGAATTGATATTAAGCATCATGTAGCACATGTACGTACTCAAAATAGACTTGCTGAATCATTAATCAAACATCTAAAATTAATTGCAAAACCAATACTAATGAGATCAAAACTTCCAATTTCTACTTAGGGACATGCAATCTTGTATGCTGAAATACTTATTCGCATCAGGCTAATAAACTATCATATGTTCTCCCCTTTGCAATTAGTTTCTGGTCAACAACCAAATATTTCTCATCTTAGAATTTATGGATGTGCAATGTATGTTCCCATTGTTCCACCACAATGCACTAAGATGGGTCCTCAAAGAAGGTTGGGAATATATGTTGGCTATGAATCTTCATCTATAATAAAACCTTGAGCCAATGATAGAGAAAATAAGCATTTGGAAAAGAAGATAAGTTGGATCTTGATCCTCGAACAAAATAGTGTGAATTAGAAGTTCAAAAGATAATTCATTTGCAAGGCTTAGCCAATCAACTACCAAATATATTTATGAATCCAAAAATAGTGACTAAATCATATGTGCTAGCTGCTAATGCTCTAGTCAAAATCAATGTTCCAATTGGCCAATTTAATGTTGCAAATTAATCTGAATCACGTATGAAGCGTGGTAGACCTTTTGGTTCCAAAGATAAAAATCCTTGAAAAAGAAAAGGAACTAAGAATCAAGATAATCAAAATAAGGATGTAAAGACTCCAGAAGAGTCATCAGACATAATCAATATTTTAATTCCTGAAGAAATACAGGTACTTGAAAATGATGAAAATAAAGATATCTCAATAAATTATGTCATGAATGAAATACAATGGAACTAAAATGAAGTTAATGTTGATGATAATTTTTTCAGTTAATGTAGAATTAGATGTGATAACTGATATAGAGGATCATGAACCAAAATCAGTTAACGAGTGTAGACAAAGAAATGATTGGGAAAAATGGAAAGATACAATTGAGGTAGAATTAAAGTCGCTTATAAAACGTCATTTTTTGGACCTATAATTCGTACACTTGAAGATGTAAAGCCAGGTGGATATAAATGGATTTTTATGCAAAAATGAAATGAAAAAGGTGAAATTGTGAGATATGAAGCATAATTTGTGGCCCAAGGTTTTTCGCAAAGACCTGACATTGATTTTAAAGAAACATATTCACCTGTAATGAATACAAATATTTTTGATACTTAGTCAGTTTAGCAGTAAATGAAGCACTCAATTTGCGATTAATGGACGTTGTTACAGCCTATTTGTATGGCTCACTTGATAATGACATTTATATGAAACTCTCTGAAGGTTTTAATTTGTTAGATGCATACAATTCAAATTCTAGAGAAAATTATTCAATCAAGTTGAATAAATCACTTTATAGATTGAACCAATTTAGAAGCATGTGGTATAATCGCCTTAGCGAATATTTGTTGAAGGAAGGATATAAAAATGACCTTATTTATCCATGTATTTTTATAAAAAAAAAATCTTATAATGAATTTGTAATAATTACTATTTATGTTGATGATTTAAATATCATTGGAACTCTTAAAGAGATTTTAAAAACAGTAAATTGCTTAAAGAAAGAATTTGAAATGAAGGATCTTGGAAGGACAAAGTTTTATCTTAGATTATAACTTGACTACGTAAAGAATGGAATTTTATGCATAGCTCAAAGGTGTTAAAATAATTTTGTATGGATAAATCACATCCCTTATGTACTTCAATGGTTGTAAGGTTACTAGATGTAAACAAAGATCCTTTCAAGCCTCGAGAAAAGGATGAAGAACTACTAAGTCCTGAAGTACCTTATCTTAATGTAATTAGAGCACTAATGTATCTTGCTTGTCATACATGACCTGATATATTACTTGCTGTTAACTTATTAGCAAGGTAAATTTCTTCACCTATAAGAAGACATTGGAATGGAGTTAAACATATATTTCATTGCCTTAAAGGTACATTGGATATGAGTTTATTTTACTCAAACAAATCTAAATCTGAGTTGATTGGTTATGCAGACGTGAGTTTTTTGTCCGACCTACATAATGGTAGATCACAAACAAGTTATTTGTTTACATGTGGTGGTACAACTATTTCATGGCGATCTATGAAATAAACTATAACGGCTACATCATCCAATCATGCAGAAATTTTAGCATTACATGAGGCAAGTCGAGAATGTGTTTGGTTAAGATCTATGATTCAACATATGCAAGAAACTTGTGGTCTATCTTCAAGAAAAATGACCCCAACAATTATATGTGGAGATAATGTAGCATGCATTACTCAATGGAAAGAAGGATACATTAAATGAGATAGAACAAACTATAAAGGCTGCATCATCCAATCATGCAGAACTTTTAGCATTATATGAGGCAAGTTGATAATGTGTTTGGTTAAGATCTATGATTCAACATGTGCAAGAAACTTGTGGTTTATCTTCAGGAAAAATGACCCCAACAATTATATGTAAAGATAATGTAGTGTGTATTACTCAATTGAAAGAAAGGTACATTAAAGGAGATAGAACAAAACATATTTCTCCAAAATTCTTTTTTATCCATGATCTTCAAAAGAATAATGATATAAATATTCAACAAGTTCGTTCAAGTGAAAATCTAGCAGATATATTCACAAAGTCACTTCCAAGTAAAACTTTTGAACAACTAGTTCATAAGATTAGACTTCGTCATCTTAGAAATGATTGTCTACATGTGAGGGGGAGAATTAAATACACTCTGCACTCTTTTTTCCTTAGCTATGATTTTTTTCCATTGGAGTTTTCTTGGCAAGGTTTTTAATGAGGCAATATATAATAGCATATTAAATAGTATATATGCTATTATATGTACTAGTTTTTATTCCATTGGATTTTTTATAGTTAGATGTTATGAAACATATTCTCAAATAATAGACATTCAAGGGGAGTGTTATGAATTATTATGAGTGAATGTCCACATTCATAACTTCTCCTTATTTTTTGTAATTTACGATTTAGTAACCGTTTTGTTTAATTCTCATTTAAAGAGATGCGATTCTTCAAGTATAGATCTAAACTTATAAATAAGTGTCTTATTTATATTGAGGGTATATGAAATAAAATTAAAATTATCTCTTCCTCTCTATGTTGTTCTCTCTATCTTTTCTTATAATTTTATGTTCATTTTATAACATTAGTCACATAATTTTCATTAATGTAGAAAATTAATTAAATATTAGAATCATTGAGTCAATGACTTGAACTTTAATTAATCTCATTTGTCAAATCTTCATTCTATTTGCTAATTTCTTCTATTTTTTTTTACTTTATTGTTTTGGTTATAAAATTATTTAAAATTTCTCAAATTTTGATTAACTCAAATAATTTTTTATCTTATGAATTAATAATTGATTAAAAATCAATTCTTACGAACAATACTCGAAACTCTTTTTAAATTTTATTATTTGTTACAACTCCCTATTATACTTACTAGGTAAGATTTTAGCCAATATTTTTTTCTTTGATTTTCTCTAACAAAAAATATATGATTTCTTATAAATTCATATTTTTTTATACATTTATAATAATTCAACCTGGTTAGAAAATGTATGATATTTGTAGTGTAAGAAAAATGAGCATAGTTCATGAAACTGGATCGTCCGGTTAGACCAATGTCTAGCCCAATGGAACCAATAAACCGGTCCAAAACTAGTGAAACTGGTAAAAATCGACCGTCGGCCAGTTCATGCCTACACACTTCTCTTCGACACACAAGAAATGTTGATGAATATTATGATTTACGAAACTTTTGATAATATTCAGATTTTTATGTATAATTTTGACTATTAAAACTTAACATAGTGTGTAATTTTATTTTTTAATGTTATGTAGTTATAGTATTATATTATTTTAAATATTTATTTAATTATTACTTATAATTTATTTAAAAATATTATTTAATTCAAACAATTCAATCACTAAACCTTACAATGAAAATAAGTTTATATATATATAAACTTACATTGGGGAGTTAAAGCCCATTTTGCGCGCACAATAATTTTGAGCAAACATTGGGAGCATGCTTTCGTAGTGAATGCCCTTCTCCTGGTTGAACTGGAATTCCCATGGCTTCACAGCGATGCCCTCACAATGGCAGTCATCATATGCATCACTGCCCTCACTGTCCCCTCCGCCGTCACTGCCTCCATTGCCCTCTCCACAACCCTCACTTTCACCTCTCCACTCTCTCACCTCTCCACACGCATCCCAATTCTTCCACAATTCCTCATTACAATCAAATACCCCTCACTTCTCTCCCTCAGTAAGTTCTTTTATTATTTTCTCTCTCTTCAAACCTTATTTTATTCCTCTTTTCAGAGCCTCTTTCGTTTCTTTCTTAAATAAAAATTATCTAAATAGTGACAATATACACTTAAAATCACAATAGACACGCATTCTTCTTTGTTCCTGTTATTGATTAATTATATTATTACTAGAGTCTTAAAGTTATTGATTAATTAGATGAAGTTATTGGGGATAGCAAGTGTTTATAGGACATGGGAATGGCCATATGTTGGAACAGATGCGAAAGAGGAATCAATCACCCAAAGTGTTACAACAGATGATGTTGCAAGCATTGCAGAATTGTAGTCAATTGAAAATTTTCAAGTATAGTCGGAATTGTGAACAGAAATTAGAGAGCCTATAAACGGAAATTATTCAGTGCAAAACTTTAGGTTTCATAGACAATTGTGTAGATTGTATGGACAAAGCTAAAGTAGAAAACAAATTATTTGAAACTAAATGTACCCAGAAATTCAAAGATTTTAGCTAAGATTTCTTTGAAACAAATTGCAGTTCTACTATGTTTATTTATCTAAAATAAAATAAAAAATAGAAATTAACAGATAACTAAAAAAACTGATACAAAGCACGAATTGAAAGTTTTGAACAATATGTAATTTCTGAATTCAACCATTGAAATAATGTAAATTGTGAATTCCACAGTGAAATAAAGGGACGACAAGAATGGAAAACTGTAAAGGTATAAAAGCAACCTACAATTTTGATAATTAGGGAAGAAACTGCCTTTGTGATGCTCAAATTACAGACAAATGTGTGCTGTAATTGAGCTATTATTTCTCCAGTAAAGTTGTTCCCTTAAAATTAGGAATTTTATCTTTGATTGATAACTGGCTTTGTTAGTTTGATTTTTCATTGACCTGGCCCCAAAAGCGGTATCGGACATGTTTTCCTGATACTTTTTATTAGATTTTGGATTATAGTCAAGGTTAGCTTGGGAGCTCTAACTGCGCATTTATGTTTTTGCATGATTTGATCTGTAATTGTATGTATTTTCTTGTTATAATTAGGGATCCTTGAAACTGTTAGCATCATAGGTTTCGGTATGACTACTATATTATCCCTTTCTGTGTTTTCTTTGACAAAGTAATCGTTCTCCTGTTGCATTTGGTTGGTATCAGAATTTCACAAGAGCTGAAGCCTACAGAGCTAGATGGTGAGGAAGCGGATGATGAACCAGTGTTTGTTCTAACTGATGAATGGAGGGAATTCTTTGCAAAATCTGAAGCTAGGAGAAAACTAGGTAGCTAGTCTATCCTCAGTTTTTGTTTGTGTTTATGTGTCTTAGTAAGGGTACTGAAATCTTGATTCTCAACTGAATTCACTGTTTAAAAGTTGAGCTTGTCATAATGTCTGGTTCTTTGGATTTTTCATTCTAATTTTGGAGTCAAAATCTACTAAAATTCAGAAAAATATCAAATCAATTATGTGGCTAGTTTATAATATATATTTAATGATGTCATACAGAGAAGAAGCAAGACAAGAAGGGAAAGAAGTAGCTATAGAGAGAAAAATTTGCTTACAATTACTGTGTGGGGAATCAAGAGGTCTGATGACAATCCTGCCCTTGAAAATGTACTTTCTTTCGTGCCAGAGGAGTATCGATAATCATGGTTTACTCGCAATGTATTGCAAGAAGGAAATCTTCTCTGCACTTGTTAAAATGATGAAATACTTACTAATATCTGTAGTTCATTTTTTGTTTGTTGGATCATGTTATTTTATAAATTTCATTAACAAAAGACTAATCCGTAGATATATGTTTACAAGAAAATGTCAAAAAAAGTGTGCTAGTATTTGTGTATTTGTTCTATAAAGCATTTCAAAATTGCACAAAATTAAAATCGCCATGATTTTTTGGTTTCATAAAGGTATGGTAATTTTATTCAAGGCTTGATTGGATATTCTCTCAACGAGAATTCAAGTTGTGACTCATTGCTTTGTGGGGGGGGGGGGGGTTAACCCCTTCTGTTAGACTCAACCCTGATGTTGAAATGTCAAGAATTATAACTGCATGGCCTTCATTTACACAATTTTAGTTTGGATAATTTTATGCTTCGTTGTGAATGGGAGAGTCATTAGGTGAAGAGTTGAAAGTCTTTCTTGTCTGACCAATCTTCACTGACTACACTACATGAGTAGCTTCAATCAAATCAAACCAAGCACATCTCCAAGCTAGAAGATTCTCCCCGAATCTATCACGTGACTTAGCAAATTGTTTTCATTCAGCCAACCTTTGTTGAAAAGTTTCTTTCTGCTTCTTTTCCCTTACTGGTGGTCTATGAGTAGTATTGTTCTAGGTTTGTTCAAGAAGATACAAAAGTCAAAGACAATCTCTTTTTGGACCATCGACAGCTTCACCTACAAATGGGTCGGATACCAATCTGGGAAGTGCAAACGCTTGCACATTCAATGTTCCATATACGGTCGATAGAGGAAACCATAGCATAAAACACCAGATATACCCTAGGGATTCAGAATCTTTCAGATTTACGTAGGATTGTGTTTTGTGGGATTGTTATGACTGTACATAATCCACATCCGAGTCGTATATATTGATCAACCAATGTCGTTATATAAGCTAGACAATCTATTTCTATATTATTATATTACTGCCATAAATATTAACTCAAGTGTAACCTTTTAAAAGTACATTACTGTTTCACCCCAACCTTGAGTGTGCCAGTTTTGTAGCAGCTCAATCGCTAAATATTATGCTCATCATCCGTGTTCAGAGTGATACTAGATCAAGTATGATGCTCTATAATTCTCATTTTTATAACAAAAGTTAATGGATCCTTAGTAATTGTGTGTTGATATATCTCTCCATACTTCTATATTTTGTCCCTTTTCCGAGTATGATCTGTCTTTTCTCTTAATCTTCGATGGAGGGCCTTCGAATAAGAAATGCAGTATAATATGAAAGATGGAAGGCTGTTAGAGCTGTGATTCATATGGAATCTAAAGATGGAAGGTAGATAACTCGTTGATAATAATCCTTTATAGTGAGGACAAAGATATAAAAGTAATATATTTTTATTTTATTTTAAAAAGAAAGTTTAAATATATATTTTTATTCTTATATTTTTTTATGAGATTTTAATTTTAGTCTCTTAAAAATAATTAGTGTTAGTCTCTAATTTTTTTAAAGTTTGGCAATTTTTGGCCTTTATTAATGATGTCACTTCACAACAAATTGATATGAAGCTTAGTTAGTTATGTCATTATATATTGGAGTAACATGCTATTTTACCTTTGTTTGATTTCAAAGACTGAATCTTAGCAAAGTTAAGAGATGGACCTATAACTATCATGAAGAAATCAAAGACAGAATCCTGATGTTTAGAGCCAGAATTAGGCCTAAACGGGAAGAGAAAGAAGGTAATTGCAAATTTTGACCAATATGTAGTGTTTAAGTCATATTTAAGTAAACAAATATTCAATTAGATTCATTCCAGTGACACTTGAAAGCTAACATACAATACGTTAGTTTAGCTTTAAACCACGAAGTCAAACAGACACAAATTCTAAGTCAAAATAAAGGAGTAAAGTTGCATGGTTATTATCTAGGATATTTCTTATTTTAGATTATGGTATATTTCAAATTTCACATTTGCTGTAATCTTATTTTTTGGATTTCTATTAATATTTTTTATCATTAAAATTAGGATGAGAATTTCTAGTGATTTAATTATTTTATGTTTTCAAAATTTGAACCTATTAAACGGAGAAGGGAGGAGAACACATACACACAAACAGATTTAGTTTCCTTTTCTTTTGCATATTCTTCCATATTTTCTAAACTTTAGATTTTCATGTTCTTGTACCTATGGAAGAATAGTTTTCATTCTCTAATTCAAGAATCAAGGAAATACAACATTCTTGAGAATTGAGTTGCAACATTTGTTCTCAATTCAAGTTTTCTCCTTTTCTTTCTAATTTATTTATTTTCATGAATTAAAGGTATTTGTTCTAATTCTATTTGCAAAGTGATTGATTCAATATTATTCAATTGATGTGTATGAGTTAATTTTAGGAAATTATGATTAAGTGGTACAAAAATTAACACAATTTCATTGAATTCTAGAAATTTCTAAATTTTAATTGATTTTGTGTTAATCAAATTCATAAAGGTTTTTGTGTGATCACTTTGTTTAAATTAAAATTTTATTCAAATTCAAATTTTAACCACCAAATTAGAATATTATTAATTTTGAATTAAATGACTAAATGTTACTTTCTGGTTTGATTCTTGAATTAAGTGTTTAAATTAATTAATTAATACTTCTATTTTAGATTTTGTTATGTTATTAACTTTAGTAAATTATCTTGTTCCAAACTCCAATTTGATAAATTATTTTGATGATCTTTGAGAGAGTAACCTGAGTGCTTTTCTCGTGCTATAGTAATTACATTTTTATTACCGCATACTGTAGATCATGCGATCAATATGATTCATTGCTTTTGTGATAACTTCTTTTGTATCTTGTACCGTATGTATGAACATGTCTAACATATATATTAAATCACTTGTTCTTGTCAAAAGACTGTAAAATAAAAGTATATTAAGTCTAACATATATATAAATATGTCTAACCTAAACATTTTATTTGTAGGCTATACAATGAAGATACACATCCATTATCATACATGAATCTCAAACTATCAAACCAATCAAAGTTTCATAATACTTCATTTGTAAATTATAATATATATTTTTATGAGAAATAATAAAAGTCTCACAATGGCTAAGGACATAGCCATGTTAATTTAGGGTGGACCAATACAAATTATTAGGTGCTCTTATTTTTTCTAATTCTCTATATTTTTTATGGTATAATTAATTTTTTCTTACTTAAATTAAACTTATTATTTTTAAGAAATAACTTATTTCTATGTCTAAAATTTTTTTAAAAAAATAAATTTAATCTAAAATTTTGCAAAAAAATTATTAAATAGAAGAAAAGTGAGTTTAATTTACATTTATGTAATTCTCTCTATATATAATATTATTGTAGTTATTTTTAATTTTTTTATTTTTATACTACAACTTGTTATGTGATCCTAGAAGACAGAGGATCACACATGTATACATTTTTTGTACTTACTTTGTTCATATCTAGAATAGTTTGATTTAGACCTTGTATTTTGGCCATAGGCTCGGGAAGCCCATTGAGCTTTGGAGTGAAATATTTTTTATTTTTTATTTGGGCTTGTATTGGGCCATGTTTCTAGGCATGTATTCAGCAAAATCTCCATTCCGTTTCTTTTCTTTGTTTTGAGGCCCATTAGAGATTATTTTGGGCTTTGAAATGGCTTAGGCTAAGCTCTTTTGTAATTTTCAGATTTTAGATTCATTTGATGCATTGTGCATTTTTCTCCTCCCTTGTGAGTTGAGTTTTTCTCTTAATTTTCTCTTTAGAAAATTCATAACACTACTCTTATCATGGATTCTTCCATGTGGTGAGTGCAAACTTGGCTTATTTTTTATCCTTTGAAGTGGTACTACATCAATACCTCCTCCTTCTTGCTTTCCATTTGCAATGTTCTTTTTTCTTTTTGTTGGAATACGTGATTTGAATCATATATCATGACTGGTCTACCTCTTGGAGATCCAATTCTTTGGTCTTTCTTGAAGATCTTCTCAAGAAACACATCATTTGATATCAAGAGCATGGCACAAGAGGTATGTTACATGCAAATATGAGTTGTTTCACTTTTGATCTATGCAATTTGACCTTGAATTATTCATCTACACACTTCAATCTCTCTAAATTCGTATTCCTTTGGTAATGATCCATTTTTGCAATTTTTTTTCCTGCCAAAAATCTTTCAAACTTCATTTCTAGATCTGCACTTTTATTCCTTTCTTTTTTGAAATCTAATTGTGAATTCTTTATTCTCACATTCTCTTCTACACAAATCTGCCTTCAATTTTCGGATCCATTACATTTCATTTTTCTCGCCAAAATTTGATTTGAAATAAAACTTAGATCTACTTTGATCCACAAGGAATTTTTAAAATCTAATTGTAGATCCTTCATCTACATCAATTTCTACACAAAACTATGTGCTAAAATTCAAGATCAGCTAACTTTCAATTTTTGGCTCCAAATTGGTTCATTCTTGATTCAAACTTCCAAAACAACGAAAATCTTGTGTTTTCACCAAATTTTTCTTTATCATTATGTTTCTTAGTGTCTTTTGTCAGGCTTCTAATTTATTATTGAGTAATCTATAATATTTTATACTTGTTCAATGTTAATTGAAGGATTATTTGGTATTGGAATATATTTATTGAGTACCGTGTATGAACAGTACCAATG
Organism: Abrus pulchellus subsp. cantoniensis; assembly: GCA_024086825.1. Taxonomy (NCBI): domain Eukaryota; kingdom Viridiplantae; phylum Streptophyta; class Magnoliopsida; order Fabales; family Fabaceae; genus Abrus; species Abrus pulchellus. The sequence continues at coordinate 21,151,426 of CM044056.1, forward strand.
AACAGTACAAACCGCGTATGTACAGTGACTGCTGACGTCATCGGTGACGTCACATACGCGTATGAACAGTGCAAACCGCGTACAAACCGTGTATGAACAGTACCAACCGTGTATGTACAGTGACTGCTGACGTCATCGGTGACGTCACATACGCGTACAGTGCGTGTACAGTACGCGTGTACAGTATTTTCCGACGTGAACAGTAAGGCGGTGAACAGTGTTTCCGTGATGAATAGTAAATTTCGAAAATTTTCTATAAAAAGGGGGTTTCACACGAAATTTTCATTTCTTCACCTCTATCCAAGGTTCTCAAAGGTCCTAAGGCCGTAAACCACCATTTCTCTCATACTAAACCTTCCTAAACTTAGATTTCTCGCCAGATATGAGATTCTACATCTATTTTGAAGGATTGGAAGTAAGTTTCTTTAAGTTTGAAGCTAGATTTACCGTTCGTTTCTCTTCTCCTTCTCTTTCTTATAGAAATTCATGGTGTTCTTAGGAGAAACTCCGTTCTAAAGCTGAATCTTCGATGAATTTTGTTATAATCAAGTAATATTCGGTAGATCTAGTGTGAATCATCTTTCTGAGGTAAGGGGAGTTTACTTTAACCTATGAACTATGTTTTGAACGGTTTAATATGCTATTTCAAGATACTTTGATATGATTTTGTTAGATCTATTGAATAAAAGTTATTTTCTAAGCTGTAACTGTTGTTAATTAGTTTAAAATGCTGAGATTTTGGCTGATCTATTATAAACTTGCCGTAGTTGAGCTGTTAAAATAATTTTGGTGGCGTGCATCATGCTTTGAGATATATGTTTTGCATCAGTCTCGAGCCGAGTTCCATATTGAGGTGGGTAGACATGTAACGGTAAGTTCATCTTTGAGCTTGTCTTTGTCTTTGTCTGGATCCAGATACTGGTATGGGTCGCTTCCGGAACGGCTAGGTTCCTTCTGAATTACTTAGGCTGTGAAACCAGTTGGAAGCCGTTTTCATGCTGTGCATTAGATGGGCTGGAAATGCATGGGGTTATTGCTGTGAGAAATATTTTGCTCTATATATATATAATTTTATTTTATGTTTGGTAAGCTCACCCTTGCATTTCTTTCTATGTTTGTGTGCGTGTGTACTGCGATGATCGTACGGTGGTACGTGAGCAAATGTAGCAGGTGTTGCATCTACTTCACAGGCTGAGGGGCCAGTGAAGAAAAGTTAGAAGCTGGAGTTGAGTAATAATGCATCAAAGTCCTTTTTCTTTATATATGAGACCTCATGTCGAGGGAATCACGTATTATAATTTTTTTTATATTTTGAATATTATAAACTAAATATAATATTATGTTGATCTGTTGGATATTTGTTGTAAGGAACTTCATTTTTTTTACTTTGAATGAGAAGTGAATTTTTATACTTATATTCTCTTTTTATTTACCTATTTTAAATAAGTATGTGGTGTAGAAACAATGTTCTCGGTCCCTTATAAAAAGGGGTCGTGACATCTTTTATAGCTTTTAATCAGTTCACTTTCTTGAAATTCAGTTTTTAGTTTGTTGAATTTTGAAATTATGGTTGCTAGTTCTTGGTGCCAAAATTCTGCATGATTGTTCTTGTGTTCTTGGCTATTTTCCTTGCAATTCTAGTTGTTTGATTCATATTCTAGCACTTTGGATAGTTGTTTAGTGTTATTACATTGTGTAAATGTGATTTGTGATGTGCTGGAATTTTCTAGAACAATAGATCCATCCATTACTTCTTGTCTTGGCTAAAACTCAACTAGCTTGATTTAATTCATTTTTGTGCTTTAGGATGTTAGATTTGATGTTTTCTTAGAGTCTTAATTCTGTTCTAGCAAGTGTTTTTGGCTGTATGTTTTGTTCCTTGTTTAGTTTTGTCTAAATAAAATCCATATGCAACAATAAATTGATTCAATTTTGGTGTAATTCATTGTTAGGTGTTTTTGGTACCTTGCTGAAATTAGTACAAAAACATTAGTGCTATAATTGTGTGGTTGTGAAAAGAAAAATAAAAGAAAGATACCAAAATATTGAAAGGAGATAATACAAAAAAATGAGAAAAGGAAGAGCAAAAGCATACAAAGGAAAAAAAAAAGGAAAGAGAAAGTTAAAATCGAGAATTATATGTTGTGTAATTCATGCATATTTTTGCATGATAACATGTTCATAGTTTGAGAATCATTAAATTGCAAGGTTGATTGTGTGCTAAATTTGATCAAGTGAGTTGTATTCTAGAGTTCTAGGATTTCCTTTTGAGTGCTAACTTGAAAAGGTGCCTTAATTCTAGCTTGTCATTATTGAATTCCATGTTTGTCACACTTAACTCCCTTTGAGTTTAGCATTCCTTGTGAATAAACCTTTTCTTGTTTGTCTTCATTGGTTTCTTTGAGTTTTGTCTACATCCCTTTGCTGCCATTTAATTGGATTGTTGATTGCATTAAGTGTTACTCACCCATGGTAGCATAATAGAAGATGAATAAGAGTTGAATGGTTGTGGATTCTTTTCTTTGGGCATTTCATTGAGAACTCAAGTGAGTCTTGAGTCTAAACACGTGAGTGAGTGGAGAGCACCCAAACACCACACACACATCCTTGTTAATTGTGATTATACTAAATTTGTTTGTTCTTTGTGAGCTTGTTCCTTGGAGCAAAGCCTTGTAACTTGGGGTGAACGGCTGTTTTGATTTCTTTTACTCATTGTATTTGGAGAATTATATTTGCTTGGGTTGGGAATTTACAATTCTTATAAGTAGTTCATTTGTACTAGGTTGAACTTTCTTTTGTAAAAGGACATTGAACTTCGATTTTAAGTAGTTATAGGGTAATTTGCACACAGGCCTTAGTTTAAATTTTGCACATGACTAGTATATGCTAGATTAGGCCTTTGTGTGCGGATTAAAAAGCTTTTCACATTTTTAGGATCATTTGCATCAACTTCGGGAATTGGACAAAGAATCCAATCCTTGTCTCCCTCCTTTCTTGCATCGCATCTTAGGACCCTTTAGGAGGTGAACAAAGACTTCACCCTTTTTTCTCCTTCATTCTAATTTTCTTAGTTTTCTTTGAGTCTAGATTCAACTAGCATTGGTAGCACTTAAATTTTTTTTCCTATCTTTATTTGTTTTAAATTTTGAGTTGGGGTCTAAGATAATCATTAGAGTTCGCTTTTATTGTTGTAATTTCATAAAAATAAAGCAAACAAAAATGGAAAGTGATAAAAGTAATAGGAGCTATAGAAGTGATAGGAGTCCTAGCAATAGGGATGAGACTCCCCCTCCACCCTATGTGGCTAATTTGATGGTTCAAATGGAAGCTATGAAGAGAGAATTAGTAAATCTCCAAAATGGAAGAGATAGGGAAGAAAGAAGGAGATGAAGGGATAGGACTAGTGAGTATAGTGATAATAGTGAGAGAAGTCCTAGAAGGGAAAGACATGATAGAAGAAGAAGGGAAGATGATAGAGATAGACATAGAAATGGTGATAGAGATAGACATAGAGAAGGAGATAGAAATAGAGTTGGAGATGAAGATACTAGACATAGAAGAGATGATAGGTTAAAAGAAGTTAAGCTAGAGGTTCCCTATTTTTATAGAAAAGATTATGTAGAAGCTTACTTAGAATGAGAAATAAAAATAGAGCAACTCTTCATATGTCATAGTATTGAGGAAGAAAAGAAGGTTAAGATAGCTATCCTAGGTTTTCAAAATTATGCCCTATTTTGGTGGACAAACCAAACACATGATAGAAAAGATATAGGGTTACCACCCATTGAAAATTGGGAAGACTTTAATGTAACACCTTAATTTTAAATTTCTGAATAAATATATTTTTGCAAAGTTCAGAGTAGTAAAAATTTTCCATTCAGATAATTGTTCAAGCACAATTTCATAAAATGTCTCAAATAAGAAATTAGAGTACAATTTGCATCATTACTTGCTACAGGACTTAAATATGCATAAGATTTCAGAATAAATTTCTAAGTCCTATAGCAGTTTCATCCTCCCTTCCTTCAGGGCCCCCGGTGCTGATCGTCTTGGTTACCTGAAAAAAAATGTAAGGGTGAGTCCTTTACACTAGTATAAATACACAGACAAACATTAGACTCACCTGACTCATTATACATAAATTATAATCATATTAGGAGCATACATCAACGACCATCATGCATCCAAATTCTTAATCACAATAGGTGTGCTCACTGTACCAATTACAAATCCACGCTCACTGTGGTACTGTGATCACAAATTCCTCATGCCCTCGACCTCAGGACTTACTCAGTTATACTATGGATGGTCACCTAAATAACTCCTGCTCTACGGATACAACATGTGCGGTATTGAGCCCCCCAGACAAAGGTATTAGTCAGAGGCTGAGTCAGGTGGAGAATGTGTGGCCTGTGGTGCATCCACGCTCACTGTTGGTGTCACCACCATCCTCTCTTCCCCCAATGTATTACTACTGCTCCCATCTTCTACACTCTTAGTGTATCTCTGAACCATTCATAGTTTCCACATCCAAACATACTGTCACACTTATTTTCAACCATTCAAGTTATTCAATCATTCACCCATAGCATACCAACACAAATGTACAATCATATCTTACTCAACATTAATCACATTCTCATTTCTATCACATGCAACATGGGTTTCTCATACAATGCCTACCACATTCAACTTATCACACAATTCACACAATGTGCCGGAGGTCAGACACCTCCAGACTCAACCTAACTCGTACAATCCATCAAGATACATAACCCCACCTCCTATTTCTATCACATTACCATATTCATTTAAATAAACTTATTCCAAACAAAGTTAACTAGAGTAAAGTCCTCCCCTTACCTCAAAACGAAAGCTTGACACAAAACGTTGATGGAATCGCCTCCCTACACGGATTTCATCCCTAAAGCACACAGAAATCTCGAGGAAACTTAGGGGGAACTTCAGAAAATGAAGGAGAGGGATGAAAGCCACCCTAACCATAGAACTTACCTCCAAAGACTCCAAACGTATTTTCAACCTTGAATTAAGCTCCCAAACATCCTTAGATGGCTTTTAATCGATAGGAATGAGTTTGGGTAGAGAGAATCGTGAAGGAGAGAGAGGGAAATCGTGAAAATAACCCTCTCCTCAAACCCTAACCCTTCAAATACCCCTCTGGTCACGACACTCTTGCTACAGCAAAAAACTCAAACAAATTTGTACTCTGATTTCTACAGAATCTCGCTACAGCGAGATTGCACCCAGAAATGCACCCTAAACTGTCGCTCTGTCGCTACAGCAAGACGACTCTCGCTACAGTGCGAAGGCGACAGTCGTATGCCTTTCTCCCAGGGACTTTTCACTACAGTGAGAATGCCCTGCACCAGGACTTAACCTATTTCTTTCAATCCAAATTCTAATCACACACACGTATACATACATTTACATATATATGTATTCACACACACATTCCCATAAAACTAAGGCACATCCATACATCCATATAACCATCAAGCCAATCATCATACCACAAAATAGTATATATATATATATATATACTCAAACAATATTACATTTTCAGGGCGTTAAATTTAAGGCTATTCTTAAGAAGAGGCATATGCCCTCATATTATGGTCGTGAGCTTCTTAGCAAGCTCCAAATGCTTACCTAAGGCTCCAAAAGTGTAGAGTAATATAGGAAAGAGATGAAAATTTGCATAATGAGAGCTAACATCCATGAGGAAGAGAGAGCCACTATAGCTAGGTTTCAAGGAGGCCTTAATAGAGAAATTGGTGATGTAGTTGAGCTTCTACCTTATGTAGACTTAGATGATATGGTACAACAAGCCATGAAGGTAGAACAACAACAAAAGAGAAAGGCTCATATAGAAAATATTCTTCAAGTTATCCTAGCGAGACCTCTAGTTGGAAGGGTAATAGGAATAAGGAAGAGGATAGTGAAAAAGATAAACAAAAAGAAAATAAGTCCACCTTGTAACGCCTTATATTTCTTTCCTTAATATATGATAAATTTTCATAAAAATTTAAATGGTAAAGTAAATTTTCTTTCAAAAACTCTCTAATAAGAAAGAGACATTGAAATGATATAAGGTTCATAGAGTAAAATTTCATTAATTCATAAGTACTTTAGAAAAACAAAGATTCTAAAATTTTATCAGCAACTAAAATTAATAGTAGTTTTACATTTGTTTCAAAAGAATGCTATAGAACTGAAAATATCCATTACATAACTCAAAATAACTAAGTCCTATAGCAGTTCTCATCCATTCATGCACTATGAGCCTGGTACTATTCATCCTGGTTTCCTGAAAAATATTGTGTATGCAACATCCTGTGCTTTGTATCATGCTTGTAGTATATCATTGAGAAAAATTTGTAGTACTTTGTGAGCAGAAAGAAACCGTGTATGTACAGTAGCCCCTGATGTCAACAGTGACATCATGCAGATGTCATAGGTGATATCACGCTGATGTCATAGGTGACATCACGCTGATGTGATTAGCGACATCATGCTGACATCATCACTTATATCACATTGACGTTGACATCTTCAAAAAATTTTCTATAAATAGGGGGCTTCACATGAAATTTTCATTCCTATCCAAGGTTCTCAAAAGTTCCAAGGCTATATCTCACCATTTTCTCTCATACTAAACCTCCTCTGTGATTCTACGTCCGTTCTAAAGGATTTTAAGTAAGTTTCTCTATGTTTGAAGTTAGATTTCCCATTCGTTTCTCTTTTTCTTCTTTTTCTTATAGATGTTAATGATGTTTTTAGGAAAACCTCCGTTCTAGAGTTAAATCATCGGTTAAATCTTTGTAAAAGCTCTGTTTTGAGGTAAAGGGGCTCTACTTTATCATTTTGTTATGTTTATTACTTGTATTCTCATAGATCTTGTCATGTATGTGATTATATGTGGAATAATCCTTGTTTTATGAGAAATAATCAGTGAAAAAGTGAGAATAATTAGCTGTTTATGTGATTTTATAATGAATACATGGTGAAAATGTGATATTATGTTCAAATAGGGCATGATAAGGTATATTAAGGATGGTTGATATAATTTTAATGATTTTATGATGTGAAATATACAAAGAGATGGATGTTTCATGTTTGAATATATTGTGTTTCATATAAAAATGATGTGTAATATGAATATGTCATGGTTTAATGTATATGATGAAAGGTATGTGGAAATATAATGAAAAATATGTGTGAACACGAGAAATGTCATATGTGAACATGTGAATATGCTTGAAAGAGTATAAAATGGAAAAAGATATGATGTAAATAATTACAGAGATACACTAAGGGAGTGGAAGATAGAGACGATATGAGATATCTTGGAGAAATGTAGGGTAGTGAGTGACATTCAGGATTGTGCACGGAATATTGTGTTAGAATGCACCACATGGCCACACACTCATTTCTCGACTTGACTCCTGACCATTACCTTTGCTAAAAGGCCGTCTATTGAATACGTTGTATCCGTATTGCATTGGGCCATCCGGCGACTATTTACATGGATGTGTAAGACCTTGAGATAAAGGCATTGGATAACTGTGGCCATAGGGCGCGGTTAAAAGTAAAACAAATTATGAATCTGTAGAATATAATATGTGTTTGTGTGTTGAGATAAGAACATGCTTTATATAACACATATTCATTACAAAACACATCTTATCATGATTAAAGAAAACATCATGGCATTACATATCACAGTGTCATATAAAGCATATTCTCATATCAACACATATTATATTCCACATATTCACAATTTCTTTTACTTTTATTCGCGCTTACCGCGCCCTGTGGCCACAGTTATCTGATGCCTCTATCCCGAGGTCTTACACATCTATATAAATAGTCACTGGATGGCCCAATGCAATACGGATACAACGCATGCAATAGCAGCCCCTTAGCAAAGGTAATGGTCAGGAGTCAAGTCGAGAAATGACTGTGTGGCCATGTGGTGCATTCGAACACAATATTTCGTGCACAATCCCGAATGTCACTCACCACCCTATATTTCCCCAAGATATACCATATCGTCTCCATCTTCCACTCCCCCAGTGTATCTCTGTAACTATTTACATCATATCATTTTCCATCTCATACTCTTTCAAGTATATTCACATGTTCACATATGCCATTTCTTATATTCACACATATTTTTTATCATATTTCTACATACTTTTCATCATATACATCAAACTATGGCATATTCACAATACACATCATTTTTACATGAAACACAATATATTCGAACATGAAGCATCCATCGCTTTGTATATTTCATATCACGAAATCATAAAATCATATCAATCATCCTCAATATACCTTATCATGCCCTATTTGAATATAATATCACATTTTCATCATGTATTCATCATAAAATCACATAAACAGCCAATTATTCTCACTTTTCACCGATTATTTCTCATAAAATAAGGATTATTCCACATATAATCACATACATGACAAGATCTATGAAAATACAAGTAATAAACATAACAAAATGATAAAGTAGAGCTCCCTTTACCTCAAAATAGAGCTTTTACAAAGATTTAACCGAAGATTTAACTCTAGAATGAAGTTTTTCCTAAGAACACCATGAACATCTATAAGAAAAAGAAGAAGAAGAGAAACGAATGGTAAATCTAACTTCAAACTTAGAGAATCTTACTTGAAATCCTTTAGAACTTACTAAGAATCACAGATCTGAAGAAAAATCTAAGTTTAGGAGGTTTAGTATGAGAGAAAATGACGAGATATAGCCTTAGAACCTTTGAGAACCTTGAATAGAAGTGAAGAAATAAAAATTTCATCTAAAACCCTTTTTTTATAGAAAATTTTCGTCAAAAATACTATTCACTGCCTTACTGTTTATGTCAAAAACATTGTTCGCGGTCACTGTTCATGCCAGAAATATTGTGCACACGTACTGTACACGGATGTGACGTCAGCCATGACGTCATGATGATGTCACTGATGATGTCATCATCACTGTACATACGCAGTTTCACTGTTCATACGTATTTTACTGTTCATAGCCATTTTTACTGTTCACTTTTTTTTTTAATATAAATTCTATCCAAATCTATTCTAATTATACTTTAACAGACATTATTTTATTTAAATCAAAGTACAGGATGTTACACACCTCACATTTTAGAGAAAAGGATAATAAGTACCCTATGTCCCAAGTTAGCAAGCCTAAGTCCAAATGAAGGTAGTTCAAAAACCTCCTCCATTAAGTGTTTCAAGTGCCTAGCTAGAGGGCATATAGCTTCTTAATGCCCAACTAAGAAAACTATGATATGTAGGGGCAAAGATCATTACTTTAGTCAAGAGGAAGAAACTGGTTCCTTTTCTTCTTCTAGTGAGGGAGCGAAATATACTAGTGGAGAGAAAGCTTGTGGAAGTGAGGGGGACCTTTTAATCATTATGAGGCTTTTAGGTGGCCAAGTAAGAGACTTAGATGAGTCTCAAAGAGAAAACATCTTCCACACTAGGTGCTATGTGAAAGGAAAATTATGTGCCCTAATTGTGGATGGGGGAAGTTGTACCAATTGTGCTAGTGTGAGGCTAGTTGAGGAACTAGGATTAGAGACTACCCCACACCCTAAGCCATACAAACTTCAATGGCTAAATGAAGAGGGTGAGATGTTAGTAGATAAGCAAGCCAAAATAAGATTCTCTATAGGTAATTACAAAGATGAAGTATTGTGTGATGTAGTTCCTATAGAGGCTGGCCATATTTTGTTAGGAAGGCCATGGCAATTTGACAAGAATGCCAACTATAGTGGGACCTCTAACAAAATAACCTTTGTCCATGAGTCTAAGAGGATCACTTTGATTTCTCTAACTCCTAAGCAAGTAATGGAAGATCAATTAAAAAGGGACAAAGAGAGGGAGGCCATGGGCTTGCCAAGAGGTCAATGGCCTAATAAAAAGGAAAAAGGTAAAAAGAGAGTTAGAGAAGATGAGGGCAACTATGAGCTTGCCTTAAGTCTCAAGAAGAAGGGATTTCTTACCAAGATGTAAGATGTGAAAAAAAATCCTTTATAGTGGTCAACCATTATGTCTAAAATACCATATGAGTCCTTTGACTCTTACCACTACTCCTTCTTCTTTGGATAGAAGAGTCAAGGCTCTTCTACAAAATTTTGAAGTTGTGTTCCCAAAGGAAATTCCTAAAGAACTACCACCTAATTGAGGGATAACACAAGAAGTAGATTGGATACGAAATGTCTTTTACCCCTTAAGATTTCAGGTACCTCATTCCTTGTACATATAGGACTTGGTAGAATTAAGATTTTCTTATGTTCTTTTGAATTGTGGTACTATGGACATAGATCGTTTGTTATAATTTTTGAGTCTAGGCATTTAGGAACACATATGTTATGTATGAACTCGCTTCGATTTCCATTTAGTAATTACATGCTACATGTGAGGTCCAATTCATTAGGCATGTTAAGCAATAGGTCAAGTGTCTTCTCATTAATTAATAATGCAATCATATTAACACATGATCTTGTGCATAATGATGAGTTCATACCACAAATTAGAATGCATGTATCTCACATTTCTTATAGTTCAACTTTGTTAAGACATTACACTTCATGTACTAATAACCATGTCTTTCATAGTTTTGTATGTTCTTTCTTATGGGCATATCTCATTAATTTTTGTATTAACTTTTGTAATAAAAAGCTAAGGTTCAAGAGGCTAATCTTTGATTCAGGTGGGTTCTTTCCATAAATAAGCACCTGAGACTTCTTTTGTATCCTTTGCTTTGTAGGCAAACTTGATGGCTTGTATGAGCAGCTTAAGGATGCTTCAAATTCATGGTCGAATTCTTTCCAAGAAGGAGGGGATGATGCGATCCTAGAAGTCAGAGGATCACACATGTATACACTTTTTGTATTGGCTTTGTTCATGTCTAGAATAGTTTGTTTTGGGCCTTGTATTTTGGCCATGGGCTCGGGAAGCCCATTGGACTTTGGGGTGGAGTCTTTTATATTTTTGTTTGGGCTTGTATTGGGCTATGTTTCTGGGGATGTATTCAGCCCAAATTCCCATCTCCTTTCTTTTCTTTGTTTTGAGGCCCATTAGAGATCATTTTGGGCTTTGAGATGGCTTGCCTATATACAGGTTAAACTCCTTTGTAATTTTCAGATTTTAGATTCATTTGATGCATTGTGCATTTTTCTCCTCCCTTGTGAGTTGAGTTTTTCTCTGAATTTTCTCTTTAGAAAATTCATAACACTACTATTATCATGGATTCTTCCATGTAGTGAGTGCAAACTTGACTTATCTTTAATCCTTTGAAGTGGTGCTACATCAATATTTCCTCCTTCTTGCTTTCCATTTACAATTTTGTTTTTTCTTTTTGTTAGAATACGTGATTTGAAGCATATATCATGGCTGGTCTATCTCTTGGAGATCCAATTATTTGGTCTTTCTTGAAGATCTTCTCAAGAAACACATCAACTTGGCATTTTTTGTATCTTTTTTTCAATTGGCTAACACCGAATATAATTCTAAGGTTTATTCTTTTGACCCCTAGACATTCTTTGGATTATTGCTAAAGTTGAACATGTTTAACAATGTGAAAGAATAAAAATTTAAATGAACGATTTATTAAATATATTAAAAAATTCTTCATAGCTAAAGAATTATTAATGGATAGACTAATTCAATGACAACTACAATAAAAAAACTAAAATGAGACTTTTCATTTAATCTTATCATATTAATCTTTGGAGAATCTTTGAAAATGGTTCATATGTTTCAATTGAAGATGTAAACACCAAGTAAACACTATTGGTGTTTACAATCAAAATTTATAAAATCATATCTAACGTAAGATTAAGTTGATTATTATTATTATTATTATTGTTAATAAATAAACTTTTAATAGATAATTTCTGATTATAAAAAATTGAAACATAAATTTTAGATATAATTATAATAATCGATTAATGATTAGATTAAGTAATCAATGCTTAATTTTTCTTAGAAGAAAGTCTCAAGATTTTTATTTCATTTTTTGTTTGTTTTTCATTCAGTTTAATCTAAATCCGACCCGGGATATACAAACACTTTACTACTGGAAAATCTTGTTTAAGCGATACAGAACCGCTTATGACTTAAAATAACTTTCGTTGGTTTAAGATTTGTACTTTATGTATTATACTAATGGTTTAAATAAGATTAATGATTTTAAACAAAAAAATTATAATAACTTTTATAATTTATTTTTAAAATAAATTATATGAAAACTAACTTTTAACGTAATAGACCTACCCCATCACAATCTTTGTATTATCAATGTCACTGCCAAATATATGTTAACACTGATCTATATAATATTAACATGTATGATTTCATGTGTTTCAAACGAGAGTTACTTCTTAGATTAGAGAAAAGCCGAATTCTTTCATTCAAATTAACTTTTTTGAAAACATGAAAACCTAGAAAAATGATTAATTTTATGTTATGTTGTTAAGTGTACTAATTATACCTTAATCAATTTTATAAAGATTGCTTATAAAAATCACCAAGCATAATATTGTATTAAATAATACGGCAGCGTGACTCATAGGAGGTAACTAGAGCATATTGTAGGCATTAAATAATGTTAGAAGAGTAATTTTAATTTTTTTATTCTTTTAAATCTTCTTGATTATTAAATAATATTATATATATATATATATATTTAATATTTTAAAACAATAAACACATGTATTTTTTATTTAGTATTTACTTTATAAAATATGTAAGACTATTATTAAACTATAAATACGAGATATATCAAAGTTCATTTTTGAAATATATCTCTCTGTATGTATGTGTGTGATTATGCTTAATATTTTTTCTCATAAACATACGATTTAAAAAATTTATTAATTATTAATTAATAGACTATTAAATAATTAAAAATAAATAATTTTCTTAAAAATAATTTTTTAATTTATTTTGTCTCTCTCTTTGTTAAATAAATCTTTCATTTTTAAAAATAAATCACTTATATAATTTATTTAAAGAAAGTATCTTCTAATTTACTTTAAATTCATGTATATATTGTACCAACCGTGAAAATTTTATATCTAATGAACTCATAAGTATTATGATCACCAGCTAGCTCCTGTGTATATGTAAACAGAAATATTTTGTGTATTATTTTACGTGAACTTTTTTAAATATATATATATATATAATTATATACAATTAAATAAAAAAATATTAAATATATATATATTTTTTGATTTTAAAACTGGACTAAAAGCTCAACACAAACAAACTAAGCACTAGGCATTTGTCACAAAGTATCTAACCCATCAAATCTAAGAAAAGGCAATAGAAAAATAAGAGCCCTATAAAATAGAGAGGTCTGTAACTCATGATCAAAGCTAACTTTAGCTAAACAATCAGCACACTCATTTACTTCTCTAAAATATTAAATATTTTCTTTATCTTATGCTAAAATATTAAATAATATTTACGTATTTTTAAAAAAATTACTAACCCTATTTTTTATTAATATAAAATTAACCATATTCTTAGCTCACAGTTTTGTCTCAAATAACTCTTCTGTCAATATAAAAAGTTTCATGTATATCTGTTATTATAAATTTAAAAATTTACTTGTTATAACCCTTCTGTCAATATTTATTATTTATCAAAATTAAAATAATTAAATTTAGTTTTTATCTTTGATGTTATTTTTTATTTTAACTCTTATAATTGTATCATATTTTGACCGTTTATATACAAATTTTACATTTTAGTCTCTCTATAAAATATATTATTTTTTATTTTGAGCCTGTATAGAAAAATATTAATATCATTATAACATCAATAAACTACAAGGATCAATTAATTTATAAAATATTTTTATTTAAAAATAAATATAATATTTCTTACAGTAGCTAAAGTTACAAAAGTTTATTCAGATCTAAAAGGTAAAACTATTATTTAACCTAGATTTTATCTTATACAAAATATCGTTATCCAATATACAACAGAAAAGAAGTACATAATATTAACTTGTACCGTTATGTTTCATATTTGAATTAAACAAGATTGATTAATTTATTTTTTCTGAGAGAAGAGCCATATACTTTTCTTTCGATCTGAAATATATTGTCAAACGTTAGTACATTTGTTGAGTTGAGGTACAAGTTATTTTTGACATTAATTACTTTTATTTTTTTGATAAAATGTACTATATTCCTTCTTAATTAAAAATTTTGATGTCTTCTTTTATACGTGAAATAATTTTCACTATTAATATTATATTAACAGATAAAGATATTAATAGTTTAACTTAAAAAATATTATTTTTAAAATTTTAAAATAATAAAAAAATTACAACAGTTAATCTAAAGTAGATATAAAATATTATTTTAAATTTACAGATATTTTAATAAATACTTTTTTTATATTTTATAATTTAATTTGAGATTATTGTTTTTTATTTTCTTTCTCATTTTGGCATGTATAGATATTGTTCTCATTTAATAGTAATAAGAATTACTCAGAGACTTATTACTATGTTGATGATAAGTTTATTTTAAAACAATATTAAAAATATTTAAAGAGAAAATAAAAAAAGATAAATGTAAATAATTAATAACAATTATAATTAAATTATGAAAATTATTGCAATAATTAGAACCTTGCATATAAAATTAAGAATTAATAATAATAATTATGTTGATGTAATTTGTAAAAAATATTTAACTTTTTGAATTTTAAGTAAAAATATATATTAAAATTAAAAATAATTGTGTACGTATAATATTAAAATGTTGATATTAAATTATAATAATTATTAAAAAATTACTCAAAAAATTGCATATAAAAATTAAGAATTAATAAAAATTACTATGTTGATGGCATGTTTATTTTAAAGTAACATTAAAATTATTCAAAGAGAAAATGAAAAAGTTAAAAAAATAGGTAAATTAAATAATTAATAATACAATTATTATAGAATTATGAAAATTATTGCAATAATTAGAAACTTAACCTTAACCTTACATATAAAATTAAGAATTAGTAATAATAATTATGTTGATATAATTTTATAATTTTTTTTGACAAAATTAATATTTTTATTCTTTATCTTTAAAATAAAATTTGATATCTAAATATATTAATTGTATATTTATTGAAAAGTTATCAAACACATTATTTAACAAAAATTATTTCTAAAATAACTTTTTTTTTTTAATTTTTCATCCAATTAAATTTAAATTCGACTAAAGTCTCGCACTTAGATGTAATAAATGATTCTATTATTAAAATTTTTTTGCATAAATAATAATTTGAACCTGAAATCTTACTTAATACTCAATCACTTATTATTCGGACTAACTTTCATTAGTATTTTTGAAATAACTTAATCTTTACACTCAAATAACATAAAATAATTTATAAATAAAGCATGAAAAATAGATATTTATAGAAAAAAATAATAAATAATATATGTTTGCAGCGAGATGATATAAAAAATGAAAAATGTAGTGATATGAATATAAAAAAATAGAAAAAATGAAAAATGTTACTTATATTAACACTTTGGAGCGTTTATGAGTCAAAATTTTAAATTAATCTCTACTCAACGAAGCAGATGTATAACAAACAAAAGGGAAAATGAACAGTGACTAGCTAGTACCTCGATGGTTGAAATTGTGTCACTTACTTGCCAAACTCATCATGGTATTTCCTTTTTTCATGGTTTTAAATTGGTTTTGCATAACTAATTTCTTAGAAATTAAAAAAGCATTGTATGTGAAATAATTATAATTATTAATATTAAATTTTTAAAATATTTAAAAACCATATTCCTCGTATAAATTTCAAATTTATGTATTACTATGTGCAGCACCTTCGCACAATGCCTACACTCCAATTTGGTGTCATATTCGGACCGCACAAGAAACCAACATGAACATACATCGCATGATTTCATCATCATCTTTTGTATTTTCTTGTACAGCCTCCCTACATATTCAATCTTGATCAACCATGAACCATAGTATAGCACATCACACAAACACACACCTTAGAAAACAGACACCAACCTTTACCTCCCTCTCCAGTTTCCTTTCCTTCGTTGGTGGGTTCTCCTTTTGCATTCTCATCCAACCATGATCTATACATTCTAACTTCAACTTTAACCCCACTAACAAATCCACTCTCTCTTTTCTGTTGCCAACTTTTTCTTTATTCTTCATCCCCACCCTATTTCTGAGACCGAGATCCGTGACACCCTTTTGCATTTCTTCTCATGTGCATGTTTTCTTTTTGGTCTTGTTCTGAGCATTTGGGCTGTTATTCTCATCGACCCTTTATTTGTTTTGAGTCTTAAATTGGGCTGTTGCTGAAAAGTTTGGTACTTGTGCATTTCTTGCTCAATATTTGTTTGCTTATTACCATTAAAGTTTGTAGAATTGATTGTGGTGAAATTGATTTTGAATAGTTAAATGTGAATGGTATATGTGCTTAAATTGATTTGAAATATAATTTTGTATAACGCGTAGTTTTTAATTAAAAAGTAGTAGATTTGATTCTGGAACTTTTAAACAAACGGAATTTGGGGTTGTGTGTGTGTTCCTTCTGCTTTTTTGGTATTATTTGTTGAGTTTGGGGGGGTGTTAGTAACTTGGTTGCCTTTCAATGGGGTGTTTGGATGAGGGGCATTTCAATGGGGAGCTTGAAAATGGAATGAGTATTGGATGTGGTGAAGTGGGTTTTGAGGAAGAGGGAAACACAGTTACAGCTGCCATTGAGGATGCTGTGAAGGTGCTGTTGTTGGGTCTTGGGGAAGATATCAACAGGGAAGGTCTTAGGAAGACACCACTTCGTGTTGCCAAGGCGCTTCGGGAAGGAACCAGAGGTGACTATGTTTATATCAACTTTTTGGACTAACGGTTTTTATTTACTTTTGAAAGGGTTGAACCGTTGAAGTGAATTTGTATCAATCATGGTAGTTTAATTGATGATTCATTTAGGAATCAGTTATCTGTTTAATAACTTAAACATCTTAGTAATTGTTATGATTTTTTTTGAAAAGAAAGGTTTCTATCTAGTAGTTGCAGTATCATTGTCATTAGTGTAGTGTTTTTTCCCACGTTACTGTACCTTCTTAAGATTAAGATGGTAAATGGTGATGCGGATTATACTCTTTTATCTTTGCTGTCTTGTCTTTTTCAAGAACTTGAATTCTTTCTGATGCAGTATCTAAATATGGATCTGAAGTTAGTTGTATATGGTAGTTGGCTGGGTATATGTACTACTTATTCATCTTTCAACAGCTTGTGGAAGTTGAAGATTTAACTTTACAAAGAATAATATGGAGAAAAAAATTGATTGCACTTATGGTAATTCATCTGTTTTAATTGGATATACTCTGTGTTTGTTGCACAAGTCTTTCTGTATTCCTAATGTCTTTTCCGAAACAGGCTGGACTCCCTTGTGGAGTGGGAAGAATTGAAGGGTGTGTACTTTAGAAGTTATGGTACTAAATATAATCCATGTGGAGGAAATCTTGTTGATTTTATATATGTACTCTCTCTCTCTCTCTCACACACACACACACACATAGAGAAAGAGAGAACAAAATGGTAGTTCAGTCCTGTTGAGGCAATTGCTAGAAGCTTTTTATGCTTTGTACCTTTGACATGCCTTTTCATTCTCCTGAATGCTTTAGAGAATTTTTAAGTTCCCCTTTGATATTATGTATGATGTGTTTAATAGACTGAGAAAAGGTTTTAGCATCCGATTTTCTTCCTTCTGAAACATATAAGCAACCAAGATATTTATTCTATTCGCTAACCATCCAGTTTCTTTACCTCTGGGATCTATAAGCTATAGTTAAATTAAGAATAGACATAGTGATTACTGATTAGCGTTTTTTTAAATAGCTGCTTAATAAGTTCCGAATTACATTAAGCACTTACTTGTTTTCTTCTTCCTCCATATTTGGTTTCTTGCTTTATCCATTTGGCATTGTATAAAATTAAAAATTGTCATATTTCCTAGCATAATGTTATTTCCAAAATTGAGGAAATTGTTTTTCCCAGGTTACAGACAAAAAGTGAAGGACATTGTCGAAGGTGCTTTATTCCCTGAAGCTGGCTTAGATAATAATAGAATTGGTCATGCAGGGGGTGCAGGTGGACTTGTGATTGTCCATGATCTTGACCTTTATTCCTATTGTGAATCTTGCTTGCTACCATTCCAAGTAAAGTGTCATGTGGGTTATGTCCCTTCTGGCCAAAGAGTTGTAGGTTTAAGCAAGCTCTCTCGCGTGGCAGATGTATTTGCTAAACGGCTCCAAGAGCCTCAGCGTCTGGCAGATGAGGTGTGTTCAGCATTGCATCAGGGAATAAAGCCAGCAGGTGTTGCTGTCATTCTTCACTGCACACATATCCACTTTCCAGACATAGAATCAATCTTTCTTGAATCTTACCAACAAGGGTGGGTTAAGACACTTGTTTCGTCGGGTTCTGGGGTTTTTGAACACAAAAATGCAGATGTATGGACTGATTTCTTTTGCCTTCTTAAATTCAGTTGTATTGATATAGAAAAATTTCGTCTGAGAGGATCATTTGACCAACGCTGGTGTCCATCTCTGTCTTCTCTTTCTACTGAAGTTTCCTCCAAAATTGGACCCATCAATCCTGTAATGGTCGGCGCAGTATCTTCAATTCTCAATTGTTTGGGAGAAGATTCAGTAAGGAAAGAGCTTGCAGGAACTCCTAGCAGATTTGTGAAATGGCTGTTGAACTTCCAAAGCATTGACATGAATGTGAAGCTGAATGGTTCCCTTTGTGGAGGGATAGATACTTTGAACATCAATAGGGAGGTAAACTTCAATGACAAACAAATACACTCTGAGTTGAACTTGCCTTTTTGGTCTCAATGTGAGCACCATATACTTCCATTTTATGGTGTTGTTCACATAGGATACTTCCTTTCAGAAAGTTATAATCCCATTGGAAAATCCATTTTACAGTCTCTAGTTCATTTTTATGGTTTCAAACTCCAGGTTCAGGAAAGACTTACTAGGCAGATAGCAGAAACCATTTCACCACTGTTAGGTGGACATGTAATAGTAGTTGTAGAAGCTAGCCATACCTGTATGATTTCTAGGGGAATTGAGAAGTTTGGAAGTAGTACTGCTACTGTTGCGGTAGTAGGACGCTTTTCAACTGACATTGCTTCAAGGACCGTGTTCTTGCAGAGTCTTAGCGCTACACCTTCTGGGGGGCAATAATTCCTGTTGGAGCTCACTTGAAATGATTTTGGCAGTGATTCCCTTCTTTCTCTGCATTTGTGGAGGTTTTTCTATCAGCAGTTCAGCAGCCTATACATTGATCAATTCAACAAATCCCCTTTCAGGAATAATTTCAGTGCATTACAAAGTAACCTGAATTTTGTTCTGGTGGAACATGCTTACACTCAGAAATAGTCTTGTGATTGATAGCTAGATCTTCATATTTTGTCGTGTCTATGTGAGCGTATACTATAAATCCCTTGAGGGAAATTCAAGGAGTGAGCCATTTGTCCAGATTTATGCTAGCAGACTTTGCTCCTAAATTATCATTTATATTTGTTGACCCTGAAAATTTTTCTCAATTTAAAAATTACAATGGTGGTTACTCAATTTCATTATTTTATATGAAGGTTCAGAAAGGAAAGATTCAAACTTTATTGTTGTACCGGCAAATGCTTTGACTGCCATGGAAATGGAGTGATAGAATGGATCACTAATAGCTTTTACATGCTTGAACTGATAGTTATATAGATCTTGTTAATTCTGTAAAAATCAAGTAGCAAAGAATGCTGCTTCTTGAGTCAAGTTGCAGAAAGACAAGACATTAACACTGAGGCACAGACCTTAATAGAACTACTTTTAATATTTGCCTCTTGGATTAACTGTTACCCACGTGTCCAGCTGAAGTTCATTGATTATTGAAGACAGTGTAGAATCCAAAAGCATTTGCTTCCATCTGCAATTGTGGCCAGGATCTTGTTTTAATTCTTGTATAACTATGGGTTGGATTTCAATTCATCAACAAACAACTTATGCGTTCAACTAGATAGTTTGATCAACATGAATTTTTTATCATGAATTAATTTCTATTCAGAATGTTGAAGTTTCCCCCTTCACAAATATTTTTTTAGAGTTGAACCTTCAGCACTACAAAAGTTTCTTCATGAAGTAGTCAAAATGCTGTTTTAGTCTCTAAAATATCATGTGAGTCATTTTAGTCTCAAACTTTACTGAATAATAGTTGCTTTACTATCTAAAACTACAAAATTAAGGATTAAAGTGACCGACTTTTGAAAATGTTGAGGGTTAAAATGATATTTATTATTATAACATTAGATATTAAATTGACCACTGTTTATAGTTTTAGGAATTGTTTTAATATATTACTTTTTCTTGCTGATTGAGTTTAAACTTATTATTTGAAATCCCTCCTACTTCTTTGAAATTTACTTGTTTGAATAGATAGAAGGTAGAAAGATAATATTAACAACTTCTTTATGAATATATTTTCTAATGAATGATGTTTATTCTCTATATACTTATTCTTAGGATGTAAAATGATATTTTTGGACACATTAATTGCACTTGTATTGTTAAAAAAAAAAATAATACGAGTTTTATGTTTAAACAATGAATAATCTTCTAGCTAGTTAGTTGGTGTTTTACTTGTTGAGAACAACAGTTCCTTGGGGCCACGTATTATGCTTCTATTGTTGAGATGGTTATTGAGTTTTATTTTATTTTTATTGTTGAATCGTGAGATGATATTTGTTGCAATGAGATAACATTGTCCAATGATAATTTTTTTTTCTCTATAGATCTTGCATGACTAGTATCATAGTAATCAATTAACCTAAAAATATTTATCTTTATTATAAAGTAGACTCTAAGGCTAGTGACTCCTACATGATATTTGAACTCCCCCCCCCCCCCCCTCTGAATATGACTTTATAGGATCAACTTGAAAATGAGCACAAGAGTAAATGCTTAACATAATATTTCTTATATAAAAGCGTCTAATTGCACCTATGTAAATCATTTGATATATTGATTTACCAAACTTATCTTTTGATAAGATAATATGCAAGGGTGCACAAGTGTTCATAACTTTTTGAGTCATTCATTTTGAGCTTCATTAGTAATTACTTGTTGTAATTTCTATTAATGAATGAAAGTTGCATGTTTTTTTGTGCTTGATCTTTATGAAGGAATAATTTTAGTTCTCCCATTAAGCTCATATTACATCATTCTTCATGTAGTTAGAAAATTTCATAGCAAGATGGAGATTCATTTGTAACACTGAAGTTGATATTATCTACGCAAAATTTGAATTACAATGAAATCCTTGTTCGAATATTTCTTGAAAGAGTTGTATTAACTTTTTTACCCCTATAATAATACTAAATGTATAAAAAGCCATTTTAGTAATATCATCTTCATTTCTATTTCTTCTTTTTAAATTTTTATAATTTATTAGTTTTATTATCCAAATTTAATTTAAATACACTAACAATATTTTTTTTTTAAATATCTAATCATGAATTATTATTATTATTATTATATATATACATATATTTACAAGTCATTAATTCTATAATAATTAATATAAAATTCTTTACATATACTAACATTATATATGAAAATTAAATTCTTATTTTTATTAAATTTTTTATCCTATGTGTGGCTCTCAATGTTTAAGACACTACATATTAGTTAACTTTGAAAGTATATTTTTGACTTTGTGGATATCATGAAATTTTCGTTTTCATTCCTTTTAAATTCCTGTTACATATCCATCGATGCAAGGAAAAGAAAATATGATTCAAGTGAGTTTTTTTTTATCATGTATATTATTAAATAAAAATTATAAATATATGGTATAGTTATTTTTAAATTTATTATATTCTATAATTGAAAATATAAATATTTAAATTATTAATGGTAAAATTTTTTAAATTAAAAATTTTAATAAAACAATATTCAATACTAAATAATCATATAACATAATTAAAGAAAAAATAAATAAATTATATAATATGTAAACTATTTACAACTAAAAGTCTAGAAACTGAACATTGAAGATTATCTATACAGGTGAAAGGGATTTTAAATGAACTTGTTTGTTAGGCGTACAAAATTAATTTCACAAACAATATGACATATAACATATAAGTACATGAGAGAAATTTTACATAATTAAGACAATGAATATTCTATAAAATAAAATATATTTAAAAAAATTATTTTTAATTTTTTCATAATAAAGTTCACTAGTTCTAAGCAATTAGATTCCCAAATCACCTTTTGATAACTTTTCAATATGGCCAAATGGAGACTTCAAAAAATTACTTTCAATTCAACATAGAGAGCAAACTCGTTGCCATCAAAATAAATGAACTCTATTAGCATTTACCACTACAATCTTGTATAATACCACCACAACTCATATGGTTCATCCTAAACTTACCATTTACATTAATTTTACAATACTCAAAAGACGGTAGATCCTATGGCATCTCATGAAAATGGGAGAATTTGAGAACTAGTTTAAAATTAGCAAAGAACAACCCTCTTTAGATTGATTGATGAAAGCCAAAATATGTTGATACTTAATTTGTTCTTATCAAAGAGTATACTATTCCTCCATTGTCAAAGATTCCAAAGAATGAATAAATAGAAAATACAATTTATGTGTCAAGCTAAGGTAGCAATCCAAATAGTAATAGAGTCATGAAAATTAAATGGACAAATGACATTCCTAACTGAACCCAAACTTTTTTAAGGTAAGAAATTTTTGTGACAATGGTTAATGTCTTTAAGCTCATGAGAATGCGTAGAACAAGAACTTAAGGAAGTAAATTCATAATGATGATGCAAAGCAATAGTGGAAAAAGATTCATGACCAATAAGTCAAATGAAAAATCTAACTTTGTACATTACTAGCAACTTCCAAACTTAATCAAGATCAGAATTGGTAAGGGGTTAGATCTCAAATCGTTGAGTCAAACATAAGTTGTCTTTGTAAAGTAAGTCTTTATTGTACTTCTCCAATACCACTGGTCTTCAATACTTCTAATTGTTAGCCCAGGGAGTTGGTGTATATTGTAACACCCTAACTTTTATTGCACTTTTTGTTGTTTTTTTTTTCAAAATGGAAGATTTTTATTTTTTAAGACAGCAATATTTACCGCTTCAGCGAGAAATGTCTTGCTCAAGCGAGATTGTTTGATCTGGACAGGGATGCTCTTTCTCGCTTGCCTCTAGAGGATTATTGCTCAGGCAAGAATGGATAAAGATTGCTCAATTGTACTCTTGCTCAGGTGAGGAGCCCTCTCACTCAATCGAGAATGGGCAACAGAATAGAAGCCCTCTCACTCAATCAAGTTGCGCTCAAGCGAATCTTTTTCATTCAGGTGAAAGTGATCTCGCTTAGGCGAGAAGTATCTCACTTAGGCAAAAATATCAGCAAATGTGTAGAAAATTTTTGTCTAGTTTTCTCGCTTAAACAAGAATGTCTCACTCAGGTGTGTAATAGCCCGGCAACTTATTCGGGACTGACGACTGTCCCCATAAACCAACATGAGACTTTTCAATGTGCCTTGTCCTCACTCGCACACTTCCCAGGAACTTCCCAAAAGGTCACCTATCCTATAATTAGTCCAAGTTAAGCACACTTAACTTTGGAGTTCTTAAGTGATAGGCCATTGAAAAGTAAATGCATTTTGTAAGTATAGGTAGTCCTAATCAATTCCTTTAAGCTATCCTTAACTTTATACATAGTCTCTGGATCCCCCTCTCATTCTGATGTAAGTTTGATTCATTCATGTGCCCTTTACCACCGAAAGCCTGCCAGGTAGCCGCTCCTTGTCTTGCCAGGTAGCCGCTCCTTGTCTGTGCCACATTGCACCGGCGATCACTCTCTGCCCTCGCCTAGCGCCTGGGTGTCACATGCCCACTAGCTTCCTCTTGGTTCGTCCTTGAACCACACCGTACTAAGAGAGGCGCCTGCTCTAATACCATTATTGTAATAGCCTGGCAACTTATTTGGGACTGACGACTATCGCCACAAACCAACACGAGACTTTTCAGTGTGCTTTGTCCTCACTCGCACACTTCTCGGGAACTTTCCAAAAGGTCACCCATCCCATAATTGGTCCAAGTTAAGCACACTTAACTTTGAAGTTTTTAAGTGATAGGATACCAAAAAGTAAATGCATTTTGTTAGTATAGGTAGTCCTAATCAATTCTTTTAAGCTATCCTTAACTGTATACACAATCTCTGGATCCCTCTCTCATTCATATACCCCTTACCGCCAGAAGCTTGCCAGGTAGCCGCTCCTTGTTCGTGTCACATTGCACCGACGATCATTCTCCGCCCTCGCTTAGCGTATGGAAGATGGAGACAATTTAGGAAATATTTGAAAAATGCAAGGTGGTGACTACTATTCGATATAGTTACCGATAAATCCATGTTTTGATATGTTTTGACTTATATGATACACTTGAAACTTATTTTATGGGTGTTCCACACTAATTTTATTATTAATTTTCATAATTAAGCATAAAAGAACTACTAATGCATTATGGAAACATTCTGAGTAAAAATCGGGTAAATGCAGTTGAACTTGTGAGCAAGCACGATCATGCTTCGCACTCTTCATGGGTGTGCTTTGTATTCAAGCATGGTCATGCTACTTGAATTTGAGATCAAATTTTAAAATTTAATTTTTAAATTTTGAGAGTTTGAATCCAGATAAAGCTTGAAAAATTTGAAGGATATTTTAGCTAAGATTTTGAAAGTTGGCAAAACCAATTTCCATCTAAGAGATAAAACTTATCTATTGAAGGCTATAACACCTTAAATTTAATTTTAAATAAATAATACTTTCACAAATTTAGAATAATAAAAGTTTCATGAAATATTTTAAGATAGAGAAAGGGTTACAAGTTTATATAAAATAACTGCTACAGGACCATTTCAAATCCAACAATTTCAAAATGACATTCTAAGTCCTATAGCAGTTCCATCTTACCCTTCACTGAGTCTGGTGCTGATCGTCTTGATTACCTGAAAAAAGAATGTAAGGGTGAGTACTCCACACTATCCAACACACACACACACACACACAAAAATAGAGACTTGCCTCAAACACTACATATTTACTAACATATTTAAATCATGCATTCATGAGACAAGCATCTCAATCTCAGTGACAATCATCATTCATCATTTATTCAAATTTAAAATACAATCGATGCACTCATTGCACCAATATTTCATACATGTGCTCTTACTGCACCTAACCACGCTCATTGTGGCACTGTGATCACAGTTTCACACCATGAATGGTCGCAAGTTACTCCCGCCTCATGGATACCACGTGACAGTTACGGGTTGCTCAGCAGAGGTAGTGATCAAAGGTCTAGTCAGGAGGAGAGCGTGTGGCCCATGGTGCACCCACGCTCACTGTTGGTGTCACCACCACTCTCTCTTCCCCAAGGTATTTCTATCGTCCTCATCTTCCACACCTCCAGTGTATCGCTGAACCATTCACAGCTTCATTACAACGACGTTTAACACACCTCATTCACACATATTTCAGTCACACACACAATATTTAAGCTTGCACAAAACATATAGCCCACGTTCATTCATAATACTCGGCACACAGCCTATATTCATTTACATCACATGGCACTAGACCCATATTCATTTGTATTACACAGCGCTCAGGCCCATGTTCAAATCATATTATACGGCACTGAGGCCTATTTTCATTTACAACACTCGGCACATGTGTCCGTATTCTGTTACGCTACATTTTCCACATTTACCTACATTCATCATGCCATCCATATCCATTTCAACTACTTACATTATTCAATCATCAATCAAAGATATAATCACACACATTTCAATCAAGGGTATGTCAACCCAATCACAATCAACTCACATTACATTCAACACACAATAATTTCCTTTAACATACTCATTCTTACTCCCTATCTCAATTACATTACAAAAAATATAGCAATTAAATAGATTTTCAAGCAAATGAGGTAGGGTAAAGTCCTGCCTTACCTTAAATGAAGAGCCACATATAAATCGACCCAAGGAAGTGCTCCCCACATGGATTTTGTCCTAAATACACCGAAGAATTTCATGAAAACCCAGGAAAATCACGAAAATAAGGAATGGGAGTGAAAAAATAAAACCCTAACCATTAAAACTCACCTCCAAGCATTCCCAACATGAATCCAATCTTCAATCTAGCTTCTGAATGGCTTTGGAGGTAATTTAATTGGTGGAATTTGGTTGTAGGTCAAGAGAATCGAAGAAATTTCGAAGGGAAGGTGAGGAAATAACCTTTCTTGAACCCTAACCCCTTTTAAATCCTCTCTGGTTGAGACACTCTCGCTACAACGAGGACCTCACTTCCTCGCTACAGCGAAAAATTCAGACAAAATTGTATTTTAGTTTCTACAAAATCTCGCTACTGCGAGACTGCACCCAGAAATGCATCCCAAACTGTGGCTTTGTCGCTACAGCGAGGGGACCTCTCGCTGCAGTTTCATCCTTCTCTCCCAATGCCCTTCGCTACAACGAGACATATCTCGCTGCAGTGAGAACACTATGCACCAGAACACTTAGCCAAAATTCAGTCCAATCCCAATCGTCTAATCATCTACAATATATAAATACACTACACAGAAAAGTCAACACAAACACTTATATTAATAATCAACTATATTACAAAATTTGTGGCTTACAAAGGCTATTTTGTATTCAATTTATTTAATACATTATGATAATTTAAAAGGAATAAAATTAATTTTTCTTAAACAAGTAGTATAAAAATGTGGTGACATTAAAACTTTCTTGTAAATGAATCCTTTCATGATACTTTGCAAAAACATTAGAAATACATTTTTAACAATTTAAAATTCAACATAAAAAAATACGATTGATAGAATTAATTGCTGAGTAGTACAAATATAATTCAAATCATTATTTACAATAATCTTTATCAAACCTTTTAAATGTCTAAATTCATCATCACATTATTTACATATCAAGAATTATTTTCTAACTAAGACTTAATCAAAACTTATACAACTTTAATACAATTTAAAGCCTACAGAGCAAATTCTTCCTTGCAACACTTCTGAGAATATCCTAGAGAGGATCGTCCTTCATTTTAATTCTTAAACAAGTGGTTATAAGGGTGAGTATTTCCACCTCCAGTAATTTTTATTCTTATAATTCAATAAAAATAACGTAAGAAATATTTTCTAATACATTATGGATCAAAATAGAAATAATTCATTTTTTGTATAATATTAACTAAACAGAAATCATCCATACACATCATGTCACACTAAATCAAATACAATCATTTAACATAATATGCAATGAGATAACATAATTTGTACCAATAAAGTAAATAATACTAGTTTCGATACTAAATTAATAAAATCATAGTAGCAGTAATCATATTATTTATACTTCAAATCATAAAATATGCATTGATATAATATCAAATCATACATTACATTAACAAATATTTCAGCATATCAACAGATTATCCATCGCATCATTATTACCTTAAACATACACTACGTTCACACCACTTCGTTCATTTTCATACCAAGCAGTATGTCATAACAAGTGCATCACAACTATATTAATTAATGCATTATAACTGTCGATGTATTACAATACCTGTATTATAATTAAATTAATTAATCTATTATGATTCACCTATTACAAACATACATCTCACAAATTCACATTTATTACCTCTGGGATCCTTTGAGGTCTTACATATGTATAGATAGTCGCTGGCTAGCTGTAACTACACAGATACATGTGTTCTCCCGGCCCTTTTTAGCAAATGTATAGTCAGAAGTCTCGTCAGGAGATGAGTGTGTGGCCTGTGAATGCTTTTACTTTCAGCAAATCATTGTGCACTCTTTTACAATTAACATTCACCACCCTCATTTCTCCAAGATTTCTCAAATCTGCTCTGAACTCTATACCTCGAGTGTATCTCTATTGTAACATCCTAAAATTTTTAATTCGTAAAACGTAGATCTTATTTCTAATAATTCAAGATAAAATACCAATTCTTGTGTGTGATGAACTTTATTATTGCAAATTAATAAAATTTTCTTTCTGGGGGATTTGTTTATATGAGATTTTCAAACTTTACAATATTAATGGAACTATAACACAAAAAAAAAAAATCATAATAAACTAGAATTAATTATTCTCAATGGGAAACCTGAATATACGTTACATATATCAAATATAGGAATTTACAAACTGTTTGTCAGAATATATGGGACTTAAAATAATATTTACATAACCAAAATAATTACATCATATATAAAAATTTAAGTCCCAGAGTAGTCCCCAAAATACATCCCAACCGTGAGAACCCAGTACTAGTCAATTCCATGCCAGCTTTCTATCTCTGCCAGATCATCATAATCAAGGTCATGGTCTGATCCAAGGTAATGATTGCCTGAATTAGTTGTGACCTCTGTGCTAGTCACTCTCTCAAAGGTCCATTTGGATGGTCTTCGGATATGGTCGTGGTCATGATATGTAAATAGGTATGTGAGGGCATGCTGGAGTTCTAACAATACCACTATAGATATAGATACATAGGGTCTAGTATATTCTACTCCCAGGAAAATCAAAAGGGATACTATAAAAGAAATCCATCTCTAACATAATAAAGGTCCTAGGTACATCTTCAAAAAGAATAGCAAACTTAAAATAACATAATCTTTGTTATTCATTAAACACATAATTAAGCCTATTATGTACTGAGCTATCTAATAGTCTAACTCTTTCCTGAGGCTTGGTCATCTTGATTTCATGAAAATATTAGTAAGGATAAACATCTATTCTATCATTTACAAATCATTATATCACAGAATCATTGTTTATAATATAAAGAAAATATATTCAT
Source organism: Abrus pulchellus subsp. cantoniensis (assembly GCA_024086825.1). Lineage (NCBI taxonomy): Eukaryota > Viridiplantae > Streptophyta > Magnoliopsida > Fabales > Fabaceae > Abrus > Abrus pulchellus. The sequence continues at coordinate 21,180,505 of CM044056.1, forward strand.
TTTTCACATTTATTCATATTGCAAACATATTCACGTATACACAACTCAACAATTTATTATACATTATCAATTATCTCGTTCCAGTACGCACTTCCAATGCATTGTGATCACAAATATCAATGCCTGCAGCATTTCTTGAAGTCTTATTTAACTAGGTAAATAGTCGCCAGTTAACTCATGCACACGGATACAATGTATACAATAATTGGGCCCCATAGCAAAGACATAGTCAGGAAATGAGTTTGAGGCCAAGTGGCACATTCACTCTCAGAAAGAGTGTGTAGACATACATAAATGTCGCTCACTACCTTACATTTCTCCCAGATTTCTTATTGTCTTCGGACTTTATACTCCAGTGTATCTCTGTAACTATTCACACTAGATCCAATCCATATTCGATACTTAAAGTCATTCTTATAATTATTCCTTTTTCCTACTCATAAGATCGTGCTTAGTAAAGCACTTATAGACTAAATTTATTCCACTCATACCCTTTTTAATATAGTTACAATTATTAAATCCTTCAGACCAGTATTACACTTTATCATAGCATCTCATCCAAACATATTCCATAAAATCATATCATAATCACTTAGCAAATTTAATAATATTCCACATTGAACACTCATCATATAATATATATAAGCATGTAATAACCAATCAGTCCAAACAATCAAACAAGCATATTTTCAACCATTATTCACACAATATTTTTTTTCAACCACATATTTTTATGAAATATCCATGTAACAATGCTCTACTGAGCACAAAATAAATACTATAATATACCATTAAAATAGAGCTCTCCTTGCCTCGACTTGAGTTTATGGAAAGATATTGGCGAAGATTAAAGTTCAAATATAGAAATTCTCCTGAGTACCAAGTGATATTTGTAAGGAATGAAAGACATGAGAAATAATCAGAGAAAACAAAGTTTTTATCTAGAAAAACATACTTGGAATCGTATAGATTCAACGTCTAAGCTCAAATTTGATGAGTAACCGGAGTTTTTGAGGCTTTTCTCTAGAAAAAGGAAGAGAAAGTTCGAAGAAAACAAGAAAGGAATGTGAGTTTGAAATGAAATGAAATTTCCACACTGAAAATCTCTTAAATATCTCTCAGCCCCGTGCACTCTCGCTTGAGTGATGAATATCTCGCCTGAGCGAGATATGCAGATAGTGATCTCACCCAACATTTCTTGATATGCTCGCTTAAGTGGGCTCTATCTTGCCTGGGTGAAATGATGTCTAAAGAGTAGGATGTTTTTCCTAGGAGTCCTTGCCTGAGTGACCCATCTCGCCTGAGTGAGATCTCAGCTCGCCTAGGCGAGGTGACAATTAAACTGAATTTATCCTATCTTGCTTGAGCGAAACTATCCTAAAACATCATCTTCTTGGGCGCTTAGTCTTGCTTGAGCGAGATTGCCTCGCCTGAGTGAGACCTCATGCACTAGAATCCTTCTAATAATCTTCCATACTCACTTCTAAATGTATTATAATACTACTTAATATCAAACAAAACATAGTTTACTAAAAATGAAAAAAAAGGTGTTACATTTGTAATTATTTATACTGTGTCTCAACATTTCTCATGACACTTAATTTCTCCGTATTTCGTATAACATTCAATTTCTCAACATTTTTCATTACAATTCATTTTATCAGCATTTCCACATGACACATATCTTATCATCATTTTAGTATTTCATATTCCACATAATTTATCAACATTTTCCTTTTCACATTGATAACATATACAACTTTAATTTTACTTGCACAGTTATTTACATAAGCCCTCTATTCATCAATTTCACTAATAAAACAATATCATTCAAGGCAATCAAATACTTTTCATAATAACATGAATTCACCAATTTTCATATTCATTTGTTACAAACACAAACTCACACTCATCACACTACGCAATTCCAATATTGACAAATCATCCACCTATTTCATATCATACAAATCAAGGAAGTGTGTCAAAGGTCGATCACCCTCAAGCTGAAACCAATCGAGTTTAACATACATTAAAACTAAGTCACAGATAAATTGTCAGAGATCACACTCTATCAGTTTTTTTTTATAAATTCGTCTATCCTGGGATTTAGTATCTTTTATCCTCTATTGTTCAAAGTCCTACTCTAGTAAAAATTACACGTACATATTAGTATCAAAATCACAAACTTTCTTAAAAACTTGTTTTGCTCATAATTTCTTCTGTAAAAATCTCATCTAGGTGTTTTTAAGAAAGTTTGTGATTTTGATACTAATATGTACGTATAATTTTTACTAGAGTAGGACTTTGAACAATAACATTGAATTCTTAATAAATATGAGGGCTTTACTATTCAAAACAAGAGTATTGAAGGACACAAAATGAGTTAAGGTTCAGGATCTACTCCCCTTACCTAGAAACGAGTCTCAAATCAAATTCTTCTTAAGGTCCAAAGGAAAGGTACAATACTTTTGATGGAAGGTTTTGTTCAAAATATAATGATCTCCTTGGTTCTGAATGAAATAGATGTTTGAGATTAGATCTGCAAGAGATTCAAAGTTTGGGAGAGTTTTCTCTGAAGAGGGAAAGGAAAGAGAATAAAGAGAAATGAGCAGAGAAGGTTATATGGTGAAAAATGAATGTTTTTAGGGCTAGAGTTCCTTAAATAGCATTCTATACCCGTGTGTTCTCACCAAAGCAAGTAGATTCTCGCTTGAGCAAGCTCTGCTCTCGCTTAGGTGAGCCCTTCCTTACCTGGGTGAGACAACCAAATAGCAGGACTATTCATTTTTTTGCTATTCTTGCTTGAGCGAGAGACAATCTCGCCTGAGTGAGCTCCATTTCGCCTGAGCAAGAATGGGTCTAAAGACCTCCTTGTTTGCCTGTGACTCCTTGCTTGGGCGAGCTCCATCTCACCTGGGTGAGCTGCTTCTCGCCTGAGCGAGACCCTTTCTTACCTAAGTAAGAGGACAATTGGGTCAACCTTGTCCTATCTCGCTTGAGCGTGATGGATACTTTTTTATAATTGCGCATAATTAATAAAAATATAGGAAAAAAACACCACAAGTCTCTTACTCATTTCCTAACCTAAACCCTTGACCACACTTTTGTTAAAATGGGTCGCGTTGGTACATATTGTATTCGTATGCAGCAGCTAACCAATTACTATCTATATTATAAAGTCCTCAAAGAATTTCAGGGGCAATGATTGAGAAATTATGATGAATATGAAATAGTATAATTTAATAATTGTATGATAATAATATATGTGTTATAACATATTAATTGATGTTGTTATGATACATGTGTTGTAATACATCGAAGGGTGTGATTAGGACACACGTATTGTAACATATTGATTGATGTAATGTGATATAATATATGTATTATGACATACAGATCAGTGTAGAAATGTATGCTATGAATTTTATAAGTGTGATTGACTTAATATGTGCTCTGTTGTGATAATCATTGTATGATTTGTGTGTTATAATCAATATATATATATATATATATACATATTACATAATATTTTTAGTATTATTTCAATTATTCTGTCAAATAAGGGATTTAGTGGGGTGAAAAATACTTATCCTTACTAACTATTTTTAAGAAATAGATTTTGAAGAAAATTAAAAAAGATTGACCCAATCTAGAGTCATATTCTTAGTGTGACTGTAAAGGACTATTCTGTAGGGTTTAGAATAATTTTAAAGAGTTGTAACATTTTATTAAATTTAAATTTTAAGTTGACCAATTTCTGTAAATATTTTAAATGTCAATTTTAGAATTTATAATACTTTGATAAATTTTATTGTAATTAATAAATTTGAAGGGTATTTATAATATTAGTAGTTAGTTACTTTATTATAATTCACAATCAGTTTTAGATAATAAAATTTATTCTCTTGAGAGGTGTTATTGATTATGTTTGAGACTCATGTGTGTGATATGAACCAAATGATTTGTTAATGTAAATTTAAAATTTGATTCTATTTATCACTTTAAAATCCTGAAACTATTTCTTTGAAAGATTTAAGCACTTTTACATCCTATAAAATTTAATAAGAAAAATGTAATTTTTTTTGTTTAATTCTTTAATCTATAAAATAGAACAAAGTTCTTCTATTTTTTCCTTTTTGTTATAAAAATTTATCTATTTTTGGATAATAAATTGAGAATGTTATAATTGATAATCATAGGAAAACTAAAATTAAAATTAATCTAAAAGAGAACATAAAGAATTGTGAGAATGGAACCATAAACCCTATGTTCTTCTTGATTCATTTATTGTTAGAGGTTGCACTATTTTTAAATCTATTTTAATCATTTTCATATTTCAATTCTTATTTTATTTAATTTCATATCCTTTAAGTTCAAACAATTAAATTAAGAAATTTTTAGTAATTGGAAACAATTCTTATGGGACGATAATTTGGAAACTTATTTTTAGAATCTTTTATTACTTTTTGATGGATATACTTGCATATGAACAACTAGTGATTAAAATAGAATTAACAATTAGAAATAGAATAAAATCATCAACATGTATAAAATAAAAAATTGTATATAAATAATCAAAATATATTCGAGTTGAAGATTACATCCAATTCTAAAGGAAACTTTGTAACATCCAAAAATTTTGGTCTTAAATTGCTTGTTCTGTTTGTACAAACTTAGTATAAAATATGAACTTTTTCGTATATGACAAGCATTGTAATTACGGGTAAATAAAATATCTCTTTATGAATAAAGTTAGTTATAAAATTTACTAATTATACAATTTTAATTAAGTAACAGTCAAATAAAAATCATAATCAACTGGAAAAAATTATACAAATATGGGTACAAGTTCGCATTTATATATATGTTAAATATAATAATTTATAAACTGTTTGTCAAAATTTATAGGACTTAAATAATAATTACATAACCATAATAGATAGAGTCTCAAAGTAGCCTCAAAATACATTCTAACACTAAGGACCCAGTACTAGTCATCTTCGTGCCATCTCTCTATCTCCTCTAAATCTTCGGAATTGAGGTCATCATCTGATCTGAGATATAAATCTCATGAGTCAGTTGTAACCTTAACATCTCTAACCCTAGTAACTTGGGTCGGTCTTCCAAGATGGTCATGGTCATGATATGTAAACATATATGTGAAGTCTGCTAGGGTCCTAATCGTGCCTCTATAGATATAGATGCATAGAGTATAGTGTATTCTACTTACAAGAAAATCAAAGGGAATACTATAAAATAGATCCATCTCTAACATAATAATATTCCTAGGTACATCATCAACATGGACAACAAACTTAAAATAATATTTACTCTGATACTCATTAAATACATAGTTTAGTCTATTGTGTACAAAACTGTCTATAGCCTAATTCTTTCCTAAGGCGCTATCATCCTAGTTTCCTGAAATATTTAGTGAGGATGGGCATTTATCTTATCATTTAAACATAACACCATTTTAAAGACCAACATCACATCATAATCATAATTATTAAACATAAGATAACATAATTGTAACACCCTCATTTCATTATATAGAAAATTATGTTTTGTTTGATATTAAATAGCATTAAGATGTGTTAGGAGTGTATTTTGAAGAGTATTAGAAGAGGTAATTGCAGGGAATCTCACTCAAGCGGGACTGAGCGTCTAGAAATATCTTATTTCAAAGAAATCTTGCTCAAGTGAGATGATTCTCGCTCAAGCGAGATAGAATAAAATCTGTCCAACTGTCACCACGCTTAAGCGAGATAAATGTTTGGAAACATTGCCCTCTCTGGTCGCGATCTCGCTCAAGTGAGCATATCAAAAATATATTTGGAAAATCATTCTCTGCATATCTCGCTCAAGCTAGCGATCCGTTGCTCAAGCGAGATGTCATCGCTTAAGCAAGATGTTCCTCACTCAAGCGAGAGCGTGCGAAGTTGAGGGGTATTTAAGAGATTTCTAGTATAAAAATTTAATTTCACTTTCACAACTCACGTCTTTCTATCTTTTCTTTGAACTCTCTCTTCCATATCACAGATAAAAGCCTTAGAAACTCCAAAACTTCACCAAATCTGAGCTCAAACTTTGACTCTACAGAATCGTCGGTGAGTATCTTAGAGCTTAAATCTCTTATTTTCACTTCTATCTTCTTTGTTTACATTGAAGTGTTTTCAGTGTGGAGGACCCCACATGATCCAAAATTGCCCATAGCCAACTACTGCGTGTGGTCACTGCAGAAAGATGGGACACCATACTAGTGCTTGTTGGCTTGCACCCAGAGGAGCGGAAGTGTCAGTGGGAGTAACAGGCCAGCATCCAAGAATAGTGGGGGATCACAATCTAATATGCAAGGAAAAGTGTTTTCCATGATTGGCTTTAAAGTAGCAAAGTCAGATGACTTCATTCAAGGTAAATATATTCTAAAAGAAAAACTTGTAGATGTTCTTTTTGACTCTGGTGCTACTCATTCTCTTATCTCTTTGGATTGTGTGCATTGTTTAGAATTATCTATTTCCTTTCTGCCATACACTATCGTAGTATCTACTCTTATAAATCAACCTGTTGTGACTTCCTATGTATGTTTGGGTTATTTGATTTGTCTACCCTTTTCTTAGTTGGACATTGTGTTAAGAATGGATTGACTATCGTCCAATCATGTCGTTCTTGATTGTAAAGAGAAAATGCTAATTTTTTGTGATAGTGTGCTGAGAAGTCCTAGACTCTTAAATGAGAGTGACTCAAGGAACATAGTCAATATTATGGCCTTTATGGTATTATTTTCTGTTGATGCAGAAAAAAGTATGAAGGTGGAACATATACTAGTGGTGAATGAATTCTTAGAAGTTTTCCTAGACTATGTAACTAAATTGCCACCAGAGAGAGAGATTGAATTCACGATCGATCTCATGCTAGGAGAAAGTCCAATTCCATTGCACCTTATCGGATGTCACCAATTGAATTAGCCAAAGTAAAGAAACAAGTTGAGGACTTATTGGAAAAACAATTTGTGAGACCAAGCATATCGCCATAGAGAGCTTCTGTCCTCTTAGTAAAGAAAAAGAATGGAAACATGAGAATATGCATTGACTATCGCCAATTGAATAAAGTCACAATCAAGAACAAGTATCCTCTCCCCAGAATAGATGAATTAATGGATCAACTGAGAGGAGCCTCAGTATTCTCAAAGATCGATCTACGATCTGGATATCATTAGATTTGGGTGAAGAATGAAGATATTCTGTAGACTGAGTTCAGAACTTGTTATGGGCATTATGAGTACTTAGTTATGCCATTTGGCGTGACTAATGCTCCGGCCGTATTCATAGATTACATGAATCAAATCTTCTATCAATACTTGGACCAGTTTGTGGAACATGCTGAACATCTGAGGATTGTCTTGCGAATTTTGAGCGAACGACAGTTGTACACAAAGTTTTCAAAATGCAAATTTTGGTTATCGCAAATACAATTTCTAGAACATGTAGTGTTAAGTGAAAGAATCATGGTTGACCCAGCTAAAGTTGAAGCAGTGTCTCAATGGTCAAGACCTACTACTCCAACAAAAGTTTGAAGTTTCTTAAGATTGGTCAGTTATTATAGAAAGTTCATTAAAGGATTTTCTAAAATAGCCTTACGTTTGACAAAGCTGACGCGGAAAGGGAAGGATTTTGACTGGAATGAAGAATGTGAGGCAAGTTTCTAGAGGTTGAAGGGGAAACTAACATCAACACCAGTATTGATTCTGCCAGATCCTGAACGAAATTTTGAAGTATATTGTGATGCATCAAGACAAGGTCTTAGATGTGTTTTGATACAAGATGGGAGAGTAGTGGCGTATACGTCTAGACAATTGCGACCACATGAGGATAATTATCCCACACATGATTTGGAATTGGCGGCAATAGTCTTTGCACTGAAGATATGGAGACACTATCTTTTTGGAGCAAGATTCGAAGTCTTTAGTGACCACAAAAGTTTGAAGTACTTGTTTAATCAGAAAGAGCTGAATATGCGACAATGGAGATGAAAGGAATTTCAGAAAGACTATGATTTCACGCTATCTTATCATCCATAGAAAGTGAATGTGGTTGCTGATGCATAGAGTAGAAAGTTCTGGCATATCTCGGCAATGATGGTGAAGGAATGGAAGCTGATTGAAGAATTCAGAGATATGAACTTAGCGATTGAGCTACGACCTAACGGCCTATATCTGGGAACCTTGAATATCAGTAATGATTTCTTGGCTCAAGTTCGGTCTATGTAACAAGAAGATCTCTCGTTGCAAGAGATGATGCATCAGAAAGATGGAGGCAAGAATTTGGAATTTCATTATGATTCAAATAGGCTAATAAAGTTCAAGGACAAAGTGTGCATCCCTCATAATGAACAGCTGAAACAAATGATTTTGGGAGAAGCCCACAAGAGTAAGCTAAGTTTTCATCTGGGAGTGACAAAGATGTACCAATACCTACGAAAGAACTTTTGGTGGTACGGGATGAAGAAGGAAGTAGTGGAATATGTGGCCAAATGCTTAACTTGTCAAAAGTCAAAGACAGAAGATCAACGTATGCTAGGGGGGTTACAATCACTAGAAATTCCTGAGTGGAAGTGGGATGACATCTCTATGGACTTTGCATTCAGATTGTCAAAGACCAAGCAGAATCATGATGCGATATTGGTGATCGTAGACAGACTGACCAAGGCTACTCATTTTCTTCCAGTTAACATGAAGTACAAGATGGAGAGGTTAGTAGAGCTGTATATTAAAGAGATCATTTGATTACATGGAGTGCCTTCAAGCATCGTGTCTGATCGAGATTCGAGGTTTACTTCCAAATTTTCTAAGAGTTTGCAAAGATCGTTGGGAACTAAGTTGAAACTGAGTTCAGCATATCATCCTCAGACTGATGGACAAACAGAGTGGACCATCCAAACCTTTGAAGATTTGTTACGAGCTTGTGTGATGGAGTAATAAAGAACTTGGGAAGAGTGTCTACCTTTGGTGAAGTTCACCTATAACAATAGCTATCACGCTAGCATCGGGATGGCACCGTACGAAGCATTATATGAAAGGAAATACATAACACTGTTATGTTGGTATGAGTCTCGAGAAGCGATTCTATATGCACCCAACTTAGTTGAAAGGCAGAACAATCAGATTAAGAGGATAAGAGAAAAGATCAAGGTTTCTCAAGATAGACAGAAGAGTTACTACGATAACTGGAGAAAACTGTTAGAATTTCAAATAGGATATCATGTATTCTTGAGAGTCTCACTCATTACTAGAGTTGGTAGAGTGTTGAAATCCTAAAAATTATCTCCCAAATTCATTGGACCATTCGAAATCTTAAGTAGAATTGGTCCTGTAGCATATCAAGTTGCACTGCCTCCAAATTTGTCCAATTTGCATCCAATCTTTCATGTGTCTCACTCAGAAAGTACATCTCAGATCCATTTCATATAATCGAACTTGATCCTATCTAAGTTCAAGAAAATCTCTCTTATGATGTATTTCCAGTAAAGATTGCTAATCGACGAGTCAAACAGTTAAGGGGCAAAGAAATATCTCTGTTGAAAGTGATATGAAGTGAAAATGATAAAGAAGATGCCACTTGGGAACCTGAGAATAAAATAAAGGAAGCTTACCCCCATTTCTTTCTAAATAAGTGAATTTCAAGGGTGAAATTCCTAAAAAGGTGAGAGAATTGTAACACCCTCTTTTCATTATATAGAAAATTATATTTTGTTTGATATTAAATAGCATTAAGATGTGTTATGTGACATCCTCGTTTTTATATTTATTATTATAGAATTAAATGTTAGGTGTATTTGTGAAGTTATTTGAATTTTAGAGAGTTTAAATAATGTAAGTTGTAGGATATCTCATTGTAGCGAGATATCTCTTGCTGTGGCAAGAGAGAGTGTCCAGAAATCAACCATTTTGATGCTCTCACTGTAGTGAGGAGATCTCGCTGTAGCTAGAATGGCAGACAACAAAGTGCAATTTTGTTTGGTTTTTTCGCTGTAGCAAGAGAAGGGCTCGCTATAGCGAAAATCTCTCGTTGTTGTGAGAAATGACTCACTGTAGCGAGAATATTGTGAGTCAAGGGGTATTTAACGGTTTTCAAGTTAGAAAACTTGGATTGAAATCCTAGTTTTGAGCTCTTCCTCCGTTCTCTCAACCTCTAACCCTCCCTTCTCAGAAAATCTTCCTAAAACCTCAACTTTCTTTCGAATCCAAGTTTGGGAACTACATCAATCAACTCCAAGTAAGTTCTTGGAGCTTTGTTTTCTTTTTTTGGTTGTTTTCTAAGTTTCTCCCTTCTCAAAATGTTCTCTTTTGTGATATTTAGGAAGATCTTGGTCCTTTCACCAAAACCCTTCACTAACCTTCTTTCAAAACTTCATTTCAAGGTAAGTAGGGCTCTATTTTGTGATTTTAAGCATAATAACTATTTTGTAATCATAAGAGTACTTTATGTATGAATTCTTGTATGACTATTATGATTGATTGACATTGAATTGTTATGAAAAATATTTTTTACTGATTTTGGATGCTAATGATATGTTCAAGTAGTCTATTGTTTGGAATTTAGTTCGGAAGTGCTTTACTAAGCATAATCTCTTACTTGAATAATGAGTTTAGTATGAAGGAAAGTATGAGATAAGTGTAAAAAGTTGAATGGATCTAGTGTGAATAGTTATAGAGATACACTGGGGTATAGAGTCCAGAGACGATAGGGAATCTGGGAGAAATGTAGGGTGGTGAGTGACATTTGCGCATGTGTATACATTCTTTCTGAGAGCAAATGCGTCACATGGCCTCACACTCGTTTCATGACTAGACTCTTGACTATACCTTTGCTAAGGGGCCGTTATTATATACATTGTATCCGTATGCATGGGCTAACCGATGACTATTTACCTAGTTGTGTAAAACCTCAAGAACTGCTGGATGCATCGTATATCTGTGATCACAGTGCACTGGGAGTGCGTATCTGAAAGAGATGAAAGTAATGAGTTATGATGGAATATATATATATATATATATATATATATATGTGATATATATTGCTTTGAGATTCATGATTTTATGATTTCTTGCCTTGTGTTCTATGATTGTAATAGTGTTATGATGTTGGTCTTTAAATTAATATTGTGTTTAAATGATAAAATAGAAGCTCATCCTTACTAATATTTTCAGGAGATCAGGATGACAGAGCCTCAGGAAAGAGTTAGAGTAGTAGAGAGTTCAATATATTATAGGTTATTATGTATTTAATAAATATCAACAATTGTGTTACTTTAAATTTGCTGTTTTGGTAGAAACTGAACTTAGAACTCTTGTTACATTAGAAATGGATTTCTTTTGTAGTATTCCGTTTAATTTTCCTAGGAATAGAATACATCAAACCCTGTGTATTTATATGTATAGTGGTACTGTTAGGACCCCGGTAGCCATCACATATTTGTTTACTTATCACGATCATGACCATCTCGGAAGACCATTTAGATGGACTTTTGAAAGAGTTACTAGTACTGAAGTTACAGCTGATCTAGGCGATCTTTATCTTAGATCAGATGATGATCTCGATTCAGAAGACTTGGCAGAGATAGAAAGTTGGCATGGGATCGACTAGTACTGAGTTCTCAATGTTGGAATATATTTTGGGGCTGCTCTGGGATGTCTTTGAGATGTAATAATTTTGGTCATGTACATATTATTTTGAGTCGCACTTGTTTTACCAAACAGTTTGTAAATTATTATATGAAACATGTATTACTGCAAGTTTTGTACCAATGATGTAAAAATTTATTTTGAGTAATTATATTTACTGTATTTATTTAATAATTTCTGTATTGGTAAATCTTGTAAATGATATTAATTATAATTAGGTATTTTATCTATTTATATTGACAATATTTTTCATATATGAAATATTTATACAGTATACTGAGTTGTATAAATGAAATAAGCAGTTTTTAAAATTTTAAAAAAATTAGGATGTTACATGTTAGGAGTGTATTTTGAAGAGTATTAGAAGAGGTAAGTGCAAGGAATTGCCCATAAATATCTTATTTCAGAGCAATCTTGCTCAAGCGAGATAGATAGAATTTGCCCAACCATCACCTCGCTCAAGCGAGATAAAGATCTCATCCAAGCAAGCTGTGTTGTTCAGGCGAAAACTCACAATAGAAACATCGCCCTCTCTGGTCACTATCTCGCTGAGGCGAGATGGAGCTCGCTCAAGCGAGCATATCAGAAAAACATTTGAGAAACCATTGTCTGCATATCTTGCTCAGGTAAGCAATCTGTCCCTCAAGCGAGATGTTCCTCGCTCAAGTGAGAGCATGCGAAGCTAAGGGGTATTTAAGAGTTTTCCAGCATGGAAATTTCATTTCACTTTCACAACTCACGTCCTTATATCTTTTCTCTGAACTCTCTCTTCTATATCACAGATAAAAGCCTTAGAAACTCCAAAACTTCACCAAATCCAAGCTCGAACTTTAACTCTACGAAATCATCGATGAGTATGTTAGAGCCCGAATCTCTTATTTTCACTTCTATCTTCTTTGTTTATTCTTTTCTCAAAGAACCTCTTTTCTATAAGGTGTAGAACTACCTTGCTTTATAAACCAACCTTCTCTTGTTTTCTCATCACCAAAACTAGTTTTCTAAGGTAAGGAGAGCTCTATCTTATTACTAAGAACTGTTGTGTTTGTATTTATGAAAATGCTTGATTTGAGTATATGATGGATGATAATATGTTTTTGATATATTTAAAATATGATTTGTTATGCGTGAAGCATGTTTGGTGTTGATTAATTATGAGTATGATCTTTATTTGAATATATGCATGTACATAGTGGACTGAGTTCGGAGAAACTAGCTTTCAGCAATAACTGATTTATTGTATGAAGTAATAATGAGTTAGAATAAAATATGGAGGAACGAGATAGAAATATGGAAAGGGAAAAGAATATGATAAGGACGGGTATAGATAGTTCAAAGCTACACTGGAGTATGGCAGATGGAGAAGACTAAAAAGTCTTGGGGGAAATGAGGGTGGTGACTGCTCCTCTCAAATTACACAAGACAAATGAGAGTAAGAGCACCACAGGCCTCACACTCGTTTCCTGACTAATACTTCTGATCATGCTTTTGTTAAAAGGGGATGGGTCGGCACACGATATATCTGTGTAGCTGCGGCTATCTAGCAACTATCTATGGTAAGGAAGACCTCAAGTGATCCTAGGAGCAGTAAAGTGGAGAACTGAGAATATTAGTAGTAATGGACCTAAGTTGAATAGAATAGATGATTGATGATTTTGTTATGTGATGCTTATATGATTTCTTTATCTGTATCATTGAATTATTTGTGTTTGTATACTTAGTAATAAAAATAGAGACCCATCCTTACGTAAACATTTCAGGGAACCAAGATGACAGCACCCACTAAGAGAATTAGGCTTGTAGATAGTTTTGTAACTCATAGACTAAATTATGTATTTAATGAATATTAGAGACTTTGTTTCCTTAGGATTACTGTATATGAAAATGATGTATCTAGTGACTTTATTATGATGGAAATGGAATTAGCTTATAGTATTTCTTTTGATTTTTCCGTAAGTAGAATCCATCATACCCTCTGTGTATATTTTTTTTGGCACTGTGAGGACCCCAATAGCTTTGACCAACTTGTTCACGTACCATAACCACGATTATCTTTAAAGACCATCTCATTGGACGAGCTGATTACGGGTACCCAGGTTACTACAGACCCTAGTGACTTATATCTCGGATCGGATGACGATCTTGACTCTGAAGATATAGCGATGATAGAAGGGTGGCACGGGGATAACTAGTGCCTCTTTGGTTATGTGATGGATAGGCTACTCATTAGGACTTATTATTATATTTTATATTTTGTAAATGTTGGAAAATAGTCTTAATGTATTTCGATGTATTTTGATGAATATTTTGTATATTAAGAAAACAATGTATGTTTAGTCTAATTTGATGTTTATGCTTAAAATTGGTTTAATCTTATGCATTTGAGCATGATAAACGAGATATATGATAATTTCGCTTGTTATATTTGATCAGTAATAGATTTAACTGAATTTTCATATTTATTCTGAGTTTATACTCTTATTAATTTAAATAAAAATAAGGATGTTACAGTAATAACATCAATTTAAAAAAAAAAAAACAATATGTCACATATGCATATATTCCATCAAAAGTTATAATATTCTTCTATTTTATATACGCAGTTCCAGTGCACTATGATCAGAGTTTTCAGATGACCTCAACCAAGCTAATATTATCCATAAGGTCCTCACTGAGTTTTCTATAGCTTTTGGCCTTTCAGTTAATAAAGGGAAGTCCTCGATAATTTTTTCTAATAACACTGACTATGCTCTTATACAGAATATTAGTAATTGTTTAGGTATTAGAAGTTCTCCCAACTTTGGTAAATACCTAGGTATCCCTATTCGTAATAAAAAACTAGGTAGAAAATATTTTGCTTTCATCATTGATAAACTTAGAAAGAAGCTTACTTTATGGAAAATGAATACTTTATCCTTGGCTTGGAGGTCACTCTTACTCAATCTTGCCTAATGAGTATCCCTTCCTATCTTATGCAAACTATGATTATCCTTAACACTATTTGTAAGGAAATTAATAGTATATGTAAGAATTTTATATGGGGATCTTTAGGTAAGAGGAAATGTCACTTAATTAAATGGGATAAAATTTGTAAGCCCAAAAGTGATGGGAGTTTGGGCTTCAGGGATCATTCTCTACTTAATAGAGCTAACATGATGAAATTACGTTGGAGATTGATTAAGTCCCCTCATGAGTTATGGGCCTAGGTAATGTATCACAAATATAGATTTTGTATAGGGAAGAAACCTAGTTTAGGCAATAAGCCCTCCTATCTATGGAAAAATTTAATTGCTGACTGGGATATTTTTTCTAAAGGACTAGGTTGGGTGGTTGGTGATGGCTTATCTACCAAGTTTTGGGGGGACAACTGGATACCATATATTCAGAACCTACCTTTGTATGCCTTGTGTTCTATTCCAGAGGAGGACCATGATATACCTATGGCCTTCTTCTCTGCCCAAGGTAGTTGGGACTGGTCTAGAATTAGGAATATGCTTCCTCCTCACATTTGTGATGCTATAGCTCAGGTCAAACCCCCAGATGTTAGTTGAGGTACTAATCTTGTGTTTTGGAACATATCGAGTGATGGTTTATTTTCTATAAAAATTGCTTATTCCCTTTTTAATAATACTGATAAGTATTTTGTCTTAAGTAAGAAAATTTCAATTTAATCTGGAAATGGGATAGTCCTCCCAGAATTGTCTTCTTTTTATGGAAAGTGTCTCATGGCAGGTTATTAACAAATGAGGAAAGATGCAAAAGAGATATGAGTAATTCTCCCCTTTGTTCTAGATGTAATGTTGCTCCTGAGTCAGTTATGCAAGTTCTTAGATATTGTTGGTTTGCAAAAAAAAGTCTGGGATTATTACATTTTACCTAATAATTGGGCATCTTTTTTTAGTATGGGTTTGTCTGATTGGTTGTTTAATAATTTATCTAATCCCAAGTTTAATAATTTTCCATGTTGGAGCAATATTTTTTGTATTATTGTTTGGCACCTTTGGAAGGAAAGGAATAATGCTATCTTCAACTCTTCTGTTGATACTCCAAGTGCTCTTAATCAAAGAATTCGTCATGACTTTGAGTATTTGATTTCCTGTTACAGGGATAAATTCAAAACAAATGCTGATAGGATGGATATTTGTTCTCAAGATATATGGTCTCCTCCTCCTTCTGGTCACCTAAAGCTAAATGTGGATGTTGTTGTCTCCCAGGCTCACAAAATTGCTGGATATGGCAATTTAATTAGAAATTGCCATGGTCAATTGATAGCTGGGTTTTATAGGGGTTTAATCTTCTGCTCCCCCCTAGCTGTTGAATTGTGGGGTCTTTTATTTGGACTGCAATTAGTGGTCCAAAAAAATGTCCAGCTTGTTTGGATAGAAACTGACTCCAAGGAAGTTTTACAATTAGTTTTGAATATCCATTGTTGTAATCACCCGATGTTTAATGTTATTTTTGCAATTAGGAGTTTGTTAAAAAACATTCCGTTTATTAGGTTTAGACATATTTTTAGAGAAGGGAATAAGTGTGTTGATTTTCTTGCTAAGATGGGATTAGATTTTCCTGAGCACACCATTTATTTTTGAAGAGTCCCCCCTTTTTAATCCCTTTTTTGAGTCTCGATTCAGTTGGAATCTGTAATTCTTGTTTTAATATGTAATTCTATTTTTTTGGGGGTTTTTAGCCCCCTTTAATAGCAAAAAAAAAAAAAAAAACAATGTATGTTTATTCTAATTCGATGTTTATGCTTAAAATTTGTTTAATCTTGTGCATTTGAGCAAGATAAACAAGATATATGATAATTTCACTTGTTATATTTGATCAGTAATAGATTTAACTGAATTTTCATATTTATTCTGAGATTATACTTTTATTAATTTAAATAAAAATAAGGATGTTACAGTAATAACATCAATTTAAAAAAACAAAAACAATATGTCACATATGCATATATTCCATCACAAGTTATAATATTCCTTTATTTTATATAAGCAGTTCCAGTGCACTATGATCAGAGTTTTCAGATGCCTCTATTTTGAGGTCTTACATATCCATGTAAATAGGTTTCGGTTATTATTCATTGTAATTCATTAATGTAATTATATTTATTTTCTCTTTTTTTGTAATGCTATGAAATTTTGGTATATTGAATTGTTTCAAATTTGATTTAATTATTGATTGTGCTACATAAGTTCGTTTATCAAGTGTATTTGGAATACCAAAATGTTTCTAACTATATTTAATTATTTTTATGATATTACTTGGTTTATTGAGTGTAACAAAATTTTTTAAATTTCAAAATTAATAAATAAATTGTCAAATTTTTTTCATAATATTAATTAGAAAACAATTAAAATAATCACTTTTAGAACTTGACTTTTGGAGAGTAGTTCACGTGAAACTGTCCTTAGAAAATAAAGTTTGGAGAGCGGTATAAGACAGAACTGCTCAAACTGCACTTCTGAGAGTACTTAGCAAACCACTCTTTAAAATTCAACTATTTCCATAATGTTAAATATTAGAACAATTCAAAACGTTATGCAAAAACCACTCTCTTGTATCCTTTCTAGCATAGCAGTACTTTCAAAATAATCTGTTTTAGGCCCGATTGAATAGCTCACAGCGATATATGACATAATTCAAAAAAGAAACTTCTAAATACTCACATTTAAAAGTTAAGATTATAGACTATTAATTTGATTTCTACGTACGTTTTTAAATTCAATTTGAAGTTGCATATCTGATATCTGATATCATATATTTGACAAAATCAAAAGAAAATCTAACATAAATGCGACATTATATATAAGTAAGGAGCTTGATTGCAGCAAGATCTTACATATAGAAGACACCTTTGCAATTAACCAAATACCTTTCGTCTTCAACGAGAGCAAGAAACAAATCGAATTAAATAAGGCTTTAGCGGATCATATTTAACATGGGGCCGAGGAGTTGTCTCTGTTAACAATATGTATTGCATGGAATAATGTGAATATGCTGACTCATAGTAGTTAACATTATAAACCTAATCATTAAAATAAATTAATATTTTTTGTTAAAATTTTAAAAAATATATAATTATACTGTATATTTTTAATTGTATGAGATAAGAGATAAAATAATTAATAATTAAAATAAGTAATATCCTATTAATATTTAAAAGAAAATATTTATTTCACATTTTAATTTAATTTAACAAGATATAAACTAAAACCAAATTTATTGAAATTTTAATATGTAAAAACTAAAAGCAGTTTTTTTGTACAGAAACTTTTGAAGGAGGAGATAACATCCACTTTCAGATAGGAATAAAGATGATTATCTTTCGTCATCAATTGATTGATGACACAATTGTGTTATAAATTATTTATAAAAGGACACCAATTCAAAATTTAATAAATAATTTTTTCTCTATCAAAATCGTGTTAGGATATATTAAAAAAATTAAAAGAATGAATGCATTATTACATTTTTAACAAAAAAATTATTTTTATTTTTAATTATTATTATTTTCATATATTTTTTATTGGAGGTTGTGATACCCTTAATTTCTTATTTAAAAAAATATATTTTATAATAAAATAAAAGAAATAAAATAAATTTATTATAAAAGATCAGGTATGAAAATGAGATGAAATTAAAACTTTCCTATTAGTAAGTCTATCCATGAAAAATTACAAAGACATTAAAAATATCGAAATGTAAATTATATTTTAACCATTAAATTTACACTAGAACCAATATTCATAAATGAATTTTATTTATATACAAAGTTTAATATTTACAAACTATTATTAAAATATACAATAGAACTTAGAATACATAATTACAATATAAAAATAAATTAAGTCTTAAGAGCAATCCTTATACACATCCAAAACATTGATGACCCAATTCTAGTCACCATTACCATGCTAACCTGTTATCTTAATCAGCTCCTCTAGAGTTAGGTCATCATCCTCTCCAAGATTTCTAGCATTAGTCTCAATCTCAATGCTCATTTCTCGTTCAACAGTAAACCAGGTTAGTCTTCCATATAGGTCGTGACTAAGGAAGGTATATACATAATTTGCAGCTGCAAGAGTCTTAACTGTCCCTCTATAATTATAAATGTTAAATGTGTGGCAGATCCTATTATTTACAGGATAATCGATCAAAAAGTACAGTATAATCTAAATTCATTTCTAAGGTAAAAATATTACCCTATTCATGACAAGATCTACAACAAATTTAAAATAATAGAATTGCTAATTTTCCAAAAATACATAGATTAATTTATAATTTACAAAATAATTTACTAGTCTAATTAATCAATGAGAGTCAATATCTTTACTTCCTGAGATCCTAGTAAGGATGAGTATTTTTTTCACTATTAAACATAATGTAATTACATTAATACAAAGCATAACATAACTTTACTCATGAATTAAAAATAAATATTGTCACCTTAGTTACACATACAATTTTATCACCAATTTCCACAAAATCATACATACTCATTCACAAATCATTACACTTATCTCTCTCAAAAATAAACTTTTCCTTGCATTGTAATCACAGATATTTGATGCCTCAAATAGTTGCTAGTTAATCCTTACACATATATACAATAACGGACCCCTTAGCAAAGGTATAGTTAAGAGTCTAGTAAGGAAACGAGAGTTGTAATGCCCTAAATTTTGTAATATTAATTTTGATAATTATATATATATATATATATATATATATATCTAAATGTATATTCATGTGTGTATGGATGTATGATTGTTTGGATTGGATTGGTTGGGCTGAGTGCAGGGCGAGATACTGAGCTATTCTCGCTGCAACGAGAGGATTCTCACTGTAGCGAGAGAGCCCTGGGAGGAAGGACTAGAACTGTCGCCTTCTCGCTGTAGCGAGAGAGCGACAGTCTGGGGTGCATTTCTGGGTGCAGTATCGCTATACCGAGAGGGTCTCACTGTAGCGAGATTCTACAGAAACCAGAGCACAGTTTTCTATTATTTTTTCGCTATAGCAAGGGGACGTGTTGCTGTAGTGAGAATATCTCGTTATAGCAAGAGTGTCGTGATCAGAGGGGTTTTAAAAGGAGGTTTAGGGATTTGAGATTCATTTCTCAAATTCCCTCCCAAATCTCTTCAATCCTCTTGACCCAGAACCCTTATCCACTGATTAATTACCTCCAAAGCTGTTCGGGAGCGAGATTGGAGCTCAGATTTATGTGGGAAATGCTTGGAGGTGAGTTTTAAATGGTTAGGGTTCGTTTTCCTTCCCTTTCTCTATTCTTGGTATTTTTGGGGTTCTCATGGAATTCTTCCGTGTGTTTAGGCCAAAAACCGTGTGGGGAGTATTTCCGTGGTTGAGTTCAGACATGGGTCTTCAATCCAAGGTAAAAGGGGACTCTACCCTATTTTTTTATGTGTAATTTGCTAGTATCTTGTGGAATGTTGTGATATGGCTGAGATATGTGATGTAAATTATATACTGGATGTTGTGAATGGGTATGGGCACTCATGCCGTATGATTGAATGAATATTGTGTGAAAATGTGGGCCGTGTAATATGAATGAAAATAGGCTAAGGGCTGTGTGTCTTGAATGAAATGTGGGTCTAGTGTCGTAACTGTTAAATGTGGGCTATGTGCCGTATACTGAAATGTGTGTGACTGGGATGTTCAACGTCGTTGTAATGTTCTGTGAATGGTTCAGCGATACACTAGAGGTGTGGGAGATGAGGATGGTAGAAATACCTTGGGGAAGAGGGAGTGGTGGTGACATCGATTGTGGAACAGGTGCACCACAGGCCACACACTCTCTTCCTGACTAGACCTCTGACCATTACCTTTGCTGAGCGATCCGTGACTGCCCACGTGGTATCCATGAGGCGAGGGTAACTGGTGACCATTCATGGTGAAAATCTGTGATCACAGTGTCAATGCGAGTGTGGCTGGCATGCGTATGCATGGGTTCATGATTTGTGCTTGTAGATGTGATAATGTTGCCTGTGCCTGTATTTGTTTAATGTATTGAAAATGTGCTGGAGGTGAGACTCTATGCTTAATTGTATGATTTGGTAGTGTAGAGTACTCACCCTTACATTCATTTTTCAAGAAATCAAGACGATCAGCACCGGACTCAGTGAAGGGACGGATGGACTGCTATAGGATTTAGATTTTATTTTGAAATTTGTTATAATTGAACTAATCCTGTAGCAGTTATGTGATATTAAGTTGTAACCCTTCACTTATTTCAAAATCTTTATCAAAATCTGATTATCCGATTTGCGAAATTACTATTTAATTGAATTTAAATTTAAGGTGTTACAAGTGTGAGGCTATATGACATATTTGTTCTCAGCAAGAGTGTGTTCACATATGCAAATGTCATTCACCACATTACGTTTCCCCTAGATTTCCTAATTGTCTCTGAGCTCTATACCCTCAGTGTATCTCTGTAACTATTTACACTACTTCTCTCATCACTTTGTGCCCATCCATACTTTCTTTCATAGCAGTATCATTTATTCAACTAAACAAATCGTGCTCAATAAAGCACTTTTGTAACGCCCCGAATTAATTATTGATAATTATATAAATCTAAATGTATATTTATGTGTGTATTTTTAGATATATGTTGTGAAAATGTATGTGTGTATATATATGTGTATGCATGACTGGATAGGCTGAAATGGGCTAAATGCCTAAGTACAGGGCGAGATACTGAGCTATTCTCGCTGTAGTGAGAGAATTCTCACTGTAACGAGAGGGCTCTGGGAGGAAGGACCAGAACTGTCACCTTCTCGCTGCAGTAAGGGACGTCTCACTGTAGCGAGAGAGTGATAGTTTGGGGTGTATTTCTGGGTGCAATCTTGCTGTAGCGAGGGAGTCTCGCTGTAGCGAGATTCTGTAGAAACCAGAGTGCAGTTTTCTCTGGTTTTTTCGCTATAGCGAGAGGGCGTGTCGCCTCACTGCAGCGAGAATATCTCGCTGTAGTGAGAGTATCGTGACCAAAAAGGGATTTAAAGGGGGTTAGGGTTCGGAGAGAGTTATTTCTCCCTCTCCCTTCGATCCTCTCATGACCAAAGTCCTTTCCACTAATTAAATTGCCTCCAAAGTCATTCGAGAGCTTGATTGAAGGTTGAATCCGTGTGGGGAACGCTTGGAGGTGAGTTTTAATAATGGTTAGGGTTTTGGTTTTCCTTCCTTTTCTCTGATTTTGAGTGATTTTTGGGGTTCTTATGGAAACTAATTGGTACACATTTTCTATCGTAGTACTTAAATGGTGTAATTCACTAGTAGCAAGTGTACTAGGTAGTTGTAGCAAGTGATAAAATGTGGAAATCAGATTGAGTCCCAAGTATCGTCCTCTAGGATCTTATTTTTAATCACTAATTCACAAGAAAATAACCATTTGCACCAAACAATTCATTGAACAAGTTTCAATATGCAAGAAAGTAAATTTCAGAATTAAAGAAATGAGAAATTGTTAAAAACAGAATGTTAATTTGTACTGTTCAAATGAATCACGAATGGAGGAAAGTTAGGAATTTATTTCACTAGAATATCAATATCAATTCAGTTCTGCCTCTGAACATTTAAGTAATTGATTGATTGACAATCAGTTTCTCTTTACAATAACCAAAGATTGATTCCTCAATTCATTGGTCCTAATATTCAACCAAATCTCCCTAATTCCTTAGGCCAAATTTAGTTCAATATTGCATTATGAATTAGAACCAAAAGATTGCAAAACTGAGACCACTTATCCCTAAGAAAATCAATAGTTTTGGGAATTAATTCAGATCCAAACAATAAAACCAATTTCCATTAGTAAAGGTTACTTTTTTATTAATCAATTAAACTTCCATTCAAAGATCAAGTAAACACAGAATTAATCCCTCAATCAAATCAAATACTCAAAGTTCAGAGTCAAAACGAAATCAATATATTAATTCCAGATCCATAAATCCCTAACAAAAAGAGTTTGAAACACATTACAATGAAATGAAGAGAAGCAAGAAAAAACAAAGATGAAAAGCAGAGAGCCATCTCCATAACTTTGTCTTTCC
This sequence comes from Abrus pulchellus subsp. cantoniensis, assembly GCA_024086825.1. NCBI lineage: Eukaryota > Viridiplantae > Streptophyta > Magnoliopsida > Fabales > Fabaceae > Abrus > Abrus pulchellus. The sequence continues at coordinate 21,203,251 of CM044056.1, forward strand.
CCAGATTCCTTTAGCAAAGAAGAACAAAAGTCGCTCCTCTCTTCTCCCTCTGACTTCCCTTGGAAGTTAAAACGGTTACAACTGAATACCAAAAACTAAAAAATGACAAAAAACTTCTTTTCTAAGTATCTAATTCCTATTTATAGAGTTCCTCTAATTCTTCGACTTAACCCTTGGAATTCTGAAAGTTAGTTATCTCCAGGGGTTCTGGAATCTTCTAAAAGTGATACAAAAGCTCTAAATGTCCAGAATTGGGGGAAAAAAAGTTATAAAAATTGCAGAGTTTTGCACCAAAACGCGCAATGGCTAGAGTGATATGCATTGCAACGCGCTCTTGCGCGCCAAAGCTTCAGATGATGTGCGTTTCAATGCAATGGCAGTTATCCAATTACAGTTGCTAGAGTGTTAACGCACATCACTCAGAATAGCCACGCAGACACAGTACTATATTTTCTTCTTTCCACGTTCAAACACCAATCACTTGGAGTTTTAATGCCTAGCTCTTAGGATTTCTTCAAGCTTAATTCTTTGACCTTTCTTCTTTAATTTCAGCTTTTAATCCTTCCTTTAAGCACTTTCAACAACTTTCCATCTTTTGCATGAACTCTTACAAAAATCTAAACAATTTTTAATATTTCAACAAAACAACAATTTATACTAACTATTTTATTTTTGTGATCTTTTCAACTTATTTTTAGAACTATTTTCCTAATTATTAACCAAAAACTATGCTAAAAACATGGTAAAATATGGATTTATCACTAACCGTGTGTTTAGGCCGAATTCTGTGTGGGGAACACTTCCGTGGTCAACTTTGAGCGTGGGTCTTCAATTTGAGGTAAGGGAGACTTTACCCTACTCTTTTATGTGTAATTTGCTGTTATTCTATAGAATATTGTGATATGGCTGAGTTAGAAGATAGGAAATTACTGAGATATGTGATGTGAATTATGTACTGGATGTTGTGAATGGGTATGGACAATCATGCCATATAATTGAATGAATATTGTGTGAAAATGTGGGCCCGAGAGCCGTGTATTATGAATGGAAATAGGCTAGGGGCTGTCTGTCTTGAATGAATTATGGGCTATGCGTTGTGTGTGCTGTGAAAATGAAATGTGGGCCTAGTGTCATAACTGTTAAATGTGGGCTATGTGTCGTATACTGAAATGTGTTTGACTGGGGCGTGTAACACCATTGTAATGTGCTATGAATGGTTCAGCGATACACTGGGGGTGTGGGTGATGAGGACGGTAGAAATACCTTAGGGAAGAGAGAGTAGTGGTGACATCGACTGTGGAATGGGTGCACCACAGGCCACACACTCTCTTTCTGACTAGGCCTCTGACCATTACCTTTGTTGAGCGACCCGTGACTGCTCATGTGGTATCCGTGAGGCGGGGGAAACCGGCGACCATACATGGTGTAAATCTATGATCACAGTGTCAATATGAGTATGGTTGGCGTGCGTATGCATAGGTTCATGAATTATGTTTATGGATGTGATAATGTTTCCTGTGCTTGTATTTGTTTAATGTATTAGAAATGTGCTAGAGGTGAGATACTATGCTTAATTGTATGTTTTGGTAGTGTAGAGTACTCACCCTTACATTTATTTTTCAGGTAATTAAGACAAATAGCACCAGACTCAGTGAAAAGGGCAGATGAAACTGCTATAGGACTACGATTTTAATTTGAAACTAATGTATTTGAATGGGTCCTGTAGTAGTGACTTGATAGAAATTGTAACCCCTTTCCTTATTTTAAAATATTTGAAATGAAATTTATTTCATTCTGAATTTGCGATGGTGATGAAATATTGGCCTCATTATCAGCATGGTGATGGAGAGGAGGATCTGTGTGCTCAATTTGAGCATGGATTGAGGCCGGACATCTGGGCTGCAGTCAGTGTGTTTCAACTGACGGACTTGCCCACTCTGGTGAGCAAGAACAGAATCTTTGAAGCCAACTCAAGGGAAAAGATAGTGGACACTAGGGGAACTGGTCTAGTGAGACATGATAGAAGACCCCTGAGGTTCTCAAATGGGTCGTATTCAGGCTCGAATAGTTCTCAATCCCGAGGGAGTTCTTTTCAAGAGAGGAGTAGTGGGAGTGGTTCAGGATCGAGTTCTTTCAGAGGGCCGCTTAAGTGCTTTAGGTGTGGAGGGCCACACATGGTGAAGGACTGCCCACAACCGAGGATAACTTGTAACAACTGTGAGAAATCAGGGCACGTTACTAATGAGTACTGGGCCGCCAAGAGGGGAAACAGTACAAGTACAACTCAGAGGCCAGAATCAAGAGGAAGTATAGGGCCGAGTGCGGGGAAGAAGCTAAGCATTCCTGGTAAAGTCTTTGCTATGAGTGGGGCAGAGGCTTCACAATCTGAGGAGCTGATCCGAGGTAAATGCATTATTAAAGGCAAATTACTTGATGTGTTGTTTGACTCAGGTGCTACGCACTCCTTTGTATTTATGGACTGTGTGAAGAGTTTAAATCTGTATGTGACGGAATTGTCATGTAATGTTGTGGTGACTACCCTTACGGGTAAGCCGATTGTGACGTCATGGGTGTATTTGGGGTGTGCAATGATGGTACAGGTAGGAAGTTTGAGGTGGACTTGATTTGTTTACCTCTTTCTCAACTGGATGTAATTTTGGGAATGGATTGGCTTACTACCAACCATGTGCTGCTGGACTGTAGGGAAAAGACTTTGATCTTCGGTGCAACAATGGCAAAGGTTCCAAGGCTTATGAGCCAAGGTGCATGGGAGAACAGGGTGAATATGCCAAGGCCTTTATGGTGATGTTTTCGATGGAGGCCAAAGGTGTAGTGGAGCTGAAGTATATTTCAGTGATGAAGGATTTCTTAGAGGTGTTTCCTGAAGATATTTCTGAGCTACTGCCTGAGAGGGAGATAGAGTTTGCTAATGACCTCATTGTGGGAGCAAGCCCAATTTCTGTGGCACCTTATAGGATATCACCAGTGGAGTTGGCAGAGGTCAAGCAGCAGGTTAAAGATTTGTTACAGAAACAGTTTGTGAGACCGCGAGTGTCACCATGGGGAGCACCAGTGCTCTTGGTGAAGAAGAAGGGTGGAAGCATGAGAATGTGTGTGGATTACCGACAGTTGAATAAGGTAACAGTCAAGATGAGGAGAGCCGCAGTGTTCTCAAAGATTGACCTTAGGTCGGGATACCATCAAATCCGAGTGAAGGATGCAAATGTACCTAAGACGGCATTCAGGACACAGTATGGTCACTATGAGTACTTGGTTATGCCGTTTGGGGTGACCAACGCGCCTGCGTTATTTATGGACTACATGAATAGGATCTTCCACGAGTTTTTGGATAAATTTGTGGTGGTGTTCATCGACGACATTCTCATCTATTCAAGGACTCAGGAAGAGCATGTCGAGCACTTAAAGATCGTCTTGCAAATTCTGAGGGAGAGACAGTTGTATGCAAAATTCTCCAAGTGTGAGTTCTGGTTGTCAGAGATCCAATTTCTAGGACATGTAGTGTCAAAGAAAAGTATTATGGTAGACCCTGCAAAAGTGGGAGTAATGGCTAAGTGGCCAAGGCCGACGAATGTGACTGAGGTTCATAGTTTTCTGAGACTAGTAGGTTATTACAGGAAGTTCATCGAGGGGTTTTCTAAGATAACGTTGCCCTTAACGAAGCTGACTCGCAAGGAAAAAGAGTTCAAGTGGACCAAGGAGTGTGAAACTAGTTTCTTAGAGCTGAAAATAAGGCTGACTTCGGCACCGGTGTTGGCTCTACCCGACTCAGAGCAGAAGTTTGATGTGTATTGTGATGCATCTAGGCAAGGACTTGGTTGTGTTTTGACGCAAGACAGGCAAGTGGTCACCTATGTCTCGAGGCAGTTGCGCCCGCATGAAGTCAACTATCCAACTCACGATCTTGAGTCGAGGTTTGAGGTGTTTAGTGACCACAAAAGTTTGAAGTATCTATTTGATCAAAAGGAGCTAAATATGCAGTAGAAGAGATGAATCAAATTCCTCAAGGACTAGGACTTTACATTGTCTTACCACCCTGGCAAGGCAAATGTGCTAGCCGATGCTTTAAGCCGGAAATCATTGCATGTGACAGCGATGATGGTGAAAGAGATGGAGTTAATTGAGGAATTTCAGGACATGAATTTGGCCATAGAGGTGAGGTCGGGGAGTTTATATCTCGAAACGACGATGATTCACAACAACTTTCTGGTGTACGTTTGAGATGCTCAGTAGGAAGATGCTTTCCTGCAAGACATGATGAGACAGAAGAATGAGGGAAAGGACTTGGATTTCTACTGTGATGAGAATGGGGTAATTAAGTTCTAGAACCGAGTGTGCATTCCTCAAGTGGATGAGCTGGACAGGGATTATGAAAGCATGATTTATTGAAATTAAACATAAGGTGTTACAACTTTTAGACTAAGTTCATACAACACATATATTATGAAATAAACACAATCATCCAAAACTAACTAAACATATATAATCAACTTTTTAGAACAGTTAAGTATCATTCAAACATACTTTTTCAAGCAAAACAAATAATACATAATAGTACTTTCATGAGAACAAAAATATATATTATGTATAATGACAAAAAAGAGCACTCTTTACCTTGAAATGAAGTTCTAGAAAGGGATTTGTAAAGAATAAACATTCAAAGGAACGAAGATCTTCTTAGAGTCAATCGGATTGAACCTCCAAGTTCATATTCAAGGAATGATCAAGATTTAAAAGAAGTTTCTCTAAGGAAAGAAAGTGAGAGTTTAGAAAGAAATAAGAGAAAATGAAACTTGAATTGTAATGCAAGTTTTCTGGATGGAAATCTCTTAAATATACCTGAAACTCACATGCTCTCGCTTGAGCAAGGCTCCATCTTGTCTCGGTGAAAACATCATATAATGGTTTTAAAAGTTTTTTCTAATATTCTCTCCTGAGCAAGAGGTATTCCACTTGGGCGAGAATGGATTCAGAGAGTTCCCCAATTTTTTATGCAACATCAACTGAGCAAGCTCCATCTCTTTTGAGCGAAAAGACAGTTGGGACAACTCTATCCTATCTTGCCTAGGCGAGGCTCATCTCACTTGAGCTAGAATGCTTTAGTATCTCCTGTTCTAAAATGCTCACTCTCGCTTGAGTGAGACTTTTTGTGTAACATCCTTCTTTATAATTTGAAAATCCTCCTTTTCTAAATATATAAATATAAATGAAATTTGATTGAAATATTAAAGGACAAGGATAGTTTTGGAGAGATTTACATATATACGAATTTGGAACCGATAAAAATTTGCAAAGTTTTAAAACTTTTTATATACATAAGTCTTATTGATAATGGTATACAATAATTTCTCAATCTAAGTTAATAATTAAAATAAAACTAACATTATAAATTGTAGCATATTTCTTAACTCATGTTACATATAGATAAATTTAAAGTACAATCAATACTGCTTTTTGGCACAATAAATCTTTAACTAAAGTTGAATGTAAGTTGCAATTAAAAATAGTTAACTACTAAATATTATAATTGCACTTCAAATTATTATTTATAACAAGGTTTATTAAAATACTATAAACTCTAAATGAAAACTTAATTATTATTATTATTATTACATTCATCAAAATAAACTAGATTCTATCAGTGCACTTCATTTTGTTATAATTCACTACGAATATGATCCTAGAACTAATCCATCTTCTTTTAGCTCTTCATTACCTGAAAATGTTTGTAAGGGTGAGCATCATCTGTCCCACTAAATTTTTATTTTTATAATACAATCAAAGTAATGCAGAAATATTTTCTAACACAATGTATCAAAATAAAAATAAAAAATCATTTTTACAATATTAGCCAGAGAGAAATCATCCATACACATCATTTCATACTTAATCAAATACAATCATTTAATATAATATGCACTAAGATAATACTAACTCATATATTATATTAATGAGTGTTACAGCAGATTAAACAAATTATCAATCATATTATTAGTACTTTCAAACATACACTATGTTCATATCATTTCATGCATTCTCACATCGAGCATTATGTCATAATATGTGTGTTAGAACCATATTAATTAATGCATTACAATATATGTATCATAATTACACCCGTTGATGTATTATAATACTTGTATTATAATCACACTAATTAATTTGTTATGACTAACCTATTGCAATCACACATCTCATCATTTTACAGTCATTGCTCCTGGGATCCCTTGAGGTCTTCCATAAGTATAGATAGTTGCTGGTTAGTTGCAACAACATAGATACAATGTGTGCTGATTTAGCCCCCTTTAGCAAAGGTATAGTCAGGAGTTTAGTCAGAAAATGAGTGTATGGCCTACGATGCTTTCACTTTCAGCAAATCATTTGCACCCACTTAAGAATACCAATCACCACCCTTATTTCTTCAAGATTTTTCAAATCGTCTCTGGACTTTATATCCTCAGTGTATCTCTGTAACTATCTATACACAGTCTTAGCATTTATCATAACATTCACTTTCTCAACATTTTCACATGACACACATTTAATCAGCATTTTAGTATTTCACATTACACACAATTTATTATCATTTCTCTTTCCAATTTGATAATATAAACAACTTTAACTTTTCATGCACTCCCATTCACATCAACCCTCTATTCATAAATTTTTACTAATAAAACATTTTATCATTTGAGGGTAATCAAACACTTTTCATAAATTTTCAACATGCATCATCTATTAGGCAAATATTTACACTCCTTATACCATATCAATTCAGTATAGAGAAATCATCAATTAATTTCACATCATACAAGTTAATGAAATGTGCAAGAGGTCGAACACTTCTGAACTTAGACCAGTCATATAGTATAAAAGTACCTTGCAGAATCACACTCTCTCGGTCTTCATAAAATCTTCTATCCTAAAGTTTGGCATCATTCATAATACACATATTATTCAAAATAATAAATAACAATATTATCTTTACATATTTAATGATTAATAATACAATCATAGGACTTCTTTAAAATGATTTTTGTTCAAACTTTTGCTATAAAATTGTATTTAAATAGTTCTAAAAACAACCATAGGTTTTTCATGTCCAAAATTTTCATTCTTAACACCAAAATTTTAAGAAACATTAGGATTTTATAGTTCAAATAGGAAAAACTCAGGGTTCTTAACCAAAATACATAAATAGGAGTTTAAGTTTAGAATAGTGGGGTAGTGGGGTAGCAACATCAAATCTAAGCTCTTTATCTTGATCTAATGGCCGTAATTAATGTCTTTCACCTCTCATAATAACAAACTTTTCTCACTTGAAATTTTATATATATATATATATATATATATATATATATATATATATATATATATATATAAACAGCTCAGGCTTAGCGTATTTACTTAAATAAGCTCTAAAAAAAGTCTATGTTTATTAAAGAAGCCGGGTCAAGCCTAAAATAGGCCAGGCCATAGTCCCCTGTCAGGCTACCTGACCTATTTTCATCTCTAGTTGAGTCATTCTTATCCACTTCCAACTACAATGAGAACGCTGTAATGGGTTTGATCTAGAATGATCTTTTTCACTTTGACGAGAAATCCTACACTAAAATTTCTACGTTTCAATAAACAAGGCAAATAAATTAAGGGTATTACACCATGCAATATACTTCACTCAAAAACTTTAAATTTAAAACACAATTCAAGCATAATTAACTACAAACAACCAATTAAAAAGAAGATGTTATAGAGGTAATCTTAATTGAGTTAATAAGATCAGTGAATAATAAAATTCTCCCTCTGAATATTTTTCTTTTTTAATTAATATTTTAAAAGTATTAGATGATAAGTTTTATGTTTATAAAAAAAACAATAAATATACAAATGACGAGGGGCATTAAATTCATTGAAGCATGTATAAATATAGTAGTTAGTAGCATGTATATTTATAAATAAATATATATTTTAATAATTAAAAATAAAATTTCTAAGTTTTATAAATAATTATATATATGTATGTGTAATAACTTTTTTTAAGAATAACCTTTTTATAATTATTTTAACTTCATTATGTAACCATAAAATATAAGTTAATAAGGATTTTTTATAAATATAAATATTAAAATTTGTGAAAAATAATTAGAAGTTTATATAAAATAATAAAAAAAACATTAAGTAATAATTTTTATTTCCAAAACTTGAAATAAATTAACAAAATAAAGTAGATAAAATTTAAACCGATTACAGATTTTAGTCTTGAAGAGTAAACGTGGCTAGTTATAAAAAAAATACCTTTACGTTTGTTTGTTTTTTTTTTATATATAAAGTTTTGTTTTAAACAACAAAAAATAAGTATATTTTTTATTTTTTAAAATAATTTTTTTAAAATAGAAATAAACATACTCTAGATATTTTATTTTTCACGTAGAATACTCTGATTTATATTATAAAAGTTGATTAATTCCTTAATCACGAAATATAAAATAATAATTTTTTTCTAAATATAAATATAACTATTTTAAAAAATTAAAAATTTATAAAAGATAATGAAAAAATTAAGTAATAATTTTAATATTTAAAATTTAAAATAAAATTTAAAATATATAAAAATTAGAGTAATTATATATAATAAGAGAGTATAATTCATATTTTCAATTAATTTTAATTTTAAAAAATAAATACGACTAGTCGTAAAATAATTTTGAATAAATTGTTAATTTAATTTTATATATTAATTATTTTAAAATTAAATTTTATTTTATGCTTGTTATGGATTTAAATTCGTTAATTAAATTGGTCAAATGGAATGCTTTGTGACATAACATAGTATCAAAGTATTTTAAAGGCATTTCGTAGCTGTCAATCAAAAGATTATGAGATGAATTGTTGAGTGTACGAAGAAATCACAGTGTCCGGAGTCTACAAGAGATAGCGGATGCATACTTTGGTTCTAATTATGAAAAAGTTGAAATCATTATAAATGTGATGAAAGATTAAGTAGATAAAGAAATTTTTATTTAAAAAATTAGTATAAAAATTGAATAAACTTTATTTACAAAAATAAAAATAATTTATATTGTTTTATTTTTATAATATTTAAAAAAAATTATTTAATTTTTAAAATTAAAAATAATAAATTATTTTTATTACGAATTTTATTATGTTTTATACTAACTTTTTTTATATAAAAGTTTCTCTCAAAATTCAACCAAATTCAATCGCTTGTGTGAAAGATACTATTTAAACTTTATGAATAAAAAATATTTATGAAGTCATTTAGTGTTTAGCCTAGATTATTCACAAAAAGCTGTAAAAAAAATATTTAATGTTATTTCATAAATTAAAAAAAAAAGTAATTCATAATATTTGATTAAATTTATCTTCTATATTAGTTAAAAAAAATAGATTAAATCAGCTGCAATTGTGTGGTATGATTAAATCATTATTATTTATATTTAGTAATTAATTGTGTGATAAACATAAAAAATATCAAAATTTTAAAAATAAATTGTTTAACGACCAAAATAAATACTACCAACAAATTAAAGGAAAGAGGTCACTATTATCGCTAAGTTTTTCTTTTCTTTTTTAATTTTCTTATATTTTTATTTTCTCTTTATAAAATCTTTTTAATATTTTTTAAAACTATTTCTCTCATAATTTTTCTTTATAAATTTATATATATCTTTCTTTTATCTATAAACTTTATCTATGTCTCCTTAAAAAAAAATTTCTCTAATTGCAAATGCTTTCTATTTTTATTTCTCAAAATAATTTTTTATCAAAAAAAATAATTTCTCTCTAAGTTCTCTGTTTAATTTTTTTAGTTATCTCTCCATTCTGTCTTTAAATTGTCTTTGTGAAAATTTTTTTTATGTATTTTTTTCTCTCTTTAAAGAATTAAATAGAAAAAAAAATTGACTTTAAAGTAAGTAATTTCTTTTTCAAATATATATAGATTAAAAGAATTTAACAGCACTAGTACTTATAATAAAGAATACTTAATATCAAAAACATTCTACAACAAATATGTATTAAAAGAGCATCTATGCTCAATGTTAAACAAAGCTTAGCAGTCCTTCAATTACAAAATATAGTAACATTAGAAATTAGGCTTCCACTTTTCAGCATAACAAAATTAATCACAAGAAACAAACTTTCCTTTTTCTTATTTTTTTTTATTTTACTTTTCATGTTAGTCTAGTCAAAGCTTCAATAGTTTTTTTTTTTTTCTAATTCTAAATTAACATGAGTCTAAATATGATTATAATAATTTAAATGCAATAAGAATAGCCAAATGCAGGAAAAAAATAAATAGTAAAAGGAGATATAAAGAAATAAAAGAAAAAGATTGATTCAAAAAAATTTAACAAAGAAACGCAATAACTTAACATGAGTTAAAATTTCAAAAAAAAAAGAAAAAAAACTTGAAAAACAAAGAAAAAATCTCATATAAAGGTAAAAATCTTTGCTAGAGATACTCCTTCGTCATTATTCTAAGTTGAGAGAGAATGTTAAAGACTTCTGTTGAAGATATCAACAAAAGGTTTTTATTGCTAGGTTGCCATTCTGGTACCTTTTTTATAATAAAATATTATTTTATTTTTAATCTTTTTTTAGGATATAACTTTTTTGTAACGACTTTTTTTTTTTACAAAAAATATTTATTTTATTTTTGGTAGAAGAAAGCCACAAAACAAATAAAAGAAAAAAGTAAAAAAAATTACAATTTCAAATATAAGACTCTCTTATCATCAGCTTAAAGAAATAATCTCAAGTTTGTAGAAGGTGAGACCAATCTTTAAAACCACAATTTGAAGAAGCTCTTAGCTTAGCTAAAAAATTTGCATATATATTGGTGTGCCTGATGGTGATTTACCAATCTTTTCTTAACCACTCACTTATATTCTAAATAAGATTAGCATACTTGTAGAAAAACTGAAACAATTTCAATCACAAGGTTTATGACTCCCATCGCGTCAAAGTAACACAACAAGAAATGTTTGGAACTTAGATTCTAAATCATTTTCAATCCATGAAGCATGACTATGAAATCAGCATGAATATTGTTAGAAATGTCAATGAACCCAAAAGCTCCTCAAAGCTAATTTTCATCCTTATTTCTAATAAGAGCACTAAAATCAACTCTTCCTAGGCTCTCTCAAGCACTCATATCAATATTAGGGATGAGTTCAAATTTCTGATTAGCCTCCCAACAAATCCAGGGCTTTAGACGAGCCTGAGATTGCCACACTTGCTCAGATAAACGAAGTTAGTTTGTAAGATTCATAACATCAAACATAATTTCATAAATTGAGATATTTTTCCAGCAATACAATCATCATTCTTGTCCTTTCATATCTACCATAGTGTAGCTAAAAATAAAAGAGCATTACTTTTATATTAAGTCATAATCCGGTTGTTGGCATCAAAGGAAGTTAGAGAGGCTTCATTACATAGACATGCACAAAATCAGATTTCCTTAGCTAGTGGACAGTCTTTGACATAGTAAAAAATATCCTCAATGTAAGTGTGACATCTTGACCAAATGAGTGAAGACATTAAATCTACCTCTAACTAAAATGCTAGTACGAAGTTCTCCTACTAATAAGTTAATTAAAACCATGTTTAGTTGCATAACTTCCATCCAAACTGCTTGACTAAATAAACTTATCATTAACATGACTACAAATAGACAAGTTAGATTAATGAATTGTTGAAGTAATTGTTATTGATATCAAAGTGGCAATTTGAGAAAAATTTCACCCTTGTTAATGTAAACGTCCTTAACCTACAACTCTATATCTTGAATGTTAATGTAAATGTCCTTAACCTACAACTCTATATCTTGAATGTTAACATATGAAGTGTCGTTACATAATTTGCCTAGTCTCGATCAATCATGATACCACAAGCAAAACTTATCCATTACTAAGTCAAAAAGTAAACCCATCCCTTATAATATTTTTAGCCTTTTTGATTGCTTGCCAAAAGTGATACCCTTCATCTTTGTTATGATCTAACAAATAATCTTCCTTTACATATTTTGCTACTAGCAGTTGGACCTAGAGTTTGTCTTTTTTGTTCATCATATCCCAAACTATTTTACCTAAAAAAGCTACAATAGTTTCCCTAGTTGTACTCAAACCAAGCCCATGTTCTTGGATTCTACAAGTGATTGTGTCCTAATTCACCAACTTAATTCTCTTTCCATAATTATTTTTCTAAAGGAAAGTACGCACACACTTATCAATTGAGTGGCAAACAAGTTAAAGCAGTCAATACACTTGTAGATAGTATATTAAGATTGTCGTAATAACTAACTTAACTAGAGCTAAATGCCCCTCTTTATTAAGGAAATCCAACTTCCAATTAGCAAATCTATGTTGAATTTTATCTACAATGAAGTCAAAGTGTTCACTACCTGAGATCACTAGAAAGCTCATGTACTTATCAAGAGAAGAAATAAAACAAATATCTAAGATAGAGGTGAACTTGGCTTGTTTGTGACCATTGATACCAACTGAAACATAAGTTCGAGATTTTATTAAGTTAACCTTTAGACCTGACACAACACTAAAACTGATTGAAGATTTCCTTTATGATTCTAATTTGAGAGCTTTTAACTTTGGCTAATAAAATCACCATCATCAACAAAAAAAAAAAAAACATATAGGATATAGTTGTCACTGATTATTTATCACAAAATTTTTTATAGCAAAAATCAATATCTTCATACACAAAAAGAAGAGATATAAAGAGAGTGGATTACCTTGGTAGAGGTCGCAATTTGAAGAAAATAAATGAAGCTTATTCTCAATCCATAAAATGCTTATGGATAGGTTAGTAACACAGTGCATAATAAAACTACTAATTTATTTAGAAACCTAAAGTTTAAGAAGGTACGCCTTAAGAATCCTAAATCAATATAATTATAAGTGTTTTCTAAGTTCAATTTAAAGGTAACATCCACCCTTTATAATAGATTATTATTCCATTAGTTTCTTACTTAATGTCACTTTTAATCAATAATTAAATTTTTATATAAATAAATATAAAAAGCAAGTGATATTAAATAATCCATACTTTAAATAAAAAATTTAATGAAACTTTTAAATTATTACCAACAGAAACATTCATAAGCAATTTATTACATTTTCAAATTAAATACTTTAAAATAAATAAAAAATGCCTATCAATAAAACTACAATAAAATTTATTATAATATTTAAAAACCTGTCGATAAAATTACAAACAGTCATCAGTAGTTTTTTTTTTACTTAATAACGATGCCTTTAATCTAATTATATATACTTATCTTCATTTTTTTACCTATCGATAAACTTGTCAAAAAATTACTAACAGATTTAAATAACTGTTGTTGATAATATTTCACCATGATGCCAGTAAACTTGTCAATAAAATCAAAATCATAAAAAAAATTGTTTCTTGTAGTAAATTAATTTAGCGACCAAAATTCAATAAAATTAATGTAGTTATGATTATTTTAGTTATTAATTATTTTATAATAGATTATTATGAAAATTCATTCTATAAAATAAATTTAAATGCATTAAGTGAATAATGATTGATACTTGCTAATTAGTTATTGATGCTAATAATAATTAGTAATCAGCTTTGATATTCTAAAGATATATTTTGTTATTATTTAGTTTTGATTAGATCTTTCTAGATATGACTCTGTTTCTAGTTACGTAACTTTTTTGTATAAATACTTCTTTCTCCTTTGTAATATAGTGAATTTACAATCAATAATAGATATTCATTCAGTTTGTATAAACTCTTTTATGGCATCAGAGATATCTTGGTGAGGGCTTTGCCATGATCATTTTTTTTTCTTCCGCTAAGCACTCTTACACCCCATGGCCAAATCAAAAAAACAAGAAAAACCTTCTAGTTTCTCCAAAGAAGATGAATCTCAAAACCTCAATAGTCCATATTAAATGCATCCTAGTGAAAATACAGGAGCAATCATCTCTATGCCGCAACTCAACAAAACCAATTATCATCTCTGGAGCAAAAACATCAAGGTGAGCGCTCCTTTCAAAGAATAAACACAAGTTCATTGATGGCTCTATCAAAGAATCAAAGAAGACTGATCCACTTTATGATGCATGGGAAAGGTCAAACAATCTGGTAGTACGATGGATCACCAAAATCGTGTCACCATAAATCGCATTGAGCTTTGCTTACATCGATGATGCACAGGAGCTTTGGGAGGATTTGAAAGACAGATTTGCGAAAGGGAACCATTTTAGACTTTCAAATTTACTTCAAGAATTGCATTCAATCAAGCAAGGTGAACGTTCTATCTCTTCCTATCACACTGATTTAAAGATTCTATGGGAAGAAGTGGAATCATTGAGACCAATTTCTTTTTGGGCTTGTGGAGCCCAATGCACTTGCAATATCATCAAAGCTTTCAAGTAATATAGGGATTCAGAACATATTATATGTTTTTTAAAAGGATTAAATGATCAATATGCCCATGTAAGAAGCCAAATACTGATCATGGAACCCCTTCCATCAATTAACAAAGTCTTCTCCTTGATTCTCCATCAAGAAAGGCAAATTGAGAATCCCATGATGGTAGAGTCCAAGATTTTTTTCACTACCACAGGGAATGGTTCTAATTGGAGAGAAACTACAAGTGGTAGAAATAACTACCAAAGTAGCCGTGGAAGAGGCAAAAACAATTCCAAAGGATCTATAGGTGGAATGATCAAGGTTTGTAGCTTTTGTGGTAAGGAGAATCATACCGTGGAAACATACTACTTCAAGCATGGTTTCCCACCAAACTTTAAATTCAAGAACAAAAACACTTGTTCATCTATCAATTCCTTCTCAATGGGTCAGATTTCACAAAATCAAGATACTACTAATCAGAATGATGAGCAGAAGGAATCACTGAATAATATCACATCTAAGCAATATGCACAAATCATAGAAATCATCAAAACAAGTAATTCAGAAGGTCTAGATCGTATGATAAATCAAGTTTCTTATAAAAAACCTGATGAGGGTAAGATTCATCAATCCTCTGCTGAGAAAGGTAATCTTCTTAGCCCCAATGCTTGGATTTTAGACATTGAGGCCACTGATCATGTGACTAAATGTTTAGACAATTACATTAGCTATTATTCTGTAAATCCTATACAAGTTAAACTCCCTAATAGCAAGTTAAACTCCCTAATAGCACTATTACATATGCTGGATTTTCTGGGACAGTTTCTTTTACTGATAATTTCTATCTTGATCATGTTCTTTTTATTCCTAACTTTCAGTTCAATCTTATTTATGTTCAAAGGTTGACACCATCTTTAAATCATATCCTAATATTTGATAAATCCTCTTGTGTCATACAGGATATGACTACTTCGAGGACAATTGGAGAAGCTAAAGTACAAAACAATTTATACCTACTACAACAATTTTTAATGAGAAACATGTATTGAATACTATTATTATTTTTTATTTGTGGCATTATCGCCTTGGGCATCCTTTTGATAAGGTTTTACATCATATGAGCAAACATTTTTCTTATGTTTAATTCAATTCCAATACAGTTTGTGATTTTTGTCATGTTGCCAAACAAACCAAACTCCCATTTCCCATTAGTCATAGTATAAGTAATATTTCTTTTGAACTTGTACATATGGACATTTGGGTCTAATTTATGTCCCTTCAATGCATGGCCATAAATATTTCTTAAATGTGATAGATGATTATTCAAGACATGTTTGGATTTTTCTCATGAAATCTAAGAGTGAAACTAGAATTTTATAAATATGGTTTATATACAATTTGATAAAAGAATCAAATGTATTAGATCAGATAATGAAACTAAACTTGTTATGCATCCTGCATATGCTAAGCATGGCATCTTGCACCAAACCTCTTGTGTGGAGACTTTACAACAAAACTCTGTTGTTGAAAGGAAGCACAGGTACATTCTTAATGTAACTAGAACCCTATTATTTCATTCTCATATGGCAAAGGTATTTTGGGGATTTGCTGTCAAGCATGCAGTATACCTCATTAATAGACTTCCATCACCAATCTTGTAAGGTAAGAGTCCTTTTCAATTACTTTATAATGAAGCACCTAATTTTCTTGATCTTAAAGTTTTTGGTAGTCTCTGCTATGTTTCTACCTTAATCCAAAATAGATCCAAACTTGACAGTAAGGCTAGAAAATGTGTTTTTCTAGGATATAAAGCTGGTACAAAAGGGTATATCGTGATGGATCTTTTCTCTAGGCAGTTACATGTTAGTATGAATATTATTTTTTATTAAGATAGATTTCCATACAAACATACTGTTTCTAAAAATATCTCTCCTATTGACAATACTTTCTTTGATTTTTTCCTTAAGACATTGCTCCTCACTCTCAATTTACTTCTCCAAATGATGAACACCCTTATATTGCTTCCGCTCCTTCTCATGAAAAACAAAACATTGCTGAAACTAATATCAACACCAATAATACTCCTTTTAATAACAGTGACAACCAACAAATTAGGAGATCTTAAAGAATTAAGCATCCTCCTAATTACCTTTCTGATTATCACTGCAACTTGTTACATACCCACTCTAATGACCCCTCTGGTGATGTTAAACATCCCTTGAGTTCGGTTCTTTCTTACCAATCCTTCTCACCTACTCACCTCACATATACCTTATCTATTTCTACTCACATTGAACCACACTCTTATTTTGAAGCCATCAAATTTAATCATTAGGTTGAAGTAATGAATGATGAAATACAAGCTTTAACTGAAAATGGGACCTGGTCTATTGTCCTTCTCCCTGCAAAAGAGACTCTCATTGGTTCTAAATGGGTTTATAAAATCAAATACAAATCAGATGGTTCCATTGAAAGATATAAAGCTAGGTTTGTGGCAAAAAGGTATAATCAAATAGAAGGGTTGGATTACTTTGATACCTTTGCTTTGGTTGCTAAAATGAGTATCATTAGACTCCTTTTGGCCATTGCCTCTAGCCAAAATTGGCATCTTCATCAATTAGATATTAACAATGCCTTTTTGCATGGCGATCTAGACGAGGATGTTTACATGACTATTCCTCAAGGAATCTCTTCACCTGGTCCTAATTATATATGTAAACTTCATAAATCTCTTTATGGGTTGCAACAAGCTAGCAGACAATGGTTTGCTAAGCTTTCTACTTATCTTACTTCTCTTGGCTATCATCAATCTCAACATGATCATTCTTTATTTACTAAACTTTCTAACAATCATTTTACTGTCATATTGATTTATGTTGATGACTTGATTTTGGCTGTAACAGATACCATAGAAATTCAATTTGTTAAACAATAACTTCATAGTAAATTTAGTATAAAAGATTTGATCATCTGAAATATTTCCTTGGGTTGGAGGTGGCTCGATCTCAAACTAGTATTACTCTTTCCCAAAGAAAATATATTTTAGATCTTCTTTCTGATATTGTGTATCTTGCAGCTAAACCAGTCTCAACCCCCGTGATTAAATTCTCCAAGAAACAGGAGCTGAATACTCAACCCTATTATGATGCCCCTGGTTATAGAAGACTAATTAGGAAGCTTCTTTACTTAACAACAACTAGACTTGATATTGCTTTTTCTATGCAACAACTTAGCCAATTTATGTCCTATCCCACTAACTCACATTGTCAAGCTGCTGTTCGGATTCTTAGGTACTTAAAAGGTGCTCTTGGCCAAGGAATCTTCTATCTAGCTACATCTTCTCTACAACTTAAAGCTTTTAGCAATTTTGATTAGGAAACTTTTTCAGGGTCTCGACAATCAATCACTGGTTATTGCATATTTCTGGATGATTCTTTCATATCATGGAAATCCAAGAAGCAGCCCACTATATCGCGATCTTCTTCCAAGGCTGAATATAGAGCCTTAGCTTCCACTGTCTGTGAGCTTCAATGGTTGACATTTTTATTTCAATGCTTGAAGATTCCTTTCATCACTCCTTCATTACTATATTGTGATAGTTAGTCTGCTTGTCATATTGCTCACAATGTTGTCTTCCATGAATGTATGAAACATATAGAGATTGACTGCCACCTAGTTCAGGAAAAGCATCCTCCCAATTTCAACTCGCGAGCAAACTATTGATATCATGACTAAGGCTCTTGATTCTTCTCCTTTTTCTTATTTGGTTTCCAAGCTGGGAGTAATAAACATATACTCTCCAGCTTGAAGGGGGTATTGGCGCTAATAATAATTAGTAATCAGTTTTTGATATTTTAAATATATGTTTTGTTATTATTTAGTATTGATTAGATCCTTTTAAATACGACTCTGTTTTTAGTTACATAACTTTTTTGTATAAATACTTCTTTCTCTTTTGTAATATAGTGAATTTACAATCAATAATAGATATTCATTAAATTTGTATAAACTCTTTTATTAGTAGCTTTTGAAAATTATGATAGAATGCATTAAAAATTATGGAAGTAAATGTCATTTTACATTATTTTAATAAAAGGAATTACTTCTTATTCCCTAACCAATGTCTTAAGCGTATTGATTTTTTATTTTTAAAAAAATTTAAGATACGTTGAAAGGCACGCAATAAAAATTGATATTTATTAAAATTTATATAATATTACCGAATTCAATGCATTATAACATTAAACACTATAACTTTTCATAAAAATTATTATTTATTAATTCTTTTATTATGTCTCCTGATAGACACACGTATTAAAAGAATCATTCTTAAATTTATTTTTTTTATGTTTGGATTATAAAATAATCATTTTTTAAAAATAAAATTACCAAAAGAAATATAAAATATTGTGCAATAGTTAATTTTGCAATTCAAGAGAATTAATTATGAAAGATAAAATAGAAAAGAAACTCTAAAAAATAAATTGATACCCTTTAATCATATGAGCTTTACAATTTTGTTTATCTTAAATAAATTATTTCATTTTTGAAAAAGGTGATAAGAAATTATAAATTAAATTTTCAAATTAAACCTAAAAAAATAATAGTTTAACTCAAATAAATCTGGATTCATCGAAACTTGAGACATCAAGAGTCCAAGATCAAGGGGAAAAAGAAAAGACTTTGGACAACAATGCTAGTTGTACGTAAAACATTAAAATGTGCAGAAAATGACTGAAATGTGAAAATGGGACAACTAAGAAATCCTTCCAATGCAAGATGAAAATGACGGAAAAGAGGTCCAATCATGGCCCTTCAAGAGATGAAACACTTGGAATACTCTCCAAGAACTTGGCCTTTGCAGCAAGATCAGTTGAAAAGCGTCCTAATACGGCAGTAGTAGCTGTATTACTTCCAAACTTCTGAATTCCCCTAGAAATCATACATGTGTGGCTTGCCTCTGCCACTACTATCACATTCCCACCTAATAATGGTGAAATGGTTTCTGCTATTTGCCTTGTGAGCCTTTCCTGAACTTGTAGCTTAAAACCATAAAAATGTACTATAGACTGTAAAAGTGATTTTCTAATGGGATCAAACCCTTTTGAAATGAAGTATCCGATGTGAACAACCCCATGAAATGGAAGTAAATGATGCTCACATTGTGACCAAAAAGGCAAGTTCACCTCTGAGTATACTTCTTTATCATTCAAGCCTAGCTCCCCATTAGTCTTCAAAGAATAATCCACCCCACCCCAAATTGAACCATTGAGCTTCATATCAATGCTACTCCATTGAAAGTTCATCAACCATTTCACAAATCTACTAGGAGTCCCCACTAGCTCCTCCCTTGTAGGATTTTCACCTAAAGATTCAAGAATTGAAGATACAGCAGTGACCATAATAGGGTCAAGTCCTCCAATCTTTGATGAATCCACCTTAGATGAAGGACAAGACAAAGAAGGACACCAACATTGGTCTAATGAGCCATCCTTAAAATAAACTTCATTCTTATCAATACCTCTAAACTTAAGAAGGCCAAAGAAATCACCCCACATGTCTGAATCTTTGTTTTCAAAAACACCAGACCCTGAAGAAACAAGTGTCTCCACCCATCCTTTATGGCTTGAGTCAAGAATGCTTGATTCTGTATCTGGAAAGTGGATGTGTGAACACTGAAGTATGATAGCAACCCCTTGTGGTTGTATACCTTGATGCAAAGCAAAACACACCTCATTTGCAAGACGTTGAGGCTCTTGGAGTCTCTTTGCAAATACTTCAGCCACACGAGAGAGCTTGCTTAAACCCAAAACTCTTTGGCCAGAAGGAACATAACCCACATGACACTTCACTTGGAATGGCAGCATGCAAGACTCACAATAGGAATAAAAGTCAAGATCTCTCACAATAACTAGTCCACCTGCTCCTCCTGCATGACCAACAGTGCTAATGTCTAGACCAGCTTCTGGGAATAATGCAGCTTGCACTATGTCCTTCGCATTTTGCTTGTAACCTGAGAAAAAAGATCCTTCTTCTCAAGATTGGTGACTACATCTTTCAAGATAATGTGAATTCTTATTTCATAAAATAAGACTAACATTCGGGAGTTCTTTCATGATACTAGAAATTAATTTAATTAGTAATATTAATTTTATAGAGACTAAATTAAATTAAATTGACGATACTTAAAGTTAAAAATTGTATTTTTATAATATAAAATATCAATTTGACTAACACTAATTTGAAGGATTTAATTAATATTTTGTTAATAAATTTTTACATTCACAATTATATTAATAAATTGTAAAATTATAGTCAGATAAGGTGGTAGCGCGAGAAAGACGAACATGATTCTTAGGTGATTATCTACTTGAAGAAAATAAAATAAAATCTAGTACCAAAACCTTTATTCTCCCCGACCAAAAGAAAAATCAAAACTAGAAATTAACCCCAACATTAATTAATTGGTATAGAAGCCATTTTAAAATGTTTGGCGTATCCTTGAATGAAAGCTTCCTTTTACTATCACATGCATTCCTATATTTAGATTTGTCTTATTTAAAAGTTTGATGTGATAAAAAACCTATTAAGAGTCTATTTTAGGTTACACCCTAGAAACATGTCCATAAACCTATCAATCCAAATAAGCTAGCAGGCCTACTAGGATAAATAGGCCAATAGACCTATTAACATAAAGAGACCAAATAAATAGGTCAATGAGTATATTAACCTAGATAAAATTAATGAAGGCAAGAGTCAACTTTAGTAAATTATTATTTTCAATAATTATATTAATAAAATTAAAAATAATTAATTTAATTAATAAATTTGACATTTTATAAAATAATAAGTAATAAAATTTCACATAATTAAATAATTAATTAATATTTTATCACAATTATTTTATTTTAATGTCTGGTATATTTATTCAGTAGATAGCTACAAAAGCGAGCCAGCCCATAAGCTCCTATCCCAAAATGGTTGAAGATTATTAAATTTGCCACCATGTACTCTTCGAAATTTAAACTTAAGTTACACACTCATTCTATCTTGTACTAAAATTTAATTTTATATTAGAAAAAGTACGTAGAGACTGTGAAATTAACTGTCAAAATCTAACCCTTATAATATTTTAAATAAATTAATTTCCCAATTTAGTCTTTGAGATTATATGAGCTCATAATTTTAATCTCCCACTTTATTAAAATTTTAATTTTTAATATAACTGTGCAAAATAATATCATTTATACAAGTCCTTTTTTTTTTTTTTTGCTAATAGTCTTTTTTTCTTTTTTACTAACGTTAAAGACAAATATGAAATATATTTTCAAATGTAGATATTAATATAGTAAAGTTAGAGAATATAATGGTTGAGATATACAGTCTTAAAATTAAAGTAGGAATTTTTTATTCTTATTTTAATTTTTTAGATGACACCTTATCAATAACTTTATTTCATTCTCTAAAATATACCATATCTCCAACGTACCATCTCTCGAAAGAGATAAATGCATTAACTTGGAGTAACTTAGGACATAAAAGAACAAATCTATAGCGATGAAAAGCGTAATGCAACTATTTGATTGAAACTTTAGATATTTCAGAAGATTTAAAATAACTAAGATGTTTATGTGCTAAAAATCTTCACAGATTTCTCGTAACAAAGGCATCAATAATACTATATAGGAGTAATATAATTTACTTCCACGATTTAAACCTTATGACTAATCATAAAGTGAGGGGGGAGGGTAATCACCTATGGTTCCTTCACAAAGGGCCTTGGCAACACGAAGTGGTGTCTTTCTAATGCCTTCCCTGTTGATATCTTCTCCTAGACCCAGTAACAGGACTTTGACAGCATACTCAATGGAAGCTTTATTTGTTTCTTGCTCAAAACCCTTTTCGCAACCCTTATTTACTCCATTTTCAGTCTCAAAATTTAAATGACTCTGACCCAAAAACCCCATTGAAAGAACACTGGAATATCAACTCTCACAAGGATGATAACAACATAAAATAATAACGCACATATAGTACCTTGTTTTCCCTATTTTCGTTTTGTGAAGTTTGCTTGTTTATATATACATATATAAGGTGCATGGTGGTGCCATGCTATCCAGGGTGTTGGTGGCTGTTCTGGGGCAACTACACATGTTGAAAAGTAATAAAAAAAATTTAAAATAAATTTTTAAAATATCGTAATACAAGAATTAGTTCTAATTATTAAGAATTTCTCAATTTAATTATTTAAATTTAAATGATTAGAAAATATGAACAAAAATTAAAAAAAATCAATTATCAATAAAATAAAGAGCAAGTAAACTAACACACTTCTTATTTTAATATATAGGATAGTAACTTAAGCATATCAGTTTACTTATTCAATTCTTTATGTTATTATTCTACTTAATTTTAAATTTAATTTTATAATTACTAATCATTCATATAAATATTATTAATAACTAATGGTTATGTGATATTAATATTCTTTTCTCTATATTAACATTTACAATAGTCATGTAAGATATTAATTTAAGAAAGTATAATACGTGCACTTGTTAATTTAATAACAATTAGAAGAAAAAAGATTGATTTGATCCACTTAATTTCTTATCTCTTATCCTAGAGATCAATTAACTAATCAAGTTTAACTTTTGATCTAAACTAGAAGTGGGAATCTTGTTTAAGTTAGATAAGATTGATGCAAAGTTTTTTTTTCTGAATATTTAATAGAATTACTTTTATTGAAACTCAATTTTGAAAAGTTAAGTTAAAATTAATATGTACCTATTAGATTCATATGTTTTGTGGTTAATTTAGCTCAATTTATAGGAAAATCTCAAATATATTTATTTAAATTTTTTATTCTATACTAGATTTCATATGATAAAAAGATACGTTTAACAACTTTTTGTTGAGAATTATATTTAATAGTATTTATACATTAAATGGTATTAGATTCTATAAAATGTAATAAAAATTTATTATATATAACTCCTTAAGTTGGTCATGTTAAAAATATAGATCTAAACTTTGCCCCTCCAAGATAAATAAACAAAGACTTATACCTTAAATGTAACCGGAGAAGTGCTAATTTAAAAGACTTAGCATTAATGTTGCATGTGCATGCAACTGCAGCGTTGCTTCATTTTGAGTAAAAAAGGAGCTCCTTTCTCCATTGGATGCTTCAACTTAAACACATGGTTATGATGTACAGAAAAAAGGTTTTTATAGATTGTTTAATATAAAATAATAATTTTATCTTAGTGTACTAATGAAAATAATAAATTATGTTAATCTAGCTAGGATAATGTTAATTATCCTGCATAGTAATTTATACAAATTCATAAAAAAGAAATACAGTCATTGGTAATTAAAGCCTTAAATTGGTACTTAAGGATCATGACGGCAGACACCCCAATCTTTTGGAACGTAGAAATCTTATTTTAATTTCTATAATTAAATAGACAATTTCGTGACTAATGTATATATTTAAAATAATAAAATATAATAAATATTTTCTTAATAAAAACTCAATTTTCAATATTTAATCTCAGTTTTAAGAACTGAAAATCGAATAATTAATACAATTAATATTTATGACGTTTAGGGCATTTTTGTTGGCGTTCCGTTATGAGTTATTTATTTAAAGATTTGTGTGAAGTTAATACAATGTATATTCCTCCTTTTTATTTTTCTTTTAACAAAAGTAACTTACAAAATAAGTTACTTAATATTTTTATTGTTTTATATAATTCTAAAATAGGAAACGTATCAGAGTCTGCGATCTAGAAGCTAAAGCAATATTTTTACATTATTAAGGATTAACATGTTGGAGTTTTATATATATATATATATATATATATAAAATTTAGAAATTATATATCTATAAAAATATGAATTTTTTTAAAACAAAATCATTAATGACAGTTTTTAATGTAAGTTTTATAGAACAATGAAAAGTTATAAAATTTTAAAATTAGTTAATAGTTTTTTTAAATATATTAAAAATATAAAAAGTCAAAACTCATCAAAGATTATTTTTTAAAAATAATAAAAAATTTAAAAATAAAAAATTTTAGTGATAATTTTAAAAAAATATTAAAACATTGTCTATGATAAATTTTTTAAAAAAATACATTTTTATAATTTTTCTAAAACACTATATTGAATAATTAAGGGTGACTTTGAAAATTTATTTTTAAATGAGCATGGAAAGCTGCAATTTTCTTGATATGATGCACAAAAAATATTTCTGAAAACAATAATAAAGAGGTGATATCAATTGCGGATTTGGCAACTCATTCAAATTGCAAATACTAAATTATTTAACCCAAATATATTTGAGCAAGTTGCCTGCAAAAGTTCCTGTACTTCGAAAAGTACAGCCTGTTCATGATATAATATCAATACCTAGGTTGTCTACTAATAGTAACTTAACTAAAAATATCTATTTTAATAAACTATATAATTATGTTATAAATTATTGTAATTTTTTTTTTATAAATTCTTCTCAACGCACCTTTTATAGCCTTAAAATATCTATAATAAAGCCAATGCCATACCGAATAATTAATTAACAGAATCTTTTATCAAATTTGGTGATAATGTATTATATTGTTCACTGGCTCCTAAAAGACTCTACTTCATGAGTATCTATGTTAGGTATTTTGTGAGATGATTTTTTGTTTTTAGTTCGGCAGAGGTAATGGATCATCAATGACCAAATCAATGTGACGTTGCTGCAAGCCCACGGATCTTTGCTAGATTTTTTCTTGTCAAGTTGCTATTAATGCTCTTTTGTTTGCTCTACAAAATATTTCTTTTAGTGTTTGTTTAGATATTTTCTTAAAAATGGGATGGAAGGAGAATGAAAAATTTATTTATAGTTAACTTTTATTTTGAAGTTAAGAAAAAAATAGGGAGAAGGGTTAATGCTCTTTTTTTTTTTTTAATTTTTGAAGTCCTTTCTAAATTTAATTCTTTGAGTTTTTTTTTTAAAATTAACAAACTTTTATAAATTTTAAATATTGAAAATTGAATTCTTTTTTTCTCTCTTCCTTTATTCTTTAAACTCTTCTTTTTTCTCTTTCTAAACTTTTAAACAAAGTCATAAATCTCATGGTGCCTTTCCTTTATAGGCCTTTAGTAACTTGACAAAATTGACAACATTCATAGTTTTAAAGTTTGGTAAAGAACAAATTGTTATACAAATATATAATAGCAATCAATTACTTTTTGTTGACTTTCAAGCAGTCAACTTTCAGTTATCAAAATATATAAAATAAATATTTATAACTAAAATAGAATCGAGAAATACTAAAAATAAAACTTTTGTTGTATAGAAGAATATTATAATTTAAAGGAGGTTGGGGTTCGGAGAGAGTTATTTCTCCCTCTCCCTTCGATACTCTCATTCCCAAAGCCTTATTCCACCGATTAATTGCCTCCAAAGCCGTTTGGAAGCTTGATTGAAGGTTTAATCCGTGTGGAGAACACTTGGAGGTGAGTTTTAATGGTTAGGATTTCAGTTTTACATCTCCTTTCTCTATTTTCATGGTTTCCTTGAGTTCTCATAGAGTTTCTCCATGTGTTTAGGAAGAAATCCATGAGGGGGAGCACTTCTTGGTGTATTTAGCGTGTGGGACTTCGATCCGAGGTAAGGAGAAACTCTATCCTACTCTTTTGTGCATGAATTGTTGTTATTTTGCTAAATATTATGTTGTGGCTAAGTTAGTGAGTAGGAAATTGATTGAGAAATGAAATGTGGGCCACATGCCGTGATATGTGAATATTGTGTGTGTTGACTCGAATTTGATGGATGTGGATTGTATGTAAATATTGTGTAATATAGATGAATATTGGCTATGTGTCGTGTAATGTGAAATGATTATGGACCTAGTGCCTTATATTTGAACGCAATGTGGGCTGTGTGTCGTGTGTAAGCATGATTATTGCATGTGTGAATGAAATATATGTGTGAATGCGCGTATTAGCGCCGTTATGATGTGCTGTGAATGGTACAGCGATACACTGAGAGTATGGAAGATGAGGACGGTAGGAATACCTTGGGAAAGAGGGAGTGGTGGTGACACCGATTGTGGAACGGTTGCACCACAGGCCATACTCTCTCTTCTTGACTAGACCTCTGACCATTACCTTTGCTAAGCGACCCGTGACTGCCCACGTGGTATTCGTGAGGCAAGGGTAACCGGCGACCATTCATGGTGTAAATCTATGATCATAGTGCTATAGTGAGTGTGGCTGGTGTGCGTATGTATGGATTTGTGTTTTGTACTTATGGATGTGAAATGCTGCCTGTGAATGTGTTTGTTTAAGGTATCGGAAATGTGTTGGAAGTAAAACTCTATGTTTGATTGTGTTTTGGTAGCGTAGAGTACTCACCCTTACATTCATTTTTTAAGTAATCAAGATGATCAGCACTAGACTCAGTGAAGGGGTGGATGGAACTATTGTAGGACTTAGGATATTATTTTGGAAAACTGTTGTATTTGAATAAGTCATGTAGCAACTGTTTGATATAATTTGTAACCCCTTTTTCTATTTGAAATGGTTGATGAAACTTGAATTAAAAATAGAAATTTTACTATTTCAAAAATTTGCAAAATTTCTTATTTATTGAAATTAAATTTAAGGTGTTACAATTTTGGTATCAGAGCAGTTCATCCAAACTGGACTGGGGTATCAAGCTAAAGCCTCCAAGATAAGTGTTGATTGTTTTGTTTGCCTGAATTATAAATGTATTATTGATTTGATAAATTGTGTAGCTTAGATATGTCTGGTAGAGGTAGAGGTAGAGGAGCTAGAGGCACCAATGACCTCATGAAATGCGTGGCTCAGATTCTGGAAGCCATGGTGCACAATCAAGGTGGAGAGCCGGCTGAGTAGCGAGGGTTGTCTGCCTTCACTAGGCATGATCCCCAAAGTTTAAGGGTGGATTCAATCCCGAAGGAGCCTAAAGGTGGGTGGCTGATGTGGAGAAGATCTTCAATGCAATAGGGTGCCATGAGGAGAACAAGGTTGCTTATGCCACCTATTTGCTGTGTGGAGAGGCTGAGGACTGGTGGAGGTTTGCCGGTCAGACTTTACCACAAGAGGATGACTACATCTAGTGGGAGGCATTCAAGACCATCTTCCTGGGAAACTACTTTTACTGGGACCTAAGGAAACAAAAAGCTAGGGAGTTCCTTGAGCTGAAGCAAGGAAACATGACTATAGGAGAATATGCAGCTAAGTTTCAAGAGCTAATGAAGTACTGGCCTCATTATCAGCATGAGAATGGAGAGGAGGATTTGTGCGCTCAGTTTGAGCATGGATTGAGACCAGACATCCGGGCTGCAGTCAGTGTGTTTCAATTGACGGACTTGCCTACTTTGGTGAGCAAGAGCAGAATCTTTGAAGCCAACTCAAGGGGGAAGACAGTGGACACTAGGGGAGTTGGTCTGGTAAGGCAAGATAGAAGACCCCTTAGGTTCTCAAGGGGACTGTATTCGGGTTCAAATAGCCCTCAGTCTCGAGGGAATTCATCTAAGGAGAAGAGTAGTGGGAGTGGTTTAGGATCAAGTTCTTATCGAGGACCGCTTAAGTGCTTCAGGTGTGGAGGGCCACACATGGTGAAGGACTGCCCACAGCCGAAGATAACTTGTAGCAACTGTGGGATGTCGGACATGTTGCCAATGAGTGTTGGACCGCTAAGAGGGGGAGGCAGTACAAGTACAGCTCAGAGGCCAGAATCAAGAGGAAGTACAGGGCCGAGTACGGGGCAGAATCTGAGCATTCCTGGTAAAGTCTTTGCTATGAGTGGGGCAGAAGCTTCACAATCTGAGGAGCTGATCGGTGGTAAATGTATAATTAAAGACAGACTACTTGATGTGTTGTTTGATTCGAGTGCTACGCATTCCTTTATATCGATGGACTGTGTGAAGAGTCTAAATTTGTATGTGACCGAACTGCCTTGTAATATTGTGGTAACTACCCCTATGGGTAAGCCAGTTGTGACGTCATGGGTGTGTTTGGGGTGTGCAATGATGGTACATGGTAAGGAGTTTGAGGTGAACTTAATTTGTTTACCTCTTTCTCAACTGGATGTAATTATGGGAATGGATTGGCTTGCTGCCAACCATGTGCTGCTGGACTGTAGAGAGAAGACTTTTGATCTTCAGTGTGACAATGGCAAAGGTTCCAAGGCTTATGAGTCAAGGTGCATGGGAGAACACAGTGAATGCCAAGGCCTTTATGGTGATGTTTCCGATGGAAGCCAAGAGTGTGGCGGGGCCAGAGTATATTCCGGTGGTGAGAGATTTTTTAGAGGTTTTTTCCCAAGATGTTTCTGAGCTGCCACCTGAGAGGAAAATAGAGTTTACTATTGACCTCATTCCGAGAGCAAGCCCAATTTCTGTGGCACCTTATAGGATGTCACCGGTGGAATTGGCAAAGGTCAAGAAGCAAGTAGAAAACCTATTGCAGAAACAGTTTGTGAGACCGAGTGTGTCACCGTGGGGAGCACCAGTGCTCTTGGTGAAGAAGAAGGATAGAAGCATGAGGATGTATATGGATTATCGGTAGTTGAATAAGGTAACAGTCAAGAATAAGTATCCACTTCCAAGGATTGATGATTTGATGGACCAATTAAGGGGGGCAGCGGTGTTTTCAAAAATTGATTTGAGATCAAGATACCATCTAATTCGAGTGAAGGATGCAGATGTACATAAGACAGCTTTCAGGATGCGGTATGGTCATTATGAGTATTTGGTGATGCCGTTTGGAGTGACCAATGCCCCTGCGGTATTCATGGATTACTTGAACAGGATCTTCCACGAGTTTTTGGATAAGTTTGTGGTAGTGTTCATTGATAACATCCTTATCTATTCAAAAACTCAGGAAGAGCATGTCGAGCACTTGAGGACTGTCCTGTAAATTCTGAGGGAGAGACAGTTGTATGTGAAATTCTCCAAGTGTGAGTTCTGGTTGTCAGAGATCCAATTTCTGGGACATGTGGTATCGAAGGAAGGAATCATGGTAGACCTTGCAAAAGTGGAAGCGGTGGCTGAGTAGCCAAGGCCAACGAATGTGACAGAGGTGCGCAGTTTCTTTGGATTAGCAGGCTATTACAGGAAGTTCATTGAAGGATTTTCCAAGATAGCGTTGCCCTTAACGAAGCTGACTCACAAGGGAAAGAAGTTCACGTGGACCAAGGGGTGTGAAGCTATTTTCTTGGAGCTGAA
Organism: Abrus pulchellus subsp. cantoniensis; assembly: GCA_024086825.1. Lineage (NCBI taxonomy): Eukaryota > Viridiplantae > Streptophyta > Magnoliopsida > Fabales > Fabaceae > Abrus > Abrus pulchellus. The sequence goes on from CM044056.1 coordinate 21,232,944, forward strand.
GATAAGGATGATTTCGGCGCCATTGTTAGCACTGCCCAACCCGGAGCGGAAGTTTGATGTGTATTGTGATGCATCCGGGCAAGGACTTGGTTATGTTTTGATGCAAGACGAGCGAGTAGTTACCTATGTCTCAAGACAGTTAAGCCCGCATGAAGTCAACTATTCGACTCACGATCTGGAGTTAGCCGCAGTGGTTTTAATTTTGCCCTCAAGGTATGAAGGCACTACTTATATGGAGCGAGGTTTGAGGTATTTAGCGACCACAAGAGTTTAAAGTATCTATTTGATCAAAAGGAGTTGAATATGCGGCAGAGGAGATGGATGAAATTCTTCAAGGACTACGACTTCATATTGTCTTACCACCCTGGCAAGACAAATGTGGTAGCCGATGTGTTGAGTCAGAAATCATTGCACGTGGCAGCAATGATGGTGAAAGAAATGGAATTAATTGAGGAATTTTGGGACATGAATTTGGCCATGGAGGTGAGGCCGGAGAGTTTGTATCTCAGGCGATAACAATTCACAACGACTTTTTGGTGTACGTCCGAGATGCTCAGCAGGAAGATGCCTTCTTGCAAGACATGATGAGGCAGAAGGATGAGGGAAAGGACTTAGATTTCCACTGTGATGAGAACGGTGATCAAGTTCCAGAATCGAGTATGCATTCCTCAAGTGGATGAGCTGAGACAAATGGTACTTGAGGAAGCACATAAGAACAGGATGAGTTTTCACTCCAGTGCAACTAAAATGTATCAAAATCTTTGGAAGAGTTTTTGGTGGAATGGGATGAAGAGGAATGTGGCTGAGTATGTGGCTAGATGCCTAACTTGCCAGAAAGCGAAGGTAGAGCACCAGCGTCCACCTGGGTTGTTACAGTCATTGGAGATTCTTGAGTGGAAATGAGATAGCATTTCCATGAACTTTGTTTCTGGGCTGCCTCAGACCAGAAACAACTATGATGCAGCCCAGAAACAACTATGATGCCATCTGGGTGACAGTGGATCAGTTGACCAAGGCTGCACACTTTCTCCCGATCAATGTGAAGTATATATTGGAGTGACTTGCGGAGTTGTATATGCGGGAGATAGTCAGGCTGCATGGAGTGCCAACTAGTGTGGTGTCAGATAGAGATCTGAGGTTTACCTCGAGGTTTTGGGAAAGCCTGCAATTTAGCGTTGGGGACTAAGTTGAGGCTGAGCTCGACTTATCACCCACAGACTGACGGTCAGACTAAACTGACTATCCAATCCCTGGAGGACTTGTTGAGGGCTTGTGTGCTTGAGCAACAAGGAACTTGGGAAGAGTGCTTGCCGCTAGCGGAATTCACATACAACAACAATTACCATGCTAGTATTGGAATGACATCGTTTAAGGCCTTGTACGGGTAGAGGTGCAGGACTCCATTGTGTTGGTATGAAACCGGAGAGGCAACCTTGTGTGCACCAGATATGATCCAAAGGCAGAATGAGCAGATTAGAATGACCAAAGAGAAAATGAAGGTTGTGCAAGACAGGCAAAAGAGCTACTATGATAAGAGGAGGAAACCGTTGGAGTTTCAAGTGGGGGACCATGTGTTTCTGAAGGTCTCGCCTCTGACCGGAGCTGGGAGGGCTCTAAAATCTCGAAAGTTATCTCCTAAGTTTATTAGGCCATTCGAGGTACTAAGTAGAATTGGTCCTGTTGCATACCGGATTGCGTTGCCTCCAAATCTCCCAAATCTACATTCTGTTTTCCATGTGTCATAGCTTAGGAAATATGTGCCGGATCCTTCCCATGTGATTGATCTTAACCTGGTTCAAGTGAGAGAGGACTTGTCGTATGACGTATACCCGGTGAGGATTGCGGATCACCGTGTTAAACAGCTGAGGGGTAAAGAGATATAATTGGTGAAGGTAATATGGAGCTCAAGCGATGAGAAAAATGCCACATGAAAAACGGAGAGTAGAATGAGACAATTGTATCCAGGTTTGTTCTTGTAACTTTATATGTTTGGGTGAATTTTGGGGACGAAATTCCTTAAAGGTGGGGAGAGTTGTAACGCCCCGAATTTTGGTAATATTAATTATTATTATTCTTATATATATATATTCATATGTGTGTTGATTTATTTAAAAATGATGTTTTATGTGTATTAAGTACATGAATGAGTGTATATATGTGTATGTATGACTGGATAGGCTGAAAATAGGCTAACTGCCTAAGTGCGGGGTATAACACTAGGTTGTTCTCACTGTAGCGAGAGGGCCCTGGGAGGAAGGACCAAAACTATCACCTTCTCGCTGTAGCGAGAGGCGTCTTGCGGTAGCAACAGTTTAGGTGCATTTTTGGGTGCAGTCTTGCTGTAGCGAGATTCTGCAGAAACCAGTGTGCAGTTTCATTTGATATTTTAGCTGCAGCGTGAGGACGTGTTGCTGCAGTGAGGTCCCGCTAAAGGGAGAGTGTCGCGACCAGAAAAGGATTTAAAGGGGGTTAGCATTTGGAAAGAATTATTTCTCCCTCTCCCTTTGATCCTCTCATTCCCAAAGCCCTATTCCACCGATTAATTACCTCTAAAGCCGTTCGGAAGCTTGATTGAAGGTTTAATCCGTGTGCAAAAAACTTGGAAGTGAGTTTTAATGGTTAGGATTTCAGTTTTACATCTCCTTTCTCTATTTTCATGGTTTCCTTGAGTTCTCATAGAGTTTCTCCATGTGTTTAGGAAGAAATCCATGAGGGGGAGCACTTCTTGGTGTATTTAGCGTGTGGGACTTCGATCCGAGGTAAGGAGAAACTCTATCCTACTCTTTTGTGCATGAATTGTTGTTATTTTGCTAAATATTATGTTGTGGCTAAGTTAGTGAGTAGGAAATTGATTGAGAAATGAAATGTGGGCCACATGCCGTGATATGTGAATATTGTGTGTGTTGACTCGAATTTGATGGATGTAGATTATGTGTAAATGTTGTGTAATATAGATGAATATTGGTTATGTGTCGTGTAATGTGAAATGAATGTGGGCCTAGTGCCATGTATTTGAATGCAATGTGGGCTGTGTACCATGTGTAAGCATGATTATTGCATGCGTGAATGGAATATATGTGTGAATGGGCGTATTAACGCCATTGTGATATGCTATAAATGGTCTAGTAATACACTGAGGGTGTGAAAGATAAGGACGGTAGGAATACCTTGGGGAAGAGGGAGTGGTGGTGACACCGACTGTGGAACGGGTGTACCACAGGCCACACTCTCTCTTCTTGACTAGACCTCTAACCATTACCTTTGCTGAGCGACCTGTGATTGTCTACATGGTATCCGTGAGGCGGAGGTAATCGGCGACCATTCATGGTGTAAATCTGTGATCATAGTGCTATAATGAATGTGGCTGGTATGCATATACATGGATTTGTGTTTTGTACTTATGGATGTGAAATGCTGCCTGTGATTGTGTTTGGTTAAGGTATTGGAAATGTGTTGGAGTTGAGACTCTATGTTTGATTGTGTTTTGGTAGCGTAGAGTAGTCACCCTTACATTCATTTTTCAGGTAATCAAGACGATTGGACCAGACTCAGTGAAAGGGTGGATGGAACTGCTATAGGACTTAGGATATTGTTTTGGAAAACTGTTGTATTTGAATAAGTCATGTAGCAATTGTTTGATATAATTTGTAACCCTTTTTTCTATTTGAAATGGTTGATGAAACTTGAATTAAAAATAGAAATTTTATTATTTTAAAAATTTACGAAATTTCTTATTTATTGAAATTAAATTTAAGGTGTTACACAAAACTTCTTGTTCAGACTTACAAGAACATTCAATATTACTTGTTTGAGCTTGTTCTCTATCTAAAACATTATAGGAAGCAAATCTACTATCTATATTTGAAACAGACTAAGATAAATTAGTCATTAATTTTGTTATTCTAACTCTTATCACTCAATATCATACAATTTTCTTGTCTATGCTTGTTTTTCTCACATGTAAAATGTAACACCCCTATTTTGTTATTTATTAAATTTGTATTTTTTGTGAATTATTAATGCTTGTTACTCAAAATTATGAGAGTTTTAGGTGTGTGTTAGTTGTAGGATTTCTCGTTATAGCGAGATGTATCTTGCTGTAACGATAAATAAGCGTCTAGAATCAGGCTCTCTGATACTCTCTCGCTGTAGGAAGGATGTTCCCAAAAAGGTGAGAGAATTGTAACACCCCTATTTTGCTATTTATTAATTTTGTATTTTTTGTGAATTGTTAATGCTTGTTACTTGGAATTAGGAGAGTTTTATGTGTAAGTTGCAAGATTTCTTGTTGTAGCGAGAAATGAGTGTCTAGAATCAAACTCTTTGACACTCTCTCGCTATAGTGAGAATGACAGACAACAAAGTATAATTTTGTCTGATTTTTTTGCTGCAGCGAAAGAAGGTCTTACTGTAGCGAGAATTAGCTCACTGTAGTAAGAATGTCGCGAATTAAGGGGTATTTAAGGGTTTCTAAGTTAAGAAACTTAGATTATAATCCATGTTATGACCCTTCATTATTCTTTCTGACATCTGTCCTCATTTCCTCATAAAATCCTTGAAAAATCTCAACCTATCTGTGATCAAAGCTTGGGAGTTCACTTTCCTTACTCTTTTGTAAGTTTTTGAAGCTTGATAGGATCTCTTGTGATATTTAGGAAGAACTCAACGTTTTATGCAAGATCTCTCACAAACCCTTCACTAAACTTCCATTTCAAGGTAAGGAGAGCTCTATCTTGTTATTAAGAAAGTGGTATGTTTGTGTTCATAAAAATGTTGTGATGAAATACATGATTTTGAGTATATGTTGGATAAGAACATACTTTTGTTATGTTTGAAGCATGATATTAAATGATGTGTATGACCCTTGTTTCAAGTGTACATGCATGTATGTTATGAACTGAGTTCGAGAGTGACCAACCTTCGGCAATGATTGATTGATGTATGATGTAATAAGAAATTAGAGCAAAATAGAGAGATAAAAGGATGAATAATATGTGAGCAGAAAATAATGAGTTTGGGGTATAATGATTAATGAGAAGAGTAAAGTTCATAAAGAGAAATGGAATGAGAAAGGAAAAATGATACAAGTATGGATACTTTAGAGGTATACTGGGGGTGTGGAAGATGAAGGTGATTGAGAAATCTTAGGAAAATGAGGGTGGTAGATGCTTTTCTTGAATCATAACAAATGAGAGTAAGAGCACCACAAGCCTCATACTTGGTTCCTGACTTAAACTCCTGACCATGCTTTTGCTAAAAGGGGTCGGGTCGGCACACTTTGTATCCATGTAACTGCGGCTATCCAGCAATTATCTGTCCTAAGGAAGACCTCAAGGGATCCCAAAGGCAATGAAAGTATGAAATGAGAATTCTGAATGTTAATGGATAGAAAATGTAAGAAGCTAAATAATTAATAATCTTGTTACATGATGGTCTGTTGTATTTCTTTATTTGAACTGTTGACTTAATTGTGAATGCATGCTTGGTAATAAAAATAGAAACTCATCCTTACATAAATCTTTCAGGAGACCAAGATGACAGTACCTAGAGATAGCATTAGACTCAGATATTTTTGTACAGTGTAGGTTAAACTATGTATTTAACGAGTACCATAAATTTTTCTATTTTAAGTTAGCCTTACATGTTGACAATGTACTTTGTAACTTTATTATGCTAGAAATAAAACAATCCTATAATGTACCTTTTGATTTCCCTGTAAACAATAGAATCCACCGTACCCTATGTATGTACCTTTATTATGGCATAGTTAGAACCCTAGCAGCTATGACCTACCTGTTCACATATCATGATCACGACTACCTTGGAAGACCATCTCGATGGACTTTTGAGCGAATTACTGGCAAGCAGGGCACTGTAGACTCAGGTGATCGATATTTTGGATTGGATGATGATCTCGATTCTGACGACATTGAGGCGATAAAGAGTTGGCATAGGGATAACTAGTATCTTTATCAATCTTTTTAGTGGATAGACTGCTCATTAGAACTTATTACATTTTGTATTTTATAAATATTGTAAATGAGTCCTAATGTATTTTGATGTATATTTTGCAAATGTCAACATCTTGTACCTTATAAGAACAATGTATATTAATTTTATTTTGATGTTTCCTCTTAAACTTGGTTTAATTCTCATTACTTTGTCATTTAAGTTTTTATAATTGAACAAAATAAATAGAACATTTTATAATTTTGTTATATTCGGTTGGTAAATGGATTTAACTAAATTTTTCCTTTTTAATTCTGAACTTATTTTCTTATTGTTTTGAATAAAATAAGGATGTTACATAAAACAAATAAGATATAGTCCTTCATATTTAACTTTAAACTCATGATCATTGCTTTAAACAAAAGATTAACTTTTTTTCTCAAATCAAGTTCAACATAAATCCTAGCCAACTTTCGTCTTAGGGAAAGAGAATATGGAGATTTATTTTTAACATTGAACCTAAGCAAACCTTAACCTACAATAAAATTTTTCATTATACATCTCTAATGGGAGGTTTAGAATACAAACTTAAACAACTATTTTCCTAAGACTCCGATCATTAGTTTTAAACAATGATCTCTATCTTTAAACTAATAGGAAATAGCTAATAATCAACCAAGGACCCTCAAATAGAACAAATTTATAATCCTTCATGATATTAAACTTGACTAGAAAAAAATTATTATTCAAATTCAAAATTTTAAGGTTTCAATTTTTTCTCTAAATCTTATTTAGTTTTTGATATTAATAATTAAAACTCACTGATTTATCTAATAATTTAACCATCAGGTATATTTCCATGAAGAATGTTAATTTTCATAATCCTCTAAAGAGATATTTAACTCAAGACATAAACAATTGACCTATATTATTAATTTCTTCAAATCCATTAGCCGCGTAGGGGATATTTAACTTTTCCATTACCGATTGAGTAATATCATTATGTCCTAAGACTAGATCTATGTCTTGGGAAGCAAGAACTTTATCTTTATACAACATAGATTCATATCTATACAGCTTAGAAGTCATTTGATTAGTAGCACGTGCACAAGGAGGGTCTTCTTGCATGATTGACGACAAACCATCCTCAGTTCAAGACCCACCTTCAGCTTCTTACTTCGTGACATCAGATCCTCGATGTCTTCGCTTCGCTTTGGCCCATTTACCTCAACTACAGTCAAGAACTCCCACGTTTCAAAGATTGAAACCCACTACGAGAAACAGAAAAGCTGCTTGAGGCGTAATGGTGCAACACGAGCTGAGCCCCACGAAAATAGTAAAAATAGTATTCAAATAGTTCAATTTTCGTAGCAATGAAACTGATAAACCAATCTGAATCAAAGCAAATTATAATTCTGCAATAGAACTGTTTTATTCATCATGCAATACCCATAACAGTCCTTTAATTATCTTTTTAGCACCAAACTCAAGAGTTTCAAGCTTAGCTGTGGGCTATTTCGGGAAAAAAAAATTAAATTTGAGAGACATGGGAGAAGAGAAAGGGAAGTTAATTGAAGATTAAAAAAGGAGAAAAAAAAAACCCTAAAAATTGAAGAAACAAAAAAATTGCAAGAACATAAAGTTTTGAAAAGAATCGAAATCCTCCCTCCCAACTCCTTTCTCTTACTTTTAAAAAAATAAGAAAAATCTTTTAAAAGCTTACTTTATCTCTAGCAAAGCCTAAAGCATTTGATACCATAATATCCTTCTATTAGTGCTACCATATCTGATATTATTTATTTTGCGTTTATGTTAAATTATAATACATTTATTTCTTTCGAAATCTGACAATAACCATAGTTTTAAGGAGTGAACAAGATACCTGCTGATAAGTCATTATCTATCAGAGATGCAATGAAAAGCAACGTTACCAATATTCCCTAATCATAAAGGGCTTTAAAAGTGTATAAAAGCATATATTTAATTAAAGAATATTTTTTAAGGACTTCTTGATTCATTTTCAGTTTGTGTAATCCTATCTACGTAACAGCAGTTGAAAATAAGCAAAGTGGATTGTAACTGCAGTCGTTACTTTGAAAAGGCTTACCTACCTATGTGGCCTTCAGCTGTCTAATCCTAGCAAAGTTCCAATATTTCAAGGGCCATACTCCAGTACATTCCGTATGAACTAGAAAGGAAGAATGAGCTCATTATTCTTCTGTGCAAAAATTTACATTTTACAATATCGAATTTACAATGCAATTTGCCGAAAGGGAGGAGCGGGTATGGGAATTTGGCAGTACAATGGAGAACTCAACAGAGATTTATTTACAGTACCATCATGTGGGAGTAAACTATATGAACTTCACACTTTTAGTGTAGATGGTTAGAAGGTGGACACTCCAAATGTTCTCAAAGTTATTTGTATAACCCGAGTGATCATCAACACATTTCCTGTTTCCAATCTTTAATGAATTTGGATTTGGTATATGGAATGGCAACTGCTCAGATTCAGCCAAAAATGATGGCATCTAATTGCAGCATCATAGTTTCACGATCAACGACTCACAAGCCAACCCGGTTTAATTAGGATATCTTCCTTAAAATTGCGGCCTGAGACAGACACTGACTCACCTTGACGGCGATAACACTGCAAAGGATTACGAGAGCATGTAAGAAAATTCAATTCTTACAATGATCTAAACCAAGAACCGTAGATAAAATAATTTTAGTCAATGAAAAATATTAATCAATATAGTCTATCAAGAAGGGAAGACAAATTATCCCAAGACCGTCATAATTGGAGAGAATAATAAATTTCATTTTATGAAAACCTAGTATCCATGCACCCGTGTGCTTAAGCACGTACAAAGAAGAGTTACTACGTAGTAACGACACTTGAAGAGCAGGCATTAATAAAACAATGAATTTATAACAATTTTCATGCCAGATTGTAATCCTAATACGATTAATAGAAAAGATTGAGATTATAAAAATTACTTCAAGCATTAAATTGATAAATTCAAAAATAAGAAATAAGTTTTGCAACTATATTATTTTCTGTTGCATACGATTATAGAAATGCAGATCAAGAAGTATTATTTGGCAACAGCCTAGCAGCAAAACTATGCATCAACTGAGAGGAGAGCTCAAGCACTAACCTTGTAGCATACAACAGTGTCATCAGGATACATAGCAAAGAGCTTTGTACCAAGGCGTGCATTGCAGGAATCACAGAGACTCTCATCATTAATTTGCACATTCCTTGACCTTTCCTCCAATCTTGACAATCTTGCATCAATGTCTACGGCACGAGATAAACTATGCACAATCTGAACATACTTATGTTATTAACAATACCAGCCCACAATCAACATAGAAATGTCAGCTACAGAGCACAAAGGAAAAATAATATTGGGAAGATTGCATATAGGAATTATTGGTAAAATTAGTTCATGTTCAGGAATAACTACAACCTTGGCGGTTAAAAATCCACATAAACTACTTTTGCTCTCCTGTTTTCTTTCCTCCAGTTAAGAAACTCTAGCACTCCTCTCAACCGTCTTCTACCTTCCCACCAAGGGGGAGTATCCACAAAGGTGGGTTTTCTACCCATTATAGATGGGTTCTCTCCTCTCCTTAGTGAGAGTTTTTTCTTTTCCTTCACTCCTTCCTCCATCTCCTATTCCACCTCCCTCTCTTCCTTTTTACAGCCATCATCCCATTCTTCATCCACACTGTTATTTGTCAGCTTTTTTTCCATACACCTTCCTCAAGCCCTGCTGGCTGACCGTCATATGCTATGACTAAAACTGCCCCTTGAGTTTTTTATGGCCTTCTCCACTGCACAGAACTTTGCAGTAAAAAGGGAAAAAAAAAAAAAGAGGTAGTGAAGAAAAAAGAAAGAAAAGGGGAAATATTTGCTCAACAACCAGCAGCTTTATTCCAGAGACAGGACTGGCCACAAGTAGAGCCTATAACATTCCTAGTGAAATCTATGTAGCCCTGCGACTATCTCAATGCAATTTAAATGAAAGAAACCATTCCTAAAATTCTGCACGTCAATTATAGATAAGATGAAAGTAGAGCATATTAAGGTTTGAGCAATCTCCGCCTCATAAACTAGCTGTTAGGATTGAGTTAGGCCTAAACCCTAATTCAAAAAGGATAATCCACTATTCCTGATAGCAACCACTGCACTCTGATTTGAGTTTTTTTATTTCATTATTTATTTATTTATTGTCATGTAAGGACTTCATCAAGGGATTGAAGGGAAAAACATGGACGTACTACCTGTCCTTGTCGATGATGATGAACTCTGGCCCTGAACATTCTTAGTAAAGTCTCAGAAGCAAGTTGAAGTGGCATATCTGGAGATAGTTTCTGCATTATAAAGCCAAAAATTTTAGCAAGTAAGATGTCAAAATTAAGAACTGCAATTCAGTCGAAAGTATTCACTATAGTTAAAGAAAAGAAAGTGATAGTCAGCAAGTGATTAAATAGTGTGTCCTTAAATTCCAAAAAAGATACATGTAATACTGATAATTATACTCATGATCAGTCATCAGGGTTTATGGTGTATCTAATATTGCTGAATTAATGTGCTCTCAAGTATTTTAAATTTTCTTATCTTATGGCTAACTTGTGTTAATCTTTTGATAATAAGACACACAAGTAACGTGCGAGTTGATTCATTTATCTAATACATCATATCAGAGAACCGCATACCGGGCAACAAGTTCCATAAGATATTCTCTAATGTACTCACAATAATCTTTTGTCTACGACACCCTCAACAGCTAAAGTTGTTAGGTAAAGAAACACAATTTCACATCAAATCCTACATACAACACCTTTTTGGACGTTAAGTGCAGACTAAACATACCCTATTTGATGCATGAGCTACAAAAATCACTAGATTGTTCTGATCAAAATCATACTAGCGCTAAATTAACCTGATGCCATTATGAATAAGTCTAAAAAGGGAAGCCTCATAGCCATTTAGCAGATGAAATGTTCGTCAACACCAATTCAAACCCCTATCTTATGCATTAATCAAATTTACCAACTACCGATTTCTCTTTTCTGCTCCCCAACAAAGACAAATAATTGTTCAAATCAGAGCCATTCTCATTCATATCAGAATTTTGGAACAAGCCCAAGAACTCAGAAGTACAGCAAAGTGTGAAAACCCCAATGAAAAAAGCATTGGTCGGAAATAGTGGACACGCTGCCACGCATCAACGGTGGTGTGGCAAGGAGAGATAAAACTAACGAGAAGATGCACATAACAGCGTGTGGAGCCTCTATATGGCATGAAATTACGGGGAAGGCTGAACTGAGCAGGGCAAACTCAGTGTTCACTGGAAAATGCACCAGAAAAATCACCAAAACAGTAGCAAGTGGCAGTTAAGTGTCCAAATGAGCGGGAATCTGAAAACTCAATGTGGAGCACAGTTTTCAGGGGGAAAAAACTGCACCACCAAGCAATGGGCCCATGCCATAGCTGAAGCTTCAACTTGCTTCCATGCAACATTTACTGGAATTTGGCTAGATAAACTCTTCCACACACAAATCCTCTTTTTAAGGATCATCTCCACCCACCTTGACCAGCTAATCAGATGACAGCCAGCCTTTGCCATCTTAGCTCGCACCCTCCAAAGTTCAAATGTCTCCTGACCTATTTAACACACTCCAGCTAATGATCAGCCCAGTAGTTCATTGAGGGAGAGGGAGACCAAGAATGATTATGCTGCATCCAGTAATGATCGGTTCAATAGTCCATTGACAATCATACCAGTGGTGATTTTTCTCCTCATCAATGATCATTTTGGTGGGTGATTTGCATTAGTGCAACTAACACTACTACCCTCATCTCCATCTCAAATTGATGATCATTGTAATGGTGACTTATTATTTGAAACTTACATTACCTGTCTCCAATCCCAGACACTAAGAGAACTATCCACAACTTAGACTTTAAAAATTGTCATATTCTGTACCTATATCCGCATCAGGTACCAATGCTGCTTGTACACTGTAGTATGACAGAAACAGTCTTAGAAGAGTAACCAAAAGCAAACAGGAAAATAGTATTTCAAAAGTTTTTTTACTACCTATTAGGTTCAAGAATTCAATTGCATAGTCCTTCAAGTTTTGTCCATTTAATAAATTTTGTATTTTCAACAAGCCTACTGAGTAGCTTTCTTATGCAGCTCATTCAACTAATTATAATAAAAATATCAACGTTAGACATAAAGTTATACATGAACCTTCACCTAACAACTTGAGATTTTGTGATAGTAGGACATTGACATTAGTATTAGAGATGAGCCAAATATTCAGGAGTTCAATTGTTGCTACTTGCTGCCCCAATTCTAAATAAATATTGAATTTCAACACAATGTAAGTTGGACTTGTGCATTGTTCAAGCTCCAAACATCAAATCCAAAGGGCTTTAGTGTGTGGGGCATGTTTAATAAAAAACCATTTATGTAACTCGACCTAGGATTTGGTCCTTGACAATAACTTTTGGGGAGATGGGGTACGGGGTGGGTTAGTAATACAACCCTTAAATCCTTACCAAAGGGTCAAACAAGTTTAAAAACTGATAGTCTTATAAGAGGTAATCATTCATGTACATTAATACTCTTATTAGCCTGGAGTGCATATATGTACATCCATTTTGAAGCCAACAGAATCCCTTATTTCACTGCAATGAAGGCTGCAAAAATTTTACCTTTTGCAGTATAATATAAAAAAATGATGTTGTGAACAATTTGCTTCAGAACTTATGGTAATATAGAGTGAGTTTAATACCTCTAAAACTTGCAATGGGTCTAATGATTCTCCATGATTGTGGAGAAGCCGAACAGCAGCAGTAAACATGGGCTCCTTACCATCTTCTGGATCCAAATACATTTCAAGCAATCTGAGGACATTAAAACAAAAATAAAAGATGTTTAGAACAAATGTTGCTAAATGACTACGGCATTCATAAATAAATGTTAAAAGGGCGAACAAGGGACAAACTGCATGTAGGCATCAGGTCTTCCAATCTCAGCACAATACTGCTCAGCAGCTTCACTGTCTTCCAGTTTCCTGGGAGCCAACATATATTAACAACCACCAAGCCTTATCCCACATATATTAATAACATTATTTAAAATAATACTTGTTAGCAATTATACAAATTAAAGGTCAATTGGTTCTTATGCATGTTTTTGTGTTATTAACAATTTCACATTAAACCCAAATTATCATAAAACTATGTGTAAATCAAGTTGTCTGCCAAAATACATATGCAACAGTACCATGGTAATTGCAAAACTCTTATCTTTAGATAATCCCTAGTCTGCACAAAATATTGTAAGCTATATATCTTACCAAGTTATTATAAATTGCATTTTAATACACACTCGAAGGATAAATATGTACTAAAAAGTTAAAATATATTTATCTTCTCACTTTTGTCTACAACAACCAATCCTTATCCTACTAGAAGAGAACAGCCAAATATAAGGATCAAATGACATCTTTGGCCTCTATCGAAAACAAACTTTTCAAGAAATCAAATTATAGCAAGGTCATTTTAATGAAAAATGATTTTAGTCTATACATGAAAATCAGGATTAGTACTTTTACTATAAGTTCATTTTTAGTTTAACTTATTTTAGAAACTTTCTCCAACTTTCTAAGAAAACTTTTGAAAAGTATGCTATCATTTCCAGGAAATTAATCTTTCCAAAAAATGTCCTTAGTTGTAAATTTGGAGTTTGTGATCCTAGGTCCTCAATCAAGCCAACACTCTAAAAAACTCTGCAAAAAAATGAGTTCACACTAGACAGGGAAGTAATAAAACTATACTCCAAGTACCCAAAACACACCATTTCAAGGCTTGAAACAAAATTCACACCCACAGACATAGGGCTCAAAACTCCCCTGCTCCAAAAATAGTGCAGTCCTAGAATGGAATCATAGTTCAAAAACATCAAAACCCTGCTCTTCCTCCCATGCAAAACCTAGGTTTGTTCTTGCCTTTCTTGGTCTTTTCAGTATGCACTCCTCTCTCAAAAAATTATCCTGTTTCTTTGTTTGGTCAATTCACCATCTATTCTCCTTGTTTCCATTATCTATCCCAAAAACAGTACGCAGAAGTAGCATTCATAACTATAGTTTTCTTGCTTATTCTGTTCAGTGTTGGTTGTTTCTATATTTGCTGTTAATGGATAAGTAAGATGCCAGTTCAATAGTTCTTTATTAACTCAGACACTATAATATCATATTTAAGCAAAGTCCATGGTGATATACCTTAGCTGATTAGTTATTTGAGGTATGTATATTTAAGCTAATTTATGTTGGAAAGATGCAAGCTTTAATTTTGAAGCTCTTGGCTTGTTTAAAGTTTTAGCATTTTGAACTAAATATTTGCTCATTTCTGTATGATTTTTCTTAAGAAACTTGGGCCTAACTCACTCTCAAAAGTTAGCTCATAGGAGGAGGACTGCCATAGTATTCTATCTCTATTCCTAACCAATGTAGAACATCTTAACACACTCCTTTTACTCCTATGACTGGATATTTGGTGCATGAAATTTGCAGGACTGGACATATGCATGGGTGGTCCAATAGGACTGGATATTTATGAGCAGCCCAACATTCAAACTGGATAAGCTCTAATACAATGTTAAGAAACTTGATCCTAACTCAATTCCAAAAGTTAGCTAATAGGAGAAAGATTATCCTAGTCCTTATAAGGAGTATTCTGTCTCTATTCCTAACCAATGTGAGACATCTTAACAGTTTTAATTTGTATTATCATACTACCAGACTATCACTTTTGTTTGCTTTATTATGGAGTTAGAATGTTGATTATGGATGCATTTTCATATTACACTTGGATAATCATATATTTTAATATTATTTTTTAAATAAAGGCTCCACAAGTTTATAGACTCACTAATTCAACAACTTTGATTATTAAACAAGAGTACAAAAACAGTAAATAATAAAGAAATCATGTTAAATGGAGGCAAACAATTCTCATATAAATTTTTCAGTCAAACCTCCCACATCTCAGTTCTATAACAAGTGCACAATTATATAACTAGGGAATATAAGCGTGAATGTATTAAAATACACACAGATTCACAAACATTATTGACTTTTGGAAAATAAGCTTTTAATAGAGAATGGTTATGACCAGTTTATATCATCAAACATAGAAACATAATATACAACCATAAACACTGTATATCAGAATTACACAGTAGCATACAACTAGAATATAGTTTAAGTGGATTTATTTGTAAGATAGTGCAATTTTGAAGCTAACTGGACACTTACAAAGCCAAAATTTGGAGGACCAGAGTCTCTTGCCCCAGTCTTCTATATAGAATAGCCTGTAATGTCAAGGAAATCCAAATTAATAAAAGAAAAAGTTCAGGAATACTAAAATTCCATTTCAGCATAAGAGAGTTCATCACCATTTTGCCACCACTCCCAAAAGTAGTCTATGTCACAAAGAAACATAAATAGCACATTTGCCGAAGTTGAATAAACAGAGGTTAAGGTAACACAGTAAAAAGACTTAAAATTACCTTTTCTAGCCACAACTCTGATCCTTCAATCAAGTCAAGAACTTCTTCTGGATCATACAAGTCTGAAGATTGCAAAAATATCTGCAATCTTTCTTTGACAGGAGTCTTAAAGATTGAGTTCTTCAAGGTTGCCAAACTTTTTGTCTCTATATTTCCACTATCAACATTTTCAGAGATACTTTCAGATTCAAAGGCTTCAATTGCTGATTTGGCAAGTGAGAGGGCATACAATGTATGCAACTGTGTATCATTACAGTCCTGGTCTTCAATCAACCACTGGAGATACCTAAACAAAGGAACCAAGGTAAACTAAGGAATCAGAATTCCAGAATAAAATATAAATTTATATTAAAACAGCAACAACCCGAGTCTTATCCCCTTAAGTGGAATCAGCTATGTGGATCAATCAACACCACTGGGCTCAACAAAAATTCTAAACCCTAAACCAAAACCCAAATTCTCACTAAAACCATAGCAACATCATTTTTTTTTTTTATGTTTCTCGCATGGTAGTCAAAATCGAGATTCTACATAGAATCGGAAAGGGAATGAAAAATCGTAACTCGTAGGATCATAACACGGATCGTAAGATCCTACAAAATTGTATATATACTATAAAACAATATAAATATGAAGATGAGAGAAGCTAAATAAAGGCAGATGCCCATTAAAATAGAGCAAAGATGGAGATGAGAGACAGAAAGAAGGAAAAAGATAATTTAGGTAATGTATTCTGATGAGAAGACTATTTTACCCTTCTAAAAAACCTAAAACAGTGTCATTTTAAAGGTAAAAAAGAAAAGTCAGGTTATTTTAAAAGACAAAAAGTCTTTTTTACCCTTAAAAAACCCTACCTGTAAGTTTAGCAACTTAAATTGACAAGCAAAAACAGCCCCAACCATACAAACACCAAAAGAATCTAGAGAGAGAACAGCAGCAGTGTAGCATCACACAATAGCAGGATGGAACAAGCTGTAGGTTGCAGAACAAAGCTTCGCAGTTACAAAATGAAGCTTCGCAGGTTGCAGATCACACAGTTGCCGGAACAAACCACAATCACTGGAGCAAAGCAAAACACGGACAGTGTAAAGTGAAACAGAATCGCAGAGAAGAGGAAAGAAGGAAGTTCTGAATAAATTGTGGGGATTTTAGCGTTTCAATAGATTTTAAGCAAATTGGGTCAAAAAACGCAGATCGCAGGTCATTGGGGTTAAAAATTGGGTTTTCTCAGCATGCTGGGGTCATTCGTGCTTACCGATTTTATGGTCCAGCAGAGCAATCCCACCTGATCCTAGTGATTTGCGATTTTGAGAGTAGAATTAAGAAAGAGAGAGAGAGCATAGAGAGACAGATTTGTGCTAGAATTGAATGTTCTACAATGCATAGAGACCTTTATATTTATAAGAATACATATGTAATCCTACTGGGCCAAGTCCGTTATTATAATATTAAATAAACCCTAATCCTAATACG
The DNA here is from genome assembly GCA_024086825.1 of Abrus pulchellus subsp. cantoniensis. Classification (NCBI taxonomy): domain Eukaryota; kingdom Viridiplantae; phylum Streptophyta; class Magnoliopsida; order Fabales; family Fabaceae; genus Abrus; species Abrus pulchellus. Next base: position 21,249,965 of record CM044056.1, read on the forward strand.
TCTATTATAGTTATTCATAACACTCCCCCTCAAGCTGGAGCATAGATATTAATCATGCCCAACTTGTTATAAATATAGTTGTTACGTGTCCCATTAAAAGCCTTTGTAAACACATTTGCTAGTTGGTTGTCTGTCTTAACATGAGAGATGGATATAAGCTTTTGCTGAACTTTTTCTTGAATAAAATGACAGTCTATTTTAATATGTTTCGTCCGTTCATGAAAAACTGAATTTGAGGCAATGTGTATCGCTGCCTGGTTATCACACCAAAGTTGCATAGGCATGTCATTCGTCTCAAGAGCCAACATTTCTTCCTCCATAGCATGTCTCCAACCATCATAACTAAAGGCATCTGCAAGGGTCTTAGGAACAGAAAGAGTCTACACCAGCCATAAATGATTTAATTGTAGAGGATAAATGAGCAAACGTCACATAAGATGAAATAGGATAGGTGCACGATCTCTTACTTTTACAGATAGCAATAGGAAGGTCAAGATCAGACATAAGATATGTTGACACTTGAGGAGATAATGGTAAAGGTTGAGTATCATCTTGAATATCATTAGCCATGGGAGGCACATCATCTGAAGGCTGTTTCAGTCGGTAAGAGTATGTCCGCTCAAAGAACTTGAAACCTGTATCAATAGGAGCTAGAGGTGCAACAGGATGGGTAGATTAGACAAGAGTATAAGTCAAGAAAGGTTCATCTACCTCATACATGGACTCAGAAGATGAGGACTTAAAGAATGGAAGACTTTCAAACACTAGAAGAAATAAGATAACGACCAAGATCAGGAAAAAAACAACAGTAACCTTTTTGAGACCAAAAATAGCCCAAAAGCACACATTTTAGGGACTTTGGATCAAGTTGAGTTACCTGAAGACAAACATCAAACACAAAACAAGTGCAACTAAAAACTTTAGGAGGTAAGAAAATAAAAAAGAGATTGTGATAGGAAAAGTATAGAGTAAGGAATCTCACCATGTAACACATGATGGCATGCGATTAAATAAATATGCAACAGTAAGAACAGCATCAACCGAAAAAAGTTTAGGAACTTTCATTTTAAACAATAAAGCACAGGCTACCTCCATAAGATGATGATTTTTATGTTCAGCTACTCCATTTTGTTGTGGGGGTAAAGAGGACTGATGAAATATGCCATATTTATTCATAAAATTAGTGAAAGATGCAAGAAAATATTCTTTAGCATCATCACTTCTAAGAATGTGTACACAAGGACATAATTTCCTAAGAACTCCTAAAGATGGATGACCTAGACAACAATGAAGTTGGACAGGAGACACTTTTTCATTCCTAGAAGCAATAAAAGCTTGTAAAAGTCCTTCTTCTTCCAATAGATACAACCCATTAGATACCCGACCTCTACCAATAATCCTCTATGTCACCAAATCTTGAAAAACACAAAAATCAGAAAAGAATATTACTGAGCAATTTAATGATGAAGTGATTTGGCAAATGGACAACAAATTTAAGGGGAATTGAGGCAAATATAAAACAGAAGATAAAGGTAAAGTTAAAACTAGGGTGGTACACCCGCTTCCCTTAATACGGACACTAAAACCATCAAAGAGTGTTACAAAAGAATGAGAACTAGGTAGACAAAAAGAGGAAAGGATATATGAATCCTCAGTCATATAATCAGTAGACCAAAATCAAAGACGCAATGCTTGGAAGAAAAGGAAAGACATGCAGTAGGATTACCTTTTTAGACAAAAGTGGTTGTAGACAGCTGTTGAGAAATCTAAAACTGAGTATACTGAATAAATTTCTCATCACTCATACGCAGAGTACATCCTTCTTTCTCCTGAGTAGCTATATCAAGCTGAGACACTAAGTTATCAAAGCAAGAATTACCTTGTGAGTGAAAAAACGATTGATTCTGTGGAGAATGAGTGCACTGATTCTGATAATGGTCAAATTTGTCACAGTTGTAGCACTGTACAATACCACAACCTCCACTACACCCACGACCATGACCACCTCTACCACCACGGTGACCGTATTGGACTACCAAGACAGAGTGATCAGGAGACTCATTTTCTGTAGTACTCTTGAGTTTGTCAAAGAAAAACTGCACAACTTTGGAGAAGACGTAAGATTATCAACCTGCTTACTTAACAGAATTTGAGACCTAACTACCTCATATTCTGAATCAAGTCCGAAGAGCCAACTCAAAGCCAAGAGTTTCTTTTGTTGCGATATCATCTCGTCAATGGTTTTGCAGGCTAAAAGAGATTGTATCTCCTTAGTATGCTTCTTAAACTCCAAAAAATAGTCCATTAACTTCCGCTTATTTTGTTTGGATCGATAAATTTCTTGCGAGAGCATACAACCAAGTGCGACATTTCCTTGCAAGAAGTCCCACAACTCCTTCACAGTTTTGCAATGGGTAATAATCGCTTGTATTCGCCTACCAACAGAGTTTACTAGCAACGCAAGGATCTTTTTGTCGCATATCGTCCATGTGACAACATCCTTAAGATTGATAGGTGTTGTTTCAGTCAAATGATTATCCGTTCCCACTCCATCCAGGCTAATCTCAACCAAATACTTCCACTCCATATAGAGATACAATCTCCGTAACAACCCCCTTGTGCTACGCATCCTGCACATCCCAGCTGTCATGTTCAGACATGGTATATCTACAAACAGTGATGAAATTGCCTGAGTTTCGTCTCAATGGCTAAAAAGAAATGTCGCACTCAAACTGTAAACATCAAATCACTGCACATTCTGGTCATTGGAAAAAATTTTATCCCCACAGCAGCCATGGTTGGCCTTTTCTGAAGCTGCTTTTTTTTTTTTTATTCAGTGGTGGCGACAGTGGTGGCAGCAGCGGCGGTGGCAACAAAGGAGGAACCCTAGAAGGCTCTTGATACCATGTAGAATTAAAAGAGAGACAGATTAGTGTGTTGAAATTAGATGCTCTACAATGTATAGAGACTCTTATATTTTATAAGGATACATATATAATCCTACTGGCCAAGTCCATTATTATAATACTAACATAAACCCTAATCCTAATAAGTGTATTATCGCTATTCATAACAGAGAGCAAACTAGCACGAAGAGAGAGTTGGGAATCGTAAAATCGTGCCATTTTATGAGCCAGCACGCGATTTTGACTACTATGGTTTCTCGTATGCCCAAAGAAAAAATTGTATGAAGTGGAAAATAGTCGAGAAAATATTAGGGCACTTAAGTTCCCTGAAATTACTGGAATGAATTAAACAATAAACACCAATCCCTCCATAAAAGAATATCCATATGCATAGCTCATCAAATCAAATCAAATCACTAGCACAATTTTGCAAGGTATACTTCACAATTTACTCCACACAAGAACTGTGCATTATAGAATCAGAATATTCCAGAATTAAATCTAACAATTATTCCAATAAGGTCCAAATCTCAAATGTCAGTGCAGTGCACAGCATCTAAGATTGCAGCCAATAAGCTACTAGAAAATATAAAAAAGGACATGAATTAATTTAGAGTAGCCTATACAGAAGAAAATACCAGGTTTCAAAGGTAGATCCAGTATTTCTAATTTTCTACAAACTTTACTGGACATTAGAGAAAATTTTGGGATTTATTAAAAATGAAGGACAACCTTGAGGGTATGCAGAAAAACACAAATGTGTTTCAACACTAACTGAACACTACCTGAAAAAATTATGTGTGTCCAAAGTATGTTTTATAAATAACCATAACCCCTAACAAATTCATTCTGTCCAATAGGCTTAACACTGGAGAGAAGGACCAAAATAAAATCTTTTATTGTATTATTCAGAAGCCTGATGATGGCAATGCAATTGTGCTGCATTAAAAACTCCTTGTGGTTGGAAGGTCTACAACAGAAAGGCATTAATTGGCTCACAAAGTTGTTTAACAAGATTGTGAGGTCTAAAACTGGCAGACAAGTGCAGGAAAAGTCCTTATTTGCAGGAAAATTGGAGAATTATTGCAATAGTTTGCTGAGTAATTCGAGTGACCCAGCTCACTCCCAACTTTCTCAATTAAAATGTTGGTTACCCCCCTTCAGCCCCTATCATCCTCTATTTATTCTTCTAGAAACTGACTAATCTCTGCCACTCCTAAATATCCTACTAAGTACTAACTGCTGTGGGGGTTACCTATCAGAACAACTATCTATAGAATAGAAGTACCATGTAACACTTTCTAACACTAATCAACAACTGCTACATTCAATAGATGCCCAGCAAAAACATAAAAGGAATGAAAAAGAGACAAAAAAAGAATTACAGTGTAATTAAATCCTTCAGATCAATGACCATAAACATCCTCACCAAAATTCCCACACATAGCATCATCAATTTGAGAGTATACTGCCAACAGTAACACAATGGCTTACCTCTGTAAAATGTCTATCTTCTGGGGATCAATAGCAGCAACAACTTCATCTGCAGTAAGAAAGAAAAACAACACATCACTAGTGATTTCACAAATAAAAAACTTAACAGAAACAAAAACACGAGTCAATAACTACATATTTGAGAACCCTTAGAGAGTACATTTGGCAATCTATGATAATATTCACCAAACCATACCCAAACTAGTCAAAATTTAATACCAAATTCAAAATTTACATTTCTTAATATCAAGGATCCAAAGCATAATAATTATCCAAATTATGAGTATATGATGCTTAAAGAATCAAGTCGAACCAGGAGAAAGCTGGATCTCTCTTTTGTCTGAAGTTAAAACTTCAACTGCAAGAACCTGGCTGATATCTGCAATCTGAAATGAAAAGGTTCAAACCTAATCATGAAGTTAAAAACATTCTACTTGCATTAACAGCAAACCTCAGTATCATTCATACCCATCCTAGATGTTGTAGAATCAAATCTTGGTCAGATGATTCCTCAAGAATCTTTGAAGCTTCAGCTGCAGCAATTGCCCTGCCAGAAATAAGGTTTTCCCCATGATCCTGAGTGCTATTATCCAAAGCAGGGTCTTTCCAGAGGCCAGATGAATAATTTCTTGCCAGGATGCGCCAAATATGTACAGCTTTTGAGCTCATTCCTTTACTGGCACATAGGAAGGCAAGGGTCCGTAGGTGCCCTGATTCTTCTAACATCTGTTCCAATTCCTCCTGAAAAACAGATGTATTTCATAAGGTCATATTTCAGGCAACCCAAGGCAATTACCACTATGTCATGCAATCTATGTTTCCCTTTAAAGGGCAGCATGGATGTAGAAAAGGGAATCCTCTTTTCTTTTCCCGTTCAACACCTGGTTGATAAGCAATTTTGGTTTCTAATGTTTATTTTGCCGTTGATACTATTCTTTATTTGGAGACCTTTAAGATGGCCATACCAGGAAGAAGAAAAAATAATTTCTCAAATCTGCTTAGAAATAATACATATAACTCCATTCCCTACATACTTTTTGCAGTGCTAATTGTGAAATGTATTCAAATCACCTAGATCAAATGATTAAAAATACCTAACAATTAGAATAATGTGTAGATCATGTATACCATGTTCAATGCATTTAGTTTTCATAGGAATTAGTATTTAAGAATTACCACACCGATTTACTCTTTGCATAGATGATAGTCCCCACTTAGTCTATTAAGAGTCTATATGTATAGATTTCTGCAAAACCTAAGTGATGAACAATCAAAGAATTTACTTATGCTTTGTTTGAATGATGAGATGAAATAGAGAGGAAAGAAATAAGGTGAGAAATAGAGTAGAAATACAGTGAAAATGATACGTTGTTTGGATGAGTATAAATATAAAAGAAAGAAGTGAAAAAAATTCTCTTTAATTGTTTGGATGAGTAAAAATGGAAGTATAAATAAATTATATTAAAAAATTGTATATAATAATCATAAAATTTTATTTTTAATATTTTTATATTATACAAAATATTATTAAATATTAAATAAAAAACCACCTACCGCCCCTACAAATTCCCCTCTGCCCCTGCCCAATTTTGTCAAAATTGTGGCAAAGATGCAGGGAAGTTTTATTATGGGTCCCATTAATATACAGTTTCTTTCCTTCCTGTAAAAGACAAGTGTGACAAACTAACGAAAAAGTTTAATTCACTCTCAAAATCGCTGCTTAGGTTTTCTTTCCTTGCATTTTCTATGCAAACAAAACAGCATTAAGCAATTCCATCCCACTAAATTCAACAATAACATCCAGACTTATATAAACACAAAAACAAAATGATTTACGCTTGTGAAAACCACAACAATAATCTGCACATACCACTACACACCAGTTTGTAGAAGATGCCAGCCTTTCCATGTCCACAACACAATTTAGAGCTCTATAGAGATACATTAATAGTGTGTCAACTCCCTCCCTGACTGATTCCATTAAGTCTTTTTCTCGACAGGCCTCCAAATACCTGTATAAAATATTCATCAAAAAAGGTAGTCTTGAAAACAAGTTGAAGACCATAGCTACAGATATAAGAGTGCTTCCACAAAAATCAATTTTTAAAGCAACTATGACATGGGATTGAAACCCAAAATATTTCAACTATATTCCTGTCTTCCTCTACCCATTCCTCATGATCTGCCTGAAAGTCCCAAGTACAGATGATTAGGAGTTTTTATTGGTATCTATATGACATTGTCAAAGTCAACAGGAATACAATCGCCCAAAAATTGAAATAAATAACAACAAAAATGTATTCAGACCTACTAATGTTCTTGATTGCTGACGCCAACAAATCAGCTCTTTTGGGTGGATTGAGAAAAAGATCATTATCTACTATTGTTTCTACCCCTGCCTTCCTCAGGAAAGAAGCTCTTTGGATTGTCATCAAACCATCATCTACTACATCTTCAAGAGGGGCTGGTGGAGGATGCAAACCCCAATACCGATTCCTAGGAACCTACAAAAGCCAGTTTGAACCTCTGTACCACATTCATACAGCACAAACTTTAAACATTTGAATAATTAATACAGATTAAGGACAAGTACAACATTTCACAATATAGCACAAGACCTAAGTGAAAAATTACTAGTTAATTCAACATTCATAGTTGAAATTTATCATACACATTAAAGAGCCCACGGTATTAAAAAGTGAATGAACTTCAACTATTACGTCCTAGTAGGCTAAACTAAAAACACTCCATCATGCATCAAGCCAGATCACCATATACCAACTTGCATGTGGATATTTTGCCAAAACAACTACGTATAATTATGCGTAATATGTTTATCAGTGAAGAAAGCATAAAAATAATATATGTCAGCATCACACAAACTGAATAGATTATTCAAATACTATGAATGAGAAACACAAATCTATTCATTAATAGTCGCTCATGACACTGAAATTTTCAAACAGGTTGTTGCACAAGACTGCATCCAAAGCTTGTATTCTAGCCTAAAATCAGTAAAAATAGAAAACTAAGCATTTAGGTATTATATGTCTAGTCAGACATATCATTAAGCTTATTGGAAATTTGATCTAGATATGAACACTAAATTATGAGAAGTAAGAATCACAAAGAAGATTTATTTCTATAGGATATATTATCTAGATAGTATAGATACAGTATTTATAAGATAAAAATGAAGAAATCCAAAATTAAAAGTTAACTTTAATCATAAAGTTACTTCCTTCACAACATGTGCCTCTTAGATTTGAGTCATGAAAGTTTTCATCAGAAAATCAATCAAACCTAATCCTACAATAAATGAATAGAAAAAAAGGCTTCATAAGTTCAAAACTGAACGACAGTGACAAACTTTTTTTATTTTTCTTTTGGAAATCTCACCCTCATTATTGCATTTTGTTTCCCATTGTTTAAAAAACAATCTCATCATCAAAAACAAGAAACTCAGAACAAACCAGCATACAATTTTGAAATAAAAATTATGGCAGTAATATAAAATTGAAGACAAGAATAAAAGTACCAGTAAGGACCAGCGATTCGGGTCTCGCATTATAAAAGGGAATACTTCAGAAGGTTGCATCGTCTCAGAGAGCAAGAAGTGGTCCACTGCTTCTTCAAAATGCAAGTCAAAAAGCAGGAGGAATCCCACCTGAGCATGAACAAACGAGAGCAAATCTTTCGACATTTCACCTTCAGACTCAAGCTCCTCCACCAAGGATATGGCTCCCCTATAGTTCTTCTTCCTCAGAAGGTCTTTTATTTGTTCTACAGAAGGTAATTTCTGATAGCACACAACCTAGTATATGTACAAAAAAAAAAAAAAAAAAGACTTTTGAAATTCTTCAATGAGCTAGCCTAGTACTATGAGAACATATAGGTCACTATCAAAATGAACCATTTGCTTGCAGTTTACTAAACAATTAAAAATTGGAATAATTGGCATAAATCAAGTAACAAGCTAGGACTGAAGTCAGACTGTCAGAAATATCAAGTATAAGAGCAAGGTTGTCAAAATCATGTAACTATGCTTCTTGGATCATTTCTAGCCATTTTTTATCCTGTCCACACCTAAGATCACAAGGTGGTAAGTTCAGAGCAAGATTTCAAGGATTACTCATATACTTGCAGGATCAGCAAAATTTTTTGAGTTTCAAAATCTGTGAACTCGTGGAACCTAGAAGAAAAAACACATATTGTAGGTCTTCCTTTTTTACTAAGATAATCATGGCAGTAAAAACACCGATTTGAATCATAAAATGGATTTTACGATTTTAGAAGCCTTACCGATTTAAACCATGGGTAAAGTCATGGCCAAGTAAAATCACTGTAAAATCCCGATTTCAATCATTAAATCCCTCAAATTGTGGGATTTCACAATTTCATTTTGATTCTGAAAATTCCTCAAAAAGCCTCTTTTGTTGAACCTAATGTAGTTAATGCCTCTTTCATATCTCTTTTTGATTGAACCCATTTTGCTCTAGTAGCTTTGAATCCTAACGCTGTTGTCAACTTTCAACAGTTCTCCCAGTGTGTGCGACTTGGTCTGCAACTAAACCCAGCAGTGTGCTACTGCTCAGAGTTTGAGTCTAGTGCTGCTGTTCTTGCATCGTTTCTGTTCTGCTTTATTTTTTACTTTGCTGATGCACGACATTCTCATGGAATATGGATTATGATTTATGAGTGCTACTTTAAGTGCTTTTACTTATATAAAGGTTTTTTTCCTAATTTATGCTACTTTATGTGCATAATATGAATTTTGCTGGGTGACAATTTCATTTTATATGTTCTAATAATATATATATATATATATATATATATATATATATATATTCCACAGTGCACCACTTTAAGGTGGTGCATTATAGTGTTAGATTTATTATTGAAGTAATGAGAGGCTATCATCTGTCTTTATTATTGAAGTGTTAGATTTAAAGTAAGTTCCCCTCATTATTACCATTTTTAGCATGCTAGGTTTCATTTTAAATTTCCCAATCTAAGAAATGTTATTTTGTTACTTTTCCATAAAATGAGCTTCATAACTGATGCCATTAGAAGATCACCGCAAAAACTCAATAGTCAAACCTTCACTGACCTATCTACAAACTATACAATTCTCTGTGGGTAATGATGGAACTTTTAGTTATCATTTTTTCTTTGGGTGTGACAGCATATGTAAAATACAAATCCATTGTTATCATGAACTGGCACCTACTCAGTTTACCTCAACAATACATTAATCCATGGGCCTAATAAAACATTTACCATGAAATCAAACAACTGGCTAAGCCAAACATTCAAGCTTCATCAAAGGCTACATCTCGAATGATTATCAGTGTCATCAGATTCAAGCAAAAACATACCTTGGTAGCAGTTGCAACAGCAACAAGCTTCCCACCCCTATCTTCCTCGCTGGCAACAACACAACGCCCAACTCCTTCCCCGCCAAACGGCAACACCTGAACACAGCTCCCACACTTCTTATGATACAACTCAATCCTCCCATCACTCACAACAACCACATAGGAATCAATTTCTCCAACAGAATCCAAACCGTGCCGAAACACCAGACTCCCCCCCACCGGCTGCCCATGTGCATCAACAATAACTCCCACATTGTCCACCAACAACAGCACCTTCCACTCCTTGTGCAACAACTTCAACCGTGGCGGCCGCGACACGTCCGGCAACGAGAAGATAACACTACTCTGTCCAGTAACACATGAAATCAAGCTATAACCATTCACAGTGCCAACAATAATAGAATCATTAAGCCACACCATGGTACTAATAACTCCATCAACACACTGAATCTCTTTCAAAACCACCAAACTGCCACTAACATCTTTCTCACTTTTTCCATTTCTATTCCCCAAAACAAGCTCTGCAAGAATCAACCTTTTTCCAACAACAAGAGCGAAAAAACAACTACCACCCTCACTTTGCGCTTCACCCTCCTTAATTCTCAAACCGTTCGCCCTAACCCCACCCAATTTCTGCAAAAACCGATGTCCCGAACCCGGACTTAAACCCGAACCTGAACTCTCAGACTCGCTGTTCCTCAACCTCCTCCTCGTTACCAATGAAACGCCCTTTGAGAAACTCAATTTCGTGGCACGATTTGAGAGCTCGGAATCCACTAAGAACAAAGCACCATCGGAGAGCAAAAGCACTTTCCCAAACTCTTCGAGAACCGAAATGGACTCGACGCCGGTGTCGCTCACCGAAACGCTGCGCAGGAACGAGAGCTTCCGTAAAACGACGTCGTTTTGGACTGTGGTGTCGTTTCCATCGGCTGATAGGGAAAAGAGGGTTCCGGAGTGGGTGCCGACGTAGATAACGGGTTGGTGTCGTTTTGGATTGGAGAGCGTGGCTATTGCAAGGGATCGAATGGAACTGGCGCGTGAGTGTGTGGTGAGGTCAAATTGTGAATGCGGCTCTAGCACGATCCGGTTCATGCCGTTTTCAACTTTGGCCATTGTACGACAATAACTTAAAATTTGAAAAAGCGTGTGAGTTTATAGATCAAAACGACGAAGCCATTGGATTCAGGCTTTGTTACCTCTCTGCACTAGCACTCTGCTCCACTGTGACTTTGGGAGAAGGAGAACAGAGTGCAACCACCTAAACGGAGAAAGATGCTTTTTTTGTTTTATTCTCACATTTTTATTTTCTGTATCTCAAAATATAAACCTCAAATGTAATAGTAAGTTTTTATTATCTTATTTTTATATTCACAAATCATTTTCCTTATACCATTCACGGAAAATTTTAGTAATATTTTTTATTAGGAAAAATTTATCTGTAATAAAATTATAATAAAAAATAATTCAAAGCATTAGTAACTATTGAATTTGTATTTAAAACTCTTGGTAGCCATAGCAGGTACAATACACAAAGATGAGGCTTTTAAAAGTAAATTATGAATTAAAAAAAAGATAATTTTTATAAACATAAAATAGTTATTTGAAAAAATAAAAATTTATATAACGTAATAAAAAAATTAAGCAATGTTTTTAATTTTTAAAATTTAGAATAAAATTAATAAAAATATTGATAAAAAGTTATTATAATAAAAAATGTAATTCACACATTACTTTAAGTCAATTTTAATTTAAAAATATACACATAGAAAATTATAAAAAAATAATGTCAATTTTTAAATAGTATATTCTCATTTATAATATAAATACTAATTAAAAAGATTTATAATTTAAAAATGAAATACATATAAATCTTAAAACACAATTAACATTTATATAAAATTGATTGAATACGTTTTAAAAATTTAGTGAACATAATAATATTTTAATCAATTAAAAAAAATTCAAAAAATCTAATAACCTATGTTACCAAAATAATTATAATAAATACGGTTGACCTTACATCCTTCAATTACGATATTAACGGTATATGCATTAATAAGTTTTAAAGAAATAAAATAATAATAAACAAGTTATGATAAATATAAGAAATAATATCATTAATAAAATAATAAAATATAAAATATAAACAATATATATATATAATAAAAATTTACTTACATAAGTCTAAAAATTTTTATATTCAATCTAAATCTTTTATTTAACTTAAATTTAATTACTAGCTATTAAATTTAAGTTAAATAAAAAGTTAAAATTAAAAAAAATTATCTTTTATATATATATATATATATATATATATATATAAAGCCATAACAAGAAAAAGCTAATAACAGACAACACTACAACTAATAAAAATGAAAGTGTTCAAATAAAGTCCAATGACCTTTACACTGCAAACTATTAAAAACATTCAAATTAATCTTATATAATGAGAAAAATGAAAAGATAACTTAAAATATTGACAAAAATACCTATTATATATCATGAAACTTCAAACAGAAGAATACTCTTCAATTCATTGGTTTTTTTTAAAAAAATCAGATAAATATATTTTTTAAGGCAAATTAGACCTCCAAATATAATTTGCTAGGTCAATTTTTTAAAGTTTTTTAAAAATAATTTGATAGCAATTTCATTAAATTTTTTTTATTTTTAATTGCTTGAGTTATTGGGATTATGGTCGGAACATTGTATCAAAACCATTTAGCCGGATATTTGATAATTATTGAATGGTTGAAAACGTACATATTATTCCAATTTCCAACTACTATTCACAAACCTAAGCTTCTCCCAAGTCTCACCCACCGTTCTTGAACCTAATGTTTGACCAAAGTCTCATCTTCATGGAGTCAAAACTCACTTTTTTTTTTTTTAATCAACGCACAAATTATTCAAAACTTGCAATAGTGTGTCTTCCAATAGCATAACCACACTCCTCAGCCTCCCGTGGTGTTGAACCAGCCATGAAATTCCCATATTTTGTGTACTCAAATGAAAATAATGATGCATATCACATATATGTCTAATTAAACTTTAAATATATCTCTCAATACCTATTAACCTATTAAAACATTTTTTAAGTATTATTCATTAAAAAATATAGTTTAGCAAATTTAAGTTATTTCTAATTTATTTTAAGTTATAAATTTTTAAACACTGAACATTAACTAAATTGCAACACCTTATAATTATAATTTCTTAAATAAAATAAATTTCATAAAAATGTTAACAAAATAGAGGTTTTCATTCAAACAGTTGTTCAAAAACTCAATTTCATAAAATGATTTTTAATAGGATATATGCTTATAAGTTCGTTTCATAGCTTGCTACAGGATTTAAATATACATTAAAATTTTCAAAATAAACTTCTAAGTCCTATAGCAGTGTCATTCATTCTTCCTTCAGAGGGCTCGGTGCTGGTCGTCTTGGTTACCTGAAAAATAAGTATAAGGGTGAGTCATCTACTCTAGCATAAGCACACAAACAAGCATAAGACTCACCTGAATTATTCTCACTCAAGGCACACAACAACAACAACAATCACAGGCAGGTGCGCTTACTGCACCAATAACCAATTACAAATCCATGCATTTACACAAACACACGTGCGCTCATTGCACGTAGCCACGTTCACTGTGGCACTGAGATCACAAATTCCTGGTGCCCTCAACCTCAAGGACTTACTCAGTTATGCTATGGATGGTCGCCCGAATAGCTCCTGCTCCACGGATATAACATGTGCAGTATTGAGCCTCCAGGCGAAGCTGTTAGTCAGAGGCCGAGTCAGGAGGAGAGTGTGTGGCCTGTGGTGCACCCACACTCACTGTTGGTGTCACCACCACCCTCTCTTCCCTAAGGTATTACTACCGCCCCCATCTTCTACACCCCTAGTGTATCTCTGAATCATTCATAGTTCCAACACCTAAACACATCATCATTCATTCAACATGCCATCCACACTCATTTTCAACCATTCACATTACTATATTCATTCAAATAAACTCATTCCTAATAAAGATAATTAGAGTAAAGTACTCCCCTTACCTCAAAAATGAAGACCCGACACGAAACGTTGATGGAATCGCCTCCCCACACAGATTTCGTCCCTCCAAGAGCTCCAAACACTTCCCCAATCCTCAATCTAGCTTCCAATCGGTCTTGGAGGGGTCCCTAACAGTCGGAATAGGCTGGGTGGAGAGAATCGTGGAAGAAGGAAGGGAAAAATCATGAAAATGTCCCACTCTTCGAGCCATATCCCCTTCAAAAGTCGCTATAGCGAAAAAATCAGAGAAAACTGCACTCTGGTTTATGCAGAATCTCGCTACAGCGAGACCTCTCTCTACAGCGAGACTGCACCCAGAAATGCACCCTAAACTGTCGCTCTGTCGCTACAGCGAGAAGGCGATGGTCGCATGCTTTTCTTCTAAGGACCTCTCACTATAGCGAGAATGCCCTGCACCAGGACTTAACCTATATCTTTCATTCCAAATTCCAATCACACACATGCGTCTACATACATTTACATATATCTGCATTCACACACACATTCCCATCAAACTAAGGTACGCTCATATCACCATCGAGTCAATCAATATGCCATAGAATGATAAGTATATATATATATATAACACATTTATATACTCAAACAATATTACATTTTTTGGGCCGTTACAAACTAAATGTTCACCCACATCAAAATTTGACCAAAATATTAGTAAAAGGAGTGGTTTGACCATCAAAATAGCTCAGTGCTATTCATTTGACAACTTATTTAAGGATACGTAACTCAATCAAATATTAGTTAAAATAATGTTTCGACCATAAAAGTTACTAAGTGTTAGCCACTTAGCATCTTATTTAAAGATAAACGATAGTTAAATAATTTTATTTAAAAAAAATATCAACAAATAGTCAAACAAGTGTCTTAAAATGACATAAACAAACTAGTTGAAATAGTCATAACATATAAATTATGATCATTGTTAAAGTTAGCTAAGCTTGAACCAAGGGTGTTGACTAGTTTGTTGAAGATAATTAAGCACAAGCATACGAAGATGATGACTTCAAGTAGACTCATGTACTCTAAGACACATCCAATTGGTTGAATGAATCTATTCTTCAAGAAGTAGTTGGCAGCAATTATCACCATGTGAACAACCCAAAATATTGGTATAATAAGTTTTTGTGATTACCTAACATATGGACTAGATTATAGGAGTAGCCTACATTAGGGAGCATATTTTTACATATTACAGTAGTTACTTTGCAATTATTTTTTCATTCTTATAATTTATAAATATAACTTTAGATTCTTGTTTAAAGGTTGCTACTTTAGTAAGGGAAAGTTACTAGGCAAAATAGAGAGAGAAAAAACAATTTAGAAGGATCAAAAAGAGAAAATAGAGAAATTGAAGGAAATATTAAATAGATACATTAAGGAAGCGTACATAGATGAAGATACATCAAACATTACATACGAACACAATTTATACACTTCCTAGCAAACAACATCCAAAATCCCTAACATGATCACCTTTGGCAACATTATGGGAAACATCAAGTAAGTATTGTAACACCCTCAATTATTTGTGGCCCTTATATGGAAAAATAGGAGTTTTGGTACAGGGTAACTCGCTGGAGTGAGATATATCTCGCTGGAGCGAGAAAGAGCATTTAAAATCAAGCATTCTGGTACTCTTTTGTTGTAGCGAGGAGCTCTCGCTGTAGCTAGAATGACAGACAACAAAGAAAAATTTTGATTGGTTTTTTGCTGCAACGAAAGGAGGGCTCGTTGTAGCAAGAGTTAGCTCGCTATAGCGAAAATATCGCAAATTAAGAGGTATTTAAGGGCCTTTAACCTAGAAAACTTATATTACAATCCAAAATCTCAACTTCTCCTCTGTTCTCTCTGATCTCTCACCCTCTCTTCGTAGAAATTCTCCTCTAAACTTCAATCTTCCTTCGAATCCGAACTTGAGAGCTCAATCATTCAGATCTAAGTAAGTTTCTTGGAGCTTGATTCTCCAACTCCATTCTTATTTGTCAGTTTTATCCGATTTAAAGTTATATGTTTGCAATACTCAAGTGAACCTTAATCTTCAAGGCGAATCCTCTCTCAGAACGTCATGCCTCTTCCTTGGATCTCTAGAAAAACTTGATCTGAGAAACTCATTTCCAAGTAAGAGAAGTTAATCCCAAATCCTAAGTCTTATTTATGTAGTTTAACATAGAAAACTCAACTACTTGATTCTAAATACCAAAACTATAAGATTTTTTTCCCATAAAATCATGGTGTAGAAAACAGATTTCCTGTGTAAAAACTCCTTTTTGAATCCTAACTTTGGTATTTCATTTTAGGTAATAGAACCCCAATGATTCTCTAAATTGTATTACTAAAAATGAAATTTTGGGTACGAGAAACCAATAATTTAATCCAAAGATCATTTAGATAAAATTTTATAGTGAAAAGATAAGTAACTAAATTTCTGAGAAATTTTTAAGATTTTACTATAATTTATGTATGAAAAAGTAATATTGAACTTTAGGATAGGCAATCTTATTAATGCTAAAAAAGTGTGTATGTTGGATTGTACGATTTGGCTGAGTCTAGAGGTGTCCGATCTTTGGCCATTGTATTGATCTATATGGTATGAAATTGTTTGAGGACCTTTCTATGTTAGATGGATATGATTCGATACATATAAATGTTTGTTAAAGACTAATGCATGTTGGAATAGAATTTATACTACAATTTCTCAAGATATTATAGTTCCTACATAGAATTTATAATACTTGGATAAATTTTGTTGTAATGAATAGTTTGAAAATGTTCTTAGTAGTATTCTAAACTTATACGTATCCTATGTGAACTAAATAATTTGCTAGATATAAATTTAAGTTTTATTTATTACTTTAAAGTCTTGAAATTATTCCTTTGGAAGTTTTAAATATTATGAAATTTTATAAAATTTTCATAGAAAGAATGTAAATTTTTTTTATTCAATTCTTAAATTCATGAAATAAAACAAAATTATCTTATTTTTTCCCTTTATTATAAAAAATTATTTATTTACTTCTATACGAAATTAAGGATGTTACAATTTGGTATCAGAATAGTTCGTCCTAATAAGTCTGAGGTATGGGACTAGTTTGTTGTACCAAGTGTTGTGTGTATTGATATTTTTGTAGGATAAGAATATGAAATGATTGTTTATTAGTGTGACTTATTTGGTACCCCAAATAGGGATTTGTGTGATTTAATATGTATGTGTATATGTATGTGAATAATAGACTTGCTAACATACGTATGATGTTCTTATCTAGATTAAGAATGGCCAGTAAAGATAAATCTGTTGAAGCAACTGCTAAGATTCCAACAAGTATGGATCAATTGTCAGAATCTTAGTGTATGATCAGGATGTAGAAGTAGCTAAAGGTCAAGGATTTTCGACATTCATAGAACATCGTTCCCCAAAATTTAAAGAAGAGTTTGGCCTGAAAGGAGCTTGGAAATATATTGCAGACATAGAATAAGTCTTCGATACAATGGACTATTGAGAAAAACATAAAGTTGATTATGCCATGTTTATGCTAATTGGAAAGGCAGAAGATTGGTGGAAGATCACAAATCGCACTTTGCCATAAGAAGGTGGATTTATCACTTGGGAAACATTCAAAGCAAGTTTCTTGGGAAATCATTTCCTAGGATATCTGAAGAAAAAAGAGGAAAGGTAATTTCTTAGATTAAAGCAAGGAAAGATGTTGGTAAAAGAATATGTTGTGAAACTTTCAAAAACATATGATCTCCACTTGAAACTCTAAAAGTTTCCTCCGACCATTATAGTAACTCTTCTGTCTATCTTGAGAAACCTTGATCTTCTCCCTAATCATCTTAATTTGATCATTCTACCTTTGAACTAAGTCAGGCGCATACAGAATCGTTTCTCCAGACTCGTACCAATATAAGGGCGTTCTGTATTTCTTTCTATACAATGCCTCACGTGATGTCATCCTAAGACTAGGGTGATAGCTATTGTTGTATGTAAATTCTACAACGAGTAGACACTTCTTCCAAGTTCCTTGTTGCTCCATCATGTAGGCTCATAATAAGTCTTCAAGTGTTTGGATGGCTTGCTCTGTTTGTCCATCGATCTGAGACTGATATGCTGAATTAAGTTTCAACTTTGTCCACAACGATCCTTGTAAACTTTCCCAGAATCTAGAAGTGAATCTTAGGTCTCGTATTCTGTCTTTTACTTCCAGCAAGTTAGGCATTTCGCCATATACTCTACCATATCTTTCTTCATCCTATACCACCAAAAACTCTTCTATAGATCTTGATACATCTTTGTCATTCCCGAATGGAAACTCAGCTTACTTTTATGAGCCTCTTCCAAAATCATCCGTTTTAGCTCATTCTAAGGGATACACACTCTATCATTGAATTTTATTAGCCCATTTGAATCACAATGAAACTCCAAGTTCTTGCCTTCATCCTTTAGGCCCATCATCTCTTGCAAATAGAGATCTTTTTGTTGCATAGATTGAACTTGAGCTAAGAAATCATTACTGATCTTTAAAGTCCCAAGATAAAGACTATTGGGTCATAGTTCCACCGCCATGTTCAAATCTCTGAATTCTTCAATCAGCCTTCATTCCTTCACCATCATGGCTATATGCAAGGACTTTCTGCTCAATGTGTCTGCAACCACATTCGCTTTCCCAGGATGGTAGGATAATGTGATGTCAAAATCTTTTAGGAATTTCATCCACCTCCTTTGTTGCATATTTAGCTATTTCTGGTCAAATCTTGTCCTAAAACGATAGTGTCTCCAAATCTTTAATGCAAAAACTGCAGCGGCTAGCTCCAAGTTATGCATAGGGTATTTGACTTCATGAGGTTGTAACTACCTAGATGCATATGCAACTACTCTCCCATCTTGCATTAACACTCACCCAATGCCTTGTCCTAATGCATCACAGTATACTTCAAACTTTTGTTTATGATATGGCAGAATCAACACAGGTGTGATGTCAATCTCTCCTTCAACTTTTGGAAACTTGCCTCGCATTCCTCATTCCAGTCAAAAAATCTTTCCATTTTCGCGTCAGCTTCATCAAAGGTAAGGCTATCTTAGAAATTCCTCAATAAACTTTCGATAATAGTCGACCAATCCTAAGAAACTTTGAACTTTCATCGGAGTAGTAGGTCTTAACCATTGAGACACTACTTCAACCTTAGCTATGTCAATTATGATTTCCTCGCATGATACTACATGTCCCATAAATTGTATCTGTGATAACCAAACGTCGCATTTTGAAAACTTAGCATACAATTGTCTTTCGCTCAAAATCCACATGACAATTCTCAAATAGTCGATATGTTCCTCATGGCTTTTCGAGTATATCAAGATATCATCTATAAATACTACCATGAACTGATCCAGATATTGATAGAAGATCTGATTCATTAGTCACACCAAAAGTTCTCGTAGTAACCATAACGAGTTCTGAACGTATTCTTGGAAATATCTTCATTCTTCAACTAAATCTGATGGTAACCAAATCGTAGATTGATCTTGGAGAACACTGATGCTCCACATAATGGATTCATCATATCATCTATTATGGGAAGAAAATACTTGTTCTTGATCGTTACTTTGTTTAATTGACGGTATTCACACATATTCTCATGCTTCCATCCTTTTTTTTACTAAGAGTACAAGAGCTCCCCATGGTGATACGCCAGCCTCACAAATAGCTTTTCCAATAAGTCCTCAACTTGGTCCTTCATTTTGGCCAACTCAATCGATGACATCCGATAAGGTGCAATGGTGATTGGGCTTACTCCTAACATGAGATCAATCGTGAACTCAATTTCTCTATCGTGGCAATTAGGTCACATCTTCTGGGAAAACTTCTAAGAATTCATTCACCACTGGTATGTGCTCTTCCTTCACCCTTCTTTCTGTCTCAGTCGAGAATAATACCATAAAGGCCTTAACATTGGTCATGCTCCTTGATAGAAATCTAGAATCTTTTGGTACACTAGCACCGAAAATCAGTATTTTCTCTTTGCAATTAAAAAGGATATAATTGGATGATAACCAATCCATTCCTAGTACGATGTCAAGTTGAGAAAGAGGTAGGCAAATCAAATCTACCAAGAAACTTCTACTATGGACTATTACAGAACAGCCCAAAGATATATGCGAGGTTATCATAGACTTATCATAGGGTAGGGCAGAGACAGGCAATTCAAGACAATGCACACAGTCTAAGGAAATGATAGAATACTTAACACCAGAATCAAAAAGGACATCAATGAGTTTGTCCTTCAGGATGCATTTACTTCATATGAGATCATTAGACTTTGCCACTTCAAAGCCAATCATGGTAAACACCTTGCCCAAGACATTGGACTTCAATCCACCACTGCTCTTAGGTGCTGACTTGTTGCTCCCACTGACAATTTCGCTCCTTTGGGGTGAAAAACAACAAGCATTAGTTGGATACCCCGTTTTTCCAAAATGACCACATGTGATAATTGGCTGTGAGTAATTTTGGATCATGTGAGGTCGTGCGCATCGAAAATGTTTTAAGGGTTCTCGAGGAATATTGGAGTTGTAGCTACCACCTCTACGAGGTGCAATCCTGCTCGCCTGAGATTAAGCTGGACTCGAGTAAGGTTTCCTCTAGAATCTTGGAGGCCTTCTATCCTGCCTCATTGGTCCTCCAACTCGACTTTCCACAAAATTTCCTTTGGAGTTAGCTTCATGTACTCAGCACTTGCTTACCAAGGTACAGAGGTTCGTCACTTAGAATACACTCACCGCGATGCAAATGTCAGCTCTCAGCCCATTTTTAAATTAGGCACATAGATCCTCCTCATTGCCTTCATGCTAAAAGTGGGGCCAATATTTCATTAATTCATGAAACTTGATCGCATACTCTCCTACTAACATATCTCCTTACTTCAACTTAAGAAACTCTCTTATTTTTTGCTTTTATATGTCTTTTAGGAAGTAGTTTCACAGAAAGCAAGTCCTGAATGTTTTCCAGGAGATATACCCTTCTTCTTGAGATAGGATTTGGATGAAAAATCTCCACCAGTCTTTTGCTTTTCTATTCAGCATGTAAGTGGCATAATTCACCTTATGTTCCTAACGGTAGTCCATTGCATTGAAAATCTTCTCTGTATCAGCGATCCACCTCTGGGCTCATTCGGAATCAAACTTTTCCTCAAACTTTGGAGGGTTATGTTTTGTGAAGGACGATAGTCCACGATACTTTGTTGGTTGAACATCCTAATTCTACACTAGCCCATAAGCGAAACTGAAAAAATTCTTGTACATAGAGAACAAAATGAAGGCACAGATAAAAGTAATATGGACTTAGAGATTGATCTTGCATACTAGTTGTTGCATAGATCTAGAAAAGTGTCTTTATATTCTTGAATGTGCTAGAAATTTGATTTCTGTTGCAAAGTTGAACGAATTTGGTTTTAAGTTTAAGATTGAAAATGGTACATTTTCTTTGTATAAATACTCGTACTATTTTGGATTTGGTACATTAATTGATGATTTATGTCATTTCAATCTTAATGTTAAATTTGCTAAATCTCTGTTTCATGTTGAGAATGTTGTTAGTAGTAATTTGAATATGCGTAATGAATGTTCTACTTTCTTGTGGCATCAAAGGTTAGGTCACATATCCAAAGAAAGGATGATGAGATTAATGAAAAGTGAAATTTTACCCAGTTAGATTTTGCTGACTGGGATATATGTGTGGATTATATTAAAGAAAAACAAACCAAACACACATAAAAGAATCTAGCCACAAGAAGCAATCAACTCTTAGAGTTGATACACACTGATATTTATGGTTCATTTGACATCCCATCTTGGGGTGGTGAAAGATATTTTATTACCTTTATTGATGACTACTCACGTTATTGCTATCTGTATATGTTGCATGAAAAATCTCAATCAGTGGATGTCTTACAAGTATTCATTGATGAGGTGGAAAGACAACTAGATAGAAAGGTAAAGGTTGTGAGGTCAGATAGAGGTGGCGAATATTATGAAAAATCTGATGAAAGTGGACAATGTCCAGGTCTATTTGCGAAACTTCTAGAAAGTCAAGGCATATGAGCATAGTATACTATTCCTGGTCCACCACAACAAAATGGTATGGCTGAAAGGCAGAATCATACTATTATGGAAATGGTTAGGAGTATGTTGAGTTACAGTTCTGTACCTATGTCTTTATGGATGTATGCATTAAAGACCGCTGCGTATTTGCTTAACAGGGTTTCTAGTAAGGCAGTTCCAAAGACTCCTTGTGAACTGTGGACTAGAAAGAAACCTAGTTAAGACATCTTCATATCTGGGGTTGTCTAGCATAAGTAAGAGTGTATAATCCATATGAATAGAAGCTTGATGCTAGAACCATTAGTGGTTATTTCATCGGCTATCCTGAAAAATCAAATGGGTACAGATTCTACTGTCTAACCATAGTATAAGAATAGTTGAGTATAGAAATGCAAGGTTCATTGAAAATGGTCAGTTTAGTGGGAGTGATGAAACAAGAAAGGTGGAAATTAAAGAGACATATGCAGAAACTCCTGTAGTTGGTGTTTCTTCTCAAGTTATTGTTCCTCTTGTTGTATCACGGTTACACAACATAAAGAGACAACAAATTAATGTTCCAAACCCACAAAAATAGCATATAGAGGATGAACCAGCTGATAATGTGCAAGTCACAAATGAGCAAGAGGAAGGTGAACCACATGAGATAACATTAAGGAGGTCTGTAAGGCAGAAAAGACCTGCTATTTTGAATGACTATGTGGTTTACTCACTTGAGCATGAATGTGACTTGAGTATTGATGAGGATCTAGTCTCATTTAAGCAAGCCATGGAATGTTACAATTCTAAAAAGTGGTTGAATGTCATGAAAGAAGAGTTAAAATCAATGAGTGACAACAAGGTATGGGATCTAGTCGAGTTGCCTGAAGGTTCAAAACGAGTTGGTTGCAAGTGGGTCTTTAAGACCAAACGTGACTCAAAATGCAACATTGAGAGATATAATGTTAGACTTGTTGCTAAAGGATACACTCAAAAGGATGTCATAGACTATAAAGAGACCTTTTCTCCGATTTCAAAGAAGAATTCTTTAAGAATTGTTATGGCTTTGGTGGCTCATTATGACTTAGAGCTTACCAAATGGATGTAAAGACCGTCTTTCTGAATGGTGACTTGGAAGAGGAAGTTTATATGGATCAGCCAGATGGCTTCTTGACCATAGGTAAAGAAAGTCTAGTGTGTAAGTTAAAGAAATCAATATATGGGTTGAAACAGGCTTCCAGATAATGGTATCTTAAGTTTAATGATACCATTATGTCATATGGTTTTGTAGAGAACAACATTGATCGGTGTATCTATATGAAGGTCAGTGAGAGCAAGTTCATCATTTTAGTCCTGTATGTTGATGACATTCTTCTTGTATGTAAAAGAGTTTCTCTCTAAGAACTTTGAGATGAAAGATATGGGTGAGGCTTCCTATGTAATTGGAATAGAAATATTCTGTAACAGATCACAAAGATTACTGGGATTTTCTCAGAAAGGATACATCAACAAAGTATTAGAGAGATTCATAATGGAAAAGTGCTCATCAGGGGTAGTTCCAATTCAAAAGGGAGACAAGTTTAGTGAAATGCAGTGTCCCAAGAATGAGTTATAACGGAAAGTAATGAAATCTATTCCCTATGCATCAGTGGTCAGGAGTTTAATGTATGCTCAGACATGCACTCGACCTAATATCAGTTTTGCTGTTGGAATGTTAAGCCAATATCAAGTGATATCGGAATGGATCATTGGAAGGCTGTAAAGAAAGCCCTTAGGTATTTACAAGGCACTAAGGACTACATGCTTACTTATAAGATATCTAGTCACCTGGAAGTGGTTGGCTACTTATATTTAGAATATGCTGGATGTGTAGACTCAAAGAAATCAACCTTTGGCTACATCTTCTTATTGGTTGGAGGTGCGATTTCATGGAAAAGCATAAAGGAGTCAATTATTGCTACGTATACCATGGAAGTGAAATTTGTGGCTGAGGCTGCTATTCATGCCTTGTAGCTGCAGAACTTGTCTTAGGGCTTGGTATTATTGATAGTATAGAAAAGCCGCTAAGAATGTACTGTGATAATTCTACAACTGTCTTTTTTCTCTAAAAATGATAAGTATTCAAAGGGAGCAAAACATATGGACTTATAATACTTATCAATGAAAGAAGAAGTGCAGAAACAAAAAGTGTCTGTGGAGCATATTGGTATTGATTTAATGATAGCGGATCTGCTAACTAAGGGATTGCCCCCTAAAATGTTTTCTGGCCATGTTGGTAGAATAGTCATTATAGATAAATCCTTGTTAATATGATTGTGTGATTCACATATATGTGTATAAATTGTTTTGCTCATATTATTGTAGACATTTTGGGAATTCAATAAAAGTATTATTTCTGCTTGTTTACTTGTTATCTGAATTGTATTAATGTATATATATGGTTTGAGTTTAATAACAAGTTAAGTGTTAAAAATATATCAGAGTTACAGTTTGTAGTATGATGATAAGTGTATAAAATAAGTGATTTGATATGGTAAATTAAACACCTTTGTGTTAAAAGTTGGATTATTTTGTTAAATTCCCTTCAAACTTGAAACTTTTACAAATACATATATATTTTTGAAATGAATGCAATTTTATTGTTTTAAGCTCTTCTTGATCTATTTTGTAGCTGGAATCACAAAAGAAACATCACTTAAGGTTGAAGAAGATTAGAAAAGTTAGAGGAAGGATTAATTGAAGCATGAAGTTGTAGAAAAGTCAGCTTCTGGAGGAGGGTGAATCTGTTCTCCTGTCACTACAGCGAGAAGTGGTCACTATAACTAGAAGGCTTTTGTCTCGCTGTAGCGAGGGTTAATGCTGCAGCGAGAACAAAATAGAATGATATATTTTATTATTGACAAAGACGATTAACAGTTTTTTGTATAGTATATTGTGTAAGCTTCAGGAATTCTATATTTTATTGTCTTACTCGTACCACCAAAGTTGTTGAGTCTAATTCTATTTTTAAATAATTCATAACATATTGTAAGCTCTCTTGTCTTTAAGGAAAATGCAATTGATCAATGCATTTATTCGAAGAATAGTGGGAGAAATTTGTCGTTAGTGTTCTTTATGTTGATGACATCCTTCTGACGATGCATATGTTGTTTTGGGCATTGAGATTAATCGTGATAAATCTCACGATATCATTGGGTTGTCTTAACAAGGAAATATTGAAAGAGTCCTAAACTGGTTCAATATACAATTCTGTAAGTCCTTTGCTACACTCATTCAAAAAGGTAAAGAATTTTCCAATGCCTAGTGTCCTAAGACTAAAAGTGAAATAGTAGACATGAAAAAAATTTCTTATTCTTTTGTTGTTGGCAACCTTATGTATGCTCAAGTTTGT
The DNA here is from genome assembly GCA_024086825.1 of Abrus pulchellus subsp. cantoniensis. Classification (NCBI taxonomy): domain Eukaryota; kingdom Viridiplantae; phylum Streptophyta; class Magnoliopsida; order Fabales; family Fabaceae; genus Abrus; species Abrus pulchellus. Next base: position 21,275,283 of record CM044056.1, read on the forward strand.
ACACATTTTGATATTGTTTTTTTCTTTTTGTTAGCGTATTTGGAAGATCCTTGAGTAAACCTGGTGTGACACATTGGTAGGCTGCAAAACATGTTTTGGGATATCTGAAAGGTACCAGAGATTATATGATTACATATAAGACCTCAAGTCATCTTGAGGTGACATATTATTGTAATTTTGATTATGGTAATTGTCTAAATGTTTATAAGTCCACATCAGGTTATGTATTTGTGTTAGCTAGAAGAACTATCTCTTGAAAGAGTGTCATACAAACTCTTTCAACCACATCAATTATGGAAGCATAGTATATAGCTTGTTGTAAGGCTACACATTAGACAATATGGTTGAAAAACTTTGCTATTAAATTTGATTTTGTAGAGAGTATCTCTTGACCTCTAACTATACATTGTGATAATTCTGCAGTAGTTAGTTTCTCTTTCAACAATAAAAGCTCAAAACGAACAAACACTTTGTGACAAAGTCTATATTTGTGAGAGAGGAAAAACAAGAGTTTAAAACTCATGTCCAGCATATCCTTATTGAGCTTATGGCTGCTGATACCTTAACAAAAGAGATAGCTACTAAAGTTTTTGTTGATCATCTAACCTATATGGGTATAGTAAAGTCCTTTTATTATTTTAGATTAGTATGAGTTTATTCTTATATCTTGTTATGATCTCATATTTATAATATTTGAGACATTATTTAAACAATAATTATTGCTATTGTTTTGCCATATATATTTGTTTTGTCTCGTTCAATTATTATAATTATTATTGTATATAATTATTGTTATAATTATTGAGACATTTTGGACCCTGTCTCAATTTTATTGTTATAATAAGATTTATTGAATCTTATAAAGCATCTTGGACGGATGCTTAGACTATTTTGTTAGAAAAATTGCACTTTGTTTACAACTTGGCATGATGTTTTATTGTGCTTTCTCATTTATCCATATTCCACTTTGTTATTGAGTCACTAGTCTTATAATGTATGATATCACTACTCTTTCGAGTATGATTTTTTGTATTGTTAAGATGTTTATAGTTTGTGTTAGCTTATTTTGGCATCTTGTTGTGGCCATATATTGTTGATTAATGTGGAATGATATGATGTTTTGATTTATGTTGTCCAAGTGAGATATTGTTGGATTTTTTTATGTATGGACTGAAATAAATTAAATTTTGTTATAATTTTAATTTAATTTAATTTTATATTAATTAGATGCTAAACTATTGAACCATGTTGTTTAACCCATATCAGGGGCGGCCTAAAGCCCAAGCAAGTAAGGCAAGGGCTTTAGGCCCCCAATTTTTTTTTTAGTTTTATTATACTTTTAAAAAAATTAAAAGGATTAAATATAAAAATAACTTTTAATTTAAATATTTTAAGTAATTTATAACTTTTCATTGATATTATAAATAATATTTAATGAGTTGTAACTCTTACCTAATAGATAATAAACATTTTTTATTTATTTTTTTAAAAAATAATTGAATAACAAAAAAAAATTTGAACAGTTTTTTACTTTTTATTTAATTGTTACTTCTTTTCTTCTTCCTTTTTCTAACTACTCTCTTCTTATTCAATTTTGCTTCAATTTATATTTTTTTTACTAACAATAACCTTGGGGTAGAAGTAAAGGAGGAAGCAAAGTTTTCTATTTTTCTAAAGCATAAGTATTGGTACAAAGCCTTCCATTTTCTCAACACAAAGGCACTGATACAAGAGTCTTCCCTTCACTACTCAGCCTCCATTACCTACACCTACCGAACCGTATTTCACAGTTTTTTTGCAAAGCTGTCACTTTTATAGATGTAGAGATTGTAAGTATTAAGTTTATTTTCTTGACAATCAGGTTTTATTGTTTTAATTTGGTCTTATTTTAAATAAATTTTAAATAAAATTATAATAATTTTTAAAATATTATTTTATTAATAAAAAAACCTTATTTTAAAATTTGCTTTAGGCCCTAAAAGCTGACCCATATTATAAATAATTATTGCTACTGAACTTATTTGTAATAACTTTATAGTTACTATTGAATATGGTTTTATGGTTATTATTATTGGATTGAGCCATAATGGGTAGGCTAGACCCATCTTGTTATTAACTAGAAAGGTTATGCTCCTAACCATAGAATAACTGTTGCCCAATTGAGACAGTGTACATAAGACATCTGAAAGAGTGATACGAGGAGTTCTCTTTATGTATTGTTTTCTCACATCAATGAAGGAAGTACTATGTTATAGATTCATCAATCTCAACCATTTCAAGTAATTTTAACACCTAATTTTATTATAACATTTGTTTATCATTTGTCATATTAAAATTTAGATTATTCTTTTTCCTTCATAGAAATGATGCCTATGAAAAGCATGACATAACATTGATCTTCTCAACTTCGACAAAATTTATTTATTTTTTTACTTATTCTTATTTCTATAATATAGAGTATGAAATCTCTTATATCATCTTATAAGGAAATACTCAATTTTGTCTAATTAATTTTTTTTAAAATAAATAATTTAGCCAATTTAAATACAAGCAAACATTGAATATAAATATAGTTATGCATTTCAATCACCTCAATAAAATTGATATTATGAATTAAACTAAGATGGGACATAATATTTTTTAAATAAGATCTACAAAAATATACCAAATAATTTAAAAGTAAAAAATTATAATTTAAATTCAAAAAATATTTTAAGCTAAATAAATACATTTTAAAAATAATAGGAATAAAATTTTTTAAAATAGAAATAAAATTCTCTTCTAAATAAAAAAATAAAAAAATTTAAAATCAAACAATTATATAAAACTTAGTTATTTGAATAAATAATAACAAAATTTTATTTTCTCTGAAACCACTTTTTTTAAAGAAATTAACCAACTACATATTTTCTTTCTCTCTCTCTCTCACCAACACTCACCTCACCTTTGTTGCAAAATTCACACACATCATTTTTCTCTTGTCGATATCACTGAGCACACACACAATGAACCCAAAGTGTATAGAACAATCTTAGGGTACACTTAATATCAGATTTGCTCTGCACCTTGGGGACAATTTTGGAAGAATCTTTTAAAATAATCTCAAGCATTTTTTTGCTTTGGGAGAAGTGGAGGCTATTTTCTCGATTCTTCTGTCGTCAGGAAACAAAACAGGCCACGAAAAATAATTTTGAAACTTAGCAAATGCCAAGTAAAAGTTTTGAACTTTTTTGGTTGAGTTTATTTTCTAATAGTCTTCATTCCTTTGTTTTGAATTTTTTATTGGTTTCTCAATCTTCTTTGAATGCATTTCGTGAATCTTATTGCACTCAAGTGATAATCTTATTCTCTTATGTCTATAAGACGTGTTCTGCATTTTGTTTCTGTCATTTTCTTGCTAATTTCAACAAATGATCAACCACTCTGATCAGCGCAATATTTTATGTTGTATTTGAATTAGGCGATATTGTTGTTTCTTGTGTTTTTTTCTTCTTCATTCCCTTTATTTGAATAAAATATATAAATAGAATAGCTATTAGAATTTAATTTTGAGAAATTAATTTTTTTTTTTACTTTTTTCTGTTTTTCTTTTTTTCTTTTTCCTCAGTAACATGATTAATAAGTGTAGAAATCAAATGTGTTTAGAACATAAGTTCTAAATAACAAACTACTTAATTAAGTTCAATAATAAAATAGATATTAGACTAAAATGGTATTAAGAAGATTGTGACATTTTTATATTTCACTAATAACTTTTATTTTAAGCTTTCACATTTACGGATTTTAATTCGTTAGAAACTAGTTAATTCTTTTAAAAATACCACTCATGTATGTCATGTAAATGAAAATGATCTTCTAATATTACCTCATAAATTTAGAATTTATTTGTATAGATTAAGTGTGTTTTCTTGTTTTTTTTATATACTTTCCTAAACATTTTTTTTTTCAAATTTATCGAATGTATATTTTTATATTTGAAAAATTAGATATCTTTTATTTTTAAAATTTTTTTATTTATAATAACAATGTATAAATTACTTTATTATTCACATGTCATAAATTTAAACACATAAATTTTTCTTATATTTTTACAATAAAATAAAATAAACAAAATTTTAAATTAAATTTCAACTGAATAGTTTAATTATAAATTCTCTTATACTTTTTATTTTTTAATTAATTCATGTAATAATTTATAATAGCGATGAATGAATTATTTTATCATTCACATGTTATAAAATTAGTAAAGTATCAGTTTAGTTACATTAATTAGTAATTTGTGCATATAAATTATCTTATATTTTATTTTTAAGAAATTAAATTTTTTATTTCAAAAATTAATTTTTTATTTTTTTATAAAATAATTAATAATAGTAATATATAGATTATTCTATCATCACATGTTAAAAAGTTAAATACATGAGAGTTATTTTTCAATTTTATGATAAAATAAATAAAAAAATTATTTAAAACAGAAAATTCAAATGAATAATTATAAATTATGTAATATTTTATTTTTGAAATAAATAAATTTGAGGCTTAAATCAAGCGCACCCTGACAATTAATTTTAAAGACTAGCATTTTAAATTTTAAATTTTAAATTTAAAGTTGATCTAAATGACATTACATATTTCTAGAACTAAAATAAATGTTTACTTTTCAAAAAACACACACTAAGTGTTATTTTTATCGTCATTGATATGCTTTTATTCTCTCATTGCTTGCAATCGATTTCGCAGATAAAATAAAATAAGTTTTCTAGCAATTTCATTTAATAAACTGTGCACAATTTTTCTATTTGTTCTTCTATTTTGGCCTGAAGTTCACAAGCTTGGAGAATTATATCAAAATTATGGCATAATATTAAAATCTTTTAAAAATGAATATTATTTGGTATCTTTTTGGTGAGCATATTAAAGATGGGTCCAATAAAGTTAGAAGGGAAGCTGTTATTACACTAGTAAGCAAGTGATTGAAGTGGTGGCGATTGTGTACCTACCACGACAACAATTAAGCTAATGTTTGTATCAACAGCACAGTATTAGAAAATAAATTGCAAGCTTCACATAGTATGTTTTACTAGTATTTAGCAAGATATAAATGTTGAAGGTTTTAGGTCTTTTTGATAATATGTATGACCTAAGTTATGATTTCATGTGGAAAGCATGCATGGAGGAGTGTTGAGTGTGCATACACAAGTCTTAATGGGTCTCAAAACAACTATTTGATCCAATTCTAATATTATTTTAGATCTTAATGAGTTTTCCAAGATTACTGCTCTGTTCATTTAAAAAAAAAAAAGGGTTCAAACTCCAATAAAAGATTATTAAATTGTGCAATTGTTCATAACCATTACCACCAACATTAACATGATTTTATTCACCAGGTGAGTTTGATTACATGAATCTCACAATAGAAAAAAAAAAAAAAACAAATGATTTGGATTATGCATCGATCAGCTATTCAAATCTTAATCACTAGGTCTTCCACCACTTGATTCATGCAAATTGGCAACAATATAATGTAAATGAAATACCTAAGATGAAAAGGACTAGCCACCTGGAGAGATGAGGGATGTCAAAGCTTCCGATCCAAATCCAAGACATTATATTTATTTGATTTAAAGTTAGATTCATTAAAATTTTTTAATGAATCTAATTTTACATTATTAAATATTTTAAAATTATGTGCATAAATTTTGTGGGTATACCTCTATTCTCTGTTAAAATCACACATAATCAAATGAAAATAAATGGATCTTGTTTAAATGAAATCATTTCATGATTTTAGATGTTGAATTATGCAAGAAACAAACTTTCGAAAGTTGTATCAGCCATTCATGGTGACACTTGCTTGTCATGAGTTGACCCAGTTTTGACTCTAAAATATGCAGGTCATTAAGCTTGGTATTTTGTTTTATTTTCTTCGGTTACAAAATTTTAGAAAAAGGAGTTAGTATTGTATTTTAAAGTAGACAAGATTGCCGAACTTAAGAAGCATGACTTGTTGAAAAATGAAAAGAAAAGAAACATGGCTTACATTTACTAAGCTTGGTATTTAACTGAAAAAGTCACATTTTTTTAATCCTAATTTATCCAATGATGCTGTCAAACGTTCAGTAAACACATTAAGTGTTGTTTTTATTGTCATTATTTGTTCAGTAAAAAGTAGCTATATGGAGTGTGTGTATGACCTAAGTTACGGTCTCATGTGAAAAGCATGTATGGAGTATTAAGGTAGTAAACACTAATTTTAATGGCCTCAAAGCAAGTATTGGTCCAATTCTAATATTGGGCTATTCGAAAAACGGTTATCTTTTTACCAGTATTTTATTAACTTCAACTTTTAAAATAAAATCTTTATAAAATATATATTTATTAAATTAAATTTATAAAAATATATAATAAATATTTATTTTTAATAAAATTTTATTATTTATTAATTACTTATTGGTGAATATTATTTTAATAAAAGTTTTAAGTATGTGAAATTTTTAAGATTAGTGTCCATTTAATTTTTTTAAAAAATAAACTACAATAAGAGATTATTAAATTATAAATTTTTTCTTAATCACTGTCACCCCATTAAGAAATATTTAAATCTTATCCCATTAAGTAACGTGAATTGCATAAATTCCATGATAGCAAATATAAAAAAAATTAAAATATAGCATCGATTTGGATTATATATCAGCTATTCAAATCTTAATCACTAAGTCTCGCCACCACTTGATTCATGCAAATTGACAACAAACTAATGTAAGGGAAATACCTAAAATGAAAAGGACCATCCAAGACATTATATTTATTTGATCTAAAGTTTAGTAAAATTAATTTTGATGAAACTAATTTTAAAATATGTGCATAAATTACCCCATAATTTTATTGAAATAAGTATTTTAATTTAAAAAGTGTAAAAAATAATTCTTCAACTATAAAACATACCCTTAACAAATTGGAGATCTAGAAACTTGCAAAAATATTTTGAAGTCCATAAATCTTATCTAGACATAAGTAATTTTTTCTTCATCACATTTTCAACAATCAACATCTTAATAATTTGAGCTTACTATGATTTTGTCGTGGTAACCACTCCCAAATTTGTGATTGAGAAATGCTATTTATACAATGTTTTTATAATATAAAAAATTAATTAAAAAAAGCAAAATGAACAATGTGATGAAAAAAGATAAAAAAATATTGTAAGAATATTATAATCCTTTATGATTTTTCGTACTCCACTATTCATTCACAATGTCTTACCTTCTACGAGATGCCTAAACAAATTTGGGAATATATGATGCTACGACGCCAAAAAAATAATAATCACCTCATATGGCCAATTTAGAATAATAAATCTAAATCCGTCTAATAATTATAAAACTAATAAATTTAGTTTAAATATAATGTCAACATAAAAATATATCATCAATTAATTAAAAATTATTTTATATATAATTTATAAAATAATTATCATAAATGTATTTAAAATACATTAACAATATAATTATTGCATAATTAAGAATTGTTATATCATTAAAAAATATAAATTTTTCCTATAACAGATTTAAACATTATATTTAGAAATGTTTAATATGTAATAGTGCAAAAATAAATACTTAAATAATATATTTATCAAAATTAACTATCATAGTTTAATTAATTTCTTAGTAAACTAGCCAAAATTAGTGTTTTTATCCTTTAACTTAAAGGTCAATTTTAATTTCTTCATCTAACTTTATTTTGATTCTTTAATTTTTAAAGATATTTAAAATAAATTATTTTCTATTAACAACATTAATTTTGATAGAATTTTTTTGTCTTTTTACACTGTTCATCAATTTTGTTTTCTTTAAATATTTAATTTTGCTTTCTTCCTTAAGTTTGTATAAGATGAGGAAAGATTAAGACAAAATATCCTTCTAACTGATTGTCATTGAAATTAAAAATGTGAGAACTAAAATTAAAGAAAATTTGTACTTTTAGAGTTATTTACTTGTGAGGGGGAAAGAGATGTTTTAGATTTTGTTTTATGTGAAAAGCAGATAAGATTTGGTTGTTTAAAGTTTAGATTTTGGTAATTGTTAAACGAGAGGTAGACGTGAGAAATTTTGCATGCATTTTTTTGTTGTGAGAGAAAGAGAAAGAAGAAGAGATTCAATTAATCTCACAGAAAATATTGTTTAAAATTTTTTTTAATTATAAAATGCAATATCAAGCAAGAATCATTAGCTTGTTGTACCAAGCAAAGGATTAAAGTAGAAAGAAAGAAAAATGACAAACAGTGCATGAAACTAAAGAAGAAGATGAAGTACAATATAAAACCATATATATAACAAAAAAAGACAAAAAAAATATTAATAGAGTTAATGTCATTAATAAAAAAAGACTTATTTAAAATATTTTGAAAAATTAGAAGATCAAAATAAAATTAAAGAAAAAAAAACTAATTTTACTAAAACTTAATTTAAAAATATATAAACTTTTATTTTCTTAATATTTTTCTTACTTTGCTTAATCGATTTGACTTCAACTATTTTCTTTGGATATTATAATTAAATAAATAATTCAACTGATATTCCACTTGTCCAATAAAAATAAGGAAACCAAGATAATCGAAGTTGGTAGGATTTGTTGGTTTATTTTTATTTTTTGACAGAATCATCTACTCCTATATATATATATATATATATATATATAGATATATATATATATATATATATATATATATATATATATATATAACGCATTACATGTTTTTGTTGATTTCGTGTCACTTATCATTTGTCGTACATGTGTAGTTTTAAAAATCATTTTAAAATAAAAGGTGAGTTAATAACACATTATTTAATATAATTTTTATACATGATTAATTATGAATTAATTTTTTTTAAAAATATAAAAATAAAAATATTAATTAAGAGTGTGACACATATTTTTATAATTTTTAATAAATTTTATAACTAATAATTAAAATGAGACACAATCTTTTATTACTAATTTTAATTTTTTATATTAAAATTTTAACAATTCCGATTGCAGTTCATGTTGCTTGTTAAATTTAATTTAAGAATAAAATAATAATTTTGTACCAATTAATTTGATAAACGTTATTTGTTTTATCTCTTATCTCATATAAGCAAATAACATAGGATATAAGTTTATTATTTTTTTTTGAATTTTAATTAAATATATCAATATATTTTAATAAATTAATTGTGGCACACATATTTTTATAACTTTTAATAAATTTTATAACAAATATTTAAAATAAAACACAATCTTTTATTACTAATTTAGATTAGTCATGATCTTTTCCTAATTTTAATTTTAGTTTTTACATATTAAAATTTTAACAATTCTTCGGCAGCAAACTCACTCACGGTATCCATGTGCGCAATGTGAGTCAGATCTAAATTAAATCAGATAAAAAAAACTAAAAAAAATAAAAATTTAACAACTCCGATTGCAGTTCATATTTCTTGTTAAATTTAATTTAAGTGTAAAATAATTATATTTTACCGATTAATATGATAAACATCATTTGTTTTATCTCTAGTCTCGTATAAGTAAATAATATAGGATATAAGTTTATCGTTTTATAAATTTTAATAAAATAATTCAATTTATATTAGTATTTTCACATAGTCTCTAATGTTAATCTGGTCCATTAAAATTCTATTTAAGAGTAAATTGATTATGCAAAATCCTATATTTTTGTTGATATTGTTTCTTGCCCTCGTTAAAGACAAAGGTGTTTGGTCTTGGCTAGTGAGAAAGGTGCCTTGTCTATATCGTTAATCTTACTTGCTTCATTCAAGAATCGTAATTTCTTATATTTTATGTCGCATTTAATTTAGATTTTCTTCTGACTTTGTCGTCTTGATATTAGATATCATATATGCTACTTCAAATGTATAAAAATTAATGTACTAGAAATCAATCACGTGTATAATATATAACGGTAAAATACAATAGAGAGTTTAATATTTTTTTTGTAAGTAAACCAATCGTCATGTCAATAAATAGTTAAGTTAATAATTTATTTTAAAAAAACATATATCTTCTAAAATATTAGAGAAATTATTACCCTTAATCTAAAAATGAGATAAATTTTATTTTATATTATTCTATAATGATATTTAATATATTAACTTGAGATAAAATTATATAATAATTTATATAACATAACATTAATATAATATGATATCGTATGATAGGTTTTTTAATTCTTAAATATGTATGGATATTCAACAATATCTGCTAATTTTAATTAATTAATTAATTAATTAATATGAATACGGGTAAGTATATTATCTGCTCACGTCCTCTTTCATTGACATTTTAGAACAGAATAGAAAATTTAATAGCAATAAAGATAAAATTTTAAGAAAATTTAAAAGAAGAATAAAAATATAGATCAACTTGTTATAAAAAATAAAAATCGTATCATTGAAATGGATTATATAATTTTAAGAGATGTTAAGCGAATAAAGTCATTAGGATAAATTAATAAGCAAACATAATTAATCGAGCTTAATGCTAACGTACTTGAAAACTTAAATTTCAATTAAAAATAAGATAGAATGATCATAGTATTAAAAAACATTTTACGAATTCAAGTTGAGCAATTAATTAAAAAAAAAACTAATCAAAGTTATTTATATTGATGTACTGTCAGTGATCTATAAATCTGATTTCTAGCAATGTTATTTTATTCTTAATATTACGTTTCTTTTATCTAATTAATTGCTCTAATAAGCCATTCTATTTTGTTTTGATAAGTTACAATTAAAATTATTTTAAAATATTTTAAAACATGTTAACATTAACGCTTACATAACACTTCAATATATTTATTATGCTTAATTAAAAAAGATTATCAATGTTCCAAAAATATATCTTTAATCTCAACCCTTCATAAAATAATCTTAAAATTAATACTACAAATTAAGAGGGGATAATTCTTGTAATTCTAGAAAATTTGTTTAGATTAAATACTTTTGTCATTGACTCATAGTTAAATACACTAAAAAAAAGTGTTATTTGAGGACTAATGCCTAATGTTTCCATAAATGTAAAATATTTGAAGTCGACTGTGTAAAATGTAGATTTAGATAAGTCCTTAAGTATCTAAAGATAAAGTATCTAAAATGAAATTGCTATAGATATTTCATGACTTTAGAAGAAAGACAGCTATAAAAAACGAGTATCTTGATCCAAAGCTATCTCAAGTTAATTAGTTAAGTGTCCTAAAAAAATGTTGCATGCATGTTTCTAAGAATAAAACCTCTAATATTTACAAAGTAACTCTAAAAGGGGTGGGAAAGTATGGAAAGGGAAAGGTAAGAGAAGATTTTTAGATGAGGTGCCTTATAAATGGAAATGTAACTTCAAAATTGCAAATTACGTGAAGGGCATATAAGATGTTGCTACATGATCTATTCTTACAAGTGAAAGTCTAAACGGAGGAACTTAGACTAGACAGAGGTCTAAGACTAGGTGAATACCATTGTTTCTTTTCTTGATAGTAGCAAGGAGTCTTAGCCAAACACTAGATAAAATAGTGGACTTAAAAAGTTTTTTTTATATGATACAAGGTTGGGTGACAAGCTTATGTGATTTTCCACCTACAATATGATACTCCAATCATATGCAAAGCAAAATTTAGTATTACCTCCATTTTTTTATGTTTTATAAACTATTTTAGACTTGGTTATTAATTTTAAGTTTTGAAATTTTTAAAATTAATTTTTAATTTTATAAGTTGTGGTTTTTTTTTTTTTGTAATTTTTAACTTTTACATTTTAATACTAAATCTTAAATTTAAACTACATGAATTAGTGCTCCTCAAACTAAACTTGTTTAGTAGAGTAAAGAAGGGTTAAGATAAAAGAATGACTTGTTAAATACCGGGCTAAACTTATTTATTTAATTAAGCAAATAAATTCAAAGCTTATAAAGTTATGCTCAATTATTTAAGTGAGTTAGGTTTAAACTTTTTGCAAGTTTGACATTATATATATATATATATATATATGTATGTATATTATTTGTTTAGTTTTAAATTTCAACAATAAGTAACCATAGTTGTTTTAAAAGAAAAATATTTTTTTATTATATATTTTTTTTAATCTTAAGTCATCTTTATGTAGATAAAATTATATTTTATTATCATTTTACTTTAACTTTTAGCCATAAAAATATTCATTAAATATTAAATTAATAAAATTATTTAAAAAATTATAAACATATTAATAAATTAAGTACAAACTTTCAAATTTTTAATTAAATTTAAACTTAAAATTTGACTCGATTAAATAAATGAATTAAATTTGAATATTTCTTTTTCTTTAATCATGAGTCAACCTTGAGTTTTAAATACCTAATTTGACTTATTTATACCTTAATGATAATGATAGCAATGATGATGGCAATAACACAAGAAATTATGACCGTGAAGGTAAAGGTAAGAATGACAAAAGTTAAGTTGTAACTACATTGGATAACATTATCAAATAAAATATGAACACAGAAAAATTGGGGAAACGTGGATTAATAACTTATAATCTTTTAGTTTAGCTTGTAAACGGAGATATACAATGTAAGTAAAAAAAACACATGCTATGGCACAAACACATTCTCAAAATAGGCCCGGGAAAGGTCATAAAAAGTGTTTTGGGAAGACACGAAGCTCTTGATTGGTCTAATTGATGGGTATTGATGCTATAGATGGAGAAGGGGAGGGAGTTTATAGAAATTTGGTTGATTAACACACTCAAAATGTATTCGAACTGGGAAGGATACATGCATGATCCTTGGATGGGTGCAAGGGTTCTGTTCATTCATTTTAATAGATTGTATAATATTGCTTCTAATAAGGAGGCAAAAGTTGCAGAATTTGGAAAACAAAAGGATAGAGAAAGGTTTTGGAAATGGCATTAGAGAAGGACTGTATAGGGAGTTGGTGTTATTTAATCGTCATCATGAAAGGTTGAAAACTGCAATATTGCATGAAAAGATTTTGCTAATGAAGTTCTATCAGGATCTTACCCAGTCAATATCAACTGTAACACTTAATAGCGTTCAATCGAACAAAACATTCAAGAAAATTCAGAATATGTTTGTGCCATTGAAGTTGAAACACTTTCACTTAGAATGTCACGACCAAAAACAAAAACATCAGAATTTATTGGCTGTTTCTTTTGGCAGTTCAAAGAAACCCTAACTTGATAATACATTTTCTAACAACCAGTAGAGATACGCCACAATCTAGTTCTTCTAGCAGTTTAATTTTATTTTCTGATGGTTTTAAACAGCCACAATCATTTTTTTTTTCATTTGTTATATTTAAACCTATACTTTTTTATCATCCATTTCCTTGCTTTTGATACACATTCCCTTTTCCTCCAAAATGAGCCCTAGTCTCATTCCTGCGCTTTATAGCCTCGTTTCGTTTGCTTTCAAAGTTGATTCAAACTCATGCCTCTTTCGTTCTATCTCTCATTTTCCTTGCTTGTGTTAATCTCTTGTTCCAATCTTTGATTTATTCTGTCGCTTTATCTCTGATCTTAAAATCTCTAAAGTTTAACTTCATTTTATTAATGTTTTCCGATTTCTAATTCAATCTCTCTCGTGAAATATTCTAGTTGAACACAAATGATATCCACCAGTAATATTCACTTATTTATGAGAATAACATTTTACAAATAATATAACACACTCTACAAGACATTAATAAACACATTTTGAACACTCAATACATAGGAAGGATAAGTTGAAGACGCATACAAATTCTTCAAACCGTAGTTAACACGGATTATTTAGACAAACACTTAATTAACCTCAAGCCAGATCCATTCTTTTATTTATTTGCTGTTTTTTTTCTTTGCTTTTGAAGCTAGCTAGGTCTTGATAAGATGAGCATCAACATCCTTCGTGACCTTAGCAACAAAATCCAGATACGCATATGGAGTTGGAACATTCTCATTGATCTTCTCATATTCGTAAGTCCATATAGCAACAGCAGGGCCATCGTCCTTATCAACCACTTGCAAGTGGCCCTTTAAGATCTTGTACAATTTACCGACATCTCCAGCAAAGAGGTTGAATGTGAGTGATTTGTTCCGCGCATCAATAGCTTCAAAGTTCTCCTTACATGTTGTTACCTTACCATCTATTGTTTAACAAGCAACAAATGTCAACACAAAACCTATGAAAATTAATTATAATATGTTTTATGAATATGGGTATAATACTCATATGGATACACAGGTACAGAATACAACAACAATATTTACAAATTTAAACTACAAATACATAATTTTATATAATATAAATAAGAATATAAAATATTAATAGATTCTTGGGTTATGATAAGAAATTGTTATTTTTTAAAAAGATATCTAACTAACTAATAATGCCTCAAGTCACATTTAATCTTAATAAAGTCATATGTGGGCAACAAATAATTGTTTTTTCAGGAAATTAATATATACTCACTTAATGTGTATAAGTAGCACTCTTAATTATCGAAATTGATTAAAAGCATAATTACCTACGGTATAAGTCCAGTTCTTAACAGAACCAATGCTATGCCAGTCACCTTGATGCACATTGGCCTCATGCACTGATTCAGCAACGTTTTGAACAAGGTGAAGTTGCTTCACAAAAAGATTGAAGAACTTAGCTGCTGTTGTTTGGATGACAACTTCAGTACTCACTTTACCTGTTAGAGCCATCTCAGAAGAACTAAAGAACTATAGTGAATGTTTTTAAACCTGAGAAGGGATACGGAAGTTTGTGCATCCTATTGGCCTTATATAGAAAATGGGTTATCTACTATTGAAGGAATTTTGCACAGCATAAAATTTACCTTGAATTAGAATTTTAAGTCAAGAAACTTTTCATTATCATTTTCCTGTCGATTGAAGTACTAGTTTTCTAAAACTATCAAAATTTGACATCAACTTCAAAAAAAGTTATCTTGATTGCAAAAGAAAATTGAACTGCAATGTGATAATTTTTTTGTCAAATTGTATCGTTGAAATATAGTGTTCTGGCTTTGTGTGTGGGTATATATATATTACATCTATCTGCATTTTATAGTTCCTAAAAAATATGCCTATGCTATATTTTAAACCATAAAAATTGATTATTTATCTGCTAAAAAAGGTCTCCAAATTTGCTGAAGTACTAACAAGTTAATTCCTTCCTTTAGATGTATACACAAACAAATTAAATTCTGAATTTTTGGTTGAGGGATTCATTTGCATCCTATCGAATTACAAAAGTTCAAGAACTATTTAGTATTCAACCAAACATCCAAGAGCATATACAATTGAGCCAAAGAAGTGTATAAGGCATATCCCT
Source organism: Abrus pulchellus subsp. cantoniensis (assembly GCA_024086825.1). Classification (NCBI taxonomy): domain Eukaryota; kingdom Viridiplantae; phylum Streptophyta; class Magnoliopsida; order Fabales; family Fabaceae; genus Abrus; species Abrus pulchellus. The sequence continues at coordinate 21,290,655 of CM044056.1, forward strand.
CAAACACGTATATACTTTTTTTTTTTTTTCATTTTTGTCTGAATCCATATCATGAGAATTAGGAACATTTAGAAGAATAGCTTATGAATACATTATAAAATGGTTTTGACTTTTATAATTTGTTTTAACAAATTATATGATCATATTTGTAAAATAAGCTATCATGCAAAAAAATTTATTGGATGAACATTTAAATAATATGCGTTTTCAACCTTAGATGTCAATCGCTATTTGATTATATTTTAATTAATATATCACCCTCTATAATATAGTTAGCTGATACTTTATGATTTAGTATTTATACATATAACCTATCCTATAAAACGTTCAGTTTAAATAATTCTAATCCTAATCCTATAGACATGTCTGTATACGTATATGTATTGCGTGTCTAAGTCATTTGGGAATTGAAAACAACTAATTTTGTCTGAAAGTTTGTTCAGAGACACTTTGTTTATTATGTTTCTCAAAATCCGTATCTTTAGGATTAGATATGAAATCAAAATCATATTTTCATCATCATAGTCATTTTGTGAATTGTTCCAATTAATTGACTAACACAATTATTGAATTCTTAGAAAAGTTAACAGATAGATCGCATTATTAAAACTTTGTTCATGATACACACGTGGAGTATATCTGATGAAAGAAAAAAAAAGACTACTTTTTCATGTACAAATATATACGGTGAAAATTGCGGCTCCTAATTTTTTATGTGTTTAGTTACATTTCTTGTGTGCAGGAGAATGCGCATTAATTGTTTATTTCTTATTCTAAGAAAAATGTTTGACATAACTGTTTTATTATAAGATTTTGGTGATAGATAATATCAAAGTGTGAAACTCAGCACACTAGTACTATTTAATAATTTTTAATAAAATATGTTTATAAATTGTGAAATTAATCAATCTAATTATTTATTTAAATATTTTTATTAAGTATATAATTTAATAAAATAAATAAATTTATTCAATACTTTATCATATTATTTTAATTTAATAAATAATATATTTTTAAATTATAAGTAAATATCAAAATTAGATAACATATTTATAAATGTCTAAATTGTATACAACTTAATGTACTTCAAGAAGATAATTTAAGATGATTAAACAGTTAAATTAATTAATTTTACTTTCCATAAAATATTATTAAATAATGTAAATGTTTAAATTTGATACACAGCGTCAATAAATTTAGATTTTTTTTTGAAAATATTAATTAAAAATTAGAAGTAAATTTTTTTATTAAAATTATATTAAATTAAAAATAATAAAGAGCTATATTTATTTTTACACATATATATTTAAAAAATTATTTTTAATTTCTTAACCAATATCTTTAGAGCTTTTCTTAGTATTTTCCTTTATCATATATCATCATTATTTCAAATACTTATTTTAATATAATATTATATTTTAATGAATCCTATATTAAATGGAAGATTTTTTACCAAGATATACCCAACATATTAATGCTTTAATTATAAGTTAGGATGTGTTAGGTAAAAGAAAATATATCAGGTAAAATATGAAAGTTAAAAAATTAATTGATTGAATTGAAAATATTTGGTAAAGTTAGCTGTTAGAGTTATTAATAAAGGTAAAATGATAAATAAGAGCGTCATAATAAAGTAGATCAAATTTTAAAATTTAATATTTATATATTTTCAAAAATTATAAATTTCGTATTGTAACTTATTTAAAATCATTTATCATATTTAAGATAATAAATTCTAAAATATACTCTTATTTATAAATATTTTATTATAAAAAATAACTAATTTACTCAAAATCAATAGCTACAAATAAAAAAAAATACTGGTATAAGTAATGTTAAAAAAGTACTAATAACTATCTACGTCAAGTATTTTTTCAACTAATATTATTTTTATTAAATAAACATTTAGCTAACAAAATAAGATTTCAACTAAATAACATGGAAACTATCTTATTGCAATCATATATAATTGTGCATGGTTTTAATGGTTATCCAGTGAAAATATTGCCCGACACAATGATATGGGAGTGGGTAAACCAAATGTAAGACAAGAAAAAAATATTGCAATAGAAAATATGATTTTTTAATATGTTTGATATGAGTGGATCGAATTAGATACGAAGTGATCATTCATTCTTTATTTTTTATTTTTTTGATCTTTTAATTTTTAAATTAACATCAATTAAATGTATTTTTTCTGTATATTATATTTAGTTAATTACTATTTTTATCTTTTTCTCTTAATTATTGTCGTTATTCTTATCATCTTTTTCTTCTTTCTCTTTTTTTAATTTGATAAAATGTGACTAGTTAAAAAACTTGTTTTTCTTTGAAATTTATATAGTATGAAATAAAATAAGAATTTGAGAAACCAAATAAATTTTAAAAGGTAAAGGACCAAACTGAAAAATTGAAGACCAAATGTCAAGATATGATTGATTACATTATCGAGTGGGTACTAATATGCTTTCAAGGAGTGAACAGAGCATAGCAATCTTCCAAATTTAGAAATTGAAATGACTGTGATAGAATTATAACTGTGATTTTTTCTTAAAATAAAATAATGATAAAATAGTTAGCACATGTGTGTATAAGTGTGCAAATAAATTAAGTAATTAATTATTCAAGTTTGGTTAATTAAATGACTAGGTCATACTTATTTGTTATTTTTTATTTTCTTTTCATATTTATTATTATTTATTAAAAATTAAACTTAATTATTTAAATATTAGTGAAATATTTAATTCTATTAAGTATTGTTATTAAGAGTGCCTTGCGGCAAGACTTTTAAAAAATTTATGCATGTGAATTAAATTATTATTTATTTGACATGTATTATCAATTTTTTTAAAAAATACAATGGGTTAAAGTGCATTGTACTATGATTTTATCTTTAATAAAATGTTGAAGCTTAAAAAAAATTAATTATTTAAATGATTAAATCCAAATTTTATAAGTTTGACACTGATAATATGTGAATAACTTTTTCTTTTGCTTTTACATGTATTCTTATATATTTAGATAATTTAAATTTTATTTATTATATTTACTTAAAATTATTAAATGATTAGGTCATGCTTATTTGTTATTTTTATTTTCTTTTTATATTTATTATTATTTATTGAAAATCAAACTTAATTATTTAAATGTTAATAAAATGTTTAATTTTATTAAATATTATTATTGAAAGTGTCTTGCCGCACGACTTTTAAAAAATTCAATTATGTATGTAAATTAGATTATTGTTTACTTGACATGTATTATTAATCATTTTTAGAGATACAATAGGTTATACTATAATTTTATCTTTAATAAAATGTTGATGCTTAAAAATAATTTAATTATTTTAATGATTAAATCCAAATTTTATAAATTTGACGTTGATAATCTGTAAATAACTTTTTTTTTTTTTGCTTTCACATGTGTTTTCACATATTTAGATAATTTAAATTTGTATTTATTATATTTATTTAAAAATTATTACTTTGATTATTATTGTTTTCTCTTTTTCCTTAAGATATTGTGGAATTATCTTTTACAATGTATTTTGATTTTCCACGATATATGTTTTGAACAAATAATGGTAATCAGTTGCGATAGAACAGCCTTCTCTTGTTATAACCACTCCAACAATTGTTGGTCTTTGAGACACCAAAATCATCCAGAATCCCATAATATCTTGCCAAAACTATTTTGAAACATAAGTCACCACCTAAAACTGCAAACCACCCCCAATTTCCAACTAAAATAAATAAAAAATAATTTATTTCTTTATCACCAATTATATTGTATATAAATTATAGATGAGAAACAATACCAACTTCGTTTTTCGAATTTTTAAAATGATTTAGTTTTTTAATGTATTTATTTCAATCAAAAACAGGTATGGTTCAAGTTTTGTCAAATCTTACCATTTTTTCAACAAACACGTGTAGTTACTCTAATGTTAAGAATGGAATTGAAAAAATGGTGTTAGTTACTTTCTCAATATTGTGTCTCATCGAAAATTTCAAATGATTTTTTTATGGAATTAAGAGGCTATTTAAATTACGAATTTATTTTAGAAGATTCAACTTTTTAAAGTAAAAAATATGTAAAATGAAAAAATAATTTATCTTTAATTCAAAGTTTTTTTTTAATAAAATATATAATGTGAATATATTATAATTTGTATGAATCCCTCAGTTAATATTGGCTTTTGACCCATTTAGATTAATAAATATAAGAGAAAATGATTTCAATAAACAAATAATTTGTACAAAAAAATTATTAGGAAGAAAAATAACACAATTGAAGGAACCAAATTACGCATGAGAAATAATAAATAGTCAATGGTTTTGTATTTATACTCTAAGGATTCACCATTTGTTTCTTGTTAACGTTCTATTACATTTGTCCTTAACCAATATTCGATCAAACTTTGACCACATTCATCACAAATTTAATATATATATATATATATAGTATAGTGAGTCCTTAAGATCTATTATGTAGAATTTATCAATAAAGTCTAACATAGTTGATAAATAATTGGATTTCTTAAGATGATGATACAAATTTAATTACTAACTGTATGTACGGAACATATTTTGTTGGTTAGAGACTATAATAATTTCAGTAATTACTCCCTACTTAGAGAGAGAATAGTTCGATTGTTGACTAAAGGATACCCTCGGTGCATACAAAAACTAAATTATATGAAATTTAAATGTGTCAGTAGGAAATAGATAAAATTATTTTTCTAATAAAAGAAAATTTAGTTCAACTAAACATTTTTTTGTATATTAAATTTATTATTCATACTATTAAAGCTTATATTAAATCAACAACTATTGTATTCATATTTAATTAAAAAAAATATAAAGATTTTATAGTCAAAATATTCAAAAGAAAATTTATATTTAGAAAGGTTTGATACAAAAGTATATAAATATATTTATAATTCTATGAAGTATAACAACAATAATCCAAGTTAAACTTTTATGTGATGTTGTGCTAGGAAGCGTTTTAAAAGAGTAAATGATGTTGCATACTGTAATTATTGGAATAAATCATATCAAAATAATTGCGAGATTATATGATTGCAAACTTATTAAAATATATTAAAGATCGTAGAAAAAACATATGCAAGTTAATGACATACAAAAAATAATTGTACTTAGAAAGCATGGGAAGTGATAGTTTTATTTCTTTAAAACTAGTAGAATTTTACTAACAAAAATGTTGAGAGATACTTGTAAAGATTATTAAGATGGATGAGTTATCAGTTAAATTTGTTAAAATTCTTGGATTTAAAGGTTTCATGAGTGTTGCACCACCTAGATTTAAGATTCTCAATCACATAACTATAGGTAGAGATTGCATGTAATTGTATAAGTAAAAGAAAATTAAGTTGAAATCTATATATTGTCCCTTAAATCACATATGGTTTAATTGACAATGAAATGTAAGGAGATAGTAAAAAAGTTAAAAGATCTTATGAAAAGATTATTTCTACGATATAAGTCCGTGCATCCTATTTCCTGTGATACCAATAAAATGTCTTTGGTTGTTACCTTCTAATCAATTGTTAGTAGTACTAATGATAGTGATAATGTTGATAGTAATGATGAGTATAAATTAAAAGTGAGGAGAAAACAACGACAACATATGAGTTAAGAGGTTTTTGGAAGATGATATTAAAGAAGATTATACCTAGTTTTAAATTTTAAAATGGTGAAGTAAGACTTAAAAAATATTATGTTCTTTTATGTATGGTTAGAGATATACTAGCTATTTCACTGTCTACTATATCATCTTAGTCTGAATTTAATACTAGAGGTCAGTTTGTTAATGTATGTCATAACTCTTAAAGCTTTGATTTGTGTCTAAAATTAGTTACTTGAACGAAGATTGTTGACCCACAAAATCAATTGATGTGGTGCAAATTGAAGCATGTATGATTATGTAAATGAATCTTATTTTTTTAAGTTTATATTTAACCATTTTTTTTTAAGGTTTAAATAATATTTCAGTTCTTATAATTGACTCAAATTTGTAAGTTAATCTCTATATGTAAAAAATTTATAAATTAACCTTCGTAAGTATATTTATTTTTTATTTAGTTCCTGTCGTTTAAAGTAAACTATATTAAATAAGTAAATGACTAAATTGAGAATAAATATAATATAAGGACTAATTTATATATTTTTTTACATATAGGAACTAATTTATAAAATTTTATATATAAGAACTAACTTACAAATTTAAATCAAAATTATTTTTATAAATTTACGATACACCTTTGATTTGTATCATGATTTTGCAGTTTAAATAATGTTTCGATCCCTATACTTGAATTTATAAGTTAGTCCTTATATGTAAAAAATTTATAAATTAATTCTCATATATATATTTATTTTTTATTTAGTTCCTGGAGTTTAGAGTAAACTATATTAAATAAGTAATGAACTAAATTGAGAATAAATTTAGTATAAGAACTAATTTACAAATTTGAGTTAAAATTATTTTTATAAATTTGCAATACATCTTTGATTTGTATTTTGATTTTGTGATTCACTCACACCCTCCCTTTCGCCCTTAACTTCTAATTTCACTATCTTCATTCTTTTTCTTCCTATGCATAAACTTCAATGGAGGTTAGAGTCTCTTTTTCTCTTAGCTTCTCATCCCCAAAACTTAATCAACTCTTAATAATCTTTACATATTCTCTTATCTTCTCAACCACTTCATCATCTTCACCCTTACTCTCACCTACACCCACATTCACACCCACCTACTCCAAACCTCAATCCCTCGTCAAAATTTTCTTCGTCCTCGAATGCACTCTCATCGGCGTTGCTAGAAACAAAATTACCAACACATTCATCTACACCTTTATCTACCCCTCAATACCATTAAAATCAAAATATAAACCAAAAGTGTATTACAAATTTATAAAAGTACTTTTGACTCAGATTTGTAAGTTATTCTCTATTAGAAAAATTTTATAAGTTAATTCCTATATTTAAAAAATTTGTAAATAAATTCTCATACTATATTTTATTTTTAATTTAGTCTTTTACTTATTAACATTGTTTACTTTAAACTTAAGACATGGACTAAATCAAAAATAAATATATGTATGAATACTAATTTACAAATTTTTTAAATGTAGGGACTAACTTACAAATTCAAGTCTAAGTATAGGAACCAAAACATTATTTAAAACCTTATTTTAATCATGTGTTTGTTAGATTGTTTGAAGTTTTAAGTCTTAAAGACATTGGCATTAATATCAATTTTCATTCTTTCTAGCAAGGTAATGATATACTAATTTAATAATTTTATTTTAGTAAATATAGAACATTTTATACTTTTTACCTTTTCATTTAATTCCATTTTTTATGTGTCGTAGCATTTCTGGAGTGTTGAAGATTAACATGTGCTTTAATCTTTCAAGTCTTGTGTTATTGCTTTGAGTTATGAAGAACAATGAATACTTAACTTTGTACTTTACAATTTATATGATGTTAAATTTTATTTCCTACTTTATTTTTGTATTTGCATGACACCGTATTTTAAATGAATATTAAATTGTTTGCATGTCATTTTTTTAATGAATGACTTTTTATTTCAGAATTTTTTACATAATATTGTTATGATAGTTGTCAATCCAACCACTCAACCCAATCTAAACCATATATGGTTGAGTTGATTCGGATTGGGTTAAGGGGAAAAAAGTGAAAAATTAACTCAACCCAAACTAAATCATGAATATAAGTAGATCATAGACTTTTGATTAAGGCTTCTCTCTCACATAAACTAAATCATGAAAAATTGGCAGGATGGGTATTTAAGTACTCACACCCACACCTATTACTATTAAAATTTGTAGGTATTTTCCGTTATGATCCAATTCTAATCGGTAATAGATACCAGGGCTTTGTAATATTTGATTGATTACAATTTAGTATATTCCATTTACTATAAAAGTTTTCAAGGAATTCATTAGAGGAAGGTTTCCAATAAAAGTAGTTTGTTCTTGTATGTTCCTACTGTTTTTTCAAATTAATCATGTGGATACATATAATTTAGAGGAATATGTAAGCGATTCATATACGGCAAAAATATATTAAAATATTTGTATTAATTAATTTAATCATGATATTAGTATTCAAATATTTGCCAACCAATCATCATGCAAAGTCAATATTCTTTTTCCTTAGCAAACACTCCTAATGATCATGCAAGGTAATTAGTCGAAAAAGCTTGAAGATTCTATGAGTTTGTTAATTCAATAACGGTTGAAAAAAAGGAATTAAGTGTGATTAACTTAGTCCTTTGTCTCATTTTATCCTATAGTTTTATTAATTACACGTGGTAAGATCGCCTATAATGCAACTAACTATAGGATGCTAATGGTGATTAAATCTTAACATACACAATATAATCCAATAGAATAAAAACTAATACCAAACATTAAAGTAAAGTAGTAGGATCTACCATAGTCCTAACTGTAAGTTTAGTTACTCATAACAAAATAAACTACAAAGAACATGATAAATAAACTCATAACCACAAAGGAAAACTTAAACAAAAGAAATCCAAAAAAGTAAAAGACAAAGAGAATTCTCGTTTTTTGAAGGGCGCTCAATCACTTGCTTAAACTTCAAGAAAAAGCTTGTTATCCTTGCCAATGGTCTCCAATGACTTTTAAAGATGAGTTTAGTTTGAACTAAAAAGGAGAAAAATGTGTGTAGAGAAGTGAAAATGTCTCAAGTGTGGAGCATAAGGCCTCTTTATATAGGCTATGCCTTGATTTTCCAGTCAGTTGAACTCTATCTTTTTAAATTAGTTTTATCCACAATCAAAATCGCTCTAAATCTTCATATCTAAGTTTAAATTTTAAATTAAAAAATCAAACTCAACTTCATATAGCACTACCAAAAACTAAAAATATCTAATTTTTATCCTAAATATTTTCATAATGCACTAATAACAACTTCTAGTTAAACTGCAATAATTAATAACATAATTAGTGTAAATATATATATAAAATAGAGTTTATGTGTATAAATATAAATTATAAAATATATCAAAATATGAACTTATCACCATTCTTTTTCACTACAAACATTGCAAAAATATTTCACACAATCACACATCACCTACCCATTTATCTCTCTAAAAAAAGGTGTACAAACTTGCACCCAAACTCCTATCTAACTTCTCATCTAGCCATAAATTCTCTTGATGAATAACTTCTAACAAATCATACTATCATAAAGAATATCTGTTGTGTATTGATTAATACTGAATAAAAGAAGCTAATTTACCATACTTAGTTTCTAATACCCGCACCCACAATGAACTAATACATAGCTTATTCTTGAATTAAAAGAAAGTTGATGTGAACCCTTGACAAACAAAGTCTTTAAAACTCAACAATAGATTTGGAACTCACCCTGAAAAACTATGAGAGGTTTGAAACGAAAAACTTAAACTCATTGGTTTGAAACGATGAAACGACCCATGTCTTACGTCAATAATAACAACCTAAAATACCTTAGCAGATAGTATGTAGAAAAAGAACAACAATGATGAATCGAAGGAATGAAGTTAAAAATGTACAATTGAGAAAGAAAAAGTAATCGCGAGGGATAAAAGTGAATTAATAAGAGGTTGAATATATAGATTAAAGATAACCATGAAGACATAGATTAAATATATAGATCCACATTGATTCCTTCCTCTTCAATGAATTTGCCCTTAAATCAAAATCTGTATCAAAACATTTTTATATATACTTTAATGTTAACATTTTTTTTCTCTTTTTTCTCTCTCTATTTTCTTTATTTTTTTATTGTCACGTTTTTCTAGTCCGATCAAACTCTAACCTTTATAAGTAATTTGTTATTACTATTTTTTAAGTGATAGACATTTTAAGAGTTTTGTTTTTTCAAAAAAGGGTGCTTTTAGAAATTAGTTCTCTTTTTCGGGATGCAAATATTTTTTCTACATTAAAGATTTTTTATTTTATTTCACATAATTTATTTTTAAAATTAAATACAAATCTATTTAATTATTTTTAAAGTAATATAATATTTTATTATTAACTATAACATTTACTCATTTTAAAATTTATAAATTTTAATAGCAAAAAAAATTATAAAATTTAATTTCAGAGAATAGATAAATTTCGAGTATTTGATTCAACTTTTATGTGTTATATAATATTTTAATATATTAGTTGGAAGGTAACGTGATTTTCTTATCTACACTCTAAAATTAGCCATATGCGCTTTAGATATATGCATGTTGTATATTTGTAAAGTACAGTTCTAATATTTTATTTTAAAAATCCAGGTTAACTGATTTCATAATATTTAAATAAGTTATTTCATTTAATTAATTAACATGATGAGGAAAGAACTAATATCTATTTTTTTAATTTGAAAATGCTTTTGTTTAAGAATTCATATTAACAAATTATACATAGAGATTGATATATAAAATTATTTTAAATGAAAGCATTATTAATTAACTATTATTTTCTTCTTAGTTACGTCAAGTAATTTTTCTTGCATTTAATATATTATTTTTATTCAATTTTGAATTAAATTTTCAATGTTCAATTTACTTTCTTAATTTTACAATCTCATCCTTTAACTATATATATATATATATGATAATAGATTTGATAATTTAATTGACAAGCTAATTACTTCGTGACACTAATTAATAAGGATCTAACACATATATAGTTATGTCAACAAACTAATAAATTAATGAAAGCTAACAAATGAGTTAACAGCTACTTATGATAGATGTAGAAAGGAGAAGAAACGCGATGAATAGTTTGTGGGGAAAGGGGGCAAGAATCTGATAAACATAATTTTCAAAATAATAATCCTTCTTCTCAAATTATTGTTTCAGGCACCGCATGTTTTTAGTTAGAAAACATAAAATCTACCCTAAAGAAATCTTTCACTCAGTTTGAGTTTTTTTTAAGATAAATGTTTATAAAAAGTAATAAAAATATTTTTTAATTAAAGTCAATTTATGCACTTTAAAATTTAAAATTAAATTAATATGTTAATCCCTATAGTTTTTGGATATTTTAAATTAAGCTCATAATTTAAAATATTTTGATTAAGGTCTTAACGATGAATATCATAATGTTTCTATTAAATATCAATCACATGGCATTTCTAATTTATTAATCTATTTTTTATTATTAATTTTTATAAGTATTTTTATTTGAATTTTGAAATTCTATTATTGTTAGGTGATAAATAATTCAACACTAAATTGATGTTCTATATTTCAAATTATATTTACTCAAATATTCAATACCTAACAACTAACATACGATAATTAAACTACAAAATAAAAAAGCTGTTAATATTCTTAAAATTAAAAAAAAAACTTAAAATTATTGATTTTATATTTTTGTATCTATACATGTTTTTATAGTTGATTTTGTATTTTTGTATTTGTTCATATTTTTATATCTATTTTAATCATTCCTTATCTTCCAAACAAAAGATTAGAAAAGCTGATTAAAAACAAAATTATCCTCCTTCAGAATATTTATTTTTCCTTACTACTTTAATTATATTTAAAACTCTTTAGATATATTAGATGATATTATTTATCGTTACGTGTTTAAAAAATATATTTATAAATTTTTGTTGTTTTCAACACCTTTTTTTTTTCTAAATTACAAACAAAAAATTATATTTACGATATAATTGTATGAAAAAATTATTTTTTAACAGTATATTATGATTAGAGTAAAATAATTTGTAATAATGATAAGAATTTTAGTTTTTATATTATATTAATATAGTTAATTTTAAATTATTTTAAGTTATTTTATAATAATAACAATATTTTTTAACCCATTGAAGTGAAAAATATATATAATCTTAGCGATGATATAACATTTTACTTTTATAAAATTGTATTCTTATCTTTTACTATATGATATAATAATTTATGTAATCATAAAATTTATATTTTGATCATTTTATTTAATAAAATATTAAAAATTATTTTGAAAATTTGAAAAGATAAAAATTAAATATTCTCTAAAGTGTTGTTCTGGAGAAAAAGGTGTAAAGTTAATTATAAATAATAATTAAAAAATAACAGTTGAAATTCTTATAATTACGTATTTTATTTTACATGCACGTATATCTACTTGTAATTTTATTTTTTTAACTTTATATTTTAATTTTTCATATTTTTTGTAATTTCAATAATTCAATATTTTAATTTATTATTATTTAATATAATGAATAATTACTGTTAAACAATTAAAATGATTTTAATATTATAAAATTTCGTAAATATAATAATGTTTATTAAAAATTAGATATTTTATTTAAAATTATATTTTAATTTATTTAATAATACCCATGTAGTAGATGGGAAATTTACTAGATATATATGTTATTGAATTTTAATTTTCATGAAGTAATAAGGGTAACTATATTCTTATAATTTATATTTACAAATTTTTTATGATTTATTTATTTTTCCTATATCTCTACATTACAATATCTATTTTATTTATCATTCTTTAATTTAAAATTTTGACAGTTTGAAAAACTAGTCGAATCAAACGGAGAATGACAGTTAGAAGCTTCGAGATTTTCAAACTTTAATTCAAAGCGAATTTTTTTGTATGAACCGAAAAAGAAACAATTGTTATGCTGTGCCAGTTGTCTTCAATAGTGGCAAATCGAATTTCTATTTAAGGTTCTTTATGGCTGCAGAGAGTTTATCATCTCTTCTTCTTGTCCTTTTTTGTTTACAATCACTCTTTCCATTTTCTCTGTTTGGTTCTCAAGAAATGGCTCTCACTGGTAAGGTGAGTACTGAACTGAAAATTCATAGCCCTGCTGCTAAGTTCTTCAATATTTTTGTGGAGCAACTTCACCACATTCAAAACATTACTGAAACTGTGCATGAAACCAAGCTGCATGAAGGAGAGTGGCATGATGTTGGTTCTGTTAAGCACTGGACTTACACTGTAGGTTGGTGTTTATCTTTTAATAATTATTAGTAAATCATTTTGTCTCCTTAAAGTGTTAGAATTGGTCACTTTTGTCTCTGAATGAACAAAATAATGATTTTACTTTTAATCAATTATGCAAATCAAAGATCGGTCAAATTTTCTTTACAATTAATCGTCACAAATTTTTTTATTGATGCTAATTGCTTATGAACTAACAGATGGTAAGGTAGCATCATGTAAGGAAAGCATTGAGGTGATTGATGCACAAAACAAATCACTCACTTTCAACATTTATGATGGAGATGTTGCAAAACAGTACAAGATCTTAAAGGCTCACTTACAAGTGATTGATCAGGGTGATGGCAGTGCTGTCGCTAAATGGACCTACGAATTCGAGAAGGTCAATGAAGATATTAAACCTCCATATGCCTACCTTGAATTTGTGACTAAAGTCACCAAAGATGTTGATGATCATCTTATCAAGGCATAGTTTCAAAACTATATGATAAAATAGTAAACAAATAAATATATAATTTAAGTTTAGCATATAAATTCATATATATTCCAACACTATTAATTATAACTTTTGTGTTAGACCTATCTTTACAGTATTTTCAACTTGTTTTTAAACACGTACTTAATGTCTAAATAATATGCAAACTATGATTTGGAGATTTATGTAAAGGTCATGCAAATACGTAAATAATAAGGTTTGATGCGCTGTTTGGTTATTATATTATTTAATGTTTTATTACATATCTCTCTTACTAAAAATTGCAATAGCCCAAAAAACAATAACTTGAAGTTATAAAGTTTTGGATCAAAATACTTTATCGTCGTGCATGAATATCATTTTGAGTATTATTAAGTTTTGGTACGGGGACATTCATGCGTGGCCAAAACTTGTGCTGTTAAAACAAGGAGTAATAGTTATGTAGATTGACAAGATCATTGTTCTAGTGGTGGGTATATTTCAAAGGTACATTTACTTTAAATTTTAATAAATTTTATTTTTATAAACTCAGCTCTCAGGATTGAGTTTAAGCATCTATAAATAGTTTTTATAAAAAAATATACAGTTATTGTATTGAAATTATAAAAATATAATAAAGTCTCTTTTAATAAAGTTTTAAATGCTTATTTTTTAATTTTTAGGGTTGATGTTAACAAAACTCTTAAAAAAATTGATTTGTCTTTTGATTTAGATTTTAAAAGTGAGTTAACAAAAATCTATTTTTGCTTGATTAGTACAGTAAAATTGTTTTTAGGGTGTAAAATAAAATGCTGTTGTTAACTTTATAATGTCTTTATTTCGACTAAAGAGACTGATGAAGTTACATTTGATGTAGATGTTTATATAAGCTATTGAATGATCTCCAATTAGTTGGAACGATCCATTTTATTGGTTCTGGGGATGATTGTCATATTATTTATAATTGGTGTGTGGTTATTGTGACAATACAAGGAAAGATAGTAGTTATATAAGAGTACATTAAAGGTAGTAGTTATATAAAACCTTTCTACTTACCAGCTATTCCAAAATAGAATGAATTCGTATATCTAATGAGAGAAGACTATTCTAAGAAAAAAATTTAGAGGTCAAGAGTTCCCACTATCAAATCAAAGAAACTCAAGAAAAATTTAAAGTTTAAGAGTTTCCACTGTCAAATCAAAGAAACTCGAGAAATAATTTAGAGGTTTTCCACTGTCAAATCAAAGAAATTTGAGTTTTACTGTATTGCTCAATTTGTCGCAACCAGAATCACAACAGGACAACAATCTATAAGTAAAATTAATTCAAACAAACAATTATTTTTTTTTAAAATTAGACTTAAATAAGATGTTGGTCTTCCAAAAATTTGTGAGCTTTTTTTTTTTAATTTATCTCAATTTTTTTAAAAAAATTGACTCTAAAAACTCATGCTTTGTTTTTATCTGATCTTTCTAGTATAATAATTTGTTAATTTGTTTTGTTACTTGTTTATACACCGTTGACTCATAAAATTGAGATTTAATAGTTGACCAAAAATGAATGTGTAATCTAATATGAGTTGGTTTGAGTAACAAGCGACTCGGTATCGTTTAAGCAAGGTCTTAGATTCGATTTGTATATGCAAAAAAATTCTAATGTTAAACTCACTCACCACATCTTGGTATGCGACTCAAGTCAGATTCGAATTAAACTAAATAAAAAAAAAAGTGTAAATGTTATATTATTAATTTTATGTCATATGAGTTAACAGATGCTATATAAGCAAATAATGAAAAAAAATTAATAAATAATAGAAAAACCATATGAGGAGAGAAATGGTTATTTTGAAATACTAATTTACAAACGAAGAAAATGAAAAATTAAATAAAAAATTATAAAATATTTAAAAGAAATACGTTTACTTTATTACACATGGATTTGTAATAAAAGCATCCTACAATAGTAATTACAATAATCGTAATAGCTTTTATGGTCTTTAAATAGGAAGTTCAAATATGAGAAGAGGCATTCAGAAAAAAAAAAAATACAATCTTGGGTATCCCACTCAACAAAAATACTGAAATTCTATCAATAGTTTTATATGTAAATAAATTTAAAAATTTATTAATATATAAATTATTATATCATATAGTAAAAAAAATAACAATACAATTTTATAAAAGTAAATTTTTTTTTTATAGGCAAAACAAATATTATTAAAAAGAGTTCAAGGGGAACTTAAAACCCATATACACAAAAAATTACTTACACAGAGAAATAAAAAGCAAAAATATACTTATGCAAAATTAAGACACATGCAATTTCGTGGGTTCAAATACCAATAAGCTAACATAATAGCTTCTCCCTTACTAACAAGTGATAACCATTTTCAGGATCTCAGAATAATAGAATCTAGGACCTCTTTCTCATCCAAAACACCATTGGAAAATATAATTCTATTTTTGTGCAACCACAAAGACCACACTGTACTTACCCAAATAATTAATAAGCATATTCCTTTTCTTTTACTACAGCCAACACTAACCCAAGAAAGCAAGTGAGTCGATAAATATGAAGGCAAAACCAGTGAGAATCCAAGCCAACGCACAGTATAGTACCAGATTTGAGATGAAACAGAGCACATTAAAAATAAATGAGTTGGAAGTTCCTCCAAACTATGACAAAAGCAACAAGTTATATCATCAATTTGAATACCATTTAACAACAATTGCCAAGAAAAAATCAGACATTTAAGAGGGACCTTTCCTTTCCATAGCCTTTGCAAGGCATCTGCCGTACACTGATCTACACTATTAGGACCACCAAAGTTCAAATAGCCATGAATACGCAGATTGCACTGAATAACAACCTAAAAAATAATTATAAAAGTAAAATGTTATATCATCGCCTAAAATTATATCTTTTTTTTTTACTTCAACATGTTAAAAAATAATTCAAAAAAACTATATTAATATAATACAAAAACCAAAATTCTTAACATTATTACAAACTATTTTACTTAAAAAATAATTTTGGGATACGATTATATTATAAACATATAATATATTTTTTGTAATTTGTAAAAATTGTGCTGGAAACAACAAAAATTCATTAATATATTTTTTAAACACGTACGATAAATAATATCAATCTAATATATCTGAAGAGTTTTAAATAATTAAAGTTGTTAAAAAGCACATATATTCTGGAGGAGAATGATTTTATTTTCAATCATTAGTCATGTCCAGCTTTTCTAATCTTTTGTTTGTAAGATAAGGAATTAGGAAGGATGAAGGGAAGAAAACACGAAGTTAAAAAGCATGGAAAAGGGGTAGATACATTTTTGTGGTCTCACAAAAACAAAACATTAATTTACTGAAAAATGAATAATGCATAGGAGAGACGATGTGCAGGGATTTTTTTTTAATTTTAAAAATATAAATAATTTAATATTAATTTAAATTTAAAATTATCATAATTTTATTGTTAATTTAAAAACTTTATCTCCTTATGTACTTATTTAATATAATACATTGTACTATAGTGTCAATAGTTGAAAAAATAATAATTTCTAAAGAAAATTTTGTTGAAGACTGTTTGTAGGCAAGTGTACCTATCAAAAAATAATAAAGAGTTTTTGAATTAAGCGTTTCCAAGTTATTGTCCCACATAGATTATTTTCAAGTACCAAGAATAACTTAATTTGATTGTTTAAACGTAACGTGATTGTAACGGATAAAAATAGAGTTTAATTTTAACAATAAATTAAAAGAATATTAATAGAATGTATGAGAGATCAAATGAGATGAGCCTAAGACTTATGGGTTAACCTACTACACTTCTTTATGTTCTAATTAATTAAATCATAATATTGGTATTCAAATATTTGTCAACCACTCATAATTAGTTTTATTAACACCCAATGATTATGCAATGTCAATATTCTTTTTCTTGAGTAAATACCCCAAATGATCATGCAAGGTAATTGATCAATAAAACATGAAAATCCTATGAGTTTGTTAATTCAATAACGGCTAAAAGAAAAGAATTAAGTGTGATTAACCTAGCCCCTTATCTCGTTTTGTCCTATAGTTCCGTTAATTACATATGGTACGATCACCTACAATGCAACTAACTATAAGATGTTAAGGGTGATCAAATCTTAACATACACAATATAATCCAATAGAATAAAATCAAACATTAAAGAAAAACCAATACCAACATTAAAGTAAAAATCACATAAAGTTTGTAGTAGGATCTGTCATAGCCCTACCTGTGTTTAATTACTTATAACAAAATAAACTACGAAGAACGTGATAAATAAACCTATAACCACAAAGAAAAACTCAAACAAAAGAAATCCAGAAAGGTAGAAGATGAAGAGAGTTCTCGTTCTCCAAAGAGGCGCTCAATCACTTGCTTGGACTCTAAGGGGAAACTAGTAGTCTCTAATGACTCTCAAAGATGAGTTTGGTTAAGACTAAGAAAGGGAAGGTGTGTAGAGAAGTGAAAGTGTCTCAAGTGTGGAGCATAATGCCTCTTTATATAGGCTATGCCTTGAGTTTCTAATCGGTTGAGTTCTATATTTTTAAATCAGTTTTATCCACAATCAGAATCGCTCCAAATCTTCATATCTAAGTTTAAATTTTAAATTTAAAATTCAAACTTAACTTCACATAGCACTGTCAAGGACTAAAAATATCTAAATAACAACTTCTAGCTAAACTGCAACAATTAATAACATAATTAGTGTAAATATATATAAAATAGAATTTAAATGTATAAATATAAGTCATAAAATATATTAAAATATAAACTTATCAACTTCCTCATACTTGAAATTTGCTTGCCCTCAAGCAAACGTTTTGGCTAAAGAATAAATGAACAATTTAAAACATATCATCAAAACAAGAAACCCAAAATAACAGAGATATAAAGAACATAAGAGTAATATCCCTGAGTTCAAGTAATCAAAAGGCATTTAAAATTTTATATTCTTTATCTTCTTGCTCGATCATCAAATAGTGATACTTTACTCTTCTCTCTCTCTCTTTTAGTGTATAAGGACAAAAATAGTGAACGCTCAGTCCCTTTAGGAAGAAATATACTACTATATGCTTGATGATAAAACTCTCCACTAAGTCAATTGAATGCAATTAAAAATCATGAGGTATTTTATAGGTTATAATGTGGCCAAAGGGTTATAATAATTAAGGTGAGATAAAATGCAGAAAAAAGATACACAAAGGGTTAACTTAATTAAAACAATCACAAATATCCCCTAAGTTTATAAATGAAGCTCTTGAAGAATGATTTATATTTTCACTTTCTTTACTCCTCTTTTCTTTCATTCAAATGTAATCCCCATTTTATTTTTTCTTTTTTTTTTACTATTTTTTTCGTTTGCTCCTACACACACTTTTTCTTTTTCTTTTTTTATTTTCACATAAGAGATATAGAGAAATTTTTTTCTAACAATCCACAACTTAATTGCTCCAGTTACAAACCCAAGGATAACAAAATATTTCATAATTTTAATATAAAGGACCATGAAAAATCAATAAAGCTTAAAGTGGACAACTATTTGTATATCTTTCTCAAACATGCTGAATGCCAATAAAAAATAATCCTAATATGCCTCATCATATTTAAAACATGCAATCAAAAGGAGTAGCCTCAAATTGGTTACAAGTCAAATTCTAGAGCATAAATCTCAAGGGAACAATCACACAAAGCAGTGAAGAAAGGGATACTATTAAATTAGGATAAAAATTTCCTTTAAGGTTCAAAACTCACATATGTGGGTTAAAGTTTAATTTAGAGTAAGTTAGAGCTCTCAAATAATTTTATATATATTTTTTATTTTCTAATGACTCTAAAACTCAATGGAAATTACTCAATTATGTTCTTATTATTTTTAAAAAAATTGGGTTCCTTGGGATAAAATTTTCAAAATTTCCTCAGAATAGAGTCACAAGAAATTACTTGAAAGCAAAGTAATTAGACAAGTAATAATGGAACCCCCCTTATATTTAAAGCAAAACATTGTCCTCAATGTTTAGAGGGAAAAAATAGAGATGAAGAAAATAAGAGAAATAAAGAGAAAGAGACTCCCTGAATGTGAGACAAATTGCGCAGAAAAGCCACCCTGTTCGGAAAAACAAGAACACAAAATAAATAAAAATGAAAAATAAAATACAGGTTGCCTCTTGTGAGCGCTTATTTTATGTCATGAGCCTGACGTCCTGTTAGGCTATTGTAAGAACATAGCCTGTTTGGTGAAGGTCACTTCATCTGTGTATAGCTTGGCCCTTTGACCATTGACTTGAAACGTCTTTCTCCCAGCTTTAGAAACTTCTAAGACCCCGTAAGGAAGGACCTTGAATATTGTATAAGGGTCAGTCCACTTGGACTTTAGTTTTCTAGGGAATAATTGCAGTTGTGAGTTATAGATCAACACTTTTTCTTCTTCATGGAACTCACGATGTAAGATATGTTTGTGATGCCACTTCTTAGTGCGCTTCTTGTACAGCTTGGCATTCTCGTATGTCGTAAGGCGCATCTCATCTAGTTCATTAAGCTCAAATAATCTTTTTTCACTTGCAAGCTGCAAATCAAAATTAAGGAACTTTAAGGCCCAATAGGCCTTGTGTTCTAACTCAACAAGTAAGTGACAAGCTTTTCCAAAAACTAAACGATAAGGAGACATGCCAATAGGAGTTTTAAAGGCAGTACAATAAGCCCAAAACGCATCATCTAATTTTACAGACTAATCTTTTCTAGAACTATAAACTGTGTGCTCCAAAATCTTTTTCAACTCTCTGTTAGATACCTCAACTTGTCCACTAGTTTAGGGATGGTAAGGAGTAGCGACCTTGTGGGTAACACCATATTTTTCTAAGAGATTATCAAAAAGTTTATTACAAAAATGAGTACCCACATCGCTGATAATTACCCTAGGAGTTCCAAACTGAGAAAAAATATTTTTCTTAAGAAATTTAGTAACCACCCTAGCATCATTAGTTGGTAAAGTAGCTGCTTCCACCCACCTGGAGACATAGTCCACAACAACCAATATGTATTCATTATTAAAAGATTTAGGAAAAGGTCCCATAAAATCAATACTTTAAACATCAAATATTTCACAAACTAAAATATTGTTGAGGGACATATCATGCCTTCTAGAAATATTACCACTCCTCTGACATTTATCACATGATTTAACAAAACCATAAGCATCTTTAAAAAGTGTAGGCCAATAAAAACCACTTTGCAAAACCTTATGAGCAGTTTTAGTGGGGCCAAAGTGGCCTCCCACCTCTCTAGAATGACAGTGGTCAAGAACCACGGTAAATTCACTTTCAGGAACACATCGCCTAATCAAATTATCCCCACAAAATTTAAACAAATAAAGCTCTTCCCACAAATAGTATTTAACATCAGATAAAAATTTTCTCTTTTGTGAGGATGCGAGTCCATGAGGAAAGATTTTACCAACCAAGAAATTTACCAAATCCGCATACCAATGTGCCCCAGAAATAGCAAAAATCCTCTCATCAGGGAATGTCTCTTTAATTTCTACCTTAGTGCCCTCCCTCACTGAGGGTCTAATCTAAATAAGTGATCAGCTACAGAGTTCTCACTCCCTTTTTTATCTCGGATCTCTACATCAAACTCTTGTAGCAAGAGAATCCATCGAATAATCCTTGGCTTAGCATCCTGTTTAGCCATTAAATATTTAATAGCAGAATGGTCAGTATAAACAATGACTTTAGACATAATCAAATAAGGGCAAAATTTATCAAATGCAAAGATCACAGCTAGCATCTCCTTCTCAGTATAGTTCTGTTGTGCTCCATCCAAAGTTCTACTTGCATAATAAATGGCTTGAATAATCTTGTCCTTCCTCTGGCCCAGAACTGCTCCAACAATCGTATCACTAGCATCACACATAAGCTCAAAGGGTAAAGACCAATCAAGAGAAATAACCACAAGGGCATCAATTAACTTACTCTTAAGAGTATTAAAAGCAGATAAGCAAGCATCATCAAATTTAAACAATATATGTTTAGCTAACAAATCAGAAAGAGGTTTTGCTATTTTTGAAAAATCTTTAATAAACCTCCTATAAAACCCTACATGCCCTAAGAAACTCCTAACAAATTTAACACATGTGGGAGGGGGAAGTTTAGCGATAACTTCTACCTTAGTAGGGTCTACCTTTATACCCTTACTAGAAACTTTATGCCCTAAAACAATGCATTCATCAACCATAAACTGACATTTTTTCTAATTTAAAACCAAATTAGCCTTTTTATGTGTGTATGTGTGTGCGTGCATGTATGTATATAAATAAATAATTAATATTGACTTGGATTGGCTGAGGTTGATTGGGAATATAAGATAAGGGTAAAATTGCAGGACAGTCTCGAAGGCGTAAGACTGTCACCTTCTCGCTATAGTGAGAGAGCGACAGTGAGGGATGCATTTCTGGGTGCAGTCTCACTGTAGCAAGAGGGTCTCGCTGTAGCAAGATTTTGCAAAAAACAAGCTGTAGTTTCCTCTAAAATTTTTGCTATAGCGACAAGGGACGTCACTGTAGTCAGAGATGTCTCGCTACAGCAAGCGTGTCGCGATCAGAGGGGTATTTGAAGGGTTTAGGGTTCGAGAAATTTATTTTCTATCTTTCCCTTTGAAATCTTTTTGATTCTCTCTACTCCTAACCCGTTCTTACTAATTAAATTGCCTCCAAAGCCGTTTGGAAGCTAGATTGAAGGTTGAAATAGAGTTTGGGACGCTTGGAGGTAAGTTTATGAGTTAGAATTTTCAGTTTTTCCTTCCTCTTTCTTGTATTCTCGATTTTGCATGGGGATTTCCATGTTTTAAGGACAAAAATCCGTGTAGGGAGCTATTCTATCGTAGATTTCATGTTTTGGTCTTAAATCCAAGGTAAGGTGTAACATCCTAAATCTTTATATTTTAAAAGCTACTTATTTCATTTATACAACTTAGTATACTGTATAAATATTTCATATATGGAAAATATTGTAAGTATAAATAGATAAAATACTTATTTGTAATTAAGATTGTTTACAAGGTTTACCAATACAAAATTTATTAAATAATTAGCAGTAAACATAAATCATAATTACTCGAAATAAATTTTTACAATATTGGTACAAAACCTACAGTAATACATGTTTCATATAATAATTTACAAACTGATTAGTAAAACAAGTAGGACTCAAAATAATATATATGTGACAAAAAATAATTACATCTCAAAGGCAATTTAAATCCCAGAGCAACCCCAAAATATACTCCAACACTGAAAACCTAGTACTAGTCAATTCCATGCCAGCTTTCGATCTCTGCAAAGTCTTCAGAATCGAGATCATCATATGATCTAAGATAAAGATCGCCTGGATCAGTTGTGACTTTAGTATCAGTAACTCTTTCAAAAGTCCATCTGGATAGTCTTTCGAGATGGTCATGATTGTTATAAGTAAACAGATATGTGATGGCTACTGGTGTACTAACAGTACCACTATACATAGAAATACACAAGGTCTGATGTATTCTATTCCTAGGAAAATCAAATGGAATACTACAAAAGAAATCCATTTCTAATGTAACAAGAGTTCTAGGTTTAGTTTCTAACAAAATAGCAAATTTAAAGTAACACAGTCATTGATATTCATTAAATACATAATTTAACTTATAATGTACTGAACTATCTACTAGCCTAACTCTTTGCAGAGGCTTTGTCATCCTAATTTCCTGAAAATATTAGTAAAGATGAGCTTCTATTTTATCATTTAAACATAATATTAATTTAAAGACCAACATCATAGCATAATCAAAATCATAGAACACAAGGCAAGGAATCATAATAACATGAATCTCCAAGCAATATATATCACATATACATATATTCCATCATAACTCATTACATTCCTCTCTTTCGGATATGCACTCCCAATGCACTGTGATCACAGATATACGATACCTCCAGCAGTTCTTGAGGTCTTACACAACTAGGTAAATAGTCGTTGGTTAGCCCATGTATACAGACACAACGTATAGAATAACGGGCCATTAGCAAAGGTATAGTCAGGAGTTTGGTCAGGAAACGAGTGTGAGGCCATGTGGCACATTCGTTCTCAGAAAAAATGTGTACACATGCGCGAATGTCGCTCATCACCCTACATTTCCCCCAAATTTTCTATCATCTTCAGACTCTATACCCCCAGTGTATCTCTGTAACTATTCATGCTAGATCCATTCAGCTTTTTACACTTATCTCATACTTCCATTGTACTAAACTCGTTATTCAAGTAAGAGATCGTGCTTAGTAAAGCACTTTCGGACTAAGTTCCAAACAATAGATTACTGGAATATATCATTAACACCCAAAATTAGCCAAACATATTTTTCATAACAATTCAATGTCAATCAATCATAAGAATCATACAAGAACTCATACATAAAGTACTTCATGGTTACAAAATAGTTAAGAGCCCTCCTTACCTTAAAATGAAGTTTTGAAAGAAGGTTTGTGAAGGGTTTTGGTGAAAGAACCAAGATCTTCTTGGAGTTGATTGATGTAGTTCCCAAACTTGGATTCGAAAGAAAGTTGAGGTTTTAAGGAGATTTTCTGAGAAGGGAGGGTTAGAGGTCGAGAGAACGGAGGAAGAGCTCGAAACTTGGATTGTAATCCAAGTTTTCTAACTTGGAAACCCTTAAATACTTCTTAACTCGCGATATTCTCACTACAACGAGTCATTTCTTGCTACAGCAAGAGATTTTTGCTACAACGCGCCCTTCTCTCGTTACAGCAAAAAAACCAGACAAAATTATAC
The DNA here is from genome assembly GCA_024086825.1 of Abrus pulchellus subsp. cantoniensis. Lineage (NCBI taxonomy): Eukaryota > Viridiplantae > Streptophyta > Magnoliopsida > Fabales > Fabaceae > Abrus > Abrus pulchellus. The sequence goes on from CM044056.1 coordinate 21,314,997, forward strand.
TTTGCTATCTATTATTCTAACTACAGCGAGAGCTCCTCACTATAGTGAGAGAGCATCAGAATGCCTGATTTCTAGACGCTCTTTCTCGCCACAGCGAGATATCCTGCAACCTACATTATTTAAACTCTCTAAAATTCAAATAACCTCACAAATACAACCAATATTCAATGGTATATTAATAAATATAAAAATGAGGATGTTACATAAGGGGAGCTAATCCCAAACCCTAACCTCTCTTTGGTAGCTTAAAATAGGAAACCTTTAACTATTTTGATAACTATCTAAACATAATTTTGTGATAAAGACTCTAAATAAATTTTTTTTTAGAGATATTAAGATTTTCCAGAATAAACATCCCTTGGAAAGTTGTTAAGAGCAGTGATTTAACATTTTTGGAAAAGTGAGCATGTTGTTAATAATGGATTATGGCAAATCTTAGGATAGACAACCCCATTACTATTACTAAGAAAGTGTGGGTGATGAATTGTACGATTGGGCTAAGTCTGGGGTGTCTAACCTCTGGCGTATTGTATTAATTATGTAATGTGCGAAATGGTTGGTGATTCTATGATTGGATGAAGGTCGTTAATGATTGAGGCATGTTGAGATTGATGATAATTTGTGAAGCATTATATATTTATGCTGTTTGATAATTAAGGTATGCTAAATGAGTGAAACCATGTTATTGATATGAGTGTTTGTCTATTCTTAAATTAAGAAAAGGTTTTTTCTGTGATGTGTAATGTAATCATGATGCCACAGTGAGCATGGCTAAGTACAGTGAGCACACGTGTGAATAAATTGAATGGAATACTGGAAAAAGTGATCATAATATGGGAGTCAGACTAGATGAATAGATGTAATTGCAATACAGGTATTGTGGTATGACCAATGGGGGTACTCATAATAAATGTATTGTAATACACCAAGCTATGTGGATAAGACTCGCGTATTATGACACGTGCCCTGTAAAAAGGGTGTGGAAAAGAATGAGAAATGTTGGTGGTGAGTTTAGATAGCTCAGAGATACACTGGGGGTATAGAGTCAGGAGAAGATTTGGAAAATCTTGGGAAATAAGAGTGGTGAATGCTTAGTGTGAACGAGTGCACATTGATTTGCTGAAAGTAAAAGCATTCATAGGCTACACACTCATTTCCTGACGAGACTCCTGACTATACCTTTGCTAAAAAGGGCTGGAGAGGCACACGTGTATCCATGATGCTACGGCTAACCAGCAACTATCTAAACTGTAAAGTCCTCAAGAGATCCTAGGGATATTGAATATGAAAGTGAAATTGATGTGAAATTGTGACGTATATGAAGTAGTGTAGTAGTTGTATAATTATAATATATGCATGATAACATGTTGGTTAATATTATGATATATGTGTTATAATATATCGACAGGTGCGATTAGGACACATGTGTTGTGACATATCGATTGATGTGATATAATACATGTATTATGAGATGCAGATTAGTAAAAAAATACATAATCTGAAGCGGTGAACATAATTGATTGTTTATTTTGTGTGTGCTCCTTGTGATGGTAACTCAGATGATTTGAGTGTTATTACTAATTTAATCCATGTTAAGTTATATTCCTAGTAATGTATATACATGTAAGTACTTTGCTTATATTAAAGTAGAGATAAATTATCAGGTAATGAAAGTGAAGAGATAAAGATGTCTAGTCCGTCCTAGGATCATAATCCAAGGGTATTAGAAGGAAGACTGCTCTGTAGGGACTAAAGTCATTTGAAAAATTGTATTGCTTTATTTGATTATAATTTGTGTTGACCAAAGTTTGTAAATGACTTTAATGTCTGATTTTAGAATTTAAATCCTTGAGCAAATTTTGGTTGCAAAGAATATTTTAGAAATGTTCTTAGTGAAAATCTGAAATTTATATGTATTCAAAATGAACTAAATAACTTGCTAGAAGTAAAGTTAAGTTTTGTTTGATCATTTCAAAGTTTCAAAGTGTTACCCTTGGAAGCTTGACTCTTTTTGGAATTTTATGAAACTTTCATATGAAGGAAATATAAAATTCTGTCTTTATTCTATTATTAAATTCATGAATAGAAATGAATTTATTTCTATCCACCATAAAAAAATTTTATTTGAATAAAGAAAATTGAAGGCGTTACATTTTACATCTTTGTAAAACCAAATCAAGGCTATGCAAACAATTATAAAAAATGTTGCCATAAACAGAAAAATCATTCATAAAAATCTCAATACAATTTTCTAATAAATCAGAAAATAAGGTCATCATGTATCTCTTAAATGTCGCGGGGGCATTACGCAAACTAAATGACATCTGTTTATATGCAAAAGTGCCATAAGGGAATGAAAGTAGTCTTCTCATAGTCTTCTAATGTGACAAGTATTTGCATATAACCCGAATAACCATCCAAACAACAATAAAATTCATGCCCCACTAATTTTTCTAACATATGATCAATAAAGGGAAGGGGGAAGTGGTCTTTTCGGGTGGCCTCATTGAGCTTCCTATAGTGTATGCATATTCACCATCCAGTTACTTTCCTTATGGTAATAAGTTCTTGTTGTTCATTCTTCATAACTGTGATTCCTCCTTTCTTTGGTACAACCTGCATAAGGCTCACCCAAGGACTATCAGAAATAGGAAAAATAATAGCAGCATCTAATAACTTAATTGCTTCCTTTTTTACTACTTCCTTTAGACTGGGGTTAAGTCTCATTTGAGGTTGAACCTTAGGTTTGAATTATTTCCTTTAAAGTGTCTCAAGTGTGGAGCATAAGACCTCTTTATATAGGCTATGCCTTGAGTTTCTGGTCAGTTGAGCTTTATCTTTTCAAATCAGTTTTATCCACAATCAGAATTGCTTCAAATCTTCAATTTGAGTTTCTGTCAAGGACTAAAAATATCTAATTTTTATACAGAATATCTCCATAATGTACTAATAATAACTTTCAGCTAAACTGCAATAATTAACAACATAGTTTATATAAATATATATAAAATAGAATTTAAATGTATAAATATAAGTGATAAGTCTGTAATTAGGCCCTCTTTTATAGCCCATTTATTCATATTTGACATTTATTTGAATTGGGTTTTACACTAATTTAGTTGTTAATTACACAGTTTGATATAAAGAGGCCGTAAGTATATTTTGGACGCATTTTGGGCCCAAATTGATGGAAGATTAGAGCTTCGTAGCAGTCAGCACGCCCAGACTCATTTAATAAGCACGGGAGTGCTTCGAGCCCATGCACGGCCGTGCTTAAGGCCTTGCACGGCCGTGCTTATCTGCGAAAAGCCCAATAATGAAGAGTTTTTAGGGTTTTCAAACCCTGTTAAAGGAAGACCTGATGCACCATTGAAGACATCTTTTGATGGACCGTTTTTGACATCTTATCTTTGGCTTTGGAATACACCTCTCATCTCGTCTCTCTTGCACGGGATCCTTGGCACATGCTTGGCGAGACTTGGAGTTTCGAGCGACCGTACTTGAAGACTGGGAACTCATCTCATTCTAGTTTGCTTTTCTTTATGGCTTTATTCATGAATGTTTTATTTCTTTTCTTTAGCATGAGTAACTAAGTTCATAGCTAGGGCCATGGGAACTATTGTTTATGAATTTATGGGATTTTGATGTTTGAATCTTAATTTGATTTCCCTTATGTGATTAGATTTTATCCTATTGCACTTCTTTCATAATCCTAATTAATTATATCGTTAGGCGACCGTACCTCGATTAATTAATAGATCTATAGGGTAAAACGAGACAAAAGATTAGGTGGACCAAACTAATCTTTCTCTTCTAATCGTTATTAAATTAACAAGTTCATAGATTCCTTAAGCTTTCTTAAATTGATGTCTTGCATGACCATTAGGGATGTTAATTTAGAGAAAAGAATATTAATATTGCATGATCATTGGGTATTAATAGTTTTCGTTGAATGATTAGTAATCACAAGGAAATCAGATTTAGATCTAAATAGAAAAATAACATAAAGGATTGAATGAGAACACCCATACGCTCTAATTTCCTCTGTGATAAGTTTAACCAAGATGTGAAGTGTATTCTTGCTTTTAGTTTTATAATTGATTTTATAAATTCTTGTTTTTAATTAATTTCATATCTTTGAAGCTTAAACAATTGAATTAAGAAATTCTTAGTAATTGAAAATCAATCCTTGTGGGACGATATTTCAGGAACTTAATTTAAAAATCCTTTATTACTTCTCGCGGGGTACACTTACCCTCCAAACAATAAGTCATAAAATATATTAAAATATGAACTTATCAAAGACAACTAAAACTTATAAAGGTGACTTACTTATAAATTAATTTTTAAATATCATTATTTTTATTTTAATAAAATATTGTTACTTAAAAACTAAATTTAAATTTAACTTAATTTTTCAAGAGATATAATTAGAAAAAGCTAAATTAAGAATATAATTAAAAATGAAAAGAATTTTGTTCATGCTTCCGTTGAACCATCAATAGTTGTTGAAGCATTAAACCAACCTCACTGGCATCAAGTAATAATGGTGGAAGAATATGGTGCTTTAATGAAGAACAAGACTTGGAGGCTAATCCTTCTACTCCTGATCGACAATCCATTGGCTACAAATGGGTGTTTCAAACCAAGTATAATGCAGATGGTTCAGTACAAAAGTAAAATAATAGCCTTGTGGCCAAAGGTTTTTACCTAAAAGAAGGATTTAATTACACTAAAACATTCAGTTCTATTGTCAAACTTGTTACCATACTAGTCATTCTTTCTCTTGCTCTGTCTAAGAAATGGCCAATCAGTAGCTGGATGTAAACAATGCTTTCTTGAATGGTGAACTGCAAGAAGAGGTTTTTATGAGTCAACCTCTGGATTTCACAGTTGGGAATCAAAAGCTAGTATGCATATTGACAAAGGCAATTTATGATCTTAAACAAGCACCAAGGGTTTTGGTTTGAAAAATTCAATACTACTCTTGCTCACGTAGGATTTCATGTTGCCAAATGTGATAACTCACTCTTCATCACATTATCTCAAACATCATCCTTATATATATATATATATATATATATATATATATATTTGTCTATGTTGATGATATTTTAGTAACAGGAAGTTCTTCATTAGAAATACAAACAATCATTGAAGCCCTTTATTTTAAATTTACTCTAAAGGATCTTGGTCAACTCCAATATTTTTTGGGCATTCAACCATTAAGAAGTCCAAAAGGCACTCTTTATCTCTCTCAAACAAAGTATATAACTAATCTCTGATCTCTTAAAGAGAGCTAATATGGAATCTTGAAAACCAATGCTTACACCTATGATTTCCAGTCTCAAACTCTACACATCAAAGAACTTGCTTTCATGATCCTCATCTATACAAATCGATAGTAGGAGCACTTCAATATTACTGTAACACGATCAGGCATCACCTTTTGTGTTAACAAGGTTTGTCAATTCATACACAATCCTTTGGACACTCATTAGAATGCAATCAAACACATAGTTAATTAGAATTCTGTTTTAAATATCTCATTATTGTAACTTTAAATAAATATAATATATAATGTTCTCATTCTTTCTTGAACTACAATTGATATTCTTTAAATAATTAACAACATAGGTTCTTGTAACCTTTGTTAACTTTAACTATTAAAATATGTGTTGTAATATTTAATGATGCAAAATTTGGAGCTTAAGTGAGTTTTCATGGCATTTGATATTGTTAGGAAATAATATATCAGATTGTATATTACCTTATATAGATGATACGATTGATTCAGTCTTGGTTTGATTGAGTCGTTTATTCCTTAATTGTAGGATCTAGACATCTTGTAATCTCTATTTATTGTACTCTATTCATAGTGAAATGCAATTGCACAAACATAGTTTTACCAATCCTTATATGGTATTAGCCTATCTTCGGTCCTGAAATTCTTTTATCCTTTCTTTTCCTTGTCTTGCTTCATGGACACTCCTGCTCCATTATCCAAAGGTTCTTTATCCTTCAACACTATGATCCATATGCTAAACATTCGGCTCACATCCACAAATTTCATCTTGTGGCATCGTCAACTTCTTCCTCTCCTACAAGGACAGGCCCTTTATGATCATATTAATGGAAGCACTCCTGCTCCTTCCCCTACGCTACCAACCACTGATGCCTCTGCGCCCCCCACTAATAATCTAGCCTTCATCTCCTGGAAACAACAAGATCAACGACTTGTTAGTCTTCTTTAAGCCTCTCTTACGGAGGAAACCTTGGCTGAGGTTATCCACTGTGATACTGCTCAACAGATCTGGTCTACTCTTGAGTCCCTTTATGGTGGAGACTCTAAACAAAGAGAAATCAGTATTCGTGATCAATTATTACATCTCAAAAAAGGTTCATCCTCTATTCGAGAATTTTCAAAATCTTTTCGAGCACTTTATGATCAACTTAGCCTCATGGGCAGACCTGTCGATGATCTTGATAAATTACATTGGTTTCTCTGAGGATTGGGTCTGACTTTTACTAGCTTTGGTTCATCGCAGCTAGCAATGCACCCACTGCCTACTTTTAGAGATTTGGTTGCTGCTGCGGAAGAATTCTGCAGGACGTGGGGGTCATGGTTGAAACAATCAAACCATTATTTGCCAAATTTGTCGAGGAGAGGGGCATTATGCTACCACCTGTCATCAATGCTATGAAAGCGCTCCTCCTCACTTTGCAAATCTTGCAGAGTCCTTTGCTACAGCATGCAATGTCTCCTCCTTTGAAAAATTAGATTGGTATCTAAACACTGGTGCCTCAGCATATATGACACCAAGTTCCTCGCTGCTGGACTCTATGGAGCCATACTCGGGTAATCACACCGTTTATGTTGGAAATGGTAATACTTTGCCTATATCTCATATTGGTTCTTGCCTTTTGGCCTCAGATTTAAGTCTCCTAGAAATTTTGGTTGTGCCTGGACTACAAAAGAATCTTATATCTATTAGCAAACTTACTCATGATTATCCTGTTGATGCTATTTTTTCTGACGAATCCTTTATGCTTCAGAAAAGGGGCACAAGGGAAATTCTAGCAAGAGGGAGACGTGAACAAAATCTCTATGTTTTGGAGCATGGCCAAGCTACTTTTCTTTCTGTTTTGAATTCAAATAAATTACGAGGATCCTTTGATTTATGGCATTCTCATTTAGGACATGACAACTATGATATTATTTCTCAATTAAATAAGGCTAGTCATTTGACAATATCTTCCATTCTACCAAATCCTTCTGTTAGTGATTCTTGTGAACTAGCTAAAAGCAAAAGATTACCATTTAACATAAATGAAAACCGTGCCTTACAACCATTAGATTTGGTTCATTGTGACTTATGGGGACCAGCACCTGTGTGTTCTAATTCTAGTTTTCGATACTATGTCATATTTGTGGATGACCACTCGAGGTTTACTTGGCTATATCCGTTGCGCTTAAAATCAGAATTTTTTGATATCTTTGTTCGATTTAAAACCTTTGCAGAAAATCAACTCAACACCTCAATTAAGGCTTTTCAAAGTGATGGTGGTACTGAATTTACAAACAAAAAACTCCAAGAATGGTTCCAAAAGAGTGGTATTCTTCACACCATGTCATGTCCCTATACACCAGCTCAAAATGGCCGGGCAGAACGCAAGCATCGCCACATCACAGAGACGGGTCTTGCCATGCTCTTTCAATCACATTTACCCATCACTTACTGGTTTGATGCCTTTTGTTGTGTTGTGTACACCATTAATCGGCTCCCCACCACATTGCTTCATGGCATTTCCCCATTTGAAGTTCTTTACACTACCAAGCCAAATTACGCCAACTTTCATCCCTTTGGTTGTAGAGTCTACCCATGTTTGCGAGATTATGTCTCTAATAAATTGTCTCCTCGCAGCACTCCCTATATCTTTCTTGGATATAGTAGCTCACATAAAGGTTTTCGATGCCTCCATGTTCCAACCTCCCGTCTATATATTACCCGTCATGCCAAATTTGATGAGCTTTACTTCCCACTCTGAAAAATAGGGACTGTTTCTTCAATTTCTGCCTTAGGTTATTCACTTTTTGATGAACCTTCTCAAGCCACTACCAATTCATCCATTGTTGAGTCTCAACAAGAACAACAGCTGCCTCCACACCCTGTGCCTCGACCATGTGGATTATGTCCCTCGGAAGATACATCACCAATAGTATCTTAAGCAACTCCACTGGTTGAATCTCCACTGGTTGTGCCTACCTGTAACGCCTTATATTTCTTTCCTTAATATATGATAAATTTTTATAAATATTTAAATGGTAAAGTAAATTTTCTTTCAAAAATTCTCTAATAAGAAAGAGACATTGAAATGATATAAGGTTCATATAAGTACTTTAGAAAAACAAAGATTCTAAAATTTTCATCAGCAACAAACAGAAATAGTAGTTTTACAACTGTTTCAAAAGAATGCTATAGAACTGAAAATATCCATTACATAACTCAAAATACCTAAGTCCTATAGTAGTTCTCATCCATCCATGCACTTTGAGCCTGATACTATTCGTCCTGGTTTCCTGAAAATGTTATGTAAGGGTGAGTCTCTACCCTACCACTCATGCATCACACATATTCATCACAAAAAACATCTTATCACGATTAAAGAAAACATCATGACATTACATATCACAGTGTCATATAAATCATGTTTTCATCTCAACACATATGATATTCCACAGATTCACAATTTCTTTTACTTTTATCCGTGCTTACCGTGCCCTGTGACCACAGTTATCTGATGCCTCTATCTCGAGGTCTTATACATCCATGTAAATAGTCGCCGGATGACCCAATGCAATACGGATACAACCCATGCAATAGACAGTCCCTTAGTAAAGGTAACGGTAAGGAGTCAAGTCGGGAAACGAGTGTGGCCATGTGGTGCATTCGAATACAATATTCCGTGCACAATCCCGAATGTCACTCACCACCCTACATTTTCCCAAGATATATCATATCGTCTCTATCTTCCACTCCCCCAGTGTATCTCTGTAACTATTTACATCATATCTTTTTTCCATCTCATACTCTTTCAAGTATATTCACATGTTCATATATGCCATATCTCATGTTCACACATATTTTTCATCATATTTCCACATACTTTTCATCATATACATCAAACCATAGCATTCACAATACACATCATTTTTACATGAAATACAATATATTCAAACATGAAACATCCATCTCTTTGTATATTTCATATCACAAAATCATAAAATCATAGCATACCATCCTCAATATACCTTATCATGCCCTATTTGAACATAATATCACATTTTCATCATGTATTCATCATAAGATTACATAAACAACCAATTATTCTCACTTTTCACCGATTATTTCTCATAAAACAAGGATTATTCCACATATAATCATATACATGACAAGATCTATGAGAATACAAGTAATAAACATAACAAAATGATAAAGTAGAGCCCCTCTTACCTCAAACAGAGCTTTTACAAGGATTTAACTGAAGATTTAACTCTAAAACAGAGTTTTTCCTAAGAACATCATGAACATCTATAAGAAAAAGAATAAGAAGAGAAACAAACGGTAAATCTAACTTTAAACTTAGAGAAACTTACTTGAAATCCTTTAGAACGGACGTAAAATTACAGATTTGAAGAGAAATCTAAGTTTAGGAGGTTTAGTATGGGAGAAAATGGCGAGATATAGCCTTAGAACCTTTGAGAACCTTGGATAGGAGTGAAGAAATGAAAATTTCATATGAAACCCCCTTTTTATAGAAAATTTTTGAAACTTACTGTTTATCGCTGGAAACACTGTTCATGCCAGAAACACTGTTCGCAGTCACTATTCATGCCAAAAACACAGTGCACATGTACTGTAGCGGATGTGACGTCAGCCATGACGTCATGATGATGTCACTGATGATGTCATCGTCACTGTACATATGCAGTTTACTATTCATAGATAGTTTTACTGTTCACCGACACTATTCATAGGCAGTTTTACTGTTCACTTTTTTTTTTTTATAAAAAAATATAAATTCTATCTAAATATATTCCAATTATACTTTAACAAACCTCATTTTATATAAATCAAAGTACAGGATGTTACACTACCCCTTCAAGCCATCCCATGGTTACTTGTTCTAAGGCAGGTGGTATCTTCCGACCTTGCTACTTTGCAGACATTTCAACCTATGGGTCTTCCCCTCTATTGTATGCATTACTTTCTACTAATAAGTCAAAAGGTTTTAAATCTGCTGCCAAAGATCCAGGTTGGTTAGCTGCCATGAATGAGGAGCTAATAGCATTACATTCCAACAAAACATGGGATCTTGTTTCGCGCCTACCAAATCACAACATTGTTGGATCCAAATGGGTATTTCAAACGAAATATTTGTCTGATGGCTCCATCGCTCGTCTCAAAACTCGCTTAGTGGCACAAGGCTATACACAGACTCCGGGCTTAGATTATAGTCACACCTTCAGTCCCGTCGTAAAAGTAGCTACTGTACGAGTTATTCTCACCCTTGTGGTGATGAAAAATTGCCCTTTACATCAAGTAGATGTCAACAATGCCTTCCTAAATGGATACCTATCAAATCAAGTGTATATGGAGCAACCTCTTGGATTCATAGATCCTCGATTCCCTAACCATATTTGCTGCTTGCGCAAAGCTCTTTATGGCCTTAAACAGGCTCCTCTAGCATGGTTCCAGAGATTTAGTGCCTTCATTCTCAAACTTAATTGGTTTTCATGGCAGCAAAGTAGATCCATCACTCTTTGTCTTTCATAAAAAATCTGTCACCCTATATCTCCTTGTATATGTGGATGATATTATATTAACTGGAAGTAATCAATCGGCCATCAATAACATTCTGACCAAAATCAATACAGAATTTGCTGTCAAAGATCTAGGAAGACTGAGTTACTTTCTGGGTCTCAAGGTACATTACACTCCCACTGGTATTTTTCTTAGTCAAGCTAAATATGCACATGATATTTTGAGCAGGGCGCAAAGGTTAGATTCCAAACCAGTGGCCACACCTCTTGCCTCTGATATTCAATTAACAAGCAATGGTGATCTGTTTCATGATCCAACTCTTTATCGATCTTTGGTGGGCGCTCTTCAGTACCTCACAATCACTCGCCCAGATCTTTCTTTTGCTGTCAACAGTGTCAGCCAGTTCTTCCAAGCTCCAACTATTGATCACTTTCAAGCTGTGAAGCGAATATTGCGGTATGTTCAGGGAACATTGTCCTTTGGTTTAACCTTTAGCCGTGGGTCTGCTCTCACTGTTCTTGGATACTCTGATGCTGATTAGGCTCGCTGCATTGAGACTCGCCGCTCGACTTGTGGATACTCTATCTACTTAGGAGGAAATCTTGTGTCTTGGAGTGCCAAAAAGCAACCCACCGTTGAACGATCAAGCTGTGAATCTGCACATGTGGTTCTTCTATGGCAAATACAACAGCTGAACTCATGTGGTTCTTCTATTTGCTGCGTGATCTGCATATTTTTGTGTCAACCCCAACTCTACTTTGTGATAACAAAAGTGCCATATTTTTGTCTCAAAATCTAGTTGCTCATAAGCGTACCAAGCATATTGACATTGACTACCATTTTGTTCGAGAATTAGTGTTATCAAAGAAGGTTATCACTCAGTTCATTCCTTCTCATCTTCAAATTGCAGATGTCTTCACCAAAAGCTTGCCTCATCCTCTATTTCAGTTCTTTCATTCCAAGCTACGTGTTGGCCCAAATCCCACTCTTAGCTTGAGGGGGAAATGTTAGGAAATAATATATTAGATTATATATTACCTTATATAAATGATACGATTGATTCAGTCTTGATTTGATTGAGTCGTTTATTCCTTAATTGTAGGATCTAGACATATTGTAATCTCTATTTATTATACTCTTTCATAGTGAAATGCAATTGCACAAACACAGTTTTACCAATCCTTATAGATATCATGGAAAAGATAAAAAGGAATAGGTTTCGACAATGAAATAATGAGAACGTGAAAAACTTTGCTATATCTATTCTTTCAACACTACATTTTATAAGATATTAACTAATTCTATTTTGTAGAAGGAGTTTATTCGTCATTAAAAGGAAGCTCGTGCACGCCATGATAAAGAAGGTGCCTTTGGTGTGCAGTTTTTGGAAGATGTTGGAGGACAAAACTAAAAAGGTTATGTGAATGAGTTAAGAAAATTGGGTAAAGAATTTGTGGCCTCATATTCTCAGACACAATTTAACCATGGCTCTAGAATTCACTGTTAACAAATCATTATCGATCAACCTTACTTCAGAGCTAGAAAACAAAATGCACAATAAGAATATTGAATATGACTTGGATAAGACTAGGCCAATCAACAGTGAACCAATTCAACACTACAAGGGGACATGATCCAAGATTGTCGAACACTTAAAAATGTCCCCTAAAGGGATGATATTCCTTTCAAACCGCAACTATGATTTCGTCAATCTAAATAACTACATATATAAAATCATGTTGAATTTCATATATTAGATTTTCATTTTAACAGCACGATTTTTGGCCCCCGTGTAGATTTCATCGTACAAAAATAAAGTAGTACTAATACTCAAATGTCTGATAATAATCATGACGATAAAGTATTTTGATCTAACAAATTGTAAATTTCAAGTACATCAAATTGCATAACCTTTATATATATGCATACTTACACATATTCGAGGAACGATAAATAAATGAAGAAGCAAACAACAATAATCTTCAAATCATAGTTTACAATAGTCATTATTTAGATGAACACTAAACTATAGCCAAATCCATTCTTCTTTTAGTGAATTATTTAACACTTTCTTAATTGCTTTTGGAGTTATGCCTTGATAAGATGATCATCAACATCTTTGGTGACTTTAATCACAAAATCCAGGTAGCCATATGGAGGTTTAATATCTTCATTGACCTTCTCAAACTCGTAAATCCATTTAGCGACAGCACTGCCATCATCCTGATCAATCACATGTAAGTGAGCCTTCAAGATCTTGTACTGTTTTGCAACATCTCCATCATAAAGGTTAAATGTGAGTGATTTGTTCTGTACATCAATGACCTCAAAGTTTTCTTTACATGTTGTTACCTTGCCATCTGTTATTTCATAAGCAATCAACATCCACAGAAATATTTCTGAACAATTAATTTAAAAGTAAATTTGATAGATTTTAACTTGCACAATTAATTTAAAAAATTATTATTTTGGTTTCTAAAAGTATTAAGGATGAGTCATTCTAATCTTGAAATGAGGAAATTGATAAAATTGTCTTAAATGCATAAGTCATTCCATAAGTCATTTTGGTCCCTATATTAACATCAATTAAGAGACCCATTCATATGTCATGTTAAGTGACTCATATGATGCTCATGTGGTTAACAATTTGACAACCCGCGTTATGCTAAGGACTAAATTGATAGTATACATAAACATGTACTCAAAAGGCCTGCTATGGCGAATTAAACACCGCATAAAAGAAAGAAAAAATGTCACTTCTTCACATTGACTTGTTGAATTAATCAATCAAAGAAGAAAATAACCCTTCTACATTAGAAAATGCCAAAGTCATAGTGAGAGCACAAACCAAAGATCAAAACGTAAACTTTGAGCATAAAAAAATGATTGGTAAAGTGTTTTTTTTTTTTTATCTTTTTTATTTAGACTTAGAGGCATTTGAAAGAGTTTATTTGAGTTTATGATGATAATTGATAATTCTCTTTTTTAATTTACTTCAAAAATATTCTTAATATAATTAATTAAAATAATCTTTTTTTAATATATTCTAATATTTTTTCATTATTAAATTTATAACATAATAAGTCCGCGTTTAATAATAACCTATTGAATACATATTTAACTAAGATATTTACTCAATCCCAACATTACACATTCTTCGATATAAAAATATTATTTTCTTTTTTGTTCTATTTGATAAATGAGAAGTCAACATACGAGGGAATGAGTTCATGGTTTTTTCGAGGATTTCCTTTCACTATAGAAAGTGTTTAGTGAGGGTAAATTTTGAGTATTGTTATGTATACCTAGGTTTTAAAAATTGGTCTAGCCAGTTTGATTGAAAATTGGTCAAGTCATCGGTCTGAAAGACATCTATAAAATTGGTAGAGTAAAACACCAATGAAGAATCATTAACCATGTCAAAAACTGATCAGAATCAATCAAAATCTCTTATGAATCAGTACCGGTGTAAAAGTTTGAGCCAATCTTTTAAAAGGAATTAATTCTTTACTTTTTTTTTTCTTTTTTAAAATTTAATGCTTAAACATGTTCAAAATAAATAAGGAATCATATATGAAATGAATATATGAATTTGGTTATTTAACGATTTATTATGAATTTCTTATCTAATAAAAAATATAACATGACTTTTTACAGTAATTTAACAGTTTATTTAACTGAAATTTTATATTAGTTTGTTAGGTGATTTATCACATAATATTTAAAATATTTTTAATATTATACTTCTGGAAAAGTTTTAAACTGTTTGAGAGACAAAATGGTTTACTCATAAATAAAAGATAAATACCTATGGCATAAGTCCAGTGCTTAACAGAACCAACATCATGCCACTCCCCTTCATGCAGCTTGGTGTCATGCACAGTTTCAGTAATGTTCTGAATGTGGTGAAGTTGCTCCACAAAAATATTGAAGAACTTAGCAGCAGGTGTCTGAATTTTAAGTTCAGTACCCACTTTACCAGTGAGAGCCATTTCTTAAGAACCAAATAGAGAAAATGAAGATAGTGATTGGAAAAAAAAAAGGACAAGAAGAAGAGATGAGAAACTCTACGCAGCCATAAAGGACCTTAAATAGAATTTGATTTGCCACTATTGAAGATAACTTGCACAGCATAACAATTTGAAAATCACGAATTGCTTCTAGTTATCATTATCCGGTTAGCTAGACTAGTAGTTTATCAAACGGTTGAAAGTTTAAATAGGCTTTTGCAAAAGTTTAAAGAAAAAATTAGCATATGATTATTATTTGATAATTTTTTATAAGCCGCTCATTGTAACTCATAAATTTAAAAAGGTATTTTATATCTTCTTAAAATTAATTGTTGTAATTATTTAAATTAAAGAATATTTATATATTTTTTAAATATATTACTAACTTTTATTATTTTTCTTACATATTTAATATAAAATTAACAGTAATAATTATTTATAGAATTAATACTCTCTTAATTTACAACGTACCGTAAAAATTATTATGTTATTTTATTAACACTTTTTTGACAAAAAAAATTATAAATTAAGATAGATTAAAAAAATAGATAAGTTATATGAGAAGAAAAATTAAAAGAAAAAAGTTATAAAAGATATTGTAAACATAAATTATAGGAATATCATTACTCGTATTATTATATCGACTTGTATCGGGGAACAAGTATCATGCCTTTCTCAGTTTGCTTCTTATGGTAGTTTTTCTTATCCCATAAAAATATATTCTCTTTTATTTTTGCAAGCAACAGAAGTTTACTAATTCTTCATTTGTACGTAGAAAACTTATATTATTTTCAATTTTTTTTGCAGAGAGATTCATTAACCTCAATTAAATTCGTGACTTATTTAAGAGTTGTTTGGTTTCAGAAAATATTTTATATTTTTTCTTTTAATTATAAAAATTGTTACTCTTTTTTATTATATCTTTTATTTTAAATATTTATATAAAAATTATTTTCACTATTTCTTTATAAAATATCTTTTGTAAATTTTTTTTTTAAAAAAAGGTAACATTTTAAAATTAAAAGTAATAATAATAAAAATATTTTTCTCAGACCAAATGACTCCTTAATAAATATCCCACAAAACTCCCAAGAACTATATAGAATGTACTATGTGTATCTCATAAGATATATGTGAAAGTAGAGTTTTAGAGGGGAAAAAGGAGAATAATTCCTTTTAACAAAAATCATCAAATTTGATTATTTAAAATTAGTTTAAAAGGCTTGATTAATATTTTTCTTTAATGTATTTATAAAATAAAAAATTAATTATATTTTATATTTTAACCTATTAGTTTATTTAATTATTCTAAAAAATCATATTTAAAATAAAGGTTTTGCATTCTTACTCTTTTTCTAAATAAATTATTTTTCAAACAATTATTGAGGAAAATTGTATCCACAACTTTTGGGTCGTGTTAGACTGAATCAAACATTTGGGATAAGACTAAATTAGATAACACGTGGCTCAATCAATTGATACATGCAGTATGTATATTATTAAATACATACTGCATGTATGTATTTAATAATTTGGGATATGCTGATGCATAATGTGTCACATGTTTGATTGATAATTAGATTTTAACTTGGGCTGGAATTAAGATTCTATTTACCACATTTGATTAGTTTTCAATTTTATTTTATTTTTACTTTCATAACATTATTTTACTAATGAATTTTAAGGAGAAATACACGTAACAGACACTTATTTACTAATTAAAATTTATTAAAAATTAATGAGACATTTTTTATTTCTAATTTAATATTTCTTTTCATACTTTGATAATTTTTAATAATTTTTTATCAATAATTATAAGTGTGTTAAAAAGTGCATTAGAAAATATGTTTTTAGTGCTCTTCATTTTAAAATAAGGATGCGTAAGGTCTCAAAATGACATATAAAATATCGTTATAGTAATATGTATTTGATTTCAACACATTTTTCAAATAATAATTAATTTTACAAATTTAAAACATCAAAATAAGAAATTATTTTCTATAATACTAAATTAATTCATTATTAAAGACATTAAATTAATTATGTATAACAAAGATTAATTGTAACTTTACCTGGGAGTGAGTACGAAGGAAAGAAAAGAGAACAATTGAGGATATATGGACTCAAACCATGAGTATAAGAAGCTAAACAAGTCAAAAGCAAAATAACTATAAGTCAGATAAATCAAATGGCTAACACTACTAGAAAACTAAAAAATATAGATGAATTTACAGATATATTTTTTTATTATTACAGACAAATTTTAGCATTACAAACGGATTTACTGACAGCTACAGTCTGTCTATAATATGCACGTTAGTAAATAATTACAGACAAATTTAAAAATCCGTCTATAATTTACAGACAGATTTTTTTTTGTCTGTAAATTATAGATGGAAAAATTTGTCTATAAATCTGTCTATAAAACATTGGTATTTTTTATAACTTTGAAGATGCTTAGAATTTTGGTTTTATATTGTGGAATATATATATATATATATATATATATATATATATATTCATTATATCTGTTAATTTTTTTTTATAAATAACCACAAGATAAAAATTGAATAGCAATGATTTTTAAAATATTAAACATTTAATTAATATTAAATTATTTTACTGGATAAAATTACTTTCTAATAGAAAAACTAAAAAATATTAATATTTTAACATTTAAAAATTTTATATTAAAAAATGATAGTATATTTATTTTAAAATAATCAGTAATTATTTTTTTTAACAATTGTGCAGAAATTATTATAAAGTGTTGATACTTCAAATATTAGCAGCTTTTATGTCTATTCTCACTTTTTAAATTTTTTTAATTTAATTCTATAAATTCTTTTTTTGTTTTCATTTAGTTCCTTTGGCTGTGATATGTAAGATATTTGCGTATAAAATATTCAAATTGACTCGTTAACATGTAATAGGAAAAAAATAGCCATTTATTGTATCATATAAAATTTTAAGTTATAAGTTTAAAAAAAAATTAAATTAAGACTTAAAAAATGAATGAAACGAAGATATATATGTTACTTTATTATTTACATTAACTTTATGTTTTATTATGTAAGTTATAAGTAAGGTGCGTCACATATGTATATATAAAAAAATAATTAATGAATAGTAAAAAAATCATAAACAAAAAATTAGAAGACATATTTAAAAAATTCAAAACAAGAAAATAAATAAATAATTATAATTGTTTAGAGATTAAAAACTTATTTAAGTCAATTTTAATAGAATAAATTATAATAAAATAGAAGTATAAAATGGCTGAAATATAGTGAGTCGTTTTCCTTTTTTGAATTTATTTCATCTTTAGCTACGAGAAAATAAATTTTTTATATATAATTTGTGAATACTATATTCTTGAACTAAAGCAATTTTAGAAATAAGAGTATATTTAGGAATTAATTATTTCCCTTTGTGTCATTTTTTTGCATTATTATTTTTTAATTTAATAATAATTTAAAATTTTATAGAATTTGTTAAAATATAATATAATAATATATTTATTAAGTTAAATTAATTTTTTATTTTTCATATTTTTTTAAATTTAATTTAGTCTTCATAATTTTAAAACTGTTAATTTAATTTTTTAATCAATCTTTAGTCTTTAATAATTCACACACACACGCACACACATATATATAATATTAATTAAATGATATTTTAAATTTTATAACCAATTTTTTCTTATTTTAAATACTTTTTTCATAATTCGTTTATTAAGTATTTTCTGCACATCATATTATTAATATTAATTAGAATATTTATCCCTTTAAAATTTGTTAAATTTAAAAATAATTATAAAAAATTTAAATTTATTTATTAAAAATTTATTTCAATTGAATAATACTCGTGAAATGAAAAAAAAAGGTTACTAATTAACTAAAAATATAAAACGTATGTATGTATTGAAAATTATAATATGCAATAATATCTTTATATATTATATTATGCAATATCTTTTAATTTTTAATAAAATTTATCGTACACAAAATCTTAACCTATAATAGTATTTTTAATATATATTAAAAATAATTTTTAAGAGTTTAAAATAATTATCACTATCGATATAAAAAAAAAATACAAAATGTCCTTTAAAATAGGTAATAAGTGAGTGTCGTGGTCTTACTATCCGCCACGTGATCCATGCATTGACCGACAAGTTAAGCCAATCACATAACTATGTATATCAACTTCCTTCAATTTGATGTTCTTTACTTAATAGCAAAGTTTGTTTTAGTATTTACTGAATAACAGCAAAGTTTGGATACAAAGGATCGAAGAATTTGCTTCTTTTTTATTCTACTTAATGTATTATTCTGGTGAGCCTCTTATACACCTAGTTTTTATGCATTTCAACGTTAAAATTAGAGATAAAAATAAGTTAAATTAAACTAAACTTTTTATAAATAAATTTAATCTATTTAATAATTTTAAAGTTTTAGTTTGAATTTTATTTGTTATAATTTTATTAAGCTTAATATAACTTTTTTTAAAAATTTAATTTGACCTATTAATTTTGTATCTATAAAAATTATAAAATTTATATCTAAATAATTTATAAAAAATAATTTAATACTTTAAATATTTAATAAAATTATATATTTCTATTTGTCACTTTAAGTTTCAATTTACATATTTAATTTAAATAAGTAAATTACTAAATATACACTAAACACATGCAACATTGTGTATATAAGACAAATCAAATAACAATAATATAATAAAAAAATAAAATTAAAGTGATGCTCTCTCTCAAGAGAATATAGAAGTACTCTTAAACTCCAATAAAAAGTATTAAAGTTTTAAATTAAAATTTTATTTATTTTAAAGTATTATATTATATTTTTATATAAAAGTGTTTAATATATTATTATAAATCTTAAATAAACCATTCTATCAAGTTTAAGAGATTTTTCTTAAACTCAAACTTAACCTTATTTAATTAACTAAACTTCTTAAAAAGTAAATTAAGTCTGTTCTTTAAATAAGTTAAGGTAAATTAAACTTTAAAAAAGTTAAACTGGTAAGTCTTTATTAAATGGCTTGTCCTATTTTTATCTTTAATTAAGATTCAATGTTTTCACTTAGATTTTCATTTAATGCATAAGTTTATTAACGCACAGAGAAAAAAAAAATCTTGACTTCGTATATGTTACTTTGTCTTCTTTTGTCCACTCGTTTTAAAGATGTTGGCGGTTGCTATGGGCAACTCCGAGCAGTTATCTGAATGCTTTCCAAAATAAATGTCTCATCTTGATGCTTCAATCTCCCAACAACCTCTTAAATAAATGATTTTATCTATATGTTTAAATGTTATTTTTCGTTAAACCCTTGGAGTCCAATAACTTGAGAAGTTAATTGGTTTTAACATCAAATTTATACAATTCTAACTTGCTATTGAAAATTATACCCAAAAAAATTGAAAAGAGATATGTAGGAGCTAAATTTGATTTCAAAAAACGCAATGGGATTTCAATGAATATTAAAAACATAATTGAAAAGAGTTTTGTTATATCGTTTTTAATAATCTTTTTACAAATTCTTCGAATATTTTATAAAATAGATATTGAATAAATAATTATATGTATTTATCATCTTATGAGCAAACTTTTTACCCATTTAACTTATTAATATTTAAAAAATTAAATAATAAAGTCATTTGAATAATTTTAAATTTGTCAAATTAAATAATTTTATATGAAACATTTTCTTAATATTTTGCTTACTTCTCTTATTAACTATTTTTTATTAAACTCAATATTCATTCTAACACTTGATACTTTTATTTGTTGATAAATACTTTTGTTAAATGTCAAATAATTAATTTTTTTATATATAGTTTACTTATAAATTGTCAAATGCAATTCATATTTCATATAAGATTTTATTTTATTTGCTTAATTAAAATATATCATTCCTTTTAAATAGGGTAACCAATATATAAATCTTATGGGCCATGCATTCACAATTAAATTTTGACTTCCTCCTCTTTATCCAATTCTACGGGTCATCTATTGTTTTAATCAATAGTCAATTCAAACTAAAATTTAGCTACGGTATTTTGTTCTTTTCTATATCTATTTTAATAACAGAAACATATAATATATCTTATATTATAAGGTCAATAAACTCCTGTATATAATTATCGCAGGATCCCATAAATATATACATGCTCTTGCGATTAAAATTTGCAAATACATAATTATATTAGAATTACATATTATGTGAGACTCCCTTAATACCTTTCTTCAAATTAACCTATGAAGATTTTAAATACTCAACTTGTCTAAAACAATTAAATTATTGTTTGTCAAGAGTTTTGGTTAAAGATATATGTAATCTAAATATATTTAGTGCATCCATGAAATATAGGATTAGCTTCAATACGAATGACAACTTTATTGTCACAAAAAAGTCATGTGCACTAGATATGTGGCACATGTAAATCAAGCAAAAAGAGAATTTTGAGCCACTTCAACTAGAGTTGAGGTGCCATAGTTATATATTCTAGTTCTATGTGAATATACATTTTTTTTTCTTCTCTTTCTTTTTATTTTAATTAAATGTAATTCAAGCAAATGAAACCCGTAGAATAGGTTTAATACTAGAAAAAGAAACCCATAGAATAGGAAACACTACTCCTATCACCTGCAAACATATACTTATATTTGAAATTGCGAATAAATGAAATGAAGTGTGTAAACAAGGAAAAAGGAGATGTGATTTAGAAGGAGAAAATAACATATGTGGAGACATAAAGGAAGATAACCGTAAAGAGAGAAAAGAAGAAGAACGTGTCTACAAGAAAACAAAATAGAGAGAGCAACCAAAGAAAGAAAAAAGAGGGAGAAATAGATCTTGTAACACCTTAACTTAATTTCAATAAATAAGGAATTTTGCAAATTTTTAAAATAATAAAATTTTTATTTTTAATCCAAGTTTTATCAAACATCTCAAATAAAGAAAGAGGGTTACAAATTACATCAAACAGTTGCTACAAGACTTATTCAAATATAACAGTTTTTAAAATAATATCCTAAGTCCTATAGCAGTTCCATCTACCCTTTTACTGAGTTCGGTGCTGATTGTCTTGATTACCTGAAAAATAAATGTAAGGGTGAGTACTCTCACTACCAAAACACAATCAAACATAGAGTCTTACCTCTAACTCATTTCCAACACATCTATACATATATAACACAAACAACATCATTATCTAGTACATTTTAATTTAACATCCATGCATTCACTGCACCAACACACTTCACATTCAAAATTATAATTAATAACAATCCCGTGCACACGCATGCCAGCCACACTCACTGTGGCACTGTGATCACAAATTGACACAATAAATGGTCGCCGGTTACTCCCGCCTCACGGATACCACGTAGCAATCATGGGTCGCTCGGTAAAGGTAGTGGTCAGAGGTCTAGTCAGGAAGAGAGTGTGTGGCACGTGGTGCACCCGTTCCACAGTCAGTGTCACCACCACTCTCTCCTCTCCAAGGTATTTCTACCGTCCTCATCTTCCACACCCTCAGTGTATCGCCAAACCATTCACAACATATTATAACGGCGCTACACACCCCATTCACATATATTTCATTCGCACACATAATATTCATGCTTGCATACGACACACAACCTATATTAAATTCACATTACACGGCACATAGCCAACATTTTATCCACATTACATGACACATAGTCTTCATTTTTCACCAATCAATGGCATCTCATCACACACAATCACCCCACGGGGCCTAACTATTCCAGCACACATCACATTGCACACCAATTTCCATCAAACACAAAATTTCTACTCCCTATCTCAGTCACATTGCATTAATCAACAAAATACACAAGAATTGTAGCACATTGAGATAGGGTAGAGTCCCCCTTACTTCGGATCGAAGACCCATACGTTAAATCCACCAAAATATTTACATTACAAAAAGCAATTCAAGTCTTAGAGTAACCCCCAAAATACATTCCAACACTGAGAATTTGATACTATTCATTCCCATACCAGCTCTCAATCTCTGCTAGATCTTTAGAATCAAGATCATTGTTTGATCCAAGATAATGGTCACCTGAATCAGTCGTGACCTCTGTTTCAGTAACTAACTCAAAAGTCCATTTAGACGATCTTTCGAGATAATCATGGTTGTGGTATATAAATAAATATGTGAAGGCTGCTGGAGTTCTAACAATACCTCTATAGATATGGATACATAGGGTATAGTGTATTCTATAGGAAATTCAAAAGGAAAACTTTAAGAGAAATCCATCTCTAACATGATAAAAGTCCTAGGTATGTCTTCAACAAGGACAGAAAACTTAAAATAATATGTTCTCTAATACTCGTTAAAAACATAATTAAGCTTATTATGTACAGAACTATCTAGTAGTCTAATCCTTTCCTAATGCTTTGTTATCCTTGTTCCCTAAAAATATTAGTAAGGATGAGCTTCTATTTTATCATTTAAATATAACACTATTTTAAAGACCTACACCACAGCACAATCATAATCATGGAACACAAGGAATCATAATAACATAAATATCAAAGCAATATATATCACATATACATATATTTCATCGCAAATCATTATATTCCTCTCTTTTGGATACACACTTCCAGTGCACTGTGATCACGATTATATGATACCTATAACAGTTCTTGAGGTCTTACACAAATAGGTAAATAGTCGCCAGTTAGTCCATGCATATGGATACAACGTATACAATAACAGGCCCCTTAACAAAGGTATAGTCAGGAGTCTAGTCAGGAAACGAGTGAGGCCATGTGGTGCATTCGCTCTCAGAAAGAATGTGTGCACATGCGTGAATGTCACTCATCACCCTACGTTTCCCCTAGATTTTTCATCTTCTCTAGACTTTATACCCCCAGTGTATCTCTGTAACTATTCATACTAGGTCCATTCAGCTTTTTACACTTAGCCCATACTCCTTTTTGTACTAAACTCGTCTCAAGTAAAAGATCGTGCTTAGTAAAGCACTTCTAAACTAAGTTTCAAATAAATATACTACTCGAACATATCATTAACACCAAAAATCAACCAAACATATTTGTCACAACAATCCAATGTCAATCAATCATAAGAATCATACAAGAACACATACACAAAGTACCCTCATAATTACAATATATTTATTATGCTTAAAATCACAAAATAGATCCCTCTTTACCTTGAAACGAATATTTGAAAGAGGGTTTGTGAAGAGTTTTGGTGAAAGAACCAAGATCTTCCTTGATATCACAAAAGAGAACATTTTGAGAAAGGAAAAACATAGAAAACAACCAAAAAGAGAGAACAAAGCTTCAAGAACTTACTTGGAGTTGATTTAAGTGGTTCCCAAGCTTGGATTCGAAGGAGAGTTGAGATTTTGGGAGAATTTTTTGAGAAAAGAGGTTAGAGGTCGAGAGAACAGAGGAGAGCTCAAAACTTGGATTGTAATCCAAGTTTTCTAACTTGAAAACCCTTAAATACCTCTTGACTCGCGACATTCTAGCTACAGCCAGCCATCTCTCGCTACAGAGAGAGATTCTCGCTACAGCGAGACCTTATCTAGCTGTAGCACAAAAACCAGACAAAATTTTATTTTGTTGTCTGTCATTCTAGCTATAGTGAAAGCTCCTCGCTACAACAAGAGAATCCTCGCTACAGCGAGAGAGTGTCAGAGAGCTTGATTTATGGATGCTCTTTCTCGCCACAGCGAGAGATATCTCGCTATAGCGAGATATCCTATAACTTACATCATTTAAACTCTCTAAAATTCAAACAACTTCGCAAATATACAACCAACATTTAATGTTATAATAATAAATATAAAAATGAGGATGTTACAACTCTCTCACTTTTTAAAGAATTTCA
Organism: Abrus pulchellus subsp. cantoniensis; assembly: GCA_024086825.1. Classification (NCBI taxonomy): domain Eukaryota; kingdom Viridiplantae; phylum Streptophyta; class Magnoliopsida; order Fabales; family Fabaceae; genus Abrus; species Abrus pulchellus. Next base: position 21,339,752 of record CM044056.1, read on the forward strand.
TCCCTGAAATTCGCTAGCTTAGGAAAACATGAGGATATGCTTCCCTCATTTTATCCTCAAGTTCCCAGGTGGCATCTCCTTTATCATTTGTATTCCATACTACCTTTACCAATAAGATGTCTTTACGTATCCTTCAGTTGTTTGATTCGTAATCAGCAACCTTCACTGGAAATACATTATATGAAAGATTCTCTTGAACTTGGATTGGATTGAGTTCAATTATAGAGTTGAGTCCCCCCTTACCTCGGATCGAAGACCCACACGTTAAATCCACCAAAAAGTGCTCCCCCTCACGAATTTTGTCCTAAACACATGGAGAAACTCCATGAAAATCCCAGAAATCACCAAAAACAGAGAAAAAAGAGGAAAAATGAAAAGCCTATCCGTTTAAAACTCACCTCCAAGCGTTCCACACACGGATTCAACCTTCAATCTAGCTTCCGAACGGCCTTGGAGGCAATTTAATCGGTGAAAAATGTTTGGGAATGAGAGAATCCAAGGAGCTTCGAAGGGAGAGGAAGAAATAACCTTGCCCGAACCCTAACTCCCTTTAAATCCTTTTCTGGTCGCGACACTCTCGCTACAGCGAGATATTCTCGCTGTAGCGAGGTTCACTGCAGCGACACGCCGTCTAGCTAGGAAGCCCCTTGGATCCTCTCATTCCAAGGTTCACTGCATCTAGAAATGAGCTCCAAACTATCGCTCTATCGCTACAGCGAGACGTCTTTTGTTACAGCGAGAAGGTGATAATTTCGGTCCTTCCTTCCAAGGCCCTCTCGCTGCAGCGAGAACAACCCAGTATTACACCCTACACTTAGGCACTTAGCCTATTTTCAACCCTATCCAGTCATGCATATTTATATATATACACACGCATCAACAACATACATATATATACACATATTCATACTCATTACACATAAAACACCATCATTATTCATTCAATACAAATTTTCAACATCCATTTACACTTATACTTACATATACACGCATTCAGATTTATATAAATAATAATAATAATTAATATTACCAAATTCAGGACATCACAAATCTACAAGAAGAAGAAAGAAAAGAGAAAGAGAATCAGAAAGGAGAGGGGAAGACATTTACAGAACAAAGAAAAAAAAGAGAAAGGGAAGAAAGATCTTCTTCTCCATTTTGCAAGCTTAGCTGCTAGAAAATGGTTGGGGCAGAGTAGATTACAGAACAAAGGCTCAATCATACCACGCCTCTGCATCTCAGATTTTCTCATCCTCTCCCTTATCAAATATTTCTTAATTTCCATATTCTCATCTTCAATTATATGAGAGGAATCAATAATGTATTTTCAGAGCTGAGATACATGGAAGACTGGGTGCAAATTTGAACGATTTGGAGGTAAGGCAATATGATAGGCCACAAGACCAATTCTATTTAGGATTTCAAATGGTCTAATTAATTTGGGAGATAACTTCCTAGATTTCAAAGCGCTACTGACTTCAGTAATGGGCGAAACCCTCAAAACATGTGGTCGCTAACTTGAAACTCTAGAGGCTTTCTTTGTTGGTCGTAATAACTCTTCTGCCTATCTTGTGTGACCTTTATCTACTATCACTAGCACATCTTTTACTACTCTACCAGGGAATACAGTACTCCTATTTGCTAACTGAATGACTACATCGTTTTACTTTAGGGGGCTAAGGTTCAGAGACTTGTAAATTAGGACTATAGTACCCATCCCCATATCCGCGTTTTAAAAAAAATACCCGTACCCAGCCCCATACTCGCGTGGGTATGAACATTAATCCTTGTACCCTTACCCTCTAGGTTCATGCATACCCATCTTGTACCCATTACCTATGCTTGTTTGAGAAAAAAATATTTATAAAGAAAAATATGTTTATACAATTTCACATAAGTAGCATAATAATATAAAAATTCAATATGTAGTTGCTGAATAAGGTACAAACATAAATAAAAAACAAATATTCAAAGATCACAAGTGCTAAATGTATCTTAATATAATAATTTTTTAAACTAAAATTCTTAGAAATAATAAGCGAAACTAAACACACAAGTTATTTATCAGCGATAACTCTATCTTGTGTGAGATTCGATCAATTGGCAATGTCAGAGCGATAACGAAATAGATCTGCACATGGGGTGACCCTTCGTGTGGGATCACTTGGTGATCTCTTATGTCGGCATTGACAACTAACTCTACTGAATAACCTTTTATAGTTGTTAGGTTTTAATGGATCAGACATTGACCATGAGAATAATGTTAGGGTAAAGAAGTTCAAGTACTAATAACGAAAAGTGGATACATAAAATATATTTTTTAACTTTTGAATTTGAAATTATAAGAAAAATAATATATTTAATTAAAATGATATAATATAATTAATATATATATATATATTAATACTAATATTTTTAACTCATATACTATACGGAAGTATTTTGTCAAAAATATAAATTTATTAAAAAATATTTTAATGAATTAGATATTTATAATATATATATATATATATATATAATTTAAAAGAAAGAATTTAAATAAAAGAGAAATGGTCACAATAAAATTTTATAATAAAGAAATATATGTGTATATAAAAAATTATATTTTTATCTAAAAAAATTAACAAATAAAAATTAACAATAATTTTTTATATTTTATATCTTTTCAAAAACTTATTTGAACATAAATAAATAGTAAGAATAATATTATTTAGATTCACTAGATTATAGTTGTGCTTATTATATATGTTACATAGAAAAATATTATTTTAAATTAAAATATAAAAATAAAATTTAAATATATCAATAAATAATAAGTTTACGGTAATAGTAAATGATTGTAAAATTTATAAAATATTTACAGTATGTTTATTATTTATCATTCACTTTATAATTTAAATATCAATATGATTTTATTAACAAAAATATTTGTGTGAAAAATATTTTATGTGTGTCATATATAAATATTATTTTAAAAAAAAGTCAATCTTATATCAACTATGTAATAATTAAATTATATTAGCCTAATTAAATGATATAAAATAGTAAATAAATTTTTCTATTAAAAATATAAACGAAAATAATTTTTTGGTTTACTTTGTTATTAAATATATTTTTATATTAATCTTATATAACTTCATATAAGTAATATAATAATATAAAAATTAAATACATAGTTGTAGAATAAAATTCAAGCATATATATATATATATATATATAGATATATATATATATATATATATATATATATATGATGATTCTGTAAGAGAAAGATCTCCTAGCAGAAGTAAAACTAGAACGTCCGCTATAAGCATCAACTCTAGAAGAGAAGGAGTTTCTTCTATCAAAGGTTATTTCAACCTTCCCAGAATTATCCTGAGAAATGTTTTCGATTTTAGAAGTAGGTCTAGGGACACAAGGCGAGGCCTTGTCTAAGACCCATTTCTCGGGAAGGGAAACTTCATCCCATTTGATTATCCTAAGGAGAGACACATTAGCCTTTGTCATATCAGTGATAAACAAAGTAGTCTCACCTTTTTGGGGTTTGAGAAGGACACGAAAAGCACAAGAGTTCATGGCCTTGTACTGAATCCTATAGATTAAGGCTGTGGGAATAGATCCCTCTTTCATGTTTAACCCATGAAAGCATACATTGAGGAACAGAGAGTCAAGAATATGGTCATCTAAAAGACTCACTGTTTTGTTAGAAAAATAATTGAAATAAATTGGTCCTTGGCCAAGACTGGTTTCGACAGTACCTATAAAGGAGTCGTTAAAGTCATTATGGCGAGCATCTCTAAGACATATTAGGATAGCAGCATCTATACCTATGTCTATGAGAGGCTTAATGGCTACCTGGACACATCCTATGTGGAGGTATTTGTATTTACGCTTGTGTTTATTGATGGAGGATTTGGACAGGAGATGACATTCTTCTCCTAAATCTTTCCCTAAAGGAATATTATTCTCAACAGTCTTAATAATGTAATCAAAACTGTTTTTCTTAGAATGTTCTTCAGGAACATATAATGTGTCCTTAGGGATTTCTGGAATGGTTCAGTCATCCATACTTTGATTGATTTCTTCGAAGCAAACTTCTTCGTCGAAGAGGTTATGTTTGGGTGTGATCTCAAGAGAATGTTTCTCCTGATCATTAAAAATGTTGTTTTTGGTTGGAGAGGAGGAAGATGAACTAGAGTCAGAACGGAAAGAAATGCAAGAGAAAGAGCGCAACAGTCTAAACATCATAAAAATACTTCCGGCACATCACCTTCATCTAGTTTCGAAACAATATATCTGTTAATTATTTATAACTTTCTCAACTAGATCTGGTTATTTCTGTACTTTTTTTTTTTTTTTACAAATTTACAAATTCTGAAAGTCTTTTACCATAGCCACCAGCTTCTTATGTTCTTTGCTTCTTTTGAATATAGCATCGTCGAATTAGTCTTATTGCCCTTTCACCACACGGGACTTACTACTACAGCCTATTCAAAAGAACTAAGAACTGTTGTACTTTCAGTAAAGGATTTTTATAAACAAAAAATTGTACAAAAGCAATATTTTAGAACCATTAGTTCGTGGCGTTGTTACAGATAGGGACGACCATTACAAGTCTCACCCAAAGGGCCTATCAGCTGTCCAGCCTATAAACCATAGTTACAGAAATTTCATAAAAAAATGATAAAGTCCAGATCCAGAAGAACATAGTTATAAACAATCAACAGTTATATTCCTACTTCCCTATCAGGCTCTGATACCAGATAACCCTAAGTGGATCAAGGAAAGAATAAAAACAGACTGAAAGGAAAGTAGGTAGTAGCTAGACTACTAAATAAATTCAATGCGGAAATGTAAAGTGCAGAATGTAAATAAATTTAATGCATAGAAACTAGAACGACAATAGAACCAGCACAGATCTAGTGGAGGGAGAAGAGAAGAAAGTCGAACGACGGTAGTCCAAACAGAATCGGCTGAGAGGGAGAATTTGAAACAGCAAACTTTTATTAAAAGATCTCAAAGAGGGAAGCCTTACAAAGGATTGTATCTCTCAGAGCTTCTCTATTTAATATCTCTCTAAGATTGCTAAATGAAAAGGTACCTCACAACATGGTCAAGGCCTCCTTATATAACAAAATTAAGATACTGTTTGAATAGTTTCGGTAAGTAACTGAAACTGTTTCTACAGAGTAGGTCATAATTCGTGTATGTCTATTCTGAAGCAGTCATCTTCATTTTGATAGAAGTCATCTTCTTTGTTAGGATTAGATTCTTGTTTTGTAGAAGTTTTAGCTTCATCTTGATTTAACAGGAGAAGATCTTCTTTTAAGTTTTTCTTCATTTTGTCTTTAGAATCACATCCTGGTAGGAAGACGGAAATTTACTTTTTGATTCAAAAACTGAAAAGTTGCAGGATCAACGAGTTTTAAGAGTTTTGGATTATTTCCAAAAAACTCATTAACTCCTTGAGGTCCGGCATGTTCTGCATTGAATTGGTTCCACCAGTTCACAAAAGCATGTCTGTGGATCATGGGAAGGATGTCTTCTTCTTCTGTTTTGCTATACCTGTACTGCCATGAGAATACCCAGGCCATAGCAAATACAGAAAAATATTTGAGATCTGCACCAATTCTGTTGGGGGCATATCTATTTTTGAAAGTTTCGAATCCTTCTTTTGTTGGAGAAGGAAGGATTGTTTCTAAAGGTCCAAAGAAGTCCTACCATTGGAGGAACCAGTTAAGAAAATTGTAATTTTGATTTTTCTTGAAATAAATCAACTAAGAATGTCGATTGAGTTTATTCTGGAACCAGAAAGTCCTTGTCCAGGCATCTATGTAGTCCCAGTAGTTGTAACCTACAGGGTCAAAAGATTGTGAAAATTTTTTAAATGAATTTGGATCTTTTCCAAAATTCTTTGGCAATAGGATTTTTAAAATCTGTATCGTTGAATGGGTGATTATTGAGGGATCTTTTTAGTCCTTATAATGCTTAATAGAGACAGAATCTGAATCTATTAAAATGAATTCATAGAATTGTCCGGTTTTATTCAAGGCATATGGTCTAAAATGAAAACCAGGAAGGAAAGCTTTGGTAATGGCTTTGTAAGGATTTTTGTCCCAAAATTCGAGCTCCATTTGGATAACGGAGGAGAATTTATCTTTTGCCATGTAATGGTTGGTGTTTGGGGTTTTTCCTTTTGGAAGGTTAATGACTTTTTCTATTTTCTTAGGGAGACTTATTGTCTTTTGTGATTGACTGAAGAATTGAATAATGGTATTTAGGTTTGCTAAATCAATTTCCATATCTTCATCAGAAGCAATGTCTGCCCAGGATTTCTTTGGTAGGCTGCTTAGACTACCTTGATGTATGGCTAGAAGTGTATTAACAGGGAAAGCATAATCTGCTTTAGTTTGTTTAACATTTTTGTTTGAGATTGGGAAGAATCAGCCTTGTTGGATGAGTCTTTTTTAGGAATCACAGACTGCTGAGTAGATGACTCTTCAACCTGTAAGTTTATAGAAACTTAGTATATTTTGGAATCTGTTTTATAGCATTTAGTAGCAGAATGTTCACTTATACTCTTTTGAATGTTTCAAAAAGCTCTTTATCAAAGTCTGTTGGTGGCTTTGGCTTGGCCACTCTGATTGGAAAGGGGAATGGTGGTTTCTGCATAATTTATGAACTGCTAGGGGCATTTTGTTACTCTGTGTTTTGCTGCTTCTCTGCCTTTGCATCATTTTGAACCTCTTTATTTTTCTGGTTGTCCGATAGCTCCTTCCCATTCCTCAATATTATGGCACTCACTTTTCTGGGTTTACGGTGGTCGCAAGTTGGCCAATCTGTGTCTGCAGATCTTGGATGCAAGCATTGATATTTTGTTGAAACTGCAAATTGCTCTTGGCCATTTGTTTGACCAAATCCTTCAAGGAAGGTTCAGAATTCTGACGTTGCTGTCTCATTGGAGTTGGTTTGTAGTTGTTACTTGCTTGTTTAATTGGTTATTATTGTCAGTCAGGGGTACTGTATCTCATATTTGGATGGTTATTGAAGGTAAGATTATGAGACTAGTAATGGAACCGATATGACTACTGCTATTGTCTCTAAGGTTGCTAAAAATTTGAAGCTCTGTACTGCTCTTGTCTTTCACTAATAACTCCATGGACAGAAGCTTGTTGGCTACCATCCTGTTGTAAAGGACAACTATTTGAGGTGTGCTCTATGGAAGAACAAATATGACAGTCTCCAGTCATCCCTCCTTGCAGGTTAGTTTGTTGTGCAACAACTAGCTGCCTCACAAATGTAGTGAGTTCCTTAATTCTGCTTTAAAATTTGCTAGACTCTGTTGCCATATAGTTTGGTTGATGAACATTGTGCACTTCTCTAACTAGTGCCATGGCTTTTGTATTAAACTGTTGGGAGTTCTCTACCATGTTGTCAATTAGAGCTCTGACTGTAGATGGTGTCTTGTCCATGAGAGCTCCACCGCTTGCTACATCGGGCATACTCTTCTCCATTGGAGCAACGCCTTCATAAAAATACTGGATAAGTAGCTGGTTGCTAATTTGATGGTGTGAACAAGTTGCACACAACTTTTTGAATCTCTCCCAGTACTCTCATAGAGGCTTTTTTGGCTGAACTATCCGATGCCACTGATTTCTTTTCTGATTGTCGTTGCTTTGAATGTAGGGAAGAATTTCTCTAAAAACATCCTCTTTAGGTCTATCCAGCAAGTGATTGAAACTAGCTGCAAGTAGTATAGCCAGTATTTCACTATACCATCCAAGGAGAATGGAAAGGCTTTCAACTTGATGTGATCTTTTGGAACTCCTCTTGGCCTAATTGAACAGACTATATGGGACTCTTTTATATGCTTGTCAGGGTCTTCACCTGCACTACCATTAAACTTAGGCAACAAATCGATTATACCAGATTTTAACTCAAAGGAAACATCTACGTCAGGATACTAAATGCTGAAAGGTTGGTGTGTTACATCTGGTGCAGTTAATTCTTTAAGAGTTCTTTCATGTTAATTATTAGTCATGGTATCAAAATTCACACTTACACTATCAGAATCACTATCTCTATCACTATGCGTATTACCTTCCAGTCTGTTTAATCTATTCTAAGTTATTTCTATTTCAGGATCAAATGCATGCAATTGCCCATGATTAGTTCTAGTCATTCACCAAGGGGCAAAAAAGTCAAAGTCAACCCAAATACACTATTTTTTGTTTTTAAGATTTATTATTTTTTTGTGTGATTTTTTTAAGATATCAAAATAAAAAAATAAAAAATAAAAAATAATAAAAATAAAATTAAAAAAGTGTTCTAAATGATAGAATTTAGGATTTTGAATAGCACCACGTGTAAAATGAATAAAACGATGAAGATGAATAATATCTATAATTTTCACAACTCACAAAATAATAATAAAAAAATTATAGCGAAGTAATAAAAGAATATGCTTTTATAGTGTTCTATCAAGGTTCCTAAAGTTCTAACCTAATGATCTATGACATGCATTCTCACCTTGGGTAATTTTTAAGCCTAAGGATAAAAGGTTACTAGAGCTAAAATCTATTGCATAAAGTCATCCTCAATGAGTAGGTAGTCTACCAAATGTAGGGACTTAAATAGATAAGACAAGCTCTAGCCGAAGTTCTTGTGATATATGTACATCCAAATTACTATCACTATACAACTCCTATAAATCTAAAGTTTACTCAGACTCGATTATAAGGCCTCACTCATGTTATGTATGATTAGTAGTATGTGAGGGAACAAACAAATCTTATACAAATCAAATAATAAAAATGTGCAAGGAAAAAAAAATAAAAATCAACAAAATAAATTACAATGAGAAGTGTGATAAAAAGAAAATAAAATAATAGAAATTAAAATTATTTTAATTTAATTTTTTAAAAAACATTTATTTAATTTTTTTTCAAAAAATAAATTTTAAAATAAAAAACTTAAAATTAAAATTAGTAAATTAGTTACATGAACTTTTTTTTCAAATTTAAATTTAAACTAATCTATCTAAAAAAACTAATCCTATCTTTAAAAACAAAATAAACTAAATCTAATCTAATTAAATCAAATCTTAACTATAATTTAAAATTCAAATTTAAATGTATTAATGTTTTTAAAATATAATCTAAACTAATCTAATCAATCTACAAAATTCAAATCTAGCGAATCCTTATTCCGCTGCTCTTCAAATCTCTACAAAATCTATACAAAATCTTTGTAAAATTCCTACAGGTCACACAATTCTGTAGTAATCTTATTAATCTAATTCTTCAAAAATTAAAAATTAAATGCATTAAAATAGTATAATTCAAAATGACAAAAACACACAAAACACAAAACGAATGACAGAAACAACTGACATCATTTAATAAACAATTAAAATGTAATTTTTTTTATTATTAGTGTTTAACCTTATTAATGATGAAAATTGAAATTAAACATATTATTATTATTTAACATTATTTTAGTTTATACATTTAAAGGTACAATCAAATACTAAAAGTTGGCTCACATTAAATAAATTTAAGTTAATAATACATTTATATTTAAGAGTAAAATTAGACTCTAACTTTGTAAAAAGTAACACGATCTAATCAATTTTCACCCGGTACGCAAGCAGCTTAAAAATGTGCACGAAATAAAATAATAATCTTAGACTATGTTTATTTGTATTTTTTTTAAAAAAAACTAAAATAAAACTAAAAATACATAACAATGTCAAGATGTACTGTTTCTGAAATAATTTATATTTTAACGTAAACAGAGGAGATATTATTGAATTATATTACAACAAAATATCAAGTTATAGAATGTAAAATTAATTTTTATTAAATAAATTACGATTTATCACATTAAATAAATAAATAATACTATAATAAATTGAAAACAAAAACTAAAACATTATAACAGGATAAAATTTTCATATAACATTTTCCTTTTACTTTAAATATAAGTTTAGCTTTATATTAGTTATAGATAGATATAATACACGCATTATGTTTTATTAATTTAGTATTCTTTTTTTAATTTCTTTGATTTTCTAATAGAAAAGGTACTGGGTACAAAGGCTTTTCATGTTATATAAAGAATATTTAAAAATAAAATGTATTTTATTTCATTTTTATTTTTCTTTTGGTGACCGTTATGTTCTCATTTCTGTTACTCCAGATTTCGCGCCTTGGGCCTTGGGCGAGTTCATCCATAAAACGAATATAAATTTGACTTTGTGAAGCGTCTTTGTGCAAAGCGAAAACCCTTATACTCTTGAGGGTTTAGATTTGTGAGAGTGAAACCATTTGATTAAGTTGCTGAAGTTGCTGAAGTTTTTAAGATTGATAGCAATGGCACAAATCCCGGAAAATGAAGAGGTGGCTCCGCGTCATATTCCGCCGTTGAACACGTCGTTGTATGTTGGTGATCTTGACGATCACGTCAGCGATACGATGCTCACAAATCACTTCAACCAGGTTGGTGAAGTCGTTTCCGTTCGAATTTGCATGGACACGCTCTCTCGTCAATCCCTCGGTTACGGCTACGTTAATTACACTAATCACGAGGACGGTTTGTTTCTTCTTTCCTTTCTATCTTTATTGATTCTTGAACTTGAAATGATTTGATATTTGATATTTGATACGATAGGATTAGTCGCGTCTGTTATTGCTTCTTGAATCTTGCTTACAAAAATATTGGTATCTTATTAATCTTATAACTATCATGCAGCCAAAAAAGCAATTGAAGTGCTGAATTTCACTTGTTTAAATAACAAACCCATTAGGGTAATGTTTTCTAATCGGGACCCTAGCGCTCGGAAGAGTAGTACTGCTAATATTTTTGTCAAGGTGCCTCTACCTTATTTTTAACCTTTCTCTCTGCGTTACTAGTTTTTTTAATCAGTTATTGAGTCTTGAAGTTTCTTGATGGTGCAGAATTTGGATAAGGAAATAGATAACAAGGCTTTGCATGAAACCTTTGTGGCTTTTGGAAATATTCTTTCTTGCAAGGTCGCAGTGGATCCTTCTGGTCAGCCTAAAGGCTATGGTTTTGTGCAATTTGAGAAAGAAGTATCTGCACGAGAAGCGATTGACGAGTTAAATGGCGCGATAATCTATGATAAACAGCTCTATGTGGGTCAATTTCGGCGAAAGCAGGAGAGAGAGAGTGCTCTGAGGGATGGAAAGTTTAATAATCTATATGTGAAAAACCTATCGGAGTCGGTAACGGAGGGTGACTTGAACATAGTTTTTGGAGAATATGGACCCATTACTAGTACTGTAGTGATGAGAGATATAGATGGTATATCGAAACGTTTTGGTTTTGTCAATTTCGCAAATGTTGATGATGCTGCAAAAGCTTTAGAGGCACTTAATGGAACGATTTTGGATGGTAAGGAGTTGTATGTAGGAAAAGCCCAGAAAAAAAGTGAAAGGCAGCTTGAACTGAAAGAACGATATGGGCAGACTTCCAAGGATGCCTTTGGTGTGCATCCCGGTTCAAACTTGTATCTCAAGAACTTGGACGATAGTGTTGATGATGAAAAACTCTGCGAGCTGTTCTCTGTGTTTGGTTTAATAACCTCGTGCAAGGTGTGTGTCTTCTATTGGTTCATAACTGCAATGGTCAAATCTTCATCTTCGTGAAATGTTTCTTTTATTGCCTGCAGATTATGCGAGATCCACAGGGAATTAGTAGAGGATCTGGATTTGTTGCATTTTCATGTCCTGACTCTGCAACTTGGGCTGTAAGTATAATAATGTTGTTGACTATCCTTAGCTAATCGACGAGGAACTTTAATGCTCATATTCAAAGTCTGTTGATTCTTGTAGCTTTCTGAGATGAATGGTAAAATGGTTGCTGGAAAGCCTCTATATGTAGCCCATGCACAGAGGAAAGAAGAGAGAAGAACAAAACTACAGGTAACACCATGCAACAATTGGCAATTAACTATATGCTTTATAATTACATTGTGGTCAACTTTAGAAGAAAAATTTCTGCATCAAGTCCATCTTTAATTGTAGTTATTTATTTTGGGTACTTCCACATCTCTTTACTTTTAGTTAATATTACACACAAGAAAAATTTAGAACTCGTAGATCAAATTCACAGATCCCACTAACAGATATACCTCGTTTTATGTTATAAATACTGTTGCTGCATTCATGGAATTGGAAGCTATGGAATTATTTAGTTGAGAATAATCACGCCTTTATCTTGTTCTATTAGAATGATCTGGTGGAAGGAAAACTAGTTAATACATCAGTTTTCACTTGAAATCTGAAAAAACAAATATAGGCATCTTGACTAACAATTGTAGATATTGTAGGCTGCATATTGTTGAAATTACAGAAATTTAGGCAGAGGAGGAAAGGAAATATAGAAGAGACTATTAGCAATATTCCCTTACATCGGTCTCCTTCATTTGTATTAACAATTAATTCTTAATCCTCCTTAAACAAGGAAACAAATCATGAATTATTAAGTTACCGAAGCTCTCCAAAGAGAAGATTCAATAGTGTTATGAGATATTTCCTGTATGTTGACATGAATGATTAACACACATTAGAAGGTCTTAATACTCTGTACTGATGAGATATTTCTTCGCATATTATTTACTTATTTCATACAGGAACAATTTTCGCAAACAAAACTTCTTGGGACAATTGGACCTCGAATGCCACTGTACCACCAACCTCCGGGTGCTCTTGGGATGGGACCACCTTTTTTCTACCGGCGACCACCTCAAGTAATAAAAAAGAAATTGTTATCTTTATTCTTCAATTTTCACTGTACCAGCCTCCTTGTTTTTGGTAAATAAAATGTGAATTTAAATTTCTATATTAGCGCGTCAACTACCATGTCTAGTAGCCCACCTATATAACTACATATTAATATAATACCTCAGAAATAGGTGTGATTGGTTGGCATGCTATTCCTCCATCGTCTGCTACTTGTCTTTGTTGCATATTAGATGAATATTTGATTTTCATGTATTGAATTTATCATTACAAATTGAGTAATCATCCAATAAATATAGGCTGGATTTGGATTCCAGCAGCAATTCATTCTTGGGGTTCGAGGACCTCAACAAGGTCAACAGGGGCAGCGCCCAGGTGGACACGGAGGAGCACGGTCTATGCAACAACTTCAACAGCCAATGCCATCCATGCAGCCAATGCAAATCGGACATGTCTATGCATTTTCTCCTGGACCTGTTTTTCAGCAAATGCCCATTCAAACCCTTACTACATCCCTTGCAAGTGCTTCTCCTGAACAACAGAGGATAGTAAGACCTGTTTCTGAGCCTTTATTGTTTACTGTGCAATAGGAAATTTTTACACTGACTCTTGTGTGAATGGTTTGCTAGATGCTTGGTAAAACTTTATACCCGCTAGTTGAAAAACTGGAGCATAATGCAGCAACAAAGATTACAGATATGATTTTGCAGATGGACCAAGCCGAGGTGTTACATCTGATTGAGTCACCAGATGATCTTAAGGATAAAGTTACCGAGGCCATGAATTTGTTGAGAGATATTGAACTGAAGCAATCAAACAACCCAGCTGATCACCTGACTTCTCTCTCTCTCTCCGAATGACAATGTTGTTGTCTTAATTGAAAGAGAGCTTAATTTGGAGTTAAAAAAGTCTAAGAAGATTAATTACATATGCCGAGAGAATTTAGACTTTAATAAGTTTCATTAGGATTTAATTATTATGTTTAATTTTTTTTTAGTATTAATCATTACTTATTTTGAGTTTTTATTTAGGATAAAATCTTGTTAGTTTATTTAGTTTATTTGAATTTAGGCTTTTTAGTACAAGAAGCTCATTAGAGTTTATGTTAGTATTGATTTACAAGCATTAGACATATATAAGTTCTTGTAAACATACTTTTAATTAGTTTTTGAATACGAATTGAGATTTTTCTTGTGAGAGCGTATGACTCTAAATTTTTGAGTGAGTCAATTTTTTTTTATCTTATCAAGAGTCCAAGACTCTTGTGGCAATCGTTACTTACGTTACTTAACTTATTAATCTTGCGATTGTGGTGCCATTTTTTTATCTCTATTCTATTTTTATTTTTTATTAATTTTTTTTTATTTCAATTCCTATTTGTGTTCTAATAATTTCATTTTTATTATGTAAAATCCAATTCAATCCAATCCAAGATCATTTAATTTGGTAACACGGTTTCTCATTGTCATTAAGGATTCACTTATTGATTTGCGGTTTGTTTTGTTTTCTCTTCAATATACTTTGGTGGTTTGATATGACTGCATCCGTTCAAACTACTTTTTTCTTTTTTTTTTCTTCAAAAAAACAAAGATGTTTCACTTATTAAGTAATCCAGACATAGTCCTTGAAGTTTCAGAGCTCTCTTTTCAATCCTTTTAATCTGGGTTTTGAGATAAAATTAAAATAAAACAATGTATGTTTGAATCGATAAAAATAAGAATAAAATGAGTAAATTCATTCTATATGTTTGGACGGATTAAATTATAAATTGTAGACTATTTTTGGCTTTAGCTCTATCATTTGTAAGAAATTCACTGGACAAACCGTGATATTTATGCTTCTCTCTCACCTTGGAGATGCTAGAGGGTAACTGCGTTCGACTCCCATTACTCCACACATTCAAGCTACAGCCAGCACACATTCAAGCTACAGCCAGCAGTTGTTACAGAAGTTCTTAAATGGGAACAAGCTCCTGTTACAAAAGTTCTTAAATGGGAACAACCTCCTGTTAGCATGGGGAAGTATTAAACTTACTCATGTGTGGAAGCTGAACTTTTATTGCAAGTTAGTCCTCAATGGTCCACGTAAAAACTTCCTCTCATAATTTAGTAAAATATCACCCCTTATTAACAAAAAATTCAATGGTCAAGATGAATGATCTGATACTTCTTGTTAAAAAGTGAGATTGAAAAATTATAATATTGCACAATGGTCCTTATAAACATTAGGGTGCAGGGAGCAATGGTTGCTCGTGGTGTTTGTTTATGGCTCTGCTGGCTAGTGCTAAGGATATGTTGTGAAGATGCGGTGGTGGATCGTGGTGTTTGGGTTCACTATGCCAGAAATTGGCTTTTGGAGTGCTAAATTATATAGCAGTTAGTAAAAATCGCTTTGTATAAAATACTAAGTAAAAATCGCTTTGTATAAAATACTAAGAGAGCAGTTCCATCTTAACAGCTCTCCAAATTTAACTTCTTAAAGCGGTTCCACAGGAACTGCTCCCTAATATATACTTCTGAGAGCGGTTCATTTGGAACCACTTTTTAATATGTACTTCTGAGAGCAGTTCATCTAGAACCGCTCTCTAATATGTACTTCTGAGAACAGTTTATCTGGAACCGTTCTGGTAATTGTATTTTGGAGAGCGGTTGTTGTAACACCTTGGATTTAATTTCAATTTAATAATAATTTCACAAATTAGAATAACCAATTTTCATAAAATACTTCGAAATAAGGGAAAGGTTTCAAATTAATATCAAATGACTGCTACAAGACTAGTTCAGTTTCAACAATTCCAAAATAAAAGCTAAGTCCTATAGCAGTCCATCCATCCCTTCACTGAGTCCGGTGCTGATCGTCTTGATTACTTGAAAAATGAATGTAAGGGTGAGTACTCTACACTACCTAAAAACACACAATCAACGTAAAGTCTCACCTCTAGAACATTTCTAATACATTAAACAAACATAATCATAAGCAGCATTATCACACAGCTCATGTCAATTTAACACAGCATTATCACACAGCCAGCAACACTTACTGTGGCACTGTGATCACAAATTTCCACCATGAATGGTCGCCGGTTACCCTTACCTCACAGATACCACGTGGGCAGTCACGGGTTGCTCAGCAAAAGTAATGGTTAGAGGTCTAGTTAGGAAGAGAGTGTGTGGTCCGTGGTGCACCCATTCCACAGTCGATGTCACGACCACTCCCCCTTTCCCATGGTATTTCTACCGTCCTCATCTCTCACACCCCCTGTGTATCACTGAACCATTCACATTACAACGGCGCTAACACGCCCATTCACACATATTCCATTCACGCATGCAGTAATCATGCTTACGTACGGCACACAACCTACAATTATCATTCATATTACATAGCCCTTAGCCCACATTTTCAAAATTTTCATTCAAATATACGGCACAAGTGCCCATACCCATTCACAACACTCGACATACATGCCCTCATTCTATCACACAACATTTACTTACAATTCACATCCATCAACTTTGGGTCAACACACATAATGTTCACATATCACGACATATGGCCTACATTACATTTCTCAGCAATTTCTGACCCACTAACTCAGCCACAACACAATATTCAACAAAATAACAACAATTCATGCACAAAAGAGTAGAATGGAGTCCCCCCTTACCTTGGATTGAAGACCCACACTCGGATTCGACCATAGACGTGCTCCCTACATAGATTTTGGCCTAAAACACATGGAAGAACTCCATGAGAACCTAAGGAAACTCAGAAACAAAGAAAAAGGTATGAGAAACGGAACCCTAACCATTAAAACTCACCTCCAAGCGTTTCTCACACGAATTTAACCTTCAATCAATCTCCTGAACGGCTTTGGAGGCAATTTAATCGGTGTAAAATGGTTTGAAAATGAGAGAATCCAAGGAATTTCGAAGGGAGAGGGAGAAATAACCCTCCCCGAACCCTAAACCCTTTTAAATCCTTTTCTGCTTGCGACACGCCCTCACGCTGCAGCGAAAATATCAGATGAAATTGCACCCTAATTTCTGTAGAATCTTACTACAGCGAGACCCTCTCGCTACAACGAGAAGGTGACAGTTTCAATCCTTTCTCCCAGGGCCCTCTTGCTACAACGATAATCCTCTCGCTGCAGCGAGAAAAGCCCAGTATTACGCCCTACACTTAGGCACTTAACCCATTTCAGCCCTATCCAATCATGCATACACACACACACACACACACATATATACACACATCTACAACATACATATATGTACATATATTCATACTCATTACACACAAAACACCATCATCACGCATCCAATGCAAATTTTTAACATCCATTCTTATACACACATATATGTGCCTTTAGATTTTATATAAATAACAATAATTAATATTATCAAAATTTAGGACGTTACAGCTGTTAAATAACCGCTCTCAGAAGCGCTATACTTGAGAAAGCAGTTCACACGTGGAACTGCTCTTACAACTTTATAGAGCGGTTGACAAGTAGAACTGCTCAGAAAGGTGTAGATTAAAGAATAGTTATTTCTTAACCACTCTTAGATGTTACAATTTTTAAATTAAACCCTAAGCCCTAATCTGGTTATCCCTGTCACAGCGCCAAGTCTGTACTTCAAATTTTTGTCCTTGTTTAGTGTTTTCTGAGAAATTTTTGCAGAAGAACAAGTACCATTGACATCGCATTCATAATTTTAAGGTATATTCATAATCGTTTCTTTGCTTTCTGCTTATGTTTGGACTTTCGCACTGTCTCATTCTCTCTATTCACTGAAATATACTTGTATTATTGACGTTGAACAGTTACAGACGTCTGTCCTCCATAAGTGGCTTCAGGTGAACTGCACAAATTAGTAGAACTTTTTTCATTTCAGGTTAGTGCTGTTGTGTTTGTATGAACTGAATATATTCAAATTTTAACCATTGTTGCCTGACAGAGAGCATGAAATTAGTTTTTATTTTGTAAAAGTTGATTTGAAAAGGTTGAACCTTAGGTTAGTTAACCTCTGAAATATTTGAATGATTTTTTAGGATTTGTTAAACATGATAATAAGACACTGGTTAATTATAATGCAAGAGATTAATGTGAAAATTCAACACTAGTTGACTGTAATGCAGATGATTAATGTGAAAATGCATTTGATTGTTGTGAAAATTAATTTTCTGAATTGAAGTCTCATGTTTTGTTGTGTTTTTTTTTTTTTTTGGTTGTTGTTCCAATATAAACAGAAAGCAGGGAACATGTTGTTATATATGTTGTTCTGGGAATTGAAATAAGTATGTGTTATATATGTTGTTCTGGGAATTGAAATAAGTTTATGTATTGAACAAGATATTGTTGTTTGTTTTGCCCCTGTTATGTATATTTGCTCTGTGTATGAATGAAATTGATGTTCTGTCTTATAGAATGTTATGAATGCATGATTATTGTTAGTGATTAGATTTTTAGGGTATGATTTGAAATCTAAAATTGAGTGAAACCTTAGTTTCCCGTTTGAGATTGAAAATAATCATTATTTTCAATCTCAAATTGTCCAAGTTGGATAGTTTGTGAACAAACTTATTCATTCATTGGTTAGCATTTGCTTTTCATAATGTTGTAATTAATACTTAACAAAATTTGAGTTTGGAGCTTTCTCATTGTCTCTTGGTGCATGCTTGATTGAGGTAAATCATCTCATATTTAAGTTGTGTACTAGGAGACTAATGCGAAATACTGCCCAAATTTTGTCAAGTAAAAAATACAACATTTAAGTAGCAATTGTTAATTAAGGTATGAAAAAGTTTGTTCTCAAATGGGATAGAGCCCTACCATGTGAGACTTAATAAGACATTCACATTTGTAAATATCTTTACTGTAGTTGAAGCAAATATGGATCAAAGTTGGATGGTAGCTGATCGTTTAAGTGAAGAATATGAAGATGGAGTAAAAAAGTTTATTAGATTTGCGATTAAGCATGCAACTAATCTCAACCATATTCCTTGTCCTTATTAGTGTTGTTTGAATATGTTGCAAGTAAGTGGTTACTGCTAATATGTTAATATATTCGTTATACATAAAGTTGTATATGAATTCTCCTTTAATGACATGCAAGTTTATGTTATATTTAATGTAGGAAACCCTTTCACAGGTCACTCTAGACACTGAGTCTTAATCAATAGCCTGAAATGACATACTCTCTCAAGCACTTAGTGTAAGAGAGCATCCAGGTCGTGTGAGGGCTGTAGGTTTTGGGGTGACTAAAAAATTTGCATTTAGGCTAGCAGCAACATCATGTCCACATCCATCATCTACCGAGTGGCTAAACATGAAGCATTGGATAGCACATTTGACCAATATAGTGACACAATTGACAGGGGGTTAGGGACTGCCCCCATTCATGTCAGGTCAGATGCCGTTCAACCCTATTGCTTCCCTACCACCATGTATGCCACTCCTTTTAATATTGCTCCTCAAATGCAACCAACGGCGGACATTGGTCCAAAAATGATTGGAGATGCACCTTCTACCAGCCATAGAGGCAGCTGCACACCAATTGCATCTGTTGACATTCCAGAGGTATTTAAACTCCACTAATTCATTATTTACCTTTTAATGTTTACACATTTTTTATTTAATTAGAAAAGAATATAACAAACTTGTTTTTGAAGGTGATCATGACTATTTGCTATACTTGAACACTCCTTTTTGCCTGGTTACAAGAAGGAGAGTATATCATACAATAGTTGAGGACTTCTTACATAATATGACTCCTTACTTGGTACTTATGTTTCTTGGCCATTTTACCTAATCACTTTAAGACCCAAGGTATGTATGCAAGCTTCTTTATAGTTTGGAAGACTAGATGTTACAATTAATACATATATCTCTTAGGTTGCCCCTTCATCAAGTAAAGGGTTAGGGAAAGAGACAGACTACTCAAAAGAGTCCATTGCTGGTCCATCCAATAAAGGTAACAATGCTTGTGTATCATAAGAGATTCTTCAGTTGACAGAAGCCCAAGGTACTGAATACTTGGATATGATGAAGCTTTTTGTGAGAAGTGATCAAGTCATTGATACAACTACAATTCATCTGACAACTCTACACTGGAGTAAAGAATTTTATGACATTGTGGGGGAAGGAAAACATTTTAGAGGTCATACGTCGACATTGGTTGAGTGCCTCTAGCATTAACCTTTACATATGGTAAATTACTTTACAAATTTTGTAATTCTTTAGCAATTTATAACTTTTTGTACATTTCATTGTATAATTCATTTCAATTCTACTTTTGCAATACAAGATATTTGTGTGAATCTTACTTGCATGGGACAACAATGGCAAAAAGATTCTCATTTATATATCCATATGAAATAGACGAAAAGCTCAACCTGAACCCACATCGACATATAGCTAAAATATTGAAGTGTCATATGGGTGAAGATCACTTGATTTTTGCACCTTATAATGTTGGGTAAGTCAATCTGATTGAGACTCTGCTTTATGTTTTATAAATTAGCATATAACTTTTAATTCTTGTAATCTTAACCTTATGTTTATACTCTTGGTAAGCAATATTGGGTCTTGGTTGCAATCAATACCTCTGACGAGACTATGTATTATATGGATCCTTTACGCAAGCAGCTAAAGATTAGAACACATATGCAGAACTTATTTAATAAGTAAGCATTCATTTATGTCAAACAACTATGATTAATGTTAAGTGGTTCAAATGTATCTAAGTTCTTTCACGCACCATTGTTAGTGCTCTTGTGACGTATTGAGTAGAGAGGAAAGTGCAGCCCTCTAGGACAAAGATGCATCAAACAAGATGGGTCACTGTACAGGTAACACTATATCATACAATATGTTTTTAATTTTTAGGTAAATATTAATACCACTGTATATCTATCTTAGTTATTGCTGGTTTATTTGTTTTTATCTTCCACACAGTATCCAAAGCAAACAAATAATGATGACTATGGATATTATGTGTCTACTCATTGGGGATGCTTTGCATCATGGACAAACTATAATCCCAGTTAATGTAAGACTAACTGTCTGCCATATGCTTATTATTTGACTTAATTAATTAATTAATTTTTATGTTTTATTGTTTTGTATTCAGTACTTTCTAGAGGTGCAAATGCCAACTTTTCATGACAATAGAATTCATCAAGTGCAAAAGGAGTGGTGTGCATATCTGTACCATGGATATTTAAAGGAGACATTAAGCACAGTAGACTTGTAGTATTTTTTTACAATACTTAGACAATTTTCTTTCAAGGCATTAGGCAAAAAGTGTAAATATGAGATTATTTTCGTCCTGTCAATGTAAACTCTAATTGTAATCTGTACATGTGAACTGTAATTGAATAATGTAATGTGCAATTGCTTTGAAATTCTAGGACTTTATTTGTAATTTATATTATGATTGAACTGGTTCTGAATACTGTATGCTTCATCAGGTATGCTAAAAATTGAAATTATTGTAGTTTTATTAAAATAATTCAATAAATTTCTTAACTTTGGAGAGCGGTTCACATAAAATCGCTTTGCAAAGTTCACTTGTGAGAGTGGTTTACCAAATAACTGCTCTCAGAACTACCATAAAGAGAGCAGTTAAAGGAAACCGCTCTCAAAATTGAACTTTGTAGAGCGGTTACGAAAGAACTACTCTTATAAGTGCATGATAAGAGAGCGATTAATTATGAACCGCTCTTTTTGGTCCATCTTTTGAGAGCAATTCACTCATAATCACTCTGCAAAATGCTATATGAATAGGGAGCAATTACGCGGTTAACTGCTCTCTTAAGTTAACTTCTGAGAGCGGTTATGTGAGTAACTGCTCTCTAAAGTATACATTTCAGAGCGGTTAAATAACCGCTCTCCAAAATTCAAGACATTGCATAGCGCGGCCTTTGATAGCACTTATAATCGCTCTCTATGAACAACCGGAATCGCTCTAACATCTCATTTCTAGCATAGTGGTTTTGGCTGATGACGGGTGTATTAGTGTTTCTCACAATGGTCTTGGTTGAGATCTTGATAATATTCTACTCTTAAGAGGACGACCAAAGTAGTAGAGGATCTGGATTTATTGCATTTTCATGTCCTGACTCTGTAACTTGGGTTGTAAGTTTAATAATGTTGTTGACTATCCTTAGCTAATTGGCGAGGAACTTTAATGCTCGTATTCAAAGTCTATTGATTCTTGTAGCTTTCTGAGATGAATTGTTGACTATCCTTAGTTAATCGACGAGGAACTTTATGTTAGATTATTTTAATAATCTTATTTAGTGTTCAATGCAACTTATGATATGACTCTAATTAATGATTTAATGTGATGGTGGTTAAATATAAAATATAGAGTCATTGAGGGTATAATGGTAAATATAATTATAAGGAAACTCTCCCCTTTCCCTTCAGAAAAATAAAATAGCAGTTACCAAATATAGGTTACGGGCATTCTCTATTCTCTATCACTTTCACACTCTCTAAGTGTGCTCACGATAAACTCAAGAAATGAACTTTCTCTCAACCATCTGAGAGGAGCTGAAAAAGGAAGGAAGAGTTGGAGAAAATACAACGAGTTCAATGACTTGAAAGAGAGAGATAACATCAAGTAACAATGGATTCAAGTTATTGCTCTATAAACCCTTAATTATGTGAGAACCATGTATTGTATTGTGAGAACAACATAATTCAAGATTACATGGAAAATGGCTTTATTGAATAGAAATTACATAATGGAATAAGAAAATTGTAACAGTTGGTATCAGAGCAAGGTTGTGAATTTCGTTGATTCTCCATTAAAGTTTTCCCCAAAATTGCATGAACCCTAGATATTTTATATGATGGATTGACATAATTTTAATGTTAAATTATTTCATAAAAGATTGGTTCTCCATTAAAGTTTTTTCCAAATTACATGAACCCTAGATATTTTATATGATGGATTGACATAATTTTGATGTTAGATTATTGTTTTGGATTCAATAATTGAAAACCTTAAGGTTTTGGAAGCTAGAAACGTTAGGTTTTGAATCTGTAATATGAGCAGGGCCATGTATCAGTGAACAGGGCCATATATCAATGAGCAGGGCCATGTATTAGGGAGCAGGGCCACACATTAGGAACAAGCACGGCCATGCTTCAACGAAGCACAATGAAAGCATGGCCATGCATCAATTATAAGCACGGCCATGCATCAATTCTAAGCACAGCCATGCATCACGAAGTACGACTGTGCATCAAGTATAAGCATGACCATGCATTAGGAAGTACGACCATGTATCAAGTAAAAGCACAACCGTGCATAGTAATTTCATGGCAGAATAAGGAATATAATTCATAAATTTATAGATCATTTTAGAATTATATCAAAGTGAATTTTACTCAATAAAGTGATTAAATTCTAAGTTGTATGATCATAATGGAAACCTCATAATTTAGTGCTTAATTTTAAGGGTAGCTTGTTAGTCACTGTAATGCCCCAAATTTTGTAATCTTAATTATTGATTGATAATTATATAAAAATAAAGGTATTTTCATGTGTGCATTTTTAGATATATGCTATGAATATGTGTGTGTATGTGTGTGTGTGTGTGTGTGTGTGTGTGTGTGTGTGTATGCATGACTGGTTGGGCTGAGTGCAGGGCGAGATATTGGGTTGTTCTCGCTGTAGCGAAAGGGCCTTGGGAGGAAGAACCAGAAGTGTCACCATCTCGCTGTAGCAAGAAAACGACAGTCTAGGATGCATTTCTGGGTGCAATCTTGTTGTAGCGAGAGGGTCTCGTTGTAGCGAGATTCTGAAGAAACTAGAGTGAGTTTTCTCTGGTTTTTTTTGCTGTAGCGAGGGGACATGTCGTTGTAGCGAGGAGACCTCGTTGTAGCGAGAGTGTCGTGATCAGAGGGTTTTAAAAAGGGGGTTTAGGGATTTGAGATTCATTTCTCAAATTCCTTCCCAAAACTCTTCAATCCTCTCGACCCAGAACCCTTGTCAACCGATTAATTGCCTCCAAAGCCGTTCGAGAGCAAGATTGGGGCTTGGATTTATGTGGGGAACGCTTGGAAGTGAGTTTTTAAACAATTAGGATTTTCGTTTTCCTTCCCTTTCTCTGTTCTTGGTGATTTTTAGGGTTCTGATGGAATTCTTTCATGTGTTTAGGCCGAAAATCGTGTGGGGAGAATTTTCGTGGTTGAGTTCGAGCGTGGGTCTTCAATTCGAGGTAAGGGGAGACTTTTCCCTACTCTTTTATGTGTAATTTGCTGTTATTCTATAGAATTTTGTGATGTGGTTGAGTTAGAAGATAGAAAATTGCTAAGATATGTGATGTGAATTATGTACTAGATGTTGTGAATATTGAATGAATATTTTTTGAAAATATGGGCCTGAGGGCCATGTAATGTGAATGGAAATAAGCTAGGGGCCGTGTGTCTTGAATGAATTGTGGGCTATGTGTTATATGTATTGTGAAATTGAAATATGGGCCTAGTGCAGTCATGTGCCTTATACTGAAATGTGTGTGACTGGGGCGTGTAGCGCCGTCGTAATGTGCTGTGAATGGTTCAGCGATACATTGGGAGTGTGGGAAATGAGGACGGTAGAAATACCTTGGGGAAGAGGGAGTGGTGGTGACACCGACTTTGGAACCGGTGCACCACAAGCCGCACACTCTCTTCCTGACTAGACCTCTAACCATTACCTTTGCTGAGTGACCCATGACTGCCCACGTATGCATGGGTTTATGATTTGTGCTTGTGGACGTGATAATGTTGCCTGTGCCTGTATTTGTTTAATGTATTGGCAATGTGCTAAAGGTGAGACTCTATGCTTAATTGTATGTTTTGGTAGTGTAGAATACTCACCCTTACATTCTTTTTTCAGGTAATCAAGGCGATCAACACTGGACTCAATGAAGGGGTGGATGAAACTGCTATAGGGCTTAGGATATTATTTTGAAAACTTTTGTATTTGGAATAAGTCCTATATCAACTGTTCGATATAATTTGTACACCCTTTCTTTATTTGAAATGCTTAATGAACTTGGATTAAAAATAAAAATTTTATTATTTTAAAAATCTGCGAAATTATTTATTTATTGAAATTAAATTAAGGTGTTACAGTTACCAAAGTGGCCTGGCTTTAAAAGTTTGTTTAAGCATTTAATTGTGTATTGTAAATTTTTCAAAATTGTTTGATGCCATGTGGTAACATAAAGGGTGAACGATTTAGCTCATTAATTATAACGCTAGGAGATCATCTAAAGGTGAATCATTGCATATGATTAATGACATTAAGGAGACATGAAAACACTTCATAATATGTTTGTATATCAAAAGATGACTTGCATATTGGTTTGAGTGGCTGATGATTGGGCTAAACAAGTTTGATTCCAACTAGGTGTTATGGACTTAGACCTAGCAATCATTATGGAACAAGAGTCTACAACCATCACAGAGACCAGTACTGAAGAGGAAAAGACTCTTCATGAAGCTTGGAAAAGGTGAAACAGGCTAAGCTTGAGCTTGCTGAAGATGACTATGGTTGAAAATATGAAGCAATCAAAGC
This sequence comes from Abrus pulchellus subsp. cantoniensis, assembly GCA_024086825.1. Classification (NCBI taxonomy): domain Eukaryota; kingdom Viridiplantae; phylum Streptophyta; class Magnoliopsida; order Fabales; family Fabaceae; genus Abrus; species Abrus pulchellus. The sequence continues at coordinate 21,365,097 of CM044056.1, forward strand.
CAAAGACTGAAAATGCTAGGGAATTTATGGTAAAGGTAAAAGAGTATGCGCAATCGGACATTACTGACAAGTTCATTTCAGGTACCCTGTTGACTGAGCTAACTACTAAGAAGTTTGATTTGTCACAACCTATTCATGACCATGTGACTGACATGATCAATCAAGCAACAAATTTGAAATCAATGGGCATAGAGGTAAAGGAATTCTTTCTAGTACAATTCATTTTGAACTCACTCCCTCCTGAGTTTGATCAGTTCTAGGTGAATTACAACACCATTAAGGATAAATGGAACATACAGGAAAGTAGGACAACAAGGACAAGAAGGATAAAGCCTTATTAAAGGTTCGTGAATGCCAAATCCAAAAGGGCCAGAGGTGTTTCTTCTGAAAGAAGATTGGTCACTTCAAGAAAGATTGTCCGAAGAGAAAGGTTTGGTTCGAAAGGAAAGGTATATATATTATGTTTCAGTATGCTTTGAATCAAATATTATTGAGGCACCTAAAAATACCTGGTGGTTAGATTCTGATGCAACTACTCATGTGTCACACGTAATGTAGGGATTTCTTTCGATCCAGTCCATAAGCAGAACTGAAAAGTTCTTATACATAGGGAACAAAATGAAGGCACAGATAAAAGGAATAGAGACTTACAAATTGATCTTGCGTATTGGTTGCTACATAGATATAGAAAAGTGTCTTTATGTTCCTGAATGTGCTAGAAATTTGGTTTCTGTTGCAAAGTTAGACGAATTTGGTTTTAATTTTAAGATTAGAAATGGTACCTTTTCTTTGTATAAATACTCATACTATTTTGGATCTGGTACATTAATTAATGGTTTATATCATTTCAATCTTAACATTAAATTTGCTGAATCTCTGTTTCATGTTGAGAATGTTGTTATATTAATTTGAATGTGCGTAATGAAAGCTCTGTTTTCTTGTGGCATCAAAGGTTAGGTCACATATTCAAAGAAAGAATGATGAGGTTAATGAAAAGTAAAATTTTATCTCAGTTGGATTTTGCTGACTAGGATGTATGTGTGGATTGTATTAAAGGAAAATAAACCAAATACACATCAAAGAATCTAGCCACAAGAAGCAGTTAACTCTTAGAGTTGATACACACTAATATTTGTGGTCTGTTTGACATTTCATCTTGGGGTGGTGAAAGATATTTCACTACCTTTATTGATGACTACTCATGTTATTGCTATCTGTATGTGTTGCATGAAAAATCTCAATAAGTGGATATCTTACAGGTATTCATTGATGAGGTGGAAAGGCAACTAGATAGAAAGGTAAAAGTTATGAGGTCAGATAGAAATGGTGAATATTATGGAAATTTTGATGAAAGTAGACAATGTCTTGGTCCATTTGCGAAATTTCTAGAAAGTTGAGCTATTTTAGAGATGGTTTGGCTGAAAGGCAGAATCATACTATTTTGGAGATGGTTAAAAGTATGTTGAGTTACAGTTTTGTACCTATATCTTTGTGGATGTACGCATTAAAGACTGTTGCATATCTACTTAACAGAGTTTCTAGTAAGGCAGTTCCAAAGACTTCTTATGAACTGTGGATAGGAAAGAAACTCAATTTAAGACATCTTCATGTCTGGGGTTGTCTAGCAAAAGTAAAAGTGTATAATTTACATGAAAAGAAGCTTGATGCTAGAACCATTAGTGATTATTTCATAGGCTATCCTGAGAAATCAAAGGGCTATAGATTCTACTGTCCTAACCATAGTATGAGAATATTTGAGTCTAGAAATGCAAGGTTCATTGAAAATGATCAGTTTAGTAGGAATAGTGAAATATGAAAGGTGGAAATTAAAAAGGCACATGCAAAAACTCCTGTGATTAGTGTCTATTCTCAAGTTGTTTCTCTTGTTGTATCACAGTCACACAACATAAGGAGACAACAAGTTAATGTTCCAAACCCATAAGAACAACATATAGAGGATGAACTAGTTGACAATGCGCAAGTCATAAGCGAGCAAGAAGAAGGTAAACCACAGGAGATAACATTAAGGAGGTTTGTAAGGCAGAAAAGACTTGCTATTTCAAATGATTATATGGTTTACTCACTTTAGCATGAATGTGACTTGAGTATTAATGAGGATCTAGTCTCATTTAAGCAAGCCATGGAATGTAACAATTCTGAAAAGTGGTTGAATGCCATGAAAGAAGAGATAAAATCAATGAGTGACAACAAGGTATGAGATCTAGTCAAGTTGCTTTAAGGTTTAAAATGAGTCAGTTGCAAGTGGGTCTTTAAGACCAAACATGACTCAAAAGGCAACGTTGAGACATACAAGGCTAGACTTGTTGCTAAAGGATACACTCAAAAGGATGGCATAGACTATAAAGAGACTTTCTCTCTGGTTTCAAAGAAAGACTCTTTAAGAATTGTTATGGCTTTGGTGGCTCATTATGACTTAGAGCTCCACCAAATGAATGTAAAGACTGCTTTTATGAATGGTGACTTGGAAGAGGAAGTTTATATGGATTAGCCAGATGACTTCTTGACCACAGGTAAAGAAAGTCTAGTGTATAAGTTAAAAAAATCAATATATGAGTTGAAACAGGCTTCTAGACAATGGTATCTTAAGTTTAATGATACCATCACGTCATATGATTTTGTAGAGAACACCGTTGACCAGTGTATCTATATGAAGGTTAGTAGGAGCAAGTTCATCATTTTAGTCCTGTATTTTGATGACATTCTTCTTGCTACTAATGATGTTGGGTTGTTGCGTGATGTAAACGAGTTTCTCTTTAAGAACATAGAGATGAAAGATATAAGTAAGGCTTCCTATATGATTAGAATAGAAATATTCTGTAATAGATCACAAGGATTATTGAGATTGGCTCAGAAAAGCTACATCAACAAAGTATTAGAGAGATTTAAAATGGAAAAGTGCTCATCAGGGGTAGTTCCAATTAAAAAGGGGGATAAGTTTAGTGAAATGCAATGTCCCAAGAATGAGTTGGAACGAAAAGCAATGGAATCTATTCCCTATGCATCAGTGGTTGGGAGTTTAATGTATGCTCAAACATGTACTCAGCCTGATATCGATTTTGCTATTGGAATGTTAGGCCGATATCAAAGTAATCCCAGAATGGACCACTGGAGGGCTGCAAAGAAAGTCCTTAGGTATTTACAAGGTACTAAGGACTACATGCTTACTTATAAGAGATCTAGTCACCTAGAAGTGGTGATTCGGACTATACTAGATGTGAGACTCAAGGAAATCGACCTATGGCTACATTTTCTTTTGGCTAGAGGTACGATTTCATGGAAGAGCATAAAAAAATCCATTATTGCTACATCTACCATAGAAGCAGAATTTGTGGCGTGCTTTGAGGCTACTATTCATGCTTTGTGGCTGTAGAACTTTGTCTTAGGGTTTGGTATTGTTGATAGTATAGAAAAGCTGCTAAGAATATACTGCGATAATTCTGCAACTATCTTCTTCTCTAAGAATGATGAGTATTCAAAGGGAGCAAAGCATATGGACTTAAAATACTTATCAGTGAAAGAAGAAGTATGGAAACTAAAAGTGTCTATTGAGCATATTGGTACTGATTTGATGATAGCGGATCCACTAACTAAGGGATTTCCCCCTAAAATGTTTTCTGGCCATGTTAGAAGAATAGGCGTTATAGACAAGTACTTGTTAGCATGATTGTGTGATTCACATTTATATGTATAGATTATTTTACTCATATTATTGTAGACACTTTTGGAAATTCAATAAAAATATTGCTTCTACTTGTTTACTTGTTATCTGAATTGTGTTCATGTATATGTATAGCTGAGTGTTAAAAATATATCAGAGTTGCAATCTATAGTATGACTGATTAAAGCTATCCTGATTTGAGTTGGTTTTGTGATACTTGGAAGGAATCATGTCGCTAAATGACTTGTGACTGCCATGATCCGATCAATTCAAATCATTGAAAGATGATGATTTGATAATATCAATGATATATACACTTACAGTTCATTGAATCTTCAAGTTGTCACATAGGCCAAGTGGGAGATTGTTAGATTATTTTAATAATCTTATTATAGTGGCCTATGTAACTTGTAACACCTTACTTTCAATATTCATTAAATAATAGTTTCACAAATTCGAGATAATGAAAGTTCCATTTCAAATAAAGTTCTCAACCCATAATTTCATCAAATATTTCAAATAACAAAAAGGGGTTACAATCTTCATCAAATCACTACTACAGGACCCTTTTTAAATACATTATTTTCAAATTTATATCCTAGTCCTATAATAGTTCCATCCACCCCTATTACTGAGTCTGGTGCTGATCGTCTTGGTTACCTGAAAATGAATGTAAGGGTGAGTACTCTACACTACCTAAATACACACAATCGGCATAAAGCCTCACCTCCAGCACATTTCCAATACATTTATGCAGATATAACACAAACAACATCATCCTCCATTATATTTCAATACATTAAACAAATACAATCACCGGCAGCATCATCATATCCATAAACACAATTCATAAACCCATGCATACGCACATCAGCCACACTCACATTGACACTGTGATAACAGATTTACACCATGAATGGTCGCTGGTTACTCCTACCTCACAGATACCACGTGGGCAGTCATGGATTGCTCAGTAAAGGTAATAGTCAGAGGTCTAGTCAGGAAGAGAGTGTGTGGCCTGTGGTGCACCTATTCCACAGTCGGTGTCACTACCACTCCCATACCCCCAGTGTATCGCTAAACCATTCACAGCATATTACAACGGCGCTAATACGCCTATTCAAACATATATTCCATTCACTAATACAATAATCATGTTTACACATGGCACACAACCCACATTACATTAAAATACACGGCACTAGGCCCACATTCATTTCACATTACATGGCACATAGCCAATATTCATCTATATTACACAACATTTACATACAATCCATATCCATCAAGTTCAGGTCAACACACATAATGTTCACATATCACGGCTCATGGCCAACATTACATTTCTCAGCAATTTCCTACTTACTAATTCAGTCATAACACAATATTAAGCAAAATAACAACAATTCATGCACAAAAGAGTAGGACAGAGTTCCCTCTTACCTTAGATTGAAGACCCACAATCGGATTTGACCACGGACGTGCTCCCTACACAGATTGCGGCCTAAAACACATGGAAGAATTCCATGAGAACTCCAAGAAATCGAGAAACAGAGAAAAGGGTATGAGAAACGGAACCCTAACCATTAAAACTCACCTCCAAGCTTTCCCCACACGGATTTGACCTTCAATCAAGCTCCCGAATGGCTTTGGAGGCAATTAATCGGTAGAATAGGGCTTTGAGCATGAGAGGATCAAAGGGATTTTGAAGGGAGAGGGAGAAATTACTCTCCCCGAACCCTAACCCCCTTTAAATCCTTTTCTGGTCGGGACACTCTCGCTACAGCGAGATACCTCGCTACAGTAACACGCCCTTTCACTACAACAAAAAAACCAGAGAAAAGTGCACTCTGGTTTCTACAGAATCTCGCTACAGCAAGACTGCACCCAAAAATATACCCTAAACTATCGCTCTGTCGCTACAGCGAGACATCTCTCGCTACAACAAGAAGGTGACAGTTCTGGTCCTTCCTCCCAGGACTCTCTCGCTACAGGGAGACTCCTCTCGCTGCAGCGAAAACAGCCCAGTATCACGCCCTGCACTTAGGCAGTTAGCCCATTTCAGCCCTATCCAAGTCATGCGTACACATAAATACACACATCCATGTACTTAATACACATAAACATCATTATCAAATAAATCAACACACATGTGAATATATATACATATATATAATAATAATAATTAATATTACCAAAATTTGAGGTGTTACATAACTTATGGCATGACTCTAATTAATGATTTAATGTGATAATGGTTAAATATAAAATATAGAGCCATTGAGGATATAATGGTAAATACAATTATAAGGAAACCCTCCCTTTTCCCTTCATAAAAATAAAATAGCAGTTACCAAATATAGGTTATGGGCATTCTCTATTCTCTATCACTTTCACGGTCTCTAAGTGTGCTCACAGTAAACGCAAGAAAAGGAACTTTCTCTCAACCATCTGAGAGGAGCTGAGAGAGGAAGGAAGAGTTGGGGAAAATACAAAAGGCTCAACAACTTCAAAGAGAGAGGTAACATCAAGTAACAATGAATTCAAGTTAGTGCTCTCTAAACCCTTAATTGTGTGAATTGTATTGTGAGAACAACATAATTCAAGATTACATGGAAAATGGTAATTTCATAATAGCTTTATTGAATAAAAATTACATAATGGAATAAGAAAATTCTAACACTTCAATGCTCATATTCAAAGTCTATTTATTCTATACCTTTCTGAGATGAATGGAAAAATGGTTGCTGGAAAGCCTCTCTATGTCGCCCATGCATAGAGGAAAGAAGAGAGAAGAGCAAAGCTACAGGTAACACCATGCAGCAATTGGCAATTAACTATATGCTTTATAATTACATTGTGGTCAAAAAACACAAAACAAAGAAGATGGGTGTGTACAATCATTCATAAATAATAATACAAGGCAATACATATGCTTAAATGAACAAAATATGCATCAACGATATTAAGCATCCCCATACTTCTGCTTAAATGAACAAAACAACATTCAAGCTATCACGACCCCTTTTTATAAGGATTGATGATATTCTGAATTACTATTCCCAATTCAGTTTCATTTATGAGTCAATACAGATATATTACAAATAATATAATTTTCTAAATAAAATTTTGACTTTAACATCCAAATCAATAGATTAATAAAGCCTCAAAAATATTTTACATATCATAGAGATAACATAATAGTATGTATATAATTACAACAGTGGCTCCAAATGGAGCTCATAATACAAAATCTATATATAATAGTTGCATCAAAACCTTAGGTTTGTAACCAAGTGACTTAGGTTCACATTAAAACCTAAACTACTAAAACTAAGATATATATATATATATATATATATATATATATATATATATATATCCTAAAATCTTCGACCCAGACTACTATTTAGCCAGACTCCCCAGTAGGTAAATTAGACACTCCACCTATCATTCCTACTCACGTACCATCATATGATCATTTTAGCACACATACAACAACACAAACAAATGCAAGGATGAGCTTATGTAAATAAAAATCATAATTGCAGAGTATGAATATATTAAAATCATTGGTACAATTCATATAATTCACAGCAATCAGAACGATAACTTCAATCAATTTATGCAATATGTTTAGCCCATCCCCAGCCCATCTAAATGCAGCGATTCAGTTTTCATCTGGTTTTACAGCCTAAGTAATCCAAAGGAACCCATCCCGGTATCTGGATCCAAACAACTACAGCTCATTGTCTTAGGCAACTTTAGGATGAAGATGAATGTGATGCAGCACAGCTGAATCAATATATTACAGCACATCAAATATTTATGCTCAGCCTTTTGCAATATAGCAATGTATACACATTCATCCAACCTCAATAACACAACCATACATATATTCATAGCAAAACCAAGCATTTTGCAGTATTAATTATACATTCCATTACATATTACATAATGACACTAAGCCGCTTAAAATATTATTTAAGTATTTTTGTGTATTTTAACATCCCCAGCATATATAACCCAACATTGCAGCATATCATGTTCTACCACAGCTTCCCAAACAATTATCATACAACAGAGAAATACACTCAACCATGCATACTTTGGGTTTTACCCTAAAACTTGTTTGTACAACAATTGATCCTCAGCTAATACGAGATTTTCTATCGTAAGAACCAAATCAACTTAGTCAAGCTCCCCTTACTAGGAATGATTTCATAGATTTTGCTCCAAGTGAGTCTCAAAGAGATAGATCAAGCGTTTGGGTAAGAAATACTGTAACACTCTCTTTTCATTTTTTTAGAAATTATGTTTTATTTGATATTAAATAGCATTAGGATGTGTTATGAGTAAATTGAAAGGAGTTTTAGAAAAGGTTGATGCATAGAATCTCGCTCAAGCAAGATAGGATAGAACTAGCTCAACCGTCACCTCGCTCAGGCGAGAATGACCTCACTTAGGCAAGATGGAGATCTCACCCAAGTGAGCTACGTCATGCAAGCGAGGACTCATAGAAGAAATCTCGCCCTCTTTGGTCGCCATCTCACTCAGGAGAGATAGAGCTCACTCAAGCGAGCATATCAGAGAAATGTTAAGAAAACTATTGTCTGCATATCTCGCTCAAACGAGATACCGTCGCTTGAGCAAGTTGTTTGTCACTCAAGCGAGATCGCACGGGGCTAAGGGGTATTTAAGAAATTCATTTCATTTCTTCAACTCACGTACCTCTCTCATTTTTTTCTGACCTCTCTCTTCCCTATCACAGATAAAAGCCTTAGAAACTCTAAAACTCTACCGAACACAAGCTCAAAGTTCAACTCTAAGGAATCATCGGTGACTATCTTAGACTTAAACCTCTCATTTTCACTTATATCTTCTTTATTTTCTCTTTTGTCAAAGAATCTTTTTTCTTTAAGGTGTAGAACTATCTTGATTCATGAACCAACCTTCTCTTGCTTTCTCACCATCAAAACTAGTTTTCTAAGGTAAGGAGAGCTCTATCTTACTACTAAGAAATGTTGTGTTTCATGTATGATTGTGTTTGATTTGAATATGTGATGAGTGATAATATGTTTTTGATATTCTTAGAATGTGATTTGATTTATGCGAAGCATGTTTTGGTGATGATTGAGGATGATTGTAATCTTTATTTTGAATATGTATATATATGCATGAATATGGTAGACTGAGTCTGAGGGAATTAACTCTTGTCAAGGATTGAGTAATATGGATATAATAATGAAATAAGGAAAATATAGAAAAATGAGATAGAAACATGGAAAAGGAAATAATATGATAAGGACGGTATAGATAGTTCAAAGGTACACTGGGAGTACGGAAGACGGCGAAGACTGAAAATTCTTGGGGAAATGAGGGTGGTGGATGCTCCTCTTGAATTGCGCAAGACAAATGAGAGTAGGAGCACCACAGGCCTCACACTCGTTTCCTGACTAAACTCCTGACCATGCTTTTGCTAAAAGGGGCCGAGTTGGCACACTTTGTATCAGTGTAGTTGCGGCTATCTAGCGGCTATCTATGCTAAGGAAGACCTTGAGGGATCCCAGAGGTAGTGAAATTGAGAAATGACAATGTTAGTAGTAATGAACTTAAGTTGAATAAATTAGAATATTAATAATCTTGTTGTATGATGCTTGTATGATTGTTTCATATGTATCATTAAATTATTTGTGATTATATGCTTAGTAATGAAAATAGAGACTCATCCTTACATAACCATTTCAGGAACTCATGATGACAACACCCACCAAGAGCATTAGACTTGTAGATAGTTCTGCAACTAATAGGTTAAATTATGTATTTAATGAGTATCAAAGACTATACTTCTTTAGAATTGTTGTATATGAAAGTGATGTACCTAGTGACATTATTATGACGGAAATGGAATTAGCTTTTAGTATTCCTTTTAATTTCCTTGTAAGTAGAATCCATCATACTCTATGTGTATGTATCTTTCCTGGCACCATGAGGACCTTAGTAGCTTTGATGTATCTGTTCACGTATCACGACCACGATTATCTTGGGAGACCATCTCATTGGACATTTAAGAGAATTATTGGTACCCAGGTTACTGCGAACCCTAGTGACCTATATCTCGAATCAGATGATGATCTCAACTCTGAAGATATGGCAATGATAGACGGATGGCACAGGGATGACTAATGGCTCTTTGGTCTTGTGATGGATATGCTGCTCATTAGGACTTGTTTTATTTTGAATCTTGTAAATATTTGAAAAAAGTCCTAATGTATTTTTAATGTATTTTAATGAATATTTTGTAAATGTTAATATTTTGTATATTAATATATATATATATATACGTTATTTGGATGTTTACTCTTAATATTTGTTTAATTATTATCATTTTATCATTCAAATTTCTTATGCATTTGAGTAAAATCATGAAATATATTATTACTTCACTATTATATTCGCCGGAGAATAAATTTATCTAATTTTTCATCATATTCCAGAAATTATATTCTTAATATTCTTAAAAAAAATAAAGATATTACAAATATGGCTCAAATGATTTAGATCTACTCAGAACAACATGATATAAGTCTCTTAAGAAAGAGAGAGAAAGAAAAAAGAGTAAAGACCAGAAATTGAGCTCCGAAAACTCACCTAGATCTTAGTCAAATAGATTATTTCACTTTGTTCGGGAAGAAATTTGGCTCTGAGAAGGATTTCTCTAAGGAGAAGAAGTAAGAGAACAGAGAGAAAATGAGAGAGGAAAGTTGTTTGATGAGAAAATGAATGTATCAGGCACTGAGGCTTTTTAAATACCTTTCCAGATCCGCGTGCACTCGCTTGCTTGAGTTCTTTTCTCACCTAGGCAAGGTCACCCACGTCTACGCGAGAAAACCAGACAATGGAACCTCCCAAATTTTTGCAACTCTCGCTTAGTGCCGCTTTGGTCTTGTGATGAATATGCTGCTCATTAGGACTTGTTTTATTTTGATCTTGTAAATATTTGAACAGCTCTCACTTAGTGCTTCTTTGGTCTTGTGATGGATATGCTGCTCATTAGGACTTGTTTTATTTTGAATCTTGTAAATATTTGAAGAAAGTTTTAATGTATATTTAATGTATTTTAATGAATATTTCGTAAAAGTTAATATTTTGTATATTAATATATATATATATATATGTTCACATTATTTGGATTTTTACTCTTAAAAAAATTTTAATTATTATATTTTTATCATTCAAATTTCTTATGCATTTGAGTAAAATCACGAAATATATTATTACTTCACTGTTATATTCGTCGGAGAATAAATTTATCTAGTTTTTCATTGTATTCCAGAAATTATATTCTTAATACTCTTAAAAAAAATAAGGATATTACAAATACGGCTCGAATGATTCAGATCTACTCAGAACAACGTGGTATAAATCTCTTAAGAAAGAGAGAAAGAAATAAGAGTAAAGACCAGAAATTGAGCTCTGAAAACTCACGTATATCTTAGTCAAATAGATTATTTCACTTTGTTCGAGAAGAAATTTGGCTTCGAGAAGGGTTTCTCTAAGGAGAAGAAGTGAGAGAACTGAGAGAAAATGAGAGAGCAAAGCTGTTTGGTCAGAAAATGAACATTTCTGGCGCTAAGACTTTTTAAATACGCTTCCAGATCTGCGTGCACTCGCTTATGTGAGTTCTTTTCTCGCCTAGGCAAGCTTACCCTCGTCTGCGAGAAATAACCAGACAGTGGAACCTCTCAAATTTTTGTAACTCTTGCTTGAGCGAGGAACACCTCGCTTGGGCGAGAAGCGTTCCTGCCTAAGTGACATTGGGTCCAGAGAGCAACCTAGTTTTTTTGCTACTCCTTGCCTGAGCGAGCTTCCCTTGCTTGAGCGAGGTCGCCTCTCTCTTGAGCGAGATCCTTTCTCGCCTGCGCAAGGGGACAGTTGGAGAGGTCTTATCTTATCGCACTTGAGGAAGAAAGATCTCGCTTGAGCGAGAACACTCTAGAATGTTCCATTCTGCATGACTTAGTCTTGCTTGAGTGAGAACTACCTCGCTTGAGCGAGACACTTAGCATCCAGTACTCCTAATTCTTCCTAAAATGAGATAATCCCTAACTATAATCCTTAGGTTATCATACGTACAACACACTTAGTCACTCAGTTTCTAACCCGCACTCCTAACCACTTTCAATAACACCAACCTGCATTACTACAAATCCAATGCTCCCTATTCAGCAATTATACAACTCTCATATAACCCAAGCATATACAACACCATTTAAAAGGAGTAATGCTTATATAAAGTATTTGACATTGGATCAAAACTCTCGCTATTAGTCTTACTCAACTATCAACCAAATGACACTGCAACTCAAAACTTTGATTTGGTAACTGCACAGCTTACTATTCACATTCCAGCATATGGAATTTCATACTGTCCAAATATATGTAACATGACTTAATAGGAATAACCCATTTATAAATATGCTAGCCTAACACAAGCATTAAGCAACAATCATTCAATGTCTTTTGTTTGTGAATTCTCCATAGATTAATTAATTAATTATCCAACATTTTAATTTCAGGTTGAGATTGGGAGTTCCATGTCTGCAATTCAAATAGTATCATAGGTAGATCTTCTCCCTTTACTGGAGACAGAACATAAGTGCACAATTCTCATTTTATGATCACTACTAGCAGCTCATACTCAAACCAATATTGGTATGCTCTACCTTTAGTGTCTATTAGGATAGGCTAGCAAAATTCCCACTGCCTACAACACAAGTTAGCTTGACTTCGTCCCCTGTAAGTCTTAGGCACTCTTCTATCCCCTATGGTACGAACAACACTATTTGCTCCTCGCCTATACCGTGACATATTTAACCTCTTTCACAATCATAAACAAAATAATATCATAGCCATTAATTGTCCAACAGATACATTATAACATCTCTATTTCAAGAGAACAATCAATTACATGGACACAGCTAACAATCCAAACTTTCCAAATTTCATGAACTAACTTGTAAAATTAATAACTAACTTGATACAAGTCCAAACATCATGCAATCACCAAGGTTTTCTTCCTTTAAATGTCTATTGTAATATAAAATTATAGTCAAAATACAAAAGCTTTCAAAGAATCAATCAAGTCTCAGTTTACCTTTGTTATTCTCAGATCATTTCACTAAATAGCCAGCATATTATAAAATTCATAATAAATTCAATTCTTATCCAAAATATATGAGACTAGTGAGATTATTCTCCTTAACATGTATATTTTCATATAAAAGTACTTCTAAAACCAAACTATTCCCAGACATCAATTCATACTTTGGTTTCTTAGTACATGTCACAGAATAGCATAATTTAACAATAACATATTGGAAAAATCATAAGTTATTCAATTCATCATCAAAACTCATGAAATAAATGGCATTATTTCATCTTTGGTTATCTAGTTTCACAGAAACATACAATTAAAAATTTATAGCTTCCAAATTCAAGAATAAGTCCTAAACATTCTCTGTCACTCTCAATAACATACTTCTCAAAATCAATCAAATAGAAAAGTCATAACTATTTTATTTTAAGTCCAAAATTCATCAAACTAGTGGGGATATTTCTCTTATAGTCTCTATTATCATAAAAAATAATAATAAAATAATGTCACCTATACATTTTAAAACAAAAATAGGTTTCTCAGTAGCATGGACAAAATGTTACTCTCATACAACATCATATTGAGAAAATCATAATTATTTTGTTTTAAAACTAATTTCTACAAACTCAGTAGGCATAGTTTCCTTATATAGTATAATTTTGTAAAACAATATAAATAAAATAATATTATGCATGAAATTTAAGACAAAGAGAGATTATAGTGAGTTGTTCTTAGAAAATCATTCACACACATCATAATCTTTAGAAATTCATATCTATTTTGTTTCAAATTCAAATCAAATAAAACTAGTGAGAAAGGTTCCATTAATAAGTATATTTTTATACAAAAATAGAGATAAAATAACACCACACAAAGATATTAAAACGAAATTGAATCAAGGCATACTGCCCCCAGAATAATATTTTCATGTAGTAGAACTTTAGAAAACTCATAACTAATTCAATTTAAATCCAAATAAAGTAAAACCAGTGGGAACAACAATTTTTGCAAAGATTTTCTCATATGTTACATTATTTGTAGTTTAGTTCTTTTACCTTATGTTAATTGCAAAACGGTCCTTTTCTCATAATTCTTAGATAGTCTAGAACATTTCTAATGAGCTTATGCATCTTGAATCATGTCTCCACAAGTTCTAAAATATTCTCTTTGTTCTACCACATAGGTGGTCAAGTGTCCTACACTTTTAAGACATATTCTGGTCCAAAATCATAGTCTATCATCATGTCAAGGTTCAATCTTTCAAATTTATTCTTAGATGTTTGTTTTCATCTAATTTCTCATATAGTCCAGTGGTCCCAAATATGTTCAAGGTTCCATAGGTCCTCCTCATAGTCAATTTCTAATTTTAGTCTATTTCTTATTAAAGTTTCATATGAAAATCTTCAATAATGTCCTAAAAATACTTTTTATCTCCAATATAATCCAAACGAAAGAGAAAATCATATATTTTACTTAATTATCCTCAAATCAAGTCACACAACATAGACTAAAGAGAAATTTTTCAGAATACACACTTAGAAATAATTTTTATAGAAAATCCATATTGATTCCATGACAAAAAATATGCAATTTCATAGAAAATTCCCAAAGCATAAATCCACATGAATATATCATGGATTCTTCAAAGTAACACATAGCAAACAAAGTCATTAATAAAATTCTATTAAAGTATTATTTTATAGTTAATTTCAATTTTTCTGCAAAACTTCCTGTTTTTGCTATTTTAGTGGTTTTCTTATGTATTCTTTTTCCAATCAATTTTTGTTTCATATGTATACTAAGGCCAAGAAATTTTCATCATATAAAAAGGGTTAAAGGCTCCCTTTGACTCAAAAATTCATTTAGCAAAGTATTCCCTTGATTTATGAAATAGTACTCTCCTTACTTGATTTTTGGTTTATCTTGGCTTGATATTTAGGAAGTCCTATTTCTCTCCTTATCTTACTATTTTCCTCCTCTTGAAAGTAATCTTCTACCTCCTTTGGTCTCCTCTTCCACGTGATCAAGACTTCCATCAAGAAAGTTGATTGCTTTGTAGATTTTGTGGAGTTTATTGTCTACTTTAGGACTTCCATCAAGAAACTTGGTGGGGTTCAAGAGATGAGTATGAGACTGATTGTAGAAGTGTTTAGAGGTTGGTAAAAGTTTCTAGGTTTGGAAACTCTCTCTCCCTTTCATGGTTGCTCCATTTCTTATGTGAAAGTGGCCTTCTTTCTATACATAGAAATTTTTTTTTAAAAAAAAATTACCTTCTTTCGCTCTCTCCCTTGACCCCTCACGATCACTCCCTCTTGTAGCAAGTGTGGAGATTTAATCTGGGGTCCAATTGAAGCTTCTCACATAAGCCTACACATATGGCAATTTTTCCTAATGCCAAAATTGCCCTCCATCATGACTCTTGTCCTTAGTTTCCTTATCCAATTGTACTCAAATCCTCTTGGTTGCTTTCTAATTCTTTTATTTAATTTAGAGTGTATCTTCTTGTCCCATTTGGCTAGGGTAGTCACAGTTCCTAAGTTCAAAATTGGATGGAAATTGAATCTTGCACCTTATTCAAACTCTTAATCATGAAACCTTGACTTACCTTACTTTCTTATTGGCCACTTCATTTAAGCTTCTTCCATGCTTAATTTACTGGTCAATTTTCTTCTCTTTCAAGTCAAGAAAACATGCAAATTGAATTAGGTTAGGTAGGTTACAAATTTTGCAAGTTTTTTGCACAAAATGGGTCATTTTCCACATCCTATGTGGGCTATTTTTGAGAAATTTGGTTTGAATTTTGTGCTTGGATTTTTTGCTTGATAATTTAATGTCCATAACCCTATTTGGTCCAATAACATACCATAAAAATTTCAGAATTTATCTCATTCATTTGATTATACAAAGGGAAATCCATTCTAGGTGTTTTTAGGGGTAGTTTGGTCATTTTGGTCAAATTTTTTTTTTATATTTTTAGTTCTTTCTAAACCTCTTATAAGTCATATAAAACTATTCTATATATTCTAAAATTGTTAAATAAAACTTTTTGATATTTATATCCTTTTTATATTACCAGATTCTTTAACAATTGGACCCATTTTTGTAAATTTTGTTAAAGAAAAGTTTAGTTCTAAAGTTTATATGCTCTACTTGTATATTATTCAATGAGATTGATATAATTCAATAATCATTTAGAGAGTCAATGGCCTAAGACAACTTTTGCACGCGTTCCTTAGCCGTTAAACAAAAAGGGACTAAAAGAAACTAAAATCACAACTTGTGTGCAAAGGCACCAATATGTGCCAAGAGGGGAGAGAACAGTGGGAAACCCTTCTTTTGAGTGCTAGGAATCATTTCCAAGGAGTTTCAGCAGGTCGAGACAAGTTTTGCACACTTTCCTTAGCCACAAAGCAAAAAGGGACCAAAAGAGACCAAAATCATAACTTGTGTGCAAAGGCGCCAATATGTGCCAGGAGGGGAGAGAACGGTGGGTAACCCTTCTTTCGAGTGCTAGGAATCATTTCCAAGGAGTTTTAGTGAGTCGGGACGAGTTTTGCACATTTTTCTTAGCCGCTAAGCAAAAAGGGACAAAAAGAGACCAAAAATGGAACTTGGGTCCAAAGGCGCCAGTAAGTGTCAGGAGGGGAGATAGTGGTGGGAAACCCTTCTTTTGAGTCCTAGGAGTGACATTCAAGGAGTTTCAACAGTCTGAGACAACTTTCGCACGCGTTCCTTAGCCGTTAAACAAAAGGGGACCAAAAGAGATCAAAATCATGACTTGTGTCCAAAGGGGCCAATATGTGCTAGGAAGGGAGAGAACAGTGGGGAACCCTTCATTTAAGTGCTAGGAATTATTTTCAAGGTGTTTCAGCGGGTCGAGATGAGTTTGTGCATTTACCTTAGCCGCTAAGCAAAAAGGACCAAAAGAGACCAAAATCGGAACTTGGGTCCAAAGGCGTCAGTAAGTACCAATAGGGAAGAGAGTGATGGGGAACCCTTTTTTTGAGTCTTAGGAGCGACATTCAAGGAGTTTCAACAACCTGACATGACTTTCACATGCGTTCTTTAACTGCTAAACAAAAGGAGACCAAAAGAGACTAAAATCATAGCTTGTGTCCAAAGGCGCCAATATTTGCCAGGAGAGGAAGAGAGCGATAGGGAATCCTTCCCTTGCGTGCTAGGAATCATTTCCAAGGAATTTCAATGGCCTAAGACAACATTCGCACGCGTTCCTTAGCCGTTAAACAAAAGGGAACCAAAAGAGACCAAAATCATAACTTGTTTCCAAAGGCGCCAATATGTGCTAGGAGGGGAGAGAACAGTGGGGAACCCTTCTTTTGAGTGCTAGGAATCATTTCCAAGGAGTTTCAACGGGTCGAGACAAGTTTTCGACGTTTTCCTTAGCCACAAAGCAAAAAGGGACCAAAAGATACCAAAATCAGAACTTAGGTCCAGAGGCGCCAATAAGTGCCAAGGGGAAGAGAGTGGTGGGAAACCCTTCTTTTGAGTCCTAGGAGTGATATTCAAGGAGTTTCAACGACCTGACACGACTTTCGCACACGTTCTTTAGCCGTTAAACGAAAGGGGACCAAAGGAGACCAAAATCATAGCTTGTGTCCAAAGGCACCAATATTTGCCAGGAGGGTAAGAGAGCGGTTGGGAATCCTTCCTTTGAATGCTAAGAATCATTTCCAAGGAGTTTTAACGGCCTGAGACAACTTTTGCACGCGTTCCTTAGCCGTTAAACAAAAGGGGACCAAAAGAGACCAAAATCATAACTTGTTTCCAAAGGCACCAATATGTGCCAGGCGGGGGAGAAAGCGGTGGGGAATCCTTCCTTTGAGTGCCAGGAATCATTTCCAAGGAGTTTTACCAAGCAAAAGGAGACCAGAAGAGACCAAAATCGGAACTTGTGTCCAAAGGCTCCAGTAAGTGCCAGAAGGGGAGAAAGTGGTGGGGAACCTTTCTTTTGAGTCCTAGGAGTGGCATTCAAGGAGTTTCAACATCCTGAGACGACTTTCGCACACATTCCTTAGTCGTTAACCAAAAGGGGACCAAAAGAGGCCAAAATCGAAACTTGGGTCCAAAGGCGCTATAAAAGTTCTTCATCATCAAACTTTGTTTAGATCTTCATTATAAGATAAGGAAAGTTCTATTCTATCATTGAATGATGTGAATTATATGTTGAGTTCGGGAGAGTATGTTTATGTATTAATTTTGATGGTGTATGCATACATAATAAGTAATAATGAAGAAAGATTGCTAATCTGTATATGTTTGATAGTTTGGTTGATTGATTTTACTGTGTAAATATGAAATACATGATGAAAAAGCATGATATTATAGTTAAACTAGTTTTGATGATATTTGATAGAGATACTAAATGTATTATGACTTTATTGTTGAGAAATTGTGAATATGATTAACATGTCATCAATGATTTATTGAATAATGTGATCATTGAGACTATGAGTTAGCAATATGAGATTGATTAGGAAGTGATATTAAACACGATCTTTGGTGAAATTATGAAATCATTGAAAAAGTTGAATGGTTGGTGTAAATAGTTACTGAGATACACTGAGAGTATAGAGTCCGGAGACGATAAGAAAATCTTGAGAAAATGTAGAGTGGTGAGCGACATTCACGATTGTGCACATGATATTGTTGATTGCGAATGTATCACATGGCCGCACTCTCGTTTCCCAACTAGACTCCTGACTATGCCTTTGCTAAAAGGCTCGTGATTGCATATGTTGCATCCGTATCACATAAGCTAACCAGCAACTATTTACATAATTGAGTAAGACCTCGAGAACTGCTGGAGACAGTGATCATAGTGTTCTTAAAAGTGCAAATTTGGAATGGAAATGTTAATGAAGTTGTATGAATATGTATAATGAATGAGATATACACACCATGTGGTAATGAGATATAATTTATTATCTAATTAAATGATTATGATTGTTGTTATGAAAATGTGATGGTATCTTTGCATTGTATTATAAATGTGATAGATGTTCACACTTACACCATCTTGCCAGGGGCGGCCTAAGGCCCAGGTAGGTAAGGCAAGGGCTTTAAGCCCCTCAAATTTTTATTTTTATTTTTAGTTTTAATATATATTTAAAAATTAAAAAATTTAAATTTAAAAATAGTTTTAATTTAAATATTTAATTTAATTATTAAATTTTTATTAGTATTACAAATAATATTTAATGAGCTATAATTTTCAAATAATAATAATAAATATTTTATTAATAAAAAAAGTCTCACTTTTAAATTTTCTTTAGGCTCTAAAAACTCTTGAGTCGCCACTAATCCTGCAGATAGTAAAGATAACAACTCATCCCATGCAGATTGATATAGTGGATGTCTATGCCATTAGTAATTATGTATTTAGGGAATCTAGACGCATTGTAGATTTATATTTTAGAGTATATTTTGGAAATGATGAGGATTACACATTAGAAGTAATCTATAATTATGCAGTACCTTTCGATTTTCTATATAGTGGTCAAATTCATCAGTCTCTTAATTTTTATCTATACTAGGAAATAGAAAGGTCTTTTCAGATCATGATTTGTTAAGAAGACCTAATAGCTACACTTTTGAAAGATTTTCTAGTATAGAAATGGTGACAGATTATGGTGACGCCTACCTTAGAGAAGATGATGAATTAACCGCTGAAGGTTTAGAGGAAATTGAGAGATGGTATAATATAGATAATTAGTTTAAGTTCTTCAATATGTGGGAAGGAGTACGAACTGCTATAAACTTTGATCTATTTTGAATTGTGATATGTAAATATTAATTTATAATATATGTCATGCAATAAATTTCTTTAAGTTATTTTATATATGAGTTTACTGTTATGAAATATCTTATTTTGTGAATTTGATTGATGGCTAAATAGAAAGGTTGGTTACTCTTCTAAAATTTTATGAAAATAAATATATTTAAAATGGAGAAACGTAGGGTGTTATAAATTCTATAAAAAATTAACAAATTAAATTTTTTATTTCATTGTTTATTTAATATTATTTATTTTTAAATTTTATTTACTAACAAATATAATTTTTATGTTATACTTCATAATTTACATTATTTAAAATAGTTATACAAATTTTTTTTGTTAATTAATAAAATCATACCAATTTTATTTCTTTTTCTTAAAGAGTCTTAATTTTTTTTTATTTTATCAAAACATCAATCTTAATTTATAATAAAAAATTTTAATCTGTGAATTATTTCACTTAATAAAAATTCATATATTAACTTTTTAATTGATACAAAAAATGTTAAAAAAATTAAAATAAAAAATTTCTTTAAAAAAATCATTATTTTTTTTATAAAAATATTAATTTATTTATTATTATGTTGAATAAATTATTATAATAAAATGAATAATTTAATATATGTAATTTTAACTAAAAGTAAGACAACTAATTCAAGAAGAATAATCAAATAAATATGTAATTAATATAGTACAATGTATCAATCAAATATTTTAATACAATTAATCAATAAAATATTGAAGTGATTTTTTTTACTTTTTAAATTTGATAAATGAGTTTTCTATTACTATTTTAATTTTATTTTTACAATTGTATTATTCAAATATCCAATATAATAGAACAAAATTATAATTAAAATTAAATAAGTAACACTTTTCTATAAAATGAAATCAAAATAAATAAATTACCATATTTAATTTTTTATTAAAAATTATTATTAAATTAAATGATTATTTTTATTTTATATTTTTAGTATTTATATTTTTTGAATGTTTTTCAATTTCATTTCTCTCTAAATATTTATTTAATAAGATTAGATAATCAGTCTGTTTAGTAAACTTGCTTTTATATATATATATATATATATATATATATATATATATATATATATATATATATATATATATAACAATTAAATTTAACTAAAATAAAATTTAAATTATAAATATTGTAAAAAATCGATACAGGTGGTCGCCGTTAAGAAAACGGTGCTCCAATCCCAGCAGCCTCCGGTGGTCCCATCCCATCCCAGGAGCCCCAAGCTTGGTACAGTGACATTTGAGGTGCAATTGTTTCTACAGGTCTCGTTAGTGAAAATTGTTACTGTACGGAAACAAGTAAATAATATGCCAATTTAATAAAAGAAGAAATATCTCATCAGTACATAGGATTAAGACCCTTCCCATGTATGTTAATCATTCACGTCAACATACAAAAAATATCTCATAACACCATTGAATCTTAGAATATTTCTGGTGTATCTAAGGTAAGGTAATCTCTTTGGAGAGTTTCGGTAACTTATACTAATAATTCATGATTTGTAGGTGGGATTTGTGAATTTGATCTACGAGTCCTAAATGATTCTTGTGGTCGGTAATTTGATCTATTTATAATTTATAAACAGTAACTGCTATTCAGTACAATGACATTATAAGGGACACATGGTCTTTGCTAATCTGCGAACATAGGAGGGATTTTACTACCAAACAAAGTGTACGTATAATATTAACTGAAAGATGAGAGACGTGGAAGTACCCAAAATAACTACAATTAAAGATGGACTTGATGCAGGAATTTCTCTTCAATCTAAAGGTGACCACAATGTAATTATAAAGCATATAGTTAATTGCCAGTTATTTCTCTCTTCTTTTCTATGTGCATGGGCGACACACAGGCTTTCCAGCAACCATTTAGCATTCATTTCATAAAGCTACAAGAATCAAATCAATACACTTTAACTGTTAACCAAGGAATTATGTTTTTTAACTCACACTAACACACATTCTCTCACAACTTTTCAATTTGTAACTCATGTAACACTTTAATTTTAATTATTATTTCTAACATCCTCCTTTAATTAAAAATTCTGAAAAATTCTTTCGCACTCTAAGTTTTTCTCTCAATCTTCTAAAGTCTTCAAACTTGAGTGGTTTGGTAAAAATATCCGCAACTTTATCTTGAGTATTCACAAAAATCAGCTCCACTTCTTACTTGACAATGCATTCTCTAATGAAATGATATCTGGTATCTATATACTTATTTCGCTCATGAAACACCGAATTCTTGACAAGCTCTTGTGTGGATTTATTATCAATGTGAATTTTAGTACTCTCCTTCTGATTCAAACAAATTTCTTTCAATAATCTTCTAAGCCAAATAGCATGACAAATGCAAGAGGTTACAGCAACATACTCAACCTCACAATCAGAAATTGTGACAATAAGTTGTTTTTTAGAATTCCAAGAAAAAACACAATCACCCATGAACAACACAAATCTAGTAGTACTCTTTTTATCATTAACATCACCCGCAAAATCACTATCACAGAATCCCACAAGCTTGAAGTCATTATAAAGAGAATAAAATAATCCAAAATCAATTGTACCTTTCAAATAGCGAAGAATTTGTTAGCGTGAACTATCAAATTAGTAGTAAATATAGAATTCCTTCTATCAAAGGATTATTTTCCATGATCCTAGCCTTACTTAATATATGTATAGCCAAAAATAGTTTACCTTGTATTTTTTATTTGTTTGAGAATGTACAGAATGAAGCAAGAAAGAAATATATTACAAAAAGTATTTTTGACATGGTATCATGAGCAGGTTCCGATCCTCCCATATTCCAAAGACCTTCTAGTCTTCTCTAATTGTTCTTTTTTTTTTTCTTTTCCCCCACTTAATATGACAAGCAACAACCTCGATGAGTTTTTCCCCCCTCTAAATACGATAAATACCAACCTCGATGAGACCCAACCTACCACCAACTTTATTCTTATGACCTTCACCAAAACCATGACTGAGGCTTTGGACAAAGCCCAAGTTTCGACCACACCTGCTGACCCTACTGCATCCCCAATTGGTATCAAGTTGGATGGCTCTAACTACACTCTCCGGTCCCAAGCTTTCGAAAATGATGTACTGACAATGCCATTATCAAAAGGTGGTTGATTAATTCCATGCAACCCAATCTTATTGGAAATTTCATCTGCTTTTCTAATGCAAAATCGGTTTGGGATGCTGTGTTACTACATATTTTAATGGTAAAGACACTTCTCAAGTCTATGAACTTTGACAACGCGTTAGTCATGTGTGCCAAGCTGGTGGATCTCTTGAGAGGTATTACACTAAATTACAGGGTCTTTGGCATAAAATTGACTTCCGCAAACCCAACCCAATGAAGTGCCCCACTAATATCCAGCAATACAATCAACTGATTCAAGAGGATTGCGTGTATACCTTTTTGGATGGACTTGATGATTGCCTTGACAATATCTGCAGTGATGTGCTTCAAATGCAATCTTTTCCTTCCATTGAACAAGCCTATGCCCATGCTCGTCGCGAAGCACTTCGACAGGCAGTCATGACCACAAGCGAGCCAGCCAATGTTTATGGGGCTGTCTTGGCCAGTAGAGGTCTTACACTTCATCCCAGTCTCTCACCTTCTACTGGGTCCTCTTCTAGGTTAAAAAAATCTCGTGTGGTTAATATTAGGATGAAATGCTCCCATTGCATGTCTACAAAGCATCGAGTACCCTGATTGGTGGCATGAGCTTCAAGCTCAAAAAAAATGAGAAGTTGTTGGCGCCGACAGCAACATCAGTCATGCAGCGTTGATGGTTAATAAACCTCATATCTCCTTGATACCACAAAATCCATCCCCCAAAGATTCCAGTTCTGATTTAGGTAACTTTGGTTCTGCCTTTGTCACCTCTTCTATGGACAGTGATTGTGGCACCTGGCTACTTGAATCCGGGGCCATTGATCACATGACATTTGATGCTAAGGATTTTACCCTGCAATCTACTCCACAGAGGACGAATGTTGCAAATGCTAATGGTGTCTTTTTGTCGATCACAGGAGTTGGCTCTGTTCCTATCTCCTCTTCCATCACTTCATCTAATACACTACTTGTGCCTTCACTTTCGTATAAATTACTTTTTGTTAGCCAAATCAATGAGGAATTAAATTGTGTTGTTCTTATTTATCCCTCTTTTTGTCTTCTCCAGGATATTCTCACCAAGGAGATAATTGGACATGGTACTAAGAGGGGGGACTATACTACATGGACGATTTCAATATGGGTCCTGCTCATCATATACAAGGAAATGGCAAAGAACACCAAATTTGACTTTGGCATCAACGTTTGGGGCATCCTTCCTTTACTTATATGAGACATTTATTTCCTTACTTGTTTTCACATGTATTGCCTTCTGACTTTCAATGTCATACATGTATCTTGGCTCAGTGCCACCGTGCCTCCTATCGATTAATTATTAATAAAAGTACTATTCTATTTGCTTTAATTCACACTAATGTTTGGGGTCCTTCCCCTATTACTACATCCTCTGGTGTTCGTTGGTTTGTAATCTTTGTTGATGACTGTAAATGCATGACCTGGCTGTACCATCTAAAGAGTAAAGATGAAGTCTTTGTGGTGTTTCGCTCATTCTATACTATGCTACAGACTCAATTTTCAGCCAAATTACAGGTTCTTCATTCAGATAATGGTGGAGAATATGTTAATCATAACTTTCGTGCGTATTGTGAGCAATATAGATTCATTCATCAGACCACCTGCCCCTAGACACCACACCAAAATGGGGTAGCTGAGCGAAAGAATCATCACATTCTTGAAACGGCACGTGCTTTACTTCATAGGGCCAATGTACCTACCCAGTATTGGTTTGATGCAATGGCTACAACTATACAACTACTTAATCAAATGCCTACCAAAATCTTGAATTTTAAGACCCCACTACAAGCTTTGGCATCACATGTTGCCTTACCAACGATCCTTATGCTTCCTTCATGAGTATTCGGTTGAGTAGCTTATGTGTATCTTCATAGGAATCAACGCACAAAACTTGATCCATGTGTTTTCAAATGCCTCTTCTTGGGATATGGTACAAATCAAAAAGGCTACCAATGTTATGACACCTTTACTAAACGTACTTATGTGACAATGGTTGTTACTTTCGTGGAGTCTGACCCCTATTTTCCCACGACCACTAATTCTTCTCTTCCGGGGGAGATCCTAGATGAAGAGAACAATTAGTTACAACTCAATGAGCCAAATACTGAAATATCAACCAATGATGAGTCACGCATAGGGCTGGATGAGTCCCCTGAGATTGATATTCCTTCAAGATCAAATGGGTCTCTTAAGAATGATACTCCGCATGAGATTGATACACCTCCAGAAGGTGAGGCAAGCCATGGGTCTCTTGAGAACGATACTCCCCTTGAGATTGATACACCTCTAGAAGGTGAGGCAAGCCCCCCTCCTCCGTTAGTATCTACCGACCTTTTTCCTGAGAATATCATTGAGGTAAGTACTCTTGACATATCTTCAAATCTGAATAGTATAAATATTCCTATTGGGTATACCTCACCTTTCAGGCACAATCGTGGCAAGCCACCAAATAGGTATTCTCCAGATATTGAGGAGCGAAGGTCAAAATATCCAATAACTAACTATGTGTCCACTGAAAGGGTATCTAAACCTTTGAAAGCTTTTGTGCATGTAGTTTCCTCAAGTCATGTTCCAACTAGTGTTCAAGAAGCTCTATCTGATCCAAGATGGATGCAGACAATGAAGGAAGAAATGAAGGCATTATTGAAGAATAACATGTGGAGTCTTGTTACATTGCCTAAAGGAAAGAAGCCAATAAGATGCAAATGGGTGTTCTCCATCAAACATAAAGCAGATGGGTCAATTGAGCGATGCAAAACGAGATTGGTAGCAAAAGGCTACACACAAACATATGGGGTGGACTATCAAGAAACTTTTTCTCTAGTTGCTAAGCTAAATACTGAGAATATTGTTGTCTCTTGCAGCTAACCTTGATTGGCCATTATATCAGTTTGACGTAAAGAATGCCTTCCTCCATGGCAAGCTTGAAGAGGAAGTTTACATGGACATTCCTCCAGGTTACACAACATCCTCAAACGAGACTGAGGTTGTATGCACGTTACAGCGAGCATTATAGGACTGAAACAATCACCCCGAGCATGGTTTGGGCAATTTAGCTTGGCAAAGAAAAGTATGGCTTTCAGTAAAGTAATTCAGATCATACCTTGTTCTTAAAGCATAAAATGGGCAAGGTAACGACTTTAATAGTTTACGTAGATGACATGATTATCACAGGGGATGATAAAGAAGAAATATCTAGAGTTCAAAAACAGCTAGGATCTGATTTTGAGATGAAGAATTTAGGAGGACTCAAATATTTTTTAGGAATTGAAGTTGTTAGATCAAGACAAGGAATTTTTCTCACTCAAAGGAAATATGTGCTGGACTTATTAGCTGAAGTGAAAATGTTATAGTGTAAACCAGCAGACACACCAATCATTCAAAACCATAAGCTTAGGGAATATCTTGACCAAGTGCCAACCGATAAGGGAAGGTACCAAAGGTTAGTTGGAAAACTTATTTCTCTCTCTCATACTCGTCCTGATATTGCATACGCTGTAAGCGTTGTTAGTCAATTTATGCACAATCCCAGTAAGGACCATATGGATGCAGTGACAAGAATACTTCGATATTTGAAATCCTCCCCTAGAAAAAGACTTATGTTCTCCAAAAATAACCACTTAAATGTATATGGTTATACAGACGCAGATTGGACAGAAAGTGTCTCAGATAGAAAATCTACTTCAGGCTACTTCATGTTTGTTGGATGAAACCTTGTCACACGGAGAAGCAAGAAAAAAAAGTAGTGGCACTATCAAGTGCAGAAGATGAATTTTGGGTAATGGCTAAGGGACTTTGTGAACTCTTTGGATTAAAAAGCTACTCGCTAAAATTGGCTTTACCCCTACCTCTGAAATTGATCTCTTTTGTGACAACAAGGCTGCAATTGTCATCTCACATAATCCAGTCCAGCATGATCATACCAAACATGTAGAAGTAGATAGACATTTCATCAAAGAGAATTTGGAAGCAAAAATAATTCAGTTACCATTTGTGAAGTTTGAAGACCAACTAGCAGACACACTTACAAAAATTGTGTCTAGCAACGATTTTCACAACTCACTTGACAAGTTAAACATGAGAGATCTATATGTATCAACTTGAGGGAGAGTGTTGGCGTGAGCTGTCAAATTAGTAGTAAATATAGAATTCCTTCTATTGAAGGATTTTTTCTGTGATCCTAGCCTTGATATATGTATAGCAAAAAATAGTTTACTTTGTATTATTTATTTGTCTGAGAATATAAAGAAGGAAGCAAGAAAGAAATATATTACAAAAAGTATTTTTGACAGAATTCTCTTTGCAGCTTTTAAGTGAGTAGAGGTGGGAACTTCCATGACATAACTCATAACTCTAACTGCATACAAAATATCAGGCCTTGTACTTGTTAAGTACCTCAAGCTTTCCACTAGGGTCTTGAAGAGCATGGGTCTATCTTTTCTCCATCATTAAACTTTGACAATTTTAATCCACCTTCCATGGGTGTGCTCACAGGATTGCAATCAAACATCTTAAACTTTTCCAAAATTTCCTTTACATACCTCTCTTGTAAGACAAAAATACCATTCTCCATTTGCTTTACCTCTAATCCCAAGTAATAGGAATAAGCCTTATATCTGTCATCTCAAATTCATAAGACATAACTTTCTTGAAATCTTCAAATAAAAATGGATTATTACCAGTAAAGATAAGATCATCTACATAAAAAATAAACAAAACATTATCATTATCAAAAGTCTTAACATAAAAGGCATACTCATGTTGACAATGAAAAAATCTATTGTCTTGAAAGTATTTATCAATGCGACTGTTCAATGCCCTCGGTGCTTGTTTTAATTCATATAACGCCTTTTTCAGCTTCAAGACCTTTCCTTCTTGTCCCTTGATTATAAAGCCCATTGGTTGTTCAATATAAACATTTTCTTTAAGATAACCATTCAAAAAGGATGGTTTGACATCAAGTTGAAAAATTTTCCATTTCATTTAAGCTGCCAAGGAAATAAGAAGATGAATTGTCTCCATGCGAGCAACTAGTGCAAACACTTCATTATAATTAACTCCATGTTATTACTTATAGCCTTTAGCAACGAGCCTTGCTTTGTATCTTTCTACCTCTCCATTGACATTCCTTTTAATCTTGAACACCTATTTTACTCCAATTGCTTTATGATTCTTGGGAAGATTTGATAGTTCCCAAGCATCATTTTTTTCAATGGCTTTGATTTCTTCCTCCATGGCTTTTCTCCACCTTTGGTTCTTCATAGCTTCATCAAAATTCATAGGTTCACTCTCAACAAATAAACAAAACAAATCATTTATCATTTCAGTTTCATCATATATTTCTTAGAGACTTCTCATTTTTCTTGGCCTTTCACTTGAACTCTTTTCAGATGATGATGAGATTTCATGAGTTGGTGAAAGAGGTGGAGTAGAAAACTCATTTGGTGGTTGACCTCCTTCTTGATCTTCTTCTTCAAAGTATGGAAAAAAATCATAAGTGTTGCCTTCTTCCTTCCCCCAGTTCCAAGCTTCTTCTTCATCAAATTCAACGTCTCAACTCACTATTATTTTGCCAACGCTTAGGTTGTACAACTTGTAGCCTTTTGAGTTTGCATTATAGCCAATGAACACATACTTCATACTATGATTATCTACCTTCGATCTTCCTTGGTCTGGTGCATGAGCATATGCAATGCTCCCAAAGACTCTAAGATGGTCAAGTTTTTCCTTCACTTCACTTCACTCCATGCTTCTTGCGGTGTTTGATCTTTGACATTTCTTGTAGGAGAACGATTAGACAAATAAACTGCATAAGTAACAGCTTCGCCCAAAAATTTCTTGCGTATGTTTTTAGCTTTTAACATAGATCTTGTCATATTCAAAATAGTTCTATTTTTATCTCTGCTACCTCATTTTGTTGGGGAGTTCTAGGAACTATTAGAAGGTGACGAATTCCATATTTTTCACAAAATTCATTAAATTCCTTTGATGTGAATTCGCTACCTCTATCAGATTATAGAGCTTTGATTACATAACTACTCTCTTTTTCTACAAGTGCTTTAAAAATTTTCAAAGCTACAAATGCCTCAAATTTTTTCTGTAAAAAATAAACCCAAGTCTTCCTACGAAAATCATCAATAAAGAGCAAAAAAATATATATTTTTACCAAATGAGGCAGGATCAATTGGGCCACATACATTGGTGTGAAAAAGTTGGAGAGGCTCGGCTTCTTTAGGAAAACTCCTCCTTGCATGCTTGCCAGCGATATATGCTTCACATAATTGATTAGGATGGTTGATGAAAGGCATCCCTTTCACCATCTTCTCATCCCCTAAAGCCTTGAGTGCACCAAAGTTTAAGTGTCTAAATCTCTTATGCCAACACCATGATTCATTTTTCGTGCTAGTCTTCAAACATTTAGCTTCAATGGTCTCAATGTTTAAAATAAACATTCTGTTTCTTGTTATAAACACCTTCGCAATCAAGTTAGAATTTTGATCTCTAAGTCACAAACAACAATTTTTCATAAGGATTTCATATCCCTTCTCAACAAGTTGTCCCAAACTTAAAATATTACTTTTTAGTCTTGGAACATAATAAACATCCATAATCAGTCTATGAGTACCATCTTTTAAAGATATTAAAATTGTACTTTTTTCTTGGATTTGCACCTTAGAAGAATCTCCAAAGGAAACATTCCCTTTCACTTTCTCATCAAGCTCCACAAACTTTTCCCTATAACCACACATGTGATTACTTGCTCCATTGTCAAGATACCATAAACATTTGTCACCCTTCTCTTCATTGTTAAGTGCTAGCAACAATGTTGCCTCTTCATCTTCTTCTTTCTCTCCAATAAGGTTGGCCTTCTCTTCAATATTTGTTCTACACTCCCAAGAGTAATGACCATATTTGTGGCAATTGAAACATTTAACATTAGATTTATCATACCTCCTTTCATATGTCCTACCAAAATTGCCTCTGCCTCTTCTTCTTCCTTTGCCACGACCTCTAGTGGGTTGATAATCATCTCTATTGTCAAAATAATCATGATCTCCTCTTTCTCCTTTTCCTTGGCCACGACCACGTCCTCTTCCACATCGTCACTGATTTTTTCCTCCTCCATTTTCTTTCAAAGAGACTTTGGTTTTAAGGACTTATTCCAAAGGCTCTTCCTATCTTCGATTAAATCTCTCTTCGTAGGGTTGAAGCAAACCCATCAATTGGTCAACAGACATTGAGTCTAAATATTTTGACTCTTCAATATCACAAACCACATGATCAAACTTTGTGGTTAAGAAGCAAAGTATTTTTTCTACGACATGAACATCTTCCAATTTTTCTTTATATTGCTTCATTTGGTTTACAACAACCATTACTCTATTACCAAAATCTGAAATAGGTTTGATTTCCTTCATATGCAAGGATTCAAACTATCCTCATAGAGTTTATGAATGCACCTTTTTTACCTTGTCAACCCTTTCAAGGTTCGTTTTTAGAATCCCCCAAGCTTCTTTGGAGGTGGTTGCATTAGACACTACCTCAAACATGGCTTCATCTAATCCTTGATGAATAAATGCAAGTGCTTGTTGATCTTTCTTCTTTTGCTTTGTCAAAGCATCTTTCTCATTTTGTGACAAAATAGCCTCATCTTGAGGCTTATCATAACCTTTCTCTATAATCTCCCACGCATCTTAGACCCTAGTAAGGCTTTCATGTGTCAGCACTAATTATCATAATTTCCTCTGGTGAGACGTGGAAATTGAAACATATTTAGGCTATTGTTCGTTATCTCTCCACTTTCAAAGTGTTTCACTCAACTCTTGAGATTGAACTGAGCTCTTAATACCACTTTATTGGAGGTAAGAAGAGAAGAATTATAATAATTAGAGGATTTTATTATTTTGTCACACCAAATACATGAGTATAATTCACTATTTATAATAGTGATATTATAACCTTTAAGTTACATTGAAGAATAATTGCTCCGTAAATATCAGGTGGTTATAAACAAAGAATTATTACTCTTAACGAAGGAATTATGGTCTTTAAATCACAGTAACACACATTTACTCACAACTTTTTAATATGTAACTCATGTAACACTTTATTATTAATTATTATTTCTAACACTCTCTTCTCTTGCTTTCACCTAAACTGACCCACATAGAGCTATTTACCATGGATTATCGCACTTTTTAACTTTAGACTTACCAGAAGGATCCACTGCGACCTTGCAAGAAAGAATATTTCTAAAAGCAACAAAGGTTTCATGCAAAGCCTTGTTATCTATTTCGTTATACAAATTCTGCACCATCAAGAAACTGTAAGACTCAATAACTAATTAAAAAAAATGCAGAGAGAAAGGTTAAAAATGAGGGAAAGGAACCTTGACAAAAAGATTAGCAGTATTACTCTTCTAAGTGCTAGGGTCTTAATTAGAAAACATACCCTAATGGGCTTGCTATTCAAACAAATGATATTCAGCACTTCAATTGCTTTCTTGGCTGCATGATAGTTATCAAGATTAATAAGATACCAATAGTTTTGTAAGCAAGATTCAAGAAGCAATAACAGATGCTACTAATCCTATTATATCAAATATCAAATATCAAATCATTTCAATTTCAAGAATCAATAAAGAGAGAAAGGAAAGAAGAAATAAATTGTCCTTATGAATTGTCTCAAAACTTAACACACAGCTCAAGATATCACTAAAATAGTAAACGTTATCTAGAAACCCTCAAAATTTAGAGGGGTGCAGTGGCTCTGAACAAACTACGAAGGCCATATGTTTGAGGTTTGGCATTTGTTTTTAGCATAACCTGACTCCAGATTGAAGCCCCAAAGGGGAGATTCAAAATGAATCAAGAACCGCCTCGAAACTCGATCTGCAACTTAAGATATCATCAAAACAATAAAATGGAGTTGAAGGTATAGCCATGTGAAACAAGTTGCGAAGGTCATACCTTTCATTTATGGGCTCTAATTTCTGTAAAACCAAACTTCTGATTGAAACCCTATAAAAGAGCTTGGCAACAAAAATAGAATCCTTTCAAAATTTGACTCAAAGCTTAAGAAATTGTTGAAACAATGAATGTTGCTATAAACACTCAGAATTTGGAGGGGTATAGCTGCTTGGAACAAACTATGAAGACCATGTCTTACAAGTATGAGATCTGTTTTCTATAAAACTAAACTCCAGACTGAAGTCCCATAAGAGAGTTTTGATATGAATCAAGAACTGCCTCAAAACTCGGCCCGCAACTTGATATATTGCCGAAATAGTAAAGCAAAGTGAAATAAGCTACCATGTGGACCAAGTTTCGAAGGCTATATCTTTCGCCTGCGGGCTCCATTTTTCACAAAACAAGGCTCCAAACTGAAGCCCTGAAAATAGTTTTGCAACAAAAAGAAAATCATCTCAAAACTCAACCCGCAGCTTGCAATATCACCAAAATAGTGAACATTGCCCATAAATTCTTAGAATCTGGAGGGATGCAGCCACTCAAAAAAAACTACAAAGGTCATATCTTTTAGGTCTAAGATTTGTTTTCAGCAAAATTGAACTTCAGATTGAAGCTCTATCAAGAACCACCTCGTAACTCAGCCCGCAGCTAAATATATAGCCAAAATAATTAATGGGACTAAAGGTACAGCTATATAGAACAAGTTACAGTGGCCATATCTTTTGCCTACAGGCTCCATTTTTCGTAAAACTAGACTCCAGACTGAATCCCTAAAAAGAGCTTGGCAACATAAATAGAATCATCTCGAAATTCTACCTGCAGCTCGAGATATCAACAAAACAATAAAAGTTGCCCACAAACGCTTAAAATTTGGAGGGGCATAGCCACTCGAAACAAACTGCAAAGGCCATATCTTACAGGTCTGAGATCTATTTTCTACAAAATTGAACTTTAGACTAAATTCCCATAAGATAATTTTGAATTGAATCAAGATCTGCCTGGGAACTCGATTCGCAGCTCGGATATCGTCAAAACAGTAAAACAGAGCTGAACGTGTAGTTGTGTGAAACAAGTTTTGAATGTCATATCTTCTAAGTCTGAGACTTGTTTTCAGCAAAACTAGACTCTAGTATAAAACCCTAAAAGAGAGCTTTGAAATGAATCAAGAATTGCCTCGAAATTTGGCCAGTAACTCAGGATATTGTCGAAATAATAAAATAGGACTGAAGGTGCAAATATGTGAAACAAGTTACAAAGGCCACAATAACCTTCACCATTAGGCTCCATTTTTTGCCAAATCAAACTCCCAACTAAGGCCCCCAAAAAAGAATTTTGCATCAAAAAAAATTGTCTCAAAACTCGGCTCACAACTTAATATATCATCAAAACTATGAACATTACTAAAAAACGCTTACAATCTGCAAGGGTGAAGTCGCACCAAAAAAATTATGAAAGCCATATCTTCTAGGTTCGAGATCTTTTTTGTGCAAAACAGGACTCCAGACCAAAGCACCAAAAGAGAGCTTTGAAATGAATCAAGAACAGCCTTGAAACTTGGCTCGCAACTCAAGATATTGCTGAAACAATAAAATGGGGCTGAAGGTGCAATCGTATAAAACAAGTTGTTAAGGCCGTATCTTTTTCCTAAGGGCTCTATTTTCTACAAAATCATATTCCAGACTAAAGTCCTAAAGAGCTTTGCAATAAAAAAAAAGTGTCTCGAAGCTTTACCCGTAACTCGAGATATCGCCTAAACAATAAAACTAGACTCTAGAGTAAAACCAAAAGAGACCTTTGAAATGATTAGGAATCGCCTTGAAACTTGGCACATAGCTTACGATATTGCCTTGAAACTTGGCATATCTTTTGTCGGCAGGCTCTATTTTTCGCAAAACTAGACACTACACTGAAGCCCCATAAAATTGCTTCACAATTAAAAAAGAATCATCTTAAAACTTCACTTGCAGCTCGAGATATCGCCTAAACAGTGAACGTTGCTTGTAAACACGCAGAATCTAGAGAGATGCAAGCGCTCAGAATAAACTGCAAAGGGTCATATCTTCTAGGTCTGATATCTGTTTTCTATAAAATCAGACTCCAGATTGAATTCCCAAAAGAGAGCTTTGAAATGAATCAGGACCACCTCAAAACTCGGCTTGCAACTCAGGATACCGCCGAAACAATAA
Source organism: Abrus pulchellus subsp. cantoniensis (assembly GCA_024086825.1). NCBI lineage: Eukaryota > Viridiplantae > Streptophyta > Magnoliopsida > Fabales > Fabaceae > Abrus > Abrus pulchellus. Next base: position 21,399,080 of record CM044056.1, read on the forward strand.
AACAGGATTATAGGTGCAACTGTGTGAAACAAGTTACAATGGGCATATATTTCGCCTACGGGCTCCATTTTTCGCAAAACCAGACACTTGATTGAAGCCCCGAAAAAAAGTGCATCGTATTGAAAAAATAATTGTCTCAAAACTTGACTCACAACTTGAGATATCGCCAAAACAGTGAACGTTAATCGAAAATGTTTAGAATCTCTAAGGGTGCAGCCACACGTAAAAAAACAACGAAGGTCATATCTTCAAGATCTGAGATCTTTTTTTGTGGAAAACTGGACTCCAGACTTATGCCCCAAAAGAGAGCTTTGAAATGAATCAAGAACTGCCTCAAAACTTGGCCCGCAGCTCAAGATATTCTTGAAACAATAAAATGAGACTAAAGATGCAGTCGTGTGGAATAAGTTGTGAAAGCTATGTCTTTTGCTTGTGGGCTTCATTTTCTGCAAAACTGGACTCCAGATTGAAGCCTTAGAAAAGAGTTTCGCAATGAAAAAAAAAAGAATAATCTTAAAACACAATCCACAGCTTGAGATAACAGTGAACATTGGCCAAATCACAATCTGGAGGGTGCAACCTTTCAGAATAACCTGCGAAGGCCATATCATCCAAGTCAGATATCTATTTTCTGCAAAACCAGACTACAGTTTAAAGCCCAGAAGAGAGCTTAATCTTGTAATTCTAAGGACAAGGATATAGAGCTCATGTAACTTGCTTAATCTTGCATGAGAATTTAGGATTGATTGACACTTTTTCTAATTAACCAAATTCTAGGAAAGAATGATGTATTAATTTTTGGAGAATTTATGATTGAACGGGTAAGGATGAACTAGGGGTTAATATATTTTGTTAATTGATTCTCTCTACTTAATTTTCCTACTTGAGTGCTTTTTGAATTAAAAACAACAAACCCCACCCCTTTTTCTTATTTCCTGAACTTGATGCTCATGTCATGTTTGATGTATAATCTCATACCCATTGTTCACAAGAGGACGACCTAGGTTAATTCAACCTAGTACTACATTAATTTTGTTTATAGTTTGATATAGGTAGAGACAATCCTTTTATCAGGGTCTGAGATTTGTTTTATGCAAAACCAGACCAAAGATTGAAGCCCAAGAAGATAGCTTCAAAATGAATCAGAAACTGCCTCGAAACTCTGCCCATATATTTCATATGGAACATGTTACGAAAGTCATATATTTTTTCTACGGGCTTCATTTTTTGCAAAACCACACTCCATACTGAAGCCCCAAAAAACAGCTTCACAATGAAAAAAGAATCGTCTAGAAACTCGACCCAAAGCTTAAGATATCGGCAAAATAGTGAACGTTGCTTGGAAATGCTCAGAATCTGGAGGGGTGCAACCTCTCGGAACAAACTACAAGTGTCATATCATCTAGGTCCGAGATTCATTTTTTACAAAACCAGTCTCTAAACTGAAGCCCCAAGAGAGAGTTAGAAATGAATCAGAAATTGCCTTGAAACTCGACCCGTAACCTAGGATATCGCCAAAATAGTAAAACAGGTTTGAGGTGGATCCGTATGGAACAAGTTGTAAAAGTCATATCTTTTGCCTACAGAATTTGTTTCCCACTAAATCGAATTCCAGACTGAAACCCCAGAAAAGTGTTTCCTGATCCACATTTTATAGATATTTTGTTTATCTTTTCGTAGATTTTTAATAGAAAAATGAACTTAGAAATTGTAAATACCATAAAAATTTCATTTAGATCAAATATCATAGCTTTCGTAATTTTTGCTTAATTTACACTAATTTTTGTAAAGATATTTTGCAATTTTGATCATTTGAATAATTGTACAGGAATTTCCAGACAAATCCTTTGGATTTTTGGCTCTTGGAAAAATATGAGGTGAAAGTAACTACTTTAAAACACCATAGTAATTACTACAACGAGCCAATTCCAAGAGATAGGACAAAGTAACTACTTTCAGAAGCAATAATGATCAACAAAGAGGAATAAATTCATGGAGCTGTGCGTAAACACTATCCTGAATAATAGTAACTACTATGAAGGCGTCAACTTTACTATAAATAGGATTTTTACCATTTAGGGTAGGAATTTTTACCGTTTATTGTAATTTCTCATTTCCCCACTTTCAAAGGATTAGGTTAGGAGTTCTGGGTGGCTGCCCAAGAACTCCATTCATAGGATTACCACCGAGTTTTAAGGCAATTCTTGATTCATTTCCCCACTTTGTTTTGCTATTTTTCTGAGTATTAAATGTTTGTAATGGTGAAACGCATCCTTATGGAAGGCTAATTTTCTTGTTAATCCCTAGTAAGTTTATATGGATTTTCTTGTTAATTTCCTAGGCTTTTAATGTTAATACGAACCCTTCTTTATGAATTTATTTTTTTTCCAATCTCTTAAACTAAGTTAAGAATTGAATGAGAGGGCGTTGTTTAATCAAACTCAAATTTGTTTTTAACAAAGGTTCTAAACTTGGTTTGCTTAATTCTAGGTTTAATTCTAAGGTTGCTTAATCCTAAAGATTAGAGATTGGAGCCTATTGATTTGCTTAATTTCGTATGGGATTAGAGTTAATTTTTGCTTGTTTAATTAACCTAATTCAAGGAAAGGGTAGAGTATTCAATCTTGAGAGGAATAGGGATAGAATCAATATGGACAAGCTAAGGGTTAACTCATTCCATTGATTAGACTTTGAAATTTAATTTCCTATTTAAATATATTGAACATGAGATCATAGAACCCCCTCTCCCCTTTTTATACTTGCTCTCTGAATACACTGCACACTACATGTTTCATATTTGGTCACTCAACTAATGATTCACAAGAGGATGACGTAGGTTAGCATCCTAGTATTACATTAATTTGTGTTTAAATTTTGATGAGGATTAAAGACAAATCTATCCTATAATCACTTCCTAACAAAAAAAATAGTCTCAAAACTTAACCTACAGCTCAAGATATCGCCAAAACAGTGAATATTACATGAAAATGCTCAGAATTTGGAGGGTACAACCGCTCAGAACAAAATGCAAAGGCCATATCTTCAGGGTACGGGATCCATTTTCAACATAATCAAACTCTAGACTTAAACTCTAGAATAGAGCTTCCAATTGAATTAAGAACCGCCTCAAAAATTGGTTCGTAGCTCAGGATATCGCCAAAATAATAAAACGAGGCTAAAGGTGCAGCCGTGTGGAACATGTTATGAAGGTCATATCTTTCAATTGTGGGCTCCGTTTTCCTCAGAACTAGACTCCACATTGAAGCCCTAGAAAAGGGCTTTGTAACAAAAAAGAATCGTCTGAAACTCAACCCGTAGCTCGAGATATCGCCAAAATAGTGAATGTTTCCCAGAAACGGTCAGAATCTAGAGTGTTGCAACATCTCAAAACAAACTACGAAGATCATATCATCATGGTCTGAGATCCATTTTTTTCAAATCTAGGCTCCAAACTAAAGCACCAAAAGAGAGCTTCGAAATGAATCAAGAACTGCCTCAAAACTTGGCTTGTAACAAAAAGTGCTTTGCCCTGAAAAAGTGGTTCAAAAAATAAATTATCTGGAAACTCGACCCGTAATTCAAGATATCACTAAAACAGTAAACGTTGTATGAAAATGCTTAAAATCTAGAGGGATGGACCTGTTCAGAAGAAACTATGAAGGATATATCTTCTAATTCTGAGATCCATTTTTGGCAAAATAGAAGTTGAGACTGAGGCCTCAAAAGGGAGCATCAAAATGAATCAAGAACTGCCTCAAAACTCAACCCGCAGCTTGAGATATCGCCAAAATAGTAAAATGAGGCTTAAGGTGCAATAGTGTACAACATGTCACAAAGGCCATATCTTTTGCCTGTGGGTTCCATTTTCCATAAAATCAAATTCCAGACTCTAGACTAAAGCCCCAGAAAAGTGCTTCACAATAAAAAAAAAATTGTCTAGAAACTTAACCCGCGGCTCGAGATATTGCCAAAATAGTGAATGTTGCCCTTAAACGCTCAAAATCTGGAGATGTGTAGCCGATCGGGTCAAACTGCGAAGGCCATATCTTCCAAGTCTAAGATTTGATTTCAATAAAACTAAACTTCAAACTAAAGCCCCAGAAGAGAGCTTTAAAATGAATTAGGAATTGCCATGAAACTCAGCCCACAACTCAGGATATCATTGAAACAATAAAACGGGGCTGAAGGTGTAGTTGTATGAAACAAGTTGCGAAGGCCATATCTTTCTCCTACAGGATCCAGTTTTTGCAAAACCTGACTCCAAACTAAAGTTGTGGAAAAAAGCTTTGCATCAAAAAAATAATCATCTTGAAACTTGTTTGAAGAGCAAGTGTACCCATTGATAAGTAGTAACGGGTTCTAAAATAAGTTTTTGAAATATCGCCCCACAAAAATTTATTTACAATTACTAAAAATTTCTTAATTCAATTATTTTAGCCTAAAAGATGTGAAATTAAGTAAGAACCATAATTTAATTATAAAAAGTTAATTATGAATAAAAGCAAATAACACAATACACGTCTTGGTTGAACTTATAAGAGAGGAACCTTGGGCATATGAGTTTTCTCATACAATCATTTATGTTATTTTTCTATTTAACTTTAAATTTGATTTCTTTGTCATTACCAATCATTCATACAACTATTGTTAATACCCAATGATCATACAATATTAATATTCTTTTCTCTAAATTAATATGTACAATGATCATGCAAGACATCAATTAAAGAAAGCATAAAGCTCCTATGAACTTGTTAATTTAATAACGATTGGAAGATAAAGATTAGTTTGACCCATCTAATCTTTTGTCTCATTTTACCCTATAGATCTATTTACTAATCGAGGTATGATCACCTAACAATATAATTAATTAGGATTATAATTATGCGCAATAGGATAAAAGCTAATCACAAACGGAAACCAAATATAGATTCAAACTTAAAAAATCCCATAAATTTCGGAACAATAGTTTCCATAGCCCTATCTATGGACTTAGTTACTCATGCTAAAGAGAAGAACTAAAATAATCGTAAACAAAGCCATAGAGAAAAGTAAACTAGAAAGAGATTATTTTCTAGTCTTCAAGAACTAAAATAATCTCTTTTACAGGGTTTCAAAACCCTAAAAGCTCTTTATAATTAGGCTTCCCGCAATGACCACTACCGTGCAAAGTGTTGCTTTTACTACTGCTGTTGCACTAAAGTAAACTGACTAGCAAGTTATAAAAAATCTTAGAATCAAATTGAGTTCCAAGTATCGTCCTCAGGGAATAAAGTTCTCAATTACCACTTCACAAGATCACAATTAGTTGAGCTTTACAAATTTCAAATGGATTTGGTATGAACGTATCAAAAATGAAATTAGAAAGTAAAACAAAACAGTTAGCACAAAAGTATATAGTAAACAGATGTAGAAAGAGTAGTTAGGAAATTGTTTCACTAAAACTTCAACATTGAATCAATAAAGTTCTGAACTTTCAAGCATTTAGATGGAATGACAATCAGTTTCACGTTATATTAATCAAAGGACAATCCCTTGCCTCAATGAATCTAGCATCTAACCAAATCATTCTAATACCTTAGATCTAATCCAATCAAATGCTGCATTACGTTTGAGAAACCAAAAGATTGCAAGATTAAGATATCTTATCCCTAAGAAACCAATAACCTTGGCAATTAATTCAGATCTGAGAAACAAATTCAATTCCCATTGATAAGAGTTCCTCTATGATTAGTTGATCAAATTTCCATTCAATCACTACTTTAACAGCAAAATCAATCACTCAATCCAATCAAAAACTCAAAGTTCAAATCCAAAATCAATTCACCATTTCAATTTCAGATTCACAATTCCTAACCACAAAGAGTTTAAGCAAACATTACAAAAAGAGAAGAGAAGAGAAGAGAAGAGAAGAAGAGAATGAACAAAGAAGAAACATCTTCAAGCCAATCTCCAATCTGATCCCTCAAGAAATGAAGCTTGGTGTTCATCCTCAATCTCTCTTTCTGACTCTCTCAACAATAAAAACAAATGGAAAATGAAAAATGAACAAAAAACTCCTAAATTCCTGAGCTAACTGTCTTTTATAGAATTTCTGCTCTACTGGCGTGATCACTTTTGTCAGCAATAGTAATCACGCAGAGGCTAATTCTTCATTTCCACTTATGCGTGTTCACTTTTACTGGTGATAGTAGCCACGCGCACTTCAAAGTTTTCACTTTTGTTGAAAATAATAGCCACACAGAAGCTTCCCTTACTAATGTCATGCACGTGTTCACTTCTGTTAGAAATAGTGAACACGCAGAGGCTACCTTCTTGTGCGTGTTCACTTTTGTGGATAATAGTGAACATGCGCAGCCACTCTTCTTGGAGGACTCTCTGGAACGCTCACTTTTTCCAGAAAAAGTGATTACGCATAAGCTCTTCTCAATGCAACCTCTCTGGAATGATCACTTTTGCCAGCAAAAGTGATTATGCAGAAGCTCTTCTTCATTTTATGGTTCTGGAGTGATCACTTTCGCTGGTGAAAGTGATCACTCAGAGGCTGTTCTTCAATTATTAACTTCTTTCCTCCAATTTTTGCTACTTTTCTTCTATTTTTCCTTTGATCATCCAATCCTCATGAACTTAGTTCAGAATTCCCTACAAAACCATACTTGAATTGTCACTTTTTACATAGAAACTCAATGAATTTTAAAATAACTATGTTTAAAAGTGACATGCAATATTTCATTTTTTTTTAAGGATTTTCTACTATTTCTAGCATGTTTTCTTTATTAATTGCACTAAAAACTATTGTAAAATACTAGTAAAATATGGATTCATCACTACCCTAAACTTGAATTTTTGCTTGTCCTCAAGCAAATTAGAACATATCAAGGGTGTAAATTCTTATTAATTAGAATCCAAAAACTTTTTACATTTTTTAGAAAAATTCATATTAAAAATCCATTTTACTTCAATGCATTCTAATGGTTTTCTCACTAAGTCATTCACCAATTCTTCATCATGATAATCACACTTGAATTATCTATTTGCTGCACAATCTCATTCATTTCAATCAAGCAAATCATTAAAGCTACATGCAAACAGAGTTGAAAAATATTATCACAGCTCTCAGAAAGTGTTTCTCTAACTCAATCAGTGTTTAAGCTTGTGTTTGCTCTCAGCATCACCAAATTCATCAAACTCTGCCATAAGCTTGCCTATATTCTCTACCTTCTTTGCAAATTTACAATTAATCACATATCAAGAGGACTTTTTAGGTAATATTAAGGCTCAGGGACAGGTATGATTTCAATGAATTCAGGATATCAATGCAGCTAATTTCAAACAGAAAAAGATGCAAATTGAGTAGATAAGCTTTTAAACTTAGTAAGGGCTGCATTAACTGTTTCTATTCTTAATCAACTTTCAATCACAGTTTAAATTTTTGTAGAATTATCTACCAATTTACTTTTCCTTTTTGATTTGCTGATTTCTTTTTATTTCTTTTTCATTTTTCTATTTTTACTTGCAGCTTTTTACTTCTTTTTCATATTTTCTCTGCATGACTTTTTCTTACTTTCTTATTTCATTTCAATCCTTTTCTCAATCCTTTTCTACCCCCAAACTTAGAACATTGCTTGTTGTCAGGCTTCTAATTTATTATTGAGTAATCTATAATATTTTATACTTGTTCAATGTTAATTGAAGGATTATTTGATATTGGAATATATTTAGATGGAGTTTGAAATTATTATAAAAAAAAAAAAAAAAAAAAAAAAAAGTGAACAGTACCGTATGAACAGTGCAATGAACAGTGCAACCGCGTATGAACAGTGCAATGAACAGTGCAAACCGCGTATGAACAGTGTATGAACAGTACAAACCGCGTATGTACAGTGACAGATGACGTCATCGGTGACGTCACAGTGTACAGTACAAACCGCGTATGAACAGTATTTTCCGACATGAACAGTAAGGCGGTGAACAGTGTTTTCCGGCGGTGAACAGTAAATTTCGGCGTGAACAGTAAATTTTGAAAATTTTCTATAAAAAGGGGGCTTCACACGAAATTTTCATTTCTTCACCTCTATCCAAGGTTTTCAAAGGTTCTAAGGCCGAAAACCACCATTTCTCTCATACTAAACCTTCCTAAACTTAGATTTCTCGCCAGATCTGAGATTCTACATCTATTCTGAAGTATTGGAAGTAAGTTTCTTTAAGTTTGAAGCTAGATTTACCGTTCGTTTCTCTTCTCCTTCTCTTTCTTATAGAAATTCATGGTGTTCTTAGGAGAAACTCCGTTCTAAAGCTGAATCTTCGGTGAATTTTTGTTATAATCAAGTAATATTCGGTAGATCTAGTGTGAATCATCTTTCTGAGGTAAGGGGAGTTTACTTTAACCTATGAATTATGTTTTGAACGGTTTAATATGCTATTTCAAGATATTTTGATATGATTTTGTTAGATCTATTGAATAAAAGCTATTTTCTAAGTCAGAATCGTTGTAATTAGTTTAAAATGCTGAGATTTTGGCTGATCTATTATAAACTTGCCGTAGTTGAGCTGTTAAAATAATTTTGGTGGTGTGCATCATGCTTGAGATATATATTTTGCATCATTATAGAGCCGAGTTACATGTTTAGGTGGGTAGACATGTAACGGTAAGTTCATCTTGAGCTCTTTGTCTTTGTCTTTATCGGATCCAGATAGGAATGGGTCGCTCCGGGACCAGCTCGGTTCCTACGGATTAATTAGGTGTGAAACCAGTTGGAAACCGTTTTCATGCTTGTGCATTAGATGGGCTGGAAATGCATGGGGTTATTCTTTGTGAGAAATATTTTGCTCTATATATATATAATTTTATTTTATGTTTGGTAAGCTCACCCTTGCATTTCTTTCTATGTCGTTGTGTGCGTGTGTCTTTGCGATGATCGTACGGTGGTACGTGAGCGGATGTATCAGTGTTGCATCTACTTCACAGTGAGGGCCAGTGAAGAAAAGTTAGAAGCTGGAGTTGAGTAATAATGCATTAGAGTCCTTTTTCTTTATATATGAGACCTCATGTCGAGGGAGTCACGTATTATAATTTTTTTTTGTATTTTGAATATTATAAACTAAATGTAATATTATGTTGATCTGTTGGATATTTGTTGTAAGGAACTTCATTTTTACTTTGAATGAGAAGTGAATTTTTATACTTATATTCTCTATTATTTACCTATTTTTAAAATAAGTATGTGGTGTAGAAATAATGTTCTCGGTCCTTTATAAAAAGGGGTCGTGACATTTTTAGTGGTATCAGAGCATGGTCTAGGTAAACCTACGGGGTGAGGTTGTTAGGCGTCAGTTGTGCATATTAAACATGTGAGTTTTATTTGTGAATCATATATCATGATTTCTATTCATCAAGTTGTGAGGGAACGAGCTTGATCACCTCGATTCTCGGACATGATTGATGTAGGAAACTTGGTATATGATACTTGGGTGAGCTATAGGTGAGTTGTCTTGTGTGAATAAGAGACTCGTTAAGCTATTTGTAAATGATTGCTGAAATGAATGTGTTTGCTATGCTATGTGAATGTTGATATGTTGTTATCTTGAGTACTAAATTGATTAAATTTTTATGATATACTAAATATGAATATATCACCGTAAGCTGAATCTGTGAATATAGCTATGTGGTGATATTCTTTGAATATGTTAAACGTTAGTAATTTAAGCTAGTTTATATATTAGGATGGCTAGACCAAGAAGATCTGCTGCAAATCCTCCTCCCGCTGATGTGAACCAAATGGCTCATGCCATGGAGGCCATGGCAGCCACCGTTAGGCGAGTCTAGATATGATTCAGCGACGACAAGCCGCAAATCAAGCCGCTAGCTGCGACACGGGCAGCGGCGGCCATCGCCTCAGCTGCACCTCTTCCCGAATACCATGGGTTGTCGAGTTCGAAAGAATGATCCTCCTCAATTCACGGGAGTGGATGGACCGGATCTTGCGAACTCGGATCGGGGAGATTGAGAAGATCTTCCTAACCATGGGTTGCGCCGAGGAGAGAAAGGTGATATATGCTACGTATATGCCGATAGGGGATGCAGAGATGTGGTGGCACGGAGCTCGTACTATGCTAGAGGCCCGAGGTGAAGTCATTACTTGGGCTGTATTTAGAAGTAGTTTCTGGGAAAGTTTTTCCCTTCTCATGTTCGTGCTGCCAAAGAACGAGAGTTTCTAAACTTGGTGCAAGGAAACTCATCTGGTCTATGAGTATGCAATACAGTTTGAGCGGCTCTACAGATTTTATTCTCACCCGACTTCAGAGGAGTGGAGATGTCGAGGTTTTCGGACGGTGAGAACCGACATAAAGAGGATTTTGATCCCACTCGGGATCACGGAGTTTGCCGACTTGGTGGATCAAGCCACCATTATAGAGAGTCTTAATGCGAGAGGATGTTGGTGGAGTTGGGAAGGCTCCATCTAGTAGAGCTGTTAGCAGTTATGGTAATGGAGGTAAGGGCACTAAGAAGGGTCCCTACGGTCGGTCGCTACGCCAACGGCGGTCTCGATCATATCGATCAAGAGGATCGCGGCATCGGCCCGGTGCCGGTAGGGACTGCTACTTCTACATTTCAGCCTAGGGGAGCAATTTCTTCTTCTCCTAGAGTCTCGGTGCCACAGATTGTCGGATGTTTTAGGTGTGGTGGACCACACTATCCGAGCGTGCCCACAGACCGATGTAAGAGTTTGCTTCTCGTGCCGGCAGCCGGGGCACCTTGCAAGGGACTCGTCCTACGCCTAGTAGGGCGGTTTCGTCTTCTGCTAGCGCCTTGCACGCTATTAGGCCTAAAGCAACTAGGGCTCCAACAACAACCAGATCGAGAGCGAGAGGGACGTGTATTCACTACTTCGCATCGAGGCAGCCTGTGCAACGAGATCTTGTTCAAGGAACGGCGGTAGTGGCGGTACTTTTCTTTACGTATTATTTGATTACGGAGCCACACACTCTTTTATTGCGGACAATTGTGTGAGAAACTTAGGATTATCGGTGGGCGATCTAGGATGTGACTTAGTAGTATCGACACCTACTTTAAGTTCAATTAAGACTTCGACGGTTTGTGTTAGGTGTCCCATAGCAATTGAGGGACGAAGATACAAAGTAAATCTTATTTGTATCCCGATGTCGTGGTTAGATGTAATCCTGGGTATGGATTGGCTAGCGCTAATCGTGTGCTAATTGATTGTGGCCGGAGGTGTTTAATCTTTCCTGAGCAGCAAGATTGTGTAGAATTGATTTCTACTCGCCAAGTAGAAACATCCTTAGGCGAGGGAGTATCTTGTTTTGTTTTATTGGGAGTTATGAATGCGAAGTGGAGCAAAGCCTTCGATCAATACCAGTAGTACGAGAATTCCACGAGATTTTCCCAGAGGATATTCTGGAATACCTCCACGTAGAGAGGTAGAGTTTGCTATAGATTTGATTCCTGGAGCCGAGCCGGTGTACGTAGTACCGTATAGAATGGCGCCAAAAGAGTTAATTGAGCTTAAGGAGCAGATCGAGGATCTAATGCGTAAACAGATGATTAGACCAAGTGTATCACCTTGGGGAGCCCCAGTTCTCTTGGTGAAAAAGAAAGACGGAAGTTCTAGATTATGTGTGGATTATCGCAAGTTGAATAAGTTGACAATTAAGAACAAGTACCCATTGCCGCGAATCGATGATTTGATGGACCAGCTGAGAGGTGCTAAGGTATTCTCTAAAATTGATTTGAAGTCTGGGTACCATCAGATTCGAGTGAAGGATGAAGATATTCCTAAGACTGCTTTTCGCACTAGATATGGTCATTATGAGTATATAGTGATGCCTTTTGGAGTTACAAATGCTCCAGCTGTGTTTATGGACTACATGAATCGGATCTTTAGACCTTTTCTGGATCGATTTGTGGTAGTCTTTATTGATGATATTTTAATTTATTCTAGTTCGTCAGAGGAACATGAAGAGCATTTGAGAACTGTACTTAATGTTTTAAGGGAAAAACAGGTTGTATGCTAAACTGTCTAAGTGTGAGTTTTGGCTAGAGGAAGTGAAGTTCCTTGGTCATGTTATTTCAGTGAAGGAATTGCAGTTGATCCTTCCAAAGTTGAAGCGGTGTTGCAGTGGGAAAGGCCGAAGACAGCCTCAGAGATTCGTAGTTTTGTGGGCCTAGCAGGTTACTACCGGAGATTTATAGAGAGATTCGCGAAGATAGCTGCACCATTAACACGGTTAACTCGCCGTGATCAACCCTTTGTGTGGTGAGGAATGTGAGCAAAGCTTTAATGAGTTAAAACAGAGACTAACTTCTTCGCCGGTGTTGATTCTCCCCGATACTAGTCGACCGTTTGAGGTGTCTTGTGATGCTTCTCATCGGGGATTGGGATGTGTGTTGATGCAAGATAAGAGAGTGGTAGCTTATGCATCTCGTCAATTACGAACTCATGAGCGAAATTACCCGATTCATGACCTTGAGTTAGGCTCGTAGTCTTTGCTACGAAGGTGTGGCGACACTATCTTTATGGAGCTCAGTTCGATGTATATAGTGATCATAAGAGTCTGAAGTATTTATTTGATCAGCGAGAGTTAAATATGAGGCAGAGACGTTGGGTGGAATTCCTTAAGGATTATGATTTTCAGCTCCAATACCATCCAGGAAAAGCTAACGTGGTGGCCGATGCATTAAGTAGGAATGTGGTTCAGGCATTCTCACTAAGAGTCAGTGAAACCCTTTTGGTAGAACAATTCCGAGACCTGAACATACATGTGGACTTATCACCCGAAAAGATTAGTTGTAGCCGAATTGTGGTGACTAATAATTTCTTACAGGAAATTAAAGATAAACAATTGTGGGATCCAATGTTATGTCGGATTGTATTTCTCTTAGGGACAGATAAGACAAAGGGTTTCAGTAAAGGTGTTGATGGTATTCTCAGATGTCAAGGTCGAGTTTGTGTCCCTAGAGATACTGAATTAAAGAAAGCAATTCTAGAAGAAGGACATAAGGGTAGTCTCAACATTCATCCCGGTGTTACCAAGATGTATCAAGATTTAAAGCAGATGTTTTGGTGGCCGGGCATGAAGCGAGAGATAGCTGAGTTTGTTAAAGCCTGCTTGACTTGTCAAAAGGCAAAGCGGAGCACCAAAGCCCTCCAGGAGAGTTACAAACGATGGAAATTCCAGAGTGGAAGTGGGACCATGTGACTATGGACTTTGTGTCCCATCTACCTAGAACAGTTAGGAATCATGATGCAGTGTGGGTCATAGTTGATAGGCTAACCAAGAGTGCACATTTCTTGCCAATTAACATGACCTTTAGCTTGGAGAAATTAGCGAGAATTGTACATTAGAGAGATTGTCGGGTTGCATGGAGTACCTTCTAGTATTATCTACGATAGGGATCCTCGATTCACTTCCCGCTTTGGCGAGTTTCCAAGAATCTATGGGCACACAGTTGAGGTTGAGTTACGCATACCATCCGCAAACAGATGGTCAATACGAGCGTACTATTCAAACCTTAGAAGACTTATTGCGGACTTGCATTGTAGAACGAGAGGAGTAATTGGGAGGATATGCTTCCTTTGGTAGAATTCACTTATAATAATAGCTATCATTCGAGTATAGATATGGCACCATTTGAAGCTCGTATGGTAGAAGGTGTAGAACCCCTATCTCGTTGGTTCCAAGATGGAGTACATTTGATGGTTGGACCTGAAATGCTGCAAGAGACTAAGGAGAAAGTTGAACTTATTAGAGAAAAGCTAAGAGCTACCCAAAGTCGACGTAAATCTTATGCTGACCGACGCAGAAGATCCCTAGAATTTGAGGTTGGTGATCATGTATTCTTAAGAGTATCACGCACTACAGGTGTGGGGCGAGCCTTAAGAGCAAAGAAGTTAACACCTAAGTTCATAGGACCGTATCGAGATATTACATCGTCGAGGACCAGTAGCCTATGAATTAGCGTTACCACCTCAGTTGTCTGGAATACATAATGTTTTCCATGTGTCGCAGTTAAAGAAGTATGTTCCAGATTTGTCTCATGTAATTAAGCCTGATGTTGTGGAGTTACGAGATGACTTGTCTGTGGAGGTCCCAGCTGCTCGTATCGAGGAAACTAGAGTTAAGAAACTTAGAGGTAAGTCTATTCGGTTAGTAAAGATTGTTTGGGACCAAATAACTGGTGATGCCACATGGGAGTTAGAAGAAAGAATGAGAGAGTTGTACCCTCATCTTTTCTTTGGGGAATGAAATTTTCGAGGACGAAAATTTATTTTCGGGGGGAGAATTGTCAGGCTTCTAATTTATTATTGAGTAATCTATAATATTTTATACTTGTTCAATGTTAATTGAAGGATTATTTGATATTGGAATATATTTAGATGGAGTTTGAAATTATTATAAAAAAAAAAAAAAAAAAAAGTGAACGATGCAGGTATGAACAGTGCAATGAACAGTGCAACCGCGTATGAACAGTGCAATGAACAGTGCAAACCGCGTATGAACAGTGTATGAACAGTACAAACCGCGTATGTACAGTGACAGATGACGTCATCGGTGACGTCACAGTGTACAGTACAAACCGCGTATGAACAGTATTTTCCGACATGAACAGTAAGGCGGTGAACAGTGTTTTCCGGCGGTGAACAGTAAATTTTGGCGTGAACAGTAAATTTTGAAAATTTTCTATAAAAAGGGGGCTTCACACGAAATTTTCATTTCTTCACCTCTATCCAAGGTTTTCAAAGGTTCTAAGGCCGAAAACCACCATTTCTCTCATACTAAACCTTCCTAAACTTAGATTTCTCGCCAGATCTGAGATTCTACATCTATTCTGAAGTATTGGAAGTAAGTTTCTTTAAGTTTGAAGCTAGATTTACCGTTCGTTTCTCTTCTCCTTCTCTTTCTTATAGAAATTCATGGTGTTCTTAGGAGAAACTCCGTTCTAAAGCTGAATCTTCGGTGAATTTTTGTTATAATCAAGTAATATTCGGTAGATCTAGTGTGAATCATCTTTCTGAGGTAAGGGGAGTTTACTTTAACCTATGAATTATGTTTTGAACGGTTTAATATGCTATTTCAAGATATTTTGATATGATTTTGTTAGATCTATTGAATAAAAGCTATTTTCTAAGCTGTAACTGTTGTAATTAGTTTAAAATGCTGAGATTTTGGCTGATCTATTATAAACTTGCCGTAGTTGAGCTGTTAAAATAATTTTGGTGGTGTGCATCATGCTGAGATATATATTTTGCATCATTATAGAGCCGAGTTACATGTTTAGGTGGGTAGACATGTAACGGTAAGTTCATGCTGAGCTGCTGTGCTGTGCTGTCTGGATCCAGATACCGGAATGGGTCGCTCCCGGACCGGCTCGGTTCCTACGGATTAATTAATTTGTGAAACCAGTTGGAAACCGTTTTCATGCTTTGTGCATTAGATGGGCTGGAAATGCATGGGGTTATTGCTGTGAGAAATATTTTGCTCTATATATATATAATTTTATTTTATGTTTGGTAAGCTCACCCTTGCATTTCTTTCTATGTCGTTGTGTGCGTGTGTACTGCGATGATCGTACGGTGGTACGTGAGCAGATGTATCAGGTGTTGCATCTACTTCACAGGCTGAGGGGCCAGTGAAGAAAAGTTAGAAGCTGGAGTTGAGTAATAATGCATTAGAGTCCTTTTTCTTTATATATGAGACCTCATGTCGAGGGAGTCACGTATTATAATTTTTTTTTGTATTTTGAATATTATAAACTAAATGTAATATTATGTTGATCTGTTGGATATTTGTTGTAAGGAACTTCATTTTTACTTTGAATGAGAAGTGAATTTTTATACTTATATTCTCTATTATTTACCTATTTTTAAAATAAGTATGTGGTGTAGAAATAATGTTCTCGGTCCTTTATAAAAAGGGGTCGTGACACTTGTCCTCAAGTAATGCACTAGAAACATGATGCTACCCCAAACTTAGTTTTCAAACTTATCTTTGATTCAACTCAATTTGCCTCTTTTCTATTTGAATGGGTAAAATGATTTTGCTAGAAAAGCTTGTCTTGAGGTTAATCAAAGAAAGGTTATCAGTTCAAAGGGGCTAACTAGGACATTCAAGAATGAAAGGCAGTCTATTTGGATCACTAAGTAAATATGAACAATGCCCTCCATCCTTTATGTGATTAGTGCAAAACAGCATATTCAGTTAAGAAACAAAGCAAGTTCTAGAGAGTGAATCAGAATTTGAGATCAGTCACACATCAATGAATGAAAAGGTTCAAGTCTCACCAAGGAAGTAAATGGATAATATTCATCAATTCAGTTCACTATTTACTTCAAAAATTTGCATGAATAAAATGGCAAGACTGCTTTATTTTTTTTAAAATACAAATATGACAATCATGTTAAGAATGGGAAAAACAACTTATGTAATTAAACAATCAGAATTTCAATCAGGTGAAAATCAGGTTTATTTATCAAGAAAATAAAATCTAATGCAGTTTAATATTTTTCTAACTTGTGAATATTTTATGCAAAATGTAAGGTGTACACGTGAAAATAGAGGTACAGAATTAAACCCTCCTTTCATGGTAGCTGTGCATATTTCAATCATTCCATGCGCTCCTTGCTCAGAGTTTGAGAGCATGGTCTGCACAAAAACATCACAAGTTGTTCATCAATTATCAGATAAAAATTGAATAAAATTCAAAGCTAGTAGATATTTAAAACAGAATTATTCATAACCAAAATAAAACTAAAATGTAATTACAGCACTCAAAAGTCTGAAATTCTAATTACAATCTTTTGACATAAATTAAACTAATGACAGAAATTTAAATTCCTAATCTATTCTTCATCTTCATCCTTATCCTCATCTTCCAAATCATCCTCTTCTTCATCATCTTCTTCCTCTTCTGCAGCATCTGCTGGTGGAGGAAAATGAGTTCTGTAGATGGGGAGGTCTTTGAAGACAGTTGACCTCAGGCATTAGGCATTCTCTGCTTAATCTAGAGTGTGGTACAAGTCTTCTTTGGTCATGCCCATCTTTTGACCAATGTTCATGAGAACACCTTCCAGGGGCAAGATGCCAGCCTTCAGACTGCTGTGCAACTCATTCTGCCTCTCAGCTAAGGAGTTTTGTCTTTCAGCCATGAAGGCTATCTTCTCCTTCATTGTGGTTGGATTCTCTCTTTTATACTGGGAGGGAATTGGGGCTGCTGATGTGCAAGAGACAGTAGCATAAATCTCATTCACCATAGCTACTGTAATTGGAGGTGCAGCTCTAATTTTGATTTGATAATCTCCAATTTCAATACCTGCATCCTCACAAAGAACAGTTATTAACGAAGGGAAAGCTAGAGAATCTCTTTTTCTCTTGAGGATGTCCAGAATGCATCCAATAATCACTTCTCCTACATCTATATAACAATCATTGACTATAGCATACAGGAGTTCATCTCTCTTCACTGCTAGAGTGGAGCTATGCCTAACAGGCATGAATGAAGTCAAAATAAAGGTGCTCCACACTTTTGCAAAGTGAAAAGGTTCTTGGTTGTAATGCATTTGGGCTTTTCTGATAGATTTAGTTCCCAAGTAGTCCCTGGTTTCCCAATCCTCTCAAGGACTTGAACATAGTCCTTGTCTTCAGCATCCCTGAACGCTTTAAAGTCCTGCTGCCCATGTTGTTTTTGAGTCTTAATGTTGAGGACTCTATTGATGTTAGCAGCAAAAAAATCAACTATTGTCCCCTTGACCATTGAATCGTATTTAGGCAGCTGATCTCCCTTGAATCTCATGGCATTGGCATAAAATTCCTGTGTAATGTCTCTCCAGCCAATGCCAACCATCATGCAGAAGGATTCTCATTCTCTTTTCTGAATTTCCTCCTTGTATTCTAGATAATGGTATTCAGCTCTCTCAATTGCTCTATCTTGGACAATCTTTCTTCTCAAGATATTAGCTCTGAAATAATTCTCATGAGCTATGCTCCTGATCCTTGGATCATGTTGAGGATTTGGCCTTGATGAAGAGGCTCTTGCTAATCTTCCTCTCTTTGTTCTAGGAGTACCTCTAGAAGAGCCAACTAGAGTGTTGTCTGATGTCCTTACCATTTTTTAAAATTTCCTGCATAAAAAGAATATTTCAATACACTAAAAGACATGAATGCAATGCAATAAAAATTCTGCAGGACATTTTCAATTTTAGAATAGTAGAATATGAACAATTCAAAACATAAGAATATCATAACAATGCAGAATATGGTTCCTTGAAGCATTTAAACTCAGATATACATGATTTTGAATGCAAAATGCTAGAGTTCAAGAGTTACATGTATCCAAAAATTTCTTTCTAACTATTTTTCACTTTAAGTCCTAAGGTTAACTCATGCAATCTCTCAATATAGGTTTCTTTCATCTAATAAATCTATCAATTGAAGTGAGAATTACTCTACATTGCCTTGTAATTTCATGTTCAGATTAGTTATTAACAAAAAAAATTCTATTTTTCCATTACTCAGTGTTTTTCACAATTCTGCAAAATGAAGAACCTTAATTTCTAAATCAAAGAAGTAGAATACTAACCTGGATTTGGAGAAATGTGTAGAACGAACTTCAATTGATTTCTTAGAAACAAATTTCGTTCAGCAAAGGGTCAGAAAAACCAAGAAATTTAGAAATGAGATGAAGAAATGAAGATTTGAGATTCTGAAAATGGCTCTGCGTGGTTCCTTTTATGCATTTTAATGGACACGCTTACTGCACGTGGCCACTTTTTCTAGAAAAAAATGGAAGCTATAGAGATGATGTTGTGTACATGTTCACTATTGCTAGCAAGAGTGAACACTTTGAGGGTAAATAGCATGCGCGTGTTCACTATTGTTAGAAATAGTGAACGTTCTAGAGAGCTTTGCATTGAGTAATTTGAAATGAGCTGCACATGTTCACTTTTTCTGGAAAAAGTGATCACGCACAGGTAGTATCCTTCTGCGTATTACTATTCCTAGAAAAAGTGGTAACGCGCATCAACCTTGACTTGTAACTACACATTACTCATACGCTTGATCACTATTATTGGAAAAAGTAACTACGCGCATCACATTACCTCTATTTAAGCCTGGACATGGTTACTTTCACTGGGAAAAGTGATTGTTACAGAGAAGGGTGTCGTCCAAAGGGTTCTGCATGTTCATTTTCATAAGCAAAAGTGATTGTTCTAGAGAAGGGTGTCGTTCCTTGCTCCTCTGCGTGATCACTTTCATCAACAAAAGTGATTGTTCAGAATGGAACCCTGTAATTGAAGCTCTGCGTAATCACTTTTCTGCAAAATAGTGACTCCTTTTGTTATTCAAAGTTCCTTAGAAACTTAATTGCCTCATGCATTCAATTTCAATCAGCTCATTTATGCATCCACAACATGAACCTTCATTGAATTAACACATTATTCCTAAAACACATATAAAACAGAATCTAAAATCAGAAAATTACAGAAATTGAAATAAAGAATTAACAAAAGTTTAAGTAAAATGCAAATAGAGTAAAAATGGTTTAGAAATGTGAGTTGCCTCTCACAAAGTGCTCTTTTAACATCACTAGCTTGACGTTAAATGTTCCTCACTGCTGAGAAATCAAGTTAATGCAAAAGGCGTTCCTATTGAATTCTCCTCCATTGTAAATCTTCAGTCTTTGGCCATTGAAATTAAACTTTCTCCCTTCTCTCTGATCTTCAAATAACACAGCACCAAAGGGAGATACTTCTTTTACCATAAAAGGTCCTGACCATCTAGACTTGAGTTTTCCAGGGAACAACTTCAATCTAGAGTTCAATAGTAGAACTAGCTGCCCTGGTTTGAATTCTCTCTGCAGGATGAATCTGTCATGTATTCTTTTAGTCCTTTCTTTATACAGTTTTGCATTTTCATATGCAAATTGTCTGAATTCCTCCAGTTCATGTAGCTGTAGCACTCTCTTTTCTCCAGCCTTGGTTGAATCAAAATTCAGCCATTTAGTAGCCCAATATGCTCTATGTTCAAGTTCCACAGGAAGATGATATGATTTCCCAAACACTAATTGATATGGTGACATACCAATTAGTGTTTTGAATGCAGTTCTGTATGCCCATAATGTATCATCAAGCTTCCTTGACCAATCTTTTCTTGAGTTACTGACTACTTTCTCTATGATCTTCTTGATTTCTCTGTTTGAAATTTCCACTTGTCCACTTGTTTGAGGATGATAAGGAGTTGCTACTCTGTGTTTTACTCCATACTTATCCAGAACATTATCAAGGTATTTATTGCAGAAGTGTGATCCTCCATCACTAATCAGAATTCTTGGCACTCCAAATCTTGAAAAAATGTTTTTCTTTATGAAGGAAATCACCACTTTGGCTTCGTTTGTTCTGGTTGGTATAGCTTCCACTCATTTAGACACATAATCCACTGCCACAAGTATGTATTCATGAGAAAAAGAAGTTGGAAAGGGTCCCATAAAGTCTATTCCCCATACATCAAATAGTTCTACCTCCAAGATATTGTTCAAAGGCATCTCATGTCTTCTGGAAATGTTACCAACTCTTTGGCATTTATCACAGTTTTTTACATAAATTTTTGCATCTCTGAACAATGTAGGCTAGAAAAATCCAGCTTGTAATACTTTGGCAGCTGTTCTTGATCCACCATGATGGCTTCCATAATCTGAATTATGGCAATGCCATAGGATATCAGCTTGTTCTTTCTGTGGAATACATCTTCTTAAAATGCCATCTACACCAACTTTGAATAGATGAGGATCTTCCCAAATATAGAACTTGCTGTCATGAAGAAATTTCTTTCTTTGCTGCCAATTCATTCTCTTTGGAATTTGCTGAGTGGCCTTAAAATTTGCTATATCAGCAAACCAAGGTAATTCATCCACAGTTAGTAGCTTTTCATCAGGAAATTCTTCATTAATATCCAAGTAATCTGATGGCAATGTGTCCAATGGAATTCTAGATAGATGGTCTACAACACCATTCTCTTTTCCTTTCTTATCTCAAATTTCTAACTCAAATTCTTGAAGTAGTAGAATCCATCTCAGCAGTCTTGGTTTACCATCCTGCTTAGAAAACAAATATTTCAGAGCAGCATGATCAGTATATACCACAACCTTGGACCCTAATAAATAAGACCTAAACTTATCAAAAGCAAATACTATAGCAAGCAACTCTTCTTCAGTGGTTGTGTAATTAATCTGTGCAGAGTTCAGGACTCTACTAGCATAGTAAATCACATGTAGTCTTTTATCTTTTCTTTGTCCTAATACAGCACCCACTGCATTGTCACTTGCATCACACATTAGCTCAAATGGTGTAGTCTAGTCAGGTTTAACAAGAATTGGAGTAGAAATCAGTTTTTCTTTTAAAATAGTAAAAGCATGCATACAAGATTCATCAAATACAAATGCTGCATCCTTTACAAGCAAGTCACTAAGAGGTTTGGCAATTTTAGAAAAATCTTTAATGAACCTCCTATAAAACCTAGCATGGCTTAAGAAACTTCTAATTCCTTTCACATTCACAGGTGGAGGTAATTTACTAATCACTTCTATTTTAGCTTGATCAACCTCCATCCCTCTAATTGAAATCTTATGGCCAAGCACTATTCCTTCTTGCACCAAAAAGTGACATTTCTCCCAATTCAACACCAAGTTGGTGTCTTGACATCTCTGCAAAACAATGGACAAATTAGATAAACAATCATCAATTGAATTCCCAAAAACAGAAAAATCGTCCATGAATACCTCAATTATTTTCTCAACCAAGTCAGAAAAAATAGCTAACATGCTCCTTTGAAATATAGCTGGAGCATTACACAGCCCAAAAGGCATTCTTCTATATGCAAATATTCCAAAAGGACAAGTAAAAGCAGTTTTTTCTTGATCAATTGGATCTACAGCAATTTGGTTATAGCCAGAATATCCATCTAAAAAGCAGTAAAATAAATGTCCAGCTAACCTTTCTAGCATTTAGTCTGCAAAAGGTAGAGGAAATTGATCTTTTCTGGTTGCATCATTTAGCTTTCTATAATCTATACACATCCTCCATCTTGTGACAGTCCTTGTGGGTATCAACTCATTCTTTTCATTTGGTACTACAGTCATTCTACCCTTTTTAGGTACCACTTGCACAGGACTTATCCAATTGCTGTCTGAAATAGGATATATGATCCCTGCATCTAATAGACTTCCTTCCTTACCACTTCCTTCATGGCAGGGTTTAATCTTCTTTGAGGCTGCACAACTGGTTTAAAATTTTCTTCAAATAAAATTATGTGCTTACAAAAGGCTGGATTTATACCTTTTAAATCTGAAATGTTCTACCCTATTGCTGATTTATGGGTTCTCAAAATTCTCAGCAACTTCTGCTCCTCTTCTTCCTTGAGTTCATTGCTTATGATAACTGGATTTTCATGTTTATGATCCAAGAATGCTATCTCAAGTGAGATGGAAGTTGCTTTAATTCCAGCTTCTGACTTTTCTCTTCTTCTCCTTCATTTTTCAACTCCTCTTTGATCAATTTTTCTGCAGGTATTAAAATAGGTAGAGCTTCCAATTGCTGCTCCATTTCAAATACGTTTTCATCTTCAAAATGCAGAGGTTTAGTATTTCCTACAGCTATGGTTTCTCTCAACACAGAAATTTCATCAAATCCATTCAAAGAATAAGGAGTGATCATAGAATCCAATGTATCTACTCTCATACATGTGTTATCATCACTTGGATATTTCAAAGCTTCAAATACATTAAATATTACCTTTTCCTCTTGAACTCTAAGCATTAACTCTCCTTTTTGCACATCAATGAAAGCTCTTCCAGTTGCAAGGAAAGGTCTGCCCAAGATTAATGGTATGTTTGCATCTACCTCCATGTCCAATATGACAAAATCTGTAGGAAAAATAAATTTGTCAACCTTAACCAACAAATCCTCTACTACTCCATATGGATAAGTATATGATCTATCAGCTAATTGCAATGTAATGTTGGTTGGTTTCACTTCTTCTATCCCCAATTTCTTCATAATGGCTAATGGCATCAAATTAATGCTTGCCCCCAAGTCACACAATGTTTTTCCCACAATACAATTTCTTATTTCACAAGGTATGCTAAAGGATCCTGGGTCTTTTAAATTTTGAGGAAGTTTTCTTCTAAGAATAGCACTGCACCCCTCTGTCAATGGTACAGTCTTATCATGTTCTAACTTCCTTTTCTTGGAGAGTAATTCCTTCATGAATTTGGCATAAGATGGCATTTGCTCCAAAGCTTCAGCAAATGGGATGTTAATTTGTAGCTTTTTGAACACGTTTAGAAACCTCTCACACTGCTCCTCTTGCTTAGGATTTTGCACTCTTTGAGGATAAGGCAGTCTCTTATATTTTTTTGGATCAATTGGCTTGTAAGTGTCCTTAAATAATTGCTTCTTTGTCTTTCTTTCAGGACTTTTATGAACTTCTTCATTCTTTTCTGAATGTTCTCTTTTTAGTAGCTTCAAGTTCCCTTGCTACAATTCTTCTTTTAAATCTCTTTCCTCTGCTGCATTTTCTACTTGCTTTTCCGCTAAAACATTATTCAATTTTTTTTCAGCTGGTTTTGGACTGGCTACAACAGCTCCACTTCTTGTAACTATAGCTTGACATTGTTCCTTTGGATTCACCATTGTGTTGCTTGGAAATCTTCCTTTATCTTTGCTTGTTAATTGTTCAGCCAGCTGTCCAATTTGAGTTTCTAACTTCTTCATAGAAACTTCTTGATTCTTGATGCTGGATTGAGTGACTTTCATGAATTGTAACATTGTTTCCTCAATCTCGTTCATTCTTTCACTCATTGGTCTAGCTGAATGTTGACTCCTTTGAGGTTAAGTAGAAGAATTTCCTTGAAAGTACTGTTGTTATTGGTGATTTCCTGTATTTGAAAATGGAAGAGATGTATTAGTGCTTTTCATTGCAGAATTCTGAGGATTCCATTTATAAAATTGTTTATTCCTATTATTAGAATACTGAAATCCAAGAGGAAATGATTGTTGAGGATAAGATTGTTGCTGTCTTTGATAATTTCCCATATAATTGACTTGCTCTTCTGGTTCAAGTGTAGGTACATCACATGCACCATTAGCATGATTCCCTCCACAAAAATTGCATGTCAACTGACTTGTTACCACATTTCCAGTCTGCAAATTATTAATCTGCTGAGTCAAAGCTGCTATTTTATCATAAAATAATTGGTTCTGCAGCTGATTCTGTGCAAGAAAAGTTTCCATCATCTTTGCTTCATATTCATTGCCTCTTCTTGTATTCCTCAAGTTGGAATTCTGATACATGGATGAAGCCATCATCTCAATGATTCTTTGGGCTTCTTCCAAGGATTTCATGCTCAAAGATCCTCCTCCAGTTGCATCAATCATAGTTCTAGTTACTACATTCATTCCATTATAAAAAGTTTTCAGCTACATCCATTCTGAAATACAATGATGTGGACATCTTCTCAGCAACACTTTATATCTTTCCCATGCTTCATAAAGTGATTCTCCTTCCTGCTGCACAAAAGATGTTATTTCTCCTCTCAGCTTAGCAGCTTTTAAGGGAGGAAAATATTTTGTTAGAAATTTATTCACAAGTTCAGTCCATGTGGTGATACTTCCCTGAGGTTGTGCTTGTAACCAACATTTGGCTTTGTCTCTTAAAGAAAATGGAAATAGCCTCAGTCTTATAGCATCTTCACTTACTCCATTCATCCTTATAGTATCACACAACTGTAGAAAATTAGAAATATGCAGATTAGGATCATCAGAAATTTCACCAGAAAATTGGTCTTGCTGTACTAGGTGAAGTAAGGCTGGTTTTATCTCAAAATGATTGGCTTGAATGGTTGGTCTAACAATTGAAGAATTATAGCCTTGAATATCTGGAATTGCATAATCTCCTAGTGTTCTCATTCTATGTTGTTCTGCCATTTCAACTTTTTTAGTTGGTTGTCTAAAAGGTGAAAGTTTCCTATTTGCAAAAAGAGTGACTTGAAATTCTGGAGAATGTATAACCTCTAGATCACTGTCACTTCCTAAAGATATCTCTGCTCTAGTCTCTTTTCTTAATCTCCTAAGAGTTCTATCAATGTCAGGATCAAAGACAAAAGTAGATTTATTTTTGTTTTTGCCACGCATATACAACTAAACACAAATACAGTATAATGAACACAGAAAACTGCACATGTAATGTAATATTTGCAGAAATTTTAAAGAAACAAATGCTCAATCTAGTTATTTTCCTGTTACTAATGATATTGAAACAAATTATTCCCTGGCAACGGCGCCAAAAACTTGTTACTTTTACAACTGCTGTTGCACTGAAAGTAAACTGACTAGCAAGTGTACTAGTGTTGCTGTAGCAAGTTATAAAAAATCTTAGAATCAAATTGAGTTCCAAGTATTGTCCTCAGAGAATAAAGTTCTCAATTACCACTTCACAAGATCACAATTAGTTGAGCTTTACAAATTTCAAATGGATTTGGTATGAACGTATCAAAAATGAAATTAGAAAGTAAAACAAAACAGTTAGCACAAAAGTATATAGTAAACAGATGTAGAAAGAGTAGTTAGGAAATTGTTTCACCGAAACTTTAACATTGAATCAATAAAGTTATGAACTTTCAAGCATTTAGATAGAATGACAATCAGTTTCACGTTATATTAATCAAAGGACAATCCCTTGCCTCAATGAATCTAGCATCTAATCAAATCATTCTAATCCCTTAGATCTAATCCAATCAAATGCTGCATTAAGTTTGAGAAACCAAAAGATTGCAAGATTAAGATATCTTATCCCTAAGAAACCAATAACCTTGGCAATTAATTCAGATCTGAGAAACAAATTCAATTCCCATTGATAAGAGTTCCTCTATGATTAGTTGATCAAATTTCCATTCAATCACTACTTTAACAGCAAAATCAATCACTCAATCCAATCCAAAACTCAAAGTTCAGATCCAAAATCAATTCAACATTTCTATTTCAGATTCACAATTTCTAACCACAAAGAGTTTAAGCAAACTTTACAAAAAGAGAAGAGAAGAGAATAGAAGAAAAGAATGAACAAAGAAGAAACATCTTCAAGCCAATCTCCAATCTAATCCCTCAAGAAATGAAGCTTGGTGTTCATCCTCAATCTCTCTTTCTGACTCTCTCAACAATAAAAACAAATGAAAATTGAAAAATGAACAAAAAACTCCTAAATTCCTGAGCTAACTGTCTTTTATAGAATTCCCGCTCTACTGGCGTGATCACTTTTGCCAGCAATAGTAATCACGCAGAGGCTAATTCTTCATTTCCACTTACACGTGTTCACTTTTGCTGGTGATAGTAGCCACGCGCACTTCAAAGTGTTCACTTTTGTTGAAAATAGTAGCCACGCAGAAGCTTCCCTTACTAATGTCATGCGCGTGTTCACTTCTGCTAGAAATAGTGAACACGCAGAGGCTACCTTCTTGCGCATGTTCACTTTTGTGGATAATAGTGAACACGTGATGAATCCATATTTTTACTGATATTTTAGCATAATTCTAGCTCATTTAATAAGGAAAATATATGAAGAAAGCAGAAAAACTCAGAAAAAGAGAATGATTGAAAGTTTTATTTCAATTTGTAGTTATTTTCGCATTTGTAGAATTTATGCTTAGTTCTTAAGGAATTTATCTTGTTTTTGAAGGAATAATCTGAGCAAAAGTCATGGAAATGGATTATCAATGGAAAGGAAAAGGAAGAATGGCAATGTTCGACTCCAAAATACAAGAACTATGGGATACAGGCTGGGCGTGATCACTATTGTTAGTGAAAGTGATCATTCCAAAGCCTAAATGAGAAGAGGAGCCTGTGCGTAATCACTTTTAGTTACAAGAGTGAGCGTTGCGAGTGTGCGTTATCACTTTCGCCAACAAAAGTGAGCGTTCCAGAGAAGACTTCATTCCTGATGAGCTGCGCGTTGTCACTTTCGCCAACGAAAGTGAGCGTTCCAGAGGCACTTGTATCAGGACAGCTTGCGCGTGATTACTATTACTCACGAAAGTGATCACGCGCAGCCCTTTGACCTCCTGCGTTGCCACGATTATGAATAAAA
This sequence comes from Abrus pulchellus subsp. cantoniensis, assembly GCA_024086825.1. Taxonomy (NCBI): domain Eukaryota; kingdom Viridiplantae; phylum Streptophyta; class Magnoliopsida; order Fabales; family Fabaceae; genus Abrus; species Abrus pulchellus. The sequence goes on from CM044056.1 coordinate 21,426,230, forward strand.
GTGAATGTTCCAGAGAAGCCTTCAACTCTGCAAGTTGCGCGTGGTTACTCTTGCTCTTGAAAGTGAACACGCGCACTACAAAAAGCTTCTGCGTGGTTACTCTTGTGAAGAAAAGTGACAACGCGCAGAACTAGGGTTTCTATATATACATGATTGAAGCGCGAAAACGGGGATCTTTTGCTCATTTTCTGTTTTGTTAGTTAGATTGTCGTTGAGAGAGAGTGGAGAGAAGATTGGGGTCAAAGCTTGAAGCTCCAAGAAGAGGGATTGGATTGGAGTTCGTGGCCATGGCTGCTCTGCATTCTTCTTCATCTTCTTCTTCTTCTTTCTCTGTTTTTGTTGCAATGTGTGCTTAATTTTCCATAGTTAGGGGTTTATGGAACTCGAATTGATGTATTGATTCGACTTTATCTTCTGAACTTTAAGTTCTTGGATTAATTGAGTTGTTAATTCTGCTTTTCATGCAATCTTTGAATGGAAATTCATTTGATTAATCAAGAGGAATCTTTACCAATGGGAATTGGATTGTTTGCTCCGATCTGAATTGGCAACCAGTGTTTAGGGATTTCTTAGGGATAAGGAGACCTAATTCTGCAATCTTATAGTTCTAATTCTTAATGCAACCTGAAATTGAATCTCACCTAAGGGATTAGGGAGGTTTAGTGGATTGTTAGGGTCAATGAGTTAAGGAATTAACCTTTGGCTAGGTATATGTGAACTGATTGTCAATTATTCAATTGCTTGAATGTTCAGAGGATTTAATTGGATTGATATTGATATTCTTGTGAAATAATTTCCTAACTATCCTTCATTGCTATTTCATTTCATCACAATTTTATACTCTGTTTGTCTGCAAGTTCTTTACCTTTAATTGCTTTGGTTTAGTGTTGTTATACGATACAAATCTCATTCCAAAATTTGTATGACTCAAATGGTTATAATTCTGTGAAGTGATACTTGAACCTAAATTCCCTGTGGAGACGATATTTGGATCTTAAATTTACTTATCACTTGCTGCAATGCTAGTATACTTGCTAGTGTAGATTGCTAACAACACGCGCAGCAACTCTTCTTGGAGGACTCTCTGGAAAGCTCACTTTTTCCAGAAAAAGTGATTACGCAGAAGCTCTTCTCAATGCAACCTCTCTGGAACGATCACTTTTGCCAGAAAAAGTGATTACGCAAAAGCTCTTCTTCATTTTATGGTTCTGGAGTGATCACTTTCACTAGTGAAAGTGATCACTCAGAGGCTGTTCTTCAATTATCAACTTCTTTCCTCCAATTTTTGTTACTTTTCTTCTATTTTTCCTTTGATCATCCAATCCTCATAAACTTAGCTCAGAATTCCCTACAAAAGCATACTTGAATTGTCACTTTTACATAGAAAATCAATGAATTTTAAAATAACTATGTTTAAAAGTGACATGCAACATTTTATTATTTTTTTAAGGATTTTCTACTATTTCTAGCATGTTTTCTTTATTAATTGCACTAAAAACTATTGTAAAATACTAGTAAAATATGGATTCATCGCAAAGCCTTGTTGAAAGGTTCTAGACGTGCTGACTGCTGTGAAGCTTTGATCTTTTATCAATTTGGCCCCAAAACACACCCAAAATCCACTTGTGGTGTATTTATACTAAAATACACATTTAACAGATAAATCAATGTAAAACCCAATTAAAATAAAGGCTAAACATAAATATATGGGTCGTAGAAGAGGGTCTAATTACGGACTTATCAACTTTCTCATACTTATCTTTTTGTTTGTCCTCAAGTAAAGTGCTGGTTAAGAGAATAACAAAATAACTCGAAACATAATACCACACAAGGAACATAAGATAAAGGAGATAAAAAGAGCAACAAGTGTAATATAACTGAGTATAAGCAATCAAAAGTATTTTCAATTAGAATCTTATATTCCCATAATTTTCACTCAAACATCAAACTAAGTTACTCTACTTTCCTTTCTCACTAAGGGACAAAATGATATATCACTTAGTTCTCCTAAAAAAAAGTGTGCTACCATAGGCTTGATTATAAACTGACTCTTCACTAAATATATTAAATGTAAGTAAAAATCATGAGGTCTTTTTCAGGTTATGATGTGGCCAAGGGTTATAATAATTGAGGTGAGACAAATGAAAGAAAAGGGTATACAAAGGGGTAATAAATTATAAAAATTAAAAACATCCCTTAAGTTTACAAGTGAAACTCTTGGAGTAATTTTTTATATTTTTTTATATGCAAACAATATCTTTACTCTTCTCTCCTTTCATTTATCTATAACCTTTTTCTTTTCTTTTTGCTATTTTTTTATTTTCTTTTTCATACTTTCTTTCTTTTTGCACATGAGAGATATAGAGAATAATTTAACATACAATTCAATAACTTAATTGCTCCATTCATCAACTCAAGGTCATCACAATATATTATATAAATTTAATGTAGGAGACCAAGAAAAATCAATAAAGCTCAAAGTGGGCAATTAGTTGTATCTCAAACATGGTGAAGCTCAAGAATAAAAATCCTATGATGCCTCAATCACATTAAAACATGCAAATAAAAGGAAGTTAGTCTCAATTCAGTTACAAGTCCAATTCTAGAGCACAAACCGTAAGGAGAAAATCACACAAAATAATGAGAAAAGGGATATAATTAATTAAATTAGGATAAAAATCTCCTTTAAGACTCAAAACTCACATTTGTGAGTTAAAGTTTAATATAGAGCAAAAAAGTAAGGAAATTATCTAATTATTAGTTTTCAAATATAATGCCAATAATAATCACTCAACAAGTTCTTCTATATGGAAAAATTGGGTTTCTTGAGAGAAAAAGTTTCAAATTATCATAAAAAATGGCATAGGCACTTTACTTAAGAACATGCTATAAAAATCATATAATTGGGAACCACTCCCCCATACTTAAAGCAAAATATTATCCTTAATGTTTGAAAAAAAAAAATTAAATGCATGCAAAGAGGACAATTGAACAAAAGAAAAGAGGTTCCCTGATAATTCTTAGCACAATGGATTTTCGTGAGGGAGCACGGCCATGCTGAAATCTTAAGCATGCCCATGCTTATAGTGTGGAGCTATCTTTCTCAACTACATCATCATGCACGGACGTGCATACATATAGCACGGGCGTGCTCGTTATTCAGAGCTCAAAATTGTATGCAGGAACAATCAACTTAGCTCCTTCGAGCTTCTAATATGCTTGTTTAACATTAAAATAACAATAAAATAGCAACAAAATAACAATAACAAAATTAAAATAAACAAAAATAAAATAAAATAAAAGACACAGGTTGCCTTCTGGGAGCACTTGTTTAATGTTACGAGCCTGACTTTCTTGTTAAATCATGGTAGGAAAAAGGCATAAATCTTAGAGGTGACTTCCTTGAAATGTAATTGTCTTTCCAATAGCTTCTTCCCTAGAACACCTGTCACACCAGAAAGATTAATCATAAGAAAAGGATCAAAACAAAGAGAAGAAAATTCTAACTCTAAATCAGGAGGCTTATTAGTGGATGGTTTGAGCTTTTGTCTTTTCTTCTTTTTGGATGGCTTCTTTCTTTGTTTTCTTCTTGCAGTTGTATGCCTTGTAGAATTCAAAAAGGGAGAAGTAACATCTACAATGCTCACAAAGTCACAAGACTCTTGGCTAAACCAGTACTTTAAGTGTTAAAAACTTGAAATATAACTTTCTCATCATCTAGCCTCAATGTGAACTTTTCCTCTTGTACGTCTATGATGGCCCTTGCAGTGGCGAAAAACAGTCATCCTAGTATGATGGGGACATCATCATCTTCCTTCATGTCAAGCACCACAAAGTCGGCAGGAAATATTAACTCACCAACTTTTACAAGTACGTTCTCCATTATACCTTTGGGGTATGTGATCGACCTATCTGCCAGCTAAGGTGACATAAAGGTTGGCTCAGGTTTATACATTCCAAGTTTCCTGAAAACAAACTAAGGTATAAGATTAATACTTGCTCCTAAATCACATAAAGCTTTATCAATATGATTTTTTCCAATCTGCAAGGAATAGTAAAAATCCTTGGGTCCTTGAGCTTAGGTGGAAGCTTTTTAAGGACTATAGCTGAGCACTCCTTGGTGAGCTTCACAGTTTCATGTGGTCTCAACTTTCTTTTATTGGTCAAAATCTCTTTTAAAAATTTAGCATATTTGGGCATTTTGGAGATAGCATCGATGAAAGGCATATTGATGTATACTTTTTCTAATAGGTCTAAGAACTTGTTGAACTCTTCATCGTATAGAGGGTGACCCTACAACCACTGTGGAAAAGGTATCTTAGTCTCCTAGGGCCTTGGTTGCACAAGAGCTTCTTCATTCTTTTCTTTTTCAAGCTCCGCACTTAAAGCACGACCTTACTTGTGATGATGTACGGCTGTGCTTTTATCATTGACATGGGTGTGCTTGTTTAAGCATGGGCGTCCTTCTATTGCAATACGAGCGCGCTCATCAGTAAGCATAGATGTGCCTGTAGGATCAACATGGGCATGTTTCTCATTAAGCATGGGCATGCATAAGCCTCTATTCTACGATTCTTGTAATTTCTTTCCACTTCTAAGGGTGATGGCATTGCATTGCTCCTTTGATTAGGTTTGGGTTGAGATGGTAGTGTTTCCAATGTTATTTGACTTAGAAGATTGGTAAGTTGTTGAAGTTATGCTTTTATCTTAGATGTGTCAAAGCTTATTTCTAAGAACTTTTTGTTCATTGTTTGGGCTTGCTACTCTATCTGAAGGCTACATGTTGTCATATACTCCAAAATTGGTCATTCTTCCACCTTTTTCTTTTTCTTTCTGCACTTCTTCCTTAGTGTACGTGTTGTCTTCTCAATTCTCAGATCAAACAAAAAAGTTGTAGAACAATTAAAACAAGTGAGCATACACTAAAAAAGTATTAAAAAAATAAAATAAAACAAAAATGCATAAAATAAATATATATTTTTTTAAAATAAACAAAACAAAATTAAAATAAAGCAAAACACGAATTGCTCAAATAATTAAATTTGATATTTTCTTAATATTAAAAAGATAATCCCCAACAACAGCGTCAAAAACTTATTCAGAGGGCAAGTGTACTTATCGATAAGTAATAAAAGATTCTAAAATAAGTTTCCAAAATATCATCCCACAAAGATTGATTTATAATCACTAAGAATTTCTTAATTCAATTGTTTCAGCCTAAAAGATGTGAAATTAAGTAAGAACTAAAATTTAATTATAAAATTAATTATGAATAAAAGCAAATAACATAACACACATCTTAGTTGAACTTATAAGAGAAGAATCTAGGGCATATGAGTTTTCTTATTCAATCCTTTATGTTATTTTTTCATTTAACTCTAAATTTAATTTAATTTTTTTTTTGTGATTATCAATCAATCATACAACTACTATTAATACCCAATGATCATACAATATTAATATTCTTTTTTTCTAAATTAATATCCCTAATGATCATGCAAGACATCAATTAAAAAAGCATAAGGTGTCTATGAACTTGTTAATTTAATAACGATTGGAAGAGAAAGATTGGTTTGGTCTACCTAATCCTTTATCTGATTTTACCCTATAGATCAATTAACTAATTGAGGTACAATCGCCCAACAATATAATTAATTACAATTATAATTATGCGTAATAGGATAAAAGCTAATTATGAACGAAAACCAAATATAGATTCAAACTTCAAAAATCCCATAAATTCATGAACAATAGTTCTCATAGCCTTAGCTATGGACTTAGTTACTCATGCTAAAGAGAAGAACTAAAATAATCGTAAACAAAGTCATAGAGAAAAGCAAACTAGAAAGTGATATTTCTCGGTCTTCAAGTACGGTCGCTCAAAGTTTCAAGTTCCATCAAGAGTATGCCAATGATCTCCTGCAAGAGAGACGAGATAAAAGGTGTATCGAAGAGTAAAAGATAATATGTAAACGATGTGTCCAACAAGATGCCTGAGGTATCTCTTTTATAGGATTTGAAAATCCTAAAAGCTCTTTATAATTGGGCTTCCCATATATGAGCACAGTCGTGCAAGACCTTGTTGAAAGGGTTTAGGCGTATTGACTATTGTGAAGCTCTGATCTTTCATCAATTTGGGCCTAAAATCCACTTGTGACCTATTCATACTAAAATGCACATTTAACATATAAATCAATGTAAAACTCAATTAAAATAAAGGCTAAACATAAATATATGGGTCATAGAAGAGGACCTAATTATGGACTTTTCAAAACTCGACTCACAGTTTGACATATCACCGAAATAGTTAACATTATCCAAAAATGCTTAGAATTTGCAGGGGTGTAGCCATTCAGAAAAAACTGCAAAGGTATATCTTCCAAGTCTAAGATCTTTTTTGTGCAAAATCAGACTCCAAACTGAAGCCGCAAAAGAGAGCCTCAAAATGAAGCTACGAATATTGCTGAAACAGTAAAATGGGTCTAAATGTGCAATCATGTGGAACAAGTTGTGAAGGCCAATTCTTTTGCCTAAAGGCTCCATTTTTCGCAAAACAAGACTCCAAACTAAAGCCCTGAAAAAGTGTTTTGCATCTAAAAAAAATTGTCTTAAAACTCGACTCACAGTTCGAGATATCACTGAAACAGTAAACGTTACACGAAAATATTTTAAAAAAAAAAGTAGGACAACAAGAAGAAGGACTAGAGTATTAGCATAATGGTGATGATTGAGACCAAAATAAAGAAAGGTAAAAGGAAGAAGCACCAAAAAATCAAATTGATCATGATAATAATACTGATAAGTAAAGAAGTAAATGGAGAAGGAATTTTTATGGAAGATATATTTAACAAAGGAACTTAAAGGATTCTTTTATTTAAATTACTATTTGCTTTATTTTCTTTAATGATGTAATTTTCTTTAAGGATCTAAAGATATACTTAATGATATAATTTCTTTTATTTAAATTGTTTCTTTAGTTGACTCAACATATTTTTTTTATATATTAAAAATGTCTTTTCTTTCTTTGATAATGTCTTTTAGTTTGTTTTTCAATTCTAAGTTTTTGAAACATATATAGTATTTTTTGAATAATTTGCTTAGGAATTCTAAATTTGCTTAAGTGAATCTCAATTCACTCAAATTACGTGTAATTTGTTTAAGAAAAATACCATGCCTTAAAAAGTCTATTCTTTATCATAATTTACTTAAGTCATTTTAACTTCACTTAAGCAAATTTAGTTTTATTTAAGCGACTTGCTAGAGTTTGCTCTCGTCCAATTTTTGTTTAAGGTAATTCATATTCACTTAAGCAGTTTGTATTTCGTTTAAGCAAATATATTCTTGCTTAAGCCAAAAATTATGCTTACAATGTTTGTTATTTGTTTTTTTACTTCAAGTTATTAATATTCAGTAAAGCAATAAATTTGCTTAATGATATGCAAATCACTTAAGTGAAACTCAATTATACTAACATATTCTCACTTAGATGAGCTATATATTCAATTAAGTTATTCACAACCCACTTGTGTGATAATTGTACTCACTTAAGCAACTACTTTAAAATTTACTTAACGTTTAAGTAAAAAAATAACAAAATGTTCAATTCTCACGCCGCACGTTGGAGAACATCTAAATCTCAAAACTTAAATAAAGAAGTTTGAATTATTTCAGTTTTGTCTAAAATCAAGCAATATGGTGCTAAATTATGCATATCTTATGTTTATTTGTTTATAGTGAGGATAAAAAAAAATTAGACAATCACATATTTAGACGCTTTAGTTTTAAGGGAACCGTTCAAGCAAATTAAGGATAAAATTTAAGTACAATACCATAAGAACTGTTGTGCTATTTTTCTAAAGCAAAGCAGTATTGATCACATATAGTAACCTCAATTATTAGTGTGCTGATCATTAATATTGATCTACATTATACGGATTATCGAAAGTGAAATTCCAACTCTAATTTAAAGAAAAAAAACAGAAAAACAGTATCAATACTACTGCACTTGAGTTTTGTTCAATAATTTATAGGTTTTTAAAAGTGGACCCAATAATTGAAGGTGTTTGGAAGTGCAATTATAGAGAAAGGGGAGGCATGCAAAATTTGTTTCTAAAAGATATTTCAAAAAAAAAAGTAATAAATTAACAAATTAATACCTTAATTTTTAATAGATATTATATAACTCACAATTTTAAAAATTGTCCTATTTTCCTTTCCCTACTCAAGCCCACTCGCAAACACATCCAAGGAATGGTTGTGTGCATTTCACAAGTTATTACGTCAAATTTTGCTTTGGTTGCTTCTGTTCAGGAATTTGACACAGAATTTGACACCTGATTTCCGAATTCTCTATTTCAGTTCAGAGAAAAAAATACAGAAATTCAATGTTAAAGTTAAGGAATGGAATCAAATATTTTTGTAGAATTTGATGTGTAATTACATTATATTTCATGCTAAGGAGAAACTATTTAAATGCTAAAGAGAGCTGTACAGAATATTAACTTAAATAAAAACTGTTATATGCATTATAAAGATTCATGATAATACTGCATCATTCAAAGTTCAATTAATCATTCAAAGGCAGTGCCCACGCTGGAATGGGGAAGACAGAGCCAAAAATGGTGTAGTTAAGATGTTAGGCTGCAAAGGCTGAAAAGAAAATCCGGCTGATTGTGGAACTCCAATTGGCTGATGCTGAACTGAACTGTAAAGAGGACAAGCCAAGTTAAACGACGGTTCATGTATTGATGTACAGTTAGAAAACAAATCCTCATTCCAGTATTTTTTTCGCATTTTTTCGCCCACTTTTCTATTTGCAAACCTAAACATACAAGGCAACCCTTGTATACTTGCAAACATGGAAACTTTTAATTCAAAACATCTTTCTCAATTCATAATAAAACCAAACCTAAACAATCTTTATTGGACATATATTAATCTCAGGTAAGAAAAGAACAATTCAAAATTTTGGTTATAATGATTTTAGATTAGAAATAGAAGAATGAATTAAATATGTAAATTTATTGAGTGGAATTTGATTTATATTGAATTTTGAAAAAATAAATAAATAAACAGCAACACTAATATTTGAAAAAGGTATTGTTAGCCCGAAATTTAGATAATTAACATTTTAATATGTATTTTAGTGACTTTTAATATATTTCAATATTTATAATAGTAAGATGTTAACCTAACTTATTTTGAACTACTAAAAAGGAGAAATTCGACCAAACAAAATTTCGGAAAAAAAAAAAGAATCTTTCAAAATAATAGTTTTTTAATGAAGTAAAGATCGCTTCAGCTATTAGAACTGAAGTAACTAAAAGTAGTATACTTTTAGTAAAAAGAAAAGTACTTAACACCATAAATATTATATTTCTAATAAAAAAATCTTTATCTCTAAACTCAATAATCAACCCTTAACACTGAGATTAACAAAATTGTTTTTTAATAATAAATAAATAAAAAGAAAGGTTAAGAAAAACTAATTTTAAGAGTTTTGGCTTCTACCTATCCGTTTTTATTCCGAATTTCAAGATCTACACTACTCCAAAAAAAACTTTTAAAATGACTTACACAAAAAAAAATTAAAATCACCAAACAACTTTAATTTAAAACTCTTAATTTAAACTTCAACGATAAAATAAATTTTAAGCTCCTAAAAAAGTTGGGGCAAACACAAACCAGATATCACAATACATGAATTTTAATCAGAATTGATAAGAAAAACAAAGTGTCAACGAATGGGCGAAAGAGTAAATACTCATGACTTACTTTCAAGCGGAAAAATCCTTATTTCTTATATTACCTATCAATTAAGAAATAACTTCTTGAAATTTTAATTTTTTAACAATTATTAATATTAAAATATTTTTTTAGGCCAAATTTTTTATCAACTTTTTGGGGCCCAAAGCAAGTGCTTGACTTGCTTTACGATTGGGCCGGGCATGGTGTGTGAAAGCTTTGCTCGTTGAAAAGACGCATAAAAAATATGAATGGGGAAAAACATCTACATGTCAAAAAGACTCTTCCACTCTCTTCCTTTCCTATTCATACGCAAATATGTAATTTTAATTTGAATTCCTCTTGGATTCAACCAAAAGACAACTACTTCAAAAAATAAAAACAAAAACAAAAGATAACTGTCATAAAATTAAATAAATAAAATAGAGTAAAAAGCTTCTATTCATCGGTAGTGTTTTCTCGTGGGCCATAGATTTGCCCCATCTGGCAGTTTACGAAAAAGTTATCGCTTACACTAAGTGTCAGTAAATCAACAGAATATGTTCAATTTTTTTATAATTTTTATCCATTGGCTTATGAAATGTCTCTTGCATTATTTAATATTCACAGGGATTTAGATATCAAGCTGGGCACCTGTTGCCTACTTAGCCAAAACGACAGTAGTTGAATCTATTTCAACATCTATATTTCATGATATATAGGCTATCCAAAGTAATGAAGCTTTTAGTCGAAAGACGCTAGCTTTTATTCATTTTAAAAAGTGCCCTTAGTTTTGCTTTACCTTCTGATAATGAAACCATCTAGATGTATAGGATAAGGAAAAGCGAAAAACACATGCAATAACTTACCCGAATGACAATGACAAAGAAGTCTCTGCTGTGTTATGAACTCCATTTTGATCAGGATTTAATAACTTCCAAAATACTACATCAGACAATAAACATAACTCAGTATTATCAAATAAAAAAGAAAGAGTAAAAAGAGGAAACTAAAGGAGAAGAATGTAGAACTGTCATGTCCCATCCAAGAAATAGACGTCAAATAGGACAGCTATGTGAATAGTATGGCAGTTCTTGAATTTGAGGGACCAAAAACTTAAGCCATTGTTATGTATATTATTTGGATCAAATCACTTCAACGGGAGTTTTAGTAATTTGACAGTTCATAATTTTCTTCCAAACAATGTCCAAGGAAAAGATTCATTCAGAGCACTTCTTGGATAACACTGGTAAACAAAACTAATATTTGCAAAATGAGTTTTAGTTACAAGTTAATTATTTTACAAAGCAACCCTAAACTCACGTGTTCTTGGGTTTATCCAGAATAGAATATAATGATTAGAATTTTTCTAATTTATAATTCACAGTAGAATCGAAGGCTCACTTCAAGGTGAACTTTGTTTGGTCAATGGTTTATTGAGTTAATGACATAACTGCAGACATTTTCACTGCACTGTTGCTCAGTCATCCAGAATATTCCTAATCATTTCTAGAGTTCTAAACAGATTTTTCAGCATCTTATTGCTATTATTTTGCAAAATTTTGCCATATTTTCAATCAATGTTTTACAATATTGGCTCAATAGAAATTTAAGATGTTATAAACACAAAAATAAGCCATTACACATCTATATAGGATTGACTTAGGTAACATAATTATGGTCAGCTAATTTGGTTTCTGTTAAAAAGCTTTTATGACGGATGATAGAAAAGATACAGGGATTCAATCGTTTTCTTTTTCTATTTCCAGATAAGAGTGTGCAATGGTTTTCAGGTATTACCTGTGTTAAATACCTACTCTTTGCTTTTCAATTATGTAAATAGAAGGATTTCTTGTTGATATCGGAAAATTATTCTCTCATTTAATATAGATCGTTTTCAATTACACAGCAGAATGAAGCTTTCGAAAAACAATTGAATCAAGCCCAATTTAAACTTTCAAAAGTTAAAGGTTACTCTGTAAACATAACTAACCTTGAGAAAGATTACAAATCAAATAGAAGGTAAGATATTCACCTGACTGATCTGAATTATCATTAAAATCCGTGCAAAATAGTACGTTCTGCAATTTCATAAAATGCATTATGTCAAAATCAAGTTAAACAGACATCATATTAGGATTTCAGAAAATAAAAATAGAATACGTCATGCTTCAAGATTTACAGCATAGTTCCAACCTCTCCAACACCCTGAGATACATTTTGGACCACATCTGCAGGAAATGATAATAATTAAATGGTCAGCAATGTGTAATGTTAATAAAGCAAAGCAGAAAATGAGAGAAGTTTTGAAAAGTGAAGAAAGGCCAAAGAGATGCAAAATTTACTAAGTGAAGAAGAAAAATCAAAGGCGACATTTCAAAACTTTCAAAAATCATTCAGAAAAAGGAACATAGATTCAACATATCAAATTAAAAATCATTTTCAACAAATTTTAACTGACAACAATGTCAACTGATCTAAGTTACTTTTACTGTAGTTAAATAAATAGTTAAGGTTGAATTTACCCAAGTTTGAAACACTGGGCTTTACAGCTAATGTCAAGCCAAGAAAACAATCATCGGGATCAGGGCCAAAATCCTGTAGTTTCAGCTCAAGATTTGGCTTTGCCCCTGTAAGTAGTGAAGGAAGAAAACAATAAACAGTAGAGCCAAATACCTATCACGATGCAATTAGTATGAAACATGTAAATATCTAACAAACTGAAATATTCAATACAAGGATACAAAACAGAAAGAAAACAAAAATTCCCTACTCTTGCTACTCAGCTTCAGCTCAAGTGGATCACTGAGTGGACAAGGAACCCATGCATCCACCTGTCCAGTATATATTAGTAAATTGAAGACATTAAGTAAAGGAGAACAGGCTTCGAAGAGAAAGTTACTTGGAAAAATGGATGTTGCAATGACTGATCTGCATCTGGCCTTCTTGATGGGTCCCATGACAGCAGTTGCTACAGAATTTACAATGCAGTAGATATTAGAAAATAGTACTATTTACAATGATATATGTGTATAGAGTGAGAAAGAGATTCTATTGACTGAAGCATACAGTGATCAAGTCTATAGCTTCCAAACTAGCATTTGGAATAATATCAGAGAGCTTCATAGGTGGAACCTGTACAAGCATCAGAGAAATTAAAGAAGTGATGATATAAAAAGATGACAACAATATGAATATTACATGACCAGGCTCTGTCACATGAACTCTTACAACTTCATGACCAACTAGGTCCAATAGCCGAGAGTTGTTTGCCCCTATAGTGAAAGCAGTTGAATCTGGCATGCCAAGAATGCTATATACTTTGTACAGTTGATCTATTTCACTGTCAATGGAGAAAAGAAATTTCATAAGATATGACAGAAAGCATAAATTGCTCATTTTTAGACATAACATATCCCAAATAAAAAAATTCATTACTGTAATAAGTTACCAGTTTAGATATTATCAATATCAACTACAATTGATGGTGGAGGAAAGTTCCATACTTATGATGTGAAAAGGAAATAATCTCAAATGTTTTGTTTTGAACTATTAATAGCAATCTCTTGACTATCAATTTCTCATTGGTAGTACAAACCTAAGAGAAGTGTACTTAAGAGAGGCATGAACATTTTGCCTTTTAGATGAAAATAAATTCATACAGAACAAAGAAATGAAGAAAAAACAGGTAAATCTGTACAAAAATGCCTTCCAAATCGATAGAACAAAGTTAATGTACATACGAAATATGAACTTGAAACTTATAATGAAACCATAAAAACAATTATGAGCATAAGTAAATTAGTTATCAAAAATTTGAATCATTACATATTTTATTCCTATGCTTCAACCAAACGTTTCAAATTACAGACAGTGAAAACAAGCCAATGCTCTATAAATTCTTTCCCAATCTTGATCTTGTAACTTTGAATATCCACATCATTCTATCAAGATTTACGAACATGATTGTCCTTTATTTTAAAATCACAAATTGAAACCATCAGAAGCAAAATCCATAATGCCATCCATTCATATTCAAATGCAAACAGCATAACAAGCAGTTATTTTGTTGAGGGAAAAATGTTTAATAAATATGTGGAAGCACAAAAAGCAACATTCAACAAATCAAAAGTAAATATGTAAATAACATAAGCACAATTAGTTGTCATCATCGAGTAAGCTGTTTTACAGTCAAAACTGAAAATAAAAAATAAAGGACTGTAAGATACCTTTCACCAGGAAATAACGGGGTCAAAGTAAAAAGCTCAGCTAATATAGCACCAACAGCCCACATGTCTGCAAATAATTTATATTTGTTATTCACCACCTCAATAAGAAAAGCAAGCATTAATAAATCTGAAATTTACAGCATAATAATGGCAAACAAGTTTGGCCACATAGAATGTGCATATTTGTTCTTCCTTTTCTTTCACAATAGTTCTTATTGAATCAGTTCTGCCTGAATCAGTATTCAGTATTGAAGTGAATATGTTTATCATGATGTTCAGAGGATAAAGGCAACACAACTTCAGATCATAAAAGATTAAATGGAGAAGGATGGTATTGCTATAATAGTTGACTTCAATTATTTATTAGCACACAACATCAACAATCAAGCATTATCCCATTAAGTGAGGTCAATCACATGGATTACACAGCGCCACTGAACTCAGTCAAAAATTAATTTTTCAGAAATATTATTTATCACTAGATTTCTTTTAATAATTTTTTCTAAAGTTCTTCTAGGTCTCCCTCTATCTTTTTTTACTAGACTAAAAATCATGCCATCCACTCTCCTTGCTGATGCATGCAGTTGCTTTCTTTACACATGAACAGATCATCTTAAACAATTTTCTATCAACTTTTTCACTTTAGGTGTTACAATATTACTCCAATATTCTCATGTATACAATTATTTTCTATCTTCTCCTTTCTCATGAGACCACCAATCCATCTTAACATTCTCATTTATATTAATTCCACTTTTCTCTTATGTTGTGCATTTAAGGCTCAAGATTCATTCCCAAATATTTATTAGCATATGTCCCAAAATATGCTATTGCTAGGACCATCTCTATATGCCACGAGGCACAAAAGATCAATTTAACTAAAGGAAAATACGTCAAGCTGACATCAACTCAAAACTTCTTCACACTGTAAAAAATAGCAGTAAAAGGGAATAACAAGGTATCTATCCACAGATAAGTCATCTTTGACATTACCCTAGTGAGTTTAGGATTAACTAATCATCCCCAGCTAATAGAGTGTCTGTGTTTGCTTTTGGGAGACCCCAGTAGTTGTTGTGTAAGTAAAAAGCATATTAAGGCAGAAACCACAATTTTAACTACTGCATCCAAAATCATCCATGATGTCTCCCAAAAACAAACACCAGCACACAGATTAATCTGTTTATCAAAGAAATAGAATGTAGATAAAATCAATAAATAGTATAAACAAAAAGACTATATTTAAAAGGAGACTAATGCCTACCAACAGCAGGAGTATAACACGGGGATTGCAACAAAACTTCAGGAGCTCGATACCTGAATTCCCAAAATAAAAAATGCAATAAATTTGATTATGATGACAAAAACCTTTCAGATAAAATGTACTAACAGAGACACAGACAGTATAAAATCTTGTATGTTATACCCAAAAAAGAAATTTATGTACACGTGTAAAAGAAATTAAAAAAAGACCAACAAAGATGACATGAAAGAATATCACTCACCACCGCGTTGAAACATATTGAGTATATGGAGGCATTGATGATACTTCTCTAGCCAGTCCAAAATCAGCAATTTTAAGAACATCATTTGTTACCAGCAAATTTTCTGTACAGAAGGAAACATTCCCATTAATCAAGATCCATATGACTCTTTAGACAGATTGAACTGAAAAATATAAACACAACAATGCACTATAAGAAATTTTCTTATTGAAGTTATTTGCCTTACCAGGTTTTAAATCCCGATGAAAGAATCCTTTCTTGTGCATGTGACTTAGTCCTTGTAGCACTTGACTCATAAAGCATCGTATCACTTCCTCGGAAAAGGGCTTTTCTCTTTCCTTTATTAATTGATAAAGATTACCATCCTGAAGAGATGAAATCTAGTGTCAAGCACTGGCTGATAAAGCAAGTGTCAATACATAGCATTCAACCTTATTTTATTGGATTGGAGGGTTTTGGATAAATTACATATAGTGAATAACTCTTCCAGTAGATATGCATGTAGCACTGGGAACCACATAACAGTACTACATTTTCTGGCTAACTTTAATATATAAGAAGGCATTGCCCTTGCCCGGTGCTTTTAGGCATTTGAAATGGGTTTTGTTAATGAAGCATGTAAGGATATCAGCATGTTGTTTAGGTAGTTTATCTACCATTTTTGTTTTGTCTTGAATTCTTAGACAACATTTCCTCCTAATTGTTTTTCCTCCTGTTATTTATCAGCAATGTTTTTCCTTCAACTTTTACACAATAAAGTGTTAGACCTCTAATAAGGAAGGCATATGTAAGGAAAAAGAAAGGTGGGCCAGCCCCGGATCAGCAACATAAAAACTGATAAATAACCAACAGTCACAAGTGAGGTATAAATAGGAGGAGAGGGAAGTGGGGCATCTTGGTTAATCACTTGGATTGGACTAGGAGAGATCAGCCTCTCGAATACCTGATAGGGACTGTTACAGGATTTGTTACAAAGCATTCTGCACTAGTGTAGGGGCAATTCCCCAACTAGAGTCATTTCTCAATAATACATGATTATTTCTTGAACTTTGTCTCTTTTCTTTTCTTTTTCTTCTCTGTTCTAATCTCTTTGGTCCAGTTTTATCATAAAGCAACAAGATATTACTCTTCAATTAATCTTTATGTTGCAAGGTGTAAATATCACTCAACAATCAACATCTTTACACTTATGAAACATGAATAGATAAAGAAGAGTTTCTTTACCATGTATTCAAAAATGAAAAACAGTTCATTATTTTCTTTAACAACCTCTTTCAACTTTATGATATTTGGGTGATTCATTTTACGGAGGGCCTGCAGAAGGAATAAAAATCACACAAGTGAGGATAAATTAACATTTAAACAAAATCTTATTACAGTTCCAGAAATGACTGAAAACCAACTACAAGGCTATAACTACCCAAAAAAAAAATACAAATTACTGTAGTGCATACCTTAACTTCCCTTAAATTTGTGTATTCTTCCCAGAAACAAAACTTTCTTTTCAACCTTTTGACAGCAACCTGATAGACAAAATGAAGAGCATAATATGGGAAGATATTCCAAAATATAACATCAAAAGTGCAAGTTTGAACCTATATGTTTTAAGTGCATCTAAATTAGTATGACTTATAGCACCACCTCATAAGGGGGCATCAGAGACAGTGACACATGCTTTTATAATTTATGAGAAAACATTATATCCATTCGACCTTCAATGCACAATGTAATACATGAATGAATAACATTGTTATCACATTTTTGCACAGAATACCTTTGATGCATCTCATTTTAAACATAATTAATATTTACAGTGAACTTCGATCAACTCTTATCACCCAGGCTACTATTACATACAATTGGACAGTATGTAATTGTTGGGTGCTAATTATCTTTACACAGTGCTTATATATGAAAGAAAACATGTGCAGTTGTAAACTAGTAGGATAGCACTTGAAGACAAATATTTCTATAGTGAAACTCAGCAAAAACCCATGATACATACAGAAAGAGGGTTAGAAATTATTCAATGTAAAACAGCCAAACGTCCATGCACATTCATGGCTCATTTCCAAAGGATCTTCCCTTTTCCTCTAACCACATCCTCTAAACTTAACCAGCAATCAATTCTCCACATATATTCTGGGCTTAGGCCCAGATAATTCAATATGTTAACAGTTTCCATGAAGGTTCCATCCATACTGTAAACCAAGTGTGCAAACAGGAAATAGAGAGGAGGCAACAAATAAACAGAATTTAACATTGGTCAATCAACAAAAAAATCTTCAGAGAGAAGATTTACTATAAACATTGAAAATTACAAGGAGTAGTGACTCAATACTTCAATCTTCAATCCACTGTAAAATCAGTATTTAGTATGAGGATTCTGTGTGTGTGTGTGTGTTAACAACTATCCTAAAAGTTTAATATATTATGCGGATGTCAAACACGAACCAGTATGAAAGAGCCATTTTTTCTTTGTGCTTAAACTATTAGACAGAACTCATACAAGAATAAAAACTAAAATGTCTTCATTTAAAACATGGAATTTCAGCTTCCAAGCTTTTCTTTTAATTTTATTAGCAAAAGAAAGAGATAGAATTACAAAAGAAATCTTCAATAAAGAAACAAAGAAGGGAAACTCCCGAAAGCCATTTTCTATGGGATGAATACAACAACAATAGAGGATAATTTATAAAAGAACATGAGTTGATGAAATATGCTGAAGTTCAAAAAATTGCTTTTAGGTAGCAAGAGTTGCTTACAATTTCATAAGTTCTCATATCACGGGCTTTATATACATGACCGCAAGAACCATCTCCAAGGTCTCTCAAAAGTTTATATCTAAAAAGAAAAGGACAAAGAAATAATTTAATCCACTGAGAGAATTTAGAATAATTTAATCCACTGAGAGAATTTAGAGCCCAGAAACACACAAGACAATGGATGAAAAGAAACTAACCTTTCCATTATTAGAATTACAACACTACAACCAATGACACTTTGGAGAGACTAGGACAGATTCCATGAAGTCATGGCTAACTGTCAACGCAGTGTTGGCACTTAGTTTGCAGACGTGGGTTAGGGTTAAAATGTAGCATGAAGCATTTAGTGTCATCAATAATCCACTTTTCATTGTAGAAATGATCCACAAAAAGGAAGCAGTCCGTCAACATGTTGCAACCTTCACAACCCCAGTTGACTGGGTGATGTCTTTATCATAGTAAATCCATTTTGATTTTGATTACATTGACTTCAAATCACGCCCATACATCAGAGAACAGGCATAAAAGCTGTAGTACAAACCAAAATATAAATGTTAGTGCTTTTGAAAACTACAGTAATTAGCCCCCTTCAACATCAAGTGAGCAATATGTGCACTTAAAAAGTGCAATAATAGGAAAATGCAATATTATATTATTTCACTATGCAAACTCAGCAAAGAAAATATCACTTAATAGTCAGACAAGCCCATACATGTTGACGCGAAGACCCAAAAGGTTTTGTGGTATTAGCTCATCCAACCTACTCAGAAATCAAATATAACGCTGAATCGCTGATCCAGAAAACAAACCTTCCTATGAAGACTCTAATTCTAACAACACGATGATAATCATGTGTTGTTGCATAAGAATTTAAGCGTATCACATACCCTCTACTTTTATACAATCTTATGACCGTGAATTCAACTCTCAGACCACTCTATTTAATCTTCCCACAAAAATCAAAATCTATTGGTCGACCATCAAGTTACAAAATTAACAGGTGAATCAGTTCAAATAATCGATTTCAGACAACAAAGAAATGGGAAAAAAAAACGTAAACTTAATCTGTTTGGTTTAGCTTAGAGTACGGGAAAAAAATTTCAAAAGTTTCTTCAGGAAGCCAAGAAAAAAAAAATTCCACGGATAAGCCAGTTCAAACCAGCACTGTTAACGAGAACACGAATATATATATATATATATATATATATATATATATATATATATATATATATATATATATATATATATCTGTGTGTGTGTGTGTGTGTGTGTGACGAAGAACCAAGAAGTAAAAATCTTCACAATCTATCCAGAAAAAACTTTATTTTAAATTATAACAATCATACACGAAGAAAACGTCACGCGCAATTCAACCTGTTCAGAAACAATTCAAAAAACACAATCTCTGATATTTTTTTCATTTGTCATAAATCCATAAACTATTGCTTCGACTCAAACGTGTGACAAAAACTCATCTTGATTTTCCAAGACTCATTCTCTCTTAAACAAACCGACACAAAGGAAAACAATACATAATTCAAGCTGCATTTCACTTTGTTTACCAGCTACAACAAGAGACAACGAAAGCAGCACGAAGAATTGGAAATTGACGAAACTGCACGAAGAAAAATTCGAAAACAAAAATGAAAAGGGGAAGACCTCACCGTGTAAGATAATTGGATAGAAACAGAGCGGAATCGGCAGATACACAAGCACAAATCAGCAATGTGAATGAACTTTCTCGGAAAAGAAACGAGAAAAATGGAATTGGAAGGAGAAAGAGAGAGATGAGGGGAGGTAAGGTTAGAGCGAGAAAATTCGGAATTGCGAAGAGGCCATATGAGAGAGAGAGAGGGAGGATTCCATGGAAGAAAAACGAAGGAGAAGAAACCAAAGTAATAAATATATTAAATTTTTTATTGAAAAATAAAAATCAATATATTAAAGATTAATTAAAATTTAAAAATATCGGAGAAAGAAAATATTAGAAACGTTTATTTATTATTTTATTCTTTGATAAAATTTAAAATAGAGATTGCTTGGCTGTTAGTGGGGTGGGTTGTGGTCCCCACATTGATATAAAAGTGTTGTTGTAAGATTACGGTTTTGCCATCCAACTACTTCAATATTAACAGAAATATGTGTGTTGCCGATTTTATCCCTAATTATAACTACTTAAAAGACGCTTGGGCCCCAGATTGATCTGGTCGAAAGACAATTGTACCCCTCGTTTTAGCTAGATAAGGGATAAGGGATTGAAAAGTCAGTAAGAATATATTTCGGGTTTTAAAGTCATTTCGTACGCTTATTATTCCCGAGAATATGCTGTTTCAGATCCCTGGGCTGGATTTTGCCGGAAACGCCAGGACGGTTATCCTACCCCTCATTAAAAAATGTATAAAATTTATGAGTCAGTTGCAGTGTCTGGGAATTTTGAAAAGATATTTTTTTTTAACAGGTATGATTATTTTAATATTTTAAAATTAAAAATTATATTTTTTAAGATATATTATTAATTTTTATTATTTATTTAATATAATATCAGTAGTGATAATTATTTTATATAAAAAATATAAAATAATTATATTTAGATTTCAGGTTTACGAAAAGAAGAAAAAAGAGATTAATAAAGTTTAAAGCTTTGTTTAGAAGTCAATTAATTATAAAAAAAAATACAGGATTTTTTAATCTAAAATAATTGTTTTTAAAAAGAAAAATTCTTTTAAAAATTGCAAACAAACGTGTTTGGTCTTCAATTGTGTGATTTTGTTGTTCGAGCTTGAGTTTCAAGCTTTGTCTAGTGGTTGGGTTGTAATTTTCCATGATAAAAGTTAATTGAAGCGAAAATTAGTAATAGGTGTTTGAGTTTAAGAGAGAATAGAAAAATGAAACCTTGATGCATTTATCTTATATAGTAGCATTGTTCATTTGACTTGGAAGAAGATGAATGGAAAGAGGAAGAGAAAAATTAAGATATTGAAAGGGATAAAAAGAAGATGAATGGAAGGAAAAAGAAGAGATTTGAAAAGGATGATGAAAATTTCACATTATAGAAAATTACAAAAATCATTAAAGAAGTTAATGTTTTTAATAGGAAAAAATATTTTAATAAAATAAAAAATATTTTAATAAAAAAGACTTATTTAAAATATTTTTACAAATTAAAGAATAAAAATAGACAAAATTAAAATTTACCTTAAAATTGGATAATGAAAATATTAATTTTGCCTATATATCAATTAAATTAAAATATTAAAAAATATGAAATTAAAAATAAGATATAATTTATAATCTGTATTTTAAATTAATAAATATAATATTATGTTATATAAAAGTATTTATTGATGAAGTCAATATACTACTATCCTTGATAAAATTTAAAAGAATGTAGAATACTTTATCAAATTTAAAAGTGTTTGCAAATTGATTCAATTCAATTTTTATTATAAAAGTCACTGAAAACTGTTAGTTTGAATATAATATAAAAATCATATCATAACAAGTCAGATATTTTGTAGGTTACTTTTAATGAATTTTTTATTTTTTATTAATTTATTTTTAAATTATTTATTATTATATGACTTTAATTTAACTTATTATTTTAAACTAAGTAGTAGTCCAAAAAAGTGAAATGAGTTTGTTAACAAAAGGAAATAGAAAAAGAAGTGTTGATTATAAGAAAAATATGATAAATGATAAATTTAGTCATAAAAAAATAATACTTAAATATAAAACATTAAATTAATAGAAGTGATCCATTATATATATATATATATATGCATATATATATATATATGCATATATATATATATATATATATAAAGTGTTTATATAAATTTATGATAAGATTGAGTTTTTATATAAAAATAAAAAATAGTATAAATATATTATAACTGTGGTTCGGTTGAGTTTCAATAATGGAAATCGAAAAGCAAAGCAAACCACAGTATCTATTTATTTTTACTTTTATTTATTTTTTTCAATTTCTTTGGATCAATTTAATAATTTGAAAATAGTTTGATTTCATTTTAAATATTCCCAACTAAGTTAAGATAACATAAAGTGTAATTTGTTTTTTGTTTAAGTTTATTTTGATTTTATTTTATTTTATTGAGATTTTGATTTTGATTTTCATCTTTTAAAATTTGTTATTATTATTAATATTTAATTTTTATAAATTCAGTACTTGAGATTACAATATTTCAAATTTTTATGCCACATATCAATATTTTTCATCATGTTTGTGACAAAAAAAAAGTACTAAATTTAAAAATAAATGTTTATAATTAAAATCTGATAGAAATATATAAACTGTAAGCATATATAACTCTCTTTTTTTCTTTCTTTTTTTTTCTTAAAGAATAAGGGCTATGCCCTAAATAATGGAGTAAGTGGATATAGATTTAATAATTTGACAAAACCAACCTATACTAAATATTAAAAATCATATATCTTCCCACTATTAGTTTAGTTTAAAAAGTAACAGATTCATTTATAACTAGTAATATAATGCCTAGTTTGAAACTAGGTTCATAAAACATGAGTTTCTTTATATAAACTAAAGTTTTGAATTTTTTTAAAATTATTTTTTAAAAGCCTTAACATTAACATGTTCTATATAAAATAATCATATACATAAAAATATTATTAGAGCAACATTTATGATAAAAAAATATAATTAAAAATCATTTAAAGTGATTTAATCATATGTAAAGAATACTTTTTGAAAACACTAATAAAAAAATTATATGTCATTACTTTTAGTCTTTTTATAGGTAATAAAGAGTAAATGAAGGTAAAAAATAATTAAAAAAATTTATTAAGATAAATTATTTTATTAGTAATATTTTTAAAATTTTAATTTTCAATCAAGTTTAATGATATCATATGATTCATGTAACCTATCTTATCTAATAAGATAAGACTTTATTATTATTATTATTTTATTTATTTTTTATTTTTCTCATTTTTTTATTTTAATTTTGTCTTTGTTTAGCCAATTATGGTGGGTTCTTTTGCCAAAATTTTTCCTAACTATTACTAAAATATTAAAAGAGATATAGTATTAAATCTAAATAAAAAATAAACTAAAACTTTAAATAAACATGAGATAAAAAAAATTTAAAGTTTTTGTTTTGATGCCTGCGCGTTTAAAGGGGTATAAAATGCTAGTAGTGTAATATCATTGGTGTAATTAATTTATAATTTATTTTTATTATAATTTACTTTTTATTGTAAAGAAATCTTTTAATATTTTTCTTTTTACAGAAAAGTCCTTTAATATCATTTAATAATATATATATATATATATATTTAAAGATTAAGGAGTAAATATATATTTTTTAATTTTTTAAAATATAATATTAAATTTATACATTTAAGGAAAATATTATATGCCTCTTCAATAATAAGTGTACCGTATATTCAATCAAAATATTATTTATGATAATTGTAAGTGCTGAAGCGTGAAATTTGGTTCACCCAATTTTATACAACGATATTTATTTTATTATTTTAATATAAAATAACAGTAAAAAACAAAATAAATATCTTTTATAAATTTAATGATTAATAATAATTTTTAAAATATCAAAACCTAAAATATATATGACCATATAATTTGAAATGCTTCCTTGCAACGAAAGAAATGTTAACTTGCAAATAAAGTGTTTTAAACTTAGCATAGAAGACTTACCCTTCTTTATTCCATATAAAAGGCACAGGGTTTTTAAATCTATAATCTATTATATACGTGATCTTATTTTGATCCACTAGATCTATTCTTTAGAATTAATTTTCATATTTTTTCGAATTTATTTTCTTATTTAATTAGATTTAAATTCTTATCATGTATTATTGATGAGCTTCATATGTGCTAATTACTAATGAGAAATGCTATTTGTTCAAATTTTGTTACAGCATAGAAAAGTAACAAGAGAAAAAATTGATAAAATAAGAGAAGTAACATAGAGAAATAAAAAAGTATAAAAAAATTATAGAATATATTTATAATATATTATTGAATCAATTACTCGTCTATTTAAAAAAATAATTTCATGATTTTTTTTTCATATTTCCTAAGTCATTTTCTAATTTAATTATAGTAAAGTCTATATTAGTGGGCCTGGCTTATGTTAATAATTATATATTGTATAACAGTACTAAATCTAATGTTTGAACAACTTTGCCTCTATAATGAATAGATTTAATTGCTACTCTGATTTAACATAACTTAATGTATACATCTATTTTACTGTTGACGTAAAACAGAGTTAATTAAACGTGATGTGTAATGCAAGTTAAAAAGACAAAATAATCTAACTTTTTAAACTTTCACTCAAATACATAATTCCTTAGCGATGTTATTATAATTTTTGTCAATACCCTAAATTGAAATTGATAATTTTAGTAAAATTAAAGTTGGATAATTTTAGCTGCTTAGTTGTATTATAAAGTACTTAGGCTTAGTTTGTTTTCTCTTATTGAATAGAGTTTTTTATTTTTAAAAAAAAAAAAACAGAAAAACTTGTTTATTAATATAAATTTTAAAAATTATTTTTTTTATTTTAAAACTGAAAAGCAGAACCACTATTTAGATGTTTTTATTTTTATTTTTCTGTTTTTCTTTTTAAAACTAACAAAAGTTTAACTAAAAACAGTTTTAGAAACTAAATTATCTAACAAATTTTATTTTATTTTATTTTATTCCCGAAAATAGTTTTATAAAAGTTTTTTAAAATATAATTTTCAAAAATTAAAAATCAAAACTAAATCAAACAAACCCTTAATTTTTTGTTTTTTAAACTATTAATAATTTTTAGGGGATGTAATTTTGTACTCATACCATGAACGTCCATATCATGGTGGAGTTAATTTTTGAAGAACTTTTGTAAACACAAATTTGAAACAGGAAACTTTACTTAAAGATAATCAAGTATGTTACTCAAATCAACTTATTTTAGTAAATAAAAAAGTAAAAAAAAGTTGTTTATGAATTGAAATAAAAAAATAAAATAAAAAACTCCACTTATTTCAAGTTTTATTAAGAAATTAAAAAATAAAAATAAAGTAAAATGTTAATGTATATAAAATACAAAACATTAAGCCTTGTTTACGCTAAAATTTGGGGCTATCTTAAAAAAAAAGGTCAAATTGTTACTTATAATACCTTTTTTTTTTATTGTTGTTGAGTTTCCTAAGTGTATTTTTTTAATTAAAAAGTTTTCTTGCTTTAGGCACTATTATAAATGTAAGAACTGTTATAGAGTAAACCTCAAGTGAGTTTTTGAGATTGTATAAATCATTTACTTTAATCTCTAGAATTTTAAAATCAATTTTTAGTCCCTAACTTTGTGAAAATATATTCATTTTACTCTATTTACACTTTATTTTATCTGTTGTTTTGTAATACGGAATATGGTTTTATTAAGCCAAAAACTGATAAAAGAATTTTTAAAATCTACAGGATTAAAATACATTACCCATGCAATCTCAAGGTTTATTCAAAGATTATACTCTCCCGCTAAAATCAGTTCCCATTAGTAAAATTAGGGTATCTTTGATACCATGCTTGAGAGTTCCTCAAATAGCTCTGGCAAATCATTCAAACCCTCCTCAAATAAAGCCTTCAATTTTTCTGCAAGACCCCTTGCCAAAGGTTCAGTAACAGCCACTGATCAGAGAATAACAAATTTATTATCTCCAGTACCAGAGGAACTATAAGCTCCAATTACACCTTAATGGCCTCAGAAGTTTGTGGAATCACTGTAGTAATTTGCTTCACATAAGCTATGAAGCAACTCCACTTCACATGTAGTGCTCAGGAATACTTATGCTTATTCTCTCTAATGCTGTGCAGTTTACACCTTAATGAGTTTGAGTCATGAAAAATAATAAATTAAGCCTTCCAGTTTATCTTAATCAAATTATTCAGAGAAAAGTTTATAAACAGGTGTAAACAAAGTGACATCTTTGTAGTAATTAAAAACCATATCAGCGTCATCTCTTGTTTTCTGGCATGTACAATTCTAAATTTGTTAAACTCTCGAGCTTCGCCAACTCATCAGTGGAGGCACATGTTATTAGAGGTATGCATATATAAACCATCTAGACGTGAAGATGCTTAAATTTTGCAATAATAGCATCACAAGCAAACTTGAGGGCATGGCATTCAAGTAGTTTATGCAATTTCATCCTACCTTGAAGCATGTTGAATCTTTAAAGTTAAAACTAATTTCAAATCTATGCAAATGGGGAATTACACATTCTTTCCCTAGTGACATCACAATCTTCCTGTAAAAAGCTGGAAAGTATCTCAAAAAGACATATAGATCCATATAGAGTGAATAACTTTGTACTGTTTAAAATCTCTATCAACTTTAAGTCCGCGCACTAGAACTTTACATTATATATAGAGTAAATGTGAACTATACAATATAAACATAACCCAACACTCAAGCTAAAACCAAACTCACTATATATACAAGGAGAATTCGCTTGCCAACTTTGGAATTTATTTGGCAACCTCTGCCTTTATGCTACTTAATCATCCTTGAGCTTATATACATTGTCAATGTAATCTTCTGACTCCCACAGGAAAGATCCAAAAGCAACAGCTTCCAAGACTAGCCTCTTCAGGCTAGAAAATGAAGTTAAAATAACATCATCATTCTCGACTGAACCAGATTCCTCATTGCTAAAAAGGGCACAACTATAACTCCCCACCAAATTCACAGCCTCCTTAGATCTCAATCTGGCACATCTCTGCAATGATCCAGGGTGAAAGCTCATAACATAACATTTTAAGTCCTCAATTTCCTCTTCCTGCCTAATTAACCCTTGTCCTATAGTTTGCATGTTACTCAAGTGGCCAAAGATGGCATCTTTGAATCCATAAGAACACATAAGGGAAGTCCTATGACCAAGGTGAAGATCATGGTTAGCCAAAGATAGATTTCGTTCCAGGTGGTATCTTAACGAAACAGACTTCAAAAAGTAACCATATAATATGGAGGCAACATAAACACGGGCAAGTAAGAATTGCCTAACTTGGGTTGTTGCCCAACTCTCACTTACACTAGATTTTGCTCTCAGGCCAGTTACAGTAGTTATGTGTTCCCTTATCATATCCAAAACTTCCAAGCTGTGTATAGACTCTAGTTCCCAGTCCTTAGAGGGTAATATTTCTAGCCTGCCATTATAAAGGCAACTAGAAAGCTTTGGAACCAAAGGGACCCTGATCTCAGAAAACTTGTAAAAAATCATCAAATACATAACATCTTCTACAGCAATTTGACATTGATTCTCTTTTACTTGTGCAATCCTCCTGGCAGTCAGAAAAGGTTCAAGTTAACATCTTTTCAATGAATATCTACAATCGCATCATGCAACTACTGAGGAATTTAAGATGAAGGTTTAACTGATCTTTTATTTCATTCCAGGGTATGGCTTTGGTGCCAGGTAATACCCCAATTCATTTAATCATGCAGAAACTGCTTAAGATCTGAAAAGTTATTTTACTTCAACTAAAACAGTGTAAAAGAAATAACAGTACAGTTCATGTCAAAGTGGGCAAATCAAATACCTATAATCAAAAGGTAGCAAAAATTAAACCATCTCAAACCTAATAAAAGCTTGTACATTTTGTGTGAATTTCGCCAAAAATATACCATAGTTATGCTATCCTCTCAGTAAGAAGTAGGAACTTCCACAGTCAGTAGATCAGGAGAGAACAGATGAAATGCTAATGACTAATGCATAAAGTTTGAAGCTATGATGCAGAGAAGGAGATCTAAAATCACCCACTTAAAATCAAGTAACCATTTTCTCAACTTCCAAAGCTTCACACAAAACAAGAATAACGTCACTAAAATTTTGGAATAAATAATTTTCCACCAAATGTTACAGACTGCAGAAAAGTAAATCAAGACCACAGAAAGTTTGGTTTAGCTTTAGATCAGGAATGCTGACCAAGATATCAATACCATGCAACTTGAGGTATGATACAATCCCTAATGTCACCTCCAAAACATTACTAACTTGTATCTTATAGAACTTACGTCCATGCAACTATTGAACTTACATTCCATAGGCTTTAGTCCTTCTCTTGATTCATCAACTATGATTGTATCATTTTAAAAAAAATGCATTGAGGCACAAGCTCTTGGATTTTCAATTTAAGAATGTTCAATACCAAGGCAATAACGTATGGACCTAAAGTCAGGGGTTGGTGCAAACCTATTCTCACAGATCAATAATTAGATAGAATGTTTCTTGAAGGAGAAGGACTAATTCATTATCCTTACAAGTTACAAGAATTGAATCAGATTCTTGTTGAATTATTTGCTGTACCTTCCGCATCATAAATAAGCCATATATATAGTATCTCTGTTGCAATAAAACTGGAGAATATTATTATACATATCTCTGAATTGGAAAGGAGTTAAGACACCTATAAATCATTTTAACAGTGTCGGAAGATAATAAGAACCTTGAGAGAACCAACCACAAAAGCTAGCCATTGTACTTGAGTCCAAGGCCTTGTAAACCCCACATTAGAATCTCATACTTCCAATGTGGAACTCAAGTCCCATACCTTGGGATTGGATCCTAACATTCTACCATGCTCTACAACCCTGATGTCCACACAGGCAGGTCGTGCACTAACCTCTTGATTAGTCCTAGGCAAACACTACCATTTCAGCATCACCACCCACACCGCTTGTTTTGCAACTGAGAGACATGGTAGAAGGCTTTGATGCCAATAGATAAGAACCTTGGGTGAATTATACTACAAAAGTTAGCTGTTGTAATTGGAGGGGCTAAGGCCTTAAAAAACCCCACGTTAAAATTTCATACTTTTAATGTGGGACTCAAGTCCCATATCTTGCAATTGGATCTTAACAGACGATTTCAAGAGTATTTTTCCTAGAATCTCCAATGTTACCTTGCAAAAGAAAGGAAAATAAATGAGATAGGCCACTCTATAAACCCATCTAGAGACCATACCATGCCAAACTTGGGTTGCTTGAAATGACATATCCAGTTTCCTGTCATCTGCCTCAACCCTGGACCCATATGCTGTTCACCACTTTATGATAAATAATTCTTATGGAAAGAGTAGGATCATCAAAAGCAGTGAATTCGGTCTGAATTTTCAGAGAAACATAGAGTCCGGATCCAGATTAGACCCATCCCATCGATCAAATCTTGAAAGGATTAATATAAATGACTTGTGGCAAGTTCACTGGCCTAGCATTCCTTGGTGAGTGTTCTGTAATGTGATAGCTTAGAACAGTATGAATAGGAAATGTATTTTGAAGCCTCTTACTTTTCCATAGAACATTTTATACGGGTTCTTGATAACTACTAACCGTGTCCTTTTATCTTGGGCAGGGGACAAATGTTCTGCTATGAAGGTCAAAACATGTAAGCCAAAACTGTAACAAACTGCAGTTAATGCAATGGTGTATATGATTGGAGATTCAAAGTGAAATGCTTGCATCTCAAGAGCATCACTTCACTTGGCCCACGAAATTTAACAAGGTAAAAGAGACCATTTGATTAACCAGATTTCTAAAGATTTCATTTTTGACCGAACTCAACGGCATTGTGTGATCCATGTAGCCAACCTCACCTAGTGTGATAAGGCTTGGTTGTTGTTGTTGTACTCATATTTACAGTTTTCTTTGGTGTACTGCTCATGAATATTTCTAGAGAATTGCAATCTCAATAAGTTGTATTCTTGATTCTTTGTTTTCTCACTGTTTTATCCTATTCCTCTGTTGTGGAAGTTATCTTACCTTCCCTTCAGTTATAATCCCTCTCTTAAACTCCATTAAAGTTTCTTTCCCTATCAAAAGCAAAACAAAGATAACCACATCCACAACACAACCAAATCAAGCTCATTAAGGACCACAACATGGGCTGTTCTCCTTTCTCACATTAACTATATTCGTGCTCATTAGAAAATGGAGCTCAACTTTCTTCTTCCTCTAAATAAAATATCAGCAATTTTACAAAAAAAAAAAAAAAGCTTAATTCTACCCCAAACAAATAAAAAAACATATAACATGTTCAACACACTTCTACATCTACTAACAAAACCCAGCTGAAAAAGATACAAAGTTTATAACCTCACATCTTGGATCACTAAATTTCCTCATTGAAGTTACATATTTCATTAAGATACAGAGTAAATCGCAAGTAAAACACATTATAACATGCATACATATCCAGTTAGATTCATTTCAAGTTACAAAGTTCCCCCATCACATATAACCCAAACCACACGACACATAAACCCCATAAAACATAACAACAACAAAAGCCTTACCACGAGGTTGATTACATGGATCACACCACACCATTTTACTCGGTCAAAAACCAAATTCTGATAAATATTATTCACGATGAGATCCTTTTAATAATTTCCAAAAAGAAAAACTACTAAAAAAAACAAGAGGGTCATGAAAATTTAGGCACGAACCTGTGAAGTAATGCCTCATCGGAGGCAGAACCAAGCAACATGCGAGCATGTGCTGCATCACGATCCTCAGCCAAGAGCTTGAGCTCTTCCCCAACAGCAACATGGAACAACTGAGGGTGGTTCTGTAACACACCACTGAGGAACTTACCCACCAAAGAGCGTGGCTCCAAAGGCGAGTTCAAACTGCTAAACTCACAGTGGCTAGCTCCAGCACTCGCCCTCACACTCACCCTCTGGATGGGTCTTTTGAACAATCTCAAGTGGGGTTTATGCGATGATGACGATATTGAAGGAAGCGTGATGAGTGTGTGGGGAAACTGAAGGTGGCGGAAGAGACAGTTTTCCATCAACAACAACAAAGGTTTTTAGGTGTGAGATGTTTTGTGTTGTGTTAAACAACTAACTAACAAAATGGGTTTGTTTTGGTTCTGTATAGAATCGTTGTTCTTCAGAAGTGAAGTGGTGAAACTAAAAATCTGAAATATCGTATGATTTGGTTTTGTGGAATAACGGATAGGGTTGTGAGACTTTTGAGGTAAAGGAAGGGTCAGAGTTTTAGTTTCTGTGTGCGGTGATAAGTGATAAGTGCGTTTTCTAGTGGGTGGGACAGTTGTTATCTGTGGTCCCATACAAACCACTGATAATTGCTTCTAAAATACTACTACTTATCGCTTCCATCAAAGCATTTGAGTTTATAAAACATTTAATTTTTAATGTTTTGCTTTTCCAATAAATGTTGTCTGAGTCTTGTTTTTTTTTTTTTTTTTTAAATAACTTCCCATTCAGTTTGGTGCAGGAAAACATTAAGGTGAAGATTTTTTTGTCATACGTTATATGAATTTATGAATGTATGTAAAATATAAAAAATATAATGTAAGATTTTACCGTTAATAAAAGGATCTTGCAAAACTTGGCTAAGGAATAAAAATAATAATAATAAAATATTAAAATATTTTAAAACTTGCAGAGAAATTACATTAGTAATATTTTTATGATAAAAAGATATTCTATTTTTAAAATTTTAAAATTAGTTTAATGAATAAAATAGAAATAAATTATATTTTAGTCTTTAAACAATATCCTTTTTTTTAATTCAGTTCTTATAAATAAAAGAATATGTATATATGAAAATTTATTTTAAATTTTGTCCCTGCCAATACAATATGTTATAATGACATTAATTTCTATTTTATATAGTAAATGATTATCTAACATGATTAGGTTTAAGTTGTCTTTTAATTTATATACAAAATTCATTTTTTATATTTATTCTCTATAAGTAAAAAACAAATTATATATAAATTTTTATGTAAAAAATTATTTTCAATTTCATCCTTGTCATTACAATAATATTTTTATAGTAGTGTTAAGTGATATTTTCTCATATTATACTTTATACTTTTTTGAATTCATGACGTCGAATTTCACTATATAAGCTAATATTTCTTTGCTTTTAACTTGTGTAAGAACTATTTTTAGAAGACTTTATGTTTTGATTTGTCTACATAAGCATCACTTTCAATATTTTAATCTCAAATATTACTACTTATATATTCTACCATATTATAAAATCTTCATCCTTTATCCAATCTTGTTTTTTTAAGATAGTTAATTCGTGGTAATAGAAATAAATAAAAGTCATGATGATAGTGATAATTAAATATTGATTTTGATTTTCTTACAAATATTTCGAGAATATAATGAAAGAAATTTTTTAACTTTAAGCATGAGTAAGGGGGACATGATCAAGTTTTGAGATATTGGAATAAAAATGATTAAATAATGATTATGATGAGATATGATAGAGCACACAAGTAGTGATATTAGAGATAAAAATGCTTAAGGTAATGCTTATGTAAAATGAATCAAGACATAAGTTGAATGTGAAAAAGTATGAAGCATAATGTGAGACTTACTTGAAGAATTTAAAATACTCCTATGGAGATCATGAGAAAATATCACTTGACACTTATATGAAATTGTCACCATGATATGGACAAAATTAAAAATAAATTTTTATGTAGGAACTAATATACAATTTTTTTATATATATTGGAGTTAAATTACCAAAAAAAATAAACTGCCTTGTATAGAAAAGACAATTTAAACCTACATTAGTAATGATAAGGATAAACATGAAAATAAATTTTCATACAGATTGATTTATAATTTTTTTTTTACCTATAAGGACTAAATTAAAAAAAAAGGAGTCTTCTATAGGTAGGGATGAAATAAGTCTAACAGAGACATACAATCTAACCTAACTTAACCTATTTAATTAATAGGCTTAATTTAGACTTTTAAAAGACTTAATTAATTGAATAAGGTAGACTTAAATTTTAGAAAAAACTTATTAAGTTTGATAGAACAGTCTATTTAAAATTCATAAAATTTATAATAATATATTAAATAATTTTATATAAAAATTATAATATAATATTATATTAAATAAATTAAATTTTAAAATAAATAAAATTTTGAATTAAAAATCCTAATCCTTTTTAAAAGTGCTTATACTACATACCCTCAAAAAGAGAGTGTTGCTTGCTAGAATCTTTTGCGTTACTGTTATTTGATCTATCTAGTACGCATATCCTTAATCTGTAGTTGTATTTATTATATGTTTAGCAATTTACTTACTTACATCAAATATATAGTTTAAAAGTAATAAATTGAAATATATAATTTTATTACAAATATTTAAAGTGCTGAACTAATTTTTTATTTTATTTAAATATAAGCTTTATATCTTTTATAGAACTATACATATTTATATGATTTGATAGCCTAAATAAAGAGACTTAATAATATATTTAAGATCTTAATATGAAGTAAACCATTAAAAATACCAATAAATCAAATCAAACTTAAAAAAAAAAAAAGACTGAACTTAATAAAAAGTCTATAACATATAATAGGTTAGACTCAACCTTTAAAATTATTAAATAAGTCATGCATACTTATGCAAAGCCTATTCTAGCCTAACTTATTTTCATCCACATGTACTTGAACTAAAAGATCACTTATCCTAATAAAATATAATGATAATATATGAATATTTTAGAATATTTAATATTTATTAAAGAAATTTAAATATTTATTAAAATAAATAAATAAAATAAAAACTTTATTTAATTAGATAATTGATTAAAGGAAAAAATATTTTGATTTAATTTAAAATTTTAATATGATATATCACACAAAATTAGATGAGGTTTGTTTGTTTTAAAATGATTATTGCAGTAAGTTGTATATTTAAGGTGTTTTAAGAAAATTACAATTACCATTTCTTAATATACTTATTCTAAAAAAAATAAGTGTGTTTATTAATAACTCTAAGTGATAATATATATCAACTTATTTTTAGTTGACATATGTTAACAAGTTAACAGTGATTTTTGGTGATTTTAAAAAATTAAATTTAAAATTTGTTGATATACTTATTTTATATATTGAATAAGATTAAATTAAATAAATTTTTAAAAATTAAATAATGAAAATTATAATTAAAATTAAATAAAAATTTAATATATAAAAAATTACATAATATAATAAAAATATTTAATTATTAAAAATATTCTTATTTAAGATAACTTCCAAAAATTATTTCATTTAGAAGTTTAATATACAAAGATAGATTATAATTAAGAAATAGTATAAATCAAAATTCAATATTACTTGTATAAAT
The DNA here is from genome assembly GCA_024086825.1 of Abrus pulchellus subsp. cantoniensis. Lineage (NCBI taxonomy): Eukaryota > Viridiplantae > Streptophyta > Magnoliopsida > Fabales > Fabaceae > Abrus > Abrus pulchellus. Next base: position 21,460,624 of record CM044056.1, read on the forward strand.
ATAGTGTTAGTTTTGTTTAAGTTTGGTAAAATTTATTTTAAATTATTAAATATAATTAAGATAATTGAATAAAATTATTGAATAAAGAATATTTGTATATAATTACTATAAAAGTTTTTTTCCTTCCTTTTTTTTTTAATTTTTAAAAGGAAACTAAAATTAAGTAATGATGTATTTTAGTTTATTCTCCTCTCCTCTTCACCTTTTCACTAAAATTTTTAATTAAATATAAAATAATTAAAAAAATTATTTTCACCTTTTTATTCTTTTCTTTTCAACTAAACACTGTAATTATGGTAAGTGAAATTGATTGTGAATGTTAAAAACATTTAACCTAAGAAGAGGAAGGGGTTAAAGCAATAGGGCATGAAAGGTACACAATATTTGTTTATTTTGTAAGTTCGTTTACATGTTATTGAAACATGTTGAAGTGTTTTTATTTTCATCCTAAAATTAAGAGTACATGAAGTTCATTAAAAAATAAATCTATTTATATTATATTATCAAATATATCTTATGTCAATACCTACAATACTATCATTTTAAACTAATGTTTTTATATGAAGTTTAAAAGTTATATATTCACTTAATTGATTAAGAGGCAAAGGAAGAATGTGTGTTTAAACATAGGTTAAAAATAAAAAGAATTTTTAAATTCAAAAACCAACTGTGTTTATGGGTTTTAGAATTTGAATATTTTAAACTTGATCAAGAAGATAAATGGATATGGAGGGAGATTCTTCAGAATATTATGAGCGTCACTGTAGCAAGAGATGAGCGTTCAGAATCAGACTCTCTGACATTTTCTCACTGTAGCGAGGATACTCTCGCTGTATCTAGAATGAGAGACAACAAAATGTAATTTTATCTGATTTTTTACTACAACAATAGAAGGTCTCCCTGTAGTAAGAATCTCTCATTGTAACGAAAATGTCACAAGTTGAGGAGTATTTAAAGGTTTTCAAGTTGAGAAACTTGGATTATAATCCAAGTTACGACCCTCTCCACTCTCTCTGACTTCTCTCCTCATTTCCTCAAAAAATTCTTGAAAAAATCTCAACCTTTCTCTGATCAAAGCTCAGGAGTTTACTTTCCTTACTCTTTGGTAAGTTTTTGAAGTTTCCTTCTCCATTCCTGTGGTTATTTTCTTGTTTTTCTCCTCTAAATAGGATCTCTTGTGATAGTTAGGAAAAACCTGACATTTTAAGCAAGATCTTTTACAAACCCCTCACTAAACCTCCATTTCAAGGTAAGAACTCTATCTTGTTACTAAGAAAGTAGTATGTTTGTGTTTATAAAAATGCTATGATGAAATACATGATTTTGAGTATATGATGGATGATAACATGTTTTTGTTATGTTTGAAGTATGTTTGTGGCGTTGAATGATGTGTATGACCCTTGTTTTGAGTATATATGCATATATGTTATGGATTGAGTGATCACCTTCGGCAATGAATGATTAATATATAACGTAGTAATGAAATTGAATAAAATAGAGAGATGAAAGGATGAATAATATGTTAGTAGAAAGATGATAAGTTTGGGGCATAATAATGAGTAGAGTAAATCCATCATGAGAAATGTAGAGATGATAAGAAAAATATGAAAGTGAAATGAGATGAGGAAGGAATATGATAAGGACAAGTATGGATAGTTCAGAGGTACACTGAAGGTGTGGAAGATGGAGGCGATCGAGAAATTTTGGAGAAATAAAGGTGGTAGATGCTCTTCTTGAATTGTGCATAACAAATAAAAGTAAGAGTACCACAGGTCTCACACTTGTTTCTTAACTTAAACTCCTGATCATATTTTTGTTAAAAGGGCCGGGTCAGCACACGTTGTATCCGTGTAGCTGCAGCTATCTAACAACTATTTGTGTTAAGGAAGACCTCAAGGGATCTAAGTGCTACTAAAGAGAGAATGTAATAAGTTGAATAACTAATAAGTATTACTTTTGTATAAGCATAATCTTGTGATATGATGTTTTGTAGTACTTGCCTTGTTTGTATGGTTGAATTGGTTGTGCATGTATGCTTGGTAATGAGCATAGAGACTCATCCTTACAAATATTTTTAGGAAACCAGGATGACGGAGCCTCGGGAAAGGAGTAGGCTAATAAGTAGTTTTATAACTAATAGGCTTAATTATGTATTTAATGAATATAAGAGAATATGCTTCTTTAGAATTGCTGTACATGTTGATGAGGTACTTAGGAATACTATTACGATAGAAATAGAACTATATTATAGTATCCCTTTTGATTTTCCTATAAGTAGAATACATCACACTTTATGTGTATATATCTTTCCCGACACAGTTAGGACCCCAATGCTGTGACTTACTTGTTTACATATCATGATCACGATTATCTAGGAAGACCCTCTAGATAGACTTTTGAGCGTGTTACCGGCAGGGAGACTACTACTGACTCAGGTGATCGTTATCTTGAATCAGATAATGACTTCAATTTTGAAGACCTGGCAAAAATAGAGAATTGGCATAGGACTGACTAGTATTGGATTCTCAGTGTTTGGTGTATTTCGGAGAATGCTCTAGGACTTAATTTGTTAACTTGTTGTAATTATTTTGACTGTGTAAATATTATTTTAAGTCTGATATACTTTAACAAATAATTTGTAAATTATTATACTTGATATGTATAAATGCATGTTCAGTTCTTAATTAAGAAAATTTTGATTATGAATTATTACATTCTTTAAACTCATTATTGTTTCTATTAATATTGTACACAATCGAATATTTTGTTTACAACGAACCCATCCGAAATGAGACTTTCATTGATTTGATATAATAATGTTTAATAATGTGAAAAATGGAATTTCTATTGTAACCCTCCGAATTTTATAAATTATTGATTATTAATATAAATATATGAGTTATTGTTTGAATATTTATTTGATGTATATGCTGATATGAATATATGTGAATACTGACTGTGTGATCAGTTAGATGTGAATATGATTGTAAAGATAGTTATATAGTGTGGTTGGAATGTGATGTGAAATTGTGATTGGACTGGAATTATTTGAAATATAGACTAAGTGTGTAATACAGGGGCGATCTCGCTATAGCGAGAAGGCTGTGGGCGAGTTGGGTGATTCTATTATGTTCTCGCTGTAGCAAGAAGGTAATAGAAAAGAATGCATTTCTGAGTGCAGTCTTGCTATAACGAGATTCTACAGAAATGAAAGTGCAGTTTCCTCTGAGATTTTTGTTGTAGCGAGGGAGAGCCCTCGTTGCAGCGATAGTGTCGTGATCAGAAGGGTATTTGAGGAATTTAGGATTTGGGAAACACATTCTCACTCTTTTATCTTCATCTCTCTTTCAATTCTCTCTATTTTCAACTCATTCTTACCGATTAAACTGCTTCCAAAGCCGTTTAGGAGCTGGATTGAAGGTTGAGATTGTGTTTGAGGATGCTTGGAGGTAAGTTCTAAGAGTTAGGGTTTTGGTTTTCGTCCCTCTTCCTTGTCCTTTTGATTTCTTATGGAGATATCCATGTTTTAGGAATGAAATCCATGTGGGGAATGTTTTTTACCGTTAGATTGTGTTGGGCCTTTGATTTGAGAGGTGAGGGGGACTCTAACCTATCTCATTGTGCTTTAAATTCGTTTATTTGACTATGTATTGCAATGTGGTTAGGATAAATGTAGGGATATGTGTGTGTTGATGTACATTTTGTGTTGAACATAATTTGTGAGGAAATGTGATGAAAATTGTGTGGTTAGCTATAATGTGGTTGATGTTGAATAGTACGTGTGTTAAGAAGGGTTTGATTGTACTTGGAATCGTGTTAGAAATGTTGTGTGTTTGAATGTAACGCGATTAAATATGGGCATACGTGTCATGTGTGAAAGTAAATATTGGGATGTGATTGAAATTGTTGATAAAATTATGTGTTAGCATGCCATCGCTTGATGTTGAATAATTTGAATGGTTGAAAATGTATGTGAATGACATGTTAAATGCGATTGTGAATGTGTTTGAATATGTTGAAAGATATGAATGGTTCAGCGATACACTAGGGTGTGTGAAAGATGAGACCGATAGTAATACCTTAGGGAAGAAAGGGTGGTGATGACACCAACAGTGAGCGTAGGTGCACCACAGGCCACACACTCTCTTCCTGACTCAATCTCTAACTAACACCTTTGTCAAGAGGCCCGTGACCACGTATACTGTGAGATGTGGGTTATCCGGCGACCATTCATGGTAGAAAACTGAGTAAGTCCTATAAGTTGAGGGCATCAGAAAAACTGTAATCACAGTAAGCGCAAGCGAGTGTAAATTGTTTGATGGTATAGTAAGCGCACCTATGTCTGGATGAGAATAAAATGTTGAAATTATTACTTGTATTTGTATGAGAAGTGATTTATATTATGATAAAAATATGTGAAATGGGTAAGGTGAGACTCTATACTTATTTATGTGTGTGATATTGGATGCTAAGATAAAATTTTTAAATAAATTATTAGTTAATTTTTAATAAAAAAATTATAATTTCAACAGTTGAATTGATAAAATTTAAAGTTTATAAATATTTATTAAGTAAAGTAACTCTTTTCATTATTGTTTTATTAGATCTCTATACATAGATAGACACACACACAGTTATGTAATTTTTTTATTATAATAATTTATGTCCAATTTTGTAAAAATGAACAAATTTTAAGAACGTAAATGAAGGATTTTTTTTATATATTTTAAAAGTATATGTTATGATAATTTTATCACTTTCATAAAATTATATGTTATCTAAATTATGTGTATTAAAACTTGTAAAAAATCAAATGATTATAAGAATACAATCAAAGAATTTTCATATATATTTTAAAAATATATGTCATGCTAATTTTATCACTCTCATAAAAATATATATAATTTATTATTTGTGTTAAAATTTATAAAATTCAAAATATAAAAAATGCATTATATATTAAAAATTAAAAATGTTATTCATTTTTGTATCTTTTAAAAATATATGCTATGCTAATTTTATTACTTATAATATGGTTTTTTATTGATCTAATTTGATGAATTATAGTTATATGTTATTTTGATAATTTGTGTTAAAATTGAACACTATATTCAAAAGGATTCTTATTTTCATATTATATATATATATATTATATTAATTTTGATATATATATATATATAAAATAAAATATTAAATAATTTAAATTAATCTAAAATTTTATAAATATAATTTACATAACTTTTAATTTTTAGGGTTGATTTTATGATTAAACTATTTAATAAAAATTTATTAAATAATACTAAAGTAAGTGTAATTACATGTATGAAACACACAAATGAAGAGATTAACTTACTCTAAAAATAATTTTTATTACTTTATTTAATAATTTTTATAGACATAATATTTTGTAAATGTAATCATTAGTTTAAATTTTTTTAATAAATAAATTAAATATACAGAAATTATAAATTTTAAAAATTATATTTTATTAAATAATTTATTTTAACATATAATATATATTTCTTATACCTATGAATGTTTAATTTATCTAAAAATTAACACGTATAATAATATAATATTGCATGATTCAACTATTAAATTAATAAAATTCAATAATTATCTATACTATAATTAAGCTGACTAAGTAACAAAAATTTATTTATGAAATAAGTATATTTATTTTATATAATTTAAATTAAGTATAATAAATATATTTAAAGGTATAAATTGATATTTCTAAAATATTTGTTTGAATTAAAAAATTAATAATACACTTTTTAATATACTTTTTATTATTAGTTAATATTTATTAAAAGTTAAAAAAATAGAAGAAACATTAATTAAAAATGAAAAAATGAAACTACATAATTTTTTAAATTTTTAATAAATTTTAACTAATAATATAAAATATATTATAAAGAATGTGTTACCTAACGTTATTCTTTGGAATTTAAATCCGTTGCTTTATTTATTATTCGTTGTGCAGCAGCATGATATACGCAACCTTATTGGCCACACAAAGTCTCCTTTCCTTATCCAGATTCGGCGGAAAACAAGTATTTTGAATCTGATAAGGCATTCCTACTGGGAATTACTGAATAGCCCCAAATAGCAATCAATTGAGGATGTTTAGCTTATCCAACTTTTATTGCAGAACAACGTCAAATAAAAACTTAGTAAATATTATAAATACCAAGTTGTTGATTTATTGTTTTAAAAATATACTTAATGTCAATTTAACTTTTTACAAATTTTACTTGACTTGAATTACGAGGTTTAATGTGGCTTTCAAATATTAGGAGACTCGAAGAAAATATAATAGTTTGGTCAATTAAAAACTGAAATAATGCTATTGAAAATATTTTAAATTTTTTGTGTGTATATTAATTCAATTAAATCAGAACTATCCATATGATTTAATTATAGTAAGATTATTTGAGACTTCTTTTGTAATATGCATAGGTCGAGCTTTTATAGAAAACATAAATTTAGCTCATTTATATAACAAACTGTGAAGTTAGATTTGACTTATTTGTTTATTAAATTAACGCAGAGTGCTGGTTAGTACAAAAATTTGGACTATGAACGAATTATGAAACACATAATAATATTTTATTAGTTAAATGTAAAATTTGTAACGTTTAACATTTCTCTAAAATAAATAAATTCATCAAAATAAACAAACAAATTTTTTTTTGTAAATAGTTGAGTTTATTTTTATCTTTAATTAAATTTAACTAATATTTATTAGAAAATTGGTTGATTAGTTATCGTTGTCTATTTGATAGGACTCGGTCGAAGCAATGGATACTAGTCAACATTTTTCAAAACTAATTTATACAAAATTAATTACTACCATTTGGCGTTCCTCTGAAATAATTAACTTGATCAAATATTTAACAAACAAACTTAATAAATTAATAAATAGTTAAACTTAATTTTATCTCTAATATTACTATTTTAACACTAAACCTAGTGTATATACATAGACATCGTATCATATATATGAAAAAATAGACACAAACACTCCATAGTATATTCCAAAATTTTATTTTCATCTTCTCCATAGCATGTTTCTTTCCCATTCCCTCAGCCTAGCTGAAAATCACCTCTCTTCCCTAAATTCATTCTCTATTTGTTGTGCACTCTCGGTCTCCCTCTCTCAAGCTTACATGTTTTCATTTTTCCTTATTTTCTTTTTAAAGGGAGGGAGCAGGGTGGGTATTAGATTTATTAGGAATTACATGTTTATATTACATACTAGCCTATGCTATGAAAGGGTCTCTTCTTTTTGGATTGAAACATGCAAATTATCTAGCTAAAAAAATTAACTTTCATATATTTTTTCTTAACATAAAATTATGTATTATTTTTATGGTATAAAAAATTATAGTTTAACTTTCTAAATCTTTTTTTATAATAATAATTTTTTATATTTATCTTGACTCAAGTAGTAACTTTTTTCAAAACTTTTTAACAATTAACACAATAATAGAGTTTAACTTTAAAATAATAATCATGATTAAATTTTTAAAAAATAATATTTTTTGAAATATTTTTCTTAATATATTAATCTAGTTAAAATAATTGTATAAATAGAATTAAGAGAGTTAAATGCTTTAAGTTAATACTAGTTAACTAAATATTATTTTGGTCAAACGAGTATCTTAATTGATCAACTGAGTTAACAACTACTTATCTAATACATTATGGTATATATCAGTAAATTTTGTTGTTAAATTTCAAAAATTTTTAAATAACTACTTGATTAAATAACTTATTCAAATGTATTTGAGTAATTTCATAAATTTACGCAAACTTTTGTAAAAATTTTCTTAACATCCTTTGACTTATGAATTGTATACATTTAAAATATTTATGATTTTCAAATTTTTTGATATTTCTTTTATATTTATTCTCTTATTTTTATATATCATTTATTATATATATTTATTATTTTTTTATATCTTTTTGCATTTGATGTTAATTGGTAACATCCTGATCTTCCACAAAGCTAACTCTAATGTCTCTCAATTAGACTTTCCAACTTGAGAAGTAGATGCATTTCCTCTACCTTCTACTCACGTATTATTGTACAATCATTGCAGCACAAGCACACATATTTCAACATAATAAAATGCAAGGGTGAGCTTATATAATTGACAACCTCATTACTGAAATATAAATAAATTTAGATAAAATTATTTAAATAGTTCATAACAGTTAGCACACAACAACATTACACAGCAGCATGTCCAGCCTATTCCTAGCTCATCTAATGCAAATGCAGCAATTTAGTTTCTGTTTGGTTTCACAGCCTAGGTAATCCAGAAGAACTGTTCTAGTCTTGGAGTGACCCATCCTGGTATCTGGATCTAGACACAACATAGCTCAATGTCCTAGACAACTCTAGCATAATAATGATGTAGTACAACTAAATCAACATTTTACAGCAGAATAAATATTTATTTTCAGTCTCATCAATACAACAATGAATACATTTTCATCCAGCCTCAATAGTACAGCCACACATATTCATAGCAAAACTCAACATTTCGGCATATGGCACACAGTAAAACTAAGCAGCTAAAAATATTAATTAAATATTTCAGCAAATATTAACATCCTCAGCTCATTTATCAAAACAGTTCAGCATATTATCTTTCACCACAACACTACAAATATTTATCACACAGTAAGAAATACACTCATCTGATAATAGTGAAATTTGTTTGACTATATAGGTTCTGGGTTCTAGTTCATGATTTAACTTATACAACTCACTATTCTCAACTATAATAAAATCATTTATATAAACATCTCATCCTCTAGTAAATGAACTAGATTAGATTAGGTAAACTCCCTTTACCTGGAATAATTTTTGAGATCATACTCCTAATGAGTTCCATAGAGGTAGATCAAATGTTTGAGTTTGAAATACAGTTTCAAAGGCTCAAATCTACTCAGAACAACACGATTTAAGTTCCTTGAAAAAGAGAGAGAAGAAACAAAGTAAAAACTAAAAACAGAGCTCCGAGAACTCACGTAGATCTCAATGAGATAGAAAATCTCGCTTTGTTCGGAGAGAAATTTGGCTTTGGAAAGGTTTTCTCTAAGGGTAATAGGAGAGAGAACAGAGAGAAAACGAGAGAGAAAAGCTATCTGGTGATAAAATGAAGTTTCTGGGCGCTGAGGCCCCCTTAAACACCCCTCTAGTGCGCACGCTCTAACTTAAGCGAGCTAAGTATCGCTTGAGCAATATCTGCTCTCGCTTAGGCGAGAAAATCAGACAGTGGAACCTCTCAAATTTTTTATATTCTCGCTTGAGCGAGAAACATGTCGCTTGAGCGAGATACATCTTGCCTAGGTGAGCAACAATCTCGCCTAGGCAAGATTGGGTCCAGAAAGCTAGCAAACTTTCCTGTGATTCCTCGCTTGAATTCATAGTGACCATTCCAGAGAGGGATGACAGGATGGGAGGCTGCGCATAGCTACTATGACTTTTATAGTAGCTATTATGGGCGATGACCACTGCATTATAAATAGAATTATGGAAATTAGGGTTAGGGATCTTTTACATTTTTAGATTTTTGCCATTTTGGGAACACTTACAGAGCTTAGGTCAACCTTGGGTGATGGCTAAGGACCCAACCTAGGGTTTAATTTCCATCTTCTTTCTAAATTTATTTGATTTCTGCATTAATGTTGTTGATTTTTCTTTATTTTCATTTGATAATTGTAAGACCCATCCTCATGGAGGGCTAAACCTTTTGTAATCCCTAGTGAGTTCACTTAGACTCTTGATGTCATGACCCTTTTTTTTTATAAGAAACTGAGAATATTATTTCTAGACCACTTACTTATTTAAGATAGATAAATAATAGAGAATATAAGTATAAAATTCACTTTTTATTCAAAATAAAATAAAGTTTCTTACAACAAATATCCAATAGAACGACATAATATTACATTTAGTTCAAAATATTCAAAATACACAAAATTATACTACATAGCTCCCTTTATATGAATGTCTCAAAATATAAGAAAAAAGGACTTTAATGCAAAATTACTCGACTCCAGCTTCTAACATTTCTTTACTGGCCTCTCAGCCTTTGAAGTAGATGTAACACCTGCTATATATGTTCACGTACCGCTGTACAATAATCGCAGTACACACGCACACAACAGCATAGACAGAAATGCAAGGGTGAGTTTACAAAAATAAAATAAAATCATATATATAGAGAGTAAAATATTACTCACAACAACAGCCCCGTGCATTCCCAGCCCATCTAATGCACAACATGAAAATGATGTCCAACTAGTTTCACAGCCTAAGTAATCCAGAAGAAACCATGCCGGTCCGGGAGCAACCCATTTTGGTATCTGAATCAAGATAGCGCAACACAGCTCAACATGCTCTATCGTTAAACATTTATCGATCTAAATGTGTAACTCGGCTCTATAATAATGCAAAACATATATCTCACCATGATGCAACACGGCTAAAATCATTTCAATAGCTCAGTGATGAATCCATATTTTTACTGATATTTTGGCATAATTCTAATACATTTGATAAGAAAATTATATGAAGAAAGCAGAAAAACTCAGAAAAAGAGAAGGAATTGAAGTTTTGTTTAAATATGTAGTTATTTTAGCAATTGTGAAATTTTTACTTAGGAATTAAGTTTTTAATCTTGTTTTTGAAGGAATAATTTGAGCAAGGATCATGGAAATAGAGACTTGACGATAAGGAAGAGGAAAGATGCAAGTCTGGACTCCAAAAACATAAGAACAAGAGAATGCAGACTGGGCGTGAGTGATCACGCGCAACTACTTGAGCTCTGCGTTGACACTTTTATCAGCAAGAGTGATAGTTCTAGAGAGCACTCAATATCAGAAAAGTTACGCGTGACCACTTTTTCTGATAAAAGTGTTAACGCGCAACCATAGACCTTCTGTGTAGCTACTATTTCTCATAAAAGTGATGACGCACAAATTTGGAAAATTTTATAAATACCAAAAACGTTCCGGAATTGAGGGAGTTCTGTTCATTTTTAGTTTTTTTAGTTAGATTCTTGTTAGAGGAAGTGAGAGAGAGGAGTGGGGATTCGAATCTTGGAGCTTCACGAAGAGAAATTGGAGTGAAGCGTGCTTCCATGGCGATTCTGAGTTTCTTCTTCTCTTTCTTTTCTTTTCTCTGCTATTATGGCTGTGTAATTTCTTCATAGTTAGGGATTGTAGATCTGAAACGAACATGTTGAATTAATTTTGGATTTGGATTTCAAGCTTTGGAATAGATTGAGTGATTGATTCTGCACTTTACGTAGTAATTGAATGGAAATTTGATTAACTAATTTCAGAGGAACTCTTGTCAATGAAAATTGAATTTGTTCTTCAGATCTGAACCAATCACCTATATTATAGTGTTCTCAGGGATAAGAGACTTTGATCTTGCAATCTTCTGGTTTCTTACACTTAAAACAATATTGAATTAAATTAGATCTAAGGAATTAGAATAGCTTAATTGAATGTTAGGTTCACTGAGTTAAGGAATTAACCTCTGAATAATATAACGTGAAACTGATTGTCATTCTTTCCAATTGCTTGCTAATTCAAAACTTTATTGATTAAACATTGGAGTTTTGGTGAAGCAATTCCCTAGCTATGGTTTCTTCATCTGTTATCATATAATTCTTTGTTCATTATTCTGTTTTCTACAAGTTTCTGTTACTCTTAATTGTTCTGGTTCGCTGTTATTACATGTTAAAATACTTCTTGAAATTCGTATGGCTCAAATGGTTATCATTCTATGAAGTGGTACTTGAAATCTAAATTCCCTGTAGAGACGATATTTGGATCTTAATTTTACTCATCACTTGCTGCAATCCTAGTGCACTTGCTAGTGTTAGATTGCGAACAACAAGTTTTTGGCACCATTGCCGGGAAATTATGTATTTCAATATCATTAGTAGTAGAAAAGTAACTAGATTGAGCATTTATTTTTGTTGCCTTGCTTTCAAATTTTTTTTGCATAATTTTTCTACATTTTGTGTAGTATTCTGCATAATATTGCTGTCTTCTGCAATAAGTTTTTACATGCTTTTGTATTTTCTGCATAAATTCATTTTTCATTATTCTGCATAATTGTAATTTCCATTATGCATAATTTCTACATAATTTTATAATTCTGCAGCTGCTAGATTTGAGTTTCTATATGCTTTTATTGATAGATTTTGCATGATTTCTATTGTGCATTTCTGAATACTGATTGTAGTATAATTTTGTTTCATTTTGACTTGTATATGAATGGTAAAAACAAGAATAAATCAATTCTGATTTTTGATCTTGACATAGACATAACCTTGAGAAGATTGAGAAAAGAGTCTAGAGCAGAACAAGTCATAGGAAGTGATAGTGATTTAGAAGTTGTATATTCTCCAGAAATTCAGAACAATCCTAGAGTGAAAAGAACACCTACACCTTTGCGACAACCAAATCCAACAATAGAGATGGCAGAGCAAAATAGAATTAGAACATTAGGGACTATGCATTTCCTAACATGCAAGGTTTTAACTCTTCTATAATTAGGCCAACTATCCAAGCCAACCATTTTGAGATTAAACTTGCCTTATTACACTTAGTCCAACAGGATCAGTTTTTTGGTGGAAATTCTGATGATCATAACTTACATATTTCAAATTTTCTGTAACTATGTGAAACCATAAGAATAAATGGGGTTAGTGAAGAAGCTATCAGACTGAGACTATTTCCTTTTTCCTTGAGAGATAGAGCAAAATGCTAGTTTCAAGCTCAACTACAAGGAAGCATTACAACTTGGACAGAACTTGTGAATAAATTTCTAACCAAGTACTTCCCTCCATCCAAAGCTGCTAAGCTGAGAGGAGAAATTACATCTTTTGTGCAGCAAGAAGGAGAATCATTGTATGAAGCTTGGGAAAGATGCAAAGAATTGTTGAGAAGGTGTCCACATCATTGTATTCCAGATTGGATGCAATTAGAAACCTTCTACAATGGAATGAATGCAGCAACAAGAACAATGGTTGATGCTGCTACTGGAGGTTCATTAAATACAAAGTCCTTGGAAGAAGCTCAGTGGATTATTAAGATGATGACATCTTCAATGTATCAGAATTCAAACTCAAGAAATCAAGGAAGAAATTCTAGTCATGAAGCTAAGGTTTTGGAATCAGCTACAAAATCAAATGTTTTCAGAACAATTAGCTGCCCTAACTTAACAAATCAGCAACCTTCAAACAGGGAGTATGCCTACCAGTCAACTAAGCTGTGATTTTTGTGAAGGAAACCATGTAAATGGTACATGCGAGACATCTACAAGTGAACCACAAGAACAAGTGAATTATATGAATAATTTTCAGAGACAACAACCATCATATCCCCCTGGATTTCAATTTTCAAATAATAGAAATTAGCAGTATTCTAATTGGAACAATCAATATTCTGTTGCCAAGAATTCTAAGTCCAATTTGCCTTTTTTGAATGCAGGTCCAGCAACACAACAGCCTTATTTTCAGACGAATTCATCTACTCAACCTCAAGGAAATTAGAAATTTTTCAAGCCTATGAATGAAAGGTTGACTGAGATGGAAGAAACCATGTTGCAATTCATGAAGGTGACCCAAACAAGCTTCAAGAACCAAGAAGCTTCTATGAAGAAACTGGAAACACAAATTGGACAATTAGCTGAATAACTATCCAGCAGGGATGAAGGAAGATTTTCAAGTAATACAATAATCAATCATAAGGAGCAATGTCAAGGCATAACTACAAGGAGTAGAGCTATAGTTGCAAATCCTAAACCTATAGAAAAGAAAGTAAATGATGCAGCAGAAAGTAAAATTGAACAAGATCTGCAACAAGGAAATTTTAAGCTATTGAAGAAAGATCATTCAGAAAAAGAAGAAGTTCCTATGAATTATGAGAGGAAAACCAAAAAGTAACTTTTTGAAGAAGCTTGTAAGCCAATAGATCCAGAAAAATACAAGAGGCTGCCTTATCCTCAAAGAGTCCAAAATCCTAAACAAGAGGAACAATTTGAAAGGTTTATGAATGTCTTTAAGAAATTACAGATTAACATTCCTTTTGCAGAAGCTTTGGAGCAAATGCCTTCATATGCAAAATTTATGAAATAACTACTTTCCAGAAAAAGGAAGCTAGAGCACGACAAAACAGTACCTTTGACAGAGGAGTGCAGTGCAATTCTCAAGAGAAAGCTTCCTCAAAAACTCAAAGATCCTGGATCATTCAGCATTCCTTGTGAAATAGGAAACTGCATTGTGGGAAGAGCATTGTGTGACTTGGCAGCAAGCATAAATTTGATGCCATTGGCTGTTCTGCAGAACTAGGCATAGAGGAAGTGAAGCCCACCAACATCACACTGCAGCTAGCTGATAGATCATACACTTATCCATATAGAGTTGTTAAAGATTTATTAGTTAAAGTTGGCAAGTTCATTTTTCCTGCAGATTTTATAATTTTGGACATGGAATTGGATGCTAATATTCCATTGATAATAGATGTGCAGAAAGGTGAACTTATGCTTCGAGTTCAAGATGAGAAGGTAGTATTTAATGTGTTTGAAGCTTTAAAATATCCAGTTGAAGATAGTACATGTATGAAGGTAGATATACTGGATGCTTTTATTACACAACACCATATTAATGAATTTGATGAAACTGCTATGTTAGAAGAAATAATATCTACAGGGAATGACAAATCTGAAACTCTGAATGAAGAATACATCATGGAAGTGTTGCAGTAATTGGAAGCCCTGCCAATTCAAAAACCTTCAGAAAATTTGGTGAAGGAGGAGCTGAAAAAGGATATTAGAGAAGAGGAAAAGCAGAAGCTAGAGCTGAAACAGCTTCCTTCCCACCTGCGATATGCATTTCTGGATGAAAAACATGAGAATCCAATCATCATCAACAATGAGCTCAAGGAAGAGCAAGAGGAAAAACTGCTGAGAATCTTAAGAGAACACAAATCTGCAATTGGTTGGAGTATTGCAGATCTGAAAGGTATAAATCCTTCATTTTGTAAGCACAGAATTTTATTTGAAGAGGATTTTAAGCCTGTTGTGCAGCCACAAAGGAGGTTGAACCCAGCCATGAAAGAGGTAGTTAAGAAGGTCATGAAGCTGCTAGATGCAGGAATAATATACCCAATTTCTAACAGCAATTGGGTGAGTCCAGTCTAAGTTGTTCCAACGAAAGGGGGCATGACAGTTGTACCAAATGAAAAGAATGAACTTATCCCTACTAGGACTGTGACTGGATGGAGAATGTGCATAGAGTATAGGAAGTTAAATGATGCAACCAGAAAAGACCATTTCCCACTACCATTTGCAGATCAAATGCTAGAAAGACTTGCTGGACATTCATTCTATTGTTTCCTTGATGGTTATTCAGGATACAACCAAATAGCCGTGGATCCTTTGGATTAAGAGAAAATTGCATTTACTTGTCCATTTGGAGTCTTTTCATATAGGAGAATGCCATTTAGTTTATGTAATGCCCCTGTCACTTTCCAAAGGTGCATGCTTTCTATTTTTTTCTGATTTGGTAGAAAACATCATAGAGGTGTTCATGGATGACTTCTCTATTTTTGGTGATTCTTTTGATGATTGCTAGCTAATCTATCCACTGTTTTGCAAAGATGTCAAGATACCAACCTTGTGTTGAATTGGGAGAAGTGCCATTTTATGGTACAAGAAGGCATTGTCCTTGGTCACAAAATTTCAGAAAAAGGAATGGAGGTGGACCAAGCTAAGATAGAAGTCATTAGTAAATTCCCTCCACCTATCAATGTTAAGGGAGTTATAAGTTTTTTAGGACATGTTGGTTTTTATAGAAGGTTCATAAAAGATTTTTCCAAAATTGCTAAACCCCTGAGTAATTTACTTATAAAGGATGCTGATTTCATATTTGATGATAATTGCTTGCATGCATTTTCTATTTTAAAAGAGAAACTGATTTCTGCACCTATCCTTCCAAAACCAGATTAGAAATTACCTTTTGAACTCATGTGTGATGCAAGTGATAGTGCAGTGGGTGCTGTGTTAGGACATAGGAAAGATAGGAAATTGCATGCTATTTACTATTCAAGCAAAGTGTTAAATCCTGCACAAGTGAATTACACAATAACAGAAAAAGAACTTCTAGCTGTTGTATATGCTTTTGATAAGTTCAGATCATATTTAATAGGTTCGAAAGTGATTGTATACACTGATCATGCTGCTCTTAAGTTGACAAAATAGGATGCAAAGCCCAGATTATTAAGATGGATTCTGCTTCTCCAAGAATTTGAGCTAGAGATTAAAGACAAGAAAGGGAAAGAAAATGATGTTGCTGATCGCCTATCCAGATTACCATTGGAGAGTTTAACCACTGAATCATTGGAAATAAATGAAGAATTTCTAAATGAAAAGCTATTTGCAGTGGAAAACATGCCTGTTCAAAATCGGAGTAGATGGGTTACTTAGAAGGTGCATTCCACAAAGTGAGCAAGCTGAGATACTATGACATTGTCACAATTCAGAATATGGAGGCCACTATGCAAGTTCAAGGACTGCTGTAAAAGTTTTGCAAGTAGGTTTCTTTTGGCTTACACTCTTCAAAGATGCCAAGAAGTATGTGGAAAACTGTGGTAAATGTTAAAGAATTGGGAATATTTCAAGAAGACTTGAGCTGCCTGATTAATTGGATATTTATAACCTTATTTCCACTCATTCCTAGCTCATTAATCCTCTTTTGTGCCTAATTGGTTTGAATTGGATCATTTTATGATGTTTGAATTTTATTTGGGCTTTATTTAATTTTTCCAGTATTTGGCAAATTTTGATACTGTTTTGGTTTTTAGGCCATATCTCGAGTTGTAGAACTCATTTTATTATGATGCTTGATTTGTAGGAAAGCTTAGAGAATGGCGCACAATTCTTATGAGAGGTCAAAAACCAATTATGATGATAAGAAGCTGAAACTAAGCCTGGAAAAAGTCAGAACGCTGTAGTCGTAGTTTCTGACCTTGGTGCAGTATTTAGGCCATATCTCAGTCCATAGATGTCTGTTTAAGCCTATTCCAGTTGCGTTTTGAAGCTAACATTCAGGGCTACAATTTCTCTTCGGATAACAAATCTAAACGGACAGATCTTCATGGCAAAAAATAACACACAATATCTTCTCAGATTCAGCATGGATGTTGAGCAGCAATTACAAGCATAACTTTCCCTCTAGAATTCGAATTTGAACAAATAAGGATTCCAAAGACAGCTATTGAGTAGAGGATTAATGTAATTGAATAATTATTAATTAGGTTTTATGTTTTAACCCTTAGGAGCCTGTATTTAAATTAGGGCAGCAGGTTACGATGGGGGAAGTTAGGTTAGATTAGGTTTATGTTTTAGGATTTTTGCTTTCTTCTTCTTTTTCTCTTCCATTTTTACCTTTTGTTTTCCTCCATTAATGGAGGCTTAGACTTTCATCTAGTTCAAGCATTGAAAAAGGACTAAGACACTCTTGAGGATCGGTTTCACAATTTATTCAACAACAAATTTGGTTTCATCTATTCCTTCTTTCTTCTTTTGCTAATTATGATTTTGAATTGAAGTTCTTCGTTTGGATGGATAACTGTGTAGTGTTTGATTACATATTATTTGGTTGATGTATGTAATTAATTCTTGAAGGAGTGTGAATTAGATTTTCAGGTTTGAGATATAAGATTAATGGCATTGGTGAATTAAATTAACACAAATCAATTAGGTTCTAGAGGTTTCTGAACTTTGAGGGTTCTCGTGTGAATGCTTAATTTGAATTGAGGTTTCATTCAAATTTAATGTTAATCACTAATTTGTTGGTTGATGCATCTTCTTGGAATCCAGTGATAGAGTGGTCGTAGTTCTTCTAAATTTTTGGATTAGAGTTTTTAATTATTTTTAACTTTTGATTCTAATTAGTTATTCTATAAATCAAACCCCCCTAAAAATTTTATAATCGTATAACATTATCATCGTTCGGAGACGACTCAAATTGCACTTCTTACTACATAATTTTTATGCAATTCAGTTTTTATTAATTTATCCGAGAGCGACACTCGCAATCACTGCCATTAACCAACATCCTAGAAGTGGAGTTATTTGATGTATGGGGAATTGATTTCATGGGACCATTTCCCCCATCCTTCTCACAGGAATACATTTTAGTTGCAGTGTATTATGTTTCTAAATGGGTAGAAGCAATTCCCACCAGATCAAATGATGCAAAGGTAGTGATTTCTTTTATAAGAAAGAACATTTTTTCAAGATTTGGTGTACCTAGAGTGCTGATAAGTGATGGAGGTACTCACTTCTGCAACAAGTATCTTGAAGCTGTATTAATAAAATATGGTGTGAAACATAAGGTTGCTCCTCCATACCATCCACAAACAAGTGGACAAGTGGAGGTTTCTAATAGAGAAATCAAGCAAATTCTAGAGAAAGTAGTGAACAGTTCAAGGAAGGATTAGTCAAAAAGGTTGGATGATTCATTATGGGCACATAGGACTGCTTTTAAAACTCCAATTGGTATGTCTCCATATCAGTTAGTATTTGGAAAGGCCTGTCACCTACCCCTAGAGCTGGAACATAGAGCATATTGGACTACCAAGTGGCTTAACTTTGATCTGTCACGTGCTGGAAGGAAGAGAGTTCTGCAACTGCATGAATTGGAGGAATTTAGACAGCAAGCTTATGAGAATGCAAAGTTGTACAAAGAAAGAACCAAAAGAATCCGTGACAAGTTCATTATACAAAAAGATTTCAGGCCTGGCCAGCAAGTGCTGTTATTCAATTCAAGATTAAAATTGTTTCCAGAGAAACTGAAATCTAGATGGTCTGGACCATTTTTAATTAAAGAGACTTCTCCCTTTGGAGCAATCCTTATAGAAGATCAGAAAACAGGGAAAGAATTCAAGGTCAATGGCCAAAGATTGAAGATGTATCATGGAGAAGAGTTTACAAGGAACATCTCATGCTTGAAATTGGTTCCTCTTGAGTGAGGAACAACTAATGTCAAGCTAGTGACATTAAAGAAGCGCTTTGTGAGAGGCAACTCACATTTCTAACCCATTTTAAGCTTTCTATAGTGTTTTTA
This sequence comes from Abrus pulchellus subsp. cantoniensis, assembly GCA_024086825.1. Classification (NCBI taxonomy): domain Eukaryota; kingdom Viridiplantae; phylum Streptophyta; class Magnoliopsida; order Fabales; family Fabaceae; genus Abrus; species Abrus pulchellus. The sequence continues at coordinate 21,479,793 of CM044056.1, forward strand.
GAAATTTGCATTTTCATGTTTTGCAATTTTTTGCTTTTCTGCAAAAACTCTGCAAAAATACTGCTGCATCTAATTTTCTGAGGTACATTTGGGATACTTGAATTGAGATTCAATGTTTAGAGTGTGTATTTGATGGATTCGAGAGTGAAAATTGAATTAATTGAGGTTTTAGGGGTATTTGATTAATGAGAGGAGTCACTATTTTGCAGAAAAGGAGCTACGCAGAGAGTTAAGTTTGGAGAATCCCTACTGGAACAATCACTTTTCTTGATAAAAGTGATCATGCAGAGACAAATGAGAAAACTAGCTCTCTGGATTGTTCCCTTTTATTAGCAAAAGTGACTATGCACAGGTAAGTAAACTTCCAATATTTCTGCGTTAGTACTTTTGTTGAAAAAAGTTATCGCTTTGCTGCGCGTTGTCAGCAATAGTGATAACGCGAGCCTCACTCTGAAAAATTCACTCTCTGGAACACTCACTCTACTCAAAAGTAGTGATGACGCTGAGTGTCTTAAATGTATAAGTTCACTTTGTTTCCTAAAAGTAGTCACATGCTTATGCGTGACTATATATATAGTTGAAAGTGAACACACACACACTCTTCAACCTAAAAATCCTTTTTCTCTCAGTGAGCTCTCTAACCCTCACTCTCTGCATTACGACCCAGAAAGACATTCTTCTTACCCTACTCGAGTTTACATATTCTGCATCTCCATCCCAGGTACATTTATCTTTATTTCTGAAATCTCTGATTGGGTTTTTGGGATGTGTTTTAATGTTGTGGGGAAGATGTCGAAGAGGACAACTGGGAATGTTCTGAGTTATTTGATTCAACATTGGAACTGCAAAATAAGGAGACTAGGTTTTTGCTGTAATCTATATTTTTTTTAGAGCATATGAATCTGCATTGTGCCATTTGTATGAATAAATTTGCTGTAGAAACTGCCTTAACCTAAAAAGACTTCAGTGAAAAAGTTTGAGATAATGATTGTTGAATGTGAATGCTTGAATCTAATGATAGTAAATACATAATGAAGTTGCCTTTTAGGGATGCAATAAAAAATGTTGAATGGGGTATTTGGGGAATTATCTGATATTAATTGATTCAACAATAAAATGAATAATACTCTGAATAAGTGTTTCATGTCATGTGTGATGCCTAAAAATAGAGAGATTTTTTTTTTAAACAGGAGAAGTAGAAAGATAAACACATTCTTTGAACTCACGTCTAACATATCACATCTCTGCTTAGAGGTTTATGGCCTCAAAATATAATAACAAAACCAAAGTAGAACAACAACAATACTCCATCATAACTGAATAACTTCATGCAATAGATAGGGAAATAGTTAGTAACAATCTCAGAGTACTACAACCTGATAAGGTAAAATGACATAATTAAAGTGCATAAAATTAACATAGTTCAGAGATACATGGAATGAAACAGACTGACTCCCTAAGAGTAGTTCCCTAAGAAACAACAATAGACAAACTATCCCAATCAGCCGAGAGGAGCATAATCCTCCATAGGATCAGACTCCTCAGAAGAGGTGGGGGAGGAAGACGTAGCGGTAGTAGCGGCATTCCCTTCATCACTGTCCTCTATCCAGCCAGCAGTGCTAGGGGCCGAAAGAGAGGTAAGGAAGGGTGAACGGAGTGGTCGGAAGGTAGAGGACATATACGATGGTCTAGCCTCATATCTGACTGAGGATTCCACCACATGGACATCCCTCTCAGCAGGTGCAGGCGGGGAATCAGAATGCAGAGAGGGGAAAGGTATAGGTGTGGGCGAAGGTCTAGCACTGGGGCTACGAGGGTCAACACAAGTGGGTTAGGGTGAGGCGGATAGAGCAGGATAAGGTAGCTGTGTGTCTCCAGGAGGAATAGAGAAAACATTCTCAATAGGACCTTCAGTCAGGTACTCAGTAATCCATGAACCTCCACTATATCGTCCCTGAAGGGTGTAGGCACGACCACGGAAAATGCTCTGCTGGGCTGCGGCGTCGACCACCCACATGTCTTCCTCAGAGAAAAGGACCAGTACTCTCGTCCCGTTCTTAGCCATCTATAATGCATGGAAAGTAAAATAGAGACAATACAGCCAAGGGGTAAGTTCTCCAAACACGATTTAACATATAGTTGTCATACCCCAAGGAAGGTGGCATTTCAGACACAAGCATATCAATTACTACAAGGCATAACAATTAATACATTCCACCATCATCATGAGACATACATAGAATATGATAACAATCATTAGCATGCAAGAGCAATTTTACAGTCAAGAACAATCCACTACTTACTAATGATGCTCATGATGCATGGATGCAATTCCTACCCTCATTATACATCTCTAAAATTTCTCTTTTCTATGCACATGGTATGCATGGGGATCCCTTACTCTACTGCTAGCGACTTGCCCAGCTTTTAGTGTAGAGTTCATCATGGTAAGGTCAAGTCGTGTGGCGATCGGAGGAACCCATTCCCTGCATCACAATTTGCACAGAAAACATTTATTTCATTATTCCAAGAACACCCAAAACTGGTGCTGGCCCCAAACTGGGTCTCTTCGGGAATGGACCTTAACGACCCTAGGATGTGGAGTCCTTGTCGGGCTTGGCTAAGGCTTGCAAGTAGGGTCACGACCTGGCCACAGAGAGCTCTGCTGCGCCATCTAGGTCGACTGTTCCCCCTTTCACCACCCCCAATAGGTCTACTCGGGACCGAACTTCTAATACCTATAGCTGTGCCTCTGTTGTGCCATCAAGTCGTTCAAGAAAATGATATAATGCATGAAACATTTTTATATTCACAATTCCCATAAGCAGACAAGGCACATTCCATCATCTTATTTTCTTTACCATCCAAGTTTCATGAAGTCACACCATCCAAGCACAAGTTTTATCATCCTTCATCGTTAAAAACTAAAGGTGATTACGGTTTAAAGCCATATCAATCACATTTTTCCAGCACTTGTACATAACCATATTCAGAACTTTCCTAACTTCAAAGCTTGGCCAAATTAAAACATACACTTCTTTTCTCACGAGGTCAATCACTCAAACTCACAAGCAACAACAATCATTCAACCAATTAAATTCATCATGGGTTCAATCAATTAATTCAAGCTAAAATGCTTCCAATATCTTTGATTATACTTAGATAAAACAAGGCATCAAGGCGCGAAAACACTAATCTTTTTCCTAAGAGTTAAATCTGTCCAGCACTCACGTTTATTATTTTACTTAAGTTTTCTAACATACTAAAGTAGGAAAATCAACATACAAAGACTCTAACTCATTGTCCAAGTTTCGTGATTTTAATTTATAAGAAATCAAGCTTTTAGGGACACAAGACCGAGGCATATACAAGGGTTCTCCTTTCAAAAATTCAGTTGTTAAACACTTTAGTTCACACATTCGCCAAGGTTCAATCAAAGCATGACATCTCCAAATAATTTGCATCACTTATTGTCAAAATCGAAAATCATTCAAGTTTATTGGTCCTTCCTTTTTACAAGGTTAATGTCCATGGTCCATTCTCATGCTCCCAATTTATTTTAAAGTTCTAAAATACGAAATCCTTGCCTTTTTCCTCAAAACATTCAAAACTGTCCAGCCTTATGAACCTCCTTATTACTTCCTTCTTTTTATATCATCACACCACTAAATCAAGGGAAATTTTCGTGCAAAAACAAGGTTTCATCATCTAAGTGCAGTACATCGAATTTCCTAAGAGATGTCCAAACTTTCAAGAGTGAAACCGAAATATATAGGGCTGAAATTAACATGCAATGATGCAAAATTAACGTGTAAATCTGTGGTTTCTTGATTCCAAGGGTCAATCAATATTTGAACAAGAGATCAAGTCAAAAGGTATACAAATCCAAGACATGCAAATGGAAAGATAACACACTCTTTGAAGGGATTCAACATGCAAAAATCAGATTCAAGTCACTTCCACATGCAGTCCAAAATACAAGAGTTTATCAAGGAAAAACAAGCAAGAACATCAAATCGCAACATGCAAAATCAAGCAAGGTGAGAACTCCCCCTTGCCTTTGATGTTTGGACGTGAGATTGAAGAGAGAAGGGCTGGAAATGGTTGATCTTCAAGGGAAGCTTGCTGGACCGAAAAATAGTGGCAAGATTCTTCAAGTTCTCCCTCTAAACTGGGTTCCTTCAAAACGAAAATTAGAAAGAAAGGTGGAGGAAGGTGCTATGGTGTTAGGCTCCCCCAAATCAAGGAAGTAAAGATGAGAAATGGCTTACCTCTTTGGTGTTGTGGTCTCGGTTTGAAGAAAGCAAGCAAGGAACAAGGTGAGTGCTTGGAGTCTCTCGGTTTTGGCCTTGAAAAGTTGAGAGAATGTGAGATTTTTTGGGAGGGGAGGTCTCGGTTTGAAGAGAGGATGGAGAGAATGAGAAAGTGGAAGGGTTTCAAGAGAGAGTGTGAGATAGTTTCTTGGTTTGGTGCAGCAAAAATGCAAATTCGGACCAAGTGTCCCCTTTTGCATGAAAGGTGAAAATGAAATGGCCAAGGGAATGGATTCACGGCCCTAGGCTCCTTGCATAAGGTTCTAAGGCTTCCAATTTTGCAATTGGCCAATTGAAGTAAAAGGATTGTTGCATGAAAAGGGGCTCACGGTTTTTTGTGCATAAATAGTGAATTTTAGAAAGGCTTGCAAGTAACACTTAGTGTATTTTGACAAGCAACCTGCATGGAATGGTCTAGGCTACATGCACACGGTTTTTGGTGAGGCAAGTTCCAAGAATCGGCACAAGTATCAAGGCTTAAAGCTTTGGACAGCATGCATGCAAAATAATTGGCCGACAAGGAATTTGACGCGACTTGGTTGACATTTGAAAGGACATTTGACATGGTGGCAATTTCAAGGAAATCATGTTGGAATTTGTAAGACAAGACAAGAAAGTTCTGAAGTGACTTGGTCTATGAATCGGGGAACAAGATCCATTGCATGCAATCTTAGTGGCCGAACTAGATTTTTGGGATCTTCAAGGGAATGATTACTAGATCTCGTGAAATTTCGTGCAAAATTATGACGGCTAAGTAATCATTGAAAATCCAAAGTAATGATTACCAAATCTCACGCTTTTCGAGAGAGATAATTATGATAAATATATTTATTAATTAATTATTATTTTTTTTTTGAATAATTCAAATAGAACGAAAATGTACTTTCTGGACAGAATTATCAGTGGACACTTTAGACAGTATTGCAGAGTAAATTAGTCCTGGATGATCCTGAAACCAAGTATTGCACGCAATTTCCCTAAAATTCCAACTCTAAAATAAATCACTATTCTAAAAATTTTAATTTCCATCTACTCCTTCTGATACTAGAAAGTTAGAGACAGCGAGAAGTTCTAATCCAAGAGTTGCTAATTAATTCGTGAAATTTGGGGCGTTACATCATGTATTATATTTTTTTTTGGGATAGTTGAAATTTCATTGCATATTATATAAACCAAATCTCTGCAGAACCTGAGTTGACATAAACCAAGTTCTTTGAAAAGGGTGAATTGATGATTAGAGTATATAACTGTGTTAAATTTTGATTGACAATCTGTAAATATCCCTCTGCATTACTATATTTTTCTGAGAAAATGTGCACTCAAACTTATAAAACTAGGGAAATCAGTTTAGAATTCTTTGAATGTGATTGTTCAAATCTATTCACTTGTGCTTTTCTATCTGCAGATTGACATACCATCAATTGTTAACACAGTTTCCTGCTGAAATTACAGAATTTGTTGAAAAATTGATTGATAACATGAAATACTTCCTTTGCATTAATCTGATATTTTCTAAGAGTGTGCACTCTGAATGGCTATAGCAAGATTTTATATGCTTTCACTGTGAATGCCTAAGTTTGTGTAGCTGGGTGTGGGTAGTTGAATGAGCATAGTGTTAAACAATGAATGTGTAAACTATTTGCTGGAATTTTCTACAAGCATAGATATATCATATGTGTTAAAATTTTATATTTTCTTTTGCAGAAATTGAAAAATGGTTAGAACTTCATTCAATACACCAGTGGGGCCTCCTAAGAAGAAGTAAGTTGCATCTTCTACCACTCCTAAGAAGAAGCGAGCTGCATCTTCCACAACTCCATCAAGAAGATCCAGCAGAAATCTTCAAGTTAGGAATACTTCAGCAACAAAGAGGGCTAGAATTGATGGTGCCTCAAGCTCCTCACCTATTCAAATCTCTGATCCACCTCAATCAAGATCCCCTGTACCTTCACCTTCTCCACCACCTTAGACAAGATCCCCTGAACCCTCACCTTCCCTATCACCTCAACCAAGAACAACTGAACCTTCAGGATCTTCACCACCTACCACACATGATCCCAGATTCAGAAGTTTGGCTCATGAAAACTTTTTTAGAGCCAACATTCTAAGAAGAAAAATTGTTCTCGACAGAGCATTCCAAATAGCTGGGAACAATTACCCAGAATTCAAAGAGGAAATCCAACGAAGAGGCTGAGAATTTTTCTGTGCAACAGCTGGCTTGGGTTGGAGGGAAATAACTCAGGAATTCTATGCCAATGCCATGAGGTTTAAGGGAAATCGAATCCCCAAGTTCAGCTCCATGGTCAAAGGAATAAGAATTGACTTTTCACCAGCCAACATCAACAGGGTGTTGGAAATTAATTCTGCACAACTGAACTTCAAATCCTTTAAGGAAAGTCCAGACATTGCCTATGTGCAGATTCTAGAAAGGATTGGTAAACCAGGCACCACATGGGAGCTGAACCAATCTAACAAGCCAAAGCACATAATCACCAAGAATCTGCTGCCTTTCTCCAAAGTGTGGCTGTAAAGAGGGCTGCTCTGTTGTTTTCCATAGTCTTGGACATCTATATAGATGTGGGAGAAGTTATAAGTGAATGCATCCTATGCATTCTGAAGACAAAAAGGGATTCATTGGTCTTCCCCTCAGTCATCACATTGCTTTGTGAGGATGCAGGAGTAGAATTTGAAGATTACCAAGAGAAAATCAGAGCTGCACCATCTATTTCTACAGCTATGATAAAAGAGATTTATGCTACTGTCTCCTGCACTTTTGCAACTCCCATTCCTTCACAGTACAAGAAAGAGAAGCCTATGATGATAAAGGACACTCTGAAGCAACTAGCTGAAGGGCAGAATCAATTGGCTGAAAGGTAGACTAAGCTTCACAATAGCCTAAAAGTTGAAGTTATGCTGATGGAATGCATAATGCTGAATATTGGTCAAAAATTGGGAATGACCAAAGATGAAATGTATCACAGTCCAGATTTGGCAGAGAATGCTCAATGCCTTCGTTCTTCTGTGTTCAAGAATATGCCAATCCACAGAACCCACTTTCCTCAGCCACCATTTGAAGAAGTAGTGGAAGAAGAAGAATAAGAAAAAGAAGAAGAAGGTTCTGAAGAAGAAAGCTCAGAGGAGGAAGATGCAGCAGAAGACTAGTTTAGGAATTTATTTTCTATCCTTAGGAGTTTTGTAAATTTCTGTAGTTTCAAACTTTTTGGATTGTAATTACAATTTGGTACAATTTGGTTTAATTTTCACATATCTGTTCTGCATTTATGTTAGCTTTCTAACTAATTGCTTTTTACTTGCAAATTGATGGAATTCTGGTGTTTTTGTGCAAAGAATATCACACACACAACACTCACACACATTGGATGATGACACCTACATAAGCTGCCATGAAAGGGGGGTTATTCCTTACCTCTTAATTCATGTGTTAGTTACACAATATATTAGACATTTACTGATAATAATATAGATTATGAACTGTTTTCTGCGAATTAAATGCAAGAGGATTGAAAATTTTGTGAATTCTGTTTGATTTTTCTTTTTAAGTTATTTTTCCCATTCTCAAAATGAGATCACACTTGTATTTTCAAAAATAAGGCAGTTGTTACTAGGTGTATATAATTCTGAAAAGTGCATTGTGTTTTCATTAATCCACATGATCACTTATAAATGCCTAGTGAGATTTGAGCTGTCTAATTCTTTTTCTTGTGTGATTAATCATATTTGGCTGCATTCTCTAGAACTTGCCCTTATTCTTGAATATGCATGTTACAGTTTTCACACACATGATGAAGGTCATGTTTGATATACTTAGTTAGCCTAAATGCCTTCCCTTATGCTTGAATACCCTAGTTTACCCCTTTGAACTTAACATTCCTTTTTCTTGAATTAACTTCATTACAAGCCTTGCTGAAAAACCAATTTTACCATTCAATTAATCAGAGGCATAGTGAGTTTAATCAAGAATGAGCTTTAAAACTAAGTTTGGAGTAGCATCCATTTTGTGTTGCTTGAGGACAAGCAAATTTATAAGTTTGAGGTAGGAAAATAGTAGGCTATCTAAAGTCAGAAAATAAAAATGCAGTGCTGCAGAAAAATAAAGAAATTATGCAACAAAACTGCCTGCAGAAATCTTGAAATGGGATAAATATGCGTTCAAGAGAAAAGAATTACAACAAAATGCTACAGCAAAAGAAAAAGAAATTCCATGAAAGCAAGAAAAGAAAAATCAACATGAAAATTCTGCTGTACAAAAACAAATTGTTTGCTGCAATATTGAGGAAGTTAGTGAGAAATGAGGCAAAACCAGGTTAGTTTTTAAGTCATTTACTCAAAATGCCTCTGATTTTTTTGAAATTACATTTGCTTCCTATTTTATTCAGTATCTAGCCTAACCTAAGCCTTGTTATAACCTGCAAAAAGCCCTCTAGATGTGTGATTAATTGTACTAAGCAGAGGAGATGGAGAAATTGGGCAAGCATATGGTAGAGTGTAGTTGCATTGATGATTAAAGAGAGAAAACAATACCTAAACACCATTGAGCAATGAGGGAAACACTGTCTAGTGAGAAGTGATCATGCTTTTTAATGTTTCTCACATGAACTTGGCTGATATATATGAACTTAGATAACAATTCTTGCTTAAAATTTGATGAATGCATTGTGACTGCAATGATGAGTAATTGGATGAATATCTTAAATGAAAATTATGCAGAAAACATAGAACCATAAATTGCAAATCTTAGAAAAATAGTTTGTGAGATGATTCTTGAAGAATAGAGGAATTACCCTTGGTTTAGTTTGATTTGCTTGAGGACAAGCACAAATTCAAGTTTGGGGTAGTGATGAATCCATATTTTTACTGATATTTTGGCATAATTCTAATACATTTGATAAGAAAAGTATATGAAGAAAGCAGAAAAACTCAGAAAAAGAGAAGGAATTGAAGTTTTGTTTAAATATGTAGTTATTTTAGCAATTGTGAAATTTTTGCTTAGGAATTAAGTTTTTAATCTTGTTTTTGAAGGAATAATTCGAGCAAGGATCATGGAAATAGAGGCTTGACGACAAGGAAGAGGAAAGATACAAGTCTGGACTCCAAAAACACAAGAACAAGAAAATGCAGACTAGGCGTGATCACTATTGTTAGTGAAAGTGATCACTCTAAAGTTCAAAGAAGAAGAAAGCTTGGGCGTTATCACTTTTATCAGTAAAAGTGAGCATTTTAGAGAGGCAAAATATCAGGAAAGCTATGCGTAACCACTATTGTCGTCGAAAGTGATCGTTCAGAGAGCCTTCAATTGGGCGAGTTGCGTGTAGTCACTTTTATTCATAAGCGTGATCACACGCAACTACTTAAGCTCTGCGTTGACACTTTATCAGAAAGAGTGATAGTTCCAGAGAGCTCTCAATATCAGGAAAGTTGCGTATGGCCACTTTTTCTGATAAAAGTGTTAACGCGCAACCATAGACCTTCTGCGTAGCTACTATTTCTTATAAAAGTGATGACGCACAAATCTGAAAAATTTTATAAATACCAGAAACGTTCCAGAATTGAGGGAGTTTTGTTCATTTTCAATTTTTTTAGTTAGATTCTTGTTAGAGGAAGTGAGAGTGAGGAGTGGGGATTCGAATCTTGGAGTTTCAGGAAGAGGAATTGGAGTGGGGCATGCTTCCATGGCAATTCTGAGTTTCTTCTTCTCTTTCTTTTCTTTTCTCTGCTGTCATGGCTGTGTAATTTCTTCATAGTTAGGGATTGTAGATCTGAAACGAACATGTTGAATTAATTTTGGATTTGGATTTCAAGCTTTGGAATAGATTGAGTGATTGATTCTGCACTTTACGTAGTAATTGAATGGAAATTTGATTAACTAATTTCAGAGGAACTCTTATCAATGAAAATTGAATTTGTTCTTCAGATCTGAACCAATCACCTATATTATAGTGTTCTCAGGGATAAGAGACTTTGATCTTGCAATCTTCTGGTTTCTTACACTTAAAACAATATTGAATTAAATTAGATCTAAGGAATTAGAATAGCTTAATTGAATGTTAGGTTCACTGAGTTAAGGAATTAACCTCTGAATAATATAACGTGAAACTGATTGTCATTCTTTCCAATTGCTTGCTAATTCATAACTTTATTGATTAAACATTGGAGTTTTGGTGAAGCAATTCCCTAGCTATGGTTTCTTCATCTGTTATCATATAATTCTTCATCTGTTACTCTTAATTCATAACTTTTTGTATTTTGTTCTGCTTTTGCTGCTTAATTATGCAGAATTTGTTAACTTTGTCTGTGTTTTCCTTGCAATCATTTGTTATTTCTTTCTATTTCTTGTTGCTTAACTTCTTTGCTTCATTTTACTGCACTTAGACGTTATTTTTCTACATAATTCTTATCTGTATTTTTGCTATTTCTTTTAGTTTACTACTTTTCACTACTCATGATTAGTTCTAGTGCATGACCAAATCAAATCCTGGAGACTTGTATCCACTTGATCCAGAGATTGATAGGACATTTCAAAGTAACATTAGAACACATAGGCATCATTCTGAATATTTTGAGGAACCTTCATCTCCTTCATCTATCTACTCATCACCACATTCTTTAGATTCTGAATTGAACCAAATGGCTGACAATGAAAGAACATTAAAGGAATTGGTTGCACTTGGCATAACTTATCAAACTTTATGCATACAGTATCCTGACATTGATGCACCTTTTATTCTTAAGATAGGACTAATACACTTGTTGCCTAGATTCCATAGTCTTACAGGTGAAGATCCACACAAGTACCTCAAGGAATTTCACATAGTTTATTCGACCATAAGGCCACAAGGTGTACTTGAAGAGCATATTAAATTGAAAGCCTTTCTTTTTCTCTAATGGATGCAGCCAAGGATTGACTTTATTATCTCCCACCCAGATCTATTACCAGTTAGGACAACTTGAAAATGCTTTTCCTGGAGAAATTTTTCCCAGCATCAAGGGTTGCATCTATAAGGAAGGAAATTTGTAGGATAAGGCAGCTTGAAAGAGAAACCCTACATGAATATTGGAAAAGATTCAAGAGGTTGTGTGCCAGCTGCCCTCACCATTAAATTAGTGATCAATTGCTCATCCAATACTTTTATGAGGGACTACATCCTATGAATAGGAGCATGATAGACACTGCAAGTGGCGGGGCGTTGGTAGACAAGACTTCAGTTGTAGCCCACAACTTGATTGAGAACATGGCTGCCAACTTCCAACAATTTGTAACAAGGCAAAACTCTTGTGTTACCAAAAGTGTAAGAGAAATACAAGTTGTTGAACTTAGTAAGCTGGAACACAAGCTTGATGAATTAGCATCCATGGTAAAGCAATTGGCTTCCATGCAGAAGAGTGCTGCTACATCTTCACTTCCTTCACCATCCATTCCAGCTATGATGTGTGACATTTGTTCAGCTAGAGACCGTTACACTAATAGCTTCCCTACATTGCAAGAGTCTGACACTCTAGAAGGTAACCCGTAGGGTTATGCCGCAAATATTTATACTAATAAGTTTTCCTTTCAAAATTTGCAACAACAACCCAATTGTGATCTATCTTCCAATAGATACAACTCAGGCTGGAGGAACCATCTAAATTTGAGATAGGGGAACAACTCTTAACAACAAAACCAGTAGCAAGGCAATCAGTATGAAAGACATCATCTTAGCCCAAATAGGTCCCATCAATCCCAAAATCAACCACAACAAGCCCAACAACATCACCAACCATCTTCCTCACAACCAAGTGCATCCCAGAAAAATAAACCATCATTAGAAGAGCCCATGAAGCAATTGACCATGAACAACATCACTTTCCAGCAAAGAACTGGGGCTAGTCTCAAGACTTTGGAGAATCAAGTGGGACAATTAGCCTCCTCTTTGAACTAGATGCAATCTCAAGGTTCAGGAAATCTCCCTGCATAAACTATTGTAAATCCTAGAAATGTAAGTGCAATCATCCTAAGATCTGAAAAGGTGATGCAAGAGCCCATAATGCCAAAGGAGAAAGAAGACTCAAGTTGTACTCCAACTACAGCCAATTAGAATGGAGAGAAAAAGACTTAAGAATAACTAGAATCCATGCCTGCCCAACCCAAGGGAGCAGAAAATATTGAAAGATCAATTCCTCTACCATTTCCTCATAGAGTTATCCAGCCAAGTAAGAAAATTGAAGAGGCTAAGAAAGAGATTTTAGAGACCTTCAGGAAGGTAGACGTGATTATACTTATACTGGATGCAATCAAGCAAATACCTAAGTACGTCAAGCTCTTGAGAGATTTGTTTACTCACAGAAGGCGTCTTAAGGGTAATGAAAAGGTAAACATGGGTAGGAATGTTTCTGCACTTTTTGAGAAACAAAAGTCCACAATTCCAAATGTAAGGACCCAGGAACATTTACCATTCCATGCATCATTGGTAATAATAAGATTGAGAATGTCATGTTAGATTTAGGAGCATCCATAAATGTCATGCTATTGTCCATTTTCACTTCACTGTCTCTTCGCCCTCTGCAGCCTACAGGTGTAGTTATCCAGTTAGCCAATAGGAGCATAACAAATTCAGCTAGGATTGTTGAATATGTGCTAGTCAGAGTAAATGATCTTATCTTTCTAGATGACTTCTATATCCTGGATATGCAAGAGGGAGAGTCAATGAAGAGTGTTGCACCAATTATCCTAGAAAGATTGTTCTTGAAGACTGCAAGAACGAAAATTGGTGTGCACGCCAGGACACTCACTATGGAGTTTGGGGACAACATTGTGCGCTTCAACATATTGGACGCCATGAAACACTCATCTGAAGAATATTCTGTCTTCCAAATTAATTTGTTTGATGATTTGATAGATGAAGAATTTTTTGAGTATTTAGAAAAGGACTTTTCTCTTAACTTTTCTAAATGTATAGACACTTGATAAATCTACATTTTACTATATTTTTAATATAGTTTTTGTTAATAAATAAGTAGTAAAGTGTTGAATAAACTTCAAAAATCATAAAAATTGCATCAATATTCATATTGTATAAATAGTTAAAAAATTTAGATTTTATTCCAATTCTGAACAATTTGACTTAAAAAGATTTAATTCATGTGCAGAAGCTTGAACTAAAGATATTTGAGTTAAAGAATGAAGTGAAGAAAGTAGAAGAATTGAGCTTTAAAGATGAAGAATCAAGTGTTATATGCTGGGCATAATTACTCTAGGCACATAAAGTTAATACTTTGAAGAAGAAATTCATGAAGAGCAAGTGAGTAGCAACTCCAGGTGACGAAAGTAAACATTCCAACAACAAAAAATATGATAGAACTCTGCGCGTGTTCACTCAAAGAACTTAGAGTAGTTATGCCCAAGATTGATTTGCCCCAGAACTTTGCGTGTTAACACTCTATCCACTGAGAGTAACAATGCGCAGCTACGTGTTAACACTCTAACTATTCACAATAAACACGCGCAAGGTAAAAGCTCAGAAAACACATGCGTGTTAACACTCTAACCACTTAGAGTGTCTACGCAAATGTACCAGAATTTTGAAAATCACTTCTAAGTGTCGACTTTGGATGATTTGAGTTCCTAATTCAATTATAAAAGCTTTCAGAAGACCTTTCATGATATAATCTTTAGAGATTAATATGTAGAAGTGAAAAAGGTGGGAAAACACTATAAATAGAAGTTAAAAGTTTAGATTTTGGGGGGTTGTTCATTTTTTGTTATTTTTCACTTTCTAATTGTTTTAACTTCCAAGGGAAGTCAGAGAGAGAGGTTGGGAGTGACTTTCAAACTTCATTGCTAGAGGAATCAAGGTGAAGATTGGGTCTTGGAAGATGTTATTATGCTCCTTGTCTTCTTCTTCTCTTATTTTTCCTTCTTCCATTGTAATGTTGTTCTAAACCTTTTTGGTTAAGATCTATGGATCCAGATTTGATATTGTGATATGATTTTGGATCTGGACCTTGAGATTTTAATTGAATTTAGTATGTGATTCTGTTCTTAATGCAATTGTGAACTAATCCTTCATTCAATTGAAATTAGAGGAGTTTTCATCAATGAAAATTGAGTTTATTTCTCATATCTGAATCATGTGCCTAAGTTATTGAGATCTTAGGAATAAGTATCATAATCTAGTAATCCCATAATTTTCAGAACTTAATGCGGTATTTGATTGAATTACACCTAAGGAATTAGGAAAGTTTAATTAGATATTAGGATCAATGAGGTAAGGAATTGTCCTTTGGTTAAAGAAGTGAAATTGATTATCAATCAATTAAAATTCTTAAGAGTTCAGAACATTATTACATTACAATTGAAAATCTGGCGAAGTGATTCCTAACTATATTCCATATAGTATTTTTAATACAAATTTCGTATTCTATTTTCACAGCACATTTGTTACCTTTTATTGTTCTTATTCCTTACTTTTACATGTTTACAAATCTTCCAATGAATTGTGTGGCTCAAATAATTGTTGAATTGTGAATTGGTAATTGAAAATAAGATCCTAGTAGACGATACTTGGGACTCATATTGATTTCTAAATTTTATTACTTGCTACAACTACCTAATATACTTGCTAGTTAGGAATTTTACGCAAAGAATACTGTTGTAATTTCAATCCAAATTGCATGTACCAATACTCCCATTTGTAAATATTGTAATAATTCCTCTACATGTGACACTTGTATTTCTAACTTTTTGAATATAAGTTATGCAACTTTTGATATTGAAGAAATTGAAAAATTAGTACGGGTACAATGTGATTTATTGAGTTCAGCAAGTACAATTGAATCTCACCCTTTGATTTGAATGTTGTAGAAATTTCTTCTACTAAAAGTGTCAAATCACTTCCTTCTGTGGAGCAACCTCCCAAACTGGAGCTTAAACCCTTGCCAAAGCATCTAAAATACGCCTATTTAGAGGAAAATGAAAAGCTCCAGGTGATAATCTCTACTAAGATGAATATTGATCAAGAGGAGAGACTCTTTGAAGTGATAAATATGCATGCACAGAATATTGTTGGAGGAGGATGCTAACCCAGTAAGGCAGTCTCAGAGGAGGGTAAATCCCATCATTTTGGACATAATGAAGAAGGAGGTTGACAAGCTACTACAAGCTGGGATCATCTACCCTATTTCGGATAGCACTTGGGTCAGGCCAGTCGAAGTGATTCCAAAGAAATCTAGACTCACTGTGGTGAGGAATGAGAAATATGAATTAATACCCACCAGAGTTCAGAACAGTTATAGAGCCTGTATAGACTACCGGAGACTAAATCAAGCAACCCAGAAGTGAGTGGTTGATAGCTCATATTTTGTTCCCACATCTATAGTCTTATTGCATCATTTACATGTCTTTTCATTCCCTTATTCCTTCCATTTAATATGTTTTTGCATTTATCATATTAATTAGGAATTTTCGTAAATACTATACTTTTGTTCATGTTTTCTATTCTAACCTATAGTAACTAATTTGGCTATAACTTTATCTGTAGATATCCTTTTTGGCTCATTCTTTTGCATTGGATTCCTTACTTCACGGGCTTCAATTTGGACATATGGATCGTGCTATTTGGAGTCCAAAGCTATTTTCTACAAATTTTAGAAATTTAGACTTTTAGTTTGACTTTTGTACAGCTTTTATTTTGCTTTTGTTTTGCGGTTTTTGTTGTATTTATTTTCGGCCCAGCTTTGGCCCATTCGGTTTTGCTCTTTTAGGACTACTATTTATAGAGGCCAGGGGCTGATTTGGAAGCACCTTTAATTCATTTTTTCATTTTTTCATTTTTTCAGTTTTGTAATAACTTTCTCACTTCCAATAGAACCTCTGAAGTTTTTTTTACCCATTCTCTTCTTCTCTTGCATTTTTCACTTTGAATTTGCATTACTCTACATATTACATCTGAAAGGCGATTAAGTTTCTCCAAGTTTAAGACACTTTCTTTCATATTTCCTTCTCAATTACGTGGCTGAAGTCCAGATCGCATTTGTTCAAGACGATTTTGATGCTCTGAGTTTGTTTTCTGATCTCACACTTTTGCGATTGCATAGAAAGCATTGTTCGATTGAATTATGCATTGTTCTTAATCGTATAATAAGCAATTGATTAATTTTTTGTTGTGCGGAAGAGATTTAAACAATTCAGTTTTCATTCTCGGTTTTGGATTTGTGTGTTTTGGATCTCGATTTGATATTTTTAGATTGATCGTATTTGATTATGTGTATTAAAATCTGCATTTAATTCCCTGCGTTTGATTCTCTGCATTTAATTCCCTGTGTTTGATTTTCTGCAATTTAATCTTCTACATTTAATCGTAAAACTCCCCCAAAACATAAACGTTTTCTGCATAATTGATATTGAAACAATGTGCATTTGCATCCTTGTGAAAAATGACCTAGGTTGCTCCCTAAACTACATGTTTTTGTGAGGAATTTAGTTACTTTTGGTACCTTTGCGACATGGTTATCAGTGGTCTATGGAAAAGCTTGCCATTTGTCAGTTGAGGTGGAACACAATGCATACTGGGCAGTGAAGACTTGTAATATTCATTATGACTCAGCTAAAGAACAGAGGAAGTTGCAACTGCAAGAGCTAGAGGAGTTGCGTTTTGAGGCCTATGAGAACTCAAGAATTTACAAAGAAAAGACCAAGAGATACCATGACAAGATGATCGCAAGAAAAGAATTCTACATTGGTAAAAAGGTCCTCTTGTTCAATTCTCACCTCAAACTCATGCCTGAAAACCTCAAATCAAGGTGGATTGGACCTTTTACAGTCACAAAGATATTCTCTCATGGTGCAGTAGAAATCCAAAGTGACTCCATAAGCAAAAGCTTTATGGTGAATAGGCACCATCTGAAGCCATTCTTGCAAAATTCAGCCACTTTGAAAAAAGTTGAGGAGATTGACCTGCACTCACCATGCACAAATCTCAACCACAGCCCTTGCCTGAGTAATTCACTTCATACGTCAAGCTAGTGATGTTAAAGAAGTGTTGTGTGAGAGACAACTTACAAATTCATAGGAATTTCTAGTTTCTTGCATAGATCTGCTGCTATTCATTCTAAACTATGCTTGTTAATTGACATGATTTTTTTGCATATTTTCAAATTTTTACAGTGGAAAATTGTAAATCTTAGATTGGATTCATGCATAAATCCAAGGAAATTCAAGTGCACAGAGAAATGATCATTTCCACCTCACAACACAGTCACTTTGGGGAAGAAGTTTCAATTTCATCATCAGAGGTGACCACTTTCATTTTCATAGTAGTCAGTTTCAGCTGAGGTATGTGGTCCTACTCTCTGTAGTTATCATTTTTAGTTTCATAGTAGTCACTTTCAATCTCATAGTGACCACGTGCAGATGCATTGAAAATTAGGTGCTCTCTGTAGTAGCTACTTCCAATCCCATAGTGGCTACGCAGAGAGTCTCCCTGAACAAACATGTTGCGCGTAGCCACTTTCATTTCCATAATAGTTACGCGTAACCCCACCTTACACTTTTGAAAAATGGCACTCTCTGTAGTTATCATTTTCAATCTCATAGTGGCTATGCACAACATTATATGGTGATTTAAAAGTGACCACGCCCACTGGCTATATATATTAAAAGTCTCCACTTTCACTCTCACTCTCTATGACACTTCAAACCCCATTCCTCAAATTTCTCTACACTCACCCTTTCTCATCTTCACTATTCTCTACTTATGTTTAATCCGCTTCTGTGTTTTTGCATTAATTTCATACTCCAATCCAAGTAATTTTTCAATTCCCCTCTGTTTGCATTAGGGTTTTTCGTTCAATAAAATGGGGTCTTTAATTCTGGATTTCTGTGTTGAAATTGCTTGAGGAAAATGAGATTTTGGGCATGATAGCATGATTAAAAGAGGCTGGGAATGTTAATTTGATTCAATTCACTGCATATTCATACACAGATGAGTTTGATGATTCATATTTTGTACTCATATTTATAGCCTTATTGCATCTTCTAAAATATCTTTCCTTCTTTATTTATTTTATTTAGCATACTTTCACATTTTCTGCATTAAATTGGAGTTTTTATGAATATTTGCTACCTTTACTTTATATTTCATATTTTCTCTATTATGACCTTTGTCCACTATTTCGGCCATAACTTTTTTTGTAGATTTCCTTTTTGGCTAATTCTTTTTGCAATAGATTCCTCACTTCCTGGGCTTCAATTTGGACATAGGATCTATCTGTTTGGACTTTGGAGCTATTTTCTATAAATTTTTGAAGTTTAGACTTAAAAAATACCTTTTATATTTAGAGTTTTTATTTAGGGCTTTTATTATAATTGCTTGCAGAGGTCGTGACCCATTTATTTCCATTTTCATTTAAGACTAGTATATATAGGAGTCAAAAGGTTGATGTTAGACATATCTCCTTTTCACCTCTGTCTCCTTTCCCTTTCATAATTTATTTTCATAATTTCATTTTTTGGGTAAAGACTTTTTCCTATTTTTGAGAGAAAACCTTTTTTTTGCTACGTTTACTTGCCTTTCTAGATTCTGCACAATTCAATTTTCTACTTCCGTTATTCTTTTCATCGCGAATCATTTCATCTTAAGTATGGATTGCAAGATTGATTGATTGATCGCTTCGAGTTTGTCTTTTTAATTTCTCGTAATTCTTGATTGAGATTTGTACATGCATAATTCGATTGAATTTGATTTTTATTCTTGAATATAATATTGATCGATTGATTTCTTTTGCATTTGAGCGTTAGACAAATTCGGTATAATAATCCTAGTTTGCATTTGTGATTCGTCGATTTAATTCATTTTCATTTTTGTTTTAATTGTTTTCAATTCGTTTTAATTTGTTTTTAGTTTTTAGATTTGTTTTCAAATTTTAAATTTGTTTTTCAGTTTTAGATCTGTTTTCAAATTTTAAATACGTTTTTTAGTTTTAGATCCATTTTCAAATCTTAAATTTGTTGTTCAATTTTAGATCTGTTTTCATTTAAATTCATTTAAATTACTTTCATTTTAAATTTGCTTTAAATCACAAAATCCCCCAAATTAATCACTGTTGCATGTTCAAAGTTGAAAAAAGAATGAATTTGTGTCCGTGTGAGATGACGTAGGTTTGCTCTCTATATATTACAAAATTAATTGAAAAATCTAGTTTTATTTGACACTATTACGATGTGGTTGTCAGAGTTCCCTTGCACTAGACTTTGGAACTCTCTCCCTTGCAGCATGGACGTGGGGCAGGAAGAATTTTTCCAAAAAATTACTCTTAAATACTTCCCATGTAATGGCCTCTCCTCAGGCCTCCAGTACAGTACGGGCTCCTGTGACCATATTTTTGCATCTCCTGTCAATATGTATGCAACATATACAACTTTTCTATTCTCAGCATACCCCATGGTTAGAAAGATTTTCTCAATATCTCTGATCCAGAGCTCAACTGCGTTTGGTCCATCAATTCCAGTGAACTAAAGGGATCGCTCTTCCAAAATACCTTTTCTTTCTTTATTTCTTTCATTTAGTATGTTTTTGCATTTCTTGCAAAAAATTAGAGTTTTTATAAATACTTGTTATCTTTACTTTATATTTTATATTTTTATCTATTCTGACATTTGTCCACTATTTCGACCATAACTTTTCTTTTGTAGATTTCCTTTTTGGTTGATTCTTTTTGCAATGGATTCCTGACTTCTTGGGCTTCAATTTGGACATATGGATCGTGCTGTTTGGAGTTCGGAACTATTTTTTTTATTAATTTTTTAAGTTCAGACTTAAAACATAGCTTTTATATTTAGGGTTTTTATTTAAGATTTTTTATTGTAATTACTTGCGGTAGCCTTGGCCCATTTATTTTCTGCCTTATTTAAGACTAGTATTTATTGGGGTCAAAGGGTTGACTTTGGCTCCTTCTTCTCTTTTTTGAATTTAGGATTTTGTGAGAAATTTTTCTAGTTTTTAAAAATGAAACCTTTTTCATTACTGTTACTTGCCTCTTTTCCAGATTTTGCACAATTCAATTTTTGATTCCACTACGACTTTTCAATTTGATTTTACTCGTATTCTGATTCATAACTACTTGGTTGAATTCCCGAATCATCTCATCTCGAGCACAAATTGCAAGATCAATTGATTGCTTCGAGTTTGTCTTTTCACTTTCTCTCAATTCTTGATCAAGATTTGTGCATGCATAATTCGATTGAATTTGATTTTTATTCTTGAGTGTAAGATTGATTTCTTTTGCGTTCAAGGTTTAGGTAAATTCAGTATAGCAATCCTAGTTCGTGTTTGTGGTTTTCGGTTTTAATCCTAGTTCGTGTTTTGTTTGTGTTAATTTTTCTTACATTCATTTTTGTTTTAATTCTATTTACTTCAATTTGCATTCATTTTAATTATGTTACTTTAATTGCTTTCATTTTTTTATTTGCCTTCATTTTAATTCTGTTTCTTTTAATTCACATTCGTTCTTTTAATTCGCATTCGTTCTTCCTTACATTTGTTTTCATTTTTGTTTTCATTTTCTAGGTTTAATTTGTTTACTTAGTTTAATTTCAATTTAATTTGTTTCACTGCATCTTCTTACAATTCAAAATTTTTGCCAATTTATGTTTCTGTTTAAGTTCTTAAAAATTATAAAACCCCCTAATTTAACCATTATTGCATGTTTAAAAATTGGAAACAAAATAAACTTGTGTCCTTGTTAGATGACCTAAGTTTGCTCTCTATATTGCATAATTATTTGAGGAATCTACTTTTGTTTAAAATCATTACAATGTGGTTGTCACTGCCTGAGCTGCAGCGGCCGCTTGACTTGCAGCTTGCAACTGCTGCCATGGCCTTCATAGCGTGAGCCATCTAGTTCGCATAAGGTGGAGGAGGGTTTGATACAAGTCTTCTCGGGGGTGTTGTCATCTTAACACAAAGTGAAACCAACTTAGACTATTCACAGCAAGCCCCATCTCAAAATTAATTATTCTGCTATCCAATGTCACCAAGCTAAGGGAATACTAACTAACAAGTGTACTAGGTAGTTGTAACAAGTAATAAAATTTGAAATTCAGTTTGAGTCCCAAGTATCGTCCTCAGAGATTAGTTCTATCAATTACCACTTCACAAGTCAATAACTAGTTGAGCCAAATGAATATTAGAGATGTTTTGAGCATTTGCAACCAAAAACAATAAACTGTAGAAATCATAAAATCACAACAAAACAGAGTGACGAATTTTAGTAATGAAATGATGTATGAATAAATTTAGAATTGATTTCACCGCTTCATCAATTGCAAAACTGAAGTAGATCTGAACTCTAATTTTCTTAATTGATTGATGATCAATTTCGCTAGATTAATCAAAGTTTAATTCCTTGACTCATTGATCCTAATATTCAATTAACTACCCTAATTCCTTAGGTGTAAATCAATCAAACATTGCATTAGGCATTGAAAATTATGAGATCACAAGATCATGAATTCTTATCCCTAAGATATCCATAACCTTGACATTTAATTCAGATATGAGAAATTAACTCAACTTCCATTGATGAAAATCCTCTAGGTTCAATTTAATTGAATAGCAAATTCAAGAATTGCATTAAGAAAAGAATTAAACGTTTAATACAATCAAATCTTAAAATCCAGATCCACAATCAATTTATAATATCAAAATCGGATCCATCAATCCATAAGAAAAAGAAATAAGAACATGTTCATAGAAGAAAAAGAGAGAGAAAGAGTAGAAGAAGAGGAGCTACAGAATTTTTTCATAAATCCAATCTCCAGCCTGATTCCTCAAGGTCCAGAGCTTGGAAGTCACCCCCAATCTCCCTCTCTAACTCTCCTAAGGTGTGAAAATGAAAAAAAAATGAGAAAATATCCAAAGTTTTTGAGCTTTTTTGCAATTTATAGAATTCCCGCCCTTCGCGCTTTATCACTTTTCTGCACTAAAGTAACCTCGTAGAGGCCGCATGTTCACTTTTGTGAACGAAAGTGATCACGCGCATCTTGCTATGCTGGAGAACTCTCTAGAACACTCACTTTTGCAAGCGATAGTGATCATGCACACTAGAACACTCACTCTTGCTAGCAATAGTGATTACGCACACTGGAACGCTCACTCTTGCCAGCGATAATGATTACGCACACTTTGCTATGTTGAGGAACTCTTTGGAATGCTCACTTTCGTCAGCAAAAGTAACAACACGCATATGTACTCTTCTGAGAAACTCTCTGGAATGCTCACTTTCACCAACAATAATGATCACGCCCAGATTCCCCTTCATTTCCAAGCTCTGGAACAATCACTTTCACCAGCGAAAGTGATAGCGCCAAACACATCTTCATCAATTCTTGTTCCTTGTCTCCAGATTTGCTACTTTTCTTCTATCCTTCTCTCTTAATCCTCCAACCTTATGATCTTAACTCAGAGTTTCCTACAAAATAGGTTCTAATTAGTACTTTTTACATAGAAAATTCACAAAATCTTAACAATTAAACTATTTAGAAATAAATTAAATATTCTATTATTTTTATGAGTTTTCTAGCTTTTTTCATCATGTTTTTCATATCAAATATATTCAAAACTAAGGTAAAATACTAGTAAAATCTACATTTATCATCCAGCTAATCTACCAAACAAACATAATTACGAAACATTACACTTCATCACATATCAATACAACTCATATATAAGCTCAACATACAGCAATGCATTAAAGCAAACGTATCATAACATTTTAACTCATTCAGCACAACATTATGTTAGCATTCATAGTTAATACAAATAGCAAACACAACTATTTCAACAATTCTTCACAGCTCAACTCAATGGCATATTACTCAATAACCTAACTCACCTATAGCTCATCCTAGCCTCATATGCCAAAATTCTCTACATCTGCAAAGTTAGAGAACTGAAGTGATCAAGCTCACTCTGACATAACTTGATGCTTAGATAATTACAGTATATAATCTACAGCTAAGACTCTCTGTTCAGAATACACCACTGAAGCCTAGTAACTTCATCCCGTAGGTTTACTCTGATACCACTAAAATTTCATGACCCCTTTTTAGAAAGGATCTAAATTTCATGACCCCTTTTTAGAAAGGATCTATAACATGCTAAACTATTTATTTCAGTATAAAATTTCTACATTTTGAAGAAAAATTAAAATTTATCAAAATGTGAAAGTCCAACATTCGGTAATAAAACAATGTATACTTTACCTTTTATCCTACCTTTAAAATAGTGAATAAAATATTAATGTTAGAATTTTTATTATAAGCTTGTAACACATAACTATATTCATTTATATATAATATATATTTTTGGATTAGCATATAACTTTACTTTATCTCAAACTATTGTTTATAATCCTTTTAGATAACATGATCCATTAAGATATGCCAAGTGTCAACTTTTGGTTGGATCACATTAATTAAATGAACTAAAAATAATAGTTTGTTAAAAAGTAGGGACTATATCTTAATAAAATATTTTATAAGAACTAAATATAAGTTGTATAACTTTTTTAGGGACCAAGCACTTTATTAAGCCAATAATTTTATATGAAATATCAATTTTATAATATATTTTAAAAAATTTCATATAATAAATAAAATATTTATTATATTTAAAAAATAAAATTATTCTATTACTCAAAATTTTAAAGAATCAAATTTATTACATGAATACATTTATAAATTTTCTATCATGTATAAGTAAGAAATTATGATTATATCAACTCAAAATCTCTTAGTCTTTTTACTACTTTCTCTATAAGTTAAATAAAAAAAAAAAATATCTAAGCATATCTAGTATTTTTATTATTATTATATTGACTAAAAAAGACTAAATATGCTTAGATGTATTTTTTAATCGTAACAAATATTTTTTTATCATATGTAAATTATTTTTAATATTTTATTAACTATAATTATTATTTTTTATTGATTTATGTATTTACCAAATATATAAGTTTTATTAATAAATATATATGATTTAAAATTATATATAATATTTAACTTAAATATAAGTTTTCAGTATTTTTAAAATTTATGAATTTTTTATTTAATGACTCATTTTTTTTTTGACAAATAAAATATAAATTTGATTTCTATAATTAACACTTTTTTACAAATTAGTCTTTACTTTTAAAAAAAAATTAAATTTTTCTATTTGTATAATTATTTTGTTATTTTTTTAGTTTCTATTATAACATTGTTAATATTGTTAACGGCAAAAATTAAAACTTAAACATTAGGTCAAAATGTAAATAAATTTTCATACAGGAGCTAAAATGTAATTTTTTTTAAAGTATAAATACTATTTTGTAGACAATTATTAAGTAACTATACGGATGAAATGAATAATTTAACTTTTTAATAATCTATGAAAATTAATAAAAATAAATTTTTCTTTTTTTCTTAATTATATTAAAGATTGATCTAAATTCATAATTAGAATAAGGACATTAGAACTAACTCAATTATACTGGAGTTCATCTAATTCAGATTAGCTAAAAAGAATTTTAAAATCAAACCAAGTTTAATATGATTGGTTTCAGTGTTACTCTTTAATTTTTTTATAAGTCACTTTTAAAAAAATTTAATGGTTTTTTTATAAGATATTTTTTGAAGTATTTACTATGATTTTTTTTATTTTCTTTTAATAAATAAAATTGATGGGAACTTAAATTAAATTTAAGGAAGGTAAATACTAATAATAGTGTTAAATATAATGATATTAAATAATTATAAATTGTCATGTTATGATAACTTTTAAAATTTCAAAAGAAATAAAAAATTTTAATTGCTTTTACTCATTTATCTAATTGAATTAAAAATACCTTACAAAAAGACCAAAAGGAATATTTTATTGCAACTCAAACCAATGTCCATATATATATATATATATATATATATATATATATATATATATATATATTTCCATTTATAATAAAGATCGATTGAATTGACATGATCAAGCATATTGGAGAATTGGAAATAGGCATTATCCCAGCTATATTTAGCAGAGTATTTACACCTCATAGTGTATTAATTGAACTATGTGCTTATTGGAGAATTGGAAATGGAAGAGAAGTCAAATTTTGCAATAATAAATGGGTGGCAGACCTATCATATTTGGACAGAAGAGAATCCTGATGGAGCTGGAAACGTTGTTATTGGGATCTCTCTTCAATGCACTGCTGTAAATTGAATCTATTCAATAATTAAAATCCCCAATTCTTACCTCAACATATAAAAAAATAATATTAACTTACAAAATGTGATAGGGAGACAATCATACAAAAATACACAAGTTGACTTCCACTCTTTCCACAATTGTATATGTAAAATAATCATATTTTTACAATGTTTTCTTTTCTGAAACAAAAAGAAACCTCTCATTCAGTTCAACTAATCAATATAACAATAAAAGAGAAAAGGAGAAGCATGCATTCATGAAAATAAATGTAACAATATATTAATGACTATGAAAGGAACTCCAAATTCCTCATATATTTATTGACTAGTGACCCAATTAATATCAAATTGATGGAGTAACAAAATTTGACTAAAATTTTATTGGCATGGGCTTTCTTCAAAGAGTCACACTTGGAAACTTACAAGATCCATAACCTGCAAACATAACAAACCAATACAAAAAATAAAGTAAGGGTCCCATATAGTGACAAAGGAGAGATGACAGATAATGTATATTACAAAATAAACAAATGCTAAGAAAACTTTTTGTAATATAATATTTGTTATTAGTTAAAATTTATTAAAAATTATGTAAATCTTACTTTCAAATTTAGTTTCTCTCTCATACTTTTTCAATTTTTAATAAATTTTAACTAATAATAAAAAGTATATTACTAACATTCTTCTAATAAAAATTTTGTCAATTTTTAATACTTTCATAATTATGAGTTTTTTTTTCTTTTGAACTTTGTTGAAATAACAAATAAGTTTGAAAACTTTACTTTTGTACTAAATAGAGGTCCTCAAACTAAATATATGAGTTTAAGTTTTATTTAATAAAAAAACTTCTTTTTACTTAGTTTTAAAACAAATCAAAGCTTTAAGTGATAACAAAACTTCAGTCTATTAATATAAAAAAAAAATTAAAGCAAATTAGAGAGTCAAAAAATTATTTATTTCATTGAAGAAATGACATAAATTCATATGGAAAAGATATTATAGATTTTTTTTTCTATTAGATCAATATTTATTTAATCAACAAAAAAATTAAAAAGAAGTCAGAGAAAAGGTTCAAATTTAGGCTTTTAATTATTTTTCATCCAATAATTAGTTATTCCTTAAAATAATAAATTTAACACTTAGTCTTTAATAAAAGTACATATAACCCAAATTGGTTCTAAAAAAATGTTTTTTTCTCTTATTTTCTTCTATGAATCTTTTCATGAATGAAAAAAATAAAAAATCTACTGGATTTTTTTAAATCTAGATCATTATATAATAAATAATACAATAATCAACCTTCCCTTTTATATTTGAGAAATTTTATAAAATATCTTAGTTCCATTGTTTTTTTATTTCATCTTTTTTTACTTTTTTAGCAATTCTAAAGTTTTTTGTTTTTTATATATATTCTAATTAAAATTTCAAACAGATAAGTTTCTAAAGTATTTTATATTTATAATCTTGAAAGACTAAATGGTTAATTTTTAAAAAAACAAAAATGTCCAGTACTATTTAAAAAAAACGAATTTATGAAATTTCTAATTCCTAAAATAAATAAATAAATAACTTACTTGGATCTTTTGCAATTGCTGTGGCAAGGCCATTGAAATAACAAGTTCCACCCAAAGCCCTAAATTGCGCCCAATAAGAACTAAACGCATAGCTAGCATGCCCCACCACTGTGTTCGGTTCAAAACACGGTTTACCGGGTTGGATCGGGTCACAAGTTTTATTCCCCTGCAAGCAAGCGTACGATAACGCCGCCTCCACCGCCGTCACGTTCGCTCCCTCGGCCACCACACACCACGCCTTCCCTTTATAATTCACCGCCGGCGGCAACGGCGGAAACTCCGACTCCGGCGTCTTCCCAGAAAGATCAATTTCATAAACACTTGACCCATTCGGGTACAACAGCCCGAAATGTCGCTCCGTACCCAAACCCGGTTTCAAATTCTCATTATAAAGAGAAAAAATAAACGAGGGAAGAACTGAACCGGGTCGAGCCGGTGTCCCAGTAAACGGGTTTTTTGTTACTCTTTTTACAAAGTTTCTATTATACGTGGCAGCGTTGTGAATGTTTGCTCCTATTTGATCCAAGTCTCCTCCATTGGGCCAACCCGTTTCAGCAATAAAGATTCGAATACCCGGATACCCGAGTCGTTTCATTGCAAAATAAACGGCATCAACCATTTGGTCAAACAAGTTACTGTAAACCAAACCCGTACCCGAATCCGTTACTGTGATGTTGGAATCAAAAAGAGCATAACTGAGGTTAATGTGGGTGGGATCCGAAGACCATGCGAAATATGGGTAAACATCCAAGAAGAAAAATGAGCGGGTTTTGTGCAAAAGTTTTAACATGGGTTTCATAACCTGAAACGCAATGTCGTTTCTAAAAGTGCCGTTTGATGGTGGAAACGACGATTCCAAAACGTCCATAGCAGAGGGAGTCCCCACCTTTACCTTGTGTAAATGGAAGGTTTTGAGGGAATGTGTGATTCTGTGCATCGCGGGTACAATGTGGGGCCATATTTCCTTCCCTGTGATGAGACACGAACCCAAAATATAAATAAATTATATCTTAATTTATTATACTTTTGCCCTTCAATTTTAGTTGATGGATTAAATTAAATATACATCAGTAAGGATCTCCCGCACCACGAATTAAATTTAGATACTTACAAATATTTTTAATAACTTTTTACAGTGATTTTAATAAGGTCGTTATAAATCAAATTACTTTTTTAAAATTTTATAAAATAAATAAATATTTGGTTGCATTATTTTATTTAATAAATAATAATATTTTTAAATAAATAAATATCAAATTTTAATAACATATTTATTTACGTTAAAATTATGTAAAACTTGATATATATATATATATAATCATTAAAATAATATAAAATGATTTAATAGATGAATTAGTTAATTTTATATTTTTAAAAAATTATTTAAAAAATAAAAATGTCTAAATTTAATTTTTTATGTCAACAAATTAAACTATATATATATATATCTATATATATATATATAATTTTTAAATTAATTTATAAATTAATTTTAAAAATTAAATATAAATAATTAAAATCAGGAAAACGATAACCGCACATGATTTATAACATAAAGAATAAACATCCAGTTTAACGACATAATTAAAATAAGGTAAACAATTTTTTTAACATAATCAATTTAATCATGTTATTAAAAAAATAAATTTACACATACAAGTTTTTACTAAAATTATTATATATATACAATTTTTTATGAATAAAATTAAGAAAAAATCATCAAATTTAACATCATCCACTGTCAGTCAAACGACTAGATATAATATCATTTTGAAAAAAAAAATGATATTTACAAAAGTAATGTATTAAATTAGTTGTTTAAAAATACGAAAACAAATTACCTAGTTACCAAAAGAACAATTATTTTAGTTGGTGATGTCATTAAATTATTGCTCTTAGTCATTAAAATTATAGAAATTAGAATAACAAACGCTTGATAATTTCAACAATGAATTAAATTAACTGAAATTTGTAATTAATTATATGAATTAATTTGACATATTAATCGGAAAAAAAAAAAAAGAATTCGAACCTGTAGTGCTGATGAGTTCATTGCCAACGAGGAGGTAGCGGATGAGTGTTTGAGGGTAGAAGGGTACAACGTTGGATTGAACCCATTGATCTGAGAATGTTTGGTTTGTGGAGACGTTGAGGACAAGCTGGTTAGGGACCATTATGGAAACTTGAAGACCCGTGTTTTTTAGGGCTTTGAGGATTTCTGGGTTTGCATCATAGATTTTAACGCGTTTGGCTTTCAATGATTTGATGAGTTTCACTGAGGTTGTTGCTGATGGAAGGTTGTTCCCCAATTGCCCATAGTTCACTCCTGGTTGCCCTGAGATTTCACCACCTGTTTCTTATCAATCAATTTTGAACAATGAAAATCAATTAAACCCAACAAGAAAAAGTGTTTGTTCATTTGAGAGGTAGAAATTAAAAGGGGTAGTAACTAGTAACTTACTAGATATAGAGAATAAGATTGAAATGACCAAAAGACAAATCAAGGCCATAGCTTTTGCTTTCTTTGCTACTCTTGTTTCTTAAGAAGTGTCTATTTCTATATCACTCTTTAAATAAGATGCATTAGTTTTTGGAATGGTTATATTCAATGTGGTTGGCATACAGGGGAAGAGGGGCACTGGGGAAAAGATGGTGGAGTTGAACAAGAACGATGACTATGACTTGCAATAAAAAAAGTATAATTTATATATCGTTTTTAAGTATGGTTGGTGCTATTTATTAATGAATAATAGTTTTATATTTAATATTATCACAATTATTAAAATTAAACCTAAGAATTAATTACTAAACAGTATTAATAATATTTAAAAAATTATACTTAAATTTTATTCTAGTCTAATAGGGAGTTCATGTGTGGAATTTTCAAAGTCTTTATCACTAATGATTGCAATTTGAAATTATTTTTTATTAATTTTTTTATATACGCTAAAAATATACAGTGAAAATTATATATAATATGTTTTAATTAAAAATAATAAAATATAACATAATTTTATGCATAAATAACATTAAGTATTATGACTTTTAATTAAAATATTATTTTTATTTTTATTTTTTTAACATATGTACTTAATCATACCTTATAATTTTTTTTTTTAATTTGTTATCTTCTTGATGTATGGTTATTAAAAAATTAATATTTTTCTCACAATTTATTGATTTATTGGGAAGTTGACAATTGCAAGGCTACAGTGAGCCTATAGGTGGCAAAAATGGGTGCGAGACGGTAGAGTTACGTAGGAGATGGCGTGTGTCAACCGAGTCTCCCTACCTGCAGAAGCATTGACGCAGACTTCGAGATACTTTATGCGGCAAAAAAAATATTAAAATGATTTTCTAATAACTAAATTAACTAAAAAAATATTATTTATATAATTTATATCATCTAAATACTTATGCTATGTGTATTTTAATTTTTTTATATAAATTTTTCACACAATAATTCACATGATTTTTAATTAAATTTAAATAAAATTTTTTTCTTTTAAAAATTATAAATTTACAGTTGAAATTTTTATATAAAAATATAAAATATATGATGTTGTTAATGACACATCTCTTTCGTGCTATTTTCTTGTTAAATTATATGAATTAATTCATATATCTAAATAAATGATAAATCAAATTAATAAATTATTAACATAAGAATTAAATAAAAATAAAACATAATTAAGAGTCTAAATAAAAAATTAATAATAAAAAGAGAAAGAGAAGAAGGATTAAATAAAAAAAATCACAAATTTTTAGAGCAGAAATTATATTTAAGCCTTTTAATTATATCATTATTATTTTTTCAATTCTCAAAGTTATTATCTATTAAATTCTGTTTGTTAATAAAACTATTAAACTTAAATATTTCTTTATTTTTATCGCATTATTCATTAAATAATGATAATTTTAACTTCAACTTAATCCTGTTATTTTTAATTATTTTATTTAATTTTCACAATTTCACAATGGTTAAAAATAAAGCCTTCATTACACAGTTCTTCCAATAACTAACGAATAAAGAAATATAACATGACGTTGGTTTAAATAGATTATATATATATATATATATATATAAGCTCAATTTTATTTATATTTTATTCATTTTTCTTATTTTCTTGTCAATTTATATAGTTCAATTTACATTCCCATTACTTATCAAATAGAATTATAAAAATTAAATACAAGTAATTTAAATTAAGGACTAAAATTTTACATAAATTAAAATGAAAACTATAAGTGCAATTAAATTACAAACAATGTTGTCATAAATTAAAAATCACTTCAATACAAATACTCATTTTTTGGCTAATAGTATAATGAATCTTATCTAGGGATATTTACCATTTGATTTAAATTAAATATAAATAGATTGTGGTTCAATATGGTTGATTTTAAATATAATCTTTGTAGTTCAATTTGAATTAGTCTATTTATTTTTAAATAACTTGTATTTTTCTAAAAAAAAATTGACTTTTAATTTAATTATATATTTACATTAAAAAGAAACATAAAAATCGAAGCAAATTTGTAGAAAAAATTAGAAATAAAAAAATATGTTAATTAAAATGACAAATATGTGAAAGGTTGGTAGATTTATTGATGAAGAGTAAATGATATTTAATTGAGAAAAACTAGAATCTAGAGCAGCTAAAAGTAGTTCAATTTTTAGTTGAAAATTGAACCGAATTAAAATATAAAGTACAATTTTTCTCCCTTTCAATTTAATTGTTTTTTTTTTCATATAAATTTGGCAATTTAAAATCAATTTGATTTGATATTTAATGTATTATTGTTGTACTTGTTCTTTGGTCTAACCATTTTAACTATATTTTTAATTTTTATTCCAACAATCTCAAATATAAAATTATATTGAGGTTGTTGGAACAAAAATTAAAGAAAAAAAATAATCAGTGTGGTTCACTTAATAAAATAGAGCCTAGTTGTTGTAACCTCAACATATACATACTTCATATACACGACCGGTTACTGGTCTAGGCAAGATGGATGATCAATTGTTTCCATGAAAATTTGCACTTTATTATTCAAATCTTCAAAAGAATCATATTTGGATAAGCAAAAGTTGCATCCGACCTGAGTCTTATGGCCAAAATGTGGACCGTCAAGTCAAACTAGATGACATAAGTAGGGCATCAAGTTGATTCTATATGCAAAGGCTTTTTGTAGAACTGCAGCAAAAGAGAGGAAGAAACCACACTAAGAGATGAAGCAGCCATGCAAGCACCAGCAAGCCATGGGGGCAATCTGATTCCAATAAAGGGGTACAAGACTCCAGCAGCAATTGGCATGCCTAGAATGTTGTAACCAAGCGCCCAGATGTAGTTCAGCCGAATCCTGGACATGGTCTTTCTTGAAAGATCTATGGCTGTAATCACATCTTCCAAGCTGCTTTTGACCAGAACTATATCAGCAGCTTCTATAGCTATGTCAGTACCAGCACCAATTGCCATGCCAACATCAGCAGCAACCAAGGCCGGTGAATCATTTATTCCATCACCCACCATTGCCACAGTCATTCCTTTCATCTGCATCCAGTTTCAATTTCAAAAATCAGAAAGTGTTTACATCTTGATCATCATATGATGTATTGATCTCTAACAATAGAACCTCATACATCATTCTATTACCAATTGTTTGTCAACTATATCAGTTTATTAAACCTAATTGAAAAAGACTGGCTTTAGAATGAGTTTTGTATATAGCTTACAAGCCTTACCTGCAAATCTTTCACCTTGTCAGCTTTGCCCACGGGATCTGTCTCAGCAAAGACCTTATCAATACCGACTTCATTTGCAATAGCAGTTGCAGTAGCGCAGTTATCACCAGTCAGTATGATGCTTGAGATGCCCATGGAGTGGAGAAAAGATATGACGCGTTTAGCCTCTGGTTTTACAGGATCAGTTACAGAGAATGCTCCAGCAATCTTTCCATCAATTGAAACCAAAACACAAGTTCTAGCCAGAATTTCATTTTCAGAGATGTACTTCTCAACCTCAGAACGTATTGGAACATTGGAAGCATGCATGAGTCTCTTGTTTCCGACTAAAACTGGTCTATCACCAACTTTTCCACTTACACCAGCTCCCATGTGTACCTCAAAATCATCCACATCCAGGACTTCCTCAGTGCAACCAAATTTTTGGCGCAACCTCTTTGCATGTGCCACAACAGCTTTTGCTATGGGGTGCTCACTACTTGCCTTAAAATATGTACAAATAATTACGTTAAACATTATGGAGAAATAGACTTAAGATATATTTGGATTGGAAAAACTTTAGGGTCATTGAGAATCTCTCCTATTTTTGTTTTTCATCTCAGTGAACAAATTGCAAATTCATATACCAAATCAAAATCTGGGGGGGAACACCATAAGTAGAATACATTCCCCCAAATCAGTGCATGTTTCATTTATCTTTTTAGAAAAATAATTGTTCTGTGTTTTTATCAGTTCTTGAGAAAATTTTAGAAAAACAATTACTTCTCTTTAAAAGGTTGTTCTCGAATTGTTAGGTAACTCCCATTTGCAATTAGTTATGATATGTTAGTAAGAGATTCATTAGTAGTTAGTTACAATATATTAGTTAGACTATTTAGTTAGTAGTTAGGCAAACCGAGATCGCAGAAGAAATAAGGCATATTGTCCATATAGATAAGATGGAGGCAAAGAGAGATCATCAAGTCATTTGTGAAAGGATTAGGGTCTTTAGGCTTTGGGAGAGAATTAGGTATCTCAAATACCGAGTTGTGCATTGTCTATTTTCTTTGTCTATTTTCTCTGTTGTCTCCTCTGTTTTGATCCAGTTCGAACACAGTCATGCTATTAATGAAGGCAAATTGTTATTATCTCATGCTATTTTAAATTTAATGATATTTATCAAATACACCCAAGCAAACATTTTTTTTGTTACAAGATAAAATCAAATTTTTTTTTTATCAATATTAGATTCAGTTTCATTAAATCAAATATTCAAATATCCACTAAGTACCATAATCAATGCAGAAAAATACCTCCACAGCAATTGCCATGTCAGATAACTCCTCCATAGAAAATTCATTAAACAGCACAGCACTAACAACCACTGGCTTCCCAACTGTTAGTGTCCCGGTCTTATCAAACACAACAGTTTTTACCTGCATTGGGAGCAAAGATGAATAATATTTCAACAAAAGAAATGCAATAAAACTATAGAGAACACATAGCCATCTAGCATCACATAAGCACTTAGATAACAGATCCTAGATTATGTAAAACATGGTTGTCACAGATATCTTGGCAAAAAAAAAAAACATACCATTGAACTTGATGGTGATTTTAATGCAGTCCTAATTGCCTGACAGCACAGCCTATGCACAAATGTGTCTGAGAAAGAAATTATTGCTGTAACATTCCTCTAAAAACAAAGCCATTGACCTTGTTGGTTGACTTGGTTCATCAAACATGCAGTTTAAATATCACAACTGAGGGATTTATCCTACTAAATAAGATGAGCTACATGGATCATACAAAGCCATTGATCTTGGTCAAAGACCAAATACTTATGAGAAGAACAGCATCACCCGTAAAATGTTAATTGTGCACTCACACCAACCAAATTATGAATGCTGAAACAATTGGAAAATAATGCAGAACAATGTCCAGTTGCTATTTCAGACACTTTGACAACCCAACTAATTTAAAGAAGCAGGCCCCTTTATGCTAAGTGATATAAAAGTAACAATCCAAAGATTTTGTCACAAGTCAAATAACTGTAGAAATTTTGAAGATTGTTAACCTTTCAAAATGCAATTAAAGTCAAAATCATTACACCATGCGGTCTGTAGCAATGGCTCCTGGAATCACATCAAATTGGGATACAAATTGTACAATTCTTGCGATACAAATAATCATGGTTAAAAATATAACAAACATATATTAGTGTACTCTCCTAATGCAAGCAAAGTTCACATACTGCATTCAAGATAGTTATTAGTAACAGGAAAAAAGAAATATCATTACCTTGTGTGCCTTTTCCAATGCATCTCCACCCTTGATGAGCACACCTTGAGAGGCACCTAAGCCTGAGGCAACCATGACTGCAGTTGGTGTTGCAAGACCTAAAGCACATGGGCAAGCAACAACTAGCACAGAAATAGCAAACTGTAAAGCAAGCTCAAATGCATCCATTGCTTTCGGTATCCAATGTTTGGGGTAAATACCAGCTTCCCCAGGAATGAACCATCCCAGCCATGTTACCAATGCTGCAACAACCACCTAAGGATGCAAACACCAATTAAGAAGCCTCCCTTTAGTAAAATATTGTTGCAATGCTGATATCAAGTAAGAGATAAAATGATGCAGGATCTTTATCATCCCTTCATTTTTAGTCAAATAAGATTAGCATATATGGTTTATTTTATTTTATTTTTAAAAGACTAGCATATAAACAAAAAGATGAAGAAACAAAATTAATTAGGGAACTGATGGCATATGTCACTATGGGAAATGCTTCTACGTGAGGAAGAATTCCTAAAACCAAACCTCAATCATATAAGTGATTATTTACATACCATGAACAAGATGAAAACATATAAAAAAAGAAGTAACATTTTTCTAGATCATCCAGTTAAGAAAACTCCCATCCAAAATTATTGAAGTTGTATGTTCTCTAGAATTAGCTTATATAAGCTCAGCCTCCCTATACACACACACACACATCAAGTGAACACACTTGGATAAAGTAATAGAACCTTTCTTTTAAGGGAAATGCTAGAAAAATATAGTTGAGGAAAAACTCACTATTGGAACAAATACCCTTGAAATCTGGTCAGCAAGTTTTTGGACTGGTGCTTTGGCTAGTTGTGCAGCTTCTACAAGTTGAACAATTTGAGAAAGTGCAGTTTCTGATCCAACATTTGTAGCCTTAACCAGTAAGCAGCCATTCTCATTGATAGTTCCACTGACAACCTGTCCAGCACAGTCAGAGAAATTAAATAACTATAACTGTTCTTAGTTCTTACCACCCTGTCGAGCCACCTCTTCACTAATTTGAACCATTAGAACTT
Source organism: Abrus pulchellus subsp. cantoniensis (assembly GCA_024086825.1). Taxonomy (NCBI): domain Eukaryota; kingdom Viridiplantae; phylum Streptophyta; class Magnoliopsida; order Fabales; family Fabaceae; genus Abrus; species Abrus pulchellus. Next base: position 21,515,987 of record CM044056.1, read on the forward strand.
GGAAAAGAGAAGAAAAATCAAAGATTGTGCATTTCACTTCATCCCCTTCCCAAGAGAGAGAGAGAGAGATCAACCTCCTGAATCTAATGTATGTGTCTTTGTGTATACTCTCCTTATACATAAATCTTAATGTAGTCATCATTAGACACATCATGGAGTGCATCCACTCTCACCTTTTGGTTACACCTATTATCAGTTATTCCTATGCTATACCATGTGAGATTTATGAATAAGGGGCAAAAGAGGGTTTCACGGTTGTAACAACCTAGGCTACATGGCATTTGGCAAGGAGAGTAGGAAGGAAGGGAAAACTGTTAGTGCAAAGATACAGGGAGGGGAGCAAAAGATAGGGGATAGAGAAGCTAGTAATGAGTGATTTTGGGGCTTAAGGGTAAGGATGTTAGCAGAACCTCAAAGATCTGCAGCATTTTATCTTCTGTTTTTTTGTTTTGTGAGTAATTTTGATCTCTGTAATTATGTTTTAGCCCCATTTATGTTTTAGCAAAACCTCACCGTAATTTATGTTTTGGTCATGTTCTCACCCCTAAATTATTGGAATGTTTCTGCTCTCATAATTGGTAACATAAAAAAATACTGGCAACCAAGTCAGAACATATGAATAATACCTTTTCTCCTGGAATTTTATTAACAGGTCTTGCCTCACCAGTGATCATACTTTCATTTGCATAGCTTTGCCCTTTTATAACAATACCATCAACAGGAATTTTGGCCCCAGGAACAATCTTAATTATGTCATTCTTTTGCAAAAGTTGGGTGTCAATTTCTGTTTCTGTGATGACATTTCCATCAATATCAATTGCTACCAAATAAGCTTTATCAGGAACAAGTTGAGTCAGCTTTCCTAAAGCATCTGACGTTTTTCCTTTTGCTACAATCTCCAAATATTTCCCTAATAGAATAAAGGATATCAACATGGAACTTGTCTCAAAGAAATCTTGTCCTTGAAATGTATCTGAAGTCAGTGCTTTTATTAAAATATATATTGAGTAAAAATAAGCAGCATTTGTGCCTAGCGCAACCAGCACATCCATGTTAGCAGATTTTCGCTTCAATGCATGATATGATCCCACATAGAACCTAATAGTAATGTCCATAGTAAAATGACTATAAAAATCTCTTAATTTATTGAAAACAAATACAATAAAAGTACCTTCTGGCTAATAAAGAGTAACAGTAAGTAACAAGAAATTACTATTAAATAGTTACTTGAATAGTTATAGTACCTTTTTCCAACTATGAACTGCACAGGTGTGCTAAGGATCCATCTTAAAAGCAACCCAAGGGTGAGCATATTGTGGATCTTGTAGTTTAACCAGTTGCCATAAGGAGGGAGCATGGGAAGCACCATGGCAAATACAAACACAGGAACGGAAAAGAAGCAGCTGAACAAAAATTGGTCCCTATACATACGAATTTCATTTTCCTTATCCCTTTCTCGTTGCCCTGAAGGAGAATACAAGGTCGCTTGATACCTTTTGGGGCCACAGCTAGCTTCCTGAACACAGTGAATGAGAGATCTTGGACCAGTAATGTCTGGATCATAGCTAACTGTAACTTTATGTTCTGATAAATCCATTTCAACATGGTTCACCCCCACAGCTAACTGAAGAGAAGACATTACTACATTCACATCTTCTGCAGAATCAACCCCTTCAAGTTTTAGATGCACTTTATTTGCATCATTCCCAGAGCTAACAAGATCTGCCCCAAACCCGGCATCTTCTATGGCCTGAATTATCTTGTCAGTATCAGTGAGGTTAGGATCAAAGTGCACTTTCGCCTCCTCTAAAGCAAGACCAACTGTGGCCTTTTTCACCCCTTCAACCATTTGAAGGGCATTCTCTACGGACTCAGAGCAGCTTGTGCATGCCATTCCTTTAATCCTCACCCGGCACACTGCTATGTCCTGCTCATGAAGTTCATCCACTCTAAAACCACTCTCCTCTATGCTTTCTTTTATTCCTTTTGCCTACAATATATTCATAATCACATAAAAAACATAAACCAAACTTTTGGTCAGCGTAAATATCGCAAGTATACCTAAGACTTAACCTACAATTTCATCCTGAAGTTCACAAATTATCCCTTCCAGCGATGAAATTAAGTTGACATCTTGAAAGTGTAAGCCTCTTAGAAAATTGACACTACGAGGGACCAATTCAAATGTATCAAAGAAGTAAACTTCCAAATTAATTTTCAAAATTTCATGGCTCACTGACTTTTACATTCGCTTTAATCCTTTTTAGTACAAAACAAAACAAAAATAGTAAAGAAAAATTAAAACGAATTACCTTCTGCACCATCAAGAACTGACACTAACAAATGGTTTTTAAAATTTAGAAACTAAAATGCTTAAAATTCATACAATCTAGAGACGGTTTACTCATCATGATCAAAACATCACCAAGTTGCCCTATTTGTTAAAAAAGAACATAAAAATAGAAAAAAAAAATGAAATTGAGTAAAATTGAAAGACCAAAGAGGGACTTACGGTGACGAACTTGGGGACAAACTTGATTGCGGCTCGGCCATCAAGTGGCGACACCGCGACGCTTTTGACGCCGTTAAGGTTCCTAACGACGGACTCAACGGAATTGACACAGGAAGCACACTTAACGTCACTTATTTGGAACGTAACAGCCTTAACGGTGAGGTCTTCTTGGGTCTGCAACAAAGGTATCTTAATATCATCAATCCCATTAGCTTCCATTTATTGAATACTGATTAAAGGTTTCGAATAGAGCGAATTCAAACGTGAAAGTGAAAAGAATGAGGTAGAAGAGAAGAGAGGTTTTGGTTTGGGTATAATGTGAGGTTAGGGTATATGTAAACGACGGCGTGAAAAGCGATAAAGAAGAAGTAAGAAAACGTAGGGTTAGGAAGTTCGGAGAATCTGAGGGAGAGATAAGGTTAAAAGAGTTGACGCGAGGTGAGTGCCTTTGGCCTTTGGGTTGCATCGAGCAGTGGCTCCTTTCAACTTTTGAATTCGTGTCGTAACGACCTGCTACTGCTATTCCTTTCCCACCAAAATTTGACTCTTTACCGATTCTACCCCTTAAGCACTATGCTGTATGCTCATTGCTAACTGCACTTTCGAGGGTAATTTTTCAAGTTAAATCTACGGTATTTTTTTAAAATTAATGATTTAGATTGTTAATTTTTAAAAATTTCTCAAATTTACAAGTACTACAGGAAATATATTTTTTAATATTTTTTTAAAAATTAATTATTAAAATAATACTTCTTAAAATAATTTTTTATAAAAAACTTTTTGTCACTAATTTTACATCTAATTCTACAAGTTAAAGATGTGAAACTCTTTTATATATATATATATATATATATATATATATATATATATATATTATAATGAGTTTTATCTTTGTAATAAACGAAAATCAAGTCGTATAACACTTGTTAAAATTTCAAAGATTTTTGTTTTTACAAGAAGTGAAACTAATTCAAATCTTGTTACGTGGCAAAATTAATTCTTAACTATTTAAATTTAAATTTGATTTTTTAATAAAAAAAGAGTTTCACAAGTGTTAAGCTCCTTGAGTTTTGTTTAGTTTAAAGATGAAACTATTTTAAAAAATTTGAGCAAAAGAAATCTATAACCGTTTAAATTCAAATTTTAATTAAAAAAAAAAAGAATTTTGCTTTTGCACCAAATGAAACTCCTTGATATTTTGATTATTGTAAGGGCAAAACTCCTAGGGACATGACAAAAATGTCCAAGATAATTTTTTTAAAAAAAATATTATTTCAACAATTAATTTTTTAGAAAATGTTTAAAAAAAAAAATCCAAATGTCTAAATCATGAGAGTAGATTTGATAATGTCGATAAATATTTATAAAAATTGATAAACATAAGTATAAGCAAAATATAAAATATTTTTATTAGATACTTTACATTATAATTTAGTACTTTATTATATTTTATTTGATTTTAATAAATATTTTTATTTATAATTTTATATTTCATTTAAAATATTTTTAAAAATAATATTTATTTTATAATAAATTTTGTTTTTTTAGTTTATAAAAAATCATTTAAAAGATATATTTTTGTTAAAAATTAACATAAAAATATAATAGACAAATAAAAAAATAAAGAGAATAAAACTAGAAAAAAGAATCTTAATTTTATTTTATATTTTTAATATAAATGAGATTTTTTTTATTTAAAGGCTTAAATCTAGAACGTAAGAGTTTTATTTAATTTAGTATGAACTAAAACAATTGGTTATAATTTTTTAAGGTCTAAATAATATGAAAAGGTAAGAAGATTCACATTCACTCATAATAATTTTTAACACTACTTGGTGGATGTTTGTAACAGCCTAACAATTTATTTAAGACTGACGACTGTCTCTACAAATCAACACAAGACTTTTCAGTGCGTTTTGTCCTCACTCTCCAAAAGGTCATTAATCCCATAATTTGTTCAAGTTAAGCACGTTTAACTTTGAAATTTTTAAGTGATAGGCCACTAAAAATTAAATGCATTTTGTTGGTATAAGTAGTCTTAATAAATTCTTTTAAGTTATCTTCAACTGTATATATAGTCTTTGGATCCCTTTCATTCCAATATAAGTTTGATTCATTCATATGTCCCTCACCACCAGAAGTCTGCTAAGAGTCGCTCCTTGTTAGTATCACATTGCACTGGTGATCACTCCCTGCCCTCGCTTGAAAGCCTGCCAGGAGCTGTTCATTATATGTGCTACAATGTACCGACAATCACTCTTTGCCCTCGCCTAGCGCCTAGATGTCACAATATGCATTATTTGATAACGTGCTTCATAATGAAAAACTTACTAGGAAAATTCAATAGAAAAAAAATTATTGGAAAGAAAAAAAAGTGTAGAACAAATTTAATTCTCTTTTTTTGGGTAGACAATTATTTCTAAAATTACGAAGTTTACTCGTGTAAACTAATTGTTTAAAATTTTTACTTGACATTGACTTTGTAAAACATCTACTAGATTCTTACATGATCAAACTTGTTGAATATTTATGTTGTCATTCTTTTGAAGATCATGTGTCAACTGAGTAATAAATGTAATATTATTTTCACATATGATTATTTGGATAATTTTTTTTGAAGATAAACCACGAGTTTCTAACACTTGTTGAATCGCATATTTCAATCAGCTCATTCTCAATCTATCTCATGTAATGCTAAAATTTTTGTATGATTAAATATTATAGTCATTATAGTTTCATAGATTATCATGAAATGACTATACCACCACATATAAACAAATAACTTGTTTGTGATTTATCATTATAAGGATTAGACAAATAACCTACTATTAATAATCAATCAAGTCAAAATTAGATTTATTTGAGGAAAATAAATTCATGTCCCTCACACTTTTAAGGTAGCAAAATATGTGTTTAATCACATTCCAATAATAATTTTCTTGTAGATGAAGAACTATATCTTACTAAGAAGTTAACATTAAATAATATATCAGGTCGTGTATGATAAGTAATATATATTAGTACTCTAATTGCACTATGATAAAGTATTCCAAGACCAAGTAATTTATCCATATAAAATCTAGTGACCTTGTAATCATTGGAATACACAATGAATGTGATTTATCCATATAAAATTATTTTAACATATTTTTTGTATAAACTTCTTGATACATAAAAATTTCATTTTTTTATATATTCAAGTTGTAATTCAAGACAAAACTTGATCATTTCAAGATTCTTCATCTCAAATCCTTTCTTTAAGCAACTTATTGTTTTTAAAATCTCTTTATAAGTTTTAAGGATATTTAAGTTGTAACATCCTCATTTTAAAAATAGTATTAGTGATAGATTATTAATTGATGTTAGATGATGTTGGAAAGTATTAAGAAAGATTTTAAGTGTTTAGTAAAATTTTAGTGCAAGAGAATCTCGCCCAAGCGAGATATGCCTCGCTCAGGTGAGATTGCATGCCTAAGATTATCCCTTTCTGGAGCATTCTCGCTCAAGCGATACTAGATTAGGTTGCCACAACTGCCACCTCGCTTAGGGATATGGATCTCGCACAAGCGAGGAATCGTAGAAAATCTAGAACTCTCTAGACACCTAGCTTACTCAAGTGAGAATACAGAAAATGAGTAAGGAATCATTGTCTGCATATCTCACCCAAGCGAGATGTGTCTCACCCAGGCAAGGTACTTGTCGCTCAAATGAGAACTCTCACTCAAGCGAGAGCACGCGAGTTCAAGGTTATTTAAGAAATCTAAAACATAAAAGGTATCTTATCTCTGTCATTGATAGTTGAATTATATGTGTAAAATGTATGATGTTGTGTTTAATGAATTTGATTGGAAGTTGAGTATATGTGAGAATGAGTTAAATGATGAACAATATGTATGAAAAATATATGTATGATATGCATTGTTATGAAAATATTTGAATGAAATTGAATATGAGAAATGTAGAATTATGAGTTGTGTGTTCACAATATATGAATTGTAGCCAATTAATTGATGTGATTATAATACAGGTATTGTGACACATCGACAGATGTATTCATAATATATATATATCGTAATACATTGAATTATATAGTTATGATACGTTTATTGTAACATACTAATCTATGAATGATACGTGAACTAATGAGAAATGAATTAATGTAAATAGTAACAAGGATACAGTGGAAGTATAGAATAGGGAGTCGATTATGAAAGTTTGGAAGAAAAGTAGGGTGATGGATGACATTCGTTTGAGTGTACACATTTATAAAATGTGAATGCATCATTTGGTCACACACTCGTTTCCTTACTAACACTCCTGATTATACACTCCTGACTATACTTTTGTTAAGGGGTCCTATAAATGTGTACATTGTATCCGTATGCATAGGTTAACCAGCAGCTAGTCACCTATTGTGTAAGACCTCATGAAATGCTAGAGGTAACTATGAAATGTGATCACATTGTATGAGAAAATGATTGAAATAAAATTGTAGTGAATTGAATATGTTCTTGATAGACATGAATATGTTATTAATATACAAAAAGGTGTTGATGTATTTAGACCATAATTAATGGCCGGTATTTTATTAATTTATGTGATTTATGTGAGTATGTTATGGATATTATTATAAAGATTAGGTTATTCATCTTTGTACCTGTATTGTAAAAATATATTTTCTAATATACAAATTATATGTGTTGTTGTTTATGTTTTAATGACAATAAAGGTACTCATCCTTACAACATATTTCAAGTAACAAGATAGATGGTTAGGAACAAACTCTCAGCGATTAGGCATGGATCGAAATTGCTTTTAGGAAAATTTTGCTCATATTGATTTTGTAATCAAATATTTTACATTATATATAAATATTTTGGTTATTAGTTTGTAAAGAGTATGCTTTCATATATACAATGTAAATTCAGTGCCTATATACTTGATGTTAATTTAATTAGGTAATATTATAAAATTTTAGTTAGATTCTGACTATTGAATTTAATTGTAAATATGTTTGAAAGAGAAAGATTTAGATTTTTCACATACTGAAATTACTTGTTTTGGTCAAAGAACCAATTTATTCGTTGAATTGAAATTTGAAAATTAATAAATTATGAGTTGTAAGTAAGAAATTGGCTTATTGAGTTGGATTGTTATAAATTATTATTTATTTTCCAAAATTTGAAAAGTAGGATATTACATAAGTTATCAATATAAACAACAATTATGACAAAACTATTGTTAGATCTTTTTTTTATAAAAATGCATTGACAAATGAGATATAAATTTTTTATCCTATTAGTAAAGGTCTTGCAATTAATTTTAAATGCTTGATTAATGATTTTACAAGTGCATTTTGAGCATGTATATATGTTATAGGATGCTTAATATCAATTCCATGTCTAAATCATTAAAAGCTTGAGATATAAATTTACTAAGATTCAAGATGTATTTTCTTAATTAAATAATTAAGAAAATAAGCTCTTAAATGAATTATTTGAGCAAGCAATCTTGCAAATGCCTAGTTGCGCCTTGATAATAAATAAATATCTGACCATCTAGTTGACACATAAATTAAAACCATAAATATTTAAATAGTTCATGTAATGATTGTATTGGTCCATAGATATCACTTTATGTACGTTTCAAAAATTATGATCGAGTAATTAATTTTTCTTGGAAACAAGCAACACATGATAATATATTAGATTGAAGAATTTATTGATTCTTCAATGAATGTTTATATGAATTTTTAATTATTTTTAGCATCATGATTGATCTAAATGAACAATCTGTTCAAGCAAAAATAAAAATATCATGAATCATAAATTTTTGGTTTAGTTAACGTGTATTTCAATTGTCTTTATATATGTATATCATAAAGTAGAAGAAAATGAAAGTAATTTTTCTAAAGCACATTTTTATTTAGGATACTTTTTATGATATAAATGTATCTACTCTTCCTTCATTTATTGTTTTAATATGATATCCATTTATGTGAATATTCTTGAAATTTAATAAATTTTTATAAGACTTAGTGGAATGCACTAATAATATGTAATTTTTTTTATTAGATAATAATATATTAGCTTTAATAATATCTTCAATAGTTTTTATATTACTAGATATAGTACTAATATTAGCTTTTTGCATTACTAAATAAGAAAAAATATTTTTTCTTTAAAAACTATGTGAGTTGTTGCACTGGCAATAAGACAATAAGGTATGTCTTTATTGTTAACGTCGCCTAAAAAAAAATCCTTTCTTTATTGTAAAAAGGAATAAATAAATAAATAAATTTAGATACTCAAAAATTGATTAAAAATTTTAATTTATTTATTTACAATTACTATATTAATAATTAAATGTAAATAGTAACTATATGAGTAAAAGAATAATTCTAACACTTGATAATTTGCTTTAATTAATTTTTTTAAAATTTTTTATAGAAAAAATAAATTAAACTTAAATTAACATATAAATAAAACACATAATGATTCAATAACATAAAATAAAATTTTCCTGTATTGATTGAACATATTTAATAATATCATAAATATATATAAAAATAAGTTAAATATAAACTAAATATTATGATTATCAAAAGAAAAAAAACAAATATATAAAAATAAAATTAAACATTTTATTAATAAATAAAAAAATAAAAAAAATATCAACGGTGCATAAGATTAAATAATAGTTAAGTGTTGTAAAATATAAATAACTAGTAAAATGTTTTGTAGACAGAAGTTTAGAAGTTTATAAGTATAGTAATTTAAATTAAAACAAATAAGTAATAATATCTTTTCATAAGAAAAAAAATTGATCATACTTTCTTTCAAGAACATAAAATTTCTTGTAAAAATGTGTATTAGAGTATGGTATTGATAACGTATTATTAAATAAACATAAAATTAAAATAGATAAATAATAAAATAGAGAGAAAATTAAAAAAAAATCTCAATTTTATTTTATGTATTATAATAATAATTAGATATTTTATTTATAAATCTAAATCTATAATGTATTAGAGTATGGTATTGATAATGTATTATTAAATAAACATAAAATTAAAATAGATAAATAAGAATATAGAGAGAAAATTAATAAAATCTCAATTTTATTTTATACATTTTAATATAAATTAGATATTTTATTTATGAATTTAAATCTATAATTTAAGAATTTTATTTTTTAATTATGAATTAAATGAATAATTGTAATATCTTATGTTTCAAAAAACATAAGAAGGTAGAAAGATGTATGTCTACTAATAATAATTTGTAATAATTTTAATTAACAAACTATAAATAATAGATGAGCAAAAAATTTAAAACTACTATCTCATAAATATAAAAATAGATAAACAAGATAAAGTAATTGTTTAAAACTTAAGCATATTATAACTATAGACATTCCTAATAAGAATAATAAATATAAAATCAACTTAGATTAGTTTTGACCTAGTAAAATAGGTAAATTAGCTAACTAACTGGTTTAAGTAACTTAATAGATTTGATACATAAATTGACAAAAATTAATTTAATTCAGTCAATTTTATATATATATAAAAAAAGGTGACTCATTGATTCATTCACATTGAATCGACCAATCATGCATTTTAACATAGTTATTAAACTTAATTTGAATGAGTTCAATTGGTTTATCTGAGACTAGTTAAGTAGTTGGTCTGAGTAATACAAAAATTTGATGGAACAGAAAATCGACAAAGAATTTATTAAAATTGAACAATTTAGTTTAAATCAATTTGTTCAGATTTTTTTATTTTAAAATAATTTTTAAATTATAAAAGTCCATACATGATATTTATATATAATTTTACTATTGATTTAACTATTTATTATATTTTTTATCTAATAAAATATGCAATACCATCATTTTATGCTATTTTAAAATTTTAGTTGACTTACTTAATACATTATATAATACTAAAATTATATACTTTATTATTATCGGTAAAAGTGTAATTCAAACTTGATTCAATCAAAGAAAGAACTGTGAATTGAAGCTCCAAACAAAGAAAGTGAGAAATCTTTTGAGGCTAGTCGTTGTCCACACCACTTGTGTGAAGCTCAAAACGCAGAAGCTCAACTAAACTCATAAACGTTATAAATAGATTCAAAATGTATTGTAAAATGGCTAAGAATTGATTGCCTGTTAAGTGTATTACTAGACTTGCTCGTGGGATGTATTGAAAGACAACTAAGATTGACTTGACTAGTTAAAAACATTCCATTCATACTTTCTTTCAAAATTATTTTAGCAATATATGTTGGAAAATAGTTTTATATTATTTAATTAAAATTTTAAAGAATCGTGGAAGATACCTTTCAGTTTTTGGAAATTTTAAGCGTAAATTAATTAATTTTTTTATAAAAAATATTTTTCATTTTTAATATTTATTTTTGAATATAAATTAAAATTTTGATAAATTAAATTATTTAAATAAAAAATTTAAAATTATATATATTTATATACTTATTTTGTTTTATATATTCAATTTAATTGATTGAGTTAATAACTCAATCGTTGACTTAGTAATCTGTTAACTCATAGTATCAACCAAGTTATATATTACTTGTATGAAAAATAAGGACTATTTTGTATAATAACTACCTTTTATTTTATTATAACTAAGTGTATTTACAAGTTGGGTTGAATTGAATATTTATATTTTTTATATATAATTTGAACCAATCTGATCTAATTATAAACGTGTTAGTTTTATCAAGTAATCAAGTTTTTATATAAAAATAAAAATATTTTTATAATTTATAAAATTTAACCATTATCAAGTTAAATTAAAATAATTCATTATTATTTATAGATATAATTAATTTATATTTAAATAATAAATTATTTATTAAAATTATACTTTAAAATATAAATATAATAAAATAGTTTATTTGTATTAGTGTTGGTTCGAGTTCATAAAGTCTGAAAAGACAAACTTAATACCTAAACTCAACCCATAAATAATTGGGTTTGTATTTTTGAGATCTAATAGTCAAATTTAATTACTCATGACATGAACAGTCCTAATTATAACATGAGGAAAAAAAAGCGAACTTCAAACACCATAAGTATGAACTAATAATAAATGATTCAGCAACATAAAACTTTAAATTTGAGAGGTACCAAGCTTTGTCAAGAAATCATAAATATGAAAGGAAAAAAACTCACATATTTTATTTTAGACCGTTAATTATTGTTCACTCTCATGTTGTCTTATAAAGATGAATAAATATTTCACTTAACGCTTTGTTTAGGAGGAATGGGAGGGAAAAAATAAGAATTGTGTGATGTAATTCCTTAGTTGGGAGATTTTATGAGAGGGGGAGAATTTATAAACTCTTGTAGTAATATGTTTTTAAGTTTTTCAAATTTGAAGGGATTCGTATTAATTCTCTTCCCAGTCTCTTCTCTTTTTCTTTCTTGCCCTTCAAACACTTTTATTCTCTCTCCCTCCAAACTTCCGATCAAAATCTCAAATGAGCAAAGGAATTATAAAGATGCGTATAATGGGAAAGTTTAAATGCATTCCCAGTGGCAAGATCATGTATACCTCATTAAATTCTCTATATGAAAAGGAATTATTTGCACCAAGTTTTTCTAGGAACCAATTATAAGTGGTATTTAGGGCTCATACAACTCTTAACTCTTATTATAGTTAATTTAATAATACAAAAAAAAAAGTCAAAATAATTAACTCCTTTAAGTTGTGTGTAGCCTTTTGTCACTAGTGGGACTTTATATCTCTCAATACTACCATTTGGCAGAAATTTAATTTTACAAACCCATTTGGATTCAATGGGAGTTTTATTAAGTGGAGGATCAACGAGTGTCCAAATGTTGTTTTGGTCTAAGGCATGTATGTTTGTAGCCATCGCTTGCTAGGCTTGGAAATAAGTTTGGAGCTCAATCAAGGAAGAAGTATTAAGACAAAAAGATTTATATGAAAGAGAATACTTATCATAAACGAGGAAGAAGATAAGAGATATAAAACAAAAGAGGAATTATCTTGAGAATAATTAGCAAAATAAACAACAAATGAAGATTTGTTATAGTCCCTAAAGTAATGTTAGGTAGTTAGACTTGAACCCATGTCAGGATTGGGTAAACGCACCATCAATCACTGGGGATGATGTCATAACAGGAATTACCTTGAGAATAACTGGCAAAATAAACAATAAATAAAGAGTTGTTATAGTCCCTTAAGTAATGTTGGGTAGCTGGAGTTGAACCTACGTCAGGATTGGATAAACTTGCCATCAATTGGCTAAACAATGGAGATGATGGTGTTGGTAATGCCATCATTGGTACCGAATCCATGGCAGCATTGATACTATCTCTACCACTCTCTCGGTTAACATTATTACCATCACTTAGGTTTTTTAAATTAGCATTCCCATAATTATTACTCCTACCTCTGTTATTATTACTAGCCATGGCATGACATCCTCTCCATAACAACATGCATCAAAAGTAGCAACATTCAAACAAAACACACTAATAAATGTCCCACCAAGCATGCCAATTTGTTATGATAAAAATTGTGAACAGTAAACAAATAAATTCAAGAGTAATCTAGGATTAAATTTTAGATCCTCTTCGGGCTCTTTTAAGTGTATGCTTAACAGGTGGTTTTCGTTGTACCAAACTAGCTTGGGTCTTCACCATAATTCATTGCACATTTCCCACTGCACTCTCTTGAACCTTATAGTCGGCTTTTCGATTCCTCTAGACCCTTCTTCATTGGGTCTTAGTCATGGAGAACCTGTAATAAGGTGTTTTTGCATGAAAATAATTACCTAGTGGGTTATAAAGCCCAAGTTGAGTAAAAACCTATGAGAAGGTCCACTCATCTCGACCATTTGTCATTTTGGTTGACTCAAAGATGGATGTAAAATATTCTAAACTCATTTATCACTCAAAACATTTTGAGGAGGTACGAAGGTTTTAACATTGTCATATGGACCTAATCTTTGAGGAATTTGGAGATTCCGTATAGTTATAAAAGCATTTGGAGTTTGGACCCACTTATTCTTAGTGATCACTTGGTTAGTGGTCACCTAGTAATGTTTCCTCATTTCAAATTCTTTAAAAACTTTTGTTGTTGCTTTGTTGAAGATGGTGCTACATCTTGGACACAACATGACTTTGTTGTTTGTCTTTTTCTTTCTAATTAATAATTCAAGAAAAGTATCTTTAGCTCTTGAGAAAACCTTAGCATTTTTCTTCTTAAAATTCTCTAGAACTACGTCCAAAGAATTTTTTTTTGAAACTCTTCTACAATCATGTCAAAGATATCCTTTTCTTTGTGATCTTCCATATTGACCATCAGTATCTTGAAAGACTCCACAGAGTTAGCCTCTACTTGCAATGGATCAAAGTCAATTTTTATAGCCATCTTTGATTTCTACTCTAATTTCGATATTTCTTGCTTAATAGCATTTTTATATAAAATAACATCTAATTATTAACATTTCTAATCAAAATAATAGTTATCAAAATTAAATTAAACGAGTTTGATTAACTCAAAAAATTCATGGAACAGAAATTTGACAAAGAACTTATTAAAATTAAAAAAAATAGTTTGAACCGAATTGTCTAATTTCTTTTATTTTAAAATAATTTTTAAACAATAAAAGTGCATATATGATATTTATATATAACTTTACTGTTATTTAACTATTTATTATGATTTTTTATCTAATAAAATATGTAATACCATCATTTTATGCTATTTTAAAATTTTAGTTGACTTTTTATAATTTGACATTAATTTATTACTTAGTACATTATATAATATTAAAATTATATAATGTATTATTAATTACTGGTAAAAAGTGTAATTCAACCTTGATTGAATCAAAGAAAAAACTGTGAATTGATATTTTACTTGTTCTGGATTTTGAAAATATTGCATTATAAAGAAAACAAAGAGGATTGTGAGCTCCAAACAAAGAAAGTGAGAAATCCTTTGAGAGTAGTTGATGTCCACACCACTTGTGTGAAGCTCAAAACCCAGAAGCTCAACTAAACTCATAAACGTTGTAAATAGATTCAAACTGTATTGTAAAGTGGCTAAAAATTGATTGCCTGTCAAGTGTATTACTAGACTTGTTCGTAGAGTGTATTGAAAGACAACTAAGATTGACTTCAGTAGTTAAAAACAGTCCATTCATACTTCATTTCAAAATTATTTTAATAATATATGTTGGAAAATAGTTTTTTATATTATTTAATAATATATTTAAAATTTCTAAAGAATCGTAGAAGATACATTTCAGTTTTGAAAACTTTAAGCATAAATAAATTAATATTGTTTTATAAAAAATATTTTTAATTTTTAATATATATTTTTGAATATAAATTAAATTTTGATAAATTAAATTATTCAAATAAAATTTTTAAAATTATATATATATATTTATTTTGTTTTATATATCCAATTTAATTGATTGAACTAATAACTCAATCGTTGAATTAGTAATCTATTAACTTCGTATCAATAAGTTAATTTAGTTTTAATAATATTCGTATGAAAAATAAGAACTAATTTTGTATAATAACTACCTTTTATTTTATTATAATTAAGTATATTCACAGAATGAGTTGAATTGAATATTTATATTTTTATATATATAACTTGAACTAATCTGATTTAATTATGAATGTATTAATTTGATTAAGTAATTGAGTCTTTATATAAAGATAAAAATATTTTTATAATTTATAAAATTTAACAATTATTAAGTTAAATTTAAATAATTCATTAATATTGATATATTTAATCTTCATTTATGTTTAAATAATAAATTATTTATTAAAAATATACTTTAAAATACAAATATAATAAAAGAATTTAATTTTTTAATGTAATAGTATTGGTTTGAATTCATAAGGTTAAAAATGACAAATCCATATCTTGAACTCAACTCATAAAATAATTGAGTTTGTATTCTAAGATTTAATAATCAAACTTAATTATGCATGACATGAACACTTCTAATTATAACATGAGGAAGTAAAGCAAAATTCAAACGCAAATGACAAACACTAGAAATATGAATTAATAATAAATGATTCAACCTATATGTAGTAGAGAGTACCATGAATCCTTAAATTTGAGAGGTACTAAACTTTGTCAAGAAACATAAGTATGAAAGGGACAAATGGCAAATATCAAAAGTATGAACTAATAATAAATGATTCAATTTATATAGAGTAGAATTCAATATCATGAAACTTTAAATTTGAGAGACACTATGCTTTGTCAAGAAATACAAGTATGAAAGGGATAAGGGTTTGCATCTTTCATTTCAAAATGTTAATCACTGTTTTATGAAGATGAATAAATATTTTATTATTTTGTTTGGAAGGAAGAGAGAAAGTAGACTTATGTGATGTAATTTCTTGCTTAGAGATTTTATGAGAGGAGGAAGATTTATGAACTCTCATAATTATATTTTTAAAGTTTTTCAAATTTGAAAGGATTCGTATTAACCTTCTTTTCTCCGTCCCTTCTCTTTTCTTCTTTTGACCTTCAAACACTTTCATTCTCTCTCCCTCTAAACTTTTAATTAAAGTCATAGAGAAATTACAAGAATATGTATAATATTTAAATACTAATACAATCCTGATTGCAAACCTAATTGGAAAAGTTTAAATGCATTCTTTGTGACAAGGTCATGTCTACCTCATTGAATTCTCTATGTAAAAAGGAATTATTGACACCAAGTTGTTCTAGGAATTAATTATAAATTATAGTTAGGCCTCATACAACTCTTATTGTAGTTAATTTAACCATAAAGAAAGTGTCAAAATAATCATCTCTTTCAAATTTTGTGTAGCCTTTTATCACTAACATAGCTGTATACCTCTTAATGCTACCATTTGACAGAAATTTAATTTTACAAACCAATTTAGATTCAATGAGAGTTTTATTAAGTGAAAAATCAAGCAGTGTCAAAATGTTATTTTGCTCCCAGACATGTATGTTTGTAGCCATGACTTGCTAGGCTTGAGAATAAGTTTGAGGCTTAATCAAGGAAGAAATATTAACACAAAAAAATTTATACGAAGGAGAGTACTTATCATAAGTGAGGAAGTAGGAATAAAAATAGGTAAGGTCAAACTTTACTTCAAACAGGCCTGACTTGTAATATAATTATTAAGCCTGAGCCTATCCTGTTACTTGTTAAAGACTTTATTTTTAACTTGGCCTAACCTGTTTAGGTGGCTTACTTTCACCTGAAGCCTGTTAACAAAGTCTGTTATAATTTTTTTTTAATATTAATGAAAATATAAATATTTTATTATCAAATTAGTTTATATATTTTCTACTTTTTATCTGTTTTATTGATAATTATTAAATAATTGTAATAATTTTTATATAATTTTATAAATAATTTTTAAAATATTATTTGAGCACTAATTATAAATATTTCATATTAAATAAATTTTTATTTTTATTTTATTTATTTATTTTTAAAATTACTAAATTATTAAATATTTTAATTTTTTTTAGGATCATATTTTATTTGTTTAAAGACATTTTATATTTAATAAATAAAGTCATAGTAAACACATAAAATCGATCACAAAAAAATAACATTCACATAATTTGTTGAATTAGCTCAAAGAAAATTATTATATTTTAAAAAATAAATAAATTTAAATTCAATGTAATATATATATATAATAAAAATAATAATAATAACTATCAAATTAAAAAAATAAAATAATTACAAAATATTTAATTTTATTTATTTCATTAATTTATTATTTTCAATTAATAAATACACGTAAAATTAACAATACTATAACATTAATATAATATAAAAAAATATTACTGATACAATAAATTAAAATATATACTTATATATAAAATATAAATTGATAAATTATCTAATAATTTAATTTTTTATTTATGTAAATATTTACGAATTATTAAATTTCAAATGTATGTTAATAACTATAATTAAAGTATTGAAAATTAATTATTTTTTATGATAATTATATTTTGTTTGTATGAAGACATCTTATATTTAATAAATAAAATTACAGTAAACACATAAAATTGATAATAAAAAATAATACTTACAAAATTTGTTGAATCAGCTAAAAAAGTTATTATATTTTAAAAAATAAATAAATTGTCATTGTAAAAATTATATGTAAAAAATATTTATATTATAAAATTTAAGGATGCAGAAAAATAATATATGTTTATTAATTAAAATAACTTATATTTCTAAACTTTTATCTTAATAAAAAAAATATATAATAAAACTTAATATATATATATATATAATGACAATAATAATAACTATTAAATTAAAAAAATAATTAAAAATTATTTAATTTTATTTATT
Organism: Abrus pulchellus subsp. cantoniensis; assembly: GCA_024086825.1. NCBI lineage: Eukaryota > Viridiplantae > Streptophyta > Magnoliopsida > Fabales > Fabaceae > Abrus > Abrus pulchellus. The sequence goes on from CM044056.1 coordinate 21,533,900, forward strand.
TTATTAATTTTTATTTTAAATTAACAAATATCTCTAAAGTTAACTACAATATAATGTAGAAAATATTACTGATATAATACATTAAATATATATATATATATTATAAATTAATTAATAATTTAAATTTTTTTATTTACAATTTTTTGTAAATATTTATTAATTATTAAATTTTGAATGTATATTAACAATTATATTTTTTTTAAAAAATTTATTTATATCTATGTCAAATTCATAAAAAATAATTATTTAAAATTGACATATTTATTTTTAGATATGTTGCTGTGTGCTGTGTATTTGGCATGTAAAATTTTTTTATATGTATTTTACTCAAAAAATTTATATTAATAAAAATAAAATACATATTAAGTTACAAAAAGTATATATTATTATATAAAATTTATTTAAAATTATATTATTTATATTATTTACTATATGGTCTTATTATATATATATATATATTGTATATGATTTTTTTTATTTTTCTATCAATTTTTTATAAAATTTTAGTTTCAAATAAAATATAATTTATATGTAAAGAATTTTTATTTATTATAAAGAAAAATAATTAAACATAATATATTAATATAGTAATTAAATAGTAATAATAATAAAATTAAGAATATATAAATTATATTAATATAATATTTTTATTTTATTTTTTAATTTTATTTTATTCAGTTTTAATTGCGTCTTGTTCCTGTTCAAAGATTTAATCACTCTTCAACTTATTTAAATATAATAAATATGATAATTTATTATTAAATAAATTTATTATTTAAAAAGTGTAATCGTGTATAAATATTTTTTTATTTTTAATAGAATATAAATTTTATTTATTATAATTATAAATAAAAAAAATTATAACATAATATATTAATTTAATATAACAAAATTAAAAATATATTATTAAATAATTTTATTATTTAAATATATTTTGATAGCTGTATTTTTAAATTATATATATATATGTCAATTTTCAGGCTTAACAGACTTTAAAAATAGTTCAAGCTTGACTTATTTACTTAAAAAGACCTTAAAAAAGCTTAAACCTTATTTGTTTATTAAAAAGATTAGGTCAAATTGCATACCCTTGTCAGACAGCCTAACCTGTTTCTATCTCTATGAGAAAAGAAGATAAGGATATAAAATAGAAGAAGAATTGCCTCAAGGATAATTAACAAAATATATAAACAATAAATAAAGAGTTGTTATAGTCTCTTAAGTAATATGGTCTTTGTCTGATGGATTAACAAATGGATTTATGGTAGTTACTAGTGAGTTCATTTCTTGATATTAGGGAACTCTATTTTGTATAGAGAAATTATCATGAATATTTATCATGAATACCAAATTTTAAATAAATTAAACGTTTGTAAATATATAATTTTCAATTAATATTTATTTATATTTTAAATATATATATATATATTGAATGTTAAAATAAAATTGTTCAATGATTTATTAGTTGTCCAATTAATTATTTAAAAAGAACTTTTAATTGAATGATTAAATTGAAAAAATTTAATATTTATAAAAAAATTGATAAGTAAGAGTTACTAACCGAATAACTTTGATTCTCAATTTGGAGTGGGAAGGTTGTTTATAATTTTCTTATAAATGATTTTTCATATAAACTATTACAGAACAATTTTAGTCAATCAAAAAGATGTATAAATATATGAGATTCTTCTATTTTATTCATATAACAATAAAATTATTTTTCATAATCTTATTTTGTGACCGTCGTTAGATTATCATCGTTTAAATAAATATCATATACGCGTACAGAGAGGAAAAAATTTAATGACTTCTTACTCATAAGGATCCATTTTCGTCAACTGTTTTGTTTGTATGCAGACTTTTCATGTTTCACACCACAATTAACAAAGAGAAAACTCAGATCAGTTTAAGCTCGAGATCATGTGCATGATCCATAAATCTTGCAATCTTTCATTTAGAAACCTCGATGACTCAAATGCTACCCTCGTTAACCATCTTAAAAAGCAAATAAAAATGTGACATCCCACCTACTCACGCATTGAACGTCAATGAGTCAAATACCTTTTAACATTTTACTAAGATTGGGAAATGAGTTTAAGGGGAAATATAACAAGAAAGAAAACATAAATGCTTTATTTTTAATAAATATTTTCATATATGAATATTAATTTTATATATTTTTTTTATAAATATATACAATTGTCTTAATTTTAACTTCCAAAACACACAGGAAAAGGACTTAAAATGCTAATGTTTAAAAGCATATTATAAAAAATTATAAATATAATACAAAAATTATAACTAAAATAAACATAACTCATACTAATTCAAAAGTGAATCCAAACTTTTTCGATGTATGCATGGCATAAATCACATTAATCAACTTTACTATGAAAGATGGTAATTTTCTCGTGATAAAAGATCGCTCAACATCCGAGGGAACTTGTCCTACATGTGAACGGCCACAAAACAATAGAACCTTTATGTTCATGAAACTTCTATATATTATATTTTCACAACTTTATATTAGAGTTGAGCATGCAACTTTTTAATTTTCACAAAATGGCAGCTGTTTTGCTATGGTTTTTATATGCAACCACTCTCACTCTCAGTTCATGTATGGGATACAAACACATGAACGTTTGCAATGGGAAAGATGAACATGAACTTCTAGTATTTAAGCAAAGCATCAACGACCCCTTGAAGTGGCTCTCATCATGGTCCACTGAAGAAGATTGTTGCAATTGGATTGGTGTTCATTGTGACAGCATCACAGGTAGAGTCGCAAAGCTTGACCTTCGTTGTCCACTTGGTGATATTCAATGTTTAGAGGGTGAAATAAACTTTTCTATATTGTTCAAACTCGAATTCCTAAGCTTCTTGGACTTGAGTTTTAATAACTTTAAGACTATTCATTTACCACCTATTCATTCTGTCAATTTCTCCAATCTCCTATATTTGGACTTGTCAATGAACTATAATCTCCACATGGAGAATCTTGGGTGGCTGTCATGTCTTTCATCTATAAATTATCTAAATCTGAGTGGTGTATTTCTCAAGAATGAAACACTTTGGCTTCAACAAATGACTATGCTCCCTTCACTCATGGAATTAAGGCTGAGTGGTTGTTCCCTCAGTGGTGACAATCTTTCTCTTGGGTATGTCAATTTTACTTCACTTGTAGTTCTTGATGCTTCCAACAACTCTTTCCACTCTAAGATACCCAAGTGGCTATTTAATCTTCAACATTTGAGGTCTTTAATTTTGGGAAGCAATAGTCTAAAAGGACATATTCCCAAATGGATGGGTCAATACAAGCGTTTAGAGCAGCTTGATCTTTCTAACAATTTGTTGTCTGGTCCCATTCCTTCAACCTTTGGAAATCTATCATCATTGAAATCCCTGGATGTTAGTTTTAATTACTTGAATGGTAGTCTTCCAAGAGATATTTGGAAACTTTCCAAATTGGAGGTTTTATCCATTGGGTATAACTCCTTTTCAGGCATCATATCTGAGCTTAGTTTGACAAACCTTTCAAACTTGAAGTCATTAAGCCTTGACTCCTCTGATTTTATTTTTGATTTGGGGTCCCACTGGCAACCTCCTTTCCAGCTTGAAAAGATTAGCATAAGCTATTGCAAGGTAGGTCCTAAGTTTCCTTCATGGCTTTATTCACAAAGATCTCTTTCTTATCTTGACATTTCAAGTTCAGGGCTTTCATTCAATGTCCATGAGGATTTAAATTTCTGGAGCTTTGTTGCACAAATTGACAATGTATTTTTATCCCACAATTCAATTAGTGGGGACATATCTACCACATTGATCAACAACACACAAATTGATCTAAAATGGAATAACTTCAGAGGCAAGTTACCCCATTTGTCTCCTAAAGTTATCTTTTTTGACATAGCTAACAACAGCTTCTCAGGACCCATTTTTCCATTCCTATGTCAAAGCATGGCAAGGGAACATCACTTAGCTGTTTTGGACATGTCACACAATCTTTTATCTGGAGAGTTACCAAACTGTTGGATGAAGTGGCAATCTTTGATCCATGTGAATTTAGGGAGCAATGATCTATATGGTAAAATTCCTGATTCTATTGGCTCGTTGACCCAACTTCAAACCTTGCGAGTTCGCAATAATAGTTTGTTTGGAAATATACCAGCTTCACTCAAAAGTTGCAAAAGCTTGTGGTACCTTGATTTGGGGTTGAATGAGTTCACAGGGAATATACCAACTTGGTTCACACACTTGAGTATGGCCATCTTGTTAAGATCAAATAAATTCAATGGTATTATCCCATTACAAATATGTGAACTTTCAAGTCTTCTAGTACTTGACCTTGCAAATAATAAACTTTCAGGACCAATACCAAAGTGTTTATATAACATTACAACAATGGTTACAAACACTGTTGATGAAGGCTTGTTTATGTCTTACTTTCGTAATTGGTTTTTGGTTCCAATTTCTGTGAGATCAGACCTAGAGGATTTACCCTTGTTTATGAAAGGCCAAGAATTGAACTATTGGCATGCTTTGAAATTTGTGCACAGTGTTGACCTCTCTAATAATGACCTTTCTGGACCAATCCCTTTAGAATTGGTTTGTCTCAGTGCTTTGCAGTCTTTAAATTTGTCACATAATCGTTTGGAGGGAAATATTCCAAGTGGGATTGGAAACATGAAGCTTTTGGAGTCTCTAGACCTTTCAGGAAACCAACTTTCAGGTGAAGTTCCACAAAGCATGTCAAATTTGTCATTTCTAAGTTTCTTGAACCTGTCTTACAATCATTTCATTGGAAAAATTCCTCTGGGCACCCAACTTCAGAGTTTTGATGCATTTAGTTACATTGGCAATCCACAACTTTGTGGTGATCCTCTTCCAAATAAGTGCACTCAAGAAGGGACACCTTATTATGGCTTAAAATCAATGGAAGACAAGGATGATGATGATTTTACATCTTGGTTTGAAATGGGCATGGGAATTGGATTTGCTTCAGCATTTTGGGGCGTTTTAGGCATCCTCTTCTTTGTTAGGAGATGGAGGGATTCGTATTTCCGAGGCCTTGATAATCTTTATTTGAAAGTAAAGAGGATATGTTAAATGCAAGACAGATTTTACTTTTACCCAGGTATATATTGCTGTACTGGACTTGCATATTCTTGAACTGTTACATTTGAATTTATATTCATGTTTAGTAATGTTTGTTTTGGTAATTGATACTTACGAAAGTGACATCAAATTAATTCTTTAGTTTTATTTTTGTTAGTAAGTTAGTTCTTGAAGAAGATGATATTGAAGCCATTGATTATTATCCGTAGGAATAACTTGAAGTTGCTATTCAATTGTCACATCCCAGTTCTAATATTTAAAATTAGTTTATCGAATTAATATGAGAAAAAAAAAGTATTGATAGATTAAGTTTCTAAGTTTGATAAGTTGGATTAGGTTATGTTGTGCTTGCATTTCACATTTGTTTATGAAATGATACTTGACAAATACTAATGCTTTTCATGAATATGAATTAACTTTACATAGTTAATTATAAGAAGTTAATTTCAGTATCACTCATTTTTTTGTATATTTGGAAGTATAATTTTGATGGAGAATGAAAAGAAGAATATTTTCTTTTTAAAAAATACTGCAAATCATATCACATTTTATAGATATAAATAAAATATTAGGACAATAAATTTATGTTAATCTATTATTTTATGTTTAAAAAAGATTTATCAAAATAGAGAATATTTTTTGAAAAATATCTTTTTTTTTAATTTTTTTTACTTTCAAAATCCAACTCTCAAACCTGTTTTAAAGTTAATGACAAGATGAAATTATATGAGATAAGGATAAATTAAATCAAGGAGAGATTAAAATAAATTACAAAACAAATTATAAAATTAGATACAATAACAAGTAACAACAATAATAATTAAAGATTCTTTACCAGCGAAAACAATTTTTCATCTGTTAATAATTTTTTTAATTATAATCGGATAAATTTTTAGAGAAATTCTAATAAAAAATAGAATAAAAAAATTTATTTCATAAATTAAAAATAAATTATATTTTTCTATTTTTTAAAAATTTAAATAAATTTTTCATTTAATTTTTCTAAAACTTGAAAGATAAATTATTTTTAATTTATGAAAAAATTATTTATTTATTATATTAAGCTTTTTCTTGTATAAGGATTTTTCTAAAAATTTACCTAAATTGGATTATATCAAATTAAGTGTAAAATTATTAGTTCTGTAATTGCTTTAAATTTACTTACGACTCAGAATATTTTAACTAATGTAGTTAAAGAGTAAAAAGCTTATGAATAGGTATTATTTGAAAGAGCTTACAAAAAGTTTATAAAATTTATTTATTTTAATTAAATTTAATAATTGCTAAGTGTAGTTTGTTAAAATATTTTTGTTTTAACTTTATTTTAATAATTTCTTTTATCAAAATTATGTTATAAACTTTACTGTTATGAAATTTTTTGAATAAATGTTTACTAAACTATTTATCAAAATGCACCTTATATATGTTTTTTTTTTTTGTCTTAATTAAATATATCACAAGTATTCTTTTTATCTCTTATTTTAGAATAATTTTTATTAATATCAGTCATTAAGCAACTCATTTAAAAATGATAAGTTTTTTAAAAATAAAATATTTATTACACGAGTATTCTATATATCATATTTTAAAAATTTATAAATAAAAATATTTATAAATTTAATTAAAAATAATTATAAAAAATAATAAACTCTCATATAAGTCTAATTTTAAAAAAAAATTTAAACATACTGATAATAAATAAAATGTAATATTATTAAATTGTGAATATCTTTATAACACTAATAAAATATTTTTTATAATTAAATTTAATTAAAATATATAAATTAATCTATGTAAAATTGACTATGCCTATTTATTATTTTATATATTTGCAACAAAATTTATGTTTATTAAGCTTTAGAATACTTAAAAGTCACATATAATATCGGTAACAAAAATGATTAAAATGGATAATAGTACATGCTAAAAATAGAACAATAAATTAACCATAAATTACATTTAATAAAAAGTTATAAAATTAATTACAATATTTTATACATCTTAAAAATTTAAATAATAATTGATTTATAATTATTACATCTGAAGTATATTTAAAGAAAATTTATTAGAATTAATTATATATAAAATGTTTACATAAATAGCTATAACGGAAATAACAAATTGACAATAAATTGTATTTAATAAAAAATTATTAAAATTGATTACATAAAAAAAATTAAAAAAGCTCACCATAAATTTTAAAAATAAAAAAAATATTACTTAAAATTGTACAAAAATAGTCTCATAAAAATAAACAAACTAGTTACTATTTTATTAAAAATAAAATCATATAATTTATTTTAAGTCTTATTTAAATTTAAATGATATTGACTTAAATAATTTTATTAATTAGTTTAATATATTTAGTATTTGAAAGTGTGTATTAAAAATTAAAATATATTTGAAATAAAAAAACTACACACACTCAAAATCATAGTTTTGTATTGTATATTATTAAATTATTTTTAATAAAAAGACAAATAAAGTATAATACAGATAAAAATATAATATTTATTAAATTGATTTTTCATTTTCTAATATATTACCAAACATGTCTTTATCTCCACCTATATAAGTAATTTTTACATAATTTTTTAAAGCTTGCCAATAATTCTTCATATTATATTACTTTGTATTTGTGGATTACAATTAGGGATGATAATGGGTAAAGTATCCGATGGACACCTGCAAAATTTATTCACAATGGGTAGATATTTATCCGCTATATGAGTACGAGTATGAGTGTGAGAAAAATCCATAAATTTTAATGGGGATGAGTGTGGGTATGGGTATCTAAGTACCCATCCCGTCCCATACCCGCATATATATATATATATATATATATATATATATATATATATATATATGCTGTAACTTTATTCTATAATTATACATTGAATTTTTGTATTATTATTATTATATTACTTATATGAAGTTATATAAGATTAATATAAAAATATATTTAACAATAAAGTAAACCAAAAAATTTATTTTGGTTTATATTTTTAATAGAAAAATTTATTTACTATTTTATATTATTTAATTAGACTAATACAATTTAATTATTAAATAGTTAATATGAGATTAACTTTTTGTAAAATATTATTTATATATGACACACATAAATTTTTTTTCACACAAATATTTTTGTTAATAAAATCATATTAATGTTTAAATCATAAAGTGAATGATAAATAATAAATATATTGTAAATATTTTATAAATTTTACAATCACCTACATTACCATAAACTTATTATTTATTAATAATATTTAAATTTTATTTTTTATTTTTTATATTTTAATTTAAAATAATATTTTTCTATGCAACATATGTATTACAAACACAACTATAATCTATTGAATCTAAATAATATTATTCTTACTATTTATTCACGTTCAAAGAAGTTTTTGAAAAGATATAAATATAAAAAATTATTGTTAATTTTTATTTGTTAATATTTTTCAGATAAAAAAGTATAATTTTTTAATATATATCTATATTTTTTTATTATAAAATTTTATTATGAACATTTATCTTTTTTTCAAATTCTTTCTTTTAAAATTTATATACATTATAAATATTTAATTCATTAAAATAATTTTTCAAAAATTTGTATTTTTGATAAAATATTTTCGTATAGTATATGAGTTAAAAATACTAGTATTAATATATATATATATATATTATTTTAATTAAATCTATTATTTTTCTTATAATTTCAAATTCAAAAGTTAAAAAGAATATTTTATGTATCCACTTTTTTTTGTTAGTATTGAACTTCTTGACTCTAACTTTATTCTCATTCTCAATGTCTGTCTCATTAAAACCTAACAACTATGAAACGTTATTCATTAGAGATAGTTGTCAATACCGTCACAAGGGGTCACCAAGTGATCCCACACGAAGGGACAATCATTGTGCAAATCTATTTTGTTGTCACTCTGACATTGTCAATTGATCAAATCTCACACAAGATAGGGTTATTACTGACAAATAACTTGTGTGTTTAGTTTCGCTTATTGTTTCTAAGAATTTTAGTTTAGAAAATTATTATATTAAGATACATTTAAAATTTATGATATTTGAATATTTATTTTTTATCTATGCTTGTACCTTATTCGACAACTATATATTGAATTTTTGTATTATTATGCTACTTATATGAAGTAATATAAATATATTTTTTTAATAAATATTTTATTCTCAAACAAGCGCGGATAATGGGTACAAAATGGGTACGTGGGTATCCATAGGATACGGATACGGAGATTAATGTTCATACCAACACGGGTATGAGGCCGAGTACGGGTATTTTTTTAAAACGCGGGTACGAGGATTGGTACTATAGTACCCTACCCATACCCTACCCATTACCATCCCTAATTACAATTATGTAAATTCTCAAAAGTCATTTGTTTAAGCAAATATATATATATATATATATATATATATATATATATATATATATATATATAAGTTCATATATTTTATTTTGTTGCAAGAAATTATATAAAAGTATTTTTTATTTATTAAATAAATATAAAATTACATTATTTTTAAGTGGTATCATATATTATATATATTTTTATCTTATTAAATTTCTGTTAAGTATGTATTATAAGTAATGTTTTTATTTCTACATTACGATTAATAAAGATTTATGTGAATATTGATATTACAAAATGTTAATTTTATAGATTCATTCAGATATAGAAATTATATTAGTTTTTCTTTTTATGATAATTATTGATAATACTTTCATTTATTTTTTTCTAACTAAATTTTTAATCATGTATTGTCACTTTAATATTGAGATTTAAATTATGCACATACTATTGAAAATATTGATATTATAAGATTTGTGATTTTTTTTAAGTATGAGAATTTCAAAAAATTATGTAAAATTTTGATCATAGTAAAATAAAATAGTGATATGGTAATTTAAATTAATTTATTAGTATTTTTTCTTATTCATCCTTTAACTAAAATTAATTTTTAATTAAATTTTAAGAGTGGTGTTGTTTGTTTTTAAATGATAGATTAGTGGTTATAAATTTAAAAATTTTTAAATTAAAAGTAATTAATTATAATAATTGTTAGATTTGTATATTTAATATTTTTATTTTATAATAAATAAATAAATAAATAATAATATTTTAAATCTAACTTAAATTTGAATATTATATTTACTTTTTATATATAATTTGTTTTAAAAATGAATCAGAATTCTACAACTTTTTAATATTTCCTTCATATTATAAAAGATTCAAAGGATCGCAAGGATAATGTTTGTAAAATTGTAAAATGTGTGATTATAAGACGTGAGTTATAATAAATTGATTGATATAATTATAATACATATATTGTAATATATCAACGTGTGTAGTTATAATACTTGAATCGCGATGCATCGATTAATATAAATATAACACACGTATTATGACACTAATCTATGTAAAAATATATGAAATGACATAGTCTTAATGCATATATGCTGAAATATCAATGATTTAATGTTATAATATTTAATCTATTGTAAATTCCTTAGTATAATATATGAGCTAGTATTATTTTAGTGAATATTATATTTAATGATGTTTCTGTATGATTTGTTTATTTGTAAAATAAAGGATTTAGTGGGATGGAGAATACTTACTTTTACAAATTATTTTTTAGAAAGTGAAATTAAACAAATAAAAAAAAGTTGATTCAATTTAAAATCATATTCTTAGTAAGATTGTAAGAAAGAATTACTTTGTTAGGGTTTAAATTAATTTAAAAAATAGTAATAATTTTGATTAAGTTTTCATTTAAAATTGATAAAAATATGTAATCATTTTTATATTATTTATTTTGAATGTATAATGTTTTGATAAGTTTTATTGTAATTAATGATTTAAAATACATATGTAATATTTGGTAGTTAGCTATTTTAATTATAATTTATATTCATTTTTGTGTAGAAATTTATTATACTAAAAGACAGTATTATCTATGTTTTAAACTTAAACGTATGTTATACAAAATAAGTAAATTATCAAGATAAAAATTTTAGTTTTTACTCTATTTATAAATTTAAAATTTTAAAACTATTTCTTGTAATATTTTTGAAACTTTTAATTTTTATTATAAATTAAATAAAAGAAATGTGAGTTTTACTTATTTTAAAATTCTTATACCATAAATATAAAGAAATATATTTTACTTTTCCTTCTTGTTATAAATTATTATCTATATTAAATGAGAAATTAAGAATGTTACACATATTAATTTTTAAAATTTTATAAAAATATTTTTTCCAATACTTTCAATATTAATACTTCAAATTATATTTATTTATTAATATTTTATATTCTAACTATGTTGTTATTGAAAATATTTATATTATACTTGAATTTTAAATGCTTTAAATTTTTTTTTTGAAGTATTCAATGATATAGACTTACAATTTATTCTCAAATTATATATTAAATTATGTGCAAAATAAAAACTAAAATAAATATATTTTTGTATTGATATAATTATTTATAATATCATATTTTAAAAATTAATACTTATTTAAATTTTTTAAAAAATAAAATTAAAATCACTAATTATTAATATACTTTTAATTACTATAAGTCAAGTTTAAATAAGTAATTTTAAAATTATAAATTAATAATTGTATATATAATTTATTAAATAAATTTATTTTAATATTTATTTCACTTGATAAATGAAAATTAGACTTCATTCAAATGCATCTTACTTTAGTATAATACTAAACCCATTATTTGTGAAAAAATATTTTTTGTTATATTTTACTCATTAGTATATTTTTTTATGTATTTTTTTTATTTTAAAATATTTAATGACAATAATAAAAAATAAATTTACATTAATTATATTAAAAAATAATTAAATTATTTACTGTTTAATTTCATTTTTACAATTCTTTTAATTTATTTTTCAAAAAGTATTTTTTATGTTTATATTAATTAAAAGAATAAAATTTTTTAATGTTGAAGACAATGAAAAATATATAAAATATACCAAAAAATTTCATAAAAATATAAAAAAATATTGGTATGCATAAATATATTTATTAATTTGTAATTAAATTTATGATTATTAAGATTTAGAATATTTAAAGTTACATTTAAATCAAGTTTAATTATTCTATATTATATATATATATATATTATTTTAAAAACATTTAATTTTTTTATATTTTTTTTATCTTTCTATTTTATTAAAAACAATTATTTTTAGATTAAATTAACTAATAAAAATATAAATATATTTGTGCAAATTCTGCAACACACAAATATATTTACTAGTATAAAAATAAGAAGATAAATGAAAAATTTGTAATATTTAATATATGTGATTGGATTGATTGTAAAAAATTATTTTAAAAATATAATTAACAATATGAAATATATATATATATATAAATATATATAAATATATATATATATATATATATATATATATATATAGTAGTAAGACCTGTGTGTGTTAAGGTAGTAAGGCTGATTTGACGATGCTGTATTCAAAAGAAAAGTAAGAACGTAAGAAGCTAGTGGCTATGGTAATGACATTTAAAAAAATATTTCACAAATAACCAGATCTAGAAGAAAAAGCTATAAAAGATCTAACAATATATGTTTTTATGAAACTAAATGAGGGTGATGAAACAGAGGTTTATATTTATAATGTCTAAACTTCTTCACTCCTTCTCCCAAATTTCTCTTCGCTGAGGTTCTAGCTCTTCCTCCTCTTCAACAAAAAACCTCCTCTTTAATGATCAGGAGAAATAGTCTCCTGAAATTACCCCAAAATATAACCTCTTTGACGAAGAAGTTCGTTTCAAAAAAATTAATCAAAGCATGAATAACTGGACCATTCCAGAAATTCTTCAGGATACATTATATGTTCTTGAAGAATAAACGAAAAGAAACAGTTCTGATTACATCATCAAGACTGTAGAAAATAACATTCCCCTAGGTCAAGACATAGGAGAAGAATTTCACCTATTGTCAAAAAATTCGATTAATGATTATAAAAGAAAATATAAATACCTTCATATAAGATGTGTTCAAATTACTATTAAACTGCTTATAGACATAAGCATAAATGTCGTTGTCTTAATGTGTCTTAGAGATACTCATCAAAATAAGTTTGAAGACTCTCTTATAGGAACAGTAGAAACCAGTTTAGGTCAAGGACCAATCTATTTTAACTATTTTCCTAACAAAACAGTGAGTCTCATAGATGTTAATATTCTAGATTCTCCCTTTCTCAACATTTGCTTTCATGGTTTAGACATGAAAGAGGGATCTATTCTCGCAGTTCTTATCTATAGGATCCAGTACAAGGTCATGAATTCTTGTGCATCTAGAGTCCTTTTCAAATCCCAGAAAAATGACACTACTCTGTTTATCACTGATATGACAAACGCTAATATCTCTCTTCTTAGAATCATCAAATGGGATGAAGTTACTCTCCCTGAAAAATAGGTTATGGACAAGGCTATGCCACGCATCCCTAGACCTGCTCCTCAAATTCAAGACATTTATCAGAATAATTTTGGAAAAGTCAAATTAACTTTTGATAGGAGAAACTCTTTCTCTTTTAGGATTGATGCTTTCAGCAGACAGTCCAATTTTGCATCTGCAAGGAGATCATTCTCCTCCAGATCCTAAACTTTTAGATCTGAGATACCTAGATCTGTTGCACATGATTCTTCTCATATAAACCTATAAGGTTTATATACCTTTTCTAGAATCCTTAGAACTATTTATCAAACTTCTGATAAAGAGGATGAAAATCAAAGTATCCAATCTTCAACTTATTCCTCTCTTAATGAGTCTTATAATATTGTCTCATAAGTTTATTATAGATAAGGAAACCCTTAGAAAATATTTCTATTCTGAGGATTGGAAACCTCAGAGAAATTGGAGAGAAGGAGCGAAGAAGTTTAGACATCATAAATATAAACCTCTGATTTATCACCCTCATTTAGTTCCATAAAAACATGTACTGTTAGATCTTTTATAACTTTTTCTTCCAGATCTGGTTATTTATGGACTTGTTTTTTTGAAATGTCTTTACCATAGCTACTAGGTTCTTACGTTCTTACTTTTCTTTTGAATACAGTATCGTCAAATCAGCCTTACTGCCCTTAACATACACAGGTCTTACTGCTGTAGCCCTATTCAAAAGAAACTAAGAACTTCTGTATGCTTCCAGTAATGATATTTCAAGAAAATTTAAATTGTACATCATAGGCTAATATCCCCTCCCACACACACATATATTACATAATATAATAATTATGATAAATACATATTTTTGTATTAATATAATTATTTATGATATCACATGCTTAAAATTAATGTTTATTTAAAGGTTTAAAAAATTAAGTTAAAATTATTAATTATTCATATACTTTTAATTACTATAAGTTTAAAATTTAAATATGTAATTGAAAAATAAAAAATAAATATTTTTATATAATTTATTAAATAAATTTATATTAATTTTTGTTTCAATTTACTTAAAAAATAAAAATTAGACTTCATTCAAATAGATATTATTTTAGTATAATACTAAATTTCATTGTTTATTAAAAATCATTTTTTTGTTTTATTTTTATTCATTAGTGTATATTTTTTTATGTATTTTTATTTTCATTTAAAAATATTTAATAACAATAATAATATAATAAATTTACATTACTTATTTTTAAAATAAATAAAAAATTTTACTATTTAGTTTCACTTTTACAATTCTTTCAATTTATTTTTAAAAAAATTATTTTTATTTTTATATTAATTAAAAGAATAAAATAATTATTGTTGAAGACAATAAAAATATAAAAAATAAAAAATTATATAAAATAAACTATTTATCAGATTTATTAATATAATTATATTTGATATTAGTCAGTATAATAAAATTTTACTATTACATATTATTTATATTTAAATTATTTTTTATTTTCAAATAACATAACTATGACCTCTTATATTAATTTACATAATAATTACAAAAATTAGTGTAAAAATTTTATTAAATAATGACTATAAATAAATATATATACTATAAAAATATCTTGACTTATCAGAGTTAATAAACTAAATTACTAATTTTCTCTTATAACTTTTATGAAATATTTATTGTACTTTTTATATTTGTCTATAATAAAAAGAGTCAATGAAAACTTAAATTAAAATTAATAAAGATAAAAAATTTATGTAAAAATATTTTTTTAAAAAAATAAGAAAACAACTAACTTTAACTATTTTTATTATTTTAAATTAAAGTACTTAATAAAAAGAATCAAAGGAAGCAATATAGATATTTTTTTATAGTTTTTAATTCAAGCCCAAAGACTTTAGCCCAAAGCCCACCCCTATGAAGCCCTAAAATAATCTATTTAACTTTGACCATAATTTTATTAAAAAAAATATAGTTAGACTTTAAATTATTTAGCCTAAAATATGTGGGTCAAGTAAGGATGTCTTACAGGTTAGTTCTGACCTTGAAAAACACAATTTTTTTATGTTCTAATATTATCTCCTTACGATTAGAGTGATGCATGATTTATGAGGGAACTCATGCTATCTCCTTGCACTCATGACTTGAACTTCAAAGGTGTAATTCATCCATAGAGAGGTTGAACATGGTGCATGATTAGCTTGGGAGAACACATGCTTTCTTCTCCAGTTTCATGTCATTGATTCCAACCCTAATTATTAAGAGGTATTCAGAAGTATTTATTACCTTTTACATTATTTTTTTTTATGTGAGAGTGGTATTAGTAAGGATGGAAACAGGTCAGACCGCCTGACAGGGGCCTGTGGCCTGGCTTGATTTAGGCCTGGCCTGACCTGACCTTTTTAATAAACAAATCAGGCTTAGGCTTTTTTTAAAGCATGTTTAAGTTAATGAGCCAGACTTGAGCTGTTTATAAAGCTTGTTAAGCCTGACAGGCCAGCCTGTATAAATATATATATATATATATATATATATATTATAATTTAAAAAAAGAGATGTTAAAATATATTAAAATAATTAAGTTATTTAATAATATATTTTTTATATTCTTAATTTTGTTATTATTAAATAAATATATTATGTTATAATTTTATTTATTTATAATTATAATAAACAGAAATTATATAAATTTATTTAATAATAAATTATTATATTTATTATATTTAAATAGTTTAAAAAATAGTTAAATCTTTGAACAGGAATAAGACGTAATCAAAACTAAATGAAATAAAATTTAAAAATAAAATAATAAAATAATATTAACATATTTTTTATACTCTTAATTTTATTATTATTAATTTAATTATTTAATTATTATATTAATATATTATGTTATAATTATTTTTATTTATAATAAATAGAAATTGCTTAAATTTAAATTATATTTTATTTAAAAGTAAAAATGATAACAAAATAAAATAAAAAATTTATTATAATATATATATATATATATATATATATATATATATATATATATATAATCAGACTATGTAGTAAATAATATACATAATATAATTATAAATAAATTATATAATAATATATATTTTTGTAACTTGAATGTGTTTTAATTAAATTATTAGTTAATTTATCAATTTATATGTAATAAATAAGTATGTGTTTTAATTTATTGTATCAGTAATAAACTAATAATTTTTATATTACATTAATGTTATAGTGTAATTAATTTTAAGTTTATTTATTAATTTAAAATAATAAATTAATGAAACAAAAAAATTAAATATTTTATAATTTTTTTTAATTTAATAGTTATTATTGTTGTCATTATATATATATATATATAGTACATTAATTTTAAATTTTTATATTAAGTTTTATCACAATAAAAATTTAGAAATATAAGTTATTTTAATTTAAATATAAATTTTAATAATTCTTCTTATGCTCATATGTTATTTTTCTGCATCTATAAATTTTATAATATAAATATTTTTTATTTATAATTTTTATAATGACGATATTTATTTATTTTTTAAAATATAATATTTTTTTAGCTGATTCAATAAATTTTGTAAGTGTTATTTTTTATTATCAATTTTATGTGGTTACTGTATTTTTATTTATTGAATATAAAATATCTTTATACAAACAAAATATAATTATAAAAAAATAATTAAAATAATTAATAATTTTATAAAATTAAATTGAAAAAATAAAAATATAAAAATTCTATAATATGAAAATATTTATAATTAATGCTCAAATAATATTTTAAAAATTATTTATAAAATTGTATAAAAATTATTATAATTATTTAATAATTATCAATAATACAAATAAAAATTTAAATATATGTAAACTAATTTGATAATAAAATAATTATATTTTTATTAATATTATTCAATAACAACAATCATTATAAATTTTTAATATTATACAAATTTTATTTTATTTTTTATCTTTTCTTAAGCAATTTTATTGCTATAAAATTTATAATAAAATTTTTTATTGATTGTATTTATTACATCACAACAAATCACAAACATAGCACAATTACATGCATGTGAGTCAAAACTGCTATCGCACTTACTTTTTATTCTTATTTTCATATGATTTATAGTTACCTTAAATATAAATATGAGGTAAATTATTATATTTGTTTGAACAAGCTGAAGAGCAGCAAAGTCTTTGAATAAGCTTAGAACGTAATCAAAATTAAAAAAATTAATATTTTAAAAAAATAATATTATATTAATTTATTTTTTATATTCTTAATTTTATTATTATTAACATTTAATTATTATATTAATATATTATGTTATAATTTTTTATTTATAATAAATAAAAATTATATTATATTCAAAACTAAAAATATTTATACACGATTACAAGTGTTTAAAAAATATTTATTTAATTATAAATTATTATATTTGTTATATTTAAACAAGCTGAAAAAGAATAAGACATGATCAAAATTAAACGAATTAAAATTTAAAAATAAAATATTAATATTCTTTTAATAAATTTTTTATATTTTTAATTTTATTATTATTAATATTTAATTATTATATTAATTTATTATGTTATAATTTTTTATATTTATAATAAATTAAAGTTGCTTAAATATATATTATATTTTATTTGAAAGAAAAAATTTATAAAAAATGATAAGAAAATAAAATAAAAAATTTATTATATAACAAATAATATAATTATAAATAAACTATATAATAATATATATTTTTGTAACTTGTACGTGTTTTAATTAAATTATTAGTTAATTTATCAATTTATATGTACTATATAAGTATATGTTTTAATTTATTGTATCAGTAATATTTTTTATATTATATTAATATTATAATGTAGTTAATTTTATGTTTATTTGTTAATTTAAAATAAAAAATTAATAAAATAAATAAAAGAAAATATTTTGTAATTATTTTTTTAATTTAATAGTTATTATTATTGTCATTATTTATATATATATATATATTGCATTAAGTTTAAATTTATTTTTTTTAAAATATAGTAATTTTCTTTTAATTGATTCAAGAAATTGTGTGAATGTTATTTTTTTTTATCAATTTTATATGTTTACTGTAACTTTATTTGTTGAATATAAGATATTTTTAAACAAACAAAATATGTTCCTAAAATAAAACTAAAATATTTACTATTTATATAATTTTTAAAAAATAAATAAAGAAAAATATAAATATAAATTTTATTAATATAAAATATTTATAATTAATACTTAAATAATATTTTAAAAATTATTTATAAAATTATATTAATATTATTATAATTATTTAATTATTATTAATAACATAGATAGAAATTAAAAAAAAATATAAACTAATTGAATAATAAAATATTTATATTTTTATTAATATTATTTTTTTTATAACAGGCTTTGTTAACAGGCTTCAGGCCAGGTCAGGCCACTTAAACAGGCCAGGCTAGGCCACTTAAACAGACCAGGCTCAGGCCTAATAATTATGTAACAGGCCAGGCCTGTTTAGAGTAAAGCCTGACCTGACTTGGCCTGTTTCTATCCCTAGGTATTAGACTAATTATGATAATAGCTAGAGTTAGGAAATTATATAATGCATTATGAAAAGTAGCCTTTCCACTTTGGGTTTGTTTCATCATTGTCTAATCCATTTTAGGTAGGAATTTGCATGTTATTAAAAATTGACTTCTTTTGTATATTATTTTTTAAGATTTTTTTATGTACTTACCTCATCATTTTCGTTTTCTTTTTCAAAATGATTGGCTTGTATTGTGTACATTGAAAGTTGGTTATAACAAAAAAGAAAAATGATCATGCTACTATTTGTAGCAAACTTTCTGTTTGTTATATAGATGAATTAGAAATGATGTCATTGATGACAATCTCTATCAAAAAAAGGTAAATGATAAACACTTATTGGTTTCAAGATATCAATGCATAGATTTCTTTTTAAAACTCACTTTACTTTTTCTTTCTTTGTTCTTTATGGACAAAAGTTAATTAGTTTACTTATTTTTCTTTGTTATGTATTTCTCTTGATCAATAACACATAATCACTTATTTTTCCACCTTGATCTAGTTATTGACAAATGAATTAATTTTCATATACATATTTGAGATTAATAACATGAAATTATTTGCAGTCATCTTAAGTGAGATACACATTTATCATATAAGTATGTTTGATTTCATTTATCAATAGTTAAATAGCTAAAATTTTGTATGAGTAACATTCAAAATTACTTCAACTTTTCCATTAGATAGCTTCTTTATAGGAAAGTCTAGTCTATTAATTATGTGTTTACAATATTATCAACCAATTCAAAGCATAAAACCTTTTTACAGTGATATAGTAATATTCTTACTATATCAAAAGGTATTCTTGAAAATGAGAAGTTAGTATCTTTTTAAACCTTACTAGAACATCAAAGAGAAAAAGTATTCTTGAAAATGAGAAGTTAGTATCTTTTTAAACCTTACTAGAATATCAAAGAGAAAAAGAGAGCTAGAAAGAAAATTTTACTAATCACAGTAAATTGATATGCTTTCTATATATTTTGTAATGTGAGACTTTTGAGTTTGAACTTTTTCTAGGCTTTTTTCTCTCCTATGCTTTTGGTTTTGTTTGCTCGTTGGGCTAGTTTTTATTTTAAAGATAAGAGTATGTATTATGATAATCTTGTTTGCTCATTGGGCTGGTTTTGTTTGCTCATTGGGCTAGTTGAGCGAGAAACTTTCTCCTATAAGCGAGAACACCAAACAAAAGAATTACCTAATTTTTTGATAATCTTGCCTGAGTAAGACTTAGTCCAAAGAGCTCTCACTTTTTCTTAGGCAAAAGGACAATTTGGGCAATATTGTCCCATTCTCGCCTGAGCAAGAGTGCTCTACAGCGAGTGGTCCAAAATGACCAGTCTCGTTTGAGCGAACCTGTAATTTTCATAATTTAAAAAATGTTCTATTTAAAATAAAAAATAAAAATAATAATTAAAATAAATATGCAATACAAAAATAAGGATGTTACATCTATGACTAAGATTTTGAATATAGATGATAAAGTTATTTCTAAAACTCATCGTGTTATTTAGAAGTGTTGAAATAACTAATAAACAACTTTAAAATGTTTAAAAATATTTTACTAAAATTGTTGTAGATAAAGATGATGTTGAAAAGTGTTTGTGCAAATATTGTGACTATGATTATGCTATCAGGAAAAATCTTAAGACAAAAAATCACTATAGTGTTTCATGTTTAAGTCTTCATGTTTTAATTTATAAAAGTATTCTAAATTCAAATATAAATGTAGTTCCTACTAAATATGTAAAATTTGGAGTGAGAAAAATTAACCAAAAACTTTACGTAACATCCTTACATAAGTCATATCTAAACATGATCTTCCTTTCAATATTGCAGAGAATGATATAATAAAAAAATGACTTAATTATGTAAATTTTAATGTTGTATTGCCCGGTAGGAATATTATTGTATCAAATAAAAAAAATTACATTACAGAGAAGGAAAAAGTCAAACAACTCATGTTTAGTATTTCAAACCGAGTATATCTCACCTGTGATGTTTGGACAGTAGCTACTAATGAGATTTATATTTACTTAACTGTTCATTTTGTTAAAGAGAAATAAAGATTAATAAGTAAGATTCTTAATTTTTGGCAAATAAAACATCCTTACATTGAATTAAAAGTCAATTTATTTGATTGATTGAAGTCGTGGAAAATTGATAAAAATGAAAATTTTTTTTTTATTACTAAGATAATGCTCGGCCAATTGATAATATGCAAGATATTTTGAAGAATCATATTTGTTTGCAACATAGTTTGTTGTTTGATGATGAATTTTTTTCATTGTGTTGTTTAGATCATATACTTAATTTGATTGTCTAAAGGGTCTAAAAGTAGCTAACACAACACTTTTTAAAATTAGAGAGTTAAGTACATGAGAGTGTTATATCAAATAATGGTTAAATTTTAAGATTATATGTAAAATACTAAAATAAACACAATAATTGGGTTGAGATTAGATGTATTTACTTGGTGAAATTTGACATATTTGATGACATACTTGATGCCTAAGAGTACAATCAAGTATGAAATTTTTTTGATATTTTTCAAGTAGTTGATAGGAATTATAAATATTGTCTATCATGTAAGGAATTGAAAAAATAAAAAAAAATCATGTGAATTTTAGAGTCATTTTATAATACTAAAAACATGGTATTTGAACTAAATCTTAACTTTTCAAAGATTAAATCTTAATAAAAAAATTTATAAAGACTTATTCTAAAAAACATAATTAAGCTTTGTTTATATTAATATATTATATTTTTAATTTGTGATACTTGAATTTTGTTTGAAAGAAGTTATTAATAATAATAATTTTTGCAGTAAAAGAGACTTAATATAATGGGCCAATTGGGTGCTACTCCATCTTACTCCCACGAAAGCACTTTAGTGCAAGGAAATTGCTAGTTGCTTGATATTATTTTATGTTTTTGAATGAACTTGTCCTTTTTGTTTCAATGTTAAATGTTGTAGCCTAACGTCTATTGTTATTTTTTATTATGATTGATCTTTCTTTTTGCTCAAAGATGTATAAAATTGTTAAAATATTTTCTCATTCTATTACTTCACCGCATTTAAAGAAACTTATTCTATTGTCCACATATGTCACAATTTTACAAGCTTTGCATGTTGGTCTTCCAAGGAAACTTCTATTGACAAGAAGATCTAGACAACATAGGTTGTAGAATAGGATATGAGGAAAAGGGCATAGAAGCAGGAAAAAATATTGATATGACATAGGGTGTAGCATGGGTTGCATCTAGCATTAGAGTGCTTAACTCTATTAATCTTGCTCTCTCTTTGAGCTTAAATGGTAGTAATTTATAGAAACTTGGATACCACCTTTTGTGCTAGTCTGTTTCAGCGACGTTCTTCAAGTGAAGCCACTTTGCAATGAGGTTGGGGTTGGCAAGAATCACATATCTAAGAACTTTGATTGTTGTCACTCCTATTGAATCATGGTTTTGTTTCCTAATCTTATGATATCTTAACTTTTACTTGCACCGTCTATCTCTTAAATTTGCTACTTATTTTTATTATTATACATACTAACCATTTTCTTCCTTTTATTTTTTGAAAGTTCTGCATATGACGTAAGTTAATATGATAGCTGGCCAAATGATGCTTTTGATGTGGTAAGTGGTAACACTTCAAAGTCATGGGAAAGACTTGATGTGTGAGTTTCCTTTTGTTTACACTAACTTTTTTTTGCTACTTTCAATTACTTCCTGTAGTTTCTACCATGCTATATTATGCTCATCTCTTTTTACAAACAAATCATGATATTGCCTTTAGATCTTCTTGCTGATAGACCTCCTAAGATACACAAATCAATGTCAATTGCTTGCATTGACTGAGGTGGTGCTTTTTTGTTTTCATGTATTCTTATTTGGTTGGATCCAATTTCTCATGCTAAGGTATGGAAACAATTTCTGAGGCCAAATAAGCTTTTTTTTAACAGTCGTACGAGTGAGTGATGGAATTATTTTTATTACTTATCAACACAATTTTCAATAAAAAAATACCATTTTTAATTTCTTAATACACATGACTAAAAAAATTGATTAGTACGATCTTATATTAAATGTTACTTATAACCTTAAAATAATAAATATGTTTATTTGTAATATTTTTTTTTCCAGATGAACTTCTTAATGTGTTTTATGAACATATATTAAAAAATAATTAAAAAATAAAATTAATCTATTTGTTCTTTAATTTTAAGATAAAATTCAATTTAGTCTTTTAACTTTTTTTATTTACTTTAATTTTTTAACTTTTACAAAAGTTTCAAATAAGTCTTTTTCTATTAAAAACCTTTAATCGCAGTATAATATTTTATCCTCTTATGTCACATATACTATGTGATATTATTTATTATTTTTCTTTTTATATCTTTGACCTTATCTTGGGCATCTCTTTCTTTTCTTTCTTTCATCTTCATCTCTTTGTAGTTAAAATTTTATCTTATTGCCATCAATATCAATCATCTATTCTAAATCTCAAATTATAAATAAATTAATTTTTTAAATTTATTTTTTATCTCTAACAAATTTGAATGCAAAAAAATCTTGTTTTTGTATTGTGCTTTAAGATCTAAATCACTATATTCTTATTAGTAAAAGTTTCAGAAGTTATGATAACATAAAAAATTAATAAAATAAAAAATATGAATATTTTTTTAATCTGTTGAAGATGAAAAATGAATATTTAAAAAATTAGTCTATTTATAGTTTAAAATTTAAAGTGAGTATTCGATGTTAGTATTTTTTGAGTATAAAAAATAAAAATAAAAAAGAGAAAAAAAAGGAAGAGATATATCAAAAATTTAAGAAAAAAGATGATAAACAGAATTTCACAATACACATGACACAAAATAATAAATTTTTTTAATAAAATTAAATTATTTAATAAAAAAGAATCTATTTAAAAGTTTTATAAAAATTCGAAGATAAAAATAAATAAAAAATTAAATTAAAAGACAAAAAAAAAAATAAAATTATAAAGCGTCGCTGCAGAGGTAACCCTACCCGATTTGGGCCAGTTACGGTGCTACTAAATAAATGACAATCCTCGGTGCTATTAAATAACAACACTCCGTGCCGAAGAGAGTGAAACAGAGAGAAAACAAAAAATGAGTTTCTACTGTGGGATGAAGACAATTTCTATTTTTCTCTTCTTCTTTCTTGTTTCGGCATTAGGTATTCTTCTCTTCTTCTTCACATTCGTTCTTTCCACTCTGTCCACCTTAAAATCTATAATTGCAACACCTCTTTCCATGGTTCTTCATTATTCTCTGCTTGATCCGCAATTACTTCAGATCTTGTTAATTCTTCGCTTCAATTCACCAATGCTTGCGATTCTTTTTCCTCATTGATAATTTTTCTTCGTTTTTTGTGTTTTAGTCTCTGGGAAGAAAGATGGTGATGTAACTGAGTTGCAGATTGGCGTGAAGGTAACATGTTATTTGATTAAGACTAATGTCCTCTCTTTTACAGTCGAGGTTTAAGGTTTTGAATAAATTCTATGGAGAATTGAGAAAAAAATGAGTTTTCATAAAGTGCTTTTTTTTTGTTAAAATTCATTGCTTGATATGTGTTTTTTTAAGTTGATCCCAGTAGATGTAATGGGTATTGGCTTGCCTTGAGGGATTCCAAATTGTTGGAAAATAATTGACTGTGAGTGTAACCACATTGAACAATCCGAACATTTGTGAGGAAACTGTACAAGTATAGTTTCCTTAGCTTAGCTGCCAAGTCAAATGGTATTTTTGTATAAAATAGTAGCATGCAAATGTAATCCAGTGCATTTCCTTGGACCTATAGGTATTGTGAATCGTAAGTTGTAATCAGGTTTGTGTAGAAGAGCAGTTAAAAGCTTTGGATGGGGTAGAATGTATTGTAACAATGTTATGCTTTGAAAATGGTTAAAGTAATACTTGGGCTTTTAGCGGATAACTGATTGAGTCTGGCTATAGCTTTGAACGATATAGCTAGTGGGGTATACTGTTCTTTCAGAGGAGGAAGTTAAGGTCCAGTTATGGAGTTTACAGATATATGCTGTCTGCTGCAAGGTTGTGAGTTAATGTTGGTAGATTGTTATTAAGGATAGAAATAAAAATGTATGGTAATTTGTTATAGATATTGAAACAGGAAAATATTATATTTTTTCCCCAGCAAATGATGCAACATTCTCAATTTTCAGCAGGTTGCTTACTATTAATGCTCTCTGTTTCTTTCAGCATAAACCAGCATCATGTGAAGTTCAGGCACACAAAGGTGATAGAGTCAAAGTACACTATCGAGTGAGTAGTTTCTCAGGTTTATGCCTTCTTCTGTTAAGGTAAACTTAAGCAATTACCACAATTGAATGTTTGGGAGAGGGGAAGGATGACAGAACCAAAGCATAATGAAGGTAAAGGAAGGAGAAGAGGATCGGAAGTTAAGTAATAAGTAATAACTAACCAGTTTCCTTCACTTTGTTTGAATGTTTAAAACCTCAAAATTTGGAAAATTAAAAATGTTCATTAAAATAAACAAGGGTGGGTTTCAGAGGGTCACATGACAGTCTCTCATTTTTCTTCCTCTCATTTTTTTTTTAAAATTCCTCCATCCAAGTGAAAGTTTCACTTAAAAACTTCTCTCTGAAATTACACTAGATATCTATATAGTAAGAAGCATACATATGGATATGAAGACACAACAAAACATGGACAAATTGAACATGAATGCTATTTTTTAAAACTACCCTCTTTCATTGTCTTTTTAAAACCTTACACTAACCTCTGCAATATTCTGAAAACTTATGCAGACATTCATTGAATTTCATCTAAATTTTATACACTTCACCAGTGAACAGAGGTGTGAATGGATTCAAAAATCATGCAAGTGACTGTAATTTACTCTGAAAATTATATAAATACATAACACAATGGTATAGGTAATTATGAAAAAAATCAATAAACTAGTGAAAAGATGGCTAAAACTTGTCTATATATAACTAGTGAAAGAATATAAAAATTGTTAATAGTAAATTATTTATTTATTTTAAGAGTGCAGTTCAAGAGTTACATTGGTGTTTTGACCTGACCTGTGTCAAACTAAGACATGGGCACTGCTCCTTTCTTTGTGCATGAATTCTTGTAGATTTGAGAGATTACCTATAATTAGGTCCTTATCTTGTGTTCCTACCTCTGAAGAAGTTAATAATATGAATTTCATCTGCTAAAATATTTTTGAGAAATGAAATTTGTACAAGGAACAATTTATTGACAACATTTGTTGATCCTTTAATTTTTGTGAAGCATTTTTGAGTGAAAAAAGATAAAATTAGAGGGACAGAGATAAATGATACTGTGTCAATTACAATGTTTAAAATTCAATGTTCAAACAATAGAACTCAATATTTTTAGTCTTGTGTGGATTTAATGTCACTTTCTAGAAGTAACATTATTTAACTGTGCATTTTCTTCTTGATCTTCCTTGGTGGTTTATTCTAATCTGGTTAGTAATCTGACACACCCCATTGAAAGAATAATGGGATAGGGAAGATGTCTGAAACATAATCATTATTGCAAATCACCTAAAGTATTACTTGGGTATCCTTGCTTTTGTTCCTATTGAGTTTCAGGCAAACCATTTTAGCTTTTTAAGTTACATACTTTAAGGAACTATTATCATTTTAAATCTCATTTCATTTGTCCATGTGATTAGGGATCATGTATTCACTTTTTTCTTTTGTCAATCATGTTCTTGCATATTAATATATATTCACTTGTGTTTGCAGGGAAAACTCACTGACGGAACTGTTTTTGATTCTAGCTTTGAAAGAAATAATCCAATTGAATTTGAGCTTGGTAGTGGTCAAGTGATCAAAGGTATGTTGTGCATAAACAACATTTGTCTTTTCATTACTAATAATGGTGGTAATCGACTAGCTGCTATGCTTGCTTTCTCAATTATTGAAAATAAAAATTAATAAATAGATAAAACAAAAGAGAAAAAATTTGCTGCAAACTGTAAAATAATTGCTTTATTTGAGAACAGTGCTTTGCGTGGGAAAATTAGAAATTGGCATACTTCAATCCTTTTTTACGTGCTAAATATCTTGAGACAGTTAGTAATTTGTGATTCAGATCATGATGCAAAATCGCTTAGGGATAAAGGAACAATTCCAAAAAAAATATTTGAAAGAGAAATGTTACTTGTATTGTTGAATGATTAAAAGGAAAATACATGAATGATATTTTTGTCCACAAAGCAAGGCTCCTAACAAAGAGCTACAGCTCTCTATCTCCAACGAATTCCATAATCTTTTCTGGTTTTCCCAGATACCACTCTTTCCTCACTCCATCCTAATATAACAGAAAATCACTCAAAACCACCTTGGGCCAAACTTTCTAGTATAACAGAAAATCTCCACCGTGCTCTTTCTAGTATCTTCTGTTAGCACAACTCCAGGCTTATAAATCATTACATCCTTTAGATTATTTAATTTATGTCCACCTATTATATGGGCTTTATACTAACATACGTGCATGGCTGTATTTATATAATCATGCTAAGTTTGAATGATGTAATTTCATTACAATTACTGGTTTGTGGGGAATTTTCTTTCAAGATTGAGGATTTCATGATAACTCCGTCTCTTCTACGCAGGGTGGGACCAAGGATTATTGGGAATGTGTCTTGGTGAGAAGCGGAAGTTGAAAATACCAGCAAAACTTGGCTATGGAGAGCAGGGTTCCCCACCCACTATTCCAGGTAATTTATCATGCTGATACTGATAGGAATGCTCAAAAGCCAAAACCTATTTCTAGTTTTTAGTAAAGTTAATGTTTAACTGCTAGATAATAATTTATAGTTAATGTTCCTCACCTGTTAGCGTGGACCACCAGATTGGTCTCCCATGCTACATTAGCAGTTCTGATTCCTGTCTCCTTAATATTATTATTATCCCACTTTAAAGCTTTAGGTGAAAAGTGCAACGTGCCTTTCTATGTAAATCTAGTTTAGATCATATTTATTTACTAAACTTTTTCATACGGAACAAAAAAAAAATTCCTATAAGATGGCGTTCGGTAAACAATGTTAAAATAATGGCGTTTCCTTGAATATTCAATTTTATACATCTCACTATATTGTTGATATAGGCTTATATATAACTTGTAACTGACAGGTGGGGCAACACTTATATTTGACACTGAGCTTGTGGGAGTGAATGACAAAAGTTTAAGCGAAGAAAAATCATACTCCGAACTGTAGACACATCAAAAGAAATGGAAAGTTAGACTTTTGGCTATTTTATTAGCTTATTTTGTTTCTTAATAATGCTTTGATCGCTAAGGTTTGACTGTTTAATGCTGAAGCTAATTTAAAAAGATTTGGCTGGTGTACCGTATCATTCGAAATCATCTATCTCTTGTAGTATTTATTAGCTATTATGATTTCGTGAGAAGTTTCATGGTAATGTTTGTCATTTGATCTGGTATGTTTTGGCCTCATAATTTCATGTTGTCAAGTTGGATATATATAGTTCAACATACAAAGACAATCTATTAAAAAAGGTAAAATAAATTTAAATATGATATAGTTTTTATCTACTCCCATCAGTATTTTTAATAAAACTCCTTTCAATTAAATCACACAATGAAAAGTTGTTAGAAATAATTATTAGTGTATTGATTTTTTTAAAATACATTTCAAGTTTTCTTCTATTTGAAGATAATTTTTATTATTATATTAATTGTTCATAGTTTAAAATGGTTCAATAATAAAGGTTAAATATGTAAAAAATAAAAAGTGCTCTTAAAATTTTATAAAAAAGTCTTCAATGATTATTAAGATTTATTCTAAGTTTTTACAAAAGGGATTGGAGTACTCTATAATAAGCGTTAGTAAATTAGGGAACGAGTAAATATAAAATATTAGAAATTAAGTAAGATTACCTTCTTTTTTATTTATTTGTCAAAAGAAAAAAATTGTACAAATAAAAAATTTAAATAATTTTTTTCTTAATTAATCCTTTATTATCGTATTTTCTTTTGATTCGTAGACTACATAAGTAGTATAAATGTATTATATGGATAAAAGAATAATAATTAATATTTTACTGTAATCAATATTTATTTTTCATTGAAAATATTGTTTCAATTGATTTACCGTAATTTTAAAGTAAATTAATACATGATATCATAAATTTCACTATTTTTTATATTTTTCCGTACAACTCATAATTAAAGGAAAAATTTTTAGGCATTAAAAGTGATATCAACGGGGAGAAAGATACATCTTGAAAAAATGATAAGATAGAATTTTTTTTATTCACAAGTGTATCAATTGTATTAAGTTTTATCTTTACAAAAGATTATTTTCAATTACTAATTCACTAATTGATACTAATTATTTTCTATCCTGAGCCTGGCTTCTATAGAAGAATCACAAGAAATATTCTATCTTAATAGAAATTATCACGCCCAAAAGAGAATTCAGCCCCCATTTACTCTCATCATTCCCTTTTTTTTTTTCTTGTGGATATAAACTTTCCAAACCTAAGAATTAGTTTTCTCTTTATGGACTAGAGGGCCTTGGACTCAATCCTTTTATTAAATAAAAGGTTATACTTTAATATATGAATTCAAATTAAAGCATGATTTTAAAGAAATTGAGACCAAAAACTTAAACAAGGTTAATCGTCAATTTCAGTAATCATCAATCAATTACATGTCAAATTCATGATATTAAGTTGAATTTAATTTTTTAAATTTAACTCCTTTGTTTGAAATAAGAAGCTTAATTTTATAAATGATTATAATCAAAATAAATATTAATAATAAAATTAATATGGGATCTCACTGTTGTTAAATCTTAATTTGAATCCAGATCCTCTTTAATTTACGTGAAAATAAAACGTCTATTTTTATTTTTACGTGAATTTATATTTGCTTAAGTGAAACTGCATTATTATTTAAGCAATTCATAAAAACTTTGAAAGCTCACCTCCAATTAATTAATGTTTGAAAGTGTTAAACAAAACAACAAGAGTATGTAATAAAAAGACATAAATAGAATCAATGAAAGAAGTGGAATAAGAGCTCATCTCCCATTTGATGTATAATATATGGCTTTAATGGCAACGACAGAGAAATAAAGAGGAGTGTGACTGTGCGATTTATCATTTCCATGTTACTATTTCTTCTTACTTTTTATATTGTGATGTTACAATTCCTTTCATTATTTTCAACAGAGAAAAAAATATTTATATTATGAATATGATAAAGAACTGGTTTAATTTTCTTTCTTGTTCCTTCTATGGGTTTTATATTCCATAAATAATATCAATTTTTCTAGAATTCTAAAGCATATTTTACTACACTTCATTGACTTTGGCTAATAAAACTATTAGATTCTTAGATGTAACTTCTATCTCTAATTATTTACTATTCCAAAATCACTATTACCTGGTTGATCTTAAATTTAATAACTCTCACTTAGATATAAGTTCTCACTGCAATCAAAGATTTAAAGAGGACTAATCTAAATCCATTAGTCATGATGTGATCTTCCTTTTGATATTTTGATTTCTTAGGATTTTTCCTAGCTCTTCCTTCTCCATTTAGTTTCCCTCTAATAGTTGAGAGAAAAAATGTACCCTTCTAATTACTATAAGAACGTAAATGAGTTAATGTGTGTGTAACCCTTATTTTTCTACTTGCTCTTGTATTTTATTTGAAAGGAGAGGGGAGACTTTATTTTTAATGTATTTACAATTATACCTTTCATTGCCTCTATTTTTTATAATTAACAACCATCATATTAAATTCTTTAAATAGAGTCAAGTCATAAGTTACATGGGTCACTTATTAAATTATTAAAATATATAAAATATCTACAATCTCCTACTTGACTTATGTGACAACTTAAAGATTCAACAAACTACAAGTTCACACTATACATTGAAATTATGAAGTCATCATCTTTAATTGATTTGAAATTATTGAATCATGATAATCACAAGTCATTTAACAATATGATTTTTTCTAAGTGTCGCAGAACTAACTCAAATAAAATAACTTTAATTAATTTCACTATAAATTGTAACTTTGATGTGTTTTTAACACTCAACCTGTTATTATACTTAAACCATACATATTGTAACATCCTTATTTATTTAATGCAATAGAAAAAGTTATTTTGGAGTTGAAAAGGGAAATTAAATTAAATGCATTTGCTCGCATAATACCAAGTGCGAATATATAAACATTTCATTTAATTTACTCATATTTATACAAAAATTTAAATGACAAAGTAATGAAAATTAAACAAACTTAAGTGGAAAATTGAAATAACATTAATATACACTATTCTTATAAATTTGCAAGAAGTCAACATTTGTGAAATATAACTTCAAAATACATTAGGACTTGTTCATATCATTTACAAAATACAAAAATATGACAAGTCTTAATGAGCAGTCTATCCACCAAAGGACTGAAGACACTATTAGTTATCATCCTTAAACCACCCATCTATCTCTGCTATATCTTCTAGGGATAAGTCTTTGTCTTTATCAAGGCCACCCTTATCAACCACCAGTTCAGGACCCGTGATCGGCTCGGCGGTGCAATGACTTGGTCTCCCATGCTGATCATGACCCAGAAAAGTATACACATAATTTCATTCATTTGGTGGCCTGGTCAAACCTTTGTATATATTTATACATACAGTATGGTGGATTCTATCACTACCAAGGTAATCTAAGGGTACATCATATCCTATATTCATCTCTAAGGTAAATATAATACTAAAACCATCATTACTACAATGGCATAACCCCTGCAACTCCCTAGCTACACGATCTATTCTACTGGTGATAAGTAACTCAAACAAACTAACAAGTCCCTATGGGTCCGTAATCTTTATTCCCTAAAAGGTTATGTAAGGATGAGCCTCTCTTCTCATTACCAAAAATAAATTCACATTTAAGTCAAACAATACAAGTAAGGATAATGCATTAATCAATCACACAGTACAATCATATTCATATACATACAATAATTATTAATTATTCAATTTATCACATTTCCTTTCTACTAATTCTTGGAGTTCTCATTTCACAATTTCACTGCCTATGAGATTTCTTGAGGTCTTCCTTAACATAAATAGTTGCAGTTACACGGATACAATATGTGCTGACTCGACTCCTTTTAGCAAAAGTATAGTCAGGAGTTTAGGTCAAGAAATGAGTGTGAGGCCTGTGGTGCTCTTACTCTTAGTTGTTATGTGCAATTCAAGAAAAACATCCACCATCCTCACTTCCCTAAGATTTTTCAAATCGTCTCAATCTTCCACACTCTCAATATATCTCTGAACTATCCATACTTGTCCTTATCATTTCCTTTCTCATTCCATTTCTTTTTTCATATCTTCTATCTCATTTCCATATTTTTCATTATGATTCTACTATTCTCATTAGTCATATAGCATGAACTTATCATCTTTATACTAACATATTATTCATTTTTTCCTCTTTCTAATTTGTTCAAGTTCACCTCATACATACATTTATTTTTAATCCACATGCCATTTCAATTCATCAAGAACAAGAAAAATTATGTCATCCATAAAATCATTTAGACATATATTCACAAACAAGGACACATAGCCACATCCATACAAGTACAACAAATCATGTTTTCAGTAACGAAATAGAGCTTTTTTTACCTCAATGGACAAGTTTAGTGAAGAAGTTAGTAGAAAGGGTGGTTCAATGAGCTAAGATCTTTTAAGAAGAAAGAAAACAGAGAAAATAGAGATGAAAACAAAGAGTCAAGCTCTAAAATACCCACCAACGATTCCATAGAGTCGAGGTTCAAGCTTGGATTTAGAGTAACCTTGGAGTTTCTGAGGCTTTTCTTTAGAGGGGGGAAGAGAGTTTATAGAAGATGTCACCTCCATAGTAGACGTAGCAACAATGGACTTCTTTCCACTCTTCCATGAAATTACACCTTCGCTTAACAAGAAAATGTCACCAAAAGTTGATTTTCTTGAGTTTACACACCTAATATAGTTAGAATCTAAGTAACCAACCATGTCAATGTGATCAAATCTTTTATAAGTAAGCATGTAACCTTTGGTACCTTTTAAATACCCAAGGACTTTCTTTACATTCTTCTAGTGGTCCATTGTGGAATTCTAACATTTCAACAGTAAAAATGATATCCAATCGAGTGCACGTATGAGAATACATTAAACTCTTAACTTGTAACACCCTTTTATTTATTTATTTATTATTTGACAAAATGTTTGATAATAAGTGATGTTGAAATGTGTTTTAATTTGATTTAATGAGTATTTGACAGAGATTTAGTGCAGAGGGTATCGCTCAGGCAAGATTGAGTGCCCAGAAACACAAGATTCTAGAGTATTTTCACTCAAATGAGATAGGATAAACTTGCTCTAATTGTCCTTTCACCTAGGTGAGAAGTGACTCAGGCGAGATAGAACTTGCTCAGGCAAGAAGTGATCTCGCCTAGGCAAGATGAAACTCACTCAGGTGGCGTCTTAGGAAAATTTGCATAAAATCGTTGATGAGAACATGTATCATAATAATAAACTTGAATAAATAGAAATAGAGAAAGATGCAAGAGATGTAACCCTGAAAGTGATAAATTTATTATATGATCAGGGATGAAAAAGAGGGAAATTATAACGAGAAATACGAAAGAGTGAAATGATGATAAGAAAGGAAAGATGATAAAGACAAATGTAGATAGTTTAGAAATACACTAAGAGTGTGGAAGATGGAGACAATTTTAAAAATCTTGAGGAAATGAGGGTGGTGTGTAACATCCTCAAATTCTTATTTAGAAAGATAAATAAATATTTATAGCACAAGGAAAAAATAAAAAAATTACAGTGTTTTATAAATTTAAAAATTAAATAAAATCTGAACTTACATTTCGTTTAAAAAATTTTATAGGATTTAAGAGTGCCTAAAACTTCCAAAGGAATAGTTTCAAGATTTTAAAATGATGAATAAAATTTTGATTTACGTCTAACAAATTATTTGGTTCGTATTGCATACATATAAGTTTAAAATACCATTAATAACATTTCTAAATTATTCATTACAACAAAATTTACCTAAGTATTATAAATTCTAAAATCTGACATTTAAAATATTTATAAAACTTGGTCAGTATAAAATGTAATTAGAGTAAAATATTATAATTTCTCAAATTATTCTAATCCCTACATAGCAGTCTTCCTTCAAATATCACTAGATTATCATTCTAGAACATACCAATCTACCTTTATTTCTCTTTAAATTCATCTCTTCTGAAATAATTAGTAAGTAAGTATTTTCTATCCCACTAAATCTCTTATTTGATAGAATAATTTAAATGAAATAAAAAATATTATTGAACTCAATTTATTATATACTCTATAATAGTACCACACAAATGTCATACCAAC
Organism: Abrus pulchellus subsp. cantoniensis; assembly: GCA_024086825.1. Taxonomy (NCBI): domain Eukaryota; kingdom Viridiplantae; phylum Streptophyta; class Magnoliopsida; order Fabales; family Fabaceae; genus Abrus; species Abrus pulchellus. The sequence goes on from CM044056.1 coordinate 21,568,590, forward strand.
AATTTTCATAAGAGAGCACATAAACTAAATCCATCACATTTCAACACTAATCTGTATATCATAATACATATATTATATCATATAAATCAATATGTCACAATACATGTATCCTAATCACATCCGTTGATGTATTACAACACATATACCATAACAACATTAATTAATATGTTACAATGCATATATTATAATCACGCAATTTCTATATCACTTCATATTCATCACACTTTCATATTCATTTTCATTGCCTTTGGGATCTCTTAAGGACTTCATAGCATAGATAGCTGCTGGTTAGCCACAGCAACACAAATACACGTGTGTCAATCCGACCCCTTTTAGCAAATGTGTAGTTAGGGGTTTAGGTTAGGAAATGAGTGTGAGGCCTGTGATATCTTTTCTCTCTATTTTCATTAATTTTGCACAATCATGGAAAAACATCCACCACCTTCATTTTCTCTAGATTTTCACAATCGCCCCGTCTTCCACACCCTATTATTTCTCTGTGACTATCTATACTTATTCTCAACATTTTTCATATCATTTTCTTTCTTTTCCATATCCTTTTCATATATCAATGTGTTATAATACGTGAGTTTTGATCATATAACTTAATGTATTACAATACATGTATTATGAAAATACTTTTCAATATACCATAATACCTGTATCATAATCACATCTATCAATTTATTCTGACTCATATATTATAATCACATCTCTAACAATTCCACCATCATGTCAAACCATTCACTTTCATACATAAAACTCTTTCTTCATTTAAGAACAATCAAACACTTTTCATCAATAACATAATTTTACCTATTTCAACATATATCAATCATCAGACAATTTTACACCACACAAATCAATACAATGTGCTAAAGGTCAGACACCTTTGGACTCAAGTTAGGCTTACAATTTAATGTACACATTCTCTCGACATTTGTAAAATCGTCTATCCTAAAGTTCAGTATTACTTGCTCATACATAAATAATAGTAAAATCTTAAAAATTCTTCAAAAACTTAGTTACTCATCGTTTTTACTATAAAATTTTATTTAGATAATCGTTGGAATAAATTATTGGATTCTCATACCCAAAATTTCATTTTCAGTAATAAAATCTAAAGAATCATTGGGGTTCTATTATCCGGAATGAAAATACCGAAGTTAGGATTCAAAAGGGAGTTTTGTCATAGAAAATTCGTTTTCTACACCATACTTTTATGAAAAAACCTTACAATTTTTATACTTAGAGTCAAGTTGTAATGCCCCGAGTTTTGTATTATTAATTAATCTATTTCTATATATATTTATATTTATATTTTGTGGTGTGTTGATTTAATGGTGATATAGATGTAAGGATGTGCCTTAGTTTAATGGAAATGTGTGTGTGAATATGAATATATGCAAATGTATGTATATATATATATATATATATATATGTGTGTGTGTATGTGTGATTGGAATTTGGATTGAAAGAAATAGGTTAAGTCTTGGTGCAGGGCAATCTCGTTGTAGCGAGATAATTCTCACTGTAGCGAGAGGTCCCTGGGAGGAAGGCATGCGACTGTCACTTTCTCGTTGTAGCGAGAGACGTCTCGCTGTAGTGACAGAGCGACAGTTTAGGTTGCATTTCTGAGTGCAATCTCGCTGTAACGAGATTTTGCAGAAATCAGAGCATAGTTTTTTCTGATTTTTTTGCTGTAGAGAGAGGGCGTGTCACTACAGCAAGGGTGTCGTGACCAGAGGAGTATTTGAAGGGGATAGGGCTCGAAGAGTGGGGCATTTTCATGATTTTTCCCTTCCCTCTTCCACAATTCTCTCCACCTAGCTTATTCCGACCGTTTAGGACCCCTTCAAGACCGATTGGAAGCTAGATTGAGGATTGGAGAAAGTGTTTGGAGCTCTTGGAGGTAAGTTCTATGGCTACGGTTTCAGTTTTCATCCCTCCCTTTCATTTTCAAAAGTTTTCCTTAAGTTCCCTTGGAATTTCTGTGTGTTTAGGGGATGAAATTCGTGTGGGGAGCTAATTCAACTATTGTATCACGTTGGGTCTTCGTTTTTGAGGTAAGGGGAGTACTTTACTCTCGTTGTCTTTGTTAGGAATGAGTTTATTTGAATGAATATAGTAATGTAATAGAAATAGGAGAGGAGGTTATGTGTATTGATGAATTGTACGAATTGGGTTGAGTCTGGAGGTGTCTAACCTCCGGCATATTGTGTGAAATTGAGTGATGTGCTTGTGTTGGTTGCCATTGGATGCAAGGAAATGATGTGTGTATGATAGAAATGTGATTGTGAATAAGTTGAGTATGATGTCTGACGATTGTGATGAAATGGTTGGTTGTAATATGAATGAAATTGTGTCGACATGCCCTTGATTGCAATTTAAATAATGTGAATGGTTGAAAATGAGTGTGGATATCATGTTGAATGAATGATGATGTATTTGGGTGTTGGAACTATGAATGGTTTAAAGATACACTGGGAGTGTGGAAGATGTGGGCGGTAGTAATACCTTGGAAAAGAGAGGGTGGTGGTGACACCAACAGTAAGCGTGGATGCATAATAGGTCACACACTCTCCTCTTGACTCGACCTCTGACTAACACCTTTGCTTGGGGGCTCAATACCGCACGTGTTGTATCCGTGGACTGGGAGCTATTCAGGCGACCATCCATAGCATAACTGAGTAAGTCCCTGAGGTTGAGGGTATTAGGAATCTGTGATCACAGTGCCACAGTGAGCACACGTGTGTTTATGTATATGCATGTATTTGTAATTGGTTGTCGGTGCAGTGAGCATACCTGCCTGTGATTGTTGTGTGTGCCTTGAGTGAGATAGTTCAGATAAGTCTTACGCTTATTTTTTAGATAACCAAGATGATCAGCATCGGGGCCCCTAAAGGAAGGATGGATGACACTACTATAGGACTTAGAAGTTTATTTTGAAAGTTTTAATGTATATTTGAGTCCTGTAGCAAGCTATGAAAGAAACTTATAATCATTTCCTTTTAAGAACCACTTTATGAAATTGAGTTTTTGAACTACTATTTGAATGAAAACCTCTATTTTGTTAACATTTTTACGAAATTTATCTTATTTAGAAATTATAATTATAAGGTGTTACACGAGTAGTTGAGTTCTCTAAATTAAATTATGTAAATAAGACTTAGAGTTTGAGATCAACTCCCTTTACTTGGATATGGGTCTCTTCAGCCTAGTTTTTCCCAGGGATCAAAAGGGAGAGGTACAACATTTCAAGAGAGGATATTGACTTGAGGGTTAAGGTTTCCTTGAGTATCACAAAGCATAAAACTTTATATTGGATAAAATTCAGAAATAAGAATGAAGTTAGAGAATCAAGCTCTAAGAAACTTACTTGGATCTGAATAGTTAAACTTTCAAGCCTAGATTCAAAGGAAGATTGAAGTTTAGAGGAGGATTTTTGAGAAGAGAGGATGAGAAATCAGAAAGAATAGAGGAGGGGTTGAGACTTTGGATTGTAATCCAAATTTTTTAGATTGAAGACCTTTAAATACCCCTTAACTCACAACATTCTCACTACAGTGAGCGTTTCTCGCTATAGCAAGCCCTTCTCTCATTGCAACGAAAAAATCAGACAAAATTTTTCCTTTGCTGTTTATCATTCTAGCTATAGTGAGAGCCCTTTGCTGAAGCGAGAGAATTTTGGCTACAATAAAAATGTTGTTGGATCATCCTTATCCACTTCTCTCTACAACAAGAAAGCGTCAGAGAGCCTGATTCTAGACACTTTTCCTTGCTACAACGAGAAATATCTCATTACAATGAGATACCCTGCACCAAAAATTCTTATTTTTCTATACAAGGATAACAAAATTGAGGGTGTTACATGATAGATGCTTTTCTTTGATTGGTGCATAACTAATAGAGTAAAAGCACCATAGGTCTTATACTCATTTCCTGACCTAAACTTTTGACTATACTTTTACTAAAAGGGGCTAGGTCAGCACAGATTGTATCCTTGTTGCTGCAACTATCTATACTAAAGAAGACCTTAAGGAATCCTATGGGCAATGAATGATTGAGATAGGAAGTTAATGAACGTTAAATATATATGAAATTGATGTGAATTGTAATTGTTATTTCTAATTGATTGATAAGTTATTCAGATATGTATTTCTTGATATTATGGTAAATCATGTTTAGTAATGAGAAAAGAGGCTCATCGTTACTAAATATTTTAGGGAAGCAAGAAGACCACTCTCCAAAGAAATATTAGGATAGAGGAAGGATTTATACTTAGTAAGTTAAATTTTATATTTAGGGAGTGACAACATTTCTGTTATAATGATGTATTGGGTAAATTATTTACGATAGAAACAGACATAGATTATAGTATTCCTTTTAAGTACTCTGTGCATGGTAGAATTTGACATACACTCAGCCTGTACATATATCAAGGAATGGTCCAGATGCTAGGTGCGGAAAATTACTTGTACACCTCTCTCGACCACGGCTACGTTAGAAGACCCACTCAGTTCACCTTCGAGCAAGTCACTAGTACTGAGGTGGTGGCCAATTCAGGTGATCTTGGCAAGGACAAGGAAATGTCCTGGAAGAATTAGCTAAGATAGAGGGATGGTTTGGGGATGACGACTAGGATCATCCTCAATATTTTTTTTGTGGAGATAACTTCTCATTAAGATTGGTTTATTTGATATTGTAAATGGCATTTGCGTCCTAATGTATTTTGGAATCATGTTTTGTAATTATTAATGTAACATCCTTAATTTTTAATTACTATGATAAGGATATAAATTCAGAATAAAATAGAAAATAAGTTAAATTATATTAATGGTTAAATATGATAATGTATTAATTGTATATTTTGTTCACTTTTCTCACAAACACAAGAGCTTGAAAAATAAAACCATAATAATTTAAATAATTTAAGAAAAGATCAAAATAACATGATCCTATCTTGTTCTCATAATATCTAAAAATATTTCATTATTTACAAATATTCATAACAGTTATCAAAATACATTAGAACTATTTGCTAACATTTTACAAATACAAAAAATAATGTCAGTCCTAATGAGCAACCTGTCCATCACATGACCAAGTAGCACTTGTCATTCCCGTGCCAACCTTCTATCATTGCTAAATCCTTAGAATCTAAGTTGTCATCTGATCTGATATACAAATCACCAGGATCTGCAGCGACTTGAGTACCCGTAACCCAGTCAAATGTCCACCGTGATGGTCTCTCAAAGTGATCATGGTCGTGATATGTGACTAAGTATGTCACTGCTGCTGGGGTTCTTATAGTACCAGGAAAGATATAAATACAGAGGGTATGATGGATTCTACTTATAGGAAAATCAAAAGGAACGTTATAAGCTAATTCCATTTTTATCATGACCATCTCACTAGGTACATCACTATCATATACAACAATTCTAAAGAAACTAAGTCTTTGGTACTCGTTAAATATATAATTCAATCTATTAATTACAGAGCTATCTACTAATCTAATGCTCTCGGTGGTTGCTGTCATCTGGGTTTCCTGAAATATTGATGGATGAGTCTCTATTCATATTACCAAACATACATTCACAATTTGTCACACAGTAAACAAAGATAATACAACAATCAATCATGTTACAAAATTATATTCATATATATGCCATAATCTCTAAGTGTCCAGCTTATTACTTTTCATCTCTCTCTTAATACTTATGAATACCCAATTTTATCCGAGTCTCCTTCAAAAATAAATTTTAAAATAAAAAATTAAATATTTTATTTTTTAAGAGGTTAAGAAAATAGAAAAAAAACTAATTTAAAATTTAAATTCAGATTTTTAATTTTTAAATTTAAAATTTGATTTAGAAATGGTCAAAGTAGTTTGTAGATTTTTACTGGTCATCGAAAAATAAGGGAGTCTTTATTAGGATCTAGGGTTTTAGAAAATGCTTATAAATAGGAAGCTTAGGTCTTCAGAGAAAGGGACTTTAAGGTGAACACCTTTTATTTTTATGAGATCTCTTTGAGAGAGAGAGCTTAGGAAACAAAGCAAAAGGATGAGGGGGAATCAAAGAAAATTATCTAACAGCGCCAAAAATCCTAAAACACATCTTGAGATTGATTACAGAGAACAAATCGAATAAGAGATCCAAACATAAGGCGAAAAAGAAAAACTTTCATCAAGTAAGTGTTCTCCATTTTATTCTTTGGTTTGTTTCTCATCCTCCCTTTATCTAATAAAGATTTTTCCTCTTTGTTTATTTTTCATCCTCCCTTTATTTAGTAAGAATTCCCTTTCTTTGTTCATTTTCCATCCTCCATTTATTTAATAAAAATACTTTCTTTGTTTATTTTTCATCCTCCATATATTATTAAGGATTCTCCTTTTTGTTTATTTATTTTGTACATTTTTCTCTTCTTTTTCATGATCTAACACTTTTTGCAAGTGTAATAAATAAATAAATAAATAAATGAAAAGAAAAAATTTAATAATTTTTTTTTTATAAATTCTAATAATTTTTCTAACCCTAAATTACTTCTCCCTCAGACAAACCCTAAAAAATAAAATCTAAATCCATGAAAATTAATTTTTTTTCTAACTTCGAGTATTACCTTTTTGCAAACCCTAAAAATAAACTATTTTTTCTAACTAAACTTTTTTTTTATTTGTAAACCCTAAAAATAATATTTGTTTTTCTAACCCAAAATCATTCAATTTTTTGCAAAGTCTAAAATAAACTATTTTTTAACCCTAACAACTTTGCAAATTATAAAAGTTTAATTTTTTTCAAATCTTAAAAAATTCTCTTTTCGTAAATTCTAAAACTCCTAATTTCTTGTCATACCTTAACCTAAAAAAAAAAAATTATTTCCTAAATTTAATAAGAGTTATTTACACATCATTTTTGTTTGCTCTCATATTTGTTTATTTGTTCTGTATGTCTCTCGTTTGTTCCTTTTTTGCGTGCAAAGTTCTCATATTAAAAGGTACATCAATTTTTCATTGTCGCAATCGGGTCACGACGGGACTGCGATGACAAGGAGTCACCACCAAAGTTTATTAAAGAAAACGTTAGAAAAATTTTTAATAAAAAAAAATCTTCGAAACCAGATTTGGGCTCGGGAGTCATTTACGTTTTAGGAAGGTATTAGCACCTTACGACGTCTGTTGATTAAAACAGCTACCTTCTAATTAATTATGCAAAATTTTATTTTAACTTTAAAAATATTTATTTCACTCTAAAAGAAACCAATTAATATTTTTTACTATTTTCAAATTTGTTATTATTATTATTTTTAGATTTATTTCTATTTTTTACAATTTTTTGGAGAGATTTTAATTTTATTTTTTAAAATCAGGAAACATAATAAAAATTATTTAAATTAAAAGAATGAGTTATTTGTAAAAATATTATTCTTTTTTTTACTTTTTGTATTAAAAAAATATATAGTAAAAAAAAACTTCTCTTAACACTTTATTTTTTTTTATTTCCTATTTTTAAAATAAAATAAAACATTTTTTTTAATTTTTATAAAGAAAATGTGCTAGAAATTAATCTTAATTTAAAAAATTTTTAAAAATATTTTGAACCTGAAAATTTTTTTTAAAAAAATTGGACTTGATGGGTCAGGTTCCTGCTCCTACGTATCTTCTGTATTTAACGGAAGAATCAAAGCTACCACGTAGTTCTTTTTCAAAAATTATGTTTTGAATAAGTTTCAAAGATTTTTTTTTTTTTGTGAAATATTTGATTTTTCTTTATTATTATTTTTTTAAGTAAATCCACTCCTGCACAGGGTTCAAGGTAGCACACGGCTACTCAATAAACCCTTACGATCCAAGCGACGTTGAAGGTGGATCCTCCACTCTATCAAAATTACTTGGCCGTTGCGTAAATTCAAAAGACTTCCTTTTTTTAATAATGAAAAATTGATGTACCTTTTAATATTAAATTTTTACACTAAAAAAAAGAACAAAAGAGAGACATGCAGAACAAACAAATAAATACAAGAGCAAACAAAAATAATGAGGGAATAACTTTTATTCTATTTAGGAATCAAGTTTTTTTTTTTAAGGCTAGGATATGCAAAAAAAGTAGAGTTTTTAGAATTTATGAACAGAAAGAAATTTTAAGATTTGAAAAAATTAAATTTTTATAATTTATAAAATTGTTAGGGTTCAAAAAAATAGTTTGTTTTAGACCTTGCAAAAATTGAATGATTTTGGGTTAGAAAAACAAATATTATTTTTAGGGTTTGCAAAAAAAGAATAATTTAGAGTTAGAAAAAAAATAGTTTATTTTTAGGGTTTCCAAAATAGATAATACTTGGAGTTAAAAAAATTAATTTTCATGGATTTGTATTTTATTTTTTGGGGTTTGACTGAGAGAGAAGTAATTTAGGATTAGAAAAATTATTAGAATTTATAAAAAGAAAATTTATTAAATTTTCTCTTTTCATTTATTTATTTATTTATTACACTTGCAAAAGTGTTAAATTATGAAGAAGAAGAGAAAAATGTACAAAATAAATAAACAAAGAGGGAGAATCCTTAATAATATATGGAGGATGAGAAATAAATAAAGAAATAGAATTTTTATTAAATAAATGGAGGATGGAAAATGAATAAAGAAAGGGAATTCTTATTAAATAAAGGGAGGATGAAAAATAAACAAAGAGGAAAAATCTTTATTAGATAAAGGGAGGATGACAAACAAACCAAAGAATAAAATGGAGAACACTTACTTGATGAAAGTTTTTCTTTTTTTGCCTCATGTTTGGATCTCTCCTTCTATTTGTTCTCTGTAATTGATTTCAAGATGTGTTTTTGGATTTTTGGCGCTATCAGATAGTTTTCTTTGATTCCCCTTCATCCTTTTGCTTTGTTTCCTAAGCTCTCTCTAGAACTCTCTCTCAAAGAGGTCTCATAAAAAAAAAGGTGTTCACCTTCTAAAAGTCCCTCTCTTTGAAGACCTAAGCTTTCTATTTATAGGAATTTTCTAAAATCCTAGATCCTAATAAAGGCTCCCTTATTTTTCGATGACCAGTAATCAGTTTTTTTTTTCTTTTTTATCTATTTTCCTAAAAATTTACTAACTACTTTGACTATTTCTAAATCTGATTTTATATTTAAAAATTAAAAATTTGAATTTAAATTTTAAATTAGTTTTTTTTATCTATTTTCTTAACCTCTTAAAAAAAAGACATTAGTATATTTAATTTTTAGTTTTAAAATTTATTTGTGACAGGGACCCGTATAAAATTGAGTATTCACATTCATTATTAAAAAAAAAAGAGTCTTTTGAATCCACGCAATGGCCAAATAATTTTAATAAAGTGGATGATCCACCTTCAATGTTGCTTGAATCGTAAAGGTTTATTGAGTAACCATGTGCTAAGTTGAACTCTGTGCAGGAGTGGATTTACTTAAAAAATAATAATAAAGAAAAGTCTAGTTTTTTAAAAAAAATAAAAAAAAGAAAGAAAATATTTAAAACTTATCCAAAATACAATTTTCGAGAAAGAACTACGTGGTAGCTTCGATTCTTCTGTTACGTACAAAAGATAAATAGGAGCGGGAACCTGATCTGTCAAGTCTAATTTTTTTTAAAAAACTTTTTTCAGGTTCAAATACTTTTAAAATTGTTTTAAACTAAGATTAATTTTTAGCACATTTTCTTTGTAAAATTTAAAAAATTAAATTTTTATTTTTTAAAAAATAAAAAATAAATAAAGTGTTAAGATAAGTTTTTTTTACTATATATTTCTTTAATACAACAAATGAAAAAGAATAATATTTTTACAAATAACCCATTCCTTTAATTCAAATAAATTTTATTGTGTTTCCTTATTTTAAAAAATAACAATAAAATCTCAAAAAAAATTATAAAAATTAGAAATAAATATAAAAAATAATAATAGTAACAAATTTGAAAATAGGAAAAGAAATATTAATTGGTTTCTTTAGAGTAAAATAAATATTTTTAAAGTAAAAATAAAATTTTGCACAATTAATTAAAAAGTAACCGTTTTAACCAACGGACGTAGTAGGGTGCTAATACCTTCCTTACACGTAAGCGACTCCTGAGCCCAAATCTGGTTTTAAAGATTTTTTTTTATCAAAAGTTTTTTTCAACATTTTTTCTAATAAACTTTGGTGGCGACTCCTTGTCACCGCCGTCCCGTCGTGGCCCCAGTTGTGACAATACTCAAAGTTCTCATTTCACTTTCATTGCCTCTAGGATCCCTTGAGGTCTTCCTTAGCATAAATAGTTGTTGGATAGCCGCAGCTACACGGATACAATATGTGCCGACCCAGCCCTTTTTAGCAAAAGCATGATCAAGAGTATTAGTCAGGAAATGAGTGTGAGGCCTGTAGTGCTCCTACTCTTATTTGTGTTACGCAATTCAAGAGGAGCATCCACCACCCTCATTTCCCCAAGACTTCTCAGTTTTTTCCCTTTTCCACACTCCCAGTGCACCTCTGAACTATCTATACTCGTCCTTATATTCCTTTCTCATTTCATTTCCCTTTATCTGTATTTTTCCATTTTCATCTCTATATTTTCCATTATCTGTTTACTAATATAATTTTCACACTTTTATCTCTCTATTTTACTCTAGTTTCATTATTATATCATACATCATTCAATCATTGCTGAGAGTTAGTCACCTCGGACTCAGTCCATCACATACATGCATATACACTCAAAATCATGCATTTCATCACAACCTTTTCATGAATACAAACATAACACTTTATTGGTAACAAAATAAAGCTCTCCTTACCTTGAAATGGAGGTTTAGTAAAGGATTTTTTAGGGTTCTTGCACAAAACGTGATGTTCTTCCTAAATATCACAAGAAACCTCATTTAGAGAAGGAGAATCAAGAAAATAACCAAAGGAATGGAGAACCAAGCTTCAAAAACTTACCAAAGAGTAAGCGAGATGATCTTTGAGACTTTGATTGGAGAAAAGTTGGGGTTTTCCAAGGATTTGCTGAGAAAATGAGGAGAGAAGTCAGAGAGAATGTATGAGAGTCGTGACTTGGATTATAATCCAAGTTTCTTAACTTGGAAACCCTTAAATACCCCTCAACTCACGACATTCTCGCTATAGCGAGCCAATTCTCGGTGCAGCAAGGAATTCTCGCTACAATGAGACTTTCTTTCACTACAGCGAAAAAATAGACAAAATTGCACATTGTTGTCTATCATTCTAGCTACAGCGAGAGAGCACCAGAATGCCTATTTTTGGATGTTAATTTCTCGCTACAGCAAAAAATCCTGCAACTCACACATCTAAAACTCTCCTAATTTCAAGCAACATGCAGTAACAACTTACATCGAGTATAAAATTAATAATTAATAAAATAAGGGTGTTACAATTAAACTCTTGTATATTAATGAAACTAGTGTACATGTATTTTGTTTCAGCATTTGTCTAAATTTATTTATTTTTTAATGCTTTACTGATAGTACATTTTGCAAACCTGAATAATAAAATGAAAGTTTAAAATTTTAATTTTAAAAGGTGTATTATTTTAAATGTTATCTCCTTTTGATATGAAAAGTTCCTTTATAAATCGTATAAATTAAATAAGGATGTTACACAACTCAATCTTAGGACATTGTGTAACATCCTTATCTCAAAATCCGTACAATGTATGAACTATCTTTAAACATTTAAAATAATACACCTTTTACATAATTCTATGAATTGATTATAGCAAATTACTAAAATTATCTTTAAATTCTATATGTAAATGAAAGTTTTAAAACTTGCAATACTAACATAAGAACATTAATAAAGATTGGAAAGAGTAGATAACTATCACAAATACATCTTAGAAGTCTTTAGGAGACTCTAAAGCAACAATTTGAAATTGGGATAGCCAAAATATCCTTGGCAATTTTTTGCAATATTGGATATTTGATCTGATTTGATTTTCACCACCCAAGGATATCAAAACTAGCATTTCTAGGCAATAACCTTTTCTTCCAAGTAGATATCTAACTCAGACATAGATAGTATATCATTTGTATCATTAATAAATTAATCATAATCACTTAGAAAATTGTTAACATTAAGCATATCCAAATTCATTTCCACTATTCTTGTGGCTTTAGCTTGATAATCTTTAAACAACAAGTAGCATAATTTCTTCACATTGTTAATTTCAAAAGAAGATGAATTTTCATAAAGCTTGAAAAATAAATACTCTAACTTCAATTTATATCTTGGATCCAAAAAAATGGCAATTCCCATAATCCCATGTATAACAAACTAATACTTCTCAAATTTGGCTAATATTTTTGTAGCCATATTTCTAATAGCCTTAATTGAACAAATTTGTCATTGTTGTAAGGATAACTTTATTTCACAAACCAAAGGAAAAAAAATATTTGTTGTAAGATATTGTATCCTGAAAAACATCTCAGTCACATGATTAAAGATTTTCAACCTACTACAAATTTCTTTAGCAATTTCACCTATTTGTTGTAGGGATACATATATACATATGCTCTCCTGTTGTCTAATGGATAAAAACATCTTTGTAAGTCAATGCAACAATAAGCATGTGATAAGTAAAATTCCATCTTGTTTTGCAATCAAGTACAAGTATTTTATAATGGAAACTTTGATTTGATATGCTACTTCCTTAAAGGTTTGTTTTCTTTTAGGTGTAGCTATCCAAAAAGCAACACTACTCCTAATCTTCTCTATACCATCTCTAATATCAATTAAATTGAGAATATGTATACACTACCTCATGTGAAACAACTTACCATCAAGCATAAGAGAAGAACAATTAAGTTTGTTTAGTAACAAAAAAACGAGAGTCATTTGTACTACAATTATTCAAAGTGATGGTAGATAACTTTCTATTAATATTCTAATCTAGCATGAATTCAACCAACACTTTAGATAGAGCTTTTACTGTATGTGGACATTCCATATATACAAACCTATTAATATAAAAATAAATTATATACATACATAAAAAGGCATTGAAATAATGCAAAATATTATATGTAAATAAATTAGTAAATGAATATATCATACAATGATCACAAAAATTATACCTCAATATGCAACTTCGCATATCTCAATCATCAGTAATGTAGTGAGTTGTGATGGCTATAAACCTTTTTTTTTTATTGCTAAATGTCAACATGTTTGATGTTAAAACAATTCTACTTCTAATCTTCTCTAAGAGTCCTATAGTCTTCAACTTTTTATTCTAATAGATTTTGATAATGTCACCTTTTATTGTGTTTTCACTAAAAATCTTGAATAAAGGTTATAGGCCTTAAAAATATGCTCTAAGTCCCAAATGGTCCACCATAGAAAGCATATACTCATGAATTATTATCATGGAAGCAAGATCTCTTCTTGATTTTTCAAGATTAAAAAGATAATTACTCAAATAAGTAGATGATCCATTTACTTTCTTTTGTTCTTTCAACAAGATTGATTGTTTTATATACTTATATGGCATCTTTTTACAAGCTTGAAAGTGTTTATGCAAATGATTTGTTTCATCTGATCTTCTACCTGTTAGTTGATTATTGCAATAATTGCATATAGCTTTTTCTTCTCCATTAATAATTTTTTTCTTAAAGTGATTCCATACAACTAACATCTTTTTTTTTTTCATCATCAGTTGCATCATAATCATCTCCATCTAGAAAAATAGGTAGTGTATCTAACTAGGATTGAGATTGACCTCTAATATTGGAACTGTCAATTAGTCCTGGATCACTAAGTACAATTTTAGGAGCATTTTTAAGTTGTGTGGGAGTAATGAAAATAATCGAAAAAGAGCTACTTTCATATTCCTATGAAGGAGTTACTCCACATACATTTTCTATTTATTATTACCTATATCAAAGCAAGAACTTAAATCAAAATCCTTATTCAACCTAAGTCAATATAATATCACATAAATTTTGAAAAAAGAGAATTATAAATTGAAAGACAATATTATTCAAAATAGAAAATTTGTCCATTCAAAAAATAAAATAATTATGGCATATAAAAGAACTTTTAAATGAGTAGAAAATATAAGATATGAAATTACATAAAATAAACAGTGTAATCTTTATCTTGATCAAAATTTTACAAAAGCATCCACAAAAACTTTCTAAAAACTAAAAGTGGCTTGAGTTATTTTTTTCCTAAATTTCTAGTTGCTTCATTGTAAGTAAAAAATTATTCAAATAAAATTATATAAAATTAGAATACCAATGATAATTGAAAATACCAATAATAATTATAATAGAGTTTTAGGCTTACTCGTCAAAGACTTACCTTTATATGAAAGTACAACTCTCAATGGTGTATGTAACACCTAATAATTTTTAATTTCTAAATAAAATAAATTTCGTAAAGATGTTAGCAAAAGATGTTTTCATTCAAACAGTAGTTCAAAAACTCAATTTCATAAAGTGGTTCTTAAAAGGAAATGATTACAAGTTTGTTTCATAACTTGCTACAGGACTCAAATATACATTAAGACTTTCAAAATAAACTTCTAAGTCCTATAGCAGTGTCATCCATCCTTCCTTTAAAGGGCCCGGTACTGATCGTCTTGGTTACTTAAAAAATAAGCGTGAGGGTGAGTCCTCTACTCTAGCATAAGCACACAAGCAAGCATAAGACTCACCTGAACTATCTCACTCAAGGCACACAACAACAATCATAAGCAGGTGCGCTCACTGCACCGACAACCAATTACAAATACATACATTTACATTAACACACGTGTTCTCATTACACGTAGCCACGCTCATTGTGGCACTGTAATCACAGATTCCTGATGCCTTCAACCTCAGGGACTTACTTAGTTATGCTATGGATGGTCGCCCGAATAGCTCTTGCTCCACGGATACAACAACATGTGCAGTATTGAGCCTCCCAGGCAAAGGTGTTAGTCAGAGGCCGAGTCAGGAGGAGAGTGTGTGGCCTGTGGTGCACCCACGCTCACTGTTGGTGTCACCACCACCCTCTCTTCCCCAAGGTATTACTACCACCCTCATCTTCCACACCCCCAGTGTATCTCTAAACCATTCATAGTTCCAACACCCAAACGCATCATCATTCATTCAACATGTCATCCACACTTATTTTCAACCATTTACATTATTCAATTTGCAATCAAGGGCATGTCGACATAATTTTCATTCATAGTACAACCAACCATTTCATCACAATCGTCATACATCATGCTCAACTTATTCACAATCACATTTCTATCATACACACATCATTTCCTTGCATCCAATGGCAACTAACACAAGTACATCACTCAATTTCACACAATATGCTGGAGGTCGGACACCTCCGGACTCAACTCAATTCGTACAATTTATCAATACATATTACCTCATCTCCTATTTCTATCACATTACTATATTCATTCAAATAAACTCACCTAACAAAAATAACTGAAGTAAAGTACTCCCCTTACCTAAAAAATGAAGACCCAACGTGATACAATAGTAGAATCAGCTCCTCACACAAATTTCATCCCTAAAACACACAGAAATCCAAGAAAACTTAGGGGAAAACTCAGAAAATGAAGAAAAGGGACGAAAACTGAAACCCTAACCATAGAACTTACCTCCAAGAGCTCCAAATACTTCCCAAATCCTCAATCTAGCTTCCAATTGGTCTTGGAGGGGTCCCAAACGGTCGGAATAGGCTGTGCGGAGAAAATCGTGGAAGAAGGAAGGGAAAAATCATGAAAATGCCCTACTCTTCGAGCCCTATCCCTTTCAAATACCCCTCTGGTCGCGACACGCTCGCTACAGCGACCTCACTGCAGCGACACGCCTTCTCGCCACAGCGAAAAAATTAGAGAAAACTGTACTCTGGTTTCTGCAGAATCTCGCTACAGCGAGACTGCACCCAGAAATGCACCCTAAACTGTCGCTTTATCTCTACAGCGAGAAGGCGACAGTCGCATGCTTTTCTCCCAGGGAACTCTCGCTACAGCGAGAATGTCCTGTATCAGGACTTAACCTATTTCTCCTAGTCTCATTTTCAACCACAATCCAACGCATACAGGCTTATATGCACGTATACACACATCTCCACACCCACACTTATTGACATTTACACCAAGCCACCACCAATATACAAACACACACACACACAATATATATATATATATATATATATATAATATAATTAATTAATAATACAAAACTCGGGATGTTATAGTGTAAATTGTGAAGCAACTCATATAATTACGTAATTGTCAATGATTATAGAGAAGACTTAGTTAAATATATAAAGTATTAACCCTAATTTTCTTCCATCATGAGCTTTTGGGTCAAGGCCTATACTATTTTTCACATAGATTAGTATTAAGTGCCCAAAGCCCATTAGCAATTGATTGCATTATTAGTGGACTTGAGTATCTTCAAATAGATCATAATATTAACCCATTTTTTTGACAAAAACAAAAAACTACAATTAATTGTAGTCCACAATAATTTATGAAAAAAATTTGAACATCTATTCAATGATTCTCTACTGTATAAACTAGAGAAAGAGTTAATTATTTGTTGCAAAATAATATTTCAGGTTCTTGCGATGCACTTTAAAAAGAGATTCTCCTTTTTTTCAACACTTGTTAGTATTATATTTTAAAATCAAATAATAATATTCACTTGCTAGTTTCCTTTGATATTCTGTTATTAAAAAATTATACTAAAATTATAAAAAATAAAAGTTTATAATATTAGTAGAGTATTTTAGCAGTGTATAAATAGAAAACCGTTCACATTTTAGCACAGATTTTGCAAAAGAAAAAGAAGAAAAAAACACGATAAAAGAAAGAAAAAAAAGGAAAATAAAACCTAACCTTGTTGAAGATGACTTGATGATTAACATTTTTGTTTTTGCTAAATAATGAAAAGTGCATAACAAATGTGTGTAATCATTAAAAAATCAATGAATCATGAATGTTTTATACATCGTATAAAAAATAAATCAATGTTCTATTCAATTGCTTATAAAGAAAAATATAATTATATAACTTCACATAAGTAGTATAATAATAAAAATTCAATACGTAGTTATAGAACAAAGTTCAAGTATAGATCAAAATTCACATAAGTAGCATAATTAATAAAAAATATATTAATATATACAGGTATGAAGCGGAGTGGATACTTAGGTCGTACTTGCAATCATCTCTATTAAAATTTTAGTATTTTCCTATATCCATACTCTACTTGTTTAGCAAGTAAATACTTACCTGTTGAAGGTAAATTTTGCAGGTTCTCATTAGGTACTTTATCGATTACCATCTCTTAAACTAATTATCGATTATATTAACCTCAATTTTAAAAATTAAATTTAAATAATCAACAAAAGTAAAATTTTATGAAAAATAATAATTATTTTAAATATAAAAAGTATAGCAAATATTTTATAATAAAATTTTATTAATATTAATCACTTTATCTCTTTATGAAAATTTAATTAAACAAAATCAATTAATTAAATAAAATATATAAATAAATATGTTTAAAATGAAATAAAATAATTCTAAATTCTTCTATAACAATTTCTTTCGAATTTTCTTACTAACTAAATAAAAAATTAGACATATTTTATATTTTTAAAATATTAAATATATTTTTATTTAATATTTATTAATAAAATATTACAAAAATTAATAAAAATGTATAATATAAAATATAATGTGATTCATAAAATTCAGAATTTTTTTAAACTGAATTTAAATGTTTATAAATAAAAAAATTAAAAAAAATCCTATTTATTATAGTAAAATCATAAACGTATAATAAATATTTTTAATGATATTTTATTATTATTATTTATTTATTATAAAGTAAAAACCTCTTAAATTAGATGTGTATAATTTTTTTATTTTTTTTTTAAGCGAAGCAAAAGAAAGCAAGCAATTTTCGCAGTCCAGAAGCATCTTAACACAGCCCTGGATTCTGCAAACTACGCACGCACTCGGAGACACTCGCCATAGACCGTAGAACTCTCTGGAACCTCCAACTTCATTTTATTTTCAACTCTCTTCATTGTTCCTTCTTCCAATTCCATCTTCACGCACATTCTAACTAACTTCTCAGCATTTTCTGCGTTTCGAAATGGACGAGGATTTTGACATGCCGGCGCCGGAGTCCATGAACGACGACTTCGACTTCGCCGGCGGCGATATCGACGTCGACTACCCTGTCCTCAAGGTCGGCGAGGAGAAGGAGATTGGGAAACAAGGCTTGAAGAAGAAGCTCCTTAAAGAAGGCGAAGGATGGGACGCACCTGAAGTTGGTGATGAAGTTCAAGGTAGTTCTCTCTCCTTCATACTATATTTCTTGCATTTAGATTTCTTTGTTGAGACATGCTAGTAACAATCTTTTAATTATTTTTGTAATTTTTTGTTTTTCGATTCACTTTATCAAAAATTATGAAATTACGTGTATTTTACTTTTTATTTAACGAATCTCATTCATGCTTCCACAATTTTTAATATATTTTAAATAATTAAAGGGAGTGTCAGAAATAATGTTTTAGAGCGTGTATGACTATTGCCTAGTACTCTTCTTACTGTGTTTGTTCTAATTTTGTTTTGTTTTGTCGTGTTTAATTTTTATTTAAAGATTTATTGACTTTCGAAACGTTGGGAACACTTTTTACTCATTTATTATTAGTTGAAGTTTATGAAATTGTATTCCATTCTCTATTTAATGAGATCTAATAATTTTGTAATTTTTTAATAAATTTTAACTAACCCCAGATAGTGTCTTAGGCAGAGAGTAGTTTAGAGAGTATATGGCTAGTACACTTCTTACTCGGTTTGTTCTAATATCTTGTTTTGTTTCATTTTTATTTGATGATTTTTTTTTTAATTTTTTTTTTCTGTAGTTCACTATACTGGGACATTGCTTGATGGCACAAAGTTTGATTCCAGCAGAGATAGGGGAAGCCCTTTCAGTTTCACGCTTGGACAAGGTGAGTGTCGTGCTTTTATTTCTTTATTTGTTTTTGGTTTTTGTGGTGAGAATTGTGGGTGTTGTGATTAATCAATGTGTTGGGACTTGGAATGGTGTGACTGTTTAATTGGTTTTTGGTGGATTTACCTATTAGCGCTTCAGAGTGTGTGGAGAATTTTAAACGAGGTTGTGCTTGTGATGGTGAATTTGTGAATTTAACGTTTAATGGATAATGATGATTTGGACTTGTTTTGGGGACAAAAAATGTAATTTTGTGTTGTGTTGGTTTTTGTGTGGATTTATTAAATCTGGCACAAGCAATGCGAAGCGTTCCTGTGAGTTTTCGGTTGGGTTTTAAATTGGATTGCTAAGTGGTGAAAATAATAGGAATTGGAAATTTGTGAGATTGGTTTGTGTTTAGACAATAGAGTTGGCATGCTTTGGGGAATTCCATAGGCATGCGACTATTTTCTTTTGTAGTAAATTTCTATTTCTATTTTGAAATTTTCTACTGGTAATAGCTATTAAGTAGTTAGCTTGGACTTTTAAAGAATTGGATCTGATCATTTGTTTTATGTCTAATAATAAGTATGATTGTTTTTTCTAATCCATTTTTTGTTACCCCTTCATGGAGGGTATGAATTTTTGGTAGCCCATGTAATCAAGAGTCAAACGAATCTCTATACAGCACTTGTTATCTTGGGGGAATGAAATAGTATGTTTTGATTGAACATTTGCTATCAGTATTATGTTTTGATCTAGGTGGTCGTATCTTGGAAATGCAGGGCAAGTTATTAAAGGATGGGATCAAGGTATTAAAACAATGAAGAAAGGTGAAAATGCTCTTTTTACCATCCCGCCTGAGCTGGCTTATGGTGAATCTGGTTCTCCACCAACAATTCCTCCCAATGCGACACTCCAATTTGATGTGGAGCTGCTGTCTTGGACTAGTGTGAAGGACATATGTAAGGATGGGGGTTTATTTAAAAAGATACTTACTGAGGGGGAGAAATGGGAGAACCCCAAGGATCCTGATGAAGTTTTAGGTATACTTATATACTTCCTTTGTAATCTGTTTGTTATGTTATATAACATAGTCTTAACCATTAAATGCACTTTTGGTGTTGCAGTTAAGTATGAAGCATGTCTTCATGATGGAACACTGGTTGCAAAATCTGACGGAGTGGAGTTCACAGTCAAAGATGGTCAGTGCCTACAAAATTTGTTACTCATTTTTCAAATTTGCATGGTGTGATCTTACATTAATGTTTACTCTATTACAGGTCATTTTTGTCCTGCATTATCAAAGGCTGTTAAAACCATGGAGAAGGGAGAGAAAGTGATTCTGACTGTGAAGCCCCAATGTAAGTTGTCTACAGCATGATTTGGTGATTGATGATCTAATTTTCTCTTTTTTTTTTTTTTTCTTAAAATGATGTGACTAGTAACCTTAATATCATAAATATGAACATTTACTTTGGTTCAAAGTTTTATGCATTTTTTTATTCGTTTGTAGATGGATTTGGTGAGAAGGGCAAGCCAGCACATGGTGATGAAGGTGCAGTTCCCCCAAATGCAATATTGCAGATTACTCTTGAATTAGTTTCTTGGAAGACTGTGTCAGAAGTAACTGATGACAAGAAGGTCACCAAAAAGATCCTCAAGGAAGGAGAAGGATATGAGCATCCAAATGAGGGAGCCATTGTGAAATGTAAATGCTAGTTGATGTGCATGATGACCTTTTCATTTATAATGTATTTAAGACATGCTTTCTGATGTATTCTTACGTATTTTTTAGCATCATTGCAGTGAAAGTAATTGGTAAGCTGCAAGATGGTACTTTGTTTTTGAAGAAGGGCCATGATGATGAGTCGGAGCTGTTTGAATTCAAAGCAGATGAGGGTAACTTGAAATGTCCTAATGTTTCTTCTTGCTCCCCACAAATTTATTTTTATGCTAACCATTGTAATGTTTGATGGGTTGAGTAGAGCAAGTAATTGAAGGGCTTGACAGAGCTGTGTTGACTATGAAGAAGGGTGAGGTAGCATTGTTGACTATTTCACCTGAATATGCTTTTGGTTCATTGGAGTCCCAGCAGGAACTGGCAGTGGTTCCACCAAACTCCATTGTGCATTATGAGGTTGAGCTAGTATCATTTGTGAAGGTAAGTTAATAACTGAGCAATTATTTGCAATGCTGTAATGTCATTAAACAAAATTCACAAGGTTAAAAAGGGATTTATAAAGAAACAAGTTAATTCTGCTCCCTTTTTATTTTTCCTCCAAATTCCAATTTTATTTGCTTTCCTATTGTCCATGTTTTTATTTCTATAAATAAATTAATTAATTTCTACTTGTTGTTTATATTTAATATGATAATTTAGTTAAATAATTTAACCAAATGATCATCTGGCCTAATCAATTTTAGCGTCAAAAGTTGATTGAATTTCTATACCCAACAACAACTGATCCTTATCCCTCTAGTTGATTGAATTTCTATACCCAACAATAACTGATCCTTATCCCTCTAGGTGAGGTTGGTTATGTGGATCAAATAATGCCATTGAATTCATTAAAAAAACTAAAATATTTAAGATATTATTTACTGCTAAATTTCTTTTAATAATTTCTTCTTTTAAAGTTTTTTGGGTTTCTCTTTCCCTTTTTTAACTGAGCTAAAATTATGTTATCTACTCTTCTACCAGTGCTTCTAGTGGCCTTCTTTGCTTGTGTACAAACTATCTTAATCAGTTTTTTGTCATCTTGTTGATGGACACCAACTGGTGTGAGAATAAAGACTGAATTGTATTCAATTGAACTGATACGGAATTAAAAGTTACACAGGAAGTTGAGCAAAACGAATTGAGTACAAAGGCTTCCTTCCAAGATGTTCGAGAGCCTGATCTCTCCCTTCCCAAATCCACTCAAAAAGTGCCTTCCCTCCTTCCTATCTTTTCTCCTATTTTTATTCTGCTCGTACCTGCTTAGGGGCAGTTATGCTTGCCCCCACTAATTAAAATAACACCTGCTAAAATAATTAATAACTGCTAAGATAATTCAATCCTATTAAAAAACCTAAGTCTTGGCTCTCTTCTTATAATGTTTACTTATAAGGGGCCTAACACTTTTCTTCAAAAGATGCTACTGAAATATTTTTGGGATATAATCATTTTTTATTTTGTCTTTTCTCATATGACTACTTATTCATTTTAACATTCTTATTTTTATAATTTTCACATTTTCTTATGTTATTTCTTTAAAGTTCAATATTCACTGTTGTTAAAATGTCTCATATTGGTCAATAATAGAATCGGAATAATTTTTATAAGGGCTTGGGTAGAACTAGTTTTTTAGAGTGAATTAAGTCCAAGTTTATCGAAGCCTATCCCAATTTAAATGATGGGCTGTCTATAGATATTCACTCTTGTAAGGCCACCTGCAAATGTCCTATTCCACAAACTTTAGAACTAAATGTCCAATCTTGAGCTCAAAGAGTGTGTGTTGAGATGTCCTACGGTGGCTAGGAATAGAGGCAAAATACTCTTTATAAAGACTTGTTTAGTCCTCTTATAAGCTAACTTTTGGAAGTGAATTAGGTTAAAGTTTCCTAGTATGATAAAACTTTCTTTTCAGTTTATTAGATAATTTACAATCACAAATTTACCACTTATCTTGTACTTTATAGGTAATATTTTTATTAATTTCTTCACTTAAATTTTTAGCACATAATCATCATCTTATTTCTTGCTAAAATTGTGATATATATGCTTTTTACTTCTGTCAAGGCAAAATATTCTTGGATTTCAAAGTATGTCTCCAAAGCTCAAGTTTAGAGTTATTCTTTTCTTTTGATTCTTCAACTAGGATTATGTCATCCGCGAAGAACATGCACTTAAGAATAATTTTTTGTATGTGACTCGCTGGACAAGGGAATTTCTATACCTGTAAATAAATAAATATTGGTTTCACTCAGTCTAGCATACCACAACAGTTATTAATCTCCATAACTTAGCAAGGGAATTTTGTTATTCTAAAATTGCTGTTTTTGACACCAGGCAAGTTCTTGTATAAACATTAAGCATTAGTAATTTTTACCTACTTTTAGGAGGAGTCCTGGGACATGAACACCCAAGAGAAGATTGAAGCTGCTGGCAAGAAGAAAGAAGAAGGGAATGGATTATTTAAAGCTGGTAAATATACAAGAGCTTCGAAAAGATATGAGAAGGTAATTGAAGTTAAATTAAATTTTTATTCACTCCCATTTCAATGCATCCTCTGAGATATTTGTTATTGAAACTTTGATGCAGGCTGTTAAGTTCATTGATTATGATTCCTCTTTCAGTGAAGAGGAGAAGAAAAACTCCAAGGCCTTGAAGGTTGCCTGCAATCTAAACAATGCAGCATGCAAGTTGAAGTTAAAAGATTACAAACAAGCAGAGAAATTGTGTACAAAAGTATAACTGCTGTCTCCCATCTGATAGTTATAGAAAATCACTTCACTTATCTACAAAAGCAAAACCTGATTCTTGATATGGTGAAGCAGGTTCTGGAGCTTGAGAGTACCAACGTAAAGGCTCTCTATAGAAGGGCCCAGGCATATATCCAGTTGGCAGATTTAGATTTGGCTGAATTTGATATCAAGAAAGCCCTGGAGATTGACCCTGACAACAGGTATATTCTGATTGCATTACTATTGTTGGCTTTTATAGATGGGTAATTCTTGAATCTGGTTTAAAATTCAAATTTCATTTCATTTATTTGTATTTTGGATTATTTATCATTTTATCTGCTGTAATTTTTGTTCTAATCTAACCAATATATTTGCTATTGGTATGTAAACTAGGGATGTCAAGCTGGAGTACAAGACTTTGAAGGAAAAGGTGGAGGAGTATAATAAAAAAGAGGCAAAATTTTATGGAAATATGTTCAACAAAATGCATAAACTAGATTCGGTTGACAGTTATGTGAGTGTTTCATCTCTGTAGTTTCTCTAAATCTCTAATATGCTTACCCGTAAGTGATTGAGTAAAATTGTCAATGATATTAAATGAAGGTAAATCAACCAACTTTAACTATTTTTATTAGTGTATATAATTTAGTTAAAAGGGTTAAAGTATTTTGAATAAAATGATATTTCTTATTTTATGTTCTTTATAATTCTTTAGTAATGGTTATTTTACACAATTGTATTGTGTACAACTTTTTACATATGTTTATAGTTACATTATTATTTTAAAAATCTAACAATTTACGTGAGTATGTAAAAATTATTTATAAGAAGGATAGATTGAAAATAATATTTAAATTTAGAAGGGATAAATTTACCAACGGGTATGGAATGGGATGTTAATAAAAAATTTCATTCCGTAAATTAACTTGGAACAGGATATGGAACGAACAGATTATGCTAACATGAGCATGTTTATTCTGTGCATTGAACACGGAGTAGAACAGAATTTCTTGTATTAAACATAACATCAATGTTTTCTCTTTCCCATAGCAGGCATAGCTGTTCAGCTTTTTGCTTGATACTGAAAGTTATATATCTTGATTGTATCGTTTTATTATTCTGCAGTTAATTTTGTTAGTTGAGTGATATTTAGCTAGTGACACGTTTGAATATATCAAGAATTACCCAACAAGATATACAAAAAAGAATTATGTTTTGTATAGTGTAACAGAGTTACTTGTTTACGACAGTTAGCAAAATTAACTGCCAGAATCATAAAACAATGGACCCAAATGTATAATTTTGCTCAAGATTGTGACTAGTGAGATTGCATTTTAAATCTGGCTTTTGTCCGTGCTGTGTTTTTTAATGCACTGTTTATTTCACGTGCAGAAATCTGCGTCCAAGGATGCCCAACCCATGAATATCGATAGCCCGGCATAAGCACCATGGAAATTCATCAAATTTCTGGGGCTGCTTTCTTATTATTTTTTGTGGACACTTGGAAATTATGATGGATTATGGGATGTGAACGACAAATTTTGTTCTATTATTTGCTAAGAACTGGGAAATTTGTCTTGACCAAATTACATATTGGTGATGCGAGACATGTTATGGATCCTATATTTGTGTGTGGGAGAGTAAGGTTAAATTTGGGTAAGTTTTTTTATAAGGATTTAAATGAGTTAAAAATGCTAAAATAAATAAAATTCTTTCTACAAGTATAAATTAATGTTTTTTTTTTTGTAAGTGCAAATGTTAGCTTTCAAAAACCTAATTTTAGTAGTTTGTAAAATATCATTTTAGAATTATGTTTTCGAAATTTTATTTTATTTTTAGAAATTATATTTTAGAAGTGTAAGATTTAATTTTTGGAAGCCTATTACTTATAATTTTGGAATTATATTTTTAGAAGTATATAATTTCTTGAAATTGGATTTTGAAAGTGTAAAAGTCGACTTTTAAAAACTTAATTTCAGAAAGCTCATAAATTTTTGAAAGCTTGTAAGTTAAAATTTACAAACTTCCACGAGTAAGTTTCTGGAAATCATTTGTTACACTTTGAATTTAATTTTCAAAAGAAAAAAATATTTATTTATTTATTTAGTAGTTTGTTTTTCAAAAAGCAAAAATTCACATCTCTAGAATTTAAGTTTTAGAATAATCAAAAGTTAAAATAAAATTAAATTAAGAGATATGATTTTTTTGGAAAAAAAAAAACTAAATTAGAGAGGCAACAATGACATTGTTTGCGTATTAGATTATATTGACATTATCTTATTTCTTATTTTCTTTTACTATTTTGAGATTGAATTGAAACTTTCATTAGAAATTTTTTTTTTTTGGTCAAAGTTTGAAGGAGTATGCTGTTATTCTTATTTTTTATTTTGTTTTACTATTTTAAGATTGAATTGAAACTTTCATAGGAAATTTTTCTCTTCAAAATTTGAAGGAAAAAAATGGAGGAAGAAATAGAAGATAAAATAAAAGAAAAAAGAAAAATTTGGAAGAGTTCAAAAGAGAGAGGGAATAAATTGTAGAAGCATTGATAATAAATAAATGGATGATAAATAAGAGAAGAGAAAAAGAATTTAAAAAAAATAATTTTTTTTAGAGTTTAAAAGAAAAAAATAAGTTATAAAGCTGTGAATAAGAAATTAAAATAAAAATAAATAACGGTTGTGAGAATGTGTAAAGTTATTCTTATTCATGATTCTTATCAAAATAATTTTACTTTTTATTTTTTTTTAGATTTGAATATTGATGTTATTATTTAATTTTTTATTATTTTATATAAATTTTAAAAAAAATTTAAATGCTTAATTTATATTTACAAAAATTATCTTACTTTTTTTATTTTTTAAATTTAAAATTTACTTAGTCTTGCTTTTTAAAATTTTTGTTATTAATATGTATTAATTATTAATATTTAATTAAAAACTTTTTACACTATAATATCAAAATAGAAATATTTTCTAATACACTCAAAGTAATGCAAAAAATATTTTTTAATACATCATTTATTAAAATAGAAAATTATAATTCTAAATAGACATAGATCATCTATACATATCATTTAATTTTTAAACTCAAATCACTTTGTAATTTTTTATTTTAAATTATTCACCAACTAATATTACTCTAGGTACTCAGGCTCTTAAATCGCTGCCAATATATTTTCTTTAGTTATAAAAGACTTACGTTAGCATAGATAGAGGCTGTCAACCACCACACATAGATACAACATGTGTGTTTAAAGTTTAGTCAGAAAATAAATGAGGCATGAAAATACTTTCACTATCAATTCTATACACATAAGTTATCATTCATCACCTTTATTTCTCTCAGATTTCCTAAATTGTCTCTGGACTTTGTACCTCAGTATATCTCTAAATTGTCCATATGAAAACTCATTAAAATCATAATATTACACCAATCAATATTATCTTAATACATGTGTTACAATCACACCAATCAATATATTACAACATATATGTTATAATTTTACTCGTCAATGTATTATAAAAAATTATATTATAATCACACTAATCAGTGTTTTTATAACATACATATTAGTCACTACTTTTCTTTTACTTACATTTTCTCAACAATTTTCAGATATTCACATCAATTTCATTTATTTCTTCTTTCTCATTCATTTTAATGAATCATGCATAAATTAAATCATACCTAGACTTAGTCAACCTTACACATACTAAAAGAAAACATTTTAATCATACTAGATCAATCAATCATGCATCATCAACTTTTCATAACAGTTAAAAATCTTATTTAAATCCATATTGGTGAAACAAAGAAACATATCATCAAATAATTCAATACAATGTGCGAAAGATTGGACACTTCCGAATATATTGCTGAAAATCACACTCTCTCATATCTTGGTAAAATCACCTATCCTAGAGTATAGCATTATTCACAGTACACGTATTATTTAAAATAATAATTTATAACATTACATTACCTACATAATGGTCACTAACAAAATCATAAAACTTATTAAAATGGTTTTATTTAGAACTTTTATTATGAAATTGCATCTAGAGAAACTCTACGTTTTGACCAGAGATACTACCCAAAGATTAAAATTCTTCCTAACATCACAAAGTAGAGTACTATAATGAAAGAGAGAATAAAGAAATAAGAGTGAGATTCAAGAGTTAAGTCCTGAAAACTTACTTGGATTCAAGTGAAATAGACGTTCGAGTTCAGGTATAAGAGAGATTCAGGGTTAGAGGGGGGTTTTTCTCTGAGAAGGAAAAGGAAAAGAACGGAGAGAATGATGTGGATAGGTGGTTTGATGAATAATGAGATTTCTCAATGTGAAGTTCCTTAAATATTCTTCAAAAACTCACGATTTCTCACTTGAGCGAGCATGCTCTCACTTGAGCGAGATCATTCTCGCTTGAGTGAACAAGCTTGAGCGAGAAAACTAGACAATAATTTTCCAACCTTTTGCTGATATTCTCACCTAAGCGAGAGGTATTCTCGCTTGAGTAAGAATGGGTTTAGAGAGTTCTCCAAATTTTCCTGTGAGGCCGCTTAGGCAAGATCCTTATCGCCTGGGCGAGGGGATAGTTAGGACAATATTATCCTTTCTCGCTTGAGCGAGACTCACCTCATTTAAGCGAGAATGTTCCATAGAGCCTAGTTCAGAAAGATTTTGTCTTGCTTGAGCAAGAAACCATGCACCAAAATTCCTATTTTCTCAAAAAAAGAGAAAAAAAATGAAGGTGTTACATGATAGTTGTTTAGTCCATGAGAGCTAGCAATGTTCCGGTACAGTGGTGCTCTTGGGTGATGGTAAAACTCTAGTGGAGAGGTGAAGCTCTTACAAAGAAACATTTCAATACTTAAGTAAGAAAGAGTTTTATGACTTATTTGTTTTTGTTTTCAATTTTTAAAAATTATATTTTAAAATAATTATTTTAAAAAGAAAATAAAAATAAAACTCATGTTGTAACATCTTGCACTTTGATTTAAATAAAATAAGGTTTATTAAAATATAATTAGAATAGATTTGAATAGAATTTATATTTTAAAAAAATAAAAATAAAAATTTTAAAAAAATTATGAACAATAAAAATGCCTATAAATAGTAAAACTGCATATAAACAGTAAAATCACATATGTACAGTGACCAATGACATCATTAGTGACATTATCATGACGTCATGACTGACGTCACATATGCGTACAATTCGTGTACAGTACGCGTGCACAATATTTCTGGCGTGAACAGTGCTTGTGAACAGTATTTAGGGCGGTAAACAGTAAATTTCAAAAAAAAATTTATAGAAAGGGAGTTTTTACACGAAATTTTCATTTCTTCACTCCTATCTATGGTTTCAAGGCTATATCTTACCATTTTTTCTCATACTAAACCCTCTTAAACTTAGATTTTTCTTCAAATATGTGATTATACGTCCGTTCTAAAGGATTTCAAGTAAGTTTCTCTAAGTTTGAAGTTAGATTTACTGTTCGTTTCTCTTCTTCTTCTTTTTTTTATAGATGTTTATGATGTTCTTAGGAAAAAATTTTGTTCTAGAGTTAAAATCTTCGGTTAAATCTTTGTAAAAGCTCTCATTTGAGGTAAGGGGAGTTCTACTTTATCATTTTGTTATGTTTATTACCTGTATTCTTATAGATCTTGACATGTATGTGATTATATGTGGAATAATCCTTGT
This sequence comes from Abrus pulchellus subsp. cantoniensis, assembly GCA_024086825.1. NCBI lineage: Eukaryota > Viridiplantae > Streptophyta > Magnoliopsida > Fabales > Fabaceae > Abrus > Abrus pulchellus. The sequence goes on from CM044056.1 coordinate 21,597,743, forward strand.
CTTATGAAAAATAATCGATAAAAAGTGAGAATAATTGGTTGTTTATGCGATTTTATGATGAATACATGGTAAAAATGTGTTATTATGTTCAAATAGTGCATGATAAGGTATATTGAGGATGGTTGATATGATTTTATGATTTTGTGATATGAAATATACAAAGAGATGGATGTTTCATGTTCGAATATATTGTGTTTCATGTAAAAATTGATGTGTATTGTGAATACGCCATGATTTGATGTATATGATGAAAAGTATGTGGAAATATAATGAAAAATATGTGTGAACATGAGAAATGACATATGCGAACATGTGAATATACTTGAAAGAGTATGAGATAGAAAAGAATATGATGTAAATAGTTACAGAGATACACTGAGGGAGTGGAAGATGGAGACGATATGGGATATCTTGGAGAAATGCAAGGTGGTGAGTGACATTCAGGATTGTGCACGAAATATTGTGTACGAATGTACCATATGCTGCACTCTCGTTTCCGGACTTGACTCTTGACCATTACCTTTGCTAAGGGGTTGTCTATTGCATGCGTTGTATCCGTATTGCATTGGGTCATCTGGTGACTATTTACATGAATGTGTAAGACCTCGGGATAGAGGCATCGGATAACTGTGGTCACTGGTGCGGTAAGTGCGGATAAAAGAAAGAAAAAGAAATTGTGAATCTGTAAAATATAATACGTGTTGCGATGAGAACATGCTTTATATGACACTGTGATATGCAATGCCATGATGTTTTCTTTAATCGTGATAAGATGTGTTTTGTGACGAATATGTGTTATGTGTGAGTGGTAGGGTAGAGACTCACCCTTACACAACATTTTTCAGGAGACCAGGACAAATAGTACCAGGCTCACAGTGCATGGATGGATGAGAACTGTTATAGGACTTAGTTATTTTGAGTTATGTAATGGATATTTTCAGTTCTATAGTATTTTTTTGAAACATTTGTAAAACTACTATTTATTTTTGTTACTAATAAAAATTTTAGGATCTTTGTTTTTCTAAAAGTACTCATGAATTAATGAAATTTTACTCTATGAACCTTATATCATTTCATTGTTTCTTTCTCATTAAAGAGTTTTTGAAAGAAAATTTACTTTACCATTTAAATTTTTATGAAAATTTATTATATATTTAGAAAAGAAATATAAGGCGTTACACATGTTAATAAATAAATTTTAATTTTTTTACTTAAAAAAAACTTTTAATGTATATGATAAAAAAAATAGTATATAAGGCAGATTTAGTGTCAAAAGTCTCTTTTATCTTATATAAACATTTGGTAAAGGCTATGTGAGTTATTAAAGTAAGTGGCTTATAAATAAGTTAGTAAAATAACTTGTTATAATAGGTTTTAAAAATTTAAATATTTAAAATTTAATTCTTAATAAATTTTGTAGATAGAAAATCTCAATTTCTTATATATTTAAAACATGTCATTCTTTAACATAATTTTTCTTAAGGCAGTTGTCATTTAAGAAAGAACATTATTGTTCATTCATGTGAAATTATATTATATCTTCTCAAACTCACTTTCATCTTTATATTTGAACCACGTTCAAGAATTTGTTTTGTGTTTCTGATATAACGTTTAAAGATAAATTGAGTGGCTGCAGTTAAAATTTACTTAATAAAAGTCTAAAGAAATATATCCAAGGCAAGAGATCTAATCGAATTAGATAATTCTCTTAGAAAATTGTGGTAAAAACTTTGTTTAATTTCTCTTTCTCTTATTTCAATTCCTCTACATTTCACTCTCTTTAATAGTATGCAAACTTGTTTCTCAAATCTACCCTAAATATACACAACCATTCTCTCTTTGAATTGTTTTACTTTCAACTGTGATCTTTGTAATTTAAAAACATCATATACTCATCCTAATTATATTAAAAATTAACACTTTGGTTTAATCAGAATATGGGTAATGATTAAAGAGACTCTGTTGAACCAGAAGAAACATAGGGAATTCATTCCCTGTAATTTTTGTTTAAGCCACTATTATTCGCTTAAGTAAAATTTAGCCAATGGTTAACTAACAAATTTTGTCAAATTTTTCTTAAGCCAATACTAATATGCTTAAGCGAATCAAAGATAGAGATGAATCTAATTTTTTTTTGTCAAAATTCACTTAAGCCAACACCCGTTAGCTTAAACTAATATTTGTTGCTTAAGCTAATATTGTACTGTATTACACGACTTAAGCGGTTTATGTGCTTTGATAGACGATTGCCGAGTTGCTATCAAAACAACTAAGTTTTCTAAAGATTTTGTAGTATAAAGTCAAACCTAATTTGCATTAATTATCAAATTAGAGCATCAATCGAGTCCTAATTTGAAATCTAATAATAGAAAAGTCAATCACTATTGCAATAAGCAATTCTGATATTAAAGAGAAAAAGAGAACAAACTCAGAGCAATTAGCACAGAACTCAAGTCGGAACTACAACGTTTGGATTTCGCAGATTGACGAGAGGTTTAACCTTTCATCGAAACACTTAATCCACGCAAAATGAGAAAAGAATGAGAGAGTTCGAGAGAAAGTAAAAACAAGGATTCTTATTTCGTCCAAATGTCAAAAGTTAAAAGTGTCTAATCACTTCCTCTAATTCAGATTAGTCTATTTATAGGTTCTTATTAGGATAAATTTAGTGGTCAAAATGCGGGTATCAATAATATCTAAAAGCTCAAATACAATTATTAAATAACAAGTGTAACATCCCATCTTTTTTTTTTTAAATACAAATATATACATTTAGCATTTATATTATTAAAACATAATTAGCAAAAATTTGTATATTTTGGATAAGTGGTACAATATGGGAATACGAAGTTGAAAACTTGATGAATTGACAATATTTCTTCAACAATATACAAAAATATTCTTAATACAATATTTCTCATTAGAAATTAAATGGAAATACATTAAAAGATTTTATATCCGAGCAGTCCCCTTCCCAGAACGGATCATATATCTTCATTCCTTCTCTTTCATTACCTGAAACATTTCAATAAGGGTGAGTATTTCCCGCCCCCTAAATCTCTTTTAGTATATCTTACTTAATAATAATAATTAGAGTCGTAGCCTAATACTTTATTCTAATTCATTCTCATTCAAATACATGTAGTCATACAATTGTCCATCAAGCACATACAACATTTCACTTATTATACACACATTTCTATATTGACCTGTATGTTATTATACATGTGTTATATCATTTCAATTCATGTGTCATGATACATCTGTCCCAGTAACACCCGTTGATGTACTACAACACACGTACCATAACAACGTGACCCGATCTGCTACGATACATATATCATATCATACATATTCCATATCACAACTCATCTATATCACTTTTCATCATAATAATTTTCCCTGGGATCCCTTGAGGACTTCTAGCATAGATAGTTGCTGGATAGCTGCAACATCACAGATACACGTGTGTCGCCCTGGCCCCTTTTAGCAAAGGTATAGTCAGGAGCTGCGTCGGGAGATGAGGGTGTGGCCTATGAATGTTTATTTTCAATAATTTATTGTGCACCCTTTTCATTGTTAACATTCACCATCTTCATTTCCCCAAGATTTCTCAAATCTTCTCCTTAACTCTATACTCCCACTGTATCGCTGTACTATTTATACTCATTCTCTTTCTCATTCTCAACATTTCTCATTTCACATTCTTTATATCAATCAGCATATCATAATTCATGAGTCACAATTTATATAAATTCATGGATTACAATATATATGATAACACTCCCTTTCAATGTGCTATAATTTATATCATAATCACTCTGTTTCAAGTTGCGTAAACTCATGCATTATAATCACGCATCATATTCTCATTTCTCATTTCTCATTTATATATGACATGCTTTCACTTCCAATCAACATTTCATTCATATTTCTATCATTCATTCATATACTATACGCTTCCAATTTCAGGCATTCTATTCATATTGCATACATTTTAGTCATCATTTCACATCTATACTTATTACATCACACCAGTCCAACATATCAAATTATCAGGCAATATCACATCATATCACCAATGCAATACATCAATCATATCACAGAGACTACCACACAAGCTCACACCATACAATTAGCATAATCTGCCGAAGGTCAGACACCTTTGGACTCAGCTCAATTCGCACAATACCAATATATGTAGTCTTCTAACTTAAGGTTCATCATCATATATTTTTTAGTACTTAATTCATATACACCCTTAGAAACTTAGTTTTAAAACCTCTTAAAGTTGTCCTAGCTCATGTCTTTCTTTTAAAAATATGATATTATCAGTTTAAATAAACCAAAACCTTTCTTTATGTCAAAATACCCCTTTATCATATGATATTATCAAGATCTACCAATTTTTTCTAAGTGAGATGCCTATGTTTCTCATAGAACCACTGGATCTATATATATATATATATATATATATATATATATATATATATAAGTACAGCTAGAAAATACCCCCTTACCTGATAATGGTTCCTCCAAATTAGTTCTCTGAGTGATCTACGGAGAGATCTCACAGTATCCACAGAGAGATCTTCCAAAAGATAAGATTTCCTAAGCATTTTGAGGTAGAGATCTTATGATGAGAAGAGAACCAAAGAAAAGGAATGAAATAGAGATCTGAGTTCCGAGAAACTTACTTAGATCTAAGAAGAACGGATGTTTGAGCTCAAATCTGAAGAAGATCCAGAGTTATTGGAGGTTTTTTCTGAGAAAGGAGAGGGAGAGAACGAAGAGAATGGAGAGGGATATGTGATTTGGTTGAAAATAAAGATTTTAGGGTGAGAGTTCCTTAAATATATCTCAAACCAGAAGTTTTCTTCCTTTGTTGTCTGTCATTCTAGCTACAGCGAGAGCTCCTCGCTACAGCGAGAGAGTAGCATTCTCGCTACAGCGAGAGATTCTAGCTACAGCGAAAGGACTCTAGAATGTTCCATTTTCACCATCTCATTCTCGCTACAGGGAGATATCCTATAGTTCACCTCAATCAAACACTTCTAATTTCAAATGACATGCACAAACAACTAATATTAATTGCAATAATAATAAATTACAAAATGAGGATGTTACAACAAGTGTCCAAATGCAAGCATATGGAAATATAGTCTTAAAAAGGCTCAAGGCAATTCTAGTGTCATACAACCATGAGTGCAATCACACAATGAAGGAAAGTAAAATGACATGATATTGTCATCTATATGGCTTAAAATCTCACAAGGTATGTATTCTATCACAAATAATCAAACACATAAGATATCAAAGTCAACCTATCAAACTGAAGAATGATTGAATCAATCGATCAAAACCATGAAATAGTCACTTAATTAGACTAAGTACACACAAAAAACATAGTACTCCCCCCACTTGAAATTAACATCGTCCTCAATGAAAAACACAATACGCACAATTCAAACAATCCAATAAGTGAGAGAGAGGTAAGAAAACTCCTTATAAATCAGGGTAGGTGGCCAGTGGCCTCCTCTTGTTCATGTTCCCCTAAGCCCTCATAAAAAACCTTGAGCCAATGCCCATTAACCTTGAAGCCCTATTATTTTATCATGAAAAGCCTTGGTCTGCTCTTTGTAGATGTTAGAGTTCTCATATGCTTCTCTACTAATCTCTTCCAACTCTTGTAATTGAAGCTTTCTTTGTGAGCCAGTTGCCCTTATATCCAAATTACATTGCTTGATCGCCTATAATGCCTTATGCTCCTCTTCTATTGGTAGATGACATGCCTTGCAAAAAATAATCTGATAAGGAGACATTCCTATGGGTGTTTTGTAAGTGATGAATCCACATTTTACTAAATTTTTATACATCATTTATTACTTTTTATAGAAAAGAATAGACTTAGATAGTGTAAATAAGATGAATATTCCAATTAGGCTAAATAATATAGGTTTCTTACTTTTTGGTTAATTTACATTGATTTAGATAGTTTATTTTACATGTTTCGATCATTTGAATATTGTGGTAGGAATTCCCAAGCTTATTTTGAAGAATTATTGGATTTTGAGAAATTTGAGGTGAAAGTAACTACTTCCAAGATTGATAGTGACAACTACAGCAAGCCACTTCTAGCAAAAGGACCAAAGTGATCACTTTCAAAGCTTAAAGTGACAACTACAACAACTTAGAATCTACTAAACCTGCACGTGGTTACTATGAAAGTTCATAGTAATCACTCTAGAGCATGCAGAATTGAAGGTGTTGCACGTAGTTACTATCAAAGTTCATAGTGACAACTGCAGAGAGTCCAAAATGTCCCAGTGTTGCGCGTGGTTACTATGAAAGTTCATAATAATCACTCCAGAGAGGAAAAATCCAACTGATGCTGCGCATGTTTACTATGAAAGAATGAAAGTAATTACTTTGGAGGGCGTCAGCTTTAGTATAAATATATTTTTACCAAATTAGGGTAGAGAGTTCTTACACTTTTTGAACCTTTTCTCTTCTTTACTAAATTTAGGACATTTTCCAGAGCTTAGGACAACCTTGGGTGACAGCCAAGGGTCCAACCTAGGGTTTGGTTTCTCATTTCTCTTGCTTTTACATTAATGTTAATGAGTTTTCTGCATTTTTCAACTGCATTTTTGACCCCCATTTCCAAGAGGGCTAAGTTTTGTGTAATCCTTAGTAAGTTCACACAGATTCTTGAGTTCCTTGATTTTAATGATAATATAATTTCTTTCTTCTCATGAATTACTTCTTCCTTATCTCTTAAATTGAATTAATGGTGAATGAGAAAAATATTACTTAATTAACCCTAATTCATTTTAAGGAGATTCTAAACTAGGGATTGCTTAATCCTAGGTTTAATTCTAAGGTTATGTAACTTTGGGATGAGAGATTATAGCCTAGCAAATTGCGTAATTTCGTTAGGACAATAAGGTTGATTTTCGTTTGTTAAATTAACCTAATTCATGGGAGAAAGGATGAATGTTAAATCTTGAGTGAAATGAGGATAGAATCTTTGTGGATGAACTAAGGATTGCTGCTTTCTATTGTTTGAATTAAATAAGCTTGTTTGCTTGTTGCTCTTTATATTGATTTGAAATCACAAAACCCTTCATTTTAATTGCTTGTCCAATTAATGCCTTTAACATGTTTAATGAAGATTAATAGCCAATGTTCACGGGAGACAATCTAGGGTAACCCTAGTACTACATTAATTTGTTTAAATTTTGATGAGGATTTGTGACAAATCTTTTAAACACCTAAAGGAAAAACATCATCATCAGTAGGTAGTTCTGTAAGCCCATAGAGCTTCCTATAAGCGTAGACTCTAATTGTTTTTGTTGGGTTGGACATTCTTCTCCAGGATTTGTTTTATTTCTCAATTAGAGATCTTCACTTGTCTATTAGTCTGAGGGTGGTATGGTGTAGAAACTTTATACATAACCTCAAACTTTCGAAGTAAGGCAGCCATTGTGCGATTGCAAAAGTGTGATCCCTGATCACTGATTAATGCTCTGGGAAATCCAAACCTGCAGAAAATATGTGACTTTACAAAATCTACAACAACACGAGCATCATCAGTACGAGTGACCTTCACCTCCACCCACTTAGAGACATAGTCCATTGCTAACAAAATATAGGTATAGCCAAATGAAACAGGAAAAGGACCCATAAAATCTATGCCCCATACATCAAACACCTCATAGAAAAGGAGAGGTAGTTGGGGCATCTCATTCTGGCGCGAGATGTTTCTAGTCCTTTGGCATCGCTTGCATGTCTTACAAAAGTTATGTGCATTCTGGAACATTATAGGCTAATATAGTCCAGAATCTAAAATCTTTCGAGCTGTACGTTTAGGTCCAAAGTGTCCACCACAAGCCAAGGTATGGCAAAATCTAAGCACAGACTAGAACTCAAGTTCAGACACACATCGTCTAATAATCTTGTCACTACACATCTTCCATAAGTATGGATCATCCCAAATGTAGTATTTGGAATCACTCTTCAGCTTGGCAGTTTGAGCTTTGGAGATATATGTAGGAATCTCCTTGGCAGCCAAATAATTCACCAAGTCTACATACTAAGGATTATGCCCTCCAATGTGGTAAAGCTGCTCATCTGGAAAGGTGTCTCTAAGGGGGAGATCCTCCAGTGGTTGCTAAATTTTGGTCAAATGGTCTACCATTAAGTTTTCTGCATCACATCTATCTTTGATCTCAATGTCAAACTCTTGCAGAAGAAGCATCTAGCGAATTAGTCTCGGTTTAAAATCTAACTTTTTAAGCAAGTACCTCAGAGCAGCATGATCAGAGAAAACAATTACTTTAGAGCCAAGTAAATATGAATGAAATTTATCTAAAGCAAAAATAATAGCTAAAAGTTATTTTTCTATAGTGGTGTAGTTTATTTGTGCTTTATCCAATGTTCGAGAAGCATAGGCTATGACATGGGGTTGCTTCTCCACTTTTTGACCAAGGATAGCACCAACTGTAAAGTTTGAAGCAACACACATAAGCTCGAACGGAATCTCCCAACTCAGAGGCTGAATGATAGGAGTAGAAGTAAGGCGCCTCTTTAGCTCATCAAAAGCATCTTTGCAGGTCTGATCAAAGATGAAATCAGTATCTTTCTACAAAAGGGTAGATAATGGAGACGCGATTCTGCTGAAATCCTTGATGAAGAGCCCATAGAAACCCGCATGACCAAGAAAAGAGCGCAGATAAAGAAATAATTACATTAATCTTGGCTCTATCAGTCTCAATACCCCTACTTGACACTACATGCCCTAGTATAGTCTCTTCAGTCACCATAAAATGACATTTCTCATAATATAAAATCAAATTGAACTGTATGCACCTGTCTAATACTCTAGACAAGATATCTAAACATGCATCAAATGAAGACCTATAAACAGTAAAGTCGTCTATGAATACTTCAAGTGAGGTCTCTAGGAAGTCTACAAATATGCTCATCATACACCTCTGAAAAGTGCCAAGTGCATTACAGAGTCTGAATGACATTCGTCTGTAAGCAAAGGTACCAAAAGGACAAGTGAAGGTAGTCTTATGATGATCCTCTAGGGTTGTGTGTATTTGAAAGTAACCAGAAAATCTGTCTAGAAAGCAATAATGGGATTTTCCTGCTATCCGCTCCAAGACTTGATCAATAAAAGGCAGGGAAAAATGGTCCTTACAAGTGGCCTAATTTAGCTTCCTATAATCAATACAGACTCACTACCCATTCTGAATTCTGGTTTGAATCAGCTCATCAAACTAGTTCTTTGTGACTGTTATGTCGGTCTTCTTGGGTACAACATGGATCGGACTCACCCACTTGTTATCAGAGATCGGGTATGTAACGCCTTATATTTCTTTTCTCAATATATAATAAATTTTCATAAAAAGTTAAATAGTAGAGTAAATTTTTCTTTCAAAAACTCTCTAAATAGAAACAGACATGGAAATGATATAAGGTTCATAGAATAAAATTTCATTAATTCATAAGTACTTTAGAAAAAACAAAGATTCTAAAGTTTTCATCAGCAACAAAGAGAAATAGTAGTTTCACAATTATTTTCAAAAGAATGCTATAGAATTGAAATTATTCATTACATAACTCAAAATAACTAAGTCCTATAGCAGTTCTCATCCATCCATGCACTGTGAGTCTGGTACTATTCGTCCTGTTTTCCTGAATTACAAATCAAATTGGGAAAGAGGTAAAGAAATCAAATCTATACTAAAAATCCTACCATGTACCATCACAGGACAGCCTAAACACACAGAAGAAGTTGTTACAGGTAATTCTAGACATCTCATACAATCAACAAAAATAAAGGAATGAGTAGCACCAGAATCAAACAACACATCTACAAGGCGGTCTTTTATGATACATTTACCTCTAATAAGCTCCTCTGATTTTGAAGCCTCAGCTCCACTCATAGCAAAAACTTTGCCTTTCACATTTGGCTTTGTTCCAGTGCTTGCTCTAGATTCAGGTATTTGTTCCACACTCATGCTTCCGCTCTTTTGTGGAGCAGACAAACAGACACTAGCAGAGTGTCCTATTTTCCCACAAATGTCACATGTTGGTGGAAGCTGAGGATAATTCTTTTTAATATGAGGTCTACCACACTTGAAACATTTTAGTGGCCTTCTGAAAGAACCAGAACCACCATTATTATCTTCTTGAGATACAGTCCCCTTCACTTGAGACTGATTTGGACTAGAGTAAGGTCCTCTAGAAAATCTTGGAGGCCTTTGGTTTTGTCTCATAGGACCACCAATTCTGGTATCCACTGTCTTACCCTTAGTATTGGCTTCATATATTCTGCATTTACTTACTAGAGTGGGTAAATCTGTCAACTGGAATACACTAACGGCAACTCGAATATCTGGCCTTAGCCCATGCTCAAAATGAGCACATAGATCTTCCTTTCCATCATTATGTTGATAGTGAGGCCAGTATTTCATCAATTCATGAAATTTAGCAGCATATTCTCCTACAGACATATTTCCTTGTTTCAACTCAAGGAACTCCCTAGCCTTCTATTTCTTTAAATCTCTTGAAAAATAATTTCCCAGAAAGGTTGCCTTGAATGTCTCTCAAGGAATATAACCATCTTCTTACAGTAGAGTTTGACTAGCAAATCTCCACCAGTCCTCAGCTTCTCCACTCAGCATATAAGTAGCATAAGTTACTTTATGCTCCTCTCTACATCTCATGACATGGAAAATCTTCTCCACATCTGCTATCCACCTCTAAGCTCCCTCAGGATCAAACTTTCCTTCAAATTTTGGAGGGTTATGCTTAGTAAAAGAAGAAAGTCCTCTATACTCGGCTGGTTCAGCCTCTTGGTTATGTGCCAAAGTCTTTAACACTTGGGTCATGCGCTCCAGGAGTTCATTTGTAGCACCAGCAGGTCTACCTCTACCAGCTATAGCTCTAATCTTGCAATAAACTCAAATCACTTATTAATCTATCATTCACATACACATAGATAAATCTAGTGCGTGTAATTCACATCTAACAAGTCATATTAGCAAATAATCATTTCATATTCTAGTATATCTACTACATAACATAGACATGTTAGTCCCATACCCCAGCCTGGTCTGGATGAACTGCTCTGATACCAAAATTGTAACGCTTTATATTTCTTTTCTCAATATATAATAAATTTTTATAAAAAGTTAAATAGTAGAGTAAATTTTTCTTTCAAAAACTCTCTAAATAGAAACAGACATGGAAATGATGTAAGGTTCATAGAGTAAAATTTCATTAATTCATAAGTACTTTAGAAAAATAAAGATTATAAAGTTTTCATCAGCAACAAAGAGAAATAGTAGTTTTACAACTATTTTCAAAAGAATGCTATAGAACTGAAATTATCCATTACATAACTCAAAGTAACTAAGTCCTATAGCAGTTCTCATCCATCCATGCACTGTGAGTCTGGTACTATTCGTCTTGTTTTCCTGAAAAATGCTATGTAAGGATGCGTCTCTACCCTACCACTCATACATCACACATATTCATCACAAAACACATCTTTTCACAATTAAAGAAAACATCATAGAATTACATATCACGGTGTTCAACACACAAACATGTATTCTATTCCACAGATTCACAATTTCTTTTTTTTCTTTTAACTGCGCTTACTGCGCCCTGTGGCCATAATTATCCGATGCCTCTATCCTGAGGTCTTACACATCCATGTAAATAGTCGCCGGATGGCCCAATGCAATAGGGATACAACGCATGTAATAGACGGCCCCTTAGCAAAGGTAATGGTCAGGAGTCAAGTCGAGAAATGAGTGTGTGGCCATGTGGTGCATTCGAACACAATATTTCATCCACAATCCCGAATGTCACTCACCACCCTACATTTTCCCAAGATATCCCATATCGTCTCCATCTTCCACTCCCCAGTGTATCTCTGTAACTATTTACATCATATCCTTTTCCATTTCATACTCTTTCGAGCATATTCACATGTTCACATATGCTATTTATCATGTTCACACATATTTTTCATTATATTTCCACATACTTTTCATCATATCCATCAAACCATGGCATATTCACAATACACATCATTTTAACATGAAACACAATATATTCAGATATGAAACATCCATCTCTTTGTATATTTCATATCACTAAATCATAAAAAATCATATCAACCCTCCTCAATATACCTTATCATGCCTTATTTGAACATAATATCACATTTTCACCATGTATTCATTATAAAATCACATAAACAGCCCATTAGTCTCACTTTTGACCGATTATTTCTCATAAAACAAGAATTATTCCACATATAATCACATACATGACAAGATCTATGAGAATACAAGTAATAAACATAACAAAATGATAAAGTAGAGCCCCCTTACCTCAAAACAGAGCTTTTACAAAGATTTAACCGAAGATTTAACTCTAGAACAGAGGTTTTCCTAAGAACATCATGAACATCTATAAGAAAAAGAAGAAGAAGAGAAACGAATGGTAAATCTAACTTCAAACTTAGAGAAACTTACTTGAAATCCTTTAGAATGGACGTAGAATCACAGATCTGAAGAGAAATCTAAGTTTAAGAGGTTTAGTATGGGAGAAAATGGCGAGATATGACCTTAGAACCTTTGAGAACCTTGGATGGGAATGAAAATTTCATGTGAAGCCCCCCTATTTATAGAAAATTTTTTGAAGATGTCAGCGTCAACGTGATGTAAGCAATGATGTCAGCATGATGCAAGCGATGACATCAGCATGATGTCATCGATGATGTAAGCGATGATGTCAGCGTGAGATAATCGATGACATAAGCGATGATGTCAGCGTGAGGTCAGCATGATGTCACTGATGACATAAGCGTGATGTCGCTGATGACATAAGCGTGATGTCACCAATGACATCAGCATTATGTCACTGTTGACATCAGGGGTTACTGTACATACATGGTTTCTTTCTGCTCACAAAGTACTACAGATTTTTCTCATTAATATACTACAGGCATGACACAAAGCATAGGATGTTACAGGGTATATCATACCAGCAGCTAATAGTTTGCTAGCTTCTTTCTTCACCACCTCTACGATGGTGGGATTTAGTCTTCTTTGGGGCTGTCTCACAGGTTTTGCATCTTCATCCAGTAGAATTCTGTGCATACAAATAGATGAGTTAATTCCTGGAATGTTTGTCAAAGTCCACCAATTACTTGTTTGTGGGTTGCTAAAGTTTGCAACAACTTCTTTTCTTGTGCAGCATCTAAATATGTTGAAATGATCACTGTCATGTTGTTATTAGCCTTTAAAAATGCATACTTCAAATGTTTGGGAAGAGGCTTCAGTTCAAGTGCAGGTGGCTGCATAATAGAGGGAAGTGTCCTAGTGGAGAAGTCTAATTCTGCAGCATGCATCTGAGCAGGTTCAAGAGTATGTGTATTTGCTATAATCAAATTAGAGCTTTCCAAACCTGCTGCTGCATCACATGAAACATCATCAGTTGTTAAATATACATCTATTTCAGCACAAATTTTATACAAATCTCTTACAGTGCATGTACAACTAGAAATATCAGAAAAATCAGTACAAAACTCTTCATGGCCTCAACGATGTTGAACTGCACAACATCGTCGCCAAACTCCATGGATAGAATTCCTGACTATGTACACTACCTTCCAATTTAAGTCTATTCAACATGTTCCAAGTGCGTTCAATCTTAGGATCAAATGCGAGTAATTGATCAAAATTGGTTCTAGTCATGCACCAAGAAGCAGATCGGTCGAAGTCAACAGGATCAACAAAGTCAACCTAATTATGCTATTTTCTATTTTTAAGATTTAAAAAAAAATATTTTTTTTGTGATTTTTTCCTGTTCTAAATAAAAAATAAAATAAAAATTTAAATAAAAAGATATCAAAATAAAATAAAAATAAAAATAAATTTAGAAAAATGTTCTAAACGATGAAATTTGTGATTTTTAGCAGCATTGCGCCTAAAATGAATAATATAATATCAATGGTTTTCGCAACTCACAAAATAATAATAAATAATAAAAAAATGTAGCGAGATAATAAAAGAATATGATCCCACATTATTCTATCACGATTTCTAGAATTCTAACCTAATAATTTACGATATGCATTCTTACCTTGGGTAGTTTGTAAGCCTAAAAATAAAAGTTCACTAGAGATAAAATCTATTCCATAAAGTCATCCTCAATCAATAGGTAGTTTACTAAATGAAGGAACTTGTATAGATAAGATAAGCTCTAGTTAAACTTCTTGTGATAGACAAACAGGACATCCATCCAAATTGTTATGATCTACACAATTTCTCTAAACCTAAAGTTTACTCAGACCCGGGTATAAGACCTCACTCATGTTATGCATGATTAGTGGTGTGTGAGGGAACAAACAAACCTTACACAAATCAAATAATAAAATTGTGCAAGGAAAAAAATAAAAATAAAAATAAAAATCAACCAAATAAATTACAATAGAAAATGTGATAAAAAAAATAGAAATTAAAATTATTTTAGTTTATTTTTTTATTTTTTATTTTAGAAAAATATTAATTAAATTTTATTTTCAAAAAAAATTTATAAATAAAAAATTTGAAAATTAAATTTAAAAATAGTTAGATAAAGTTTTTTTTTCCTCAAACTTTAAATTTAAAACTAATCTATCTGAAAAAAAAAATCTTATCTTTAAACCCAAAACAAATTAAATTTGATGTAATCAAATCTTAACTATAATTTAAAATATAAATTTAAAAATAATTTAAAATTAAAATTTATTTTTTTAAAAAATAAATCTAAACTAAATTTGAGGGATCCTTATTCGCTACTCCTCATCTCTGCAAGATTTACGCAAAATCTCTGCAAATCATGCAATTCTGCAACAATACGCTGTTAATCCAACATTTAAAAAATATAAAATATGAATTCAAAATCCAAAATTCAAAATTCAAAAAAATAATCTAAAATTCAAAATTCACTAAAATAGCAAATTTTAATGAAACAAAAAAATTGACGAAAATTGAAATTAAACGCACTCCATAAAATGAACAAATAAGAATATCAAATTGCGGCAACAGAGACAGAAACGAAACAAAAATGAAAACAACAATTACGAATTAGAAAGTGAAAACGCAATACCAAACCCTAAAATGAATCAAAACTGACAACGCGTCCTTGGCAATGACGCGTTTTGATGGACAATTGTCGAGTTGCTATCAAAACAACTAATTTTTTTTAAAGATTTTGTAGTATAAAGTCAAACTTAGGTCGATTCACGGAGATACATTCTCAGTCAAATTCGACTTTAGGTTTTCTTTTTAAAAAATGCAAATAAGGTTTTTGAAGTTTTGAAAATTGCAATTAATCAAATTAAATTACGAACATAATTAAAATGAGTAAAAAATAAATTAAGAAACATCAATCCACAGAATACTAATTGCTTATAACTCTGACTATCACAGTATCTAAAGATTTAAATCCACATTTGAACAAACACCCAATTCAATTATTAATTCAATCAAATAACCTAATTGAATAGAGTTACGAATGAAATCAAATAATCATTTAACCTAATTCGAATTAATTATCAAATTAGAACATAAACCGAGTCCTAGTTTGAAATCTAACAACAGAAAAGTCAATCACGATTGCAATAAACAATTCTAAGATTAGAGAGAAAAAAGAATAAACTTGGAGCTATTAGTGTAGAACTCAAGTCAGAACTATAGTGTTTGGATTCCGCAGATTGAATGAGAGGTTTAGCCTTCCATCAAAATGCTTAACCCACGCAAGAATGAGAAAAGAACGAGAGAGTTACAGAGAAAGTAAAAACAAGGATTCTTATTTTGGCCAAGTCTCAAAAGCTCAAAGTGTCTAATCACTTCCTCTAATTCAGAGCCTTATTAGTCTATTTATAAGTTCTTATTAGGATAAATTAGGTGGCCAAAATACGGGTCTCAATAATATCTAAAAGTCCAAATACAATTATTAAATAACAAGGGTCTAAATATAATCTCGCAACAATATTCAGCAAATTTGCCTCAATTTCAAAAAATTATAAAAAATTGAAAAAAACTCCAAATCCAACTATTCATATATGCATTTTGAAGCCCTGTATGTGTAGAATCCAATGCAACTATAATCAATGAAAAATGATATCTTTAGAAAAAGTTATGGCCAAAAGAGTAGTCAAAGGTCAAAATGACTAAAAATATGAAATTAAAGCATTTATTTGTAATAGGCCTAATTTATTCAAATAAGTAGAAAATGGTAAAAGCTATAAAAATAAAGCATATGAAAAGTGTTTATTAATCAAAATAAAATATTAAATATAAATATAAAATATGTTACATCATACTGCTTAAGTGAATTACCTTCAATTATTTTTTTCCTATAATTTTTGCTTAAGCTAGAAAAATTGGCTTAAGCGAATGTTGTAGAAATTGTGTGATGCAAAAGTGACTATTGTACAGAGAGGACATGAGAGAGATCTACAAGGCCATTGAATATTATATCAATACAAAACCTCATTTTTATGATAAATTGAAACTGTGATGATTCCATATTTTACTAGTATTTTACAATAGTTTTTACTGCAATTAACAAAGAAAACATGCTAGAAATAGTAGAAAACCCTTAAAAAAATAATAAAATGTTGCATGTCACTTTTAAACATTGTTATTTTAAAATTCATTGATTTTCTATATAAAAAGTGACATTTCAAGTATGCTTTTGTAGGGAATTCTGAGCTAAGTTCATGAGGATTGGATGATCAAAGGAAAAATAGAAGAAAAGTAGCAGAAATTGGAGGAAAGAAGTTGATAATTGAAGAACAGCCTCTGAATGATCACTTTCGCTAGTGAAAGTGATCACTCCAGAACCATAAAATGAAGAAGAGCTTCTACGTAATCACTTTTGCTGGCAAAAGTGGTCGTTCCAAAGAGGTTGCAATGAGAAGAGCTTCTGCGTAATCACTTTTTATGGAAAAAGTGAGCGTTCCAGAGAGTCCTCCAAGAAGAGTAGCTGCGCGTGTTCACTATTATCCACAAAAGTGAACACGCGCAAGAGGGTAGCTTCTGCGTGTTCACTATTTCTAACAGAAGTGAACACGCGCATGACATTAGTAAGGGAAGCTTCTGCTGGCTACTATTTTCAACAAAAGTGAACACTTTGAAGTGCGTGTGGCTACTATCACCAGCAAAAGTGAACACGCGCAAGTGGAAATGAAGAATTAGCTTCTGCGTGATTACTATTGCTGAAAAAAGTGATCACGCTAGCAGTGCAGGAATTCTATAAAAGACAGTTAGCTCAGGAATTTAGTGGTTTTTTGTTCATTTTTCTATTTCCATTTGTTTTTGTTGTTGAGAGAGTCAGAGAGGGATATTAAGGACGAACACCAAGCTTCATTTCTTGATGGATCAAATTGGAGATTGGCTTGAAGATGTTTCTTCTTTGTTCATTCTCTTCTCCTCTTCTCTTCTCTTCTCTTTTTGTAATGTTTGCTTAAACTCTTTGTGGTTAGGAATTGTGAATCTGAAATGGAAATGTTGAATTGATTTTGTATCTAAACTTTGAGTTTTGGATTAGATTGAGTGATTGATTCTGCTGTTAAAGTAGTGATTGAATGGAAATTTGATCAACTAATCATAAAGGAACTCTTATCAATGGGAATTGAATTTGTTTCTCATATCTAAATTAATTGTCAAGGTTATTGGTTTCTTAGGGATAAGATATCTTAATCTTGCAATCTTTTGGTTTCTCAAACTTAATGCAGCATTTGATTGGATTAGATATAAGGGATTAGAGTGATTTGATTAGATGCTAGATTCATTGAGGCAAGAGATTGTCCTTTGATTAATATAACGTTAAACTGATTGTCATTATGTCTAAATGCTTGAAAGTTCAGAACTTTATTGATTCAATGTTGAAGTTTTGGTGAAACAATTTCCTAACTACTTTTTCTACATCTGTTTACTATATACTTTTGTACTAACCATTCTGTTTCACTTTCTAATTTCATTTTTGATACATTCATACCAAATCCATCTGAAATTTGTAAAGCTCAACTAATTGTGATCTTGTGAAGTGGTAATTGAGAACTTTATTCCCCGAAGACGATACTTGGAACTCAATTTGATTCTAAGATGTTTTATAACTTGCTACAACAACACTAGTACACTTACTAGTCAGTTTACTTTCAGTGCAACAGCAGTTGTAAAAGTGTAACAAGTTTTTGGTGTCGTTGCCTGGGAATAATTTGTTTCAATATCATTAGTAACAGGAAAATAACTAGATTGAGCATTTGTTTGTTTAAATTTTCTGCAAATATTACATTACATGTGCAGTTTTCTGTTTTCATTATACTATATCTGTATTTAGTTGTATATGCGTGGCAAAAGTAAAAATAAATCTACTCTTGTCTTTGATCCTGACATTGATAGAACTCTTAGGAGATTAAGAAAAGAGACTAGAGCAAAGAGATCTTTAGGAAGTGACAGTGATCTAAAGGTTATACATTCTCCAGAATTTCAAGTCACTTTTTTTGCAAATAGGAAACATTCACCTTTTAGACAACCAACTCCAAAAGTTGAAATGGCAGAACAATATAGAATGAGAACACTAGGAGATTATGCAATTCCAGATATGCAAGGCTATAATTCTTCAATTGTTAGACCAATCATTCAAGCCAATCATTTTGAGATAAAACCAGCCTTACTTCACCTAGTGCAGCAGGACCAATTTTTTGGTGGAATTTCTGATGATCCTAATCTGCATATTTCTAATTTTCTGCAGTTGTGTGATACTATAAGGATGAATGGAGTAAGTGAAGACGCTATAAGACTGAGGCTATTTCTATTTTCTTTAAGAGACAAAGCCAAATGTTGGTTACAAGCATAGCTCCAGGGAAGTATCATCACATGGACTGAACTTGTGAATAAATTTCTAACAAAATATTTTCCTCCCTCAAAAGCTGCTAAGCTGAGAGGAGAAATAACATCTTTTGTGCAGCAGGAAGAAGAATCACTTTATGAAGCATGGGAAAGATATAAAGAATTGCTGAGAAGATGTCCACATCATTGTATTCCAGAATGGATGCAGCTGGAAACCTTTTATAATGGAATGAATGTAGTAACTAGAACTATGATTGATGCAGCTGCAGGAGGATCTGTGAGCATGAAATGCTTGGAAGAAGCCCAAAGAATCATTGAGATGATGGCTTCATCCATGTATCAGAATTCCAACTTCAGGAATACAAGAAGAGGCAATGAATATGAAGCAAAGATGATGGAAACTTTTCTTGCATAGAATCAGCTACAGAACCAATTATTTTCTGATGAAATAACAGCTTTGACTCAACAGATTAATAATTTGCAGACTGGAAATGTGGTAACAAGTCAGTTGACATGCGATTTTTGTGGAGGGAATCATGCTAATGATGCATGCGATGTACCTACTCCTGAACCACAAGAGCAAGTCAATTATATGGGAAATTATCAAAGACAGCAACAATTTTATCCTCAACAATCATTTCCTCCTGGATTTTAGTATTCTAATAATAGGAATCAACAATTTTATAAATGGAATCCTCAGAATTCTGCAATGAAAAGCACTAATACATCTCTTCCATTTTCAAATGCAGGAAATCACCAACAACAGCAGTACTTTCAAGGAAATTCTTTTACTCAACCTCAAAGGAGTCAACATTCAGCTAGACCAATGAGTGAAAGAATGAACGAGATTGAGGAAATAATGTTACAATTCATGAAAGTCACTCAATCCAGCATCAAGAATCAAGAAGCTTCTATGAAGAAGTTAGAAACTCAAATTGGACAGCTGGCTGAACAATTAACAAGCAGAGAGGAAGGAAGATTTCCAAGCAACACAGTGGTGAATCCAAAGGAACAATGTCAAGCTATAGTTACAAGAAGTGGAGTTGTTGTAGCCAATCCAAAACCAGCTGAAAAGAAACTGAATAATGTTGCAGCAGAAAAGCAAGTAGAAAATGCAGCAGAGGAAAGAGATTTAAAAGATGAATTGCAGCAAGGGAACTTCAAGCTACTAAAGAGAGAACATTTAGAAAAGAATGAAGAAGTTCATAAAAGTCCTGAAAGAAAGACAAAGAAGCAATTATTTGAGGACACTTACAAGCCAATTGATCCAGAAAAATATAAGAGACTACCTTATCCTCAAAGAGTACAAAATCCTAAGCAAGAGGAGCAGTTTGAGAGGTTTCTAAACGTGTTCAAAAAGCTGCAAATTAACATCCCATTTGCTGAAGCTTTGGAGTAAATGCCATCTTATGCCAAATTCATGAAGGAACTACTCTCCAAGAAAAGGAAGTTAGAACATGATAAGATTGTACCTTTGACAGAGAAGTGCAGTGCTATTCTTAGAAGAAAATTTCCTCAAAAATTAAAAGACCCAGGATCCTTTAGCATACCTTGTGAAATAGGAAATTGTACTGTGGGAAAAGCATTGTGTGATTTGGGGGCAAGCATTAATTTGATGCCATTAGCCATTATGAAGAAATTGGGGATAGAAGAAGTGAAACCAACCAACATTACATTGCAATTAGCTGATAGATCATATACTTATCCATATGGAGTAGTAGAGGATTTGTTGGTTAAGGTTGACAAATTTATTTTTCCTGCAGATTTTGTCATATTGGACATGGAGGTAGATGCAAACATACCATTAATCTTGGGCAGACCTTTCTTTGCAACTGGACGAGCTCTCATTGATGTACAAAAAGGAGAGTTAATGCTTAGAGTTCAAAAGGAAAAGGTAATATTTAATGTATTTGAAGCTTTGAAATATCCAATTGATGATAACACATGTATGAGAGTAGATACATTGCAGATCATTCCTTATTCTTTGAATGGATTTGATGAAATTTCTGTGTTGAGAGAAACCATAGCTGCAGGAAATACTAAATCTCTGCATTTTGAAGATGAAAACATATTTGAAATGGAGCAGCAATTGGAAACTCTACCTATTTTAATACCTGCAGAAGAATCAATCAAAGAGGAGTTGAAAAATGAAGGAGAAGAAAAGAAAAGTCAGAAGCTGGAATTAAAGCAACTTCCATCTCACTTGAGATATGCATTCTTGGATCATAAACATGAAAATCCAGTTATCATAAGCAATGAACTCAAGGAAGAAGAGGAGGAGAAGTTACTGAGAATTTTGAGAACCCATAAATCAGCAATAGGGTGGAACATCTCAGATTTAAAAGGTATAATCCATCCTTTTGTAAGCACAGAATTTTATTTGAAGAAAATTTTAAACCAGTTGTGCAGCCTCAAAGAAGATTAAACCCTGCCATGAAGGAAGTGGTAAGGAAGGAAGTCATTAAACTATTAGATGCAGGGATTATATATCCTATTTTAGACAGCAATTGGGTAAGTCTTGTGCAAGTGGTACCTAAAAAGGGTGGAATGACTGTAGTACCAAATGAAAAGAATGAGTTGATACCCACAAGGACTGTCACAGGATAGAGGATGTGTATAGATTATAGAAAGCTGAACGATGCAACCAGAAAAGATCATTTTCCTCTACCTTTTGCAGACCAAATGCTAGAAAGGTTACCTGGACATGCATTTTACTGCTTTTTAGATGGATATTCTGGCTATAACCAAATTGTTGTAGATCCAATTGATCAAGAAAAAACTGCTTTTACTTGTCTCTTTGGAATATTTGCATATAGACGAATGCCTTTTGGGCTGTGTAATGCTCCAGCTACATTTCAAAGGTGCATGTTAGCTATTTTTTCTGACTTGGTTGAGAAAATAATTGAGGTATTCATGGACGATTTTTCTGTTTTTGGGAATTCATTTGATGATTGTTTATCTAATTTGTCCATTGTTTTGCAAAGATGTCAAGACACTAACTTGGTGTTAAATTGAGAGAAATGTCACTTTATGGTGCAAGAAGGAATAGTGCTTGGCCATAATATTTCAATTAGAGGGATAGAGGTTGATCAAGCTAAAATAGAAGTGAGTAGTAAATTACCTCCACCTGTGAATGTGAAAGGAATTAGAAGTTTCTTAGGCCATGCTGGGTTTTATAGGAGGTTCATTAAAATTTTTTCTAAAATTGCCAAACCTCTGAGTGACTTGCTTGTAAAGGATGCAACATTTGTATTTGATGAATCTTGTATGCATGCTTTTACTGTTTTAAAAGAAAAACTGATTTATGCTCCAATTCTTATTAAACCTGACCAGACTGTACCATTTGAGCTAATGTGTGATGCAAGTGACAATGCAGTGGGTGCTGTATTAGGACAAAGAAAAGATAAAAGACTACATGTGATTTACTATGCTAGTAGAGTCCTAAACTCTGCACAGATTAATTACACAACAACCGAAAAAGAGTTGCTTGCTATAGTATTTGCTTTTGATAAATTCAAGTCTTATTTAGTAGGGTCCAAGGTTGTGGTATATCCTAACCATGCTGCTCTGAAATATTTGTTTTCTAAGCAGGATGCTAAACCAAGACTGTTGAGATGGATCCAACTACTTCAAGAATTTGAGTTAGAAATTCGAGATAAGAAAGGAAAAGAGAATGGTGTTGCAGACCATCTATCCAGAATTCCATTGGACACATTGCCATCAAATTATTTGGATATTAATGAAGAATTTCCTGATGAAAAGCTGCTAACTGTGGATGAATTACCTTGGTTTGCTGATATAGCAAATTTTAAGGCCACTCAGCACATTCCAAAGAGAATGAATTAGCAGCAAAGAAAGAAATTTCTTCATGACAGCAAGTTCTATATTTGGGAAGATCTTCATCTATTCAAAATTGGAGTAGATGGCATTTTGAGAAGATGTATTCCACAAAAAGAACAAGCTGATATCCTATGGCATTGCCATAATTCAGATTATGGAGGCCATCATAGTGGATCAAGAACAGCTGCCAAAGTATTACAAGCTGGATTTTTCTGGCCTACATTGTTCAGAGATGCAAAAATTTATGTAGAAAATTGTGATAAATGCCAAAGAGTTGGTAACATTTCCAGAAGACATGAGATGCCTTTGAACAATATCTTGGAGGTGGAACTGTTTGATGTATGGGGAATAGACTTTATGGAACCCTTTCCAACTTCTTTTTCTCATGAATATATACTTGTGGTAGTGGATTATGTGTCTAAATGGGTGGAAGCTATACCAACCAGAACAAACGAAGCCAAAGTGGTGATTTCCTTCATAAATAAAAACATTTTTTCAAGATTTGGAGTGCCAAGAATTTTGATTAGTGATGGAGGATCACACTTCTGCAATAAATACCTTGATATTGTTCTGAATAAGTATGGAGTAAAACACAGAGTAGCAACTCCTTATCATCCTCAAACAAGCGGACAAGTGGAAATTTCAATTAGAGAAATCAAGAAGATCTTAGAGAAAGTAGTCAGTAACTAAAGAAAAGATTGGTCAAAGAAGCTTGATGATACATTATGGGCATACAGAACTGCATTCAAAACACCAATTGGTATGTCACCATATCAACTAGTATTTGGGAAATCATGTCATCTTCCTGTGGAACTTGAACATAGAGCATATTAGGCTACTAAATGGCTGAATTTTGATTCAACCAAGGCTAGAGAAAAGAATGTTACAGCTACATAAACTAGAGGAATTCAAAAAAATTGCATATGAAAATGCAAAACTGTATAAAGAAAGGACTAAAATAATACATGACAGATTCATTTGCAAAGAGAATTCAGACCAGGGCAGCTAGTTCTACTATTCAACTCTAGATTGAAGTTATTCCCTGGAAAACTCAAGTCTAGATAGTCAGGACCTTTTATGGTAAAGGAAGTATCTCCCTTTGGTGCTGTGTTACTTGAAGATCAGAGAGAAGGGAGAAAGTTTAAAGTCAATGGCCAAAGACTGAAGATTTACAATGGAGGAGAATTCAATAGGAACACTTTTTGCATTAACTTAGTTTCTCAGCAGTGAGGAACATTTAACGTCAAGCTAGTGACGTTAAAAGAGCACTTTGTGAGAGGCAACTCATATTTCTGAAACATTTTTACTATATTTGCAATTTGCTTAAACTTTTGTTAATTCTTTATTTCAATTTTTGAAATTTTTCTGATTTTAGATTCTATTTTATATGTGTTTTAGGAATAATGTGTTAATTCAATGAAGGTTCATGCTGTGGATGCATAAATGAGCTGATTGAAATTGAATGCATGAGGCAACTAAGTTTCTAAGGAGCTTTGAATAACAAAAAGAGTCACTATTTTGCAGAAAAGTGATCACGCAGAGCTTCAATTATAGGGTTCCATTCTGAACAATCATTTTTTCTTATGAAAGTGATCACGCAGAGGAGCAAGGAATGACACCCTTCTCTGGAACAATCACTTTTCCCAGTGAAAGTAACCACGCCCAGGCTTAAATAGAGGTAATGTGATGCGTGTAGTTACTTTTTCCAATAATAGTGATCACGCGCATGAGTAATGTGTAGTTTCAAGTTAAGGTTGATGCGCATTACCACTTTTCTAGGAATAGTAATCACGCAGAAGGATACTACCTGCGCGTGATCACTTTTTCTGGAAAAAATGAACACGCGCAGGTAGTATCCTTCTGCGTGATTACTATTCCTAGAAAAGTACGCGCAGCTCATTTCAAATTACTCAATGCAAAGCCTTCTGGAACGTTCACTATTTCTAGCAATAGTGAACACGCGCATGCTATTTACCCTCAAAGTGTTCACTATTGCCAGCAATAGTGAACACGCACACAGCATCATCTCTACAACTTCCATTTTTTCTGAAAAAAGTGGCCACGTGCAGTAAGCGTGTCCATTAAAATGCATAAAAGGAACCACACAGAGCCATTTTCAGAATCTCAAATCTTCATTTCTTCATCTCATTTCTCAAATTCTTGATCTTTCTGACCTTTTGCTGAACGAAATTTGTTTTTAAGCAATCAATTGAAGTTCATTCTGCACATTTCTCCAAATCTAGGTCAGTATTCTACTTCTCTGATTTAGAAATTAGGGTTCTTCATTTTGCAGAATTGTGGAAAAAACTGTGTAATGGAAAAATAGAAACTTTCTTATTAATAACTAATCTGAATATGCAATTACAAGGCAATGTAGAGCAATTCTCACTTCAATTGATAGATTTTTACATGGAAAAAGACCTACATTGATAGATTGCATGAGTTAACCTTAGGACTTAAAGTGAAAAATAGTTAGGAAGAAAGTTTTGCATAAATGTAATTCTTGAACTCTAGCATTTTGCATTCAAAATCATGAATATCTGAGTTTAAATGCTTCAAGGAACCATATTCTGCATTGTTATGATATTCTTATATTCTGCATTGTTCATATTCTGCTATTCTGAAATTGAAAATGTCCTGCAGAATTTTTATTGCATTGCATTCATGTCTTTCAGTATATTGAACTATTCTTTTTATGCAGGAAATTTTTTTAAAAAAATGGTAAAGACATCAGACAACACTCCAGTTGGCTCTTCTAGAGGTACAGCTTATGAGAATTATTTCAAAGCTAATATCTTGAGAAGAAAGATTGTCCAAGACAGAGCAATTGAGATAGCTGAAGACCATTATCCAAAATACATGGAGGAAATTCAGAAAAGAGAATGGGAATCCTTCTGCATGATGGCTGGCATTGGCTGGAGAGACATTACACAAGAATTTTATGCCAATGCCATGAGATTCAAGGGAGATCAGCTACCTAAATACCATTCAATGGTCAAGGGGACAACAATTGATTTTTCTGCTGCTAACATCAATAGAGTCCTCAATATTAAAACTCAAAAACAACCTGGGTAGCAGGACTTTAAAGCATTCAGGGATGCTGAAGATAAGGACTATGTTCAAGTCCTTGAGAGGATTGGGAAACCAGGGGCTACGTGGGAGCTGAATCTATCAGAAAAGCCTAAATGCATCACAACCAAGAACCTTTTGTCCTTTGCAAAAGTATGGAGCACCTTTATCTTAAGTTCATTCATGCCTGTTAGGCATAGCTCCACTCTAGCAGTGAAGAGAGCTGAACTCCTATATGCTATAGTTAATGATTTTTATATAGATGTAGGAGAAGTGATTAGTGGATGCATTCTGGACATCCTCAAGAGAAAAAGAGATTTTCTAGCTTTTCCTTCTTTAATAACTGTTCTTTGTGAGGATGCAGGTATTGAAATTGGAAATTATCAAATCAAAATTAGAGTTGCACCTCCAATTACAGTAGCTATGGTGAAGGAGATTTATGCTACTGTCTCTTGCACATCAGCAGCCCCAATTCCTTCCCAGTATAAAAGAGAGAATCCAACCACAATGAAGGAGAAGATAGCCTTCATGGCTGAAAGACAAAACTTCTTAGCTGAGAGGCAGAATGAGTTGCACAGCAGTCTGAAGACTGGCATCATGCTTCTGGAAGGTGTTCTCATGAACATTGGTCAAAAGATGGGCATGACCAAAGAAGACTTGTACCACACTCCAGATCAAGCAGAGAATGCCCAATGCCTGAGGTCAACTGTCTTCAAAGACCTCCCCATCTATAGAACTCATTTTCCTCCCCCAACAGCTGCTGCAGAAGAGGAAGAAGACGATAAAGAAAATGATGATTTGGAATATGAGGATGAAGATGAAGAGTAGATTAGGAATTTAAATTTCTGTCATTAGTTTAATTTTTGTCAAAAGATTGTAATTAGAATTTCAGACTTTTGAGTACTGTAATTACATTTTAAGTTTTATTTTAGTTATGAACAATTCTGTTTTAAATATCTACTAACTTTGAATTTTATTGAATTTTTTTTATCTGATAATTGATGAACAACTTGTGATGTTTTTGTGCAGACCATGCTCTTAAACTCTGAACAAGAAGCGCATGGAATGATTGAAATATGCACAGCTACCATGAAAGGGGAGTTTAATTCTGTACCTCTATTTTCATGTGTACAGCTTACATTTTGCATAAAATATTTACAAGTTAGAAAAATATTAAACTGCATTAGATTTTGTTTTCTTGATAAATAAACCTAATTTTTACCTGATTGAAATTCTGATTATTGAATTACATAAGTTGTTTTTCCCATTCTTAACATGATTGTCAAACTTGTATTTTTTTTAAAAAAAATAAAGCAGTCTTGCCATTTTATTCATGCATATTCTTGAAGTAAATAGTGAATTGAATTGATGAATATTATCCATTTACGTCCTTGGTGAGACTTGAGCCTTTTCATTCATTGATGCGTGACTGATCTCAAATTCAGATTCACTCTCTAGAACTTGCTTTGTTTCTTAACTGAATATGTTGTTTTGCACTAATCACTTAAAGGATGGAGGCCATTATTCAGATTTAACTAGTGAGCCAAATAGACTGCCTTTCATTCTTGAATGTCCTAGTTAGCCCGTTTGAGCTTATAGCCTTTTTTTGATTAACCTCACTACAAGCTTTTCTAGAAAAACCATTTTACCTATTCAAATAGAAAAGAGGCAAATTGAGTTGAATCAAAGATAAGTTTTAAAACTAAGTTTGGGGTAACATCATGTTTCTAGTGCATTACTTGAGGACAAGCAATGTTCTAACTTTGGGGTAGAAAAGGATTGAGAAAAAGGATTGAAATGAAAAAGAAATAAAAAGAATCAGCAAAAAAAAAAAGGAAAAGGAAATTGGAAGATAATTCTGCAAAAATTTAAACTATGATTGAAAGTTGATTAAGAATAGAAACAGTTGACGCAGCCCTTACTAAGTTTAAAAGCTTATCTACTCAATTTGCATCTTTTTCTGTTTGAAATTAGCTGCATTGATATCCTGAATTCATTGAAATCATACCTGTCCCTGAGCCTTAATATTACCTAAAAAGTCCTCTCGATATGTGATTAATTGTAAATTTGCAAAGAAGGTAGAGAATATAGGCAAGCTTATGGCAGAGTTTGATGAATTTTGGTGATGCTAAGAGCAAACACAAGCTTAAACACTGATTGAGTTAAAGAAACACTTTCTGAGAGCTGTGATAATGTTTCTCAACTCTATTTGCATATAGCTTTAATGATTTGCTTGATTGAAATGAATGAGATTATGCAGCAAACAGATAAGTCAAGTGTGACTATCATGATGAAGAATTGGTGAATGACTTAGTGAGAAAACAATTAGAATGCATTGAAGTAAAATGGATTTTTAATCTGAATTTTTCTAAAAAAATGTAAAAAGTTTTTGGATTCCAATTAATAAGAATTTACACCCTTGATATGTTCTAATTTGCTTGAAGACAAGCAAAAATTCAAGTTTGGGTTAGTGATGAATCCATATTTTACTAGTATTTTACAATAGTTTTTAGTGCAATTAATAAAGAAAACATGCTAGAAATAGTAAAAAACCCTTAAAAAAATAATAAAATGTTGCATGTCACTTTTAAACATAGTTATTTTAAAATTCATTGATTTTCTATATAAAAAGTGACATTTCAAGTATGCTTTTGTAGGGAATTCTGAGCTAAGTTCATGAGGATTGGATGATCAAAGGAAAAATAGAAGAAAAGTAGCAGAAATTGGAGGAAAGAAGTTGATAATTGATGAACAGCCTCTGAGTGATCACTTTCGCTAGTGAAAGTGATCACTCCAGAACCATAAAATGAAGAAGAGCTTCTGCATAATCACTTTTGCTGGCAAAAGTGATCATTCCAAAGAGGTTACAATGAGAAGAGCTTCTGCGTAATCACTTTTTCTGGAAAAAGTGAGCGTTCCAGAGAGTCCTCCAAGAAGAGTAGCTGCACGTGTTCACTATTATCCACAAAAGTGAACACGCGCAAGAAGGTAGCTTCTGCGTGTTCACTATTTCTAATAGAAGTGAACACGCGCATGACATTAGTAAGGGAAGCTTCTGCGTGGCTACTATTTTCAACAAAAGTGAACACTTTGAAGTGCGCGTGGCTACTATCACCAGCAAAAGTGAACACGCGCAAGTGGAAATGAAGAATTAGCTTCTGCGTGATAACTATTGCTGGAAAAAGTGATCACGTCAGCAGAGCGGGAATTCTATAAAAGGTAGTTAGCTCAGGAATTTAGTAGTTTTTTGTTCATTTTTCTATTTCCATTTGTTTTTGTTTTTGTTTTTGAGAGAGTCAGAGAGGGAGATTGAGGACGAACATCAAGCTTCATTTCTTGAGGGATCAGATTGGAGATTGGCTTGAAAATGTTTCTTCTTTGTTCATTCTCTTCTCCTTTTCTCTTCTCCTCTCTTTTTGTAATGTTTTCTTAAACTCTTTGTGGTTAGGAATTGTGAATCTGAAATGGAAATGTTGAATTGATTTTGTATCTAAACTTTGAGTTTTGGATTAGATTGAGTGATTGATTCTGCTGTTAAAGTAGTGATTGAATGGAAATTTGATCAACTAATCATAGAGGAATTCTTATAAATGGGAATTGAATTTGATTCTCAGATCTGAATTAATTGCCAAGGTTATTGGTTTCTTAGGGATAAGATATCTTAATCTTGCAATCTTTTGGTTTCTCAAACTTAATGCAGCATTTGATTGGATTAGAGTGATTTGATTAGATGCTAGATTCATTGAGGCAAGGGATTGTCCTTTGATTAATATAACGTGAAACTGATTGTCATTCCATCTAAATGCTTGAAAGTTCAGAACTTTATTGATTCAATGTTAAAGTTTTGGTGAAACAATTTCCTAACTACTTTTTCTACATCTGTTTACTATATACTTTTGTACTAACCGTTCTGTTTAACTTTCTAATTTCATTTTTGATACATTCATACCAAATCCATCTGAAATTTGTAAAGCTCAACTAATTGTGATCTTGTGAAGTGGTAATTGAGAACTTTATTCCCTAAGGACAATACTTGGAACTCAATTTGATTCTAAGATTTTTTATAACTTGCTACAACAACACTAGTACACTTGCTAGTCAGTTTACTTTCAGTGCAAGAACACTCCCAAGCCTTAAAACATTGTCAAAGAGCATTTTGGTGAAGTTAAGATAAGTCCACTGCCAGTGGGTTTTTCAGTGTTTTAAGGCTTGGGAGTGTTCTTTTTCATGTATTTTTTCTCTATAGTGCAATCCAAGAGTTGATATGGCTTTATTTTTGTGCTTTTAGTGGCTTGAACTCATTTCTATTCATCAATTGCTTCATCAAATGCCTCTCGTTTCCAAGTTTATGAACCTATAACAAAGCTATTCCTGCAAAACTGAGACACCCTAATAACATGTGCGGAATGAAGGAAAACAATTGGAATTAAGGGGAAAACTAACACAAATAAACTAGAAAACTCAAACAAAACACTACTAAAAATAATGTGAACTAGACACCTATCAAAATACCCCAAACTAAGACATTGCTTGTCCCCAAGCAATCACCATCACCACAGGCATGAACAATAAAGAATGAAGAACTCAAACCAACTTAAGGAACCCAATTTGAAATATTATTAATAGATGATTGTAGGATTATCAAAGTAGAAGCCACACAATTATTCATGCCATGCTTACTATGACCAGACTACAGATACATTTTCCTTTATTTCTCTCTAAGTGTTTAGGCTTATGTTTCAGTATCACTCAAATTAAAACATTTCAAACACTACCATAAGCTTGGTAAACAACCCTAATCTCTACAGTTATCTAGAAAACATTTTAAGGTCTAAAGGGCTTTCAATTGGTTATAATGGGGCCAAGGGTTCACAGAATAGGAATGGATACCAAGAAAAAGGGAAAGTTCAAAGGGTTTTATAAATGAAATTCCTGAGAAAGGTAAGTTTTGGGAAGGCATATTTTCTTGTTCATTCAGCACACTTCTCAGGAGTACCATTCATTTTTATCTTTAATCTTGACTCCTTATTACATTCTCACTATCTTTTCTGTTCCTTTCTTCTTCTTCTTCTTTTTTTAATTTTTGAATGCAAATCAATTTTTTTTTCTTAAGTTTGTCATTTAGTTGCCATCCTTTCATTTCTCAGACATTCTTGAAAATTAGATCAAAAGGCTTTCAAGAATCAACAATCTACAATCAAGGCTCAATAGGGGCAACTAATGGTTTATACAATATTCAAATTCTGTGGCCAAAGAACAAGACCTAAAATGCCTTTTTCATCCCCTAACATGCAATCACAAACTGTTTTGAATCGATCGCAAGCCAAGTTCTAGAGTGCTTAAAATGTATGATACACTCAAAGAAGAAAACAAGGGTTTATCAGAATGCCTTTTTGGCTCAAAAGCTCTCAATCGAAATGGCAATGAATCCAGTCAAAGAAAACATGAAATCATAATGTGTAGTTCAACCTGACAAGCTAGCAATCATAGAACTCATTCTTTCCTTTTTATTTATTTTGGATTCCAATAGGGACTTAAAATTCAATCATACCAATTGCAAAACAACTTGTAGAAGCAGTAATCACAAGTAGACAAACCAAACCATGCCATCCTAATTAGACAATCAGTAAACCAAAAATGCAAAAAAAAAAAAAACAAATCACAAAAATATGAACAAATGCATAAACAAAAACTAATGGACCATAATAAGTTTCCTTTACCACTTACCCCAAACTGATGATGGGCAGTGTCCGCACTGGTCAGTTGGGAGAGATGAAGGTTGAAGGAAACTTATCTACATTAGATCACCTTGTCATGGGGAGGGGGATGGGAAATGTCACTGTTGGGAGTGCCAGTGATACATAGCATTCACCCTCTGAGTTATGTCATCAATCTGTCTCCTTTGCTGCATTTGCTCTATGGACAACGACTCCAAGCGGCTATTCATGCCTTGCATCAAGGAATACATGCGCTTCAGGGAAACATTGGAGTCAGGGGTGAACCCGGAAGGGCCAGCTGAGTGCTCTGGAGGAAATGGCATCTCGGTGTCCAAAGGACCATCCTCATCAGCATTTGTACCTGAAAACAGAAAAGAAGTCTTGCCCTTCAGGGTAGTGAAGCTAGGGTCAGGCAAGGGGTGAGGCACAAATATTCCAGGAATAACTAGGCAGGAAAATCCTTGCTGAATGACTATCATACCCATGTGAATCATTTCATCAATATCAACCCTCTTGGGTTGGCACAACAGGGTGTCATTGGCCAGGTCAATTCCTATATGCCTAGCAAGTGGGTTGATGTACCCAGCAATGACAATCTTGCCTGAGTTGGCCCGACCAACTCTGGTGGATTGGCTAAAAAGCCATTTAGTGGAATGGATGGGTATCTTATGGATCATAGCATACAGAAAGTACAATTCAGCAGCTCGAATGGTACCTGGGCTGTCACCACGCCCAAAAATAGAGCGAGCCATGAACCTTTGAAGATATCGAAAAACTGGGTGATGCATTAAGGAGGCTTTAGTAGAGGAGGGATCATAATGTTCCCTAGCTTGTGAAAGTTGGGACCAAAAGTATTTGGCATTGAAATCCCTAGGAATGCGAGCTGCATTGATGCGATCTAAACTACTGGTGGACATAGAGGGAAAACCATAAATGGGATCCACATCCGCTAAATCCATCCTAAAATCAGTGTTATTAAGCGTAAAAGTAATCTCCCAGCTAGAATCATTTGCACAAGGTTTAATATCAATGGAGCTAAGAAATTCTAAAGTGATGCGTTCATAGCACAGCTCATATAGCTCAATAAAGTCTTCCCAACCCACACTCTTGCAATACTTAAAAGTATCCTCATAAATCCAGCAGCAAGAACCGCGGCCAGTGGGAAAAATCCACTGGTAGTGGATTTTTTACGCCACTGTGCCATTTTCCAGTGAGGTCCACAGCCAGTAGGAAAAACACTAGCAGTGGACTTATCTTAACTTCACCAAAATGCTCTTTGACAGTGTTTTAAGGCTTGGGAGTGTTCTTTTTCATGTATCTTTTCTCCATAGTGCAATCCAAGAGTTGATATGGCTTTATTTTTGTGCTTTTAGTGGCTTGAACTCATTTCTATTCATCAAATGCTTCATCAAATGCCTCTCGTTTCCAAGTTTATGAACCTATAACAAAGATATTCATGCAAAACTAAGACACCCGAATAACATGTGCGAAATGAAGGAAAACAATTGGAATTAAGGGGAAAACTAACACAAATAAACTAGAAAACTCAAACAAAACACCACTAAAAATAATGTGAACTAGACACCTATCAAAATACCCCAAACTAAGACATTGCTTGTCCCCAAGCAATCACCATCACCACAAGCATGAACAATAAAGAATGAAGAACTCAAACCAACTTAAGGAACCCAATTTGAAATATTATTAATAGATGATTGTAGGATTATCAAAGTAAAAGCCACACAATTATTCATGCCATGCTTACTATGACCAGACTACAGATACATTTTCCTTTATTTCTCTCTAAGTGTTTAGGCTTGTGTTTCAGTATCACTCAAATCAAAACATTTCGAACACTACCATAAGCCAAAAACTTGATAGTCGTTCCGCAAGCGTACGGGGTATCGCGTAATAAAAAGTTATCGTTCCTTCAGAGATTGTGACCAAGTACTAGTTCACAATGATTCAATTATCCAGACAAATCATTTCAAAGAGAATATGTTGCAGAATGAATTGAAAACCAAAAACTATTAACAAAAGATTCAGATTGAAAACTTCCTTGAGAATCAAGATGAATAAGAAAACTCTTGGGAGTCGGTAGGTTCATATGTCATGTACCAAATTTAAAGCAATTCATTTTCCCATTATTCAACATAGGAGAAAATCAAAAACAAAACAAGGGGTCAGAAAATAAAGGAAAGGTTCTCACTATGTCCTCTGAATCTTCTTCCTAAGTCTGCCAAAAAACCAATGTTCTTCAATGTTGATCTCTTGATCTCCTCGTCTTTTTTCCGTCTGCCTAAGAAAAAAAACCTAAAAAACTTCTTCCCTTCGTGGTCCCTTTTTCTTTTTTGTTTTCCTTTTTTTTTATCAGAAACCACTCCTCTAATTAAGGGAAGTGCAGAATGTGCAAAACCCACTGGTAGTGGGAAAAACCCACAGCCAGTGGATCTTGATAGGGACCCAGACATGCTCAATTTTCCCTTCCAGGCAGCAAGAACCACAGCCAGTGGAAAAAATCCACTGGTAGTGGATTTTTTACGCCACTGTGCCATTTTCTAGTGAGGTCCATAGCCAGTGGGAAAAACACTAGCAGTGGACTTATCTTAACTTCACCAAAATGCTCTTTGACAGTGTTTAAAGGCTTGGGAGTGTTCTTTTTCATGTATCTTTTCTCCATAGTGCAATCCAGGAGTTGATATGACTTTATTTTTGTGCTTTTAGTGGCTTGAACTCATTTCTATTCATCAAATGCTTCATCAAATGCCTCTCGTTTCCAAGTTTATGAACCTATAACAAAGCTATTCCTGCAAAACTGAGACATCCGAATAACATGTGCGGAATGAAGGAAAACAATTGGAATTAAGGTGAAAACTAACACAAATAAACTAGAAAACTCAAACAAAACACCACTAAAAAAATGTGAACTAGACACCTATTATGGATGACTGGTATGAATGAGCTGACAATGAAGATACTCCACACCTTGGCAGCAGGGAGAAGGTGTATGGTGGTCAGATTCTTGGGCTGCATTCTACAATCAAATTCCCAATTTTCTCCTTCAATGCAGATTATTTGAAGTATAGGCTGGTAATCCTTTTCCTTTTATTTGTGGAATGCAGTGAAATCCAGCTGGCCAGGTTGCTTCTGCAGAGGAGGGATGTTTAAAACCCTCTGGATGGTGGCTGGAGTAAAACTAACTTGTTTCCCCCTGACCATGGTGTGCCTGGGGGGATAAGGGTCATCTACAAGGCGCAGGGCATTAGCATAAAATTCCTGGGTGATGTCCTTCCACCCATTGCCTGCACATGAGGTAAAAAGTCCCCAGCCACGCCTGTCTATTTCCTCCTGAAAATGTGGAAATGTCCCCTGCTGGATTTCAAAATTCCTGTCCTGAACGATCTGGCGCCTCAGGATGTTCTCCCTGAAATATAGTTCATGCTCTGGGGACCTGAACCTGGGGTCATAGGTAGGAGGGGGCTGAGAGGAAGAGGTTTCAGCTGTTCTGCTCCTCTTGGTTCTGGGGGTGTTCCTTCTAGGATTGCTTGACATTATCTGCAGAGAAGAAAGAATATGTGAATGGGTAGTGCAAGGGAATTGGGTCAACCTTCCATGGTAACACACAACAGCAAGCAATCAAACCAGGGGCTGCAAAATAATTTGATACCATCCTAAGTAATTTGTGTGCAAAAAGGTGTATAGTGCTACATATGACTCAGAGGGTAACCAATGTCAATCATGGTACATAGCCTACAAACACATTCCATTCCATAAAAAGAGGCATTCTATGGGCAAAGCATAGAGCTCAAATGGTACAAACAAGAACAATTAAGCACAGAGAATGGTGTGGCATACATTCACTATGTATAGCAATCCAATGTATAGTAGAATATGGCTTCTAAGTTCAAGGACCATAATGCAGCAATTAGTGAAATTAAAGTCACGAAAAGCATGTTCAACACCCAGAAAGATCAACAATCATGGTTAATTATGTAATGTGCATGAGGAGCAAGTGTAGCAAAAGTAAAATGGCATGGAATTGAGAAGCAAAACAGCAAAATAGAGGGGCCAAAACTAAATGGAAATGGGCACGAACCAAATTCAGGCACTAACATACATGAACAAGAAGTTTAATAGCATTATTGGCATGTTTAGAGCATAAAAATGAAGGAGGAAAGCATAACAAAAACAACAAATGGGAGTCATGGCAAAGATGAAGTGGGCGTGGCCACTATTGGGGACAAAAGTGGGAACGCCCAATTGGATGGGAATAATACACCCCATTGGGTGCAATTTAGGGACCTCACCCTCTCTAATTCATGTAAGAATGCTCAATTACACAAGAATTACACCTCAATTTCAATAAAAAAAAATTGGGGAATCTATGAACCCTAACCATAAATGGAGAGAAATTGAGAGAATTACCTTGCTTGAAGCCGTGGGTGTGGTGAGGGAAGGTGTGTCTTGGGACTAGGAGTGAGTGGGTGTGAATGGGTGTGAGTGGGTGTGTGAAATTAGGACGTGAAAGTGGGTGCGTGCTGGGCATCGTGTGAGGTGAGGATTGTGTGAAATTGGTAAGCGTGTGTACTTTCAAAGGAATTAGTGGCTACTTTGGGTTGGGCCCAAGGGGAATAGTACAAATGGGGTGTGGGCATGCCTACTCCAAACAAGAAAAGTGGGAACACTAAAGAGGCTAAATTGGAGGACAATTTGCGCATATCCACTTTCAATTAAGAAGGTGGGAACTACAGTGAATTGGAATTGTGAACGAATGCGCGTGGCCACTTTCAATTAAGAAAGTGGGGACTACAGAGAGGCTAAATTGCATTCCAATTTGCGCGTGGCCACTTTTGGGTAGGAAAGTGGGAACTCCAGAGAGGCTAAAATGTAAGGAGATTTGCACGTGGCCACTATTAGTTTCTAAAGTGTCCACGCGCAAATGATTGAGCTCTTGGGCGCCAAAGTGGACACTCCCACTCTTAAAAGTGGGAACTACAGAGAAGGAATTGCTTACCTTGAACCAAAGTAGTCACTATAGCCTATGAGAGTGGCCACTTTCACGAAGGATGAATTGTACCTAGCAAGAATGAGTGTCCAAAGTAGTGCTGCTGCTAGAATTCCTACAAAATTGTGAATCCACAAGGAATTATTTACACAAAATTGAAGCATAATAGAAATTTCTTAGCTCATTACACCTCAAATGAAGACAAAAATGTAATTGAAGGAATGCAAAGGGGAAGTGAGGGAAAGACAAAATTGCTTATTCACTTGTGAGTTGCCTCTCACAGAACGCTTCTTTAACGTCACTAGCTTGACATGTGAAGTGATTTACTCATGACAGGCTTGGTTGAAGGAAATGATAAGAGAGTACACATCCACCTCTTCAACCTCCTCCAATGAAACTGAATTCTCCAAAAATTGTTTCAGGCGATGTCCATTCACTGTGAAACTTTTGCTGGTGGAATCACTTTTGATTTCCACTGCACAATTAAGAAATACCTTGGTAATTGTGAATGGTCCAATCCACCTTGCCTTGTGTTTCCCAGGCATGAGTTTCAAACGGGAATAGAATAAAAGGACCTTTTGATTAGTGCAGAATTCCTTGCTTGAAATTCTCTTATCATGGTAATGCTTAGTCTTTTCCTTATAGATTCTGGAGTTCTCATAAGCTTCAAGGCGCAATTCCTCTAACTCTTGCAGTTGCAACTTTCTCTGTTCCCTAGCCAAGTCATAATGCATATTGCACAGCTTCACCGCCCAGTATGCTTTATGTTCTACCTCAACCGGTAGATGGCAAGCTTTCCCATAAACCACCCTGTATGGTGACATTCCCAAGGGTGTTTTAAATGATGTCCTGTGTGCCCACAAAGCATCATCAAGCCGGCGGCTCTAGTCTTTTCTATGAGGATGAACCACTCTCTCAAGTATTTTCTTTATCTCCCTATTAGAGAGTTCAGCCTGCCCATTGGTCTGCAAGTGGTAAGCGGTGGAAACCTTATGGACAACCCCGTATTTCTTTAACAAGACTTCCATTGTCTTGTTGCAGAAATGACTTCCTTGATCACTAATGATGGCCCTAGGAATTCCAAACCTGTAAAATAAGTTGCCACAGACAAAATCGGTAACAACCTTGGCATCATTAGTTCTAGTGGCTTTGGCTTCCACCCATTTTGATACAAAATCAACAGCAAGGAGAATATAAAGAAAACCAAAAGAGGGGGGAAAAGGTCCCATGAAATCAATACCCCAGACATCAAAGATGTCACAGTACAAGATAGGTTGCTGGGGCATCTCTTGTCTCCAGGTAATGACTCCTCCTCCTCTTTGGCATTTCTCACATGTAGAGTATGTTTTCCATGAGTCTTTGAAAATGGAAGGCACGCATCTCCTAATGACTTGATCACTGCAAAATTTCCATAAATAAGGGTCATCCTAAACATAGTGTTTGGCATCATTCCTTATTTTGTCCTTCTTAGTTTTTGGTGCATCTGCTGGAAAAAACCCCTGCAACAAGAAAGTTGACAATATTAGCGAACCAGGGTGTCTGTGAAGTATACAACTCCAGTAGTTGCTCATCAGGAAAGTCATCTAAGATGGCAATAGGGTTGGAAACTCCCTCTATTCTGCTCAAGTGATCAGCCACCAGATTTTGGGTTCCGCTCCTATCCTTGATCTCCAGATCAAACTCTTGAAGTAGAAGCATCCACCTTATGAGCCTAGGCTTGGAATCTGTCTTTTTCAGTAGATACTTCAGAGCAGAATGATCAGTAAAAACTATAACTTTGGACCCTAACAAATATGATCTGAATTTATCTAATGCAAAGACTATAGCCAATAACTCCTTTTCGGTTATAGTGTAATTATACTATGCAGGGTCTAAAGTTCTAGAGGCATAGTAAATGATGTGAAGAAATTTACCGATCCTTTGAGTCAACGCAACCCCACTGCAAAGTTGGATGCATCACACATGAGTTCAAATGGTTTGGTCCAGTCTGGGGGTTGGATGACAGGTGTGGTGGTCAGAGCTTCTTTAAGCATATTGAAGGCTTCCTTGCATTTCTCATCAAAATTAAACTCAGCCTCTTTTTGCAGCAACTTGGAAAGGGGGTAGCAATCTTGGAAAAGTTCTGGATGAACCGCCTGTAAAATCCTGCATGGCCCAAAAAAGAATGTATCTCCCGCACGTATGAGGGGTAAGAAAGTTGTGCAATAATATCAAGTTTTGCAGGATCTACTTCAATTCCCTTTTCAGATATGATATGGCCTAACACCACACCTTGCTCTACCATGAAATGACATTTTTCAAAATTTAGCACAAGGTTGGTGTCAATGCACCTTTTCAAAACTTTTTCTAAATTAACCAAACATGCAGAGAAAGATGGGCCATATACAGTGAAATCGTCCATAAAGACTTCTATGCAATGCTCCACTAAATCAAAAAAAATACTAAGCATACATCTTTGAAATGTTCCTGGAGCATTGCACAGGCCAAATGGCATTCTCTTGTAGGCGAAAGTGCCAAAGGGACATGTGAAAGTGGTCTTATCCTGGTCCTCAGGTGCTATATAGATTTGGAAATAACCAGAAAAACCATCAAGAAAGCAATAGTGGGATTTAGCTGCCAATCTTTCAAGCATCTGATCAATGAAAGGCAATGAGAAGTGATCCTTCCAGGTTGCTTGGTTAAGCCTCCTATAATTCATCTGTTCTGGACTCTGGTGGGTATCAACTCATTTTTATCATTCTTCACCACAGTGAGCCCAAATTTCTTGGGAACCACTTGGACCGGGCTGACCCAAGTGCTATCAGATATAGGGTAGATAATCCCAGCTTGCAGCAGTTTGGTGACTTCTTTCTTCACCACTTCTAAAATTATGGGATTCACCCTCCTCTGAGGCTATCTTACTGGCTTAGCACCCTCCTCCAATAATATTCTGTGCATGCAAAGAGAGGGGCTGATTTCAGGAATGTCAGCGAGGGTCCACCCTATAGCCTTTTTGTGCCTTCTTACCACTTCTAGGAGATCCTCCTCTTGATCAGTATTCAGTGCAGTAGAGATGATTATTGGGAGCTTCTTATTTGCCTCTAGATAGACATATTTCAAACGTTTTGGCAAAGGCTTGAGCTCCAGAGTTGGGGGTAGCTCCACAGAAGGAAGTGGTTTGGCACATTCAGTGGAAGACAATCCTGTAACATTCAAATCTAAGGGGTCAGATTCAACTGTACTTCCTAAACTCAAGAAATCATTATCTACCCCTGCTAATTTTTCAATTTCCTTAGTGTCAGAAGTTGCAGAATTTATGTTAAAAAAATCTGAAATACAATTTTTACACACAGAAGAATTCGTACAGTATTTACAAGTGGCATTATCTGAAAAATCAGAAAAATTAAGAGCAAGTTCCTCTTCTAAAAACTCAAAAAATTGAGCATCTATCAAATCATCTAACAGACTAATTTGGAACACAGAGTGTTCTTCTAATGAGTGCTTCATGGCATCCAGAATGTTGAACCGCACAATGCTGTCCCCGAACTCCATAGTGAGTGTCCCAGCATGCACGTTAATCTTCGTTCTTGCAGTCTTCAAGAACGGTCTTCCCAAAATGATTGGTGCAGCACCCTTCACTGACTCCCCCTCTTGCATGTCCAGAATGTAAAAATCGGTTGGGAAGATGAGATCATTTACCCTGACTAGTACATCCTCAACAATCCCAGCTGGGTTCATGATGCTTCTGTTGGCTAACTGAATAACCACACTTGTAGGCTGCAGAGGGCCAAGAGATAGTGAAGTAAAAATGGACAATGGCATGACATTTATAGATACTCCTAGATCTAGCATGGCATTTTCAATCCTATTATTGCCAATAATGCATGGGATAGTGAATGTTCTGGGGTTCTTACATTTCTCAGGCATTGTGGACCTTTGTTTTTCAAAGAGTGCAGAAACATTCCTATCCATATTTACCTTCTCATTACCCTTAAGACGCCTCTTGTGGGTGCATAAGTCTTTCAAAAACTTGGCGTACTTGGGTATTTGCTTAATTGCATCTAGCAAAGGTATGTTCACCTATACCTTCCTGAAGGTCTCAAACATCTCTTTTTCTGCATCTTCAATCTTTTTGCTTGGCTGGACAACTCTCTAAGGGAACGGGAGAGGAATTGCCCTTTCAATATTGTCCGCCACCTTTGGTTGGGCAGATGTAGGTCCTTGTTGTTCTTGAGCTTTTTCCTCTCCATTCAGCTCAACTGTAGATGAAGTACAGCTTGGGTCTACTTTCTCTCTAGATATTATGGGCTCTTGCATAACCCTTCCAGACCTCAAAGTGATTGCACTCACATTTTTAGGATTTGGTATAGTTTGTGCCGGGAGGCTTCCTGAACCTTGAGATTTCATTTGGTTCAAAGAGGAGGTAGTTGTACCATCTGATTCTCCAAAGTCTTGATCTTAGCCTCGGTTTTTTGCTGGAAAAAGATGTTACTCATGGTCAATTGCTTCATGAGCTCCTCTAGTGATGGCTCATTTTTCTGTGGTGCACTTGGTTGTGAAGAAGATGATTGGTGATGCTGCTAAGCTTGTTATGGTTGATGTTGGGGTTGATGGGGTCTGCTTGGTCCACCATGATGTCCTGGATATTGATTAGCATGCTGCTGGTTCTGCTGTTGAGAATTGTTCCCCCATCTAAGATTTGGATGGTTCCTCCACCCTGGGTTATATCTATTCGAAGATGGATCCCAGCTGGGCTGTTGCTGCGAATTTGGAAAGGGAAATTTGTTCGTGTATATATTTGCAGCATAAGCCTGGGGGTTACCTTCCAGAGTTTCAGACTCTTGCAGAGTGGGGCAGTTGTCAGTATAATGATCTGTAGATGAGCAAATGCCATATAGCATAGCTGGAATGGATGGAGGAGGAGGCTGTGATGCAGCAGTACTCTTTTGCATGGCAGCCAATTGCTTCATCATGGATGCCAATTCATCAAGCTTGTGCTCCAGCTTACTAGATTCTGCAACTTGTACTTCATTGAAATTTCTGGTAACACAAGAGTTCTACCTTGTTGCAAATTGTTGTGAGTTGGCAGCCATATTCTCTATCAAATTCCGGGCTACAACTGGAGTTTTGTCAACCAATGCCCCTCCACTTGCGGCATCTATCATGCTCCAGTCCATAGGGTGCAGTCCCTCATAGAAGTACTCGATCAACAATTGATCACTAATTTGGTGGTGGGGGCAGCTAGCACACATTCTTTTGAACCTTTCCTAGTATTCATAGTGTTTTCCTCTCTAGCTGTCTAATTCCACAAATCTCTTTTCTTATGGCTGCAGCTTTCGAGGCTGGAAAGAATTTCTCTAGAAAGAGTCTTTTCAAAGCATCCCAGCTTGTTATTGATCCCGGTGGAAGGCAGTACAACCAGTCCTTTGTGGTGTCCATTAATGAGAAAGGGAAAGCCTTCAATTTGACATGCTCCTCTGGGACACCTTGAGGTCTCATGGTGGAGCACACAATATGAAACTCCTTCAAGTGTTTGTGAGGGTCTTCACCTGCAAAACTATGGAATTTAGGTAGAAGGTGAATTAGTCCGGTCTTCAAAACAAAAGAAGCGTCCACATCTGGATATTGGATGCACAATGTTTGGTATGTGACATCCGGTGCAGCTAGCTCCTTAAAAGTCCTTTCATCACCTGCCATTGCTTCAAAACCAGAGTCAAGCAAAAATGTAGAAGAGTAAATAGAAATTGGAGTCACATATTGCAATGATGCAGTGGGGGATGATGATGGTTCAAAGTGTTCATAGTGATTAGAGTGATTCCTATGTGTCCTAATGTTTCTATGAAAAGTCCTATCAATTTCCTGGTCCAATGAATACAAATCTCCAGGGTTTGATCGGGTCATGCACTAGATATCAACTAAATAAATTGAAAGCAAATTGAGCAAACGAAATAGCAAGAATGAATTGAAGTCTCTATGCAGAAATTAGAATATAATGCAGCGAAATGAGTGCAGAAAATTGAAAGTGAGTAATTGATAAGTTGCAGCACTTGAATGAAGGAAATGATGCAGAAAATCATGCAACAACAATGCAGAAACATATCACAAAATTCGTATGACTTTCAACACAACACAAAAACTCAAAATGAAACAAATACACTAACATGCAAGACACAATAATAGAGTACCAAGCATGTTCAACATAAGTTCAGCACCAAAAATTCCCCGGCAACGGCGCCAATTTGATGAAACGAATTTAGCTACTCGTCATGCAAAAGATTGTCGTTAATCCTCATCAAATATGCAAGAAATGAATGCAATACTAGGGTGTTATCCTAGGTTGTCTCCAGGGAATTTTTGGTTGGGAACATACATCGAACAAGTGTAAACATGGATTTTAAAGCAAGTAAAATGGGGGGAATTTTTGTTAATTTCCAGATTTAAATCAAGAATGAAATGTGAATTAATGAAATTCAATCAATTAAAATGAGTAATCCCTTGTCAATCAATGAGTTCTATCCTTATTCTTTCAAATGATTCAATAATCCCCTTTCTTTCCCTTGAATTAAGTTAATCTAACAAGCGAAAATTAACTTTAACATCCCAATTAAAATTAAGCATCTTAATGGGCTCCAATCTCTATCCCTAAGATTAAGCAACCTCAAAGATTAATCAAAATCAAGCAATTTTGAATTAGAATTTCGTTGGGTAATTTAGAGTTCATTAAGCAATGTTTCCTTCATGCAAATTCCATTTCATTCAAAGATTGGGGTCAATAAATTTAAGGAAAGAAAGATTTGTATTGCAATTAATCCCAAGAATTCAAGATTCATGTGCATTGACTAGGAATTACAAGGGAATTTAGCCCTCCATATGGATGGGCTTCACAAATGAAAGAAAGAAATGCAAGAACGTAAGCAGCATCAATGTAAATTCAACAAAAATCAAAAGGGAAATTGGAAATTAAAACCTATAGAGGACCCTTGGCTGTCACCCAAGACTCCAATGTTCTGGGAAATTATCTCAATTTGGCAAAGGAAAAATGTGTAAAAGTGTTAAAAAGTGCCATACCCTAATTCCTAAAACCTATTTATATTGGATGCCCTGTCAGCATAGTGTCCACTTTTTGCTTTGAAAGTGTCAACTTTGGGCCAAAAAAGTGTCCACGCACAGGATGAAAGGTTTGTCACTTCTCTAGAGTTGCCACTTTTTGTGCTGAAAGTGGCTACTCTGGTGCTCGTGGCCACTATGAGAGCTAATAGTGTCCACGCGCAGAAATGCTTCCCAAACGGCGTCCTGGAACTCCCTGGAGTGGTCACTATGAGAGGCAATAGTGGCTACTTTGGGTCCTTCAATTTCCAAACTTGCTGTAGTTGCCACTTTTGCTCTTGAAAGTGGCTAATTTGAAGCCAACCTTCATCCAAGGGCCAAGATTTCTCCAAAATTAACTTGGGGACTCTGCAAAATTATTAAGAAAATTAAAATTGCAATCTATATCTATGTAATTAAATGCAAATTAACTAAAAATTAATAAGCCTATGATTTTTACTCAAAATGTAATTTTTGTACTATTTACACTATATAAGTCTAATTTTTCTATTAAGGAAAACTAAAAAGACAAGTAAAAACATGATAAAATGTGGATTCATCAACCATCATAGAACCAATGTATAGATCTCTATGTATTAATGTCTGGGCTCTCTCACATAACCTACATGAACATAAATTCTTATAAAGAAATATTCTAACAAAAAAAATTGCATATAAATGGGTAAAAAACCTGCTTAATAAGCCTACATAACTCCACATTCTCACAAAATTCGGCAACTGCATTAAGCTAGTAGGAATT
The DNA here is from genome assembly GCA_024086825.1 of Abrus pulchellus subsp. cantoniensis. Lineage (NCBI taxonomy): Eukaryota > Viridiplantae > Streptophyta > Magnoliopsida > Fabales > Fabaceae > Abrus > Abrus pulchellus. The sequence continues at coordinate 21,642,134 of CM044056.1, forward strand.
CAAGCTAATAGTAACACCAAAAAATATATGAGAATATCATTTATAGGCCTAACATTTAAAAGCTAATCCAAACCAAACCTTACTCTATCCATTTCAAAAACAAAAGCTTAATAAAGAGGTAAAATCTATTAAGGACCATGAAGCAAATTGCTAACAACAACATCAGGGAACCAATGTTTCTAACAAAAACAACCTTAAAAACCACTTTAAGTTCAACTATCTTTCAAATAAAGAAAATAAAAAGCATCAAAATTCTTCATTCTTCAATTCATCACTAGTCTTTAATATCATCATTTTGATGCATATTCAATTCCTTCATCCCTCGATAAATAGATTTACAATCATTTTCATCTAAAACTTATAAAAAAAATTGAGAAATAATTAGATAAAAAATCAAATGAAATTAACTAAAAGCCTATACAATTATAAAAATATTGTCAGATTGGTGTATTTTACATATGTATTATTTTGTTTAAATTGTGTTGTGTATGCTTAAAGTGTATAGATTTTTATATGTTGGAATATGAAAACTATATGATTTTGATGTAAGAGCTAAGCAATTATAATGCAGAATAGTTATTGTGTTTGATATCATTAAGTGTATTATGTGTGTGATAACTTAAGGAGTGAAGTCAAGGACTTGTGTTATCTCAGTTAAAAGTTCTGGGTACAGAGTGTCTCGCTCAGGTGAGGTAATTTTAGCTCAAGCGAGAGTAAGTCATGCAGAATTGAGCATTCTAGAGTGTTCTCGCTCAAGCGAGATCAGTCTCGCTTCAGTGAGAACAGATAGAATCACCCCAACTATCCCATTGCCTAGGCGAGAATGAATCTCGCTCAGGCGAGAGGTGACCTTGCCCAAGCGAGAAAAGCTGGCTTTGTAACATCCTCAATTTTGCTACTCTTGATAAGAAAAATAGGAATTTGGATAAAAGGTACCTCGCTCAAGCGACGCAAGATTTTCTAAAGGAGAACATTCTGGAACCCTCTCGCCCAAGTGAGATGAGATAATGTTGCCCTAACTGTCTTCTCACCCAGGTGAGAAAGGAGTCTCGCTCAAGCTGAGAGCAGCTCACCCAAGCAAGATAGAGCTCGCTCAAGCGAGGAGTCGCAAGAAAATAGGATACTCTCTAGACTTAATCTCGCTCAGGCAAGGTATAGTTCGCTCAATCGAGATTGTATCTCGCTTAAGCGAAAATATCAGAAACATAAGTAATCTTGCTGTCTGGTTGTCTCGCTCAGGCGAGGAACGCTTGCCAGGCGAGAATGGAAGCTCACTCAAGCGAGAATCTTCATTTAAGGAACCTCAATCTCAAAAACATTCATTTCTCACCAAACGACATTCTCTCTTTATTTTCTCTGTTTTTCTCCTTCCTCTCTCTAAAGAGAACTCTCTCGAACTTTAAATCTCTTCCAGATCTGAGCTCAAACATCGATTTCATTCAGATGTAGGTAAGTTTCTCGCAGCTCAGATCCCTATTTTATTCCTTTTCTTCTCATAATAAGACATCTATCTTTAAATACTTAGGAAGCTTCATCTTTCAAATGATATTCCCGTTGATAACGTGGAACCTCACTATAGATCTCTCAGAATTGTTACCAGGTAAGGGGAGTATTCTCGAGCCTTAGTTTTATATACATATATAGTGATCTTAGGAGAATCTGAATAACTTATTTTTGTAATAATTTATAATTTTTATGAAATCATATGGGGAAAGAGTATTTTTGGTATAAAGAAAGGTTTTAGATTTATTTGAAACTAATGAAATCAGATTCCTAGAAAAAGATATGGGCTAGAATAGTAATAAGAAGTTTTAGAACTAAGTTACTTAGCATGTATATGAGTTAAGTAATAAAGGACACAAAATAATGAACTTTAGGTTAGAAGACCATATTGAGATTGTACAAGTTGGACTGAGTTCGAAGGTGTTTGACTTTCGACATATTATTTGATTGTATGCTATTAGATTTGTGGTAATTTCTGTGCTAGATTGATATATTATACTGATTGTATGGTGTGATGTTGTGTGATAACTTTCTTAGTAGACTAGTATAATGCAATAAGTATATATATGTATGAATTGATAGCTAAAATGTATTCCGATTGAGTAAATTCACATGAATAATTGAAATGTTAATTGATTTTGAAAGTATGTGATGTATGCAAGAGAAAGAATGAGATGCATGATTATGATGCGCAGGTCAAAATAACTTGAAAATGATGATTATGATATATATTATAGCACATTGAGAGGTGTATTATAATATATATATATATATATATATATATATATATATATATATATTATCATCCACAAATTTATATAAATCATAATTCACGTATTATGACATGTTGATCGATAAAAAGAATATGAAAATGAGAAATACTGAGAAAGAGAAAGAGAATATGTATAGATAGTACAGAGATACATTGGGGTATAGAGTCTGGAGAAGATTTGAGAAATCTTAGAAAAATGAGGATGGTGAATGCTAAAGATAAAATGGTACACAATAATTTGCTGAAAAATTAACATTCACATGCCACACCCTCATTTCCTGACGAAACTCTTGACTATGCCTTTGCTAAAAGGGACTAAGGCGGCATACTGTATCTGTGATGTTGCGGCCAACCAGCAGCTATCTATGCTATGAAGTCCTCAAGGAATCCTAGGGGCAATTGTTAAGGAAGTGTTATAGTTGTGAAATGGTATATAATTTGTATGATTATAATATATGTATCGTAACAGATAGATTTATGTTGTTGTGATATTGTGTGTTGTAGTACATCGACGAGTGTGACTGGGATATATGTATTATGACATATTAATTAAAAAGATATGATATATGTATAATAACATACAAATCAACATAGAAATGTATATATAATGAGTGAATTGATGTATATGCTTTGATTGATGGCTATCTTATTGCATGTGCTTGGATATAATGAGTCTCAATATGAATTGTTCACTATTTGTAATGAATTAGAACAAGATATTAGGCAATAACTTTAGTTTCTTTTAAAATAATTTATAATAAAAGAGATTTAGTGGGGTGGAAAATACTTACCATTATTGATATTTTCAGATAATGAAAGAAAGGAGATGGAGATGGTTGATCAATTCTAGGGTCATACAGGTCAAGGATTGTGGGAAAGGAACTGCTCAAATATAATTAAATTAAATGTAATAGATGTATAAATCTATTAATGTATTTTATTTCATTGATAGATAAATTTTGTTAATTGGTATTCCCATATTGTACCATTTCTGCAAAGTTGTACAAATTATTACCAATTTTCTTAATAATATTTTCAATAATGTAAATTATTTAACGGAAATTATTTAAAGAAAAGAAGGATGTTACAAGCTCAGGCAATGAGTTGCAGAAAAAATAGGTAGCTCTCTGGACCCAATCTTGCTCATGCGAGAATTATGCTCGCTTAGGCAAGATATTCCTCGCTCAAGCAAGAATAGCAAAAATTTAAGAAGTTTCATTGTCTGATTTTCTCACCAAGCTAACTCTAGCTTGCTCAAGCTAGAATGCGCAAGCTCAGAGCGGTATTTAAAGAACCATAGCACAAAGAAACGTTCATTTCTCACCAGACAACCCTCCTCTCTCATTTTTTTTTCTTTGTTCTCTCACCTTTATATCTTAAAGGAAACCTTCTGAAGGCTGAAATTCTCCCCTATCCAAGTGAGAACCTTTGTTTGGTATGGATCTAGGTAAGCTATTGAGTTCTCACTCTCTATCATTGCTTCTTATTTCTTAGGTTTCTCTTCTCTAAAGTTTTTATTTACTAATAGTGAGAAGATCTGAGCCTCAGGCATTGTTTCTTTCCTTAGAAGTTTACATTGAGTTCGATCTGAGAAACCCATTTCAGGTAAGGGGAGCTTACCCAAGCTAGTCTTTTCATTCACTAGATGTAATATTTATATGCATAATTTCAGGTTAGCTGAGACTGAGTCAATGGAGGGAGAAACCCTAAGGTAGAAGACTAAGCACCTATGTGAAAGTTGGATTGTGTGTTGAGACATGTAGATTGAAATATTTAATAAAGACTGTAAACTATTTAACACATACTGTGAACCCTGTGTGTTGAAGTGAATGAATGAGTGTTGGTGTGATGCTATGATAGGAGTTATAAGTGTTGAGTTGTCAATGTATATGTACATATATTGCTAGATATTTTTGAGCTATTAAATATATATATATATATATATATATATATATATATATATAACTGTGATTGAGCTATATTGTCATGCTGATATTCATCATTCAAAAGCCTAGTTGCATAGTTGGGTAAGGTAGGCATGTATCAAATAGATAGCATATTGAGCTACACTGTGTTGTATATCTGGATCTAAGTACTGAAATGGATCGCTCCCAGACTGAGAAAGTGTAGGTTCCTTCTGGAATTAAGGCTGTGAAACCAGTTGGAACTAAGCTATCACATCATACATTATATGAGCTGCATTGTTGTATCCTATGCTGAAAACTACTAAAATTAAATTGGTTGTATAGATAATTATATTCATATTTACTTTTATAATCTTGGTCGTTGTTTCGTAAGCTCACCCTTGCATTCTATCTATGTCGTGTGTGTATATTTTGCGATGATCGTATTGTGGTATATGAGCAGATGTGACAAGTACTGTAACTACTTATTAAGTTAGAAGGTCTGGCTACCCTCAATTTTGTGGCCCTTGTATGGAAGAAAATAGGAATTTTGGTGTAGGGTATCTCGCTATAGCGAGAAAGAGCGTCCAGAATCAAGCTTTCTGATGCTCTCTCATTGTAGCGAGGAGCTCTCACTGTAGCAAGGGGCTTTTGCTGTAGCTAAAATGACAGAGGGAAACTTTGTTTGATTTTTCGCTATAGTGAGAGAAGAGCTTGTTGTAGCGAGAAGCTCTTGCTGTAGCAAAAATATCACGAGTTAAGGGGTATTTAAGGGTCTCCAATTTAGAAAGTTGAATCACAATCGACCTCTCCTCTGTTCTTTCTGATTTCTCACCCTCCCTTCTCAAAAATCCTTTTCTAAACCTCAATCTTCCTTCAAATCCGAGCTTGGAAGCTTAACCATTCAGATCCAAGTAAGTTTCTTGAAGCTTGGTTCTCCAACTTTATTCTTATTTCTCAGTTTTATCCAATCTAAAGTTTTGTACTTTGTAATATTCAAGGAAACCTTAACCCTTAAGAAGATATTCTCTACTGTGACGTTGTGCTTCTCCCTTAGATCTCTAGGAAAACTCAATATATGAGACTCATTTCTAGGTAAAGGGAGTTGATCTCAAACCCTAACTCATTAATATTTTGATTTGAAAATACGATTTTCTATTGGAACCTTAGAATATTAAGGTTTTTCTTTAAAATCTAATGTGTAGGAATAGAGTTTGTCATGAAACCCTCGTGCTTCTTTTCAGAACCAACTAAATACAATTTATAATGAAAGCTCTGAATAAAACTATTCCAAGAAATATTATAATTTTACTAGTAAACCTTGTTCAGAGGTAATTTAAGATTTACACATTTGATGCTGAGAAAGCGTGTATTGAAATTATACCATTGGTCTAAGTTCAGAGGTGCCTGACCTTTGACACTTTGTATTGATTATGTGATGTGATATTATTTGATAATTCAGTGCTAAAATGGTATGATACAATAAATATGGATATTGTTTGATAGTTGATATGTGTCCAAAATGGGTGAATTCATATTATTAATGAATGTGTTGATTTGTTTTGAAAGAATATGACATGATTAAGAAATTATAAGATGTGTGATCATAATGCGTGAGTCAAAAAGGATTGAGAGGTGTGATTACGATACAAGTGTTGTAGTACATTGAAGGGTGTATTATAATACATGGATTTATATAAATCATAACTCACGTATTATGACATGCTGATTGATAAAAAGAATGTGGAAATGAAATGAGAAATATTAAGAGGGAGAAAGAGAAAAAGAATAAGTATAAATAGTTACAAAGATACACTAGGGTGTGGAAGACGAGACAATTGAGAAATCTAGAGGAAATGAGAGTGGTGGATGTCTTTCTATGATTACGAAAAAATTTATGAAAATATAGAGAAAAGACACCACAGGCCTCATACTTATTTCCTGACCTAAACCCCTAACTACACTTTTGCTAAAAAGGGCTGTGTCAGCACACGTGTATCCATGTTGCTGCAACTAATCAACAGCTATTTATGTTATGAAGTCCTCAAGGGATCCAGGGACAATGAATATGAAAGTGTGATGATATGAAGTACTACAGAAATTGTATGATTATAATATATGCATTGTAACATATTGGTTGATGTTGTTATGATATATGTGTTGTAATACATTGACAGGTACGATTAGAACACATGTATTATGGCATAGTCATTAATGTGGTATAATATATATATCATGACATACATAGTGCGAAAATGCATGCCATAAATATTTGCAAAGATGATCGATTGGTTGTCATGTATGTGCTCCACTATGATAATAATTTGTATGCTCAAGTGTTATTGTCAATTCAATACATATATATTAGATAATATTTTCAGTATTATATTAATACATATTTATCTTTCTTCTATCAAAAAGAGATTTAGTGGGGTAGAAAATACTCACCTTTATTAAATTTTTTCATAAAGGTGAATAAGAAAGGGTTAAAGCTGATCGATCCGTTCTAGAATTATAGTACATTGATATTAGAAGGAAGACTATTCTGTAGGGATTAGAATAATTTGAGAAATTGTAGTATTTTACTCTATTTACATTTTAAGTTGATAAGTTTTGTAAATATTTTAAATGCTAATTTTAGAATTCTAAAATACTTGGATAAATTCTCATTGTAATTAATAATTTTGAAGTGTTAATGATTATATCTCGTACATTTTGAACTAAATAATTTATTAGATGTAAATTTAAGTTTTATTTGTCACTTTAAAGTTTCAAAATTATTCCTTTAGAAATTTTAAATACTTTTGAATTAAGAAAAATTTTCATAAGAGGAATGTAAGTTTTGCTTTTACCCAATTCTTTAAACTATAAAATAGAACAAAATTCTCCTATTTTCTCTTTTTCTATAAAAATTTATTTATTTTAAATAACAAATATTGGATGTTACAAACATAAGAGTCAACACGTTTTGAGAGAAAATTATAGCTTTAAATTATTATGTCAGTCTAGGTTTTAGTGATAGGTCTAAACTGTTTAGTTACAATTAATTTGATGTTGAAGTTTATAAGTTTAGAAAGTTATATTATCTATACTATACGTGTATTGTCTGATAAATGCAATCTAAATTAGGAGTAGTAATTCAGGATATCACTGATCCTTTACATAAAAGGGTCATGACAAATATTGTCTAAACTATTACCATTATGATTCAGAATAAAACCATGCAACCAATTTCTGATGCATATGAGCATTTGAACGTTATTGGGAAGGGTAGAACTTCTATACATAGTAAGAACATGACTACAAATATTAAAAGCAGATTCTGAGACTACTATAGTAATTGAAATGCTTAAAATATCTTGTGCCATAATTGCAAGTGTCAGAAACTTTTTCTCATTACACTTCAAATAACTCAGCACATCTAAATCCTCATTATCATCATAATCAAGTGATTTTTCTTCCAAATAAAGATCTAATTCACTTTTTCCAATGTTAGATTTGGTTTCACTTTGAAACTTTTTAAACTCCTCCAATATATAACATATTAATCACTTAAGCAACATAATAATAGAAGTATATATTTAATAAAGGAACATTAAAAAAATACCTTGAATAGTTTTCATCTCTTGTGCCTACTTCCTTCTTCACTTGACTTGCCAACATACTAGATTTAGTTAATGATTGAGACTGATAAGCACTTGGGGTATTGGAAGGATCACTCACATACTCTTCATTTAATTTTTCAAACTTTTCCTTCACACTCTTAACCTTATATTCAGAGGTTGACCAATCAAGTTTGGTGTAGCAAAATAGTATAAAATATAATTTCAAACATAGGATAAGAATAGCTCTAAAAGCCAATACCATGCTATACTCTTTCCAATATTTGACAAAAAAAATTTTCATCCTTACAAACATTCCCTTTATCACATCATCATCATTAACCAAGTTTTCATCTAACATGCACTCAATCTTTCATACTTGCAAAAAATATAAATTTGAGGTTAGGTAAGAAGAACTTGATATTTTAGTTAGTTGATATATTTTGGTTTATGTTTCCTTAAGTGCTTAAAATTAAAAATTGAAGAGTTTCCTGTAAGATTAAAATCAACGATCCAAATAACATCTATAAACAATAGAAAATTATCAAGATTGAAGAAACTCATGTCCTCCTAAATTGCTCTAAAATAAGCAAAGTTTCTAATGTTCTCCCAAATGTCCTCCTTAAGAAAATGACAGTAAAAATAATAAAGAAAAGTACCGATATGATGAGCAAATAATATTTGAAGCAATGGCGTTACGAAATATAGCTTAACATTAATAATCCTTCATCACAAAATATATATCATTTAAATTTTGTTCCCAAATAATGTTTCAAAGGTCTTTATGAAGAAAAATTGTATAATAATTCAAGTTATTTTAAAAATTATAGTGACAATAAATGTTATGATCGTACATGTCTAAATTGCTACATTAGGTGTGATGTCCTACTTGGTGATGTAATCCACTTTTAATATCATTGTCATTCACATTATAATTTACAAACATTTCTAATGTAAAGTAATTTTATAGTTTTTTTTACAATAACTACTTAACAACCTGATTTACACAAGTGTCTCCTTAAACTCACATGGAAAGGAAATATAGCTCATCATGATTTGGTAATGTCAAAGTCTCAATTGACTAACTTGGTCGTATTTGATAGACTTCATAATTTATAAATGAAATTCTTTCACAAGAGCACTATTTAATTTCACTTGAATGATTCATTAATCTAATCAGCCACATAAATGGACTTAAATATGTTCACTTGTTTAAGATATGGATTCCATCAATAATCATCCTTTATCATGTATCATCATTTCCATTTATTCTACTTAACTTATTAGCAATGCCAAGTAGTACTTGCTAATTCAATAGATCTAAATGGATCCACTTGTGTACCATGAAAATCAAATTCTACTCTACATCATTTTCTATCCCTAAGTTTTACAAAATTATAATTAATTATAGTGAATGCATAAACCTAATTACAATCATCCTAGAATAAGTCTTAAAATTTAGTCAATTTATTGGAGGGAGAAAGTGAATTACATGATAATGATAACATAAAATAATTTATTACCACACCAAATATTAAAACATAACATCCTAATTATTTCACGACATTATTGCCAGTGGAATCCTCCAACAACAAACATCAAAAGCTATAGATCCTCTTAAAGGGTCTTTGTCCTTTTTAAAAATAACTTCAATGTTTAAGAAGAGGCAGGAGATTCACATCCTCAAAATTTATAAACACTTTAAATAGAAAGCAATACATAAAGTATCAAAATTCACAAAAAGAGAGGAAGTGAGATGTGTCCAAGTAATCAAATTTCAGGAAAAAATAACAAAATGTAAATAAGGTACATATCCACTTCTACACATACAATTCCAAATCATTTTATGCATATTAAAAGCAATGATGCATGAATAGTGCAAATACAAACTCTTGATTTAGTTTAAAAATTCATTTATCATGCTTATGTGACTCTTGAATATATAAAAAAAAATCATATTTATTAGTAGTTGTTGAGAGTTTCACTATCTAACCTTAGGTAGTGCACAACATACTATTGGAACTAGTTCTACTAATCAGATACATCTCAGTAGTGAGTATGGATAAAAAAGTATCGTGCAAAGCACTCCTAACTAGAGGTTTATGCCAAAGAACATGACTATAGGGCTATTATTGAGTCTCAAATTCTAATAATCCCCTAGGTTGAATAAGTGTTCCTTCATATTATTCACGTCATATTATAATAATAACATAACGACTTCCTTCTACAAAGGAGAAGTGTCTACACTCATTTACCATCTAAATAATCTCTTTATCATTTCTAATAATTTCTTATGGTGCATGTAGGGTATTGCAACTCAAGAATAATAGTTTGTACTCAACTATTTAGACAAATTTCACATTGAAATTGACAAGTACACATACCAATGCTTACTAACATGTTTTAGTAAGAATCTCCAACCTACCACTCTTGTCTCTTTTCTTGAATTCCCTAACCTAGTGATTATAACTACCTATTTAGAAAAGACGATTTCATAGGACCTGTAGAAAATAATTTGGTAATTTATTACTCATTTAGTGAATTTAAGATCTAATATGAGATAACTACTAGATTCAATAGCTACAATATATGTACCTACTGATCTTTTAAGCATTTTTAACAATGCATACATACGCCTTCTCAAGGGCTTTACATCACAAATAAGGCCCCTTAATCTACTTGTTTAATGCCTATATGATAATTCAAGTTTCTTATGCATTGAAAACATGTGTCAAACCATACTTTAATTGTTAAATCAATTTCAGTGTGCCTTAGCACTAACTTTACAAGTCAATTTTTTTTATATAACTTAGCATTCAACTAAGTGGTCACACGTATACATAATTTTATCCACCTCACATGCCACATTTAAAGCATTCTAAATCCAGGTTATTGTAGCTATAATTAAGTTTTTTTGTAATTTAAGTATAATATATTTCAAAACAATATTTTCAATATAGCAAGTAATTAATATATATAACACATGTCTTCTAATACATGCATTCTACTCTATAGGCTAAGGGAGCATTCTATTCTATTTGTCTCTTTCCTTACTTATTACTTGAAATACTTCATCTCTTTTAATTTTTTAGAATGAGATTTGCATTTGGGCTTAAAACTTGACCATTCAGAGTTTGTTTGATGCATGTGAGGTGCCAATGAGCTCCTTTTTCAAAATAGAAGACACTGAGTTTATTTAGGGTTTTAGGGTTTAGGGTTTAGAAACTAGTTTTTTTGTAGACATATTATTCTTAAAACATAAAAAATTGAGCAAAAATAGTGCAGGAATTTCGTATGTCAAAATATTCAATAATTCAACATTACTTACAAATATAAGCATAATTGAGTGTAATAGAGTCTAGTTCATGCTAGAAAAGATTCATTGGAAATCTTATAATGTGGGTAATTCAACAAAACACTTACAAGTTAGTATCATGAATAGGAATGATAAGAAAACACGAAAAATAGTCATTGAATTGATATGTTTATGTATTATTTTGTCAAAGGTGAGTGAAATGATCTCCAAATGTGAAGATGAGTTGAAAAAGTTTTTATGTGGAGATTATGAAAATAAGGTTACATGTCATATTGAACCACTATAAAGAAAAGAAATTTTGTTCATTGTTATTGCAGAAAATGGACATTTGTCTTTATTATTTCTTTATGAGATTTCTTTACCCTTTACTTATTTCTTTTCTTTCATTTAAAAACTATAAGTCAATCACCATGCGTTGACTAGAGTCCAAAAATGACTCATTAGTGTACTCACTATTGGATGTCATAGAATTCACCCTAATCTGACAACCTCTGTGACTATAAAGGTTACTATCAAAATACCATCCATTGAAGTAATTGATTGTACTATTCATAACACTAATAAGAGACTATTTGATAACTCATTTTAGAACAATTATGAGTAATATGACTATAATATTTACAAGTAGAACAAATTATATGCATTTCTTCATATTGCACATGGTATTATGACCATTCAATTCAACTACTATTGGCTTAATTTGTTCAACCTCAACCCCTTGCTACAATTAGTAATGTTGATATCAACACAAACATGACGATTGGCTAAAGCTAGTGAAAGTAGAACACTTTTATCATAAAATATCAAATTTAGGCTTGGGGGGAAAAAAAACTCAAACTACAATTTTCTTAACTTTATTAGTTAGAAAAATAATTTTTCATGATCTCATTTCGACAACCAAACAGTGATTAAAAAATATCATCCATAGACCATTCTTTACAATTGTGATACAATTGAATTCTAAATTAAATTTGATCATATTGAAGTTGTTACCCACGTCCATAATTTTAAAAGTTGCATGCAACTTTAATATTTTCTTTTTTATTGTCATATACCTATTGTTCTTCCTTAAAACTTTATCAAAAAATATTCTACCATGGAAGACAAAGTTTCTAAAGGACTTCATCTTTTGAAGTGTAACATTGAAACAATTTTCATCCACTAATTACAAACATGTCATTACTCAAGAGATCCACTCAAACTCTTTGTATAGTGTAGGTAGCTTTTCCTTTATAAATATATCTCTAAACAAAAATATTTTTCACCACCACCTCAATTCTAACTTAAAGCTTAATAGAAGAAAATGAAATCTACCTCTATCCTTATTTTTCTTATCACATTAATTCATGTAACTTTTCTTATATTCAATATTTTATTTTTATTTTTAGTAATAATTTATATTTTTAAATACTACTTTTAAAAATTGATTTAATTTAAATTTTATATCTTGATACAATATTTCAAAATAAATATATCTTTTTTTTATAATCTAAATTTTAAGATTATTATGATCTTAATTTTTAATATATCATATAAATATCGATGATATGTCTTAGTTTTTAATATAAATATGTCTTGAATCTACTGACTTATTTTATAATTTTATTGTTAATTTAAAATATTTATTTTTTAATTTATTACTACACAAAAATAAAATATTCAAAATTCATTAAAAAACATTTATTACCCTCCTAAGATTATTTTTATTTTTAAATTTTATTTAAATTTAAAACATCTATACACATCATTGACAACCTACTAATTTTACTTTTAAGGAAAAAAGAAACACATATTTGAAAAGTAGTAAAAAAAAATTCTTCACCATCAGAACTTGATTCAATTTAGACCATTAAATAGAGATAAGTTCGTATATGTAAAACTCTAATTTACTTTAATTAATTGCAGCATAAATCCTTACTTTAAAGTTAAAAAAAAAAAGTTTATATTATGGCTTATTTTTTATTCTCCTGAATAATTTTATGATATTTTATTTTTAAATATAAATGAAACAGTTAAATAAATAATATTTTATAATATTTTAATTAATTAATTAATTTTTATATTTTGTGTCTATTCTATATCATTTTATTTTAGATGATTTTTGTGAACAGTGTTACAAACTTTATTTAATAAAAAAATTGAAGTTGGGCCTGAATCTTGTGGACTGGCGACGGGGCGGGTCTATTGAAGATAGTGTGCAGTGACTAGGTTTGGTGGGTCGAATATATAAGGCATTGTAACATTAGGGTTTTAACACAGAGGAAGAGAGAGACAGAGTGTGTCGCTTCTTCTCTACAACACTGCCAATATGGGTGCGTAATTGCTTCATCTTTCGTTGTTCTTCCATCTACCGCAAACCCTAACACCACCAATTGAGCTTGTAAAGTTTTTGATGGATTTTCTTCTTCTTCTCCTTCTTAATCAGGTATTTCCAGGGATTCTATGCACAAGAGGCGTGCCACTGGTGGCAAGAAGAAGGCTTGGAGGAAGAAGAGAAAGTGTGTTCTTTAATTCTTTTTTTTCTTCATTTTATTTTTAATTTTGATTTGATGTGTGTGTCGTTTGAGTTGCTTTATGTTTTTAGTGAAAGTGGAAGAGATGTGTGTCTTGGGATTTCCTGTCATTTTGATTGTTACGATGTTTGGAGTCTTTGCTGGGTTGTGGAATTGATGGTTTAAACGAAAATGTGAATGGTATCCCTTTTTTTTTGGTATGGAATTTGTGTCTGATTTGGAAATTTGAAATGCGAATATGTATTTGCTAAAGCAATTAGTGGATCTAGGTTTAGTTATTCTTTGTCTTTGTGATTTTGATAGGGCATGGGAAAAATAAAAAAGGTTAGTGCATTTGAATTTCGTATTAAGTTTGATGCAAAATGGGTATCCTTTATGAAACCCTTTGTATTGTGTTACCTTTTTTTTTAATTTATTTTGGATGGTCTACAGATGGGCAGAATTCTGTTTCACATTACCTTCTCTTTTTGATGCCAAGGAGTTGTCTGTTATTGTGTTTCATTTTTGTTAAATAAAATATGATATATAACAATTAGACGCATACAGTATCCTACATAGAACAAAGGTGACTTAGGGTCAATGATGACAAAACTTTCCAGATTTTTTTTGCAAGTTGAATACAATTTAATGATTATTTGGTCCTTACTAACAGCTATCATATTAAATTCTCCCTAGGTTTGTTTAAGTATTTCTCAAACAGAAAATTTGCTTTTACTTCTTTTATATCTATTTTGATAATGGATTATATTTGATATTTGATAATTCATACCACTCGTTTATTAGTATATAATAGTATAATTTAATTTGTTTGCATTCGGTTTTAGCTTTGATGATGTTCTGTTCTAATAATTCCTACTTACCCTAAGATATCATTGGTTTTATATTATAAAGGTATGAGCTTGGTCGCCAGCCTGCTAACACTAAGTTATCAAGCAACAAGACAGTCCGCAGGATTCGTGTTAGAGGTGGCAATGTGAAGTGGAGAGCACTTAGATTGGATACTGGGAATTACTCATGGGGAAGTGAAGCCGTAACTCGCAAGACTCGTATACTTGATGTGGTTTATAATGCCTCAAACAACGAGCTTGTGCGAACTCAGACCCTTGTCAAAAGTGCTATTGTCCAGGTTGATGCTGCTCCATTCAAACAGTGGTACCTTCAGCACTATGGTGTTGACATTGGTAGGAAAAAGAAAACTGCTGCCAAGAAGGAAGCTGCCGAGGTGGGTTTGCCTTTGTAATTTTCTTTACATTTCTTTTGTAATGTTATTTTTATGCACTGTTTATGTTCTCATAATATAATATAACCATAGTTCAGCTCAATGCTATTTGTACGTTTCATTTCTGATTCCTCGTATTTATGACTTTTACTATTTTCATTTGCCTGTCTTGGTTATTTAAATAATTCTGTGCAAGAGATATGTCAAAACTGAAAGCAATGTTTGTAATGCATATTAGTTTTTGTTTCATTGGATACAGTTTGTGAACTATATGTTCAGAATGAATTATTTGTTATTGTATATTGTCTCAGCCATATGTGTTTTCTTGGAATCTGTGGATTTGACTTATCTGAACCCTGAGGAATTTGCTTTTTATATACATTTGTGTCTGTGTTCCACAAAACTGTAATTTGTACCTAAAATGTCCTTAAACGGATGCTGCTTGGCTATTTTGTTTTGTGAATTATTCTTTTCTTTGTATCTGATAAATAATAGATATATATCATGATTGGGGTAGTGTAATTTGTTCAATTTGTGGAAGAAGTGGACTTATTCTCCTGTATAGAAGCTTATGACGTTTTCATCACCCTGTGATGTAACTTGCAGGACGGTGAAGCTTCTGCTGCTGCAGAAGAAGCCAAAAAGAGTAATCATGTGCAGAGAAAACTGGAGAAGCGCCAGAAAGATCGTAAGCTTGATCCCCATATTGAGGAGCAGTTTGGTGGTGGGCGATTGCTGGCTTGCATTTCTTCTCGCCCTGGTCAATGTGGCAGAGCTGACGGGTAATTGCTTAAGTTGTAATTATTTTGAATCTGTTTATCCTGAGCTGTTCTTTACTGTTTTTGTTTTCCTTAATTGTGCAGCTACATTCTCGAAGGTAAGGAGTTGGAATTTTACATGAAGAAAATCCAGAGGAAGAAGGGGAAGGGCGCAGCTTGATTGTAGTTTTTCCCAAATTTTTATATGGCTTTAGTTGTTTTTATTGGTTTGTTGTACCATTCAAGGTGATGTTTGATCTTGCTAGTCGACAAACCTTAGGATGATGCCACAAGACATCGTGTAATGGTAAAGTTCTTGTTAGTCATTTGCAAATTGACATTTTGATTTTTGTTTCGAACCGATTTTGCTACTGATGGTTTACAATTTTAATCAATGAGTTATGTCTTGAATCGTTCAATTTGTATAACAACTCTGGGAGGGGTTGGGGGGTTTCATTAGTGGATAGATATGTAAGAGGTAAAGGGCGGTGCCACTCGTTCGTATCTTTATTGGGGAAAAAACATTTCCTGGCTTTCACATTATTTAGCGCACTAATTCTGTTAAGGATTTTAAAATAATTTAGTTACTGTGGGACTTGGTTCTTCTTATGGAGGGAAGAGTAAGTAAGAAGGTGGTGAGCATTGCTTGATTCGGGCCCAAAATTTTAAAACTGAAGCAAATCCAACTAATATTATTTAGTGGGTTTTGACTGCAACGCTAGCGGGCTAGGCGGGTCATAGGCTGAGCGGGTTTTAAAGGAAGGGATTTGTCCTCGTGATTTCTTAACATTTTTTCCTCAGATCTTAAAGCTTTCCATTTCTTAAGAACAGTGTACTGAAACGTCGGAGTGTGGTCAAGCGTATTATAGCAGTGTAGATGTTGTAGTATTGTAGGAATTCTCAACAACATTGGAGTTGCAGAAACTAAGACAGCAACAAAGCAAACTTATAGCAATGCAAAGATGAGACTACACAGGAGAGTTCGGGAAATGGAGAGTAGAGAACTAAGAACTTTCATAAATGAGGTGTTCACCAACGCAAATTCTACATGTGCGCGGATGTTTTGGGTTTGTCATGGATAATTTAATATTAAATAATATTTGGTCGGTTTGGTTATTGCCATTCAAATTTACGGGACCGAGCCCGACTACATTAACCGATTAAAACTAAATTTCTAACCAATATAAATCGATTTTTCGACCTGACTCGACTGAAATATTTTTTGAACTTAAAGTAAATTTGGATTTGAGCGGGTGAAAGGTTTTTGACAACCTAAGAAGACAGGTTTATTGGCTGCTACTTACACATCACTTTAGACAAAATATTTTTTGGTAATAAAAATAATTCTTAAATATTATTATTTATAATTCTTTAGAATAATATTTATATAAGATACATTTCGTTGGATGAAATAACCTTTTCTTTCCTTTTTCCTTTATAGGTATTAAGTTAATTTTAAGTTTTAATCCCTTCAATTATGCCAAATGCAACCGTTTCCTTGTAATACGATTAATAGAGTTAGCAAATGAGAATAAAACTCATGGCTGATCCTTAAAATTTTATAATTGGCCCCATTTTTTATTATCCCATTTTATAATAGGGCTGTTTAGCACTAACCCATATAACCTATAAATGATAGTGGGTTAAAATATTAAGTATTGGGGCTGACCCATAGATAATTTTCTCTGGATGCAACCTGAAAAATTATGCGATTTTGCAGCCCCAAAAGAGAAGAAGACTTTCGTAAGCTGAACAGTAATTTCAACAATTTCTTCATATTTTAGGTACGTTTCTGTTTTGTAATCATAATTTCTTTATTCAACTCCGCTAGCTAATAGTTATTTCTCATTCACAATTTGATGTCATTCCTCACCTTTTGTTTTTGTTGCGCAGTTGTCGTGGATTGATTGCGGGAAAATATTTGGACTTGATATTGTTCAAGATCACACACAGTGTATTACAGAAGGGTATGTCTCTCATTCTCGCTTTTCATTGTTATTTCTGAATGATGCATGCTTTATCACTTTCTTCTGTTTATACACGACGACGTTTATTTTGTGAAGATGGGTAGGTCTCTATTTCTACTAATGTGCAAAACAAGTTTTCTGATATGATTTATTACTTTGTATAATTACATTGTATTCGTTGGTTTACTTTTATTTTTGTTAACATTCCAATTTTAATGTAAGTTTTTAAAATATATATTAGCAATCTCATTTTTCCTGCTACCTATGCTTACTTTGTTTACTGGGAAAAGTATGGTCCTAAGGGCCAAAGAAAAACTTTGAACTTTGCAACTGTCAAGCCTAACTAGGATAACAAGCAAAGAGCTGAAGTTGGTATTAATGTGGGATTATCTGAGCGTCCTCCATGGTTCTGCAGGTATATACCCTGTTGGACAATCTTTCTAGTACCATGGTAGTGGTCAGGAGTCATTCGTAGACAGTATATTTTTGTTAGAGAGTAAATGAAAATTGAGATGCTATATTATTTTTATGTGTTTTAAAGATTATAAGAGAGAAACATTTATCATGGCCTGCATATTTTGTTCTGATGCCATCAAGATAGACTTCTAAGTTCTTACTCCTTGCATTTGAGTAGCAATATTATTTCCTATCGGTTCGTAGGATCATCAAGTTTGAAGTTCAAACCTTTTATCTCCATGTAATGTAAATAGTAGATATAAAACTTAGGTGAGCCTATTGTGGAAAGTTCCAGTGCACTAGTTGAATGTGAATGGCAAGGAATAGATGATTCAAGTACATTACTTTCTAATAGTTTATGGATTTTCACCTTAAACTTTACGGTTAAACCATCGGCATGAAAACCTTTTTTCGTCGTTATTGGATAAAAACTAAAATAAATGTGATGTAGAGTTAATAGAAGGAAAATAAATAGCCAGAAATTACTTTTCGAACTGTGAATCTTGCTCAAGCGAGATGGGTCCCTCAGGTGAAGACCCACAAGAAGAATATCATGCTCTATGGACACCATCTCGCCTGAGCGAGATAGAGCTCGCTCAAGCGAGTATATCAGAAAAGAAGGGGCGAGATTACTATATGCATATCTCGCTCAGGCGAGATGCTTGTCGCTCAAGCGAGATGTTCCTCGCTCAAGCAAGAACGCACGGAGTTGAGGAGTATTTAAGAGATTTTTCGCATGAGAAATTCATTCTATTACAAACTCACATCATTCTCTTAAGTTTTATCTAAACTCTCTCTTCTTTTCACTTAGATAAAAGTCTCAGAAACTCCGATTTCTCTTGATAGAAAGCTTGTACGTTGAAGCTAGGTGATTCTAAGTAAGTTTCTTTGGATTAAACTTGAGTTTTTTCGATCATTTTTCCTATTCTTGTTTCTTATGGATATCTCTTGGTGTTCAGGAGAACTTCCAATAGTTGACTCCCTACCTTTTAATATATCTTTGTAAGCTCATATTTGAGGTAAGGAGAGCTCTATTTTATCTTTCTATTTAGTATTTATGTGTGCTTATAGAGTACTATTATGTAAATATGGTATGAAAATAGATGAGTATGATATATGTTGTGTTGAGTATGGTTGAAAAGATGCTTGTTTAATTGTTTGGAATGTTTGGTTGCTTGGATTGAGTGGTTGATATATGTGTATATGTATTGCATGATGAGCACTTAATGTGGAAGATGATTAAATTTGTTATCATGAGATTTTATAAAATATATCTTAGTAAAATAGTATGTTGAAATGATATTGATATGAAATGAATTGAAATGGAGTTAGTCTGAAAGTGCTTTACTAAGCACGATCTTATGAGTTAGAAGAAAGGATAATTCTGAGAATGACTCTAAGAGTCGAATATAGAATTAATCTAGTGTGAATAGTTACAGAGATACAGTGGAGTATAGAGTCTGGAGACGATGAGAATCTTGGAGAAACGTAGGGTGGTAAGCGATATTCGCGTATGTATACACACTCTTTCTGAGAGCGAATACATCACATGGCTTCACACTCATTTCCTTACTAGACTCCTGACTATGCCTTTGCTAAGTGGCCCAATTATTGTACATGTTGTATCCATGTGCATAGGCTAAGCGGCGACTATTTACCTAGTTGAGTAAGACCTCGAGAAGTTACTAGAAACATCGGTATCTGTGATTACAGTGCACTGGGAGTGCATGTTGGAATAGAAGAAAGGAGAAATGGATAATAAAATGTAGATTGTTATGTGTAATTTAAATGTGTTTGTGAATATGAATTCATAAAATTGAATGTGTTGTATTAATGCATGAATTATGACTTTTATGCAAAATGTTTATAAAAAGGATATAATAGATGCTCAATATTACTAAAACTTTCAGGAACTCAAGATGGCGGAATCTCAGGGAAGAGTTAGATTAGTAAATAGTTCTGTACACTTTAGGTTAAATTATATATTTAATGAATATCAGAGAGTAAATTATTTTAATTTTGTTATACTTGTAGAAGATGAACTTAGGGTTTTTGTTATGATAGAAATGAATTTCTCTTGTAATATTCCTTTTAATTTCCCTAAGAGTAGGATATACCAAACTCTCTGCATATATATGTATAGAAGTACTATTAGGAGTCCGACAGCCTTCACATACCTATTCACCTACTACGACCACGACTCTCTTGGAAGACCGTTTAGATGGACCTTTGAACGCGTCACTGGCACAAAGGTTAGAACTTATTCAGGCAATCACTATCTGGGATCTGACAAGGATCTGGATTCAGAAGACTTAACTGAGATAGAGAGTTGGCATGGAGTGGATGAGTAGGACCGATCTTCAGTAGTTGGTTTTGAGGAAAACTACTATGGGACTTGTATATGTTTATGTGTTGTAAATATTTTGATGATGTAATTATTATTTTAAGTCTCATATATTGTGACTAATGGTTTGTAAATTAACATACTCAATATATGAGATACATGTTTACAATTTCTTAACTTAAATCGTTTTACTATGCTTTAAATTTAGAAGCCTTTGAAATTACTGTCGTATCATTTATATTAATGTATATCAAATTAATTAAACAAGTACCATACCTTAGAGAAAAATTTCATTAATTTGCTATAATTATTTCCATAATATCAAATAAATTGATGTGTGGATTTAAACAATTAAGAATAATTGATACATTGTACGGATTTTTGGGATAAAGATGTTATAACTTTCAAATTTTTTCAATAGACCCCACCATTATCATGTGAAAAGGAGGATCAAGAAAAATTAGAAAAAGTCTCTTGAAGGTGACAAGTGTAACACCCTAAATTTTGTTGCCCTTGAATGGAAAATAGGAAATTTGGTGCAAGGTTTCTCGTTTAAGTGAGATAGAGTTTTCTAGAAAAAGGCGTTTTGCAGCAAAATGAATCTTGCTTAAGCGAGATAGGATAAAGTTGCCTCAACTGTCTTCTCACCCAAGTGAGAAGGGGTCTCGCTTAGGCGATAAGCAATTTGCCCAGGTGAATAGAGCTCGTCTCGGTGAGGAGTCGCAGGAAAAATAGGGTGCTCTCTGGACCTATTCTTCCTTAGGCGAGATTGCCTCTCGCCCAGGAGAGGATGTTCTCACTCAGGCAAGAATAGCAGAAAAATAAGTTGCCTCACTATTTGATTTTCTCACCCAGGCGAGGGTAGAGCTCGCTTAAGCGAGAACGTGCAGATTTGAAGGGTATTTAAGGGACCTCAACGCTAGAACTTTCATCATTCTCATCAAACAACCTTTTCTTCTCGTTTCTCTCTGTTCTCTCACCTTTTTTTTTCTCAAAAAAACCTCTTTCGAACCTTGAATCTTTTCTAGATCCAAGCTCGAACGTCTATTCCATCTAGATCCAAGTAAATTTCTTTGAGCTTGGTTTTCCAACTTGTTTTCTATTTCTCAGTTTTCTCCTATCTAAAGTGTTATGTTTGAAATACTCAAGGGAATCTTGATCTATAAGGTGATATCCTCCATCAAGAACGTTGTACTTCTCTCTTCAATATTTAGGAAAACTTGGTTTGAGAGACCTATTTCCAGGTAAAAGGAGTTGATCCCAAACCTTAACTTCTTTTTGACATCTTGGTTTGAAAATACTAGGTTTTTCTATTAGAAACATAAAATACTAATGTTTTTCTTAAAAATCTCAAGTGTAAGAAATAGCGATTTTTGACATGATAACCCTTGATTATTTTCAGAACTAGCTAAATGTAATTTGTAGCAAAATCTCTGAAAAGAATTGTTTTCGAGAAATATTACAACTTTACTAGTAAACAGTGTCCAGAAATAGTTAAGATTGCTCTTGATATTGTTGGAATAATAGACATATTTTGAATATTGGATGATGCCAAATTCTAGAATAGACAAGTTTATTAATACTGGGAAGTGTGTATATTGAATGGTACGATTGATTTAAGTCCAGAAGTGTCCAACTTTCGGTACATTGTATTGATCTATGTGATGTGACATTGATTGATTGATGATTTTTTAGTGCTAGATGATATAATAAGTATGAATGTTGTATGATAGTTAAGGTATGTTGAAATTGGTAGATTTACATTATTGAAGAGAAATGTTTGAATTTTTCTTGGATGAAGAAAGAATATTACTTACAAAAGTGAATAATGTAACAAAATCAGGGAATTATGAGATGTGTGATTATAATACCTGAGCCATAACAAATTGGTGGATGTGATGATGATACAGGTATTGTAATACATCAAAAGGTGTACTTATAATGCATGTATAGTAATACATTGATTTATAAAATTATAATTCATATATTATAACACGTTGATCGATGAAAGTATGTGGAAATGAAATGAAAAATATTGAAAAAGAGAATGATACGTGAAATGCTGAAAATAAGTATAGATAGTCACAGAAATACACTGGGGGTATGGAAGACGGGGTGATTTGAAAATCTGGGAAAAATGAGGGTGGTGGATGTTTTTCTTTAAACGCGTACAATTAATGAAAATAGAGGAAAAAGCTACCATAGGCCTCACACTCATTTCTTGACCTAAACCCCTAACCATACTTTTGCTAAAAAGGCTTAGGTTAGTACAAGTTGTCTTCGTGTGTAACGGCTAAATAACAACTATCTATGTTATGAAGTCCTCAAGGGATCCTAAGTGCAATGATTGTGAAATGATGATGGATATGAAATAGTATAAAAATTGTATGATTATAATATATATGATGTAACATATCAATTGACGTTGTTATGATATATGTGTTGTAATATATTAACGGGTGCAGTTAGGACACATGCATTGTGTCATATTGATTGGTGTGATATGATACATATATTATGACATACAGATTAGTGTGAAAATGTATGTTACAGATATTTGCAAAGATGATTCAATTGATGTATGTGCTATGCTATGATTATTGTTGGTGTGATTTGTGTGTTATTAGCAATGAATATACAAAAAGGGTGTTACATAATAATTTTAGTTTCATTTAAAGTATTCTATCATAAAAGTGATTTGGTGGACAGAAAATACTCATCCTTACTAATATTTTGCGAGTAATGAAAGTGAAGAGATAAAGATGGTTAGTCCGTTCTAGGATCATAATCCTATGACCTTGTGAAAAAAGACTGCTTTGTAGAGTTTAGAATAATTTGAAGTATTATAATGTTTTATTATATTTACATTTTAAGTTGACCAAGTTCTGTAAATATTTTAAATGTAAATTTTAGAACTTTATAATACTCTGGTAAATTTTGTTGTAATTAAAAATTTTGAAGTGTATTTGATTATGTCTTAGAATTATACGTATGTATTGTGAACCAAATAATATGTTAGATAAAAATTTAAATTGCATTTATCACTTTAAAATCCTGAGATTATTCCTTGGAAAGTTTTAAATACTTTTAAATTCTGTAAAAATTTCATAAGAGAAATGTAAGTTTTGCTTTTATTCAATTTTTTAAGCTATGAAATAGAATAAAATTCTTCTATTTTTTCTTTTTTGCTATAAAATTTGTTTATTTTTAAATAAGAAATTGAGGATGTTACAACAAGGATCAATTAAGGAGAAAGAACAAGAATATTTCACCAATTACACAAAAATTTAGCTAGAAATCAGGTAAGGGAGGGGAGTACTTACTCATAGACTACGAAAATACACATGCTTATTGAATTTTTGAGTGAAGAGAATCTCTTATCCCTTTATTTAGTATATGTAGTTATAGGTTTAGTAGATTTAAAATTTGCTTACTAAAAGAAAAAGAATAATTTTTTGTAGAAATTGTTGTTAATTGTAGAAATCGATGTTTCTATTTTTGTCAAATTATTAAGTTCTTTTACTTTAATCTATATTCTAGCTACAAATTTATTTTTATATATTGAAATTAGTGTAAATACTAATTTTAAAAAAAAATTCTTTAATTTTAAATTATCGCAACATTTTGTTTTAGAATTCCTTTGTAAAAATTTTGATTTTCATATAAAACAAAAATTTTGTTGCTGTAACTCCAAATTTTGTTAGAGTTACCCCAACCCTCTCTTTGTGTGTAGAAAACCTGTTGCATCTTTCAGGCCATGTTCTTTTATCCTTCATCTACCTGAAAACCAATCCATCTTATTGCATCCCTTTGCTCCAATCTTTGTTGTGGTGAGTAGGCTTCTTCATTGCACCTCCCCATCCGAGTTGAAACTTCCTTTACATCTATCATCCCCACCAGCATAAGGCCCCTAAATCAAAGTGAAATTGGTGCTCTTATAGTCAATAGTCACGCATAAGAACATCATTTTCTTCATGGAGAGGGAAGAAGATGAGGAAGGGTTTTGCGAGTTTCTGAAATAATTTGAAACTTTTGTAAAGTAGTAGCGTATAAGATAGAGAAACTGAGATGTACGTTGGTAATGAAGGAGAAATGAATATTACCTTAATTCACGACCACAAACACACCTCGAAGAATGCTACCTTAGCTGCTTTAGAAACGAAAGTTGCAATGGCTCTATGTGAGGAAGAATGAGAAGACAACTTAGGGTTAAGGGTAGAAGTTGTCATTTTTAATAAAATATGAGGGTATTTTTGTCACACAAAAATTAAGCTCCGTGTCTCTCAACTAGAGAAACCAATGTGTCTTATTCCACAAAGTACACTGGTGTCCTTTGTTTTTGTGTCTCCAATGTGCTACCATGTCTCTGTCTCATCACTGAGACACTAACAAAATAGAGAACGTGTATCTCTGTGTCTCTATCTCTATGTCGCTGTCCCTCAACCAAACGTTACCAAAGGGACTACGAAATCTTCATTAAATTTAAGAGAAAATAGCAAGGTACCTACTTAAAAAGGGAATACATAGAAGTTTGAATCCAAATTGAATTAAGAAGAGTTTAAATCCAATTTATATTCTAGATATTTTTTACTAAAAAATAAGAAAAGTTAGGACTTAAATGGAAATGATAATCCCTACCATCAAGATTAAGACAATTATGCCCTAGGAGTAGTCTAGAAATTTCATGACTAAGGTAGACATATTCGTAATATAACAAAAAATAGGGACTTAATTGTAGTTTTTAAAAAGTATGACGAGTATGTTTAAAATAAATTTAAATTTAAATTAAATAAAAAACTATTTGAAAAGTAAATACAAATTGGTTTCACTAAATTTGGAACTGAAATAAATTAAATATGAATTATTTACTTAATTAAGTTTTGAAATTGATATTAGTGATCGCTTAATAAAAGTTAAGGTGCGTGACCTATATAATGTCTAACTAATTTATGTTTGAATTTTTATACAACAATAAGCACTTAAATTAAAATATAAAAAAATGCTTTCATGATTTCTAGATTTAAATTAAATTAGTTATAAATTTTTCAAGTAAGGGCTTTAAATAAAACTAAAAGGAAATAATACAAACCATGATGATGCATCTTTCTCGTAAATGAAGAAATCATGAAATTACTCAAAGTGCAGTGTTGTGACTCTATTGAAGAGATAGTTATAGGTTACCAAAGAATTACCCATAATGTATAAAAAATAATAATGATAATTACACAAATGATTGAAGTACAATTGATACAGGTAAATGACAAGTAATAGGTCAAGTTTATGATTAATGGAGATAATAAGGCACCCAAATACTAACTATCACTTTTCAACATATAAATAATAATTCCATATTTAGAATATAGATTAAAGTAAAAGAACTTAATAATTCAACAAAAACATAGACAACCATTTTTGTGGTTAACAGTAATTTCTTGCAGAAATTCATTTTCTTTCTTGCTTTTAGTGAGTAAATATCAATATGACCATGCTTCTTGCATTGAGTCTGAAAAAGAAAACGGAGATCCCTTTGCGTTGGCAAGATCTTGCGAGTCCATAATTCCCTTCCTAGAAGAGTAATAAAAGAGAATTGCAATTTAGTAATTTCATGGATATCTTGGAGAAACTGAACATTAACATCCCTTTTATAAAAACTCTCTCAAATGACAAAGTATGTCAAGTTCTTCAAGAAAATGTTAACCAACAAGAAAAAGCTGGAGGAGTACAAAATTATAAAGTTCAATGAAAAATGTTTGGCTATCCTATTGAAGAAGCTACCAACATATTTCAAGCACTCATAAAGTTTTTCTATCCTTTGCACTATAGGTAGCTCATATTTTGATAAAGCCTTATGTGATTTAGCCACTGTCATAAATCTAATGTCTCTCTTTGTTTTTAAACGATTAAGCATTCAAGAGCCTAAACCTACTTTTATTTCTTTACAATCAGTTGATTGATGTATGATTTACCTATAAAGCATAGTGGAGGACATCTTGGTGAAAGTTGACAAATTTATCTTCTTTACAGACTTCATAGTGTTTGTTAGTCATAGAAGAAGATGAAGAAATCATCATATATTTTAGGAAGACCTTTCATCACTACAACTAAGACACTGATTGATGTATAACTGGGAAAGCTAAAAGATTAAATGATGAAAAAGTGATGTTTAAAGTGTTTGGTTCCTTGAAGTACCATTCTAGTCATGATAATTATTTTTCTATTTCTACCTTAGATATCTTATGTGCTCTTGATTCTTCTGTACATAATTTGTGTATGCAAAATAAATTGAAAAGGCTATTGGAGCTTGGGAAGGACCACCCACATCACTTAGAGGGTGTAAAAAAGAAGCTCATTGTAACATTCTATATTTTAATTCTCAAATTGCAACATTTATTTGCATATAACTAGGATAAATGTTATAAATTTCATGTATGTAATGGTAGTATGAAAAGAATATACAAGGAAAATAAAAATTTTCCATAATTAAGGCCATTTCTAAAATTTTATTATCAACATAATATGATGAATAAAATAAACTGTAATTTGATAATCATAATATGTTAAAATAATTAAGAAAATATAGATACTAAACTTTCATTTACATGCAATAAGTACAACAATTTACAAATTGTTGTTCACAATTTACAGGACTTAGGATAATAGTTACATAACCAAAATAAACTAAGTTCCAGAGCAGTCATGATCCATATCCAAAATATTGAGGACCTAGTACTAGTCATCACCATGCTATCCCTTTATCTCTACTAAATGTTTGGAATCAAGATCCTGACTTGATTCGAGGTATAGATTGCTTGAATTAGCCGCAATCTCAACACTCGTGACCCACTCAAAAGTTACTTGGGTCGGCCTTCCGAGATTATTATGGTCATGGTATGTACCCAGGTAATTCATTACTGCCAGAGTTCTCACAGTACTTCTATAAATATATATAAATAGGGTGTGGTGAATCTTTTTATTTACAGAAAAATCTAAGGAAATATTATACCATAATTCTATTCTCAAAATATAGATATGGTTGGGTATATTATCACAATCGATGGATAACTTAAAATAACAAAACCTTTGATACACATTAATTACATAATTTAATCTACGCTATACAGAATTATCAATTAATCTAATTCGTTCTCCTAATATCGTCATCCTTGTTTCCTGAAAAGTTTAGTAAGGATAAGCATTACCTTATTATAAAACATGCATTCATATCAAGTTAATATCACAACATGCTTATAAGTATAAAATAGAATAACACTTAGTAAATTCAACCACAAAACAACATAACAACAATCTTCCCATAGTCATAATACAAAATTTGTCATAAATTCTTAGATCTCTCTCTTAAATATGCACTCCCAGTGCAATGTGATCATAGAAATATGATATCTCTAACATTTCTTGAGGTCTTATTCAATTAGGTAAATAGTCATACTTTTTAGCTAAATTTTCATATACACATCTTGACATATAGTCTAAACATTCAAATCAACAAGCGTAGTCTTATTCTTTATTATAACACCTCACACTAAGTATTTATCATATATTTCATATAATCACAACATAATCGCTCAAGCCAAACAATCAAACATGCATATCACCAACTTTTCTTCATAAGTACTATTCTTCACACATATATTTTCATATAATAATTATGTAGTATTTATTGGAATTGTGTTGTCATTATAAATAATATTCTCATTCTCGACCTCATCAACATTAAACTGAGGGTGCTTCTTGCTCAAGTACTAGAATTCAACTTGGTAAATAGATTCATTATGAATAGGATCATAACATCTCTTACTATACTATCATAAAGTATTAAAATAGAAACTTAAATATACTAAAAGAAATAAACGACAACTATGGTCTGACTTTGAGTAAATTCATATACTTATTCTCTAAACGCAAGTTATAAATAGCATAAGCATGATAAATTATCCTTTTATGTTCTTGTTTATTTATTTTCTTCGTATGAATGTATTCAAAAAACCTAATTTATATCACATCCCAAAGAATATGATATTTAGCTTAGAAGACATATTGTTAACTTCTGTAAAGTTAGAAGCACTACCTCCATACAATTTCTAGTATTGATCTAAAAAGGAATATTTAATTACGTGAGCATAATTAATCTTCAAAACATTAAAACAAACAGATTTTTATAATTATAGGATATTGCATAATTGGTGACTTTAAGCACTTTCTTGACTAAGAGTTCCTTGTTTGTTCCTATATACTTGAATTTCTTGAATGGCTTTGGACAAGTTAGGAAAAAGGCTTTTTACCTTAAATAAATTAAGAAGTTCTTTCACGATCCTATTCTCCTTACTAAACTTTTTTCCATCTTAGAAAAAAATAGGATTCAATAAGTAAGTTGTTGCATGAAGATTGCATTTCAAATTGTTATCCCACTGAGCCTTGATGATATTATTTATGTAATGCATATACAAATTACTCTTATTCTTTCACATATCCTTTCTTGAATTCTTTGTATAGTGCATGCCTCCATAAACATATTCCAAAGAAGGCTTTTCATTCACATCTACGGTCCTTAGTAAATGAGTAATGGGAACTGCAATCTTCAATATAATTAAGCAATCATTTCGAAACTTATCATAAAAAACGATAGTACTTATAGCTTATTAAAGTACTTGTTTACATCTAATGCTTGTAAATCATTCTAGTGATTATAAATTTTTTTTCAATGTGATAAAAGTGAAAGCAAATTGAGACACTCTTTGATTTACAATTTCCCTCCAACCCTTCTCTTTTCCTAAGTGAAGATAACAAATTCATACGATAGTATATAAAGATAGTTACCTTAGAAGCTTTTAATGCTAGGTTTGGCACACGAGGCATGCTACCAATGTCTTCGAAAAGGAAATTCGAACAATGAGCAACAAAAGGGGACTAACTGGTTTTATATTTTTCTTGTATTAATCTACCAAAAACTACATAATCTGTTATACTGTTTATTACTCTATGAACATTATCAAGTCCAACCCACTCAATAACTTCTAAAAAATTACATAATGATCCCACTTTTCACAATATCTAATGCATCAACATATTTCACAAATGTTATACTAGCAAGACAATAAATAAAAAAGTTTATCAATGTCTTTTCGCTTTGATCACTCCCCCTATATATATCAACTATGATTGTACATCTAGTCTTAACCCAATTGGCCAGATGACATCTCACAAATAATTGACACTCTTGCTTACAATCTCAGAATAAGTTAACCCTACTCATAATAAGATGGACCTTTAAAACCAGAAATAATTGCAGCAATTGCATCCAAAGCCGGTTGAAAGTATGTTGATTGTATTGCAATAAATGGAATGAGTGCTTAAAAATCCATCTAGCAATTACCATCCTAGCCTGTGTTGCTTCTTTACACAATACAATTTTGAGGGATGGTTAGGATCTAGGAGTTCTTGGAACAAAATATTTACTTATTTCAACATCATCTTTAGCTGATTGTCTTATTTAGGTAAGGTTGCATTAGCTGAATGAACTTCCCCTTTGTTATATTTGATGCATGTGTAGAATGTATACCATATAAGTCAATTTTGCATTTCCATCACATAGTTTTACTTCATTCTAGCTTTTATTCAACTTATTTAGCCAAGATACAACTGTAGGCATTACTTTGTAGGAAAAATAACTTTGGAGTAGAGAAAAGGCTTGAAAAGAAGGAGATCCTAGCATCCAGCAAACACCATGAGCTGCCTGTGGTAGCCACCACACCCTTAGTAGCTATCACCAATTAATTTTAACAACCAGAGAGCACTAAAACTTGTTTGTAGTGATCACCATAGCCGTAGTTCGTGATAGCAACATAGTAAAGTTGTAATTTTACCTTTGTTGTGAGGTGAAAAGTAAGATTTTCTAAAACCTAATATAAAGTGAGGAATGGAGGAAGAGAGCCATCTCTAAGTAAGAGAGAAAAGAACCAAAAATCAAGACGAGGGAAAAAAACACTACATTTTTGGGATTAAGGCATCAAGTCTAGAAAACGAGGATTATAGTTTTCTTCTTCCTTGTTCTTCACTTCTCTGTTGTCTAGTTGAACTAGTGATTTATTTAAATTCTATACATTTCCATCTCATAATGACTTAGTAGTTTTCATATTCCTAGGCATAAGGAATAATTCAATTGAAGAGGATGAGAAAATGGGAAAAGAGTAAAACACATTATATGGAGTTGATCTTTACTTGGTACTCGTGTAGAGTAGGCAAAACGGGTTATTTTGTTCATTTAGATTAAACCGTTGGAGTGACATTAGCACACTCGGTCAAAAATTTAGATGTAATTTAGGTTTACAAAAATAATACTTTTTTTGAACTTTTATAAAATTTGTAAGCTTAGCCTGCATCGAATTTTATCGGATCAGATTAAGAAATTTAGATTTAATTTAAGATCAAATTTTAATGTCCACACCTTACATTTTTTTTAAAAAAAGGTTGAAATTGGTTTGGTTGAGTCTCCATTTTTTTAACTCTAAGTTCATGTCTTGTAGCTTAAACAATCGAGTTCATGACCTCCCTAAAACAAAAAAAAAAAAAAAAAGGAAAAGACATGAGTTGACTTGAATAGACCAACATTGGGTAGTTTTAAGAAGTAAAATAAAATTTTTTTAATTTGATCAATACTCATAATGTTAGGAAGTAATTTAGTTATTACTTATTTTCTCTTTTTGCTAAATTTAGCAATATCACTCCTATGAAAGTTACAATGTTTTTCGGTCTTTGATACCAAATTTTTTGCTAGATCAACCTTTAACTTGCACATATTTAGTTGATAATTGTTTACTATAACTACAATTAATGTGTTTGGAACTACATTGAAATAGCATTAGATTCACATTTGCATTTACAACAATGTGACTAGTAGTAACTTTTATGTGAACGTACTTTAAAGTTTATATCAACGTATTATCAAACATGCATTGATACACGTTAAAATATCACATAATCATGTAATTTTATTGAAACATGATTTTGAAAAAAAAAAACAATGATGTTTTAGTAGCTCTTGACTAATTTATTTTTTCAAACTCACATCTGAAACCAAGGTAGTAATTTATAACTTTTGCATATGAATTTTATTACAGATATACTTTTTAAGGAAAAATCTCCCATACAAAAAAATTTACTTTTAACTCACTTTTAAGCCAAATTAATTTTACAGATACTCTACATCGTTAACATAAACCACTCATCTCCGCTTTACCCCATTCAATAACCACCCTTGAATTTTTGGATGAATTGGTTAAAATTTTAGTTTATTTTTCCTCCTCTTTAATCAATTTATAATCTTTGCCAATCTACATTGGCGATTGCGAGATACAATCTCTTGTAAATATGCTTGCGAAACCAGCACAAATTTGGTACTGTCTAGAGTCCTTCGTTTGACAATCCTTATTTCTGCATAAGCTTGCTTAATCAGAAAGGTAATATTGAGGTTATCCATTTACAAGGCTCAAGAGTTTCACAACCTTAATCAAGTATAAAAGTAAACTATGATAAAGACAACCAATAAGATTAATGGGAAACGATGAAAACATACTTGGTAGGAGATGCACCAAAAATCTCGCTGCCTGAAAACAAATACAATTTAAGCAACGATATAATGAAACTCTCTGATTGTACAGTTTGTCAATATTCAAAAGAATAAAAAATGTTATAATCTAACAAATCTCCATCTTTCCAGTTCAGGCAGGCAAGCAATTGTCTATTGGCATTATAGGTCAGGAATCTAAACCACCATTTTTTTCAGTGTCCATGCGTTTTGCCATTCGGAATTGAAACAATTTTTACGTAACTTAAGCCATATGACTTGGCAACAACAATGAGGCAGAAGTCTTTACAGCAAAAACAAACAGAACTGCAAGTTGGGCGTCAAGGCAACTGATATGCTTTAATTGGGAGCCAAAAACCACTGAACAGCTTAGGCTCAAATCAATGTGTTCAGGGATGGGTTTAAGGGCCATTTCGACCTTTATCTTGTATCAATGATGATCTGCAAGGTTTTGTATGCACTCAAAATCCAAAATTTGGACCTCAACTAACCTGCTCTCCAATCAAATCAAGACCAACAACCAGAAAGCTTATCCCTTGAAATAATAGGAAGTAGAAGTGAATCCCTTGGGCAGATAGTAAGCTTCTAACTGAGGCAGTTAACAAAATAAATGCAAGAGCAAGTTCTTTCCTGAAGAGACGATTTCTTTTGGGCTTCCCAGTTTTCTTTGACAATTCTAGTTTGCTTAGTTCCTCAATGCCTGAATCTGAGGATGATCTATGAAGACTAGTAGATCGCATTAGAGGTTGAGATTCTTTCTCAAAGGTAACCAAATCTGTCTCTGACGATCTTCCTAACTTTTTTGTAACCACCCACTCATAAGAACTTCCAAAGTGAAATAATCCAGATATCATGGCATTAAATTTAGTTACTGACATAGTGTTCTCAAATAAAAGGTAAGGAACTATAAACGGAAATGACCGTGGAGCTGGGAGAACACTTAGGACAGACATGATTCCAGGAATGTAACAAACAACCCAGGTTGGGAGCTCAGCTTCGGGAAGGAACATCGTCAATGGAAGAATGATGCAGAAGAGGGTGAATGAATAAAATGGCAGGATAAGCTTCCTCAGGAGGAAGAAAAGAAATATCAAATTGACCTTCTTTCCCCAACTAACCTGGTACAAATGGAATTAACATTAACATAATTGTAGATCCTACTAAAAGTCAAATTATTTCAATAAAATGGATGACAAATGAGTCAGCATTCCATACAGTGCAAGATATGGACAAATTACAAATAATTGTTTAAGCATAGCATTTCTATAGCCAAAAGTTTTGAACAAATTTAATTAGCATTTTCTAATATAAAGGACATAAATTGTGAGAAAAATAACGTTCAATAACCCTGCACTTCACTATTCCACAAGATGTAGATGCTCAATTATTATACCACATCACATGCAACTATTTACTCCTTGATGCAACTGGATTTTAAATTCCTAAGGGTTTGACAGAAAGGAAATTAGTTAGGAGTAGACAGTTAACAGCTTTATGAGAACTATATAATGATTTTGCAAGGTTCTTTCAAATGCCATTGCTTCAGCAGGAGATATTCAGGTTTTATTTTATTATTATTAAAAAAAGAAAAAATGAGAAGTTGTAGAAGCTCCCTCTGCCCTCAAGGCAAACCGATGCTGTCTAACTACAATGCACATCATGAGCATTACTCAGACCAAGGCACGAAGCAAGGTTGACATAACATTCTTGTAGTGCAAAGTTGGTGAGTTTTAGCTTTAAAGTCTGAACCCCTTACATGTCTTCTCAAGAAAGAAGATTAAAAACTGTCTAAAATTGAGTAAAAGATGCACACAAAATATCAATAATTCATTTGTCTAATTGGGCACATAACAAATACCATTTAGTCCTTTCTTAACTTACTCCTTACAATCATAACATCATTGAAGCAAATCAGCAGAAAATATTTATGTAGCCTAATAGCATAAATTTGATACCATCAAGTTGGCACTTTTCCTCTTGTGTGAATCTATCTTCATGTAGAATGTCTTAAACTATGCTAACAATTACCAGTTAACAACAACAAATATCTTCGTGATGTGCATATGCATCTTAGTAAGTGAATTTATGTAATAACAATTCAAATTTCACTACCAAGAAATAGATATTCTCACTGAAAGACAATTTGGAAATAAAGTTAAGAATTTAAAACATTGAAAAGCGGCAATATTATATGGGTTTTGCTAATAAACTCCCAACACTTTTTAAAGTTGGAGTATTTTGACACTCTATTCAAAATTTCAAGACAAAAAAAAAAAAAAAACTACTTTTAAATGGGAATACATTGAAAGGACATTTAAGTCATTTCATTTTTTAAAGATTTAAAAAAAATCAATTTCTTTTCTCTGTCCACGCTGCCCTGTAGCTATCATCCACAGTCTGAAACACATTATCCCCATGTGTAGGAAGCCACCCCAAATGCCATCCCACTGCCATACCACAGGCACGTCACCACACCATCACACCACAGGCATGTTCCCGCACTACCATTAGCACCCACAGCACTCCCAAAGCCACACCCCCGTCGCCCCACCAATAAACAGTGAAATCAATGTTTTCTTTTCAAAGTCATCAAAAAAGAAATTAAGGAGAGAAAATTACTATAGGTTACTGGTTTATGCAGTTGGAAGATTACTAGCTGCTGCATAATGCACATTTAAATGTGCTAGAATGTCAATCGTGTGCTTAGGAATCAGTATATCACAATGGGATAACTCCTCATTGTCACTGTTTGGACCTTCTTGTGTATACTATTTTGAGCGATGTTGTAGTATTTAATCATTCACTGAGTATGAGCAAATGCATAATTTGAATTAAAATGATCTTGTCGTGCAATTTCTGTTGTCTGCTTTCTGGTTTAACATACTTTGGAGAAGACAGTGAATGCCGGAAAGAGAAAAATGAAATGACTTAAATACCCTTTGAATGTAGTTATTGTATTTAAATGTAGTTTGGGTTACCTATTAAAATATTGGTGTACTATGCAACAATACTACTTCAAAAAAAGGGGCTGGAGTATATTAGCAAAACCCTATTTATATTCTGACAATATTATAATAATAATAATAATAATAATAATAAAACATGCATGGAATTCATTACCTTTGATCGAAGTATGTCTACAAAACACAAGCGAAACAATTGCATCGGACCAGAATGCCAGCGGTGTTGTTGTTTCTTATATGCCTCATAGGTCTCTGGAAGTTCACAAAGACACTGAAAGAAGCAAAAAGTCATTAAACTCTCCAAACATTTATTAGGCACCAAATTTGAAATATAATGCACCTTAACATCATTGAGAAAGATAAACTTCCATCCACAGAGATGAGCACGGACAGCAATATCCATGTCCTCAACAGTTGTTCGCTCCAACCAGCCACCACTTTCCTCAAGGGCCTTTATTCTCCAGACACCAGCAGTTCCATTGAAACCAAAGAAGTTAATGAAGACACCATTCACCTGCTGTTCCACCTCAAAGTGGAATGACAAATTGATGTTCTGCAATCTGGTAAGCAAGTTCTCATCCTTGTTTACAAATGCCCATCTTGCCTGGACTAATGCTAAATCATCCTTTCCCTTCAGTTAGAGCAAAACAAGGAATCATTTAAAATGACATAGTAATTTAATAAATAATCATTTTCTACTATTTGTTTAGACTGTTGAAAACATTGCTCCTGTATTTATTTAATTTCTATGACATAAATATTGTATTCATATCTAGAAATAATTTGTTTACTGTCATTCTAATAGAAGTCATCAATTACTTGTACTGCCTATATTGATGCACTTCTGAATAATTTGCAAGAGGCAATGACAGATGTAGCATGAATGTGAATGATGACATCTCGAAGGAGCTGAACTATTCATTCAAACTATTTTATAGTTGGGGATAAAAAGGAGATACTTAACATATTTAATGAATTACAAAAGAACATTATCAATCTATCTTTTTAACCTCCTAAAAGTATGCCAGGAGTTAGAACTTAGAAGCATTGAAGGGAAGAAGCTAATTATGTTCTATATCATTTGTAAATTGAGCAGTTGCTCTTTGTGAAAAAAGAAGTCCTTCATGAATGGCAAATCGTTGGAGGAAAAGCATTCTTTCTCAAATTTTCTGTTAAATTAATAGAATCTTTCTTTGGTAACAAATATTCCACCCTCTTGAAATTCAACCTTGTCCTTAAGGATAGAATATTGGAATTCTAGAAGCAAGACTAAAATCTAGAGCGCTGTCTTAGGCAGACAAACAGGGGACGTGGGATGCTGAGCTTTTTGCTAAACATGATGTTGGTAACACAAAATGGGATCTTTTGCAGTTTGTTTAACCCGAAGGCCCACAGCAGTGAGACAAGGTTGTGGCTAATGTATGCCCCAAAGTGTACCCTAGAAGCAAATCTTCCTCCTCTGATTAGATCCATATTTCCCAGCCTCATGAGTCATGATCTCCTCCATGGCCTTAGAGAAATGGGCTTGCCCCTTTAAAGCGTAAAAAGTAATCTTCTATAAAATCAAAGTGCATGCTCTGGGCTTGACCCATTAGATCAAGAAATGGGATTGATTGGTGTAATTACAATTTTATCTCTCTTCTCTTCATTCATGTTGCATTTCACTGCAGAAGGCCTTGCTGCAATCACCACATCTTCCCATTGACTGATGCAAACTTGAATCCAGTGGTTCAGGCAGTAGCAGATTGACCAGCATATCATGAGAACCAGAACTCAGTAACAGATGACTCATTAGCCTCTGTGGGTGAATCTGAGTCCAGAGGTTCAGGCAATGCTGAGTCCCACAGTTTGCAAGAAACTCAGACTTCCATCCCTTCCATATGAAGACCCTCTTTCTGCTAGAAGCAAACTACTGAAAATCCCAAGTTTTTGAGCAATTGCCGCCTTTCCCTGTTTGACTTCCTTCATGATTTCTTCTACTATTGGGTTATCTTAAAAAATGTTTTGCATCCCAAATTCTCTCTGCTCTCCCCATGTTTCTCCTTTTCATTCATGGATCAACTTTCTTCCTCCACCATAAATATTTCAACCTCAGGAGAACTACATTACAAAAGCTAGCTGTTGTAGTTAGAGAATTCAAGGCCTTATAAACCCCACATTAGAATCCTACCCTTCCAATGTGAGATTCAAGTCTCATACCTTACAATTGGATCCTAGTATCCCACCAAGCTCAGTAGCCCTGATGCCCACGCAAGCTGAATGTGCACCAATAGAAACATGGTGAAAGGGCTACCAATTGATAAGAACCTTGAGAGAACCACACAACAAAACCTACCTGTTGTAGTTGGAAAGCCCAAGGCGTTATAAACCCCATAGTAGAATCTTATTCTTCTAATGTGACTCAAGTCTCATACCTTACAGTTGGATTCTAACATTTTATTTCATCACTTTTGTTTTCTTCTCCACCATAAGTCTAGTTCTAGATCAATGAATTACCTTCTTGACTTTTCTGGTCCAAAAGATTGCAACGAGTCTGATAGAAATTGGTAGCTTTATTAAGAAATACAAGAAGAAACTTGTTACATTATAGAATAAAACACACTAAATAGTTCTTTGAGTGATTGCACCGCAATTGACAAGCTGACATCTCTCTCTTCCTCCATCTTATTTATAGAGGCCATATGCCTTATTTCTTCTACAATCTAAACCATCCCAAATTACTAACTAATTAAGGCTAACAAACTAATATATTGTAACTAAATAATTGAGCTAACAAACTAATTTATTATAACTAACAATTAATATGTCCCTAACTAACACCATAGCTAACTAACTGGGGTTGCCTAACAGAGTCACTGCCATGCTCAACAAAATCACTACCCTTCATTTTAGTTTCCCCTTTTGTGCTGCCACCAAAGGTGACTGACTCCACCTTTCTTGTCCAAGAGCAAGCCTCTGCTTCACTGCATTCTGACTCACTCCCTTGATGCTCTTCTTGATATGCTCAATTGAATGGGGATCAACCTCTTTATTCATTAGCTTTTGTTTATGGCACATGCTTCAGCTCTAAAATGCTGGCCTTGTAAGAATGAGATAGCAACCCACAAGAATCAGAGACCCCCTTCATCTTCAATGACTCATTTGGTTCTAATGTTGTTCTTGTTTCTTCACCAACAGCTGCAGCACCTGTTTGATCTCTTCAATTCCCTCAATCTTCTTGATGATTTTGAGAGCTGAGAACAGCATTTGCTGACCCCCTTTTTTATTATAAGAGCTGAGAGCTGTGGTTGCTGGTGGCCACCTTCTTGAGATATTCCACTAACGACTCAAGGGCTGTAAATCATGACTCCATAACCTCTGCCCTTTCAGCGTTGTTAAATGTCGGTTATACCGGCGCCATGGCAAAATGGCGTGACGGAAATGACGAAGCTCATTACGAAGATGGCGTAGCGTGGCGGAATGTCATGGCAGCCGTTACGAGCATGCGGTAACGGCCGGCCATGGCGGAAATGGTAGAAATGGCTTTTTTTTTTTTCTTGAAAATAAGGTTTCTCTGCACTTTTGGGCCAAACCCGACCTGACCCGACCCAGTTCAGAACCCAACCCTAAATCCAGGTTTTTCCCTCTCTTCTCCTTACGATCTCACTATCCCTCTCTTTGCAATCTCACTCTCCTCTCTGCTCATCTCTTTTCTCTCTACCCTCCATCAAGATTTCACTCTCTTTCTCTCTCTGCTTTCTCTGAGAGATCTCTCTGCTGAGATCTCCTTTTGTCTTGGGCTCCTTGTGTTTTTGTTTTGGTGCATTTCAGTCTCCATTTCCGATGAATGCACCATCTCCTACGACTCCAACCTCCATTTCCGGCAACTGTAGTAGCTCCTTCTCCAGCAACTCCATTTTTTCTAGTAGCTATTTTTTTTCATTTTTCCTCTCAATTTTTTCTTTATTTCCCTCATTTAAATTTTACCTTTTCCATCTTTCAATTTCTACCTCTCCCACATCTCTATTTTTTCTCTGTTTTTCTCTGATTTTCCTCAAAAAAACATTCTATTTATTTCAACTACTCTTAACATGGCTCAACATGAGTCTTCATCAAATTGTTCAAGAACTTCTAATCGTTCTAACCTGGGATGGAAATATGCTCATTCGGTGAAAGATGGAGATACAAACAACATTGTATGTAACTTTTGTGAAAAAGTTATGTGTGTTGAAATCACTAGAGTGAAACAATATTTAATTGGAAAGAAGGGTAATGTGAAAGCTTATCCCAAGTGTCCAAAAGAAGTTAGAAAAGAGATTGAGACATATCAAAAGAAAAAAAGAGTCAAAATAATTTTGAGATGCCAAATGTGAGAGAAGCTTTGAAAGTATAAGCTATGATGTAAATGAAGATGAAGAAGATACCCAAATGAGTAGCATTGCCATTGGAAATCAGAAAGGGCCAATGGACTTGTTTTGTAGAAAGCCAGAAAGTGTCATTGAGAAAAGAAAAAAGGAAAAATTGAAACAAACAAATATAAGAGAACGATGTGACAAAGAAATCAAGGCAAAGGTCCATCAATACATAGTTCGATTTTGGTATCAAGCTGGCCTTTCCTTTAACCTTGTTAAACTGAAGAGCTTTTAAGAAATGCTCACAGCTATTGGTGCCTTTGGTCCAAATTTACCGGCCCCAAATTATCATGATATTCGAGTTTCACTTTTTAAGAAAGAGCTAGAATATACTGATTCTTTGATGAAAGATCATAAGGAGCAATGGAACAAACATGGTTGTTCTATTATGTCAGATGCATGGACAAATCGAAAGCAAAGACGTTTGATTAATTTCTTGGTCAATTCTCCTATTGGGACTATGTTTATGAGGTCCATTGATGGATCTAATTTTGTAAAGACTAGTGAAAAATTATTTGAGATGCTTAATGCTCTTGTGGAGGAGATTGGAGAAGATAAAGTTGTGCAAGTGATAATGGATAATGGAAACAATTATGTTTTGGCTGGTAAGATGTTGGAAGCAAAAAGACAACATCTTTATTGGACTCCTTGTGCAACTCATTGCATAGATCTTATGCTTGAAGATATTGGAAAGCTTCCCTTGATAAAGAAGACAATTCAAAGGAGAATATTTGTTGTTAGCTTTATCTACAGTCATTCAAGTACCTTGAGTTTGTTGAGAAATTTTACAAACAAGAGGGAAATTAGTGACACATGCAGTTACTAGACTTACAACTTCTTTTCTATCATTAGAAAGCTTTCATCAAGAAAAAACAAATCTTAGAAAGATGTTTACAAATTGTCAAAGGAAATTAAAGGGAAGCAAGCAACCAAAATTTTATTAAATCCTGTATTTTGGAATAATGTGGTATATACTTTGAAAATCATGACTCCTCTTGTTCGAGTGTTACGTTTGGTTAATGGAGAAAGAAGACTAGCCAAGGGCTGTGAATCATGACTCCATAACCTCTGCCCTCTTCTCCTAGGAATTTGAATTCAGTAGGTTGGACCAATTTGTTACCTAAAAACAATTTATTGATTGAACAAAAAAATAGGAGAAAGAACACTCCAATCATCCAAGGGTTCCCCTTCACAATGTATTACTCCTTTTACAAGGAGCAAGAGCTCAATTTGCAAGGAATATAGAACAGAATGAACCCCTTCCCTTCAATCATTCTATTAATGTCACTAACACCATCTAATTGACTAACTAACATCCTAAGTTCCTAACTGTCCTGACTAACTTTCCTTACCTCTCTTAACTCCTAACAAAGTATCAACAAATACTATTTAAAAGAAAATTTAAACTATCAAGACTAAATGTTGCACTACCTTTAGATGAATTAAGGAACAACTCCGGTCTCATAGTATGTGAAGTAAATTCCTAAAATTATGGGAAGTTTTCTTTCATTCTTTCCAGTTGTGAGTCAAGTATACAACTTGAATACCAGTTACAAAAATGATACAGATAAAAAAAATCACTGAAGGTTCAAAACTTTAGTTTTGAATGAGGATGGGTGGATGGCTGCACATGCGTGCGACTTATCACACTATGCCCTGAATGAGTAATCTTGATTTAAAATCATTGATTAGATTGTTACACGTAATGTTATATAGTATGCTTGAGCTTAGAAAACCGAAAGTGTAATAATCTCAACTTCTAAAGGGTGAAAAGCATCACATTTCCAAATTCAAACACAAAAGCCTTTATACAAGGATGTGTTCAATCTAAAACATAAAGATATCATTATAAGCATTTTTATTTAAGTCTCAATAACAACATCTATAACTGTTCTTTTTCATACTCATATATATGCTGTTAACTTCAAATGTATAGACATAAAATTACCTTGAAATAAGGTATTGTCTTCTTTAAGAAATCCGGTGTTGGCTGAAAATCAGCATCAAATATTGCCACAAACTCATAATCCTTAACATAATCACAGCTCATTGCTGATTTAAGATTGCCTGCCTTGTAGCCTGTACGTATAAGCCGATGTCTATATATTATCTGAACACCCCTTTGTTGCCATTTATGCACTTCTGCCTTGATAAGCTGCTGGATATCTACTTCATCAGAATCATCGAGAACCTGTACAAGCATTCTCTCCTTTGGCCAATCCATGATACAAACTGCTCCAATGGATTGCTGGTAAACCTATGGGCCAACAAGACAAAAATTATGGTAACCAAAAAAGGAGAGTAGAGTGACATAAAATCAAGATATCAGATTTTTAATTGATCAGCTCATTAAGAATGCCTTTGATGCACCTCCACCTTTCAACTAAAATGATGCCCATTTTATGAAACTTAGTGAGCTGACATGATAGGAAAAGAATGGGAGGAGCCTGTATTTGAAGACATAATAATTAAACAAGCAATATTTGAAGGATGTCAAAAAATATACCCCTATCTTGATATCTTATTACCATTTTGATATAAAAGGCTTGCTCCACCTACATACTTAGCATCTGTCTTTAAATACAAAGCATAGGTTGACTATTTTTATTAAGCATATGAATCTTAAACAAATCTATTGCTTTTTCTTTCATCTTTTCTTTTTTCAATCTACATAGCCAAATGGTAGTTGCTTCTATAAGCTTGCATCTGTAATTGCTCCCCAAGTGGAGCATTCAGAGAAGATTACCTCTTTCCCTAAACAACCACATACACAACAATCATCTGCCACTCCTCTTTAAAAGGTAGCATCAAAACCCAACAACTAACCCAGTCTCAGTCTCATTCACAATGTCTCAGATTCTCAGCAAACATCCATTCCGTCACAGGCTCACAGCTCTAAGCTCTAAGACACATACCCCTTGTTTTGCCATCTGCAAGTTACAATGTTCTAACTTCAATCAACCACACATGCTCCATGCTACATATTATATACCCCTACATGACTCATAGGAGAAGCCAATCAAAGTTATCAAAACCTCAAACACCCTTCTGCAGACACCGCCTCATTTAGTTGCATTTCACTGTATTGAAAGAAACACGATTTTGTAGATCATGTGTTCACCAATCTTAATATCTTATTATCATTGATAGTCTTTTGTTACACTTATACATTTATTCTCTGCCTACAAATACACTTCCTATATTCTGAATCTATGCACATGTTGAGTATTCTAATTAAGCACGTGAGCTTAATACTTTTATCCAAATCTATTACTTTTTCTTATATCTTTTCTATTGTTCTAAGTAGCTGCAAGCCAGTTGCTTCTTCTTCCATAAGCTCGCCTCTGTAATTACTTTGCCAAGTTACAATGCTCAAACTTCAACCAGCCTTAACTTCTGCACCCACCCACCTCATTTACGTGCATTTTGCCCACAGAAACACTCATCATCAACATCAACATCACATTTTCACAACATTCACACAAGAGCACAGATCGCAAACAAACCCCAAAACCGACACCATCATTTAAAAAAGGCACCATTAAGAAGACATAACATAACAAAACAGGTTTGAAAAGGGACAAAGTAAGTAACCTACATCTCCTT
Source organism: Abrus pulchellus subsp. cantoniensis (assembly GCA_024086825.1). NCBI lineage: Eukaryota > Viridiplantae > Streptophyta > Magnoliopsida > Fabales > Fabaceae > Abrus > Abrus pulchellus. Next base: position 21,685,050 of record CM044056.1, read on the forward strand.
ACCTCCCTCTCATTGCACATTGGAATCTGAACCAACACCATGGGGTAATCCTCCACGCTCCGAGCAATGCTATCATAATAATCCACACTAGCCACAGGCTTGATCCTCCGAAACTTAATCCAAAAACACCCCAAAATCAAAACCACCCTATCCACCGATTGCACAATGAACAACAGGGTGCACAGGTTCGCCAAACTCTGCAACGGTGGCGACAAGTATTTCACCCTAACATCAAGCCACGTGGCATAAACAACCCCAACCATTCCAACCACGTCACTCGGATCCGGTGGACTAAAATGCCACCCCTTGAAATAAGCCAAAAGCTCAAACCCTAACAGAACGATCACCACGATCAAGAACACGCGGATCGCACGGTAAAGCCGCGACGTATCGCCGCGAAACGACGCCGAATCGGCGATCCTGCGGTTCGCGGTTCGAACAAGGAAGAAGAAACCGTTCGATAACCATCCCAGCGACGCCGCGATTTGTTGGAACTTCAAGAGCCACAGCCACGACAGTTGCCGCGCGCTTCTAGAACGTTCTTTTTCCACCGACGGATCGGAGCGGACGCCACCGCCGCCGCCGTCGACGTCCACCACCATGAATTGGTCTGATTGGTCGTCGTGGAGGTCGAGGCTGTTCTTCTCCCGTTGCTTGTTCCACCATTCTTGGAACTCGTAGTTGGGTGGGCGAGACATAGAAATCAAGCTAAAAAAAAAAAAGAGTTATGAAAGAACAAGGTAGAGATCTTTCTTTTTCTTTTTCTTGGTTTTTTTTTTTTTGTGAGTGTTGATCCAAAAGGAAAGGAGTGATGTTAGAGGAAGTGCTATAATTGGAAAGGTAGCACCAAGTTTTTAGCTGCTTGAGCTGTGTTGTTGATGGTTTGTGCTTTGTGCAATTTCAGGAGCTATGGATTCAGCTTTTTCATCATTATTTTATTATCATTATTATTTTGGGTGTCCACGCGCTCCTTGATTTGGGGTGTGGCGGAGGAGGGTGGCGCGTGAAGTGGGTGAACGGACAAGTCCACGCGCAGTACAAGGTGGAGGTGGCGATGAGATATTGCTTGTGGATTTGGTTCATGTATGTTTAGCAGACAAAAGAGAGAGATTCATGTGACTTCAATTAAGGTTTCACGTTAGTGTCGCTATTTTATGTTTGTGATTGCTGGCGCTTCGCTATTTTTTGGATTTTATCCTTTTGTTAGTGTTATAATTATCCGTTGAAATATGTAATAAATTTGGTTATTTTATTTTATTTTTATGTTTATTTGTTTAATTATTGACTTTGCTGGAGTGTCCATGTCCAGGAGTCTACTAGTGTCTAAGTCTTTACATGGACGGTTTTTTAAGCATTTTAGGAGTCTTTTTTGTAAGATCTTTTGTATATCATTTTTTATATTAATTCTTTTTTATAAAAAATATGTTTAATGAAAATAAAGCAATTAATTAAGTAAAGACACAACATTATTTAAATAGTGTTATATGAAAAACTATTTAAATTGTTAGTAAACCCCCTTCCTGAAATCACGTTTTTGTTCGTCTATTGTCTGTCGTCATTTTTTCTTCGTCAATGTAAAAACATTCGTTCTCATTTCATCTTCTTTATTTTGTCTGATTGAGTATCTATTTTCTTTCTTTTATTTATTCTTTTAAAACTTTTCAAAAAATTATAACTTTTTTTTACATAAATAACTTTGAATAATTTTTTGTGTTAGAGATAATATTTTAAAGAGAAAGAGGTGTTATCTATTGAAAAATAAAATAAAATCTATTTCGACCGTAAAATATGTTCACAACTCAAGACATAAGAATATTTATTTTTAGTTAACAATTTTTATTTTTTTTTGAGAATATGTATCTTAAAACTCTAAATATAAATATAAATATTTTATTATTAAAATTAATTATAAATTTTTGTTAAATATTATCAATATTGAAATCAGTTGATATGTTCTATTAATTTGAGTAGACAATGATTATAATAATTTATTTTTAATTATTATTCTAATTATTTATTAAGTTATTATTAAAAAAATTATTTAATAAAAAATTTTAAAATTTATCATATTAAATTTTATTATAATATAAATTTTGTTAAATTATATAAATTTATTTGTAAAGTGTGAATTAAGTAATTATTTTAATTTTATTTGATGATATTTAATTATGAGACATATATATTAAAGATTTTATTATTGAAAAATAAATTTGATTTGAGAAGAAAGCTAAGTTGTCATAGCATTAGTGCATCAAAAGAGTTATTAATGAAGTAGAACTACTCTTATTGAGTTTAATTAAGACATGATGTGTGCCAAAAAAAGGCTAACTGATAAATGGAATTATTTTTATAAGAAAGAATATTCTTAAGAAAAGTGGATTATCAAAGGAAATGGAGTTACCTTGAATTTTAATTCTCTCGTAAATGGCTTTTATAGTATTATATTAATATTTGCTTTCATGATTTTTTATAAACATTATTATTATTATTTAATTTTTGTGTATGCATATTTTATTATAATACTTGTAATTGAAATGATATTTTTATTTAATAGTGTAAATTTATAAATTTTTAATCATAACTAAACTATTAAAAAAGTGCTTAGAATAAATTTCTTTTAAAATGATACTCTCTCAGTTTCATATGTTTTATTGTTTAAAAAGTTTTTACACATATATTAAAACAGTATTAATTATGTAGTATATTTTTATATTTTTACTAAAATATCCTTATTTAAATGAAGCTATCTCTATAAGAAAGACGGTCCTTAGGAAGAGAAGATTATCAAAGAAATGAAGTTGCTTTGAATTTTAGTTCTATAATAAATGATCATTATAGTATTATATTAATATTTACTTTTATGAAATTTTATAAATATTATTATTATTTAATTTTTGTGTATGTGTATTTTATTATAATACTTATAATAAATGATATTTTTATTTAATAGAGTAAATTTATAAATTTTTAATCATGATCAATTTATTAAAAAAGTGCTTAGAATAAATTTCTTTTAAAATGATACTCCCTCCATTTTGTATGTTTTATTGTTTAAAAGGTTTTTACACACATATTAAGAAAGTATTAATTATGTAGTAAATTATTATATTTTTACTAAAATACCCTTATTTATACCTTTAACCATTTCATTTATTTTTCTCTAACATCCCAATAATCACCTACAATAATAATTTTCCACTACATTTATTCTTTCTCATTTATAACTTTATTGAAATTAGTTTTAATGGCAGTGGCTTTTTTTTTTCCTTTCTTTCCTAAACTCTTGGTTTACAAGAGTATAATTCATATTTTGTTTCCCACCAAAATTTTTGCCAAATTATACAAAATTGGTTCATGTTGCAGAGATTTAAAGTTTCCCACTCAATCTAAGTTTTGAATATATTTTTTAAACTTTCTTCGTAAATTTGCTTAAAAAGATAAAATTTATGCTCATAATAAATCAAATATTACTACATCAAAAGATTAACATGAGTTGCACTGCTGAATTAGAACTTGTACATCCATTTTTGTTATCAATCTTAATTGTAAATTTAACAAGTAACATAGAGTTACAAGAGAGTAAGATCTTTTCAATTTAGTGTAAGTTTAAAAACTTTTACATTTGATCTAAACTTTTTATTAAATTTATATTTAACGGTCAGTGAAGTAATAAATTATAACTAGTTAGATATAAGTTAAATGAAAGGTTTAAATCAAGTGTAAGAGTTTTTAGACTTAAACTAGTATAAAAAGATCATTTCCCATATATAGAGACAGAATCTTCTCATACTAGTGTAAGTCTAAAAACTCTTACACTCAATCTAAGTCATTTAACTTATACTGACAGTTAGTGAAATAATAAATTATAACTCATTAAATATAAGTTAAATTATATATATATATATATATATATATATATATATATGAGTGTGTATGTGTTTGTGAGAGAGAGAGTAAAATTAACTGCATCTACCTAATACTCTATGCATTTATAACAAAATTTATGATTATTAAAATTTGGAAGGTTTAAAGTCACTTCTATATATTAGACATACTCATTACTCTATGTATTTATAATTGAATTTATTTTTATGAAAACTCAAAATGTTTAAAAGAGCATTGCGCGTAGACTTTCATCCAAAAGTCTGAGCCTAGGATTACTCATAGGGCTATTGTAAGTAACCTAAGTTTATTAAATCCTTTAGACACCAAAGTACTCCTTATCCTTCACCAACAATAATTATAAAATAACCTTGTGACTTCTATCACGGAAGAGTAAGATTTCATACACATTTGTCTTCTTAATAGTCATGTTTATCTTGGAGTTTCACTCCCTTAATCATGATGTGTATGTGTGTGTGTGAGAGAGAGAGAGTAAAATTAAGTGCACCTACCTAATATTCTATGCATTTATAACAAAATTTATGATTATTAAAATTTGGAAGGTTTAAAGTCACTTCTATATGTTAGACATACTCATTACTTTATGTATTTATAATTGAATTTATTTTTATGAATACTCAAAATGTTTAAAAGAGCATTGTAAGGAGACTTTCATCCAAAGGTTTGAGCCTACGATTACTCATAGGGCTATTTTAAGTCACATAAGTCCATTAAATCCTTTAGACACCGAGGTACTCCTTATCCTTGACCAACAATAAGTATAAAATAACCTTGTGACTTCTATCACAGGGGAGTAAAATTTCACACACATTTGTCTCCTTAATAGTCATGTTTAACTTGGAGTTTCATTCCCTTAATCATACACACAAGCATTAGCCAACTTAGGATCTCATTATTTCACCAACTATTGAGAACCATGCTATAAAATTGGCAAGTACCTATACCTGTGTCTCTTTGCACTTTCTTTAAGAGTTTCAAGCTCATTAGTTTCACCTCTTTCCTTGAATTTTAACCATTACCCGACTAGCATTACTCTACTCATTTATTTTTTTTTAAAAAAAAGCATAAGGTTTCACAAAAAAGTTTAACTTTAGCCATTAAATTCAATTATTAATTGAAGGTCTAAGTTAAAATCATGATCAAACTCCTAAGAGCACATATGCTTATATATTAATTTTCTTTAGCGTTTCATCACACATTTCTACCTTTAAAAGAGCTTAAATCTACAAATGATGCCTACTCAACCTACACATGCCTATATGGACATTTTTAATTTCTTACATAACCAAACTCATGTCAAATCATAGATTTAAAAAGAACACAACACACAATACAACTTTATTTAAATGCATCAAACACACACACTTATCCATATTGAGTACCTTAATAAAGTACTCAATTAAAATGACTCTTTGGTTATCAACAAGATTTTTAAATTAATAGCTTTACTTTAAAAATCTATAAGTTTCACAGGACAATATCTATTCAAAAACCAAGTATAAAATATTTCTTTATCAAATAGAATCATAACTACCAAGATACACTCACAAACACACTTTAAAAGTGCAAAAAGTCTCTAGTGAAGACCCACGAACATGACTATAAAATCAAGCACTATACATCTCCTAATACGTGTATTCTAGACCTTAGGGTTAAGGGATAACTCTCTAATTTACTTTTTTTCTTACTTTTCATTTAAAATACCTTCTATCCCATACCTTTATAAGTGAGGTAGATTTTTAGACTTTCTTTTTTGGTCTTCTTATGTCAAAATTTGAATTTCTTAATTTGTTGTACTCTTAGTTCATAAACGAGTCTATTAAAATACTTTGAGCCAATTTGGCCAAAAGTTACTATTTGGAAAAATATAATATAGAAGTGCAATCATGTAGAAAAATTAGAAAATTTTCAAATCATAGTGTTTTATAAAATCAAATGTATCAAATTGAAACAATGTCCAAATCATAATCTGTAAATATTGTTAGAAAGATAAAATTCTAAGGATCAAAATCAACTTTTGAAATTCCATTTTTGTTGCACAAACAGAAAAATCAATCTTTGTTGTTGTTCACGCATGTTTTACAACTTTTGCATTACTTGTATTTTTCATATCGTAAGCTATCTAAACATAGTCCAAATTGAACATGGAAAAAAATTGTTGAAAAGTTATTTTCATTTAGATTATGAAAAGAAAGTTTTTAGAATGAAATTCCTCAATACAAAGAACATAAAAATTGTTTCTTTATGCTGATAGTGTAGAAAATATAAAATTAAGAGCATTTGTGTACATTTGGTCATAGAAAGGACAAACAATGTTAGATCAAGGCTTATGATACATTGTTGGAAAGATCTTTCTATAAAGAATACATTGGGATACTTGCATGTTCAAGTTTAGAGATAAAAAAAAAAATCAAAAAGTAGTTTCCTTTCTTGCTATGACGCAGAAAAATGCAAAAGTCTTACTATTTTCACTGTAAATTAAAGATCCAATATCCGTTTTGAGAAAAATAAGTTGCGTTTGAAAGGTTTTCCTTTAGAAAATTCAAAAATGCAGTTCTTGGATGTAAAATAATGTGTTTAGAGGGTAAAAAAAAAATGCCATATACAATGGCTATTTTGCATAATGTCATGTCCTTTTTCATGGAGGAAGTTCAAAAGTCTTATTTCCTTGCCTTTGATAGGTGAAAACTTGGAAAAGAAGGGTTGAAGAATATTTCTACCATGATTCACTATCCATAAGAATGAACAAGGGTTTCCTCTGACATGCAAGGCAAAAAACAATTTCTCTTGGTGCAATCCTACGCATGATTGGGATTATGGGAGAAGAGTGTGAAAACCTTGTCCTAGCCATGATGAAGGAAAGTGCAGGGTTTAGGCTATGGAGAATGGCAATTTTCATCAAGGTTTGTTGGAGAAGAAGGAAAAAAAAATACAAGAAGAAGAATGGAGAAGGGAAAAGAGGCTAAAAGCAAGAACACAAGGGAGAAAAAAGGGATTTGTGCATTATGGCTTATGGTTTTCTTCTCTGTAACTCAGACCAAAGGACTATCTCTTCAACCATTAGGCCACCTCCACTAGTGTGCACTAGGTTTGCAATTCAAATCTAGTTAAGAAGTTTTCTCACTATTATTCACAAGAGTCAAAACTTTTGAGATAATTTGCCAGAGAGTTTTAAAAACCAAAAATAAATTTAGAAAGAAATCATTTTGGTTTAATAAAAATAAATATTTATATTTTAAAACATATTAACTCAAAATCATAAAACTTGTAAAATAATTGGAAGGATCTTTAACTAAAAGGAATATTACTTTATATGCACATAAATAGAAGAAACAAAAATCAAGATTATACATGTGTCTTTGTTATATAACCTAGAGATGATAAATTTACATTAAACACATTTTCATATCTTTTAAACTTAATAAATTTCTTTTTATAAAAAGTCTTATAATACAAGCAAGTCTTTTGCTATGTTCTTTATCTTGTTTTTTTTTTCTTTGTATGAGACATGAGAACTTGGTAGAAAAATACTTTTGGTCTATGCTAAACAAGTATAATTTTATTTCTTAGTTAATTGTTTAATTTTATAATTTATCTTATTTATATCCTTAAAATTTAAACATGCTACTTTTTAAATTGTTAGGTTTTTTAATTTGTTCTTTGTTGACCGGTAGTTCCTTCAAATTGTCTATTTTTTTTTACTTGTCATGTGCTAAAATACTTGAACATATCTGTTAAAAGTAATTTAAATTTTATTTTTGCTTTAACATTAAACTTTAGAACAAATTTCACAGTTTGTTTTAATTTAATCTGCCAAACACATTAGAGATTTTTAAAAAAATCCAACTATCCAAGACAAGCACTATATATGATCTCACATCTCATTAAATTCATTTGCGGCCATGAAAATGCACTATTCAGCATGCAAAATGTTAGTCATTAAATTTTTTTACTAACAAAATATTAAATTTTTGAGTAAATCGTCTAATGAACTGAGAGATGTATTAAGTGTGCAAACTACTCTCTAAGTCAAGTGTTCAATTACACTTGTCTGAGTATCATCTAATCGCAAAACCACTGTAACTCGTTTGATGAAGAAACCATCGTGTGAGAACCACCTTCCAAGCCAAAATTGATCGAAAAGGATTCTCTTGAACACTAAGCTAAGTTTCCAAATTAAAGTTGACAAGATGGCAACTCAATAAGTATTTGGATGACAGTCTGAAAAAAGATAATTTCACCTACCCAAAGCATACTGAAGTATGGTAGTGGTTGTACTCACTCCGAAACAATATATCATTCTACATCAAATTCATGGCTTACAAAGTGAACCTTAAAAGGAGCTGCAATTAAAGGTGTATATATGAACTTTGATCCATAAATTGACCCACAAAAGCTTACAAAATCGTTGGTTAGGACCTAAACAATATGATTAATTTTACCGAGTCTATATTAGTTGATCCACATAATTTGTAAGTTAAATAGGTTGAGTTTGGAGATTTGCAAATTGATCCACAAACTAACTAAATTTAATCACAGCCCATAAAAATTGATTGAATATTAAATGTAGGCCTGTATGAATTGACCTGTTTAACTGTGAATTTATGCGATAACAGTCCACCCACGCACTCACCTATAAACATTTCATACACTTGATCAAGCACACTTCACCTATATTCTGGGTGTTATTTGTGGTACAATCCATATGTGGGCCTGGGTTTTTTGGGTTTTCTTGGGGTTTGGGTTGGGCTTAGGTACCTTTAGCTCGGTTGGGTTTGGACTATTTCGGGTTTGGGTTGATTCTTTATTCTATTTTTCTTTTGATTTTGGTCAAGTCTATTCTATTTTGCTTATATTATTTGTCTAGCCCTTATCTTTCTTGTCTTCTTGCCCTTGTTTTTTAATTTTAGGTCATTGAAGTGTTTATTTTTTCGTCGTGAGTTATTGAAGTGTTTCTTTTGGGTGGATTAAACTAACTTCTGGGCTCTTAGCTTACTTTGTTTCGGAAGCCAGCATTCAGTGGGCTCTTAGCTGACTTAATTTAAATAAACTTATTAATAAATATTTATATGAGTTAGAAATTAAGTACTAAAACAAATCAAATTCTTCTGATATGTCAAAAGAAATTTTATTCAATTTTCATATTATTTTGTTTATAAAAACTTATGTAACTTATCTAAACTGAATTTATATGATTTCCCATCTTCTATCTATCATTATAGTAATTACGTCATTGACGTTATGGTTAATTTTACACTAAGACCAGTCTATAAATTAAATAAAAATGTTAAAACATGTAAAGAATATTTTAATGTTGATCATGAAATAATGTCATTAAAATAGTTTTAAAATATGAATAATTAAAAATTAATTAACCTTATTAGGATAATAATATGGTAAAAAAGTCAAAATACAAAAAAAATTATTTTAAGTGTACAAAATATTAAAAAATTATATATTTTATCAAAATACTAAAAAGTAAGAGATTTAGAAATTGTCAAAATATAAATATTTTATTTTAATACTCCAGAATAATATATAAGTTAATATCAAAATATTTCTAAAAAAAATATCTTAGAAGAAAAAAATGTTAGAAAAAAATTATTTTGCCACAATGGTTTTCATTATTTTAAATAAAATCATTGGATAATGATATGTTAACAAATTCCAGAATATCTATTTTTTGTGATATCACATGTTAAAGTGCACTTGAATCATTCAATAGATTTCCATGCATTAATATAAAACGATGGATAAATTTGTCCTTTGGAAAATGGATATTTGAAAAACTAAACTCTTAAATAAAGTTGTAGTCTACTGTTCTGGCTACAATATGTAATTTTTTTCTCCAATAAGTTGTATCTGATAATATTAATAAACTACTTAGGTTAACTATTTTTTAAAATGGGGAAGGACATTGTTGAAATTAAGTACAATTATTTAAAATAAGAAGCTTATTTTGGGGTTGAGAGACATTAAGGAAAAGAAACATTGTCCTTCTAAACAAATTGACGTGAAAGTTATTGTATGACAAACTGAAATTGTGAGTCTCTATCTTTACTCATCATCTATCAAGACAGTTTAATTCTAAGTCTTTGTAAATACTAACTTGTCATATTACTAAAAATGTATTATTAGAGTTTAGGGTTTATAAATTTGATATTTTGGGATATAATTGACAAGCTACTGTTGTTGTGTCGCTGGTTGTCTTCAAGTATCTTATGTCTATATTATTAACTCTCAAGCTTTCAAATGCATAATTTAATAACTGTTGAAGTTTTTTTGAGATTATACACCAACATTCCCCAATATATTCATTAAAGAATCATATGATAGTACTAAAGATCCCAGATCATCCTTTCCTTATATGCTCGCAAGTAAGAAAAGATAATATAACTCCTATTTACTCATAATTGGTTGGAAAGACACAAGTTGTCATAGGGTATGACACATTGGTCTCGCATTTGGAGTGCTTTTGTCCTTGAGAAAGTTTGTTATTTTGTTTGACTTGCTGTATACAATGCTATACGAATCACAAGCATTTTAGGTGCAACATGTGTTCATTATTAGCTTGTCTTAATGTTCCTTCCATTGTGAAGATATTTTTCATTGCTTATGTGATTGCCCATTTGGTAAAGAGTTATTGTTAGGAATTGGAACATTAAAGCTCTTTTCTTCCTTCAAGGGATTCCATGATAATGCATGTTGGATGCCAGTAACTCTTTAGTGGTCTTGAAAATGACAAAATAATAAGATATTTAGTGATAAGTCATGACTTATGCATATGTCTTTGATCAAATATATCATATGTATCCTAAGATGAGTTTGCTATTTTTTAGTCTAAACAAATCACCAAAAGTAGCTTTTGACTCCCTTTACTCTACCTTTTTTTTTTCGTTAAATTGAACATTGATGACAGTTTCTTTCTCACCAATGGCCACATGAGAGCTAGAAGAATCCTTATATTTGTTAGGAAGGTGACTTTCAAGTTTTTCTCATTTTGTAGGCATAGAAGATGGTCTTTTTTAGTCGAACTGAGTTTTTTAGTGAAGATTATATCATACTTAGATTTGTGGTATCAAAATGTTGTTTGTGAGAGAGAGAGAGAGTGAGAGGCAGTCAACTTTTTTGACTGAGAGATATATTTCAATTTTCATAATCATTTTCATTCAAGAGACTCTTAAATATACGCACAAAGATTAAGATATCAATATTCTTCATATTTATACATATATGAACAAGGTGGAAGGTGACTTGACTAAAAATTGAAATTCAATACAATATTTTTATACGCATTTATTCTTGTCTTTCGAATGGAGTTCAACACAATAGTTTTTTTATTATCATTTATTTTTAATTAGATAAAAAAAGTGTTCTTGCTAGGAAAACACTAGTCTTCAAGTCTCTGCTTCGATGGAGTGACGTTCCTCCGAATCTTGCCGATGTTGCATGACGTGGAGAGGGTACCTGCAAAAGGTACTTCGATGCTCAAGTCAAGTCTCGGCTCTAAGCAGTAAATACTTAATTATCTTTTATTAAAAGTCTGTCTTTACCTGTACCTCTTACATTCCTTTTATAGGAGATATTATCGGCTAATGAGTCTCGTAGACCAGCCCTAATCCTGATCAGTAATTTATTAATTATAATTAATTTATAATTATCATGTTTTGTGGCGTACTCGTCCTTCAAAGGCCGAATATGTATTCAATTTTCTCTTTCTATAACTGACCGAATAGTGTTCTATCTAGTACACTAGCCCCCCAAGCCCGAGGATGTAATACGAGAGGGTTGGAATCATTAGTGGAGTTCTCGGCCGAGAGACGACATGGTAGTCGGCGTACTTTCGATGTGCATGTCAAGTATTCGGTCTTAGCTTAAAAAAAAAAAAAGAATGATGATGTCAGCGATGGTGAATTAATGTTTTAAATCTCTAGGGTTTCCTCGTGGGTAGAGCCTGTGAAACGAAAGGGTGCGTGATCCCAATCATCAGACATGGGTAGGATCTAACAGTTTGGAGAAGTAGTGACCCTTCACTTGTCCGACGCCTTCGATTCTATAAATATGTGGTGGACCATCCTTCCATTCACACGCTTTTGCTCTACACTGAAGAGTACCTTTTGTGCATTGCCTTTCTCGATTTTGCCTAGTTATTTTCTTCCAACCGAAAGGTACGCTTTGCTTCTTTCATTCCTCTCTTTTCCTATTATCATCATGCCTAGTTCACTAGTGTGGGAGGACTCCTTGTCGGATCATGTGAGGCTGACTACTGCTGTCGAGGATGAGAGCCTCACGAATGATAGGTTTGAAGAAGTTTCTTCACAACCAAATAGGGATAGTTCTGAGGTTAAGATTAGGGAGGATGAAGACCAGGCCGAATCATCCTAGGCAGGTGCTGAGTTGGATGAACCTCTGCCGAATGCGAGCCCCCCAAGAGAGAGATCTGTTTTCCCCACATGTTCCATACCTGGGTACGAATGGGTCCATGGTAAAGTGGTCACCTACTTTTCGTGTTTCCAGAGGAATAAATGTCTTCAAACCTTTGTAGATACTTATAACATATACTTATGGGATGGTTCGGATCCGTATCCTATAGCAATAAACATCTGCTAGGGTGATGGGACCGATCACCAAAACTTAGTGTTTTTAGGGGAAGAGGTTGAGGGAACTGACACCTTCTATGTAGACAAGAATATGTTCAGGGAGCTAGGCATTAGACTCCCTTTTGACGACTTCCAGATAGGAGTGTTAAGGATGTTAACGTTGCACCTACGCAACTGCATCTGAATGGGTGGGCAGCTATGCAAGCGTTCTGGATCCTTGGTAAATTTCATTACATAGAACCTAGGGTAGGCTTATTTTTGCATTTTTTTTTGTACGCTTCCATTTGATAAGGTGAAGTGGGTGTCTTTAATAAGGCAGGCCAATTTGTCCCTATTCAAACCTTATACTGCATCCTTTAAGGGTTTCAAAATCGGTTACTTTAAGGTAACCATGAACCCTAAAGGCAAGAAATATTTTTTTGACAAGGAAAACTAACCCCTTTTTCCTTTCCACTGGACCCAGGGTACCTCGTCGATATGACGTTTATCCCGAGGAAATGATTTCGGCTAAGAAATTGTTGGCTCTGGAGTATATAAAGACTCTACCTAGGGAGCTTCCTGCCCACTCCTTAGTTCTCTTGTTGAAGTCCCCCCAACCCAGGGTGAATCTGGATGGTATGTTTCATATTTTTGCTTTTGTTTAGGTTGAGCATAGGGTTATATTGACTTGACCCATTTGTGTGCAGGATTAATGGCACAGAGAAGAGCCATATTGAGGTATCGGCATGGACTTAAGTTAAAGGCTCCTGAAGGTACTCCAGCTCATATCCACCGACACCTAGTGATAGATCAGTTGCCCGAGGTGACTGAAGCCCGCTCACCTTCTCAAGACCCTTCCCTTGCCGAAGGTCGACCAAAGAAAAGGAAAGACAAAGGTAAGGAGAAGGATTCAGAGAAGGAGAAGAGACCCAAGCATGCTCGTGACGCTTGGTCAAGTGGGTGGGGAAGTTTCTCCGCTCCCACTGTCATGCCGACTGACACGATCTTGGAATCATTTTTTGCTGAAGGTTTTCGAGTCAACCGAATGGTGTGTCCTGATTCCTTATCAGAGTCAGCACGAGTCTTGATAAATAAGCAGACCATAGGACTTGCTGGCAGTGGTATTGCGAGTTTCAGGCGCGGGCAATGGCTATGGTATGCAATTTTGCATTGGAACCCTACAAGAGCTAGAAAGGGTCTAAGGCTGACTTGTTACCGCCAAACAGGCTCTAGCCTATAGTGAAGAGGTCCGATCAAGCTTGGTCGAGACCAACAAGTCATTGGAGGAGGAAGTGGCTCAGCTGAAAGAGCACTTCTATAGCATGGGTAACTGGCTAAGGGCTGCCGAGGACGCACTGGAGGCAAAAAAATTCTGAATTAAAGGTAAAGAGTTCGGAATTAGAGGCGAAGGGCTTGGAATTGGACCAAGAGAAGCAAAAGTCTGAAACTGAGCTGAGGGCTCTGACTGATGAGTGTAATATAAAAATTATTGCAGAGCACGAAGCTAGCTTCAGTCATGCTGTCCGCCAAGCTGTGGATTTCTGCCAGATCCCCTCGGGCTTCAGTTTTGATCTAACACGGGACTTCTTTGGGGGAAAGTTCCTACCATATGATGAGGTGGACGAGGAGGTGGAACCCGACGCCTTGGCACCAAGCCAACTAAGGAACTCGGCTAAAGAGGATGTCCCTCCCCATTAGGGTACTGAAGGAGGGATATAACAAAAGTTTTTTTTTTCTTTTTTACCAGGGGCTGATAGTGCCTAATTTTTTGTAATGCTCATGGGCAATGAATATGAAAATTTTCTAAAACTGTTTCATATTGTTAGTTGACTAGTAATATTTGTATGAGTAACACGGACAGCAACCCGCTGTATAATCGATTAACTAAAATAACTACTTCATCTAATAACTAATCCTTAACCGAGCAGGGGTACATGGTAGGGTATATTAAGAAGTACTTGGGTATTTAGCAAGTGTTGCATCATTAATCGAGTAGGGGTACTCGGGACGAAATTAGTTAATTCACCCTTGACCAAGTAGTAATACTTGGGAGGAAATTTTGACAAGTTATACATCCTAGACCGAGTAGGGGTACTTGGGAGGGAATTATTTAATTCAACCTTGACCAAGTAGGAATACTCGGGAGGGAATTTGACGTTATTCATCCTTGACCGAGTAGGAGTACTCGAGAGAGAATTAATTAATTCAACCTTGACCAAGTATTAATACATGGGAGGAAATTTTGACGTTATTCATCCATGACCGAGTAGGGGTACTCGGGAGGGAAGTAATTAATTCAACCTTGACCACGTAGGAATACTTGGTAGGAAATTTTGACGTTATTCATCTTTAACCGAGTAGGGGTACTCGAGAGGAAATTAATTAATTCAACCTTGACCAAGTAGGAATACTTGGGAGGAAATTTTGATGTTATTCATCCTTGACCGAGTAAGGGTACTCGGGAGGGAATTAATTATTATGAAAATAAAAAATAACCAAACAGCTTCAGAAGAAATTTTATTAATAATGTGTGCCTCGTTAAAAACCTTCCCAGGAAAACTCCTTTTTTAGTTTCTTGTAAGAGTACAAAACCTGGGTGAAGAAAGGAGTGCACCAATTACAAATTGTTAGAAGTGTTTAACTAAAGTAATATTTTAAATGCGTGACATTCCAAGTCCTTGGTATTATCTTTCCTTCAAGTGTCTCTAACTTGTATGCCCCATTATCAAGGCATGCCACTACCCGGAAGGGTCCCTTCTAGTTTGCAGCTAACTTACCTTCTCGTCGGTCTCGTTGTGCCTCCCCTGTTACTCGTCATACCAAGTCATCTACATAAAATTGTCTTGGGCTGACCTTAAGTTGAACTTTCTTGCCATCATCCTTTTGCTAGCCTCGGTCACTATGGTTGTTTGACCGTGCACTTCATCCAGTAAATCAAGGTTGACGGCTATGGATTTGTCATTGGCTGATTCCTCAAAGTTTTGCCTTCGAAAAGATGTTCTCCAATCTCGACTGGTACCATGGCATCAGTGCCATAGGTGAGCCGAAATAGGGTTTCTTTTGTAGTTGTTTGGTGTATACATTGATAAGCCCATAAGATCTCGGACAACTTTTCTGCCTATTCGCCTTTCGCCGAACCCATTTTTTGTTTGAGTTTATGTAAGATGACTTTGTTTCCCGCTTCAACCTGACCATTAGTCTGGGGATGTTCCACGGACGTGACCTTATGTTTGATGTAAAGCCCTTTCAAAAATTCATTAAACTAGCGATCTGTAAACTGTAGCCCGTTATCTGTAATTAAGGCATGAGTAAGACCGAAACGTGTAATAATGTTCTTCTATGTGAACTTCTAAACATTATTAGCTGTGATGGTAGCGAGTAGTTCGACTTCAATCCACTTGGTGAAGTAATCGACGGTGATGATTAGGAATTTACATTGCCTCTTTGCTAAGGGAAAAGGACCGAGAAGGTCCATTCCCGAAATAGCAAAGGGCCAGGGAGAACTAATGGGGTGAAGGGTGCCGCGCGTGTTGATGTAAATGAGGACCATGTTGTTGACAGGGAATGCATTTCTTCACAAATGTCTGGCAATCTTGGTGAGTGTCAACCAAAAGTATCTAGCTCTAAGTATCTTAACGGCCATGGTGCGTCCACCTGAGTGAGTATCACAGATACCTTCATGAATTTCCCTCATGACATAGCTGGATTGATCTTCATTGAGACATTTAAGCATAGGTGTTGAAATTCTTCTTTTGTATAATTCAGTGCCTAAGAAGAGGTACTTAGCTACATGCATTCTTATTTTCTTAACCGAATCTGGATCCTTTGGTAAGTTGCTGCTGGTGAGGTATTGAATAATTAGAGTCATCCAATTTGGAGGCATATTTTCTATGTCCATACACTCTTATTTGGCGATGCTAGGTTGAGGGAATTCTTGATGAATTGCACTTTGTAATTGCCCAGGTTTCCTTTGACTAGCAAGTCTGGCAAGCCTATCAGCTTGTTCGTTCATTGTCCTTGGTGAGTGCTGAACGTGTATTTCACCAAATTCATCCTTTATATTTTTGAATTCTTGATAATATTGGAGCATAATGGAATCTTTCACCTGATATGTTTCATTGACCTATTCGGCCACTATCTTTAAGTCGCTCCAGCACGTGATGCATTTTACGCTGATTTCTTTTGCCAATCTAAGACCTGCTAGTAGAGCTTCATACTCAGCTTGGTTGTTAGAGGCTTTAAATCCAAACTAAATAGATTGTTCGATAGTTACGGTGCTCGGCCCTTCAAGTATAATTCTGGCTCCACTACCCAGTCAGTTTGATGATTTGTTAACATGCAGGTTCCACATGTCGGAGCTGGTGTGCCTCTGGTAGTGAACTCATTGCGAAGTCTGCAAGGATTTGAGCTTTAAGGAGGCGTCAATTTTCAAAATAGATATCAAATTGGGATAACTCAATTGTCCATGATACCAACTGACCAGCTAGCTTTGGTTTTCTCAAAACTTTGGCTATTGGGCAATCTGTATGTACCACCACCCGATGGCTTTGGAAGTAATGTCTCAACTGACGAGCTATGTCGACTAGGGCTAGCATTACATTTTCCATTAACTGATAGCATGATTCGCGGCCTTGGAGTATTCGGCTAATGAAGTATACAGGGGTCGGTTCAGGTGTTTCTTGTAGTAAAACTGAACTGATGGCATAATCTGACACAACCAAGTAAATGATCATATCCTTTAATGGCTTCGATTTCGTCAACACAGGTAGTGCCGCTAACATATCTTTATATTTGATGAAGGTCGCTTCACATTCGTCAGTCCAGACGAACTTCTTGGATTTTTTAAGTAGGTCAATGAAAGGCTGAGACCTGTCTACCATTATAGGTAAAAATCTGGCAAAAGCAGTAATACGACTGGCCAGTCATTGGACCTCCTTAACATCCTGGGGACTGGTCATTTCGATTATGGCTTGGCACTTATCAGGGTTCGCCTGGATTCCCTTTTCGGATAACATAAACCCCAGAAACTTGCCACCGGCGACCCCGAACGTACACTTGTTGGGGTTAAATTGCATCCCATATTTTCTGGCTTCCCTGAATACCTCCTTTAAATGAGCAAGATGCTATTCAAAGGTAGTAGATTTAACCACCATGTCGTCTACATACACTTCCATACATTTTTCAGTTATTTTTCAAAAATTTTATTCATCAGCCTTTGATACGTTGCCCTTGCATTCTTTAGACCGAATGACATTATGCAATAACAAAAATTTGTCGAATCTGTGATGAATGTCGTCTTTTCTTCGTCTGGGAGATACATGCAGATCTGATTATACCCAGAGTAAACATCCAAAAAACTGAGTATCCTGTGGTTGGCTGCACTGTCCACCAGGGTATCAATATTTGGTAGAGGATATGTGTCTTTGGGGCATGCCTTGTTGAGATCCGTGAAGTCTGTGCACATTCGCCATTTACCACTTACTTTTTTCACCATGACCACATTGGCCAACCAGGTGAAATATATGACCTCTCGGATAAAATTGGCTTGCAGTAACTTACCACTTTCCTCCTTTATTGCCTTCGCTCTATCGCCACCAATTTTCCTCTTCTTATGTGCTATCGGTTTGGCCCCCTTGTAAACCGATAGGTGATGATAGAGAAATGCGGGGTCAATGCTCGGCATGTTAGAAGCCGACCAAGCAAACAAATCAGCATTACGTTGTAACATTTTCTGAAAGTCTTGCCTCTCTTGTACAGACAGACTGATCCCTATATAAGTAACCTGTTTAGGCTTCGGTCCCAGCTAGAATGGTTGCTTATTTTTGTTGGGTTCAACCTAACATCCCTCACCTACCCTAGGATCCAGCTCGATTTCCAAGGCCGTTCCAGACCGAAGGGATACAATATTGACATCTCGTGGACAGTCTTGAATGGGTTTGAGGCGTAAGCTTGCAAAATAGCATTCCCTCACTATCTTTTGGTCAACATGGAGTGTAACAATGTGACCCCTTTCGGACGAAAATTTTATATCCAAGTGAGGAGTAGACACTATAGCCTTCAACTTGTAAAGGGATGGTCTGTCGAGTAGTATATTGTACGAGTTATTCGCGTGTACTACCAAGTAATTGACCTTGATACGCTTTCCCTCTTGTTCTAACCCGAATGTAGTGTAAAGGTCAATACATCCCCTGGTCTTCACTCGTTCCCCTGAGAAACTGACCAGGGGTTCTTGATACTCTCCGAGTTCTTCTTCTAGTATGTCTAGCTGTTTGAACGTATTCCAGTACAGGATGTTGGCCAAGCTACCTTGATCAATTAGTGTTTTCCAGATAGTGTAATTAAGGATGTCCACACTTATTACCATGGGTCATCCTGTACTAGATCTACTCCCTGAAAATCCTCGTCTGTAAATGTAATGGGAGGTATCCGGATTCTACTACCCAATGACGAAGCGTACTTGCCTCAAATGTCTTTTTCTAGCTGAGTGAGTGTGTCCTCCACCTGCAAACCCACCCGCGATAGTATTAATAACCTTCTTAGGATACCTCTCACGTTCATTGTATCGTGTATTGGGGGTTCCCTTGACCGGCTTCGTTGCCTTTCGGGTTGCTTATTATGGTATCTAGTTGATAAATCGAGGTAGGGGTATCTCCCTCTTTCGGTGTGACTGGTAGGGTTTGTCTGCACAAATCTTCTAAGGTGCCCGTCCTTGATCAAATCTTCAATTTTATCTTTCAAGGCTGTGCACTCCTCTGTCGTATGGCCCCTATTGCGATGGTATCGGCAAGATTTGCTCTTATCTGCCCAAGGGAGGGTATTGGCGCTCCTGGGCATACTCAAAATTTCTGTTACCAAGGCCTGATCAAGTACCTTGAACCAGTTAGTGGTTAGTGTAGTGTAGGAGGGATATTTGGGCCCTCGGAGCGGCCTCTCAAGCTCATTCCTCCTTTCTTTGTTTTCTTGTCGAGATTTGAAAGTTTCTCTCTTATCTATATATTTTGAATTGGACCCCTGGTCTGTTCGAACTTAATTTTGGTATTTGGCCAGCTCCTCTATTTGCATATATTTTGCGGCCCGACTCCTCAATTCATCCAGGTCAACTGGTGGTTTTTTGCATATGTTGTTAACAAAAGGACCTGAGTTAAGGGCTATTGTAAGGTGGTGTATGGCCACGACTGGTTCTAGATTATGGATTGAAAGGGTTACTTTGCTGAATCGTTCCATGAACGCTCGGAGTGATTTTCCTTTTTCTTGACGAATGTTGACAATTGCTAGGGATGTCAAGGGGTGAGGTCGGCTTGTGGCAAACTGGAGGTTGAACTGTCTTGTAAGAGTTGCAAAAGAGTTGATAGATGAAGGGGGAAGTCGGGTGAACCAACTAAGAGCTGGCCCTCGAAGCGAGGTAGGAAAAATCATGCACCACAAGGTGTCGTTTTCTGTATATAAGGCGACTTCGGTCATGAAAATATCCAAGTGTTCTCCTGGGTCAGAGGTCCTATCATACTTTTCTAACGTTAAGCCTCTCCAGTTATCAGGTAATTTGGCCTCCAAGATAAGTTGAGTAAAAGTGCTTCGACTCAGGCCATCGCCCCGTTCAGTAGGGGTTTCAACTCGTAGAGTTTCCTTGGGTTTTTCTTGTAATGCCAAAGACTCTCCTTGCTCTTGAGCGGAAGGGGTAGCTGAGAGGGTATATGGGTTTTGATTTCCTCCTTTAAGTTAGCATTCTCCCTTCTTAAGGCCGACATCTCCAGAGCATCTTTCTCTCTGGCTTGTTGCATTTCCTTCATCTCGGCCTGGAGCTGTCTTACTACAGAAAAGAGGCTTTCATCGCCCCCCTCGTGGTCGCGATTTCAGGGATTGGTGAACCGAGTGCCACACCTTCCTGTTGACGAGAAGTTCCTCCTTGATAATTCTTCCCCTCTTGTTGGCTTCTTGTTAACACCATGATGATTGAAAAAGCGAGGCAATTATTGCCCCATGGTGGACGCCAAAATGTTCCTACTAGGAAAACACTAGTCTTCAAGTCTCTGTTTTGATGGGGTGACGTCCTTCCGAATCTTGCCGATGTTGCATGACGTGGGGAGGGTACCTGTAAAAGACACTTTGATGCTCAAGTCAGGTCTCGACTCTGAGCAGTAAATACTTAATTATTTTTTATTAAAAGTCTGTTTTTACCTGTACCTCTTACCTTCCTTTTATAGGAGATATTATGGGCTAATAGGCTAATGGGCTTCGTAGACCAGCCCTAATCCTGATCAGTAATTTATTAATTATAATTAATTTATAATTATCATGTTTTGTGGCGTACTCATCCTTCAAAGGCCGAATATGTATTCGGTTTCCTCTTTCTATAACTAAGACCAAGTAGTATCCTATCCAGTACAAAAAGTAATGGGATAAAATATTTGTTGATTTTATTATTATATAAAATTTTATAAATTTAATCTATTTAATAATTTTTTTAAAGTTAACAACTAAATTTATGAATTATTAAATAAGGTAATTGTTTAAGTTTCACGGGCATTGATTCTAATTCGGTATCCAGATTTACATTATATACGTTTAAGCTAATCAATGTTTGGAAGTTTGAAGAGCATAAATGAAAATTACATAATTGCTAGTACAATATTTTCATATGAACACCGACTTGCCTTGGTGTATATTGTCTACAAAGCTGAAAGAGGTGCAATGAATATTGCACCGATGAGTTTCTTGTATGAAATTGCTGGAAAACACGTTCACCAAAGCTGTCACACGGCTTGTCAAATCAACAACTTCCACTTACATTTTTTCCAATTATGGAAATGGTGTCCCTTTTCAATAGTCTTGCCAACAAAGAGAAACCAACACACTGTTCGTTCAAACATGTGAAATATTTGTTTGTGTCAGAATAATTATCATTTAAAATTTCAATAAAAAGTTAATAAATTATTAAAGTACTTTTGATTTTAGAGTAATGTTACACTTAACTATAGAATAATATTCAGATTGTTTATATCCGTCTAATCTAATACTCGTATCAAATAGGGTTGGTTTAAATTCTGTGAAAAAAGGAAAAGTGCAAGAAAGCTTTGTTGCAATATAAAAAATTTGCTTACATTTCTCATATTAGTTGAGGTCTAATTCGACTTCTGAATACCACAGCATCTCAGACAAAAAGAAAATTGACATTAAAATGTCACGATTAAGAATAATTTATTGAATTTTAAGAAGTATTTATATATTATTGTTTAATATAAAACTTTGTAATAGAGTTATTTCTCCACCCCATCAGAGCATTATTTCTTTCCATTTAATAGTGATACCAAAAATAAAGTTAAAATTGAGAAAACAATCAATGTCCTTTTATTTTTGTTTTAAAGTGACAATTGTTTTAAAACAGAAGAAGTATATATCTTTTCTCATTTTTTGATCTATTTGAGTCATATGTTCGGGAAATAGAGAGTTTTGAATTTTTTTTCCCCTCTCAAGAAACTTGAATTAAAACGATTTTTGATTCCAAAGTATACTAATCTAAATAGTTAAAAAGTGTTGGCATAGGTACCTGTCTTTGACGAAATGGCGTTGGTTTTTAGAATTAGATTATAAAATCAAGTAATATCTAAAAGCACTTGATGTGACCTGTTTATTTTAGTTTATCGATCCTTCTCATCATAGTCCAGCTACACGTAAGAGGCTTGGACGCAACAACAACTAGAAAAAAGTGATTGTGTTTTGAGACAAATGCATTGAAAACGAGTTTGTGAATCTGTGGACAAAAAAGTCGCACAAAGGTGTGTAATATTTACTTGATGCCACCACATCTTAATGCACGTGGTTGAATGAAGAGGGGTTTCATTAAATGATTGTCTATTTTCTATGTTTTGTCTACAGGCTATAGCACATTTTCTAAGCATACTGGTTAAGCCCGTTTATTCCACAATAAAAACGCGGTTTCTCTTTTTGTCAAAATTCTTAATAGAATTGCTGGCCAATGGTTGAGATGAAAGAAAATAACTTTACACAATAAATTTTAGGATAAAAAACCGAATTTAATGAAATTTACACCTATGAATTCGTCCCATTTATGTGCCTATTGCTTTCGTAATATATAGTTAGTATTTTCGTATTATGATAGATCAAGTTTTTTGGTAAATTTTGACAATCTTGCATGTTAAGTATAGAGAAAGCAACTTAAGCAATTAATCTAGGGTGAATTTTTTTTAATAAATAAATAAATTAAAGAACAATTTTGAATTGAGTTTTAATTCTTTTGATAAATTTTTTGTTAGTATATTTTTCAATAAATCAAGAAAGTGAACGAGTAGCTCAAATAAAAAAAAGAATAATCATAAAGAAATAACAAAAGCAAATAAAAAAAATACTGAGAATGGATTTAATGAAATAAATTAAAACCAATGTACAATAAAACCTTAATTGAGACAACCAATGTATTTGTGATTTTTATTTTTTATTCTTTTACCAAGGTTTAACTTCTATGTAGAACATTTGAGAATTTTTGAGATACAAAGTGCAAGTGTTTAAAAATTGAAAAGTTCTGAGAGCGGTGGAGAGCGATTAATATAGAATTGCTATCTAAAGTTTTTAACTTTTATAAATAAAACATACTTTTATAAATCTCTTCACTCTTTGTTTTGCTAACTTTTATTTCTATAAGTTCTTTTTATCTCTTTAATGTCTATAGGTTCTCTGCATCTCCTTTGCACTAATAGATTGTTATTTTTTCATATTTGTATGTACATTTTTTTATAGTTTTCTCTATTCTTTCTTTATTTCTTTTTCTCTTAATTAATGGTGAATAATTCATTCTCTCTTTCTTTCTTTCTTGTTCTCTTCATTAACGGTAAATTATTTATTCTCTCTTTCTTTCTTTCTTTTTCTCTTTATTAACGGTGAGTCATCTTACGTTCTCTTTTTCTTTGCTTACTTGTGTTAAGTTCATGCAAATGTGAATTGTTTAGTTAACACACCGTATAAACTTAAAATTTAATTTTGATTTGTGATAAAAATAAATAAATTTTGAATGTCAGACCTATAAATTAAAATTTAATCAATAAATTAATTTTAGTTTGCAACAGATCTAGAAAACTCACAAAGAAATAAATGTCAAATTTCATATTCGCTCTCATACTTTAGAGAGCAGTTCCGCGTGGAACCGCAGAGCGGTTATTTAACCGCTCTCTTAAATGCAACACATTAGATAACGTGAGATTTTAGAACAGTTTTAAATGCTCTCTAATTCAAAACAAAACTGCCCTCACATCTTCTTTTTGGCATAGTGGTTTCATCTCGATTGCTATATTGTTATGTCAAATTAAAAGATTATAATAAAATCATTTTAAATAGATGAACAAAGGTATGCATCACACAAACACACATAATATACATATCTATATATAGGAGTAGTCATGTTCAACAATAGAAAATATTATATAGGCCACCTAAAATTTTTCTAGATTATTTAAGTATATTACAAACCAAAGAAAAATGAAGGTCTAGTGAAAGGTTCTAAACATCTATAATTTATATATATTCCTTTTAAATAGTTCACCCTTATCTAATCTATCTGAAGGAGGATCAACATAAAGGTCCAGGTAAGTTGTTGCACAGTACATGGAAAAGGAGATTTCAACTCTAACAAGGCTTTGCATGATTATGTAAGCAACATGAGGATTATTAATGGTCGCAATTATTAATATAACACAACTAGTAAAGATAATGGTTTGTTTAACATTGTTATGGCTCTAACTTTCTGTCTCCATACTAAAGCTCATGTTCTGCTCAGAAAAAATAAGCATATTTCCAACACTCTTTATGCATCCATAACATAGTTAATAAACATAAAGCAAAGAAATGGTAAGTAAGTTATTCGTAAATTATATCATAAGATATAATCAACTAATATATTCATAAATCAAACAAGCATTTATCTTTTATCTGTATTATTCTTTCTCCATGTAATAATTAATTATCTATTTAATTTATGGGTTGACGATTGGGAGTTCTGTGCTCGCAATCTAGATAGTGCTTGATAAATCTTTATTTTGACATGCTTTTATAACCTATATATTTATGTATGGTCATTAATTTATTTGGGTTTTATACTAATCTATATATTAATTATGTAATTCAACATTAAATTATATAATTGAATTTTTGGGTCCTAATTGATTAAAAAATAAGACTTCGTCGTAATCAGCTCACCCATACCTTATCAAGAAGTCTAACTTTAAAAAAATATTAGAGTTTTGAAAACCTATTAAAGGAACCTCAAGGCAACGACTTAAGAATCTCTTTGACATCTTTTTCACACCTTTTATCTTTTTACATCTTCAATCTTAATGTTGATCAGTCATTGATAACTATTAGAACTTTGAGAGCATGTCATGGGATCAAGAACTTTCTCTATCTCTTCTCCATTGGAGACTCCTTTAGCTTGCATTTACTTTTTGAATAACTATAAATTTGTTTAATATTATTTTGGTTCTCTTTTATATTATCTCTATTTAAAGATAGCTAGGGCTATTGTGGATTATTTGCATGACTTTATTGAATTTTTATGATTTATGATAATTTTGTGCTTTCGTTCTTGATTGGTGTTTATCCTATTGTGCTATATTTGTGTAACACTCTCATTATGTTATTATTATTGTTGTTATTATTGTTGTATTTTATGTTATTTATTTGTGCATGTTGATTGAAATTAGGAAATTATAAGTGGTGTAAACTGCAGTATATTTCGCTGTAGCAAGAAAGATAATCTAGAATCAGGCTCTCTAGAGCTCTTTCATGTAACGAGAAGTGGATAAGGATGACGCAACAATATTCTCATTGTAGACAAAATTCTCGTTGTAGTGAGGGATCTTCTCGCTGTAGCCAAAATGACAAATAACAAGAGAAAAATGTTGTCTGATTTTCTCACTGTGGCAAGAAAATAGCTTTTTGTAGTGAGAGGCAGCTCGCTATGGTAATAATATTGCGAGTTAAGGGATATTTAGAAGTTTTCAATCTAAAAAACTTGAATTACAGTCTAAGTTTTGATCTTCTCTCCATTCTCTTTGATCTCTCACTCTCTTCTCTCAAAAAATCTTCCCTAAACCTTAATCTTTCTTTGAATCTAGACTTGAATGTTTGTTCCGAAAAACTCCAAGTAAGTTTGGAGCTTAGTTCCCCAATTTTTGTTTGTTTTGTCTATTTTTTATCTTTTCTAGAGTGCTCTTTCTTGCAATATTTAGGAGGAACTCAGTTCTTTGAACAAGATCCTTCATGAATTCCTTTCCAAAACTTTATCTCAAGGTAAGGAGAACTCTATTTTGTCATTATAAAATAATGTATATGTTGTACTCATAGGAATGCTATTGTATGTTTCTTGTATAAAAATATGTATTTGAATAATAATATTTGGTAGTGAAAAGTTGATGATGATAACATACACCCAGTCCACCGGTTTGTTTCTCCCAGATATGACACACTAGGAAAAGGCCTCATGCTAGAAGGAAGGACGCCACAACTATTTAAAGACTGATAAGTCACTCCCCTCCCTCTTCGAGAGAGTCCGCCACGGACGCACCGATAAGGCACTTAAGTCGCCACAGATACACTAATAAGGTCCACCGGCTCTGGCCCAGGCTCTGATACCAAATGATAACATACACCAGTCCACCGGTTAGCAAGATATTGTCCCCACTGGTTAGCATGATATTGTCCGCTTTGGGGGTTAACCCCTTACAGTTTTGTTTCTCCCAGATATGACACACTAGGAAAAGGCCTCATGCTAGAAGGAAGGACGCCACAACTATTTAAAGACTGATAAGTCACTCCCCCCAACCGATGTGGGACTCATCATCGTATCGTATTTGGTTCATTTAGATGATTGTACTATATTTCTATGATACATATGATAAGGACTTAGTCTGAAAATGTTTGGATGAGCATGATCTTTTAGTTGAATGATAATTGATTGTGGTGAAGGTTTAACAATGTATGTTTTGGATGATTTTGGAAGTTTATAATATATTGAAATCTATGTGTTGTGGACTTAGTCTAGAAGTGTTTTAATAAGCATGATCTTTTAGCTGAAATAATGAAATGGATGTAAAAAGGACTATGGAATGCATACAAAGTGATGAAAGGAATTAGTGTGAATAGTTATAGAGATATACCAGGGTATAGAGTCTGAAGACGATGAAAAATTTTAGGGAAGTATAGGGTGATGAGCGACATTCGCATATGTGTACACCTCTTTCTAATGGCTTTACACTCATTTCTTGACTATACCTTTGCTAAAGGACTCGTTATTGTATACGTTGTATCCATATGTATGGGCTAACCGGTAAGTATTACTTGTCTGTGTAAGACCATATGAAGTGCTGGAGGCATAAAATATCTATGATCACAATGTAAGGAAAAGTGCGTATTTGAGAAAGGAATTGTATGGAAATTGTGGTTGAGTATACATGTATTGGTAGAAACTATTGATGTACTTATTATGTGTTGGATATGGTCATACTTGTTTGAATCTTGATTAAAAATTGTTATTGTGATTGTTGATAATGTATTGTATTATGCTTAATGATGAGAAAGATGGTTATTCTTACTAAATATTTCATAGAACAAGGATGGCAAAGCCTTAAAGACAAATTAGATTAGTAGATTATCTTGTTAATTGTAGATTGAACTATGTATTTAGGGATTATCAACGTATATGTTATTTTAAATTTGTTGTAAAAGGTAATAATGGTGTTAGAGACATCTTTACCCTAGAAATGATATTAAATTAGTGTTCCTTTTGACTATTTTGTAAATAATCAGATTTTCCACACCAAGGTCTCTATATGACCGTTAGAACTCCAACAGCTGTAGAGTATGTTTACACTTTTCTTGATCATGATTATCTTAGGAGACCTACCCAGTATACTTTTGAGCAAATAACAGGTATTGGGGTAGTAGCTGATTCTGGTGACCTCGGGGAGAATGTATGCTAAAGGAGTTAGTTGAGATAGAGGGCTGACATGGTGATAACGACTAGAGACTACTCATAGCACTTAGTCTATTTTTGTTATTGTAAATATATGTTCTCAGTCCTATTCTATTTTGTTAACAGTTTGTAAAAATTGTATCTTTTGTATAGAAATGAAATTCAGTGTATGTATATTTCTCTCATATTCCTTTATAAATGTAAGTATTAATACATAGTTTATCTTTTATCATTTAATACTCAGTAAACTTTTGTGAATGAACTTATTTACAAGAAGGTTCTTATTTTATCACATTTTATACCTCTTGGAATTAAAGAAATTCATTTTTAGTAATCCATTATCACCTAGGCGAGAGGACAGTTGGAGCAATATCACCCTTTCTCACTTGAGCGAGACTAATCTCGCTTGAGTGAGATCGCTCTAGAATGCCAAGTTCAGGAAAACTTAGCCTTACTTAAGTGAGACATACTTTGCTTAAGCGATAAACCGTGCACCAAAATTTTTATTTTTCCTAGAATAAAAACAATACAAATGAGGGTTTTACAATAAGAGACTATGCTATATTCCTTACTTTAATACACACACTAAATACTTAATAATCGATCACAAACTTCCATTACAAATTCATCAAATAAAGCAACCAAATAGCACTAGAGATGCACAACTTTTTATCCGACAATTACACAGCTCACATTTTACACTCATCTCAATATATAGAGTCATACTCAAATATATAGAATCATATAAGTCAAATAATTATAACACAAATTAAAAGAAATAATATTATATATATATATATATATATATTTATATTATAGATATAGGTCTAACTGTTGAAACTAAGCATAGCTTGACAGTTTATTTTTATTTTGTTGTGTATTATTTATTAAAACCTTTAAAGGACGCTACTGATTTTCTCTTATATTATTTATTTATTTTTTAATAAATTTATATAATCTAATATAAATATTAATAAAAAAAATCTCTATAATACAAGCAGAATATAATAATTATGTAATTGTAATATTATAATATTTTATAAATGAATATTAAATAATTTTAAGGGATGCTGAGGAGTTTAAGGTTATGAAAATCAAAATTTGCAATTTAAAAAGGCGAGCTGATTTTTTGCTTAGAAAGAATATGACATTTAAGTTTCTAAACTTAGTGTTGTGCTGGTCCAAGTTTGCGTCAAATTCTTGTCTCGAGAACAGTAAGGTGGTTGAGATTCTTTTCATCTTTAATAATAAACAATCATATGCCAATTTAAATCAATTTAAATTTGAAATTCAAATTTATTAGTTGAAAAATTGAAAAATTTAATTAATTGTATTGAAATTAATTCTAATACAACATGTTAGTGGAGAAAATAAAAAGTAATAAATAACATTGTCAGAATAAATAACATTCTCAGGTAGTATTTATTCATTTCTTATATTTAAAATTTAAATTTTTAAATAGAATAATGTTTTCAAAAATAAAAACAAAGAAAAAACTTTTCACATGTACGACACCTTACAATTGAGTACTATTTTGTGAAAAGTTTGATGAGGTATTAACATCTTATGAAAAGTTTTTTCAACATTTTTCTTTATCTTTTTCTAATTTTATAAATTGTATTCTACTTCAGATTTTAAATTATAAAAAAGTAATAATTACATCGTGACAATGTTATTTATTATTTGTCATTTCTTATACTGATATGTTATCTTAGCATGATGTATTGGAACTCATTTAATAACTTACAGAAAAAAGGAAACCCAATAAACACCTAACAAAATAAATAAAACTTATCACCAAATAGTCTATTGAAAATTTAAAATCAGTTTTATGTGTTCTATGGTATTGAAGCTCTTTTTGCCTATCATTACAAACCTTTGTAAGTAAATAGAAGAAGAAGTAGCTAGTGACTTTTATTTTTTCTATCATCATGTTTGGTTATCCCTTATTTTATTAGTGTCTTCATATTGGTTTACCCTTCTTCACATTGTTTTTACATATTAGATTCTATCAAAGGATTTTACTATAAACATTCTTTTTACCGTTTTATTGCCTTCTAGTTTAGTAAAGAATCTTTCAAATGAAATCACAAGGTAACATTACGCATGATTCATATATTTTTCCTATAGTATAAAGTTGAAATCAGTTTTATATACTTCTTCTGCCTACTATTAAAAATCTTTGCAAGTGCATTAAAGATAAGTTAAGCAATGTAATCAAGTATCATCTGCATTTTGCTTTATCGTATCTTTATATTTAGTTCTTCCTACTTCACATTGTTTAAAATTAGTTTCATGTGTCATTGTTTAAAATAAGTTTGGTGTGTTTGACTTCATTATTCTTTCTTTTGACATTTACAAACCTTACAGATAAATAGAAGAAATATTAACCGATGTAAGTTATGTGTAATTCATATTTTATTTTTTATGTATTCATGTTTGGTTTATTCTTCTTCACATTGTGTACCGAGTACCTCTTAGGTATTCGGTACCGAGTACCCTCCAAACCAGATACTCCTTAAAGTTCTCAGGTCTCGGTACCGAATAGTCACCATTTATCACGTTTATTAAATAATTAATCTGCATTAGCACTAATCCGAAGTGATAACGAGGATTATACCTAATCAAGAGGATAATCAATAAGGCCTAAGTCATCCAGGCCCATCAGCCTAATATAGTGGCTATAAAAAGGGAAGTAAACAGTACATTATTGATCCTGATGTCATTCTTACTAAATATAGTAACCTTGCTTACGTAAGACCGAACACTTACTTTACCATCGGAGTGCCTTTGCAGGTACCCTCCCCACCCTCGATTGACAAAACCTCGGGCAGACTGAATACTCCCAAGACGAAAGACCGAAGACTGCCCTTAGATCGTTATCCGGAGTCCGAAGACTAAGGAGTGTTCTATCATCCAGGAACAGTAACTGTATAAACACTCTAAAAAATAAATTATCTCATACTAGTATCAAGCCCTTTCAACAATTGTTTTTTTGAAATGATTTTATAATGGATATTCTGTTCAACTCTTTCTTGCTATTGTATTTTGCAAAGGATCCTTTGGATGCATTCAAACTGTTAAATAAAATTATAATGTTTTGTGTATTTAACAAGTTTGACAAGGTAATGTTAACAATAAAATTAATCATTTCTTTGCTATAACATATGTTTTATATATTAATATCTGAAATGATTATTATACATGTTTCTGAAATATTAGTTAAAAAACTATTTTATATATTAATATTTAAATAGATATTAGTATATTGATAAAGTTAAAATAGAAGTTTAGACTTTTGATTCTTAGAGCTTTTCCATTCAATTGCGTTAACTCATTATCATATTACTAGAAGTTAATTGGTATTTTTAGATTGTTGGACATCTATGTTTTTGTTTAAATATATAGTTATATTTTTTTTTCTAATGTTATAGAATATATTAAAGGAGATGATTGCAAAATTTGTAAAAGGTAAGAACAGAACTTAAAAGTTATGCAGTCTGAATCAAATAACAGTTGTGTACCAGATTATAATTTACTATAAATCTAACATCAACTTTAGAAGTAGATAAAAATAATTTTGCATGTTGAACAAATTTTGAAAGAGAAACAAATGTATTTTTGTATTTGATGATTCAAACATGCAACTTTAGATGCTTCTTTTCAAAATCTTAGTTTACAACTCATATAAATATTAGTATGATTGTATCGATCTTAAATGAATTTTATGTTTATTTAACTTGTATCAATATTAAGTATAGTGAAATTTTCTATATATTATTTAATAAATATTACTATTGTTAATAATCTCTTTAATATAAAATAAGATGTTAACAAATTTATTGTAAAAATTTATATTATTCAAACAAATGAATATATATATATATATATATATATACAAGAAATATATATATATATATATATATCAGGGAAGAAAATATTTATGTTAATATAAATATTTTTTTGAAAAAATTAGCAATATATTTATTTTAATAAATTTGATAACAAAAATTGTTAATTTTTTTTATTTTAATCAAAGTGATTTTTATTATCTTCTATTTGTTGAATTAAGCTAATAAAAAATGTTCAATATATTAAATTTAATTATAAATTATAACTTACAATATGTAAAATTTAATTTTAAATATAAGAAGAAAAATCTAACTAAATAACATCAAATATATGATTAACATCATGTTAGTATATTAAAATAATTTAGATTGAGTTTTTAATATTATTAATTAAATAAACTTAATTTTATGAAAATTGACACATTCATTTATTAAGTTTTATTATTTTTTTTTCAATGGTATTTTTTTATTTTAAATAATATTATTATATATTTTAATTTCTAAATTTTATTTATAATAATCTCTTTTATATATAATAAGAAGTTAAAAAATTTATTATAAAAATTTCCATTATTCAAATAAACAAACGCACATATGAGACTATATATATGAGACAGGATCTTCTTACACTGGTGTAAGTCTAAAAACTTTTATACACAATTTGAGTCTTTCCTTTAACTTAAATCTAACGGTCAGACTTACACCGGTGTAAGAAGATCATTCTCATATATATATATATATATATATATATCATGAGAAGGAAATATTTACATTAATATAAATATTTATTTGATAAAATTAGCATAATATATATTTTAATAAAGTTGATGATAAAAATTATTAATTTTTTTATTATAATCAAAGTTTTATTTATTATTTTCTATTTTGTTGAATTAAGCTCATAAAAATGATAAATATATTAAATTTAAACATATATTATAATTTACAATGTGTAAGATTTAATTTATTTTTAAATACAAGAATAAAAATCTAACTAAATGATGTAAAAATTATGAATAACATTAGGTTAGTATCTTAAAATAATTTAGATTGATTTTTTAATATTACTAATTAAATAAACTTAATTTTATAAAAAAAGCTGACACACTTATTCATTAAGTTCGATTATTTTACTTTTTTCAATGCTAATTTTTTTAATAATATTATTATATATTTTAATTTCTAAATTTTATTTATAATAATCTCTTTTTATATAAAATAAGAAGTTAAAAAATTTACATTACTCGAACAAATGAATCCATATATAAGGATATATATAGATATAGATATTACGAAAAGGAAATATTTATTTTATAAAATTAGCATGATATATATAATATGTATTTTTAATAAAGTTGATGACAAAAATTAAATAGTTTATGTGACAAAACTATGCAAATTCAATTATTGAATAGTTTAAATTTATTTTATAAGTTTTTAGTAATCAAAATTTTAAAATTTAATATTATAAATTATTTCATGTATTGCACAGGACTAAGCACTAATATATATATATATATATATATATATATATATATATATATATATAGATATATATATGTGCGTGTGTGTGTGCTTACACTAGTGTAGGAATGGTAATGACAATGGGTAAAGTGTTTGATGAGCACCCCTAAAATTTATCTATAATGGGTAGGGTATTTACTTACTATATAAGTACAAGTATGGGTGTGGATAAAACCTCATAAATTTTAATATGAATGGGTGCGGGTATGGGTAATTAAGTACCCACCTCACCCATACCTATATATATATATATATATATATATATGCTTGAACTTTATTTTACAACTATGTATTAAATTTTTGTATTATTATATTACTTATGTGAAATTATATAAGAATAATATAAAAATATATTTAATAATAAAGTAAACCAAAAAATTTATTTTAGTTTATATTTTTAATAGAAAAATTTATTTACTATTTTATATCATTTAATTAGGCTAATACAATTTAATTATTACATAGTTGATATGAGATTGACTTTTTTTAAAATATTATTTATATATGACACACATAAAATATTTTTCAAAAAAATATTTTTATTAATAAAATCATATTGATATTTAAATCATAAAGTGAATAATAAATAATAAACATATTATAAATATTTTATAAATTTTACAATCACTTACTATTGTCATAGACTTATTATTTATTGATAATATTTAAATTTTATTTTTTATATTTTAATTTAAAATAATATTTTTCTATGCAATATATGTCTTATAAACACAACTATAAGTATATTGAATCTAAATAATATTATTCTTACTATTTATTTACGTTTAGAGATACACATATATTTATTTATTATAAAATTTTATTATGACTATTTATCTTTTATTCAAATTCTTTCTTTTAAAATTTATATACAATATAAATATTTAATTCATTAAAATAATTTTTCAAAAATTTGTATTTTTGACAACTTTCGTATAGTATATGAATTAAAAATACTAATATATATATATATATATATATTAATTATATTATATTATTTTAATTAAAATTATTATTTTTCTTACAATTTCAAATTCAAAAGTTAAAAAAAATATTTTATGTATTCACTTTTCGTTGTTAGTACTTGAACTTCTCTACCCTAACTTTACTCTCATTTTCAATGTCTATCTCATTAAAATCTAACAACTATGAAATGTTATTCATTAGAGTTAG
The DNA here is from genome assembly GCA_024086825.1 of Abrus pulchellus subsp. cantoniensis. Classification (NCBI taxonomy): domain Eukaryota; kingdom Viridiplantae; phylum Streptophyta; class Magnoliopsida; order Fabales; family Fabaceae; genus Abrus; species Abrus pulchellus. The sequence goes on from CM044056.1 coordinate 21,719,057, forward strand.
TTGTCAATGTCACCATAAGAGGTCACCAAGTGATCCCACACGAAGGGTCATTTATTGTGCAGATCTATTTTGTTGTCGTTATAACGTTACCGATCGATCGAATTTCACACCAGATAGGGTTATCACCGACAAACTTGTTTGTTTAGTTTCGCTTATTGTTTTTAAGAATTTTAGTTTAGAAAATTATTATATTAAGATACATTTAGCACTTGTGATCTTTGAATATTTGTTTTTTTTATCTATGTTGTACCTTGTTCGACAACTACATATTGAATTTTTGTATTCTTATGCTACTTATGTGAAATTATATAAACATATTTTTCTTTATAAATATTTTCTTCTCAAATAAGCACTGATAATGAGTACAAGATAAGTATGCGGGTACCCAGAGGGTACGGGTACGAGAAATAATATCTATACCCACGCGGGTATGGGGCTGGGTATGAGTATTTTTTTAAATAACAGGTATGGGATGGGTACTATAGTACCCTACCCATACCCTATAGTATCCATCTCATACTCTACCCATTGTCATTCCTACACTAGTGTAAGTCTAAAAACTCTTACACTCGATTTGAGCCTTACATCTAATAGATTATAATTTATTAAAGCTGGAGGACTTTGTACCAGCCATTCCAGTGTGGTTGAATTTTCTTCAACAGCCCAAGGAATGTTCGCCCATCACTGACCGTTAGATGTAAGTTAAATGAAATGTTCAAATTGAATGTAAGAGTTTTTGAACTTACACTAGTGTAAAAAGATTTTACTTATATATATATATATATATATATATATATATATATATATATATATATATAAAGTTGGTATGCTTTTTTAGATTTATATTTTTTAATTCAATACTATACATCATTATTGATCTAATTTTTATTATTGTATTGTAATTGATTGGTTTTATAATCATATTAAATCTTCCACTTTCAAATCTTTTAATCTTTATAGTATACGATAGTGTTTCGTATTTATCAAGTTGTGTTCTTTAATTATTAAATTATATGTAATTTATTTTAAAATAAAATATCTATACATTGCATAAAGTATTAAAATAAATATTAAAATATTGTAATAAAATTATAATAATTTAAAATATTTTATAAAATATTAGATTTAATATTATAAATAAGAATTTTATATAACATAATAAAAAACAATTCATTAGATAAAGAATAGTAACATCACTTTTGTTAGAAAGGTAGTTATATATTTAGGGTTAAAATTTATTCTCTTCTCGCAACATTTTAGTTGGTTTCACATTGTAGGCTTCACTTCTAGAAATAAATGTGAGAAACAATTATTTTGACTATTATTTTATTTATATTTTTTTACATTTAGTCAGATTTCCACCTTTTATATTATTTTAACTATTATTTTGTCTTTTTTTCACAATTTTATCTCTTTTTAGTAAAATAAATTTATCTAATATACATCAATTCAATTGTTATATTATTTTTATAAAACTTTAATAACTTAAGAGTAAATCCTCAAATTAATTTTTCATATATTACTATGAACCACTATACTAATATTTAAAATATAACTTAAATTTTTTTTTAATTTTGAGTGAGTTCTAAAGATACAAAATTATTTTTTTTTATTACATTAGTACAATTTTATTATCTTCAATTCCATATTGTCATTCTTCACTTGAAAGCTTCACTTTTTATTTTATTATTTAAAAGATAATGTAGTATAAACACTAACTCGTAAAGAAAGAAAAGATAAATATATCACATAAGTATAAAAATAAAATATTAAAAAAGCACTTAATTAATTGTGTTTTGAAATGTACCCATAAAAAAAGTAGTCTTTCCTTGATGAAGACATCATTTTCTTATATTTAATGAATTGTAACCTCCATTATTTTTACGATGTATTAGATTAAAATTATCCATGCAATAAAATATTCACACTTTTGAAAAGGAATTACGAAAGAAATGAAAAAAAATAACGAGAGAAGGATAATTTCCCTTTATTTAAATCTACTGTTGCTCGTTACATAATACAATTATTTATAAAAAGAAACCATTAACATGGGATGTGGCATATGCATTCTTCTATGCCATCACACATACCACTTGCTCTTCCTCCAAAGTTTCTGCGACAATCATCGTTACACTGAGCACTACTTGGACAGTCATCGGATAGCTTTCGATCACACATTCTTCCTGCCTCTGCCACTTTCATCATCCCTTCATTTTCTGTTGCACAAATTCATACCAAACATTCAATATTAAATTAAAAATCTCAACCTCAAAAAATTATTCAATTGTAAACATAGACCAGTGGATAGATTAAATGAAATACAAAATATACCAATTCCAACGGAAACAACAAGCAAAACGAACAAAACTAAAGTGATGCTTTTCATGTTTGATGTGAGAGCAATGTAAGCCTAGCCTTCAAATCAATTTCTGAGTTGTGATTTTACTTGAAGCTACTCATAAATATATATAGCTGAGTATGCATGAAATGTTATTTAAATATATTTAAAAAATGTATTATTTAAATATACTTGTTAATTTATAATATATTTACTAAACTTATGTTGACTATTATTTTGTCTACTTTCTCTCGTTTTCAGTAAAATTTTCATACTTTATATTATTTTGACTATTATTTTGTCCACTTTCTCTTAATTTTAATGAGATTTCCATATTTTATATTATTTTGACTATTATTTTATCCGTCTTTTCTTGATTTTCTCGCTCCTTTATTATAATATATATTTTGCTACGTAAACATAAACTTAATTAACCTTTATTTATATATATATATATATATATATATATATATATATATATATATAGGAGCAGAATCTTTTTATATTAGAGTAAGTCTAAAAATTATTACACTTAATTTGAGCCTTTTATTTAACTTACATCTCTAACGGATTATAATTTATTATTTTATTAACTGTTATAAAAATTTTTAGACTTATACTAATGTGAGAATATTCTTTTCCATATACACACACGAGAATATATTGTTTAGGAATTCAAATATTTAATAGAATTACTTTTCTTTAGAGTTAGATTTGTTACTCAACTTTTCTTTATTATAATATATAATATTTTAAATTTTTCATGAATCCATATATTTATATTTATAAAATTTTTAATTATTACTTTATATAAACTTCAACTTTTTATAAATACCTTTGTTCACCTTTATTAAATTCATAATAATTAATCTAATATTTGCATTATCTTCAATCAAAGTTAATAGTTACATATTTTTAGTTTCTTTAAAAAAATATTTGTTTAGTAATAATTTTTTACACAATCATTTATTCAATTAATTATAATAAAATTGTTTTAAATAGTATATATATTTTTGTACTTTTTTAGATTTATATTTTTTAATGCAATACTATACATCATTATGAAATTGTGCTCTTTAATTATTAAATAATATGTCTATTTATTTTTTAAAAAATATCTATGCGTTGCACAAAAAAAGTACTAAATTAGTTATTATATTATTTTTATGAAATTATAATAGTTTAAATATTTTATAAAATATTAGCTTTAATATTTACAATTTAGAATTTTATATAACATTATAAAAACAATTCATTAGATAAGAGTACATTGACATTATTTTTTGTTAGAAATGTCATTAAATGTTTATGGTAAATAAATTATTTTCTTTGTGGACATTTCGTAAGCTTCCATTTTTAAAAATAAATGTGAGAGTAAATTATTTTGAATATTATTTTGTCTACATTCTCTTATTTTCATTTTCAGTAATATCTCTATCTCTTTTTTTTTTCACATTTTGACTATTATTTTGTTTGTTTTCTCACATTTTTATCTTTTCTGTTATAATTTAACTAGCAAAAATACAACTACTCATATATTACATATAAATCATGTATTTCTTTTGATCTAACCCATAAGCAAAATTAAAACATTCTTGTACATGGGGAAAAAATGAAGACACATATAGAAAGAATAAAATTTACAGATTGATCTTAGACACTAGTGTTGTATAAATTTAGAAAAATGTCTTTATATTCCTGAATGTGCTAAGAATTTATTTTCTATTGCAACATTGGATGATCATGATTTTAACTTTAAGATTGGTGACAATGTATTTACTTTATATGTACTATGTTGGTTCTAGTACTTTAATGAATGATTTATACCATTTCAATCTTAGTGTTAAATTTACCGGATCTCTATTTTATGTTGAGCATAGTATTAGTAGTAAGATAAATGTACATAATTAATGTTTTATTTACTTGTGGAATCAAATATTAGGTTACATATACAAAGAAAAGATGTTGAGATTAATCAAAAATAAAATTTTGTCTATTAGATTTTACTCGTATATGTGAATCATATTAAAGCAAAACAAACTAAACATATATCAAAGAACTCAATCGTGAGAAGTAGTCAACTCCTTTGGTTAATACACACTGATATTTATGGTCTTTTGATATTCTATCTTGAAGTGGTGAAAAGTATTTTATCACATTTATTGATAACTTCTCGTAGTATTGTTATCTATATATTTTTGCATGAAATTTGTTCACAATGAGGTGGAAAGACAATTAAACTGAGAAGTAAAAGTTATGAAGTCAGACAGAGTGGTGGTAAATATCATAAAAAATATGATGAAAGTGGACAATATCTAGGTCCTTCTGAGAAACTTCTAGAAAGTCAAGGTATATATACACACTATATTGTATTTGGTACACCACAACAAAATAGTTTAGCCGAAAGGTAGAATCATACTCATAAAGAAATGGTTAAGAGTATGTTAAATTATAGTGTTATATTTATCTCATCGTGAATGTATGCTTTAAAGACGATTATATATATGCTTAATAGGGGTCCTAGTAAAGTTGTTCTTATGACCGCTTATGGACACGAGAGTAAATAATTGAAACTTAATTTAACTTATAAAGAGTAATCAAATTAAATATAACATGTAAATTAAATTAAAAAAAGAGTAAATAATATAAACTTAATTTATTAAATTATTAAAAATAAATAAAAATAAACTATCCATAAAAGTTTTAGAAGTCAATTTATAGTAGTTCAATACCAAACCATAATTTACAACGGTAGAAATAATTAATTATTTGTAAATAACCATATTACCCATGAAAATTTATGAATTAACAAGAAATACTCTTAAAAAAAAAACTGACAAAGAAGGTAATGAAAATGTGATACGATACTAGATTCATAAAACAAATTATAAATTTTAAATGTCGCAATCAATCATGATATGAAAATAAGTATAGTATTATTCAATTATATGCAATTCAAATATGTTTTTATAATTTTAGGAAATATTTTAAAAAATTAGATTTTAATTAAACAGAGAATGAGCTACATTTTGGTGAAACATGAGGTAAGGTCCTACATTTTGGTGACCTGAGTTCGATTGCCATGAATGTCGTGGCATTGAAATACGCCAAACAGTGCTAATCTAGCTTAAGTTGACCACTATCACATTAAGTGATTAAGTGGTAAAGTCTTTTGGTTAATTCATGATTTGTGTGTGGGTTACCATTTATGCACTTAAAATATTGTCATCACTAAAACATTATATTTTGATCACTCTTCCATTTAGCAAGTGATCCATGGATCTATATATTTTTAAATTTGAGCGCTAGCATTTAATGTATTTATGCATTATTACTGTATTTATTGTTATCTTTTATTTTAAATATTTTAATGATATTAGTATTTGTTTGTTAAAAGTACTGTTGATAGTCTAACGTTTAATATATGTATGAAAACCGTGAAATGAAATATAATTCCATGTTTTATTTGTTTACTTTTAGGTAAATTAGTGATTATTGCAGAATAATTGATAGAGAAAAATGAATATTGATGCTTGTCTAATGGAGAGGAATATTTAGTGTATTTTGACCTTTAGAATTAGTTTAAGAGTTTTCTTTATGTGATGTATAGTTATGGTCACTTAGATATTGTATATTTTGATAAAGTTGTATTTAAGAAATCAAACATCATATGTGGAGTACTCTACTTCACAGTTCATCATATGTACGTTTTAAAGATTAAAATTTGTCGAAAATATGTGTGAATTATATTATCTTTTATTATAATAATCTTATTTTTCACACATATCTTTGTTAATTTTATTCCAAATTTTTCAAAATTGTTACTAAACTTTTTTTATTAACTTATATAAACTTTTAAATAATTTATGAATACATATGTTTATACATATAATATTTTTATTACGTTGTATAAACTTCAATTTTCTCATAAATACTTATGTTTATATTTATTAAATTTATAATACTTAATCTAGTATTAGAAATATCTTCAATCAAAATTATCAAGAATTACATATTTTAAGGTTTTTTTTAAAAAATAAATAACATGTTTTATTTGTTAGAAATTGATAATCACTCGGCGCGCTTTTTTATTTGAAAAAAAAATTGAATTTCTTAAAGATAAAACTTTCAAATTATCATTAAAAATAAAGGTATAAACACTTGCTTAAGAAAATGCAATAATAATCATATTATTAAAAATTTCTTTATATTTAAAGCAAAACATTGTCCTCAATGTTTGAAAGAGACTCCCTGATAAGTTTGGATAGAATAGTCTTTGGTAGAGAACCACAGCACACTTCATGCATACCCATACGTATAAAGTAGAATTCTCCATCTTCAACTGCGTCTTCATGCACGCACTACGCTAGGACAGAGATTTGAGAGCGGTTTCATTTTGAATTGAAGAGCGTTTAGAACTGTTTTAAAATCTTGCATTATCTGATGTGTTATATTTAAGAGAGCGATTAAATAACTACTCTCAAATGTTAAGATTGAAGAGTAATTTGACACAGAACCGCTATCCAAATTCAAAATATAGATGTAGACCTTGAATTTGAAATTTGAAATTTGAAATTGATTTCTTTTTGAGTTTTCTATTGCAAAGTAAAATTAATTTATCATTATGTTTAAATCAAAATTTGGAATTGATTTCTTTGTGAATTTTCTTCATTTTTATCACAAATCAAAATTGAATCTTAAGTTTATACATTTGGTGGTAACCAAATAGTTCACATCTACATGAACCAAACACAAGTAAATAGAGAAAAAATAGAATAAATTAGTAGGATGATTTTTAACATTATAGAGAGAAAAAGAAAGAAAGAGAGAATGGATGATTTGTCATTAACAAAGAGAAGAAGAAAGAAAGAGAGAATGAAGAAGTACTTATAGATGTAAAAAAAAAAATCAATTTGTTAGCACAGAAAAGATGAAAAAAGCAAGCTAACACAGAATGAAGATGAATCTACAGATGTAGAAAAAAAAACACCAATTGTTAGCGCAGATAAGATGAAGAGAGCAAGCTACCAGAGAATGAAAAGGTACCTACAAATATTAAAAAAAAAACCAATTTGTTAGCAAGAGAAGAAGAAGAGAGCATATTAACTGAAGATAAAGAGAACATAAGAGAGTAGACAAGACAAACAGAAGTTATAGTAAAAGTGACCAGCTTTGTTAGCTAAGAAGAAGAAATGCGCTAAGCGTGTTTTATTTATAAATGACTTTAATGACTTTAAAGAGCAATTTTTTATTAACCACTCTCTAAGAATAAGCTTAAAGAGCAGTTCTTAAGAACCGCTCTCTAATGTGTGACTTTAGAAAGCGGTTAATAGAGAATTGCTCAAAATTATAGTTCTGAGAGCGGTTAACAAAGAATTACTCTAAGAAGTATATATCTGAGAGCTGTTAATAGAGAACCGCTCTTTAAATATATAGTTACAAAGCGATTTTTACTAACCGCTGTCTAAGTTAACACTTCAAAAGCTCATTTCTAGCGTAGTGACAACCGTGCATGATACTAAGCCCGGGCGTGCTTATCAATCGATATATCTTCTAACTAAAATGACACGGAGGTCAGTTTTAGTTTATATATCCCAAGCTTCCTTAAAATAAAATAAGACATAAGGTTAATACTTGCTCCTAAATCACATAAAGCCTTATCAATATGAGTTTTTCTAATAGTATAAGGAATAGTAAAACTCCTTGGGTCCTTAAGCTTAGGTGGAAGCTTTCTCAAGACTATAGTAGAGCACTCTTCACTAAGCTTCATAATTTCATGTGCTCTCAGCTTTCTCTTGTTAGTCAAAATTTCCTCGAGAAATTTAGCATATTTAGGTATTTTGGAGATAGTATTGATGAAAGGCATATTGATGTGCACTTTACATAATAGCTCTAAGAATTTGTTAAACTCTTCATCATAGGGAGGGTGGTCTTGCAACTACTGTGGAAAAGGTATCCTTGACTCATAAAGCCTTGGCTATACAAAAGGCTCTTCTTTCTTTTCTTCCTCAAGCTCTGCACTTGAAGCAAAACCTTGCACCATGCTTGTTGAATGAGCACAGTCGTGCTTATCTAAGCATAATCATGCTTTTATTGCAGAAGGAGTATGTTCATCATTAAGCAAGGGCGTGCCTGTAAAAGGAGCATGGACATGCATGTTCTTCTGTTCTGCGATTCTTGCACCTTCTTCCTACTTTTTGCAACATTCTTTGATTTAGAAGACTAGTGATTTGTTCTAATTGATAGAATTTATGTTTTCCAACATTTAATTTATACTATTTTACACTAGTGTGCGCCTCTAAAATATTTTATTTTAAATTAATGCTATATCAGTTCTATAAATAATTGATATATAAAGTTTTTTTTCTACAATCGATGTAAAAAATATATTCTACATCAGTTGTTTTTGGAACTGATATTGAAAACACTAGTTCTTTCTCCAAATTTCCTGCGACAATCATCGATACACTGAGTACTACTTGGACAGTCATCTGAGAGCTTTCGATCACACATTCTTCCTGCCTCTGCCACTTTCATCATCCCTTCATTTTCTGCGGCACATATTCAAACCAAATATTCAATATTAAATTAAGAATCTCAACCATAAAAACTTATTCAATTGTAAACATAGACCAGTGGATAGAGAGTAAATGAAATACAAAATATACCAATCCCAACAGAAAGAACAAGCAAAACGATCAAAACTAAATGATGCTTTTCATGTTTGATTTGAGAGCAATGTAAGCCTAGCCTTTAAATCAGTTTCTGACTTGTGATTTTACTTGAGCCTGCCTATAAATATATATAACAGTGAGCATGCATGAAATGTTATTTATAAATATTTAAGAATTATGTTATTTAAATATATATAACAGTGAGCATGCATGAAACTCAATCTACTTTTATATCTATTATATACGAGAGTTTACTATTTAAAAATTCAAACATTAAGTAAAATTATTTTTCTTTAGAGTAAAAGTTGTTACTGAACTTTTCTTTATTATAATATATAAAATTTTAGATATTTTATGAATCCATATTTTTACATTTATAAAACTTTAATTATTACTCTATATAAACTTTAACTCTTTTTTATAAATACTTATGTTTATGTTTATTAAATTCATGATACTTAATCTAATATTTATATTATTTTCAATCAAAGTTAGTAATTATATATTTTTAGTTTCTTGAAAAATACATTTGTTTAATCAAAGTTAGCTTCATTTGTTTTGTAACACCTTTATTTTATTATTAAATTTAAGAAATAATATATATATATATAAGAGAAAAATAAAAATAAATTTATTTATATTCTTAATGAAAGATTCAACAAAAATTTAAAACTTTCATCATCATTACTTAATTCATAAAGTATACCATTACTTAATTCATAAAGTATACCATTATTCAAAGTGATAAAAGTAGACATTTATCAATCTATTTAAGTTACAGATACAGAATAAATTTACATCAAAACTATAAGAAAAAAAAATGTATATTTACTTTTGTTCAATTATAAAAGTTTAATAATTATAAATTATGATTCCAAAAATATATTAAGACTCATTTATATAATTTATAAAAGAATTAAAATACTCTAAATTCTAATAAATACTTTATTTCTATATCAAAATACTGAGAACACGATCTTAAACAAATGTATAGCTGTAAGCATACTTGAAATATTATTTTCTAGATATTTAAAAAATGAGTATTTAAATATGTTTATTAATTTATAATACATTTACTAAACTTATGTTGAATTTGTTTTCAGGAAAATCTTCATATTTTACACTATTTTAACTATTATTGTGTCTATTTTTTCATGATTTTCTCGTTCTTTCATTATAGTATATATTTTGCTACATAAACATAAACTCAACAACTTTTATATATATTTTTTGATTGAATTTATATTTACATAAAAATATCTAAAATTTTATGCATTATTATAAAGAAAAGTTGAATAATAATTTTGACTTTTAAAAAAATATTCTATTGAATATTTGAATTACTAAATAGTAAATTCTCGTATATATATATATTGTTTAATAATTTAAGCATTTAATAGAATTACTTTTCTTTAGATTCACAATTGTTATTTAACTTTTCTTTATTGTAATATATAAAATTTTAAATATTTCATAAATCTATATATTTATTGTACCTATTAGGGTACTCGGTACCGAGTACCTCTTAGGTATTCGGTACCGAGTACTCTCCAAACCAGATACTCCTTAAGGTTCTCAGGTCTTGGTACCGAATAGTCACCTTTTATCACGTTTATTAAATAATTAATATGCATTAGTACTAATCCGAAGTGATAACGAGGATTATACCTAATCAAGAGGATAATCAATAAGGCCTAAGTCATCCAGGCCCATCAGCCCAATACAGTGGCTATAAAAAGGGAAGTAAACAGTACATTATTCATCCTGATGTCATTCTTACTAAATATAGCAACCTTGCTTACGTAAGACCGAACACTTACTTTACCATCGGAGTGCCTTTGCAGGTACCCTCCCCCACCTCGGTTGACAAAACCTCGGGCAGACCGAATACTTCCCAAGACGAAAGACCGAAGACTGCCCTAAGATCGTTATCCGGAGTCCGAAGACTAAGGAGTGTTCTATCATCCAGGAACATTTTGGCGCCCACCGTGGGGCTCGAACCCTCTATTAGCAGAGATATTATGGTGCTTACAAGAAGTCAACAAGAAGAACCTACCAGGCCAAGAGAAATGTTGTATGACGGCGATACTACCCCCAACCAACAACCCGAAGTGGTAGTAGAGAGGATGAGCCAGGAAGACCTCTCTTCCGTCATGAGACAGATGAAAGCCGAAATAACCGAGCTGCAGGAACAGAGAGAGAAGGATGCACTGGAGTTATCAGCATTGAAGAGAGAAAATGCTAATCTGAGAAGTGAGATCAGATCGTACATACCAACTCATACAGCTCCAATTTCTCAAGAACAAGGAGATTCCTCTGCTCTGCAAGTTGCAAAAACAAAAGCTCCACCCCCAGTATCTGAATCAGACAGGTCTGGCCGAAATCCCTTCACAAGCTCTATCATGGAGGCAAGACTGCCCGAGGCCTGGAAAGGTCTAGTGTTAGAGAAGTATGATGACACAACTGATCCCGAAGAACATGTAGACATTTTCTCCACCCAAGTTGGTCTCTACACTGACGAAGATGCACTCATGTGTAGACTATTCCCGATATTTCTCAGGGGACCAGCGCTAAGCTGGTTCACCCGACTTCCCCCCTCTTCGGTTGACTCATTCACAACTCTTATCACACGCTTTAAGCTTCAATTTGCTACAAGTCGGCCACATCAGTGGACCTCCATAGCATTGGTGAATATCCGTCAAGAAAAAGGAGAAACTCTTAGGGCATTCATGGATAGATTTGGTAAAGTCGCCCTCTCCATCCGAAACCTGGAACCAGCTGTGGCTATGCATCACCTCTCCACAGCCCTTAGGCCGGGACCCTTTGTCAATAGTATCTGCAAAAAGCCTCCAGCGGACTTAGATGAACTCAGGGTCCGGGCAACGAAATACATGCAGATGGAGGAACTGGCCGAATACCGAAGCCAGCTGAGAACTGATCAAGGCTCCAGCCGAAGAGACAATGAAAGAAATAACCTCCTAAAGAATAAAGAAAAAGAAAAAGGACTTGTCACTGACAGGGTCAACAGAGGACCTCGGTATACAAGTTACACTCCCTTATACACCAACAGGACAAAAGTGCTAGACCAAGCACTTAACACAGAAATAATGACCATGCCAAGAAGAGCAAATACCCCTCCCAGAGCTGACAAGACGAAAGTATGTAAGTATCATCGAAACAGGGGTCATAATACCGAAGAATGTGCAGCACTCAAGGATCGGATTGAGGATTTAATTAAAGCTGGTCATCTTCATAATTTTGTGGCCCATCCTCCTTCCCGAGGTGATAATCACCGAGGTCCCAGACATGAAAGACAAAGAAGCAGGTCTAGGGAACCTCAAAGGCGGCCATACGAACCAGAGAACCAACCCCGCCGAATTATTAACACAATAGCCGGTGGCTTTGCAGGTGGAGGCGCCACCAACTCGGCTAGAAGACGACATCTAAGAAATGTGAGATCAGTAAATCACATCTCTTTAGGTAGTCGGGTCCGCATCCCCCCAATTACATTTACAGACCAAGATTTTCAAGGAGTAGATCCCGTACAAGATGATCCTATGGTCATAAGTGTAGATATTAATAATTGTACAGTCAAGAAAACTTTGATAGACCAAGGTAGCTCTGCCGACATCTTGTATTGGAAGACTTTCCAACAAATGGGCATACCAGAAGAAGAACTCAGAGAATACCATGAACCTTTGGTCAGGTTTGCAGGGGAGCGAGTTGAAACCCGAGGATGCATTGATTTATATACCTTGTTCGGGTCTGAACGAGAAGGGAAATGCATCAAAATCACTTACCTGGTGGTGGAAGCCAACACTTCCTACAACATACTCCTCGGACGCCCTTCTCTCAACAAATTGAAGGCCGTAGTTTCAACTCCACATCTGGCTATGAAGTTTCCATCAGACCAAGGACGGATTGTAACTATTCATGCTGATCAAAAAACTGCCCGAGAGTGTTACTTTGCAAGTCTTCGGGTCAGACCGACACCTCAGGGGGATGTGAATATAGTATCCCCTGAACTCAGCAATGATATGAAAGATGTAGAGCTTGATCCTAGGATTGATGAGGGCCCTCGAGTAGAACCAAATGAAGAAAAGAAACCAGTGCAGCTAGGCGTCCTTCAAGGACAGAACACATACCTCGGCGTCGGTTTAACCGTTCCAGAACAAGATATCATTCATGAAGTATTGTGGAAGAATAAAGAATTCTTTGCATGGACCGCTGACGATATGCCTGGCATCAATCCAAGTTTTATGTGCCATCACCTATCTGTATACAAAAATTCTCGGCCGATAGCACAAAAGAAGAGAAAAGTCAGAGGAGAAAGAGCCAAGGCAATTAAAGAGGAGACTGGCAAATTGTTAAAGGAAAATTTTATCCGAGAAGTCACGTATTCTACCTGGCTAGCGAATGTAGTCATGGTAAAGAAAGCAAATGGAAAATGGCGGATGTGCACAGACTTCACGGATTTAAACAAAGCTTGCCCAAAAGATGCCTACCCTTTATCGAACATTGACAAATTGGTTGATGGAGCAGCAGGAAATAAATTCTTGAGCTTTCTGGACGCATACTCCGGATATAATCAAATTCGGATGTATCGACCAGATGAAGAAAAAACAGCCTTCATTACAGAATCGGCCAATTACTGCTACAAGGTAATGCCATTCGGTTTAAGAAACGCCGGAGCTACCTATCAACGCTTAATGGACAAAATCTTCAGCAAACAGATCGGCAGATGTATGGAAGTTTACGTTGATGACATGGTGATAAAATCTACCACCATACAAGAACACCAAGCACACCTTGCCGATGTGTTTACCGAAGCGCGCAGGTGTAACCTCAGGTTTAACCCAGAAAAATGTGTCTTCGGTGTTTCAGGGGGAAAGTTCCTTGGCTTTATGCTATCAGAAAGAGGAATCCAGGCCAATCCAGACAAGTGTCAGGCTGTAATAAGTATGAAAAGTCTGAGCTCCACCAAAGAAGTCCAAAGATTAGTAGGACGAATGGCAGCCCTATCTCGGTTTCTACCTAAATTAGCCGAAATAGCTCGTCCATTCACTACACTACTGAAAAGGGCACAGAAATTCCAATGGACCGACGAATGCGAGAAGGCCTTCCAACATTTCAAGTCTATACTAGCAACACCGCCAATCTTGTCTAAACCAATTAGTCAAGAAGATATCATTGTTTATCTGGCAGTATCACCAATGGCCATCAGCTCGGTATTAATGCAAGAAACTCCCGACCCCATCCTCCTATATTTTACCAGTCGTACACTACTCGGTGCAGAGACTAGGTATCAAATAATTGAGAAGGCAGTCTTGGCCTTGGTACATACAGCTCGGCGTCTTCGACATTATTTTCAAGGATACCGAATTGTCGTCAGAACCGACTGCCCAATCGGCAAAATGCTGAGAAAACCTGAGCTGGCAGGAAGAATGATGGCATGGGCGGTTGAACTATCCCAATTTGACATACGTTTTGAAGCAAGGGGCGCCGTCAAAAATCAAAATTTGGCCGAATTCATTAATGAGCTACATCCGGACCAAAAGACGACTACTGATCAATGGACTTTATACGTAGATGGATCATCAAACCGACATGGAAGTGGAGCCGGAATCATCCTAAAAGGACCAAATGGGGTCACCTTGGAACAATCGCTACGTTTCGGCTTCAAGACCTCCAACAATCAAGCCGAATACGAAGCACTGCTAGCCGGACTTCGTTTGGCTCAAGAGATAGGGATTAAGAGAATAACCTGCCTCAGTGACTCTCAGGTGATAACTTCCCAAATTTCAGGGAATTATCAAATCAAGGATAATACACTGCTATATTACTTCCATGAATACCAGAAACTGCGCGCAACTTTCGACGAAGTAGCAGTCCAGCACACACCGAGATCCTCTAATGAAGAGGCCGACCGACTAGCTAAGCTCGCAAGCACTCGTCAGCCTGGACAACTTCAGAGTATCATCCAGCAGAAAATAGCTGAGCCAAGTATACTGAAGAAAGAATGTTTTTACATAGACAATCCGGCCGATTGGAGAATAGATATTATCCGATATCTCAACACTAATGAGCTTCCTACAGACCCAGATAAGGCAAAAAAGATAAGAGCTCAGTCCGCGAAATACACCATGATCGGCCAAGAACTATATAGAAGGGGAATCTCCACCCCTTTACTCAAATGTCTCGGCAAGGATCAGGCCGAATATCTACTCAAAGAAATTCATGAAGGAATATGTAGTACACATTCCGGCGGACGAACAACAGCCCTGAAGATTATTAGGGCCGGATATTATTGGCCGACACTCCTTCAAGATGCAGATCAATTTGTGAAAAAATGCATACCCTGCCAACAACATGGTCCCCTGATTCATCAACCAGCTGAAAACCTCCATTCGGTTGTCACACCTTGGCCCTTTGCCATTTGGGGGATGGATCTGCTCGGACCTTTCCCCATAGCAAAGGGGCAATGTAAGTTCTTGATCGTTGCCATTGGTTACTTCACTAAATGGATCGAAGCCGAGCCCCTTGCAACTATAACGGTCAATAATGTTCAGAAGTTCATATGGAAAAACATCATCACCCGTTTCGGCATCCCTCATGCCATAGTCACCGATAACGGCCTTCAATTTACGGATCGACACTTTAACGAGTTCCTGGAAGGGTTACATATCAAGCATCGACTAGCGTCAGTCGAACATCCCAAGCTAACGGACAAGCCGAAGCTGCTAACAAGGTTATTCTCAGGGAACTAAGACGACGTCTAAGCTCAGCAAAAGGTGAATGGGCCGAAAAGCTCCTTGAAATCCTTTGGGAATATCGGTGTACCCCTCAATCTTCAACTAAGGAAACACCATTTCGGCTAACATACGGTGCCGAGGCCATGGCACCTGTCGAAATCGGCGAGCTATCCCTTAGAAGACAGCAATTTAATGAAGAAAACAATTCGGAAGCTTTGACAGTCGGCCTTGATACCATCGAAGAAATCCGGGAACATGCAGCCATAATGAACGAAGCAAGCCGACGAATAATGACAAAGAATTTTAACTCAGGCATTCGGCCTAGGCATTTCATTCAAGGCGATCTCGTTTGGCGAGCAACTGGAGAAGCTAGACGAGATAAGAGACATGGTAAGCTCTCGGCCAATTGGGATGGACCCTTCAGAATAATGGAAAACTTGAAGAACGGATCATACCGCTTGGAAACATTGGAAGGAGACCTAATTCTAAGAACGTGGAACATTTCTCATCTCAAACGTTGCTTCAGTTGATTGCATGAATGTAAATATAAATTCAAGTGCACTCTTTTCCTCACTTGGGTTTTCTCCCCTTATAAAAACGTGAAAAGAGGTTTTCCCAAGAAGGTTTTTAATGAGGCACTACTCTAATGAAATTCGTCTGTTCAAGGCAACTACTTATTCGGTCTGTTAAATTTATTCCCTCCCGAGATCCACTTCGGCTAAGGTTGAGTAAAAATATTAAAACAATTCCCTCCCAAGTCATATCTCGGCCAAGGTTGAATTTAATTTATCTAAGCGATTCCCTCCCGAGTTACATCTCGGCCAAGGTTGAATTTAATTTATCCAAGTTATTCCCTCCCGAGATCCGTCTCGGTTAAGGTCGAATTATTAATCTTATTAAGGCGATTCCCACCCGAGACCTATCTTGGCTAAGGTTGAATTCCAATTTATCAAGTTTATCTCACTATTCGGTTAATCACTTCAATCTTATTACCTTTAAGTTATTTCGTTTGATGTTAGAAATTAATTGGGCAAATTCCAAGTTCAGTATGCAAGGTATTTCGGTCGACCACAGCAACAAAATTAAAAAAGTCAAATACAGAGTTCCCATGAATACTTCGTCATTTATTGATATTAAGAAAAATACAACAAAAAGAAAAGCGAAATACATAAAATCAATCAACAACATTAAGGGACTCTTCAGGGCCGTCGGCGGGAGGAGCAGTTTCAGGAGCACCAGTGTCCTCGGCTTCACCCGATTCCACTTGGCGAGGAGCAAGGAGATCTGGCTCAAGGTCGTCGGCCACCTCATCATAGCGAAGGAATTTTCCTTGGAAAAAATCCCTCGTTGTATCAAATTGAAAACCGGAAGGTATTTCCCCGAACTGTCTAGCCTGCCGAACAGCATGATAGAAGCCTGCTTCATGCTCAGCATAAATCAGTTCGTTACTTTTGACCTCCAAGGCCTTCATTTCGGCCTCGCACCGCTCCTTAGTCCGCCTCTCCCGTGCCAAAGCATCGGCTAACTCCAGACCTTTAGCCTTCCTGTCGGCCTCAGCAGTCTTCAGCTTTTTCTCCATATCCTCGACACGTGTATCTCTGATACGAAGATGTTCTTTAAGCTGACCCACTTCCGTTTCCAGGGCCTTGTTGGTCTCAGAGAGATTTAGCTGCACCTCCTCGCACTTGGCCAATTTTTCTTTAACTTTTTCAAGCTCAAGCATAGGCTCAAGCGCCAAAGATCGAGCCATAACCCCGGCTCGGGAGAAGAACTCGCAGAACCAATCCCACATAGCCCTCTTGTCTTGTTCGCTTACTATCTTCTTCCCTGATTCTGAAAGAAGACGAGGTGGGAGTAGGCGAGAAGGATTCACCCCCTCGGCGAAGAACTTCTTGGACATAACCTCGGGAGGAATGGTTACCTCCCGAGAAGTCTCTCCCGGTCCGGCAGCGGGTTCAGCACGCGCCTGCTTCTTCTTTGGCCTCGATTCGGCCTCTTTTACCTTGCCCTTGCTTTTTCTCTTTTGAAGATCCCCTTCAGCCTGATTGTAATCTCAGGGAGGAGACCGAGCAGTGGCCCTCTCGGCCAAGCGATCCACTTCGGGATGACGATGTTGATCAATTGTCATCCCCTCCGGCATCCTTTGCTTTAATGCTTGACGGTATCCCATTTTGGAGCCGAGATGTGCCATTAGAGCTGCATCAAAAAAGAAAAGTCAAATCAATTCAAGGCATCCTAGAAAAATATACTTAGAAAAATTACCTACCATTCAAGTCCATCCGAGGATTTGAGGACTTGAGTAGCAAAATCAGCCCTCGGGCGGGAATTTCCCGAGGAAGGGTCTTAATGTATTGAAGAGCTGACAGCTCCTCGGCTGTCAGCATATCCTCGGGCACCACATCATATCGGCGAGGTACCCGAGTCCAGTGAAAAGGAAACAAAGGAGTCCCTTCTCGGTCGTAAAAGTAATTTTTCCCCCCCTCAAGATGAATAAAGACCTTAAAAAACCCAGTCTTAAAACCTTTGAAGGAGGAAGTATAAGGTTTGAAAAGAGGGAAATCGGGCTGGCGGAACAAGAAAATCCACCGAGCTTTATCTGAAGGACGAGTACTAAAGAAATGAAGAAAAAGGTTGGTGGTCGGCTCTATATAATGAAATTTACAAAGGATCCTAAAGGCTTGCATTGCTGTCCACCCATTCGGATGAAGTTGAGTGGGGGCTACGTTTAAAACACGTAAAACCCCCATTTGAAAGTCATCTAAAGGAAAAACTACTCCTAACTCTTTGAAAATACAATCATAAACGTAAAATCCTCGTTCCAAACCGAACTCGGCGCCTAAGCATACTAGATTAGGGTTCGGCGTGCCATCCCCTCGGCAGCACTCAACTTCCATAGGATAAGGGTCCTCGTTTTCAAACAAGCAAACCCTATTTAGCCTTAAGAAACGCCTCAAGTCGTCGTTCCGCTGGTAATTAGAGAAGTAAGATACCACTTCTCCGTCCACCCACTCATATCCGGGAATTGTACATGGTGGACACTTCGGCCTCTCCCTAATTGGACTGGCATTGAGTACCATTTCTTCAGCGGAAGCAGAGGACTCGGCAGGTTCATTACATTCACCTATAGCTCTAATGGGCTCTTCGGCCTCGTCCACTACAATTCTAACAAAGGACTCAGCCCTATCCCGGTCCTCGGCCCTATCCGACAAAGAATCTTCCCATTCTATTTAATTCACCATCTCGGCTATAAAGAATTATACCTTGAGAAGAGTTTAATATGAGAAGAAGAGCTCGGTTTTAAAGACAAAGAACTCGGTGCACAAGAAAATTATAAGACTTCGGTACAGAGCAAGAGGTAAAATTAAGCAGGGACCACACTCCTCTTTTATAGAACAAAGGGTTTCGGGCAAATGAAGAGTCGCGTCCAATCTCAGCCGTTAAGATCATCAATAGATCAACGGTTATCAAAAGAGTAACTCTTCAGATCTTGGTGAACAATAAATGCAAAACCCTAAAAGCATCCCCAACTACCAAAACATCTTCCCCCCAAAATCATCTCTCCCGCTCATTGCACCGAGACCGAGATCTGGATAATAAGCTTCTTCAAATCTCTAAAATCTTTTGAGGCTTCGGGGGCTAGTGTACCTATTAGGGTACTCGGTACCGAGTACCTCTTAGGTATTCGGTACCGAGTACCCTCCAAACCAAATACTCCTTAAGGTTCTCAGGTCTCGGTACCGAATAGTCACCATTTATCACGTTTATTAAATAATTAATCTGCATTAGCACTAATCTGAAGTGATAATGAGGATTATACCTAATCAAGAGGATAATCAATAAGGCCTAAGTCATCCAGGCCCATCAGCCCAATACAGTGGCTATAAAAAGGGAAGTAAACGGTACATTATTCATCCTGATGTCATTCTTACTAAATATAGCAACCTTACTTACGTAAGACCGAACACTTACTTTACCATCGGAGTGCCTTTACAGGTACCCTCCCCCACCTCGGTTGACAAAACCTCGGGCAGACCGAATACTTCCCAAGACGAAAGACCGAAGACTGCCCTTAGATCGTTATCCGGAGTCCGAAGACTAAGGAGTGTTCTATCATCCAGGAACATTTATATTTATAAAATTTTAATTATTACTCTATATTTATATTCATAATACTTAATCTAATATTTGTATTATCTTCAATCAAAGTAGTTACATATTTTTAGTTTCTTAAATAAAAATTGTTTAGTCAAAGTTATCTCCATTCATTCTTCTTAAAATTTATAATATTTTCAAATACTTTCTTACACAATCAATTAAACTTTAAATGTTATTTATAGATATTTAAAAACTGAGATATTTATATATGGTTATTAATTTAACATATATTTACTAAACTTGTGTTAACTATTATTTTATCTATTTTCTTTAATTTTAGTAAGATCTCTATATTTTAAATTATTTTGACTAGAACTATCAAAATGGGTTAAAGTCTTGAGCCCTATCCCACTTAACCTCTTATATGTTTCTATTTTTTTTTTAAAGCTTTATAGTTGGTGAGTTAGTTTTGGTCCTAAGTCTCAGTATAAAAAAAAATGTGGGATAGAATCAAGGTTAGAGACGGATTAGCCCACTTATTTCTAAAAGTAATTAATAATTATTATATTAATTATTTATGATATTAATTAAATTATTTTATTTTAATAAATTAAATTTTATATTTTAAATATAAAAATTAATTTCAAAATTAAAAAATATTTGTTTGATATATTAAAATTTTATCATAAAAATATTAAATATAATTATATTAAAAATATTATTTAATTTAATTTAATTTTTGCATTTAGTTAATTTTTTTAATGAAATTTAATATAGTACATCAATAACTTATTATTTTAATTAAAAATTAGTAATAAATATTTTGAACTAAACAATAATTACATGATAAAATAGTTTTTATAAAATGTTATTTAATAATTATTTTAGTAAATTTAATTAATTCTCATATATTTTGATATTATTTAATAACTTTTAATAATTATGCCTCAGATTAAGTTTATATATATGTTTATTTTGAAAATAAATATAACTACGCAGAATCTTAAATTATTATTTCAATAAATTTTATATAGATGTAGATAGATTTTTTTATTAAAAAAATATATTTGTTAATATATATATTTAAAATTTAATAATTAGTAAATATTTATATAAATCAATAAAAAAATTAAATAATTAGTTAATTTATTAATTTATATATAATATATAAGTATATATTTTAATTTATTGTATCAGAAATATTCTTTTATATTACATCTAAAGTGTAGTTAATTTTATATATATTTATTGATTTTAAATAATACATTAATGAAGCAAATAAAATTAAATATTTTATAATTATTTTATTTTTTAATTTAATAGTTCTTATTATTGTCATATTATATATATATATATATATATATATATATTGCATTGAGTTTAAATTTTTATTTTAATTTTTATCACAAATTTTTTATTAAGATAAAAGTTTAGAAATAACAGTTATTTTAATTTAAATATAAATTCTATTAAATTAAGATGAACCAAAATTTAAATCTACAAATATTTATTAATTTCTATTGTGCTCACATATTATTTTTCTGCATCCATGAATTTTATATTATAAATTATTTTATGTATACAATTTTTACAATGATGATATTTATTTATTTTTTTAAATAATAATTTTTATTTAGCTTATTTAACAAATTTTGTGAGTTTTATTTTTTTAATTATTTTTATGTGTTTATTGTGAATTTATTTATTGAATATAAAATAACACAAATAAAATATGATCTTCATAAAAAAATTAAAAACTAAAAGCTTTAATACTTTTATAATTTTATAAAAATAAATCAAGAAAAATAAAAATATAAAAATTTCATAATATAAAAATATTTATAGTTAATCTCAAATAATATTTGAAAAATTATTTATAAAATTATATAAAATTTGTTATAATTATTTAATAATTATCAATAACACAGATAAAAATTAAAAAAATATGCAAATTAATTTGATAATAAATAATTATATTTTCATTAATATTATTCAATAACAATAATTATTATAAATATTTAATATTATACAAATTTATTTTTTTATATTTTTTAAGCAATTTTATTAGTCTACAAATTTATAATAGAAAATGTCATATGAAATAAACATTTTTAATAAATATTTTAATAATTATTGCAATACATATTAATTTTTTTAAAATCTAAATTATATAAGAATAGATAAATTTGTTTGGCTCATAGAGCCCCGACCGTAATCCTGGCTCACATGATTTTTTAATTCATAGGACTTTTAATTTAATAGACTTCTTAATCTCAATCCATAAAACTTTTTAGTCTCGATCCACATGGACTAGGGCTAGGATTAGAGTTAAACTAAATGGACTTTTTGACAATTCTAATTTTAACTATTATTGTGTCTATTTTTTCATAATTCTCTCGCTTTTTCGTTATAACATATATCTTATTATGTAAACTTTATGTATCTTTCACTACAATGATATTATTTTGACTTCACTTCTTTCTTAATTCTATTTTAAGTTTTAGAGATCGAAATATTATTAAACTTTTTCTTTGTTAACTTATATAAACTTTTAAATTTTATAGCTTTTTTATGTTGTATAAACTTCAATTTCTTCATAAATATTTATGTTTATATTTATAAAATTCATAATACTTAATTTATTATTAAAAATATCTTCAAATAAAATTATCAATAATTATATATTTTAAGTTTCTTGAAAAAAAAATATGTTTTATTTGTTAGAAACTAAAAAGTTCATCACTTCCATCTATTTTTTAAAAAATTTATAATAATCTCAAACATTTTTCATACAATTCTTTATTTATTTAATTATAACAAATTTATTTTTAATATCTGAATATCTTTTACTTTTCTTTATCCACGAGAATATCGTATATATAAAACTAGAATACTTTTTGACATTTTTTAAATTATATTTATATTTACTTTAAAATAAAATAATGTGCATTACATGAAGTACTAAACTTGTTATTATAATATTTTCATAAAATAATAATAATAATATAGGATATTTTATAAAATATTAGCTGTAATATTATTTTATCATCACATGAGAATGAATTTATTACATGTAAAATAAAACAATTAATAAAAAAATTTTAATAATTATTTTCTTAATGTCGTATGTATGCTACTGCCAAATGTAATAAAAATAAAAAATAATATAATTGTGTAAATCATATAATTAAAAAAAACATATCAATCAACTTTCTAGCCATAAAAACAACAATAATAATATTTTTATTATAATATAAATTTTACATTATTATTAGCCAAAGTTAGCAAAAATTAAATTTTTTATTTCTTACAAAAAAAACATTTATTTAGCTAAAGTTATCTCCATTTATTATTTTCTTTCTTAATATTTGTAATATTTTCAAATACTCTCTCTCACAATCATTTGTTGAGTTAATTATTATAAATTTATTTATAATATTAATAAAAGAGGCAAAGCTATTTATTGATCTAATTTCACTTTAAAATCTTTTAATCTTTATAATATCTAATAATGTCTCGTCTTTATGAAATTGTGTTCTTTAATTAATAAATTATATATTTATTTATTTTAAAATAAAATATTTATACATTGCACAAATTACTAAACTATTTATTATATATTATTTTTATAAAATTATAATAATTTAAAATATTTTGTAAAATATTACTCCGTTAGTTACATGTTTATTGTGAAAGTTTATTCTCTTCTCACATTTAAGTAGACTTCACTTTTAGAAACAAACATGAGAAACAACTATTAAGGAATTAGGAAAAGATAGAAAGAAATATCGAGAAAAAGATAATTTCAATTTATTCAAATCCACTGCTCGTTACATAATACAATTATTCTTAAGGACAAAACATTAACATGGGATGCGGCATATGCAGCTTTGTATGTTACTACACTTACCACTTGCTTTTTCTCCAAATAGTGTGCGACATTCATAGTTACACAAAGCACTACCTAGACATTGATCAGCCAGCTTTCGATCACACATTTTTTCTGCCTCCACCACTTTCATCATCCCTTCATTTTCTGTGTCACATATTCAATATTAAATTAAGAATCTCAACCTCAAAAAATTATTCAATTTAAATGAAATACAAAATATACCAATCCCAATGGAAAGAACAAGCAAAACGAACAAAACTAGAGTGATGCTTTTCATGTTTGATCTTAGAGCAATGTAAGCCTAACCTTCAAATCAATTTTTAACTTGTGATTTTACTTGAAGTTATGATAAATATATATAGTTGTGAACCCACATGAAATATTATTTATAAACATTTAAAAAATATGTTATTTATATATACTTATTAATTTATAATATATTTACTAAACTTGTCTTGACTAATATTTTGTTCATTTTCTCTTGTTTTTAATGAAATTTTCATATTTTATATTATTTTGACTATTATTTTGTCTGTTTTCTTATGATTTTATTGTTTCTTTATTATAATATATATTTTATTAGATAAACATAACTCAATCGAACCTTTACAAGAGTCTATTGTTTAGGAATTCAAGCATTAAGTAGAATTACTTATTTTTTTAGAGTAAGAGTTGTTACTGAATTTTTCTTTATTATAATATATATAAAACTTTAGATATTTTATGAATTTATATTTTTACATTTATAAAATTTTAATTATTACTCTATATAAATTTCAACTCCTTTTAATAAATACTTATGTTTACGTTTATTAAATTTATGAAACTTAATTTAATATTTGCATTATCTTCAATCAAAGTTAGTAATTATATATTTTTAGTTTCTTGAAAAAATAAGACGTAAGTTATTATATATATATATTTATTTATAAATAAAATTAAAAAATAGAACTGTTAAAACATGTTTAAATAATAACTTTGTTTAATAATATATTTTTTATATTCTTAATTTATTATTATTAATATTTAATTATTATATATATATTAAGTTTAATTATTTTTTATAATAAAAAAATTATTTAAATATAAATTATATTTTCTTGAAACTAAAATATTATAAAAATAATAAAAAAATAAAATAAAAAATTCAATATAATATATATATATATATAAATTATATTTATACTTATATATAAAAAAAATTTTAGATACGTACACAGCATACAGTCACACACCTAAATATAAATATGTCAAATTTTAAATAATTATTTTAATAAATTTGATATAAATATAGATAAGTTTTTTTTTTGTGAAAAATATAGTTATTAATATATATTTAAAATTTAATAATTAATAAATATTTAGATAAACAAAAAAAAAGTATAAATAAAAAATATTATTAATTAATTTATTAAATTATATATAATATAAAAATATATGTTTTAATGTATAATATCAGTAATATTTTCTATATTATATAAATGTTATAGTGTAGTTAATTTTACATATATTTATTAATTTAAAATAAAAAATTAATCAAATAAATAAAATTAATGACATACTTATTTTTTATTCTTGTTTTATTATTATTTATGATTACTTTAAATATAAATATAAAGTAAATTATTATATTTGTCTCACCAAGTTGAAGAGCAATAAAATTTTTAAACAAAATTAGAACACAATCAAAAGTAAAGAAACTAAAATTTAAAAATAAAATAATAATATTATATTAATTTACTGTTTATATTCTAAATTTTATTATTATTAATATTTAATTATTATATTAATATATTATGTTATAATTTTTTTATTTATAATAAATAAAAATTATATTATATTTAAAACTAAAAATATTTTTACACGATTACATGTGTTTAAATAATAATTTTATTTAATAATAAATTATAATATTTGTTACATTTAAACAAGTTGTATGTTTAAGTCTTTGAATATAATCAAAATTAAATAAATTAAAATTTAAAAATAAAATAATAATATTATATTAATATATATTATATTATATTTTATTATTATTAATATTTAATTATTATATTAATATATTATGTTATAATTTTTTTATTTATAATAAATAAAAATTGTTTAAATATAAATTATATTTTATTCAAAAATAAATATTTTTTGAAAAAATAATAAAAAATAAAATAAAAATTTCAATATAATATATATATATATAGGATCATGTACCAAATAATAATAAATAATATAATTTTAAATAAATTATCTATAATAATATATATTTTTGTAATTTTTCACTGTTTAATTTTTTATTTTTATAAATTTTTTAAGTATGGTGTTTGTTTGGAGGGTAAGTGTACCCATCGATAAGTAATAAAGGGTTCTTAAATTAAGTTTCTGAAATATCGTCCTACAAGGATTGATTTTCAATTACTAAGAATTTTCTAATTCAATTGTTTAAGCTTCAAATATGAAATTAATTAAAAACAAGAATTTATAAAATCAATTATAAAACTAAAAGTAAGAATACACTACACGTCTTGGTTAAACTTATCAGAGAGGAACCTAGGGCGTATGAGTGTTCTCATTCAATTTTTTATGTTATTTTTCTATTTAGATATAAATATGATTTTCTTATGATTACCAATCATTCATACAAAAACTATTAATACCCAATGATCATGCAATATTAATATTCTTTTTTTAAAATTAACATCTCAATGGTCATGCAAGACATTAATTTAAGAAAGCTTAAGGAACTTATGAACTTGTTAATTTAATAACGATTAGAAGAGAAAGATTGGTTTGGTTCACCTAATCCTTTGTCTTGTTTTACCCTATAGATCTATTAATTAACCAAAGTACGGTCGCCTAACAATATAATTAATTAGGATTAAGAAAGAAGCGCAATAGGATAAAATATAATCACATAACGGAAATCAAATTAAGATTCAAACATCAAAATCCCATAAATTCATAAACAATAGTTCTCATATCCCTAGCTATGGACTTAGTTACTCATGCTAAAGAAAAGAACTAAAACATTCATGAATAAAGCCATAAAGAAAAGCAAACTAGAATGAGATGAGTTCCCAGTCTTCAAGTATGATCGCTCGAAACTCCAAGTCTTGCCAAGCATGTGCCAAGGATCCCGTGCAAGAGAGACGAGATGAGAGGTGTATTCCAAAGTCAAAGATAAGATGTCAAAAATGATCTTTCAAAAGATGTTTTCAATGGTGTATCAGGTCTTCCTTTAATAGGGTTTGAAAACCCTAAAAACTTTTCATTATTGGGCTTTTCGCAGATAAGCACGGCCGTGCATGGGCTTGAAGCACTTCCGGGCTTATTGAATGGGTCTGGACATGCTGACTGTTGCGAAGCTCTAATTTTCCATCAATTGGTGCCAAAAATGCGCCTAAAACATACTTGCGGCCTCTTTATATCAAACTGCGTAATTAATAAGTAAATTAGTGTAAAATTCAATTCAAATAAATGTCAAATATGAATAAATAGGCTATAAAAGAGGGCCTAATTACAGACTTATCAGTGTTCATAAAAAAATTTTAAGATACTACATCACGTACCTAAATATACATACATAGAATTTTAAATAATTATTTTTAACGAATTTGACATCGATATTGATAATTTTTTTAATTAAAAAATTATAGTTATTAATATACATTTAAAATTCAATAATTTGCAAATACTTACATAAATAAAAAATTAAATTATTAGTTAATTTATTAATTTATACGTAATATATAAGTATATGTTTTAATTTATTGTATCAGTAATATTTTTCTATATTACATTAATGTTATAGTGTAGTTAATCTTACATGTATTTGTTAATTTAAAATAACAAATTAATGAAGCAAATAAAATTAAATATTTTGTAATTATTTTTTTAATTTAATAGTTATTATTATTGGCATTATATATATATATATTGCATTGAGTTTAAATTTATTTATTTTTTAAAATATAATAAATTTCTTTTAACTGATTCAATAAATTGTGTGAATGTTATTTTTTGTGATCAATTTTATGTATTTACTATGACTTTATTTGTTGAATATAAGATATCTTTAAACAAACAAAATGTGATCTAAAAGAAAAACTAAAATCTTTAATACTTTAATAATTTTTTAAAAGTAAATCAAGAAAATAAACATATAAATTTTTTTAATATGAAGCATTTATAATTAATGCTTAAATAATATTTTAAAAGTTATTTATAAAATATATAGAAAGCATTATAATTATTTAATAATTATCAATAACACAGGTAAAAATTAGAAAAATATATAAACTAATTTGATAATAAAATATTTATATTTTCATTGTAACATGCTTTATGTCAGGTCAGGCCACTTAAATAGGTCAGACTAGGCTGAAAATAAAGACTTTAACAAGTAACAAGCCAGATTCAAGCCTAATATTTATGTTATAGACCTGTTTAGAGTAAAGTCTGGTCTGCCATGGCCTGTTTCTATAACATTCTTATTTTATTCAAAACAATAAGAATATAATTTCAGAATTTATATGAAAATTTAGTTAATTTTATTACCGTTCAAATAAATCACATGAAATCATTATATATTTGGTTTATCTTGTTCAAATGCATGAGAACTTTGAATAACAAAATAATAATAATTAAACAAATTTTAAGAGAAAATATCAAAATAACATGAACATACATTGTGCTCATAATTTACAAGATGTTAATATTTACAAAATATTCATTAAAATATATTAGGACTCTTTTTCAACATTTACAAAATACAAAATATAATAAGTCCTAATGAGTAGCCTATCCATCACGTGACTAAAGAGATACTAGTCATCCTTGTGTTGTTCCTCTATCATCACTATATCATTGGAGTCGAGGTCGTCGTTTGATTTGAGATATAAATCACCATGGTCTACAGTAATCTGGGTACCCGTAATCCACTCAAATGTCCATCGAGATGATCTCCCAAGATGATCGTGGTCATGATACATAAACGGGTAGGTCAATGTTGTTGGGGTCCTCACAGTGCTAGGAAAAATATATACACAAAGCGTATAATGGATTCTACTTGTAGGAAAATAAAAAAGAATGCTAAAAGCTAATTCTATTTCCATCATAATAATGTCACTAGGTACATCATTTACATGTACAACAATCTTAAGGAAACAAAGTCCTTGATACTCATTAAATACATAATTCAGTCTATTAGTTACAGAATTATCTACTAATCTAATCCTCTCAATCGGTGCTGTCATCTTGGTTTTCTGAAATATTTACGTAAGGATGAGTCTCTATTCATATTACCAAGCATACATTCACAATTAGTCACACATTAAAATATAGATAATACAACAATCAATCATGTTACAAAGTCATACTCATATACATGTAATAATCTTTAAGTATTTAACTTATTACTCTTCATCTTTTTCTTAATACTTGTGATTCTCATTTCACTTTCACAGCCCTTGGGATCCCTCAAGGTCTTCCTTACAATAAATAGTTGCTGGAAAGCCGCAGCTACACGGATACAATGTGTGCTGACCCAGCCCCTTTTAGCAAAAGCATAGTCAGAAGTATTAGTTAGGAAACGAGTGTGAGGCCTGTGGTGCTTCTACTCTCACTTATTTTGCGCAATTCAAGAGGAGCATTCACCACCCTCATTTCTGCAAGATTTCTCAGTTGTCTCCATCTTCCACACTCCCAGTGTACCTCTGAACTATCCATACTCATCCTTATCATATTCCATTCTCATTTAATTTCTCTTTTTATATTTCTCATCCCATCTCTATATTTCTTACCATCTATTTATTAATATATTATTTATACTTTTATCTCTTTCTTTTACTCTAGTTCATTATTATATCACACATAAATCAACCATTATCGAGAGTTAGTCCTCTCGGACTCAGTCCACCATGTACATGCATATACAATAAAAAATAAAAATTATACACCTTATCAAACATCACAAAACAGGCTTCAAACATAACAAAAACATGTTCTCATCCAACAAATACTTAAAATCATACATTTCATCACAACATCTTCATGAATACAAGCATACCACTCCCTTAGTAACAAAATAGTGCTATACTTACCTTAAAATAGAAGTCTAGTAAAGGGTTTTCGAAGGATGTTGCTTAAAGTGAGGTTCTTCCTAAATATCACAAGAGATCTCATTTAGGAAAGGAGAATCAAGAAAATAACCAAAGGAATGGTGAACCAAGCTTGAAGAACTTACCAAAGAATAAGAAAAGTGAACTTCCAAGCTTTGATCGGAGAAAGGTTGAGATTTTTCAAAGATTTGCTGAGAAAATGAAGAGAGAAGTCAGAGAGAACGTATAAGATTGTAACTTGGATTATAATCCAAATTTCTCAACTTGGAAACTCTTAAATACCCCTCAACTCGTAACATTCTCGCTACGATGAGCCAATCCTCGTTATAGCGAGACCTTCTCTCGCTACAGCGAAAAAACCAAATAAAATTGTACTTTGCTATCTATCATTTTAGTTGCAGTGAGAGCAAGGACTTCAAGTTCCTTGTTGCTCTATCATGTAGGCTCATAGTAAGTCTTCAAGATTTTGGATGGTTAGCTCTGTTTGTCCATCGGTTTGAGGATGATATGCTGAACTAAGTTTCAACTAAGTCCCCAATGACCTTTGTAAGCTTTTCCAAAATTTAGAAGTGAATCTTGAATCTCAATTAGACACGATGCTTGTAGGCACTCCATGTAGGCTAATTATCTCCTTGGTATATAGCTCTGCTAGCCTCTCCAGCTCATACTTCATGTTGACTGGAGGAAAATGAGCAGTCTTGGTCAGTATGTCTATAATCACCCATATCGCATCATAATTTTGCTTGGTCTTTGGAAGAATGAACACAAAGTCTATGGAGATATCATCCCACTTCCACTCAAGAATTTCTAGTGGTTGTAATTCTCCTGACATACAGTGCTCCATCTTTGACTTTCTGCAAGTCAGACATTTCGCCACGTACTCTGCTATCTCCTTTTTCATCCCATACCACCAAAAGTTCTTTTTTTGATCTTGGTACATCTTTGTCGCTCCCGGGTGGAAACTCAGTTTACTTTTGTGGTCTTTTTTTCAAAATCATCTGTTTCAACTCTTCGTTTTGAGGAACACACACTCTGTCTCTGAATTTTATTAGTCCATTCGAATCACGACGAAATTTCAAGCTTTTGCCTTCGTCATTCTGGCGCATCATCTCTTGCAAATAGAAATCTTCTTGTTACATAGACCGAACTTGAGCCAGGAAATCGTTACTGACCTTCAAAGTCCTAAGATATAGACTGTTGAGTCGTAGCTCCACCGCTAAGTTCAAATTTCTGAATTCTTCAATCATCTTCCATTCCTTCACCATCATGGCCGAGATATGCAAGGACTTCTACTTAACATGTCTGCAACCACATTTGCTTTTCCTGGATGGTAAGATAATATGAAGTTGTAGTCTTTCAGGAATTCCATCCACCTCCATTATCGCATGTTCATCTCTTTTTGGTCGAATTGGTACTTCAAACTTTTGTGGTCGCTAAAGACTTCGAATCTTGCTCCAAAGAGATAGTGTCTCCAGATCTTCAGTGCAAAGACCACTGCTGCTAGTTCCAAATCATGTGTGGGATAATTGACCTAATGAGGTGGCAATTGCCTAGACGCATACGCTACTACTCTCTCATCTTGCTTCAAAACACATCCAAGACCTTGTCCTGATGCATTGCAGTATACTTTAAACTTCCGTTCAGGATCTGGCAGAATTAACACAGGTGCTGACGTCAATCTCTCTTTCAACTTTTGTAAACTTGCTTCACATTCCTCATTCTAGTCAAAATCCTTTCCTTTTCGCGTCAGCTTCATCAAAGGTAGGACTATCTTAGAAAATTCTTCAATAAACTTTCTCTAATAGTCGACCAATCCTAAGAAACTTAGAGCTTCCATCGAAGTAGTAGGTCTTGACCATTGAGACACTGCTTCAACTTTAGCTGGATCAACCATGATTCCTTTGCGTGATACTACTTGTCCCAAGAATTGTATTTGTGATAACCAGAATTCACATTTCAAAAACTTTGCATATAATTGTCTCTTGCTCAGAATCCGCAACACAATCCTCAGATGCTCGACATGTTCCTCATGACTCTTCGAGTAGATCAAGATAACATCTATGAATATCACCACAAACTGGTCCAGATATTGATAGAAAATTCGTATCATGTAATCCATGAATACTGCTAGAGCGTTAGTCACACTGAAAGGCATAACTAAGTACTCATAATGTCCTTAACGAATTCTGAATGCGGTCTTTGGAATATCTTCATTTTTCACTCAAATTTAATGGTAACCAAATCGAAGATCGATCTTTGAGAATACTGAGCCTCCTCGCAGTTGAACCATCAAGTCATCTGTTCTGGGAAGGGGGTACTTATTCTTAATCGTCACTTTGTTCAATTGGCAATAATACACGCACATTCTCATGCTTCTATCTTTTTTCTTTACTAAGAGCACAGGAGCTCCCCATGGCGATGCACTTGGTCTCACAAATTGTCTCTCCAATAAGTCCTTGACTTGTTTCTTTACTTCGGCTAACTCAATTGGCAACATCTGATAGGGTGCAATGGAGATTGGGCTTGCTCCTAGTATGATATCCATCGTGAATTCAATTTCTCTTTCTGGTGGCAATTCAGTTATGTCATCTGGAAAAACTTCTAAGAATTCGTTCACTACTGGTATATGCTCTACCTTCATACTCTTTTTTGTCTCAGCAGAGAACAATATCATAAAGCCTTGACATTGACCATGTTCATTGAGTCACCCTCATATAGAAGCCTAGGATCTCCTAGCACACTAGTACCGAAGATCAATGTTTTCTCTTTACAATCAAGAAGGACATGATTAGACGATAACCAATTAATTCCTAATACAATGTCCAACTGAGAAAAAGGTAGGCAAATCAAATCTACTAAGAAATTCCTACCATGAATCATCACAGAACAACCCAAACATATGTGCGAGGTTATTACAGACTTATCTTTAAGGATGAATACTATAACATCATATGGCAGAACAGAGACAGACAATTCAAGGCAACGTACACAATCCAAGGAAATGAAAGAATGTGTAACACTAGAATCGAAAAGAATATCAATGAGTATATTTTTCAGGATGCATTTACCTCAGATAAGATCATCAAATTTTGCCGCTTCAGAGCCAGTCATTGCAAACACTTTGCCTTAGACATTGGACTTTGATCCACTACTACTCTTAGGTACTGGCTTGTTGCTCCCACTGACACTTTTGTTCCTTTGGGGTGCAAACCTATAAGCACGAGTTTGATGTCCCATCTTTTCACAGTGACCACATTCAGCAGTTGGCTGTGAGCAGTTTCAGATCATGTGGGGTCCTCCGCATTGAAAGCACTTCAATGGTTCTTGAGGAATATTAGAGTTGTAGCTACCACCTCGCGAGGCGCAATCCAGTTTGTCTGAGATTGAGATAGGCTTGAATAGGGTCTCCTCGGAAATCTTGAGGGCCTTCTATCTTGCCTTGCCAGTCCCCCAATTTTATTGTCCACTGACTTTCCATTGGAGTTTGCTTCATAGACTCGACATATACTTATCAGTGCAAGAAGGTCCGTTACTTGGAATACACTCACCGCAGTGCGGATGTCAGCTTGCAGCCCATTCTCAAATTGGGCACATATATCTTCTTCACTGCCTTTATGTTGGAAATGGGGCCAATATTTCATTAATTAATGAAATTTGGCAACATATTCCCCTACCAACATATTCCCTTGCTTCAGTTCTAAGAATTCCCTCACCTTCTGTTTTTGCAGGTCTCTGGTGAAGTAGTTTCCAGAAAACAAGCTTTGAATGCCTCCCAAGAGATATATCCCTTTTCTTGAGGTAGGGTTTGGCTGGCGAACTTCCACTTGTCTTTAGCTTCTCCACTTATCATGTAAGTGCCATAGCCCACTTTGTGATCTTCACGACAACCCATTGAATTAAAGATCTTCTTTGTATCAGTGATCCATCTTTGAGCTTCTTCTGGATCAAATTTTTCCTCAAACCTTGGAGGGTTATGTTTCGTAAAGGATGATAGTCCCCGGTACTCTGCTGGCTCAGCATCCTGATTCTGTATTAGAGCTTCTAGTACTTGAGTCATGCGGTTCAGGATTTTATTCGTAACTCCCATAATTCTACCTCTACCAGCCATAATTCTATATCGAAAGAAGTTAATCAACTTATTAGTAATCATTATTTGCACCAGTGCACATAAACAATCAAGGTAAACAAATCACACATATTGCTATTTGGAAAACCAAATAGGCTATTCTAACAATCAATCAACTCATATTCTTGTTAAGTAAGAATATAAGAGCACATAACATAGATAACTAGTCTCATACCCCAGTCCAGTTTGGAAGAACTGCTTTGATACCAAATTATAACATCCTTATTTTATTCAAAACAATAAGAGTATAATTTCAAAATTTATATGAAAATTTAGTTAAATTTATTACCGATCAGATGAATCACATGAAATCATTATATATTCAGTTTATCTTGCTCAAATGCATGAGAATTTTGAATAATAAAATAATAAAAATTAAATAAATTTTAAGAGAAAATATCAAAATAACATGAACATACATTGTGCTCATAATTTATAGGATTTTAATATTTACAAAATATTCATTAAAATACATTAGGACTCTTTCCCAACATTTACAAAATACAAAACATAATAAGTCCTAATGTGTAGTCTATCCATCACGTGACTAAAGAGATACTAATCATCCTTGTGCCATCCCTTTATTATTGCTATATCATCAGAGTCGAGGTTGTCGTTCGATCCGAGATATAAATCACCAGGGTTTGCAATAACTTGGGTACTCATAATTTGTTCAAATGTCCATCAAGATGGTCTCCCAAGATGATCGTAGTCATGATACGTAAACGAGTAGGTCAATGCTGTTGGGGTCCTCACGGTGCCAGGAAAGAATGTCTGATTCTAGACGTTAATTTCTTACCACAACGAGACACATCTCGCTACTGCAAGACATCTTGCAACTTAAATATTTAAAACTCGTAATTTCAAGCAACATGCATTAATAACTCATACTAAATACAAAACTAATAAATAATAAAAATAGGGAGTGTTATAGTTTCCATCCTATCTGTGAGCAATCTTGAAATGTTATTTGTAAATATTTAAAAAATGAGTTATTTAAATATGCTTATTAATTTGTAATACATTTACTAAAATTGTATTGACTATTATTTTGTCCACTTTCTCTTGTTTTTAGTAAGATCTTCATATTTTATATCATTTTAACTATTATTTTATCTGTTTTCTCATAATTTTCTTACCCTTTCATTGTAATATATATTTTGCTACATAAATATAAATTCAATCAACCTTTATATATATTATATATAAGAATATACTATTTAATAATTCAAGCATTCAATAGAATTTTACTCAACTTTTTTTTATTATAATATATAAAATTTTAGATATTTCTATGTAAACATAAACTCAATCAACCTTTATATATATATATATATATATATATATATATATATATATATACTATTTAGTAATTCAAACATTCAATAAAATTACTTTTCTTTAGAGTGAAAATTATTATTCAACTTTTCTTTATTGTAATATATAAATTTTTATATATTTCATGAATCTATATATTTATATTTATAAAATTTTAATTATTACTCTATATTTATATTCATAATACTTAATCTAATATTTATATTGTCATCAATTAAAGTAATTACATATTTTTAGTTTCTTAAATGAAAATTGTTTAGTCAAAGTTATCTCCATTCATTCTTCTTTAAACTTCTAATATTTTTAAATACTCTTTTACATAATCAATCAAACATGAAATGATATTTATAGATATTTAAAAACTGAGTTATTTAAATATGATTATTAATTTAACATATATTTACTAAACTTGTGTTAAATATTATTTTGTTCACTTTCTTTTATTTTTGGCGGGATATCCATATTTTATATTAATTTGACTAGAGCTATCAAAATGAGTTAAAAACTTAGGCCCTGTCCCACTTAATCCCCTCATTCTTTTAAAATCCTATAGTTAGTGGGTTAGTTTTGGCCCCAAAGTCTCAATATAAAGAAAATGGTGGGGTATGGTCAAGGTTAGAGGTGGGTTAGTCTACCTA
This sequence comes from Abrus pulchellus subsp. cantoniensis, assembly GCA_024086825.1. Classification (NCBI taxonomy): domain Eukaryota; kingdom Viridiplantae; phylum Streptophyta; class Magnoliopsida; order Fabales; family Fabaceae; genus Abrus; species Abrus pulchellus. The sequence continues at coordinate 21,755,023 of CM044056.1, forward strand.
TTTCTAAAAGTAATTAATAATTATTATATTATTTATTATAATATTTACTAAATTATTTTATTTAAATAAATTAAAATTTATATTTTAAATATAAAAATTAATTTTAAAAGTAAAAATATTTATTTAATATATTAAAATTTTATCATAAAAAATAATATTGACTATAATTATATTAAAAAAATTATTAAATTAAATTAAATTTAGCTTTTGCATTTGGTTAAGTTTTTTAATTAAAATTAATATGGTACATTTGTAACGCTCTGATTTTTGTATTATTAATTAATCGTGTATTTATGTATATATTTATTTTGTGGTGTGTTGATTGATTTGATAGTGATATAGATGTAAGGATGTGCCTTAGTTTAATGGGAATATGTGTGTGAATACAGATATATGCAAATATATATATATATATATGTGTGTGTGTGTGTGTGTGTGTGTGTGTGTGTGTGTGTGTGATTGGAATTTGGATTGAAAGAAATAGGTTAAGTCCTAGTGTAGGGCAATCTCGCTATAGCGAGAGGTCCCTCGGAGGAAGGCATGCGACTGTCGCCTTCTTGTTGTAACGAGAGACGTCTCGCTGTAGCGATAGAGCGACAGTTTATGGTGCATTTCTGGGTGTAGTCTCGCTGTAACGAGAGGGTCTTGTTGTAGCGAGATTCTGCAGAAACTAGAGTGCAGTTTTCTCTAATTTTTTCACTGTAACGTGAGGGTGTGTTGTTACAGCGAGGTCCCCTCGCTGCAGCGAGAATACCTCGATGTAGCGAGTATGTCACGACCAGAGGGATATTTGAAGGGGATAGGGCTTGAAGAGTGGGGTATTTTCATGATTTTTCCCTTTCTTCTTCCATAACTCTCTCTACCCAGCCTATTTTGACCGTTTACGACCGCTCCAAGACCGATTGGAAGCTAGATTGAGGATTAGAGAAGTGTTTAGAGCTCTTAAAGGTAAGTTCTATGGTTACGGTTTCGATTTTCGTCCCTCTCCTTCATTTTTTAAGGTTTCCCCTAAGTTTCCTTAGGATTTCTGTGTGCTTTAGGGACAAAATCCATATGTGGAGGCGATTCCATCAATGTTTCATGTCGAGTCTTTATTTTGAGGTAAGGGGAGTACTTTACTTTAGTTATCTTTGTTAGGAATGAGTTTATTTAAATGAATATAGTAATGTAATAGAAATAAGAGATGAGGTTATGTATATTGATAAATTATACGAATTGGGTTGAGTCCGGGGTGTCCGACCTCCAGCATATTGTATGAAATTGAGTGATGTGCTTGTGTCGGTTGCCATTGGATGCAAGGAAATGATGTGTGTATGATAGAAATGTGATTGTGAATAAGTTAAGCATGATGTATGACGATTGTGATGAAATTGTGTTGACATGCCCTTGATTGCAATTTGAATAATGTGAATGGTTGAAAATGAGTGTGGATGCCATGTTGAATGAATGATGATGTGTTTAGGTGTTGGAACTATGAATGATTCAGAGATACACTAGGAGTGTGGAAGATGGAGGCGATAGTAATACCTTGGGGAAGAGAGGGTGGTGGTGGCATCAATAGTGAGCGTGGGTGCACCAAATGCCACACACTCTCCTCCTGACTCGGTCTCTGACTAACACCTTTACTTGGGGGACTCAATACTGCACATGTTGTATCCGTGGAGCGGGAGCTATCCAGGCGACCATCCATAGCATAACTGAGTAAGTCTTTGAGGTTAAGGGCATCAGGAATCTGTGATCACAGTGCTATAGTGAGCGTGGCTACGTGCAATGAGCGCACGTGTGTTTGTGTAAATGCATGGATTTGTAATTGGTTGTTAGTACAGTAAGCGCACCTGCCAGTGATTGTTTGTGTAAATGCATGGATTTGTAATTGGTTGTTAGTACAGTAAACGCACCTGCCACTGATTGTTTTTGTTGTGTGCCTTGAGTGAGAATAGTTCAAGTGAGTCTTATGCTTGTTTGTGTGCTTATGCTAGAGTAGAGGACTCACCCTTACACTTATTTTTCAGGTAACCAAGACGATCAGCACTGGGCCCCTTGAAGGAGGGATGGATGACAATGCTATAGAACTTATAAGTTTATTTTAAAAATTTTAATATATATTTGAGTCCTGTAGTAAGCTATGAAACGAACTTGTAATCATTTTCTATTAAGAATCATTTTATGAAATTGAGTTTTTGAACTATTATTTGAATGAAAAATCTCTACTTTGTTAACATTTTTACGAAATTCATTTTATTTAAGAAATTATAATTATAAGGTGTTACAACATTAATAATTTATGATTTAAATTAAGAATTAGTAATAAATATTTTTAACTAAACTATAATTAAATGATAAAAGAGTATTTTATAAAATACTATTTAATAATTATTTTAATAAATGTAATCAATTCTCTCATATTTTGATATTATTTAATAACTTTTAATAATTATGAACTTTAATTAAGTTTATATTTGATATAATTACTTTGAATATAAATATAAATACGTACAATCTTAAATGATTATTTTTAATAAATTTTACATATATATAGATAGACTTTTTATTAAAAAAATATAGTTATTAATATACATTTAAAATTGAATAATTAGTAAATATTTACATAAGTCAACAAAAAAATGTATAAAAAAAATTAAATGATTAGTTAATTTATCAATTTATATAAAATATATAAATATATGTGTTAATTTATTGTATCAGTAATATTTTTCTATATTACACTATTACTATAGTGTAGTTAATTTTAAATATATTTGTTGGTTTAAAGTAATAAATTAATGGAGCAAATAAAATTAAATATTTGATATTTATTTTATTTTTCTTTTAATTTAATAGTTATTATTATTGTCATTATATATATATATATATTGCATTGAGTTTAAATTTTAATTTTAATTTTTATCATAATTTTTTTATTAAGAAAAATACAAGTATTTTAATTTAAATATAAGTTCCATTAAATTAAGATGAGCTAAAAGTTAAATAAACAAATATTCATTACTTTTTATTATGCTGACATGTTATTTTTATACATCCATAAATTTTATAATATAAAATATTTTATATCTATAATCTCCACAATGATGATTTTTTAAATAATAATATTTATTTAATTGATTTAATAAATTTTATAAGTGTTATTTTTTGTTATCAATTTATGTCTTTACTGTGACTTTTTTTTTATTGAATATAAGATAATATAAATAAAATATGATCTTCACAAAAAAAAAGCTTAAATATTTAATATTTTAATGATTTTATAAAAATAAATCAAGAAAAATAAAAATATTTTATAATATAAAAATATTTATAGTTAATGCTCAGATGATATTTAAAAAATTATTTATAAAATTATATAAAAATTATTATAATTATTTAATAATTGTCAATAACATATATAAAAATTAAAAAAATTATATAAACTAATTTGATAATAAATAATTATATTTTTATTAATATTATTAAATAATAACAATCATTATAAATATTTAATAGTATACAAATTTTGATTTTCTTTTATTTTTTTTAAACAATTTTATTGGTCTACAAATTTATAATAAAAAATGTCATATAAATAAATATTTTTAATAAGTACTTTTATAATTATTGTAATAAATATTAAATTTCTTAAAATCTAGATTATCTAAGAATGAATAAATTTGTTTGGCTCATAAAGTCCTTACCTTAAAATTGACTTACATGAGTTTTTGACCCATAAAACATTTATTTTAATAAATTTTTTAACCTTAACTTACATGAACTTACATGAACTAGGACTAAAACTAAGTCAAATAAATTTTTTGACAATTCTAATTTTGACTATTATTTTATCTATTTTTCATAATTTTTTAACTCTTTCATTATAATATATATTTTGTTACGTAAACATAAACTTTTCACTATCTTTTATTATAATGATCTTACTTTTCGCTTCACTTCTTTATTAATTTTATTTTAAGTTTTAGAGATCAAAATTGTTATTAATTTTTTTTTATTAATTTATATAATAATTTTAAATTTTATATGAATATATATTTACATATATAGTTTTTTTTATCATGTTATTTAAACTTTAATTTTTTCATAAATATTTATGATTATATTTATAAAATTCATAATATTTAATCTATTATTAAATTTTAAAAATATCCAATCAAAATTATCAATAATTACATATTTTAAGTTTCCTGAAAAAAAAGAAACATGTTTTGTTTGTTAGAAGTTCATCACTTCTAGCTACTTCTTTTTTTAAAAAAATTATAATAATCTCAAACATTTTTTTAATATCTTTATAATATATTATGATCTTTCATATTTATTATATTGTTTTCTTTAATTATTAAATTATATGTATATTTATTTTAAAATAAAATAATGTGCATTGCATGAAGTATTAAACTTGTTATTATAATAATTTCATAATAATAATAATAATAATAATAATAATTTAAGATATTTTGTAAAATATTAGCTGCAATATTATAATTAAGAATTATTTATATATGTTTATTTGTTATATTTATTGTAGTATAAAGTATAAAAATTGTAATTTAAACTTTTACAGTTTTATTCGCAACCAATCAATAATTATTTTATCATTACATGAGTATGAATTTATTACATGTAAAATAAAATATTAATAAAAAATTTAATAATGTTTTTTTAATGACGTATGTATGCTACTATTAAATGTAATTAAAAATAAAAATAATATAATTGTGTAAATCATATAATTAAAAAAATAACTTTTTAGTCATAAAAACAAAAAAAAAATATTTTTATTATATATAATCTAAATTTTGCATTATGTTTAGTCAAAGTTATCAGAGATTAATTTTTTTTTATTTTTTTTTGCCAAAAAAACATTTATTTAGCTAAAGTTATCTTCATTCATTTTTTTTCTTAATATTTGTAATATTTGTAATATATTAATGTAACAATTTATAATATTATTATATAGAATCTTTATCTTTATACGCTTTAAATTATTGAGACTTGTGTCATGTGTACTAGCATTATCTTGAATTTTATGTAGTATAAATTTATTAAATAAAATTATAATCTTTATATTAAATAATTCTCTTCTTTAATCAATTTAAATATATTTATTCTTTTCATTAAATAAAATTAATTTCATATTTTAATTTTTCTTAAATTATATTTTTAATTTTAATAAATAAAATAACCAAACATTTCTTCATTTTATCATACAAATTTTGAAAAGTCGACGTTTAGTTTACAATGTTTTCAATTATCCAATAAATTATACGCAATTTATATATACTTTATGTTATCTTAAATTCTTTTGAATATAAATATTTAAATTTTAAAATAAATTTGAATATTTCATTTACAAAATAAAATACCTTTTTAGATTATTTTAAAGAATTTACAATATAGACATGTGATCTTCATTTGTTGCTTTTAAAGTAACATATACAGCCGCACTAGCCAAAAAGTTTTTATTAAATATTTTTAATCTTAAATAATTCTTTTCTTTATTTAAGAATTAAGTTAACAACTTTCATAACTTTTAGATAGAGCGGCTTTAAGTTTCTCATTACATATGGAGATACATAGGAGCTGGAAGCTTGTCAAGTTAAAATAATTTTTTACTCTCTTAAGATACCAATTAATATTTTAATAAATAAATTTTCTTTCTAAAAAAAATAAAAATAGAAACCCTTATTGTTCAAAAGTTAAATAAATATTTTTCAAAGTTATAATGAATTTACACAATTAATTAATTTAAAGTAACCGTTATTTACAGAGATGTTGTAGAGTGTTAATACCTTCTTTACATGGGAGCGATTCTTAAACTTATTTTTAGTTTCAAAGATCATATTATCTTAAAATTTTTTTCAAAATTTTTTTTAATAAATTTTAGTAACGACTCCTCTAATTTTTAGAAAATATTTTTATTTTTAAAAGATTTTTTTAAAAAACTTTTTTCACCATACTATTGCCACCCTCGATTGCAATATCTATTAAGTGAAAATTTGTCATGACCCAAACTAGCACAAAAGCTTAGTTACCTAGAAACACCACTTAATATAGCAAGCTTACTTAGAACCCAACACATGAGATAATAAACTTTTTTAATCATGTAATATGACAAATTTACCCAAATTTTGGCAAAGTTTCCTTTGTATTTTTATTATCCCAAAATATAATAATGTGTCAATATTTGTAACAGCTCGACAACTTATTCGGGACTGACGATTGTCTCCACAAACTAAAATGAGACTTTTTAGTGTGCTTTGTCCTCATTTGCACATTTTCTAGGAACTTCCCAGAAGGTCACCCATCCCATAATTGCTCCAAAGTTAAGCTGTAACACCTTAAATTTAATTTTAATAAATAAGAAATTTTTGTAAATTTTTGAAATAATAAAACTTTCATTTTTAATCCAAGTTTCATCAAACATTTCAAATGAAGAAAGAGATTACAAATTACATCAAACAATTGCTACAGGACTTATTCAAATACAACAGTTTTCAAAATAATGTCCTAAGTCCTATAGCAGTTCCATCCACCCCTTCACTGAGTCCGCTGTTGATCGTCTTTATTACCTGAAAAATGAATGTAAGGGTGAGTACTCTACACTACCCAAAGACACATAGTCAACACAGAGTCTCACCTCTAGTACATTTCCAATACATTAAACAATTACAATCACAAACAGCATTTCACATCCATAAGTACAATTCATAAACCCATACATATGCACGCCAGCCACACTCACTGTGGCACCGTGATCACAGATTTACACCATAAATGGTCGTCGGTTACCCTCGCCTCACTTAGCAAAGGTAATGGTCAGAGGTCTAGTCAGGAAGAGAGTGTGTGGCCTGTGGTGCACCCGTTCCACAGTCGGTGTCACCACCACCACTCCCTCTTTCCCGAGGTATTTCTACCATCCTCATCTCCCACACCCCCAGTGTATCGCTAAACCATTTACAGCATATTACAATGGCGCTACACGCCCATTCACATACATTTCATTCACATACACAATATTCATGCTTGCACACGGCACACAGCCTATATTCAATTTATATTACACTACACATAACCCATGTTTTATCCATAATATACGGCACATAGCCTTCATTTATTCACCAATCAATGACATTCTATCACACACAACCACCCCCACGGGACCTAACTATTCCAGCACACATCACATTGCATACCAATTTCCATCAAACATACAATTCCTACTCTCTATTTCAGCCATATTGCATTATTCATTGAAATACACAAGAATTATAATACATTGAGATAGGGTTGAGTCCCTCCTTAACTTGGACTGAAGACCCACACACTAAATCTACCAAGAAGTGTTCCTCCTCACGGATTTCGTCCTAAACACATGGAAAAACTCCATGAGAACTCAAGAAAACCACAAAAATAGAGATAGGGAATGAAAAACCAAAACCCTAACCATTAAAACTCACCTCTAAGCGTTACCCCACAAGGATTCAACCTTCAATCAAGCTCTCGAACGGCTTTGGAGGTAATTTAATCGGTAGAAAGGGTTTGGGAATGAGAGGATCGAAAGAATTTCGAAGGGAGAGGGAGAAATTACTCTCTCTGAACCCTAACCCCCTTTAAATCCTTTTCTAGTCGCGACACCTTCGCTGCAACGAGACCCTCTCGCTACAACGAGACTACACCTAGAAATGCACTCCAAACTATCGCTCTCTCGCTTCAACGAGACATCTCTCGCAACAGCAAAAGGGAGACAGTTTCAGTTCTTCCTCTCAGGGTCTTCTCGCTACAGCGAGCACTTAGGCACTTAACCCATTTCAGTTCTATCTAGTCATGCATACACACACACACACACACACACACACATATATATATATATATATATATATATATATATATATATATATACACACACATCCACAACATACATATATTCATACTCATTACACACAAAACACCATCATCACGCATCTAATGCAATTTTTAACATCCATTTATGCTTATACACACATATATATGCATTTACATTTTATATAAATAACAATAATTAATATTATAAAATTAGGGGTGTTACAATATTGATTTATAACTTAACTAAAACTAATCAAACTTTAACATATCATTATGTCAAAACTACAACATCTAATATAATTCAAAATAAAAGTCTAACTCTTAAACAAATGCAGAATATCCAAAAGTAACAAAGACCAAAAAAATAAAATATCAAGGTCATTGAAACAATGGAGGCTTACCAGTATAAATTTTACTAAGGTGGACTAATATTTCTAGTAAATTGAAACTCCGGTACCTGATGATCTCTATAAATATTAAATAAATAGGGGGTGAGTCAAATAGACTTAATAAGGGCATAATAAATAAAAAGGAAAACAAATATTGCATGCATAGTTCATTTACCATTTTTTAAAAAAGTTCATTTACCATTTTTTAAAAAAGTTCATTCTAGTAAGTAGGCATCAAGATAATGTTACAAGAGTTACATGAGAAAATCAAAGTGTAAGGTAGTTCCACCTCATTGATAGTTATCTCCTTCTAAGGGCGGTCTCTCCCTTAGCTCCATCTACTGGGCAGTCTATATGTCATGTCGTAATTGATCTCAATGGGGGTAGTTCCACCTCATTGATAGCTCTCTCTTCCTATACTAGCAGCTTCATCTAATGAGTAGCCCTTGCTCCTAGAGTATAACTAGGTACACTTGGGCAGTTATTTTCCTTAACAGTTAGAGAGTTCTAATATAGCTCATCCATAAAATATTTATACAATAAAATGTCATTTTTATACACAAATCAAATTAATTTTTAATAATCAAAGTCTCACGATTAAATATCATTAAATAAGAATAAAATAATCGCTTCTTTCACACTTTTCTAAATAAATTCATATAATTTAACAAAATACACATCTCAATAAACTTTCACATGATAAAAAAATAAATTTAAGACTTGTTTTCCTCAAGTTAATAATTTTATGGTAATAATAACATAATAAATAATTAAAATAATAATTAAAAATAAGTTACTATGATCATTATTCACTCACAAACAATGAAGATCAATTGACTCACTTCACAAGATTATTTTAGAATCGTTGGACACGCGTAAGCCTACAATTTTTTTTTTAATACCAATGACATGTGACGGGGTTCAAAATTATATAACTTCAATAATAAAATTCTTAGATCTATATTCAAAGCTCTAAAATACACATTCTCGAGGAATGAAAATTTGTCAAAACCGAACATTCTTATGTATTTGAATTGTGAGCATATATTAGAAATTCAAATAGAAATTTTCTTCTTAATGGGTGACACTCCTTTCTTCTAAGAATATTATTTCGAACTCAACAAATTCATCTAAAGTTATTTATGTGAAAGAGAAAAATAAATAAGTTATGTAAAAGAGGAAAATAAATAAGTTACAAGAATTTTTCTAGAATTTCAAAAGGAAGAGTTAAAGCAAAAAAAAAAAAAAAAAGACGAAAGAATGATAAAACTTGACAAGAACCAAATTGAGGAAATCTGTCATGTAATGAGAGGAAAGGGTTAAGGGGCCTAGAAACAATGGCTGCAGGGGTGCAAATTAAAACCCATACGCTCTCCCTTCTAAACTTACACTATTGTCCTCCTTTTATTTTTATTTTTTATTTTTTTATTTTAGTAAAGCGGTGCGTTTCAAATTTAGCGATAGTTTTCTTAAATACATAGGTGAAACTAACGAATTTTTTTTCCCCTTGGATTGATTTTGTTGCAGTTGTATACTGTCTATTAAAACCTTTTAAAGGGGACACTACTAATTATCTATAACGCTTTTTATTTATTTAGTTACTAAATATACATAATCTAATACAAATATTAATAAAAGCTCTTCATATTACAAGAATAAAGTATTTATATTATTGTAATTGTAATATTATAATATTTTATAAATTAATAATAAATAATATTAATAAATCTTGAGGAGTTTAAGTTATGAAAGTTTTAAGACTTCTAATTTTTATAAGGAATTTTTTTATGTAAAGTCACAGCAAAGTTTTTGAGCAAATTGAGGTATTTTTATACCTGTCTCATTCTATTCAATCTATAAATTAAATGTAACAAAATAGCTAGAATAGAAAAGACACTTCAACTTTATTAAATTGCTATTAGATATAAAAATTTGCTTAATTTAAATGGGCATAATTTTTAGCACAAATCTCAAATTTTTGTATTTTATATCTCTATTTTATATAACTTTTTGAGATTTATTCAACTTAAATAATCAGAAGGATTTTTACAAATATGTTTTTTTCTTTCAAATTTTCAATGTTTTTTTACTTTTATAATTTTTCCTCACTTTTTACATCGGATTAAAAAATAATTGATGTAAAAAGTGTTTTATAAACAAATTATTTTTATTAAAGATGTTGAAAATTTTCTGTTATTTTAAAAAATGTCATCTCACTTTTTATTAAATCAATTATTTATTAATCGTTGTAAAAACTTACTGTAGAAAGTCTTTTTTATATTAGTGGAGGTTCTAAAGTAAATGCAACAAAATAGCTAGAATAGAAAAGAAACTTCAGCTTTGTTAAAATGCAATTAGAAATAATACTTTGCTTAAAAATGATTTATAATTAGTAAAATTAATTTTTCTCTATCGTGAATAAGTTTTATTGAAAGGAAAATACAAACTTTGTATTTGAAAGAGGTTATGATGTATTAATGAATTGTGATTGAGTATTTAACCTCCATTATTTTTCATATGTATTAGATTAAAATTATCCATGCAATAAAGAATATTCATAATTTTGAAAAGGAATTAAGAAAGAAATGAAAAAAAAAAATAACGAGAGAAGGATAATTTCCCTTTATTTAAATCCATTGCTGCTCATTACATAATACAATTATTTATAAGGAGAAACCATTAACATGGGATGTGGCATATGCATTCTTCTATGCCATCACACATACCACTTGCTCTTCCTCCAAATTTCCTGCGACAATCATCGTTACACTGAGCACTACTTGGACAGTCATCGGAGAGCTTTCGATCACACATTCTTCCTGCCTCTGCCACTTTCATCATCCCTTCATTTTCTGTTGCACAAATTCATACCAAACATTCAATATTAAATTAAAAATCTCAACCTCAAAAAGTTATTCAATTGTAAACATAGACCAGTGGATAGAGTAAATGAAATACAAAATATACCAATTCCAACGGAAACAACAAGCAAAACGAACAAAACTAAAGTGATGCTTTTCATGCTTGATGTGAGAGCAATGTAAGCCTAGCCTTCAAATCAATTTCTGAGTTGTGATTTTACTTGAAGCTACTCATAAATATATATAGCTGAGTATGCATGAAATGTTATTTAAATATATTTAAAAAATGTATTATTTAAATGTACTTGTTAATTTATAATATATTTACTAAACTTATGTTGACTATTATTTTGTCTACTTTCTCTCGTTTTCAGTAAAATTTTCGTACTTTATATTATTTTGACTATTATTTTGTCTGTTTTCTCATAATTTCTCGCTCTTTTATTATAATATATATTTTGTTATGTACATATAAACTTAATCTACTTTTATATATATATATATATAGGAGAATAATCTTTTTAAATATAAGTTAAATGAAAAGTTCAGATTGAATGTAAGAGTTTTTAAACTTATAGGAAGATCTTGCTCTCTCTATATATAAATATATATGAGAATCTACTATTTAGAAATTCAAGCATTTAGTAGAACTAACTTTTTTTTAGAGTCAAAATTGTTACACAAAATTTCCTTCTTATAATATATAAAATTTTAGATATTTTATGAATCAATATATTTACATTTATAAAATTTTAATTATTTCTCTCTAGAAACTTTATTTTTTTTTATAAATACTTATGTTTATGCTTATTAAATTCATGATACTTAATCTAATATTTGCATTATCTTCAATCAAAGTTAGTAATTACATATTTTTAGTTTTCTAAAAAAAATTTATTTAGTCAAAGTTAGCTCCATTTGTTTTGTAACACCTTTATTTTATTATTATATTTATGAAATAATTTATATCTATATATCTATATATATATATATATGTGAGAAAAAATGAAAATGAATTTATTAAATTCTTCATGCAAGATTTAACAAAAATTTAATATTTTTATCATTATTATTTAATTCATAGAATATATTATTATTCAACATGATAAAAGGTAAACATTTTTCAATCCGTTTAACTTGGAGAGTAAATTTACACCAAAACTAAAATAAAGTATACATATATTTAATTTTGTACAATTACAAAAGTTTAATAATTATAAATCATAATTCCAAAAATATAATAGGACTTATTTACATATATTATAAAAGAATCAAAATACTCTGAGTCTTAATGAGCAGTTCATTTCTATACCAAAATACTGAAGATATGGTTCTATATATATATGTGTGTGATCATACATGAAATGTTATTTATAGATATTTAAAAAATGAGTTATTTAAATATGCTTATTAATTTATAATATATTTACTAAACTTGTGTTGACTATTATTTTGTCCACTTTCTTTCGTTTTCATTACAATCTTCATATTTATCTTTTTGACTATTATTTTGTCTGTTTTCTCATAATTTTCTTGCTCCTTCATTATAATATATATTTTGCTACGTAAATATAAACTCAATTAACCTTTATATATATATATATATATATTTACATTTATAAAATTTTAATTATTACTCTAAATAAAGTTTACTTATGTTTACATTTATTGAATTCATAATACTTAATCTAATATTTGCATTATCTTCAATCAAAATTAGTAATTACATATTTTTAGTTTCTTTGAAAAAATATTTGTTTGGTTAAAGTTATTTTCATTCATTTTTGGTTAAAATTTGTAATATTTTCAAATACTCTCTTACACAATCAATCAAACGTGAAATGTTATTTAGGGTTCCTTTAGTGCATGGAATTAGAATTGATATTCAGAATTGTAAATTAAATTCAAATTCTATCATATTTGGAATTTGTTGATAATTATAATTCTAAGTTTGGCATACTTAAAGAGCTAGAATGTAAAATTAGAATTCTAAGTTAAAATTAAATTCTATAGTATGATGTAAGATCTAAATTTTTAAAAATTAATTCAATATTGTATTAAAACTTTATTTAATAAATTTTCAAAAATAATGTGTTAATTAAAAATACAAAATAATTATTAAATAAATTGTTAAAGATGATAACTTAATATATTTTTTTTAAAAATCATGATACAATAAATTTATTTTTTATATTTAATTTATCATTAAAATTTAATATTATGTTATGAATTGTCTTTCTCGTAAATTATATGAAAGCATACAAATACTCACAAATATAATTTAATTCTTAAAATTGAAAATATAAATTAAATATAAGTGCTTTCAAAAACTTTCATTTTGCTACCATAAGCTAAGATAAGTAAAAATATTGTAATAGATTCTTCTACGCTTATATAATAAGTATTATACAATAGTCCCCCTCATTTTTCACGTAAAATATTGCAAAGCTGAAAAAAAAAAAAACTTGTTTAGTAAGACATAATTAATTACAACAATTTTCATCAGTCTCATGATATAATCACCTTAAAAACATATTTTTTACTATGTCTTTATCACTTTATTGCATCTAACACTTTTCTCTGTTTTTGTTTCTCTTGTACTGTTAATAGTTATTGAATTCATTTTTAATATTTTCTTTGATATCTGTAACGCTCCGAGTTTTGTATTATTAATTAATCATGTATTTCTATATATATTTATATTTTTATTTTGTGGTGTGTTGATTGATTTGATGATGATATGGATGTAAAGATGTGCCTTAGTTTAGTGGAAATGTTTGTGTGAATACAGATATATACAAATATATGTATGTATGTATGTATGTATGTATATATGTGTATGTGTGTGTGTGTGATTGGAATTTGGATTGAAAGAAATAGTTTAAGTCCTGGTGCAGGGCAATCTCGCTATAGCGAGAGATGTCTCGCTGTAGTGACAGAGCGACAATTTAAGGTGCATTTTTGGGTGCAGTCTCGCTGTAGCAAGATTCTGCAGAAACCAGAGTGCAGTTTTCTCTGGTTTTTTCGCTGTAGCGAGAAGACGTGTCGCTGTAGCGAGCGTGTCACGACCAGAGGGATATTTGAAGGGGTTAGGGCTCGAAGAGTGGGGCATTTTCATGATTTTTTCCTTCCCTCTTCCACGATTCTCTCCACCCAGCTTATTCTGACCGTTTAGGACCCCTCCAAGAGCGATTGAAAGCTAGATTGAGCATTGCGGAAAGTGTTTGAAGCTCTTGGAGGTAAGTTCTATGGCTAGGGTTTCAGTTTTCGTCCCTCCCTTTTCATTTTCTAAGGTTTTCCTTAAGTTTCCTTAGAATTTCAGTGTGTTTTAGGGACAAAATTCGTGTAGGGAGCTGATTCTACTATTGTATCACGTTGGGTCTTCATTTTTAAGGTAAGGGGAGTACTTTACTCTAGTTATCTTTGTTAGGAATGAGTTTATTTGAATGAATATAGTAATGTGATAGAAATAGGAGATGAGGTTATGTGTATTGATGAATTGTACGAATTTGGTTGAGTCCGGAGGTGCCCGACCTCCAGCATATTGTGTGAAATTGAGTGATATGCTTGTGTTAGTTGCCATTGGGTGCAAGGAAATGATGTGTGTATGATAGAAATGTGATTGTGAATAAGTTGAGCATGATGTGTGACGATTGTAATGAAATGATTGGTTGTAATATGAATGAAATTGTCTTGGCATGCCCTTGATTGAAATTTGAATAATGTGAACGGTTGAAAATCAGTGTGGATGACATGTTGAATGAATGATTATGTGTTTAAGTGTTGGAACTATGAATGGTTCAGAGATACACTAAGGGTGTGAAAGATAGGGGCTGTAGTAATACCTTGAGGAAGAGAGGGTGGTGGTGACACCAATGTGAGCGTGGGTGCACCACAGGTTACACACTCTCCTCCTGACTCGACCTCTGACTAACACCTTTGCTTGGGGGGCTCAATACCGCACATGTTGTATCCGTGGAGCAGGAGCTATTCAGGTGACCATCCATAGCATAATTGAGTAAGTCCCAGAGGTTGAGGGCATTAGGAATCTGTGATCACAGTGCCACAGTAAGCACACGTGTGTTTGTGTAAATGCATGAATTTGTAATTGGTTGTCAGTGCAGTGAGCACACCTGCCTGTGATTGTTATGTGTGCCTTGAGTGAGATAGTTCAGGTGAGTCTTACGCTTATTTGTGTGCTTATGCTAGAGTAAAGGACTCACCCTTACGCTTATTTTTCAGGTAACCAAGACGATCAGCACCGAGCCCCCTAAAGGAAGGATGGATGACACTGCTATAGGACTTAGAAGTTTATTTTGGAAGTTTTAATGTATATTTGAGTTCTGTAGCAAGCTATGAAACAAACTTGTAATCATTTCCTTTTAAGAACCACTTTATGAAATTGAGTTTTTGAACTACTGTTTAATGGAAACCTCTATTTTGTTAACATTTTTACGAAATTCATTTTATTTAAAAATTACAATTATAAGGAGTTACAATATCTACCAATTCAAGAAAAGTATTAAACAATTTATTATATAATTAACATAAACAATATAGTTTGTACCAAGTGTAAAAAGTGCAGACTAACAATATAATATAATTTGTAATAAGTGCAGAGTAGCAATATCAGACATTGTAATATAAACATATTAAACATGTAACAAATATAAAAAAGGAGAAAGAAAAAAGAAAACATAAAAGAAAAAATAGGAAGAACAAGAGGATAAGGAATATAGAAAATTCACTTATTAAAATTAATATAAAATGAGGAAGAAGAGAATAGAGAAAAACAAGAGAATATAAGAAAAAAAGTGATATTCATAATTAACGTAAACATAAAAGCAGAGTTAAAAGGAGAAGAGAATACAAAAAATCAAAAGAAACGTAAGGAGAGGAAGAAAGATGCAAAGGGAAAGAGAGAACAAAGGAAGAGAGAGAAAGAAAGTACTTGGAGAAAAAAGTAAATAGGGAAGAACAAGAACCACAGAGACGAGTAACATGGAAACAAGGAGGATGCACTAGACATGAGAGTGTATTTATGAATTATGATATTAGGAATTCTGTTAAGATGTCCCACATAGAAAAGCTAGGGCAGTCTTTCTCCTATGAGCTAGCTTATAGGAGTGAGTTAGGTCTAAGTTTCTTAACATGGTATTAGAGCCTATTCAATTTGAAAGTTGGGCCGCCCACAGATGTTTAGTTCTGTTAGGTCCACCCATGCAGATGTCCAGTCCTACAAGTTTCACGCAACCGAATTTTTTTAACTATTACTTTGCTTACTTTCTTTCATTTTCACTGTCTTTCATTTTCAGTGAGATCTCCATATTTTGACTATTACTTTATCTATTTTTTTTATATAATTTTCTTACTCCTTCATTATGATATATATTTTACTATGTAAACATAAATCTTATACTATCTTTCACGGCAATGATCTTACATTTCCCTCCACCATTTTGTTAATCATGTTTTAAGTTTTAGAGATCAAAATTATTACTGAACTTTCTTTATTAGCTTATATAAACTTTTAAATTTTATATGAATACATATGTTTACACCTAGTTTTTTTTATTATGTTGTATAAACTTCAATTTTTCATAAATATTTATGTTTATATTTATAAAGTACATAATATTTAATATATTATTAAAAATATCTTCAATTAAAATGATCAATAATTACATGTTTTAAGTTTCTTGCAAGAAAAAAAAATGTTTTATTTGTTAGAAATTGAAATTTTAACCACTTCCATCTATTTTTTTCAAAAAAATTATAATAATCTCAAACATTTTTTTTATACAATCTATTATTTATTTAATTAAAAAAAAATTGTTTTTAACATTTGAATATCTTTTACTTTTCTTTATCTATGAGAATTTTGTATATATAAAATTGGAATACTTTTTGACATGTTTTTAATGTAATACCATATATCTCAATATATACATCATAAATGATCGATGAGAATCCCCTACTTTCAATAAGTATTTCTCAATGTCATTCTGTTTCTCATGATGAGTAAGGGATAAATTAAGATATTTATTAGCTACTTTATCCTAAATAAAGCACACACCACCATACTTAATATATATAAATAGATAAAGTTATGTCATAAGGCAGAAGGTTCAAAGTGCATAACATAATATTACATACTATATAAATTGCTCCCAATTTATTAAACTATTAAACATTACATGGAAAGATAATAGTTAGGAAAACATACCACACGAAGTACATAAATAAGATAGATTTCTCTCCTCTTGATTCCTTCCTCAATCATCCAATCCAGCTGGAGGAGAATCAAGATCAATATCAAGGTATGCAGTTGCATGGCAAAGAAGAAAATGTACCTCCACTCTAACTTCTCCCTGTATAATAGTAGGATTAACATGAGAGTTATTAACAATAGTCATAATTAATATAATAAAACTCTGAAAATGATAGTTTGATTTGAGTCATTGGAACTCCACATCCCAGCTCCCATACTAGAGGTCAAGGTGCGTGATTGGTGCACTTTTACTCATTCTGCATCCAAATATATTGGACACATCACAGAAAATGATAGGGGTAAGTATAAACATTCATAAACAATACTTATGTTTAAATGAATACAACATCATTCAGACATCAACCATACCAAGTATCAACAATATACATGCTTAAATGAACGAAACAATATTCAAGCATCAAACAATAGTTGTGCTTAAATGGACAAAACAACATTCAAGTATCAAACAACAATCATTCAATGTATTTTGTTTGTAAATTTTCTATGGAGTAATTAATTATTAGGATTGTTAAAAATAGTACATCTTGAAAATCTCATATTGTTCAAGGCATGTTGGAAGAAGTCCCACGTCGTCTGGGATGAACAAGGGAGTGGGTGAACAAGGCTATATAATGGACCTGAGTCCATGGTATCAAGGTACCCCAGTCAGAAACACTTTAAGCTTGTATTTTACTTTTTTTATACTTTTGTATTAGAGTGTTGTGAGGTTTAATTTAATTACTTGCTTTTCAAAGTGTGGGTGTAATTGGGGTAAGGAAGAATAGTCTATGCGTTGTAAAAATGTTCACATATTGTTATTCTTTGGTTGTTATTAGACAACGATCATGGTTTTTTCTCCAATTTTTAGAGTTTTCACTTTATATTCTTCTGTAATTGTTTTTTATCTTATTTCTCTGTTAGAAGGGTAATTCTCAAGGGTAAAGGTGTTATTTTTTTTCTTCTTTACCCAACATTAATTAATTCTAACATTTTATTTTGAGGCTGAGATTGGGAGTTTTGTGTCTACAATCCAGGTAGTGTCATAGGTACATCTTCTTCCTTTAACGGAGATAGAAAATAAGTGCCTCTCATTTTATGATTACTACTAGCAGCCCACACTCAAACCAACCAATCTTGGTATGCTCTAATGCCTATCAAGATAAGCTAGCAAAGTTTCCACTACCTACGACACAAGTTAGCTAGGCGGGCTTGACTCCCTATAAGCCTTGGGCACTCTCCTCGTAGCATATTCAACCTCTTTCACAATCACAAACATAAACACAATAATTTCATAGCCATTAATTGTCCAATCGGTACATTATAACATCTCCATTTCAAGAGAACAATCAATCACATAGACATGACTAACAATAAAAAATATCCAGATTTCATGAAACAAATTGTAAAATTTATAACTAATTCAATACGAGTCCAAACATCACGAAATCACCAAGGTTTTCTTCCTTTAAATGTATAATGTAATATAAAATTACAATCAAAATTCAAACACTTCCAGAAAATTCTTTAAACCTCAATTCATCTCTGCTGCTCTTAGATTAATTCACTAAACAACCAGCAGATTAAAAAATTGGTAATAAATTCATTTCTCATACAAAACAAATGAAACTAGTGAGGTTATTCTCCTTTACATGTCTATTTTCATGTAAAAAATACTTTTAAAATCAAAATATTTACAGACATTAATTTGTGCTTTAATTTCTTAGTACATGTTACAAAATAGCACACTTCAACAACAACATATTGGAAAAATCATAAACCATTCAATTCATCACCAAAACACATGAAATCAGGGTCACTCTTTCACTTTGGTTATCTAGTTTCACATAAAAATATAAGCAAAAATGTATAACTTTTAGTCTAGAATAAGTCCTAAACATTCTTTGTCACTCACAGTAACTATTGTCAGTTGCAGCACTATCATAAAATGCTATTGTGACACGGTTGTGACCCTTATTCACATACTTGAAGAGATATTTGATTGACCTTGACTAATGGAACCATTAAACATTAATATGTGCATTGTATCTTAGCAACAAAGTTCTATTATATGGAACAACATATCTATTGTCAATGATGAAATGACCTTCCTTGAAAAATTTTCCATCGTCTTTTCTGCTATAAACAGGATAGCCATCTGCATCAATGTTAGCCCTCTCAGGAAATTATTTTGGAAAGAATTTTGTATATCTTCCATTTTTATGCAAGGTAAATTTCTATTTTGGTAACTACATGGTCCATGAATCATTAACAACTGCACTATTTGAAATAGTTCTGGATCAGAATCCTCATCAGGAATCTTAGCAGAAATGATCGTATCAATATCATAAGGATTAGAATACTTTCATGTAGGATGTAAAAATACTAATAAGTGAGCATGTGGTAAACCATGTTTTTTGAAATTCTATTGTGTATATCATTGCAAAAAATTAAAAAATAAAGATCAATTTGAAACATAATTACATAAGTAAGGAAATAATATAAATAATAATTATTTTGCCAAAAATATTTTCAATTATATATCATGAATGGTTATACAATTTTTCTTTGAAATAAAATATTACCTTCAATGGTCTTTGTAACACCTTAAATTTAATTTCAATTAAGTAATAATTTCGTAAATTGGATAACCAAATTTTCATAAAAGAGTTAAAAGTAAGTGAAGGGTTACAAATTAATATCAAATAACTGCTACAGGACTAGTTCAATTATAACAATTTCAAAATAAAATCTAAGTCTTATAGAAGTCCATCTGTCCCTTCACTAAGTCTGGTACTGATAGTCTTGATTACCTGAAAAATGAATGTAAGGGTGAGTACTCTACACTACCCAAATCATACAATCAACGTAGAGTCTTACCTCCAGAATATTTCCAATATATTAAACAAACACAATCACAAACAACATTATGACACATCCATAAGTACAAAACACAAATCTATGCATACATAAACCAGCCACACCCACTATAGTACTGTGATCACAGATTTACACCATGAATAGTTGTCGGTTACCCTCGCCTCACGGATACCACGTGGGCAGTCACGAGTCGCTCAACAAAGATAGTGGTCAGAGGTCTAGTCAGGAAGAGAGTGTGTGGCCCGTACAGTCGGTGTCACCACTACTCCCTCTTCGCCCAAGGTATTTCTACCGTCCTCATCTTCCACACCCTCAGTGTATCATTGAACTATTCACAACACATTATAATGGCGCTAATACGCCAATTCACACATATTCTATTCACGCATGTAGTAATCATGCTTACACATGGCATACAGCCCACATTGCGTTCAAATACACAACACTAGGCCTACATTCATTTCACAATATACGACATATAGCCTTCATTTATTCACAATCTCATTAATTCATCAATTAATGGCATTTCATTACACATAATCACCCTTACGAGGTTCAATTATTCTATCATACATCACATTGCATATCAATTTCCATCAAACATACAATTTCTACTTTCTATCTCAGCCACATAGCATTAATTAACAAAACATACCAGAATTAAAATACATTGAGATAGGGTAGAGTCCCCTCTTACCTTGAATTGAAGACCCATACTCAAATTCTGTAACGCCCCAAATTTTATAATATTAATTTTGATAATTATATATATATATATATATATATCTAAATGTATATTCATGTGTGTATGTATGTATGGATGTATGATTGTTTGGATTGGACTGGTTGGGTTGAGTGCAGGGCGAGATACTGAGCTTTTCTCGCTGCAGCAAGAGGATTCTCGCTATAGCGAGAGGGCCCTAGGAGGAAGGACTAAAACTGTCGCCTTCTCGTTGTAGCGAGAGAGCGATAGTCTGGGGTGCATTTTTGGGTGCAGTCTCGCTATAGCGAGAGGGTCTCATTATAGCGAGATTCTGTAGAAAGCAGAATGCAGTTTTCTCTGATTTTTTCGCTGTAGCGAGGAGGCGTGTCGCTGCAGCGAGATATCTCGCTGTAGTGAGAGTGTCGCGGTCAGAGGGGTTTTAAAAGGAGGTTTAGGGATTTGAGATTCATTTATCAAATTCCCTCCTAAATCTCTTTAATCCTCTCGACCCAGAACCTTTGTCCACCAATTAATTGCCTCCAAAGTCGTTTGGGAGCGAGATTGAAGCTCAGATTTATGTGGGAAACGCTTGGAGGTGAGTTTTAAATGCTTAGAGTTTTTGTTTTCCTTTCCTTTCTCTGTTCTTGGTGATTTTTGGGGTTCTCATAGAATTCTTCCGTGTGTTTAGGCTGAAAACCGTGTGGGGAGCATTTCCGTGGTTGAGTTTGGACGTGGGCCTTCAATCCAAGGTAAGGAGAGGCTCTACCCTACTCCTTTATGTGTAATTTGTTGTTATCCTGTGGAATATTGTGATATGGCTGAGTTAGAAGATAGGAAAATTGTTGAGATATGTGATGTAAATTATGTACTGGATGTTGTGAATGGGTATGGGCACTCGTGCCATATGATTGAATGAATATTGTGTAGAAATGTGGGCTCGAGGGCCGTGTAATATGAATGGAAATAGGCTAGGGACTGTATGTCTTGAATAAATTGTGGACTATGTGCTGTGTGTGCTGTGAAAATGAAATATGGGTCTAGTGCCGTAACTGTTAAATGTGGGCTATGTGCCGTATACTAAAATGTGTGTGACTGGGGCGTGCAACGCCATTGTAATGTGCTGTGAATGGTTCAGCGATACACTGGGGGTATTGGAGATGAGGACGGTAGAAATACCTTGGGGAAGAGGGAGTGGTGGTGACACCGACTGTGGAACGAGTGCAGCACAGGCCACACACTCTCTTCCTGACTAGACCTCTGACCACTATCTTTGCTGAACGACTCGTGACTGCCCACGTGGTATCCGTGAGGCGAGGGTAACCGACAACTATTCATGGTGTAAATCTGTGATCACAGTACTATAGTGGGTGTGGCTGGTTTATGTATGCAAAGATTTGTGTTTTGTACTTATGGATGTGTCATAATGTTGTTTGTGATTGTATTTGTTTAATGTATTGGAAATGTACTAGAGGTGAGACTCTATGCTTAATTGTATGTTTTAATAGTTTAGAGTACTCACTCTTACAATCATTTTTCAGGTAATAAAGACGATCAGCACCGAACTCGGTGAAGGAACGGATGGACTACTATAGGATTTAGATTTTATTTTGAAATTTGGTGTAATTGAACTAATCCTATAGCAGGTATGTGATATTAATTTGTAACCCTTCACTTATTTCAAAATCTTTATGAAAATCTGATTATCTGATTTGCGAAACTACTATTTAATTGAATTTAAATTTAAGGTGTTACAAATTCAACCACAGAAGTGTTCCCTACACAGATTGCGACCTAAAACACATGGAAGAACTCCATGAGAATCCAAGGAAACCGAGAAACAGGAAAATGGGATGAGAAACGAAACCCTAACCATTAAAACTCACCTCCAAGCGTTCTCCACACGGATTCAACATTCAATCAAGCTCTCGAACAGCTTTGGAGACAATTTAATTGGTGGAAAAGGGCTTTGGGCATGAGAGGATTGAAGGGAGAGGGAGAAATAACTCTCCCCGAACCCTAACCCCCCTTTAAATCCTTTTCTGGTAGCGACACTCTTTTACCGCGAGATATTCTCTCACTGCAGCGACACGCCTTCTCGCTATAGCGAAAAAATCAGAGAAAACTGCACTCTAGTTTTTGCAAAATCTTGCTACAGTTAGACCCTATCGGTACAACGAAACTGCATCCAGAAATGCACCCCAAACTATCACTCTCTCGCTACAGCGAGAAGGTGACAGTTTTAGTCCTTTCGCTGCAGTGAGAATAACCTAGTATTACACCCTGCATCTAGGCACTTAGCCCATTTCCAGCTCTAACCAGTCATGCATACACATAAATACACACATTCATGTACTTAATACACATAAACATCATTATCAATTAAATCAACACACATATGAATATATATATATATATATATAATAATAATAATAATGATAATAATAATAATAATAATAATTAATACTACCAAAATTTGGGGCGTTACAGTCTTTCCAAAAATATCTCTATTTTTTATATCTTTAATCAATTGATCTAATTTAATTTTGAAAACATGACATGATAAATCAGCTCAATCTTCTTATTTCATTTCCAACTTTTTTAAAACTCTAAACCACTCAGGTCATTTTTGGTTGCAGGTGAATAATGAATAAGTCAGGATATTCTACCCATCTACAAATTCCCATATCTTGGTAATTTTGGGACATATACCGAGCACATCCAGTAAAAGATGAGGGGAGCACGATGCATCTACCCGTAGTGGTTGGGTTAGTTTCACCTCTTAATATTGCCTCTGACAATCCTTTATACAATTCTGCCCTTAACTATTTTTTATGTGTTCTAATGTAAGTTAAGCGAGATGACTCAATCATACTATAAACATCTACTAGAAACTGTTGAAAGAGTCCTTTAGAGTACAACAATATTGAATTCTCATTTTTTTTCTTTACTAGATTCTGAAAGCAAAAAATCTCATTGAAACTTTCTTTCATTTTCTTGAATTTGAAGTATGATTTTCATTGAGAAATACATCTTTTCGATATCCATCCTCACCTCGTGGAAAAAGAATAGGGTATTGAAGGGGTAAATAAGCGTCATTTAAAATGGAAAAACGCTTTAAATTTGCTAATTGTGTCTCAAAATCTCCCACAATCAATGTTGCAACTTCTGAGGTAGAAGGAAAATTATACCTCCTACTATCATGACCTCTATTTGATAGAAATCGAAGTTTAATGTTGGTCACCTCATTTACTGCCATTTTATCTCTAACCATTCTATAAATCTTAGTAAATGAATTATGTTGATCAAACATATCTTTCAATTCTTCAACAATAGAGGATTGCAAGGAGGTACAATCATTTTCCATCTTGAAAAAAAGTAATATTTAAAGAATGTTACCAATAACATAACCATATGAAATATTTAGAACTTCTATGTATCTTTACCTTACTCCAGACATCTTATTGCTGATTTCATTATCAGTATCATAAAATATATATCTATGAGAACTTTGCTTGTGATCCAGGAGAAGGAATTAGACTACCAATTTTGTGATAATTTTCTCCTCTCATGATAAAAATTATAGGTGAATTATCATCATTATGTGAGGTGTCAATACTTGTGTTGACTATTATTTTGTTCACTTTCTCTCGTTTTCAGTAAGATCTCTATATTTTATATCATTTTGTCTATTTTCTCGCTCTTTCATTATAATATATATATTTTGCTGTAAAAACATAAACTCAATTAACTTATATATATATTATATATCATAATCTATTATTTAGGAATTCAAACATTTAGTATAATTACTTTTTTTTAAGTCAAAATTGTTACTCAACTTTTCTTTATTATTTTATATAAAATTTTTGATATTTTATTAATTCATATATTTACATTTATAAAATTTTAATTATTACTCTATATAAACTTTAATTTTTTTTATAAATACTTATATTTATGTTTATTAAATTCATGATACTTAATCTAATATTTACATTATCTTCGATCATAATAATTACATATTTTTAGTTTCTTAAAAAACACATTCAGTCAAAGTTAGTTGTATTTGTTTTGTAATGTCTTTATTTTATTATTAAATTAATGAAATAATATATATATATGAGAGTAAAAATTAAAATAAATTTATTTATATTCTTAATACAAGATTCAACGAAAATTTAAAGCTCCATTGTTATTACTTAATTCATAAAATATGTCATTATTCAAAATGATAAAAGATAGATATTTATTAATTTGTTTAACTTAAAGAGTAAATTTACATCAAAACTATAAGAAAATATATATATATATATATATATATATTTACTGTCATTCAATTATAGAAATTTAATAATTATAAACCATTATTTCAAAAATACATTAGAACTCATTTACATAATGTATAGAAGAATCAAAATACTTTAAATCTTAATGAGCAATTCATTTCCATTCAAAATATTGAGGATGTGATCCTAAATATATAGCAAAGAATATAGATGAAATGTTATTTATAGATATTTAAAAAATGGGTTATTTAAATATGCTTATTAATTTATAATATATTTACTAAACTTGTGTTGACTATTATTTTGTCTACTTTTTCTCATTTTCAGTATGATTTTCATATTTTACATAATTTTGACTATTATTTTATCTATTTTTTCATAATTTTTTTCTCTTTCATTATAATATATATTTTTCTACATAAACATAAACTCAATTAACCTTTATATATATATATGTATGTATATGTATATATATAATAAATAAGAATCTATTGTTTAGGAATTCAAGCATTTAGTAGAATTACTTTTCTTTAGAGCTAGAATTGTTACTCAATTTTTCCTTATTATAATATATAAAATTGTAGATATTTCCTGAATTGATATATTTACATTTATAAAATTTTAATTATTACTCTATATAAAGTTTAACTTTTTTTATAAATACTTGTGTTTATGCTTATTGAATTTATAACACTTAATCTAATATTTGTATTATATTCAATCAAAGTTAATAATTACATATTTTTAGTTTCTTAAAAAAAAAATTGTTTAGTCAAAATTATCTCCATTTATTTTTCTCAAAATTTGTAATATTTGCAAATACTCTTTTACACAATCATTTATTCAATTAATGATTATAAAATTGTTTTTAATAGTATATATATATATATATATATATATATATATATACTATTATATTGTTGGTGAAATTTTTTTCATTTATATTTTTTATTTCAATGCTATATATTATTTTTTTATCTAATTTTTATTAGTGTGTTGTAATTGATTGATTTTACAATCTTGAAAAATCATCCACTTTTAAATGTTTAATCTTTATATTATATAATAATTTTTTGTAGGTATGAAATTGTGTTCTTTAATTATTAAATTATATGTTAATTTATTTTAAAATAAAATATATGTAATAGTTTAAATATTTTATAAAAAATTAGCTTTAATATTACAATTTAGAATTTTATATAGCATATTAAAAATAATTTGTAACACTTCAAATTTTTCTCACTTTATAAATAAATATTAGATCACTTTATAAATAAATATTAAATCATGTTATTCTCATTGAATTAAAAACAAGCATAGCATAAAGACTTGAGAACTAAAAAAATTTTTAACGAAAATTTACCCAAATGGATATAATCGATAAAGAATCAGGTAATGTAAAATAGAAATAAATATTTAAAAAATTTAGACTATCTAGAATAGTTTTAGCCAAAATGATTAAAATACCTCTAAAAAGACCTAGAATGTTGGTCAATTCTAAGTAATGAAATGACTATGAAAAGTTCTGAAATTTGTATAGTAAGTTAGTGGACTAACTAAGGTTATTTTAGTTTAAGAAGTAAGTCAAAAATCTAAGTAGAAAATTTAAACCAAATTCCTCAAAAATAGCTTAGATATGATGTGGAAAATGGCCTATTTTGTGCAAAAAAAAAAAACTTGCAAAATTTGTAGCTTACCCTACCCAATTCAATTTGCACATTTTCTTAGCTTAAAAGAGAAGAAAATTAACCAGTAATTGAAGTGTAGAAGAAGGTAGAATGAAGTAACTAATAAGAAAAGAAGGCAAGTCAAGCAAGTCAATGTTTCATGATTAAGAGTTTGATTAAGGTGCACGATCCAATTCCTAGCCAAATGGGACTAGAAGGTACACTCTAAAGCAACTAAAAGAATTAGAAAGCAACCAAGAAGATTTGAGTACAATTAAATAAGGAATCTAAGGACAAGAGTCATGATGGAGGACAATTTTGACATTAGAAAAAATGACTATGTGTAGGCTTATCAAAGAAACGTGAGGGGCAAAGGGGGAGAGAGAAAGAAGGCAAATTTTTTTAAAAGTCCATGCATAGAACGAAGGCCATCTTCACATAAGAATAGGGCACCATGCAAAGAAGAGAGAGTTTCCAAACTTAGCAACCTTCAAACACTTTTACAATCAGTCCTACACCCATCTCTTGAATGAATCATCCATCAACTTACCATAAAAGTCTTAAATCAAACCTTGAACCCCATAAAAAACACCAAGATACCCCACAAATCCACAAAGTTTTCAACTTTTTTTTGGAGACCATTGTCACATGAGTAAGGAGAAGGTCAAGGAGGAAGAAAATCACTTCCAAGAAAAGAAAAAGAGCAAAAAGGGAAGAGGAGAATGATTACCCATGAAAATTTTAACAATGGATTCACTAACATAAACAATTTTAATCATAACCAAAAAGGGTAAAGGCTTCTCTTTGACTCAAGACCATTTAAACAAACTATTCCCCTTAGTTGAAATAAGTATGTGCATGAAAATCACTATGAACCACAAAGCATGTTGTATTTGATGATGACTTTACTTGTTATGTAGTTGTTTGCATAAAAATTTTCATATTCATGTGTATCTATGATTTTGCAACTTATTTATATGATGTCTAAGTCGAATTTATGATTTTCTTTTGAATTGAAATTATTTTAGATTTTAAAAGTATTTTTAAGATATTATTAAAGATTATAATATGAAACTTTAATCAGAAATGGATTAAAAATGGAAAATGACCATGAGAAGGACCTATGGAACCTTGGAGATATTTGGAACCCTTGAATTTTATGAGAATTATTATAAGAACAAAGATCTAAGAATGAATTTGAAAGATTAAAACTTGACATGATGATGGACTATGATTTTGGACCCAAAATATACCTTAAAAAAGCAAGACAATTGACCACACGTGTGGTAGGACTAAGAGAATGAATTGGACCATATTTGAATATGAAATACTAACCTTGAACTCATGGGGAACAGGATGGACAATTTGAGATTTACCCAATTTAGAGAAAATGACCTTTTTGCAATTAACATAAAGTAAAAATACTAAACTACAAAAAATGTAAAATATGAGAAAACCTTTGTAAAAGATTTTTATTAATATTTTATTCATGTTGATAATTAAATTTTAAAAAGATTCCCATTGGTTTTACTTTCTTTGAATTTAAATTGAATTAGTTATGATTTTTATCAATTGTTACTACATGAAAAAAATATTGTGGGAGTAATATGTCTTGATTCAATTTTATTTTATGTGTGTAGAGTTATTTTATCTTTATTTTTGTATGAAAATACACTTTTTAATGGAACTTTTATCACTGGTTTCACTTTATTTGGATTTGAAAAAAAAAATATGAATTTGAGAATATTATGATGTGTGTAAATGATTTCTTGAGAATAGCTCATTATAAATTCTTTTTATCTTAAATTTTATGCATGGTGTTATTTTATATATATATTTTTACGAAAATAGACTTCACAAAGAAACTATACTCATTGAGTTTTCTTAAATTGGAATTAAAATGAGAAAATAGACTTCATAACGAAACTATATTCTCTTGTACAAATTTTTATTTAATTAATTATGATAAATTTTTTAAAAATTTTAGAGTATCATTTACTCTTCTTTAACCATCACAATGTCTTATATATAAAATTAACATAATTTTATATATTAAAATTTTTTAACATAATACTACATATATAAATACGTACATTCCAATGCATTCTAATATTTATTAATGCATTATAATTTATTAGTTTTATAATCTATGTAAAATTTCTCACTTTAACATCTTTTGATCTTTATAATATAATATGATGGTTTATATTTATGAAATTATATTGTGTAATTATTAAATTATATATATTTATTATAAAATAAAATACCTATGGATTGCATGTGGTACTAAATTAGTTATTATAATATTCTTATGAAATTAATTTTTTTTTTAGGAAAAGGGGCTAAAAGTCCTAGAAACACAACAAGCTAAGGGGGGGAGCTTAGGAGTCTAGGAACCACATTGGTCTAGAACCAAAGAAAGAAGCAAGTCATAAGGGGCCTGGTCCAAACTAACTAACAAATTACAAGATTCCAGGCCAAATTTGGCAAGCCTATTAGCACATTGGTTGGCTTTCCTAAAAATATGACTTAATCTAACAGACCTAAGAAGTTTAATGCTATCCCCAATTTTACCAATAATATGGTACATAGGATGAGACTGATTATGAATAGACTAAATACAAGAAATAGCCTCACGAGAGTCAGACTCAATCCAACACACAGGCTGATCTGGAAACTGACTAAGGAGTTGGATACCATGTAGATGCCCCATATTTCAGCTTCTAGGGGAGAACAGGGGGCAAGGGAGCAATAGAAACCAGATATAAAATTGCCTTTCCAATATCTAATAAGCCTACCAGGAAGCCGCAACCAAAGTGCTACACACAGCTCTATCAGAGTTAAGCTTCAGCTGACCCTTCAGAGTAGACTCCCATCTAATCCTAGGACGGTCCATAGCAATCTTGGGTAAAGAGAACCAGTCATTCCTACAATAGAAATCAAAGAATTCAGCATCACAGAAAATTTTATGGATTAAAGTAGGAGGCTCAATAAAACAATTCTTAAAAACAAAAGCATTTCTATCTTTCCAGAGATGCCACACAATAAAACCAAACAATCTCGGCCAATTTATAAACTTGCTAAAGTAGGGTCTTGAAAAATTTCCATGGATCTAGTTCGACAAGCTCGTAGAGAAAAACCAAG
The DNA here is from genome assembly GCA_024086825.1 of Abrus pulchellus subsp. cantoniensis. Lineage (NCBI taxonomy): Eukaryota > Viridiplantae > Streptophyta > Magnoliopsida > Fabales > Fabaceae > Abrus > Abrus pulchellus. The sequence continues at coordinate 21,785,072 of CM044056.1, forward strand.
TCCAATGATCAAAAAATATAAAATGATCACAAACCCTTCTGACCTGGAAGATGCATAACAGATTCATTCTTAGCACCACACCTAGGGCAAGAAGCTAAATCTGACAACCTCTTTCTTGCTCTCTCCTCATTAGTAAACAGCCTCCCACGGGAGAGTTTCCAAAGAAAAAAAAATTATTTTAGAGGGCCTAACCCAATCCCAGATGAGTTTAAAGATTTCAGCGTAAGAGGATGGAGGGTGATGAAACTGAGAAATCAACTGGTAGGCTGTTTTAACTGAAAAAATTCCATTTGTAGATAGAGACCAAGAAACTGAATCAAGTTGACCAGAAAGAATTGGACAACTAATTTTCATAATTTCCTCATAAATATGATTAGGAAGCAAAGAGATGAACTTAGATGTATCCCAGCTCCCATTATCAGTAAATAGAAAAACAGAATTGCCTAAGTCCATTTCAGGGATAGGATATAGAGAAAGAGAGCTCAGATTAGAATAGTTAGGAATCCATTGATCTGTCTAGAACTTGGTTGAAAGACCATTCTCTAAATTCCAATGGAGGCCTTTAGAAAATAGAGGCCAAATGGAAGATATACCCCTCCAAAGAGGAGAGCTTCTACTATTAGACCTAGGACCTATAACTTGACCAACAGAAAACTTATATTTCCTTCTTAATGCTTGAACCCAGAGATCACTGGGAGAGGTACAGATTCTCCAACACAACTTTATTAAATAAGCCTTATTTATCATATGAAGGTCTCTAAATCCTAAACCCATCTCATTTTTAGGGTTACAGATTTTATTCCAGCCAATTAGGTGGCACTTTCTAAGTCCTAGAGAACCCTAAATAAATTTCTTGCAGAGGGTGTTAATCTCATTACACACAACAATAGGAATGGAGGCAACTTGCATGACATAAGTAGGCTCATGAGGCACGATTGGGCCAAAGTAACCCTATCAGCCATAGAAATGGAAGACATTTTTCAAAGAGAGAGCTTTTTCCTAACTTTGTCAATCAAAAAAACAAATTGCTTTTTAGAGGGGTTAAGATGATTTATAGGGATTCCTAAATATTTACCCAGCTGGCTAGAAGACTGAATGCGCAAAACCCTACTAATTGCATGTCTAGTATTCTGGGTAGTGTTTTGGGAAAAAAGAAATAGGGAGGACTTCCTAGGGTTTACCTTAAGGCCAAAAGCTTGGCAGAACTAAGACAAAACATTGTGAATAATGGAAGCTTGGTTAAGGTTAGCCTTGGCTACCAAAATAATATCATCTGCAAATAAGAGATGAGAGATATGCAACTCATGAGTACCAAAAGTAAAAGGAGCCCGCTCCTATCTATGGATACTGTCTAAAATAAAGGTGAGACAACCTTTCGATACAAAGAACAAACAGATAAGGGGAAATAGGATCCCCTTGACATATTCCTTTAGTAGGCTGGAAAGCACTAGTGGGATTATTATTCCAATTAATAATCATAGAAGGGGAAGCAATACAAGCCTGGCTGGGATTAATCATATTAGAATTAAGATCGACTCTAACTAAGGTATCTATAATGAAATTCTATCTCAAATTATCATAAGCTTTTTCTAGATCTAGCGTTACTATCATGTACCCATTTTGGCCTTTAATACTATGAAAGGAATGCACAATTTCTTGGAGAATAAGGGAATTTCCAATCCCCTGCCTCCTAAGGATAAAGCTGCATTGGTTGGTAGAAATTAAATAAGGCAGAGAATCCCTTAATCTATTGGCAAGGATTTTGGTTATAATCTTATAACTCACATTACACAAAGATATAGGCCTGAAATCTCTAATAGTTTCTAGATGGTTAGTTTTAGGAATTAAGGTTATACATGTTTCATTTACCTTACTCACTGTCCAAGGATCTTGAAAGATACTCAGGACAAATCTATACACAAATGGACCTAGAAAGTGCCATTGATTTTTAAAAAAATAGAGCATAAAGCCGATCAAGCCCAGGGGCCTTGAAGTTACCCATGCTGAAAAGGGCAGCCTTAACCTCTTCAAAGGAAATATTATAAGAAAACAACCTATCATCAATATCTATAAGCAGAGGAAATGACGACTGCGTGATAAGAATAAAATCTTGAGGGTTGGGATCAGAATATAATGCCTTAAAATAATTCAGGGCCATGGACTGCAAAGTAGAAGGATCAAAAACCCACTTCTGGGCATCATCCATGAGAGTTTCTTTTTTACTTCTGGATCTTCTAGCTAAAACAACTTTGTGGAAAAATTTAGTATTTCTGTCCCCTAAGGATACCTAGTTAGCCCTATACTGATGAAACCAATAGGTTTCCTCTTTATCAAGGATACTCTGGTAGTCTTTCCATAAGGTTTGCATGAGATTAGTCAAAAAAGGATTATTCTCATAATCTAACTTCCTAGAAATACCCTCTATTCTACATAAAATATGCTTTTTCTTTTGAAAAATGTTACAAAAAACATTCCTATTCGATGTTAGACTTGAAATAGGAGACATTATCAGTCTAGGAATTAGTTATTGCCTTATCCAGCCTCTCTTTTAAGCTACCCTTGTGCCAAGTAAAGGGGTTTCCCTTGAAACCTAGATCAGAAAGACCACATTGGGAAAGACAATCAACAAAATTACTAAGGATGTTTGGGTTAGGCGGTTTGCCGCCTACCTTTACAAAATTGAAGAGAATGGAGTTGAAGTCACTTGCAAGACTCCAAGGGCAACTAATGATATATCTAATTTCTATTAATTCCTGCCAACAGGCAGCCCTAAGGTGCTCATTAGGGCTAGCATAAATAGAGGATAAAACTCATTCCTTATGCTTAGAGGTAGTGATTTTAAGATGAATGAAATTTTTTGACTTAGTTAGCAAGGAAGCAGAGACTTTCTTACTAATCTAGAGGCAAGAAATGCCACCTAAATACCTAATGACGTCCATCTTTTCATGCTTATCAAACTTACTTTTCTTAATAACATTATCAGCTTTCTCAGAGTTGATCCTAGGTTCAAATAAAGCAATAAAATCTAATGTATAAATAACTATAAGGCCATTAACAAGACGATGAAAAGTTTTACCACCTGCCTCTACAATTTCAAAAACAAACAATTCATGGAAAATAGTAGAGAGTAACTAGTTTACATCTTTAAGATGCAGGGAAGGTTCCTAAGAATTGACTGAGAATTGTAGGAAACTGGGATACTGACCAGAAATATCAACTTCCATGGGAGGGCCTGGATCTGGGAGTTTATCAGTAGGAAAATGATACATAGGTTCTTGGTCTTTCCCATAAGTATTTAAATTTAGGCCTACTATGCTTTGGATGGACGTACTACTAGACTGACTTTTATTAATTTCTTTAGAAAATCTCCTCATAATAGAGAAGATTTCTTCTTGTTTACTGGTAATATTATTTCAACATACAGTATCAATACTCTCTTCATTACTCCTCTCAGGCTGGACCACATGCTCTGCCTTCGATGATCAATTTTACGTTTTTTTTTTTTACCTTTAAAAAAATTCTTTAAGGAAACCCCCTCAGCCATAGGACTTTTTAAAAGTTTTTGTTTCCTAGGAGCCCTTTGGCCCTTATCCTCCTCTCTAGACCTACTTTTTTTTTGTTTCTTAGGAGCCTTTGGCCCGATGATCAATTTTACGTTTTTTTTTTTTTTTACCTTTAAAAAAATTCTTTAAGGAAACCCCCTCAGCCATAGAACTTTTTAAAAGTTTTTGTTTCCTAGGAGCCTTTTGGCCCTTATCCTCCTCTTTAGACCTACTTGGTGGACCTAGGGGTTTTTTCACATCCAAAATTACTAGTATCAAGATTAGGACTTTCCAGGATATCAAACCTAGACCCTATGAGAAGTGCCTTATTCATTTCACTCTGAGCTGGACTAGGAACTAGACGATGGGGCCTTGATTTCTTTCTAATAGGTCTCTTAACTAACATCTAGGGCCAAAATAGACCTTAACTATCTTTCGCCTTAACCTCCTCTAAATCCTTATGAGATATAGATCCCTCATCTTTACTATCCTCATGGATCATACGGTTGGGATTAGGTTTAGATCAATCAGAAGCATGTGTATAAGGATCAGGGCAGGAATCATGTCTATCGCCATATTTTCTACAATTGAAGCAAATAAGATGAAGACCCTCATATTCAACTTTGAACTCTTGACCAAGAACTTTGATGGAAGGGACAAGATTTTTTGGAAGGTCAAGCTCAACATAGATTCTAGCAAACCTACCTCTAGATTAGAGAGAAGTATTGGGATCAATTTTAAGCATCAAACCCAGGCAAGATCCAACTTGCCACAAAAAATTTTCATTGTATAATTCAAGAGGGAGATTTGGTATCTTAACCCAGACAGCAAGTTTCCTAATTGAATGGTCTTTAAGCCTAAACAAACCTCTATCGTTGGACTAAGAGATAATGGTCTAAGATAACCAGGGACCCTCAAGCAAAGCATTTTTATAATCCTCATTGCTATCAAATTTAACTAAAAAATAGTCATTATTCAGATAAAAAAATTTTAGGGACCATTTTGACCCCAAAGGTAGCCTAATCTTTGATTTAGATAATTGAAATTTACTATTTTGCCTAAAAGCTTAAACTATTAGGGAATGTTTCTAGGGAAAACACCAACGTTCATAGTCCACTAGAGGGATTCTAATGTTGGGGTACAAAATTTGTTGAGCAAAAGACATATCATGCTTATCAATATCAAGGATTATATTAAACTCTTCAAGCACAGGATTTACAATATCCTTATCACCAAGGGTAATATCTAAATCTTTTACTGATAGAACTTTGTCTTTGTAAGAAATTTTAGCAAAAAGGTTAAGGTTAGATAACACCTAGTCATCCAATGCATTACGGCTGCCTTCTTCCTGCATGTCTGTATCCAAATCCTCATTCGTTGTAATTGAAGCTCGCTTAACTTTTTTGGTGCTTCTCTCTATTAAATCAGTCTCTTCTTGATATCTCTTTTTCGCATCTTGATGAGCCATGCGACACTGCTCCTACTCATAGATTCAGGCTTCAAGACAAAACTCTTTAAATAATAACACCTCGCAGAGAACCACAACATAGATAAGGAAATAGGGGCAAAAGATAGGGTTGGGAAACCCTAATAGAGCTCATGACTTAAACGTGAGAGAGAGACAGAGAGAGAGAGAGAGTTGACCTGCACTTAATATCTATCTAAATGAACTCGGTTTAGTTACAAGATGGCTGCTTTGGCTCAATCAGGAGCACGACCTTTTATTTCTGAAATTAAAATATTTTAAAAATAACTTTAATATTATGATTATAATTTTATATAATATAATAAAAATAAAAGTGAAATAATTATTTTGACTATTATTTCATCTATATTCTCTCACTTGCAGGGATATCTTCACCTTTTACTCTTTGGACTATTATTTTGTCTGCTTTCTTACAATTTTCTCATTGTTCTGTTAGAATATAATATAAATTTTCCTATGTATAAAGAAATTGAATTACAATAATATTTTCATAAAACTATAATAACTTAAGAGTAAATATTCAAATTAGTCCTTCATATTATAGTAGTCATATATATTAGTTGTTTACTTCTTAAAATTGCTTTGTTTGTCCCTAGCATAATAGTTCGTCATGTAGTCAAGTCCCCAACGTTAATAAATGTAACACCGTAATTTATTTTTAAATAATATTTTTGCAAATTAAAAAGGAATGATAATAATAATAAAATTTTCATTTGAATATTTTCAAATGAAATATGCCAATAGAGTATTTCAAAATGTGAGATGAGTTACAAGTTTCAATCAAAATAAATGCTATAGGACCTATTTAATGTATCATAAATTTCAAAACTAATTTTTTAAGTCTTGTAGCAGTGTCATCTATCCCTTCATTAAGCTTTGTAACATCCCAAATTTTGTAATAATGTTTTAATTACTATATATGTGTATATATAGGAATTTCCATGTATTTGCATGAATGATTATTGATGATGATATGTATTGGATGGGGTGTAAATACGTGAGATGATTATGAATGCGTACAAGTGTGTTTGAATATGTTTGGGACTGGATTGAGAAATTGGCTAAGTGTCAGGTACAGGATGTTCTCGCTGCAGCGAGAGATGTCTCGCTGTAGCGAGAAGGCCCTGGGAGGAAGGCGTGAAACTGTCGCCTTCTCACTGTAGCGAGAGGTCCTCGCTGTAGTAACAAAGTGACAGTTTAGGGTGTATTTCTGGATGCAGTCTCACTGTAGCAAGATTCTGCAGAAACTAGGGTGCAGTTTCCTCTAAGATTTTCGTTGTAGCGACAAGAAGCGTCGTTGCAACAAGAGATGCCTTGCTGCAGCGAGAATGTGTTATTGTAGCGAGCGTGTCATGATTAGAGGGGTATTTGAAGGGTTTAGGGTTCAAGAAACCCATTTCTCTTTCTCCCTTTGAAATCCTTTCATCTCTCTCTACTCTCAACCCGTTCCTACCAATTAAATTACCTCTAAAGCCGCTTGGGAGCTAGATTAAAGTTTGAAATCAAGTTTGGGATGCTTGGAGGGATGAAGGATCCGTGTGGGGAGCTATTCTACCGTTGATTCCACAGTGGGTCTTCATTCTAAGGTAAGGGGGAGTAAATCCTAAACCCTAACCTTTCTTGGGTAGCTAAAATGAGGGATTCGTAACTATTTTATTTACTATCTAAATGTAAATTGTAATAAAGGTTATGAATAAATCTATTCTTGAAGGAATACTACACTTTTAACGCGAAAACATCATTTGGGAGTAGTTAGAATAATGCCCAACCTTAGGATAAATGACTCTATGGCTATTATTGAGAAATGTGAGTGATGGGTTGTACGCCTGGGCTGAGTCCGGAGGTGTCCAACCTTCGGCACCTTGTATTGATTATGTGACATGTGAACTTGTGTGATAAATTTTTGTGTTTGATGAATATCTAATGATGATTGAGGTATGTTGAGATTGGTTGATGATGCTTGCATGATGAATAACATGATTATTGTATATGTGTTGTTTAATAGTTAAAGTATGCCGAATGAGTGAACTGGTGACATAAATGCAAGTGTGTGTGAGCATGTCGATGATTGAATAAAGCAAATGGTTAGAAATGGGTGTAGATGGCATATTGAATGTTGTTGAAAATGAATATAGGTTGTGTGCCGTGTGCTATGACAGAATGTGGGCACTGTGTGTCGTATGCGAATATGAATATGAATGAAATGCTGGAAAGAGTAATTGTAATATGAGAGTCAGAATATATGAATGGATGTAATTGCAATACAGGTATTGTGGTACGATTCAAAAGATGTACTCATAGTATATATATTGTAATACACCAAATTATTTGGTTAAGGCTCACGTATTATGACTCGTTGCTCTATAATGATACAATGATACAACTGGGGTATAGAGTCCGAAGAAGATTTGGGAAATCTTGGGCAAATGAGGATGGTGAATGCTTATGTGGATAGTGCATAATGATTTGCTGAAAATAAAAGCATTCACAGGTCACACACTCATTTCCTGATGAGACTCCTGATTCTACCTTTGCTAGAAGGGCTGGGTCGATACACGTGTACCCGTGTTGCTCCAACTAACCGGCAACTATCTAAGCTGTGAAGTCCTAAAGGGATCCCAAGGGCATTGAATGTGAAAGTGAAATAAATGTGAAAGTCTGATGTGTATGAACTAGTATAGAAATTGTGCAGTCATAATATATGCATTGTAATATGTCGGTTAGTGTTGTTATGATATATGTGTTGTAATACATCGACGAGTGTGATTAGGACACATGTGTTGTAACATATTGATTGATATGGTATAATACATGTAATATGGCATGCTGATCAGTAGGAAGATGTATGATCTGAAGTTGTAAGTATGATTGATTGTTTGTTCCATGCGTGCTTCCTGGTAATGGCAACTTGGATGATTTTAGCGTTATTGTTGATTTAACCCGTGCTGGGTGGTATTCTTAGTACTATACATGCATGGGAGTATTTATTTATGTTAAACTAGAGATTTAGTGGGGCGGGAGATACTCACCCTTACTAATATTTTCAGGTAAAGGATGTGAAGAAACAAAGATGTTTGGCCCATCTTAGGATCATAATCTAAGGGCATTGGAAGAAAGATTGCTCTGTGGGGATTAAAATAGTTTGAGAAATCATATTGTTTTATCAAGTTATAATTTGGGTTGACCAATGTTTGTAAATATGACTTTAATGTTATATTTCAGAATTTAAATCCTCGAACAGATTTTGGTTGTAAAGGATATTTTAGAAATATTCTTAGTAGAACTTCAAAATGTATATGTATTCCAAATGAACTAAATGGTCTGTTAGAAGTAAAGTTGAGTTTTCTTTGATTATTTTAAAGTTTCAAAGTTTGACCCTTAAAAGCTTGACTTCTCTTGAAGTCTTATGAAAACTTCCAAAGAAGGAAATATAACATTTTGTCTTCATTCTATTATTAATTCCAGGAATAGAAACAAATTTTTTTTTATCAGCTGTGAAAATTTGTTTACTGTTAAAAGAAAATTTAAGGTGTTACAAGCTTGATGTTGATCGTCTTGGTCATCTAAAAAATAAATTTAAGGGTGAGTACTTCACACTATCATACACACACATACATAGAGACTCGTCTTGCCTATTTCACAATAATCCCTAATATGATACAAATATATTATAAACATGCATTAATCTATTCCTTTCGACAACATACACCTTATATTCACACATCAAACAAATTCTGGTGCGCTTATTGCACCTTCAATCAATTCACACACACACACGTGCCCTCACTATGACATTGTGATCATAGTTTCTCGACGCCCTCAACCTCAAGGACTTACTCAATTTTACACTATGGATGGTCGTAAGTTAGCTCTCGTCTCACAGATACAACATATGCAGTCACGACCCTTTAACAAAGGTATTGGTCAGTGGCCGAGTCAAGAAAAGAGTGTGTGGCTTGTAGTGCACCCACACTCAAAGATATTTCTACGCTCTCAGTGTATCATTGTAATCATTCATAGTTTTTAACCATTTTCCAAACACATAACAATCAAAACCACATGTCATTCACATACATTCACCCACATTCTCAATCATCTCATAATATTCATTCTTAAACATGGCACATGTGCATGTACTCAACCATTTTCATCACACATTACTCAATACATACCTCATTATGTTAAACACAAAATTTCTAACACAACACGCATCTTCCTACGTTCTATCTCCATTACATCTCAACACATCACAATATAAATGAATTTCAACACAAAGAGATATGATAGACTCCCCCTTATCTTAGAATGAAGACTTACAACACAATCAAGGGTAGAAGAGTTCCCCACTTAGATTCTTGACTTAAATACATGGAATAATCCATGAGAAATCAAGAAAAACGACGAATGGGTAAAACTGAAAACCCTAACTCTTGGAACTTACCTCCAAATGTCCAAAACATGTCCACAACCTTCAATCTTAAGCACCAATAGTTTTGGAGGCTCTTTAATTGGTGGAATGCAGCTAAGGATTGAGAGAAACGCGAGAGAGATGGAAGGAAAAGTAAGAAAATGTGTTTCTCCAATCCTAAACCCCTCAAATACCCTAAGAGTCGCAGCATTCTCACTACAACAAAAATATCAGAGGAAACAACATCTTGTATTCTGCATACTCTCGCTACAACGAGACTGAACGCAGAAACACCCCCTCTCTGTCGCCCTCTCGCTACAACGAGAACGCAACAAAGACACGTCACTTGCCCAGGACCTTCTCACTATAGTGAGAATGTCCCTGTAGCATATCTCAACCTATACTCTTAAGTACTTTCAATTCAATCATACATCAACATTTCATCTATACTCATATATACATATTCATCTATATACATTCATATAAATGCATATTTGCACCATCAACATAAATCAAAATATACATCCAATAACAACACATACTTATATTAATAATCAAATATTATTACAAGATCCAGTGTATTACAATAGATGGCTAAAAAAAAGTAACACATAAATACTAAAACATTGTTGCATACATTGTCAAGAAATAATCTTACTAATTTTGTATTATCACCACTGCTCCTGTCTTTGATTTAAATGTGGTATTATTTACTTTTTTAATAAAAATAAATTAAAAAATTAATTCATTAACCATCAAATAAGAGAATGTCAAATATGAATATAAATTCAAATTACAATAACATTTTAAAATTATGCAATATAATAAAAGATAATAATGTTAAAAAATAAATAACATAAATAAATAAGTAAAATGCAGATCAATGAAAGAACATGAATAATATAGCAACACCAAAATAATATGATTAAAAGAATAAAAATTTATATTATGTTTAAATCAATTTTAATAATTCCCTATTAATATTAATATTAATAATAATAATATTATTATTATTATTATTATTATTATTATTATTATTTGAAAGAATCAATAAATGAAATTAAAAGAATTAAATTTAAAAAATAAAAAAGAAGTAAATTTTTGTATTTAAGATAGATTAAAATAAATAAAATAAAAAAAATGAATGAATAAGAACCCCAATTTTTTTAGAAAAAAAATGGGTTTAAAAAAATCCAAATAAAAAAAAGGTTGAAATAAAAAACAAAATTTGGACAAAACAATGGCCCAAAACAAAAACAAATTGGGCTAGATAAAAAAATCACTTTTGGTATGTTTTGGGCCACTAGAAAGCCAAAAAAATTTAAACAAAAAAAGAGCAAATACTTATAAAAGTATTCAAAAACATAAGAAGTTCATATCTTGAAGTTCTTAAACTTTAGGGTTGAAGGTATGAAGTTAGTTTTTTAAAAAGGGTCCACAAAAGGGTGGAGGTATGGTTAGTCGATGTTCATGTGAGAGGAAAAAAAAAAAAAAGAAAATGAAAGATGGAGAGTGGAGAGTGGAAGGGTTGTTCATGGTTGAACGGAAGGAACTTCCATGGATGGGGTTGAGGGAGAGAAAAGAAGAAAGAAAGGTGGAAAGGGAGCGAATGGTGGAGGTAGTTAAAAAAAGGAGAGCGGGTCAACCCCAATGAAGCTCTAACGACGGTGCATGAGGGCAGGAGGTGATTTATGATTTTTAATTTTTTTTTCATGTGTTTTACTATTTAAACATTCTAAGATTGATTTTATTGTATGGAACTTACATTTATGGTGCGAATGTGCTTGAATATGCATTGAATAATTTGGGAGCATAAAAAATTTGGTATTCACAATTATCCTTCTTCACTCAGTTTGTATCAAATGGAGATGTTCTATGTTGGAATTGATAAGAATTGAGTAAAGAAAGTGAATCAAATTTATTTGAAACAAGAGAAAAAAATGAAATGCACATGAATATCATATTAACAATGCGTTTTAATAAATAAAATAAAATAAAAATATATATTTAAAAACCATGTTAGGTAAAAGATACCAATCAGGTTATGGTGTTTAACAAAAAAAAAAGTATAGGAGACTAGTTTTTGACTAAAATGTGAACAATAATAAAATAAAGAGGTCAATTAGGTTTGGTACTTTCATCAGAAGAAGTAAAAGGACTTAATCAGGTTCTTGATTTTAACTCAAAAGTGAAGTGTGACAGTTAGATTCAAGACTTTAACAAAAAATATAAGGAAACTTCAACCAGAAAGGTAAAGAAAGCCAGTCACGTTCTAGATTTTATGAGAGAAGAATTTAGTCAAAGTCTAGATTTTGACAAAAAGGTAAAGTGGTAAGTTAGATTTTAGACTTTTAACAGAAAAGTGAAACGTATCAGTCAAGTTCTAAATTTTTAATAGAAAATGTAAAGAGACTTGGACAAGAAAGGTAAAAAAAGCTAATTAGATTATGGATTTTGACAGAAAATAAAAAGGTTAGTCAGACTCTGAATTTTAATAGTAAAAGTAAGGTAGATAAATAAAGAGATCAATTAGTTTCATGAATTTTAACAAAAAGGTAAAGTAGTTAGATCTTGGGCTTAGATTGGAAATGAAAGTTGTAAGGCTGATACTAAGCTTAAACTAAACATGAAATGATGACAATAGATAAAGATAAATGCATGTTAATATAATTATGTGATTGCCTAAACTAAGCAAGTGTTAATACTTGGAATAAAGTTATTGCATCATGACATCAAATATTGGGATGAGACTTACTAAATCAAAACAAACCCTTTATAATAATAATAATAATAATAATTATTATTATTATAATTATTATTATTCTTCTTCTTCTTCTTCTTCTGAGGATTCAAATTTTTTTTTATCCTTACTAGAACAAAAGTCTCAAGCTTTGTGAATGAGCAAGATTTTGATATCAATCAATTCTTTCATAAAATTCGAATTGAGTGAGACATCAATCAAATTGAACTACTGCTTATTTTTTAGTTGTTTTGAAGAGTTAACTTCTTCTATCATGCTAAACTTATTAGGAAATTCATTGAATTTACCGTAGATTTTAAAACTTATTATTATAATCGTATTTTCTTATTACCTTTTCAATAATTTACATGCTTCCTTTTAGTATATAATTACTGAAATGACAATAAAATCATTAGTTAACACTATTGAAAAGTTTGAGAAAACAAATTAAGGAAGTGGTGTACATACTCAAAGAAAGGTGACAAAAGTCAAGAGACAGATATTTGAAAAATGAGACATCTATAATAAAAAAAAACAAGGTTAATTTACAAAGAAGACTTACGACGTGGGTAATGGAAAAATAAGTACATTAAACAGAAGATAATTAATAAGTAGAATAACTACAAAAATCGTGACGTATCATGTTGCCAAAGTGACACCTTCTAGACGAATAATGCTAGTCTCTCATATAAATTGACCACACATTAATAAAACTTCCAAATGAATGAAATTGCCTAATTTGATGTATTGGAATCATTCACCGCTCGATTCAACTTTAACATCTTAAAATTGTCCCTGTTTAGTGGTTCAGCCCATCATATTGCCCTAATTTGAAGCACTTTCTTACAACTTCTTTCTTGTCCACATTTCTTCTCAATCACCATTTCAAGTTTTCAATCTAGTGTAGGATTCTAGTTGACCTTAATTTTTTTTTTCTCAGTCACTCTTTCAAGTTTTTAACTCACTAGGTCACTCTAACTTTTGCCTAGGTTGACTTTCCGAGTTTTCAACTTAGTGAGCTATTTACTCTTTTTTTTTTTTTGTGTTCTAAGCATGGTATATTTTGATAGTGTCAAAATTAATAGTCTATGTTTGTAAGGATCAAAGCTCCTCCGAGAAAGCTTTTTTCACCACATAAGCTCCTTCATAATTTAGAGACCACTTGTCACGATAATATTTATGTGTTAGTAAAATCTTTTTAAGCACCGCTCAGCAAATTCTTTCAGATGAACTTTCTTATCAAAATCTTTCTTCATCTTTTTTGGTATAGCTGACCATGACAAATTGCATTTAACTATTTTCCTTTAATAAGATGTAATTAATCGAAACAAAACTGAACCCATTCTGCCTCCTCCAATTTAGTCTCTATTAACACCCTTAAAGACAAAATTTTAACCTTAATAGAAAATATTGCTAACTAAAGTTCGATATCCATGCAACGTAAATGCTAATATCTCATGTCAATCCCTATATGTCACCACCATCTTTTGAATGATCTTTTAATATTTTTATTGGGTACTTTGACTAATACATTCATCTTTGCGTGATAGGAGAAAGAATTATGATGTTGAATATTGAACTTATCGCACAATTCTTTCATCATTTTATTATTCAAACTAGTGTCATTTTCGGTTATCAACTTACTTGGAAGGCCATAATGATAGATCAAGTCTCTTTTAATAAACTTCACCGCCATATTTTGAGTCACACTAGCATATGAGGCAACCACAACCCATTTCGTGAAACAGTCAATAGCAATAAGAATGAAGCAGTGACCATTACAAGCTTTAGGTTCAATGGTCTAATAACATTTATTTCCCACATTGAGAACGGCTAAGGTGACGACAAAACATTCAAAGTTATTAGAGGAATATTAATATTGTTAGCATACGTCTAGTATTTATGACATGTTTTCACATAACAAAAGCAATCAGCCTCCATTATCAATCAGTAATATCTAGCCTTTAGAATTTTCTTTACCATGGTATGTCCATTAACATAAGTCCCAAATGAACTTTTATGAATTTCTTCCATAATCTTTTATGCTTCTAAAGAATCTGCACATATGAGAAGTATCATATCATGATTCCTTTTATAGAGCACATCTCTATTCAAAAAGAAACTCATTACTAATATCTTTCATGTTCTTTTGTCATTATTAGCATCATTTAACGGGTATTCTTGATTTTTTAGGTAACTCTTAATGTCATGATACTATGGCTTACTATCGAATTCCTTTTCTATCATTTGATAGTAGGCGTATTGATCATGTTGTTGCATGTTTATGAGCAGTATGTCCTCTTTCTGACTCACTACAAACATTGATGACGAAGTAGTTAAAGTATTAGTCAATTGATTTTTCTTATAAAGAATGTGTTGGAAGGTAATCTCATCAAAATATTTCATCAATTCTACTATGTGGACTTGATAAGGGATCCATTTTGCATCTCGAGTTTCTCATTCTAACCAAGTTGTGTGACTCAATATATATTGCCTTAACCTGTGATTGCCTAAGCCAAAGCACAAAAGTTTAGTCCAACAGTGAGCATCTATCTTCATAATCAGTGAATTTATTACTCAAGTAATAAATGGCGTGCTTTTTTCAACTAGATTCACCATACTGACCTAAAACATATCCTATAGATCCTTCCAAAACTATCAAATACATAATGAGTGGTCTCTTTGGTACTGGAGGCACTAGTATTGAGGATTCTGCAAATATTGCTTAATCTTCTTAAAAGCTTCCTAACAATTGTCATACCATTTCTTGTCTGATTTTTTGTAATGGTTTAAAAATTGGCTTACAAGTGCCGATCAATTGGAAAATAAAACAATCAATATAATTCAATCTCCCTAAGAATTTGTTATGGAATATCTTACTACTCCATTTTCCTCTTTCCACTTTTTTTTTCCCATAATCACAATATTAAAAAAGTTTGAGGAAACACTTCCAATTATCTTATCATAGAAAGGTGATTGAAGAGTATCGATAAACATTGCTATCATTTCTTTTTCAGACAAAAAGGTTCCACTTGAGTTGCAATTCATAAATCCAAATTTTGTTGCATTTATAGTAAGTTTATTAGGAGTTTTTTTTTTTTAGAAAATTGTAATTTGGAAGATGAAAACCTAAGAAAAAAAGATAATTGTTCAAATAATTCAATTTTGTTTTAGTAACCCAAATTGTTTGGATTTAATAGAATTCTTATGCAAATTTTGTTGTTGAATTAATTTAGAGATTCCAAGGAAAAACACATGAGTTAGAAACATTAAGAGATTAAATGGACTGAGCATAGTTACTTTCAATGCAGAAAGTGAATATTCCAAAGGCATATAAGTCAATCGAGGCTAGGCATAATCACTTAAATACCCTCTTTTGCAAGGATTTTCGCTTGAGCAAGGGTATTCTTGCTTGAGCAAGAAAACCAAATAAATTATACTGACATTTACTGATATTTTTTGCTTGAGTGAAACCCTTTTTGCTTGAGTGAACCCTTTTTTGTTTGAGCAAAAATCTACCCGAGAGCTCCCATTTCTGGTGCCCATTCTCTCTTAAGCGAAAGATTTTTCACTTAAGTGAAATTATGGTTGAGAAATTGTGATCTATTTTCACTTGAGCGAGAAATTTTTGCTTGAGATAAAAGGAATATTCTTTTTTTTTTTAGAAAATCTTCAATTTTGAAAATAAGAAATCCAATTGAAAAAACTAGGGTGTTATACAAAACACACTTAATAGAATTTACCTGAAAAAAAGGCAAATTAAGGGGAAATCGAGTAACGAATTATAAGATAACACAATTTTAATATATATTAACTGGCCAAAGTTTTTATCATATAAATTCAAGATTAGAATAATTATAATCAATTGGGAAGAAAGAAAAATAAAAAATATAATGCAAGTTGCAAGATTGATCAAAAAGACCAAAACACCCCTAGAATAGGTCTAGAATGATGACCTAATTTTGGCAAGAAAATGATCATGAAAAATTCTGAAATTTTTATGGAAATTTATTGGGCCAAATAGGGTTATAATCAGGTCTAGCCTCAAATATAAAATTCAAACTAATTTTTTCAAATTCAGCACTCAAAATGACATGAAATGGCTAGCCAAAATAGATAAAACTTTTAAAATTGTGATCCTATCTTATCCAATCTAAGTGGCATGATTTGTGGCATAAATGGAACCCAATTTGTCAATAATTAATTAATGAATCAGCTGAAGTAAAGTGAGCCAATAGGAGAAGAAGCTTGGTTTAACAAAACTCATGGAATGACACTTGAGTCAATGATCTAATCCCTAACCAAGTGGCCTATTCAAATGACAACCAAATCAAACCAAACTCAGCTAATAAATAGTGTTATGTGAGGAGAAAAATCTAAAGTAAATAACCTATAATTAAAGGTAAAATAAGAAAGTACACTTAGGCAAACTAGATGACATCATAAAGGTCAATTTTTTCACATTAAGTATGATTTTTTAGGACCATCTTTCAAAAAGATAAAAGCTAAATTAGAGGGAGACTCTAAAAGAAAATTTACTTATCTTAAACTCTTCTAACTAGTTGTAAAATCCTTGCTCTGTAGAAGTCAAGAAAAGAATAAAAAAACCCACCAAAGAGAAATAGAGCAATTTTTGAATACTTAGCCAAAAGTTCTAAATCTTGCCAAACAAAACTCTTTCAAACACTTGACCAAATCTAACATACCAAAAATAAACTCTACCACTTAACCATATCATTCTCTATGCCAACAAAATAGGAAAAATCCCAAAAACACCAATAACTCCCACCGCCAAAACTTAGCAAAAATACTACAATATTTGAAGACCTTTTTGGACAAATTCAAAGCTAATTTGGAGGGGTAAGAAAGATATTCAAATTAGACCAAGAAAGAGAGGAGGCAAAGGAGACCAACCCTCACTTGCAACCCCATCAAAAGAGAAGACAAAATCAAATAAAGGAATCTTTAATCCCTTATATTGAATGAAAATTCTGTGGGTATAGTTGACATATAAAAATAAAATTAATTGGAACAAGAAAATCCAAGACAATCATTGAAAATTGCAAAAATAGGAAATTTTGCAAAAAAAAATCTTAACAAACTGTAAATGAATATTTTGAGGGAATTTTGTTGGTGAATTTACTTGCTATCGTGATATTATGATGATTATATGTGATTCCATGTGTTGGAATAGTTTGAATATTCTTTTAAAGTTTTTTGCAACAATTAGGTATTTTCTATATAACACTTTTTTAATTTTCAAATAAATAAATTTCACAATCATGGAAATAATAAAATTTTTCATTCAACAGTTTCCAATACAGAGTTCAATAAAGTATTTCAAAATAAGGATGAATTACAAATTTATATCAAATGATTGCTACAAGACTAGTTTAAATACATCATAAATAACTTTATAAGTCATATAATAGTTTCATCCATCCCTTCACTAAGCTCGGTGCTAATTGTCTTGGTCATCTGAAAAATAAATGTAAGGGTGAGTACTTTACACTATCACACACAAATACAGAGACTTAACTTGCATGTTCTAAACATTACATAATTTAATTTAAATCATTTATCGCAATCACACATATATATCAATCATTTACATGCGTACGCTCACTCTACACGAAAGTAAATCACATTAACATACAACACCCATATGTGTTCACTGCACGCTAGCCACGCTCACTGTGGCACTATGATTACAGATTCCTAATACCCTGAACCTTAGGGACTTACTCAGTTTCACACCATGGATGGTTGCCAGATAACTCCTGCTCCACGGATACAACGTGTGCAATATTGAGCCCCCCAAACAAAGATGTTAGTTAGAGGCCGAGTCAGGAAGAGAATGTATGCCCTGTATTGCACCCACGTTCACTGTTCGTGTCACTACCATTCTATCTTCGCCCAAAGTATTTCTACCGCCCCCATCTTCCACACCCCTAGTGGATCGCTGAACCATTCACAGTTTTCAACATATTCAAACACGTTCACATTCAACATGCCATTCACACACATTCTCACCCATTTCACAATATTCAATATCAATCAATGTCATATCTAAGCATTTCATCCACATTCACAATCACATCATGACATTTAATTTCACACATGGCACGTATGCCTATGTTCAATTAAATTACACTTAAACATCAAATCTCATCAAAACTCCATCACAATCAAATTACTACATCACACTTATTATGCTTAATATCCATCTATTCACCACAATCTGACTAAAATCAAGTCATTTTCGTTAAAATACTCATCTTCCAATATTCCAATCATTCCCATTCACAAACATAATCATACAAACGAATTCTAAGTATAAAGAAATCAGATAGAGCCCCCCTTACCTTGAAATGAAGACCCACAACACAAATCAATGGTGAAAACATTTCTCACACGGATTTTCATTCTAAACGCATAGAAAACTCCATGAGAAATCGAAAGAACATGAACGAGGAACGAAAACCAAAACCCTAACTCTTAGAACTTACCTCCAAGTGTTCCAAACATGATTTCAATCTTCAATCTTACTCCCAAACGGCTTTGGAGGCAGTTTAATCGATGGAAATGAATTTGAGGTCGAGAGAATCGCAAGAGGAATGAGAGTGAATGTAAAAATGTGTTTCCTCGAACCCTAAACCCTTCAAATACCCCTTTTGGTCGCGATATTCTTACTATAGTGAGACATCTCTCACTGCAACGAGATGCAGCAACACCCCTTCTCGCTACAGCAAAAATATCAGAGGGAATTGCACTTTGATTTCTGTAGAATCTCGCTACAGCGAGACCCTCTCGGCACAGTGAGATTACACCCAGAAAATATCCTTTCTCTATTGTTCTCTCGCTACAGCAAGAACGCAACAAATGCACGCCTTTCTCCCAGGGCATTCTCGCTATCAATACACACTTATCCTATATCTCAAACAATTCAAACCCAATCACAAGTTCACATCACATTTCAACCACACTATACATATATCTTCACGATTATATTCACATCCAAATCATCACACAATCAAATGCATATCAAACATCAATTTACATATTTATATTAATAATAAAATAGTTTACAAAACTTGAGCATTAGATTCTATCTTGAAATATTTGTTGTTTCAGGAAATAACCTCTTTGATGTATGACTTGAGTTCTAATCCTTTGTTGACCTTTGTATGGCATAAATACACTAACCTTAGCGACAAATTTGTAATTGGGCTTTGGTAGGGCATAAAAAAGATTTTTTTAAAAAAATTAAGACAATTTACAATTTTGAGATAGTTAAAATTGCTTTTATTTTATTTTTGGTCTTAGAAAATTATAAAAACCATGAACATTTTTTCAAAAGGTCAACACAAATTATTTTATTATTTTAGATTTTTTGGATTTGTTTTTGAATTTAAATGATATTTTGAAATTATTTTTGAAGATTTTAAGTAAAAGAGTTAAGGAAAAATGATCTAAAAATAGAAAATAACTAAGAAATGAATTTTTGGATTTATGGACACTTTTGGAACCTCTAAAGTGTGAGAAGTACATGAAGTTGACTAAGTTATTGAATTAAATTTGAAAGATTGAACATTTAAATAAGAAAATATCATGGTTTGACCCTAAATAGACTTCAAAAATTTAAAATAATTAATCACATGAGTTGTAGGATCAAAGGAATATATTTTTACCATAATGAGACTTGGATAATGACTTTTAATCAAGGAAAAAAAACATGCTGGATAACTTAAAAGTCATCAAGTTTTGGTAAAAGGACCTTTTTACAAATAATCTAAAGTTTAGGAACTAAATTGTAGTTTCTATAAATTACAGGGACTATTTTACAAAAATTTATTGAAGTATTTTATTTAGATAGCATATCGTATTAGGAGGAATTTTCCATTTGTTTTACTAAAATTTGATTTAAATTAAATTAATTAGAATTTTTAAAATAAGTTATTGATAGATAAAAGAAACTATATGACCTGCAAGGGAAAATTTTATCACATGAAAGGCTTTATAAGTGTTTAAATTTTGAGTATATTTTTGTTGAAAGGTCGACACACAGAGAAAAATATTTTCACTGATTTTATCATTTTTGAACTTAAAACGAGTAAGATATGAATTTTTAACCTACTGTTAGAGGAAAAATAAAGCTTGTGACCTACAGAGGAAGTTTATTAGTCTATTCTCAATAAGGTGACCTGAGAACCTCAGGTCTGAACAAGTATTTTCCTTGAACCATATACATAGGAGAACAAACCCACTAATTTCATCACATTTGGATTTAAAATAATAAGGTATGATTTTTCTAGGAATCTTTTAATAAAATAAAGTAATATGTAACTTGCATATAGAAGATAGATTTTGAATTAGAATCTATAAGGATTTGTTCTGTGAATATATTTTTTTATGATAATAGATACATACAGAAACAAAACATTGTTGATTTCATTATTTTTAGAGTTGTAATAAATTAGTTATGAATTTTTCAATTTTTTGAGTTTTGAAAATGACATTATGTGAACAATAAAGAGAAATAAGGTTAAGTGTTACTCTCTATAGGTGAATGATTTAAGTGCACATTTTTGTTGAAAATTAGATACTTAAAGAAAGAGAATTTCATTAATTTTATGATTTTTGAATCTATAATGATTTAGTTACTAATTTTTCATTATTTTGGTACTAAAAATGGTATTGTGAGAACAACAGAGGAAAACTAAGTCACAAATGACTCTACGTAAGTGAATAAATTATGCTTGCATTTTTATGATTTTTGAATTTGTATTAATTTAGTTATGAATTTTATAAATTGGTACATGAAATATAGAAAAATATGAAAATAGCCATGTTTTTAGGAAAATGATTGGGCTCTTGTTTAAGAGATGTGAAATATGTACCTAATGGACAAGTTGATAGGTGGAATTTGTATTATGATTATGAGTTAATTCATAAAGAAAGTGGTTGAA
Organism: Abrus pulchellus subsp. cantoniensis; assembly: GCA_024086825.1. Lineage (NCBI taxonomy): Eukaryota > Viridiplantae > Streptophyta > Magnoliopsida > Fabales > Fabaceae > Abrus > Abrus pulchellus. The sequence continues at coordinate 21,806,217 of CM044056.1, forward strand.
AACAACATGTATAAGCGAGGGGGCAAATAGTGTTGGTGTGGCTAACAAAGTACCTAAGTCCTAGCAAGAGATCAAACCTGGAGAAATGTGATTAATTGTCTTGATAAGTACTAGAACATAGCAAGATTGGTTAGAGTGTAAACCGCAGGGAGTGACCATAATAGATTTGTGCATTGTTACTCAGCTTCTTGTTTTTGATGTTGTACCTATGGCACTATCTAGATTGTAGGCACAAAACTCCCAATCATCAACTCAGAAATTAAATAGATAATTAATTACTCCATAGATAAAAGAATAATATAGATAACAAACTCTAAAATGCTTGTTTGATATATGAATCTATTAGTTGATTTTATTTAAAAGCAATTAGTATTGCCTTTTGATATAATTTATGAATGATTTACTCACATTTTCTTTATTTTGTATCTATTAACTATGTTATGGATCCAAAATGAGTTGTGGAAATATCCCCATTGCTGAGCAAAACATGAGTTTTAATATGGGGATGGAAAAACTTAGAGTCATAAGAATGCTAACCAAACTATTACCATCATTAATAACCTCCATGTTATCTCCATAATCATACAGAGTACAATTAGAGTTGAGATCTCCTATCCCACATACTGTGTAGTGGCTTACCTAAGCCTTCATGTTAATCCTCTTTTAGATGGGTTAAAGGACAAAATAAAGGTGAACTATTCAGAAATATAAATTATGAATGTTTAGGATCTTTTCACTTGAATTTCATTTTTACCTTTGGTTTATAGTATACCTAAATAATCTAGGAAAAGATAGGAGGTTTGTATAATATTTTCTATTGAACAATAACTCTCTCTCTCTCTTCATATATATATATATATATGAAAGATAAGATCTTCTAAAAAATTCTTACACTCGATCTGAGCCTTTCATTTAACTTACATCTAACGAGTTATAATTTATACTTCACTGACTATTAAATGTGAGTTAAATAAAAAGCTCAAATCAAGTGTAAGAGTTTATAGTCTTACATTAGTATAGAAAGATCTTTCTTTTATATATATATATATATATATATATATATATATATATATATATATATATATATATAATATGTTATGTGTGTGATACATATTATTGTTCATCTATTTACAATTTAAATTTATTTTAGTCTTTAAACATGAAATAACAACATAACAATTGAAATAAAAGTGTTAATAGTAATACGAATGTCTCACTTATAATTAAATTTAAAATAAATTTGAATTAATTTTGTATCAATTGAATTTATGCATAGCCCTATAAAGTACAATATAAATAATAAAAATTACTAAAATTATTTTAAAACACATAGCCCTGTAAAATATAATATAATTAATAAAGATTACTATAATTATTTTAAAATACATTAATTTAAAACAACAAGTGCAATACAATAAATTAGTTTTATCTTAAAAACTAACTTTATAAATGTATTAAAAATCAGTTTTATTTTAAAAATTAGATTTCAAAATAATTTAAACGTAAAATTAGATTTAAAATTAATATAACATAAATATTAAATTTAAATTAATCTGTTTTATTATTTTTTAAAACATTGAATATTTAAAAAAAATAAAAAGACCTTACAACATAAGATTTGAGTCCGTTTTGTAAACTAGTCACTGGTGTGCGCGAACAAAACTCAAACTGTAAACTTCACGGACAATAAAAATGTCTAAACGAAACTCAAGGTAAATAGTCACCAAAAATCACCCTAAATAATTCTCAAATGTTAATAAAAAAATATAACACTACACGTCACTTCACTCGTTTTTTAATAATATTTTAATCTGTTTTTAATAAAAAATATTTTATGTATTAATTTCTTAATCAAAACACAGGACCTAAATGATATAAGATAGAAAAATTTATATTATTTATACCACTAAAATTAAAATGAAAGCTGAGGAGTTACTGGAAAACACAACACAGTTATCAATTTAGTTACTGCAAAAGCATTTTTGGGTTTTCGTTTTGGTGAGATCGGTTTTCGTGGTGAAATCAATGTTATGATGTGTTTGTGTTTGTCCAAAAGGGTAGGCTTCAGCGCAGTAGAAAATGTCACCCAAAAAGTCTTTATATTTATAGACTAAGGGTACCCCTATTAGGTGGGGACCAAAGCAACACGCCTAATTTCACCTCAGAGGTGAGGTGAGTGTGTCCCTAAGCTTCATTAACTATGGACTCAAGATATTACATAAAAGTAGCTACCAAAGTTTGGAATCAAATTCAAGTGAGCAACGAAAATGGCTTTGACGTTGACACAAACTATAAACAATTTTTCATTTGGTGAAAAAAATTGGCCGTTGATTATGAAAGCCTTTGAAATGCAGTAAACATGGACCTAAAATCTTACAGTTGTAGAGCACAAAATAATGAATGGTAGGTGAAACAAATGATGGGTTTTTTCTCTTCTTTTCTGTTTTTTTTTTTTTTTTTGGATAGGCCCTTTATTTTTGTCACCCTAACCAAAAGAAACAAAGTTACTAAAACCCCAAGAAATAGGTTATTCTCTACATCCCAAGGTGAAAGGGAAAAAGGGGTCCCAAATGAAAGTGGGATGTGGGTGATATAACTGTGACAGCTTTGCTTAGTAGGGCACCTACCCTAATGATAATTATAGTGCCTTACAAAACTCCCAAAACATTCTCGTTTGGTAGGGACTCGTTTTCTCGTCGTTTTAGTGGGACAAATTTCAACTATTCCAAGGAGAGTACATTGCTATTCTTTTTAAAATTTTATTAACTAGTATTATCTTAAGTGTAATGATTAAAAATTAATAAATACTTTTTTATTAAAAATTATGATAAAATTTGCATTAATAGTATTTAAATATTATATTTTTAATAAAAAATTACTTTGATTTCTCTTTCATTGTGATTCACCGATTTTGTTTGTGTCCCTTTTATTATAGGGACAAGATTTCAGTGTTTGATTATGACTATTGAACTGCAAATTTCTATCTTAAACTGGGGATTTCAACCCTCGTCAGTTAAAGTTACTAGATTTTCATTTGTTACGGTTGATAAAAATTGAAAAGAGAGTAAAGCAAGATTTTGGTTATACATTTTAAGGAATAAGAGTAAAACATTATCAAAGTTCAAAACCATGCTTTAGAACTTTCAAAATTGCTTATACAAGATAGAGTGAGCTAAAATCGTTTATAGTAATTGCACTGCCACGCTATCTTGTGAAATTAAGATAGCCCTTTTATTTGCTAAAAAGCTTGATAAAAAGCTTGGTGGATCATGCATGAACTAAAACCAGTTTCACTCTGCCACGCTATCTTGTCAGCATAAGATAGCCCTTTTATTTGTTTGTTTGTTTCTTTTGGCCAATCCCGATATATGTGTTAATTTTCTGCTTAATTTTGTAATAACATTGAGAAATAAAGAAATGGAATCCCAATTCGATACGGCTCTTCTTTTCTAAATTTCGAAGATAAAAAAAGTTCTTGCTCAAGTGAAAAGTGATTTTACGCAAAACGTGATATAGATATATGCACTGTTTGAAAGTCAGATTCATAGGTACTTCGTTCATAAGGCTTAGCTAAATTTGGCAATTTTCCGTAAATTAAGCACAATCTCAAGTTTAAGCTTAACCAGATGTCTTATGTTGCTCTAAGTTCTTGTTTCAATTAAGCAGAAAATTTAGATACAGAACTACTCTTTTTAGTTTATTGTTGATATTATTTTTCAATTAAATATGATATTTTTTGTCTTCATAACTAAAATTAACAGAACTTATTAAGATAAAAAAAAAACCTCTAAAATTGATCAACAAATATTTTTGAAAAAATGCAGAAGGGTTAAATTTAAAATATTGAAACGGATTAAATTTCAGTAGCAGCTAACAACTCCACCCTGGAAGCTCCTTGTGAAGGTTATGTTTCATTCATTAGTTACCATTATGATTGGCATGAATTTTAATAAGCACTCTAAAGTAGAATAAAACCAGCATGTACAGTGGAGAAAGAATATAAAATAACAAAAGAATCAATCCCTAGACACGTCGTCATATGATTGGGCGTTTGTAGTTTCTGGGGACAAGAGTGTCAGGTTAACATTTTGTATTTCAATTTCCTTATCTTCTTTTGAAATAAGAAACTATGTTTTGTAGAATAAAAATATCATAGTACATTATGATGCACAACTGTTCTGTACGCAGCACTACATTCAAAGCATCTTTCTAATTATTAAATCACACTAATCTACACCCCAATAATAGACTCTTGAATATAAAAAAGGTTAAGATTGCAACGTATAAATCTTTTGTTAAACCCTAAAAACTGGATTTTTACCAACAACCTCTCTGAAAAGGATTAGTCTAATATTTTAAGCGTATCTTTCCAAACCTGAACTCCACTACAAACCCCTTTTCCTATTCACAAGTTAATAACAAAAGTGGGTGAGATTATAAAGCTCTATGATTCATTGGGCCTAGTCAGAATCTCACCACTGCCAACCTGGGATTCTTTTGATGCTCACATATATTAGTTAAAATACTTCGTTTTCTTTTACAAGGGGCGGTTCTAACTTCTTCTAACCTCTCTGGGAATTTTCTATTCTGCACAGTGAAAGTTTTAAATTAAATCAAAATAAAAGGCATAGAAGCTTCTGTTTTTGGTGAACTAAAGAACAATTGCACAAGAAAAAAAAATGCCAGAAGTTATGGTTGACCATTGCTCAAGTTAACCAAATGTCCTAATCATTTCTAATTAGACTTTTGAGACAAAAAGGAGACCCCATTAATACAGCTGGTTACAACACAAGTGAGAATCATATCCACCAGATTGCGCGATTTAGCTGAGGTTAATTGATATGACCTTTAACGAGATTTTAGTGAAGACCCACGAAAATATGTAGTGGTTTGATGTGATGTACGAATTATTAATAGATAAATGTTAACCTTCTTCATAAAAGAAACATTTATTATAATAGAAATGTAAAATAATTTAAATCTACTCTTTTAAGTAACAGTGATATTTTCTTAACCAATATTTTCGAAATACTTATTCATATACCATTATTAGAAAACAATATCAAGAGGGACAATAAAAGCTGGGAGAAAAACTTCCTTTAATTAGCGTTACATCTTACAGTTGGTGCCATGATAATAATAAGAATTTGCACCAGAGAATTAATACAGAATCGGTCCTAAGATTTTACAGTGAATAATTGTAAGGAAAAAATTGAAAAAAAAGAAGAAAAAACTGCCCGAGAAGATAAGAAACTGAAATCATAAAAGGGAGAAAGGGAAAAAATGAAGAAAAGAAGTGACTAACTTAAAGACAAAAAAAGGGTTCTATTGAATAGATCTAGTAATAATGGCATAATAATAATTCATGGGGTTGTTGTAATTAAATCTTTTGTTGTATACAGCAGTCTTCCTATTCCTCTGGGCTTCAATTCAGGCGTAAAGCAAGGTGATCAGAGCTCAACTTTCATTTGGGGTACTTGATTTGAACCTGAACGGTACCCAAATAAAAAATAAAATAAAATTAAGATTAATAATGTCAATTTTGTTGGGCCTAATGAAAACGATATTTCATTAACGTATCAATAATGTGTGACTTTTCTGCTTTGTTACCGTTGAAACTTGAGGATTGTATTGGTGTTTTCCTATTTGCAGTTTGGCCAAATCCCATTTGAACAATGGTGTTGAGGTCATCCTCACAGAATGTTAATGCATACTGAGAAATCATTGGACATGAGAATTAGAAAAAAAGGTTCAATACTTTCAATATACTGTAGTAATGTAATGGACCATTGTTTTAATTCATTAATTTGTAGAGAAAAGTAGAAGTAACTTATTACCTGAGAGCCACCTTCATTAAACCCATTTAGGGGTGGTAACTGCATGCCAAGATTTTGGCAAAAAGAAGTGTCTAATGGGTCCACTGAGCAGTGGGTCACCGTTCTATTAGGTATGTTATTATGGATAACTGGGTTTTGCTGAGTCTGTTGCCCATAAAAGGCTGGTGCTGAGGAATCTAATGGGAATATTGGATTTTGGTGTGTTGCCAATGAATTATTTGATTGAAATACCTGAAATCATCAAAAGCCAATAAATCCCAACTCAGGAAAAAGAAGAATAAATTTAATAAAAAAGCAAACCATTGTGGCACTTACATCTTTTGAGACAAGATTCTCAATACTAAAATCCATCCTTGTGTTAACAGAAGCCAATTTCATAGACAGGAACTGCCACAAGTAAAAAATAAAAAGCATAACTTAATGAGCAAGGAAACAAACACATGATGACAATCATTTGAGAATTGAGATGCTTATTGGGTAAGAATGATTTACCTCAACTTGACGCTGCAATGACTGAACATAATTTATAATTTCATCTAGCATAAGTGCTTTACCAGTGACCTACAAGAAATAAACAATTTATACCCAAATTAGCAAAAGAACTGAATTTACCATGATATATTGCCCACAATCATTTTATTTAACTTTTCTGCACCGCACCTTGTTGCAACCTGGTACAAGATCTTGAAGAAGCTTCATCCTCTCACTAATTTTCTCCCTCCGTACCTATTTTAAGGACAAGTTCATACAATGTCAACATAAATGCTGCACAAGTTTGTTCTATGTTGCAAATGTCATTAAAAGATAAAGAAATAAAATAAAAAACAGTGATTCTTACACGTTCTGCAAGACTATGGCTATCAGTAGCTTGGCCTCTTCTTGCTCTAACGTGAATGTAATCTTTTGGAGGCTCAGGAGGCTTTGGGTTACTCTTGTTCTGTTTCTCTTCCCCTGCTTTGGACTCTTCCTCAGCCTTCACTGGACCATTTTCATTTCCCTCACCCTCATTTGTCTTGCTTCTTTTTGCATTTGAGTCCTCACTACCTTCAACAACCTGAATTGAAAGGGATACTTGAGATTTCAAAATTGACAAAAACCATAACAAAATTGAAGTTTGACCTAAAAGAATAGTTTTTTTTTTCTTTTTTTTACCTTGGTAGGACTAGTAGAGTTTAAAGTTTCTTTAGCTTTTCCTTTGGAAGAGGCTTTTCTTTTCCTTGAACTCATATCTGGAGAAGTTTTCACCCCAATTTCCCCATTTGGAATTTGCTCGGAAATTGTAGATTCCTCTTGGGAATTTGCCACTTGCATTATATCCATCTCCTGAAACTGAGAACTCTTGTTCTCTTGGGCACCCATTTGAGATCCAAGTGTTTTGAGCAATGGACTACTTGAAACTCTTGGTAACTTCCCTTGTTCCACAACTTGTGCAGATCTTGGAGCCAATTCAGCATCGTTAACTACCAATTGGGTACTCCTATCATTGAAACTTCTGCTACCGAAGCAAGAGAACTTTGCAGCCCTCTCAGCAAAGCCAGGATCAGCTGAGAATTCTGCCACAGTGGAATTCAAAGCCATTGACTTCGCTCCCAAATTGGTCAAATTCTCTTTCACCAAACTGTTCACAATGTTAAGCTTTGGTGGAGAACTCAAAGGGGTGGTGTTGTTGGCATTGTTCATGTAAGAAGACGCTACAACCAAAGGGTTATGAGAATGCTGTGAGATCTCATCAGAGGTTCCTCCAATAGTTCTCAATTTCCCTACCAATTCCCTTATCATGAAACTCTCATTGCACATGTTGTTGTTGTTGGGGTTGGATGATGCTGCTGGTGATGAAACCATTGAACTAAGTGCTGAAGAATCGAAGTGGAGGGTATGATCCGTTGACCTGTCCCAATTGTAAAAGCAATCTTGGGTTTGCTCGGAGGAACAATTCAGAACTGTTGGGTGAATTTCCATGGATGATGATGAGAGCGGTTGCCACGTGGACATTGAAGAAAGAGGTAGTGTTTGTGGTGGTGGTGTTGGTGAAGGTTCAAAGTGAAGGGGGTGTTGGGACACCCCAGCATTCAAAAAGAACTGGTTTTCCATTTGTAGATCAAGGGAAGCACAGGAACAAAATGAAACGAGTTTGAAGCTAGTTGAAATTTTATGTATTATGTGTCTTTGAAACCTGAAGCAAAATGATTGTGATTTGGGAATCACATTAGGAAACAAAAGAGAGAATTTAAAGGAGTAGTAGTGGCAATGTGGCAATGTGGCAAAGTGGGACAATTGGGGTGTGATTGGAGTGATGTTCAATTAATTGAGTGTGTTGAATTGGGTTGGATTTAAGTTGAGAAGAGAGAGTTGGGTTTGGTGTGAAAAGGGAAATGTGTCTGGTAAATAAAAAGCAGAGAAAGATTGAGAAAGAAGGGAAAGGGGGGAAGATAATTGATGGGGCTATCATGAGGTTAAATAGACCCAAATAGAAGCGAAACAGTGTTGACCACTTCTTTTTCCCCTTTAGTTGAGGCTAGTATTTTGACATTGTAAATAAATATAAGTCAAAATCTTTTGTTAAAAAATGCATTTACTCTATCCTTCAATATATTAAACAATTACTTTTAAATTACGTATACATAATTAACATGATAATATTTCAGAATTATTAAATTAATAAACTTTATTTTAAAAACATTTAGTAATGATATAATTTTACAAAAACATCAATGTTCTGAAATTTGACATATAATATTATTTAATCCTATTTCATACACGGCACTATTATTTTATTCTAAAATTTAAGAATGAGGATATAAGGTTGATATATAATATTTGGTCTAACATTGATAGACTTGAATAAACGTTTAAAATTTATAATTAGTTGAATGAATTAAAATTACTTAGTAAAAGTAGCTAAGATGTATTAAAAGACAAAAATAAAAACATTAATGTTATTTCGTGTGACTCAAAATGATTTTAAAAATAAAATATATGAATAGCATCTCTCTCCGCAAAAGACGGAGGAGGGTGTTTGTTGCCGGGCAGTGGACGTCAGAACACCAAAACGTCTCTTCTTTTTTCTTGATATTGGCAGTGTCTACACTTTACAGTAATGGAAGCCAGGAAGGATCCACAGCTCTTCTAAACTTATTCTATTTTTCTTCCTTTCATTTTCATTTCTTTTTTTTTCTCTTTTTTTTTTAATTTCATGCTATGTGCTTGCTTTTGCCTATTACATTTAAATTAAATGAGTAAATTTATTCCTTTATTATTGTTTATTTTCAGTCAAATATTCTTTGAAATAATTTTGAAAATTAGATCAAGAAAAGTACATTGGAAATATATATACTTTTACGGGGAAATAAAATTCCGTTGGTTAAGGAAGACTGTGACCGACGACGAGTTATTATATATTGTTTTTACTTCTTATCTGTTAACTTAGTTTTTTTTTTCCAAAAAAACTATTTTATTCTCTAATGAAGTTTTTTAAAAAATATACTTAAAATTAAATTTCTATATGCATGTTTAAGGGACACAACTAGGACTTTATTGGATCCTTTCATTACTTTTTATAATATTTAGGGTAATTTTAAAAACAATTTTACGTCAAAATATTATAATTATTTATAGCTAAGTTTATGTGTAATTCTTTTTCTTCTTATATTGTTTTCTGTTTTTTCTATAAAAATAAAGTCATATTTAATAATTAACAAAATTAAAATAGAGGTGGAGCATGTTATTGATTTGTATAAAATAATAAATAAAATGCATTTAAATATTTTTTTGTTTTTTTAAATGAAAATTAAGGTGATAAACTTAATTTAAACAATTAAAAAATTAGAAAAACTAAATGTAAATAATTAAAATTTGAAAGATCAAAATCACATTAAACTAAAGTAAAAAAAAAAACTACAAGTATAATTAAGCTAAAAATATATTAATATCATTTTCAATAAGTTTAAATACAGGAAGCAAAAAAGAAGCATTAAGATATATAAAATATATAGGTAATTAAAAAAAATTCTTTTTATTTAGAAAAAGTCTTTTAAATTAAACTATAACAATAATAAAAAAAACTATACTAATTCAATAGCAATTTCAAAAAAGCGCACTTCTATATATAAAAAAATTTATTTGAAAATTTTTTTGAAAAAAAAAGATATTAAACAACATTAAGAGCTTTTTTAATTTATAAAAAATATTATAATTATTAACAAAAATGACAATATTAAATATATAAATGAAAAATAATTTATTGAAATTATATGTATTTTGAAATTATATTTTAATATTTTATAAATGATAAATTTTAAAAGAATTATTAAATATATATTTGGTTAAATTTTATATTTAACTTTTATAATTGATATTTATTTACAAATTAGTTTATATACTTACATTTTAGTCCTTACTTGAGTGTTTTATATTATAATTCTTACTGTTGTTTTAACACCCTCCTTTTTATTGTTTAAAATTTTAAAGAATAGAAATTTTAGATTAGAATTTCTCGCTATAGTGAGAAATGTCTCACTATATATTTAAATGAAATTAAAGCAGATGTGATGCTTTATTTTGCGGATCATTTTAGTAGTATAGTTTGGCTTCGACCTATCAATGATGTTAATGATTTATCGAGAGTCTCTGTTCTACAGAACGAGAGACTTGTTAATGCTTTTTCGGAGAAGGAAGTGGGGAGGATGATTTTGGAATGTGAGGGGGATAAAAGTTTGAGGTCTGATTGTTTTAATTTTGTGTTCCTTATGAGGTTTTGGAGAGTAATCAAAGGAAAAAGTGATGGGTATGCTTACTAATTTTTGTAGAAATGAGAAACTACCTAGGTCTTTGTTATCCTACTTTGTAGCACTAGTGCCAAAAGTATCTTACCTACAACAAATATCTAATTTTCGGCCTATCTTATTGCTAGGTTGCCTTTATAAGATTGTTTTCAAGCTTTTGGCAAATAGGTTGAAAGGGGTTCTGGATTCAATAATTTCGGAATAACAATCAGCCTTTATTCTTGGAAGGAACATGTTAGATAGTGTGCTTATGGCTAATGAGGTAGTTAATTATGTGCGGAGATATAACAAGAGGTGTTTTGTTTTAAAGCTTGATTATGAGATGGCTTATGTTTCAGTGGGTGGGGATATCTTTTGTTTATGTTACGTAGCTTTAGATTTCCAGAAAAATGAGTTAGTTGAATGAAAGCCTCTGTGTGTGGGGATAGCCTGTCAGCTTTGATTAATGGTTGTCCTACATTAGAGATTCATATTGGGCGGGGCCTAAAACAGGGGGATTCTCTTGCCCCTTTTCATTTTTTGGTGGCAGTGGAAAGGTTTGGAGTTCTTATACGAAAGACAGTGGCTTGTGAGTTGTTCTCTGGTGTGAAAATTGGGGTAGGGGGACCAGATATTTCTTTGTTGCAGTTTGTGGATGATACATTGATTATGGAAGAGGTTTCAATTCAAAACTTGTGGACTTTGAAAGCAGTATTGCGTAGCTTTGAGTTAATGTCAGGTATGAAAATTAATTTTAATAAAAGTTGTGTATTAGAGATTAACACTGGCGATGACTTTAAAAACTTAGCTGCGGAGTTCCTACATTGTAAGATGGATACTTTTCCATTAAAGTATCTTGGGTTATAGTTAGGTATTAACCCGAGGAAGCCTAATGCATGGAAGGGGGTGTTAAAGGCTCTTAAAAAGAGGTTGGCATCATGGAAGCATAGGTTTTATCGATTGGAAGCAGGGTAACTTTGATTAATGTCGTTCTTAATTCTTTGTCATTGCATTTGTTATCCTTTTCTAAGGCACCAAAGTTGGTGATAAAGGAGATTGTTACTATCCAACGAAATATTTTATGGAAGAGTGTTAAGGTTGGATTTAAAATTCCTTGGGTGAAATGGGAAATGGTTTGTACTTGGTAAATGGTTGTGGCGAGGTGTTAATTGTGTTAGTTGATTGTGGGTGCAAGTGTTGGAAGCTAGGTATGGCATATTAGCTTCTTCAATTCAGTGTCTATCAGTCCACAACAGATGTTCTTTGTGGTGGTATGATTTATTGGAGGTTATTCATCAAGAGAATTCATAACTGAATGAGAAGTTGGATAAGAGTCTAGTTGCAGGTTTGCACACTCTTTTTTGGAAAGATAAGTGGGTAGGTAGAGTGCGATTGTGTGAGGCATTTCCGCTATTGTTTGCAGTGGCGAGGAATGTGAATCTTGTGTATTGGAGAATGATTTTTATGATGGCACTAGGTGGGTTTGGGATGTTAGTTAGCGAAGAGGACTCTTTCAACATGAGATCTCAAGCTTTAATCTTATGTTGGAACTTGTGGATAGAGTTTCTATTAAGGTACTACAATAAGATAAATGGGTATGGAGGGCAGATTGTTCAAGTTATTATTCAGTGCAATCTGCGTATTCATGGTTATTTGAACTTTTTGGTGGTCCCAATATTGTAAATCAGTGTACGGCAGATGCCTTGCAAAGGCTATGGAGAGGGAAGGTCTCTTTTAAGTGTCTGGTATTTTATTGGCAATTGTTGTTGAATACACTTCCTTATAAAGATTTGCTGATTGATCGTGTTGTTCAAATTAATGATATAACTTGTTGCTTCTGTCGTGGTTTGGAGGAACTTCTAACTCATTTGTTTTTAACGTGCTCAGTTTCATCTCAAATCTAGTACTTTACTGCATGTTGGCTTGGATTCTCACTAGTTTTGCCTTCAAATTTATTGACTCACTTGCCTTCTTAGGTTGGTGTTAGTTGTAGTAACAGAGAAATGATATGTTTATTAATTATTTGGGTAAGTACAGTGTGGTCTTTATGGTTACATAGAAATAGAATTGTGTTTTCCAATGGTGTTTTGGATGATAACGAAGTCCTAGATTCTATTATTCTGAAGTCCTAGAAATGACTATCACTTATTAGTAAGAGAGAAGCTATTTTATTAGGTGATTAGTATTTAAATCACGAAATTGCATCCGTCTTAGCTATGTATAAGTATGTTTTTGCTTTTTATTTTCCTGAGTAATTTGAGTTCCCCTTAAACTATCTCTAATAATATATATTTTGCCTATAAAAAAAATGTGACACACATATACATGCATCAATTTAGTTTTGATAAAGATGCGGTAAAGGGAGTTGGTATGCTCAGCTTTAAAGGTCTCATCTTGCAATAGAGATAGGAGTTCAAAATATGGACTAAAAAGACATTTTGATGATTATATTTCCCTAAACATATCACCATCTCAAATTTTCTTAAACATCTTTGGAAATTACTTTTGAGATATTCAATGATGATCCTAAATTGAATAATATGCTTATTGAGATAAATTAAAATAAAATAATTTAAATAATAAATCATGGATGAGTGCATTCACCAAAAGGGTGTTATTAAAGCGCTTATTCAATTAGGACAACTTAAGAATTGTATTAAGGAAGAATAAGGTAGCTATGATACTTAATATGAATCTAAAGAGAATAGGAGATACCCCTAATTGAAGTATTAAAAAAAAAATGAACTATAAAAGAAGCCTTAATCTAATGAACATAAACAAATAAAAAATAAAAATTAAGGGAGAATCCTTCCTTAAAAAATAATAGACCAAACTACTTATTTAACTAATTGACTTATGTTAAATAACTTAAAAGAATATTTAATTTTATTTTAATATTAAAAATATTTAATTTTATTTTAATATAATATAAAATTAAATATTATTTAATAAGAATGATAATGCAGTGGATAAATTTCTCAAAGATTTGTTATCTAAAAATACAAATTTAATTATTTAAAAGATCAACAACATAATAATAAATGATAATATAAAATAATTTTTAATATAAAATATATTTGGATATATAAGAGACCTTGATTACTGCGAATGTAAAGAGAACAAAGAAATAATGAGACTAATATAAGTATGTAGAATTTTAATTAGGTAAAGAATAAATTGTATTTTTCAAAAATATGAAGGATAAAAATGATAATAAAAATATTAGTAGCTAACTTTTGAAAGTTATATGTTTCTTCACATAGTTTCTAAAAAGTTATCTTTTAAAAGCTAAAAGTTTGTTTTATTTTTTATTTATAAACAATTTTATAAATTTATTGACCAAATCAGTAAGCTACAAGTTATCTTTATCAAACAACTTATATGATATTTAAAAAGTAGTTTAAAGATAATCTGAAGTCACTATTTTTTTAAAATCAATTTGCTACCTCATTTGAAATCAAACTTAATAGAATTATAATGGTTTTACACAACAAATAGTACTTTACAAAGAAAATAATTAAATGTAAAAGTACTACTATTACTTTAAATAAGAAAAAAAAATGCTAACTTGAATATAACACATCTCTAAAAAGTGAACTTCTTATTAATTTAAATAATTTTATAATAGAATAGCTTGTACATAACAACTTCATGCATTAAATCACTAAATTTGAACAAATTATTTTTCATGACTAAGTCTAAATGAAACAATAATTATAAGGACAACAAATTTATTTAAACCTTATTTTAAAACTTTTCATTTTGGATTTGCAATAGAAATTATTTGAAGAGTTTTCTTTTATGCTTTTTGAAAACTAATTCTAACAATAGTTATAACGACGTGAATTAAAATTTTAACAAACTCCATTATTTAAATTTGTTAAATTAGAATGTTATATAATAAAATAGATTTCATTTCATTGAAAGCTATGTCGTTGTTTTTCGGTCAATTTGGAGTTATGCGGTGGAAAATTAATAAAGTGGTAAAAAAAATTATATATATATATATATTTTTTTTTCTTTTATACTTAAGTGAAGTTTTAATTTATTTATTTTTAATATTTTTAATTTAATTTATTCTTTGGTTCTTTATTTTTTATTCAATATAAATTTTTAAATCATTTCTGCATGCAAAAGGGGTCCTCTAGGTGTACTTCATCTTTCAATTTTTGCGATATTAAAAAGATGTTCTAGAGTTTGTTCTGAACATAAGTTTATAGTCAACATGTTTAATAATAAAATCATAGATACATGAAATTTGGTCTGTGATATTTATAATGAAAAAAAAAGTAAAAAATAAGTAGTTGGTCACATATACTTTTCATGTAATTAAAGATAATTAAATTCTAATTTAGTAAATATTTTTAGAAGTTCTTATAAGAAAAAAATTAGTATAAAGAATAAATAATATTTTTGTCAAAGCTAAAATAATTTATCTTCTTGTGTTCTAAAGAAACTAAATAAGAAAGCTTTTCTCAAAAAGTAGAAAAGTATAAACTGTTTATAACTTACGAGAAAATATTTATTCATTCTTATATTATTTTTTTTTCTTATAAGAACTTTTATAAAAGTTTACCTAAACATTACCTAATCAGGTCACCAATTAACTTTTTCAAGGTGTAAAAAGTTTTTAGTGGTAATTTAAAAGTTTTGAACAATGATTTATTTAATAATAAAGTACATGAAAAATATTAAATTAGAAAAACAGGTCCTTCCATTTTTTTTATTTTAAGAACTTTGGTTAAGGTTAAAAGCATAACAAAATTAAAGATTTATTTTATTTTACAAAAATACTTAGAGGACTGTTATAAATTGAAAAGTGAAATTTAAATAAAACATAAGGGTTAAATCCAAGAATAAAAGAAGTCAAAAGATAAATTCAAAACTTTACTTAAACAAAGGGAAGAAAAAAGTATAATTTAAGCTAAGTAGTAACATTAGGAATATCGTGTGGTCTCACTCTTTTTAGCGTAAGTTGGTGTGCCAATGACCAGAGTCATCATCGTCACCTGTGATTCTTGGTTTCTTATGATCCTCCGTTTGTTCCTTTTGGACAAGTTGGGTGTGCATTCGTTATACCATTGGTCGTGTGCGAGCAATTTGATGAACCCTTCATTATATTTTTAATAATTATTTTTGTTAAAAAATGAAATAAAAGGTACGATAACTCTGAATAAAACAAAAGAAAAAAAATCGAAATTTCTTGCCTGATGAGTTATAACTTATAGAAGTGGTAATCAACTTGTTTGTTCCTAGTCACATTATTTTTAACTTGTTTGCTCCTATTGCAATTAGTATTTTAAAATAAAAATTTAGTTAAAATAAGCTAAGCAAAACGTATTTATTATATGAAAATGATTGAAATATAATAAATGTTACTTTTGAAACTGAGATTAATATTTTTCTTAAAATAAACGTACAGAAGAAATTGTGGTAGTAATATTTAAGCAAGACAAATTTTAAATTTGGCAATGATTGGAGTCAACATCTTGGAACTGTTTGTGTGGTAAAAAAAACAAATAAAAGTCAAACCAAATTTAAATATATTCTTCTATTGGACGGTTAATATCCACCAACACTTCACCATATATTTAACACAAAGAGATAAATAAATATATATTTTTTTGATTTAAAAATTGTTTCAGGTCTCAACATGCTTGTGCTGAGAGTCAATGATTGCATTTAATTCTAAAATGGGCGTTTAACCCGGCCATTGTCGGGTTCACATAGTTGGATTTAAGTTGCATTTACTTATAGAAACGAAGAAAATAAAAAATAGATAAAGTTTGTGAGAAGTGCAAGGAAAGCTTATCACACCTTCCGATACATATACATAAATTTCTATATTGTATATTTATGGCTGTTTCCTTGAAATAAGGCATTGAAAAACAGGTTTTCTTCATAATTCGATTGCCTATCAGATTTGGCTACGAAAATTGGTAACTTTTTCACGACAATCAGTGGGATATGCTTCTTTTAATCCTCATTCCGGACCAAGTTGTTTCTGACGCCAATGGATACCGCCATATGTTGTATTCTTATTTCACTTCACATTTACTTATTAATTGTCCATATAATTCTCCAATTATTTTTTATTTTTTTAAAAAATTATCTAATTTCTACTATATCTTATAAATTAAGAAAATTATAGTTAATTTTATAATAATAAATAACGAAATTAATAAATTTATTTAAAAATACATAACAAAATTTTAATTTTCTCATGTGATCATTTATACTGGGCTGGACTGAATAAATTTCAAAAGTTAAGGGTTCAAATCAAAATAATTTAATTTAATTTTTTCCTTTCTGAATTCAAATAACTTTCATCGATGTGCCAACACGATACACAACCTATAAACAGTTATTTTGATTTTCTCATTCATTAAACTTTGGAAAAACTAAACTTGTGAAACTATATTTGTAAAGTAATGCTTTCTGCTTTCGCATTAGAGTTCTCAATTTTTATTGCACGTTAACTGCTCCATAACTAATAAATTTTAAATAATTTTTTTCATCTCTCTAATTTACTTTAATTTTAATTTTGGTCCAAGTTTAGTACCTGTTTGGCATGCTTTAGTTTTAAGTTTTGTAATTTTTTGTTTAAAAATTTTAACATCAAATCTTAAATTTAACTCATACAAACTTGCGAGGATAAGAAAAAGGAAGATAATAACAACAATTGTGATAAATTTATGATGATAAAAATAATAATAATAGTAAAAATAGTTGCAACACTCATAAGAATAGTAACAATTAGGTTTATAGGAATGACCACGACTTAATGATAGTGACAATAACAGTAGTAATAGTATCATAATTTGATAATGATCGTAAATGTGACAACAATAATGTTGGAGATCACAACAATGTAAATGTTGTGGTAGTAATAATATGCGTTAATCGTAGTAACGACAATAATAACAACAGTAATTATTATGGTGAAAATAATGGTGTAGTATAACAATTTTGATAGTGATAATGATAATAAGTAATAGTTGAAATGGTAGTTGACTAATGATAACAATTATAACAATGACAATTAGTGAAGGTAAAATAATTATTGAATATTTTTAAAAGAGATAAAAATTGAATAATCTGTTTTAAAACTAAAATTGAAAAATTAAAGTTATTTAAAAAAATAGTTAAAAATTATTTTAAATATATTTTATTTAAAATTTATGTTTAAGAAAACAACAAAAAACTTGCAATCATCCTAAACAGACACTTAACTTTTAGTTCCTACAATTTTATTTGTTCTTTGTTCTCGTATCAACAATACATCACCACAACTAGTCTTCAAAACTTAGATAACAAAATTATAAAGTTTAAAAATTAAACTTTTAAAGTATAAGATCAAAATTAAAATTGTGACAGGTGAAACTTTACATTTGTCAATTTCTAAACGTAGGTTATGTTAATGAACATTATTTTGTGATCACTGTCAGTAAAGTGCTGAAGCACTACTGGTGAGTTTAATATTTTGCCAAAGTTTTAAAGTTTGGTGCATGTATCGATCCAAGCCTTTGGAAGTCAACATGGGAGGCATTGCTGAATGATCAAGATAGATGCCACAAGGCAGTTGCAAGCATTAGATTGCCATATACCACAAGTTATAAAAGGAAAAGATTGTGATAAAGTTTAATCTTTAAAATGTAGGGTACAATACTAGTATATTAGGATGATAACTTTATATGTGGAATAGATAATTTAGTTGAGACAAATTATAAAATGACATGTGAATTTGAAGGTTGTTTCAAAGTTGAATTGTATGAACTTAAAGCGTGTTAGTTGTCATTAGGTTGGGCAAGTTTATAATGAAATTGAAGAGATGAAAAAGAGAAAGAAACTCGAAACTAAAGACATAAAATGTAACAAGTAACAAGGAAGAGTTTTTACTTTTCCGTTCTTAAGGCCATGAAGCATCACATGTGGCCTAAGTAATAAGTAAGTATAGTTTGAAGTAGGAAGAAATGACGATTTTGAAACTGGACTTCTAGGCTTGTTTGATGCCATAGAGAGACTTATTTAGGGTGCAATCATCATCACTTTAAGTAAATCTAGGAGGTTAATGTTAGTACGTGCACAAAGAGCATTTATAACGATAACTTTTGTATTAAAATTATTTATTTTAATAAATTGAGGCATTTAAGATTTTTTTTTTCTAAAACAAATATAATAATATTTTTATATAATTAAATATCAGAATCATTAAGTAAAAATGTATATGACAGACTTATCATAACAACATTACATAAATAGTATTCAATATGATAATAATGTATGTAGTTCTTTGAGCTTGAGTCATTACGATTATTACATAATGAACTTAATGTTTTAATCATATCAAATGCCATATAAAAAGGTGATTATAAAGTTAGAGACTAAATATAAAATACATTATATAAAAAAATATGAGTGACAAATAAAATTTGTCTCCTATCTCTATATACTCGTAATTAATTCAATCTAAAAATTATATAATTATGTTAAGAAAAATAAAAATAAAATATCTATTTTGAAAAGTCTATTGAGATATCACGAAAATAAAATTAGCCTTTATAAGATAATACATTTTGTGTCTTATATATAATTAAATATATAAAAAAAGATTAATCATATAATAAATATTATTATAGAAATAGATTATGTTAATAACATTAATTATAGGTATTTAGATGTTATCACTAGATATCATTTGCTATTTAAGAGTTTATATTTAATGTCATGACTAAATATTAGAATAATTTAGGGTGATTAAAATTTTTTTCTTATATAAAAGAGCATCAAATCTGAAATTTTTTTACTGTATCCTCTCCCTCTCAACCATAGGCATAATAGCGACGACAAAAGACTTCCAGTTGAGGTGTTCATGTGAATGTCTAGAAAGACGCAACTATTTCTATCACGTTTGTTATAATAAGATAACTCTTATATTAATATGTTTATTTGAATATGTATGTTTTAAAATGTAGATCTTGCTTAGATATTTAGAAATTAATGATGTTTGGATCATTACTATTATTATACATATAATTTCTTTTTTTTTCTAATATACATACAATTTCTAACAAGTGAAATATTATATATATATATATATTTATAAAATAGAATTCTTAATATATATTTTCTTGATAAATCAGTTCTATCACAAAGCTAATGTTAAGATAATTCTTACTGGGTTTGAAACCAAGAGTAAAATGTTTTGTTTTTGTTTTTTTTGTTTTTAATAAAATCATTCTCTTTTGCGGAAGCCTCTGGGAACTAGTTTGACTTTATATTAAGATTGTTATAAAAGAGGATAGTTTATTTTAATTTATAAGATAAATTTATTTTATTTTATTTATTTTTGTCTCTGATAAATATTTATTGAAAAAATTCAAACTAAGTCTAAGTAAATATAGAGAAATTGAGTAATATATACCTGAAAAATATTTAGAATCTAATCACTTTAGGGTTTTGGGTTGAATGTGGCACAAAAACTAATTATATATATTTTTAAAATTGAATACTTAAGAGGTTTCATCTTTAGCTATTTTTAAAATGAAAGATATTTAACATAAAGGAAAAAAAATTAAAAGAAGAAAGGGACATTAAATTATTTCAAGAAAATAATATAATTCGTAGCCATTTATATCCAATAAGTTTCTTGTTCATTGTACAAGTATTTTAATTTAAATAAATTTAATATGATTTTAAATAATTTTTTTATTAATTTATACTAAGTAGAAATAGGTTAATTATATAACACTTTTTTGAATTTTAAAAATTATAAAACAAATTATTAAAATCAAGATAAATCTTTTTTTATTGCTATGGTGTGTTAAAATTTAAATTTAATAAACTAAATAAATTTTAACAAGTTTAATTTTATTTTATTCAAAAGAGAAAAATATTTTTAATTTTATGAAATATATTAAGATTTAAAATTAAATTGTTAAAAATTTTGAGCCTAATACACTTTCAAAAGATAGTTTAAAAGGAAGGTTACTCTTACCCTTACAAAAAGTATTTTGATTTTAATCCTATCCATAACCAATGTAAGACATTTTAACACAACTTCTTACCCTCAGAGCTGAATATTTAATGTGTAAAATTTGCAGAACTTAATATTTGTGAGTAACCCAATATTTAAACTAAATAAACTCTAATACCAAGTTAAAAAATTTAAACTTAACTCACTACCAAAAGCTAACTTAAGAAGATTATCATAGTCTTTATAAGAAATATTTTAGCTCTAATCCTAGCCACAACCAATATAAAATATCATAATACAAACTATAATAAATTTTTTTAAAGTTATAAATAAAAATAAAAAAATAATTAGTACAAGAGAAATGAAGGGACTCAAATACGAATAGTTCTTACAAACTCTTTCGTTAAAAATAATTAACAATTGAATTTTATAAAATAAATATTTTTATTTAAGTTATATATAAAACGGTCAACTTAAAAATTTTAAATTTTAAAGTATAAACAGATTTAAATTTTGAATAATATATAAATTTATAAATTATGTGACATTTAATATATAATTACATAAATAAATAATATATGTCTTAATATTTAATATCAATAAATCTGATTCATATATATATATATATATATATATATATATATATATATATATATATATATATGAATAATTCTTCTGGTATGGTATATTGCCGTAAATGCTTTTATGTTAATACCGACAATTTCCCTTCACTTTAGGTCAAACAAGGTAAAATTTGACCTTGTCGAATCCAACTTGTATTGGGATCTCGTCGGCGCAAAATATTGGGCTCAAGAGTGGTACAATTTGGTGGTGACTTACGTACACAGCTATAAGTAGTTATAGAATTAAATATTAATACATTCTTTTAATAATTTTATATTTTAATTTTATGCATGATTTTAGTTTTCTGAATTTTATTTGTTCATTTTTATTTCTATTTTTTCAAGTTAAGTTTTTATATTAAAATCTCAGAAAAATATGATAAAGTTGTGACATATTATTTTATTTATATACATTAATTGTTAAAAATATATATTAAGTATTTAAACAAAAAGATTAAATAAAATGAATGAAATATAGAACTTTTTTATTTAATTATTTTATATCTTTATAAGTTTTTACAAAATTAATAATATATCACGTCTTTAATATATTAATGTCAATTATTAGATAAAATTTTAAAATAAGAGGTTTAATTTATATATAAATAAATAAAACAAAAATTACATATAACTTAAAATATAAAGAATGATAAAAATACAGTTGGGCTCGAATTATGTGAGAATTCGACTTGTAATTTTGTTAGTAATACTATTTAGTACTTAATAAAGACTGATTTTTAACTGCTTCAAAATATTAAGAATTAAATATTAACACTTTTTTATATAAAAAATAATGTTAAATTCAACAATTATTAGGACAAAAACTTATTTATACTTACGGTATAATATAACGGTCCATTTATCTAATGATATTGCATATATACGTTGACGGTGAAATCTTCTTGGAAGTGGGTGTCGATCTCAATTTGAGTCAAAATAAAATATAAAAATTTAAAAATTAATATATTTAAAAATAAGTATTTATTTTTTATTATTAAAAATCCTAATAATTTATGTTTTATGTAAAAATTTGGATAAAGAATATACTTATACTTTATCCCGAAATTAACATTAATTTGATTTATTAATGATAGAAGAATAAAATCAATTTGTCCCATAATCATAAAAAATTATATTAAATTAACTTTTTTACAAATAAAAAATAACGTATTATTAATCATATAATTAAAGATGAAAATGAGTTAGATTAGGTGTTATGTAAATAGGTTTGATATGTTAATAATTTTAAAGTTTAAGTTTATTTTATTACCTATTATATTTATTAAATATGATGTATTAATCTTTTTAATGTTCTATTCGATATTAAGATATATAGTTTATTAAATTTTTTTATAAATAAATTATTAAATAATTTAAATAAATATGTCGTATTAAGATATTTAATAGAGTTCTTTCTTTTAGAAAATATGAAGTAGAGATATTTTTTAATTTGAAAAAAAAAAGAATTTTTAATATAAATATTTTATTATTTTAAAATTTAATTAATTTAATATATTATTATATTGTAATTTTTATATAAAATTATTTAATATATTATTATAAATTTCATAAATTATAAATGACATTTGAATAATTTTTTTTTAAATTTAAATCTAACCTATTTAATTAATTAAATTTTTAAAAAATTTAAATTAAATCTATTAATAAAGTAAATTAAACTTTGTTATATAATTTGACTTATTTCTATCTTTACACACAATCTCTTAATTTATGATTAAACCAAATAATTATAGTTTTAATTTATCTATCTTTATACATCCAATCAAAGTAGATATATCCACTCAAAATAATCCTCAGAGAAGTACTAAATGAAATGAGATTTTCAATAAATAATAAAATCTTATCCATTCAATATTTTTCTTCAATCATTTGAATAATAAAAAAAATATATTGTCTTTCACATTTATTTGGCATACCGTTTGGTATAGATTAATTAATGCACATTATCTTATATATATATATATATATATATATATATATATATATATATATATATATAACATTAAATTCACAACAGTTATGTGCTTTTAGACCATAAGTCCAAGTCCAACATTTACACTTTTCAGCTCCAAGAAATTTCATGGCCAACACGGCATTGTTCATATAATATTTTAGCGGTTGTCTTTTTCTATTTTTTGCTTACGTTGATTTTTGTGCCAATGCGATGTTTACTCTATTAATAGGTTAACGATATTACGCTTCTTTTCCGTTTTTCAAGATTAATGATTTTATTTTTAATAGATATAAAGGAATTTAAATATTCTATTTATACATTTTACGTGTAGGAAGTAAAATTAGTACAATTACTACAACAGTAGTTTAAAATTTATATATTTAAAGTGTATGATATGTATGACATAAATTTAAATTATTTCAAATTAAAATTTAATTGACATCTTTAAATAAATTTTAAACACCTAAAAATATCTATTGTACTTTTATATTTTCTATATAATAAATAAATTTAATAAAATCTAACTATAGTTTTAATACTTTCCTCATAACTATCATACAAAATTATTATAATGTATGATTTCCAGTAATTTAGTGAACTGATCATGCATACTTACATATATAATATGTACGTGTGAGTGTGAATATATAATTATATTATAAGAAAAGAGAATAAGAAGATAAAACAAATTAATTAATTAACTTTCTCAAAAGCCAATAAATGCAAATTCAATAACTATGGATGCAACATGAAATGCATGCAGGAATGATATCAGTTTTAATGGTTTTTTATGCTTTCACATCTGCTTTAGGAGTTTTAGTGGATTGTGATGAAAATGAAAATTTTTGTTGACACTTGAGTTCGAAATATTTATAGGTGTAGGATTCTGATTGGTTCAATAAAATTCCAAACGTGGGTTTGGTTTAATTGTAGTCAATGTTGAATGAAATTGCACTTTTTGGTCAGTGTATAGTAATTGCTTTGCATGGCACAACTGACACTGAAACTCCATTTTCTGAATGCACGACACGCAATATTTTTGACAGGTTGGAATGGAGACTGAAGTTGATATCACATGGAATTGTTTTCCTCTGCTTTTCCATGAAACTCAAGACATTATTTGCGACAACATAACGATCACCGAAGAATCGACAATGCTGACATTAAAATGAAGTTTGAATAATCCACGAGAATGAAATTTTCATACTGGGAATGCCAGAATGGAAAATCACAAATCCAAGTTAATAAATAAGTTTTTATTAAAGATTAATAGGGAGAAATTACATTGAACACTACGAGAGATGTTTTAATAACAGCATTTTATGTATAAAACAAATAGGCTTTGTTTTCATATGATACTTAAAAGATTTTAAAATAAAAGATTTTATGAAAAAACTATATTTTACGTTTTAACTGGTATCTTACACGTTAAATTATAGAACTTGAGCATTAAGAAATTAAAAAGTTTAAATATAGAGATTAAATTAGAGCTCGAAACCCAAGTATCTCAATCTATACTCGTTTGATAAAAATGTAGGCTTAAATTTTAAATATTAAGACCAAATTAAATTCAAGCTTTTTTAGTCAAATTTAATCAAGTTCGATGCAGGTTAAGCTTTACCAATTTCAGTTATTATTTTTACAAGTTTAAATTATATATAGATCTTTTCAGCCTGATCAGTTAAAGTTCATTACCCTCTAGCGTCTAGTTCAAATAAGTTGAGTAATTCATTTTGCCACCTACAAATTAAATATAAAAATAAATTTAATATCTTTTTAACTTTGATGAATATCAACAATTCGATTTGTAAATAATCTTTTACATACAGATTAAAATGTAAAGCTACAAAACAAAATCAAAAGTAATATTATATATAAAACTTAAATTTATAATTAAATCTTTATATATATATATATTAATATTAATGGCGATTTATAGATAAATTATAATCTTTTAAAAGTAAAATGAAATGATAATAAAAAAAATTATGTAATATCTAATGTCTATAAAAAATAAATAACAACAATATTAATGAATGTATTATGTAATTTTAATTTATTAAATTAAAAATTACTTTTAAAAAATATATTTTCTCTTAATAATTATGAATTATACTACATTATTTTATTTTTGTTTGAAATAGTTACCTGTAAAGTGAAATTATATATAAACAATTTTACTCTTTATTTTACAGAACTATTTTATCTATAATTTTTCTATAAAATAACTTTAGAGAGTAGTGAAAGTATAATTGAATTCTAATATTTACTAAGCATTTCATGTATAATCACTTTTTTAAGTTACTATATAATATTACTTTTACAAAATAAAATTTTAAAATATACCTTTATACTTGTAAATCTACATAATTGTGAGGTATTGCTTAACTAATAAAATATTACTTTCGTTCATGATTGGGATAAAATATATGTGCGTCTCAATGATCAAATTTGATAAAGTATCATGTTTTATCAATTTCTATCCATTAAACTTCTTATTTTATTTGCTTTTAGTAAAAGTATATCGACTTATTATCGTCTGTTATAGCTCACATATGACGTTCTTAAAACTAACTTCCTCAAGAAGAAGTGATTATCTTTTATGGGGAAGCATTGGAGGGCATCTAAGATGTAATTTACTTTTAAATACATTTTTAGAAGTTTGAAAAAGATGTTTTTGTCAAGAATATATTTTCATTGACGAAGACACATGAAATTATGGAGACTTAACTCGATCCAGATTTTCAGGTTAGTTATTTTTAAAAAAATAAAAATAATTAATGTTATTTTCTTTGTAGCTTGTCCATATTTTAAAATAATTTATTTCATTTATTTATTAATAATAGGAAAAAATAAAAAAAATCATAAATAATTCAAGCAAAAAATTGCTACTTCTATAGATTGCCTCATGAAAGCTATGAGTTACTTGATAAGAGGATATTAGAAGAGAAGAACAATGTATGTCAAGAAGCATCTCAATCTGGCCTTTCTATTGTTGTTTCACCTCAATGACCACCTACGAGTCATAAGAAATAGAAGAAAGCACCTTTAAAGAAGACAGGAAAGTACACCTCAAATGAGAGTCACATTATTGACAACAAAATTATGAGTATTTAATGAAACTTCAGTAAATAGTCAATTTAAATTTACCTTAACATTGTTTATTAACTGTTTATATTTGGTAAGATTTCTTATTAGAGTAGCATTCACGAGGAACCTTTACACCTGTGGGATATAATGACATTTTGTCTACTGTTATTGAACGACTAAGTACCTCAATAGTGTTTGAGCTGCTGAATGGAGTGTGGGCATTCAACAGTACTCTGGGCCAAGAACACCACACAAGAAAGAATTTGTTACATGAAAAGAATTAGAGGTCACTAGAGAAGAGATTATACAGGAGCTAAGAGCTAAAATTAGGCAATAACTTTCTTCATTGGATCTTTCTCGAGGAAACACAAATCCCCAAGCTTATGTTCCTCAAGTCTCTCTCATCTTGAAGAGCGTGTCAGCATCAAAAGAGAGTTGTGCTTCGATGGATGTTTTCTAGGACAAAGCTAATCGGTGTAAGTTATATGTAGAGGATTGTCTACAATTAGTGGCATATGACAAGTGCACAACTTAAGTCCAACCATACACCATCAAGAAATAGATGATGGTTTACTTAGAGTAGTGGTTGAACGGGTTGAAGATACTGATACCCTTATTCACAAGTATGGTCAGGAGGCTTCACGGAATGATGACAGCTTTATTCCATCTCAATCTAAATAGAATATTTCACCTTGTCCTTCACAGCATACCTCGTACTCACCTAACCCATCCCCTCCCCAATTTCCCACTTTTTCATTTTCTCCACCATCTCAAGTCTACCCTTATTACCCGTTCTTTTGTCCCTTTATGCAATCTTATTACTGCCCTTACTCCTTTCATTAGTCTCAACCTAAAAAATAAAATGTAAAGCTAAAAAAACAAAATCAAAAGTAATATTACATATAAAACTTAAATTTATATTTAAATCTATATATATATATATTAACGGTAATGTATAGATAAATTATAATCTTTTAAAAGTAAAATGAAATGAGAATAATTAAAAAATTATGTATTATGTAATGTCTATAAAAATTAAATGACAACAATATTAATGAATGTATTATGTAACTTTAATTTATTAAATTAGAAATTATTTTTAAAAATATATTTCTCTTATTTCTCTCAAAAAATCCAATATTGACCAATTTTACATTATAATAATTGTGAATTATACTATATTATTTTAATTTTGTTTGAAATAGTTACTTGTAAAGTGAAATTATATAAAAAAAATTTAACTCTTTATTTTGCAGAACTATTTTATCTATAATTTCTCTATAAAATAACTTTAGAGAGTAGTGAGAGTATAATTGAATTCTAATATTTACTAAGTATTTAATGTATAATCACTTTTTTAAGTTACTATATAATATTACTTTTACAAAATAAAATTTTAAAATATATCTTTATACTTGTAAATCTACATAATTGTGAGGTATTGCTTAACTAATAAAATATTACTTTTGTTCATGATTGAGATAAAGTATATGTGCGTCTCAATGATCATATTTAATAAAGCATCATGTTGTACCAATTTCTATCCATCAAACTTCTTATTTTATTTGCTTTTAGTAAAAGTATATCGACTTATTATTGTTTGTTATAGCTTACATATGACGTTCTTAAAACTAACTTCCTCAAGAAGAAGTGATTATCCTTTGTGGGAAAACATTGGAGGGCATCTAAGATGTAATTTACTTTTAAATACATTTTTGAAAGTTTGAAAAATATGTCTTCTTGTCAAGGATATCTTTTCATTGATCAAGACACATGACATTTTGAGACTTAACTTGATCCAGATTTTTAGGTTAGTTATTTTTTAAAAAAAATAAAAAAGATTAATGTTATTTTCTTTATAGGTTGTCCATATTTTTAAATAATTTATTTCATTTATTTACTTACAATAGGAGAAAAGAAAAAAAAACATAAATAATTTAAGCAAAAACTTGCTACTCATATAGATTATCTCGTGAAAGCTATGAGTTACTTTATAAGAGAATATTAGAAGAGAAGAACAAAGTATGTCAAGAAGCATCTCAATTTGGCCTTTTTGCTGTTGTTTTACCTCAATGACCACCTACGAGTCATGAGAAATGGAAGAAAGCACTCCTAAAGAAGTCAAGAAAGTACACTTCAGATGAGAGTCACATTATTGACAACAAAATTATGAGTATTTAATAAAACTTCAATAACTAGTCAATTTAGATTTACCTTAATATTGTTTATTAACTATTTATATTTAGTAAGATTTCTTATTAGAGTAGAGTTCACGAGGAACCTTTACACCTGTTGGATATAATGACATTTTGTCCACTACTATTGAATGTCTAAGTACCTCAATAGTATTTGTGCTACTGGATGGGATGTGGGCATTCAACAGTACTTTGGGCCAAGAACACCACACAAGAAAGAATTTGTTACATGAAAAAGAATTGGAGGTCATTAGAGAAGAGATTAGACACGAGCTAAGAGCTAAAATTAGGCAATAACTTTCTTCATTAGATTTTTCTCGAGGAAACACAAATCCCCAAGCTAAAATGGATCCAGATGATAGATGCTCCACCTATGGTGCTGCTATATTTTTTTGTCCAAACTTAGTTTTTGGTGGTCTAAGAAGCAATCTGTTGTTGCTTACTCTAGTACAAAGGTAAAATACCATATTTTGGCTCTAGCTATAACAAAAATATCTTGGATTTAGTCACTTTTCTCAAAACTTCAATTCTCATATACTCCTCGTGTCATATTTTGTAACAATCAAAGTATTATTAGTCTTGCTCATAATCTTGTTTTGCTCTCTAGGATGAAGCATATTGAACTTGATATGTACTTTATTTATAGAAAAGTCATTTCCAAGTAAGTTCAAGTAATCTATTTGTCTGCTATTGATCAAAGGACTAACATTTTTATCAAAGCCTTTTTACCCTCTACTTTCACTGTCTACGAATCCAAATTTAAAGTCATTGACAAGTTTTGGACAAACTTTTTGCCGATCTCACTTAAGCTTGAAAGGAATGTTAAACTATATAACAATTCTATTAGTTTTTTTTTTTTTACATTATATTTTAAGATAGAACTAATTATTATTAATTAATTATAGAATTTGTTAATAACAACTGTAGTTTATCATAATTGTTAAAACTCAACTTCAATTGTATATATTTTCGTATCTGATTCAAAACTTTTTAGAATAATATTGAAAAAACTCTTGACAAAAATTATTTTTTTCTCTTTTTTTTCTTCCTTTCTTGCATTCTTTTACATTTTATTAAATCTTTAATATTTGATACACTTTAATAATTATAGTTAAGTCAAAATAATTTTTTTAAAGAGTTAATATTATATATATTTATTTAAAAATATAAATTTTATTCTTTAATTATTAAATTATATTTATATTTATTCTAAAATTAAGCATATAAGCATTCTATGAGTTACTAAGTTAATTATTTTTTAAAATTTTGAGATGTATTTTTTTTTTTGGCTAAAAGAGGGGGCTAAAAGTCCAGGAAAACAGAACTAAGGTCTAGCAACCCAGGTGTCAGAAGCATCCAAACAAAGAAAAGGTAATAAAAAGGAAGGAGGTTGATCTAACTAAATACAAGGACTACAACTCTCAACTCCGGATTTTGCCAGCCAATTAGAACATTGATTGACTTCTCTACAAGCAAAGTTAAATCTAACAAAACTAATTTGTCTTAATAGTAATCTAATATCAGAAATTAGAGAAAATAAATGGTGTGTTTTGGAAAGAACTTTCAAAATAAGTTGAAGAGCATCATTGAAATCTCCTTTAAACCAAATGCACTGAATATCCTTCTTGATGACCAGCTTAACTCCCCAAAGAATTGCCCAAAATTCAGCAGCCAAAGGAGTGCAAGGGAAGAGGTTACCATGAAAACCAGCAATAAAAGACTCTCTCTCATCATGTATTAGACCTCCAAAGTCAGCCTCTCCTTTTTCTGCATAAACTGAGCCATCCACATTGATCTTCAAATGACCATGATTAGGAGGAATCCACTTAATCCTAGTTTGCTGCAACACAGAACCAGAAATTGAGTTAGTATTATTCATATACTAGGAACGCCAAGCATCATTGGCCACAACTCTATCTAATCTTTCTTTTAATTGATCTCTTTGCCAAGTAAAGGGAGTTCTCTTGAAACCTACATCTTGCAGTCCACAATAGTCAAGACAATCAGCAAGTTTTCTAATAAATCTAGGATTAGCAGGTCTACCCCCTACCTTCTCCTTCTCATATAAAACAAAATTAAAGTCACCAACCATACACTAGGGGGATTTGATAGTAACACTAAAATTCATGAAATCCTTCCAACAATCAGAGTGCAAGTTCTCATGGGGGCTAGCATATAAAGAGGAGAGAACCCACTCCTCATAACCCTGAAACTTAACTGTCAAGTGAATAACTGATTTAGTTTTGTGAAGAATAACTACATTAACCTTTTTAGTATTCCAAATACACCAAATTCCCCCAGAAAATCCCATAGCCTCAATCCTATCAGAAGCATCAAGATTAATTTTATTAATAATTATATCAGCTTTACCCTTACTAACTCTAGGTTCAAAAAGGACTATAAAATCCAATTGAAGAATAGAGATCAAGTTATTAACAAGTCTGGAGAAACATTTCCCTCCAGCTCCTCTATAGTTCCAAAAAAGTCAATTCATTAAAAAGGGATAGAGGTTTTGACAACATCTAAGGGATGCTGAGAATTTAGAACACACTCCATGGGCTGATAGCCCTCAGTCTTATTATTTTTCTGTTCCTGAATATTATTAATACTAATATGTTTATCAGGGTCTGGAGGCTTCTCTTTAGGAGTCAGTCTATCAGGTTGGGGCTAGATACCCTTAGAATTGATACCCAAAAGATCTTGCAAAGATTTACTTCCATTAGAACTTTGAATTATATCTTGATGGATTTGATTCATTAAATAAAAGATTTCTTTATTAGCATGATTATCAGTTTTGATCTGACCAATTTCACAGCCTATACCAATCTCAGTCTGAGGAGGATTCCCCTTATTCTTATTAGGTTGTTCCTATTTTAGAGTTGGTTGAGATTTATTTATTTTCTTTTGATAACTACCATATTTGATATTATGCTTATTATTATTTCTATTCTGAGTGAGCATACTTTGAGAAGGTTCAGGTACAGGATCTATATTGTTATTCTGGTTGCTAGGCTTTGTTGAGATATTATCACATTCCAGCCCAAACTAGGAGTCCTTATTACCTAAAACATCAAAGCGAGATCCTGAAGTATGATCCTTATTAGAATCCACATAATGGAGAGGGCCAGTTATCCTAGGTTGTCCTACTTTCTTCCTCATGGGTTTTTTTAACTAGAATCCATGGCCCATAACTACTCTGGCTTTCCTTCTCATGTCCTATAAGAGGATCCTCACCCTTACCTTTACTATTCCTAGGTTGTGAAAGAGATACATCAGCTTCTTCCATTGAAAGAGTGGTGGTTGAATGAGATTGGCTAATATCTATGCACTGCTCTTGTTTATGACCATACTTCCCACAAGAAAAACAAATAAGGTGTAATCCCTCATATTCCACATTAAACTCTTGACCTAGCACCATAAAAGAAGGTATAGGTTTTTTCCTTAAATCCAATTCTACACATATCCTGGCAAATCTACCCCTCGATATCGATGAAGTATGGGAATCTATCTTCAACATAGATCCCAAGCAAGCTCCCACCTGCCATAAAAATTTGTCATTATATAACTCCAGTGGAAGGTCAGGGATTCTCACCCAAGCAGCAATTTTCCTAAGCTCCTGGTCTTTTGGCTTAAATAAAGGTCTCCATCATTGGACCATCAGGTAGTGGTCAAGAATAAGCTAGGGTCCATTAAACAAAGCTAACTTATAATATCCATTACTATCAAATTTTACAAGAAATAAATCATTATTCAAGTTCAAGATTTTTAAAGAACCATTTTTCCCCCAAATATTTGTTAACTTTTGATTAAGATAATTAAAGTTTACTGATCGGCCTAACAGTTTGACGATTAAAGTCAGTTTCCATGGGGAACACCACATCTCATAATCATATAGAGGAATCCTAATTTCTGGACAAATATCTTGGGGATCATTAGGGTTTATTTCTTGATCTTCATTTTTTGATAGGGGAATATTAAGTTCTTCCATAACAGTTCTCACAATTTCATCATCACTGAGAGACATATTAAAATTCCTAGATTCTAACACTTTATCCTTATAAGAGATGAAAGGAATAGGGTTATGGGAAGAAAACATCTTTATCGCAGTGTCCTCCAAACCCTCCTTTGCTCGTTTATCAGCTTTGCCCTCGTCAGATGCATGCTTGCCCTCAAGCTTGACTTTCTTGTTACTGTGATCCACCAAATCCTACTCCTCGCTGGACCGTTTTTCCGCTTCAGAATGCTCCATTCCGTCGTCTTCACACTTGAAACAAGAGGCTTTCTGAGAAAGAAGCCTATCGGTATATCTTGATAAAAAAAATCGTACGTCTGCCATCACCCTTCCAGGCATAGCCTAAGGGTGGGGAAACCCTAGCAGAGCTGAGCGGCGACTTATTTCCAAGAAAAAAAGATAACGAAAACTCACTTTCTTGTTTACATTTAATCTCCTAAATGTATATATATTATAATTGAACATTATTATATTAGGTAAACCATTCCTTTTTCTTTTTCCCTAAATGTGCGGGTGGGGCAGTAAGTTAAATATCTTCGCAAGATAATTAAGGAAGATTTATCTTCCTTTTAATCATAAATGGAAATAATACATCGCTGACGAAGACGGTTGATCGTCTTTCCTTCGATGAGTTACAACTCAAATCGACATGAATAGTACGTACGTATTCGTATTTTATTTTAATCTTTTTCCGCCAAAGTTTAAAATTTATTTGAACGTTCATTCATAAATTATCATATACTTTTCAACTATAATGTGACTACAATCAAAATCCAGCTCATATGCTGAAAGCAGTGCAGACAGGTAGTAACATATGTCATCATCATAGCTTATAGTTTAAACCTGATGATTAATAAATTTTAAAGCTGTCCCATTTATTAAACAAGAGTAATTTTTTTAATTTCTAAAACAATAATTAATGGAATGAATACTTTTTTTTTATCATTTTCTTTGTTTTGCAATAAGCCAAAGAAGTTAAATTAAATAGCTTGCATTATGTTCTGACACATGAAATTGTCATCCACTCGTCGTTGCTAATTTGTCATTAATATTATAACACTCAAATTCAAAGGGGCTGTTCCATGTCTTGTTGGTGACTTGATTTTGATTTAAACAATAAAAATGTCATTCATAAAAATGATTTAGACATTACGCGTGTGTTTGTTATAGAGATTGTCTTTCTTATTTTTTTTTAGTAGAGATTCTTCAGGATTAATTAACGTGTGTGTGTCTATATATATAAAGACAGTAGCAAAAAACAATAATTATTAAATTTTTGTGTTTTTCATCTAATTATTGTTAAATTTTACGAGCATGTACCTTAAAATACCGAGTTATGTTTTCTTAACTTCACTTTTTCCAATGCATGGATAACCGTAAATTTTTCCTTAGACAGAGATGTGCTATTCGCTATATTAAATTAAGAAACAAATCAAGTGAATTTACCAACACTTGCTGGGAGAATAGATATGAAGAAACATATTTTAAGGATAAATAGAAATAAATATATCGAGAATGATTTGTAAAATAAAAAATTTTGAGTGAACAGGTATAGTTTCTAAGCGGATAATGAACATTTCAAATTATCAATCGCTTAAAAAAAAAGAAATAATAAATTTTGTGTGGTATAAAAAGAGAAAGATAAAAACTGTGCTAAGTGATGTAATATAATAAAATAAAAAAGATAGAAAAAATAAATTAAAAATATTGTATAATATTATAAAAAAAAATGAATGGCTAATGCTCTAATAAAAAAAATGCATTATTTTTCTAATTGATAGTACTGGATTGTTCTTGGATTTTTGTACGTCAGATTTTTTGTCCTTGTGCCTATTTTTTTTGGGTATCCTTGTCCCTATTATAATCTTAAAAAGAGAAAAAAAAATGGCTCTTAGTTTTATCCCTATTATAATCAACTTGCTTAGTAAAATAAAAAAAATAATTAACATATAACTATGATATAAAAAGTAAGGGTAGGTAAGAAACTTCATATATGATATAATTCAGCTTCTTTTTTTTAGTTTAATCAGTGAAACTATTAATTAAGTGAATGATCTGTGTCCAAATTTGTAAGACTCGTATCACGGTCATCAATTTTTTATTTTTTTTTTATCTCTATAAGTGCCAAAGAAAAATAAAATTGATATAGATAGTTAAGTTCTATGTAGTTGAGAACACACATGTAGACTCGCACATGTACATTCATAGTTAAACAACAATCTTAGAAATAATTTTCATGAATAATTTGACTATATTTTACTTTCTCACATTTCTTTCTTTCTTTTTCTCATTTACCGTAAACATTTGAAACATTTTCTCCCTTCATTTTCTTCCATTCTTCTCTCTTAGCATCCATCCATTGTACAAAAGGTAAGTACATAGATACATATCGAAAGTGTTGAGAAGGAAATTTTTTATTTTTATTTTAACTTCACATGCACTTTAAAATGGTTGGTTCTACCTATGAATCTATAATTAAAATAAAAATATTCTCATAGCTTTGCACTTTTGTTCGTCCTTAGTTATGTATACTAAAATATACTATGTCGGTGTCTTGTCTGCCAGCAGAATTTAGCAAAACCATGGGAGATTGATGATGTTATTGTCACTGAATGCGAGTTTCGTCGAAGTCACGGACCAGTCAGATCTTAAACTATGAATATTATTTCCTTATAATATGTGAAAAGGTCAAATATTAAACGAAGACTTTTCGTACAAATTTTACGAATGTGTTCATATATCTGGCGTGGGTAATGCTTGACCAAATTTACATATACAGTGTGTTATATAATTTTCATGTGGAACGAAAATTGTACAACGTATTATTTTCCTATTAAAAACGGGAAGCCCGTGTGAAAAGAGGCTACATTAACTGTTAATTTCAAATAAATAACAGCGATCAGAAGTTAAAAATTGAAAAGAAGGATAGGAATAAATTTTTTGCATGTTTTAATTTAGGGTTAAAAGCAAACTAAAAGATATTCTAATTGTGAATTATTCCAAGTTTCAAAATTTAGGAGTGGAATACAAGCTGTCAAGTTGGTCCGTCTATGTTTAATACTATATGAGAATTAATTTTGAAAAAAATTCTAATTTAATTATTAAAAAAGTTGTTGTTCAGTTCAGACAAATTGAAATATAATATTAAATTTATTTAATCTCATTTGATCATTTATAATATTAGTTATGATAAGAATTAGTAAATATTAATAAATTAAGCTGAAATTTCACTTCGAACATTGTTGGAATTGGGTGTTAGATAAAACAAGTTGTGCTGCTGACTGGGGAGCAAATAAATTATAAAAAATATTGTAAAAAGTGAAGATACATAAGATGAAAGAGATTAATGCATGTGACTAACGTGGTGTATTTCCTATTATTTTGAAAACAAATCTCCATTGAGTAACTGGTTAGGTTAAAGATACACAAACCAGTTTTTTCCATTAATTGAGAGGAATAAAACGCAATCTGTGGTGTCTCATTGGGCCTAAGTGTCTTCTAAATGGTTTAGAAGACAAATCTAAATGTATCTTGGCATGTTTCAATCAATTAAATGGATGCAAATTGTTATGATTTTAAAGTTGATATAACTTGGTTAGAGATAATTAACTCCATCTAGAAAGTATATCAAATAATTGTGTAAGTAATATAGTGAAATAAAGCATTTATATTTGAAGAAACGAATTTAATAAATATTGATTTATTAAATTAAACTAATTAGATGTTATTCAGATCGAAGAGGACGGTACTCGTAGAAATTGTAAAAGAGCAATAAGATTTTTAAAATAGGAATGTAAGAACTTAGAGACAAAATTTTAGAAAATACTCAATGACAAAAATAGGTAGGGTCTATTTTTCACCAATTGCTCATATGATATATTAAATTCCCAAATAATTCACGCAAACTTTTATGATGTTTTATTAAAAAAAAAATACCCTTTTGACGATTAAGAAAAGTTTCCACTAAATTAACTTTATATATATATATATATATATATATTAATTTCTTAATTTATAATATACGAGCTTAAAGTATTAAAACAAAAGAAAAAAAAAATGAGGCTCATATATAAACCATAATTTATCATTTTTAATGTGTAGAATATTTATTAAAATAGAGTGTAGTTAGTTCACACCAAACATTAAGAGCTAATGTGCAAACTAAACGACATGGGAATCTAAACTAAATTCAAGAAGCCAATTACATCAAAATCGCAATAGAATTCATCAATTCCTAACCACAACATTTGAACAATGCATCGCAAAAATAGAAAATTCAAGAAGAGGCCACCCTCGTGTAATGATAGACCCACATGCACAATAGCCCAATAGGCCCACACACACATCCATATTAGCCCAATAAACTTCAAGATCTGCACACACACTCCAGAGGAGTTGCTCTCGACCCAGATCACTAGCTTATGTATTTCAAGGGATTACTAGAATGATCAATGAATATAGAATTTGAACTCTTAGGTTAAGAGTTTTATATATCTTATCAAGATATTTGGGCATTTCATTTTTTCCCAAATGCTTATAAATATCTTGAATTCCATATAGAGAAATCAATGAATTCACTATTTCAGTCTTTCACCGTCAAGCATACTCACAGAAGTGGCAATGAAGCTGTTCATCAACTTAATTTAACTAAGCATGCTACTAATTTAATTCCCCGATTTAATTTTAGCTATCTATTTTATTCTTCATGATTAAGACTCCAAAGGAAATCTTTGAATATCATTTTGTGAGACATTCTTATTATACTAATATACCATAACAAAACAAATAGTAAGTAAAATAAGAAAAGTATTTTTCTCATAATTTAATCAAGATGAAGAAGATAAATCATTTAAGTTGTGCTTTAACAAATTTGTGAATAGTTAGCACGAAAATGTATTGAGAAGAAATGATAATTCTGGTATATATTTTTTATTTGAAGGGGAAAAAATTGAAATCTAATTTTTAATAACTATCAAGAATACTAGATACTTATGAGTCCATCAATGATTGCTTCCACACATGAAATATCTAACAGTCTCTCACTTGGACAACATAAATAAAAAAAATATTATATCGTTTTAGATTAATCAACAATATGTGACCACAAAAAAATGTCAAAATAAACCAAGACGAACTATAAGTATTTTAACAATGCAGAAAATCATACTCGAAGGAGTAGTGATATCATATATCATAAGACACCAATATTCTGTGACTAAAAAATAATATAGATACGGATAAATGGGAAAACATAAATGGCATGTCAAGTTACGAACAAAAGGACTTTACTACACTACACCCATACGGCTTACATGATTAATGAATACGTTAACAGTTATGACTTTAGTTAAGAGATTAACAACCATAAGCTCAATGGGGATATGCTTGACACAAGTTTTTAAACTCTAAGACCTTCTCCTCACAAACATAAACTTTGTCTCGTAGCGTGTTGTTCTCTTTGAACTCTTATTATTGAGAAAGAAACTTATCATTGCAGAGTTATCACAATATATAGTTAGAGGCTTAAAGATACTCTTGACAAAATCAAACTCAGCAATATAATTTTTTTTCAACCATATTGCTTACGTGTAGTCTCATGACAAACTATATACTCTGCTTTTATGATTGATGTGGCTGTAAGAGTTTGTTTAACTCTCTTCCAAGAGATAACTAATCTAGTTAACATGAATACATAACTTGATGTGGACTTATAATCATCTGGACAACCGTCATAATTAAAATCACAATAACATGTTATTTCAAGATGATCTGACCTCCGTAATCTTATAATCTATAGTACCTTTCAGGTATCACAAAACACACTTTGCAACCTACTAATGTGCTATATTAAGTTTACTCAAGTATCTTCCAAGTACACCAACAACAAAAGCAACATCACGAAGTGTACAAACTTGAGCATACATAAGGCTACCAATAGCAGAAGAATAAGGAATTTTTTCCATGTCTACTGTTTCACTTTCAATTTGAGGACCCTGGGCAATAGAAAATTTCTCACCCTTTTGAATGGATGCAACATTAGGCTTACAAAATTGCAGATTGAATCAGTTCAGATTCTATCAATATATCCTTGTTGAAATAATCCAAGGATATTGTGAGATCTATCACAATGAATCTCAATGCCCAAAACAAAAGATGTATCACCGAAAAGATGTCATCAACATAAAGAACAAGAATAATAAATTTTCTCCCACTATTCCTTGGATAAATGCATCAACTGCATTTTCCTTACAGACAAGAGAGCTTACAATATGTTCTAAAGTATTTCTTAATAGAATTAGATTCAACAAATCTGGTAGTATGGGTAAGACAATGAAATTTGTGGGAAACGAAGTAGTTTTAGGAAAGAATAATTTCTGAATAGTATTTGTAGAAAGCAATAATTTAAGAGATTTGTTCATCTGTACAAATATGAAAAAATAAAGATCCCATAATTCAAGGGATCCTAGAATTGCATAGGAATTAATGGTGTTTCCTAAAATAACATACGATTGTTGTATATATTCTATACATTGTTTCAATGAAAGATATACCAATTTTTAACCTATTATTGAGATGGTATCAAAGCTCCCAACTTAGGGGACTCTATCTACTTACTCTTAACCCTAAGTGGTAGTTTGCATTGTTGCCGCATTCCACACCATTAACCCTAAGATGACAACCTACATTGCTGCTACATTCCCTATGCTTTGACTGCACACATATCCTATTTTCTGCTCTCTCAACCTCTACTGATTTTGCAACTCTACCTACATAATTTCAAGTGAAGAAGTCATGAATCCTACCCCAGAAAAAGGGGATATCCAATCACAACTTTCTGAAAAGCTACAAAATATTCACCCTGCGTATCGTTTGGACAAAACAAATTACTTAAAGTGGTCCCAACTTGTTCGCACCATACTAAAGGAAAAAAGAAAGTTAGGTCACCTGACAGAAACTGCATCTGAAAGGAAGATCCTAAGTGATAAGTCTGTAATTAGACCCTCTTTTACAACTCATATATTTATATTTGACCTTTATTTTCTTTGAGTTTTATACTAATTTATATATTAATTGTGTGCAGTTTGGTATAAAGAGGCTGCAAGTGAATGTTGGGTGTATTCTATGCCCAAATTGATGGAAGATTAGAGCTTCATAGCAGTCAGCACGCCCAGACCCATTCAATAAGCACGGGGGTGCTTCGAGCCTATGCACGGTCATGCTTAAGGCTATGAATAATCTTTAGAGTTTTCAAACTCTATTAAAAGGAAGATCTCAGGCATCGTAAAAGGAACTGTTTTTACATATTGGCTTTGACTCTATAATACATTTGATCTCGTTTCTTTTGCATGGGATCCTTGGCACATGCTTGGCGACATTTAGAGCTTCAAGCGATTGGTAATATGCCTTTCATTGATGCTATCCCACAGCGGCTGCAAAGTTACCCTCCTTATGATGAAGAGTTCCACAAGTTCTTAGACTTATTGGGCAAAGTGCACATCAATATGCCTTTATTGATGATATCTCAAAAATGCCCAAATATGCTAAATTTTTAAAGGAGATTTTGACTAATAAAAGAAAGTTGAGAGTAGATGAAATGGTTAAGCTCACCCAAGAGTGCTCCTTAAAAAGCTTCCACCTAAGCTTAAGGACCTAGGGAGTTTTACTATTCCTTGTACAATTGGAAAAACTCATATTGATAAGGCTTTATGTGATTTAGAAGCAAGTATTAATCTTATGCCTTATTCTGTTTTCAGGAAACTTGGAATGCATAAACCTAAGCCGACCTCCATGTCACTTCAGCTGGCAGATAGGTTGATCACATACCCCAAAGGCATAATGGAGAACGTACTTGTAAAAGTTAGGGTGTTTATATTTCCTGCTGAATTTGTTGTACTTGACATGGAGGAAGATGATGATGTCCCTATCATACTAGGGAGACCGTTCTTAGGCACTGCTAGGGCCATCATAGACGTACAAGAAGGAAAGCTCACACTGAGGTTAGATGCTGAGGAAGTTGTATTTCAAGTTTTCAATTCTTTCAAGTACCCTTCTAGCCAAGAGTCCTATCACTTTGTGAACAATATGGATGTTGCTTCTCCTCCTCCAATTTATGTGAAACATGGAACCACAAGAAGAAGGCCAAGGAGGAAGCAATATAAGAAGAAGAAAAGACAAAAGTTTAAACCATCGATTAATAAGCCTCCTGATTCGAAGCTTAAATTTCTTTCTTTTTATTCTAATCCTCATCTTATGAATAATTTTTCTGATGTAATAGGTGTTGAGGAGGCAAAGTTGTTAGGAAGACAATTACATATCAAGAGAGTCACCTCTGAGACTTGTAACATCCTCGTTTTTGCTAAACGATTAATTTATTTAGTTCTAAGTTAAAGTATAGTATTTGATTTTTTAGAAAAAATTGGGATAGAATTAACATGAGATTGTTTAAACAAAATTGTTAGGTATATTTTTTAAAAAAATTTGATAATTTTTAATTTTAAAATTTTTAAGTTTCAAAAAGTGTTAATTTGTATTGGTTAAAATTGCTGTATAAAACTAAAAAAATAACATTTTATTTTAAAAATAAAAAAATAATTATTATTATAAAAAAATTATATTTATTTATAAATATTATTTGGAATATAAAAATAATTTTTTTTTGTAATTAATGATCATTTTTGAATTTTCTGGTTAATTTTAAGTAAATTAGTTATATGCTCAAACAGAAATTATGTGTAAAAATTTTGGACACCAACTAAAGAATCAATAGTGTCAAAAAATATTTTATAATTATGTTTAATATATTTCATGATTATTTTTTAATTTTGGGATTTTTATCTAATTATTTCAATTAATTACTAAAGAATTAGTAAAAATTCTAATATTATATTATTATTTTTACTATTTAAGATAAGATCAATTCATCCAATTCATTTTCTTCTCTCTTGGGTGCCGTAGAGTGCTCTTCTTCTCCTTTCAAAAGCTTTGAAACTTCTTTGGCTCTAATCTTTTGATTTTCCAAGTAAGTTTAGTAAATTTTTTTAATATTCCATCTATTTTCATCATTTTGAACACTTTGAACTGATTAATTTTTTATTTTCTCCCTCTTTTTGGGTGCTAGAACAGTGGCATGAGGGTGAGATTTTGTCCAAAATTTTTGTTTCTAAATTATGTTTTAATTAGCTTAATCCTTCTATGTTTTATAATAAATAATTTTGGTGCTTTTTGTTTTGTTAAAAATACATTTGAGGGTTCAAAACCCTTGGTCTAGAGGTGTTGTCCCAAGAGTGTTATAAGGAGAAAATAATTGTTTTTAATCACCTTTAGGCTTATAG
Source organism: Abrus pulchellus subsp. cantoniensis (assembly GCA_024086825.1). Lineage (NCBI taxonomy): Eukaryota > Viridiplantae > Streptophyta > Magnoliopsida > Fabales > Fabaceae > Abrus > Abrus pulchellus. The sequence continues at coordinate 21,848,017 of CM044056.1, forward strand.
TATTCCATTTACATCATAGAAAATAATTGTAAGACTGGTAAGCCATTTTTGCGAAGATTAGAAAATGATAGTTTCAACTCACTAGTAGAGGGTTGGGTGATTAATGCCTCTTAACATTGATCATGATTATGTGTAATTATTTGGTTAGGATCGTGATTTAAGAAGTGGTGGAAAGAAGTCGTTGGTAAAAAAAAAATCGGTATACACTTTAAGGTAAGGGGGGACATATCTATTTTCAAGGGTATAGTAGAAAAATGTTGGGAGATGAGTGTTTTATTCCTTGCTATGTATGTATAAATTATTTGAAGGAATTTATAATTATTTCCATACTTAGTGTACAATTGTTTGATATTCCTTTTGAGATTAATTTTATGTGTGATGATACTTCTATGATAATTATTTGTTGAATTCAGTAAAAATAATTGATTGCCTAAAATAGTTGAGAAATGAACTATCATTCATGTGGAGTGAGCATATAGAAGGTATGTTGAAAGTTGAAAAGAATTGGAGAATTGTGAAATAAAGATGTAAAAAAAAGAAAAAGAAAAAAAATTGAGATAAAATTTGATTGCTTTTGAAAAAATGTTTCAGAAATTGATAAATGGAATTATGGTTAATTTTCTTCAGAAAAATAAAATGATTTTTTTAAAAAAATCTTCTTTAATTTCAAGTGGTTTGATCAAAATTTATTTAATAATTTTTATATATTTAAAGTATACCTATATACATATTTAAATAATTTAAAGTATTTTAATTCATTTTAAAAGTATTATTTTAAATGAGCATTTTGAAATGTGGTGATAATTGAAAAAAAGTATTTAAGAGCCATTGAAATAGTTGGAAAGTTCTGAAATGTGGTGGTAGTGAGCCTCTGCTTAAAATTAGAAGTGTATTGAAATTTTCTGGCTGTTTTGCAGAGAGAAGAAAATTTAGAAATATCTGAATTATAGAGGAAACTCTGCCAGATTATCGGTGGAATTTTGAAACATATGTTGTTGATTAAAAAAAATATTTAATACCTAATTAAAAGACTGAAATTAGGTTCATGCATCATAAGCATGTAATAATGATGGTGTTGGATGGGAAGTATATGAAATCTAGGGGAGACTCCAGGTTAGTCTTAGGGATAGTCGGGTGTGATTGAGTCGGGCAAAGGCTAGGGCTGGCAACCCTGTGCTGTCGGTTCTCACTGCAAAACTGGACTATCCTGACAGAACCCAATGGAATTTTAGAATCAGTTGCGTTATACCTTTGAAACTATCTAATGAGATGGTTATGACCAAGAATGGTTGGTGACAGTGAACTCCTGATCCTTCCCAGAAAGAAAGAAAGAAAAAAAAGAAAAAGAAAATGGTTTGGGCCCACATGCATGTGTCAGTATAGCAATTAACTAGGTGATATACAGAATCATACATGACATGTACATTATGTGTTGAGTTGTTTCTATTTGCTATAATGATTGTAAATATCTTGATAAATGGGTTTGTCTCACCCTTTTAGTTGTTGTATGTGTTGTATATGAATATGTTTAGTAGGTGAGGACACAAATGGCCCGACCACCGTACCAGTTCAGCGCCACGGTCAAATATGATTATGAAGGAAGATGGGCGTACGATTAGGAGCAACAACAGTTCACCCATACTAGCACTATTACCTTTTTGTTAGATAGAAACGGGCCAGGCCCACAGGTATACCTCATCCCTATCAGGGTACCCATAAGACCCACTGTTCCATTTCCTCCTAGAGTACAGTTTAGGAGACGCTATGTCCCACCTTCTATCCCTGTATTATCGTCCCCAATATTACTCCTGAATTTTCTTAGATCTTTAGGGCCTTATGTACTACCTGTTATACGACCCAATATAGCAAACATACCTCTACCCAGAAACATATCTATCTCATCCACTTCAAATTTGACTTCATCTAGTTCTTCTAACTCTCTGAATTTCTCTCACGGTTCAAACACCCCTACTGCTACTGGAAAGAAGACTTCTTCTCAGGTCGGACTTCCTCTTGGTTTTGATTCCTCTGAGTAGGAACCTAGTGGGAAAGGAGAGTAGGCTAGGGCCGGGTAAAGTATAACTTGTACATATATATAGGTATAATTACTAGTGATTGAGGGAACGTATAAATAGAAATCATTAACTGTTGTTAACTTTTGAAGAAAATGGTATTTTTGATAATCATGGGTCTAGGGGGAAAGCTTGTGAGGTCATTTTTGTTGTTGTTGTCTCTGATATCGTGACCCCACTTTATTTTGTATGTAAATCAGCTATGTGTATATGTTTATACGACTGGATATTTTGATAGATGATATGTATATATGTATTTGGATAACTAATGCAGATGGTGTATTTAGTTTCTATTAATGTGAATAGATGTAAACTCATACATGTGGCTTTCTTACTGCTTGGATTATTTTAATATTATATTTATATTGATGGCATAATAAGTAGTAAGGGTGTCACAAGACTCATGCTTTCTTCCCACCATGATTTAATAGGAACGTCAGGCTCGTGGCGTTAAACAAGCGCTCCCAGGAGGCAACCTGTGTCTTTTATTTATTTTATTTAAATTTCATTCCCTTTTGTTTATTTTAATTTTGCTATTATTATAATTTTATTTTTAGAATAAAGAATAAGCATATTGAAAGATTGCAAGAACGAAGTTGATTGTTCCCGCACACACTTTTGAGCTCTGATTTGAAAGCACGCCCGTGCTCATCCCATACACGGCTGTGCATTCAGTCATAGTTGTGAGAGAATCTTTACATTATAAGCATGGGCATGCTTAAGATTTCAGCATGGCGGTGCTCCCTCACCCGAAGTAGTCGGGCTAAGAATTATCAGGGAACCTCTTTCCTTTTTATTCAATTGCCCTCTTTGCATGCTTTTAATTTTATTGCTTTCAAACATTAAGGACAATGTTTCGCTTTAAGTATGGGGGATTAGTTCCTAATTATATGATGTTAATTGCATGTTCTTGAGTAAAGTGTCTATGCTATTTTTTTTATGATAATTTAAAACTTTTTCCCTTATGGAACCTAATTTTTCCAGATAGAAGAGCATGTTGAGTGATTATTATTGGCATTATACTTTCATTTAGAAACTAATAATTAGCTAAGTTCCTTACTTTTATGCTCTATATTAAACTTTAACTCACAGATGTGAGTTTTAAGCCTTAAAGGGGATTTCTATCTTAATTTAATTAATTATACCCCTTTCCTTATTGTTTTGTATGATTATCTTCTTAGGATTTGTGCTTTAGAACTTGACTTAGAACCGACTTAAGACTTCTCTTTTTAATTTCATGTTTTTAAGATGATTGAGGCATAATAAGATTTTTATTCTTGGCCTTCAGCATGTTTTAGATACAACTAGTTGTCCACTTTGAGCTTTATTGATTTTTTTGGTCCCTTGCATTAAATTTATAAAAATATTTTGATGAATTTGAGTTTATGAATGAAGCAGTTGAGTTGTTGAATTGTTTGATAAATTCTACTTTATATCTATCATGTGCAAAAAGAAAGAAAGAAAGTATGAAAAAGAAATTGAAAAAAAGGAAAAGAAAAAGTGTTATATATGATTGAAAGGAGATAAGAGTAAAGATATTATTCACATACAAAAATATAAAAATTACTCTAAGAGCTTCATTTGTAAACTTAGGGAATGTTTGTAATTGTTATAATTTTTTACCCTCTTTGTATATTCTTTTTCTTTCATTTATCTCACATTAATTATTATAACCCCTTGTCCACATTATAACCTGAAAAAGACCTCATAAATTTTACTTGCATTTAATTGATTTAGTGGAGAGTCAGTTTATAGTCAAGCCTATGATAGTACATTTTTCTTTAGGAGAACTGAGTGATATCTTATTTTATCCCTTAGTGAGATAGGAAAGTAGAGTATTTCAGTTTGATGTTTGCGTGAAAAGTATGAAAATATAAGATTCTAATTGAAAATCCTTTTGATTGCTTATGCTCAGCGATATTACTCTTGTTGCTCTCTTTATCTCCTCATCTCGGGTTCCTTGTGTGGTATTATGTTTTAAGTTATTATGTTACTCTTAACTGGCATTTTGCTTGAGGACAAGCAAATAAATAAGTATGAGGGAGTTGATAAGTCTGTAATTAGACCCTTTTTTACAACCAATATATTCATATTTGACCTTTATTTTATTTGAGTTTTACACTAATTTATATATTAATTGTGTAATTTGGTATAAAGAGGCCGCAAGTGGATATTAGGTGCATTCTGGGCCCAAATTGATGGAAGATTAAAGCTTCGCGGCAGTCAACACGCTTAGACCCATTCAATAAGTACAGGGGAACTTCGAGCCCATGCACAATCGTGCTTAAGGCCTTGCATGACCGTGCTCATCTGCAGGAAGCCCAATTATGAAGAATCTTTAGGGTTTTCAAACCCTATTAAAAGGAAGATCTCAGGCATCGTAAAATAAATCATTTTTACATCTTGGCTTTGGCTCTAGAATACATCTGATCTCGTCTCTCTTGCACGAGATTTGTCGCAACTGGGCAGTCGCAACGGTACAACAAAAAACGTCTTCAAAGATATCAGAGGAGTCGCCACCAAAGTTTATTTTAAGAAAACCTTGGAAAGTTTTTTTAAAAGAAATGATCTTTGCAACCAAAATGAGTTCGGGAGTCATTTACGTGTAGAGAAGGTATTAACACCCTACAACGTCTATTTAAAAATGGTTACCTTAAATTAATTGTGCGAATTTATTTTAATCTTGAAAAAAATTTATTTAACCCTTAAATATTAATTATTTACATTTTAGAACAAGAGAAATAAATAAATAAATTATTTTGACTTGACGGGTATGGTTCCTGCTCCTACATATCCTCAGGTGCAATGGAGAACTCAAAGCCATGTAATTCTATCTAAAACTTTATGAGGTTGGTTAATTAAAATTAAGTTTAGTAAAGAAAAATTGTTTTGAGATTAAAATTATTTTCATAAAATTATAATGTTTAGGATACAAGATAACGCAGTTATACATATACCTTATGAGAAACAATACAGAAAGTGAAGGAAGATCACACAACTATATTGTAAATCATTTTTTTAAAAAAAATATTTTATTCGTAAATAAAGTATTTGAATTTTAATTTTGATTATGATTAATGTTGAAAGAAATTTAAGATAGCGTAAGCTATACATAAACCTCTTATAATTTTGAACAATTAATTGCAATGTAAATCACACATCGATGTTGCAAAAATTTGTATAGTAAAATGAATAAGAGATTGGTTGTTTAATTTATTAAATTAGAAGTATGATTTAAGAAAGTTTAAAATATGAAATTAATTCTATTTAATGAAATTAATAATAAAAAATTTAAAACTTTGTTTAATAAAATTATGTTGTATAGAACCTAAGATAACGTTAGTACGGATAGGTTCTAATAACTTATAACACGTAAAGGTGGAGTCACTATACATTAGCATTATAAATTATTGTGTTAATAAAATAATTTTTTTTGATTGATTAGTAAAATAGTGATTATAGGAAATACATTTTTGATTGATTATTAGATAATCTTTCTAATTAATTAAAGATAACATATGATAAATTAATATTGTCTAGAATCTCGGTAACGTATGTACACGTAGACTTTATCAATTTATAACACATGACGGTAGAGAAGCTACACATTAATGTTATAAATTAATGCAATTATATTTTTATTACTTGATCATAAAATAAAATAAATTTACAAAATACAAGCATTTTATATTCATTAAATAAATAAAAACATACTATGAGTATAAAATCAAATTATTCTAATATTCTGAATTTACACAAAATAAAAAAAAACTAAGAATAAACAATCCAAGAATAAATTATTCATTAGACATAAGCAAAAAAATCAATAATTATTATGAAATTTTTTCTTATTTTATTTATCTCCTATTACTTTTAATGAGAAAGGGTAAATCTATAATTAAAAATTGGAAGCAAATATAACATAATAATAAAAATAGATGTTAACATCATAATTTAAAATAGAATACAACAAATTATTTAAAGATAAAGAGGAAAATAAAAAATGAGGTAATTTTATAATTTAAAAGTGGATAAATAAATGAATGGGTAAAAACTAGAAAAAAGAAATAAATAAGTAAATATTCATTATTTTATTCTTTTTAAACTAAAAATTCAAAACTTAAACTATCTTTTTGTTTAAACAATGGGCTACCTAAACCTGAAAAGTAAAAAAAGAGAAGAAAAAAAATCAGAATAATAATAATTTAAAGAAGTGTTGAAACTAAGATTTGGAAAAGTGTTGGCATAGTAACTGTGCTTCAAAACGTTCAGGAACATTATGGCTCCTTTCAAATCAAATGAAATATATTATTAAAATTTTAAAATGTTAAAAAAAGGAAGAGAGCTTTATTTGGAGGGTCTGTAAGAATGGTTTGGATTATGTTCATCATATGCCATATATCACCAAGATATTAAAATATATAAAATAGGATAGAACTTTATGTCAGAAAGCCTGTAACCTAATATTTCATTATTTAGCCACACATCATGTTATCTATGTTACGAGAGTAGAGCATGTGAAGAAAAACATACCGAGAATGCAACGTTCAAGATTCAAACAAAAAGATAGAGTGATTGAGCTTTTTTTTTTCTTCTTCCTTTTGAGCTCTTCTTCTCCTTCAGTGTTCTCCTTCCTTTCTATATTTTGTTCTGAAGATCTCTTTTCTTTTCCTTTTTTGATCTCTCAAAGAAAAACTTTTAGATAAATCTGTCGTTCATAAAAATTTTTCCTTTCTAAAAATTCAGAATTTTTTCTAAAAAAGATGCTCTTTGTTTTTTTTTATTCCTTGGAAACATGTTCTATGTTTTAAAAAAAATGCTTTCTTTCACCGAACCTTCCCCTCAGATCTCTTAGAGAGACTTGTTGTCTCTCCCCTCAAATATTTGAAAACTCAATCTTTTCTTTCTACTGATTTTTTTTCTAAAAAAAAGAACCCCTTTTCAGATCCCTTACATGAGTTTTTATACCCCCTTCAATCTCACATTTTAGGGTTTTTCTTTTACAAAGTGCCAAAGTTTTGAGTTTTTCCTTTTTCATGCTCAAGACTGATTTTTTATATTGGAGTGTAGGCCTGTGAAGTGCAGGCTGCTGTTTCCAGGAAGCAAAATCCCTTTTTTCAAAAATTTTCAACTATTGTTCATGAATTTATAGAATTTTGATGTTTAAATATAAATTTAATTTCCGTTTCATGATTAGATTTTATCTTATTGCGCTTCTTTCTTAATCCTAATTAATTATATCATCAGGAGATCGTATTTCGATTAATTAATAGATCTATAGGATAAAACGAGATAAAGGATTAGGTGGACCAAACCAATCTTTTTCTTCTAATCGTTATTAAATTAACAAGTTCATAGGCTTCTAAAACTTTCTTAAATTAATGTTTTGCATGACTATTGGGGATGTTAATTTAGAGAAAAAAATATTAATATTGCATGACCATTGAGTATTAACAGTATTTGTATGAATGATTGGTAATCACAGGTAAATTGGATTTAGAGTTAAACAGAAAAATAACATAAAGGATTAAATGAGAAACCCATATGCCCTAGGTTCCTTTCCGATAAGTTTAACCAAGACGTGCATTGTATTCCTTGCTCGTAGTTTTATAATTGATTTTATAAATTTTTGTTTTTAATTAATCTCGTATCTTTGAAGCTTAAACAATTGAATTAGGAAATTCTTAGTAATTGGAAATCAATCATTGTGGGACGATATTTCGAGAACTTAATTTAAGAACCCTTTATTACTTCTCAATGGGTACATATGCCCTCCGAACACTAAGTTTACTAAATGGGATGAGGAGGATTCAATTATTACGACGTGGCTCTAAAATTCAATGATTTTAGAAATAAGTGATACTTGTATGTTTCTTAACTCGACGAGAGATTTAGGATGCTTTAGAGCAAACCTACTCTAAAGTCAAAGATGCTGCCCAAGTATATGATGTAAAAGTAAAAACCTTGGCACCAAAACAAGGAAATAGGACTGTTCTTGAATATGCCAATCAGATGAAGTCTTTGTGGATGGAATTGGACCATTATAGAGTCATAAAAACCAAATGTTCTGAGGATACAACTCTGAAGGAATATATTGAACAAGACAATGTGTATGACTTCCTTATTAGTTTGAATTCTGAATTTGATCAAGTAAGGATTCAAATCTTGGGGAAGCAGAAGGTACCATGCTTTAATGAAATAGTGACAATTGTCAGAAGTGAAGAAAGTAGGAGGAGTCTCATGTTCCTACAATAGAAAACTCTACTGTGGTGGCTGAACAAATGAAAGGAGGATTCACACGCATGGAGAAGAAAGATGATCTTTGGTGCACCTACTGTAATAAACCATGCCATACTGAGAGAAGTGATGGAAACCACATGGGAAACCTCCAAACAGAGACTGAGAAGGATGACACAAAGGCAACTCTTCAAAGAAGGGAGGACAAGCTCATATTGCCACTGACCACATGACACAATTAGCCAAACTCTTCTCCACATACTTTCCATGCCCTAGTAATAGGAAAATTGCCACACCTGATAAAACTCTTATAATTGCAGCTGGTTGTGGAAGCATTCAAATCAACCCCTTAATTGCAATTGACAAAATTGTCCACCAATTTAGTTTCCATTCAAAAACTCACCAAAGACTTGTCATGTAAGGTTGTATTTCACACCAATCATTGTGTTTTTCAGGATAAGGATTTGAGGACGATTGGACATGCTAGAGAATGGAATGACCTCTACTTCCTTGAAGATCCAAGTCTGTCCAGCCAAGGTATGATCTGTCATTCCTTCAACTCAGAATCTGTATTAACCAACAGAGAAAAAGTCATACTTTATCATTGTCGATTAGGACATCCCTCCTTTAGAATCCTTAAAGTTATGTTTCCTTCTTTATTTCACAAAATAAATGTTGAGAGTTTTCATTGTGATGTGTGTGATTTTCCTGAACATAAGCATGTACCTTTTCGATTAGTAGTAAAATTAGCACATTTCCCTTCTATCTTGTTCACACTAATGTTTGGGGGCCCTCTACTGCTCCAAAAGTGTCTAGTGCTCAGTGGTTTCTCAACTTTATAGACGACTGTACTTGGGTCACATGAATTTTCTTACTTAAATAAAAATTTGAGGCTAACTCGGTCTTTGAAAATTTTTTCGTCATGATAAAAAATCAGTTTGGTATTAACATTAAGAAGCTTCGATCCGACAATGCTAAAGATTATTTTAATCATGTCCTTACTTCCTTTTGCCAAAAGAAAGGAATAATTCATGAGTCTTCATTTACTATGAAACCAAATATCCACTAATAACTATAAAGTAATTACAGATAAGTCCAATAATAACAATTATTTATAATATAGGCTAAATAACATAGTTCAATATTTTGACATCAAATTAATTTAAAATTATAACAAAAATTAATTTATATCAGTTCACATATAAAATATTCAATAATAGTAGCAAATGTCACGATCCTTTTTTTGTAAAAGATCAATGACATTCTTCATTACTATTCCTAATTCATTTATATAAGATAATACATGCATAGGGAAAATATAAATTTTTAAGAAATTGAACTTCAACCTCTAAACTCATAAAATGACAAAGCCCGAGGCATTTTCATATAATACCAAAAATTTACACACACATGTATATATATATATATATATATATATATATATATATATATATATATATATATATATATATATATATATATATATATATCAACGGTTTGATTACTACCTAGACGCATCTTATGTGGGGTATTTATATTTTCTTTTGTGTTCTTTAACAGAATGTTTTGACAAGAGATGTATATATATACAACAGTTACTCAACTTGGAGTTTAAAATACAAGTTTTTGAATAATAATTATATTCTTTGAAAATTATAGCCAAACAGTCTAGACCTATTATTAAAAATCTAGACTGACAAAATAATTGACAGTATAATTTTTCAAAAATGCCATTACTTGTTATTTCTGCTCATGTACTAACGTACAGTCATCGCAGCACACATACTAACACAACAAAAATGCAAGAGTAAACTTATATAATTAACAATCATACTTGTATAGTATGAATATATAAAATTATTTGAACAACTCATATAGTTCACAACAATCAACACAACGACTTCAATCAATTAATGCAGCATGTTTAGCCCATTTCCAACCCATCTAAGGCAAATGCAGTGATTCAGTTCCATCTGGTTTCACAGACTAAGTAATCCAAAAGAACTATTTTCTGTAACACCTTCAATTTAATTTAGAAATAGCAAATTTCACAAAATAGGAATAATAAAAATTCTTAATTTAAATAGAATTTTCCAAGCATAGTTTCAACAAATAATTCAAAATGGTAAAGGTTTACTACTGCAGGACTAATCCAAATACATCATGTTTTCAAAGTAAAATATAAGCCCTATAGTAGTTTCATTCATCCCTCACTGAGTCCGGTATTAATCGTCTTAGTCACCTGCAAAATAAATATAAGGGTGAGTACTCTATACTATCCAATACACATGCATAACATAGAGGCTCACCTTATACATTTCACATATATTCTACTTAATTATAATCAATCACACACAACACTTTCAGGCATTTCATTTCAATTCATAACTGATGCACTCACGGTGCCAAAACATTTTACCCACACATGCGATCATTGCACGTAGCCACACTCATGTGGCAATGTGATAACAAATTCACACCATGGATGGTCGTTGGTTACTCCCGCATCACGGATACTACATGTGCGGTCACAAGTCACTCGACAAAGGCATTGGTCAGAGGTCTAGTCAGGAGAAAAGTGTGTGGCATGTGGTGCACCCACGCTCACTGTTGGTGTCACCACTACCCTCTCTTCCCCAAGGTATTTCTACCGTTCTCATCTTTCACACCTCTAGTGTATCGCTGAATCATTCATAGTATAATTATAACAGCATTTAACATGCCTAATTCACACACATTTCAATTGTACACAATACCCATATTTGCATACGGTACTCAGGCCCACATTCATTCTTAAACATTGAATCCTTATTAATTAATAGCATATCACAACACATATTCACCCTCACTAGGTTCAACCAACTCATCACACGTCACATTGCATTCGAACACATAGTAATTGCCATCATCACATTTCTCCTACCCTCTCTCTCAGCCACATTGCCATATTTAGCAAAATACACAAAAATCAAAACACAATAAGATAGGGTAGAGTCTCCCTTACTTCGGATTGAAGACCCAGACACGAAACTAACAATAAGAAGGCTCCCTACACAAATTTCATCCTCTAAGTATTCCCAACATGAATCCAACCTTCAATCTAGCCCACGAACGGCTTTGGAGGCAATTTAATCGATGAAATAGGGTTTGGGGTCGAGGGAATCGAAGAAATTTTGAAAAGAGGAATCGAAAATGAATTTCACCAACACTAACCTCTTCAAATACCTCTTTGATCATGACACTCTCACTGCAGCGATGCCCCTTGTCGCTATTACGAAAATATTAGAGAAAACTGCATCATAGTTTCTACAGAATCTCGCTATAGCGAAACCCTCTCGCTGCAGCGAGACTGCACCTAGAAATACACATCAAATTGTCGCTCTCTCGCTGCAGCGAGAAGGCGACATTTTCATGCCTTCCTCCCAGGGCCCTCTTGCTACAGCAAAGAATCTCTCGCTGCAATGAGAACACCCTGTACTAAACACTTAGCTAATATTTCAATCCAATTCCAATCATCTACAACAATTATAGTTCCACCATGATCAATACACATGCTCATACTAGCTACATCATCATATATACATGTATTCTCATTACAACATATGTATATATATATATATATATACCAAATACATAAACACATGAAAATTCCCATACATACTTATATTAATAATCAAATAATATCACAAAATTTGGAGAGTTACATTTTTCGGTCTAAGAGCGAACCATCCCAGTTTTTGGATCCAGACACAACACAGCTCAGCATCTTATTCAGCTCTAGAATGATGAAAATGAATGTGATGCAGCACAAGGAAATCAACATAATACGACAAAATTAAATCTATTCTCAGCCTTAATAATACAGCAATGTATACACTTTCATCCAGCTTCAACAACACAGCCATATATATATTTTCACAGTCTCAGCAACACAGCTTTATGTATTTACACAATAAAATTAAGCAGCTTATAGTATTAATTAAATATTTCCGTATATATCAACATCCTTGGCACATTTATCACAACATTTCAGCACATCATATTTCACCACAACATTCCAAACATTTATCATATAGCAGAGAAATTCACTCAACCATACATACTCTGGGTTTTACTCTAAAGTTTGATCATAAAATGACTCATCCTCAGCTAAAATGAGATTGTCTATCACATGAACCAAATCAACTCAGTTAAGCTCCCTTTACCTGGAATGACTTTTTTCATAAATCAAACCCCATGTGAGTCCTCAAGGAAGAAACAACGCTCGCGGTTTAGATTTTTTCCACTATTAAGAATTAGAGACTTTAGAGAAGAGGAACTCAAGAAATAAAACCTAGAGTTAAAGATTAAGGTCTCAAGATCTCACCTAGATTCACACTAAACAGTGGTTCCCACTTGGATCAGGAAGAAATTCAGCCTTGAGAAGGTTTCTCTAAGGTAAGATAGTGAGAAAACATAGAGAAAATGAGAGAAGAAAGATGTTTGGTGAGAAATGAGCATTTCTGGATGTTGAGCCTCCTTAAATACCCCTCCAAGTCTGTGCGCTCTTGCTTGAGCGAGCTAATCCTCGCCTGAACGAGTTGCATCTTGGCTGAGCGAGCAGTATTCTCGCCTGAGCGAGATTAGGTCCAAAGAGCTATCCATTTTTCCTTCGACTCTTCGCTTGAGTAAGCTACTCTTGCCTGAGCGAGGTCACTTCTCGCCTGAGTGAGATCTCTTCTTGCTTGGGCGAGAGGATAGTTTGGGTGATCCCATCCATTCTCGCTTGAGCGAGAACTCTCCATATTGCCTGATTCAGCATGACCTAGTCTTGCTTGTGCGAGAATTACCTCACCTGAGCTAGACACCCTGCACCTAGAACTCTCAATCTTTTTCCCAAATGAGATTATACTAATTCTTGATCATATTCCCTAGCTTATCTCATGTACAACTCGCTTAACAACCAATTTCTAACCCTCTTTTCTCATCACATTTTACAATATCATAACACAACACTTGAAAGTAAACTGCTCCTTAACTGGCAATTATACAACCTTTACACTTACATTTCAATATATGAATAATTCATGCACTTTAAGTATATACATTCACAATTCAAATAAAATAATAAATACACATAAATACACCAAGCTGACAGCAAAGATGAATGAAACTATAAAAATATTTTATTAAAGTTTAAGATGTCTTTGAATCCTAATATAAAACACTTATTAGTTTCTTAAATCACCAATTAGGTAGTCTAAAGAGTAATAATCATAATAATATTAATATATATATTGTTAAAATAAATTATTTGTGCTTGGATATAGTTATTGTCAAAATTAATGGCTGAATATATATTTGTTGTTTGATTCCTGAAAATTAACTTATGTTTAAGAAAATAAAAATCAAAGAATATAGCGCTTTCTAGATACATTAAATCCTCTTCTAAATGCAAGCAAATACAATAAATATGATGGTCTTGACGTAGTAACTCTCTGGTGGTTGTGGGTGTTTAGTGTGGTTTGCGTCCATTCAAAAGCCTCCATATACATATTTTTTCTCTCTTTTACCAATTTATGATTATCTTCTATAATTGATACAAGTTAGATATTTACTTGTTTTCTTTTGTGATATCTACATAAAATAGGCAATACACACCGGTATAAAATGTTCGAGAAGGTGAAGGAGATGCTTCCACAGAGAATAATAATAATGAGTATATAAAAAAATATTTTAGCAAAGTATTACAAAGTGTTTAGAAATATAGTTTTATATGGCTCTGTTTTTAATCCAACGTTCTAGCTGCATCTTATATGCTTTCCAAGGACTAATAATTGATACTTGGTATTTGATTATTGGTCACACAGTAGACTAAAAGAAAGAAGTGAATATTACCTTAATATAGTATTATTGTTATTTTGAAAAATTAAAAAATCAATATAATTGTACTTTCTAACCAATTAAATATTTATATTAATCAAGAAACAAGATTAATACTTTTTATAAATTATTTAAATTAAATTAACAATTTTACGTAATTAATTAATGTATCAGTACTTATTTTATAATAGAAAAATAATTTCATATATTAAAAAGTACTTCCGAAATAAACAAAAGATAAAGACACCTTAATGCTTATATCGCTTTGAGATTTAAGTTCTTCTCTGATATTTAAAACATCCTTTTATATGTACTACACATGAAATTAGCTCACTCATGTCACTTTGAAATATACTTATTTACTAATTTTTAGTTTTATCCTTTAATTTTTAAATTTAATATTTTTAGTTTTTAATAATAATGAGTAATTAAAAAGTTATTATGTTAGTTTTTATCATGTCATATTCATAAAAAATAACATGTTAGAGTACCCCTTTACTAATTCCGCAACAGCAAAAGGGTACCAATCTAAATTTAAGGAAATACCCAAATATCGTATTTTTTGCAAAATTGCATTTACTTCCCAAAAATAAAGGCACTTTCAGCACACTAATGTGTTAAATAGACGAAAAGGATTCAAGAAATTCCAATCCTATGAATGCCTAATGTTGGTTTGATTAAATTGCAGTAAGAGTATACTGTTATCCACCAAATAACTACAGTTCTATTGCATCACACCTTGTCGAACAACCATGAAATATAACACAATTCGAAATAAATTCTTGACAACATTTTAAGAACCTTATTAATGAATTTCAGCTCTTTTTGTCCGCAAAAAAGGACGGTTCCTCTTCCCTCCTAGAAAGTGTAAGGGAATCCTACATTATGACTTTGGCAATGCACAATCAAAAAATGTTGAAACCTCTATCTGGTTGAAACTTACACAACACAATTTTCTTCATGAATCCTACAAAGGCATTTTTCTTCAGCTCTTTCTTTGGCTTTGGAGAAGGCACCATTTCCATGTCAATTGATTCATCATACAACAGATAGATAGTCGTCTTCTTGACAGATAATCCATATCTGAAAGTTACAAAAATCTCCACTTTG
This sequence comes from Abrus pulchellus subsp. cantoniensis, assembly GCA_024086825.1. NCBI lineage: Eukaryota > Viridiplantae > Streptophyta > Magnoliopsida > Fabales > Fabaceae > Abrus > Abrus pulchellus. The sequence goes on from CM044056.1 coordinate 21,863,298, forward strand.
TCACCAGATCCTAGATGTGATACCAAGTGTTGCCAATCTTCATCATTAAAGGAAATTGTTGTGCTTCGATTGTACATCTGTATGGTGCACTTTGAGTAATTAACAATCAAGACACTAATGAGACACTCAAATGCCAAGTTTTCAGGGGTTGATGAATAAAGAACACACAAAGTCATTCCTTTCATGTGACAAAGCCTATCTTGAGGAACTATGAAAAGCACTGAATGTCCTACACCTGTATAGCTCAAACAATAAGGATAGTTATCACCTGGGAGAAGAACATCTTCACATGAACCATTGGTTGTCAATCCCTGTACCACAAACAAGAAACTTTAGTTGCTTGTGTAATTATGCTATTGAAATGGACTCCTTTTCTGCCATTATGTTGCTACTCTAAATCATATATTATTTGTATTCTGCATTGTACAGAATAATGATCAGTTTTAGAAAATGATTGTGCAATGCATGAGGAAAAAATATAAATATCGTTACTAATTGAAACGATTTCAGTTAAAAGTTTTGTTACGCGTCCACCATAAATACCAAAATGTTAGGACACATTTCTGTTTACATCATTACACCCACTTCTATTTTGGTTATTTCTTTATGATCAATGGAAATACACCAAATATGAAGCAAGCTTAGAAAGAACAAAGTGGGAATTGATTTCATAGTGTTTATGAGCAAGAAAACTTGGCTTGTTGAATGTTGAAATACGGTACTGTCAGACACTGCAGTGTGATTCAAGAAAAGAAAGGATCTAAACGAAGGCAAGCATGGAAGTTTCCTTTAGATATTTTCACCATGATTTTTTCATGTTCTCTTAATTAATAGCGAAAAGGAATAGTAAAGTTAAAGATTGAATGGAGGAACCTTTGATATGCTTTTGTTGAGAGTATGGAAGACTTCTTGGTAACTTCCAATTCCAATCAAATAAGACCTCAAAGTGTCCGAGGTTTGTGATGCATATGATGTTATTTCTAATTCAGTAAAATTTACACCATATAAGCCATCCAAAATTGTTCTCAATTCCTTAGATAGTTGAAACTCCGTGTCACATTGCACCCAAAGACTTCGAAGTTCTGAAAGATTACTAACCATCGGTGATGGATCCCACAAGCTGTCATTTCCAAAATCAATGGAAACTAGAGACGATGACATTGCATCAAATGAGCAAATATAGGATAAGGGATTCAATGTTGGTGACATCCATGACCAAATGAGAGCAGGGAAAACATCACGTGATAATCCTTCATATCCACATACTGATATATATCCAATGCTTTTTGATCTTACTATTGAAAAGGGTACTTGTTTAACAGAAATATTTTCGGCTATTAGAGTAGTTAAGGATTCCATATGAGCTATATCTTCTTCCAATTTGTCAATCTTTGAACAGCCCGAAAGAATAAGAGTTTTCAAAGATTTCAACTTATATGTCACACTAGGGAGATTGCTAAGGCTTGTACAGTCCTTTACATTTATTAGAAGAAGATTATGGAGATCTCCAATGGACTGGTGCACCTTGCACAAACTTGGACAATCTTTGAGAATGAGTTTTTCAAGATTTGGTAGTTTTGAAAAGTCAGGAGTTTCCATCAAGTGCTTGGAATGACTAAGATTGAGGATTTTTAGCCACTCTAGTAACTGCAAGAAGACAGTATTTTCAACAAAATAATTAGAAAAGAAAATTGAAATGAAATGGAGGTAAGTGGCACAAACAAAAATCACCATTGGCTTTCAGTTTAAAACGAAAACGGCATGTAAGATATACCTGGGGTTCCTTCCAAACTAGTTTCAGATTGCTGTGTTTTAAGTCAATTGCAACTACATTTCCCAGATAAAAGTTGTTAGGCATGTATTTTAAAGGATACCCTTGCCAATAGACCTATCTCAATTGCTTAGACAGATGCCTGTAATTTCCCACGAGTTGTACATTATCAAGTTGCAATAGTCTCAATCTCTTCATTTCCTTAAAAGCATTGGCATTGACGCAAAATCTTTTGGTTCCGTGTAACTTCAAAGTCAGTACCTCAATAGCTTGTGTACCCTATGATGAAAAAAGCAGGAAAATAAGAAAGCAAACTTTCTTTTCCGCTCACTAGAAAGTGAAACTTGCATCCTAAGTGTACATGTACTGCACATGAAAAGCAAAGAAGTCTGTGGAAAAATATCCAAACTGTATATAAAGAACGTTCTTAAAGTCTTTTTCGTCAACACATCAAGTACATCCTCATGAAACCACAATCGACTACGCTTCTCAGGTTCCTTTGTTGAACTTTCACGAACAATCTCTCTTCCCATATCTCGTAACAGATCATGCATTCTGAGTTTGTTATCCCTTTCAACTTTTATGAGGCTCCTTTCTACGAGGATTGATATTCCAATTTCAGCATGAAGTCCACAGCCATTTGTATCTTTGTGACATTGGCTCTATCCTTGCCAATAAAGAAACAACATATGTCAAGAAATATATCCTTCTCCACATGATCCCTTAAACCATCAAAGCTTATCTTAAGTTTCCCTTGTATTTGATCATTGGGTATCCTTTGTAGTTTTGATAATACACTTTGCCATTCTTCTTTTCTCCTCTTGTACAAGTAAGATCCAAGGATTTCAAGGGCTAGTGGTAGTCCTCCACAATAAGCAACTACATTTCTTGAGAGTTTAAACAAGTCTTCCCTTGGACTTGCCTCCCTAAAAGCATGCCAACTAAAAAGCTCAAGGGACTCACTTTCATTCAATTCCTCCACTCGATAGACATAGTCAACTTCGAGGACATTGAGTAGACGTGCATCTCTTGTTGTAATGATTATTATAGTTCCTTGAGCAATATCATTACGATTTCCACACAGTGCATTTAATTGTTCAAACTTATTCACATCATTAAGTACAATAAATGCCCTTTTTGTGCTAAATATTTCCTCAATCTTTGCTTTCCCCCACTCAATGCTATGCACCTTCAGCTTTCCCGTTTTAAGGATATCAAAAAGAAGTTGTTCTTGTAAATCAATTTGGCCCTCATCTTTCTCCCATGCTTCTCTAATATCAGCAAGGAAACTTTTATTTTCAAATTCATGGCAAATTTCATTGTAGATGACTTTGGCTATGGTTGTTTTACCAATTCCACCCATTTCCCATATCCCTACTATAGAAACTCGTTCTTTTTTCTTTCTTAAAAATTGAATTACATGTTGCGCACGAGATTCCAATCCAATTGGAAAGTCTGTAACAGACAGGCATGCTCTGTCTAGCTTTCTCAATACTTCACCAACAATATCCTTCACAACATTGCTTTCGTTACTGCAACAACCAATATCACAAAAAATCAATAAAAATGGTATAATAAATTATGAAAATTGGAAGCTTAAAATATACTCTTTTGAAGCAATTTTAAATTGAGTCAACAAAATCAAGGGCAAATGCTCACTATTGTAAAGCCTTAACTGTGATGTATTTTGTCAAGTACAAAATTTAATTACATTTACTTAGGTATTTTTGTGTTATTTACTGATAAAAATTAAAGTTTTACTTTAGTAATGTATTATTACATTAATGGTACATTTAGATACACGGTTTATGTAATTTCTTTTTGAATTTATTCAGATAAAATGAAAATAACTTATTTTAAGAAAATACACCAAGATATTTATTGAAATAAGCGAGCTGAAAATAATTTACAAAATTCATGTTATTTTAAAAAAATCTTCTAAATAAGCCCTAAATGTAAACCTTTTACTGAAATAAAATTTTAATTGTCATTTTGTCATCCGCATCCACCTTCATGCAAACACTTTTTTTTTTACTAAACCTTCTATTAGTACAACAGATAATTCATAAATTTTTATGATCATGGTTTTTCCAAAGAGAAATAAAGTAAATTAGTTCCTATTCCCTAAAATTATGAGCAACAGTAAATTTAGTTTTTTAAATTATCAAATAGCTCATTTTAGTCTCAATTATTGTAATTTTAATGATCAAAATGATTGTCATCTTGAAACTTTAAGAACTAAAATGACTATCATTTGATAATCTTACGATTTAAAATAAAATTATACTACTTTCAAGAATTATTAAACTAACTTATTCTCGTAATTTTATAAATTACTCTTTCCAAATATAAAAGAAAAACATAATATAGACGTACATACCTGTAATTTCTCACATCCCACCCAGCCAAATTACAAGCTTCTGTCAATGCTTCCTTCCATTGTTCCACCTTGAGATTCATATCATCATTGACCCATATCTCTTCGTATCTCTTAAATCCTTTGAAAGCCTGTGTGTCCAAATAACGTAGATACGACGGAGGAACATGTAAAACACAGGCAGAACCAAGTGACCTCTACTTTTGCGGCATTCCATGATTTTGACCAGTTCATCAAGACACCAACTAGATTCAACGTACTTGTGCGAGAAAACCACAATACATATCTCGGACCCTTCTATTGCTCTCAACAGTTCTGTTCTCAGGTCTTGTCCCTTTCTAAGATTGTTGTCGTCAAGGAAAGTGTTGATTCCAGCGTTCGAGAGGGAAGCATAGAAAAAAGACACGAAGTTCCTTCGAGTGTCTTCTCCCCTGAAATTGATGAACACGTCGTATATCCTTTGGGATTTGAATTTCTTGGAAGATGAAGAATAAGAAAGCATTGTTCATTGATTTAATTAAAGGAAATTCCAAGTAACTTGTGTTTGAAAACACTTTATAAAATCTGTAAACCTGAATTTAATTTAGAAGTTACAACCAATAATAGCATTGAAGGAAATATGAATTTATATGCCAAACCAAACGCACATATATTTGGAGACACCTTCAAAAATTGGGTAAACGTGAATCCAGGATAGAAGTTAGAAATTACAATTAGGAATGTTGAAATAAAAGCACATTATTTCATTTACAATTACAGTCACAAGAGAAGAGAAAGAAAATAGAGAGTGATAGGGTCACTCATCATTGTCTTTATTTAAGGCTTTCGGTGCTTGCAATGCTAAATGCAATAGGGCTTTCCGCCTTGTTGGGATGCTGCAGAGATGAAAATGTGAAATATCGCCAACTATGAGACAAACGACAAGTCGTTTAGGTGAACGCCTAAGGGCCATGCCACCACTACACTAACTCGGAAACATGGGGATTTCTGGATTGCTGCAACGAAGAGTAACACACTTATAGAAATTCCATTTTTAAGGCACATAACTCAACTGATGAGATTTCTTACTTATTAATCTTTAATATTATGTTAAATATGTAATAATAGTCTGTTAAAGTTAGTAATTAATTATGAAATAATATAAATATAATTTAATTTGTAAAATATTAAAATAATTATAATAGTTAATTTTAAAAGGACATAAGTATTTTTTTTAATTTTACAATAATAAACACGTAATTCAACTATAATTGTTTATGTGCAGTTTTATTTTAGTATTGGTAATTAATTTAAATTTTATTTTGATAATTATAATAAATTTAAATATAAATATTTTATTAAAATATTTTTTTATTTTATTGGATAAATAATACTAAAAGTCCTTTAAAATAGTACATTTGTTATTTATTTTAGAACACATTAATATATATATATATAATAATTTTTTATTGAAAATTATAAAATATAAAAAACTTAATGTATTAGTAACTTGAAATATTATATATTGTTATATACGCATTAAAAATATAATTAAAAAGTAACATAAAAATTATTTAAGAAAACTACTCCTCAACTTTATTCCTTTTTTGTAAAAAAAATCGTATACTTTCACAAAATGGTGACTCTATTGAAGGGACTTGAGCTACCAAAAAAATGGAGGGAAAAAGCGTTAGTTGAATAATGAATACATGAATTAGTTTGTTTTAGAGTTTTATTTAATAATGGTTTTAAAATGACGGTTGTCTCAAAATTATTTTTTTTTCTAATTTGTTAAGAGAATTTCAATCAATAATCTATCTTATAATAAAATAAAAATCGTAAATACACCTCTCTCAATCTAATTTGTGAATATTAATTTTTGAATAAAATTGTTTTCAAGAGTATTTTTACATTAGAGTCGTTTTAGGAATATTTGCAAAACGAGAGCATTCTTAAGGATTAACTTTTTTTCATCATGCTAAATGACATTTTTTTTATTTATAGTTTATGCATTTATTTTTTAATTAATATGTATTCAAATTTTGATTTGTTAATAATTTTATTTATTCTTTTTAAATTTATAAAAATTAAAAATGATTGAATGATATATTTTAATTATTTATTTAAAAATAATTAGTTTGTTGGCTTATATATCTTGTATTTTTTCTTTAGTATTAATATTTTAGTTGTAGTATCAAGAATGTATGGTAACTTGACTAGAGTTGAAGTGGTTGTTAAGTAGTCTTGTTCATCCCATATTAGTTCTATATTAATTCATGTTATTAGCTCAACTAAAAATCATTTATTCTACCAAAGTATAATTTATGGTACCAATTTCATCAAGTTTTATAATAATTTTTGTTTTCAAATATTTTATCTATTAATTCCTACATGTTTGAATTGAGCTAGTACATAAAATACTGTGGTTTGGGAAAAAAAAAAAATTTTGTCTGCATTACTAGGAGACAAGTGTTTATAGAATGTGTGAATGTTAATTTGCTTGTAATAACTACATTAAGATTATATTTAGAAATTTTCTTTGCAACAATGACTGGAAACATATAAATTGATGTTTAGCTATATTTGAATCGTTGATGAGATATCATTTATTAATTATAGTAGTAAACTTACCAACCATGTATTGAAAAGGCTACACCAAAATCTAAAAAATGCTATAACTAAAGGTCAGAGGATAATATTTAGAAATCTACATTAATGATAGATTAGCAACATTCGATAGTGTCACCTTTTTATTTAGAGGTGAATAAAAAGTTCAAAAAATATATTTAATTTTCTTCTCATTATCTTGAATCAATATATTACTGTAATGCTATAAATAAAAGATTAATAGCTCTTTAAATTGAATCACTGAAAACATCCACAACCAAATTGAATTGGAAAGGATATAAAGGTGTTATAAACTTGCACCACCTTTGACTATGAGACCAAGCTTGCGGCCTTCAGTCAACAATCATTGATATAATAATTAATATAATTTGTGTAGACTCCTATTAAAACAAAAAAAATCAAGTGCACTTTTTCAATCCAAGTATTTCAGAGAAAGGAAAGTATCTTTCTAAAGAATTGTAATATATGTTCAACAATACACACAGAAATAACTAAGAAAACAAAATAAAGAATGAATTTATGATGAAAACAAAGTATAAATTATAATACTATTTATAACTAAGAAACTAACTACAAAGATTTATGATGGATTGAAACAAACAACAAAATGAAATAGAAATTCAAAGAATAAAATGGATAGAAATCATATTATCTTTCAAAATCTCACTTAATGCGAAAAAAAATATATTCTCAACTCAAATTTCATAATTAAATCACACGATCTAATTTACAAGTATAATAAACTTCAATGTTAGTAACTTTACACTAAGTCTTAATAATAAAAAATATCATGTCTTAGATATATTCAATCAATAACAACAATTAGGCAAACGAATTAATCAAAATTATGCAAAATCTCAACTCTTTTGTCTGAGTAATAAGAAAGTTAGGATGTTTGATTTATTTTTCTAAATACAATCAAATTAATTCAACAAAAATTAGGTTAGACTACTAATAATTTTTCTTTGAATTTTTATTTGAGCTAACCAAATCTATAAACATGCTATCAACATGCTATCATTAAAGGACAGAGGATAATGTCTATGAATCTACATTAATGCTTGATTAGCAACATTTGATAATATCTCCTTTCTTCTTAGATGTCAACAAAAAAAAAAAAAAAGAAAGAAAACATTTAGAAAATTTTTCTGCCCATTATCTAAAGTCAAGGTATTATTTTCATACTACAAATAAAAGACTAATAGCTCTTCAAATTAAATGACTAAAAATATCCACCACCAAATTGAATTGGAAATGCTCCGAAGGCATCTCAATTCTTGAGATAGGAAAAATCACATTTATCATAAAATGGAAAACAAATCAAATCACATGACAAAGGATGTTCATGACTAAAGGTTGCTCCTATTATAGAGCACTCTAGCTAGATATATCCTTCGGTTATAGAACGCTCTAAGTGGTTTGAAAGAAAGATAGCAGTGAAACTATATGTCATACTTAGAAAAGTAAGTAATAGTGCCTTTTATCTTTAAAAAAATAATGCTTAAATAAAGTTTAATAAAAGTTTCAACTCTTGTATGTTTGAGTTTAATTTTTTAAATATTTTTAAATTTTCAATTAAGATGATTTAATAATACTCAAAAAATATTAAGATATTAAACTTATATTTACTTATTATTTTATTTAAATAATAGTAAATGAAAAATGTAAAAATGATTTAACCCTATTTTTTAAAATCTGGTTTTCAAACTTACTCTAAAAAAAATTAACATTTTTATTTTTGATAAAAGTTGAAAAGAAAATTATATATATATATATATATATATATATAATGACATGCGTAGGTATTTGTAGAAATTTGTTTGTCTAAATAAAGGGCTTTTATAAATAAAGGTAAAGACAAACTATGAATTATGATCATCATTAGTTCACGGTAATTTGTGAGTTCATTTCAGTCCATTACACACACACATATAGAAGAATTGTAATTTTGTACACATATAATACATTTAATTTCCTTTTATCACATCAGTAATTACATTTTTTTTTACCTCTCCCTAAAATATATAAAATAAATTTAACTCTGAAAGTGAAATATGTATAAAATAAAAAAAATAACTCTCTATTTATCTTTAATTTCAAAATTAATTAAAGATATAAATAATTAAATTTAAATTAATGACAAATATATGCTCACTTTCTTATTTTATACCATTTTTTATTTTAAAAGAGCTAAAGGGGCATATCAGATATATAATAGCCATTTTTCAATCTCGAAACTATTTAATCCTTTGACCTTTTTCAAACTTGCTTTATATCCAAAACATGAATTAATAAAGATAATAAATACACTCATGAGTATGATCCACATGGGGCATATTCCTTTGGAAGCAAGATAATGCCCCAAATCTCAAACCCTTCCTCATTAATCCTCTTAAACATTAATTTATTCATTAATCATTTAGCAATCCCTTTATTCTTGAACTCTCCCGTAAAAATAATAATAATAATCATGATTCACTTTGAACACTGCATGACCTTCCAAGCTCACAAAACGGCAAACCCTATCCCATAAAACGACCCCACCATTCCTTCACCACCTTATCCATCCACTGTCTCAACCCACCCACGTGCCACGCTCGTGCAAGCCTACCTTTCCCTCACGCACACATGGTGAAATCACACTCCCACACGTCACAAGAGCAAGTCTTGACCCGAACAAAACCGGATATGCCAAGCATCTACATTCCCTCATTCGGATCCTACCCGCATATCCCTGTAAAACTTCGTCAAACTCTCAAATCACACATAAATTTGGACCAAAATCCCAGCAATTATTTTTAACCTACAACCTTTTTCCCTCGAATATTCTCGAGAAAATTCGAGCGATTCCATCATCTTTATAAACAAACTCACACACTCACCATTTCATCGTGCTCACTTAATCCAAATTTCAAACAACAATTCCTCAGAATTCTTGTAGAAACTAATCAATGGTGGTTTTTGCAAGAAAGAAACGAGTTACTGACCTGTTCGATGAAGAAGCGAAAGCGCGACTCGTTGGCGGCGATCACCGGCAACTGAGCTACGTCAGCAGCGGGAGTGAACATTCCGGCGCTGGCGAGTCGCCGAGCCTCTCCGAGCTCGTGCATGATTTCCTCGAAGACAACGATAACTCGGGTGACTCAGCAGTGAACGATTTTGACTCTGAGCGAGTTGACTCAGTCTCAGATTGCATGGACAGGGTGGATGATTTACACAAGTTAATAACAACTTCCAACGTTTCAGACTCTTATAAAAGCTTGCTTCACGCCCACGTTTCGGAGGCAGCGGAGAAGTTCGCGTTTTTGAAGGAACAAAGCCTTTCGTTGTACCGACGAAACGTGATGTCGTTTTTACGTGAGAAGGGGCACAATGCGGCAATCTGCAAAACGCAGTGGGATTCTTCCAGCGGAATAACCGCGGGCAATCACGAGTTTATCGACGTGGTGCACTCTGGACCAACAACGTGGCAGAAAAGGTACTTCGTGGAGCTTGATTTCATGGGCCAGTTCGAGATAGCCCGGCCCACGAGTAAGTACTCGGAGATTCTGAGTTATATTCCTGGAATATTCGTTGGAACGGAAGAGGAGTTGAAACGCAGCATTCGGGTCTTGTGCGGAGTTGCGAAGCGTTGTTTTAGGAGCAGAGAGTTAACTGTGCCTCCGTGGAGGAAGAACCGGTACATGCAGAACAAGTGGTTCGCACCATATCGGAGAACCACAAACCCGGTTCAGGGAAACCCGGTTCCCACGGTGGTGGCCTCATTGAACCGTGCCAAATGTAGGTTGGTGGGGTTCGACGAGGCCGTTTCAAAGGCCAGACGCAGCGGGGTGTTTGGTCGTACCAGATGATTGATAACTGGTTTTTGGAAGTTGTTAAATTTTTGCTTTTAAGTTTAGACTTGAGGTTGGATCTATTCTGTAAAAAAAAAATTAATTTAAAAATTGAGAAAATTTGAATGAAAATTGTTGGTGGGTGAGATATATTATAATATAATACATATGGGCAAATGTACATTTTTCATTCCATGCGGCGAATAAGAAATTATTGATTATTGCACGTGAGCTGAACTCTACAGGTGACATGAAAATGTATGTCCTTCATTCATACGATGAAAATGTATTTAATAAATTGACTTTAAATAAATTTTATTTTATAAAATTATTATTTTTAAATGAGTGTAAGATGATATTATATTGATAAAACTTTTAATTCAATATTAAAGTTTTAGTTTATTATATTTATTGAGATATGATTTTAAAATAAAATTAATGTTTATTTTAATTAATTTATATGTTGATACAATAATAAGTAAAAGGTTAAAATAGATATAAACTTTTTGCATAACTAAATTAAAAGCAAAAGATAAACAACTTTAAAAAGTAATTGATCCATCATTTGGTAACGGACAACGTTATCTGTACCATAAATTCATTTTAAGGGTAAATTTGTCCTTGTATGTTTGAGATTGTCATTTTTGAACGAAAATATTTTTTAAAATTATTATTTTATATTATTTTACGTGATTTTATACCTTAAATATTTAAATTTTTGTATGATTTTAATTTTAAATATTTAATTTTAATTAATATAGTGAATATTTATTATTATTAAAAATATTTTCTTATTTTTCATTGAAAAAACTATTAAATTTAAAAGTAGTCATGTAATATACTTTTAATATTTTAAAATATTTATTTCAGTTTTATAAGTTCTGTACCATACATAAAAAATTTTATTAGTAATGATTTAAAAATAAATTTATCTTTATTTATTTATTTTTTACTATAAATTTATTTTAAAAATTCACTTGTATTGAAGTTTCACTTCGACTTGTATTATGGTCTACATTTTTTGTTTGCCTCAAGAAAATGGAACAAAATTAATTTTGGCACGATTAAGGCTCGTCATCCTAGGTTTGTTTGGTAAAAATGTAAACCTTTAGCTCTTCAGGTAATCTCAACCTATATTGCCAACTAAGCCACACTTCGTGGGTGAAAGTGGGAGTAATTTTGACTCAGTACTTATCTATTTAGATTAATTTAATTTTACTAATTAATTTTATTTGAAAGTAAATTTCAAGTGATATGTTTCCTATTTGAATTTTTTAAAATTAAACTGATGATAAAATTTAACATTAATTTTAACTCTATATCAAAAGTATAAATATTTATATTTAACAAAATGTGAGTTTAGAAGTCAAATGAATTTTGATTTTTTGTTTGTTTGAAAGGAATGTACTCTATTGGAAGCTGAAGATCAAGTTCCCTAAACTTCAATCTTGGGCAAGTCATATGTCACAAGCTTCTTATTCCTAGGAATATAAGGATATTTACCTCTTAATCCTTGTGAAACTGGTTAACAATTTAAAATATACTTCTTTATAAAAAATGTTGACCAACTACATACAATCAACCTTGAAAATCATATGTTTATCACCATAAAGTTAAGTGTGATATAATCTTTTGTTAAAGAAGGGATATAAGTTCTACTATAAGAGTGTCTCTCATACTTACAAAATAAGAAAAAATTTGAAGTCATTTTCTTAATGATTTTTTTAAGACCTTGTCAGCTTTCATGTGACCTTTAATTGGTAGGGAAAAAGTTATTATAAATGTTCAATTTAACGAAAGGGAACGGTGAAGGGATTCAAGATATATTGTTAGTGGCTTATTTACATGGATTTTTCAAAAGATACACACTAGTTTAGAGCTTATCACTACAGATTCTATCATTCTACCTCAAGACCATTATAGAGTTGCTAGCATCAAGCCTGCATTATCATGGGACAATGTCCCAAATATTAGAATTCCTTTGATGGAATAAGGGGAACTCCAAGGTTTCTAATGTGCAACCACAACTTTTTAGCATGTAAACAATTGTGTACTCATGAAGGAAATCTTCACAATGAAAGGAATATGTTAGACAAAGTAAGTGATAAGCACATGTTCCACCTAAAATGCTTGTGATTTGTGAATATGCTATTTTGTAAGTTAGTCACACATTGTATCTTGTGATTACGAATCTCGTTATGTATTTACAATCATTCATAAGTAGAATCGGTGTTATATTTTCCTTTCATGTTCACGACCCATATAAAAAGATTATTTTCAAAAATATGATCCAAGATCTTTATTCTCATAATTCTTTCACAAAAGTATTATGGAAAGTTGAAGTATAATCTCAAAAGGTTCCAAGAACTATGAAGTTATACATATGAAAGTCTAAGCTAAGAGAGTAAGCAATATGAGTAAAAATATTATTCAACAAGATTATTTGATATTAGAATACTAGAAAATTAGAAATGTTAATGTTTTTGTTACAAATATACTGATCTTCTCAATACTCATCTGGTATGAAATAAGGTGATGTCTTTGCAAGTATTACTAGCTTTGTTCTGTCTTACGTGGAAGGGTGTACTAACAAAAGGCACTCTGATGATAAAATTAGGTGTTAGGTAATAAATACTATTAAATATTTGAAAGTCAACATTTTATCTATATTTTTTATTTTCCTTTTATAGGCACTATTATAGATTAAAGACTTTGTGGATAAGTCTTATCTTGAACCTTCCAATTAAGTAAATAATGATCTAATTATTTATCTTAATCAATTCAATTATCCTTTAATTCATTCTTAATCTGACCAGGAGGGCGCTCGTCTTGGGGGATATCATTATTGCGGAACCTAATACTTACATTGCATTTGCAGGTAAAAGAGTAATTGAACAAACATTGAATAAGGCAGTACCTGAAGGTTCACAAGCGGCTGAATATTTATTCCATAAAGGCTTATTTGATTCAATCGTACCGCGTAATCCTTTAAAGGGAGTTCTGGGGGAGTTATTTCAACTTCATGCTTTCTTTTCTTTGACTCAAAATGAAAAATGAGGTAGAGCCAAAAATTCTTTTTGATTTTTCATTTTTGAATTTCAAACAAAAAAACACAAATTTTGAGACAAAAATCAAAAATTAGAACATATCCAGATTCCTTCTTTTATCATTGAGACCGAGTAGTGTATTATCCAGTACAGTTAATATAAAATTTTATGCCTATTTTTAAAAGACATAACTTTTGCTACAAGATCTGCTACACTCATAAAAATCAAATAACAACTAATAGGTTAGGAGTTCCTTTACAATATGGGTGTAAATGAGTCAATGTGATGAGTATTTAAATTTAAAACTTGATTTGTGAAAATAAAATAATACTCAAGCCTAATTTATTTATTTAAATGAGTAAAAGAATATACTTAATTAACATTTTTAAAACTTGAATTTCACTTAGTAACTTGTTTGTATTTTTTTTGGCAATTTTTGAATATTATTTTAGTATTTAATAAATATTTTTGTACTAAAAAGTAAAATAAAATATTAATAAATATATTTTTATCCATGTCAAGATGGCTTAAGGTTGTAAATAAAAAAGTTTAATGTAAAAATAGTATAATTATCTAAAAATAATTATCGCCACTTATTTTAAATATAACTCTTAAAAATTAAAATTAGATAAAAAATATAATTTTTAATAAAATTATAATTATCTAAGTATGCATATATATATATATATATATATATATAGAAGCTATTAATGTTAAGCATACAAAGTTTAAGTTTGAATTATTTAAATAAGTAAAACTAATTTAAAGCTTAAGCTTGTTTATTTAATTAAATAAAGAAGTTTAATTAGACATTTAATGAGTTAAACTTGAACAATTTTACAAGTAATTCAACTCATTTACACGTATTCTATAACTTACTTTCTCAAATCATAATTTTTGATAGACAAGCTTAGGAACAACTCACATGAATACAAAAAGGGAACCTAATCAAATATATAAGTATTAACTATAATTTTCTATTATCATTAACTTTTATTTTAAAATGTTTAACACCAATCAAAGAGATAACTTAAATTAATTAGTGTGCATATTTATACACTTTTTTTAATCATGAATTAACTCATTTTTATTAAAATAATATTATATTTGATTACAACTCATAAAAATTATTAACATTCTTCTATTTGAACAAAATCAATTGCATATTTTTAATTTATAAAAGAATAACTTTTAAAACGACTTTAAGCTAATGAGTAATTTTATAATATGATTATATTTTAGAAAATACATTATCTATGATGTAATATCTAAAGATCACTTTGTCCAATAAAAGTTTGGACTAGAGAGAGGAAAGATAAGTATTAAGATGACAAATAGCTAAGCTTGCAAAAAGAAAAAAGAACTAATAGAAAAACAGAGCAAAAAATTAGAGAAAGGGGATGACGTGATTAAGGATTAGGCATAAGAAGGGAAGAGATTAGGGTTTCTAAATAACCTCTCTCCCGTATATGTTGAAAAGTCAAAGAAAAAGGGCGCATGACAAACGCGTAAAATTTTGGTGCCTAACGCGTTTTGAAATTCGGTGCCTAACGCGTTTTTTTTTTAAATTAAGGATTTCATTTGCCTATATAAAGGAAGCAATGAAAGGCAAAATTGAGAACAACTGAAAATATTCAGTGAATGGTTGTGAGTCTTTTTTTGAGTGTTTTGTAAACACTGAGTGTATTCCCTTTTTCAGTAATATATCTGCAGCAGTCCGGAGACGTAGGCATTATTGGCCGAACTCCGTTATCAATTTTGTGTGTGCAATATTCCACATTTATTTTTCACTTCCACGAATTTGATATTACAAGAAAATTCGGCGTAATTTTCTCAACAACTGGTATCAGAGCTGGTTGTTAATTCTGCAATTTTTTGTAGTGTTACTATTCATATGAATAGTAACATACTATTCCGTGAATAGTAACATACTATTCCGTGAATAGTGAAAAACGTGAATAGTGCAAATTTTGTCGGCGCTACAAATTTGTCTACAGACGTGTTCTGAAACACGGTAGTTCACAGAAATTGTCAGAAACGATCCAGCGGAGAAGTCAGATCAGAGTTGAAGTGATGGCTGCAGATGAAGGAAAGGTGAAAATCGAGAAGTTTGATGGTGTAGACTTCGGCTTTTGGAAGATGCAAATAGAGGACTATTTGTATCAGAAAGGCATGCATGAACCTCTTACAGGCAAGAAACCAGAGTCTATGAAGGAAGAAGACTGGAAACTTCTGGACAGAAAAGCTCTTGGAGTCATCCGATTAACATTATCCCGTAATGTTGCTTTCAATATAGCAAAAGAAAAGACTACGGCAGATCTTATGAAGGCTCTTGAAAGCATGTACGAAAAGCCGTCGGCCTCAAACAAAGTTCATTTGATGAGGCGGTTGTTCAACTTACGGATGACAGAAGGCGCCTCAACAGCACAACATCTAAACGAACTCAACACTGTCACAACCCAATTGAGTTCAGTTGGAATCGATTTTGATGATGAAGTACGGGCTTTAATTCTCTTATCTTCCTTGCCTGAGAGTTGGAATGCTACTGTCACAGCTATGAGTAGCTCATCGGGAAGCAACAAGTTGAAATTTGATGATGTTCGTGATTTGGTTCTCAGTGAAGAGATCCGGCGTAGAGAGTCGGGTGAATCATCAACCTCTTCAGTATTGCATACAGAGTCAAGAGGCAGAAGTTTAACCAGAGGAAGAGAACGCAGCAAATCAAAGAGCAGACGATCCAAGTCCAGAAATCATCATGGTTCCCAAAACTCGAAGTCGATCGAGTGTTAGAATTGTGGGAAGACCGGGCACTACAAAAACCAGTGCAAGAGTGCACGGAAGAATCAAGAAGCAAAGGACGAAGCAAACGTAGCCTCCACCTCAGGAAAAGACGAGGTGTTGATATGCTCTCTTAAAGAAAAAGAGGAGTCTTGGGTGTTAGACCGGAGCATCTTTTCATGCTACCTCACAGAAGGAACTATTCGACAATTATGTTCCCAAAAAACTTGGTAAGGTTTACCTTGGTAATGAGCAATCGTGTGAGATTGTAGGTAAAGGTGCAGTAAAGATTAAGTTGAATGGGTCTGTATGGGAATTGAAAAATGTCAGACATATTCCCGACCTGACAAAGAATTTAATCTCAGTAGGCCAGCTAGCTAGTGAAGGCTACACAACAATCTTCTACGGTGATGATTGGAAGATTTCAAAGGGTGCGATGACAATTGTTCGAGGCAAAAAGAGTGGTACTCTTTACAAGACAGCAGGAGCATGTCATTTGATTGCAGTTGCAGCAAATGAAAATCCCAATCTATGGCACCAAAGACTTGGGCATATGAGTGAGAAAGGGATGAAGATCATGCACTCAAAAGGAAAATTACTGTGTCTTCGATCGGTAGAAATTGACATGTGTGAAGACTGCATACTTGGAAAGCAGAAAAGAGTCAGCTTTCAGACAAGTAGAAGAACTCCAAAGAAAGAGAAGCTTGAGCTCATCCACTCTGATATTTGGGGTCCAACTACCGTCTCATCCATTGGTGGAAAGCAATACTTCGTGACTTTTATCGATGATCACTCCAGAAAGGTATGGGTTTACTTTCTGAAACACAAGTCAGAAGTATTTGAGGCTTTCAAGATTTGGAAAGCTATGGTAGAAAATGAAACAGGATTGAAGATTAAGAAGCTCAGATCCAACAATAGTGGTGAATATGTAGACACCAGATTCAAGAAGTTTTGCTATGAGCACGGGATCAGAATGGAGAGAACCGTGCCTGGTACGCCTCAACACAATGGTGTAGCTGAGCGTATGAATCGAACGTTGACTGAAAGAGCCAGAAGCTTGTGTGTGCGGTCGGGCTTACCAAAGCGGTTTTGGGCGAAGCGGTCAATACGGCGGCTTACTTGATAAACCGAAGTCCATCGGTACCATTGGAGCACAAGATACCGGAAGAGGTATGGAGCGGAAAAGAAGTAAAACTCTCACATCTTAGAGTTTTCTACTGTGTAGCATATGTGCACATCGATGATCAAGGAAGAAACAAACTTGACCCAAAATCAAAGAAGTGTACTTTCCTTGGTTATGGTGAAGATGAGTTTGGCTACTGCATATGGGATGATGAAAACAAAAAGATGATCCGCAGCAGAGATGTAATCTTCAATGAAAGAATGATGTATAAGGACAGATATAATATAGGTGCCGACAACTCGAAACGAGTGGGCCGGTTTATGCGAGAGGTGGAAGATATCCCGAGATAGTCCTATGATAAGGAGTCCTCAGTCAGAGGAATCAAATGAAGAAAGCGATGTGCAATCAGAACCTCCTACTCCAACTCCTGTATTGAGAAGGTCCTCTCGGCCCCATGTGCCTAACAGGAGATACATGGACTATATGTTGTTGACTGATGGAGGGGAGCCTGAAGATTATATGGAAGCTTGTCAGACCACAGATGCTAGCAAGTGGGAGCTTGCAATGAAAGATGAGATGAAGTCTTTAATCTCCAATCAGACATGGGAACTAGTCAAGTTACCTATGGGAAAGAAAGCACTTCACAACAAATGGGTGTATCGAGTGAAGGAAGACCATGATGGTTCCAGGAGATATAAAGCCAGACTGGTTGTCAAAGGATTTCAGCAGAAAGAAGGAGTTGACTACACTGAGATCTTTGCTCCAGTTGTAAAACTCAATACTATCAGGACTGTGTTAAGTATTGTGGCTAGTGAAGAGCTCTACCTAGAGCAATTAGACGTGAAGACTGCATTTCTTCATGGAGACCTAGATGAGGAGATCTACATGCACCAACCTGAAGGTTTTTCAGAAGAAAAGAAGGATATGGTGTGCAAATTGAAAAAGAGCTTGTACGGCCTGAAACAAGCTCATAGACAGTGATATAGGAAGTTCGAAAGCTTTATGCACAAGGAAGGTTTCCAGAAGTGCAATGCTGATCACTGTTGTTTCTTCAAGAGGTATAAGTCCAGCTATATCATATTGCTACTTTATGTTGATGACATGTTAGTAGCAGGATCAGATATGAAAGACATCAGAAATTTAAAGATGCAGTTGTCAAAAGAATTTGACATGAAGGACTTAGGCCCAAAGAAAGAAGATTCTTGGAATGCAAATCACAAGAGATAAGCAAAAAGGAGTTTTGCGGTTATCTCAAAGTGAGTACATCAACCGTGTTTTGCACAGATTCAACATGGATAAGGCCAAGCCGGTCGGTACACCTTTGGCCGGTCATTTTCGTCTATCCAAGGATCGGTCTTCTCAAACAAAGGAAGAAGAAGAGTTTATGGCTAAGATTCCTTATGCTTCACCATTGGAAGTTTGATGTACGCAATGGTACGTACGAGGCCGGACATTGGCCATGCGGTGGGAGTTGTAAGCAGATTTATGTCAAATCCAGGAAAAGCTCATTGGGAAGCAGTCAAATGGATTTTAAGGTATCTACGGGGAACAACAGAAAAATGTCTATATTTTAGAAAAGGAGATCTAAAGTTACAGGGCTACGTAGATGCAGACTTTGGAGGTGAAGTTGATCACCGAAGAAGCACCACCGGTTATGTTTTCACTGTCGGAACTACAGCTGTTAGTTGGATGTCGCGGATACAAAAAATTGTTGCTTTATCCACTACAGAGGCTGAGTATGTAGCGATGTGAAGCCGATAAAGAATTGATATAGCTTCAAAATTTGTTAGCAGAGTTGGGTTTCACTCAAGAAAAGAGTGTTTTGCACAGTGATAGTCAGAGTGCAATACATCTGGCAAAGAATTCAGCATATCACTCTAAAACTAAGCACATTGATATACGTTATCATTTCATTAGATCTCTGCTTGAGGATGAAGTGTTGACATTGAAGAAGATTGTAGGAAGTAAGAACCCAGCAGACATGCTAACAAAGGTGGTGACCATTGACAAACTGAAGTTGTGTTCAACTTCAGTTGGCCTGCTAGAATAACAAGACTAGAAAAGACTGCTGCATTGATTGAGGTGTGAAGACAGATTGAAATCAGTCTTCAAGTGGGAGATTGTTGAAAAGTCAAAGAAAAAGGGCGCATGACAAACGCGTAAAATTTCAGTGCCTAACGCGTTTTGAAATTCGGTGCCTAACGCGTTTTTTTTTTTTAAATTAAGGATTTCATTTGCCTATATAAAGGAAGCAATGAAAGGCAAAATTGAGAACAACTGAAAATATTCAGTGAATGGTTGTGAGTCTTTTTTTGAGTGTTTTGTAAACACTGAGTGTATTCCCTTTTTCAGTAATATATCTGCAGCAGTCCGGAGACGTAGGCATTATTGGCCGAACTCCGTTATCAATTTTGTGTGTGCAATATTCCACATTTATTTTTCACTTCCACGAATCTGATATTACAAGAAAATTCGGCGTAATTTTCCCAACAGTATATGCATTCATGGATAGGTCTTGTCGAGTTGAACTTAACCAACTCACACACATCTGCATATACCTAATTCAAATCGTTAATTTATATCTAGCTTTTACTTGACCTGTTTTCATCCACCTAATTTAGATGAGTTACTTCAAATTCTTCATATTCGAACAAGTCAAGTAAAACTACCTAACCTTAGTATTACACGCAGCAACTTCCAAAATTTTGAAAGCTTCACTCATTCATACTCCCTTCTTAACAAACCAATTAGCAAAATAATTTTACTTTTACAACACAATATGTTCCAAATTCGCACTATCAATTAATTTGGCACCTAAGTTTAGGAACTAAATTGACTAATAATTATTAAATTAAAAAATTAATTAAGTGATTTCATAATATTAAAAAATTGAGCGATGGTAATAATATATTTTTTAAAAGATTCTTTAAATTTATTCAATTTTTAAAAATAAAAAATCTCATAAATTGATAATGTTAAAAGTTATTTAATTTTTTTAATAAAATAGTTTAATTACAAAAGGCGTATTAAAAATTATTTTTTAAAAACATGATATTAATAATTTTCTAAGAACTTAAGTCATAGATTTATTTTTTTTCTAACATTTAAAATTAAATTGATGAATAATATTCAATTTAGGAATTAAATTAATTTTTCAGTATTTTTAAACTATTTTAATATAAAATATAACTTAAGAGATGAGATCTACTTATGATCTATGTAAAAATTTTATGAATAACTTATGAAACATAATTTATACTTACAAGTTATTTTTTATTTATTTTAATAAATGACATAATATAATTTATTCAAATAATCTATTTTAAAAATACTAAATAAATACTTAAATAAAATAACCTTAAAAATCTTGTTGTATAAACGAGATATTGCCCTGTACCAGCCTCAAGACTAATAAGATTGGATACCTGGGGTTAACCGTGTGTCTAGGTCCACATCCACATGGCACTACGTAGGGATGGTATTGTCTATTTTAAGCCTAAACACAGGAGGCGCGACGCACAACCCTCCCCTTTGGCGCTGCTGGCCAAGAGAATCATCACCTCAGATTTATCATGTATCCAAGTGCACATTCATATGACATTACCTAGGGATTCAGACTCTCATAACAACACTTGTTTGTCTAGTATAAACTTTACAAGTATCTCTGTATCTATTTTAAGCCTAAACTTTCATGATTTTATGATTTATCTTTATTTTTAAAAATTATAAATAAATGATTATTTTTTAAAATTGAAATACACCAGATATACTACTATATTATCTTATTAGTTTTGGAGTCGGATGAAAAAAATTGCTTAATTTTATACTATAAATATGCGGCAAAAGTACATCGATTTTTTTTTCTGCGGCAAATTGGAGATATATATCAGAAGCAGATAGAAGTATTAAGAAGAATGACCTGAAACTGATACTCTTTAAACCGCGTCAGATTGAAGAATCCAAACCTACAATTTAACAAACACGAAGCGTGGGACCTGCGTGTCATTAAAAAAGCTGATGGTGGTCCCGTATTCAGACAAAGCTATCCTCAAAATTATTGTTATCACTATTTCTAATATTATCATTATCATCATATTTGTTGTTGTTATTATTATTATAAGTGATTGATGTGAGCTTGCGAAGGTTATCTTCCTAAGAGTGGGGTCAACTGGCTTGAAAGCAATGGTTTTGGTACAAGCTACAAGGTTCAAGATAATCTATTAATTGAGCATGAATAGACATAAAGCTTGTGCTATTGTGGTGGGTAGGTAAGTTGTCGGATATCATGGAATGAATAAAATTAGAAGGTTTAATTATATATATATGAATGAAAAATTTACAGAAACAAAATATTTTGAATATAAAATTATGTATATGTTTTAAAAAAATTTTTACGTAAATTTCTTGATTTAAAATTTATGAAATTCGATTATAATCGATTTCACATAACACTTAAATTTGATTATAATCATTTTTTCAAAGCAATATAGAAGTAATCGACTTTTGTAGCGACATATAATTTATTTAAATTTTTTACTTAAATTAAAAAAATTGATAATTTTAATTAAATTTATTAATATTTTTGTATAATAATTTTATAAATTATTAAATAATATTAATGTAAAATAATATTTTAAAAGATAAATTCTAATCTGCATAAAATTAAAATTTCAAAATATAGAAAATTACTATGCCAGAAATAAATTTTTGAGACACTAATTTAGATAACGGTTAGTAAAAACTGCTTTGTAACTATATATTTAGATAGTGATTTTCTATTAACAGCTCTCAGATCTATACTTCTGAAAGCAGTTAATAGAGAACCGCTCTCACATATATATATTTTTAGAGTGATTCTTTGTTAACCACTCTCAGAACTATACTTTAGAGAGCGGTTCTCTATCAGAACTATACTTTTGAAAACAGTTCTCTATTAACCGCTCTCTAAAGTCATTAAAGTTGTTTATAAATGAAACACGTTCAACGCATTTCTTCTTCTTAGCTAACAAAGTTGGTCTCTTTTATTATAAGTTTTGTTCGTCTTCTCTACTCTCTTATGTTCTCTTCATCTTTTTTTGTTAGCCTGCTTTCTTCGTCTTTTCTCGCTAACAAATTAGTTTTTTTTCCCACATCTATAGGTACCTCTTCATTATCTGTTAGCCTACTATCTTCATCTTCTCTGTGCTAACAATTAGTTTTTTTTTTTTTTTATATCTGTAGGTACCTCTTCATTCTTTGTTAGCCTGCTTTTTTCATATTTTCTGCGCTAATAAATTAGTTTTTTTTCACATCTGTAGGTACTTCTTCATTCTCTCTTTGTATCTTCTTCTCATTCTCTCTTTCTTTCTTTTTTCTCTCTATTAACGTTAAAAATCATCCTACTAAGTTATTTTTTTTTCTGTTTGGTTAACACCAAATATATAAATGCAAGATTCAATTTTGATTTGTGATAAAAATAAAGAAAACTCACAAAGAAATCAATTTTAAATTTTGATTTAAACGTAATAATAAATCAATTTTACTTTGCAGCAGAAAACTAAAAAAAAAATTAATTTTAAATTTCAGATTTGCAGTCTACATTCAACGTAGAACTGCTCTTTAATCTCACACCTATACTCGAAACCCTCTCCAATCTTAACTTTTAAGAGCGGTTGTTTAATTGCTTTCTTAAATATAACATGTCAGATAGCGCAAGATTTTAGAGCAGTTCTAAACGCTCTCTAATTTAAAATGGAACCGCTCTCAGATCTTCATTTAGGCGTAATGAATTAAAAATCTAAAATAGAAAAAATTAAATTTCAAAGTACATAGTACACAAAATATTTAAATCACCATGCAACATATGTGACTATAGGCCATGCCTGTTGCATCTGGGCTCAGCAAGGTGACTCTCTGTTGCACAATGACGATATACAATCTGTCATATAGGTCTGCGGTGTGCATGTTCCTCCTCCTGCTGTTGGATAGGTGTATGATGCTCCTCCTCCTTCGGTGAACCATTAAAAGAGGTAGTTCGGATATGTATTGGTGATGGTCATTATAGATTATCTAGTGGTGGCATAGATTTTCTTGTACCAGTCAAATTTAGCCAAGTCATAACCTCAGCATCTGACATGAAAAGTGAATTGAAAGATATATGTCGTGCAATATCATCCTGAGATAGACCTGTGACAAAATGTTGCATAGGATTGGGAGTAACCTCAGAATCTGACATAAACTGATGACTAGGGTCTGCTATAAAATACTGACTAGGGGTCATATATGGTTGGCTAAGGCTCGGCATGAACTGGTGCTGAGAAGGACCAGCCATGTATTGCTGTTGGCTTGGTCTTGACATAAAGTGGTGGCTGGGGTATGTGTGTGTCGGGTGGTATACATAGTGTGAGGTATGCTATACAGTTGGATTTGCATCAGATTCTACATCGTGTGCTAGGAGGTCGGCTGGTATATGAGCCTCATCACGGTACTGACATCTACTAGCACGTGTACCTACACGCAAATGATGCATGAAAGAGCGTTTATCTGGAACGTTGTCAGGGTGTGATATGTCAGGTGCTGGGGGACATGTAGTGGTCCACTATTAGGTAAGTCCCTAAGCTCTTCATCCTGTGGGCCTCTATCCAATGATAAAAATCTATTAGCGACTGACAAGTACCTCGACAGAGGGACAATCATCATCAGCTAGAGGAAATGGAACTCATCGGTCCCTACGTGCTTCCCATACAGCATGCTATGTCACATGATAATCAGACCACCATATATCTAGATTACCCTTCCCATCCTTAGCATGCAACCGATCAATATTTATCTGGCTGATTGGTATGTGTTGTGCTCCACCAAATTGTCAAACTACATGATCAACATGGTGTCACTCAATCACAGTAAACTGTATAAGAGCAGTCACAGATGCCCAAACATTAGCCTTATCATACATGAAAGGAGGTGTAATGTTCCTGACCTCATGTTGTTATAGGGCTTCCACCTAAAATGAAATAATAAATAACAAATATTAGACTAAAAAATAAAATTATTTAAAACAAAATAATTTAGTAACATAAACTCTGTTTGAACTTACCCCAGTAATGCCAACTGAATCAATGATCCTCCTATATCACATTTACACATCTTTCTAAATAATAATTACACAATTAATAATACATTAAATTAATTATAATTTAGCTAAATATCTTTAAAAGTTAATTTACCTGTGTGTTAAGCTTGCTTGCAATATGATCAACAAAATTGAACCAATATAGATCATTATCCATTTTCGTCCACTGTATATGCTTTTTTTCGATCTCACTTTTTCTTGTCTCCCCTCTCTATGGTGGCTGTTTTTTTTTTATTTCTCTTTCTCTATGGTGGCTGTTGTCTATGGTGGGAAGGGGAATGATATATATGAAGTAGTCAATTATGCTTGTCCTTAGAATCACACTGAAGTCGATTTTAATTGACTTTCCTTCAACATGCAAGTCGATTATAATCGACTTCAAAGGACTAGAAACCAGCAAGATGGAAGTCAACTTGAATCGACTTCTTTGGAGGCTGAAAGTCGATTGTAATTATCTTCCTTGCAACAATAAAGTCGACTTTAATCGACTTCTGTTAGAGCATCAATGGTGAATGAGAGTCGCCTTCAATCAACTTCTGTAGGATAGATAAGTCGTTTTTAATCGACTTTAATGTTTCAGATTTAGAATATTTGTGTAAAAAAAAATAATAATTTGAGGATACATGTATAATTTTGTTTTTGAAATGTTTTATTCATGTAAAAAAGTCATATATATATATAAATATAAAATTTTTATTTGTTATTTAAGTTTTATAAATTAAAAATTAAGGATATTATATTTTATTTTAAATGATTATAAAATAGTTCATTTACGAAGGATAAAATAGAAAATAGAACTTAACTAGATAATAAGTTGATTTTTCATCATGACCTTTAGAATTTTATTAAAAACAATAATAAAGATTATGAGTTGTTTTGTAAAAGTTAGCAAATAAGATTAATAATGTTTTAAAGTCTTTTTTTTTTTGTTTAAATAGTCATCCAAGATAATCTATTCCAAACACACATGCATTAAGACTTTAGAATCATTTCAAGTTTCAATTTCATTACAAACCCTTCAAAACTTTGGTAAAAGATAAAGATTAAAGATTTTTAAAAATGAAATTAGAGATCCCAGTTTGCATATAATCGGAATTAGAAAGATCGAAAGAAGCCAAAAAAAGGCTGAAAAGAAATCGCTCTGTCCTTTTTTTTTATTTTCTTTTTCTTCTAGAAAATAATTTTTTTTTTCTGAACTTGTGGATTTTTTCGAGAAAATACAAACTAAAGAAGTGTTGAACTTGCATGAAAGAAGCAAAGGAGAAAACAAAATGGTTGACATTATTATTTAAAATATTTAACACGTAAATAAGATACAATGATGGATATACTTTGTTATTTTAAGTTTTAGATTTGGATTTATAAATTGTGAAAACGGCTCTCTCTCTCTCTCTCACTACATATATAAAAGAGCCTTTGATCAATCCACTTATTTTGTGGGATTAAATGGAGAGTTTTGAGGTTTGGTTTGAATGTCAAATTCTAATTGTTATTTAATTGCTTTCCCTCTTAATTTCTGCTCCTTATTCTTGAATCTTGTTTGTAATCTTGGATTTAAATTGATCAATATTTTTATATTTCTATTAAATTGATCAATATTTTTAAATTTTCATTATGTAATTATTGCATTTATTATTGGAAGAAACGTTTGTGATCCTTAAGTTTCGGTCCGTGATCAATATTTTTTATTCTCAATATATAGGTATGGCAGTAATTTGTAATTGTAATCCTTATTATTTTATTTATAACTTTAAAGTAGTACAACATTTCATCTTTGAAAATGAATACAATCCCTACCTCACCCTCTCACAATTCAAAAGGTTATACAAAATTATTACATGATAAACTACTTAAACACTGCAAAATCAACCAAACCTCCACTGTAAAGACCTGTACTTTTGCTCTTCATGATGTTTATATACAAAATAAAGTTGAGGAAAAATCCAGCTCAGCAAATCCTCCACATGCTTACTGTACCACAACCTCCATCCCTTGCACAAAATAAGGGGAAGGATGACTAATCCCAGTCCAAAAATGAATCCTAACTCAACACTTAAAAAATTCCAATCAATTGAGCCATGTGTTTCATATGCAAGAGATGGGGGTGTTGGTGAACCTTGTCTCCCATCATCAATACACTTTTTGGTTAGTGGAGGTCCACATAACCTATCATTCCCTTCAAAGGAATTTTCTTCAAAGGATTGTATTTGAGTTCCTAATGGAATTCTTCCCACCAAATGATTAAAGGAGAGATTCAAAACTGCGAGGAAAGACAAACTTGAAATCTCTATGGGAATTTCTCCACTCAAAATGTTACTTGATAGGTCCAAGGACTCAAGTTGAATCAAATTTCCTAAAGATGATGGTATATGGTTTAAAAAAGCATTATGTGATAAGTTAAGAACAATCAATGCTCTAAAATTCATAAGCTCTTCTGGTATTGGACCTTCAAAATTGTTGGATGAGAAATCCAATGAAGTAAAGATAGCTGGAATTTTGACCAACTTCATTTGCAAGCCTTTATTGACAACAGTAGCTGAATCAAGGTAGGATCCCCCAAATTGCAATTGGTAGGCATTGACAAAGTAAGAAAATAGAGTGTCAATTTGCAAAAGAGGTATAGCTGCAGACATTTTGGCTATTCTCATAACAAGAATTTTATCAATACTAGCCAATGCATCATTGTACCTCACAGAATGATGGAAATCATACATGTCAAAAAATAAATTTCCAGACATTTGTTGTGATTCATCTTCATCACCCATCATTGCTATCCAACTTCGCAAAAGTGCTTGTGGTAGTGCACCATTGAAATTATTGGAAGCTATATCAACAATACGAAGCATTGTCCAATTACCAGTGCTATGTTGACATCCAATGGGACCATGGAGTTTGTTGGACCTTAAAATCAACACTCGAATGGTGGAAATATTCCATAAAAAGCACGGGAATCTATCTCTCAACATGTTGTTTCCTAAGTTCAAGACTTCTAATTTTTGGCAATTTACCAAAGATTTTGGAATGGTACCCCCCAAGAAATTCCCATTGAGATTAAGGAATCTTAAATTACATGATCTTGAAATTGTATTAGATATAGAACCTGTCATTTTGTTTCCACCTAAATCTAATACCCTAAGAGTACTGCTTCTTGAGGTTAAGCACTCAGGGATGGAGCCATTGAAGTTATTATGAGAAAGATCAAGCATTCGTAGAATAGAACAATTACAAAATGCTTGAGGAATATTTCCATGAAAACTATTATTTGAAAGGGAAAGGAAAAATGTGAAACGAAGGTACTTTTTAATGTCAGGTGGTATAATACTGAATTTATTACTTGAGTAGTCCAAATGAACAGCACTTTTTATGAAAGTAGGAATAGACCCATGAAGTTGGTTGTTGTGAAGATCAACCATCAACGTATTAAAACTAAGATTTTCAAAGGGTCCTTCCATACCTGTAAAAAAATTGTTGGAGAGGTTGAAATTAAACATATTTTCAGTTCTCCAAATCCAATTGGGTATCATTCCTTGAATTTGGTTGCTAGACAGATCTAAATCAAGTATTTGAGATTGATTTTTCAAGAAAGCAGGAATCTTCTTCAACTTGCAATTACCCAGATATAGATTTGTCATGTTAGGAAATGATGGAAGGCCATCATCATCATTGAAAGTGGTATCAACAGTCAAGTTGTTGTGTGAAAGACCTAATGTATGTAGATTTTGAAACATATCAAGCCTTATGGTGCCATTGAATTGATTTGAAGAAAGATGGAGGTAACTAAGACTTCTAAGATGAAGAAAAGACCTGGGAATAGGTCCTTGAAATTTATTATCACTTAGATCAACAAACTGCAATGTGGAGAAAGATGCACTTGGGAATTCATCTAATAGTCCATCAAATCCATTGTGAGAAAGGATAAGTTCCTGTAGAAATGGAAGTGTAAAGACTGTTGAGGGGACTTTCCCATTGAGGGAGTTATCACCTAAATTGATGCTAATGAGATTTGAAAGTTCCTTCCAGTGAGTAGATGTAATTTGCCCAGTGAAATTATTTTGAAAAAGGGATAAATATTTGAGATTCTTGGACTTGTTAAGAGATGGAAGAGGGCCATTGAAGTTATTGAACGACAAGTCCAAATGAACAAGTTGGGAGAGTCCTGATAATGAAACAGGGAGTGTTCCATTGAATTGGCAATTGGATAGATCTAACATAGACAACTGCTTCAAATTGGAAATAGTACCTGGTAACTGCCCAGAGAAATTCGTATTGCTAAGATTCAAGGTTTGAAGATATCCATCTTGGGGGAAGTTTGGCAAGGAACCATGAAGATCTTTATTATCTGATACGTCAAGGACCTTTAGCTTTTGTATTTGGAAGATATCCTTTGGAAAAGCATCAGTCAATCCACAACTACTAAGTTGTAAAGTTGTCAAACTTGAGAGATTTGCCAACGATTTTGGCACTGGACTGGACATATTATTCATGTTCAATTGAACTACTGAGAGAGACTGAAGCTTTGATAGTGAAGAATCAATTGGTCCTGAGAGGTTGCAAGATGACATACTTAGAACTTCAAGTTTGTGCAATAAAGAGATGGCATTGCACCATTCCTTTCCAATTGAAGATACCCTCACACCATCAAGATACAATTCTGTGATTTCTGTGAGGTTCTGCATGAGTATTCCTATATTTGGCCTCTCAAGTTTTAGAGTATGTTGTGAGGTAGATGATACAGACAAATCAAGAGTAGACAGCTTTGTTAGCTGAGCAATCTCAATTGGAATTTGTCCCTGAAATCCTGCATTTGACAAGTTCAAATACCTCAAATTCTTTAGCAAGCCAAACTTTGGAGGAATCATAGAATGGATGTCATTGTGAGCCAAATTCAAATTCTGCAAATATTGAAGGTTGAAGAGACTTGAATTATCTAGGCCTCCAGTGATAGATTCTTCACTCATGTCAAGACCAATTACATGTCCCTCTTCGCATGCTACTCCTTTCCATTGACAACAATCACCACTTTGATTCCAGTGAACTAGTTTTTGGGATTTGGCATGGTTGAATATAAGGTTGTGCTTCATACTGAGCAACAAGAATTGCTCGTGAGGAAGACAT
The DNA here is from genome assembly GCA_024086825.1 of Abrus pulchellus subsp. cantoniensis. NCBI lineage: Eukaryota > Viridiplantae > Streptophyta > Magnoliopsida > Fabales > Fabaceae > Abrus > Abrus pulchellus. The sequence continues at coordinate 21,893,060 of CM044056.1, forward strand.
TTGCTTGTTGTCGCATAGATATTGATACTTAGGTTTATAAAGCATAAGAATATAACGAAAGGCAATAAAGCCAAATGGAGTCTCATTGGTGATGATGGTTTAAGCCACTCTTTGATAGATGGGTAAATTAATGAGTAGAATGATTTAGCTTAGAACATTTATCGCTAATTTATAGTACCATAGATCATCTAATTTTTAATGTGCTATTTTCTATCATTCTTTGACTAGTTGGATTATTCTTGACTATAGTGGACAAATATTTAAAATTGAAGCTGCAGTTTGAACCTCCGCACATTACCAGACTTATTCAATGTTCAATCATTATTCAAAATAAAATTTAATTTCTAGAAAAGAAGACTTCTCAAATACGAAATGCTGCTTGGCTTTACGTCATCTTACAGTGGCTGGACTTGTTCAAATGCAACAATTCAATGTAACGAAGTTTTAGTAGGGAAAACATCATGGAGTTTTGAACAACTTAGTATGAATACAAAAAATAAAACTCCTAAAAAAGATAAGATCAAGGCTTGAGAGAAGTTAACTAAAAAGGTAGTTATGGTAAGTGAATCTAAAAGCATGTTTGTTTCCATTTTTAAAAAGAATTTTTTTAAAACAAAAATTAAGTATTATATGTATATTTTTTTTAAAATATTGTAGTTGCCTAAACGGATAATATATAAAAGAATACTTAAGTTTTATTTGAACTTATTAAAAATTTTAAAAGAATAATAGATGGTGAAATACTTGTGTATAAATATAAAAATAATGAATATCTTAACTGATGTCAAACATTAGATGTATTACAGTACTTTAGAGGTGAAGCATAAACATCGTGATCTTTCTAAAGTTATTTTCTTAAATATTTTAAAAGAGTTGTCATCGAAAACCAAGTAAAAAAGTTTTTAAAATAAATTCATTTCCTCTTTTTTTTTTTTCAATAACTTTATTTCATATATATATATATATTGTAATTTATTATAAATAATTTATTACAAATAATTGTTTTGATATAAATAAATGTGATTTTTAATAAAACTTATTAATATTTTTAGCAATGTTATAGTTTAAAAAATATACTAAATATAGTGATAATGAGGTAATTTTGTTAACAATTTTTCTAATCTGTTCACTGTTGCATAAGATATAAGAAGTCATGCACAGTATCATTTTATTAAAAATTACATAATTTAATGTAATTAAATACATTAATATTATTAAATGCTATAGTTTTTAATAAAAACTTATTATATATCATTTTTTTCTATGCAATTTTGTACAATAGAAAAATTGATTTATTAAACATTTTATTATTACTTACACATTTTTTATTTACCTACATGTTTCTTATTCTACTCAATATTTTTTTTTAAATCTTGTAATGCAAATTATAATTATGCATAACAAAATACAGGTAATGTTAAGGTTTTTTTTTTCAACGTCATTTAAGCATTTTTCATGGAAATTGTCAGCTTTATTTGAGGATAAACAAATAATAATAATAAAATTTCATTAAAAGAAAAACATTTATTATATTCTTATAACTTTAATATAATAAATATATACTTTTTTTATAAAAAAATTATATTTATGGATGCTTAAACCCAATTTTAAGATTAAAGTTAATAAAGCTTTATTTTATTTATTCTTGAATTATCAAGGTATGTGAAGTAGACCGAAGAATTTTGCCATCCTAAAAATGAAACATTTCCCGAACTTCTTCCAAAACTTTCACAAAGACTCTTTAAACTTGATCAGAAAGCTATTAAAATGATTAGAAAAGTTAATATACAGAACTAGATAATCTTTTGATGTATTGAAAATATCATATGACGAATGTTACTTAGTAAAAGAAGCCTTTGATATATAGTACTCTTTGTGTATACACATTTCCCTGCAATAAATCTAGAAAACTAATAAAGAAATAAGTTTCAAATTTCATATTTCCAGTCATATTTTGGAGAGCAGTTCCATGTAACACTCTCAATTTTGTTACTTTTAGATAGAAAAATAAGAATTTGGATAAAAGATATCTTACTCAAGTGAGATAGATCTTGCTCAAGCGACGAAGGTTTTGCTAAAAGAGAACGTTTTGGAACCCTCTCGCTCAAGCGAGATGAGATAATATTGCTCCAACTGTCCTCTTGCATAAGCGAGAAAATGGTCTTGCTCAGGCTGGAGCAGCTTGACCAAGCAAGATAGAGCTCGCTCAGGCGAGGAGTCGCAGGAAAGATAGGGTGTTCTCTGGACTTAATTTCGCTCAGGCAAGATTGTATCTCGCTCAAGCAAGAATATTAGAAAAATGAGTAGTCTCGCTGTCTGGTTATCTCGCTCAGGTGAGGATGAAAGCTTGCTTAAGCGATAATCTTATTGCTCAAGCGAGATCGCGTGAGTTTAGAAGGATATTTTAGGAACCTCATCCTTAAAAACATTTATTTCTTACAAAACGCCCTTCTCTCTTCATTCTCTATGTCTTCTCTCCTTCCTATCTCTAAAGAGAACTCTCATGGACTTGGAATCTCTTCCAGATCCAAGCTCAAACATTAATTTCATTCAAATCTAAGTAAGTTTCTCGGAGCTCAGATCTCTATTTTATTCTTTTTTTTTTTTCTTTGAAATACTTAGGAAACTTTATCTTTTGGATGATATCTCCATTGATATTGTGAAATCTCTCAAGAAAACTAGTTTTGGGAAATCGTTACCAGGTAAAGGGAGTATTCTCAAGCCTTAGTTTTATATACATACATAATGATCTTAGAAGAATCTGAATAACATATTTTAGTAGTAGTCTATAATTTTTATGAAATCATATGGTGAAAGTGTATTTTTTAGATAAAGGAAGGTTTTAGGTTTATTTGAAACTAATAAAATCAGATTCTTAGGAAAAGTTATGGGTTAGAACAACATCAAGAAGTTTTAAGGCTAAGTTACTTAGGATATATATAGGTTAAATAATAAATGATACAAAATAATGAACTTTAAGTTAGAAGACCATATTGAGATCATACGAGTTGAATTGAGTCCGAAGCTGTCTGACCTTCGACATATTGTATTGATTGTATGGTGTGATAATTGTGGTGATTTCTGTGTTAGATTGACATATTGTATTGATTGCATGGTGTAATATTGTATGATAACTTTCTATATTAGACTGGCATGATGCAATAAGTATAGATATGATTTGATAACTGAAATATATTCAACTGAGTAAATTCACTTGCATAATTGAAGTGTTGATGGATTTTGAAAGTATATGATGTATGAAAGAGATGCATGATTATGATGCGTGGGTCAAAATAATTTGAAAAGGATGATTAGGATATATATTATAACACATTAAAGGGTGTATTATAATATATATTGTGATCCATGAATTTATATAAATCGTAACTCAAGTATTATGATATGCTAATCGATAAAAAGAATATGGAAATGAGAAATATTGAGAAAGAGAAAAAGAATAAGTATAGATAGTACAAAGATATACTGGAGGTATAGAGTTTAGAGAAGATTTAAGAAATTTTGGAAAAATGAGGATGGTGAATGCTAATGATAAAAGGGTCACAATAATTTATTGAAAAATAGACATTCACAGGCTACACTCTCATTTCTTGATAAAATTCCTGATTATACCTTTGCTAAAAGGAGCCGCAGCAGCAGACATGTATCCGTGATGTTACGGCGAACCAGTAGTTATCTATGCTATGAAGTCCTCAAGGGATCCTAGGGGCAATTATTATGAAAAGTGGTATAGATGTGAACTGGTATAGAATATGTATGATTATAATATATGTATCATAACAAATTTATTTATGTTATAATAATATATGTGTTGTAGTACATCGACAGGTGTGACTGGGACACATGTATTATGACATATTAATTGAAATGATATGATACATGTATAATAACATACAGGTTAACATAAAAATGTATGTATAATGAGTGAATTGTTATATATACTCTAACTAATGGTTGTCTTATTGCATGTGTTTGGGTATGATGAGTCTCAATATGAATTGTTCACTTTGATAATGGATTAGAATAGCATATTATGTAATAACTTTAGTTTCTTTTAAAATAATTTATAATAAAAGAGAATTAGTGGGGCAAAAAATACTCACCCTTACCGATATTTTCAGGTAATGAAAGAAAGGAGATGAAGATGGTTGATCCATTTTAGGGTTATACTCGTCAAGGATTGTGGGAAAGAAACTGCTTAGATATAATTAAATTAAATATAATAGATGTATAGATCTATTGATGTATTTTATTTCCTTAATAGACAAATTTTGAATTTGACAAATTTGATAAATTTGTTAAATTTTATTAATCGGTATTCTCATATTGTACCATTTCTGCAAAATTGTACAAATTATTATCAATTTTCTTAATAATATTTTTAATAATGTAAATTATTTAAAAAATTATTTAAAAAAAAGTAGGATGTTACATTCCACATGGAACTGCTCTCTAATCTTAACACTTATCCTTTGGAGAGCGGTTCCATGTAGAATCGTTTTCCAATCTTCACATTTGAAAGCAGTTGTTTAACTGCTCTCTTAAATGCAATATATTGAATAATGCAAGATTTAGAACAGGTTTAAACACTTTCTAATTTAAAATATAACCAATTTTAGGTCTCCTTTTTGGCATAATGGTGAGGTTTTCTTTATTATCAGCACCCACTCTACATGTTTTTTTTTCATCATTATTAATGTTGCCTTAGGTGATAATATTTTCATTAGAAAAAAAGGTCCCCATATTGTTTTTCATCCTCATGATTACTAACCTTTGTTATATAATACTGGGTAACAAGTCTAACTAGTTATGACTTTGCTATGACATACATTTAACCTTTAACTTAGCTTCATACTTCAAATTTTAAACCTTTGTCATGTGCCATTTTCTCTTTTTTATTTTATTTTTTATTAACATGTTTAGCCATTTTTTTTTCTTTCAATTTTTTTTAATATTAAGCTTGAAGTTTTCTTTTTTGGACCTAGCTTTGATATTATATTAAAATTTAAGCGTATGACTAATCCAAAAGTGAAAGGAAGAGAGATCATAAATTTGAGTAGCATGTTTTTCTAAAAATTTTACCTAAATTAATAATTTTCTTATTTATATATTATTTAAGTTATTACTAACCTCCACCAAATTGTAAACCAAAGTCAAATATTCTTACCACTACCACTTCTTCTTAATCTTCTACAAAAGAAAACTCACCACCAACTAGGCTTATAGACTCCACTCCACCACCACATTGGTTGTTACATCATGCTTGATTTTACTAAGAAACACTCTCTAAGATACATTTGAAGAGTGGTTACTTTAGAACTACTCTTTAAGAAAGATTTTGGACAATGATTCTCTATTAATTTTCTAAGAAAGACTTAAGAATAATTAAAATTTAACCGCTCTCTAAAGTCACTTTAGAGATTGGTTATGTGTCAAGTGCTTTCACAAAATTAAAGTTTAAAATACTTAGCAATTTCTATCTTATAAATGAAGCATGGCTTAACTCACTGCGTTATGAACTTCTCTATCTTCTTTTCACTGACAAAGTTGGTTTCTTTCATATATGTAGGTTACTTTAGAATCGGAGAGCGGTTTTATTAACTGCTCTCTAAAGTAATTCTTGTGGTTATATACTAAATGAAATACACTCAATTCATACCTTATAAATCTCTTCGTCTGATTCATTTTCTTTATGCTAACAAAGTTGGTCTCTTTCACATCTATAGGTTCTCTTCTTGTGTGCTAACAAAGTTATTTTTTTTTTCACATTTGTAGGTACCTTTCTTATAGTTCTCTTCATTCTTTTTTTTTTCTTTTTCCCTCTATTAACAATGAAGTCTCCTATTAATTTATTATTTTTTCCTATACCTACTAGTGTTTGGTTCATGCAAATGTTGACTATTTTGTTAATATAACATACAAACTTGATGAGTCACTAACTCATCTAGAAAATTAATGATTTTTGGCATATTTTCTTAAATTTAAATTATAAGTTAATGCAATTAATTGAGAAATTCAATGGAATATTGTAAGTGCTGAAAAATAGATGAATCAATTATATTCTGATGGCTGGCAGTTTAATTTTGAAGGAAGTTAAAAGAAATTGGCACTTTGGACTTAAGGAGCTAAAGTTATGTGCTGCAAGACACTTTTGTAGGGACACGGATTCCTGATTGTGGGGATACAATGATGACTGAGCATATAAAAGTGAAAATTTTTTGAAAAGGCGGCATCTTTTGTCTTTCCTTTTTTAGAACATTCTGGAGCACATATTTCTAGGTTTTTCACAATTTTAGGTAGGATATGGGAGCTAGGATTATTTTCTTACATCTTGCTAGAGGATTATCATAGGAACTTAGATTTCATCCCATTTTCTTTGGTTCATGTAATGGAACAGTAACTCCCCTATGTCATCTATTTGCTGTAAGCTTTTCTGCAACAATGATATCTGTTTCTGCAATATATTTTAGATTTATATCATTTATTTCCATAATGTCTAGCTAAATATTTTGGGTTGAGTGAGGATGAACCTATACCTTTACCCTTTGTAATGAACTAACATTGGATATAGCTCAAGACACATGCTTTCTCTAACATATTAATTCTGAACTTAATGCTTCCTTATTTTATGCGAATGAGGTTAATGAAAAGGGGTTTATTGCTGGAAAGTAGTAAGTTTTCTTGGATAGGGATTAATTTGCTCATTATGAATTATCTAGGAATAGAAATTTATGATGATGTGGTCAATTGGATTAATTCTTAATGCTAAATATTTTTAGTTGTATCTAAGGAATTAGGATACTAATTTCATTTTAGAACCAATTACTAAGGAATTAGAATTAGGTATTTTAGAAAATTTGACCATTAGAGAAGTTGTATTTTGAGTTATAACTATATTTGTATGTAAAGGGAAAGAGATAAGAGATTCCGAACTCAACCTGTCTTTTAATTGTATTTAGACTCACTTCCAATAATTAAGACATTTAAATTCTGTAATTTTTTTAAATTTACTTTCTGCAGTTATTTTGTTTATTGCTCCAAGTTTAATTATGCACTTTAATTCTATTTTTACAATTCTGTACTTGTTTAATTTTCGTGTTGTTTATACACTGTTTTGGTGACCCAAATAGTTGCATTCTTGTGGGTTGGCATTTAACATTAATCCCAGAGGATGATAATCTATTTTTGTTACTTCAACGATTTGGTACACTTGCCAAAGAGTTATCAAAACTCAAGTTTTAAAGCTCAAGATAAAGAATCAATTTTGATTTGTGATAAAAATGAATAAATTTCAAATGTTAAACATACAAATTCAAATTTAAATGTGGTAATAAATTAATTTTAGTTTGTAATAGAAAACTTATAAAGAAAGAAATTTCAAATTTAATATTTGTAGTTCATTTTCATACTTTGGAGAGCGGTTATATGAACCATTTTTTAAGTGACATCAATTTGGATAGCAGTGCTTATTGGAGCAGTTTGAATCGCTCTCTAAAATAATGCAGAATTACTCTTAATGTCTTTGTTTTGTAGTGGCTATGACAAATGGTTTCATTTTTACACCTCTTTATGTTTACTTTTGGTTTAATCCTAATCATGGTTTTCTTATGATCACCAATCACTTTTACTAAAACTTAGAACACTCAATGGTTATACAATGTCAATATTCTTTTCTTAAACTATCAACCCTAATGGTCATGCAATTTGAAAAAAGAGGGAATACATAAAGAATCTATGAGTTTATTAATTCAATAACCAATTCAAAGATAAAAACTAAGTAATTTCTTATCTCGTTTTATCCTATAGATCTATTGATTACATGTGGTACAGTTACAATCGTGTAATCAATTATGAGATGTTAAGAGTGGATAATCACAACACAGAACATACACATGCTAAGGTAAAAATCAATATTGGAAGGAATCATAATTGTCATTAACTAAAGAGATCACATAAAGTGTGCTAAATATTCATCTTAACCCTAACTATGAAATTAATTACACACAATGAAATAGACAACGAAAAATAAAAAATAGAGAAATCTCAAAGGGACAAAAGTTTTTGATTCAAGACGTGCTCTTGATTACTCACTCGCACTTCAAAAATATATTCTTTGTCTACCAATGTTCTTCACTTCCTAACATCTCCAATAATCGTCAAAAGTTGGTCAAGCCCAAGTCTCAAAGTCTCTGAGTTTGTTTGTATCTAACGTGTAAGATCCTTTATATAGAGTATAAAATTCAAAAAGATAACAATTTGACTTCTAAAAAATATATTTTTTCTCTAAAAAAAATATATATGACTTATCTATAAAGAAATATATGATTTTTTTATTGTAAAATTTAAATTCAAATTTAAAATTATGATTCTAAATTTAATTTCTAAATTTACTCATTCTTTACTTATTTTTAATAATTTTTTTCTTTTTCATGATTTGACCTTTTTTATTTTTATTAAAATTGTATTGTTATTATTTCTTACAATAAAATTAAGAAAAATTTATTCAATTTAAGTTATAAATAACAATTTTAATAAAAAAAATAGGCTAAAATTTCATAAATAAAATAACAGAATGACAATTTTTTAATATCATCTTCAACCTTCGTAACGATCAAGAACATATGTTTAGTTCTCTAAATTATTTATTTTTGAGAAGAAGTATTTTTCTCACTCCGATTCTTTCAATTGTATTATGAGGTAAATGATGTAGAGAAACCAAGACTAGATAACTTTATTAGTTTGGCAATCTCAATTGGAATTTGTCCCTGTTGTCCAACATTCAACAAGTTCAAATACCTCAAATTCTTTAGCTAGCCAAACTTTGAAGGAATCAAAGAATGGATGTCATTGGAGGCCAAATTCAATTTCGGAAAATATTGAAGGTTGAAGAGACTTGAATTGTAGGCCTCTCGTGATATATTCTTCACTCATGGAAAGACCAATTATGTCACTTTTTGCATGCTACTCCTTTCCATTGACAACAATCGCCATTTGATTTCAGTGAACTAGTTTTTAGGATTTGGCGTGGTTGGATATAAAGAAATGCAATAAATCCAAATAGATTTTTATTGGTTATGATGGTTTAAGGCTCCCTATGATAGATCGGTAAATTAAAGAGGATTTGAATGGTTTAGCTTAGATCATTTACCAGTAGTGTATAGTACGCTAGGTCATCTAATTCTTATTGTGCTAGTTTCTACCTTATCATTCTTTGACTAGTTGGATTATTCTTGACTTATATGTGACGAAAGATTTGAAAATTATTTGAAGCTACACTTCGAACCACAGTACATTACACGGCTTAGGTAATGTTAAAGTTGTAGATCATTATTCAAAAGAAAATTTTCCAGTAAAGAAGACTTGTCAAATGCAAAATGCTACTTGGTTTTACATTACACCATCTGATAGTGCTGCGACTTGACCAAGCGCAATTATTCATTATATCGAAGTTTTGGTAGAGAAAACATCGTGGAATTTTGACAATCTAGCACGAGCTCAAAAAATACAATATTAATTAAAAACATAAGATCAACGGTACGAAGGAATCGATAAAAGTTGACAACAAAAGTAGTTTCGGTATGTGAATTTAAGTTTTTTTTTTTTAAATTTTTTATCTAAGTTACTTTTTTGTCAATTTTTTAGAATAGTTTTTAAAAATTATTAATTTAATATTTAGCGTATAAGGTTAAAATGTCAAATGATATGGAGGTTTCAAAAGTAAAAAGTGTTACCAATGCATCTTGCACCATTTATTAACAACACTTGAATAATATTTGTTAACGAATTTTTAATAATATTAAAGTCAACACAAGTGGTGTACTTTTTATATGGCTTATGTATTTAACTTTGAATTTATTTTGGTGCATTATCAATGTAAATTTTTTTACATTAACAATTAATTAGAAAAAATTGTAAATATAATTTTTATATTAATTATTACGAAAAGTTAAAGATTTTTTTAGATATCTTATTTTAGACTAAATGGTAATGTAAAAAATATTTATACTATTAGTGTATTTAAATTAAATTCTTTAACTGTTTTATTTAATAGGAGTTGTATTTTAAATAAAGAATTAGTCATTAAAAGCATTTATATATTAGTTAAAGATTTTATTATGTTTAGTTAATGAATTTCATTTATTTGTTAATGAAGAAATTGGATTGAATACAATGTTATTAAACTCAGCTCAAACTAATCGGTTGAACCGGTTAGCTCCAAATGGGAGATACAACTAGATAAAGTTCATAACAAGATTGGATATGCAATTAAACTGGTTTAACTAAAAAAATTCAATAACTCGATAAAAATTGATAACTTAGCTAATTTTGTTTGAACCGGTGTTTGAAAAATTTTTAAACCTTTAGTTGTAGAACAATTTAATATTCTTATTCGTAAACTTTAGAAGCTCTTATGAAGTACTTTCATTAAGGGTAATTCTCAATAGGGCCAGCACTTCAGAGAAAAGACTTTTGTAACATATTTAGGGCCAGCTATAAAGTGAAAATGAGAGTTTATCTAACTTTCATTTAAATTTACATATTTTATAAACATAGCCAATATAGTACTAACTAACTCTACATTTTTTTCTAATATAAAATTACAAAACTTTGGAACAACCGTGTGAAGAGGGATTCATTCCAGAATTCAAATTCTATTGATAAAGAGGGATACCTGAAATATAGGAGAAGAAATATTGACATGAAAAAGAAAGAAAAGAAAAGGGAGTGGATATAGATAACAGAAATGTAGTTTCTTACAACTCTCAATTACTTAAGAGATGTCAAGCTCATGTCAAAATGACTACTAAATATTTGTTTAAAATGAAGGTTTTGATAGACTTCGATGAAGATTTCTAATCAAGAAAAAAGTTCAAATAATGGAAGAGCACATGGTGAGATGAAACAATATTATGACTATAGACGTCTCCATGTGAAACTGTGTGGAGAACATTTGCTTTTAAAATATATCATAGATGGCCACCTAATTTGAGGGTGAAATTTCATCTTCTAAATGAATAAAATATTACTTTTAGAGACCATTAGAGGATTAATGATGTGGTTAAGAAGAACAAGGAGCTGGAAACAACTATTAGTTATTTGGTTTGAGGCCAATAAAGAATATAAAGAGGGAAGACAATAGAGGAATTAGAAAATGACAAATAAAGAAAAAAATTGTATGCCATTGGAAAGCTTAATTATATTCCTCCTGGAATAGGTGAGGTTTATTATACGAGGATTGTATTGACCGTTCAGAAGAGTGCACAAGTTATGATAATATTAAAATAGTTAATGAAGCGTTGAACAAGACATTTGAAGAGGGGTGCAAAGCAATGTGATTGCTCAATAATGATAGAGAATTGATTGAAGCAATTAAAAGAGCAAGTGGGTTGATTCATAAAACCAATTAGGGAATTTTTTTGTTAATATGTTGTTGGTAAGTGCCGTTTAAAAATTAGATATTGTTTGGAATGAAACTTGAAGTTATTATCTATTGATAATCTTTATGAAAGAAGATCTTTGAATTTATCATGTATTTTTCTTAAGAATGACAGTTGTATCAATTCAAATGACAATTTTCTTTAATTTACTTATTTAATTTTAATTCAATCTAAACCAGTTCAATTAATTATTTATTTATTTTATATTTCTTATATTATTATTTTTAGGCCTTTGTATGGGGGACAGAGGATTGAAAAATCTTTGTCTGATTGAATTGGAACAATTACTCTAATTGCAGGACTCCGAAAGATTTTGATTATTTGCTGTATCTAGAATTTGAAGAAGTAATAACATTTGAAAACAGATTAGATGTTGATGAGTTGAACCATGATAAAGAAGAGTTAACTCAAAGAAATTTATAATTAGTTGAAAAATTAACTCTAAACAAAGAGTTGCTTACAAAGAAATTGTGAATTATCTGCTTAGCAATGTTGGTGGATTCTATTTTAATATATGGATCTACAAGTCTTCATTCTAAAGGATTGATAATGTATTTGAAGTCTTAACCAAAAAAATTATCGGATTGAGTGTAGCTCAAAATGTTGATCATGCAGTTGAAATTAAAAAGTTTGCAGATTAAAGTTTACAAATTGAAAATAGATCATAAAGCAAATGAGAATGGTGATTTGACGTTCACATTCCTCCTGATCTCTCTTTTTTCTGTCACCCAAATAAAGTAATAAAAGGGGTACAAGGTACCCTAACCCATATACATAGTTCAACATAGTTACGAAGTTAACAAACAATAGGGGTTGTTTTACCCACTCAAAAAAGGAGCACTTGAAATTCTTCACATTCTCTTTAATCAGACAATTCTTCGAAAGGTTTAGTAAACTTCACTTATCCTGAATTAATTGAAAATATGATTGATTTCATCCTTTATTTATTAAATTTTATTCATTTACTTTTTTTTAATTTGATTTATCATTTTATAGGTAATTAGTTTCTTAAAATGATGAATTATGATTTATAAAAAAATTATACTAGGTTCAGGTACAATTTGAGGAAAGATCTTTAATGACTTACCTTTTAAAAACTGTCAAATTAATAAATATTATTTTCTTTCATTAATTTCAAGAACATAACAAAAAAAGAAACATTTAAGTTTAGACACAACATACTCTTCGAACGAGGATTCTGAAATTAGAGGGAGTGGTTTATTATATAATTTCTAAGTGATATTAAGCGTTCAAATACACGCAAATCATTGTTTGAGATTAAAACCAACTATACCAGTTATATGCTATTAAAATACTTGGATTAATCTATTGATTTATGTTAGGAAACCAGTTAGGAAGAATTTTGTCATTGATGAAACATTGATTATATGGATAAATATTGGAGATAAGACTTATATTTTAAGAATACAGATCTAATATTTTTATTTAGATTCGAAAGGAAGCAAGTATTTTTTTTTTTTTGTGCTTTGTAATTGACCATTAATAAAAGGAATATCTCATGTTGGGCTCTTCCTTCCAAGACCAGATTTACTCATGAACAACTTTAGGTTGCATTTTGGACTCTTCATTCTAAGACAAGTTTTTACACATGAATAATATGTTGCATTCTCTACGGTTAGATTCATAAAGGTCTAAAAATAATGATTTTGAATTGATAGAAATTTATGTGTTTTTACAAATTAATATAGTCTATAAAGATGTTTTTTTTTTCTCTTAATGTTTGACTAATTTGTGAATTCTGTTCTTTTAGTTGTGAATCCACAACTTATTGTATTAATACAATAGTATGCATATAATCTTTATTTATTATTAATATAAAAATATTTTCTTTGTTAACTTTAAAATTATTTTAAAAGAATTATTTATTTATAAATAAATAACTAAAAAAATTCCCTGAAAAACGGGTATCAACACACGGGTCTTATAATCATAATTACATTTATATAATATTAATATGAATAAGGTTTAATAATGTTTTTTTCCTTATAAAAGTCATTTACTGAAATTAGTTCTTAAGAATTTATTAGAATTTAATTTCTAATATTTAAAAAAATTAAAATTAGTCTCTACCATCGATTAAATTGTGTTAAGTGATGAGTTCGACAATAAAAATTTATCTCACCACTGCATCATTATTATTTTTAAGAAGTGCTTCCACTAATAGAATCCTAACCCATGTTGAAGTGGACCCACCTCGACAGAAACAGTGTAACATTTCACTTTTTTCTTCCTCTTCCTCGTGCTTTAATTTTAATTTTCCTTTGTAGTTAAGAGGAGCATAAATTTATATTGTAAAAATTTTGTTTAGCATTTAATGACACCACTTAGAATTTTCCACCAAACTGATTTGGGTCCGTAGGTGATTAGTGATTCAATGAATCCCTCAACCACAACCACAATTAAAACTCTAATCCTTTGAATATTATTTTCTCACTCAAAATATGGCCTAAAACACGTAAACTCCCCATTCACATGCATGACTCCACATGACTACCACTTCACAACATGTCAGGGCCAAAATTTCATGGTATCATGCATATGCCAAATCTCCAAGACTCCAAGTGCATGGACAGCTACACCAAACTCTAGTATTTTCTCCCTCCATACATGTGAATCTGGCTAGGAAAGGACTTCGTGATGGGTGTGCCAAAATCAAAACTACACCTCCATTTTCTCAGTGCAAGTCCAAGGCCAAGGAGCCACAAAATCTGTTGACAGCAAATCACGGATAGACATGCAACTTACCAAATGCCAAAATTGAAAATTCATTTGCATGCAAAGCAAAAGACATTCTAATTCGCGAGCAGCATGCAGAACCGTGACTAAGATTGCATGGGAAAACCACTCTAAATCCCTCAGTGCAATTTGTGTGAGAGAGGTCAGGATTTATCATTGCACTCACCTACCAATTCCAAAACGGAGAACATAGAAAGAAATCAGCACTCGGATTCCGCTTCCACTAAGTCAAGAAATGCGAACCTTTCATCCCTTGGAACCAGAAAAAGCTCACGCGAATTCATAGTTAAGTACAAGCTGAATATTGCATTGCATGGTGCAGATCTGTTTCCCACTAATTCATGCCAAATAAAATTCGAATTTGTCTTGTTCAATATGAAGGAAACCGGAAGCTACTAAAAGCTGAGAGCCAAGGATCATTACTCTACTTTCTAAAACTCTCAACTTGGACTAAAAGTCATTTCTTTCTCTTCTCACGACCTCAGCATTTCTCTCGCTGCATGACGCTTTAAGTTACTGCACTCAAGAATTCTACAAGAATTTCATTCACCCCTCCTGATATCAACCCAAACCAAAAACAAGTAATACTCAACCTTCACCAAAAATAACTATTTTAGTCCGTCATCACAAGCCTTCTCCACTCTAACCATACCAAAATGTTAAGTTATATGGGTTATATGGAAGTAATAGATCAAAATCAATTGAAGAATTATAAGAAGAAAAATGAAGATATACTAATATAATTTTATTAAGAAGAGAAAGTACAAAATTCTCTTATGGGGATAAAACAAAGAAGAAAACTCTCTTAAAGAAAGAAACAAAGATGAACAATAAATTAATGATATAAGAATTAATAACTCAATCTCTATTTATATAAGATACAAATGAAATAAAATCAATAAATGAATTAGGGGTTAATATGAAACTAAAGTTATGACCATTAGTTTTAATAGTAGAAAATAAAGTAAATTTTGAGTCATCCACCTAACAATCTCCACCTTGGTTTGAATCTAATTAGTTGTTCATCATCATGTCTTCAAATGCTGTACAGAGCAACTAAATTCAAACACTTTTGACATTTGGCATTTAGAAGAGACTTAGTAAGCATATTTGATGGATTCTTAGACATATGGATCTTTTTCACTACAACTTTACCAATAGTAACAACATCATGGATAAATTGATATTTTACATCAATGTATTTAGACTTATCATGATAATGACTGTTCTTGGTCAAATGAATAGTACTTTGGCTATCACAAAACACAACAAGAAGAGAATCTTGTGCTAGACCAAGATCATTTACCAAACCTTGAAGCCAAAGAGTCTTTTTCACACTCTATGTCAAAATAACATATTTTGCTTCAGTCATAGATAATGCAATAATATTGCTTTTCCATTAATAGCACCATTATAGAAAATAAAGATATAACAATAAAGAGATTTTTTTCGGTCAAGATCATCACCATAGTCTGAATAAACAAAACCTACAACAACATTTGTTGTTGTTTGTCTTCTATCAAACACCATATCAGTATCAGAAGTACCTTTTACATACCAAAACATCCATTTCACAGCAGTCTAATGATCCTTGCCAAGATTATGCTTGTACCGACTAACCATGCTAACAACACATGCTAAATCAGGTTTAGTGCACACCATTGCCTACATAAGGCTACCAACTGCACTAGCAGAAGGAACATGTGAAATATGCTCCTTCTCCTTATCTGTCTATGAATAAAAGTCTAATGATAACTTGAAATATATAGCAAGCAAAGTAGAAACAGGTTTGCAATTGCTCCTATTAAACCTTTCAAGTAATCTTTCAATATATTTCTTTTATGATAAAAATAATTTTCTTTCTTGATGATCTCTATAAATCTCCATGCTAAGAATTTTCTTTGCTGCACCCATCTTCTTAATATCAAACTCATTATTGAGTTGAGTTTTCAACTCCCTGATCAATGACTTATCATGTGATGCACTCAACATAAAGTAACAAATATATAAAAGACCCATTTGGAAATTTTCTAAAATAAACACAGTCATCAAACTAGCTTTTAGAATAAGCTTGTCCAATCATAAAGGAAACAAATTTTTTGTACCACTGCCTTGAAGCTTGCTCAAGGCCATATAAAGATTTCTTTAATTGATAGACTAAATCCTCCTCGTTAGGAACACAAATTCCTCGTGCTACTCCATATAGACTTTTTCTTCCAGCTCTCCATGTAGAAAAGTTATCTTAACATCAAGTTACTCAAATTCCAAGTCAAATAAAGCAACAAAAGCAAGTAAAACATCAATAGATGTATGAAAAATAACAAGTGAGAAAATCTCTTTAAAGTCAATACCTGCTTTCTTGCTAAAGCCTTTCACAACTAACCGTGATTTGCATATAATATCTTCAATTCTGTGAATTCCTCCTTTTCTCTTGTAAACCTATTTGCATCTCAATGGTTGCTTGCCTTGAGGAAGCTTTGTCAAAGCCCAAGTCTCTCAATTTCTTGATTCATAACTACTAACCACTTTGAAGAACCATCATAAGAAACAACTTTAATATAGCTAGTAGGTTCAATGCCATCATATACCTTATGTACAATAGATAATGCATAAGCAATTAAATTATCATCAATATATTTAGCTAGTTTTTTAATTTGTCATTCTTGATCTATCTCGGGCAATTGAATGATTATCTTACCAAAGTTACCGGTCATTACAATTATTCTCAAATACCTTAAAGATAGAAAAATTACATGAACTTTAAAACAGTCATGCCTCAATTTCAATATGATGTCAGCCATTGACATAATGGTCCCAATGACATTGAACTCTAAAGTATAATTATGTCTAAACTCTAATATAGTGTCAATAATGAATACATGTCAACAAAACTTAGTGAAATAAAAAGTGTTAAAGAAAAAGGTTTTGACATAATAAAAAAAATGAAATAAAGATACATTTCTACTAAGTACATTAAAAGAACTCAAAAAAACTCACATCTTAGACATGCCTTTTAAATATCATGGCCTTAGGCCCTTTGTTAAATGATTAGTTAGCATAGAATTTGTATCATGGCCTTATAATTAATTTTTTGATAGATAAATACTTCATTTTCAAGTGCTTAAAATCACAATTAATTAATTATTATTATTATTATTGTTGTTGTTGTTGTTGTTATTATTATTATTATTATTATTATTATTATTATTATTATTATTAACATGACATTTGTCACCACAAGAAATGATTGTCCACATGAAGGAGAGAATTAAATACGCTTTGCACTCTTTTTTTCTTTAGCTATAGTTTTTTCATTGGGTTTTCCTAGCAAGATTTTTAATGAGGTAGTATGTAATAACGTATTAAGTAATAATTTAGTTTTCTTTTCACTAGATTTTAATCCCATTGAATTTTTTCTAGTTAGATGTTATAAAACATATTCTCAAATAATAGACATTCAAAGGAGAGTGTTATGAATTATTATATGAGTGAATGACTATATTCATAACTCTTTATATTCTCTGTAACTTAAGATTTTGTAACCGTTTTGTTTAATTCTCATTCAAAGATATGCAATTCTTTGATTATAGATTTAGACCTATAAATAAGTGTCTCATTTGTATTGAGTGTATGTGAAATAAAATTGAGATTCTCTCTTCTTCTCTATATTGTTCTCTCTATTTTCTTGGTTGCTCTTTTATAATTTTATGTTTGTTTTATAACACATTATTATTTGTTTGTGAATTAAATTTGTTAATATCATCATTCTTGGTGACATTAATGCCCTAAAATTAGGGGTTAATTACATTTATTTTGTTAATGATGTAATTAAATTAATATTCAAGTAAACACTTTTTTTCTGCAATTTCTCATTAATTAATTCAATCCAATATAAACCGGAAAAAATAAATTTAAAAACAAAAACTAAATTAACTAAAATTAAACAAATAAAAAATCAATAAAAACAAAATTTCTCTGTTTGTATATAATTTTATTTTTAAAATTAACAGCTAATCATGCTTATAAAATTATATATTTATAAAATTATAATATTTGACTACCTTAATGATTTTTTTAAAAAAATATTTTATAGGGATAAATTTTACTATTTTAATAATTATATAAGTATATATTTTTAGATTACTTTAAAATTGTTCTTGTATATCATTTTTATGTAAATTTTATATTTTATACAAAAAATTTTAAAATTTCCAAATAAAACATTTTTTTAAAAAAGGACAAATAAATTATTTTTTTTTACCTTTCTATATGCAATTAAGTTGATAGAAATTATTTAATAATAATTGTATTTTCACTTGTACCCTACGGTGATCGTTGATGAAGTCCCAGAAAAAAAAAAAAAAGTTGACTTAAGTTGGAAGAGACCTTCGTCAATCGTGTTAGAATGTTTTTGCGAAATATGTAAACGTAACTGATACAGTGTCGCGAATCCCACTTGGCTAAATGGCTTCACTGTGTTCCCATTTTCATCGTGTCAACTGGGATGTGCTTATGTCTTTTTGACTTATTATGCATTTTTTTTAAAATCATAGATATGAGTTCTCATCAACCGATTAAACTGCTTTAAACTGTTAAACTAATGTAAATAAACAGAAAACTAATTAAATCACAAAAGTAAGGTTTGGTTTGGTTTTGAATTCACATATTCATTCAACACTGAAGAAAAAAGCATACTAAATTAATATTAACTTTTATATTCTATTATTATGTAAAAATATACTTAGAATGTAGTCACTAAAAATTTTATATGTTGTGTGAGACTAAATTTATATTTTAATTAATAAAATTTTATTTTTTATTAAAAATATGAAACATTATTCTAAAAAATTTAAAAATAAGGTTGAAATTAAAATAATCATCCCAGCAAAATCACAAAAGATCAGTTTAGTTTGGTTAGTTTTCATTTTGCTCTCAAATCTTTTTAACCTAATATGCAATTTTATTTTGTAATCATACTTTAATTTGCCAAAATTCAATTATTTAGTAATAAAAAGTAACATATTATTTTTAAAAAATGAAACACATAAAAATAATGGATATGATATAAACTACAGTATAGTTCTTTGCATTGATTTAGTTTTGATTTTATTTTCAGGTCAACCCAAACTAAATTGTCACCGTTATTTACTCTAATTATACATATCATACTTGTATGTTTTACACAAATAAAAATGCAAAAGGCAATAGGGTTGACAAGATATATTAAAAAATTTATTAAAATGCAAAAGATTAGTTGAAAAGCAAGTTCATTTACATAAAAGGCTTGTAGTATAAAGCTCAAATTTCTTAAATCATAAATATACTTAAACATAAAGAATTAACCATGATCACAAAACTTTCATCAAGAAAAATCAAAATTACATTTATTTATGAAAGACAAAAGTTATTGTGTATTTTTGTGTAAAAAGTGTATTAACTTGAATAAGGTGAGTAATAATATTTGAAAAATATTTTATTTGTCTAGAAAGGGAATATATAAAAGAATATTAAAGTTTTATTTGAATTTATTAAAATTTGTGTAGGAAAAATTAGTTGATGAAATACTTGAGCATAAATATAAAAATAGTGAATATCTTAACTAATGTCACAAATAGATGTATTACAATACTTTAAAGGTAAAGTATAAATATCTTAATTTTTCTTAAGGATTTTTTGAAAGTTACTTTAGAATTACTCTTTAAGAAAGAGTTTAGGAAAGAGTTTTCTATTAACCCTCTCTATAAAAGACTTGAAAAGTGTTATGCATGTTAATTCTCTTAAATAAATAGGGTCTATTGTATGATATTGTATATGTTCCTAGATGTATTATAGATTTAGGACATGGGTATCACAAAAAGAGAGAAAATATAAAGAACCTATGAGTTTATTAACTTGATAACCAATTGATAGATAAAAATTAAGTTTGGTTCAGTTAATTTTCTATCTCGTTTTATCCTATAAATTTATTAATTACATGTGGTATGGTAACCTATCATGCATTCAACTATGACATGTTGAGAGTGATCAAATCCCAACATACAACATACACATGCTAAGGTAAAAATCAATTTTGAAAAGAAACCAGAATTATCATTAAACAAAAAGATCACATAAAGCGTATAAAAAATCTACCATAACCTTTGTTGCACAAAATTCCTATTTAGCAAGTTTAGTAGGTAATTGTATCAAGTAATAAAATTTAGAATTATATAAATTTCGAGTATCATTTGTAGAAATTGACATAGTCAAGTACTAATTCACAAGATTAAAAACTATTTGAATTTAATTGAAATATGAGAAGGAAAAAACAAACAGAGTGAAAGGTTTCAAATGGAGATTACTTAATCAAATGATGTTAGGGTTAATTTCACTTATTTTTCAATTACAAAACTAATTCCGATATGAATTTCTAAGTTCATTAATTGATTGTTGATCAATTTTACTAGGTTAATCAAAGTTCCATTCCTTAACTCAATAATCCTAATATGTAATCAATTATCCTAATTCCTTATGTGTGAATTAATCAAACATTGCATTAAGCATGAGAAATTAAGAGATCACAAGATAATGAATACTTATTCCTAAGATATCATTAATCTTGACATTTAATCCAGATTTGAGATGTTCACTCAATTTCCACTTATTTAAATTCTCTACGTTCAATCCAATTGAATAATTAATTCAAGAATTGCATTAAAGAAAGAATTAAATGTTTAATACCAATACATTAAGCAAATACAATCACAGGTAGCATTTCACATTCATAAGCATAATACACAAACTCCTGCATACGCACAACAGCCACACTCACTATAGCACTGTGATAACAAATTTACACCATGAATGGTCGTCGATTACCCTGCCTCACGGATACCACGTGGACAATTACGAGTCGCTCAGCAAATATAGTAGTCAAAGGTCTAGTCAGGAAGAGAGTGTGTGGCTCGTGGTGCACCTGTTCTGCAGTCGGTGTCACCACCACTCCCACTTCCCTGAGGTATTTCTACCGTCCTCATCTCCCACATCCTAGTGTATCGCTGAACCATTCACAGTACATTTCAAAGGCGCTAACATGCCCATTCACACATATTTCATTCACGCATGCAATAATCATGCTTGCACACGACATACAGCCTACCATTATCATTCATATTACACGGCCCTTGGGCCCACATTTTCACAATATTCATTCAAATATATGGCACAAATGCCCACACTCATTCTATCACACAACATTTACATATTATCCAAATCCCTCACTTTCTATCAACACACATATTGTTCACGTATCACGACACTGGCCCACATTACATTTCTCAGCAATTTCTTACCCACTAACTCAGTCACAACACAATATTCAGCAGAATATCAACAATTTATGTACAAAAGAGTAGGATAGAGTCTCCCTTTACCTCGGATTGAAGACCCACACGCTAAATCCACCGAGAGATGTCCCCCTCGTGGATTTCGTCCTAAACACATGGAGAAACTCCATGAGAACTCAGGGAAACTACGAAAACAGAGAAAGGGGATGAAAAACCGAAACCCTAACCATAAAAACTCACCTCCAAGCATCCCCCACTTGAATTCAACCTTCAATCAAGCTTCCGAACGGCTTTGGAGGCAATATAATTGGTGAAAAAGGGTTTGGAGACGAGAAGGTCAAAGGGATTTCGAAGGGAGAGGGAAAAATAACTCTCCCCTAACTCGAACCCCTTTTAAATCTTTTTCTAGTCGCGACACTCTTGCTACAGTGAGATATTCTCACTGCAGCGAGGAGACCTTCCTGCAGCGACACGCCCTCTCGCTACAACAAAAAAACCAAAGAAAACTGCACTCTGGTTTCTGCAGAATCTCGCTACAGCGAGACTGCACCAAAAAATGCACCCCAAACTATTGCTCTGTCGCTACAGCGAGAGATCTCTCGCTACAACGAGAGATCTCTTGCTACAACGAGAAGGCGACAGTTCTAGTCCTTCCTCCCAAGACCCTCTCGCTGCAGTGAGAACAACCCATTATCATGCCCTACACTTTGGCACTTAGCCCATTTCAGCCCTATCCAGTCATGCATACACGTATATATATACACACATGACCAACATACATATATGCACATATATATTCACAACATATATCTAAAAATACACACATGAATATACATTTAGATTTATATAATTATCAATAATAAATATTACAAAATTTGGGGCGTTACACCATACGCTCTTTCTAAAGCCTTCAAGGTGATCACTTTTTGCCTTAAAAGTGATTACATACATCATATTTCCTCTTCAAAGCCTCTACAATGCTCACTTTTAGTGGTGAAAATGGCTATGCTCAACTCAATTGACCTCTTAAAGCTTTTAACTCATGTATTTTCCTTAGAATTTCTTGCAAAACTTATTCAACAACAAATAAGTTTGGGTATTAGTGATAGATTATTAATTGATGCTAGATGATGTTAGAAAGTATTAAGGAGGATTTTAAGTGTTTAGTAGAGTTTTGGTGCAGGGGAATCTCGCTCAAGCCAGATATCTCGCTCGAGTGAGATTGCATATCCAGGATTATTCCTTTCTGGAGCATTCTCGCTCAAGCGAGACTAGATTAGGTTGCTCCAACTGTCACCTCACTGAGGCGAGATGGAGCTCGCCTCAACAAGAAATCGCAAGAAAAGCTTAAACTCTCTAGACATCCTGCTCACTCAAGTGAGAAAGGCCTTGCTCAAGGAAGAATACCAGAAAATGAGTAAGGAACCACTGTCTGCATATCTAGCCCGTGCGAGGTACTCATCGCTCAAGCGAGAACGCGTGAGGTCAGGGTTATATAAGGAATCTCAAACGTAAAATTTTCATCTCTTAATCTCCGTCTCGACTTCTCTTGTTCTCTCTGAGTTCTCACTTCCTTTTCTTCTTAAAAAACCCCTCCAATCTGCGATTGTTAGCTACATTCAAGTTTGGGTATTCGATCTAAGCAACTCTAAAAAGAACTTTCATTTTAAACGATTCTCTTCATCAAACTCCTTCTAGATCTTCATATTGAGGTAAGGAGAGTTAATTTCTATCATTAGAACGTAGAAATATTTGTACCTTTGAAATCTCAGTAGCGTTTGTTTCTGTTGTGAAAATATGTTAAGATGAAAATTTTAGGTGTTATGATTGGTTAATAATGTATATTTCTGTAATCTTAGGAGGTTCAGTTGATGGTAAATGATTATTTTGAGATAATATGAAATGTAATTAGTGGTAATATCTAATTTGGGCTGAGTCCAAAGGTATCCGATCTCTGCCAAAATTGATTGATTGATTGATAGTTGGATTATATGTGTGATAGTGTGGTTGTTGAATTTGATTGAAAGTTGAGTATATGTGAAATTGAGTTAAAAGATGAACAATATGTATGAAAAGTATATGTGTAATATGCATTATTCTAAAAACATTTGTATGGAATTGAATATGAGAAATATGGAATTTTGATGAGATGGTAGAATTATGAGATGTGTGTTTATAATACGTGAATTATAGCCAATTAATTGATGTGATTATAATACAGATATTGTGACACTTCGACGGGTGTATTCACAATATATGTATTGTAATACATTAAATTATATGGTCATAATATATGTATTGTAACATGTTGATCTGTGGATGATATATAAATTAATGAGAAAAGAATTAGTGTGAATAGTTACAGTGATACATTAGGAGTATGGAATAGGGAGCCGACTATGGAAGTCTGGGGGAAACGTACGTGATGAATGACATTTGCTAAATGTGCACAATTTATAAAGTTGCGAATGCATCATATGGCTACACACACGTTTCCTGATTAATACTCCTGACTGTACTTTTGCAAAGGGGCCTTATAAGTGTGTACATTGTATCTGTATGCATGGGTTAACCGGCAACTATTCACCTATTGTGTAAGACATTATGAAATGCTGGAGGCAACTATGAAATGTGATCACATTATGTGAGAAATCGTTGGACTGAAAAGGAAGGAAATGGAACTTGCTGTTAAATTGTGTAATAGCGATTGATCCATAATTAAGGATATAATGTTTTATTTGAGACAATATAGATATTACTATAGAGGTTGATAAACTTATTTTTGTATATAAAAATATATCTGTTGCTTATGTTTTAACGATGAGAAAGGAACTCATCCTTACAAAATATTTCAGGAAACAAGAATGACGATTAGGTTCAGCCTCTCAGCGTTTGGCATGGATCAAAACTACTCTAGAAAGAAAATTTTGCTTAATTTAGTTATTTAATGATGTATTGTAAATCAAATATATATATTGGGTAAACAATCTGTAAAAAGTATACTTTTATATATAATTTAAATTCAGTACCTGTGTAATTTATATTATTTTAATTTAGTATTATTATTAAACTACCGTTAGACTCTAATTTCTTTACTGTTTAAATTAATTGTAAATATGTTTGAATGAGGAAAATTTTTATTCCTCATATACTATAAATATATGTTTTAGACAATAACCAATTTATTCTTTTGGCTTGTAATTTCTAAATATTTATATTACTTGTTTTAACAAGAGAATAGATTTATTTAGTTGGTTTACAACAAATTATTATTTATTTTTCAGAATTTAAAAGTAGGATGTTACATAAATAAAGCCATATTCGTTCAAAAGGAAAAATGTAAACTAGAAAAATTTCAAAGAGAAAAGAGATGGAAATAGTTTTTGCTCTAAGACGCACTCTCGATCACTTGTTTGAACTCCAAAAAGATATTCTTTGTCTTCACCATTGAATGTTGCTCTCAAACACCCCCAATAGTTGTCAAAAGATGGTCAAGTCCAAGTCTTTGAGTATGTTTGTATCCAGTGTGTAAGGCCCTTTTTATGACAATCACGATCCGTGTTGCTGAATTAAATAGTTTTAATGAATTGAATTGCGTTTGTGATAAGTTTATATTTTGATATATTTTATGACTTATATTTATACACTTAAACCTTATTTTATATATATTTACACTAATTATGTTATTAATTGTTACAGTTTAGCTTAAAGTTTTTATTAGTGCATTATGGAGATATTCTGGAGAAAAATTAGATATTTTTAGTCCTTGTTGTGCTATGTGAATCTGAGTTTAATGTTTGGTTTTATTCTATTGGATTATATTGTGTATGTTAAGATTTGATCATCCTTAGCATCCCATAGTTAGTTGCATTGTACGTTATCGTACCACATATAATTAATGGAACTATAAGATAAAACGAGATAAGGGTTAGGTTAATCACACTTAATTCCTTTCTTTCAGCCGTTATTGAATTAACAAACTCATAAGATCTTCATGCTTTCTCGACCAATTACCTTACATGATCATTGTGGGTGTTTGCTCAGAAAAAAAAAAAGAATATTGACATTGCATAATCATTAGGTGTTAATAGAACTAATTATGAGTGGTTGGCAAATATTTGAATACCAATATCAGGATTAAATTAATTAGAATATAAAAAAGTGTAGTAGGTAAACCCATAAGTCCTAGGCTCATCTCATCTGATTTCTCTCA
The DNA here is from genome assembly GCA_024086825.1 of Abrus pulchellus subsp. cantoniensis. Taxonomy (NCBI): domain Eukaryota; kingdom Viridiplantae; phylum Streptophyta; class Magnoliopsida; order Fabales; family Fabaceae; genus Abrus; species Abrus pulchellus. The sequence goes on from CM044056.1 coordinate 21,918,811, forward strand.
TACATTCTATTATTGTTCTTTTAATTTATTGTTAAAATTAAGCTATGTTCGTGATTCGTTACATTCCTGTTACGTTTAAACAATCAAATTAAGTTATTTTTGGTATTTGAAAATAATATCTGTGGGACGATAATTTGGGAACTCTTAATTCAAAAACCCTTTATTACTTTTTGATATGTACACTTGCCTACGAACAATTTGACAAATAAAATATAATTATTAGGGTAAGAATAGAAACTAAAATAAAAAAATAATAATAAAGGTGAAAAAGGAATAGAGATGAAAAATGGTGCTACAATTACAAAATTGATAAGCTAATGAACGATCACCATAAGAGTCTTGACATCTTAATAAGGTCAAGGAAAATTGGCTCACTTAAGAACCTAGAGTCACACGCTCTCACAAGAGTGTTTAATCTCAAATTATATTCAAAACTAATTAAAAATATGTATACAAGAGTATATATATGCCTAATGCTCATAAACTAACACAAACACAACCCTAACGGGCTTCTTGTAGCAACAAGTCCAAATCTAAATAAACTAAATAAAATAACAAGATTATATCTTAAATAAAAACTAAAAATAAGTAATTACTAATATTAAAATAAATAAACTAAACATAGTAATTAAATCCTAATGGAACACAGTAAAGTACAAGTTATTTATGCATATCTAATTGATCATTTTGGACTCTTCTAACTCCAAATTGGGTTCTCTTTCAGATTGGACAACAACTATTTTCTCTAAGTCTCTTTTATCATCTTTGTCTTTGTCCTTGTCATTGGTTCTTAAAGTTCTTGTAATGCCTTAAGTCTTTATTTTCAATGGGCCTTCTTTGATTCTCATCACATTTATAGAGAGTGTAGAATTAAAAAAGATAATGATTTGACTTTCAAAATATATGCATGTCACTAAAAAAAAGATATGACTTATTTATAGAGAAATATATGATTTTCTATTGTCAAATTCAAATTTCAGATTCAAATTTAAATTTAAATTCCAAATTTAAAATTTTGATGCAAAATTAAATTTTAGAATCTATTCATTCTTTGCTCATTTTCAATAATTTTTATCATGATTTGACCTTTTTTTAATCAACCTTTTTTTAATCAAAATATAAAGCAATTATGTATTAAACTACTCTCTAAAATTATTCTTGGAGAATGGTTACATACTAACAACTCTCTATCATTATTATTGGACTATGGTTATCTGTCAACTGCCCTCACAAATTAAAATTTTAAAATACCTAACAATTTCTATCTTATAAACAAAGTATAACTCAACTTATATCGTTATGAATTTCTTCATCTTCTTTGTCTTCTCTATACTAATAAAGTTGGTTTCTTTCACATTCTTAAATTACTTTACCATCGCTCTCTAAGAATGATTTTGTAGAGAAATTCTTTATTAGTTGCTCTCTAAGGTCATAATTTAGAGATCGATTATTATTAAACACTCTCTAAAGTTATTCTAGAGAGCAATTACATACTAAAAAAGTTGGTCTCTTTCATATTTATAGGTACCTTTCTCACAGTTCTCTCCATTAACAATGAAACCTCCTATTAATTTGTTCTTTTTTCTCTCTGATTACTAGTGTTTGGTTCGTGCATATATGGACTATGGTTAACACAATATATAAACTAGAGTTTCAATGTGCGAGACAAAGAATCAATTTTGATTAAAATAAGGAAATTTTGAATGTCAGACATACAAATTCAAATTTAAACATAATAATAAATTAATTTTATTTTGTAACAGAAAACTCATAAAGGAAGAAATTTCAAATTTTAGATTCGTGATTCATACTCATATTTTGAAAAGCAATTATTATTGAACCACTCTCTAAGTGATATCCACTTTGGATAATATGCTTATTAGAGCGGTTTGAACCATTCTCTAAAATGATACAAAACAGCTCTATGATGTCTTTTCTGTTGTAGTGGCTAGGATATATGTTTCATCTTTACACTTTTTATGTCACTTTTCGTTTAACCTCAATCCTAGTTTCCTTATGATCATCAATTACTCATACTAAAGCTATTAATACTCAATGGTCATGCAAGGTAAAAAAAGAGAAAAAACATAAAAAGCTTATGGGTTTGTTAATTCAATAATTAATTCAAAGATAAAAACTAAATTTGATCCACTTAATTTCCTATCTCGTTTTACCTTATAGATCTATTAATTACATGTGGTATAGTCACCTATCATGCAATCAACTATGAGATGTTAAGAATAGCTAAATTCCAACATAAAACATATGCGTGCTAAGGTAAAAATCAATCTTGAAAAGGAATTAGAATTGTCATTAACCAATGAGATAACATAAATCGCACAAAAGATCCACCATAACCTACCTATGAATTTAGTTACACATAATGAAATAGGCAAGGAAAATTCAACTTAAAGAAATCTTGAAGGGAGAAGAGTTTTTGTTCCAAAACGTGCTCACGATCACTTGCTCGAATACCAAAAAGATACTTTATTTTCACTAGTGATCTTTTCTATCAAAAGCTTCCAATAGTCGTCAAAAGCTGGTGAAGCCTAAGTCTCCAAGTGTGTAAGGCCCTTTATATAGAGTGTAAAATTCAAAAAGATATAATTTGGCTTTTAAATAATATGTTTTATCTATAAAACAAAAATATGACTTATTTATAGAGAAATATATGATTTTTTTATATAAAATTCAAATTTCATATTCAAATTCAAAATTCAAATTTTAAATTTTAATTTTAATTCAAAATTCATTTATTAACCCCACTCATTCTTTGTTCACTTTTAATTTTTTTTTTTTTATGATTTGGACCTTTTTTAATCAAAATTGTATTGTTACCATTTCTTACAATACAATTAAGAAAAATTTAGTTAATTTAAATGATAAAATAACAATTTCAATAGAAAAAATATATTAAAATTTAATAAATAAAGTGACAAAATGATAGTTTATCTTATCAGAGACCGTCCTCGACCTTGATAAACCATCAATACTATATGTTTAGTCCATCCTCTAAATTATTTATTTTTGGGCAAAAATATTTTTCTCACACTCTCGAGTCTTAATTGTATTATGAGGTAAATGATGTAGAGAAACCATAGTAGATAACTTTCTTAGTTTAGCAATCTTAATTGGAATTTGTCCCTCATGTCCATCATTGAACAAGTTCAAATATCTAATAAAGAAAGAAATTTAAAATGTTAGACATACAAATTCAAATTTAAACATAATAGTAAAGTAATTTTAGTTTGTAATAGGAAACTCATAAAGAAAGAAAATTTAAATTTCATATTCTCGGTTCATATTTATACTTTAGAAAGCGGTTAGATGAACCACTATCTAAGTGACATCAATTTGGATAATTGTACTTATTAGAGCGGTTTGAATCAGTCGTTAAAACGATACAGAATCACTCTTAATGTCTTTTCTGTTGTAGTGGCTAGGACATATGGTTTCACCTTTACACCTCCTTATATTCACTTTTATTTTAACCCCAATCATGGTTTCCTTAAGATTGTCAATCACTCATTTTAAAGCGTGAACATTCAATGGTTATACAATATCAACATTCTTTTTTCTAAACTATCACCCTAATAGTCATGCAAGGTGGAAAAAGAGAGAATACATAAAGAACCTGTGAGTTTATTAATTCAATAACTAGTTCAAAGATAAAAACTAAGTTTGGTCTACTTAATTTTCTATTTTGTTTTATCCTATAGATCTATTAATTATATGCGGTACAGTCACAATCATGCAATCAACTATGAGATGTTAAGAGTGATCAAACTACAACATAGAACATACGCACATTGAGGTAAAAGTCAGTCTTGAAAGGAATCAGAATTGCCATTAATCAAAGATATCACATAGGAATTAGAATTGTCAATAATCAAAGATATCACATAAAGTATGCAAAAGATTCACCTTAACCCTAGTTATAAAGTTAGTTACATGTAATGAAATAGGTAAGAAAAATAATTTGACTTCTAAAAAATATTTTTTCTTTAAAAAAAATATATGACTTATCTATAAAGAAATATGTGATTTTCTATTGTAAAATTTAAAATTCTGATTCTAAATTCAATTTTCAAATTCACATTCTTTACTTATTTTTAACAACTTTTTTCTTATGATTTAACCTTTTTTGATCAAAATTGTATTGTTATCACTTTTTACAGTAAAATTAAGAGAAATTTAATAAATTTAAGTGATAAATAAAAATTTTAATAAAAAATAAGCTAAAATTTCATAAATAAAATGACGGAATGACAAGTTTTTAGATACAGTCCTCAACCAAGGATCAAGACCATATGTTCAGTCCACCCTCTAAATTATTTATTTTTGGGCAAAAATATTTTTCTCAGTCTGATTCTTTCAATTGTTTTATGAGGTAAATGATGTAGACAAACCAACACTAGATAACTTAGTTTACAAATCTCAATTGGAATTTGTCCCTGATGTCCAGCATTTAACAAGTTCAAATATCTCAAATTCTTTAGCTAGCCAAACTTTGAAAGAATCAAAGAATGGATGTCATTGGAGGCCAAATTCGAATTCGGAAAATATTGAAGGTTGAAGAGACTTGAATTCTAGGCCTCCGGTGATATATTATTCACTCATGGCAAGACCAATTATGTGTCACTTGACTCACTTTTTGCATGCTACTCCTTTCCATTCACAACAATCGCCACTTGATTTCAGTGAACTAGTTTTTAGGATTTGGCATGGTTGGATATAAAGAAATGCAATAAAACCAAATTGATTCTCATTGGTTATGATGGTTTAAGGCGGCCTATGATAGATCGGTAAATTAAAGAGGATTTGAATGGTTTAGCTTAGATCATTTACCAGTAGTGTATAGTACGCTAGGTCATCTAATTCTTATTGTGCTAGTTTCTACCTTATCATTCTTTGACTAGTTGGATTATTCTTGACTTATATATAGTTGACGAAAGATTTGAAAATTATTTGAAGCTACATTTCGAACCACAGTACATTACACGGCTTAGGTAATGTTAAAATTGTAGATAATTATTCAAAAGAAAATTTTCTAGTAAGGAAAACTTGTCAAATACAAAATGCCACTTGGTTTTACATCATTTGATGGTGCTGCGACTTGATCAAGCCCAATTATTCATTATAACGAAGTTTGGGTAGAGAAAACATCATGGAATTTTGACAATCTAGCACGAGCACAAAAAATACAATATTAATTAAAATCATAAGATCAAGGGTACGAAGGAGTCGAGAGAAGTTGACAACAAAAGTAGTTTCTGTATGTGAATTTAAGTTTTTTTTTTTATCTAAGTTACTTTTTTTGTCAATTTTCAGAATAGTTTTTAAAAAGTATTAATTTAATATTTAGCGTATAAGATTAAATATGTCTAATAATATGGAGGTTTCAAAAGTAAAAAGTGTTGTTACTAATGCATCTTACACCATTTATTAACAACACTTCTAAATATTTGTTAACATATTCTTAATAATATTAAAGTCAACACAAGTGGTGTACTATTCATATGTCTTATGTATTTAACTTTGAATTTTTTTTGGTGCATTATCAGTGTAAATTTTTCTTTACGTTATCAATTAATTAGAATAAATTGTAAATATAATTTTCTAATTAATTGTAAATATAATTTTTATATTAATTATTACAGAAATTTGAAGTTTTTATTTAAATTATATTCCATGATTAGATGACAATTTTAAAAATATTTATACAACCAGTGTATTTAAATTAAATATTTAATTTTTTTTAATTAATAGGAGTTGTCTTTTAAATAAAGAATTAGTCACTAAAGGCATTTATATATTAGTTAAAGATGTCATATATTTAGTTAATGAAGAAAGCGTTGTTCGTTACAAAATATAAAAAAAGGTAAAAGCTAAAATAAATAATCCAATTAAAATTACAAGTAATTGGATTGAATACAATGTTATTAAAAGTTCTTAATTAGATTGGCTATGCAATTAAACAGGTTTAACTCGTTAAAAAATCAATAACTCGAAAAAAATGGTAAATTAGCCAATTTTGTTTGAACCAGTGTGTGAAAAAGTTTTAAACCTTTTGTTGTAGAACAATTTTATATTCTTCGTAAACTTTAGAAGCTCTTATGAAGTACTTTCATTAAGCGGGGTGCAGGAGAGAAGAAACAGGTAACTACAAGACCAAACTTCTTTTACGGAGGATGTGTACAATGTTTAATATTTACTATACACTGTTTTAATCAATTTAACTTTTAACTCACAAATTCAACCAATAACCCATTAACGTAGTACTTAGATCGTGTCAATTATAAGTTTGAGATTTATAATACTGATTTAATAGATTTATTTTTAATTTGATTTTCAAACCAATTAAAATCAAACTGCATTCTTTTATAATTACGTTAAAGATTTTTTTCTTTAAAATTAATCTAACGTGAATTACAAAAGAAACATTCTAATAAAAATGATGTAAGTAAAGCAATCTATCGAAGCACTACATCAACAAACACCGTTCATCTCAAATGCACCAGTTAATATTAATTTTGAACCGTTACCCCAAATCTTCTATTTCATAGAGGACAAGGTTTTTCAGGTATGCGTTTTAAATTGGGGATAATAATGTGTCGTGTTTAGCCAGGATACCATAACACACATCAAGCTTTAAACTTCAATTTAAAAAAATTATGCCATTTATATATATATATATATATATATATATATATATATTCATTAAATAAAATTTTGATTCCCATCTCTATACTCAATAAATACTTTTATTTATATATATATATATATATATATATATATATATATATATATATATATATATATATATATATATATACCCCGTTGACACCAAGCATTTTATTTCTTGGTATAATTTCGAGAATAGCAAATTCTATGGACATTTATACCGTGCATACAAAATTCAAAGGCCACATGACAAGACCTTTCTTTTTCTTTTTCTTGGTTGCTTGAACAATATGGATTAGATAATGCTAAGTGTCAAGCAAGAAATTTTTTTTGGGACTAGCTAACTAAACTACCTTTTTAGCCTTTTTCACGTGAATATTAACCTCGTATTTCACATTCTTATAAACCTAAATTGAGAGCTCTCAAGGACATTGTTCGGAGTACAAGTATATCCATCAAGAAGTAATAAAGGATTCTTAAATTAAGTTTTTGAAATATCGTCTCATAAGAATTAATTTTCAATTATTAAGAATTTCTTAATTTAATTGTTTAAGCTTCAAAAATATGAGATTAATTAAAACAAGAATTTATAAAATTAACTATAAAACTAAGAGCAAGACATCCTCAATGGTCATGCAATATTAATATTCTTTCCTCTAAATTAACATCTTCAATGATCATGCAAGACATCAATTTAAGAAAGCTTAAGAAACCTATGAATTTGTTAATTTAATAACGATTAAAAGAGAAAGATTGGTTTGATCCACCTAATTCTTTGTCTCGTTTTACCCTATAAATCTATTAATTAACTGAGGTACGGTCGCCTAACAATATTATTAATTAGGATTAAGAGAGAAGCGCAATAAGGTAAAATCTAGTTATAAAACGAAAATCAAATTTAGATTCAAACATTAAAATCCTATAAATTCATGAATGATAGTTCTCATAGCCCTAGCTATGGACTTAGTTACTCATGCTAAAGAAAAGAACTAAAACAGTCATAAACAAAGCCATAGAGAAAAGTAAAGTAGAATGAGATGAGTTCCCAGTCCTCAAGTACGATCGGTCGAAGTTCTAAATCCCGCCAAAAGTGTGCCAAAGATCCCGTGCAAGAGAGACGAGATGAGATGTATCCCAGAGCAAAAGCTAAGGTCAAAAAATGATGTCCACTACGATGCCTGAGGTATCCCTTTTAACAGGGTTTGAAAACCCTAAAGACTCTTCATAATTGGACTTCCCGCAGATGAGTACAGCCGTCCAAGGCCTTAAGCACGATCGCGCATGGGCTCGAAGCACCCCTGTGCTTATTGAATGGGTCTGCGCGTGCTAACTATTGTGAAGCTCTAATCTTCCATTAATTTGGGTCCAGAATGCATCCAAAATCTATTTGCGATTTCTTTATACCAAACTACACAATTAATATATAAATTAGTGTAAAATTCAAATAAAATAAAGGTCAAATATATGTATATGGGCTGTAAAAGAGGGCCTAATTACAGACTTATCAACTCTTCCGTACTTATCTATTTGCTTGTCTTCAAGCAAAGTGCTGGTTAAGAGAATAACATAATAACTTAAAACATAATACTACATAAGGAACCCGAAACAACGGAGATAAAGAAAGCAACAAGAGTAATATCAATGAGCATAAGCAATCAAAAGGATTCCCAAATAGAATCTTATAATTCTATACTTTTCACTCAAACGTCAAAATGAGATATCACTCAGTTCTCCTAAAGAAAAGTGCACTACCATAGGCTTGACTATAAACCGGCTCCCCGCTAAATAAATTAAATGCAAGTAAAAATCATTTAATTTTTTCAGGTTATAATGTGGCCAATGGGTTATAATAATTGAGCTGAGATAAATGAAAGAAAGGGGATATACAAAGGGGTAATGATCGCGAGTGTCGCGCTCGGACAAATTAATAAAAACCAAATTGCAAAAAGATTATGTAGTAAGAGGTGCAATCTGAGTCATCTCCCAATGATAATAACGTTATACGATTATAAAATTAAAGGGGGTTTGATTTATAGAATAACACTAATTAGAATCAAAAGTTAACAAGAATTAAAACTCTAATCCAAGAATTTAGAAGAACTACGACCACTCTATCACCAGATTCCAAGGAGATGCATCAACCAACAAATTAGTGATTAATATTAAATTCAAATGAAACCTCAATTCAAATTAATCATTCACAGAAGAACCCTCATGCATTCGATTAACACACAATTCGCTCAAAGTTTAGAAACCTCTAGAACCTAATCGATTTATATTAATTTAATTCACCAATGCCATTAATCTTAGATCTCAAACCTGAAAATCTAATTCACACTCCTTCAAGAATTAATTACATACATCAACCGAATAATATGTAATCAAACAACTCCACAATTATCAATCCAAACGAAGAACTTTAATTCGAAATCATAATTAGCAAGAGGAGAAAGAAGGAAGAGATGAAACAGAATTTGTTGTTGAATAAATTGCGAAACCAATCTTCAAGAGTGTCACGTCCCTTTTAATCCTTGAATTAGAGGGAAATCTAAGCCTCCATGGATGGAGGGAAACAATTCGTAAAGGGGAGAGAGAGCGAGAGAGAGAAAAGAAGAGAAGAGCCAAAAAATTAAATTCAAAATTCAAAATTCCGTTCGTCACTTTGTTCCATTTTTTGGCTATGAAAACGGCCTCTTTTTGGTTCGTGGCCTGAAGGACAATTGTAGCCTTGGATGTTAGCTTCAAAACGCCACTAGAATAGCTTAATGGAATGTTTGTGGACTGAGATATGGCCCAAATACTGCACCTTGCACAGGATCCGTGACTGCAGCGTTTCGACTTTTTTCAGGCCCAGTTTCAGCTTCTTATCATCAGAATTGGTTTCTAACCTCTCATAGGAATTGTGCACATTTCTCTTAACTTTCCTACAAATATGAAAGGAGTTCTACAACTCAAGATATGGTCCAGAAACTGAAATAGTATCAGAATTTGCCAAATACTAGAAAAATTAAATAAAGCCCAAATAAAATTCAAACATTGATCCAATTCAACCAATTAGGCACAAAAGAGGATTAATATTATAAAAATCCAATTGATCAGGTAACAAATTATAAAAATTATAAACATCTCCTAAGTTTACAAATGAAGCTCTTGGAGTAATTTTTATATTTTTGTATATAAACAATATCTTTACTCCTCTCTCCTTTCAATCATATATAACATTTTTCTTTTCTTTTTCTTCTATTTTTTTATTTTCTTTTTCATACTTTCTTTCTTTCTTTTTGCACATGAGAAATATAGAGAAGTCTTAGGTCAATTCCAAGTCAAGTTCTAGAGCACAAATTCTAAGGAGATAATCACACAAAACAATGAGAAAAGGGGTACAATTAATTAAATTAAGATAGAAATCCCCTTTAAGACTCAAAATTCACATCTGTATTTTAAAATTTAATGTACAGCATAAAAGTAAGGAAGTTAGCTAATTATTAGTTTCCAAATGAAAATATAGTGTCAATAATAATTACTCAACATGTTCTTCTATATGGAAAAATTGGGTTCTATAGGGGGAAAAGTTTTAAATTATCATAAAAAAATTAGCATAGACACTTTACTCAAGAACATGCAACAACAATCATATAATTAGGAACTACTCCTTCATACTTAAAGCAAAACATTGTCCTAAATGTTTGAAAGCAATCAAATTAAAAGCATGCAAAGAAGGCAATTAAATAAAAGGAAAGAGGTTCCTTGATAATTCTTGGCGTGACGGCTTCGAGTGAGGGAGCACGACCATGCTTATGATGTAAAGCTTTCTCTCACAACTGTGATTGAATGCACAGCCATGCATGGAATAAGCATGGGCGTGCTTTCATATTAGAGCTCAAAAGTGTGTGTGGAAACAATTAACTCGGTTTTTGCAATCTTTCAGTATGCTTAATCTTTATTCTAAGGAAAAAAAAATAATAGCAAAATTAAAATAAACAAAAAGAAATAATATAAAAGATGCAGGTTGCCTCCTAGGAGCGCTTGTTTAACGTCATGAGCCTGAAGTTCCTGTTAAATTATGGTGGGAAAAAGGCATGAGTAGGGATGGCAATGGGTAAAGTACCCAATAGGCACCCGCAAAATTTACCCACAATGAGTAGGGTATTTACCCGCTATATGGGTACGGGTATGGGTATAGGTAAAAACCCGTAAATTTTAATAGGGATGGGTGCGGATATGGGTATCTAAGTACTCACCCCCCGCCCCATACCCGCATATATATATATATATATATATATATATATATATATATATATATATATATATATATATATATATATATATATATATATGCTTAAACTTTATTCTACAATTATGCATTGAATTTTTGTATTATTATATTACTTATGTGAAGTTATATAAGATTAATATAAAAATATATTTAATAATAAAGTAAACCAAAAAATTTATTTTGGTTTATATTTTTAATAGAAAAATTTATTTACTATTTTATATCATTTAATTTGGCTAACACAATTTAATTATTACATAGTTAATATGAGATTAACTTTTTTTAAAATATTATTTATATATGACACATATAAAATATTTTTTACACAAATATTTTTGTGAATAAAATCATATTGATGTTTAAATCATAAAGTGAATGATAAATAATAAATATATTATAAATATTTTATAAATTTTACAATCACTTACTATTACCGTAAACTTATTATTTATTAATAATATTTAAATTTTATTTTTTATATTTTAATTGAAAATAATTTTTCTCTGTAACATATGTATTACAAGCACAACTATAATCTATTGAATCTAAATAATATTTTTCTTACTATTTATTCACATTCAAAGAAGTTTTTGAAAAAATATAAATATAAAAATTGTTGTTAATTTTTATTTGTTAATTTTTTTCAGATAAAAAAGTATAATTTTTTTAATATACACGTATATTTCTTTATTATAAAATTTTATTGTAACTATTTATCTTTTATTCAAATTCTTTCTTTTAAAATTTATGTACATTATAAATATTTAATTCACTAAAATAATTTTTCAAAAGTTTATATTTTTGATAAAATACTTTCGTATAGTATATGAGTTAAAAAATACTAGTATTAATATATATATATATATATATATATATATTAATTATATTATATTATTTTAATTAAATCTATTATTTTTCTTACAATTTCAAATTCAAAATTTAAAAAAAATATTTTATGTATCCACTTTCTGTTGTTAGTATTGAATTTCTCTACTCTAACTCTATTCTCATTCTCAATGTCTCTCTCACTAAAATTTAACAACTATGAAGCGTTATTCATTAGAATTAGTTGTCAATGTCGTCACAAGAAGTTACTAAGTGATACCACACGAAGGGACAACCATTGTACAAATCTATTTCGTTGTCGTTCTGACATTACCAATCAATCAAATCTCATACAAGATAGGATTATCACTGACAAATAACTTGTGTGTTTATTTTTGCTTATTGTTTCTAAGAATTTTAGTTTAGAAAATTATTATATTAAGATACATTTAACGTTTATGATCTTTGAATATTTGTTTGTTATCTATGTTTGTACCTTATTCAGCAACTACATATTGAATTTTTGTATTATTATGCTACTTATGTGAAGTTATATAAACATATTTTTCTTTATAAATAATTTTTTCTCAAACAAGTGCGAGTAATGGGTACAAGATGGGTATGCGGGTACCCAGAGGGTACGAGTACAGGGATTAATGTTCATACCCACGCGGGTATGGGGCCAAGTACAGGTTTTTTTTAAAACGCGGGTATGGGGATGGGTACCGTAGTACCCTACCCATTGCCATCCCTAGGCATGAGTCTCAGAGGTGACTCCCTTGATATGTAATCGTCTCCCCAATAGCTTTGCCTCCTCAACACCTATTATATCAGAAAAAGTATTCATAAGATGGGGAATAGAATAAAAAGAAGAAAATTTAAGTTCTAAATTAGGAGGCTTATTAATAGATGGTTTAAGCTTTTGTCTTTTCTTCTTCTTATATTGCTTCCTCCTAGGCCTTCTTCTTAGGGTTCCATGCTTCACATAACTTGGACGAGGAGAAGCAATATCCACAGTGCTTACAAAGTGACAGGACTCTTGGCTAGAAGGGTACTTGAAAGAATTGAGAATTTGAAATACAACTTCCTCATCATCTAGCCTTAGTGTGAGCTTCCCTTCTTGTACGTCTATGATGACCTTTCAGTGGCCAAGAATGGTCTCCTTAGTATGATGGGGACATCATTATCTTCCTCTATGTCAAGCACCACAAAGTCAGCCAAAAATATAAACTCCCCAACTTTTACAAGTACATTCTCCATTATGCCTTTGGGGTATGTGATCGACCTATCTGCCAGCTGAAATGACATGAAGGTCGGCTTAGGTTTATGCATTCCAAGCTTCCTGAAAATAGAATAAGGCATAAGATTAATACTTGCTTCTAAATCATATAAAGCCTTATCAATATGAGTTTTTCCAATTGTGTAAAGAATAGTAAAACTCTCTGGGTCCTTAAGCTTAGGTGGAAGCTTTTTAAGGACTATAGCTGAGCACTTTTGGGTGAGCTTCACAATCTTATGTGCTCCCAACTTCCTCTTATTAGTCAAAATCTGTTTTAAAAATTTAGCATATTTCGACATTTTGGAGATAGCATCAATGAAATGCATATTGATGTGCACTTTGCCCAATAAGTCCAAGAACTTGTGAAACTCTTCATCATAAGGAGGGTGACCTTGCAGCCGTTGTGGAAAAGGTATTTTAGGCTCATAGGGCCTTGGTTGAACAAGAGGCTCTTCCTTCTTATCTTTTGCAGGCTTTGTACTTAAAGCATGGCCTTGCTCACAGTGATGCACGGCCGTGTTGTTATCATTGTCATGGACGTGCTTGTATAAGCACGGTCGTGCTTCTGTTGTAGCAGGGGTGTGCTCATCAGTAAGCACGGACGTGCCTGTAGAATCAACATGGGCGTGTTTCTCAGCAAGCACGGGCGTGCATGTGCTTCGATTCTACGATTCTTGTAATTTCTTTCCAGTTCTAAGGGTCTTGGCATTGCATTGCTCCCTTGGGTTAGGTTCAGACTGAGATGGTAGTGTTCTCATCACTCTTTGACTCAGAAGGTTCGTAATTTGCTCCAGTTATGCACTCATCTTAGAAGAGTTGGCTTGTATTTCAGATTTGACCTCTGCGAACTTTTTATCAATTCTCTCAATATGCTAGTCCAACTTGGATTCAATCTCTATCATCTTTTTATCAGAGTAATGCACATACTGTATTATTTGTTCTTGAAAGTTGGACTAAGATCTAGGGGCTTCTTTCCATTCTGGTCTTGCTTCTTGATTTTGCATATGGGGAGGGCAATACATGCTTGTATTTTAACTTCCAAACCTTTCCTCCAAGAGTTAGGAGGATTACTCCTTCACCCTGAATTGTGATTACCCATGAAATTTGTCTCCTCTTAATTAAATTCTGGGCTTGCAGGAGCCCTTATAGGCTGGTCTTGAGCCTTCATTAAAGATTCTAGTTTCTTTGCAAGGGCTGCCATTTGGTTCATTAGTGGGCTGCTGCTCTCTGCTTGGTAGACTGGGCAGTTTCTTTCCTCTTGATGTTGTAAGAGTCAACAATGTGCCACTAAAAGCTAGAAGATGACATCTCATCTATTAGCTTGTATGCATCATCTAGATCTTTTCTTATGAGGGACCCTTCTGCTGTGGCATCAATTGTAGCCCTGGTGGAAATTGATAAGCCACTGTAAAAGATTTGCACCTGTCTCTATGTCGAAAAATCATGATGACGACACCTCTTCAAAAGCTCTCCAAATCGCTCACATACCTCAAATAAGGATTCAGCTTCATATTGTTAAAAGTAATATATTTCCGTCATAAGCTTAGAGGACCTTGATGGGGGGAAGTACTTTCCTGAGAATTGTTGAGTGAAATCCTCCCAAGTTGTGGTAGAATTGGCTGGGAGTGAGGAAAACCATGCATTCACCTTTTCAGATATTGAGAAGGGGAAAAAGTGGAGTCGAATAGCATCGTTGGAGACTCCATTGTATTTGATGGTATCCGTCAATCGGAAAAACTTTATCAGATGGAGATTGAGGTCTTCGTTAGCCATGCCTCCAAATTGTATAGAGTTTTGGACCATGGTTATGAGTGTTGGTTTAAGTTCAAAATTGTTGGTCTCCACATTAGGGGCCGCGATGCTTTCAGGGGTGCCTCTAACAGTAGGTGTCATGTAATCTTGGATTAATCTTCTTCCCTCTGCCATTCTTTGTTCTCTTACTTCTTTTCTTTGTCTACATGTTGTTCTCTCAATCTCCAAATCAAATAAACAAGTTATAGAGTACTTAGGACGAGTGAACATACATTAAAAGAAATTATAAAATAAATAAAATAAAATAAAAAAACAAAAATTATAAAAAGAGATTAACAATAAACAAAATAGAATTAAAATAAAGAAGAACACAAATTTCTCAAATCAATTAAATTTGAGATTTTCTTAATATTGAAAAAGCAATTCCTGGCAACAACGCCAAAAACTTATTCGAAGGGCAAGTGTAGCCATCGAGAAGTAATAAAGGATTCTTAAATTAAGTTCTCGAAATATCGTCCCATAAGGATTGATTTCCAATTACTAAGAATTTTATAATTCAATTGTTTAAGCTTCAAAGATATGAGATTAATTAAAACAAGAATTTATAAAATCAATTATAAAACTAAGAGCAAGAAATACAATGCACGTCTTGGTTAAACTTATCGGAGAAAAACTTAGGACATATGAGTTTTCTCATTCAATCTTTTATATTATTTTTCTGTTTAACTCTAAATCCTATTTCCTTGTGATTATCAATCATTCATACGAATACTATTAATACCCAATGGTTATGTAATATTAATATTCTTTTCTCTAAATTAACATCCTTAATGATCATGCAAGACATCAATTTAAGAAAGCTTAAGGAACCTATGAACTTGTTAATTTAATAACGATTAGAAGAGAAAGGTTGGTTTGGTCCACCTAAGCCTTTATCACTTTTCACCCTATAGATCTATTAATTAACCAAGGTACGGTCGCCTAACAATATTATTAATTAGGATTAAGAGAGAAGCACAATAGGGTAAAATCTAGTCACAAAACGGAAATCAAATTTAGATTCAAACATCAAAATCCCATAAATTCATAAACGATAGTTCCCATAGCCCTAGCTATGGACTTAGTTACTCATACTAAAGAAAAGAACAAAAACAATCATAAACAAAGCCATAGAGCAAAGCAAACTAGAATGATGTGAGTTGCTGATCTTCAAGTACGATCGCTCAAAGCTCCAAATCCCGCCAAAGATCTCGTGCAAGAGAGACGAGATGAGATGTATCCCAGAGCAAAAGCCAATGTCAAAAAACGGTGTCCACTACGATGCCTCAGGTCTCCCTTTTAACAGGGTTTGAAAACCCTAAAGACTTTTCATAATTGGGCTCCTTGCAGATGAGCACGGCCGTACAAGGCCTTAAACACGACCGTGCATGGGCTCGAAGCACCCTGTGCATATTGAATGGGTCTGGGCATGTTGACTGCTGCGAAACTCTAATATTCAATCAATTTGGGCCCAGAATGCATCCAAAATCCATTTGCGGCTTCTTTATACCAAATTTCACAATTAATATATAAATTAGTGTAAAACTTAAATAAAATAAAGGTCAAATATGAATATATGGGCTGTAAAAGAGAGCCTAATTACAGACTTATCAGACATGCAGAATTTTACTGTACCGAAATTTAAATAGTCATGCAACCCACCAAAGCTGTTAATTCTCATAGCAAATAAACATTCACGTGAAGCTGTACTCGAATGATATAGAGACTAGATTTCGTGACACAATCTTGCACCCAATCATTTATGTTTTATGTGGCTGCAACACAAAAATTGCATGGTATATGTAAGGCAATTGGACTAGGACTACAACTTCACTTAGACTTATTAAAAACTACATTATAACATTCAGAACACCAAGCAGTGCAACAGGTAACAAAAAGAAAATTCTTCCAACTGTCATGCACTACGCCAAAAAATGGCTTTTAGAGCACCAACTTGAATAGAGGTTAATAAAAACTGCTTTGTATAAAACACTAAGGGAGCAGTTAGCGCCGAACTGCTCTCCAAAGTCCACTTTTGAGAGTGGTTCATTTACAGTCGTTCTCTAATTTATACATATGAGAGCGGTTCACTAGGAACTGCTCTCTAAAGTTTACTTGGAGAGCAGTTGTTAAATAAAGGCTCTTAGAAGTAGACTTTAGAAAGTGGTTGACATGTGAAGCTACTTTGAGAAGTGGACTTTGGAGAGTGGTTCCACGCTGATCGTTCTATTAGGTGTTATTTCAAAATAAATTCTATCCCCATATTTGGTCATCTGTATCCTTGCACCCATTCTTACCTCTAAATTTATCTCTGTTCACTGTGTTATGAGAAGCTTCTACACCACCATTTGCGCTGGTGACATCGCATTTGCACTACGAAGGTATATTCATCATCATTTCTGTGTTTTCTGAGTGTGTTTAGACATGAAAAACGTGAAAAGAACCTCTGTTCACTGAGACACACTTTTTTTTACGTTGAATAGTTATAAAAGTCCCCTCCCTCATCCTTAGGTTGAGGTGATCTGTGACCAATATAAATGCTCTGGCCCTATTACATTGTTATTGCTCTGTTTGCTATAAATGAAATTGTCATTATGCCCTATGAAATGTTATGAATGCATGTAAATTGTTAGTAAATATTGTACTTTAGAATTATATGAGGAAATCTAAATTTGAGTGAAACCTTAGTTTCCCATTTGAGATTAATTGATGTTGTGCCCTATGAAATGTTATGGATGCATGTAAATTGTTAATGAATATTGTACTTTGGAATTATGTGAAGAAATCTAAATTTAAGTGAAACCTTAGTTTTCCATTTGAGATTGAAAGTAATGATTGAATAAATCATTATTTTCAATCTCAAATTGTCCAAGTTGGACAGTTTGTGAATAAAGTTTTACATTCATTGGTTAGCAAATGCTTCTTATAATGTTGTATCTTATACTTGTAAAAATTTTAGTTTTGAGCATTTCTCATTGTCTCTTGGTGCATGCTTAAATGAGGTAAATCATCTCATATTCAAGTTATGTTCTAGGAGACTAATGCGAAATACTGCCAAAATTTTTCCAAGTATAAAACACAAGATTTAAGCAGTAATTATTAATTAAATCATGAAAAAAGTTGTTCTCAAATGGGATAGGGCCCTACCATGTGAGACTTAATAAGTATATGCCAAATGCATCCATTATAATCATAGTTTGAGCAAATATGGATAAAAGTTAGATGGTAGCAGATCATTTGACTGAAGAATATGAAGATGGAGTGAAGGAGTTCATTGGATTTAAGATTAAGCATGTACTAATGTCAATTTTATTCTATGCCTTTGTTGGTATTATTTGAATATGATGCAAGTAAATGCAGAAGAATTGGAAGAACATCTAATGTACAATAGGATTGACGAAAAATATACTTGTTTGACAAAGCATGGTGAGAGCCAAGGTGGAAGTACATCACATAACATGGAATCCAGACTCAATTACTTAGAGACATTAAGAAGAGAGGATCGTGATCATGTTGAAGATATTCCAAATGTTGTTGAATAAGATCTTAGAGATTGTCCAAAGATGTTTGAGAGGTTGAAAGATGATGCAGAAACACCATTGTACAATGGATGTAGAAAGTTCACAAGATTGAGTTTTGTGTTAAAGCTTTATAACTTAAAAGTCTCGAATGGATGTACTGATAAGAGCTTCACAAACTTGCTAAGTTTATTACATAAGATGCTATCAGAGGATAATATGTTACCTACGAGAACATATGATGCTAAACAATTACTTGCTTTAATTGGATTGACCCATGAGAAGATACATACTTGTTCTAATGACTGCATTTTGTTTCAAAATGAGTATGCATCATTAAGTCAATGTCTAAAGTGTAACGAGTCATGGTACTTGAAGAAAGAATCTACACCTGCGAAGGTCGTGGCGTATTTTTCGATAATACCTAGATTAAGATGCCTATTTTGCAGTGCAAAAAATGCAAAGCAAATACTTAGCATGCTGAAGGCAGAATTAGAGATGGTAAGCTCAAGCATCCAGCAGATTCTCCTCAATGAAAAAATTTTGATGATAAATATGAAGACTTTGCTGCAGAAACAAAGAATATATGTTTTGCTTTAGCAACCGATGGAATGAACTCCCATGACATGCAAAGTAGCATCCGTAGTATATGGCTTGTGATTTCGATAATGTATAATTTAGCTCCACGACTTTACATGAAGCAAAAATATATGATGCTTTCTTTGTTAATCTCTGGTCCTAAACAACCTAGAAATGACACTGATGTGTACTTGTCTCCTTTAATGGAAGATTTGAAGTTGTGGGAATTTGGCATTGAAGTATATGACGGGTTTAGAGATGAATCTTTTATGTTGATGGTAATGTTATATGGTACAATAAATGATTTTCCTGTATATGGAAATCTATCTATTTATAGCAAAAAGGTCAATGTGCATGTCTAATATGTTTTGAAAAAATAGATTATATGAGACTCAAACATTGTCACAAAAATATTTTCATGGGGCATCATAGATAGTTGTCATGAAGTCATCTTTTCATAAATATGAAAAAAGCTTTTAATGGAAGTTGTGAATAATGACAATGTCCTTATTTGAAGAAAGGTGAACAAATCTTTGAAGAGGTTAAGGACAACAGAATTACTTTTGGTAAACCATATGCCAAACAAATTTCAACTGCAGGTTGGAAGAAGATATCAATTTTCTTTCAGTTACTCTATTAAAAATCATTACACGTAAAGACACTTCGTTGATGTTATACATGTTGAAAAAATGTTTGTAAAAGTATTGTTGGTACGTTATTAAACATTATAGGAAAAAAAAGGTTACATCAATGCATGACTTGACATGGTAAAGATGGGAATACGATCCATTTTAGCACCAATGAAGAAGGAAAAATGCAAATTTTTACCACTAACAGCATGTACCCTTTTTAGAAATAAGAAACATGCTTTTTGTGAGGCTTCTTATTCAATTAAGGTTCTTGAGGGGTATTCATTAAAGATTAAAAGTCTCATATCATTGAAGGACCTAAAGTTAAAGGGTTGAAGTCTTATGATTATCATATCTTAATGGAGAATTTAATTCATATTACTATACAGTCTATTCTACCAAAAAATGTTGGCGTGACAATCACAAAATTGTGTTTTTTTTAAGGCAATATGTAGCAAAGTGATTGATTCCGTGATGGTCATATTTTAGTACATCTTTCTCTCTATGTTTTTGTTTTAATTGAGTTTCATTAATGCACTATTTTGATGTGTTAGTTTAGATTTGTGTTAGTAAGTCATTTAGGATTTAAATGCAAATCTTTCTTAATTTTTGCCATAATTTCTTATTTTGACACAGTTTCTTGCAAACACCATATCTGGAGCTACAATACTCGGAATTGGACAAAATTGGTGTCCTTGGAAAGATAAGACAGAGATATATAACTTCTCTGTTGGGAGAAAAGCCTTCGAGTATCTTCAGGTCCAAAATTACGTCACAATGTTGCAGCTGTACACTGAAATTTTTAGAATTTGATTGTATTGTTGATTTTACTTAGTTAGGTGTTTAGGAATCTCATTAGGGAGTTGGGCCTTAATTAAGCCCAATTATTTTGTCTTTAAATAGAGGTTATGACTCTATGTACAGATCTCTTTTTTTTTCCCTCGATTTTTTTTTAGGATTCAAAAAGTCTCTATTTTAAATTCTTTCTTTTCCTCTCTTTTATTTTGGTCTCTCTACCTTTCATCTTTTCGTATTTTCTGGTTTTGGCCGGAGCAAGCATGATCATGAAGTAAGGCTAATCCATCAATCGGTTTAAGGTTTCAAGAACTACATTGCATTTGAGTTTCAGATTAGGTTTTATCGAATTCTCTCTCTTCCTCCTCTTTTTTGATTAGGATAATTATGTTTTTCATGATATTGAATTTTTGTTTGCATTCTAAACAGAGAATGAGAATTTCAAATTTGAAATAAGTGAATTCACCTAATTCAATCAATCAATTGTTCTGAATTTCGTTAAAGCATTGGATTTGCAATTACAGTTCTTGTTTTGATGGGATTCATAATCTAGATTTAGATTTCGGATTATTAATGTCGTATTGAATGAGTGTTGATTGGAAATTCGTTGGAATTGTATTCGTGTAACAATGAGAATTGCGTTGTAGTGATTAAGATCTTGAGTTGGTTGAAATTCATATTTCATTGGAATTATTCTTTGTTCTTTTCTTTTCTGTTGTTTACAATTTAATGCAAAACAATCCTTCCCTAAGCTAATCTGAAATTATATGATGGAACCAGAAACAGAATGCATTTTATGTCCTTGTGAGATGAACTAGGTTTACTCTTTCTATTGCAAAATTGTTAAGAAAATCTAGTTTGTTTGATACCATTGCGACGTGGTTATCATCCCGCAAGACTACCAACTTTGCAAAACTAGATAGCTGAAACTTTATGAGCTTGAAATGTATTTTTTACCTTCATTCTTTAATATCATGGTTTATTTGACCATTCACTTGGTGGAAGAGACAAAATTGTGTGGCCCTACATATATGAGATAGATGTATCCCATTAAAAGATATATGAAGATTTTAAAAAGGTATGTTAAAAATAGAAGCCTACCAGAGGGATGTATTGCTGAATGATATTTAGTCAAAGAAGTTGTTGAATTTTGCAATGAATACCTATCAAATGTTGAATTAGTTGGTCTTCCATAATCGCATCACACAGGAAGAACTTTAGGGGAAGGTAGTACTGGTTGTAAACAAATAGAGGTTCTTAGATACAATGGGATCAAGCACCCTTGTTTGTTTTACAAAACACCCTTTAAATAGAACCTTATATCATAGCTATATTGAAGTGTAGAAATCCTGACAAAGGTGAGAATTAGATTATAAAAGAACATAAGATATTTATTTCATAGCTATAAGAACATGTGGGTGAGCAGTTGATAGAGAATAATAATGTTATAAAGAAGATTCGATGGTTATCAAAAGGTCCTTATATTGATATATTTTCATACACTTCTTACTTAATTAATGGCTTCACCTTTTACACAAAAGAGCATGATGACCAAAGTACAATGCAAAATAGTAGGGTAACTATTGTTGATTAATTATTACATATATCCGGTGCACATGATAGAAATCCCATTTATGTCAACATGTCATACTTTAAGGTCGTTGAAGACATATGAGAGTTAGATGACACTAAGTTTTAAGTAGCAGTGTTTGGATGCAAGTGGGTTGACAACAAAAGTGGAGTTTGATTTTATAAGAGTCGACTTTAAGAAGGTGAGTTATCAAAATGACTCATTTATCCTTGCATCACTAGCTCAACAAGTGTTTACCTCCCAGATCCTATTAATAAGTCATGGTCAATCGTCTTTCTCTCTAAGAAAATCAATACTTTAACTGATGGTGAATTCATGGAAGAAGAAGTTAATGTGGACGATGATCCTTTAAGAAGTGTAGAACACATGTCATTTGCAGATACATTGATAGATAATGAGACTTTTATGCAAAACATGATCATGAAGAAGGTATTTGGTTAAATCCATCATTTTATTTTATAAAAGGTCATAGCAAACTTACTAATGTTCCTAAAAAAAAGAAAAAGTTGCATCTATAAATTTGAATTTAATAGTTTTTCTACATAGAAGAATTTAAGGTAATTTATCTTTTATTTTAGGTAATTATCATGTCATTTACAAATATTGGTAACTGATCAATTTGGTTAAATTGTATGTAGAAATTGCTACCTATTATAATAGAATTAAATTTAATGGTAACTGATCGGTTTGGCTTGTTGACATAGTTGGTAAAATTGCTACCTATTATAATGGAATTAAATTTAATATTTTTAAATCTATGTCCTAACTTTTGATTCACAAATGAAAATGGCACAAGAAAGACCAAACAACTTATAGTCAATGATGTTTGGTCTCTTCCTCCCAATCAAAAAATCATATTAAATTGGAATGATGAAGGACAACCAATTGGAGATGGTGCGGGATTGTTTAATAGGTTCTTAGGTCCTGTTGCAAGGGACTTTCAGCTATTCCCAATCAATTACACTAGCTGGAAAAAAGTTTCCAAAGATTACAAAGAATATGTATTCAATCACACCATTCAGGTTAGAATTACTTAACTCACACATGCTAAACCAAACCTGATGTTTTAATAATTTATGCCTTAATTTCAATTATATTATGAACATCAATTAATTTTTATCTTTTATTTTGCAGCTGAAGTTTGAAGTTGACTCTTACCTTCATAAGAGTTATATCTTCAAATCACTTAACTCAAACTGTGGCAACAAAGGGATGATAGTACACGTAACAGAGATCAGTTGATTGAGATGGTCCTAGAAGGAGTAAATAGAGACCATTAGGCTTCTTTTGTTAATTACCGTCTAAGTTCAAAAACAAAGGTAAAATAACATATTTTTTACCTTATGATTTTTGTGATTGAGAATAATTTTTTCATTGTTGATTATTAGAAAAATGCCCAGAAAAATAGAGATAATAGAAAGAAACATATAATTCCTCACACTAGTGGATCCAAAACCATTGCACGAAAGAGGGCATAGATGGTAAGCATAAATTATAAATAATGAAAATATAATTTTTCTTTTAACATAAAATTCACATTCTTTTTCAACTTTGTAGGAACTAGAGTCTGGTCGAAAAGTTAGCAGGGGAGAAGTATGGACTGTTACATATAAACATGCAAATGGAGATTTTGTTAGCCAGGAGGCCAAAGAAATTAGTGTATGTTATGTTTTATTCAACTACTTGCTACATGATATACACTTTTATATTTGGTATTGAGATATGTTGCTTTCATTTTTAAACACAAAACATAAGTATGTTAACATTAACATTTGGTTGTTTATGTAATTTGAGCTTGACTATTTTAATGGTGCTTTTATAGGAAAAAATTCAAGAATATGAATCAAGCAGATCCTTGTCCCAAGAAATATCTACTCAAGATTTATTAGCTCATGTTTTAGGAAGTAAAGAGTATTGTGGCCGTGTCCGAGGTTTGGGATTGGGTCCTTGTCCATCTCAACTCTTTGGATATCCTTCTTGTTCATATAGTAGAATGTCCTTATCTGTTCCTTCTTACAGGGAATTGCAGAATAAAGTAACTATTTTAAAGTTACAAATGGATGAACAAAATTAAAATTTTAATGTAGTGATGATTTTTTTCATTCAGAACTTTCAAGGTCAACTACCTCTAGACTTAGCTATGTTTCAAACTTCACCAGTAATCTTTTTAAATTTAATTGTTTTAATAATATATTATATAAATTACATGACAATTCAAATTTTTAACTTGTTCTTAATTACTACATTTCAGGTGTTTGATCAAGGAAGTGCACAACCAACTAATGGACTGATCATTCTCCTTCAAATTCTCCAACTGAAGAGTAGTTCTCTTAGGAATTATAGTAGTAGTTCATGTATGAATGAAAGACATAACATGTTTTATTTTAACTAGAATATTATTATAAGTGTGTATAATGAGATCTTTATGTGTCACTTTTGATTTTATATAAGTGTTTGTGGTTTTTAAAATTTGTTATGTTTATCAACTAAAGGAAATTATTGATATACATGTGAATTAAAAATAAGCTATATTTTAAATATCTAAATTTTATATATTCACATGCATTTAACGGAGGTTTCAAAACCGCTGGCTATTCTAGCAAATTAACGGGGGTTTCAAACCGCAGCTAATCTATGCGAAATTTAATGGCTTAAAAATTGTAGGTATTTAACAATGGTCACCAAACCCATGCTAACTAACAATAGTTGTTGAATCGTGGGTATTTAACGACGGTTAGTAAACCGTGGGTAATTAACAATGGTTAATGAATTGCAGGCAATTAACGATGGTTAATAAACTACAGGCAATTAACGACGTTTATCAGAAACTGTTATTAATTAACAAAGGTTTCGTTAACCACGAGAAATACCAAAATTACCTGCGGTTATTCAAAATCGCTGGTAATCTGTTTGCCACACTTAAATTAACTACGGTTTGTCAACTGCGGGTAACGTCATTTACGATGGTTTAAAACCTCATTAATGTCATAATTAACCATGGATAAACCATTATTTTCTTGTAGTGTGAGCTTTTTTTTTCTTCTACTTCGTCTCGAGCGATACTTTCTCTCTCTTCTCTTTCAAAAAAAAAAATGCTTGTGATCATATCTATTTTCAGGTGATCCACTATGGTAAATACAATGTAACATTTCACTTTTTTCATCCTTGTGCTTTAATTTTAATTTTCTTTTGTAAGTAAGACGAGTATAAATTTATATTGTGAAAATTTGTATTGGCATTTAATGACACCACTTAGAATTTTTCACCAAATAGTTATGTGTTCGAAGGAGATTAGTGATTTAATGAATCATTCAACCACAATAAAGCATTCCTCGTTTCAAAAAGAAAAAAAATGAAAATTTAAAATTCGAGTTTAATGACTATTAAAACTCTAATCTTTTGAATATGATTTTCTCACTCCCAAAATATAGCCCAAAAAATGTTAACTCCACATGACCACCACTTCACAACATGTCAAGGCTAAAATTTTCATTGTATCATGCATATGCCAAATCTGCACGACTTCAAGTGTAAATAAATACTTCAAAAGATATAAAATGGCGAAGTGAGAGAAGAAGTTGAGGTTGGTAACTAAAAGTTGTTGATAAGTGTGCTTAATAGCATGGGGATAGATATTTGCTAATCTTAATTTGTGACAAGTTTGAATGGTTGAGAGGGATGTGCTTCAAAAAGAATTGTTGGTACCTGAAAAGTTCATTATGAAATGAGATAAATAAGTTGTGCCATTCAGACGATGGATGTGTATGTATATCTCTCCTTTATCAAAAAGGAAGTCAATGTATCACACAAAGTGATGCACTGTGAATGGTATGTAGGGACTCCAAGGTGATTTAGGAGATCATTAGAGTTTGAGCCTCCATAATAGCCATATGAGTAATCCCTGCAAAGGCCTTTAGTTGGAAGTCTCTACATGATACTCTTTAATCCTTATATGTTCTTGAGACATATTAAGTTAGTGGAATTAGTTGTAATTATAGTCGCGAAACTATTGTGGGCTAACTAGAAAAATTCTAACAACTTCTAATTGTAGGAATAGATCTAAGAATCGCTTGAAAATTTATTGAAAAGTCTTTAAAGCTAAACCAAAGAAAAATTGCATCCATGGATTTAATTATGCATCATTATTTTAAATTGCATTGCTTGAACTCGAAATGAATGAATATATATGTTTGATTTAACATTATCTCATTTATTCTTTCCAAAATTTTGTTACATGATGCTACATCTCACTCTTAGTTTTCTTTAGGGAATTGTGTTTGTAGTTTATTTTTCTGTTTGTATTTATAAACTGCAAAGATGTTGATCCCTCGTGCTTTCATGAATATTGAGGTAATCTTCGAGGAAGATAAAGGGGAATAAAAGGAGCATATCTGAAATTACTAGAACACTTTTTGAGGTATGGTTACCATAATCTTTACAGAAGTCCAATATAGGTTAGTTCCTATACAAATTTACTTAGAAACCCCTCTCCACCTTACTTTCATTGCCCCTTTGATGCATATCAGTGTTAAGACCTCAACTTCACACAAGAATCTTTGTTTGCATCTATATATACTCCCCTACCTATGAATTTGAAACCACTATTAACCAAGTGGTGAATGAGTTTTTCTTATTTACATACCTCTATAGCCATTTACCTCCCCAAACACATACACTTTTGCACCCAAAATCTGTCCAACTCTCCCAGTACAGGAATTTCCTTCCTTTTCTTACCTTCAGTTGAGCTCGAGGATATGTTTTATCTCCTTATGTTATAATGCATTTCTAGTATTCGATTATGTAAATTCCACTTGATTATGTTATTATAGAAAAGGAAAGAAAAGTATTGTATGACTTATGTTAATATGGTTCATGTATGGTGTTTGTAAGGTCATTTTGGGTATACATGTTATGCTATCCAAGATAAGGGATTGATAAAAGCCTATCTATCTAAGACCAATTAGACCTATAGAATGGATAAATTATGCAACATGTATGTGTATATTTAAATGTATTTAGATATTTGGATATGAATAGGCTCTTGTAAAATCAGCATGGGCGTGCTTCTCAGCAAGCATAGGCATGCATGTGCCTCTATTCTGTGATTCTTGTAATTTCTTTTCACTTTTAAGGGTGATGGCATTGCATTGCTCCCTTGGATTAGATTTTGGCTGAGATAAAAGTGTTCCCAATGTTATTTGACTCAGAAGATCAGTAAGTTATTGAAGTTGTGTTTTTTATCTCGGATGTGTCAGAGCTTATTTCTAAGAAATTTTTGTTCATTGTTTGGGCTTGTTGCTCTATCTGAAGGCTATGAAAAAATTGGTTGTTCTTCTACCATCTTCTTTTTCTTTCTGCACTCCTTCCTTAGCCTACATGTTATCTTATCGATTTACAAATCAAATAAAAAAGTTGTAGAGCATTTAAAACGAGTGAACAAACACTAAAATTTTATATATTAAAAAAATAAAATAAAGAATTTTTTTAAAAAATAAACAAGAACAAAATTAAAAAAAGCAAAACACGAATTGCTCAAATCAATTAAATTTGAATAATAATAATTACATCATTGAAGACCCGTTACCCAGATCTAGACTAACAAAATAAAGTTATAATCTTCACAAAACTTTTAACTCCATGCTTTCCTCAGTTAAACCTTCCAGCATGAGAAGTAGTTACAATACCTATCACATCTGTTCACGTACCACAGTACGATCATTGCAAGTCACACATATACACTAACATAGACAAAATAACAAGGGTGAGCTTATGAAATAACAATCATGATTATAGAAGAAATATGTGAATATAATTATTCATATAGCTCATTATTCAGCAATTCCCCAACACCTTACTCAGCAATACAACCCTTTTATTAACTCACTGAGTGCTAACAATTACAATGATAACAACAATATCAATATCAATAATAACAACAATTCAGCTTCACTAGCATATCATATTAGCAAGTCTAGAAGGAACCTACAGCTCAACACATTTGCCTACAACATTTCCATACAATTTCAACATCATATAATAAGCATTTAAATACATCATTCATGATATTCATTAGTCGGTCTCAACATAATATACAACTATTTTTTAACGATTTTCTCAACATAATAAATATTATCAGGCTCATCCCATACATCAACAATAATCAAACCGCTTAACCATGTCTACTTTGGGTTCTATCCTAAGGTTTTGCTCATATATCAACTTATCCTTAGCCAGAATGACATCTTTACGTATGTATCTACACATTTCAACATTAGATAGGTAGATAAAACCAACTAGGGTAAGCTCCCCTTACCTAGAAGGGATTTTCTCAAATCAAACTTCACGCGAGTCTCTAATGCAAGAAACGGAACTAGCGATTTAGATTGTTCCCACTATTAAGATTTAGAGACTTTAGAGAAGAGGAACTCAAGAAATAAAACCCAGAATTAGAGAACAAGGTCTCGAGATCTCACCTAGATCTATACTCAACAACTATTTTCACTTGGATCGAAAAGAAATTTGGTCTTGAGGAGGTTTCTCTAAGGTAAGATGGTCAGAGAAATGAGAGAGGAAAGTTGTTTGGTGAGAAATGAGCGTTTCTAGGCACTGAGGCCCCTTAAATATCACTCCAGATCCACGCGCTCTCGCTTGAGCGAGCTCTTTTCTCGCCTGGGTAAGCTCACCCTCGCCTGAGCAAGAAAACCAGATAGTGAAACCTCTTAGATATCTGTTATTCTCGCTTGAGTGACGAACACCTCGGTTAAGCGAGTTGTATCTCGCTTGGGCGAGTAGCATTCTCGCCTGAGCGAGATTGGATCCAAAGAGCTATCTATTTTTCCTGCGACTCCTCGCTTGAGCGGGATTGATCTCACTTGAGCGAGAACGCTCTAGAATGCCTAATTTTGTACGACTTATTTTCGCTTGAGCGAGACTACCCTCACTTGAGCGAGATACCCTACACCTAGAATTCTTAACCTCTCTCTTGGATGAGATTATATTAGTTATTGATCATACTCCCTAGCTTATCTCATGTACAACTCGCTTAACAAACAATCTTTAACCCGCTCTGCACATCACACTCAACAACATAAAATAGCACTTGAAAATATACTGCTCCTTACCCGACAATCATACAACTTTTACATTCACATTCTAATATATGACTAATTCATACATTTTAAGCATACATAACACAATTCAAATGGAATAATAAGTATGTATGAATACACCGATCTGGCAATTTTTAATTACTAAGAATTTCTTAATTCAATTGTTTGAGTCTAAATGATGTGAAATTTAATAAGAATCAAAATTTAATTATAAAATTAATTATGAATAAAAGCAAATAAAACAATACATGTCTTGGTTGAACTTATAAGAGGGGAACCTAGGGCATATGGATTTTCTTATTCAATCCTTTATTTTATTTTTCCATTTAACTCTAAATTTGATTTCCTTGTATCTCTAAATTAATATTCCTAATTATCATGCAAGACATCAATTAAAGAAAGTATAAAGCACCTATGAACTTGTTAATTTAATAATGATTGGAAGAAAAAGATTGGTTGGGTCCACCTAATTCTTTGTCTCATTTTACCCTATAGATCCATTAGCTAATCGAGATACGCTCGCCTAATGATATAATTGATTAGGATTATAATTATGTGCAATAGGATAAAAGCTAATCATGAACGGAAACCAAATATAGATTCAAACTTCAAAATCCCATAAATTCATGAACAATAGTTCCCATAGTCCTAGTTATGGACTTAGTTACTTATGTTAAAAGAAAGAACTAAAATAATCATAAGCAAAGCCATAATCAAAATAAATAGCAAATTAGAATGTGAGATGAGTTCTCAGTCCTCAAGTACGATTACTTGAAGCTTCAAGTCCTGTCCAAAATATGCTAAAGATCCCGTACAAGAGAAATGAGATGAGAAGTGTATCAGAGAGTAAAAGACAAGATGTGAACAGTGTCTAACAAGATGCCTCATATATCTCTTTTATAGGGTTTGAAAATCCTAAAAACTCTTTATAATTGGGCTTCTCGCAACTGAGCATGGCTGTGCAAGGCCTTGTTGAAAGGGTCTGAGCATGCTGACTGCTACGAAGCTCTGATCTTTCATTAATTTAGGCCAAAAACACACCCAAAATCCACTTGTGGTCTCTTCATACTAAATTGCATATTTAACATATAAATCCGTGTAAAACCCAATTAAAATAAAGGTTAAACATAAATATATGGCCTGTAGAAGAGAGCTTAATTACGGTCTTGTCAATAGGCATGGGAATAAAGGTTTAATTCCAATTATGTGCTAAAAGACTAGAATACTAATCAAGTAGTGATGGTTTTAGTTGTCGGTGAGATGGGTAAGATAATTGAAATATATTAGTTGAAATAGTTGAAAATGATAGTAGAAGAAGTTTGAGTAAGACACTCAAGAGATAGAGAATTGATGCCTTGATTATTCTTCTTTTTAACTTTCACAGTGAGATAGCATGCCTATTTATAGGCATCCTGCACCATTATGTTTGAGTGATTTAATATTATAATATTTACAATATTCTAGAACTATCTCTAGAAGTATCTTGAAACTAGAAGATTTAAATGATTTTTCCTAGATTATTCCTAGTATTTTCTAGACTATTCTATAAATTTGTATCATTTTCTAATACTCCTCTTTTATGCAAATTTCTGTAACTCTAAACATTATGTGTAACTGTTCAAATTTTGGTCTTGGTAGTGCTTTAGTAAAAATGTCTATAACTTGATCTTCAATTGTGTAGTACTCAAGTTTGATTTCTTTAGTTCCTTTTGCTTCCCTCATAAAGTGGTATTTGATTGCTATGTATTTTGTTATGCTATATAATGCACTAGATTCTTTATCATTGCTATAGTTGACCTGTTGTCGCAATAGATTATAGTAGGCTTGTTTTGTTCTTCTCTCATTTCTTCAAGTATTCTTTGTAACCATATTGCTTAACTTGTAGTCTCTGCAGCTGCCACATATTTTGCTTCTGTTGTTAATTGTGCAATTGTACTTGCATCTTCAAATCCCACGAGATTGTTCTTGATCCTAGTGAAAAGGCATAAACCAGACATGTTCTTCATGTCATTGATCGATCCTACCCAGTCATTGTTGGTGTAGCCAAATAGCTTTGAATTACTCATGGTTTGGTATCATATACCATACTTCTTGGTGCCTTGTAAATATCTTAGGATTCTTTTTGCTATTCCAAAGTGGATTTGGCTTAGACTTTGCATGAATCTTAAAAGAAGACTTACAACATACATTATGTCTGGTCATGTGGTTATAAGATATAGTAAGCTTTCAATCGAACTTCTGTAGCATGATGCATCAGCTTTTGGTGCTTCATCATTTTTCTTTAATTTCTCATTTATTACTAATGAAGTCCCAATAGTCTTACCCCAATTCATCTTGAATTTCTTGGGTAATGATTCAACGTATTTCTTTTGTTAGATAAATATTTCTTCTTTCTTTTGTTTTACCTCTATTCCAAGGAAGTAGTTCATCAAGTCAAGATTGGTCATTTCAAAGGTCTTCATCATAGCTTCTTTAAACTTAGATATCATCTCCACATTGTTCCCTGAGCAGATAAGATCATCTACATACAAGGAGATTATGAGTATGTCATATTAACCTAGAAACTTGGTGTATAAAGTTGGCTCACTTTTGCTCCTCCTGAATCCTTGATCTATAAAGTATTGATCGATTTAATCTTTGTATTTTTTTTCTTCATTACCTTCGCTAATGAAACCTTGTGGTTGCTCCACATAAATCTCTTCTTGAAGAATGCCATTGAAGAAGGCAAAATTTACATTGAGTTTATAAATGTTCCATCCTTTTTGTGCAGCTAGAGTAATTAGAGTTCTTATAGTATTCAGGTGAGCAATTAGAGCAAATGTCTCATTGTAATCAACTCCAAATTGTTGTGAATATCCTTTAGCTACCAGCCTTGCCTTATACTTTTGTATGGTGCCATTGAGATTAAGCTTAGTCTTATAAACCCATTTTAACCCAATGATATCTTTATCTGTTGGGCAATCTATTAACTCCCATATGTTATTTTTCTCAATTATTTTTATCTCTTATTCCATTGCCTTGATCCATACTTCTTGTTTTGATGCTACTTCAAAGCTCTCAAGTTCAACTATGGCCAAGTTATAGGTCTTGTATATATCCACCAAAGATCTAACTCGTCTTGGAGTAGACTCTGGTGAGAAATTTTGTTGTTGTGGGGTGAAAAACTATCACCTGAGACTTCTTGTTGTTGCCTAAGCTAATCGGCAACTATTTACATGATTGAGTAAGACCTTGAGAACTGCTAGAGGCTCGAATGACTGTGATCACAGTGCACTTAAGGTGCGAACCTGGGGAGTAGAAATGTCAATGAAGTTGTGCGAACATGTGTGATGAAAGAAATATATGATATGTGATATTGTTGTATGAATTGTTATTTAATTGTATAATCACGATATTATTATGATATTTCTACATTATATATATATATATATATATATATATAATAGAGTAAATGCTCACCCTTACACCATTCTGCAGGTAGTAAAGATAACAATACATTCCGTGTGGATTGATATAATAGATGTTTATGCTAGTAGTAGATTAAATTATGTATTTAGGGGATAGAGACGTGTTGTACATTTATATTTTAGAATATATTTTGAAAACGATGAGGAGTACACATTAGAACTACTCTATAATTATGCAGTTCCTTTTGATTTCCCAACCAGTGGTTAAATTCATCAGTCTCTTAGTTTTTATCTATACTAGGGAATAAAAAGGCCTTCTTGGATCATGAATAATGTATTTACTTATCATGATCATAATTTATTAAGAAGATCTAATAGCTATACATTTGAGAGATTCTCTAGTATATAGAAATAGTGGCGGACTATGGTGACACCTGTCTTGGAGAGGATGAGAATTAACCACTGAGGACTTGGCGGAGATTGAGGGATGAGATGATATAGATGAATAGTTTCAGGTCCTCAGTATGTGGGAATGAGTATGAACTACTATAAATTTTGATATGTTATGGATAATGATATGTAAATATTAATTTGTAATATATTTCATGCAGTTTATTTTCTTAAATTTGTCTGGTATATGAATTTGCTATTGTGAAAGGCTTTATCTTTGGAAATTTTGATTAATGGTTATAAGAAAAAATTGGTTATTCTTTCTAAAATTTTATAAAATTAATATATTTAAGATGAAGAAATGTACAGTGTTACAAATTGGTATCAGATCAGGCCTCTCCCAATACGATGTGGTTCCAGGACGAACTAACTAGTGTAATGTGGCACAAACAAGGAGCGGTTCCTGGCAAGCTTCTAGTAGTAAGAGACACGTGAATGAATCGAACAAACACCAGAATGAGAGGGATCTAGAGCATATGTAGATATGGGATTATACAATTGAGGATAGCTTCAAGGAATTGATTAGGACTACATGTACCAACAAAATACATTTACTTTTTGATAGCTTATCACTTAAGAACTCCAAAGTTAAACGTGCTTAACTTGGAGCAATTATGGGATGGGTGACCTTTTGAAAAATTTGCAGAAAGTATATGAGTGAGGACACAACACACTGAAAAGTCTTAAGTTGTCAAGCTCTTGTTCCATTTACCTGAATAATAGGTTTGCAATCTTAAGTTGTCAGGCTCTTGTTCCATTTACCTAAATAATAGGTTTGCAAAATTTGAATGCTTGTTGTCCTCTTGAGCAATGAAATTGCATGAACTCTAACCATCTTGGCAATGTAGCATATGATTCATCTCAGTCACCATATATTCTTAAAATCGCCTTTTGTTTTGCCTTCGAGGCCTTTTTGTATAAAATTTTATATCCAAATTGAGTTGTCATTCTTTCTTGAATTAGACTTATAGGTAATGATGGTTCAAGATTAACCATACCTACATAAAACACAACAACATAGGTAAGTATCTTTATTCTGAAAAGGCTTCACGAAATAAGATATTATGCAAACTTTCATTCATATAATAAAAACTTACCAATGATGCACGGATAAATCAAATCTGAATCTAGTTTGATATGGTCTTGAAATATTGTAAGGTTAAGACATGTATGCTTACCCGCACACCTTGTTATTTTTTACTTTATTAAATTTTTAAGCAATGATGCTTTTATTCTCCATGGACAACCATTTTTATGGTTTAAACACTTCACATATAATTTTGTTAGTTTTGACTCAATAACAAAATAACTTTAATATATTTTTATAGTATGCTGTTTTAAGGCATTTTTAACTTCATCTTTGGAGTTAAATAATAAACAAACATGTAACGGATCTCTAATAACTCATGAAATGTCTTTATTAATTTCTTCTACTTCAATTTCTTGGTCTAAGTGTTCTCAATTAATATAATTGTAGTATAGACATATATTCTAAAAAAGTATTTCACCTACACTTACATGTAAACGGATATTATTTATCATTATAAAAAATATACAATTTAATAAATATACTCTTTAACTAACAATACCTCTAACATTTTCTTGTAATAAATTTAAGTTTAAATTAAAATCACCATTAATGTATAGTGTAATGATAGTTTTTTAATCGCTGGATAAAGACTAATTCTGCCCTACATAAAGAAGCACAATAATTACACGTTATGATCTCATAGTTTCGAAACATAACCTAACGTGATAAAAAATTGTCGTTTTTTTTTTTTCTGTTTTATTCTAGTAATTAGTTCGTAAAAAACCATTAAAAAATGCATAAAGTCGCCGTGGGAGTGGTGGAGGTCGACATATTCATCGGTAATGGAGTCAGAGCGGGAAGTGTTGGTGCCTGTCTGGTTGGCGTGCCACCAGTCGGCGACGAGGGGAGGGTGCGATGCGGCGATATGAGTGTTCCGAGGATAGGGGGTTGAATTTGGACAAGCAGAGCAGTACTGACATGGGTTTGTGTTTTGGGTTTGTACCTCTGTCATGTGTGGGCACAAAGGAAGATATTATATTGCCAGGTAAATAAAAGAAGAAAGAAGTAAAACTATTGTTTAAAATTTATTTTACTCTTATAATCATTTAAAGGGTTAGTATCCTTTTTTACATTTAAATAATATTTAGAGTTAATTTTATATTAATAATTAATTAATTTTATATTAATAAATAGTAGATAATTAAAAATAATTAATACATTTTAATTTTTAAGATATTAAAAATCACAATTCTTAATTTTAAAAAAAATGATAAAAAATGAAGGAACCCTAAAAGATTATAGAATTTTTTTTATAAAATTAATTTTAAAATTTAAAATATTAAAAATAATTAAATGACCTAACAATAAAATTTTTACTATTTAATTCACCATTTAATAGAAGATAGCAGAGGATATGAACTAAATTATTACATTTTACATTTTAAAAGAGTAAAAAAAGTTAAAATTTTTATAAAGATTTATTTTAAAAAGTGATATTTTTGCAGACACTAAAATATTGATATTTTTATTTTTATTTTTAATTCGAAAGTGATGAAAACCGTCTAAGTTAATACAATTGGGATTATTTTCTTGCTAACTTTCTCACTAAATGACACCACTCTATTAATAAATAAGCATTATTTTTTCACTCCCCACGTTATTTCCCTTAAGACAAGCCTAATTCATTCATCTTACATGTACTAACGCGTCGTTTTACTCTAACCAAATCCGTGTTGTCACATGCCCCCTTCCAGCTTTGTTTGGTAGATCCTTCTTCAACTTGTTCAATCAAATACACTTCGCCATGTAACTAACTCTCAGTAGCAATTGCTGAAGCTACAAATCGCTCTCCTTTTCTTTCCCTCCACCCCTCATTGCATTCTAACCCTCTTCTTTTGAACACCAAACCAAAAAAATACCCGAAAAAATAAAAGATAATCCAAAATTTTGCACTACCCTCAACCCGGTTTCAACGATCTCACACACTCATGTTTCGGTTTCTTTCACTTGGTTCAAATATTTTTCAGTCTTTCACCCTCGCAGCGGGTGTAGAAGCCTTGCAATTGTTCACGTCCACCACCTATTCGACCATTGGCATAACCAAACCCAAGGTTGAATTAGAAGATGCTAGACACAAATGGAACGATGCCACTGAAGTTTTGAGTAAATGGGGTTGTAGTGACAATGATTTGACGAGAATATTTACCCGTTGCCCCTCATTGCGCAATGCTGAGCCTTCTCAGGTTCAATCTAAACTGTGCTTGTTAAGTGATTTGGGTTTAGGCTCAGCTGAACTTGTGAAGATTATTAATTGTAGGCCACAGTTTTTTAGGTCTCGGATTAGCCGTAATTTCGATGAGAGGATTGAGCATCTTATTTCGTTGTTTGAGTCAAAAGAGATGTTTCATAAGGCCATTGTGAGAAATCCTTCGCTGCTGCTAGTTGATGATCGATACAACTTTAAAGGTACGGTTGCAATGTATGAAAAGATGGGAGTTAAGAAGAGGGACTTGACTCAAATGCTGCTTTTGCGGCCAATGATTATTTTGAGGAGTTCGTTTGATGCTGAGAAGCTGGAGTATTTAGGAATGACGGGGCTTTCTGAGGATTCGAAGTTGTATAAGTATGTGGTGACATTGATAGGGGTATCTCGAGTGGAAACTATTCGCGAGAAGCTGGCAAATTTCGCAAAGTTTGGTATTTCTGAGAAGGAGTTATTTGAACTTGTGGGGAGGTCTCCATATATTTTGACATTGTCTACTGAGAAGGTTCAGAGGAACATGACTTTCATTTTGGGCACAATGAAGCTTGAGGCTAAGGTGGTCCTGAAGCAGCCAAATCTCTTGTATGCTAATCTGGATACTGTTTTGAAACCAAGGGTGCTTCTAGCATTGAAGTTGCAAGAGATGGATCCTACGTTGCGAATCATAGGATCCAAAATACTTAGTTCGCTGAGGATGCCAGAGCAGAGGTTTTTGAAGCAGTTTGTCAATTGCCATCCCAATGATATTGCCAATGAATTAATGGAATTCTATAGAAGTACCAAAGAGGTGAAAAGGTTGGCAGAGTCGTCGAAGAAGTCCTGTCATAGAGGATTCCCTTTCTGAGTTACTTTTTATGTTATGATAATAGTTTTGGACTTGAGATCCATATCCATTTTCTGGTTCATGTTGTTGGAAATTATTTTTCATGCTAATATGAATACTTTTGTATCTGTGATTCTTAATGAAGGTTTTTCCTATCTAGTAGAGTTTCTGGAAAAAGGTGAGCTGCTGAGCTCTAAATCAAGAAATAATATAGGCCCTTCATTTTGATAGCTATAATTTGAAGAGTGATCTCAGAGATATCTTGGATACTTGATGATGAAATGCTCTGGATTGAGAAGTTTTATTCTCCCTGCCTCAGTTTTTCATAGTTTATACTATCTTAAATCTTTCCAACATATAGGCAGGTGTCAAATATTGATGCAATTTTCTCCTGCCACCTTTTTATTTTTTGGCATAAAAATTGAATGCATTTTGGTTTTCTTTCCCGTGTTGACAGGAATACTACTATAGTTAATTAAATTTAAGCGTATGGCAGCAAAGTGGGCCTTTGCATTATCTATGTGCGTCAAGGATGTATTAGTTATTGTTAAAATATTTAGGGTGCGGAATCTGCATACTTAAAAACTATTCCTTGGCCTGGCTTTGGCCAGAACATTTGCCTAGCAACTTTTGTTTATGCTTAGTTTAAACTAATTTTTATACATATCACATATCAAACCTAGAGGAATGACATAATGCAAAAGGGAATGAAGTAAAAATTCAACAAAAAGAGTTGTTTATGTACCCATGATGAAATTTAAACCGGATCAATGTTAAAAAAGTTGTAGGCAAGAAGATATAAGGATTATCAAACTTGTGGGAATTGGGAAAGAGAAATAAAAACTCTAGAATGCTTTTTGTAAATTGTGGCACAAGAAAGGTAATATTTTATTCATAAAATTAATATTTATAGATCATGAATAACTTCAAGCGACTGTACTTGAAGATCGAAAAATTATCTCTTTTTTAGTTTACTTTTCTCTATGGCTTTGTTTATGATTATTTTAGTTCTTCTTTTTAGTATGAGTAACTAAGTCCATAGCTAAGGCTATAAAAACTATTTTTCATGAATCTATGGAATTTTGATGTTTCAATCTATATTTAGTTTCCATTTGTGAGTAGCTTTTATCCTATTGCCCATGATTATAATCTTAATTAATTATATCGTTAGGCAACTATACCTTCATTAGTTAATGTTGTGATTATGATTAAGAAACCTAAACACAGAGAGAAGAAAACAAAATCAACAGAATAATGCAATAACACGTAGGAGAGAGAGTTGTGATTGAGAGAGAGATAGAGAGATTCACATAGAGATTTATGTGGTTCACCCTCTAAATTTTGGGCGACATCCATGGAAGGAGCAGATCACTGACATATTATTAGAGTAATGTGTGTATTATTACAGCATAAGAGAATACCTTATATACAGGAGGAAAGACATGTATATAGGTAACTACCACAATAGATTGGTAATTGTAATAATTATGATATAGTCACTGAGTGGTCCTAAGGCATCTTTCAACAATCTCCACCTTGACTTAGGAACTCTAGGTATCAGAGGAAGAAATTTTTTTTTGACTTTACATCCTCTAGTCTCCAAAGACTATTTCCAAATATCAACATTGAACAGATCCAAATAGTGCATAAACTTGCTCTTAGGGACCGGTTTAGTGAACATCTCCCCTGGATTGTGCAAGGTGTTGATCTTCTGAACCTTGATCTTGTCTTCTGTCCTGATGAAGTGGTATCTCACATCAATGTGCTTGGTTCTGTCATGGTGTACTTGATCTTTATCCAAGCAAATTGCACTAAGACTATCACAAAAAATTAAAGCATGTTCTTAATGAACTCCTATGTCACTAACAAGACCTTTTAGCTAGATCCCTTCCTTGGTAGCTTTAGTGAGTGCCATGTATTCTGCTTCTGTTGTTGATAGTGTAGTGCCTCGAGTTTTGTAATCTATTTCATTATTGATATAATTGTGGAATTCTCATTGAATTTGCATTTGATGTATGTGAATATATGTGTATATGTGTAGATGAATATATATAGGTATAATTATGGATATTGATTGTGGATTGATAGCTGGGAAATTGATTGAGAAATAAGCTAGATGTGTATTGTAGGGGCATTTTTGCTTTAGCGAGAAGGCCTTAGGCGAGAGGAGTGTATCTATTGCGTTCTCGCTGTAGCGAGAGGGCAACAAAGGGGGATGCATTTCTGGGGTGCAGTCTCGCTGTAGCAAAATTTTGTAGAAATTAGAATGCGGATTCGCTAAGATTTTCGCTGCAGTGAGAATGTGTCACTATAGCGAGAAATGTCTCGCGAGAGCGAGGGTGTCGTAACTCCTAGGGTATGTGAGGGGTTTAGAATTCGGGAAGCTCATTTCCCACTCTTTCTCTTCATCCCTCTTACAATTCTCTCAATTCTCAGCTCTATTTCACTGATTAAACTGTCTCTAAAGCCGTTTGGGTGCAAGATTGAAGATTGTGGTTGTGTTTTGGACGACTAGAAGTGAGTTTTATGGGTTAGGGTTTTGATTTTTGTCCCTTTCTTCCATTTTCTCAATTTCTCATGTAATTCTTCCATGTATTTAGGATGAAATACTGTATGGGGGGCATTTTCTACCATTAAATTGTGTTGAGTTTTCAATCTAAGGTATGAGGAGATTCTACTCTATCTCATTATACTTAGAATTCATTTATTGTGTTATAGATTGCAATGTGATTAGGATAAAATGTAGGATGATGTGTATTTGATGAGAATGGTTGAGTGTGAGCATACGTGCCATGTGTGAAAGTAAATATAATGATGTGATTGAGAATGTGGGTGAATGTATGTGTAGACATGCTATTGATTGAAGTTGAACAATATGAAATGGGCAAAAATATGTGTAAATGGCATGTTGAGTGAGATTGTGTTTGAATTGGTTGGAAACTATGAATGGTTCAGCGATGTACTAGGGGTGTGAAAAATGGGGGCGATAGAAATACCTTGGGGAAGAGAGGATGGTAGTGACACCAACAGTAAGTGTAGGTGCATCACAGGGCACACACTCTCCTCCTAATTTGGTCTCTGACTAACACCTTTGCTAGGGACCAATACCGCACACATTATATCGCTGGAGTGAAGGCTATCTAGCGACTATCCATGGTATGAAACTGAGTAAGTCCCTGAGGTTGAAGGCATTAAGAAACTGTGATCACAGTGTCACAGTAAGCGTAACTGACATGTAGTGTGTGCATGTGTGTGTTTTATGTCGATTGTTTGATGGTGCAATGAGTGCACCCGTATGTGAATCGGAGTGGAATGATTGAAAAGTATTACTTTGTGTTTGTTGATGTTTGATATAAATTAAGTTAGTAAATATGTAAAAATGGGAAAAATGAGTTTCTCTGCTTGTGTATGATAGTGTAGAATACTCACCCTTACATTTATTTTTCAAGTGACTAAGACGATCAGCACCAGGCGCAGTAAAGGGATTGATGAAACTGCCATAGGACTTAGAAAGTTTATTTTTGGAAACTATGATGTATTTAAATTAGTCCTGTAGTAATTATTTAATTCAAAATTTTTA
This sequence comes from Abrus pulchellus subsp. cantoniensis, assembly GCA_024086825.1. Lineage (NCBI taxonomy): Eukaryota > Viridiplantae > Streptophyta > Magnoliopsida > Fabales > Fabaceae > Abrus > Abrus pulchellus. Next base: position 21,959,440 of record CM044056.1, read on the forward strand.
ATTCATTCTTACTTTAAAATACTTTATTGAACTATGCATTAGCAATCCTTTTAATGAAAATTTTATTATTCCCACTTGTTGGGAAATTTACTTCTTTGAAAAATTGAATTAAGATATTACAGTTAGAGCAACCGAAGGTTGTAGGGTTGCCTTCTAGCTGATCAGACATTGTCCTAGAGTGAAAGCATATCCTGTTAGAGATCTTTTCCCGTCTAGGTTTGCAACATAATTTGAATCTAATTAACCTGATATAAGGTGGCTTGAACTTGAGCCATAGATCAAGCCAACATCAGCAGTACCTTTTAGGTATTTGAATATTCTCTTGCTTGCTTGCCAATGCTGCTTTTGTGGTTGGTTTAGGTACTTGCTAACCACATTGACGACATATGCTAGGTCAGTTCTTGTGCATACCATTGCATACATGAGACTGCCTACAGCACTTGCATAGGGTACCTTAGACATGTAGTCCAAGTCCTTTTATGTTTAAGCCTTAGTAATTGATGAGAGTCATTCTTTTGTTAACAAGGGAGTTTGAGTGGCTTTGCATTTGCCATTCCAAACTAGATAAAATCTTTTGAATGTAATCCTTTTGTGATAAGAAGAGCTTCTTTTGAGATCTGTCCCTGTATATTTCCATCCCTAGGATCTTCTTAGCAGCTCTAAGATCCTTCATATCAAACTCTCCACTTAATAGGATCTTCATATTTTGTATGTCTGACATATTTCTTGCTGCTATGAGCATGTCATCTACATAAAGTAGGAGATATATCATAGAACTATCCTCCACCTTGTTATTGTAAACATAATAGTCATGGGAACCTTGACTAGTGATGAAATTATCAAACCTCTTGTACCACTGCCTTGGTGATTGTTTCAGCCCAGACAATGACCTCTATAGTTGACAGACATAATCCTCTTTACCTTGAACTACAAAACCTTCAAGTTACTTCATTAGAATATCTTCATCTAGCTTTCTATGGAGAAAAGCAGTTTTGATATCTAATTGCTCAAGTTCTAGGTTTTGAATTTCTACTAAAGTAAGTAGAACTCTGTTGGATGTATGCCTCACAACTGGTGAGAAGATTTCATTTTAGTCTACTCCCTCCTTCTGACTGAATTCCTTTACAAATAATCTGGCGTTGTACCTTATTCTCTCAATTTCTATTATACCAAGCTTCTTCATGAATATCCATTTACAACCCTACCACATGTCTTGCTCTTGGTAGCTTGATGAGCTTCCAAGTTTGATTCTTCTACAGTGGTTCTATTTTTTCTTTCATTGCTAGGATCCACTTATTAGAATTTATGTGATTGATTGCTTCTTTTGTAGGTGGCAAGTTCACTTAAGTCTATTTCTTCAGCTGTAATCAAAGCATAAGCAACCCATGTTTTAAAAGCCATATTTCTCAGGAGGTTTCCTATTTTTTTGTGGTCTTTGATATGCTTCAAATTCAACGTTTTCTTGACCACTTGTATCATTTTGACGTGAACCATTAGTATTGATATCTTCAGATTTTCCTTCAATTTGAGATAATTCAGATGCTTTGTCTGACATTGCATTATCTGATTAGAAGTTTTGCTATCTTTTCCTAAAATAGAAATCTCCAATCTCGGGTGAAACAAGTGTGACTCATCAAAGATAACATCTCTGTTAAGAATGACTTTCCTAATCCAAGTTTCTTAACTTGAAAACCCTTAAATACCTCTTAATTCGCGATATTCTCGCTACAGCGAGACCTTTTCTCGCTACAGTGAAAAGACCAGACAAAATTGTACTTTGCTGTCTATCATTCTCACTACAACGAGAGAGCATCAGAATGCCTGATTTTAGACGCTGATTTCTCGCTACAGCGAAAAATCCTACAACTTAAATATCTAAAACTCTCCTAATGTTAAGCAACATGCATTAACATCTCATACCAAATACAAAACTAATAAATAATAAAAATAGGGGTGTTACATAACATGCGAGAGAGAGAGTTATGATAGAGAAGAGAGAGAGAGAAAGGTTCACACAGAGATTTATGTTTGGTTCACCCTCTAAATTTTGGGCTACATCTATGGGAGGAGCAGATGACTAACTTATTATTAGAGTAATGTGTGTATTATTACAGCATAAGCGAAAACCATATATATAGGAGGAAAGGCATGCATATGGGTAATTAACACAACAGATTAGTAACTATAATATAGACACTGAGTGGTCCTAAGGCATCTTTCAACAGTTAATAAATCTATAGGATAAAACAAGACAAAGGATTAGGTGAACCAAACTAATCTTTCTCTTCCAATTGTTATTAAATTAACAAGTTCATAGGTGCTATATGTTTTCTTTAATTAATGTCTTCCATAATCATTAAGGATATTAATTTAGAGAAAAGAATATTAATATTGCATAATCATTGAATATTAATAGTATTTATATGAATGATTGATGATCACAAGAAAATCAAATTTAGAGTTAAACAGAAAAATAACAAATGATTGAATGAAAAAATCCATATGCCCTAGGTTCCTCTCCTATAAGTTCAACCAAGATGTGTGTTGGTTATTTGCTTTTATTCATAATTAATTTTATAATTAAATTCTGGTTCTTACTTAATTTCACATCTTTTAGGCTCAAACAATTGAATTAAAAAATTCTTAATAATTAGAAATTATCCTTGTGGGACGATATCTCGAGAACTTATTTTAGAATCATTTATTACTTCTGGATGAGTACACTTACATTCCAAACACTCTTAGAAACATTAATTCATTCCAATAGAATCTCTATTGGTGGACCTTATTGTTTCAAGGACATTAATTTTATTTTATTTTTGTTACGTTTTGAGCTTTCTGTAATTATTAAGAAGATAAATTTTAATTTTAATTTTAATTTTAATTTTGATATTATAAGAACATGGAATTTGAGGTTGAGTTATAGATTAATTCTAACATATCATTATATTTTGGAATAAAAAAATATTTAGAGAAAACATAACCAAAAATTTTCACAAAATTTTTATATTATTATTTAAACAAATTTATTGACTCACATATTAATTTTTAAATATACTTGCAAAGTTAAGTAATATTTTTAATTAACTTTAATTTCAACAATAATCATATGCTCAGTTTTAGTTGTGACAAAAAAGCACCAAGTGAGAGTGAACCCATATTCATCCTTTTCTTCCTCTATTTTTATAATATATATATATATATATAATAAAAAGCTAAGCGTCCCTATTAGCATTGGCCACATCTTCCTTCCTCTTTGATTACACTTTTTTTAGGATTGTTGTTTTAGTTTTAGTTTTACATGAGAAATTGATTTTACTTTAGTATTTTATGTTTCCTTTAGATAGATTAAGAGGATAATTAACAATATACACATTTCTTTTATGCTTAAATTTAAAGTGAGTTTTATTATTGTGCTAGTTGCCAAGATATAAGAGTTAGAGTTTTAATGTGGTCAATATAATCAAAGAAAATGCAATGCTTGGATAAACACTAAGATGGACACTTATTCTGCATGAAGTGAGATATAGAAAAATTCATACGTATGTTATGTTTATGTGTTTATGTTGTGTTGTGTTGTTCATTACAATTTTATTTTATTTTTTTTGCATCATTTCTACATTTAATCCTTCAACATTAATCCTCAAAATTGTAAATACCTTATAGATAATTCTTACTAGTATAATTTACATTTGTATTTTCTTTATAAACTTTATCAAATATTTAAAGATATATTATTGACTAATTGGTCAAATCTTCATGAGAACGATAACTTTCTATATTCATTAAAATGATTAGTATACTTGTCATAGTTGTTTATATTTATCAAACAAATAATTCAAAAGTAATCACGTTAAAAAGTAAAAGTCATAATACAAAATTACACCCCTACCCTCAAGCATAACAATAAAATCTAAGGATAAATCTATAGTTATGTTGTCAAGATAGACATGAAGCCATAGCCCCTTCTACCCCAATTAATTATTATTCAATCTAGTGGCAACACCACATGTTTCACAATCTTGCTCCATTTCCTCTCTCTTTCTCTCATTCTTCTAGGTAATTTTATTGCTTTTATTTATCTTTTTGAGATTTTGAAAAAGCTTTTATATCTCATTTATTTTTCTCTTTAACATAAATAATTTTGGAAGAAATTTTAGAGTTAGGGATAATTCTATAAAGATAAAAAGATGTTATTTATTGGAGAGAAAATTTTTATTTGAGTTCATAAGGTACGCTTACAACTCTACAATATAAAAATTAGTTATTAGCATGTTTAATTTATTAGAAGGCATATGTTTAAATTTTGAGTATAAAAATAGATCCAAATAATTTCCTAAAGCTTTGTTGCATTATGTCCAAATTCATTGTTCACTAGCTCTCTTGCAGTTCTAAAATAATTTAGGAAGCGATGAAGTAGTTTTTCATTGTTATGAGGTGATAGTGATCATAATGACATATTTTTATTATTATTATTTCCAATATTTGTCATGTATTATTGCCTAAAATTATATGCTTGGGAAAACAAGTCATTTATTGACATTATTTTATTTTTTTATGTTAGAGGAAATTTTTTTTATTAAATTTTTCATATGCACACTTTATTAGAGTACAAGTGTTGAAATGATAATTTTATTAATGGCGTAAATTTGTGAACTTTTGATCATGACCAAAGCTTTTGAAAAAAAGTTGAATAAATTTCTTTTAAAATCATGTGTTATAAGTAAATTCTATATTTGTGAACTACTCGTTTGTTATTTGTTTCTTCTTCTTTTTTTTTTTGTTACTTGTAGTTATTATGAATTCATTGAGTCTGTTTTGTAGCACTATTTTTTTTTAATTTTTTGTTTGTTATAGATTATGGTTAAATTGTGTTTTAATTTAAAAATCTTTGAATGATGTTTGTTGTAGGGGTCTCGCTCAAGTAAGATATATCTCACTCAAATAATACTAAGTGTGCTAAACTAGATGATTTCAAAGCACTCTTGCTCAAACAAGATGAACCTTGCTCAAGTGAGATAGGATAAAGTTGTCCCAACTGTCCTTTTTGTCTAGGCAGGATGAGCTTACTTAGGCGAGGAATCGTAAGAAAAATAAATAGCTCTCTAGACCCTTTCTCGCTAAGGCGAGAATATAACAAAACAAAAAGTGTAGAAAACCACTGTCTAATGTTTTTGTCCAGGTGAAATGGTATCTCGCTCTAGTAAGAATTAGTTCGCTCAAGCAAGAGAGCGCGAATTTGAAGGGTATTTAAGGAATTTCAACCCAGAAAACTTGCATTGCAATCCAAGTTACCTTTTCTCTCATTTCTCTTTGGACTCTCACTCTCTTTCCTAAAAAACTTTGTTTATTCCTTGAATCCGAACTTGGACGTTCAATCTGATCGACTCCAAGAAGAGCTTTATTCTTTGAACAATATTCTCTACAAAACTTCATTTTAAGATAAGGAGAGCTCTATCCCATCATTAAAACATAGTTAATATTTTGGGCTCATGAGAGTAATGTTGTGGATTCTTTGTTTTGTTTGAAAAAGTATATTTGAATGATATTATATAGTTGTGAAAAGTTGATCATATATGTTTGGTTGGTTTTAGATGATTGTATCATATTTCACAATATATGTTACATGGACTTATTCTGGAAGTATTTTGCTAAGCACGATCTTATTTATTTGAATAATGAGAATGAGATGAAAGGAAGTGTATGATGGGTACAATTGATGAAAGGAATTAGTGTAAATAGTTACAAAGATACACTGGAGTATAGAGTTTGGAGAAGATTAGGTAATCTAGGAGAAACGTAGAGTGGTGAACAACATTCGCGTACTTGCACACACTCTTTTTGAAAATGAATGCGTTACATGGCATCACACTCATTTCGTGCAATGACTATTTACCTATATGCGTAAGACCTCATGAAGTGCTGGAGGCATCGAATATCTGTGATCACAGTGCATGGAAAGTGTGTATTCGAGGGAGAGAATTATATGGAATTGTGTTTGAGTATGTATGCATTTGTGAAAACTATTAATGTACTTGTTATATGTTTGATGTTGTGATGTGTAACAATTTATTAGTCTATGCTCATCATTACTAAACATTTGAGAGAACAAGGATGACTGAATCTCAAAGAGTATTTAGACTAATAAATTGTCTTGTGAATTATAGGTTAAATTATGTATTTATAGAATATCAGTGATTGTGTTATTTTAAATTTATTGTAGACTATGATAATGGATCGAGTAATATTTCTACCCTAAAAATGACATTAGACTACAGTGTTCCTTTTTATTATTTTGTAAATAATAGGATCTATCACACCTTTAGTATCCATATTTATAAAGGGATAGTCAAAACCTCAGCAATTATGAATTATGTTTATACATTCCTTGATCATGACTATGTTAGAAAACCAACTCGGCTCACCTTAGACTAGGAGACTAACATTGAGATGGTGGCCAATACTGATAATCTTAGCGAGACTGAAGACTTGACTTTAGAGGATCTGACTAAGACAGAGGGTTGGCACGATGATGAGGACATGGATTGGGCCCTTAGCATTTTAGATATGGATAAAAACTGCTCTTAAAACTTAGTTTATTTTGAAATATTAATTATATATTCTAAGTTCTAATGCATCTTATTAATAGTGTAACACCTTAAATTTAATTTCAATTAAATAATAATTTCGTAAATCGGATAACCAAATTCTTCATAAAAGATTTGAAAATAAGTGAAGGGTTACAAATTAATATCAAATAACTGCTACAAAACTAGTTCAATTACAACAATTTCAAAATAAAATCTAAGTCTTATAGCAGTCCATCCGTCCCTTCACTGAGTTCGGTACTGATCGTCTTGATTACTTGAAAAATGAATGTAAGGGTGAGTACTCTACACTACCCAAAAACACACAATCTAGAACATTTTCAATACATTAAAACAAACACAATCACAAGCATCATTTCACATTCATAAGTACAATACATAAACCCATGCATATGCACGATAGCCACACTTACTGTGGCACTGTGATCACAGATTTACACCATGAATGGTTGCCAGTTACCCCCGCCTCACAAATACCATGTGGGCAGTCACTGGTCGCTCAGCAAAGATAATGGTCAGAGGTCTAGTCAGGAAGAGAGTGTGTGACCCGTGGTGCACCCGTTCCGCAGTCGGTGTCACCACCACTCCCTCTTCCTCAAGGTATTTCTACCGTCCTCATCTCCCACATCCCCAGTGTATCGCTGAACCATTCACAACACATTACAACGACGCTAACATGCCCATTCACACACATTTCATTCACACACGCAATATTCATACTTGCACATGACACACAGCCTATATTCAATTCACAGTACTCGGCACATAACCCATATTTTATTCACAATATATGGCACATGGCCTTCATTTATTCACAATATCATTAAGTCACCAATTATTGGCATTCCATCATACACAATTTTCCCCACGGGGCCTAACTATTCTAGCACACATCACATTGCACACCAATTTCCATCAAACACACGATTTCTACTCTCTATCTCAGCCATATTGCATTAATTAACAAAACACACAAGAATTACAATACATTTGAGATAGGTAGAGTCCCTCCTTACCTTGGACCGAAGACCCACACGCTAAATCCACCAAGAAATGCTCTCTCACACGGATTGCTGCCTAAACATATGAAAGAATTCCATGAGAACCCAAGCAAACCACAAAAACAAATAATGGGGTTGAAAAACGGAAACCATAATCATTAAAACTCACCTCTAAACATTCCTCACACGGATTCAACCTTCAATTAAGCTCTCGAACGGCTTTGGAGGCAATTAATCGGTAGAATAGGGCTTTGGGTATAAGAAGATCCAAGGGATTTCGAAGGGAGAGGGAGAAATAATCCTCCCCGAACCCTAACCCCCTTTAAATCCTTTTCTGGTCGAGACACGCCCTCTCGCTGCAGCAAAAATCTCAGACGAAACTGCACGTTAGTTTCTGCAGAATCTCGCTACAGAGAAATCCTCTCGCTACAACGATACTGTACCCAGAAATGCACCCCAAACTGTCGCTCTCTCGCTACAACGAGAAGGTGACAGTTTCAGTCCTTTCTCCCAGGGCCCTCTCGCTACAGCGAGAACAGTTCAGAATTACACCCTGAACTTAGGCACTTAGCCTATTTTCAGCCTATCCAATCATGCATACACATATATATACACACATCCACAACACATATGCAAAAATAATCACATACATATATATTTAGATTTATATAAATACAATAATTAATATTACAAAAATTTGGGGCGTTACAAATAGTATGTAAATATTAAACTTTTGTATATAAATAAAATTCAATACATGTATATTTCTCTATTGTTTTAGTGTAAATTTAATTATTAAGGTATAATTTATCTTTCATTATTTTAATATCTTGATATATTTTTATGCATGAACTTATTTATAAGAAAATTTTAATATTATCACATTTTCATACTTAATTTATGAAAAATTAATTCTTATTATTTTATTTTGTCAAAAATTATGATATAATTCTGATGTGATTCACCCTATTTATTTACTATTTGCATATCCTTAGATAATGAGATTGTTCTTGCTATTCTCAACTTTTTGTGGTTATTAAGAAGTTAAATGTTTATTTTAGTTTTGATATTATAAGAATTTGAAATTTGATTTGATAGGTTGTTGTTGAGTTATTAAATAATTCTGACATTATATTTTAAAATAATAAAAATACAACAAAAAATTATAATAAATTTTTTGTATTACTATTTAAAAAATTTTATTTTCTCGGGTATTAGTTTTTAAATATACTTGCAAAATTAAGTGATAATTTGAAGTTAACTTAGCTCAGCACAGGTCACATGCCCAAGGGTTGAGACAAAAAGGCGCGTTCTACAACGGATAGTCTCACACCTTGGCCCTGTTAAGCATAAATAACACCAAGTGGGACACTGTTCTCACGTAAACATATAAAGTTATGCGTTCTTTTTTTTACTCCTTTTTCACGCGCTTGTACTTTTAGCTATAAAAAATGCAGATGATTCCTTCCACCAATGCTTGTCGAGGCCAAGGAAGTTTTAAGAGCGAAGACATTTCACATCAGTTAGGAACAGCGAAGCTGAATAAGTTTTAAGAGCGAAAACGTTGACTCCAATTCCTTTCATCTAATTACCAATGTCATCCTCCCATCATGAGTGGATCTACGAGGTCTTCATCAACTTCAGAGGGGAAGATGTTCGTAACAACTTCGTTCCTCATCTCTATGCTGGCCTTTCAAATGCAGGAATCCACACTTTCATTGATTACAAGCTTCACAAGGGAACAGAGTTAGGCCCAGAACTAATGCGAGCCATAGAAGGCTCTCGGATAGCATTGGTTGTCTTCTCCAGAACCTATGCCAAATCTAGGTGGTGTCTTAATGAGCTGGTGAAGATCATGGAGTGCCACAGAAATTATGGCCAGGTTGTTGAACCTATATTTTACGATGTTGATCCTTCTGATGTGCGTAAGCAGAAGGGTGCTTTTGGAAAATCTTTGGAAGAACTTGCACGAAATACATACTCCGGGATAGAGATGTTAGATGCGTGGGGCAAGTGGAAGAGAGCACTCTCTGAAGCTGCAGATTTGGTAGGTTGGGATATCAGGAATTGCAGGTAAACTTATGTGATGCTGTACTATAGATGCATTTTTTGTACTGTAATTTTTTAATTAGAATTGAAGTGTTATTTTGTATCAAAACATATTTTAAGGTAAAACTCTAATTTTCAATTAATAATCAAGGCAAACAAATATTTATAAGGGTGCATTTAAGTTTTCCCAAAATAATACTCGATTTCTTTTATTTTACATCTTCACTTTAAAAAAAATTCTTCTATTAATATCCATTCAACCTTGATTACTATCTTTCACTTATGCTTTTATACATATATCTAATTCTTAAATATTTTTTATGTATTTATTATAATTTAACTAGAGAGAATCAATAATAGTGAAAGTCATACTAATGGTTAAGAATAATTTTAATATAAATAAGGATAATTATTACATTAATCTTTTAATTTATGTGCTATATCTGTTAAAGTGGACAGATAACATGAAATAGAGAGGATTATGGTTGTTTTATTTGAGAGTGAAACTTACGAGTTAATTTGATCTAATAATTTTTGCAATTAATTTATGCTCATTGTTTCTTTTTTATAATTATTATTGAAGGAATGAAGATGAACAAGTGAGAGATATCTTAAAGGATGTTTCGGAAAAATTGGGCCATACATTTTTGTCTGTTGCTAAATTTCCAGTTGGATTACAGTCCCGTAAGGAAGAAGTGATTGAGTTTATTGAAAATCAATTAACGGAAGGTTGTGTAGTGGGGATCTGGGGAATGGGAGGATTGGGCAAAACAACGACAGCAAAAGCCATCTATAATCAAATTTATCGCAGATTCATGAACAGAAGTTTCATTGAAAATATTAGAGAAAATTGCAGAACAGCTGACAAAGGGTATGCTTATTTACAAGGAAAACTTCTTTCAGATGTCCTAAAAACAAAGGTGGAGATACATAACGTTGCAATGGGGATAACTATGATCGAGGAAAGACTTTGTGGGAGTAGAACACTCATTGTACTTGATGATGTGGATGATTTTGATCAATTAAATTTCCTATGTGGAAACCTTGAATGGATAGGTTCAGGAAGTGTATTAATCGTTACAACCAGAAATATAAGAATGCTTGATTTCCTTAAAGCTAACCGTGTCTTTGAAATGAAGGAAATGGACAAAAATGAGTCCCTTGAGCTTTTTAGTTGGCATGCATTTAGGGAAGCAAAACCAAAAAAAAAATTCACCGAGCTATCGATAAATATGGTTTCTTACTGTGGAGGACTACCACTGGCTCTTGAAGTTCTTGGATCTCATTTATTTAAAAGGAAAGAGGAACAGTGGAACACAGTACTGTCAAAACTGAAAGAACGTACTCCCCAAAAGAAAGTTCAAGATATATTAAGAATAAGCTATGATGGTTTACAGAGTTACATGGAAAGGGAAATATTTCTTGACATATGTTGTTTCTTTATTGGTAAAGAAAGAACCTATGTTACAAAGATACTAAATGGCTGTGGACTACATGCTGATGATGGAATAGCAACCTTGATAGAAATGAGTCTCATCAAGGTTGAAAATGAAAACAAGCTTGCAATCCATGATCTGCTACGTGACATGGGAATAGAAATTATCCGTCAAAGTTCACCAAAGGAACCTGAGAAACGCAGTCGATTATGCATTCTGGAGGATGTCGTTGATGTGTTGACAGAACATAATGTAAGAACTTTCTCTGCTCACACCTTGCTTTTAATGTTATTTTGTAAAATCAGTGAGCCTTAACAATTAATAATTTGTTTGAAAGAAAATAATGATTAAGTGATATTTTAATTAATGTACCAGATAAAAGGAATATTAAGAACTTAGATAATACTTTTTTTTTTTTAATAAAATTTAGAATACCATTTTTTTAATTCTTATACAAAGAGAGAATACCTTTACTATAAGGAAGTGTTCAAAATGGTTGCTGTTTAAGGAAAAATAGTAAAGAGATTTTGAATGATCAACGAAACCATATATATTAGAACTTTCATCAATTCAAACAACGGTGATAGTTTATATATATTTCGTCTCTTCACAGATGTATTGACAAAGAAGTGAGTAAGAAGATATTGTTATAAAATATGAAAAGTTGATTTAACATATTTAAAACTTTAAGTCAATTTGTGTGTGTAGATATTCATTGTCTAGTATGATCATAAGCTCCTTCATATTTTTTAATGAATTACCTCAAATGCATTTGAATATGTATAATGTGAAAAATACAAGTTCGTTAAATTTCTGTTGGTTTTCAAATATACTTATTTTACAAATAGGTTAAGAATCTTTTTAAACAATATTACTTAAATTTGACATTTCATTAGTTCAATTGCGTTAATATAATAATTTGTTAAATTTATATTTCCAATTAGTATTATTTCCCTATATTATGTCTACAAATAGTATGTTGCTTGAAGATATAAGAATTTTTAAGCTAACTTATTGACAACTCAACCAAAGTGTTGAGTTAGATAAATAAAATATGAATAACGAATCTAAATGAGCAGCATCGATGTATGTTTTGGCTACTGCTTTTTTGTATTGCTTATTTGTTTTTTTTCAATGAGAAACCAGCAAAGGTTCACTTTATATTTTTTTTAATATTTTTACTCTCTTTATTCTGTAGGGAACAAAAGAAATTGAGGGATTGGCTTTGAAGTTGCAAACAAGTACAATTTGCTTCAACACCAAAGCATTTGAGAATATGAAGAGATTAAGACTTTTGCAACTTGATCATGTACAACTTTATGGAGATTATAAGTATCTTAACAAAAAGTTAAGATGGGTCTGTTGGCAAGGATTTCCTTCAGAATACATACCAATCGATCTTTATCAGGGAAATGCAGTTGCAATTGACTTAAAACGCAATAATCTTAAACTTGTGTGGAAGGAGCCCCAGGTATATATTATATTACATAACATTATATGGTTGCATTAATTTCTTCCTCCATTTCTTTCTCTAATTTTTCTTTTCAAAACAATTTTCTTGTAGTTGCTGGAAAGGCTAAAATTTCTCAATCTTAGTCATTCCAATAATTTGAAAAGCACCCCTGACTTTTCGAAGTTACCAAGTCTTGAAAAGCTCATTCTCAAAGACTGTCCAAATTTGTGCATGGTACACCAGTCCATTGGAGATCTCCGCAATCTTGTTCTGTTAAATTTGAAAGATTGTATACGACTCAACAATCTCCCAAAAAGTATCTATAAGTTGCAATCTATAAAAACTCTCATCATTTCTGGTTGTTCAAAGATTGACAGGCTAGAAGAAGAGATAGTGCAAATGGGATCCTTGACAACTCTATATGCAGACAATACAGCTATTAAACAAGTGCCCTCTTTGATAGTAAAATAAAAAAGCATTGGATACATATCCATATGTGGATACAAAGGATTATTTTTGGGAAAAAACAAACACAAGAACACAATTATCTAAAGTAAGCAGCGGAAACAATTCCCCAAACTTGCAAGAACCTGTGAGGAGCAACAACAATAACAAATGGCAGCAACAAACACAAGGACACAGAGAATTATTTACGTGGGAAAACCCTCTCAATGTGAGAAGTAAAAACCCACGGGCTCAAGCCAGTCAATCAAGCTCCACTATAATCAAATGAGGTTACAAGAGAGTCTCAAAATACTGCACAAATTCGTGCAAATAACCAGCTAATACAACCAAGCAATAAAGCCTAACCAAAGAGAGAAAATCTCACAAAACAGAACTTCTGTTCATATACGATTTCTCTCAGCCAAAACCTCCAATCAGCGATCCCAGCGGTCAGAACGAAGAAATATATATCTGGGAACTTCTGTCAAAGTTTCAGCTCAATCCAACGGTTGAATAAGTAGAAATAACGATTTCTATGCGGCTGGTCTGTGCAGAGTCACCAAAAATAGGACTTCTGTGCGAAGACAGTATCTCCAACTTCAGACCTCTAATCGACAATCCGAACGGTCAAAACAAAAAGCACCGTGTTACGAATCTTCTGTAAAATTTTCAGCCAGATCCAACGGTGAAATAATCGGATATCAGAGAATTGAAGCAACTGGTCTGGAGCTTCTTTTCTTCCCTCACTTCCCTTCTCTCTTTTTGATGCCTCTCACCGAAAATACTCACACTAGGCTGTAAAAATAGACTTCCCTCACCCACTACACTGACTTCTCACTCCCCTCAATTAAGTGTAGAAAAATGAGCTTGAAAATTTTGACTTTTGGACACATAGTTGGGAGTCCAACCCAACAATTCTCCCCCCTCACAACTATGTGGAGGTGACTATCAATCCGACGATCTGACAACAGTACTCAAACTTCCCTCTTGGTAGTGCCTTAGTCATCATATCAGCACCATTATCATCAGTATGACTTTTAGCCAACTCTAACAGCTTAGCATCCAAAACATCACGTATCCAATGATACCTTACATCAATATGTTTGGATCTAGAATGGAAAGTTGGATTCTTATCAAGATGGATAGCACTTTGATTGTCACAGAGCAACAAGTATTTGTCCTGCACAAAACCAAGCTCTTGCAAGAATTTCTTCGCCCATAGCAACTCCTTGCACGCTTCAGTAAGTGCAATGAACTTTGCCTCTGTGGTAGACAACGCTACACACTTTTGCAGCCTTGACTGCCAAGCTATAGCTCCCCCTGCAAATTTAATAATATAGCCTGAAGTAGACCTCCTGGAATCAATGTCTCCAGCCATATCTGAGTCTGAGTAACCTACCAAAGTAGGTTTATCACCTCCAAAACAAAGCCTCAAACTACTAGTACCACGAAGATACCTCAAAATCCATTTCACAGCATTCCAATGCTCTCTACCCGGATTTGACAAATCTATCGACCGTACCAACAAAGATGTGCAATATCTGGTCTTGTACATACCATTGCATACATCAGACTACCCACTGCAGATGCATAAGGAACTCTGCTCATGTCTGTCTTCTCAGCTTCATTTGAAGGACTTTGTTTAACACTCAGCTTAAAATGAGCCGCAAGAGGAGTGCTCACAACTTTAGCATTTTTCATTTGGAATCTTTGTAACACCTTCTCAATGTAGTGCTCCTGTGATAGCCAAAGTTTCTTCTCTTTCCTATCACGAGTGATTCTTATACCAAGAATCTTTTTAGCAGCTCCCATGTCTTTCATGGCAAATGATTCGCCTAGTTGCTTCTTTAACCTGTCAATCCTAGAAACATTTTTCCCAATAATAAGCATGTCATCAACATACAATAACAGGATAATGAAGTCATCATCAGGAAACTTCTGAACAAAGACACAATGGTCAGAAGTAGTCTTCTTGTAGCCTTGATCAAGCATAAAGGACTCAAACTTTTTATACCATTGTCTTGGAGCCTGCTTTAAACCATATAAACTCTTTCTCAACCTGCACACATAGTCTTCCTTGCCTTTAACAAGAAAACCATCAGGTTGCTTCATATAGATCTCTTCCTCCAAATTACCATGAAGGAAAGCTGTCTTCACATCCATTTGTTCAACCTCCAAATCAAAAGTAGCAGCTAAACTTAATACTGTTCTGATGGATGACATCTTCACCACAGGTGAGAAAATCTCATTAAAATCAACACCTTTTCTCTGTCTGAAACCTTTCACTACTAATCTGGCTTTGTACCTTGGAGATGTAGAATTACTATCTTGTTTCACCTTGAAAATCCACTTGTTTTCTAAGGCCCTCTTGCCCTTAGGCAACTTCATTAAGTCATAAGTGTGATTATCATGCAAGGATTTCATCTCATCTTGCATTGCATCCAGCCACTTTTTCTTTTCTTCACTCTCAATAGCCTCTTCAAAACACTCAGGTTCTCCATTATCAGTCAACAACACATAATCTTTAAGATCATACCTTTTAGATGGTTGTTTTGGCCTCATTAGACCTTCAGGTGGAACTAGTGGTTGTTACGGTGCATCACCAAGATCATCATCATGTTCCCCTTGATCACCATCAATCGGAACCTCTAATCCATCTCCAACCTCGCTGGTCATCAACATCACCATGTTGCTCTTCATTCGAGAATTAGTCTCTGCATGATCCAGATTGTGAACAGTGCAACCATATTGGATTACCATCACTGATTACTATCTTTCTTGAGTGTAGTCTTTTCCACTTTGTCAATATCTTCAATGGTTTGATCTTCCATGAACTGCACATCACGGCTTCTAACAATCTTCTTTTCAATAGGATCATATAACTTGTAGCCAAATTCATCCTGACCATAACCAATAAAGATACATTGCCTTGTCTTCGCATCCAACTTGGATCTTTCATCCTTTGGAACATGAACATAGGCCTTGCAACCGAAGACACGCAAATGATCATAGCTCACATTCTTGCCAAACCAAATTTTGTCTGGCACCTCAGTCTTCAAGGCAACTGCAGGACTAAGATTAATAACATGCACTGCCGTAAGCAAAGCCTCACCCCAGAAATGATTAGGCAACTTTGCTTCAGAAAGCATACACCTAACTCTTTCAACCAAGGTCCTGTTCATCCTTTCAGCTAAACCATTCAGCTGAGGTGTTTTAGGAGGAGTCTTTTCATGTCTAATACCCTGCTGCCTGCAATAAACATCAAAGGGTCCACAGTACTCACCACCATTGTCAGTACGAATGCATTTCAGCTTCTTGCCAGACTGCCTCTCAACTAAAACATGAAATTCTTTGAATTTTTCAAGCACTTGGTCTTTTCTCTGCAATACATAGACCCATAGCTTCCTGGAACAATCATCAATAAAAGTAACAAAATAAAGTGCACCACTAAATGACTTTACCTTTAATGGGCCACAAACATCAGAATGTACTAATTCAAGTAACTCTGACTTCCTGGAGGGAGGATGCTTCTTGAAGGATACTCTGGTTTGTTTACCAGCCATGCAATGAGAACATTTCTCCAACTCTACATTCTTTAATCCCGAAAGAGCATTCCTTTTAGCTAAGCAATTAAGCCCCTTTTCACTGATATGACCAAGCCTTCGGTGCCACAAAGATGACTCCATGTACATAGCATTCACACTCTCTTTAATAAACAAAGCTTTAGTCCAATACAGTTTAGAATGTTTCTCCCCTCTGGCCACAACCAAGTTACCTTTGGTGAGTTTCCACTTTCCAGAACCAAAGTGACTGTCATAACCACAATCATCAAGCAAAGGCACAGATATCATATTAAAGCGAACATCAGGAGCATGTTTGACTCCTCTAAGTAATAACTGCACTCCCATGTTGGTTTGCAAGCAAACATCACCAACACCAATCACCTTAGACACACCATCATTACCCATCTTTAACACTCCAAAATCACCAGAAGTGTAAGATGTGAAGAACTCCTTCCTTGGTGTAACATGCAGTGTAGCACCACTATCAACTATCCACATGCTCTCATCAGATACAAGATTAACAGACTCATAGTCACGAAGAAGAACAAGATCATCACCTCTAGTAGTAGTGACACGATCATCATCATCATGATCCTTCTCTTTCTGCTTGCCCTTCTTGCCTTTGTTCTCCTTTTTCCAAAGAAAACAGTTCTTTTGGATGTGCCCTGTTTTGTGACAATAATAGCACTCCACATTCTTGTATCTTGACTTGGACTTACTCCTGCTCTTTTCTCTACCACCCTTCGGTTCCTTTTTCTTACTTCTCCCCCTATTTTCTGTGAAAAATACCTCGGACTGAGATGAAGAACCCTGTGCCTTCCTTCTCATCTCTTCATTAAGAGCACCACTCTTTGCCATTTGCAAAGAAACAACACCATTAGGAGCTGAGTTTGTAATTGAAACCCGAAATGTCTCCCAAGACTCAGGTAGAGTATTCAATAGCCATAGTCCCAAAACCTCATCATCAAAGTTGATACCCATTCCGGACAGTTGATCTAGGAGCCCTTGAAATTCATTCAAGTGATCTGAAATAGAAGAACTCTCCCTGTACCTCAAATTCATCAGACAATTCAACAAATACAATTTATTGTTCCCTGACTTAGAAGCATACAAGGATTCAATCTTCTCCCACAAAGTTCTAGCATGTGTCTCATTAGCAATGTGATTATATACATTGTCTTCTACAAATTGCCTAATAAAACCACATACCTGCTGATGCTCAAAAATCCATTCTTCATCAGACATATTTTCCGGCTTCTGAGTAGTAAAGACTGGAAGATGCAATTTCTTCACAAACAACAAGTCTTTCATCTTGCCCTTCCACAAATGATAATTAGTACCATTCAAAGCTACCATTTTTGTATTTGCCTCCATCATTCAAGCAAGTCAAATAATCCCAAAACCAGAGCCCAAAGAGCTCTGATACCACTCTTTTGGGAAAAAACAAACACAAGAACACAATTATCTAAAGTAAGCAGCGGAAACAATTCCCCAAACTTGCAAGAACCTGTGAGGAGCAACAACAATAACAAATGGCAGCAACAAACACAAGGACACAGAGAATTATTTACGTGGGAAAACCCTCTCAATGTGAGAAGTAAAAACCCACAAGCTCAAGCCAGTCAATCAAGCTCCACTATAATCAAATGAGGTTACAAGAGAGTCTCAAAATACTGCACAAATTCGTGCAAACAACCAGCTAATACAACCAAGCAATAAAGCCTAACCAAAGAGAGAAAATCTCACAAAACAGAACTGCTGTTCATATACGATTTCTCTCAGCCAAAACCTCCAATCAGCGATCCCAGCGGTCAAAACGAAGAAATATATATCTGGGAACTTCTGTCAAAGTTTCAGCTCAATCCAACGGTTGAATAAGTAGAAATAACGATTTCTATGCGGCTGGTCTGTGTAGAGTCACCAAAAATAGGACTTCTGTGCGAAGACAGTATCTCCAACTTCAGACCTCCAATCGACAATCCGAACGGTCAAAACAAAAAGCACCGTGTTACGAATCTTCTGTAAAATTTTCAGCCAGATCCAACGGTGAACTAATCGGATATCAGAGAATTGAAGCAACTGGTCTGGAGCTTCTTTTCTTCCCTCACTTCCCTTCTCTCTTTTTGATGCCTCTCACCGAAAATACTCACACTAGGCTGTAAAAATAGACTTCCCTCACCCACTACACTGACTTCTCACTCCCCTCAATTAAGTGTAGAAAAATGAGCTTGAAAATTTGAACTTTTGGACACATAGTTGGGAGTCCAACCCAACAATTATCACGTAATGTGTTTCCTTCTATCATTTGGTCTTGGATGTCACCTACAATTAATCCCCTATCTCAAATCCATCCACTTTGGGCTATGTCATCATCGTTAGTTTCCATGGATGTGCAAGCAAGCAATTTGAATGGTCTAGCTCCAACGCTTTGCATCCCGTCAAAACTTCGAAGTGTTTTGGTTCAATGTGATATGGAAATTCAGCTATCTAAAGAATTAAGAACAATTATGAATGACATATATGGTGCAAATTTTATTGAAGGAGTAGCATCTACATCACAAATCCCAGAGCATTCATTGAGGTGTAATTTGATTGCAATGGGAAGCTGCGGAGAGGTCTTCAATATCCTCAAGAAGAGCACACTAAAGGTTCTTTTTCGATGTCTCTATGTTCTTACCTTTACCATTCATTTTTTCTGTTAATATAAGGGAACATGAAATAATCTAGTTGAAAATATTGAAAGGAAAGTTAAATGCTTTCCCTTATCCTATTTCAACATTCAGTAAGGCATCTTGTCAGGCTCATACACTACACTAGGAAATTTATTTCCAAATTGTTCTTGTTAAGCTTTGCTTGACATTTGTTGTATTCCCATTGATTATCAAATTACAATTGAACCAACAAGAGACTGCTTCGAGCGATACATTTTTGATTTCCTTCGAGTATGATCTCAAGTTCAGACTTTGTTCTTAAAAAAAATCCAATATAAGGAGTGTTAACTCCACTAGGTTGTGAATGTCCTTGGTTCAAGGAGGATTGTTTCTTATGAAGAAGCCATATATAATGTGAGGTCGACTACATGATAAGAAAATGCTATTACACTGTTAAAAACTAAATTCTCATAAAGTATTATTTATTATTCGATATGTTTTAATAATGTCTTCTAAAATTCTTCCTTGTTTTTTCTTGCCCTTTCTATATAGACTAAATGTCATGTTATTCACTCTCCTTCCTGTCACTTCTACTGCATTTTGTGTACGTGACCAAATTATTTTGAACAATTTTTCTATCATCTTTTTTACTATAAATATTTGAATATTCTTGCTATACATTAATTTATTATCCTATCATTTTGTATATCATCACTCATTCATCTTAACATTTTCATTTATGTTACAACACTTTATTTTATTTTATTTTTTGTTATTTTTAGAATCTAACATTGACTACCATATAAAATAGTTGGTTGTATAATAGTATGATAAATTTTTCTTTCATCTTGATAAATACTTTACAATCATAATAACTCTTGATACATTTCTTCATTTTTACCACTTTACTTGTATTTTATAAGTAATATTTTTATTAATTTTTTATCATTTTGTAAAATCAATTTCAAATACTTAAACATGGAAATTTGTAGTATAATATCATCTCAAATTTTAATTTCTAATGCATGGTTCTTATCTTATCCTTTTGGTAAAATTGTAATGCATATATTCTATTTTACTTTTACTTAATCAAAAAGTCTTGGATTTTAAACTCTCTCTCCATAACTCAAGTTTAAAATTAATATTTTTTTTTTATGTTAAGAGCATACATTAAAGAATAATCTTTTGTATATCACTTATAAGTATAAACACATCTAAGACTAGGTTAAATATGTAAGGGCACAATGCAAAGCCTTATTGTAAATCTATCTCTATAGAAAAGTTCTTAGATATGTCTCTAGGAGTTCTCACATGTGTAGTTACTCTCTCGTACATGTCTTGTATAACTCAAAGATATATTACACATGCTTATTTCCTTTCTAAAACCTTCCACAATATCTCTCTTGGTCTCAATCACTTACATTTTTCAAGTCAATAAAAATCATATACAAATCTTTTCTTTTTGTACTAGTACTTTTCTATCTACATTCATATAAGGTATATAACTTTCGTTATAAACCTTCTTAGCATAAAACCAAATTTATTATCTACAATATTAGTTTCTTCTCTTAGTCGATATTTAATTACCTTTTTTCACAACTTCGTAGCATGACTCAAAAATTTTATCTCTATTCATATAATCCTAGATATCACTCACGTTCTTGTATACAAGGACCCAAGTTTTCTTTCTCTATTCATCTAACATTATTCTTAGATCTTAAAATATTCCATTAAAGAAAATAGTAAGTCACCCACTATACATTTCTAAACTTCAATAGGAATACTATTAAGGTTGACTATTTTATCATTATCCGTTCTCTTAAGATCTTATTTTACTTTTCTAACTCAAATTTAATTGATAATGTCAAATTTAGATTATTTATTCTAATTTCTAATTTAGTTTATAGTTAAAATATTTATAAAAATATCATCAGGAGTGATCTATGTGAATTATGTTTTAATAAGTTTTACGTTAACTGCTAAAGGCTGCACACAACCCTTCATCTTTACCAGATCTTGCGACCGACTATAAGACCATAGGTGGAGTTTTATGAAAAATCTATATCATCTAGAGAAGAAAAGATACAAATGAAATATAATCTGAAAAACCTGCTGTGTGACGAAAGGAGAAATGCATCCTAATGTTCTGCTGTTGATGGATAAGCCAAAGAACTGTTAACTAAATTTGTTTCAATTTATTACTATGACCATATTTTCGGTATACAATCTACCATTGTTATCTTAAAAATGCCCATTTTGGAATTTGAAATGACAATACAATGTCTAAGTTTTTCTATTCATGTTACAGGGATTGACAACTACCGAATCTTTGGATGCTTTTCTCCCTGGTGACAACTATCCTTATTGGTCGACCCATACGAGGGAAGGACATTCAGTGCCTTTCAGAGTGCCTGGGGGTAGTAATTGTTGCATGAAAGGAATTACTTTGTGTGTTGTTTATTCATCACCCCCGGAAATCACAGCAGATGAAAGCCTTGTTTGTGTCTTGATGGTTAATTACTCTAAGCACACTATCCAGGTCTGCAAGCGAGACACAATAACTTCCTTTAATAATGAAGATTGGCAGGGTTTAACATCAAATCTAGGACCTGGTGACAATGTGGAAATTTTTGCAGTTTTTAGACCTGGTTTGACTGTTATGAAGACTGCCATCTATCTAATATATGATCAACCAATTGCTGTGAAAATAGAGCCATCAAGTACAGTGATCTTGCAACGATCACCTAATGGGAGAATGGAGCTATCAACTAATGTGACAATGGATCCATCACCTGAAGTGAATGAGCAGCCATCACCTCACATGGAAAATTCATCCTCGAAGCCAAAGAAAAAAGTCCACACAAGACTAAGAAAGAGAATGGGAAAATGTTTATGCTTGAATAGAGATGTTATTCATGAATCAGAATAAAGGTTTCAACAAATTTTTTATTCAGCATGCCATTGTCATAATGTAGGATTTTGTTGTTTTTCTCGTTTTACAATATTTTCTGGGAAGGAGGGAACAGTGCTATGTTGTATTTTGACAATGGAGAATTCACGTGGCTATTGTTTACTTTAAGGTTAAATTAAAAATTTCTTACACTTTTCAATTTCCTCCCTACATGAGGAAGGTTAAGCAAATTTTATCAAGAATTCATTTTTCATTATCTTGACAAAGCAAGGTGTCATGCCATACAGTTGCTAGGAAATATTTTATAGAATACAATATTCTTACTTTGAGCACAACTTTAAAATAACTTCTTTATCAGTATTGGGTAATGTTCAAGGGGAAAAGTAGGCATTTGGTAAGTAAAATGTCTTCATTGGTTAATTATATTTTACCATCTTATGATTACAACTAGTGAACTGTGGATCTTTGTTTAGTACCGTAAATTTAGAATGGGATCGTCAATGCGCGCTTGGGAAATTGTATCTAAAACAACTAAGTATAATGATATTTGCAAGTATAGAGAATGTTACTTGGTGTTATTAGTTTATTGCAGATTTATGTGTAAAGTATGCTTACACTGTCGAATGTTGTTTCACCTCTTTTAGCTAATAAGGAAGATGTAGTTTATTGAATGATGTACAATAATCTTCTACCAATGCCTAACTCTTGCTTTAGTATCTGACTGATAGTCTGAGGAAAAATCTCCTTTTTTTCTTTCTTTTTTTGGTCGAAGGAACTTTCTCCTTTGAGAAGGTCAAAATCACTAATATTTATTACGGCTTGATATTTTTGCCTTCACTCTTGCAATAAACTGGTATCAACGTCGAAACTCATTGCACACGGATAAAGAAAAACTATTTCAACTTTAAAAATAACAGAAACCAGAGCAAACATATAATAACAGATTCAAAATTATAATTAGGAATTGCCTGTTGGTTCTATTTCCGATTCATAACTAGAAAGTTTCTATGGTCTTTTGCTAATTTGGGGCTAAAATTCCAGAAATTAGAAATGCCAAAATAAAAATAAAGCTTGATATTATTAGAAATGTTTAAACAATATCATATTGCAAAGCAGAAACATAAATGACTCCTGTGAATGTGAAAAATATATTGAGTTAGTATTAATTATTAGTCAATTTAATGAAAATTTGAGAATTGTTATTCTATTATTAATGAACATTAAAAAGTACGAAATAATCTGTTATAAAATGAATAATTTTTATGTGGTTGAGGAACATATGATTCTCGTCACTCGTGATAACACACACTACATCGTAAGATAAAAGAGTTGTTCATATCATTTTAAAGAGCAGTTTGTTTCACTTTAAAGAGTGATTTGAACTACTCTTATAAAAGGCACTATGCAAATTCGCTTGCTTATAATTTAGTACAGGACATACTAATGCTAGCAGAGGAGTGCTGCATTTTATTTCCCCCCATTCTTTTACTATTTTTTGTAATTATTCTTCATAATTTGACAAGATTTATCTAAGTTACACTGTTAATATTTTGCACAATAAAATTTAAGAGAAATTTAACTATTTAAAAAAATAAAATATTAATTCAAATGATAAAATAAGTTAAAATTCTTTAAATAAAATGGTAGAATTACAGTTTATCACAATTTGAAGATTAGAATGCACATCAATTCAAATATAGGAACCAAAAGAGTATTTATGTTTTTAAAAAATTAAAGGTAATATGCTAATATAATTTTTAATAATATATATAAAAGAATATTTCAAATGAGAGGCGAGAGATATTAATAACTATTAGATCAAATAAAGAGCTTAAATTTTGATGTTGCTAATCCGCTATCCTCTTTTTTCTTTTTTTTATTATTAATGTCTCTCACCTTTCATAATAACAAACTTCTTTCTTATGATAAATTGGGTGAATAATAGGAATTTAACAAATCCAGTGTCTCACATCTCCTGAAAAGAAAAGAACAAATGGATTTGAGTAAATAGAGAAATAAATACAATAAAATTAAATGAAAGATAAATAATTTCAAAATTTTCAGAAATTTTCTCTATTTTTATTTTTAAGTAAAAGAGTCTAACCAATACTAATTGGATTTATCAGTACAAAGAATTATTTTGAAAAAAATAATTTTGACGAGTATTAAGTATTAGTACACCGAGGCCCATTAAATATTAAGTATGAGTATGTTTGATGAAATGAAATATTTACCCAAAGATCATTTTTATTGGGTATAATTTATTGAAAACTATCAAAATATAAAAAATATATATTAATTTAAGAGTGTGAAAAAATAAGATCTATATAATTTTGTAATTTTTAATAAATTATAATCAATAATAATAGGAGATGTGTTAAAGTGAATGTAGCAGGAAGCCAAATCTATTTTGAGAAATCACAATCTCTTAGGGTATGCTTCGAAGAGAGTTTTTGGAGGGGAAGAGAGGGGAGGACTTATTTTAATATTTTAAATAAATATATTTAAAATTAATAATTTTAAAAAATAAAAGATATAAATTAATATAATAACAAAAACTTAATGTATTAATAATATATTTGTCATCCTAAATAATATATAATTCTTTTAGTATAAAATTAAAAAATAAGCCCTCCCCTCTCTTCCCCTCCAAAATCCCTCTCCCAAACATATCCTTAGCAAATGAATAACTACTTCTTTTCCATCATTACTATGAAGACAAGTTGTGTTCGTAACTAGATTCCTTTCCAAAGCTATTAATCTTCACGATTCTGTTTTTGTTGTATACCAAGGTTATTCCTTAGCCAGTTATTTGCTACTAAACCACTTCATTAGTGTTTATTATTTGGTGTTGTAACACTTTATAACCATAGTTGCTTTAATAATATTTTTAAATTTGCTTTTGATAAAACAATTTATGAACACTTGATCCAATTATCTTTGAATCTAACTATAACACCCTCATTTTGTAATTTATTATTATTACAAATTATGTTAGTTGTTTGTGCATGTTATTTGAAATTAGAAGTGTTTAATTGATATGAATTATAGGATATCTCACTGTAGCGAGAATGAGGCGGTGAAAATTAAACTTCTAGAGCCCTCTCGCTATAGCTAGAATCTCTCGCTGTAATGAGGAGCTCTCGCTGTAACTAGAATGATAGATAGCAAAGGAAGAAAACTTCTGATTTTTTCGTTGTAGCGAGAACTACTCGTTGTAGCGAGAAAATCACAAGTTTGAAAGATATTTAAAGAACTCTCGCCCTAAAAACTTCATTTTTAACCAAATCACCTATCCCTCTCCATCCTCTTCGTTCTTTCCCTCTCACTTCTCAGAGAAAATCTTTAATAACTTTGGATCTCTCTTGGATCTGAGCTCAAATGTCTATTTTACTCGAATCTAAGTAAGTTTCTGGAGCTCATCCTTTGAATCTCGTTCCTATTTCTCTTTTCTCTCTTTCATAATAGAAATTTACCTTGTAATGTTAGGAAGAACTCTAGTCCTTGAGTAGTATTTTTAGTCAAGACGTGGAGTTTCTCCCGAGAGCACACAAAGAACTTGGTTCTTGAGATCCATTTCCAAGTAAGGGAAGTTACTCCTGAACCCTATTTTCTACGTAAATATGTTTATTAATCATTAGAGAAGAGGGTTATCTTATTTTAAAAAGTAAATCCATAAAGTTTTCTTGAACTATATAAGTTTGAAATGGATTTTTGGTATAAAAGGTTTTTGATCTATTTAAAATCACTTGAGATGAAGTTTATCTTAAATAGTCACGAGTAAGAATGAGTTAAACAATTTTATAAGTAAGTTACTATATTCTTTATATATGTGTTAAATGGTAAAAAAGTGGAATATAATGAACTTTATGCTAGAAAATTCTATTAAGACTGAGAGAATGTGATCTCCGGCAATATATTCTGAATTGCACAATTTGGGCTGAGTCAGAGGGTATTCGACCCTCAGCATATTGTATGGAATTGTGTGATAATATGTTATTATTTTGTAAACATGTGCTTAAATGACCGAACATAATAAATGTATTGGACCTGTAATGATATGTGTCTGCCTTATGATTATATGTGTAATTGAAAATAATGAATGAGATCAAGTATGTGAATTGGAGATTTTATATGTTATCAAAAGAAAAGAGAATTATGTGATATGATAAAGTGATGAATATGTGTAAAGAAAGGAATAAGGAATACTAGTGCGTGTGTCAAATACACTGATTGGTGCGCTTATGATATATGCATTGTAATACACTAACAGGTGAGATTATAACACATATGTTGTAGTACATCGATTAGTGTGTTTGCAACATATGTGTTAGAGTAGTATAACTTGATGTGCCACTGTTGAAATACTGTATGGATAGTTCAAGGATATATTGGGGGTATGGGGTCTGAAGTTGAATATGAAAATATGGTGAAAATGAAAGTGGTAAATGCGGTTCATTGATGTGTACACGCTGTAAAAGTGGGATGCATTTACAGGCTTCACACTCATTTCATGGCCGAACTCTTAACTATACCTTTGCTTGGAAGACTATGAACGCACATGTTGTATCCGTGTATAGTTTGACTTACCATAGACTATCTATGTTGCGTAAATCCTTCATAATTAAGGAAAGTACGTTGGCAGCAAGTTAGGGCTCCGAGAGTACCTAGAGTACCGTTAATTGATGAGATGTTCATATTTGAGATGAATATAGTGGTATGAAGATATGGATTGGATAATGATAATTGGTTAAATATGGAGTAATATTCACGGATAACTTTCATTTGATTGAAATTGTATGATTAAGTAAAGTGGCATGAATTTGGACATTAAACTTAAATGGGTTAATCAAATAAGAAATGAAATACGTATCAGTAAATACAATAATGAAAGATGTATATGAATGATTTTGTTTGGTTAAATTTGTTAAGTATGGAATATTGTTGCTCGGTTACCTATTGTATTAGAAAATATTTTTGTATTATTATTTATTATTCTATAAAATAAGAATTTTAGTGGGGCAAAGGATGCTCACCCTTATAAACTCTTTCAGGTAACGAAGCGATAAAAAGGAGATTGATCTATTTTAAGATCATACTCACAAGGGATAGTAGGAAAAAGACTGCTCTATTAAAACCGGTTATTTTGAAGAATGTAATTATATTAATTAAGTTTTTAACGAGAGTTTGAAGTATTTTAATAAATCTATTATAAATAACAATTCAAAATACGTGTCTAATATTTAATAATTAATTGTTAATAAAAATATTAATTTTTTTGTAATTGTAAATTGATAATATCAAAATTATATTCTTAATTCTATTACAAACAAGATTTATATATATGAAATTTTAAAATTTTTTTCATTTTTAATGATTCAAATTTACACGTATAAATATCCATTCATAAATTTCTACTTATTTTAATCATATCATATACATATATTTCTATTTTTTTTTAAAAAAAATTATATAAATAAATTAGGGATATTACACTAACTCTGGTAGAAGCAAAGTTCACCAAAGTCATGAAAGTTAGCGTTGTGTTAAATTTTTTAATTATGTAATTATTAAGAACTTTGAAAGATTTATGACAATTATTTTGGTCAGAATTGCACTAGGCAACAGATAATGGTGCGTGATTTTCTTGTATTGAAATTCACAACGTGGTTACTTAATATTACTTTTTATCCATTTTAACTACCTCACAACAATTAAAAAAATAGTTAACTTTGTTAATGACATAAAATGTATCAACAGTTTCGATGTTTTTTCTAAATCTATCCTTAGAATGATGTGAACTCGTAACAAATTGCCTCATTCATTACTTTTTCTTGTCTAAGGATATTAAAAAAATTAATGCAAACAACAACTTGCAATAAGTCTCATGAAATTAGTATATAATTTTTTTTAAAGAGATTATGAAAATATAAAAAATTTTCAAATTAAAAAATGTCATTGACAGTTTTTTGATATTTTAAAAAAATTATTATTTTTTAAGAAATCTTCATTGATGCCTTTTTAATTTTTAAAATTTTTAATTTTTTAAAAATTATCACTGATAATTTTTAATATTTTATAATTTTTAATTGTTTCATTTTTGAATCTATATATCTGCATAAAAAATTAATATTTACGATTTTTAAACATTATATTTCTATAATTTTTTAAAACCTACTCATCTAGGTATTACTAAATACCATAGTTGGTGCATTGCTGGGATTAGCGTGTCTGCAAATTGAGGTAAGTAAAAGTAATGTGCTACAATGGTGGTTGTCCTATTTAGTTGAAGAAACTTCATGCCTACAGTAGACTATGTAGGCACGAAAGTGATGAAACATTTGTTTATTCTAAAATTAGCTAATGTATAGAATGAGAAAGTAAGAGTTAATTATATTTATAAATAATTTTAATTCAAATTAAAGGTAGATAAACTTCATTTTCTTACTTTACACATTTATTAAGTTCAATCTACGATGAAATTTACCCGTAATGAATTTAAGGACTGTGTAGTGAGCATCTTGTTTTAGCTGACCCTCTCTCTCTTTTCTTGTTTTGTCGGTAGATGGATGGATCATGGGACACCTTTTTTTTTTAGAAAAAAAAACTTTAATTTATACTTGTTTTTATATTTTTATTTTTTTAACTTCATTTCTTACATGATTGAATCAATGCATTTATAATACTCAAAATTCGTTGTGTTTGGACAAGATAATTTAAATTACATTATTAAATATTTTTATTTTAAACTATTTTATTTAGATAGAATAATTGAATTGTTTTCATTTAAAATATTTTTGTTTAGGTAGAGTACTTAGATTATTTACATTCTTTGAAAAAAATAATATTATTACTATATCTAATAAAATTAATTAAAATATAAAATTTAAATTATTAAATTAACTATGACTAATAAAAATATAAATGCAACGCATAATATAATAGTAATTCTACAAAAGATAAATAAATTTATTTATTTGTCTTATTTTTTCATAGAATATAAGTATGTATTATCATAAAAAATTGAAAATTCAGAGATAAATATTCACGAAAGAAACGTGTTCAGGAAATTCAACCCGATAGATAACTCTACTTTAATCATTATGAAATGAGAAATTATATGTTTATAAAAAAATATCGTATTTTTTAATAAATAAGAGAAGGATAAAGAAAGAAAATAATTAAATAAGTGATATAATAAAAAATATAAAGATTTATTGTTACAACTTTTTTTTTTTGTAAAAATAAAATGATCATTATTTATATTTAATTTGCAAGTATAAATCTTTAAATAAAAACTTTCTTAAAAGCTTCATCTAAACTAGAGTAATTTGAGATTTTCTTTTACCTTATCATGTGAAGTAATTTTATCTATATTTATTTTAAATTTAATATTAATATTAATTTAAATTTAAATTTTGTTATACTTTTTAATTTAAAATTCATCGATTTTTTTGAAAAAAGAAAATATTTATTAACAATAATTATAATATTTACAATCATTTAAATTTAAAAATTTATTAAAATTTTTAAAAAATGTAATATATTTTAAATTATTTATTTAAAAACGAGGAATTATAAAATTACTTTAAGAAATTAAGTGAAATTAAGGTCGAACCCACTCCAGCGCCAAGCGTTTGCTACGATCGTTACACACTGCATTGTGCTTTTTAACTCAAAGTTCACTTCAATTCCTTCCATCGAATCGAACTAATGGTTTCCTCAAAATCCAAAAGACAATGGAAATACGACGTGTTCATCAATTTCAGGGGAGAAGATACTCGAAAGTGCTTCGTTTCTCATCTCTATGCAGCCCTTGCCAATGCTGGTGTCAACACTTTCCTTGACGACGAGGAACTTCGAAAGGGAACAAATCTTGGAGCAGGACTAAGGCAAGCAATAGAAGGGTCTCAGATAGCTTTGGTTGTTTTCTCCAAAAACTACGCTTCATCTGGTTGGTGTCTTATCGAGCTCGACAAAATCATTCAATGCCGCAGAAGTTTTGGGCAAGTTGTTGTACCCATATTTTACGATGTTGACCCTTCCGATGTACGGAATGTAAAGGGTGCTTTTGGGGAAGCTTTGGAAACACTTGCACAAAAACGGGGCAAGGAGAGGGAAAGCTTTAAGGAATTGCCCCAGTGGAAGAGGGCACTCAATAAGGCTGCACATTTGTCTGGTTGGGATGTGAAGAGTTGCAGGTAAATTAAAACTAGAAAAATGCTACA
Organism: Abrus pulchellus subsp. cantoniensis; assembly: GCA_024086825.1. Taxonomy (NCBI): domain Eukaryota; kingdom Viridiplantae; phylum Streptophyta; class Magnoliopsida; order Fabales; family Fabaceae; genus Abrus; species Abrus pulchellus. Next base: position 21,989,784 of record CM044056.1, read on the forward strand.
AATACACTTCCTAACGCCTTAAATTTATTGATAATCACAAAATATGTGGTCCACTACCTAATTTAATGGGTTTCATTGTTTTCCATAAATTTTAACCGACACTAATAACTGATAGAATATTAGAAAGAATGTGTTATATAGTGATGCCTAATAGTAATAGTGGTTCTACTCCTAATTTAATGAGCTCCACTCATACTTTCTTGCTTATTTTGTTTGAAAATGATGCGTGGTTTAACTTGAAGCTTAAAATTATCTTAATTTATTTTCACTCTGTTTTATTTAAGCAATGAAGCTACAGCAGTGAACAAAATTGTCAATGATGTTTTGACAAAACTAGATGAAACATTTTTGTCCATTACCCAATTTCCTGTTGGTCTTGAATCTCGTGTAGAAGAAGTGATTGGGTTTATTCAAAATCAATCAAGCGTGGTTTGTACAGTGGGGATCTGGGGAATGGGAGGATTGGGTAAAACAACAGTAGCCAAAGCCATCTTCAATCAAATTTATCGCAATTTTGAGCATAGAAGTTTCATTGAAGATATTAGAGAAGTTTGTGAGAAAGATAGTAGAGGGCTTATTCGTTTACAAGAACAACTTTATTCAAATGTCCTAAAAATAAAGGCCAAGAAGATACCCAGCATTGCGTCAGGGACAAATTTGATTGAGAAAAAACTTCGTGGGGAAAGAGCACTCATTGTACTTGATGATATCAGCAAGTCTCAGCAAATAGAAGCCCTGTGTGGAAAACGCAAATGGATGGGTTTGGGAAGTGTATTAATTGTAACAACCAGAGATGTACGCATACTTAATTTCCTTGAAGTTGACCATATCTATGAAATGAAGGAAATGGATGAAAATGAGTCCCATATGCTTTTCCGTTGGCATGCCTTTAGAGAAACAAGTCCACACGAAGACTTCAGTGAATTGTCAAGAAATGTAGTTGCATACTGTGGTGGACTACCACTGGCTCTTGAAGTCCTTGGATGTCATTTGTTTGAAAGGATAGAAGAAGAATGGAAAAGTGTGTTATCAAAACTAGAGAAAATTCCAAATGATCAAATACAAGAGAAACTGAGAATAAGCTATGATGGTTTAGATGATATGGAAAAGAAAATATTTCTCGACATATGTTGTTTCTTCATAGGCAAGGACAGAGCCTATGTTACAGACATATTGAATGGTTGTGAACTTCATCCTGAAATTGGAATAACAATCTTGATGGAAAGGAGCCTTATAAAGATTGAGAAACATAACAAACTTGGAATGCATGACTTGCTACGTAACATGGGAAGAGAAATCATTCGTCAAAGTTCACCACAGGAACCTGAGAAGCGTAGTCGATTGTGGGCTCATGAGGATGTATGTGATGTATTGGCAGAACATACTGTAAGAACTTTTCTGTATATACTACTTTGAAATTTCTGATCATTGTGCATGATCTTATCATAATCATAACTTTTCTGAAAATCATTTTGTTCTTTCTAATAACATTTGGCTAATAATCATGGGATTCGTTATTTAGAGAGTATCCGTCATTGATGTGCACTAGATTTTGCTTAGGATACAAATTCAGATATTTCATATTGCTTTCTACTGAGAAATGGACAAAGTTTCTTGTTTATTTTTTATATTTTCTATGCTCTTTTTCTTCACAGGGTACCAAAGCTATTGAGGGCTTGGCTTTGAAGTCACAAACAACTAGTAGACTTTGCTTCAATACCAAAGCATTTGAGAATATGAAGAAACTAAGACTTTTGCAACTTGATCATATACAACTTGTTGGAGATTATGGGTCTTTTCCCAAACAATTGAGATTGGTCTATTGGCAAAGATTTCCTTTAGAACATATACCTAATGACTTTTACCAGAGAAATGTAGTTGCTATGGATCTAAAATACAGCAACGTTAAACTAGTATGGAAGGAGCCTCAGGTAAATCTTACATGAATTTTACTTTAATGACAATAGTAATTGCTCCCACCATTTGCTTTTCTAATTCTTCTTTTGGTAAAAAAAAAATTCATGCAGTTGCTGGATAAGTTAAAAATCCTCAATCTTAGTCATTCGAAGTATTTGACACACACTCCTGAATTTTCAAATCTACCAAATCTTGTGAAGCTGATTCTCAAAGATTGTTCTAGCTTGTCCAAGGTACATGAATCCATTGGAGATCTAAGTAATCTTGTTTTGATAAATTTCAAGAATTGTACAAGCCTTAGCAATCTCCCAAGGAGGATCTACAAGTTAAAATCTGTGAAAACTTTCATCCTTTCTGGTTGTTCAAAACTTAACAAATTGGAAGAAGAAATAGTGCAGATGGAATCCTTGACAACACTAATGGCAAAAGATACAGCCATAAAAGAAGTGCCCCATTCAATTGTAAGATCAAAAAGCATTGGATATGTGTCCCTTTGTGGATATGAAGGATTATCACGTGATGTATTTCCTTCACTCATTTGGTCTTGGATGTCACCAACAATGAATTCCCTTGGTCATATTCACCCATTTTCAGGCATGTCATATATAACTTCCTTAGATTTGCAGAATAATAATTTGTGTGCTCCAGCCCTGTTGCTCAAAAGATTTTCCAATCTTCGATGTGTTTGGGTGCAATGTGGCTCTGAGGTTGAACTAACTCAAGAATTAAGAACAATTCTTGATATCCTATATGATGTAAATTTTACTAAATTAGAAACAGCAACACATGCATCACAAGTCTCTGATCTTTCATTGAAATCACTTTTGATTGGAATGGGAAGCTACGACAAATTCATCAATTATTTTACCAAGAGTATATCACAGGTTCATCTTTATCTACGAGCCTTTACATATCTTTATTATTCATGAAAGGAACATGGAATGATTTTCCATTTGTGTTTTTAATCTTGAAAGCTGAAAGTTTCCAAAAGATCTCACTTTTAGAAAATGATATCCTATTTTCATTTCTATAATCCATTTTTTACTCATCCTTATCTCCATTACTTTTTGAGTTTATTGTCAATATTTATTTCTTTGTTTCTTCTTTTCATTATTTTAGTTTATAGATACATGTGTTTGCTTTTTATTAATTTTTTAGTATATACCTATAACTACAATTGCGAAAGAACTAGGTAGCCAGTTATGTTCTTTATAGCCACTAAAGTGTTGAAACCATCAGAATCTTTTGTGACATGTCCCAAATCCTCTGTTCTTTTCCTCTCTTTATTAGTCGGAATCCAAAACCCTTATAAATAAAATATGACCATAGTATCACCGTTTAAAGAAAATATATGCGTAAGCAGTTTTTCATTATGCTTGAGTTGCAGCATTTTTATACTCACGAAGAAGTGATTTACTTGCTAGAATTGACTGTGTGCAGACAAAAGAATAAAATATGTAGATAATTAAAAATGGTATCTTTGTCTAGATTCCTTATCAAGAAAAAATCAATTTGTGACCTTGAAACTCTGCTCTTAGAAGTGATAAGATGTTTCTCCTTCTTAAAACAAATATTCATAATCTTAAAGTTGTAGGACATTGAGAAATCAATGATAGATTTCCCTTCCTCATTTAACTTTCTAAAACTAAAACAATTATGAACCTTTGCAAATTGTCTTGCCTCACAACCAAGTAGTCAAAATCGAGATCTTACTTAGGATCGGAAAGGGTAGGGAATCACGTAAATCATGTAATCGTAATACGGATAGTAAGATCATCCTACTTAAAATACAAAATGATTTTAAATTCATATATATGCATAAAAATTAATAAAAATAAGACAAAATAACCTTAAATTACTAACAGCCACAAACTTACAAGTCACAACAATTCCAAATTCAGAACACTCCCATCAGCAGCATCATCCTAGCTGCTTCCACCTCTAGCAGCCCCTGAACTCCCATTACCCACCCTAGCAGCTTTTTTTCCACATAAAAACCTTTTGTAAATAACTAAACAGATTAAAAGAGTGTAATCTAGCAAATATCAGAAACTTGAATCTAGGGTCCCAAATAGTGTAGCAACTAAACCAAAGCAAGGAGTAGTTGAACCCATAAGAAAATGAACGAAAAGTTCAACCCAAAAGCAAAAGAACTGAAGTGAACAATGCCAAACCAGAAGTAGAAAAACCAAGAAGGGGTATACAACTTTTGTGAGCATAAGAGCGAAAAAAGGGTGGAAAAAAGTGCCAAAATGAATGAATTGAAGTCTTTAATCTAATGAGACAATGAAAATTGGGTCAGATTTGTTGGTTTTTTTTCAAAAGAAATGAGTTCAAGCTGGATCAGAAAAATCATTCGATTCCATGATCTTACAAGTAAGATCTTACGATCCTACCAATCCTAGCAAAATGAGTTAGAGTGTGTGATCAAGATCACTTAGGCATGAGAAAATTGTAAATTGTACAATCTTACGTGCAAACTCGCAATTTTAACCACCATTCTCATAACCAACATGGCCATTAAAGTCTCCACCTATGAAAATCTTTTTGATTTGTGAAATGTCTTGGATCAACCCTGCTAAAACCTCTCAAAACTTTGCTTTCAAAAGGGCATTTGAGCCAACTTGTGGAGCATAAGCAATTTAACACTAATGATATTAATAGTGTCTTGTGCAACTAATAACTTCAAGGACGTAATCCTATCTCTAGTCCTTTTAATCTCTACCATATTCTTTTGCCAAGTATTATTTATAGTTACACCTACGTTCTTTTCTTCAACTTTTTTGGTACCAAAGTGTGAAACGTATAGTCAGTGCTGTCAAATAACGGCTATGGCAGATGTTAGTGGCAGTTTTCGCCCAAACCACCGCAACCATGGCAAAAAATGGTGGATTTAGGATGCGGGAGCCATGGCGGTTGTTATGCACATAGCGGCCATGGCGGAAATCTTTTCTCCGTTCTCATCTGCTTGTTTATCTTCTGTTTGGATAAGGACCTGCATACTTTTTTTGGGGATTTGTGCATAGAACTAAATGGTTGGCCTCACTTTAAAGATCTCCCTTCCTCCATCTTTTGATGTACTCTTCCTAAGATAATTGTCTTGCCCTTGAGGGAACCATGTTAGCAAAACTAAATCTTGATGTTAATTGAGTTGTTTCCTCTCTTTCTCCTTGTATACCTTTATCTAAATGGATGGATGAGCCCAAAGTCGTCTTGTATGACCTTAACAACTCTTGTTCTTGAGTCGGACTTGGGGAGGCTACTAGTTTGGGAACACCAAATGAAACAAGACTCCCTACAACTAGGTATTGATATCCAGTCACTTGGGTTTGGTGTTGTAAATTCCCCAGCCCATGTAAAATCCTGAACTCTTCTACAACAGCAATTGCCAAGTCCATTGCCTGAATCACATCTTAGGGTTGTGGGGTCTTACTCTGCACCTCATCTCTTGTCGCAGTTCTCCCAGGTAATATCCCAGCAATTTGTTCCCGTCATCTCTGTTGTTAACGCATCAAACTCCTGAATGTATTCTTCCACTGATGATTGCAGCGAAGTGCTACGTCACCCATACACATAACCCAAGCTCCATCCTTCAAATCTTTGAATCAAGGCTGCTGTTGGGTCCTCCCACCCCAAGTATGGAATCTTTTTTTTCAAGAATCAGACTGATGCGCTGCAATTTTGCCCATACTGATGAAGGCAAGCTGCACATTCTCTTCTGATTTTGGGTGATGTATGTCAAAGAACACAATCCATCGTAATGGGTCAGTGCCATCAAAATCTGGTAATTCCACCATGTTTGTTTCTGATTCACCCTCATCTTGTTCTACCCTCTCATTCAACTTTGAGCGCAAAGACTCCTCGTCCCACGTGAAATCCATTCCCTGTGCCTTCCCCCATTGAATCGTGAACTGCTTAATCCCAGCCAATGCTGCACAAGTTACTTTTGAGTCACCAACACTTTGGAATCCAACGATTCCATCCTCAATTCCAAAGCCTCAACCCTTGATTCCATCTCTCAATCAACACAAATCCAGCAGGTCGGAACCTAGAGAAAATAAAACGAAAACTAGAGAAGAATTAAACAGAACTTTATTGAAGAACAAAACAGAAAATGAATAAAATTCTCCCCAAGGGTTTCCCCTTCACAAAAGATCTCTCCTATCAATTTCACTCTACACTTTATCCAATCTGATTTCTCCTATTTATAGCTAATCTTTCCTAACTAATTGACCAGTGCAACTAACTAGTGACTAATACCTGTCCTTATTCAACTAACTAGTGCAACTAACTATTAATTAATAACTGCCTTTTTCACTCTCATTATACAGCCTGAGAAATAGAATATTTTAATTAGTTATCATATCTATATATTTTTTTATTTAGTACATTATCCATCTTCTTTTATTATTGAAATGACGACGAAATGGCACAAAATTGTCCATTTGAATAGCACAACCGCACAATTACTAAGCTTTTGTTCTGATACAGGAATTAACTATCAATGGGTTTGCTGATCATATTCTCCCGGGTGACAATTATCCATATTGGTTAACCCATACAGGTGAAGGACATTCAGTGTATTTCAAAGTACCTGATGTTGGTGATTGTGACCTGAAGGGAATGACTTTGTGTATTATTTATTCGTCTACGCTAAAATATGTGATAGCTGAATTTCGAACAAGTGTCTTGATAATTAATTACACGAAGTGCACCATCCATATATGCAAGCAAGACCCAACAATTTCCTTTAATGACGAAGACTGGAAGGTCATAGCACCAAATCTAGCTCCTGGTAACAAAGTAGAAATTATTGTAGCTGCTGAACCTGGATTCATGATCAAGAAGATAGCGGTCTATCTATTGTATGGTGAATCAATTGATGTGAGAAGTCATCCCTCCCCAAAGCTAAAGAAGATGCGTTTGTAAGACTTGTAAAGAAAATGAGAATGTGTAAGATTGAATCTCAATAGATGTTTCCACCATTTGGGTCAGGCATTCTACATCAGATAATATAGGATTGCCTTGCTGAATTTTACCATTCTCCATGGATGGCCATATTTGGAAACAACCAGGACATATAAAGGAATAGCGTCAACCCTTTCGATTTCCTACTCATGTTTGGCAAGAGCTTTCAATCGACTTCGACACTGGGCTCCCATGATCATATGGTAGACATTCTATTCTGGTAGTTTTGGTTAGACTTACAAAATCGCCCCATTTCATTCCTTTGAGCCATCACTATTCAGCTAAGGACGTCGTAGTTAGGAACTAATTTGAAGTTTCTTTTCAGTATATTATCCTCAAACTGATGACCTAGCAGAGGTCATTAATCACACGATCAGTATTAGAATGTATTATAAAATTTTAAGAGGGATAAAAATATAAAACAAAACAAATATCAATTGTAACTTTTAAGAATAACTTTAAGAATTTAATTATAATAAAATTTTATTGAAATGAAAAACATTTATTTATACTTTTATAACTTTAATTGCATGCATTATTTTTCAATAAGAAAACTTTTACTTTTAAATTTTTAAATATCTAAGGTTAACACAATTCTATAAAATAAAATATTTTTTTTTATAGTCGATAAGCAAGCGTGTTTTAACTATAAGATTAACAAAAGTCAACTTAAAAACTTAAATTAATAATATTTTTATTTTATATGTATATCTTTTATTGTACATTCAAATAAACAAATAAAGTATTAATATTAATATTTATTATAATTTTAATAAATTATTTTAAAAATACTTTTTTTAAAAAGAAAATTAGGATATGAAATAATGTTGTGTATAAGTTTGCTTAAATATATAACTTTTAGTTTTATATAATTTTGTAATTTTTAAAATTTTGAAGATATGACACATTTATAAATCAAATCTTTTAGTTTACATATATGTGTGTGTATGTCAAGGGTGTGAAAAAAAATTTAGATTTAATAATCCAATTCATAACTAAAATAAACTAGATTTAAAATTTAGATTTTTAAAAAAATTAGATATTCAACTTATTTTTATTTTGGTTGAAACAGGTTTCGGATCTTATTTAATAAAACTAGATTTAATTTATTAAAAATCGGTTTTCATCTTTATTAGCGTATACGGATGAATCTTAGTCATATTTCTGTTTTTTTTTTAACGTTATTCTTCCTTTCATTCACCACTACTTTTTAGGTCCCTTCTTTCAAAATACAGATCCTTAGTTTCATGCTCTTTTATCTGATTCATTTTCTCTGTTTTTAAAATGTAATACTTATTTATGTAGGTATGTCATAATAGATATGGAATCGTATGTTAATAAAATGAAAAAGAATAAATATTATATTATCTATCTCGTAAGTATTTATATACACAGAATATATTTTTGATTAAATATATTTAAAATTTATATTTTTAATTATTTTATGAAAAAATAAATTTTATAATTTATAATGATTTTTAATATATTAATTTGTAATAATATCATATAATAATAATTTATATTATATAATATATATATATATATTCATATATTCTATTATTCTAAAGAAATATATTATTAAAATTGATTTTAAACCAAATCTAAATTTTAAAATTAGTATTAACAAATCATTCACAAGTTTATGACTATAAACTTACTCGTGGTAATACGAGATCTTTAACATTTGGTCCTTATATGTAGTCTTTGACAATTAATTAAAAAGATATACAATGATGCTGCTACCATATATTTAGATTTATGATAAAACATAGTATTGTCACAAGAACTTTTTTGAGTAGTAAAATCATTAAGGTTTCAATTTGTTTAAGTTAAGAAAAATTTATTTTATAGTATGACTATTTTTAGAACTTTTTTCCCTCCTCAAAATAGTTAATATTTATAAAAATAAAATCAATTTTAAATAAATAATATTTAAAATTAGTTTTGATCGAAACCGGATTGAAAATCAAATCCAAATTTTAAATTCAATTTTAAACTGGTTTTTAAAAAATGAAATAAATTGGTTTAAAATTTAAATCATAAAATAAGATTTAAAATAGATTTAGATTGATTTTTCATAAATCCAATCTATAAACACTCCTTGTATGTATGTAAATCAAATTTAAAAAATGTCAAGTATATAGATTAATTTTATAATTTAGCCAAAAAGAATCATTTACAATGTAAATTTGATCTTAATGAGTCTACTTATAATTTTAAGTAACACCTAACACTATTGCATATTTCAGTATTATTCCTCTTTCATTATAATAAACACATGTAATTAAAAATCAAGTTAAAATAGGAATAAAATTGAAAATATTTTAATAATATTTTTAGAGAATAAAAAAATAAAAATATTTTACAAATAAAAAGAAATAAAAATAATAATTAAAACTTAATTAAGTATTTAATCCTTATTAGAATTATACAATTTGGATCTAATTTCTATATAAAAAAACTAATAGAATATATTATTTATATTTTTACAAACTATTATTTTTAGTCTTTCTAATCGAATAATTTGTTAAACTACCGTAAAATGTTGCTTTTAGTTGCTTTTAGATAAACCACATCAGTTAGATAAATTAGGAACAATAATTCATGAAAAGTAAAAGTTATATCTTAACAAAACATTTTACAAGAATAAAATATAATTTATGAAAATTTTTAAGAAGCAAACACTTAGTTTAGAGGTTTGGTACATAAATAATATAAAATAAATAACATACTACATCAATGTCTCATTTTAAGAGTGTTTATCCATTCACAAGAACAACTTCTTTCAACACTACAATAAAAAAGACATTAGAGATTTGTAATGTTTTAAAAAGCAGTTCAAACTACTCTAATAAGTATCATTATTCAAAGTTGATGTCACTTAGAGAACGGTTCACATAATTACTCTCTAAAGTACGAGTATAAGCCACAAATTTAAAATTTAAAATTTGTTCTGTATGAGTTTTCTTTTACAAACTAAAATTAATTTATTATTATGTTTAAATTTAAATTTTTATGTCTGACATTCAAATTTTCTTTATTTTTATTATAAATCATAGTTAGTTCTTTGTCTCGTACGGATTGAAACTTGAATTTGTATGTTGTGTTAACCAAATAATCTACATTTACATGAACCAAACATTAGTAAGTAGAAAAATAAAAGAAAAAATTATTAGCATGTTTCACAATTAAGAGAGAGGAAAAGAAAGAAAGAGAGAATAGAGAAAAAGATGAAAAAAGAAAGAAAGAGAGAATAGAGAGAAAGATGAAAAATGTACTTATAGATGTGAAAAAGACTGACTTTATTAGTACAGAAAAAAAGATGAAGAGAACATATAGATGTAAAAAAAATAACTTTGTTAGTACAAAGAAGATGAAAAGATTCATAAGGTATAAGTTGAGGCATTTTAAAATTTAACTTATTGAGATAAAAAGACTTTAGAAAGTGGTTCTCTGTTAACCGCTTTGATTAACAGAAAATTGCTTCTCAAAGTTACTTTTTGAGAGCAGTTAACATAACTGTTTTTCAAGTATAACCTAAAGAGCACTTTTTTACTAATCACTTTCTTAGTTAGCAATTTTTAAAGTGAATTCTGGCATAATGCAAATGTCTTAAAAATAAAGGTAAAAGGGATACTCAACATTGCAGCAAGGACAAATATGATTAGGAAAAGACAGGTGGATGGAAAAAGATCCATTACAAGTTATGCTTTCGTCATTGGAAGTTCTTTGGTGATTTGGAAAGGACAAATATGATTAGGAAAAGACAGGTGGATGGAAGATCCATTACAGGTTATGCTTTTGTCATTAGAAGTTCTTTGGTGAGTTGGAAAGCTACTTTATAACATTTTGTTGCATTATATACAACAAAAGCATAACATATGATCTTATCAGTAACAATCAATGAAGGTATTTGATTGATAGGTTTAATTACTGATCTTCGTATCACTTAAGAACATGCTTTGATCTTCCGTGACAGTTTGAGTGCCATATGCTTGCCAAAGGATTAGGTTCATCGTGAAAGAACCAAACATATTGACATTAGGTATTACTTTAAATGTACAAATAAACTATTAGTCATAGTTTACACATGCTAAACTAACTTGCCAAAATAATCTTCTATGATAGTGCATCCTATTATATTCACAAATATAGAAACAAGTCATGTTTTGTTATCAAGGTTGATTCCTAATAGTACCTGTTAATGATAAGCATAAATAAAGGAAAGGAAAATGAAGCTGAAAGGTATATTGAATTATTGTGATAAGCATGAAATACAGATAATGATTTAAGGGCCTTACATAGGCAACAAGTAACAAAATGAGTCTAATAGATTTCTATCTTATCACAACTAATATTAGCTAAGGTAACTAATCATAGATAAGCAAATGATCTTATCATAACAAAATTATTTATACATCTGCAAACTGTGAAGCTTTTGTTACAACAAGAAGGTATCGCTGCAATGAGAAATGCACCAAAAAAAACAAAAAGGTACTTCCTCTTCACAACCACCACCATCCAAGCCAAAAAGATTTAGAGACAAAGGACAAAGAGGATATATTCAAGGAAATTCAGGATTGGCTAATTATAGACGAAAGGAGAGTGGACCTGAAGCCAAGAGAGTTTGACGAATTTATAATGAAATTGAAAGGTGTGGCTGGAGAAAATTAGTTGAACCAAGAGGTTACAATGATCCTAAAAGAGTTTTATGCAAATGTAAAGCTAGAATTCAATTCAAGAAGACTGGATACAAGATCCAAAGTTAGAGGATTTTGGATAGATTACTCCAAGAATGCAATCAGTAGCTACTTAAAGAATCCACTTCAGCTGGAAGAAAATGAGAAGGACTTCTTCCATATCAAACTTCCCTCATGCACCCAGCCATTTATTGATCATGCCACTGCTCATAGCTTATGCGTTGCAAATAGGAGCTTTGCTACTACAAATTATGAAGGGAAAGCTTTAAAAATCTACAGGATGAACATGACTACATTGGCACAAGTGTGGATGACTTTCATTTACCACAACATTGTCCCCAGACGCACTTCTTTCATGTTCATGACCATGCGCTACTGATACCTTCTGTACAACATTTTGGTGAAGGATCCGTAGATCTAGCTCACTTTATTTCAGATGAAATTTACATGTTTGTAATCAAGAAGGGGGACATCGGCTCACTTGGGTATTCGACATTGATCATGGGATTGTTCCAGGAGCAAGGGGTTCGAGGCCTTCAATATGTAGATCCTATCAAGCTGTCTATCACCCTATCCTACATTCAGAATCATTGTATGGAAGAACAGTCATGAGCACCTCCTCCACCACCACCACCCTAGCGAGAAGAGCCATCAGTTGAGGAAGCACCCATCTATCACGATGATCCCACCCTAGCAAGTTGCCTCCATTACCTTGAAATCATTTGGTCATCTAGAATGCAGCCATCCAGATAGGCCAAACGTAGGAATGGAAACAAGTTAGAATAGGCCAAATTTTACTTTAAACAGGTCCAGCCTATAACATAATTATTAGGCTTGAGCTTGAACTGTTATATGTTAAAGACTTTATTTACACCCTAGCCTGACCTATTTAAGTAGTCTGTCCTAGCCTGAAGCATGTTAACAAAGTCTGCTACAAAAAAAATTTTTAATATTAATAAAAATATAAATATTTTATTATCAAATTAATTTACATACTTTTTAAATTTTCATCTATTATTAATAATTATTAAATAATTATAATAATATTTATAATTTTCTAAATAATTTTTAAAATATTATTTAAGCATTAATTATAAATATTTATATTTATATTTTTCATGAATTATTTTTTAAAAATTATTTAAATATTAAATATTTTAGTTTTATTTTAGAAACATATTTTGTTTATTTAAAGACATCTTATTCAATAAATAAATTTATAGTGAATACATAAAATTGATAACAAAAAATAATATTCACATAATTTGTTGAATTAATTAAAAAAATTATTATGTTTTAAAAAATAAATAAATTTAAACTTAATGCAATATATATATATATATATATAAAATGACAATTATAATAACTATTAAATTAAAAAATAATTACAAAATATTTAATTTTATTTGTTTCATTAATTTGTGTTATTGATAATTATTAAATAATTGTAACAATTTTTATATAATTTTATAAATAATTTTTAAAATATTATTTGAGCATTAATTATAAATATTTTCATATTATAAAATTTTTATATTTTATTTTTATTAATTTAATTTTATAAAATTATTAAATTATTAAATATTTTAATTAGTTTTTTATGATAATTATGTTTTGTTTGTGTAAAGATATCTTATATTCAATAAATAAAATAACAGTAAACACATAAAATTGATAAGAAAAAATAACATTCACAAAATTTGTTGAATCAGCTAAAAATTATTATATTTAAAAAAGTAAATAAATATCGTTATTATAAAAATTATAGATAAAAAATATTTATATTATAAAATTAATAAATGCAGAAAAATAACATATGAGCATAGGAAGAATTAATAAAATTTAAACTTAATATACTATATATATGTATATTATGACAATAATAATAATTATTAAATTAAAAAATAATTATAAAATATTTAATTTTATTTATTTTATTAATTTATTATTTTAAATTAACAAATAAACATAAAATTAACTACACTATAATATTAATATAATATAAAAAATCTTACTGAAACAATAAATTAAAATACGTACTTATATATTATATATAAATTGATATATATTATTATATAATTTATTTATAATTATATTATTTATATTATTTACTACATGGTCTGATTATATATATATATTAATATATATTATAATAAATTTTTATTTTTTTTATTATTTTTTATAAATTTTTACTTTCAAATAAAATATAATTTATATTTAAATAATTTTTATTTATTATAAATAAAAATAATTATAATATAATATATTAATATAACAATTGAATATTAATAATAATAAAAATTAAAATATAAAAAATTATATTGATATAATATTAATATTTATTTTTAAATTTTAATTCATTTAGTTTTAACTGTATCCTATTTCTGTTTAAAGACTTAGACGTTCTTCAACTTATTTAAATGTAACAAATATAATAATTTATGATTAAATAAATTTATTTTTTAAACATGTGTAATCATGTATAAATTTTTTTTAGTTTCGAATATAATATAAAATAATTATTTAAAATTTGACATATTTATATTTAGGTGTATGGCTGTGTGCTATGGACCTGGTATCTAAATTTTTTTTTTATAGTTACTTTAGTAAAAAAAAATTATACTAATAAAGGTAAAACAAGTAGTAAGTTATAAAAAGTATATATTATTATACATAATTTATTAAAAATTATATTATTTACTATATGTTCCTATTATATATATATATATTTTGATTGTATATTGAATTTTTTATTTTATTTTTCTATCATTTTTTAATAAAATTTTAGTTTTGAGTAAAATATAATTCATATTTAAATAATTTTTATTTATTATAAAGAAAAAGAATTAAATATAATATATTAATTAAATAATTAAATTAATAATAATAAATTAAGAGTACAAAATATATTAATATAATTTTATTTTATTTTTAAATTTTATTTTGTTTAGTTTTAATTGCGTCTTGTTCTTGTTCAAAGACTTAACTATTCTTTCACCTGTTCAAATATAACAAATATGATAATTTATTATTAAATAAATTTATTATTTAAAAAATATAATCATGTATAAATATTTTTAATTTTTAATAGAATATAATTTCTGTTTATTATAATTATAAATAAAAATAATTATAACAATATATTAATTTAATAATAACAAAATGAAGAATATAAAAAATATATTATTAAATAACTTTATTATTTAAATATATTTTGACAGCTCTATTTTTAAATTATATATATATATATATATATATATAAATACAGGTCAACCTGTCAGGCTTAACAGGCTTTATAAATAACTCAGGCCTAACTTGTTTACTTAAACATACCTTAAAAAATCCTAAGCTTTGTTTGTTTATTTAAAAAGTCAGGTCAAGTCGCAGGCCCTGTCAGGCAGCCTGGCCTATTTCCATCCCTAGGCAGATGCATCAGCAACAAGCCTACTACCACCAAGCCCAACTGCAGTATCCAAGCTAGCACATATGGATGACTCCTGAGAATTTTACAGCTTATTAGCCGTGGCCTGGGAATTGCCATAATTCCAAGGAGGGGTAGTCTCATTTGGAGTAGCTGATGCACATAATGAAGATGAAAATATTGGTGCTGTCATGGAAGAATAAGAATAGAAAGATGAATTTTCTAGAGATGAAGAAAGAAAATTGAGGGACATGTTTGTGTTTTATATTTATAATTTTGTTTTGTTATTTCTGTTGTTTATATGGTGTTTAACTATGTGTTTAAGTTTCATTTTGCACTTTTACTTTGGGGTATTGTGAATATATAGCAGTATGAGTGGTTGAAGCATATTTTGGCAAGTTATTAGTTGTTATGGTAGTTATATGGTATAGAATTAGTAGACATGTAGTAACATGTGGAGTAAATGCAAAGTAACTTTTAGAAAATGTTTTGAAAAATTTCTTTTTGTGATTTTAAAAATACTCCCATTTATTTTGGTGAAAGTGGTTTGGAGAGACTTAAATTGGCAAAGTATTCTAAATCTACAATTTGGTTTAGAAGATCAAAACAAAAGGGTTTTTGTGAATGTAAAAAGTTGAAGTTTTAAGTTGAAAGGGAGTTAGGATGTCATTTGCATAGAAATAATTAATTAGAAAATTTGAGCAATTCATTTGTTTTAATTAAAGAAAAATGACTTTTAGCTAAATGAGTGCAAATGTGAGTGTAGTAAATAAGTGAATAAATTTCACTGAGTTTTATTGGTCAACTTTGCTCAAACTTCTAATTGCTAATTGCTATTAAGCATAATAATTCATGGACATGAATAGGACATAATTTGTAAATACAATTTTATAGTTAGAGCCAAAAGGCCAACCTATATTTAAGATTTATCCAATTTTTGGAAGCCTTTGAGCCTAAAAATCAAAACTTTTTGGAAAATTAATGCACCTTAAGCCCTTGCATAAGAATTGTTATTTTCTATACATTTGAGGAGGAGTATTAGGGCATGATAGGTTTTGAAGGTTATATTGGAAAATTTGAGTTAGTTGTACATTTAAAGTGAATGAATGATTGGAATTCCTTCTAGAAATGAAAAGAAAGCAAATGTGCATTAAAAGAACAAATCTAAAAGTGGTGAAATTAGAAGGGGATGTCAAAAAAATCAACAAAAATGTGTTGTTAATTAGAGTGAGGAATGATAGAGATTGAAACCATCAAAATGAATGGTGATCTTGATTATGCTAATGCTTTAACTCACTTTGAATCCCAGAACAACAATGATTCATTTGTAAGCTTATCCACATTACAACCTTTTCGAAAAACCCTATGATCCATGTCTTTTGTGTGTACCTAGTTTGATGGGAAGTGAAGAGCAAAGCTACACCTAAGTAATTCAATGAGGAAAGTGAGAGAAACACTTATCTTGTGAGAATGAGAGGCTTTTCTTTTATTAATGAATGTTGTTGCTCTTATTTTCTTAAGAATGAAGTGCATTAGCATCCGAATTCTCTTAGACTGGTATGATTGCTACTTGATCATGAACAATGCTCTTTGGTTGAAAAGTTTTGAAAATCTTAGATGATGAACATGGAAGTAATGATGCTTGATTCTATCTCAAACCATTTTCAAAGGTTTCTCATGAAAATTTTTGTTGCACTCAATTACTTTGCTTGAGGGCAAGCAAGATTCTAGGTTAGGGAGAGTTGATAAATGTATAAATTGGGTAATTTTAGGTGATGACTTAAACACTTTTCATGTTAAGTGTTTGGATTTTTTGGTTAAATTTCTCCTAAACATAGATTTTTTTATAATTACTTGTATATTTAAGGAGAAGAATGCAAATGTAAGTATTTTGATTCTCTTTTGATATATTTTATAGTTGGAATCAGAAGAGAAACATCACATAAAGTTGAAGAAATTTGAAGAATTAAGAAAAAAGCACAAAAAGCATGAAGTTTAAAGGCAAAGGAGCTTCTAATGGTCTCTTGCTACAACGAGACATCCTCTCTGCAGCGAGGATTCATTTCTGAAGAAAGATGTGATTATATGCTTTTCTCGCTACAGTGAGAAATTTGTCACTGTTCTCGCTACAATGAGAGTACAACGCTATAGCAACAGAAACTTCATCCATAATGGTATAAAAGACAACTTTTGTGTTTTAGAAGAGAGTCACTGTTCCATTTTAAGATTCTAAGAAAGAGGAGAGGCAGAGAGCTTAGGAATAAAGTGAGAATACTTATTTTTACATGTTTCATACCGTTTGTATCTCTTTTCTTGATGCTATGGATGTAATGAGCAATTCAAAATATATTAATATTATTAATATTAATATTACAAGTGATTTGCTGAATTACAGTATTGTCGCCTAAGTTAAAACATATTTTTATCTGATTTAAAATTGATTTAAAACTAAATCTAAATTTTAAAACTAAATTTAAATCAATTTTTAAAAAAAATAAAAATGGATTGGTTCTAAATCTATATCATATAATTGAATTTTAAATAAATTTAGATTAATTTTTTGAAAATCTAATCCATAAACACTCTTGCACCTTACACTTTGTCTCTTTTAAGTTGTATTGTCTAAGTTATTTACTACATTTTGTTTCTTTAAACTCATATTATTTTTTTTTTACCAACTGTGATAATGGATAAGTTTTGCATTGTGAGCAAGATAGTCACAATTATTCTTATTGTGCTTAAGTTCATCTTTAACAACGAGAATATAAACTTTGAAACGTTGCATGTTGGTGGATTCTAAATAATAAAATACTTTGACGTTGAATGTAATGATAAAAAATTATCTTATTTAAAATTTTGTATAACTAAAAAAGAAATTAATATAGACTAATTCTAAAAAGATATATTTGTTAGGAACTAATTACTTATTTAAGTATCACCTATATAGATAGCATTAATTGTCACATGACAAAGGTTACATGGAATACTATTTGTTTAGGGACTACTTTCAAACAAATAATATTTTTTTAAGATTAAATTTAGTAAAAAAATTTATAGGAACTAATTCCAAAAAGAGATATATTTTTAAAATTGTAAAGAAGAAGAGACAATTAAACACAACAATCAATCAAAATAGTACTAAAAAATGGAAGTAAAGGGTGTACCTTTAGAATGTATAGTGCTTGGAGGATAAGACAAGGAGAAAAAGAAGAAAATTATACTTTAATTTCAAAATCTTTAATAATCTCTATTCGTTCATGTGTGCAAGTGCAATGTTAGATGAACTTAATGGTGAATGATAATGTTTCTTTGGACTGAAGGAGAAGAAGAAAGAAACTCCAAAACTTAAATTGCAATTACTTACCTCTTTTCAAATTTAAATTAATCTATTCAAAATTAAAAAAAAAATACTCATGAAATAATTTTGGAAAAAGAAAGAGTGCATGAGAATATACATTTTCACCATCTATGCTTTTAGAGTAAGTAAAATATTGATTGATATTGATCATAGGCGGGCTTAACAGCCCATACAACAAGAAAAATCTACAACAATAAACATGAGAAATACATTCAGTGCAAATCTTCCCTAAAGATCCTAAAAACATTAGGAGGAATCAGTTGACATTATCACATAACCTATTTGTCTTTTTTGTTGTATACAACCAGTAAGAATGCTTTTGTGATAGAAGGTAAGGATACATGAGCCTAACATAAAGTAATAGGTTCATTAAAAACTACTTAATCCTTTATTTTTTCTATTTCTAAAGTAACATGTACAATACATTTACAAGGAATAATGTTTATATATAAGTGTTTGATTATTCAACAATCAGCCAACAACACTGCAACTCAAAACTTTCATCTGATAACTGCACAATTTATCCATTCACATTCCAGTATATAGAATTTTATATTGTCCAAATATATGTATTATGAATTAATAGAAATAATTCATTTATAAATATGCTGACCTGTAATAGGTTTCCTAAAAAATTACTTAATTCTTTATTTTTTCTATTTGTTAGTCACTTTTTGGTTTAAAATTTTATTACCTTGTAAGCAATTTTTTAAGTATTATATTAACTTTGAAAAAAAAAATTTAATAAATCAAAATTGATACCTAAACCTAACCATCTCCACTATCTTTGAAAATGTTGAATTGTTTTTAAAATTTACAATTAGATGAAGGAAACCACCTCATCATGATAACAATTTCCATACCAACCAAACACACGAAGGGCAAGATTGGGCACATATCAGACCACGAGGTTGAAGGTAATTGGAATTGTTAGTATAAAGTTTTTAATATTATTAATTAATTAGAAATTATCAATATAACTTTTAAAATACTTATTATAAAAACTTAATAGTTTATAATTAAATAACGATATAAAAATACATTTTAATTATATTTAAAATAAAATTATAAAACATGACAAGTATATGATAAAAAAAAGTCACCAACTGACACCCACTTAGACCGGGTGCATTTTAAAAAGTTGTAATTCTCTATTGTATTGTCAAGGACATGCAGTTGTTTTAAAGATTAATATGTTTACTTTTTTCAACTAAAAAAAATATTTTTAAAGTCACAACTATCTTAGTTTTAATTATTAAATATATTTAAGGATGCTATCACATTATTTGATAATTTAACTCATGCCCCAATTTTTTAAACTTTTTTCTCCAAATGAAGTTGAGTGGATCAATAAATTATTTAGTTAAATTGGTGATTCTTTAACTTTTAGAGATGGTCTTATTAAGTATAAGTTGTTAGACAAAATAATTTAAATAAAATATAAATAAACGATTAGGATGAAATATATCGATTATATTGATAACTACGTAAAAATTGTTAATTAGTAATTAATCCCCATTCGTCGCGGGCTTGTGGAGGGGCTTTTTTTTATCTTGAATTAAAAATTAAAACATACAAGAACACCTAATGGAATGGGTATCTCCTTTGTACCATTCCTAGAGTCACAAGAAGAAAAATTGTATTTAGCAACTGATAAAATTGGTAGCTAAAATATAAAAATTGGTTGCAAATTTTTTTAGCCACCAAATTATATCGGTAGCTAATACCTTGGTTGCAAACACATTTAGTGACCGAAAATGCATTCGGTTGCAGAAATTTGAATTTAACAACTGAAAAATTTTGGTCGTTATTTTGCCACCACCAAACTGATAGCTATTTTAGTTGCTAATTGTGACCACTTAATTCGGTTACTAGTTGCAACCCCAAATTTTGGTAGCTAATATGGTTGCTAATTGGTTGTATTCTGCTAACCTATAATATTGGTAGCTAATTCGGTTGTAATTTTGTGTCTACCTTTTTCAATTGCTATTTTGGTAGCTAAATTTTATCAGATATTTGGTTGCTAAGTCGATGGGTAAATTTGGTGGCTAATTATAATGAATAATTTTTTTTAATTTTTTTTAACAAGACCTATTTGTATAACAAAACATGCTTATATAAGACATAATATTTAACAAAACCTGCTAATAGTCAGATTTTTACAAACACAATAAAAAAAAATAATCTAAAGAAGTAAAATACATCTTACAATCCATAAAAATATATATTTCACTTCATAACAAAAGTGTAGCTATTTTATAAGAAGGGTAACGCCCTAAATTTTGTAATATTACTTAATTATTAATATGAGTGTATAAATTGATGTTGGAATGTGTATTTGACTATGTGATGAGTTGAAATGGAATGTGAACTTGTGTTTGGATTGGAATTGGTTGAGATATAGGCTAAGTGTGTGCTGTAGTGTCGTTCTCGTTGTAGTGAGAAGGTCTTGGATGGAAGCCATAAAACTATGACGTTTTCGCTCAAGCAAGAGTCTCCTCGCTATAGCAATAAGACCCTGGGAGAGAAAGGTGAAATTGTTGTGTTCTCGCTATAGCGAGAGGATGACAGCGACGGGTGCATTTTTGGGTGCAATCTTGCTGTATCAAAAAGGTCTCACTATAGCGAGATTCTGCAGAAATCAGGGTGTAGTTCTTCTGAGATTTTCACTGCAGCGACAAGGGGTGTTGCTGCAGCTGTCACGACCCCTTTTTGTAAGGAACTGAGAACATTGTTTGTACATCACATACTTATTTAAGATAAATAAATAATAGAGATTATAAGTATAAAATTCTCTTCTCAATTAAAATAAAACAAAGTTTCTTACAACAAATATCCAACAAAACAACATAATATTACATTTAGTTCATAATATTCAAAATACCCAAAATTATACTATATAGTTCCCTCTACATGAGGTCTCAAAATATAAGGGAAAAAGGACTTTGATGCAATATTACTCGACCTCAGCTTCTAACATTTCTTCACTGGCCCCTCAACCTGTGAAGTAGATGCAACACCTGCTACATCTGCTCACGTACCCCCGTATGATCATCGCAGTACACACGCACACAACGACATAGAAAGAAATGCAAGGGTGAGCTTACAAAAATAAAACAAAATTATATATATAGAGCAAAATATTTCTCACAGCAATAGCCCCATGCATTTCCAGCCCATCTAATGCACAGCATGAAAACAGTTTCCAACTGGTTTCACAACCTAAGTAATCCAGAAGGAACCGAGCCGGTCCGGGAGCGACCCATTCCAGTATCTGGATCCAGACAACACAGCACAACAGCTCTGTATGAACTTACCGTTACACGTCTACCCACCTAAACATGTAACTCGGCTCTATAATGATGCAAACCATATATCTCAGCATGATGCACACCGCCAAAATTATTTCAACAGTTCAGCTAAGGCAAGTTTATAATAGATCAGCCAAAATCTCAGCATTTTAAATCAATTAACAGCAGTTACAGCTTAGAAAATAGCTTTTATTCAAAAGATCTAACAAAATCATATCAAAACATCTTGAAATAGCATATTAAGCCGTTCAAAACGTAGTTCATAGGTTAAAGGAAACTCCCCTTACCTCAGAAAGATGATTTACACTAGATCTACCGAATATTACTTGTTTTAATGCAAGATTCACCGAAGATTCGGCTTTAGAACGAAGTTTCTCCTAAGAACACCATGAACTTCTATGAGAAAGAGGAGGAGAAGAGAAACGAACGGTAAATCTAGCTTCAAACTTAAAGAAACTTACTTCAAATCCTTTAGAATAGACGTAGAATCTCAGATCTGGCGAGAAATTTAAATTTAAGAGGGTTTAGTACGAGAGAAAATGGTAGTATACGGCCTTAGAACCTTTGAGAACCTTGAAGAGGAATGAAGAAATGAAAATTTCGTGTGAAGCCCCCTTTTTATAGAAAATTTCCAAAATTTAATGTTCACCACCAGAATTTACTGTTCATCGCCGGAAACACTGTTCAAAGTACTATTCACGCCAAAAAATACTGTGCACGCGTACTGTACACGCACTATACGCGTATGTGACGTTAGCCATGACGTTATGATGATGTCACTGATGATGTCAGCGGTCACTGTACATACGCGGTTTTTACTGTTCATACACGGTTTGTACTGTTCATAAGCGATTTGTACGCAGTTTTACTATTCATTGACACTGTTCATACGCTACTGTTCACTTTTTTTTTAAAAAACTCCATCTAAATTTATTCCAATACCAAATAATCCTTCAATTAACATTGAACAAGTATAAAATATTATAGATTACTCAATAATAAATCACTAGCCTGACAGTAGCAAGAGTGTTTTGCTGTAGCAAGCATGTCGTAATCAGATGAGTATTTAAAGGTTTTAGGGTTAGGGAAAACACATTTTCCACTTTCCCTTCGTTCTCTCATTCGGTTCTCTCAAATCCCTAGCCTTTTTCACCGATCAAATCACCCCTTAAGTTGTTTGTGCCCTAATTGAAGGTTGGATTCGTAGGTAAGTATATTGAGTTAGGGTTCTCAGTTTTACCTTTTCTTCATCTATCTTGATTTCTCATGGATTATTCGATGTGTTTAGGGCAAGAACCCATGTAAAAGGTGTTTCTACCGTTGATTTAGTGGTGGGTCTCCATCCTAAGGTAAGAGGGAGTAAATCCCAAACCCTAACTTCTCTTGGATAATTTAAAATGGGAAACCCATAACTATTTTGATAACTATCTAAATGTGATTCGTAATAAAGGTTGTAAATAAAATTGTTTTTGAAGGAACACTACGATTTTTACAAAGCAAATATTATTGGGAGTCGTGGAGATTTGTTATTTGATGATTTTGGAATAGCGGACATATTATTCATAATGTATTATGCCAACTTTAAGATAGATGAACTTATTATTACTGAGGAAATGTGTGTGTTAAGTTGTGCAGTTGGGCTGTGAGTCCAGAGGTGTCTGACTTCTAGTACTTATGTTAATTTGTGTGATGTATGGATTTGTTGGAGAGTTTTTGTGATTAAATGAATGTTTATTGATAATTGAAGTATGATATATTTATGTTGTTTGATAATTAAGGAATGCCAAATGAGTGTTTGTCTCTCCTTAAATAAAGAAACGGTTTTCTGTGTGATGTTTGAGGTAATCATGGTGCCACAGTGAGCAAGGCTAAGTGCAGTGAGCGCATATGTTAATGAATTAAATGAAATGCTAGAAAGAGTGATTATAATACGAGAGTCTGAATAGATGAATAGATGTGATTACAATACATGTATTGTGGTACGACCTAAAGGGTGTACTCATAATATATGTATTGTAATACACTAGGTTATTTGGTCAAGACTCACGTATTATGATACATTGCCCTATAAAAGGCTGTCGAAAGGAATGAAAAATGTTAGTGGTGAGTTTAGATAGCTACAGAGATACATTGGGAGTATAGAGTCCAGAGAAGATTTGGGAAATCTTGGAGAAATGAGGGTGGTGAATGCTAAGTGTGAATACGTGCATAATGATTTGCTGAAAAGTAAAAGCATTCATAGGCGACACATTCATTTCCTAACGAAACTCTTAACTATACCTTTGCTAGAAGGAACTGGGTTGGTAGACGTGTATCCGTGTTGCTGCGGCTAACTGACAGCTATCTAAATTGTGAAGTTCTCAAGGGATCACAGGGGCATTGAATATGAAATTGAAATGAATATGAAAGTGTGATGTGTATGAAGTGGTATAGAAATTGTACAGTCATAATATATGCATTGTAACATTTTGGTTGATGTCGTTATGATATATGTGTTGTAATGCATCGACGGGTGTGATTAGGACACATGTATTGTGACATATCAATTGTCATGCTATAATATATGTATTATGACGTGCAGATTAGTAAAATGACGCATGCATGATAGTGGTAAATATGATTGATTGATTGTCTTATGTGTACATTTTTTGTGATAGGATCTGTATGATTTAAGTATCATTATTGATTCCGTCTGTTAGCCATAGCCTGTTTCCATCTTGCTCCACCAAAGAGAAGAAACAGGCTCCCAAGAACGAGACTGTTGAGCCTTATAAAAAGCCTTACAAACGTAAGTATAATAGAAAACCTATTCCCAAGAAGCATGGGGAAAGTGTTATCCCCACCAATATTCCCAAGAAACCCAGAACAGGTATAACTTGTTACAATTGTGGTAAACCTGACCATATCAGTAAATACTGTAGGCTAAAAAAGAAAATTAGCAGCCTTAACCTTGAGCCTTCTATAGAAGACCAGATTAGCAACCTCCTTATTGAATCCTCTGATGAAGAGTCTGTCAAAGAATCTGAGGAAGATGTCAACCAAATCCAAAACGATGATCAAATTTCCTCTTCTGATAGTGATGATATTCTAGAAATCAATGTTTTGACAAAAGAACAAGATCTTCTTTTTGAAGCAATAAGTTCCATTTCTGATCCCCAAGAAAGAAAAGAATTTCTAAATAAATTCAAAGAAGTTTTAGAAATTAAACCTAAACCTAAAGAATATTTTACCACAAATAAATTTGATATTACAAATATTTTTAAAAGATTAGAAAAGAATTCTAATATTAAACCTACCACTATTCAGGATCTCCAGATTGAGATTAACAATCTCAAGAAATAGATTAGAGAGATTAAAGATCAACAACAAATTCATCAAGTTATTCTTTCCCAATTAGATGATGAATATGATATTGAGAAAGAAGAACTTCCTGAAAATAATGATTCTGTGAAGGTCAATTTTGGCAATTTAGAAGAAACCTTTATGTGTTTGATCAACAGGGTCAAAATTCAAAAATTTTACATTAATATCAGAATCATTATTGATGATTTTGTTCTTGACACTTTAGCCCTCTTTGATACAGGTGCTGATTCAAATTGTATTTTAGAAGGCTTAATCCCCACAAAGTATTTTGAAAAAACTCCTGAAAAACTCAGCACTACTAGTGGTTCGAAGCTTAAAATTAATTACAAGCTTTCTAAAGCTGTGATTGAAAACAAAGGGCTTAAGATTGAAACAAACTTTCTCCTTGTGAAAAATTTAAAAAATGAAGTTATTTTGGGAACACCTTTTATAAAAGCCCTCTTCCCACTACAAATTTTGAAAGATGGTATTTCCACTTATCATTTAGCAAAACAAATAACTTTCGAATTTTTCAACAAACCATTTACTAAAAATATCAATACCATTCAAAATAAAATCAATCAAATTAATTTTCTGAAAGAGGAAGTTTCTTTTGCCAACATTGAAAAATAATTACAAAATCCTTCACTTCAGAAGAAAATCCAATTCCTTTTAGGTAGCATCCAATCCTCCATATGTTCTGACTTAGCCAGTGCGTTTTGGAATAGGAAAAAACATATTGTTAGTCTTCCTTATGAGTCAGGTTTTAAGGATAGCCAGATTCCCACTAAGGCTAGACCCATCCAGATGAATGAAGAACTCCTTCATTATTATCAGAAAGAGATCAAAGATCTCTTAGACAAAAAACTTATCAGAAAAAGTAAGAATCCTTGGTCGTGTTCTGTCTTTTATGTTAATAAACCTGCAGAAATCGAGAGAGGCACTCCTAGGCTTGTCATCAATTACAAACCTCTTAACCAAGCTCTCCACTAGATTAGGCATCCTATCCCCAACAAAAAAGACCTTCTTAACAGATTAAACTCTGCTAAGATCTTTTCAAAATTTGATATGAAATCTGGATTTTGGCAAATCCAAATTTTTGAAAATGATAGGTACAAGACTGCCTTCACTGTCTCCTTTGGGCATTACGAATGGAATATTATGCCTTTTGGTTTGAAAAATGCTCCTTCTGAATTTCAGAAAATTATGAATGACATCTTCAATCCTTATTCAAAATTTGTCATTGTCTATATCGATGATGTTTTAATTTTTTCCCAATCCATTGATCAACATTTCAAACACATAAATGTTTTCATCAATGTCATCAAACAGAATGGACTTGCTATTTCCAAGTCTAAAATTAATCTCTTTCAAACTAATATTAAATTCCTTGGTCACAATATTCATCAAGGAACTATCATTCCTATCAGCAGGTCCATTGAATTTGCTGATAAATTTTCAGATAGAATCCTAGATAAAACCTAGTTACAAACGTTCTTAGGATGTCTTAATTATGTAGGTGATTTTATTCCTCACCTAAATAACATCATCAAACCTTTACATGATAGGCTTAAGAAAAATCCTCCTTCTTGGACTGATGTTCATACCAATGTCATCAAAGAAATCAAAAACAAAGTCAGAAAGATAAATTGCCTATATCTTCCCATCCCTCAAGCTTTTAAAATTGTTGAAACTGATGCCGCGGACATAGGCTACGGAGGTATCCTCAATCAGAGAATTGAGTCACATGAGCATATCATTGCATATACTTCAAAACATTAGAATTCTGCACAACAGAATTATTCAACTGTTAAAAAGGAAGTTTTGGCAATTGTTTTATGTGTTTCAAAATTTCAATCTGATTTATTAAACCAAAAATTTTACAAGATGAGAAGCAATTTTAAGTGTTTTTGATTTCGATATTGAATATCTCAAAGGCACTTCTAATTCTCTTCCTGACTACCTTACCCGTGAATATTTACAGGATAAGTAGAATGCCTAGAAAGGCAACGGCCCCTTCTAGGGGAGGCTTGTCTAGAGGAGGAAGAGTTAGGCTCGCCCTAACTCTCAACAAAACAAAATCAAAGTCTGCCACAACAGACTCTTGTTTTGATTCTTCGGAGTCATCCACTCTGGCTGGGTCATCCACCCAGAAAGCCATCCAGATTGTAGAGTCATCCACTCAGCAATCTGTGATTCCTAAAAAAGACTCATCCAACAGGGATAATTCTTCCCAATCACAAACGAAAAGTGTTAAACAAACCAAAGCAGACTATGCTATCCCTGTTAATACACTTCTAGCCATACAACAAGGTAGCCTAAACTGCCTATCAAAGAAATCTTGGGCAGACATTGCCTCCGATGAAGACATAGAAATTGATTTAGCAAACCTAAACACCATTATCCAGTCCTTCAGCCAATCACAAAAGACAATAAGTCTCCCTGATAAAACAGAGAAAATTATTAGTCTTCAAAAAGGAAAAACCTCAAATACCAACCATTACATGGCAAAAGGAAAATTCTCCTCTGTCATCCAAATGGAACCCGAATTTTGGGACAAAAACCCATGCAAAGCCATTACTGAAGCCTTCCTTCCTGGTTTTCATTTTAGACCATATGCCTGAATAAAACCAGACAATTTTATGAGTTCATATTAATAGATTCAGATTCTGTCTCTATTAAAACATTACAAGGACCAAAAAGATCCTTCGATAATTGCTCATTCAACAATACAGATTTTAAAAATTCTGTCACCAAAGAATTTTGGAAACAATCCAAACACATTCAAAAAATTCTCCCAACCTTTTGATCTGGTAGGTTACAATTACTGGGACTACATAGATTCCTGGACAAGAACTTTCTGGTTCCAGAACAAACTCAACCGACATTCTTGGTTGATTTATTTCAAGAAAAATCAAAATTACAATTTTCCTAACTGGTTCCTTCCATGGTGGGACTTCTTTGGACCATTGGAAGCAATCCTTCCTTCTCCAGTAAAAGAAGGATTTGAAATATTCAAAAATAGATATGGTCCCAACAAAGTTGGTGCAGATCTCAAGTATTTCTCTACCTTTGCAATGGCCTGGGTATTCTTATGGCAGTATAGGTATAGCAAGACAGGAGAAGATGATATTCTTCCCATGATCTACAGACATACTTTTGAGAAATGGTGGAACCAATTCAACGCAGAACATGCTGGACCACAAGGAGTTAATGAGTTTTTTGGAAATAATCCAAAACTCTTGAAGCTTGCTGATCCTGCAACTTTTCAATTTCTGAATCAGAAAGCAAAGATTGCCGCATTCCTATCAGGATGTGATTCTAAAGAAAAGATGAAGAAAAATTTAAAAGAAGACCTTTTTCTGTTGAGTCAAGAAGAAGCAGAGTCTTCTACCAAACAAGAGTCTAATCTTAACAAAGATGACGACTTCTATCAAAATGAAGATGACTATTTTGGAATAGACATAACAGAATTGTGACCGACTCTGTAGAAACAGTTCCTGTTAACTACCAGAACTATACAAATAGTATTTTTCTTATTTCTATATAAGGAGGCCTCGACCTTATTGTGAGGTACCCTTTCATTTTAGCAATCTTAGAGAGATATTAGAGAGAGAAGCTCTGAGAGATAAAATCCTTTGTAAGCCTTCGCTCTTTGAGATCTTTTTAATAAAAGTTTGCTGTTTCAAACTATTTTCCTCTCTTCTTCCTCTTAGCCGGTTCTGGTCAGACTACCCGTCGTCTGGCTTTCTTCTCTTCTCCCTCTACTAGATCTGTGCCGGTTCTACCGTCGTTCTAGTTTCTTATATTTTAATACTGCATTTTACATTCTGCATTTTACTTTTCTGCATTTCATTAAGTAGTCTTGGTACTGCCTACTTTCCTTTCAGTCTGTTCTTTATTCTTTCTTTAATCCACTTCTGGTTATCTGGTATCAGAGCCTGATGGGGAAGTAAGAATATAACTGTTGATTATTTATAACTATGTTCTTCAGGATCTGGACTTTAAATTTCTTTAAATTTCTGTAATCATGGTTTATAGGCTGAACAATTGACAGGCCCTTCGGGTGAGACTTGTAATGGTCGTCCCTGTCTGTAACAATGCCACGAACTAATGATTCTGAAATATTGCTTTTGTACAGTTCTTTGATTATGAAAGTCCTTTACTGGAAGTACAGTAGTTCTTAGTTCTTTTGAATAGAGCTGTAGCAGTAAGTCCCGTGTGGTTAAAGGGCAGTAAGGCTAATTTGACGATGCTATATTCAAAAGAAGCCAAGAACATAAGAAGCTGGTGGCTATGGTAAAAGAATTTCAGAATTTGTAAATGTGAAAAAAAAAGAGTCCACAAATAACCAGATCTAGTTGAATAAGTTATAAATAATTAACAGGTGTATTGTTATGGAACTAGATGAAGGTAATGTGCCAGAAGTATTTTATGATGTCTAGACTGTTGCGCTCTTTCTCTTGCATTTCTTTCCGTTCTGGCTCTAGTTCATCTTCTTCCTCTCCAACCAAAAACAATCTTTTTAATGAACAGGAGAAATAAACTCCTAAGATCACACCCAAACATAACCTCTTTGATGAAGAAGTTTGCTTCGAAGAGATCAACTAAAGCATGGATGACTGGACCATTCCAGAAATCCCTCAGGACACATTATATGTTCCTGAAGAACATTCCAAGAAAAATAGTTTTGACTACATTATTAAGACTGTTGAAAATAATATTCCTTTAGGAAAAGATCTAGGAGAAGAATTTCATCTCCTGTCCAAATCTTCCATCAATGAGCACAAGCATAAATACAAATACCTCCACATAGGATGTGTCCAAGTAGCCATTAAGCCCCTCATAGATATAGGTATAGATGCTGTTATCCTTATGTGTCTTAGAGATGCTCTCCACAATGACTTCAACGACCCCCTTATAGGAACTGTTGAAACTAGCCTTGGTCAAGGACCAATTTATTTCAATTGTTTTCCTAACAAAATAGTGAGTCTTTTAGATGACCATATTCTTGACTCTCTGTTCCTCAATGTTTGCTTTCATGGGTTAAACATGAAAGAGGGATCTTTCCCGCAGCCTTAATCTATAGGATTCAGTACAAGGCCATGAACTCTTGTGCTTCTCGTGTCCTTCTCAAACTTCAAAGAGGTGAGACTACTTTGTTTATCACTGATATGACAAAGGCTAATGTCTCTCTTCCTAGAATTATCAGGTGGGATGAAGTTTCCCTTCCAGAAAAGTGGGTTCTGGATAAGGCTTCACCTTGTGTCCCTAGACCTGCTCCTCAAATTGAAAACATTTCTCAGGATAATTCTGAGAAAGTTGAGATAACCTTTGATAGGAGAAACTCCTTCTCTTCTAGAGTCGATGCTTATAGCGGTCGTTCTAGTTTTACTTCTGCTAAGAGGTCATTCTCTTATAGGTCTCAATCATCTAGATCTGAAATCCCTAGATCTATTAAGCATAATCCTTCCATAAACCTACAGAGTTTAGATACTACTTCTAGGATTCCTAGAAATGTTTACCAGACTTATGAAAAAGAAGAAGAGAATCAGAGTATCCAATCTCCAACCTACTCTTCCCTAAATGAGTCTTATGTTGTTATCTCATAAATTCACTATTGATAAGAAAACCCTTAGGAAAGATTTCTACTCTGAGGAATGGAAACCTCAAAGAGAGTGGTTCTTTTAGAAGTATAGGGGAAAAGACAGGTCTGATATCCAAGAGAAATTCTACCAATTTCTCGAAAAAGTCAAACAGAACATCCCATTCTTTGATTGGTATCATGCTTATACCATTCATAATAACATAGATTACCCTTGGCAAGAGGATGTTATTAGTACCTCCTCTGCTAATGTGATATCCTGGCAGATCAAAGATAGACAAATCGTTCAAAGTGAACTGCCACCCACTACTCAGTATCAGTTACCAAATCTGAAAGACAAAAGTGGTAACCCTGTTATTGCTACTCCTTTCAAAACCAAGAATCCTGACGAGTCCATCACTCCCAATGACATCCAAGGCCTCATAGAACAGGCCAATTACACCAATAAGTACCTTCAAGTTTTAGGAGAAAAAATCTCTGTTAATCCTGTCAAAACTAAAGTTGAAGAAATAACTTCTTCATCTTCTCAATTAGAAAAACCTTTGTTTAAACCTTTTAAGATTAGTGCCAAAGCTAAACAAAAAATCTTAGAACTTAGGCAGAAAGAAAAAATCAGAGTGAATGAGGATAACCAGAATTAGTTGCTTAGTAAAATTACTAGTCTCCTTACTACTGTTCCCGACACTCCTCAAACCTCTGAAGAATCTAGTGCTAAACCTAGAACTAGATCCCTTACCAAAACTGTTAATGCTATTTCCAAAGCTGATTCAGAACATTATTCTAAAACAGATTCTGTTTTAGCTATCAATCCTATCAACAATTGGAAAAATTCTTCCAAGCTTTATTATAATAGAGCTTCTCTCTCTAATATCTCTCTAAGATTGCTAAAATGAAAGGGCACCTCACAACATGGTCGAGGCCTCCTTATATAGAAAAAAGAAAAATACTATTTGTATAGTTTCGGTAGTTAACAGGAACTGTTTCTACAGAGTCGGTCAGTAAAACCAGCAACTAAAATATAAACAATGGTGTCTTCAGGCATATTTTGATTAGTAAAATAGTCCATGGTGACAACCGACATGTTTTGGAGTTTGGCAATGATATTATATTCAGATAAAAATCTTATTTTTCTTATAAAATAAGATCAGGAGCAGTAGCCATGGGCTATTTTATATATATATATATATATATATATATATATATATATATATATGATTATTTGCCTATGTTAAGCAAGGGATTTAGTGGGGCGAAAAATACTCACCCTTACTAATATTTTCAGGTAATGAAAGTGAAGAAATAAAGATGTTCAATGGGTTCTAAGATCATAATTCATGGGTATTGGAAGGAAGACTGCTCTGTAAGGACTAGGACCATTTGAAAAATTGTATTACTTTATTTAAAATATATCTTGTAATGACTAAATTTTGTAAATGATTTTAAATGTCAGATTTTAGAATTTATGATACATGGGCCAATTTCGTTGTAATGAATATTTTGAAAACGTTAGTGAAAATCCTAAATTTATATGTATTCGAAATGAACTAAATGCTCTGTTAAAAGTAAAGTTAGGTTTTATTCAACTAGCCCAAGTTTTCAAAGTTTTACCCTTAGAAGTTTTGGTCCAATTGGAATCTTATGAAACTTTCATAAGAAGAAAATATAATTTTTATCTTTATCTTACTTTTGAATTCATGAATATAAATAAATTCATTTTCCATTGGCCTTAAAAATTTTCATTTATTGAATAAAGAAAATGAGGACATTACAATTTGGTATCAGAGCAGTTCGTCCTAACAAGCCTGGGGTATAGGACTAGTTCGGTTGTTTTAAGTGTTGTGAGTATTAATGTTTTAGTAGAACTAAAAGATAAGATGATTGTTTAGTAGTATGAACTATTTAGTACTCCAAATAAGGACTTATGTGATTGTGTGGTTGAATGAATATGTGTATATGCATGCGAACAATAGGCTTGCTAACATATGTATGATGTGTTTATTTAGATTAGGAAATGGCCAATAGAGATGAGCTAGTGGAAGCGACCACTACTATTCCAACAAGTATGGATCATGTGTTAGGGCCCTTAGTATGTGATCAGGATGCAGGAGTGGCTAAGGATCATGGATTGCCTTCGTTCATGAAGTAACATCTGCCAAAATTTGAAGAAGAGTTTGACTCAGAAGGTGCTTGGAAATGGATTATGGATATAGAACGAATCTTCGATGCAGTAGACTGTCGAGAGGAACATAAGGTGGATTGCGCCGCATTTATGCTAATTGGAAAAGCAGAGTAGTGGTGGAGGATCATAAGTTGCACTTTACCACAGGAAGATGGAGTTATCTCTTGGGAAACATTCAAAACAAGCTTCTTAGGAAATTATTTTCTAGGAGATCTGAAGAAACAAGAGAAGAGGGAATTCCTCAGATTAACGCAAGGATAGATGTCAGTAAAAGAATATGCAGTAAAATTTTATGAGTTGATGAAATACTGGACTTATTTTCAACAAGAGGATGACGGGAGAGACTGGTGTACCGATGGTGTACCCAATTTAAAAATAGACTGAGGAGTGATCTTCGCACTATAGTTATTGTTTTTCAACTAAATGACCTACCAATATTGGTGAGCAAGTGTATAAGTTTGGAAGAAAGTTTGAATGTGGTGGATTATAGAATTGTGAGAACAATAGATCAAGAAAAGAATCCTGCAAGATTTTAAGAAGAGTCAGACTCAAATACAGCTCAATCACAACACCCCATAGCGATAACAACAATAACTCCAAGAACTTTTTGGGCGTAGTAAAGTGTTTTTGGTGTGGAGGGCCTTATAAGGTGAAGAATTGTATACGATTACCTACAACATGTAGCCACTGTGGGAAGACAGAACATTCAATGAATGCTTGTCAGTTTGTACCACGAAGGAAAGGAAATTCGAGCGGAAGTATCAAGCCAACATCCAAGAGGCAATGTATAGAGTAAGAGTCTTTTGCCGCTTCAAGAGATAAAGAACGTGTAATGTAGTGTTGTTGATAGGATTTTGTTGTTCCGACGCAACTTTGAAATTTTGTTTATGGTTCATCATGGAGCAAGAACTTTTATTTTCTTTGTAACTTGTGACCATGTACCATTGCTGTAACCACTTCTATCAATGAACTAGTTGTTGTTTAAAACCCATGATTGATTGATCTATAACCCTTGAAAGGAATTCCTGCAACTCATTGAATTGCTTGTCTTCTTCATTCTACTGTAATGCTGGGAATGGATTGGTTTTGTCCAATCATGTCCTTTCGATACAAGGATAAATCCTTAATTCTAGGTGCTTATGTACCACTTGTTTATGGACTTTTGTTATAAGTGACTCAGAGAAAATGTAGAAAATCAAAATGTTTGTAATTATGTTTCGTCTTGGGATGAGACCCTTCAGAATGGAAGTGCTCCAACAAGGGAGAAGTTCTAAGGTCATTTTAAGAAAGGTAACAAAGCTATCGTATAGGGATAAACTCAGTCGGCATAGGCACTATGCCAGAAATGAGATCTTAGAGTGGTTCCGTTTGAACATAGAGAGCGGTTATAAGTGCTATAAAATCCTGCGCTATGCAACGTCAAGAATTTTTGAGAGCGGTTAATTAACTGCTCTCAAATGTATGTTTTGGAGAGCAGTTTCACGGTTAACCGCTCTCTAAAGTTCACTAAAGAGAGCGGTTAACTGCTTAACCGCTCTCCATTATTCATTAATTTGGAGAGTAGTTATGGATGAATCGCTCTCAGAAGGTAGACTAAAGAGAGCGGTTATCGATTAACCGCTCTCTTATCTCAAACTTAAGAGAGCGGTTCACCTTTAGCCGCTCTCTTAATCTTTCTTCTGAGAGCGGTTATTTAATGAACCACTCTTAGAAGTTGACTTTGGAGAGAGGTTGTGCGTGAACTGCTCTCTAAAGTTAAGAATTTTTTTATAAATATTTTAATAAAACTGTTATAATGTCTATTTTTAGCATACTTGTAAGTATTCAGAACCAGTTCAATCAGAATATAAAATTCAAACAGAGCCATATATACCAGAATTTAAAAGCAATTGCATATTAATAATATTATTCAATTATAGTGAACATGTACAAATTACAATCAGAGTTTACATTGACAGGAGAGAAATAATCTTATATTTACACTTTTTGCCCAATCTGTTGAAACAAAACTATCTAAATATTGTAAAAAAACACTAATAATCTTCTGTGCTTAATGTCTCCTTTAAATATCTATGGTACATATATGCACACCACTCTTTTTGCAATTGATGAATTTTGTTGTCAGGAAAAGTTGGCATCTGTAGCTTTGGAAAGTACTGAATACAAAACAAAAAAAAACAAAGCTTAATTAATTAAGTGAAATAATAAGCATATGGAAAATAGTTAGCATCTATAAGATTCTTACATGAATTGAGATTACAGTTTGTCCATGCTACAAAGCATCCCCAATGAATAGACACATAATATCCACAGTCATCATTATTTGTTTGCTTTAGACACTGTGTGGAAGATAAAAATAAATAAACCAGCATTAACTAAGAATGATATATAGTGCAATTTAGATTTAGCTAAAAATTAAAAACATTAAATAAGATATAGTGTTACCTGTACAGTGACCCATTTTGTTTGAGTCATCTTTGTCCTAGAGGGCTGCATTCCCCTCTCTACTCGATACGTGACAAGAGCACTAACAATGGTGCATGAAAGAAATTAGATACATTATAACCACTTAACATTAATAATAGTTGGTTGACATAAATGAATGCTAACTTATTAAATAGGTTCTACATTTGTGTTTTGTTCTTTAGCTGCTTGCATAGAGGGTCCAAATAATACATAGTCTCATAAGCAGTATTGATGGCAACCAAGACCCAATGTTGCTTACCACGAGTATAAATATATGTTTAAACTTACAAGAATTAAAAGTTATATGCTAAATTATAAAACATAAAGCAAAGTCTCAATCAGATTGACTTACCCAACATTATAGGGTGCAAAAATCAAGTGATCTTCACCTATATGACGCTTTAACATTTCAACTATATGTTGATGTGTGTTCGGATTGAGCGTTTCATCCATTTCATACGGAGATATAAATGAGAATCTATTTGCCATTGTCCCATGCAAGTAAGCTTCACACAAATATCTTGTATTGCAAAAGTACAATTGAAATGCATTGAACAATATTGAAGGTTGAAGAAGTTATAAATTGACCATGAATTCTTCAATTTGAAACTTAATTTATCGTATGTAAAGGTTAATGCTAGAGGCACTCAACCAATGTCGAGGTATGTCCTCTATAATGTTTTCCTTCCCCACAATGTCACAAAACTCTTTACTCCAATGCTCACTTGTCAGTTGAATTGTAGCTGTATAAATGGCTTGATCACTTCTCACAAACAGCTTCATCATATCCAAGCATGCAGCACCTTAGGCTTCTACCAACTTTACAATCTCTGAAGATACACAACCAGTGCTACCTTTCTTGGATGGACCAACAATGGACTCTTTTGAGTAGCCTGCCTCTTTCCCTAACCCTTTACCTGATGAAGGGGCAACCTGAAAAGAGCAATAATTTTTAATTGTAACATCTAGTCTTCCAAAGTATAAAGAAGCTTGTATATATACATACATTGGGTCTTAAAGTGATTAGAGACAATGGGCAAGCAACATAAGTACCAATGGCATCTCTCAGCCAAATGAGGTTTGCTTGTTCATTTGGAACAGGCAATCTAGAGTCCTCCTCATGTCATTGCACTACCTCTATAAAAACCTTACCATGCTCTGGAGGAAGAGCCATATTATGTAAGGAGTCTCCAGCCACTGTATGATATACTTTACCTCTTGCAACCGGGCGAAAAGATGAGTTCTTATATAGCAGACAGTCATGATTACCCTACAAATGAAAGGTTGTTATATTCTGCAAAAATTAAATCAAAAGCGATAAACTAAATGATGATTTACTGTAGCTTAAATACCTCTGGAATGTCAATAGATGCAATTGGTGTGCAACTGCCCCTATGGCTGGATGAAGATGCATCTACAGGCTTTTGGGAACGAATGTCCTCCATTGGTTGGATTTGAGGAGCAATATTGAAAGGGGGTGGCATACATGGTGGTGGGGAGTGAGTAGGTTTGAACGACATCTGACCTGATATGAAGGGGGTAGTCCCTGACCCCCTGTCAATTGTGTCACTACATTGGTCAAATACACCACTCAATGCTTCATGTTTGGCCACTCAGTAGATGATGGATGTGGACATGATGCTGCTGGCCCAAATGCATCTTTTTGGGTCACCCCATAGCCTACAGCCCTCACACGACCTGGATGCTCTCTTACACCAAGTGCTTGAGATAGTATGTCATTTCGGGCTGTTGATTCAGTCTCAGCGTCTGGAGTGACCTGTGAAAAGGTTTCCTATAATAAACATAACAAATATGAGAGGTCATTAAAGGAGAATTCACCTACAAGTTTCTGTATCTGAAAATACTAACACATTAGACCTAAGTACTTACAAATTGATGGACCATTTTTTGAACTCCTTCATCATCAATGGCACCTTGTTTGTTTACCCTAGCAGCTTTTTAGAGGACATATTGAGGTAAAGAGGTCAAATTAGACCCAGATGTAGCAATTTATGTAAAATTTCAGATTAAATGCCATCGTTAAAGGTTTAACATAAGGTTGTGAAAAAGCATGAATGGTGTACATTAGACACAAATATACATTCCAAATCTTACTCTAATCGAGCATATCCCTTAGCTGACCTCCTGTATCTGTAGGACATTCTTTTCACCCTTTTAGCTTTAGCCTTACTTTCTTTCTTAAATTAGGCATTCAGAAACGTACCCAATCAATAACCAATTGTAAATGTGATAGTTATTTGAAGTAATAATTTGTGACAATTTACCTTAAAAGTTTCTATGCACCTTTGGTTAACAAAGTCCATCCAGTGATCGGTCACTATGATGAATCTCTAATACTTCTCCAGAGGATGGGGGACACAATTTCCATCTTTGTCAAAAATATGTTTCCTCATCCGTGTGCGGAATGCACGATGATCCGGTCTAGCTAATGAAAGAACAAAGTCTTTGTGAATAGATTCCACCTCAAAAGTTTGCTACATTCAAAATAAAAAATATATCAGATACCATATAAACCCTATCCCACAATCGTTCATTACTGAAAGTATGCTTGTGTACCTCAACTTGCTCCCAAATGTGTTCTTTAACATTACTAGGGACATTTGTCCAATCATTAAAACTGATTAGCACTGTACTCTTAGTAACAAATCCAATGAAATGTGAAAATTTTGATTTGTTAGGGTCAATTGGTTGACCTTTTTCATTCTAGCCAATGTCATACAAGGTTTTTATAGTTCTCTTCTAAATAGTAGTTGTGAGTTTAATTTTTGTGTGTGTGGTAATTTATTTGATGTGTATTTTCTATAAGACTACATATTAGAATATGTGTAATAAAACGAGTATGATAATTAACATATTTTAATGCTTGAATTGTGAAATTGTTGCATAAAAAGTTATTCAATTAAAT
This sequence comes from Abrus pulchellus subsp. cantoniensis, assembly GCA_024086825.1. Lineage (NCBI taxonomy): Eukaryota > Viridiplantae > Streptophyta > Magnoliopsida > Fabales > Fabaceae > Abrus > Abrus pulchellus. Next base: position 22,027,977 of record CM044056.1, read on the forward strand.
TATACTAATTATTCAAGTTAACTGAAATAATTAATACCATGAGTATATAATTAATTATTACACATGATTGTAATAAGATGAGAAAAATATTCTAGCCATTTACTGTCAAAGAAACTAAACTAAAAGTGAAGAAAACTCACATTTTATAGCTAAAATGGCATTTTTGTAAATAAGGATGTAATCGGAGGGCAAGCTAGTCCAGTTATTGTTTAGTTGAAGGACATTTTTGTCCATAAATAGTTAGTTGTCCTATCTTATTTCAGCGAAGCTTTCTTCTTCTCATTAGAAACAAAATCTACATGAAGAGGGGGAGGAAAAGTCATTTTTGCACCGAAGTTCACTTGAAATCCAATTTGCTTCTCCTGTACGTGTGGCTAAATTGTTGGACAAGAATTCAAACTTCTCAAAGCCTTAAAGGCTTCTTTTGTGGAAGTAAAACCTTAATTTATTTAGCCCTAAAATTTAAGTTTTCTTGCAAGTTTGGCTGCCATATATGGCTTGAGGCGCTAGAATTTTTAAGTTGATTCTTTTTGTTAAATTTTCAGCTAAAAACTTTAAACTGAGTGGATAATTTGTGGGTAGTGAGGAATGGAATTTTGAGCTTAATTTATGTCTTGTATAAGTTATAATTCGGTAGATTTTAGGGAGTGATGGCTATCCAAGGATTTTGAAATTTTTTAAATTAGAGTGTAGTTGCTGTCTCCAGCTTTGGCCCTCAAATTCGTGCAATTGCGTGGTGATTTATACCTTTTAAATGACCGATTTAGCTTTCTATATCTCATGAAAGTTGTAGATTTTGATGTTAGCTTTCCAATGGCTTTCGAACCACCTAAAAAGGAGTTGTCAAATATGAGATATGCCCGTTTTAGTGAGCAAAGGTCAAGTTGTTAGGACTAGGAAATTATGTTGCAGTTTTTGATATTTTAAGCTAGGAAGAACGTCTTTTTAGAATTTTATGTCTTCATAAGAATTGTAGTTCATTGTGTTAGCTTTCATATGACATAAAATGGGAATTGAAAGAATTAGTATAACTCTCTGAGTGTTAATATCTTTAATCGTTGTCGCGGGAAAATACTTATTTTTTATGGTTCTTAAAGTGTTAAAATTCAAAATAGGTTTTATTTTCCTCCGTTTACTAGAAAATATCTCCTAAATAGGAAAGGAATTTTAGGGATAACTAAGGTTTACAATTTTAATGAGATTTTTTTTAATGTTATAATTGTACATTTAGGTGACATAGGAGTAGAAAAAAATTCACGAGAATAATTTTGGACAACAACGACTTTTTGGTGATTTTGACCCCATTGAAGTAATAAGGTAAGGGAAGCTTATATAAATTTCAATTCTATTTCATATGTAAATGATTTACTTATATGGATATTATGTAATGAAAATATTGAGATTATTTAATATGTGAATAAATCCTAGGATAGAGTTCAAAGATATGTTATAAGTGGAATTCTCTCTTTTATGAATGATATTATAGCTGTTTTAAAATTATATGTGCTGTGTGAGCTTAGAAAATGATAAATGTTGTGTACTCGTCAATTGGTTGTGAAATATAATTACTATACTATCTATATTTATGAATATGGTTGTACCGTGTTGAAATGTTAAATTGAAATATCATATAGCCAAACCACAATTTTAGGTGATTAGGTGTGTGATGGTAGAGATCATATTGTGTTGAGCTATATCTAGATCCAGGTACCGGGGTTGGGTCGCGCCCAAACCGGATGCTATTTGTAAGTCCTTTTGGTTGAACTACTGGAACCAATTGGAATTGAGATGCTGAAATTAGACAAGTTGTTTAAGCTATATATATATATATATATATATATATATATATATTATTTGATATTGGTTGGGATTGAATAGAATTATCTGCTGTATTATGGTTTGAACTATGCTTTATTATATCAATCATTAGGTGATTTTATTTACATAAGTTCACCCTTGCATTGTTGTTTATGTGGTGTGGGTGTGTACTACGATGATTGTACGGGATACATGAGTAGATTTAATAGGTAATACGGGCGCTCCTTAGTTCGAAGATCCAACTATGCTTGGAGAAATGAAGTCATTATTTTAGAAACTTTGTAGCTTTAATGTTGTAGTCTGGTTTTGGTTTAACCTAGACTATTTAGCTATAAATTCAATCTAGTTGTAAAGTATTTTGTTTTGTAATCTATTTCTGAGTACCTCTTTTTTTTATTAAATTTTGTTGAGCTTCATATTGAGTAAACTATGATGTAAATTGATGTACTGGATAAGCTGTTATATATGCTTGGTTTATTACTTTTGTTGGAGTTATTGAGTTATATGTCAATGATTCTATGATTGGTAATACTAAATGAACTATGTTCTTTTAGAAAATTTTATCTGTATCAATACAAGCTACAAAATAATAATAATAATAAAATTTTGGTCTCATAGTTGAGGGGACATATTGTCAATTTTTATCTTATTTTATTTTACTTTAAAAGGTCGTGACAGCCAATCTATATGCAAATATAAATTATGAGACATACAAATGTTAATATTAGCATAATAGATCTTTGAATATCAATAGATTTGATTGATGGTGGCAATTTACTTGTAGCTTTTGTATGGATTTTCTTGATTTGCTAATGGACTTCAATTTGGTAATTCCTCGACCCTTTTTGTAACGCCCCAAATTTTGGTAATATTAATTATTGTTATTTATATAAATCTAAATGCATATATATATGTGTGTGTGTGTGTGTGTGTGTGTGTGTGTGTGTGTTGATTTAATTGATAATGATGTTTTTGTGTGTAATAAGTATATGGACGTGTGTATTGTGTATATGCATGACTGGTTGGGTTGAAATGGGCTAAGTGCCTACATACAGGGCGAGATACTGGGCTGTTCTCGTTGCAGCGAGAGGGCCCTGGGAGGAAGGATTAGAACTATCGCCTTCTCGTTGTAGCGACAAAGCGATAGTTTGGGGTGCATTTTTGGGTGCAGTCTCGCTGTAGCGAGATTCTACAGAAACCAAAGTGCAGTTTTCTCTAATTTTTTTGCTGTAGCGAGAGTGTCGCGACCAGAAAAGGATTTAAAAAGCGGGTTAGGGTTCGGGGAGAGTTATTTCTCCCTCTCCCTTTGAAATTCATTTGATCCTCTCGTTCCCAAAGCCCTATTCCACTGATTAATTGCCTCCAAAGCTGCTCGGGAGCGAGATTGGGGCTCGAATTTGTGTGGGGAACACTTAGAGGTGAGTTTTAAATAGTTAGGATTTTTGTTTTCCTTCCCTTTCTCTGTCTTGGTGATTTTCGGGGTTCTCATGGAATTCTTCCATGTATTTAGGCCGAAAAGTCATGTGGGGAGCATTTCCATAGTTGAGTTCGGACGTGGGTCTTCAATCCAAGGTAAGGGGGGACTCTACCCTACTCCTTTATGTGTGATTTGCTGATATTATGTGTGATATTGTGATGTGGCTGAGTAGAGAGTAGAAAATTGCTGAGATATGTGATGTGGGCACTTGTGTGTTTATACATGTGTGTATATCTGAATGAACATTGTGAAAATATGAGCCCGAGAGCCGTGTAATATGAATGGAAATAGGCTAGGGGCCGTGTGGCATGAATGAATTATGGGCTATGTGCTGTGTGTGCTGTGAAAATAAAATATGGGCCTAGTGCTGTGTACTATTAAATGTGGGCTATGTGTCATATATTGAAATGTGAGTGACTAGGGCGTAGTAGCGCCGCTGTAATGTGCTATGAATGGTTCAGCGATACACTGGGGATGTGAGAGATAAGAACGGTAGAAATACCTTGAAGAAGAGGGAGTGGTAGTGACACCGACTGCGAAACAGTTGCACCACAGGCCATACACTCTCTTCTTGACTAGACCTCTGACTGTTATCTTTGTTGAGCGACCCGTGACTGCTCATGTGGTATCCGTGAGGCCGATCACAATACTATAGTGAGTGTGGCTGGTATGCGTATGCATGGATTTGTGTTTGTTTAATATATTGGAATGTTCTGGAGGTGAGACTCTACGTTTATTATGTGTTTTGGGTAGTTTAGAGTACTCACCCATACATTCATTTTTCAGGCAACCAAGACGATCAGCACCAGGCTCAGTGAAGGGATGGATGGACTGCTATAGGACTTAAAATTTATTTTGAAAATGTTGTAATTGAACTAGTCTTGTAGCAATTATTTGATATTAAGTTGTAACCCTTCACTTATTTCAAAATCTTTTATAAAAATTTGGTTATCCGATTTACGAAATCATTATTTAATTGAAATTAAATTTAAGGTGTTACACTTTTTCTTTTTTGCCTTAGTGGATATATGAGGGGGACTTCCATCCATGTTATCTGAAGAAGTCATCTCTGTAAGAAAAAATATAAAGGTTAATAATAAATACATTTCATTCAGGGATAAAGTGAAATCATAAAAACAAATTATATTCAATTCAAATTTAGTAATAGATGCACCTTTTTCTTTTTTTAGGAGCCTTACTAGGTTTCCTATGACCTTTTATTGAATGATATGATGGATTTAACCAAATACCCTCTTCATGATCATGTCTTGCATAAAAATCCTCCTCATCTGTTAATCCTTCTATAATTGAAAGCATTAACTTCTTCTGTTAATTCTCCATCGGTGAAAGCATTTACTTTGTTAGACATTAGAACAATTGACCATGACTTGTCAATTGGATATGAGACGTAGAACACTTGTCAAGCCTGTGATACAAGGATAAACGAATCATCTTAGTAACCGACCTTTTTAAAATTGACCCTTATAAAGCCCATATCGTCAATTTGAACACCACTGTTGTTGTCCACCCACTTGCATCCAAACATTGCTACACGAAACTTTGTGTAATCCAACTCCCAAATGTATTCAATGACTCCAAAGTATGACATATTCGCATATATTGGATTTCTATCCTTTGCACTGGAGATATGTAATGATTCAGCAACAAGAGTGACCCCACTATTCTGCATTGTGCTTTGGTCTTCATACTCTTTAGTGTAAAATGTGAACCCATTGACTAAGTAAGAAGTGTATGAAAAAGCATCAATACAAGGACCTTTTGACAACCATCGAATCATTTCTGAAATATAATTTTTCTTCTTTATCAACTGTTCACCAACATGTTCTTATAGCCATCCAATGAATCGCTGGTTATGTTCTTTTGTGATCCAATTCTCACCTCTGGTAGGATTTCTATGCTTCAGCATATCATTGTGCATTGTTATATATGGTTTAATTTCAGGGTGTTTTGTAATACATACAAGTGTGCTTGTTTCCACTACAATCTAGGGACCTCTATTTGACAGCAACCACTGCTACCTTCCCCTAAAGTCCTTCCTGTGTGACGTGATTTTGGAATACCACATGATTTAACATTTGACAGGTATTCATTGCAAAATTCAACTGCTTCTTCCACTAAATATCGTTCAGCAATACAACTCTCTGGTCTGCTTCTATTGTTAACATATCCTTTTAAAATCTTCATATATCTTTGAACAGGATACATTCATCGCATATATGCAGGGTCACACAAGTTTGTCTCTTCCACCAAGTGAATGGTCAAATGAACCATGAGATCAAAGAATGACAGTAAAAAATACATTTCAAGCTCACATAAAGTTTCAGCTGTTTGATTTTGCAAACATGGTAATCTCCCAGGATCAATCACTTTGCTACATATTGCCTTGAAAAAGAAACAACTTCGTGATTGCCACTCGAACCTTTTTGGGTAGAATAGACCGTATAGCAATAGGAATTAAATTCTCCACTAAGATATGGCAATCATGAGACTTCAATTTTTTTAACTTTAGGTCCTTAAATGATACAAGACTTTTAATGTTTGATGAATACCCCTCTGGAACCTTAACTGAATAAAGAGTCTCACATAAAGCACGTTTCTCATTTCTAGACAGGGTACATGTTGTTGGCAATAAAAAGGTCTGTTTTCCCCTTCTTCATTAGAGCCAAACCAGATCGTATAAGTCAAGTCTTATATTGATGCCATTTTTCTTTTTTCCCACCATGTTCAATAATGTACCAATCACACTTTCACAAACATTTTTTTCGACATGTATAATATCAAGAAAGTGTCTTACGTATAAAGCTTTCCAGTACAGTAACTGAAAGAAAATTGACATCTTTTTCCAACCTGCAGTTGGAATTTGTTTGGCAAAAGTTTTTCGAATGTTGTTTGCATATGTTTAACCTCATCAAAGATTTCTTTCCCACTCTTCAAATAAGGACATCGTCGTTCTTCACAGCTTCCATTAAACATTTTTTTCATTTTTTTGAATGGATGATTTTTTGACAACCACCTACGATCCCATGAAAACATTCTTGTGACAATGCTCTAGTCTTATGTAATCTGTTTTTTCCTGACATATTAGACATGCACATTGAGCTTTGATGCTGTAACTAGAAAGATTTCCATATGCAGGAAAGTCATTAATTGTTCCAAACAACATTGCCTTGACTGTGAAAATCTCTTCTCTAAATTTGTCATATACTTCTATGCCATTATCCCACAATAGCTTCAAATCTTCAATTAAAGGAGACAAGTACAGATCAATGTCATTTCCAGGTTGTTTAGGACCAGAGATTAACAAAGAAAGCATCATATATTTTCGCTTCATGCAAAGTCATGGAGGTAAGTTATACATTATTAGGATCATGGGCCATGTACTATGGGTGCTACTTTGCATGCCATGGGGATTCATTCCATCGATTGCTAATGTAAAACGTATATTCCTTGCTTCAGTTGCAAACTCTTCATGGTCGTCATCAAATTTTTTCCACTGTGGAGAATCTGCTTGATGCCTAAGCTTTCCATCTTTAATTCTACCTTCAGCATGTCAAGTCATCTGCTTTGCATTTTCTAAACTGCAAAATAGACGTCTTAACTTGGGTATTACTGGAAAATACCACACAATCTTCACAGGTGTTGATTCTTTCTTTAGGTATCGTGATACATTACACTTTCGACAATTCCTTAGTGATGCATACTCATTTTGAAACAAAATGCAGTCATTAGGACATGCATGTATCTTTTCATGAGTCAATCCAATTGAAGCAAGTACTTGTTTAGCATCATATGTTCTCTTTGGTAGCACATTATCCTCTGGTAGCATCTCATGTAATAAACTTAGCAAGTCTGTGAAGCTCTTATCAATCCATTCATTCAAGGCTTTTAAGTTATAAAGCTTTAAAACAGAACTCAATCTTATGAACTTTGTACATCCATTATACAATGGTGTTTCTACATCATCTTTCAGCCTCTCAAACATCTTTGGACAATCTCTAAGATCTTCTTCAACAACATTTGGAATTTGTTCATCATGATCACTGTCATTTGTTCTAAATGTCTCTAAGTAATTAACCCTTGATTTCATGTTAGTTGATGTACTTCCACCTTGTATCTCACCATGCTTTGTCCAACAACTATATTTTTCATCTATCCCATTGCACTTTAGATGTTCTTCCAATTCTTCCACATTTACTTGTAACATATTCAAACAACACAAACAAGTTGACATTAGTTGCATGCTTAATCGCAAATCTAATAAACTCTTTGACTCTGTCTTCGTATTCTTCACTTAAACAATTAGCTACCATCCAACTTCGATCCATATTTGCTCCAACTACAGTTACTATCATTATAAATGTGAATGTCTTATTAACGCTCACATGGTAGGGCCCTATCCCATTTGAGAACAAACTTTTTCCAACCTTAATTAACAAATGCTACTTAAATGTTGTATGTTTTACTTGACAAAATTTGGGCAGCATTTCGCATTAGTCTCCTAGTACACAACTTGAATATGAGATGATTTACCTCAATCAAGCATGCACCAAGAGACAATGAGAAATGCTTCAAACTCAAATTTTTTCAAGTATTGAATACAACATTATGAGAAGCAAATGCCAACTAATGACTGAATAAGTTTGTTCACAAACTATCCAACTTGGACAATTTGAGATTGAAAATAATGATATATTAAATCATTACTTTCAATCTCAAACGGGAAACTATGATTTCACTCAATTTTAGATTTCAAATCATACCCTACAAAGTTTCATCACTAATAATAATCATACATTCATAACTTTCATTAAGACAACATCAATTTCATTCATACACAGACGAAATATACATTACGGGGGCAAAACAAACAACAATATCTTGTTTAATACATAAACTTATTTCAATTCCCAGAACAACATATATAGCAACATGTTCCCTCCTTTCTCATAAAACATTGCCAGAAAATGTCCAAACATTGCCAGAAAACAAAGAAATGATTATGAATATACCTTAAAATTGACCCCGCGATGTCAACTGTGCTTGTTCTTCTACAAAAATTTCTCACAAGACACTGAACACAGGCAAATTTAAATAACAGAAACTTGGTAGGGCGACAGGGATAACCACATTAGGGATTAGGATTTTAGTTAAAAATACAAGATTAGAGAGCGGTTAAGAATTAATCGCTCTCTATTCTACACCTTTCAGAGCGATTATTTTTAAACCGCTCTCCAAAATAGAATTACGAGAGCGGTTCCATTTGAACCGCTCTTAGAAGTACATAGTAGAGAGTAGTTCCATATGAACTGCTCTCATTAGTATATATACTGCTCTCATAATATATATTAGAGAGCGGTTCCAAAGTGGTTCCTTTTGGAACCGCTCTAAGAACTTAAATTTGGAGAGCGGTTTGGGCGAAACTGCTCTCTTTGTGTTTTATACAAAGCGGTTTCTAAGTTGGCGCTTCAAAACCCAATTTTTGGCGTAGTGGGGTCATCTAATATCACGCCTCAATCACATAATCATTCTACATAAGAGCACTCGATGGAAGGATCATTATAAAAAATGGCTAACGGTGGTGATGTCCAACATTGGATTTGTCTCAACTCTTCAGTTAAATGAACAGAGACGTGTCACATCTATTTACTGAAGAATTGATCAAAACGTGCCCTAACAAGATAATGATTATGTAGGTTGGACCTCTGGTCAGAGGAGAACTACAACAGAGAAGTTGTCGAGTGTGTATTTGGATGAGCAAAAACAACACTAGGAAAGTCACTAATGTATGTCTGGAAATTCGCGACAACAAAAGTTGGTGCCAAGATCTATGGACGCAGTCTGAATAGAAGAGATCGACAATCATGGAAGCTTGAGTATGCTTAGATACAAGGTTAAAGAATGGTGAAACAAGTAAATAGACCTCCTGAACCATTATAATTTAGAATAGTTATGTGTTGGTTGAATTTTGGGGATGAAATTCTCCAAGGGAAGGGAGAGTTGTAACGCCCTGAATTTTGTAATATTACTTAATTATTAATATGAGTCTATTAATTGATGTTTGAATGTGTATTTGACTATGTGATGATTTGAAATGGGATGTGAATTTGTGTTTGGATTGCATTTGGTTGAGATATAAGCTAAGCGTGTGTTATAGTGGCGTTCTCATTGTAGCGAGTGGATTCTCGTTGTAGTGAGAAAGCCCTGGGCGAAAGCCATGAAACTGTGATGTTTTCGCTGTAGCGAAAGTCTCCTTGTTGTAGCGAGAAGACCCTGGTAGAGAAGGGTGAACTGTTGTGTTCTTCTTGCAGTAAGAGTCCTCTTGCTGTAGCAAGAGGACGACAGTGAGGGGTGCATTTCTGGGTGTAATCTCGTTGTAATGATATTCTACAGAAATCAGGGTGCAGTTTACTTTGAAATTTTTGTTGTAGTGACAAGGGGCGTCACTGCAACGAGAATGTGTCGTTATAGTGAGCATGTCACGATAAGAGGAGTATTTAAAGGGTTTAGGGTTAGGAAAAACGTATTTCCCACTTTCCCTTCATTCTCCCATTCGGTTCTCTCAAATCCCTAGCCTTTTTCACCGATCAAATCACCCCTTAAGCCGTTTGTGCCCTAAATTGAAGGTTGGATTCGTAGGTAAGTATATTGAGTTAGGGTTCTCAGTTTTTACCTTTTCTTCATCTATCTTGATTTCTCATGGATTATTCAATGTGTTTAGGGCAAGAATCCGTGTAAGAGGTGTTTCTACCGTTGATTTCATGGTGGGTCTCCATCCTAAGGTAAAGGGGAGTAAATCCCAAACCCTAACCTCTCTTGGGTAATTTAAAATGGGAAACCCGTAACTATTTTGATAACTATCTAAATATAATTCGTAATAAAGGTTGTAAATAAAACTGTTTTTGAAGGAACACTACAATTTTTACAAAGCAAATATTATTGGGTGTAGTGAAGATTTGTTATTTAATGATTTTGGAATAGTGGACATATTATTCATAATGTATTATGCCAACTTTAAGATAGATGACCTTATTATTACTGAGGAAATGTGTGTTAAGTTATGCGGTTGGGCTGAGTCTAGAGGTGTCTGACTCCCGATAGATTATGTTAATTTGTGTGATGTATGGATTTGTTGGAGAGTTTTCTGTGATTAAATGAATGTTTGTTGATAATTGAAGTATGATATATTTATGCTGTTTGATAATTAAGGAATGTCAAATGAGTGTTTGTCTCTCCTTAAATAAAGAAAATGTTTTCTATGTGATGTCTGAGGTAATTATAGTGCCACAGTGAGCATGGCTAAATGCAATGAGCATAAGTGTTAATGAATTAAATGAAATGCTGGAAAGAGTGGTTATAATACGAGAGAGTCTGAATAGATGAACGGATGTGATTGCAATACAAGTATCGTGGTATGACCCAAAGGGTGTACTCATAATATATGTATTGTAATACACCAGGTTATTTGGTTAATACTCACGTATTATGACACGTTGTCTTATAAAAGGGTGTGAAAAGAAATAAAAAATGTTAGTGGTGAGTTTAGATAGCTATAAAGATACACTAGGGGTATAGAGTTCGGAGAAGATTTGGAAAATTTGGAGAATGAGGGTGGTGAATTTGAATTGGCAATGATTTATTGATAGTTAATGCTAGAACTACAACCAGACTGAGTACAAGGAGAGGATGACATCACAAACTCTTCACCCAATTGTCCTAACCTATACACATGACCTTTCTTGTTTTTTCCTCCAACAACTTCTAAAAAAATGACATTGTAATGGTCACCTGAGGCACATTCTTCACCATTATCATCATTGTCATGTGCATGGGCTTCAGTTTGACGTCAAATAAACTCATCTTAAAAAATTAATACTCTTATTAGTCATAATTTATATTAAAAGTGAGGCTAAAATTTAAAAAAAGTAATATATTAATATTATTAATATTTAATAAAAATATATTAATACTCTCTTATAATTTCAATAATAATAAATATTAATTTTAATAAAATTATATGAAAGTTAATATATAATTTTTTTACATAAATACTGAAATAATAAGTAAATTATATAAAAAATTTACATTATTATTTAACTTAAAACTAATTAATAACTTTTGTCATTATAAAATATTTTTAATTTAAATTAATATAAAATTTTCTTAATAAGTAAAAAATATTTAGTGAATAAGTAAAATATTTAATAAAAAATTGCACGTAATAAGTAAAATTCTAGTAGTGAATAAATTATATCATGTTTAGTGAATGAATACAATCATATTTAAAACAATTGTAATTATTTTTTGAAAGTATATTTACTAATTTTTATTTAAATATTTATATAATAATAAAACAATATAATAACTAATTATTTAATAATTTTAAACATTATAATTTTATAGTAGTATTACGATGTTTATATTTAATTTTATATATTTTTTTAATAATTTTTTATACTATTTAATTTTATATACTATGACAGTTGAGTTATTTTAAAACAAATAAATTGTATAATAAATTAAATCAAATTAATTTCAATCATATATATATTTTATTATATTAAAAATAAAAAAAGTGTAACTATATGGACAAAGTTAAAATCATAATTAAAGATAAAATTTTTACGTCATAAAAAATATAAATTTGTGTTTGTAATTTAAATATTAGACAACATAAATTAAATATTTTCTTGTTTTAAGATTATTTATTATTAATTATTCTGATTAGAATAATAAAATTTAATTTAAATTTATTGGTTTATAATTATAATTTTAGAATTTAGACATAAATTGGTAATTATTATTTATTATATTTTAGGAATGTAACTATATTATTTATAAAATTATTAATTTTATGTTACTAAATTAATAATATGATGATAATACAATGATTTGAACAATTTTATGCAATAATCAATAGTTATTTTTATCTTTTAAAATAATTTATCTAACAATAATTATAACTATAAACTTAATCTTCATTTTATAATCATTATTTATTTTAATTTTAAGTAACATTTTATAATTATAGTTTTTTTTTACAATGGTTTTAATTTATTGTTTTAAAAATATATGAATTTGATATATTTTTTATTTAACAAATATATTTTTATATTTTATAAAATATTACTTTTTTCTTTTTAAAAATTATATATATATATATATATATATATATATATATATGTATAAATTAATTTTTATCTTTTAAAAAAATAAATAATATATATATATATATAAACATTCATACGTATTTAGATTAAAAAAATTAAATAATTTTTTTAAATAATTAGCAAAATTTTTTTATTTTTAATAACATATTTTGAATTATATTTATAATATTTAATTAAAAAATAATAGATTTTTGAACAACTTTAATTTTTTATTTTAAAAATTATAAATTTTATATTTTTTTTTTGTATTTGTTGTCTAAATAATACTTGTTAATTGTTTATTTTAGTTGTTAAATTTGGTAACTATTTATCATAATTCATTTCAATTGCTAAATTTGGTAGTTATTTATTACGGATTTAGTTGTTAATTTTGGTTGCTATTTACAAAAAAAAAAATATTTTTTCATCGTTAAATTAGTTGATATTTGTCACATTTTTGTTGTTTTGGTTATCAAAATTAGTAGCTATTTGCTATAAATTTTTTTTTGTTGCTATTTGTCATTGATTTATTTTGGTTGCTAAATTATATAGCTATTTGCCACCTATTTGGTTGCTAAATTCAATTGCTATTTATCATTGATTTATTTCAATTGCTAAAATTGATAACTGTTTGCTACGAATTTTTTCAATTGCTAAATCCATATTTTTCGGTGGCTACATTAGTCAATATTTAGTACAAATTTATTTCGATTTTTAAATTCAGTGGCTAATCAGGTATTTTCTTGTTGTGAGTATTTATTTTGGTTTTGAAGACCATTTTGATCTTAATAATAATAATAATATCAAATTTAAAAACAATAAAATTTAATTAAATTTAAAATAAAATTATAATACGTGACAAGTATATTATATAAAAAAATTAACTGCCACATGATATCCACATAGATTGGTGCATTTTAAAATGTTGTAATTAACTATTTTATTTTCACCAACTTGCATAATTCTTTATTGCTTTCAAGCATTTTAAAGATTAGTATGTTTACTTTCTTCAAACAAAAAACAATTTTACTGTCACAACCATCTTAGCTTTGAATACTGAGAATATTCTAAGATGCTGTTAGAAGTCGTGATAGCAGTGCATATTTTATTGTTGAATGCATTCCAAAACTAAAATTTTCCTGGAAGCCACGTTAGAATACCAACTAGCATGAATGTTTCGTAGTAGGTGATACTTAAACATCAGATTATTTGCCCTCACATTATTTTAAAAATTCAACTGTTGCATCCCCAGACTTAAGTTTTAATTTTTTTCCTTGAATAATGGAGAACAGTAAATCAACAAATTATTTAGATAAGTAGATAGTTCTTTAAATTTTTGAGGGTGGCATTTACTTGTCAAATGTCGGTTGATCATGGTCTTATTAAATAGAAGTTAATGGTGTCCAAGTGTCCATCACAGGCTTCTGAAGGGGTTTTGTCTTGAATTAATTAAAAATTCAAGCATATGTGAACACCAAAGGGCCATCTCCTTTGTACCCTTCGCTGAATATTTATTTGGGTCGTGATGAGCATCTTGCTCAACCCATCTGTTAGCACAACATACTGACAAATATTACCAAATCAATGAAGAATTCACAAAAGATAACAAATAAGGACGACAATACTACAATTTTGTTTTTATGTTAGTCCTATATCGCGTATTCACCAATTTTTTCTTATCATATTATAACCTAAGAAAATTTTGTATAAAGTGCTTCCTAACTTCTCTCAAATTTTCAGTCAGCACAATGTTATGAAATGTCAACAAAGATTTGATTGAATGCAAAATTTTATCTAGTTACTGATCCTTCAAAGTATCTTGGAGAATTCACGGATTTGTAATACCTGGCCCAAAAGCATATATACCTCAAATAATTTATGCTCTTGATAGGGAAAACTAAAGATGGATGTGATTAGTATTCGTTAACTAAAGATTTTAACATTGTCTTTGACTACAATTTGTAAGAGAAAATTATACAAAATACATTTATTATCGATAAAGACTAACATTAGTTAGCAAATTATTGATGGTGCACTTTGAACCGTTGGATGTAGTATAAAAAGTATAAATGATTAAGTTTTTTTTTTTTAGTAACCTAATAGCAACAATTTTTATATATTTATGATTTAGTTCTCCTTAAACATTTTCAAAATTTTTCTTTGAACTTCAAATCTTGTTATTTTATATTTTTACTATCTTCATAGTTGTATTTATAGCTATTTTTAAACATTTTTAAGCAATTATTGTATGTATCGTATATCAAGATTGTGCATTTGTATGCACTAATTGAGTTTTAATTTATAATTAAAAATAAATTTTGAATTAATACAATTTTGAATGTCATTTTAGATACGTAAGGTTTATCCTAATCCTGTATATGAAATTCATGATTTTCACATTTAAACATTTCTCATCCACTCTTGCAATTTCAATTCATGATTAAAATATGATAATATATTGATTGATTATTGAATGTTGTTTCAGATATTCACATGCCCTCCTACATAATGATCACAAACTGGTTCGCACAATAATTGTTATATTTGCTTAAGCCAAATGTTAAATTATTTAACTAAAAAATCACAAAGAAAACATAGCTTACTGGATCAACATCGCTTAAGCATATAAATAAGACTTAGCTTAAGTCACAAATTTTTTTTAACATTCGCTTAATTGAAATTGTCACAACATTTAATGGTTCATTACTATCTAAAATTAGCTTAAGCAAATTTATTAAGGTTTAAGCAAAAATTACAAAAATTATATTTTTTTTTTTTATCTTTTAGCCTTCAACCACGTCTCTTTAATCATTACTCCAGTATCGATTTAGCGAAATTATTTATTTTTAAGAAAATTAGGATGATTATTTGATGTTTACATATTTAATTTGTTTTATTTACAAATATCACAATTCTAAATATGATATACAAAAAGAGCATGATTATTTAGGTTTTAAATTTGTAAAACAGGTAAAAAAAAGTGAGTTTGAAATAATTTAATTGAATTTTACGTGAATGAAAAAGAAACTATCATTAAGAACTCTTCTTCTAAAAATGGATAATGGTTAAAAAAATATAAAAAGACATATTTAAATTTCTAATATTTAGATATTTTTAACTTAAAAAATTTATTAAGGATTAAATTATTAATACTATAATTTTTAAAATTTATTATAGCATGTTATTTTGCTAACTTATTTATGAATTATCTAAATAAAGTAGTTTTTGCCTTTATCACCGGTGTAGATATAAGACAGAAAAAATACATATTTTAGATAAAAGTCACTTAAACAAATTGGTAATAGACATACGAGTGTGGCAATAAGCATATTTTTCTTTCCTAATAAAGTAAACTAAAGGATATTAGCAAAATCAAGAGTTATTATAGAATAAAAAGGCATTCAAGATGTGACGGACCTAACTCTTACAGAATCACTTTCACGTAGCCGCTTGCATCCTACACAGACAAAGCATTAGAAACATATAAAATCTAACAATAACAAATTGTAGACTTTCATTGTCACTAAATATGTGAATCAACTAACTGCGTACACATGCACCTTGTTGCTCTCTTTCCGAACCGCATTCAAAGATGGATAACAAATTAATCGTTTTCCAATTTTCTAAATTTCCACAGTTTAACTTATCGACGACTACACAGCAAACATAAGCAGAACCGAGAATAGCAAGTCACATTAATTAATCTCAGCCTTTGATTAAATTATTATTATATCTAACTGAAGAAACAACTCTCCCATTGCTACACTAATTAATGGGTACCTCGTGTTAGAGGCAACCCTTTCTATTTATAATATTAGATTGAAGATAAGATCAAAGGTTTGACTGACATAGCTAATTACAAATGTGTCCCTGTCCATGGCAGATATATGAACAATAATGTTTTCCTGCATCCATTGCCAATCTCAAACTTAACACAGTGCAGTGCAGATCTACTTTCCTCCTCATAAAGATATATAGTATTTCTCAATCATTTTAAGGATGGCGGAACACATTCCATTTGCTGTTGCCTCTAATCTCATACACAGGTTCGTTTTTGCACCCTCTTTGCAATTTAAACAATAATTATGGATCCTCTTTTTATTATCTTGCACAATATGCTTAGCTTGAAGTTTAGGTTTTTTTTTTTCCTATTTTCTTATTTCGTCTATTTATTGTAGCATTTCAAATCACAGTTTTTTTTTTTTTAATTTTCATATTGAATAATATCTCTTTTACTACTGTTGTTCAATATTTTTTATAATTTTTTTTCATTTTTCTGCTTTTATAACACAAGTTTTTATTTTTTCTTCTTTTCATGCTCATAGTAAAGTTTGTCTAATGGTGTTGCTTTTCGGTGTATATGTTTCTAATAGACAACGCAAACGGCTTAAAAGATAAATTTTATTAAAAAAAATTGATGCTTTTAATTTGTCTCAAACTTTTTGCTTAAATATCAAAATTAAAATATTTTATTTAAATTTCATGTGATATTTTTTCCACTAAAATTATTTTTTAATCAAAGTATTTCTTTTTCTTAATAATTTTTATCTTCTGAAAAAGGTGGGGAAAAAACTAACAAATGAATAATATTTTAGATTAAATAAAAAATTGTAATTATATAAATTTATACTCAAAATATTAAATCATATTATTGTATTAAAAAATAGAAAATTAAAAATTGATAATTTTTATTTAGTTACAAAAATAAGTTTTAAATTTTTTTAGACCTTATGTTTTCTTTTCTAGAAGTACTGCTTCGGTTATAGTTTTCATTGGTTCTTATTTTGTTTTTTTTTCAGTTTTAATCTCTTTCACACCCTTCTTCTTCTTATTATTATTATTATTATTATTATTATTATTATTATTATTATTATTTTACAAAGGTTTTATCTTTTAATTTCCTTTGAATATTTTTTTCTAATGCTTAGTATTTTGCTTTTGCTATTTAACGAAACTTATAAAGCCTAAAAACACAACAACAAACTGGACTAAAATTCTAGGCTAAGAGGTCTTAAGAGAATCAAACTTTAGAAAGAGCTCTAGAGAAGGAGGGGTTTTGTTAGAACTGCAAAAAGAAATCTCAACTTTATCACCTAATTTAGCTATACAATCAACATATTGGTTAATTTCTCTAAGAATGTGACTAAATCTAACATATCAAATACTTTTAAAGAGATTCCTAATTTCCTTAATAGAAAATACAATGGATGATTACTACTCTGAATATTTACAACTAAGGAGATGACTTCCTTACAATCACACTCAATTCAAATAAAATAAATATTTCTAGAGAAGACCAGCTTAAAACTCTAGACTTAGTTGCAAGTGGAGAGCAAAAATGAAGGAAACTGTAATAGCCAACGATGAAATTACCTTTGTGATCACCAATTAGACCCCACAGCTAGTTGTTCCCAAAGCTTGAAGGACAGAACCATCGATATTAAGTTTGAACTACTTCTCTAGGAGAGGGTGCCAACTGACTTGTCCTTGGGGCTTTAACAAACCATCATTAATTTTCAAATTACCCCTGACACAAAAATACAGATAATCAAACTCATAAACAATCCTATTCAATAGGGCATCATTATTCAAAGGAGAATTTAAAAGATAACAAAATTCTTATTTTTTTTTCAATGATTACAAGTAACAATAGAAAATAGAGAGTGTTAGGAAGGATGCATAGGGAAATTTGGTGCAGTCAAATTAAAAAGAAACCAATTAGATAAATCCATATTAAAGAAAGAGGACCATTTGTCATGGGAAATGAGCCTATTCCAATTTGATTAGCCCCCAACAGTCCCTAAAGGCATGAATCACAAATTCTAGGCCTTCATTACATCTAGCACACATGGGAAACTAGTAATTTTACGATTAAATCTCTCCTCATTAGTTAAAAGTCTATGCAAATTTTCAACAGAAAACATTAAAGCTAGGAGGGCCCTTCTAGTCCCAAATTAAATTAAAAAATTGTTTATGGCTATTGACATTAGAGAACAAATCATACGCATAAAGAAAAAGGCACTCAGCTACCATCATTTACCTTATCCTAAATCATATAAGCAAGTCTCTTAATGCATATAACAAATACAGTGGCTTATAAGGGCAGAAAATTTAAGACTAAGACCAATCACTTGCATAGTTTCATTAATGAAACTCCACCTAAGTCTATCATAAGTCTTTTTTAGATCAATTTTTACAATCATGAAATTATTTCTATGCTTTAACTTATTAAAAGAATAAACAAGTTCTTGCAAGATCAATGTATTATCAATACCCTGCCTACTAGGGATAAAACTAGTTTGGTTAGAAGAAATAATATGAGGAAAGGTCCCCTTGATTCTATTAGCAAGAATTTTGGTTATGAAATAATATGAAGAATTTCCTTCCCTTAGTATTTGAAAAAGATAGCATGAAGCTCATCTAGGTCAGGAGATTTTAAATTGCCCATACTAAATAAAGCAGCCTTGACTTCTTCTCAATTAGGATTAGAATCAATTAAAGAAATGCCAGCTTCCCTAAGGGGAGGAAACCTAGTGAGGAGATGATTCCTAACAAGGCTCAAATCAGAATATATGTTACTGAAATATCCAACTACAATTTCTTGGAGTTTGGGAGGATTAGATTCTCATTCACCCTCATCATTTCTAAGAGGCTTAATCTAATTGTTTTATCTACGAATCACAATAATCTTATAAAAAAAACTTATTGTTTCTATCCCCTGATTAAGACTAAATCTATATCCTTTGACCCTATTACTATATCCTTATATGAACAAGATTTAGATAAATAGGGATATGAAACACCTGATTCCTCCTCTGGTTTACTGTTATGAGGTCTTCATGCATGCCTTCGTTCAATGTCGCAAGAGACGCTTTTGAGTCTATTTTAACCTTCTTTGTGCTACAATCTATCAAGTCCATCTCTTTTTTGGATTTCTTCTCCCCTCCGTTCTTCTCCATTCGTCAATGCTAACTAAAGCTAGAGCCTGGATCCAGATCGCAACGAGCTTAGAATGCCCCTTCACCACTCCAAGTTTCACTCAGGATCGACTTTGGTTGGGATGCCAAGGTGAAAACCCTAGCAGTGCCTTCCCAATATTCTTGAAAAAAATGAGGGTCACTTATTAGAGGAAACCTTAAAAACTAAAGCATTTTCCACAACAACATATCTAATGCTTAGTATTTAAAGTTTATTTACTAATATTATTTCATAAATTTTACATTTCTTGTTACTAAATAATGAAAACAACGCCAAAGATGAGTTGACAAAATTGGATTATGATACAAAAATAACCTTTCCCACTTGCATGCACACACATTTATATTATTTTAAACAAATCTAGTTCATGATTAAATTTTCTTAATTTTTTCATCTCATGCTCCAAAATGAAAATGAATAACAGCGGTGATTCTTTTTATGTGACATTCATTTCGTTATCTCAATTTTTTTTAAAATATTAAAATTAATAAAGTAAAATTTTGTTTTAAATTTCATGTGTTTTTTTACCATTTTTTTGTTTAATAAAATTTATTTATTTATTTTATAATTTTTAATCTTTTGAAAATGTTGAAATAAATAAAAAATGAATAATATTCTAGAATAAATCAAATAAAATTATAATTATATAAATTTATATGCAAAATATCAAATCATATTATTGTATTCAGAAAACTAGAAAAGTAAACACTTATAAATAACTTAATCACAAATATATGATCGAAATTTTTAGAATCATTGGTTTTTGTCTCCAATAAAATCAAAACTCTAATTAAATAATCGAATTAATAACTAATTATTGTAATAATAATGTTATCTTTTATCTATTAATATATTATCTATAAAATAATTATTGATATAGATAGTGCCATGTGGTACTTTCAGAATCATTTTATTTATTGCATTGAAAAACTATTTCTTATTTACTTTTCAGCAATAGTACCTCTAATGATTTAATAAATAATCAAAATAAAAATTATGTTGAATCAAATTACAATATTTATTTTTAAATAAATATTAATTTATCGTCATAATAGTTGAGTGTAATACTGTGAGTATGTCAGATATAACATTATGCTATTGAGTCAAATAAAAACTGAATGTATAAAAAGGTTCCGTCAATAATTTAGATATCAATCATCAATTCATGTCATTGTTTTAGCAATCCAAAAGGTTTCTTTTTTTGGAATGAGAGGTTGAGATAGTCATCAATGTTATAGCAACCATCAATACATGTCATTATTTACAGTTTGGTCTAAACAAATTATTAGTTTTTTAAAGCAAGCTTAAATATTCATTAAAAATACTTGTTGATTTCAACTCTTAAAGTTGAGGTAGATGATTACAAATAATAATTTCTTATAATAATATCTTATATTTTTAAAATATTAAAAAAATTATTTAAAAATTTACACACACATATTATATATATATATATACGTAATAATATATAAATATATAATTCCTTAATTGACATGACTATTAATAACTTTAATTTTATTAATTTTTAATTATCATAATATGAAATATTTTGTTTTATAAATTTTTTATTTTGTTATTAATATCTCAATTTCTAATATATAAAATAATAACTTTATTAGACAACCTCTATTTATTTTATCTTTTTGTATATATATATATATATATATATATATTTTATCTAAATCACATATATGTTTAAACAAATATTCATAGTATTAATAATCAAATTTAACTTATATACTAGTCCTTTTGTTTTAAAAATTAATTACTAATATTATTTTTTGAGTGAGTTTATTGTCGCTCTAAATTGTTTATTATTATTATTTTAAAAATAAATTTTATACATAAAATACTCCTTTTTATTAGTGGATTATATTAATAATATTTTAATAAAATATCTTAAATAAGAGATTTGAGAGTGTAATTGACACTTCTCTTTTTACAAATTATATTAAATAAATATACATTTTTAAATGAATTAATTGTTAAATTTTTTTTATACCCGATATTTGTATTTTGTATTTATAAGATACTCATCTTCTCCGTGTATTGTGGATATGGAAATGATGATCCGTAAGAATTTGAAACTGAGAGCCGTGAACAAATCATGACTCAATCAACCGGATTTGTAGATTATTATAGCATGGTTTCCCTTTTCCTCGATACTTATGCCAATAATTTTACACATTGCTCAACTTCCCTCTCAGTAAAGCACCCTTCTGTATAGTCTTTCTCTATCATTTGAATGATGGCTGAGTCACTTCCATTTGATGTTACTTCAAATCTCATTCGCAGGTTGGCTTCCGCAAATTTTATTGAATTTGGAAAGGAGTATGATGTGACGGAAGAGTTGGAAGAGCTCAAGAACACAATTGAATCCATCAACGATGTGCTCCTCGATGCTGACGATAAACAAGAGGATGCTCGTGTGCGAGTTTGGATTAGAAGGTTCAAAGAAGTACTTCATCATGGAGATGACTTCTTAGATGACCTTGCTATCGAATTTAGGAGAGATAAATTGGGTGCAGCAGAAGGAAAATAAGTAAACAAGGTACTTCTTTCTATTTTATCTTCAAATCAAATTCCTTTATACAATGAAATGCCTGACAAAATTAAAGAAATACGAGAAAGTTTTAATGGTGTGGTAAAAGAAATGAAAGATTTGAATTTAAGCCCAAGATCAGCGGTAGTTAAGCAAACTAATAGTGAATGGAGGGAAACATGTTCTTTTGTAATAGAATCAGATATCATTGGAAGAGATGATAGTCAGAAGGAGATTAGTAATCTGTTGAGACAACCACATGAAAAGCAAAAAGTTTCTGTGATTGCTATTGTTGGCATTGGTGGTTTAGGGAAGACAGCGCTTGCTCAGTTAGTGTATAATGATTTGGAAGTGAAGAATTCTTTTGAAAAGCGAATGTGGGTGTGTGTATCTGATAACTTTGATGTGAAAACTATCCTGAAGAAAATATTACAATCAGTTAATCGTTGCCAAATAGCAGACGGGTCATCATTAGACTACTTGCAAGAAGAGCTTCGTGAAAATTTAAGTGGTAAGAAATATTTGTTGGTCTTGGATGACATTTGGAATGAGAATCGTAACAAATGGGCTGAATTGAGAAAGTACTTGATGTGTGGCGCTCAAAATAGCAAGATTTTAGTGACAACTCGAAATGAAAATGTAGCAAATGCAATGACTGCTAGCACTTCCTATCCTTTGAAAGGTTTAACTGACGAAGAATCTTGGAGTTTGTTGAAGAACATTGCATTTGAGGATGATTCCAATGGAGTGAGTCAAAATCTAGAATCAATGGGGAAAGAAATAGCCAAAAAAATGTAAAGGGGTACCGCTAGCAGTTAAAACGCTGGGAGGCCTGTTACGAGGACAAAATGAAGAAAGTGAATGGGAGAATGTTTTACATGGTGACTTGTGGAAACTATGTGAAGAGCAAGACAGTATCATGCCAATTCTAAAACTCAGCTACCAAAAGTTGTTGCCTGAAATGAGACAATGTTTTGCTTATTGCTCTTTGTATCCTAAGGATTCAGAAATTGTAAAGGATCAGTTGATTCGGTCATGGATTGCACAGGGTTTCCTTAAATGTTCAACTGAAAAACAGCACGTGGAGGACGTCGGCAACCAATTTGTAAAGATGTTTTTGATAAACTCATTTTTTTCAAGATGCTGACCCACATGGGGAGGTCATTTGTTTCAAAATGCATGATTTAATGCATGATCTTGCAATGCTAGTAGCTGGCAATGATTATTGTTACTTGGACAGTAAGGCAGAAAAAGTTGAAGGCAGACCCATGCACGTATCCTTGGAATCTGGGGCCATTCATTTATTGGATTCATTGAATGCAAGCAGGATGCGAACTTTGATTTTGCCGAATTACGTTGGAGAAGAGGAATTGTCTGTTGCAAATTTCAAATACTTACGTGTATTGAGAATGACATCTTCTACCTTCCGCAAATTCGATTCAATTGGAAAATTGAAGCATTTAAGATATCTTGATATTTATGATGATTCCTTGAGTGGGATGCCAGTTGGGTTTGGAAAATTGTCCTCGTTGCAATTCTTATCAACCTTTGTTGTGGGAGACAGCCAAGAAACAAAATATGGCACACTAAATGAATTGAAAGACATAAACCACCTAAGGGGAGAATTAGAAATCAAACATCTCAATTGCGTGGGAGACGTGGCTCTGGAATCACAGGATGTAAATTTAAAAGAAAAAAAATTCCTTCAATCCTTGACTCTAACTTGGTCGCTTGGAGACATCCACAACAGTGACAGCTTACAATTGTTAGAAACCCTTCAGCCCCACCATAATCTCAAGCGATTGAGGGTGAATCATTATCCAGGCGTGCTTTTCCCAGATTGGCTTTCTCTCCTCACAAATGTTGTTGACATCATTCTTTATGGGTTTGATAGTTGTCGCTGTCTCCCACAGCTGGAACGTCTCCCATCTTTGAAATCACTTGACATATCGTTTTTCGATGAATTGGAATACATATATCTTTATGAAGATGGTTTTGCAGTAACCTTCTTCCCCTCTTTGGAGAGTCTCAGGTTATCGTATTGTCCAAATCTCAGGGGATGGCGGAGGCGGGGAGATGATATCAATGATTCACATCATCTCTCATTACCTCTTTCGTTTCATCATCTTTCTCAACTATATGTCTTGGACTGTCCAAAGTTGACTTGCATGCCTACTTTTCCAAACGTAAAGGTTTTAGATTTGCTTGAATGCAGTATGGAGCCATTAATAGCAGTCCTAAACTCAACATGTTCAGCTGACCCATCTTCCTCCGCTGTTCCTCTTTCCATGCTCAAACGATTGTACATTTCCGATTTTCTGAATTTACCAAAGGGTTGGATGCAAAATCTGACTTCTCTCGAGTTCCTTCAAATTAGCTTGTGTGTAAGTGAAACACTTGAGGAATTTAAAACTGGGTTTAGGGACGACACCAACTACCTCCCCACTCTACGACAAATCACCATATATGGTTGTGAAAACCTAAAGGCTTTACCAGATTGGATTTGTAACTTCTTATCGCTTGAGCATATCACAGTCTCGTACTGCTCAAAATTGACATCCCTGTCCGAACGAATGAGTCGTCTTACCAACTTGAAGATCTTTGAGGTCAACGATTGTTCCCTCTTAGAGAATGCCGAACAGAGACAAGTGCTGTTAATCGCCAAATCGCACACATCCCACAAATTATCCTTAGTGATGACTGATCATAAAGGTACTGATGCCCTTTTATGTTTAACTGGTTTCTATTGTTTAACTTCTAAGAACAAATTACTTATTTACAATATCGGATAGCTCAGCGCCTATTTGCTTTACTAATAAAATACTTTGAATTTGTTTTGAGTAATGTCGTTTTAAAGTTAAATGGATATCATCCTAATAAAGTTAATTTTCAATTTTTAAATATCAGAGTCTGTGTTCAAATTGATACAAAAACATGTATTTAATGCTAGTAAGTGTTTTTTTGTTTTTTTGGCATTATTAAAAACATAACATTTTTAAATAAAAATTAAAAATATTTTATAATTAATAAAATTTATAAATATTAACATATTAACATATAAACATATAATTTTAATAATTATATTCTATTATATTAAATAATATTAAATTAAAAATAAATTTTGAAAATTAAAAACTAATATAAAATTTAAATTAAATGTTCAATGCATAAAAAGTCATTTGAAGTAGAGAATTGATTATTGATGTAAAATAAATATACACTAATTTGAGTTTCTTCTACTTCAAAATATAAAATATAAATTGATATTTTGTATAGTTTCAATTTTAATTATTTACTTTTTACAAATTATTCGGATTTTCATTTTTAATTTTGAATTGAAGGTAAATTTTCAAATTTTCGTTTTATAATGAGAAGACTCATTATTTTAATATTTACATGTGAAAATGGAGAGGAGAAGAAGAAAAAATTCTGGATATTGAAGATTTTCTAAAATTGTTGGATTTCCATATCGATCAGAACCACTTACTCATGTAACACTTTATGAACTGAATAGCTATCCATTTTTTTACTGTTTAACATCACACACAAAACACACACTGGCATACTTTGTTTTGCTTGGCATATTGCTAATTAGTAATCACCATCCATATCTTTTTCTATTGTGATTTCATAATGTTTAACTGTTTGTCGTGGTATTTCAAATAAAAATATTTTTTCGACCTTAATAGATATCCATTTTTTTTTTACTGTTCTGCTTGGCATATTGCTAATCACCGTCCATATCTTTTTCTATTTTGATTTCATAATGTTTAATTGTCACCTGTTTGTGGTGGTATTTCAAATAAAAGTATATTTTCAACCTTATTTTTCTGTATCTTTTATGTTCTAATATTTTCTCTGATACTACAACTCAGGCTTGCTGAATAGAACAAATGCAAGCGTGAAGCGTATTTATATGTTAGAACAAATGCTGCTTTGAAGGAGTAAGTTCTCCTTGAATTTCTATTTTCTACCCTTTTCTCAAACATGAAAACTACAATATTTATTATTTATTGTCTTTGTTTATTATTTTCCCAGCAACAACAATAGATAATATTGGTAGCATTATTTCAAGAGTTACTGCATCCCTTAAGATTTGGTTCCCCATATTGCATCTATTAACATTATAATTTTCAGCGTTAGGTGGTCACTCGTTGAAAGAAATGAGAGCAAGGAGTTGTTAGGACACGGGAAACCAAAAGAGAACAGTGGAGTTCAATTGGTTTGGGAAGTAGGACCTGTGCAGATATTCTTTTTGAGACACTGCTAACTAGCTCTTCTGGAAAAATTATGAAGTCATTATGTGCCACTTGGACAGGTAAATATTGCGGATTGACGATTTGTTTGAGTTTTCTTTTACTGTAGATACTTTGGAGTCCATGTACAACGATTTTCTTTATTTGAATTCTGAGCTATTAATTAATTTGTGTTAGTAGTTAATTACTAATGAAATAATAATCAGACTATCCCATAATTTATAACAAAATTGTATATATGATTGCTTTTCAGTTAAAATAAGGAAAATTTTGAAAGAAAACTAAAATTAAATTTTGGCTACATGTTCAACAGACTATTCATCTTTTTCGTTAATTGTTATTATTGTCATTCTTTTGGTCACGGTTAATAGAGGATGTCTTTTCCTCCACCTTAAGTGCTTTATGCAATATAACATGGTATGAATCAAATTTCTAATAGTTTGGTCAAAGAAATTTTATATTTTGTCAAGAATCAAATCAGGTTACCATTATTTAAAATATTGCATTTTTAATTTATTTTTTCATAGAGTTCGTTGGATTTGTTTAATCTAGTATCACATATCTCAACTACACATTCTGTGATGTTGCTACATTATTGTTGTTGCTTAACTACTCATATTCTAATAGAATCTCAATTGTTTATGCCTTAAGAAAATATGCTTTTCTATTAACACAACAACACTTTAAGGTTCACATGCATAAAGGAAGTTTTGTTACTTTATCAATTGATATTTTATCTACATGCTCAAATTTTGTTTATAAGGCTTTTCATTGCACAATTTCAAATATATTGGCTAATTAATGTATAGTAACAATTTTTCTCTTTCTTTAATGCTTTTGTTGCAGTAAGTTGTTAGAAATAGACTAATGATTTAGTTGGCTAGAGATTAACCAATGTAAGTTGATGTAAGTAGAGACACTTGAGCTGATGAGACAACTTTATTGATCTATTAGGGTTGGTCTTGGCCATTGTAATGGTTGCAGCATCTGCCCCGAGGAAGCAATGAGGAACCAGTCTATTCCTTAAAATTGTTTTGGTGTTGTCCAGTACAAGTTGGATTGTGTTTTCCTTGGGTTCATATTTTCTAGTTACTATGTTATTATAAATCATAATTTTCAGCATGTTTGCGTAGTGCTATCTAACATGTATCTTGTTGTTGACATTGATGTTCAGACTGTCTATCACTATGCATTTTTACATTAAATTTAATCCATAATTGTATTTTCTAATGGCTACCTATTGATAGAAGTAAAACTTTTAAAAATGAAAAACAAATTTAAAAGTGAGTTGTTTTATTTACTCTCTCTCTTAGTAACTAAGTCGAAGGATAGTATCTGATGGCCTTCACAATGCCAAAGTGCATCACACTTAACTAATTACAAATATGAGGATCTTAACTAATTTCAAATGTGAAGATCTGACGGCTAGAACATTTCATCAAGTTGTCGAAATGTCACATCTCAAATTTATGATGTTGTTTTACAATTAAAATTTCTGATTCTGCTCACCAACATATGGATTAAAGGTTGACATTTAAGCCCAAATTTTGCATATGATGGGACTTATGGGAAAAATTTTCAAGAAGAGATGCATGATAAATTGCAATGGGAAAGGTGTTTAGAACATGAGATGGCAGTTGGTTGCAGTCTATTAGGTGTAAGAATATTTGTGATAATGTGTTAGCATCTCAAGGATGCCAAATTTGTTTTTTTTCTATTATGTTTAATTCAGTTTGAGTCAACTCTTAGTTTTTCGGGAAATGAGTTGCAGTCATTTATGTTTAAGTTGTGGTTTCATTGGAGTTGCATTTTTCAAGGATTAGTGGAGTCAAACTTCTTAGTTGTTTAGCAAGTTACGGAAAGTATGTGTGTTTCTATAGTTTGAAAAAAAAGAAGAAAAAAACCTTGTTCCCAATTTTCTGCCTTTGTTTTCTTGCTAGAGTTGAAAAAACCTCCCACTTTTTTGTCTCTCCATTTTCCTTTTCAGCAAAGTTGGTAAAATATCAACCCAATAATGATATCAAAAGCCCTCATTCTTAAAGGGGTTTATGAGTGAAACTAGAGATTCCTAAGTGATACCTGTGTCTGATGGTGAAAATAATTAGGGCCCTGGGCAGTGAGAATGCATACATATATGGAGGGGTGTGACTACTGAAAAATAGTTAAAAATAGCTACCAAGTAGTTTCATTTTAAGATAATTCAACAATCAATCAAATTAAGATTCACAAGGAAAGAGCCATCAAGAGGGCAAAGACTCGAGCTTGCCTACGTAACGTTTTTATTTTATTTATATAATTTAAGAAAATAATTTTATATTGAAGAGAGGAATTAAATTAAATTATATTCAAAGTCCAAAGTTTGGGAAAATGTAAACATTCATATTTGTTACTCACTCTCATAAAATTTTTCAGTAATAAAGCAATAGGAAACAAACAACACTGCGCTAGAAAGTAGATATGAGAGTGATTTTATTTTAAATTAGAGAGCATGTATAATTACTCTAAAATCTCGCGTTATCTAATGTATTGTATTTAGAATTATTATAAATCGTGAATCTAAAATTTGAAATTTATTTCTTTATGAGTTTTTTGTTACAAATTAAAATTAATTTATTGTTATGTTTAAATTTTAATTTATAGTTCTGACATTCAAAATTTCTTCATTTTTACCACAAATCAAAATTGAATCTTGAGTTTATATGTTGTGTTAACCAAACAGTCCATATTTACATAGACAAAACACAAGTAAGCAAAGAAAAAAAGAACAAATTAGTAGGATGATTCATCGTTAACAGAGAGAAAAAGAAAGAGAGAGAGAATGGATGATTCACCGTTAATAAAGAAAAGATGAAGAGAGCCTACATATGTGAAAGAGATCAAAGACATTAACTTTAATGCAGAAAAGATGAAAAAACTTATAGAGGTAAAAGAGACCAACTTTGTTATCAAGACGAAGAGATTCATGAGTTGAGCGTGCTTCATTTATAAAAGTTAAAAGCTTTGAAGAGCGGTTCTCTGTTAAATACTCTCCAAGAGTAACTTTAGAGAGCAGTTCCTTATTAACCGCTCTCAAATGTGTGACTTTAGAGAGTGGTTAATAGAGAATTGCTTTCAGAAATATAGATCTAAGAGACAACCACTCTCTAAATATATTGTTACAAAGCGATTTCTACTAACCGCTGTCTAAGTTAGCGCTCCAAAAGCTTATTTTTGGCGTATTATAAATTTAGACTAAACCAAAATGAAATATATACATATATCAGTATCATTAATGTACAAGAGTTTAATAATTACAAAACATAATTTCAAAATGCATTAGGACTCATTTACACCATTTACATAAGACACAAAATACTGCAAGTCCTAATGAACAATATTTCTACACCAAAAGATTGAAGATGATCCTAGTCGTCATCTCCAAACCATCCTTCTATTTTCGCTAATTCATCCAGAGATATGTCTTCGTCTTCACCAAGATCACTTGTATTGGCCACCACTTCATTATCAGTGACCTGCTTTGAGGTAAATTGGCTTGGCCTTCCATAATGATCATGATCCAGAAAAGTGTATATGTAATTCACCGCATCTGACGCCCTGACCAAACTTCTGTATATATACAAACAAAGGGTATGGTGGATCCTACCACTAATAGGGTAATCGAAAGGAACATTATATCCTATTATCATTTCTAATGTAAATACATTATTGGAGCTATCATTACTATTTACAATAAATCTACAATGGCAGAGCCATTGCCACTATTTAAATACATAATTAGGTCTACTACTAATAAGTAACTCTGACAATCTAACGAGTCTCTAAGGATTTGACATCTTTATTCCCTAAAATATTTTGTAAGGATGAGCCTTTTCTTATCACCAAACATGATTAACAATAATATCAAGCAATACACACGTGAATAATACAACAATAAAAAAATAAAATAAAATAAAATTTCATGTACATATAATGTTCATTAATACCATGATTTTATTCTATTTTCCTTTGTACTATTCTAGAATTTCTTATTTTAAACTTTCACTGCCCCTACAGTCCCTTGAGGTCTTTTTTAGTACAAATAGTTATTGTATAGCCACAGCAACACAGATATAACATGTGCCAACCCGACGCCCCTTTTAGCAACAATATGGTTACTTGCGCAAGAATCTGAAATCTTGAGATCCTGGACGTTTAGTCTCATCTAAGCGAGACTTTTTGCACCAAATCTCTACCAAATACTCATTAAATCAATTTAAAACACACCCCCAACATTATCTTTTATCAAACATTTTATTGAGTAACAAAGAAATGATAAAAAAAAAGGGTATTACAACCTATATGCTGCAGTTTCATAAGTCATTTTCACCAAAATCATGACTCTTGTTTCAACTAAGGAGATTTAGGATTATCTCAAGGCTAAGTATCAAGGAAAATAGAGGATCAAGAGCATGAAAGTGTTGAATTTGATCAGGGAGTTTGAAAGGTTGCAGATGAAGGAATTTAAGTCAATTAAAACATATTCAAACAAGTTAATCACTATTAGAAACATGCAAATCACTGCTATAATAAAAAAAAATTGGAAAAATTCATCTATAATAGAGACAAATTTTTTTTGTAAAATCTATTTGTAAACGACCTGTTATTTAGCGTGCGTAACATCATAAATAAATATTACAAACAAATTTTTTCATTTAAAAATTTGAAACTAAAGTAAGAAATATTGAACAAGAATTATAGAAGAAAAAATATGTCTACATTTTTAGAATATATTTCTAACCTTTCATATAGCTTATTGTAGGCAGAAAAATCTATCTGTAATTACATTTAATGGAGTTACAAATAGAAAAATTTGTTGATAACTGAAGTTTTAAAATACTGTGTTTCAATAAAGTAATTATAAACAAAAAAAAATTCGTCTGTAACATGTGAGACAGATCAAAACCACGCCTAATCTCTCTTCTTCCTTACTTTTCATTTTTTCCTATCTCTCTATCTAAATAAAAATTGCTAATAAATTTCCGTCCATCGCAGACTTCATAAGGGGCTTTTGTCTTGAACTAATTAAAAATTCAAGCATATGAGAACTCCAAATATAATGAGCGATCTCCTTTGTAGCCTTCACAGAATATATATTTAGGTCATGATAAGCATCTTGCTCAACCCATCGGTAAGCACAACAGGCTGAAATATTATCAAGTCAATGAAGAATTCACAAAAAAACAAATAAGACGACAATACTGTAATTTTGTTTTTATGTTAGTCCTATATCGCCTATTCACCAATTTTTTCTTATCATATTATGGAATGCCAACAAATGTTTGATTTAAGGGCGAGTTTTATCTAGTTACTCCCTAAAAATATCTTGGAGAATTCACGGATTTGTAAAACTAGGGCCAAAGACATACCTCAAATAATTTATGTTGTTGATGGGAAAAACTGAAGATGGGTGGGACTAGTCTTCATTAACTAAAAGATTTTAACATTTTCTTTGACTAAAATCTATAAAATAATTTTTGTAAGCATGTTTTGTTGATAATACACATTTCATCCTTGTCACTACTCATGAAGTTCTAAAATCAGACCTATTTATTAAATAATAATAGTTTTATTTACCGATGGTAACAAGTATAGTGGCAAATTAATTGCCTCAATGAGCTCAATCATGGCAAAAGTTGAAGCATCTAATTAAAATTGGAATATAAAAACAGGTCTTTTAAGACATTTGTATTTTTTTTTCTCCTGATCGAATAATTAATTTTCAAATAATATCCATAATATTTCATTTATTATTGAGATAAATAAATAAAGGACTTATTGTAATATTATATTAAAGGCCTCTTTGGTGACTATGATAAAAGGAGAAAATATCATCATAAGATATATTTTTAATAAAATATTTTACTCATTTTATAGAATATAATTTTTAATTTTGATAATTTAGTTTTTGATAATTTAGTTTTTGATTATATTTTATTATCAAAAATAAATTTTAATTGTAAAAATTTGAAGAAAATTATTATATTTTAATATTACATGTACTCAAAAAATATTTTTTAATTTTTAATATATTTCTTTATTAAAAAGTCAAAATAACTACTTGTTGCATACACATGCATATAATTAGATAAACTTCATATTTTACGGTGCAAAACACAAACACCAACTTCTTCTTAATTTAATTTTATTTTTGAGAGATGTTACACCTGCCACTTTAATTTAAAAGAAAATTACATTAAATACTTTTTTAGTGTAGTTGTAAGAGAGAAAAGAATATATTTTAGATAAAAAAATCACATAAAAAAGAGTGATAATAGATATACGAGTTTGTGGCAATAAACAAGTTTTTCTTTCCTAATAAAGTAAATTTAATGGTCACTGCGTACACATCTACCTTTTTGCTCCCTTTGATGGATAACGAATCACTTTCTAATTTTCCGCAATTTAACTCATAGGCGACGACATAGCAAACGTAAGCAGAACCGAGAAAACCAAGTGACGGTGATTAATCTCAACATTTGATTAAATTATTTTTATATTTAAATGCAGAAACTGTCTCACTCATTGCTACACTAATTGATGGGTAACTCCAGTTGGAGGGTACCCTTTATTTATAATATTGGATTGAAGATAAGATCAAAGCATTGAACCAATAAGACTAAGAAACGATGGTTTGACTGACATAGCTAATATTTTTATTTAAATTTCATGTGGTTTGTTTTATACCACGAAATTTTTTAATCAAAGGTATGTACTTTTCTTAACAAATGAATAATATTTTAAATTAAATAAAAATAAAAATTTATTCGTATTAAATTACAAAAATAAGGTTTAATTTTTTTTATGCGTTCTATTTTCTTTATTAAAAGTATCAACTTCGTTTCACATTCTATTGGTTCTTATTTTATTTTTTAAGTTTTAATCTCTTTCACCATTTTATCATCATCATCATCATTATTATTATTATTATTATTATTATTATTATTATTATTACAAAAATAATAATTCTTGCATGCGCGCACACACATAATCCAAAATGAAAATGGATAAATGTAATGATTCTTTCAACCGGACATTCTCTTTATTGTTTCAATATTTTTTAAATATGAAAACGAATAAAGTAAATTTTTTATTTAAATTTTATGTCATGTTTCTTTTATCATTTTTTTTAATAATTTTTTATCTTTTGAAAACGTAGAAATAAATTAATAAATAAATAATATTTTGGATTAAATCAAATAAAATTTTAATTATTAAAATTTATACCCAAAATATCAAATTATATTGTTAAATGTATTAAAAAAATAGAAAAATTAATTACTTAAATACGTATAAAGTTATAAATCAAAACTAAAATTAAATCATGTAATATCTAATAACTGCAATAATAATGTTATCTTTTATCTTTTAATATATTATATAAAAAAATTATTGATGTAGATAATACCATGGGGTACTTCCACAATCATTTTATTTATTGCCTTGAAGAATTATTTTTTATTTACTCATCAGCAATCGTAATTCTAATGCTTCTATACATGAATCAAAATAAAAATTGTGTTGAATCAAATTACAATATTCATTTTAAAATATATTTTCTTTTGTCACAAATAGATTATGATATAAAAAGTAAATAGTTGGATATGTAATTTCACAAAGTTTACAAAAATAAATTAGTTAATTATAAAATACAGTTTTTACGTAATTTGTCAAGTATTTGACAAATTTTAATACAATCAATCAAGTAATTACTTATTTAACTCATTTACTTAAGTACAATAATTTAGTATATCTCACATAATCAGTTAAATATTAGACAAGTTTTCATTCAAAAAATTAAAAGAGTTGGTTATAGAAAAAATATACTAATTGTAATAAAGTTATAAATGTTTAATTAATATTTTTTAATAAAATTTTATTATTATTAATTATTTATGAGCTAAAATAAACACAATCCTATATTAAATTAATTAAACATTGCCTTGTACATTGGTGTAAATCAAACGAATAATAATTTAAAAAATTTAAATGATATTTTCATCTACATATTTGACATATATATTTGTAAGTCAATTTTTATGTATAAGAATTTTGTAAATTAATTTTTATATATAAATTTATTTTTAATTTAGTCTCTTATTTTTTAATATATTTTAGTTTAAATATAATAAAAGAAATTAAATTAAATATATATAATAATAATTTATTTATAAATATTAACGAAGTATCGAGAGGATAGTACTATTTAAACTAATAAAAAATAACGTATATCTTACTGTTTGTTCAAGAATTTAGATGTCATTATTGCAGCAGCATCAATACTGTCATTATTTTAGCTATCCGAACAGTTCATGAAACGAGAGTTTGAGATAGCCATCGTTATTATTGAAACCACCAATACATGTCCTCTTCTACCGCTAGGACTTAACAAATCATTAATTTTTAAAGCAAGCTTTAATATTCATAAAAAAATGGTTAATTTCAACTCTTAAAGTTGAAATCAATATTTGAAAAAAATTTTGTATAGAAATATATTATAATTTTTAAAACTATATATTATTTTTATATGAATAAACTCAATTTTACAAATTAAAGTTAAACAAACTGATATACAATGTTATCAAATTATACTTTAAAAATTAAAGTAATTAGAAATTAACTAGTATTTCATTCATGCAGTGTATGAAATTTTATGAGAAAATAATAATTATTAATGGGAAGAAAATTTATTAAAAAAAGACTTTTGTAAGTATATATCATTAATTTGTATCAATCGACAAAATATTATAAAAGTTTATCCAAAACTCCTTAGTTAAAGAAAGGAAGTTGATCTCGAAAGTGTGGCTAGTGCAATGATTATGTATTTTGTCCCACTACAAAGTTATCCAAAACATAAAGTTTACCTTTAGGAATAATGCCCTTAAACTTATGTAGGAATATTCCTTATAGCTGTATGCACTATGTCAGAAAAGAGATCTAAGAGCAGTTCTATTTTAATTTAGTGAACGTTTAAAACCGTTATTAAATCTCGTGCTATCCAATACATTACATTTAAGAGAGCGGTTAAAATAACTGCTCTTAAATGTCGATATTGGAGAGCGGTTTTATGTGGAACTGCTCTCACAAAGTGGATGTCTGGACTGAGACAAGAAGGACTGGTTACAGATTGTGATTTTGTGAATTCAGCAATGGAAACTTCGTCAGTAGACCCTAGAGAGCCCATTCGAGCCAACCTCTGAGCCTGAGAGAAAGCCCACCCCAAGAAATCCTGAGCTAGATAGGATTTAGATGTCCCAATACTAGCTCAACTGATAGAAAAAATACTATGTTTAGAGCTGTCCATATAAACGCTCTCCAAAATATGAATATGAATCGCGAATCTGAAAGTTAAAATTTCTTCTTTGCGAGTTTTCTATTACAATCTAAAATTAATTTATTGTTATGTTTAAAGTTGAATTCAAATGTTTGTCATTTGAAATTTCTTTATTTTTTTCGTAAATCAAAATTGAAACTTAAGCTTATACGTTGTATTAACCAAATAGTCTACATCTACATGAATTAAACAGGTAAGTAGTAAAAAGAGAGAACAAATTAGTAGGATGGTTCACCGTTAGTAGAGAAAAGGAAAAAAAATGGAGAGAACAGTGAGAAAGTTATCTACAAATGTGAAAAAAAGCAACTTTATCAATGCAAAGAAGACAGAGAGAACCTACAAATGTGAAAGAGACCAAAAAGACCAACTTTGATAGCTATAGAAGACGAAGAAGAAGAACTTACAAAAGTAAAAGAGACCAACTTTGTTAACAAGAAGAAGAGATTTCATAAAATGTAAGTTGAACGTGTTTTATTTATAAAATTTAAAGACTTTGGAGAGCAGTTTTCCTATTAACCGCTCTCCAAGAATAATATTAGAGAAAATCGCTTTCAAAAGTATAGATTAGAAAGTGGTTAATGGAAATTGCTCTTAGAAATATAGATTAGAAAAGGATTAATAGAGAATCGAAGTATAAATTAGAGAGCGGTTAATGGAAAATTGCTCTTAGAAGTATAGATTAGAGAGCGGTTAATGGAGAAGCGCTCTTA
The DNA here is from genome assembly GCA_024086825.1 of Abrus pulchellus subsp. cantoniensis. Classification (NCBI taxonomy): domain Eukaryota; kingdom Viridiplantae; phylum Streptophyta; class Magnoliopsida; order Fabales; family Fabaceae; genus Abrus; species Abrus pulchellus. The sequence continues at coordinate 22,064,295 of CM044056.1, forward strand.
GAAGTATGGATTAGAAAGAGGTTAATAGAGAACTACTCTTGGAAATATAGATTAGAGAGCAGAGAACCGCTCTCAAAAGTATATGTTAAAAAGTGGTTCAACATTAACTGTTCGGAGAGCAAGTATACCCATCGAGAAGTAATAAATGATTCTTAAATTAAGTTTCCGAAATATCGTCTCACAAGGATTGATTTTTAATTATTAAAAATTTTCTAATTCAATTGTTTAAGCTTCAAAGATACGAGATTAATTAAAGCAAGAATTTATAAAATCGATTATAAAACTAAGAACAAGAAATACAATACACATCTTGGTTAAACTTATCGGAGAGGAACCTAGGACGTATAGGTTTTCTCATTCAATCATTTATGTTATTTTTATGTTTAACTCTAAATCTGACTTACTTGTGATTACCAATCATTCATATGAATACTATTAATACCCAATGGTCATGCAATATTAATATTTTTTCTCTAAATTAACATCTCCAATGGTCATACAAGGCATCAATTTAAGAAAGCTTAAGTAGCCTATGAACTTGTTAATTTAACAATGATTAGAAGAAAAAGATTGGTTTGATCCACCTAATCTTTTGTCTCTTTTTACCCTACAGATCTATTAATTAACTGAGATATGGTCACCTGATGATATAATTAATTTAGGATTAAGAAAGAAACACAATAGGATAAAATCTAATCACGAAACAAAAATCAAATTTAGATTCAAACATTAAAATTCCATAAATTTATGAACAATAGTTTCTTTATCCCTAGCTATGGATTTAGTTACTCATACTAAAGAAAACAACTATAACAATTATAAATAAAGCCATAGAGAAACGCAAACTAGCATGAGATAAGTTCCTAGTCTTTGAGTAGGTCACTTAAAGCTCTAAGTTTTGCCAAAAGTATGCTAAAGATCCCGTGGAAGAGAGATGAAAGGTGTATCAAAGAGAAAAAGTTTAGATGTAAAAAACAATGTCCCCTACAATGCCTGAGGTCTTTCTTTTAATAGAGTTTGAAAACTCTAAAAACTATTCATAGTTGGGCTTCCCGCAGATGAGCACGGCCGTGCAAGGCATTAAGCATGACCGTGCATGAGCTTGAAGCACCCATGTGCTTGTTAAAAGGGTCTGGGCGTGCTGACTATTGTGAAGCTCTAATCTTCAATCAATTTGAGCCCAAAATGCACCCAAAGTCTACTTGCGACATCTTTATACCAAACTGCATAATTAATATATAAATTAGTATAAACCCCAAATAAAATAAAAGTCAAATATGAATATATGAAATGTAAAATAGAGTTTAATTACAGACTTATCATTAACCGCTCTCTAAATGTATTGTTACAAAGTAGCTTCTATTAACTGTTATCTAAGTTAACGCTCCAAAAGCTCATTTTTGGCATAGTATTATTATATTCAACCTTCCTATGAGATTGTTAAGGAAAATAAATTAGTTCAAAATATTATGATTACCCCTTGCAAAATGATGACTAATTCAATACTAATATAACTCACATGGACATCGAGCAAAACTATCTCAACAAAAATAATATCGTGTTCATTATCATATCTAGTCATACTCTACTTACGAATTACTCATGCCTTAATTTTCTTATTTTGATTGAGTGGAGAAATGTTAGAAATCTTGTTCAAATTGGGAGTCATCTTCTCATGATCAAAGGAGAGCCAAATTACCTACCAAATTAATTTTCAATCATTAAAACCTTAAGGGACAAAAAGCAACTTAACCAATTGTTAGTGTTTAAGAAAAAAAAAATTCAAACAATATATTTAAATAAAATATATGAAGTATGAATGAATATGATTATTCTAAAATAATAGGATAGAAACACTATTGAGTGTTAGATATTATGATTCCAAAATAGACCATGAGCCAATTAATACAAAGAAACAAAATGGAAGATAGAAAAAGCATAAAACTTTATGGAAATAGTTGGACAAACTTCTTAGATTCACTTGAAAGTTGCGACGAAGGTTCGCAATAATTACCCACCAAGTACAAACACACGCACTATTTAGCATAAATAATAATTGTCATTTAATAGCAACTGGTGTAAACTGGTTTTTAGCTGGGAATGATTATAGAAAATATTTTTATAATTATGAATAATTATTTTTAAAATATAGTAAATATTATTATTATTTTTTAAGGTATTTTATTTTGATTTAATTTTATTTCTAATTATACAATGTTAAAGTAATTATAGGAAAATATTCAATTCCTTCGTAAAATTATGAAAAAATTACAATATTACAATTAAGATAAAATATTTAGACATTGTAGAATTGACTATTTTTATTATTTTTAATCATTATGGGTGCCATTAGTATGAGTGTGACTTATTATTTTATAGTAAAATATATTAATATAGTTATCAAAGTACACTATAATAATTAGTAAATATTATTATTCTTGTTTAAGATATTTTATTTTGATTTAATTTTATTTATGATTACATACTATTAGAGTAATTATAGAAAAAAGATTTAATTCTTTCATAAAAATTATAAAAAAAAATTACAATATTATAATTGAAATAAAATATTTGAATATCATAAAATTGGTTATTTTTAATCATTATAGGTGCTATTAGTGTGGGTATGACCATTATTTTATAGCAAAATATATGAATATAGTCATCAAAAGAATTATAAAATATACTATAATAATTAGTAAATATTATTTTTTTATTTAAGGTATTTTATTTTTATTTTATTTTATTTCTGATTATGCACTGTTAAAATCATTGTAGGAAAAATTCTCTTTTGTTAAGCCTGATTATGAAGCATATAATGTAAAATATAATTTAATAAAAATGTTCAAACTATTTATTATTTTTTATTTAAAATATTTTATAATATCTATAATTCGAAGATTTTTTTATTATTAGAAAGTTAAAAAAATAATAATAAGGTATATTATAATAATTGGTAAATATTACTATTCTTGTTGAAGGTATTCTATTTTGATTTAATTTTATTTTTGATTATATATTATTAGAGTAATTATAAAAAGAAACTCTCGTGTTAAATCTGATTAGGAAACATATAATATAAAATATAATTTAAATTTAGTTTAAATTATTTGTTATTTTTATTTAAATTATTTTATTATATCTCTAATTCAAATTTTTTTATTATTATTAGAAAGTTTTAAAAAAATATTAACTATTATTCCATAATTTCTCTGAATAATTATTTTTTAAACATTGACCATGTTTTGTTTAAAGTGAAAAGAGAAATTTATATTGTGAAAATTTTGAATTTCTTGTCAATTACTTTTTAAACATTGAGTGTTTATTACTCAAAAATATTTAAAACAGATGAAAGTGATTATGCTGAAGATATTCTATTTTGATTTAATTTAATTTTTGATTATATACTGTTAGAGTAATTATAAAAAAAAACTCTCTCGTGTTAAGTCTAATTAGAAAACATATAATATAAAATATGATTTAATATTTAGTTTAAATTATTTTTTATTTTTATTTAAATTATTTTATTATATCTCTAATTCAATTTTTTTTATTATTAAATTTTTTTACAAAAATATTAACTATTATTCCAGAATTTTTCTGGATAATTATTTTTTAAACATTGACCATGTTTTGTTTAAAGTGAAAAGAGAAATTTATATTGTGAAAATTTTGAATTTCTTGTCAATTACTTTTTAAACATTGAGTGCCTATTACTCAAAAATATTTAGAACAGATGAAAGTGATCATGCTACAGACATTCCAAATGTTGTTGAAGAAGATATTAGAAATTGTCTAAAGATGTATGAGAGACTGAAAGATGATGTAGAAACACCATTGTATAATGGATGCACAAAGTTCACAAGATTGAGTTCTGTATTAAAGCTTTATAACTTAAAAGCCTCGAATGGATGGACTGACAAAAGCTTCACAGACTTGCTAAGTTTATTGCATGAGATGCTACCAGAGGATAATGTGCTACATACGAGAACATATGATGCTAAACAAGTACTTGCTTGTCATAATGACTGCATTTTGTTTCGAAATAAGTATGCATCACTAAGTCAATGTCCAAAGTGTAATGAGTCACGATACCTAAAGAAAGAATCAACACCTGTGAAGGTCTGTGATATTTTCCAGTAATATCTAGATTAAGACGCTTATTTCATAGTGCAGAAAATGCCAAGTAGATGACTTGGCATGCTGAAGGTAGAATTAGAGATAGGAAGCTTAGGTATCTGGATTCTCCATAGTGAAAAACATTTGATGATGAATATGAAGACTTTGCAATTGAAACAAGGAATATACATTTTGCGTTGGCAATCGATGAAATGAATCGACCCGTGATGTTAATAATGTATAACTTACCTCCGGAACATATATGCAAAACCTATTTAATAAGTAAGCATGCATTTATGTCAAATAACTATGATTAATGTTAAGTGGTTTAAATGTATCTAACTTCTTTCGTGCACCATTGTTAGTGCTCTTATCACATATTGAGCAGAGAAGGAAGTGCAGTCCTCTAGGACAAAGATGCATCAAACAAAATGGGTCACTGTTTAGGTAATAATATGATACAATGTGTTTTTAATTTTCAGGTTAAGGTCAATTACACTATATATCTCTCTTTGTTAATGCTGGTTTATTTGTTTTTATCTTCCACTCAATGTCCAGAGCAAACATATAATGATAACTGTGCATATTATGTGTGTCTATTCATTAGGGACGCTTTGCACCATAGACAAACTATAATCCCAGTTAATATAAGACCCCTTCCATATGCTAAACCAATATCACAGAACCTATTTCATCATGTTAACTATTTGCCATATGCTTATTATTTAACTTAATTAATTAAGCTTTGTGTTTTATTATTTTGTCTACAGTATTTTCTAGAGTTCTAGATGCCAACTTTTCCTGACAGTAAAATTCATCAAGTGCAAAAGGAGTGGTGTGCATATCTCTATCATAGATATTTAAAAGACACATTAAGCATAATGGATTTATAGTGCTTTTTTTACAAGACTTAGACAATTTTCTTTCAAGGCAATAGGCAAAAAGTGTATATATGAGATTATTTTTCTTCTATCAATGTAAACTCTATGATTGTAATCTGTATAGATGCAAGATATTACGTCTTCAGTGTTACCTTTGATTTGTAATTGAATAATGTAATGTGCAATTGCTTTGAAATTCTGGTATATTAGACTCTATTTGTAATTTCTATTCTAATTGCACTAGTTCTGAATAGTACATGGTTTATCAGGTATGCTAAAATCTGAATAGTATATGGTTTAAAAAAATTTCCTTAACTTTGGAGAGTGGTTCATGAATAATCGCTCTGCAAAGTCCACTTAAAAGAGCGGTTCACCCATAACCACTCTCAGAAGTGGATATTACAGAGCGATTACAAAAGAACCGCTCTCATAAGTTCAAGATTAGAGAGATGTTAGTTCTGAATCACTCTCTTTGGTATAGCTTCTGTGAGCGGTTCCACGTGAAACCCTTTTCTTATATTATGTTCTGAGAGCGTGGAATCGCTCTCCAAAGTGTCACGTATAGAGAGCAGTTATGCAGTTAACCACTCTCTTAAGTGTACTTTTGAGAGCGATTAAGCACGAAACTGCTCTCTTAAATTTAAAACATTGTATAGCACGAAATTTTATAGTACTTATAACCGCTTTCTATGTTCAACCAAAACCGTTCTAACATTTTATTTATAGCGTAGTGTAGAGCGATTCCACGTGTCTAATATCAACGTTTGAGAGCATTTATTTAACTGATCTCTTAAGTACAATACCTTGGATAATATGAGATTTTAAAGTAGTTATAAACGCTTTCTAAATTAAAAAGAACCGCTTTCATATCTCCTTTTTGGCGTACTAATTATAAATAAAGTTTGCAAAAATTGACTCATCTCTGTATTGTTCTCCTGACTGTAACTTTTTCAATGTTTTCGAACATCAAATCAAAATAGTGTGCAACACATGTTGCAACACATGTAGTCTAAAAACAAATGTTGTCTCTTGTCTTGCAAAAACTTACCTAAAATTAAATTGCATAGTCTAAAATGAGAAACTAATGAAATAAGAATACAAGATGTTAAAATGAAATTAATTGAGAGTTAAGAATAATACTTACCAATTGATGTATATTTACTTTGATTGTAAGTGACTATTTACACAATATTTTACTCTTTCATAGCTCAAACAAATTTCTTTAATTTTCAACATTTGATTTACATACTTTAACTCTTTTTTAAGAAGAGAAACTCTATATTTATGATAGTTAGCAGGCTTTAAGTGTCGGCCATGATTTTCAATAGTTTCAACCATTAACTTGAAGCTTTTTGAGTACTTGAGGTGTGGAATATGATGTCCAATATCTTCAATCATTAATTTAAAAATTTTTGAGCACAAAACATTGGTATTTATCTTTTGTTCCTTTTTCTTAATTTTCTGATGACTTAATGTATGAAAAATGATTTTGAGCTGGTGATTATTTTTTTTGATTTTGTAATCATTTGCCTAATATATGTTTTGATTGGTAACTCAATATTTCTTCTAGGCTAATCTCTTTTTGAATTTTAGACATACAACTCGAGTTTCAACAAAACAATTAGGGGTATCCACAGGTTAGTTTCATTCAAATTTGGAGGAAAAAATAATTCGAACTGATCAAAATGGATTGGTTTAGTTTTGTTTGGATTTGTGCAAAAAAATTTGAAAATTCAAATAAAATACGAACGGATTAGTTCGGTTTGGATCATCAGATTATCCGATTAAATAACCTAAAATAAAAATGTATAAGAAAATAGAAAAAATGTCAATTTTTTATTCAAATAATTCTTGACACATTATTTTAACATAATTATACAACATTTCAACATAAATACAAAAATTCAAAATAAGTTTCAATTCAAAATACACTTTATTGCATGTAAAGGTATTTTTTTTTAAAAAAAAAGTCAACAGAAATTAACAGATTAATCGAGTATGTCATCGGGTCTACGGATTGACTTGTGCCAACCTTTTATCTGAACTAAACTACGTCGAATTTGATCTATTTGATCATTTTTTTGTTTAAATTAGTTTGGATAATTGAGTTTATTAATTTATTCAATTCAATGAACACTCCTAATAATAATGAATGATTTTGGTTTATAATAGAAAAATTGATGAAAAAAAAAGTTTTAAATTTTAAATTAACGGTTTGTTACTTTTGAAAGTAATTAAATAATTCTGTGAGTGACGCTTGAAGAGTAGTTATAAACTTAAAGGTGCCTGTTTGAACAATTTGATCCATTCTTCAAAATAAAGTTGATAGCGCTGTCTGAACCACTCTCTAAAATGGGCTTGAACCGCTCTTTAATGTTTTTTTTTTAAGTGTTATTTTTAATAATTGGCATGTATTTAGTATTTTGTATATTGATTAATGTTTTAAAATTTGTAGTATCTCCTTGTTAGCGTGGTGTTGTATTTGGGTGACACGTTATATCCTATAATTTTCAAAACATCGTTTCTCTGTCCCATTTGTGTCATATCACGCTTCCTCAGTTTAACAAAATAAGAGACCAGACCTGTGTAACAAGTTTCAGGTCATCAAAGACAAATGTTGACTTCAAAACTATTTTGCGTTATGGTGGAGAAATAACTGTACAAAACCCTGTTTTTCATTTTCAGATCATTGCTTTTATTTATCACAAATATCTACAGATTCAAACTGAAAAGAGAACTAATTGATGGCTTTGGTTGGAGAAGCATTGCTCTCTGCTTCTGTGCACGCCCTGGTTGAGAAGATTGTCTCCACTGAATTCAAAGATTTGTTTTGCAGGGAGGAATTCGATCCTTCAATTCTCAATAAGCTTAAAACCACATTGCTAACCCTTCGTGCAGTTCTGAATGATGCTGAGGAGCAGCAGATAAGGAATCCTGCAGTGCAAGAGTGGCTTCATGAGCTCAAAGATTCTGTCTATGATGTAGACAGCTTGTTGGATGAAATCTACACAAAGTCCTTGCAACGCAAGGTAGAAGCCAAGTCACAAAGTTTTAGTTATCAAGCGCGGAACTTCCTTTCTTACTCTTTCAAACAGTTTCGTGGGAGAATGAATTTTGAATTGCAAAACTTAATGCAAAGATTAGAGCATTTTGCAAAGGAGAAGGGTATACTTGGTTTGAAAGAAGGTGTATCTGGGAGTGTATGGAATGGAACAGCCACAACCTCGGTGGTTGATCAATCTATAATATATGGTAGAGATGGTGATATAGATAAACTAAGAGAATATTTGCTATCAGATGATGATTGTGATAACCATGTAGGAGTGATTACTATTGTAGGCATGGGAGGGCTAGGCAAAACAACACTTGCTCAGCTACTTTACAATGATCAAGAAGTGAAACAGCACTTTAGTTTGAAAGCATGGGCTTGTATCACCAACAATTTTGATGTTGTTAGGGTGACTAAGACGCTTCTTGAGTCTGTTAGTTTGAAGCCAGTTGTTACTAATAATCTTGATGCTCTACATGTTGAATTGCAGCAAAGTTTGAGTGGTAGGAAATTTTTGTTTGTATTAGATGATTTATGGGATACCTATAATGACTGGAATAGACTAAAAGCTATTCTTAGGTCCGGGGAAGTAGGAAGCAAGATCATTATCACAACACGCCAGGAAAATGTTGCCTTGGCAATGCATACTTTTCCCATCCACAATTTAATGCCACTGTCACACCAAGATTGTTGGGATCTGCTTGCCAAACATGCATTTGGAGCCAACCAGTCCAATAGAGATCCAAAGCTTGAAGAGATTGGGAGAGAAATTGCAGCCAAATGTGATGGTTTACCTCTTGCTGCAGAAGCTCTTGGGAGTCTTCTTCGAACCAAATTGTCTGAAAAGGATTGGAATAGAATTTTGAAAAGCAACATCTGGGATTTGCCCAATGACAAGGTACTGCTCCCTTTGCTATTGAGCTATTATTATTTGCCTCCTCCTTTAAAAGGATGTTTTGCCTATTGTTCAATTTTTCCAAAGAATTATGAGCTCAATAAGGAGATGTTAGTTAGATTATGGATGGCAGAAGGTTTAATTCAGTTTAGAAATAATCAAAGTTTGGAAGAGACAGGAGATGAATACTTTGATGAACTAGTATCAAGGTCATTTATACGAAAGAAAACTAAATATTTCCAATTCATGTTCACAATGCATGACCTCATCAATGATTTAGCCACAGCTGTATCAGGAAGGTATTGTTTCAGATATGACAGTCCAAAACCAAGTGAATGTTTAGATAAAATTCGCTATTTGTCTTATAGCAGGGGAGAGTATGACTATTGTCATAAGTTTGATGGAATTTTGAAAATAAAGTGTTTACGAACCTTCATAGCCTTACCAATGAGAAAGAATCCATACCAAGCTAGCAAAAATTGTTACTTAGCAAAAAGGTTGCCACATGATTTGTTCCTAAAGATGAGGTATTTACGAGTTCTATCTTTGTCACATTATGACAATATCACTGAGTTGTCTGATTCTCTTGGAAATTTCATCCATTTGCGATATCTGGATCTCTCTTACACTAAAATCAGAAAGTTACCTAATGGAACGTGCAAGTTGTACAATCTGCAGACTTTACTGCTATCATGTTGTTCGTATCTAATTGAGTTGCCTCAAGACATGGACAAACTGATTAATTTGCGCCACATTGATCTTAGTGGAACCAAGCTGAAGGAGATGCCCTCAAATGTGAGTAGGCTAAAATGTCTCAAAACTTTGACTTGCTTTGTTGTTAGCAAAAAAGAGGATGGATTAAAGGTTAGAGAATTGACAAATTTTCCACATTTACAAGGGAAACTCTCCATGTTAAACCTGCAACATGTTGTGGACGCCAATGATGCTTTTCAATCTGGTTTGAGAAACATGGAAAAAATTGAGGAGTTAGAATTGGAATGGGGCTGCAACACTGAAGACTCGCGTAATGAGAGAGAAGTGCTTGACCAGCTACAACCGTCATCAAACTTAAAACATCTTACCATCAAATTTTATGGTGGCACCACCTTCCCAAATTGGTTGGGGCATTCTTCTTTCTGCAACATGGTATCTCTTACGATAAGTGATTGTAATCATTGTTGGTTGTTGCCACCACTTGGGCAATTACCTGCTTTGAAGCAACTCATTATTGACAGGCTCAAATCACTAAATTGTGTTGGAGTTGATTTCTATGGTAGAGGCTCCTCTTCTTTTCAACCATTTGCGTGCTTGAAGTATCTAAAATTTAAGGAGCTACCATGCTGGGAGGAATGGCTTTCCATCAGCGATAAAACTACCGAATTTCCTTCTCTTGAAGAGTTGTGTATATTCTACTGTCCCAAGCTAAAAGGAAACTTACCTAACAATCTTCCATCACTAAAAAGACTCAGAGTAGTTGAATGTGATTTACTTGAATTACAAAACTCAAATGAGGTGGATAACATCTACACTGGTGAGACTAAGATTCCACTGAAAAGATCATCTGATCTCAAATGGATCTCTACTCTTCACTCTTTACATGTTTTTGGTTCCCCAGGTGTACTGTCATTGTTTAACTACTTTACTGTTGGAAATCATGATCCTATACAGATATCCCTTAGGATGACAATCAGCAACAGTTGTCTTCGAATTTTGAATATCAAAAGAATTCCATCTCTCATATACTTTCAAAAAGATGGTCTTCCCACTTCATTGATGCACCTGCATATCCACAATTGTGAGAAATTAGAATTTCTACCTTCTGAACTGTTGCATAATTATTCATCACTTGTGTATCTTACACTAAGTGACAGTTGTCATTCACTGGAAACCTTTCCATTAGGTAGTTTTCCTGTTCTTGAACATCTTTATATTGACAATTGTCCTAATCTCAAATCCTTCTCCATCTCAGATAAAAATGCATCACAAAGCCTTACACATCTCAAAATCATCAATGTAGCAAATTGTCCTAACTTGGACTCTTTTCCACAAGATGGGTTGCCCACACCCAATCTAGAGAAATTATTTGTGCACACATGTGAGAATCTCAAGTGTCTGCCAGAATGGATTAACACCCTCACTGGCCTTCAAGAACTGAGTGTTTATGATCTTCCATGTCTCGAGTCATTTGCAAACGAGGGCCTGCCTTGCAATTTACAAAAACTTGGGATTGTTGATAGTGGAACACTCTCAACAACATCCATCATTCAATGGGGTACTCGGTGGCTCACTTTTCTTATTGAACTAACAATTGGAGGGGATGATCTTGTCGATGCCTTGATGAAAAAGCTATTGCTTCCAACCTCTCTCGAGTCCCTTTGCATTAGAAACATTTCTTTCTTGGATGGCAAGGGGCTTCAACACCTCACTTCTTTGGAAAATTTGCAGATTATAAACTGTCCAAACCTTGAGTTGTTGCCAGAAAAGGAATTGCTTCCTCTTTCTCTTTCAGTACTTGGTATTTGTGAGTGTCCTTTATTACAAGTCACTTATCAAAGGAATGGAGGAGTAAATTGGCCCAGGATTTCCCATATTCCATGCATAAAGTTCAATGAAGAAGTAATAATATGAACGTCAATGAAGATTTTATCAAAAATTACTCTAGGTAAGTTGTCATTCTTCTGAAAATTATCTTCCATTTATTTGAATAATTGATTTTGACACGTGTGTATCTTAGTCGATTGATATTCAAACTGCTCCTGTTTCTCAAGAATTTATGCTGTCATGTAATTTTAGGTCATTATGCTGCTCGGTTTACACAAGTATTGTTTAGTGTTACAGTGAGAAATCTTTGCATTATGTTATCAATAATAGTAATCATGTGTAAAGATGGGGGATTGATGAGTTAAAAGAAGTTTTTCGAGTGCGAGTATGATATCTAAATAAATGTGAATGTTCTACTAATTTCAAAATGATTAGCTTCTTGCCACTACATTATTAAGACTGGAGTTGTAAATTCCACTTGATATGATAAATTGATCAAATGATTTTGGGTTCTGAAATCAATTTCTTCTAATTCAAATTTTCTTCTCAATCAATCAACATAGTTTCAGATGGTTCATGGACTCGTTAGTCAGATTTGAAATCCATTATTAAATATTATTAAATGCAGATATTTGAAATTGTTAGATTGTGGATATCCAAGATCAAGTTTACATATGTTGCTCGTCAATTGTGTTCTGCTTTGGCTATCAGATCTTAACTATTACTAATCCTATTAGATATTGAATAAAGGGTTGGCTAATATAAGGAGCAAATTTACGGTATTATCTTATGTTATTAGTTGATTTTTTTATTGCCTTACAAAAGAAGTCCTTAGTCTGAGCCAAATTATCATTACAAAAAACAATTACATATTTGTATTGGCGTAGTTCCTGTACCAAAATGGTGCCTTCTTTTAGAGCTAAAATAACTTGTTTTCATACATTAGTTGAAACATAATTTAATGATGCAGTGTGTTTGAATGGCAACTAGAAAAGGGATTGAAAGAAACTTGCAAGTAACACCTTCCTCAACTTTGATCAAATTTTGGCTTTTAACTTGAGATCTTGTCCAATTTACCAAAACTTCAGTTGTTGTAGTTTCTAGAATTTTTTCATGAGGAATCAGAATTTTCTTGATGCTAATTATGTAAATAAAAATTAACAAATACTTGTTGATATTTTTAACTGTAAAGCTTCAATACAATTGGGTAACCATGCAAACTGTGAATATTAACATCTAAAACATTACAGGAGACAACGGAAACGGTGCTCCAAGATCTCCCATTCTCCGAATGTTTATTTCAGAAGAAAGTATGTGTAATTAATGACAGTTATGCCATGTGACAGGTATTCTTTATTTAATTTAGGAGCGGTGTGAGCAGGCAGTTATGTTTTGTAATGAATGACAGTTATGCTTTGTAATGTTTAATTTAGGATTAGGTTGTTAAGTGGGTGGTTACTGGTTAGGGTTCTGTATTTGTAAGATTCAAAACAGAGAAATATTTTGTGTGGTAAACGTCAAGGTTGTCAAATTCAAGAGTTTATGTAAATTCATGGAGCGTTAACTTGACTCATAAACTTAGATCGTGAACTCATAAGTTTACCTCATGCAAAAATAATATTAAAAAATCCACAATAATGATGAAAGCACAATAAAAAGCCAAAAGCATATTTAAATAGCCAATTCATACATTGACGTTGTTATAGAACAAGTTAAAATCATTTATAAATGATGAAAAATGTCAACTTTTAAGCTCATAGCAAAACATTTACACAAGTTTATAAGGTTCATTTTAACAAGCATTGAGTCATTAACACGAGCAAATAACTGCATAAGTAATAGTATTAGATAGAAAGTATATTTTCCTAACAAACATTGCAGCAAGGTTTATTTTCAGTCTTTCTTGCTTGCAGTAGTGTTTAGCAACTTGCTGAGGGAGAAGAAAAGTGGTTAACTAATACCAAACAATGTCATTTTGGGTGTAAATTTACGATTTCGTCTGAGTTCATCTACAAATGAGTTTATATGCTATTTGACATGATTTCCTTACCTAAAATTGTAAACTTGGGATTGAAAAGACGGTGGACGTGAGTCTCTCGGACATCAAATTCATTGTTGTGCAGTCTGTATGTTTGTGAGTTTCAATAAATATTTCCCATGTAATGTTGTGTGCATTTCTGATGTTCTATCAGGAGCTGTACCATGGAATTGCAGCCTTCGTCTTCATTTTCAATTTGGCAATATTGAAAGCATGCATGCTCGGCATGTTTACAGTGCTTGATCATTCTTGAGAACATTTTCCATCTGTCTTAATCAAGTCATCTTCTTTGGGATCAGTTTTGCTCTTCTAAAAGATGCTAAGTAATATATTTATTATTGTCAATGAATTTGTACTATCCGAAAGGGGTGTTTGCACAAATTTTTTTTTTTTTCCAAATTTTCAACGTCTTTCTCACTTTAAAATTTTTTTCCTACTTTCTACATTGGTTATTCATACAATCGATATTAAAATTTTTTTATTATTTTCAAAAATACTACTGCACTTTTTATTAAATTGATTATTTATTAATTGATGTCATTAAAAGTCTCTTGTAGGAAGTTTTTTTTTAAGGTTTAGGGTTCTTTTCAACTTGAAGGTCAATCTATTAATGCTTTTAATCCAGGATAGCATTAAATTATTCCTTAAAATCCTTAAGGATCCATGCATTGGTGTAGATAGAAGAAGGCTAGTATTGCTCAATATTGCGTATATAAAACGAGATTTTAAAATGATTTTATTGAAATTATAAACTAGTGTATGATATTGAGGACATAAAGTGCTTTATCCCTTAAATCTAGTTTTATTTTTTAGTATTTTTTATCTAATGTTATAGGAATTGCTTCTTTAAAGGACTTGTCATAAATTATATTTATATTTGATTTTTTTTATCCTATTAACTTTCGTTGACAAAAAGGGCAAGTCCACGGGTTGAACAAGTAGTTAAGTGATGTATAAAGTCTCGTTTCCAAAGGGAGTATAATAATTTCTTATCCAAGCAATCGAGTATAAGAATTAAGTGCTGAATAAAGACTAATAGGAAATTAAGAAATCAACAAATACAAAGTTGAAGCAAAGGTATATATTCGAAAATCAGAGAGAACTAGCCTAGGTTCACCCTTTTCTCCCAATCATTTTACTCTACTCTAGATAACCTCCTTAGCCCAATTAATGGTTTGAATTATTAGCCAACACACTATGATACTTAAAATCCTATTTACAGCACAATTAATTTTGGGTAACATTACCTAACACACAATGTATCCATCTGTTTTAATCTAAGCTTCCCTCATTAAGCGCAAGTCTTTAGGCTATGCAAAGCCAATGGATATATTCCTATCTCATTGAGTAATTGACGAACCCAATCATAAGTTGTAACCAAAGAAGCATTGCTCACACTAAATTGCAATGATCTATTTCTAGAATCAAAGATTTGCGTAAATCAACTTCATTGGTGGCCAAACAACAAGGTGTATTAAGTATAGATATGAACAAGCAAACAAAAAATTCATTAATAAGGAAAAAGAAACACTAATAAAAGAGTCAAGCTACATGATTGAGATCCAAGGGATCCCTCGTGAATTGTTTAGAAATCCATGAGAACAAAAAATAAAATCCCAAAGCAAGAGAAATCCTCGTTAAAGAAGTACAAGAGAAGGGATTAGAATAAAAAATGAATGGTCTTCAAGCTTGATCTTCCTCCCAAATCCTTAAATCTCTTCAACTTTTGTGTTTCTCTCTCTAGGGTTCTTTGATCTAGCTCGGACTTTCTCTCTATAAAGGACCTAAATGAGAACTTCTGTCTTCATACCCCAACGAGCCTCTCAAAACTCAATTTACCCAAAAACAAGACTTGCTGGCACGTGTGCGTGCTCCTCAGCATGAAACTAGATCGTTGCAACAAAGTGGTCTCAAGATGTATCAGAATGCTGGAAAGAGCTTGGTGTGCTGCGACATGCAATTTTGCACTGTAGCATGAACCTTCTTAACTTGTCTTTCTTTCAGAACATCCCTTAAAAATAAAAATTCATTATGTGAATGCGATCTCAAATGATGCTAAAATCAATGTTTCAACCAATCACTTAACAATAACAATAGTGAAAATGATTTAGAAAGAGAAGTTGGTTTATTTAACTACAAATGCATTAATTTCCATAAACTCAAGGACAAAGCAAGGCAGTCATGCAAAACTTATGGCTTGAAGAACTCCAATTTCTTGGAAGATATCTCAACGCCGAACTTAAATATTTATTAGTCTTCTCGCAAATAAAAACATAGCCGTGAATACTATCCAAAAGAAGAAAATACTAGTGTAGAGCCAAGCACAATTAGCCATGGAGTATGTTTAGTGGATGGTTCCAATAATCTTGGATGCAGAGGTTAGGCAAGTTAGCGCCCTATCCATTTTGATATGTCTAGTAGAATTAAGTCAACGTACTTTTATGGAGTTCTAAGGTTTTTCAATTTCAGAAATTCTTCTTACTAGATCCCTTGTATAAATTCTATGATTTTGTCTCTTAATTCTAATTCTGTTAAACAGATTTCACAATGGCAGGTTTTGAGAATGTATGTTGTCCTATGAATGAAAATTTTGAGATTTGGTTTCTATGTAGTCTTCTCAATGGAGGAGCATATGCCATGAATGTTGTTTGTGCTAGACAAGTTCTTTCAATTTTACCTAGATTTCTCTGAAGGGTGCATTTAGTTTTTGTCATGTTCAAGCTCAGTATGATCATTTGCCTTTTGATGAGTCAACTAACTCAAGGAGAAACCTAGTATGTGATATCATGCCATCAACTCATAATTTTTCAGGAGAATACGGTATTATATTTCCTCTCAAAGCACGGCTCGTGTGTTGCTAACTTTCAAAGCTCCATTTTTTGAACCAAGGCATCATATATGTTTCCCCCTTTTCCAAAGGCCTTACCTCAACAGATTATTTACAATCGCTTGTTTCCAAAGGGTCTGTTATTTGGTAATAGTTATGATTTAATAAAAAATATGTTAACTTTAATATATAGATTAGTAGTTTCATGTAGGTTCAGGTGGAATCAGTTTGCAATTCAGATAGCTAGGTACTACCGGTCAACAAGAGTATTGCTTTACATGCTTATGACCTCATTCACGATGTAGGACGTCATAGAATCATTTTATCAAAAGCATGGTAGAAACGAATGTTTGGGTGCAACCTACAATGCACAATATGCTGATTCAAGTCACTGGGTGCCTTGGGTGAGAAATGTAGACACTTTTTTTTAGTTGGTCGTGGAGAAATGTAGATACTTAAAGTTGGTAGCCACTACTATTGCTTTTTAAAGGAATTGACGTATTAAACAATCAAGTCCCAATACCACCAGTGTTGTGTTTTCAGTAGTCCGAACCACTAGTGCTTTGCTTTGATATATATGATGTTTTCGTTTAATTAACCAAATAGACAGACCATCTTTATCACATCTGCATACACACTATTTAATTTTAGATTTTTAGTGTTCCCAAAACAATATGGTGTTCCGACAGTTTTTAAAATATCGTACCATTCACATTATCAAAATTATTTACCAAATGTTGATCAAACGGTCATAATTTTACACAAGAAATATATAGTAAAATGGGAATTTTATAAAATATTTACATTAACCATACCTATTTATATTACCCGGTGATCAAGCATGTCTCCCCATCACAAATTTGAGGAGTCATGAAAGTTTAACTTAATAATATATCTTTTATGCGAAAATAATATAAGGACTAAAAATAATAATTAAAACCACCTATGGTAAACAAGTATGAAAGCATGCGTACCTTATATTTCACAAAGGAAAAAATGTTAGCAGGCCGTATGAAGACTGAGAAAGAGATTGTGGTCAGAGCCCAGGAAAACGAAAATAGTGTCTCCTTCAATCCCGATTATGTTTACTACTACCCATACATTTGTATCACTATTTAAAATTGCTCACTGAAAACTTGGGATGTTCCTTTTATTTGCCACAACATTGTTTTGGAATCGGTCCAAGCTACAACAAGCTCAAGCTGATCAGATTGGTGTTGAATGCTGATTCAGATTGTAAAGGAAAGATGGTAAGACCAAGAATCAAGTTAATGCTCAAATCTGTTCTGTTTCTGCAGACATCACAGTATTGAAAGATAAAGAATCTGGAGTTGAAAAATACCAACTCTTAATGGATAAATTACATGTTGACCTGTACTTTGTGAATGTGAGTGATCACATCATCAGAACCTATAACCTTATTACAAGGAATATTACTCCCCAAAATTCATAGCAAGCTCAAGATTTAAAATGTGCTGCGAGATGAAAATGTGCTGAATTTTAATCCATTTTAATGTAAAAGAACCTTTGAAACACACTGTTTAATGGTGTTAAAAAAAAAGAGACGATTGAAAAGAACACAATGCAAAGATATTGCCATATGATACTAAACAATAAAATATCTACATTGTGCAGCATGATGATGTAAATTGTTATGGTATCCTATAATTTTTAGATATGGAAGGGGCAATTTGAATATCAATCAACTAAGAAACATGAGCACCAACTCAAACAATTATTGAAAATAAATATAAACTTATTTTTAATGAAAAGATACTTACTTGACCTTAATAAATTTTGATACCATAGTTGAGTGCTCACATTATAACTTCTTCATTGATCTCTATGCACGGAATGTGGCCAATCTTGGGGAAATTTATGCCCCCATTGCTTAGATAGGTTTCTTGTAATAAAGGACAATCACTGATACTAAGTACTGAAAGAGGAAGATTTAGGAACTCCATTTCTGGCAAAAACTGAAGATTAAAACATGACTTAAATTGCAGATTTTCCAGAGAAGTAAGATGTGGAAGCCCCTTCCCATCAAAATAAGAAATGTCTCGGATGCACAGGGACACAAGAGAAGTGGGAAGCAATTGCCCTGTCATCAAGGCATTGACAAGATCATCACCTCCAACGGTTATTTCTGTAAGAGAAGTTAGCCACTGAGAACCCCATTGAGTGACGGATTTTGTTGACAGTTTTTCACAATTGAAGACCTCAAGCTTTTTTAAGTTGGATGGCAAACCCTCTTCAGCAAAAGACTCAAGACATGGAAGCTCACAAACCATCAAATGTTGAAGGCTAGTCAGGGTGTCAACCCGTTCAGGAAGTGAGATGAGTTTCTCACATTTGCGCAACAGCAATCTTTCCAAATTGAAAGTGGATAAACCACCCCGTGGAAAGGAACTCAGATTAGGACAATTTCTTAC
This sequence comes from Abrus pulchellus subsp. cantoniensis, assembly GCA_024086825.1. Classification (NCBI taxonomy): domain Eukaryota; kingdom Viridiplantae; phylum Streptophyta; class Magnoliopsida; order Fabales; family Fabaceae; genus Abrus; species Abrus pulchellus. The sequence goes on from CM044056.1 coordinate 22,083,077, forward strand.
ATACAAGGTTTTCAGATGTGACAGCTTGTAGGCCAAATTATCGGAGACAGAAAAGGATTTCAAATTAGTGCAATGTTTGATTTCAAGATGCACAAGAACAGGAAAACTGTCTAATGGGAAGCATTCCATTGAATGACAACTATCACTTAATATCAGTTGCACGAGTGATGAATAGTTATGCAACAACTTAGGAGGTGGAAATTCTAATCTCTCACAATTGAAGATACCAAGGTGCACTAATGAAGTTGGTAGACCATCATTTTGAAAGGACTTGAGAGTTGGAATGCTATGAATATACAGAGTTTGAAGATAATTGCTACTGCTGATCATCCTAGGGAATACTTGTAGAGAATCATGGTATCCTGCTATATTAAAGTAATTGAGAAAGGGCATTGACCTTAGTTCTAGTGATGACAACACACGCGGGGACTGAGCAACTTGTAAAGTTTGAAGACAATAGGTCCACCGGAAATCTGCCTCATTTGAGCTTCGTAACTCAAGTAGATCACATCCAAATATCCTTAATGTAATTAAGGATGGAAGATTGTAGGGTAAGTTTCCTTTCAGTCTGGGACATCGGAAGACATGTAGGTCTCGAAGAGAAGGAAATTCAGTAGCTATATCACTAATGGAAAGCCATTCTTCCCACTTTGGCATTTCATCAAATATTAGCAACTCTAGGGACAGAAATGGCTGATATGAAGCGGAAACTCCACCATAGAATTCAGTTCCAACAATTTGTAGTGATTTTAGCCTGTAAATCCTGAGACTCTTGAGAGCAGGTAATTGCCCTAGTGGTGGGAGCAACAAACAATAATTACAATCGCTTAAGCAAAGGGATACCATGTTACAAAACGAAGAATCTCCTAACCAATTTGAAAAGCTAATGCCACTATAAAATTCGATGGCTAGTTTCTTCAACTCTGTTGATGGTTGCAAATACTCAAGTACTCTCTCAAAATGTGAATTTTCTGCATTAAGGCCCCATTTGAACACTATCTCATCAATTTGTTTTTTATTTTGCAAATTGGCTTGAAAAGCATCAATGGCATCCACAACATTTTGCAGGTTTAAGATGGAAAGCTTCCCTTGCAGATGTAGGAAATTACCTAGATCTTTAATCTTTAATCCATCCTTGTGTTTGCTGACAACAAAGGAAGTCAAAGTTTTGAGATGTTTTAGCAAGCTCATGCTTCTCGGCATCTCTTTTAGCTTAGTTCCAGTAAGATCGATGTGGCGCAAATTAATCAACTTTTCTATTTCTCGAGGCAATTCAATTAGATGCTCACAATTTGATAGCAATAAGGTCTGCAAATTGTAAAGCTTACATATCCCATTAGGCAACCTTTTAATTTTAGTGTAAGAGAGATCCAAATATCGCAAATGAATCAAATCTCCAAGAGAATTAGGCAACTCAAAGATATTGTCATAGTGTGACAAAGACAGTACTCGTAAGCACCTCATCTGTAGCAATAGAGCATGTAGCACACTTTTAGCTAAGTAACAATTTCTGTCAGTTTGGTATTCATCCTTCTCTAATGGTAAGGCTATGAAGGTACGCAACTCCTTTATTCCAAAAATAGCATCAAATTTACCATGATGGTCATATTTTCCCCTGTTGTAAGACAAATGGCGAACTTTATTAAGACTGGGACTTAGCTTTGGGTCTTCAAATCTACAACAATACCCTGCCATTGTAGCTGTGGCTAAATCATTGATAAGGTCATGCATTTTGAACATGTTTTCATAATTTGAGTCTCTAAGAATTAACGAACTTGAAACCAATTCATCAAAGTATTCATTTCCTGTATCTTCCAAACTTTTATAACTATTATATTGAATTAAACCTTCTGCCATCCATAGTCTAACTACCGTCTCCTTATCTAACTTGTAACCCTTTGGAAAAATTGAACAATAGGCAAAGCATTCTTTCAATGGGGCAGGCAAACAACAGTAGCTCAATTGTAGAGCTGGCAGTATGTTGTCCTCAGGCAAGTCCCAAATGTTGCTTTCTAAAACTGTATTCCACTCATTTTCAGAAAATTTGGTTTGAAGTAGATTCCCAATAGCTACTGCAGCAATCGGTATACCACCACATTTATCTGCAATTTTTCTACCAATCATTTCTAGCTTTGGGGTTTTAGTGGAATGTTTCACTCCAAATGCATGATTGGCAAGTAGACACCAACAATCTTCGCTTGATAGAGGCATCAAGTAGTGGATAGGAAAGGTATGCACAGCCAATGCAACCTTTTCTTGGCGTGTTGTGACAATAACCCTGCTTCCCTGACGCCCGGAATTTAGAATATCCAGTAGACCATACCAAACACGGGTATCCTGTACATCATCTAATACAAACAAAAATTTCTTACCATGTAGGCGTTGCTTCAATTCCACTTGTACAGCACTAAAATTATTTGTAACTGGCTTTGAAGAAACAGACTCAAGAAGAGTTGCAGTTACCGTAGAAACAATTGAATCCTTGGTCATACAAACCCAAGCTTTCAAGTCAAAGTGGTTATTTACTTGTTGGTCATTGTAAAGAAGTTGAGCGACTGTTGTTTTGCCAATCCCTCCCATGCCCACGATAGTAAGCACTCTTGCACGATCATCACAAGCAACATATGAGAGCAAGTACTCTTTTAGTTTGTTCATATCACCATCTCTACCATACACAGCAGGCTGATCAACAACAGATGTTGTAGTTGATTCAATCCAAACACCCTGAGAAACATCTTTTGGCGACAAAAAGTCACATTTTATACTTACAAGAAGATCTAGCCTTAAAAATAGTGTTTTTAGTTCATCATTCATGCCCATGGTAAACGATGATCTGAATGGAGTATGAAGTAAATTCCAAACCTGACCGGTAAAAGTTTTTGACTCAGCTTCTATCTTGTGTGTCAAAGCCCTTGCTTCAATTTCATCCACTATGTTATCAACTTCATACACGACATTTTTGAGTTCATGAAGCCAATTTCGCATGAGATGAATTGGTATAGGATTCTCCTTAGCATTATCTAGGCCCTTATAAACAGTCACTAGTCTCATCCTTATATCATTCAGTATTGAATACTCGAGTTTGATAGTGAAATCAATGGAAACAATTCGGCTAACCAGCCTGTTGATGGCATTAGAGAGCGCTTCCATCATTAAAGCCATCAATTTTTTTCGTTTAGATTTGAGGGCTAAAGATAATAAGTGAATCAGTAAAAGAACTATGCTTGGAATAACAGAATGGCCTCACCAGGGTTCACTGGAAAATAAAATACAAACCAATCAAGATCAAATCAAATGGCCGGAAAACGAAACGCAAAATCAAAACATGGAAAATAGGTTCAAGAAAAGTATTGCTGTGAACCTTAATTTCTACAAAAATAAAAGCAGAAAAATTAAATTAAAATTAAAAAGATACAGGGAATTAAGAAAAGCCAAACATACCAGGGATGAATCGCCACAGTGAAAGAGATTGCATGAGCACGCACAAGATTTATGGCACGATCACGAGGACAGAGATCTTGGTGTGAATAGTGATGAACAGAAGTCAGAAGCAGGAATGCAAAACCGTCAACGATAAGTCACGGCTCGTGAGGCTGCCAAAAAACGCTATTTAAAACCAAATAAATCTCTCTGTACTTTTACGGAGGATATTTTCTGCAATATACAACGTTCAACGCAATAAAACAAAATGGTTACTATTGGGTACATTTTTTAAATTAAGCAATTTTAATTTTTTTTTAATATATTTAAAATTAAAAATATTTATATTTTTTAATAAATTATTAATTTTATTATTTATTGATATAAAATTAATGGAGATAATTATTTTAACTAAATAAAAGAGCATAAAGTGTCTCTTGACTTACTAGAAATTATCTAAAAATAATATATTATTTTTATTAAAAATTATAATAACTATTAGTATTTATATATTTAATTACATTAAATTTTATAATTTTCAATAAAACATATGTTCTATTGTAAAGTTAAAAATTCATTTTCCGGATCCATGATAATTATTAGATTAAAACAATAAATATTAAAAAGATACATTGTGTATACTCGTATGATTAATTTTAAATCAGCTTAAGAAATTTATTATAATATTACTCTTTTAAAAATTATAAAATTAAAAAATAGTTATACAATATATTTTAAATTATTTATTAAAAAATTTTAGTATATACATATGAGTAAATTTTAAAATTATTAATAAATGCTTAAGAGTGAATATAATTTTAAAATAAATGATAAAATTCAAAATTTAAATTAATTAAAAAATAAATGCATAATGTAAAAAAAATATCACTTGACACAATAAGTAAAGGATTAATCCTTAAAAATGTTTTTTTTTTAGAATACTTTTAAAAATATTTTGTTTTAAAAATTAATACTTACAAATTATACATAGAAATTGAATCAATAAGTTACTTTTTTTATTTAACTCTTTTAAAGTGAAGTTTTATTTATTTATTTTTTCTAAACTACAAGTATATTTTACTATAGACTATCTAATTTCAATAAAATTATTTTATAATAAAATTATTTTTAAATTAGGGTCATAGAGATTTACGGGGTTCAACTTCTAAATTTTGGGCTACATCCATGGAAGAAGCAGATCACTGACTTATTATTAAAATAATGTGTATTTATTACATCATAAGAGAACACTTTATATAAAGAAGGAAAGGCATGTATATAGGTAATTAACATAACAGACTGGTAACTGTAATAACTGTAATCTAAACACTGAATGGTCCTGAGGCATCTTTCAACAATCTCCACCTTGACTTAGGAACTCTACTTATCAGAGTAAAAAAGAAAAACATTGACTCTACATCCTCCAGTCGCAAAGGAGTATTTCCAACAGTCAACATTGAGCAGGTCCAAACAATGCATGAACTTGCTCCTAGGACCAATTTAGTGAACATGTCAGTTGGATTGTGCAAAGTGTTGATCTTTTGAACCTTGATCCTGTCTTCTGTCTTGATGAAGTGGTATCTCACATCAATGTGCTTGGTTCTGTCGTGGTGAACTTGATCTTTAGCTAAGCAAATTGCACTGAGACTATCACAGAAAATTAGAGAATGTTCTTGATGAACTCCTAGGTCACTAACAAGACCCTTTAATCAGATCACTTCCTTGGCAGCTTCAGTGAGTGCCATGTATTTTGCTTCTGTTGTTGATAGAGCAATCGAAGGTTGTAAGGTTGCCTTTCAACTGATCAGACATTTCCCTAGAGTGAAAGCATATCATGTTAAAGATCTTTTCCCATCTAGGTCTGCAGTATAGTCTGAATCTAAATAACATGATATACGGTAGCTTGAACTTGAGCCATAGATCAAGCCAACATCAACAATACGTTTTAGGAATCTAAATATTCTTTTGGTTGTGGTTGGTTTAGGTACCTGCTAACCACATTGACAGCATATGCTAGGTCAAGTCTTGTGCATACCATTACCTACATGAGACTACCTATAACACTTGCATAGGGTACCTTAGACATGTAGTCCAAGTTCTCTTGTGTTTGAGCCTTAATAGTTGCTAAGAGCTGTTTTTTTGCTGATAAGGGAGTGTTGAGTGGCTTTGCACTTGCCATTCCAAACCAAAATAAAATTTTCTGAATGTAATCTTTTTGTGATGAGAAGAGCTTCTTCTGAGATATGTCCCTGTAGATTTCCATCCCTAGGATCTTAGTAGCTTCCTTCATATCATACTCTTCACTTAATAGTATCTTTTTTTAGATTTTGTATGTTTGACATATTCCTTGCTGCTATGAGCATGTCATCCACATAGAGTAGGATATATCATAGAACCATCCTCCACCATGTTGTGGTAAACACAGCAGTCATAGGAACTTCTTTTGAAACCTTGACTGGTGATGAAATTATCAAACCTTTTGTACCATTGCCTCTACCTATACAATGACCTCTATAGTTGATAGACATAATCCTTTTTACCTTGAACTACAAAACTTTCAGGTTGCTTCATTAGAATATCTTCATCTAGCTTTCCATGGAGAAAAGTAGTTTTGACATTCAATTGCTCAAGTTCTAGGTCTTGACTTGCTACTAAAGCAAGTAGAACTCTAATGGATGTATGCCTCATAACTGGTGAGAAGATTTCATTATAGTTTACTCCCTCCTTCTGACTGAATCTCTTTGCAACTAATCTAGCCTTTTACCTTATTCCCTCAATTTCTGTTATACCAAGCTTCTTCTTGAATATCCATTTACAACCTACCACATGTCTTCCTCTTGGCAACTTGATGAGCTTCCAAGTTTGATTCTTCTGCCGTAATTCCATTTCTTCTTTCATTGCTAGGATTAACTTATCAGAATTTATGTGATTGATTGCTTCTTTGTAGGTGGCAGGTTCACTTGAGTCTATTTCTTCTGCTGCAATCAAAGCATAAGCAGCCATGTTTTCAAAGCCGTATTTCTCAAGAGATTTCCTTCTTCTTTATGGTTTCAGATATGCTTCAACTTCAACTTTTTCTTGACCACTTATATCATTCTGATGTGAACCATCAGTGTTTATAGGATAATTTTTTGCTAAAGTTAGAACCTTTTAGGTCTCAGATATGCTTCAAATTCAACATTTTCAGAGCACAAAATTTTAGATTTTCGTACAGTTCTCTATAGAAATGTCAGCTAGGGCATTTTCTTCCTTCTTTACTATAGGATTTTGATGAGAAGTTGGGTTATATCCCTTCTTTCTCCTTAATTTGTAATAGAACAATAGCTTCTTACATTTTATATTCTGCTGTAAGCTTTTTCTATTGAACATGATTTCCTTTTCTGCAATATATTTTAGTTCCTACTTCTTATTTCTATTATGTCTTGCTAATTTCCTTAGGGATGAGGAAGGATGAACTTATTCTTTTACCCATTGCAATGAACTAAGCATTGAATGTAACTCAAGATATAATCCTTAATCTAACATTTTGATTCTGAACTTAATGCCTCTTTGTTTTACATAAATGGGGTTGATGAAAAGGAGTTTATTACTGGAAAGTTATGAACTTTCTTGGACTGAGATCAAAATACTTGTTATAAATTATCTAGGAATAGAAGCTTATAATGATGTGGTCATTTGGATTTTAATCTTAATGTTAAACGTTTTTTATTTTATCTAAGGGATTAGGAAGCTAAATGTGTTTTAGAACCAACTAACCAAGGAATTGGGGTTAGGTATTTTAGAAACTTGATCATTAGATTGAGCTGTATTTTGGGTTATACACATATTTTATGTAAGGAAAAAAGGATAAGGAATTCTGAACTCAACTCAACTTTTAATTAAATTACAACTTAGTTTCATTATCTTCTTTAGTTATATATTGCAGTTTAGTTTCATTATTAATTAGCTCCTTATATCTAAAATTTTATTTACATAGTTAATTATAGTTTAGCAGTATTTGCGTTTTTTTTATTCTGCACTTTAGTTAATTTTCCAGTTCACATTACAATTTTGTTTTTGACTCAATTAGTAATATTTTGTTTTTGACATTAATCCCTATGGACGATAAATCTATTTTGTTACTTCAACAATTTGGTGCACTTGTCAAAAAGTTATCAAGTTTCTAGCACCGTTGTGTAACACCTTAATTTAATTTTTTAAATAAATAAATTTCATAAAATTGAGAATAATAAAATTTCTCATTCAACGGTTCCTAATACACAGTTCGATAAAGTATTTTAAAATAAAAATGGATTACAATTTATATCAAGTCATTGCTACAAGACTGGTTCAATTACATCAGAGAGATAATAACTTTCTAAACCCTATAGCAGTTTTATCCATCCCTTCACTGAGTCTGGTGCTGATCGTCTTAGTCACCTGAAAAATAAATGTAAAAATGAGTATTCTACACTACCAAACACACACAAGCATAGAGACTCATCGTGCATACTTCCACACATTCTCAACATAATTTAAATCATTCATTAACAAACATAAAGTAATAATTTCAATATTCCATTCTCATTTATACACAGATGCGTTCACTGCATCATCAAACAAATCACACACACATGCGCTGACTGCATGTAGTCACGCACACTGTGACACTGTAATCACAGTTTTCTTGATGTCCTCAACCTTAAGGACTTACTCAGTTTCACAATATGGAGGGTGCATTTCTGGGAGCAGTCTCGCTGTAGCGAGATTCTACAAAAAGTATAGTGCAGTTTCTTCTGAGATTTTCACTGTAGCGAGAGAAGGTGTCGCTGCAGTGAGGTATCTCGCTGTAGTGAGAATGTCACGATCAGAGGAGTATTTGAAGGGTCTAGGGTTCAGGAAACACATTCCCACTCTTTTCTCTTTATTTCCCTTTTAATTCTTTGAACTCAAAACCCATTTTTACCGATTAAATTGCCTTCAAGGTTGTTTGAAAGTTAGATTGAAGGTTGGAATCACGTTTAGGGCATTTGGAGGTAAGTTTTAATGGTTAAGATTTTGGTTTCTTGACCCCATTCTCTGTTTTCTCAGTTTTCCTTGGTTCTCATGGAATTCTTCCATGTATGTAGGACAAAATTTGGGTGGGGAGTACTTTCCTTGTTGATCTCGTGTGTGGGTCTTCATTTCAAGGTAAGGGAGACTCTACCCTATCTCATTTTATTCTTGAACTCCATTAATTTGTTGTGTGATGTAATATGGATGATTAAAATGTAGGAAGATGTATGCTTTAATGGGATTTACTTGATTGTGATGGATATTGAGTATAATGTGTGTGACATAGCAATTTGGTTGATTTACTTGATTGTGATGGATATTGAGTATAATGTGTGTGACATAGCAATTTGGTTGTGATGGGATTTGATATTAAGTGTAATATGAATAAAAGTGGGCATACATGCCATGTGTGAATATGAATGTTGTGATGTAATTGAGAATGTTGCTGAAAATGTGTGTGAATGGCATGCTAAATGCGGTTGTGAATATATTGGAAGCTATGAATGGTTCACCGATACACTGAGGGTGTAGAAGATGAGACAGTAGAAATACCTTGGGGAAAAGAGGGTGGTAGTGACACCAACAGCAAGCGTGGGTGCACCACAGACTATACACTCTCCTCCTGACTTGGCCTCTAACTAACATATTTGTCAAGGGGCTCATGACTGCACACGAAGTATCCATGAGGCTGGAGCTAACCGGCGACCATCCATGGTGTGAAACTATGATCACAGTACCATAGTAAGCGTGACTTTGTATAGTGGGCACACGTGTGTGTAAAATGTTACTAGTGCAGTGAGTGCATCGGTTGTGAATTGAAATTGAATGTGTGAAAAGTATTGTTTGTGGTTGATTACACTTAAGTAGAATATGTTAGAAAACTTATAGAGCATGCAAGGTGAGTCTCTATATTTGTGTGTGTTAGATAGTGTAAAGTACTCACCCTTACATTTATTTTTCAGGTGACTAAGACGATTAGCACTAGGCTCAGTGAAGGGATGGATGACACTGCTATAGGACTTAGAATATTTATTTTATTTTGAAATTGAAATATATTAATTAAGTCCTGTAGCGATTATTTGACTTAAATTGTAACTCATCCTTATTTTTGAAATACTTTGTTGAACTATGCTTTGGAAAATCATTTGAATGAAAATTTTTAATACTCCCATTTTGCGAAATTCATTTATTTTATAAATCAAATTTAAGGTGTTACAACTACACTCTGGTTTTTGCAAAATCTCGCTACAGCGAGATTGCACTCAGAAATGCACTATCTTTTGTTACCTTCTCACTATAGCGATGAGCCTCTTGCTACAGCGAGAACACAACGAATTCACGCCCTTCGCCCAGTGCCTTCTCGCTACAGCAAGCATGCCTCTGCAACACACACTTAACCTATTTATCAATCATTCTAACTCAACCACCAATCAAACATTTTCAATCAACTCACGTGTAGTTATACACAAGTATTCACATCACCATCCAACACATCTCATCATCATATAACTCAAACACACAAACACATGGCAATCCACATACATGTATATTAATAAATCAAAATATTATTGTTACAAATTCTAGGGCGTTACACGTTGCCAAGGATTAATGGTTAATATCAACGTAATGAGAATATGTTAGCTTGGGTTAATAACTTCTGCTATGTTTCAGGTGTTTGATAAAGGACCCAAGTGCAACAGCTGAAACGGTTGATGCAAGGCAAGGAGAAGATCAAAAGGAGTGACTCATCTCCCAACCTTGATCAACCAATCATCAATTTGAAAAAAAGAACAAAAAGAAAAGGAAGAGTTTAGAAAAAGAAGAAACTCAAAAAGAAGAAAATTTTGCAGTAATGGCAGAAAATGTTAATGAAGTTAAGAGGACCTTGGATGATTATGCATGTCCAAGACTAAGAGGAAACTCCACATCTATTGTTCGACCTTCTATTCAAGAAAACAACTTTGAGATTAGACCTGACTTTATGAGTGTGCTCTAGCAAGAACAATTTGTTGGACATCCTTCTAAAGACCCCCACATGCACATTCAGAATTTCTTAACCATATGCGAAATGATTAGAATGAATGGGTATCCAATTATCTCTTTTTCCAATTTCCTTAAGGGATAAGGCAAAACCTTGGGTGTTATCCCAATCAGAAGGAAGCATAACTACTTAGGATGATTTAGAGAGCAAATTCCTAACAAAGTATTTTCCAGCCTCTAGAACAACCAAGTTGAGGCAAGAAATTTTGGCTTTTTCTCAAAGAGAAGATGAAACACTGTAAAAGGCATGAGACAGATTCAAAGAACTCTTGAGAAGCTGCCCTTATCATGAGTTACCCAAATGGCTCCAATTGAGAACCTTTGATGATGGGCTGAATGTAGCAACAAAGACAATGGTGGATACAACAGCTGGAGGTTCATTTGCTCAAAAGACTTTGGAAGAAGCATGCCAACTTATTAAAGTTATGGCATCTAATAATTACAATGATAGAGAAAGAGGTTCTTCAAAAAGAAGTGTGCTGAAACTGAACACCTTGGATGGATTACTAGCTCAAAATAAACTGATGTCACAACAGCTGAATTCCCTCAACACAAAGCTTGAAAACATGAAAATGAAAGGAAACAAACAAGTTTAGTTTATAGTTTCTTCAAGCCAAGAGGAATTTCATGAAAAATTTATGCAGATAAAACTGAGTTTATGCAACAACAAGGGGCTGAACAAGTTAATTTCATGAAAAATATGCCACGACAACAGAACTTCAGTCAAAAACCATAGTGGCAGCAACAGAATTTTCAGTTGAGACCAGCATATCCACCTCAACAATAGCAATTCAGACCAAATTCGAATTTCAATGTTAGATCACTAAATCCATCTTATTATCCTCCACCTACAAATAGACCGAATCAACAACAAGGACCATGGCAGCAACAAATTTCCAAAATCCAACACCAATGCAACAATCAAATCAACTAGCAAATGATCAAGCATCGTCCCTTGAAAAAGCACTTGTGCAATTGACTCAAACTACGAATTTATTTATGCAGGACACAAGCACAGGAATGCCTAATCAATAGTTTTCCAGCATTTATGTTTTTTTTTTTATTTTTGAACCTACAAATTTATTCATTATTAATTAGCTCCTTATATTTGAAATTTTGTTTCCATAGTTAACTACAGTGTTCCAACATTTACATTTTTTTTATTCTACACTTTATTTAATTTTTTTAGTTCACATTACAACTCTGTTTTTGACCCAATTAGTAATATTCTTGTCATTTGGTACTTGACATTAATTCCGGTGGCTGATAAATCTATTTTGTTACTTCAATGATTTGGTGCACTTGTCAAAAAGTTATCACTTGGGTAAGAGTTCCTCTATTTAGTCACAATTTGTGAAGTTAAATTTATTATTTGCACATGATAATGTTAGTGATGTCAATCAACGCTAATTGAGAACATGTATACTCATGGTTACATTCATTCAAATTTGTATATAATTTTATAAAAGATATGTTTACCTAACAATGATACATGGTAATGTAGAAAGTGGATACGAGGATCACAATAAGAAAATGAATTGAAAATTTTATTAGATAGTTCATTTGATAATACTGAGTTAGATTGGTGATTTTGATTTGATATTGAATATAACTAATAATTCATTAGAAATAGGTATTGGTAAAAATGTAATAAGTTAGTATTTATAAAATTGACAAATAATAGCAAAGAATGATTGTGTCATTATCATGTAAATGTGGTTGAAACTCCTTTTGGAATGCAAGTCCATACTATAGTTGTATTAATTAGGAACACTTATGAAGAAATGAAAAATTTAAATTTGTATACTTTTGAAACATGGAGAAAGGGAGACATATTATATGTTAGGCAATTGTTTGAATATAAAGAAGATATTAAAACGGCTATAAAACACTATGTAATGAGTATAAATCAATGTTATTTTGTGGTGGAGTCAAAAGTAATGAAGATGGATGTCAAGTGTCCAAATTATACTAATATATGTCCTTGGAGAGTTAGAGCAACATTGTCCAAAAATTTTAACAAGTGAAAAATTACAAAATGTGGAGGTATGCATATATGTGTTAATCCAATGATCTCTCAAGACTACCAAAAGCTAGATTTAATTTTCATTTTCTCATGCATTCTAGATAAGTTTTATTTAAATTTAACTAAGTTATTATTATAGAAATAATCTATTTTTAATGTACCAATGTTTAGAAAAATTTATATATTACATGTAGGTATAGTTGAAGAACAACCATCTATACTAATCTCATTAATTCAAGAAAAAATAAGTGGTCAATTTAGTTATAATACATGCAATTACATCCTACATTGTATAGAAAGTCAAACAAAAAGTTATTGTAAGCATATTCGGTGACTGGGATGAATTGCATGCTACATTGTCAAGATGATTATAATACATGCAATTACATCCTCCTAAACTTGTTTATAAAATTGAAACCAATGAGTATGTGATTGAGCATTAAGTGGATAAGAAATTTAGAGTGTTTCATTGGTTATTTTGATCCTTTAGATAATGTTATGAATCTTTCGATTTTTGCAAATCATTAATACAGGTATATGGCACATTATTTTATGGTAAGTACCAACAAACATTACTCATTGCTACAATTCAAGATGAAAATAATTGTGTGCTTCCAATAACATTTGTAATTATTGAAGGAGAAAATTTATTAGTATGAGAATGATTTTTAGCTCTTATCTGTCTTTATATCATTGGAAAGACACAACTTTGTCTGATATCTAACAGACATCAAAGCATCATAGATGTAGTTTCTAATCCATATATTGGGTGACAACCTTCAAACAATTATCATGTTTATTGCATTTGTCACATTGCAAACAATTTCAATTAATGTTTCAAAAATGTAAATATGATTTATGTTACAAATTTTATACTTTCATGTCTTAATTATTTATTGTTGTAGTTTCAATATTAATTTCAATACTATGTTAATAAGATATATAATATGCAAGCAAAGATTTGATGAGAAACTTCAAAGGTTTCGTAATGAATCAGAAGACATAAAGACCTAGATTGATTATAAGCAAAAATGGATGTTGACTTATGATGAGGAAGGACAATGTTATGGCCACATGATCACTAATTTATTTGAGGCTATGAACAAAATATTAAAGGTTCAAGAAACTTGCTAATAACAACACTTGTGAAGTGTACATATGGACGATTGCAAATATGCAAATATAAGGACTTATTCTTTTTTTCAAAAAGAAAGTAAGAAAAAAAAATACTTTTGTGCTTCTAAGTTTTTTTTCTTTTATATAACTGAAGAATTTCTAAAAAAAATAAAAAAGTAAAAAAAAAATTCAAGTCTGATATTCTATGAATAAATTTTTACTTTATTTTGATAGTTTGTAAAATAGAAAAATTAGAATTTCTTCAAAAAAAAAATAGAAAAAAAGAACTAAATATGAAAAAATTATATATCTATACAGTTGTTTATTTTGAAAATCGTAGTAAACAAGCATGTTTGAGCTTAATAATGGTAATAGGTATTGTTGTAAAATGGTGCAACAAGTGGAATGAAATGAATAAGAGCATCTTCACATCAAGTTTGATGATATGAAATACAATGAACATGGTTTAAAGTTGAAAAGTCATTTAAAATAGTGACATAATGAGGTAGTCATAAGTGAACTGTCATAGTATTGTGATTTGATTTTGTGTGAATATGGGAAGTTTTAGACATATTGATTTACATACTCACATGCTGTAAGCTACTTATGTCGTAGTCAATATAGTTTTTTTGTAATAGGTTAATCCCATTTATTCGTTACAATATGCTATAAATGCTTACTCATTTGAGTGGTGGCCTCTTGAAAAAGACAAAACATTTTCACATTTAATAAATGAAAGTTATCTTACGAGTAAAGAGTACTGGATAAAGGTTTATCCAAAGTCTATTCGTATTAAGAATGGATTAGATTTAGTAGACTCTCAACTATGACAGTGACATTGTTTATGCAAATATATTGGTCACAACTAACATTATTTTCCAAGACAAACCCAATGCAACCAAGATCATGAGTAGTTTGATGTAATTGTATTTTTGTGTTGGTTATAAAATATTAATTTGAATATTTTAATGTGGTATATATTGGAATGTTAATCATGATGATAAGTTCAATTTGTCATATTTAATGTTGTTTAATTTATTATGAAATTTTGTTTTTAAATTATATTAAGCGTAAATCATAAATACGTTAAAAATAATAAGATATACTTATGAACTACATAATATAACATGAAAAATTACATATAGTATATAAATGGAAACAAATAATAAATACATAAAGCCAAAAAGAGTCATGACATATATAATGGAAGTGAATATAAATGAAATAAGGAAAACAACAATAATATTGATTGATGTATCAGCGAGACCGAAACCTAACAATCCTACGACTTTTATATAACTTGACATATAATGTATACCTATTGCTATTAAGAGTCTTGGACTAAGGAGAATGGTTTTTTTTTTTTTAACATGAGTGCATAGGATTATTCAACCTGGTTTATGAATACCACTATTATTCTTAAATATTGAGATACTTGCTTTTAATATATTTTAAAGTGACACGCAGTCAGGGCATAGATCTTGATTCTTCATGCACCTGATAGACAATAGTTTATAAAGATTTATGTCATACTCTTATTACTAATAATTATTAATGAGATTTTATTTTCTTCATTTACTCATAAAACTTTTAAGAAATCATAATATTAGTAAGTAGCACTTGAATAATATAGCCATACAATGTATTGATATAACTATACAAGTAGACTCCAATCTTTTTCACCTACTCATGAGCCAATTACTAATAATATGAGATACAACATGTGGTTTATCACTTCAACTATAACTCTCTTAAGGGAGGAACCCATAGAGTTCACATTTATTACCTGCATGCATTGAAGAACCAATTTTTTGCCTATTTAATTTCATCCAAATAAAAATAAGAAGATAACTAATAACATAAACTTGGTCATATAAACAATCCCATAATTATCCAAGAATCTTAAAACACAATCCACGACTATCAGAGTACCAAAATAAAGTACATTACACCCACGCTACCAAAATAAAATATGAAGTATCGAATTCTCCACCATACAACAAATGGAGTCCTATAGCAGCGGAAAACAAAAGAAATAACTAAATAACGATCAGGACTCCTTGGAAGGGTCTCCCTCTATCTCCTTGGTATCTGAATGATCATCCTCAAATTGAGCTCAACATAGAGAATAAGATAGAAAAAGGCCATCCTCAAGATCTGTGAATACTAAAAGAAAATGTCCAACACCACAACATATTTCAACAAAGAAAAGAAGGAGTGAGATATATTTTCAAGTAAAGTAAATACGAGCATACATCACATTAATGCCATTGTAACTTTTACAATCTAACAAAATGCAAGTATGATTAATGCAAATGATAACTCTTGATTTGGTAAAATCTCATTTTTATGCTTATGCGACTCTAGATCCATAACAATCCTATTGTTCAGAAGTTGTTGGGAGTTTTAATAGTCAACCTACATTTCGCATGTATGGTGGGAACTCGAATCTCCATCAATCGATCTAGCTCGACCAACAAGATAAGCCTCAGGAGAAAGTTAAGATAAAGGAGCATCGCGTGGAGACTTTTAGCCAGAGTTCTGGGGCCTAAGACACTCATAGGGCTATCGGTAAGTCACCCAACTCCGTTAAATCCCCTAGACGTCGAGATCCTCCCTATCTTTCATCAACAGCAGTGATAAAATAACCTTGTGACTTCCTTCATAGGGGAGTGGAATTTCACACATATTTGCGTTTTGAATAGTCATGCACACTTTTGGAGTTGTATTCCCTTAATCACACACACAGACGTTGGCCATATTTAAGATTTTGCATGATTTTATCAACTATTTAGAACCATATGTATGTAGAGAATTAGCAAGTACTCATCCGTGCCTCAATGCACTTTCTCTAAGTGTTCTAAGCTTACTAGCTTCATCTATTTCCTTGAGTTTCAACCATTACCCGACTAGAGTTACATTACTCATTTATTTTCAAAAAGAAAAAAACAAAGTTTTCACGAAGGTTTACTTTTAGTCATTAGATTCAATTATTGAACTCAAGGTTGAAATTGAAACCATGGCCAAATTCCTTAGAGTGCATATACTTACATGCCAATTTATTGTCAACGTATCATCATGCATTTCCTACCCTCAAAGGGCTCAAATTCACAAATGGTGCCCACTCAGCCTGTATATGGCTATATGCATACTCATATTGGGCATTTCAAATATAGTTTTAGCTTTGCACCATTTTTGTAATTCATTTCGTAAGGTATTCAAACAAAGTCCAAAATTAACATAAAAATATGTGTTGGAAAGCTATTTTCATGTAGTTTATGAAAATCAATTTTTTGGGTTGAAACAACTCTGTACAGAGGGTGTAAAACTTATTTCTTTACACTGTTTCTGCAGAAAACATAAAAATGAAGGTTCTTACGTATTCAAGGTGATTAAAGGGCAAATGATGTCGGATTTGAGCTCATGATGCACTGTTGGAAAGATAATTCTGCAAGGAATACATAGGGATGTTGCATGTCAGGTTTGGAGATCACAGAAATAAGAAAAATAGGCTCCTTTCTGTTAAAACACTGAAAACGTAGAACAAAGAGAGATCTCACTATTTTTACTATAACTTGTGATTTTGATGTTCGTTTTGAGTGAAACCACTTGTGTTTGAAAGCTAATTCTGTGAGGATCATAAAGGAATGATTGCATGCAAGGTTCAAAGGTTAGAAAAATGAAAATCAGTCTCCCATGTTGCTATAACACAAAAAACACATAAAAAGGAGGAGTTTTACCGTTTTCCTTGTAACTCAATGATTCGATGTCTGTTTTTGGTGAAACAAGTTGAGTTAGAAAGATTTTTCGTTGCAAAATCCAAATATGCAAAGGTTAGGCTAAACAAATTATGTTCAGATGGTCAATAAATGATCATATAAAAAATACAAATACTTATAGGATGTGTCTAAGTAGTAATTAAACCTTTAATAGATATAGGTATACATGTCGTAATCTTAATGTATCTTCACGATTTTAGACAATAAGTTTGAAGATTCCCTGATAAGAATAATAGAAATTAGTGATGGGCAAAGACTAGTCTATTTTAATTGTTAAGTAAATAGAATTATAAGTTTAGTAGATAGAAATATCTTAGACTATTTATTGTTAAACACCCACTTTTGTGGTCTTGACATGAAAGAATGATTCATTCCAACAACTTAATCTATAGGAACCAATATAAGGTTATAAATACTTGTTCTTTTAGGGTCCTCCTTAAACCATAAAAAGGAGAAAAAACCTTGTTTATCACTAATATGAAAGACTAATGTTTCTCTACCAAAAACAATTAAATGTGATGAAGTAACTCTTCCTAAAAAATAGTTTATGGATAAGGCTATACCTTTTGTTCCTAGACCTACTCAATAACTATAAGAAATTAAACAAGATAACTAAAGTTAAAATAAATTTCAATAAAAGAAACTCATTTTTCTTCTAGAATAGAGGCCTCAAGACAATTTGAGTATGCGTATGGAAGAAGATTCTTCTCAATCCACTTGCAATCTTTACAACCTACGATATCCATATCAGTATCCCATATCCCATAACATATAAACCTCCATATACATCATCTAGCATTCCTAGAACAAGTTATCAAAATGATAACGAGGAAGACCAATAGTCTATCAAATCTCCAACTTATTTGTCTTTTAATGATTCTTATGAAATTGTCACAGAAGTTCATTATAGATAAAGAACCCCTTTGAAAAAAATAATATTTTGCGGAATGGAAACCTTAAGGAGAATGATTTTTCAAAAATTATAGGGGAAATAATAGAAAAGACTTTTAAGACAAATTTTATAAATTTACAGAAAAGGTCAAAAAGAATATCTAATTTTATTATTAGTTTAATGCATACATAATTAGAAATAATATTGATTATCCATGAGAAGTTGACATTATTAGTGAATTCTCTACTAATGTTATTAGAACTTGATAAATTAAGAATGGTGAGATAATTCGGTATCAATTACCTCCCTTTACTCAATATTAATTTCTCAAAGCGAATGATGATAGTAATAACCATACTATGACTACACCTTTCAGAACAAAATAATTAGAAGAGGCAATATCTCCTAAAGATATTAAAGGCCTTATCGAATAGGTCAATTATACTAATAAATATCTTTAAGTTATAAGAAAAAAATTAATAAAGAAAAAATCTTTACAAAATCTAAAAAAAATGAGATATCTTTGTCTCAAACCCAACTAGAAAAATCTCTTTTCAAACCATTTAAAATAAGTCCCAAAGCAAAACAAAAAATTCTACCAATTAAGAGACCTAGTGAATTTTCAAGTAAAATTAGTAATTTACTTAAAACTGTTCTTGATACTCCTCAACTTTCAAAAGAATCTTCTATATATACTTAGAACTAGAAAAACTTCTAAAATAATAAATATCGTTAAGAAAGATATTACTCAAAGTTTGTATCAAGCATCCAAAAAACATCAACTTCTAACATTTGACGCTCTTACTTAATAAACTATTTTTGCATAGTTCATACAAGATATATAATTTTAATTAAATTATTAATTGACTTTTTCTAAAACATGATACGAGAAAATATCAGCACAAAGTTTTTTAAAATTTTAATTTTTCGCCATTTGATTCATAAAATGTTTAATAATGCTTGAAATGATAGAATTTCACATACAATTAAACATTTCCCGTTACAACATAATCTGCTATATAAAATACAATTTGAATAATAGTAAATAATTATTGTATTTAGTATCACTTCAATTCAGGAGTTTAGTATTTACTATCATAAACAAATATATTAGGACTTAATTTAAATAATTACATGATCAAAGTACATCAAGTCCTAATGAGCATATCTTTCCCACACCAAAATCTGGATAATATGATCTTAGGCTGGATCATTTTCATTGCTTGAAAATGTAAGTAAGGATGAGTCTTCTCCTCATCACTAAAACAAGATAATCAATTTAAAATTTTACAATAGCAAACAAAACACAATTACAATTATGTCTACAATGTCTTAACACATATACTAAAATGACACTATTCAATATGTATACACCATTTTCTGTACATTGTGATCACAATCTTTTAGTAGTTTGAACATTCTTCTATACTTTTATCATGACCAATCAGTGTTGCTAGGATCTCTTGAGGTCTTCCACATGTATGGATGGTCAACGGTTAACCGTTGCATACAGATACAATGTGTGCAATACTCAGCTCCTTAGCAAAAGTATAGTCAGAGTCTAGTAGAGAAATAAATGTGTAGTCTGTGATGTTTTCGCTTTCATTACATTATGTGCAATGATGAATAATAGTCACTATCTTATATTTCCCTTTAATTTTTGAAATCGTCTCCACCTTCCGTACTCTTAGTATATGGTTGTAACTATCCACACTATTCTTTTCATCATTTATTCCTCATCATTTGACTTTTCATAGTGAAATTTCTCCATTCTCATTATACATTAATCAAATCATGCCATAGGTTGGCCACCTCCGGACTCAATTCAAATAACATATTTTTAATAAATCACATTCCAATTATTCAAGAGACAATAAAACATTTATTATCTAGTTCATCAACTCAATCACATAACCAAATCTTATTCTTCTCTTAACTTTCTCTAGAAAAATTTATATTCTCAAATGATCCTTGAGTCAAACCTTAGGTTTAGCATTCAAAGAATCCATTTGGAAACTTATACTAGTAGAATAAAAAGTGTATAACCATATACAGAAATAAAGAGTATATAGTCGATGGGATATAACTCTCCTTACCTAAAATAGACAATTTACTCAAAAGTTTTAGTGAAAGATGTTATCTGAAAGACTGAATTCTTTCTAAGTATCACAAAGTATAATAACTTTTGAAAAAAAAGAAAATGATGAAATAGAAGTGGAATTGAAAGAAAAATCTGTAAGAAACTGAGAGTGTTTCAGTTTATGTTTTTGACAGTAAGAGTGTTTTCTAAGAAAAATTTCTAAGAAATTGTTATACATTCAAGAGAGGTTTGAGAGTAAGACTGTTTTCTAGTTGGGGAAAGAGAGTGACATAACTGAGAGTGAGATGAGAATGGTTACTTCCCTTGTGATCTATGTTTTTAAATGATAGGGTCACTTAAATGCTCATTTTCTCAAGAACTCTCACTTGAGCAAGAAAATTAGATAAAATTTTCTACACATTTGTTGATATTTTGCTTGAGCGAGACATTTCTTGCTTGAGCAAAAACCTTCTAGAAAACTCTCATTTTGGTTATCCATTTTTGCTTGAGCAAGACATTTTTCATTTGAGCGAGAGTACAGATGAGAAATTCTTATCCATTCTCACTTGAACTAAAACACTTTTTTTTTAGAACTCTTCCATTTTGAAAATAAAAGTAATAAAAATTAGGATGTTACAACTTGTAACATATAAATAAACCCAAATATTACTACAGGTAAAAATTGGAAAACCTCATCCAAACTATGCGTATATGGTAGCCACAACATACCAAATGACTCATGACTGTTTTGAAGGGACTATTGTCAACTTACCTCAACATTTTGTTAGAGATTCATCTTTATAGAAAGATAGGTCTACAATATTACTATCTAATCTTAAGTGTAGAACTTTAGTTGATTTTAGATGGTATAGAGATATTTTTGCTCTAGCTTTATGTCTTTATAGAAAGATAGGTCTATTCAAACTACCGTCATTCCAACTCCAATCTCTATCTCCCTTCACTACTTCTGAATTGGTTCTATCATTGCTTTCATTTTTTAGTAGTCCTGTCAGTACCTACATATTTTGTCACTATTTTATTTATCATTATCTAGCGAGTATTTAAAATGAACTTTAAGATTGAAATTATAAACAAATAAATAGCATAAAAAGAGATATAATAACAGAAAAATATAGGGATAATGAACAATAAACTTATCAATACAAATAATTTTTTTGTTTATTTTTACCTTTTCAAATGCATGTAGTTTTGGAAATAAGTATTTTTTCTAACCATAAAATCAAATGTAAAAAAAAATTGAAATAAATTTTATAAATTGTTGTATACAGATGAAAAATAAGGATCAAAAGAATGAAGGAAGAAAAAAGTAAAGCAAATTGTAAAACTTATAAGAAAGAAATAAATCATTCACCCCACAAAATAACCTATAATAACATAATGAAAACACTTTATGAAACCCAAAATAAAAAAGATATGAACAAACAGAATAAAAAAAGTACCACCATACTTTAACCAACAATTTTGTTTTTCTTAATTTGAAATTTTCACATTTAGTCTTTCTAATTTTTTAATTATTTAAAATAAGTATCTCACATTAAAAATTTATTTAATATTTAAAAATATATAGTATATTATTGGTTTACATAAAATAGTAAAAAATATATAGAACATTTAAATATAAATAATAAATAATATGCATAAATAAAAATAATATTTTTATTTAATTATTTTATATTCATTTTTGTTTGTAAATCTATATAAATTAATAGTATATCATGTCTTTATTAATCTTCTGTTAATTATTGAATAGAATTTAAGATTGAGAAACTTAGTTTAATACTTAATAAAACTATGACAATTAAAAGAATATAAAAATTATAATAAATTTTTTCTAAAATATTTCTAAGGATATATAACAAAAAATTAATGAATAATAATTTTTTATTAAAAATAGTATTTAATATTATTAATAAGTTAAATTCTGTAATACATTATAATTTCTAATAAAAGTTTATTATTGTATACTAAAAATATAAGGTTTGAGTTCTCAAAAGTAAAGAGATAATAAAGTAAATTTTTTTAAATATATTTATTCTTAATATTATTGCATTGTTCTATTGATTTTGTTTTCTAATCTTTGTCTTTAGGTTTTTTTAATCATAATTACAACAATAGTTTTTTAATTATATATTTTAAGTAATAAATAAATAAATAAGAAAAAATTATAAATATAAGCATAAGTATATATGAGAAATTTGAAATTTTATATAAAATAACAAGAAAAATCTTATAAAAGTAAATATATCTATTTATCATAAATATAAAAGTTTATATAAAGTAATAAAAAAATTTAAGTAATAACTTTTACCTTTAAAATTTTATATTTATAACAAAATTAACAAAAATATTGATAAAAAAATATATTACAAAGAGAGAGTAAAATTGACACTATTTTTAATTCTAAAAAATATGTGATTAATTATAAAAGAAATTAATTTCACTATATTTTCCTTTTCAAATATGGGTTTGTAATATGGGTTGTATGATTATTTATAAAATAGAAAGAAAAGAACAGCTTATGACTAGGTGTGTTGCACTTGCATCAAAAGAAGACCTGAGGGAAGACTTGTTGATTGGCACTTTGTAGACACACTGTGTGTGTATTCAACCTTGTATTCCAATTGTGAATAATTTTTGTTTTTCTTGCAGAATCAATGTCTTCTTCGTCCTTGGATCAATGGATCCACGACGTGTTCCTCAGTTTCAGAGGAAGAGACACTCGTTGGAGCTTTGTGTCTCATCTTTACGCTGCCCTCTCAAACGCCGGAATCAGAACATTCCTTGACGACGAGAAGCTTGATAGGGGAACGGAACTAGAACCTGAACTACTGCGAGCAATAGAAGGGTCTCGTATATGTATCGTCGTTTTCTCGCATACCTATGCTGAATCTAGTTGGTGCCTTATGGAACTCGAAAAGATTATGGAATGCCACGAAACAATTGGTCAGGAGGTTATGCCTGTTTTTCATGATGTTGATCCATGTGATGTACGTAATCAGACCGGTATTTTTCAAGAAGCTTTCGAAGGACATGCGATTGGGTACTCAGGTGTCACCGATGTGTTGTTGCGTTGGAAGAGAGCACTCAAAAATGCTGCAAATTTGGCTGGTTGGCATGCCAAAAGTTTCAAGTAAATTTTAGAAAAATAATATATATAACTTTTTACCTAGTTTTTCATTAAGTAGTTAGGATTTTGAACTTGAATTTGAGCCCAATCCATAATCAAAAAGAGATAGTTGGCTATGATGGCTTAACTCAATATACACTCGTGACCTTTTTTACTTCTATACCCTTTCCTAACTCACCAAATTGATACTTTTATTGTCTAACAGAGAGCATATGAAAAAGCGATTATTCTGGGTATTTTTATTAGAGGTCTTCCTAACCGCTATGGTTAGTTATAAAAATAATGAATTTTAAGTTTTTACTAAAAATAATGTAAGAAAGTATTTGAAATTCTGAAGCAAGTGTATTGTCACATCTTTCAATAAATTTTGTTTATTTTTTATTCTTTAAACAAGGGACTGGTAAACACTTTTTTTTTTCGAAAAACCCGATTATATGCCACATCTTAGCTTAGAAACTCAAATAAATGTGTAAAATTCTCTCCTTTCTGTGTTATACCAATTACCAAAAGTTTACTACAGCTCAAGTGTTTCCATGACTGATATAGTTGGGAAAAATCATAGGACTTGACAATGTACAAGGCAATATAATAGTATGATACTTCTGGTTGTGATCTTACCGAACTTCATTTCTTTCAAAAAGTATTCAAATGTCAGTGATTGTGTATTTTAAGCTCATAATCTTTCTTAATTTACTCGTTTTCTCTGTTATATAATGGTAATTGCAGGTCTGAAAACATGCTAGTGAAAGAAATCGTTGACAGTATTTTGAGAAAAGTAGAAAACAGATACATGTCAATTCCAAGCTTTCCTGTTGGATTATCATCCCGCGCGCAAGATGTGATTCTATTTTTAGAAGCACGATCAAGAACAACTAGTATTGTAGGGATTTGGGGGATGGGAGGATCTGGTAAAACAGCAATTGCTAAAGCTGTCTACAATCAAATTCATCACAAGTTTGAAGATACAAGTTTCCTTCAAAATGTTAGAGAAGCTTGTGAAAAGCCTAGAGGCCAAATTGATTTACAGGAACAACTTCTTTGTGACATAGATCAAACAAGACGGGTGAAGATACTTGATGATGAATCAGGAAAAACTATGATCAAGGAAAGACTTTGCAGCAGAAGGATACTCATTGTACTTGATGATATAAATAGTTCTGGCCAGTTAAATGCACTATGTGGAGATCGTAATTGGGTTGGTAGAGGAAGCATAATAATTGTTACAACAAGAGATGTACACATACTTAATGTCCTTACAGTTGACTATGTCTATGAAGTGAAGGAAATGAACAACAATGAGTCCCTTGAGCTTTTTAATTGGCATGCTTTTAAGGGAAAAAGTCCAAGAGAAGATTTTGTTGAACTCTCAAGACATGTTGTAGCTTACTGCGGAGGCCTACCGTTAGCTCTTGAAGTCATTGGGTCTTGTTTGTATCAGAGAACAAAAGAACAGTGGAAAAGTGTGATATCAAAACTAAAAAGAATTCCTAATCATGAAATACAACAAAAACTAAAAATAAGCTATGATGGTTTAAATGATGATACAGAGAGAGAGATATTTCTTGACATGTGTTGTTTTTTCATTGGTAAGGATAGAGCCTATGTTACAGACATCCTAAATGGCTGTGACTTTTATGCTGAAATTGGAATAACAGTCCTGATTGAGCGGTGCCTCCTTAAAGTTGAATATAAAAACAGGCTTGGAATGCATGGTTTGCTACGTGACATGGGAAGAGAAATCATTCGTCAAGAGTCAAAAAAGAATCCTGAAACGCGTAGTCGACTGTGGTTTCAAGAGGATGTACTTAATGTATTGACAGAAGATAGTGTAGGAACCTTCTTTATATACTGTTTTTAACTTTCAATCATCTTCCGTGATCTCAATTATGATGATCATAAACCTATTTGTTTCTGAATCGTTTTATTCTTCTGAACTTTTGGCTGAAAAATGTGCGATTATTGTTGGGAGTGTTTGTCTAGTAATTTGCAGTACAAATATGCAGAGTACAGATACATTAATTTCTTTCTTAAGTTTCTCCCTTCTCTTTGCATGACAGGGAACAAAGGATGTTAAGGGATTGGCTTTGAAACTACCAAGAAACAGTAAAGCATGCTTCAAAACCAAGGCTTTTAAGAAAATGAAGAATCTGAGAGTGTTGCAACTTGACTATGTACAACTAACTGGCAATTATGGGTATCTTTCCAAACAGTTGAGATGGGTCCATTGGCATGGATTTCCTTCAACCTGCCTACCCAGTGAATTTTGTTTGGAAAATCTAGTTGCTATTGACTTAAGGCATAGTAATCTTAAAATAGTTTGGAAGGAACCTCAGGTATAATTTAATTGAAATTTTCTTGCTAAACTGAAAGGTTAATGATGCACTAGTTATTGTTGCCACCATTGCATTTCCCATTTCTTCTCCACATTTTGTTTTTTTAAATATTTCTTAATTTCTTGTAGTTGTTAGAGAGGCTAAAGTTTCTCAATCTCAGTCACTCCAGGAGCTTGACAAAAACCCCTGATTTTTCAACACTACCAAATCTTGAAAAGCTCATTCTCAAACATTGTCCAAGCTTGTCCGAGGTGCACCAGTCCATTGGAGATCTCAGAAATATTCTTCTAATAAATTTGAAGGACTGTACAAGACTTGGCAATCTCCCAAGAAATATTTATAAGTTGAAATCTTTGAAAACACTTGTTATTTCTGGTTGTTCAAAGATTGACAAGGTGGAAGAAGATATAGTACAGATGGAATCGTTGACAACCCTACTTGCAAAGGGTACTGCTATAAAACAAGTCCCCTTGTCAATAATAAGGAAAAAAGGCATTGGATATGTATCTCTATGTGGATATGAAGGATTGTCACATGATATTTTTCCTTCTATTATTTGGTCTTGGATGTCACCCAAAACAAATGCTCTATCCCGTAGTTGCTCATTTTGGGACATTTCATCAACTCTAGTGTCCATAGATTTGCAGAATATCAATTTGGGTGATATATTATTGATTCTTAGAGGCCTTTCAAGACTTCAACGTGTTAGGGTGCAATTCTGCTCTCAGAATCTTCTATATTATGTATATGATGAAATTTTTACTGTGTTGCAAGCAACATCCAATGTATTGAGAATCTCAGGACATTCCTTGAGGTCTCTTTGGATAGGAATGGGAAGTTATCATCAATTTGTCATCACTCTTTGCAAGTGCGTACCACAGGTACCTTCTCACTCTCTTTTTTCTCCTGAGCTTTACTATCAACTAAGAGACACAAAATAATCTTAGTAAAAAATATCTGTTGTGTATGATGATAAGTGGGAATATGACAAATGTGATGCAAGTTTAGCAAGATCAAAGTGAAACTAAATTTCCAAGTACTTAATATAGGCATAATGAATGGGTTTAGTGGTAAAACATGTTATCCTGATGTTATTATTAAAAAAAATGGAGGTATAGGCAAGTGACCCCTATGCAATAAATGTTTAATCCATGGGTGCTCAGAGTACTAAAATAAAAGGCATGAGGGCCTTACCAAGAGAATTCACAATTCCCTCATCTAAGTACGAGTACATTGAAGTTGTGATTGGCTCTACTATCAATCAAAACCCAGTGTGTTCTCCACCAGATCATGAGTACATCATTGTAGGATGTGTCGTGCTTCCTTTTGAAAACAAAGGCAAATCCAGCATTTTACAAGTCAAATTACCCACGTCCTCTTCACTGCATACTACATTGGCTTGGGCTCAATGGTTATGTTATGATATCACCACCATCAGTTTCTTCTAATTCTTCACTCTTTGCTATAGTTATCACCATCATGCTCTTATCTGAGCATTTGTATGAGGGGATGAAAGGAATGTTATATTGGAAACACAACTCTTCTCTTTGCTCAAGGTACCTGTGATTAGCAGCTGTCTTTACTTCTTTGCTGGGCAGAAGTGCACATTGATGGGGATATGCCTTGTCTTGAGAGGAGTGTTTGGGAGAGGCAAGTAATGCGGACAGTAACTTCGGTGAAAAAGCCATAATTAGTAAGGATGAAGAGTAATTAATTGAACTGCTGTCACCAGTTGATAGAAGGAAAAACTAATGACAATAGTAAAAAGAAGGATGTAGAAATAGAAAATGGGACACAATGCTCAAAGAAAGACCATGATGACTAACAGATAATATACACATAGGTGCCAGTTATAAAAACTTTTAGTTTAGAACAATTATTGAAAATATGCTTCTCAAAAAGCATTGGAGAGTACAAGTTGACAGATATTATGACTTATTAGTTCTGAAACTACTATCGAAAAATAAATGTGTCCTAACTTTATGTTGTTCATGGGCACATTACAAAACTATTTGCTGACCTTGGTCTAATTTGTGTCATCATGTCTATGTTTTCATTTGCACTGTATCATATTATTATCTTCAAGTTTCATCTTTCAGGATTCATAATGACAATATAATGGAAAAACGAACAAATTCATTCAAATAGCATAATTTAAGTTTTCTTTTGTGTTTCAGGGATTTACTACCAATGAGTCTGGCAGTTTTTCTCTCCCAGGTGACAATTATCCTTATTGGTCAACCCATAAAGGTCACAGGCATTCAATACTTTTCAAAGTGCCTCAAGTTAATGATTATCACATGAAGGGAATGATATTGCATGTTGTTTGTTCATCTATGTTAGAAAGTGTGGCGGCAGATTGTCGTATTAGTGTCTTGATCATTAACTACACAAAGTACACCATACAGCTCTACAATAGAGGCATACTAAAGTCCTTTAATGATCAAGAGTGGAATGACATAATATCAAATTTAGGACCTGGTGATAAAGTGAAGATTTTTGTAGCTTTGGGACATGGATTGACTGTCAAGAAGACAGTAGTTTTCCTACTTTATGGTCAATAAATTATCCTTTAATTTGGGTGCCTTGAAGAAACAATAATTTCACATGAAATGGTGCCGTTGTGCATAATAGCTCTCCAGAAAATCCAGGGTAAGCTCATGAAGAAAGTGAGTTTTCGGCAAGGAAGTTTGAGTGTGGCCAGGTTATTACATTTTTGGATTGTGAAGGTTTAGGAGATGGTGGTACTACTTTTGAAGAAGGGATTTTTAATTCTTCAAAGTATGAAGTTCAAAGATGGTGTTATTATTTTCTTCTAATCACATGGCTATGTGTTTATGATGTGTTTTGAAAAGGTTTCCTCCGCTAGGATGCTCCGATTTTCTTCCGTTGTGACTTGTGACTCCATTTTTCCTCACAGACTAAAATATTCCTCAATATGAATTTTCCAGTGATAAAAGCTGCTATATTAACAATCCAATCTCGTAATGTTTTCCACAACAAACTAAGGTGAGCTTCCAAGATCATGAAAGCTTTTGTTTTATGGGTTAGATTAATGATACATGTTTGGGGGTGCTTTTCTTTCTCAGTTTGCTTGGATTTATGTTATACAAGATGATATCTTAGCTAATAATTTATTATAATAAATTTGAGATGATGACGTAAATTAAAGCAACGAGGATACGGTTTTTCACATTTATCATATTGAGATTGAATGTGAAACCAATTGGGGTTGACTAACCAATATAGGAAGACTCAAGGAACAGTTCATGCCTGCAAAGTTGAAGTTTGACAGTAGGAGAGAATGGCAGGTATAGAAATAGCAAAAATCTAATATTGGCAACGAATAGAAGCAGCCTTTTGGTGCTTCATCCAATGCAAAAGGTATTGAGTCGAGGCTATTCATACCAATTGTTCTAATTGAAAATGTAGCAGCAGAGTTTGACTCAATTTGGGCAGAAAGATTGTTGCTTGAACTACGTCCAAGAACTCCAGGAGAGAGGGAATGCAGCAGGTTGGGTGTAGAAAGAAGGAGCGAAAAAAATAAGCCAGTGTTTTTCCAAATTTGGGAGTAGAAGAAGCTCCTTTTTTTTCTCTTTAAAAGGAATGTTCGTTAAGAGAAGAGTTTTTTTTTTTTTTTTTTTTGTGCTTAATTAAGTTTTGATTGTTAAAAAATGTATTTTTATTTTATTTTTAATTTTTAAATATGTTTTTTATGAAATATTTTTTATTATAAAATGGTCCTTTATTTTAGGAGAATCAAATGAAAAATTCATGATATTTATGAGAATAAAATAAAAATGGTATGATATATAAAAGGATTAAATAGAAATATTTATGATATTTAGAAGGATGAAATGAAAAATAAAAATTACAAAAGGTTATTTGATAAAAAAAATATAAAGAAAGACTCTTAAAAAAATTAAAAAGATTTTAGCGGAATTTACAAACCAAGCAGAAACTTTTAGCGGAATTTGAATGACCAGAAGAAAACCATGAAGATGGATTCATCAAATGCCTCTTCTTATATGCTGATATCTTACCAAATTGTTTGAGTTGGATGGAATTTGTCAGATTCATAAACTCATCAACCAACGATTTTTCCACGCACAAATAAATCCCGTTTTGATTTTGTGCAAAATTTCCCCAAGTCTTTCGACCACCATCACCGAGCCTGCGCCATAACTTATGCTAACACAGCATGCTGTGTAGCCACATTCCCAGAAGGCCCTTTTGAAAATTTTCGATATCTTTTATGCCTAAACAAAAAGCATAAAGATGGGAAGGGAAGAGAGAACCGGGTTGATGAGACCAAATCTAGGACAAATTTCTGTTTCAAATAGGACGAGAGTTTTCAAAGATTTCAACTCAGATTCCCCAAGGGAGATTTCTATCAAATCAATTAGAAGAAGATTACAGAGATCACCAATGGACTGGAGTACCTTGGCAAAAAACTTGGACACATTTTGTAGTTTTGAGAAGTTAGGGTTGTTTGTGAAGTACCCAGAATGACTAAGATTGAGGATTTTTAGCATAAGAAACTATAACAAGACAAATGTTGAAAAGAAAAAAATTAGAGAAGAAAATGGAAAATGAAATGTTAGCAAATATTACTACTGTAATCAACCCTAGTTTTTTCCTTTGAAAAGAAAGATAAATGGTTATACCTTAGGTTCCTTCCAAACTTGTTTAATAGTACTGCATTTGAAGTCAACGATAGCAGCTGGATTTCCCTGATAAAATTTATTAGGTACATATTATAAGGGGAATTCTTGAAACAGATCCATTTCAGTTAATCAGAAAGATATCTTTACTCTCCAGTGAGCAACATAGTCAAGCAGTAAATAGGAAGTCTTGGTTTTTTCATTTCCTTGAAGTGTTATTACTGAGGAAAACTCTCTTAGTTTTTGCAACACCAAAGTTAATCATCAAAGGATTCTGCTGCCTGCATATGAAGAATAAAGGTAGAGAAAAATATTTGTTTGAGATAGTGATACATTTTAGCATTTGAATCAAATTCTTTCTTAACACATAAAAGTTCACACAGTACAATAGCTTTCATGTTGTGAGTCAAATAGTTAACAGTGAAGTGTTTCTCACAATGTCCTTGTGAAGCAACAACTGATGAACGTCATGAAGTCAAATAACCCTATGCCCTAGCCACTCAGCAGACAAAGTTTATAATGGACCTTAGCATCAGTAGCATTGCATGACAAATTTATCCTTTATGCACATAGCAATACACAGAAAAATATTGCTCCTCCCGCTCGGAGAAAAATATTGCAAAACACAGAAATCAAGGGAATCCTATATTATGACTTTTGCATGTTCCAAAACATTCTCTAAGTCTTCTCGATGCTTTTTCTTCGGATTCGATGAAGTCACTAGATCCACATTAATTGATTTATCATATATTAGCAAGATAGTTGTCCTCTTGACAGTCAATCCATGCCAAAAAGCAACACATATCTCCACTTTGTCATCAGGTCCTAGAGTCGATATTAAGTCTTGCCAGTCTTCATCATCAAAGGAGATAGCTGTGTCTCGCTTGTATATCTGGATGGTGCACTTTGTGTAATTAATAATCAAGATACTAATAAGACAATTGTTTTCCATTTTATCAATGGTTGAGGAGTAAAGAATACACAAAATCATTCCCTTCATGAAACAATCACTAATATGAGGCACTTTGAAAAGTACTGAATTCCCTTCACCAGTATGGCTTAACCAGTGACGAAAATTGTCGCTGGGTAGAGAAAAACCAGTAAACCCATTGGTAGTCAATTCCTGCATCAAGAACAAAAGCAATCATTTATCAAATTATGCCATTCTAAAAGATATTTTCTGCATTTAAAATTTTATACAGAATTTCAATTAGTGAATTTTCTGAGAATTTAAACATGGTAACTAATTGAAACAAATTCAATTAATTTTATTTTTGTGTCTAACAATTGCAGAGGGTTAGGTTACATTCCTGTTGCAATAACAAGTTTAGAAATTTTATGAAAAACATGTCTCTCAACATAAAACTCTCACTTTTTCTTTTACAATGAAAATAATATAATGAATATGAAACCAACTTACCAAAAATAAAGTGAAAAGAAATTTCCAAGTGGCTAATGCTTAACATGAGAGCACAATATTGACTGTCTGGTTGAAACAGAGTATTCAAAGAAGAGAATAAAGGTTCTAAAGGAAGGCAAGATTACTTTTTTTTCTTCAGATTTTAACCAAGCAAAGATTATTCCCTGTTCTCTTAATTAATAGAAACATAAATAAATAGTACACATTGACAACATGGGGAAAGAGATGGAACCTTTGATATGCTCTTGCCAAATGCATTGAGGTCTTGGCGGTAACTTCCCATTCCAATCAAAAGCAACCTCAATGAAGGCCCTAATATTTGTGATGATGATGCAAACGATGTTGCTCCCAGATCAGAAAACTTTGCATCAGCACATGTGTCATCCAGAATTCCTTTTAATAATTGAGATAGTTGCACCTCTGTGTCACACTGCATCCGAACACTTCTAAATTTTGAAAGGCTACTAATCATTGGTGATTTATCACCCAAAATATTATGCTGTACGTCTATGGAAACTAAAGATGATGGCATGCTCCCATACGAAGGAATACAGGACACAGGATTCATTGTTAGTGACATCCAAGACCAAAAGAAAGAAGGAAATATATCACGTGCTAATCCTTCGTATCCACAAAGGGATATATATCCAATGCTTTTTTATCTTACTATCGAACGTGGCATTTCTTTTATAGCTGCATCTTTTGCAATCAGTGTTCTCAAGGATTCCATCTGCATTATATCTTCTTCCAATTTGTCAATGTTAGAACAAGCAGAGATGATGAGGGTTTGCAAAGATTTTGACTGATATATCCTCCTTGGGAGATTGCTAAGGCTTGTACAGTCTTTCAAATTTATCCGAAGAAAATTACTTAGATCACCAATGGAATGGTGTACATCAGACAAGCTTGGACAATCTTTGAGAATGAGCTTTTCAAGATTTGGCAGTTTTGAATAGTCAGGGGTGTTTGTCAAGTACCTTGAATGACTAAGATTGAGGATTTTTAGCCTCTCCAACATCTGCACGATAAATTTTTTGAAAAGAAGAATTAGAGAAGCAAATGGTAGAAACAATATTGTCATCTAAGAAAATTTCATGTAATGTTTACCGGAGGCTCCTTCCATACTAGTTTAATCTTGCTGTATTTTAAGTCAATAGCAACTACCTTTCCCTGATAAAAGTTGTCTGGTATGTGTTTTAAAGGAAATCCTTGCCAACAGACCCATCTTAGGTGTTTGGGAAGATACTCACAGTCTCCAACAAGTTGTACACTATCAAGTTTCAAAAGTCTTAGTGTCCTCATTTTCTCAAATGTTTTAGTACCGAAGAAAACTTTACTAGTTCTTTCTGACCTCAAAGCCAACCCCTCAATAGCTTCGGTTCCCTGGTAAAAAATGTGTGACAAAATTAAGAAAATAAAAACAGAACCTTGGTTGCTTTTCCACTATATTGAAAATAAGTATGCATGAATCTATAGCCTATGCATACACCTATTGCACACTACAAGACAAATACTCTCTGAATAACGAATCCCATGATTTTTAGGGAAAAATTAGAAAGTACTAAACAAATAAAAAAAAGTTTTGTGATCAATATAAGGACAAAAGTTTCAAAATAGTAAGGACAGAAAGTTCTTCCAGTGTGCTCTGTCAATACATCTAATACATCTTCATGATTTCACAGTCGACTATGCTTCTCAGGTTGTCGTGATGAACTTTGTCGAATAATTTCTTTTCCCATGTCGCATAGCAAATCATGCATTGCAAGCTTGTTATTCTTTTCAACCTTTATGAGGCTCCTTTCTACCAAGACTTTTATTCCAATTTCAGGATAAAACCCACATCCATTTAATATCTCTGTAACATAGGCTCTATTCTTGCCAATAAAGAAACAACATATGTCAAGAAATATATTCTTTTCCTCACAATCTAAACCATCATAGCTTATTTTGAGTTTCTCCTGCACTTGATTGTTGGGGATTCTCTCTAGTTTTGACAATGCACAATTTTCCATTCTTGTTTTGTTCTCTCATATAAGTATCATCGAAGAACTTCAAGAGCCAACGGTAGTCCTTCACGATAAGCAACTACGTTTTCATCCAGCTGAAAAGTTCAAGGGATTTATTTTCATCCACTTCCTTCATTTTGTAGACGCGGTCAACGTTAAGTATATTAAGTATGCGTATATCTCTGGTTGTAAGTTGTAACAATTAATATACTCCCCGAAGCAAGCCATTCACAACTTCCACAGAGAACTTTTAATTGTTCAAACTTGGTCACGTCGTCAAGTACAATGAGTGCCCTTTTCCAATCAAGTATTTTCTCGATCATTGCTGTCCCTGATGCAATACTACGTATCTTCACCTCTCTTTTTAGGATATCCGAAAGAAGTTGTTCTTGTAAATTAATGTGCCCTTTACTATCCTTCTCCCAAACTTCTCTAATATTTTCAATGAAACTTGTGTCCACAAATTTGCGATGAATTTGATTGTAGATGGCTTTGGCAGTGGTTGTTTAACCCGATCCTCTCATTCCCCAGATCTCACCTCTACTAACTTATCTTATTGATCGAGTCCCAACAAGACCAATCACTTCTTGCACACGCGATTCTAATCCAACTGGAAAATCGGTAGTAGACAATAATGTTTGTTATTTTGTCAAGATTTACTAAACCATTTGATTCACTACTTGAGCTTCACTCCTTTAATAATAATCATAAAAAGGACCAAAATAGCAGAGTTACTAAAAGGGCAAAAAAAAAAAAAGCTTTAGTACAATATAAATTATAAGAATCGATAGACTATAAAATGTACTCCCTCCATTCTCTTTTCTTTGTGACTTACAGCAATTTTATTTTTTTCTTTTCCCATTGTCATTTTATGAATTAATGAAAAACTAATGCTTTTTTGTTTTTACAATTTTACTCTTAAAGATAAATAATGTTTGTTTCGTAGAAGATAATAAATAAGTTATAATAGATGAAGGGTCTATTATGTAATAACCTTCTATAAAATTTAAAACAAAATGCTAAGATCCTTATTAAGGGATCAAAAATAATTTTTTTAGTTACAGAATAACAAATAATTTTTATTAAAAAATATTCCTATTGTTAATTCTTTAATCATCTATAGTTAACAAGACCCAAATTTAAAATACCAATAATATTTTAATACATGTATAATTTCTTAACAGTGAAAGAAAAAAGAGCTGAAGTAGCAGTGATTTACTTGTGACTCTTAAAATCCCAACCAGACAAATTTGAAGCTTGGGTGAGTGCATTCCTCCACCTGGATAACATATGTTCCACCACTTCCTTTGAGTCTTTTTGCTGCAAGTTCTTCCAAAGGTTTTCCAAAATCACCATTCTGATGACGCACATGGGATGGTTCCACATCGTAAAATTTGGGCAAAACCACTTGCCTGTAATCTATGCGGCATTGCATGATTACTGTTAACTCATTTAGACACCAAAATGATTGGGCGTAGCTTTTGGAGAAAACAACCAATGCTATCTGAGAAACTTTTATTGCTTCCCTTAATTCTTCTTCAAGCTTCGTTCCTTTGTGAAGCGAGTCATCGATGACCACGTCGTAGATCCATCGATGATTCGCTGAAGAAGACGACGACGACATTGATTCGCGAGTCTACGCTTGCAAGACCTTTAATTTTAATTGTATTTTCAATTACAGCCTGTGCCAACTTGCACAAATACTGAAGCAGTACGTCAAAAATACATAGACTAGCCAAGCAGTTTTAAATATAAATTATTAACATTAGGAGACAATGGGATGCATCTGCTGAAAGCAATTTTATGAAAATTATTTTTTTAATATTATAATTTGGAGATAATAAAATATAAAAGTGATGTATCTTTTCAAAGTGATTTTTTGGAAACATTTTATAAAAAAAGAAAAATTACCAAACAATTTTTTGGAGAAAATTTTTTAAAAATATAAATATACAAGAACAATCAATAGAAAGAAATAAAATTATTTACATAAAATTTATTGAATTTAAATGAAATGTGTAAATAAAAAGAAACTTATAAAATGTACACATCTATTGTTATTAATGAATACTTTTTGTATTAAATAAAAATAAGTTCAAGATATAAAATTTTTTAAATTAAGAAAACAGAATAATTTAAACTAACATGTAATATTTTTATTGATATAGTACGTTAAATTCAATATTTAAAAACTATTTAAAATAAAAACTTTAATAGTATTAAAATTTAATATTAGGAACAGATTATATTAATGTATATAAAATATTCATAATAATTTTTAAAAATTTTGAATTTAATATTTTAGTAAATTAAAAAAAATAGGCATTTAAAGAGATTTGTCTCCTTAAATTAGTTACGTGATGTGATGGCCATTAGCTAGAATTTAGCACTTACATATGTCTAAACCAAATGAAGACAATAAAAAGTGGCTTTTTATATAGAGTTGTCAAAACGGTCGATTTGGCTCAACCTGATATGGGTAATAAGTTCAAACGGGTCGGGCTTAATTAGTCCAAGGTAAAAATGGGCTTATATTTTTACTATATAAGCCTTATCTTATGCGGGCTACGAGCTTCTGCGAGTTGGCCCAATAACTCAAATAATTTCTTTTTTTTTTCTTATTTTTATAACATGTTATTTTTTTACTGTTTTTATAACAACAAATTATTGTTTTTATTGCTATTTTTAGTGTTTGTAACATACCATGTTAAGCTATTTTTGCAAGAACTTAATAGACTACTCATTTTTTATGTTCAATTTTTATATTATACTATTTTTATTTTTTTTTAAGTTGTAAACGGCCACTGGTTTCTTTTTCTTATTGTTTTTGTAGCGGTGCAAAAGTATATAATTTAGACTTGTAATTTTAGGGTTTTGAAACTAAAATATATTCTCTTTCAAACTCTTTAAAACTCAGGGTTTAATCTCAATATATATATACGGACTGCCTGAACCAGCATGGGCTAACCCGATTAAAGCCCTATCGGGTACCAAACTTATTCAGACCGGGCCAAAATGGCCCAAGATAATTTCGGACCTTATTTTTTAGAGCTCAAATCCGCCCATTTAACGAGTTTTTTGGGCCCAATCCATCGGGCCATCCATTTTACCGGCTCTATTTTTATAATTGTAACATAACAAAAAGTAAATTTTAATATTATAAAATCTCTAAAAATAAATAACATTTTATATATACTAAAATTGACTTTGTTTCAAAAGTTGAAACTCTTGGAATAAATGTATCACCAAGATCCAACTTTAACATGTAATTTGTTTCAATTATAATAATAAAGTTTTTTTTTTTTATTCTATGTATACTGTTTTGATACAATAATTTATTTGATAAAAGTTTTTTTATTAAAATTAAATACTTATTATCATAATAGAGATTATAAAAATAAAAAATGTCTCTTATACTTTAATCTAAATTGTTGTTGATTCTTATAAATAGAATATTAATAATCTAAATAGATTAATATATATGTGATAGTATTTATTAGATAAATATTAATAAATCTCATTTATTAATTTACATGCATAGATGACACACATGAATATGGTCATTCAACTTACTCAAACTTAGAATTTTTATGGCAATATTACCTTACATTGCCAATGGTAGATTCTCAAAAAGAAATATAAAATTTTTTTGAGTTAAGATTATCATAGTAATCAACAAGTCATTTATTATATTTTTAACTCTAGACACTTAGTGCTTTATAGTATTAGTAAAATAGATATGAGATATAATTAAATATATGTAAGATTAATGATAAATGAAGAAGGAATCCATCAACTCTAGGATAATTGAATGAAAGAAGAAATGATTTTTCGTAAGTCATTCATTATAATCTAGTATTGACAAATTACACCATACTCTAGAGTTAATTCAAAACTGTAAAGATAGAAGGAAATGTTCACTATAAATTAGTATTGACAAATTATACCACACTCTAGAGTTAATTTAGAACTGTAGGGATAGAAGGAAATGTTATTGTTGGATGTGCAAACAAAGTCTCACATTTATTAGCATTGAGGAGGATCAAGGCACATAAGTATGGTAGATATCTCTATTAATATGAAGCCTTTTGGTGGATGTAACATCCTCAATTTTGCTACTCTTGGATAGGACAAATAGGAATTTGGATAAAAGGTATCTCGCTCAAGTGAGATAGATCTCGCTCAAGCGATGCAGGATTTTCTAAAGGAGAACATTCTGGAACCCTCTCACTCAAGCGAGATGAGATAATGTTTTCCCAATTGTCCTCTCACCCAGGCGAGAAAGGGGTCTCGCTTAGGCTGGGAGTAGCTTGCCCAAGCGAGATAGAGCTCGCTCAGGCAAAATTGTATATCGTTCAAGCGAGAGTGTTCTCGCTCAAGCAAGAATATTAGAAAAATGAGTAGTCTTGTGATAAATTCATTCCACACTTGGTCTTATAATGAAATTCATGAATGAAAATTGAAATTTTTGAGAGAATTCATTATTAAGTCCATTTTGTTCATATTTCAGGAAAGAAAATGATCAAGAAGTGAAAGTTTTAAAGGATAGTGGGAATTGAAGCAAAAATCAGAACTAGGGATATACGTGGGCAAGTATATGTCTATGTATTTGAGCGTGTATCTCACTGGTTGCATTAATCAAGCACATAATCAGAGTCAGAAATATACATGGGCAAGTACACGCCCGTGTATATGAGCATGTATCTTACTGGTCACGTTAATTAAAGTATGTCATCAAAACCAGAAATGTACACGGTCAAGGTACATGGCCGTGTACATGAGAGTGTACTTTTCAGAAAAGCTTTCAAGGGTAATTTTTAGAGACCAGAGATATACACAGCCAAAGTACATGGCCGTGTACATGGGGCGTGTTCTTTTAACTTACGTCAGAATTAAACTTTTGCGATAATGAGCCCTGAAACCACTCATATAAAAGAAAACTTGGCACAGAAACCTAAGAGACGTCGTGTTTGGGAAAGAAAGAGTTAGTGATGCTGGGAGGATGCAATCATGATCTTTAATTTCTTTCTTTTGTAATTGTAGTTTTGACATGTTTAGGTTTTAATTTTCTTTTGAGTATCTAGACATAATGAATCATATGTGATCAATTCTTCTGGAATTCTTCTTAATGTTATTTCATGTTCTCTTCTCTTGAGTTTAATTGAGTAGTATTAATTATTTTCTATTTTATTTTCTTGTTTGATTTTGCATGAATTTACCATTGCTCAATTAAAAGGACTTGAATGTATTTTTAGAGATAGAAATATGTGAGTTTTCTGTATTAGAAATAATCATAATTATGGAATTCATAATAAACTTATTGCAACATAGGGGAACTAATTAAGGAAGAGATTCTGATTAATCAACCGAAGGTTAGGAACCATTATCCTTGAGAAAGGTATTAGTTTATTTCAGGAGTTCCTGTAGCAACAAAGGACTAGAACTAAGTAGTTGAAGGAGAATTCCAGTTAATTGAACACTTAGGAGGATTTACAATCTAGATACTCACTTATTTCTCTTGAATACACTTAGTTATTCTTTTCTAGATTTTATTTTCATAGAAATATGTTCCTTTTAATTTGTTATTTTCTTAGTTCAGTAAATTTATCAAAATAATTTCTTGCACATATTCATTAACAATTGGGTAATCAAAGAAGCAATTCTTAGTAACAGTCCCTATGGATACGACACTTGGTACTTTATTTCTCGCAATATTACTATGACAATGGGTGTACTTGCCCAGTAATCTATTTTTGCACATTATCTCGTTGTTTGATTGTCTTGCTTAAGTGAGGAAGGCTCGCCTAGGCGAGGATGGAAGCTCGCTCAAGTGAGATCGTGCGAGTTTAGAAAGATATTTAAGGAACCTCAACCTCAAAAACATTCATTTCTCACCAAACGACATTCTCTCTTCATTTTCTCTATTTTCACTCCTTCCTCTCTCTAAAGAGAACTCTCTCGGACTTCGAATCTTTTCCAAACCCGAGCTCAAACATCGATTTCATTCGGATCTAAGTAAGTTTCTCGGAGTTCAGATCTTTATTTTATTCCTTTTCTTCAGTTTTCTTCTCATATTAAGAGATCTATCTTGGGATACTTAGGCAGACGATATTTCTGTTGATATCGTGGAATCTTTCTGTTAGATCTCTTAGAGAACTCATTTTAAAGAACTATTTCTAAGTAAGGGGAGTATTTTCGAACTTTAGTTTTTTATACATATATAGTGATCTTAGGAGAATCTGAATAAACTATTTTTGTAATAATCTATAATTTTTATGAAATCATATGGTGAAAGTGTAATTTTGGTATAAAGAAAGGTTTTGGGTTTATTTGAAACTAATGAAATCAGATTCCTAGAAAAAGATATGGGCTACAATAACATTAAGAAGTTTTATAACTAAGTTGCTTAAGATGTATATGAGTTAAGTAATAAAGGACACAAAATAATGAACTTTAGGTTAGAAGATCATATTGAGATTGTATAAGTTAAACTGAATCCGAAGGAATCTGACCTTTGCAATATTGTTTGATTGTATGTTGTGAGATTTGTGGTAATTTCTATGCTAGATTGATATTTTGTACTGATTGTATGGTATTATGTTGTGTGATAACTTTCTTACTAGACTAGTATAATGCAATAAGTGTATATATATATATATATATATATATATATATATATATATATATATATATATATATATATATATATGAATAGATAGCTGGAATATATTCAGATTGAGTAAAAGTGGCCAGGGCAGCACACTTATATCCGTGATGTTGCGGCCGGCCAACCAACCAACAGCTATCTATGCTATGAAGTCCTCAAGAGATCCCAAAGGCAATTATTATGAAAGTGTTATAATGTGAAATAGTATAGAATTTTGTATGATTATAATATATGTATCGTAACATATCAATTTATGTTGTTATGATATCTGTGTTGTAATACATCAATAGGTGTGATTGGGATACATGTATTGTGACATATTAATTGAGATGATATGATACATGTATAATAACATACAGGTCAATATAGAAATGTATATATAATGAGTGAATTGTTGTATATGCTCTCATTGATGGTTGTCTTAGTGTATGTGCTTAGTATGATGAGTATCAATACGAATCGTACAATACTGATAATGAATTAAAATAGGATATTAGGCAATAACTTTAGTTTCTTTTAAAAAGATTTATAATAAAAGAGATTTAGTGGGACGAGAAATATCCACTCTTACTAATATTTGCAGGTAATGAAAGAAAGAATGTGGAAATGGTTGATCCGTTCTAGGGTCATACTCATCAAGGATTGCAGGAAAGAAACTGCTCAGATATAATTAAATTAAACATAGTAGATGTATAAATCTATTGATGTATTTTTATTTCATTGATAGATCAAATTTCTAAGTTTGGTAAATTTATAAATTTGTTAAATTTTATTAATTGGTATTCCCATATTGTAACATTTCTTCAAAGTTGTACAAATTATTACTAACTTTCTTAATAATATTTTCTATAATGCAAATTATTTAAAAGAAATTATTTAAAGAAAAGAAGGATGTTTCAATGAATGTCCAAAACACAAAATCATGAGAGCTCAGACTCAAAGTAGATAATATCATACTAGTGTAAAAATATAGTAAAAAGTTCATACGTATTATAATAAGTGGTATCAAAGAGCAAGGGAGGACTCAGTGCAGGTCGACATCTAGTAAAAGGCGATGGCCAAGTCCTGAATTTTATTATTTGATAATTAAGATTGTAGAATTTATTTTATCAAATAAATAATATTTCTTTTAAATGGAACATTTATAACATCCTTGTCTCAATAATTTGTACAATGTATAAACTATTCTTAATCGTTTAAATTTGAACATCAATTCACTTAATATTATGGAAATAATTATAGCAAATTAATGAAATTTTCTCTAAGGT
This sequence comes from Abrus pulchellus subsp. cantoniensis, assembly GCA_024086825.1. Taxonomy (NCBI): domain Eukaryota; kingdom Viridiplantae; phylum Streptophyta; class Magnoliopsida; order Fabales; family Fabaceae; genus Abrus; species Abrus pulchellus. The sequence continues at coordinate 22,124,970 of CM044056.1, forward strand.
ACAGTACTTGTTCAATTAATTCGACATAAATTAATATAAATGATACAACAGTAATTTCAAAGGCTGAATTTAAAATATAATAAAATGATTTAAGTTAAGAAATTTTAAATGTCAAGTCAAAATATATGAGATTTGAAATAATAATTACATCATTAAAATATTTATAATACATAAACATATACAACCACTTAAGATTAATCCTACTCATCTCCAGCTTCCCAACTCTTAATCTCAGTTAAGTCTTTCGAATCCATATCTTCGTCCGATCCCAGATAGAGATCTCCCGAATCAGCTCTAACCTTTGTACTAATGACATGCTCAAATATCCATCTGGATGGTCTTCGAGGTGGTCGTGATCGTTGTAGGTGAAAAGGTAAGTAAAAGTTGTTGGGGTCCTAATAGTACCTTGGTACATATATACACAGAGAGTCTGGTGTATCCTACTCCTAGGGAAGTCAAAAGGATACTACAAGAGTAATTCATTTCTATCATAACAAAAACCTTAGGTTCATCTTCTATAAGTATAGCAAATTTAAAATAATTTACTCTCTGATACTCATTAAATACATAATTTAACCTAAAATGTACAGAACTATCTACTAGTCTAACTCTTCCCTGAGACTTCATCATCCCGATTCCCTGAAATTATTAGTAAGGATGAGCATCTATTCTATCCTTTTACAATCATTTAGCATAAAATCATAATTTTAACATAAAGGCAACACATTCAATTTCATGAATTCATATTTACAAACATATTCACATCACTCATAACATTTAATAATTTATCATTCATTTTCCTTTCTCTCATTCCAACACGTACTCCAGTGCACTATGATCACAGATACCGATGCCTCCAACACTTCTCGATGTCTTACTCAACTAAGTAAATAGTCGCCAGTTAACCCATGCACATGGATACAATATGTATAATAATCGGACCCTTAACAAAGGCATAGTTAGGAGTCTAGTCAGGAAATGAGTGTGAGGCCATGTGACGTATTTGCTTTCATAAAGAGTGTGCACACATACGCGAATGTCGCTCACTACTCTACATTTTTCCTAGATTCTCATCATCTTCAAACTCTATACCCCAGTGTATCTCTGTAACTATTTACACTAGATCAATCCAAATCTGACTCTTATAGTCATTCTCAAAATTATTCTCTTTCTTACTCATAAGATCGTGCTTAGTAAAGCACTTCCAGACTAATTACATTCTAGTACATTTCATCTCAATATCATTCCAATATACCATTTTATTCAAATATATTTCATAATATCTCATGATAATCATTCAGCAAATTTAATAATCTTCCATATTAAGTACTCATCATGTAACACATATACACATATATCAACCATTTAATCCAAGTAACCAAACAGTCCAAACAATCAACAAACATCTTTTCAATCATACTTAGCACAACATATATCCTACTCATCTATTCTCATACCATATTCACATAACAATGCTCTATAAGCACATCATAAATACTATAATAGAAAGATAAAATAGAGCTCTCCTTACCTCGAAGATGAGCTCACAGAGATATATAGAAAAGGATCAAAGTTCACAGATAAAAGTTCTCTTGAATACCAAGAGATATCCATAAGAACAAAAACACGAGAAACGATTAGAGAAAATCAAATTTAATCCGAAGAAACTTACTTAGAATCACTTAGCTTCAATGCCCAAGTGTGATTATGAAGAGAAGTCAGAGTTTCTGAGGCTTTTATTTGAGTGAAAAAAACAGAGAGAATTCAAAGAAAACTTAAGGGAAGGACATGAGTTTGTAATAGAATGAATTTCTTTAAATACCGCTCATCCTTGCGCATTCTCGCTTGAGCAAGGGACATCTCACTTGAGCGACGATATCTCGCTTGAGCAACGACTCTGTCGCCTGAGCGAGATATGCAGACAATGGTCTCGCCCTATATTTTTTGATATGCTCGCCCACGAATTTGGAAGAGTTATATCATACCAAAAGCAATAAACCAGAACAATTAAAAGATAAGAAATTTGCAGTAAAACAGAGTTTGAATGTAATGTGTGAATAAAGTCAAGATTGATTTCACCTCTTCATCAATTTGCAAATTGAAGTATATCTGAACTCTAAGTTCCTTGATTGATTGATGATCAATTTCACTAGGTTAATCAAAGTTCAATTCCTTGACTTATTGATCCTAATATTCAATTAACTACCCTAATTCCTTAGGTGTAAATCAATTAAATATTGCATTAGGTGTTAAAAATTATAAGATCACAAGATCACGAATTCTTATTCCTAAGACATCCCTAACCTTGACATTCAACTCAGGTCTGAGCAATTAACTCAACTTCTGTTGATGAAAATCCTCTAGGTTCAATTCAATTGAATAACAATTTCAAGAATCGCATTAAGGAAAGAGTTAAACATTCAATACAACCAAGATCTTACAATCTAGATCCACAATCAATTTAGAATATCAAAATCAGATCCATCAATCCATAAGAAAAAGAAATCAGAACATGTTCATCAAAGAAAAAGAGAGAGAAAGATATAAAAGGAGGAGCTGCAGAATTTCTTCATGAATTCAATCCCCAGCCTGATTCCTCAAGGTCCAGAGCTTGGAAGTCGCCCCCAATCTCCCTCTCTAACTTTCCTAAGATGTGGAAATGAGAAAATGAGAAAAGATCCCAAAAATCTGAGTGTTTCTACAATTTATAGATTTCCTGCCTTTTATGTGTTATCACTTTTATTGATAATAGTGGCTACGCAGAAGGTCGAGTGGTTGCGCGTGTTCACTTTTATGAGTAAAAGTGACCACGCGCAACTTCCTAAGTTGAGGGCTCTTTGCAACATCCACTTTTATTGATAATAGTGATCATGCAGAGCTTCCTGATATTTGAGGTTCTCTGGAACGTTCACTTTTAGTGATAATAGTGATCACGCAGAGCTTCCTGATATTTAGTCTCTCTGGAACGTTTACTTTCAGTGATAAAAGTGGTAACGCAAAGCATTTTCTTCTAAGAAGCCCTCTGGAACACTCACTTTCTCCAGGAAAAGTGTTAACGCCCAGTGTACTCTGCTGAGGGACTCTCTGGAACACTCACTTTTGCCAGCAAGAGTGACCACGCCCTGACTATATTCTTCATTTCTTGTATTTTGAGCCCCGAATTGCTACTCTTTCTCTTCCGTTCCCTCTTAATCGTCCAACCTTATGATCTCAACTCAAAGTTTCCTGCAAAATAGTTTCTAATCAGTACTTTTTACATAGAAAATTCACAAAATCTAAAAAATTAAACTATTTAGAAATGAATTGAACATTCTATTATTTTTATGAGTTTTCTAGCTTTTTCCATCATGTTTTTCATATCAAATGTATTAAAAACTAAGGTAAAATACTAGTAAAATCTGCATTTATCACCTAAGCGAAATAACAGTTGGGCAACATTTATCTTATCTCGCTTGAGCGAAAATCATCTCGCCAGAGCGAGATAGCCCTGCAGCAAGATATTTCTGCACGTCCAATCTCGCCTGGGCGAGATAAATCTCGTCCAAGCGAGATCTCCTGCACCAAAATTTCTCTAAAATCCTCCAAGCTTGCTTCTAAACACATTCTAATGCAACTCAATATTAAATAACACATAATTACTGAAAAATGAGAAGAGGGTGTTACAACATTATTATATTATTTGCAACAAGAAGTATGACAGATTTCTGGTTCAATTGGATGGGAGTTGCAAATAATTCAACTCAGATTCCTCTAGGGAGATTTCTAAGCAATATACATCAATCAATTAGACAAAGATTACATAGATTACCATTGGATTGGCATAACTCAAAAAAAAATTTGGACAATCCTTCAAAATTATCTTTATAAATTTTGTATTTTTGAAGTGTCAAGGTTGTTCGTGAAGTACCTAGAATGACTGAGATTGAGAGTCTTTAGCAACTAATAACCAACTCATTGCTTTGGATTATCTAGATTTAAAAAAATAGTCAAATTTTTTTTTTTATAAAAAATATGATATATTGGTGAGATAATTATAGCAACTCAAATATTGCATAAAAAACAAAAAAAAATTAATATCATTATGAGTTGTAAAGCAATAAAATAAAAATATTCAGATAAATGAAGGGGTGAAAGAAAGAGAGAAAAAATATCTATGATATTAGTAACTGTATGAAGACAATTGATGAGTTATTGACTCATGTAGTATATTGAATGTTTATGGCACATTTCATTGCATAAATGATTCAAGTTAATGCAATTAATTAAAATATTCATTAGAAAGAAGTTATTACTTGGAATGTAATGAATTTTTCAATTATTAATAGTTGGCTGTTGATTTTTTAAGGATTTAAAAGAGAAATCACAATTGAATTTAAAGAGAAGAAGTTGAATTGCTGCATGACATATTTGTGGGCACATGCATAATTGATTGTGGGGACACAAGCCTAACAAAGCATATAGAAACAAAAATTTTTGTGAAAGGTGGCATCTATTATTACTCTTTCCAAACACAGAATTTTAGGTTTTTTGTACATCTATACGTACGTAAAGATGTCTTTCATTCCATTTTTTGTTCGCTTTTGTATGGGATTTTGATGGGAACTAGGGCTAGATCCCTCCATTCTTTTTACTCTTTAATGGAACAGTAATTCTTACATTTACATTTTTCTTGTAAGTTGCTTTCAATTGAACATGTAGTTTATTTCTACAATATATTTCAATTTTTTCTTCTTTATTTCTGCTATGTCTTGCTAAACTTATTGGGGTTGAGAAAGGATGAAGTTAATCTCTTATCCTTTGCAATGAACTGAACATTGGATATAACTCAAATACAGTCTGGAATCTAACATATTTAATTTTGAGCTTAATGCTTCCCTATTTCTTAGCACTCAGGGTTGATGAAAGGAAACTTATAACTGGAAAGTTGTAGTCTTTCTTGGATTTAGATTAAATTGCTCATTATTAATTATCTAGGAATAGGAATCTATAATGGTGTGGTCATGTTGATTTCTAATTTTAATGCTGATCATCTTCTTGGTTACCTAAGGAATTAGGAATCTAAAACTGTTTTAGAACCAATCAACTAAGAAATTGATATTGGGTACTTTGGAAAATCTGACTATTAGACCAAATTGTATTTTGGGTTACATATTTTTATGCAATGGAAAGGATTAAAGAAGGCTAAACTCAACCCACTTCTTAATCAAATTACAAATTATTTTCATTCACTTATTTACTTACATTTTGCAGTTTAACTTTATTTATAGTTAATTTCTTAAGCCCAACTTTTACTCTTAATGTTAATTTCGTTTTCCAGCACTTATATTAGAATTCAACTTTTTGCACATTATCTAAATTTTTGGTTTACATTGTCACTCTATTTTTCAACCCAACTAGTAACATTCTTATGGTTTGGTAAATAACATTAATCCCAGTAGACAATAAAATCTAATTGTCACTGTAAACAATTTGGTACACTTGCCAATATGTTTATCAACAATTATTGAAAGGAAAAATTAGAGCAGAACACAAGATGAAATGGTAGCAAATATTACAATTGTAATCAACCTTAGTATTATTTTCAATAAAAGGATAAGTGATTATACCTTAGGTTCCTTCCAAATTTGTTTTATATTACTGTATTAAGTCAATATTAACAACTAGATTTTCCTAATAAAAGTTAACAGGTATATATTATAAGGGGAATCCTAGCCAACCAGCCCATTTAAGCTTATCAGAAATATATACCTTTAATTTCTAAGGAGTTTAGCATGATCATGTTGAATAAGTATCAATTTCTTCATTTCCTTGAAGCATTATTAATGATGCAAACTCTGCTAGTTTTTGCAACACCCAGGATAATCCCTCAGAAGTTTCTATTCCCTCGGGTGAAGAAAGAAAGGCAGAGAAAAATATGGGGAAGCATTTTTGTATGCTTAGTAGACAGTGATACAATTGAGCCTCTGAATCAAGTCCATTCCTTGACACCTAACTCTTCAGAGTACAACAACAATAGCTTTCATGTCACAGTGAGTCAAATAGTAACACTGAAGGGTTTCTCACAATGTCCTTTTGAAGCATCTCCTTTGACTAAAACAGAGACATGAGATAGGTAAGCCTCTCACTGAAAAAACAGGAATCAGTGACCAAAAGAACTGCTACCAATATTGATGATATGCTTCATTTAAGATATCCTATACCCTAACTTAGAAAATGAACTTTAGATTCAGCCTTTCCATTAGTACTATTGCATAACAAAATACAGCCTCCTCCCTCTGAGACAAATATTGCAAAATACAGAAACAAGGGAAACCTGAAATATGACTTTTGCATGTCCAAAACATTCTCATATGAAGTCTTTCCGAAGCTTTTTCTTTGGGTTCAATGAAGTCTCTGGATCCACATTAATCGATTTATCATATATTAGAAAAACGGTTGTCCTCTTGATAGTCAATCCTTGCCCAAAAGCAACACAAATCTCCATATTGTCCTTAGGTCCTAGATTTGATATAATGTCTTGCCAGTCTTGATCATCAAAGGAAATTGATGTGTCTCGCTTGTATAACTGGATGGTGCACTTTGTGTAATTAACAATCAAGATACTAAGACAATCGTCTGCCATTATTTCAGCTGTGGATGAATAAAGAACACGTAAAATCATTCCCTTCATGAACCAATCACTATGAGGCACTTTGAAAAGTACTGAATGTCCTTCACCAATATAGGTTAACCAATGAGGAAAGTTGTCACTGGGTAGAGAAAAACCAGTAGATCCACTGGTAGTCAGTTCCTGTATCAAGAACAAAAGCAATCATTTGATATTATGTCATTCTAAAAGAGATTTTCTACATTTGAATTCTTATATTGAATTTCAAAAGTAAATATTTTGAGAATTCAAACATGGTAACTAACTGAAAGAAATTTAGCTAATTGCTTTTTATGGAATCTAACAATAGCAGAAGGTTAGGATACACTCCTGCTACAATGGCAGGTTTATAACTTTTAGGACAAACATGTTTCTCAATATAAATTATCGCTTTTCTTTCCTATAACGAAAAAAGATATAATGAATATGCAACAAGCTTAGCAAAAGTATGGCAAAAAGTAATTTCCATGTGGCTAAGGCTTCATCTGAGAGCACAATGACCAGGCTTGTTGATATAGGGTATTCAAAGAAGAAGCCAAGAAAGGTTCTTAATGTACGGTGTGTAAAGATTACTTTTTGTTCTTCATATTTTCACTAAGCAAAGATTATTCCGTGTTTTCTTAATTAATAATAGCAAAGATGATTAGTAAAGGTCGATAAATGGGGAGAGAGATGGAACCTTTGACATGCCCTTGCTCAATTCATCAAAGACTTGGCAGTAACTTCCCATTCCAATCAAAAGAGACCTTAATGAATGATCCAACATTTGTGATGTTGATGTAAATGATGTTTTTTCTAGATATGAAATCTTTGTATCATAACATATGTCATCCAGAATTCCTTTTAATACTTGAGACAGTTGAACCTGTGTGTCGCATTGCACCCAAATGCTTCTTAGTTTTGAAAGGCCACTAATCATTAGTGATTTATCACCCGTTAAGTTATTCTGTACATCCATGGAAACTAAAGATGAGCATGACATTCTCCCAAATGAAGGAATACAAGACATGGGATTCATCGTTGGTGACATCCAAGACCAAAGGAGAGAAGGAAATACATCACGGGTAAACCCTTCATAACCACAAAGGGATATGTATCCAATGCTTTTTGATCTTACTATCGAACGTGGCATTTCTTTTATAGCTGCATCTTTGGCAATCAGTGTTCTCAAGGATTCCATCTGCACTATATTTTCTTCCAATTTGTCAATCTTTGAACAACCAGAGAGGATGAGGGTTTGCAAAGATTTTGACTGATATATCCTGTTTGGGAGATTGCTAAGGTTTATACAGTCTTTCAAATTTATCAGAAGAAGATTACTCAGATCTCCAATGGAATGGTGTACATCAGACAAGCTTGGACAATCTTTGAGAATGAGCTGTTCAAGATTTGGCAGTTTTGAAAAGTCAGGGGTTTTTGTCAAGTACCTTGAATGACTAAGATTGATGATTTTTAGTGTCTCCAACAACTGCACAAGAAATGTTTGAAAAGAAGAATTAGGGAAGACAATGATAGAAACAATTACAATTGTCATCAAAGAAAATTTCATGTAATATTAACCTGGGGCTCCTTCCATACTAGTTTAATATTACTGTATTTTAAGTCAATAGCAACTACGTTTCCCAGATAAAAGTTGTCAGGTATGTGCTCTAAAGGAAATCCTTGCCAATAGACCCATCTTAGATGTTTGGGAAGAAACTCATAATCTCCAACAAGATGTACATGATCAAGTTTCAAAAGTCTTAATCTCTTCATTTTCTCAAATGCTTTAGTATCAAAGCAAACTTTACTAGTTCTTTCCAATTTCAATGCCAACCCCTCAATAGCTTTGGTCCCCTGTGAAAGAAAAGAGTGTGGAAAAATTTAGAATGAAATAAAAGGGAACTTTGTTCTTTTCTGACTAGAAATAAACTAACGCATGAATATGTAGCAGAAGCATGCATCTATTGCACATTACAAACAAATACTCCCTGAATAACAAATCTTATGAATTTTACGAAAAAGTTCAGAAGGACAAAACAACATAAAAAATAGTTTTGTGATCGAGATAAGATCATGGAGGAAGATAAAAAGTATTGTTGAAATAGTATATACAGCAGGTTCTTACAGTATGTTCTGTCAATACATCAACTACATCCTCATGAGCCCACAATCGACTACGCTTCTCAGGTTCTTGTGATGAACTTTGACGAACAATTTCTTTGCCCATGTCGCATAGCAAATCATGCATTGCAAGCTTATTATTCTTTTCAACCTTTATGAGGCTCCTTTCTACCAAGATTGTTATTCCCATTTCAGGATAAAATCCACAGTCATCTAGTACATCTGTAACATAGGCTCTGTCCTTGCCAATAAAGAAACAACATATGTCAAGAAATATATTCTTTTCCTCACAATTTAAACCATCATAGCTTATTTTGAGTTTCTCTTGTACTTGATCATTGGGAATTTTCTCTAGTTTTGATAATACACATTTCCATTGTTGTTTTGTCCTTTCATACAAGTATGATCCAAGGACTTCAAGAGCCAACGGTAGTCCACCACAGTAAAGAACTACATTTCTTGCGAGTTCATTGAAGTCTTCTCTTGGACTTGCTTTTCTAAAGGCATGCCAACTGAAAAGTTCAAGGGACTCATTTTCGTCCATTTCCTTCATTTTGCAAATGTGGTCAACTTCAAGTAAGTTAAGCAAGCGTATATCTCTGCTGGTAACAATTAATATAGTGCCCGAACCAATCCATTTACCATTTCCCCATAGAGCTTTTAATTGCTCAAAGTTGGTCACGTCATCAAATACAATAAGTGCCTTTTTCTGCTGAAGTCTTTTCTCAATCATAGTTGTCCCTGACGCAATATTCCATATTTTCACATCTATTTTTAGGAGATCTGAAATAAGTTGTTCTTGTAAATTGATACACCCTCTGTTATCCTTTTCACAAACTTCTCTAATATTTTCAATGAAACTTCTATTCTCAAAATTGCGATGAATTTTATTGTAGATGGCTTTGGCAGTGGTTGTTTTACCAGATCCTCCCATTCCCCAGATCCCAATTTTACAAAACTCTGTTATTGATTGAGCTCCAATGAAACCAATCACTTCTTGCACACGTGATTCTAATCCAACTGGAAAATCGGTAATAGACAACAATGTGTTGCCTAGTTTTGTCACGATGTACGTAACAATTTCCTTCACTTGCTCAGCTTCACTTCTTTAATAATAATCATTAAAAAGACAGGAATAGCATTAGTTGCTGAAAGGCCTAGATCTTCAAAATTTGCCATGCACTTCTATCGGATACTCAATACGGGTATTATATATAAATGCCTCGGAATCAAAGCTTATTTACGTTACCTTCAAATGTCTTGACATATATTTTTTCTTTGGATAATAATAAAGGGATTAGCATCATAATTTGAATGTAATATTTATGATTAAATTTGATTATGATTATGTTTTCTTAATAAACTTTTCAAGAGGTTAAATACTTGTAATAATATGACGATGGCAAATTAATATAAATATTAGCTATATTTACAAAATTATAAATCTATAAAGAATTAAATAAAATTTTGGTTTCTCAAAATTTTGTATTTTTTTCAATTGATTCCCACTTTTTAATTTTTTTTTCAAACACGTCCCTCAAAAATTATTTTTCTTTTCCATACAGTTATTGTATTAGTAATTTGTTATATTATTCTAGTATATATTTATATAACATCCAACTTAACTCATGTGTATTACATAAAGTTATTGTAAATTAATACACCCTTTATAAATCACTTTACATTTTCTATGAAGTATTTATTATATTTTCAAATCTGAATTTAAGAACTCCTAACTTTACAAGTTAAAATTCCATTAAAAAATACAAAAGATGTAATATTATTAATGAGATATCTCGTTCATAAAATTGAAAAATAATTTTTGAGAGACTAAATTAGAAACAAAATTATATATTTTATTTAAGCCAGCAATAAAATATAAACAATTTATTAAAATAACTATATTTTACTTAACATAGGAGCATCATAAATTTCTTAAAAAAATAATTTATTCATGTGTCATGTCATACCAATAAACAAAGCATTAAGATTTGTTAAAACTTGATTCAACCTAGTAAAAGATTTGCTAAAAATCACCAAGACAAGTAAAAATATTTTGAGTTTTAATTTCTTAAACCATACACATCATTTCTAAATGTTAAAAAATGCTTTAATTTATGTAAGAATAGGAGAGTGAAAAATAGTAACGTACCGGTAACTCTTGATATCCCAACCAGTCAAATTTGCAGCTTGGGTGAGAGCTTTCTTCCACCAGGACAACATAGGTTCAGCCACTTCCTGTGAGTATCTTTTTGCTGCCAGCGCTTCCAAAGGTTCTCCAAAAGCACCCTTGTGATGACGCACATCAGCTGGATCAACGTCATAGAAAATGGGCACAACAACTTGCCCATAACTTGCGTGGCATTGCATGATTTCCGTTAACTCATGAAGACAATATGAAGATTCAGCGTAGCTTTTGGAGAAAACAACCACTGCTATGTGAGACGCTTTTATTGCTTCCATTAATTCTACTTTCAGCATCTTTCCTTTGCGAAGTGACTCATCGATGAACGTTTGGATTCCCGCATTTGCCAGGGAAGCGTGCAGATGAGAAACGAAGCTGTTACGCGTGTCTTCTCCTCTGAAGTTGATGAACACGTCGTAGATCCATCGAGGATTCGAGAATGATGATGAAGAAAATGACATTGATTGAGAGATTCGATGAATGACTTTCAAGTCAACGCTTGCAAGACCAGAAATAAAAAACGTATGATACGGAGCAAAGCGAACACCAAATGCGTCGTCGTTAAGCGAGAAGATTCCACTTTGGTTTTAAGGCTTCCAAGTAAGTGCTGAATAAAAACATAAGATGAAATTATTTTTTTAGTCTTAACAATAATCATCTACAATTTACTGAAAATTAAAAAATTGAGTTTTAATTTTTCTCACTCTTTTTTTAACAATTTCCTTTCATACTCTTAGATTTTTCAATAAAATTTAATTAATAACTAAAAATATGATTGATAGTGTATTTCTAGTACTCCTCTCCTGTATTTCTATGATTGAGAGTTATATTACATTTGAATGAAATACAAATTTTATCTTCATTTAATACTATAGTTTTAATTTAAGTTTTTACTAACTTCATGCAGAAAAATGTGTTAAATATTTCATAGAAACTATAAAGTGATTTGAAAAATTGCATTAAATAGTTTTTGCTCGCTGCTGCTATACTGTGGTTGTGAGTACTTAGTTTCCATTTTATTTTTATTATTACTATTTGTATTTTTATGTGAATTTGTTGTGTAATTTTGTTTTTCTCAGCTACATGAGGGCTCAAAAATATGTGATTGGTTATGCAAGATCCAAAGAGCAATGTACGCTTAGTAGGTTGCTAGTCTTCTTATAAATGAGTCAAAAGGTAACTCTTTTTGACAAGTTTTAAACTTAGATTTTTTTAGTCTTCTGACTCATTATATAGAAAGGACCTATGACTTCTTTAATTTTTTAGTTAAAGACTATGTTCATGCTACTTAACTTCAAGGTATATTTTTCCTTATAAAAATATAGTTTATTTTTCATTACAAAAGTTTGGTAAGAGACTTTATAACTTAGAAAAAAAAATTTATCTAAACACTACCCAAAAGCACATAGTTAGCATAGAATCTCACCTCCAGCACATTACCAATACATTAAGCAAATAGAATCACAGGCAACATTTCACATTCACAAGCACAACACAAACTCGTGCATACGCACAACAGCTACACTCACTATAGCACTGTGATCACAGATTTACACTATGAATGGTCGCCGGTTACCCCCGCCTCACGGATATCACGTGGGTAGTCACGGGTCGCTTAGCAAAGATAGTGGTCAAAGGTCTAGTCAGGAAGAGAGTGTGTGACCCGTGGTGCACCCGTTCTGCAGTTGGTGTCACCACCACTCCCTCTTCTCCAAGATATTTCTACTGTCCTCATCTTCCACATCCCCAGTGTATCGCTGAACCATTCACAGCACATTACAACGGCGCTAACACACTCATTCACACATACTTCATTCACGCATGCAATAGTCATGCTTACACACAGCATACAGCCTACAATTATCATTCATATTACATGGCCCTTGGGCCCACATTTTCACAACATTCATTCAAATATATGGCACAAGTGCCCATACTCATTCTATCACACAACATTTACATACAATCCACATCCATCAATTTCGGATCAACACACATCATGTTCACATATCACGGCACATGACCCACATTATATTTCTCAGCAATTTCCTACCCACTAACTCAGTCACAACACAATATTCAGTGAAAATAACAACAATTCATTCACAAAAGAGTAGGATAGAGTCCCCCCTCATCTCGGATTAAAGACCCACATGCTAAATCCACCAAGAGATGCTCCCCCTCATGGATTTCATTCTAAACACATGGAAAAACTATGAGAACCCAGGAAAATCACTAAAACAGAGAAAGGGAACAAAAATCACTAATCATGCATGAAAATCAAACTTTAGATTCAAACATCAAAATCTCATAAATTCATGAACAAGAATTCTCATAGCCCTAACTATAAACTTAGTTACTCATGCTAGAAAAAATAAATAAAATAATCATAAACAAAGGCATAGTAAAAAAAATATATCAAATTAGATTATCCCCTAAGGATAGGAATAAGAAGAGTTTCTAATTTTTCAAGTATGATCGCTTAAAGCTCTAAGTTTCATCAAGAATGTGTCAAAGATCAAGTGAGAGAGAGAGACCAAGGCGTGGAACGGATGAGACAAAAGATGTATCAAAGGTGTGTGTAAAAATCAGGATTTAGAACTCCCCTATCACTATCCTCCTGTCTCCTTTAATAAGATTTGAAAACCTTAAAATTTCTTCAAAGTTGGGTTCTTGTAGGTGAGCACGGTCATGTCAGATAGTATGCACGATCGTGCTTAAGATCAAAGCATGAGTGTGTTGGTCAAGATGCATGATCGTGCATCATATTGAAGCATGAGTGTGCTACTTGCTTATGGATTGGGCGTGCTTTATCTAGATTGGTATGATTCTCTTGAGTTTGCACCCAAACCGTCCATGAGTCCTGTGTTTCCTCAAACACGTTTAATTGCAGCAAATTTGAGGATAATTAGTGTAAAAATCTATTCAAATGAAGAATAAATACATATATACAAAGATATTGAAAAAGTGTGTCAAAATACAAACTTATCATTATGTAAATCTTAAAGAGCAAATCCATTATAAATAACATTACTTTATAAAACTTTCTTAGTTCTCTTCATTAATAGTTATTAAAAATTAAGTTTAACTTACTTTCAAAAATTAGCTTGAAGGAGGAGGGTTACACAAGTCTTATAAGAAATATTTTGATCAATATTGAATATATAATGCATAAAATTTATAAGATTATACATTTGTAAATAGCTTAACAAGATTAGACACGTGTAAACACCTCAACATTTAAATTGAATAGACTTTAATATTATATTAGAAATTTGAGTCCAAGTTACTCCTAAAAGATAGATCAACGGAAAAGGATTACCCAAGTCTTATAATAGGAAGTATTCTCATTCTATTCTCAAATCACGTGAAAAGGATTACCCAAGTCTTATAATAGGAAGTATTAACATTTAATTAGAGTTTGTCACTAAAGTCAATTTACTCACATATGATATGCCCCGTAAAACTAATTTAAAATAAATAGATAAATCAAAGCATTACATAACTCATAGCTATATATTTGCTTCTTTTTTCTTTTTTTTCACTATTTCAACACACTACATTCCAAATTATTTTCTGTTATCATTATAGGATCCATATCCTTCAGGGCAAAGGTTCATCATCCTTAACAAATCCTATTTTTTCATCTGGCTTAAACATCTCACAGTTACATATCTTTTACATCTCTTATGTCGTGAACAACATCTGCCATATTTTGAGCCAAAGTCAAATCACTTCTCATTTTCCTGCTCAGAATTTAATATCTGTTGCGCTGTTGGCATTGTTGGATATGGTCTTCATCTTTGTACCATGAATAATTTACTCTTAAGTTTCCTACCATCTCTTGAGCACAGGATCTATCATTTCTATCGATGTCTTAATTATTTTTTCATCTTAGGATCTCTTACTAACACTAAAGCCAACAAGGTGCATACCCTTTTTCTTTATAAGATGTTGCTCAAGTTATGTCACTTGGATTCAAATATATTGTGTGATCTTGGTGTTCATTTGCGAGAATGAAATATTTTTGTTGTGATGTCACATTAGCTTTAATAATTTGTTGCTACCATTTACCATTACAAAAGACAACACACATTTTTGCCACTAAAAGATTATATTTTGTTAATTATTTGCACAAATGGAGAGTAAAGGGAGGAGAACACACGGAGAGTAAAAGGAACCTCTGATATACTCTTGCTAAGTGCATTGATGACATGGTGCAAGGAGGTAACTTCCCATTCCAATCAAATGACATCCCATGCTAGTCTCTAAATTTTGTGATGCATGGATCTAATGCTGTTGCCAACAAATTAAATCTCACATCATCTAAGTTAGTAGAGACTGAGTCACAATGCAACCAGATGACTAGAAGCTTTGAAATTCAACTAAACATTGGCAATAAATTGTTCAAATTATTTTCCTATTGATAGACAATGCCAAGTCGCTATCAAAACAATTAAGTTTTCTAAAGGTTTTGTAGTATAGAGTCAATGAGGTTTTGTTTTAAAAAATGTAAATAAAGTTTTTTGGGATTTTAAATATTGTAAATTAATTAAATTAAATTACGGATAGAATTAAAGTGAGTAAAAATGAATTAAGAAACATCAATTCATAGAATATCAATTGCGTGTAACTCCGAGTATCACAATATCTAAAGATTTAAATCTGTGTTTGAATAATCACCCAATTCAATTATTAATTTAATCAAATATCCTAATTAAATAGAGTTATAAATTAAATCAAATAATCATTTATCCTAATCCATATTAATTATCAAATCAAAGCATTAATCGAATCCTAATTTGAATTCTAACAACATAAAAGTCAATTACGATCGCAATACACAATTCTGGGATTAGAGAGAAAAGAGAACAAACTCGGAGCAATTTAGGACAGAACTCAAGTCAGAATTACAGCATTTGAATTCCACAGATTGAACAAGAGGTTTAGCCTTCTATCGAAAAGTTTACCCCACACAAGAATGAGAAAAGAACAAGAGAGTTCGAGAGAAAGTAAAAATAAAGATTTTTATTTCGATTAAGTCTCAAAATCTCAAAGTGTCTAATCAACTACCCCAATTCAGAACCTTATTAGTGTATTTATAGGTTCTAATTAGAATAAATTAAGTGGCCAAAATGCGGGCCTCGATAATATCTAAAAGCTCAAATACAATTATTAAATAACAAGGGTGTAAATGCAATTTTGCAATAATATTCACCAAAAATAATAAAAAATCCAGTGATCCATATATGCATTTTGAAGCCCTAGATGTTTAGAATTCAATGCAACTAGAATCAGCCAAAAATAATATCTGTAAAAAAAGTTATGGCAAAAAAAAGTAGTCAAATGTCAAAATAATCAAAAATACGAAATTAAAGCATTTATTTGTAACAAGTTCAATTTATTCAAATAACTAGAAAATTATAAAAACTCTAAAAATAAAACATATAAAAAGTGTTTATTAATCAAAATAAAATTATAAATATAACATAAAATATGTCACGACACCTATATATCTAGGGTTAGAGATGTTTACATGCTCAGAAATAGTTGAATGCAAGATGCAAGATTTATTGTTGGTGACATCCAAGATCATACAAGAGAAGGAAATGCATCACATGCTAATCCTTCTTATCCACAAGAGATATATATCCAATGTTTTTTTTTATCTTATTATCAAAAAAGGAATTGTTATGAAATAATGATAATCGGATAAAAGTTAGTTAAAAGCTAGTTGGTTTCATGCGTTAGTTCTCTTAAATAAGTTGTTATTAGAAAAAAGACCAAACTGAAAAATTGTAATTCTCTCTGTATTCTTCTCTCATTAGGAACCTTTCTTCCTCAAGGTTACCTCATTCTTGTATGTTCTTTATGTTTGTGTAACGCCTAGAACTAGCTTCTTCTATAACAGGAACGTGCTTTACCCCAGTATTATTTGCAACTAGTGTTGTCAAAGATTCCATTTTCCCTTTGTCCTTTTCGAACTTGTTAGTCCTCGAACAACCAGAAAGGATGAGAGATTTTAAAGATTTCAACTTATATATCATCACTGGGAGATTGTTAAGGCTTGTGCGGTTCTTTAATTTATTAGACTAAGATTATTTAGATGTCCAATAGATTAGTGTACCTCAGACAAGCGTTCACAATCTTCGAGAATGAGCTTCACAAGATTGGTTAGATCTGAAAAATCAAGGGGTTTGTCAAGTACACTGGAATAACTAAGATTGATGATTTGTGGCCTCTCCAACAACTGCGAGGAAATTTACAAAATAAAAAATTAGAAAAACAAATTATGGAAACTATTACTATTCTCATGCCAAATATGTTAGTTCAAGATTTTATGCAAAATATGGTGGACATAATTTCAAAGGAAAATTTCATCCAAAATGTACCCGGGGCTTCCTCCAAACTTGCTTAAGAGACTGTGTTTCATGTGAATAGAAACTGCGTATCCCTGATAAAATTAAAGTCGTCAGGTATGTATTTTAAAGGAAATTCTTGCCAGTAGACCCACCTTATGTCTTTGGGAAGATACTCATAATCTGCATCAAGCGGTACATGATTAAGTTTAAGATGTCTTAGTCTCTTCATTTTCTCAAATGTTTCGGAATTAAATCTATTAGTTCTTTCCAACTTCAAAGCCAATCCTTCAATAGCCTGTGTTCCCTGTGAAATAAGAGCATAGAAACCTTTTAAAAATAAAGCATTTGTTGGTTTCTCAGTATAATGAAAATAAGCATCATATAAAGATGCAACTCAACCATGCATTTTGTGCATGTTACAAGACGAATACTCTCCTAATTATAGTCCCTCAAATTTTAGCAAAAAGTTAGGAAGAACAAAACAATTTATAAAGAGAAAAAAAAAAAAGAAACAGTTTTATAATCATGGAGAGAAATGTTTTACAGTATTTTCTTTCAATACACCGACATCATCTTCATGAACCCACAGTCGACTAAGCTTTTCAGGTTTTGCCGACAAACTTCGACGAATAATTTCTCTTCTCTTATCACGTAGCGGATCATATATTATGAACTTGTTATTCTTTTCAACTTTTATCACCTCCTTTCCACCAAGACTGTTATTCCAATTTCACCATGAAGTGGCCTCTTAGTATCTCACTAACATAGCCTCTGTCTTTGCCACTAAAGAAAACATATATCCAAAAATATATCCTTTTCCTTATCAACTATTAAACCATCAAAGTTTATTCTCAATTTTTTTAGTTATTGAACTATAAATGCATGTATTAAGCAGATTAGTCTAACGAATTAGAAAAGGTTAATTGCACAGAGAGTTTTCATCTAAGGAATTAGAGTTAACTCAATCTCAGAAAACTTAATCTTCGTTGTATGAAAAGTAAAGTAGATGAAATAATACAACAGAAGCAAATAGAAGTGAATCTAATCCTAATCATTTTTGTTTATTGGACTTTCAGTAAATTTTATGTTGTGTTTTGGTGTTTGTTTCTTTCATTTATAAAATACTATTATACTTCATAAAATAATAATGAAAAAATGAGCTTTTGGAAATGACATTAATGTACAAAGGTTGTTAAAATTATTAATTTACATTCATAAGATTAAGAGTTCTTAAAAAGAAAACTAAAGAGTCATCAAATAAGGTAAGAATGTAGAAAAGCCACGTACATGGGTAAATGATAAATGTTTAAGAAGCTTAGATGACACACTAAGAACTCGTCTGTCACCCTTTTTATATTCTAATAGATGATATATAATCAATTAAAACATAATCCTATATTTCGCATAATCAGAAAGAACAATAATTAGCTTCATAATTTACATAAGTAACAAAATAATACAATAAAATATTTATATCCTGAAACCTCTCCTATTCAAGCAAAAACATTCTCCCATTTTCTTTGTAAGTCTTGCACACATATTTTTCTTTGGCTTCTGGGATGGCTCCGAATTCATGTGAGGTGATAAGTCCATTTTCAATTTAGGTGGTGGATTTGTTTTCAAGTTAAATGAAGGCTTTATGGTCACATTAGACAATGGCTTAACATTCACTTTAGGTGATGGCTCCATTTTCACTTTAGCTAATGACTCCATTTGCTCCACAATTGCGTCACCATATATTAGATACACAGCTGTCTTATTAACAACCATTCCATGCCCAAAAATTACAAAAATCTCCACATTGTCACCAGGTCCTAGATTTGATATTATGCCCTGCCAATCTTCATCATTAAAAGACATTGTTGTGTCTCCCTTGTATATCTGGCTGGTGCACTTTGTGTAATTTATGAACAAAACATTGGTAAGACATTTAGCTGCCATGTTTTCAATGGTTGAAGAATAAACAACACACAAAGTCATCCCCTTCCAGAAACAGTCACTTTCATCAGGAACTCGGAAAGATACTGAATGTCCTTCGCCTATATAGGCTAACCAATGAGGATGGTTGTTGCTTGGAAGGATAAAATCACTAGAACTATTTGTTGTCAATCCCTGTATCATGTAGAAGCATAGTTATTTATCAATCATGCTACCCAAATGGAAATTTTGTGTGATTATAGTGTCATTCTGAATTTGAAAACGCAAACATTTAAGAGAATATGTGCACTGTGTTATGAAAAATATACACAGGAAATTCAGTCATTAGTTATGAAATGCACCCATAACCAGAAGAAAATTGGCGGAGATTTCTACTTCAGTAATGGTTGTGAAACTCGGGAGGAATGCTAGCAACATACTCTTTTGTATACTCACTTAAACACACTTCTTGTGATTGGTTAGTTTTAAGAAGTAAAAATATTTTTACGTGTGATCAATTTATGAGACAAGTGTTTGAACTTTAAAAATTGACTAATCATAAAGTGTAAAATATAGAGTGTGGTCAAAAGAATGTTTCTCAAGACGAAGTTGAAGAATGAATATGGCTTATAGAAGTCTCTTTGATGGGATGATGAACATTTTGAAGCTTGGTTCACTTACTATATGTTATAACACGCTCTCCGGACAAATTTCACCATTGATTCAACTATGTTTGGACCTCCACCAACATTTCTGTATCGACCTGCTTTTTGTTATTATGTCTTTATATATTATTACTGTTTTCTCTGCTTTTATGTGACACTGTTAGGTAATGACATTAGTAATTAGTTAGTTACCCATTTTAGTTGGTTAGTTAGCTGAGTTAGTTTGAATAAGGCATGTTGCCAGTGAATAAGAGGGGAGGGGAGACTAAGGATAAGGAGGGATGGCAGGTGATTTGTGAGAGGAAATTGGGCTTTTATGGCATTGGGAGGTGCAGACCCACGAAGTTCTGCATTGTGTTTTGTAATTGGGGTTCATCCCTAATTCTTTTTAATAAGATACCTAGATTCTATCAACTGGAATCAAAGCTCTAATCTTGGAGCTGGGTATTGAGTTCTTGAAGATGATTCTAACATCAGATGGAAGGAGGCCTATTGGTGGCTGATCCAGGTTGAGCAGTATTTTGAAGCCAATGGAGTGCACAAGGAAGTCAAGTTATCAAAGCTAGCGAAGGCTCTAAGAGGTGATGCTCTTAACTGGTGGCTAAGATGAAAATTGTGCAATCTATGTGCAGACTGGTAGACAGTTGTGAAGGCAGAGAGTATGATTTTGATCAACCAGACCAGAAGCAAAGATGGGGAGCCAAGAAATACAACCAAAAATGACAATTCTTGGGTGCAAGAAAGCAGACCAGAAGATGAAGGTTTAGAGAAAGTAGAACCAGCTGCTCAAGGACATGAAATGAACACAAGAAAGGTACAGGAATTGGGAGAAACCCGACAAAAACAACCCAACAAAATTCTGGACAAAGAATTAGATAACAAGGAAAAATGAAGTTCTTGAAATTAACAATCACAGCGGAAGGGATGACAAAGGGAGGGGTCTTTCTCTAGGTTGCAAATCCTAACAAAGATTGAGGGAAGCCCTATCTTTGGCATGAGCAGAAAGCCTAGGACTGATCCAATGACAACAATTGAGGGTTCGGGTGTGGACAGCATGAACATCCCACCACCTCTGCCAAATCCATGTGATTTAATTTCTCCCATGAAGTGAGGTGGATCAACAGCTGTAATGAAATTTTGCTCCTCAAGTAAGGCAGACAAGATGCTTGTACCTGAACCACCTGGTGCATGCATAGAGGCTGAGTCTACTCCAGTGAAAGAGATAAAAGCAGACCAAGTATTCCACAATTTCAAGGCGAAAGCATACCTAGTGAGAGAAGGAGCATGGACAAGATTTGAAGTTCCTAGGACAGGTGAAATTCATGAAGTAGAGGGTTAGCAGCCATGTCACTACCGAAATGATCAAGAATTCAACAAAACTTGCCTATGTTGTGTTTTTGTTGGGATGTGTACTGAAGCAAAATGAAGGTCCAATTAGTACAACAGCAACAAGAGTGGGAAGGGAGTACAATATAGTTGCTAAGTTTGGCTGTACAATTGATGCTTTTGAAGAAATTATAGGGATGGGGCAACATTCAGAAGGTGTCACTTCACTAGATTTTGGGCCCTCGTTCAATTTTGTGCTTCGTGGGGAAACTTATGCTACTGTTGCATCTCTAGCTATGGGGAAAATAGACAGTCAATTTTTATGCTATAGATAGTGGGACCCTGGTGGAGTTATGTAATCCTTTACCTTGAAGACATGGTGAAGCTTTAGGGAGGGGAGTATTGTCAAGTAACTCCCATTTGTAATTAGTTATGACATGTTAGATGGAGACTCATTAATAGTTAGCTACAATATTAGTTTGTATTTTGAAGAAGAAATAAGACATGACTGCCCCTATAAATAAGAGGGAGGCATAGAGAGATCAGAAGGTGATTTGTGAAAGGAAATTGGGACCTTTATGGCATTGGGAGGTGCAGACCCTCAAAGTTCTGCAATGTGTTTTGTAATTGGGGTTCATCCCTAATTCCTCTTAATAAGATACCTAGTTTCTATCACAAAATAACAGCTATTTGTGTTTGTTCTAATAAGGTTTTCTGATATCTCAATTTCCTTCTCATTTTTGTTTGATTGATGAAGTATATTATGGTCTCAGTTACGCTCCATGAGCATGGTACAAAACAAATATTACATAGTAAAAACTCATAGCTATATATTGTATTTTTTCCACGATTTCAACACACTACATTCCAAATTATTTTTCCATTATAGGATCCATATCCTCAAGAAAAAAGGTTCATCATCACTAACCTATCCTACTCATTCATCTCTTGTACTCATGAATTTACTCTTAAGTTTTCCTACCCATCACTCTAGCACGGGTTCTATCATTTCTATGATGTCTTAATTATTGTTCATCTTAGGATATCTTACTCTAACACTAAAGCCAACAAGGTGCATACCTTTTTTTTATAAGATGTTGCTCAAGTTATCTCATTTGGATTCATATATATATTGTGTGATCTTGATGTTCATTTGTGAGAATGAAAATTTTTTGTTGTGATGTGACATTAGCATTACTTATTTAGTGCTACCATTTACTATTATACAAGACAACACACTTTTTTGCTACTAAAAGATTACATTATGTTAGTTATTAGTAAATATAGAGTAAAGGGAGGAGAACACAGAGAGAGTAGAAGGAACCTCTGATATACTCTTGCTAAGTGAATTGATGACATGGTGGTAACTTCCCATTCCAATCAAATGGCATCCCATGGTAGTCTCTAAATTTTGTGATGCATCTGGTGCTGTTTCTAACATAGTAAATCTCACATCATATAAGTCATCAAGAATTTTTCTCAGTTCTTGAGCAAGTTGAGACTTTGAGTCACATTGCAACCAAATGCTTCGAAGTTTTGAAAGTCCACTAAACATTGGCAATAGATTGTCCAAACTGTCTCCCTGTATATCCACAGAGGTTAGAGATGTTATGCTCTGAAGTGGTTGAATGCAAGATGCAAGATTTGTTGTTGGTGACATCCAAGACCATATAAGAGAAGGAATAACATCACATGCTAATCCTTCATATCCACATAGAGATATATATCCAATGTTTTGGATTCTTATTATAGAAAAGGGAACCTGTTTTACACCAGTATTGTTTGCAACCAGAGTTGTCAAAGATTCCATTTGCCCTATGTCTTCTTCTAACTTGTCAATCCTTGAACAACCAGAAAGGATGAGAGATTTTAAAGATTTCAACTTATAGATCATTATTGGGAGATTGCTAAGGCTTGTGCAGTTCTTCAAATTTATCAGACTAAGATTATTTAGATGTCCAATGGATTGGTGTACCTCAGACAAGTTTTCACAATTTTTGAGAATGAGCTTTACAAGGTTAGGTAGATTTGAAAAATCAGGAGTATTTATCAAGTACTTGGAATAACTAAGATTGAGGATTGTTAGCCTCTCCAACAACTGCAAGGAAAATTATAAAAAGAAAAATTAGAAAAACAAATGATTGATACAATCATTTTGTCATGCAAAAAAATTTAGTTCAAGATTTCATGCAAAATATGATGTACATAATTTCAAAGGAAATTTTCATCCAAATATACCTGGGGCTTCCTCCATACTTGCTTAAGATTACTGTGTTTCATGTCAATAGCAACTGCATTACCCTGATAAAAGTTATCAGGTATGTATCTTAAAGGAAATCCTTGCCAAGAGACCCACCTTATGTTTTTGGGAAGATACTCATAATCTCCATCAAGCTGTACATGATCAAGTAGCAAAAGTCTTAATCTCTTCATTTTCTCAAATGCTTCAGAATTAAATCTAGTAGTTCTTTCCAACTTCAAAGCCAATCCCTCAATAGCTTGTGTTCCCTGTGAAAATATTAGCATAGAAAACTTTTCAATCTAAAGTCTTTTTTGGTTTCTCACTAGAATGAAAATAAGTAACATATAAAGATGCCACTCAACCATACATTTAGTACACATTACAAGACCAACACTCTTATAATTATTAATCACTCAAATTTTAGCCTATAGTTAGGAAGAACAAAATAATTGAGGAAGAGGAAAAAAGAAATAGTTTTATGATCATGATAAGATCATGGAGAGTTATCAGAAGCTTCAAAATAAAGAGTAGAGAAATTTCTTACTGTATGTTCTTTCAATACACCAAGTACATCTTCATGAACCCACAATCGACTTCGCTTTCCAGGTTTCGTCAGTGAACTTTGACGAATGATTTCTCTTCCCATGTCACGTAGCAAATCATGCATTGTGAGCTTATTATTCTTTTCAACTTTTATCAAACTCCTTTCCACTAAGACTGTTATTCCAATTTCAGCATGAAGTCCACAGCCTTTTAGTATCTCAGTAACATAGGCTCTGTCTTTACCAATAAAGAAACAACATATGTCAAGAAATATATCCCTTTCATTATCATCCGTTAAACCATCAAAGCTTATTCTCAATTTTTCTTGCACTTGATCATTGGGAATTTGCTCTAGTTTTAACAATACACTTTCCCATTCTTGTTTTGTCCTCTTATACAAATAAGATCCAATGACTTCAAGAGCCAATGGTAATCCTCGACAATAAGCAACCACATTTCTTGTAAGTTCACCAAAGTCTTCTCTTGGACTTGGTTCTCTGAAAGCATGCCAACTGAAAAGTTCAAGAGACTCATTTTCATCCATTTCCTTCATCTTAAAGATATGATCAACTTTTAACAAGTGAAGTAGGCGCACATCTCTAGTTGTGATGATTAATACACTTCCTGAACCCATCCATTTACAATTTCCACACAGAGCTTTTAATTGATCAAACTTGTTCACATCATCAAGAACAATGAGTGCTCTTTTCTTGTGAAGTTTGTTTTCAATTGAAGTTGTCCCTGATGCAATACTATGTATCTTCACCTTTGTTTTCAGGACATCCGAAAGAAGTTGCTGTTGTAAAGCAATATGGCCTCTACTATCTTTTTCACAAACTTCTCTAATATTTTCAATGAAACTTCTATCAACAAATTTGCGATGAATTTCATTGTAGATGGCTTTGGCAGTGGTTGTTTTACCCGATCCTCCCATTCCCCAGATCCCTACTATGCAAACTTTGCCTGACAGATTTTCAATGAACCCAGTCACTTGTTGCACACGGGATTCTAATCCAACAGGAAAATCGGTAATAGACAAGAATGTGTTGTCTAGTTTTGTTAAAACATCCTTAACAATTTTCTTCACCATTTCAGCTTCATTGCTACAACAGTAATTATACAAGTATGAGGATAAATTGTCAAAGATTGACCATAAATTTATGAAATACTCTTTACATAATCAAGTCAGTTTTTTAAAATAAAAGTCAATATATATATATATATATATATATAATATTTGAAAAATAAAATATGAATATGATATAATTCATCTGTATTTTACAATAAGATATACCATGAATAAGTTATTAAAATTTACATTTCTCATTTTTATTTCTTTGTCTGTTTGTGATTGTCAATAAGATATACCTAAAATTTAGTTTATGATAAAAAAAATTATAAATATCAGGTAAGATGGAAAATATAAATCTCCCAAGTACTGAAATAGCATTGCATGCTAAGTTGACACCGTGTGTGGGTGTGCGTGAGTGATCGATATAAATTTTTGTGCTTGGAAAAAATAAATTAGCTTGTTGACAAGTTAATTTTTAGCATGAATTTGTTAACTTATTGAATTAAAATTATTTTGTGAAATTAATTATTGAATTAGTAGGTAAATATAAAATTTCATAAGAAATGTGCTTTTATAATTTGTATAAATTCTTTATAATTTATAAATAAAATATGATTTTTATAATTATTTTTTAGTTTTGTATTGAACTTTGGATTCTTATTTTTTTATTTAAAGATAAAATTATTATTAAAAATTTAAAATACATAGTATAATATTAAGTAATAATTATGTTTTCGTTTTATTCCCATATGAAAAAAATCTATATTTTGATCCTTCTTCAAAAACTTATATAAATTAATCTGAAATGGTTTGTTTAAAAATTACAAATAAACAAGATTTAGAAAAAGATAATGAATTTATATATATATATATATATATATATAAGAGTATTTATTAAAATTAGCAAATATGTAAAATGACAAATTATAAGAACGTCGTTAATTATTAGTCTATTTTATAAATTAATTTATATGATTATGCGAATATTTTATATTTTAAAAGTAAGATTTAATAATAACAATGATTTAAAAAATTGAGTGTGAAAGAAATAAATGTAGTAAGGTTTTTAACACTACTGGACTTGATTAAATAAAATTGGTGATGCTTTCTAACCGATAATTATAATATTAATAAAAAAATAGCCAAATTGATTTTGTATAACACCATCCCTTTTAAGTTTATCTTATTTCTAAATGTTTTTTTCTCACTCTAAGGTTGAAGATCACGCTTGATTGGGGTTTGCTTGAAATGTTAAGTGCTATGTTGCAGTAATTCCTAGTGCTTAGTGCCTGGTTTTTCTTGTATGCATTGTTTCTTGTATAAAAAAAAAAAAAGCATTCAAAATTTTGCTTCTAACATTTTGAAATACTTTACTCATTACAAGTATTTAATTAAGTCAACTACTTTACTAAGTCAAAAGTATTTAATTAAGTCAATACTTTACTCAGCCAAAAGTATTTAATTAAGTCAATTACTTTACTCAGTTACAAGTATTCAAGTCTTTTGTACTATGTTTCTTATGGCTCCATCTTATGCAGTTAAATTTTTGTGACGTGGTTAACATCATTGGTAAAATTGTGTTATTTTCATTTAACTAGTACTATGTTTGTTGAAAATTTTGTAAAATGGACGCGAATTTAAAATTTACAGCTGAATTCTTAGAGTATGTTTATTTAAAAAAAAACAGTTTTTTTATTTTTAAAAATGAAACATAATACAAAATTATATTATATTTCATAACAAACATGTTCTTACTTCTTAAAAAAAATTTATATATGTCTTTTATCAAATAATAAAACAAATTCTTTATTATTGAGCAAGACCAACTATCTATCATAATTAGCTACCAACAAATTTATGATCACTCAATCGATCACATTTTGATGGTCATGATTTACCACCAACAATTTGGTCAAGACTTTTAGATTCCAATATGCTGTTCTATTGTGACCCAAAAAAATTATTTAGTCAGAAAAGAATAACTTTAGTTGCGAATTTCAAAATTTACCAATCGCTTAGATCTGTTGACACAAGATGTTAAAGTTAAATACTTATATCAATTAATAAGTCTTTATATAATGTAAGATTAACCATTTCAACATTCAATAATCTTATATTTTTTTCATAATCATGTATATCTTACATGATTTTGATATTTGTAGATATGTTATTCAAAATTTAACATTTAATTATATTTCAAAGTATATTACCCATTAAAATAATGCAGTGTAATGAAGTTCCTAATAATTTTATTTTTTATAAAGTTTTATAAAATTAATCTAGTTGATAAAACTTTAAACTAATGATTAAATTATTTAATTTTGTATTTATAAAAAATTATTAAATAATATAAACGTCGAAGTTTAAACTTCGGTATTAACGGATCTTTGATATATACACACACACACACAAAACGAAGTTTAATTGTGTCCCTACTTGACTCAATTCTTATAGGGTCAATTATTGTATTCGAATATAATGGGACAAGTTGCGTCTTGTACATATAAAAAAAAATGTATCGTCTTGTTTTATTATAGCTTGTTTGTTTCTCCGCTTTATAACAAGTACAAAACTTAGAATGAACACGATTTTGCATTCTCACTAGATGCTAAAAAATCATTTTTCATTGTGCAAAATTGATGGTAGACGAAAGACAAACAGGCCTTTGTTGTTCCTGACGATTTATTTTAATCATGTCAGCTTCATTCCATATGAACAATTACAAAATAAATAAAATAAAATAAATTTTTTAATTTTTAAAATATTAAAATATGAAAAAAATCACAACAGTTAAATTAAAAAGTATATATAATATCTTAGTAAATTTATGAATATCATAATAAGTACTTAAATATAATACATTGTCTAATATATCTTTTACTATTTGTTAATATATTAAAGTATTTTAACCATTTCAAAATTAGAGCAAACATCAAAAATTGTTAAAAAATCAGAAAAATGCGATCAAAGCATTTCTGGCCAAGATATGCTTCACTTATTGAGTCACTAATTAATAAAAAAGAAAGAAAGAAGAAAGTAGAAATTACTGAATTGATTTACCTGTAATTCTTGAGATCCCAACCGGACAAATTTGCAGCTTCAGTAAGTGACTCCTTCCATCTTGGCGACGCAAATTTATACCGACTCAAGACTGCTCCAAACTCACCCTGCTGATAACGTACATCGGAAGGTTCAACGTCGTAAAACACAGGAAAAACCACTTGGCCGTAAGTTTTGTGGCATTCCATGATTTTGTCTAATTCATTAAGACACCAACTAGAAAATGCATAGTATTTGGAGAAAACAACAATAGCTATTCGGGACCCTTCTATTGCTTGCAATAATTTTGGTCCTAACTCCATTCCCCTTTCAAGCTTGTCATCATCGAGAAAAGTGTTGACTCCAACATTTGAGAGAGCAGAATAGAGATGCGAAACTATGTTCTTTCGAGTGTCCGCTCCTCGAAAGCTTAGGAACACGTCGAATGTCCAATGATGATTGGAGAATGATGAAGACGACATTGAATGAAAGAAAGTGAATTCGGTGATGTCTAATTAGTAGTTACGGTGCGATCGATGGACTATTATATAGTTATATACCTACGCGCATTTTGATAAGTGCTCCCGCGTGTGACGAAAATTCTTCTTTTTTTCTTTGGGTGATAACATGTTATCCATTTTTTCGTTGTTTATCTTCAAATCTTTAACTACCAAAATATTATATCATAAAATAATACGTAATATGTTAACACGTCTCAAACTGTATCAATTAAAAATATTATATCATAAAATAACTAAAAAAAACTTTATTTTTGTGTACATTCTCTATAAAGTATATACAAGGGATGAAAATAATTTTTTTCAGTTATCTTATATTATAACATTCTTAAAAATTAATCATCTTAAATATTAGTTTAGTAACAAACGAAAGTTAATTCGAATCAAGCGGCTCAGTATTGTTTAAGTAAAGGAACTTTGTGTATATAAAAAATATCTAATAATAGATTCATCTTTCATATCTAAATACACGATTTGAGTCAGATATATATTAAATTGAATGAGAAAAAAATTAATTTAATAATTATTGCATGAAAAACTTATATTAAAATTTCTTTTAAAATGTACTAAAAATTATATTAGAAGTATGTTAATACTAATTTTTAAATAAATGTCTTTTAAATCCTTAATTAATTTTTTTTATTTATTTTTAATGAAAATAATAGGATGGTCGAATGCCTAAAACAATAACCATCGTTTAAAAAGGTGATGATAATTAATTTGAATATATAGTTTCAAATTTTTTAAGAAATATGAATACTTTTATAGTTAATCATCTTTCTTCTCATGTCAAATAATATTTATTACATTTAATACTTATCTTAAATTTAAAAATTATCTCATCGTATAATTTTATTGAGAGTATTTATCAACATTTACATATAATTTGTGAATACAAATATTTAGATGATAGGGTTTTAAAGAGGATTTTTTTATTTTAATATTAATATAATTTGAATTTTTATAATTATTTTTATTTTTATTTTGTTTGATATAATATAATTTTTTTATTCATGATTATAATACTTATTTTTTGAAATTTATTATATTTTAAAATTTATATAGTATAATTTTAACTATTTATTTAAAAAATTTATTTTAATTTAATAATATTTATATAATTTTGGGAAAAGTCATTAATCAACGCAAAAGGCAATTCTATTGAATCCGTCAATACATGTAAACAGTTTGGTGTCTTGTAGGTAGTGTCGATATAGCCCTTCTGCGAATGTTCGAATTGTAGACATCGCCTCATTAGTTACATAATGATTATAGGCTTAACAAAGCTTCTAGATTCTTTTTTAAAAGTCGTAACAATTCTATTCATTTTTAGTGTTTAAATTAATTTTTATTAATGGGTCCTACAAGTAATATTTTATTAGTTTTTCTATTAATGTACTTTCGATTTATCATTGAATTTCTTGTTCAATTCCTATAAATATAAAAAATTGAAATTTATTTTCTCATTATAGAGCAATAAAATGAAAAGATATGGTGTTTAAAAGAATCAAGTGACAAATAAACTATAAAGGAAACAAACAGAAAATAATAGAAAAAAATTTGGTATGCAAAAAGTTACAAAGTTTCTCTAAAAATAATTAAAAACAAGCGACTAAAAAAGAAAATAAAACTTCTTTTAAAAGTACAATTTAATTAATTTGTTATTAAAATAAAATTTCTACTTTTGTTTAAATATTTGTTAGTGTTTTAATAACTTACTTAGAATGTATAGATTGGTATTTTTTATTAATATGAAAATAATGAATAACAAACACTTACTACTTTTGGCGTACACTTATTTCTAAACACTACTAGAATGAAAACATCAAATGCACAATGACAAATACTCTACACCATGAATTAAGAACAAAATTATTTAAAACAACAAAAGTTTTGTGATCATGGTAAAACCATATGGAGAAAGATTAGAAGAGTTTTGTCCTTAAAATATATAGTATTTGTCTTTACATCAAATAAATACATTATTTTTAATTTCTAATATATATTGACTATGTTTTTCAGCGGTAGCAGATTTCGAACTAGGTTTATACTAATTATATTATTCGATGTTAGACAAGTTGGTCGATATAAAAATAAAACAAAATTGATACATGTGTGTTAGTACTTGGTATTATATATTATTATGATAAATTGGACTTATCAACGCGTAAATTCACAATATGTAGATTAACCATTTAAATTCTATTAGTGAAAGATTATATGATTAAAGGGAAGTTAACAACTAAGTTACACTTATTTCTTTCTTTTGCATTAATATGTAATCATGCACACGCTGGTGTTTGGTCATTTTTGTTCTTTCTCTTATGAGTTTTTCTAGATTCACCCTCTTCGTTGTAAGATGGTCTAGTAGCTTTGACAAACTCTTTTTCTTTTCATGTCTCATAG
This sequence comes from Abrus pulchellus subsp. cantoniensis, assembly GCA_024086825.1. NCBI lineage: Eukaryota > Viridiplantae > Streptophyta > Magnoliopsida > Fabales > Fabaceae > Abrus > Abrus pulchellus. Next base: position 22,155,994 of record CM044056.1, read on the forward strand.
AAAATTGTGTATTTTAGTATTGTTGTTCCTTTTAACTTTCATAATAAACTTCACACACTGGGCTAGTATCTCTCTAACATAATATTTAAGACATGCCCTTTTTAATAAAAAAATAATATATTAAGAAATATATTTTTTACATAAACTATCGTAGCCCTTTTCAGTTTTTCTTGCATCTGATCGTTTTCAGTTTACAAATTACGTGAAAGAAGAAAGGGATTAGTTGAATAACAGGAAATTAAGCCAACTAATTACATTTAAATGAAAATAAATTGTATAAAGTTATGCCCCATGTGGTCAAATAACTTGGCACCCTTATTTTTACTTTCACACGTACGATTTATTAAAAAAGTAATTTCTATGTTGTAAATCAAGAGAAGATTCTATTATACGTGAAATAATAATAATTATTATTATTAATTTTATATAAATAATAAAATTAGTAATTTATTATTTTTTATTTGTTTTTTCTTTATTATTTAAAACATTTTTATTTTAAAATATATTAATAATGCACTCTTTAATATTTTTAATTATTAAGTAAAATCTATTAAAAAGTGTAATATTATTTTTTAATTTTAATTTTATATTTTATTTTTAAAATTTTAATAAAATTTTACTAATAATTAAAAATATGTACAAAAAAGAAAAGTATATAATGTGCGGCCTAAATCTGTGTCCATTGACATTGCTAGCGTGTCTTCGAACGCTTCGCACACGCAAACGTGTATGTAGACCACACTCGCGGGTTCCACGACAATCCCAAGTCTCTCCTTTTTTATAAAAAAAGTAGAATTTTAATTTTTATATACCTAATACCTCCCTTTTATATACTTCTATCTATTTTTTATTTCGTTCTTTCATTTTCATTGCATCATTTATTGTAATTTTTATACTTTTTCTCTTCTTTTTGTTAATCTTTATCCGTTCTCTACCCTCTTGTACTAAACAATTAAGTGGAGACTTATCATAGTCCAAAAATTTATGATTAAGTGAAGCATCATTTTAAATGTCAAAGAAGGTTGCCCAATTCAAAGGTTGGGTTGGACGAGGATAGAAACCGTGGGCAATTTCAACTTCGTTATATTGATTTACTACTCAGCTTACGTTGCATGGATTATGTTTACATTTAGTAGTTATATTTAACAAAATTTTATTTATTAAAGAAACATTCATATTTGCAACATTTGTAGAAACATGTAATAAAAATGTTAAAAAGAAATAAATCAATTCAAATGTATTTAAAAGTCACTTTAAAATCAGAATAATCTGAATTAAGTCCAATATACTCATTAAAGAATTACCATCTTCTTACCATTATTTTTTGCAGAATAATCAAGTCTAAGACCATATATAAGAGCTATCAAGATCCTTACCACTTGGTTTAATACACATCGGTAAATACCTTTTTTTTATTATTATGCTGTGTCTTTGTAATAATTATTATTTGAACTTGTGAAGTTTATATATATGTATCTTGTTTTTTTTTTAATTTGAAATGTTAATTGAGTATGTTTAGGATATAAAAGAAAAACAATAATTCTTATTCTTTATAATTTTGAAAATAATTTTCTTACTCAACTTTGAAATAGTTTGACAACTTTTTCTTGACGTTGTGAGCAGATTTGTGTATTATGTTAGACTTGTCAATCGTGATAATTTTACAATTGATTTGAAATTTAATTAAAATCAAATATATTTATTCGATATTATAAACACATTTAAATTTAAAATATGATACTTATAAGTGATATCTTATTTTTTAGGCATATTATTTTTATCCTTTAAAGATTTAAGCAAATTATGGATTTCAGAAAGCTTAGTATCACTTTAATTATTTAATTATAAAATGTGTCATTAAATTAACCATCTTAGAAACTTGATGTCAATTTCTTACATTCAAATCTTCATCTTCGACCTGAAGACGTGTATTGTACCTTTATTACACCAATATTTAGTATTTATTTTTACATTTAAAAGAACTATTTTTTTTTTTAAATTTTCTTAACGTGTGCGAGAGGATCAAAACATTATTGTACCTTTAGTTTCTTTTTCCTAATCAAAACGAAGACCCATATCTAAAGATGTTACGAGAAAGTTGAGAGGAACTGTGCTCGCATGGCTAGCAGACTAGGGATCTAAAGATAGCGTGGAGAGAATAGTTTTCTCAACTTTATTTTTAATTAAGGGTTTTAAATTATCAATTGTCTAATTGGAAGAATCGCAATAAAAAACTAGAAACCATTAAAAAAAATAAAAAATTAAAGAACACAATTGATTTAAATGAGATTGACGCAAATTTCAATAAATCTTTAATCATCACAAATTAGAATTGACGAAAAACTCGAGTAATAATTTATTTTAAATAGGTAAATTTTATTGTATTCCTTAAAATTAAAAGTATTCTATGCTCTCTTGCATAATGTGATGAGTAATTTATTTTAAAAAAATATAAATACTTTTTAACTTTTAAAATATTAAAGAAATTTCATCTCTTAGTTTAGATAAAGTATATAGTATTCCCTTAATTTGAAGAATATTATAACAAACACTTTTTATTTTATATTCTTTTTAAATTAACAGTTGTCTTTTATATGGTGATGAAAATATGTGAAGACTCAGTTGAAATGGGGATGAAAAGTCAAAGGAACCTGAGATGATGCAGAAATAACAACGACGTGGGTAAATAACACTTCAGATTGAACACTATGCCAAAATAGCTATTAGCAATGATGTGAGGAAAATCGAGGCTCTATACCCTCCGTTCTCTAACTCAATCCCCATTTTTCAGAGAGTTTTTTTATATTAAAGTTTAGGCTTAATTAAATATTTAATCTCTAAAACATTTGCAACTCCTCATTCTTATCTTTTCAAACCAATATACTATGCCTCTATAATTTTTTTTTTCTATTTGGTCCTCTAAATAACATAAAATTTTTCATTTGGTCGTCCCTTTAAATATTATCACCTTTTTATTTATTCCTCATGAATATAATGAATTTCACATTTTAGTTCCCTTAAAATAAGAGACTAAAAAAAAAAACCTTCATATTTAGAAAGACAAATAAGAAACTAAACAGATACTACCATTTTATAACCAAAAAACAATATGGGAGATTCTTTTAAAAAAATAAAAATTTGAGGTCAAATATAAATTTTACAAATTTTTGAAGGATTAAAAACTAAATTTAGCTTAAAATTTTTACTCCACACCCTCTACAACTACAATCCAAGAGATTTTCCTAGTTTTCCTTCTCCCATTACTCGAAAATTGCTAAAGCTATTACCACCTCTAGTCTTTGTTTACAAGAAAGTATCTTTTTTTTTTAACTAATTATAAAAAACAAAAAGCTCATCTTCAAATATATTAATTGTTAAATTCTATGTATATCTTTATTTATTGTGAGTTTTGTAATGATTAGAAACTTACTCATTATCTATATCAATGAATATATTTATTCCTTTAATATAAGTTATCAATTTAATCATTTAATAATATGAAAATTTCTGATATACAGTATAAATTTATGATGTATATTTTTTTTTATTGATCTTGTTGGATTATTTGTTTCTTATAAAATGGATCAAAACTAGTATTAAACATGGAAACTACCGAGAACTCTATCAACCCCTCTCGCAATTTACCACTCTCACGGCAAGTTAGATGAACATGATAGAATACTTTTTTCCTTTCTTATCTTATTTTTAATGTTTGTTTAACCAACAAAAATATAACAAGTCTATCCTATGACTTATTATATCTTATGCGTAAATTTTATTAAAAAAATTATCTAATTTATTAAAAAATGTAAATAAGTTATTTAAAGAAATTAATATCCATATAATTATAATAATTAGATAATTATATATTTATTCCTGATTATGTGTCTATGATTATAATTACTTTAATTATAAATAGTCATCCCGTAAAAGTAGTTGAAATACACAGAATTCGTTACATTACACATTCTTTTTCATTTGCTCTTGTCTTAACATAGTTTATTATTTTAGTACACATTAAATATATATAAAATAAATATAAGAGTCTTCCCAAACTCATGTCCTATAACATTTTAACTCTCATATCTTAGAACACCGGAGACTCTGTTTTTATGGACAAAAAAGGTCAAAAGTCCAATCTGAACACCTGACATAGAATCTCCATTCCAGCGCCATATCATCCTTATTTCTTTTTCTTCATCTCTGACAAGGAGTAATACTAATAAGTTCTTTACCCGTTTTAGGTTGTAAAATCATTTTACATCCTCTGATCAAGAAAGCAATAGAGGAGCTTGGAGCAATATATATTAAAAAAACTTTCAATAATTTGGGCTTAATATTCCACTAAAGCTAAAAACGAACTATATTTTTCACCTATGTTGAAATATATAAAACTTCTAAAATACTTTTTATTTTGTGGGTTCATAATGTTAGGGGCTATATTCAAATTGTCAGGTATCCAGTAGTACATATTTTGCAATACCAGATACTATATAATGATTACAGTTTTAACACCAGCTCCATGTTGGATCATTTAGGGCCTATCACTCAGCAAGATTTAGAACAATGAGAAATGAAATCCACACAATTACAAGATTTTCAGATCCTTATTAGAGGAACAAAAAATAATTACACGAATTTCACCTTTAATACATATTTAAAATAGGACTGTCTCACCATCCTTTCAAGAAAAACATAGCAACTTACAACACACAGAAGACAAGGGAATGATATATTATGACTATGGCATGCCTAATCAAAGTTGGCCAACTTTGTCACTTTCTTCACAAATGTTTTAAGGAGACTTTTCTTTGGCTTTGCTGTAGGCTCCATTCTCACGCTAGTTGAATCACCATATAATAGATAGACTGCAGTCTTCTTTATGGTCAATCCAAGCTCAAAAACTACCAAAATCTCCACTAAGTCACCAGGTTCTAGATTCGACAATATGTCCAGCCACTCTTCATCATTAAAGGAAATTGGTGTCTCTCGCTTGTATATCTGGATAGTGCACTTTGTATGATTAGCAATCAAGACACTAAGATATTCAATTTCCATATTTTCAGGAGTTGAAGAATAAACAACACATAAAGCCATTCCCTTGAGGTGACAATCACTATCTTGAGGCACATTGAAAATTACTGAATGTCCTTCACCTTTATGGGTTAACCAATATGGATAATTGTCATGTGGGAGAGGACAATCACTAGATCCACTGGCCAATCCCTGTTCCATCAGTAGAATCTTAGTCATTTATTTAATTGTTATTCATCATTAAAAAACTTATGTCATAAAAATCATGGAAATTTATTGAAACATATTCATTTATTAGCTTTTGTTCATATCTGTGAACAGCTATCACACAGAACATTAGGATACTAAATGGTAGTTTCAGAACTGTTATATCATTCATGTATTTTAACTTATATTCTCGTTCTTTTTTATTTTTTTAATGATCAATGGGACCATAACTATTGAAAGAGAGAGTGATTGAGAGAAATTGTGAGCTGGGAAACACACATGTTCTGGTATTTACAGATAGATTTATAATCTGTAGAGAGTAATCTTAATTAACACAAACTAATCGCAAGCCTAATGTTCAGTATGTTTGGAAATAGTGGACTATATATCTTAACATATATTTTTATATAAATTTTAGGAAAATGTCTACTTTACTTTCATGTATTTTTGGTCATGTGTTATTTAGACTCTTGCTTTGGAAAGTGTGCAAACATTTTGGGGGTATTTTTGTCTAAGAATTAGAGAAATGGAATAACTGAGTAACGAAAGGATTTTCTTGCACACTTTCAGAAGTGTAGGGTATCCCGTTGCATACTTTTAAAAGTGAGAATTTAAATTGCACATGACCAAACGTATAGGGGAGTAAAATGGACTTTTCCCTAAATTTTAAGAACTATCCCCGCCCAAGGTAGAAGCCAAATGGAAAAACAGAGAGAAAAATCATAGCTCTCATGTCTCACTCCTGCTATATAACTAACCCTCCACTATTGGTGCATCCAACTTCGAAAGAATCAGACCAACCTAAATGACCTGGTCTAGTATAACTGACCTTTATCTCAGTCCCAACAAAAAATGGCAGCAAAAATGAATGCACTTCCAAACAGCAGCAGATCCATACAAAGGATAAGCCACAGTGGATACAAGTGAAACAGTTCCTTGGAGTAATGAAATGAAGGCACAGAGGGGTGAATTAACCAGAAAATGGCCACCAACCATCGCTATTATCATATCTGCCAAAAATTAAAAGGTGGCACAAAAACATGGCCCAGGAAAGCTCAGTCCAAATAAAGAACTACGGTATCTTTACACAGGGGAAGTCAACACTGGTTACTGCACAACAGGGCAATGGCTGCTAGAATTGAGTGGCAACAGAGGGAAGGACGGGTATTACACTTAGGAAAGAATTCAGGAAACAGTTGAATTGTGATGTAGGTATTGTTTATGTAGATAACTACAAAAGAGAGTTCATGTTGTAGGTAGTTGGGGAAATAAGAGAGATCAAGGCAAGGAGTGACTTGAAATCTGGAATGGTGCAGACACACCCATTTGTCAAGGACAGACTTACCAATGAAGTGATACTGCTCTTGATATAGAGGCCAGAAAAGCCAGATGGAACCAAACTCCCTTGAGAATGTAATATCCAAGAGCAAGGTTTGATTAGAAAAGTGGCAATGAACCCCAAAGATCAACTAGAATGGACGAATAGACACTGTTGAGATCCCACATTGACTATAAGTATGGTCAAATAGGAGTAATAAAGGCTAAGGCGATCCTCACCTTATTCATCAAGAGATTGTAGAAAAAGTAACCAATCATGGAGGGGTGGTTATATTTATTAGAAGAGAGAGAAAATTTGTGGACTAATCACATTGTTCTGTATGTATTCGTAATGTCTCATGAAAAAAGCATTTGTACATAAAATCAATTTTGTAAAATAAATCGATCAGTAAATGACACAAAATACCTCAAGCAATGCACAAAACTGCTACTAGATAATATTTTCGTAGAGAAAAACAGAGCATAAAACAGAACCAAAATAGAAGTAGATTGAAGCAGAAAACTACAAACCAACAAGCACTAAGAAGTCAGATCAAAGAAGAAGTGATAGATTGAAGATCCAACTTAACAGGAGTAAGCCTAAATATCTATGTAACAAGTTAGGCATAATTTACATCTATAATCCAACTTGAGAGGAATTCTGATTACTATACTAAGCACATGTTTAATGTCCTTAGGTGTTAGTGTCTTTCAAACTACCTTCTAATACATGGTACAGCAACCAAAATTTCTGTACATATATACAATAACTGCACCCACACTGGGCAAGGTTTTACAAAGTATTTCTTATCTTTATACTCAGAAAGCAAGGGATATAAAATAAGGCAAGCTTTGAAGTTTGCTCTTCTCGATTAATTGTAAAGATGAATAATAAAGGTAAGGAAAGAAGAAGGAACCTGTGATATACTCTCACTAAGAGTATTGAGGACTTGGAGGTAACTTCCCATTCCAAACAAAACAGATCTCAAAGAATGCTCTGACTCTGAGGTATCTGATGTTGACACATCTGACGTGGTCTCCAGTTCAGTGAAACTTACATCATATATGCCATCCATAATTCTTCTTAATTCTTGAGTTAGTTGAGACTCTGAGCGGCATTGCACCCTAACACTTCTAAGTTTTGAAAGATCACTTAGTACTGGTGATATTTCACCTAAATTATAATTTTGCACATCAATAGAAACTAGAGATGATGACATGCAACCAAATCGATCAATACGGGATACAACGTCCATGTTTGGAGACATCCAAGACCAAATGAGATATGGAAATACATCACGTGCTAGTCCTTCAAATCCACATAAACATATGTATCCAATGCTTTTGGATCTCACTATTGAAAAAGGAACTTGTTTAACAGCAGTATTTTCTGCTATTAGTGTTGTCAAGGATTCCATCTGTCCTATATCTTCTTCCAACTTGTCAATTTTTGAACAACCAGAAAGGATGAGAGTTTTCAAAGATTTCAACTTATAGATCACTCTTGGAAGATTATTAAGGCTTGTACAGTCCTTCAAATTTATCAGAACTAGACTGCGGAGATCTCCAATTGACTCATCTACCTTATGTAAACTTGGACAATCCTTGATAATAAGCCTTTCGAGATTTGGTAGCTTTGAAAAGTCAGGAGTGTTTGTAATGTACCTGGAATGACTGAGATTGAGGATTTTTAGCATGACTAGCAACTGCAAGAAGAGAATTTTTCATAAGAAAAATTAGTTGAAAACAGACAATGAAATGGTTGCAACAATTAATGTTGTCACTAAATCATTTGAGATTTAAAGAAAATGTCATCTAACATACCTGGGGCTCTTTCCAAACTATTTTGAGAGTATTGTGCTTTAACTCAAAAACAACAAGATTTTGCTGATAAAAGCTTTTGGGTATGTACTTTGAAGTAAAACCTTGCCAATTGATCCATCTGAGCTGTCTAGAAATATATCCATAATCTCCCGTGAGTTGAACGTGATCAAGTTGTAACAATCTCAATCTCTTCATTTCCTTAAAAGCATGGGTTTCAAAGCAAACTCTACTATTTCCTTTCAACTTCAAAGCCAATCCCTTAATATCCTCTGTTCCCTGTAAAACAAAGAGCAGAGAAAAATTAGGAAAAAAGGGAGAGACAAATATTTGTTATTGACTCACTGCAAAGCAATACATAAAGCTCCACAGTAAGCACATTTGACAAGACAAACAAGTAGAACAGACTATATACAGAAAACAAAGGTTTATATTTATTAAAAGAACATAGGGAATGCTTGAAAGTTCAAAACTATATACAGAGAAGGTTCTTACAGTATTTTCTCGCAATACATCTACTATGTCCTCATGACGCCACAGTCGGCTACGCTTCTCAGGCTTCTCAGGTGAACTTTCACGAATAATTTCTCTTCCCATGTCTCGAAGCAAAGCATGCATTCCAAGTTTGTTATTCTTTTCCACTTTTATTAGGCTCCGCTCTATCAAGATTGTGATTCCAATTTCAGCATGAAGTCCACAACCATTTAGTATTTGTGTAACATAGACTCTGTCCTTGCCAATGAAGAAACAACAAATGTCAAGAAATATCTCCTTCTCTGTATGATTCTGTAAACCGTCAAAGCTTATTTTTAGCTTCTCTTGTATTTGATCATCGGGAATTTTCTTTAATTTTTCCAACACACTTTTCCACTCTTTCTTCGTCCTTTCATACAAATAAGATCCAATGACTTCAAGAGCCAGGGGTAATCCTCCACAATAAGCAATAACACTTCTTGAGAGATTAATGAAGTATTCTATTGGGCTTGCTTCCCTAAAAGCATGCCAACTGAAAAGCTCAAGGGACTCATTTTCATCCATTTCCTTCATTTCATGGAAATAGTCAACTTTAAGGACACTGAGTAGACGTACATCTCTTGTTGTAACAATTATTACACTTCCTGGACTGATCCAGTTACGATTTCCGCAAAGTGAACTTAATTGCTCTGACTTATTCACATCATCAAGAACAAGAAGTGCCCTTTTGCTGCTAAGCATTTCCCTAATCATAGCTTTCCCCCTTCCAATACCTTGCACCTTTATCTTTCTCATTTTAAGGACATCTGAGAGAAGTTGTTCTTGTAAATCAGTTTGTCCCCTATCTTTCTCCCAGACTTCTCTAATATTTTCAAGGAAACTTTTATCAGGGAAATTGCGATGAATTTTATTGTAGATGGCTTTGGCAATAGTTGTTTTACCAATACCTCCCATTCCCCAGATCCCTACAACACAAACACTTGTTGATCTTGTTTCTAAAAATTGAATCACATCTTGCACACGTGATTCCAATCCAACTGGATAGTCTGTTATAGGCAAGTTTGAAATGTCTAGTTTTTCCAAGACAGCATTAACAATTTGATTCACTACCTTGTTCTCATTCCTGTAACAATAATTATTTCAAAAATAACAAAATGAGGGTAAGATCATAAAAGTAAAGAAGAAATGTAGTGTGTGCTTGGTCTATCTTAATCTAAATAAATAATTGTTTTTTACTCTTTGAAAGAGTTTTTGAAAACAAATGGATTATTTTCACAAATGATCGTGCGCCAAACATGAACTTTACTTGAATAACTATACATATTATCCTTAGATATTATGCTTTTGTAAATGCTTTTAGTTGTTTTAATTTACTAGATAAGTATCCTAGTCAATAAATAATTCCTACGTTTTAGGAGTAATTTATTATCCCAGTTTGTTAAAATATTAGTTACATAGTTTCTATTTTATTTGAATTATTATGAATGTACCAATGCTATCGAATAAAGGTGAGTTTTCCCATTCATTTTCTCGTAATTTTACTCATCATTGCTTCTCTATTTTGCAATTTTGTGGCATAAAGATCAACAAAGTGGTACCAAGATATGTCTTCTTACATACATGTGAAAATGAATGTTGAATCAAATTTCTCACAAGTTGCTCCATGATCTATGGGTTATCAAAATGGATGCTAACATAGAGGCTTTGAATCTTTGGGAATCCGTTGAAGAGGATTACAAAGTTCTTTGACGGCCATACAATCCTACCATGACCCAGATAAAAAGTCACAAGGAGATAAATCATGTCTTTTGCTAGTGTTTTAACAACTATTTGTATGACTTTAAAAACAACAAAATCAATTTGATACTATCTGAAAGAAGAACATGTAGAAGATAAAAAGATTCGAAGTATGTAAGTGCTAAATTTGATGAGAGAATTTGAACTCCAAAAAATGAAGGAGTTTGAAACAATTAAAAATAATCAAACAAGTTGCTTGACATAGCTAATAAGGTGAGATTATTAAGCAATGTGTTTTCTGATTCTAGAAATGTAGAAAAAATCCATGTTGCGGTGCTGAAAAGATTTGAGGTTACAATTACCAGCTTAGAGAATATTAAGTACTTGTCCAAAATTTATCTATTGCATGCAGAGACAATATGAAGTTGTTGAGGGAGCCTTTAGTGTCACACATCATGAAGGTGTAAGATACAACAAGAAGAAAAATTTTATCTTTTATATAATTGTGGAAAAATGGTCAACTTCCTTTTAAATGTAGGAGGAGGTATGATGCACAATGCAATAAATGCAACTAATTAGACATGAAGATGTTATATGCAAGATAAAAATCAACACTAAGATTAAGAGGCTAAGATTGTAGATTAAGTGGAAGAAGATCATTTGTTTGTTACTATTTCCTTCTCAAACTAATAAAGTAAAAGTTGGCTAATTGATAGTGGTTTCACTAACCACATAATCAACAATAAGGAACTTTTTTGAGATTTGATGTCAACTAACATCACCAAAGTCAAAATAGGCAATGTTTGTTCAATCCCAATCAAAGGAAAAGGGACAATTGTAATAACAAGAAACCTTTTCATGCGAAGAAAATATTTCTACAACTATTCATCCTAATATCATAACGGCTGATAGTAAATTTTCTCTTTTAACACTTTTTGTAAGTGAAAGATATCTCAAGGATGCAAAAGTAGTGGTTATATATTTCAAATGCACTTATAACTTAAGCATCAATTTCAAAACGAGTGCAAAAAATTAAGTTGGCTGATTTCTCTAATAATGTTTCGAGTGATTCAATTAATGATGATAATAAATTTCTTAAAATGTAAAAAAATAGAGTTTGCAATTTATAAAACAAAAACAAGTGTTAACAATATGCTTTTGTATCTGCTTTTGATTGTTTTAGTTGATTATATAAGTACGCTAGTTAATAAATAGTTACTACATTCAGGTTAAATTTAGTTTGTTATCCAAATTTATTGAAATCTTAGTTACGCATTTAAATGTATCATTGCTGTTGAAAATTGAGTTTTTTTTCTCATTCATTCTCCTCCAAATTTTACACATTTTTACTTCTCTATTTTTTTAATTTTGTGCCAAATAAATCAACAACCAACAACAACAAAAAAAGTCTTTGAAATTGACATTTGTCAATCATTCCAGTACCTACTACTAAGATCAATCAATTCGATCCCTCATTTTAATAACAAAAGTCATTCTAGTGCCAAACATTAAGAGCCAAGTTATCTAATGTCACTAAATTTACGATAATTGTCAAACGAAATAGTAAAATTGACTGATTTAGATAATAATACTCCATTGTGACCAAAGAAAAAAAGAAAGACAATACTCCGTCTAATCCTTTTTATAAGGAGTATTTAATTAAATTACAATAATCAATAAAAGTAGTTAGTTAATTTTTTTAAAAATAATATTATAACATGCCAATTTTATCCTCATTCAATATATCATTCAACTTAACTCCAATTCAATATTTACTCCTATTGATTTTAAGTTAAATTCTCATCAACTTCATTTATCAAAGGCAAATAAAAAACGAAATTATTCATATAAACTATAAAGTTCCTTACAATAAGTACCACTCAAACCTTATAGAAAATATCTTATAAACAGCTCAAGACCAAATTGACTAATGATCCAATTTTACGAGTCAATAATTGATTCTTTCCCATTTCTCTTTGAGAGAGAGTAATCGATGCTATACTTCACTGTACTTGGACAATTTGACTCAAATTTCAATTAACTGCAAGATGGATAGCAAATTAAGCAACTACTGCACAATGCTAAGCTCTTAACATTGAAATTCAAAGAAACAAGAATTGAAAGAGAGATTGAACTCACTTGCATTTCCTTACATCCCAACCAGCCAAATTCCCAGCTTCAGAAAACGCTCTCCTGCAAAGCTCGACGAAGTGAGACACCCTCGGGTATCGTGTCGCGTGTTCCTCCAACGCTTCTCCAAAGGGACCTCCGTGACGACGCACGTGCGAGGGGTCAACGTCATAAAACACGGGCAGAACCACCTGACCCAATCTTCGGTGACAGTCCATGATCTTCACCATTTCTTGAAGACACCAACTAGACTGCGCGTACGTTTTGGAGAAAACGACAATGCATATTCTAGAACCTTCTATTGCTCGCCATATTTCTGAAACCAACTGCGTTCCTCTTTCGATCGTCTCGTCGTCGAGGAAAGTGTTGACTCCGGCGTTACACAGCGCCGCGTAGAGATGAGAAACGAAGTTCCTGCGCGTGTCTTCTCCTCGGAAATTGAGGAACACGTCGTGGATCCATTGAGAGTTAGATGAAGAAGACATAATGGAGTGTGATGAGTGAAGTTACTAGATGGTTATGCTAATACTGAATTCGTTGTTATTCGTTTACTTTGGGACTGAAAGTGTGAAATAAACACGCAAGGAGTTTAAAGTGTGATTCCGTCAATACGCGCAAACGCGTCGTTAAGAGTAATTTTTCTTTATTGGTCAAGTTCCTTAGAACAAGGTAGATTCTTGAAAAGTTCACTGGTTTGGAACCTTCTTCACAATTTGAGCTTTTTACATGATTAATTACACTTTCTCCGGTGTAAATTTGCACCTTTTCAATATGATTTTTGTTTTCCTTAACCTTATTATATAATTTTACTCCTAATATAAAATATATAAATCTACGATTAGGCAAATATGTAATTTATCCTTTTGCCTAAATTATAAGCCATGGATCTAATTGACCAATAAAATGGACTTTTAAAAATAAATTACGAATATCATTTTGTTGCATTTTCCATTTTTGAATATCTTACACTAAAATCAGAATAATACCCCTGATGAGACTTGCAGGCTTTACAATTGGCAGTGCTTGTTCCTTAACTATAAAAATACTAATTAATGAGACATACTGATCTTACTAGAATAACTGCAAACATTACTGTTCACATTAAAAATTCCCTCAGAAATAATTTATTAAATATTTTCCTCTGCACAAAGATCAAATTGCAATAATATCCAGCAATCTTCTCTGGACGTGCATTTTACTATCATCTTGTTAGAAATTTATCCGTCAATTTCCTAAGTATCAAGAGGGTGGCAATCTAAATTTAAGGTACTACCTAGTGATCTGATATAACCCTGAAGATCTTTAATTGACAATAAAATGTAATTTAGCGGTAAGAAAATTTTACTAATAGGTATTGATAGAGAAGTTACTCCAAATTTGTGCTCAAAGTTACCAAAAATTTTTTTAGCAGTTGTGTAACCTTGTTTCGTCAATCAATCATGAGGTCCAGAATAATGAGAATTGAATTCTTGACAAGGTTTTCCGAAACTTATTAGTTGAAAAAAAACAATAACATGAATTCTCTTTTGTGTGTGTGTGTGGAAACATTGTCCCCCGTCCCTCTCAGAAAAATACTTCAACAAGATTACATAGTAAACATTTAGATTCTATATGATTACAATGGTATTACCAATGAAAAATTGTTGAAACCCTTGTTCTAGTTCAAGCACAAACATACTCCCATTTTCTTTTTAAGTATTGTAGAGATATTTTTCTTTGGCTTCTTTGATGGCTCCATTTGGACGGTAACGGGTGGCTCCGTTACTACATTAGGTGATGATTGGGCACTCACTTTAGGCGATGGCTCAATTTCCACATTGATTGATGGCTCCATTTTCATTGTAAATGACTGACCATATATTAGATAGATAGCTGTTTTCTTGACAGTCCTTCCATGTCCAGAAGCTACAAAAATCTCCACATTGTCACCAGGTCCTAGATTTGATATTACGCCCTGCCAATCTTTATCATTAAAGGACATTGTTGTTGCTTGCTTGTATGTCTGAATGGTACACTTTGTGTAATTAATAATGAAGAAATGAGTAAGACTTTCAGTTGCCATGATTTCAAGGGTTGATGGGTAAACAACACACAAAGTAATTCCCTTCATGCGAGAATCACTATCATGTGGAACTTGAAAAGGTATTGAATTTCCTTCCCCTATATACCCCAACCAATAAGGATAATTATCACATGGAAGGAAAACATCACTCAAACTTTGAGTTCTCAAGCCCTGTATCATGAAACAAAGGAGAACTTAGTTATTTTTGTAATTATGCTTTTCAAATGGGCATTTTGTGCGAATATAGTGTCTATTTCAGAAGATAAGTGTACTACATAAAAAAAAAATGCAATGAAACAGACTGAAATGAATTCATCAATAGTTTTTAAATGCTCCCAAAAACAACAGAAATAAGGAGATAAATCTAACTCAAGTCTTAGATGTACTTACAAGTGACATATAAAATATTACCCTGACTTAGTTTTAGTTAAAGATTCAAAAAGAAGAGGTTAATACTAAACTTAAGTTATAGAGAGATACTTTAGAATCTAAGAGTTTTCGCTTGAGCAAAAGTAAGACAGAGTATATGTATTATAAGTTTAGCAAAAAAACAAGATGTGAATCATGCGTTGGAAGTTAAAATTGAAGATGATATTATATTATAAATTTTTAGATTTATGTACTTGGGATTGATTATATTGAATGATGAGAAAATTAATGATGTTATTCATAAAATACAAGCTGGGTGATTAAAGTGGAGAAAGACACCATAAGTTGTTTGTTATCATAAAGTACCTATCCAGCTGAAAGGAAAACTTTATCACATTGCAATACAACGAGCTATCCTATATGGTAGTAAATGCTTGGTCTTAAAAGAAAAACATGAGAAAAAAGTAGAATTGTTAGAAATGAGAGTGTTAAGTCAGATGACTGATCACATGAGAAAAGACAAAAAAGAAATGATAGTAGACGAGAGAATATTGAAGTATCACCTATAGTGAAAAAGATAACTAAATACTATCTAAGATGGTTTGATTATGTGCAAAGAAAACCTTTCAAGACACTTTGAGAAGAGTGGATGTTATGACTTTTAGTTAGATAAAAAAGGGAAGATATAGATCTAAAATAATCTTAGAAAAGGTTATCAAAATAGATATTTTGATTAATAATATTATTTCTAAAAATTTAATTTTTGATTGACATCAAATAGTGTAGTGTGATTCGTGTATCTGATCTCATCTAACGGTATAAAGCTTAATTGTTGTTGTTGTATTTGTATTCAAATAAAAGTTGTGAAACTCTTACCAAAAGAAAAAGTTGTAAAACTGATGTCATAAAAGTCTTTCAGACTTGTAATGAGATGATGGCCATTTTTTCAAGATGGTTCTTGCACTAATACATACTTTTGTACTTCTTTTCAACTTTAGTATGCTCTTTATGATCTCCACTAATAAAATAGTTACATCATCATCATCATCCCGGTTAAGCTGATGTTCTTTGCTAACTAGCCCTGCTTTTCCTCAGCTGGTAGGTGCTCTTACATATTGCATCATTAATTTCAAGTTTTTACATCTCTTATGTTGTGAATAAAATCTACAGCTGGGAGGTGCTCTTACCTCATTTATTGTGTGATCTTAGTGTTGAATTGGCTGAATTTCAACTTTTTTATGTATTCTGATGTTAACACTTTTTATTTCACTAGTTATTGTTTATAATGCTCATATTAAGAACTTGGAAAATTATTTTTACTTTGTTCACGTTAAGAATCATTTTCCTTATATAATTGCCATTAATGAATATACATATTTTTGCCAAGTAAATATTATTTCATGTTCTTTAGAATTGAACAGTAAATGTAAGACACACACTCACAAAGCAGAGAGAGAGAGAACAAGAGAGAGAACCTCTGATATGCTCTTGCTAAGCATATCGATGACTTGGTGGTAGCTTCCCATTCCAATCAAATCAAATAGCATAGGATTTTCTGAAGTTTGTGATGCAATCGTTGAACCTAATTTAGCAAAATTTGTGTTGCAAAAATCATCCAGAATTCTTCTTAATTCTTGAGTTAGTTGTAAATCTGAGTCGCATTGCACACAAATACTGCGAAGTTTTGAAAATTCACTAAGCTTTGATAATAGCTTACCCAAATTATTTTCCTTAATATCCACAGAGACTACAGATGTTGACATGCTCCCAAAAGGTTGAATACTGGGTACAAAATTTGTTGTTGGCGACATCCACGACCATATGAGGGTAGGAAAGATATTGCGTGCTAATCCTTCATATCCACAAAGGGATATGTATCCGATCCTTTTGGATCTCACTATAGAAAAGGGCACTTGTTTCAGACTAGTATTATCTGCAATTAGAGTTGTTAAGGATTCCATTTGCTCTATGTCTTCTTCTAACTTGTCAATCTTTGAACAACCAGAAATGATAAGTGTTTTTAAAGACTTCAACTTGTAGATAATAATTGGGAGATTCCCAAGGCATGTACAACCCTTCAAATTTAAGAGAGAAAGATTACTAAGATCTCCAATAGATTGGTGTATCTCATACAGGCTTGGACAATTTTTGAGGATGAGCTTCTCAAGATTCGGAAGTTTTGAAAAATCAGGGGTCTTTGATAAATACATGGAATGACTAAGATTAAGAAATTTTAGCCTCTCCAACAACTGCAAGAGAGATTTTTGTTTTGTTAAGAAAGAAAGATTAGCAAAGCAGATGGTGGAAGCAATTGATATTGTCACCATAGAAATATTTTTGTAAAATATACCTGGGGCTCCTTCCATACTAGTTTAAGATAACTGTGTCTTATGTCAATTGCAACTACATTTCCCTGATAAAAGTTGTCAGGTAGGTATTTTAGTGAAAATCCATGCCAATAGACCCATCTCATGTGTTTGGGAAGATGCCCATAATCTCCAACAAGCTGGACACGATCAAGTAGCAAAAGTCTTAACCTCTTCATGTCCTCAAATGTGTTGGTAGTGAAGCAACCTCTGCTAGTTGTTTGAAACTTCAAAGCTAATCCCTCAATGGCTCTTGTTCCCTACGGAAAAAAGTGCATTAAAATTAGAAATAAATGCACACCTCTGTTATTTTCACAGTAGAAAGCTAATAAGTAAAACACAAAATTTGTTCTCCAACATCTAATGCACATTCAAAGACAAACAATTTTAGAAGTGAAAATTAAGAATCTCTTGGTTTTTTAGCCGAAATTAAAGTAAGGAAAAACAGTATAAATCAGAAAATAAAAACAAAAGGTGTTTTTGTGGTCTTGACAAGACATCAAGGATGATCAGAAGTTCTAAAATAGTAACAAGAGAAAGTCCTACGGTGTGTTCTGTCAATACATCATAGACATCATCATGAAACCATAATCGACTGCGCTTCTCTGGTTCTAGTGGTGAAGTTTGACGAATAATTTCTCTTCCCATGTCTCGTACCAAATCATGAATTGCTAGTTTGTTGTTCTTTTCAACTTTTATGAGACTCCTTTCTACTAAGACGGTTATTCCAATATCAGCATGAAGTCCACAACCATTTAGTATCTCTGTAACATAGGCTCTGTCCTTGCCGATAAAGAAGCAGCATATGTCAAGAAATATGTCCTTCTCCATGTAATCCGTTAAACCATCAAAGCTTATTTTTAATTTCTCTTGGATTTTATCATTGGGTATCCTTTTTAGTTTTGATAATACACTTTGCCACTCTTCTTCTTTCCTTTTGTACAAGCAAGATCCAAGAACTTCAAGAGCTAGTGGTAGTCCTCCACAGTAGGCAATTACTTGTTCTGAGAGATCAAGGAAGCCTTTTATTGGATTCGCTTCCCTGAAAGCATGCCAACTGAAAAGCTCAAGGGACTCACTTCCATTCATTTCCTCCACTCCATGTACATAGTCAACTTCAAGGACATTGAGTAGACGTACATCTCTGGTTGTAATGATTATTACACTTTCTGGACCGACCACATTACGATTTCCACATAGTGCATCTAATTGTTCAAACTTATTCACATCATCAAGTACAACAAGTACCTTCTTTGTGGAAAGCGTTTCCTTGATCATAGCTTTTCCCCAATCAATGCTATGCACCTTCATCTTTCTTGTTTTAAGGATATCTGAAAGAAGCTGTGCTTGTAAATCAATCTGGCCCCACTCTTTTTCCCAAACTTCTCTAATATTTTCAATGAAACTTTTATCATTGAATTCATGCCTCATTTCGTTGAAAATGGATTTGGCTATGGTTGTTTTGCCAATCCCTCCCATTCCCCAAATCCCAAATACACAAGCTCCTTTCTTTTTCTTTCTTAGAAAGTCAATCACATGTTGAACCCGAGATTCTAATCCAACTGGAAAGTCTGTAATAGACAAGTATGTTCTGTCTAGTCTTTTCAAAACCTCATCAACAATTTCCTTCAGAACACGGTTATCATTTCTGCAACAATAAATAACACGAAAAGACAAAGGGCACAAATTATCAAAGACGGTAAGCCTAAAATCAAGAATAAAAATTCAGTTACATAAAGCCTTAGATAGTGTTTAACTCTAACTAATGAATGCCTTACACGAGTACAATAGAGAAGTCATAAGTTGCAAGTTTTGGTGGTTTTTGCAAATAAGAGAAAAAAAACAGAGTAGATATACATACACATAATTTCTCGCATCCCAACCAGACAAATTTGCAACTTGGGTCAGCGCTTTCTTCCATAGTTCTTCACGATGGTCGTCAATATCAATTCTTTCAAAAGAAATATAACCCATATCACGTAAAAACGACGGGTTGATATCGTAAAATACGGGCAAAACGACTTGACCTCTAAGAGCACAGCAATCCGTGATTTTGACAAGTTCATCAAGACACCAACTAGACTGTATGTAATTCTGGGAGAAAACGACAATGGATATCTGAGACCCTTCTATTGCTCGGAATAGTTCAAATTTAAGCTCATTTCCCTTAGGAAGCTTCTCATCATCCAGGAAAGTGTTGATTCCAGCATTTGCAAGCGCAGAATAGAGATGTGAAACGAATCTTTTTCGAGTGTCTTTCCCCCTGAAATTGATGAACACGTCGTATATCCATTGGGGTTTCGACTTTGATGATGATGAAGAAGAGCGCATTGATTCAATTCAATAAAAGAAAACGAATTCAACAATTAGAAGACAAAGCAGAATGCAAAAATCCAAAGATGGAATAATCTCACTCTGCTCTTTTCAGTTAAATCATTGCTGCCACCACTTTTGTATTACCGCTTACACGATAAGAAAGTGCAAGCCAGCTTCGCTCCTTAGCTTTACATTAAACTAGTTGCAATGTACGGTATTCATTCTTATAATCATATTTTATAATTAATTCCACATTATAAATACGTACATTGCAACGGTCAAAAAAGTAGATACTAGTTTTTCATTGTAAAGCTACGCAGCTTTATGTTAAACTAGTATCTACTGTAATTAAGATTATAATAACAAAAAAATTAAGATTATTTGTAATAAACTTATTTATAAAGTGATAAAATATGAGATTATTTATTAAGAAATTTTATAGGTTAAATCTATAATATACTTTTAGCAAAACAAATATTTTCGTCTTTCAATTTTATTTTAATTTTTTAACTTTTAAACATTTCAAATATATCATTTTTCCTTAAAAATATTAATTTCTTTGTCTTTTTTTCGTTATATGTATTATTCACACGCTGTTGAGGACTTTGACTTCTGGTTTATTACATAACTGTCGCTATTGACAAATCTAAGGAGACGAAGAAAATTTTGGTGAAAGAATTCCAAGGCTCACTAGAGGCACATGAGTAAACACTCAGTGAGAGAAATGTTGAAAAGGTCTCAGAATCCGCGTTGTAGGCACAAATTAGTAGAAAGAATGATGGTGATACTAACAAGAACAAGAATAGTAAAGGAAAGTGAAAGAAAGGAAGAAATTGGAGTTATGGATCTAACCAAGAAGGTAGTGATCCAAAGTCAGATGATTCCAATAATGATGACATGTTAGACGAATCTAATGACAGGAGTGGACCTCAAGATAAAGGTGAAAAGAAAAGATTTGGCAAGAAGAATGAGTGGTACTATGCCTGCCAAAGGATGATTTTGCATGTGAATGCAAAAGTGGAAAAGGTGTACAAGGAAGGGACGATGAAGTTCAGCTAGCTTCTAAAGAGGACTTCGATTTTGATCATGTTCTTTTCATTGGTGACCCCTGCATTAGAAAGTAGTAGTCGTGAAAAAGAGTGATGGTACCTTGACACTCAATGTTCCAATCATATGAGAAGAAATAAAGAATGAATAGTAAATATTGTAAATAGAAATGTGAAAGAGGCCGTAACAACAACTATCTATATTCTTAATAGATATTTTACAAGGAGGTCGAAAGAGGTTACTCTTGAAGAGGCTTGGATTGGTAAGAAGCCAAGCGTTGGTCATCTTCAAGTGTTTGAATCTTTATGCTTTAGACATGTTCCAATTCAGTTAAGAAAGAAGTGTACCGGATAAGCGAACTGATAGGCCCTACGCATAGAAAAAGGAAACTGAATACCTACTCGGCTAGCCTGAATCAGTATCTCTTCAAGATTAAAAGATAAAACAACTTAATTAAGGATAATAATTAAAATATTATTTAAATCATGAAAAGGGCCAAAAGTCAAGGCTGATTCAGGCCCATTAGCCCATTACAGTGCCTATAAAAAAACAGGTAAGATGAGCAGGTAAGGTATTGACTTTTCATTATTAAACACCATTTATTACTCTGAACCGGATCCTAACTTCAGCATTGGAGTGCCTTTTGCAGGTATCCTCCCACTTCAGCAATCGTCGGAAGGGTGTCAGATCAGGAATTTGAAGACTATTGTTTCTTTAGCAGGAACATTTTGGCACCCACCGTGGGGCCCGATTAGCCTCATTTTTTAGAATTAGACATGGTAATGACGAGAAGCCAGCAGGAAGGAATCTCTCGGCAACAAATGGAGGGGTCACACCAGAGAAACCAATACCTGAAGTGGTGATACAAAGAGGAACAGAGGAGAGCATTTTAGCTGTATTGAGGTAGCTTAAGGCAGAAATGACAGAAATGAAGAAGGAGCGAGAAAGGGATGCACTGGAGCTCTCGGCCCTAAGAAGGGAAAATGCTAACTTAAGGGAAGAGATAAGGACACACGTCCCCTCCCAAACGCCACTCGTCATCCAGGATCAAGGGGAATCCTCAGCGTTACAAGAGAGGTCAAAGCAGGTTTATCAATCTGTAGTAAGAAATGATCGAGACGACCTTGTGAATCGAAGCCCATTCGTTCACCATATTATGGAGGCCAAGCTTCCCGACAATTGGAGAGGGTTGGCAATAGACAAATACGATGGCACGTCTGACCCCGGAGAGCACGTGGATGTCTTTACAACACAAGTCGGTCTGTACACAGAAAACGACGCTTTATGGTGTAGAATTTTTCCCACTTCACTCCGAAGACCTGCACTTAGTTGGTTTACCCGACTCCCCCTCTATCCATCGACTCTTTTGCAACTCTCACAAGACGTTACAGTTTGCCACGAGCCGACCTCATCCCTTAACATCCCTGGCCCTAGTTAATATTCGCCAAGAAAAAAGAGAATCACTTAGAGCGTTCATTGAACGCTTTGGCAAAGTGACTCTTTCAATCCATAACTTGGAACCAGCAGTGGCTATGTACCACCTCACAACGGCCTTAAAGCCAAGACCCTTCGTTATTAGCATCTGCAAAAAACCCCACATTGACCTAGACGAGTTAAGAAGTTGGGCTGCAAAGTATATGCAGATGGAAGAATTATTTGAATACCGGAACCAGGTATGAATGGACCAAGGATCCAACTCAAAAAATGCAGAAAAGAGGGAGGCTTTTAAGGATAGGCAGGGAAGCGAGAGAAGAAATGAACTTGAAAGACCGCCCCGGGACCTAAGTATCCTTCCTACACTATGCTCAACACTAACCGGTCTAGAGTACTTGATCAAGCGTTGGCCACAGAAATATTGAGAATGCCTAGACGTGCCAACACTCTTCCTCGGGCAGATAAAAGTAAGTCTTGCTAATACCATCAGAATAGGGGTCACACTATCGAGGAGTGCACGACACTGAAAGACAAAATTGAAGAATTAATTAAGGACGGACATTTAAAAGATTTTGTACAGACAAGTCCCATGGGGCAACCTAACAAAGGAAGAGACTGTCCCCCTGAATCACCGAGGAGATCTGATGGCAAAAAATTTGAACGACATAGGATCAGGTCCAGGGAACCCCCAGCTAGAAGATTTGATGAGCGAGAGAAGTATCCCAAAAAGGTCATTAACACCATAGCCGGAGGGTTTGCTGGTGGAGGACCTACCCATTCGGCTAGAAAGAGGCATCTCAGGCATGTTTGTTCGGTTAATAGTGTCTGAAAGGGGGATTGAGGCAAACCCCGACAAATGTAGAGCTATCATCGACATGGCCAGCCCTCGAAATGTCAAGGACATTCAACGACTGGCCGGGCAGATTGCAGCTCTTGCTAGATTCTTGCCAATAATGGCAGAAAGGTCTCGGCCTTTCATTGAATTATTGAAGAAATCCCAAAAATTCGCTTGGTCCAACGAATGTGAGGACGCCTTCGTACAATACAAACATGTGCTAGCGGCGCCACCTGTGTTAATAAAACCGAAACCTAATAAGGAAATGATTTTTTATTTGGCCGTGTCCGATCACGCCATCAGTTCAGTTTTACTTCAAGAAACACCTGAACCGAATCCTGTATATTTTGTCAGCAGAACACTTCAAGGTCTTGAATCCCGGTATCAATTAATGGAGAAAGTAGTACTCGCCTTAGTCCACACAACTCGTCGGTTAAGACACTACTTTCAGAGTCATCGGATGGTGGTACGTACAGATTGTCCGATGGCCAAAATTTTGAGGAAACCAGAGTTGGCTGGTTGGTTGGTAGCATGGACAATTGAATTATCTCAATTTGACATCCATTTCGAGAACCGACGCCCCCTTAAAGCCCAGGTGCTAGCCGACTTCATCAATGAATTCACTGTACAACGATATACTACTTCAGACATGTGGAATTTGCACATTGATGGATCATCAAACCAATTAGGCAGTGGAGCTGGGTTTATTCTTGAAGGACCGAATGCATTCTCCATTGAACAATCTATTCGGTTTGGATTTAAGGCTTCCAACAATCAAGCCGAGTATGAAGCTTTACTTGCTGGTCTCAGACTAGCAAAGAAAATGGGAGTTAAACGCCTTACTGGTTGGAGTGATTCAAAAATTGTAATCGAACAAGTTAACAATACATATTAGGTTAGAGAGTCGGTCATGCTTAAATATTACCAGGAATTCAAGAAAATAAAAGCTGAGTTTGAGGAGGTATGTATTCGGTACACGCCAAGAAACATGAAGGAACGAGCCGACAGGCTGGCTAGCCAACGGAAACCAGGGCAGTTGCAGAGCGTGGTTCACCAAGAAATTCTCCAACCCAGCATCGCCAAACAAGAATGCATGGACATAGAAAATTTGGCCCATAATTGGATGACCCCACTCATCCGATACCTCACTGATGGCAACTTACCAGAGGATACAACATCAGCTAAGAAAATAAAAGCACATGCAACCAAATACCTTCTTCTCGACAAAGGCTTGTACCGAAGAGGAATTTCAACCCCTATGCTTAAATGCCTAGACGACGATCAAGCTAACTACGTCATGAGGGAAATCCATTAAGGTATTTGTGGTACCCATTCGGGTGGACGAACTATGGCAGCAAAAGTACTCAGAGCTAGATACTATTGGCCAACAATAACTCAAGATTGTCATTTGTTAGTGAAAAAATGCATTCCCTGTCAACAACACGGTCCTCACCTACACCAACATGCCGATACCCTTCGCCACATAAGATCTCCCTGGCCTTTTGCCATTTGGGGAATGGACCTCCTCGGTCCTTTCCCTTTAGCAAAAGGGCAATGTAAATTTCTCCTCGTCGCTATGGATTACTTCACCAAATGGATTGAAGTCGAACCCCTCGCCACCATCACGGCTAACAACGTACAGAAATTCACTTGGAAAAACATCATTACACAGTTCGGCCTCCCTCATGCACTAATTACAGATAATGGGCTTCAATTTACAGATCGCCGATTCAATGAGTTTCTGGAAGGCCTGCATATCAAGCACAGAGTGACGTCTGTTGAACATCCTCAGACTAATGGCCAGGCCGAGGCTGCAAACAAGGTGATCTTACGTGAATTAAAAAGGAGGTTGGGTTCAGCAAAAGGAGAATGGGTAGAGAAACTGCTCGAGATACTGTGGGCTTACTGGTGCACGCCGCAAACCACAACAAAAGAAACTCCCTTCCGGCTTACCTATGGTACTGATGCCATGGTGCTGGTAGAAATTGGAGAACCTTTATTTCGGCGGGAAAATTTCGAGGAGTCGGCTAATGAAGAGGCTCTAGCAGTCAACTTGGACTTAGTAGATGAGATACGTGACCAAGCTGCCATTATGACCGAGGCTAGCTGAAGAATGATGGCTAGAAAATTTAACTCCAAAATCAGTCCACGACAATTTTATAAAAATGACCTAGTATGGCGAGTAACCAGAGATGAACGCAGGGATCGACGAGAAGGGAAGCTGGCAGCTAACTGGGAAGGCCCCTTTTCGGCTAACAGCAAGATTAAATAACGGAGCATACAAGTTGGAAACATTGGAAGGAAAACTGATACCAAGGACTTGGAATGTCACACATTTGAAGCATTATTATAGTTAAAGCCTTGTAATGTGTAAACAGGTGTACTCTTTTCCTATCCTAGGTTTTATCCTCTTAAAAGAAAGTGAAAAGGGGTTTTCCTCGGAGGGTTTTTAACGAGGCACCTCATCAATAAAATACTTCTTTTCACCTATACGGTTTTCTATATATCAGGGTTTTTCCTTTAAGCACTTCATTTAATTATATTCCCTCCCAAGTATTCCTACTTGGCTAAGGATGAATGATTATTGGCTAAAGATGAATGATTATTGCGTTCCCTCCTGAGTACCCCTACTCGGCTAAGGATGAATCTTATTAAAATTCCCTCCCAAGTATTCTTACTTGGCTAAGGATGAATGATTATTGCGTTCCCTCTCGAGTACCCCTACTCAACTAAGGATGAATCTTATTAAAATTCCCTCCCAAGTATTCCTACTTGGTTAAGGATGAATGATTATTGCGTTCCCTCCCGAGTACCCCTACTCGGCTAAGGATGAATCTTATTAAAATTCCCTCCCAAGTATTCCTACTTGGCTAAGGATGAATGATTATTGCGTTCCCTCCCGAGTACCCCTACTCGGCTAAGGATGAATCTTATTAAAATTCCCTCCCAAGTATTCCTACTTGGCTAAGGATGAATGATTATTGCGTTCCCTCCCGAGTACCCCTACTCGGCCAAGGATGAATCCATTACAATTCCCTCCCAAGTATTCCTACTTGGCCGAGGTTGAATTATTTATTCCCCTCCCGAGTACCCCTACTCAGTCAGGATTGGCCAAGGTTGAATTATTTGTTTCCCTCCCAAGTACCCCTACTCGACTAACGAAGAAGTTACTAAGATAAGAACGAATACCATTATATATCTTTATGTGTAACAGAAAAGTAGTCAGTTAACTTGTTTTAACAAAAATTGAGAATGACACAAAAAAGTTAGAATTTCTATTTCTTTGCCAAAAGGATTACAAAAAATGTTGGGCACTATCGGCCCATGAATACAAAAGGAAAATTAAACTCCATTTCCTTCATCTCCACCGTTTGAACATGAGGCGTC
Organism: Abrus pulchellus subsp. cantoniensis; assembly: GCA_024086825.1. Lineage (NCBI taxonomy): Eukaryota > Viridiplantae > Streptophyta > Magnoliopsida > Fabales > Fabaceae > Abrus > Abrus pulchellus. The sequence goes on from CM044056.1 coordinate 22,182,530, forward strand.
GGGATCGGCTGCCCCTACATCAGGGGCTGCAGCATTGTTGTCATCTATATTTAGTCTTGGAGGGGCTTCGGCGTCAGGTTCTAGATCTTCATCTACGTCATTATATGGCAAAAACCTACCACCCAAAAAATCTCTAGTAAGATCAAAGTGGAAGTCAGAGGGCACTTGGCATAAACCATAACACTGGCGAATAGCATGGTTAAAGCCCAACTCATGTTCAATAGCTACTTGGATTGAACACTTGTCGGCAAAGGCTTTTATTTCACCATCAGCCTTTTGCCTTTCAGCGATCACCGCCTCCTCCATCTCGGCAGATTTGGCCCTTAGAGATTCCTCTAATCTTACAGATTTTACCCTCCAAGCCTCCATTTCCTCCTCCCTCGCCTTCAGCGCTCGCTCAGCAGCATGGAGCCAGTTTTCCACTATATGATAGTGTTCTTTATATTGAATAACCTCGGCTTCCAAAGCTTTATTGGTTTCGGCTAAATTTTGCCGAATCTCTTCATTTTCTGCTAGCGCTTGCTGGGAGACAGCGTACTCGTTTTGAACCTTCCTCATCTCCAGTGTGGGCTCCACAGCCAGTCGATGGAGCATCATCATAGCTCGGATTTGAAACTCCGAGAAATATTTCCACACCGATTCTATTTCAAGGTTACTGATCGCTTTCTTTCCTGCGTCTGAAAGCAAGTCAGGCGCAACTGCTCGGCCAGCATGAACACCTTGATTAAGGAAGGCCTCGGTCAAGAAGAAGGGAGGGAAGACGCTATTTGAGGAGCTGCCAGCACCGGACACTAAGTCACCCCGGCTTTGATGTCTGCTCCCATCCGAACCACTCGGTTTGGACAAGTGGGAATGCTTTCTCCTCTTCTCCTTTTCTGTTTCCTTACTCTTCTCTCTCTCCTTTCCCTTGTCCTTGCGCTTTTTCGGTTGATTTTTTGCAATGACAAGGTCTTGGGGAGGAGGTTGCGGCTCGATCGCAACAGGAGTATGGTCTATTTGAGGATGTCGGTGCTCCTCGATGGGTGTGTTCTCGGGTGCCTTGGACTTTAGAGTTTTACGATATGTCGGCATGTGAACACCGCGCTGAGCCATTAAACCTACAATAAAAGCATATAGTCAAATCAATATCACTTAACTCAAAAATAAAACCACAATGACGTAACATACCATCCATGTCCAGGCGAGGTTGAGGAGATTTTAATACTAAAAGTATATGTCGGGCAGGAAGGTCTCGGGGGAGAGACTTTAAATAATCCAGGGCCGCTAACTCCCTAGCCGACAACATGTCCTCAGGAATCCAGTCGTACCAGCGAGGCACCCGAGTGCAGTGGAAAGGAAAAAGAGGGTTCTTTTCACTATCAAAGAAAAAATTTCTACCTACAGGGTGGACGGTTACTTTGAAGAAACCGGTTTTAAAACCCTTAAAAGACGAAGCATAAGACTTAAACAGAGGCAAATTTGGTTGCCTTATTAGGGATATCCATCTTGCCAAGTCCGATGGACGAGTACAAAAAAAATGAAGAAACAAACCTACACTAGGTTCTATGTAATGAAATTTACAAAGTACTCTAAAAGCCTGAATAGCCGCCCACCCATTGGGATGGAGTTGCGTCGGCGCTACATTCAAAACCCTCAACACTCCCATTTGAAAGTCTTTAAAAGGTAATTTTATACCTAGCTCTCTAAACATATACTCATACACGAAGAAGGTGTTGGCCATCCCGGCACCCCCTCGAAAAACGAACTCAGGGTCTTTGGTTTTGTCCCTGCGACAAGGATTAATGAATATGGGGTAGGGATCGGATGGCTCCCATAATGAAATGTCCACATAATCAACAAAAGATTGAAGATCCTTATTTCTTTTATACCGAGAGAAGTAGGCGGCTACCTCACCGTGTACCCACTCGTATCCGGGAATCGTGCAAGGGGGGAATACTGGCCTCTCCCTAGGGGGGCTCATGCTCGGTAAGGGTTCAGAAGAATCAGAATCGGTGGACTCTGACGATTTGGTTTCATCATTGCTCTCCCTAAAGCAAATCTCTACGTCTTCATGACCCCCACTCAGTCCTGAACCAAATGCTACCCCCCTTCGGTTTTCTCAGCATGTTCCCTATCTACACTAGTTGGCACAGACGACTCGGACAATGAGTCTTCCCATTCTAAGGATTCGGCCATGATAAAAGTAAGGAAAGAACAAAGCATACCTCACAGTAGTTGGTTTGAAAAAAGAGTTTGAATACCCTTCAGTTTGGAGCGACAATATATACTTCTCGGTATAAAGACAAAGTGGAGAACAAAGTACCTGGACCACCACATATTTATAAAGGGCCCTCGGGCATATGAAAGGTCACACCCCTCCCCAACCGGTAGATTTGTCCTAAATCAAACAGTCAAGATCGAATACCCTTTCGTTTAGTGCACACACATCCAGGAAACCCTAAAGAAGTACTTGAGGTTCTAGAATAATCCATTTTCCATTATTTATTATTTATTTTTATAAATTTTTATTATTTATTCACTAAATCTTTTTGGATAATATTCACCTTTTTTGAAAAAGCCAAATACCCCCCTCGGTATTCCTTATTACTCATTTAAAACCGAATACACTCTCGGTATTCCTTATTACTCATTAAACCGAATACCCCTCTCGGTATTTCTTATTACTCATTTAAAACCGAATACCCCTTTGGTATTCCTTACCATTATTTGTTGAACCGAATGCCCCCCTCGATATTTCTTCTTTTCCACAACACTGAACACCCTTTCGTTCAAATATTTCCTAAATTTTTAAGCCCTCAAATCGTACCTCTCTGGGCTTAGGGGACTAGTGTACCGGATAAGCGAACTAATAGGCCCTATGCATAGAAAAAGGAAATCGAATACCTACTCGGCTAGCCTGAATCAGTATCTCTTCAAGTTTAAAAGATAAAACAACTTAATTAAGGATAATAATTAAAATATTATTTAAATCATGAAAAGGGCCAAAAGTCAAGGCTGACTCAGGCCCATTAGCCCATTACAGTGCCTATAAAAAACAGGTAAGATAAGCAGGTAAGGCATTGACTTTTCATTATTAAACACCATTTATTACTCTGGATCGGATCCTAACTTCAGCATCAGAGTGCCTTTTGCAGGTACCCTCCCACGTCAGCAATCGTCTGAAGGGTGTCAGATTAGGAATTTGAAGACTACTGTTTCTTTAGCAGGAACAAGAAGCTTAATGATAAGGGAGAACTAATGGTCATGTTGGGGTATCATGCAATAGGTGCTTAGTTAGAAAATGATACAAATTTTTAGAATAGTAGTTTAGAACAATATTAAGAACAATTTAGGAAAAATTATTTGTACGCTTTACTTATAAGATAATTTTAGATATTATAGTTCTAAAATATTGTAAATATTATAATATTAAACAACCCAAACAAAATGGTGGAGGATATTTATAAATAGGCATGTTGTCTCATTGTAAATGTCAAGAAGAAGTAAGCAAGCTATCAATTCTCTATATCTTAAATGTCTTAATTAAAATTCTTCAACTATCATTTTTCAACTATTCCAACTAACATATTTCAACTATTTTATGCACTACCTACATTAACTACCATCAATGGAATTAGAGCTATGTTCAGTTATCTACTGGGCATAAAAATATTATCATATTATTCCAAAATTAAAATAAACCACTTTCAAAAAAAATTTAACCCATGCCTAGCACTACACAACCATTATCTCTCCTTGTCCCCATCTTCAATGGTGAAAATTAAGATTTTTGGAGCACAAAAACAAAGACATATATTCACCTTCCAAGATTTGTGGGATATTGTAAAAGAAGGATTCATTACTTCAACAAATATCTTATATTTTACTACAGCTCAAAGAAAAGAACTAAAGGAAACTAAAAAAAAAAGATTTGAAGGCCTTATTTACTTTACAACAAGTTGTGACTGATACAATTTTTTTTAAAATAATAGGTGAGCACACTGCAAGAGGAGTTTAAAGGAAGCGAAAAGGTACGCATTGTAAAAATCCAAACTCTACAGCAAGAGTTTGAATTATTATAAATGAAAAAGTATGAAACTGTAAAGGATTATTATTCTAAAATAAAAGAAATAATTAACCAAATGAGAGCTTACAGGAAAATATTCTTGACAAGAGAGTTGTTGAAAAAATAATAATCATTGTTCCCCGTGAATATGATTCAATTGTGACAATTATTGAGCAAACAAAGGATCTATCTACTCTACCAGTGATAAAGTTGGTAGGGCCCTTTGAACCTTATAAGCAAAGGTTAAAAAGATATGGTGAGGACTCAATTGAAAATGTCTTTCAAGTAAAACTCAAATTATGGTATTAGAATAAAGGGGATAAAGGAAGAAAGAACAATGAAGAAACTTCTAGAAATAAAGATAATTTTAGAAATTTCTCTGGAAATAATCAAGATAAATATCCTACATTAATAAATCCATATTTTAATAGGTTTTTAATTAGTTTTCTATGTTATTTTTTTTATAGAAAAAGGTAATTTGGAAGTTAAAAACTACACAAAAATATATAGTTATTCAATAAAGTTAATTTTTGTCTTTAGTAACTTAAATTGTTTGGATTTAATAAAATTATGATGTAATTTTGTTGTTGAACTAGGTTTGCAGGAGATTATAAGCAAAAACAAATGAGTTATAGGATTTAAAAGGTCAATTAGGCTGAGCATTGTTGCTTTTAACACAAAAAGTGAATACTTTAGATGTTTGGAATTCAATTGAGTGCTGGGTGTGACTACTATTGGCGCAAAAAGTGACTACTTGGAGGCTATTTTAGAAAAACATGTTGAGCGTGATCACTATTTAGACAAAAGGTGGTCATTCCAAAGCTTGAATAAAAGAGACAAGCTACGCATTATCACTATTTCCATGAAAAGTGATTGTTCTAAAGAGGGCGTAAGGAATGAAGCTTGAGCGTGGCTTCTTTCTGTGCAAATAATGACACGAGCAAACCTTAAAAATAATGACCGTGCAAAATGTTGTTAGTAGGAATGACCTATATGTTACTCCTTTTCTCAAAAAAAGTGACAACACCAGAAGCGCGGGAATGTTATAAAAAGCTAGAAACTTAGAATTTTTGAATCTTTTCTTGTTTTTTTCTTTTCCACACTCTTAGAGAGTTAGATAGACAGATGATTGGGGGCGAATTTCAAGGCTCAAATCTAGGGGAATCAAGCTTGGGACTTGGATTCATGGAGTTCTTCCTTACCTTCTCTTCTACTATTTCTTCCTTTCTTTCTTTGATGAACATGTTCTTATATCTTTTTGAGTAGGGATTGATGGATCCGATTTAGATATTATAAATTGATTGTGGATCTAAATTTTAGACTTTGATTGTGTTGAACATTTAATTCTATCCTTAATGCAATTCTTGGATTAACTATTCAATTGAATTAAACCTAGAGGATTTTCATCAATGGAAGTTGAGTTAATTTCTTAGATATGAATTGAATGTCAAGGTTATTGATATCTTAGGGATGAGCATTCATGATCTTGTGATCTCTTAATTTCTAATACTTAATACAATGTTTGATTGATTTACACCTAAGAAATTAGGGTAGTTAATTGAATATTAGGATCATTGAGTCAAGAAATTGAACTTTGATTAATCTAGTGAATTGATCATCAATCAATTAAAAAACTGAGTTCAAATCTACTTTAGTTTTGCAATTGAAAAAGAGGTAAAATTATTCCTAACTCTATTTACATATCACCTCATTTCTAAACTTTGCACTCTGTTTTGCTGTTACTTTCTAATTTTACTACACTTTATTGCTTTTGTCTTCAAATGTTCAAAACACCCCAAATTTCGTTTAGCTTAAATAATTATTGATTTGTGGGGTTGTAATTAAAAGAACTAATTCTTAAGAACCATACTTGGGGCTCAAATGAATTCTAAATTTTATAACTTGTTACAACTACACTAGTACATTTGCTAGTTAGTAAGGTGATATACATGCGGCATCTGTAATAGGACAAATCATGCTAAAGAAGAATGTCGATATCGTGGAAAGCCACAATGTCGATATTGTAGGAAATTTGGATACGTGAAAAAGTATTATTGCAACAAAAACAAGTATCAATCAAATTTTTTTAAGAGTATTATTGAGAACAACATCTTTTCTATGCTATCAAAGATTCCAATAATGAAACAAGTGGAAATTGATACTTGGATAACAATTGTAGCAATCACATAACCAAAGATATAAATATTTCTGAGGATATAGAAAAATCCATTAAAGTGAAAGTTTGAATGAGGAACGATACTTTTGTTGAATCAAAAGTCAAAGGCATTATTATGGTGGGACAAAGAAAGGTACGAAACTTATTATTAATGTCTTACTGGTTCCCAATTTCAAAGAAAATCTCTTGAGTATTGGTCAAATGATGGACAAAGGTTATTCTCTCCACTTCAAAGGGGACACATGTAAGATATATGATAGTAAAAAGTAAGCGATTGGCGAAGCAAAGATGGAGAAAAGAAATAAAATTTTTCCAATAAGCGCTAAACAAGGTGCTAACATTGCTATGAATGAAGAAATTGATACTTCATGGCTTTGGCATCGAAGATTTGGCCACATCAATATTCATGCGTTAAAGCTGTTATATCAAAAGAATATGATGAAGGATCTCCCATGTCTAGAAGAAAATAATGAAGCTTGTGAAGGATGTCTTTTTGGCAAGCAACAGCAGCTGTCGTTTTGTACTGAGAAAGCTTGGAGAACAACAAATTTATTGGAGCTTATTCATACATATATTTGCAGACCAATGTGGATACCATCACTTCATAAGAACAATTATTTTATCCTTTTCATCGATGACTTTTCTAGAATGACTTGGGTCTACTTCATCAAAGCAAAATTAGAAGTCTTTGAAATATTCAAAAAGTTTAAGGCCTTTGTTAAGAAGCAAAGTGGTAAACAGATCAAATTATTAAGAAGTTTATACTATTATTTACAAACTTAACATATGTCCAACTAAAGTTGTCTAAGATAAAACTCCAATTAAAGCTTGGAGTAGGCAAAAATATCAGTAAAACACCTAAGGGTTTTTGGATCTATTTGCTATATACACATTCCAGAAGAAAAGGACACAAACAAGAAGATAAAATTGTACAAGGTATCTTCTTGGGATATAGCAAACAATTAAAAGAATATCGAGTCTATAACTTGCAAATCAAAAAGCTCACTATTCGTTGAGATATTGTAGTTGATAAAAGGTTTAATTAGAAAAATGTTTCTATATGAATGTTGCAACCTCAAGAAATTGAAGAAGTCTCAAGTGAAAGATTTCCATCCCAACAACAAGTTTCCTCACTAGAGTATACTCCAAAATGAGTTAGATATTTGGTGGATATATACGAGACTTGTAACATGGCTACAACTAAACTCAAGAGCTTTGAAGCAACATAAAAATAAGAAATAGGAGCTAGTAGATTGCCCTATAGATAAAGATATCATTAGAATGAAATAAGTCTATAAGAATAAGTTTAATCCGATGGCACCATACAAAAGTACAGCGCAAAGTTAGTAGCTAAAGGATACTCACAGCAACTTGGAGTTGATTACAATGAGACATTTGCTCCAAATGCCTGCCTGGATATTATAAGAACTCTAATTGCTCTTGCTACTAAAAAAAGATGGAACATTTATCAACTAAATGTAAAATCTGCCTTTCGTATACTACGCCAAAAAGGAAATGTTAGAGCAGTTCTATTTTAATTTAGAGATCGTTTAAAATCGCTCTAAAATCCTACGCTATTCAATATGTTGCATTTAATAGAGTTGTTAAATAACCACTCTTAAATGTTAATATTGGTGGAACAGCTCTCACAAAGTGGATGTTGCTTAGCCGCTCTCTAAAATATAAATATGAACTGGGAATTTGAAATTTGAAAATTTTCTCTTTATGACTTTTCTATTACAAACTAAAATTAATTTATTGTTACATTTAAATTTGAATTCATATGTTTTCCATTCGAAATTTCTTCATTTTTATTGCAAATCAAAATTGAAACTTAAGTTTGTATGTTGTGTTAACTAAATAGTTCATATCTTTATGAACCAAACATAAGTAAGCAGAGAAGAAAAGAATAAATTAGTAGGATGGATCACTATTAATAGAGAGAAAAAGAAAGTGTAACATCCTTATTTTTAATCAACATAATAACAGTATAAAATTAGAGAAAATTCAGAATAACATAAATTTAAATCTAAAAGACCTGAATAATAAGGCATTAGTCTTTAAAACTGGTTAAGAGAACATCAAATAATATGATTATATTTTTCATAATGTACAGTAGATATCACTACCTCCAAATATACATAATAGTTATCAAAATACATTAGGACCATTCATTTACATTTACATTTACAAATACTCAAAATAGTAATGGTCTTAATGAGCAGTCTACCCACCAATGACTAAGTGACACTAGTCTTCCCCATGCCAACCCTCTATCATGGCTAGGTCTTCAGAATCCAGCTCGTCATCTGAGCTAAGGTACAATTCACCCGGATCGGCAATGACCTGAGTGCCCGTAATCTGCTCGATCGTCCATCGCGATGATATTTTGGAATGGTCATGATCATGGTACGTGACCATATATGTTACTATTGCTGGGGTTCTCTCAGTGCTAAAAAAGATATAAATACAGAGGGTATGATGGATTCAATGCACAGACAAATCAAAAGGGATGTTAAAAGCTAATTCCAACTCCATCATAACTACCTCACTAGGTATTTCACTATCATAAACAAGAATTTTAAAGTAACTAAGTCTCTGGTACTCGCCAAATACATTATTTACATTATCTATTACTGAACTATCTACTACTCTCATTTCCTCTATAGGTGCTGTCATCTGAATTCCCTAAAATGGTTACGTAAGGATGAGTCTCTACATTCATTACCAAGCATACATACACAGAGAATTCAATAATACAGATAAAACATTCAACATGCATCATATAACAATTCAGTTATGCATCCAAATTATGTTTATCTCTATTTATCCTTTCAATACTCATTTCCATATTCAATTCCATTCTCAATTACATTGTCATTTCCACTACCCCTGGGATCCTTCGAGGTCTTCCTTAGCATAGATAGTCGTTAGATAGCCGTAGCTACATGGATACAATGTGTGTCGACTCGACCCCTTTTAGCAAAAGCATGGTTAGGAGTATTAATCAGGAAATAAGTGTGAGGCCTGTGATGCTCCTACTTTCATTTGTGTTGCACAATTCAAGAGGAGCATCCACCACCCTCATTTTCCCAAGACTTCTCAGTCTTCTCCATCTTCCACACTCCCAATGTACTTCTGAACTATCTATACTCGTCCTTATCATATTCCTTTTTATCTGTATTTTCTCATTTCATCTCTATATTTTCCATTTTGTGTTTACTAATATATTATTCACACCTTTATCTCTCTATTTTACTCTAGTTTCATTATTATATCATACATCATTCAATCATTGCCAAGAGTTAATCCTCTCGGACTCAGTCCACCACATAAATCCATATACACTCAAATAAATGATCATACACTTCATCAAATACTATAAAACATGCTTCAAACATAACAAAAACACATTGTCATCCAAAATACACTCAAAATCATGCATTTCATCACAACCTTTTCATGAATACAAACATAACACTTTATTGGTAACAAAATAGAGCTCTCTTTACCTTGAAATGAAGATTTAGTAAAAGGTTTTTGCTCAAAATGTAAGATTCTTCCTAAATATCACAAGAGACCTCATTTAGAGAAGGAGAATCAAGAAAATAACCAAAGGAATGGAGAACCAAGCTTCAAAAACTTACCAAAGAACAAGGAAAGTGAAGTTCCAAGCTTTGATCGGAGAAGAGTTGGGGTTTTCCAAGGATTTGCTGAGAAAATGAGGAGAGAAGTCAAAGGGAACGTATAGGAGTCGTGACTTGGATTATAATCCAAGTTTCTTAACTTGGAAACCCTTAAATACCCCTCAACTCGCGACATTCTCACTATAGCGATGAATTCTCGCTACAGCGAGACTTTTTCTCACTACAGCGAAAAAACCAGATAAAATTGCACTTTGTTGTCTGTCATTCTAGCTACAGTGAGAGCATCTTCGCTACAATGAGAAGATTCTAACTACAGCGAGAGAGCACCAGAATGCTTATTTTTAGATGCTGATTTCTCGCTACAGCGAGACACATCTCTCTGCAGCGAAAAATCTTGCAACTCACACATCTAAAACTCTCCTAATTTCAAGCAACATGCATTAACAACTCACATCAAGTATAAAATTAATAATTAATAAAGTAGGGATGTTACAGAAAGAATAGAACTTACAGATGTGAAAAAGACCAAAAAAAAAATTCAACTTTGTTAGTGTATAGAAGTCGTGAAGTATAGATTAGAGAGTGATTTAATGCTAACTGCTCTCAAAAATATGCATTTAAGAGTAGTTCAACGCTAACCACTCTAAAAAATATATATCAGAGAGCAATTCTCTATGAATCACTCTTAGAAGTATACATTAGAGAGTGGTTCAACATTAACCGCTCTTTAAGTGTATTGTTACAAAGTAATTTCTACTAATCACTATCTAAGTTAACGTTCCAAAAGCTTATTTTTGCCGTAGTGGTAATGGTACTCTTCAAGAAGAGATTTATGTGGAGCAACCATAAGGCTTCATAAGCGAAGGTAATGAAGGCAAAGTACTAAGACTGAAAAAGGCCTATATCGATTGAAGCAAGTTCCATGAGCATGATAGCGTAGAATCGATAAATACTTTATGGATCAATGATTCAAAAGGAGAAAAAGTGAGCCAACTTTATACACCAAGTTTCAAGGTCAGTATGACATACTCATAACCTCCTTGTATGTAGATGATCTTATCTACACATGTAACAATATGGAGATGATAACTAATTTTAAAGAAGATATGATGAAAACCTTCGAAATAAGCAACCTTAACTTGAAAAGAACTACTTCCTTGGAATAGAGGTTAAAACAAAAGAAAGAAGTTATATTTTTCTGACAAAAGAAATATGCTAAAGCACTGCTCATAATATTCAAGATGAATAACTGTAAGACTGTTGATACTCCACTAGTGATAAATGAGAAATTGAAGAAAAATAATAGAGCATCAGAAGCTGATGCATCACACTACAAAAGTTTGATTGGAAGCTAACTATATCTCAAAATCACACTGCCAGACATAATGTATGTTGTAAGTCTTCTTTCAAGATTCATGCAAAGTCCAAGGCAAATTCACTTTGGAATAGCAAAAAGAATCTTAGATATTTACTAGGCACTAAGAAGTATAGTATATAGTACCAAACCATGAGTAATTCAAAGCTACTTGGCTATACCGATAGTGATTGGGCAAGATCGTTCGATGACATAAAGAGCACGTCTAGTTATGCCTTTTCATTAGGATCAAGAACAATTTCTTGGGGTTCGAAGAAGCAAGCAACATTAGCACAATCAACAACAAAAGCAGAATATGTGGCAACTACTGAAACTACAATTCAACGATATAGTTGTGAAAAATACTTGAAAAAATGAGAGAAAAACAAAATGAGTCTACTACAATCTGTTGCGACAACAAATCAGCTATAGCAATAATAAAGTATCGAGTGCATCATAGCATAACAAAAACACATAGCAATCAAATATCACTTCATTAAGAAAGCAAAAGGAACTAAAGCAATCAAGCTCGAGAACTGAAGAACTAAATATCAAGTTATAGACATTTTTACTAAAGCATAAGCAAGACCAAAATTTGAACAACTATGCTTGGAGTTATAGAAATTTGCATCAAGGAGGAGTATTAGAAAATGATACAAATTTCTAGAATTGTCTAGAACAATATTAAGAACAATCTAGGAAAAAACTATTTGTATCTTCTATTTAAAAGATAATCCTAGATATCATAGTTCTCGAATATTATAAATATTATAATAATAAACCATCTAAATATGATGGTGGAGGATGCCTACAAATAGGCATGCTAGCTTATTGTAAATACTAAGAAGAAGTAAGCAAACTATCAATACTCCATCTTTTGAGTGTTTTAATCAAACTTCTTCAACTATCATTTTTCAACTATTCCAATTAACATATTACAACTATCTTACTCATCACCTACATTAAATACCATTAAAGGTTGTTTGACCCATGTATAAAGACGATTGTGATCAGTAGTAATGTAGTGTTTAATGAAAGTAAAAGATGGGATTGAAACACTTGTTCAGACAATAGTAGAAGTAAGGTGTGTTTCAATTCTATGGGAGAGGAAAAGAAAAGAGATAATATCGTGGTAGAAATTCACATTAACAGACCCAAAGAACTAGGCTGCTACACCAAAACTGCATAATTATAAGGTACTTTCTGAAAAGAAAATCATAACTGAAAGATACTTAGTATATCTAGCTTTGCTTGTCAAAATTAAACTAATCAACCTTAAGCAGGTTGTTAATAGTCCAAGGTGAATAAAAGCCATGGAGGAAGGGTTAAAAGCTATTGAAAAGAATATTCAAACCTAAAGCTAGTTTGACTTCCCCAGCAAATAAGGTCTATTAATTTGAAATGAAACTATAAAGTCATTTCTTAAGAGACTAAGTGACTAATGAAAAATTGGAGTTAATATAATATAGCACTGAAAATTAAGTAGTCGATATTATAACAAAAGGTGTAAATTATGACAAGTTGTAGGAGCTTTGTGATATGCTAGAAATTATGTCTTTATCTAATCTAAATTAAAGGAGAGGGTTATGATTTAATTCAGATTGGTTCAGTTAGTTTGAGTTTCTTGTAAGTAGTTTTTCATATATGTTTGCCTTATTCTATAAATGTAATACAATTGTTAGTCATTTGGGGTGGGTAGCTATGAGAGAGACAGTGGGTGAAAGTGAGAGAGAGAAAAACTGAAGAGCGAAAGTGGGACTAAGGGGTCTTCGAGAAAGGTGAAGGAGAGAGAGGCAAATAGTATTCCAAAAAACTTTTTGCCACGATATAACGATGGTTCTAAAAGAAAAAATATTAACTTTGGAGGATACTTAGGGAGCATTTTTAAAGAGTCTATCTCATTCTTTTTCTCTAACTTCCTAGGAAAGACTACAATGGAGAAAATTTGGAGGAAGTTCTAATGATGGGGCAAAGTGATTGATGTGTTTATCCCATCCAAAAGAGACAGATACAGGAAGTCCTTCAGATTTGTTCGATTCGTAGAGGTAAATGATCAAGTTAGGTTGGAGAAAAACATACAACACGTGTGGATTCAAGTGATGAATCTGAATGTTAATACTTCACAATACAATCAGAACGAAAATCCAGGAAAGGGAATGAAGACAAGACAAAATACTTGGATAGCCAAGAATAGAGACGTAATAAGGCAAAGATCTTTTGCGAAGGTGGTGGTCGGGAAGAACAAAGAGAGTCCTAAACAAAGGAAAGAAGTGTGGAATTAATGTGGGGAGAAGATGTTTGAGAAAATTTTTCTCTTTAATCGCAAATTAGGTCGATTTGAACTAGAAACAACGATCAATGAAGACATCATTAAAAGACTTAACAAAGCATATGTGGGTAAGGTGCATTACCCACACAAAATAGCCTCTTTACAAGAGAAATTCAACAATGAAGTATTACTTTCAATCAAGGTTACGCCTATGGGGATGGACCTTGTATTACTGGAATCAGAGAATGAAGGGGAACCTATTGAATCTATAGTTAACTCTAGAGTTTGGCTAAGTAACTGGTTTTCGAAAGTCTATAGCTGGTACACAAGAGCAGTGACATAAGCATTACTCATGGATTCAATGTTTCAGGATTCCAGCTCATGCATGGAATTAAACGTTTTTTTCACCAATTGGTGAGGTCATATGAGATATTATGTGACATGGACCAACCCACTACACCTAGAAAAAGGCCTGATGTTGCGAGATTGGTCATACGCACTACATTGCCAAATCTTATCAACTATGTAGGAGAAGTTAAAATTAATGATGAATATTTCTCTATAAGAGTAATAGAGGAAATGATGGAGGATTTTTCTTATTCAAGTAGCAAGGTGTGGATGGAATCATTGTCTTAAGAGGAGGAATCAAAGGGAGAAAGGATGTCGAAGGAGACAAGGGGTTGGCTAGAGTCATATGAGGAGAATAATGACACTAACCAGAGATATAAGTGAATTCCAACGAGAACTTAGTACCAGAACCAACAGATGGACTAGTGTACAATGAAAATAATATCCAGGGGGAGAAGGAGAATAGTGGAACGTTGGTGATAGGATAGTTCCCTAGGGCAGCGAGCATTGATGAAAAGGCCATGTCAGTAGATGAAGAAGTAGATAGACTAACCGAGAAAGAGGAAGAAGGAAGGAAGACTATACAAAAAGGATGTTAGTAAAAGGGGTTGATGACGGTGGGTTTCTCAGAGGCAGAAAAGAACGGTACACTAGATATACTCATGAACACCTATAAGTCAAGAAGGGAAAGAAGTAGTTGATTGACAGGTTAGCTTTTAGTGGGACAATAGTTACAAAATTTCAAAAAATGAAAAGAACAAGAAATTGGACAAAGACAGGATCGGGGAACTATGGCATGTAATCTTAAGGCGTCATTGATCAATTGGATTTTTATAACCTTATTTCCTTTCATTCCTAGCTCATTAATCCTCTTTTGTACCTAATTGGTTTGAATTGGATCATTTTATGATATTTGAATTTTATTTGGGCTTTATTTAATTTTTCCAGTATTTGGCAAATTCTGATACTATTTTGGTTTCTGGACCATATCTTGAGTTGTAGAACTCATTTTATTGTGATTCTTGATTTGTAGGAAAGCTAAGAGAAAGATACACAATTCTTATGAGAGGTCAGAACCCAATTCTGATATTAAGAAGCTGAAACTGGGCCTGGAAAAAGTCGAAACGATGCACTCACGATTTCTGACCTTGGTGCAGTATTTGGGCCATATCTCAGTCCACAGATGTCCGTTTAAGCCCATTGTAGTTGCGTTTTGAAGCTAACATCCAGGGCTATAATTTCTCTTCATATCAGAAATTGAATCAAATAGATTTTCATTGCCAAAAATAACATGCAATATCTTCACGGATTCAGCATGGATTCTGGGCAGCAATTACAAGCATAACTTTCCTTCCAAAATTCAAACTTGAACAAATAAGGATTCCAGAGACAGCTATTAAGTAGAAGATTAATGTAATTGAATAAATATTAATTAGTTTTTACGTTTTGACCCTTAAGAGCCTTATTTAAATTTAAGGCAGCAAGCTGTAAAAAGGGGGTTGAGACATTAGGTTAGATTAGGTTTTTGTTTTAGGGTTTTTGTTTTCTTCTTCTTTTTCTCTTTCGTTTTTACCTTTTGTTTTCCTCCATTAATGGAGGCTTAGACTTTCATTTAGTCCAAGGATTGAAAAAGGACTGAGACACTCTTGAGGATCGGTTTCGTAATTTATTCAACAACAAATTCAGTTTCATCTCTTCGTTTGGATTGATAATTGTGCAGTTATTTGATTATATATTATTAGGTTGATATATGTAAATAATTTTTGAAGGAGTTTGAATTAGATTTTCAAGTTTGAGATCTAAGATTAATGGCATTGGTGAATTAAATTAACATAAATCGATTAGGTTCTAGAGGTTTCTAAACTTTGAGCAAATTGTGTGTTAATCGAATGCATGAGGGTTCTCGTGTGAATGCTTAATTTGAATTGAGGTTTCATTCGAATTTAATGTTAACAACTAATTTGTTGGTTGATGCATTTTCTTGAAATCCGGTGATAGAGTGGTCGTAGTTCTTATAATTTCTTGGATTAGAGTTTTTAATTCTTGTTAACTTTTGATTCTAATTAGTGTTATTCTATAAATCAAACTCCCTTTAATTTTATAATCGTATAACGTTATCATCGTTGGGAGACAACTCAGATTGCACCTCTTACTATATAAATTTTATGCAATTCAATTTTAAATAATTTGTCCAAGCGCGACACTCGCGATCAGTCATTACTGTCCCAAAAAGCAAAAAAGAGGTGGCACAAGGAAGGCGATGTAAATTCTAAATATTTTCATATGTGCATAAAAGCAAGGTACCGTGGTAATAACAGAGTGGCAATTAAAAGTGGTGATTTATAGTTGGAAGAAGTGGATGGTTGTGCGACGTGCTTTTGAGTTGGTGTCTAACATTAAGATTAATTTCTATAAGAGTGAGTTGGTTGGTATAAACGTTGATCAAGACTTTCTTCTTCAAGCTTCCAATTTCCTTCATTACAAAGTTGATACAATCTTATTTAGATTTTTGGGAATTCCCGTGGGGCCAATCCAAGGCGCATGGATATTTGGAAAAAGTTGATTGAGGCGTTAAGAGAAAGGTTGAAAAGTTGGAAGAATAGATTTATATCAATGGGGGGAAGAGTGATGTTGTTGAATGTGGTGCTCAATAGCATCTCAATCCACTACATCTTATTTTATAAAATGCCAAGGAAAGTAGTATTAAGGTTTATTCGTATCCAAAGGAACTTTTTATGGAGAAGGGTGAAGGATACAAAAAAAAAAAAAAAATACCTTGGGTGAGATGGGAGGAAGTGTGTAAAAGTAAAGAGGAGGAAGGACTTGGAGTGAAACATATTGAATGGTTGAATTGGGTATTACTAGAAAAATAGAATTAGAGAGCGTTGGAGAATCAAAAGTGCTTGTGGATAGATATTCTAAAAGTATGACACGGTCCTTTGTTTGCTACACCAAATATTCCATTGAGAAATCCTAAATTTTCAACCTGGTGGAAGGATATTTGAAGAGTAAGTTACCTTGCAAACAATTGGTTTGTAAATAGTGTGAAGAAAGTATTAGGATATGGATGGAATATGAGCTTTTTAGGTAAGGTGTGGCTTGGTATAGATAGTTTTGAGTCCTTCTTTCCAAGATTGTATGCTTTGGCACTAAATAAAGAGAGTGTGGTGTCGGATAATGGTTTTTGGTTAGAGGATAGATGGGTATGGAGGATTCGATGGAGGAGGGAACTTAGACCATGGAAGGAGGAGGTTGCTACTAACCTTTTTATTATTTTGCAGAATTATCAACCACATCAAAACACTTTGGATAGATGGATTTGGATGAGTGATATGATTAAAGGTTTTTCTATGAAATCCGGGTATTGTACTATACAAAGCAATGTGGATGCAGGACCAAATTTTAACATTTTAATTATTTAAATTTTGAATAAGGTATGGTGTTGTTGGGTTCCTCATAAAGTCCAAGCGTTTATATGGCAAGTGATCCATGACTCTTTTCCCTCCAAAGCTAATCTTATTAGAAGGAGACTAAATTATATTTTAGAAAATGAAAGATGTGTTTTTTTTATAAAAGAGAGGTAGAGAATACCGTTCATTATACTCATATTCTTCCTTAGTATACAGAAGGCTATTGGTTTTTCTGAGCTCCTACTGGATAAGAAACAATGGAAAGTCACTTTGGTTATTTAGAGCTTGACATTGTGGTGTATTTGGAAGCATATAAATGAAATTATTTTTTCTAATTGTGAATTGAATGCCCTGAAAGTGTTAGAGATGATTAAATTGAAGACATGACAAACTCTTGCTGCTCGTACTAAAATAGTTTGTTTCTTATTTCTTGCTTGGTGCTTTAAACCCATTCTTACCATGGAGTTGCTCTTTCTTGCATGATGACAGAGAGCTATTACTTCATAGCATACTTTTCTTCTTATTACATAGGAGAAGGTTAGGTCTATGAGAGATTGCTTTTTTTTAGATTGATCTGAGAGACTTATTATATTGTGCTTAATACTTGTAGATATGGCTATGCACCTCTAGTGCTTAATGAAGGAAACTTTTTTGCTTATAAAAAAAACATAAAAAAATTCAATTGTTAGTCGTGTATAATTCATTACATAATCAATATCAGTTTTCTAGCTTTTCTTTGTAAGTGTATTTTACTACAATTCAATTCTAACAGAAAGGGTGCAGGGGGTTATTCTTCAAACTTCTTAGCAGTAAAACTGACCCATGAAAATTTTGCCATTGCTTTTTCCACTTTTTTTTGGGAAATTTTGGTTGATTAGCAGGATGGATTATTTTTCGCACAATATTTTTCACGGCACATATCACAGTTGTTATCAAATGCGTCATAGAATATTTTAAACAAAATATGTTGTTAACATTTTTCTAATTATCTGCCGTTGCAACAACAAAAATATATAGTCATGAAAATTGTCCAATAATTTACTTTTTACCGTCACACTAATATTATTTCTATCATTGGATTCTATGTTTTATAGTTCTAAGAGGAAGGGAAAAATTTTATTTATCATTTTGAGACGTAAGTATATAAATAAAAAGGTAAACTTACCTGAGATTATTTTAAATAAAATGAACTTAAATAATGTGAAGATAAAAAAGAACTGTTCTTTAAAATGTAATTATATTTTGACACTGTTAACGGGTGTGAGAAAGAGAGACTAAAAAAAAATAAAAGATGTATTGGGTAATGCGACATGAAAGGAAAGAAAAATACGAAGAGATTGTAAATGAAAATGAGATATAAGAGTAATAGATTTTAAAAGTACTATAAATTTATTAGCTTCAACTTATAAATTTGAGTTTAAGTATTTAAAATTTTAAATATTTATTAAAAAATTATTTATCACATTTTTAAATACTTAATAAAAAAATGATTATTAATGTTTTTTAAATACAGTAGACGACAAAAAAATGATTTAAAAAATTGAAGCGGGTTGGTAGCCTTAGCTTTGTAAAATGACTAATAAACGAAACAGTGTTGACTTCATTTGCATTTGATCGAACCCATCACCCATGTCTTCTTCATCGACTAAGTCGAATCCCCAAATGATTCACGACGTGTTCCTGAGTTTCAGAGGGGAAGACACGCGCAGCAACATCGTTTCTTACCTCTATTCTTCACTCTCAAATGCAGGAATAAACACTTTTTTTGACGATAATATCATCAAAGGACAAAGATTGTATCAGGAACTCTGGCGAGCAATTGAAGGGTCCAAGATATCTATCGTTGTCTTCTCGAAGAACTATGCTGAGTCTAGTTGGTGTCTTGAAGAATTGGAGAAAATCATGGAATGTCACAGGAATATGGGTCAGGTGGTTATACCCATATTTTACTATGTTGATCCGTCCGATGTAAGAAAACAAAAGGGTAGTTTTGGAGAAGCCTTGGAAAGACTTGCAGAAATGTATTCACGGATGACAGATGAGTTGTTTCGTTGGACAATTGCACTCACCGAAGCTGCTAATTTGGCAGGTTGGGATGTCAAGAATTCCAGGTAAATAATCTTGATTTTCTTTAGCCTTTTGTTTGAGAATGTTGAAGAAGTTAATTATAATTCTAAGTACTTGAACATAAATAAAAAGTTTAAAAACTTATCCAACAGATTATTAATTTTTCCTTGAATACATTATTAGCATAATAAAATACATATAAACGAAAATGCAATAAACAAAAGACTCTTATTTTTTATGGGGGCCACACACAACAACAGAACCTAGGTCTTCTCATTATTATCACTCTCTTTGCACTAACAACTTCATCAAACGCATAGGTCTTCTCCTCCCAAGACCTAACTATGTACCTTAAATGTTATTCTCATTAACAGCTACAAGTTTTTAACATAGATCATAAAAAATCATTCCCAAAATATTTATCATGATTAATCATCTTCAAACAATTTAAATAGCTGCTACTTTCACAATCTCGTGAATATAATTATGTTAACTAAATAAAATTCATTTCATAAAAATTTTAGAAGGATCAAGAATTAATATAACGGCTTGGTTTCTCAAGAAATAAAATTTATACAATAATATTGAGATAATACAATTAAAATTATAATCATAAAAATTTATAAAATAAATTACTTTAGTTATTGTTTCTTTGCAACATTGATTAACTAATTAACTCCCTCTATTAGACTATTCTAAAACTGCAAGAGAAGTAATTTGAATACCAATAATATTCGACGTCATAAATAAGTTAAAAGATAAAATGTTCGATATGAAAACATGCCGAAAACTAAATTTTTCAAACCTTTAAACTGTGAACATACCTCTCAAATCTTTGAATTATGAACATATCTTAGGACACTTAAATAGAAATTTTCTTCAGAATGGGCGACACTCCTTACTCCTCTCTAACTCAAAAAAATTATCCAAAGCTATCTGGGTAAAAAAGAAAAACAAATGATTATAAAAGTTTCTCCAAAATATTAAAAGGATGAATCAAAGGAAGGTAATGGAAGCTCACATATAAAGGTAGGTGCGGTGAGAAATAGAGAGAGTGTTTCTGTGTTATAACCTTCTTTTCTTTTCTTTGTTTTACAAAACTTACACGCACACATATGAAAGTATTGAATTGAATCATGTAACATTTTAAAATGATCATTGAAAAAGTTTTTCATCTTGACCATCGTTGTATGGTTAAGATTTACTTTCCTCACCTCATGCTAGTCAGATCATTTCCCTATATATGCATATGTAGATATAGGAATATTTCAATTGGTATCGATCTGTATGTATAATCGTTCTCTCCTTAATACACGCTATATATAGACGTTATAGCAGCATGATAAACTCGTCCATAATGGAAAATGGTATGACAATTAATTGCTTGTATGATTAAAGTATAATTTTAGTTCTTATATATGACATTCTTTTACATCTAGTTCTTGTATGATTAAAGTACAATGATTCAAAAGGCACCCTATTGTTAATTGGAAAATTTATATTATCTCTTGTATTCCAGACAACTTATATGAAAAACACCACCTCTAAATATAAAAAAATTCTAAAGCATATTCAAGAATTAGCCTTTAGATAAGATAATCAAACCTATTGTCAAAAATATATGAAGTGTGGTAAATGGTAAATTAGGAATCTTATCTAGTTTGGTGGGAATTGCAATAGTCCTTGGTGGCACTCCTTCGATCAGCTCTAGTAAACTAGAACTAATCTTAGCTTCATCACAAATCATAATGTTCTCCAAATGTTAACTTTGTAAACTTATCAGCATTTCATTAATTACCCACTTTGATGTGCCTATCTCCAAAGACCACAATATAGTCCTTCCCAATTTCACATTAATGAAAATTGCCCAGAAAGAATAGTTGCATAATGCAGCAAAGGCTCTGTTTTTTGGTCCAAGGCTAGAGACCATTGTCTCCAAGATCAAAGGGTCGAAAGTTAATCTTCACTTGTTATTCATGGTTGCCACTAACCCAACTACAGTTGCACATGCTGAGGTTTGAACACAGAACCTTTTGCTAAATAGATCAATCTCACATATGTGAAAACAATGACTTTGTTTTATAAAACTAGCTATACAACTAATTGAAATATGTTAAATTACTGAAAAGGAAGAGTCAAGGTTATTTTGTGAGAGTATAAATTATTTTAAATGTTGAGAGTAAAAATGGAACGAAATTTAAAGCTTGCCTCCAATCACCTGAATTTCACTTGAAATAGCTTTTCACAAATTAGCTTCCAAAAATTACAACCCCTTTATTTTGTTTTATCAAACAACTCTACTAGTTTATTGAGAAAACTGTAAGCCTGTGTTACTAAATGAATTTCTTATGTTCAATCTTGGCTAGCTTCCAAATGAATGTCCATTACAAACATTTTGGAAACCTTGTTTT
The DNA here is from genome assembly GCA_024086825.1 of Abrus pulchellus subsp. cantoniensis. Taxonomy (NCBI): domain Eukaryota; kingdom Viridiplantae; phylum Streptophyta; class Magnoliopsida; order Fabales; family Fabaceae; genus Abrus; species Abrus pulchellus. The sequence continues at coordinate 22,204,257 of CM044056.1, forward strand.
GAATAGATTCCTCCCCTGAAACTATAATTTGTGTGCCACCCTATGATTTTGTCTTAGTAGAAAACCTTTGAAATTTAGCTAATAATATATAATGATCATCAACTGCTCATATCACCCTTTACAACACCCATGACATCTTGATCATCGACTATTAATATTAGTTGTATAGCGGCTCCACACCCTCCACATGTGGATCATCTAGTATCACTACAGTGCATTTTTTACACTGACCATGAATTCACACCGTGAACTCACTCAGTGACAGTTCATCTACTTGTTTAAGCATTCATCTCTTTATAAACCCTAATTTGCTCATATCCCATTTTATGTGGGACTACTTCACGCTTGATTTCAGCATTATCGAATTCTGGTTCCTCCTGCATCTTCTGCCACATTAAATTGAAAATTAGCTTCACGTATAAGGATATTACTACTTCACTGTGGTACTATACAAATAACTGTCACATCATTTACATCACGCTATTATCATGCTTATAGGTCATTTTCACAGGGACTGAATTGAGAATGAATTCACATATAAGGATCAATTTGAAATATTTTTACATATAAGCACCAAATTGAAAAATGAATGTAACATATTTGGGCTATAGTAATAATTTAGGATTAATTGTACTTTTAATCCCTCCATTATAGTTAATGAGATTTTTGTACCGCAATAAATTTGTCTGTGAATTTAATTCCTTATTTTTTCAGATATTATAGTTAAGTTCTTCTATCACTTTCCTGTCATTTAAAACTATTAAAATTTTCAATATCTGTTCAAAATAGTCACAAATTGAATCAATCAGATCATTCTAAACCTTCTTTTACTCAAAATTCCCCAACAAAACATATAATATTTCAACCAAAATTTAAAAAGATCAAAATTTCCTCCTCTTCAAATCCTAGTCTCACATCCAACAAAATCTGTAAATTTTTATGAACATATTCATAAAAAAAAATATTAAAAATAGATGGGCTTGATTTCCTAAAAAAAAAAATAGTAAGCAAAATTACAAATGGTTGTCTAAACTAAAAGAACTAAAAATATAATTATGCCAATAATTTAATACACAAATAAATAATATTTTTAAGGTATGAGATACTTTAATTGATTGGAAATTACAAATTAACACTCAGAGTTTTGGGTTATATGTAACTTAGTTCCTGAACTTTAAAAAATGCTTATCTTGGCTCTTAGGTTCATTATTTGACTTGTTTATTCAACGGTTAAGGGTAGATGATATATCTAGAGTAAACTAGTTGCAGGTAAGTGACAAGAGATCAGGTCAAGTCAAACTTTTCTTTACACGGTCTTTGCTTATGCATCAAATAATAGGTCTAAACCTGAACTACTTATGTGATGTCAGACATTTTCTAATGCTTCTCCTCAAAGTTTATATAAACATATTCTTTACAATAATTTCTTAAAATAGTCATTAAGTCTATCAGCTAATGTGGATAAAGTTTTAAACAAAGACTAAATGAAAGAGAAGATAAAATTAGGTAAGGTTGTAGTAAAATGAATCAAACATCACGCACAAGTTCAAGTTATTTTATGCAAGTTAGAAGGGCTTTCTTAAAATATAGGAATCAAATACTTACCCCAATTGAAAAGCATTCATTATCTTATAGCTAATCCAAATTGGGCCTACTTTACACTAAGTTAACGATCTTAAGCATTGATAAACACAAGCCTTCAAACAAACCAGTAAATACATAATTTCAAGATGATGATCATGATACATTTACTTGAAAAGACTACGTTGTCATATCCAAAATACGTTTTAGATAGCTGGAAACATAATTTTGTTTAGTTAAATATAAGCTTTAGAAAAGTCTTCACTTGTCGAATACAAGTTAAGTCAAGCAAAATTCAAGCCATTAACAGTTTGCTTCACCTCTTTTATCCTCAGTCCTGTGTCCCAAATATATAGACTATTTATTTATGTTCTTTCTGTTATTAATTGAACAAAAAGTCTAGACTTAAATTTCCATTTCTCACAAGGTATGAATTAATATTTTAATCTTGTAATTGATCTCTCATATTCTTTCTCACTGTATTTTTCCTCTTATATAATTATTGTGACAGGAGCGAAAGCCAAGTAGTGATGGAAGTTGTTAATTTTGTAATGACAAACCTAAACAACACATTATTGTCTATTACGGATTTCCCAGTTGGATTAGAATCTCGTGTGCAACATGTGACTCAATTTTTGGAGCAACAGTCAAGCACAGTTTGTATAGTAGGGATTTGGGGAATGGGTGGACTGGGAAAAACAACGATAGCCAAAGCTATCTACAATGAAATCCATCTCAAATTTGGAGATAGGTGTTTCCTAGAAAATATTCGAGAAGTTTGCAAGGACGATAAAGGTCAAATCCATTTACAAGAACAACTTCTTTCAGATATCTTGAAAACAAAGGTGAAGATACATAGCATTGCAATGGGCATAACTACAATCGAGAAAAGACTTTGTGGTAAGAGGGCTCTCATTGTACTTGATGATGTAACTAAGTTTGAGCAATTAAAATCCCTATGTGGAAACTGTGAATGGATTGGTCAAGGAAGTGTAATAATCATTACAACAAGAGATGTGCGCTTACTTAAAGTACTTAAAGTTCATTATGTCTATAAAATGGAAGAAATGGATGAAAATGAGTCACTTGAGCTTTTTAGTTGGCATGCCTTCAGGGAAGCAAGTCCAAGAGAAGACTTCACTGAACTCTCAAGAAATGTAGTTGCTTATTGTGGAGGACTACCACTAGGTCTCGAAGTCCTTGGATCTTATTTGTTTGAGAGGACTGAACAAGAGTGGAAAAGTGTACTGTCAAAGCTAGAAACAATTCCCAATGATCAAGTTCAAGAGAAATTAAGAATAAGCTTTGACGGTTTAAGGGATCAAATGGAAAAAGATATATTTCTTGACATATGCTGCTTCTTTATTGGTAAAGATAGAGCCTATGTTACAGATATTCTAAATGGTTGTGGACTCCATGCTGATATTGGAATAACTGTTCTCATAGAGCGGAGCCTCATCAAAATTGAAAAGAATAACAAACTTGGAATGCATGATTTATTGCGTGACATGGGAAGAGAGATTGTTCGTGAAAGTTCAACAAAAGAACCTGAGAAGCGTAGCCGATTGTGGTTTCATGAGGACGTAATTGATGTATTAACAAAAAATACTGTAAGAACACTCTACATACAGTTTTGACTTTTGAAGCCTTTCTTGAAAGTTTTAGGCTTTTTATGTGCAGCACATGTGTGGTTAAGCTGCAGCTTTTAAATTATTTCTATAGTGAGCAAAAAAAACAATGGTTTCCCATTTTTTTTTATCTTTCCTTTTAATTGCAGGGGACAGAAGCTATTGAAGGGTTGTCTTTGAAGTTGCATGGTACTGGTAGAGATTGCTTTAATGTTAGTGTTTTTGAGGAAATGAAGAGATTGAAACTGTTGCAACTCCATCATGTGCAACTTGCTGGAGATTATGCATATCTTTCTAAGCAGCTGAGATGGGTCTCTTGGCAAGGATTTCCTTTAAAATACATACCAGACAACTTTTATCAGGGAAATGCTGTTGCGATTGACTTAAAACATAGCAATATTAAACTAGTCTGGAAGCAGCCACAGGTAAATGTTACATGCCATTTTCATTTTAAAGTCTTGAGGTTAATGATGACAATTTTAAGAAATACCAGTTGCTACCATTTCATTTTTCTTGTCTGAACTTTTCTTCAAAATATGTCTTGAAGTTGCTGAGGTGGCTAAAAATCCTCAATCTTAGTCATTCCAAGTACTTGACAATAACACCTGACTTCTCAAATCTACCAAATCTTGAAAAGCTTATTCTCAAAGATTGTCCAAGTTTGTTCAAGGTGCACGAGTCCATTGGAGATCTCCGCAGTCTTCTGCTGATAAATTTGAAGGACTGTAGAAGCCTTAGGAGTCTCCCATGTGTAATGTATAAAATGAAATCTGTGAAAACTCTTATCCTTTCTGGTTGTTCAATGATTGACAAATTAGAAGAAGACATAGTGCAGATGGAATCCTTGACTACACTAATTGCAGAAAATACTGCTGTGAAACAAGTGCCCTTTTCCGTTGTCAGATCAAAAAGCATTGGATATATATCCCTATGTGGATATGAAGGATTATCACGCGATGTTTTTCCTTCTCTCATTTGGTCTTGGATGTCACCAACAATGGATCCTCTCTCTTGCATTCACCCTTTTAGAGTCATGCCATCGTCGCTTGTTTCTATTTATTTACAAAATAATTATTCGAGGGATCTGTCACCAATGCTGAGCATCCTTTCAAAACTTCGAAGTGTTTGGGTGCAATGTGAGACAGAGATTCAACTATCTAAAGGGTTGAGAACAATTCTGAATGATGTGTATGGTGTAGATTATACTGAACTAGAAACATCAAACACATCAGAAATCACAAAATACTCCTTGAGGTCTTATTTGGTCGGAATGGGAAGTTACCAAGAAGTCTTCAATACTCTCAGCAAAAGCATATCAGAGGTTCGTTCTTTCTTTTTCTGTCTTCTTGCCTTTGCTATTCATTTTTTTTTTACTATTTAATCAAGAGAATGTGGAATAAACATTGTACTTTAGTAATCAACAAGCTAAGTTGTCATGCTCATATTAAGCACCAGGAATTTTCACTTTTTTATGGCTAAGCTTGTTTCATGTTTTCTATATTCTCTTTGATCATTGGAAATTAATTGAAATATAAGTTGAAATGCTTGTATGACAGAAAAATAAATGCATCTTGACATGTTTTCTATGTTTTCCTTTATAAAGGCCATATGTAGAATTTGGAATAACTATGCAATGATTGAGGAAGTCCATTCGAATAGCAATGTTACATGGCTGACTAAGCCTTTTTATTTGTTCATGTACAGGGATTGACTAACAATGAGCCGTGTGATGTTATTCTCCCGGGTGACAACTATCCATATTGGTTGGCCCACACAGGTGAAGGACATTCAGTGTTTTTCATAGTCCCTCAAGATAGTTGTAATCGTATGAAGGGAATGACTGTGTGTGTTGTTTATTCATCACCCCCTGAAAACATGGCAGCTGAATATCTTATTAGTATCATGATTGTTAATTACACAAAGTGCACCATCCAGATATTTAAGCGAGACACGGCAATTTCTTTCAATGATGAAGATTGGCAAGGCATAGTATCCCATCTAGGATCTGGTGACAACGTGGAGATTTTTGTTAATTTTGGTCACGGATTGTTTGTCAAGAAGACAGCTCTCTATCTAATGTATAACGAATCAACTGACGTGAAAGTAGAGCCTTCTCCCAAGCCAAAGAAAAATGCCTTTGTAGGAATCATAAAGAAGTTCATATCGTGTATGAATCAATCGTAGTAGAGGTTATATTCAACCACTTTTGAGAAACCTTCCCATTTTACATAGACTTAAAGGATACATTTATTAGTAAGGTTCTTAAAATCTTGTTCAGAGTTCAGTTCTCATTCTGTAAAACATCATGGTTGCATGACAAAGGCATGGTTAAATTGAACTGTAGAAAAATATTCTAACTGCAGGTTTCCATGGGATTGGAATTTATGATCGATGAATTCCTTAACATCAATGAAGAGCATTGACGCGCAGAAATTTCCTTTATCTTTCCATAACCATGGTTTTTAGTTGAAATATGATAGTTGAAAAGTGATAGTTAAAGAATTGTAAAATGTTCGAGAGATGAAGAATTGATAGTTTGATTACTTTTTTGTAACTTTTATAATGAGATAGCATACCAATTTATAGACATCCTCAATTATTATGTTTGAGTGTTTTAATATTTTAACATTTACAATATTTTAGAACTCTCTTAAATTATCTTAAAACTAAGAGATATAAATAGTTTTTCTTAGCTTATTTTTAATAAATTTTTAAACTATTCTAAAAATTTGTATCATCTTCTAATATATAAACGACCGCAGTATTTAAGTAAGACCTTAAATTTATATTGATCCCCTCTTACTATTCCGGACATTTCTGCTTTATCAGCGTGAAAATGATAGAAGGAAGAGTACGAAATACAAATCCATATTGATGACTCTATTAAATCATATAATCTAGCCTCTTATACCATATTTTAGTAAAAAAATATTTAAACAAAACTATATGAAATTAGAACACTAAGAAATTGGTGTAATCAATCTCTAAAATTAAATTTAGTCGTTGAAGAAATTATCTTTGCTAAGAAATTGTTGTGCTCTTTTGTGTGAATCTTGTAACAACTAACAGTTTAGGGCTTTCTCTATACTCTCTCGAAATGTAACTCTCGAAAGTATAAGTAATGGAGATATAAAGTATTTAACCAAATATATAAAATATTAACTCTATTACAACTCAAGAGAGTGAATCTAAACCAATAACATTTATTGAAGTAAATTAAAATTTTTAAAATCAAAGTTAATATTTACTTAATATATCTCAAAACATTTATTTATTTATTTGCTTGTTTCCATTTTGATTTGTCTTATGGAGGACTGCCATTGAATCATCAAAGATTAGTGCACTGTAAATAAAAAAATTATACTAGTACAAAAATGACATTTTACAACAGGATTTACATCGTAACTGATGTGAAAAAAATGCAGTAACATTTTTTAAATTTAAACAAAATTTTTTACAATATCAGTTGGGTCATATCCGATATAAATTGTATTTACTACATTAGTTCAGAAAACAACTAATGTGACCCAATGTGAAAAAGGAGGCGCAAGTCTTTTTAAAATTTTGTGGAAGACTTTTTATATTGGGTGTAAATAAAAACCAACGTAGAGAGTGTTTTTTACATCAATTTCTTTGAAAATTACTGTAAAATAATAATGTTTAATTTTTATATATTTTTTTATTTTTCTTTCTACACTAGGTGTCATTCACAACCGATGTAGCAAATGTTTTTTACATTGGTTCTTTCAAGAACTGTTGTAAAATAATAATGTTTAATTTTTTATTTTTTATTTTGCATTATACATTCCACATCGGTTGTATATAACAATTAATGTGAAAATGTTTTTCTACATTGATTTTGACTTAAACCAATGTAGAAGAGTGTTTGACTCCACTTTACCATTTACGAACAATTACTTTTCTCATCTCCACTACACAAAGCATTCCACTGTTTGAATTTTTCTCTTGTTCAAGCTCTAGAATCTTTGTCACAATCTTGTTTCTTTTTATCTTGTTTAGAAATTGTCATTAGTACGTGAATTTGCCCCTAATCTCGCATCCAATACAAAACACATTTCACTTAATCTCTCTTTTATAATTTTAGAATTTCTCTTATACAAGAAAATCCTTTATTTTTTATACATGCTAGTTGCTATCAAACAAAAGAGTAACTTTATTTTTTTTTTTTTTTTCGCATACAAAAAGAAAGTAAACAAAGTTCAATATAAATCAGTAATTAGGCAAAACGAAATATGAAATTGTGCAAGAAAATGCAAAACAAAACATGAAGAAAACACAAAAAGTTATGCAGAGTAAAATTTACAATTATGCAGAAAACTTTGAAACAGAATTACGCGAAAAAATGTAGAAGAAAACACAATTATGCAGAACAATTATAACATAAACCCACAAAAAATAAATAATCAAATGCAGAACAATTATAACATAAACCCACAAAAAATAAATGATCAATCTAGCTATCTTTCTGTTACTAATGATATTGTAAGTAAACAATTCTCGATAACGGCGCCAAAAACTTGTCACGGCTCTTAGAGTACTAACTAGCAACTATACTATGTAGTTGTAGCAAGTAATAAAATTCAAACTTATGAGTTCCAAGTATCGTTCTGAGGGATTAGCTCATTTAATTACCACTTCACAAGATTAATAACTATTTGAGCTAAACAAAATTTTGAGAAGTTTGATGCATTTGAAGAATTAAAGTAATAAAGTGCAGAAAATTAGAAAATAACATCAAAACAGATTGCATAGTTTTGAAATGAATTGATATGTGGAATGGAATTAGGAATGATTTCACCTCTTTATCAATTGCTAAACTAAATTAGATTTGAACTCTAAATTTCTTAATTGATTGATGATTAATTTTATTAGATTAATCAAAGTTTAATTCCTTGACTCGTTGATTCTAATTTTCAATTAACTACCCTAATTCTTTAGGTGTAAATCAATCAAACATTACATTAGGCATTAGAAATTAAGAGAGTACAAGATCATGAATGTTTATCCCTAAGATATCAATAACCTTGATATTCAATTCAGATATAAGAAATTAACTCAACTTTCATTGATGAAAATCCTTCAGGTTCAATTCAATTGAATAGCTAATCCAAGAATTGCATTAAGGAAAGATTTGAATGTTCAATATAATCAATCCATCAAAATAACAATTGAAACTCTTTTAATGACAGAATTAGTTTTAGATTGTTAAGAATTCCTTCATTTCACTTCATCCTTTAAACAAATTTATTCATCCATTCAATCAGAATGAAAATCACACTCAAGAAAGTTCTTTTATGCAAAATCTTACTAATCTAAGCTAATAAACAATAAAGTTACATGTGAAACAACAATGACAGATATCATCATAACTCATAAGATAATATTTCTCTCTTCACTCATTAGTGTTTAAGGTGAGTGTTTACCCTTATGATCATCAACTTTACCTCACCCTACCATATGCTTGCCCATATTCTCAACCTCCTTTGCTTATATATAGTTAATTGCATATCAATAGGGCTTTTGCTAGTTAAAATGGGGTTAGGGTAGGTGTTAAACAATTAGGGAAACAATTTAGGTAATTCCAAAGAAAAGAAAGACATTTTGAGTGAATGAGCTTAAAACTAACATGGACTACATTATTTATTTCAATCATCCTTTCAATTATGTAGTAAACAAAACTATTTCAAATCAAAAACTAGGTCAAACAATTCCAATCATTCTTTCCTTGATTTCATTCACTATTTTCTTATTATTTCTTTTATTAATTTGCTTTTCATAACAACACTCTGTTGAATATTTCTCTTTTGAACTCACAACTTTGCTATTCATTTATTTCCTTTTGAAACCATAACTCAGATGGTTTTGCTATTCTTCACCCCAAACTAAAAACTTTCTTGTCCTCAAGCAATTAAAATCTAGATGTCACCCGAAACTTAGTTTTAAACTCATCCTTGATTAGACTCAATATACCTCTTTTTCTTTAGATGGTTATAATGGTTTTTCACCAAGGTTTGTAATGAGGAAATATCAAGGAAGAGATATTATGCTCAAATGGGTGAACTAGGACATTCAAGCATAAATGGAAGTTCATTTAGGCTAACTAGGCATAATCAAAGAAGGTCTCCATCATATATGTGAGAACTGTAAAATTGCATATTCAATCGAGAAACAAAGTAAATCGTAGAGGGTGCAGCAAAATTATGATCAATAACACATGAAAGAATGTAATCTTCAAGGCTTAAATTCTTACAATTAGAATAAAGGTGATGATATCAGACAATCATGTTCACAATTCACCTTATAAATCCATATATGAACAAAATGGTAAGAACCTCCTTATTTTTAAAAATGAAGTGTGACAATCATATGAAGAAGTATACAAATAGAATATTTACTCAAAAATCAGAAATAAAGAAATGGAAGAAGGAATCTGAATTATTCATCACAAAATAGGAAAAGGAACTTAATACTCAAACAATTATGAAATATATATATATATTTTTATGGTTTCTTTATTTAGTTAAGTAGGAAATATGATAGAATTCAACACATGAATCAAGAGGTAAAGAAATGAATAACTCATCTTTTCATTTAAAGTTTTCAGAGTGAGTGTTCTAGCAAAACTCTCTTCTTAAAATTGCTAAGTATAGCCTCTACGTAACAACTTTTTCCAGCAAATTACAGCAAGCTACATTAGTAAATTCCCTTATTTGTTAATTTTACTGCCACCTATAACCAGAAACTCAAATTAGGCAAAAAAAAATGCAATCAAAAACCAAAAATTGAAAAGAAATGAAAGAAAAAGAATGTGAGTTGTCTTTCACAAAGCACTCTTTTAATGTCACCAGCTTGATGCCTAATGATCATTAGCTCAGGAAATAATTTTGATGGTAACAACTCTAGCTCCATCTTTAGAAATTTCTCCTTTTTTTGATTAATTTGCAGCTCTTCATTCAATTGAGAACCTAAAAGAAATAAAAGTGGAGGAACTTCCAGCTGCTTGATATATTCAATAAATTTCTTTCTTTGCTCTTCATTGTCTTGATATGGCAATGCATCTTCAAATAATAGCTTTTTGGTTCTTCTTTCAGGTTGTGTCTTGTTGCTATCCTTTGGTGAAAACTGAGGACTAAAGAATGTGTTGTTGCATTATTAACATTTGTAGCAGACATTTGTTGATTCTAATTATAATATGGCCGACTCATGTTAGCTTGATATTGATCTACAAGAGGAAAGGTAGATTGAGGTCTTTGAAATTTTCTCCTATAATTGATTTGTTCTTGAAATTCTGGTATAACCACATCATATGTTCCATTCACATGATTTTCACCATAAGAATCACACTCTGTTTGGGCAACTTCAACTTGAAAACCATTAATTAAAGCTTCAAAAGCCTCGCTTCATAAGCTCCTATTCTTACAACTTGGCTCTCATTGAAATTCTAATACATGTTTCTTACCATCACAACAAAGTAACTTTATTATTCATTTTTTTCTCGAATTAAAATCTGAAATTATGCAGAAAAATACAAAATGAAACATGCAAAAAACACAAAAAAAATTATGCAGAATAAAATTTACAATTATGTAGAAAACTTCAAAACAAAATTACGCAAAAAATGTAGAAGGATATAGAAAAATTATGCAAAACAATTATAACACAAACAATAGAAAATAAATGCTCAATTAGCTATTTTTTTGCTACTAATGATATTGAAAGTAAATAATCCCCGACAACGACGCTAAAAACTTGTCACAGCTCTTAGAGTACTGATTACTACTCTGTTAAATGCAAGACATTGGATAGCGTGGGATGTTAAAGCACTTATAAACGTTATCTAAGTTCAAAGACAATCGCTCTTACAACTCCTTACTAGTGTAGTAATGGCTTCCTCTTAGAAGATGTTACACCCATTATAATGGCCAAGATAATGTCACAACCAACTGTAATAAATGCACTCACACAAAAGAATTCAACAAAGTTGTCTCATCAGCTCAAATATCTTTACTCCTTAATCTTTAACCAATTCAATCATTAGTCTATTTCTGAAAATTTACATCAAGAAAAGCAATAAAGAAACACAATAAATTTATTAGCATGCATTATTTTAACAAAGATATTTGAAATTGTGCAATAAAAAACATGATAAACAAAACTTGAGCATGTTGACAAAATATCAATTGATAAAGTAACAAAACTTCTATTATGAGAGCAAATGAGACATTATTAATGGGGAGAGAAGTTGGTGCAGCATCTAGTGATCATGTTTTAGTTGATATTAAAGATCAGGGCAGGCTTAAGAATGCAAGAATCAAAATAAAAAAAATCCCGTCTAAAGGATTTTGTGTGGGGCTAATGATGGTATATACCGGATAGTTAGAATGAGAGAGGCATGGAAGGCATTGATTTTGTTTTGTTCTTTTCTCTAGACTTGTTTTTTTCTTTTTCCTTCGTTTTCTTAAATTCTCTGTGTAGGCTATTTTTTAAAGTAGTCATACTTACTTTGTAAGGAACTCATTAAAGTAATAATACTTAAAATGATTTCTTGTTCTCCTTGTACTGATTTACTGTTTCATTGAGTTTACACATTACAACTTCCCTTTACAAAGTAATCTTAAAGTATTATTTTGCAAATGAGAAAACATATTATCTTAAGTTATAAATAACTTTTGTAATACAAATTTTATAATTAATTTTTAATTTTAAAAGATTCTCTTTCATTTAATCTTTTTAATATAATAGAATATTTATTATTAATAATTAAATATTTACTCAAAAATTAATAAATTATATAATATTTTAATTTTTATTTAAAATTTATATTTTTTAATAATACCAGTGCAAAGTCGAAAAAGTTATTAGCATTAAATATATGGTGGTTAATATCAATTTGAACACAGACTCTAATATTGTTTAACAATTGAAAATTAATATTATTAAGATAATTTTTGTTTATCTTGAAACAAATGGACACTAACTCAAAAACTAGTTAAAGTATTTTATTAGTGAAGCAAATAGGCGCAGTAATTGTTAAGTTTCTCCACGTTTACACTAAAACAAAAACAAACTGTTTTTGATAGAAAAGGGCATCAATAACTTTATCATCACTAATCATGAAGGATAATTGGTACGATGCGTACAATTTGGCGACTAACAATACTCGTTTCTTGATAACTCTATTAGGAGATAGGTTTTTCTTTAGTTTTCTTAAAACTTTTAATTTATTGATAGTTAGTTTTAGTTTTCTTAGTTTCTCTTTTTTACATTATTAAATTTAAATTCTTGCATGATTACACTCACATCTAATCTAATCTTATATTATAGCTGTGTTTTCTTTTGATTTTGTAGCTTTTTGGGAAAAAAAATTAAGAAAATTAGATATCAATCCTGAAACTTAAATCACACTCTAGAAAGGATAACCACACTACAACATGGGTACATGAATCTGATATTTGGGCTGGACCTCTGTATTGATCCTGACAGGCCATAATTGGCACACAAACTTAAGAGAAAATGACAGAAAGGGGGAAATATGAAATATTGAGTAGAGAAAGCCTAGAGCTTAGAAGTTGGGAACTTCAAGAGCTTGAGAGCAAGACTCTTGAGATTATTCTTTAACTCTCTGTAATTTTCTTCATTCATGGTTTCTTTTTATTTCAATTCTGTAATTGTAAGCTACTTTTTCATGACTTATATCTAAATCCTTTATCAACCGTGATTTATGGAAGCTATGTGTTTGATATTATATTAATATGAATGAATTTATATCTTATTTTTATTTGACAATAAACATTGTATTTGAGCTTATTTATCTTGAAATGGTTGATCACCAATTTAGAATTTTAGAAGTCTTTAAATTACTTGATCACCAATTTAAGATTGTCTTCACAAATTTGAGAAAAGAGTATGAATGCAACGTTATATGAGTTGAATGACACTTATAGGTAGGCAAATATGATTAGAGTACACCAAGAGATTAAGTGTTTACTTGACTTTCCTTGAGTGACATTGAATAATTTTGAAAAAGACTTTAATAACATGATGACTCTATTACTGTTTAATTGAATTTGAACAAGGCATATTGATATTTATGTTATGTTTTGTTAACACATAGTTGAAATAAATCTCCTTAGCATTTAATTCCATTAAATCTTATATTGTTTTTAAGTTGTTCAGCATTTTAACGTTTAACATTTTAACATTTATTCTTTTTGACATCATTTCTTTTTAATTGTTTAACTTATAATTAACTAATTAGAATTGGTATTTGAATTATCTATGTAGTTTCAACATCTTATTTTACTCTAGAAACCAGTTGATAGGAAAGGGCATCACTACCTTTATGATCAACCCCCCATAAGCTTAATCATGAAGGATAATTTGTGGGATGTGTGCAATTTGGCGACTAACAGCACTTCTCTCTGTTTGACATTCTTTAAGTAAGAGGGAACACCTCACAACCTCAAAGATCTTTAAGTTGGTAAGACGACTCATTCCTTCGGGCAACGATGCCAATTTTGGGTAGCGTGAGATTTTGATCCGCTGAAGTGATGAGAGGTTGCAAATCCAATCTGGCAAAGCCTTTAGGTTTTCACAATCATATATGCTGATTTTTTGCAGAGAAGAAAGGCAGACGGTGTCGTCCTTAAACTGAGTTTCAAATTCCCCAAGTGTTTCACTTTCACATTCTTCAATTCGAAGAGAAGTCAGATTTTGCATCCAACCCTTTGGTAAATTGATAGGATCAGAAATCGTCAATTGTTTAAGCATGGAAAGAGGAGCAGCGGAGGAAGATGAGTAAGCTGAACATGTTGACGCTGTTGTGTTTAGTGTTCCTATTAATGGCTCCACACCGCACCGTCGCAAATACAAATTCTTAACGTATGGAAAAGAAGGCATGCAAATCAACCGTGAGCAGGAAGAGACATATAGTTGAGAAAGATGAGGAAATGAAAGAGGTAAGGAGAGATTACGTGAATTCTTAGAATCATTGATATCATCTCCCCGCCTCCGCCATCCCATAAGCTTAGGACAATCCTCTAATTCCAGACTCTCCAAAGAGGGGAAGAAGGTTACTGCAAAACCATCTTCATAACGATATATGTATTCCAATTCATCAAGATTAATTATCTGAAGTGACTTTAGGGAGGGGAGACATTCCAACGGTGGGAGACAGCGACAATTATAAAGGCCATAGAGATAGATGTCAACAACATTTGTGAGCAGAGAAAGCCAATTTGGGAAAAAGCACGCCTGGATACCACTTCACCTTCAATCGCTTAAGATTATTGTGGGGCTGAAGGTTTTCTAATAATTGTAAACTGTCACTGTTACAGTCTGGAACTTTCCAATCCAGAGTCAAGGATCGAAGGAATTTTTTATCTTTTAAATTTACATCCTGTGATTCCAAAGTCATGTCTCTAACACAATTGAGATGCTTAATGTGTAATTCTCCCCTTAGGTGGTTTAAGTCTTTCAATTCATTTAATGTGCCATATTTTGTTTCGTGGCTATCTCCCACAACAAAGATTGATAAGAATTGCAACGAGCACAATTTTCCCAACCCAACTGGCATCCCGTTCAAGGAGAACCAAGAATCAACAATGTTAAGGTACCTTAAATGCTTCAATTTTCCAATTGAATCAAACATTTTGCAAAAAGAAGAAGATGTCATCCTCAATACGTATTTGAAATTTTCAACAGACAATTCCTCCTCGTTGTATGACCACAGAATCAAGGTGCGCAGCCTGCTCGGATCTAATGATTTCAATAAATGAATGGCATTAGATTCCAAAGATACGTGCATGGGACTACCTTCAACTTTTTCTGCCTTGCTATCCAAGTATAAATAATCATTGCCAGCAACTAGCATTGCAAGATCATGCATTAAATCATGCATTTTGAAACTAATGATCTCACCATATTTATCACTTTTTGCATCTTGGAAAAATGAGTTCATCAAAAAAATCTTTACAAATTGGTTACCAATAATATCTTCCATGTCCATGTGCTGTTTTTCAATTGAACATCTAAGGTAACCCTGTGCCATCCACAACTGAATCAACTCGTTCTTTGAAATTCTTGAATCCTTAGGATGTAAAGAGCAATATGCAAAACATTGTCTCATTTCTGGCGACAATTTTCGGTAGCTGAGTTTTAGAATTGGCATGATACTATCCTGTTCTTCACATAAATTCCACAGGTCACCGCGTAGAACATTCTCCCATTCACTTTTGTCATTTTGTCCTCGTAACAAACCTCCCAGCGTTTTAACTGCTAATGGAACCCCTTTACATTTTTTGGCTATTTCTTTCCCAGATGATTCTAGATCTTGATTCACTCCTTTGAAATCATCCTCAAATGCAATTTTCTTCAACAAACTCCAAGATTCTGCATTGGTCAAACCTTTCAAAGGATAGGAAGTGCAAGCAGTCATTGCCTTAGCTACATTTTCACTTCGAGTTGTCACTAAAATCTTACTATCTTGAGCGCCACACATCAAGTACTTTCTCAATTCAGCCCATCTTTTATGATTCTCATTCCAAATGTCATCCAGGACCAACAAGTATTTTTTACCACTTAAATTTTTACGAAGCCGTTTTTGCATCTTCTCTAATGATTGGTCTTGTCTTTGGCCATCACTAATTGAGTCTAATATTTTCTTCAGAATAGTTTTCACATCAAAGTTATCAGAGACGCACACCCACATTTGCTTTTCGAAAGAATTCTGCACTTCCAAATCATTATACACCAATTGTGCAAGAGCTGTCTTACCTAAACCACCAATGCCAACAATAGCAATCACAGAAACTTTCTGGCTTTCATAAGGTTGTCTCAACAGACTAATAATCTCCTTTTTACTATCATCTCTTCCAATGATGTCTGATTCTAATACATAAGAACATGTTTCCCTCCATTCACTGTTAGTTTGCGTATCCACCACAGATCGTGGGCTTAAATTCAAATCCTTCATTTCTTTTACTACACCATTAAAACTTTCTCTTATTTTTTTAATTTCGTCGGGCATTTCATTGTATAAAGGAATATGATTTGAAGATGAAATGGAAAGAAGTACCTTGTTTACTTCTTTTCCTTCTGCTGCACCGAATTTGTCTCTCTTAAATTGGATAGCAAGGTTATCTAAGAAGTCATCTGCATGATGAAGTACTTTTTTGAACCTTCTGATCCAAACTCGCACACCACTGTCATGATCTTGCTTGCCTTCGGCATCAAGGAGCTTATCATTGATGAATTCAATAGTGTTCTTAAGCTCTTCCAACTCTTCCATCACATCATATTTCTTTCCGAATTCAAGAAAATCCGTTGAAGCCAACCTGCGAATGAGATTTGAAGTAACAGCGACTCTGCAATCATTAAGAAAGACTGTATAAAGGGTGCTTTATTGAGAGGAAAGTTGAGCAATGTGTAAAACTACTGGCAAAGGGTAAAACAGGTAATAATAATAATACAAATCCGATCGATTGAATCTTGATTTGTCCATGGCCTGCTCAGTTACAAATCCTTAGGAATCATAATTTTCTCATGACAGAAAAAGGTTAAAAAAAATTAATAATTAATCCATTTAAAAATAAATATTTATTTCTTATAATTTTAGTACAAGAAAATATGCCAATTATCACTCTAAAATCTCCTTGTTTGAGATATTTTATTAAAATATTATTATTAATACAATCCACCGATAAAAAAGAGTATTTTATATATAAAAATTATTTTTTAAAAAATGATAATAGACATTTTGGAGTGACAATAGACTCACTCAAAAAATAATATTAATAAGTAATTTTTAAAAAAATACAAGACATAAGTCGAATTTGATTTTTCAAAACTGAACTTTTTTAACATAGCATTAATTTATAACATATAATTATTTTTTTATTAATGTTGATGAATTACTTATTTATGTCTCACAAAAAGTATAATAGAAAGTAATTTATTGTAATTCTGGATAATATGAATTGTCTTGCATTCTCGAATAAAAGACTACTTAAGAATTTTTTATATATATATTTACTTGTTTAGCTTCTTTTATATTAATATTTTTTATATTTATTTTTTCATTAAGTTTAAATATTTTTAAATTAATAAATTTTAAAGTAAATTTTAAATATTTTATTATGACGCACTATATTAAATTGTTAGATATCAAAATTATATATTCTATTAGTTTATCTGTAGTTTGTGCCGGATTATTTGGATTTAAAATTTAATATAATATAATTATATTTATTAACCATATATTTTAAGTAATGATTTTCAAAATATGAATTTTTAATCAAAATCCTTTTAAAGGAATATCTGATTAAAGTTTTACAATGCAAAAAAGGTTATTCAAACAAATTTATAGTCTCAATGGAACGGACTTTTTTATTTAAATTTAATGAAAGTTTTTAAAAAAATTATAACGTGTGATTCATCTTTGAAAGGTTTAATTTTATCTTCTATACATTGATTTTATATTATATTATTAACCTTAATTTGAATAAATATTCTTTCACCATTAATACTAAACATATAAAGATATATATTAAAAATTATAAAAGATAACATAATTTGATTTTTTGGAAAAAAAATAATAAAATAAGTAACACAAGACACATTTTATGAGTCTCACTTATATATTTTTATACTTAATATAGTTATATATGTTACTAATTTTATGTTTTATAAGGTTTACATATATAATGTATAAATAAGGTAGTTTATTTTTCTCAATTATTTTAATTCTTAAAGTGTCGTGATTAATTTTTATTTTAAATATCTTGATTACGTTAAGAATAATTTTGAGATTTTAGTTCGTGATAACAAGATTGAATAGCATGCGTATAAACTTATAAACAAAAATACGTTAATTGTTACGACATTTTAATTACTTTACTTATATAAATTAAAATTTTAAATGTGATTAAAAAAAAAAAAGGAAGATTTAGAGGTAACACTTAATACTTGTAATTGGGACTCAAATTATATCTTATTTGACTTGAAAAAATTCTGTCATTTGATCTATTGCTATAAGTCTCTATCTGCATTCATTTAATCTATTATTATAAGCGACAAAATTCTTTCACATGATTGGAACTCAAATTTGAGACCACAAATATCTCTTTTCTTATAAATATATATGTATACATAAATTTTTAAACAAAAATAATTTAAGAGGTGATACGACGTAATCTCAGTTATGAATGACATTAATATTTAATAACTTTATTCATCAATATTAGTTTTTTTTACTTTAATTTTTAAAAGTGAGTTTATATCGGTAAAAATAATATCTTTTAATAAATATAGCATTTATTCTTTTTTATTTTTAAAAGTACAATATTTTATTATAAAAAATTATTATTTTTAATCCTCTCCTTCAACTTTAAGAGTTCAAATTAATATTTTTTATGAATATTTAGGCCTACTTTAAAAAACTAATAATTTGTTAAGACTTCACTGTAAATGATGATATTAATGGTTGTTATTACAACGGTGACTATCTCAGCTTCTCATTCAAAAAAAAAAAAAAAACCTTTCGGATTGCTAAAATAATGACATGTATTGACTCAATAGCATAACGTTATAGCTGACATACTCATAGTATTACACTTCACACACTCAACTATTATGACGAAAATAATATATAATTAGTATTTATTCAAAAATAAATATTATAATTTGATTCAACACAATTTTTATTTTAATTAATTTATCAAAGCATTAGAGGTACGATTGCTGAAAAGTAAATAAAAAATACTTCTTCTAGGCGATAAATAAAATGATTCTGGAAATACCGCATTGCATTATCTATATCAATAAAAGATAAATTATTATTGAAGTAATTAATTATTAATTCGATTATTTAATTACAGTTTTGATTTTATTACAACAACAATGATTCTAAAAATTCCAATAATATATTTGTGATTAATTGTTATTTGAAAGTATTAAGTGTTTACGTTTCTACTTTTCTAAATACAATTTATAATATGATTTGATATTTTGGGTAAAAATTTATATAATTACAATTTCATTTGATTTAATCTAAAATACTATTAATTTTTAATTTATTTCAATATTTTCAAGAGATAAAAAAATTATAAAAAAAACAAACAACTTTATTAAAATAAAAAGAATCATGGTAGAAATACATGACATGAAATTTAAATAAAAATTTTTACTGTATTGGTTTTGATGTCTTAAAAAATTTCAGATAACAAACAGAACGACGCATAGGAAGATTCATTACATAAAAAATTAAAAAAATTTAGTCATGAACAATATTTGTTTAAAACAATATATATATATATATATATGTATATATACACATTTTGTGCATGCAAGTGATTAAATTTATTTTTGTATTAAATTAGGAATATAATTTTTTTTCAACCTATCTTTGGTGTTGCTTGCATTATTTAGTAACAAAAGAAACATAAAATTTAAAAATAATAGTAATAAATAAGCTTTAAATGCTAAGTATTAGAAAAAGAATATTCAAAGAAATAAAAAGATAGAACCTTTACGGAGAAGAAAAAACAATAATAGAAGGGTGAAAGAGATTAAAACTTAAAAAAAAAAACAAAATAAGAACCAATGAAAACCATAAGGAAAGTGGTACTTCTAGAAAAGAAAATAGAAGGTATAAAAAAATGTAAACCTTATTTTTGCAATTAAATAAGAATGTAAAATTTTTATGTAATCATAATTTTATTTTGATTAAAAGAAAAAGAATTTTAGTGGAAAAATACGACATGAAATTTAAATTAAAATTTTTAGTTTTGATATTTAAACAAAAAAATTTGAGACGATAAACTAAAAGCATCAATATATATGAACATGAAAAACAAACTGTAAGCTAAACATATTATGCAAAAATAAAAAAAACAAATCCAGACTGAAGAAAGGGTGCAGAAACGAACCTGTGAATGAGATTAGACGCAACAGCAAATGGAATGTGTTCCCCCATTCTCAGAATGATTGATAAAGACTAAAGATCTGATGAGGAGCAAAATAGATCTGCACTGTGTTATGTTTGAGATTGGCAAATGGATGCAGCAAACACATTTTTGCTCATATATCTGCCCATGATAGGGACACATTTGTAATTACCTATGTCATTCAAATCATCGTTTCTTAGTCTTGTTGGTTCAATGCTTTGATCTTATCTTCCATCCAATATTATAAATATATAATAAAGTTGGTTCTAACACGAGTTACCCATTCTGCAGTTAGATATAATAATAATTTAATCAAAGGTTGAGATTAATTACTGTCACTCGTCGGTTCTGCTTGTATCTTTGCCGTGTAGTCGAAGAGTTAATGTGATTCCCAAAGAGAGCAACAAGGTGGTGCATGTGTATGCAGTGAGTGACTCATCTAATATTAGTGATCATTTTAAATAACGTCTATAATTTGCTACTACAACTCAAAGCTAACGATTTTAAGGTTTACAAAATCAATGCTTTCAGTGTTATATCTTTTCTTTCTTTAAGCACACTCAATGAGAATTTTCAAGTTGACTTCTAATATACTAAGTTTCTATGCTTGATTGTTTTTACCAATACATTTTTACAGTATGTTATTAAGTAGACTTCTGACATGTGATTGTATGTTGTTTAATATGAAGACTATATAAGACGCGTGTGTGTTGTGTACTTTTGAAAAAATTAAGAATGATGATAAACGTTATGTTTTGGGAATGTAACGATTAACCTTTTGTGTTTTACCCTCTTGGGATTTCTCTGATTTATTGAAATTAATTGATGGTCTTGAGTTCATATCTATTATACAAAAGTGTAGGTCTGTTTATTCTTCATCGAGTCTCCTACTAATCCACTCATCAGAACTGCTCACATTAAGTTAATTTTTCAGAGCTTTGCTGTGGGACTTTGCTCTACTTTGATGGTACATTTGCAACACCTTTGAACTAGAAGGTCCTTGTATTAATTGTTGCACGTTATTTGGAATGATTTTTAGTTAATAATTTTGCTTATTTGTAATTAAAGTATCAATTTTACCACTGAAATAACAATTCAAAAACAGAGAGAAAAAAGCCTTTATAAGTATTTTTATTTTATTTTTTCAGCAATATCAAATATTAAAATCACTTTAAAATTAGCAACAAAATTGCTCCCAAGAGTTTTTAGTTTTACCGAACATAAATTAGATCTTTATGGGCCCCTCGTTATAATAACTACTGGTAATATTAGAGGGTACACAAGTTTTTTTAATCTGTCATGTTACTTTTAAGTTGTAATAACTTTTAATCCATATTTCAAGAAATGATAAAATAAGAAATCATATGAGAGATAAAAGTTGGATAAAAATAAAATATGCTAAAGAAAAAAATAAAAATCTTATCCTATTTTATATTTAATGTACGTTAGTACAATAGAACATATAGCATTATTTTATATATATGTTCAGTTTTCAAGAATAAATTATAATACAAATTTGTATTACAATTTATTTTTAAAAACTGAAAACAATTTTCAAGAGAGAAAACAAACATAACTTCAAATTTTCATGTTTTGGAAAAGGGTACAAATTCAACGAGAACGTACTCCTTCCAAGCAGCAGTCACAACCAGAGGTTGAGAAGTGGTTATACATCAATTGAGACTTTTGACAGTGTCCTTTTATGGAGATTAAGCAACAAACTCTCAAAATTGAGAGTATCCAACACCAACTACCATAGTAGAATACGAGGAACTTAGTATAAGCAAATTCTCCGAAATTCAAAATGCATAGAAGGCAATATATTGAACAGAGAGGGTCAGGAATCAAGCTTGCTGCTCCAACATATAAACACACTTGCATTTGTTCTATTCAGCAAGCCCTGAGGTGTAATATCAGAGAAAATATCAGATCATAAAAAGATACAGAAATAAGGTTGAAAGTATATTTTTATTTGAAATACCAGCACAAACAGTTTACAATTAAACATTATGAAATCACAAATAGTAAAAGATCTGGATGGTGATACTAAATTAGCAACATGCCAAGCAGAACAAAGTATGCCAGCATGTGTAACGTTAAACATTAAAAAAAATGAATAGCTATTCAGTTCTTAAAGAGTTACATGACTAAGTGATTACGGAAATTCAATAATTTTAGGAAGTCTTCAATATTCAGAATTTTTTTTTTCTATTTTAACTAATAAAACAATGAATCTTCCCATAATAAAATTAAAATTTAAAAAATTACCTTCAATTCAAAATTAAGAATGAAAGTCTAAATAAATTGTAAAAAGTAAACAACTGAAATTGAAATTATACAAAACATCAATTTATATTTTATATTTACGAAGTAGAAGGAACCTAAATTAATGTATATTTGTTTTACATTAATAATCAATTCCTAACAAAATAAATAATCTATCTTTATAATTTGGGTCCTAATTTCTTAGGTATTAGTTATCTTTCTTATTATGTTACAGGACTTGCATTGAATATTTAATTTTTTTAATTTAATCTTAAATTTTATATTAAATATTTTTAATTAGTTTTTTAATTTTCAAAATTTCTTTTTATTTTAATCTAATTTAATATAATAGAATGTTACTATTAAAAATTAAATTATATATTAGTATTTATAAATTTTATTAATTATAAAATAATTTAGTTTTTATTTAAAAATATTATATTTTTAATAATGCCATTAAAAACATACTAGCATTAAATATATAGTCAGTATCAATTTTAACCCAGGCTCCGATATTGTTTAACAATTGAAAACTAGTTTTATTATTTATTAGGATAATGACTATTTAACTTTCAAACAAATTGACACTTACTCAAAACTAATTCAAAGTATTTTATTAGTAAAGCAAAAGTTTACACAAACGAAAACAGTTTTTGATAGAAGAGGGCATCAGTACCTTTATTAAAACTCATCACACAGGATAATTTGTGGGATGTGTGCGATTTGGCGACTAACAGCACTTGTCTCTGTTCTGCATTCTTTAATTAAAAGGGAACACCTCGCCACCTCAAAGGTCTTAAGCTTGGTAAGACGACTCATTCCTTCGGGCAGCGATGCCAATTCTGGGCAATCGAAGATCTCGATACGCTGAAGCGATGAGAGGTTGCAAATCCATTCTGGCAAAGCCTTTAAACTCGGACACCAATCCATGGTGATTCGTCGCAGATTGGCAAGGCAGTTGGTGTTGTCTTTAAACTCAGTTTCAATTTCCTCAAGTGTTTCACTTTCCCACAATACAATTCGAAGAGACTCAAGTGAAGTCAGATCTTGCATCCAACCCTTCGGAAAATTCATGGAATCGGAAATGTCTAATTCTTTGAGCATGGAAAGAGGAGCAGCGGAGGAAGATGAGTCAGCTGAACATGGTGACGCTGGTGTGTTTAGTGTTGCTATGAATGGCTCTGCACTGCACCGTCGCATAAACAAATCCTTAACTGTTGGAAAAGTAGGCATGCAAGTCAACTTTGGAACACAATTGAGTCTTAGGTGAGAAAGACGAGGAAATGAAAGTAAAGAGAGATGATGTGAATTCTCAGAATCATTTATATCATCTCCCAGCATCCGCCATCCCCTGAGCTTCTCACAAGAACATAACGAGAGGTTCTCCAAAGTGGAGAAGAAGGTTAATGCAGTACCATCTTCACGAAGATATATGTACTCCAATTCATCAAGAGAGACTATCTGAAGTGATTTCAGGGACTGGAAACCTTCCAATGGTGGGAGACAGCGGCAATTATAAAGCTCAAAGAAAGAGATCTGAACAATATTTGTGAGGAGAGAAAGCCAACTTGGGAAAAGCTCGCCTGGGTAATAATTCACCTTCAATCGCTTAAGATTATGGTGGGGCTGAAGGTTTTCTAGTAATTGTAAGCTGTCACTTGTCTGTATATCTCTATGCTCTTCATCATCAGACCAATTCAGAATCAAGTATTGAAGGGAATTTTTTTCTTTTAAATTGACATTCTGTGATTCCAAAGCCACGTCTCTGACAAGATCGAGATGATTAATTCTTAATTTGCCTCTTAAGTTTAAGTCCTTCAATTCATTTAGTGTGCAATATTTTGTTTCTTGGCCTCCCACAGCAAAGATTGATAAGAATTGCAACGTGCACAGGTTTCCCAACCCTAATGGCACCCCACTCAAAGAGTAATAACGATCAACAATATCAAGATATCTTAAATGCTTCAATCTTCCAACCGAATCAAACAATTTGCAAAAAGAAGATGATGGCGCCTTCAAGACGCGCAGGTATTTGAAATTTGCAAACAATTCCTGCTCAGTGTCGGACCAGAAAATCAAAGTTCGAAGTTTGCTTTCATCTAATGAATCCAATAAATGAATGGCTTCGGATTCCAAAGATATGTGCATGGGACTCCCTTCAACTTTTTCTGCTTTACTATCCAAGTAACAGTAATCATTGCCAGCAACAAGCATTGCAAGATCATGAATTAAATCATGCATTTTGAAACTATTGATCTCACCATATTTATTATTTTTGGCATCTTGAAAAAACGAGTTCATCAAGAAAATCTTTACAAATTCGTTACCAATATCTTCCTTGTTCTGTTTTCCAGTTGGACATTTAAGGTAACCCTGTGCCATCCATAACTGAATCAACTCATCCTTTGGAATTTCTGAATCCTTGGGATATAAAGAGCAATAAGCAAAACATTGTCTCATTTCAGGCAACAATTTTTGGTAGCTGAGTTTTAGAATTGGCATGATACTGTCTTGCTCTTCACATAGTTTCCACAAGTCACCATGTAAAACATTCTGCCATTCACTTTCTTCATTTTGTCCGCGTAACAGGCCTCCCAGCGTTTTAACTGCTAGCGGAACCCCTTTACATTTTTTGGCTATTTCTTTCCCCATTGATTCTAGATTTTGATTCACTCTTTCGGAATTATCCTCAAATGCAATGTTCTTCAGCAAACTCCAGGATTCTTCGTCAGTTAAACCTTTCAAAGGATAGGAAGTGCTAGCAGCAGTTGCCTTTGCTACATTTTCACTTCGAGTTGTCACTAAAATCTTGCTATCTTGAGCGCCACACATCAAGTACTTTCTCAACTCAGCCCATTTGTCATGCCTCTCATTCCAAACGTCATCCAGGACTAACAAATATTTCTTACCCCTTAAATTTGTATGAAGCTCTCTTTGCATCTTCTCTAATGATTGGTCTTGTCTTTGGCAATCAGTAATTGATTCTAATATTTTCTTCAGAATAGTTTTCACATCAAAGTTATCAGAGACACACACCCACATTTGCTTTTCAAAAAATCCCTGCTCTTCCAAGTCATTATACACCAACTGTGCAAGAGTTGTCTTCCCCAAACCTCCAAGGCCAACAACGGCAATCACAGAAACTTTTCGGTTTTCACAGGGTTGTTTCAACAGGCTTATAATCTCCTTTTTACTATCATCTCGTCCAATGATATCTGATTCCAACACAAAAGAACATGTTTCCCTCCATTCACTGTTAGTTTGCTTAACCGCCCCTGATCTTGGGCTTAAATTCAATTTATACATGTCTTTCACTACAGCATCAAAACTTTCACGTGTTCTTTTAATTTCTTCAGCCATTTGAATGGGAAAATCAATTCGATTTGAAGATGAGAAAGGATAAAGTACCTTTGTCACTTCTGTTCGTCGTTCCTCGTCTAATTTGTGTCTCATAAATTCGATAGCAAGGTCATCTAAGAAGTCATCTGCAACATGAAGTACTTCTTTGAACCTTCTAATCCAAACTCGCACACGAGCTTGTTCTTGTTTATCGTCAGCATCAAGGAGCACATCATTGATGGATTCAATTGTGTTCTTGAGCTCTTCCAACGCTTCCGTCACATCGTACTTCCGTCCAAATTCATGAAAGTCTGCGGAAGCCAACCTGTGAATGACATTTGAAGCAACACCAAATAGAACTCATTCAGCCATCATTAAAACCAGGCTTAATTATGTTTTGTTCTTAGAAAAAACATTATTACTTATTTATATATCATGAAAAGTACATAAAAAGTAATTTATTGCATTTAGTAAATAAAAAATAAATAAATACCGTTTTGAAGTTACCTAATCTTAGCTATCAATATTTTTGTCATAGGAAGAAAGACAACTTATCCATTACTCAATTAAAGCTTAAAATTTTGCATATATATGTTAATATTATTGTCTTCTTGTTTTCTTCATCTCTAAATTATTCTTTTTGTTTATTTTTTTGTGTATGTTTTTCTATATAATAATTTATTTACTTAATAATAAATAAATAAAACAAGTAATATCAAATTTTAATATTATATTAATATAATATTTTTCTATTCAAATATATTTGATATTAAAAAAATATGACTACAAATATTTTATGTTTAAGCATATACGAAGAAAAATATTGTTTTAATGATTATTTTAATTGATAATAAATAAATAAGCTAACTCATTTTAATATTACATTAATATAATATTGCATATTTTTTAAGTCATTTAATATAAATTATTTAATTACACGAGTAGTTTATCAAATAATTATAATTTTAATATTTAATATAATTCAACATTTTTAAAAGAATATTTTATTAAAGTTTTACAATGCAAAAAGATTATTCAAATAAATTTATATTCTCAATAGAACGACTTTTTTATTTACATGTATAACAAAATTTTACAACGTGTGATTCATCTTCTAAAGGTTTCATTTTTTCCTTCTACACATTAATTTCATATTCTATTATCAACCTTAATTTGAATGAATATTTTTTTTTACCATTAATACTAAATACTAAACATATAAAGGTATAAATTAAAAATTATAAAATATAACAATTTGATATTTTGAAAAAAGAAATAATGAAGTAAGTTGCACAAGACACATTTTACGGGAGTCATTTATAAATATTTTTTTACCTAATATAGTTATGTTACTAATTTTATGTTATATAAGATTTACATATATAATGCATAAACAAGGTAGTCTATATTTCTTAATTATTTTAATTCTTAGTATCATGATTAATTTTTATTTTAAATATCTTAATTACGTTAAGATATTAATTTTTGAAACTTTGGTGTGATGATAAAATTGGATAGCATGCATATAAACTTATAAATAAAAATATGTTAATTGTTACAGATGTAAATTAAAATTTTAAAATGTAAATATGATTTAACTTTCGAAGAAGAAAAAACAAGACTAAAAGGTAATATTTAATATAAGACTTATTACCATTTCGTTTGCAGAAATCTTATTTTTTTACTATGATGATAATTACTAAATTGTCAGTATATAATATCTACATAATAATATGTACATATAATCCAGCTTAATTAACATGACCAATCATAACCGTAGTTTTACTAATGTCGAATTATCATATTATGAATTATTTTGTTTTTTAATTATTTTTATTTATAGTAATATCTTAATTTCTAGTATAAAAGAATAATATTATTAAACAATATATATATATATATATGAAGAAAATAATAATTTAAGGAGTGATGTATCACGTAATATTCGTTAGACAGAATCTTGTCTTGATTACGGGTGACTCCGGAGGTCACAGAGCATTTGATGGAATCTCTGAATAATTACTTTAATTTCTAAAGTATAACGTGATTACATGAATATCAGGTTTCTTAACTTTAATTTTTCAAAAATAATAAATTTATGTAAAAAGTATTTTTAATTATTTATTTCAACTTTAAGAGTTAAGATTAACCATTTTATTTATTTTTTTTTTCTATTAAACAAGGTCCAAGAAAAAACAAAAACTAAGCAATCAGCCTAAACTACAAACACCCTAAAGAATCTAGTCTCAAAAAAGGCCGTAAAAAAAAAGAGTCTTATAAAAAAAAAAAAAAACATACATATCAAGATCAAAATCTATCTTAATTAATTAATCAGCACTTTAATTAACCATTTTTTATATATACTAATGCTTGCTTTATAAAATTAATGATTTATTAAGACCTACCTGTATGACTATCTTAAACTCTCGTTGTCTCGGATTAAAAAATTGTAAACACTGAAAAACAATACCGTCAAAAAAACTAAAAGCTTATGTTAAAGTACGAAGAAAAATAGGAAAAAAAACATTTTATAAAAATTACTGAACAACAGTAAAAGAGATGTTATTCAATATAAAAATTTTAAAAAGAAAAAGTAAACGATGTGAAATTGTCAAACAAACAGACGAACTAAGAAGGAAAAAACCTAAACGGTAAGCTAAGCATATGATGCAAGAACAAAAAGAAATCCATAGTTATTGTATAAATAGAAGAAAGGGTGGAAAAAGGAACCTGTGAATGAGATTAGAGGCAACAGCAAATGGAATGTGTTCCGCCATTCTTGAGAAAGGAGGAAAATAGATCTGCACTGTGTCTGTCTTCAATTTCAGATTCTCGCAATTAATGGATGCAGAAAACGCATTATTGCTCTTATATCTCTTCAGGAAAGGGACACATTTGTAATTAGCTATCTCAGTCAAACCACCATTTCTTACCCCTTTTGGTTCAATGCTTTGAGACTGTTTCTGCATTTAAATATTATAAAGGATAGCCTCCAAAACGAGTTGCCCATAGCCCATAGCCCATAGCCCATAGCAATGAGTGAAACTGTTTCTGCGTTTAAATAAAATAATAATTTAATAAAATGTTCAGATTAATTACTGTCACTTGTTTTGCTCGGTTCTGCTTATGTTTGTTGTGTAGTAGTTCACGAGTTAAACTGTAAAGTGATCAAGGAATGCGATTCGAAATGAGAGCAACAAGGTGCATGTGTATGCAGTCTCATCTTTTAGTCATCATTTTATAGCCATTTAATGTAGTTAAAATTTGAATAACGTTAATAATTTTTTACTAAAACTCAAATTTGAAATTATATATTAAACTTAAATAACTTTGTAAATTAATTGATACGATTGGTGATAATAAATTTTTATAATTTATTTTTGTTGATTTTATTTTATTATTTTTTCATTATTTATATCATTCTAGTTATATTTCTAATATTCTAATTTGACTGCGTGGGATGCAAGCAGATGAAATTGATTAGGGCGTCTTTCTTGAACTATTTTGTTATCTTGTTAATGATGTGCTTCTTATTTTGCTCTTACTTAGTATAATCATATATCCTTTATTTTATTAAAAAATATTATTTCTAAGTTTTATTGGTTCAATACTTTCATCTTATCTTCAAAGTTTATTTTTTATATATATATTTTTCTGATAATTAATTATTAAAATACTTTAAAAATTAGTTTGAAACTTCTTCTTTTTGTATTCCTAATTTTGCAGATATACAATTTATTTTTTTATTATTTTTTAAAAAATTGTCATATAAAAAAATAAAACTTATTTTTTTAAAGAGTTTAGTAGGAAAAACCGACAAAATTTTAAAATAAGAACATATATGAAAATTTTAAATAATTTTATTTACATAAACATTTTTATTTAAATAATTTTATTTACATAAACATTTTTATTTAAATAATCTGGGTAAAGGGCAACATCCATCTACATTACTAAAATACCCCTTGCAGTTCTAAGCCGGCGACTTGGACCCTTTGGAAAATATAGGAGCACGGTTCAACTTGCCTCTGACTAAGAGGGACCCAGACACAAACAGAGATCTATATAATATGATATATTAAAGTGATATATATAATATCATAAAGTAAGAATAATATATGTTATGTATGATTTAAAAAATGTTCTGCAGTTACATATAATAACAAATTATATAAAGGTTGAGATTAATTACGGTGACTTGCTAGTCATGTATTTTTTTCTTATCATATACTTGTCATGTTTTATAATTTTATCTTAAATTTAACTAAAATATTTTTATATCATTATTTGATAATAAATTATTATATATTTATAAATTATATTTTTATAACAATTATTTTAAAAATATTAATAAATTTAATTAATTAATAATTTCTAATTAATTAATAATATTAAAAACTTTACACTAACAATTCCTTGAAATTGAAGCAGAATTGAAGACAAAATTTACCATACAATCAACTCATAATTTCACATACATCACGATGTGGACCCAACTATCCTTTCATGTGTTTGGTTGGTATGCAAACTTGTTATCATAATATATGAGGTGGCTTCTTTATCTCTAATTAGAGGTTTTAAAATTAATTCAGTATTTTTAACGATAGCTTTGATTAGGTTTAGGTATTAGTTTTGATTTATTAGATTTTAATTTTTTGAGTTTAATACTAAAAAAAATTTGCTGTGAAGGAAATATAATTTTATAACAAAAAACTTATTAAGAAACAGAAAAAATAAAGGAATATGTAATTTTTTAACCAACCTATTACAGTTCCATGTCAAAGATAAAGAAATGCATGTCAAAATTGAAAATAGATAATTTTAAATCTCTTTCAACGTGTACGCAAGTGTGATGTTTTTTTACCCATAGTCATGCTCATAGATCCTTTGCCTTTTTATCACAAAAGCATTCTTACTTGTTCAGCAAAAAAGACAAATAGGTTGTGATAATGTCAATTAATTCCAGGAGATTTTGTGAATTCCAGCAAAGGAAGAGATTTTGTGAATGTGACTCCTAAGGCTAAAATACCTTCCACAAAAGGCAAACAAACAAATGTGATGGGCTGAGTTTTTCTCAACATGGTTTGAAAATTATTGTAGACTTGAATAGAACACTTGGTTGTGTTGATAGCTAACGATCTATTTCTAATTATTGTTTCTCTTTTAGGTAGTCTCTTATTTCTTTGCATTTGAAGAAACAGTCCACTATATCACTATCTTTTACTGAGACAGAATATTGAACACTTGCACTTGCTACTATTGAGTTGTAATGGTTGACAATTCTTCTCAACAATTTAAAGATCACTTTAGCATGACCTTTGACTCTCTACTATGACAATCAAAATGCTCTTTATATTGCTGTCAATCATATTTTTCATGAACAAACAAAACACTTAGATATTGACTATCATATTGTCCGTGAAAAGACTCGGTAGGACTCATGCAACTTTGATCTTCCAATTTTCACCAAAGTTCAAGTTATTGATATATTTATTAAAGCGTTGGGACCTCATCAATTTTATGTACTTCTTTCAATGCTAGTATGTTGGATATCTTCTATCCTCTAACTTGCAAGGGGTAATAATTGATAAGTCTATATTTTGACATACTTTTATAGCTTATATATTTATGTTTGGCCTTTATTTTATTTGAGTTTTACATTGATTTATATATTACTTATGCATTTTAGCATAAAAAGCCACAATTGGGTTTTAGGTGCATTTTGGACACAAATTAGTTGAAAAACAAAGCTTAGCAGCAGTCAGCATGTCCATACCCTAGCGAAGCACGAGAACATTTTGATATACATCCAAGACTATGCTTATGACCTTGCACCGTGCTCACATGCGAGAAGTCCAATTATGAAGAGTTTTTAGAGTTTTTAAACCCTATTAAAAGGAACTTTGGGGGCAGCGATTAAACAACCTATTCTTGACCACTGTCCTTGATTTGTAATACATCTTTCATCTCATCCTTCTAACATCCTTGGATCTTTGGCACACTCTTAGTAGAACTTAAAATTTCAAGCGATTGTACTTGAAGATCGAGAACTCACCTCATCTCCAACCCTTTAGGACATTCTAGTTTGTTATTTCTTTTTCACTATAGCTTTAGTTATGATTGTTTTAGTTCTTTTATTTAGTATAAATAACCAAGTTCATAGTTAGGACTATGAAAATTCTTATTCATGAATTTTTAGGATTTTGATGTTTGAATCTAAGTTTGATTTTTGTCTGTAATTAGTTTTTTATCCTATTGCGCATAATTGTATGTTGTGAATTGATCACTCATAACATAATCATAATTAATTATATCGTCAAAGAACCATACCTCAATTAGTTAATAAATCTATAGGATAAAATAAGACAAAAGATTAAGTGGATCAAACTTCTTAAATTGATATCTTGCATGACCATAGTAGATGTTAATTTATAGAAAAGAATATTAATATTTATGACCATTGGTTAATAACAATATTTGTATGAATGATTATTAATCATAAGGAAATTAAAATTAGAGTTAAAAAAAAGAATAACATAAAGGATTGAATGAGTAAACTTATATGTCCTATGTTCTTCTCCTATAACATACAAGATGTGTATTGTGTTAACTGTTCTAAATTTTATAATTAATTTTAAAATGATATATAAATTTAATTTAATAAATAAATAAATATAATAAAATTGAGACAAAAGTAAAATAATCTATAAATTTACAAGAAAAGTTGTTTTTTCTCTTACAAAAAAATAATTTAGATAATATTTAAGTATTATTAACAATATCTTAAATCGTATCTAATTTCATTAAGGTTATATTTATATGAAGAAGGATCTTCTTACACCGATGTAAGTGTAAAAATTTGTATACCCAATCTGAATCTTTCATTTAACTTAAATCTAACGGGTTATAATTTATTACTTTACTGGCCGTTAGATTTAAGTTAAATGAAAAGTTCAGATTAAGTATAAGAGTTTTTAGACTTATACTGGTGTAAAAATATCCTGCCCTTATTTATATTGTATACAATTATTTTTTTTTTAATAATTTTGATAAGTATTCAAGTGTACCCAATGAGTACTAATACTCGTCATTTGCATCTTTTCTCCCTTCAAACTATAACAAATATCTTCTCTTTTTTTTTTCTCCCAGAAAATATTATGAAACATTTTTTAGTTAACTTATTGTTTAAGTATCAACATGGTTGGCTAATTATTTGTAATGTAAGCAATTAAAATATTATAGATTATGATAATGACATTTACACATTTTAAGATAGTTATCATCAATGTTGGTTATAAACAAACTACAAGTGAATTCCAACATAATCAAACAAACATTTTGAATTAGATAGATAGAAAGAGAAAACAAGAATCAACTTAGTTTCAATTTTTTTTTTTTGAAGTTTTACTCTAATAAGTAGTCAATATTAAATACAATCATAGATCAAATTTAATTTAAAACTCACAATGATAGAAAGTAGAAGCATCTATGTCACCCCTAACACTAAGGTGGATGCTAGATTGTAACTAGAAAGCATATTGAACATACAGATTAATAATAATATTGTAACTAGAAAATATGAGCAAAGGACAAATACAATCCAACTTGTATTAGGCAACACTAGATCAATTTTAAGGATCAATAGGTTCTTATGACTTCCAAATCTATATCTTGCCCCACTTTAATAGTCTATATTTTTATATTTAACCTTTATTTTATTTAAGTTTTATACTAATTTATTTTTATACTATGCAATTTAGCATAAAAAGGCTATAGTTGGATTTTTGGACATTTTGGACCCAAATTAGTTGAAAAACAAAGCTTCGCAGTAGTTAGCATGCCTAAACCCTAGCATCAAGCATAAGGTGCTTCGATACACATGCACAACCGTACTTATGACCTTGCACGATTGTGCTTATTTGCAAGAAGACCGAATATAAAGTAATTTCAGGATTTTAAAACCCTATAAAAGGAGCCTCGAAGGCAGTGTTTGAGGCAACCTATTCTACATCTATCTTTTGATCTTTGATACAACTTTTATCTTATCTCTCTTGCATGAGATCTTTGGTACATTCTTGACAAGACTTGAAGCTTTGAGCAATCGTATTTAAAGACCGAGAACTCATCTCATCCCTAACCCTGGGGAACATTCTAGTTTGCTATTTTTCTTCTCGATTATGACTTTTTTTATGATTCTTTTAGTTCTTTTCTTTAACATGAGTAACTAAGTCTATAGTTAAGGCTATTAGAATGCTTATTCATGAATTTATCACATTTTTATATTTAAATCTAAGTTTGATTTCTGTCTATAATTAGTGTTTATCCTATTGTGCATAATTACAACATAACCTTAATTAATTATATCATCAAGCCACCATATCTTGATTGATTAATGGATTTATAGGATAAAATGAGACAAAAGATTAGGTGGACCAAACCACATCTTTCTCTTCCAATTGTTACTAAATTAACAAGTTCATGGTGTTTTATACTTTCTTAAATTGATATCTTGCATGACTATTGTGAATGTTAGTTTAGAGAAAAGAATATTAATATTATATGACTATTAGGTATTGATAGTAGAGAAAAGAACATTAATATTATATGACTATTAGGTATTGATAGTATTTGTATGAATAATTGATAATTATAAGGAAATCAGATTTAGAGTAATATAAAGGATTGAATAAGTAAATTCGTATGCCTTAGGTTCCTCTCCTATAAGTTCAGTCAAAACGTATATTATGTTATTTGTTCTTAATTTTAATGATTGATTTTATTGTTGAATCCTTATTGTTATTTAATTTTGTATCCATTAAGTTTGAACAATTGAATTAAAAAATATTTGGTAACTAGTAACAATACCTATGGAACGATAATATCAAGAACTTAATTTAAAATCCTTTATTACTTTTCAATAGATATACTTACCCAGGAATACATTATAATGGCCAAAACAATGCAAAGACCAACTCCAATCAATGCACTCATAACAGTTGAATTCAACAAAGTTGCCTAATCAACTCATATATCACTACTTGCATCAAATAACATTGGTTAATCTCTATCCAATGAATCATTAATCTATTTTTGACAATCTACTAGAACAAAAGAATTAAAGAAAGAAAAAATTTGTTCCTCAACATTATTTAACTAGTATATTTAAAATTATGCGATGAAAAGCATAATAAACAAATCTTGAAGTGTTGTTTTACCAATGACAAAGCATATTACCTTAAGCCATAAATAATTGAGTTTCTAATAAAATTTTACTTATTAAGCAACAACAATAATGTAGTAATATCTCTAAGTAGTTAGATATGTGTTATTAGATCAAACAAATCCAATGAGCTAAATGAAGAAATAAACTAAGAATAAGGTATTTCAAACAATGGTAAGGTGATTTAATTCTTCCAAGATTTAAAGTCTTTTTGACCAAATAATTAGAAATTTGATTCATACATACAACTCCTATTACTCTAATAAAAATGTTATTTTCAACATAAAGTAGATTAGAACTATACATTCTCTATGTTGTAATTTGTTGGGACTTTTCTTTCAAACACAACAAGTGTACCAGTTGTAAGTAATAACCGATATAGTATCGGAATATCGTCTTCAGAGAGCAACTCAAAATGTATTAATTGTTAAGATAAATATTAATTGAGCTTATATACAAGAGAATTTGATTAACAATTTTCATGAAATTTTAAGTAATAATTATAATGTAAAATGATAAGGTAAAATACATTGAAAATTCAAATAAAATAAATTAGGATTGAATTTCATCTATCTCCCTCTCTGTATTCTAATAATTTAGCGATAAATATAACAACCATTTTCAATGAATTTGATGCAAAATACAAAAATCGTATATTTCAATTCTTTGAAAATATATTTCTAAGATAATTTCTTAAATGTTAATTCCTCAAATAGTTAGCAAATTATCGAGCATTAAAATCGGGATTTAAAAGCAATCAATAACTTGAAATTTATTCTTAGAGTAACCAGTTATTAAGTAATCTCAACCAGATCTGGATCTAAGTAATATTTTTACAAATATAACTTAGATCTAAGCTCAAGAAGCTATCAAACAGACAGATTCAAACATTAAGACAAATTGAAATCACCAAATCAATAGAAATGAAGAAGAAACAACTATATTTATATAAACTATTAAGAATACATTAAGTTTATAGATTTACATTCAATTCCATACAAATTCTAGTTACTCATTGCAACCATAGTAATAAAAAATGAGATACAAATAGACTAGAACATCGAATCTTAAGTATTCTTACTCTTTTCTTCTGTCCTGCACCGCTCTCTCTCTCTCTGAAATTGTATATTGAAATAGTAACCCCTTCAAAAACATAAAAGTCGCCTTTCAAATTGGTCTGCACGAACTTCTCTTGCTACAGTGATATCTCCTCGCTGTAGCAAGACATGGAGATAAAAATTAGGTCATTATGTTCGTCTCTCGCTGCAGCGATAGTTCTCACTACAACGACAAATTTTTGCTGTAGCAAAAGGAGCATAGAATTGCCTTCTTCACAATTAAACATTCTTGCTGTAGTGAGGGTATCTCACTACAGCGAGAAAACTCTAGAAACTAACTTTTTCTGCAACTTCTTGGTTGATATGCTCTCTTTTTTTCTACTTTTTTTTCCAAATTTTTTCAACTTTAAATGATGTTTCTCATTTGATTTCAACTACAAAATAGATAAAAAAGGAATCAAAATACTACAATTTTATTCTTTTCCTAAAATATACAAGTAATTGTAAAAGTTCCAAATTTAGAGAAATTTAAGAAAATAATCTAACTTTTAATATAAAAAGTGCTCAAGTCATCATCTCAAATAACTTATTTTATACAATTATCATAATCCCAAAAGGCTTACCATGAATACTATAAACATTTTGATGACCAAGTGAACTAAAAGAAAGGTCACTGTATGGGAAAAAGCAAGATCAAAGTACATGAAAGAAAAAAAAAAATAAGGGAAGAGAAAAATGGATAACTTGCATATTTTCTCTTGTAAAGTCCTAATAGCATATTGCTGGCAACATCCAGTTCACTTTCTTCAACTTGGCCTTCCAAAGAGTAGTTTTTATCAAAACTTTCCACATTACCCAACTCACACAAGTCTTGAAATGAATAATAAAAAGAACTACATATAATATAATCCTAATGCAAAATTTTCCTAAACTAATAGCTCAAATGTTATAATCTTATTAAATTAGGATAGATTATAGGATTTGGAGAACAATTTGTGTTGAATTATTTTAATAATCTATATAGTGTATATGTAATTCATAGTGTGACTCTAATTAAAGATTTAATATGATAGTGGTTGAATATAAAATATAAAGTTATTGAGGGTATAATTATAAATACAATTATAAGGAAACTCTCCTCTCTCTCTTCAAAGACATAAGAGAGCAATTACTATCATAACTTTTACAGACTCTCATTTTCACGATCTCTATCTCTCTTACAGTAATTGAAAAAGATAAATTCCTCTCAACCATCAAAGAGGAGCTAAAGGAAGAAGGAAGAGTTGAAAAAAATATCGAGTTTAAGAACTCATAGAGATCACATCAAAGCATAATGGATTTAGGTTGGTGATCTCCAAACCCTTGATTGTGTAAGAACTTATATATGATGTGAGAACCATGCAATTCAAGATCAATGAAAGAAGTAATTTCTTAATGGTTACATTAAAGATAGAAATTACATTATGAATTAAAGTCCAACAGATTGGTCCAAAAGGAAAACTAAAAGAACACTCATTATGATATAAGTACTCATAACATACCTTTAGGTCCTTTATATATTTGTAGAAAATATATACACTTACAAACAACTATTGTAAAATTGGTTGCTTTTATATATTTCATTTACCAAGTTCCAAACCAACATCTGAACAATGCACTAGTATCAACTCCATACTATCCTAAATCACTAATTAGGAGATTTAAATTATAAATATTAAATTACATGATAGTATAATAGAATAATTCCTTTTCTATAATATTAATGTTAAATGTGTCCAAGATGAGATCTTTGTCTTCTAATTTGAGAACTTAAATGACAGTTAGCTTTAGGGTAACTTACGTACATCTTGTAACATCTTCCTTTTTATTATTTTATCTTTTAAAATAGAAAGTTTATTTTAGGAGATCTCACTCAAGCGATATATGTCTTGCTCAAGCTAGACAGAGCATTATGAATCAAGCATTTTGGGGCACTTTTACTCCTGTGAGATGGGTCTCGCTCTAGCAAGAGTGGATAATATGACCCAACTATCCCCTCAACCAAGGGAAAAATGGCTCACCCAGGTAAGAAGTCATAGGAAAATAGAGAACGCTCTAGACTGATTCTTGCTCAGGCGAGAATATCATAAAAAGGTTGAAAAAACTATTGTTCAATTTTCTCACTTAGGAGAGAATGATATTATTCAAGTAAGAGTTCGCTCGCTCAAGCGAGAAATCATGAATTTTGAAGGGTATTTAAAGAATTTCAAGTTTGAAAATTTTCATTATAAGCCAAACAACCTTTTCTCTCATTTCTTTCTATTATCTCACCTTCTATTCTCAGAAAAAACGTCCTCAAACTCTAAATCTATCTCAGATCTAAAATTTATGTCTATTCTATTTAGATTTAAGTAAGTTTCTAGCACATAGCTCTTTAATCTCATTCCTATTTTTCTATTCTCTCTTTTATATCTCACTCCTATTTTTCTATTCTCTCTTTTCATAAAAGTACTTTATTTTGTGATATTAAGAATAACTTTGTACGTTGGGTAATATCACTTGTCAAAATGATGACCTTCCCTCTAGATCTCATGAAGACCTTAGTCTAGGTTAAGCGAGTTGATCCTAGATCCTAGATTCTACTTGAAATTTTAATTTGAAAGACCTAAACTACCTTACTTTAAATCACTAGAACAATTTAAGGGCTTGGCGACAGTGACTTGGAGGCTGTTTCTTCCAACCACTGTCGCTCCTCCATTTTCTCCAAATTTTCACACCCTTTTCTCGAATCATGTTGCAGCATTTTGGGAACCGCTGTCCTTAATTGATGCAATTTTTGTTTTCCTTTATTTCCTTCACGCCACTCACCCTATTCTTCTTTGAAAACCCATTTCTACTCGTACCAAAACCATTGTATTGTGAAACTCACCCTAAAACCATTTTCTTTGTTCCTCTGAGAGGAGCAAGAAGATGATTGAAACAGCCGCCAGCTTGGCCTGAGCCCAGTTGTTCCCTGAACCCATTTCTCCTTCACAAACCTTTCATTTGGGTCCCACTAAAATGACCAATTCCAACAAGGTCTTCTTTTTATTCTTGCTCTGTTCGCCGTTACTGCCGTTGCCAACAACGTTAGAGGTTTTGTTCTTCTTCCTCTCTTGGAATCGAAGCTCATCTCCAAACTCAAGGTGTGTTTGAATAAGGGATTTATAGTTTTTCTTTTTCTTTTTTTAATAAAATGAGTTTCCCTTCCTTTCCATCATTGCCTCAGTTCTAATCCTTAAACTACGAGTATTTTCATTAGTCACAGTTTCCTTCTCTCTGCAGTTGCCACATTAAGGCCTCTGACGAAAAACACTACATAGGTAGGTAATATCCAATTCTTTCCTTTTTTTTATTTTCCTTTTTTTTTTATTTGTGCTACATTCTTTATTGCTTAGCAGTTCATTGATTATTCTTTTAAGCCTCCAATATAATAAAGCTTCATTGTTGATGTTATCGGATTCTTATTGTTATAAACAACACTTATTTTAAGAGACTGACTAATTTAATATTCAACCGCTCTCTCATTTTCAAAGAATAAGAGGATGATAAATTGTGATTTTTCTTTGTTTTCTTAATTTTTCCATTTTTAGTCTTAGTTTTTTTTTCTGAACAAGTTGCTTGCTTAATTATGCCTGTAGAAGTTTTGCTTCATTTAATATTCAATTGCACATGTATTGCTTCATTTCATTTGATTATTTTGATGACATATTTTTGCTTTAGATCTATATTGCTGAAAGGTTAATCAACAATACTTGTGCCTATAGAAGTTTGCATTGTGATGTGCTTGTCTGCAAACACTTTATGTTCTTAAGTGTTATTTTTATATGATTATGGGATGTTTGATTCTAAAAAGGATTACTCCATCAACTAGAGTTTCCCTCAACAATGACAACTATGTTATTCATTTAATTCTACCAAGCAAAGTTGATCCACTAGTTAATTTGATGAAATTTGAGAAAGTTTTTTATGCTACCTATGACATGATAGATGGCTTAGACCAGCAAATCAAAGTCTAGGAATTTATTTATTTATTCAACGAAATTTCATGAATTAAAAATGTTTTTGGGATTTTTAATCTAAATACATGCTAAAAATATATAATGTTTGGAAGATGCTCTTGCGGTTGTGAGCTTTTGTAGGATATATTGACACTAGGTGATACTTTATTTTCCTACTTATGGATGGTCTCTGCCTTGTTGCATTAGTTACCAAAGCTTGACGAAAGATTTTTAATTAGTAAAAGTTTTGTTGACGTTTCAAGTAAATAACTGGCTTACATTTTAAGTTGAGTTTGAATTCAATAGCTACCTAATTGATCTTTTATATCTTGTGACTTTAACTTCATAGTGTCTCATGTAACATGATGATGCTTATGTTTAATTATCATGGTTTGAATTTTACTATGTAAGTTATGCATGATTATTAAAAGTATTTTTTATATATAGGACCAATTAGCCATGCTTGAAAGTGAAGGGACTTCTTCCCAACATACTTGGCATGATGATGCTTTTACTAAGGTATTTGAAAAGGAACATCCGGGTCGTGTTCAAGGTATGGGCTTTGGAGTGTGTCCATCTCAAGTGTTGACTTCTACCCCAAGATATTGCGAAGGGATGACATCCTCATCCTATCATACTTCTAAATCTACTAAGATTTAACAAATGGAAGCAACTGTTTCAGTGCTACAGGCTCAAAATAATTACTTCATCACGCACTATATGGGTGGTGTAGTACCACCTGATTTTCCTATTGCTAGAGAGAATGGGGTAATTATTTTCATTTTCTATCATTTGCTTCAAGGTTATTGATGACATAGCTCTTGTGTGGATTTCAAAGTTTTCTTATAGTTTTATATTGGTAAAAAATATTTGTTTTGTTGGTAAAGTGTAAAATCTAATTTTGTAACTTTTTCTTACAATTTCATATTGGAGACAAGGAATCGTCGGCGCCAGGAAAATCCTCTTTTTCAGCTAGTCATAACTCACAACACCCTTCATCATCCAACACTTAGTTTGTTTAAGAGGTTTTTTTGTTTGTAACTTAGGATTACGACACCCAAATTTTTAGTTTGTAAGATTTTTGTGAATTTCTTTTAATTTAAAATTACTATGAAATTTTACCTAAATATTATTTTTTATTTTTTTTATATGAATGTTTGAATATTTAATATTAGCGTTTAAATATTTCAATTACTAATTCAATTAAAAATATAATTACAAAAAAAAAAGAAGCAGAATTTACATTTTACGGCAGTTTAAAACTGTTGTTATATAAATATTTTTGTTATTACTGCAGTTATAAATGTCGTTGTTGGTATGAGTTTTTTTTCATAGTGGACATTGGTGGCGATTATAAATTGTTATTAGTTTCATTAACAGGTTTCATTTTTTGTATTTGGTGGTAGTTTTATAACTATTGCAATAATATTTTCTTATTATTCTGATTTTTTTGCTTTGGTTTTACAAAAAAATTTCTTTATCATTTTTTTTGTGGCAGTTTTACAACTGCGGTAATAGTTTTTAGTTATTATTGTCATATTTTTGTGGCAGTTTAAAAACTTCTGCTATAATTTTTAATTATTATCATTTTTTATGTGACAATTGTCATTTTTTGGTAGCGTTTTACCACCGCCGCAATATTTTTGTCATTTTATTCTTGTATTTTGCAACAGTTTTTGAACTGCCGCAATCTCAAAACTGTATATAGGGGAGGTTGTTCCAACGGTTTTCAAAACCACCGCTAACCACTATTCTGACATTTGGAATGGTGGCGGTTTGGCAACCGCCACGAGTGTCAAATTGTGGCAATTTAAATTGCTACGAAGGGAAAAAAATCACCGCTAAGACCCTTTTTTTTCCTGTAGTGAATGAAAAATCTATAAAAGTTTCTTGAAACTATAATGTTGAAAATGGATTTTGGTTTAGAAATGCTTTGATTTGTTTAAGAATCATTTAAATCCAAGTTTTATAGTAAAAGTTATAACTAGGATAAATTTTAAGAAGTTTTCATAGGCATGTTATTTATTATATCTAAATATATATTTGTGAGATGAATGAAGAAAATGTTAAACTTTAGGTTAGATGATTTTCTTATTAAGACTAAGAGAATGTGATCTTCGACAAGATATTTTTGAACTGTATGATTGGTCTAAGTTTGAAGGTATTCGACTTTCGGCACATTGTACTATTTGTATGATGATGTGTTATCTGTTTTGGTAATATATGATTAAATGAGAAGTTTGATTGTTATATAAGATTGATAAAAATTGTTTTGGCTATCATTGAATGAAGGGTATGTTATTATAGACGTGTGAATTGGATTAATCTTAGACACAATTTATTTAATTCAATTATGAGAAAAGGATGAAACAAAAGATGATAGTAATAAAAAGTAATGAAATTAATTAGCGTGAATATTTGTGAATTGCTGACAAAAACTGAGTAAAAGAAAAGAAGTAACTAATACATATGTTGTAAAAATACCAGTTAGTGTGATTATAACACATGTATTAGGACAATATTGATTGGCATAAACAACATAATCTTAGTATGCCACTGTTAAGTCTCTGTTTAGATAGTTTAGAGAAACACTCGGAGATATAAAGTTCAGAGACAATTTGGAAAATGTAGGAAAAATGAGGTGATGAATGCTAATACCTAATGTGCACACAATTAATAGTGAAAGCATATTCACAGGCCTCACACTCATTCCTAACTAGACTCTTGATTATAATTTTGCTATGAGGCTCGTATAACACACATGTATACATGTGGTGGCTAAACAACAACTATCCATGCTGACGTAAGTCCTTTATAATTAGGAAGAGTATGTAGATAGCGATTTAGGGCCCGTGAGCACCTAGAGTACCATTATTTGGTGAATCCTTCATAATTGAAATGAATATAGTGTCATGAACTAAATGATTGAAGGATTGTATTTGATTAAGTGTGAAATAATGTATATGGATGATTACTGTTAGTTAGAATTGTAAAAATGAATAATTTCTATTTTGATATATGTTGTATTAGATATCATTTTTTGGTATTAGATATCATTTTTTGCATTATTTTGATTATTTTATAAAATAAGATTTTAGTGGGTAGTGGATGCTCATCCTTATAAATATTTCTAGATAATTAAGAAATAAAACAAGACTAATACGTTCTAGGATCATAATCGTATTGGATTGTAAGGAACAAATTGCCCTAT
The DNA here is from genome assembly GCA_024086825.1 of Abrus pulchellus subsp. cantoniensis. Classification (NCBI taxonomy): domain Eukaryota; kingdom Viridiplantae; phylum Streptophyta; class Magnoliopsida; order Fabales; family Fabaceae; genus Abrus; species Abrus pulchellus. Next base: position 22,247,542 of record CM044056.1, read on the forward strand.
TAAGATTTAATTTATTTTGAAGAATGTAATAATATTAATTAAATTTTCATTTATAGTTAACAACGATATGTAATTATTCCAAATAATAATTTAAAGTGTATGTATAATACTTAGTACCTATTTACTTTAAATTCTAAATTATACATAACTTTTTTAGAAATTTAATTTATTGAAATACAATTTTGTTGTATTATAAATTTGTATTATATAAAACAATGAAATTTCAGCTTTAACATTAAATATGAATTTAATTTACGAAAACACATTTTTATTGGGTCATTTTTTTTATATGGGATTTTTTTAAGTTAATTACCATAATATGGACTTTAGAAAAAAAATTACATAAATATGGGCAATTTAAAAAATTGCCACTAGCAAGTTTTCAAAAAATTTTTACAATAAAAATTGTTTATGGCAATTTTTAAGAAGTAACATCACCATTGGCGTTTTTTAAAATCTCATTCTATATATAGTCATTGCTATTTGTGATAAATTGCACCGTAACCCTATTCTCTCCGCTCTCTAAAGCTTTCTATTGCATTTTTACTGTTTGTATTTTTTTTTTTTTGGTCAAATTTGGCCATTCTATTGTAGTTGAAGAAAGAAATGAGTACAAATATAGTGGTGTAATTTAATAGTAAAATTATTACAAACACATGTGAAGGTGTGAGATTTACATGTGAGAAGCTAATTTGTATGCATATTCCTTATAATATATCATATGAAGCACTAAAATATTGGCTTTGTCAATATATTGAAGTGGAGACTCCAAATATAGTAGAGAGTATAACGTACAGGTATCCGCTTTCTATTTTTGAAAGTTTCATGCAATACCAAGGAGTTGCAATAACAACCAACGACGATATTCAACAAATGTTTCAAATACATAATGAGCGTCGGCCCCCAACTCCTACCATTAAACTGTATATTATTTTTAAACAAATTACAGCTGATACACATGCAGAAGGTAGCAATGAGGAAGATGAAGCCAATGTGACCATTGTTCCCAACAGAGAGATAGAATGGGAACAAAACAACACTGAAAGTGATGACCCTGAATTTGATAAAGACGGTGATGATGAGGAATCAGAAGATGAAGGAGTTGATGAAGACTCCTATTTATCAAGTCCAATGATTGGCAAACATCTGTTTGAGGACCCATTATTCATGTGTGCGTTAGATCTTACAAGTATGCAAGCACCTGATTTTGTAGAATATGATAACTTAGGTATGTGATGTTTGAAATATTTTAATTATACCCTTATCATTTTATGTTTAATTTAATGAATTAGTTTTTTTTATTAAAATTTATGTGTTTGATAGGTAATTCTGAGGTAGTAGGAGAATTGTGTGTTGGAATGCAATTTAATGACAGAAAAAATGTTATACGAACAATTAAACATTATAGTATATCAAAAGGAGTGGACTATAAAGTATTTGAGTTTAAACCAAATACATTTTACTGTAAATGTGTAAATTATGGCATAGATTGTGATTGGCTTGTTCAGGCTAGCTTGAGGAAAAACAAATATTTTTGGGAAATCAGGAAGTATAATGGGCCACACACTTGTATGAGGGCTAGGATTACGCAGGATCATAGCAAGTTGGATGTAGACACAATTGCATAATGTATTAAGCCAATGGTAGAATTTGACCTTCTTTTAAAATCAAACTTGTGATTAATGAAGTTCAAGCTCAATTTGGAAATACGACAACATATAGAAAAGCATCAATGGCAAAACAAAAAGCAATTGAAAAAGTATATGGTGAGGGGAAGCCTCATATGAAGCCCTGCCGCAATGGTCTATAGCGATGTGTGACACTATTCGTGGGTCAATTGTTTAATTGGATGCTGTTAAAGCTTATTGCAATTATGAGTTGGTTCCTAATGTTCAAATACTACGTCGTATTTTTTGGAGTTTTTCTCCTTGCATTCGAGCATTCAGACACTGCAAACTACTTGTGCAGGTTGATGGGACACATTTATATGAAAATATAAGGGGGCTTTATTGGTAGTTGTTGCACAAGACAACAATCAGAATATTTTGCCGATTGGCTTTGCTATTGTTGAAGGAGAAACTGCAGATGGTTGACATTTTTTCCTTGAGAATGTACGCAAACATGTCATGACGTAGGATGGTGTTGGTATTATTTCTGATCGGCACGAGTCAATTAATGCAACAATAAGATGAAGTAACAGACAATGGGAACCTCCAAAGGCATTTCACATGTATTGTATCAGGCATATTGCTGCTAATTTCTTCCGAAGATTTAAGACACCTTACTTGCATAAACTTGTAGTCCGCATGGGTAATTGACATTATTCTTCTGTCAATGATATTTACATTGAATTATAAATTTTATATGTTATTGACATGCTTATATTAATGAGTTTGTGGTATGCAGGTTATTCAAGAACTAAATCATAATTTAATATTCATTATGAGCGGTTGAGACAACGTGGAGAGGTATATATAGACTGGCTTAATGAAATTCCACGAGAGAAATGGGTTCTTGCATATGACGGCAGGCATCGATGGGGTCACATGACCACCAATCTTGTTGAGTGCATTAATTCAGTATTAAAGGTTGCTCGTAATCTTCCAATAACAGCACTGGTTAGAGCAACTTACTTTCGATTGGCTGAGTTATTTGCATGTAAAGGTTATGAGGCATATGCACAAAAAAAGGCTGGACATATTTTCTCTGAAGCTGTGACGACTCAACTTCAATCAAATGAGCAAGCATCTAGAACCCTTTTTGTTACTGTATTTGATAGATGAAATGAGACTTTTCTTATTCAAGATGTAAACAACAATCAAGAATATAAAGTCTAACTCAGGCAAAGGTATTGTGATTGTGGTGACATCCAGACTGATAGATATCCATGTCGTCATGTTATTGCTGCTTGCTCTAGTCAGAACATTGATTGGCGTTGTTATGTCAAAGATGTTTACAAAATAAATGAGTTGTGCAAAGTATATAAGAAGGAGTTTGGAGTCATTGGAAATGAAAGTATGTGGCGGATATATAGAGGTCCAAAACTTATTCTTAACCCAAATTTAAAGCGCATAATAAGAGGTCATCCAAAATCAACATGTTTTCTGAATGAAATGGATAGGCGTGAGATGAAAAGAACCCGACGTTGCACTCTTTCCCAAGGTGAAAGCCAAAGTAGAAGAACATGTCCAAATGCTCCTAGGTCAAATTTGCAAGGTTGATGTTGTTTTATGCAGTTTTAATTTATGTTGTTGTTGTTGATGATTAAGCTATTATTATCATGTAAGATGTAGTATTGTTTAATTATAAATGTAAGGGTCATATGCAATATTTGTTATATTTTGAAAGAATATCTGCATTAAGAGATGATAGATCATATAATATTTAACTAACAAACAAAGCTTCCTTTATTAAATATTTTACTGACAAACAAAGTTGCTAATATAAATAACATTCCATGCTTAAACATAAAGACAATAATGAAAACAAGAATTAAACATAAACATAAACATTAAACATACATCATTTTCCCTTTTACTTCTTGATTAATGAGGGGCTATATCTATGAGGGGCATGGGTGAAGGGACATAACATGCGCGAAAAAAATCCCCTTCGTCTTCCTTCGGAAGGACCGTCATCCCCAACACCCTCATCATTTGTGGCATCATGTGTAACTTTCTTATCAACTGTAGGTTCTGCTTGTACCACATTTTCAGATGTATTTGTACATATGCTATGATGTTGTGTCATCTCCCAAGACATGATTGGCACAGAATACTGTTCACCCAATGAAAATGTTTGCTGAGAAGTACCACTACATTCTGTTGTCATAAGTTTTGGTCGATAAACATCTTCATCATCATAATTCCCTTCATCCACAATTGCGTCATCATTAAGGTCAAAGTTGCATGCAGGAATGACAAGAGAAGGTCTAGCATCCTCAATGAGAAAGTCATATGTAGAAAGTAACCCACGAGATGTCCCACTTTCACTGTTACAATCAATTGATCTCCTTTGACGTGATTCATTGCTTGTTGACCCACGACGATTATCTCTTCTATCGACAGACATTCGTGAAGGTTATTGTTATGGGGGTTCTTCATCCCATTCAAATGGCTGTCATTGGTTTGTGTGTGGTGACCAGTAAAACTCCTCATTTGGTTGAACTGACGGTGGTAGAATCCCTTGTTGATGCTCGAACAGTGGTGAGGACATAAGCTCTTCATCCACCAAAAACTATTGTTGCTGGGGTTGTAGCTGTTCCATTTGTGGAGACAACCATAACCAATTCATTGTATACAATGTGTACCAATTTCAATACTCATTGGACAGGTAATACTGGTCAATTATCATTCCTTGTAATGTACATTGATATCGTTGTTCCCATATCATCACCCAATCATCATGTATCAACCTCTAGTCCTTTGGTTCTCTTAATCCATGTAAATCTTTGTTGTGGACTCCGTCAAGACTTTGGGGCAGGAGAGGAATAGGTTGAGAAAATCTATATTGTCGCATCACACGGTCAGTTGGATGCCACTCTACAACCTCAAAGCATATCAACAGGCTTACAGTTGACCACAATAAATATTCTTCTCTCAGATCATATGGAACAACGGCATCAATCGCTTCATCCTCATATGGTCGCCACATGAACTGCATTTTCAAAAAGAATTATTCATAAATAATTTCAAACATGTATAAAAGTAGTTAAGAAATGTATAAATATATTAACAAGTACCTCTTGTAGTGCCTTTTATCTAATGCTAGTCTAACATTTCCAAGATCCCCTATATGGAGTCTTGGTTGGATATTGAAGACGTCTCCATCTGAATATAGGTGGAAATACTACTGGTTCACTAGGTATTGGAGCCAACCACGGGAACCTGTGCCATGCCCATACCTGTAATAATATTATGCATCCACAAATTTCTTCGGCATCATATCATGAACCACGATCCAAACCTCTAAACAGAAAAGCAAGGCATGTTGAACCCCAACTATACATTCCAATTTCATGGACATTTACCAAAAATTGTAAGAATTTTCCATGTACTAGGGAGTTGCTCTTGTTTGGCATTAAAATATGTCCCAACAAAGAAAGTACATATTCTCTAGCATGTTGTGCTATCCTAATGTCTAAATTAGCAAGAAGCCAACCAAGGTGTTGTGTGATCCACTTTAATCTTATTTCAGAACCTTCAATATCATTTGATTCGGGCCAACTTCCTAGTAACTGTTCACACATATTCTCGCAATGCCAAAGTATTTGGATTAGTGGAACAAGTAACTGCTATACCATTGCATCACAGTCCAAGCAACATAGCAACATCTTCTAATGTTATTGTGCATTCTCCACAAGAAAGATGGAATGTATGTGTTCTGGTCTCCAACGTTCAACAAGTGCATTTATAAGGCCACCATTTATATACATTTGACATAATTATGCAATACGATCAAAACTGACATTTCGTAAAATCTCATTTATTTCAAGCCTAGGTGACATTATAGATAAGTGACGTGGTCGTAATACTCTCATTACCTGAAATTTAAAAATAGTAATTTATCAAGAATCTATGAATTAAATATATATCAAAATATAAAAAACTAACTATAAAAAAATGATATGTTTCTACTTAATTATACCCGGACATAGTATTATTATTATTTTAATATAAATTGTGCTTTACTTAATTTTACATCTATTATTATTATTATTATTATATACAATGACTAATATTAACACTTACTACGAATAATTTATTATATATTTTTCAATGATAATAATTTTTATTAAAAGTAAATAATATAATAAAAATTATCCAATACTAAAATTTTATAAATTTTATTATTTTGCTTAGACTAAAATAATTATCTTTATTTTATACAAACTTAAAATAAATTGCATTAATTAAAAAAATAAATAACTCAAATAAAATTAAGAAAAATTTTTATTATACTACATTGCATGTATTAAAAAATAAATATTTACTTACATTTTGAGTACGAATACATTATGAAATATGTTTGTGCGATTTCATAGTCACGTCTTGAACCATTTTATTTCCCTCTTTGATATTGTTCTTTTGTAAGCTCCTTCCTCGTTTTCTTTTTTGTATTTTCCTTTCTCATCCGCGCATACAACATGGTTCAATTCCTATTTATAAGCATAGTTCCAACTCCATCCGCACAAAACGACATTTCAATACACTACTGTGCTAGTAAAAATCATTACCCACAATTTTTCAGTTGCAAGACAATGTATTACTGTGTTAGTAAAAATTACTACCCACGATTTTTCGATTCTGAGACGAGCTAGTAAAACTTGCCACTCGGGATTTTATCGGCTTCCAATAGCACTGTAACCATTATTCATTACATAAGCTTGCTCACCTAATGCCTTTACCTCATTTTAGCCTAGGAAGATACAATCAAAATTGTAGACCGGAAAATCAAAATTGAAAGACATTGTAAAACTTGTCGCTGACGATTTTTCAAATATCACACTTTTATAATTGTACAAAAAAACCCATATTCCGGTAATTATGTTAGGAAAACACTATATTAAAATTAAATTTTCTTTTTTATTTCTATTATGAATATATATATATATATATATATATAATTTTAAATATTTGTTAACTTTTATCGGTTTAGACTTATATATATGTAAAATTTTCCAAATCCTTTATAATTTTAATTAAATTTTATTTAAAATTATATATTTAATAGAAGAAATTATTTAAATTATAGAGAGGATATTACATGCCTCTTTCTCTCTTTTTTTTTTTTCATATATCTGATAATAAAATATGATGAATCTTAAAAATAATTTTTATAATTTAACATTTTAGAGTCCTATGAAATAACTAAATGACTGTTAGTCACCAATATCTGAAATAAAAACGGAAGAAAGAAGAGACAGAGTTGTTTCTATTGTAATATATATTCTCAACTTAGGAAAACATTATTAGAAGCTACAACAGCAACAACAACCAGAAGCATTCTTTGTATAAAAGAGGCACTTAAGGTGGGGGAAAAGACATCCTTTATTGTTACTGAACAGCAGAACACCAATCATAACAAATAACGAAAAACAAGAATGAATAATAGTCTGTTGAACATGTAGCCAAAATTTAGTTTTAGTTGTCTCTTAAAATTTTCCTTGTTTTAAAAGAAATGCAATCATATATACAATTTTATTTTTTTATAAATTATGGGATACATTGATACTTTGATTGTTATTTTGTTAGTAATTAACTACTAATACAAATTAATTAACAGCTCAGAATTCAAATAAGAAAATTGTTGTACATGGACTCCAAAGTATCCACAGTAAGAGAAAACTGAAACAAATCATCAATCCGCAATATTGACCTGTCCAAGTGGCACATAATGACTTCATAATTTTTCCGAAAGAGCAAGCTAGCAGTGTCTCAAGAAGAATATCAGCACAGATCCTACTGCCCAAACCAACTCAACCTCATGTTTGTTGAAAAGGGTAGAAGTTCAAGCAGAACGTACTCCTTCAAGCAGCATTCACAACGAGATGTTGAGTTGTTGTTATACATTAATTAAGACTTTCACACTGTCCTTTTAATGAGATTAAGCAACAAACTCCAAAATTGAGAGTATCCAACAGTTACCTTAGTAGAACATGAGGATCTTAGTATAAGCAAATTCTCCGAAATCCAAATACATTCAAGGCAATATATTGAATGAAGGGCCAGGAATCAAGCTTGCTGCTCCAACATATAAACACGCTTGCTCAAAATACGCTTGCATTTGTTCTATTCAGCAAGCCCTGAAATGTAATATCTGAGAAAATATTAGAACATAAAAGATACAAAACTGAAGTTGAAAATATACTTTTATTTGAAATATCACCACACACAGTTTACATTTAAACATTATGAAATTACAATAGTAAAAATCTGGATGGTGATTACTAAGTTAGCAATATGCCAAGCACAACAGTAAAAAAAAAAAAAAAAGATAACTATTCAGTACTTAATGTGTTACTTGACTAAGTAGTTTCCAACATTATAAAAATCTAACAATTTTAGGAAGTCTTTCAATATTCAAAATTTCTTCTTCTCTTTCTTTCCATTTTCACCTGTAAATATTAAAACAATAAATCTTCTTATGATAAAATTAAAATTCAAAAATCTACCTTTAATTCAAAATTAAAAATAAAAGTCTAAATAAATTATAAAAAATAAAAACAGATTGAAACTATACAAAACATTAATTTATATTTTACGTTAACAAAGTAGAAGGAAGTCCAATTAGTGTATATTTGTTTTAAATCAATCATTGATTAATTCCCTATTGACATAAATAATTTACCTATATAATTTGGGTCCTAATTTTTTAGGTATTAGTTATCTTTCTTATTATGTCACATAATTTTCATTGAACGTTTATTTTTTTAATTCAATCTTAATTTAAATTTTATATTAAATGTTTTTTAATTAATTTTTATTTTTCAAAAATTATTTTTAATTTAATTTAATTTAATATAATAGAATGATATTATTGAAAATTAAATTATACATTAATATTTATAAATTTTATTAGTTATAAAATAATTTTAATTTTTATTTAAAAATATTACATTTTTAATAATTCCATTAAAAACCTACTAGCATTAAATATATAATCAGTATCAATTTGAACACAGGCTCCGATATAGTTTAACAATTGAAAACTAGTTTATTATTTATTAAAACAAAAGTCAAAACTAATTCAAAGTATTTTATCAGTAAAGCAAACACAATTGAGTAACAAGAACGTTTACACTAAAACAAACAGAGTTTTGATAAATGAGAGCATCAGTACCTTTATAAAAACTCATCACGAAGGATAATTTGTGGGATGTGTGCGATTTGGCGACTAGCAGCACTTGTCTCTGTTCTGCATTCTTTAATTAAAAGGGAACACCTCGCCACCTCAAAGGTCTTTAAGCTGGTAAGACGACTCATTCCTTCGGGCAGCGATGCCAATTCTGGGCAATCGAAGATCTCGAAACGCTGAAGCGATGAGAGGTTGCAAATCCATTCTGGCAAAGCCTTTAGACTCGGACACCAATCCATGGTGATTCGTCGCAGATTGGGAAGGCAGTTGGTGGTGTCTTTTAACTGAGTTTCAATTTCCTCAAGTGTTTCACTTTCCCAGAATACCAGTCGAAGAGACTCAAGTGAACTCAGATCTTGCATCCAACCCTTTGGTAAATTCATGGAATCGGAAATGTGCAAATGTTTGAGCATGGAAAGAGGAGCAGCGCAGGAAGATGAGTCAGCTGAACATGTTGACTCTGTTGTGTTTAGTGTTGCTGTTAATGGCTCCACACTACATTGCCCCATAAACAAATTCGTAACGGTTGGAAAAGTAGGCATGCAAGTCAACTTTGAACACCAAGTGACTTTTAGGTGAGAAAGACGAGGAAATGAAAGTAAAGAGAGATGATGTGAATTCTCAGAATCATTTATATCATCTCCCAGCATCCGCCATCCCCTAAGCTTCTCACAACCACATAATGAGAGGTTCTCCAAAGTGGAGAAGAAGGTTAATGCAGAACCATCTTCACGAAGATATATGTACTCCAATTCATCAAGAGAGACTATCTCAAGTGATTTCAGGAACTGGAGACCTTCCAATGGTGGGAGACAGCAGCAATTATAAAGCTTACAGAAAGAGATCTCAACAATATTTGTGAGGAGAGAAAGCCAACTTGGGAAAAGCACGCCTGGATAATGATTCACCTTTAATCGCTTAAGATTATGGTGGGGCTGAAGGTTTTCTAATAATTGTAAGCTGTCACTTGTCTGGATATCTCTTTGCTCTTCATCATACCAATCCAGAATCAAGTGTTGAAGGGAATTTTTTTCTTTTAAATTTACATCCTGTGATTCCAGAGCCACGTCTCTGACACGATAGAGATTATTAATTATTAATTTGCCTCTTAAGTTTAAGTCCTTCAATTCATTTAGTGTGCAATATTTTTGGCCTCCCACAACAAAGATTGACAAGAATTGCAACGTGCACAGGTTTCCCAACCCTACTGGCCCCCCACTCAAAGAGTAATAACCACCAACAATATCAAGATATCTTAAATGCTTCAATTTTCCAACCGAATCAAACAATTTGCAAAAAGTGGATGATGGCGTCTTCAAGACGCGCAGGTATTTGAAATTTGCAAACAATTCCTGCTCAGTGTCGGACCAGAAAATCAAAGTTCGCAGTTTGCTTTTATCCAATGAATCCAATAAATGAATGGCCTTGGATTCCAAAGATACGTGCATGGGACTCCCTTTAACTTTTTCCACTTTACTATCCAAGTAACAGTAATCATTGCCAGCAACAAGCATTGCAAGATCATGCATTAAATCATGCATTTTGAAACGATAGATCTCACCATATTCATCACTTTCTGCATCTTGAAAAAATGAGTTCATCAAAAACATCTTTACAAATTGGTTACCAATATCTTCCTTGTTCTGTTTTTCAGTTGGACATTTAAGGTAACCCTGTGCCATCCATAACTGAATCAACTCATCTTTGTAAATTTTCCAATCCTTGGGATATAAAGAGCAATAAGCAAAACATTGTCTCATTTCAGGCAACAATTTTTGGTAGCTGAGTTTTAGAATTGGCATGATACTGTCTTGCTCTTCACATAGTTTCCACAAGTCACCATGTAAAACATTCTCCCATTCACTTTCTTCATTTTGTCCGCGTAACAGGCCTCCCAGCGTTTTAACTGCTAGCGGAACCCCTTTACATTTTTTGGCTATTTCTTTCCCCATTGATTCTAGATTTTGATTCACTCTTTTGGAATTATCCTCAAATGCAATGTTCTTCAGCAAACTCCAGGATTCTTCGTCAGTTAAACCTTTCAAAGGATAGGAAGTGCTAGCAGCAGTTGCCTTTGCTACATTTTCACTTCGAGTTGTCACTAAAATCTTGCTATCTTGAGCGCCACACATCAAGTACTTTCTCAACTCAGCCCATTTGTCATGCCTCTCATTCCAAACGTCATCCAGGACTAACAAATATTTCTTACCCCTTAAATTTGTATGAAGCTCTCTTTGCATCTTCTCTAATGATTGGTCTTGTCTTTGGCAATCAGTAATTGATTCTAATATTTTCTTCAGAATAGTTTTCACATCAAAGTTATCAGAGACACACACCCACATTTGCTTTTCAAAAAATCCCTGCTCTTCCAAGTCATTATACACCAACTGTGCAAGAGTTGTCTTCCCCAAACCTCCAAGGCCAACAACGGCAATCACAGAAACTTTTCGGTTTTCACAGGGTTGTTTCAACAGGCTTATAATCTCCTTTTTACTATCATCTCGTCCAATGATATCTGATTCCAACACAAAAGAACATGTTTCCCTCCATTCACTGTTAGTTTGCTTAACCGCCCCTGATCTTGGGCTTAAATTCAATTTATACATGTCTTTCACTACAGCATCAAAACTTTCACGTGTTCTTTTAATTTCTTCAGCCATTTGAATGGGAAAATCAATTCGATTTGAAGATGAGAAAGGATAAAGTACCTTTGTCACTTCTGTTCGTCGTTCCTCGTCTAATTTGTGTCTCATAAATTCGATAGCAAGGTCATCTAAGAAGTCATCTGCAACATGAAGTACTTCTTTGAACCTTCTAATCCAAACTCGCACACGAGCTTGTTCTTGTTTATCGTCAGCATCAAGGAGCACATCATTGATGGATTCAATTGTGTTCTTGAGCTCTTCCAACGCTTCCGTCACATCGTACTTCCGTCCAAATTCATGAAAGTCTGCGGAAGCCAACCTGTGAATGACATTTGAAGCAACACCAAATAGAACTCATTCAGCCATCATTAAAACCAGGCTTAATTATGTTTTGTTCTTAGAAAAAACATTATTACTTATTTATATATCATGAAAAGTACATAAAAAGTAATTTATTGCATTTAGTAAATAAAAAATAAATAAATACCGTTTTGAAGTTACCTAATCTTAGCTATCAATATTTTTGTCATAGGAAGAAAGACAACTTATCCATTACTCAATTAAAGCTTAAAATTTTGCATATATATGTTAATATTATTGTCTTCTTGTTTTCTTCATCTCTAAATTATTCTTTTTGTTTATTTTTTTTGTGTATGTTTTTCTATATAATAATTTATTTACTTAATAATAAATAAATAAAACAAGTAATATCAAATTTTAATATTATATTAATATAATATTTTTCTATTCAAATATATTTGATATTAAAAAAATATGACTACAAATATTTTATGTTTAAGCATATACGAAGAAAAATATTGTTTTAATGATTATTTTAATTGATAATAAATAAATAAGCTAACTCATTTTAATATTACATTAATATAATATTGCATATTTTTTAAGTCATTTAATATAAATTATTTAATTACACGAGTAGTTTATCAAATAATTATAATTTTAATATTTAATATAATTCAACATTTTTAAAAGAATATTTTATTAAAGTTTTACAATGCAAAAAGATTATTCAAATAAATTTATATTCTCAATAGAACGACTTTTTTATTTACATGTATAACAAAATTTTACAACGTGTGATTCATCTTCTAAAGGTTTCATTTTTTCCTTCTACACATTAATTTCATATTCTATTATCAACCTTAATTTGAATGAATATTTTTTTTTACCATTAATACTAAATACTAAACATATAAAGGTATAAATTAAAAATTATAAAATATAACAATTTGATATTTTGAAAAAAGAAATAATGAAGTAAGTTGCACAAGACACATTTTACGGGAGTCATTTATAAATATTTTTTTACCTAATATAGTTATGTTACTAATTTTATGTTATATAAGATTTACATATATAATGCATAAACAAGGTAGTCTATATTTCTTAATTATTTTAATTCTTAGTATCATGATTAATTTTTATTTTAAATATCTTAATTACGTTAAGATATTAATTTTTGAAACTTTGGTGTGATGATAAAATTGGATAGCATGCATATAAACTTATAAATAAAAATATGTTAATTGTTACAGATGTAAATTAAAATTTTAAAATGTAAATATGATTTAACTTTCGAAGAAGAAAAAACAAGACTAAAAGGTAATATTTAATATAAGACTTATTACCATTTCGTTTGCAGAAATCTTATTTTTTTACTATGATGATAATTACTAAATTGTCAGTATATAATATCTACATAATAATATGTACATATAATCCAGCTTAATTAACATGACCAATCATAACCGTAGTTTTACTAATGTCGAATTATCATATTATGAATTATTTTGTTTTTTAATTTTTTTTATTTATAGTAATATCTTAATTTCTAGTATAAAAGAATAATATTATTAAACAATATATATATATATATATGAAGAAAATAATAATTTAAGGAGTGATGTATCACGTAATATTCGTTAGACAGAATCTTGTCTTGATTACGGGTGACTCCGGAGGTCACAGAGCATTTGATGGAATCTCTGAATAATTACTTTAATTTCTAAAGTATAACGTGATTACATGAATATCAGGTTTCTTAACTTTAATTTTTCAAAAATAATAAATTTATGTAAAAAGTATTTTTAATTATTTATTTCAACTTTAAGAGTTAAGATTAACCATTTTATTTATTTTTTTTTTCTATTAAACAAGGTCCAAGAAAAAACAAAAACTAAGCAATCAGCCTAAACTACAAACACCCTAAAGAATCTAGTCTCAAAAAAGGCCGTAAAAAAAAAGAGTCTTATAAAAAAAAAAAAAAACATACATATCAAGATCAAAATCTATCTTAATTAATTAATCAGCACTTTAATTAACCATTTTTTATATATACTAATGCTTGCTTTATAAAATTAATGATTTATTAAGACCTACCTGTATGACTATCTTAAACTCTCGTTGTCTCGGATTAAAAAATTGTAAACACTGAAAAACAATACCGTCAAAAAAACTAAAAGCTTATGTTAAAGTACGAAGAAAAATAGGAAAAAAAAACATTTTATAAAAATTACTGAACAACAGTAAAAGAGATGTTATTCAATATAAAAATTTTAAAAAGAAAAAGTAAACGATGTGAAATTGTCAAACAAACAGACGAACTAAGAAGGAAAAAACCTAAACGGTAAGCTAAGCATATGATGCAAGAACAAAAAGAAATCCATAGTTATTGTATAAATAGAAGAAAGGGTGGAAAAAGGAACCTGTGAATGAGATTAGAGGCAACAGCAAATGGAATGTGTTCCGCCATTCTTGAGAAAGGAGGAAAATAGATCTGCACTGTGTCTGTCTTCAATTTCAGATTCTCGCAATTAATGGATGCAGAAAACGCATTATTGCTCTTATATCTCTTCAGGAAAGGGACACATTTGTAATTAGCTATCTCAGTCAAACCACCATTTCTTACCCCTTTTGGTTCAATGCTTTGAGACTGTTTCTGCATTTAAATATTATAAAGGATAGCCTCCAAAACGAGTTGCCCATAGCCCATAGCCCATAGCCCATAGCAATGAGTGAAACTGTTTCTGCGTTTAAATAAAATAATAATTTAATAAAATGTTCAGATTAATTACTGTCACTTGTTTTGCTCGGTTCTGCTTATGTTTGTTGTGTAGTAGTTCACGAGTTAAACTGTAAAGTGATCAAGGAATGCGATTCGAAATGAGAGCAACAAGGTGCATGTGTATGCAGTCTCATCTTTTAGTCATCATTTTATAGCCATTTAATGTAGTTAAAATTTGAATAACGTTAATAATTTTTTACTAAAACTCAAATTTGAAATTATATATTAAACTTAAATAACTTTGTAAATTAATTGATACGATTGGTGATAATAAATTTTTATAATTTATTTTTGTTGATTTTATTTTATTATTTTTTCATTATTTATATCATTCTAGTTATATTTCTAATATTCTAATTTGACTGCGTGGGATGCAAGCAGATGAAATTGATTAGGGCGTCTTTCTTGAACTATTTTGTTATCTTGTTAATGATGTGCTTCTTATTTTGCTCTTACTTAGTATAATCATATATCCTTTATTTTATTAAAAAATATTATTTCTAAGTTTTATTGGTTCAATACTTTCATCTTATCTTCAAAGTTTATTTTTTATATATATATTTTTCTGATAATTAATTATTAAAATACTTTAAAAATTAGTTTGAAACTTCTTCTTTTTTGTATTCCTAATTTTGCAGATATACAATTTATTTTTTTATTATTTTTTAAAAAATTGTCATATAAAAAAATAAAACTTATTTTTTTAAAGAGTTTAGTAGGAAAAACCGACAAAATTTTAAAATAAGAACATATATGAAAATTTTAAATAATTTTATTTACATAAACATTTTTATTTAAATAATTTTATTTACATAAACATTTTTATTTAAATAATCTGGGTAAAGGGCAACATCCATCTACATTACTAAAATACCCCTTGCAGTTCTAAGCCGGCGACTTGGACCCTTTGGAAAATATAGGAGCACGGTTCAACTTGCCTCTGACTAAGAGGGACCCAGACACAAACAGAGATCTATATAATATGATATATTAAAGTGATATATATAATATCATAAAGTAAGAATAATATATGTTATGTATGATTTAAAAAATGTTCTGCAGTTACATATAATAACAAATTATATAAAGGTTGAGATTAATTACGGTGACTTGCTAGTCATGTATTTTTTTCTTATCATATACTTGTCATGTTTTATAATTTTATCTTAAATTTAACTAAAATATTTTTATATCATTATTTGATAATAAATTATTATATATTTATAAATTATATTTTTATAACAATTATTTTAAAAATATTAATAAATTTAATTAATTAATAATTTCTAATTAATTAATAATATTAAAAACTTTACACTAACAATTCCTTGAAATTGAAGCAGAATTGAAGACAAAATTTACCATACAATCAACTCATAATTTCACATACATCACGATGTGGACCCAACTATCCTTTCATGTGTTTGGTTGGTATGCAAACTTGTTATCATAATATATGAGGTGGCTTCTTTATCTCTAATTAGAGGTTTTAAAATTAATTCAGTATTTTTAACGATAGCTTTGATTAGGTTTAGGTATTAGTTTTGATTTATTAGATTTTAATTTTTTGAGTTTAATACTAAAAAAAATTTGCTGTGAAGGAAATATAATTTTATAACAAAAAACTTATTAAGAAACAGAAAAAATAAAGGAATATGTAATTTTTTAACCAACCTATTACAGTTCCATGTCAAAGATAAAGAAATGCATGTCAAAATTGAAAATAGATAATTTTAAATCTCTTTCAACGTGTACGCAAGTGTGATGTTTTTTTACCCATAGTCATGCTCATAGATCCTTTGCCTTTTTATCACAAAAGCATTCTTACTTGTTCAAAAAAAAGACAAATAGGTTGTGATAATGTCAATTAATTCCAGGAGATTTTGTGAATTCCAGCAAAGGAAGAGATTTTGTGAATGTGACTCCTAAGGCTAAAATACCTTCCACAAAAGGCAAACAAACAAATGTGATGGGCTGAGTTTTTCTCAACATGGTTTGAAAATTATTGTAGACTTGAATAGAACACTTGGTTGTGTTGATAGCTAACGATCTATTTCTAATTATTGTTTCTCTTTTAGGTAGTCTCTTATTTCTTTGCATTTGAAGAAACAGTCCACTATATCACTATCTTTTACTGAGACAGAATATTGAACACTTGCACTTGCTACTATTGAGTTGTAATGGTTGACAATTCTTCTCAACAATTTAAAGATCACTTTAGCATGACCTTTGACTCTCTACTATGACAATCAAAATGCTCTTTATATTGCTGTCAATCATATTTTTCATGAACAAACAAAACACTTAGATATTGACTATCATATTGTCCGTGAAAAGACTCAGGTAGGACTCATGCAACTTTGATCTTCCAATTTTCACCAAAGTTCAAGTTATTGATATATTTATTAAAGCGTTGGGACCTCATCAATTTTATGTACTTCTTTCAATGCTAGTATGTTGGATATCTTCTATCCTCTAACTTGCAAGGGGTAATAATTGATAAGTCTATATTTTGACATACTTTTATAGCTTATATATTTATGTTTGGCCTTTATTTTATTTGAGTTTTACATTGATTTATATATTACTTATGCATTTTAGCATAAAAAGCCACAATTGGGTTTTAGGTGCATTTTGGACACAAATTAGTTGAAAAACAAAGCTTAGCAGCAGTCAGCATGTCCATACCCTAGCAGCAAGCACGAGAACATTTTGATATACATCCAAGACTATGCTTATGACCTTGCACCGTGCTCACATGCGAGAAGTCCAATTATGAAGAGTTTTTAGAGTTTTTAAACCCTATTAAAAGGAACTTTGGGGGCAGCGATTAAACAACCTATTCTTGACCCTGTCCTTGATTTGTAATACATCTTTCATCTCATCCTTCTAACATCCTTGGATCTTTGGCACACTCTTAGTAGAACTTAAAATTTCAAGCGATTGTACTTGAAGATCGAGAACTCACCTCATCTCCAACCCTTTAGGACATTCTAGTTTGTTATTTCTTTTTCACTATAGCTTTAGTTATGATTGTTTTAGTTCTTTTATTTAGTATAAATAACCAAGTTCATAGTTAGGACTATGAAAATTCTTATTCATGAATTTTTAGGATTTTGATGTTTGAATCTAAGTTTGATTTTTGTCTGTGATTAGTTTTTTATCCTATTGCGCATAATTGTATGTTGTGAATTGATCACTCATAACATAATCATAATTAATTATATCGTCAAAGAACCATACCTCAATTAGTTAATAAATCTATAGGATAAAATAAGACAAAAGATTAAGTGGATCAAACTTCTTAAATTGATATCTTGCATGACCATAGTAGATGTTAATTTATAGAAAAGAATATTAATATTTATGACCATTGGTTAATAACAATATTTGTATGAATGATTATTAATCATAAGGAAATCAAAATTAGAGTTAAAAAAAAGAATAACATAAAGGATTGAATGAGTAAACTTATATGTCCTATGTTCTTCTCCTATAACATACAAGATGTGTATTGTGTTAACTGTTCTAAATTTTATAATTAATTTTAAAATGATATATAAATTTAATTTAATAAATAAATAAATATAATAAAATTGAGACAAAAGTAAAATAATCTATAAATTTACAAGAAAAGTTGTTTTTTCTCTTACAAAAAAATAATTTAGATAATATTTAAGTATTATTAACAATATCTTAAATCGTATCTAATTTCATTAAGGTTATATTTATATGAAGAAGGATCTTCTTACACCGATGTAAGTGTAAAAATTTGTATACCCAATCTGAATCTTTCATTTAACTTAAATCTAACGGGTTATAATTTATTACTTTACTGGCCGTTAGATTTAAGTTAAATAAAAAGTTCAGATTAAGTATAAGAGTTTTTAGACTTATACTGGTGTAAAAATATCCTGCCCTTATTTATATTGTATACAATTATTTTTTTTTTAATAATTTTGATAAGTATTCAAGTGTACCCAATGAGTACTAATACTCGTCATTTGCATCTTTTCTCCCTTCAAACTATAACAAATATCTTCTCTTTTTTTTTTCTCCCAGAAAATATTATGAAACATTTTTTAGTTAACTTATTGTTTAAGTATCAACAAGTGATGGTTGGCTAATTATTTGTAATGTAAGCAATTAAAATATTATAGATTATGATAATGACATTTACACATTTTAAGATAGTTATCATCAATGTTGGTTATAAACAAACTACAAGTGAATTCCAACATAATCAAACAAACATTTTGAATTAGATAGATAGAAAGAGAAAACAAGAATCAACTTAGTTTCAATTTTTTTTTTTTTGAAGTTTTACTCTAATAAGTAGTCAATATTAAATACAATCATAGATCAAATTTAATTTAAAACTCACAATGATAGAAAGTAGAAGCATCTATGTCACCCCTAACACTAAGGTGGATGCTAGATTGTAACTAGAAAGCATATTGAACATACAGATTAATAATAATATTGTAACTAGAAAATATGAGCAAAGGACAAATACAATCCAACTTGTATTAGGCAACACTAGATCAATTTTAAGGATCAATAGGTTCTTATGACTTCCAAATCTATATCTTGCCCCACTTTAATAGTCTATATTTTTATATTTAACCTTTATTTTATTTAAGTTTTATACTAATTTATTTTTATACTATGCAATTTAGCATAAAAAGGCTATAGTTGGATTTTTGGACATTTTGGACCCAAATTAGTTGAAAAACAAAGCTTCGCAGTAGTTAGCATGCCTAAACCCTAGCATCAAGCATAAGGTGCTTCGATACACATGCACAACCGTACTTATGACCTTGCACGATTGTGCTTATTTGCAAGAAGACCGAATATAAAGTAATTTCAGGATTTTAAAACCCTATAAAAGGAGCCTCGAAGGCGAGTGTTTGAGGCAACCTATTCTACATCTATCTTTTGATCTTTGATACAACTTTTATCTTATCTCTCTTGCATGAGATCTTTGGTACATTCTTGACAAGACTTGAAGCTTTGAGCAATCGTATTTAAAGACCGAGAACTCATCTCATCCCTAACCCTGGGGAACATTCTAGTTTGCTATTTTTCTTCTCGATTATGACTTTTTTTATGATTCTTTTAGTTCTTTTCTTTAACATGAGTAACTAAGTCTATAGTTAAGGCTATTAGAATGCTTATTCATGAATTTATCACATTTTTATATTTAAATCTAAGTTTGATTTCTGTCTATAATTAGTGTTTATCCTATTGTGCATAATTACAACATAACCTTAATTAATTATATCATCAAGCCACCATATCTTGATTGATTAATGGATTTATAGGATAAAATGAGACAAAAGATTAGGTGGACCAAACCACATCTTTCTCTTCCAATTGTTACTAAATTAACAAGTTCATGGTGTTTTATACTTTCTTAAATTGATATCTTGCATGACTATTGTGAATGTTAGTTTAGAGAAAAGAATATTAATATTATATGACTATTAGGTATTGATAGTAGAGAAAAGAACATTAATATTATATGACTATTAGGTATTGATAGTATTTGTATGAATAATTGATAATTATAAGGAAATCAGATTTAGAGTAATATAAAGGATTGAATAAGTAAATTCGTATGCCTTAGGTTCCTCTCCTATAAGTTCAGTCAAAACGTATATTATGTTATTTGTTCTTAATTTTAATGATTGATTTTATTGTTGAATCCTTATTGTTATTTAATTTTGTATCCATTAAGTTTGAACAATTGAATTAAAAAATATTTGGTAACTAGTAACAATACCTATGGAACGATAATATCAAGAACTTAATTTAAAATCCTTTATTACTTTTCAATAGATATACTTACCCAGGAATACATTATAATGGCCAAAACAATGCAAAGACCAACTCCAATCAATGCACTCATAACAGTTGAATTCAACAAAGTTGCCTAATCAACTCATATATCACTACTTGCATCAAATAACATTGGTTAATCTCTATCCAATGAATCATTAATCTATTTTTGACAATCTACTAGAACAAAAGAATTAAAGAAAGAAAAATTTGTTCCTCAACATTATTTAACTAGTATATTTAAAATTATGCGATGAAAAGCATAATAAACAAATCTTGAAGTGTTGTTTTACCAATGACAAAGCATATTACCTTAAGCCATAAATAATTGAGTTTCTAATAAAATTTTACTTATTAAGCAACAACAATAATGTAGTAATATCTCTAAGTAGTTAGATATGTGTTATTAGATCAAACAAATCCAATGAGCTAAATGAAGAAATAAACTAAGAATAAGGTATTTCAAACAATGGTAAGGTGATTTAATTCTTCCAAGATTTAAAGTCTTTTTGACCAAATAATTAGAAATTTGATTCATACATACAACTCCTATTACTCTAATAAAAATGTTATTTTCAACATAAAGTAGATTAGAACTATACATTCTCTATGTTGTAATTTGTTGGGACTTTTCTTTCAAACACAACAAGTGTACCGGTTGTAAGTAATAACCGATATAGTATCGGAATATCGTCTTCAGAGAGCAACTCAAAATGTATTAATTGTTAAGATAAATATTAATTGAGCTTATATACAAGAGAATTTGATTAACAATTTTCATGAAATTTTAAGTAATAATTATAATGTAAAATGATAAGGTAAAATACATTGAAAATTCAAATAAAATAAATTAGGATTGAATTTCATCTATCTCCCTCTCTGTATTCTAATAATTTAGCGATAAATATAACAACCATTTTCAATGAATTTGATGCAAAATACAAAAATCGTATATTTCAATTCTTTGAAAATATATTTCTAAGATAATTTCTTAAATGTTAATTCCTCAAATAGTTAGCAAATTATCGAGCATTAAAATCGGGATTTAAAAGCAATCAATAACTTGAAATTTATTCTTAGAGTAACCAGTTATTAAGTAATCTCAACCAGATCTGGATCTAAGTAATATTTTTACAAATATAACTTAGATCTAAGCTCAAGAAGCTATCAAACAGACAGATTCAAACATTAAGACAAATTGAAATCACCAAATCAATAGAAATGAAGAAGAAACAACTATATTTATATAAACTATTAAGAATACATTAAGTTTATAGATTTACATTCAATTCCATACAAATTCTAGTTACTCATTGCAACCATAGTAATAAAAAATGAGATACAAATAGACTAGAACATCGAATCTTAAGTATTCTTACTCTTTTCTTCTGTCCTGCACCGCTCTCTCTCTCTCTGAAATTGTATATTGAAATAGTAACCCCTTCAAAAACATAAAAGTCGCCTTTCAAATTGGTCTGCACGAACTTCTCTTGCTACAGTGATATCTCCTCGCTGTAGCAAGACATGGAGATAAAAATTAGGTCATTATGTTCGTCTCTCGCTGCAGCGATAGTTCTCACTACAACGACAAATTTTTGCTGTAGCAAAAGGAGCATAGAATTGCCTTCTTCACAATTAAACATTCTTGCTGTAGTGAGGGTATCTCACTACAGCGAGAAAACTCTAGAAACTAACTTTTTCTGCAACTTCTTGGTTGATATGCTCTCTTTTTTTCTACTTTTTTTTCCAAATTTTTTCAACTTTAAATGATGTTTCTCATTTGATTTCAACTACAAAATAGATAAAAAAGGAATCAAAATACTACAATTTTATTCTTTTCCTAAAATATACAAGTAATTGTAAAAGTTCCAAATTTAGAGAAATTTAAGAAAATAATCTAACTTTTAATATAAAAAGTGCTCAAGTCATCATCTCAAATAACTTATTTTATACAATTATCATAATCCCAAAAGGCTTACCATGAATACTATAAACATTTTGATGACCAAGTGAACTAAAAGAAAGGTCACTGTATGGGAAAAAGCAAGATCAAAGTACATGAAAGAAAAAAAAAATAAGGGAAGAGAAAAATGGATAACTTGCATATTTTCTCTTGTAAAGTCCTAATAGCATATTGTTGGCAACATCCAGTTCACTTTCTTCAACTTGGCCTTCCAAAGAGTAGTTTTTATCAAAACTTTCCACATTACCCAACTCACACAAGTCTTGAAATGAATAATAAAAAGAACTACATATAATATAATCCTAATGCAAAATTTTCCTAAACTAATAGCTCAAATGTTATAATCTTATTAAATTAGGATAGATTATAGGATTTGGAGAACAATTTGTGTTGAATTATTTTAATAATCTATATAGTGTATATGTAATTCATAGTATGACTCTAATTAAAGATTTAATATGATAGTGGTTGAATATAAAATATAAAGTTATTGAGGGTATAATTATAAATACAATTATAAGGAAACTCTCCTCTCTCTCTTCAAAGACATAAGAGAGCAATTACTATCATAACTTTTACAGACTCTCATTTTCACGATCTCTATCTCTCTTACAGTAATTGAAAAAGATAAATTCCTCTCAACCATCAAAGAGGAGCTAAAGGAAGAAGGAAGAGTTGGAAAAAATATCGAGTTTAAGAACTCATAGAGATCACATCAAAGCATAATGGATTTAGGTTGGTGATCTCCAAACCCTTGATTGTGTAAGAACTTATATATGATGTGAGAACCATGCAATTCAAGATCAATGAAAGAAGTAATTTCTTAATGGTTACATTAAAGATAGAAATTACATTATGAATTAAAGTCCAACAGATTGGTCCAAAAGGAAAACTAAAAGAACACTCATTATGATATAAGTACTCATAACATACCTTTAGGTCCTTTATATATTTGTAGAAAATATATACACTTACAAACAACTATTGTAAAATTGGTTGCTTTTATATATTTCATTTACCAAGTTCCAAACCAACATCTGAACAATGCACTAGTATCAACTCCATACTATCCTAAATCACTAATTAGGAGATTTAAATTATAAATATTAAATTACATGATAGTATAATAGAATAATTCCTTTTCTATAATATTAATGTTAAATGTGTCCAAGATGAGATCTTTGTCTTCTAATTTGAGAACTTAAATGACAGTTAGCTTTAGGGTAACTTACGTACATCTTGTAACATCTTCCTTTTTATTATTTTATCTTTTAAAATAGAAAGTTTATTTTAGGAGATCTCACTCAAGCGATATATGTCTTGCTCAAGCTAGACAGAGCATTATGAATCAAGCATTTTGGGGCACTTTTACTCCTGTGAGATGGGTCTCGCTCTAGCAAGAGTGGATAATATGACCCAACTATCCCCTCAACCAAGGGAAAAATGGCTCACCCAGGTAAGAAGTCATAGGAAAATAGAGAACGCTCTAGACTGATTCTTGCTCAGGCGAGAATATCATAAAAAGGTTGAAAAAACCATTGTTCAATTTTCTCACTTAGGAGAGAATGATATTATTCAAGTAAGAGTTCGCTCGCTCAAGCGAGAAATCATGAATTTTGAAGGGTATTTAAAGAATTTCAAGTTTGAAAATTTTCATTATAAGCCAAACAACCTTTTCTCTCATTTCTTTCTATTATCTCACCTTCTATTCTCAGAAAAAACGTCCTCAAACTCTAAATCTATCTCAGATCTAAAATTTATGTCTATTCTATTTAGATTTAAGTAAGTTTCTAGCACATAGCTCTTTAATCTCATTCCTATTTTTCTATTCTCTCTTTTATATCTCACTCCTATTTTTCTATTCTCTCTTTTCATAAAAGTACTTTATTTTGTGATATTAAGAATAACTTTGTACGTTGGGTAATATCACTTGTCAAAATGATGACCTTCCCTCTAGATCTCATGAAGACCTTAGTCTAGGTTAAGCGAGTTGATCCTAGATCCTAGATTCTACTTGAAATTTTAATTTGAAAGACCTAAACTACCTTACTTTAAATCACTAGAACAATTTAAGGGCTTGGCGACAGTGACTTGGAGGCTGTTTCTTCCAACCACTGTCGCTCCTCCATTTTCTCCAAATTTTCACACCCTTTTCTGAACTGCTGTTGCAGCATTTTGGGAACCGCTGTCCTTAATTGATGCAATTTTTGTTTTCCTTTATTTCCTTCACGCCACTCACCCTATTCTTCTTTGAAAACCCATTTCTACTCGTACCAAAACCATTGTATTGTGAAACTCACCCTAAAACCATTTTCTTTGTTCCTCTGAGAGGAGCAAGAAGATGATTGAAACAGCCCCCATCTTTGCCTGAACCCATTTGTTCCCTGAACCCATTTCTCCTTCACAAACCTTTCATTTGGGTCCCACTAAAATGACCAATTCCAACAAGGTCTTCTTTTTATTCTTGCTCTGTTCGCCGTTACTGCCGTTGCCAACAACGTTAGAGGTTTTGTTCTTCTTCCTCTCTTGGAATCGAAGCTCATCTCCAAACTCAAGGTGTGTTTGAATAAGGGATTTATAGTTTTTCTTTTTCTTTTTTTAATAAAATGAGTTTCCCTTCCTTTCCATCATTGCCTCAGTTCTAATCCTTAAACTACGAGTATTTTCATTAGTCACAGTTTCCTTCTCTCTGCAGTTGCCACATTAAGGCCTCTGACGAAAAACACTACATAGGTAGGTAATATCCAATTCTTTCCTTTTTTTTATTTTCCTTTTTTTTTTTATTTGTGCTACATTCTTTATTGCTTAGCAGTTCATTGATTATTCTTTTAAGCCTCCAATATAATAAAGCTTCATTGTTGATGTTATCGGATTCTTATTGTTATAAACAACACTTATTTTAAGAGACTGACTAATTTAATATTCAACCGCTCTCTCATTTTCAAAGAATAAGAGGATGATAAATTGTGATTTTTCTTTGTTTTCTTAATTTTTCCATTTTTAGTCTTAGTTTTTTTTTCTGAACAAGTTGCTTGCTTAATTATGCCTGTAGAAGTTTTGCTTCATTTAATATTCAATTGCACATGTATTGCTTCATTTCATTTGATTATTTTGATGACATATTTTTGCTTTAGATCTATATTGCTGAAAGGTTAATCAACAATACTTGTGCCTATAGAAGTTTGCATTGTGATGTGCTTGTCTGCAAACACTTTATGTTCTTAAGTGTTATTTTTATATGATTATGGGATGTTTGATTCTAAAAAGGATTACTCCATCAACTAGAGTTTCCCTCAACAATGACAACTATGTTATTCATTTAATTCTACCAAGCAAAGTTGATCCACTAGTTAATTTGATGAAATTTGAGAAAGTTTTTTATGCTACCTATGACATGATAGATGGCTTAGACCAGCAAATCAAAGTCTAGGAATTTATTTATTTATTCAACGAAATTTCATGAATTAAAAATGTTTTTGGGATTTTTAATCTAAATACATGCTAAAAATATATAATGTTTGGAAGATGCTCTTGCGGTTGTGAGCTTTTGTAGGATATATTGACACTAGGTGATACTTTATTTTCCTACTTATGGATGGTCTCTGCCTTGTTACATTAGTTACCAAAGCTTGACGAAAGATTTTTAATTAGTAAAAGTTTTGTTGACGTTTCAAGTAAATAATTGGCTTACATTTTAAGTTGAGTTTGAATTCAATAGCTACCTAATTGATCTTTTATATCTTGTGACTTTAACTTCATAGTGTCTCATGTAACATGATGATGCTTATGTTTAATTATCATGGTTTGAATTTTACTATGTAAGTTATGCATGATTATTAAAAGTATTTTTTATATATAGGACCAATTAGCCATGCTTGAAAGTGAAGGGACTTCTTCCCAACATACTTGGCATGATGATGCTTTTACTAAGGTATTTGAAAAGGAACATCCGGGTCGTGTTCAAGGTATGGGCTTTGGAGTGTGTCCATCTCAAGTGTTGACTTCTACCCCAAGATATTGCGAAGGGATGACATCCTCATCCTATCATACTTCTAAATCTACTAAGATTTAACAAATGGAAGCAACTGTTTCAGTGCTACAGGCTCAAAATAATTACTTCATCACGCACTATATGGGTGGTGTAGTACCACCTGATTTTCCTATTGCTAGAGAGAATGGGGTAATTATTTTCATTTTCTATCATTTGCTTCAAGGTTATTGATGACATAGCTCTTGTGTGGATTTCAAAGTTTTCTTATAGTTTTATATTGGTAAAAAATATTTGTTTTGTTGGTAAAGTGTAAAATCTAATTTTGTAACTTTTTCTTACAATTTCATATTGGAGACAAGGAATCGTCGGCGCCAGGAAAATCCTCTTTTTCAGCTAGTCATAACTCACAACACCCTTCATCATCCAACACTTAGTTTGTTTAAGAGGTTTTTTTGTTTGTAACTTAGGATTACGACACCCAAATTTTTAGTTTGTAAGATTTTTGTGAATTTCTTTTAATTTAAAATTACTATGAAATTTTACCTAAATATTATTTTTTATTTTTTTTATATGAATGTTTGAATATTTAATATTAGCGTTTAAATATTTCAATTACTAATTCAATTAAAAATATAATTACAAAAAAAAAAAGAAGCAGAATTTACATTTTACGGCAGTTTAAAACTGTTGTTATATAAATATTTTTGTTATTACTGCAGTTATAAATGTCGTTGTTGGTATGAGTTTTTTTTCATAGTGGACATTGGTGGCGATTATAAATTGTTATTAGTTTCATTAACAGGTTTCATTTTTTGTATTTGGTGGTAGTTTTATAACTATTGCAATAATATTTTCTTATTATTCTGATTTTTTTGCTTTGGTTTTACAAAAAAATTTCTTTATCATTTTTTTTGTGGCAGTTTTACAACTGCGGTAATAGTTTTTAGTTATTATTGTCATATTTTTGTGGCAGTTTAAAAACTTCTGCTATAATTTTTAATTATTATCATTTTTTATGTGACAATTGTCATTTTTTGGTAGCGTTTTACCACCGCCGCAATATTTTTGTCATTTTATTCTTGTATTTTGCAACAGTTTTTGAACTGCCGCAATCTCAAAACTGTATATAGGGGAGGTTGTTCCAACGGTTTTCAAAACCACCGCTAACCACTATTCTGACATTTGGAATGGTGGCGGTTTGGCAACCGCCACGAGTGTCAAATTGTGGCAATTTAAATTGCTACGAAGGGAAAAAAATCACCGCTCTTTTTTTCCTGTAGTGAATGAAAAATCTATAAAAGTTTCTTGAAACTATAATGTTGAAAATGGATTTTGGTTTAGAAATGCTTTGATTTGTTTAAGAATCATTTAAATCCAAGTTTTATAGTAAAAGTTATAACTAGGATAAATTTTAAGAAGTTTTCATAGGCATGTTATTTATTATATCTAAATATATATTTGTGAGATGAATGAAGAAAATGTTAAACTTTAGGTTAGATGATTTTCTTATTAAGACTAAGAGAATGTGATCTTCGACAAGATATTTTTGAACTGTATGATTGGTCTAAGTTTGAAGGTATTCGACTTTCGGCACATTGTACTATTTGTATGATGATGTGTTATCTGTTTTGGTAATATATGATTAAATGAGAAGTTTGATTGTTATATAAGATTGATAAAAATTGTTTTGGCTATCATTGAATGAAGGGTATGTTATTATAGACGTGTGAATTGGATTAATCTTAGACACAATTTATTTAATTCAATTATGAGAAAAGGATGAAACAAAAGATGATAGTAATAAAAAGTAATGAAATTAATTAGCGTGAATATTTGTGAATTGCTGACAAAAACTGAGTAAAAGAAAAGAAGTAACTAATACATATGTTGTAAAAATACCAGTTAGTGTGATTATAACACATGTATTAGGACAATATTGATTGGCATAAACAACATAATCTTAGTATGCCACTGTTAAGTCTCTGTTTAGATAGTTTAGAGAAACACTGGAGATATAAAGTTCAGAGACAATTTGGAAAATGTAGGAAAAATGAGGTGATGAATGCTAATACCTAATGTGCACACAATTAATAGTGAAAGCATATTCACAGGCCTCACACTCATTCCTAACTAGACTCTTGATTATAATTTTGCTATGAGGCTCGTATAACACACATGTATACATGTGGTGGCTAAACAACAACTATCCATGCTGACGTAAGTCCTTTATAATTAGGAAGAGTATGTAGATAGCGATTTAGGGCCCGTGAGCACCTAGAGTACCATTATTTGGTGAATCCTTCATAATTGAAATGAATATAGTGTCATGAACTAAATGATTGAAGGATTGTATTTGATTAAGTGTGAAATAATGTATATGGATGATTACTGTTAGTTAGAATTGTAAAAATGAATAATTTCTATTTTGATATATGTTGTATTAGATATCATTTTTTGGTATTAGATATCATTTTTTGCATTATTTTGATTATTTTATAAAATAAGATTTTAGTGGGTAGTGGATGCTCATCCTTATAAATATTTCTAGATAATTAAGAAATAAAACAAGACTAATACGTTCTAGGATCATAATCGTATTGGATTGTAAGGAACAAATTGCCCTATTAAGATTTAATTTATTTTGAAGAATGTAATAATATTAATTAAATTTTCATTTATAGTTAACAACGATATGTAATTATTCCAAATAATAATTTAAAGTGTATGTATAATACTTAGTACCTATTTACTTTAAATTCTAAATTATACATAACTTTTTTAGAAATTTAATTTATTGAAATACAATTTTGTTGTATTATAAATTTGTATTATATAAAACAATGAAATTTCAGCTTTAACATTAAATATGAATTTAATTTACGAAAACACATTTTTATTGGGTCATTTTTTTTATATGGGATTTTTTTAAGTTAATTACCATAATATGGACTTTAGAAAAAAAATTACATAAATATGGGCAATTTAAAAAATTGCCACTAGCAAGTTTTCAAAAAATTTTTACAATAAAAATTGTTTATGGCAATTTTTAAGAAGTAACATCACCATTGGCGTTTTTTAAAATCTCATTCTATATATAGTCATTGCTATTTGTGATAAATTGCACCGTAACCCTATTCTCTCCGCTCTCTAAAGCTTTCTATTGCATTTTTACTGTTTGTATTTTTTTTTTTGGTCAAATTTGGCCATTCTATTGTAGTTGAAGAAAGAAATGAGTACAAATATAGTGGTGTAATTTAATAGTAAAATTATTACAAACACATGTGAAGGTGTGAGATTTACATGTGAGAAGCTAATTTGTATGCATATTCCTTATAATATATCATATGAAGCACTAAAATATTGGCTTTGTCAATATATTGAAGTGGAGACTCCAAATATAGTAGAGAGTATAACGTACAGGTATCCGCTTTCTATTTTTGAAAGTTTCATGCAATACCAAGGAGTTGCAATAACAACCAACGAAGATATTCAACAAATGTTTCAAATACATAATGAGCGTCGGCCCCCAACTCCTACCATTAAACTGTATATTATTTTTAAACAAATTACAGCTGATACACATGCAGAAGGTAGCAATGAGGAAGATGAAGCCAATGTGACCATTGTTCCCAACAGAGAGATAGAATGGGAACAAAACAACACTGAAAGTGATGACACTGAATTTGATAAAGACAGTGATGATGAGGAATCAGAAGATGAAGGAGTTGATGAAGACTCCTATTTATCAAGTCCAATGATTGGCAAACATCTGTTTGAGGACCCATTATTCATGTGTGCGTTAGATCTTACAAGTATGCAAGCACCTGATTTTGTAGAATATGATAACTTAGGTATGTGATGTTTGAAATATTTTAATTATACCCTTATCATTTTATGTTTAATTTAATGAATTAGTTTTTTTTATTAAAATTTATGTGTTTGATAGGTAATTCTGAGGTAGTAGGAGAATTGTGTGTTAGAATGCAATTTAATGACAGAGAAAATGTTATACGAACAATTAAACATTATAGTATATCAAAAGGAGTGGACTATAAAGTATTTGAGTTTAAACCAAATACATTTTACTGTAAATGTGTAAATTATGGCATAGATTGTGATTGGCTTGTTCAGGCTAGCTTGAGGAAAAACAAATATTTTTGGGAAATCAGGAAGTATAATGGGCCACACACTTGTATGAGGGCTAGGATTACGCAGGATCATAGCAAGTTGGATGTAGACACAATTGCATAATGTATTAAGCCAATGGTAGAATTTGACCTTCTTTTAAAATCAAACTTGTGATTAATGAAGTTCAAGCTCAATTTGGAAATACGACAACATATAGAAAAGCATCAATGGCAAAACAAAAAGCAATTGAAAAAGTATATGGTGAGGGGAAGCCTCATATGAAGCCCTGCCGCAATGGTCTATAGCGATGTGTGACACTATTCGTGGGTCAATTGTTTAATTGGATGCTGTTAAAGCTTATTGCAATTATGAGTTGGTTCCTAATGTTCAAATACTACGTCGTATTTTTGGAGTTTTTCTCCTTGCATTCGAGCATTCGGACATCGCAAACTACTTGTGCAGGTTGATGGGACACATTTATATGAAAATATAAGGGGGCTTTATTGGTAGTTGTTGCACAAGACAACAATCGAATATTTTGCCGATTGGCTTTGCTATTGTTGAAGGAGAAACTGCAGATGGTTGACATTTTTTCCTTGAGAATGTACGCAAACATGTCATGACGTAGGATGGTGTTGGTATTATTTACGATCGGCACGAGTCAATTAATGCAACAATAAGATGAAGTAACGAGACAATGGGAACCTCCAAAGGCATTTCACATGTATTGTATCGGGCATATTGCGCTAATTTCTTAGAAGATTTAAGACACCTTACTTGCATAAACTTGTAGTCCGCATGGGTAATTGACATTATTCTTCTGTCAATGATATTTACATTGAATTATAAATTTTATATGTTATTGACATGCTTATATTAATGAGTTTGTGGTATGCAGGTTATTCAAGAACTAAATCATAATTTAATATTCATTATGAGCGGTTGAGACAACGTGGAGAGGTATATATAGACTGGCTTAATGAAATTCCACGAGAGAAATGGGTTCTTGCATATGACGGCAGGCATCGATGGGGTCACATGACCACCAATCTTGTTGAGTGCATTAATTCAGTATTAAAGGTTGCTCGTAATCTTCCAATAACAGCACTGGTTAGAGCAACTTACTTTCGATTGGCTGAGTTATTTGCATGTAAAGGTTATGAGGCATATGCACAAAAAAGGCTGGACATATTTTCTCTGAAGTTTGTGACGACTCAACTTCAATCAAATGAGCAAGCATCTAGAACCCTTTTTGTTCTTGTATTTGATAGATGAAATGAGACTTTTCTTATTCAAGATGTAAACAACAATCAAGAATATAAAGTCTAACTCAGGCAAAGGTATTGTGATTGTGGTGACATCCAGACTGATAGATATCCATGTCGTCATGTTATTGCTGCTTGCTCTAGTCAGAACATTGATTGGCGTTGTTATGTCAAAGATGTTTACAAAATAAATGAGTTGTGCAAAGTATATAAGAAGGAGTTTGGAGTCATTGGAAATGAAAGTATGTGGCGGATATATAGAGGTCCAAAACTTATTCTTAACCCAAATTTAAAGCGCATAATAAGAGGTCATCCAAAATCAACATGTTTTACGAATGAAATGGATAGGCGTGAGATGAAAAGAACCCGACGTTGCACTCTTTCCCAAGGTGAAAGCCAAAGTAGAAGAACATGTCCAAATGCTCCTAGGTCAAATTTGCAAGGTTGATGTTGTTTTATGCAGTTTTAATTTATGTTGTTGTTGTTGATGATTAAGCTATTATTATCATGTAAGATGTAGTATTGTTTAATTATAAATGTAAGGGTCATATGCAATATTTGTTATATTTTGAAAGAATATCTGCATTAAGAGATGATAGATCATATAATATTTAACTAACAAACAAAGCTTCCTTTATTAAATATTTTACTGACAAACAAAGTTGCTAATATAAATAACATTCCATGCTTAAACATAAAGACAATAATGAAAACAAGAATTAAACATAAACATAAACATTAAACATACATCATTTTCCCTTTTACTTCTTGATTAATGAGGGGCTATATCTATGAGGGGCATGGGTGAAGGGACATAACATGCGCGAAAAAAATCCCCTTCGTCTTCCTTCGGAAGGACCGTCATCCCCAACACCCTCATCATTTGTGGCATCATGTGTAACTTTCTTATCAACTGTAGGTTCTGCTTGTACCACATTTTCAGATGTATTTGTACATATGCTATGATGTTGTGTCATCTCCCAAGACATGATTGGCACAGAATACTGTTCACCCAATGAAAATGTTTGCTGAGAAGTACCACTACATTCTGTTGTCATAAGTTTTGGTCGATAAACATCTTCATCATCATAATTCCCTTCATCCACAATTGCGTCATCATTAAGGTCAAAGTTGCATGCAGGAATGACAAGAGAAGGTCTAGCATCCTCAATGAGAAAGTCATATGTAGAAAGTAACCCACGAGATGTCCCATTTTCACTGTTACAATCAATTGATCTCCTTTGACGTGATTCATTGCTTGTTGACCCACGACGATTATCTCTTCTATCGACAGACATTCGTGAAGGTTATTGTTATGGGGGTTCTTCATCCCATTCAAATGGCTGTCATTGGTTTGTGTGTGGTGACCAGTAAAACTCCTCATTTGGTTGAACTGACGGTGGTAGAATCCCTTGTTGATGCTCGAACAGTGGTGAGGACATAAGCTCTTCATCCACCAAAAACTATTGTTGCTGGGGTTGTAGCTGTTCCATTTGTGGAGACAACCATAACCAATTCATTGTATACAATGTGTACCAATTTCAATACTCATTGGACAGGTAATCTTGGTCAATTATCATTCCTTGTAATGTACATTGATATCGTTGTTCCCATATCATCACCCAATCATCATGTATCAACCTCTAGTCCTTTGGTTCTCTTAATCCATGTAAATCTTTGTTGTGGACTCCGTCAAGACTTTGGGGCAGGAGAGGAATAGGTTGAGAAAATCTATATTGTCGCATCACACGGTCAGTTGGATGCCACTCTACAACCTCAAAGCATATCAACAGGCTTACAGTTGACCACAATAAATATTCTTCTCTCAGATCATATGGAACAACGGCATCAATCGCTTCATCCTCATATGGTCGCCACATGAACTGCATTTTCAAAAAGAATTATTCATAAATAATTTCAAACATGTATAAAAGTAGTTAAGAAATGTATAAATATATTAACAAGTACCTCTTGTAGTGCCTTTTATCTAATGCTAGTCTAACATTTCCAAGATCCCCTATATGGAGTCTTGGTTGGATATTGAAGACGTCTCCATCTGAATATAGGTGGAAATACTACTGGTTCACTAGGTATTGGAGCCAACCACGGGAACCTGTGCCATGCCCATACCTGTAATAATATTATGCATCCACAAATTTCTTCGGCATCATATCATGAACCACGATCCAAACCTCTAAACAGAAAAGCAAGGCATGTTGAACCCCAACTATACATTCCAATTTCATGGACATTTACCAAAAATTGTAAGAATTTTCCATGTACTAGGGAGTTGCTCTTGTTTGGCATTAAAATATGTCCCAACAAAGAAAGTACATATTCTCTAGCATGTTGTGCTATCCTAATGTCTAAATTAGCAAGAAGCCAACCAAGGTGTTGTGTGATCCACTTTAATCTTATTTCAGAACCTTCAATATCATTTGATTCGGGCCAACTTCCTAGTAACTGTTCACACATATTCTGCAATGCCAAAGTATTTGGATTAGTGGAACAAGTAACTGCTATACCATTGCATCACAGTCCAAGCAACATAGCAACATCTTCTAATGTTATTGTGCATTCTCCACAAGAAAGATGGAATGTATGTGTTCTGGTCTCCAACGTTCAACAAGTGCATTTATAAGGCCACCATTTATATACATTTGACATAATTATGCAATACGATCAAAACTGACATTTCGTAAAATCTCATTTATTTCAAGCCTAGGTGACATTATAGATAAGTGACGTGGTCGTAATACTCTCATTACCTGAAATTTAAAAATAGTAATTTATCAGTAATCTATGAATTAAATATATATCAAAATATAAAAAACTAACTATAAAAAAATGATATGTTTCTACTTAATTATACCCGGACATAGTATTATTATTATTTTAATATAAATTGTGCTTTACTTAATTTTACATCTATTATTATTATTATTATTATATACAATGACTAATATTAACACTTACTACGAATAATTTATTATATATTTTTCAATGATAATAATTTTTATTAAAAGTAAATAATATAATAAAAATTATCCAATACTAAA
This sequence comes from Abrus pulchellus subsp. cantoniensis, assembly GCA_024086825.1. Lineage (NCBI taxonomy): Eukaryota > Viridiplantae > Streptophyta > Magnoliopsida > Fabales > Fabaceae > Abrus > Abrus pulchellus. The sequence continues at coordinate 22,282,375 of CM044056.1, forward strand.
ATTTTATAAATTTTATTATTTTGCTTAGACTAAAATAATTATCTTTATTTTATACAAACTTAAAATAAATTGCATTAATTAAAAAAATAAATAACTCAAATAAAATTAAGAAAAATTTTTATTATACTACATTGCATGTATTAAAAAATAAATATTTACTTACATTTTGAGTACGAATACATTATGAAATATGTTTGTGCGATTTCATAGTCACGTCTTGAACCATTTTATTTCCCTCTTTGATATTGTTCTTTTGTAAGCTCCTTCCTCGTTTTCTTTTTTGTATTTTCCTTTCTCATCCGCGCATACAACATGGTTCAATTCCTATTTATAAGCATAGTTCCAACTCCATCCGCACAAAACGACATTTCAATACACTACTGTGCTAGTAAAAATCATTACCCACAATTTTTCAGTTGCAAGACAATGTATTACTGTGTTAGTAAAAATTACTACCCACGATTTTTCAGTTACAGGACAGAGCTAGTAAAACTTGCCACTCGGGATTTTACTGGCTTCCAATAGCACCTGTAACCATTATTCATTACATAAGCTTGCTCACCTAATGCCTTTACCTCATTTTAGCCTAGGAAGATACAATCAAAATTGTAGACCGGAAAATCAAAATTGAAAGACATTGTAAAACTTGTCGCTGACGATTTTTCAAATATCACACTTTTATAATTGTACAAAAAAACCCATATTCCGGTAATTATGTTAGGAAAACACTATATTAAAATTAAATTTTCTTTTTTATTTCTATTATGAATATATATATATATATATATATATAATTTTAAATATTTGTTAACTTTTATCGGTTTAGACTTATATATATGTAAAATTTTCCAAATCCTTTATAATTTTAATTAAATTTTATTTAAAATTATATATTTAATAGAAGAAATTATTTAAATTATAGAGAGGATATTACATGCCTCTTTCTCTCTTTTTTTTTTTCATATATCTGATAATAAAATATGATGAATCTTAAAAATAATTTTTATAATTTAACATTTTAGAGTCCTATGAAATAACTAAATGACTGTTAGTCACCAATATCTGAAATAAAAACGGAAGAAAGAAGAGACAGAGTTGTTTCTATTGTAATATATATTCTCAACTTAGGAAAACATTATTAGAAGCTACAACAGCAACAACAACCAGAAGCATTCTTTGTATAAAAGAGGCACTTAAGGTGGGGGAAAAGACATCCTTTATTGTTACTGAACAGCAGAACACCAATCATAACAAATAACGAAAAACAAGAATGAATAATAGTCTGTTGAACATGTAGCCAAAATTTAGTTTTAGTTGTCTCTTAAAATTTTCCTTGTTTTAAAAGAAATGCAATCATATATACAATTTTATTTTTTTATAAATTATGGGATACATTGATACTTTGATTGTTATTTTGTTAGTAATTAACTACTAATACAAATTAATTAACAGCTCAGAATTCAAATAAGAAAATTGTTGTACATGGACTCCAAAGTATCCACAGTAAGAGAAAACTGAAACAAATCATCAATCCGCAATATTGACCTGTCCAAGTGGCACATAATGACTTCATAATTTTTCCGAAAGAGCAAGCTAGCAGTGTCTCAAGAAGAATATCAGCACAGATCCTACTGCCCAAACCAACTCAACCTCATGTTTGTTGAAAAGGGTAGAAGTTCAAGCAGAACGTACTCCTTCAAGCAGCATTCACAACGAGATGTTGAGTTGTTGTTATACATTAATTAAGACTTTCACACTGTCCTTTTAATGAGATTAAGCAACAAACTCCAAAATTGAGAGTATCCAACAGTTACCTTAGTAGAACATGAGGATCTTAGTATAAGCAAATTCTCCGAAATCCAAATACATTCAAGGCAATATATTGAATGAAGGGCCAGGAATCAAGCTTGCTGCTCCAACATATAAACACGCTTGCTCAAAATACGCTTGCATTTGTTCTATTCAGCAAGCCCTGAAATGTAATATCTGAGAAAATATTAGAACATAAAAGATACAAAACTGAAGTTGAAAATATACTTTTATTTGAAATATCACCACACACAGTTTACATTTAAACATTATGAAATTACAATAGTAAAAATCTGGATGGTGATTACTAAGTTAGCAATATGCCAAGCACAACAGTAAAAAAAAAAAAAAAAAGATAACTATTCAGTACTTAATGTGTTACTTGACTAAGTAGTTTCCAACATTATAAAAATCTAACAATTTTAGGAAGTCTTTCAATATTCAAAATTTCTTCTTCTCTTTCTTTCCATTTTCACCTGTAAATATTAAAACAATAAATCTTCTTATGATAAAATTAAAATTCAAAAATCTACCTTTAATTCAAAATTAAAAATAAAAGTCTAAATAAATTATAAAAAATAAAAACAGATTGAAACTATACAAAACATTAATTTATATTTTACGTTAACAAAGTAGAAGGAAGTCCAATTAGTGTATATTTGTTTTAAATCAATCATTGATTAATTCCCTATTGACATAAATAATTTACCTATATAATTTGGGTCCTAATTTTTTAGGTATTAGTTATCTTTCTTATTATGTCACATAATTTTCATTGAACGTTTATTTTTTTTTAATTCAATCTTAATTTAAATTTTATATTAAATGTTTTTTAATTAATTTTTATTTTTCAAAAATTATTTTTAATTTAATTTAATTTAATATAATAGAATGATATTATTGAAAATTAAATTATACATTAATATTTATAAATTTTATTAGTTATAAAATAATTTTAATTTTTATTTAAAAATATTACATTTTTAATAATTCCATTAAAAACCTACTAGCATTAAATATATAATCAGTATCAATTTGAACACAGGCTCCGATATAGTTTAACAATTGAAAACTAGTTTATTATTTATTAAAACAAAAGTCAAAACTAATTCAAAGTATTTTATCAGTAAAGCAAACACAATTGAGTAACAAGAACGTTTACACTAAAACAAACAGAGTTTTGATAAATGAGAGCATCAGTACCTTTATAAAAACTCATCACGAAGGATAATTTGTGGGATGTGTGCGATTTGGCGACTAGCAGCACTTGTCTCTGTTCTGCATTCTTTAATTAAAAGGGAACACCTCGCCACCTCAAAGGTCTTTAAGCTGGTAAGACGACTCATTCCTTCGGGCAGCGATGCCAATTCTGGGCAATCGAAGATCTCGAAACGCTGAAGCGATGAGAGGTTGCAAATCCATTCTGGCAAAGCCTTTAGACTCGGACACCAATCCATGGTGATTCGTCGCAGATTGGGAAGGCAGTTGGTGGTGTCTTTTAACTGAGTTTCAATTTCCTCAAGTGTTTCACTTTCCCAGAATACCAGTCGAAGAGACTCAAGTGAACTCAGATCTTGCATCCAACCCTTTGGTAAATTCATGGAATCGGAAATGTGCAAATGTTTGAGCATGGAAAGAGGAGCAGCGCAGGAAGATGAGTCAGCTGAACATGTTGACTCTGTTGTGTTTAGTGTTGCTGTTAATGGCTCCACACTACATTGCCCCATAAACAAATTCGTAACGGTTGGAAAAGTAGGCATGCAAGTCAACTTTGAACACCAAGTGACTTTTAGGTGAGAAAGACGAGGAAATGAAAGTAAAGAGAGATGATGTGAATTCTCAGAATCATTTATATCATCTCCCAGCATCCGCCATCCCCTAAGCTTCTCACAACCACATAATGAGAGGTTCTCCAAAGTGGAGAAGAAGGTTAATGCAGAACCATCTTCACGAAGATATATGTACTCCAATTCATCAAGAGAGACTATCTCAAGTGATTTCAGGAACTGGAGACCTTCCAATGGTGGGAGACAGCAGCAATTATAAAGCTTACAGAAAGAGATCTCAACAATATTTGTGAGGAGAGAAAGCCAACTTGGGAAAAGCACGCCTGGATAATGATTCACCTTTAATCGCTTAAGATTATGGTGGGGCTGAAGGTTTTCTAATAATTGTAAGCTGTCACTTGTCTGGATATCTCTTTGCTCTTCATCATACCAATCCAGAATCAAGTGTTGAAGGGAATTTTTTTCTTTTAAATTTACATCCTGTGATTCCAGAGCCACGTCTCTGACACGATAGAGATTATTAATTATTAATTTGCCTCTTAAGTTTAAGTCCTTCAATTCATTTAGTGTGCAATATTTTTGGCCTCCCACAACAAAGATTGACAAGAATTGCAACGTGCACAGGTTTCCCAACCCTACTGGCCCCCCACTCAAAGAGTAATAACCACCAACAATATCAAGATATCTTAAATGCTTCAATTTTCCAACCGAATCAAACAATTTGCAAAAGTGGATGATGGCGTCTTCAAGACGCGCAGGTATTTGAAATTTGCAAACAATTCCTGCTCAGTGTCGGACCAGAAAATCAAAGTTCGCAGTTTGCTTTTATCCAATGAATCCAATAAATGAATGGCCTTGGATTCCAAAGATACGTGCATGGGACTCCCTTTAACTTTTTCCACTTTACTATCCAAGTAACAGTAATCATTGCCAGCAACAAGCATTGCAAGATCATGCATTAAATCATGCATTTTGAAACGATAGATCTCACCATATTCATCACTTTCTGCATCTTGAAAAAATGAGTTCATCAAAAACATCTTTACAAATTGGTTACCAATATCTTCCTTGTTCTGTTTTTCAGTTGGACATTTAAGGTAACCCTGTGCCATCCATAACTGAATCAACTCATCTTTGTAAATTTTCCAATCCTTGGGATATAAAGAGCAATAAGCAAAACATTGTCTCATTTCAGGCAACAATTTTTGGTAGCTGAGTTTTAGAATTGGCATGATACTGTCTTGCTCTTCACATAGTTTCCACAAGTCACCATGTAAAACATTCTGCCATTCACTTTCTTCATTTTGTCCGCGTAACAGGCCTCCCAGCGTTTTAACTGCTAGCGGAACCCCTTTACATTTTTTGGCTATTTCTTTCCCCATTGATTCTAGATTTTGATTCACTCTTTCGGAATTATCCTCAAATGCAATGTTCTTCAGCAAACTCCAGGATTCTTCGTCAGTTAAACCTTTCAAAGGATAGGAAGTGCTAGCAGCAGTTGCCTTTGCTACATTTTCACTTCGAGTTGTCACTAAAATCTTGCTATCTTGAGCGCCACACATCAAGTACTTTCTCAACTCAGCCCATTTGTCATGCCTCTCATTCCAAACGTCATCCAGGACTAACAAATATTTCTTACCCCTTAAATTTGTATGAAGCTCTCTTTGCATCTTCTCTAATGATTGGTCTTGTCTTTGGCAATCAGTAATTGATTCTAATATTTTCTTCAGAATAGTTTTCACATCAAAGTTATCAGAGACACACACCCACATTTGCTTTTCAAAAAATCCCTGCTCTTCCAAGTCATTATACACCAACTGTGCAAGAGTTGTCTTCCCCAAACCTCCAAGGCCAACAACGGCAATCACAGAAACTTTTCGGTTTTCACAGGGTTGTTTCAACAGGCTTATAATCTCCTTTTTACTATCATCTCGTCCAATGATATCTGATTCCAACACAAAAGAACATGTTTCCCTCCATTCACTGTTAGTTTGCTTAACCGCCCCTGATCTTGGGCTTAAATTCAATTTATACATGTCTTTCACTACAGCATCAAAACTTTCACGTGTTCTTTTAATTTCTTCAGCCATTTGAATGGGAAAATCAATTCGATTTGAAGATGAGAAAGGATAAAGTACCTTTGTCACTTCTGTTCGTCGTTCCTCGTCTAATTTGTGTCTCATAAATTCGATAGCAAGGTCATCTAAGAAGTCATCTGCAACATGAAGTACTTCTTTGAACCTTCTAATCCAAACTCGCACACGAGCTTGTTCTTGTTTATCGTCAGCATCAAGGAGCACATCATTGATGGATTCAATTGTGTTCTTGAGCTCTTCCAACGCTTCCGTCACATCGTACTTCCGTCCAAATTCATGAAAGTCTGCGGAAGCCAACCTGTGAATGACATTTGAAGCAACACCAAATAGAACTCATTCAGCCATCATTAAAACCAGGCTTAATTATGTTTTGTTCTTAGAAAAAACATTATTACTTATTTATATATCATGAAAAGTACATAAAAAGTAATTTATTGCATTTAGTAAATAAAAAATAAATAAATACCGTTTTGAAGTTACCTAATCTTAGCTATCAATATTTTTGTCATTGGAAGAAAGACAACTCAATTAAAGCTTAAAATTTTGCATATATATGTTAATATTATTTTCTTCTTGTTTTCTTCATCTCTAAATCATTCTTTTTCTTTATTTTTTTTGTGTACGTTTTTCTATATAATAATTTATTTACTTAATAATAAATAAATAAAACAAGTAATATCAAAATTTAATATTATATTAATATAATATTTTTCTATTCAAATATATTTGATATTAAAAAAATATGACTACAAATATTTTATGTTTAAGCATATACGAAGAAAAATATTGTTTTAATGATTATTTTAATTGATAATAAATAAATAAGCTAACTCATTTTAATATTACATTAATATAATATTGCATATTTTTTAAGTCATTTAATATAAATTATTTAATTACACGAGTAGTTTATCAAATAATTATAATTTTAATATTTAATATAATTCAACATTTTTAAAAGAATATTTTATTAAAGTTTTACAATGCAAAAAGATTATTCAAATAAATTTATATTCTCAATAGAACGACTTTTTTATTTACATGCATAACAAAATTTTACAACGTGTGATTCATCTTCTAAAGGTTTCATTTTTTCCTTCTACACATTAATTTCATATTATATTATCAACCTTAATTTGAATGAATATTTTTTTTTCACCATTAATACTAAATTCTAAACATATAAAGGTATAAATTAAAAATTATAAAATATAACAATTTGATATTTTGAAAAAAGAAATAACGAAGTAAGTTGCACAAGACACATTTTACGGGAGTCATTTATAAATATTTTTTTACCTAATATAGTTATGTTACTAATTTTATGTTATATAAGATTTACATATATAATTCATAAACAAGGTAGTCTATATTTCTTAATTATTTTAATTCTTAGTATCATGATTAATTTTTATTTTAAATATCTTAATTACGTTAAGATATTAATTTTTGAAACTTTGGTGTGATGATAAAATTGGATAGCATGCATATAAACTTATAAATAAAAATATGTTAATTGTTACAGATGTAAATTAAAATTTTAAAATGTAAATATGTTTTAACTTTCGAAGAAGAAAAAACAAGACTAAAAGGTGACATTTAATATAAGACTAATTACTATTTAGTTTGCAGAAATCTTAAAACCAGGCTTAATTATGTTTTTCCTTTAAAAACATTGATAAATTTAAAAACATAACATCGTTAAAAACTACATTGTCATCTGTTTCATTGTGTTTTCTATTCAAATATATTTTATATTAAAAAAATATGACTACAAATATTTCATGTTCAAAACATATATAAAAAAATATTATTTTTCAATATAATAATTAATTTAATTGATAGTAAATAAATAAATCATTTAATTTTAATATTATATTAATATAATATTATATATTTTTAATTCATTTAATATAAATTAGTTAATTACGCGAGTAGTTTATCAAATAATTATAATTTTAATATTTAATATAACTCAACATTGTTAAAAGAATATTTTATTAAAGTTTTACAATGTAAAAAGATTATTCAAATAAATTTATATTCTCAATAGAACGACTTTTTTATTTAAATTTAATGAAAGTAAAAAAAATTTACAATGTGTGATTCATCTATTAAAGGTTTAATTTTTGTCTTCTACACATTTATTTTATATTATATCATCAACCTTAATTTGAATGAATATAAAAATTAAAAAATATAAAAATTTGATTTTTTGAAAAAACAAATGAAGTAAGTGGCCACGAGACACATTTTATGAGAGTCATTTATAAATATTTTTTTTACCTAATATAGTTAGGTTACTAATTTTATGTTATATAAGATTTACATATATAATGTATAAATAAGGCAGTCTATATTTCTTAATTATTTTAATTCTTAGTATCATGTTTAATTTTTATTTTAAATATCTTAATTATATTAAGATATTAATTTTTGAAACTTTTGTGTGATAACAAAATTAGATAGCATGCATATAAACTTATAAATAAAAATATGTTAATTGTTACGGATGTAAATTAAAATTTTAAAATATAAATATGTTTTAACTTTCGAAGAAGAAAAAACAAGACTAAAAGGTGACATTTAATATAAGACTAATTACTATTTAGTTTGCAGAAATCTTATCTTATATTATAATGTTTAATTACTAAATTATTACCATGTAATATCTACATAATAATATGTATATATAATCCATCTTAATTAACATGACCTTTCATACCATAGTTTTATTAATGTCGAATTATCATAATATATATTATTTTGTTTCTTAATTTTTTTAATTTTTTTTAACTTGACATATGTTTCTTTTTTATTCTTTTTTATTGTTCTAAAATTTTTTGGTACAATACCTGTAAAATTTTTTTAAGGTACCATAGAATTTATCTAAAAAAAATTAAGAAATAAAATAATTCATATTATTATAATTGAACATTTATAATAATAATAATAATAATAATAATAATAATAATAATAAGATTATGTAATAAATAATATAACTTTAAATAAATTATATATAATAATTTTTTATAACTTGACACATATCTCTTTTTTATTGGTTTAAAATTTTTAGATACGGTATTTTAAAAAAATTTAAGATATCACAGCACACACTTTTTTTATTTATAGTAATATCTTAATTTTTAGTATAAAAGAATAATATTATTAAACAATATATATATATATATATGAGAAAATAATAATTTTAGAAGTGATATATCACGTAATATTCAGTAGGAGGAACCTCCTTCTCCATCAACCCCTTCCAAAACAGATAAAGGGAAATATCTCATGACAGCTTTACAAGTATTACAATGTTCTCCAAAATCAATTACTCCTTCAAAGATAAATACATCCAAAGTTTTTACTAATCTAGGAAAACCAAGTTTTACTAAATCCTTGAATTCAAAATCTCTCATAGAATCCAATTATTTTGATAAACCAGAATGTATACCAATATTACCAATTGAGCCAGAATGGTTCTCTTTACCGAGACACAAAATAGCCACAAGAATTTTTTCAAAAGACTCACTTTATCCCTTCTTCCTCACAACAAAAGAGAGAGTTCTATGAACTCATATTAATTGATACAAATTCAATTGAACTAACTCCTCAACGAGATAGTTCTGACAATATTAGTTTTTCAAAAATGAAAATTCTGAATATTATTAGTTTACAAGAACAGGGCCAATCTTTGGTCTCTTATAATAAGTTTACAATAGATTATCAACCTACACAATATAATTATTTTGATTACATACAAGCTTGGACAAATATTTTATATTTGAGACCTGCTAACCATTCATGGTTCTTATGGTTTCGCAAAGGTATTTCTTTAAAATTTCCCAAATGGTTCCATTTTTGGTTTCATGATTTTGGACCTGTTCTTGAAATCCTACCAACAGAAGCAAAAGCCTCCTTCCAATATTTTACCCATAATATCAATTTCATCCCTGAGTTTTAACTCATTTCAGTTTTTGCTAGTTTTGGAGTGTCCTGGATAATGTCCTAGGAATACACTTCAGCCAAAATGAATGAGCAAATATCTATACAAATCCTTTCAAGAAATATAAAAGTTAAATGGTGGCCAAAATACAATCTTGAATTAATTTGCCAAAACAGGATAATCCAATGGCTACAAAATCAAGGTCGTTCTCCAAAAAATATCAAAACAGATAAAATACAGTCCTTTCTAGCCAAAAAAAGTCAGTTGATGGCCTAATTGGCTTCAATAAAATCTGAAGAAGAATTTAATAATTTACTAGTTACAATTTTTCCAAAAAATTTCAGAAGATAAAAGCAAAAGTCCAAATTTATTAGAAGATCTTGGATCTGAAGATTTCTTACAAGAAAATGAAGATGACTGCTACGTGATAACTCTCCCATTCTCAGAACGATAAAAGTTATGACAAGACAAGACTACTAGCAAGACAAGACAAGACAAGACTACCAGCTGTAAAAAAGAAAAGATGAGTTGACAAAAGAAGCATAACAAAAATCAAATTTGACAAAAGAAGTATTAATGGCGAACAAAAAAAGACTGACAAGACAAAAAGAAGATTGAAAAGACAAAAGTAAGCATGACAAAATTTTGAGGCTTATCTCTTCCTTGGCGCCAAAGTTTTCCCGCCTGAAGAAAAAGAATCTAGAATAGTGATAGAAAAGTCTATATAAAGTTAACAAATTGTAAGGAGGGGGCATCAGAAAATCTTTGCCCACTTTCATTATAAACTTTGTATCATCCTTCCTACTTTGATTACAAACCTTGTATCATCATCTATTTCAACAAGTTCTTCGAGATTATCAATAAAAGTTATCAGCTAAATCTTCAACAAGTAAGATCTATTTTATTATATACGTTTTATACATGTTGTTTGTTTATTTTTTATGCACTGACAAACAACATGTATAAAACGTATATAATAAAATAGATCTTACTAGTTGAAGCTTCATTATCACTTAATGTTTTTTTAGTAATTTGACTTTCTTTTCCTAGATTAATCTGACTTAATGTCTTTAATAAATTCGCCATTTTAGAGTTTTATTTTTCCTTTACTGAGCGACGGGACCACCTAGCTGACCAACGGTTTCACTGCCTTTCTCTTTAGGACTTACCATCGGGACCACTTTTGGCTGACCAAAGTCTAAGCTGTTCTCACAGTTACTTATAAAGGATTTTAGACTCTAAACTGGTTCTTTTATTAAGAATATTTTATCAGATTTTTCTAGGTTGAGAACTTCAAATTTAAAAATAAATTAAGCAATAAGAACTTCTAACTTAGTCTTAACAGTTCTTAATGATTGTTTTATCAAATAAATTTTCCAAAAACAGAGTTCCTTTTCATCATAAGTAACTGCATTTTTTAATCTAAATTTTGTTTGTTTTAAAAGTTTCTTTAGAGTTTTAGTATCTTTTAATTTTTCTTGATATAAATTTGTCATTTTTAAGCAATTAATTTTTCTAAATCCGTTTTTATATTACTTATTATAAATTTTAAAATTTTTATATAATTTAGTCTATGTTCTATTATATTAAAATTTTTAAAATTTTTGGCTAATTCTCTATGTTCACTTTTTAATATGTTTTCAAAATAATTTTTTGATTTTTTAAGATAATAATATGTATAATTCATCAAGAAATTAAAACACTTAGTTCTATCTTTAATTCTTGAATAGCAAAGTTCAACGTATCTTGAATTTCAAATATATCAATAAGTTGATTCAATGAAAGATTAATAGAAGAATTTAGTAATAAATTTTTTTCATGTTTAAGTTGTCTTTTAAATTCTTTTATAGCTTGTTTTAATAAATAAACAGTTCGATTCATCCTATATACCACTTTTTCTTCAAAATTTTTATTAATCGCAGGCTTTGATACCACTTTTATCAGTGCATAAAAAATAAACATACAACATGTATAAAACATATATTATTTAACTTAAATAAATTATATATAATAATTTTTTATAACTTGACACATATCTCTTTTTTATTGGTTTAAATTTTTTAGATACAGTATTTTAAAAAAATTTAAGATATCACATCACACACCTTTTTTTATTTATAGTAATATCTTAATTTTTAGTATAAAAAAATAATATTATTAAACAATATATATATATATATATATATATATATATGAAAAAATAATAATTTAAGAAGTGATATATTACGTAATATTCGATAGGAGAGAATCTTGCCGTAACTATGAGTGACTCACGAGGTCATACAGCATTTGATAGAATTTATTAATGTCTAATTACTCTAATTTCTAAAGTATAACGTGATAACATGAATATCAGATTTCTTAACTTTAATTTTTAAAATTAAGTTTATATATGTAAAATAATATTTTTTTATAAAAGTATAGCATTATATATATTTAAAATAATAATATATTTCTATTAAGATAAAAATTTAGAAATACAAGTAATTTTTTCACATTCATAAATTTTATAATGTAAAATATTCTATATTTACAATTTCTATAATGAAAATATTTTTTTAATATATTAATTTCTGTTAAGTAAATTTAATAAATTTTGTCAGTATAATTTTTTATTGTTAATTTTATATATTTATTATGATTTTATTTATTTAATATAAAATATTTTTATGTAGATAAAATATAATTTTTAGAAAAATATATATATAATATTTTTAATAATTTTATAACATAAATTAAGAAAAAACTAATATAAAAATTTTATAATATGAAAAATTTATAGTTAATATCAAATATTATTTTAAAATTTATTTATAAAATTATATAAAAAATTGTTAAAATTATATAATAATCGTTATTTTTATTAATTTTATTTAATAACAATAATCATTATAAATATTTAATATTATATAAATTTTATTTTTTTAAACAATTTTATTAGACTACAAATTTATAATAAAAAAATTATATGTAATAAATATTTTTATTAAATATTTTAATAATTATCGCAATTTATATTAAATTTTTTAAAACATAATTTTTTAAAAATATATAATTTTTTTTAATCGATAAAACTATAAATCTATGAGTTTTTTTTGCCCTGTAGCTTATAAATCTATGAATTTTTTTGCCCTGTGAGCTTATATATAAAAAATATTAATTTCAACTCATAAAATTGAAATGAATAATTAAAAATATTTTAAGTTTTGAAATATATCATGAAAGTATAACTCCTATACAAAGCTCTATTGAGTTTATAAAAAAAAATAATATAAAAATTTTATAATATGAAAATATTATATATATTTTTTAAAAAAAATTATATTTTATCTATATAAAAATATTTTATATTAAATAAATAAAATCATAATAAACATATAAAATTAACAATAAAAAATACACTGACAAAATTTATTAAATTTACTTAACAGAAATTAATATATTAAAAAATATTTTTATTATAGAAATTATAAATATAAAATATTTTACATTATAAAATTTATGAATGTGAAAAAATTACTTGTATTTCTAAATTTTTATCTTAATAGAAAAATTATGATCAAACTTAATATAAAATTTTAAACTAAAAACTATATAAATTAAATATACCATAACATTAGTATAATATAAAAAAAAATAGTATATATATGATAAATTAAAACATATATATATATTACATATAAATTAATAAATTAACTAATAATTTAAGTTTTTATTTAAATATATTAAAATTGATTAAATTTATTAAAATAATAATTAAATAGTATTTTATAAAATATTATTTTTATTCTTTAATCATTGTTTAGTAAAAAATATTTAATATTAATTCTTAATTAAAATTATAAATTATTAACATATTATATAAAATTTAATTAATAAAATTAAACAAATATAAAAGTTAAATTTAATTTAATTTTATCATATAATTATATTTAATAAATATTTTTTATTTTTAAAATTAGTTTTTATATTTTAAATATAATTTTTAATTTATTTAAATAAAATAATTTAATAAATATTATAAAAAATATATAATAATTATTACTTACTTTATAAAATAAGTAAATTAATTTACTTCTAATCTTAATTTATTATTTTTTTTATTTTAAAGTTTAGGGATAATGTAAACTCATTATCTATAAAGCTTTTAAAAAAATAGAACTATATACGCTCATGACTCTGGTCCATGTTTATAGTTATACTATCGGAACAAGTCGGATTGCGTTGTCTCGGATTAAAAAATTGTAAACACTGAAAAACAACAGCATCAAACAAACTTCACTACGTGCAGGGATAAAAAAAACTTACGTTAAAGTAAGAATGAAAATTTAAAAAAGAAAAAGTAAACGATGTGAAATTGTCAAACAAACAGACGAACTAAGAACAAAAACCTAAACGGCAAGCTAAGCATATCGTATAAATAGAAGAAAGGGTGGAAAAAGAAACCTGTGAACGAGATTAGAGGCAACAGCAAATGGAATGTGTTCCACCATTCTTGAGAAAGGGGGAAAAATAGATCTGCACTGTGTCTGTGTTCAATTTGAGATTGGCAATGAATGGATGCAGAAAACGCATTATTGCTCTTATATCTCTTCAGGAAAGGGACACATTTGTAATTAGCTATCTCAGTCAAACCACCATTTCTTACCCTTTTTGGTTCAATGCTTTGAGACTGTTTCTGCATTTAAATATTATAAAGGACAGCCTCCAAAACGAGTTGCCCATAGCCCATAGCCCATAGCAATGAGTGAGACTGTTTCTGCATTTAAATAAAATAATAGTTTAATAAAATGTTGAGATTAATTACCGTCACTTGGTTTCCTCGGTTCTGCTTGCTTTTATTATGTATGTTTGTTACTAAAACTAAAATTTGAAATTATATATTAAGATTAAATCACTTTTGTAGATTAATTGACATGATTGGTGATAATATTTTTTTATAATTTATTATTTTTGTTTTTATTTTATTAATTTCTTTATTATTTATATCATTCTTTTTATATTTTTAAGATTCTAATTTGCCTGCGAGTGCGTAGAATGCAAGGAGTCACGTGAAATTGATTCTATAGGAGTTAGGGCGTCGTTCTTGAACTATTTTGTTATCCTATAGTTATAGTTAATGTGCTTCGTAATTTTGCTCTTATTTCGTATAATCTTCTATCCTTTACTCTATTAAAAAAATCATCATTTCTAAGTTTTATTGGTTCAATACTTTGATCTTATTTTCAAAGTTTATTTATTTTTTAAAAATTTTAATAATTCAAAAATTGAATTTTCAAAGAAATAAAACTTAATTTTTTAATCAGTTTAGAATATTAAACAGACAAAATTTAAAAATAATAACATATATCAAAATTTTAAATAATTTTATCTACATATATATATATAATTTATTTTAAATAATTTTTCGTATACACATCTTAAAATACATTTTTTTAAAAATAATATCGGTAAAGTGCGGCATCCACCTGCTTTACTGAAGTGCCCCCAGTATTAACTAATCTAGCAGTTCTAAGCCGGCAGTTGACCACGGGTCAACTGGCCCCTGTGACTACGAGGGACCCAGACACAGACAGTATTAAATTGTTTTTATTTTTAAAAACAATTTAATATATTCTATATACAAAATTATTGAAATGTTTTTTAAATAAATATTGCATATTGTATAGATAAAATTATTTAAAATTTTAATACTACGAAACTATTTAAAAAATATAAAAATAAATTTCATTCTTTAATATGTGAAGCTTTTTTTAAAAAATAATAAACAATAAAAAAATTTTGCAACCCTAAGATACAAGACTGATAGTAATATGAGAAAAAAAAATTAGCAAACAAAAAGAAAACTTAAAAAAAAATAGTTTCATTCTTTCATCTAACCCGAGTTATCCATTATTTAGTTTAACAATGAGTGAGTTTCGGCAGTTAGATATAATAATAACCAGTAATTAGCCTCATGCACATACGAGTTTATTTATATTTTCTTAACCAGTAATCAAAAATTAAGTACAAGTAAAAAAAAAAATCTTATTTGTTATAAAAATTATCTTTTATATCACTTAAATTATAATACGTTGATTATGTATAAAATATTAGTCACATGTAGAGTTTAGAAAAATATTATTTTAATAATAAAATTTATATTCAAGTAATATATAATATGATAAAGTAAAAATAATATTATAATAACATAATTAAATAGTTTACTAAAACATGAAAATGTTTTAAAAGTATTTTTATAATGATATAATAAAAAAAATTTTAATATCTTAAATTTTCAATTTTACTTTTTATAAATTATAGTTTATTTCTTCTTTTTCAAGTTGTAACTAAAATTTAAAATATAAATTATTGTATAATTTAAAAAATGTTTCTGCGATTAGATATACTAATAAATTAATCAAAGCTTGAAATTAATTATTGTGACTTGCTTGCATGTTTTATATTTTTATTTTAAAACTAATTTAAATGCTTTTATATCATTATTTAATTATATATTATTACATATTTATAAATTATCTTTTTATAATAATTATTTTAAAAGTTATATTGATAATTTCTAATTAATTAATAATATTAAAAACTTTATATTAACAATGCATTAAAATTAGAGCAGATTTGAGGATCGAATTTACTGTATAATCAACTCGTAACTTCACGCGCACACATTTATATGGGCCCAAACTTTCTCTTCATGTTTTAGGTTGGTACTTCAAACTTGTTATCATGATTTTAACAGAAGTAGTTTTCTTCGTCCAATTAGAGGTTTTAAAAATAGGTAAATTATACAGTGCTTTGAAAAAAAAAGTATTCTATACTCATATATATAAAATAATTATAATTATTAATTTTAGTAGTATAGTTAGTGATATAATTAAAAAAAAATAAATATTTTTTAATATTTTTGCATAACTTAGATAGAATATTCAATACTCCTTCAAGTTTAAAAATACCGTATTAAGCACGTTAAAAATCATTCAAGAATTTTATTGATAGTTATGATTAGGTTTAGATATTAGTTTTGATTTATTAGATTTTAATTTTTTTTAAAAGTTAATAATACCAAAAACAATTGTTTGCAAGGAAAGAAAATTTTACACCAAAAAAGGATTACGAAACAAAAAAAAAAAAAAGGAAAATGTAGTTTTATAACTAACCTATTATAACTTTATGTCAAAGATGTAGAAATGCATGTCAAAATTGAAACAGAAAATTTCAAACCTCTTCCAACATGTACGCAGAAGTGTGATATTTTTCCCATAGTCATGCTCACATATCCTTTGCATTCTATCACAAAAGTATTCTTACTAGTTGTATAGCAAAAACGACAAATAGGTTATGTGACAATGTCAATTGATTTTGACAAAGGAAGAGTGTTTGTGAAAGTGAGTAATCAAGGCTAAAATACCTCTGTCTTTTACAAGAAGTAACAAAATAAGTATATTGGGTTAATTTTTTCTCAGCATGGTTTGAAAATTGTTGTGGACTTAAAAGATAGAACACCTAGTTGTTGAAATTGATTCTAAAATAGTTGGGCCTATTATGATCTCACTAATGAAAGTCCACGTCAAGATTGACAGTGACGTTAACAAACCACATTGATCTACTTTTCACCATTAATTGGGTCATCTCTTCTTTGTCACCCTCAAGGTTCTTCTAAAAAAACTTAAATCACTAGCATCCCACAACTGTGTTAATTTTAACCTTGACCAATTTCTCTTTTTTGCATGATTATAATGCATGTCCATATTTTGTTACTTCGAACTCTCCCGATTAGACCACCAAATTCCTCTAGCCAACACGTTTCATAGATGTCATCTTCCATCATAAAATAGCCAAGCAAATTTCTTACCGCATATTTTTCTTCAAAATCACATACACGTACTCTATCTTATTAGTTCCTCACCATTCCATTTCACTCCCTAAATCATTGTAGGTTCTCTTTGGTCAAGTCCATAATAGCCTAATGCAGTTGTTATTCGGGTTTCTTAAAGGGTATTCTTTAAAGTTGCCCTACAATATTAGGGATTGACTTTAGGTTGGCCAGAATCTATCATCCTTTTTTAGCTCATAGTTTTTATTTACTAAATTGTATTTTATTTAACTCTTCAACTCCCTTTCCAAGTGCTCTCCTTTTCACTCACTCCTCTCAGTTTCCTTTACTTGGTTAGGTTAAAGTCTACTTAGTTTTAATCTTGGTGATCATGTTACTAAATTTTCACTATGTCCTACAAAATTGATGCTAATTTATAGACACGAAGTGGCAACTTATCCCCATTTTCTTGTTCTTTAATCTTGGTGGGATTTATGTAGTTCTCAGATTTCTCTCTATTTTTTTTTTCACATTATCAATTTCAATTATTTTACTTCAAGGTAATTGGATCTCTCTCTCTCTCGGCACTTCATAGTTTTTCAAGACTACCTTTTTTCTAATCCCCTAAACTGCCCTTGCACAATCTCACCATCCAAAACCTCACTACATCCATTGGCAAGTGGTTCTAATATCAATTCCATGTATTTCAAGAGCCTAATATAGTCACCATTAATATAATTCCTATTTTCCATACAAAACTAGATGGAGAATGTTTAGGACATGCAGCTGGAAAATTTTATCATTCATAGACTCAATCCCATATACCAACAATCACACAAAGAGTAACACCATCTAATTTCACATGCATAATATTTCCATGACATTTCAACTTTTTTTGGCTCTCGGTTTCTAAGGAAACAATGCAGAATTACTTATGATGAAATACAATGAAGTAAACAAGGGAATTGCTTCAAGTTCAGAATGTTCACAATGGAATATCACAAATAGAGATAGCATGTAGCTCTCACATCTCCCTAAAAATGGCGTGAAATTGTAATTGTTGAAAAGTCAAAGAAAAAGGGCGCATGACAAACGCGTAAAATTTCGGTGCCTAACGCGTTTTGAAATTCGGTGCCTAACGCGTTTTGAAATTAAGGATTTCATTTGCCTATATAAAGGAAGCAATGAAAGGCAAAAATGTAGAACAAACTGAAAATATTCAGTGAATGGTTGTGAGTCATTTTCGAGTGTTTTGTAAACACTGAGTGTATTCCTTTTTTCAGTAATATATCTGCAGCAGTCCGGAGACGTAGGCATTATTGGCCGAACTCCGTTATCAATTTTGTGTGTGCAATATTTCACATTTATTTATCACTTCCACAAATCTGACATTACAAGAAAATTCGGTGTAATTTTCTCAACAACTGGTATCAGAGCTGGTTGTTAATTCTGCAATTTTTGTAGTGTTACTATTCATATGAATAGTAACATACTATTCCGTGAATAGTGAAAAACGTGAATAGTGCAAATTTTGTCGGCGCTACAAATTTGTCTACAGACGTGTTCTGAAACACGGTAGTTCACAGAAATTGTCAGAAACGATCCAGCGGAGAAGTCAGATCAGAGTTGAAGTGATGGCTGCAGATGAAGGAAAGGTGAAAATCGAGAAGTTTGATGGTGTAGACTTCGGCTTTTGGAAGATGCAAATAGAGGACTATTTGTATCAGAAAGGCATGCATGAACCTCTTACAGGCAAGAAACCAGAGTCTATGAAGGAAGAAGACTGGAAACTTCTGGACAGAAAAGCTCTTGGAGTCATCCGATTAACATTATCCCGTAATGTTGCTTTCAATATAGCAAAAGAAAAGACTACGGCAGATCTTATGAAGGCTCTTGAAAGCATGTACGAAAAGCCGTCGGCCTCAAACAAAGTTCATTTGATGAGGCGGTTGTTCAACTTACGGATGACAGAAGGCGCCTTAACAGCACAACATCTAAACGAACTCAACACTGTCACAACCCAATTGAGTTCAGTTGGAATCGATTTCGATGATGAAGTACGGGCTTTAATTCTATTATCTTCCTTGCCTGAGAGTTGGAATGCTACTGTCACAGCTGTGAGTAGCTCATCGGGAAGCAACAAGTTGAAATTTGATGATGTTCGTGATTTGGTTCTCAGTGAAGAGATCCGGCGTAGAGAGTCGGGTGAATCATCAACCTCTTCGATGTGCATACGAGTCAAGAGGCAGAAGTTCAACCAGAGGAAGAGAACGCAGCAAATCAAAGAGCAGACGATCCAAGTCCATAAATCATCATGGTTCCCAAAACTCGAAGTCGATCGAGTGTTGGAATTGTGGGAAGACCGGGCACTACAAAAACCAGTGCAAGAGTGCACGGAAGAATCAAGAAGCAAAGGACGAAGCAAACGTAGCCTCCACCTCAGGAAAAGACGAGGTGTTGATATGCTCTCTTAAAGAAAAAGAGGAGTCTTGGGTGTTAGACTCTGGAGCATCTTTTCATGCTACCTCACAGAAGGAACTATTCGACAATTATGTTCCCATAAAACTTGGTAAGGTTTACCTTGGTAATGAGCAATCGTGTGAGATTGTAGGTAAAGGTGCAGTAAAGATTAAGTTGAATGGGTCTGTATGGGAATTAAAAAATGTCAGACATATTCCCGACCTGACAAAGAATTTAATCTCAGTGGGTCAGCTAGCTAGTGAAGGCTACACAACAATCTTCTACGGTGATGATTGGAAGATTTCAAAGGGTACGATGACAATTGCTCGAGGCAAAAAGAGTGGTACTCTTTACAAGACAGCAGGAGCATGTCATTTGATTGCAGTTGCAGCAAATGAAAATCCCAATCTATGGCACCAAAGACTTGGGCATATGAGTGAGAAAGGGATGAAGATCATGCACTCAAAAGGAAAATTACCAAGTCTTCAGTCAGTAGAAATTGACATGTGTGAAGACTGCATACTTGGAAAGCAGAAAAGAGTCAGCTTTCAGACAAGTAGAAGAACTCCAAAGAAAGAGAAGCTTGAGCTCATCCACTCTGATGTTTGGGGTCCAACGACCGTCTCATCCATTGGTGGAAAGCAATATTTCGTGACTTTTATCGATGATCACTCCAGAAAGGTATGGGTTTACTTTCTGAAACACAAGGCAGGAGTATTTGAGGCTTTCAAGATTTGGAAAGCTATGGTAGAAAATGAAACAGGATTGAAGATTAAGAAGTTCAGATCCGACAATGGTGGTGAATATGTAGACACCAGATTCAAGAAGTTTTGCTATGAGCACGGGATCAGAATGGAGAGAACCGTGCCTGGTACGCCTCAACACAATGGTGTAGCTGAGCGTATGAATCGAACGTTGGTGAAAGAGCCGAAGCTTGTGTGTGCGGTCGGGCTTACCAAAGCGGTTTTGGCGAAAGCGATCAATACGGCAGCTTACTTGATAAACCGAAGTCCATCGGTACCATTGGAGCACAAGATACCGGAAGAGGTATGGAGCGGAAAAGAAGTAAAACTCTCACATCTTAAAGTTTTCTAATTGTGTAGCATATGTGCACATCAGTGATCAAGGAAGAAACAAACTTGACCCAAAATCAAAGAAGTGTACTTTCCTTGGTTATGGTGAAGATGAGTTTGGCTACCGCATATGGGATGATGAAAACAAAAAGATGATCCGCAGCAGAGATGTAATCTTCAATGAAAGAATGATGTATAAGGACAGATATAATATAGGTGCCAGCAACTCAGAAACGAGTGGGCCAGTTTATGCAGAGGTGGAAGATATCCCAGATAGTCCTATGATAAGGAGTCCTCAGTCAGAGGAATCAAATGAAGAAAGCGATGTGCAATCAGAACCTCCTACTCCAACTCCTGTATTGAGAAGGTCCTCTCGGCCCCATGTGCCTAACAGGAGATACATGGACTACATGT
Organism: Abrus pulchellus subsp. cantoniensis; assembly: GCA_024086825.1. Lineage (NCBI taxonomy): Eukaryota > Viridiplantae > Streptophyta > Magnoliopsida > Fabales > Fabaceae > Abrus > Abrus pulchellus. The sequence goes on from CM044056.1 coordinate 22,303,776, forward strand.
TGTTGACTGATGGAGGGGAGCCTGAAGATTATATGGAAGCTTGTCAGACCACAGATGCTAGCAAGTGGGAGCTTGCCATGAAAGATGAGATGAAGTCTTTAATCTCCAATCAGACATGGGAACTAGTCAAGTTACCTATGGGAAAGAAAGCACTTCACAACAAATGGGTGTATCGAGTGAAGGAAGACCATAATGGTTCCAGGAGATATAAAGCCAGACTGGTTGTCAAAGGATTTCAGCAGAAAGAAGGAGTTGACTACACTGAGATCTTTGCTCCAGTTGTAAAGCTCAATACTATCAGGACTGTGTTAAGTATTGTGGCTAGTGAAGAGCTCTACCTAGAGCAATTAGACGTGAAGACTGCATTTCTTCATGGAGACCTAGATGAGGAGATCTACATGCACCAACCTGAAGGTTTTTCAGAAGAAAAGAAGGATATGGTGTGCAAATTGAAAAAGAGCTTGTACGGCCTGAAACAAGCTCCTAGACGGTGGTATAGGAAGTTCGAAAGCTTTATGCACAAGGAAGGTTTCAAGTGCAATGCTGATCACTGTTGTTTCTTCAAGAGGTATAAGTCCAGCTATATCATATTGCTACTTTATGTTGATGACATGTTAGTAGCAGGATCAGATATGAAAGACATCAGAAATTTAAAGATGCAGTTGTCAAAAGAATTTGACATGAAGGACTTAGGCCCAAAGAAAGAAGATTCTTGGAATGCAAATCACAAGAGATAAGCAAAAAGGAGTTTTGCGCTTATCTCAAAGTGAGTACATCAACCGTGTTTTGCACAGATTCAACATGGATAAGGCCAAGCCAGTCAGTACACCTTTGGCCAGTCATTTTCGTCTATCCAAGGATCAGTCTTCTCAAACAAAGGAAGAAGAGTTTATGGCTAAGATTCCTTATGCTTCAGCCATTGGAAGTTTGATGTACGCAATGGTCTGTACGAGGCCAGACATTGGCCATGCAGTGGGAGTTGTAAGCAGATTTATGTCAAATCCAGGAAAAGCTCATTGGGAAGCGATCAAATGGATTTTAAGGTATCTACGGGGAACAACAGAAAAATGTCTGTATTTTAGAAAAGGAGATCTAAAGTTACAGGGCTACGTAGATGCAGACTTTGGAGGTGAAGTTGATCACCGAAGAAGCACCACCGGTTATGTTTTCACTGTCGGAACTACAGCTATTAGTTGGATGTCGCGGATACAAAAAATTGTTGCTTTATCCACTACGAGGTGAGTATGTAGCGATGTGAAGCCGATAAAGAATTGATATGGCTTCAAAATTTGTTAGCAGAGTTGGGTTTCACTCAAGAAAAGAGTGTTTTGCACAGTGATAGTCAGAGTGCAATACATCTGGCAAAGAATTCAGCATATCACTCTAGAACTAAACACATTGATATACATTATCATTTCATTAGATCTCTGCTTGAGGATGAAGTGTTGACATTGAAGAAGATTGTAGGAAGTAAGAACCCAGCAGACATGCTAACAAAGGTGGTGACCATTGACAAACTGAAGTTATGTTCAACTTCAGTTGGCCTGCTAGAATAACAGACTAGAAAAGACTGCTGCATTGATTGAGGTGTGAAGACAGATTGAAATCAGTCTTCAAGTGGGAGATTGTTGAAAAGTCAAAGAAAAAGGGCGCATGACAAACGCGTAAAATTTCGGTGCCTAACGCGTTTTGAAATTCGGTGCCTAACGCGTTTTGAAATTAAGGATTTCATTTGCCTATATAAAGGAAGCAATGAAAGGCAAAAATGTAGAACAAACTGAAAATATTCAGTGAATGGTTGTGAGTCATTTTCGAGTATTTTGTAAACACTGAGTGTATTCCTTTTTTCAGTAATATATCTGCAGCAGTCCGGAGACGTAGGCATTATTGGCCGAACTCCGTTATCAATTTTGTGTGTGCAATATTTCACATTTATTTTTCACTTCCACAAATCTGACATTACAAGAAAATTCGGCGTAATTTTCCCAACAGTAATTTCTCTAGTTCTTTAGGCTTTTCTCACGAAAAGCCTTGGAGTAAGGTAAAATGAGTTGGTTTTGCATAAGGAGGTCAAGGCAAGGTGCAATATAATGTTAAAGCTAATTTGATGCAAAGCATGCAAGACATTTCATTGATTGGTGTGAATACACATTTTTTATCTTGCTTATTTTTTATTAAATAATGCAAAACGAAAAAGAGGGAAGTGAGTCTCGTGAAATGGGGAGCAAGCAAGCTGCTCCTGCCGCCTACAAAAATCCCATAAAAAAATGAAATTGCAAGAAACAGGAATAACATGTATGAGCAAATGAGAATGAAACTGAAACACAGGAAAAAAATAAACATGTAGATGCGTGTAAAGAAATGCAATAGAGCAAGAGAGGGGATATAAAACACGGAAAGAGAGCATTCTAAGAAAAAAAAAAAGAGAAAGGAATCAGAGAAGAAAGGGGAGAGAGCAGAAGAAGAATTCAAACAAACCGAGTACAAAACCATTCATAAAAATCAAGTAATTCACTTCTCTCCAGTATCGTAGTTGTGCTATTTTGTGTGTATGATAAATTATTATTTCTTTTTTTCATCACAAATACATGTATGATCAGTTTACATAATATCAAAACAAATCAGATGACAAACATTCATAGTTCCTCAATCTTCAAGCATAATAAAAAAGAAAAATACTAAATGAAATCGCTATATTTTTAGCTCATCCGCCTACCCTTTTGCCATTTTCTTAGATTTAAACAGTGCACTTAAAAAAAAAACCCCTTTTCTATTTCAGTCTCCCATTGGAAATCAAATATTGAAATCGCCGAACGTTAAAACCACCGTAAGTTACCGTCTTTCTGTCGCATCCTTTGTTTGTTTTTTTCCTAGCTATTTCAAACAGCACCTTCATTAAGATTGCTGTCTATGACCTTGTGCCCGTGAACTTTATTTCTTCTTCCTCTAATCCTAATTAAAGCCTTAGCCTACAGACCCATCCCATCCTAGCCCATGGACCTATCTAATTCCTTTTTTTTATTCACACATCTAATTCTTTTTTTTTTATTCACACATCGTAAGTTCGTCTTTTTTAAAAAGAGTAGATAAAGCAACACTGTAGCTAATTTATCACATCCTTTATTAAAAGTACATAACACACCTATGTATATAATATTTAATTGTATATTTCTTTATATATTTATTTAAATCCATATATTCTGTTTTATAAATAATGATAAAAATAAAAAATATTATTGATTCTTAATATTAAAATAATATACTAACTTTTATAGTAATTTTTATTTATATTCACATTTATATTTTTTATTTATTTAATTTTCTTACCTTTTTTTAGAAAAATAAGTTCTTCGTTAGTAATCTTTGCATTTGTTTCTTAGAGTTATAAATATTAATATAGTGTCAATGATAAGGTGTGTAGAATGATGTTTAAAAATTATAAGACTCTTTATAACTAGCTTGAAATTCAGTTCTTTTATTTTATTTAATTATTCATTTGACATGTTAAAATTATTGCTATTCTATCTTTTCATCTTTATTATTGTTTTGTACTTGTACAATATAGATATAATTTAATCAAAACTCTTGTGTTATATATAGTTTCTTTTAAAATGTATAACATAATAGAATAATATAATTACATTAATTTATGATACTGATATATAACTTCACAACTGTCGTGTATTATAAATTAATAAAGTCTACATGTACTTACCTTACTGAGATTTTATGTAATATTAATTTATCATATGTTGTCTTTAATTAATTAGATAATTACTTTTATAATTAATCAAAATATATTCCCCTCTAATTATTAACTTACTAATTAATTAATTTAAATTTAAATTATTTTATTAACGCATCAATTTATAATGCTAATGTGCAGCGACTCTACCTTTACGTGTTATAAAATGTAAAAAATCTATGGGTACCAATGTTACCTTAGGTTTTATATGATATAAATTTATTAAATAAAATTTTTAATTTTTTTATTAAATAAGTATCTTCCTTAATCAATTTAAATAAATTTATTTCTTTTATTAAAATAAAATTAATTTCATATTTTAAAATTTCTTAAGTCATAGTTATAATGTTGATAAATTAAATAATTAAAATATCTTTACTTATTTAAACAAATTTCTACAATATCGATGTGTAATTTACATTATCTTTGATTATTCAGTAAATTATAAGAGATTTATGTATAGCTTATTTTATCTTAAATTCTCTTTCAACATTAATTATAATTTTAAAATATAAATTCAAATATTTCATTTACAAATAAAAATATTTTTTAACGATTTACAATATGGTTGTGTGATCTTCTTCCATCTTTCGTATTATTTCTCCTAGAATAAGTGTATAACTGTGTTATCTCATATCCTAAATATTATTTTATAAATTAATCTCAAAATAAATCTTCTTTACTAAACTTTATTTTAATCAACTAACTTCATAATTTTCATATAGAACTACGTGACTTTGAGTTGTGCATTGCACTCGGAGATACGTAGAAACAGAATTATATCCGTTGAGTCAAAACAATTTTAAAAAAATTCTTTTTTAATCTTTTCTAAGATATAACTTAATATTTTTAATAAATATATCTTATTTCTTTAAAAATAAAAATAGTCACATTTATTTTTATGGGTTAAATAAATGCTTTTTGAAATTATAATAAATTTGCACAATTAATTTAAGGTATTCTTTATTTAAACAGATGTTGTAGGATGCTAATACCTTCTCTACACGTGAATGACTCTCGAATCCATTTTTGGTTTCAAAGATCAAAATTTTAAGTTTTTATGCAATTTTCTTTGATAAACTTTGGTTGCGACTCTACTAATTTTTCTTAAAAACGTTTCTGTCGTACCGTTGCGACAATTAAGAAGGAGGTGATATGACATTGTGTAGAGTTTTCAAGGCCACTTGCTATGTACAAAGGATATTAGTTGTAACATCCTATGCTTTGTGTCATGCCTGTAGTATATTAATGAGAAAAATCTGTAGTACTTTGTGAGCAGAAAGAAACCATGTATGTACAGTAACCCCTGATGTCAACAGTGACATAACACTGATGTCATCGGCGACATCACGCTTATGTCATCGGTGACATTATGCTGACCTCACGCTAACATCATCACTTACATCATCGGTGACATCATGCTGATGTCATCGCTTGCATCATGCTGACGTCATTGCTTACATCACGTTGACGCTAACATCATTGGTTGCATCATGCTGACATAATTGCTTACATCACGTTGACGCTGACATCATCGCTTGCATCATGCTGACATCATTGCTTACATCACGATTGACGCTGACATCATTGCTTGCATCATGCTGACATCATCGCTTACATCACATTGACGTTGACATCTTCAAAAAATTTTCTATAAATAGGGGGGCTTCACATGAAATTTTCATTCCCATCCAAGGTTCTCGAAGGTTCTAAGGTCATATCTCGCCATTTTCTTCCATACTAAACCTCCTAAACTTATATTTCTCTTCAGATCTGTGATTCTACATCCGTTTTAAAGGATTTCAAGTAAGTTTATCTAAGTTTGAAGTTAGATTTACCATTCGTTTTTCTTCTTCTTCTTTTTCTTATAGATGTTCTAAAGTTAAATCTTCGGTTAAATCGTTGTAAAAGCTCTGTTTTGAGGTAAGGGGGGCTCTACTTTATCATTTTGTTATGTTTATTACTTGTATTCTCATAGATCTTGTCATGTATGTGATTATATGTGATTTTATGATGAATACACGGTGAAAATGTGATATTATGTTCAAATAAGGCATGATAAGGTATATTGAGGAGGGTTGATATGATTTTTTATGATTTTGTGATATGAAATATACAAAGAGATGGATGTTTCATATCTGAATATATTGTGTTTCATGTTAAAATGATGTGTATTGTGAATATGCCATGGTTTGATGGATATGATGAAAAGTATATGGAAATATAATGAAAAATATGTGTGAACATGATAAATAGCATATGTGAACATGTGGATATACTTGAAAGAGTATGAAATGGAAAAGGATATGATGTAAATAGTTACAGAGATACACTGGGGAGTGGAAGATGGAGATGATATGAGATATCTTGGGGAAATGTAGGGTGGTGAGTGACATTCGGGATTGTGCACGCAATATTGTGTTCGAATGCACCACATGGCCACACACTCATTTTTCGACTTGAGTCATGACCATTACCTTTGCTAAGGGGCCGTCTATTGCATGCGTTGTATCCGTATTGCATTGGGATATCCAGCGACTATTTACATGGATGTGTAAGACCTCGAGATAGAGGCATCGGATAACTGTGGCCACAGGGCACGGTAAGCGCAGTTAAAAGAAAAAAAAGAAATTGTGAATCTGTGGAATAGAATACATGTTTGTGTGTTGAACACTGTGATATGTAATTCTATGATGTTTTTTTTAATTGTGATAAGATGTATTTTGTGATGAATATGTGTGATGTATGAGTGGTAGGGTAGAGACTCACCCTTACATAACATTTTTCAGGAAAACAGGACAAATAGTACCAGACTCACAGTGCATGGATGGATGAGAACTGCTATAGGACTTAGTTACTTTAAGTTATGTAATAGATAATTTCAGTTCTATAGCATTCTTTTGAAAACAGTTGTAAAACTACTATTTCTCTTTGTTGCTGATGAAAACTTTAGAATCTTTGTTTTTCTAAAGTACTTATAAATTAATGAAATTTTACTCTATGAACCTTATATCATTTTCATGTCTGTTTCTATTTAGAGAGTTTTTGAAAGAAAAATTTACTCTACTATTTAACTTTTTATGAAAATTTATTATATATTGAGAAAAGAAATATAAGGCGTTACATCAGTGACTCAAGATTAGTTAAGTCAAGATCAAGATTATTAGTTTATTAGTTAGAATTTCTATTGTAACAAACTTTATTATTTTCTATTTCAGTATTAGGTAGCTATATACATTTGTATCCTTGTATCTGATTAATCAATCAATAATAGTTTCTTCTTGAGTTAGTTTCTCCACATGGTATTAGCATAGCCTCTCGAACCTTCGGGCTATGGCAGAAGCTTCTACATTGCAACCCTTTCTTACCTAAACATTTTCTTCTTCCATCTCCACCAAATTAAGCAATGATAACTTCCTTACCTGGTTCGAACATGCCGAATCAATGGTTAAGGGCCGCAAATTGAAGCGACGCATCATCGGTGTAACAAGATTCCTCAAGAATTCCTATCGAAGGAGGATAAAATCAACAACAAACTTAATCCTCTCTTTGAGAACTTTGAATAGTAAGATTCTCTTCTCAAATCATGGATGTTAAAATCCATGGAATCCTTATTCAAGATTTGAGTAGTGAGGTGCACTTGGTGCTACCAGATTTGGAGTGTTTTGAAAATGTATTTTGCTTCCCAAATGAAGGCAAGGGTCAAATAGATCAAGATTCAACTTTACAATGTTCATAAAATTGGAACGATGAGTTAGTACCTATTGCAGATAAAACAATTGACCAAAACATTGGCTGCGATTGGCTCTTTGGTGTCTTCAAAAAAGCACATTAATTTTATTTTTGATAGATTTCTGGAGGAGTATGACCATCTTAAAACCTCATGTTTAACGAGGAGTGAACCTTATATGATTCCTGAGATTGAAGCTCTCCTTCTTCATCAAGAAGAGAGGCTTGAATGTCATAAACAAAGAGAATCTGAAATGATTTAGGCAAATCTTGTCTAAAATTCTAGAATGACAAAGAGGGGAGGATCAAATTCTCCAAGAGGAAGAGGCTCTAGTCGAGGACAAAATCAAGGAAGGGATTGTTTTGGAAAGTTTGAATACAATAATGTAGGACGTGGTCCTAAGATTCAGTGTCAATTGTGTGGCAAGAATGCACGCTAAGCTTTTTACTGCTAGAGATGATTTAATGAGGATCTTTCTGATCCAGCCACACAACAAAATATAACAATGACTCACAATAATGCACAGCGTCAACAACAAGCTATGTTGGCCTCTTTTCTTCGTGCTCAAGCAGATGATGACATGTGGTACCCAAATTCAAGAGCATCGAATCACTTAATAAATGACATTTCTAAACCTTATTACAAAGCAAAAGTACTAAGGTAAGCAACGAGTTCTTGTAGGTGATAGTAATAGCCTTTTAATCTCTCATATAGGACATTCTAAAATGCATGTTGCTAATTCAAATGTTGTTTTTTCATTGCACAACATCATGTATGCTCCTAACATAGCAAAGAATTTGCTTAGTATATCAAAATTGACTAAAGATAACAAGGTATTTGTAGAATTTCATCCTAATGAATGCATTGTAAAATCTCAACAAACAAAAATGGTGCTTCTCAAAGGGCATCTTAAAGATGGATTAAATGTTTTTGATGATCTTCGGCCTATTCCCACACACACTATACTTGTAAAACCATTAGGCACTATCACTACTCTTTATAGCGTTGTATCCTATAATGATGTGTTAATCTAGCACTCTAGATTAGCACATTGTTCCTTTAAAGTGTTGAAATGTGTAATGACATCTTGTAATATTTATATTTCTAGGAATAAAAATTCCTTTTGTTTGCTCATCTTGTTGTATTGGTAAATCTCATAAATTACCTTTTTCAATATCAAACATTGTTTACAAAAAGCCTTTTGAAATTATCTATTCTGATATCTAAGGCCTTTTCCTAACACCAAGTAGAGATGAATTCAGGTATTATATCATATTTGTAGATGCTTTTTTGAATTTTACATGGCTTTATTTCTTACATGCTAAGTTTGAAGCTCTAAATTATTTTATTCAGTTTAAGAATATGGTTGAACTTCAGTTAAACCAAAAAATAAAAGCCTTACAAACTAATGAAGGCAAAAAGTACATTATTTTTCTAAATTTCTCAAACAAAATGGTATTCGACATAAGTTTAGTTGTGCATGCACTCATGAAAAAAATGGTTCAGCTGAGAGAAAACATAGACATTTGACTGAAATTGCCCTCACATTATTAACTGATTTTGCTTTGCCTTTTCAATTTTGGAGTGATGCCTTTGCTGCAGCTATGTTTGTAATAAATTGAATACCTTCATCTGTAATAACATAGAAATCCCCTTTTAAAATATTGTTTCATAAACCTCCTGATTATACTCTCTTTAAGCCATTTGGTTGTATTTATTTCCCACATTTAAGACCATACAATAAGATAAAAATAGATCATAGATCTCAATGGTGTATTTTTCTAGGGTATAGTACAACTCATAAGGGTTATAAGTGCATGATATCATCTTAAAAAAATTATGTCTCTAGACATGTGATTTTTGATGAACAAACATTTCTTGCAAAAGAAAACAATTTGTTTGAAAGAGAAGCATGCTACTCATAACCTCATGAATACATCTTACCCAACTATCCCTATTATGCATAGTGTTCCTCATCCTGTTAATGACATAATTGTTATGGCTAAAAATCAGGCTACTATACCTTAAAATAGTAACAACAATCAGCTAGCAAGTGACCTACTCATATTACAACTAGTGGCCCTTCTCCACATCCTAACATATCTAATAGTACAGGTCAACATACAATTGAAAACACATATCATATGATAATTAGGTCAAAGTCTGGTATATTTAAACCTAGAGCCTTCATTGTTGAAACTGAACCAAGTAATGTTGCTTTAGCTATTCAAGATCCAAAATGATTTAATGCTATGAAAGAAGAGTACTTAACTCTAACTAGAAATCAAACATGGGACTTAGTCCCTCTAGCACCACGTCAGAAAGCCATAGGATCCAAGTGAATATTTAAACTAAAATACAAACTTGATGGTTCATTAAAATAGGATATATATATATATATATATATATATATATATATATATATATATTGGTTCCACCATTTCACAAAGGAATACCTGTGAAGCAGGGGGAGAGTTTCTTCACTTTCTGATTTCCCATAACGATATTGCCATGAGAATACCCATGCTAATGCAAAGTCAGAAAAATGCAAGAAAATAGGAAGTAGCAGAAAACCCGAAGTGGATCTAGGAGGGAGCTTGAAAGGAAAGTAGGCAGTAGCAGGACTACTAAAATGCAAGAAAGTAAAATGCAAGAAAATAAAATGCAAAATGTAAATAAAGTTAATGCATAGAAACTAGAACGGCGGTAGAACCAGCATAGATCTAGTAGAGGGAGAAGGGAAGAAAGCCGGACGACGGTAATCCGAACAGAACCGACTGAGGGAGAAGAGAGAAAAATAAATTTGAAACAGCAAACTTTTATTAAAAGATCTCAAAGAGGAAGGCTTACAAAGGATTGTATCTCTCAGAGCTTCTCTCTCTAATATCTCTCTAAGATTGCTGAATGAAAGGGTGCCTCACAACATGGTCGAGGACTCCTTTTATAGGAAAATAAAGTCTATATATATATATGTGTGTGTGTGTGTGTCTGAAACAACTTGTGGGGTTCAATAATCAACATCTTACTTTTGTTTGTAGGTTTAAAAGGCCATATATGGCCTTAAATAGGCCCCTAGAGTTTGGTTTGCCAAGCTATCTTCTACTCTGATCACTTTTGGTTTTCAACCAGCAAAGTGTGATACTTCCTTCTTTATTCTTGTTAATACTGTTCACACAATATGTGTGTGTGTGTGTGCTGTTTTAGAAGGGGTTGATGGCGAAGGAGGTTCTTCCTTCTTCTTTACATAATGTGCACTGGTCATCTTAGACATTTTTATACTGCAAAAATTCTCTTGTAAGATAGTCAGGCAAACAGTTCTTATCACCTTTAATATGTTCTATAGTAAAATCAAAGTTTGATAACAGAGCTTGCCATCGGGCAAAAATATGTTTTGAAACTAGATTTTTGACATCTTTTTGTAAAACTGAGGGAGCTGATTTACAATCAGTTTTAATAATAAATGTTTTGTTAAATAGATCATCTTGAAATTTTTGTAAACATAAGACTATGGCTAAAATTTCTTTTCTAACCGTAGAATATTTTTGTTGAGCTGGATGCCATATTCCAGAATGATATCTAACAATTTGTTCATTATTAGTATTGGGTAGTACTTGTTTTAAAATACCTCCATATCCTAATTCAGAGGCATCTGTTTCAACTATGAGCTTTGCATTAGGATTTGGAATACCTAAACATGGTAAAGTTTTTACAATAACTTTTACTTTCTTGACTATTTCTGTCATTTCTTTATTCCATTCAGGAGGATTCTTTCTTAATCTTTTAAATAATGGCGCACATATAGTTCTTATATTAGGAATAAACTCGGATACATAATTAAGACATCCTAAAAATCTTTGTAATTGAGTTTTATCTTTTATTTCATTTGAAAATTTATCAGCAAATTCAAGAGATCTTTGTGTGGGAGTTATACTACCTGGATATATTTCAAAACCTAAAAATCTCACTTTTTCTTGAAATATTTTCATTTTCTTTGCTGATACTACTAATCCATTTTGTTTTATTAATTCTATGAATTTATTTAAATGATTTATGTAACAACCTACTTTATAGAGACCCTCAATTAGTGATTTTTTTTTTTGAAAACCAATAATAATTCCTTCATACGTAACGTCGATATTTCCAATCATTAATCACAAAAATAAATTTTTCCATGCAAATTTCAATATGAAGTTTCTGAATTTCATCGTAACATATAATAAAAAGTAAACATTCATAAGTATTCATATAGTTGTTTACAGTAATCCAAAGGGCAAATGGTTAATAAGTTCCCTCCTTACACGTCACTGTACGCCAGAGAACTCAATCACCATTTCGCCTAATAACATAATTAACATACAGATAAAAGTATTAGATACAATTTTTCAAAATAATAAGAGCAACACCGGGAAGGACTTCCTACAGAGCAGCACAACTAAGCAAAATAAGTGGCTACTACCCGGCACCATATAGGCCTATGTACAACAAAAGAATGCCTACAACTAACTCTTGCCACTACACACAAAAAGTAAGACACTTCCAGTCCTACTCTGATTCTATATCCTCAGACTTGGAAGATGAATCTCCCTCATCTGAGCCCATTTCTGAGTCACTAGACTCATCGATGTTTAGAGGATCATAGTCCTCAGGAACATCAATATCCATTTCCTCCTCCTCAGCTGGAGGGGGAACTGGTGGTGGTATGGGCTGAAAGGGGTTGTTATTACCCAAATCAAGAGTTAGTCTAGTCCTAATGGTGAAAGGTATATTGCCACCTCCAGGTCCTGGTGCCGCTCTCCTTAGCATTATAGTAAGTATGCTAGCAAATGTGTGAATGTGATTATCCCAATCGTGACGCCATCGGTGTGGTTCTGGGCTGAGGAACCTGATCGTCATATTCGTTTGAAGTGGTAACTGTGCCATCTCCCTCTACTACAGAGAGTGACCGAGCAAATCCAACGAGTATCGCAGGTACAGAGAAAATAAAAAAAACAGAAAGACAATAGGGTGAGCCATAGTTCATACATCTTGTTAAAATCAAACATCATAAACATTCACAGATCAATCACATTCCAAATACATGATGATGATGTTGATGATGATGCATGATCCTAGTTCCTTTTACTAATATGTTCATGCATGCGGGCCCAGATCATTTCTCAAATCAGTGCTGGGGTAGCCAGGAGTTGACACTACTAGGCATGGAAAATCCACCCACGGGATTATTGAGACCCACGCTCAAATATAAACCCAGTAGCTCACTGACCATGATATACGGTAAGAGCACAGTCAGGTACAGGAGAGTTTGTACAGTGGGATCCCCGACAACAGGTAGCGAGCCTGAGCCTTTTGGGGCTTCCAACCACTACCCTTCCTATCCCCAAGTCCTCCCTCAGGGCCTCCCTATCGTATTCCCAGAGTTCATAGTCTCCGATTCCCCAGTTTGCACAAAATACCATTTTCAGATGAGTAGTGCATGAGTTCCTAAGGGGTTTTTCTTAGAAAAGTCCCATATTCCCAAATTCATAAATTTGTTCAAAATGATTAAAATATTTTTTTTTCTAAGTCTGAACATTTTTCAAAAATTTTGACAGAGTTTCCCTTGTAATACGGACTTCCCAAATTTTTTTTTTATATACCTGTTACAATCAGAAAACTTCCCAATACAGTTTGTAAGAGTTCACCACCCATCATTCATTCATTTCAATTTAATTTCAGTAAACTTTCCCATGAAAAACCACCATGCACATAAATGCTCACTCAAAGACAATTCATATCATATAACATAATTTATATCTCAATGAAGTATTCAAACATATACTTTTGCAACCAAACACGCAAGCCAATCTTTATCATTTCTTGAAATTTAAACAAATAATAGAATTGAAAGTATCAATCAAAACAAAATTTGACAATTTCAACAAGTAAGGTTAAATACGTTTATGATGTAATCCTTACTATATAACCCACCCTTTACCTCTTACGTCCACGCTTGCTCTTTCCAAAGCTTGAGGTTGAAATTGATTTCCGGCGAGATCTATACATGTAATGAAATGCTAGTTAGAACCTTCTCCGGTTCTATCTCATGAGAATTTAAACTCATTCATTATTCTAATCTAATCCTGGCAATATGTTAAGCCCACATTCACCTTACACTCAATTTAGAAAATTATCCTATTTGGTATACGCTTAGAGTAGGAGGAATCCTAATGAAAAACATGAACAAAGTTCAGTGTTTTGGAATTTTCGTGATTGTCTACAATATTGATGAAGAGGTCAAAGTCTAATTCAAGATAGATTGTACAATAAAGTTGGTCAAAGTTATGACAGGGAAATTTTCGAGCAGGTTGCACAAGGTTCAGTATTTTTGACATAACTCAAGATATACTTAACATTTTAACATGGGACTAGTTTCTAAATTTCAAGGACTCATTTATCTACAAATCTTATGAAGGAATAAAATTCAAATACCCTATAGAATAATGGCAGTTTGCAGTTTACAGAGACTGTTTCTAACAGGGCTCACTACACTAACATTCTGAACATACCTTAATAATTTGACTATATCTTATACTACACATAAGCTATTTGCATGAAACCAATTTTAAAATTTCAATAATAAAATTTCCTACAACCTTTATGAAGGATTCGAGTCCCAATTCTACACATATCAGTCCCAGTAATTCAAAATCCGTGGCTGATAGAATAGGGTAATCTTTTAAGGTGACAGCTAGAATATCTGATAGTAAAATGGGCATAACTTGAGCTACAAATATCCGTTTGATGTGAAACCAGTTGCTAAATTTAAATAATTTAAAGGGCTACAACTTTCATGAAGACACCGACTCCTAATTCGGTCCACACAAGTCCCAGAATTCAATGGACTAAAACGTACGAACTTGAGTTCCTAGGTTTTTTAGCCTAACCACTTCTAATAATCCATTTCAAGCATGATTCTAGTGTTCTAGGTGTAAAATCACAACAACAAAAGCACTATAACACTCTTCCCATTCCTACTCATGTGAAGCCAAGCAAGAAGAGAAAATGAAAATCCACCATTTTGAAAAATAAAACCAAACAAATGTAGAGGAGGATGAGGGGAATAAACTTACCTCTTGAAGCTCCTCAAGAAAACTAAGATTTTGTCCTCAATTTCTAGCTTGAAATGTGATGATTTTTGGAAGAGAAAAGGGAGAAGAAGAGCCCGTAAGTTTTAGGAAAGTTTTGGGAATTTTTTAAGCATTTCTCTCTCCTATGTCCCTTTATAAAGGTAAAAATATAATTAATCTATTATTTTTTTTAAAACTTAAGAATTACATTTTTTTTTTGCAAAATGTATACTTTTACAATTTAATAGATAGGAAAATTTTTTTTTTTGAAACAAGGTAGTAGAATGTTTACAATAATAATGAGATGATTACTAAAATTTTAATTTACTCAAATCGCTCCCAAAACAATTTATTTATTATCAGCTAATTAAATATGCTGCAAAATAGAATTTTAAAATTTATCAAATTGTGTTGTAAAAATTTACTTTTCAAGATCTTGGTAGCATTACTAAACTCTTGTAAAATTTTCAGAATTTTTGGACTTCATTTGCTATGCTCAAATTTAGTTTGAAGTTTTTATCAGTATACTAGCAAAATAGACAAATTTTGAGTATTTTCTAAAAATTTCAGAAAAATTCCAGAAAATCACAAATCATCTAATGAATATAAAACTCTAAAGTCACCTTGACTAATTCCTAGTAATTTAATTTTTTTTAAAAATTTTGACAACAATTTTGTCAAAATTCAGCAAACCAAGGGCACTAAAAATTAGGATGTTACAATTTATATGTTTAGTTATGTTTTTAAAAAATATTAAAACATCATCTAGATATACTATTGAAAAGTTCATATGAGGATAAAAACTATTATTCATTATTTCTTGAAATTCATTAGAAGCATTTTTTAAACCTTGTGGCATTACATTCCATTCGTAATGTCCAAAAGGAACTACAAAAGCTGTTTTATATCTATCTTCTTCTTTTACAGAGATTTGATAATAACCTGATTTCATATCAAATTTTGAAAATATTTTAGCATGTATTAGTCTTTTAATTAAATCTTGCTTATTTAGAATAGGATACCTAATCCATTTTAATACTTTATTTAGGGGCTTATAATTTATTACTAATCTAAGAGCTCTTCTTTCTTGTTCAGATGCCTTATTGACATAAAATCCTGTACAACTCCAAGGAGATTTTGAATTTCTAATTAATCCTTTATCTAAATATTCTTTTAATTCTTGTTTACAGTATTGTAATTGTTCTTGATTCATTTGAATAGGTTTGGCCTTAGTAGGAATATTTGTTTCATCAAAATTATCTTCATATGGTAAAGAAATTTCATATTTCTTCCTATTATGAAAAGCTATAGGGTTAGTATCGCATATTTCTCTTTCGATTCTTATTTCAAAATTTTTTATAAGATTTTGTATTTTAGTAGTCTTTAATTGTTGTTCTATTTTTTTATAACTAATTTCTTCATTTAATAATTTTATCTGATTTTGTTTTCTTTGTATTATATTTAATTCGGATATACTTTTTGCTTGAAGTTGGTTTAATTCTTTTATTCTAGGTGCTTGTAAAAACTTAAATTCTATAGTTTTTCTAGGTATAGCATTACTAATTATTCCTTTGTCGTTAATACTAAATGGATATAAAAGTGTTAAAAATGGAGTTCCTAATATCATTTGATTTGTCATATTTTTTATTAATACAAATGAAGTAGTTAAACATGTTTTATTAGTACAAATTTTTCCATAAGATAATTTATATTGAATATCCATTTTAGATCCATTTGCACTTAATACTCTTTCAGCTGTTTTTTCATAATATTTTGTAGGAATTATTCCTTCTTGAATACAATTTACATCTGTTCCTGAATCTATTAATGCTATTAATTTAAACTTATCTTGTTTAACTATTAAAGTTATTTTGCAATACCGTTTATGTACTGTTAATAGTGCTAAAAGTTCTAAATTAAAAATTTTTTGATCTGTTTTTACTTCAGATGTTTCTCCCTGTTTTTCTATAAGGTTTTTCCCTTCTAATTCTATCAATTTAAACTCTAAGATATATTGATTTTGTTTTAATTCTTCTATTTCTCTTTTTAATATTTTAATTTCTTCTTGTAAATCTTTTATGGTCACTTGTGGTTGTTTAAACATTTTAAAAACATCTTTTATTTCTAAAGGTTTTACTTCTAAGTTCTTTTTCTCTTCCTCTTTAGTTACTAAATAATTTAATTTTTTAATAAAATCATTTCTTAATGGTCTATCTTCTAGTTTTTCTATTATTTCTATTAGAGTATAAGTTTGTTCTTTGGTTATAACATTTATTTGGGGAAGTTGACAATTATAGCAATTACATAATCGTGGTCCTAGACAACAGTTTTCTTCTTCTGATTCTTCTGAACTTGTATCTAATTGATAGATTTCGTTTTCTAGAATATTTTCTTCATCTGTTTTTTCTCTATCAGATTCTTCAGGTTTTGATTGTATTAAAATTTTCATTAATCTTGTTTTTAAATTTTCATCTTCTATTACATTTATTTTCTTTTCTATTTTACATGTATCCGCTTTATGGCCATAACGACCACATTTCCAACACACTATTTTATATTTATTATTATTATTATTTCTCTGAAAAGGTTTAGCATCTGTAGTTTTTTGTTTATAAGGTTTATTTGATCTTTTCTTAGTAAAATAGTTTTGTTTATTATTATTAGAAATTTGTTTATTTTTCTTATTTCTTTTTATTTGTCTTTTGATTTGTCTACTAGGGGCTTGTATTTTTTCTATACCATATTGTTCACAAAAAGTTCCTAATTCTTTTTTATTAAATAATTTTTCTTTTTGTAGCTGATTTTGTATTTTATGATCAGTACATATTTTTAATCCAGTATCTATTATTATATTATGAATTTGTCCTAGGGTTAATAGATCATAATTTATTGTTCCTCCTTGTTTTTGTTCTATATTTTCTAATACTTTTCTAGAAAATAATGTTGGTAATGCGGCTATAAACCTTTCTTTCCAATATACTGCCGAAGCATATTCTCTTAGCATTAATTTAGAGAAAAACATATCTTTATACCATTGATAGTCTGTCATTGTTGGACATCTTAAATTTGCTAATTGAATTCCTACCCTTTCTCTAAATAAGGTAGGATCTCCTATAAAAGATTGAATTATTGAAAATATTAAAGTTATTATTAAATCTGGTTCGTTATTTTCTTGTTTAACATGAGTTTTAATTATAGTTTTTTCTGTTTCATTAAGCATATTATCCCACCATCCTCTTAGTTGTCTAGTAAACCCTTGTATTATAATTTCGACAGCAGCTTGTTCATTTAAACCTTTTATTTTGTAAGCTTATACAACCATTAACATTTGATTGGTTAAATCTAAAATCTGGTTTTCGCTCATACCATCTATATTCCATTCTACTACATCAGACCCTCCATAAGAGTTCTGAACTAAATTTGGTCTTTATTCTAATAATACGTCTGGTAATGATGGTCTGTTATAGTAAGGTTTTAATTTTGAATAATTATTTTTAAAATTTATTTTATTTATTTCTGGTGTAGAATCTATAGTGTTTATTATTTTGTTAATTTGCAAACTAGCTAATCTCTCTTTTAATTTTTCTACATCTAGTTCAATTCATTTTTTCTTTTGAAATTCTTCTATAGTAGATTTAGATAATTCCATAGGTTTTGTTAGGGGTTTTTCTAAATAAGTTGGGATTTTTGCACTATTAAAACTTTCTGGTTTATTTTCTATTCATTCTAAATGTTTTGACATAGTACTTAAAATTGTATTTGAGTAATTAAGCTGTTGATGCACTTTGTCTATATCTTTCTTTTCTAGATTATTACTTAAACTATCAATCTTTTTATAAGGGCTTGCATAAACCTCTTCATTTTCTACCGTTATTGTTATTGTTTCTAGGGGTGGATATTCTGATTCTATAATTTTACCATTATTGATCTTCCAAATTTTAGTATTTTTATTTAAAGGATTCACAGTGTAATAAGGACAATCTATATTATTTTTATTACAATATTGATTTAGTCATGGAAAAAAATAAGTATTAATTTATAAATTTCTTAGATAGTTATAGAATTCAGTTCTTTTTTCTTCATTAAAATTGTTAAAGAACCAAGTTTTTATATCTTCATTATATGCTGCATTTATATATTCTCTTATCCAATTTTTATCTATTTCAAACTCTTCGCATTTTGTAATAGTATTTAATATTTGAGAAGGAGTCGGACTATAATTGTCAGACTGGTTTTCATAAATTGGTATAGATATTTTTGGTTGACTGATATTGTCTATTCCTTTTAATTTTGCAGATATATTAGCTCCATCTATTGAGTGTCTAGAAGGTTCTCTTATTATATGAGGATTTCTAAAGTTTACCGAAGAAGATCTATTCATTCTTAATCTAAAACTTGTACTATTAGGTTCTTGTATTATTTCTTTTATATTTGTATTTCTAATTTTTTCTTCTTCCTGAGGATTATCTAATTCCCATTCTTATAGGAAGATTAATTCATGATGTAATAATTTTTTAGGGGTTTGTACTAGACTTTTATTTAAATTTGCTTGTATTATTATTCTTTCTCCTTTATTACTAACTCTTTTGCATTGATAGTCATAATCTATTTTAGTAACCTTATAATATATACGATATATTAAATGAAAAGGGTGATAAGACTCATCCACTATATTGTCAGGTATATTAATAAAAATTTTTAAAGCTTGTGAAGTTTTGTCACAGTTTAAACTCATTGGAATATTAGGATAACAATTAAAAAAAGATGGTCCATCATGTAAATTTGATTCTAGTACTGCTATTATTAAATCATTTATTTGTTTAAATTTCATATCTCTTAAAACTATTAATATAGGAAGATTTATTCCTATTCTAAAATTTGGTACAACTGCTAGTTGTATTAATCCTACATGTATAAAATTAAATCCATCTCTTTTATGTTTTTGTAATATTTCATTTTCAAGTAATTGAATTTCTTGTTTTCCTTTTGTTCCTGGTATATCATATTCCATTTTATGAATTTGTTCAGAGTTAAAAATATTCCAAAAAGTTTTTCGTTTATATACGTCTTTTTCTTTTATTATGGGGATTAACCAATTTTGTAAAGATTGTTCTATTTCTTCTATGGTTATTTGTTGAGGTTTATTACTATTATTACTAGTTGACGCTTCATTATCACTTAATATTTTTTTATTAATTTGACTTTCTTTTCCTAGATTAATCTGACTTAATGTTTTTAATAAATTCGCCATTTTAGAATTTTATTTTTCCTTTACTGAGCGACAGGACCACCTAGCTGACCAACGGCTTCACTGCCTCTCTTTAGGACTTACCACCGGGACCACTTTTGGCTGACCAACGTCTAAGCTGCTCTCACATTTACTTATAAAGGATTTTAGACTCTAATCTAGGTTCTTTATTAAGAATACTTTTATCAGATTCTTCTAGGTTGAGAACTTCAAATTAATAAAATAGATTAAGCAATAAGAACTTCTAACTCAGTCTTAACAGATCTTAATGATTATTTTATTAAATAAATTCTCCAAAAACAAAGTTCTATTTCATCATAAGTAACTGCATTTTTTAATCTAAGTTTTGTTTGTTCTAAAAGTTTCTTTAGAGTTTTTGTATCTTTTAATTTTTCTTGATATAAATTTGTCATTTTTAAGCAATTAATTTTTCTAAATCCGTTTTTATAACACTTATTATAAATTTTAAAATTTTTATATAATTTAATCTATGTTTTATTATACTGAAATCTAACCGACTAAGATCTTCGGCTAATTCTCTATGTTCACTTTTTAATATGTTTTCAAAATAATTTTTTGATTTTTAAGATAATAATAGGTATAATTCATCAAGAAATTAAAACACTTAATTCTATTTTTAATTCTTGAATAGCAAAGTTCAACGTATCTTGAATTCCAAATATTTTAATAAGTTGATTTAATGAAAGATTAATAGAAGGATTTAATAATAAATCTTCTTCATGTTTAAGTTGTCTTTTAGCTTCTTTTATAGTTTGTTTTAATAAATAATCAAGTATTCATATAGAATATCATGAACAAATTGAATACTATGTTCCCCCTAAAAGATTTGGGAGGGTTACATTATTTTCTAGGACTGCAAGTGCACTATGACACAGAAGAAAGTATGATGCTAACTCAATCAACATATATAAATAACTTGCTGACTAGACTTAACATGCAGGATTCAAAACCATTAAATACTGCTCTACCTCCTAGCGCAGAATGCTAATTGATTCAATAATTTTTTTTTTGACAATCCTAGTCTATACAGAAGTGTTCTTGGAGCTCTACAATATGCCACTCTGACACGACCAAACATAGCCTATCCAGGGAACAAATTATGTCAATTCATGCACAAACCCCTAGAATTTCATTGGAGATGTGTAAAAAGGTTGTTATGATACTTGAATGGCACAAAAGACCAGGGATTACACTTCCAAAAATCACTAGTTTGATAATAACTGGGTTTGCAGACTCTGATTAAGCAGCAGACAAGACAGACATGAGATCTACATCAGGATCTATATATATTTGTATCCATGTATCTAATTAATCAATTAATAATAGTTTCTTCTTGAGTTAGTTTCTCCACACTATGTTTTCCTTGCACAACCAAAAGGAATTAAAAGGAGAATGAAAGGTTTAGCCCTTGATTAATTGGGCAACAAGACTGAAAAGGATATGGTGAGAGGGACAAGGTGCTGCATGAACAATTCTTCTAATTTATTATACAAAAATTCCTTATAATGTGGTTGCATGATTAGGCAAGGAATAAGGCTAATTAAATAGTTCTCTTTTGATTTATGGGATGGGAATGCAATTTGGGCAGTAAGTTTCCTAATACACAAAACTAAATTGGCAAGTTCATGTCCAATCAAATAATGACAACTTGGAATTGTGTGACCAAACAGGTTGAGGGACTAATAAATATAAGTCCATAGTAATATAAATGTAACAAAATCACCAATAAACACTAAAATTTTGTTTATAGCTTGGATCATGTTAAATTACTAAATAGGAGTTAAGGCTTATTTATGATTAAATTCACACCTACAGCACATAATCTAAGCCATTAACTAAATCACTCACAAGTACCAAAAGGAGGAAATAAAACAAAATAAACAAATTCTAAAATTTTAAAATTTCTCCTAGACGAAAAACACAAACACAAATTTAGGAGTGTTGCATATAACAAAAGATGAGTTAGTAGATTAAAAATTGTTATAAGACATACAAAAACTTAAAGGATATTTAACCTTTGAAGATGCATTGGAAACATTAAAGTTGCAATTATAGTACTTTAAATACTCGGGTGACCTTTTTGTTCTAGGACTTATTCGGACAGGTTGAAAATAATGAGAATTTTGTCCTATGTCAAGTGCTTCATTAAGGTTTGGATATGTTTGTGTCTATGTTTCTTCTAGAACCATAGTGTCAATTCCATGATCATTATTATTGTCATTATCAAAATTATAAGATGATGCATGAATAGTTTATTATGGTTGATTTAAAATAAATTGATCTTCAATAAAAAAAAAAAAACTTTTATTATGGATGTTAGAACAATCAATTTCATTGCTAGTTTCATGAATATTTTAAAATGGAAAAACATGTTCATCCCTAAACATAGAATTTTTTCAGGTTTGATCATTTAATAAAACATATCTTTTTGTTCCTTTTTCAAATCGAGAAAAACATATTTGGATGAATTTGAATCAAATTTCATTGTATTTGTTGATAAAGTGTTTGCATAACATAAAGATCTAAACACCTTTGGTAGATTAAAATTTGGTTTAACTTTGTACAACATTTTATGTTGAGAAAAATAATCTTAGGTGTGGGTAGCACGTATCACATAAAAAGATCAATAAATTTTAGGAAATGAGGTTGTATCATGAGAGCTCTAGCTACACTCAATAAATGACCATGTTTCCTTTCAACTATATTGCTTTGTTGTGAAAAATTGACACATAAAGTTTGGTGCATTATTTCTTAATTAGCAAAGAAATCTGCCATGAAAAATTCAATTCTATTTTCATTTCTTACAACTTTTATTATTGCTGCAAATTTTGTTTGAACAAAAAGAACAAAGTTTTGCAAGGTCTTGACAATTTCATATTTTTATTTTAAAAGAAAGATCCATGTGTATCTTGAATAATCATTAATAATGGTTAAAAAATATTTATACCATAAATAGATGGTATTGAGTATGATCTCCATAAATCAACATAAATGAAATAAAACATTTGTGAGATTTAGATGTACTAATGAAAAAGACACACATTTTTTCTTTGTATAATGACAAACATCACAAACATATAATTTATCATATTTTGAAGTTGGTTATTTATATTACACTTTGACATTTTCAAGATAATTATAGACTATCTTTTTTGGATCGAGTGACTAAGACAAGTAACATTCTAATATATGCCTTCAGTCATTAAACAATTGAAAATAATAGTTCTGCTTTGAATAGAAGGTTATAAAAAAAGAAATATTTAAATATTTAAGTAAAACTAATTTTAATAAATATAATATCCATCAGTGTCCTCCTTATTAGGATTGTTTTCTTTACTAGTAACATACGATTTTTCATTTGATTACGAGAAATTACTTAAACACTTTACTTACTTTGATGCTTAAATATGAAGTTCATAACGACACTTCTATTGGTGAGTTAAATATAAAGGTAATTCAATAACTAAAAAATAATATAACATTATCTAAAATAATTATTGGTTCACCTTTCCTCTTTGATTCATCTCTAAATACTATATTTTTAAATAAGCTCGTGTATTTTTTTTAAGTATCAACCAAGATGGTGTATCAGTTGATTGTTTCATAAGAATTTAAAAGAATGATATTGAGGTAAAAATCATTTTCTTTTAAGTCAAAATAGTTATCCTCATTGTCAAATAGTAGGCGAATTGAAATGTTAAGAATTTTGATTGGATTTTGACATAAATGTAGTTAAAGAACAATGTTATATGATAAATGCCAATTGTTGTCAAATGATCAATTGTGTATTGTATAGTAAGCAAGTTAATGATTGATAGCACTAAATCTATTCTCAGACGGAGAAGAATATAGGACTAACTCAAAATTACGAAAAATTAATTAAAAAAGAATCCTAAAAAAATTTATAAGCTCATGTATCAAAAACCTCTGAAGAACAGAAATAGATTCCTTGTGATAGAGAATTTTTTGGGACTGTATGTATATTAATCAGCTATGTTCCTGTTAGGGTAACACTGATCTTCAAATATCTGACCTATTGTGCTGATGTCTCTCTTACTGTTGCTGGAGTGGGAGGGTACTTGCAAAAGACACTCCGATGCTGAAGTTAGGATTCGGCTCTGAATAATAAATGGTATTTAATAATGAAAAGTCAACAATTTACCTGTACTTCCTACTTTTATTTTATAGGCATTGTAATTGGTTAATGGGGCCTGCTGAGTCAGCCTTGACTTTGACCCTTTTCTTGATTTAAATAATATTTTAATTACTATCCTTAATTAAGTTATTTACCTTTTAATCCTGAAGAGATATTGATTCAAACTAGTCGAGTAGGTATTCAGTTTCCTTTTTCTTTATGTAGGACTGATCAATTCCCTGAAGAGGTACGATGTGAGGGCTTAAAAAAAGTAGGCAACCATCGAGCAGATCTGGACGAGGAAGTATTCGGTGTGGTGAAATGGTAAGGACACTGAGGGGCATATTTGATTCAATAAAGAAGGAATACCGAGGGGGGTATTCGGTTTAATAAGTAGCAAGGAATACCGAGGGGCATATTTGATTCAATAAAGAAGGAATACCGAGGGGAGTATTCGGTTTAATGAGT
This sequence comes from Abrus pulchellus subsp. cantoniensis, assembly GCA_024086825.1. Classification (NCBI taxonomy): domain Eukaryota; kingdom Viridiplantae; phylum Streptophyta; class Magnoliopsida; order Fabales; family Fabaceae; genus Abrus; species Abrus pulchellus. The sequence continues at coordinate 22,328,229 of CM044056.1, forward strand.
AGCAAGGAATACCGAGGGGATATTCGGTTTAATAAGTAACAAGGAATACCGAGGGAGTATTCGGTTTTTTCAAAGAAACCAGTAAAAAATAAGGAATAATAAAAATTTATAAAAATAAAAATAGAAATAAAAATAATAAATAATGGAAATAGAGTATTCTAGAACCTCAAGTTTTTGCTAGGGTTTCCTCGATGTGTGTGTATGAAACGAAAAGGTACTCGATCTTGACCGTTTGATCTGAGATAGATCTGTCGGTTAGGGAGGAGTGTGACCTTTCACATGCCCGAGGACCCTTTATAAATACATGGTGGTCCAGGTACTTTGTTCTCCACTTTTTCTCTATACCGAGAAGTACACACTGTCACTCCAAACCAAAGGGTATCCAAACTTTCTTTCTCAAACCGACTACTGTGAGGTACGCTTTGTTCTTCTTTCCTTATTTTAATCATGGCCGGATCCTTAGAATGGGAAGACTCATTGTCAGAGTCGTCTATGCCGACTAGTGTCGATAGTCAACATGCTGAGAAAACCGAAAGGGGGGTAACATTTGGTTCAGGACCGAGTGGGGGTCATGAAGTTTGCGTTAGGGAATGCAACGACGTAGTCGAATCGTCGGAGTCCACCGATTCTGATTCTTCTGAACCTTTACCCAGCATGAGCCCCCCTAGGGACAGACCGATATATCCCCCCTGTACAATTCCCAGATACGAGTGGGTACACGGTGAGGTAGCCGCCTACTTCTCTCGATACAAAAGAAATAAAGATCTTCAATCTTTTGTTGATCATGTTGACATTTCCTTGTGGGAGCCATCCGATCCCTACCCCATATCCATTAATCCCTGTTGTGGAGATGAAACCGAGGACTCCGAGTTTATTTTTCTAGGGGGTACTGGAATGACCGACACCTTCTTTGTGTATAAATATATGTTTAGAGAGCTAGGTATAAAATTGCCCTTTAATGATTTTAAAATGGGGGTGTTGAGGGTTTTAAATGTAGCGCCGACACAACTCCATCCAAATATGTGGGCGACTATTCAAGCTTTTAGAGTACTTTATAAATTCCATTATATAGAACCTAGTGTAGGCTTATTTCTTCATTTTTTCGGTACTCATCCCTTAGACTTGGCAAGATGGACTTCCTTAATAAGGCAACCAGAATTGCCTTTGTTTAAGCCTTATGCTTCTTCCTTTAAGGGTTTTAAAACCAGTTTCTTCAAAATAACCGTCCACCCCGTAGGTAGGAATTTTTTCTTTGATAGTGAAAATAATCCTCTTTTTCCCTTCCACTGGACCCGGGTGCCTCGCCAGTACGACTGGATTCTTGAGGACATGTTATCGACTAGGGAGTTAGCGGCCTTGGATTATTTAAAGTCTCTTCCCCGAGACCTTCCTGCCCGACACATACTTTTAGTATTAAAATCTCCTCAACCTCGCCTGGATATGGATGGTATGTTACGTCATTGTGGTTTAATTTTTGAATTAAGTGATATTGATTTGACTATATGCTTTTATTGTAGGTTTAATGGCCCAGCGCGGTGTTCACGTGCCGACATACCGGAAGACTTTGAAGTCTAAGGCACCTGAAAACACACCCATTGAGGAGCATCAACATCCTCAAATAGACCATATTCCTGTTGTGACCGAGCCCCAACCTTCTCCCCGAGACCTTGTCATTGCAGAAAATCAACCAAAAAAGCGTAAAGACAAGGGCAAGGAGAAAGAGAAGAGCAAAGAAGCAGAGAAAGAGAAGAGGAGGAAGCATTCCCATTCGGGAAAACCGAGTGGTTCATATGGGGCCTGACATTAAAGCCGGGGTGATCTGGTGTCTGGTGCTGGCAGCTCTTCTAATAGTGTTTTTCCTCCTTTCTTCTTGACTGACACCTTCCTCAATCAAGGTGTTCATGTTGGCCGAGCAGTTGCTCCTGACCTGCTTTCGGACGCAAGAAAAGAAGTGGTCAGCAACCTTGAAATTGAATCCGTGTGGAAGTACTTCTCGGAGTTTCAAATCCGAGCTATGATGATGCTCCGACGACTGGCTCTGGAGCCAACACGAGAGATGAGGAAGGTTCGAAACAAGTACGCTCTCGCTCAGCAAGCTCTAGCAGAAAATGAGGAGATTTGGCTAAATCTAGCCGAAACCAATAAAGCTTTAGAAGTCGAGGTTGTTCAATATAAAGAACACTATCATATAGTGGAAAACTGGCTCCAAGCTACCGAGCGAGCATTGAGGGCAAAGGAAGAGGAAATGGAGGCTTGGAGGGTAAAATCTGTAGGATTGGAGGAGTCTTTGAGGGCCAAATCTGCTGAAATGGAGGAGGCATTAACTTTTGAAAGGCAAAAGGCTGATGTTGAAATAAAAGCCTTTGCCGACAAGTGTTCAGTCCAAGTGGCTATTAAACATGAGTCGGGTTTTAACCATGCTGTTCGCCAGTGCTATGGTTTCTGCCAAGTGCCTTCTGACTTCCATTTCGATCTTAGCAGAGATTTTTTCGGAGTTAGGTTTTTGCCATATAATGATGTAGATGAAGATCTAGAACCTGACGCCGAAGCCCCTCCAAGAATGAATATAAATGACAATGTTGAAGCCCCTGATGTGGAGGCGGCCAGTCCTGACACCTCATGTCCAAATGCTGGAGATGAAGGAAACTGAAATTCTTTTTTAATTTTTCTTTTGTATTCATGGGCCGATAGTGCCCAAATTTTGTAATCGTTTTGATAAAGAAATAGAAGTTCTAATTCCTTTATGTCATTCCAAATTTTCTTTAAAATAAGTTAACCGACGACTTTTCTGTTACGTTGATTGGCCGAATAAGGATATATGCTGGTATTCGTTCTTTAGTCAGATAGGTAATAGTAATTAACTCTTCTTTGACCAAGTAGGGGTACTCGGTAGAGAAATAATTTTAACCTTAACCAAGTGCCGTGTTGAGAAAATAACGATTCCTACTTGACCGAATAGGATTACTTCGGGAGGGAAATAAATCAATCTTAGTCAAGTGATACTTATAAGAAATTTTAATGATGATTCATCCTTGACCGAGTAGGGGTATTCGGGAGGAAAATAATTCAACCTTAGCCAAGTGATACTTGGGAGGAAATTTGAATGATGATTTATCCTTTACTGAGTAGGGGTACTCGGGAGGGAAATTTATTAATTCAAATAAAGTGCATGAAAGAAATCCTGATGCATAGAAAACCGTATAGCTGAAAAGAAGTCTTTATTGATAGGGTGCCTCGTTAAAAACCTTTTCAGGAAAACTCCTTTTCGCTTTCTTTTAAAAGGACAAAACCTGGGGGAGGAAAAGAGTACACCAATTACAAATTACAAGGCTTTAACTATATTAATGCTTTAAGTGTGTAACATTTCAAGTTCTTGGTATAAGTTTTCCTTCCATTGTTTTCAACTTGTATGCTCCATTATCTAATCTTGCTGCTACCCGGAAGGGGCCTTCCCAGTTAGCTGCCAACTTCCCTTCTCGCCGATCCCTTCGTGCCTCTCTGGTTACGCGCCATACTAAATCATTCTCATAAAATTGTCATGGATTGACTTTGGAGTTAAATTTCCTTGCCATTATTCTTCTGCTTGCCTCGGTCATGATGGCAGCTTGACCACGCACCTCGTCTATTAAATCCAGGTTGATGGCCAAAGTCTCATTATTAGCCGATTCATCAAAATTTTCTCTTCGTAATAAAGGTTCTCCAATTTCTATTGGCACCATAGCATCGGTACCATAGGTAAGCCGAAAAGGAATCTCCTTTGTAGTGGTTTGCGGCGTTCACCGATACGCCTATAATACCTCAGGCAGCTAACTGGGGATTCTCTTTTTGCCGAACCTAATCTTCTTTTTAACTCATGTAAAATCACCTTGTTTGCCGCCTCTGCCTGGCTATTAGTCTAAGGGTGTTCAACAGATGTAACTATGTGTTTGATATGAAGACCTTCCAAAAACTCATTAAATCGTCGATCTGTAAATTGCAGTCTATTGTCTGTAATCAATGCATGAGAGACCGAAACGTGTGATGATATTTTTCCAAGTGAATTTCTGTACATTGCTAGCCGTGATAGTGGCAAGGGACTCGGCTTCAATCCATTTGGTGAAGTAATCCACAGCAACAAGGAGAAATTTACACTGCCTTTTTGCTAAAGGGAAAGGGTCGAGGAGGTCCATTCCCCAAATAGCAAAGGGCCAAGGGGAGCTAATAGGGCGAAGGGTATCGGCATGTTGGTGTAGGTGAGGACGGTGCTGTTGACATGGAATGCATTTTTTCACAAACATATGGCAATCCTGGGTGAGTGTCAGCCAATAGTACCCTGCTCTGATTATTTTTACTGCTATAGTTCGTCTGCCCGAATGGGTTCCACATATGCCTTCATGGATCTCCCTCATGACATAGCTGGCTTGTTCGTCATCCAGGCATTTAAGCATAAGTGTTGAAATACCTCTTTTGTACAAGTCTTTGCCGAGAAGGAGGTATTTAGCTGCATGCATTCGTATTTTCTTAGCTGCGTCCAGATTATTTGGCAAGCTATTTTTGGTAAGGTATTGGATGATGGGGGTCATCCAATTGTGAGGCATATTTTCTATGTCCATGCACTCTTGTTTGGTGATGCTAGGTTGGAGGATTTCTTGATGAATTACGCTTTGTAATTGCCATATAATTCATCAAACTCATCTTTTATTTTCTTAAATTCTTGATAATATTGAAGCATAACCGAGTCCTTAACCTGATATATATCATTAACTTGTTCGGCCACAATTTTTGAGTCACTCCAGCCGGTAATGCGTTTAATTCCCATCTCTTTAGCTAGTTTGAGACCAGCAAGTAAGGCTTCATACTCGGCCTGATTATTAGACATCTTGAACCCGAAGCGAATGGATTGTTCGATGGTGACGGTGTTCGGCCCAGCCAATATAACTCCTGCTCCACTGCCTAATCAGTTTGATGACCCGTCGACATGCAGATTCCACATATCTGAAGTAGTTTGTTTGTGAGCTGTGAACTCATTAATGAAGTCCGCTAACATCTGAGCTTTAAGAGGGCGTCGATTTTCGAAGTAGATATCAAATTGTGAGAGCTCAATTGTCCATGCAACCAACCGACCAGCCAACTCTGGTTTTCTCAAAATTTTGGCCATCGGACAATCTTTACGCACAACCACCCGATGGCTTTAGAAATAATGTTTTAACCGGCGAGCTGTATGGAGTAAGGTCAGTACTACCTTTTCCATTAGCTGGTAACGGGATTCGGGACATTGGAGTGTTCGGCTGATGAAATATACAGGGGCCGGTTCAGGTATTTCCAGGAGTAAAACCGAACTGATGGCGTTATCTGATACGGCTAAATAAACAATCATGTATTGATCAGGTTTCAATTTTGTCAACACAGGTGGCGCTGCCAGCATATGCTTGTATTGGACGAAGGCGGCCTCACATTCGTTGGACCAAGCGAACTTTTAGGATTTCTTTAACAATTCAATGAAAGGCTGATACCTCTCTGCCATTACTAGCAAAAATCTAGCGAGGGCTACAATTCGGCCGGTCAGTCGCTGAACCTCCTTGATATTCCGAGGACTGGCCATTTCGATGATGGCATGGCATTTGTTAGGATTAGCCTGGATGCCTCTTTCAGATAACATAAATCCTAAAAACTTACCCTCAGCTACACCAAATGTGCATTTCTCGGGGTTGAACCTCATACCGTGTTTCCTGACTTCCTCGAATACCTCCTCCAAATGGGCGAGATGTTGTTTCAATGCGAGCGATTTAATCACCATGTCATCCACATACAGCTCCATGCATTTACCCACTTGTTTCGCAAAAAATTTATTCATGAGTCTCTGGTATGTCGCCCTTGTATTCTTCAAACCAAATGGCATCACTCAGTAACAAAAATTGGCTGAGTTCATGATGAATGCCATTTTTTCCTCATCTGGGGGATACATTCGTATTTGATTATATCTACAATAAGCATCCAAAAAACTTAATATCTTGTGACCGGCTGCACCATCTACCAAAGTATCAATGTTTGGTAGGGGGTAGGCGTCTTTTGGGCATGCTTTGTTAAGGTCTGTAAAGTCTGTACACATTCGCCATTCGCCACTTGCCATTAGATTTTTTAACCATGACCACGTTAGCTAACCAAGTCAAATATCTGACTTCTCGTATGAAGCCAGCCTGTAGCAGTTTACTAGTTTCTTCTTCAACTGCTTTTGCTATATCACCGCCCATCTTCCTTTTCTTCTGAGCTATCGGTTTGGCCCCCTTATAAACCGATAAATGATGACATAAAAATGTCGAGTCAATGCCAAATATGTTACCTTGATGCGCTTTCCTTCGTGTTCTGATCCGAATGAGGTATAAAGGTCAATACACCCACGAGTCTCCACCCGCTCTCCTAAAAAACCGACTAAGGGTTCTTGGTATTTTTTAAGTTCCTTTTCTGGTATTCCCAGTTGTTTAAAAGTATTCCAGTAGAGGATGTCAGCAGAACTTCCTTGATCAATGAGTGTTTTCCGGACTGTATAGTTGAGAATGTCCACACTGATCACCATTGGGTCATCTTGCACAGGGTCCACTCCTTGAAAGTCTTCATCAGTAAATGTAATAGGGGGGGATCCAAATCCCACTTCCAAGTGAGATATTATTGACTGATCTGACTTGTCTCAAGTGTCTCTTTCTAGCCGAATGGGTATGTCCTCCCCCGGCAAACCCTCCAGCTATAGTATTAATGACCCTTTTAGGATACTTTTCACGTTCATCGTATCGTCTAGTTGGAGGTTCTCGGGACCTACTCCTCTATCGTTTATGTCTATTGTCATATCTCCTTGATGGCTTAGGGTTACGGTCCCTTCCTCTGTTGAATTGACCGACGGGACTTGTCTGCACAAAATCTTTTAGATGTCCTTCCTTGATTAATTCTTCATTTTTATCTTTCAAAGTTGTACATTCCTCAGTGGTGTGACCCTTGTTCTGATGGTATCGGCAAGCTTTGCTTTTATCTGCCCGTGGAGGGGTATTGGTGTGTCTTGGCATTCTCAATATTTCTGTGGCCAGTGCTTGATCAAGTACTTTGGACCGATTAGTGTTAAGCGTGGTATAAGAAGGATATTTGGGTCCTTTGGGCGGCCTTTCAGGTTCATTTCTTCTCTCCTTATTTTTCTGCCTGGACCTGAAAATTTCTTTCCTTTCTGCATTTTTTGAATTGGGCCCCTGGTCCATTCGTACTTGGTTTCGGTACTCGTACAATTCCTCCATCTGCATATACTTGGCAGCCCAACTTCTCAACTCGTCTAAGTCAATAGGTGGTTTTTTGCAGATGCTGTTAACAAAAGGTCCTGCCTTAAGAGCCGTTGTAAAATGGTGCATAGCCACTGCTGGTTCCAAGTTGTGAATCGAAAGACTCACTTTGCCGAAGCGCTCCATGATTGCTCTAAGTGATTCTCCCTTTTCTTATCGAATATTGACCAGCGCTAGGGATGTTAAGGGATGGGGTCGGCTTGTGGCGAACTGTAGGCTGAAGCGTCTTGTAAGAGTTGTAAAACAGTCAATGGATGAAGGGGGGAGTCGGGTGAACCAACTGAGGGCTGGACCTCGAAGCGAAGTGGGAAAAATTCTACACCACAGGGAGTCGTTCTCGGTGTACAGATCGACCTGGGTTGTGAAAACATCCAGGTGTTTCCCAGGATCAGATGTACCATCGTATTTTTCTATTGTTAAACCTCTCCAGTTATCAGGTAACTTAGCTTCCAAAATATGATGAACAAATGGGCTCCGACTTACGAGATCGTCTCGGTCATTTTTTCCTTCGGATTGAAAAATCTGTCTTGGTTTCTCCTGCAATGCTGAGGATTCCCCCTGATCATGGATGATAGGAGTCGTCTGGGAAGGAATGTGTGTCCTTATTTCTTCCCTCAGGTTAGCATTTTCTCTTCTTAGGGCTGAAAGTTCCAGTGCATCCTTTTCTCTCTCCCTTTTCATCTCTGTCACCTCTGCTTTGAGCTGTCTTAATACAAATAAAAGGCTCTCATCGGTTCCTCCTTGCATCACTACTTCAGGTGTCAGTTCATCTAGTGTAACATTCTCTCGCTATTGCCGAGAGGTTCCTCCATGTTGAACGTGTCCTTCTTGCAGACTTCTTGTAAGTACCATGATTGCTCTTAAAAAATGAGACAAATCGTGCCCCACGGTGGGCGCCAAAATATTCCTATTAGAGTAACACTGATCTTCAAATCTCTGACCTGTCGTGCTGACGTCTCTCTTACTGTTGCTAGCGTGGAAGGGTATCTATAAAAGGCACTCCGATGTTGAAGTCAGGATTCAGCTCTGAATAATAAATCATATTTAATAATGAAAAGTCAACCATTTACCTGTACTTCCTACCTTCTTTTTATAGGCATTGTAATGGGCTAATGGGCCTGCTGAGTCAGCCTTAACTTTGGCCCTTTTCTTAATTTAAATAATATTTTAATTATTATCCTTAATTAAATTATTTACCTTTTAATCCCGAAGAGATATTCATTCAAATTAGCCGCGTAAGTATTCGATTTCTTTTTTCTATATGTAAGACCAATCAGTTCCCTTATCTGATACAAGCTAAGTTTCAAATTCTAATTTCTTTAAGTTTTACTTTTTCAATAGATAGTCCTTAGTAATTACAGTCATAGATAAAATTTAATGTAAAATACAAAGTGATAAACAATAAGAGCATCAATGCCCCTCAACAGCTAGATGCATGTTAGACAGAATTGCACATACATATTGAACATATGGATTAAAACAATAACCAATTAAGCAAATATGTTATTACAATGAAAAAGAAATGAGTTGTTGTCCTCACAATTTTCTTGTATCTATTATCTAAGAAAAATAGAAAATCATGGTTTTTATGGCTTCCTCTAGAAAGATACTGCCCCTATTATAATGACCAAGGCAATACCATACCAATCCCAAATAGATGCACTCAGAGACGTTTGTCTCATCAACTCAATTATCTTCACTTAGCTTCTCTAACCAACTGAATCATTTAGTCTATTTCAGATAACTTATTACAATAAAAGCAATAAAGAAAAAAAAGATTGTTAATGTGCATTATTTTGACAAATATATTTGAAATTGTGCAATGAAATGTTGTTTCGCAAATGACAAAACAACTTTTCTTAAATTATAAATAATTGAGCTTTTGATACAATTTTTATAAATAGTTTTAAATTTTATAAATTCTTTTTAATTTAATTTTATTGAATATAATAAAATATTATTAATAATAATTAAATATCTATTTATTAATATTTGTAAAACTGATTAAATTATAAAATATTTTATTTAAAAATTAATTGATTTTATTAATACCAGTGCAATACAAAAAAAAGTATTTTCATTAAATATACGGTTAATATCAATTTAAACACAGACTCCACTATTGTTTAACAGTTAAAAAAGAATAATTTGTATTTACCTTAAAATAAATGCATGCTAATTCAAAATTAATTAAAAATATTTTATTATTAAATAAATCAATAATTAATTTGTTCTGTAGCACCCTAAAACAAAAACAAAAAATGTTTTTGATATCGTAAATAATGAATTTATTATTAGAAGTTAAACAGTGGAAACCATTTGATAGAAAAGGGTATCGGTACCTTTACGAGCACCATTCCCGAAGGATAATTTGTGGGATGTGTCTCACTTTCGCATTCTTAAGGTAGCTTTACTGATAGTTTTGGGTAACGAATCTTGAACTCAAAATTAGTTCTTACAGAAAATTATTCGGAATCATTAGTAAAAGTGCTCTGCGCAGAAGAAACAGTGTTTAGTTAAGAATAAAGAAAAATGACACTTTTTTAAAAAATAATTTTTTAAAATATTTCTGCTTATTAAAGTTTTAGTAATATTCACAAAAAGAAATTCAAAAATTCAAGTTTCAAATTTATTACTAAAATAAAAAATTTCTTCAATCACGTATAACACTCGACCTTCGTAAAATAATTTTAAGAATCTATTTAGATTCAACTACTAAAGGTGCTCAAAGAGGGAATCGCTCGAATTCTCAAAGATCTTTAAGTTGGTAAGACGACTCATTCCGTCGGGCAGCGATGCCAATTTTGGGCAGTATGAGATTTTGATCTCCTGAAGCGACGAGAGATTGCAAATCCAATCTGGCAAAGTCTAGCCTTTGACAATCATATAACGAAATTCGTCGCAGAGAAGGAAGGCAGTTGGTATCGTCTTTAAACTCCATTTCAAATTGTTCTAGTGTTTCAGTTTTATACCATCCAATTTCAAGGGACTCGAGAGAAGTCAGATTTTGCATCCAACCCTTTGGCAAATTCCTAGGATCATAAATCCTCAAATGTTTGAGGAAAGAGGAGCAGCGAAGGAATGAGTCAGATGAACATGTTGACGCTGTTGTGTTTAGTGTTGCTGTCAATGGCTCCAAGCCGCCTTCAGGCCAATGTAAAACCTTAACGCTCGGAAAAGTAGGCATGCAAGTTAACGTTGGACAATTAAAGATTTGTAGTTGAGAAAGATGAGGAAATGAAAGAGGTAAGGAGAGATTATCTGAATCATTGATATCATCCCCTAAGCTTCCGACAATTCTCTACTACGAGGCTCTCCAAAGAGAAACATGTCCACAACATTTGTGATGAGAGAAAGCCAGTTTGGGAAAAGCGTGCCTGGATAATGCAACACATTAAACTTAAGATTATGGTGGGGCTCAAAGTTTTCTAATAACTGTAACATCTTGCTCTTCCCATAATTTCCAGAAGTCACCACTTAAAACATCTTTCCATTCACTTTCTTCATCTTGTCCTCACAAGAGGACTCCAAGTGTTTTAACTGCTAATGGAACCCCTTTACATTTTTTGGCTATTTCTTTCCCCATTGATTCATGATTCTGATTCACTCTTTTGGAATCATCCTCAAATGCAATGTTCTTCAACAAACTCCAAGATTCTTCATCAGTCAAACCTTTCAAAGGATAGGAAGTGCTAGCAGTCATTGCCTTTGCTACATTTTCACTTCGGGTTGTCACTAAAATCTTGCTGTCTTGAGCACCACACACCAAGTAAGTTCTCAATTCAGCCCATTTTTTATGACTCTCATTCCAAACATCATCCATGACTAACAAATATTTTTTACCACTCAAATTTTCACGAAGCTTTTTTTGCAAGTTGTCTAATGATAACTTGTCTTCTATTGGGCCACCAATAACTGATTCTAATGTTTTCTTTAGAATAGTTTTCACATCAAAATGATCAGAGACACACACCCACATTTGCTTTTCAAAATAACTCTGCACTTCCAAGTCATTATACACCAATTGAGCAAGAGCTGTCTTCCCCAAACCACCAATGCCAACAATAGCAATCACAGAAACTTTTTCCTTTTCATGTGGCGGTTGTCTCAACAGACTAATAATCTCCTTTTTATCATCATCTCTTCCAATGATATCTGATTCTAATACAAAAGAACATGTTTCCCTCCATTCACTATTAGTTTGCTTAACCACTCCTGATCTTGGACTTAAATTCAAATCCTTCATTTCCTTTACTACACCATTAAAACTTGCTTGTATTTCTTTAATTTTGTCAGGCATTTCACTGTATAAAGGAATTTGATTTGAAGATAAAATGGAAAGAAGTACCTTGTTTACTTCTTTTCCTTCTGCTGCACCCAATTTGTCCCTCCTAAATTGGATAGCAAGGTCATCTAAGAAATCATCTGCATGATGAAGTACTTCTTTGAACCTTCTAATCCAAACTCGCACACCAGCTTGCTCTTGTTTATCGTCAGCATCAAAGAGCACATCATTGATGGATTCAATTGTGTTCTTGAGCTCTTCCAACTCTTCCGTCGCATTATACTCCTTTCCAAATTCAATAAAATCTGCAGAAGTCAACCTGCAAATGAGATTTGAAGTATCAACAAATGGAACTTACTTAGCCATCGTTAAAATGATCAAGAAAGACTCTATAGAAGGGTGCTGAGAGGGAAGTTGAGCAATGTGTAAAAATATTGGAATAAGTATCGAGAAAAAGGGAAAAAAATATAATAATAATCTACAAACCCTACTGATTGAATCATCCTTTAAACCGTTTGCGTTGTCTCAGATGTTTAATAATGTAAACATTAAAAGTTAACACTATCAAAACTTTATTATGTGCAGGAAAAGAGAGAAGAAAAATGAAACGAAAAAAAATTATAAAAATTATTGAACAACAATAAAAGAGATATTATTCAAAAAAAAAAAATGCGAAATTCTAAAACAAACAGACGATCTAAGAAAATAGGGGGAAAAACCTAAACTGTAAGCTATGATATTATGCAAGAATAGAAGAAAGGCCGCAAAAAGAACCTGTGAACGAGATTAGAGGCAACAGCAAATGGAATGTGTTCCGCCATCGAAATACTGAATACCTGGTGAGGAGGAAAATAGATCTGCACTGTGTTCAGTTTGAGATTCGCAATGGCTACAGGAAACATAGTATTGCTTTTATATCTGCTCAGGACAGGGACACATTTGTAATTAGCTATCTCAGTTAAAAGTCAAACCATCGTTTCTGACCCTTATTGGTTCAATGCTTTGATCTTATTTTCAGTCTAATATTTTAAATATACGATAAAGACACGAGTGTCCAATAATTAGTGTAGCAATGAGTGAAACTGTTTCTGCTTTTAAATATAATAATAATTTAATAAAATGCTGAGATTAATTACCGTCACTTGATTTTCTCCGTTCTGCTTACGTTTGTTTGTTGTGTAGTAGTTCACGAGTTAAATTGTGGAGAGTTAGAAAATTGGAAAGTGATTTGTTATCCATCAAGGAATGCGATTCGAAAAGAGAGCAACAAGGTACATGTGTATGCAGTCTGTTTGTAACCATGTAATCTAGTTAAAATTTAAATAACGTTCATATTTTGTTACTAAAATTCTATTATATATTAAATTTAAATAATTTTTTGTAAATTAATTGATATAATAAAAAACTCTTTTTAAAATAATAAAAAACTCTTTTTTTTTAAAAAAATCAAATATATTCTAAATATTTATAATTTATTTTCATTAATTTTATTTTATTAATTTTTTATTATTTATATAATTTTTGTTATATTTTTAATACTCTATTTCTCTATGTACGATGTAAGGGTTCACATGAAATTGATTCTGTAGGAGTTTGGTGCGTCTTTCTTCAACTATTTTGTTGACCTATTTTTACTGTGCTTCTTATTTTTCTTATTTTGTATAATTATATATCCTTCATTTTATTAAAAAAATAATCATTTTTAAGTTTTATTAATTTAATGCTTTGATCTTATCTTTAAAGTTTATTTATTTTTAATATTTTTCTAATAATTAATTATTAAACTTGTTTGAAACTTTTTTTACGTCGTTATTAGTTTTATACTTCACGGATGTATAATTATTTTTTATTATTATTATTTTTTAAATTGACATATAAAAAATAAAACTTATTTTTAATAAATTTAGTATATTAAACAGAAATTTTTTTGAAAAATGATAATTTATATTAAAATTTTAAATAATTTTATCTACATAACTTACCAAATTCATTTTAAATAATTTCGTATACAACAACTGTACACAGCTTAAAAGACATTTTTATTTAAATAATTTCGGTAAAGTGCAATCTTCACTGCTTTACTAAAATACCCCTATTTTAACTAATCTTACAGTTCTTAGCCGAAAATTTGGACCCTTTTGAAAAATCATTGGACCACGGATCAACTGGCCCCTGTGACTAAGTGACCCAGACACAAAAGAGGTCAGTACAGTGCAAAATTTCTGCATTTAGATATAATAATAATTACCGTCATGTATTTTTTTTTATCACATATTTGTCATGTTTTATAATTTTATTTTAAATTTAATTAAAATATTTTTATATAATTATTTAATTATAAATTATTATATATTTATAAATTATCATTTTATAATAATTATTTTAAAATTTATATTGATAATTTTTAATTAATTAATAATATTAAAATTTTTACACTACAAGTGCATTAAAATTAAAGCAGAATTGAGGGTCAAATTTATCATACAATGAACTTATCACTTCACACACATACATATATGGGTCCAAGCTTGCCTTTCATATATTTGGTTAATATGCAAATTTGTTATCATGAAAGATTAGGGTTAGGTATTAGTTTTGATTTATTATTTTTTAATTTTTTTCAAAGTTAATAATACTAAAAAAATTTCTTGCAAGGAAATAAAATTTTACCACTAAAAAGTGATTAAGAAACTAAACAATAAAGGAATGTGTAATTTTTTAACAAACTTATTACAGCTCTGATAAGTCTGTATTTAGGCCCTATTTTACAGCTAATTTATTCATATTTAATATTTATTTTAATTAGATTTTACACTAATTTATTTATTAATTATGCAGTTTGATATAAAAAAGCTGTGAGTAGATTTCTAGTGCATTTTGAGTCCAAATGAATGAGCTTAAAAGTCTCACAGCAGTAAGCACGCCCAGTGAAGCACGGGGTGCTTCGATGTAATGTACGACCGTGCATATGAACAGCACAGCCATGCTTGTTTGCGGAAGTCCCTCTTACCAATTTTAAAGGAGTTCAGATTCTATATATATGGGGAGGAAGGCATCGTGAAATTATCTTTTGGCTGAGCACAAATTTACACATAACTTTCTCTTCGAGATCTCGGATCATTTCCACCTCTCTTGTACGGATCGTCAGCACACACTTGGCAGAACTTGGAGTTTCGAGTGACCATACTTGAAGACCGAAGATTCATCTCATATTCTAGTTTGCTATATCTCTTCATTATAGATATGTTATTGATTGTTTTAGCGTTTTCTTTCTACATGAGTAACTAAATTCATAGTTAGGGCTATGGAGATTATTGTTTATGAATTTATGGGATTTTGATAATTGAATCTAAATTTGATTTCTGTTTCATGATTAGAATTTATCTTATTGCTTCTCACACTTAACTCTAATTAATTACATCGTAAGGCGATCGTATCTCGATTAATTAATAGATCTATAGGATAAAATGTGATGAAAGATTAGGTAGACCAAACCAATCTTCTTCTTCTAATCGTTATTGAATTAACAAGTTCATAAGCTCTCTAGGCTTTCTTAAATTGATGTCTTGCATGACCATTGGGGATGTTAATTTAGAGAAAAAAATATTAATATTGCATGACCAGTTAATATTAATAGTATTCGTATGAATGATTAGTAATCACAAGAAAATCGGATTTAGATCTAATTAGAAAAATAACATAAAGAATTGAATGAGAATACCCGTACGCCCTAGGTTTTTCTCCGATAAGTGTAACTAAGACGTGTTTTGTGTTTCTTACTCTTAAATTTATAATTGATTTTCTAAATTCTTGTGTTGATTATTCTCGCATGTTTGAAGCTCAAACAATTAAATTAGGAAATTCTTATTAATTAGTAAATAACCCTTGTTGGACGATAATTTGAAAACTTAATTTAAGAACCCTTTATTACTTCTCGATGGGTACACTTGCCCTCCGAACAAGTTTTTGGCACCGTTGCCAGGGATTACTTTTTCAATATTAAGAAAATCTTGATTTTAATTGATTTGAGCAAGTTTTTGTTCTTTGTTTTATTTTAATTTTGTTTTGTTCATTGTTAGATTTTTCTTTTATATTTTTATAATTTTTGTATTTATTTTATTTTCATTTTTTTAATTACTTTTTATGTATGCTCACTCGTTCTAAGTGTTCTACAACTTATTTGTTTGATTCAGAAATTGAGAGAACAGCGCGTAGACAACGAAAAGAAGTGAGAGAGAAAAGAATGGCAGAGGGAAGGAGATCGATCCAAGACTACATGACACCCAATGCCAGAGGCACTCCTGGAAGCATCGCGATACCTAATGTGGAGGCAAACAATTTTAAGTTGAAACCAATACTCATAACTATGGTTCAGAACTCCATATAATTTGGGGGCATGCCTAACGAAGAC
This sequence comes from Abrus pulchellus subsp. cantoniensis, assembly GCA_024086825.1. Lineage (NCBI taxonomy): Eukaryota > Viridiplantae > Streptophyta > Magnoliopsida > Fabales > Fabaceae > Abrus > Abrus pulchellus. Next base: position 22,344,223 of record CM044056.1, read on the forward strand.
CCCCAATCTGCATCTGACAAAGTTTTTCTGATTGACGGACACCATAAAATACAATGGAGTCTCCAACATTGCTATTCAACTTCGCCTGTTCCCATTCTCAATGTCCGAAAGGGTGAATGCATGGTTTTCCTCACTCCCAGCCAATTCCATCACAATTTGAGAGGATCTCACTCAATAGTTCTTGGAAAATAACTTTCCTCCATCAAGATCTTCCAAGCTGATGACAGAAATATGTTGCTTCCAGCAAAATGAGACAGAATCACTGTTTGAGGCGTGGGAGCGATTCCAACTTGGAGGCAGGTGCAAATCTTTTACAGTGGCCTATCCATTCATAACAAGGCCACGATTGATGCCGCCGCAGGAGGATTTCTTATAAGGAAAGACCCAGATGACGCATATAGATGGATAGATGAAATGACATCTGCTAGCTTTCAGTGGCACACAGCTGACACATATAACCTCAAAAGAAAGGAAGCTGCACCAGTCTATCAAACAAAGAGTAGCAACCCACTGGTAAGCCAAATGACAGCTCTCACAAAGCAACTGAAGTGCTTAATGAGAGCACAAGATCAACCCACAAAGTTGGTGCATAATATAGAGTTTGATCAGGAGGAGGCGAACTTTATGGGTAATAATTATAACCCAGGATGGCGCAATAGCAATACAACTCCTTGGGGAAGCCGCCAAGGAAATCAGAATGCACCCTATCGACCCCCCCATGTGCAAAATCAAGGGGAGAAGATAGAAAGAAGAGAAACTCCCAGATTTCAACCCAATTTTCAAGAACAAATGATGCAATACGTGCATAGCTCTGACAAGAGAATAGCAAAACTTGAGGCCCGGATGGAACAACAGATTGAGAGGGAAGATAAGAGATTTGCAGAAATCAAAGCCGAGATGAGGACTCAGTCCTCAAAGTTTGAATCTCAGTTGGAGCAAATCATTAGTCTCCTCAGTCAAAGAGCACTAGAAGCACTACTGTCCCAACCAGAATCGAATCCTAGGGAACAAGCTAAGGCAATTACTTTAAGAAGTGGAAAAAGCTTGAATGGAACCCAAACACATGAGTCATGCACGCTTGTGCTTGTTGATCAGCACGCCCTTACATCACCCTACACACCCATGTTGGCTGAAAAAGAACGGTCGTGCTTTGAATAGCACGCCCATGCAGACAATGAATGCGCGACCGTGCTTGGCCCAAGCAAGACTGTGCTCACCAAAGACACGGCCGTGCTAGATAATGAGCAAGGCCGTGCTTGCCACCCAGATACGAAGAAAGAAGCAAGGAAAGATGCATTAGTGATGCCAAGACCGAAAGTTCCATTCCCACAACGGTTGATGGGTAACCATAGAGACCCTCAGTTCAATAAGTTTCTTGGGATCTTCAGAAAGCTCCACATCAATATTCCTTTTGTTGAAGCCATCTCAGAGATGCCTAAATATGCTAAATTCCTCAAGGAGTTGCTAAGCAACAAGAAGAAATTGGAAGAATTCGAGACAGTCAGATTGAATGAGGAGTGCTCAGCAATATTACTAAGGAAGCTTCCACCTAAGCTTAAGGATCCAAGGAGTTTTACGATTCCATGCACTATAGGCAACTCTTATTTTGATAAAGTGCTTTGTGATTTAGGCGCGAGTATTAATCTAATGCCATTTTCTGTGTTTAGAAGGTTGGGTATGCAAAAACCCAAGCCAACTTCAATTTATTTGCAGCTTGCTAATCGCTCGATAACGTATCCTAGGGGATAGTGGAGGATGTCCTGGTTAAGGTAGATAAGTTCATATTCCCTGCAGATTTCATTGTCCTTTGTAACGGCCCTAATTTTGTAATATTAATTATTGATAATTATATAATCTAAATGTGTGTATATATATATATATGTGTGTGTGTGTGTGTGTTTTTAGACATATGTTATGAATAAATATATATATGTATGTGTGGATGTATGATTGCTTGGATTGAACTGGTTGGGCTGAAATAGGCTAAGTGCCTAAGTGCAGGGTGTAATTCTGGACTGTTTTCACTGCAGCGAGAGGATTCTCGTTGTAGTGAGAGGGCCCTGGGAGGAAGGATCAGGACTGTCGCCTTCTCGCTGTAGCGAGAGAGCGACAGTTTGGGGTGCATTTATGGTTGCAGTCTCGCTATAGCGAGATTCTACAGAAACTAGAGTGCAATTTTCTCTGGTTTTTTCGCTGTAGCGAGAGGGAATGTCGCTGCAGCAAGAATATCTCGTTACAGCAAGAGTGTCGCAACCAGAAAAGGATTTAAAGGGGGTTAGGGCTCGAGGAGAGATAATTCTCCCTCTCCCTTCAAAATTCCTTGAATCCTCTCGACCCCAAACCCCTTTCTCGCCGATTAATTGCCTCCAAAGCCATTCAGGAGCAAGATTAGAGCTGGGATTAGTGTGAAAAATGCTTGGAGGTGAGTTTTAATGGTTAGGGTTTAAGTTTTCCTTCCCTTTCTCTGATTTTGGGTGATTTCTGGGGTTCTCATGGAATTATTCCATGTGTTTAGGCCAAAAACTGTGTGGAGAGCATTTCCGTGATTGAGATCGAACGTGGGTCTTCAATCCAAGGTAAAGGGGAACTCTACCCTACTTTTTTATGTGTAAATTGCTGTTATTTTGTGTGATATTGTGATGTGGCTGAGTAGAGGGTAGGGAAATTGCTGAAATATATAATGTGAATTATGTATCGGATGTTGTGAATGGGTATGGGCACTCATGCCATATAATTGAATGAATATTGTGTTAAATGTGGGCCCGAGGGCTGTCTAATATGAACGGATATAGGCTATATGCCATATGCTGTGAAATAAATGTGGGCCTAGTGTCGTGTATTGAATGCAATATAGGCTGTGTGTCGTGTACAAGCATGAATATTGCGTGTGTTAATGAAATATCTGCGAATGGGGCATGTAACGCCGTTGTGATGTGCTGTGAATGGTTCAGTGATATACTGAGGGTGTGGGAGATGAGGGCGGTAGAAATACCTTGGGAAAGAGGGAGTGGTGGTGACGCTGACTGTGGAACGAGTGCACCACGGGCCACACACTCTCTTCCCGACTAGAGCTCTGACCACTACCTTTGCTAAGCGACCCGTGACTGTCCACGTGGTATCCGTGAGGCGAGGGTAACCGGCAACCATTCATGGTATAAATTTGTGATCACAGTGCTGCAGTGAATGTGACTAGCGTGCATATGCATGGGATTTATTGTTAATTGTGTTAATTGAATGTGAAATGCGGTTGGTGCCATATGTGCATCGATATTGAATGATAATGTTGTCTGTGTTTAGTTCTGCATAAATGTATTGGATTTGGTTTAGAGGTGAGACTCTATGCCTAGTTGTGTGTTTTGGTAGTGTAGAGTACTCACTCTTACATTCATTTTTCATGTAAGCAAGAAGATCAGCACCGGACTCAGTGAAAGGGACGGATGGAACTGCTATAGGACTAGGATTTTAATTTGGAACTAATGTATTTGAATGGGTCCTGTAGTAGTGACTTGATATTAAATGTAACCCCTTTCCTTATTTCAAAATATTTGACGAAACCAAGGGTTGAGAACCTTATTTGAAATGAAATCTATTTTATTTCGAATTTGTGAAATTATGATTTATTGAATTTAAATTTAAGGTGTTACATCCTTGACATGGAAGAGGATGACGAAGTACCCATCATACTAGGAAGGCTTTTTCTAGCCACATGAAGAACGATAATAGATGTTCAACAGGGGAAGCTTACATTAAGATTGAATGATGAGGAAGTAGTATTAAAAGTTTTTAATTCACTCAAGCATCCCTCTACTTTTGATACATGTAATTTTGTGACAACTGCAGATGCTACCTCCCTCTCCCTGAATGTGCCATAGGTACAAGATGAATTAATAAAAGATGCATTAGAGAGGATACTTACATTGGAAAGGAGGGATTTGAACGACACTGAAGAAATAATAGATGAGATCTTAGCATTGAACAGTGGGGTGCCTGTAAGATGGTTCGAGCGAAGGATATTTGAAGATCTAGGAGAACACTCCTGGAAAAGAATGAAGCCATCAGTTGAAGAACCTCATGAACTAGAACTCAAACCTCTTCCCTCGAATCTTAAATATGCCTTTTTACACCCTCCATCTCACTTACCTGTAATTATTTCTACCAGTTTGACAGGTAGCATGAAGAATAAGCTTCTGAGAGTACTGAGAGAGAACAAGGAGGCTTTCGGGTGGAGCATCAATGATATTAAGGGCATCAGTCCTTCCATATACACCCATAGAATTCACCTGGAGGAGGAGTTCAAACCAAAAGTGCAACCATTGAGGCGATTAAATCCCAATCTTAAAGAAGTAGTGAAGAGAGAGGTAATTAAGTTGTTGGATGCTGATATCATATTCCCAATCTCTGATAGCCCTTGGGTGAGTCCTGTGCAGGTTGTACCAAAGAAAGGACTACTGTTATGCAAAATGAGCAACAGGAGCTCATCGCTGTCAAAAAGGTAATCGGATGAAGGATGTGTATTAACTACAGGAAGCTTAACGAAGCCACTAGGAAGGATCACTTCCCTCTACTCTTTATTGATCAGATGTTAGAGAAGTTAGCTGAGCATGAATATTACTATTGTTTAGATGGTTATTATGGTTATATGCAAATACCCGTAGCTTTTGAAGACTAAGAAAAAACTACTTTTACATGCCCCTATGGTACATTTGCATATAAACGAATGTCGTTTGGATTATGTAATGCCCCACTACCTTTCAAAGGTGTATGGTGGCTTTATTTTCAGATTTGTTAGAGCATTGTATTGAAATCTTTATGGATGGTTTTTTTGTATATGGCACCACATTTGATAGTTGTGTACATAACTTGAATTTAGTTTTACAGAGAGGCAGGAAAACCAATTTGATTTTAAATTGGGAAAAGTGCCAGTTTATGGTTGATGAATGCATTGTTTTGGGGCACAAGGTGTCAGTAAAAGGTATTGAAGTAGACCCTGCCAAGATTGAGGTTATTTCTAAACTACCTGCCCCTACAAGTGTCAAGGCAGTCAGGAGTTTTCTAGGGCATGCTGGGTTCCATAGGAGGTTTATACAAAACTTCTCAAAAATAGCAAAACCTCTTTTTGAATTATTGGCTAAAGATGTAGAGTTTAAATTTGATGAAACATATTTATCTGCTTTCATGAAATTAAAAGAGAAATTAATAATTGCTTCTGTGATTGTGGCCCCTGACTGTTCTTTACCTTTTGAGCTAATATGTAATGCTAGTGATGCAGCTATGGGAGCAGTTCTGGGACAAAGGCAAGATAAAGTGTTTCAAGCCATTTACTATGCAAGTAAAACCTTGGACGACGCTCAGCATAATTACACCGTTACAAAGAAGGAATTGTTTGCTATTATCTTTGCATTTGATAAATTTCATTCTTATTTGATAATGTCCAGAGTTGTTGTCTTTACTGACCATTCTGCCATCAAGTATTTGTTGTCAAAATAGGATGCTAAATCAAGGATTATACGGTGGATTCTTCTCCTCCAAGAGTTTGATGTAGAAATTAGAGACAAAAAAGGGAGTGAGAATGTTGTAGCAGATCATTTGTCTCGATTAGATGTTTCAGTAAGGGAACCCACGGTGAAGGAGATCAAGGATTCTTTTCCTAATGAGAGGCTCCTTTCAATCTCTAAGGCACCTTGGTATGCAGATCTTGTAAACTATCTGGCAGGTAATGTAACTCCTAAACTACTTGACAAGCATAGGCTTAGAAAGTTTTGGTCTGATGCAAAGCATTATATTTGGGATGAACTTTACCTTTTTAAGATTTGTGGGGACAATATGATTAGAAGGTGTGTTTCAGAGAGTGAAGTTAATGAGATTCTTAACCATTGCCATTCTAGGGAGGTAGGAGGTCATTGTGGCCCATCGAAAACCGTTCATAAGGTCCTATAGTGTGGTTTTTATTGGTCTACTTTGTGTAAAGATGCTCATTTATATGTTAAGTCATGTGATAGGTGTCAAAGAAGTAGAAATATATCTAGGAAATATGAAATGCCTTTTAGTAATATCTTAATTTGTGAATTATTTGATGTCTGGGGCATAGACTTCATGGGGCTTTTCCCCAAATCTATGCATAATGAATACATATTAGTAGCTGTTGATTATGTTTCCAAATGGGTAGAAGCTGTAGCATTAGCCACCAATAATACTCGAGTTGTGATTAAATTTCTAGAGAAAAATATTCTCACTAGATTTGGCACCCCTAGAGCTATTATTAGTGATGGTGGCATCCATTTTTGCAATAAATAATTTGAAGCTCTTTTCACAAAATATGGTGTCACCCATAAGGTGGTCACTCCTTATCATCCCCAAACTAGTGGGCAAGTTGAGATATCTAATAAGGAATTGAAAAGAATTTTAGAGCGCACTATTAACAACTCTAGGAAAGATTGGTCTCTGAAATTGGCTGATGCACTCTGGGCCTATCGCACTGCTTTCAAAACCCCTATTGGTATGTCCCCTTATTGTTTGGTTTTTGGTAAAGCATGTCACTTACCAGTTGAGCTTGAACACAAGGCCTACTGGGCCTTGAAGTTCCTAAATTTTGATTCACAAGTCATAGGTGAAAAGAGATTGTTGCAGCTCAATGAATTGGATGAATTGCATTTTGAAGCATTTGAAAATGCCAAGTTATACAAAGAGCGTACTAAGAAGTGGCATGATAAACACATTTATCATAGGAGTTTTCAAGTAGGTGATAGGGTTCTGATCTATAACTCCCGGTTTCGACTATTTCCTGGAAAATTGAAATCCAGGTGATATGGCCCCTACAATGTGGTCAAGGTTCTTCCATATAGAGTACTAGAAGTGTCCAAGGATGGAGAAGAACCTTTCCATATCAATGGGCTGAGAGCGAAGCTATACATAGAGAATGTGACCCCTCTTGGTCACACGATAACACTTGACTAGCCCAGGCAAGATGTCAGGCTCGTGACATTAAACAAGCACTTCCAGGAGGCACCCTGTGTTATATTTTCTTAATTATGTCTCTATTCTTAATTTTATTTTAAGTTTTTATTGTTTTTACACATAATGAAGAAGGTAGACGAGACATGCACGACCGCGCTTTCATACAGCACAACCGTGCTCAATGAGAACATGGGCGTGCCTCCCTTGAACACGCCCATGTCAGAAAAGGCACTTTGGGCGTGCTTTCATTAAATAAGCATGACCGTGCTTCCTGTGTACACGGCCGTGCAAATAAGCAGGATTTGAAAAATAAAAAGGGGAGGCGTGCACAGATAGCGCACGTCCTTTCTCCCTAAACAGAGCACTTCTACACACTTCTCATTTCTGCCTCTTTTCTGTAATTTTGGACCACATTCATTCTCAGGTACATGTTCATTCTTATTAATTGTTCATATTTGATACTATTTTGGTATGAACCCCTTTCCTTATGTTTTATTTTTAGACTTTTTCGCCTTTATGTGCGCAGCACGACCGTGCATATGAACAACACGGCCGTGCCTATGAACTACGGTTTTGACATGGCCGTGCTTTACACATGCATTGGCATGCTTCAGTAACAAGCACGACCGTGCTTGTGGAAAGAACAACTGTGCATGTTCACGAAGACTAACATTGGCATGCTTCAGTAACTTTGGCATCTCCACTGCGCCAATAGCGTACAAAATTCAGTTTCAGGGTGACCAGGGTGTAGTAGAAGGATACCGCAAGCGCCTGGACACTTTGCTACAGTTCAAGTTCCTCCTAACATTCTATCTGGACGAGAATGTTCTTCAAGAACATGGTCTTTGGGATGACGTCTCCAGATACATTGCAGCCATAGGATGGGAGGGCGTCCATGCTGTGCGAGCATCGGCATACAGGGGGCTAGTCTTGGAGTTCCCGAGCTTGGTCACATACACCGGCAAGTTGCGGGTGCGTTTCTATATGACCACCTAACGTGACATGATGTTGGCAGAGTTCAACGTCCACTGCCGATTCGAGATGGAGGAATCAGTCCAGACGCAGGCATATAGAGATGCATTGGTAGAGATACCTCCAGGCTATTCTGAGGACACAACTCGACAAGAGATTACTAGCACTCGTGATGTCTACAGGGCCCGACTCACGAAGAGCACCGCCATTCGAGATCTAGCTCTGTGGTGGTCCACAGGTGGCTTGTGCATTCTATTTTCGCATGCAACCAGAGCACAGGTAATGTTAGCTCTCACAACTTGTTCATTCTGTGGTGCATGTTTCACTAGCACCGTGTGGGCGATTTCTTCTACTATCATGCATGGGCCTAAGAGCATGTCTGAGCACCGTGAAGACTGGCTACATCTATGTTGGGTCCTTCATCTCCTGCCTCGCCCTCAACCTTCAGCAAGTACACTGGAGAGACACGAGGATTGCTGAGATGACCCCACTGAATTTAGTCACATTCTACCGGATGGGCATATTAGTCCGAGCAGGAAATAGAGAGTTTGTACTGGCCCCACCCCATGCACCCGCCAGAGAGGAGCCAACAGTACTTGAGCAGTAGCTTGAGCCTCCTCTTGCTGACGAGGATGGTGAGTTTCATGACGCTCCAATGGAGCCACCCTCATCCCCTGCTCCTACTCATCACCTAGATCTACAGCAGTTGCACCAGCATATTGATGAGGGGATGGACAGGTACGAGACTCAACTGGCTGAGTATTCTGCATCGGTCAATCAGCACCTTGACCAGTAGGAGACCCTGATCGTACGCTGCTCCGCTTGTTCCAACATCATTTTCCCCCTCCCTAGTGACTTATGAGTTTCATAATCTCTTTTATCTCTTTTCTTCTAGCTTAACCTCTATTTTTCTTTTTTCTTTTTTATTTCATTTCATTTACTTGAACTCTAGCTTCTTTTATATATTTGCTACTGTAAGCTGGTCTACTACGTGGGTATTTTGTCTCCATATCATTGCAAATATTCGGAGGTCAACACTATGAGCATTATCAAACGCCTGATTCTACCAGGCAGTATTTTTCCTTTTTCTCTTATCTTTATTTATTTTTTCTAATCTTTTTTTCAAACATAGAGGACCATGTTTTATTTTAAGTATGAGGGAGTAATTCCTAATTATGATTGTTATTGCATGTTCCATTGAGTGAAGTGTCTATGCTATTTTTGCGATAATTTAAAACTTTTTCCCTCATGGAACCCAATTTTTCCAGATAAAAGAGCATGTTGAGTAATTATTATTGGCATTATACTTTCATTAGGTAACTAATAATTAGTTAAGTTCCTTACTTTTATACTCTACATTAAACTTTAACCCACAGATGTGAGTTTTGAGCCTTAAAAAGGGATTTCTATCTTTATTCAATTAATTGTACCCCCTTTCCTCATTTTTTGTGTGATTATCTCTTTAGGATTTGTGTTCTAGAACTTGACTTGGAACCGACTTGAGACTTCTCTTTTTAATTGCATGTTTTAATATGATTAAGGCATAATAGGATTTTTTATTTTTGGCTTTCCGCATGTTTGAGATACAACTAGTTGTCCATTTTGAGCTTTATTAATTTTCTTGGTCCCTTACATTAAGTTTATAAAATATTTTGATGACCTTGAGTTTATGAATGGAGCAACTAAGTTGTTGAATTGCTTGATAAATTCTCCTATATATCTCTCATGTGCAAAAAGAAAGAAAGAAAGTATGAAAATGAAAATGAAAAAAAATAGAAAATAAAAGAAAAGAAAAAGGGTTATGTATGATTGAAAGGAGAGAGGAGTAAATATATTGTTTACATATAAAAATATAAAAATTACTCTAAGAGCTTTATTTGTAAACTTAGGAGATGTTGCAATTGTTATAATTTATTACCCCTTTGTATATCCCTTTCTTTTATTTATCTCACCTCAATTATTATAACCTCTTGGCCATATTATAACCTGTAAAAGACCTCATGATTTTTACTTGCATTTAATTTATCTAGTGGAGAGTCGGTTTATAGTCAAGCTTATGGTAGTACACTTTTTAGGCGATTTGAGTGATATATCATTTTGTCCTGTAGTGAGAGAGGAAAATAGAGTACCTTAGTTTGATGTTTAAGGGAAAAGTATGGAAATATAAGATTTTAATTGGGAAACCTTTTTTATTGCTTAAGCTTGGTGATATTACTCTTGTTCTCTTTATCTCCTTTATCTCGGGTTCCTTGTGTGGTATTATGTTTTAAGTTATTATGTAATCTCTTAACTAGCACTTTGTTTGAGGACAAGCAAACAGATAAGTATGGGAGAGTTTATAAGTATGTAATTAAGCCCTCTTTTATAGCCCATTTATTCATATTTAACCTTTATTTTAATTAGATTTTACACTAATTTATTTATTAATTATGCAGTTTGATATAAAGAGGCTGTGAGTAGATTTCTGGTGTATTTTGGGCCCAAATGAATGAGCTTAAAAGCCTCACAGCAATAAGCACGCCCAGTAAAGCAATTTTATTTATTAAGTATGGGGTGCTTCGATGTTATGCACGACTGTGCATATAAACAGCACAACCGTGCTTGTTTGCGGAAGTCCCTCTTAGCAATTTTAAAGGAGTTCAGATTCTATAAAGAAGGGGAGGAAGGCATCGTGAAATCATCTTTTGGCTAAGCACGAATTTACACATAACTTTCCCTTCTAGATCTCAGATCATTTCCACCTCTCTTGTACGAATCGTCAGCACACTCTTGGCGGAACTTGGAGCTTCAAGTGACCATACTTGAAGACCAAAGATTCATCTTATATTTTAGTTTGCTATATCTCTTCATTATAGATATGTTATTGATTGTTTTAGCGCTTTATTTCTACATGAGTAACTAAATCCATAGCTAAGGCTATGGGGATTATTGTTTATGAATTTATGAGATTTTGATAATTGAATCTAAATTTGATTTCTGTTTCGTGATTAGAATTTATCTTATTGATTCTTAACCCTAATTAATTACATCGTCAGGCGATCGTGACTCGATTAATTAATAGATCTATAGGATAAAACGAGATGAAAGATTAGGTAGACCAAACCAATCTTCTTCTTCTAATCGTTATTGAATTAACAAGTTCATAGGCTCCCTAGGCTTTCTTAAATTGATGTCTTGCATTACCATTGGGGATGTTAATTTAGAGAAAAGAATATTAATATTGCATGACCATTGAATATTAATAGTATTCGTATGAATGATTAGTAATCACAAGGAAATCAGATTTAGATCTAATTAAAAAAATAACATAAAGGATTGAATGAGAACACCCATACGCCCTAGGTTTTTCTCCGATAAGTGTAACCAAGACGAGTTTTGTGTTTCTTGCTCTTAAATTTATAATTGATTTTTTAAATTCTCGTGTTGATTATTCTCGCATGTTTGAAGCTCAAAGAATTAAATTCAAAAATTCTTAGTAATTGGTAAACAATCCTTGTGGGACGGTAATTTGGAAATTTAATTTAAGAACCCTTTATTACTTCTCGATGGGTACACTTGCCCTCCAAACAAGCTCTATTTTAAAGATGAAGAAATGCATTTTAAAATTGAAAACAAAGAATTTCAAATCTCTTTCAACATATATGCAAGTGTGATATATGATCCTTTACCTTTTGTCACAAAAGCATTTTCAATAGTTGTACAATAAGAAAGATAATTACAAATTAACAAAAAATTTTTAGAAAATTATTATCTCTTCTTATTTAATAAAATCTCACACTTTTTTTTAGATTTGGCTTAATTTTGGGTCAATTTCATAAATTTTGTTATAATTTCTAACTTCTCTTTTTATATTTTATTATTAAAAATTTAAAATAATAGAATCTTTGTTTAAAAAAAGAATAATAAAAATTGGAGTGTTATACCTAACTTGGAGGAAATAGTGCTAAACGATTGTGGACTTAAGCATTTGGTATAAATGTTTGCTAGTTACTCAGTGATACATGGAAATGGACCATAAGTGAATGAGACCTTTCTTGAGCTTTTTCCTCACAATAAGACAATTTATTTCTATGTGTTTTGTGCGCTCATGATGCATTGGATTTGCTGCAATATATTTTGTTGAATTATTATCACATTGTAAAAGAGATCGTTGCTCATAAGGAACTTTAAAATCTTGAAAAAGGTAAGTTAGCCAATGCTTTGTATTCAGCTGCTTAAGAATTTTTTGATATGGTACTTTATTTCTTTGAGTTCTAAGGTACACACTAAAACCATTCACTAATTATCTTAAATCACTGTAAGTACCCTATTCCCTATCATAATATGTTTTCAAATGAGGAGAATTGTTGGAAGAGAAAAATAATCCAAAACTTAGAGCTCTCTTAATATATCTCAGAATTGTAATTGTTACGACATAATATGTCACTATAGGTTTGGAAAGAAATTGTGAGAGTTGTTGCACATAAAAGGCTATGTTCAACTGAGTATTAGTTAAATACATATGTAAGTCTTCCAGTCAATCTTCTGTAGGCTTGAACATCTGTGAATGGTTCATTTCCACCAGAAGACAATTTTGCAACATTATTAATTGGAGTGGGGGCAGGTTTACAAGCTAAGAAACTTGTATTTGTTAACAATTCCAATGCATATTTCCTTTGATTCACTATTATCCCTTTCTTTTTCTTGCTACTTCAAGGCCAAGAAAATTGAGAAGAAACTATCTCAATTTTCCAAGATCTTTGATCTTGAATGTCTCACTCAAAACTTGTTTAATCCAATCAATCTCTTCCTTATCATTTCCTGCCAATATTATGTCATCCACATAATCCACATATACTAATAATGTTGTAAAAGAGTATTCAAAACAATTAATAAACACAGAATGATCATTCATAAACTGAGCATATCCAGCTAAGAGCAAAAAGGATGACAATTTGGCAAACCACTCTATTGGCTTGCTTAAGACCATATAATGGCTTTTTTAATTTACAAACTTGTCATGAATAAATAGAATTCAATCGAGAGGGAGGGATGATAACTACTCAATAAGTTCATCGAATCATTTAAGTAATAATTATAGTAAGTGGGTATCATCCCACAAGGATTAACTTATCAAGCAATACTCCACTAATCAAATTTCTATTAAGATAATATCAATTATTTAAATTGAAAAAATTTATAAACTTATAACTAAAATAAATCAAAGATTTAAAACAAAATAAATAATGACTTCAATGAGTAAAGGGTGATCTCAAAATTCAAAATACTAGAGTTTTGGATGGTCTAAAATTTTATTAATCTTTGTTGAATTTTTAAAACACTTGAATTGAAAATCTTAGATTAAGGAAATGATTTTAAGTGAATGGACCCCAATTTCTCAGTGAATGAATTATATTATTTGCAATAAGATATGACAATTCCTTGACTAAATCTCAACACAAATATAGATTAAGCGCATAATCATTCCATAGATCACACAAAATTCAAAAAATATTTCTAAACTTTGAAATTCATGTAGTTCATCATTTAAGCTAATTCAAACACAATTTTTCTAAATTTTGTATGAACCCTAGTCCAATCATGAATAATAACTCATAATCTTTGCATATAAAATCAAAAGATGAACAATTAATCCAATATATTCAATATCTAAACATAAAAAATTTAATCCCAATACACCAATTTCAAACCTAATGCTTTCCTATATCTATGGAGTTTAGCTTGGAAGAACAAAGAAGAAAAGTGTAGGAAAATTCATAAAAATCAAGAACTGGAAAGATGAATCTTCAATTTCTCTTCTTCCTCTTGTTCTTAAGTTGTTTATCTAGCCCTAAAACTTATTCTCTTTTGTTTTCTCTCGAGTTCTCCCCTTCTCACCACCTCCTAAAAGTCATTGTTTTTTTTTTCTATTTACACAAAACATAATTTGACAGCACACTGTGGGCACCTAAGCATTAGGTGTTGGACACCTAGGTGCAAGTCACTTGATAGCAAAATAAAACCAGTAAACTCAGCACTTGAGCTTTGGAATTTTAGCGACTAATCGCTCATAAATTCATCAAAATGATAAAAAAAATGTAATAACATAAACAACTAACAAAAAAAAATAAAAATTAGAAAGCACTTATCAAAGGTAACTTTTAAAGGATTTTGGATGGCTTTAGACTCTTAATATCTCAACAACTTGTCATTGGAGAGAAAGTATCATGGTAATAGATACCTTATGTTTGAGTGTATTCTTTTGCCACTAGCCTTGCCTTATACATCTCAATAGTCCCATCAACTTTATACTTTATTTTGAAAATCCATTTGCAACCTATTGCAACCTTGTCCCATGGTAGAGATGTAGTTTCCCAAGAATGGTAAAAATGATAGGATCCTTGCACTTTGGAGGAATGCTTGGCTAGATGATGACAAATATGTTTCTACCCATGCTCACCTCATTTTCTTTCAACCTCATTTTAAGGGAACAAAGTCTTTGAAAAACTTGGCATATTTTAGAATCTATTTTATTTGCTTCAAGGATTAGAAGATTGATTTCAACTTTTCTGAATGTGTCCATGATTTCCTTGTCATTCTTTGCCTCTGCTATCTTCTTATTTTGTGTTCCTTTGTTTGGGAAAGCTATAAGGATACTTGATTTAGCTTGCATCATCTCTACTTGTTTTTGCAAAATTAGATTGTTTTTTTTTTTTGTTGAATCTTCTTTTTCTTCATCATCTAATTTCCTAACTTGGTTTGGTACTTGTAAATCCTTGTCACTTCTCAAGGTAATAACACTTACATTACTTGGATTGGTCATGGTTTAGGAGAGTAGATTTACAAAAGTCATTAACATTTATAGCTAACTAACCAATCTGCATTTGTATACTCTGGATCCTGCTTCGGTTCTTTGCTAGAACCAAACACTGTTATTTTCTACCTATTTTACCAATTCTTCCAGGCTTGATTTTGCATTATTGTTATGGGGAAATTTAGGTAGTCTCTGGACCTAATCTCACTCAGGGGAGAACGTTGCTCGCTCAGGCGAGATGCAGTTCGCTTAAACGAGGTATTTCTTGCTCAAGCCATAATAACAAAAATCTTAGAGGTTCCACTGTCTGGTTTGCTCGCCTAGGCGAGGATGAGCTCGATTGGACGAGAAAAGAGCTCGCTCAAGTGAGGATGAGCTTGCTCAAGCAAGAGTGCATGGGCCTAGAGGGGTATTTAAAGAGTCCTAGCTTCTAGAAATGCTCATTTCTCACAAGATAGCTTTCTTCTCTCATTTTCTCTCTGTTCTTTCACCATTATACCTTAGAAAAAAACCTTCTCAAGGCCAAATTTCTCCCTAATCTGAGAGGGAACCTCTATTTAGTGTGGATCTAGGTTTTATTTCTTGGGGTTCTTTTCTCTAAAGTTTATAATTCTTAGTAGTGAGAAAATCTAAAACCAAGAGCATTGTTTCTTTCCTTAGGGACTCACTTGAAGTCTGATATGAGAAAAACTCATTCCAAGTAAGGGAAACTTTGGATACTCAGCTCAGACTGAGTTCAACATACCTCCCTTAAAAGTTTAGTCAATTAGAGCTAACTATTCAGACCTTGGAGAACTTGTTGCAAGCTTGTACTATCGACTAGATGGGTGATTGGGAGAATATGCTTCCTCTGGTAGAATTTACTTATAACAGCTACCATTCGAGTATAAACATGACACCGTTTGAGGCCTCATATCGCAGGACGTGTCAAACTCCTATTTGTTGGTTTCAAAATAGAGTTCATCTAATGGTTGGGTCAGAAATGCTTCAGAAAACCATGGACTAAGTTAAGCTTATACAGAAAAGATTGAAGACGACCCAAAGTCATCAGAAGTCTTATGTGATCGACGTCGAAGGCCTTAATCCTATTTTCTTAAGAGTATCACAAACTACAGGTGTGGGAAGAGCTTTAAAGGCAAAGAACCTGACACCTAAGCTCATTGGGCCGTATCAGATACTACATTATAGAGGACTAGTGTCCTACGAGTTAGCGTTACTGATGTAACATATTTTATATTTACATTTAATGTTTTATTTTGATTAATAAACACTTTTCATATACTTTATTTTTATAGTTTTTACCATTTTTTACTTATTTGAATAAATTGAGCCTATTACAAATAAATGCTTTTATTTTGAATTTTCGGTTATTCTGACCTCTGACTACTCTTTTGGCCATAACCTTTTCTATAGATACCATTTTTGGCTAATTCAAGTTGCATTGGATTCTACACATCCAGGGATTTAAAATGCATATATGGATCGCTAGATTTGGAGTTGTTTTATATTTTTTATGATTTTTTGAAGTTGATGAAGATTTGCTGAATATTGTTGCAAGATTACATTTGGACCATTGTTATTGAATAATTGTATTTGGGCTTTTAGATATTATTGAGGCCCACAATTTGGCCACTTAATTTACCCTAATTATAACCTATAAATAGACTAATAATGTTTTGAATTAGGGAGAGTGATTAGATACTTTGAGCTTTTGAGACTAGGTCGAAATAAGAATAATTATTTTTACTTTCTCTCGAACTTTCTCATTCTTTTTCATTCTCTCTAATCTCAAAATTGTTTATTGTGATCGTGATTGACTTCTCTGTTGTTAGGTTTCAAATTAGGACTCGATTGATGCTTTAATTTGATAATTAATGTAAATTAGGTTAAATGATTATTTGATTTAATTCGTAACTCTATTCAATTAGGTTATTTGATTGAATTCATAATTGAATTGATTGATTGTTCAAATGTGGATTTAAATCTTTAGATACTGTGATAGTTGAAGTTACATGTAATTGGTATTCTGTGAATTGATATTTTTTAATTCAGTTTTTAGTCACTTTAATTTTCTTCATAATTTAATTTGATTAATTGGAATTTTCAAAATTCCAAAAACCTTATTTGCATTTTTTTAAAAAAACCTAAAATTGAATTTAACTGAAAATGTGTCTCCGTGAATCGACCTAGGTTTGACTTTATACTACAAAATCTTTAGAAAACCTAGTTGTTTGGATAGCGACTCGACAATAGTCTATCAAATTGGCGCCGTTGTCGGGGACGCGTTGTCAGTTTTGATTTGTTTTAGGGTTTAGTATTGCGTTTTCACTTTCTAATTCGTAATTTTGTTTTTATCTTTGTTTTGTTTCTGTCTCTGTTGCTGCGATTTGATATTCTTATTTGTTCGTTTTATAGGATGTGTTTAATTTCAGTTTTCATCAGTTTATTTTTGTTTCACTAAATTTTGCTATTTTAGTGAATTTTGAATTTTATTTAAATTTTATTTTTTAAATATTGGATTAATAAGCATATTATTGCAGAATTGTGTGATTTGTAGAGATTTTGTATAGATTTTGTAGGGATAAGGAGCAACGGATAAAGATCTTTCGATTTAGTTTAGATTCGATTTTTTTTTAAATTTTAATTTTAATTTTAAATTATTTTTAAATTTTAATTTTAAATTATAGTTAAGATTTGATTAAATTTAATTTAGTTTGTTTTGAGTTTAAAGATAGGATTAGTTTTTTCTAGATAGATTAGTTAAATTTGTTTTTTAAATTTTTATTTTTATTTTTTTATTTATTTAAATTTTTTTTGAAAATAAAATTTAATTAATATTTCTCTTAAAAAAATAAATTGAAATAATTTTAATTTCTATTTTTTCATCTCATTTTCTATTGTAATTTATTTGGTTGATTTTTATTTTTATTTTTATTTTTTTCCTTACACATTTTTATTATTATTTGATTTGTATAAAATTTGTTTGTTCCCTCACACACCACTAATCATGCATAAACTGAGTGAGGCCCTATACCCGCGTCTGAGTAAACTTTAGGTTTGGAGGAGTTATGTAGTGATAGCAATTTGGATGAACGTCCTGTTTGTCTATCACGAGAACTTCAGCTAGAGCTTATTTTATCTATATAAGACCCTTCATCTAGTAGACTATCTACTGATTGTGGATGACTTTATGGAATGGATTTTAACTCTAGTTATCTTTTATCTTTAAGCTTACAAACTACCCAAGGTAAGAAGCATGTTGTAAATTATTAGGTTAGAATTCTAGAAACCGTGATAGAACACTGTAGAAGCATATTCTTTTATTATCTCGCTACCTTTTTGTTATTATTTTGTGAGTTACATAATTCATTAATATTATATTATTCATTTTACGCGCAGTGCTGCTCAAAATCATAAATTCTATCATTTAGATCACTTTTCTAAATTTATTTTTATTTTTATTTTATTTTTGATTTAGGACAAAAAAATTGCAAAAATATATATAGAATTTAAAAAAAATCTAAAAAATAAAAAATAGTGCAATTAGGTTGACTTTGACTTTGTTGATCATGTTGACTTTGACTAATCTACTTCTTAGTGCATGATTAGAACCAATTCTGGTCAATTACTCGTATTTGATCCTGAGATTGAATGCACTTGGAACAGGTTAAATAGACTTAAATTGGAAGGTAGTATGCATAGTTATTGTAGTGATACCCTTGATAGTGTTGTTGTGCACTCTAATTGTGATGATTCTGAAAGTACATCTGTGTATTCTGATATTATAACTAATAATCAACACGAAAGAACTCTTAAAGAATTGGCTGCACCAGATGTTACATACTAACCATTAGGCATCCAATATCCTGATGTAGATGATCAATTTGAGCTAAAATATGGTCTAATCCATTTGTTGCCTAAGTTTAATAGTAGTGGAGGTGAGGATCCTCATAAGCATTTGAAGGAGTTTAACATAATTTGCTCAACAATGAAGCCTCAAGGAGTTCCAGAAGACCACATTAAGTTGAAGGCCTTTCCATTCTCCTTGGATGGTGCAGCGAAAGATTGGCTATATTACTTGTAGCCAGGGTCTGTCACTTGCTAGATAGACATGAAGAGGATGTTCCTGGAGAAGTTCTTCCCTACTTCCAGAGCAGCCATAATAAGAAAAGAGATCAGTGGCATCAGACAGTTCAACCAAGAAAGTCTCTATGA
Source organism: Abrus pulchellus subsp. cantoniensis (assembly GCA_024086825.1). Lineage (NCBI taxonomy): Eukaryota > Viridiplantae > Streptophyta > Magnoliopsida > Fabales > Fabaceae > Abrus > Abrus pulchellus. Next base: position 22,363,157 of record CM044056.1, read on the forward strand.
GTATTGGGAGAGATTCAAAAAGTTATGCGCAACCTATCCACACTATCAGATCAGTGACCAGCTGCTTATTCAATACTTCTATGAAGGCCTTGTTCCAATAGAGAAGAGTATGCTTGATGCAGCAAGCGGTGGAGCTCTCATGTACAAGATACCATTTTTAGCCAGAGCACTAATTGACAACATGGCAGAGAACTCTCAGCAGTTTAATACAAGAGCCATAGCACTAATGAGAGAGGTGCATAATGTGCAGCAACCAAACCATATGGCAGCAAACTCTAGCAAACTTGAGAGCAGAATTGAGGAGCTTACTACTTTCGTGAGAACCCTAGCTGTTGTGGAACAAACTATTCCACAAGGAGGGTTGACCAGAAACTGTCATATTTGTTCCTCCATAGAGCACACCTTAGATTGTTGTCCTTTGCTGCATGATGGTAGCCAATAAGCTGTGGAAGGCAAGACCAATACAGAGCTTCAAATTTCTAACAACCTCAGAGACAACAACCTCAGAGACAACAACAGTCGTATAGGTTCCAGTACCAATCTCTAATCCTACCTTCAATGATAATTCAAATATGAGATATGGTACCTTTGAGCAGCAACAGCAATAGACTAGCCAAGCAAGTAATGGCTATAGACCACCTCCTATGAGGCAACAGTAAACTCAACAAAGTTCTGAGCCTTCTTTAGAGGATTTAGTCAAACAAATGGCAAAGAGCAATTTGCAATTCCAACAAAATGTCAATGCCTCCATTCAAGACCTGCAGACATAAATTGGCCAGCTTGCTACCACTGTAAACCAGTTCAAGTCTCAAGGTTCTAAACAACTCCCGTCTCAAACAGAGGTTAATCCTAGAAACGTGAGTGCCATAATATTGAGGAGTGGGAAGAAGCTTCCAGGCAACCAGAAAGATGAAGAGGTACAAGATGATGTGGATGCAAAAAAGCAACAAAATACAGGGCAACAAACTGCCCCTAGCAGTTTAGAAATTGTGTAGAAACCACCCTTTTCCTTTTCGAACAGAATGACTAAGCCAAGGCCACCAACAGACTTTGATAAGGAGCTTTTTGAGGCATTCAGAAGAGTAGAAGTGAACATTCCATTGCTAGATGAGATAAAACAAATTCTAAAATATGCAAAGTTCCTTAAAGAGTTGTGCACTAACAAGAGGAGACTGAAAGGGGATGAAAAAGTTAGCATGGGGAGGAACGTGTCAACCCTCATACAGCCCAATATGCCGCAGAAGTACAAGGATCCTGACACTTTTACTGTCCCTTGCACTATTTGAAATTTCACCTTCAGCAATGCGTTACTTGATCTTAGTGCTTCCATAAATGTGATGCCTACATCAATCTACAGGTGTAGTCATTCAATTGGCAAATAGAAGCACTGCATTCCCTGTTGAAGTAGTAGAAGACGTGCTAGTGAGAGTGGATAAGCTGATATTGCCTGCAGATTTCTACATACTGGACATGGTAGAAGAGTCTAGCATGCCTACATTGATCCTTGGTAGACCTTTCCTAAAAACAGTAAGGACAAAGATTGATGTGCACTCAGGAATTCTATCCATGGAGTTTGGAGATGATATTATGCAGTTCAACATCTTTGAGGCCATGAAGCATTCATCAGAGCTGCATAGTGCATTTCATATGGATATTATTAATGTTTTAACTGAAGAGTTTTGTACTGATTTTTTTGAGATTTCTAGTTGTACATGCACTGTAGGAGATTTGTGTAAAATTTGTGATGAAATAGATGCATATTTAACAGCTGATGATGTTTCATGTGATGTAGAGCAGGTATGGAAAGCTCTAGCTTGATGCATGCTGCAGAATTAGACTTCTCCACCAAGACACGTCCCTCTATTATGCAGCCACTTACACTTGAACTTAAGCCTCTGCTCAAGCACTTGAAGTATGCATTTTTAGAGGCTAATAACAAGCTGCCAGTGATCATTTCAGCAGATTTGGATGCTGCACAAGAGGAGAAGTCATTGCAAACTTCAGCAACCTATAAGTAAGTAATTGGGTGGACTTTGGCAAACATTTCAAGAATTAGCTCATCCACTTGTATGCACATAATTCTGCTGGATGAAGATGCAAAACCTGTGAGACATCCCCAAAAAAGGCTGAATCCCACCCTCCTGGAGGTATTGAAGAAAGAAGTTGGTAAACTGTTAGTTGCTGGAATGATATACCCGATCTCCGATAGTGAGTGGGTGAGTCCAATCCATGTTGTACCCAAGAAGATCGACATAACAGTCACAAAGAACCAATTTGATGAGCTGATTCTGACCAAAATTCAGAACGGGTGGTGAGTCTGTGTTGATTATAGGAAGTTGAATCACGTCACTTGCAAGGACCATTTTTCCCTGCCTTTTATTAATCAGGTCTTGGAGCAGATAGCAGGAAAATTCCACTACTGCTTTGTAGACAAATTTTCTGATTACTTTCAAATACACATAGCCCCAGAGTATCAGTATAAGACTACCTTTACTTGTCCTTTTGGTACCTTTGCTTATAGACGAATGTCATTCGGATTGTGTAATCCACCTGACACTTTTCAGATGTGTATGATAAGCATATTTGCAGACTTTCTAGAGACCTCACTTGAAGTATTCATGGACGACTTTACTGTTTATGAGTTTTCATTTGATGCATGTTTAGATAGCTTGTCTAGAGTAGTAGAGAGGTGCATACGGTTCAATTTGGTTTTAAATTATGAGAAATGTCATTCTATGGTGACCGAAGGGACTATACTAGGGCATGTAGTGTCAAGTAGGGGTATTGAGATTGATAGAGACAAGATTGATGTAATTGTTTCTTTACCGTACCTTACTTTTGTGAAAGAAATGCGCTCTTTTCTTGGTCATGCAAATTTCTATAGGCGCTTCATCAAGGATTTCAGGAGAATCACGTCCCTATTATCTACCTTTTTGCAGAAAGATGCTAATTTCATCTTTGATCAGACTTGCAAAGATGCTTTTGATGAGCTGAAGAGGCGCCTCACTTCTACTTCAAGCATTTAACCTCCGAGTTGGAAGATTCCGTTCGAGCTTATGTGTGATGCTTTGAACTTTGCAGTTGGTGTTGTCCTTGGTCAAAAAGTGGAGAACCAACCCCATGTCATAGCCTATGCTTCTCGGACATTGGATAAAGCACAAACAAACTACACCACTACAGAAAAAGAACTTTTAGTCATTATTTTTGCTTTAGATAAATTTCATTCACATTTACTTGGCTCTAAAGTAATTATTTTCTCTGATCATGCAGCTCTGAGGTACTTGCTTAAAAAGTCAGATTCTAAACAGAGACTAATTCGCTGGATACTTCTTCTGCAAGAATTTGACATTGAGATCAAAGATAGATGTGGTGCAGAAAACCTAGTGGCAGACCATTTGAGCAGAATCCAGCAGCCATTGGAGGATCTCTCCATTAGAGACACCTTTCCAGATGAGCAGCTTTACCACATTGGAGGGCATGATCCTTGATGTGCAGACTTAGTGAATTTTTTGGCTGCCAAGAAGATTCCTATATACTTTTCCAAAGCTTAAACTGCCAAGCTAAAGAGTGATTCCAAATACTACATTTGGGATGATCTATACTTATGGAAGATGTGCAGCGACAAGATTATTAGACGATGTGTGCTTGAACTTAAGTTCCAGTCTGTACTTAGATTTTTCCATTCTTTGGTTTGTGGTGGACACTTTGGACCTCAACGTACAACCCAAAAGATTTTAGATTCTAGACTATATTGGCCTACAATGGTCCGAGATGCACATAACTTTTGTAAGACATGCGAGCGATGCCAAAGCACTGGAAACATCTTGCATCGGAATGAGATGCCCTAACTACCTCTCCTTTTCTGCGAGGTGTTTGATGTATGAGGCATAGATTTTATAGGTTCCTTTCCTATGTCGTTTGGCTATACCTATATTTTGTTAGCAGTGGACTATGTCTCCAAGTGGGTGGAGGCAAAGGTCGCTCATACTGATGATGCTCGTGTTGTTGTATATTTTGTAAAATCACATATTTTCTGCAAGTTTGAATTTCCCAGAGCATTAATCAGTGACCAGGGATCACACTTTTGCAATAGCACAATGGCTGCCTTACTTTGGAAGTTTGGGGTTATGCATAAAGTTTTTACACCATACCATCCTCAGACTAACAGAGAAGCAGAGATCTCCAATCGGGAAATAAAGCAAATCCTAGAGAAGACTGTCTAACCCAACAGAAAGGATTGGAGTCTACGCTTAGAGGAAGCTCTGTGGGCTTACAGAACCGCCTACAAAACACCCATAAGAATGTCTCCTTATTGGATTGTTTTTGGTAAGGCATGTCATCTACCAGTAGAAGTGGAGCATAAGGCATTCTAGGCGATCAAGCAATGTAACCTAGATATAAAGGCAGCTAGCTCGCATAGGAAGCTTCAATTACAAGAGTTGGAGGAGATTCATAGAGAAGCATATGAAAACTCCAACATCTACAAAGAGTGCACCAAGGCTTTTCATGATAAGCTAATAGGGCATAAAGAGTTCCACATTGGTGACAAAGTCCTTTTATATAATTCTAGACTTAAGTTGATGCCCAATAAATTGAGATCAAGGTGGAATGGTCCCTTTCTTGTTATTAACGTTTTTCCTTATAGTGTTGTTGAACTTCAGGATATGGCATCGCAAAGGAGCTTCAAGGTTAATGGGCATCGACTCAAGGTTTTTCATGAGAGCTTGGGGGAACATGAACAAGAGGAGGCCACTTTTAAATTGGCCACCTACCCCAATTTATAGGGAGTTTTCTTACCTCTCTCTCACTTATTGGATTGTTTGAATTGTCCTTATGCTTATTGTGTTTCCCATTGAGGACAATGTTAATTTCAAGTGGAGGAGAGTATTATATTTTTGGTGTGTACATAGTCTAATTAAGTGATATTTCAAGGCTTTGATAGATTAATTGAATCATTCTTCAGTTTGATAGGTGGACTTTGATATCTTATGTGTTTGATTATTTGGGATAGAATATATACCTTGTGAGGTTTTGAGCCATATAGATGATAATATCATGTCATTTTACTTCATTGTGTGATTACACTCATGGTTGTATGACACTGGAACTTGCCTTGAGCCTTTTTAAGACTACATTTTCATATGCTTGCATTAACATGATGAAGGCATTATTTCCTTCTTGCAAACTATTACCTAAAAAGCCAACCTTGCATTATTTCCATTGTTTGAGCCCCATTGAACCTAATTGTCCTATTTCTTGTGATCTTAACTCATTTCAAGCCAACGGTATAAAACAATAAAATGACCCAACCTTAGGAGATACAAGAACTTTGTAACTGTTTTGGGAATGGTCATAGAAATAAGTGTGGGAGAGATTACTTTAGAAAATGCAAGAGAAAAGAAAAATCAGCTACTTTAAAAAAAAAAGAAGAAGAAAAAGAGAAAAAGAAAAGGAAAAGAAACATTGGATGGCTAGCAAAAGTAAAAGAGGATTATTTTTGGATTGTATTACATTATATCTTTATTTAGGGGATTTACTTTCATGCTTACTTTCTTTGGATTCATTCCCCATTGTTCTTATATCCTCTTTGGTTTTAGCTTGATTACTATTGTAATTTTTTTCACCTTCACTATGCTTCTTTATAACCTAGAAAAGTCCTCTCGATTTTTGTGTGTATGTGTGAATTCTAGTGGAGAAGTAGGCAATGGGAGGGCTTATGGATGATCATGCTTCATGTTGTACATTTTGAGTGACACACTTTACCTTATACACTTAAGTGATTGAGAGAATATCGTGCGAGGATTCTATCTCTTATGGTTCATTCACTTGATTTGATAAGTTCATTTGTCAATTTGAAGTATGAGGATTGATTTCCATTCTAACAATGATATTTGAACTTGATGGGCTTTGTGCATAGCCTAATTTGTTTTAGGTCCCCTATGGTTTGATTTTGTGATTTGTTTCAGAGGGCAAAATCTTAAGTGCGGCAGAATTTGATGTAACATATTTTATGTTTACATTTAATTTTTATTTTAATTAATAAAAAATTTTCATATGCTTTATTTTCATAGTTTTTACCATTTTCTATGTATTTGAATAAATTGGGCCTATTACAAATAAATGCTTTAATTTCAAATTTTCGATTATTCTGACCTCTGACTACTTTTTTGGCCATAACCTTTTCTGCAAATATCATTTTTGGCTGATTCTAGTTGCATTGAATTCTACACATTCAAGGCTTCAAAATGCATATATGGATCGCTGGATTTGGAGTTATTTTCTAACTTTTATGATTTTTTGAAGTTGATGCAGATTTGTTAAATATTGTTGCGAGATTGCATTTGGACCCTTATTATTTAATAATTGTATTTGGGCTTTTAGATATTATTGAGGCCCATATTTTGGCAACTTAATTTACCTTAATCAGAACCTATAAATAGACTAATAAGGTTCTAAATTAAGAAATGAGGGAGATTAGACACTTTGAGCTTTTAAGACTAGGCCGAAATAAGAATTCTTATTTTTACTTTCTCTCGAACTTTCTCGTTTTTTTCTCATTCTTGTGTAGGTTAAGCGTTTCGATGGAAGGCTAAACCTCTCGTTCAATCTGCAGAATCCAAATGCTGTAATTCTGACTTGAGTTCTGCGTTAATTACTCTGAGTTTGTTCTCTTTTTTTCTCTAATCTCATTATTGTTTATTGCGATCGTGATTGCCTTTTCTGTTGTTAGAAATCAGATTAGGACTTGATTGATGCTCTAATTTGATAATTAATACGAATTAGATTAAATAATTATTTGATTTAATTCATAATCCTATTCAATTAGGTTATTCGATTGAATTAATAATTGAATTGGGTGATTGATCAAACGTAGATTTAAATATTTAGATACTGTGATAGCCGGAGTCACACGCAATTAGTATTTTGTGAATTGATGTTTCTTAATTCATTTTTTTCTCACTATAATTATGTTTATAATTTAATTTGATTAATTTGATTCATTTTTAATTTTTAAAAACCTCAAAAACTTTATTTACATTCTTTTAAACAAAACCTAAACTTAAATTTGACTGAAAATGTGTCTCTGTGAATCGACCTAGGTTTGGTTCTATATTACAAAATTTTTAGAAAACTTGTTGTTTTGATAGCGACTCGACATCATCTATCACCAATCAAACTAGTTTTGTGTAACGCCTTAAATTTTCTTCACTCTATAAATGATTGTTGAATTATATCAACGTCATTGAATAAAATACAAGTAAAACATAGAGACTCTAGAACCAAAATTTTCTTGAACAAAATTTACCGAAATGAGTCTGATTGGTAAAAAATCGCGTAATATAAAAATAAAATAATTATGTAAATTTTTTTTAGACTATCTAGAATAATTTTATATAATTTATAAGAGGGTTAGAAAGATCCAAAAATAGAAAATAAACAAAATTGCAAAATTTGACCAAAATGACTAAATTATCCCTAAAAACACCTAGAATGGAGTCCCCCTTTTAGGCAAACAAATGAATGAGATAAATTTTGAAATTTTTATGGTAAGTATTGGACCAAATAGGGTTATGTACATTCAAGAATCAAGCCAAAAACCCAAGTACAAAATTCAAACCAAATTCCTCAAAAGCAGCCTACATATGATGTGGAAAATGACCCATTTTGTGCCAAAAACTTGCAAAATTTGTAACATACCCAACCCAATTTAATTTACACATTTTCTTGGCTTGAAAGAGAAGCCAATTGACCATTAAATGAAGCTGGAAGGTAATAGCCAATAAGATAGAAAGACAAGTCAAGATTTCATGATTAAGATTTTGAATAAGTGCAAGACTCAATTTCCATCCAATTTTGAACTTAGGAACCGTGACTACCCAGCCGAATGGGACTAGAAGATACACTCTAAAGTAATTAAAAGAATTAGAAATCAACTAAGAGGATTTGAGTACAATTCGATAAGGAATCTAATGACAAGTGTTATGATGGAGGGCAATTTTGGCATTAGGAAAGATGGCCATGTGTAGGCTTATGAGAGAAGCTTCTATTGGACCCCAAATTAAATCTCCACACTTGATACAAGAGGGAGTAACCGTGAGGGGCCAAAGAAGAAAAAGAAAGAGCCAATAAGAGAAGAGCTTGAGTCATCTAAACTTTCAAGAAATGATGAAGGAATATTGACTCAAGTCAATACATTATCCCTTGCCAAATCTTCTCATTAAATCATGACCAAACACTTTCCAAAGAAACTAATAATTGGAGGAATTAAGATGAAAGAAACTAGACTTAGCAAACCAAAGAATTAGAATCAAAGTGGACAAGTACAAAGTCATAAAACATGACATCATGACTTTGAAAATTTCTAACCATACCTTGAAACTTTGGGAGCAATTTGAACATAGATGGGAAACTATTTGTGAAGCAAAAATACTTGTCTAAGACTCTTCTATTTAGTCGCAAGCCACCCACAACAATTCAGCCAAGACAAAATTTTAGAAACCCATTCAAAGTAAAGTGCCATTTCATATAAGAATGGAGCAACCATGCAAGGGAGAGAGAGTTTCCAAACTTAACAATCTTTAGCAACCTTCAAACACTTCTACAATTAGTCCCACACCTATCTCTTGAACTCCACCAATTTGAATCATCCACCCCTTACCAAAAAAGTCCTAAAATAGACAATAAACCCCACAAAATCCACAAAGCAACCAACTTTCTTGATGGAAGGCTTGATCACGTGGAAGAGGAGACCAAAGGAGGTGGAAGATCACTTTCAAGAGGAGAAAAGAGTAAGATAAGGAGAGAAAGAGGACTTCCCAAAGATCAAGCCAAGATCAACCAAAAATCAAGTAAGGGGGGAGTACTATTTCATAAATTAAGGGAATACTTTGCTAAATGAATTTTTGAGTCAAAGAGGAGCCTTTAACCCTTTTTGTATGATGAAAATTTCGTGGTCTTGGTATACATATGAAAGAAAAATTGATTGGAAAGAATACACAAGAAAACCACTAAAATAGCAAAAACAGAAAGTTTTGCAGAAAACTGAAATTAACTGTAAAATAATATTTTAATAAAATTTTGTTAATGACTTTGTTTGCTATGTGTTATTTTCATGAATCCATGATATATTCATGTGGATTTATGCTTAGGAATTGATTAGATGGACTTTGAGAATTTTCTATAGAATTGCATATTTTATGTCATGGATAAATATGGGTTTTCTGTAAAATTTGTTTCTAAGAGTGTATTATGAAATTTTTCTCTTTGATCTATGTTGTGTGATTTTATTTGAGAATAATTAAGTAATATATATGATTTTCTCTTTGGTTTGGATTATATTGGAGTTAAAAAGTTATTTTAGGACATTATTGAAGATTTTCATATGAAACTTGAATAAGAAATGGACTAAAATTGGAAATTTACTATGAGGAGGACCTATGGAACCTTGAACATATTTGGAACCTCTGAAATATATGAGAAATATGATAAAAACAAAGATCTAAGATTAAATTTGAAAGATTGAACCTTGACATGATGATGGACTACAATTTTGGATCAAAATATACCTTAAAAGTGCAAGATACTTGACCACATGTGTGGTAGAACCAAGAGAATATTTTAGAACTTGTGAAGATATGATTCAAGATCCATAAGCTGATTAGAAACATTCTAGACTATCTAAGAATTACCAAAAAGATTGAGAAAAGGACCTTTTTGCAATTAACATAAAGTAAAAAGACTAAATTGCAAATAATGTAACATATGAGAAAACCTTTGCGAAAATTTTTGTTAGTATTTTATTCATGTGTATAATTATATTTTGAAACTTTTCCCACTGGTTTTACGTTTTTTGGATTTAAATTGAAATATTTATGATTTTTCTAAGTTTCTGCTACATGAAAATAGTATTATGGGAGTAGTGTGCCTTGATTCAATTTCGTTTTAATTTCTCTCTTTGGTGTTATTTTATCTCTATTTTTGTATAGAAATAGACTTATTAATAGAAATTTTCTCACTCATTTTATTTTATTTGGATTTGAAACAAAATAGATATGAATTTTTTAATATTGTGATGTGTGTGAATGATTTCTTGAGAACAGCTCACTATAAATTCTCTTTGTCTTAAGTTTCATGCACAATATTATTTTATTTATATTTTTTTTATAAAATTAGACTTCATAAGTAAAATATTTCCTCTAATTTTGCATAAATTGAAGTTAAATTTAAATACTTATGATTTTCTCAATATGCTATTGTATGAGGGTAACGTTTTGTGCATGCTATTGATAAACCTATTTTCGTTTTAAAATGTATAAGTGGCATTATTTTATTATTATTTTTGTTTGAAAATTGTGACTATAAGAGAAATATTTCCACTCGTTTTAATGAATTTTAGACTTAAAATAAAATAGTTATAACTTTTCTATTTGACTGATTCTAAGAAGTATGTTACTAAGAGTGATAGAGAATGTTTAGGACTTGTTCTGAAATCTGGAAGCCATATATTTTTATATGAAATTATATAACCAAAGTGAAAGAACGCCACTAATTTCATGAGTTTGGATGATGAATTGAATAACTTATGATTTTTCCAATATGTTGTTGTTAAATTGTATTATTCTATGATATGAACTGAGAAATTAAAGCACGAATTGATGTCTGGGAATAGTTTGATTTTAGAAGTATTTTTACATGAAAATAGACATGTTAATGAGAATAGTCTCACTGCTCTCATGTATTTTGGATGAGAATTGAATTTATTATGAATTTTACAGTATGCTAGCTGTTTAGTGAAATGATCTGAGAACAGACAGAGGTAAACTGAAACTTGATTGATCCTTTGGAAGGTTTTGTATTTTGAATGTAATTTTATATTATAGTAGACATGTAAAGGAGGAAAACCTTGGTGATTTCATGATGTTTGGACTTGTATCGAATTAGTTATGAATTTTACAAGTTAGTTCATGAAATCTGAAAAATTATGACTGTTAGCCATGTCTATGTAATTGATTGTTCTCTTGAAATAGAGATGTTATAATGTACCTGTTAGACAATTAATGGCTATGATATTATTTGTGTTTGTGATTGTGAAAGAGGTTAAATACGTCACGGTACAAGCGAGGAGCAAATAGTGTTGGTCTTACCATAGGGGATAGGAGAGTGCCCAAGACTTACAGGGGATTAAGTCTAGCTAACTTGTGTCGTAGGTAGTGAAAACTTTGCTAGCCTATCCTGACAAACACTAGAGCATACCAAGATTGGTTTGAGTGTGGGTTGCTGGTAGTGATCATAAAATGAGAATTGTGCACTTATGTTCTGTCTCCGGTACAGGGAGAAGATGTACCTATGACACCAGCCGAATTGCAGACACGAAACTCCCAATCTTAACCTGAAAATAAAATATTGGATAATTAATTAATTACTCTATGGAGAATTCACGAACAAAATACATTGAATGATTGTTGCTTGATGCTTGAATGTTGTTTTGTTCATTTAAGCACAAGTATGGGGATGCTTGATATCGTTGATGCCTGAATAATGTTTTGTTCATTTAAGCATATGTATTGCCTTGTATTATTGTTTATGAATGTTTGTACTCACCCCTCTTCTTTGTTTTGTGTCTTTTGACAATGTTATGGATACAGAATGACTCTCCTCTAGATGGACCAAAGGAGTAGGTGATGAGCTAACTAGGGTCGCTATGTAGACCTTCGATTCTTTTATGATGTAATTAATTGAATGACAAGAAGAAACTTATAAGGGTTGTAACCTATTGAGCACTATGATATTATGCCATTGTATGATATTAGTGCTTTTGTGTAAAAGAGTTAGTTGATACTTTAGACATAATTGACTCTTATATATGTTATAAAAAAAAAACTTAGGTATTTTCCTAAGAAGTATCAGATAATGGAGATTGAACTATTGGGAATAGGGACGTCTCATTTTGTCCTTGGAAAACAGGGTATAGATAACACCTTAATTCTTAAAGAGCTGACCCACTCTTTTAACAAATTAAAATCTAAAAGCACCTATATGATGATTAAGCTGTATTTAGAAAAGCCTTATGATAGGCTTAGATGGAGTTTTATTCAAGATACTATTCAAAAAATATGTTTTAATCATAATTTTACTGGGTTAATTCTTCAATGTATTTCTTCTCCCTCAATGCTCATTAATTAGAATAATAATCTCACTGAAAAATTTTACCCTAATAGGGGAATCAAGCAGGGAGACCTCATTTCCTTTTACCTTTTTGTTCTCTATCTTGAAAGACTTTTCCATTTAATTAAGGATATAATAAACAGTGGGAACTGAACCCCTTTCTCTTTAAATAATCACAATCCTCTAATCTTTTATCTTTGTTTTGCTAATGATATTATTCTAGTTGCTAAAGCAAATATGAGAAATATTGATGTGATCTCCTCTGCCCTAGCTATGTTCTGCTCTGCATATGGTCTTTTTATTAACAAAAATAAATCTTTTGTCTTCTTTTCTAACAACTGGGATCCTGTCTTAGCTAAAGAGATTAGCCTTAAATTAGGTATTGGTCAATCTTCCCAGTTTGGTAAGTATTTGGGTATCCCCATTAGTCACCTCAAACCAACTAAATTGGACTTCTTTTTCTTAATTGACAAGATTAGGAAAAAAACTATATCTCTAAAAAATATATTCTTTATCCATAGCTGGCAGGTTACCCTTGCCCAGTCCTCCATTATGAGAAATTCTACTTATTTTATGCAGTCCATAATCCATCCAAAATCTGTTTGTAAAGATATAGATAATATTTGTAAGAAGTTTATTTTGGGTTCTCTGGGTGGTAAGAAATATCATCTCATTAGCTGCCCAAAGTTTGCAAACCTAAAAAAGATGGGTATTGAGATTTAGGGAAACTCATCTTGTTAACCAGGCCTACTTTGTGAAACTATGTTGGAGGCTTTTGACTGCCCTTAGTGACCTATGGGTCCAAGTCCTTTGTAGTAAATATAAGTTTTCTATTAGTAAGAACCTTGTTCCTAATACTTGCCAAAATTGTTCTCATCTTTGGAAAGGTATTTTATCTGTTTGGCAACAGTTTTATACAGGGCTCAGTTGGATTCAAGGGGATGGGCTAACTGTTAGATTTTGGGAGGACAATTGGGTCCACCCTAATCTAGATCTCAAACATTTTGCTCTCTAACCTACTCTAGATTTTGATCAGTAGGAACCTATGGCTTTGTTTTCCCATAACAGCTCCTGGAATAAACCTAGGCTGGAGTCTTTACTTCCCAAGCACATATGTGCCCAAATTACCCAAATTAACCCCCCAATTTTTTATAATGAGCAGGATTTGTTTTTCTAGAAATTTTATGGTTCTGGTATGTTTATTATGAAATTTGCTTATACTTATGTTTCTAACCATGATCAGAACTAACTTTTGACAAATAATATTTTTAATCAAATTTGGAGCTTGTAACACCTTAAAATTGTAATTTCTAAATAAAATGAATTTCGTAAAAATATTAACAAAATAGAGGTTTTCACTCAAACAGTAGTTCAAAAACTCAATTTCACAAAATGGTTCTTAATAGGAAATTATTACAAGTTCGTTTTATAGCTTGCTACAGGACTCAAATATACATTAAAACTTTCAAAATAAACTTCTAAGTCCTATAGCAGGGTCATCCATCCTTCCTTCAGGGGACCCGGTGCTGATCGTCTTGGTTACCTGAAAAAAAGTGTAAGGGTGAGTCCTCTACTCTAGCATAAGCACACAAACAAGCATAAGACTCACCTGAACTATCTCACTCAAGACACACAACAACAATCACAAGCAGGTGCGCTCACTGCACCGACAATCAATTTATAAATACATGCATTTACACAAACACACATGCGCTTACTGCACGTAGTCACGCTCACTGTGGCACTGTGATCACAGATTCCTGATGCCCTCAACCTCAGGGACTTACTCAGTTATGCTATGGATAGTCGCCCGAATAGCTCCCGCTCCACGGATACAACATGTGCGGTATTGAGCCCCCCAGGCAAAGGTGTTAGTCAGAGGCTATTCGGAGGGCAAGTGTACGCATTAAGAAGTAATAAAAGGTTCTTAAATTAAGTTCTTGAAATATCGTCGCACAAGGATTGATTTTCAATTACTAAGAATTTTCTAATTCAATTGTTTGAACTTTCAATATACGAAATTAATTAAAACAAGAATTTATAAAGTCAATTATAAAACTAAGAGCAAGGAAAACAATGCACGTCTTGGTTAAACTTATCGGAGAGGAACCTAGGGCATATGGGTGTTCTCATTCAATCCTTTATGTTATTTTTTCGTTTAATTCTAAATCCGATTTCCTTGTGATTACCAATCATTCATACGAATATTATTAATACCCAATGATCATGCAATATTAATATTCTTTTCTCTAAATTAACATCCCTAATGGTCATGCAAGATATCAATTTAAGAAAGCTTAAGGAACCTATGAACTTGTTAATTTAATAACGATTAGAAGAGAAAGATTGGTTTGGTCCACCTAATCCTTTGTCTCGTTTTATCCTATAGATCTATTAATTAATCGAGGTACGGTAGCCTGACGATATAATCAATTAGGATTAAGAGAGAAATATGATATGATAAAATCTAATCACATAACAGAAATCAAATTAAGATTCAAACATCAAAATTCCATAAATACATGAACAATAGTTCCCATAGCCCTAGCTATGGACTTAGTTACTCATGCTAAAGAAAAGAACTAAAATAATCATAAACGAAGCTATAAAGAAAAGCAAACTAGAATGAGATGAGTTCCTGGTCTTTAAGTACAATCGCTCGAAGCTCTAAGTCTCACTAAGAGTGTGTCAAAGATCCCATGCAAGAGAGACGAGATGAACGATGTATCCGAAAGCAAAAGCAAATGTAAAAACGGTGTGTAAAAGGTGTATCAAAGATTCTTCCAATGGTGCCTCCAGTCTTTCCTTTTATAGGGTTTGAAAATCCTAAAAACTCTAATTAATTGGGCTTCTCGCAAATGAGCACGGCCGTGTAAGGCCTTAAGCACGGCCCTGCATGGGCTCGAAGCACCCCCGTGCTTGTTTAAAGGGACTACGCGTGCTGACTGCTGTGAAACTCTAATCTTCTATCAATTTGGGCCTAAAATGCACCCAAAATATACTTGCGGCCTCTTTATACAAAACTGCACAATTAATAAATAAATTAGTGTAAAATTCAAATAAAATAAAGATTGAATATGAATATATGGGCTATAAAAGAGGGCCTAATTACAGACTTATCAGAGGCCGAATCAAGAGGAGAGTGTGTGGCCTGTGGTGCACCCACGCTTACTATTGGTGTCACCACCACCCTCTCTTCCCCAAGGTATTAGTACCAGCCCCATCTTCCACACCCCAGTGTATCTTTGAACCATTCATAGTTCCAACACCCAAATACATCATCATTCATTCAACATGCTATCCATACTCATTTTCAACCATTCACATTATCTAAATTGCAATCAAAGGCATGTCAACACAATTTCATTCATTTTACAACCAACCATTCCACCATACATCATACTTACAATCACACACATTTTATTTCACACAAGATTTCAATACAATTCACCTAGTATTCAATCATTCCACACCACAATCTACCCGTTCACACTTCTACCATGCCATTCCATACAAAACATACAACATGCTGGAGGTCGGGCACCTCCAGACTCAGCCCAGTGCGTTCAAACCATCAATATATACGTTTTCTACTCTCTACTTCTAATTTGTTACTATATTCAATTAAATAAACTAATTTCTAACAAGAATAACTAGAGCAAAGTCCTCCCCTTACCTGAAAACGAAGCCTCAACTCGGTGCAAAGGTAGAAACAGCTTCCCCACTCAGATTTTGTCCCTAAGACACACGAGAATCCCATGAGAACTTAAGGAAAACACAGAAATTGAAGGAGAGGGAGAAAAACCAAAACCCTAGCCATAGAACTCACCTCCAAGAGCTCCAAACACTTCCCCAATCTTCAATCTAGCCTCTAATCGGTCTTGGAAGGGTCCCACACGGTCAGAAATAAGCTTGGTGGAGAGAATCGTAAAGGAGAGAGAGGGAAATCATGAAAAATAACCCTCTCTTCGAACCCTAACCCTTCAAATACCCGTCTGGTCGCGACACTCTTGCTACAACAAGATATTCCCCTCGCTACAGCGACACGGCCTCTTGCTACAGCGAAAAAACCAGAGAAAACTGCACTCTGGTTTCTGTAGAATCTCGCTACAGCAAGACCCTCTCGCTACAGTGAGACTGCACCCAGAAATACACCCTAAACTGTCGCTCTGTCACTACAGCGAGACGTCTCTTGCTACAGCGAGAAGACGACAGTCGCATGCCTTCCTCCCAGGGACCTCTCGCTATAGCGAGAATTATCTCGCTACAGCAATAATGCCCTGCATCAGAACTTAACCTATTTCTTTCAATCCAAATTCCAATCACACACACACACACACACACACACATATATATATATATATATATATATACACATACATACATTTGCATACATCTGTATTCACACACACTTTCCCATTAAACTAAGGCTCATCCTTACATCTATATCACCATCAAATCAATCAATACACCATAGAATGATAAATATATATATACATATAAATACATATTCATATACCCAAACAATATTACATTTCTCAAGGCGTTACAGAGCTGGACAAGTCCACAAAAAATAAAGGTCTTTTATGGAAAGTAGCTCATGGTAGGCTCTTTACTAATCTTAAATGTTTTAACCATGAAATGACTCAATCTGCTACTTACTGCAGGTGTAATTTTGTAGCTAAAACTGTTATACACGTCTTTAGGGATTGTTGGTTTGCCAAGCACATTTGGAATCATATTCTTCTCCCCGACAATTGGGTTTTATTTTACAGTGTAAGGTTATCTAATTGGCTTGATTTTAATTGTCCCAATCAAAATTCAAATCTTACCCTCTTTGGAGCCTATTGTTTGGTATAATTATCTGGAACTTGTGGTATAATATAAATAAAGAGATTTTTCAAAATTCTCCTCTGTCCAATGAGTCTTTTATTTATAACAATTACTCTAATTTTAACTATCTAATTTCTTGTGACAGGACTTGCATAAGGGGTCGCCTTGGTTGAGGATAGAAAGACTTATTATATGGCATCCTCCAATCAATAGGCAACTTAAGCTTAATATTGATAGTGTTGTTTTTCCAAATTCTAGACAGGCTAGGTGTGGTGGCCTTATTCAGGACAGTAATGGGAAGTTTATTGCAAGTTTTCATAGAACTCTAGCTTTCTGCTCTCCCCTGGCTGCAAAGATTTGGGAGATTTATTAGGGCCTTCATCTTGTCATTTCTAAGAAGTTCCTTGATATGGATTGAATGTAATTCAAATGAGGTCATATCTTTAGTTGTTAACCACCTAAATTGTAATCATTCCTTATTTCTATAGTTAGTGAAGTTAAGAATATATTGAGAGAGATTAGATTTATCAAATTTAATCATCCCTTCCCTCTATTTTGATGAGGCTCCTTCTTCTTTAGTGCCTTTCTTGAGATTGGACAGTCTAGGCATCTAGTCTCCTAGATTAGCCATCTAGTTTGTTTGTTGTTTTTGGGCTATTAAGCCCCGTTCAATAGCAAAAAAAAATTTTACTATTCAAATTATTCATATTTAAGAGATTAATAATTATTAATAAAAATAATTTCAAAATTTTACCAACAATTATCATACCTTATATTTTTTTTATTTCAAATATGTCAAATTTATAAAGAATTATAAGGTGTAATTAAATTTCCATTATAAACAAATAGACAAAATTTGCTAAAACAAATCATTTTGCATTAATAAATTCATATATGAGAAAAAATTAAGAAGTAAACTACATAAAATATACTGTAAATTAGGATTTACTTATTGAAAGTTTCAGTTACAATATAATGTATTATATTTATACATCATTATCCAAAATATACCAAGATTTACAGCAATTCATATCCATTCCTATATAATTAAGACAGAAAAACTAGTTGTCTATATTATGTCAATCTTCAATCTTTGCCAAATCCTTAACAATTAATTCATCATCCTCCCTAAGGTAAGTGTAACCAGGGTTTGCCACCACCTCTATACTAGAGAATATTTCAAATGTATATTAGGTCTTTCTAGCAAATCATGATCATGATAAGTAAATATATTATTCATGATCCAAGAAGAAAATCTATACATTATTCATGATCTGAGAAGAAAATCTAAGAGTTTGATGAATTCAACAGTTGGCAAGGAAATCAAAAGGAATTGCATAATTATAGATCACTTCTAAGATCTAGTCTTAATTGTCCTCAAAATACACTCTAAAGTTTAAATGTACAATACGTCTATATTCCCTAAAGGCATAATCTAATCTACATCTTGCAAAACAGTCTACAATTCTAATTTGCCTTTGAGACTTTGTCATCCATATTCCCTGCAATGTTTTGTAAAGGTAAGCATATATTCTATCACTCAAGCATAACACAAACATATCATATCATGCATCATAATAATTTCACAATCATAATATATTATATCACCACAGCATACACATAAGTATAAAAGAAGATATCAGTTCATGTTACCAAGCCATATAACACAAATTTTCGTACTATCACAAGTGTTGATACAATCCAACACAACATTATAGTTTCTCTTCCAGATATGCACTCTTAGTGCACTGTGATCACATTCAATAAATGCCTACAGTAGTTCTTGAGGTCTTACTCAACCATGTGAATAGTTGCCGATTAGCTCATATAATATATATACAACATATGCAATCATCCCCTTATCAAAGGTATTGTCAGGAGTCTAATTGAAAAAAAAAGTGTGAGAGCATATGACACATTTGCCTCCAACAATAATGTGTACACAATCATGAATATCACTCATCACCCTACATTTCTCCAAGATATTTATATTATCTCCAAACTTTATACCCTCAGTGTATCTCTATAATTATCCACACTAAATCCATCTAATTATCATAATGTTCTATAATTCAATCACAAGATCGTGCTTACTATCACTTCCAGGCCAATTCCATATTACTCATCATATTAGTATACGACTCCATTATAATGACATGTTTCTTAATCATAACATCATGTTTATTATAATCTTCTAGACGTATATCTGCAGTACAATATAAATATTTCAGTCCAATCAAAATAGTATCACATTCAACATATTCAATATACAACAATAAAAGTTCATCTAACTGTACAATTATGCCATCTCATCATATAACTCATATAAACAAAATATTCAGTCAATCAACAAATCAAACACATACACATCAATAATTTACTTCACTAACACTTATTATTCATACATATATTGCCAGAGTGCTATATAATAAAGCTCTCATGAGCTCAACATACAACCTATAATATAATGATAAAATAGAACTCTCCTTACCTCAAAATTAAGGTTTAACGGAAGATTGATGAAGTTTAACATCTTAGAATCGAAATTTTCCTAAACATCATGAGATACCCTTGAGAAATATGAAATGGAGAGAAATGATCAGTAAATTTAGAGTTAAACTCAGAGAAACTTACTCCGAATTGCTTAGAATGGACGTATAACCCTTAATTTCAAGGATAATCAGATTGGAAGGGATTTTATCTGAGAAAATATAGAGAAAGTTCAGAGAGTTGGAAAAGGGATTGTGAAATGGAAGAAGAAATGAGTTTTCATGCAAGAAAACTTTTAAATACTCCTCAAATTTGTAACATTTTCATTACAATGAGTCTTTCTCGCTGTAGTGAGAGATCATTCATGATATGCTTAGTTTAGCGAGCCATATCTCCCTACAATGAAAAATATTAGACAAAATATGCATATATTTTTCTACACTTTTCGTTATAGCAAGGAATCGTCACTATACTAAGACCCTCTCGCTGTAGCGAGAATGCTCCAGAATGTTCCATCCTGGTGATGTAGTCTACTGTCTTACTCTCACTACAGCGAGACATCCTTGCTATAGTGAGATCCTTACCGTCTTTAACACTTCAAACATCCTTCAATATCCAATTATACATATATTTAACATAAAAATGTAATTTTTACAATATAAAAATGAGGATATTACAGCAATAATAAAGGCCAGTAAATGAGTAATTTTAAAAAAATAAATTTTAGTGACCTTTTAAATTATCAGTAACCTTTGTCATTATAAATTGAAGCTTTTAGCGACAATAAATTAAGTTTTTACCAAAATTCTTTATAATGGCTAATAAAACTTTTACTAATATTAGATGCAACGAAAAATAATTTTTTATCAAGAAAATTTTTAATGACTATTTTTATTGTTTCTAAAAGTTATGACAATCTAAAAATTATTTTTGTTAGAGTGTTATAATATAAGTACTCATAAAATACCTTTAGGTCCATTGTAAAATTGGCTATTAGGTAATGTATGCCTTGTACTTTTTTCACATATCGGATAATAAAATTTGATAGATATTGCTATTTTCTTTTTTAAAATTTAATACTTTAGAGTTGCTATGAAATAACTAAATGACTACGATGAACAAGTAACCAAAATTTGAAATAAAAAAGGGAGAAAAAAGAATTAGGATTGTTTCTATTTTAATGTCATATATACTTACTTTACGAAAGCATTAGGAGCTACAACAGCAGCAACAACAACCAGAAGCATTATATGTATAAAACAATAGACACTTACGGCAGAGGAAATGACATCCTCTATTAATAGTGAACAGCAGCACGACAATCATAACAAATAACGAAAAACAAGAATGAATAGTCTATTGAAGATGTAGCCAAAATTTAGTTTTAATTGTCCTTCAAAATTTTCCTTGTTTTAACCGAAAAGCAATCATATACACAATTTTGTTATAAATTATTGGATACTTTGATTTTTATTTCATTGGTAATTAACTACTGACAAAAATTAATTAATAGCTCAGATTTCAAAATAAGAAAATTGTTGTACATGGACTCCAAAGTATCCACAGTGAAAGAAAACTAAAACAAATCATCAATCCACACTATTTACCTATCCAAGTGGCACATAATGACTTCATAATTTTTCCAGAAGAGCTAGCAGTGTCTCAAGAAGAATATCTACACAGGTCATACTCCCCAAACCAATTGCACTCCACTATTCTCTTTTGGCTTCCTGTGTCTTAATAACTCCTTGCTCTCGTTTCTTTCGACAAGTCACCACCCGAGGTTGAAAATTATAATGTTGATAAAAGGCTGCATATGCAATACGGGGAACCAAATCTCTAGGGATGCAGAAACTCTTGAAATAATGCTACACACATTATCTATTATTGTTGCTGAAAAAAAAAAAAAAAACAAAGACAATAAATAGTAAAATATTGGAGTTTTCATGTTTGGGAAAAGGGTAGAAATATTTCAAGGACAACGTACTCCTTCAAAGCAGCGTTCACTATGAGAGGTTGAGAAGTTGTTACACACCAGTTGAGACTTTCACACTGTCCTTCTATGGAGATTAAGCAACAAACTCTCAAAATTGAGAGTTTCCAACACAACTACCTTAGTAGAACATGAGGAACTTAGTATAAGCAAATTCTCTGAAATCCAAATACATACAAGGCAATATATTGAATTGAGGGCAAGGAATCAAGCTTGCTGCTCCAACATATAAACACGCTTGCTCAAAATACGCTTGCATTTGTTCTATTCAGCAAGCCCTAAAGTGTAGTATCAGAGAAAATATTAGAAGATAAAAGATAGAGAACTAAGGTTGAAAATATATTTTTGTTTGAAATATCACCACAAACAGTTTACAATTAAAAATTATGAAATCACAATAGAAAAAGATATGGATGGTGATTATTAAATTAGCAATATGCCAAGCAGAACAAAGTCTGCCGGTGTGTGTGACGTTAAATAGTTAAAAACTGGATAACTTTTCAATTCTTAAGGTGTTACCTAGCTAAGTGGTTATCAATATTATGAACATCTAACAATTTAAAACCTTTTTTAATATCTAAAATTACTTCTTTTTCTTTGCATTTTTAGATGTAAATATTAAAACAATGACTCTTCGCATGATTTCGAATGATGAAATTATAATTTGAGAATTTATCTTCAATTTAAAATTGAGAACGAAAGTCTAAATAAATTATAAAAAGTAAAAAATAAAAATTTAAAATATACAAAACATCAATTATATTTTACAGAAGAAACCTAAATTAGTGTATATTTATTTTACATCAATAATCAATTTTCTACACATTTACACATCTCAGTCTACTTCTATAATTTCAGTCCTAAGTTTTAAATGAGAAATTTTAGGTATTAGTTATCTTTCTTAGTCTTCAAGTAACACTTTATTTATTGAACATTTATTTTTTAAAATTCAATCTTTATTTAAATTTTATATCAAAAATGTTTTAATTAGTTTTTAATTTTCAAAAATTCATTTTAATTTAATCATATTTAATATAGTAAAATCTTATATTAAAAATTAACCATATATTTATTAAGATTTATAAAATTTATTAAGTATAAATATTTTAAATGTTTATTTAAGATTATTATATTTTTAAGAGCCAAAATAAAAAACTAATAATAGTAAAACTTTATTAAAAATTGTATTTATTATACTTTTATAAGTTTAATATAATAAATCTAAATTTTTTTAAATATTTAAACTCAATTCTAAAAAGTAACAAAATCCTATTTTTAATAATACCAATTCAAATCCAAAAATAATTGCTAGCTGATATGCAGTTAATATCAATTTAAAATCAGACTCCGATATTGTTTATCAATTGAAAATTAATTTTATTAGGATAATATCTATTTGACTTTAAAACAAATGGACACCTACTCAAAACTAGTTGAAAGTATCTTATCAGTAAAGCAATTAGACGCAATAATTATTGAGTTATCCCATCTGGCCATAACGTAAATAATTAATTTGTTTTTAAAAATTAAACAAAACAAACCAGGTGACAGAAATGGACATCGGTACCTTTATGATGACTAATTACGAAGGATAATTCGTGGGATGTGTGCGATTTGACGGCTAACAGCACTTGTCTCTTTTCTGCATTCTTTCATTAGGAGGAAACAACTAATAACTTCGAAGATCTTTAAGTTGGCAAGACGACTCATTCCTTCGGGCAGCGATGCCAATATTGGGCAGTATGAGATTTTGATCTCCTGAAACGATGAGAGGTTGCAAATCCAATCTGGCAAAGCCTTCATCCTTTGACAATCATATAATGAAATTCGTCGCAGAGAAGGAAGGAAGTTGGTGTCGTCTTTAAACTCAATTTCAAATTGCTCGAGTGTTTCAGTTTCATACCATCCAATTTCAAGGGACTCGAGAGAAGCCAGATTTTGCATCCAACCCTTTGGCAAATTTCTAGGATCATAAATCCTCAAATGTTTGAGCATGGAAAGAGGAACAACGGAGGAAGATGAGTCAGCTGAACATGTTGACGCTGTTGTGTTTAGTGTTGCTGTCAATGGCTCCACGCTGCCTTCAGGCCAATGTAAAACCTTAACGCTCGGAAAAGTAGGCATGTAAGTCAACGTTGGACACTTGTAGATTTGTAGTTGAGAAAGATGAGGAAATGAAAGAGGTAAGGAGAGATTATGTGAATCATTGGTATCATCTCCCCGCATCCGCCATCCCCTAAGCTTCCGACAATTCTCTAATACGAGACTCTCCAAAGAGGGGAAGAAGGTTACTGCAAAACCATCTTTGTAAAGATATACGTATTCCAATTCATGAAGATATTTTATCTCAAGTGACTTCAGAGACGGGAGACGTTCCAACGGTGGGAGACAGCTGCAATTATAAAGCCCAAAGAGAAACATGTCCACAACATTTGTGAGGAGAGAAAGCCAGTTTGGGAAAAGCGTGCCTGAATAATGCAACACATTCAATCGCTTAAGATTATGGTGGGGCTCAAGGTTTTCTAATAACTGTAACCAGTCATTGTCAACAACATCCTCTTCATCAAACCAATCTAGACGAGACCAATCTAGAGTCAAGGATTGAAGATTTTTTTTCTCTTTTAAATTTACATCACGTGATTCCAGACCCACGTCTCTGACACGACGAAGATGCTTGATTTCTAGTTTGCCACTTAGGTTTAAGTCCTTCAATTCGTTTAGTGTGCCATGTTTTGTTTTTTGGCTCTCTCTCACAACAAAGGTCGGTAAGAATTGCAAGGAGGATAATTTTCCCAATCCAACTGACATCCCACTCAAGGAGTCATAATCAACTTCAAGCCATCTCAAATTGACTAGTTTAGTGACTACTGAAAATGATTCTTCATCGAATTCATCCAATTTTAATGTTTGTAAGAAAACAAGATTGCTTATAGATTCGGGAAGACTTATTTGTATTGATCCGTAATAAAACTTATGAACCAAATCAAGGTATCCTAAATGCTTGAAATTTTCAATTGAAGCACACAACTCAAAAATGTAATGTGGCGGCGTTCTCAAGACGCGTAAGTACTTGAAATTTGCAATCACAGACAATTCCTCCTCGTAACAAGACCGCAAAATCAAAGTTCGCAACCTACTTTGATCCAACGAATCCAATAAATGAATGGCCCCAGATTCCAATGATACGTGCATGGGTCTACCTTCAACTTTTTCTGCCGTACTATCCAAGTAACAATAATCATCGCCAGCAACTAGCATTGCAAGATCATGTATTAAATCATGCATTTTGAAACTAATGATCTCACCGTATTTATCACTTTTTGCATCTTGAAAAAATGAGTTCCTCAAAAATATCTTTACAAATTCGTTACCAATATCTTCCATGTTCTGCTTTCCAGTTGAACATTTAAGGTAACCCTGTGCCATCCATAACTGAATCGACTCATCCTTTGGAATTTCTGAATCCTTGGGATATAAAGAGCAATAAGCAAAACATTGTTTCATTTCTTGCGACAAGATGTGGTAACTGAGTTTTAGAATTGGCATGATACTATTTTGTTCTTCATATAATTTCCAGAAGTCACCACGTAAAACATTCTCCCATTCACTTTCTTCATTTTGTCCTCGTAACAGGCCTCCCAGCGTTCTAACCGCTAGGGGAACCCCTGGATATTTCTTGACTATTTCTTTTCCCATTGATTCTAGATTTTGATTCACTCCTTTGGAATCATCTTCAAATGCAATGTTCTTCAGCAAACTCCAAGTCGCTTCTTCAGTCAAACCTTTCAAAGGATAGCAAGTGCTAGCAGTCATTGTCTTTGCTACATTTTCACTTCGAGTTGTCACTAAAATCTTACTATCTTGAGCGCCACACATCAAATAATTCTCAACTCAGCCCATTTGTCATGCCTCTCATTCCAAACGTCATCCAGGACTAATAAATATTTTTTACCTTCTATTTTTTCACGAAGTTTGCTTTGCAAGTTGCCTAATGATAACTTGTCTTCAACTTGGTAAAAAGTGATTGATTCTAATATTTTCGTCACAATAGTTTTGACATCAAAGTTATCAGAGACACACACCCACATTTGCATCTCAAAATAACTCTGCACTTCCAAGTCATTATACACCAACTGTGCAAGAGCTGTCTTCCCTAAACCACCAATGCCAACAATAGCAATCACAGAAACTTTGTGCTTTTCATGTGGCGGTTGTCTCAACAGACGAATAATCTCCTTTTTATCATCATCTCTTCCAATGATATCTGATTCTAATACAAAAGAACACGTTTCCCTCCATTCACTATTAGTTTGCTTAACCACTCCTGATCTTGGACTTAAATTCAAATCCTTCATTTCTTTTACTACACCATTAAAACTTGCTTGTATTTCTATAATTTTGTCAGGCATTTCACTGTATAAAGGAATTTGATTTGAAGATGAAATGGAAACTACCTTGATTACTTCTTTTCCTTCTGCTGCACCCAATTTGTCCCTCCTAAATTGGATAGCAAGGTCATCTAAGAAGTCATCTGCATGATGAAGTACTTCTTTGAACCTTCTAATCCAAACTCGCACATGACCTTGCTCTTGTTTATCGTCAGCATCAAGGAGCACATCATTGATGGATTCAATTGTGTTCTTGAGCTCTTCCAACTCTTCCATCACATCATACTCCTTTCCAAATTCAATAAAATCTGCGGAAGCCAACCTGCAAATGAGATTTGAAGTAACAACAAATGGAATTGACTCAGCCATCATTAAAATGATCAAGAAAGACTATAATAGAATGGTGCTGAGAGGAAAGTTGAGCAATGTGTAAAAATATTGGCATACGTATGAGGAAAAGGTAAAACATGTAATAAAAATCTACAAATCCTACTGATTGAATAATCGTTTGTTCATGGCCAGCCCAGTTACGTTACTTAAAACATAATTTTCATATCCACTGCAAGGATGACCATTTTATTAATACAAATCTTAGAGTATAGAAAAATTTAACAATTAATACATTTAAAAATAGATATTTATTTTTTATAATTTTAATACAAAAGAAAAAAGTGTCAATCATCACTCTAAAATGTTTATGACCATTCCTTGTTTAGATTTTTTTATTAAAATATTATTATTAATGTAATCAACTAATAAAAAAAGGATAATTTATATATAAATTATTTAAAGAAAGTGATGACAAACATTTTTGGAGTGACAATAGACTCACTCAAAAAGATAATATTTGTAGTTGATTTTTAAAATAAAACAAGACATAATATATAAGTCAATTTTGACAATTTAATACAATAAACATTTTTTAAACATAGCATTACTTTATAACATAACCATTTTTATTAATGTTGATGAATAACTTATTTATATCTCATAAAATGTACCATAGAAAGTAATTTATGTACCGATTACTTATTTTATATTATAATGTTTAATTACTAAATTGTTAGTATATAACATGTATAAAATAATATGTAAATACGCAATCCATCTCTTCATAACCGTAATTTTTAAGTGACTAATTATCATAATATGAATTAATCTATTTCTTATTGTTTATTAATATTAATGTCTTAATTTCTAATAAATAAATAATAACATTATTACAAGCAAAATAATAATAATAATAACAACAACAACAACAATAATAATAATATCTATGTATAAACTTTTAGACAAAAATAATTTAGGAGGTGATACATGACGTAATATTCGTTAGAACAGAATCTTGCCTTAACCATGAATGAAATTAATGTCTAATAAGTTTAACATATAAACGTATAATGTGATAACATGAATATCAATTTTCCTAACTTTAATTTTTACAATTGAGTTTATATATATATATATATATATATATATATATATATATATATATATATATAATAGTATTTTTTTAAAATATAGCATTTATCATTTTTTTAAAAAAATATAATATATTGAAAATTTGAGTTCAAATTCATACTTTTTTTATGAATATTCAGGCGTTTTAAAAAATAAATGATTTGTTAAGAGCTAGCGGTTAATGACATCTAAATTCTTGAAGGAACATAATTCTTAATATACATAATAATTCTTCCAAGCGATATACAAAATGACTGTCACGTGGCCATTATTTATATCAATAATTTATTATACATAATATATTAAAAGATAAATGATAAGATTATTATTACAGCTCTTAGATATTAGATTATTGAATTTCAGTTTTTGATTTTATTGGAGACAAAAACATTGAATCTAAAATTTTCGATATATTTGTGGTTTATTGTTATTTATAAGTATTTAAGTGTTTACTTTTTCTTTGTTTTTTAATACATTTTATAATATGATTTAAAATTTGGGGTATAAATTTATACAATTAAATTTTACTTGATTTAATCTAAAATATTATTCATTTATTAATTTATTTCCACATTTTCAACAGATAAAAAATTATTAAAAAAATAAATAATTTTAATTAAAAATAAGAATGATGTAGAAATAACGACATGAAATTTAAATAAAAATTTTACTTTACTGGTTTTGATATTTAAAAAAATTGAAACGATAAAGAGAATATCCCATAAAAAGAATAATTAGAGTTACTCGTTTTCATTATTACATGTGAGGTGAAAAAATATTAAGAAAATTTAGTCATGACAAATATTTGTTTGATTCAATATATCTGTGTATGTAAGTATGTAAAGTTACTTTTTATCATATTAGAAATTTATTTTTTTTAAGTCCATCTTTGATGTTGTTTGCATCATTTAATAACTAAAGAAATGTAAAATTTAAAGAATAATATTTATAAATAAATTTTAAATACTAAGCATTAGGAAAAAATATTTAAAAAGGTAGAACCATTAAATAATAATAATAATAATAATAATAATAAGGGTAAAAGAGATTGAAAAAACTAAATATACAAGAACCAATGAAAACTATAACGAAAGTGGTACTTCTCGAAAAGAAAATAGAAAGTATAAACATTTTATACCTCATTTTTTTAATTTAATAAGAATAAGTTTTTACATAATTATAATTTTATTCTGATTAAATCTAAAATATTATTCATTTGTTAATTTATTTCCACGCTTTCAAAAGTTAAAATAAATTTAATAAAAAGAAATACCTTTGATTAAAAAAATATCTTGGTAATAATAAAAAGATATCTTGGTAGAAATTTTGAGATAATAAATTAAAAAATCAATTTTTGTAATATAATAAGGATAATTTTTTTATAAAAAAAAAATTATCTTTTAAACCGTTTGCGTTGTCTCAGATGTTTAAAAATATAAACACTAAAAAATAACAGTGTCAAAACTTTATTATGTGCAGGAAAAGATAGAAGAAAAATGAAACAAAAAAAATATATAAAAATTTTGAACAGCAATAAAAGAGATATTATTCATTATGAAATTTTTTTAAAAAAAAACACTAAAAGATGCGAAATTCTAAAACAAACAACGATCTAAGAAAATAGGGCAAAAAAAAACCTAAACGGTAAGCTAAGATATCATGCAAGAATAAAAAGAATCCATAATTATCGTTTAAATGGAAGAAAGGCCGCAAAAAGAACCTGTGAATGAGATTAGAAGCAACAGCAAATGGAATGTGTTCCGCCATAGAAATACTGAAATCTGATGAGGAGGAAAATAGATCTGCTGATCTGCACTGTGTTCAGTTTGAGATTGCCAATGGCTACAGAAAACACGTTATTGCCCTTATATCTGCTCAGGACAGGGACACATTAGTAATTAGCTATGTCACTCAAATCATCGTTTCTAACCTTATAGGTTCAATGCTTTGATCCTATCTTCAATCTAATATTTTAAATATACGATAAAGGCACGAGTTGCCCACTAATTAGTGTAGCAAATTAGCAATGAGTGAAACTGTTTCTGCGTTTAAATATAATAATAATTTAATCAAATGTTGAGATTAATTACCGTCTCTTGGTTTTCTCGGTTCTGCTTACGTTTGTTGTGTAGTAGTTCACGAGTTGAAGTGTGGAGAGCTAGAAAAAATAAAACTTATTTTTAATCAATTTAGTATATTAAACAGAAAAAATTTTAAGATAATAATTTATTTTTAAATAATTTCGTTTACAACTACTGTACACAGTTTAAAAGACATTTTTATTTAAATAATTTCGGTAAAGTGCAATCTTCATCTGCTTTACTAGAATACCCCTATATCAACCAATCTTACAGTTCCAAGCCGAAAATTTGGACCCTTTTGAAAAATCATAGGACCACAGGTCAACTGGCCCCTGTGACTAAGAGTGCCCCAGACACAAAAGAGGTCAGTGCAGTGCAAAATTTCTGCATTTATATATAATAATAATTACCGTCATGTACTTTTTTTTTATCCCATATTTGTCATTTTTATAATTTTATTTTAAATTTAATTAAAATGTTTTTATATAATTATTTAATTATAAATTATTATATATTTATAAATTATCTTTTTATAATAATTATTTTAAAATTTATATTGATATTTTTTAATTAATTAATAATATTAAGAACTTACACTACAAGTGCATTAAAATTAAAGCAGAATTGAGGATCAAATTTATCATACAATCAACTTATCACTTCACACACGTACATATATGGGTCCAAGCTTGCCTTTCATAATTTTTGGTTAATATGCAAATTTGTTATCATGAAATATTAGGGTTAGGTATTAGTTTTGATTTATTATATTTTAATTTTTGTTAAAGTTAATAATACTAAAAAAATTGTTTGCAAGGAAATAAAATTTTACAACTAAAAAGTGAATAAGAAAAAAAAAAAGGAATATGTAATTCATCAACAAACCTATTATAGCTCCATTTTAAAGATGAAGAAATACATTTCAAAGTTGAAAACAAAGAATTTCAAACCACTTCCAACATACACATAAATGTGGTATTTTTCCCACAGTCATGCTCATAGATTCTTTATCTTATATCACAAAAGCATTTTCACTAGTTGTACAATAAAAAAGATAGTTAAAAATTAACAAAATAATTTTTAAAAAATTATTATCTTTCCTTATTTAATGAAATCTCACTTTTTTTTTTTAGATTTGACTTGATTTTGGGTCAATTTCATAAATTTTATTCTAATTTCTAACTTCTCTTTTTATATTTTATTATTAAAAATTTAAAATAATGGAATCTCTAATTAAAAATAATAATAAAAATTAGGGTGTTATACCCAGTTTGGAGGAAATAGTTCTAAATGATTGAGGACTTAAGCTTAGTATAAATGTTTGCTAGTTGTTTAGTGGTAGATGAAAATGAACCATAGGTGAATGATACCTTTCTTGAGCTTTCCCCTCACAATAACACAATTTATTTTTACGTGTTTTGTGCGCTCATGAAGCATTGAATTTGTTGCAATGTATTTTGTTGAATCATTATCACATCGTAAAAGAGATGGTTAAAATCTTGAAGAAGGTAAGTTAGTCAATGCTTTGTATTCAGCTGCATAAGAATTTTTTGATATGGTACTTTATTTCTTTAATTTCTAAGATACGGGAGGATTCTTAAGATACACACTAAAATTAATAACTTATTATCTTAAATCATTGTAATTACCCTATTCACTATCACAATATGCTTTCAAATGAGGAGAATTGTTGGAAAAGAATAATAATCCAAGACTTAGAGCTCTCTTAATATATTTCAGAATTCTAATTGTTGCAGCATAATATGTTACTATAGGTTTGGAAAGAAATTGCGGAGAGTTGTTGCACATAAAAGGCTATGTTCAACTGAGTATTAGTTAAATACATATGTAAGTCTTCCAATCAATCTTTTGTAGGCTTGAACATATGTGAATGGTTCATTTCCACTAGAATCAATTTTGTAACATTATTAATTGGAGTGAGGCAGGTTTATAAGCTAAGAAACTTGTATTTGTTAACAATTCTAATGCATATTTCCTTTGATTCACCATTATCCATTTCTTCTTTCTTGTTACTTCAAGGCCAAGAAAATTGAGAAGAAAATATCTCAAATTTCCAAGATCCTTGATCTTAAATGTCTCATTCAAGACTTGTTTAATCCAATCAATCTCTTCCTTATAATTTCCTGCCAATACTAATAATGTTGTAAAAGAGTCTTCAAAACAATTAAAAAACACGGAATGATCATTCATAAACTGAGCATATCTAGCTAAGAGCAAAAATGATGATAATTTGACAAACCACTCTGTTGGCTTGCTTAAGACCATATAATACCTTTCTTAATTTACAAACTTGTCATGAATGAATAGAATTCAATCGAGGGAGAGCGATAATAGCTACTCAACAAGTTCATTGAATCATTTAAGTAATAATTATAGTAAGTGGGTATCGTCTCACAAGGCTTGACTTATCAAGCAATACTTCATTAATCAAATTTCTATTAAGATAATATCAATTATTTATTTGAAAAAAGTTATAAACTTATAATTAAAATAAATCAAGGATTTAAAACAAAATAAATAATGACTTCAATTAGTAAAGAATGATCTCAAAGTTCAAAATACTAGAGGTTAGGATGGTTTAAAATTTTCTTAATCTTTGTTGAATTTTTAAAACACTTGAGTTGAAAATCTTAGATTAATGAAATGATTTTAAGTGAATGGACCCCAATTTCTCGGTGAATGAATTATATTACTTGCAATAAAATATGACAATTCCTTAACTATATCTCAACACAAATATAGATTAAGTGTATAATCACTCCATAAGTCACACAAAATTCAAAAAATATTCTTAAACTTTGAATTTCATGTAGTTCATCATTTAAGCTAATTCATACATACATTTTCTAAATTATGTACGAACCCTAGTCCAATCATGAATAATAACTCATAATCTTTGCACATAAAAACAAAAGATGAACAATTAATCCAATATATTCAATTTCAAAACATCAAAAATTCAATCCCAATACACCAATTTCAAACCTAATCCTTTCTTCTATCTATGGAGTTCAACTACTCATTTTATGAAAGAACAAAGAAGAAAAGTGTAGGAAAATTCATAAAAATCAAGAATTGGAAAGATGAATCTTCAATCTCTCCTCTTCCTTTTGTTCTCAAGTTGTTCATCTAGCCCCAAAACTTATTCTCTTTTGTTTCCTCTTAAATTCTCCCCCTCTCACCTCCTAAAAGTCGCTATTTTTCTTCTATTTACACAAAACATAAATTGATAGCACATTGTGGGCACCTAAGCATTGGGTGTTGGAACCTAGAGGTGCCAAGTCACTTGATAACAAAATAAAATCAGTAAACTCAGTAGTTGAGCAGTGGAAATTTAGCATTTGATCGCTCATAAATTCATCAAAATGCTAAAAAAATTGTAATAACATAAACAACTAACAAAAAAAATATAAAAAGCACTTATCAAAAGCAACTTTTAAAGAGTTTTGGATGGCTTTAGACTCTTAATATCTCAACAACTTGATGAAACATCAAGCAACCATATATATAAACATTTTCTTTTAATTCTCCATGTAAAAAAGTATTATTTATGTCTAATTGTTTCAATTTGTAATTATAAATGGAAGTTAACTAAATAAGCAACCTTATAGTTGTCATATTTGTTATTGGAGAGAAAGTATCATGGTAACAGATACCTTTTGTTTGAGTGTATTCTTTTGCCACTAGCCTTGCCTTATACATCTCAATAGTCCCATCTACTTTATACTTTATTTTGAAAATCCATTTGCAACCTATTGCAGCCTTGTCCAATGGCAGAGATGTAGTTTCTCAAGAATGGTGAAAATGCTAGGATCCGTACACTTTGGAGGAATGCTTGGCTAGATGATGACAAATATGTTTCTACCCATGCTCACCTCATTTTCTTTCAACCTCCTTTTAAGGGAACATAAGTCTTTGAGAAACTTGGCATATTTTAACATCTATTTTATTTACTTCAAGGAGTGAAAGATTGATTTCAACTTTTTTGAATGTGTCCATGATTTTCTTGTCAAACTCTGCCTCTGCTATCTTCTTATTTTATGTCGCTTTGTTTGGGAAAGGTAAAAAGATACTTGATTTAGATTGCATCATCTCTACTTATTTTTGTTGAATTAATTTATTTATTTTTGTTGAATCTTCTTTTTCTTCATCATCTAATTTCCCAACTTGGTTTGATACTTGCAAATCCTTGTCAATTCTCAAGGTAATAACACTTACATTACTTGGATTGGTCACGGTTTGGGAGAGTAGTGTTAAGTGTCTATTTTGTATAAATTCTGGTAAGTATTACGACACTTAAGAACTTGAATTAAATGAAAATTTTGTTTTAGACCCTTTTTCTTTAAGAAATTAAAAAGATATGTAAATACTATATTTTGTTAAGATTTTTTGGATTTTGGAACCAATTTCTTTTATTTTGACCTTGCAGGACTTAAAAAGATTTTTGAAAGATTTGAAGTCCTTCAACCGCTCAGCCTGTGGAGAAGTGCTAAGTGGACTAGAGCTAGAGAGCAAGGTGGGGAAGCATATCTCAACCGCTCAGCTGTTATACAGGCATTTGAGTAGATTGGTTCCATAAAGGATGGAGATCTTGGCCTTCAAAACGTCCAACACTTATCTAGGTACTCAGCGGTTTAGGTTTCTTAACCATGAAAAATTCTCTCAACCACTCAGTCGTTCCCCAAGCACTGGGCGGTTCACTTCTCTCTAGATGGTATAAATAGAAAATAGAGACAAAATAGAGGCATTAGGAAGAAAAAAAAAACACAAACAAAGGTTGCAAAACTTGGTTTTTGGCTAGGGAAGAGGGAGATTCATCATTTTGACTCTTCTACTCCATTCTCATTTGTATTTTGGGATTAGCACTCATTACCATGAATAGCTAAACCTTTTTCTATTAAGATTGAATGTAATTCATCAAACTCTCTTCTATTCCTTTTTTCTTATATTTATGATATCTATTATTCAGTGTTAGTGAGTGTGATTTTGTTCTTAATGCTTTAGATGAACTAATAACTCATCTTTTGATTTTTGTCTTTTATTTCAATTGGAAAATGTTTTCTAAGTCCGATCTGAATCATATAACCTAATAGCTCTAAATGCTAGGAATAGATTTAGAGTTATCAGTTGGTTAGTTCTTGAACTTAATGCAAAGATTATGATTTAATAAACTGAGGAATTGTTGTTGGATTATAATCCTTAGTAACTCTAAATGCAAGGAATTAATTTAAAGTAGCTTAACAGAACTCAATAGCATTGATTAGTAGAATCATATTTCTATGGAATGGAAGAACTCCATTCACACTATCTTAACTTTAAAAAAAATCTATTAATCATATAAGCATTCTTCTATCATATATAAAATTTATGATTTCCTTCGGCATCCCCCTCCTTACAGTTAAGGTAACGACTTCAGGCATGGCCAGCTCCCATAGTGTGACGGGCAGTGTGTACAAGGCCCGGGAACGAATTCACTGCCAGTAATCAATTGAGCTAGATAGATGAAATTCAATCTCAACAATATTTCTTTCTTGTTGTTTCTTAATTTTATTTACATTGTTAAATTTTACTCAATTTATATTTCAAATATATGAATATCAAAAAGTACATATATAATGTATATAGTTCTTTTCTCAAGCTTTAAATAGGATATTAGCATCTACTATTATCTTACAAGTCCTTGTGGTTCGACAACCCTTATTTCATCTTTACCATAATAGACTTAGTCCGCTTGCCACATGCGAAAAATTTTCCTTAACAAGTAGATTTCCAGGTCCCTATGACTTCAATTCATTAACATTTATGGCTAACTAACCAATTTGCAATTTGTATATTTTGGATGCTGCTTCTGTTCTTTGCTAGAACCAAACACTGCTAGTTTGTATATATTTTACCAATTCTTCTAGGCTTGGTTTTGTACTATTGCTCGGGGGAAATTTTCCTATGCTTGAATGTCAAATCGATGTAATTATATGTATTTATTATTCCTATTAAAAAGTGTTTTGTATCTAAACTATATAATCACAAGTGCTGCGTGATGATGTTGTTAAATGTAACGTGTAGAACAAGTTGGAGAATGATTGTTAAGTGTGTTGTGCATAGGATAAGCTAGGGAGTATGATTGAGAACTGATATTATCTTATTCAAGAAAGAGATTGGGAGTCTTAGATGCAGGATGTCTCGCTTAGGCGAGATAATCCTCACTCAAGCGAGACTAGGTCATGTTAAATCAAGTATTATGGAGTGTTCTCGCTCAAGTGAGATCAGTCTTGCTCAAATGAGATTAGATAGAATCACCTTAATTGTCCTCTCACCCAAGCAAGAAGAAATCTCGCTTAGGTGATGAGCGACCTTGCTTAGGCAAAAGCAGCTCACTTAAGCGAGAACCTATACCAAAAATGGGTAGCTTTCTAGACCTAATCTCGCTTAGGCGAGAACGCTGCTTGCTCAGGCGAGATGTAACTCGCTCAAGTGATGTGTTCCTCGCTCAAGCGAGAATAACAGAAATCTGAGAGGTTTCACTATCTGGTGTGCTCGCCCAGGCAGCTTTCTTCTCTCATTTTCTCTCTGTTCTCTCACCATCGTAACTTAGAGAAAATATTCTCAAGGTTGGATTTCTCGTCGATCCAAGTGGAAACCTCTGTTTAATTTGGATCTAGGTGAGATCTTGAGACCTTATTCTCTAACTCTGAATTTTATTTATTGGGTTTTTTCCTCTAAAGTCTATAATTCTTAATAATGATAAAATCTAAAATCAAGAGCATTGTTTCTTTCCTTGGGAACTCATGTGAAGTTTTATTTGAGGAAAACTCATTCTAAGTAAGGGAAGTTTACTTGAGTTAACGTTGTTCACTCAATAGATGCTAAGATATTTAAATAGAGAGCTTTGTTTTAGCTGAAAATAAACTATTGTATGAGTAAATCCTAGGTTAAAACCCAGAACATGTTTGGCTAAGTAAATTTCCTTATTATTGATGAGTGTTTGGAATGTTGTGGTAAGGTATAACATGTTGAAATGTTGTAACGTATGTGCCAAGAATGTTAATGTATGCTGGATTATTTGATTAGTGTTGTAAGCCATTTAGTTTTATCATGAATATATATGGTTGTGTTTCTAAGGTTGGGTGAAAGTGTATGTATAGCTGAAATGCTGAGGCTAGTAATCTATCTAGCTATGCTGCATTATATTGATTTTCATCATTTTAGAGCCGAGTTATATGTTTAGGTGGTTAGACATGTAACGATAGAAACACTGAGCTATGCTGTGTCTAGATCCAAATACCGAGATGGGTCGCTTCCAGACCAAAAACAGTTCATTTTGAACTATTTAGGCTGTGAAACTAGTTGAGATTGAAACATTGCATTTGCATTAGATGGGATAAGAATGAGATGAACTGCTATGTTGATTTGCTAAGGACTGCTTGAATTATTTAAATATTCCTAATGTTTTCATGTTTTATGGTAATGTCCATTGATTATGTAAGTTCACCCTTGCATTTTTTTGTGTTGCTGTGTGTGTGTATTATGATAATCATACGGTGGTACAAGAGCAGATGTGACAGAAAATACATCCACTCCTCATGATGGAGGGTGTAACATCCTTATTTTTGCTAAACAGTTAATTTGTTAGTGTAGTTATAAGTTAAAATATAGTTCTCAAATTTTTGGAGAACGTAGGGATATAATTAACATGAGATGCTTTAGAAAAAATTGTTAAGTATATTTTTAAGAAATTGTTTGTAATTTTTAATTTTAAAAATTTCAAATTTCAAAAAAAGTCCATTTGTACCGGTTAAAATTACTTTACGAGACTAAAAGTAGTATTTTATTTTAAAAAATTAAATTATATTCTGGTTAGAAACATTATTTGGAGTATAAAAATAAATTTTTAGTGATTATTAAGTTTTTGGATTTTTTGATTAGTTTTAAGTAAATTAGTTATACGCGTAAGTAGAAATTTGCATGTAAAAAGATTTTTTTTGGCACAAAAAAAGGGAGAAGTGTCAAAATTATTTTATAATTATGTTTAATATATTTCATAATTTTTTTAAATTTTGGAATTTTTATCTAATTGTTTCAATTAATTATAAAAAATTAGTAAAAATTCTATTATTATATTATTATTTTATTACTTTTTCCTATTTAATATAAGATCAATTCACTCAATTCAACTTTTTCTCTCTTGGCTACTGTGAAGTGTTCTTCTTCTTCTTTCAAAGGCTTTAAAATTTCTTTTGTTCTAATCTTTTGATTTTTCAAGTAAGTTCATAAAATTTTTTTACTATTCTGCCTATTTTCATCATTTTGAACACTTTGAACCGATTGAATTTTTTATTTTTCTCCCTCTTTTTGGGTGCTGGAACAATGGCATGATGGGTGAGATTTTGTCCAAAATTTTTGCTTCTAAATTGTGTTTTAGTTTGCTTAATCCTTCTATGGTTTATAATAGATGATTTTGATGTTTTTTGTTTTTCTAAAAATGTATTTGGGGGTTCAAAACCCTTGTTTTAAAGGTGCTATCTCAAGAGTGTAAGAAGGGAAAATAATTGTTTTTGATTACCTCTATACTCATATTATTTCATTTAAAGTATAAAAACAATTGTAGGACTCTTAAGCCACTTTTGTAAAAATTAGAAAGTGATAGTTTCAACCCACTAGTAGATGGGTGAATGATTAATGTGTCTTAACATTGATCGTGATTTTATGTATGATTATT
Source organism: Abrus pulchellus subsp. cantoniensis (assembly GCA_024086825.1). NCBI lineage: Eukaryota > Viridiplantae > Streptophyta > Magnoliopsida > Fabales > Fabaceae > Abrus > Abrus pulchellus. Next base: position 22,401,305 of record CM044056.1, read on the forward strand.
TGGTTAGGATCGCAATTTGAGAAGTGGTGGAAAGAAGACTTTATTGAGAAAAATTGGTATATACTTCAAGGGAAGGGGAGACATATCTATTTTCAAAAGTATAGTATAAAAACATTGGGAGAATGAATGTTTTATTCCTTGCTATGTATGTATAAATCATTTGAAGGCATTTATAATTATTACTATACTTAGTGTACAACTATTTGATATTCTTTCTTTTGAGATTGATTTTATGTGTGATGGGGTTTCTATGATAATTGTTTTATTAAATTTAATATAAATAATTGAGCTTGTGATAATGGTACATATTTGAGAATGATGGGTGTACGATAATTGATTGTCTGAGATACTTGAGGAATGAACTATCATTCATATGGAGTGAGCATATAGAATGTATGTTGAAAATTGAAAAGAATTGAAGACTTGTAAAATAAAGATGTTAAAAAAAAAAGAGGAAAGCTTTGAGGTAATATTTTATGGATTTTGAAAGTTTTGAAAAGTGTTTTAGAATTTGAGGAATGGAATTGTGACTACTTTTCTATTTAAGAAAATGATTTTTTTAATCTTTTTTAAATTTAGGTGGTTTGATTCAAAATTGTACCATTAAATTAATAATTTTCTTTATATTTAAAATAAATATATACATATATATATATGTATAATTTAAAGAATTTTAATTAATTTTAAAATATTATTTTAAATGAGTATTTTGAAATATGGTGATAATTGGAAAAAGGTATTTGAAAACCATTGGAGTGGCTGGAAAGTTGAGGAATGTGGTGGTGATGAGTCTCTGCTTAAAATCTGAAGTGTATTAGAATTTTTTGACTGTTTTGCAGAGAAAAAAATTTGAAAATATCTGAATTACAGAAAAAACTCTACCGTATTACCGGTAGAATTTTGAAACATATGTTGTTGTTGATTGAAAAAAAAAAAAGTTTAATACCTAATTAAAATACTGAAATTAGGTTCATGCATCATAAGCATGTGATGATGGTGATGTTGGATGGGAAGTATACGAAATCTAGGGGAGACTCCAGGTTAGTCTTGGAGATAGTCGGGTGTGATTGAGCCGAACAAAGACAGGGCTCGCAACCCTGTACTGTCAGTTCTCAATGCAAAATCAGACTATCCTGACAGAACCCGATGGATTCTTCGAATCAGTTGAGCTATACCTTTGAAACTATCTGATGAGATAGTTATGACCAAGAATGGTTGGTGGCAGTGAACTCCTGATCCTTCCCAGAAAGAAAGAAAAAAAATGGTTTGGGCCCACAAGCATGTGTCAGTATAGCAATTAACTATGTGATGCATAGAATCATACATGGCATATATATTATGTGTTGAGTTATTTGCTATGATGATTGTCAATATCTTGACGTGTTTTTTACTGTACTTTGTTTGAAATGGGTTTGTCTCACCCTTTTAGTTGCTATGTGTGCTGTATATGAATATGTTTAGAAAGTGAGGACACAGATGGCTTGACCACCTGATGAGAATCAAGGACGGCCCATTGAAGATAAAGACTTGAAGGCATTGGAAGGACTTCAAGGACTAATGACAAGAGCAAGGCTAAAAAGAATAAATGGAGACTTAGAAAATATTATTGCTGTCTTATTTAAAAGGGAGCTCAATTTAGAGTTAGAAAAGCCTAAGATAGTCAATTGCATATGCTTAAAGGATTTAAACTCTAATAAGTTTTATTAGGTTTTGTTATTATATTTATTTTAATATTAGTCATTACTTATTTTGAGTTTTTATTTAGGATAAAATCTTGTTATTTTATTTAGTTTATTTGAATTTAGGCTTGTTGGTACAAGAAGTCCATTAGGGTTAGCGTTAGTATTAGTTTACAAGCATTCGACATATATAAGTTCTTGTAAACACATTTTTAATAAGTTTTGAATACAATTTAAGATTGAACACTCTTGTGAGAGCGTGTGACTCTAGGTTCTTGAGTAAGCTAATTTTTTTTTATCTTATCAAGAGGCCAAGACTCTTGTGACAATCGTTCCTTAACTTATCAATCTTGCGATTGTGGCACCATTTTTCATCTCTATTCTATTTTCACTTTTTTTTATTAATTTTCTTCTTATTTTAATTCCTATTTATGCCCAAATAATTTCATTTTTATTGTGTGAAATCTAATTCAAGATCATTTAATTGGGCAACACAGTTTGTGGTTGTCATTACTATTGTACTAGTTCAGCGTTACAGTCAGATATGATCCTGAAGGAAGATGGGTGCATGATTGGGAGCAACAACAGTTCACCCATACTAGCACTATTACCTTTTTGTTAGATAGAAATGGGTCAGGACTGCGAGCATACCCTATCCCCATCAGGGTATCCATGAGACTCACTTTTCCATTTCCTCCTGGAATACAGTTTATGTGACCCCATGTCTCACCTCCTGTCCTTGTATTATCTCCCACGATATTACTTCTGAATTTTCTTAGATCTTTAGGGCCTTATGTAGCGCTTGTAGTACAACCCAATGTAGCGAACATACCTCTACCCAGACACATCTCTATCTAATCCACTTCTATTTCGACTTCCTCTAGTTCTTCTAACTCTCGAATTCCTCTCACTACTCAAACACCCCTATTGCTACTGGAAGGAAGAGGACTGCTTCTCATGCTAGACTTTCTCCTAGTCTTACCTCCTCTGAGTAGGAACCTAGTTGGAAAGGAGAGTAGGCTAGGGATGAGTAAAGGATAGTTTGTATATATATATAGGTATAATTACTAGTGATTGAGAGAATAGTGGGTGAAAATCCTTAATTGTTAACCTTTGGAGGAAATGGTATTTTTGATGATCATGGGTCTAGGGAGAAAACCTGTGAGGTCATTTTTTGTTATTGTTGTCTTTGATATCGTGACTCCACTTTATTTTGTATATAATTTAGTTATGTGTATATGTTTAGACGACTAGATGACTGTATATTTTGAGAGATGATATATATATACATATATATATATATTTGGAGAGCTGGTGCAGATGGTGTATTTGTTTTCTATTTATAAGAATAGACGTGCATTCATACATATGGCATTCTTATTGCTTGATTTATTTTACGATTATATTTATATTGATTGCGTAATAAATACTAAGGGTGTCACAGAAGGTCTGGCTATGGAATTTTGAAGTCACCACACTTCTCTTTTGGGAAAGATTGTGACTTTAGTCATTTTGTTAGTTTTGGTCTAGCCTATTTAGCTTTAGACTTCAAAAATGTAATTATTATTTATGGATTTGTATTTGAAGCTATATGTAGAGCAATTGCTGTAAATATGAATATGCTTACACAATTTTTGAAATGTATGGTAAAGGTCTTATGTTTTCATCATCACGTTGAATGTTGAATGTTGAAATTAAATTTCTAAAAATTTTACCCTTTGCATTATAATTGTTTTAATTTGTAAATAAATTCGTTCTAGAAGTAGTAATACATGTTCACCAGTCTTTTTATAAGAAGGGGTCGTGACATAGGACCTGCAAAGTTTTGCATAAAACTATTGGTTAGATTGCTACTCAAATAAGTTAGAATTACTATACCTTAAGTTCATATTATCTCTCTGACCAAGGTTGTATGTGTTGGAGAAAGGGTTGTAACTTTACTGTTTCTGCTGATAAGGTTTATTAGAAAAAGTTCCAACAACTCTCTCATTAGTCTCTTTCAGTTATGGACATTGATCTATTAGATGACTTGGAAGGAAGCAAATGCCACAAACATTGGCTGCTAGTGGCATGGTTTCTTGGGCCTTGTGGTGACCACAAGCTGATTGTCTGACCAATTATGTCAACTTTTCAATTTGGTTTTCCATCCTCTATTAGTTAGTATCAAAATTTTGCACTTCATTTACTCCTTTAGTTGAGACTATAGCTCTTGTGCCAAATTGTTGTGCATTAGTAACCATGTTAGCAATCAAATCTTTGGCTACAACAGGAGTTTTATCTACTAGTGCACCTCTAGAGGTAGTAACAATCATGGTTCTGTCCATTGGCAAGAGTCCTTCGTAAAAGTACTAAATTAAAAGCTATTCACTTATCTGGTGATGTAGGAAACTATCACACAACTTTTTCAATCTTTCCCAATACTCATGTAAAGTCTCATAATTAATCTGCCTAATGCCACTAATGTTTTTTCTTATAGTAGCAACTTTTGAGGCAAGAAAAAATTTCTCTCGAAAATTTTCTTCATGTCTTATCAGTAAGTAATAGAACTTGAGTGTAAGTAGTATAGTCATTCTTTGGCAAACTCATCCAGTGAAAAAGGAAAGGCGCTCAACTTGATGTGGTCTTCCTATATCCCATGCGACTTCATGGTTGAACATACTATGGGTGCATCTATTTTTTCTCTTTTATTTATTCTTTTGACAATTTTGAAAAACTCATTTATATTTATTATTATTTTTACAGATAGCGGATGAATTTTTAGAATTAGAGATAATACTCTATGAAAAAAAAGAGTGTTACCCATTGGAAAGAAATTTTCTTTTTAAGTTCCTAAGATATGTTCATGACTCTAGGATATAAGAAAAATTAGATTTTGGCATGTTCATTTGTAGGGAAGGTATATCTTAAAATTTTGAGTGTAAATCTAATCCAAACAATTTCCTTCAGTTTTGTTAAATGTTGATGTTCAGATTTGTCGGTCACTAGCTGTCTTGCAGTTCCAAAGACATTGTGGAAAGCGATTTAGTAGTTCTCCGTTATAGTAAATGGATAATGATTACAGGGACATATTATTATAATTATTATTTTATTAATTATGTATTATTGCCTACAAATTATTTACTTGGGAACAAGTCTTAAAATTATTTATTGATCATATAAAATTTATTATGATATGAATTTTATTAAATTATATGAATTTATTTGTAAAGTGTGAAAGAAGTAATATTTTAATTCTATTTTATGGTATTTAATTATGAGATGTATGCTTTAAGATTTTTATTATTAAAAATAAATTTAGTTTGTGTATGAGAATTTTCTGAGAAACTATATTAGAACCTCAAATGTTAGCGAAAATTATTCTTTAGAAGGAGAGTGTACTTGTTAGATGGAGCTATTAATATACGTAGAAGACTATCAACGAGGTAGAATTGTCCATATTGAGTTTAATTATGACATGATATACAGAGAGCTATCAATGCACATAAAGAAATAGTTGGTTATCTCTTAGATAGAGCTACCCCTAAGAGAGTGGTTGCCTTTAAAAGGAGAGGACCATCAACAAGGAATGAGTTAAAATTGCCTTAATCTGTAATTCTATCATGAATAACTCTTATTGTATAATATTGACACTTACTTTTATGATGTTATAGAAGACTATGATTATTTAATTTTGTTTATGCATACTTTATTATGGTACTAGTTATTCAAATGATATTTATATTCGATATAAATTTATAAACTGCTGATTATGACCTAACTTTTGAATGAATAATTAGAATGAATTTATTTTAAAATAATATGTTTTAAGTAAGTTCTATGATTGTAAATTATTTATGCATTACTTATTTTTCTTTCTTGTTTAATATAGTTGTTATGCCTTCATTACGTTTATGTAACCCTCCTCTTATTTATTTTCAATTTACAGATGATCAACGGATAGTACCACACATTGTTTTAGTAACCTTATTTCTTTTTTATTCTTATCATGTTTTGGACTTTTTGCAATTGTTAAGGAATTAGAATTTTAGTGTGGTTTTGAAATAGATGTTGCAATTTTAATATTTCAAATTTTATAATTCTATTAGTTTTAGTTTAGTTATAAATTGATTTTTACATGTTATTATATTTGAGATAATAAAAAAAAAAAAATAATTCTACTTGGTAAAATTTTCATATTAATTGTTTGAAAATCTTTGTTGGCTTGTGTTAGTTTCTAAATAAGCAAGCTTGTCAAGTAAAGTGATGTTTTTAGGTAACTTAGCTTGTGTGCTGGTCACAATTCAAATTTCGGGTCACGACATACTCCTTCAAAGCAAGGGAGGTTGAAAAGAAATTATACATTGACTGAGACTTTCACACTTTATTCCTTTGATGGGAATTACGTAGCAAACTCTAAAATACATAGAAGGCAATATATTGGATACAGGACAGGAATCAAGCACGCTACCCCACCACGTAAATAATATGCTTGCTGAAAATACTCTTGCATTTGTTGCAGCAAGCCCTAAGAAGTAATATCAGAGAAATTATTAGAACATAAAAGATACAGAGCTAAGGTTGAAAATGTATATTTTTGTTTGAATTACAACCACACACTGTTCACAATTGGAAATTATGAAATCATAATAGAAAAAGATAAAGATGATGATTATACTAGTTAGTAAATTAGCAATATGTCAAGCAAAACAAAGCCTGCCGATGTGTGTGATGTTAAATAGTAAAAATAAACAAATAAATAACTAAACAGTTTTTGAAGTTTTATCTGACTAAGTGGTTTCCTAACGTTATGGAAATCCAACAATTTTAGGAAGTCTTGAATATCCAGTATTTCTTCTTCAATAATGAGTCTTTCTATGTTAAAATTATAATTTGAAATTTTATATACCTACAATTCAAAATTGAGAATTAAAGTGGACATAAGTTGAAAAAAAGTAAACAACAGAAACCAGTTGACAAAAAAGGACATCAGCACCTTTATGATCACCACTAATCATATAGGATAATTTGTGGGATGTGTGCAATTTGGCGACTAACAATACTCCGTTCAGTTCGGCATTTCTTCAGTAAGAGGAAACAACACCTGACCTCAAAGATCTTTAAGTTAGTTAGACGAGTCATCCCTTCCGGCAGCGATGCCAAATTTGGGCAGAATAAGATTTTGACATGCTGAAGCGATGAGACGCTGCAAATCCAATCTGGCAAAGCCTTCAGGTTTTTACAATCACATATGGTGATTTGTTGCAGAGAGGGAAGGCAGTTGGTGTTGTCCTTAAAACCAGTCTCAAATTCATCACTTCCACACCTTTTAATTTGAAGAGACTCCAGAGCAGTCAGATTTTGCATCCAACCCTTTGGTAACGCTTTTATGTTCAGATCATTAGAAATGTCCAATTGTTTGACCGTGGAAAGAGGAGCAGCGGAGGAAGATGAGTCAAGTGAACATGTTGACACCCTTGTGTTCAGTGTTGCTATTAATGGCTCCACACTGCAATTTTCCAAATCAAGAACCTTAACTTCTGGAAAAGTTGGCATGCAAGTCAATCGTGGACAGTCAGAGACTTTTAGTTGAGAAAGATGAGGAAATGAATTCTTAGAATCATTGATATCATCTCCCCGCGTCCACCATCCCCTGAGATTCGGACAACTCCATAATGTGAGGCTCTCCAAAGAGGGGAAGAAGGTTACTGCGAAGCCATCTTCATAAAGATTTATGTATTCTAATTCATGGAGAGACTCTATACGAAGTGACTTCAGGAACGGGAGACGTTCCAACGGTGGGAGACAGCGACAATTACGAAACATGAAAAGAGAGATATGAACAACATTTGTGAGGAGTGAAAGCCAGTTTGGGAAAAGCACCCCTGGATAACACCTCACATTCAATTGTTTTAGATTACTATGGGGTTGAAGGTTTTTTAACAATTGGAAGCTGTCACTGTTACGGATGTCTCTAGAGATATACCAATCTAGAGTCAAGGATTGAAGGAAATTTTTTTCTTTTAAATTTACATCCTGTGATTCTAAAGCCACGTCTCCGACAGAATTTAGATGCTTAATTTCTAATTCTCCCCTTAGATTTAAGTCTTTCAATTCATTTAGTTTTCCATACTTTGTTTCTTGGCTATCTCCCACAACAAAGATTGATAAGAATTGCAATGAGCACAATTTTTCCAACCCAACTGGCATCCCACTCAAGGAGTAATCATCAGCAATATGAAGCCATCTCAAATTGACTAATTTTGTAACTACTTCTGAAAATGATTCTTCATCGCACTTTCTCACTTTTAATGTTTGGAGGAGAATAAGATTGCTTATAGATTTGGGAAAACTTATTCGACCTATCTCCAACTGAAATTCAAGATATCTTAGATGCTTGAATTTTCCAATTGAATCAGACAACTTGCAAAAGGAAGAGGGCAACATCTTCAAGACACGTAAATACTTGAAATTTGCAATAACAGATAAAAGTTCCTGCTCAGTGTAAGACCAGAAAATCAAAGTTCGCAGCCTGTTTGCATTCAACGAATCCAATAAATGAATGGCCCCAGATTCTAATGATACGTGCATGGGTCTACCTTCAACTTTTTCTGCCGTACTATCCAAGTAACAATAATCATTGCCAGCAACTACCGTTGCAAGATCATGCATTAAATCATGCATTTTGAAACTAATGATCTCACCATATTCACTTTTCACTGCATCCTGAAAGAATGAGTTCATAAAAAAAATTCTTATATATTCGTTACCAATATCTTCCATGTGTTGAGTCTTAATTGAAAGTTTGAGGTAACCCTGTGCCATCCATAACTGAATCAACTCATCTTTGTCAATTTTCCAATCTTTGGGATATAAAGAGCAATAAGCAAAGCATTGTCTCATTTCAGGTGACAAGTTTTGGTAACTGAGTTTTAGAATTGGCATGATACTGTCATGCTCTTCACACAAATTCCAGAAGTCACCGTATAAAACATCTTTCCATTCACTTTCTTCATTTTGTCCTCGTAAAAGGCCTCCCAGCGTTTTAACTGCTAATGGAACCCCTTTACAATTTTTTGCTATATCTTTCCCCATTGTTTCTAGATTTTGATTCACTCCTTTGTAACCATCCTCAAATGCAATGTTCTTCAATAAACTCCAAGATTCTTCTTCAGTCAAACCTTTCAAATAGAAAGTGCTAGCCGTCATTGTCTTTCCAACAATTTCACTTCGAGTCGTCACTAAAATCTTACTATCCTGAGCACCCCACAACAAGTAAGTTCTCAATTCAGCCCATTTTTTATGACTCTCATTCCAAACATCGTCCAGGACCAACAAATATTTTTTACCACTTAAGTTTTGACGAAGCCTATTTTGCAAGTTGTCTAATGATAACTTGTCTTCTATTTGGCCACCATTAACTGATTCTAATATTTTCTTCACAATAATTTTAACATCAAAGTTATCAGAGACACACACCCAGATTAGCTTTTCAAAAGAATTTTGTACTTCCAAGTCATTATACACCAATTGAGCAAGAGCTGTCTTCCCTAAACCACCAATGCCAACAATAGCAATCACAGAAACCTTTTGGTTTTCGTGTGGTTGTCTCAACAAACTTATAATCTCTGTTTTGCTATCGTCTCTTCCAATGATATCTGATTCTAACACAAAAGAACATGTTTCCCTCCATCCACTATCAGTTTGCTTAACCACCATAGATCGTGGGCGTAAATTCAATTTATACATGTCTTCCACTACAGCACAAAAACTTTCTCGTGTTTGTTTAATTTCTTCAGCCATTTGAATGGGAAAATCAATTCGATTTGAAGATGGAAAGGAATAAAGTACCTTGTTTACTTCTTTTCCTTGTCCTGGATCTAATTTGTGTGGCATAAATTCCATAGCAAGGTCATCTAAGAAGTCATCTGCAGCATGAAGTACTTCTTTGAACCTTCTGATCCAAACTCGCACACAAGCTTGTTCTTGTTTGTTGTCGGCATCAAGAAGCACATCATTGATGGATTCAATTGCGTTCTTGAGCTCTTCCAACTCTTCCGTCACACCATACCTCTGTCCAAATTCAAGAAAATCTACTGAAGCCAACCTGTGAATAAGATATGAAGTAACACCAGATGGAATTGACTCAATCATAATTAAAATGATTAAGAAAGACTATATAGAAGGGTGGTTGAACGAGAGGAAAGTTGAGCTTCAAATGTGTAAAAGTACTGGCATGTGCATCGAGGAAAAGGTAAAAATGCAATAACAATCTTAAAATTCAACTCTATCTGTTGAATCATGATTTGTTCACAGCTGGCTCAGCTACTTTAGTTAAACCATAATTTCCTCAAACCATAATAATGAGTATTTTGTAAATACAAATCTCACGTTAAATAAGGATATAAATAAAATTTAATAATTAATATTTAAAAATGATATTTGTTTCTTGTAATTTTAGGACAAGAGATAGAAAGTGACAATTGTAACTCCAAAATGTTTAAGATTTTTTATTAAAATATTATTATTAGTGTAATTAACTAATAGAAAAGAGTATTTTTTAAGCAAGAGGATTCCATATCACCTTGTTTGTCTTTGTTATGTATTGAGCGTATTAGTCCATTTGTATTAAAGATGAGGTTGAATCAAGGGATTTGGTTCCTTTTTCTTTTGGTTTCCTGGTTCTAAAATTTCTCACCTCATTTTTTGTGGAAAATATTCTTTTAATTACTAAAACTTCAATTGACCAAGCTATTAAAGTTAATCAGATTTTAAATAAATTTTATTTTGGCTCTGGTCAACGGGTTAACAGTCTTAAATCTAACCTTCCTTTTTTAATAATATGGATGAGGTGTTAGCTAATCAGATTAGTGTTGTTTTAGACTTTAGTAAAGTCAAATTTTGATTCCTATCTAGGTATTCCCGTACTCTCAGCCAGACCCAGCAACGAAGTGTATAATGGCTTAGTTGATAAAATTCGTAAGAAGCTATTCTTGTCCAAGACAGTCTAATGAGTATACCTGTTTATTATTTTCAAACTCATTTTATTCCTTCTACTATTTGTGAAGAAATTAATAAATTATAAGACAATTTATTTGGAGTTCTTGCGACATAAGAAATGTAATTTAATTGGTTGGTCTTCTATCTGTGCTTCCAATGAGGATGAGGTCTCGGTTTAAGAGATCTTCACACTCTGAATAAGGCTTATATAATGAAATTAGGTTATAGATTTATTAATTTCTCCAAGGCCCTATGGTCTCAAGTTTTTATTGTTATGTTTCAACTTCGGAAACCTATTGAGGGTAGAACTCATAAAATTTCAAATACTTGGAAGGTTATGGCCCAAATCTAGCCTAGATTCTGTAAATGCATTGATTGAAAAATTAGGGATGGGATATGTGCTAATTTCTGTGCTGATAATTGGAATCCTAGTTTTTGGTAATCTTTGGGACTTTGTTGTTTGTCCAATACCCATGTCTGAGATTGATTTTTCTGTCAATTTGTTGGCCTCTTCTGTCAATTTTTCTGCAAATGCTTTTGTTTGTAATAGAATTGATACCATAAGTTCTCCTAAAGTTGGGAAGGGGAGTGATATACCTGTGTGATCTTCATTACGAATGGACATTAATTTCTTTATTAAATCTGCTCATCTTGTACTGCATAAGGATAATTTTCCTCTTGGTTAGAGGAACGATTGCTTTAAAATGGCCTAGAAATGACATGACCCTCCAAAAATTAAATTATTTATTTAGAAAGTTGCTCATAATAAGTTATTAACAAATGAAGAAAGAATATATAAAGGTATTTTCCACTCTGATCTTTGCTCTGAGTGTCTTGCAGCACTAAAAAATGTATAAATATGGTAGTCTATATTTCTTAATTATTTTAATTAGTTTCATAGTATATTATCCACCTTAATTTGAATAAAAAAACATATAAAGATATAAATTATAAAATATAAATGTAAAAAATTATTTTTTGAAAAAAAATAATAATGGAGTAAGTGACACAACACACATTTTATGGGACTCACTTATAAATTTTTTTAACCTAATATAGTTATATTACTAACTTTATGTTATATAAGGTTTACATATATAATGTATAAATAAGGTAGTCTATATTTCTTAATTATTTTAATTCTTAGTATCGAAATTAATTTTTATTTTAAATATCTTAACCATCTTAAGATATAATTTTGGAGATTTTAGTGTGATAACAAGATTGGATAGGATAGCATGCATATAAATTTATAAATAAAGATTCATGGTAGAAAAAACACGACATGAGATAATAAAATTTAAAGGTTTAAAATATATTGAACTTTATTTTTGTAATTTAATAAGAATAATTTTTTTAATAAAATTTATCTTTTAATAAAATAAGAACCAATGAAAACTATAACGAAAGTGGTACTTTTAGAGAAGAAAACAGAAGGTATAAAAAAATTTAAACCTTATTTTGTAATATAATAAGAATAAATTTTTACATGACTATAATTTTATTTTGATTTAATCTAAAATATTATTCATTTGTTAATTTATTTCAACGTATTTAGAAGATAAAAAATTATTAAGAAAAATAAATACCTTCAATTTTAAAAAAATTCATGGCATAAGAAACACCATATGAAATTAAACAAAAAAAAAAAAAACATATTTGTTTTCATATTTAAACAAAAATATTGAGACAATAAAATTAAAAGAAGGTATAAAATAAATTGAACATTATTTTTTGTAATTTAATAAGAATCAAGTTTTTTAATATAAATTCTTTTAAACCGTTTGCTTTGCCTCAAATGTTTAAAAATGTAAACACTGAAAACAACACCATCAAACAAAATTTATTAAGTGCAGGAAAAGAAGAAAACAAAAACTAGAAAAATGAAAAAAAAAAAAAAAAAGAAGCCATTCTATAAAAATTATTGAACAGCAATAAAAGAGATAATATTCAATATGAAAATAAAATAAAAAAAAACTAAAAGATGTCAAATTCTAAAACAAACAGATGAACACTAAAACAGGGGAAAAAAACCTAAACTGTAAGCTGAGCACCCAAAAAACTAAAAAATCCATAATTATTGTATAAATTGAAGAAAGGGGCAAAAAGGAACCTGTGAATGAGATTAGAGGCAACAGCAAATGGAATGTGTTCCGCCATCCTTAGAATGATTGAGAAATCCTGAATATCTGATGAGGACGGAAATAGATCACTGTGCTATGTTTGAGATTGTCAATGGCCGCAGGAAACACATTATTGCTCTTATATATGCCCAGGACAGGGACACATTTGTAATTAGTTATGTTACATCGTTTCTAAGTCTTAATAGCCTCTAACACGTGTTACCCATTAATTAATTTAGCAATGAGTGCAATTGTTTCTGCAGTTAGATATAATAATAATTTAATCAAAGGTCGAGATTGATTACCGTGACCTGCTATTCTCGGTTCTGCCTGAGTTTGCTGTGTGGCAGTCGAGTTAAATTTTGGAAAATTAGAAAAAGTATAGTGGGGAATATTTTGTAAAAAGTATATTTTTAGAATTTATTATTAAAAAATATTCTATCATAATATTTTTTTAACCCATCATTCTTTCAGATAAGAATTTGAAGTATAATTATACGATAAAATAACAAGAAAATTTTTTATATTCTATTATTCAACATACAATAAAAATAAAATAAACCTTCAATATAATATTCCAATCAAATCCTTTATTTATTTATCTCAATAATAAATGGAATATTATCGATATCATTTGAAAGTTGATAATTAAATAATTAGTTTCATTAGGAGAAAAAAAAATACAAATATCTTTGAAGACTATGTTTTGATATTCTTATTTTAATTAAATGTCTCAATTTTTGTTATAATTGAGATCATCGAGGTAATTAATTTCCTTTTATAAAAAAAAATAAAACATAAAATTATAAAATATTATAAATTATCTAGAATGAAAAGTTTAGAAATTACATCTAGAAGAATATTTAGAGGATAAAAAGGATTTTCAGTCAAAAGTGTCAAACGAGTTAGTTTGTCAGTTTCTAACCTAATTTCTTGAACAACATGATACATGAGTATTATGTAAACTAGAATACACTTTAAGAGAGACCGATTTTGATTTCTTCATAATAATATTTATCACTTCTAAGCAATTAAAATCCAAAAGCATCTATGATAATTTTTTAATTTAGTCAAATGAATACTCCATAGTATTATTTTCAATTCGACACAAAGAGCACACTCCATTAGCATCAAAAGAAGAAAATTCAATTAGTCATTTACCTCTAAAATCTTGTATAATATTACCACAACTCATATTGTCCATCCTGCAACTATCATCCACATTAATTTTATAATATTTAAAAGATGGTGAATCTCATGATATTTCTAAAAAAAAGAAGTGAATTTGAGAGTTAACTTATTTGGAATTAGTATAGAACAATCCTTCTTAGATTTACTAATAAAACTCAAAACATGATAGATATTTCATTTCTCCTCATCAAAGAACATATTATTCCTTCAACGTCAAAACTACCAATAAATGAAAAAAAAAAAAGAAATATAATCTCTGCGCCGAGCTAAGGTAGCAATCCACATAAATCACATGCACAATACACTTAACTCTCAACACTCCTCTTGATTTTATCATAGTATTGTTTCGAGATAGGAATTTTTTTTTCTAAGTTACGAAGTCCTTATCAGACTAAGAGACCTAGGCTCTCAAACTGACAAAACTGAGGACTTAAAAAATTATCTAAGTCCTAAACTCCTCTTTATGGTTCCACTTTTCCAGGTGTTTTGGGAGATTTTTCCATACTAAGAAAACTATATTTCGAGGAAATCTGTTAGAGGAAGAGCCTCATTTTTTTATTGAAAAGAAGGCTTTATCCAAGGAGTTTTGGAAGATTTTGAGGAAAACAAAAACATAATTTTTGTTGAATAGATTGCATTTCGAGTGTTTTAGAGGTTTTTGTCAAAACCCTGATTACTCTCAAAACTGCTTGAAAAGACAAAACCAACAAAATATTCTAAGTCCAATAGTTCATGTCAAGAAGAACTACTTTTCATAGAGTTTCCAAGGGACTAGAGAAGCCCTATGTCGAAAAGATATTTCGATTTATTTTAGAGGATTTTTGTCAAGCGTCAGATTTCCCTCACAATAGCTTGAAAGATAGAAAGTGGCAGGAAAATAATCTAAGTCCACAGACTTGATGAAGCTCGCAGACTTCTTCTCAGAACTACTTGAAAAGATAGGAATTGACAAAATATTCTACGTCCTATAGTTCGTGTCGGGAAGAACTACTTTTCAAGGAGTTTTCAAGGGACAAAAGAAGCCCTATGTAGAAAAGACGTTTTGAGCTATTTTAGAGGTTTTGTCAAGCCTCATATTTCCCTTAGAATACCTCAAAAGATAGGAAATGGCAAGAAATAATCTAAGTCTACAGACCTGATGAAACTCCCAGACTTCCTCTTAAAACTACTCGAAAAGACAGGAAGAGATAGAAAATATTCTAAGTCCTCTAGTTCCTATCGAGAGAAACTACTTTCAAGGAATTCTAGAGGGTTCATAGAGATCTCATGTCGAAAAGATTACATTTTGAGTTGTTTTAGAGGTTTCTTTCAAAACCTGATTATCCTCAAAACCACTCGAAAAGATAGGAAGTGGTATAAATAATTTTACATCTACAAACCTAATTGAACTCTCAGACTTCCCTCAAAGTTGGTCAAAAACAAGAATAAGTAAAGAAAATTATTCTAAGTCTACAGGATTATATGAACCCTCAGAATTTTTCAAAAAATAAGAATGAGTAGGAGAAATATCCTTAGTCCACGAGACTGAACAAGCTCTCAGACTTCTCTCATGAAAAATAAAAATCAAGGAAAAAATTATTCTAAGTCCATGAGACCAAATGAGCTATAAGATTTCTCTCAAAATTGATCAAAAATTAGAAATGAAAAGAGAAATATTCGAAGTCCATAAAAGATAGGGCTCAGCAAATTGTTACAACTCAAAAACAGTTAGCAGCGGTTACTAGCAGTTATCATTAAGAGAAAGTTCAAGACACGAAGAAAGATTGTGGGCGATGACTATTATAAAGGATGTCACAGCCGACAGCACGATCATAATCAGTCGTAGATAATGGACAACAGTCGAAGGCAGTTATTAAGAAATTCCCGTGAAAGAAGGAGAATGGTAGTGGTTCCTTGTATTTAAATACTTCAAAGCTTCATTTTGCAAAGGACAACTTTTTGTACTCAGACATGCATCTAAAACTCTGCATGCTGAAATTCTGTACCTGAGCCAAACACCAACTACCAAGAGTCGTAAGACTATTGTTGTTCATTACTTAGAGTCGTACGTTTACGTTCCTACATTTATGTTTCTGCATTTAGTTTTCAACTCATCTTATGTTTTTTCTATTCTTGTAATTATGTTCATGCTCAATATATTTCTGTACACCTTTTGTGTTTAATTCAGTCCTATATCATTACTGTTCATTATTCCTACTTAATACTCTACTTCACAACAATCATTTGATATTTTTATCACAAACACACTAAAAGATTCTAAGATGATATAAATTCAGTCTCCATATTACTCTTAGATTATTTGTTTATAAATTTACAAGTTTTACCATAAACAAGTATTAATCATGTCCATCTTATTACAAAGATACTCAATTCTCATCATCCCATTATCTTTAAGTGCTTTTATGAAAATGTTAGCTATTTGTTCTCCGGTTCAACACGGTGAAATGCCTCACTTAAAAAAAAAAAAAGACAAAAATCACCCGAAATGAAAAGGGAATTGTAGCCCTGTCCTCCTTTTATCATCAATGTCCCTTTCTTCAAATTTATTTTGTTTGACGCAGTCGTTGACTCACTGCAATAAATAGCAAGACCATGTTTGATTTTTATTTTAAAAAATTATTTTTAAAAATAAAATATAATACAAATAAAATAAAATAGAAATCAAACATGCCCTGTTAAGAGTTTTCATGTTTGGGGAAAGGGTAGAAATTCAAGCAGAGCATACTCCTTCAAGCAGCATTAACAACGAGAGGTGGAGTTGTTGTTATACAAGGCAAATTCAACATATAAACACGCTTGCTCAAAATACGCTTGCATTTGTTCTATTCATCAAGCCCTGAAGTGTAGTATCAGATAAAATATTGAACATAAAAGATACGGAACTAAGGTTGAAAATATATTTTCGTTTGAAATATCACCACAAACAGTTTATAATTAAAAATTATGAAACCACAATAGAAAAAGACATGGATGAAGATGACTAAATTAGCAATATGCCAAGCAGAACAAAGTCTGCCAGTGTGTGTGACGTTAAATAGTTAAAAATGGGATAACTTTTCAGTTCTTAAAGTGCTACCTGATTAAGTTGTTATCAATATTATAAAAATCTAACAATTTAAAAAGTCTTTAATATCTATAATTTTTTTTTCTTATCCTTTGTATTTTTACCTGTAAATATAAAATAATAATTTTTTTTTTGCATAATTTGACATAGTGAAACTATAATTTAAGAATTTATCTTCAATTTAAAATTGTGAAGAAAGTCTAAATAAGTTATAAAATGTAAACAATTAAACTATACAAAACATTAATTATATTTTATATTTATGAAGTAAAAGGAACCTAAAATAATGTATATTTTAAAATCGGATTTGTAGTTTTTTTTTTAATTTCTGAAAAATCCGTCTATAAATCTGTCTGTAGTTGGTCCCGCCATTTGACATGAAACTATATAGATAGGAATTACAGACGAATTTTTCCGTCTGTAATTTGAAAATTAAGGGAAAATTAGGAGCGGGAGTTACAGATAGATTTTTTTTTCTATGAATATTAGCATTTTTAAGCGACTTTTCATGTTGCTATTTATAAACAGATTTTTCTGTCTGTAAATGGACTTGATGAGTTTACAGACAGAAAAATTCATCTGTAAATGGACATTTAAAATGCACTGTTTCATTAAACCATTTACAAACAGATTTTCTCGTCTGTAATGTCTGAAACCCATAAAACCGCGTCTCCCCTTCCCCTTCCTCATTTTTCATAAATCTCTCTTTCTCTCTCGCCTCTCTCTCTCTCTCTAGGAGCTCAGTTTTTTTTGCCTTTGTGAGTGATTGGAGTATCCGTTTGTTAATTTGCATCATTGTGTTCCTGGCACGATACTCTAACTTTTAATCGGTTTAATTTTTTTTTTATTTTTGATGTATTTTAGAGACTTAAAATTTCTAAGATAGAGTTGTAGGATTGGAGATTGTATGACTGGGGGGAAAGGCATAGAGGTCCTTCTTTGAACCTGATTATTGTGTGCTGTGATTGTTTGTGTTTGTGGAGTTTGTAGAATATGCATGTTGTGGAGTTACAAGGGGATATGCTCTAAAATGGTTTAGGATTGTGATGTGTTTGTGTTTTATGTATCGATTAATATATTGTTATATAATATATTAGTTATGTGTGGTGAAATTTTGATTTTTGTAAAAAAGTGGTAAATAAATGTAAGAAAATTGACATGTATTAGAGGAGATTCTGTTAAAATTTATATAAAAAATTTGTGCAATGTATAATTGAAGGTTGATACCACATTGTGTATTTGTATTAGGTTGATATAGTTCTTGATCCAGATGTTTCTTAGAAATCGTCAGTGGATGTATGATAAGTTACACCAAAGTCGAGGGGAATAAAACCAGAATTCTTTGAGGGTGTAAAGGAATTCATACGTGTCTGTTATAATTCGCAACAATTCATCACCAACCAAAAAGTTAGGTGTCTATGTTTTAAGTGCGAGTGTAGAAAGTTTTTGGATATTGATTCAATTAGATATGATTTGTATAAGTTTGGATTTAAACATGATTATTGGATATGGACTGAGCATGGGAAAGTAGTTAATGTAGAAAATCAAGTAGAAAATTCAAATATATTGCAATCAGGTGAGGATATAGGTAATGTAAGTTGGGAAGAAAGCAGTAGTCGTTATCAAGAAATGGTTTATGATGCTGTTGGTCCTCAATTTGGAATTTTTCGTGATTTCGAAACTGAACAAGAACCTAATGTAGAGGCTGTAAAGTTTTATAATGTTTTGGAAGTAGCAAATAAGCCTTTATGGGATGGGTGTGTGCATTTAGAGTTGTCTTTAACTGTCAGAATATTAAGCATAAAGTCAATAGGCAATCAAAGTCAGAGTTCATTTGATCAATGAGCTACATTAATTAGTAAGCTTAGTCCCCAACCTGACTCCATCCCAAAAAACTTTTACCAAGCAACAAAATTAGTTTCCAAACTTGGAACTAAAGAAGTCCAAATTGATTATTATTTGAAAGGTTGCATGTTGTATTACAAAGATGATGCTATTTTGACCAATTGCAAATTCTGTGGAGAGCCTAGGTTTTAAACCAAGAAGAGGTGGTAGAAGTGGTAAACATAAAGATGTACCACAAACTAGAATGCATTATTTGCCTTTGATTCTTAGGCTAAAAAGGTTGTATGCGTCTATGAGTTCAGCTGACGTGCAATGCTGAAAATAAAAGGAGTGATGGGATAATGACTCATCCATCTCATGGTGAGGCTTGACAACATTTTGATCAAGTGTATCCTGAGTTTGCATTTGATCTTAGAAATGTAAGATTAGGTTTATGTGCTGATGGGTTTGCTCCAAACAATCAATTTAATAAACCATATTCTTGTTGGCCTATTGTGGTTACACCTTTTAATCTTCCTCCTAAAATGAGCATGAAAAATCCATATTTATTCTTGACTTGTATAATTCCTGGTCTAGAAAATCTAAAGGCTAAAATTAATGTATATCTTCAACCTTTGATTGATGAGTTGAAAGAGTTATGGTGTGAAGGTGTAGTAACTTATGACCTATCAAGGAAGCAAAATTTTAATATGAAGGTAGCACTGATGTGGACGATAAATGATTTTCCTGCTTATGAAATATTGTCTGGATGGATGACTCAAAGGAAATTAGCATGGCCAATTTGTATGGAGGATACAAAGGCATTTACTTTAAAACATGGAGGAAAAAATTCATGGTTTGATTGCCATATGAGATTTTTAGATCTGGAACATCCTTATAGGCGTCAAGCCTACAAATTTAGGAAAGCAACTGTTGAGAATGAGGACCCTCTCGTCTATTTAAATGGTCATCAAGTATGGGATAGAGTTAGACACTTGCCAAAAATAACAGAAGTAGGAAAATCCATTAGGTTTCCTGGTTATAGGATGACACATAATTGGACCAAACAAAGCATATTCTGAGAGCTCCTATATTGGAAGGATAACTTAGTTCGTCATTGTTTAGATGTGATGCATGTGGAAAAAAATATATTTGACAATATCATGAATACTGTAATGGACATTGATCAAACTAAAGATATTGTCAAGGCAAGGCAAGATTTAGAAGAATATTGTAGGCATCCATAATTGAGGTTAGAACAACTTACAGATGGTCGATGGTCAAAGCCAAAGGCAAGTTACACTCTGACTTTACCATAAAGACAAGATGTGTGTAAGTGGGTGAAGGACTTTTCGATCGTTGTGTGAATGTTGAACAAGGAAGATTTTTTGGAATGAAAAGTCATGATTGTCACATATTCATGGAGTGTCTTCTACTTGCTGTATTTAGGGAACTACCTGACCATGTTTGGAAGTCATTGAATGAGTTAAGTGAGTACTTTAGGGACCTGTGTTCACCTACTTTCAGGGTTGAAGATCTATTAGTTATTGAGAAAAATATTCCTGTGATTTTGTGCAAATTAAAGAGAATACTTCCCCTTGGTTTCTTTGCCTCCATGGAACACTTGCCTATACACTTAGCATATGAAGCACGTGTATGTGGACCATTACAATACAGGTGGATGTATCCGTTTGAATGAGAAATTGGAGGGTTCAAAAGGATTGTGAAAAATAGAGCTCAAGTGGAAGGATACATATGCCAGGCATATATATCAAAGGAGACATCAAATTTTTGCATATACTATTTTGAACCTCATATTCAATCTAGGAGAACTTGGGTTGGTCGAAATGATGATGGGGGAGAAAGTAGTAATGAGCTAACTCTATCTATATTCAACCAACCAGGTCGTGTATCTGGGAAATGTGAAGAACGATGGATCTTAGGTGATGAATCAGATGCCGCACACTTGCACATCTTATTAAATTGTGATGAAGTTCAACCATTCAGAACGTAAGTGACTTATGATTGCTTTAATGACTTTTTCCGATCATGGTAATTCAAATCTAATTAATGATGTTGCAATGTTTACAAATATTTTGTACAATTATATGGTCACGAATCCCTTAATCAATTTCCATCATGGTTCAAAAGTCATGTACGTCGTGAAATTTCTCTAACAATTTAGTTATCGTCTTTTTAATATTATTCTGTATTCAATCATTTGACATATTTAATGGTATGTGTAGGTGCGTGATCCTAATAATGGTATCACAAATCTTGACTTATATAACTTGTCCAGAGGTCCCAAAAATAAAGCATATTGTTGGCCAATTTACTTTGTTAATGGATATAAATTCCAAACCGTTGAATCATGTAAAGGGAGAAAAATAGATAATAGTGGGGTTAGTATGAGAGGAAATTCAAGTGATGGTGATTGTGATTGGTATGAAAAACTTCATGAATTAGTTGAACTTGAATATGCTGGTGAAACCATAAAAAGGATTGTCTTATTTAAGTGTAAATGGTTTGATCCAACACGCTCAATAGACACTTTTTGTTTGTCTATAAATCCGTCTGTAATTTCAAAAATTATTTGTAATGGTTTAAAAATCCGTCTATATATATAGGTTTTTTAGTAATGAAATACTTGAGAAGGTACTAGAAGGACTTTAAAGATCAATAATAAAAGTAGACAACAAAGAAAAGGAAAATATAACGAGATGATTACTGGTCTATTTAATAGTAAGCTCAATTTAGAGTTAGAAGAATCCAAAGTAATTAATTGAATATGTTTAGAAAATTTGAATTCTAATGTATTTTATTAGGATTTAATTATTATATTTAGTTTATTTATTTTAATATTAATCATTACTTTGAGTTTTTATTTGTAATAAAACTTATTTTATTTATTTAATTAATTAATTTAAATTTAGGCTTATAGTACAAGAAGCCTATTAGGGTTGTATGTGTATTGATTTATAAGCATTAGATATATATAAGTTATTATAAACACAATTTTAATTAGTTTTAAATGCAGCACGTGACTTTAGGTTATTGAGAGAGTCAATTTTTCCTTGATATTGTCAAGAGGTCAAGACTCATGTCATAATCATTTATTTGACTTATCAGTCTTGTAATTTTGGCATCATCTTCTATCTCTATTCCTTTTTTTTTTCCTTTATTATTTTCTTTTTATTTTAATTTTTTTTACTCTAATAATTCTATTTTTTATCGCATGTAATTCAATTTAAGATTGTTCAATTCAGCAATATAGATCATGATTGTCATCCATTATAAACAAACCACAAGTGAATTCCAAGAGAATCAAACAAATATTTTGAATTAAATAAATAGAAAGAGAGAAGATGAATCAACTCAATTTCAAATTATGTTTTTTTTTCTTTTTAAGTTTTTCTTCAATAGGTAGTTAATAGTAAATATAATCATGGATCAAATTTAATGTAAAACTTACAATGATAAAAAGTAGTAGCTTCTATGTTACCCTTAATGCTAAGGTGCATGTTAGATGGTAATTAGAAAATATATTGAACATAAGGATTAATAATAACATAGTAACTATAAAATATGAGCACAATGTAAACACAATCCAATTTGTATTAGGCAGCATTAGATCAATTTTAAGGAACAAACTAAGTTCGTAGGTTCTTATGACTTCTTCTAGGCAAATGATGTGACCATTCCAATGGTTAAGACAATATTAGGACCAACTCCAATCGATGCACTCACAGTAGCAAAATTCAACTCAACTCATGTAACTTTACTTGCATCAAATAACATTGGTTAATCTCTAGCCAATAAATCATTAGTCTATCACTAACAACTTAATGCACAAGAGCATTAAAGAAAGAAAAAAATTATTACATTGCATTGTTTAACCAATATATTTGAAATTGTGTAATGAAAAACATGATATACAAAACTTGAATGTTAATTAATAACTTGATTGAACTTCTCTTAAACCTACAAATCTTGAAGTGTTGTTTTGCTAATGACAAAGCACATTACCTTAAGTCATAAATAATTGAACTTCTAATAAAATTTTACTAATTAAGCAATAACAATAATGTAGTAATATCTCAGAGCAGTTGGATATGTGCTACTAGATCAAACAAATCCAATGAATTCTATGAAAAAATAAATTAAAGTCTCTTTGACCAAACAATTCGAAATTTGATTCATACCCCTCCCATTTCTCTAATAACATTTTTCAATTACAACATAAAACAGAGTAAAACTATGCATTCTCTGCGTTGTAATTCCAAAAGACTTACTATAAAAAAAAAATCAAACATTTTGATGACCAAGTGAACTAAAGAAAGGTCACTCTTTAGGCAGAAGCAAGATGATAGTAAAAAAAAAAAGGGTAGAGAAAAAATGATAACATATTTTCTCGTGTAGAGTCCCAATCGCACATTATTGACAGCATATTCTCAAAGGGCAAGTATACCCATCGAAAAGTAATAAAGAGTTCTTAAATTAAGTTTCCGAAATATCATTCCATAAGGATTGTTTTTCAATTACTAAGAATTTCCTAATTCAATTGTTTAAGCTTCAAAGATATGAGATTAATTAAAACAAGAATTTATAAAATTAATTATAAACTAAGAACAAAGAATACAATGCACGTTTTGGTTAAACTTACCGGAGAGGAACCTAGGACATATGGGTTTTCTCATTCAATCTTTTATGTTATTTTTCTATTTAACTCTAAATTCGATTTCCTTGTGATTACTAATCATTCATATGAATACTATTAATACCTAATGGTCATGCAATATTAATATTCTTTTCTCTAAATTAACATCCCCAATGGTCATGCAAGACATCAATTTGAGAAAGCTTACGGAACCTATGAACTTGTTAATTTAATAATGATTAGAAGAGAAAGATTGGTTTGGTTCACCTAATCCTTTATCTCGTTTTATCCTATAAATCTATTAATTAATCGAGGTACGGTCACCTGACGATATAATTAATTAGGATTAAGAGAGAAGTACAATAGGATAAAATCTAATCACGAAACAAAAATCAAATTTAGATTCAAACGTCAAAACTCCATAAATTCATGAACAATAGTTCCCATAGCCCTAGCTATGGACTTAGTTACTCATGCTAAAGAAAAGAACTAAAACAATCATAAATAAACCCATAATCAAAACAAATATCAAACTAGAGTATGAGATATATTCCCGGTCTTCAAGTTCGATCACTTAAAGCTACAAGTCTCGCCAAGCATGTGTTAAGGATTCCTGTGCAAGAGAGACGAGATGAGATGTATTCTAGAGTAAAAGCCAAGATGTAAAAATGGTCCTTTACGATGCCTGAGATTTCTTTTTAGTAGGGTTTGAAAACCCTAAAGACTCTTGACAATTGGGCTTCTCATAGATGAGCACGGCCGTGCAAGGCCTTAAGCACGACCGTATATGGGCTCGAAGCACCCCGTGCTTGTTGGAAGGGTCTGGGCGTGCTGACTGCTGTGAAGCTCTAATGTTCCATCAATTTGGGCCCTAAATGCTCCCAACATCCACTTGTGGCTTTTTTATACCAAACTGCATAGTTAATATATAAATTAGTGTAAAACTCAAATAAAATAAAAGTCAAATATGATTATATGGACTGTAAAATAGGGTTTAATTACAGACTAAATAACATGCATATTTTCTCTTGTAGAGTCCTAATCGCACATTGTTGACAGCATCCATTTCACTTTCTTCAATTTGGTCTTCTAAAGATTAGTTTTTATTAGAACTTTTCACATTACCTAACTCCCATAAGCCTTGAAATGAATAATAAAAAGAACTATGCATAGTATGACCCCAATACAAAATTTGCCTATACTAATAGCTCAACTATTATAATCTTAATAAATTGGGATTAATTACAGGATTTTGAATAGTTTGGTTCAAAAGGAAAGTTGAAAGAACATCTAATTATGATATAAGTACTCATAACATACCTTCAGGTCCCTTTTACCATTCTTTGTAGAAAATATATAACTTACAAACAACTACTATAAAATTGGGTGCTTTTATATATTTCATTTACCAAGTTACGAACCTACATCTGAACAATGCACTAGTATCAACTCTATACTATCCTAAATCACTAATCAAGGTAATCTAGATTATAAATCTTAAATTACCTGATATTATAGAAGAATTTCCTTTCTTGATTATAAATCTTAAAATCTTAAGCTTTTAGAAGAGAAAAACATGGATACTAAATAGGATACCTTCTATTTTGAGAACTGAAATGGGAGTTGGCTATTAAATAATGTATGAATGCCTCTTACTTTTTTCACATATCTAATAATAAAAAATGGTAGATCTTAAAAATAATTTATATAATTTAACACTTTAGAGTAGAGTTGCTATAAAATAACTAAATGAATGTGACTAACAAGTCATCAAAATCTGAAATCAAAATGGAAGAATAAGAAGCATGATTGTTTCTACTGTAATAAATATTTTCAATCCAGGAAAACATTATTAAGAGCTACAACAACAACTAGAATAATTCTTTGTATAAAAGAGGCACTTAATGTAATGCCTAAATTTTGGTAATATTAATTATTCGATGAAGAAGTTTGCTTCAAAGAAATCAACCAAAGTATGAATGACTGGACCATTCTATAAATCCCTCAGGACACATTATATGTTCCTGAAGAACACTCAAAGAAAAACAGTTTTGATTACATTATTAAAACTGTTGAGAACAACATTCCTTTAGGGAAAGATTTAGGAGAAGAATTTCATCTCCTGTGCAAATCTTCTATCAATGAGCACAAGCGTAAATACAAATACCTCCACATAGGATGTGTACAGGTAGCCATAAAACCTCTCATAGACATAGGAATAGATGCTGCTATCCTCATGTGTCTTAGAGATGCTCGTCATAATGACTTTAACGACTTTCTTATAGGCACTGTCGAAACCAGTCTAGGCCAAGGACCAATTTATTTTAATTGTTTTCCTAACAAAACAATGAGTCTTTTAGATGATCATATTATTGACTCTCTGTTCCTCAATGTTTGCTTTCATGGGTTAAACATGAAAGAGGGATCTATTCCTGCAGCTGTAATCTATAGGATTCAGTACAAAGCCATGAACTCTTGTGCTTCTCGTGTCCTTCTAAAACCCTAAAGAGGTGAGACTACTTTGTTTATCATTGATATGACAAAGGCTAATGTGTCTCTCCCTAGGATAATCAAATGGGATGAAGTCTCCCTTCTCGAGAAATGAGTCTTGGACAAAGCTTCGCCTAGTGTCCCTAGGCCTGCTCCTCAAATCGAAAACATTTCTCAGGACAATTCTGGAAAAGTTGAAATAACCTTTGATAGGAGAAACTCCTTCTTTTCTAGAGTTGATGCTTATAGAGGACATTCTAGTTTTGCCTCTGCTAGGAGATCTTTCTCTTACAGGTCTCAATCTTCTAGGTCTGATATTCCTAGGTCCATTAACCATGACCCTTCTATAAACTTACAGGGTCTGGACACTTCTTCTAGGATTCCCAGAAATGTCTACCAAACTTCTTAAAAAGAAGAAGAGAATCAGAGTATCCAATCTCCAACCTACTCCTCCCTTAATGAGTCTTATAATGTTATCTCATAAATTCATTATTGATAAGGAAACCCTTAGGAAAGATTTCTACTCTGAGGAATGGAAACCTCAAAGAGAGTGGTTCTTTCAGAATTACAGGGAAAAAGATAGGTCCATATCCAAGAGGAATTCTATCAATTTCTCGAAAAGGTCAAACAGAATATTCCATTCTTTGACTGGTATCATGCTTATACCATTCACAATAATGTTGATTATCCTTGGCAAGAGGACGTTATTAGCACTTTCTCTGCAAATGTTATATCCTGGCAGATAAAAGATGGACAAATAGTTCAAAGTGATTTGCCACCCACTATCTAATACCAATTACCAAATTTGAAAGACAAAAGCGGTAATCCTGTTACTGCTACTCCTTTCAAAACCAAAAATCCTGATGAGGCCATAACCCCCAACGACATCCAAGGCCTCATGGAACATGCCAATTATACCAATAAATATCTCCAAATTTTAGGAGAAAAGGTCTCTGACAAAACTGTTAAACCAAAAATTGAAGAAATAGCTTCTTCATCTAACCTCAACTAAAAAAGCCTTTGTTTAAACCATTTAAGATTAGTACCAAAGCTAAGCAAAAAATCTTAGAACTTAGACAAAGGGAAAAAACCAGAGTGAATGAGGACAACCAAAATGAATTGCTTAGTAAAATTACTAGTCTTCTTACTACTGTCCCTGACACTCCTCAAGCTTCTGAAGAATCTAGTGCCAAACCAAGAACAGGTGTAACTTGTTACAACTGTGGAAAACCAGGCCATATCAGAAAATACTGTAGGCTAAAAAAGAAAATTAGTAACCTTAATCTTGAGCCTTCCATAGAAGACCAGATTAACAACCTCCTTATTGAATCCTCCAATGAAGATTTTGTTAAAGAATCTGAAGATGATGTCAACCAAATCCAAAATGATGATCAAATTTCTTCTTCTGATAGTGATGATACTCCAGAAGTAAATGTTTTAACAAAAGAACAGGATCTTCTTTTCGAAGCTATAAGCTCTATTTCTGATCTTCAAGAAAGAAAAGAATTTCTTAACAAGTTCAAAGAAGTTTTAGAAATTAAACCTAAACCTAAAGAATATTTTACTACAAACAAGTTTGACATTACAAATATTTTTAAGAGATTAGAAAAGAATTCTAATATTAAACCAACCACTATTCAGGATCTCCAGATTGAGATTAACAATCTTAAGAAAGAGATCAGGGAGATTAAAGAACAACAGCAAATTCATCAAGTTATTCTTTCCCAATTAGATGACGAATCTGACATTGAGAAAGAAGAACTTCTTGAAGAAAAAGATTCTGAAAAGGTCGATTCTGGAAATATAGAAGAAACCTTTATGTGTTTAATCAACAAAGTCAAAATTCAAAAATTTTATATTAATATCAGAATCATTATTGATGATTTTGCTCTTGATACTTTAGCCCTCTTTGACACAGGTGCTAATTCAAACTGTATTTTAGAAGGGTTAATCCCTACAAAATATTTTGAAAAAACTTCTGAAAAACTCAGCACTGCTAGTGGTTCAAAACTTAAAATTAATTATAAGCTTTCCAAAGCCGTGATTGAAAACCAAGGGCTTAAGATTGAAACAAACTTTCTCCTGGTAAAAAATCTAAAAAATGAAGTTATTTTGGGAACACCTTTTATAAAAGCCCTTTTTCCTTTACAAATTTCGAAAGATGGGATTTCCACTCATCATTTAGGAAAACAAATAACTTTCAAATTTTCAAATAAACCATTTACAAAAAATATTAATTCTATTCAGAACAAGATCAACCAAATTAATTTTTTAAAAGAAGAAGTTTCTTTTGCTAATATTGAAAAACAACTACAAAATCCTTCACTCCAGAAGAAAATTCAATCCCTTTTAGATAACATACAATCTTCCATATGCTCTGACTTACCCAGTGCATTTTGGAATAGGAAGAAACATATTGTTAGCCTTCCTTATGAGTCAGGTTTTAGGGACAACCAAATTCCTACCAAGGCTAGACCCATCCAGATGAATGAAGAACTCCTTCATTACTGCCAAAAAGAGATTAAAGATCTCTTAGATAAAAAACTTATTAGAAAAAGTAAGAGTCCTTGGTAGTGTTCTGCCTTTTATGTTAATAAACCTGCAGAAATAGAGAGAGTCACTCCCAGACTCGTCATTAATTACAAACCACTTAACCAAGCTCTCTAGTGGATTAGGCATCCCATTCCCAACAAAAAAGATCTTCTTAACAGACTAAACTCTGCTAAGATCTTTTCAAAATTTAATATGAAATCTGGCTTTTGGCAAATCCAAATTTGTGAAAAAGATAGGTATAAGACTGCCTTCACTGTCCCCTTTGGACATTACGAATGGAATGTCATGCCATTTGGTTTGAAAAATGCCCCTTTTGAATTTCAGAAAATCATGAATGATATCTTCAATCCTTATTCAAAATTCTTCATTGTCTATATTGACTTTCCCATTCCATTGATCAACATTTTAAACATATAAGTGTTTTTATCAATGTTATTAAACAAAACGGACTTGCTGTTTCAAAGTCCAAAATAAATCTTTTTCAAACCAATATTAGATTTCTTGGTCATAATATTCATCAAGGAACTATTATCCCTATCAGCAGATCTATTGAATTCGCTGATAAATTTCCTGATAGAATCCTAGACAAAACCCAATTGCAAAGATTTTTAGGATGTCTTAATTATGTAGGTGATTTTATTCCTCACCTCAACAATATCATTAAGCCTTTACATGATAGGCTTAAAAAGAATCCTCCTTCTTGGACTGATGTTCATACCAACGTTGTCAAAGAAATAAAAAATAGAGTCAGAAGAATAAACTGCCTCTATCTCCCCGTTCCTCAAGCTTTTAAAATTGTTGAAACCGATGCTTCTGACATAGGTTATGGTGGCATCCTCAAACAGAAAATTGAGTCTCATGAACATATCATTACATATACTTCAAAACATTGGAATTCTGCACAACATAATTATTCAACTGTTAAAAAGAAAGTTTTAGCAATTGTTTTGTGCGTCTCAAAATTTCAATCAGATTTACTAAATCAAAAATTTCTTATTAGAGTAGACTGCAAGTCTGCTAAAGAAATTTTACAAAAGGATGTTAAAAATCTTGCCTCAAAACAAATTTTTGCAAGATGGCAAGCAATCTTAAGTGTTTTTGATTTTGATATTGAATATCTCAAAGGCACCTCCAATTCCCTTCCTGATTATCTTACACGTGAATTTTTACAGAACAAAGAGAATGCCTAGAAAGGCAATAACCCCATCTAGGGGTGGAACTTCTCAAGGAGGAAGGGTAAAACTTTCCCTTGCTCTAAACAAAGCAAAATCACAACAGTCTGCTTCGGCAGGTTCAAATTCCAGTTCTGGGTCATCCACCCCAATTGAGTCATCGACTCAAAAGGCAATCCAAATTGTTGAGTCATCAACTCAGCAGTCTGGAACTCCAAAAGAATCCTCCAAAAAGACTGATTCTTCTATAAAAACTACTAAACAAACCAAAGTAGACTATGCTCTACCAATCAGCACACTCTTGGTTGTCCAACAAGGAAGCTTAAGTAACTTACCGAAAAAATCATGGGCAGATATTGCTTTTGAAGAAGACATGAAAATAGATTTAGCAAGCCTAAATACCATAATCCAGTCATATAACCAATCCCAGAAGAACATTACCAATCCAGAAAAAATAGAAGGTATACTTAACCTCCAAAAAGAAAAACACAAGCCCTCAAACCCGAACCATTATGTGGCAAAAGGAAAATTTTCCTCAGTCATACAAATGGAACCTGAGTTCTGGGACAAAAATCCCTATAAAGCTATTACCAAAGTCTTCCCACCTAGATTCTATTTTAGGCCTTATGCAGTTAATAAGACCAGACAATTCTATGAATTTATCCTAGTGGATTCAGACTCTGTTTCCATTAAGCATTACAAAGATAAAAAAGATCCAACCATTATAACTCACTCCACAATCCAAATCTTAAAAGTCTTAACACCAAAGGCTTTTGGGAAAAATCTTAACTCCTATAAAAAGTTTTCCCAACCATTCGACCCAGTAGGATATAATTACTGGGATTACATTGATGCTTGGACAAGAAGTTTCTGGTTTCAGAATAAGCTCAACTGACATTCTTGGTTGATATACTTCAAAAAGAATCAGAGATATGACTTTCCAAACTGGTTTCTCCAATGGTGGGACTATTTCGGACCCATTGAAGATATCCTTCCTACACCAGTTAAGGAAGGATACAAAATGTACAAAAGCAGATATCTGAAAGAATCAAGAATTCCTGTAGATTTAAAATATTTTTCTGACTTTGCTTTAGCATGGGTATTCTCACGGCAATATCGATATGGGAAAATAGAAAATGAAGAAACTCTCCCTCTGCTCCACAGGTATTCCTTTGTGAAGTGGTGGAACCAATTCAATGTTGACCATGCTGGTCCTGAAGGTGTTGCTGAATATTTTGGAAAAAATCCAAAATTGTTAAATCTGGCTGATCCAGCAACATTCCAATTTCTTAATCAGAAATCAAAAATTGCAGCCTTTTTATCAAGTTGTGATTCAAAAGAAACAATGAAGAAAAATTTACAAGATGTTCTTCTACTTTTACAAAGCCAAGAAGAAGGAGAATCATCCACAAAGCACAATCCCGAAGAAATGAATCAAAATGAAGACGATTGCTTCGGAATTAATATCCAAGAACTTTAACCTGTACTGTAGAAATAGTTCCAGTTATCAACCAGAACTGTAGAAATAGTACTTTATTTTTTCTATAAAAGGAGTCCTCGACCATGATGTGAGGCACCCTTTCATTTAGCAATCTTAGAGAGATAATAGAGAGAGAAGCTCAGAGGGATACAATCCTTTGTAAGCCTTCCCTCTTTGAGATCTTTTAATAAAAAGTTTGCTGTTTCAAATTATTTTCTCTCTTCTCCCTCAGCCGGTTCTGTTCGGATTACCGTCGTCCGACTTTCTTCTCTCCTCCCCCCACTAGATCTGTGCTGGTTATACCGCCGTTCTAGTTTCTATGTATTAACTTTATTTACATTCTGCATCTATCATTTCTGTTACTTTATTAGTAGTCTTGCTACTGCCTACTTTCCTTTGAGTCTGTTTTATTCTGTTCTTCTTTCCTTGATCCACTTCGGGTTATCTGGTGTATATATATATATATATATATATGATTGTTTGGTGCCATGAGTGCATCAGTGACAAATTGAAATGAAAATGTTGTTTATATGTACTTTGTGTTAAGTATAGGCAAGGTGAGACTTTATGATAGTTGTGTATTGAGTAGTGTAGAAT
Source organism: Abrus pulchellus subsp. cantoniensis (assembly GCA_024086825.1). Classification (NCBI taxonomy): domain Eukaryota; kingdom Viridiplantae; phylum Streptophyta; class Magnoliopsida; order Fabales; family Fabaceae; genus Abrus; species Abrus pulchellus. Next base: position 22,433,111 of record CM044056.1, read on the forward strand.
ACTCATCCTTACATTTATTTTTCAGGTAATCAAGACGATCAACACCAGACTCAGTGAAGGGACAGATGAACTGTTATAGTCCTGTAGCAGTTATTTGATGTTAATTTGTAACTCTTCTCTTATTTCGAAATATCTTATGAAAATTTGGTTATTCGAATTTGCAAAATTATTATTTAATTGAAATTAAATTTAAGGTGTTACAATTTTGGTATTAGAGCAGTTCATCCAAATCGGATTGAGGTAATCGACTGAAGCATCCAAGATAAGTGTTGATTGTTTTGTTTGCCTGAATTATAAATGTATTATTGATCTGATATGCTGGACTGTGACTGTTATGTTGTGTAGCTTAGATTATGGTTGGTAGAGGTAGAGGTAGAGGTAGAGGAGCTAGAGGCTCCAATGACCTCATAGAACGCATGGCTCAGATTTTGGAAGGGCACAATCAAGGCAGAGAGCAGGCTGAGTATCAAGGGTTATTTGCCTTCACTAGGCATAATCCTCCAAAGTTTGAGGGTGGCTTCAACCCCGAAGGAACTCAATGGTGGGTGGCTGATGTGGGGAAGATCTTCAATGCAATGAGGTGTTGTGAGGAGAACAAGGTTGCCTATGCCACCTACTTGCTGTGTGGGGAGGCTGAGGACAGGTGGAGGTTTGTCGGTCAAACCCTACCACAGGAAGATGGCTATATTCAGTGGGAAGCATTCAAGACCATCTTCCGAGGGAACTACTTTTCCCGAGACTTAAGGAAGTAGAAAACTAGGGAGTACCTTGAACTGAAGCAAGGAAGTATGACTATGGGGGAATATGTAGCTAAGTTCTAGGAGCTGATGAAGTACTGACCTCATTATCAGCATGGTGATAGAGAGGAGGATTTGTGTGCTCAGTTTGAGCATGGATTGAGGCTGGACATTCGAGCTGCGGTCAGTGTGTTTTAGCTGATAGACTTGCCCACCCTAATGAGCAAGAGTAGAATTTTTGAAGCTAACTTAAGAGGGAAGACAGTGGACACTAGGAGAGCCGACCCAGTGAGGCAAGATAGAAGGCCCCCTAGGTTCTCAAGGGGACCGTACTCAGGTTCAAACAGCTCTCAATCTCGAAGGAGTTCATCTCAAGAGAAGAGCAGTGAGAGTGGTTCAGGATCAAGCTCTTTCAGAAGGCCGCTCAAGTGCTTCAGGTGTGGAGGGCCACGCATGGTGAGAGACTGCCCACAGCCACGGCCAACATGTGGCAACTGCTGGAAGTCGAGGCATATTGCTGATGTGTGTTAGGCCGCCATGAAGGGTGGCAGTATTAATATGGCTTAGAGGCCTGAGTTGAGAGGGAGTACAAGGCCGAGCACGGTACCAAAGCCGAGCATCCCCGAGAGAGTCTTTGCTATGAGTAGGGCAGAGGTTTCACAGTCAGAGGAACTGATTCGAGGTAAATGTGTAATTAAAGGCAGATTACTTGATGTGCTGTTTGACTTGGGTGCTACGCACTCTTTTGTGTTTGTGGACTGTGTGAGGAGTTTGAATTTGTATGTAATTGAATTGCAGTGTAATGTTGTGGTGACTACCCCTACGGGTAAGCCCGTTGTGATGTCATGGGTATGCCTGGGGTGTTCGATAATGGTACATAGTAGGGAGTTTGAGGTAGACTTAATCTGTTTACCTCTTTTGCAATTGGATGTAATTCTGGGAATAGATTGGCTGGCTGCTAACCATGTACTACTGGATTGTAGAGAGAAGAGCTTGATATTAGGTGCAACAATGAACAAGGCCCCAAGACTTATGAGTCAAGGTGCATGAGAGAACATGGTGAATGTTAAGGCCTTTATGGTGATGTTTTCGATGGAGGCTAAAAAGGTGGTGGAGCTGGAGTATATTCCAGTGGTAAAGGATTTCTTGGAGGTATTTCCCGAAGATGTTTCTGAGCTGCCACCTAAGAGGGAGATGGAGTTTGCTATCGACCTCATTCTGGAAGCAAGCCCAATTTCTGTGGCGCCTTATAGAATGTCACCGGTGGAATTGGTAGAGGTCAAGAAGTAAGTGGAAGCCTTATTGCAAAAACGGTTTGTGAGACTGAGTGTGTCACACACCATGGGGAGCACCAGTGTTCTTGGTGAAGAAGAAAGATGGAAGCATAAGGATGTGTGTGGATTATCGGCAGTTGAATAAGGTGATGGTCAAGAACAAGTATCCACTTCCAAGGATCAATTATTTGATGGACCAATTAAGGGGAGCAGTAGTATTCTCGAAGATTGACCTGAGGTCAGGGTATCATTAGATCAGAGTAAAAGGTACAGATATACCTAAACCGACGTTCAGGACACGGTATGGTCACTACGTGTACTTGGTTATGCCATTTGGAGTGACCAATGCACCTACGGTGTTCATGGACTACATGAACAGGATATTCCATGAGTTTTTGGATAAGTTTGTGGTGGTGTTCATTCACGACATCCTAATTTATTCAAAGACTCAGGAAGAACATGCTGAGCACTTAAAGATTGTCTTGCAAATTCTGAGGGAGAGACAATTGTATGCGAAATTCTCTAAGTGTGAGTTCTGGTTGTCAGAGATCCAATTTCTGGGACATGTAGTGTCGAAGGAAGGAATCATGGTAGACCCTGCAAAAGTGGAAGTAGTGGCTGAGTGGCCAAGGTCGACGAATGTGACCGAGGTACGCAACTTCCTCAGATTGGCGGGCTATTATAGGAAATTCATTGAGGGATTTTCTAAGATAGCGTTGCCCTTAACGAAGCTAACCCGCAAGGGAAAGGAGTTCAAGTGGACCAAGGGGTATGAAGCTAGTTTCTTGGAGCTAAAGATAAGGCTGACTTCGGCGCCAGTGTTAGCACTGCCCAACCCAGAGCAAAAATTTGATGCGTATTGTGATGCATCTGAGCAAGGACTTGGTTGTGTTTTGATGCAAGACGGGCGAGTAGTCGCTTATGTCTCGAGGCAGTTGCGCCCGCATGAAATCAACTATCCGACTCACAATCTGGAGTTGGCCGCGGTGGTTTTTGCACTTAAGGTATGGAGGCATTACCTTATGGAGCAAGGTTTGAAGTGTTTAATAACTACAAAAGTTTGAAGTACCTGTTTGACCAGAGGGAACTGAATATGCGGCAGAGGAGATGGATGAAATTCCCAAGGACTACGACTTCACATTGTCTTACCACCCTGGCAAGGTAAATGTGGTAGCCGATGCGTTAAGCCATTGCACGTAGCAGCAATGATGGTGAAAGAAACGGAGTTAATTGAGGAATTTTGAGACATGAATTGGGCAATGGAGGTGAGGCTGGGGAGTTTGTATCTCGAAGCAACGACGATTCACAACGACTTTTTGGTGTACGTCCGAGATGCTCAGTAAGGAGATACTTTCTTGCAAGACATGATGAGATGGAAAGGTGAGGGAAATGACTTGGAGTTCTACCGTGATGAGAACGGGGTGATTAAGTTTCGGAACCGAGTATGCATTCCTCAAGTAGATGAGCTGAGACAGATGATGCTTGAGGAAACACATAAGAGCAGGATGAGTTTCCACTCCTGTGCAACTAAAATGTATCAAAATCTCCAAAAGAGCTTTTGGTGGAATGGTATAAAGAGAGATGTGATTGAATATGTGGCTAAATGCCTAACCTGCCAGAAGGCGAAGGTAGAACACCAACGTCCACCTAGATTGTTACAACTGCTGGAATAACCATGATGCCATTTGAGTGATAGTGGATCGGTTAACAAAGGTACACACTTTCTCCCGATCAACATGAAGTATAAATTGGAAAGACTTGCAAAATTGTATGTGAGGGAGATAGTCAGATTGCATGGAGTGCCGACTAGTGTGGTGTCAGATAGAGATTCGAGGTTTACCTCGCAGTTTTGGGAGAGCCTACAATGGGCGTTGGGGACTAAGTTGAGACTAAGCTCGGCTTATAGCCCGCAGACTGACGGTCAGACTGAGCGGACCATTCAGTCGCTGGAGGACTTGTTGAGGGCTTGTGTGCTCGAGTAGTAGAGAACTTGGGAAGAGTGCCTGCCGCTGGTGGAGTTCACGTACAACAACAGTTATCATATTAGTATTGGAATGACACCGTTTGAGGCCTTGTATGGGCGAAGGTGCAGAACTCCATTATGTTGGTATGAAACTGGAGAGGCGACTTTGTGTGCGTCGGATATGATCCAAAAGCAAAATGAGTAGATCAAAATGATCAAAGAGAAAATGAAAGTCGTACAAGATCGACAGAAGAGCTACTACGATAAAAGGAGGAAACCTTTGGAGTTTCAGGTGAGTGTCCATGTATTTCTGAAGGTCTCGCCGGTGACCAGAGTTGGGAGAGCTCTAAAATCTCGGAAGCTATCTCCTAAGTTCATTGGACCATCGAAGTACTGAGTAGAATTGGTGCTGTTACATACCAGATTGCGTTGCCTCTGAATTTCTCAAATCTACATCCGGTGTTCCATGTGTCGTAGCTTAGGCAATATGTGCCTGATCCTTCCCATGTGATTGATCTTGACTCGGTTCAAATGAAAGAAGACTTGCCATATGACATGTATCCGATGAGAATTGCTAATCACCGTGTTAAGCAGCTAAAGGGCAAGGACATCTCATTAGTGAAGGTAATATGGAGCTCAAGTGATGAGGGAGATGCCAAGTGGGAAACGAAGAGTAGAATAAGAGAGTTGTATCCGGGGTTATTTTCGTAGATTATGTGTGTTTGGCTAAATTTCAGGGACAAAATTCCTGAAAAGAGGGGAGAGTTGTAACGTCCTGAACTTTGGTAATATTAATTATTGTATATATATATATATATATGTGTGTGTGTGTGTGTGTGTATCTTGATATATGTTGTGGATGTGTGTATATATATATATGTGTATGCATGACTGGATTGGGTTGAAAATGGGCTAAGTGCCTAAGTGCCTAAGTACAGGGTGTTCTCGCTGTAGCGAGTGACCCCTGAGAGGAAAGGGCAAAACTGTCGCCTTCTCGCTGTAGCGAGAGATGTCTTGTTGTAGCAAGAGAGCGACAGAGGGGAGTGCATTTCTAGGTGCAGTCTCGCTGTAGCGAGAAGGTCTCGCTGCAGCAAGAGGGTTTCCCTGTAACGAGATTTTGTAGAAACTAGAATGCAATTTCTTTTTAGATTTTCGCTGTGACGACAGAGGGTGTCGCTGCAGCGAGAGTCTCGGACTAGAGGGGTTTTAAAAGGAGGTTTAGGGTTTCAGAATTCATTTCTAAAAATCCCTTCGATTCTCTTGACCCAAAACTCTTTTTCACCGATTAAATTGCCTCCAAAGCCGTTCGGAAGCTAGATTGAATGTTGAATTCGTGTGGAGAACGCTTGGAGGTGAGTCTTAAACGGTTATGGTTTTCGTTTTTCCTCCCTTTTCTCGGTTTTTGGTGATTTCTGGAATTTTCATGGAGTTTCTCCATGTGTTTAGACTGAGATCTGTGTGGGGAGCACGTCCGAGGTTGAGTTTGAGTGTGGGTCTTCAATCCAAGGTAAGGGGAGAACTCTACCCTATCTCATTGTTGTGATTTGTTGTTATTTTGTTGAATATTGCTATGTGACCGAGATAGAGGATAGGGATTGTGTATTGGATGAAATTGATGTGCAATGTGATGTGTGTTGGAATAGTTAGGCTCTGTATGGGTGATTGTGCGTGATGGAATGCCATTGATTGGTGAATTAATGTTATTGTGAATAGATGAAGGCTATGTGCCTATGTTGTGGATAAAATATGGGCTGTGTGCCGTGTAACATGAATTAAATATAGGCTATGTGGTGTGTGTAAGCATGAATATTGCGTGTGTGAATGAAATATATGTGAATGGGGCGTGTCGACACTGTTATAATGTGTTGTGAATGGTTCAGCGATACATTAGGAGTGTGGAAGATGAGGACGGCAGAAATACCTTAAGGAGGAGAGAGTGGTGGTGACACCGATTGTGGAACAGGTGCACCACAGGCCACACACTCTCTTTCTGACTAAACCTCTGACCACTACCTTTGCTGAGTGGCCCGTGATTGTCCACGTGGTATCCGTGAGGCGGGGGTAACTAGTGACCATCTATAGTAAAATCTGTGATCACAGTACCACAGTGAGCGTTGCTGGTGTGCAATGAGTGCACAGAACTATTGTTTGTTAATTTTTTATATATATATATATATATATATATATATATATATATATATATATATATATATATATATATATATATATATATATATAATTGTTTGGTACCATGAGTGCATCGATGACAAATTAAAATGAAAATGTTATTTATGTGTACTTTGTGTGAAGTATAGGGAAAGTGAGACTCTATGATAGTTGTGTATTGAGTAGTGTAGAGTACTCACCCTTACATTCATTTTTCAGGTAATTAAGACAATTAACATTGGATTCAGTGAAGGGACAAATGGACTGCTATAAGACTTAGATTTTATTTTGAAAATGTTGTAATTGAACTAGTCCTGTAGCAGTTATTTGATATTAATTTTATTTCATATATATATATATATATATATGATTGTTTTGGTGCCATGAGTGCATCAGTGACAAATTGAAATGAAAATGTTGTTTATGTGTACTTTGCGTGAAGAATAGGTAAGGTGAGACTTTATGATAGTTGTGTATTGAGTAGTGTAGAGTACTCATCCTTACATTCATTTTTCATGTAATCAAGACAATTAGTATCGGACTCAGTGAAAGGACGGATGAACTGTTATAGGACTTATATTTTATTTTAAAAATATTATAATTGAACTAGTCCTGTAATAGTTATTTGATATTAACTTGTAACCATTCTCTTATTTTGAAATATTTTATGAAAATTTGGTTATTCAAATTTATAAAATTATTATTTAATTGAAATTAAATTTAAAGTGTTATATTTAAGGTGGAAAAAAGTACTGAAATAACAAAATGACAATAATAACAAATAACAGAAAACATGAATCGTCTGTTGGAAATGTAGCCAAAATTTAGTTTTAGTTCTTTCAAAATTTTCTTGTTTTAACCGAAAAGCAATCATACATACAACTTTGTTATAAATTACAGGATACGTTGATTATTATTTCATTAGTAATTAACTACTAACAGAAATTAATTAATAGCTCAGAATTCAAATAAAGAAAATCGTTGTGCATGGACTCCAAAGTATCCACAATTAAAGAAAACTGAAACAAATCATCAATCCACAATATTGATGTACAAGTGGCACATAATGACTTCATAATTTTTCCTAAAGAGCTAGCTAGCAGTGTCTCAAGAAGAATATCAGCACAGATCCTACTCCTCAAACCATATGCATTAATTAAGACTTTGACACTGTACTTTTAATGAGATTAAGCAACAAACTCCAAAATTGAGAGTATCCAATAATTACCTTAGTAGAACATGAGGAACTTAGTATAAGCAAATTCTCTGAAATCCAAATACATACAAGGCAATATATTGAATACAGGGCCAGGAATCAAGCTTGCTGCAACAGCATATAAACACGCTTGCATTTGTTCTATTTAGCAAGCCCTGAAGTGTAATATCAGAGAAAATATTAGAACGTAAAAGATACAGAACTAAAGTTGAAAATATATTTTTGTTTGAAATATCAACACAAACAGTTTACAATTAAAAGTTATGAAATCACAATAGAATAAAGTCTACTGGTGTGTGTCACTTTAAATTGTTAAAAAATGGATAGTTATTCAGTTCAGTTCTTAAAGTGTTACTTTCCTGAGTGGTTCTAACTTTATCAAAATTTAACACTTTTTATTTTCACATGCAAATATTTAAACAATGGGTTTTCCATTCTTGTGATAAAACTAAAATTAAAAATTTACCTTCAATACAAAATTGAAAATAAAAATCTAAATAAATTATAAAAAATAAAAATTGAAAAATTCAATTTATATTTTATATTTATAAAGTAGAACGAATCAAAATTAGTTTATATTTATTTTACATCAATAATCAATTGCCTACACATATACACATTTTTATCTACAAAAGAGAGGATTTTCAGGTATTAGTTATCTTTATTATTATGTCACATAACTTTTCATTTATTGAACATTTTTTAATTCAATCTTTATTTAAATTTTTTGATTAATTTTAAAATTTCCAATTTTTTATTTTAATTAATCTTATTTAATATAATAAAATATTATTATTAAAATTAAATATTTATATATTAATATTTATAAAATTTATTAATTATAAAAATTTAAAATTTTTATTTAAAAGTAGTATATTTTTAAAAATTAAAAATAAGCTACTGCTAATAATAAAATTTTATTAAAAATATAGTTATTATATTTTTATATTTTCAATAAATAATTGTGTAATTTTTTATAAATATATCATATTTATATATGTTTAAACTCAGTCCTACGAAATTAACAAAATCTTATTTTTAATAATGCTAGTGCACTGAAAAAATAAAAATACTAGCATTAAATATATGGTTAATATTAATTTGAACATAGATTCCAATATTGTTTAACAATTGGAAATTAATTTTATTAATTTCTATTTAACTACGAAACAAATGGACAGTAACTTCATGATCGCCGATACCTTTATGGTCACCGATGACGAAGGATAATTTGTGGGATGTGTGCGATTTGGCGACTAATAGCACTTGTCTCTGTTCTGCATTCTTTTATTAAGAGGGAACAATCGATTACCTCAAAGATCCTTAAGTTGGTAAGACGACTCATTCCTTCTGGCAGCGATGCCAAACTTCCGCATTTGCTGATGGAGATATGCTGTAGCGATGAGAGGTTGCAAATCCAATCTGGCAAAGCCTTAAGGTTTTCACATTCTATTATGTCTATTTCTCGCAAAGAAGGAAGGCAGTTAGTGTTGTCGTTGAACCCAGTTTCAAAAGATTCAAGTGTTTCACTTCCAAACGATTTTATTTGGAGAGACTCCAGAGAAGTCAGGTTTTGCATCCAACCCTTTGGTAACGCTTTTATGTTTAGATTATCCATCCAATCCCCGAGTAACTCATATATGCTCGCGCTGTTAGAAATGTTCAATCCTTTGACCGCGGAAAGAGGAGCAGCTGAGGAGGAAGATGAGTCACAGGAACATGTTGACACCCTTGTGTTTAGCGTTGCTGTTAATGGCTCCGTACTGCAATTTTCCAAAAGAAGAACCTCAACGTTTGGAAAAGTAGGCATGCAAGTCAACTTTGGACAGCAAGAGACATTGAGTTGATAAAGATGAGGAAATGAAAGAGGGAAGGAGAGATTATGTGAATTATTAGAATCCTTTATATCATCTCCCTCTCTCCGCCATCCCTTAAGATTCTGACAATTCTCTAACGTGAGGCTCTCCAAAGAAGGAAAGAAGTTAACCGCAAAACAATCTTCATAAAGATATATGTATTCCAATTCATTAAACTTAGTTATCTGAAGTGTCCGGAGACAGTGACAACTATCAAGCTTATCAAGAGAGATGTGAACAACATTTGTGAGGATAGAAAGCCAATCAGGGAAACGCATGCCTGGGTAACAACTCACCTTCAGTCGCTTAAGATTACAGTGGGGTTGAAGGTTTTCTAACAATTGTAAGCTGTCACTGTTACGAATGACTCTCTTTTCTTCAGACAACCAAAGTAGATCAAAGCAAGATAGACCAAACCAATCTAGAGTCAAGGATTGAAGGAATTTTTTTTCTTTTAAATTTACATCCTGTGATTCCACAGCCACGTCTCTCACACCGTCGAGACACATAATATGTAATTTGCCTCTTAGGTTTAAGTCTTTCAATTCATTTAGTGTGCCATATTTTGTTTTTTGGCTGTCTCTCACAACAAAGGATGGTAAGAATTGCAGAGAAGATAATTTTCCTACTCCAACTGCTGCCATCCAACTCAAGCCCATGTAATTATTAAGAAGAAGCCATCTCAGATGGACTAACTTTGTGACTACTTCTGAAAATGATTCTTCATCGCACACATCAAATTTTAGAGTTTGTAATAAAATAAGATTGCTCATGGATTTGGGAAGACTTATTTTTCTTGGGACGTAGAAACGGCTGGGAAACAAATTAAGATATCTTAAATGCCTGAATTTTTCAATTGAGTCAGTTAACGCAAAAATGTAAAAATGCGGCATCCTCAAGACGCGTAAGTGCTTGAAATTTGCAATAACAGACAATTCCGCAACAACATCCAAATACAATTCCTCACTATAACGAGACCACAAAATCAAAGTTCTCAGCCTACTTTCATCCAACGAATCCAACAAATGAATGGCCCCATGTTCCAATGATACGTGCGTGGGTCTGCCTTCAACTTTTTTTGTCTTACTATCCAAGCAACAGCAATCATTGCCAGCAACCAGCATTGCAAGATCATGCATTAAATCATGCATTTTGAAACTAATGATCTCACCATATTCATCACTTTTTGCATCATGAAAAAATGAGTTCATCAAAAAAGTCTTCACAACTTGGTTACCAACATCTTCCATGTGCTGTTTTTCAGTTGAACATTTAAGGTAACCCTGTGCCATCCATAACTGAATCAACTCATCCTTTTGAATTGCTGAATCCTTGGGATATAAAGAGCAATAAGCAAAACACTCTCTCATTTCAGGCGACAATGCTCGGTAGCTGAGTTTTAGAATTGGCATGATGCTATCTTGCTCTTCACATAATTTCCACAGGTCACCACATAAAACATTCTCCCATTCACTTTCTTCATTCTGTCCTCGTAGCATGCCTCCCAGCGTTTTAACTGCTAGAGGAACCCCTTTACATTTTTTGGCTATTTCTTTCCCCATTGATTCTAGATTTTGATTCACTCCTTTGGAGTCATCCTCAAATGCAATGTTCTTCAACAAACTCCAAGATTCTTCATAAGTCAAACCTTTCAAAAGATAGGAAGTGCTAGGAGTCATTGCATTTGCTACATTTTCATTTCGAGTTGTCACTAAAATCTTGCTATCTTGAGCGCCACACATCAAGTACTTTCTCAATTCTGCCCATTTGTTACGATTCTCATTCCAAATGTCATCCAAGACCAACAAATATTTCTTACCACTTAAATTTTCACGAAGCTCTTTTTGCAAGTAGTCTAACGATGACCCATCTGCTGTTTGGCAACTAGTAACTGATTGCAATATTTTCTTCAGAATAATTTTCACATCAAAGTTATCAGATACACACACCCAGATTCGCTTTTCAAAAGACTTCCGCACTTCCAAGTCATTATACACCAACTGAGCAAGCATTGTCTTCCCTAAACCACCAATGCCAACGATAGCAATCACATAAACTTTTTGCTTTTCATGTAGTTGTTTCAACAGACTAATAATCTCCTTTTTACTGTCATCTCTTCCAATGATATCTGATTCTAACACAAAAGAACATGTTTCCCTCCATTCACTGTTAGTTTGCTTCACCCCTGATCTTGGGCTTAAATTCAAATCCTTCATTTCTTTTACTACACCATTAAACCTTTCTCGAATTTCTCTAATTTTTTCAGGCATTTCACTGTATAAAGGAATTTGATTAGAAGATGAAATAGAAAGAAGTACCTTGTTTCCTTCTTTTCCTTCTGCCGCACCCAATTTGTCTCTCCAAAATTCGATAGCAAGGTCATCTAAAAAGTCATCTGCATGATGAAGTACTTCTTTGAACCTTCTAATCCAAACTCGCACACGAGCTTGTTCTTGTTTATCGTTAGCATCAAGGAGCACATCATTGATGGATTCAATTGTGTTCTTGAGCTCTTCCAGCTCTTCCGTCACATCATACTTCTTTCCAAATTCAATAAAATCTACGGAAACTAACCTGTGAATGACATTCGAAGCAACACCAAATGGAACTCACTCAGCCATCGTTAAAACCAGGCTTAATTATGTTTTTTTTTTTTTCTTAAAAAAACATAGCATTTACTTATACACAACATCTAACGTTGATAAAATACTTTTTTATATTTTATAAAAAGTACATAGAAAGTAATTTATTGGACCGACTGTGTTTGGTAAAGATATATTGTTCTTGTTAAATAAAAAATAAAGGTGTCTATAACTCTTGAAAATTAACCTTGGTTTTAACCCTTCGTTAAAAAAAAAAAAAAAACTTATCTATCATACAATGAGTAATGTTAGCAACACATTTTCTCTAACATATCTCATTATTTGCTAAAATTTATTAAAAAGAATATAAAAATTATGTCAATCTTATTCTTTCTTACTTTTAAATTAATAATAAAGAGTGTGTTAAGGAGTATGTTGCTAACACTCCTCATCATCCAATTAAATTTTTTGTAACTTTTCATAAATTTTTTTCTCACATCGGTCTTATCCTTCGTTAGTGTCTCATTTTGTTTATCTATGTTTTTTCATCAGTTCCATTGCCTCTTCTATCCAAATGTACAATTGCCTCTAAAGAAAGATGACTTAAAATATTTCATGTTCAAACATATATGAAGAAAAATTTTAATTTTCTATAAAATAATTTATTTAATTGTTACATGTCTTTTTAAGTCATTTAATACATATTAGTTAGTTACACAAGTAGTTTGTCATATTATTTTAATTCTATAAGCTTATACAGCTATAAGTTTTCTGCTAAAGTTCACTATTTTCAATTGTTCACAGTTAAAACCTAGAGCACAACTTTCAGCTCGTTTTATCAAACATAACTTGTTAAGTAGCTCCTAAGTCAATAAGCTTGTAGAGTTGTTTTTAAAATAAAAGGAGTTTATAGTTTTTAAAAGCTAGCTTTTCAAAAGCTATCTAAAGCAGCGCTTAGCTTTTAAAACCTAATTACCAATATTTTCTATTACATTTTTATTCCTTATTTTATTTTTTAAAGACAACTCACCCTTTACACAATTAAAACCCTAATACGTTAATTTCATAGCCATTTTGTTTTTTTCTTCATGATAGTCTTTCCTTTTTTTTTTTCTCCATCTTTTTCATCTATTATTTTCTCTCTTCTATCCAAATTATTTTATATTAAAATTCATTCATTATATTAACATTTATTGTTCTTGTTCATCTTTTACTTAATTAAATTTTTATTCTTTAAGTAATCAATATTTGAGGAAAAAATATTCACGGCGTTCTCATTCTTAAACAAGAGCTAGCTATTCATTTCAAGATATGAGTAAAAACATGTATTTATTTTTTAGCACTAATTAGAGGTTCAACAACTCCTACTATTAGGTCTTCCATCAATCTTTACAGTAGACTCACCAAATTTTTATATAGATTTAAATATGAAATTAGTTTTTCTATTTTTTATTTTAGTTTCTTTTAATTTGTTTATTTTATACTCCTGGTGAGACTATTAGCAGAACTATTCATGAGATTTTGGAAGCGATTTGTGGTAGAAATAAAGGTTATACAGGTTTTGAACAAGATTATATACAGCTAATAGATAAAAACATTCAATTTATACCACCTGAAATTACTAATGAAGCAAGATACATGCCTTATTTTAAGGTAAATACTATTATATTTATTGTTAATTTTATAAAATTTGATACATGCATTTTTTTAATGATGATAATAGCTTTATAGGATTGTATTGGATGCATTGATGGCACATATGTAGTAGCATGAATTCCTGAGACCAATCAAATATGTTACAAAGGAAGAAATGACATTCTTACTTTCAATGTCGTGGCTATGTGTGACTTTAAAATGTGTTTTACTTTGTTTGTTGGATGGAAAGGATCAGCACATGATACACGCGTTTTTCTTCATGCAATTAATTCACCAAATATGAACTTTCCATGTCATCCACAAGGTTTTCTTTATTTAAGTTATTTGTTTAATAATATGGTCATGGTGTTTTTTGAGTTGAATCTAATTCTTTTTATTTTTATTATTAAACTTGAATATAGGTCGATATTATTGGATCGATAAAGGATATCCACATAAACAAGGATATTTAGTACCATATCCAAAAGTAAGGTATCATTCGTCACAATTTCAAAGCGAGGCATCAAACGATGGTAAAGAAACTCTTAATCGTGCACATTTTTATCTCTTCGTAGTTGTATTGAACGATCATTTGGAGTCTCGAAGAAAAGATAGAAAATTCTTAGTCGAATGTCACGCAATAGTGTTAAGACCTAAATTAAAATTATTATTATATTCGTACTAACTCAACTAATGATCCATTGTTTACCATATTAAAGCAACATCCCCTCTATATTCTCCAAGGTCAACTTGAATATCTTCTTGCTAATGATCCATTATTTACCATATTAAAGCAACATCCTTGCTATATTCTCCAAGGAGAACTTGAATATCTTCTTGCTAATATTGAATTTTCAATTAGAGAAATAAATTTTGAAATGAAGGAAGTTCATGATAAAATTGTTAGCTTATGAGAGTCAAATAGATAAATTATTTGATATTAAACTTTTTAGTGATGTAAACAAGAAAAATATTTGCTTTTATCTTTTATAACACTAGTATTTTATGTTGTATGTAGATATTTCATGATATGATAATTTTTTTATTAATGATTAACAGTATTTTTTGTTAGATAATAATAAATTAAGTAGATAAATAATATTTTTAAAATTAAGAAAGAAATTATAAAATAAATTATTTAAATCAATTATGTAATATTTATTGATATAACATGTTAAAATTAATAATTTTTAGCGACATAAACTTTACAAGCTACAAGGGTTTTCTCTAAGATTTGTTTTCTTTAAAACAAAAAAGGAGAGAGCAATGCTCTGCTAGGATTTCTTTACCCTAGGGTTTTAGGTCGCTCGTCGTGGTGAGATCTGGTATGCCTTATACCTTGGAAACGCCTTTCGCTCAAATGGATCTTGAGAGAATGGAGAGATATGAAATAGAAAAGTGGTCAACCAAGGAACTAGATATGTTGAGTCGAAGCAAGAAAAAGGTGAAGTTAGACTTTGGTTCAAATATGATGGACCAGAAAGGGCTTGCGCAGGAAAGTACTTCTCAAGACTTTTAAGAAATTCAAGTATACTCTAACCCTAATCCTAATACTGTAATATCATATAAAGATATAGTTTTGGAGTAAGAAGTTAGATCTAATTTTAAATAATGATGAAATCATTAAGTCAGATATGGAAGATTTTAACATCTTTCCTAAAAAATGAAGAATCTGAAATATGCTCTATTAATGAACGAAATCTCTGTCCTGAACTTAAAATTCCCTTAGAAGATTCTGAATCATGGTGTTTACCTTGAAAATTTACTTTAATTGTTAAATTACTAGAGAAATTTATAAGCTTTAACTACCTGAATCTTAAACTAAGAAATATTTGGGGGAAAATGGTTCCCCTAAGATTCTGGACTGAAACAATAATTTTTTTAGTCAAATTTGATAATATTTAGACCTAAGGATCACAACCTTAGGAAAATAGCTGCTTGGGTAAGGATTCCTGATCTACCCTTAGAGTTATATAATGAAAAAATTTGTGGCAGGTGAATACCTACTTAGGATCAATGTTAAAAATTGATCCCTATACTTTTTTACTTTCTAAGGATAGGTTGCTAAAATATGTGTTGAATTAGACTTAAGATAGAAATTTATCCCCTCATTTAAAGTCCTTAGGCAGGAACTTAAGATAGAATATGAGGGTTTGCATTTGATTTATTTTGCCTATAGGAGGTATGGCCGTAAACAATAACTCTGTACAGAGAACATTAAACCTAGCCTAGATAATACTCAAACTACCTCTAGCCTTAAGGGCTCCAGTCTGGAGAAAGGTGATGAGTATATGTCACCCATATTAGCCAAAGTAAAGGCAGGGATCAGGTTGAACAGAAAGGTCATATAGTAGATGATGAAGGGAAGTTTAGTCCTTTGATGTTAGCCAAAAAACATAAAAAAGAAATTGGGACAGTTCCATTTAACTGGTAGCTCTAATCTTATTGGGAAAGGTAAGAAGTATACCTCAGGTTCTAGATACAATATTTTGGGCAATTTTGCTGAAGAGAAAATCCAAGCAATGACCTATGATCTTTATACCATAAAAGATGTCCATAGGAGGGATTGTGGAAAAAGCCTAGTTCAAATGGAATTTGTCTGGTCCCAAATCTGGGAGAATAAATAGGGATAGGGTAAATAATTCCCATGTTGATCTAGTAATTGATATTTAAACTGAGATGGATATTCAAATTTCGAAAACTAGTCATGAAAACTCCTAGCAATAAATACTTGTTAGCAATACCTTAGGAATAATGAAACAAAGTGCACTGTTATACATGACTTTTTTTATTAACAAATCTAAATAGGATGGGAATGGTTTAAATTTTAAAGAGAGCGAACCTACCGATAGGCCTCCTGATATTAAACTCCATTCATGATTAGTTATGTCACATTTAGAAAAAAATTGTATGGCTGATAATACTTAATTTATGGAATGTAGTTCTTCTAGAACCTAGTATCCCGATGATGCAATTTTAAATTATACCCTTCTTTTATGAATTGTTTGTTTTGGAATTGTAGGAAAGTTAGGGTTAGATATTTTCATAGATTGGTGAATGATTTAATTGGTATTTACAATTTAGTTTTTATTACCTTGTTTGAGCCTGGGATAAGTTTAAATAAAGCTGATAGGATTATTAAAAAAATAAACTTAAATGAGACTGAAAAAGTGGATACCATTGGGTTTTCTAATGGAATCTGGTGTGTATGAAACACAAGTAAAGTTAAGGTTTATGTTTAGGCTAAATCTAGATATCTTATTAATCTTAAAATTAGTAATCATGGGCATAATAATTGGATTCTTTCTTTTATTTATGTCAATCCTCAGGCGGGTTTTAGATTAAACTGTTGGAAAGAACTCAGAGTTTAGTTATGCTATAAATAGCCTTTGGTGTCTTGCAGGATATTTTAATTGTTTTGTTTGAAATTGAAAAAGTAGGAGCGAGGCCTGTTAAGTCTAACCATATTAGGAACTTTGTTAATTGTTTGGATCTCTGTGCCCTACATAACCTCCTGGGATTTAAGGGTAAAGTAAAAGGGTAATATGAAGGAAAGATTGGATCGGATTGTACCTAATGAAAATTGGAGATTTATGTTTCTAAATAGTTATGTTTTTCATATCCTTATTCTTAAATCTGATCATTCTGGCCTGTGACTTCGAATTAGGATAAAGACTGTTATAATCACTTTTGGTAATATTTAAAAAAAAAAATGGACTGAGAATGTGAATAAATTTAATACTAATATTTTTTATTGGAATAAAAACGCTTTTGGTAATATTTTTAAAAAGGAAAAATGCTTATTTAGATGTATCAAGGAGTGTGAGCATATTCTGGATTAAGAGGAATCCTTCTGGTTCTATCATTATAGAGCCAAGTAGACCACTCTAGGTGATAAGACACTAGTTTCTTTCGTAAAGTTGTTATTTTTTGTAAACATAAAAACTTAATTGAAACCTTAAAAGATGAAAAATATTACTTTGAATTATTTTCAAAACTTATACCATGATCCTTCTCTCTGATTATGGCCTTGATAGTTTCCATACCTTCCCATATCTGAGGGATTCTGATAGAGTCACATTAGATGCTAATCTGTCTCTGGTGCAAATGACCTCCATACTTTATTTTTTAAGAATCAATGAAATTGTTTAGTTATCTTTATCTATAAATTTGTCCTTGATATTTTTAAGAACCTTATTAATGTTGTTGTAGTCAATGAGGCATGTAATACTTTAATTTCCAAATCTGTCAACCTTGATAATATTAAGAATTTTAGACCTATTTTCTTTTGTAATATTTATTATAAAATTTTTACTAAGTTGGTTGCCAATAGACTTAAAGACTCTCTTTTCCACTTAATTTTTGCTAACAAAATTAACTTTATATCTGGTAGGCAAAGAATAGACAATGCTTTAATTCTTTAAGAACTTCTGCATTCTTTCTATAATTTGAAAGATAAAACTGGATATATGGTTGTAAACTTAGATTTGGAAAAATTAAACTTACGATTGTTTTAGGTGAAATTTTATTCTTGACGCTATCAAAAGGGCAAATTTAAATTCTAGATTAACTAATCTTATTTACTAATGTATTTCCTCCCTCTCTTTATTACTGAATTGGAATAATGAACCTACTAGGTCCTTTAGACCCTCTAGAAGTATCCACCGGGGGATTCCCTTTGCCCTTATATTTTTGTGTTGTATTTAGAAAGGCTAAATCATTTAATCCAAACTAAAGTGAGGAGTGGCACCCTTTTACTTTTAGTTCTCAAGGTCCTATAATATCCTCTTTATTTTTTTTTTAGTTGATGACATCATTTTGGTCACCAAAGTTAACATGAATAATGTTGAAATCATTATGTTCAAAACAAGTTTAATACTACCTTAGGGCTCAAAATTAATTACAATAAACCGTCTGTTTTCTTCTAGAAAAATATTGATCATATTTTAGTTCAATCAATTAGTACCTATTTAGGTATTAACCAGTCTGCTAAGTTTGATAATTATTTAGGTATTTTTGTTTTACCATAAGAAACCTTCTAGGCATGATTTTTCATTCCTTTTCTATGTTTGGTAGGGTTACCTTTACTCAGTCTTGTTTGATAAGCATTTCATCTTACATTATATAGTCAATGATTTTTCCTATTAACGTTTGTAATCAGATGAATATCTCTGCAAAAAAATTTATTTGGGGCAACCTTGGAGAGTAGAAATTGTCATTTAATTGGGTGAAAGAAAATTTGTAAGCCTAAGATTGAAGATGGTTTAGATTTAAAGGATATTTGACTGCTAAATAAGGCTTATATTATAAAGTTGTGGTGGAGGTTGCTCACCTCCCGTAAGGATTTATGGGCTTAGGTTATTAGAACTAAATATAGTTTCAATCTTGATAAAAGTGTTTTTGTTGGTAAGAATCAGAGATCCTCCCATCTTTGGAAAAGCCTTGCTTCTATGTAGCCTACTTTTTCTCCTAGTCTGGGTTGTTGGGTCTTGAGGGATGGTCTTCTTATTAAGCTTTGGACTGATAGTTGAATTCCTCACTTAAATAAATTGTTGCATTATTTTGTTTCTCCCATTCTTGAATCTGAGAAAGATTTTGTTGTGACTCTCTTTGCTTACTAGGGTAATTGGAACTGAGACAAATTAACTAACAACCTCCCTGTTAATATTTGTAATATAATTAATCAAAATAACCCTCCCAAGAATCTTGGGGGTCATGATAAAATTTATTGGGGGCTAACTAATAATGAGATTTTTTTATTATGTCTGCTTATGACTTAGTTTCTACCCCTCTTTAGAAACTTACTTTGCCTAAAGATGTTTTCAAGATTATCTGGAATTGGCAAGGTCCTTGCCAGATAATGTTATTCTTATGGAAACTCTCTGAAGGGAAATTATTAACCAATGATGAGAGGTGTAAGAGAGGTATGTCCAATTCCTCCATCAGCCCTAAGTGTGAGGAAGGTTCTGATACATTGATGCATGTCTTGCGTGACTAGTTCTATGCTACATAAGTATAGGATCATATCATCTTTTCTAATAGTTGGGCACAATTTAGTGCAGGTCTTTTTGATTGGCTAAAGGGAACCTGTCTAATCTTTGGCACAATAGATTTCCTAACTATAACATTATTGTTGGTGTTAATATTTGGTATCATTATAAGGATAGTAATATTTTCTAAAACTACTATGTTCACTCCAAAGTTTTAATTCATAAGGTGTTTTGTGATTCTGATTATTTTAGTTCTACTTTTAGGGGCAATTCCAATTCTTTAGCTGATTGGTAGATGGCCATATCCATATAAGTCCAGATTGTTGGGCAGCTTAAGTTAAACGTTGATGGCTCGGTTTCTTATCAGTCCAGATTTGCTAGTTTTGGTGGTTTAATTAGGAATGCTCAAGGCTAGTTCATTTCTAGCTTCTACGGTAGTCTGGACTTCTGTTCTCCTGTGGCTGCAGAGCTGGGGGTTAAGCTGGTTCTCTGGAAATGTCTCCTCCTTCTAATTTGGATTAAGTGCGACTCCAAGGAAGCCTTATCTTTGATTCTAGAAATCTAAAACTGTTCTTATTCCCTGGACCCCTTGATTTATATGATTAGAAATATGTTAAAATATGTTCAACTCATTAGACTTGGCCTTTTTAGAGAAGGTAACAAGTGTGCTGATAAATTGGCAACTAAAATAGATCTTGAAGAGGATCATCTTATATGTGGATTGATAGGTCTCCTTCTTCATTTCTGTTTTTATTTCTTGATGTTGTATATATTAAGTCTCCTAGTTTTGTTCCTTAGTTGCTCTTTGTTTTTGGACTTACAGCCTCTTTGAATAGCAAAAGATAAAAAATAAAAAATAAAATTAATAATTTGAAAAATAAATTCAATTATGGTTTGAATCAATATCATTTTATTAATAAGATGCGTTAAAATAAATTATATCTAATTTTAATATAAAATTATATGTCATTTTAATTCATTTAACATAATAAGTCATTTGTACAACTAGTTAAACAATTTAATTTCATAAATTGCTTATACAACTATAAACTTATATTTACAAGCAATTTTCAGTTAACTTCACATTTAAAAGCTAAAATCTAAAAGCTCATAACTTTAAGCTCGTTTTACTCAACACAACCTAATTACTATTTGGTTTACAGAAACCTTAGTTTATATTATAAAGTTTAATTCCTAAATTATTATTATTATACAATATCTATAATCCATCTTAATTGACATGATCTTTAATAACCCTAATTTTATTAAGGCCAAATTATCATAATTTGAATTATTTTTTTTCTTAATTTTTTTATTTATATTAATATCTTAATTTTATTAAATCATCTTGAAGAAAAAAAATTAAATTATACATAAAAATCAGTAAAAAGGACAAAATTAAGGGTTCGGGTTCTTGATCATACCGGTCACAAATGCATATACCAGTACTAAGTATATATATATATATATATATATATATATATATATATATATATATATATATATATATATATATATATATATATATCGAGACGATAACATTTGTTAGGACATAATTATCTTGCCTTAATTATGAACAGATCATAAAGCATTTGATGGAGTCAATTAATGTTTAATCACTTTAATTTCTAACGTATAATGTGATAGCATGAATATCAGTTTTCTTAACATAAATTTTTAAAATTGAGTTTATACACATAAAAATAATATTTTTTATAAAAGTATAGCATTATTATATTATATTATATATATATATATATTTAAGAATATAATATATTTTTATATTATATTTTATATTATATTATTTAATTATTTATTTCAATTTTAAGAGTTGAAATTAACCATTTTTTATCAATATCAAACCTTGCTTTAAAAAAGTAATGACTTATTAAGACCTAGCTGTAAATGAGGACATGTATTGATTGTTGCTATATCTCAAACTCTCATTGCACTATGCTTTCGGATTGCTAATATAATTACAGTATTGATGTTGCTGTAATAATGACATCTAAATTCTTGAAGAAAGAGTTAGTTATACATTATTTCTTATTCACATGAGTAGTGAATGACCCTTTTTAAAAAATTATTTTATAAAAATTATTGAAGAACATTAAAAGAGATATTATTCAATATATAAGAAGAAAACTAAAAGATGTGAAATTCTAAAACAAACTGACGAACTAAGAAAATAGAGAGAAAAAAAATCCAAACTGAAAGCTAAGCATATTATGCAAGAATAAAAAAAATTCATAATTATTGTATTAACAGAAGAAAGGGTGGAAAAAGGAACCTGTGAATGAGATTAGACGCAACAGCAAATGGAATGTGTTCCGCCATTCTTGAGAAAGGAGGAAAAAATAGATCTGCACTGTGTCTGTCTTCAATTTCAGATTCGCAATGAATGGATGCAGAAAACACAGTATTGCTCTTATATCTGTCAAGCGAAGGACACATTTGTAATTAGATATGTGAGTCAAACCATCATTTCTTAGAGTTTTTGATTCAATGCATCTTATCTTCAATCCAATATATAAATATATAAATGAAGAATAGCCTCTAACACGAGTTGCCCCTCAATTAGTGTAGCAATGAGTGACACTGTTTCTGCATTTAAATATAATAATAATTTAATCAAATGTTGAGATAAACTGTGGAAAATTAGAAAATTGGAAAGTGATTTGTTATCCATCAAGGAAAGCGATTCGCAAAGAGAGCAACAAGGTGCATGTGTACGCAGCATGTGACTCATCTATTGGTGATCTTTTTATAACCTTAAATCTAATTAAAATTTAATTGTTGAAATAACACTTGTAAGTTGATTCATATGTTTAGTGATAATGAAAGTCTATAGTTTGTTATTATTAATTTTATGTGTTTCTAATGCTCTGATTTGTCACTCTTGAACATAATTTTTATTTATAATATATATATATATATTCTCCCTTATAACTATACTAATAGTGAAGGTATTTAACATAATTTTCTCTTAAATTGAAGTGGCAGGTGTACATCTCTAAAAGATGAACAAAATCAAAACAGGGGGAAGTTGGTGTTTGTGTTTGCAACGTAGAATACAAAGTTAATCTAATTATTATATGCATGTGTGAATAAGTAGTTATTTTTTTGTTTTTTTATAAAGAAATATATTAAAAATTAAAAATATTTTTGAGTACATGTAACACTAAAATTTTAATATTTAATCATAATAATTTCTTCAACCCTTTTACAATTTTAAAATTTATTTTTTATAATAAAATTTAATTAAACAAAATTAAATTATAAAAATTAAAAATTTTATTTTATAAAATGAGTAAATTATTTTATACAAAATATATTTTAAATTTTTTATTAAAAAGTATATTCTATCATAATATTTCTTAACTCATTACTCTCACTCTCAGAAGAAAATTATCATAAAATTATTTTAAATTTAAATAAATTTTATTGTTTTAGAATTTTATATTATTATTGTTACGATCAAAATGGTCTTCGGGACCAAATTAAACACTCTGGGAAGGGTACAAAGGAGATACCCATTTCATTGGGTGTTCTTCTATGTTTCAATTTTTAATTCAAGAGAAAAAGCCCCTCCACAAGCCCGTGATGGATGAGGATTATATGTAGTTTTAAATAAATTACAGCTAGTGCATACGAAGAAGATGATGATGAGAAGGAAGAAGTCTATACGGGCATCTTTGCTAACACAGAGAAAAATTAAGAACACAATAACACTAAAAATGATGACAAAAACTTTAAAGGAGATTATGAAAGTGATAAAAATAGTGATAATAAGGATATAGATAATAATGCAGATGATAACGACTCTTATTTATCAAACCTAGTGATCAGCTAACATTCGTTTGGAGAGCCATTGTTCATGCATGCTTTAGATCTTAATGCTATATAAGCACCTAAATTTCAAAGCATGCTAACTTAGGTGTATGACATGTTGATAAATATTTTGGCAAGTGTACTAAATTGTTGTAGTAACTATTAAATTTTATTGTCCATTGGGATTAATGTTAGTTATCAACCCACAATAATATTGTTAGTTGGATTTAAAAACAGAATAAGAACTTAAAAAGGGATATTTTGATATTGTGCATAAAGTAAAAGTAAGACGTAAGTGTTGGAAAATTAAATTATTAAGAGTAAAAGTAGGCGTAAGAAATTAACCGTAAATGAAACTAAGTTGCAGAATGTAATTAAATAAGAGAATGAAAACTAAATGTAATTTGATTAAGAAGTAGTTTGAGTTTAGAATCTCTTAATTATTTTCTATTACAAAAATATAAATAAATAAATAAATAAATAAAAATATATATATATATAACCCAAAATACAATCCAGTCTAATGGCTAGATTTTGTATAATATCCACTACCAATTCCTTGGTTAATTGGTTCTAAATCAGTTCTAGATTCCTAATTCTTTAAGTAACTAAGAAGGTGATCAACATTATGTTTAGAAATCAAAATG
Organism: Abrus pulchellus subsp. cantoniensis; assembly: GCA_024086825.1. Taxonomy (NCBI): domain Eukaryota; kingdom Viridiplantae; phylum Streptophyta; class Magnoliopsida; order Fabales; family Fabaceae; genus Abrus; species Abrus pulchellus. Next base: position 22,457,008 of record CM044056.1, read on the forward strand.
AACACATCATTAGAGATTTCTATTCCTAGATAATCTATAATGAGCGATTTAATCCAAATCCAAAAAAGATTACAACTTTTCAGTTATAAAATTCTTTTCATCAACTCTAAATGCTAAAAAATAAAGTGTTAAGCTTGGAATCAAATACTTTAGATTAAAGATTGCATCTGAGCTATATTCAATGTTTATGAAAGATTAAGTTCATCCTTTTTCAATTCTAAAGAACTTAGAAAGATATGGAAGAAATAATAAATTGAAAGAAACTAAAATATATTGCAGAAATAAACTTCATGTTCCACTGAAAAGAAATTACAAGAAAATAAACTGTAGGACTTCATTAAAGGGTAAAGAGAATGAAAGGATATATTCCTACTAAGTGTAAACTTGCATCAATTATGGTTCAAAATACTCGACAAGTATTAGAATTTCTCTAAGACATGAGATAGTGTACAATATTATATTCTTGTTTTTATAATTTGCGATAATTCAATCCCTTAATGGGATTATAACATGTTAACTGCACATATTCCTTGCTTATAAAAGAAAAAGAATATTCCTTATAAACTAATATGATATTAAACTCTGCATTCACCTATATCAATATGCAAATTTGTGTTAAATAAAGTTGAACAGCATTTAATGTTGAATTATATAGAAAAGACTAATGGAAATATATATATATATATATATATATAATTTTTAAAAAATAAAAGAAACTTATTAATATTAGTTGTTAAATAATCAATATGAAAAATACTATTTAGATTGTTTTAAATTTAAAACAATGTAAAATATATTTTTTTAGATAGTCCTAAATCCTAAACCTTAAACTTATTAATATTAGTTATTAAAAGTCATTATTTAGATAGGTTATGTAAAAAATAAACTTCTATTTGTATTCTTAAGCTTCTATTGTATTTTTGAGTACGTCATTAACAAATACTAATTCAGTTCTAATTCAGGTACATTGTTGATCAACATCCCAAACTTCATTTTGTATTTTTATTTTCATTAACACATTTATTTTTATATGACATTATAAATATTACATATTATTTATTTACAAACTCAACAAAAAGTGTGAAACTCTTTACACTCTTTTTACATTCTTGATCTTTTATTTGCAATTTTGAATATAACAAACATTAATATCATTCTGATTCAGGTATGTAAAAAAAAAAAATTTTTTATAGTAATCCTTAACTAAGTAAAATACATTTTTTACATTAATTATATAACTGTTTTAAAATGTGCGCATTTGTTATATCGATTATATTTAGATCGGTCTATCAACTAATATAAAATGTTATTTTTAATGGATGTAATAAGTGATTTTTATTATATACTCTATCGGTATATAGCATTATGTGTCATGATCGTTATGTGACAGAGAAATAATTTGAATTACTGATTTTAAAATTACAAAAATTAAAAATAATTTATTGTTGGTAATTATTTTCTTTCTCAATTGGAAGAAACTTGCGCATTTTGATGAGACTCTTAGACTTTGTTTAAATTTCATGTTGAGGAGGGGAAAGAAGTAGCAGGGAGAGGTTAGAGATTATAAACCTTATTTAGAAGTTAATTAAACATGAGGGGAAGGGTTAGAGATTTTTTAAAGCTCAAAACTCTTATAACCTTGTTTTTTCATGTTTTCTCATTTTGAAGGATTTTAGTGACTTATGTAGTGGAGTTTATCATTTATATTTCTATTTATGGAATTCAATGTTTAACATGGTCTAGAAATAAAATTAAAAAAATAAAATAATAATTTTTTTTCCAAAAATGTTAATTTTTAGAGTAAGAATTTATTTTAAAATCATCGTGAATAGAAATAGAAGTTTTTAAAATATTAATTTTTAGAGAGAAAATTATTTAATTTTTTATTTTTTGAAAAAAGATAAAAAAAATATGAATAAGAAATATAAAAAATAATGTTATTTACATATTAAATCCTCTATTATCTTTAATTTTTTTTAATATTAAACATCCAAAAAAAAAAATTTTTAACCCTCTTTTTCCTTTCTTCTTTTTTCCTCTTCAGCCCTCTAAATCCTTTCTTTTTTTCTCCTTCCAAACTCCCAAGCTAAGTCTTAGGTGAGATTTTAATAATGCAAAAAATTCAGCCTAATTAATTCTGTAATTGAATTTGAGGAAATCCATAAACTTGTATTTACAATTATCCTTATTTAATATTATAGTTTTGTCTTCATAACCATTATCATCTAATTCTTAGGACCTATATTGAGGATATTATTATCCCTTGCTGTTGAGTTGTGAAAAATATACTACGGTCTCAAGCTTGTTATCTAAAATAAAATTAATTTAATTTGGGTGGAATGTGATTCTAAGAAAGCCATTTATTTGGTTATACATTTTTTTAAATGTAATTATCCAGTGTTTTGTATTATTAGTGAGACTAGAGGTTTGATTAAGTGTATTAGGTTTATCCAGTTGAGCCATATCATTAAAAGAGGCAAATTAAAGTGCTAGCTGGTTGGCAAAAGTAGGAGATGGTTTTGGACAGTTTTTTGTCGTGTCTGAGAAGCTCTCCCTTCCTTTACTTCCTTTCCTTAGTCTTGATGCTGCTAGTTAATAGTATCCTAGATTTATAATCTGATGTTGTTTTGTTCTTTTTTTAACATTTTAGCCCCGTTCATTATAAAAAAATAAAAATATTATAATTTAATGCACTCTATTTTGTCGTATATATTATATTATTGGTAATCAATAATCTTTGGTATGGCGACAGATGCTGAAATCCCAAATTTCTCTATTCTATGCTATTATATATTCTGTATAATTATTAATGAGGTATCAAACTATTAGTAGATGATAGATTTTGGTGTAGATGAGATGAGTAAGATAGTTAAAATGTTAGTAGGAATAGTTGAAAATGGTAGTTGAAGAAGTTTTAATAAGAGATTCAAGAGATGGAGAATTGATAGTTTGATTACTTCTTCTTCTCGTTGTTGGCATTTACAATGTGATGACTTGCCTATTTATAGGCATCTTCTACCATTAGGTTTGAGAGATTCCATACTCTAGAACTTTCTTCTAGAAGTATCTTGAAACTTGAAGATTTACAATATTCTAGAACTCTCTCTAGAAGTATCTACAAACTAGAAGATACAATTAATTTTTCCTAGATTGTTCTTAGTATTTTTTTTAGATTATTCTAGAAATTTGTATCAATTTCTAAAAGAAATTCAATTTCTAATACTCCTCCTTGATGCAAATTTCTATAACTCCAAGCATCGTGCATAGCTGTTCAAATTTTGGTCTTGGTAGTGCTTGAGAACAAGCAAATAGATAAGTATGGGGGAGTTGATAACTCTATAATTAGGCCCTCTTTTACAGCCCATATATTCATATTTGACCTTTATTTTATTTGAGTTTTAAACTACTTTATTTATTAATTATGCAGTTTGGTATAAAGAGGTCACAAGTAGATTTTAGGCCTAAATTGATAGAAGATTAAAGTTTCGCAGCAGTCAGCAAGCCCAGACCCTTCCAACAAGCACGAGGGTGCTTCAAGCCCATGCATGGTTGTGCTCAAGGCCTTGCATGGCCGTGCTCATCTGCGAGAAGCCCAATTATCAAGAGTCTTTAGTGTTTTCAAACCTTATTAAAAGGAGATCTCAATCGTAAGAAAGATCGATTTTTACACTAGTGTTTGGCTTTCGGATACACTTCTCATCTCGTCTCTCTTGCACGGATCCTTGGCACACGCTTGGCGAGACTTGGAGCTTTAATCGATCGTACTTGAAGACTGAGAACACATCTCATACTCTAGTTTGCTATTTCTTTTGATTATGTCTTTGTTTATGATTATTTTAGTTCTTTTCTTTAGTATTAATAACTAAGTCCATAGTTAAAGTTATGAGAACTATTGTTCATGAATTTATGAAATTTTGATATTTGAATCTAAATTTAATTTCTGCTTTGTGATTATATTTTATCTTATTGTGCTTCTCTCTTAATCCTAATTAATTATATTATAAGGCGACCATACCTCGGTTAACAAGTTTAATTAATTAGGATTTTAAAAAAAATTGTATCAATTTCTAATAGTAGAACATTGTATACGTTATTTGTTCATATTTAATAACATTATTGTTGTTACCTTCTTGATATCCAGTGATTGTAATGCTACTATTACCAATTTAAATCAGCGATGCCAATTTTGGAGTGCCAATATAGTGAAATTTGTCGCAGAATGTCAGTTGGTGTCGTCCTTAAACCTAGTTTCGAATTTCTTAAGTGTTTCGCTTTCACAGCTTTCAATTAGAAGAGACTCAAGGGAAGTCAGATTTTGCATCCAACCTTTTGGTGAATTCAGAGAATAGGAAATGTGCAATTTGAACATGGAAAGAGGAGAAACTATTAGAAATTGATACAAATTTCTAGAATAGTCTAGAAAAAATACTAAGAATAATCTAGAAAAAAAACTAGTTGTATCTTCTAGTATGTAGATGCTTCTAGAGAAAATTCTAGAATATTGTAAATCTTCAAGTTTCTAGATAACTCTAGTATATTGAACCAAATGGTGGATGATGCCTATAAATAGACATGCTACCTCATTGTAAAAGACATGAAGAAGAAGTAATCAAGACATCAATTCTCCATCTCTTGAGTCTCTTACTAAAACTTCTTCAACTACTATTTTCAACTATTCCTACTAACACATTTCAACTATCTTACTCATCTCACCCACACTAAAAACTAACTATCAGTGGCATCAGAGCTACGTTCGGTCATCTACTGGGCGTAGAAATATTACCATACTATTTCAAAATTAAATAAACTACTTCCAAAAATTTCCTAACCCATGGCTAGCACTACTCAACCATCATCTCTTCCCGTCCCCATTTTCAATGGTGAAAATTATGATTTTTGGAGCATAAAAATGAAAACATATTTCACTTTCCAAGATTTGTGGGATGTTGTGGAAGAAGGATTTACTACTCCCTCAGACATATCATCCCTTACTGCAGCTCAAAGAAAAGAATTGAAGGAGAATAAACAAAAGGATTCAAAGGCCTTGTTTACTCTACAACAAGCTGTGATCGATACAATTTTTCCAAGAATAATGGGTGCTACAACAGCCAAAGAAGCATGGAGTACGCTGCAGGAGGAGTTTGAAGGAAGCGAAAAGGTACGCACTATAAAACTCCAAACTCTACGACGAGAGTTTGAATTATTAAAAATGAAAGAGTTTGAGACCGTCAAGGATTACTATTCTAAAATAAAAGAAATAGTTAATCAAATGAGAGCTTACGGAGAAAATATTCTTGACAAAAAAGTTGTCGAGAAATTACTGATTACAATTCCCCGTAAGTATGATCCAATTATCACCACTATTGAGCAAACAAAGGACCTATCTACTCTATCAGTGACAGAGTTGGTAGGGTCCCTTGAAGCTTATGAGCAAAGGTTGAAAAGGCATGATGAAGACTCAATAGAAAATGCCTTTCAATCAAAGCTCAAATTACGGTCTCACAATAAAGGAAATGAAGCAAGAAAGAATAATGGAGAAACTTCTAGAAACAAAGAGAATTCTAGAAATTTCTCTAGAAACAATCAAGATAAATACCCTCCATGTGGTATTTGTAAGAGGATAAATCATGCTGAAGAAGAATGTCGGTATCGTGGAAAACCACAATGCCGACACTGCAAGAAATTTGGACATGTGGAAAAGTATTGTCGCAACAAAAATAAGTATCAAGCAAATTTCGCTGAAGAGGGTGATCGAGAACCACATCTTTTCTATGCTACCCAAGATCCCAGTACTGAAACAAGCGGAAATTGGTACTTGGATAGCGGTTGCAGCAATCACATGGCCAAAGATATAAACATCTTCAAGGATATCGACGAATCCATCAAAGTGAAAGTTCGAATGGGGAACGGTACTATCGCTGAGTCAAAAGGCAAAGGTACTGTTATGGTGGAGACAAAGAAAGGTACGAAACTTATTACTGATGTCTTACTAGTTCCCAACCTCAAGGAAAATCTCTTGAGTGTTGGCCAAATGATGGAGAAAGGTTATTCTCTTCACTTCAAAGGGGACACATGTAAGATATATGACAGCAAAAAGCAAGAGATCGGCCAAGTAAATATGGAGAAAAGAAATTGAAGTTTTCCAATAAACTTTCAACAAGGCACTAACATTGCCATGAAAGTAGAAGTTGATACTTCACGACTTTGGCATCGAAGATTTGGCCACTTCAATACTCGTGCCTTAAAGCTACTGCATCAAAAGAATATGATGAAGGATCTTCCATATCTTGAAGAAAATAATGAAGCTTGTGAAGGATGTCTCCTTGGCAAGCAACATCGATTGCCATTTTCTACTGGAAAAGCTTGGAGAGCAAAAGACTTATTGGAGCTTATTCATACAGATATTTGCGGACCAATGCGGACACCATCACTACATGATAATAGATATTTTATCCTTTTCATAGATGATTTTTCTAGAATGACTTGGGTCTACTTCATCAAAGCAAAGTCAGAAGTCTTTGGAATTTTCAAGAAGTTTAAGGCCCTTGTGGAGAAGCAAAGTGGTAAACAGATAAAAGTATTAAGAAGTGATCGTGGCAAAGAGTATACATCTCAAGAGTTTGATAAATTTTGTGAGGATGAAGGCATTCAACGACAACTTACTGTCGCATATACTCCACAACAAAATGGAGTAACTGAGAGGAAAAATCGCACGGTAATGGAGATGGCTAGATTCATGCTGAAGGAGAAAGAATTGCCAAATACTTTACGGGCTGAAGCAGTTTATACTGCTGTCTACATACTTAACAGATGTCCAACTAAGGCTGTCCAAGATAAAACTCCAATTGAAGCTTGGAGTGGGCAAAAACCATCAGCAAAACATCTAAGGGTTTTCGGATCAATTTGCTACATACACATTCCAGAAGAGAAGAGACACAAACTAGAAGACAAAACTGTACGAGATATCTTCTTAGGATATAGCACACAGTCAAAAGGATATCGAGTCTACAACTTGCAAACCAAGAAGCTCACCATTAGTCGAGATGTTGAAGTTGATGAAAATGCTGCTTGGAATTGGAAAGATGAAAAGGTTCAGAAAAATGTTTCCATACCAATGCAGCAACCTCAAGAAATTGAAGAAGTCTCAGGTGAGAATTTTTCACCTCCACAACAACAACATTCCTCACCAGAGTCTACTCCAAGACGAGTTAGATCTTTGGTAGATATATACGAGACCTGTAACCTGGCCATAACTGAACCTGAGAGCTTTGAAGCAGCGTCAAAACAAGAAGTATGGGTCAAGGCAATGGAAGAAGAGATAAAAATGATTGAGAAAAATAACACATGGGAGCTAGTAGATTGCCCCACAGATAAAGATATCATTGGGGTAAAATGGGTCTATAAGACCAAGCTTAATCCCGATGGCACCATACAAAAGTACAAGGCAAGACTGGTAGCTAAAGGATACTCACAACAACTTGGAGTTGATTACAATGAGACATTTGCTCCAGTTGCTCGCCTGGATACTATAAGAACTCTGATTGCTCTTGCTGCACAAAAAAGATGGAACATTTATCAACTCGATGTAAAATCTGCCTTTCTCAATGGGATTCTTCAAGAAGAGATTTATGTAGAGCAACCGCAAGGCTTCGTCAGCAAAGGTAATGAAGGCAAAGTACTAAGACTGAAAAAAGCTCTATATGGATTGAAGCAAGCTCCACGAGCATGGTACAGCAAAATTGATCAATACTTTGCAGACTAAGGATTCAGGAGGAGCAAAAGTAAAGCAACTTTATACACCAAGATCCAAGGTCAGTATGATATACTCATTGTCTCCTTGTATGTAGATGATCTTATCTGCACAGGAAACAATGTGAAGATGATAGCTAAGTTCAAAGAAGATATGATGAAGACTTTTGAAATGACTGACCTTGGCTTAATGAGCTACTTCCTCGGAATAGAGGTAAAACAAAAGAAAGAAGGAATATTTATCTCACAGAAGAAATATGTTGAAGCACTACTCAAGAAATTTAAGATGAATGGATGTAAGACGGTTAGTACTCCATTGGTGACAAATGAGAAATTAAAGAAAAATGATGGTGCACCGGAAGCTGATGCATCACGTTACAGAAGTTTGATTGGAAGCTTACTATATCTCACAGCCACACGACCAGACATAACGTATGCTGTAAGTCTTCTTTCAAGATTCATGCAAAGTCCAAGCCAAATTCATTTTGGAACAGCAAAAAGAATCCTAAGATATCTACAAGGCACAAAAGAGTATGGTATATGGTACCAAACTATGAGCAACTCAAAGCTACTTGGCTACACCGACAGTGATTGGGCAGGATCGATCGACGACATGAAAAACACATCTGGTTATGCCTTTTCACTAGGATCAGGAACAATCTCATGGGCTTCAAGGAAACAAGCAATAGTTACACAATCAACAGCAGAAGCAGAATATGTAGCAGCTGCTGAGACTACAAGTCAAGCAATATGGTTACGAAGAATACTTGAAGAAATGGGAGAAAAACAAAATGAGCCTACTACAATCTACTGCGATAACAAATCAGCTATAGCAATGACAAAGAATCCAGTGCATCATAGTAGAACAAAACACATAGCAATCAAATATCATTTTATCAGGGAAGCAGAAGGAACTAAAGAAATCAAGTTCGAGTATTGCACAACTGAAGATCAAATTGCAGACATTTTTACTAAAGCACTACCAAGACCAAAATTTGAACAGCTACGCATGAAGCTTGGAGTTACAGAAATTTGCATCAAGGAGGAGTATTAGAAATTGATACAAATTTCTAGAATAGTCTAGAAAAAATACTAAGAATAATCTAAAAAAAAAAACTAGTTGTATCTTCTAGTATGTAGATGCTTCTAGAGAAAATTCTAGAATATTGTAAATCTTCAAGTTTCTAGATAACTCTAGTATATTGAACCAAATGGTGGATGATGCCTATAAATAGACATGCTACCTCATTGTAAAAGACATGAAGAAGAAGTAATCAAGACATCAATTCTCCATCTCTTGAGTCTCTTACTAAAACTTCTTCAACTACTATTTTCAACTATTCCTACTAACACATTTCAACTATCTTACTCATCTCACCCACACTAAAAACTAACTATCAGAAACAGAGGAAGATGAGTCTGAATATGCTGTTGTGTTTAGCGTTGCTATTAATGGCTCCGCAGTGCATTCAAACAATTCTAAAACCTTAAAGAAAAGTAGACATCGATGTCAACTGTGGACAGTAAGAGACATGCAGTTGAGAAAGATGAGGAAAAGAAAGAGGTAAGGAGAGATCACGTGAATTCTTAGAATCATGTGATTCAGCAACGTCTCTGACACAACGGAGATGCTTAATTTCACAACGAGAGGTTGAGAAGTTGTTATACGTTAATTGAGACTTTCGCACTATCCTTTTATGGAGATTAACTGATTAAGCTACAAACTACCTTGGCAGAATATGAGTAACTTAGAGCAAATTCTCTGGAATTCAAAATGCACATAAGGCAATATATTGAATAGAGGATCAGGAATCAAGCTTGCTGCTCCAACTTATAAATACGATTGCATTTGTTCTATTCAGCAAGTCCTGACGTGCAATATGAGAGAAATTATTAGAACATAAAGATACCGAAAACAGGTTGAAAATAAACAGTTTACAATTAAACATTATGAAATATGGATGGTGATTACTAAATTAGCAATATGCCAACCTGAACAAAGTATGCCAGCGTGTTTGACATTAAACAGTAAAAATCTAACAATTTAGGAAGTCTTCGATATTCAGAATTTGTTCTTTTCAATTCCATTTTTATCGGTAAAATAACGAGTCTTCTCATCATAAAACTAAAATTCAAATTTTACCTTCAATTCAAAATTATAAATGAAAGTCTAAATAAATTGTAAAAGGCAAACAACAAAAATTAAAACTATGCAAAAGGAATTCAAATTAGTGTAAATTTATTTTACATCAATAATCAATTTCCTTCAGACATAAATAATCTACCTTTATAATTTGAGTTCTAATTTATTAGGTATTAGTTATCTTTCTTATTATGTCACATGACTTGCATTGAATATTTAACTTTTTTAATTCAATCGTAATTTGAATTTTATATTAAATATTTTTTAATTAATTTTTAATTTTCAAAATTTCTTTTTAATTTAATCTTATTTAATATAATAGAATATTAATAATGCAAAAAAAAAAATACACTTACTAGCATTAAATATATGGATAATATCACTTTGAACACAGACTCCGGTGTTATTTAACAATCGAAAACTAATTTTATTAGGATTATGTCTATTTAATCAAACCAAAGTGATTAAATTCTCAAGTTAATTAATTTTAAATTCCATTATCATTATGAGAACTTTATAATTTAGCGCTTAATTTTAAGGATAGCTTATTAGTCACCAAAGTAGCTGACTTTAAAAGTTCTTTAAGCATTTAATTGTATGTTGTAAATTGTTCAAAATTGTTTGATGCTATATGGAAATATAAAGAGTGAACAATTTAGCTCATTAATTATAATGCTAGGAGATTGCCCAAAGGTGGATCATTGCATATGATTAATGACATTAAGGAGACATGTAAGCACTTCATAATATGTTTGTATATCCAAAGATGACTTGCATATTGGTTTAAGTGATTGGTTGTCAATTAAAGTTGTTTATTAGCATCATTATAGATAAATTATATATTTAGCCGTTACCCAAAGGTAAACTTATATGCATAATTGATAATAGTTAGTTGTCTGAATCTATTAAGTTTATTCAAAGTATAAACATTTAAGCATGTATTAAACGGATTCAGTCCCAATGAATACGTATAGCATGAGCAATGGCGTAGTCAAGTTCAATGGGCTTAATTATGATGATTGGGCTGAACAAGTTCGATTCCAGTTAGGTGTTATGGACTTAGACCTAGCAATCATTATGGAACAAGAGCCTGCAACCATTATAGGACCAGTACTGAAGAGGAAAGGACTCTTCGTGAGGCTTGGAAAAGGTCGAATAGGCTGAGCTTGAGCTTGCTGAAGATGACTGTGGCTGAAAATATGAAGCCATCAATGCCAAAGACTGAAAATGCTAGGAAATTTATGGCAAAGGTAAAAGAGTATGCACAATCAGATATTACTGATAAGTCCATTACAGGCACCCTGTTGACTGAGCTGACTACTAAGAAGTTTGATTGGTCACGGCCCATTCATGACCATGTGACTGACATGATCAATTAAGCGGCAAAGTTGAAATCAATGGACATGGAGGTAAAGGAATTCTTTCTAGTACAATTCATTTTGAACTCACTCCTTCCTGAGTTTGATCAGTTCCAGGTGAATTACTGATGAGTGATTGACTCATAGAGAAAAATTTAAGGTTTTTAGCATGTTTCATTGAATTAAAATTATTAGTTAATGCAATTAATTAGAAAATTCAATGGAATATTGTGATTGCTTAAAATTTATTGAATAGTCATATTCTGATATTTGGCATTTCATTTTTGAAGGAATTAGAAGGAATTTGGAATTGTGATTTAAAGAGTAAAAGATGCAGTTGCTGCAGGACACACTTTGTGGGGACATGAACTTTCGTTTGTGGGGACATGATGCTGACAAAGCCTATAAAAGCAAAATTTTCTAAAAAAGATAGCATCTTAGAACTTTTTGTTTTTAGTCTTTTTGCGTTTTCCAAGATTGAATTTTTAGGTTTTCGAACATTCCTCTTCAAGGAATGTTGGCTAGGTCATTCCTTTCTTTTCATTACTAGGATTTAGTTGAAAGATATAGACATCATTTTTTCGTTCTTCTTACTTTGTAATGGAACAGTAGCTTTTCATTTTCGTTTGCTGTAAGTTTATCTGCTGAACATGATTCTTATCTTTTTAATATATTTTAGTTTGTTTCTTTTCATTTCCATTATATATTGTTAAATCTCTTGGGGTTGAGTAAAGATGAACTTATACCTTTACCCATTGCAATGAACTAAGCATTGTATGTGACTCAAGATAGAAGCTTTAATCTAACTTTTTAATTATGTACTTAATGCTTCACTATTCTACATGAATGGGGTTGATGAAAAGGAGTTCATTGCTGAAAAGTTTTGGACTGGGGTTAAAATGCTTATTATAAATTGTCTAGGAATAGAAATTTATGATAATGTGGTCATATGTGTTTTATCCTTAATGCTGAACGTTTTTGGTTTACCTAAGGGATTAGGAGATTAAAAGTAATTTTAGAACCAATTACCAAGGGATTGGAGTTGGATAATTTAGACAACCTGACCATTAGATTGGCTATATTTTGAGTTACAAGTATATTTTAAGCAAGGAGAAAGGGATAAGGGATTCTAAACTCAACCTATTTTTTAATCTTTGCAAAAACCTATTTTCTCTACCTGAGTTATTTGCACTCTGCAATCCTGTTAATTATTTTCTGTATTAGTTTTTACTTTTGCCCATTTATTAATTGTAATTCCAGCACCTTTACTTTCAGTTTTACAATTCTACTGTGTTAAATTTCGTACTACTATATATACCCTATTTTTGGTGACCTAACTAGTAATATTTTTGTGGTTTAATACCTAACAATTACAACACCATTAAGGATAAATGGAACATACAGAAAATTAAGGCCATGCTGGTTCAGGAGGAAGAGAGGCTGAAGAAGGTGAAAGAACACTCCGTCCATCTCAAATTTCATGAAGGGGCTAGTAGTAACAAGGCTAAGCCAGGTAAGAAGGACAACAAGGACAAGAAGGATAAGACCTTATTAAAGGTTCGTGAAGGCCAAATCCAGAAGAGTCAGAGGTGCTTCTTCTGCAAGAAGACTGGTCACTTCAAAAAGGATTATCCGAAGAGAAAGGTTTGGTTCAAAAGGAAAGGGATTTCTTTTGATCCAGCCTATAAGCAGAACTGAAAAGTTCTTGTACATGGGAAACAAAATGAAGGCACGGATAGAAGGAATAGGGACTTACAGATTGATCTTGCATATTGGTTGCTGCATAGATCTAGAAAAGTGTCTTTATGTTCCTGAATGTGCTAGAAATTTGGTTTCTGTGACAAAGTTGGACGAATTTGGTTTTAATTTTAAGATTAGAAATGGTACATTTTCTTTGTATAAACACTCGTACTATTTTGGATCTGGTACATTAATTGATGATTTATATCGTTTCAATCTTAATGTTAAATTTGCTGAATCTCTGTTTCATGTTGAGAATGCTATTAGTAGTAATTTGAATGTTCGTAATGAATGCTTTGCTTTCTTGTGGCATAAAAGGTTAGGTCACATATCCAAAAAAAAGGATGATGAGGTTAATGAAAAGTGAAATTTTACCTCAATTGGATTTTGTAGACTGGGATGTATGTGCGGATTGTATTAAAGGAAAACAAACTAAATACACATCAAAGAATCCAGCCACAATAAGCAATCAACTCTTAGAGTTGATACACACTGATATTTGTGGTTCGTTTGACATCTCATCTTAGGGTGGTGAAAGATATTTTATTACTTTTATTGATGACTACTCATGTTATTGTTATCTGTATGTATTGCATGAAAAATCTCAATCAGTGGATGTCTGACAGGTATTCATTGATGAGGTGGAAAGGCAACTAGATAGAAAGGTAAAGGTTGTGAGGTCAGATAGAAGTGGTAAATATTATGGAAAATCTAATGAAGTGGACAATATCCAGTTCTATTTGCAAAACTTCTAGAAAGTTGAGGTATATGTGCATAGTATACTATGCCTGGTACACCACAACGAAATGGTGTGGCTGAAAGGCAGAATCGTACTATCATAGAAATGGTTAGGAGTATGTTGAGTTACAGTTCTGTACCTATGTCTTTGTGGATGTACGCATTAAAAATCGTTGCATATCTTCTTAATAGAGTTCCTAGTAAGGCAGTTCCAAAGACTCCTTATGAACTGTGGACAAGAAAGAAACCCAGTTTAAGACATCTTCATGTCTGGGGTTGTCCAATAGAAGTAAGAGTGTATAATCCACATGAAAAGAAGCTTGATGCTAGAACCATAAGTGGTTATTTCATCGGCTATCCTGAAAAATCAAAGGGTACAGATTCTACTGTCCTAACCATAGTATGAGAATAGTTGAGTATGGAAATGCAAGGTTCATTGAAAATGGTTAGTTTAGTGGGAGTGGTGAAACACGAAAGGTGAAAATTAAAGAAACACGTTCAGAAACTCCTGTAGTTGGTGTCTCTTCTCCAATTGTTGTTCCTCTTGTTGTATCACGGTCACACAATATAAGGAGACAACAAGTTAATGTTCCAAACCCACAAGAACAACATATAGAGGATGAACCAGCTGAAAATGTGCAAGTTACAAGTGAGCAAGAGGAAAGTGAACCACAAGAGATAGCATTAAGGAGGTCTGTAAGGCAGAAAAAACTGGCTATTTCGAATGACTATGTGGTTTACTCACTTGAGCATGAATGTGACTTGAGTATTTGATGAGGATCTAGTCTCATTTAAGCAAGCCATGGAATGTTATAATTTTGAAAAGTGGTTGAATGCCATGAAAGAAGAGTTAAAATCAATGAGTGACAACAAGGTATGGGATCTAGTTGAGTTGCTTAAAGGTTCAAAACGAGTCGGTTGCAAGTGGGTCTTTAAGACCAAATGTGACTCAAAAGAAAACATTGAGAGATACAAGGCTAGACTTGTTGCTAAAGGATACACTTAACAGGATGGCATAGACTATAAAGAGACATTTTCTCCAGTTTAAAAGAATGACTCTTTAAGAATTGTTATGGCTTTGGTGGCTTATTATGACTTAGAGCTCCACCAAATGGATGTAAAGACCGCCTTTCTAAATGGTGACTTGGAAGAGGAAGTTTATATGAATCAGCCAGATAGCTTCTTGACCGCAGGTAAAGAAAGTATGATGTGTAATTTAAAGAAATCAATATATGGGTTGAAACAAGCTTCCAGACAATGGTATTTTAAGTTCAATGATACTATCACGTCATATGATTTTGTAGAGAATACTATTTACCGGTATCTATATGAAGGTCAGTGGGAGTAAGTTCATCATTTTAGTCCTGTATGTTGGTGACATTCTTCTTGCTACTAATGATGTTAGGCTGTTACATAATGTAAAGGAATTTCTCTCTAAAAATTTTGAGATGAAAGATATGGGTGTAGCTTCCTATGTGATTGGAATAGAAATATTTCGTAATAGATCACAAGGATTGCTGGGATTGTCTCAGAAAGTCTACATCAACAAAGTATTAGAAAGATTCAAAATAGAAAAGTGCTCATCAGAGGTAGTTCTAATTCAAAAGGGAGACAAGTTTAGTGAAATGCAATGTCCCAAGAATGAGTTGGAGCAAAAAGCAATGGAATCTATTCCCTATGCATCAGTGGTCGGGAGTTTAATGTATGCTCAGACATGTACTCGGCCTGATATTAGTTTTGCTGTTGGAATGTTAGGCCGATATCAAAGTAATCCCATAATGGACCACTGGAAGGCTGCAAAGAAAGTCCTTAGGTATTTACAAGGCACCAAGGACTACATGTTTACTTATAGGAGATCTAGTCAACTAGAAGTGGTTGACTACTCGGATTCAGACTATGCTGGATGTGTAGACTCAAGGAAATCGACCTTTGGCTACATCGTCTTGTTAGCTAGAGGTGCGATTTCATGGAAGAGCGAAAAGGAGTCTATTATTGCTACGTCTACCGTTATGCTGAGAATGTACTGTGATAATTCCGCAGCCGTCTTCTTATCTAAGAATGATAAGTATTCAAAGGGAGCAAAGCATATGGACTTCAAATACTTATCAGTGAAAGAAGAAGTGTGGAAACAGAAAGTGTCTATTAAGCATATTAGTACTGATTTAATGAGAGCAGATCTGCTAATTAAAGATTGTCCCCTAAAACATTTTCTGGCCATGTTGGTAGAATGGGCATTATAGACAAGTTCTTGTTAGCATGATTGTGTGATTCACATATATGTGTATAGATTGTTTTGCTCATATTATTGTAGACATTTTGGGAATTCAATAAAAGTATTATTTCTGCTTGTTTACTTGTTATCTAAATTGTGTTAATGTACATGTATGGTTTGAGTTTGATAACAGGTTGAGTGTTAAAAACACATCAGAGTTACAGTCTGTAGTATGACTGATTAAAGCTGTTTTGATTTGAGTTAGTTTTATGATACTTGGAAGGAATCATGTCGTCAAATGACTTGTGACCGCCATGATCCGATCAACTTAAATCATAAAAGATGATGACTTGATATTATCAATTATATGCGCACTTACAGTTCATTGAATCTTCAAGTCGTCACATAGGCCAAGTGGGAGATTGTTAGATTATTTTAATAATCTCATTATAGTGGCCTATGTAACTTATAGCATGACTCTAATTAAGGGTTTAATGTGATGGTGGTTAAATATAAAATATAGATTCATTGATGGTATAATTGTAAATATAATTATAAGGAAACCCTCCCCTCTCCCTTTATATAAATTAAAGAGTGGTTACTAAATAAGGGTTATGACATTCTCTATTTGTTCATTTTCACGGTCTTTGAGTGAGCTCACGATAAACGCAAGAAAAGAACATTCTCTCAACCATTCGAGAGGAGCTGAAAGAGTAAGTAAGAGTTGGAAAAAATATGAAGGGATCAACGACATCAAAGAGAGAGGTAACATCAAGGAATAATAAATTCAGGTTAGTGCTCTCTAAACCCTTCATTATATGAGAACCATATATTGTGTTCTGAGGGTAACGTAATTTAAGATCTCTAAGAGAAAATGTAATTTCATAATAGTCATTGCATAATGAAAATTACATAATGGGTTAAAGAAAATTCTAACATAGTTTTCACATCAAAGTTATCAGAGATACACACCCACATATGCATTTCAAAATAATTCTACACTTCCAAGTCATTATACACCAATTGTGCAAGAGTTGTCTTCCCCAAACCACCAAAGCCAACAATGGCAATCACAGAAACTTTTTGGTTTCCATGAGTTGTTTCAATAGACTAATAATCTCCTTTTTACTATCATCTCTTCCAATAATATCTGATTTTAACAAAAAAGAACATGTTTCCCTCCATCCATTATCAGATTACTTAATCACCGTCGATCTTGGGCATAAATTCAATTTATACATATCTTCTACTACGGCATGAAAACTTTCTCGTGTTTTTTTAATTTCTTCTGCCATTTGAATGGGAAAATCAATTCGATTTGAAGATGAACAAGGATAAAGTACCTTTGCACTTCTGTTCCTCGTTCCTCGTCCAATTTGTGTCTCATAAATTCGATAGCAAGGTCATCTACGAAATCATCTGCAACATGAAGTACTTCTTTGAACCTTCTAATCCAAACTCGCACACGAGCTTGCTCTTGTTTATCGTCAGCGTCAAGGAGCACATCGTTGATGGATTTAATTATTTTCTTGAACTCTTCCATCACATCATACTTCTTTCCTAACTCAATAAAATCGGTGGAAGCCAACCTGTGAATGACATTTGAAGCAACACCAAATGGAACTCACTCAGCCATCGTTAAAACCAGGTGTTCTGGAAGAGAGAACACTCCTTAGTCTTCGGACTCCGGATAACGGTCTAAGGGCAGCCTTCGTTCTTTCGTCTTGAATGTATTCGGTCTGTCCGAGGTTTGGTCAACCGAGGTGAGGAGGGTACCTGCAAAGGCACTCCGATGGTAAAGTAAGTGTTCGGTATTACGTAAGCAAGGTTACTATATTTAGTAAGAATGACATCAGAATGAATAATGTACTGTTTACTTCCCTTTTTATAGCCACTGTTTTGGGCTGATGGGCCTGGATAACTTAGGCCTTATTGATTATTCTCTTGATTAAGTATAATCCTCGTTATTACTTCAGATTGGTGCTAATGCATATTAATTATTTAATATACGTGGTAAATGGTGACTATTCGGTACCGAGACCTGAGAACCTTAAGGAATATCTGGTTTGGAGGGTACTCGGTACCGAATACCTAAGAGGTACTCGGTACCGAGTACCCTAATAGGTACACCAGGCTTAGTTATGTTTTGTTCTTAAAAAACATTGATAAATTTATACACACAACATCGTTAAAAACTTGTATACATAGAATGATTTTATTGTTTTTTTTTTCTTTTACTTTAATGATAGTCTCAAGTCTTTTATTTTTGTCTATGTTTTTTATTTGTTTCATTATCTTTTCTATTTATATATTTTATATTAACAAGATTGGATAACGTGCATATAAACTTATAAATTAAAATTTATTAGTATCGTTCCTTAATTACGAGTGACTCCGGAGGTCACTGAGATGGAATCTATTAATATCTACTTACTTTAATTTCAAAATATTTATTTCAACTCTTAGAGTTGAAATTAACCATTTTTTTTTATGAATATTAAAGCTTATTTTAAAAAGTTATAATTTGTTAAGACCTAAACATGTATTGATTGTTGGTATAATAACGATGACTATCTCAAACTCTCGATCCACGAACTCTTTGGATTGCTAAGATAATGATAGTATTGAATATTGCTGCAATAATGAAATCTAATTTCTTGAAAAACCAAAACTTGAGATGATTAATTAAAAGTGTTATCTTTTAAAACGTATGCGTTGTCTCGAATGATTAAAAATTGTAAACTCTGAAAAACAACACCGTCAAATAAACTTTACTAGGTGCAGTAAAAGAAAAAAACAAAAACTTGTGTTAAAGAAAGAAGAAAAAATGGAAAAAAAATATTTTATAAGAATTATTGAACAACAGTGAAAGAGATATTATTCAATATGAAAATCTAAACAAGAAAAACTAAATGATGTGAAATTCTAAAAGAAACATATGTACTGAGAAAATAAGGGGAAAAAAACCTAAATTGTAAGTTAAACATAATATGCAAGACTAAAAAAAATCCATAATTAATGTTTAACTTGAAGAAAGGCTGCAAAAACGAACCTGTGAATGAGATTTAAGGCAACAGCAAATGGAATGTGTTCCGCCATCCTTAAAACGATTGAGAAATACTATATATCTTGATGAGGCTGCACTGTGTTAAGTTTGAGATTGGCAATGGATGCAGGAAAACATTATTGCTCACATATCTGCCCAGGACACGGACACATTTGTAGTTAGCTTTGTCAGTCAAAACATCGTTTCTAAGTCTTATTGGTTCAATGCTTTGATCTTGTCTTCAAACATACATGATAAAGGATAGCCCATCAATTAGTGTAGCAATGAATGAGACTGTTTCTGCATTTAAATATAATAATAATTTAAACAAATGTTGAGATTAATTACGGTGACTTGGTTTTCTCGGTTCTACTTACTTTTGCTATGGGCTTATTTATTTTTTAAATACATTTAAAAAAATTATTGTCACCTTTTTTCAAAGAATCAATTACATCTAGCATTACTTTTCTTAATTCATTTATGAGATAGTATATACTGAAAGAGTATAAATTTTTCAGAAATTAAACTTCAACATCCAAAATAACAAAGTTCTAAGGACATTTTCATATAATATAAAAAATTTACACAAATTTATACATTTACAACAACTATTTAGCGATGATTTCAAAATACAAGTTTTTTGAAATATAAAAATACTTTTCTTAAAAAGTTGTATCCAAATAGTTTAGATCTAATACTAAAAAACCTAGACTAACAAAAATAATTAACGCTGCAATTTTTTTAAAAATGCCAACTCCAATGTCCCTAAGCCAGACTTTCTAACTTGAAAAGTAGACGCATTACCTGTCACGTCTACTCTTGTACCACTGTATGATTATCGCAACACACATTCCAACTCAACAAAAATGCAAGGGTGAGCTTATATAATTAATAATCATAAATGTAGAGTAGGAATATATGAAATGATTTGAACAACTCATTAGTTCACAACATTTAACACAACAACTTTAACCAATTGATGTAGCATGTTCAGCTCATTCCCAACCCATCTAACACAAATGCAGCGATTCAGTTTCATCTGGTTTCACAACCTAAGTAATCTAGAGGAATTGTTTTTTTGGTCTAGGAGCGACCTATTCCGGTATCTAGATCTAGACACAGCATAGCTTAGCGTCCTAATCAACTATCGAATGATGAAAATAAATATGATGCAGCATAGCTAAATCAACATAATATGGCACAGCTAAATCTATTCTCAGCCTTAGCAATATAGTAAAATATATTCATTTTCACAACAAAACCAAACATCTTGCAGTATTAATTAAGCATTTCTAAATGAATTAAACAGCTCATAGCCTTAATAAGACTTTTCTAACACACTTCAACATTCTTAACATATATATCACAGTATTTTAGGATATCAATCTCATTACAACATTCTAAGTACTCATTAAGCAACGGATAAATCCACTCAACTATACTACTCTGGGTTTTAGCCTAGAGTCTAACCATACAACGACTTATTCTCGATTAAAATAGAATTAAATTCATAAATAGTTCAACATTTACAAGACAAATAAGCTGGTTCAAATAAGCTTTCCTTACATGGAATGAATTTTCTTGGATTAAACTTCACGTGAGTCCCTAAGGAAAGAAACAACGCTCGTGGTTTAGATATCTTCACTATTAAGAATTAGAGACTTTAGAGAAGAGAAACCCAAGAAATAAAACCCAAAGTTAGAGATTAAAGTCTCGAGATCTCATGTAGATCCAAACCAAACAGAGGTTTCTACTTGGATTGGAAAGAAATTCGGCCTTGAGAAGGTTTGTCTAAGGTAAGATAATGAGAGAACAGAGAGAAAATGAGAGAGGAAAGTTGTCTGGTGAGAAATGAGTGTTTCTGGGCACTAAGACTACTTAAATACTCCTCCAGGTTTGCGTGCTCTCACTTGAGCAAGATCTTCTTTTGCTTGGACGAACTCACCTTCACCTGGGTGAGAAAATCAGACAGTAGAACATCCTAGATTTTTGCTATTCTTGCTTGAGCTAGGAACACCTCGCTTAAGCGAGCTGCATCTCACCTGGGCAAGCAATATTCTCACCAAAGTGATATTAGGTCCAGAAAGCTACCTGTTTTTCCAGTGACTCCTCGCTTGAGCGAGCACCTCTCGCTTGAGTGAGTTCGCTTCTTCCTGAGTAAAATCCCTTTTCACCTGGGAGAAAGGATAGTTGGAGTAATCTTATCTACTCTCGCTTGAGCGAGATTGATCTTACTTTAGCGATAATACTCCAGAATACTTGATTCAGCACAACCCACTCTCACTTGGGTGAGAATTACCTCGCTTGAGCAAGATACCCTGCACCCAGGACTTCTAATATCTCTCCCAACTAAGATCATACTAGTTTTCAATCATACTTCCTAACTTATCTCATGCATAACATACTTAACAACCAATTTCTAACCTGCTCTTCTCATCACATTTAATAACATCAAAACACAACTATTGATAATATACTGTTTCTTATTCGGCAACCATACAACCGTATCTATAAACATTCCAATACATGAATAATTCATACACTTTAAGCATACACATTCACAATTCAAATAGAATAATAAATACTCCAATCTGACAATTACTATAATAATTTAGAAAACAATAAATTCTTTTTTAGAGGTTTTTTTGTCACAGCAGCCAATATTTCGTATTTATGTCAAACAAAACTAATTCTTTTTCATTTCTTAAAAAGACAAAATCATGAGAAGATGACACTTAGCAAAAAGGGAGGTTGTTTTGTCTTTATTTCAAACAAAACTGTCACAATTAAACATGTAATTGATTTCATATGAGAGACAGACAAAATAAAATAGTTGTTTCATCCATGTGTTAGACAACACTACTAGATGGTGACACATGGCTTGATCTAGCTAATTTCATTGGTGAGAGGGACAAAATTGTTGAAATCATGACATGTAGTTAAATTTGGTATATTTTTTAATTAGCTAATACATTAAATTTAAAAAGATATATAAAAGATTTTGACTATATGTAAGCAAAAGTGAATGTAGTGTGTTTGTATGTTGTAAATATCATTTTGTTATTTCTTATTTATATAAGCTAGTAAATTTGTAATTTTTTTTAATATTGTCTTTTTTACAAATGCAAAATGAGTGATATTGTTATCATTGTATATTGGAATGGAAAAATATTCATAGGAAATGAAGGTGTGACATTTGAAGATAACAAAATAATGATAAAGATAAGAAAAAAGATAACTTTTCAAAATTAGAAAACAAAATTATGAAAAGTTGAGTCTTAGTCGTAATCACATTATATTGAGATTAATTTCATGCTTTTTTTTGCTGATTCAAGTGCTAAAATATACACTTCATTGGATATATGTGACGGTGAAGACATTAATATTATGATTAGTATGTATACACAATAAAGTATTATAATTATTATTAAATTATATGCGAATATTGCATTTGGTATGAGTTCAAGAGTTCTTTCAGATATGTTGGACTTAAACTTATCAACATCACCGTCTAACCTTATGAAGATGGTGAATATAAAAGTTATCGGAGGTATAAATACATTTAGTACAATGATTTATGGTTTATTTTTAGTGACCACACATATTTAATAACTAGTTGTATTTTGAAGGATCTGAAGATTAATATTGATGATAATCACAATTCGTGTTACTGACTTAAACGATCTTGAATTAAATTTCGTACGACAAAATTGATAAACCAAGAAAATAGAATAGAGATGGAAAATGGTGCCATAGCACAAGATTGATAAGTCAAGAAACAATCACTACAAGAATCTTGGTTACTTGATAAGGTCAAAGAAAATTAGCTCATTCAAGAACCTAGAGTCACATGCTCTCACAATTCAATCTCAAATTGTATTCAAAACTAATTAATAGTGTGTATACAAGAACATATGTATGTCTAATTCTCTTAAACCAGCACAAACACAATCCTAACAGGTTCTTATGGCAACAAGCCTAAATATAAATAAAATAACAAGATTTTATCCTAAATAAAAACTCAAAATAAATAATGACTAAAATTAAAATAAATAAACTAAATATAGTAATTAAATCCTAATGGAACACATTGGAGTACAAGTTCTCTAAGAAAATGTAATTGATCATTTTGAGCTCTTTTAACTCCAAATTGGACTCTCTTTCAAATAGGAGAGCAACAATTTTCTCTAAGTCTCCCTTCATTTTTTTTTCTTTGCCATTGTCATTGGTCCTTGAAACCCTTCTAATGCCTTTAAGCTTTTATCTTCAATGGGTCTTCTTTGATTCTTATCAAATATGAAGATCAAGACATCGATACAAATGATGATGATGTTAATGAAAGACATATTTCATTAGATAGCTTGTCTAATACGAATATAGATACTAATTTTGATTCAAACTTAAATATACCTCAACAAAGTGTTGGAAGTATTATTAATGATTTCTATATTGATTAGATTTTTAAGTTTTAGTGATGATGAATATTGATAAAGTTTATATGCAGGTGAATTTGAAATTTTATTTTGAAATGTAAGTCCACACTACAATTATATTAATTAGGAATGCTCAGACCAAGAAATCAAAGCAAAAGATTTTAGTGAAGGCATTTCATAGGTTAATGGAGATGCATTATATGTTGGTTTATTATTTGTCTCAAAAGATGAAGTTAAGAATGCCTTAAAACAACATGCAATAATAATACATCAGAGTTATTTTGTTGCTAAGTCAAAACCAACTAAGTTACATGTGAAGTATTTGAACCATAATAATGGTTGTCCATGGATAATAAGACCGTCATTGCTTAAAAATTTAACAAAGTGGAAACTAATAAGATATGGGGGTAAGCATACTTGTTTCAACCTTGTCATATCTCAAGACCATACAAAACTTGATTCATATTTGATTTGTTCATATATTAATGGTAAGTATTTTTTAATCAAACATAATTGTGAGAATAAATATGATAAGTTCTTTTCTTGTTTTTTTTTTGTAGGTATGGCCAATCTTGAACTATCATTGCCTATGAGTCTAATTGATGAATTCACATTTTATTAGATTTTTATTTGTCTTTTTAGTGTTCCTTGACAAAAAAAACAGACTTAAAAATTGTAAATAACATAAAAATCTCATTTAGGTCAAATATTATAGTTTCCTTAATTTTTACCTTATTTACACTAATTTTGATGAATATATTTTACAATTTTAATCATTTGAATAATTGTGCAAGAAATTTCAAACAAATTTAATGAATTTTTGGCTCTTGAGAAAATATGAAGTTAGAGTAATCACTCACAAGTATCATAGTGATCACTCTATGGAGCTAACTCCAAAGGTTAGGCCAGAGCAACTATTTTCAGAAGCAGCAGTGATCACTCAAGAGTTAAAGAGAACCACCATGTCTGCGCGTAATCACTCTCGTGAGTGATAGTAATCACTCCAGAAAGCCCCAGGTTGAAGGACCTTGCGCGTAACCACTTTCAGAAGTGAAAGTGATCACTCCAATGAAGTCTACACTAGAGTACTCTGCACGTGTTCACTCTCATACGTGAGAGTAACTACATGCGCCTAAAGTGACTACTATTATACACAAGAGTGATCATTATAGAAAGGGTGAAGAGATAGTATCTATAGATTTTTGGGAATTAAGTTAGGAGCTTTTTTACACTTTAAGATTTTTGCCATTTTGGGAACACTTGCAGAGCTTAGGTCAGCCTTGGATGACAGTCAAGGATCCAACTTAGGGTTTGATACACATTTTCTCTTTACTTCTCTTTGATTTTTGCATTGATGTTATTGGTTTCTCTTTCTCTTCATCTTATATTTATGAGACCCATCCTCATAGAGGGTTAAATCCTTTGTAATCCTTTGTGAGTTCACTTGGATTCTTAAATTCCTCGGTTATGAATGTTAATGCAATTTCTTTTTCCTAAACTTTTGAATTGAATTAATGGTTGAATAAGGGGGACATTACTTAATGAACCCTAATTCATTTTAATAAGATTCTTAATTCAATTTGCTTAATTCTGAGTTAATTTCTAAGGTTGTATAATCTTAGGGAAAATGGTTGGAGTCCATTGAATTTGCTTAAATTCATATGAAATTTTAAGGTTGATTCTCACTTGTTGAATTAATCTAATTCAAGGGAAGAGGAAGAGTGTTAAATATTGAGAGGAATAGGGATAGAATCATGTGAATGAGCTAAGGATTGCTATACCTTATTGATTGAATTTCACCATTTAATTTCTTGCTCTTTATATTGAATTTGGAATCATACAAAATCCCCCATTTAATTGCTTTCATAGTGAATTGACATCTTTAATGCATATTTCCAACCAAAGTCATTAGAGACAACCTAGGCTTGCATCCTATACTACATAAAAAAATTTTCATACTTTGATAAGAATTTGCGATAAATCTTTATGCAATCTGAGCGATCATCACTAATTCAATAAAGGATGACTACTCAATTTGGATATAAAATTTCATACAAAAAGGTTTGAAAAGAAAAATAAGGCAATTGTAAGTATCTTCCTTGACTGGGATGAACTGTATACTAAATTGTCAAGATGATTAGAGTACATGCAATTTTATTTTGTTGGCTCTATTTATAAGATTGAAAAAAAAGAGTTTGTTGTTGGGCACAAGTAGACAACAAATTTAGAATTTTTCAACGATTGTTTTGGTGTTTTAATCAATGTAATGAAGTTCTCAACTTTTACTAACCAGTTATTCAGATAGATGGAACTTTCTTATATGTTAATTACTGTCACACATTGTTAATTACAAAAACACAAGATAAAAATGATTGTGTCCTACCACTAATTTTTGCTATTGTTGAAAAAGAAATTCTATTATTGTAGGAATAGTTTTTAGCAATGATCTGTGTGTAGATAACAACAAAGACATGATTATGTTTAATATCTAATAGGCATCAAAACATTAAAAATGTTGTTTCAAACGCACATATTGGATAGCGACCTCCTAATGCATATAATTTTTCATGTATTTGTCATATTGCAAGCAATTTCAATTATAGATTCAAGAACATTGACTTAAAAAATGAGCTTACAAAATTAGGTAATCTGGTTTGCAGCATTTTTGTCTTACTATTATGTCATGTTTATTTTGATTGTTAATAGTGTGTAAATGTATACTGTAACATGTATACCTTTGAAAGTTGTATTAGAGGAGAAGCTAAGAAGATTTCGCAATGAATCGGCAGAAATATAGAGTTGGATTGATAGGATATTGAAGGGAAAATAGGCTCTAAGCTAAGATGACGAAGTACATTGTTGTGGATATATGACCACAAATTTACTTGAGGCTATTAACAAGGTTGTGAATGGGACAAGATACCTATCTATAATCGCTTTGGTGAAATGCATTTATGGAAGGATGGTTGAATATTTTGTTAAACGAAGAGATGAAGAAATGAATGACCTTAATATGGGAAAGAGGTTTTGTTCTAAACTCATTGTAAAAATGCAAATAATTCAAGAGGAAGCTTCTTCACATCAAGTTTGTCGATATGATATACAAAGAATAATATTTGAGGTTGAAAAGGCCTTTAATCCAATCACATAAAGGGGTGATAACAAATGGATTGTGATATTGTCTAGAAGATATTGTGAATGTGGAAGATTTCAAGCATACTAATTATGCTCACTTGTAATTGCAGCTTGTGTAGCTATAATAAGCATTGATTTTTGGCAATATGTTGATTATATTTACTTAGTGCAATATGTTTTTAATGCATACTCATTCACGCTTTTAGAGTCCTATTTAACAGGTGTACTAGGTAGTTATAGTAAGTAATAAATTCAAAATCTTAAGTTCTAAGTAGCATTCTCAAGAATTGATTCATTTAATTTACAATTCACAAATCAAAAACTATTTGAGCTAATCGAAATTTGAGATGTTCTGAAAATGTGAAGAACTAAAGTAATAAAGTGCAAAAAATAGAAAGGAATAGCAAACAAAGTAAGAGATTTGAGAGATGAGATGATTTATCAAGTGAAGTTAGGATTGATTTCACCAATTTTTCAATTGCAAATTGAATGTGGTCTAAATTCTTAAGTCCATTGATTGATTCATGATCAATTTCACTAGGTTACAAATATTGTATTAGGCATTAGAAATTAAGAGATAATAAGATCATGAATGCTTATTCCTAAGATAATAATAACCTTGACATTCAATTCAAATCTAAGAAATTAAATCAAATTCCATTGATGAAAACTCTCTAAGTTCAATTCAATTGAATGGTTAGTCAAAGAATTGTATTAAGGAAAGAATTAAATGTTCAATACAATCAAAGACCTATGACTCAGATCCACAATCAATTCACAATATCCAAATCAGGTCCATCAATCCCTAACAAAAAGAAATTAGAAGAAATTAACAGAATGAGAAAAATAAAGAGTAGAAGAGAAGAGATGATCTCCATGAATCCTCTGTCAGCCCTATAATTTATTATTGAGTAATCTTTAATATTTTATACTTGTTAAATGTTAATTGAAGAATTACTTAGTATTAAAATAGATTTAGATTTAGTATAAAATTATTTAAAAAAAAAAAAATTAAACAGTGTCAATGAATAGTTCACATGAACAGTGTAAAATGTGTGAACAGTAAGGCGGTGTGAACAATACCAAATTTTTTTTCTATAAATAGGGGTCCTTGCATGAAATTTTCACTTCTCTACCCTTTTTAAAGGCTCTAAAAGGTTCTAAGGTCATATATCATCATTTTCTCTCATTCTAAACACTTATAAACTTAGATTTCTCTCTAGATATGTGATTCTACGTCTGTTCTAAAGAATTTGAAGTAAGTTTCTTTAAGTTTGAAGTTAGATTCACTGTTTGTTTCTCTTCTCCTTCTCTTTCTCATAGAAGTTCATGATGTCCCTAAAAGAAACTCTATTCTATGGCCAAATTTTAGTGAATCTTACGTTAAAACAAGTAATACTCGGTAGATCTGGTGTGAGAAGGGCATGAGTCTGTTGTGCTCTTGCTGCAGCGAGAGGCTCCTCGCTACAGCTAGAGAGTGACAGATTGTGGTGCATTTCTAGCTTCAGTCTCACTATAGCGAGAGGGTCTTGGTGTAACAAGATTTTGCAGAAACTAGAGTATATTTTTCTTTGAGAGTTTCGCTGCAGAGACAAGGGGTCGCTGCAGCGAGAGTGTCATGACCAGAGGGGTATTTGAAAGGGGTAGGGTTTGAAAAATTCATTTCCCCATTTCTCTCTTCAAAATCTCTTTGATTCTCTCGACCTAAAACTCTATTTCACCGATTGAATCGCCTCTAAAGCTGTTCGAGAGCGAGATTGAAGGTTGGATTTGTGTTGAGAATGTTTGGAGGAGAGCTTTAATGGTTAGGATTTTAATTTCTTATGCTTATTCTCTGTTTTCTTGATTTTTCTTGGTTCTCATAAAACTTAGAATTTTTATTTTGTTTTAAAACTGAAATGTATTAATTAAGTTCTGTAGAAATTATTTGACTTAAAATTGTAATCCATCCTTATATTTTGAAATATTTTGCTGAACCAAACCTTAGAAAATCGTTTGAATGAAAATTTTTATTATTTTTATTTTGTGAAATTTATTATTTTGAAATTAAATTTAAAGTGTTACAAGTAGCCTATTTAACAATAAAGCCTTCAAACACTAACAATTTAAATTTAACAAGTCAATAGGCCAATGAGCTAGTAACCAACAGATTAGCAAGCCAAAAAGCCTATTATTAGTAAAATAGAAAACATATGATAAGTAATTATATTTAAATACTATATTTAGCAAAAAAAAAAAAATACATAAATGACTTCACAGATATCATATCTCAAAATGACTATATTCAATAACTCCACAAAATTTTATATCTCAAATATGTACAAATTATGTTCTATATATGAATATGTATAAATTTTTAATTGATAATGTTTTTTACAGTAAGTTTTAATTGATGTTTTAATTGTGTAATTATAATTATTATATTATTAAAGTATAAATATTAAATTATGTTATACATTACATATATATATATATATATAATTTTTTGAATAATTATATTTATATTAAATTATTACAAATAAATAAATAAATATAAATTATAAAATAATATAATTATTTAATTGGGCTGCCCAATAGGCTTAAAAGGCTTTATTTAAAGCTTAAACCTTATCTTTTAATTTAAATATGCCTTTTTAAAATTTTACGCCTATCCTTTTTAATAAATGAGCCGAGTTAGGTTAAGCAATAAATAGACTAGGCCATATACCTCCGACGGATGATCTGTCCCATTCCCATCTCTAATTATAAGTAAAAATAATGCAAAAAAGATTTTTTATCTTAGTGTATTTTGATATGTGAGGCCCATATCCTAATATTTCAATACAAGGTTTTCGTTATTTTTTTAACTACTTTTTATGACTATTCTCAATATATATGGATTATGCTAAAAATTAAGAGAAAAGTATAAATCTACATTCAAAATTTTGTTAAAATGGCAAAGGTTCAATTTAGTGCTCATATTAAGACAGATCATAGTGACAATGGTCCATAGTTCAACATATTGCAATTCTATGCTTCTAATAAAATTATCCGTCTACGTAGTTGCGTTGAAACACTTCAATAGAATGGTTGTGTGGAGAGATGACATCAATACATTATATTACATCAACAAATTCTTAACGTGAGCATAGCACTTATGTTTCAATTTAAGTTGTCTAAAGCCTACTAGTCATATGTTATACTTCACATTACCTATTTGATTAATCATGTACCTAGTTTGGTACTTAAAAATTCCTCTCCCTTTAAATAATTGCATGGTCGAGTACCTGACCTACGCTAAAAATTATAATGTTGATAAAAGGCTACAAATGCAATATAGGTAACCAATTCTTAGGGATGCAATAACTCTTAAAATAATGCTCCCAATATTATCTATTATTGTTGCTGAAAAATAAAACAAAGACAATAAATAGTAAGAACATGTATGATTTTTATTTTAAAAATTATTTTTTTTAAAAATAAAATACAATACAAATAAAATAAAATATAAATCAGACATGCTCTAAAACATTGGAGTTTTCATGTATGGGAAAAGGGTAGAAATTCAAGCCAAGTGTACTCCTTCAAGTAGCATTTGCAACCAGAGGTTGTGTTGTTGTTATACAATAATTAGGGTTTTTTTTTACATAAATAAAATAAAAATGATTGGATATTACGTATATGTACTTAACTAAAAAAATTTACACAAATGTCCTCATTTGAATTACATAAAAGTCGATTAAAACTGATTTCAAACACGAGTACTGTAACATCCTGCATTTTAATTTAAATAAAATTAGGTTTGTTAAAGTATAATTGGAATAGATTTAGATAGAATTTATATTAAAAAAAAATGATGAACAGTAAAACTGCCTATGAATAGTGTCACTGAACAGTAAAACCGCCTACGAACATTAAACCGCGTATGAACAGTGAAACTGCCTATGAACAGTAAATCGCGTATGAACAGTGACGATGACGTCATGGCTGACGTCACATCCGCGTATAGTCTGTTCGCACAGTATTTTTTGGCGTGAACAGTGATCGCAAACAGTATTTTTGGCGTGAACAGTAGTGATGAACAGTATTTCTGACGTGAACAGTAAATTCCGGCAGTGAACAGTAACTTTCAAAAAATTTCTATAAAAAGGGAGTTTCAGACGAAATTTTCATTTCTTCACTCCTATCCAAGGTTCTCAAAGGTTCTAAGGTTATATCTCGCCATTTTCTCCCATACTAAACCTCCTAAACTTAATTGCCACCGGAAAGAGAGATTAAGTTTACTATTGATCTCATTCCGGGAGCAAATCCTATTTCTGTTGCACCATATAGGATGTCACCAGTGGAGTTGGCTGAGATAAAGAAACAGGTAGAAGAATTGTTGCAGAAAAGGTTTATAAGGCCAAGTGTGTCACCTTGGGGAGCACCTGTTCTTTTGGTGAAAAAGAAAGATGGGAGCATGAGGAAGTGTGATTATAGGCAGTTGAATAAGGTAACAATAAAGAACAAGTATCCTATTCCTCGAATTGATGACTTGATGGATCAGTTAAGAGGAGCTTCTGTATTTTCAAAGATTGATTTATGATCTGGTTATCATCAGATTAGAGTCAAGAATGAGGATATCCCCAAGACAGCATTTAGAACACGCTATGGCCACTATGAGTATTTAATTATGCCATTTGGTGTGACTAATGCTCCTGCAGTATTCATGGACTACATGAATAGAATTTTTCATGAGTTTTTGGATAAATTTGTTGTAGTATTTATAGATGAAATTCTGATTTATTCCAAGAATCATGAAGAACATGCAGAACACTTGAGAATTGTTTTGCAGATACTAAGAGAAAGACAATAGTATGCAAAATTCTCTAAGTGTGAATTTTGGTTACCACAAATCTAATTTTTGGGACATGTGATATCGAAAGATGGCATTATGGTGGATCCAGTAAAGGTGGAGGCAGTGGCTCAATGGCCAAGGCCTACTAATCAAACAGAAATTCGCAGTTTTCTGGGACTGGCTGGCTATTATAGGAAATTTATTGAAGGATTTTCTAAAATAGCTTTTCCTTTGATGAAGTTAACAAGAAAAGGAAAGGAGTTTGTGTGGAATGAAGAGTGTGAAGCTAGTTTCCAAAAGCTGAAAGAAAAGTTAACATCTGCCCCTGTCTTAGTTTTGCCTAATCCAGAACAGAAGTTTGATGTGCATTGTGATGCATCTGGGAAAGGACTTAGTTGCGTCTTGATGCAGGATGGAAGGGTAGTTGCTTATGCTTCGAGGCAGTTACATCCTCATAAAGTTAATTATCCTACTCATGACCTAGAATTAGTCGCAGTGGTTTTTGCCCTTAAGATATGGAGACATTATCTATTCGGGGCGAGATTTGAGGTTTTTAGTGATCATAAGAGTTTGAAGTACTTGTTTGATCAGAAATAGTTGAATATGAGGCAGAGAAGGTGGATGGAATTTCTGAAGGATTATGATTTTACATTGTCTTACCATCCTGGGAAGGCAAATGTAGTGGCTGATGCTTTAAGTAGGAAGTCCTTACATATGGCAAGTATGATGGTGAAAGAATTGGAGTTGATTGAGAAGTTTTGGGATATGAGCTTGGCAGTAGAGATGGGACCTCAGAGTCTGTATCTTGGGACTTTGACAATCAATAATGATTTCTTGGTTAGGATTCGTGATGCCCAACAAGAAGATGTGTTCTTGCAGGAAATGATAAGACAGAGTAAAGGAAAGGATATGGAGTTCCATTGTGATGCAAATGAACTAATTAAGTTCAAGAACCGTGTATGTATTTCTTCCAATGATGAGCTTAAGCGGATGATACTTCAGGAAACTCATAAAAGTAGAATGAGTTTTCATCCTGGTATGACAAAAATGTATCAAGACCTTCGTAAGAATTTTTGGTGGAATAGAATGAAGAAGGATGTGGCTGAGTATGTAGCAAAGTGTTTAACTTGTCAAAAGGCAAAGTTAGAACATCAACGTTTACCTAGGATGTTGCAGCCATTAGAAATTCCTGAGTGGAAATGGGATAGTATTTCTATGGATTTTGTGTCTGGTTTGCCAAGAACCAAGAGTAATCATGATGCAATTTGGGTGATAGTAGATAGATTGACTAAAGCAATTCATTTTCTTTCCATTAATATGAAGTACAAGTTGGAGAAGCTAGCAGATATGTATGTGAGAGAGATAGTCAGATTGCATGGAGTGCCAACTAGTGTTGTGTCAGATAGATATCCAAGGTTTACATCAAGATTTTGGGAGAGTCTGCAGAAAGCCTTGGGTACTAAGTTAAAACTTAATTCAGCTTATCATCCACAAACTGATGGTCAGACTGAAAGAACAATACAGTCCTTGGAGGATTTGTTGAGAGCTTGTGTGATGGAACAACAAGAAACTTGGGAGGAATGTCTACCTTTGGTGGAATTCACCTATAATAACAGTTATCATGCAAGCATTGGAATGGCTCCATTTGAGGCTCTGTATAGAAGAAAGTGTAGAACACCTTTGTTTTGGTATGAAACTGGAGAAGCGATCCTATATGCGCCAGATATGGTTCAGAAGCAACATGAGCAAATTAAATTAATCAGAGAAAAGATGAAAATAGCACAAGATAGGAAAAGGAGTTATTATGATAAGAGGAAAAAATCTTTGGAGTTTCAGGTAAATGATCATGTGTTTTTGAAAGTTTCACCTGTAACTGGAATTGGAAGAGCTCTAAAATCCAAGAAATTATCTCCTAAGTTCATTAGGCCATTTGAAGTTCTAAATAAAGTTGGTCCTGTTGCTTATGAGATTTCTTTGCCTCCAAATCTCTCAAACTTACATCCTGTATTTCATGTATCTCAGCTTAGAAAGTATATTTCTGACCCTACTCATGTGATAGAGCTTGATCCTGTTTAAGTGAGAGAGAATTTGTCATATGATGTACAATCGTTGAAAATTGTTGATCACAGTGTTAAGAAATTAAGGGGTAAGAATATTTCACTTGTTAAAGTAATATGGAATACTAGTGATGAGGGAGATGCCATGTGGGAAGCTGTGAATAAGATGAGAGAATTATATCCTGATCTTTTTGTAACTTAGTGAATTTCAGGGACAAAATTCCTTAAAGGAGGAGAGAATTGTAACATCCTGCATTTTGATTTAAATAAAATTAGATTTGTTAAAGTATAATTGGAATAGATTTAGATAGAATTTATATATATATATAAAAAATTGATGAATAGTAAAACTGCCTATGAATAGTGTCAGTGAACAGTAAAACTGCCTATGAACAGTAAATCGCGTATGAACAATGAAACCGCGTACGAACAGTGAACCGCGTATGAACAGTAAACCGTGTATGAACAGTGACGATGATGTCATCAGTGACATCATCATGACGTCAAAGCTGACGTCACATCCGCGTACAGTATGCGTATTGTCCGTGTGCACAGTATTTTCCGGCGTGAACAGTGATCGCGAACAGTGTTTCTGGCGTGAACAGTGAATTCTGGCGGTGAACAGTAACTTTCAAAAATTTTATATAAAAAGGGAGTTTCAGACGAAATTTTCATTTCTTCACTCCTATCCAAGGTTCTCAAAGGTTCTAAGGCTATACCTCGCCATTTTTTCCCATACTAAACCTCCTAAACTTATATTTTTCTTTAGATATGTGATTCTACGTCCGTTCTAAAGGATTTCAAGTAAGTTTCTCTAAGTTTGAAGTTAGATTTACCGTTCATTTCTCTTCTTCTTCTTTTTCTTATAGATGTTCATGGTGTTCTTAGGAAAAACTTCGTTCTAGAGTTAAATCTTCGGTTAAAATCTTTGTAAAAGCTCTGTTTTGAGGTAAGGTGGCTCTACTTTATCATTTTGTTATGTTTATTACTTGTATTCTCATAGATCTTGTCATGTATGTGATTATATGTGGAATAATCCTTGTTTTATAAGAAATAATCGGTGAAAAATGAAAATAATTGGCTGTTTATATGATTTTACGATGAGTACATGGTGAAA
The DNA here is from genome assembly GCA_024086825.1 of Abrus pulchellus subsp. cantoniensis. Taxonomy (NCBI): domain Eukaryota; kingdom Viridiplantae; phylum Streptophyta; class Magnoliopsida; order Fabales; family Fabaceae; genus Abrus; species Abrus pulchellus. The sequence continues at coordinate 22,491,552 of CM044056.1, forward strand.
ATGTGATATTATGTTCAAATGAGGATGGTTGATATAATTTTAATGATTTTATGATACGAAATATACAAAGAGATGGATGTTTCATGTTTGAATATATTGTATTTCATATAAAAATTATGTGTAATGTGAATATGCCATGGTTTGATGTATATGATGAAAAGTATGTGGAAATACAATGAAAAATATGTGTGCACATGATAAATGACATATGTGAACATGTGAATATACTCGAAAGAGTATGAAATGGAAAAAGGATATGATGTAAATAGTTACAGAGATACACTGAGGAGTGAAAGATGGAGACGATATGGATATCTTGGGGAAATGAAGGGTGGTGAGTGACATTCGGGATTGTGCATGGAATATTGTTTTCGAATGCACCACATGGCCACACACTCATTTCTCGACTTGACTCCTGACCATTACCTTTGCTAAGGGGCCGTCTATTGCATGCATTATATCCGTATTGCATTGGGTCATCCGGCAACTATTTACATAGATGTGTAAGACCTCAGGATAGAGGCATCAGAAAACTGTGGCCACAGGGCGTGGTAAGCGCGGATGAAAGTAGAAGAAATTGTGAATCTATGGAATATAATATGTGTTGAGATGAGAATATGCTTTATATGACCTTGTTATATGTAATGCCATGATGTTTTCTTTAATTGTGATAAGATGTGTTTTGTGATAAATATATGTTATGTATGAGTGGTAGGATAGAGACTCACCCTTACACAACATTTTCAGGAAACCAGGATGAATAGTACTAGGCTCACAGTGCATAGATGGATGAGAACTGCTATAGGACTTAGTTATTTTGAGTTATGTAGTGAATAATTTCAGTTCTATAGCATTCTTTTGAAACCATTGTTAAACTACTATTTTTTTTTTTACTGATGAAAATTTTAGAATCTTTGTTTTTCCAAAGCACTTATGAATTAATGAAATTTTACTCTATGAACCTTACATCATTTCCATGTCTGTTTCTATTTAGAAAGTTTTGAAAGAAAAATTTACTCTACTATTTAACTTTTTATGAAAATTTATTGTATGTTGAGAAAGAAATATAAGGCGTTACAAGTACAGTAGTCGATTATAATCGACTGCTATGTTACAATAAAGTCTAGAAGTCGATTATAATCGATTTGTGTTAGTTACTGACCTTAGTTAAAAATAAACCCTGCCTTAAGTGCACTTTTAGAGTTTGAATTATGATCCATGTATATTTAAGTTATATAATTTCTTTAAATTTCTTACTCAAATTAAAGAATATGATTAATTTTAATTAAATTTGTTAATATTTTTGTTTAATAATTTTATTAATTATTAAATGATATCGATGTAAAAATAATATTTCAAAGGATATAAAATTTAAATTCTAAACTGCATAAAATTCAAATTCCAGGGTACATAAAATTAAAATTCTAAAATACATAAAATTAAAGTCGTAAAGTACATAAAATTAAAATTTCAAAGTACATAGTTCATAAAATATGTAGATCACCATGTAGCATATATGACTATGGGCCACGCCTGTTGCGTCTAAACTCAGCAAGATGACTCTCTGTTGCACAACGATGATATACAATCTGTCATATAGGTCTGTCGGGTGCATGCTCCTCCTCCTGCTAACTTTGGTCATGCATGTACTGGTTATTTACTTCCTGCTGTTGGACATTCATTTGATGCTCCTTCTTCTTGTCCTCCTCTGGTGAACATTAAAGGAGGGAGGTCAAATATGTGTTGCTGATGGTCGATATAGATAATCTGGTGGTGGCATAGATCTGATTAGCCTAACCTCATCATCTAACATGAAGGTGGATTGAAAGATATTTGTCGTACAATATCACCATGGACTAAACTTGTGACAAAGTGTTGCATAGGACTGAGAGTAAGAAAAGAATCTGACATGAACTGATGACTAGAGTTTGTCATAAAATGTTGGTTAGGGATCATACAAACCGGCTAGGGCCCGACATGAACTGGTGCTGAGAAGGAGCAGCCATGTACTACTGTTGGCTAGGTCCTGACATGAAGTGCTGGCTAGGGTATGTGGGTGTTAGGTGGTATATGTAGTGTGAGGTATGTTGTACAATTGGATTTGTATTAGGTAGTACATCATATACTAGGAGGTCAACTGGTATATGTGCCTTATCACGGTACTGACGTCTATTAGCACGCGTACCTGTACCCATGAAAGAATGTCTATCCAAAACGTCATCAGGGTATGTGATGTCAGGTGCTAGGGGCATGTAGTGGTACACCATCAGGTAAGTTCCTAAGCTCTGCATCCTGTTAGACAAGTACCACTGAAAGTACTCGATAGAGGGACGATTATCATCAGCTAGAGGATATAGAACTCAACTGATCAATATTTATCCTGTTAGACAAGTACCACTGAAAGTACTCGATAGAGGGACGATCATTATCAGTTAGAGGATATAGAACTCAACCGATCAATATTTATTGGCCTGATTGGTATATGTTGTGCTCAACCAAATTGTTGAACTACGTGATCGACAGGGTGCTACTCAATCACAATAAACTATATAAGAACATTCACGGATGTCTAAACCTCAGCCTCATTATACACGAAAGGAGGTGTAAAGTTCCTAACTTCATTGTTGCTGTAGGGTGTCCACCTAAATTGAAATAATAAATAACAAATATTAGTCCAAAAAATATAATTATTTCAAACAAAAGTTAGTAGCATACACCTTGTTTGAACTTACCCTAGTAATGCCAATTGAATCAATAATCCTCCTATATCACGATAACTTATCCGTATCTGATCTTGTCGATGGTCTAAAACTTTTCCATCTGAAATGAGCATAATTAGTTTTTACTTTCAAATTTAACATATATAAATAACAAAAATTAATATATTAATAAATAAATGTGCCTCAATGCTAGTAGAAAAGTGAGAGGATGATGGTGCCTAGGGGCTAATTGAGGTATTCTAAACCATGCCCAAGACTGTAGAAGAGACAAATAACCTGTAATTTCGGTAACATTGTATTTCATCGCACAACAAAGCTCACGATAAAGGGATGTTAAAACAGCAGAACCCTAACTATAGTTTGAAATCTCAGTAAAATCAGTTAAAAGTGGTAGTCACTTTATATGAACTCTAAATCCTGATTTATCTGAAAACAATACCCCACCAAATAGAACGATTATGTACGCTTTAGTGTAGCGGATAATAGTTTGTCCATCAGCATTGTGAGGTAATGCTCAAAATAACCATTGTAGATTTACAGAAAATCCTTTTATGTTTCTCTTATCAGGAACTGTTCCAAGTAAATCTTTATATAATGCCCATATATTCATATCATAAAATTTTTCCCACGCTCCAATGCAACCACTCACAGGGACTCTATCCACACATAAGCCTAGCTGAAACACAACATCCTCCAAAGTGATCATACATTCTCCGTATGAAATATGAAATGTATGTGACTTATGTTAGATTTTTTAACATTAATATTAATATTTTTATTAATTTGTGGATTAACATTATTAAATTATTATGGTTATATTGTTATTAATTATGACGTAAAATAAATGTGTATAATAATAATAATTATTATTATATAGATTTTGTAATTGGGCTCTTAGTGTGAATAGTCTGTGATGGGTTGAACTATTCTATGTGCCCAGTGAGAGGTTCCTGCTCTCATTTGATTAGGCTTATATAACTGTTACCCCATTAGACAGTTACTAGAGTGGGATAATAGCAATCAGATAAGAGAGTAGTACACACTCACTTGAAAACAAGGATTGCTTATGATTCATGGGTTCTCATCAAGATTGCTTATGACTCGTGTGTTCTAATCAGGTACGCGTTTAACGCTATTATTTAATTATATATATTTAGAATTATATTAAGATGTTACGATGCGTATTATATATAATTATGTTATCTTTAATTTTATATTTAAAATTCCTGCAAATGGTATTAGAGCCAACTTAATACATATCGTAATTTTTCAACTTTGAGCAACCAAAATGCTATAATTTTATGTATGGATTTGAAAAATAATTTAGGATTTTTTTTGTTCCTCTTATATTCATAAATGTCATATCCAAAAAAAAATTGTTAATTTTCATTGGGTATGTTAAGAGAATTTTATAGTTTCTTAATTTTTGAAACTATGAACCCTAAAATCGTTTTATTTCAAGTTCTCTCAAAGGGAAAAATTATTTTTTTAAAAATCGATTAAGGGCTTTGTTAATAAATTGTACACAGACATAACATAATAATTAATTCATTATTTCGTTCAATTTAAATTGAGAATTTATTCTTTCTTTCATTTTGCGTTCGTCGTTGCCCTATTTTTGTTGTTCACATCACAAAGAACATAGTGGACCTTACTTGTTGAAAGAAACTGTTTGAGTTTTTTGAATTCTCACTTCAAACCCTCCATAGTTGCGTGAGTTTGAGCCTTTGAAACTCTCTTTTGTTATTCAAAATACACCCTTTGGAACGACATGAATTGGTGCTTTAGAATGCAAGATTGAACTGGGTCGGGTTTCTAGATTTGTTAGACCCGTTTTGTAGCTGATGGATTTTTTTTTTTTTGTATGCGAAGTCCACTCGCAAGGCTGGAAGAGTGTCGAGTAGAGGATTTTGATATTAAATTTTTAATATTTTGGACAATTTTCATAATTATTTTGGGCACTATAAATATTTTTAATTAATTAACCTGTGCCTAAATTAATTAAATAATTATTGTATTAATAGAATATGATCTAATTATTTGATGTAATTTTAGTATAATTATGATTTCATGCATAATATACATATTTAAATTAATTTTGAATGCATGATTATTCTGTATAAATGTCATCCCACCTATCGTGAGACCATTTATACATGACTTGTGTAAATTATATAATTATATATTACATTAATAATAATTATATCCTATCGATGTGTTGTTATTAATGTGATTTGAAAATACTATGCAATTGTGTTTTGCTTATGTCAATTTTTTACTGATACCCTATCGGTGTTAGGATTCTTGTGACATAAAGTTTTGTGCATTGTATTCATAATAAGTTGCTTGTAGTATGTGATGTATATTCCTATCAGATATAATTGTATGCTATCGAGAACTTATTATTTCTTTGGTGATAATTAATAACTTGTTACGACGACATAGTTTGTGAACTTAGTATAACAAACTTCAAATACCATTGTCTAGAAACTTACTTCAAACCGTAAATAGATTTTATTATTCTAGAATTAAATTCAAGTTATAACAAAATTTGATTTATGTTAGTCCACACAAAATATTTAACAATTTATCTCCTACTTGGACAACATAAATCAAAACATTTTATTATTCTAAATTAATCAACAACTTAGGCCTCCGACATTTTACAAGTATACTTATGAGTACTCTATCATAATCAAATATTAAAATCATCTGTGCAACATGACAAAAACCAATCTACTTAAGAAATGGTTCCATTCTTGAACTTGGAGGAACCATCATATTATAATGTCTACTTTTTAAAATTTGAGCTTCCTGTACAATAACAAAATAATATATATAAGATTTAAATAAAAATATTATAACAAAGTTATTATAATTATAAATTACTACAATACAAAACTAAATTATCATAATAATTAAAAATATATAATAGAATTTTATTTGCATTCCTGAATATAATAATTATAAATATAACAAACAATTATAATTAATTTACAATATAATAATTATTAACATTTACATATCTTTCTAAACATATAATTACATAATTAATAATATATTAAATTTAATACAAAAATAACTAATTATAAATTAACTAAATATATTTAAAAATTAATTTTTGTGTGTTAATAGTTTGTTTGCAATATCTTCAACGAAATTAAGTTGATATAAATTGTTATCTATCTTCGGTCTCTTTGCTGTCTCTACTATTCTCTAATCCTCTCTCTGACCTCCTTTCTCTCTCTAGTCTTAGTTCTCTCTCTACTTTCTTCTCTCTGTAAAAAAGCCTTAATTAGGACTTTCACAGTGCCTTATAATGAGATTAAGCAACAAACTCCAAAATTGAGAGTATCCAACAGTTACCTTAATAGAACATGAGGATCTTAGTATAAGCAAATTCTCCGAAATCTAAATACATGCAAGGCAATATATTGAATAGAGGGCCAGGAATCAGCTTGCTGCTCCAATGTATAAACAAGCTTGATCAAAATACGCTTGCATTTGTTCTATTCAGTAAGCCATGAAGTGTAATATCAGAGAAAATATTAGAACATAAAAGTTACATAACTAAGATTGGAAAATTTATTTTTGTTTGAAAATATCACCACAAACAGTTTACAATTAAAAATTATGAAATAACAGTAGAAAAAGATATGAATAGTACTGATAATTATATTTGCAATATGTAAAGCACAACAAACGTTAAATAGTTAAAAAATAGATAACTATTTAGTTCTTGCTTGAAATGTTACTTGATTAAGTGATTCTTAATATTATGAAAATCTAAAAATTTAGGTAGTTTCAATATTCAGAATTTTCTCCTTTTCTCTTTTGCATTTTCACCTGTAAATATGAGAACAACGACATTTTACATGACGAAACTATAATATTTGAGAATTTATCTTTCTTATTTTATCATGTGACTTTTTATTTATTGAAGATTTAATTTTTTTAAATTCAATCTTTATTTAAAATTTATATTAAAAATTTTTAATTTTTAAAAATTCATTTTAATTTAATCTTATTTAATATAATAAATCTTATCATTAAAAATTAAATATTTATTTATTATGATTTATAAAATTTATTAATCATAAATATTTTAAATTTTTATTTAAGATAATTATATTTTTAAGAGTCAAGAATAAGAAACTGATAATAGTAAATTTTTATTAAAAAAATATTTATAATACTTTTATAACTTTAATATAATAAATAAGAATTTTTTTATAAAAAAAATTATTTATAAATATTTAAAATCAATTCTAAAAATTTAACAAAATCCTATTTTTAATAATACCAATGCAATGCCAAAAATACTTACTAGCTAATATATGGTTAATATCAAGTTGAACAAAGACTCACATACTGTTTATCAATTGAAAATTAATTTTATTAGGATAATATGTATTTAACTTTAAAACAAATGTACACTGACTCAAAACGAGTTCAAAGTATTTTATTAATAAAGCAAATAGCCGCAATAAGTATCGAGTTACCCAATGTTTACGCCATAACCTGAATAATTAATTTGTTAAAAAGTTAAACAATAGAAATCAGTGACAGAAAAGAGCATCAATACCTTTAAGATCACTAATTACCGAAGGATAACTTGTGGGATGTGTGCGATTTGGCGACTAACAGCACTTCTCTCTGTTCGGCATTCTTCAAGTAGAAGGTAACAGTGCTCAATCTCAAAGATCTTTTAAGTTGGTAAGACGACTCATTCCTTCGGGCAGCGATGCCAAATTTTGGTAGGATGAGATTGTGATATGCTGAAGCGAAGAGAGGTTGCAAATCCAATCTGGCAAAGCCTTTAGCCTTGTACACCAATATAATGAAATTTTTTGCAGAGAAGGAAGGCAGTTGGTGTCGTCCTGAAACCCAGTTTCAAATTCCTCAAGTGTTTCACTTTCAGACCAGCTAATTTCAAGAGACTGGAGAGAAGTAAGATTTTGCATCCAACCCTTGGGTAAATTCGTAGCATCAGAAATGTTCAATTGTTTGAGCACCGAAAGAGGAGCAGTGGAGGAAGATGAGTCAGCTGAACATGTTGAGTTTAGGGTTGCTATTAAAGGCTCCATATTGCATCCAACAAAATTTAAAAGCTTCACGTTTGGAAAAAAAGGCATGCAAGTCAACCATGAGCAGGAAGAGGCATATAGTAGAGAAAGATGAGGAAATGAAAGAGGTAAGGATTGACTATGTGAATTCTTAGAATCATTTATATCATCTCTCCTCCTCCCCCATCCCCTAAGCTTCCGACATCCCATTAACGTGAGGCTCTCCAAAGAGGGGAAGAAGGTTGCTGCAAAACCATCCTCATAATAATTTATGTATTCCAATTCCTTAAGACCAAATATCTGAAGTGACTTCAAGGACGGGAGACGTTCCAACGGTGGGAGACAGCGGCAGTCACAAAGCTCATGGAGAGAGATGTCAACAACATTTTTGAGCAGTGAAAGCCAATCTGGGAAAAGCACGCCTGGGTAACAATGCACCCTCAATCGCTTAAGATTATGGTGGGGCTGAAGGTTTTCTAATAACTGTAAGCTGTCACTTTTACAAATGCCACTATACTCTTCCTTATAATATATATCAGACCAATGCAGAGTCAGAGATTGAAGGAAATTTTTTTCTTTTAAATTTACATCCAGTGATTCGAGAGCCACGTCTCTCACACGAACAAGATGCTTAATTTTTAATTTGCCTCTTAGGTTCAAGTCCTTCAAATCATGTAGTGTGCCACATTTTGTCTCTTAGCTATCTCTCACAACAAAGGTTGGTAAAAATTGCAAGGAGGATAATTTTCCCAATCCAACTGCCATCCCACTCAAGGCCTCATAATCATCGATAAGAAGCCATCTCAAACTGACTAATTTTGTGACTACTTCTGAAAATGATTCCTCATCGAACTCATCCAATTTTAATGTTTGTAAGAAAACAAGATTGCTTATAGATTTGGGAAGACTTATTTGTCTGAATGCGCAAAACTTGTGAAACAAATCAAGATATCTTAAATGCTTTGAAGCGCACAACTCGAAAATGTAATATGGCGGCATCCTCAAGACGCGTAAGTACTTGAAATTTGCAATCACAGACAATTTCTCCTCGTAATGAGACCACAGAATCAAAGTTCGCAACCTACTTTCATCCAACGAATCCAATAAATGAATGGCCCCAGATTCCAATGATATGTGTATGGGTCTACCTTCAATTTTTTTTGCCTCACCATCTAAGTAACAATAATCATTGCCAGCAACAACCATTGCAAGATCGTGCATTAAATCATGCATTTTGAAACTAATGATCTCACCGTATTTATCCCTCTTTGCATCTTGAAAAAATGAGTTCATCATAAAAATATTTACAAATTGGTTACCAATATCTTCCATGTCCATGTGCTGTTTTTCGGTTGAACATTTAAGGTAACCCCGTGCCATCCATAACTGAATCAACTCATCCTTTGGAATTTCTGAATCCTTGGGATACAAAGAGCAGTAAGCAAAACATTGTCTCATTTCAGGCAACAATTTTTGGTAGCTGAGTTTTAGAATTGGCATGATAATATCTTGTTCTTCACGTAATTTCCATAAGTCACCACGTAAAACATTCTCCCATTCACTTTCTTCATTTTGTCCTCGTAACAGGCCTCCCAGTGTTCTAACCGCCAGGGGAAACCCTTGACATTTCTTGGCTATTTCTTTCCCCATTGATTCTAGATTTTGATTCACTCCTTTGGAATCATCCTCAAATGCAATATTCTTTAACAAACTCCAAGACTCTTCATCAGTCAAACCTTTCAAAGGATAGGAAGTGCTAGCAGTCATTGTCTTTGCTACATTTTCACTTCTAGTTGTTACTAAAATCTTGCTATCTTGAGCGCCACACATCAAGTACTTTCTCAATTGAGCCCATTTGTCACGTCTCTCGTTCCAAATGTCATCCAGGACCAACAAATATTTCTTACCGCTCAAATTGTTATGAAGCTCTTTTTGCATCTTCTCTAATGATTGGTCTTGTCTTTGGCCATCAGTAATTGATTCTAATATTTTCTTCAGAATAGTTTTGACATCAAAGTTATCAGAGACACACACCCACATTTGCATTTCAAAAAAATTCTGTACTTTCATTTCATTGTACACCAATTGTGCAAGAGTTGTCTTCCCCAAGCCACCAAGGCCAACAATGGCAATCACAGAAACTTGTTGGTTTTCACGGGATTGTCTCAACAGAGTAATAATCTCCTTTTGCTATCATCTCTTCCAATGATATCTGATTCTAACACAAAAGAACATGTTTCCCTCCATCCATTATCAGTTTGCTTAACCACCATCGATCTTGGGCATAAATTCAATTTATACATGTCTTCTACTACGGCATCAAAACTTTCTCGTGTTCTTTTAATTTCTTCAGCCATTTGAATGGGAAAATCAATTCGATTTGAAGATGAGAAGGGATAAAGTACCTTTGTCACTTCTGTTCCTCGTTCCTCATCCAATTTTTGTCTCATAAATTCGATGGCAAGGTCATCTAAGAAGTCATCTGCAACATGAAGAACTTCTTTGAACCTTCTAATCCAAACTCGCACACGAGCTTGTTCTTGTTTATCGTCAGCATCAAGGAGCACATCATTGATGGATTCGATTGTGTTCTTGAGCCCTTCCAACTCTTCCGTCACGTCATACTCCTTTCCAAATTCAATAAAATCTGAGGAAGCCAACCTGTGAATGACATTTGAAGCAACGCCAAATGGAACTCACTGAGCCATCGTTAAAACCAGGCTTACTTATGTTTTTTTTCTTTTTACCTTAAAAAAGTTGCATTAATTTATGCACAGCATTTTTTTTTTTATTAATGTTGATAAATTACTTTTTTATATCTCATAACAAGTTTAGAAAGCAATTTATTGGCCAAATATGTTTGGTAACTCTTAAAAATTAACCTTCAAATAACTATCTATCAATAATCTTATTATATTTTTACCTTAAAAAAACAAAAAAGACAACTTACCTGTCAAATAATAAGTAATGTTAGCAATCCATTCTCCGTAACACATCTTATTATTTACTAAAATTTATTAAAAAACTTAAAAATTATATGAGTTTTATTCTTTCACATTTTTAAATTAATGTTTCTCTCTCATTTTTTTTAATTTTCAATAAATTTTAACAAATAGTGAATAATGTGTTGTTAGCATTCCTCATCACCTAGTTAAAACCTTGTGTACACTTATCTTTTTATTTTCTTTACCTTCATTGTAACACCCTCTTTTCATTATTTAGTAATTTATGTTTTGTTTAATATTAAGTAATTTTAGAGTGCATTTAGAAGTGAGTATAGAGGATTTTTAGAAGGATTCTAGTGCAGGGGATCTCGCTTGAGCACCCAAAAATATGATGTTTCAGGGTAATCTTGCTCAAGCGAGATGATCCTTGCTCAAACGACATAAGATGAAATAAACTCAACTATCACCTCGCTCAGGTGAGAGTGATCTCGCTTAAGCGAGATGGCTTGCTCAGGTGAGAACTCACAAAAAAATATCGTGCTCTCTCAATGCTATCTCGCTCAAGCGAGTGTATCAAAAAATGTTGGGCAAGACCACTATCTGCATACTTCGCTCAGGCGAGATACCCGTCGCTCAAGCAAACTGTTCTTGGCTCAAGCGAGAGAGTGCAGGGCTAAGGGGTATTTAAGAGATTTCTAGCATAGAAACTTCATTTCATTCCAAACTCATATATCTCTCTTCTATATTCTCTAAAGAAAAGCTTCAGAAACTCTAATTTCTCTTCAAATTCGAGCTTAGACGTTGAATCTAAATGATTCCAAGTAAGCTTCTTTATATTAAACTTTGTTTTCTCCAATCGTTTTTCAATGTTTTATTCCTTATGGATATCTCTTGGTATTTAGGAGAACTTCCATAGTTGATCTCTAATCTTCGTCAATATCTTTCTATAAACTCGTCTTTGAGGTAAGGAGGACTCTATTTATCATTATATTACAATAGTTATTTTGTGCTCATTAGAGCACTATTACATGAACATTTTATGAGAATATGTAATTGAAATATCTATTGTAACATCCCTACTTTATTAATTATTAATTTCATACTTGATATGAGTTGATAATGCATGTTGCTTGAAATTAGGAGAGTTTTAGATGTGTGAGTTGCAGGATTTTTTGCTGTAGCAAGATGTGTCTCGCTGTAGCGAGAAATTAGCATCAAAATCAGGCATTCTGATGCTCTCTCGCTGTAGCGAGGATGCTCTCGCTATAGCGAAGAGCTCTCGCTGTAGCTAGAATGATAGACAGCAAAATGCAATTTTTGTCTAGTTTTTTCACTGTAGCAAGAGAATGTCTCGCTGTAGCGAAAATTACTCACTATAGCGAGAATTGGCTCGCTATAGCAAGAATGTCAAGAATTGAGGGGCATTTAAGGGTTTTCAAGTTAAGAAACTTGGATTATAATCCAAGTCACAACTCCATGCGTTCTCTCTGACTTTTCTCCTCATTTTCTCAGCAAATCCTTGAAAAATCCCAACTTTTCTTGAATCAAAGTCTTAAAGATCACTTTCCTTGTTCTTTGGTAAGTTTTTGAAGCTTGATTCTCCATCCCTTTGGTTATTTTCTTGATTCTTCTTCTCTAAATGAGGTCTCTTGTGATATTTAGGAAGAACCTCACGTCTTGAGCAAGAACCCTAAAAAACCCTTCACTAAACCTCCATTTCAAGGTAAGAAGAGCTCTATTTTGTTACCAATAAATTGTTATGTTTGTATTCATGAAAAGGTTGTGATAAAATGCATGATTTTGAGTGTATTTTGGATGAGAATGTGTTTTTGTTATATTTGAAGCATGTTTTGTAGTGTTTGATGAAGTGTATGATCATTGATTTGAGTGTATATGCATGTATGTGGTGGACTGAGCCCGAGGGGACTAACTCTTGGCAATGATTGAATGATGTATGATATAATAATGAAACTAGAGTAAAATAGAGAGATAAAAGTGTGAATAATATATTAATAAATAAAAAATGGAAAGTATAGAGATGAAATGGAAAAATATAGATAAAGAGAAATTAAGTGAGAAAGGAATATGATAAGGATGAGTATAGATGGTTCAGAGGTACACTGGAAATGTGGAAGATGAAGAAGACTGAGAAGTCTTAGGGAAATGAGGGTGGTGAATATTCCTCTTGAATTGCACAATACAAATGAGAGTATGAACACCACAAGCCTCACACTTGTTTCCTGACCTATACTCCTGACTATATTTTTGCTAAAAGGGGCTGGGTCGACACATGTTGTATCCATGTAGCTACGGCTATCCAGCGACTATCTATGCTAAGGAAGACCTCGAGGGATCCCAGGGCAGTGGAACTAACAGTGTAATTGAGAATGGAATTGAATATGGAAATGAGTAGCGAAAGGATAAATAGAGATAAACATAATTTGGATGCCTAACTGAATTGTTATATGATGCATGTTGAATGTTTTATTTGTATTATTGAATTCTCTATGTATGTATGCTTGGTAATAAATGTAGAGACTCATCCTTACGTAACCATTTCAAGGAATCCAAATGACAGCACCCATAGAGGGAATGAGAGTAGTAGATAGTTCAGTAATAGATAATGTAAACAATGTATTTGGCGAGTACCAAAGACTTAGTTACTTTAAAATTCTTGTTTATGATAGTGAGGTACATAGTGAGGTAGTTATGATAGAGCTGGAGTTAGCTTTTAGCATTCCTTTTGATTTGTCTGTGCATCGAATCCATCATACCCTCTGTATTTATATCTTTTTTTGGCACTGAGAGAACCCCAGCAGCAGTGACGTATCTGGTCACGTACCATAATCACGACCATTCCAGAATATCATTGCAATGGACGATCGAGTAGATTACGGGTACTCAGGTCACTGCCGATTCGGGTGATCTGTACCTTAGCTCAGATGACGAGCTGGATTCTGAAGACTTAGCGATGATAGAGGGTTGGTATGGGAAAGACTAACTTCACTTAGTCATTGGTGGGCAGACTGCTCATTAGGACCAGTACGATTTTGAGTATTTGTAAATGTAAATAAATGGTCGTAATGTATTTTGACAACTCTTATGTATATTTGGAAGTACTGATATCTATTGTACATTATGAAAACAAATATGACCATATTATTTGATGTTCTCTTAACCAGTTTTAAAGGCTAATGTCTTATTATTCATGTTTTTCTGAATTAAATTTCTGTTATTCAGAATTTTCTTCGATTTTATACTGTTATTATGTTAATTAAAAATAAGAATGTTACATCTATTGTGTGAATAATGGATGAAAAGATATTTTTTTTATTGTTTGACTGATTGGTTGTTTGGACTAAATGGTTGGTATATGCTTACATGCATTATATGATTAGTATTTAATATGAAAAATTACTAAACTGCTCAATGATTATTATGTGATTTTATGAAATATGTCTAGGTGAAATGATATGATAAAATGTAATATTGATATGAAGGATTTAGTAATTGTAACTACAATAAAAAGAGGTTTGAGTGGAATGGATTTAGTTTGGAAGTGCTTTACTAAGCATGATCTTATGAATGGAAAAAAAAAAAACTCCAATAATAACTTTAAGAGTCGGATATGGATTTGATCTAGTGTAAATAGTTACAGAGATATAGGGATGACAATGGGTAAAGTACCTGATGGGCACCTGCAAAATTTACCTATAAAGGGTAGGGTATTTACCCGCTATACAGGTACGAGTATAGGTGTGGGTGAAAACTCGAAAAATTTAATGGGGATAGGTACGGGTATGGGTATCTAAGTACCCACCCTACCCCATACCCGCATATATATATATATATATATATATATATATATATATATATATATATATATATATATATATATATATATATATATATATATATACATACTTGAACTTTATTCTACAATTATGCATTGAATTTTTGTATTATTATATTACTTATGTGAAGTTATATAAGATTAATATAAAAATATATTTAATAATAAAGTAAATCAAAAAATTTATTTTGGTTTATATTTTTAATAGAAAAATCTATTTACTATTTTATATCATTTAATTAGGCTAATACAATTTAATTATTACATAGTTAATATGAGATTGAATTTTTTAAAATATTATTTATATATGACATACATAAAATATTTTTTATACAAATATTTTTGTTAATAAAATTATATTGATGTTTAAATCATAAAGTGAATGATAAATAATATATATATTGTAAATATTTTATAAATTTTACAATCACCTACTATTACCGTAAACTTATTTTTTATTAATAATATTTAATTTTTTTTTATATTTTAATTTAAAATAATATTTTTCTATGCGACATATGTATTACAAGCACAACTATAATCTATTGAATCTAAATAATATTATTCTTACTATTTATTCACGTTCAAAGATGTTTTTAAAAAGATATAAATATAAAAAATTATTGTTAATTTTTATTTATTAATATTTTTTAATATACACGTATATTTCTTTATTATAAAATTTTATGTAACTATTTATCTTTTATTCAAATTCTTTCTTTTAAAATTTATATACATTATAAATATTTAATTCATTAAAATAATTTTTCAAAACTTTGTATTGTTGATAATATACTTTCGTATAGTATATGAGTTAAAAATACTAGTATTAATATATATATATATATATTAATTATATTATATTATTTTAATTAAATCTATTATTTTTCTTACAATTTCAAATTCAAAAGTTAAAAAAAATATTTTATGTATTCACTTTCTGTTGTTAGTATTGAACTTCTCTACTCTAATTTTATTCTCATTCTCAATGTCTGTCTCATTAAAACCTAACAACTATAAAACGTTATTCATTAGAGTTAGTTGTCAATGTCGTCACAAGAGGTCACCAAGTGATCCCACATAAAGGGACAATCATTGTACAGATCTATTTCATTGTTGCTTTGACATTACCAATCGATCAAATCTCACACAAGATAGGGTTATCACTGACAAATAACTTGTGTCTTTAGTTTCGCTTATTGTTTCTAAGAATTTTAGTTTAGAAAATTATTATATTAAGATACATTTAACATTTATAATCTTTGAATATTTATTTTTTTTATCTATATTTGTACCTTGTTCGGCAACTACATATTAAATTTTTATATTATTATGGTACTTATGTGAAGTTATATAAATATACTTTTCTTTATAAATATTTTTTTCTCAAACAAGCGCGAGTAATAGGTACAAGATGGGTATGCAGGTACCCAGAGGGTACGGGTACGAGGATTAATGTTCATACCCACGCGGGTGTGGGGCTGGGTACGGGTATTTTTTTAAAACGCGGGTATGGGGATGGGTATTATAGTACCCTACCCATACCCTACCCATTGCCATCCCTACAGAGATACACTAGGGTATAGAGTCCGAAGATGATGGGAAATATGGGAAAAACATAGGGTGGTAAGCGACATTCACGTATGTGTATATACTCTTTCTGAGAGCGAATGTGTCACATGGCTTCTCACTCATTTCCTGACTAGACTCTTAACTATACATTTGCTAAGGGGCCCGATTATTGTATCCACGTGTATAGGCTAACTGGCAACTATTTACCTAGTTGAGTAAAACCTCAAGAAATGTTGGAGGTATCGATATCTGTGATCAGAGTGCACTGAGAGTACGTATTAGAATGAGAGAATAGATAATGGATAATAAATTGTGAATGGTGTGTGTGAATATGTTTGCAATATGAATTTAATGTAAAAATGGATATATTGTATTTATACTATAAGCTATGATTCTGTGATATAATGTTTCATAAATGATAGAATAGACGTTTATCCTTACTAATATTTTCAGGAAAACAAGATGATAGAGCCTTGAGAAAAACTTAGGTTAATAGATAGCTCAATACATAATAGACTTAATTATGTATTTAATGAATATCAAAGAGTATGTTATTTTAAATTTGTTGTTCTTGTGGAAGATGAACCTAGGACTTTTGTTATGTTAGAGATGGATTTCTTTTACAGTATCCCTTTTGATTTTTCTTTGAGTAGAATACATCAGACTCTATGTATATATATGTATAGTGCTTGAACCACAAACTGTATCGCCGAATTAAACGATCTTGAATTGGATTTCACACAATAAAAATGAAATCATTAAGGCACAAATAGAAATTGAAATAAGAAGAAAATTAATAAAAAGTGAAAATAGAATAGAGATGGAAAATGGCGCTACAATCGCAAGATTGATAAGCTAAGGAACGATCGCCACAAGAGTCTTGGCCTCTTGATAAGATCAAAGAAAATTGGCTCACTTAAGAACCTAGAGTCACACGCTCTCACAAGAGTATTCAATCTTAAATTGTATTCAAAACTAATTAAAAGTGTGTATACAAGAGCTTATATATCCCTAATGCTTGTAAACTAATATTAAAGCAAACCCTAATGGGCTTCTTGTACCAACAAGCCTAAATTCAAATAAACTAAATAAAATAATAAGATTTCATTGTAAATAAAAACTTAAAATAAGTAATGACCAATATTAAAATAAATAAACTAAACATAATAATTAAATCCTAATAAAACTCGTTAGAGTTCAAATCCTCTAAGCATATGTAATTAACCATCTTGTGCTTTTCTAACTCCAAATTAAGTTCTCTTTCAATTAGAATAGCAACAATCTTTTCTAAGTCTCTATGAAGTCCTTCTAATATCTTCAAGTCTTTGTCTTCAATGGATCTTCCTTGATTTTCATTAATCCCAATTGATAACATACACCCAGTCCACCGGTTAGCATGATATTGTCTGCTTTGGGGGTTAACCCTTCACGATTTTATTTCTCTCATATATGATACACTAAGAAAAGGCCTCATGCTAGAAGGAAGGATGTCACAACTATTTAAAGACTGATAAGTCACTCCCTCCAACCGATGTGGGACTCATCATCCCCTCCCTCTTCGAGAGAGTATGCCACAGACGCTGATAAGGCACTTAAGCCGCCACAGATACGCTGATAAGGTCCACCGGCTCCAGCCCAGGCTCTGATACCAATTGATAACATACACCCAGTCCACCGGTTAGCATGATATTATCCGCTTTGGGGGTTAACCCCTCATGATTTTGTTTCTTCCAGATATGACACTGTCACGACCCCTTTTTATAAAGGACCGAGAACATTATTTCTACACCACATACTTATTTTAAAAATAGGTAAATAATAGAGAATATAAGTATAAAAATTCACTTCTCATTCAAAGTAAAAATGAAGTTCCTTACAACAAATATCCAACAGATCAACATAATATTACATTTAGTTTATAATATTCAAAAATACCAAAAAAATTATAATACGTGACTCCCTCGACATGAGGTCTCATATATAAAGAAAAAGAACTCTGATGCATTATTACTCAACTCCAGCTTCTAACTTTTCTTTGCGGCCCTCAGCTGTGAAGTAGATGCAACACTGCTACATCTGCTCACGTACCACCGTACGATCATCGCGATACACACGCACACAACGACATAGAAAGAAATGCAAGGGTGAGCTTACCAAACATAAAATAAAATTATATATATATAGAGCAAAATATTTCTCACAGCAATAACCCCATGCATTTCCAGCCCATCTAATGCACAACATGAAAACGGTTTCCAACTGGTTTCACAGCCTAATTAATCCAGAAGGAACCGAGCCGGTCCGGGAGCGACCCATTCCGGTATCCGGATCCAGTGACAAAGACAAAGACAGCTCGGCATGAACTTACCGTTACATGTCTACCCACCTAAACATGTAACTCGGCTCTATAATGATGCAAAACATATATCTCAGCATGATGCACGCCACCAAAATTATTTTAACAGCTCAACTACGGCAAGTTTATAATAGATCAGCCAAAATCTCAGCATTTTAAACTAATTAACAACGATTCTGACTTAGAAAATAGCTTTTATTCAATAGATCTAACAAAATCATATCAAAATATCTTGAAATAGCATATTAAACCGTTCAAAACATAGTTCATAGGTTAAAGTAAACTCCCCTTACCTCAGAAAGATGATTCACACTAGATCTACCGAATATTACTTGATTATAACAAAAATTCACCGAAGATTCAGCTTTAGAACGGAGTTTCTCCTAAGAACACCATGAATTTCTATAAGAAAGAGAAGGAGAAGAGAAACGAACGATAAATCTAGCTTCAAACTTAAAGAAACTTACTTCCAATACTTCAGAATAGATGTAGAATCTCAGATCTGGCGCCGGAAAACACTGTTCACCGCCTTACTGTTCATGTCGGAAAATACTGTTCAGGGAACTATTCATGCCGGAAAACACTGTACACGCGTACTGTACACGCACTGTACGCGTATGTGACGTCACCGATGACGTCAGCTGTCACTGTACATACGCGGTTTGTACTGTTCATTGCACTGTTCATACACGGTTTGTACTGTACATACGCGATTGCACTGTTCATTGCACTGTTCATACACGGTTTGTACGGTACATACGTGATTGCACTTTGTTCATTGCCTTGTTCATACTGATCGTTCACTTTTTTTTTTTTTTTTTAAAATAATTTCAAACTCCATCTAAATATATTCCAATACCAAATAATCCTTCAATTAACATTGAACAAGTATAAAATATTATAGATTACTCAATAATAAATTAGAAGCCTGACAATTCTCCCCCCGAAAATAAATTTTCGTCCTCGAAAATTTCATTCCCCAGAGAAAAGATGAGGGTACAACTCTCTCATTCTTTCTTCTAACTCCCATGTGGCATCACCAGTTATTTGGTCCCAAACAACCTTTACTAACCGAATAGACTTACCTCTAAGTTTCTTAACTCTAGTTTCCTCGATACGAGCAGCTGGGACCTCCACAGACAAGTCATCTCGTAACTCCACAACATCAGGCTCAATTACATGAGACAAATCTGGAACATACTTCTTTAATCTGCGACACATGGAAAACATTATGTATTCCAGACATAACCGAGGTGGTAACGCTAATTCATAGGCTACTGGTCCTCGACGATGTAATATCTGATACAGTCCTATGAACTTAGGTGTTAACTTCTTGGCTCTTAAGGCTCGCCCCACACCTGTAGTGCGTGATACTCTTAAGAATACATGATCACCAACCTCAAATTCTAGGGATCTTCTGCGTCGGTTAGCATAAGATTTCTGTCGACTTTGGGTAGCTCTTAGCTTTTCTCTAATAAGTTCAACTTTCTCCTTAGTTTCTTGTAGCATTTCAGGTCCAACCATCAAATGTACTCCATCTTGGAACTAACAGATAGGGGTTCTACACCTTCTACCATACAGAGCTTCAAATGGTGCCATATCTATACTCGAATGATAGCTATTATTATAAGTGAATTCTACCAAAGGAAGCATATCCTCCCAATTACTCCTCTGCTCTACAATGCAAGTCCGCAATAAGTCTTCTAAGGTTTGAATAGTACGCTCAGATTGACCATCTGTTTGCGGATGGTATGCAGAACTCAACCTCAACTGTGTGCCCATAGATTCTTGGAAACTCTGCCAAAACTGGGAAGTGAATCGAGGATCCCTATCAGAGATAATACTAGAAGGTACTCCATGCAACCTGACAATCTCTCTAATGTACAATTCTACTAATTTCTCCAAGCTAAAGGTCATGTTAATTGGCAAGAAATGTGCACTCTTGGTTAGCCTATCAACTATGACCCACACTGCATCATGATTCCTAACTGTTCTAGGTAGATGGGACACAAAGTCCATAGTCACATGGTCCCACTTCCACTCTGGAATTTCCATCGTTTGTAACTCTCTGGAGGGCTTTGATGCTCGCTTTTGCCTTTTGACAAGTCAAGCGAGGCTTTAACAAACTCAGCTATCTCTCGCTTCATGCACGGCCACCAAAACATCTGCTTTAAATCTTGATACATCTTGGTAACACCAGGGATGAATGTTGAGACTACCCTTATGTCCTTCTTCTAGAATTGCTCTCTTTAATTCAGTATCTCTAGGGACACAAACTCGACCTTGACATCCGAGAATACCATCAACACCTTTATTGAAACCCTTTGTCTTATCTCGTCCCTAAGAGAAATACAATCCGACATAACATTGGATCCCACAATTGTTTATCTTTAATTTCTGTAAGAAATTATTAGTCACCACAATTCGGCTACAACTAATCTTTTCGGGTGATAAGTCCACATGTATGTTCAGGTCTCGGAATTGTTCTACCAAAAGGGTTTCACTGACTCTTAGGGAGAATGCCTTAACCACATTCCTACTTAATGCATCGGCCACCACGTTAGCTTTTCCTGGATGGTATTGGAGCTGAAAATCATAATCCTTAAGGAATTCCACCCAACGTCTCTGCCTCATATTTAACTCTCGCTGATCAAATAAATACTTCAGACTCTTATGATCACTATATACATCGAACTGAGCTCCATAAAGATAGTGTCGCCACACCTTCAGAGCAAAGACTACAGCAGCTAACTCAAGGTCATGAATCGGGTAATTTCGCTCATGAGTTCGCAATTGACGAGATGCATAAGCTACCACTCTCTTATCTTGCATCAACACACATCCCAATCCCTGATGAGAAGCATCACAGTACACCTCAAACGGTCGACTAGTATCAGAGAGAATCAACACCGGCGAAGAAGTTAGTCTCTGTTTTAACTCATTAAAGCTTTGCTCACATTCCTCAGTCCACACAAAGGGTTGATCACGGCAAGTTAACCGTGTTAATGGTGCAGCTATCTTCGCGAATCTCTCTATAAATCTCCGGTAGTAACCTGCTAGGCCCACAAAACTACGAATCTCTGAGGCTGTCTTCGGCCTTTCCCACTGCAACACCGCTTCAACTTTGGAAGGATCAACTGCAATTCCTTTAGCTGAAATAACATGACCAAGGAACTTCACTTCCTCTAGCCAAAACTCACACTTAGACAGTTTAGCATACAACTGTTTTTCCCTTAAAACATTAAGTACAGTTCTCAAATGCTCTTCATGTTCCTCTGACGAACTAGAATAAATTAAAATATCATCAATAAAGACTACCACAAATCGATCCAGGAAAGGTCTAAAGATCCGATTCATGTAGTCCATAAACACAGCTAGAGCATTTATAACTCCAAAAGGCATCACTATATACTCATAATGACCATATCTAGTGCGAAAAGCAGTCTTAGGAATATCTTCATCCTTCACTCGGATCTGATGGTACCCAGACTTCAAATCAATCTTAGAGAATACTTTAGCACCTCTCAGCTGGTCCATCAAATCATCGATTCGCGGCAATGGGTACTTGTTCTTAATTGTCAACTTATTCAACTTACGATAATCCACACATAATCTAGAACTTCCGTCCTTCTTTTTCACCAAGAGAACTGGGGCTCCCCAAGGCGATACACTTGGTCTAATCATCTGTTTACGCATTAGATCCTCGATCTGCTCCTTAAGCTCAATTAACTCTTTTGGCGCCATTCTATATGGTACTACAGACACTGGCTCAGCTCTAGGAATCAAATCTATAGCAAACTCTACCTCTCTACGTGGAGGTATTCCAGGAATATCCTCTGGGAAAATCTCAGGGAATTCTCATACTACGGTATTGGTGAAGGCTTTGCTCCACTTACGCATTCATAACTCCCAACAAAACAAAACAAGATACTCCCTCACCTAAGGATGATTCTACTGGGCGAGTAGAAATCAATTCTACACAATCTTGCTGCTCAGGAAAGATTAAACACCTCCGGCCACAATCAATTAGCACACGATTGGCAGTTAGCCAATCCATACCAGGATTACATCTAACACGACATCGGGATACAAATAAGATTTACTTTGTATCTTCGTCCCTCAATTGCTATGGGACACCTAACACAAACCGTCGAAGTCTTAATTGAACTTAAAGTAGGTGTCGATACTACTAAGTCTCATCCTAGATCGCCCACCGGTAATCCGAAGTTTCTCACACAATTGTCCGCAATAAAAGAGTGTGTGGCTCCAGAATCAAACAACACGAGAGAGAAGTACTTACCACAGCCTCCATGGCGTGAGCCATTTGGTTCACGTCAACAGGAGGAGGAGGGTTTGCAACAGATTTTCTCGGTCTAGCCATCCTAATATATAGACTAGCTTAGATTACTAATGTTTAACACATTCAGCAATACCACCACATAGCTATATTCACATATTCAGCTTACAGTAATATATTCATATTTAGTATGTCATAACAATTTAATCAATTTAGCACTGAGCACAACGTCATATCAGCATTTCAAACAACATAGCAAACACATTTATCTCAGCAATCATGTACAATCTTAGCTTAACAACCTATTATTCACGTAGCATGAATCACCTATAGCTCACCCAGTATCATATACCAAAATTTTCTATATCTGTCGTGTCTGAGAACTGAGGTGATCAAGCTCGTTCCCTCACAACTTGATGAATAGAAATTATGATATATGATTCACAGTTAAAACTTATATGTCTAATATGCACAACTGACGCCTAACAACCTCACCCCATAGGTTTACCTAGACCATGCTCTGATACCACTAAAATGTCACGACCCCTTTTTATAAAGGACCGAGAACATTATTTCTACACCACATACTTATTTTAAAAATAGGTAAATAATAGAGAATATAAGTATAAAAATTCACTTCTCATTCAAAGTAAAAATGAAGTTCCTTACAACAAATATCCAACAGATCAACATAATATTACATTTAGTTTATAATATTCAAAAATACCAAAAAAATTATAATACGTGACTCCCTCGACATGAGGTCTCATATATAAAGAAAAAGAACTCTGATGCATTATTACTCAACTCCAGCTTCTAACTTTTCTTCACTGGCCCCTCAGCCTGTGAAGTAGATGCAACACCTGCTACATCCGCTCACGTACCACCGTACGATCATCGCGACACACGCACACAACGACATAGAAAGAAATGCAAGGGTGAGCTTACCAAACATAAAATAAAATTATATATATATAGAGCAAAATATTTCTCACAGCAATAACCCCATGCATTTCCAGCCCATCTAATGCACAGCATGAAAACGGTTTCCAACTGGTTTCACAGCCTAATTAATCCAGAAGGAACCGAGCCGGTCCGGGAGCGACCCATTAGATATCGGATCCAGACAAAGACAAAGACAATGACTCAAGATGAACTTACCGTTACATGTCTACCCACCTAAACATGTAACTCGGCTCCATAATGATGCAAAACATATATCTCAGCATGATGCACGCCACCAAAATTATTTTAACAGCTCAACTACGGCAAGTTTATAATAGATCAGCCAAAATCTCAGCATTTTAAACTAATTAACAACAGTTACAGCTTAGAAAATAGCTTTTATTCAATAGATCTAACAAAATCATATCAAAATATCTTGAAATAGCATATTAAACCGTTCAAAACATAGTTCATAGGTTAAAGTAAACTCCCCTTACCTCAGAAAGATGATTCACACTAGATCTACCGAATATTACTTGATTATAACAAAAATTCACCGAAGATTCAGCTTTAGAACGGAGTTTCTCCTAAGAACACCATGAATTTCTATAAGAAAGAGAAGGAGAAGAGAAACGAACGGTAAATCTAGCTTCAAACTTAAAGAAACTTACTTCCAATACTTCAGAATAGATGTAGAATCTCAGATCTGGCGAGAAATCTAAGTTTAGGAAGGTTTAGTATGAGAGAAATGGTGGTTTACGGCCTTAGAACCTTTGAAAACCTTGGATAGAGGTGAAGAAATGAAAATTTCGTGTGAAGCCCCCTTTTTATAGAAAATTTTTGAAATTTACTGTTCACGCCGAAATATACTGTTCACCGCCGGAAAACACTGTTCACCGATGACGTCAGCTGTCACTGTACACGCACTGTACGCGTATGTGACGTCACCGATGACGTCAGCTGTCACTGTACATACGCGGTTTGTACTGTTCATTGCACTGTTCATACACGGTTTGTACTGTACATACGCGGTTGCACTGTTCATTGCACTGTTCATACACGGTTTGTACTGTACATACGCTGTGATTACTGCTTGTTCATTACCTTGTTCATACGATCGTTCACTTTTTTTTTTTTTTTAAATAATTTCAAACTCCATCTAAATATATTCCAATACCAAATAATCCTTCAATTAACATTGAACAAGTATAAAATATTATAGATTACTCAATAATAAATTAGAAGCCTGACAGACACACTAGGAAAAGGCCTCATGCTAGAAGGAAGGACGTCACAACTATTTAAAGACTAATAAGTCACTCCCCCAACCGATGTGGGACTCATCAGTGCTATTGTTAGAACTCCGGGAGCCCTTACCTATTTATTCACCTATCACGACCACAATTATCTTGCAAGACCGTCAAGATGGACTTTTGAGTGCGTTACTAGCACAGAGATCACAGTTGATTCAAGCGAGTGTTACCTTGAATCAGACAATGATCTTGATTCTGAAGATCTAGCTGAGATAGAGAACTGGCATGGAGTTGTCTAGTATCCCTCAGGGTTGAGATTTGTTTTGAAGACTGGTCTGGGACTTAAAATTTATCATGTCATGAAATTATTTTGGTTATGTAAATATTACTTTAAGTTGCATATATTTTAACAAACAATTTGTAAATTTTTATATTTGACATATGTAATGTATATTCAGATTTCCAATTGAGAATACTAAATTTTAGTTGTGATATTTATTTATTTTCTCCTTAATTTATTATTATTGTTTTATTAGCATTGCAAAGGTCGAAATTCTCATCTATACACGTCTATTTAAAAGAAAACTTCATAAATTTGCTATATCAAAGTTCAGCATACATGAAAATTGGTATTTCATTCCAAATTATTAGAATTAAGAATACATTTTTAAGATTTTAAATTTTAGGGTGTTACATTCATGATAGTCTCGTTTCTTTTTTGTTTATCTTTTTCAGCAGTATTTAGTATAAAATACATTTAGATAGAAGATCCAAATTGATATTATTATAGCTGCATTTTCATTGCATAATTATATTTGTACTAACATGATAAGTCTGTAATTAGGCCCTATTTAATAGTCCATATATTCATATTTGACCTTTATTTTATTTAGAGTTTACACTAATTTATATATTAATTATGTAGTTTTGTATAAAGATGCCGTAAATGAACTTTGGGTGCATTTTAGCCCCAAATTGATAGATTAGAGCTCCGTAGCAGTCAGCACGCTCAGACCATTTCAACAAGCACGGGGGTTGATAAGTCTGTAATTAGGCTATATTTAATAGTCCATATATTCTATTTGACCTTTATTTTATTTGGAATTTACACTAATTTATATATTAATTATGCAGCTTTGTATAAAGATGCCGCAAGTGGACTTTGGGTGCGTTTTGGGCCCAAATTGATGTAAGATTAGAGCTCCACAATAGTCAGCACGCTCAGACCCTTTCAACAAGGGTGCTTCGAGCACATGCACGGTCACGCTTAAGGCCTTGCACGATTGTGCTCATCTGCAAAAAGCCCAATTATGAAAAGTCTTTAGGGTTTTCAAACACTATTAAAAGAGAGACCTCAGGCATCAGAGGGGATACCGTTTTTACACATTGGCTTTTGTTCTTTCACCTCATCTTTCTTGCACGGGATCTTTGGTTTATTCTTGGCGAGACTTGGAGCTTCGAACGACTGTACTTGAAGACTGGAAACTCATCTCATTCTAGTTTGTTTTTCTCTATGGCTTTGTTTATGATTGTTTTAGTTCTTTTCTTTAGCATGAGTAACTAAGTTCATAGCTAGGGCTATGGGAACCATCGTTCATGAATTTATGGGATTTTGATGTTTGAATCTAAATTTGATTTCCGTTTCATGATTAGATTTTATCTTGTTGCGCTTCTCTTTTAATCCTAATTAATTATATCGTCAAGTGACCGTACATCAGTTAATTAATAGATCTATAAGATAAAACAAGACAAAGGATTAGGTGAACCAAACCAATCTTTCTCTTCTAATCGTTATTAAATTAACAAGTTCATAGGCTCCTTAAGCTTTCTTAAACTGATGTCTTAAATGACCATTGGGGATGTTAATTTAGAAAAAAGAATATTAATATTATATGACCATTGGGTATTAATAGTATTCGTATGAATGATTGGTAATCATAAGAAAATTGAATTTAAAGTTAAACAAAAAAATAACATAAAGAATTGAATGAGGAAAAATCATATGCCCTAGGTTCCTCTCCGATAAGTTTAATCAAGACGTGCATTATATTCCTTACTCTTAGTTTTATAATTGATTTCATGAATTCTTGTTTTAATTAATCTCATATGTTCGAAGCTTAAACAATTGAATTAAAAAAAATTTAGTAATTGAAAATTAATCCTTGTCAGACAATATTTTGGGAACTTAATTTAAGAACCATTTATTATTTCTCGATGGGTACACTTGCCCTCTAAATATAACTCTACTAATGATCCATTGTTTACTGTATTGGAGTAACATCTTGTTACTTTTTTCAAGGTGAACTTAAAGATTCTCTTGCTAGTATTGAATTTTCAGGAGAAATAAATTCTAAAATAAAAAAAAAGTTCCTGATAACGTTGTTTGTTGGTTATGGGAGTAAAGTAGATAAATTGTTTAATATTAAACATTTTAGTGATGTAAACAAAATAAAAAAAACTAATTTTTATCTTTTATAACATTAGTATTTTACATTGTATATAGATATTTCATGATATAAATATTTTAAAAATAAAAAAACAAATCATTTAAATAAATTCATGTAATATTTATTGATATAATATGTTAAAAATAATTTTAAAAATAAATTAAGTTATTATTTTAATCGATAATATATTTTTATTAATATGATGTGTTAAAATAAATTTTATATTATTTTAATATAACATTATATGTCTTTTTAAGTCATTCAACATAAATAAAGTATTTATACAACTATAAGCTTTCGGCTATTAGCTGTTGAGCTCACAGTTTTATATTATAATGTTTAATTACTAAATTCTTATGATATAATATCTATAATCTATCTTAATTTACATGACACTTAATAACCGTAGTTTTATTAATGTCAAATTATCATAATTTGAATTATTCTGTTTCTTAATTATTTTATTTATATTAATATCTTAATTTTATTAATCCATCTTGAACCAAAAAAAAAAAACAATTACTTAAACTATAAATAAAAATAAGTAAAAACAACAAAATTAAGGGTTCAGGTTCTTATCATACCAGTCACAAATGCATATACCAGTACTAAGTATTATATATATATATATATATATATATATTGTTATATTTTTATTAAAAATTATTTTTATATGTATAAACTCAATCTTAAAAATTAAAGTTAAAGAAACTAATATTCATGTTATCACATTATAAGTTAGAAATTTATATATATATATATATATATGTATATATATACTTATCCATTTTCTTATGAATATTAAATCTTGCTTTAAAAAATCAATGATTTGTTAAGACCTAGCTATAAACGAGGACATCTATTGATTGTTGCTATAATAATCAATGACTATCTCAAACTCTCGTTCCACGACTCTTTCGGATTGCTAAAACAATGACAGTATTGATCTCTAAATTCTTTATCAAAGAGTTAGATCTACATTATTTCTTATTCACATGAGCAGTGAATGAGCCTTTTTAAAAACTTATTTTATAAAAATTATTGAAGAACATTAAAAGAGATATTATTCAATATATAAAAATAAAAAAAACTAAAAGAAATGAAATTCTAAAACAAACTCACGAACAAAGAAAGTAATTAAAAAAAATAATAACTCAAACTGTAAGCTAAGCATATTGTGCAAGGATAAAAAAAAAAAATCCATAATAATTGTATAAATTGAAGAAAGGGTGCGAAAGCGAACCTGTGAATGAGATTAGATACAACAGCAAATGGAATGTGTTCCGCCATCCTTAAAATGATTGATCTTGATGATGAGGAAAATAGATCTGCACTGTGTTATGTTTGAGATTGCCAATGAAATGGATGCAAGGAAACACAATATTGCTCATATATCTGCCCAGGACAGGGACACATTTGTAATTAGCTATGCAAGTCAAACTATCGTTTCTAAGTTTTCTTGGTTCAATGCTTTGATCTTATCTTCAATCTAATATTATAAATATATAAATATATAACAAAGGGTAGTCTCTAACTGGAGTTGCCCTTTAATTAGTGTAGCAATGAGTGAGACAGTTTCTGCATTTAAATATAATAATAATTTAATCAAATGTTGAGATTAATCACCGTCACTTGGTTTTCTCGGTTCTGCTTACGTTTGCTGTGTAGTCGCCTATGAGTTAAATTGCGGAAAATTAGAAAATTGGGAAGTGAAGTGATTTGTTATCCATCAAGGAATGCGATTCGCAAAGAGGCAACAAGGTGGATGTGTGCGCAGTAAGTGACTCATCTATTGATGATATTTTTATAACCTTAAATCTAATTAAAATTTAACTGTCGAAATAACACTTGTAAGTTGATTCATATGTTTAGTGATAATGAAAGCCTATAATTTGTTACTGTTGATTTTAAATGTTTCTAATGCTCTGATTTGTCATGCAAGTGCTTGTATGAAATTGATTTTGTAGGCGTCACTCTTGAATGCCTTTTATTTTTTTAAACCATTTGCTAGTGTACTTCTTAATTTTGCTCTTACTAATATTCTCTACTTTGTTAGGAAATAAAAACATGTTTATTGTCACACTCATATATCTATTACCACTTTTTTGTTAGTGATTTTTTTTATCTATAATATATATATTTTCTCCCTCATAACTATACTAATAGTAAAAGTATTTAACATAATTTTTTAAGAAAATTGAAGTGGCAGGTGTAACATCTCTAAAAGAAATACAACTAAAAAAAATACATTTTATTTTTGAAAATAGAAAACTGTTTTTAGAAGAAAAATTAAACATGCTCATAATTTGTGTTTTGCAACGTAGAAGAAACTTATCTAATTCTATATATGTGCATGCAATAAATAGTTATTTTGACTTTTTAATAAAAAAATATATTAAATTTTTTTTTAGTACATGTAATATTATAATTTTGATATTAATTTATAACAATTTTCTTTAACCCTTTTACAATTAAAATTTATTTGTGATAATAAAATATAATTATAAAATATTTTATTAAAAATATATTTTTAATACTTTTTATTAAAGAAATATATTCTATCATAATATTTTTCAATTCATCACTTTCAAAATAAAATTTTCAACGGTAACTTAACAAAATAAATTATTATATCCTATTTTTCAACGTCCACTGAAAATAAAATAAAACAAACTATCATATCATGATATTTAAAGAATCACGAAATATTCATGCTAGTTGGTATTCTAACGTGGCTTCTAGGAAAAATTTATTTTAGGAATGCACAAGCACAAAGTTCAACAATGCACAGCGATCACGACTTTTAATAGCATCTTAGAATATTCTCAATAAAATTATGTATTTTAGTTGAAGAAAGTAAACATATTAATCTTTAAAATGCCTGTAAGTAATAAAGAATCATGCAAGTTGGTGAAAATACAACAGTTAATTACAACATTTTAAAATGCACCAATCTATGTGATATCATGTGGTAGTTAAATGTTTTTTTAATATACTTTTCACGTATTATTATTATTATTATTATTATTATTATTATTATTATTATTATTATTATTATTATCATCAAAATAGTGTTCAGGACCAAATTAAATACTCTGGCAAGGGTACAAATGAGACGGTGTTCTGCTATGTTTCAATGGGGTTTAATTAGCAATTTTTACGTAGTTATCAATACATATAATCGATATATTTCATCTTAATAATTTATTTATGTTTTATACAATTTCCATCCAATTCTGAACTTAGGAACCGTGACTACTCTAGCTGAATGAGCTAGAAGATACATTCTAAAGTAACTAAAAGCATTAGAAAGTAACCAAGAGCATTTGAGTACAATTGGATAAAGAATTTAAAGACAAGAGTCATGATAGAAGACAATTTTGATATTAGGAAAGATGCCCACGTGTAGACTTATGAGAGAAGTTTCAATTGAACCTCAAATTAAATCTTCACACTTGCTACAAGAGGGAGTAACCGTGAGTGGCAAAGGGAGAGAGAGAAAGAAGCTAAATATTTTTTTAAAAACTCCATGCATAGAAAGAATGCCACTTTCACATAAGAATGGAGCAACCATGCAAGGGAGGAAGAGTTTCCATATCTGGCAACTTTTAGCAACCTCCAAACACTTCTACAATCAGTCTCACACCCATCTTTTGAACTCTACCAAGTTGAATCACCCATCAACTTACCATAAAAGTCCTAAAGTAGACAATAAACCTCACAAAATCCACAAAGCAACCAACTTTCTTGATGGAGTCCTTGATCATGTGGAAGAGGAGACAGAAGAAGGTGAAAAATTATTTTCAAGAGGAGGAAAAGATTAAGAGAAGGAGAGGAAGAAGATTTCACAAAGACCAAGCCAAGATCAACCAAAAAGCAAGTAAGGGGAGTATTATTTCATAATTAAGGAAATACTTTGCTAAACGAATTTTTGAGTAAAAGGGGAACCTTTAACCCTTTTTATATGATGAAAATTTCGTGGCCTTAGTGTACATATGAAAGAAAAATTAATTGGAAAACGAATACACAATAAAACCACTAAAATAACAAAAATAGGAAGTTTTGCAGAAAAACCAAAATTAACTGTAAAACAATACTTTAATGAAATTTTGTTAATGAATTTATTTGCTATGTGTTATTTTCATGAATCCATGATATATTCATGTGGATTTATGCTTTGGAATTGATTAGATGGATTTTTGAAATTTTCTACAAAATTGTATTTTTTCTACCATGGAATAAATATAGGTTTTCTATAAAAATTGTTTCTAAGTGTGTTTTTTGAATATTTTCTCTTTGATCTATGTTGTGTGACTTTATTTGAGGATAATTAAGCAGGATATATGATTTGCTCTTCAGTTTGGATCATATTGGAGTTAAAAAGTATTTTTAGGACATTATTGAAGATTTTAATAGGAAATTTTAATAAGGAATGGACTAAAATTGGAAAATGACTATGAAGAGGACCTATGGAACCTTGAATATATTTGGAACCTCTGAAATATATGAGAAATATGATGAAAACAAAGATCTAAGAATAAATTTGAAAGATTGAACCTTGACGCAATGATGGACTATGATTTTGGACCAAAATATACTTTAAAAGTTCACGACACTTGACCACATACGTGGTAGAACTAAAAGAATATTTTAGAATTTGTGGAGACATGATTCAAGACCCATAAACTTATTAGAAATGTTTTGGACTATCTAAGAATTACCAAAAATTGAGAAAATGACCTTTTTATAATTAATATAAAATAAAAAGACTAAATTGTAAATAATGTAACATATGAGAAAATCTTTGCAAATTTTTTTTTAGTGTTTTATTTATGTTGATAATTAAACATTGAAACTTTTCCCACTGGTTTTGCCTTATTTGGATTTAAATTGAATTAGTTATGATTTTTCTAGGTTTCTATTAGATGAAAATAGTATTATGGGACCAATATGTGTTTATTCAATTTCGTTTTAATATCTATTTGTGGCGTTATTTTATATTTATTTTTTTATGAAAATATACTTCTTAATTGAAATTTTATTACTTATGTCACTTGATTTAGATTTGAAACGAAATAGATATGAATTTCTGCATATTCTGATGTGTGTAAATGATTTCTTGAGAACAACTCATTTTAAATTCTTTTCGTCTTAAATTTCATGCATTATGTTATTTTGTTTGTATTTTTTCACATAATTAGACTTCAAGGAATCCATGCTCACTGAGTTTGCTCAAATTAGAGTTAAAGAAAAAATACTTATAATTTTCTCAATATGCTGTTATATGAAAGTAATGATTTATGCATGTGACTAAGAAACAGAGAATGGTTAGGACTGGTTCTTAAGGATATATATGGAGTTATTTTATTGGCATTTTTTTTTATGAAAATACATATTCTAGGGAAAATATTCTTACTGGTTTGATTAATTTTAGACTTAAAATAAAATATTTATAATTTTTCTATTTAACTGATCCTAAGAAGTAAGTTGTTGTGAGTAACAAAGAATGGTTAGAACTGGTTCTGAAATATGAAAGTGATGAATATTTACTTGTATTTTATGTGAAACCATATAACAAAAGTGAAAGAATGCCACTATTTTCATGAATTTTGGTGGTGAATTGAATGATTTATGATTTTTCCAATATGCTATTGCTGAAATATGCTAACCTATGACATGTACCAATAAATTAAAGTATGAATTGATTTATATAAATAATTTTATTTTTAAAGTATTTTTATTTAAAAATAGACATAATAAGAAAAATAACTTCACTGGTCTCATGTGTTTTGGATGAGAATTGAATTTATTACAAATTTTACAATATATTGGTTGTTTAGTGAAATGATATGAGAACAATAGAAATAAACTGAGACTTGATTGATTCTTTGGAAGCTTTTATATTTTGATGGTAATTTTATATTACATTATACATTTAAAGGAAGAAAACTTTCATGATTTCATGATGTTTGGACTTGTATCAAATTAATTATGAATTTTACAAGTTAGTTCATGAAATTTGAAAATTTTTTATTGGTAGCCATTGCATGTGATTGATTGTTCTCTTGAAATAGAGATATTATAATGTACCTGTTGGACAATTATTAGGTATGAAATTGTTACATTTAAGTTTGTGATTGTGTACGGAGTTCAATACGCCATAGTATAGGCGAGGAGCAATACTAATTGTATGCCTTGTGAAATGTGTTTAAGGGTCACTACACAAACCTTTGTTTCGTTTATGATGTAATTACTTAAATGGTTAGAAGAAACTAAGAAGGTTTATAACCTATTAAGCACTATAATATTATGTCATTATATGATATTAGTGCTTTGTATAAACGAGACATAATTGACTCTTATTTACGTTATTAAAAAAAAAACTTGGGCATTTTTTTAAGATGTTTTGAATAATGGACATTGTTTAAATGAGAACTTCTAAAGATATTCTACATGTTTTATATTAGGCACATTGCTGCCAATTTCTTGTAAAAATTTAAGACACTTGTATAAACTTGTTGTTTGAATGGGTAATTAACAATATTTCTATACTTTAAATTTAACGAACATGCAAATATTATATGGCTTTAAACATATTTATACGAATGTATTTATGGTTTACAGGAATGTGAATTTAATATTTATTATGGGTGAATATGACAATAAGGAGAGGCAAATACAAACTGGCTTAATAAAATTTTATGAAAGTAGCGAATTCTTGCATACGACGGTGATCTAAGATTTAAAGACATTCAAATGCTTACCAAAGCTTATGTAATGAAATTGGGTTAGAGAATGATTCTCTTTCCTAAAATGACTTATAGAGCCAAGTTATTAGTAAGAAATATAAGTTTACTATTGGTTAAAATATTGGTGTTAGAAAATATCAGAAAGAATCTCATATTTGGAAAAGTCTTTCTTTTGTTTCGCTTTTTGAGGTTGGCAGCAAGTCTTTTAATACAAACTCATGTTACAATTGCATGTCAAACAAATTTACTTTGTAAAAGAATCCTTTACTACATGCAAGTCCCAAATTTACGCTGCAGCTCTAATGGGAGTTGTTTATTTATTTATTATTCAAGTTCATCTATTAATCTTTAGAATGAATATTCAAAATGGTCCCTAAAAAAATTTGATACACATAATCCAGTCATTGAAAAAAAAAATCACTAAATATTTTTTAATTTTCTTTGAGACACGTTAATCGCTATGACATAATACTCTTATTTAACTCTTAACATTTTTTAAGTGGTCGATTAAAAAGACATGATTACAACAATAATTTTTGTTACATATTAATTATTTAAAAACTTATTCATTTAGTGAAATTGATTTCCAAATACTAGCTCTAGAATTTAGAAACATGTAAATTGATTGTAATAATAAAATATTTTAGAGACTAATTTAGTTGAAAAAAATAAGTTTTAAAATATTATATAATATCATTCCAGTTAATTAATAGTTAATGAAATGAATTAGTTAACTTAAACATATTAAATTTTTTTACTATAAACAAATTATTTCTAAAAATAAATATACAAGTGTATTACATGTTCCTGCTCAAAAAGGTAAACAGGCAATAAAATTAAAAGGCTAACCATTTACACTGCATTACATTTTCAATAAAATATGAAACCTAGACATCCAAAGGAAAGCAAACTAACTAAAAACAACTTTAACTAAATTTCTTCTCTTATATTTGCTTCACTTTGACAACAGTAGTTTTATGTTCTCTGTTTTGCAACATTTCATTGGAATACGAGTTTTGAAGTCCCTTCAGTGTCTATCATTCATTGTCCTTTCATACATGTTTGAAGATTTCATAAGAACATGCTCATGTGGTGGATCAATCCAATCAAAATAATCCCAACCTAATAAATAATACACACTTCATATTAATACATTGCACTGAAAAAACTATACATATACAGAAAGAAAGCAAAAACACAACAATGAAGATACTTATTAGGAGCCTTACATCATTTATATTTGTATGTTTTTTAAGAGATTGAACATCACGAGTACCTTCTGCCGGTGTTTCTATCAGACCAAGAGGTTTACATTTGGTTGACATGCCGAAACATACAACATAACTCAGAAACCAGAAAGGAAAAGTAAGTAATGCTTTGAACTCTTAAATAGAAAAAGAAAGAACTAGAACTTGAAACTCTTAACAGAAGATGAGAATTTGCTTATTCAATTTGATGCCAAAATGAGGAGTACAATAGGGGTATTTATAGCATTACAAGAATAGTTCTAGAACATATATTATTCTATCGTAGATATTAAATAAGAGAGTTCTAGAGTAGAGATGTTTTTAGAGAAAGGATAAATCTAGAATAAGGATATTTTTAGATTATAAATACTTCTAGATAGTGTAATTATAGATTATATAAGTTGGGCCACAACATCTTTCACTAAGGCGAGTGA
Source organism: Abrus pulchellus subsp. cantoniensis (assembly GCA_024086825.1). Classification (NCBI taxonomy): domain Eukaryota; kingdom Viridiplantae; phylum Streptophyta; class Magnoliopsida; order Fabales; family Fabaceae; genus Abrus; species Abrus pulchellus. The sequence goes on from CM044056.1 coordinate 22,527,436, forward strand.
TTCAAGTGATTAAATTGGAATCTCCTTTGCCTATTTTCCTTGCCATATTGCAAAATATAATTACATTCAAAATGAGTCAATTGACTTAAGATGAACTAAGATCACCTAAAAGGTTATATTTGACTAAATAGTTTTAATGCTTAAATAAGAACCCAAATCATTTAAGTTGGACAACATAACACTTAGAAACTAAATAATAATAATAGCAAAACATATACGCGTGCCTTTGGTTGTCCAATTGACGCTTTAATTGAATAAACTACATGCGTCACTTCTGAACTTCATCTTGATAAATTACCTAATTTTCTTGAATATAAATGTCACCGTCTTTAATAATATTAAATTTAATTTTCAATATATATTTTAAAGTTAGTAAAATAAAAATATAATAATTTATAACTAAAATAACATCATATAATGCTAACACTTAATAATACTTTCGATGGATATGAAGATTGATCATAACGTTTTTTTCCCTTGTAATTTTGTAAGATTTCTAGGTACCTTTTTCTTACTTGATAATAGGATTTCAAATTTTTGGAAGAATGCTGACTGTTGACTTGTTCTTCACAATATATACGAAAATGTTTTCTAACTTACGATGCCAACGAAATATTTATCATATTAATATTTTAATTATGAAACGAAACAAAAAGTATGTGTCGGATACTTTGCTTAACACAATTTAATTAATAGGTTGTGTTCAAAATAATTTCTAACCATCTTAATAAGAGTTTTTTTTTTCTTTATCATTTCAGATACAATTTTGAATTAGTTTCACTTATGTTATGGTCAGTCATTGATGTCTCGAAAATATATATGATTTTACTGGTAATTTTCTTTTACTTACTGTAATACTACACATTGTTACATAAACAATCTAAGCAATATAGAAATTTAAGCGTGGAAACAAAGATAAAATTGAAAACATAGATGGAATTAGTAGTGAATTCCAACACTCTGATGTTCTACATAGCTGACTATGCACATCATTTGGAAGTGATTAAAATATGGAAGATTATACTTGAAGCAAGCAAATTTCTTACGTGCACAATCCGTCTACAATCGCATCACTAACAAAAACAATAACCCACTGCAAAAGATATATCCAATTACAGAACCAAATATGCCATTAAGAAAGAAGCTACTCTTTAAAATAACAATAAAAATGACATTTGTATATGTTAACTGTTTATGATTCCATAAAGAATAACAAAAATAGTGCATCTTACCAACCAACTAGTTTCGCTACTAATAACAAATGGTGTCATGGATGTTGCACTTCCACATCTTGCAGCAGCATTGAACGTACTAGTAGACTGCATATTAATATAAAGTCGTTCAAATTCAAATTCAAAGACATGCAACCTATTATTAACAACTGAGAAAACATAACTTCACAATCATCTTACCATGGAGCAGCACTAAAATGTCCAGAAGGATGAATGAGACAATTATACTATGTACTTTCTCTCTTCTTGTTCTTAACAGTGCTTGAACTCAGTTGTGCAAATAATCATGCACTTGTAATAGAAAACAACGCCCCAAATCGGTCATTGAGATACTATAGAATCACAAAAATAACATTTTATAAATTATAACTCTACCTTTAATAATTTATATTATTATCACATGAATAATGGTTGTCCTCTAACATACTTTATTCAAACTACAACTAAAACATGCACGAACATATACAAACAAGGGATTTGGTAGCTTACCTAATTGATATATTAAATAAAACGTTTTCTCCAACCACGAAATGCAGAAATAATCAATATGATTATTCAGTTAGTGTCTTTAATGATCGAATGTCCCACCAATTTTGTTGTCCATCATTTCTTCTTTCCTTTTGCTGCCGCTTCGCACTTGTTATCCTTTCTTCTTTCTGGAAACAAATTTTTTTTTAGTGTCTTCAATGATTGAATGCCGCACTAGTCTGTTTACACCACGTTTACACTAAAACATAGAAAAGGGCATCAATACCTTTATGATCAGTAATCCTGAATGATAATCTGTGGGATGTGTGCGATCTGGCGACTAACAGCACTTGTCTCTGTTCGGCATTCTTTAATTAATAAGGAACAAAAGTTGACATCAAAGATCTTTAAGTTGGTAAGACATCTCATTCCTTCTGGCAACGATGCCAATTTTGGGCAATCGACGATCTGGATATGCTGAATAATCATATTAATTAATCATATTGATTATTTCTGTATTTCGTGAAAATAAATTATTTGGAATGAAGATATTAAATAAGAGATGATTATTAATCAGATCTGGATATGCTGAAGCGATGAGAGGTTGCAAATCCAGTCTGGCAAAGCCTTTAGGTTTTCACATGATGTTATGGTTACTTGTTGCAGAGAAGGAAGGCAGTTGGTGCCGTCCTTAAACCCAGATTCAAATTCATCAAGTGTTTCACTCTGGCCACCTACAATTAGAAGAGACTCGAGAGAAGTCAGATTTTGCATCCAACCCTTTGGTAACGCTTTCATGTCTACATTAGAAGTGATCAATTGTTTGAGATTGGAAAGAGGAGTAGAGGAGGAAGATGAGTCATCTGAACATGTTGCTGGTCTGTTTGGTGTTGCTGTTAGTGGCTCCACCACACTGCATTGACACCATTCTAAAACCTTAACTTTTGGGAAAGTAGGCATGCAAGTCAATTCTGGACAGCGAGAGACATATAGTTCAGAAAGACGAGGAAACGAAAGAGAGAAGAGATGATGTGAATTCTTAGAATCATTTATATCATTTCCCCGCCTCCGCCATCCGGTAAACTTGTAACAATTTCTTAACGTGAGGCTCTCCAAAGAGGGGAAGAAGGTTACTGCAAAACCATCTTCATAATGATTTATGTATTCCAAGTTTTGAAAATAGTTCATCACAAGTGACTTAAGGTACGGAAGACGTTCCAACGGTGGGAGACAGAGGCAATGAAAAAGGTCATAGAGAGAGATGTGAACAACATTTGTGAGGAGAGAAAGCCAATCTGGGAAAAGCACCCCTGGATAACCATTCACTTTCAATCGCTTAAGATTATGGTGGGGCTGAAGGTTTTCTAATTATTGTAATCTGTCACTGTTCCAATCTGGACATCCCCATTCTAGTGCCAAGGATTGAAGGAATTTTTTTTCCTTTAAATTTACGTCTTGTGATTCCAGAGCCACATCTCTCACACGATCGAGATAAGCAATCATTAATTCTCCCCTTAAGTTTAAGTATTTCAATTCACTTAGTGTGCCATATTTTGTTTCTTGGCTATCCCCCACAGCAAACGTTGGTAAGAATTGCAAGGAGCACAATTTCCCCAACCCAACTGTCATCCCGGAGTAATAATCAACATCAAGATATCTTAAATGCTTCAATTTTACATAATCAAACAACTTGCAAGTAGATAAAGGAGAAGATGACTCAATCTTTAAGACGCGCAAGTATTTGAAATTTGCAACAGACAATTCCTCCTTAGACGCAACAGCAAATGGAATGTGTTCTGCCATCCTTAAAATGATTGAGAAATACTATTTATCTTATGAGGACGAAAATAGATCTGCACTGTGCTAAGTTTGAGATTGACAATGGATGCAGGAAAACATTATTGCTCATAAATCTTCCCAAAACAGGGACATATTTGTAATTAGCTATGTCACTCAAACCATTGTTTCTTAGGTCTTATTGGTTCAATGCTTTGATCTTATCTTCAATCTAATATTATAAATATAAAGGGTAGCCTCTAACACGAGGTACCCAATAATTAGTGTAGCATGGGTGAGATTGTTTCTCCAGTTAGATATCATAATAATTTAATCAAAGGTTGAGATTAATTACTTTCACTTGTTGGTTCTGCTTATCTTTTGTGTGGAGTCGTCAAGTTAAACAATGGAAAATTTGAAAACGGGAAGTAATTTGTTATCCATCAGGGAATGCAATTCGCAAACAGAGCAACAAGGTGCATGTCTACATAGTAGGTGACTCATCTGTTAGTGATCATTTTATAACCATTAAATCTAGTTAAAATTTAAATAACGTTTATAATTTGTTACTAAAAATCAAATTTAAAATTATACATTAAGCTGAAATAACTTTTGTAAGGTGATTAACATGATTAATTTTATTTTATTAATTTTTTATTATTTATATAATTCTTAGTTTATTTCCACTACTCTGATTTGTCTGCGTAGGATGCAAGCAGTCACATGAAATTGATTCGGAGTTAACTGCGTCACTCTTGAGCTATGTTGGAAAAGTGATCCTGTAGTTTACGCAGAAACTACAGCATACATTTTTCTGTTTGTTTAAGCAAATTTGAATTCGTTTAAGAGAAAATAAGCTGTCCCTCTCCCCTCTTTACCAATAGTTATATGGGTTTAAAAATTGAAGTAGCAATAGTTATATGGGTGTAACAACACACATTCCTTTGAGAAACAAAATTAGGATGAAGTTGGTGATTGTGTTTTGCATGATAGAACACAAGCTTTATCTAAGTATATGCATGTGTATGTCGTAAGTAACAACTTTCTCTTAATTACACATGTATGTGTACGAGATCTTGATATGCCCGTATTCAGCAACTCGAAAATTCTTGTACATAACAATAACTTCTGATATAATCATCACTTTCACAATTTTGTATTTACTTTTACCAAAACTATTATTCACTGGATTCAAAGCTAATGATTATTTTTACCGTTTCATTTTTACAGCATGTTATTAAGTACACTTCTGGCATGTGATTGTATGTTGTTTAATACGAGAACTAGACAAAACGCGTGTATGTTGAACTTTTCGAAAAATTAAGAATGATGGTAAATTAAATTTTTGTTTTCTTAATTTTACTCATATTTGTCTTTCTTAGTATTTTCTTTTAGTCAAAAGCAATGGAATGTAATGATTAACAGAGGCATCTAATATAAATATATTACTTTGGTGTTTTACTTTTTTGGTATTTCTCTAATTTATTGAAATTAATTGATGATCTTGAGTTCATGTGCTTTTAATTGATGTTTATTCTTAATTGAAATTAATTAGTTAATAATATGAAAAACTTTACATTAACAATGCATTAAAATTAAAGCGGCCTTGAGAATCGAACTTACCATATAATCAACTCTTAACTTCACAGACACCTATAGGGACCCGTAGTCTGAAATGGGTCCAAGCTTGCCCTTCATGTTTTTGGTTGGTGCGGAAACATTCAGCATTTTCAATGATAGTGAGGATGGTTAGAGTTACGTATTAGTTTTGATTTATTAGATTTTAATTTGTTCAAATTAATAATACTAAAAAAATTGGTTGCAAGGAAAAAAATTTCAAAACCAAAGAGTGATTAAGAAAAAAAAAGACTGTAATTTTTTAATGAACCTATTATTTCATGTCAAAGATGAAGAAATGCATGTCAAAAAGTTAAAAACAAAGATTTCAAACCACTTCTAACATATATGCAGGTGTGATTTTTTTCATAATCATCGTTATGGATCCTTTGTCTTTTGTTATAAAAGCATTATTCCTGATTGCACAAGACAAACAAATAGATTATGTGAGAATGCCAATAAATTCCAATAAAGGAAGAGCGTATGTGAATGTCAACTGGAGGGTAAAACACCTCTTTGTCTTCCACCAGGGGCGGACAAACAAGCGTGTAGGCTGAGTCTTTCTCAGCATGGTTTGAAAATTGTTGTGGACTTAAATATAGAGCATTTCATTGTTGAAATTGATTCTAAATATTTCTTTTCTTTGATTATTTAACGTTGTCTATTATCTCATTAGTGTTACAATCTGATCAACAGTATTCTTAGGGATAATAAGGGTTTCATCTTAAATCACATAATTTTAAGGAAGCTAATAGAACCATTGACCTCCTTTCCAATGATAATCATAATATTCTCAAAGGATTGCATGTTTGGCAAGAGATTCCTCTTAAAGTTTCTAGGATCATTAGGGAAGATTTGGAGTGAATGTATTTCTTGTGTTTATTGAGGTTTCTCTTGTTGTATGACATGCTAAGCCTTGCTTTTGACCAATCAATACTTTACTTACTACAAAAGAAGACTATAGATGGTGGAAATGTACACGTGTCACATTTTCGTGCACTCTTTTTCTTCCAAAATTGTTTCATTAGTATTTTCTAAAAAATTTTGAATAGATTAATATGAATTTGAAAAGAGGTAGGTAATTGTCATTTAAGTTATCGAGTTCTCTTCTTTTCCTTCCATCTAAGAAGACATAATTACACACCATGAAGTAGATGTAACAGGGCACTTGCACACATGAACGAAGAGAGACTACGAATATTGATAAGCCCACATTTTAGTATATTTTTCAAGTAGGCTTGTGTGCATTTATTATTGATTTGAAGAGGTTTTTACACTGAATACTCTGTTAATTGTTATAGACAAGTATGTATGGAGACTTACAAGAATTTTGGAGATTCTGGGTACAAATTGAAGGAAATTTAGCAATTAAAAAGCAAGCACGCCTAGTTCTTTCTCATCAGCACGCCCATGCCTTGTTATGATGCACAACTGTGCTAGTATAAAACACGCCGTGTCTACAATTTTAGCACACCCGTGCATCCAGACAGGACGGTCGTGTTGACATGCGTAGCCCACTAATTTCACGAGTTTAGACCTGATAAAGCTTACAAAAAAAGAGGGAAAAGGACCATTGGGGGACACTATTTTGAAGTTGGAGACTTGAGATTGGAGTTCTACGAAATTCTTTTGCATCTTCGGCACAAGATCACTAGCACATTTCTAAAGGGTTTAGATCTTCAAGCGACCATATTTGGAGAACAAGATCCTTCTTCTAGTTTGTTTTCCGTCTCACTTTATCATTGTGTTTATGGCTTTAATTATGAATGCGTGAATTCTCCTTTTGAGCATTAGTAACTAAACCTACAGCTAACATTATGGGAACTCTTGTTCTTGACTTTATGAGAGTTTGATAATTAAATTTATATTTGATTCCCATTGTGATTAGTGTTTTTCCTACTACGTTTAATTGTGTGTTGTGAATTGGCCACTCATAACATAATTCTAATTAATTACATCTTCAGGTAATCTTACTTAGATTAATTAATGGATCTGTAGGATAAACGAGACAAAAAATTAGGTGAATCAAACCATTCTTTCTTTTCCAATCATTATTCAATTAACAAGTTTGTAGGTTCTTTATGCTTCCTTTAATTAATTATCTTGCATGACCATTGGGGATTAAATTTTGAGGAAAAAATACTAATACTGCATGATCATTGGGTATTAGTAACCATTGCATGAATAATTGGTAATAACACAGACATCAGATCTAGGATTAATTAGAAAACAAGCGTAAAGGATTGGATGAGTGAGCTCATATGCCCTAGGTCTCATTCCTATAATTTTTCTTAAGGCGTGTGTTATGGTTTCTATTAAGATTGAGAGATAAATATTTTGAATGTTTTAATGACAATTTTGCAATTACGTATCCTTTATGTTCAAACAATTTAAGAAAAAAATTCTTGTAATTGAAGGATAATCCTTGTGGGACGATAACTACATATATCATATTCCAAAATACACTTGCCAACTGAACAAATATCATATTCCAAAGTAGGAAAAAAGATTTAAATATGAAAACAAAATTTTTCTTCTTTTTTTTCTCTTTATCTTATCCTCCAAACAGTATACATTCTAAAGTTATTTACAATCTTTACTTCCATTCCTTGCTACTATTGTTGTGTTTAATTGTTTTTTCTTCTATAAAATTTTAAAAATATCTCTTTTTAAAATTAGTCTTTATAATTTTTTTGTTAGATTTAGTTCTCAAATTTTTTTATATAGTCCCTAAACAAGCGGTGCTCCACATAATAACTATCATGTGACAATGCTAGCTTTACATGTGATACTTAAATAAGTAATTATTTCTTAACAAATATACCTTTTTGGAATTAGTCCATATTAATTTCTTTTAATTTTAATTCTATAAAATTTTAAATAAAACAACTTTTTATCATTACATTCAATACAAAAGTATTTCACTATTAAAAATCTACTGACATATAGTGTTTCAAAATTTTCTATTTTTGTTTTTACTTTTATTCTTACGAAAAATAAAGTCCATAGTCTTATTGTTCAATATGAATTTGGATACAATAAGAATAAGTCTTACTATATCACATACAATGGAGAACCTACCTATAATCTTAATTGGTGAAAAATAATGAAATAGGTTAAAGGGAACATATACTATGCCAAAACGGAGATTTGAGAGCGGTTCTATTTTGAATTATAAAGTGTTTAGAACTGCTCTAAAATCTTGTGCTATCTGATGTGTTATATTTAAGAGAGCGGTTAAACAGCCGCTCTGAAATATTAAGATTGGAGAGTAGTTCTGCGTGGAACCGCTCTCCAAAGTATAGGTGTAAGATTAGAACCGCTCTCCAAAGTATAAGTATAATATTAGAGAGTGGTTCCATGTGGAACTACTCTCCAAAATATAGATGTAGACCACTTCATTTTTATCACAAATCAAAATTAAATCTTGAGTTTATACATTTGGTGTTAACCAAACAGTTCACATATGCAAGAACCAAACATAAATAAGTAGAGAAAAAAGAGAACAAATTAGTAAGATTATTTTTAACGTTAACGGAGAAAAAAAGAAAGAAAGAGAGAATCGATAATTCATCATTAACAAAGAGAAAAAGAAAGAAAGAGAGAATAAAAAAGTACCTACAAATGTGAAAGAAAACTAATTTGTTATCGCAGAGAAGATGAAGAGAGCAGGCTAACAGAGAATGAATGAAGAGGTACTTACAGATGTAAAAAAAAAAAAAAACTAATTGTTAGTGTAGAAAAAATGAAGAGAGCAGGCTAACAAAGAATGAAGAGGTACCTATAAATTTTAAAAAAACTAATATGTTAGCAAGAGAAGACAAAGAGAGCATACTATCAGAGAAAATGAAGAGTATATAAGAGAGCAGAGAAGACGAACAGAACTTATAATAAAAGAGACCAACTTTGTTAGCTAAGAAGAAGAAATGCTCTGAGCGTATTTCATTTATAAATGATTTTAATGACTTTAGAGAGCAGTTAATAGAGAACTGTTCTCATAAGTATAGATCTGAGAGTGGTTAATAGAGAACCACTCTCTAAATATATAGTTACAAAGCAATTTTTACTAACCACTATCTAAGCTAGCGATCCAAAAGCTCATTTCTGGCGTAGTGGTAATGAAGTAAATATATTTTTCTTTATTTAAGTCATGTCACATTTGAAGCTAGCATTCTATGCAACGGGTATTATGTGGAACATTATTTGTTTAATCGTTACCTAATGACTATGAGTTAACGATAAGGATTATTTAAAAAAAAATTTATAACTAATTCCTAAAAAGGCATATTCTTAAGAATTATTTATTTATTTAAGTATATATACATATATATATATATATATATATACAAATTATTCTATAGGTTAAAATAGCTATTTGAATATAAAATATGTAACTCTCTCAATTTTGCTGCCCTTGTATGAAAAATAGGAATTTTGATGCAAGGTTTCTCGCTTAAGCTAAATGTGTCTCACCCAAGCGAGACAGAGTTTTCTAGGTTAATCATTCTGGAACATTCTTGCTCAAGCGAGATTGCCTTTCACTTACGCGAGAATGTGTCTCGCTCAAGTGAGAATATAAGAAAATTGAATAAAACCATTGTGTGAATTTCTCGCCTAAGCGAGGAAGATCTCGCCCAAGTGAGAATCAAGCTCGCTTAAGCAATAATTTTCATTTTAAAACCAAAAAACCTTCCTTCCTGGTTTGTCTCTGTTCTCTCATTTTCCCTTCCTAGAGAAAAATTCTCCCGAATCCCCGAACCTCTTCTAAATCCAAGTGCGAACGTTTATTCTATTCGAATCTAAATAAGTTTCTCAGAATATAGATCTCCAGCTTCATCCTTTTTCTTCAATTTTCTCTTTCTCAATAGGTGTTGTCACGACCTGCTTTTTATAAAGGAGTGGTGAGCATGTATTACTGCTCCTACAACTAATTTATTTATAAATAAAGTAATTATAAGGAAGAAGGTAAATTTTTGGAGATTTAATTTCGACATTCAACATAATGAACAAATCACAAATCACAAGACCCTAAACCCTAAACCCTAAACAAATCACAAGACCTTTTTTCATAAAATTCAAAAATTGTGTAAGCATATATATATATATATATATATATATATATATATATATATATATATACAATAGTTGTTCTACATAGAGCTCAAAATATAAATCCATAAATAGTAATTATATTTCTGAAGACTGTAGCCAAATATTCTAGACCTATCACTATGACCTAGACTAACAAATGACTAGAGTTACAATCTTTCCCAAAAGAGATGCGTGGTAACTTCAAAATTCCTTAGCCAGACCCTCTAGAATGAGAAGTGGATATATTTCCTGTCACATCTACTCTCGTATCGCCATACGATCATCGCAGCACACACACACACACCAACACAACAAATGCAAGGGTGAGCTTACGTAATCATCATACATCACCATAAAACATGGAAATATTAGGAATACTTAAATAATCCAAACAATCCTCAACAAATCAGCACAACACTTCAGCCCATTGCCAGCCATCTAATGTAAATGCAACATTTCAGTCCAAACTGGTTTCACAGTTGAAGTATTCTAGAAGAAACTATTATGGTTTGGGAGCGACTCATCCTGGTATCTGGATCCAGACACAGCACAACTCAGTGTTTCTATCGTTACATGTCTAACCACCTAAATATGTAACTCAGTTCTAAAATGATGAAAATTAATATGATACAGCACAGCTAGATAGATTATTAGCCTCAGCATTTCAAATATAATACACTTTCACCTAGCCTCAGCAACGTAGCCATATTTATTTTCATGATAAAAATAAATAACTCGCAGCACTAATCAAATAGTTCAGCATACATTAACATTCTCGACACATACATCACAACATTTCAACATGTTATACCCTACCACAGCATTCCAAACACTCATCAACAACAAGGAAATCTACTCAACCATGCATGTTCTGAGTTCCAACCTAAGGTTTACTCATACAATAGTTTATTACCAGCTAAAATAGAGTTATCTATATAAACATCTCAGCATCTATTGAGTGAGCAACGTTAACTCAAGTAAGCTCTCCTTACCTGAAATGAGTTTTCCTCATATCAAACATCATGTGATTCCCCAAGGAAAGAAACAATTCTCGTGGATTTAGATTTTCTCACAAGTAAGAATTAGAGAATTTAGAGAAAAGAAACACAAGAAATAAAATCCAGAGTTGGAGAATAAGGTCTCAAGTTCTCAGCTAGATCCACACTAAACAGAGGTTCTCACTTGGATTGGGGAGAAATTCAGCCTTGATAAGGTTTTCTTTACGGTATAAAGGTGAGAGAACAGAGAGAAAATCATAGAGGAGGACTGTTTGGTGAGAAATGAATGTTTCTTAATGCTCGGGTTCCTTAAATACCTCTCCAGGCCCGCACATTCTCGCTTGTGCGAGCTAATCCTGGCTTGAGCGAGCCCTACCCTCGCCTGGGCGTGCTTATCCTTATTTGGGCGAGAAAACCAGACAGTAAAACTCCCTAAATTTCTACTATTCTCGTTAAGCGAGGAATGTCTCGCTTGAGCGAGCTGCATCTCGCCTGAGCGAGCAACATTCACGCTTGAGTGAGATTGGGTCTAGAGAGCTATCCATCATTCCTGCGACCCCTCACCTAAGCGAGGTCGCCGCCCGCTTGAGCGAGGTCCCTTCTCGCCTGGGCGAGGGGATAGTTGAGGTGATCTTATTTGTTCTTGCTTGAGCAAGAACGCTCCAGAATGCCTAATCCTATACGACTTAGTCTCGCTTGAGCGAGACACCCTTCATCCAGAACTCCATGTCTCTCTCCCGAATGAGATTATATTAGTTCGCAATAATACTTCCTAGCTTATGTCATGCACAACATACTTAACAACCAATTTCTAACCCATCATTTCTCATCCTATTTAACAATATCATCACACAGCAATGCGAATACACTGCTCCTTATCCGGCAATTATACAACCTTTATTTATTTTATAATTTCTTTTAATGTATGCTCACTCATTCTAAGTGCTCTACAACTTGTTTATTTGATCCAGAGATTGAAAGTTCATAGACAAAGAAAAGAAGTGAGAGAGCAAAGAATGGCAGAGGCACCCTTGGAAGTATCGCTGCCCTTAATGTGGAGGCCAACAATTTTGAACTTAAACCAGCACTCCTAACCATGGTCCAGAACTCCATACAATTTGGAGGCATGCCTAACGAAGACCCCAATCTCCATCTGACAAAGTTCTTCTGATTGATGGATACAATCAAATTCAATGGAGTCTCCAACAATGCTATTTGACTCCGTCTTTTCCCGTTCTCGGTATCTGAAAAGGTGAATGCTTGGTTCAGCTCACTCCCAGCCAACTCCATCACAATTTGGGAGGACGTCACTCAATAATTCTTAGGAAAATACTTTCCTCCATCAAGGTCCTCAAAACTTATGATAGAAATATGTTACTTCCAATAATATGAAGTAGAATCCTTGTTTGAGGCATGAGAGTGGTTTGGAGAGCTTTTGAGGTGTCCTCATCATGATTTCCCGACATAGATACAGTGGCCACCAGGGCTACAATTGATGTTGCAGTAGGAGGGTCTCTCATAAGAAAAGATCTAGATGATGCATACAAGCTAATAGAGAGATGGCATCTTCTAGCTTTCAGTGGCACACTGCTGACTCTTACGATATCAAGAGGAAAGAGACTGCCCCGGTCTACCAAGCAGAGAGCAGCAACCCACTAATGAACCAAATGGCAACCCTTGCAAAAGCAACTAGAATCTTTAATGAAGGCTCAAGCTCAACCTGTAAGAACTCCCACACGCCCAAAATTTAAGCAAGAAGAGACAAATTTCATGGGCAATCATAGTTTGGTTGGCGGAGTAATCCTCCTAACACTTGGAGGAATGGCTTTGGAAGACAAAATTCAAGGGAAATAAGCCCCTAGATCTTAGTCCAACTTTTAAGAACAAATGATACAATATGTGCATTACTCTGATAAGAAGATGACATGTTGAGAGAACTAATAAGAAGTTCGCAGAAGTCAAAGCTGAAATACAGGCCAACTCTTCTAAGATGAGTGCACAATTAGAGAAAATTATGAACCTTCTGAGTCAAAGAATGATAGGAACACTACCATCTCACCTTGAACCTAATCCAAGGGAGCAATGCAATGCCATCACCCTTAGAAGTGGAAAAAAATTACAGGAATCGCAAAACAGAGGCACATGCATGCCCATGCTTGTTGAGAAGCACGCCCAAGCTGATTCTACAGGCACACCCATGCTAACTGATGAGCACGCCCCTGCTACAATAGAAACACGACTATGGTTATACAAGCACGCCCATGACAATGATCAAAGCACGGCCATGCATCACTATGAGCAAGACCATGCTTCAAGCGAAGAGCCTGAAAAAGAAAAAAAGCAAGAGACCCTTGTTCAAACAAGGCCCTATGAGCCTAAAATACCTTTCCCATAGTGGCTGCAAAGTCACCTTTCTTATGATGAAGAATTCCACAAGTTCTTTGGGCAAAGTGCACATCAATATGCCTTTCATTGATGCTATCTCCAAAATGCCCAAATATGCTAAATTTTTAAAAGAGATTTTGACCAATAAGAGAAAGTTGAAAGCACATGAAACTGTGAGGCTCACCTAGGAGTGCTCAGCTATAGTCTTTAAAAGGCTTCCACCTAAGCTTAAAGACCACAAAGTTTTACTATTCCTTGCATGATTAGAAAAACTCATATTGATAATGCTTTATGTGATTTATGATCAAGTATTAATCTTATGCCTTATTCAGTTTTCAGGAAGCTTGGAATGCATAAACCTAAGCCGACCTCATGTCACTTCAGCTAGCAAATAGATTGACCATATACCCAAAGGCCTAATGGAGAATGTACTTGTAAAAGTTGGAAGTTTATATTTCCCGTTGACTTTGTGGTGATTAACATGGAGGAAAATGATGATGTTCCCGTCATACTAGGGAGACCGTTCTTGGCCACTACAAGGGCCATCATAAATGTACAAGAAGGAAAGCTCAAATTGAGGCTAGATGATGAGAAAGTTGTATTTCAAGTTTTCAATTCTTTCAAGTACTCTTCTAGCCAAGAGTCCTATCACTTTGTGAGCACTGTGGATGTTGCTTCTCCTCCTCTAATTTATGTGAAGCATGGAACCACAAGAAGAAGATCAAGGAGGAAGCAATATAAGAAGAAGGAAAGACAAAAACTTAAACTATTCATCAATAAGCCTCCTAATTTAGAGCTTAAATTTTCTTCTCTTTATTCTAACCCCATCTTATACATAAATTTTCTGATGTAATAGGTGTTGAGGAGGCAAAGCTGCTGGGGAGACAATGACATATCAAGGAAGCCACCTCTGAGACTCATGCCTTCTTCCCACCATGATCTAGCAAGAACATCAGGGCTCATGATGTTAAACAAGCGCTCCTAGGAGGCAACCTGTGTCTTTTATTTTATTTAAATTTTTTTTGTTTATTTTAATTTTGCTATTCTTATTTTATTTTTAGAATAAAGAATAAGCATATTGAAAGATTGCAAGAACTGAGTTGATTATTCCTACACACACTTTTGAGCTCTGATCTGAAAGCAAGCTCGTGCTCAACCCATATAGGGTCGTGCATTCAGTCAGTTGTGAGAGAAAGCTTTACATTATCTTTCAATTTATAATTCTTTGTTATCAAAAATTTTTTTAATGCAAAATAAAAGCTTGAAAATTTTAATATAAATATTTATGTTACTCAAATGTATGTTCTAGTTTTTTTTTTTTTTGTATTGTTGGACCAAAGCAATATGTAAACATAAAAGATAAGTGTTTTTCCTCTTTTAGAGAGTCTGATTCTGATGAAAAGGTAAAATAGACTCACTGCTAAGACCTAGGCGAACAAAAAATTAAAGCTACAGATCTAAAAAAAATTGTTCAACTCGGATCACTCCTCAGCCAGACCTTACAACATAAGAAGAAGACATGCCACCTGTCACACCTGCTCACATACCACCGTACGATCGTTGCATCACACATGCCAACACAGTTAGAATGCAAAGGTGAACTTACACAACAAATAACCATAGTTATAAAGTGTATAATATAAATATAATTAATTATTTAAAAAGCTTAGTACATCCACAGTTCTCAGCAAAGAAATACATCAATTTCACTTTTCCAGTCCATCTAATACAATAACTTAGTTCCAACTGGTTTCACAGCTCAAATAATCTAGAAAAAACTTAAAATTTTTTAGTTTGGGAGTGTCATTTAGGCATATGGATCTAGACATTATACAACTCAGTGTTTTCCTATTATTACATACCTAACCACCTAAAAAATGTAACTTGGCTCTAGGATGATAAAATCAGCATAATGCAAAACAACTATATATATATATATATATATTACAACATTTATCAATCAATCTTAGCATAATAGGTTTGCACCATATATTAAACATTTTTAACATATTATATCATGGCATTTCAGGCATTTGTCTCAGACATAAACAATTTGATACCATTGACAAAACACCAAAAAATCCCATAGGCTATACATACCTTGGGTTCTATCCTAATATTTATTCATATATTAATCCATTCTCAGCTAAATCAAGGTTTATATAAAGTGTTTATATTATCTGAGTGAGTAATAATAGCAACTTAAGACAAGCTCCCTTTAGATTATACTCCTCGTAAGTCCCAAGAGAGGGATATAATGTATAGATGCAAAATATCATTTGAAGGATTCAGATCTCCTTAGAATGACAAGGTAGAAAACTCTTAAGAAAGAGAAAATAAAGGGTAAAGAGTAAAGTTAGAGAACTAAGCTCCAAAAACCTACTTGGATCTGAATGAAGTAAACTTTCATGCTTGGATTTGAAAAAGGTTCAGGATTTAAAAAGTTTTCTCTGAAAAAAGAAGGTTAGAGAATAGAGAGAAAATGAGAATGAAAAGTTTTTTAGTGAGAAAATGAAAGTTTTAGAATTGGGATTTTGTAAATACTCTTCCAAAACTGCGCGTTTTCGCATGAGCAAGCCCTACTCTTACCTAGATGAAAAAATTAGATAATTATTTTACTCAATTTTCTAATATTCTCGTATGAACGAGAAACGTTCTTGCCTAAGCGAGAGACATTCTTGCCCGGCGAGAGGTATTCTCACCTCAGTGAGAATGGGTCTAAAGAGTTCCCCATTTTTTCGACGACATCGCCTATGCAAGACTCCTTCTCACCTAGGTGAGGTCACTTCTCTCCTGAGCGAGATCTCTTCTCGCTTGGGTTAGAGGATAGTTGAGGCAGTATTATCCTATCTCGCTTGAGCAAGATCACTCTAGAATGCCAAGTTCAACACGACTTAGCCCGTTTGAGTGCGAAACTTTGCACTAAAACTCCTATTTTTCCTAGAATTAAGGCAATACAAATGAGAGTTTTACCATAAGAGGTTCTACTATGTTCCCTATGTTAGTACACACATAGAATAATTAATAATTACTTATAAATCTCATTACTAATGTAACAAGTAAAGCAACCAAATTGCTTTACAAACACACAACTTTCATCTGGTAGTTGCACATCTCACATATTTTATATACTAACATTTATAAAAATTCATACAACTTAAGCAATTACAACCCAAATTAAAAGGAGTAATATATATATATATATATATATATATATATATATATATATATATATATATATATATATATATATAGGTAACAGATCGTGTGTTGTGAGATATAGCTTTCAATCAAACTTCTGTTGCATAATCCACCATTTTTCTTCAATTTCTCATGTGTCACTAGTAGAGTGCGAATAGTCTTACAACCATTCATCTTGAATTTCTTGAGTAGTGCTTTAACGTATTTCTTTTGTGAGATAAATATTCCTTCTTTCTTTTATTTTATCTCTATACCAGGGAAGTAGTTTATCAAGTCAATTAAGGTCGATCATTTCGAAGGTCTTCATCATATCTTCTTTGAACATAATTATCATCTTCACATTGCTCCCTGTGCAAATAAGATAATCTATATAAAAGGAGACTATGAGTATGTCATATTGACCTTGGAACTTTTTGTATAATGTAGCCTCACTTTTGATCCTCCTAAATCCTTGATCCATAAAGTATTGATCAGTTTTATTGTACCATGCCTATGGAGCTTGCTTCAATCCAGATAAAAGACTTTTTTAGTCTTAGAACTTTGCCTTTGTTACTTTTGGCTAATGATGCCTTGTGGTTGCTCTGCATAAATCTCTTCTTGAAGAGTGTCATTGAGAAAGGTTGATTTTACATCAATTTTTTAAATGTTCCATCCTTTTTGTATAGCAAGAGCAATAAAAGTTTTTATAGTATCCAAGCGAGCAACTAGAGAAAATGTGGACAAACGAGTATGAGGGTCTTTATGATCTAGCCCAACAAATTGGTGTATACTAATTAAATTTAGGAAGGCTAGCTCATCTTCATAGTTCTTTTAGTTGGGGCTACAATGGTGGAGAAATGTCTTGATTTTTTTCAAATGGAAAATCTCCCAAAGTTATCTGGAGTGGATTTGGACCTTGATCAACCATTGGTTTTAGGTAGGAGGGTCTGTTACAAGTTGAGAGTGAGAGTGAGAGTAAGATGGACCCTCATGCTGCTCTCTTTGCTTTTCTGCTTAATTTTTTCTTCTAGTCTCACTCTTGTTCCTACTAGTTGTTCTTTCAATCTCAGGATCAAATATCAACTGCTCAGTTGGAGTTTTCCCTCACGTATAAAACAAAGTCTAAGCAAAGAAATTAACACAAGAGTAAATAATTTATAAACTATAACTATACAAAAATAAAGAATTTGAATTTTAATAAGGATAAAATGAAAATCAATATCTAATGCAATTCCTGACAACGGTGTCAAAAAACTTGTTAGGATTTTGGCAAATGTACCAAACTTTCCTTTCATAAATGGGTAAGGGTTGTCGTATCCACAGGAATTGGAAGATATATTTGTAATTTCTATTATCCTAATTAAAAATTTATACAAAAAGATGTATTAATGTTTGCCAAGTTGTTTATGAGTGAAATATTCAGAAATTCAAGGATTTAAATTGGCTAATATGTAAAAATATCATAATTCAAATTGAGATTGGATTTCATCATTCTTCCTCTTCCATATTTTGATGCATAAATATTTAGATATTGTTTTATAGACGTAGATGCACTCTTTTCATATTTTCTTATATCAATTCCTCACAAATATAGGATTCCTAAGAGTATTCAATGAATAATGATTACTCAAATATCCACCAAGCACTCCATCATTAAAAATAAAAGTTAATAAGCAACCAATATATTGAAACCTAGTTCTAACATTGCAATATACCGAGTGAGTTTCTTTCAATCTAGTTCTAAGATTTTCTTTCTAACTAAACCTTGGATTCTGAATCAAAACAATATTATTTAACATAAAATCAAGCAAGGAAAACAAATGAAACCACCAAGTCTGATGTAACACCCTAAATTTTCTTCACTCTATAAATGATTGTTGAATTATATAAACTTCATTGAATAAAATATAAGTAGAATATAGAGACTTTAGAACTAAAATTTTCTTTAACAAAATTTATCAAAATGAGTCTGATCAGTAAAGAATTGAGTAATATAAAAAGAAAAATAAATATGTAAATTTCTTTTAGACTATCTATAATATTTTTATATGATTTATAAGAGGGTTAAAAAGATCCAAAAATGAAAAATAAACAAAATTGCAAAATTTGACCAAAATGACCAAACTATCCCTAAAAACACCTAGAATGGAGGCCCCTTTTGGGCAAGCAAATGAATGAGATAAATTATAGAATTTTTATGGTAAGATATTGGACCAAATAGGGTTATGTACATTCAAGAATCAAGCCAAAAATACAAGCACAAAATTCAAACCAAATTCCTCAAAAACAGCCCACATATGATGTGGAAAATGACCCATTTTGTGCCAAAAACTTGCAAAATTTGTAACATACCCAACCCAATTTAATTTGCACGTTTTCTTGGCTTGAAAGAGAATCCAATTTACCAGTAAATGAAGCATGAAAGAAGCGGGAAGGAAGTAGCCAATAAGAAGGAAGGCAAGTCAAGCAAGTCAAGGTTTCATGATTAAGATTTCGAATAAGTGGCAAGACTCAATTTCCATCTAATTTTGAACTTAGGAACCGTGACTACACAGAAAAATGGGACTAGAAGATACACTCTAAAGTAAATAAAAGAATTAAAAAGCAACCAAGAGGATTTGAGTACAATTGGATAAGGAATCTAAGGACAAGAGTCATGATGGAGGGCAATTTTGGCATTAGGAAAGATGGTCATGTGTAGGCTTATGAGAGAAGCTTCAATTGGACCCCAAATTAAATCTCCACACTTGCTACTAGAGGGAGTATCCGTGAGGGGCCAAGGGAGATAGAGAGAGAGAGAAGCCAAATGTTTTTATAAACTTCTTCCATAGAAAGAAGGCTACTTTCACATAAGAATGGAGCAACCATGCAAGGGAGAGAGAGTTTCCAAACTTAACAATCTTCAGAAACCTTCAAACACTTCTACAATCAGTCTCACACTTATCTCTTGAACTCCACCAAGTTGAATCATCCATCAACTTACCATAAAAATTCCAAAGTAGACAATAAACCCCACAAAATCCACAAAGCAATCAACTTTCTTGATGGAAGCCTTGATCACGTGGAAGAGTAGACCAAAGGAGGTGGAAGATAAATTTCAAAAGGATTAAAAAAGTAAGAGAAGGAGAGAAAGAGGACTTCTCAAATATCAAGCCAAGAATCAACCAAAAATCAAGTAAAGGGGGAGTACTATTTCATAAATTAAGGAAATACTTTGCTAAATAAACTTTTGAGTCAAAGGGGAGCCTTTAACCCCTTTTGTATGATGAAAATTTCGTGGTCTTGGTATACATATGAAAGAAAAATTGATTGGAAAAAGAATACACAAGAAAACCACTAAAATAGCAAAAATAGAAAGTTTTGCAGGAAAACCGAAATTAACTGTAAAACAATATTTTAATGGAATTTTGTCAATGAACTTGTTTGCTAGGTGTTATTTTCATGAATCCATGATATATTTATATGGATTTATTCTTTGGAATTGATTAGATGGACTTGGGAATTTTCTACGAAATTGCATATTTTCTGTCATGGATAAATATGGATTTTCTGTAAAATTTGTTTCTAAGGGTGTATTCTGAAAATTTTCTCTTTGATCTATGTTTTTGGATTTTATTTGAGGATAATTAAGTAATATATATGATTTTTTCTTTGGTTTGGATTATATTGGAGTTAAAAAGTATTTTTAGGACATTATTGAAGATTTTCGTATGAAACTTTAATAAGAAATGGACTAAAATTAGAAATTTACTACGAGGAGGACCTATGGAACCTTGAACATATTTGAAACCTCTGGAATATATGAGAAATATGATGAAAACAAAGATCTACAAATAAATTTGAAAGATTGAACCTTGACATGATGATGGACTATGATTTTGGACCAAAATATACCTTAAAAAGACACTTGACCACATGTGTGGTAGAACCAAGAGAATATTTTAGAACTTGTGGAGACATGATTCAAGACCCATAAAATCATTAGAAACATTCTGAACAATCTAAGAATTACCAAAAATTGAGAAAAGGACATCTTTGCAATTAACTTAAAGTAAAATAACTAAAATGAAAATAGTGTAACATATGAGAAAACCTTTGCAAAAAATTTTTTTAGTATTTTCTTCTTGTGTATAATTATATTTTGAAACTTTTCCCACTGGTTTTACTTTATTTGGACTTAAATTGAATTAGTTATGATTTTTCTAAAGTTCTGCTACATGAAAATAGTATTTTGAGGGCAGTATGACTTGATTCAATTTCTTTTTAATACCTTTGTGTGGAGTTATTTTATCTATATTTTTGTATAAAAATATACTTATTAATGGAACTTTTATCACTGGTTTCATTTGATTTGGATTTGAAACAAAATAGATATGAATTTTTGAATATTATGATATGTGTGAACGATTTCCTCAGAATAGCTCACTATAAACTCTCTTTGTCTTAAATTCCATCCATAATATTATTTTATTTATATTTTTTTACAAAATTAGACTTCATAAGGAAACTATTCTCACTGAGTTTGCAGAAATTGAAGTTAAATTTAAATACTTATGATTTTCTCAATATGCTGTTGTATGAGAGTAACATTTTGTGCATGCTACTGAGAGACCTATTTTCGTTTTAAAATGTATAAGTGGCGTTATTTTATTATTATTTTTGGATGAAAATAGAGACTATAAGAGAAATATTTCCACTAGTTTTATGAATTGGGACTTAAAATAAAATAGTTATGACTTTTCTATTTGACTGATTCTGAAAAGTATGTTACTGAGAGTGACAGAGAATGTTTAGGACTTGTTCTGGAATCTGAAAGCCATAAATTTTTAATTATATTTTTATATGAAACTAGATAACCAAAGTGAAAGAATGCCACTGATTTCATGAGTTTTGATGATGAATTGAATAACTTATGATTTTTCCAATATGTTATTGTTAAATTGTGCTATTCTCTGACATGAACTGAGAAATTAAAGCACGAATTGATTTCTAGGAATATTTTGATTTTGGAAGTATTTTTACATGAAAATAAACATGTTAATAAGAATAATCTCACTAGTCTCATGTGTTTTAGATGAGAATTGAATTTATTATGAATTTTACACTAAGCTGGCTGTTTAGTGAAATGATCTGAGAACAGTAGAGGTAAACTGAAACTTGATTAATTCTTTGGAAGCTTTTTGTATTTTGACTGTAATTTTATATTACAGTAGACATTTAAAGGAAGAAAACCTGGGTAATTTCATGATGTTTGGACTTGTATTGAAATAGTTATGAATTTTACAAGTTAGTTCATGAAATCTGAAAAATTTTGATTGTTAGCTATGTCCATGTAATTGATTCTTCTCTTGAAATAGAGATGTTATAATGTACCTGTTGAACAATTAATGACTATGATATTATTTGTGTTTATGATTGTGAAAGAGGTTGAATACGCCACAGTACAGACGAGGAGCAAATAGTGTTGGTCTTACCATAGAGGATAGGAGAATGCCCAAGACCTACAGGAAACCAAGTCTAGCTAACTTGTGTCGTAGACAGTGGAAACTTTGCTCGCCTATCCTGACAAACACTAGAGGATACCAAGATTGGTTTGAGTGTGGGCTGCTGGTAGTGATCATAAAATGAGAATTGTGCACTTATGTTCTGTCTCCGGTAAAAGGAGAAGATGTACTTATGACACTAGCCGAAGTGCAGACACGAAATCCCAATCTCAACCTAAAAATAAAATGTTAGATAATTAATTAATTACTCCATGGAGAATTCACAAACAAAAGACATTGAATGATTGTGGCTGGATACTTGAATATTGTTTTGTTCATTTAAGCACAAGTATGGGAATACCAGATATTGATGCTTGAATGATGTTTTGTTCATTTAAGCATATGTATTGCTTTGTATTATTGTTTATGAATGTTTGTACTCACCCATCTTCTTTGTTTTATGTCTTTTGACAATGTTATGGATACAGAATGGCTCTCCTCTAGATGGACCAAAGGAGTAGGTGATGAGCTAACTAGGGAGTAACTTAAGATTATTGCAACTAATTACATGTTTAGTGATTTGTTTTTAAGGGTTACTATGTAGACCTTCGATTCTTTTATGATGTAATTAATTGAATGACAAGAAAAAATTTAGAAGGTTTGTAACCTATTGAACACTATAATATTAGGCCAATGTATGATATTAGTGCTTTTGTGTAAAAGAGTTAGTT
Organism: Abrus pulchellus subsp. cantoniensis; assembly: GCA_024086825.1. NCBI lineage: Eukaryota > Viridiplantae > Streptophyta > Magnoliopsida > Fabales > Fabaceae > Abrus > Abrus pulchellus. The sequence continues at coordinate 22,550,397 of CM044056.1, forward strand.
GATGCTTTAGACATAATTGACTCTTATATATGTTATAAAAAAAAAACTAGGAAATTTTCCTAAAAAGCATCAGAAAATAGAGATTGAACTATTAGAAATAGGGATGTGTTATCTGATACACACATTCTCGCAACATCAAACAAACTTTATTACGTGCAGGAAAAAAATAAAAGTTTATATTAAAAATGAAAAAAAAAACTATTTTATAAAAATTATTGAGCATAAATAAAAGAAATATTATTCAATATGAAAATTTAAAAAAAAAAAAAAAGAGCAAACAGACGAACTAAGAAGATAGGAAAAAAGTACCTAAACGGTAAGCTAAGCATATGATGCAAGAATAAAAAAATAAACTTCCTAGCATTAAATATATGGTTAATATATATTTGAACACAGACTCCGATATTGTTTAAGAGTAGAAAATTAATTTTATTAGAATAATCTCTATTTAACTTTAAAACCAATGGACACTAACCCAAAATTAGTTCAAAGTAATTTATCAGTACTAAAGCAAATAGGCGCAATAATTATTGAGTTACACGACGTTGTAAATAATTGATTTGTTTTTAAAAATTAAACAATAGAAACCAGTTGATAGGAAAGGGCATCAGTACCTTTACGTTGACTAATCACTCAGGATAATTTGTGGGATGTGTGCGATTTGGCGACTAACAACACTTGTCTCTGTTCTGCATTCTTTTATTACGAGGGAACAATCGATGACCTCAAAGATCTTTAAGTTGGTAAGACGACTCATTCCTTCGGGCAGCGATGCCAATACTGGGCAATCTAAAATTCTGATATGCTGAAGCGACGAGAAGTTGCAAATCCAATCTGGCAAAGCCTTTAGGTTTCCACACGAATATATCTCGATTTTTAGCAGAGAAGGAAGGCAGTTGGTGTCGTCCTTAAACCCAGTCTCAAATTCCTCGAGTGTTTCACTTTCACAGCATCCAATTTCAAGAGACTCGAGAGAAGTAAGATTTTGCGTCAAACCCTTTGGTAAATTCATAGGATCAAAAATCATCAATTGTTTGAGCATGTAAAGAGGAGAAGCGGCTGAGGAAGATGAGTCAGCTAAGCACGTTGACGCTGCTTTGTTTAGTGTTGCTTTTAATGGCTCCGCACTGCATTTAAACAATTCTAAAACCTGAAGGTTTGGAAAAGTAGGCATGCAAGTCAACTTTGGACCGTCGATGAGTTGTAGTCGAGAAAGACAAGGAAATGAAAGAGAGGAGGAGAGATGGTGTGAATTTTTAGAATCATGTACATCATCTCCCCGCTTCCCCCATCCCTCAAGCTTTGGACAATGTTTTAATGTGAGGCTCTCAAGAGAGGGGAAGGTTACCGCAAGACCATCTTCATGAAGATATATGTATTCCAATTCAAAAAGACAGTTTATCATAAGTGACTTAAGGGAGGGGAGACGTTCCAACGGTGGGAGGCAGCGACAATTACAAAGCCCAAAGAGATAGATGTCAACAACGTTTGTGAGAAGAGAAAGCCAGTTCGGGAAAAGCACTCCTGGATAGTGGATGACATTCGATCGCTTGAGATTGTGATGAGGCTCAAGGTTTTTCAATAATTGTAAGCTGTCACTGTTACGGATGTCTTCACGCCACCAACTTAGAGTCAAGGATTGAAGAAATTTTTTTCCTTTTAAATTTACATCCTGTGATTCCAGAGTCACCTCTCCCACGCGATTGAGATTCTTAATGTGTAATTCTCCCCTTAGGTGGTTTAAGTCTTTCAATTCATTTAATGTGCCATATTTTGTTTCTTGGCTATCTCCCACAACAAAGATCTGTAAGAATTGCAATGACCACAATTTTCCCAACCCAACTGCCATCCCATTCAAGAAGTCATTATCAATAATATCAAGATATCTTAAATGCTTCAATTTTCCAATTGAATTGTAGAAGGAAGAAGATGACATCCTCAAGACGCGTAAGTATTTGAAATTTTTAATAACAGACAAATATTCCTCTTCATTGTCAGACCACACAATCAAACTTCGCAGCCTGCTTGCATTCAATGAATCCAATAAATGATTGGCCTTATATTCCAAAGATACGTGCATGGGACTACCTTCAACTTTTTCAGCCTTACTATCCAAGTAACAGCAATCATTGCCAGCAACAAGCATTGCAAGATCATGCATTAAATCATGCATTTTGAATGTAATGATCTCACCATGTTCACCGCTGACTGCATCTTGAAAAAATGAATTCATTAAAAGAATCTTTACAAATTGATCACCGACATCCTCCATGTGCTGTTTTTCTGTTGAACATTTAAGGTAATCCTGTGCTATCCATAACTGAATCAACTCATTCTTTAAAATTATTGAATCCTTGGGATATAAAGAGCAATAAGCAAAACATTGTCTCATCTCTGGTGACAAGTTTTGGTAGCTGAGTTTTAGAATTGGCATGATATCTTCTTGTTCTTCACATAATTCCCAAAAGTCACCACGTAAAACATCTCCCCATTCACTCTCTTCGTTTTGTTCTCGTAACAGACCTCCTAGCGTTTTAACTGCTAGTGGAACCCCTTTACATTTTTTGGCTATTTCTTTTCCCATTGATTCTAGATTTTGATTCACTCCTTTGGAATCATCCTCAAATGCAATGTTCTTCAACAAACTCCAAGATTCCTCGTCAGTCAAACCTTTCAAAGGATAGGAAGTGCTACAATTCATTGTCTTTGCTACATTTTCACTTCTAGTTGTTACTAAAATCTTACTATCTTGAGCGCCACACATCAAGTACTTTCTCAATTGAGCCCATTTGTCATATCTCTCATTCCAAATATCATCCAGGACCAACAAATATTTCTTACCACTTAAATTTTTATGAAGCTCTTTTTGCAACTTCTCTAATGATTGGTCTTGTCTTTGGCGGTCAGCAATTGATTCTAACATTTTCTTCAAAATAGTTTTCACATCAAAGTTATCAGAGACACACACCCACATTTGCATTTCAAAAAAATTCTGCACTTCCAAGTCATTATACACCAATTGTGCGAGAGTTGTCTTCCCCAAGCCACCAAGGCCAACAATGGCAATAACAGAAACTTTTTGGTTTTCACGAGGTTGTCTCAACAGACTAATGATCTCTTTTTTGCTATCATCTCTTCCAATGATATCTGAGTCTAACACAAAAGAACATGTTTCCCTCCATCCATTATCAGTTTGCTTAACCACCATCGATCTTGGGCATAAATTCAATTTATACATGTCTTCTACTACGGCATCAAAACTTTCTCGTGTTCTTTTAATTTCTTCAGCCATTTGAATGGGAAAATCAATTCGATTTGAAGATGAGAAGGGATAAAGTACCTTTGTCACTTCTGTTCCTCGTTCCTCATCCAATTTTTGTCTCATAAATTCGATGGCAAGGTCATCTAAGAAGTCATCTGCAACATGAAGAACTTCTTTGAACCTTCTAATCCAAACTCGCACACGAGCTTGTTCTTGTTTATCGTCGGCATCAAGGAGCACATCATTGATGGATTCAAGTGTGTTCTTCAGCTCTTCCAACTCTTCCGTCACATCATACTTCTTTCCAAATTCAATAAAATCTGAGGAAGCCAACCTGTGAATGACATTTGAAGCAACACCAAATGAAACTCACTCAGCCATCATTGAAATCAGGCTTAATTATGTTTTGTTCTTAAAAAACATAGCATTAATTTATACACATTTTTTTATTAACGTTGATAAATTACTTCTTTACATCTAATAAAATTAAAACCACATATAAAGTAATTTACTAAATTTGGTAAATAAAAACTATAAATATATGGATTTTTTGAGTGCTAACTTTTACATACCTATATTAATGTCATTGTCTTTTTGTTTTTGTTTTTTTTAAGCACGGTAGTCTCATTCCTTTTTTTTTTATGTTTTTTCATCTGTTTCGTTGTCTCTCAATTAAAATTTATTTTATATTAAAAAATATGACTTAAAATATTTAATGTTGAAATTTATATCAAGAAAAATTTTATTTTTCTATATAATGATTTATTTATTAATAATTATCATTCATGTTAGTAACTATAATTGAGAAACATTAAAATTAAGTAATAGAATCACCTTAAGTGACATTTGTGAATCTATTCTAAATATAAAATGACTCGTTTTCAAAAATAATTTATTTTTGTCTTGAGTTTTAATATTTTTATCAATAAAATCTCTCATTATCTTTTATTTCGCCTTCTTTTATAATGTCTTATTCCTTCTTTTGACCGTTGTTATAATGGTCTTCATGTTGCAAAACTCTTTCATCTTGAGTTTTTTCACTCAATTAATGAAGAGGTCTTATACATGATAGAGTTGCCACCTTAGAACTTCATGATTTCCTTAGTATCCCATTTATTTATAGTTCAAAATTTCTTTTAAGTTAACAAGGGAGAAATTGTTGTAATTTGTTTCCTCAAACATGTTAGAAATCTTAGTTTCATCATTTCTACACCTAACAAACTATTGCGGTGGTGGCCGGAGAAAGGTAACTTAGAAGAAAGCAAAACAAAAGATAAAAACAAACTTTATTGATAAAAAATATTAAAAGTCAAAAATAAAAATGACCTATTTTTTAAAGATTCTAAAACAACTTTATTTTATGTCAAGAATAAATTATCATGTTATTTAACGAAATAAATTATCATTTTTTTACTTAATTTTAATATTTCTTAAAATGATATAAACTAATGTAATTGACGATTATTAATTATAAAAATTAAATTATTAAATTTAAAATTTTAAGGATTAACTATAGTTAAATTACATATTTTAAGGATTAAAGTTATAATTTATCCATTAAAATTTTAAAATCTAAATATGATTTCTTTAAAAAAAAAAAAAGACAAGTCTAAGAAGTAAAACTTAATGAAGACTAATTACCATTTGGTTTGCTAAGAAACCTTATTTTACATTATAATGTTTAATTACTAAATTGTTAGTATATAATATTTACATATTATCATGTCAACAAAATAATTCATATTATGATAATTCAACATTAATAAAATTACGGTTATTAAGGGTCATATCAATTACGATGGATTATATATTTACATATAACCGTAATTTTATTAATGTTGAATTATCATAATATGAATTATTTTGTTTCTTAATTATTTTATTTATATCAATATCTTAATTTCAAAGTATAAAATAATAATATTATTAGACAAAATCTATCTATTTATCCCCATAATATTCGTTGGCACAGAATCATGCCTTAATTATGAATGACTTACTCCGCAGGTATCGAACGTTTGATGGAGTCTTTTAATGTTTGATTACCTTAATTTCAAACATATAATATGATAACATTAATATCAGTTTTTTTAACTTTAATTTTTAAAATTGAGTTTATACATATAAAAGGAATTTTTTGAATAAAGTATAGCATTATTATTATATATATATATATAATATATAATATAATATATTTCTATAAAAATATTATTTTAATTATTTATTTCAACTTTAAGAGTTGAAGTTAACCATTTTTCTATGAATATTAAAGCTTGCTTTAAAAAATCAATGATTTGTAAAGACCTAGCTGTAAATGAGTACATGTATTGATTGTTGCTATAACAATGATGACCATCTCAAACTCTCATTACACAAACCTTTCGAATTGCTAAAATAATGATAGTATTGATGATGCTGCAACGATGACATCTAAATTCTTGAACAACAGTTAGATATACATTATTTCTTATTCGACTCAATAGCATAATGTTATACTGATAGCATTACAGTTAAGACAATTAACTATACAGAATGTTTAATTAATTTAATTTAGGATTGTGTTTATCCCAGCTCTTTGAGCATAAGAAGTTAATAATAATAAAATTTTATTAAGAAAATTTTTATTATACTTTTATTACTTTATTACAATTAATATGTCTTTTCTATAAAACTATTCTATTTATAAATAATTAAACTCAATTTTAAACACTGAAATTAACAAAGTCTTTAATTTGCTGTAATGAAAACTTGACGTCTAATATTTAACAGATTATGCAAGATACACTAAATTATTGTACTTAATTAATTGAGTTGAATAAAATAATTACTTGATTGTATTAAAATTTGTCAAATACCTGGCTAATTACGTAAAAAATATACTAACTTAGTCAGATTATATATCCAATTATTTACTATTGATATCATAATCTATTTGGGACAAAAAATACATATTCAATATTCATTTAAAAATGAATATTTTAATTTGATTCAACACAGTTTTTATTTTGATTAATTTATTAAAACATTAGAGTTACGATTGTTGAAAATCAAATAAAAAATAATTCTTCAAGAAGATAAATAAAATGATTGTTATATTAAAAAATAAAATACAACATTATTATTAGAATTATTCGATATTACATTATTTGAATTCGTTTTGATTTTATCGGAGACAAAACATTGATTTTAAAATTTTCGATAATATACTTGTGATTTACTGTTATTTATAAGTATTTAAGTATTTACTTTTTCTATTTTTTTAATACATTATATAATATGATTTGATATTTATAAAAAGAAAGTGGTTCTTTTAGTAAAGAAAATAGAAGGTATAAAATAATTTAAACCTTATTTTTGTATCATAACTATAATCTTAGATTTATTTAATCTAAAATATTATTTATTTGTTAATTTATTTCAGCATTTTCAGAAGATAAAAAATTATTAAGAAAAAAATACCTTTGATTAAAAACAATCATGGTATAAAAAACAACATGAAATTTAAATTAAAAAAAAAATCAATTTCTTTGTTTTGATATTCAAACAAAAAATTTGAGATAATAAAATGAAAAGAAGGTATAAAATAAATTGAACCATATTTTCGCAATTTAACAAGAATCAATTTTTTTAATAAAAGTTTTTTTAAAACCGTTTGTTATGTCAAATGTAAACACTGAAAAACAAAACCATCAAACAAACTTTATTATGTGCAGGAAAAGAAAAAATAAAACCTTAGGTTAAAGAAAGAAGAAAAATAAAACAAAAACTAAGAAAATATGGCAAAAAACTAAAAGATGTGAAATTCTAAATCAAACAGATGAACTAAGAAAATATGGCAAAAATACCAAAACTGTAATATTATGCAAGATTGAAAAAAAATCATATTGCTTAAATCGAAGAAAGGCTGCAAAAACCAACCAACCTGTGAATGAGATTAGAGGCAACAGCAAATGGGATTTGTTCCACCATCCTTGAGAAAGACTAGGATATGATGAGGAGGAAATTAGATTTGCACTGTATTATGTTTGAGTTGACAATGAATGCAGGTTCACATTATTGCTCATATATCTGCCCAGCAAAGGGACCCATTTGTAATTAGCTATGTCAGTCAAACCATCGTTTCTAAGTCTTATTGGTTCAATGCTTTGATCTTATCTTCAATCTAATACTATAAATATATAAATATATAATAAAGGGTAGCCTCGAACACGAGGCAACCATTAATTAGTGTAGCAATGAGTGAGATTGTTTCTGCAGTTAGATATAATAATAAATTAATCAGCGATTGTTTGCTGTGTAGTCGTCGAGTTAAATTAGAAAGTGATTTGTTATCCATCAAGGAATGCGATTCGCAAAGGGAGCAACAAGAAGCATGTATATGTCAGCAAATCAATAATTCTCGTACATGACAATAACTCACTGGATTCAAAGTTAACAATTTCAAGTTTTTGAACTTTCACAGTTTTATATGCACACTCAACGAGAGTTTACAAGTTGACTTCTAACATATTAAGATTTTATGCTTGATTGTTTTATTGGTATATGATTGTGTGTTGTTTAATATTGAGAACTATATCAGACAGTGTGTGGTGTACTTTTGGAAAGATAAAGAATAAGGGTAATTAATTTTACTCATATTTATCTTTCTTAGTATTTTTTTTTCTGAAAATCAATAAAAGTCATGTTTTGGGGATGTAATGGTTAACAAAGGCACATAATATAAACATATTATTTTGTGTTTTACCTTTTTGGGATTTCTCTGATTTATTGAAATTATTTAAGGGTCTTGAGTTCCTATGCTTTTATTTTTACTTTTTTTTTTATAGGCAAAACAAATCTTATTAAAAAGAGTTCAAGGGGAACTCAAAACCATATATACAAAAAATTACTTACTCAGAGAAATAAAAAGTAAAAATATACTTATATAAAATTAAGACAGATGCAATTTCGTGGGTTCAAATACCAATCAGCTAACATAATAGCTTCTCCTTTACTAACAAGTGATAACCATTTCCAGGATCTCAGAATAATAGAATCTAGGACTTCCTTTTCATCTAAAACACCATTGGAAAATATAATTCTATTTCTATGCAACCATAAAGATCACACTGTACTTACCCAAATAATTAATAAGCATATTCCTTCTCTTTTACTACAGCCAACACCAACCCAAAAAAGCAAGTGAGTCGATAAATCTGAAGCCAGAACCAGTGAGAATTCAAGCCAACGCGCAGTAAAGTACCAGATTTGAGATGAAACTGAGCACGTTAAAAATAAATGAGTTGGAAGTTCCTTCAAACCATGACAGAAGTAACAAGTTATATCATCAATTTGAACACCATGATCAATCAGTAAACCTTTACAAGGAAGTGCATTCAACAACAATTGCCAAGAAAAAACCAGACACTTAAGAGGGATCTTCCCTCTCCATAGCCTTTGCAAGGCATCTGCCGTACACTGATCTACACTATTAGGACCACCAAAAAGTTCAAATAGCTATGAATACGCAGATTACACTGAATAACAACCTGAAGAATCTGCCCTCCATACCCATTTATCTTCTTGTAGTAACTTAATAGAAACTTCATCCACTAGCTCCAACAAAAGATTAAAGCTCAAGATCTCATGTTGAAAGAGTCCTCTTCGCCAACTAACATTCCAAACCCATCTAGTGCCATCATGAAAATCATTCTCCAATACACATGATTCAGCATTTCTCGCCACTGCAAATAATCGCGGAAATGCTTCACACAATCGCACCCCTCCTACCCACTTATCTCTCCAAAAAAGAGTGTGAAAACCTGCACCCACACTTCTATCAAACTTCTCATCCAGCCATGAATTCCCTTGATGAATAACCTTCAACAAATCACGCCACCACAAAGAACATCTGTTGTGAACTGATGAACGCTGAAGAGAAAAAGCTAATCTTCCATATCTAGATTCCAACACCCGCACCCACAATGAACTAGAACAGTTAACACCTCGCCACAACCATTTACGAAGAAGCGCCCAATTAAACCACTGCACATTCCTAATGCCCAAGCCATCATTCTTCCGCAGTCTACATACAGTTTTCCATTTCACCCAGGGGATTTTAGATCCATCCTTAACACCCTTCCATAAAAAATTTCGTTGGATAGTGACAATTTCCTTTATTATCGACTTCGGCACCTTAAAAAAGGATAACGAGTGCAATGGCATAGAATTAAGAACGACATTAATCAAAGTCACCCTACCTCCAATCGATAAATACCTATGCTTCCATGACGCTTACCGCTTTTTAAGAGCCTTTAACACACCCTTCCATGCACTAGGCTTTCTCGGGTTAACACCTAACTGTAACCCGAGATACTTTAATGGGAAACTACAAATTTTACAATGTAGGAACTCCGCAGCCAAGTTTTCAAAGTCATCACCAGTGTTAATCCCCAATACAAAAGATTTATGGAAGTTAATTTTCGTACCTGACATTAATTCAAAGCTACGCAATACTACTTTCAAAGTCCACAAATTCTGCACCGAAGCCTCTCCCACAATCAATGTGTCATTTGCAAACTGCAGCAAAGAAATATATGGTCCCCCTTCCCCAATCGTCACACCAGAGAACAACCCACAAGTCACTGCCTTCCGCATAAGAACTCCTAATCCGCTGCCACAAGAAAAAGAAAAGGGGCAAGAGGATCCCCTGTTTTAGGCTCCGCTCAATATGAACCTCCAATGTAGGACAACTATTAATCAAAGCTGATAGGCTTCCCCACACACACAAACTTCCATCCAACTGACCCATTTGTCTGAAAATCCAAAGCTACGTAACATAAACAAAAGATATCCCTACTCTATCGAATCATACGCCTTCTCATAATCAAGCTTTAACACAAAACACCTCTTATTATACCTCTGCACATAATCAACTGCTTCATTAGCCACAAGTACACTATCTAACATTAAGTCTTCTACTAATCCACTCTTCTTCAGCAGAAGTGTTCACATTAAGTTATATTTTCATAGCTTTGCCATGGGAAAGGGACTTTGCTCTGCTTTAATGGTATATACATTTGCAACACCGTTGAACTAGAAGGCCTAGTATAACCACAATTGTTGCATGTTATGTGTGTTAAAAAACCACTTTTATCAACTATTAAAACTGGAAATAAAATTGCTACCAAAAGTTTAGTTTTCGGTACCAACCTTCATTATAATAGTGGGTAATATTAATTTGAGGGTACAAACTTTTTTAACTATTTGTTCGTACATGAGCTAACATGACTTGTTATTCTAAGTTGTAATAATTGTATGATCAATATCATAGGAACTAATATAATACGAAAATCGAATAAAGATAAAATACAATAAAGAAAAAAAACATTTATTTTATAATATGTTTGATGTATATTAACATAATAAAACATATCTCATCCTATTTAATATTTTAAATAAAAATAATAAGAAGAAGAAAACAATATGTAAAATATACTTAAATGATAAAATTACCCTTTGATCAAAATTAATATTATTTTTAAAAATATTTTTTATTTAATTTTTTGACTTTTTAATAAAGAAATACATTAAAAATTAAAAATACTTTTGAGTATATGTAATATTAAAATTTTGATATTAAATTGTAATTATTTTCTTCAACCCATTTACAATTTAAATTTATTTTTGATAATAAAATTTAATTAAAACAAAAATAAATTATAAAATTTGAAAATAATATTTTATAAATGAGTAAAATATTTTGTAAAAAATATATTTTAAGCATTTTTTATTAAAATATATATTCTATCATGATGTTTCTTAACCCGTCAATCTCTTAGGATAATATTTGAACTATAATTATACGAAAAGACAACTTAAAAATATAAACTATTATTTCTCATCCTCATATCGTAATCATCAAACAAGCCTTTAATAGAATATTACAATCAAGTCTTATATTCATTTATCTTAATAATAAATAAAATAGTATGGATATTATTTGAAAAATAATGATTTAAATAATTAACTTAATTATTCGATTAGGAGAAAAAAATACAAATGTCTTAAAAGACTGTTTTTATATTCCTATTTTGATTAAATGTCTCAACTTTTGCCTTGACTAAGATAAGTGAAATAACTAATTCTTTTTTAAGTAAAGAGAGAAAAAAAAATGCAAACTACAATATATATAAACTGTCTATAACTAACATGACATATAAACACATGATAGAAATTAAGAAATTAACATAAGTCAGTTTATCAACTATTGAGTTAATCTCTCAAACAACATAATAACATATAAGTACATGATATTTGAATGAGATGATAAATATCAATATGTCATTTTCCATTTTTTGAAATGGTCACTTAAAAAGCGTAATATAGATGTAACTTTATAGAGTGGTTAGTTTATAATTACTCTTTAAAGACACTTTGGAAAGTAGTTACATTTTAATTGATCTTTAAGGTCATTTTTAGAAAGCGGTTATATGTCAACACTCTTACACATTCAAATTTTAGAAAACTCTAACAACTTTTAGTTTATAAATTAACGTAAAGATTAAGTATCGCTCAAAGCACATAAGTTCCATGAAACTTTTTTTTTTAATTTTTTTTATTTTCTCTATGTTAACAAAGTTAGCCCATTTCACAACTGTACGTAGGTATTTTTTCATTGTCTCTCTTTATTCAATCTTTCTTTCTTTTTCTATCTCTATTAACAATAAAATCTCTTATTAATTTGATTTTTTCCTTCTATTTATTGGTATTTTATTTATTTAAATGTGAATTATTTGGTTAATATAACATACAAACTCAAGTTTCAACAAGACAAAGAATCAATTTTTGTTTGTAATAAAAAAAACTCAAATAAGAAATTTTGAATCTCATACATTCAAGTTCAAGTTTAAACATAACAATAAATTAATTTTAATTTGTAAAAAAAAAACTTACAAGGGGAGAAATTTTAAATTTTAAATGTGCGGTTCATACTTTCTAAGTGACACTTGGGGAGTAATTTGTCATGCTCTTAGAGTCTTATCTAGCAAGTGTACTAGGTAGTTGTAGTAAGTAATAAAATTTATAATTTTAAGTTATGAGTATCATTTGCAGGTATTGATTCATTCAATTATGAATTCAGAAGATCAAAAGCTATTTGAGCTAATCAAAATCTGAGAAGTTTTGAACATTAGAGAACCTAAGCAATAAAGTGCATAAAATAGAATGAAATAGCAAATGAAGTGAAGATGTGAGAAATGATATGATTAATCCAATGAAGTTAAGGTTGATTTCATTAATTTGTCAATTGCAAAACTAAATGTGATATGAATTTTAAAGTTTCTTAGTTGATTGATAATCAATTTCACTAGGTTAATCACATTTTAATTCTTTGACTCAATAATTCTAATTTTCAATTAACTATCCTAATTCCTTAGGTATAATTTAATCAAATATTGTATTAAGCATTAGAAATTAAGAAATCACAAGATCATAAATGCTTATTCCTAAGATATCAATAACCTTGATATTTAATTCATATATGAGAAATTCACTCAACTTCCATTGATATAAATTCTCTATGTTCAATTCAATTGAATAGCTAACTTAAGAATTGCATTAAGAAAGATTTAAATGTTTAATACAATCAAGATCTTAAAATCTAGATTCACAATCAATTTATAATATCCAAATCGGATCCATCAATCCCTAACTAAAGAAAATTAGAACATGATACTAAAGGAAAAAGAGAAAGACAAAGTATAAGAGAAGGTGTAGAAAATCTTCATGAACTCAAATCTCAAGCTTAATTCCTCAAGGATTAAGTTTTGAAATTTTTCCACAATCCTCTCTAGCTTTCTAAAAGTGTAAAAAGACAAAATGATAAAAGATTCCAAAAAATTTGAGTTTCTGGGTATTTATAACTTTTCTGCACAAAAAGTTACTACACGTTAGGTCTTTCTCATGAAAATTTTGAATGTATATGAAAATTTTGACGTAACTTTCTTTTAAGTTTTTGAATGTATATGAAAATTTTAAATTTTGCAGTACTAATATAACAACAATAATAAATATTGTAAAGAGTAAATAAATATCACAACTAAAATTTAATATTCTTTATGAGAAACCTGAATATACATTACATATATCAATATAAAAATTACAACTGTTTGACAAAACATATTGGACTTAAAACAATATTTACATAACTAAAATAATTACAAGATATAGGCAAGTTCAAGTCCCAGAGCAGTATTCCCCATAACTAAATACTGAAAATCAATCCTATTCATCACCAGCATCCCAACTCTTTATCTAGGCTAAATCTTCCGAATCCAGATCCTCATCTGATCCCAGGTAGCGATCGCCTGAATCAGCTGTAACCTCTGTGCCAGTGATGCGCTTAAAGATCCATCTGCACAGTCTTTTGAGGTAGTCATGGTCGTGATAGGTAAATAGATAGGTGAGGGTTGCCAGAGTTCTAATAGTACCTCTATACATATATATATACATAAAGTCTGATGTATTCTAGTCTTAGGAAAATCAAAAGGAATACTGCAAAAGAAATCCATCTTTAATATAACAAAAGTCCTAGGTTCATCTTCCATAAGAACAATAAATTTAAAATAACACAATCTTCGATATTCATTAAATACATAATTTAACATATTATGTATTGATCTATCTATTAATCTAACTCTTTCCTGAAGCTCCGTCATCTTGGTTTCCAGAAAATATTAGTAAGGATGAATGTCTATTCTACCATTTTTCAAACATTTATCATAGAATCATAATTTATAACGTAAATACAATACATTCAATCTCATAAATTCATATTACATACTATTTAACAATTTAATATTCATTCTATTATTCCAATACGCACTTCCAGTATACTGTGATCATAGATATCGATGTCTCTAGCATTTCTTGAGGTCTTACTCAACTAGGTAAATAGTCACTAGTTAGCTCATACACACAGATACAACACGTACAATAATCGGGCCCCCTTAGCAAAGACATAATCAGAAGTCTAGTCAAGAAACGAGTGTAAGGCCATGTGACGCACTTTCAGAAAGAGTGTGTACACATACGCGAATGTCGCTCACCACCCTATATTTCACTCATATTTTCATCGTCTCCACACTCTATACCTCAGTGTATCTCTGTAACTATTCACACTAAATCCAATCCATATCCAACTCTTAAGTCATTCTCAAAGTTATTCTCTTTCTCATTCATAAGATCATGCTTAGTAAAACACTTCCAAACTAATTTCATTCTAATCCATTTCTCTCATACACTTATTGATATAATTACAACTGTTAAATCCTTTCAGATCAATATCATTTTCAACATATTATTTTACTTAGATATATTTCATAAAATCTCATAATAACCATTCAGCAAGTTCAATAACATTTCACAAGTACTCATCATATAATGCGTAAACCAATTATTTAGTCTAAACAGTCAATCAACCCAAATAATCAAACAAACATCTTTTCATTCATTATTCACACAATAAATGTCTCAACTACATATTCTCATAAAAGGTTCATGTAACAGTGCTCTATAAGCACAAAACAAATATTGTAATATAACGATAAAAAAGAGTCCTCCTTACCTCGTAGATAAGTTTACAGAAAGATGTTGAAAAGGACTAAAGAATTAACGATGGAAGTTCTCCTGAATACAAAGAGATATTCATAAGAAACAAAAATAAGAAAAACGATCGGAGAAAATTAAGTTTAATTTGAAGAAACTTACTTGAAGTCATTTAGGTTCAACGTCCAAGCTCGGCTTTGAAGAGAAATTAGAGCTTTTATCTAGGTAAAAGGAAGAGAGAGTTCAGAGAAAACTGAGAGGATTACATAAGTTTAGAATGAAATGAAATTTTCATGTTGAAAATCTCTTAAATACCCCTCAGCCTCGCGCGCTCTAGCTTGAACGAGAAACAGCAAGCTTGAGTGATGACATCTCGCTGAAGCGATGTGTCTGTTGCCCTGAGTGATATATGCAAACAGTGGTCTCGCTTACTATTTTTTGATAAGCTCACTTGAGCGAGCTCCATCTCACCTGAGCGAGATGGCATCTAGAGAGCATGACATTTCTCTTGTGGATCCTCGCCTGAGCGACCCATCTCTTCTGCGCTAGATCTTAACTTGCTTGAGCGAGATCACTCTCGCCTGGGCGATGTAACAGTTAGGTTACATTTATCTTATCTCGCTTGAGCGAGATAGCCAAAAATCCTTTATTCTCTTTTCTGAATGCGCTCTAATATTGCTTAATATTAAACAAAACATAAATTACCGAAAAATGAAAAGAGAATGTTACACTTGAGACCTTTAAAATGATTACACTAGATCCATTTGACCTCTTAAAGCTTCCAATTCACGTGTTTTTCTTGGAATATCTTGCAAAATTAATTTAATCAACAACAGTTATATAAAAATTCTATTCAATCCAAACAAATTGAGTTACTAAACTAAAATTTGAATTACTTGAACAATTATATATTTTTGTGAAATTTTCATCTTCTAAACTATACTTTATTGTTAAAAATATTCTATAAGACTAACTAAAAACTAATTAAAATCTAAATTTATCACAATTTATATAACTACTCTTTAAGTATATTTATTTTAGATTGCAGCTTTTGTTAGAATATTTGAACCACTCTTTAAAATGATGAGCAACTATTTTTAATATCTTTTTTATCGTAATATATCTTGCAAAATTGAACACATTTAAAGATAAATTAATCTTGATTTCTTCATAATAAAGTTCACTACTTCTAGGTAATCAAATTTCAAAATATAACTTTTAATTAATTAAATAAATTTTATTATTTCCTTTAAGATGAATATTGCAATGCCCCTTCAAATCTCGGGACACCATAACAATCACCCCTAAAAATATTTTTGTTTGAGGTTCTCCTGAAAAATACTTCCATATAAGAATAAAATTTCTCATTTAATAGATAGAGTAGATTAATAAAGAATTCATGCTTTTAATGATATTTATAAATTAAAATATAATTTCTTAAAAATACTTGAAATTATAAAATATCAATGTGATTAATTTAAATAAATCAAAATTTTACCAAAAAGAAAGTAACTCTTATTTTAAAAAATATGTAGAAGATTAATTTAAAAGTATACGCAAAAAAGATTCAACATAAAAAATATATGAACAACCGCGTAGGATCAGTCAATAGTCAACAGGTAGCAAATACAAAGTCTACGCTTACGATAACCGAGTCTCAATCATCATTCCCCTGTCTTGTCTTGTGTCTAACAGTCTAACTCGTTCAACTCAGTGAGTTTCATTCAATGTCTTCTTCGTCATCCTCCGATCATCATTGGATATACGACGTGTTCCTAAGCTTTCGAGGAGAGGACACTCGAAAGAATATAGTTTCTCATCTTTATTCTGCTCTCTCAAATGTTGGAGTCAACACTTTCTTTGATGATGACAGGCTTGGAAGGGGATTTGATTTAGGACCAGAACTATTGCTAGCAATAGAAGGGTCTCAGATAGCTATTGTTGTTTTCTCCAAATACTATGCCTTTTCTAGTTGGTGTCTCAATGAATTGGCCAAAATCATGGAATGCCACAAAACTTATGGCCAAGTGGTTTTGCCCATATTTTACGATGTTGATCCTTCCGATGTACGTCATCAGAGTGGTGAGTTTGGAGAAGCGTTGTATGAATCAGAAATTTTGTTGCCGAGTTGGAGGAGTTCACTCACCGATGCTGCAAATTTGACCGGCTGGGATCTCAGGAATTACAGGTAAATCAATTCAATACTTTTTCTTTTATCTTAATAGCATTGTTGGAATATATTAAAACTATCGAGTAATATCTTGATCGTATCTGAGAATATTTTAGACTATCTTCTACTGTATTTTATTTGCTTGTTGTCTCATTTCTTTTTGGAAAATGCTAACAAGTGTCCTGAGGGTACTGATTAATGAATTAAATATAAAAATTTTGTTGGAATATGTAAAAATACACTTCTATAGTTTTCACTGCATTCCAATGTGATTTCTAATAAAACTTTACTATTTATTGATTCCTTTCTTTATTTGGTTAGAATCATCACAAGTACATCTTATTGTAATACATCTTAGTAAATATCAAATTTGTAGTTTCACTTTTATTTCTCCTTCCCCATCTGAAGGCCTATAACCACATAATTCTAACATGAATGAAGCATATCTTAATTACGCTTATGATAAATCTTTCATAATTTATACTTATTCAATCTGTTTTCTAAATTATTGTTGTAGGAATGAAGCTGACATGGTGAAGAAAGTTGTTCAGGAAGTTTTGACAAAACTGGACAATTCATCCTTGTCTATTACGGATTTTCCAGTTGGAATAGAGTCCCGTGTGCAAGAGGTGATTGGGTTTATTGAAAATTGGTCAAGGAAAGTTTGTAAAGTAGGGATCTGGGGAATGGGTGGGTCAGGTAAGACAACTACTGCCAAAGCCATCTACAATCAAATTCATCGCAAATTTGCAGATAGATGTTTCATTGAAAATATTAGAGAAGTTTGTGAAAAGCATAGTAGTGGGTATATTTTTTTACAGAAGCAAATTCTTTCAGATATCCTAAAAACAAAAGTTAAAATACTTAATACTGCATCTGGGACAACTACAATTGAGAAAAGACTTCATGGGAAAAGGGTACTCATTGTGCTCGATGATGTGAATAGGTTTGATCAATTAAAAGCCCTGTGTGGAAATTGTAAATGGATGGGCTCAGGAAGTGTATTAATTGTTACAACCAGAGATGTTCGCCTTCTTAAGTTGCTTAAAGTTGACCGTGTCTGCAAAATGAAAGAAATGGACAAA
Organism: Abrus pulchellus subsp. cantoniensis; assembly: GCA_024086825.1. NCBI lineage: Eukaryota > Viridiplantae > Streptophyta > Magnoliopsida > Fabales > Fabaceae > Abrus > Abrus pulchellus. Next base: position 22,568,500 of record CM044056.1, read on the forward strand.
AATGAGTCCCTTGAGCTATTTAGTTGGCATGCGTTTAGAGAAGCAAGTCCAATAGAAGGCTTCCGTGGACTCTCACTACACATAGTTCTTTACTGTGCAGGATTACCACTTGCTCTTGAAGTCCTTGGATCTTACTTATGTGACAGGACCAAAAAAGAATGGCAAAGTGTACTGTCAAAACTAAAGAAAATTCCCAATGATCAAGTACAAGAAAAATTGAGAATAAGCTTTGATGGTTTAGTGGATGATAGTGAAAAGGATATATTTCTTGACATATGCTGTTTCTTTATTGGTAAGGACAGAGCCTATGTTACAGATATACTGAATGGCTGTGGACTTCATGCTGAAATTGGAATAACAGTCCTGGTTGAAAGAAGCCTGATAAAAATTGAAAAGAATAACAAGCTTGCAATGCATGATTTGATACGGGACATGGGAAGAGAAGTGATTCGTCAAAGTTCACTAATGGAACCTGAGAAGCGTACTCGATTGTGGGTTCACGAAGATGTACTTGGTGTATTGACAGAACATACTGTAAGAACTACTTTTATTTTGATGCTTCTGGTATTCTTCCATGATCACAAAACTACGTATTTTGTTCCTTCTAAGTTTCAGCTAAAAGTATTAATGAGTAGGAGGGTATTTGTCTAGTAATGTACTAATGTTCACAAAAAGTATGACTGGGTTGCATCTTTATGTGTTGCTTATTTGCAGTCTAGTGAGAAACTGTGAGAAACCCACAAAGGCTTTATTTTTTAAAATTTTTTATTCTTTTTAATTATAGGGAACAAAAGCTACCGAGGGTTTGGCCTTCAAGTTGCAAACAACTAATGAAGTTTGTTTCAGTACCAAAGCTTTTGAGAAAATGATGAGATTGAGACTTTTGCAACTTGATAATGTGAAGTTAGCTGGAGATTATGAGTATCTTCCCAAACACTTGAGATTGGTCTATTGGCAACGATTTCCTTTGAAATGCATACCTGATAACTTTCACCAGGGAAATGTAGTTGCTATTGACATGAAACGTAGTAATCTTAGACAAGTGTGGAAGAACCCCCAGGTATTTTTTACAATATTTTTTTATGACTAAAGTCATTGTTTTCCCCATTTGCTTCTCTAATTTTTCGCTTAAATTTTTTCTTGCAGTTGCTGGAATGGCTAAAAATCCTCAATCTTAGTCATTCTTGGCACTTAACAAACACCCCTGATTTTTCAAAACTACCTAATCTTGAAAAACTTATTCTTAAAGATTGTCAAAGCTTGTTTGAGGTACACCAATCCATTGGACATCTAAGTAATCTTCTTCTTATAAATTTGAAGGACTGTACAAGCCTTAGCAATCTCCCAAGGGTGATCTATAAATTGAAATCTGTAAAAACTCTCATCCTTTCTGGTTGTTCAAAGATTGATAAGTTAGAAGAAGACATAGTGCAGATGGAATCCTTGACAACTCTAATTGCAAATAATACAGGTGTAAAACAAGTGCCCTTTTCAATAATACAATCCAAAAATATTGGATATATATCCCTATGTGGATATGAAGGATTGGCACGTGATGTGTTTCCTTCTCTTATATGGTCTTGGATGTCACCAACAACAAATCTTGTATCTTCTAATCAAATTTTTGGGAGCATGTCAACGTCTCTAATGTCCATGGATATACAGGATAACAATTTGGGTGATCTCTTGCCAATGCTTAGTGAACTTCCAAAACTTCAAAGTGTTTTGGTGCAATGCGACTCAGAGTTTCAACTAACTAAAGAATTAAGAACAATTCTGGATGACTTACGTGATGTAAATCTTTCTAAATTGGAAGTAGCATCATATGCATCACAAATTTCAGAGACTTCCACGAAATCTATTTTGGTTGGATTGGGAAGTTACCGCCAAGTCATCAATTCGCTTAGCAAGAGTATAACAGAGGTTCTTTCTGCATTCCCTATGTTTTGTTTGCCTTTAATATTTTCTTTACAAGTAATTGAAAGAACATGACATAATCTTTTTCTGGTGAAAATGTGTATTGGTATTATGATTGTTGAAATCCCAGATTGTCTATAGACATGGCTAAGTAAGAGTTTGTAAAGGCTGAAGTAATTCTCATCTTGTGAGCTAACTTTTGGTGTTTAGTTAGGCTTATAGCTCAAATTCAACACGGAATCAGAACCTATCATAGATCCGATATTGAGTCACCCTTGACTAAAAAAAATATCTGGCCCCATGAATTTTCCCAATGCAATTAACTTGGTCCACTAGATTTCCCAATGCAACTTACTTGGTCCTGTGACTCTCCTAGTGCTACCTACTTGGTTCCACAACTTATCGCTCTAGATGCCCAATCTTGAGTGTGAAAGGTTGTGTTGAAGTCCCACATCAACTATAGATATGGCTAAATAAGAGCTTATAAAGAATAAAACAACCCTCACCTTATGAGCTTGCTTTTAGGGTTGAGTTAGGCTTAAAGCTCAAATTCAACAGTGATAAATATAAAAGGAGCATGATGATTGTCTGAACCAAGTGAAAATATATTAGTTCCAATTTCTTAATACGAGCATGATAAATAGGTAACACTATTAAAATAAGTAATGAGCAACACCAGATTAAAGAAAAAACAATACTCATTTTTGAATACTCATTTTTGTGGCTTCACTGATTGAGTAGGTAAGAGCAGATCTTGAGACTAAGAATAATTGTGACACGCAAAAAAATTGTTAAAGCCTGTGTTAGAGAGGTGAGCACTGAGTAGGATCAAGAGGCTTGAGTACAAAGATGAAGACCATATCCAGCAATGCTGGCTACAAAACAGAGAATAAATTCTAAAGCCTGAAAATGAGGATCGAATGCTTTAATATGGCTCAAAACTAGCAGGTGCTGTTGACAACATAAGAGAAATAAATATGTGTGGTGGTGAGATATTGAAGAGCACCTGCCAGCTAACAAGAGTAGGATTGTCTTAGTGAATATCCTCTTTCTGAAAGGATTTGGATCTAGTAAAGAAAGTAGACACTAGGAGTGAAACTTGTTGATATGATGGAGAGAATAAAATTATTTAGGGATACATCATACATCTGTATAAATATTTAATAAAATATCATCTGTGTAGAGCGATAAGATCATAGAACTGTGATAGGAGTTGTAGATGAACATATAATTGGCAGGGTTGTTACTATGCAATGTTTGATTTTTATGATGCTCGAGGAGCTTAATTGAAACCATAATGTACTTATATAGCTAACAAATATGAAAAGAAAACTGAACTATCACAAAACCTTGTTAAAATAAACACAAAAATATATTCATGTCAACAAGAAATTGATATAATTGGATTAGAAATAGTGAAACACCCAGTCTTTTCCACATGAAAAATGCCCTCTAACTGGTATTAATGTGATACAAGTTAAGGACCAAGAGTATTCAATAGAAATATGTCTCCTATCTATATTCCATATATTTGAGAATGTCTTCTTTCCTTTACATTCTCTGCTGCTATTTATATCAAGCAAACTAATTGACTAACAACAATTTTGCTAACAAGTCCTGCTCTTAACTAACAACACCTACCAAACAGAGGTTGGCCCCACTTGGCTCACTGGGCACTTTTACTATTATTTCTCACAAGTGCCCAGGTTCATCATAATCCTAGGGATTTAGCTCACCAAACCTATCATCATTGCAATTTTTTGAATATTCCTGGCTGGGAGCTCTATTTTTACATAAAGTGACCTGACATTTAGTGATATTACTCATGACTTGAGCTGGTATCAACACCTTCTAACTGATGAGCATCAGATCTAGCTTGATAAGTAGAAAGAATAAATTGGAAAGAAGACAGAAATGGTTTTCATTTTTTATATTAGCATGCAAATCTTCCAACCATGGTTTCTTTAAGCTTTCATGTCTACTTTATATATCATATAAAGGGATAGAAACATCAACAAAGCTGTATTATTGATCAAGAACTCATGCCCCAAATCAATGCCAAGGCGATACAGATTCAGAACTCAGGGCCAGCAAACACAAGAATCAGAAAATGTCACTCCCTGGGTGTTTGAGAGACCCAGTCCTCTCCTAAATGATTTCCTCCAAACTATCTAACTAACTCTCCAATATTTTAACCTCGTCTATTTTTTCTCCCTTTTCCTGCCAATTTCTTTTAACAACTAGTAACTAACTAAGATAGGTTGTTACAGCTAATTAGGGAATTAATCCTCTGTTACACGTCTATATTTTCTGCTATACACTTCTTTAATAGGAGCTCAAGTCCTATCAAAATCTCTTAGGTGTTATTGCCAGCTTTCTTGTTTCAATTAGTTTCATTATCTATGTATTTCTTTATGCACTACACTTATATCTTGACCACTCACCTTTTGGAATTTGGAATGACAAAATAATGGCACAAAGTGTCCATTTAAATTGCAAAATTACATAAATTACTAAGCTTTTTTTCATGATACAGGGATTGACAATCAATGGTTCTAATGATTTTTTCCTTCCGAGTAACAATTATCCTCATTGGTTAGCCTATAGCGGCAAAGAACATTCAGTACCTTTTCAAGTGCCTGAGGATTGTGATTGTCACATGACGGGAATGATTTTGTGTGTTGTTTATTCGTCATCCCTTGAAAACATGGCAGCTGAATGTCTTACTGGTGTTTTGATCATTAATTACACAAAATGCACGATCCATGTATACAAGGGAAACGCAACAATGTCCTTTAATGATGAAGATTGGCAGCACATAGTATCAAATCTTGGACCAGGTGACAATGTAGAGATTTTTGCTGCTTTTGGACATGGAATAACTGTTAAGAAGACAGCTGTCTATCTAACATATGGTCATTCAATTGCTGAGAAAACGGAGACATCAATTAACATGGAAACAGAGACATTACCCAAAGTGAACCTGGAACCTTCTCCTAATATGACAACGGAGCCATCATCTAATGTGAAAAGGGATCTGTCACCTAATGTGAAAATGAAGCCATCCCCAGAGCCAAAGAAAAATATCTATACAAGACTTACAAAAAGACTAGGAGAATGTTTATGCTTGAACCAGAATAGAGCTTGAGAATGTGCATACTGATCATGCTTTGAATGGGGATAGCTATTGCAAACGAAGACCAAAACACTCAAGTCAAGGGTCAGCTCTTGTAATATTCAAATGTTTTTATCCACGTTTTGTATGGTTATCCCATAATATTGCATTTTTCAGTCAAAATTTGAGCTCTCTTGGCAAATGTGCTTGTGTTAGAAATGGATAAGGGTGTGTGCCTCTCTTGCATTATTAAACTACATAGCATTATCAAATCATTCCCTTCTTGTAGTGTTAATCAGTAGAGAGGGCAAAATAAAATTACAAGAAAAATGTAAAGTTGGGGAAACTTCATTAGAAAGGTGCTTTCATTGGATCTTATAGTGCGTGCTTAGAATAAAGTGCTGCAGGCTTTCCGTACAAGAATATATTCCATCAACTTCTTGTCTTATCTAGCTTTATATTTTCCGAGAGCATCTAAATATTTCCTGAATATATGTTGGCAGAAGCAAGATGAAAGATAAGGCCCAAAAAACATATAAAACATGAAACTTCAATAATTTTGTACCTGTTGTACACAGAAAACTCAACACAAACACTAGCCTTCTAAGTAAGTATTACTGATTCATTCAGTTAGTTCCTGTTCTTTTATGCATAGAAATGATTATCGATATGGCCAACCCAAATTCAAGAAGTGGCAACTCTAGTGGCAACTCTTACAGCACACTGTCGCTACCATTTGGCAGCCAATTAGGTAACAAATGACAATATGACATGCAATCTTTGGCATCAATGTGTTCTAATTAAGGGTGACTCGATTTGAAGTTTTTCTTTTTTTTTTTTTTTATCAAGATTGTTGTATTACGTACATAATAAAATCCTGCTAAAATTTTGGTATCTCCCCTTGTTTCAGTATATCTGTAATAGAAATTTGACCTCGGTGACTTGAGATAACGTTAAATGCAGATATTTTATCAAGGTGAAACTCTGACTTTAAATGAAAAATAGCTAGTACTTTAGGCACTGCGCCTAAATTTTGTTCAATGCTTAACGGCTGCAGGCTAACATGAATAGCTTTAGTTTTGGCATTTTGACCTAGCCTTCATGTTAGTAATTATTAAGTTTTACCTTTTTGATTGTTCATGACTTTTTTAGTGATAGAGATGCTTTAGTTCACTGAGACTTTATTATAAAAGTTAGAAAAATGCAAAAGAAAAATCAATTCAAATTGGTTCTCTACCATTGGTTTTTGTTGGAGCACTCAATTGATCGGTTCCAGCACCCAATTTTGCTAAACAGATAAGACCGTAAGTTAGTTCTCAGCTGATTTCTGAACATGTTAGGCCCAATGAGGGAAATCAGGACCAGTTTATTGATGAGTCAAGGAAGCCCAAAGTACTAGAAAGAGGAATAATAATAAGCAGCAATTTGAGTGGCCCAGCTAGTAGATGAGGGGAATGTATAAATAGCAAGTTAGTTTACATTGTTAAGCAGTTAGAAATATTCTTGGTTTGTTTGGAGGGAATTATTTCTCTTTCGGAGTTATAGCTCTGGGGAACTCTTGTAGTTCTATTTCTGTTCTCTGTTCATAATCAATAAGAACAATTCATTCTTTCGTCCAATTCTTGTTCTTGAACCATATCAGAACACCACAATAAACATGAACCAAATTTTTATAGACCTAAAATTTAGCTAGTTCATAAATCATAATAGCAACTTCAAAATTAGTTACGTATCTGTATCGTACTGGTTTAATATACAGTTCCTCTCTATGAGATCTTAAAAGTATTTATTCTTAGTGCTTATATATGTTTCTTTTCTTCTTTTTTTTGGGATAGAGATGGAATTTATCATAAAGAATTACTACATTTTTATTTGAATTTGGCTGCAATAATACTTCTTCAATAAATTTTGCAAAAGATTAAAGACAATTAATAATACGATAATGATGATAAAACAATATAAAAATACCACTAGGCATGTAAGTTAACTCACACATGTTATACCTTAACTAGTGATACTAAATTTGAGCTCTGGATATGCAGTTGCATTAAATACCTGTCATGTCCAAAAAATGATTTAAATATCAACTATATATAATAAAAAATATAAATATAATTATATTTTACTTAATATATTATCATATTCATATCTTAATCTTTTGAAAAATGATCATATTAGCGTATATAATCATATCATGCCGAATAGTATCTATTACCCATTCAGCAGAATATATATAGGTTAAAATAATGCTTTAGTCATCAAAATCTGGGATTTATTCATTTGGCCCTTAATTTCATTTTACAAATAAGTAAATTTTTTTTTTATTCTCATATGGATCCTCTGTCAGAATCAACGGTATATTGTCTTTAATAACACATCTTGTCTGTGTCTTGTCTTAGTCAAATTATGTGAGCTAGGTTGAAACTTATGCAAGGATATATATAACGGATTAAGTTAACATATTACTATCATAATAACCAGATGACAAGGCAAAATGATTTTGAGAAAACTAGATTCAAAGAAATTAGAAAGGATGGACCAAATAGAAGAATCACAAATTTGTATTTTGCATTTTCGATTATTATTTTTCATTCTTAATTTACTAACGAGGACATTAGTCAGAAAAAGTATTTTTAAATTAATACTGAGACCACAGATGAGCTTATTACATTTTTTGAAGCGCTGCTAGATAAACACAGAAAGGACTCAAAAGATTGATTCAAATGCTCTTAGCTTTTCTTGCTCCTTCCATTTTTATTTATCAGGGAGAAGAAAATATACTGATAAGGAAATCTAATCATTTTGTTGTAATTATTCGGTAACTTTTTAATGTATCCTTTGTTAATTAGTTTCTCTTTGACCTTTAGGTTAATAACTAATGCAAATTCTTTATTTGTTGTATTTAAAATTATTACACGGGCAAAGATTATTAATAAAAAAATTAAAAAATTAGATGACATCTTTTAAATAAAAAATTAATTATTTATTGTATCTAAGATAATTGATATAATGTTATTTAATTAGATGACATCTTTTACTTGTTACCTGCACAACAGGCAAACGGCGTATTCTATGAAACAGCGTAATTGAAAAGTTAAAAATTCTACGCTATAATTGCCAACATGTTATGAAGGATGATGGAAGTTTCCATTACCAAATTTTGTTCCAAAATTGCTGCCACAAGCATTTTCGTCAGTCTTTGCACAGCGACTTTTCTTTCTCTCAGTAAGAAAAAAAGATGAGTTGGACCACAATACAATTTCACATAGACAAATTATATTTATACAAAAACAATATATAAGAAAAAAGTTAAAACTGTGAGGTAAAATAAGTAATACCATGAAACGATCAAGAGTAAAAAAAGAATATCTTATAAATTGTTGTATAATTTTATGGCAGATTTGGATTCTCTCTCTTTTGGGTGGGAAAAGTCGGTGACTTTAGGTGAATTTATGATATGAATATGACATCTCTTTTGGATAACTAAACACTAGCCGGTGAAAAATTTCAAGGGTCACAACGCTTGTTAAAGAATTGAAATGTAGAAACTTTTTATTAAAAGTTAGGTTAGAAAATATTAAAAATCACGAGCAAAGTAAATTAATATCATTTTATGACAAAATCTTTCCACTTTCAATTCATTAACCAATGTCCTAGGGAAAATAGATAGAGATATACAATGTCATATGCAGGGTCAATTTTTAACCGACAAAACAACAGAACTGTCAAGCAAATGATACTAAAATAACGAGATTACCAGCTATATTCGTTGTACTCGTTTATTGTGGACCAGTTTTAAGATTGATGACAATGGTACCATTGCTTGCAAAGTTGGGGATTGACCAAGAAAAAAAAAACACAGTTGATGGCACCATTTACCAAATATTTAAGCAGAAAAAGCAGAACTGTATAAACAGTTTGATACCTTAACTCTGTTTTTAGCATTTTTGCTGTGTCCTCTATTTCAATTCTCTCATCCACCAATGTCTTCTTCTTCATCTTCAAATCCTCAACGGATATACAATGTGTTCCTCAACTTCAGAGGGGAAGATACACGTAAAACTATCGTTTCTCATCTCTGTAGTGCCCTCTCAAATGCTGGAGTCAACACTTTCATGGACGATCAGGAGCTTCCGAGGGGAGCAGCGATGCAGCCAGAACTATTGCAAGCAATAAAAGGATCTCAAATATCTATTGTTGTTCTCTCCAAAACTTATGTACACTCTGCATGGTGTCTTGTTGAGCTCGAACAAATCATGGAATGTCATAGAATGAATGGCCAGGTGGTTTTGCCTATATTTTACGACGTTGATCCATCGGATATTCGTCACCAGAACGGTGATTTAGGAGAATCTTTGAAAGCAGTTGCACAAAAATGGCTATCAGGGGAAGGCTTTATTCAATTTGTGTTGTCTGGATGGAGGAGTGCACTCACCCAAGTTGCAAATTTGTCTGGTTGGGATTTAAGAAATTACAGGTATATGAATACTTTCTAGATTATTCTTTCTTGCTTCTTTCTTTGACTTCTCTTGTTTAAATATGTCTAATATGTATATTACTTTGCCATCATCAGTGTATTATTATTGATCTTTAACATTATAATATATATAAGCTCATTCATTCATTCTGTTTGATAATTTATATTGAAGGAGTGAAGGTGACCTAGTGAAGGAAATCGTTAAGGAGGTTTTGAAAAAACTAGACAATGCATTAATGTCTATAACAGAATTTCCAGTTGGACTAGCAGCCCGTGCTAAACAAGTGATTGGGTTTATTGAAAATCAAGCAAGCAAAGTTTGTATGGTAGGTATCTGGGGAATGGGAGGATCCGGTAAAACAACCACGGCTAAAGCTGTGTACAATGAAATTCATAGGAATTTTGTGGATAGAAGTTTCATTGAAAATATTAGGGAAGTCTCTGCAAAAGATGGTGGAGGTCATATTCATTTACAAGAACAACTTCTTTATGATGTCCTGAAAACAAAGATGAAGATACACAGCACTGCCATAGGTACAACTATGATTGAGCAAAGACTTCACGGAAAAAGGTTACTTGTTGTACTTGATGATGTGACTGAGTTTGAGCAATTAACAGCCCTATGTGGAAGCCGTAAATGGATTGGTGAAGGGAGTGTAATAATCATTACCACTAGAGATGTACGGTTGCTGAAGGTATTTCAAGTTGACTGTGTTTATGAAATGGAGGAAATGGACAAAAACGAGTCCCTCGAGCTTTTTAGTTGGCATGCTTTTAAGGAAGCAACTCCAAGAGAAGACTTTGCCCAACTCTCAAGAAATGTTGTTGCTTATTGTGGAGGACTACCACTTGCTCTTGAAGTCCTTGGTGCTTATTTATACCAGAGGACAGAAAAAGAGTGGATAAGTGTATTGTCAAAGCTAGAAATAATACCCAATGATCGAGTTCAAGAGAAATTAAAAATAAGCTTTGATGGATTAAGCGATCAGATGGAAAAGGACATATTTCTTGACATATGTTGTTTCTTTATTGGTAAAGACAGATCCTATGTTACAGAGATACTAAATGGCTGTGGATTTCATGCTGATATTGGAATAACAATTCTAATAGAGCGTAGCCTTATAAAAGTTGAAAAGAACAACAAACTGGGAGTGCATGATTTAATACGAAACATGGGAAGGGAGATTATCCGTGGAAGTTCAACAAGGGAACCTGGGAAACGCAGTCGATTGTGGTTTCATGAGGATGTATTTGATGTCTTGACTAAGAATACAGTAAGAACATTCCTTACATACAGTCTTGACCAAGTATTTTCCTTTTCATAAATAGTTAGGTTGAGCTTTATTAAGCACTTTCTAGTGAGCAAACAAGAGATTTCCCAATATAGTTTTCTCTTCTATTTTCACCACAGGCGACAGAAACTGTTGAAGGATTGTCCTTGAAGTTGCAGCTAACCAGCGAAGATTGCTTTGAAGCTAATGCTTTTGAGGAAATGAAGAGATTGAGATTGTTGCAACTTCATCATGTACAACTCACCGGAGATTATGGGCATCTTTCTGAGCAATTGAGATGGATCTATTGGCAAGGATTTCCTTTAAAACACATACCTAACAACTTAAATATGAGAAGTGTAATTGCCATTGATTTAAGGCACAGTTATCTGAAAATAGTCTGGAAAGAACCACAGGTATATCTCGCATGCCATTTTCTTTGGAAACTCAGGTTAATTAATATACTAATTGTTACCACTTACAACTATTTCATTTTCCATTTTATTCACTAATTTCTTTTCATTCAAAAACTATTTTCTTGTAGTTTCTGAAGTGGCTAAAATATCTCAATCTTAGCCATTCCAAGCACTTGACAGAAACCCCCGACTTTTCAAAACTACCGAATCTTGAAAAGCTCATTCTCAAAGATTGTCCAAGTTTGTGCAGGGTACACCAATCCATTGGAGATCTCCCCAATCTTTTACTAATAAATTTGAAGAACTGTACAAGGCTAAGAAATCTCCCCAGCGCGACATATAAGTTGAAATCTGTGAGAACTCTCATCCTTTCTGGTTGTGCAAAGATTGACAGAATAGACGAAGATATTGAGCAAATGGAATCCTTGACAACTTTAATTGCAGAAAATACTGCTGTTAAACGTGTGCCATTTTCCATTGTAAGATCAAAAAGCATTGGATATATATCCATATGTGGATTTGAAGGGTTATCACGCAATGTCTTTCCTTCTATCATTTGGTCTTGGATGTCTCCAACAATGAGTCCCCTAACTCATATTCGTTCATTTCATGGCTTATCATCATCTCTAGTTTCCATGGATGTGCAGAATAATAATTTTGGTGATCTAGCACCAATTCTAAGTAGCCTTTCAAATCTTCGAAGTGTTTTGGTGGTATGTGACACGGAGTTTCAATTGTCTAAACAATTAAGAAGGATTCTGGATGATGAATATGGTGACAATTTTACTGAATTAGAATTAACATCACAAGCATCACAAATTCCAGAGCATTCCTTGAGGTCTTATTTAATTGGAATTGGTAGTTACCAAGAAGTCTTCAATACTCTCAGCAAGAGCATATCAGAGGTTCCTTCTCTTGATCTCTATCTACTTACCTTTAATATTCAATTTTGCTATTAATTAAGAGAACATGCAATAATCCTAATGAAATAGCTAAAAGTAACGTCAATAGTTTCCCTCTTTTCGAAACTTTCCTTTTATAATTACACGACTTCATTTAAAATTACAATTTTAATAATGAACAAACCAAGTAGTCATGCTCATATTAAGAACTGGGAAATTGGTTTCCTCTTTGTTCTTGCTACGCTTGCTTCAAGTTAGTTATATGTTATATTGCCTTTGATCAGCAAAAAAAAAAATATTGAAATATAAGTTGAAAGAGATGTATGACTTATGAAAAGAAATGCACCTTAAAATTCTGCAGTTGATGGATGTGCTACCAAACTATTATCCAAATTTTTTTCAGTTAATTACCATAACCATGTTTTCTTTATGCAGTGAATTGTTGTTTTCTCTAAACTGGTCATTTTGTAATTTGGAATGACAAAATAATGACTGAAGAAGTCCATTTGAATAGCATAATTAGATAAATGACTAAGCCTTTTTGCTCATGGTACAGGGATTGGCAACCAACGAGTCTTGTGATGTTTTTCTTCCAGGTGACAATCATCCTTATTGGTTGACCCAAACTGGCGAGGGACATTCAGTGCATTTCAGCGTGCCGAAGGATTGCAACTTAAAGGGAATGACATTATGTGTCATTTATTCATCAACCCCTGAAAACACAGCATCTGAATATCTTGTTAGTGTCTTAATGGTTAATTACACAAAGTGCACCATCCAGATATTCAAGCGAGACACAGTAACTTCCTTTAATGATGAAGATTGGCATGGCTTGATATTACATTTAGAGTCTGGTGACAAAGTGGAGATTTTTGTGACTTTTGGGCAAGGATTGGTGGTAAAGAAGACAGCTGTCTATCTAATGTATGATGAATCAATTGGCATGGAAATGGAGCCTTCTCCTAAGCCAAAGAAAGAGTCAAGGAAAAATGCCTTTGCAAAATTCATAAAGAAAATTGTAATGTGCAAAATTCAACTGGAGTAGAGGTTTCAACCAACTTTGACTTGCATGTCAAAGTCATAGTCTATGATTACCATACCATTTTCTTGGACAGAGGGGAGACTATCCTATGTAACACAAATACAAAAGAAGAAAAAATTAATATGGTTCCTAAAATCTTGTTAAAAGATCTTTTCCCATTGTGCTAGACCTCATGGTTTCTAGTTTCTAGACAAGGCATTATGCAATAGAATTGTAGGGAAGCATTCTAACTACAGTTTTAATCAACCAAATTTTGGTATTTATGTCGTTAGAATTTCTTAAATTATTTTCATCCTCGGCCTTTGATGAATGCAGATTTTACTAGGTTTTTATGTAGTTTTCTAGCTTGTTTTTAATAGAAAATATAATTTAGAAAGTGAAAACTGCACAAAAATATATAAATGTTCAATAAAATAAATTGTTGTCTTTAGTAATTCAAATTATGTGAATTTTATAGAATTCTGAGGTAATTTTATTAGTTTTGTAGGAGATTCTAAACTAAAAGTCTTGAGGATAAGGATTAAAGAAGAGAAAGTAGAAGAAAGTAGCAATTTTGGAGGCAAAGAGCAAAGAATAATGAAGCTAAGTGTTGGGCGTTATCACTATTTCTAAGGAATGTGATCATTTTAGAGCTTAAGTTCAGAAGTTAACCTGTGCGTTAACACTTTTTCCAATAATAGTAACCACGCCCATGAAGAGAGATTTTACGTTATCACTATTTCTAATAATAGTGATTGTTCCAGCGTTGGGGTGAGAGGAATAACTTGCGCGTGATAACTATTTTTCAATAAAGTGAATACGCATAAGTCTGAAAAGAGGCAACAAGCTACGTGATCACTATTTTTTAGGAAAATGATCACGCGCATGAGTAAAGAGCAAAACAAGCTACGCGTTGCTACTTTTTTCAATAAAATTGATCATTCCAGAGAGTATCTCAGCAAAACAAGCTGAGCGTTGTTACTTTTGTCAATAAAAGTGATTGTTCCGGAGAGCATTTCAGAAAAACAAGTTGCGTATGGCTCCTATTGTGAATAAAATTGATCACGTGCATGCTATTTGAGGCATTTCATCTCTGTGTTGCTACTATTATATACAAAAGTGGTTGTTCCAATTACGAAGACTACTAGAAAGATTTCTACGTGGTTACTTTATGTAATAAAAGTAACCACGCTAGAAAGGCAAAAAATTTTATAAATATGAGATTAGCTCAGAAACTTGGAATCTTTTTCTCACTTTTTCATTTCCACATCTTAGGAGAGTTAGAGAGGGAGATTGGAGGCAACTCCCAAGCTTTGAACCTTGAGGAATCAGGCTGGGGATTGGATTTATGAAGAAATTCCACAGCTCTACTTCTTCTACTCTTTCTCTCTCTTTTTCTTTTAGAAACATGTTCTGATCTCTTTTTATTATGAATTAATAGATCCGATTTTAATATTGTAAATTAATTGTGGATCTGGATTTTAAGATCCTGATTGTATTGAATGTTTAATTCTTTCCTTAATGCAATTCTTGAATTAGCTATTCAATTGAATTGAACCTAGAGAGATTTTCATCAATGGAAATTGAGTTAATTTTTCATATCTAAATTGAATGTCAAGGTTATAGATATCTTAGGGATAAGAATTCGTGATCTTGTGATCTCTTAATTTCTAATGTCTAATGCAATCTTTGACTGAATTACACCTAAAGAATTAAAGTAGTTTAGTTAGATATTAGGATCAATGAGGCAAGAAATTGTCCTTTGATTAATCTAGTGAAATTGATCATCAATCAATTAAGGAACTTAGAGATCAGATCTACTTCAGTTTTGCAATTGATCAAAAGGTGAAATCGGTCCTAACTTCATTCACATATAATTTCATTACTAATATAATTTCATTACTAAAATTCGTAACTCTATTTTGTTGTGATTTTCTTATTTCTACACTTTATTGCTTTTGTTTGCAAATGCTTAAAACACTCCAAAATTTGTTTGGCTCAACTAGTTATTAATTTGTGAAGTAGTAATTGGTAGAATTAATCCTTGAAGATGATACTTAGGACTCAAATGAATTCTAAATTTTATTACTGTAATACCTTAATTTTAATTTCAATTTAATAATAATTTTGCAAATTAGAATAACCAATTTTTCATAAAATACTTTGAAATAAAGAAAGGGTTATAAATTAATATCAAATGACTACTACAAGACTAGTTCAGTTACAATAATTTCAAAATAAAAGCTAAGTCCTATAGCAGTCCATCCATCCCTTCACTGAGTCCGGTGATAATCATCTTGATTACCTGAAAAATGAATGTAAAGTGAGTACTCTACACTACCTAAAAACACACAATCAACGTAGAACCTCACCACCGGAACCTTTCTAATACATTAAACAAATACAATCACAAGCAGCATTTCACATCCGTAAGTATAATTCATAAACTCATGCATATGCACGCCAGCCATATTCACTATAGCACTATGATCACAGATTTACACCATGAATGGTCGCCGGTTACCCCCACCTCACGGATACCACGTGGGCAGTCACGGGTCGCTCAGCAAAGATAGTAGTCAGAGGTCTAGTCAGGAAGAGAGTGTGTGGCCCGTGGTGTACCCGTTCTGCAGTCGGTGTCACCACCACTCCCTCTTCCCCAAGGTATTTCTACCGTTCTCATCTCCCACATCCCCCAGTGTATCGCTGAACCATTCACAGCACATTACAACGGCGCTAACAAGCCCATTCACACATATTTCATTCATGCATGCAATAGTAATGCTTACACACGGCACACAGCCCACATTCCATTTCACAGTACACAGCACGTAGCCTATAATTATCTTTCATATTACACGGCCCTTGAACCCACATTTTCAAAATATTCATTCAAATATATGGCACAAGGCCTTCGTTCATTCACAATATCATTAATTCGCCAATCAATGGCATTCCATCACACACTATCATCCTTACGAGGTCCAATTATTCTATCACACATCACATTGCATATCAATTTCCATCAAACACACAATTTCTGGTTGCGACACTCTCGCTACAGCGAGAGGTGTCTTGCTGCAGCGACGCTCTCTGTCACCACAGCAAAAATCTCAGACGAAATTGCACTTTGGTTTCTACATAATCTCGCTACAGCAAGACTGCACCCAGAAATGCACTCCAAACTGTCGCTTTCTCGCTATAGCAAGAAGGTGATAGTTCTGGTCCTTCATCCTAGGGCCCTCTCGCTACAGCGAGAACAGCCCAGTATCATGCCCTGCACTTAAGCATTTACCCTATCTCAGCCCAACCAGTCTTGCATACACACATATATATACACATATTCACAACATATATCTAAAAATACACACGCATATATATATATATATATACATATATATAATAATAATAATTAATATTACTAAAATTCAAGGCGTTACAATTACTACTACAACTACCTAGTATACTTGCTAGTTAGTGTTCTCTCAGCTTTGTAACAGCCTTGTATGGCGTTGATGTGCAACCATTTTTGCATCTATTTATTTTCAGAAAATATTTGGGTGATTCCTTTAATTAAGATTGGCGCCCTCTTGCAGCTGGGGCAATTTCTATAACTAAATATAAAGATGATTTTAAAGTTCATTACTACATAATGTCTTTGGGTATTATTAATTTATTGTAGTATCATGTGTGAAATTGAAAAGATTAAAGAATTGGAAATATAAACATATTTTGATTTTGCAAGGGAAATTTTCTGATGTGAATTGTCTTGCTTGCACACAGGTGGATGTTTCTAATTTATAGCAGATAAAGTTCAATCATATGCATGAAGTGTATTAGCTGTTCTTAACTCTTGCTTAGATATATGATTTGATCTCTGCAGTTGGGTATTCATATTTCATTTAGTACGACACAGTAACATATTGTAATTAATTTGCTCTTACATGCATCCAAATAAAGCTTTATGTTTGAATGATAAAACATTCAGTGGCAGGGATTGACGCTTCCGTTTGATTCTGACAGAGCATCAGAAACACAAGTGAGAAGGGGCAGTATGTTGTTTGACATATCATTTTCTTTCTGTTAGTCTTATTTTAAGTAGTATCTCTATGGATTTTGAATTATAACATTGGTGGCTTGATATTTTCTTTTTCTTTTCACCTTCGCCGTGGTGACGAAAAGTAGAAGCTTTTTTTCTCCTCCCTAGAATGTTCTGGTCATTTTTTTCTCTCCTCTTATTCTCTGAAGTCTCAGCAGGTGTTCTAAGATGCAATCCAATTACCTTTAATCTCAGAGCCATGTGCATCTAGAGTTAATTGTACAATTGAGTCTCCAGTGAAGTAGTTCCCATTTTTCCCATGTTCAAATTGTTACCTTCCTTGTGGCTTTATGAATTTCAGCTTGAGTATAGAGTATAGCTCTGTATTGCCATGCATTGAGGGATATCAAGATGGCTAAACATTTAGCGTGATGTGAAGTTAAATTCTGTGGATTGAGGTTAGTTTTTGTGAAGCCAACTGTGCCTTGTTTAGGTGATTAACATGCTCAATCTCTTATAACTTGGAATCTGACAATGAGTATATTAATATTTCACTTGAGATATTAAAATTTTAAAACTCCATTCGATATAATATGACAATTAATGTTAATGGGGGGTTTTTGGCAACTTGTAATTTTTGTTGGGAGTAGAAAATCTGTCATCTCATGGCTTGTTGGGGAAATTTAATTTGTGAAAGAGAACTTTGACCAAGAGTAAATGATACGGGTTTGGCAGAATTTAAGACATTTATGTTTAGGTATCAGATTAATGTAAATTTAGGTATTTAACATATTGAACTGTGTTATGAACTGATTAACAATGATGTTGCAATGCAAAATCTTATGACAAACACATGCAGCAAAAACCAATCAGAGATGGGGTCACCACCATTAGGAAAGAGAAACAATGGGGGAACTTTCACGTTTGGCAGTCCTTGATGACCAAATCTAAAATTCAGTGATATAAATGATGTCTTGAACAAACTTATACATGATCTAACTTCGGTATAAGCGGGAATAAAATCAGCATATGGAAGGTGAAAAGAACTTAAAAATGGGTATAGAAGCCGTAATAGTATGTGAACTAACATGAGTAACACCAACTTGAATAGAGTAAGAAGAACAATAATAAGGGCATAATTGGAGGTATCTTAGAAGTTGATAAGTCTGTATTTTAAAGTATTTTTATAAGTTATTTTTATATGTTTGATCTTTATTTGATGAAGATTTTTTATTAATTTATTCGTTAATTATGTAAATTATCACAAATCACTCATTAATAAATTAAGGAAATATTTTTTGTCGCAATTGAAGAAAATTTGATAAAAAGAATGGTCACACACATCAAGAAGCACGACCTTGCTTATCAACCAGCCTAAACGATAAGCACGGTTGTACTCCACTTTTGGTGCAATCAACTTGGAGATTTTCAAGGACTTGAAAGAGTGAATTTAAAATTTAGAATTCAAATTTGAATCTTTAATTTAACTTTAGTTAACAAAAATCAGATCTTCCTCTCTTGATATGTCATCTCTTTGAAGAGACAAACCATATCTTTAGGAGAAAAACCATCATATTTTGTAGATTTTATGCTTATATAAAGAGGTCACACACATTTGAAGAAGCATCTTTTTCTCTTGACAACACCTTTTCTCTCGAAGACATTTGGACTTAGATACTTTTGCCTAGTCGAATTGTGACAACTTTGAGAACCATTTGAGAGTGAAGATCATTAATGAAGACATGGGATATTGTTCCAAAGTTGGAGCAAGTGTCAAGAGCATATCTTGGGGACAAGAACTCTTTTCATCTCTTTTCCTTTAGGATTCCTTTAATTTCTGTATTCTATTTGAATGACTATGGGTTTCTTTACAATTATTTTTGTTGTTTATTTTATTATGAATAGCTAAATCCATAACTTTAGAATTATGGTAGATCCTTTCTACGGTTTATGCTATACTTTTGTTTGATGATAATTGTGATTTTTCTACTTGATTGATTTTTATCCTACTAACCATGAACTCTACATCACGATTTCTAACAATTTTTTTTCAACATGATCATACAACATATAACCATATTCATCCTGACCATAGCCATTGAAGATGCATTGCCTAGTCTTTACATTCAACTTGAATCTTGCATCCTTTAGAATATGCATAAAACTCTTGCAACCAAAGACTAGCAAATGATCATACATAACATTTTCAACAAACCAAATTTTGTTTGGCACCTCAGTATTCAAAGTAACTATAAGACTAAGAATAATAACATGCAACACTATGTAGAGTGCCTCACCTTAAAAATGCTTAGGCAATCTTGCTTCGAAAGACATATACCTAACTTTTTCAATCAAAGTCTTGTTTATTCTCTCTACTAAATCATTCAACTAAGGAGTTTTAGAAGAAGTCTTTTTATGTTTCATACCATGTTGTTTGCAATAAAAATCAAAAGGTTCATAATACTGACCACTATTGTCAATACAAAGGCATTTAAGCTTCTTGTCTGACTACCTCTCAACCAAAGCCTAAAACTACGGAGAATTGATTCAACCACTTCCAAGAGCTTTAGGAGGCATTTGTGGTATTCACAAGTGGCTCCAACACAGTCAATAAGAAATAAAGAGATAAGACAATACCCCTATAGAGAAATTAGGTTTTAAAAGGAACTTTGTAATGGAGGAAATCAAAAGAGAAGGTAGAATAGAGAAGGAATTTTATGAAACAATTGAGCCAATTAATGGAATATAAAAGTGTCCTCCATTATAGCAAAAACACGATTACAGAAGCAGCATTCAATGGAGACAAGCAAAAAGGAAAATAACAGAATTACAGCTAAAAATATGATGAAACAAGAGAACGATTCTGGGAGAGCACAACTAATTCCTTCCACACCTCTCTCTCTCTCTCTCTCTCTTTAACAACTCATTAACTATTACTCCTTCAGCCAATGAAAATCCTTCAACCTTGTGTTAGTTATTTTGAGCCGAGAACCTCTCCTCACCCACTTTGTTCCCTTGCTTACATGCTCTTCACCTTCATCCTTGGCTATTATCTTGTTGCCCCTTCTCTTATTGTTACAATACCTCTCCTTTTAAAATTAGCCTTGTCCTCAAGGTTAAGATCAGGAAAAATTTGGTGCAATGTTGTTAAATCTTCTCATGTGGCTTGATCATCTTCAAATCCTTGCCATTGAATTAACTTTTGCTGCACTTACTGTTAGCCTCGACTAACAACCCTCTCCTGTAAAATCTTAGCTAGTTGAATTAATGGTTGAACTTCATTATCAGTAAATGGAAGTGGAACATAAGGCTAAGAATGCACTCCTTTGCATGGTTTGAGTTGTAAAACATAAAATACTAGATAAATTTTGGTTCTAGGAGGAAGTAGTAGTTTATAAGCAACTAAGACAATTCTTTCAATAACTGGAAATGGTCCAAAGTACCTTAGGCTGAGTTTTTTTTTCTTAAAACCACTAAGTGTTGTCTACAGGGTTGTAATTTCACCAAAACTGAATCACTGATCTTAAATTCCAATTATCTACATTTCTGATCTGTATACTTCTTCATGTATGCTTAAGCCTTGATTAAATTATGTTTCAGCTTGTTAATTGTGATATCTCTATTAAAGAGTTGCTCTCTAATTGATTCAAAATCATTGTGATTAGTTGTGTACCTTATCAAGCGAGGAGGGTCTCTACCATAAACTATCATAAAAGGTGTCATGTCACTGCTATTGTGGAAGGCAATGTTGTACCAAAACTTTGCCCAAGGTAAAAATTTAGCTCAACCCTTAGGAGAGTTATGAGAGAAACATTTGAGGTACATTTCTAGACACTTGTTGAGGGCCTTGGATTAATCATCAGCTTGTGGATGGTATGCAATAGTGAGGTTCATTGTAACAAATGCTGCCAAAAATGACTAGTGAAGACCTTGTCTCTGTCAGACAATTGTCTTGGTAAAGCGATGAAACTTAACCACATTTTTTACAAATATCTCAACCATTTACTTGCTAGTGTAGTAAGCCTTCACAAAAAAGAAATGAGCATACTTGAATAATCTATCAATCATCACAAGAATCACTATGAAATCATTAGAAGGTGGAAGTATTGTTATAAAATGCATTGCTAAATCTTTTCAAATCTGCATAGAAATGGGAAGGGGCTATAATAAACCAACTGGTAGTGTAGTTTCACTTTTGACTTGTTGACAAACTAGACATTTTTGCATAAATCCTTAACATCCTTCTACATACCTTGCCAAAAGAATTGAGCACTAATTCTAGCCAAGGTCCTAGCAACACCAGCATGTCCACCTAGCAGGGAAGTATGAAATTCATGCAAAATCTACTTTACCAGGTCATGACTAGCAGGAATCACTAACCTATCTTTTCAATACAACAGTTGATACAGGATTGAGTAATTAGGATCCAATGCCTTGTTATGCAAGCATAAGTCCTTAATAGACTATAACTCAAGATCAGCTTGTATTGCTTCCTTCAATACTTGAGTAATCTGCAATTTTGGTTCTAACCAAGCCATCAAAAATGATCTAGAGAGGGAGTTTGTAGCTAAATTCTCCTTGCCAAGTTTGTATTTAATAAAGAAATCATACCTTAATAGTTTATGCAACTATTGATGTTGCTCAAGGGTCTAGATAGCCTGATCAATGAGTAATTTTAAGCTTATTTGGTTATTCTTGATCACAAATCTATGCCCAAGTAAATAATGTCTAAACTTAGCAACAAACTTTGTAATAGCACAGAATTCCTTCCTGTATGCTAACTGCCTTTGTATTCTAGGAGTGAGTTTCTTAGAGAAGAAGACTAGTGAGTGATGATCTTGGCTCAGCACAACACTAATTCCTATACCCGAGGCATCAGTCTCCAATGTAAACACCTTTAAAAAACTAGGTAGTACTAATACTAGAGCTTTAGTAATTGCAGATTTAAGATTCTCAAAGGCAGAAGTGGTTTGCTCAGTCCAATTAAACTTTCTTTCTTCAACAAGTTAGATAGAGGTGCTGCTATGGATGCATAACCTTTAATAAATTTCCTATAGTATCTAGTGAGTCCTAAGAAACCCCTTAATTGCTTTAGATTTGTGGGACAAGGCCAATTTAGGATAGCTTGAACTTTTCCCTGATCCATTACTACTTCACTTGTTGATACTGTATGACCTAAGTAGTCTACCTGTTGCAATCCAAATGAGCATTTGGAGAGCTTAGCATATAGCTTATGTTGTTGAAGGACATTTATTACCATTTCTAAATGTTGTAAGTAAGCTAGCCATGTGAGATGAGAATATCATCAAAGAACACTAGGACAAACTTCCATAAGTAATTTTGAAAACTTTCATTCATCAAACAGTGAAATGTAGCGAAGGCATTTATGAGCCCAAATGGCATAACAAGCCATTCATAGTACCCTTGGTGTTTTTTTAAGGTCGTCTTGTGTCTATCCTCTTCATTCACTAGGATTTGGTGATAGCCAGATCTTAAATCTAGCTTAGACAAATAGTTGGCTTCATGCAGCTTATCAATTAACTCATCAACAGTTAGAATAGGGAACTTTCCATTGATTATAATGGCATTTAATGCTCTATAATCCATGCAGAATCTCCATGTATCATCCTTCTTTTTGACAAGAATGATTGGAAAGGAAAAAGGGTTAGTGCCTTCGTTTAGCATGTCAGCTACCATCACTTCTATCTAATCCTTCCTGCTATATGGATATTTATAAGGCCATACTTTCACTGGCCCAGCTCCTTCTACTAATGGTATAGAATGATTTTGTGAACTGTTTGGAGGTAACCCAGAGGGAACACCAAAAATTGACCTATATGTATACAGTAGCATAGCTAGTTTAGGCTCCATATCAATTGGAAAATCTATAAGTTGATCCTATAGACCATCAAACTACGAGAATTGTAGTGTGAATAACTTAGCAATAGTATGAGTATGTTGCAATCTTCTTATATGGTTAAACTGAGTAGGTTATGGCAATGAAGGTTTATTGATAAGTTTGTAATTAAGCCCTCTTTTATAGCCCATATATTCATGTTTGGCCTTTATTTTATTTGAGTTTTATAGTTATTTATATGTTAATGGAGCAGCTTAGTATAAAGAGGGCACAAGTAGACTTTGGGTGCATTTTGGGCCCAAACTGATGAAAGATTAGAGCTTCACAGCAGTTAACACGCTTGCATCCTTTTAACAAGCATGGGGGTGCTTCGAGTCCATGCATGGTCATGCTTAAGGCCTTGCACGGCCGTGCTTATCTGTGGAAAGCCCAATTATGAAGAGCTTTAGGATTTTCAAACTCGATAAAAGAGAGACCTCAAGTATCCTATTGGGAGACCGTTTACATCTTGTCTTTTGCTTTTTGATACACCTCTCATGTCGTCTCTCTTATACGAGATCTTTGGCATACTTTTGATGGGAGTTGGAGCTTCAAACGATCCTACTTGAAGATCGAGAATGTATCTCATTCTAGTTTGCTTTTCTCCATGGCTTTGTTTATGATTGTTCTAGTTCTTTCCTTTAGCATGAGTAACTAAGTCCATAATTATGGCTATAGAAATTCTTGTTTATAAATTTATAAGATTTTGATATTTCAATCTAAATTTAATTTTTATTCGTGATTAAATTTTATTCTATTGCGCTTCTTTGTTAATCCTAATTAGTTATATTATCAGGTGACTGTACCTCAGTTAGTTAATAGATCTATAGGATAAAATGAGACAAAGGATTAAGTGGACCAAACTAATTTTTCTCTTCCAATCGTTATTAAATTAACAAGTTTATAGGTGATTTATGCTTTCTTAAATTGATTTAGAGAAAAAAAATATTAGTATTGCATGACCATTAGGGATGTTAATTTAGAGAAAAGAATATTTGTATTGCATGACTATTGAGTATTAATAGTATTTGTATGAATGATTGGTAATCACAAGAAAATCAAATTTAGAATTAAATAGAAGAGTAACATAAAGGATTGAATCAGTAAATTCATATGTCCTAGATTCCTCTCCGATAAGTTCAACTAAGACGTGCATCATGTTTTTTATTCTACTTTTTAAATTGATTTTATAGATTCTTGTTTTAATTAATCTCATATCTTTGAAGCTCAAACAATTGAATAGGAAAATTCTTAGTAATTGAAAATCAATTCTTGTGAGACAATATTTTGGAAAATTAATTTAGGAACCTTTTATTACTTCTCAACGGGTACACTTGTGCACCAAATATTTATTTTCATGCAAGGTAATGAATTGATTACCTAAGTAGAATTTCAATGTCAGGGTACTATAATCAAAAAGATGTGGTCCAATTGTTGATAGCCATGTTGCACGTAACACCAAGTCAAGTCCAGAAACTGGGAGTAAGTATACTAGTAGCTTCAATGTATGGCCTTGAATTTTTACCTCCAAATCTCGAATGAGTCCTACTACCAATGAATTCTCATTCCTAACCGAAACCTGTAAATTGGGAATTGGTTCTACAAGAAGCATCAAATATTGAGCCAATCTAGGCAGTAGAAAATTATCTGAGCTCCCACTGTCTAATAGTATTTGGACTCCTAACACATTAATTGACCCTTGAAATTTCATTGTGCTCAGTCCTGAAGTGCCTTTTAGTGCATTGTAGGATAGATGATGATCTTAAGGTGGTATTTCTACAATCACTTCTACTTTATTCGGAGGATCAGGTTGTAACTCAAGTTCATCCTCCTCCTCCCATTGTAGGACAAAATACTGCTTATTAGCACATCTGTGGCTAGGAGAGAACTTGTCATCACAAGTAAAACAAAGGCCTTTATCTCTTCTTAATTGCATTTCTGTTGATGTTAACTTTTTGACATTGGTTGGTTTGGAATTAGGAGAAGGTAACAATGGAGGTAGACTAGTGGATTTTAAGGACTGAGAGGTGGTTTGGTTTGTGTTTATGGCTTGTGTTTTGGATGAGAAAGTTGAGGTGAATGTTCTGGATTTAGGGACATATTTTTCTTCATATAATTTGGCCAATGAAACAATTTTAAGGAGTGAAGTTGGTGCTTAAGCAATAACATCCCTTCAAATGTGAAGTCTTAATCCTCCTACAAACCAATCTAATAAGGCTTTCTGAGTGATCCCTTGAACACAGTTAGCTAGTGCTGTGAATTGTACATAATAAGCATGGACTGAGCTAGATTGAGTGAGCTTGAACAACTGAGATCTTAGACATTCATATGGAGAGGGATCAAATTCTATCTCTAAGGCCCTTATGAAGGTAGTCCAAGAATAAAATGGATTGTCATGAGTGATCATTCAATACTAGGGAACCACATCCTTATCAAGATGTATTGAAGCAATAATCAAACACTGATTGTCCAGGGTTCTGTAATAGCTAAAGAATTGTTCAGCCTTAAAAATTCACATCAGAGCCATCAAACCTAGGAAATCAAGTTTCACGCTTCTAACCTAGAATGGTTGATTGTTCTGATTGCTAGAAGAGCTCACATTTTCACCAGATTTCTACTTGAGTGACAACTCCAATGTCATTTCTAGAGTTTCAAATTGAACAGTATACTCCTTATTATGAGATTCTATTATTTTGAGAATCCTTTTGACATATGCCACGAGCTCCTTCATGTGTGTGTTCTCGGCCATGAAGTGATGAAAACACCAATGTAATAGAGGAAATAAAAAGAAAAGGTAGAATAGAGAAGGAATTTAATGAAATAGTTGAGGCAATTAATGGAATATAAAAGTGTCCTTCGTTATAGCACAAACACAATAGAGAAGCAGCATTCAATGGAGACAAGCAAAAAGAGAAATAATAGAATTATAACAAAGACAATGATGAAAAAAAGAGAAAGATTTGAAGAGAGAATAGATCACAATTAATTCCTTCCACACCCTTCTCTCTCCTCAAACAACTCATTAAATATTACTCTTTCAGCTAATGAAAATCCTTCAATCTTGTGTTAGTTATTTTAGATCGAGAGCTTCTCCTCACCCACTTTATTTCTTTGCTCACGTGCTATTCTCCCTCATCCTTGGTTAATACCTCTTTTGCCTCTTCTCTTATTGTTACAAACTCATAAGAAAATTTAAAGATTAAAATTTTTATTTTTATTTTTTAACACATAACACTCAAATCTATTGAAGGAAGCATCTAATTTCACATTCACAACCTTAAAATACACTGTTACAAATATTCTCAAATTTGAAACAAGAGAAATAAGGATAAGAAAATAGGAAACTTATCTTTTAAGTTGGTTGTCAATGGGTACAAAAACGGTGAAAATATTTTAAAAAACTAAAGAGTAGATGTAATAAAATTGGCTTAAATGGAGAGAGGAATAAGGAAACGAAGGGGGTGGATGCTCACTCCCTTTTCTACCCACTATTTTTACTTTTATTGAATGTAACATTTTAATTATTATTGTTATTATAAAACGGTGCGTGTCATTGCGTTTGATGATGGACCCATTCTCAAATCCATGAAGGTGTCCCTTTGCTTTCAAGTTGAAACACGTTAATTGATCAAGACAAAAACATAAAACAATAGGTTTAAATATTTTTTTTTCCTTATATTTTAGGGAATTTTATTTTATTTTCATTTTCATTTTTTTATAAATTTTTTCTTCGAATAAAACTAAAAATTATCTAATGTGAAGTCAAAAGCGTGTTTAAGCCAAAACAAAAAGTTGGTGGCAGCAAAGGTATAACAAAAAGGCAGAACTAGAAGACCAGTTCGATGACACATCTGTGTAATTTGCATTTTGGCTGTCTTCTAACCGTTGACTTTATTCTCATCATTCATCAACAATGTCTGCTTCATCCTCAAATCCAATATGGATATACGACGTGTTCCTCAACTTCAGAGGAGAAGATACACGTAGAACCATAGTTTCTCATCTCTACAATGCACTCTTAAATGCTGGAGTCAACACTTTCATGGACGATCACAAGCTTCCAAAGGGAACAGAGTTGCAACCAGAACTACTCCAAGTAATAGAAGGGTCTCATATATCAATCGTTGTTCTCTCCAAAGGTTATGTTCGGTCTGCGTGGTGTCTTAATGAACTTGAACAAATCATGCAGTGTCGTGCCACTTATGGACAAGTGGTTCTGCCTATATTTTACGATGTTGACCCTTCTGATGTGCGTCATCAAAAGGGTGCTTTTGGAGACGCTTTGGAAGCTTTTCCGCCAAAAAGATACGAAGGGAGCGCCATGAAATATGTGTTGTCTAGTTGGAGGAGTGCACTCACTGGAGTTGCAAATTTGTGTGGTTGGGATTTAAGGAATTATAGGTAAGTCAACACTTTCCAGTTTATTCTTTTATTTGAGAATGAAACATGTTTTAGCCTTGTAATCTTTCTCCTAACTCAAGTTCCTTCGCTCGATTTCGTTATCTATTTATCCATTTGCTTGTGACTGAAAATTAGTCGTTTAAGGTTCTGACACAAAAACTAAAAAATCTATTTAATTATCTTGTTTTTGTTAAAAATATTATGGAATTTTTATCATATCCATTTTGAAATATGTTTATGCAATAAATGAAGAGAGAGAAGATAGAAAATGGATTTTGAAATAATAATTATCTTAAGGGTAAATTTGACTATTATTTTGAGGGAAAAAATTAGCTAGAAAGACTATTTTTCAGAAACAGATGAAGTATCTATTATAAGAGCTCTTGAGATTCTGCCTAAACTACTTCAACTTCTATCATTTAGTCACATTAGCAAATTTGGCACATTCCTGCTCTTTGGACTCATCTTTTTCGCTTTCTTTGTAACTAATATTAACCTTATGTATGGATGTAAATTAAGGACTATAATTGATAATTAATGTCATTATATTAGTTTATAATGATTAATCAATTGTCTCAATTTACTATTTGTTGAGTCATTAATTTTGGACAAGTTATTATCTTTAGCCCTGTTTTTATTCAACAATTTTTCAGCATTATCACTTTTACGAATTGTTTTTATACTTGTTTTAAAATTTCAGTTTCAATTTATTATTATTGAAGGAGTGAAGGTGACTTGGTGAAAGAAATTGTTAGGATCGTTCTGAGCAAACTAGACAACACGTTATTGTCTATAACAGAATTTCCGGTTGGATTAGAAGCCCGTACACAACAAGTGATTGAATTCATTGAAAATCAATCAAACAAAGTCTGCATAGTAGGGATCTGGGGAATGGGAGGGTCGGGTAAAACAACCACAGCCAAAGCTATCTACAACCAAATTCATCGTGATTTTGAGGATAGAAGTTTCATTGAAAATATTAGAGAAGTCTGTGAAAAGGATGGTAAAGGTCATACTCATTTACAAGAACAACTTCTTGCAGATGTCCTGATGACAAAGATAAAGATACATAGCATCGGAATGGGCACAACTATAATTGAGAAAAGACTTTGTAGAAAAAGGTTACTTGTTGTACTTGATGATGTGTCTGAGTTTGAGCAATTACAAGCTCTATGTGGAAACCGTAGATGGATTGGTGAAGGAAGTGTAATAATTGTTACAACTAGAGATGTACGATTGCTTAATGTACTTCAAGTTGACTGTGTTTATCAAATGGAGGAAATGAACAAAAATGAATCCCTCGAGCTTTTTAGTTGGCATGCTTTCATGGAAGCAAATCCAAGAGAAGAGTTTGTGGAACTCTCAAGAAATGTTGTTGCTTACTGTGGAGGACTACCACTCGCTCTTGAAGTTCTTGGTGCTTATTTATACCAAAGGACAAAGAAAGAGTGGAACAGTGTATTGTCAAAACTAGAAATAATTCCCAATGATCGAGTTCAAGAGAAATTAAGAATAAGCTTTGATGGTTTACGCGATCAAATGGAAAAGGATATATTTCTTGACATATGTTGCTTCTTTATTGGTAAAGACAGAGCCTATGTCACAGAGATACTAAATGGATGTGGACTGCGTGCTGATATTGGAATAACAGTTCTTATAGAGCGTAGCCTCATAAAAGTTGAAAAGAACAACAAACTGGGAGTGCATGATTTGCTACGAGACACGGGAAGAGAGATTATTCGTGAAACTTCAGCAAGAGAACCTGGGAAGCGCAGCCGGTTGTGGTTTCATGAGGATGTACTTGATGTATTGACAAAGAACAATGTAAGAACATTCTTTATATACGATTTTGAAACTTCTCTTGAAAATATTTCCTTTTTCATATTCAATACATGTGTAGCTAGGTTGAGCTGTAAGTGTCACTTTCTAGAGAGCGCTCAATAGACTTCCATGGTTATTTTTATCTTCTCTTTGCATCACAGGGGACAGAAGCTGTTGAGGGATTGGCTCTGAAGTTGCATTTAACCAGCCGAGATTGCTTTAAAGTTAATGCTTTTGAGGAAATGAGGAGATTGAGACTGTTGCAACTTGATCATGTACAACTCACTGGAGATTATGGATATCTTTCTAAGAAACTAAGGTGGATTTATTGGCAAGGATTTCCTTTAAAACACCTACCTAAAAACTTTTGTCTGGAAAATGTAATTGCAATCGATGTAAAACACAGTAATCTTAAACTACTCTGGAAAGAACCCCAGGTATATCTCACATGTCGTTTCTTTTGAAATTCATTGCTTAATTAAATTAGTAATTGCTTCAAGATACCACTATTTCATTTTTCCATTTTCTTCTCTAATTTTTTTGTCAAAAAAACTATTTTTGTAGGTTCTGGGCTGGCTAAAAATACTCAATCTTAGTCATTCCAAGTACTTGACAGAAACCCCTGACTTTTCAAAAATGCCAAATCTTGAAAAACTCATTCTCAAAGATTGTCCAAGTTTGTGCAAGGTACACCAGTCCATTGGAGATCTCCACAATCTTCATCTAATAAATTTGAAGGACTGTACGAAATTAAGCAATCTCCCAAGAGTGACTTATAAGTTGAAATCTGTGAAAACTCTCATCCTTTCTGGCTGTTTAAAGATTGACAAATTAGAAGAAGATATAGTGCAGATGGAATCCTTGACAACTCTAATCGCAGAAAATATTGCTGTGAAACGTGTGCCATTTTCCATAGTAAGATCAAAAAGCATTGGATACATATCCCTATGTGGATTTGAAGGATTATCACGCAATGTTTTTCCTTCTATCATTTGGTCTTGGATGTCACCAACAATGAATCCGCTATCTCATATTCAACCGTTTAGTGGCATATCATCATCTCTAGTTTCCATGGATGTGCAGAATAATAATATGGGTGATATAGCACCAATTCTTAGTAGCCTTTCAAATCTGCGAAGTGTTTTGATGCTATGTGAAACAGAATTTCAACTATCCAAACAATTAAGAACAATTTTGGATGATGTATATGGTGTAAATTTTACTGAATTAGAAATAACATCATATTCATCACAAATTTCAAATCACTCCTTGAGGTCTTACTTGATTGGAATTGGAAGTTACCAAGAAGTCTTCAACGCTCTCAGTAAAAGCATATCTGAGGTTCCTTCTCTTTTTCTCAATCTATTTACCTTTACTACTATTCAATTTTGCTATTAATGAACATGAAATATCTAAAGGAAACTTCAATAATTTCCTTCTTTTTGAACCTTTCACTTCTATAATTACATTGCTTCATTTAAAATTTCAGTATTTTAATATGCAGCAAGCCAAGTTATCATGCTTGTATTAATCACTGGGAAATTGATTTCCACTTTGTTCTTGCTACACTTGCTTCATATTTGTTATGTTTCCATTGATCATAAAAAATAATTGAAATATAAGCTGAAAGTCCTGTATGGCATAAACCAGCATGAATCCTAATAATGATCTGCTGCTGATGGATACGCAACAAAACTGTTAACCAGATTTTCTTACTAATGACATATATGCTTTTCTTTAT
Source organism: Abrus pulchellus subsp. cantoniensis (assembly GCA_024086825.1). Taxonomy (NCBI): domain Eukaryota; kingdom Viridiplantae; phylum Streptophyta; class Magnoliopsida; order Fabales; family Fabaceae; genus Abrus; species Abrus pulchellus. The sequence goes on from CM044056.1 coordinate 22,599,517, forward strand.
TATGTGGTATGTTGTTATTTTTTTTAAATGCTCTTTTTTGTAATTTGGAATGAAAAAATAGTGGTCGAAGAAGTCCATTTGAATTGTACGACTGACCAAGGTTTTTTGGCTCATGGTACAGGGATTGGCAACCAACGAGTCTTGTGATGTTTTTCTCCCAGGTGACAATGATCCTTACTGGTTGACCCATACAGGTGATGGAAATTCAGTGTATTTCAGCGTGCCTAAGGATTGTCACTTGAAGGGAATGACTTTGTGTGTCATTTATTCATCAACCCCTGAAAACACAGCATCTGAATATCTTATTAGTGTCATAATGGTTAATTACACAAAGTGCACCATCCAGATATATAAGAGAGACACAGTAATTTCCTTTAATGATGAAGATTGGCAGGGCTTAATATCACATCTAGGATCTGGTGACAAAGTGGAGATTTTTGTGACTTTTGGGAAAGGATTGGAAGTAAAGAGAACAACTGTCTATCTAATGTATGATGTATCAATTTACAAACTAGCAGAGCCTTCTGCTAAGCCAAAGAAAGATGACATGGAAATGGAGACTTCTCCTAAGCCAAAGAAAAATGACATGGAAATGGAGACTTCTCCTAAGCCCAAGAAAAAAACCATAGCAAGATTCCTAAAGAAAATTGTGATGTGTAAGATTCAGCTGCAGTAGAGGTTTCAACCAACTTTGACTGGGCATGCCAAAGTCCTAGTCTAGGATTCCCATACTATTTCTTTGAGAGAGGGGAGACTATCCTATGTTACACATATAAAGGAAAAATTCATTAATGTAGTTCATTAAATCTTAATTAAGAGTTTATTTTACTTTGTTCTAGACCTCATGGTTTCTAGACAAGGCATAATGCAATAATACGGTAGGAAAATATTTGTTGGATTACAGGGTATTCTAACCACAATTTTAATCAACCAACTTTGGATATTCATAAGTTGGAATATATGAAATCATTTTCATCTTGCATAGCATTGATGTGCAGAACATTTCTTGCGTTTATTTAGTTTCAGAAAATATTAGGGTAAAACCTTTAATTAAGATTGGTCCCCTCTTTGTGCTGGGGAAATTGCTATACCAAAAAAGAAATATGATATTAAATTGTATAGAGAATGGTTGCTGGGCATCATTAATGCATTGTAGTATTATCTGTGTGAAAATGAAAAGATGGAAGAATTGGAAATATAAAAATAATTTGATTTGGCAAGGGAAATTTTCACGCGTGAATCGTCAGTTATGTTTGCACATTGGTGGATGACGATGTATCTATTTTTTAGCAGATGAAGGTCAATCATTTGCATGATTTGTATTAAATCGACTATTTCCTAACTCTTGCTTACATGTGAGATTTTATCTCTTCAGTATAGTAATTTATTTTAATGAATGCTCTTTTATATACATCCAAATACAACTTCAGTTTGAAAGATGAACCATGCAGGGGCATGGATTGACCCTCGAGTTTGATTCTGCCAGAGCAATAGAGATACAAGGGATAGTTTGTTGTTTAATATATCATTTTCTTTGTTAGTCTTAGTTTAAAAAATATCTATTTGGATTTTTGGATTATGACATTTGTGGCTTGATTTTTTCTTTTCTCTTTTCCCCTCCAACATTGGGACAGAGAGTAGCAGTTCTTTCCTCCTCCCTGTAATGCTCTGGTCAATTTTTTTCTCTCCTCTTATTCTCTGAAGTCTCAGCAGATGTTCAAAGAAGCAATCCAATTCCCTTTAATCTCAGAGCCACTTGCGTGTAGAGTTAATTGTACAATTGAGTCTCTTGTTCAGTAATTCCTATTTTTCCCAAGTTCTGATTGTGACCTCCTTGTGGCTCTAGGAATTTCAGCTTGAGTATCGTATATAGCTCTGTACTATACTAAGGTGCATATCCAAACAAATAGAGAGCAGTAAACTTAGTCCAATAAAGCAATAATCAGGTGAATGTCCACAGAAAGAACCAAAGAAAAGGCCTTTCGTAAGATTCATAAACAAAATTGTAACGTATAAATTCAACTGGAGTAGAGGTTTAGACAATTTTGGCTGGACATGCCAAAGTCTATCTTGGATTCCCAAATTTTTTTCTTTGGATAACAGATATTCTATCTACAATTTTGATCAACCAACTTTGGGTATTCATGAGGTTTGAATTTCTGAAATCACTTTCTCCTCGCAGAGCATTGATGGGCAGCACATGCCTTTATTTTTACAGAAAATATTTGGGTAATACCTTAAATTAAGGTTGGTACCCTCTTGCTACTGGGGTAATCGCTATAGCTAAATATAAACTTGATATTAAAGTGTATGACTAGAAAGGGTCGGTGGGTATTATTAATTTATTGTAGTAGTATGTCTGAAATTGAAAAGATGGAAGAATTGGAAATACAAATATCTGTGTGAATAGTCATGTTTGCACAAAGGTGGGTGTATCCAATTTTAGCAGATATAGGTCAATGATTTCCATGAAGTGCATTTTAACTATTATTTCCTAACTACAGCTTATGTCTATGATTTTACATATACAGTTGGATATTGGCGTATGCTTTTTCCTTGCAAACTCAATTGACCATGTTGACTGACTGATATGCATAGTTTCATTGATTATATTAAATTTGATAAGAGGAACGAAGAGGAAGTCTCAGAAGGCATTGATATGTATTCACACAATTAGCTAAACTACCATTTACACAACATACAACGGTCAAAATCTTACACCCTAATATTTTACGCAACTCAAACAAAAATCTTCTTCTACACCAATTTCTATTATGATAAGTTTTGATTTGAAATTTAAATTTCCAATTCTGTCCTCTTCTTAATGCTTCTTGGTGACCAGGTTATCCCGAAAATATAAATTCAATTTATATGAATCTTTCAAGTATTGAACACTAATTATTTCTAAAATAAATAAATTCGAGTTTTAATAGTGTTACTACAAATTTTCGGTAGAAAAGTAAATTTTAAGTGATGCTATATCTTTATAAAACAGTGTATTCCCAAGTTCATTTTCATTATAATTGTTTAAAAACCAAATCACTACACAGACTGGAAAAAAAAAATGTAATTTTGAAAGATAAGATACAAGGAACACAAAGGAAGATGAGTGGTTTTGGTACTAGATAACAGAATAATTTCGGAAGTGTTATTTAGGAATCAGAATAAACCTTAAAACATTTGATAAAAAAATTAGTCCCATACATTAAACGTTTTCATTTTTACTCTTAAATGAAAAATAATACATTTTAATCTCTGAAAAAAATTAGAAATTGGTTTATACCAAAAGATCAAAGTTGTAATGATGTCAAAATTTGCTAAGTATGTTAATATGCTTTCTTACATTATGCCGTTTCAGAAGTCTTAAGGATGGATTTAATATTCTGGTTTGATAAGAAATGAAAAAAGAGGTCTAAGCAGGGATTTATATATATTACTATTTACACAACTTATGACAGTCAACCATATATACAATTCATAATAAGATGGTTGTTATAAGTCCGGACGCCAGGAAACTGCAAACATAATTTAAATCAAACAACTTTGGCCACGCTTGCAGAATACAGCACCTTGCTGCATTGCTGAACAAACAAAACTACCACACTGTTGTTAACTTGTTACTTAATCTACCGTTAATCTACCTTGTAGGCCCAACCGTGTTTGTCCAAAAATGCCCGGACCGCTTCCTTTATGGCCAAATTCGGCACTAGCTGTGATGGATCAAGGGGTTCCCGCGTGATTGGGTCGAATTTACCCACCTATTTTACACGTTAAATTATTGAATACTGACTTCGTTGAAATGGAAAACGTTTAATACGGAAAATGAAACATTCAAATCAGGTTACCTTATGAAGATGATCAAGAATCACTGCCCTCTCATATGTAAGCCCACTTGGAGTGATTACAGGATCATGAAAAATATCCAGCGTGATTCTACAGCATAAATAGTCTGGCACCTGTAGACTCAACAAGCCAATCGGCGTGTTTAATGGCATAGCAATTTCTGAGCACCAAAAGAAGAAGCCTTAATGAAGATAGAATTAAAAAAATAGAAAAAAGCCCATCTACACACCTCACTAGGTGTGTCATCCTCTGCAGCTTTATTAAAGGCTCTTTCTAAAGCCTCTAATTGTTCCAAATGGGAAGTAGTAGCATCGTCTACTAATCCTTCCATTTGGGAGACATCCAGAAAATGTTTTTCCTTTAGAGCAGACTCACAAGCTTCTCTGCAACATTAACACATTTTATGACAATAACACTTGAAACAAAAACTATAAATCACCAAACAGATAATTGACGGTTGGCGCACTAAAAACAAATTAGGCATTAGCCAATAACAGAAATGACAAAAATAACTGAACCACAATCATTGCTAAAGGACCCTCAGATAATAGGTCTGACATTCACCAGGAAAACATACTTCAAGCTCTGCAATTCCCATGATCGTTTGGACGATGATCGTTCCCACTCTAGGTATTTAGCCTTTGCAAGTTCTTGCCATATTTCTTCTACCATATAGCCCTTGGGATTGGCACCTCTCCCAAGATCCAAAGCCTTAATTATGACCACAAACAATATGAGAATCATCATTTGAAGAACCAAGGGTAAAATTACTGTCAATGTTTCAGAATGCAGCACACAGAAAATCATCAGCAAAGTTGTATTAAATCAAAGGTGACATTAAATTCAAAAGAAGGGAGTGTCATGCCCCCTAATTGCTCGCTAGTAAGGCAATATCATCAAACAATCTTTCCATCCGATTAGTCATTTTTAATAAGGTAGAAACCCCAGTGATATAAAGAAAAGATAAGGACACTGAAATAAAAAGACTAAAGAAAGAAACACAAGCAAAGCAGAACAACTCAAGCAGGCAACTATTGGGCACTGGCTAAACATGAGTCTAAAAATGTCCCTCACATAAATGCACTGGCTCCCCTCTCCCCCCATGGTAAACAGGGGTCCAAATAAGTTCCCATTTGCCACAATGTGATTTTTTCCTGATAAATTGAATGACCAAAACAGTCTTGAAGGTTTATCATAGTAAAGTGGCCCTCTTCTAGAAGAACTTCTCCTGAATAAATTCCCCAAGGTAATAGGATATAGCTCATCAAGTTCATTCCAAAAATGCTCAGTGAAATACCCGCAAAAAATATTTACACTTTCTCATAAATTGAAATAGCAAAAGTTTATTTTATTATCACTGGAAAGGTTCACTATACCCTGAAATTCTCCATAGTCCATATCCCAGTCTTGATTCTCTGGCAACTGACATGGTTTTATTTCTTACTATATCCATTCTGTTCCATGTCTCTGACATTCGTTTTAAAAAAATGAAAAAAAACTGTCCATGAAGGCTTGATATTCTCCATAACAACCAGCTGTTAATGCCTATACTAGTATTACTACTTGACCAGATTATTAGTATAAATTCATAGAAACCCTATGCTAGTATTTTATTTTGAATCACGTCTATACACCATATCAATCCAATATTATTTTCTTTCTCACCTGTCCACCATATCAATCCTATAAATTCTCCATATTGTATTCATAATTCAAAATAAGCAGCATATAACATGGCAGGTAAATTAGTCTTTTGTTTCCCTACTTCTATAAAATAGTTCAATCTTTAGGCGATGACTTGAGTGCACATTTTGTGCCTTACATTTGACATGTACGTATATATTATTCACAACTCATCCCAGAAGTTTGAAATCACAAGACTTAACAAAGAGATAGTCCCCAATGACCATTTTCATATAGCATGTATGAGTGTTATGAATATGTCACTTTGAGCTAACTGAAGAGCAGTTATGTAGTATATACAATGGTAACATTTTGAAAAAAAATGAAAGTGAAGCTATCTCCTTTCAAGAAACCTAACCAAACTAGCTTTCACTCAAAAAGACTCCAAACAAAGTACTAGTCTTGATGTGTAGAATAAACCACTAGTCCACAACAAATCCCACGGTAAACCATAAAATGTCATTGGGATTAATAAATGATTTTTTTATCATTTAATACGTGCTTTTGGGTCGTGCTGTGACATTTCTCAATTGTACGAAATTCTTACATGCACTAAATCGCAAACAAAAATTAGGCAACAAACATTGTATAATAACACTACAACAGTGAGACTGAATCTTACTAAAAGGCAATACAGCACAGATGATTTCTTGCAACAGATAAAACGAAATAAAAATGTGCAAGAATCATACAGAAAAGTTGTTTAACATCAACAAACCTTCTCCAATTCTCTGATTCCCTTGGCAGACTCTTGTTTCTGTAGCAATGCAAGCCCCAACATATAGTGGGCCTGAAATGTATACAAAAAGAAAGTTACAGTAGAAACAAGACAATTAAAAAAAAGCACACAAATTAACAATGGAAAAATAAATGATCAATGTGCAACAAATATCAGATATGAAATGCAGCTGCAAAAGACTTCTACCAAATTATTGAGCAACCTTGGTAAATAATATATTATAATGGGCAACCTTAGGAAATAACTATTAATATAATTATGATTGTAATTAACATATATTAGTATTATATACCCTTGTTTTGCCTGGTTTAGGCCAGAGTTAAAAATGGCATGTAATAGTGCCAATATTGTGTTGTGTTGCATGGGGGCCAGCACCCACTACAGAAACAGTATCACTGAGGGTTTCTACATTGTGCATGTTGCACTCAGCGTTGTCCAAAATTATGGCGATTTGTGGCTCTTGCAGCCACTATGCTCAAATAAAGCTAAGACCCCTTTTTGTCCCCATTTTGTGATGTTGTAAGACAATTGTTTAGAGCTATTTTTTACCATTTTGCCCCTTTTATCTGAACAGTCTGTCAGGTTTGAAATTTTGCCCAAAATTTTATTCTTACAACACACACTGCTCTCTCAACTTGCACAAACCACACCACCAGCATCCACTACTCCCTGATGTTTCTATCCAACCCCGGACATATCATTCTCTGTTTTGCAAGTATCTGCTCTATTGATTGTTCATATAGCCTCCCTCTACTCTCAGTTTTCACAAAACTCTTTGAGTAGAAGAAAGGTTCATGCGTTTCCTCTATCTCAGTTTTGTCACTCGTCCTTTTTTCTATGTTCCAAATTCTCAATCTGTTCTATAACTCCTCCTATGGCCCCATAACCAGTCCCAAGCTCGGGTAAAGGAGGAGGGTCGTGTTAGGTCTTTGGTGGTCAACGTAAAACTTGTCAAAACCTTTTATATGGATTATTCATGATGGTATTGTACTAAGGCTACGTTGTTACCCAAAAGTAACTTTTATGGCTCAAGTACACTGTCAAATAAGTTAGATCCACTGCATTAGTGCCTGAAAGCAATGTTAAATGGGCAAAGGTCCTCACATTTGGTTGAACAAATGTGAGTAAAGAAATTATTCCAAGAACGCGTGTCTCGATTTGATTCATGGAAAATTAGTACTTTAACAAGAAAGTCGTTGAAAGTGGTGGACACTATGATTCGTAGAAAGATTGACATCATGTGTCTCCAAGACACAAAATGGGTTGGAGATAAGGCTAAAGAGTTTGGTACTATAGATTTAAAATTTTGGTACACAAGAAAAGTCAAAGAAAAGAACGGAGTAGGCATAATTGTGGATAATAGTTGGAAAAAGAATGTGGTAGAGATTAAAGGATTAGACACAAGATCATGTCCTTGAAATCAATAGTTGCACAAGACACTTTTTATCATTAGTGCATATGCTCCACAAGTTGGCTTGAAAGCTCTTGTGAAAGTAAAGTTTTGGGAAGACTTAAAAGGAGTTGATCCAAGACATCCCACAGACTGAAAAGACTTTAATAGGTGGATACTTAAATGGTCATGTTGTGAGACAAGACAATTTACAAGGGTTCATGGTGGTTGTGGTTTTGAAGAGTTAAATACGGAAGGACAATTTATTATTGATATTTCAATGGCTTACAACTTTAAGATTATAAACACTTGTTTTAAGAAGGAGGAGGAACACCTTATCACCTTCAAGAGTGGAATCTCAAGGTTGTAGATAGATTTCTTTTTGGTAGGAACCTAGACAAAAGAATTTGTAAAGTGATTCCAAGAGAGAGTCTTACTATACAACATTGGGTCTTGATCCTTAATGTTCATTTCAAGACTAGTAAATAGATAATTCAACAAACTATTGTTCTAAGAATTAATTGGTAGCTACTTAAAGATAAGAAACAATTGGACTTCCAGAAACAGTCAGTAGAAGAGGGTAGTTGAGATGCACAAGATAGTGTTAACATCATTTTAGACCAAACAAGAAAATTTTTGGTGAATCTAAAGGTCTTGGACCAAAAGACAAGGAATCAAAGTAGTGAAATGAAAGTGTGCATGAGAAGATTAGAGACAAGCATATGTGTTTTTAAAATTTGCATACTTGCAACAATGTTGAAAGTTGGGCAAGGTTTTGGAATGCAAGAAATGAGACAAATAGTGAGTGAAGCCCATTCTAAAGCTTTTGAAGAGTTCTATCAAGATCTTGGGACAAAGTTTAGTAAAAGAAAGATTTATAAACTTGTTAAAAGTAGAGAAAGAAAATATAGAAATTTAAATCAAGTTAGTTGTATTAAAGATGAAGAAGAAAAAATTTTGGTTTCAGATTAAAACATTAAAGACATATAGGAGAAATATTTCTATAAAATTCTTAATTATAGACAAGGAGCAAATGAAAATATAGCATGATTAAAAATACAAACAAATGATTTAAACCTAATATGGTGAAGGCTTTTCCTTAAAATACTATTATTTTCTTTGTTCTTACTCTGAGCCAGTTTTATCAAAAGGTATAGAGCTCCTCATATCAAGGGCTTTACATTGTACACACAAGGATGGAGTCACATCTGGAATTCTAGGAGAAAAGTCTTGACTCTCTGTTGAGTATGATCGAAAGTCATACACTGAAAAGCATGAAGGAACTGAGATTTTCAAGGATGGGGTGACAAAGAGTTTGAAAGGAGAACATATAGGTCCGAAAATGAACAACTCAGCAGTGATCAGAATGGACTCAACAGAACAGTTTCAAGAAGGGTTCTAGATCAGGAAATGAGTATGTGATGATGAGAAGTGGAAGAACCTAGAAATTCCTGTTATAAGAAGAAGACACATACGGATGGATAAACATATTGGAACAACATTTTGAGTTAAAGGGAGTAATCACAGAGGTAGAATTATTTGCAGTAGCATTGGTTATGGAAGGGAAGGCCCACATTTATTTCTTATAATATATACTTTCTTCTTCCATTGGTGGGAATTTTCACCAAGAAGCATTCTTGAGCAGAGTTCAGGACGGCAGCGACTTGGGAGGTTTCAACCTACACTGACCAAAAATGCATATTAGCCTTTGATGGGGCTGAAACATGGGAACTGTGGAGGAATACTAACAGTTTGAGTTGTATGCTGGCCCCATTTGTGGTGCAGATACGGTGGTTCTAAAGGGGATCTTCTTGATTGGGTTGCAAGAATAAGTGAAAGTAGTAGAACTGAAGTTACAGTCAGTGAAGTCATTACAGCTTTTGCATCTTGGTTGGAGAATTGACAGAGAGAAGGTGCTGTACAGGGTAATAGCATGGGGGATGCCTCATACAGAAATTAATCCTCTTCTCAGATGATAACATATGAGGTAGGACCAAAAAACCCTAAAAAGTCAAGCATCATGGAAGGAAGTTTGATGGTAAGTTCAACAAACAGGAAGATCAATGATCTTTCAAGGGATGAGAAGGTGAGTTTAAGAAACTGTTGGAGGAAGAAGTACAGGAAAAGGGTTTTGCTTCAGATGCAATGAAAAGTATGGTCCAGGTCACATTTCCATGAACAAGCAGCAGCCTCATGTTCTATTGGTGGTTAAGGAAACAGATGACAAGGAATCATTCCATGGAGATGATGCTGGGGAATTACTCCAAGATCATGCATGAGGCATCAGGGGAGTGCAAAACGCTGAAACTATCAGTGAACAGCATTAGAGGGATCTTTTTGAAGAATTCATTGCAGATGTAGGGCAAAATAGAGGGAAGAAAGAGCATGGTTGTGGTTGATAGTAGGGCATCCCACAACTTCATATCTTCAGCCTTGGCAAGGGAGTTCAGACTACACACAGTAAATAACCCTACGTATCATGAACAAGCAGGAGATGGAAACAAAATAAATGGAACAGGGGTATGTCCAAAACTAAAATTGTTCGTACTTCGTATTACACACTACAGCAGTTTTAGAACTGGCCACCCGATGCCACTATCGGGAATTAATAACTATGGTTTAGACACAGCTCAGAATTCTTGCATCACTAATATAAAAATTAAAAAAGATAATAGTGCTGAAGTTTTGTCCAAAATGTCTAGACTTGAACAGATGTACATCATCTTAGTGGTTTAGACTTTAAGGTAAATATTTGCATCTTACATGTCTCTGAAAATCACTAATAAAAAAATTTAATAATAATAATAATAATAATAATAATAATAATAATAATAATGCTTAAGTTCTGTCCAAAATGTTCAGACTTAAACAGAAGTACGTCATCTTAGTGGTTTAGAGTTTAGACTTTAAAGCAAATATCTGCATCTTACATGTCTCATGAAAAGCATGACACATTTCACAATTTAACCCCAAAACATCAAGTTAGTGAACAAAAAGCATTAAGAATATCACAAGCTAGAATCAAGATATTACAAACATAATTATTCCATACCCTGACAATAACTCTTGAAACATTGAATACAACACCAGAAACACTTGGATTAAAGAGAAATAAAATAGGAAAACTCCTTGCTTTGGAACTAGGCCAACTTCTGAAACCTTTCATAAATTTGGGCTAGTTGTGTTGAAAAATAACCAAGGAGGTTTTCCCATTTTTGTTAAAAAAGGTAAGTACAAAGCATTATTTTTCATTAAAAAATGGACTCATTTCATTCTGATTTTTGGCTCTACCAAGCACAGAATTTGTCCTTCAATTTTCAAAATCTATCTGTTGTTTTGCATAATCCAACCACTGAAGAAAAGGATCACTTTAGATTTCCCAGAAAACATCTGAAAATAATAGATCCTATGGGTAACTGGCAATTATCATAAGACATGCAGGTTTCACCACTTCAAGAAATGATAGGAAATGAAGAATTGTAGAACTCAAGGAATTCATTTAGAAAGCCACAGCTGATCCAACCCAGAAAATTGTTTAAATTTTGGATAGCATCAAAAAGATTTGAAATAAAAGGATTTGCGTGGTATGAGTCCACCACCTTGGACAGAAATACAATATGTATCAGAAATTTCTCAAAATTAAGCCTAATCAATGTTTTCCCAAAAAACTACTTCACATTCTATGAAGCCTTGATACTTAATATGACACAAGTACAATTCGATTCTGGATATTGAGATATGAGAAATTCTCAGAAATTGAAGATACAATGCACTATGCAGCCTAACCTAAATACATTAAAATTAATTTAAAAACACATATTTTGTATAAATGCACAATATTTGAAACAGAGACATAATTTATAATCAATACATAATCATATCAATTGATGATAATTAAAATTTACCCTTACTTGCATCTTTCCCTTGCCCATAACAGAGTAAATTATTTCCCCTCTAACCACGTCACAAAATTACATATTTTTTCCAATCCATGTTAATAAAAAAGCATAATTCGCCCTATTCAACCAAGGTCTTGACTCTTGAATCTATATAATTGCCTACTATTTACTATAACTTTGAGGACACAGAAAATGACGTTCAAATTATTAAAGTCATATCTCAAAGGAATCAATCATTAAAATTTTAAAAACATATATATGGAAAATACTATCACACACGTATCATTATCAAATATGCATTCCGTCTCAATCTTTCCCATTTTCTAGTACATGGGCTTCGTATTTCACACTTCAAGAACCTATGGCCATCATTAAGTTTCGCAAGCCATGAATCACACAAGCATAAATACGTATGTATCCCAAAGCCAACACACAACAAAATGTACACCACACTCAACTCAAAAGGAAATTCCATATACTTAAACCACCAAACGAAGCCATAGATAGAAGGTAAATAATTAATCAAACTCAACCATGTGTAAGACAAAAGTAATTGCAAAATCACAAGGAGATCAATCACAAAAACCTTAACCGAATTGCTGTCCAACTGAATTGCCCTTCGACAATCTCCCTCTAGTCTCTCCCAATCACTACAAAAAAATAAATAAATAAATAAATAGATTGCAATAATTAAAATTGCAAAAACTTGTAATTCAAAACCATAAACAAAAATATAAGAAAATTTTCAAAACATAAAAGAAAAAAATGTGCAAAATTGAAATGGTTAGGTATAGGTATGTGCCCATACATACTTGCGCTTGAGATGGCATAAAGCACGATTCGTCCAATAAATCGGAACATTGGGGCACAGCGTAATTGCCTTCAAACCCAAAAAAAAAAATCGAAAGAAAAAACACCGTGTAAGTGAAATCCAACAAAAAATTATTTTTTTCTTTTATTTACAAAGGGTTAATTTCTGGTTGGAAGAAGAAGAAAAAGAAACCTCGGTGTAAGCATCAATGGCAGCTCCGAAACGGTCTTTTCTGAAGTAAGTATTGCCGTCAATTCTGAGTTTCTCCGCTTGTTTCGCCGCCGCAGCGTTTGGTCCCATTTCGCTTATTCTCTCTACGGAAAATTCTATCTCACGGGAATATATAAATGAAAATGTATTTAATGTACAAAAGTATGTATAGATATTTGATAGATATAAATATATGATAATTATTAATATGTGTTTGAGTGGGTATTTATGAATTGGTAGGTTACAGAAGGAGCAGAGGAAATGGGAAAGGGAATTGTGGAGAATTTTCGAGGAGAAGACGAAAAACTAAGACGAAAAGGCGTGGAAATTGTTGTTGACTCGCTTTCTTTGTCAAGCTTCGGGTACTTGAGCCACGATGATTCTGTCACGGGTCGGGCACGTAATTGCGACACAGATGCGTTTGATAGGCCAAATGAGACTGCTTTAGATTCCATCAATGATGATGACAAAAATAAATAAATAAATAAACAAAATAACGTTCATTATCATGTATACAAAATTTTATATTTATTTTTTAAAATTTTAAATTTATTTTTATAAAAAAAAAACAAAATATTTTTAAAAAATTAAAATTTGTTTTAATAAAATAAAAAATTTATATTTAATTTTAAAATTAAAAATAAAATATTACAAATAATTAAACTTATAAATTAATATTTATTTTTAAACATAAAGATGAAAAAAAAATACAAATAAAGAGCTCAAAAATTACGACTAAGTCTATTATGTATTTTATAAATTCTTTATACACTAAAAGGTGATTCGTGGGATATATAGATAAATTATTATGTTATAATATAATATTATAATTAATAATTATAAAATAAATAAAAATAAAAATATAAAATATTTATGATAATGTTTAAATTATTTTAAAAATTAAAATTAATTAATATATATTAATATTATTACTAATAAAAATATTTTATATATTACATTAAGACTTACAATATATTTTTAAATATTTGTATATTAATTTTAAAAATAAAAAAATTAAACTCAAATATTATTTTAATTTATAAAATAATAATTTTGATTCTATAAAGTTTAAAAATGACCCTTATAATTAATTTGTAATAATATAACATGCATGTATATATATATCACAACATTAATAATCAATAATAAAAGATTAATTTTAATATATTTAAAATTTTTTAAGATTAAAATTATTGAAGGAATAAAATAAATATTAACTATATTTATAAATACTAAAAAGATATCTTATCTTATAAAATTATATAATACACAATTTAGAGATAAAAAGTATTAATTCTCTTATGTCTAGTATATATGCTCATGTGTTGCACGTATTTATACAAATATATAAAAGTAATTATTTTTAATATAACAGAAACATAAAAAATGTCAAGTGAAAATTTTGATTATTTTTTAAAAAATCTATAAAAATTAAATAAAATAGTTAAAATTAATTTGTATATAACTTTAAATATTGTAAATTTTAATAATAATAAATCAGTTAGATCTTTCGAATTTATTTTTAACTTTTTTAAAATTTTACATAACTCAAGCCATTTTTTATTGGAGGTGAATGTAATGAATAAGTCAGAATATCTTACCTATCTTCAAATTCTCATAGCATCTTGGTAATTTTTAAACATATATCAAATACTTCAGCAAATGATGAAGAGAGCACGATGCGTCTACCCGTAGTGGTTGAGTTAGTTTCACCTCTTAATATTGCTTTTAATCAACAAACTCCTCTCATAAAATACAAACAATTCTCTTATTCTTACGAAACAAATTTAATATAATATAACATTAATTAGTATAAAGTAATAAAAGGAAGAAAATAAATAATAAATATTTTAGCAATTAAAATATGTTATAAAATAATATTCAATCTAAGTCTTGGAGAACCAAATTAATATGTTTTTTTTTCTTTTTCTTTTTTGTCTCTTTGATATTATCTTTCTCAACCACGTGATCAATGTCATCTAATTGAACACGTGTCAAACATTCTTTTAAAATAATAAAGCAGCATACATGATTAAATATGAAAATAATTAAAATTAGAAAAAGTAAAACTCAACAATTAGATATAGTTCATTCAACCCACTTAAATTTTTTGAAAATAAAACAAAATTAAAATAGTTAAAAGAGATGTTGTCACATTTGACATCTGAAACTTTAGTAGTTGCCATCAAATTTAACTTCTATTTTTATTTAATGGTTCACATCTTCTTTTTAGGAGTAATTAACATAAAATTTTTCATGATATACACATTGCTTTCATAGAGTATTTTTTTCATAACGTGATGTAATATCCCTTCTAATAGTACAATGAAATATCTTTGAATTTTGAAATAATGAGAGAATTTTAATAAATTAGATAATAAAAAAATTTTATGCACTTCGTTCAAAGAAATCTAACAACTTCACTTTTTTATCAACTAATATCATGTTCATGCTATTGACTTGACTTTTATTTCTAAACTCATAAGAAAATTAAAAAATCACAAATGAATAATTTGAACCATTATCCTTCAATTTACGTTGCCTCATGGAGTAATTTTTCATAAAGTGGTGTAATATCTTTTTTAACAGTACAATAAATCCTTAAATTTTAAAATAATAAAAAAAGATGAAGAAATTAAATTAAATAATAAAAAAAATTTATGCACTTCGTCTAAAGCAATCTAAAAGCTTCACCTTTTCATTGATTAAAATCATGTCCATACTATTGACTTAACTTTTATTTATAAACTCTTAAAAAAACTATAAATAAATTATTTGAACTATTATCCTCCAATGTCCAATCCACCTTCTCAAGTTGTATTTTAGACAACATTGAAATAATAAGTGCCATTTTAGAAGAATTTTATTTCGAACAAACAAATTGTACTTTTTCTTATATATACCAAATAAAATATAATTTTTTTCTCACTTTAAGATTTAGAAAATACAATAAAAGACACATATAAATTATTATGTCATAATATAATATTATAATTATTAATTATAAAATAAAAATGACTTTATAAAATTTTTATGATAATATTTAAATTATTTTAAAGGTTAAAATTAATTAGTATATATTAATATTATTACTAATAAAAATATTAATTATTTAAAAGAAAGAACTACAATATATAACTTTATAAAGTTATTTTTCTTTCGACATTAATTAAAAAAAGAAAATTTTTATTCTTATGATAAACTTAATTTAAATTAAAAAAGAAAGTTTTTTATTTTGATAATAAACTTAATTTCAAATTTAAAAGATTTTTCTAATTTATCAGTTTCTAATAATAAAAATTTATAATAAATATTAATATTAAAATTTAAAATTATCTTAAACGTTACCGCTCTCAATATATCAAAGCTACAAATAAGAGATAAATGCATTTAACTAATTTAAATTAAATCATTTAAAACTACCTTATATATTGCACCTCTCAAATATATCAAAACTTGTAAATTAGAAATAAATGTATTTAATTAATTTAAATTAAATCATTATTGCAAGAATAAATACATTAATATGTTAATATTAATACAGTTGTGAAGGCAACTTTTTCTCTAAAACTTATTTATTTTTACATATATAAAAAGTGAAAGCAAATTTCTTTCCAAAACTCATCTATTTTTTACATATATAAAAATTTTTAAAATATAATAAAAGACACAAATAAGTTATTATGTCATAATACAATATTATAATTATTAATTATAAAATAAAAATTGACTTTATAAAATTTTTATGATAATGTTTAAATTATTTGAAAAGTTAAAATTAATTAATATATATTAATATTTTTACTAATAAAAATATTAATTATTTGAAAGAAAGAACTAAAATATATAACTTTATAAAGTTATTTTTTTTATATTAACATTAATTAAAAAAATTTATTCTTATAATAAACTTAATTTAAATTTTAAAAAAAAATTATTTTTATAATAAACTTAATTTAAAGTTTAAAAGATTTCCTTAATTCTATCCGTTATTAGTTTCTAATAATAAAATTTAAAAAGTATTATTAATATTAAAATTTCAAACTACTTTAAATGTTTCACTTTTGAAATATATCAAAACAAAAAATCAGAAATAAATGCATTTAACTAATTTAAATTAAACCACTTAAAATTGTCTTAAACGTTGCACCTCTCAAATATATCAAAACTGCAAATTAAATTTAAATACATTTAACTTATTTGAATTAAATTATTATTACAAAAATAAATATATTAATATATTACTTTAGGTTTTATACATTATTATTATATTAAAAAATTAAATCTAACTTCTAAAATCAATCAGTTACATGATTATTTTTATTTAATCAAAATTTATCATCTAAAATATTATTCTATTTAATTTATTAAGTAGTGTAAGTTATTAAAACTCAATTATATTTATCTTCGATTAATCACATATATATCAGTAATTTAAGTATACTTTCTATAATTTTTTAATTAAAAACATATCCTCTCAAATATTTCTCTATTCTCTATTATAATAAATAATTCATTTATCTACTTATTAATTAAATTAATTAAAATATTTTTATTATATTAATATAATGATTTGTAGTGTTATTGTATATCGTCTCTATATTTATTTATTTTAAATTATTAAGACTTATGTATACCAATGTTACCTAAGTTCTATGTAATATAAACTTATCAAATAATATTTTAATCTTTTTATTAAATAATTATCTTCATTAATCAATTCAAATATTTTTTTTTCTTTCATTAAAATAAATTTCATATTTAAATTTTTTTGAGTCATATTTCTAACTTTGGTAAATTAAATAACTAAACATTTAATTACTTAATTTTATTTCTTCATTTTATTATACAATTATTTGTAACATTGATGTATAATTTACATTGTCTTTAGTTGTCCAATAAATTATAAGAAAAATTATTCATAGCTTACCAATATTTTAAATTCTCTTGTGATACGATCTTAATATTCAAGTATAAATTCAAATATTTTATTTACAAATAAAAATATTTTTAAATTTATTTATTTATTTTTAACGATTTGCAATATAGATGTGTGATCTTCATATGTCTTATGTACACCTAAAGAATGATAACTAGGGTAACTTTATGTACACTTCTTCAAGATTGCCATGCAAGAAAGCATTATCAACATACATATGATGTAACTCCCAGTCTTTTTTTAATAGCGATGAGGAAAATACATATAGTCATCATGTTCACAACTAGTGCAAAGGTTTCATCATAGTCAAGGCCTTCATGTTCTCCAAAATTACAAGCCTAACTTTGAATGTTTCAAATAAAACCATCAAAATTATATTTAATTCAATACATCCACTCGCATATAATAGACTTCTTTCTTAGAGGCAATGTTTCCATGGTCCAGGTGTCATTATTTTCTAATGCTTATATTTCATGTTGCACGACCTGCCTCCACGTTTCATCCTTCATAGCCTCGCCAAAGGATTTAAGTTCACTTCCTGCAATAACAACTACCAAGAAATATCGATGACACATAGAATAGTTATTATAATTCACATAATGTGTTGTAGGATAAGATGTATACGAGGATTGTAATAGAGTAGATAAACTTGGAGAGAGGTTTAGTTTGCAAACAATGTTTGTCACAAAATCCATCGGTAGAGTAGATGCCATTTTGATACGATGCTCTTAACCCAAGAGCTCTTTGTTCATAACATCATTTGAACCCCCTCCTCGCAGTTACAATCTTGAGGTTGTTAGTTTTAATTTCCTGTAAACAACACAAGTGTATTCTTCTCTTAAAAATATTATAAATGAGTTAATCATTTCCTTTAAAATTATAAATGAGTTAATCATTTCTTTCTCCACATACTTCTCTCTCATCATCATTAATATTATTTCAATTTGTAATTTGAGGTTACCAAATTGGCATAAGGGAACTCAAATTCACAAAACACCACACCCTTAGATATCAAAAACACACCCAACTCTAGATAATACACTCTCAATCTCTTTTATCCATAAGGATATCATAAAAAAAATGCATTGTTGACTACTACTAACAAACTTGTTCCCTTTATTATCTTGGTTGTGCATGTAACACAAACATCCAAATACATGCAAATAGTCAAGTGAAAGTGACTTGTTATAAAGCATTTTATATGGAGTTTTATCATTCAAAATAGTTGTAGGTGTCAATTGATTAAATAACTTGCAGTTGAAATGCATTCCCCCCTCTCCCAAATAAAAAAAAAATTAACAAGAAGATGAGCTTGAAATAGTGTGCACAAGCAACATTAAGTATGTGTCTATGTTCTTCATATTTTTTGGAGTTTCTATGCAAGATGTTTCATGCACCCTTAAAATATTTTTTATGCATGTGAATTCCATACTATTATTACTTTGAACCACTGCTACCACTTCATTGAATTTCCTACCAAAGTTAGGATGGATGTTGCAATGGGACCATGGTACCTAACCATAAATTTTTCTATGAGGATCATATAGGGGAGGTAATTAATTAAACTTTGTTTGGGAGTGAATTTTTGAAAAAAAATAGAGCATTTATTTGATGATAACCCTTAATTAAGATATTTTAGACATGAGAATGAGGTTTTATATGTTGAATTATTTAATGATTTACAATCAATTTAAAAGATAAAGTTAGACATATGTTCTTGTCATCAAATTATTAAAGTTTTTAATTATTCGTTTTAAGGTAAAAAATTGAGATTGAGTTAATAGAAAATTACTCTTTATTTAATGAGTCAAAGAAGAGAAAACTATTTGTTTAATAGAGAGATAATTACTTAACTCACTAGATGAGACTAGGAGACCTCTTTTAAGTATCATAAAGATTTAATGATTTAATTCATTACAAACTACTAAATAATATATTTATTAATTGGTTGTATATAAATACAATAAATAAAATTATCATTGATATTAATAATAAATATATTATAAATAATTGATTAATACTAATCTATATATAATAGAATGTTTACTAAAAAAAAAATAGAATATTAATATAATATTCTCCCACATCGATTGCATTAGTCAATTATTAAAATTGTTTAAATTATTAAGAACAAAATATCAACTATAGTTAAAGTACATATTAACCAATAATTTTAAAAAATATAAGCATTAATACTGCAAGATAAAGTATTTTATAGAAATATAAATCATATGCTCATATTTCGTAAAACATGAAATATCAAGGTGATCTAAGCATTTTAATGCTATATCAAATATCATTACATAAGTAACATTAATTCATTCATATCTCAAAAATAAAATAAAATAATGATGAAAAAATTACAATTTAAACTTTCACTAATCTAACATATCAAAAGACTTAACCAAACTCATATAGATTACATGAATCTTGAAAACTCCAACATTCAAGTCCTTAGTTAGTGTATCTACTAACATGTTTTCTGTAGTAATGTGTTCATGTTCAATGAGAGTTCGAAACTCCTTAATTTTTTATCTAATAAATAGATATTTAATATCAAAATACTTTACGCAAGAAGAACTCATATTATTTTGAAAAAATTAAACAATAACAGGATTATCATAATATATCACAAGTGACTTAGATGTACTTTCAACAATATTAAGTTGATTAGATTTCATATATGTCAACATATAGTTTTTTATGCACTGCAAATATCTTATAACCTTATTAATGACTTTCCAATGACCCAAACCCAGGTCACTTAAGTATCTTCTAAAGCATTAACAACAAAAGGAATATAAAGACGAGTACAAACTTGAGCATACATTAAACTATCAACAATTAAAACATATGAGACTTAACTTATTTCTTTATTTTCATCTTGAGAGCATTGAGAGTTTATTACTCTTTTGAACAGTGGCAACATATGAAGAACAAGAATACATGTGAATCATTTTAGGATCTTTTCAATATATCCTTTTTGGGACAATCCTAGATTGCTATGTGACCTATCACTATAAATTTGGGTGCCTAATATTATTGAAGCATCATTAAAATATTTCATATCAAAGTGGTCACTCAACATTAATTTTGTCTCAATCAAAAGTTTAATACAATTAATAGCACGAAAAATATCATCAATATATAACACTAAAATAATAAAATAACTCCCTATAATTTTTAAATAAATACATTGATATGAGGTGTTTCACTAAGTAAAACTTGGTGACCTCTGTCAGGCATTATAAAGATTGAATAGTTTAACCTATCATAAACTATTTAATAATATATTTATTAATTAGTGTTATATAAATTTAATAAATAATATCATAATTAATATTAATAATTTAAAATATATATCTAAATAATTAATTGATGCTAGTCCATAGTAAAATAGGATATTAATATTAATAAAAAAAATATTAACATAACATTATAAGTTCTCCAAAATCTTTTTAAATTTATATTTTTTTAAGATTCCCTAGTTTAGGAGATTTTTTATTAATATTCTTTTTGTCTCCCTTTTCATCTTTTTAGAACTTTAAATAACCATCTCAAGAGTGCCATTAAAAATTGAGATGAAAATAAACATAAATTAAACATAGAAAAATGATAAGATAAGTAAGAATCATCAATTATAATTTTAAAGAAATTCTTATAAACATATATAAGTGTTGACTAATACAATATATTTTAGGTTTATTCTTGAATTTATTTGTTTTGTTTAAAGGTGTGCATAGATAAGTTTGACATAAAATCAACTCAATTTATTTAACAATGGATCATTTAGATTGATTTAAATCAATCTATTTCTTGTTCTTACAGTTAGTTTTATCAAAACTAAATTAATTTAAAATCAGTTTAAATTCTATTTTTCTACTTAAAAAATTATATTATTTTAATGAAATCAGACATTTAAAAGGGATTTATTAAAAATTCATTATCAATAACTATACCAAGTGGACCATTAAGATATTTTCTATCTATCCATTTTGATTCTTTGGCTTAGAAAGTTCACTCAACCTAAATAATTAAAAAAAGTACAATTAATTAAATCTACCACAAAAGTTAAGATTGATTAAGAGGACACTAATCTTAAATTTAATTTATTAGAAATTATGTATCTTGAATTTGATTAATGTATCAAGATTTAAAATTTAAATAAAATTAATTTTAAATAAAAGAAAATTTTGATATTCAAAAAATATAAATTAACAAAATAAATTAAATTATAATTAGAAGAGAAATCACGTAGTATGTTAAAACATAAAATAAATTTAAAAAAAAATTAATATAACTATTAAAAATACTGTTTTTTAAAAATAAATAAATAAAAAATAAGATCTAATACGGGGAAATATTATATTAATCAATATGGTCGTTGACATTGATCTGGCAATTTCAATTAGGGATGTTCCCAAATCGATTCAATGTAAATCACAAATATTGAACTGAAAAAAATTAAAAGTTAAATTAATAAAAAATAATAAATCAAATTTATGTAAGCATGTATACTTTTATTATAAAATTAACTTTTCACATGTACTTATACAATTATATATCTATAATGTAACAAAAAAATTATATATTTATTAGCAAAAAAAAATATATTTTATTAAATTACAATGTTTAATTATACTTTTATAATTTTTCTTTCATATTTATATCTTATTTTTATTTTTTTAGAAATTTATTTTAACACATTTGTAAGTTTATTTATTTTTTATTAATTTCAAATAGTTTTTCTATTTTATATCTTTCTTCATCAATTTTATATTTTGTATAAAACAAGATTCAATTAAAATATATAAAACAATTTAATTTTTTATCTATCAAGTAATTTTTTTAAAAAAATAAAATATTCAGTTAAAACTACCTTCAGTTAATTTAAATCGTTTTAAATTTTAAATTTCTTTTTAACAAAATCCAACATAACCTTAATATATTTTCATGATCTAAAATTTATTTTTATGATCAGATTTAACCTATTCACAACACCTATAAATATCAGACACTGGGCGTTTGACATTCCATGATAGAAAGGGTTTCGTTCTTTCGCTCCATCGCTTTGCCCTGTTCTTGTGTTTACAAATTCTTTTGCTTCTTCTTCTCACTTACCCAGTAAATCGTTTTCTGAATCATGTCTGGGGAAGAGGAAGAAAACGCCGCAGAGCTTAAAATTGGAGACGGTAATCGAGTTCTCTCTTACTCTTTTGTGTTTTTTTTTTTTTTTTCAAATACAAATTGATTTGCTTCTTTGAACCCTTGATGTTTTTCCCATTCAATATACGTGGTGTCGTTTTCACATAGAGATAGGGTTACATGTATCGGAATAATTTAATTGTAAATATGTGGCCTCTTGATAATTTTGTTTCTGTTGAAAAAGCCTGCATAAATTTTAAATATTTCATGTTACGCCAACAAACCCATGGTTATGTTTAACACCAAGCTGTTACTAGGAGTTTCAGTAGTTTCTCTACGATCAGTGCCATATGTACAAATTGTCGTAGATATGGCTCGGAGGATCCCTTGATTTGATCTATATATATTTAAAAATACGAGGTCCTGGTGGTGCTTTGGTTTTTGACACGCTGAGGTGTGGCTGTTATCTAATGGTCAAGTTGTTTGGAAGTGGTTTTTAAGGAGTGGGTGGCCGTTTTACTGTCATTAGTAGTGTTCAGTGCTCCCTTGCAATTGTGGACCTTTTTGTGGAAATGGGGTTCGCTGATTGAGGAAAAATCAACCTGGAAGAGAATTGAATATGAAGGAAGAATCTAGGGGTAGAGATTAGAATCTTAGATAAAGTAGGAAGTAAATTAATAATTATCTTTATCTGAAAAATTAGTACTTAGTATTTCGATACATTTGGTTTTGAAGTTTGAGGGGTGCTATTTATATGTGAAAAATTTTCAAGTTGATGATTTATGTGTTTGATATATAAATCCACATCTAAATTAAGGTACGATTTAAATGTGTTCTATTTTATTGTCCATAATAAACTTCAAATTTGGCTAGTATTTATTGTTTTTATTTGTTATTTATACTTTTACAACCATGTCCTATATCATTAATAGAGGTATTCTGAAGTGACATGTTTTAGTTTGTTATATGTGACTATGTGAGAGTAACAAGTTATGGGGGTTGCTTTGGTTGGTTGATGGCTAGCACTGTACAGGTTGCATCATGCACCATGCAGAAAGTTCTTTTATCACATCATTGGGAATCTGATTGATTCTATCATATACAATTCTTTTGTATTACAATCTACATCTTTTGATTTCATTTAAATTTGGTATAATCATTATTCACCTTTTGATTTCATACTAATGAAATAGTTTTTTTTTTTTTCAGAGTTTTTGAAGGCAAAGTGCTTGATGAACTGTGAAGTTTCATTGATTCTTGAACACAAGTATGAGCAGCTTCAGCATACATCTGATGATCCCATGAATCAAGTTTCTCAGTGAGTTTAGATTCTTTATCCACTTCATGTTTATTTGGCATAAAGGTCCTGGAATAATGTTTTTTGATGCCCCAAGAGCAATTAGTTTTTTTCCCAAGAAGAGGACATATGTAATCTAGTTTGCACTTATTTCCTCCAAGATATTGGCCTAATTTGGATAAACTTGCACATAAACACTTTTAGGAGAAGAAAGTAAGCAAATAAAATAAAAAAACTATTTTCACAAGTTAAAATCAACTTATACATCTTATGTTTTGGAGATGTTAAATGAGAGAGCCTCTAAAAGAATAGTAGAGCGTAAGTTGATTTTTTCTTATGCAAAAGTTTTATTCATTTTACTTCCTTATTTTTGTCTCTTACAAGTACTTATTAAGAAGTTAATCCAAACTAGGTCTTGTCTTTTACTACAATTGCTGGAACATGTGTTCTGCATTAATGTAACTGTCCTATGATTAGGGATGTTAACATTGTAAAGCATGTCTGTGTACTTCTTGATCTCAATTGACATCTTGCCAGTAATAGATTTGACATTGATAATGAGATAGACAAGGAGCAATATTGATGTGCATAATTAGCACCTTATATATCATTGAATTTTTTCCCCTCTTTTTTCAGGGTATTTGAAAAGTCATTGCAGTATGTGAAGCGTTTCAGCCGCTATAAAAATCCTGATGCTGTTAGACAAGTTAGAGAGTATCCTTTAAAATTGAATTGAAGAACACATTTACGATTGCTTCCTTTCCATACATTTAGATTCACTCAAATTATGTTGGTGTCCATGTCATGTTCTGTCACACTAATGATTGACGTTATTTTCTCTCATATCCTGATTGACTTGTCGGTTGCCTATATTGGTTTTGTATTTTCTTTCTAGTATTATCTCTA
The DNA here is from genome assembly GCA_024086825.1 of Abrus pulchellus subsp. cantoniensis. Classification (NCBI taxonomy): domain Eukaryota; kingdom Viridiplantae; phylum Streptophyta; class Magnoliopsida; order Fabales; family Fabaceae; genus Abrus; species Abrus pulchellus. The sequence continues at coordinate 22,624,379 of CM044056.1, forward strand.
TCTATCTTTTGATAAATTAAAGCACTGTTGTATCTCAATTGGTACACCTGAGAAAAATGGTTGTTAGTTACTTTTACATGGAATGGAATGCTAGGAAACTTGAAAATTTAATGCCATGAATTGTGATCTTAACTGACATAAAGAATTCTTGCTAGATATCAATTGGCTGAGTTTGAGGTAATATGCTTATTTCCTTCTTGAATTTTGTTTAGGAATTGAGTGTTCATATTTTATTTCAGTTCACACAGTACAATATATGATTCTCTGTAAATGATTTTGTTGCAGCTGTGTGTCCTTGGCAATCTTTGTCCAGAGACTGTGGAAGAAGCTATTGCTATGGTTCCATCTATCAAGGTAAAATTCATTTGCTTCTCCCTACTGTAAAATTGTTTTTTTCCTTAAAACTGTTGTTTGGATTTTGTTTTTGAGAGGGGAGAGAGGGGGGGGGGGGGGGGGGGAAGGAATGGAGGATGGCAGGTTGACCTTAGGTTTATTTTCAAATGATGTTTATTCTTCCTTTCATGCTTGTTACAAATGAACAAGGGAGCAAATAAAATATTTAGTAAAAGATACTATGTCATGTGATACATGTAGCTCACCTCGCTTAATAAATCAAGGTTTTATTGTTAGTTTTGATTTCTGATCTTACATGTTGGTTGTTGTGATGGGGTTTTATGCGTGTTTGCTGGTTAGATAAAATAGGCATTCCAGTTACCTAGAAATCATATTGAGTTTTGTGAAGCTGCTATTCAAGTTACATTTTACAATATATTTGAATTATAAACATAAAAGTAACATTTACATTAATTGCGTCATTCTTTTTACCTGCAGACAAGAGGACGAGCTCAAGATGATGAAGCAATTGAGAAAATGTTAAATGACCTATCACTGATTAAGAAATTTGAATAAAAATTTCTGCCAATTGCCACCGCAAATTATGGTTATTCCTTGAATTTAGTGTGTGCTATCGTGTCCATTGTAGAGCGAGATGTAATGTTAGTGGTACTGTATAACATTTAACTTACTGCGAGCAACCTTGTTCTGTAGTCTTCTATTACAAAATTCATCATTGGTAAATTATACCTCGTTTATTTTATTACTTTTATCAAGGAGTTGACAGAACCTGTTATGATACTGATGCAAATGTAATTAATGTCTTTCTGTGCGCCTCCCATTTATAACAAAACGATGAATCTTATTTCTTTTAGCGATGACAGAAATGAAGGAAAGTATCGCGAAGCAGTTACCATTTAACAAACTGGTTAGAAACACAAGCAGGTAACTGGTTATATCAAAATTAAGTAAAGTTCATTGAGATCCTGTTGAACACAACCTTGAGTTTTCGAATCGAACCTTATCTCAGTTAACCTTTGCTCGTATCCCACGACCCAATAATAATAATAATAAAGACCTTTGCTCGTATCTTGAGGAGACTAGGCAACTAGTCACTGCCTGAGGCAGAGAATGAACAAATGTCGTTATTTCTAAATTGACCGTTATGCAGACTTTAGTACCCATTTTCACTTGGTACAGTTAGAAATTTTGGTATCCAGAGACATTGAAATAATCCCGTTGCACCGCATATCCCTTTATGAAATAGGTAAATAATAGTACTAATAATTGCTGTTAGGTTAAACTCAAATTTTTCACACGATTAACTAATTAAAATGCATCGTGAAAATAATATTTATATTAATTATTATATAAAAACTGATTACTACGATTATTGCTTATATGATTTTTTATGATTGGATGATAGTATAATTTTTTTTATATTGTCAATGTATTTAAATTAAATTATTAGTTTTTTACTTTGACTTCCTTACTACCTTTTTGTACTTTGGAACTGTTTTGAGAAAGACAATAAATATAGTTTTGAAGTGATTTTGGAGTAATTTTTTAAAATTAAATTCTAGAAGTGACTTTAAAAGTTTTATTTTCATAATTAATATAATCTAAATTTTATTTTTGGAAGATACAAGAAAAAGGGATAATATATTCAGAAGAAATTAAAGAAAAAGGAGATATTAAAAGAAAATACCTTTCAAACGGAATCTCACAACTAAGCATGAGAACATCCCAATCCTCACAGCTTCAAGCCGAGGAAATCAGTCCATCTTGTAGCTCATTGCTCATGCTACGTAACCATGACGAGGTCTAGATTATCATAACACAACTAATGCAACATATTGTAACCACATTAATTGTATGTTTTCAACGTATGATTGTTCCTCTAGGAATAGAGAAAAATATTGTAAGACACAGAGATAAGGAAACTCTAGAGCTTTCAATATGAACTATAGCTCACAGACTATTCCACATATCTCACTACAAAGTTTTATTTTTTTAAGCCTTATAAGTAATGAGCTTATTTTGATCTTAGAATTTAATACATAAAAAAAGATGGATTAAGATTAGAGTTAGAGATAAAAATATATTAAACTATCTTACAGGAACAACTTATGTTTTTTAAAACTCAATCTAATTTGATCTATTTAAGTAATAAATTTAAACTTTCAAAAAATTCTAATTAATTGAATAGATGAGACTTAAATTTAAGAAAAAGGTCTATTAGGCTTGCTAGAATAGTCTAAGATTTATAAAATTTATAATAATATATTAAATACTTTTATATAACAATTATAATATTATATTTATAAAAAAATTAAATTCTAGATGAATAAAATATTGAATTAACAACCTTAATATTTTTACTGAAATTGAAAAGTGTCTCTACTACATACTCTCTAAGAGATAGCGCATTGTTTATTGAAATCTTTTATGTTACTTTTGTTTGATTTGTCTTGTACACATAATATTGATAACATTTATATTTATTGTATATTTAGTAATTTACTTATTTAAATCATTTATGTGGTTTAAAAATGATAAATAGGAATATATAAAGTGTTATATCATTTTTTTTATCACGTATTTAGATATAAACTTTACAGTCTTTATAAAGACATGCTTATTTATATAATTTGATAACTTATTTATAAAGAGACTTAAGTCTATTAAAGATCTCAATATGAAGTAAGACATTAAAAAGATAAATATGTCAAATCAAGCTTTTAAACAAGTCATAATAGATTTAATAAAAATTTATGATAAATAATATGTCAGATTTTAAAATTATTAAATAGATAAGACTTACTTAGCAAAGTCTAGCATATTTTTATTCCTAAGTTAGTAGAGGTTATTTAGTCTACCTTTTTCAGAGAATAATTAACAAATAGATTTAATTATATTTTATCATTGTAAAAATAGCATTATTTATGATAATTTATTAAAAAGAATTTTGTTTCGATTTAGTCTCTAATGTTTTTAAAATGTTAGGATTTAATTCTCCCTTTTCCTCTCTCTCTCCCTATCTATCAAAATAAGTTATTTTACTTTAAAAATAAATTTTATCAAATTAAGATGAGTTAAAATTTAAATTTATAAACATTTATTAATTTTTGCTAAGTTTATAAATTATTTTTGTAAGTATCATATATCCATAATTTTCATGATGATAGTGTTGCATTTTTTGTAACTCATTAAATTTTTATTTAAATAAATTATTTTAAATATTTTAATAATATTTAACTTAACAAATTTAGCTAGTGTTATTTTTTGTCATTAATTTTATATTTTTATTGTGACTTTAAAAATATTTATTGGGTTTGTGATATTCTTAAAATAATTTTATAAAAATAAATAAATAAAATATAATAATATAAAAATATTAAAACTTAAGGAATTTTATAGTTAATACTTAAATATAAAACAATATGGTAAAAAATTATTTATAAAATTATACGAATGAAAAATATTAGTATGATTTAATAATTATCAATAACATAAAAAAATTAGATAAATATGTAATTTAGTTTGATAATAATTTTTTATATTTTATTTAATATTATTTAATAACAGTAATTCATCATAAATATTTAATATTATTAAAATTTAATTATACTTCATCAATTTTTAAGTAATTTTATTTTTAATAAATTTAATAAAAACATGTTATATAAAATAAATATTTTTAATAAATTATAATAATATTTTTAAAGGTAATTAGTCTATGGGTTAATATATTAGTTAAGGTTATCCCAATTCACACTTCTAGAAAATTATAAACCATGATTATCATCATGTCTAATTAATAATGGTTGAAACAATTATATTTGTGCTTAATGTTAAGAGCATGTTCAATTTTATTTCATTTTTAATTAAAAATTTCATCTTATTTTTCATTTTATTTTTAAATATTTGTAAAGGAAATAATAGAAATATTTTTTCTTATTTTTTTTATAGAAAAAATATCAATTATTATATTAGAAATATATACTATATAATTTTTATTTTATTTTTATTATGATAGTGGTAGTCGTAAGATGTGTGTAGTAGTTAAAGAGAGAAGCATTGAAATGAAGATGATATTGTATATGCCTTGGAGGAAAGGAAAGGAGAAGGAATAAGTTAGTGGGGTTTAACCCTTTTTTAAAAGTGAATTAATCATGAGAGAAAAAATTTGAAAGTTTTTCTAAATCTCCAAAACTCTTTTAAGGTTGGATTTTTGAGTTTCTCATTTATAGAATTTTTTAAATAAAATTTTAAGATGACTAATATATCTCTTTTTTTTTCTTAATCCTTTTTTACAATTAATTTAAAATATTTTTCTTTCATTTGGTCTATCATTTTTCTTCAATTTCATTATTAAATGAATGAAATAGCAAAAAAAAAATAAACATTTTTAAAAAAAGTATAATGTTAATTTTAAAGAGAATTTTTTTTTAAAATTATAAAAAATATTAATTTTTAGAAAAATAAAAAATTAATTTTGTATTTGAAAAAGTATAAAAAATATAAATAAAAGATATAAAGAACAATAATGTCATTTACATTATTCAACTTCCATCATTCTCTCTCTTCCAATAAGAAAATCTAAATAAGGGAGAGGTTTAACCCTCATTTCTTTTCTTTCTTATCCCCTTCTTTCCCATTCAAACCATTTCTTTCCTCTCCTTACAAATATCCAAACAAAGTTGATAAAATTTTTATTGTTGGTTTCTCAAGTTAGGCTTTTTTGTCGTTTTGGGGTTAATTTGAAAACAAAATACCAAATTAGGCATGCATGCAAACAAATTCCCTGTCTGGAGTTCGATGGCCACGTGGCAGTAGAGTCGTCCAGGGACAACACAAGTGTAGAGTGTCGTCTCGTTATGAGCCGACAATAATAAAGTCGTCCAGAAGAGGGACGACACAAGTGCTGACGTGACAGTGTCGTCCCTGTTTGAGTCAACACTAACGTGATGCTGACACTTGTCGTCCTAGGAACTTGTGTCATTATATGTTGGACGATTTTAGTGTCGTCCACAATAGAGACGATTTTAATGCGACCAGTGGATAAAAATTTCGATACATTCCTTTGTCCAAATTAGAATGTGTATATAAATACTACGATAAAGCTCGAGAAGAAATGCAGTGGCTGGGGAAGGAAGAGCAGTGTGGAGCTAGGGAAGGAATAACAGTGTGAAGCTGGACAAGAAATAATAACTATTGAGCAATCAGGTTAGATTTTAAGTATTATGAATATATAATTTATTTTTAATAGTTATGTAGAAATTTTATTTTGAATAATAATATTTAATTTATATTTTTAATGGCTTTTAAGTTTTAATGTTGTAATTTAATTTATGTTGTTATGTTTGGAAAAAGGCAGATAACATATAATGTTAAAAATTAAATATTTAAATATTTGTAATTACAAATGAATTTAAAAATATATATTGTTATATTATAAATTAATTTATAAATAAGCTTGGCTTATTTTTAATGCAGGATGAATAAAATTGTTGTTATATTATATTCAAATGGTAGAATATATGAAGGAAATGAGGGTATAATTTTTTAAAGGCAAAAAAAGATGATTAAGATAGAACGTGGGATCACACTTGAGATGTTTAAACGGAAGATTCACACAAAACTGAAATTGTCAAGTTGTCACGTAATTTCTAGATTAATTTCTCAAATTTTAGTTGGAACAAATGGTCGATATTATACAACTCTAGATGTATGTAACGATGAAAACATAGATTGCATGATAAGTGCATGTCAACAAACACATCATAGGAATGTAGTTGAGATATATGTGGATGTTGCAGTGGGTAAAACATCTTCTGTTGTGACACGTCCATTAAAAGTGAATTTATCACTCTTACAACTTCATGAAAGTGATGATGATGATGACTATGCACCAAGAGAAGGTAATATGAGTTTAATAATTTTAAATTTTTAAAATTGATGCTGCAAATGGTATTAATAATATAAGTTTACAATGTACAGATGAAGATGATGATTATGAAGATGAAGAAGATATTTCATTAAATGATTTTTCTAATACTGAGACAGATGATGATTGTGATTAATGATCAATATGGAGGGTATTGTAAGAGTTAGTTTACCGCAACAACAACATAGAGGTATGATTTTAGGTAGTGATTTTAAAGATATGTTTTTAGAACTTATATTTGTAGTAATGTATAAATTGTTATAGATGGTATAAATTTGACAGATGAATTGTTGTAATGTAGAAACTATATTGCCCTTTTGGAATATAACCCCACATTACAGTCATATTAATTGGGAACACCCTGATCAAGAATTAGATTTTCTTGTAATGAATGAAGCGCAATCATGGAAGGAAAGAAATGCATTATATGTTGGACAACTATTTAATACTAAAGAAGATGTAAGAATGGCTATAAAACATTATGCCATGAAGACATATCAAACTTTTTTTGTGGTAGAGTCAAAAGCAACAACATATGTTGTGAAGTGTGTCAATCACAATAGTGGATGTTCTTAGAGAGTTCGAGCATCGTTGCCAAAAAATGCAGAGAAGTGAAAAATTATAAAGTGGAGTGGTGCCCATATATGCGTAAATGCTACAATCTCTCAAGACCACCAAATGTTGGACTCCAAATTTATTTGCTCATGCATTCTTGGTATGTTAAATTTGATATTAAATTTGAGAATTTTGAAATAGATAAAATTTACTAATTTTCATCCTATTACATCCCAACAAATACAAAAACTCGCACATTATATGAGATGCAGGTATGGTGAAAAAAGAACCATCAGTGCCTATTTCGTTAATTCAAGAGAGAATTAGTGGTCAATTTAGATATTCAATTTCATACAAGAAGGCATGGAAAGCAAAACAAAAAGCAATAGTTACTGTATTTGGTGATGAGATGAATCTTATGCTGCATTGTCATGGTGGCTAGAGTACATGCAATTACATGCTCCTGGATCTGTATACAAAATTGAAACAAATGATTATGTTGAAGGTCACACCGTGGATAATAGATATCAAGTTTTTCATCGGTTGTATTAGTCGTTCAAGCAATGTCATGAAGCTTTCAACTTTTGTAAGCCTATAATACAGGTAGATGGGACTTTTTTGTACAGTAAGTACTGACAAACTTTGCTAATTTCTATGACTCAAGATGGAAACAACTGTGTGCTTCCCATTGCATTTGCCATTATCGAAGGAGAAACCTTATCTGCATGGGAATGGTTTTTAACCATGATTCGTATGCATGTGACAAATAAGGCAGGATTATGTTTGATCTCAGATCGACATCAAAATATAAAAGGTGCAGTCTTAAACCCACATCTAGGTTGACAACCTCCAAATGCTTATCATGTTTATTGCATTCGTCACTTTACAAGTAATTTCAATCGACGATTCAAAAATACTATATTGAAGAAGAAACTAATTCAATTAGGTACGTATTCTTCCCATTTGATTCATTTAACTTTTATTAGATTTTGAATATTTAACCAATGCATTCAAACTTTTTTTGTTAAATGAAGGATATACACCATCAAAACATATTTTTGAATCTAAGCTTAATACGTTTCGATCACAATCAGCTGAAATTCAGACTTGGATAGATAATATATCAAAGGAAAAGTGGAGCTTGACTTATGATGATGAAGGAAGTCATTATGGCCACATGACTACTAATTTGTCTAAGTCCGTAAATAAAGTTTTGAAAGGTGCAAGAAACCTTCCTATTATTGCCTTGGTCAAAGCTACGTATGCACGATTAGTAGAATATTTTGTGAAGCATGGTGAAACCGCAATGCATAAGGTTAACAATGGAGGAAGATACTGTCAAAAATTAATGGAAGCTATGGAAAAAATCAACAAAAAGCATCTTCACATGAAGTTCGGCGGTATGACATTCAAAGAACAAGGTTTGAGGTTGATGAGGCTTTTAATCCAATGACACAAAGGGGTGGTCATAAGTGGACAGTCATATTGTTCACACGTTATTATCGATGCAGAAAATTTAAGGCATTTCGATATCTATGCTAACATGTCATAGCTGTTTGTGCTCATATGAGTATAGATTTTTGGCAATATATGGATCTTGTTTATACTTTACAGTATGTTGTGAACGCATATTCATCTCAGTGGTGACCTCTTGGAAATGGAAGTAATATTTTACAAAATAATGAGTGAAAGTTAGTACCATATGTAGAAAGAGCACGAGGTAAAGGAAGACCAAAGACTACCTGAATTAGGAATGAAATGGATTGGGTCGAGTCACAACCACGACAAAGATGTAGATTATGTCAACAACCTAGTCATAACCAACGTCAATGTCCTCCATATCATGATCGTAATCAGCAGTAGATGTAAGAACATGTTGCTTTTCATGACAAATTGTTGTTGTTAGTGTTAATAATGTATTAACGTCTCATGTTGTTAATATTAGCAGATGTATCTTGTTGTTAATGTCAATAAGGGTATAACGCATATTTCCTTGTTAATGTTTTAAATAATTTACAAGTACAGGGTAATATAGCAACATCTCTTATATGTATAGAAAACATGTTCCAATAATATTAACAAAAAGTGCAACATCAAGTTAATAAATACGTAAATAACAACCCATCAATCTGAATCCAAGGATTGGTCCGCATGCCCTACCTCATGAGGTGTGAGTATGCACTGTCAACAACGATCTTGTACTTCACGATGAGGGTTCTCACGTACATCTTGTACATCCACATCAGCAGCAACAATAAAATTTGCATTAAGATCAATGCCATGCTCCGAACCTACTTGGATTGATGATGTTTCCCAACCCTACCCGCTCTGATGACCTCATATAGCTGGTGCATCAGGTGTAAAGAATGATAGCTCATACGGAGGAGGTGTCATGTAGAGGCTACCCTCAGGGACATAATATTGACCACTACTAAATGGAGATGGAGGACGCTGTGAAGTGACATGTGATGGGTGAAAATAAGATGTCTGAGTGTCCTGGGAAGGGTTGAAGGGAAACTGTGGTGGGACATAATAGATGTCATCTCTGCGTTCTGGCAAAAGGAAAAGTGACCATTCTGTCACCTGCAAATTGTACCATAAGGAACATGTAATGCAAATAAGTACAACATTATAATATGGTTAAAAGAAATTTTAATGTGTATTACCTTCACTTTTATTCGATGACGTTGCAAACCTTTTTCTTCCTTATGGTCTGCTGGTTGACCAATGTCAATGGCTGGATCAGCTGGATTTCTACTCTGAATATGAGGGTCAAACGATGAAGCAGACTCTAATATGCACTCTTGCTCATTCTGCAGTGAGAGCATAGTCTCACATAACTCGTTCATCTCCTCAAATAAAAATGAATCTTTACCATCATTACACAAGTAATATGCTCTTTCATGAGCATCTCCTTGCAATGACACAATATAAACCTTTAACAAATAAGAAATATAAACACAATCAAATAGTATGTAATTTCTTTCATATTACTTACAAGTAATGCAATACAGTTGCATCCCTGGTCATCCATCGTCTGGTGTAAGTAATGTACCATCACATATATTCAAAGCTAGAACTTAACAACCCAATCTGAGGATCATTAGTCATTACCCAGTCCTGACACATGTCCCATAGCTCCACTATGCCTATGAACTTAGCCGACCAATTCTCACTGGTCTTCCCTTTTAAAGTAATGTCATGTAGCTGGTCATGTTGGTATAGAACACGAGGAATATGTTGGACCATCTCAAATTGCCGCATTACACAGTCAGGTTGGTGCCACTTACAAATTTGAAAACATATAAGTGGCACAAGTGACCTCCAAATATTCAATGCTTCAGTGTATACTATACAATTGCCATACAATCTACATTTTCAAAGTTATGCAAAATAGTTAATTAGTTGTGAATATTAATTAACCCATCATGTAGATGTTGTATCAATGTATACTAACAAAATACCTCATCACATTTCAGATGATCAAATTTATGTCTATAGTAAGCGAGATCTCTCTTTCCTCTATTATAACTCTAACTCATTAACCACCTGCAATACACACATATAAATTAAAATCATGGTGACACAAGTTTGAAAAGTAATTCAAAAATTACACATACAATAATTCAAAATATACCGTGCACCGTAAGGAAGATCCAGTCGTGTGTGGAAAGGATTATTAGGCTGTAAAAATGGAAACCTATCTCATGCCCACATCATAAGTGGTGGGGTTAATCCTCCAATACCAAAATGCTCAATATTGGTCGACATGCATAACTCTCAGTATAGAAATGCCAATAATGCAGCTCCCCAACTGTACTCTCCTGTGATAGTAAAATCCTCAAGCAATGGAAGGTACCTAACTAGGACCCTACTAGGGGAATGATCAGCCAACATGAAACCACCTATTAACCTTAGAATATAAGTTCTAGTAAAGCGAGTAAGTTGAAGTTCAATATGATTATGCATTACAACATATGTAAAGTGTTGGTCCAACCAACTCAATGTTCGGAGGGCAAGTGTATCCATCGAGAAGTAATAAAGGGTTCTTAAATTAAGTTTTTTAAATATCGTCCCACAAGGATTGATTTTCAATTACTAAGAGTTTTCCTAATTCAATTGTTTAAGCTTCAAAGATACGAAATTAATTAAAAATAAGAATTTATAAAATCAATTATAAAACTAAGAGCAGGGAACACAAAGCAAGTTTTGGTTAAACTTTATCGAAGAGGAACCTATGGCGTATGGGTGTTCTCATTCAATCCTTTATGATATTTTTCCATTTCGATCTAAATCTGATTTCCTAGTGATTACTAATCATTCATACTAATACTATTAATGTCCAATGGTCATGCAGTATTAATATTCTTTTCTCTAAGTTAATATTCCCAATAGTCATGCAGGTTATTAACATGGAAAAAGCCTAAGAAACTTATGAATTTGTTAATTCAATAACGATTAGAAGATGAAGATCAGTTTGGTCTACCTAATCTTTCGTCTAGTTTTATCCTATAGATCTATTAATTACCTGAGGTACGATTGCCTGACGATGTAATTAATTAAGGTTAAGAATAAGAAATGATAAGATATATTCTAATCACAAAGCGAAAATCATATTTAGATTCAAATATCAAAATCCCATAAAGTCATAAACGATAATTCTCACAGCCCTAGCTATGGATTTAGCTACTCATGTAAAAACAAAGAACTAAAGCAATCAATAACATATCCATAATAAAGCGGTAAAGCAAACTAGAATAAGAGATGAATCTTCAATCTTCAAGTATGGTCACTTGAAGCTCTAAGTTCTACCAAGGATGTGCCAACGATCCTGCGACAAAGGTGGAAATGATCCAAAATCTCCAAGAAAAGGTTCTGTGTGAATCTGTGCTCAGCAAAAGGTCTCCCTCACGATGCTTTCTCCCTTCTATTTATAGAATTTTTAACTCCTTTGAACTTGGTAAGTTTGGCTAACATAAGAAAGCACGGCTGTGTATGAGGGTGCAGCACGGTCGTGCATATCATCGAAGCATCCCCGTGCTTCACTGGGCGTGCTTGTTGCTGTAAGGCTTTGAAACCCATTCATTTGGGCCCAAAATGTACCCAAAATCTACTCGTGGCCTCTTTATATCAAACTACGCAATTAACAACTAAATTAGTGTAAAATCCAATTCAAATAAATGTCAAATATGAATAAATGGGCTATAAAAGAGGGTCTAATTATAGACTTATCACTCAACTTCAAACTTCTCCCTGCAAATGCATCATCAGGTAGCCTAATACCAAGCTAGTCCTCCACAATTTGTGCCTTATTACCTCCAACAACTGCAATGACTGCCTTTCCATCTCTACGAAGCCCTATTTGAATAGCACTGTCCTGAAGAGTTATAGTACACTCTCTAGGAGGCATGTGGAAGGTATGAGTTTATGGCCTCCATCTTTCTACTAAGGCTGTAATAAGATGTCGGTTAATATTTTCACTACATTCTATATATATTTTTTCATGTTCATGTTTTTAATTTTTTTTCAAAACTATATATTTATATATAGTATTCTTTCTTCTTAATTTATTAAGTTATTCAAATAGAATTTTTTTAATTTAATAATTAATATATATTATGGATTACTATAATTTTTATTTATTACATTTTTTAACAACTAATTATAAATAATAACACATATATTATATAATTTCTAATACAATTTATTTAAAATATTATTTATTTAAGAATAAAATGCATTTTAAAACTAATTTTATACCTTATTTATAAAATTCTTTCAACTAAATCAGATAAATTATAAAATTGATAAAAGATAATAATGTATTATTTTTTAGCAAATTAATTACTACATTTTTACTTAAAATAAAACTTCTGTTATGTTAATTTTCATAAAATCATTATTTTCTTGATTTATTATAATTATTTAATAATTATTTTGTTTCTTAATAAAAATATTGTATTTACTACATCTAATATTTTTTATTTCACTCATTTTTTTATATATCAATCTACTATCAAATAATTAAAATTTATTATTTCTTCTACATTAATTATTTAATTTTTTTCACTGCATTCTACATATATTTTTTCATTATCATGTTATTTTTTTTAAACTATATATTTATATATATTATTCTTTCCTTTTAATTTATCAACTTATTAAAATAGAATTTTTTTAATTTAATAATTAATACATATTATGGATTACTATAATTTTTATTTAATTTATTTTTTAACAACTAATTATAGTTAATAACATATATATTATATATTTTCTAATACAATTTATCTAAAATATTATTTGTTATAGAATAAGTAAATAAATTTATAAAATATTTAAAAACTAAAATTAATTTGTGCACCTCTGCAGCTTTGATATGGATTTGAAAGAACCCTCTTCTTTACCAGCACCACTCACTCCGAGCTAACTCACTCGGAGCTAAGCATTCACCCACAATTTCACCCAAAACCACAGATTTAATATTACATACATGCAATTTCATATTTAAAAAGTAAAATATATTATAAATATTAGTCTCATTATCTTTTAATAATTTTTTACTCAAAAACCTTAATACCAGAAGCCAACAAAATGCTAATAAACGCTATTTTTTTTCCCGACTACGACACAACCTCTGCAACCAAATGCAAAACAGAGAAGATGAACGAGAAAGGGAAGTAAGAAGAGAAGTCGGCGCTCAAATGGTCAAAATTCTTTGCCACGAGGACCAATGAAATGAGTGTCGTACCTGACCTGAACAACTGTCCTGAATTGTCATTGACTCCACTGACATTGACGTCGGCTTTGACTCAGACGATTCTGTACGATTTCTACACGTGGCTTCCATCTTCCCCAGCCGTCGATTCCTTTTTAATAATTTCAATTTTTTTTCATTTATTTGGAACGTTGCCCACAAAGACTAGTGTCGTTTGTTAATTGGACGTTTTTCCTTTTTGGTGTCGTCCCTGTGCTGGACGACTTTACTGCCACATGGCCATTGAACCCCAAATAGAGAATTTGTTTGCATGCATGCCTAATTTGGTATTTTGTTTTCAAATTAACTTCAAAAGGGCAAAAAAGTCCTCAAGTTAACTCAAAACAATTAATCACTACCTACCTTAGATTATTTATCAATTATGATCCCCTCCTCCATGAGGTTTTATCCTCTCATATAAGTGATTAGTTTATTACTTAGTTGATTACCCACCTACTTAATCAATTCTTGATCAGAATAACCACCATAATAATATGATATCCACGTCATTTGTTTAATTTATTAGTCACATTCCAGAGTCCCAAAAATCCTCAAAATTTCTGGTAACTAATCTAAGTTAGATTGGGGTGTCCTTGATTTTTATGATAATTTTTGGAGCTCCAAAATGATAACTAAAACAGAAATTAGAGGTACATAGTTTTCAAAATTCTTCCATAAACATATAGAATCCCAAAAATGATATAACTTGGTGGAAAACCTCTAGACACATACACCAACTTTCTGTGTCATAAAGCAAGAACCGATCTAAACATAGCTGAATAAAAATCCATGTCTTTTTGAAATAATCTCCAAAAAATCACTCAATTTAAACTGCCGACAGAAGACATATACAATGAGCTTCAGTCAAAATTTAACTTCTAAATGACATCATATCACAAAACTATGAATCACACAATTTCATTCATTTTTTCAAAACGTAATTGGCATTTAAATTTCTAAACACAAAAAGAGAGTTTATGCATGTGAGTTTAAAGTTAAAATGTAGAAAAAAAAATTATTCAATCTTATGTTATAACTTCAAGAGAATACAAATTTTAAGTTATTTTACACTTTACAATTATTTTATAAAATAAAAGTTAGTCTTTTCTAAATTCTAAAATATCCATACATATATGCACATATTTATAAATACACATACATTATGCAAATAGTTTCTTAAATTATTAACAACCTAACCGTATTAACGGTAGAAAATTTAAAGTTACTCAGATTATTAAGTTAATAAATATTTATTATTTTTTTAACAAAATTTTTAATTTTTTTTATGAATAAATAATTTATAATATTATTTTGCCATTCTTATTTTTAATATTATAATTTATTTTTCTAAACCGCACATATCCTCCGTTAAAGACAAAGGTAATAACACTGGGTGAAGAAGCTCTCAGCTCTCCGCCAATTAATATTGTAATTATTTGATAATATTATATTTATATATTTATTTATAGGTAAAAAAAAAAACTGTATAATAGCATAAATGAAGAGAGTGAAAAGTGTAAAAAAAATAGATATAATAATAGTTTAAATTAAATTATAATTTTATAAATTGTATTTCGAAATAGAGATAACAATATACTTTACTATATACATAACATCAATGTTTTAAGTCGCCTCTTTCTTCTCCGCATCTTGAAAATGTCTTAAGTATATATAACTAATCAAAACTAATCAAAACAATATCGTGAAAAAGAAAAGTTTATTAAAACTAAAACCCAAAGCAATAAGAGCACCAACAAACTATACTAACAGCCACAATTAATGGCTTTTGAAAATTTAACTGCACGATTCCACATTTTATATCATACTTTATTTCGGTACTTCAAATGCTATCTGTTTAATGTACCGATAATTTATATTATATTAATAAGTACTATAATGTACATGTATTATATATATATATATATATATATATATATATGAAAAAATTACTTAAAAAATAATTTTTTATATATTATTTTAACTTAACTTTATAATTACAAATCGTACATATCAATAATAATTTGAAAATTATATTTTTCCTGTACAGTGTAAAAAATATTTAATTAAATATCAACAGTTAATATAAATTAATAACTATACAATAATTATCAAGTTTTATCTTATTTATCAAGTGTCAGATACATGCATCATACGACACTAGTGAGTTTTATAAAAAAAAAGTAAAATTTTTAGAGATATTTGTAAAAAAAAAAATAATATTATTATATTATAATAATATTTTTTTCAATTTAATAGATACTTCATGAATAATTTTTTATATTTTTTTCTATTTTAATTATTGTAATTTTATTTTATGAATAATATTTTCATTAATTTTTTTTATTTTATAAAATCGATTCTAAATATTTAGATTTTAAAGCTTATAAATATTGTCTTCAATTTTAACTTTTTAATGTATAATTTTTGTTTTTAAATTACAATATGTACATTTTATCTTACTTATGCAAAACAACCATAAATTTAAGAAATTAAACTCTTGAAAGTAAACTCAAAATTTTAAAAAATAGAAAAAAAGACATGTACTTAAGTTTAACAAAATATGTATGTAAGCTAAGTCAAGATTTTCTAAATATTGAGTTTTGTAAGCTATTTTTTGTCATAATTTCATAGATATTTTTAATAATTTTTTATATTTAATTTCATATATTTAAAGTTATAAAATCTAAATTTCAAGCTAAAAGTTTGTACAATATTTGTTTGGTTTAAATGATGTCAATTTAGGTAAGTTTAGTTCACTTATTTCATAACTGATTCTATTTACTTTCTATGTTTACAATTTTTTTAGCCTTTGAATAAATTTTTGAGATTGAGATATTTTATAATATTGAATATTTTATATGTATGTGTGCCAAAGAAAACAAAGGCATTGAAAGTGGTGAAGGCAAGAATATGTGACCAAAACCTATACGAAGATTTTTAAGGAGTGCCAAGTACAAGATATTTGTCGTAGAACATTGCATATGTCATATCCCACGTTAGGAGTTTGTCGTATTATGTAATGGGCTAAGGTGGATTTGAATAAAGTAAAGTGACCATTTTCTTTGTTATTTATCCGTTTTTATGTTCTGTTCTTTTTTTTTTTTTCTAATAAACGGAACTAAAAAAGTTTAAATACAAAAAAAGAACTAATAGTCACTCTTAAGGTCTCAATGTATCTAGAATTAAAAGAGAAAGTAAAGTAGAAAAAATTTTATTAAAACACTAAAAAGTTATCCCATAACCTGCTCCAAACTTGGCTAACTAATCTGCATATTGATTAGTTTATTTAAGAACATGAGTAAATTTAATAAATTGAATCCTCAATAACAGATTCCTAATGTCACTAATAATAAGAACAAATGATGATTATAGTTAGGACCTTTGACAATTAGGGTGATAGCTTCTTTAGAGTCATATTCGATCTAAATAAGCTGAAACCCTTTCATAATCACTAACATCAGCTCCCAATAAACTCTCCACAATTCAGCATCTAAAGGAGAGTAAGTATCCAGAGCACTGCAGAACCCAGCTACAAGCCTTCCCTTCATGTCTCAAATGAGGCTCCGACAGCTGGCAGACCCATGAAGGTTAGATATAACTTCATCTATATTAAGTTTAAATTGCTACTCAAGAAGATACTATTATTTGATTCTGATCTCAACATTCATAGCAGTAACATTGGCACCCTGGTTTGTCCTGTCACAAGAAAGGAAAAAATCAAAATCATATAAAGTTTTCTACAAAACAGATTCAGAATTAACAACAGAATTCTGAAAAAGAAAATTGTTTTTGTTCTTCCATAAATTCCATATAATCATTCCAAACAAAATATTCCAATGGGGAACCTTTCTAACATTCTAAGTGGACAGGTTATAGATCAGCCAATTAAAAAAACATGTACTGAAAAAATGAGACTAAATATTAGGATGAACAAGTTTCTCCGAAACTTCTTTCGCAGCCCAATAATCCCTGAGGAGATGTATGACTTATTCAACATCCTCCCCACACCTAGGACAGTCAGGGATGTTTGTCATTCCCCTACTTCACCTCTCAATATTAGTGAGCAGTCTTCCATGAGCAACTTCCAAAGAAAAGTTGAAATTTTAAGGGAATCTCTCCAATTCCAAACTAGATTAAAAATAGTAGGGTACCTAAACTCTTCTCCTACACCACTTAGGGCAGCCATAAGCTTATAGGCCAATTTGATAGAGAAAATGTCATTATTAGAAGCTTTCTAGAAAAAAAAAAAAAAAAAAAAGGTCTTGACCCCTGATCCCATATGGAAGGGAGAGGAGAGAGAATTTTAGAAATAGAATCACAAAGAGAGGCAGGGAGCATCAACCTAATTTTAGACCAATCCCAATTATCCTGAGAGGTAAACATGGCAGCAAGGACATTTAAATCATGATCAAAGATCGGTTGAAGAGCATAACTAAAGAGATTTTGGCAATTTTGGACCCAAGAATCCTCCTAAAACTTAATAGTCAAATTGTCACCTAGAATCCAACCTAAGCCTTTATTGTAAGTGTGTCACATAGCCAGCAAACTTTTTCATGAATGGGACTGATTGTTATTAACTCTAGAATAAGGATTTTTGCCATGATCAAACTTATATTTACTAAATATGACCTGAGCCCACAAGTCACCATGAAAATTCATGAGTCTCCACCAAATTTTCATCATATAGGTTTGGTTAACAAGCCTAATATTCTTAAAGCCCAAACCTCCTTCTTGCTTTGGTTTGCATATTGTATCCCAGCTAATTAAGTGACACTTCCTACACTCCAAAAAACTCCAAATGAATCTTTTGCAAATATTATCAATATCCTTGCAGACAAATTTAGGAAGAATCATAAATTGCATAACTAAATGTATGAATATTTTTATTGTATGGATTATTTAATATATCATAAAAATAATTGAGGTTAAATACTTAATGACAATTCATTAATATAAAAAAAGGATGAGTTCATGTAGAAAAAATTAATGTTTTTACTTTTTATGGGTACATTTCGAAACACAACATAATTAAGTGCATATTCAATAATTTCTTTCTATACTTATATCATATGTTTAATCATAAAATTTTCTAGAGTTAACTGAAAATAACTTATTATTCTAATAAGTCCATTGAATAACTTAGTGAAATAAGTTAAAATTTTCATAACTTATTTCAAATGGAGTTAATATAATCCTTCAAATAAAATTTATTCACGATAGTCTTTCAAGGAATATTAATTATACAAAACAAAATGAATCATAAATTTTTTTTAAGCAAATTCTTATTTTCAATAGCATTTTAATGATTATGAAGCGTCATCAACATATGGTCTAACGTCTTCTCTTTTAAGAATATATATACCCTGATATAATTTTGGTTTAGTAACGTTTTAAGTTTCTCTACTTTGAATGATATATGATTGTGGTTTTTCTTTACCTAAAACTCATAAAATTTCCATTTTTTTCATTCAATCGTTACAAATTGAACTGATTAAATTTTCTTATATTTAAAATTTTTAAATAAGTAATGACAACTTGGGTGCTAGATGCATTTATTGTATTTCTGCATTATTAGTACACTTATTGCTATTTTTATTTAAAGTATTTTAATAATTTTATTGTTTGTTTGTTAACATTGTAGACAATCTATTACCATGTAAAGATATTTATTAATTATTAAATTAATAATAAAATTTTGTTCAAACTTTGTTAATTAAAAAAATAAATAATAAATAAATTTGAGTCAAACTCAAACTTTAAATTTAACTTATTTAAATAAATGAGTGAAATTTAAACATTTCCAACTTAGGTGTCAAGTAGTAGACTCAAGTTGTTTACACTTGCACCCAATATGTGTGTGTATTGGTGTGGAACCTTAGATGGTTGAGATATTGTTTTGAAGCAGTGGATGGTAATCATAATAATAATAATGATAAAATGTCAAAGTTAAGAGAAGATTTTGGTAGAATAACAGTACAAGTTAGGCAACATACTTTATAGAGTGTAGTCTCCTTTATTCATAGGAATGCACTTGTTTTGTTTAAATGGGCTCGTCACGTTCCACAAGCATTAATTGAAGGATATAAATGCTAATTAACACCTGAACAGTGAGAAGAATAAGCTATCAAAATTTACAACAATTGCTGTGGTGTGAGCTCATCTTTTATTTTAATAGTTAGAAGAAAAACAGGGAACCTTCCTAT
This sequence comes from Abrus pulchellus subsp. cantoniensis, assembly GCA_024086825.1. NCBI lineage: Eukaryota > Viridiplantae > Streptophyta > Magnoliopsida > Fabales > Fabaceae > Abrus > Abrus pulchellus. The sequence continues at coordinate 22,644,177 of CM044056.1, forward strand.
TGTTTTACTTGGCTACGAAGCTAAAGACCTTTTCCTATACGGTGAAATTGAAAAAGCAGACAAATTTCATTTTATAAAAGCATAGAGCATAAGGTCACGTTTTATTCCCTTTTATTATTATTATATGTTTCCATATGTTTGATTTTGAACATTCCATGCTCTTCACTCGTTGTGCCTCTAGAATCACACGCATTTCTCAACCCCACCATTAACTGTCGTTTGGTCATGTTCCCACTCTCTCTCTCTCTCTCTCGGAACACTCTTTCTTGCTTCACACAAAAACGTCAATAATGACGTCGTTTTGTACACGTGTCGCAAAGACTACGTAATTCAACTCTTATAAATGAACCCTTCACAGTTCCCTCACGTTGAGTTCTTGCCCAACAAGAAAGGAAGTACCCACCCACCAAGCACGCGCACACCTTATAAATTAAAACACCTCTCAACGCAACAAAATTCAGCTTAAAACTCTGCCCATTTCTCTCCCGGTACCCGGTCAGCTGCATCATGAACGACGGCGACGGCCGCCAAGACGACACTTCACGATCACTGAATTTCGACAACCTGAAAGTTATCTCCGCCCTGGGACGCGGCGCAAAGGGCGTCGTGTTCCTCACGAGAACCGGTGACCGGTCTTCGAACGAGTGCTTGGCTCTAAAAGTGATATCCAAAGCCCTGATTCTTCAGAAGAAGTTAAAGAACCACAAAAACGACGATGACGAGTACACGAGGGTGTCGTTCGAGGAGGAAGTGCTACGTCGTTTCGATCACCCCCTTTTGCCGCGGCTACGAGGGGTTTTGGAAACTAACGGTGTTGTTGGGTTCGCCATTGATTACTGCCCCGGTGGCACCCTCCATTCTCTCAGGAAGAAACAGACTGAGAAAATGTTCTCCGATGATACCATCAGGTATTTTTCTTTAAAATTAACATTTTCTTTTCACACTGTTTGGTTACCGAGATTTTGGGAAAAAGATAATCTTGTAGATTTTGATGGGACCTAGTAGTTTTTTCTACTCTCCCTGTTTGGTCATCCAGAAAGCTTGGCAAACGAAAATTTTCAAAGTTTTGTTCGTTTTATGTGGAGAATATAGGAAATTGAACAAATCGCTCGTTACATGTTTTCAAGTTTTTCAATTAAAATTGAATAAAAAGTTTAAGTTTAGTTTTCGTATTATTAACCTAACAGGACTGGTTCTGAATGCATGTATATATCATCGTACCGTCCTCCAGACACCTTGTAATTTATTTTTCTTTCCTATTTGGTTAGTGTGAAAGATTGAGGAAACATAAGTCAAACTGCTGATATGTTTTCATGTGAAAAGTAGAATTGGTCAAGTTTTTAACAATACTAAAAATGAGAAAAGAACAAAAGTAATTTATTTTCTTAACGACCAAACAAAGCAAAGGAAAAAAAAAAAGACTCTGATTGTTTTTTTCTTCCGACTATTTTGAAGGTTCTACGCTGTGGAATTGACCCTCGCAGTGGAGTATTTGCACAGTTTAGGAATAGTGTACAGGGATTTGAAACCAGAGAATGTGATGATTCAAGAAAATGGTCACATAATGCTCGTTGATTTCGATCTCTCCAAGAAGCTAAACCCTAAATCCCTTCAATCGCTGAATCGCAACTCGTCGCCGAGTCCTAACTCGCAGAAACACACGGGGAAGCGACGGTTATCTCGGTTCTACAGTTTCTGTAACTCGGGCATTTCGCCTTGTGACTCTGACTCCGAGCCTCAACTCGGTATTGACTCAGCGCGTCGTACTGAGTCTGACTCAGTGGAAAAATCGAACTCGTTCGTTGGAACGGAAGAGTACGTGGCACCTGAAATTGTCTCAGGGAAGGGTCACGGTTTCGGCGTTGATTGGTGGTCACTCGGCGTCGTTTTGTACGAGATGCTATACGGAACGACGCCGTTTAAGGGTGAGAATCGGAAGGAAACGTTTTACCGGATTTTGACGAAGGAGCCGGAGTTAACGGGGGAGAAGACGGCGCTAAGGGATTTGATTGGGAGATTGCTGGAAAAAGATCCTGACCGTCGGATTGAGGTGGAGGAAATCAAGGGTCACGATTTCTTCAAAGGGGTTAAGTGGGACACGGTGTTGCAAATTGCAAGGCCACCTTATATTCCTCAAAATGAGGTTGAGAACAAAGTGGGGTTTAGCAAAAACGACGTGGAATTGTTCGTGGACGAGCTCTTTTTTCCTAAGAGCGATGATGGCGCAGAGAAAATTAAAAAGGTCGAAGAAAGGAAGGGCAATGGGGAGAATAATAAAACTGTGTGGGTTGACGATTTTAATTACGCTCCCACTCAGAATCAAGATTTTTTAATTTTTTGACTTTTTATATTTTTCAATGATATTTTTTAAATATTTATACTAAATCTAAATCATGAATACCTTTTGGGATTTAATTGTTATATAATTAAAATCGACCATTGTCAAGATTTGTAATTTTGTTAATTTTAGTTCTTGTTAGTCTCATTATGCGAAAGTTGCAGGCTATATAAAAGCAATGATTAAAAATATTTATTTTTTAAAAATTTCACACAATATGCGCGCATTTTAAGGTAATTTTGTCTTTGATTCCTTTCTTTCGCTCCAAATCCGAAGAACATGTTTTACTTATCAAAACAAAAAGGCTTTGGAAGAGGTGATTAAAGCAAAAGGGTTCCTATGATTAATTGATTTTGAATTTAAACCATAAAACAGTTTTAGTAACTGTTCTGTCCCGTTTTTTCTTTCTTCGAGAAGGAAAACAGGTTGAACAGAGCACCGTACTTGCCACTTCGTACAAGTTTATAGTCATTTTAGCTAAAAATAACCTTTTGTTATCAAATTAACTATTTTAAAATAAAATTATGCATTTTGTTAAGTAATATATTTATGATGTTTACCTTGTTTCAATGTTGTTTTGTACAAAACTAAATTTCAATTAAGTTTCTTATGTTTATGTTATCAGTTTTAAATCAAATAATAATATGTAAATATTCTGTTACATATTTTTAGCGAAGACTAATTAATATCGTCAAAAGTTATCATTATATTATTATTTAATTTAAAATTTTAATAACAATGATACAAAATATCCATTTATAAATTGTGAATTTGTAGTTGACCGTATAAAGTCTTGTTTGATAAAATTAGTTAGAGAATGACAACTTGTAACTTATAAATCTTGCTATGATTATGAATTAATTTAAACAAAAATTAAAATTTAAGTACAATAAATAAGAAAAATTTTAAAAAGTCACAAACTCAATTCAAGCTTAATGTAAAATTATATATATATATATATATATATATATATATATATATATATATATATATATATAACATACAATAAGATCTGAGCAATAATTTTTTTCAATAAATTCAAAAGACAAATAAACTCTCTAAGTAGTTATATAAAAAATTAAACATAAAATGCTTTGGTAATGAATCAAGTTACATAATAATAATTTTTAAGTAAAAATTTTAATAAATAACTCACTAAACATAATAAAATATAAAACTTAAAAGAGACTTAATAATTAATGTATTCCACTAATCTAAAATATAATAAACTACTTAATTAAAATAGAAAATTTTTGTCCAAAATACATATAAAAATAAGGATTAAACTAACATAAATTGAATTTGACCTTAATATCTACGATCATCGGTTAAAATATAAGAGTTTTTTTGAATTCTTCTCTTTTACATTCTTAAGTGTCTTAAACATAATTTTTGCAATCTGGTCTTCTTTTTGTTCTCATTATAGGACTTCAAAATTCTTAAAAGAAATCACTTGTTTGTTGCTTTTCATCTTCCTCTTTGTTACTTGTTAGTTCTCATTATTTCATTATTCTTTAGGTCAAAACGCCAACTAAGTAGTCATGAACTATTCCAAAAACAAATTTGTACTACAATTTATTTTTAAAAACTAAAAACTATTTTTAAAAAGTAAATCAAACATAGTTTAAATTTGTAATTTTTTTAAATAGAACTACTTAATTAATTTTAAAAAAAGTATAATTAAGTCATTTATATGGAAATTAGGATTAAATATCATTCACTTTACTTATTTATTTAATACCAATCAATTAATTAAGCAAACATTTAATTATTTATTTAGTTAATTAATAGCTAATTATTATACGGGTGTAACTTCTTTAAAAAGTTAAAAATAAAAGTAAAAAAATTATTAATAATTTACTTTTAAAAATTAGACACTACTTTAACTAATCTTTTAAAAGTTAATTTTAAAGAAATATATAATTTTTTAATTTATTGACTAAGTAAACTATAAACTTTATTTAATTACACGGTTCACGAGTACTTGCTACCCGACGTTTGAATTAAAGGGTTCACGAGTACCTTGTATTTGTTAAAATCAAACGGCTAATTTAATTTTTATTTATTTTTTGAGAAGCTTGAACGAGTTATATTTTCCAAAAGATTGGTGACGAAAGAAGATGGAAAAAACAGGGGACAAGCGAGAAGAAACTAATGGTAAGAAATTGACAATGAAAATTTGACAACTTGACCCATAACTAGAGGTGCTTGTGACTTAGACTAGATTGACTTTTAAAAAAAAAAAAAAATAGGGATAATTTTTTTAATATTTTTATAATTATTTTTAATTAAAAGTATAGTTTTATTTAATAATCTATAATGACATTAGATATAAATTTTTATCGAGATAAAATTCTATTTTACTGAAGAATAATATAAAAAATATATTTAAAGAATTATATCTAAGTTTTATTTAAAAAAATTATTCAATCTATTCATAACATATATGTTTTGTTTGAATCGACTTCAATAATTTTAAATTAAATATAATTTGATCCAATGAAAGAAGTTTAAACTAGATTGAATGATTGACGTTTTACATCTTTATATTTAATTTTGGAGGAAGATAATGAATAAATCTTACTTTATGATTTTTTCTGTACTTTATTTTAATTTAAATATACCTAAAATATATAAAAAATAAATAAATAAAAGAAATGTACAATCTTCAAAGTGGGCTCACCTTATGTTATATAATCCAATAAATAATCATATAAATATTATATAACAACTAAGAAATTATTTAACGAGGTATGTGATTTTTTATGCAAACACTACCTTTTTTTTTTCTTTAAATAACTTCATACACTAGCTTAGTAATAGGTATTTTTTAAACTTTATTGTAGTCATTTTTATTAAACTCAGTTAAAAATTATTGAATTTAGATTCTCTTCAATTTTGATACGAATATAACTTTTTAATTCAAATTTATTTAAGTGAGATTGAGCAATATTCGCTTAAGCGAAGAAAAATTTATTTAAACTATTAAAAATTCACTTAACAATATGAAGCTTGCCTAAGTGAGACACAAGAAAGCATAAGGTTATATTGTTTAAGCAAAACAACATGAACATATGCTTAAGTGACCTAAATATTCTCTTAAAAGTTTCTAAGCAAATTTAATTAATATCAAGCAAATTGAAGACAGAGAGCCATGGATAAAAATATCATCATTCACTTAAGTAAAATAATATTTACTTAAGTGGATTAGAGATTCGCTTAAATGTTGCTAAGCAAATTTAATTAATTTCAAGCAAATTTAGGATAAAAAGTCAAGATTTAAATATTGTGATTTGCTTAAGTGAAAAATGATCCACTTAATTGAATTAGATATTCACTTAAGCCAATTTAAATAAAAATGTGGTAAATAGAGATTCACTTAATCAAATTTAATTGTGAGTGAGATGTCATATGATGCAAGAATCTATTTGTTTCATGTCAAGCATGGATAGTTACAGTGGTGGTTGTGTTATAGATGTTGTAGATAAGGATGGTTGAAAAGGTCCAATAGGATGTTCTAATAGATTGGTGTAATAATGTTTTATGAAGTGGACATTGATGAGTTTCTTTAATTTGATTATTAATTTAGAGTAGTCAAAAATGGTAACACCATAGAAAGCACACAAAGCAATGATGAGAGTTAAGAATCTTAAAGCTTTTGTTGGTGTTGCAAAAGTAGAGGGGTTAGAGATGATAAATTATTGAATCTCATCTAAAAATGATTGTGACTATGTCAACAATTATATTCTCCATGATATTGTAAATGAAATATGTTCAAGACATGTGAACATCTAAGGTATGAATGATAAGGGCTATGTTAGCAAAGAGGAAAATGTCCATATTTAGGCCAAAGTGTTCAAACTTTGTCTCTTGAACCTTATTGGTTTCCTAATGGTCTTTTTCTCATAGGATTTTTTAAGGATTCATAAGATTTCAACTACTATACATCAAGAAAACATATGAATCATTTTTTACATTGCTGTTAATGAATGACAAAGCTCCCCTTTTGCTAACGTCATAGGATACCCAGTAAGGTTGAAATAGCCTCATGTCACAAGCCATTATGGACCTTCAACCTAGGACTTTCTCTTCATCTTGTCTAGCATCAATAGCCATGCATTTGCATAAAATTCTTTCACAATGATTTCATGAATTTGGTTAGAGTGATTTGTCAAGTATTGTCATTTCCTTCTAATTATCTCTTGCATAAATTCTTGATACTTTCCTTCCTCTAAAGACTACCTTTTGCTTATGTGGCAATTCCCTTGGCTCTAGGTCAATATATCCCGAAGCCTTTGCCTTGTTTTTGAACTTACACTTATCCTATGATGCATGCATAATTGTGGTAGTAGTTGGTGTTTTTGTTTGTGTAGATGTTGGTGATGGTTGTTATTGGTCAATAATAGTTTCTTCACATTGTTAGGAACCTTGACTAACATTAGACCTTTGCATTTTTTTTAGGAATGGACTTCTTAGGCATCATCCTGAAATATGCACATTTTGAAAATAAATTAAGTTCACTAAGCTTACATTATTTTTGATATTTTTGCTCAAGCTTAAAAGGTTTGCTTAAGTGAGTCAATTGGCTTAAGCAAAAAATATTTGCTTAAGCAAAATTATCTTGCAAAATGATTCTCCTTGTGTCCAAAATTTGCTTAAGAGAGCTCTTTGTGCTTAAGTGAATTTCTTAGACAAAAGACCAAATATTCATGGAAAGGAGACAACATGCACATATAATCTTAATAACTTATTTCAATCATTTCAACAAAAGCAATTCAAAATAAAAAGACATGAAGGGCATATAATCCAAATAAAATTAAGTTCTAACATGTTTTGAAAAGAGATTTACATAAAAAAAAGACGACGACAACAACAACAACAAAGAAAATCACAAATATTTGAAAGTACTTAAGGTTGCTGTAACGCTCCAAATTTTGGTAGTATTAATTATTATTATTTATATAAATCTAAATGCATATATGTGTGTGTAAGCATAAAAGGGATGATGAAAATTTGCATTGGATGTGTGATGATGGTGTTTTGTGTGTAATGAGTATGAATATATGTACATATATATATGTTGTAGATGAGTGTATATATATATGTGTGTGTGTGTGTGTGTGTGTGTGTGTGCATGACTGGTTGGGCTGAAATGGGCTAAGCGCCTAAGTGCAAGGCGTGTTACTCGACTGTTCTCGCTGTAGCAAGAGGGTCTTGGGAGGAAGGACCAAAACTGTCACTTTCTCGCTATAGCGAGAGACATCTCGCTGTAGCGACAGAGTGACAATTTGAGATGCGTTTTTGGGTACAGTCTCACTATAGCGAGATTCTGCAGAAACCAGAGTACAGTTTCTTCTGAGATTTTCGCTGCAGCGTGAGGGCGTGTCGCTGTAGCGAGAGTGTCGCGACCAGAAAAGGATTTAAAGAGGGTTAGGGTTTGGGGAGAGTTATTTCTCCCTCTCCCTTCAAAATTTCTTTGATCCTCTCGTTCCCAAAGTCCTATTTCACCGATTAATTGCCTCCAAAGTCGTTCTGGAGCTTGATTGAAGGTTGAATCCGTGTGGGGAACGCTTGGAGGTAAGCTTTAATGGTTAGGGTTTTGATTTTTCATCCCTTTTCTCTGTTTTTGTGGTTCCTCTAGGTTCTCATGAAGTTTTTCCATGTGTTTAGGACGAAATTCGTGAGAAAAAGCACTTCTTAGTGAATTTAGCATGTAGGACTTCGATCCGAGGTAAGGGGAACTTTATCCTACTCTTTTGTGCAATGAATTGTTGTTATTTTTCTTAATATTGTGTTGTGGCTAAGTTAGGGGGTAGAAAATTGCTGAGAAATGTAATGTGGGTCATGTGCCGTGATATATGAACATTATGTGTGTTGACCTGAACTTGATGGATGTGGATTGTATGTTGCATGATAGATGAATATTTGCTATGTGTCGTATGATGTGAAATAAATATGGGCCTAATGCCGTGTATTTGAATGCAATGTGGGTCGTGTGCCGTGTGTAAGCATGATCATTGCATGCGTGAATGGAATATATGTGTGAATGGGCGTATTAGCGCCATTGTGATGTGATGTGAATAGTTCAGCGATACAATGAGGGTGTGAAAGATGAGGACGGTAGAAATACTTTGGAGAGGAGAGAGTGGTGGTGACACCGACTACGGAACGGGTGCACCACAGGCCACACACTCTCTTCTTGATAGACCTCTGACCACTATCCTTGTTAAGCGACCCGTGACTGCCCACGTGGTATCCGTGAGGCGGAGGTAACCGGCGACTATTTATGGTATAAATCTGTGATCACAGTGCTATAGTGAGTGTGGTTGTTGTGCGTATGCACAAATTTGTGTGTTGTGCTTGTGAATGTGAAATGCTACCTATGATTGTATTTGCTTAATGTATTGGTAATGTACTGGAGGTGAGACTCTATGCTGACTATGTATTTTTAGGTAGTGTAGAGTACTCACCCTTACATTCATTTTTCAGATAATCAAGACGATCAGCACCGAACTCAGTAAATGAACGGATGGACTACTATAGGACATAGAATTTATTTTAAAATGTTGTAATTGAACTAGTCTTATAGTAGTCATTTGATATTAATTTCTAACCCTCCACTTATTTCTAAATCTTTTATGAAAAATTTAGTTATCTGATTTACAAAATTATTATTTAATTGAAATTAAATTTAATATGTTACAGTTGCAATGCGGCTTTGATGTGATTCTTGATTTAGAGTCATGATTAGAAAGAAAGGAGTATGTTTTAAGGGGAAAGTTTGTGGAATAAATGAAGAAGTAAAATTGTTCCTTCTTCAGTTTTACTTTTCAAAATTCTAGCCATTGTGATTTTTACTCAAACAAAGATTACCTCACTTAAGCAAGTAATTTTTTAAAAAAGAAAGGCTTAAGTGAGTAATGTGCTTAAGCGAGAACATTTTGCTAAGGTTTTATTTGGAAGTTTGAAGAGAAAGGGGTGAAATTTTTGAAAGGTAAGAGAAAATAGGAGAAGGGAGAACAAAAGATTATTAGAGCTCTCCCTTGTTTAGATGTTTAATATTAAAAGGAGAGAATAATTAGAGATTTAATCAAGTAAATGACATTATTACTCTTTTATAATTTTATTTTTTTCAAAAAATATATAAATTAAATATTTTTCTCTCTAAAAATTAATATTCTTAAAATTTCTATTTCTATTTATATAATATTTTAAAAAAATATCACTAACTAACATTTTTAAAAAAAATATTTTTTATTTTCTTGCTATTCTTTTTTTAAAAAAATTAACATCACATTTTTTTAAAAAAAAAATATTTTGTTTTCTACTCTTTCATTCATTCAATAATAAAATATTTCTATAAGGAAATAAAGAAAAAGTTAATAATATAAAAGTTAAATATTAAAAAGGAAAATCATGTTGCATTGAATTGAGAAAATAAATAAATAATAAAGAAATAAGTAGATAAAGATAGAAACGGGTATTAGAATAGTGAACGTATATTTTCAAAAAAATAAATTAAAAATTTCACAAAGGACTATTATATATTTCAAGAAGATTAGATAAGGAAATGACCTATTTAACATCCACATCTTGAACCTAAGCAACTTTGTGCAAAACAACATCTCCAAACACACACACAGATTCTAACCTTACAACAATTACATTAGCATAAAATTGCACATTTATTTGCTTTTTTGTTTTGATTTAAAAATACTTGATGGAAGAATCAATGCTTATAATGTTTGTTTTCATTTTGTTAGAGTAAAGAACAAATGACAAATATAAATATTACATGGAAGTCAAAAGTTAAGTTAGAGTTTGAAAGTCTTAAAGAAGTACGATAATTTTAAAATAAATATAAAAATATAACAGGTTTTGGAGTGAGAAAATAATATTTTAACAAGCAAAAGGTAGTTAGTGTTATTACATCTCATAGATATGTTTATTGTAAAGAAGTTGAATCACATAGCATAAACTAAAACTAATTGTTTGACGAGAATTGAATTGCCTTTGACAAGCAACAAAAATTTTGTTGGACATGAGCATGTTGAAGAGGATAATTATCTATTATCTCTTTTAGAGGCAACACATAGAGAAAAAGAGGTTGAAGAAATAATATAAATTATTTAGAGACTTTTTATAAAATAAAAATTTAAATAATAAAATATAAAAAATAACTATGATGTGACATTAATAAACTAAATTTGCATTATTTATCTCATCATTTAAAATAATATAGTCAATTACAAGGATTAAATTCTTATATTTTAAAATATTAAGACTAAATTCTAAAAAACATTAGAACTTAGTTAAAAGAGTTGATATTTTTATAGACGCTAAAAATATTAATTTTTTTATTTTATTATAATCTTACTAATTTAGTAAATAAGAGGAAATTTTGTCCTTTAACGCTAACTCCCTTTACAATTTTACCCGTTAAACAAATACATGAAAAATTGCGTGAAAAACTAATATTTTCAAGTGGCTTTCTAAGGCAATTACGTGAGAAAGTAATATTTTGTAGGTTTCACATAACCCTATTTGCCAAATGGTGTGTGACCAAATGCCAACTTTGGTACAGCTTTTCAGGTCGACAAAAGAGATGAGTAGGAGCAACTAACAACGTTTCATCGATCTTCATTGTTACGTAGTTTTCCGCGTCAAATTCGGTGGCATGTCCGCGCACAAGCAAGGTGTGCAGTTTGACACGGAAACCTCAAACTTTTATTGCTTTCCAAAAAGCTAATGCCAAGGACGGGTAAAAGCTAATGCCTTGAGCCCAATTTATCAGACCCGCAACAAAAAATATACTGTTATTTAATTATATAATTTTTTATTTTTAATAATTAATATACAAATTGTAGCAATTATATATTTTAATTGATTGTAAGAATATATCAAAATTAAACTCTAAAAAGAAAAGCTGTTATAGTCAATCAAGGTGTGTGTGATTACTGAACAATGAACATGTTGCGGCGATCTTATGAACAACAGACTTTGAAGAAATGGTAAAAGGTTCAAACAAATAAGTTACACCCAAAAGGAGCCGACAATAATTATTTATTACACGAGAAAAGAAGGTACTATATAGAATTAAATTTTGCACACTTATCCTGTATGGGTTTATGATATATTTAATATTTTTATTTTTCGTCTTATATTTAAATTTACTTAAAGAAAAGTATTAAATTGTTTATGTAGTATATAAAGATTAATTTTACATTAATTTAGGATTAAAAAAACATAAATATCTAATAATAAGAGAAAGATGAAATTATAAAAAAAAATTATTTTTATACATCATTTAAAAAAAACTAACATTAAATAACTAAATTATTTTTTTTAAGTTAATTTTACAACTAACTAAAAGCTCCAATATATCTTGTAATACAAAACTCTTGTTAGTATGTTACATCTTTTTATATGTTTTTAGATTAGTTTTTATTCAAATTTATATATGAAGTTACTTTGTAATCTCCATCTGTATCTTAGTCTGCATTTTTCTTTATGAAGTTTGTGTACTTCTAAGCCTTTTTTTTTAAAAAAAAAGAGTTGTTACTTAGACTAATAATTTTTTTAAAATTGTAAGGACTTATTGAAAAATTTAAATTATAAAATTTTATTCGTTTATAACATTTGCAATATTAAAAAAATTGAGATATTTTTTAAAATTAAAAAAGTCTCTACAATTTAAGTAATCTCAAATATTTAAAATAAATATTCTAACTAATCTTACAATTATTTAACTTTATTTAGAATTATGTGTATCTTTCTTTAATCATAATGGTTACACTCTCATCATCATCGTTTTTATTATCATAATATAGAAACAAATATTAATTATATTGATATATTTTAACATAAAATAAATTAATAATTTTAATTTAAAATAAATATTATCTAGGAAAATATATTATAAAAAAATAGCAAGGCAGGCTGCATGTGGGCAGCCTCCGGGCCAACCCAGATCGAGCCCTAATGGATTTGGGCTTTCAATACATCAAATTAAAAAAGAGACAAATTTCAAGAGTGAATGTTACTAGTGTGTAATTTGAGAGTGAAACTATGATATGAAGCATCATACGATAACTTTTAATTAATTTAAACAATTTTACTGTCTTGAATTAAAAGAATTAATTTAATAGTATAATTATTCAAATAACTTAATTGTGTAGTTAGTCATATTCGCAACAGTGAACAAAAGTGCAATATAAGAACACGTTTCGATTAGATTTTCTTTAGAAAACAATAAATAAACTGACAAAATTCTGAATTATATTCTACTTGTCATAAAATATTTTTACCAAAATGTATTATCTAAATAAGAATTTTATAACAAAATTTAATTAATTTGTCCCAACCAAAAAATTATATGTGACCAAAAATTGAACCATTAATTAAAGTTATCTAACATTTCAAATAAGATTTTAAACTGCTTTGCCCAAACACAAATTTAGAGGAAAAAGAATTAAAATATTACAAAATACTTGAATAGATACTAAAACATAATTTTTTAAATATCAAAAATAAATTATAAATAGGTGTAATTATAAAAAACAATTAAATATTTTAACAAATTGTCTTTTTTAAAATTAATACTAAACTTAGTTGAGAATATATATATATATATATATATATATATATATATATATATATATATATAAATTCTTAGAACATACTTAATTTGTTATTGGTAAAAAAATTACTTTATTTTATACAAACTTCAATCCTTAAAATTAAGTTTAAGTATCTAAGAGTAGAAATGCATTTATTATATTTTTTCTCTAAAAAGAAATCAAGTATTAATATTAATAATTTATTATAACTTTTTATACATAGTTATCGCAAGTTATACATAATATATTATTTAAAATATACATTTAATCTATATGATTAAAATTTATGTACAAATTAATTTATATAATTAATTTTTTTATTATTTAATCTGTTCATCTAACATCGTGAACACATTTGTGGGTGACGTGGATTAATTTAAAAATATTTACTCGTTTAGAAATTAAAATGTAAACTTTTTTATTAAATGTATAGACCAAATTTATAATTTTATTTTATTTTAAACTTTCAAAATATTAAACCTAATAAATAAAATAATTTTATGTTAAGAAAAAATAAAATAAAAAAAATAGATTTGATATAAACTAAATATTTTTCAAATTAATGTACATTTTCTTAAGTTATTTACTTATTTTTCTGCTTGTATTATAAAAAAAAGTATTTTTATTTTATTCATTTAAACAAAATATTTTTACATTTATTTTTCCATTGTTTATTTTTTTTTTTCTCTATTTCGCCATTCAACTTGGGAACTAAACATACCATACATATTCTCAAATGAAAATATCATTGTAAAAGAACATGTCCTTAATATTTTGGAGCGAGAAGGATGACCCAACATGAACAGGGTAAAAAGGACCAACTCTCATCTTGTTGGACAGATAGGACGTGCCTATGTGATAATCACGTTACTGTGACACTAATGGACAATGCGCATGGAGACATCATCTTGAATGCTGTCGGTGACAAAACATGTTCCCAGTTGTTTCGACCTCGTATTCATTCATAATTTATTAGGTACTCTAATTAATTAGACAAATTACAACGGTAATAAACTATGAAGGTTCCAGAGCAAACCTTCGATAGACGACACAATACTCCCCACAGCGACGCATCAAGATGATTCTTACTTACCCTTAGACTTAATTATATTGCAAAATAGACACCTAAAACAATCATCAAATGGAATAAATAAATAATTGGGTCTGACACAGTGATAATCCTGTATGTGTATTTTAAAAAAATATTATATCTGTGTAAGTGATAACTTCAATTCTTATATTCATATTTTGTGTAACCGTATACTCATATACCTATTACCTGCACTTTTTAAAAAAAATAATATTTATAAAAATATTATAATAATATAAAATTTTATATTTTTATATTTTCTAAAACTTCTTTCAAATGTAAATAAATTATAAGAATAATATTACTTAGATTTAATAAATTGTAGTTGTGTTTGTTATATAAAAAAATATTATTTTAAACTAAAATATAAAAAATAAAATTTAAATATTATTAATAAATAATAAGCCTATTTAATAGTATGTGATTATAAATTTTATAAAATATTTATAATATATTTATTATTTATTATTCTCTTTATAATTTAAATATTAATATAATTTTATTTAAAGAAAATATTTGTATAAAAAACATTTTCTATGTGTGTAATATATAAACAATTTAAAAAAAAGGTCAATCTTATATCAATCATGTAATAATTAGATTGTATTAACTTAGTTATACAATATAAAATAATAATATTTTTTTATTAAAAATATAAAAAAATAATTTTATAATTTACTTTATTAGTAAATATATTTTTATATTAATCTTATAAAATAACTATTTATATATAATGTATATCTATTTTCTTTTAGATATATTTTATATCTTTATATATGTATTTTTTTATTTTCAGTAATTTAAATATTTATATTAAATTTCTCAATCTCTTATTTTATAGAGAAAAAATTGAAGATAAATAATTATAAATTAAAAGACAATATTACTTAAAACAGAAAATTTGTCCATTCAAAATAATAAAATAATTAAAGCCTATAAAAAATTGAGTAAAAAATATAAGACATGAGATTACATTAAAATAAAGAGTAAAATTTTTATCTTGACTAAAATTTCACAAAATTATCCATAAAATTTTTTTAAAAAAACTTAAAACTCAGATTGATTCTTGTTTTTTTGAATTTTTAATTACTCCATTTCATGATTTTTTATTTGTAAACTAAAGAAATGGTTAATTATTTGTTGTCAAATAATATGTCTAAATTAAAATAAAATTTAACATTTGAAATAAGAAGGTAGAACATTATTTATGGTTATTATGATAAACTTTGTAAGGAAATTCTTCTTTTTCACAACACATGTTAGTATTATATTTTAAAATTAAATATTGATATTCAATTGCTAACCTTCTTTGATGTTCACGTAAGGTTTTTATTACTAAAAAATTATGCTGAAAATATAAAAAATATAAAAATCTACAATATTAATAAAGTATTTTAGCAGTTGCATAAATAGAAAATTGTTCACATTCTAAAAACACAATCTACAAAATCAAAAAACATGATAAAAGAAAAAAATACATCAATAAATTAACATTTGTTCCTACTAAATAATGAAAAAAGTACATAACAAAGGTGTGTAAGTAATAAAAAATCAATAAATTATTGATTTTATACATTGTAAAAAAAATAAATCAATGTCTTATACAATCACTTATAACAAAAATATGTTTATATAATTTCACATAAATAATATAATAATACAAAAATTTAATACATAGTTGTAGAATAAAGTTCAAATATAGATAAAAATTCACATAATTAATAATATATATACATATATATATATATATATATATATAAAATATGTGATGAAGTGGGGTAGGTACTTAGATACTCATACTTGTACCCATTTAACAGATAAATACTCTATTGGTAAATTTTATAAGTATCTATCAGATACTTTACCTATTGTCAATTTGTTATTCTTAGAAATAAAGAGTTATTTAGATAAGCAATTTTGAAAGGGGAGAGGGAAAGATAAATTTTGTAATTTTAAAAATATATTTAAAAATATATTTTTAAAAATAAAATATATAAATTTAATATATTAATTAGATATTTATTATTATAAATGATAACAAAAATTTAATTTAAACATTTTTTTAGTATTAAATAAGTTAATATTTTAATAAGTAATGAAAATAAATGATAAAAAAATTTAATAAATAATTTACTAATTAAAATATTTATTACCTTTTTAAAATTTTGTATAACAAATTTAAACAATAATAATTTATAATAGAAAAAATATCAATTACTATTAATAATTTTCATTATATATATATATATGATATTTATGAGTTAAAAGTGTTCTCATAAACAAGAAATAACTTCTGTTTTTCTTTTTTTTAATAACTTCTTGATTTAAATTCTTTCAAATTAGAAAGTAGCTTCCAAAAATTTAATATATTTCATATAAATATATAGCTAATTTTATTAAATAGTTCTAATTCAATCATTATTTATAAGTTATAAAGTACAAATCCAATTTTATCCGCCAAAGCCTTTACTGTGAAAGACCTAACTTGCCTTCCATGATGTCTAATTATTGATTTACAAAAAATTCTTTGAGCTTAAGATTTTCGAAAATTTTAAGCGGCCTTGCTTCGTTTAGAACTTTACGGCTTCCTTCGTATATTTTCGTCGCAATTGCAATGGTTGTTTTAGAATACTATCTACAAGGCTTAATAATCATTTTGGTCTTCCTAAATTTTTATTTTAGTTTTTATTTCAATCTTTATTTTTATTCTTGCCTTTTCTTTTTTTAGTTTTTGTCTAATTTTTAATCTTTTTTTGTTTTTAGTTTTAATATTTTTTATAATATTTTTTTGTCTAATTTTTAATCTTTTAATTTTCTATAATATACCACATTAGATACTCAAAGGTTATGTGACTTAGTCTCCTTAAGTTCCTACACACTTGTTAGTTTGAAAATAGAACATAAGTTGATAGAAGATAGTACATTTTTTTTTATATTTTTTTTTAGTTTTACACTTTAATAGGTCATAATATTTTATTCATAATTTTAATTTATATAAATTATATGTTTATTTATATAGTTTTTCAAAATCTATTAACTTAGCTCATTTAAAATTTATAACATAAATTACTCAGTGTGGTGTGACTTCTACGTTAGTAAAAAAAACATTCTACAAAGACTTTCAACACCGATTAATACTTAATAAATATATTTTTGCTTCAATTAATAATTAATTAATCTAATAAATAATATAGTGACTTTTTTAAAAATAATATTAATTGTTAAATAAACAAGGCATAAAATAATTTTTAGATAGATTTAAATTTGAGTTGACATAAAACTTTTTAGATGAATTGATGTTCGAATAATAAAATAATACATCAATTAAATCTTAATTAATATTACGAGGCTATCACCTAAAAATGCATCAAAATTCATGACTTATGTTTGAGATAAATCATGCTTATTACAAGCATGTTCCATGCTCATGCATAAATCACACCAAGTGATATAATTTATGTACAAATTATAAATTGCTTTATTATTGTGTGATTTATGTATTAAGAAAAGAACATGTTTCAAGATTTTACAAAAAATATAACATATTTTTAAAAAATATTTTTTATTTTAAATATAAAAAATTTTGAAAAATAAAAAGCAAATTACTGAATACATAAATTAATTGGTAGAAATTATTTTAACTTAATATATAATATTAAGTTTGAGTCTCAATAAATATATAGTTTTGTCAAATTGACATAAAATTTTATCCCTATAATGATTCTACTCGCTTTGCTTTGTATAAGATTGTTTCTAATAGAAGATATTTTTGGTTTTAAAAAAAATAAAAAGGCAAAAATTTACAAAAACTATAAATAAAAGAAAAAACAAAAGTTTACATTGACGAAAAGTTATTTAAGTCTACGGAAAATATTTGAAAATTCAAATTTTACAATATAAATTTGTGTAAGTCAAAGGAAGATTTTCAAAGTTTTCATAGAAAGTATTTCAAAACTTGAAAAACAAAGTTGGATTAAATTTAAAGTTTTCAAATGTTGTAGAACGTTGACAGCTCAAATTATGATGCACACCTCAATTGCAGGCATTAACAGTGACAAGGGAACAGTATAAAACATTACACTCTTTTCTAATCACTTCAAATTTTCTAACCGCGCTTTCCCACGTTATCCTTATCGCTTTCATAGCATTAATAGTACCAAACCTAACTGCAAGAAGATTCTTTCATAAGTTTACAATTTTCCCGGATCTGATTTTCATATTAACTTTTATTAAATTTATAAAATTTAATATATTAATAATATTTTATTATGTACCCTTAAATTAACGTTAAAAAATATACTTACCTTCGATAATATAATTTAATTCATTGATATCTTATGTAATTTGTAATAAATCATATTTACTAGACGACATTTTAACAAATTATTAAATATAAAATTTTTATTTTCTATGTTATAATGAATGAAAATTAGAGCATGTTACACTCTCTTCTCTTAAAAAATGTTTAAATTATATATTTTTCTCTAATTTTAGAAATTACATCTTATATGAATATATGCATTATATTTTATCTCATTTTTAAAATTTTATTACTTGGTGAAGCTTTTTTCTTCACCACTTATTGTCATGAAGAGAAAATTCCAATTGACGTCCTTCATTTTCTTTTGTACGCACAAAAAATGTGTGGCTAACATCATATGAAAACCTGATTATACATCTGACCATGAGCGGTGGCATGCAATTTGCCGAGATGTCAAGGGTCATTCGGCGTTTTAAAAAATATTTAAGTTGATAACTTATACATTAAATAAATAAATATATTCATATGAATAATGACTGAATGTCTTGTTAATATAAATTTTATAATAAATTAAAAATATATTTAAAACAAGTTTTTATTTTTATAACTTTTTAAAAAATATCAATAATTATTTCTTATAAATAAAAGTTTTAATATATATTTTTCTTTCGAGTCATGATAAGTGAAAAACTGCACTGGATTCAAACCCCAATGAACGGTCTAATTTCAATTTTAAATTTTCTATAGGCGTGAGAGGGACATAGTCTAACCTAACAACATGAACATTTTGGGTCAAAGCATGCAATTCAATTCCATCCAATGGACGAAGGATGATGGTGGATGGGGACACAGAAATTAAGTTATTTAACCTCTTAATCACATGCATGATGCACGCTAGCTCTAAGAAAATGTGAAATCATGAAAAGGGCCAAGCAAATGAAAATAAACATGTCCCAACAAAATTGTATGAACAATATAATAGTAACGAGGAAATAATCATTCGGTTTATAGATGTTATAATGTGTTCAAACACCCGATGACTAAGCAAAACACGTAATGTAGTTGTGCTGGTTCCAACTTCTAACGAATGATTGATGTTACGTTGAAGGTCCCATGCAACTAAATTTATGGCGAAACTTTTACCACACCCTACATAATATAGTCTTTTTAAAATATTAAGGTGTTATCATTATTCTTTTTTCAATGCTTACTTACATTATAACATATGATTTACTATGGAAGGTTAACGTAGGCACAAAGTCTTAGTTATAAATATGAGGTATTTATAACCAAGAAAATGTTAGAGACATGTATTTTTTTTTACTACATTATTTTTAATACCTGAGAATTTATGTGAATGATACTAAATGATATAAGAGGCATTTCTTATTTAATGGGTCATCACATTCTTTTTTTATATTATATATTCACTTCGATTTCATTCAATGATAAAAATATGATAAAACAAATAGGTTATAGAGTATGTTTTTAACATGATATGCGTTTTAGTAAATATTGCTTTTTTAAATCACTTTCCCCCTTTTTATACCTAAGTCGTCACAATTTTTTGTTGACCCAAGACTTGCGTCCCTACCATTTTGTTGCCAAGTTCCATTAAATTTGGAGTTCTACTTTTTTATTTTTCTAGCATTTTTCTTGTCAATATTTTATTTATTTTCCTTTTTTCCTTTATCTTGTTGACCCAAGACCTCTACTCAGTTTGGCGACTTTAATTTAAATTATGCTCTGTGAGATTATAGACAGCCTAGCTAGTCCCATGACTTTTTTAAAGAAATGCAAGTTTTTCAGGGAAATTAGTTTGTCCTCATGACTTTATCAGAAGTGTTAAATGACCTTGTGACTTTTTTAAATAGTGTATATAATATTCAAATTACTTTTCAGACATTAGCCTTTACTCGTTAAGTTATGACTATGATCAAGTTAAATTTTTTGTTGAAAGAGAAATATATTCTTACAATTTTATTATTATTTTTTGGAAAATATAACTTTTTTCTATGACTATTTTCATGGTCTTTCTGGCAACATTACCCAAAAAAAAAAAGAATCTTTTTTGGTGGTTAAAACATGTCTTTTGAAAGTAGTTTTATGAGCAATTATATTACAACATCATAAAAAAATCTACCTTAAACAAAGGTATCGAGGAAAATTTTTCCAGTGAGTTTATAATGAAAGTTTATTGTAAGAGATTAA
Source organism: Abrus pulchellus subsp. cantoniensis (assembly GCA_024086825.1). Taxonomy (NCBI): domain Eukaryota; kingdom Viridiplantae; phylum Streptophyta; class Magnoliopsida; order Fabales; family Fabaceae; genus Abrus; species Abrus pulchellus. The sequence continues at coordinate 22,664,696 of CM044056.1, forward strand.
GGTAATTAATTGCTGAGAAAACACTCTTTCTTAATGATTTGTTAATATACTCTTTACGAGTGGATAGATTCTTAGTTGTTCCTTTGTCATTTTTCAAATTATTGTTTTATTTTTTTTAATCTGCCAAAATTTATAGCAGTAGAGTAGAAACAACCACCAAGATATACAAAACATATTTTAATTTACAAGTAGAATTTAATCAACCGAACTGATTGAGTGTTCCTTTTTAACTTCATTCAAGTGATCTAGGGTATAATATTGGTCCCTAGAGTTAAAAAAGTACTTCATAATTTATAAATAAAACTACAATAATAATATTGAAGATAATGACTAACATTAAAATAACATATCATATATGATATTATCATGTATCATATTTAGTATTATCATATTTATTAATATGTCTTTAAAAATGATAAAACATTGCTAAAATCAATGAAATTTAAGTTATATTTGTTTATATAAATTTTTTTTAGCAGTATATTATTTAAAATATACTCTTCAATACATTCTATTAGATTGATTTATTTTTTAAAAAGTTAATGCATTTGCTTAGTAAAATAGTCAATTTATAAATGTCACTTTTACTTTTATTAAAAATAAACCAATCATACGAAGTGTGTGTTTAAAAGAGTAGATTGAAAATTGTATTCTATAAATTATGTTGCTTTTAGTGAACAACTGTTATTTATAGGTTAAATTAAATTAATAGATTAGTCCTTTAAATTTTAGTTTTATTTCAATTTGGTTCTTTAACTCTTTTTTTCTTAATTTATAAAATTGTTACAAATATATCTTTTTGTTATAAAATGTTAATTTCATTAAAAATTTTATTATTCATTTTTTTCCTCTTTATAAACTATAATAAAAATATAATATATTTTAACAAATTTTTTAGTTATCTATTTTTTTTTTCTTATCTCTAATCTACATCTCCATAACTTTTTTTTTTCTTCTTTTTGAACTCTGCAAAAAATTTTCTTTTTCTATGACAATTTTTTTAGTTGAGTCTTTAAGTCATAGGAGAGGGTAAAAAACAACTCAACATTGAGGGCAACTAAGGTATTAGTTTCGATGTCATTATCGTAACTTAGCTCTCACTCTTCTTTTATATTCCCAAGATCACAAAAGATTAAATCACCGGGATCAAGAAAAGCAATTAAATCAGGTATGGTTTTTATAAATATAAATTTTATTCTAAAAATATCAATATATTAAATAGTATAGTTAGTAATTTGTATATTTAATGATATTAATAGAAGAAATGTATAAAATAATAATAATTAATGCATTTTGATTCTATCATTTATTTCTTATGATAAAAAATAAAAAATATTTCATTTTATTTCTTATAAAAAGGACCGGAAAGAATATATTATAATTTGTTCAGACTTCAAAGAAAGATGAAGATGAACAATAATTTTTAACAGGGTTAATTTTTTTTATGAAAAAAAACTTATTTAAATCACTTTTGTAAGGTAATGAACCAAATCAAAATAAAACCAAGAATTAAAAGACCAATTTACTAATGTGTAATTAGTACAATCATATGTGTATATATAACTTATCTTATTAGTACTTTTGTAACGTTCCTTATACAGACTCAATGGCACATCACGCTTCCGCTGCGCAAAGTGACATGTAACCCTCTAGAGATATTTATCAAAGTGACATGCTTAGAAACGAGTTAGCAATCTCATTTTCATAAGAGGGAGTTAACATCTAGAGATACTTTTACATTTTATAAATAAATTAATATATGCATATGTGAATTATAGTTCTGCTATACGGACATACAACACCTAGTTATTGTTTGTGAGCCATTCATACATAAATACTCAATAGCTTCCATCATTCATAGAAACACGTACAAAAAACCTTTTCTTTTCTTTTCTCAAAAGTAATCCATGGTTTGAAAATAACACTATAATGAGTAAATACATAGAAAATCATTTGGTACAAAATAATTCTGTTTCTAATAAAGATACAGTAATTGAATACTTATAGAATCTATAATACAACTAAAAATAATTATTACTTTATTTAAGCCTAAGAGCAGTCCCAACACTATATCTATACAAGGACAACAATCACAAAAGAAAATAATTAGAGTAAGTACGTCCCTCTAAAGAATTCAACCATGCGTCTTCGAGGACTCAACAAGTTGTACTCAAGTTATCAATACAAGAAAATGCACTATCGCGAGGTTGGATTGTAGAACCATGTGTCTTCCTTTGATACTAGGGCCACACCTTTATTTAGTCTCAGCTCATCTACACACACACACACAACAAACAAGCAAACAAAGAAAGACACAAAAATATACAAGAGGGTGAGTCCATGTAACAAATAGCACAAGTCAAGTCACACAACAATCCATACAATAATTTTATTCTCAATCACATCCATAACACTTAGTACCAATCAATCCAACAGTTTTAACATAGCCAAACATATGTTGGATGATGCATGATGCAATTTTCTTATGAAATTCACTCTTTGTTTAGTCACGTGATGCAATGTATGAGGATCCCAGTCACTCGGAACATCATCATCATCATCACAAATTCTTTGATTTAACGTCAGAGGCAGTCGGAGGACTCCATTTCCTACTCCACACCACATTACAACACAAGTTTCATAAAAATAATTATCAACAACCCACGCTTCAAGAGCGTTCCCTAGGAATGGACCTACCACGACCCTAGTAATGCTTGCTCACGTCAGGATTAGTAAAGGTTTGCTGACGATGTGTCCCAGTCATGGTAGCTACTCCGTGCCATTGGGGTAATCCCCCTTCACTACCCCTAAGGTTCTCCTTGAACCTAAACACTTACATTCCACGGTTGTGCCAAACTATAGCCTCAATGACTTCCTTAGCACATGTCATGATGCATGGACATAAATTAATTAATTCGGTAGCTACACCGTGCCATTAGGGCAATCCCCCTTCACTAACCCTAAGGTTCTCCTTGAACCTGAACACTCACATTCCACGGTTGTGCCAAACTGTAGCCTCGATGACTTCCTTAGCACATGTCATGATGCATGGACACAAATTAATTAATTAGCCTTCCATATTTCATCATTACCATCATGTCGTTCAATTGCCTCTTTCTTACAGAGGATATCACATTCAGGCACATAATCACCCATGTGGGTGTCAATTATCACACACTTCTTTATCGACAATCGAATACATTAACCACCATCCATTTCATATTGATGCTTTCAGTCCTTGTCACAGATCCAAGGATCAAGTCCACAACACATAGAATGAATTAACAAAACATAACACTTTCAACATCTCCATTGAGTATTAAATCATACACAAGTAAAAGGAACCAATCATTCCAAAAACTAAATTATGACTCAAACAATGTCAAATGTCTATGTATACTTGTGTGTGCATTTACAATCCAACCAATGGTTCAGGAGCTAATAATATTTTGCATATTTTACCGAGTTGAGTGTGACACTTTAAACATGCAACTTCAACCCAATTTTGTACAGATCTCAAACTATTATTACACTAACTTAATAATTTAGAGGTAAATCAAATAATTACATTCTTTCAATCCAACTAAGAACATCCATTAGGAAATACCAAAAGGACATTCATTTTTTATGATGCAATGCAGAATTTAGATGTAATTAAGTGCAGAAACTGCCCCCTTTTAATGTGAAAATATGTGGATGCAATAGCGTATTAAAATGTTTCTTTTAAGTATAGAGTCTGGTATACAACGTGTATTAAAAGATATGTTCTTATGGTAGAATTATTCGTGTACAAAATGCTGAAAAATAAGAGAATAAGTCATTTGGTGCTAAGACAGTTAGGTAATAGGGTGCAGCACACAGAATGTTATAAAGTATTGAATAACTCATCCCTTCATGCCAAAAATAGTTATGCAGCAAGGCGCAGCATGCAGAGTACAGTGATATGTTAATATTCATTCACTCATGTTAGAAATAATAAAGCAGTAGTGTGTAACATGCATATTAGTATTTCTTGTGATGTAGAAATAAGTGAGCAGGAGAATGTTGAATAATAACTTAGTGTAGAAAGTAGTAGTAAGTTCAAAGAATAACAATATAAAATTATGCAGAAAAGTAATAGTAGCTTTAGAAAGTAAGGAGTGTAGAATTTTTGCAAAAAAATAGTGACTAGTTTAGAGGATGAAAGTACAGAAACATTATTCCCACCTTTTCAACCAATACATAGAAATATGCACAAAATTCCATGATTTCTAAAAAGGAAAGAAGGTACAGTCATTCTGCCGATAAAAACGATTTAAAATTTCATAGTAAGTAAAGAACACATATAATGATCACATATTTATCTTAAAGAAAATCACAACTACAATATTATATCATACTCAAGAGAACTAACACATTCAAGAAAAAGGAGTAGTCATACACACACGGTCTAGGAGCGAAAGAAAAAAAGGAGAAGATGGAAATAATTACAATAGCTTTAGTGGAATGCCAAAATCAAAAGTGTGTTTTCCATGTAAGCATAAAAGAAAAGTCATGAAAACAACCGCAGGCTCAACCCCCATGCAATCATATTTTTAAGCCAAAAATTAGTGAAATTCATAGTTAGATAGTAAAATAATTCATGCACGATCAAGAAAAGGGTTCCCTCACTCTTGGCCAGACGAAAACTAAAAAGGGAATAAGTTCTTTCTTTCATATACATATTTTTATTTTTGAAGAACGTGTATAGAAGAAAAATAAGTGGTTTCATAACAAAATGGTTAAGAAACAAGGCAAACAATAAGAACCAAGAAAAAATTAAATAATTCATGTAAAAATCTATCATGCAATAACATATCCTTTCAAAGATATCATTTTTATAATGAAGAAGGCAAGAACAATCAACGATCATGAGAATATTATCAAATCAGCAACATACAAGGATCATACACTCACAATCATGCACATTTAAGTTACAAAGTGTCGCCCTTAAAACGTTATTTAAATAGAGTGATTTGGAGATGAAGGAAACCACTTTCATGTGCACGTTTTAACAAAAATTAGAGGGGAGGATGAGGGAGAAGAAGATAAACCATTTTCAACAATACATACTTAGATTTACCACGCAATGACACATCCATTCAAAGTTATTATTTTTATGCAATAATAAGTATGGACAACCGAGAACTAAGTAAAAATTACTATATCAACGACATGTAACAGGGTAAAGGAAGTGTGGACCAAAGGAAGATAGATAAACTTCACAAAAATAATGCACAACATCATATTATTTCAAAATCTCCCATTGTACTCAACCGAAAGGCAAAGATAATTAAAGATCATGAAAATATCAAGCAATCGTTGACATGCAAACACACACCAACTACAATCAGGTTCATGCAAGCCACAAGATATGATTTTTACTACACCATCCAAACAGAATCATTACGAGATGAAGGAAAATTGTTTGCATGCAATTTTTGATGAAGGTCAAAGACGAAACAAGAAGGAAAGAGTGCATGCAAGGTTTACAAATCAACGAACAATCACACACATTCAAACGCAACCAAGGACTCCCCTAACCTGGTTTGAAATGAGAGAGAGAAAGTTGAAAGCTTGCTCATGTGGCTTGCACAAGTTCGTCCACAGAGTGGCTCCTTGGTGACGACGTAAACGTTGTAGAGGGTGAGAGTGAAAGCCGCCAAAGGAAGTGAAGATGCAGGCCATGAGGTTGAGCTCCTTTGCATCTTTGAGTTCCTTAAGTGGCAAGGTTGAGGAAATGTCTCAGAGAGGGAGGAATGGAGATGAAATGGTGAGAGAAAATAGTTCCAAACGTGTTAGGTCACAGTGATTTTGAGAGAGCCTTTTGGAAGGAGAAGGAAAAGGGCGCGTGGAAAGTGAGTAGAGTCCTTTTATAGCATGAATGAAGTGTCCATGCCTTTTCATTCTCAAAAGGGCATGACGGTTAAGGCTGCACATGAGGGGTCGTGGCTAGTGCAATTGGAGGGGTGTGGCTTTTGGTCTTTCCTTGAAAAGTCACCTCTCTCAGGCTTCCTAGGCCATGCAAAACATCCCATTATGGCATTAAATGCAGCGAGTTGGAAAATGTAGTAAGATAGTCGTTTGAATTAATTAGGGGAGAAGTAAAAATTTTTTTTTCCAGTTTCGTGTCCTTTGGTTTGCTCATGAAAAAGTGGTGCTTCCTTAGAGGCAGTGTGCGCACATAAACCTCATTATGATTAGCAATGAATGCAATTCAATTAAGGAAGGAATATGTAATTAATATCATGCACGGTTTTTGGGTTTTAAATGCACTAGGTAGTAATTCCTCACGTTGATTTATTGTCCTTTAAATGCGGATTGTGGTTTCGAGTTCCTGGAGAAGTCAAGTTCAAACTCTTCGTATTCCTTGTATTTGAAGGGTCATGTCCTTTGAATCATTGGTGAGAAGGTGTGCTTCCATTATGGCCGTGTAAGGGCAAGGGTTTTCCACGAGAAATGGTAATTGCAATAATTAAAGGGAAAGGGAATATGAATTTAATGTTGGGAACAGTTCAAGGCAAGTAAATGCTCCAGGTTTAATCATCTTATGCTGATTAGCTCACCCATTAAATGTAGGCTGCGATTTGGGTTATTTGAGGAGGGAATGTGTTACGACCCATGAAGATAGACTTCAAAGTGCACCATCATGAACAGTCGATTTTATCGTTAACAAATGATAACAATTTATTTAGTTGTTAGTTTGTTACGATATTTTATTAATAGATAGATTATTCTATGATTAGTTATTACTTTGAGTCTATCTTTTAGAAAGATAACATTAGAAGGCTGTTAGCTCTATCTCTATAAATAAGTGTATTACGCAATTGTCAAGGGCAGGAGTATTTTATTTAGCTTAAGAGATTGTCTCTTGCGGAGTTTCAGAGCTTGACTCGAATAAAGCTCTAACATTGGTGCTTTCATTGAGTTGTGCCATGGCTGACGGCACACGACTTAGCAAAATCGAGAGTGAGTTGTCTCGTATCGAGACACAAAACTCTAGTTTCCAAGAGCGCATGGAAACACAACTGAATCAACTCATGTCTCTGTTACAGAAGAAGCTGTCTGATGACAAGGATCCTGACGCTGAGTCTACGCACTCGGTGCCGCAGAGCCCATTGCATCCTTCCACCGCACGTATATCTACCAAAGATTTTAAAATTGATCTCCCTAAATTCGATGGGACTGACGTTGATGATTGGATCTTTCGTCTGGAAGAATTTTTTGATGTTGCGAAAACACCTGTTGAACAACGTATCAAAGTCGCAAGCTTCCACATGATTGGACCCGCGTACGCCTGGTACAAATGGATGATTCGTAACGCATACACCCAAGATTGGACGGTATTTGTTGACGCACTGTCCAAACGTTTTGGCTCTGACATTTACACCAATCCACAAGAAGAACTCAAGGAATTGAAGCAGCAAGGAACGGTGAAAGAATACCAGACAAAATTTGAGACCCTCTCTACTCGAGTGAATGGGTTGACTGAACAGTGGATTATCAGTTTCTTCATCGCGGGCCTCAGCGACTACTTGAAGTGCCAATTACGCTTGGCTAAACCATCAAGTTACCATGAGGCGGTGGCCTTGGCCTTTATTCATGAACAAAACCACATTATCTTACAACAGTCCTTGAAGCAATCACCAACCTTTCCTTCGACGACTAACCGCACCAATACATTTCGCAACACCGCTACGCACACACTCACTGTTTCTGCTGCATCACTACCCTCATCTCAAACCACTGCTTCTAAAAAGCCTCACGAACCTTCCAACATGACAACCTCACAACCTCCCGCCCCTAACCAAACAGCAATCAAACCTCCATACAAAAGATTTACCGCAGCGGAATTGCGTGAACGACGTCGTTTGGGACTTTGCTATTATTGCGATGCGAAATATAGCCCTTCTCATGACTGTCAAGCCAAGTGTCATATGCTGTTAGCACCCGATGACTTCGTAGCAGTATATCATGAATCCGTGGATGATGTGAACTATAACGACTCGAATACATCTGAAACAACAATCCCAGAGATTAGTTTCAATGCCTTATCCGGAGAATATAGCCCGCGCACATTACGACTGAAAGGATCATATCAAGGGCAGTCTATTAACATCTTAGTAGACAGTGGCAGTTCCTATAATTTCGTTAAACCAGAAATGGCACGCCGTTTAGGTGTTCACGTAACAGATATTACACCATTCAAAGTTTTTGTAGGAAGTGGAGACTTTATTTGGTGCAATCAATGCAGCTACGACATTCACATTGCTGTGCAAGGCGTTAATTTTCCGGTTGATCTCCATCACTTGGAAATCTCTGGTGCTGATATGGTTTTTGGTCTATCATGGCTACAAGACTTGGGTCGTGTATTGACCGACTATAATCAATTAACAATGGAATTTGATTATCATGGCATACCTACAATTCTACACGCAGAGAAATTGTTGAGTCCTACCCCAATCGAGAACCGATGTATTAACCACATGCTCCGTCAGGATGACATTTCATCGGTGTGTACTATGCAATTATGTGAGGCCAATAAACCTATGACTCCTCTTCCGGCAATAGTCCAGGATATCTTGACGGAATATGCAGCGGTTTTTCAGGAACCAAAGAGTTTACCACCTGACAGAGAAGTTTCACACCATATCATGTTACATTCTGAATCAAAACCAGTACAGGTTCGGCCCTATAAATACCCTCACTTCCAGAAAGCAGAGATTGAGCGTTTGGTGACTGAAATGTATCACTCTGGCATCATTCGTGAGAGCACGAGTCCTTTTTCCTCACCAGTACTCTTAGTCAAAAAGAAGGACGGCTCTTGGCGTTTTTGTGTCGACTATCGTGGCCTCAACGCGATAACAGTACGTGACTCTTTTCTGATGCCGACAATTGAGGAGATTCTTGATGAATTACGAGGTGCTACCATATTCTCTAAACTGGACTTACGATCGGGTTACCACCAAATCCGTATGACGGAAAGTGACGTTCACAAGACGGCATTTCGCACACATAATGGCCACTATGAATTTTTGGTTATGCCATTCGGTCTTACCAATGCCCCGGCTACGTTTCAAGCAACCATGAATAGAATATTTCGTCCGTTTCTACGTAATTTTGTGGCTGTCTTCTTTGATGACATTTTGATTTATAGTCAGAATTGGGAAGACCATTTACATCACCTTCGACTGGTTTTGGAGACATTATTCACTCATGCCTTATTTGCCAAGTTTACCAAATGTGATTTTTGTAAAGACTCAGTGCATTACTTGGGACATGTGGTATCCGCGAGATGGGTGGAGGTCGGTAATTCCAAAATCGACACTATTATATCTTGGCCATTACCACAAACTCTTAAGCAATTACGAGGATTTCTTGGTATCACTGGTTACTATCGTCGCTTTGTCAAAAACTATGCCACCATTGCTTCCCCACTCATGGAGATGTTGAAGCGCGATAGTTTTCATTGGACCCCCGACTCAGAAAAGGCATTCAAACTACTTAAGCAAGCCCTGACTTCGACACCGATCCTAGCTCTTCCAAATTTCTCTATTCCCTTTGAGGTGGACACTGACGCTAGCAATGAGGGAATTGGAGCAGTATTAACTCAAGAAGGTCATCCATTAGCTTTCTTTAGTAAGAAACTTTCACCCCGCATGAGTAATGCCTCCACATACGTGCGTGAACTCTATGCTATTACACAAGCAGTTGCTAGATGGCGCCACTACTTGCTAGGACGCAAATTCACCATTCGAACAGACCATAAGAGCTTGAGGGAATTGATGACACAAGTGATACAAACCCCCGACCAACAATACTATCTTACAAAGCTCTTAGGGTATGAATTTGACATTGTCTATCGTCCTGGGAACACAAATTCTGCTGCTGATTCATTATCTCGGCTTCCAGCGGAGCACTTCCATATTTATACCCAAGTAGAAAGCGCAGTTATTGCAGAGTTGCGGAATGCAAACACGTCGGAACCCAAACTCCGTAAGTATCATGAATTACATGGCCAGAACAAGCTGCCCCCAGATTTTGATATCCAAAACGGTCTCCTTCTATACCGTTCTCGTTTTTACATACCACAAGACTCTCCTTTAGTTACCAAGGTGTTGTACGAATTCCATTCCACACCACAAGGAGGGCATGCTGGTATATTAAAAACATATAAACGGGTAGCTGAGCAATTTTATTGGAAGGGAATGAAACAATCGGTGGAAAAATATCTGACAACATGTATTCAATGCCAACAAACCAAGTACATCACCACAAAAACACAAGGTCTTCTTCAACCTTTACCAATTGCAACTACTCCTTGGACCAAAATTTCAATGGATTTCATTATCGGCCTCCCATCTTCTAAAGGTTTTACAGCAATTTTTGTTGTGGTGGACCGATTTACAAAATCAGCGCACTTTATGCCTCTCAAAACTGGATTCACAGGAAAGATTGTGGCTACGGTATTCTTAGATAATATCGTTCGATTACATGGATTTCCGCTAGGTATAGTTTCCGATAGAGATCCAATATTCTTAAGCGCTTTTTGGCAGCAACTCATGCGTGCCGGTGGGACTAATCTGCACTACTCGACGGCATACCATCCGCAAAGCGATGGCCAGACAGAAGTCGTCAATCGTTGTCTTGAACAATATTTACGGGTTTTTGCTTCGGATCATCCACAACAGTGGCAAGTATACTTACCTTGGGCAGAGCTAAACTATAACACCACATATCATACTGCCATCGGAATGACTCCTCATGCTGCGTTATATGGTTCTAATCCAAGATTACTACCATCATACACGGCAGGCACGACATCAGTAGATGAAGTGGAATCCATACTGATCGATCGTCATAACATTCAGAGTACACTAAAAGCTAATCTCACCAGAGCACAAATGCGAATGAAAAAATATGCTGATTCTAAGCGGTTTGACAAAAATTTTGAGGTGGACCAATGGGTGTGGGTGAAATTCCATGCTTACCGTCAACAATCTGCAGCTCGGAGACTCAACTTTAAGCTTGCTAAGCGATATTTCGGCCCTTTTCGTGTCTTAGAACGTATTGGCAAGGTGGCATATCGGTTGGATCTCCCATCTCACAGTCGCATTCATCCTGTTTTCCATATCTCCTTATTGAAGGGTTATTTAGGACCCACACCTCCAGATTCACTCGTCTACGATGAAGCTGCCTCAAACCAACTTCCAGAGCCGCAAGCAATTATTTCCTAACGCACTGTTTCAACCGCTAAGGGCGATCAGTACCAAGTTTTAGTTGAATGGGCAGGGAAGCCACGCGAAGAAGCCACTTGGGAATCTTGGGATGTGATGGTCGACGTCTATACCAAGCAGGCCCTTGAGGACAAGGTCGTTTTCCGTGGGAAGGGTAATGTTACGACCCATGAAGATAGACTTCAAAGTGCACCATCATGAACAGTCGATTTTATCGTTAACAAATGATAACAATTTATTTAGTTGTTAGTTTGTTACAATATTTTATTAATAGATAGATTATTCTATGATTAGTTATTACTTTGAGTCTATCTTTTAGAAAGATAACATTAGAAGGCTGTTAGCTCTATCTCTATAAATAAGTGTATTACGCAATTGTCAAGGGCAGGAGTATTTTATTTGGCTTAAGAGATTGTCTCTTGCAGAGTTTCAGAGCTTGAATCGAATAAAGCTCTAACAGAATGGGTGTGTACCTCTTCAGTTCTTAAGGAGTTTAATACAGGTGGAAGGCAATTAAGACATTAGTGGTGCCTTAAATGGATAGGGAAAGGTTTTTCGTGGGAGTGATTAAGCATGGAAAACTTCCTTAATAAATGACCATGGGAATGAATGCTAATTTAAATCAAATTGGTCAACTCTAATTAAAGGCACGAGAATAAAAAGGGTCCACACTTTGGGAAAGAATTAGGCCTCCATTATGGTTACCTAGGAATATGAAAAGTGTGCATTTAAAAGAGTGGACAAGGTTCTAAATTCTGATTAGTGCTAGCCTCTCTCTCCCTCTGTCCATTTATGAGTTTTTGGTTATACAATTAGGAGGGAGAATTCAAATAGTTGCCACGTGTGACGACTACAATTAAATAAGGTGCATTAAGTGCAATCATTTAAGGTTTAAGCCTATTAAAACCAGTTCTCTCCCCCTTCCCCAGGCATGCATGCATTATGATAGGTCAAGAAAAAGGTACAATTAATGAGGGCGGCTAGCATTAAATACCCAATGAGGTTCTATGTCTTTCACTTTCTCTCTCTTGCTAATTCGAGTGTCTCTTTATATTCCTAAGACCATCACACACTTGTCTCTCTCTCCTAGAGTAATGGCATGGAGATGAAAGGGTGTCATTAAAATGACATTAAATGAGGATAATGGCACTTAATAGAGGTTCTATTCACGAGTTTTTGTCTCCTCTCCCTTCATAACTCGAGTTAGTAGGTCATTAAGCATCCTTAATGCCTAGTGTTAAGGCGTCTTGTGTCACATTGATTAAGGAATAAATGTGTTCTAATGGAAATGCTAATGGAATATTTAGAGGCAAAGAATCTCAAGAGTCTTCAAGGAAGATAAAAAAGGCACACGTGCATAGCACCCACAAAAGAAATTCATAAATGCAATTAATGAAGTATATATTAATGAGACAACAATGTATTTATGACGCACCAAGTCCAATCTTCTCTCTCCATGCTAATGTCTTTTCGTTTTCCAAATTCACTACACTTAATGTTTGCACAGCCAACTAGATATGACGTTTGAAATAACGAGAAAGGCTTTAATGCTCATTAAATGACTAGTTGGATACTAAGGGTTGTCTTCAACTTTCACTAACCTCTTGGTTTCACGTGATAAGCTTTAAATACATGGTTTAGTGAAATTTTAAGAAAGGAAATTAATGTGCCTCTTAGTGGTGTATAATGCATATTAATGAGATGCCAACTAATTATTAGTTTCCTTAATTAAAGGTAGTTAGAGAATTTGGCCAGCATAATACTAGACACATGGAAGAGTTAATTCCCTCTTTCTTGAAAACCAACGTGGCATTTAATGAAGAAAGAGAATGAGTGGAGTCTTAAAAAGGGTAGTCAAAGGGACACATGAGAAAGGTACAAATAATTTATGATGAACAATCTTTCTCCTCATGCTATACAAAACTCTAAAAGGTGTCAATACAAAAGATCAAAGGGTAGTACATGTGATTAGAAAAACCTAGAGGGTAAGTGAAGAGTTATAGTTCAATTGTACCCCTTTAAATAGAATCAATAAGTCAAGGGTGGTCAAAATAGACTTTTAGTCTTCACATCCCACATGTTGCATTTTTAGGTAAACGAAAGGTAATAAAATAAAAAGGAAAGAACAAGTCATGCATACATGAAAGGTAAAATATATTGATTGCAAGTTCATATGTCTACAACAAAATAATTTTCAGCAGAGCAAAAATTCAAATAACAGAATGTCAAAGACTAAAAAAAATCAATTCTAACATATGATAACACATCAAAATAGTAGGTGGAAATAGAATATAAGAGAACAAAGGAGGGAAAAAAATTTTTTCTCCGTTTCTGAAATAGCGCACACTTGCAGACTAAGGTTTAGAAACTAAATAAAATTTTGAGGATGTTACAACTTTCATAAAAAAAAATTAAATTTAGTTATTATTTGTCCAATAATTTCAAAATAATAAGAATTCTAAAGGAGATTTTAAAGATTATAGCGTGTACTTAATAAAGAAATGTGAAATACAAGATTTTAAAATGGATGAAATTTATCAACGGAGATTGGTTTGACTGGCAAACGGTTTGGTATCGCTTAAGTAAAGTCTTGTGTTGACTCATCCACCACATTTAAGTATATGACCTGGGTCGAATCGAGATTAAATCGGATGAGAAACAAAAAAAATAGATAAAATTTTGTCACAATTTTTAAGATAAAATTTGTTAAGTAATATTCTTATTTATCAAATATTTTTATTTGAAAAAAAAATCTTAAAATAAATTTACAAGCATATATTTTATTCCTTATGTAAAAAAAATCTTTTTTACATAAAAATTCATTTTACTTATGATAAGATAATTAAGAAAAATTCATGGCCTTAAAATATAATATTTTGGTGTCATTGTATAGAAATAGTAATCAACTTACAAGATTTAGTTTTGCAAAAATAATATTGCAATAAAATTAAACATTTTTATTATCTTTATCCAACATCTATTTTAGATATTTTTTGTCGAACACCTCTCTTGTCCTTGTAAAGTTTTTTTAAGTTTGTATCTTGTTCTAATACCTAAATTTATCAATTGGATAGATAATGTCACTCTGCTAGAAACGAGTTTTTGTAGCGCTAACTTAGATAGCGATTAGTAGAAATTGCTCTGTATCAATACATTTAGAAAATGGTTAATATTGAACTGCTCTTAGATTTATACTTTTAAGAACAGTTCTCTGTTAACTGCTCTCAAATGTATACGTCTGAGAGTAGTTTTCTATTAACTGCTTTCTAAAATTATACTTTAGAGAGTGGTTAGCATTGAACTGCTCTCAAATCTATACTTCTAAAAATAATTTTCTTTATTAATAATGAATCATCCTACTAATTTGTTCTTTTTTTCTCTACTTACTTATGTTTGGTTCATGCAGATGTGAATTATTTGGTTAACATACTGTATAAACTCAAGATTTAATTTTTATTTGTGATAAAAATGAAAAAAATTTAAATGTTAGAACTATAAATTAAAATTTAAACGTAATAATAAATTAATTTTAGTTTGCAACAGTTCTAGAAACGTCACAAAGAAATAAATTTCAAATTCACAGTTTACACCCATACTTTTGAGAACGATTCCATATTGAACAGCTCTCCAATCTTGACACTCATACTTTGGAGAGCAATTTTGCGTTGAACCACTTTATAATCTTAACACTCATAATTTGAAAAAATAGTTATACGTAAAATTGCTATCTAATCTTAACATTTGAGAGCGGTTTAAACAATCGCTCACTTAAATCTAACATATTTAATAGTGCAAGATTTTAGAATAATTATAAATGCTTTCTAATTTAAAACAAAACTGTTTTCACAACTTGTTTTTAGCGTAGTGTGTAATGCAACGTTAAATACTGAACTTATATCTAAATAATAATATTACTTTTATTTTACTAAGATGCACTCCTAAAAGAAAGTATTTTTGAATTCACCAACCATCGCAATTATCATCCAATCTCATTAATACATTATCTACTAAGCTTTTGACTACATCAAGTGAACTTATGTCTGAATTCATCTTAAATTTAGCTATCATACACATACACTTCTACTATTTGAAATTTTTTATATATGTTAGCCATATTGAATATATTATGGTATAATGTACAAACTCTAAATGTAGTGTATATTATAGTTGCATATCAGATGTAGAAATTGACAAACTCACACACTTGTATAAAGATCATATTTCTTATCCCTTAAACCCTTGCTTTCACTAACATTTCCTTATTTGAGTATTAAAGTGTTTTATGCAAGAATATTTTTTATCAAACAAATAAAAGTATCGTGAGAAATCATTAACAACTTTCATCGACCTTTAAAAATAATAAGTATCAAGTGTTTAGAATGTTCTCGACATCCAAATGTTAACTACCACAAAAAAAATAACAAAAATTTAAGTCATAATTTTATAGGTTGAAAATGTGGTGAATATAAGTTGACATCAATTTGACAATAATGAATTTATTACTATTTATTGTATATTTTTTTTATAATCTTTTATACCAAATATAGAAATATTAGGATATGATTAGTTGTCACACTGATTTGACTGTGAAATAGCTACTTCAATTATCCTTTCAAGCATGTGAAGAAGCAATTTCTAAAATCCTTTCGCTACAGTTGAAGTCTATTTTGTAGGATTGAACTATTTATACATAGATCTCTTATTGTACTTGATTCCTCTTGTTAGAAAACATTTCCTAGAATTATTTATTGGAAAGAAATATCTTAGTTTAACCTCGTTTATGTCAATGGTATTTTAATTATGTTTCAATAAATGTAATTTTAAATAATTTTTTTTTTCTGTACTTCTATCATTATCTTTATCTTCAATAAGCTGTGTTGAAAACCAATATTAGAATAAAAGTTTTGTAAGTTTAGTAATACTTTTTCTGAATCTTTATTTTTTTATAACTTGAATTCTTAAATATGTAAATTGCATTTTAAAGACAATGGCTAAAATTTTAAAATATTAATTTAATATATTTAACTCACTTCGTCACATTCTCTTATATCATTTTAATGTTTTTCTCAATTAATTTGTTAGAAAATGAATATATATATATATCCAATAATAATTAAAAGAATAAATTAAAAACAGTTTAAAATATAATTTAAAAATAATAAAATTTCAAATTATAAACTAAACATGCTAACTATTATACAAAACTTAAATTTTGAAGAAAAATAAAAAATTATTTTTATTAAATTAATACAAGGTGAATATTTTATTTCAATTTTTAAATACATAAATGTAAATAAGTCAGTTCAATCTGTTTTATTAATTATAAAATTGATGTTAATTTCAATATTTATAAAGTATAATATTAATTTTGTAACCTAATCTTGAAGAATTATTTCATGTGTTCTTATTTTAGGGATTAAATTATGTCGAGAAATATTTTAAGAATAAAATTTATTTGCATTTTGTAAAGAAAAATAAAAATAAAAATAAATTATACAATAAAAGTTATGGAATACGAAGCTGACTAATGTATAGCGTAAATAATTTGTTAAATTAAAAGATAAAAGGATTAATAAATTGGATTAGCATCTTCTAATGGAAATTTTCACATAATAGCTGTGCTGTCTGTGCAGTGTTTAATTTCATCCTTTAATTTTATTAAAATATATTATTTAATAATATTTTATATTATAATAATATTTATTTAATTACTGAAATTAATGCACCGGTAACGTGACAAGAGAAGATTTATTTTCTTAATATATTTCATAAAAATAATTTAAAAAATTTATTTAGTGAATATAATATACTTATTATAAGCTCCTTTTTGTGAACATGAGCATGGTTTGTTTCGCGGAATCATACACAACAGATTAGTAAAATCATAAACAGAAAATTATATTAAGTTGAATCCGTATTATAATTTTCTATTAGAAAAAAAGGTATATTAAAAGTGAAATTGAAAAGTATAAAGAAAGATGCGCATGTGTGAGTGAGATTTGAAAAAGCGAAGAGGGAAAATTCGCACGGCTTGTGGCATACCCATCACACAGAAAAAGCGTTCCCAAAAGCATCTAAATAGTCCGCATCCACGTGCTCGTGAATCGCATTTTCCTCGCAGTCACGTGCTCATTCTTTAATTTCACTTTAAATAATTATTTTAAATCTCTTTTAAATTCATCGTTCTCGTGACCTTCCCCAGTAGTAAAGTTTCCCATCAACTTCCACGGTCAACCACTTGCTTAAATATTTTAAATGCAACAATCTTTTTGTCTTAGATTCTCAGTGCGTTTAGATGTATACATTTAATTAAATATTTAGTTATTAATTTTTAAATAATAACTTATATTATAATTTAATTATAAAATTTATTAAATTAAATTGAAAATACAAATTATGTTAAAAATATATTTAAAATTATTATTGAAATAAGTTAACTAATATTTATTCTTTGTACATACAATTATTTTAAAACTGAAATTTTTAATACATGTCTAATGATATATAATAAAAATTAACAAATAATAATATTTCATTAAAAAAGTATCATTTAATGTTATTAATATGCATAAATTTTATTATATTCAAAATTATCCGTTAATTTTTAAAAATATAAAATTTATTAATAATAATTTTTAGACTTAAATTTAAGTATATAAAATTAATAAATTTTTATTTAAAAACATTTTATTTATCAATAAATAATTACTATTTGAATGCTCAAACGTAATCTTGAAAACGAAAATATAATAAAAGAAAGTAAAGAACTAACTTAAAGTTTTTCCTAAAATTGTAAAAAAAAATTGCTTTCTTAAAAGGTCTACTTTATTTGAACCAATCCTTGAAGGACACCTGTACTATACAAATTATACTTTAACCTTGCAGCCCGTTACCTTGTATGAGCAGTTAACGGTATTAGCTATTTGAAGTAATTCTTCCTTTCTTCTATTAGAAAAGAAAGTGAATCTCTTAAAAAGATTGTTTGATATTTTATAATCATATCATTCTCATTGTAATTTGACGTGAAAATAAACAATTCGGAGGCATATAAAAGGTCAATGTTAAGCTCATCCATTAAATAAGTTAAACTAAATTAACTTTAATAAAAGACTTGAAAAAAAATTCAAAATTAGTCAAATAAATCTTTAAAGGATAAAAGTTGTATTTAAGATTCATAATTTTCTTTAATTGAATTACTTTCCATATCATGTATTCTCAAGCCTAATTTGACCCATAATTTCAAAGAAAACACATATAAATTACTGAATTTGACAATTTAATATATGCTTAAAAGTAGATTTTCACATTAAAAATCGATAACATAGACACGCCATTTTCATAAATTAATTTTATTTTATTTGGCAAATTTGATACCCTATGATCTGCATTTGCAACTTTCCATTAGTTTTCACTACACAATATACATATTTATTAATAAACCTCCCCTTTTCCCACACTCTTTATTTGGTTACGTAATATTCTAAAGTTTAGATTATAAAATACTATTATTTTGAAGATTAATTTTGTGGTATTTATAAATTTTTTAAAGATATTATAAAAATTTTAATTAATAATATTTAGATATGTATTTAAATAATAAATTAATTTAATAATAAATTATTATATTTAAATTAGTTGAAGAGTATTTAAGTTAAAATTAAACAAATTTAAAAATAAAATAATATTATTAAATTAATATATTTTTAATTTTATTATTATTATTTTATTATTAAATTAATATATTATTTATAATTATTTTATTTATAATAAATAAAAATTACTTAAATATGAATTATATTTTATTTGAAACTAAAAATTTATAAAAAATAAAATAAAATTTTAATATATAATAAATATATAATAAAATTATATAACAAATAATATAAATAATATAATTTTAAATAAATTATATATAATAATATTTTTTAAAATTTATCACGTATCTTTTTCATTGATACAAATTTTTTGAATCCAATATTTGTAAAAAAAAATTTAGAGTAGTATAATATATACTTATTCTAAATTAAACTTTTTTAAATAAAATAAAAAAATATATTGTTATCAGTTTCTTTTTATTACTTTATCTTTTTTCTAAATATTACTTGTATAATTTTTTACTTTATTAAGACATAGTTTTTAATAAAACTTTTTATTTATTTACTTTTTACTAAAAATGTTATTGTCCAAACAAAGCATCAAATCTCACCGTCATATCTCCACACGCACTCATTCCCACTATATATGTCACTTGCCAAACCCAAAACCAAAAACCACCACTTCACTAGTCCAATCTCCCTCTCTCAATAGTATCTTGATCTTTTATTATTCTTATCACAAAACAATGGCATCATCTCAAATACCCACTTTTTCACCCTTCATTTTAGGAACCACCATTACCGTTACCATCTTCATCTTCTCTCTGTTCACACCTTCCCACGCAGCCATAGACTGCGCCAAGCAGAAGCTTCCACCCAGCCGCTCCTTCGCCAACTGCACAAACCTTCCTTCCTTAGGCGCCACTCTCCACTTCACCTACAACGCTACCAACCACTCCCTCTCCGTCGCTTACGCCGCCGAGCCCCCCAGCCCCAACGGCTGGGTCGCCTGGGGTATCAACCCCACCGGCGGCGGCATGGTCGGCACGCAAGCCTTTATCGCCTTCAAGCAAAACGGCAGCGTTGCGGTTGGACTCTACAACCTCACCTCTTACAAAGGCATTGACGCCGTAAAGGCACTTTCGTTTGACACGTGGGACGTGAGCGCGGAAGAGGCTGGCGGCGTGATAACGGTGTTTGCGGTCGTAAAGGTCCCGGAAAAGGAGGGGAACTTGAGTCAAGTGTGGCAGGTGGGGCCCGTAACCGGAGGGAAACCGATGATTCACGCGACGAAACCGGAGAATCTTCAGGCGAAGGGAGCGCTGGAGGTGGTGGGGTCCACAATAAGTGGGAACAGTAGTGCGAATGGTGGTGGGGATAATGATAAAAGTGGTGGTGGGGTTTCGGTGATGGGTGTGAGGTTTGGGTTTGGTTTTTACTTTGGATTGGTTTTGGTGGTGTTGATGAGTCTTGTTACCGTGTGATTTTATTTGATGTGATGTCATGTGATGTGATTCTTTTCACCTCTCTCTTCTTTTTGTTGAATAAATTTTCTTGTACGGTTATATTTGTATTTTTTTTCTTTTATTAATTTTAGTAGTTTTATTTGTACTGTTATTTTGATTTTTTTTAGCTTAATAATTTGTTAAATCTTAAAAATATATAACTTAAAGTAAAAAAGAAAATTGTGTTTCTTTTTTTTTATTGTACAGTTAATCCTATAAAAATCATATAATTAGAGATGAGAAAGAGAAATCATAAGATAGAATAAGATAGAAAAAAATTGTTACCCTGAAATTTGGCTGTAAAACTTTGTTTTTGTTTTTATTTTATTTTATTTTTTTGGGGTTTTTATTTGGCCAGATGGTTTGTGGTTTGTAGAAAGGAATGGATTTTTTGTCTTAAATTTCACGTGATAAAATCGGAGCATTGTGATGGATGATGAGTGAGTGAGTTTCTAGAAGCTGATAAAAAAAATATTAATGCAAAACTTTCAAACACTTATGATGTGACACGAGTGAACCTCTCCCGGTTTGTGCCGGTTACAAGTTGGGTTTTGGGAGTCAACAGGCTTAGTTATTGGAATCAGATTTTACAAATTTGAAGTTATGGTTTGAGTGAAGTAAGAGATTTTGCTTTCAATTAAGCATTTTCATCTCTTATGTGCTTGTTTCTGAGTTCCGAAGTTTTCTCCTTTCTCTTATATATATAAATAGTAGGCATAGATCTGATAATTAATATCAAAATCCCTTTAAAATCTTTAGGATTTGAGTGTAATAATGATTTACATAGGTAACATAGTAATTTGGAGTAGTGAATAAGCGTAGCTACAGAATCTAACAAGGTTAGCATACCAGCATGAGTGGGTGGGGAGTTGAATTGCGTTCAATTATTGATGCATCACTTTGCTTCCTCTGTATCCGTTGCAGCTGCTAAGCTTTTAATGTCTCTGTATCGTTTTCTGTATCTTCTTGATTATATATTACTCTCTTGTATTGAAATCGTTTGACCCTTTTCCATGTTTAAGAAATGTTTTAATCTATTTTTTTTTAACAGTTTTTCTAACATGAGTTAATCACACGTTTCAAATAATTTTTTTATTAAAATAAAAAATATTTTTCATTTTAAATTATATAGACATTCGATACATTTTTTTATTGTAATTTAAGGTATTTAATGTAGTTTATTTAATTCTTTTTAGTATATATCCTTGAATACACGTTAAATAAATTTTTAACGAGAATTCCTCTTATTCTTTTTATAAATAATTAATTAGTTTTTTAAGACTAATAAAAAACAGTTATATATCATAAATTATAATATATTTCAAAGATATTTATAAGAACAAATGGTCAAATTGATAATTTATATATTAAATGAATGAATATACTTACTTATGTAGATAATGAAAGAATGTTTTTAAATACAAATCTCACAATGAAAATAGGTGTTTGTTTATTATATTTTGGAAAAAAAATAATGATAATTAGTTTTTATAAAAAAGAGTAAAGGAAATAATTTAAATTTATTTTACTTTTTATGTTTATACATTCTCTTAATTATTAATAAATTAAATTAATAATTTTTTCATAATTTTATGATAACAAAATGTAAGCACTTTTTCATTTAATGTTTACTTTTATAATACATGATTATTAGAAAGATTATTAAAACCTTAAAAGTATATAACAAAGTTACTTTTAATACATTCTTCAACATATTTCACGTGTAGATGAAATTCCATTTAAAAAGTTAATATACTTTTTAATACACTAAATTAGAAATCAGTTGTAAATTTTAATTAAAAACTATTGCATTTAATGTTATAAATATTTTGAATCATGTGATATCCTATGATTTTTAATAAAAAAATCTTATACAAAAATTTTTCTGACATATCTTTAAGTATCCATTAAATAATTATTTCAGAAATTCTTTAACCTTGAAAATTAATTAATTACATAAAAATTATGTTAAAAGAATAGATTAAAAAAAATGTGTTGTTAGCATTATTATTATTATTATTATTATTTGCTAATATCTTTGTTTGAGTGATAATTTTCCCTAGTATAGTTGCTATAGTTATCGGAGAAATTTTTGGTATCCCTAAACTAAAATACTAGTTAAAGAATTAAACGTAAAAAAATATATTGTTGAAAAATATTATTAAATACATCTTAATATACTTTCTAATATATAAAAAAATTTCCAATTTAAGTTCCTTAATCATTGCTCTTAGTAAGATATAAAGTTATATATACTCCTAAATTTTGTTATATGCTGACAAGTGTCTTAACAAAGCTCTTTTGGTCTAAGGTATGAAATCATAAGGTGTCTCCAAGTTTAAAGGGCTCATATTTAATTTTTTTCAATTAATATTTTTATCTTTTTCTCTTAATTATTATCATCATTGTAGTTTTTGCTGTGCTTATCTTTTTCGTCCTCTTCTTATCCGATTAATATTGTTAAATATAGTTAAATAAAAAAATACTTTATTTAATTAAGATCAAGTTAAAACAAAAAAAATAAAATTAAGAAACTAAATATAAAATAAAAATAAACTAAGAACATGCATTAGCAAAATATTTAATTATTTTGGATTTTATTTTTTGTTAGTAAGTAATATCACAACATTAGTTTAGGGAATAAAAGATAAAAACTATTATCAGTCTCGTTAATTAGTAATCTAGTATCCTTAGTTTAGAATATTAGATTAGAAATTAATAAATAATTTTTATTATAAATTCCTATATAAATCGTAGTAAGTCCAATTATAATTATTTTATATTTTATTCTCTCATAACTTGAAATCATCATTTTATTATTCTAATTCAAGTTTATTTGGATGCAGAGTTACACTTAGAAATAATTTAAAAGAAACGAAATAAAAGTTCGCAACTAGGAATAAAAATAGGTTAAGTCAGGTCAAATTTTACTCTAAACAAGTTTGGCTTGTAACATAATTATTAGGTCTGAGCCTGACCTGTTATCTATTAAAGACTTTATTTTAGGTCTAGCTTAACTTATTTAAGTAGTCTACCCTGACCTGAAACCTATTATAAAAAAAAATATTTTAATATTAATAAAAATATAAATATTATATTATCAAATTAGTTTACATATTTTTCTAATTTTCATCCATGTTATTAATAATTATTAAATAATTATAATAATATTTATATAATTTTATGAACAATTTTTAAAATATTATTTAAGTATTAATTATAAATATTTTATATTAATAAAATTTATATTTATATTTTTCTTGATTTATTTTTTAAAAATTATTTAAATATTAAAGATTTTAGTTTTATTTTAGAAACATATTTTGTTTGTTTAAAGATATCTTATATTCAATAAATAAAATTATAGTAAACATATAAAATTAATCACAAAAAATAACATTCACATAATTTGTTGAATCAATTAAAAGAAAATTATTATATTTTAAAAAATAAATAAATTTAAACTTAATGTAATATATATATATATAATGACAATAATAATAACTATTAAATTAAAAAAATAATAACAAAATATTTAATTTTATGTGTTTCATTAATTTTTTATTTTAAATTAACAAATAAACATAAAATTAACTACACTATAAATTTAATGTAATATAAAAAATATTACTGATATATTAAATTAAAATACATATTTATATATTAGATATAAATTTATAAATTAACTAATAATTTAATTAAAATATTTGCAAGTTACAAAATATATATTATTATATAATTTATTTATAATTATATTATTTACTACATGATCTGATTATATATATATATATATATTATAATAAGTTTTTTTGTTTTATTTTGTTATTATTTTGTTATTATTTTTCAGTAATTTTTTACTTTTAAATAAAATATAATTCATATTTAAGTAATTTTTATTTATTAAATAAAAAGAATTATAACATAATATATTAATATAATAATAAAATTAAAATATAAAAAATATATAAATAAAATATTAATATTTATTTTTAAATTTTAATTCATTTAGTTTTAACTGTGTCATATTTTTGTTCAAAGACTTATACATTATTTAGCTCATTTAAATGTAATAAATATAATAATTTTAATTAAATAAATTTATTTTTTAATCATGTGTAATCATGTATAAATATTTTTAGTTTTGAATATCATATAAAATAATTAAAATTTGACATATTTATATTTAGGTGTGTGTCTATGTGTTATTAGAAATGGAAATAGGTCAGGTCAGGCCAGATTTTACTCTAAACAGATCTGACCTATTACATAATTATTAGGCTTAAGCCTCGCCTGTTACTTTAGGCTTGACCTAACTTGTTTAAGTAGCTTGACTAGGCCTGAAACCTGTTAACAAAGCTTGTTACAAAAAAAAATTAATAAAAATATAAATATTTTATTATAAAATTAGTTTATATATTTTTTTAATTTCTATCTATGTTATTAATAATTATTAAATAATTATAATAATATTAATATAATTTTATAAATAATTTTTAAAATATTATTTAAGTATTAATTATAAATATTTTATATTAATAATATCTATATTTATATTTTTCTTAATTTTTTTTAAAATTATATAAATAGTAAATATTATAGTTTTATTTTAGAAGCATATTTTGTTTGTTTAAATACATTTTATATTCAAGAAATAAAGTTACAATAAATATATAAAATTGATAAAAAAAAATAACATTCACACAATTTCTTGAATCAATTAAAAGAAAATTATTATATTTTAAAAAAAAATAAATTTAAACTTAATACAATATATATATATAATGACAATAATAATAACTACTAAATTAAAAAATAATTATAAAATATTTAATTTTATTTATTACATTAATTTATTATTTTAAATTAATAAATAAACATAAAATTAATTACACTATAACATTAATGTAATATAAAAATTATTAGTTTATTACTGATATAATAAATTAAAACATATACTTATATATTATATATAAATTGATAAATTAACTCATAATTTAATTAAAACATATGTAAGTTACAAAAATATATATTATTATATAATTTATTTATAATTATATTATTTATATTATTTATTATATGGTCTGATTATATATATATATATATTATAATAAACTTTTTTTATTTTGTTATCATTTTTTTATAAATTTTTACTTTTAAATAAAATATAATTTAAATTTAAGTAATTTCTATTTATTATAAATAAAAATAATTATAACATAATATATTAATATAATAATTGAATAATTAAATTAATAATAATAAAATTAAGATTATAAAAAATATGTTAATATTATTTTATTTTTAAATTTTATTTTATTTAGTTTTGATTACTTCTTATTCCTGTTTAAATATTTAATTATTTTTTAAATTATTTAAATATAATAAATATATTAATTTATTATTAAATAAATTTATTATTTAAAAAGTTTAATCATGTATAAATATTTTTAATTTTTAATATAATATAATTTCTGTTTATTATAATTATAAATAAATAAAATTATAACAAAATATTTTAATTTAATAATAATAGAATTAAGAATATAAAAAATATATTATTAAATAAATTAATTATTTTAATATATTTTGATAGCTCTATTTTTAAGTTATAATATATATATATATAGCCTGTCAGACTTAACAAGTTTTATAAACAGTTCAAACTTAACTTATTTACTTAAACAGGCCTTAAAAAAAGTCGAAATCTACTTTGTTTATTAAAAAGGTCAGACCAAACCAAACCAAAAGCAGACCAGGTCACAGGCCCCTATCAAACGGCCTAGCATGTTTTCATCCCTATGTGTTATACACCTGGTATCTAAATTTTTTTATGAGTACTTTAGTAAAAAAAAAATTATACCAATAAAGGTAAAATACATAGTAAGTTATAAAAAATTTATATTATTATACATAATTTATTTAAAATTATATTGTTTACTATATGGTCCTATTATATATATATTATTGAGTTTTTTTATTTTATTTTTCTATTTTGAATAAAATATAATTCATATTTAAAAAATTTCTATTTATTGTAAAGAAAAAGAATCAAACATAATATATTAATATAATAATTAAATAATTAAATTAATAATAATAAATTTAAGAATATAAAAAATATATTAATATAATTTTATTATTTTAGTTTTAAATTTTATTTTGTTTAATTTTGATTACATTTTATTTTTCTTTGAAGACTTAACTATTTTTTAACTTGTTTAAATATAACAAATATAATAATTTATTATTAAATAAATTTATTATTTAAAAAGTGTAATAGTGTATAAATATTTTTAATTTTTAATAGAATACAATTTATGTTTATTATAATTATAAATAAAAATAATTATAACATAATATACTAATTTAATAATAACAGAATTAAGAATATAAAAAATATATTATTAAATAACATTATTATTTAAATATATTTTGACAGCTCTATTTATACATATTTTAAATATATTTATACAAACCGGTCTATCAGACTTAACAGAATCTATAAACAGTTCAGACCTGACTTATTTACTTAATCAGACTTTAAAAAAAGTTTAAGTATTATTTATTTATTAAAAAGGTCAGGTCAGACCAGACCTAAACCAGGTCAAGCCACATGTTTATGAATGGGGAGTGTTTATTATTCCTTTAATTTTAATTACATTTTAAAATTTTAAAATTATTAACGCAAACTGTAAATAAGATTTTCTTAAACACAAATATAATAAACAAGTAATAATAATAATAATAATAATAAAATTATGTAATGCTAAAGAATAAATGAGCTTAACTATTAATGAATTATTTAAACTCAAAATCTCAAATATTTAATTAAATTGATTAATTTTAACACATAATGAATTTAAACTCAATTTAAGTTCGACTGTATAAATAAGTCAAATTCAGTTTTATAAATTTAAATTAAAAGGTGATACGTAACTCACTCCTTTATATATATAATGATAAAAGACAATAAACTTTAAATAAGAAAAAATAGATCATAATTTGATCTTAAAAAATTATAAATATATTATATTTATTTTACAAATATTATTATCACGTAAAATAACAATTTTTTAAACATTAATTAATAAAAATGTTGGATATTATAAGTCAATACACATATAATAAATATTAAATTAATAATCATATAAAACAACTTAAAATATTCAAGTAATATTTTTTATGTTTAGTTACAAAGAATTTGGTTTGGACTTTGGAGGGAAAAAGGATGGAAAAGAGGAGGGAGACAAGGCCCTGAACAATAATGTTGTTTAATGAGTGTCGTTTTGTCCTTTTTAAGCTCACATGCAATGGAACGAAAATGGTTCAATGAATGGGTGGCAACTGGCAACACATTAACGTAAACTCGTCGGCTATTAATTAAATCTCAACAATCAAAGTCAATACGAATTTCATATTCGTTTTTTCTTTTTCCTTACCATAACTTAAAGTTAGCTTACATCACACACTTTGCTAAAGCAATCAAGTTTGAGAAGTTGTTTATTAAAATTTTTTTTACACCGATGTAAATTAAAATTTTTTATATTTAATTTATTTTTAATAAATTATAATTTATTATTTAACTTATTATTAAATATAAATTAAATAAATTTTTTAAATAAATATAAAAAATTTTAAAGTGTAAAAAAATTCTAATCTTTTTTATACTTTTTTATCTGTAAGTTAAAAGACACAAATTAAAAAATTATTTAATATTTTTGAATCACTAAATTTTGACATTTACTTTTCTGTTTTATCTTTATATATTTTTATTAAATTATTTTTAAATTAAATTTTACTTACTTTATAACTTATTTAGAGTTATTAGTATTAATAAATATTTTAAAAAATTAGCTATTCAATATATATTTTTAACTCATTCTTTCTGACAGTATTAACTTTTTACTGATATTACTAAAGTTTTTTTTTTGTTTTAAATTTATATAAATTAATTAGCCATTTTATTTATATAAACAGTAAGAGTATAATAAAAAATAATAAATATATTCTTAAAATTCTAATGAGACAGATAAAAAAATAAATTTTTTAAAATAGAGATAGATAAAAAAGAACAGAAGAATAAGAGGGAGTATATATAAAGAAACAATAGTCTCGAATTCATTTAACTATACTCAGATCTTTTTGACCGAATATCCAATTCCCATCAACCTTTTGTCACTAAACCTTAAAACATGAAAGATAATTAATTAAACCCTTCCCGAAATGGCGATTTGGTTCTTTACCCATTCAATTTAATTAACTTCTTCATATACTGTTTGTAAATACAGTATTACTATATTCATCGTAAAAAGTTTTGGACAGAAAATGTTGGGAAAATTACGCCGAATTTTCTTGTAATGTCAGATTTGTGGAAGTGAAAAATAAATGTGAAATATTGCACACACAAAATTGATAACGGAGTTCGGCCAATAATGCCTACGTCTCCGGACTGCTGCAGATATATTACTGAAAAAGGAATACACTCAGTGTTTACAAAACACTCGAAAATGACTCACAACCATTCACTGAATATTTTCAGTTTGTTCTGCCTTTTTTGCCTTTCATTGCTTCCTTTATATAGGCAAATGAAATCCTTAATTTCAAAACGCGTTAGGCACCGAATTTCAAAACGCGTTAGGCACCGAAATTTTACGCGTTTGTCATGCGCCCTTTTTCTTTGACTTTTCAACAATCTCCCACTTGAAGACTGATTTCAATCTGTCTTCACACCTCAATCAATGCAGCAGTCTTTTCTAGTCTGTTATTCTAGCAGGCCAACTGAAGTTGAACACAACTTCAGTTTGTCAATGGTCACCACCTTTGTTAGCATGTCTGCTTTGGGTTCTTACTTCCTACAATCTTCTTCAATGTCAACACTTCATCCTCAAGCAGAGATCTAATGAAATGATAACGTATATCAATGTGCTTAGTTCTAGAGTGATATGCTGAATTCTTTGCGAGATGTATTGCACTCGACTATCACTTTGTGCAAAACACTCTTTTCTTGAGTGAAACCCAACTCTGCTAACAAATTTTGAAGCCATATCAATTCTTTAAAGCTTCACATCCTTACATACTCGGCCTCTATAGTGGATAAAGCAACAATTTTTTGTATCCGCGACATCCAACTAATAATTGTAGTTAAACAGTGAAAACATAACCGTGGTGCTTCTTCGGTGATCAACTTCACCTCCAAAGTCTGCATCTACGTAGCCTGTAACTTTAGATCTCCTTTTCTAAAATACGAGACATTTTTCTGTTGTTCCCCGTAGATACCTTAAAATCCATTTGACTGCTTCCCAATGAGCTTTTCCCGAATTTGACATAAATGCGCTTACAACTCCCACTCGCATGGCCAATGTCCGGCCTCGTATGCACCATTGCGTACATCAAACTTCCAATGGCTGAAGCATAAGGAATCTTAGCCATAAACTCTTCTTCTTCCTTTGTTTGAGAAGACTGATCCTTGGATAGACGAAAATGACTGGCCAAAGGTGTATTGACTGCTTTGCCTTATCCATGTTGAATCTGTGCAAAACACGGTTGATGTACTCACTTTGAGATAAGCGCAAAACTCCTTTTTACTTATCTCTTGTGATTTGCATTCCAAGAATCTTCTTTGCTGGGCCTAAGTCCTTCATGTCAAATTCTTTTGACAACTGCATCTTTAAATTTCTGATGTCTTTCATATCTGATCCTGCTACTAACATGTCATCAACATAAAGTAGCAATATGATATAGCTGGACTTATACCTCTTGAAGAAACAACAGTGATCAGCATTGCACTTCTGGAAACCTTCCTTGTGCATAAAGCTTTCGAACTTCCTATACCATTGTCTAGGAGCTTGTTTCAGGCCGTACAAGCTCTTTTTCAATTTACACACCATATCCTTCTTTTCTTCTGAAAAACCTTCAGGTTGGTGCATGTAGATCTCCTCATCTAGGTCTCCATGAAGAAATGCAGTCTTCACGTCTAATTGCTCTAGGTAGAGCTCTTCACTAGCCACAATACTTAACACAAATTCCGATAGTATTGAGCTTTACAACCGGAGCAAAGATCTCGGTGTAGTCAACTCCTTCTTCTGCTGAAATCCTTTGACAACCAGATCGGCTTTATATCTCCTGGAACCATCATGGTCTTCCTTCACTCGATACACCCATTTGTTGTGAAGTGCTTTCTTTCCCATAGGTAACTTGACTAGTTCCCATGTCCGATTGGAGATTAAAGACTTCATCTCATCTTTCATGGCAAGCTCCCACTTGCTAGCATACGTGGTCCGACAAGCTTCCATATAATCTTCGGGCTCCCTCCATCGATCAACAACATGTAGTCCATGTATCTCCTGTTAGGCACATGGGGCCGAGAGGACCTTCTCAATACGGGAGTTGGAGTAGGAGGTTCGATTGCACATCGCTTTCTTCATTTGATTCCTCCGACCGAGGACTCCTTATCATAGGACTATACGGGATATCTTCCACCTCTGCATAAACCGGCCCACTCGTTTCGAGTTCTTTGGCACCTATATTATATCTGTCCTTATACATCATTCTTTCATTGAAGATTACATCTCTGCTGCGGATCATCTTTTTGTTTTCATCATCCCATATGCGGTAGCCAAACTCATCTTCACCATAACCAAGGAAAGTACACTTCTTTGATTTTGGGTCAAGTTTGTTTCTTCCTTGATCACCGATGTGCACATATGCTACACAGAAAATTCTAAGATGTGAGAGTTTTACTTCTTTTCCGCTCCATACCTCTTCCGGTATCTTGTGCTCCAATGGTACCGATGGACTTCGGTTTATCAAGTAAGCTGCTGTATTGACTTTCCGCCCAAAATCGCTTTGGTAAGCCCGACCGCACACACAAGCTTGCTCTTTCGATCAACGTTCGATTCATACGCTCGACTACACCATTGTGTTGAGGCGTACCGAGCACGGTTCTCTCCATTCGATCCCGTGCTCATAGCAAAACTTCTTGAATCTGGTGTCTACATATTCACCACCATTGTCGGATTCTGAGCTTCTTAATCTTCAATCTGTTTCATTTTCTACCATAGCTTTCCAAATCTTGAAAGCCTCAAATACTCGACTTGTGTTTCGAAAGTAAACCCATACCTTCGGAGTGATCATCGATAAAAGTCACGAAGTATTACTTTCCACCAATGGATGAGACGGTCGTTGGACCCCAAACATCGAGTGGATGAGCTCAAGCTTCTCTTTTTTGGAGTTCCTCTACTTGTCCGAAAGCCGACTCTTTCTCGCTTTCCAAGTATGCATCTTCACACATGTCAATTTCTCTTGATGAAGACCTGGTAATTTTCCTTTTGAGTGCATGATCTTCATCCCTTTCTCACTCATATGCCCAAGTCTTTGGTGCCATAGATTGGGATTTTCATTTGCTGCAACTGCAATCAAATGACATGCTCCTGCTGTCTTGTAAAGAGTATCACTCTTTTTGCCTCGAGCAATTGTCATCGTACCCTTTGAAATCTTCCAATCATCACCGTAGAAGATTGTTGTGTGGCCTTCACTAGCTAGCTGGCCCACTGAGATTAAATTCTTTGTCAGGTCGGGAATATGTCTGACATTTTTCAATTCCCATACAGACCCATTCAACTTAATCTTTAATGCACCTTTACCTACAATCTCACATGATTGCTCATTACCAAGGTAAACTTTACCAAGTTTTCTGGGAACATAATTATCGAATAGTTCCTTCTGTGAGGTAGCATGAAAAGATGCTCCAGAGTCTAACACCCAAGACTCCTCTTTTTCTTTAAGAGAGCATATCAACACCTCGTCTTTTCCTGAGGTGGAGGCTACGTTTGCTTCGTCCTTTGCTTCTTGATTCTTCCGTGCACTCTTGCACTGGTTTTTGTAGTGCCCGGTCTTCCCACAATTCCAACACTCGATCAACTTCGAGTTTTGGGAACCATGATGATTTCTGGACTTGGATCGTCTGCTCTTTGATTTGCTGCGTTCTCTTCCTCTGGTTGAACTTCTGCCTCTTGACTCTGTATGCAATATTGAAGAGGTTGATGATTCACCCGACTCTCTACGCCGGATCTCTTCACTGAGAACCAAATCACGAACATCATCAAATTTCAACTTGTTGCTTCCCGATGAGCTACTCACAGTGTGAGTAGCATTCCAACTCTCGTGCAAGGAAGATAAGAGAATTAAAGCCCGTACTTCATCATCGAAATCGATTCCAACTGAACTCAATTGGGTTGTGACGGTGTTGAGTTCGTTTAGATGTTGTCTTTGTTGAGGCGCCTTACGTCATCCGTAAGTTGAATAACCGCCTCATCAAATGAACTTTGTTTGAGGCCGACGGCTTTTCGTACATGCTTTCAAGAGCCTTCATAAGATCTGCCGTAGTCTTTTCTTTTGCTATATTGAAAGCAACATTACGGGATAATGTTAATCGGATGACTCCAAAAGCTTTTCTGTCCAGAAGTTTCCAGTCTTCTTCCTTCATAGACTCTGGTTTCTTGCCTGTAAGAGGTTCATGCATGCCTTTCTGATACAAATAGTCCTCTATTTGCATCTTTCAAAAGCCGAAGTCTACACCATCAAACTTCTCGATTTTCACCTTTCCTTCATCTGTGACCATCACTTCAACTCTGATATGACTTCTCCGCTGGATCGTTTCTGACAATTTCTGTGAACTACCGTGTTTCAGAACACGTCTGTAGACAAATTTGTAGCGCAGACAAAATTTGCACTATTCACGTTTTTCACTATTCACGGAATAGTATGTTACTATTCATATGAATAGTAACACTACAAAAATTGCAGAATTAACAACCAGCTCTGATACCAGTTGTTGGGAAAATTACGCCGAATTTTCTTGTAATGTCAGATTTGTGGAAGTGAAAAATAAATGTGAAATATTGCACACACAAAATTGATAACGGAGTTCGGCCAATAATGCCTACGTCTCTGGACTGCTGCAGATATATTACTGAAAAAGAAATACACTCAGTGTTTACAAAACACTCGAAAATGACTCACAACCATTCACTGAATATTTTCAGTTTGTTCTGCCTTTTTTGCCTTTCATTGCTTCCTTTATATAGGCAAATGAAATCCTTAATTTCAAAACGCGTTAGGCACCGAATTTCAAAACGCGTTAGGCACCGAAATTTTACGTGTTTGTCATGCGCCCTTTTTCTTTGACTTTTCAACAGAAAAATACTTTAACTTATAGAATTTTAAAAACGAGTTAGAAAATGCATTCAATCTTCAAAAATTTATTGCACTTAAATGTAAACTTTTATCGGGATTAAAAGAAAAAGAAAAGTCATGACACTTGAGTGCAAAATTAATCTAAGATATGTAATCTTTTTATTTATATTTTTTTAATTTTTTACATCCAATTAATGTTAATTTAATTATAACTTAAATTTTACGTGTGCTGTATTTTTTGTTTGGACATTTATCACATAATTTGTTTTATTATTATTTGGTTAACGCACTCTTTTTTATGTTTCATTGTCACCCGTCTTTTTATAGTTTTTTTTTTAAATTGCTTCTTTATTATTTTTTATGGTTTTTTTGGACTTCAATTTTATTTTACTTAACTTTCACCTGGACAAAATATATATTCTACAATAAGTTTTTAAATTGGTTATTTAGTAATTTTTAAAAAAAAGATAGTACCAATTTAATAATTAAGTAGTTAATATACAACACATTTGTTAAATAATTAAAGTAAAAATTATTTTTATACTTTGACATTGATTTTAAGTAGAACTATTATGGGTGGTGACAAACTCGTCGTTCCAATATTTAATATAATTACATTCATTAAAATTATTCACGAAATTATAAATTAAGTTGGAATAATTTTTTTTATTAATCTTTACTAATTGATTCCCATGTTTAGTAATATATTTTATTTTAAAAATATGAAATTTATATATGTTTATTTAAAAAAAAATTGGTCTTCCAAAACCCTTTTCAAGCAACTAAGGTGATGAATAAATCCTTTTGCAATTTATCAGCCCAAAAATCTCAAACTCTCCACCAAACACTCTTATGCTCTAACACACGGTGCTCTTTAGTCTTCCACTAGCTCGAGGCTTTCTTCATTGACCTTGCCATGTCACCTAGTCGTGATGACTTGGTCTTGATGCTGAGCGAGGTCCATGATAATGGCCACAAGTGCATCAATGTGGAAGCACTAATGAACAGGGTCAGGTCGAGTTTGGAGTCCGATTTGGACCCTGGCTAATAATAAGAGAAGCGTTTTGAGTTTTTCGACACCAATCGAGTCGAGGGTTTCAATTAGGTAAGGTTGTTGAAGATATGCTTTTGTAAATTTTCCTTTTATTTTCTTTCATCGTTTACTTTAAGGATCTAACGATTGTTTTCAAAATTCGAAGTCTTTAACTGTGTTCATAAGACCAATGTTGTGGGAACATCAACATGTTGGGTCTTGCTAAGACAGTGGGTGTGAGGTTCCTATTACCCATTACCAATGAGGTTTATGGAGATCCTCTGCAGCACCCTCAGAATGAGACTTACTACGACTATATTAATCCTATTGGATATATACCACTGAGACTTTTAACTTTTAAGATGGTTATACAACGGCACTAAGTAAATTTTTACTCATTTATAATCTGTAATCAATTTAAAACCTTCACTTTTTACATTGGTCATAAGGTATAAATAATATAAAAAGTATTTTTTACATTAGTAGGTAAGAATGTGTAGTGAAAAAGTTCAAAGGTAAATAAGGTAGATTGTAGAAATTCTTAATCGACACAGTCATCACCTTTCAAGATCTATCTTCAAAGTTCTGATTTTTTTTTTCTTTTTTGTTTTCTCTATAAACTACTTCATCTCCTAGGTCAAAATGACATCATCTGAAGTCCCTTACCTTGGTATGAAATTGCCTTGGATTGGTGCAATAAACTTGTCAATGAAAGATAGTAGTCTATTCACAAGAACCCTTTTATGATTTTTGGAACTACAAAACTTATTTTAAAAATAAGATTACATTATAGTTTTGTTGATCGAACTTTTGCAATCTGACGATGCTTTCCAACTTTCTCTTCTGAAGGGTATGTACTCCTCAGATTATAGTCTTGACACAATGTTTCCTTAATAAGAGTATTTTTAAAAACTCTTTTTTGAATATAATGGTATTATTACAAACAATATTAAAATCTTTAACTGCTTTATAATTGTTCTTATGCTTAAATATTATGTACAATCTTATCAAAATTCTTTTATCTTTCTCTAAATTATGATAAAAAATATTTTTTAAAAATATAATTATATTTTTAGTCCTTATAAAATTATTAAATTTTGATAATAGTTTTTTTATCTATTTTTTTAGTATGTTGTTAGTTTTTTTTTCTATTCATTTTAATTCAGATTCAACCTGAGTCGTACACTTAAATGTGTTAAATAACTTTATTACTATATATTTTTTATATAAACAAAGACTTAAACTCAAAACTTTACTTAAGCGATACTAAACTATTTGTTATTCAAATTAATTTCTGTTGAGTTTTGTCCATACCAACGCTTTAGTCCCAAATAAGCATGTGCTTTTTATAACTTTATACTTTGGTAATTTTATGCTTTAGAGAAAGAAGATAAACTTAGAATTATTGAGATAATAAAGTAAACTTTAATAATTTTATAGGAAAATTGAATTTTGATAACTTTACTAAAAGTAAATAATAATTTTATAAAGATTAAAATAAATTTAAATTTTATATTATTTAGGAATTAAAATAAAAGAATTATTAAAATTCTTACCAAAATTTCATAATTTTATAGAAATTAAAAACACATTTAAGGTTTAATTTTAATTATTATAAAAACATTATCGTTAAAGAATGTGGCTGATTGGAGGAGGGGTCGGGGGAATCCGGCTACGTCACATGTATGGGTTCCCCATAGGCCACGTCACGATGACGTGTGCATGATTTAATATGTATTTCTCTTTTATTTATTACCTGTAAAAGAAGTAAATGGGCCCACTTATATACCACCACTTTGTCATTATCAAAGTCATATTTTATGCATGTTATTAAAAGATTCTCACTTCTTATTAGCATGAAACAAATTAAGACTTAAGTATATGGAAATAGGATTTAATTTGCTATAATTAGATAATAAATAATATATAAGAATATATCCGATTGTTAAACATTAATTAAATATTAATCAAAAGGATTGCAATATACATTTTGAGAATTATGATTTTTTTTCTTTCTTCATGTAATGCGTAAATTAATGAATTTTTTATTTTTTTAGTTATTGTTCTTTTGAATTAATTTAATATTTTTATATTATAAATAAAAATATATTATTTATAAAGTGAAATATCTGTTAAAATTATTTTATTTTACAATTAATCATCAATACAATTTAGGATTATAATTGCTAAAAATAAAAAGCGAAATATATATTATTTCGCTATAATAATTTTATTTTTTATTCATCTGTTTTATTAATTTATTATAAAATTTTAGAATAATAGTTTTTATTTAATTTTTTTATTTTAGATAAAATTTTAAAATTTTCATAATCAATACATAATTTAAATGTAACTTTTTTATTATCTTATATTTTAAAATTATTTATTTTTTAAAATTTTATATATTTTTTACATAACTTTTGTGATATATATTTTAAGAAATAACTAAATGTACATAAGAAATTTTTTTTAAGATGGCAGGGTCCCTTTCAAACGTTTGACTTTATACAAGATTTTAAATTGTATTTATACTTACATTTTTAGAATTTACGATAGTGAATTTATTATTTATTGTTATTAATAATAATAATTAAAAATCTCCCATCGCTTGGAACCTTACCCACGTTTTTGCTCTAAAAAATTATAACTTTTTTATTTAGTCTTCTAAAATATTTTTTCTAAATAATATTCTCTCATTTGTTTTATTTTTTATGAATATTATAATTTTTTATTTGATCTATAATTTTAAGAGACCAGTTAAAAAATTTATAATATTTACGAAGAACAAATAAAAGTTCATTATACATAGAGAAAATAAATAAAAATTTCATAATTTTAGATAGATTAATTAAAAATACAAAAAAATCATTTGATAAAAAATATTACAGAGTACTCATTTGATAAAAATAGTAAAAAAATTACAAATTATTGAAAAATTTAAAACTTAATTAAACTAATTTTCTAAAACTACAACTCTCTTTTTTAATTTTTATATATTATATATTACTTAATTTATCTAATACTTTCCGTTCTTCGATTATTTTCTTCTCTTTCCTAATTATAAAATCTATTAAAAAAGTGTATTGGGAAATTATGATTATATCCTGTAAAAGATACATGTATATATTGATCAACAAGAGCTCCCGGTGGATTACTGAAATATTGTACAACAAATGATAATAAAATGTTGTAGCTGTTAGTGTTTCAGGTGGTGAGCTTAGAGTACTAAAATCTGCACTAAGTATATACAGTGAGTGATCAGTATCATGTAATTGAATTATTTGTAAATTAAATTTATTAAATACTTAATTACATTATTTAAATAAATAATTTCAAATTAAAATTAAGCTTACTTATTTAAAAGATCAAGCAGTCAATAAGTGTAAATTTCATCTAGATACAAATTTTCAAAACTCAAACTTCATAATAAAAATTAATACTAATTAGTAATTTTACAAAAAAAGGTTTTAAGATTAAATTTTAAATAAAATCATACTCATTTTAATAAATATTTTTGTTAATTTAAAAAATATCATCTTAAAATTTGTTTTTTACCTAGATAAATATCAAAGTCTTATTTTATAATTGATAAAGCGGTCCAGAATACAAATATGAAGCTTTTCTTAGCTTTTGGGGATTAAATTTTTATGTTTTAATAAAAATCTATTTGGTTGATCAATTTTGGATATCATTTTTATGTTTTACTAAAAATGTATTGTAAAAGAGTAAATAAATACAAGTAATATAACTCACGGTTGATTGATTCTTTTGAATTATATTAGGGGAAAAAATTAAAAGAAAAAACAACGAAAGATGATTTTTTATGCTAAAGACTTGATTTCTTTATTTTCTTTTATAAATTTTTCATAAATGTTTATCTTACTATTTTATTTTTCTTACTATTTACTTTTGAAAAGATAATTTAGTTTTTACTTATGTGTTTATTTAAAAATTTTAAATAATATTAATTTTTTATTTTTAATTATACCTTTACTTTTTTAAACTAATTTTTAAATATAAAATCTTACGGTATTCTAAATAATTAAGAGAATTTGATAGCTCTCTTGCACATAAAACAGTTTTAACTATTAATTATATATAAATAGATAATGAAGTTCGTAGTTTAATTGAAAAAGAATTAATATTTTCTTATTTTTAAGTTATAATTCAAAGAAAATATAGAATACCTTGTCAAGTTTACGCACATCACACCAGTCATCATTTTTAAATAATTTACACACTTGTTAACAAAGTTTATCTAAAAGAATAAAGTAAAAAAAAATGGACCAAAATCAAAGCTAATCTTGTTATTCAATTATAGGAAATGTTAACAAATATCTTGACAGTATTAATTTAAAGCTATTATTTAATATATATTTATTATGGTTTTAAATATATTTTAACATAATTTTGTAACTAGTATTAAAAAATTATTGGTTAAAAAAGAACTTGTATTATTGTATCAAGACGATAATACATTTATAATTGTTCATGAAAGTGTAACCCCAGTTCATACACATGCGGAGCATCTGATAAGCTTTTATAAGTTTGTCATAATAATGGTTAAACATTTGGATGCTTGCACGTGGTGCATCTTGTTTGTAAGGGCAACCCCACTTGCATGTGATGCATGTTTTTTTATAATAGTCTTTTAGATTCTAGACTCTACCTTGTTTGTAAGGAAATGCTATCTATGTTTTTATTTATTTATTTATTTATTTAAAGAAAAATGTTTTAATTTATATGTTTATACAGATATTTAAGATAATATTAATTTTTATTAATATCTTTTTGTTCTGATATTATTTAACTAGTCTAAAAATAAAACAAATATTTAATAAAGAGTAAATTAATAAATGCATAAATTAATTTAAATAAAATTATTAATTTTTTAATCTGCATAATTTGTTTCCTTAATAAAATAAATAAGAATAAAAGTATAGAGTTGCATTCCCTGTGGCAGAGTCATCTTGGATTTCACTGTGAAGGAAAACACTTAACGTTTAGCTGACAAACATGCTCTAAATTATTTAAAATTAGGTTTACTTTTTTTCACATTCTTAAATCTGGATTACATTCAAATTTTAATAATAAGAATAAAATATATTTTTAAATTTTAAAAATATTTTTGGTGCTATTTCTCAATCACTGCATTTAATATTAAAGATTATTGAGATATTTGTCCTAAAAATATAGTTATTCCAGCTATGAACACCTTTACTTTTTTATTTTCTCTTTTTATCTCTCTTTTTTATTGAGATATTTGTCCTAAGAATATACTTCAGATGTGTGGCAAAAATCCTTTTTCCTTATTGGCATTTTTATGCTAAGCAAGATTATTTTTCGAGGCTTTTTAAGTAAGATTAATTTTAACAAAAAAGTATTTAAAAATCCTAGTAATAAGTAACTTTTTTGAAAAAATAAAAAAACTTTTATTATTTTAAATAAATAATAGTTTCTAAAACATTGCATTATAAGATATATATTTTTGAGTCTATCCAAAATTAGAGCTGCAAAAGAGCCACTAATAGATACAAAGGGTTTTATTTTTAACGGCAAGGTAGCAATCTCCTTCCTTCCATTCTCTGTGTCAATAGAATTTCCCATGCTTCCACTACGAAATAAGAATATTCATTGACAACATATTACTAATAATATAAATATGCATTTGTTTAATGTCAAAAACTCACCTAAATGATAATTGACTTTCTATACATCGGGTTTGTCTGTATGTAAACTGTATGATAAATTTTCATTCTTTTACTTTAATTTTAACTTATTTTTTATTAAAATTATTATTTTATCCTTTGAGTTAACCAAATTTCTTTTAGTTTTATTGTAAGAAGCGATAATGATGTAAAATAGTTAAAATAATTTAAATTATGAAAAAAATTATTGAAATAAATAAATGAGTAGATTTTGAATTTGAATTTAGATATAAAATTTTAAATTTCATAACAAAAAATTATATATTTTTAGAGTTAAAATCATATTTTTTTTAAGGTCAAATAATTTTTTCTCAAATTATATATTTTTAGATTACACACTATATATAAAGGATCTTACTCTCACCTATAAAAATACACTTGATACTTAACACTTACCTATCATTCTCTTCATTTCTTTCTCTCTTTTTATATAATTGAACTGTGTTTCCATAAGTTACAAAGGAATTCATTTCCTTCTTATTTGTGATTATGAATGTTTTATGTTAAGTTACATTTTTTATCTTTATTATTATGTGTAACTAAATACTCTTGCCTTGGGTCTAATGTAGGTTCTTGTTATGTAATCTATTTTGAACTTGTAACATTCTTATTTTTATATTTATTATTATGGCATTGTATGTTGGTTGTATGGGTGAAATTATTTGAATTTTGGAGAGTTTAAATTATGTAAGTTACATGATATCTCGTTGTAGCGAGAAAGAGCGTCTAAAATCAAGCTCTCTGACGCTTTCTCGTTGTAGTCAGAATTCTCTCGCTGTAGCTAGGAGGTCTCGTTGTAGCTAGACAACTAGAATGACAGATAACAAAGAAAAATTTTTATTTGATTTTTTCGCTGTACCGATAGGAGAGCTCATTATAGCAAGAATATTACCAGTTAATGAGTATTTAAGGATTTTCAACCTAGAGAGTTTTGACCTCTTCTCCATTTTCTCTAATCTTTCACTCTCTTTTCTTAGAAAATCTCCCATAAACTTCAACCTTTATTCGAATCCAGGCTTGAAAGTTCGACCAATCAACTCCAAGTAAGTTATTGGAGCATAGTTCTCCCATTTTTGTTGTTTTTCTCTATCTCTTATTTACCAAAATGCTATCTTTTGTGATACCTAGGAAAAGCTAGGAACTTTCACCAAAACCCCTCATAAATCTTCCTTCAAAACTTTATTTCGAAGTAAGGAGAGTTCTATTTTGCAATTTTAATCATCGTGAATATTTTGTACTCATGAGAGTATTTTTGTATGTTTTCTTATATGCTCTTTATGATTAAATGATATTGGATTGTTGTGAAAGTATGTTTGGCTTATTTTGGGTGTTAATGATATATTCTGGTAGTATACGTGTTTTGGACTTAGTCTAGAAGTGCTTCACTAAGCACGATCTCTTACTTGAGTGATGAGTTTGACACAAACACAAAAAAGTATGAGATGAGTATATGTTAAATAGATCTAGTGTAAATAGTTACAAAGATACACTAGAGATATAGAGTTCAGAGATGATGCAAAATCTGAGAAAAACGTAGGGTGGTAAGTGACATTCGCGTATGTGTACATACTCTTTCTGAGAGTAAATGTGCCACATGGCCTCACACTCGTTTCTTAACTAGACACTTAACTATATCTCTGTTAAGGAGCTTGTTATTGTATATATTGTATTTGTGTACATAGGCTAACTAACGACTATTTATATAGTTGAGTAAGACCTCAGGAAGTGCTGGAGGCATCATAATTTTGTGATTACAATGCACTAGAGTGCATGTTTCAAGAAGAGAACTAAGTAATTTATGATTAAT
Organism: Abrus pulchellus subsp. cantoniensis; assembly: GCA_024086825.1. Classification (NCBI taxonomy): domain Eukaryota; kingdom Viridiplantae; phylum Streptophyta; class Magnoliopsida; order Fabales; family Fabaceae; genus Abrus; species Abrus pulchellus. Next base: position 22,706,793 of record CM044056.1, read on the forward strand.
TCGTGTATTATAACTATGTGATCATTGTTGTTCTATAAATTGGTTGTGGAATGATGATGTTTTCGCTTATGTTATAACTATGATTTCCTTTAATATGATTTATAAAATAGTAAAATAGATACTCATTCTAATTGTAATTTTTAGGGAATCAGGTTAATGACACCTCAGAAAAGAATTAGATTAATAGATAGTTTTGTATAGTGTAGGTTAAATTATATATTCAATAAATATCAAATGACTTATTATTTTAAGCTGGCCATAGACTGTGACGATGCACCCAGCCATATTTATATTTTGGAAATAGAATTGTATTATAGTGTCTCCTTAAACTTTCCTGTAAATTGTGGAATCCACCACACTTTATGTACTTATGTATATATAGGTACGGTTAGGACCCCGACAGCTGTGACCTACTTATGCACGTATCATGATCATGACCTTCTTGGAAGGATGATTTGAGTTACTTTCGAGCAAGTTCTAGGCGTCGAGGTTACGACTTATTCGAGAGATCTCTACCTCAAATCATAGCATGGTGATAACTAGCACCATGTCCTCAGTATTTTGGTTATGGCTTGAAACTACTTTTGGAACTTAGTATTTTTTTATTATGTAATTATTATTCTAAGCCCTACACTTTTTTGATGAACGCTTTATAAAGTATTGTATTTATTACATGTAGATAAAATTTTAGTATTTATGCTTTTTTGTTTTTTTTAACTGTTTTTGACATATTATGATTATTAAGTTACAATTCGTTTTGTTCATATTATGTTAACAATGAATTATTTTAAAAATACTTTATTTATGGAAAGACTTTAATTTCCTTGTACAATATTTTCCTACTATCATTAAATATAAAAATTATATTATTGATCTCGGTTATATACTAATAGTTGTGGTAATTTGAGAAACTAAAATTGAGGACATTATATAACTCTTGTTTGATTTTATGATATTGACGTTATTTGTCAATTATAATTGCTTTGTGATATTATTTTTCTTGAATTGTACACTCAAGGATAAATTATAGTTAATCAATTGATAGGTAATTGTATTATTAATTGTATTATTAATTGGTTAATGGAAATAAAAGATAGTTTGATTTTAGAAGTTAATAAGATTAATTTATTGCCTATTCTTCCAATTAGTTAATCGAGTTTAATGAATCTAATATTTTTTAATATTTTTATTTATCTTGTAACTTTCTATGATCATTAAGGTAACATATATAAAAGAAAATTGTCATTATTACATGGAGAATAGTCATAATGGATTAGATAATTAGTGATTGTTTTAACACAATTAAATAAAATTGAATTAAGAAACATACATGGAATCACAAGAAGAAACCAAAGTCCAAAACTAGGTGATTGCTTTAGGGCCTGAACATTTAAAAGGACATTTTATAGCTTTCTTACATGTTCTAATTATTACTATTCATGTGGACCTTATTTCATGGTTTTTTAATTGTTTTCACTCTCTACATCTCTCTTTCTTTCTCTTTATACAATAAATGATAAGGTTTTTACTTTCCTAATTTGTTTAGTGATGTACATGTGATACTTTCTCCTCCTCCTCTTCTTCTGGTTCTTGTCTACATTCCCATCATCATCATCTTACTTATAGCTACCTTTTATGTCTAAATTCTTTTTGGACCTTAATCTCATGTTCTTGAGTTGTAATTGCTAATCTCAATAATGTCTTCTTAGAAAGCCTTATTATTGACCACCTCCATGCTTGATGTCTCTACCACCTCCTCATCATGACCTTCCTAACTGTACCAATAGTAAGAGAAAGCTAGAGAGAGAAGGGAAGAAAGAAAATATTTTAGTGATTTGAAGATGCTAAGAAATGTAGAGTGTTTTATAAGTTGAGATCTAGGTGAAGCCAAATTTTGTCACTTGCATAAAGAGAGAAAGATAAGATGTTGGAATAAAAAAGGAAAATAAAGGGGCAGTGAGTAGAGAGAGAAAATTATTAAGAAAGTAATTAAATAAATTTAACATAAATAATAAGAATTGTACACATAAGAAGAATATAAAATGTCATTTTAAACTGTAAGGCACTAGAGAAATAATGTTAAAATAAATATATAATTTTATGCTTTTTTATTTATTTTTCAATTTTAAACTATTTTAATTTGAACATTTACAACTTTTAAATTTTCTTAATATCTAAGGAACAATAATAGGAGATGTTTGCAATATAATCTTCATGGAAACAATACATGGAGAGTGTAAACCTCTCCTTTTTATTATATTTATCTATTAGTTGAAAACTTTTTAGAGAATTAAAATTCACAACAAATTTTTGGTGCTATTATTAGGAAATTATATTGATCAACATTTATGAATTTAAAAACTGGTTATTAAGTTTATAAAATATAAATAATAAAAAATTATTTTCTCTATTCTATCTTATTTTGAATGTTTTAGTGTATGCTCACTCACCTTACTCTTTTATTTATTTGGAGTCATATATAAGTAAAATACTTTATCAAAGTAAAATATAAATTGACAAGTATTATCCAACTCGAGTAAGGTGTTATACACATATACTTCTTCTTTCTAGTGAAACCTCTAATACTTCATGAATATTTAAGATAAGTGACCAATTATTTTGTTCCCATCCTTTTTTTTATTATTCATAATAGAAGAAATATCTTGTAAAACTTATATTTTGAGGTAGGTATTGACTTTTTTACCATAGTGGACAAAAATTTCAAACAAAATTTTGAATTAGAATATCTATCAAACAATTTACTCGTATGGGCAACTTGTACAACATATTTTGTACAAACCGCCTAACAAAGATGCGTTATTGTAATAGGAAATGACATATGTCATGCCTGAAAAGGTAACTCATGGTTAACAAATATTACTTATTAGGGAAATAACATGTGGTAGACTAGAGAAAGTGGTTTATGATCAATAAGTACTACTCAAGGGGGGTGATGAAAATTGTCACTACTAAAGAAGTCGCTCATAGTGAAGAGGAGTCACTCGATAAGTCTATATTTTGGGATGCTTTTATAACACATTTTTATATGCTTAACTGTAATAGAGATTTGGAACTGATTTATTTATTAATTGTTGCATTTTAGCATGAAAAGATTACTAGTGAATTGCAAAAGCATTTTGGTCACAATCGAAGGAATTTATAAAAAGTAGGATCACTACTAGAAAAGTGCTAAATACAGACGGATTTTAATCCATTTGTAAAATCTGTCTGTATTTCGCCCGCCTTTTGGCGCTAAACGTTACAGATAGAAAATACAGACGGATTTTTCCGTCTGTAATTTGAAAATAGGAGGGAATATTTAAGCGGGAAATTACAGACGGATTTTTCTGTCTGTAAATGTGGCGGTTTAATTACAGACGGATTTTTCCGTCTGTAAATTGGATTGACGCATTACAGACGGAAAAATCCGTCTGTAATGTGACTTTAGAGAGCGGTTATTAATGAACCGCTCTCTAAGAAAGAGTTTAGAGAGCGGTTAATGGAGAACCGCTCTCCAAGAAATCTAAGAGAGCGGTTCCGGCAGGACCGCTCTCTAATATGTACTTCTGAGAGCGGTTCATATGGAACCGCTCACTTACATGACTTTTGAGAGCGGTTCAAATGAAACCGCTCTCTAATATTAAACTTTCAGAGCGGTTCATAAGGAACCGCTCTCTAAAATAGAGTTATGAGAGCGGTTTAAAACTAACCGCTCTAAATACAGACGGATTTTTCCATCTGTAATTTGAAAATAGGAGGGAATATTTAAGCGGGAACCCATAAAACCGCGCCTCCTCTTCCCCTCCCCCATTATCACATCGGTTTCTCTCTCTAGCTCCCCTCTCTCTCTCTCTCTCAAAGAGCTCAGTGTTTTGGCCATTGCGAGTGATTGGAGCAACCATTTGAAAGTTTTTTTGCATCATTGTATTCCTGGTACGATACTCTAACTTTTAATCGGTTTAGTTTTTTAATTTTTTATGTTTTTTAGAGACTTAAAATTTTTAAGATAGAGTTGTAGGATTGGAGATTGTATGACTGGGGGGAAAGGCGTAGAGGTCCTTCTCTGAACCTGATTATTGTGTGCTGTGGGATTGTTTGTGTTTGTGGAGTTTGTAGAATATGCATGTTGTGGAGTTACAAGGGGATGTGCTCTAGAACGGTTTAGGATTGTGATGTGTTTTTGTTTGATGTATCGAATAATTTATTGTTATATAATTTATTAGTTGATTTTAGGTGAAATTTTCATTGTTGTAAAAAAATGGTAAACAAATGTAAGGAAATTAACATGTATTAGGGGAGATTCTGCCAAAATTTATATTAAAATTTTCTGTAATGTATTTTAGAAGGTTAATACAATATTGTATATTTGTATTAGGTTTATATAGTTATTGAGGAAGATGTTTCTCAGAAATCGTCAGTGGATGTATGATAGGTTGCACCCAAGTCGAGGGAGAATAAAACCTGAATTCTTTGAGGGTGTAGAGGAATTTATACGCGTCTGTTGTAATTCGCAGCAATTCATCACCAATCAGGTCGTTAGGTGTCCATGTTCTAAGTGCAAGTGTAGAAAGTTCTTGGATATTGATTCAATTAGATATGATTTGTATAAGTTTGGATTTAAATATGATTATTGGATATGGACTGAGCATGGGGAAGAAGTTAATTTAGAAAATCAAGTAGGTAATTCAAATATATTACAATCAGGTAGTCATGTAGGTCATGTAAGTCAGGTAGTCATGTAGGTCATCAGGTAGTCTCTAAACATATATATGGTTTGATTTAGATATGGCAGGTAAAGGTAAAGGTAAGAAGGGTGTTACTCAGCAAACTGATCGTGGCAACACTTCTTCACTTACCGCTCCGACTTCGACGTCCACACCAGCAATAGTGCAGACCTCCCAGGTTAGGGGACAGGAGCAATTTATCATGGTGCCCAATCCTGGATATATTGCTCCTCCCCCTCCAGTACAGCGAGTTTCACACTCTGCACCCCCTACTACACAGGCCACACAGTCACCTGTTACACAGGGCACAGGAGATGGATCTACTGCTGTCCTATCTTTAAGCGGGCAGCGGTCATCACAGACCCAGACATCATCGATATTGTTAGAAACTTTGAGATGGGATGGGTCCACTTGGTAAGTAATTCAATCAAATATGCCTAACATTGCATATTTTATGTGAATGTTAGTAGTTATAATCCACTTTATATTGGGTTATTTGTTGGATACCACCACAGAAAGGTCTCCATCAGGTCACAGATACGGTTAAGAAGATGTTTGATGCGCCTTACAAAAATTTTGCAAAGGTGCCAAATGATACAAAGATAGAATGGTTCAAAGATTGGAAGGTAATAATAGTGTATTAATTTTAACTAAGTGTAATTACATATGACTGTTTGTACCTCTTCTAATGAAATTGTGTTTCTGTAGAGCAACTTTTCCATTCCCCCCAGGACAAAAAGATGATTTTCAAGGTCTGGAAGAGTCGCACTGCAAAGCGACTAAGACAGATGTACATTGAGGCTCGCTAGGACCCTTCTACTGCTGATTGGATAGCACCCAACTTTCTTCATGCCTTGCAGGAGTATTGGGGTACAGATGAGTTTAAAAATCTCTCTGTAAAGAACAAGACAAACAGGGCATCCAATAAAGGGGGGTCACTGCATTCTGGTGGGTCTACGACTTTGGCTGGCACTAAGGCGAACTTGGTATGTGATTTTAAAATTCAATTGACTCTATCTATAATTTCATATTTGAGATTGTGATTTATTTCTAATTGCAGGAGAAGTCGTTGAAGAGGCCACCTACTACTGGAGAGTTGTTTAAGGAGACACACACTCGCAGGCAGGACAAAAACCTGTGGGTTGATACACGATCTCAGGCCACATATGTAAGTCATTGTTATTGATAATATATGTTATTATTAGCTACTTATTAAATAGTTTTCCAAACTAATATCTTATTATCTGAACTGAACTGTAGGATGACTATATTCAAAGGCTTGAGGAAGCATCTTCTCAGAATCCAGAGTCAGTAGATGAGGATGCTATGTGGTCACAGACAGTGGGTGGCCTTTATAAAGGTCACATTTATGGCATGGGGGGCCGCTTTGCAGACTCCATGTCCCCTGCATCTGTCACTGGAGATGCCCCTTCTCTTGCACGTGAGGATGTGGAGGACATGGTCCGCACTCAGGTCCATGCCCTCAATGAAGAACTCCAGAAGCAGAATGAGGAGATGTGGAAGAGTAAAGAAAGTGCATGGAAGAAGAAGTGGGCAAAGAAAATGGAGAAGAAGATAGAGAAGAAGGTGGCGTCGAGAATGCAAAGGGAAGTCCAGCAGCAGATGACACAACAGCATATGCAAATGCAGCAGATGCATGCTTATTTTGAGCTCATGAGAGCAAGCAACTCCACACCTCTTCCTCCTCCTCCACCAGCTCCAGCACCACCGGTTTTCACCTCCATGCATCATTCCTCTACTGACTCTTCTTCTACTGATGATGATGCTCCTTCGGATTATGACTTCACAGATTATAATTGATGAAGACTTGTATTTTATATTTAAATGTATTTATTTAGATGCTTTTTTGTCTTCCTTTGTAATAACATTTAAATTTTATAAATCATTTTGGAATGTTTAGATGCCGAATCTATAGTTTCTATTTTATTTATAAATTGTAATAATCAAGAACAGTAGGAAATAACTTTCTATATAAATAAAAAAATATCAATAATAGTAAAATATATCACTGACGGATTACAGACGGAAAAATCTGTCTGTGATTTACAGACGGATTTTCAAATCCGTCTGTAATTCTTTACCGACGAGGATATTACAAACAGTTTATGTCCGTCTGTAAATCCGTCTGTAATAGAAAAAACTGTCTGTAATACTCTAAAAATCCGTCTGTAAATCCGTCTATATAAACAGACTTTTTAGTAGTGGATCACGCTTAGCAACAAGCACGATCTTACTTGGCAACTAGCATAAGGGTATTTCGTGAACACTACAATTATGTTTTTCTCCTAATGATTCAAATTAAGAGATTTTCAAGGATTTTAGAAACCTTATTAAGAAATACTTAGGGCCTGTGAGAGGAAACTTTAAGAGTTTTGCTTGACCGACTTTTAGAGGTATTTGGAAATAGAGATCATTATTGAAAAAATGAAAACTTTTTCAAAGTCCAAACAAGTGATCGAGAGTGCATTTTGAGAACAAGAATTCTCTTCATCTTTTTTTTTTGGTTTAAGATTCCTCTAGTTTATATTTCTTTTTTGAATGAATATGGTTTTCTTTGCCTATTTTGTTATGTGTAGCTAAATTTATAACTAGGGTTATGATGAATCATTTGTATACTTTATGTGATCTTTCTATTTAGTCATAATTCTGGTTTTTTTTAATGATTGATGTTTGCCCTAGCGTGTGTATATTTTTATGTTAAAAATTGACCACTCTTAACATCTCATAGTTGATTGCATGATAGTGACTATCTCACATGTAGTTAATAGATTTATAAAGTAAAATATAATAAGATATTAAGTGGACTAAACCAAGTTTTTATCTTTTAATTGGTAATTAAATTAGTAAACTCACGTATTTTTATGTTTTTCGCATCCTTCTACCTTGTATGATCATTGGAAGTGATAACTTAGGAAAAATAATATTAACATTACATGTGTATCGAGTGTTAGTAGCTTTAGTATAAGTGATTGATGATCGTAGAAAATTGATAGAAGCTAAAAAATTAAGAATGTTGGTATTCGAGGTACCAAGCCTCCAGTAAGGAAAAAAATTAAGAATGCTATTTTTTCTCGCATAATACAAAAACAACTCAGAAAAACATTTGATAAGAAAAATATATAAAGAAAGCAGAAAAACTCAGAAATAGAGAAGAAATTGAAGTTTTGTTTAAATTTGTATTTATTTTAGCAATTGTGAAATTTTTGCTTAGGAATTAAGTTTTTAATCTTGTTTTTGAAGGAATAAATTGAGCAAGGATCATATCCATAGAGGTTTGATGACAAGGAAGAGGAGAGAAGCAAGTCTGGACCCCAAAAACACAAGAATAAGAAATTGCAGACTGGGCGTGATCACTATTGTCAGTGAAAGTGATCACTTCAGAGCTCAAAAAAGAAGTGAAGCCTGGGCGTTACCACTTTTATCATTAAAAGTGATAGTTCCAGAGAGGCAAAATATCAGGAAAGCTCTGCGTAACTACTATTGTCATCAAAAGTGATCGTTCCAAAGAGTCTTCAACTTAGCGAGTTGCGCGTAGTCACTTTTATCAGCAATAGTGATAACGCGCAACTACTTTGGCTCTGCGTTGCCACTTTTATCATCAAGAGTGATAGTTCCAGAGAGCTCTTAATATCAGGAAGTTGCGCGTAGCCACTATTTCTGAGAAAAGTGTTAACGCGCAACCAAAAACTCTTTGCGTAACTACTATTTCTCATAAAAGTGATAACGTGAAAATCTGGGAAATTCTATAAATACCAGAAACGATCCGGAAAAAAGGGATTCTGTTCATTTTCAGTTTTTTTAGTTAGATTCTTGTTAGAGAAAGTGAGAGAGAGGAGTGGGGATTCGAATCTCAGAGCTTCACGAAGAGGAATTGGAGTGGAGCAAGCTTCCATGGCGATTCTGATTTTCTTCTTCTCTTCTTCTCTTTCTTTTCTTTTCTCTGCTGCCATGGCTGTGTAATTTGTTCATAGGTAGGGAGGGATTGTAGATCTGAAACGAACATGTTGAATTGATTTGGATATGAATTTCAAGCTTTGAAATAGATTGAGTGATTGATTCTGCATTTCATGTGAAAATTGAATGGAAATTTGATTAACTAAATTCAGAGGAACTCTTGTCAATGGAAATTGAATTTGTTCTTCAGATCTGAAGCAATCACCAAGATTATAGTTTTCTTAGGGATAAGGAACTTTGATCTTGCAATCTTTTGGTTTCTTATACTTAAAGCAATGTTGAATTAAATCAAATCTAAGGAATTAGAATGTTTTAATTGAATGTTAGGTTCACTGAGTTAAGGAATTAACCTCTGAACAATAGAACGTGAAACTGATTGTCTTTCTTTCCAAATGTTTGTTAATTCAGAATTTTATTGATTAAACATTGGAGTTTTGGTGAAGCTATTCCCTAGCTATGGTTTCTTCCTCTGTTATCACATAATTGTTTGTTCATTGTTCTGTTTTCTGCAAGTTCATTTTACTTTTAATTGTTCTTAGTTTGTTGTTATTACATGTTACTACTGTCCTTCCAATTTTGAAAAAGCTTAAATGATTATAATTCTATGAAGTGGTATTTGAAACCTAAATTCCCTGTGGAAACGATATTTGGATCTTAAATTTACTCATTACTTGCTGCAATCCTAGTGCACTTGCTAGTGTTAGATTGCGAACAACATATACTTTATGTGATCTTTCTATTTAGTCATAATTCTGGTTTCTTTTAATGATTGATGTTTGCCCTAGCGTGTGTATATTTTCATGTTAAAAATTGACCACTCTTAACATCTCATAGTTGATTGCATGATAGTGACTATCTCACATGTAGTTAATAGATTTATAAAGTAAAATATAATAATAAGATATTAAGTGGACTAAACCAAGTTTTTATCTTTTAATTGGTAATTAAATTAGTAAACTCATGTATTTTTATGTTTTTCGCATCCTTCTACCTTGTCTGATCATTGGAAGTGATAACTTAGGAAAAATAATATTAACATTACATGTGTATCGAGTGTTAGTAGCTTTAGTATAAGTGATTGATGATCGTAAAAAATTGATAGAAGCTAAAAAATTAAGCATGTTGGTATTCGAGGTACCAAGCCTCCAGTAAGGAAAAAAATTAAGAATGCTAATTATTCTCGCATAATACAAATACAACTCATACAAATTCTAAATAGAATGATCAACAAATCTAATAATGAGATAATCATAAGAAAATATCAAATAATAAAATATTATTCTTAGTGGATGCACACATACCAACTAATGGGTTTTGAAGTTTTCTTTTTGAGCCTTTGATTAATTTCAATAGAGTTGCTCCTTTCATTTAGCCCATTAGTACTCTGCTATTCTATCCCAAAGTTTTCACTCGTATCATTCCTCGACCCATGGAGAAGTACCTTGTCTTCAAGTTTGAACGTGCGCTAAATGTCAGGCCATGATTCCCTAAGTTGTTTATTTTGGAGAAAGGCCTTGCCATTGTACTAGAATTTGAATATCGAGAAGGCCACTTATAGTCTTTTCATGATGAACTAGAACGACCAAGGGAACTAGCAAAGGCCAATTGGTATGAGTTTTAGAGGGTAAAAGGCTAGTTGTTGCAAGAGGAGGACCAATGTGAGGTTTCAAAACTAAATAGTGAAACACATGGTAAATCGTAGAAGTTGTAGGCAATGCTAAACGATAAGCAATTGATCTGATTCACTCAACATTTTTAAAAGGTCCAAAATATCGTTTAGTTAATTTGTGTGTAATGCGTCATGCTACTAAAGTCTGTCGATAAGGTTGAAGCTTCACATAGACCCATGGCCCCACTTCATATTTTATTTTCTTATGCTTAGCATCAGCGTTAAACTTCATGCGATCTTGAGCCTTCTGCACATTCTAGCATAGTAGGACTAAGACAACCTCAGAAGAGGCAAGCAACTGATCAATAGCTTCTACGTTTGAGTATCCAACTAAATACCCAGGTAGAGAGGGAGGAGAACGCCCATAGACAATTTCAAAATGGGTCAAACTAGTCATAGAGTGAAGGGTGATCTTATAACACCACTATGCCCATGGAATGAATTGACTCCACTGTGATGTTCTATGGTGACAAAAGGCATGTAAATATTGCTTAAAAGTACGATTGAGCACTTCAGATTGGCCATCTAATTCTAGATGATAAGTAAAAACTTGCAAGATTGAGTGCCGCTAGCTTTAAACAACCCAAAATTTACTTAGGAACAAGAGATCTCTTTCAGAGATAATACTCTTAGGCATCCCATGGTTTTTCCACCATATTAATGAAAAGATGGGCTATCTGATAGGCTGAAAATTGTGTATACAAGGTACTAAAGTGGGTAAGTTTTGAAAATCGATCCACCACAACAAAGATTGTTGTGTAGCCATGGAAAGGTGGGAGTCTTGTATTGAAATCCATCACTAAGTCTTCCCAAATGCGACTGGGAGAAGGAATTGGTTGTGGTAGTCTAGCTACCTTTGAGGCAAGTATTTAATTTCTTAGCAAATGACACATCTTCTAATGAATTCTTTGCATCCTTAGTCATAGAAGGCCAAACAAAATTATCTTGCAAACAATTGAGAGTCTTGACTAGTCCTAAATGACCACCTAGTGTAGTCGAATGAAATTTAGTTATCAGAGTATGACAAAAAGGAGTAGACATAGGTACCCAAATTTTTTTCTTATTAAAAACACTTTATAATCAGGGAAATCTTCAAGATGTTGAGTGAGATCCTCCTTCATCTTAGAAAAAAACAAGATTAACTTGCAAGGTAAAGCATAGTTCTTTGAAAAATTGAAAATGAGGAATAGTTAATACAAAGGTGGAACCACTTCTTCATCCCTATGTGATAAGGCATCGGTAACCAAGTTGGTATGACCTAGGCAATAGTATAATCATAGCAAAGAAGCATACTCATATAAAGTTGTTGTTCTAGAGGTACAATTTAGGTCGTGAGATCCTTGAGAGGTTTATGGTCAGCCCGACTAACAAAGAAGTGCCCAAGAAGATATTGGTGCCATTTTTTTTATGGTTGTTGTGATTGCGTGCAATTCGTGCAAGTAAGTGGAAAATTTTATCATACGAAGGTAAAATGTTTTGCTAAAGAAAGCCACTGGGCGTTGATTCTGCAAGAGTATAGCTCCATGGTAGTACCAAAAGCATGAGACTAAACTATAAATGGTTTAGAGAAGTATGGTAGTGCTAATACGAGAGCCGTAGATATAGCTATTTTGAGTTTCTTGTGCATTGGGAGACCATTGGAAGACATCTTTTCAAAGTAAGTATGAGAGTGGAGATAACCTCTGATGAATTTATGATAGAACCCAGTCAGACCCAAGAAGCCTTTCAAGGTTCTTACAAAGGTCGAGGGTGGCCAATCCAACATTGATTAAATCTTTGAATTTTTAGCACTGATCGAACCTATACTCACCATATGGCTTAAATATTCAACCTGTTACATAGAAAAAAAAAACATTTAAACAACTTTAAATAAAAATGATTGGTAAGTAAAAACTCAAATGTAATCTCCAGATGAGTCAGATGAGCATCCTACAAGGCACTGTAAATGAGTATTGTAACACCATAAGTTTAATTTCAATTAAATAATGGTTTCACAAATTCAAATAATAGAGTTTCATAAAATATTTTGAAATGAGGTTAGGGTTACAAGTTACTATTAAATAACTGCTACGAGACTTATTCAAATACAGCAGTTTTCAAAATAATATCCTAAGTCTTATAACAGTTCCATCTACCCTTTCACGGAGTCTGGTGCTGATCGTTTTGATTACCTGAAAAATGAATGTAAGGGTGAGTACTCTACACTACCCAAAGACACATAGTCAACATAGAGTCTCACCTCTAGCACATTTCCAATACATTAAACAGTTACAAATATAGGCAGCATTTCACATCCATAAGTACAATTCATAAATCCATGTATACACACGCTAGCCACACTCACTGTGGCACTGTGATCACAGATTTACACCATGAATGATCGCCGGTTATCCCTGTCTTACGGATATCACATGGGTAGTCATGGGTCACTCAGCAAAGATACTGGTCAGAGGTCTAGTCAAGAAGAGAGTGTGTGACCCGTGATACACCTGTTCCACACTCGGTGTCACCACCACTCTCTCTTTTCCAAGGTATTTCTAACGTCCTTATCTTCCACACCCCCAGTGTATCGTTGAACCATTCACAACACAATACAACGGCGCTAACACGCCCATTCACACATATTCTATTCACGCATGCAACGATTATGCTTACACACAGCCCACAGCCCACATTGCATTCAAATACACGGCACTAGGTCTACATTCATTTCACATTACATGGCACATAGCCAACATTCATTTATTTTACACGGCTCTCGGGCCCACATTTGTTCACAATATTCACATCTCGAGGCACATTCAATCAACTTTCATTCTCTACACGTTTTCTACCTTCTAACTTAGCTACAACTTCATATTCAATCAATTACACATAAAAAGAGTAAGGTAGAGTCTCCCCTTACCTTGGATTGAAGACTCACATTCGAATTCGATCACGGACGTGCTCCCTACACAGATTTCGGCCTAAAACACATGGAAGAACTCCATGAGAACCCAAGGAAACCCAGAAACAAAGAAAAAGGGATGAAAACGAAAACCTTAATCATTAAAAGTCACCTCCAAGCGTTCCTCACACAGATTCAACCTTCAATCAAGCTCCTGAACGGCTTTGGAGGCAATGTAATAGGTAAAAAAAGATTCTGGGTCAAGGGATTCGAAGGAATTTTTGAGAAATAACTTCACAAACCCTAAACCCCTTTTTAAAATTCCTCAAATCGCGACATTCTCGCTATAGTGAGAAATTGCAAAAAGGCGACAGTTTCACCCCTTTTCTCCAGGGGTCGCTCGCTACAGCGAGAAATTTCCTCGCTATAGCAAGAACACCTTGCACTTAGGCACTTAGCCTATTTTCAGCCCTATCCAGTCCAATCCAATAAATCACACATCCACACACACACACACACACACACACACACACACATATATATATATATATATATAGATACTCATACTCATTACACAGAAGAACACCATCATTATGCATTCAATGCAAATTTACAACATTCATTAACACTTATACACATATATACGCATTTAGGTTCATATAAATAACAATAATTAATATTACAAAATTCGATGCGTTACAAGTATATCATCAAAAAAGACAATAATAAATTTGCACAAATGAGGGTGAAATTAATAATTCATTGTAGCCTAAAATGTTGTAAGGGTGTTAGATAATCCAAAGGGAAGGACCCTAAATTTATAATGACCATCATGCATATGAAATGCAGTCTTATAAATATCTTCTGGCTTCATTCAAATTTGATGATAACTTTGTAAAAGATCTAACTTAGAAAACCACACAGCATTGCCCAACTTATCAAGTTACTCGTCTATGGTAGGTACAGGAAAACTATATTTTATTGTAATCACATTGAGAGCGCGATAATCAACAAAAAATCTCTATGTGCCATCCTTCTTTTTGATGAGTAGAACTTGAGAAGAGAAAGCAGTGTTAGGCTAAATTTCACTAGTGCGAAGTATATGATCCACTTGGTTTTTAATCTCTTTCTTCTAAGAATAGGAGTACCAATAAGGACATTCTTTGACCGAAGATGTATTTGGCAGCAGCTGAATGTGGTGACTAGTGGTATATGCTGGAGGAAGGAGTGAAGGTTCATCAAATAAGGTTTGAAAATGAGTTAGAAGAGAGGAAACATCAGGATGAATAGTATCTTCAATAGTGAGTAGTTGTGACAAAGAGGAGAAGAGTTCAATTAGTGACAGTGCCATCGACACGTGAAAGAACTTAGAACTTTGCCCCTAAGCTGATAGGCGTTGTAGTTGATTGAGAGATATAGACATAGGCTCGGAATTGGATCACTAGAGAGCTTAACCATTTGCCCTGCCCATATAAACTGCATTGTGAGTTTGTCATAATCTATTAGAACTGGATCCAAACTCTGAAGCCATTCAATGCATAAACTGCCTCTGAGCTGCAAAGATCAATTAAATAAAAATCTACCACAAAAGGTTTTCCCTAAATTAATAGGGAAACCTATTTGCAAACCTACGAGCATGTCCATTGCTAACCATTACTGAAAGAGGGTTGGTTGGGCTACTAGGAAGGCCCAATCTGCTAGCCTGTTTAGATGAAAGAAGTTGTGAGAAGTTCCAATGTCCAATAACACATGGACTGATTGTTCTAAAATTTGTCTCAGAATAAAAAACTCTTTCAGGTTAAAGTCACCCGAGAGAGCATTAAGATTGAGTTGAGCAGAATTAAAGGAGTCTAAAAAGGAAGTGTCTTCGCGAGAAGTTTCCAGAGGAACAGGTTTGTCGTCATCATATACTAATAGAAAGAAATGAGACTTGCAACGGTGCCCAAGACCATATTTCTCAGCCCAATTATAGCAAAGACCCTTATCGCGATGAGCTTGTATCTCTGCCGAAGAAATTCATTTAAATGGAACTGTTGGAGGTGTGGGTGATGGCAACGAAGGACGAATAGCAACCGTTAATGATGCATCAGATGACAATACAGAAGAGGCAAATTTATGCTCTTGGAGTTTTGCCAACTAAGTAACTTTTATGAAACTTGAGGGTTGTAAAGCTAAAAACTCACGTTAAATATCGGTTCGTAAGTCAGAGATGAAGCACTCGAGCAAAAATGAATGGGGAACATCAGTAACCAGCTTAGCAAGGCTTTCAAATTCATTCAAGTAATTAAGGACAGTACAGATTCATGTAGAAGGAAAGGATCTGTAAGCGTTCAGGTTTCAAGGTTTGGGGGTATTCGAAGAAATGAGTCAACGAAAATCCAATCAGAAACATTGGACTTGTCAAAACGTGGATAGTCAAGACGAATTTTGGAAGCAAATTTGGGTGGATAAGATAAACCAGGGGTAAAAGGTGGATGTTTAATGGTTGCTACTTTAGAGGAAATATCGTGGATTCGAGCGGTGAGATGTTATACTTGTTTGATGAAAAGATCTAGAGCATCCAAAGATTGGGCTTTAGGTTTCGTCATTGGAATCACCAAGTGATGGAGGCAAGAAAATTAAGAATTATAGTATTCGAATTACCAGGCCTCCAAGAAGAAAAAAAATAAGCTTAATCAATTTTTTCTTCCTTTTTAAAATGGTTTCTTATATTGTTTATATGCTATTTCTTAATGCTAACTATTCTCGCATAATACGAATACAACTCACACAAATCTCTAACAGAATGATCAACAAATCTAATAATGAGTCATGAGAAAATATTAAATAACAAAATATTATTCTTAGTGGATGTACTCATCTCAATTAACGAGTCTTGAAGTTTTTCTTTTGGACCTTTGGTCAGTTTTAGTAGAGTTGCCCTATTTATTCAGCCCATTAGTGCTCTCCTGTTCTAGGCCAAAGTCTTCACTTATATTAGAAACCAAAATTGGAGTTAAATTAAAAATAAATATAAATAGGTGTAAAAGAGAAATCATATGCTCTAAGTTTATCTCAAATAATTTATTTTTATCAAAAGTTGTACGATATATTTTTTTCTTTTAATTATTCTCTTTAATTTACATCTTTCATCAATTTCTCTTATTTTATTATACACTATCTTGATTTAAGCAATGAAATCATGATATTTTTTAAAATTAAAAGCAATATCTATAGAACAATATTTTAGAAATTCAATTTAAAAACTTCTTTTAATACTTTTAAATTGGTATACTTGTGAACAAATATTATTCAAGAAAATTTTGATATGTCACTGCTAGATAAAGCACTTATACGGAAGAGGAGTTACTCAACTAGATCTTGACATATATAATAGTTAGTTTTATATTTAAATTGTTAAATATTAAAATAAATATAAAATAAAAATTAGTTAAAAATAAATTATTACCTTCTAAACATAATTTCTAAAATTTTAACTACTATATGATCATATGATTGGAAAAAAAAAATATAGAGTAAGAAAAACATCTAAATGAATATTTATTATAAATTTAAGCAAAAATAAGCCCAAAACCTTTTATTTGATTTGGTTGGTAGTTTTTAAAACATATTTGATCGATAAGTTTAGAAACTTATCTATACAAAATTAGTTGTGACAATTAAAAAACAAGATTTTATGGTGGGAGTTTAAATACATTTAATAGACAAATTAATGTGAAATTAAAACATGTAAATTTATATTCTACATCATTACGTGACATGTATATTTTTTTTATTGTTTTTATAAATATTATTTTTAATAGTTTAAATTTATATAATAACCCTAAAGACTAATTTTATAAAATTACTCAATTAAAACTTAAGCCTTTTTTAAAAAATATTTTTTAGCATGTTTTGAAAGCTTAATCATACTAAAAACTATAACAAAAATGGTTGGCTGTAGAATGAATTAAAACAATAAATCTTGAAAACTATCTTACTTATTGAATAATTTTCTCCATGCATAAAATAGTTACAAATGAAAACTCTGATTATTTTTCTATTTTATACAAGCAAAACAACTTAATGTTTTTAATATAGAAAACATGCCTGCACAATATCACAATCAATTTTGACGAAATCTAATACATGTTTGCTTAATATAGGCATCTTAGACGAGATATAATTTTTATGGATGAGTGAAGTTTTTATTTGATATTGACAGAAAAATCAATATGGAATGTATGTGTTTGAAAACATGTATTCTTGATCAACACTTTTTAATAAAGAAATGATTGGTTTCTACCTAAAGTTTTTCTCATTCACTCAAATAAACGAAAAATTGATTTTCATTTAAATTTTCTAATTATGAATTACCATTAATTTTGGCAACACAATTAAGATTTTTATGGAATTTAACCATTTTGTCATCTTCATTTTTTTTCTTCATTTTTTTAAGAAAAAAAATTGCATGGAGATAAAAAAAACACTCAAAATAAAAAAAGAATTAAAATGTAATTAATAAACTTAACTTAATTTTTTTTTGAAAAATCTATATCTATATCTGTATCTATCTGTCTATATATAAAATTGACTACACCTACTTATTACTCTATGCATAAAATGTATAAAGTCATCTTTATATATGTGACTCCATTTACTTATTCTTCTATGCATTAAAATTCAGAACCTATAAAGTTACTCTTATATGCACTCACTTATTGCTCTATGCATTAAGATTCGAAAAGTATAACTTATGAATTGAAATAATATTTTATTGATATTTATTTATCTTTGAATTGTATTTAAAGAATTTTTATTAGAATTGATGAATTATATTTAAAGAATTAATTCAGAACCTATAAAGTCACTTTTATTAACTGCATCTAATTATTACTTTTCGCATTAAAATTTAAAACATAAAACTTACCAATTAAATTATATTTTATTCATACTTATTATTTTTAAATTGTATTTAAAGAATCTTTATTAGATTTGATGAATTGTATTTAAAATTGTTTTATTAGAATTGATGGTTATATTCAAAACTTAAATTTTTTTTATTAGAATTGATGATTATATCAGTACAAATATTTTTTTTATTAATATAATAATTTTTTATGTTGTATTCTTAAAATTATATATTTTTTAATTTTAAAAAAATTAAATTATGTTCATTGAATATTAATATCTTTTTGTAGAACTAGATAATGTATGAGAGAGATAGATAAAAAAATATATCTAAAAATAAAAATTAAATCTCTAATTTACTATATCCGCGTCAAAATAGTTAGAACACATTTATTTTTTTAATAGCAATATAATATTTTAATGTATTTATATTAAAGTTATATTTATATATCTTTAAAATAATTAGAGACCTAATAATAATATACTTTTTTTATTTATTTTTAGTTCAATTTATATATTTTCTTTTATATAGCATTTTAAATTTATTTTTTAAATTTTATTTAAATTAATATTTATTCTTTTAATAAAATTTTTAAAATATTATTTTATTATTAAATTAGTTTATAGATATATTTATTTTTATTAATTTTTAATTAAAATGATAAATAAAAAATAAACTGGATTAATTATTTTCAAAGATTAAAAAATAATTATATAAAAAAAATTAAGAAATTTATTATTTTAATTTTATGATCTAAATAACATAATTTTATTATACTTAATTAGTTATTAAATAAAAATTTATTTATAATGTCAATTAATATTAATTCTATTAAGTTATTAAAAAATATAAAATAATTTAATCATTTAAAAAAAGCTCAATTTTATATTTTTTTATCAAAAAATAAACTTTTAATTTCAGTATATATATATATAAAATTATTATTAATTTTTATTTATAATATTTTTGTATAATAATTTTATTTATATATAAAAAGTTTAATATATTTTTATTTTTAAATATTAACATATAATTTTGTGTATATTACTGTACAAAGTAGATTTTTAAAATTTAATACATTAGTTGAATAAATATTTTATTTTATTTATATTAGTCTGATAAATTATTTTAAAAAAATAATATTATGTTTTAATAATTATATAGTAAAATTTTATTAATAATTATAAATTATAATTACATATAAGTAATTTATCATATAAATTTAATTTAACAAATATAAACAAATATATAAATAAAAAATTATAAGGCCTTTTATTTAAATTTTATAACTTATATTAAAAATTTATTTTGATAAATAAAATTTTTTTTATTATATTTATATATTTTTATATTTAAATTATATATTTTCTATTTTAAAATAAATTAATTTAATAAAAAATAAACCGTGCAACGCATGAGCATATTTGTTAGAATTGATTTGTATGAGATTATTTCCCTAATTATCATAATTAAAAAAAATATTAATTTAACAACTCTTTTAAAAATATATTATAAATGATGTCAAAATAATTAAATATCTATATTTAATTTATTTTAAGCATGTAATACATTTAGACCCTTCAAATTTTGTAGACACCTTAGCAATCGCATTTAAAAAATTATACATATAAAATTATTAGAGATTACGCTTCTGTTCAAGAATTTGACTATGGGAAATGTAAGTATTAAAATAAAAAGAGAGGTTATCTATTTAAAGATATTATATGAATTTGAGTCAATTTTAAAAAATTAAACTATAGATATGCATATACATGTTTGATATTCTCTTTTATTTAGTTGTGATAATTAAAAAAATTATCTATATAGAATTATTTTGAGTGATATCTACATATATTTTTAATGAATCTTTAACTATTATTGATATCTATGTAAAATTTTACATTTTGTTCTCATTGAATCAAACAACCTTGTGTTGATAAGAAAATAAATAAATTTTAAATAAAAAAGTATACATGAATTTTTAATAAAAAAATAATTTCACGCATAATCTTACTTAACAAAAATTATTAATTGCAGTATATAAAATAATGGAGACAGAAATGATACAACATCAAATTGAAAAAACAAAATAAAAATGAAGGGAGTCCTACAAGGCAACTGCCAAAACAAACTATCCGGAAGATGTGAACCCAGAGTGGACCCCACAGTCCCGTTCTTAACCACTGGGAAGGGATATTCCCTTTACTTATCCCTTCTCTCCGCCGCACCACACCAAATCTAAACAAAATAAAATTCTCTCTTTATAAACATAAATCGAATTAGGGCATTTCCTGTTGGAATTAGGAATTGGAGGGATGGAGTTCATACAGAGCCGCGTGGAGCCATGGATCAGGGACCAGAGAGCGAAGCTGTTGGGGCTGAAGGTCTCGTGGGGCCCATTACAGTGGCGCATGAAGTGGCCATGGACCTCACACCGCGAGCAGAAGAAGCGGATCCAGGAAGAGTATCACCGTCGGAGGAAGCAACTCAACGATCTCTGCCTTGCCCTCAAGGCTGAGTCAGTCTCCGACTTGCAGGACCTTCTCTGTTGCATGGTCCTCTCTGAATGCGTTTACAAGGTTCTTCTTGTTGCTTCTTCAATTATAAGTTTCTTTTTTTGTGTTTTTTTATTGTTATTTCTGAAAATAAGATAAGTCGAGTTTGCTGGTTAAGGAACGACTAAAACCTCACATTAGTTTCTGAACGAGAGGGAGTCCTTCAATTTGGTACTCAAAAGAAAAAAAATATTAAAATTAGTCCTTGAGTGCGTGGTATGTCATTCAGCTTATTTCCTTGTGACGTATCTCGTTTAAGTGATGTGACTGGTAGTATGTTTCTAATTATGATAAATAAGAATGTTATAACATATGGTGACTAAAAAAATACATTTCATTTTTAACCCTCGTATTTCATTAAGAATGTGCTTGAAAATAGAGTATTTCTCCAAATCATCTTGTATTATTGTAACATTCTTAATTGACATAATTAGAGATATATTGGCATGCCACATTGTATTTAATGTGTCACATCTCTATCTCTGTGAGAGTTAATGGACATATTTTAATAAATGAACTAAAATGAATGACAAATCAGACATTTAGGGTCTAATTTTAATATTTTCTTCTTTAAAGGATTACATGGAAAGACCCCCTATCTTTCAACTACTAATTTGAGGTTTTATCGATAAAGTTTTTTTTTTTTTTGAAAAAATCAAGAGAGAATGTGTTAGTAACATTTTTGGCCTAAGGATAATTATAAGTACAGTTTTGTAGCTTTAGGATTGAGTTTAAGCAATTAATAATAGTAAGATTTTATTGGAAATAAAAGCATTTGTTACTTTGGAGATATAAAATGTAATAAACATTTCATTTTCAATAAAATCTGGCTATTATTAGTATACTCCCAATACACAAAAGCTGCTATACCCTTTTGTATGTTCTGAAAAAACCTGAACGACCTCCCACTGGTGAGTTATGAAATTCAGAAAGTAATATAGGAATCCTTGAAGATTCATTGGGTATAACTAACTTCCCATTATATATTAGTTTGCCATTTTGTAAGGAAAATCCTGTGTTGCATTTGAATCTTGGAGGAGACCTTGGACAATCATTGTTGGCTTAGGATCAACTTGTACCTCTTCAGCCCATTCTTCTAAAACCTGAAACTTAATCTTAGAGATGGCTGCATAAGTCATTTTTCTAGACAGTGCATCGGCAGCCGGGTTTATACTTTATTTCAAAGTTAAATCCAATCAGTTTAGAAGTTCACCTAAGTTGTTCCTCACCAAATAAATGTTGATCATTCAAAACTCTTAAACTCCTATGATCTGTATGAATGATGAAATATCTGCCCATCAAATAATGTCGCCGCTTCTGTACTGCTAAGAAGATTGCCATCAACTCTCTCTCATAGACAGACTTTAATTGGGTCCTCGCTGATAATTTTTGACTGAGAGAAGTTATTGGTCTGCCCTCCTGTAATAAAACTGCCCCCAACCCTCTGCTAGAGGCATCTGTCTCGACAATGAAGTTTTTCGTAAAACCTGGAACAGTGAGAATTGATAGTTCAGCCATCACACCCTTTAAAACATCAAAAGCTTCTTGAGCTTCCCTTCCCCACTGAAAACTGTCCTTAAGTAGCTGTGTTAGAGGTTTGGCAATGCCCGCATCATTCTTAACAAACCTTCATAAGAGCTTGTAAGGCCCAAAAATCCTCGTAGCGCCTTCATGTCTTTAGGAGTAGGCCATGTCAACATAATTGTAATTTTTTTTGGTCTGCTGCCACCCCTTAGGCTGAGATAATGTGACCCAAATATTCTATTTGTTTGTGGCTGAAAGTACACTTCTTTTTATGGGCAAATAATTGATGTTTAAAAGTTGCAGCACTAGCTGAATATGTTTTGCATGTTCTTCCTCACCTTTATTGTAGATTAGTATGTCATAAAAAAAAAACTAGGACAAACTTTCTCAAATAAGAGCGTAACACCTCGTTCATTAATGATTGAATGGTTGAAGGAGCATTGTTTAATTCAAAGGGCATCACCACAAACTCATAATGCCTTTCATGTGCCCGGAACACAGTTTTAGGTACATCTTCTCTCATTCGAATTTGGTGGTAGCCTGATTTATGATCCAGTTTCGAAAAAATAATTGCTTCCCCCAATTCATCTAACAATTCATCAATTATGGGAATCAGAAACTTATCAGGAACTGCAATCTTGTTGAGGGCCCTATAGTCCACACAAAATCTCCACCCCCATCTTTTTTCTTAATAAGAATGATTGGACTAGAATAAGGACTCACATTTGGTCTTTTGATACCAGAGATTAACATATCACACAAGTTTCTCTAGCTGCTTCCAACTCTAGCAGCACCTGAACTCCCATTATCCTCCGTAGCAGCTTCTTTCCCACTTAAAAGACTTTTGTTAATAACTAAACAGATTAGAAGAATGTAACCTAGCAGAGATCAGAAACTTAAATCCAGGATACCAAATAGTGTAGCAACTGAACCAAAGCAAGGAGTAGTTGAACCCACAAGAAAATGAACTAGGAGTTCAACCCAAAAGCAAACCCAGAAGTAGAAAAACCAAGGGGTTTAGAAATTTTGTGTGCATAAGTGAAAAAAAAAAGGTGAAGAAAAGTGCCAAAATGAATGAGTCGAAGTCTTTAATCTAATGGGCCAATGAAAGTTGGGTCAGATTTGTTGGTTTTTTTTTTCAAAAGAAATGCGTTCAAGCAGGATCGGAAAAATCGTTCGATCCTACGATCTTATGAGTAAGATCTTACAATCCTAGCAAAACGAGTCAGGGAGTGTGATTGGGATCACTGAGGCAAGAGAAAATCATAAAATCGTACGATCTTACATGTAAAATCACAATTTTAGCTACCATGGATCCAACAACATTTCTTACAGGTTTTGTGCCATCACGGGCTGAAATCTCCTTATTAGAGCTGTTTGGAAATCATCCCAAGTGGGGTTCTTGGAACAAAATTCCCACCATTGAACCATGTTAGTTCCCTGCCCTCCATTGCTACCATTGCCGCTTGCAGCTTCTCTTGCTCTGAGATGCCCACTAAAGTAAAGTGCCTCTCTACTGGACTAACTCACCTGTAAGCGTCGTCTCTAGAAAATAGAGGAATCTCTAATTTCCTCCACCAATCCCCTTTGGATTGACGTTTCAACCGACTGCCCTTGCTTGGGTTCCCTTTGCTCTCATTGCACTGTCCTTTGATACTGCTGTCGACATCGCATCTTCCTGGTTCTTTTGATTGAAGATGGTCATCAATTCATCGAACTGTCTCTGGGTTTCTTGCCTGTCCTCCTCGAGCTTCTTCAATAGGTTTTCATACCCTTACTCCATATTGTCTAATCTGGCCACCGTTCTTGTATGCACCATAAATAATCTCCCAGGTTTGAGAGCTTTGATACCAGTTGTAAGGAATTGGTTCAGTTCTTGAAGAAAGAAAGAGAAGGATAAACTTTTCTTTATTGAATATTCTCTGTTGGGGCAGAATTACTCACATTAGAGGAAGAATCAAATGAATACAAAGAACACCTCCAAGAATACGAGAGCCTGGTCTCTCCCACCCGAATTACTATTGTCTAACAGCACGCCCCCTTTTCTTCCTAACTTTTTTATTTATTCTCTGTCATTTACAATTATCCTCAACTAATTGGGCTTCTCTCATTCTTTTGGACCTCCTTACATAGACTTCTCTAAATGGGGGTTTGGGCCTACTGCTAACACATCACCTCCTCAATTGTGCTCTATAGCAGCTTCTCAAATCATTTATTAATCAATAATCATACATTAATACTACCTAAATACTTTATCTTCCTGATTTCTTCTTTTTGAACTCACTCTAAAATCACAACTTATACCTCCACTATCTATCATGTTTATAACTTTTTCCTCCAGAATACTTCCTAAACCTGTTCAATATATTTTTCTTTTTGCATAATACTAATATGGTGGTGAGATTGGTGAAAATGAATGGAGAAAGGTTGGTAGTGAGTTACTGATTCTGAGAGAAAATTATTTCAATGTGGTTTTAGGATGCTAATTATGAATGGAGAAGGATAGTTTGACTAGTTATTGCATGAGGAACTCATTTTTCTTATAGTTTGTGGTAATGGAGTGGTGTAATTTTAAGAATGTATAAAGAAGTGATTTGTACATTTTGAGATTTTATGTAAAGTAAAAAATATTTTTTGTTTGGTTATATTTATAAAAAGCAAGCTAGGCACTTTCTCAGGAGCTACTTAAAATAATCAGAATCTTTTATTATTTTCAAAAGCTTAAACAAACATGATAAATTTTAACAGTTTAGTGATTTTTCTTGAGAAAATGCTAAAATGAACAGGCTCTGAACCTAATGGTACGTAATTACTGTCACAATTTGATACTGTACTTCATTTGGGTTCTGTTTAGCTGTACATAAATATTTTTTCTCTTTCATTTTAGGATTGATTCCTGAATCTTTATTATGCTGTAGTGTTTAGTTAAATGCTATTAATGTAGCGGCGTTAGAAAATATAATGGTATTCTATTATCTTGGACTTAATTGCATGGTATATGCCCGGGTATCATGCAAGTAATTATAGCAACTTTGAAAGTTTAGTTTGTGTACTATGCTTGCTTGAATATATATGCGAAGCTAAAATCAACATATTGCTCACATTTATTTGTGACTCTCTTATGACATAGAGGCCTGCTGCTGAGATGATTCGAGCTGTAAATAAATTTAAGGCTGATTTTGGTGGACAAGTTGTTGCTTTGGAGCGGGTGCAACCTTCATCAGATCATGTTTCTCATAGGTTTTCACTCATTCTTTATACAACTTAATCATTCTTCTAATCTTATATTAATTTCATAAAAGCCAATATACTATTAAATATTTTGATATTGGGAGGCTTTTATCCTTTATTAAAGTTCTCTATTGTGTTCTTGAATATCTAGAATATCTTTGGATTGTATATTTGGCATAAAAGAAGAGGCTATTTGGATCTTTTGATATCAATTGGTTGTGCGCTTTATTTCTGAGAGTTGTTTTCAAATATAGTTGTTTTATCACGTACCCTAAATTTTATGATATCATGTGACCCCAAGTATTTTTTGTATGTTCTTTTTTCTTAGACTTTAGAATATTATGTAGTATAAGATTTGATTTTATGATCTATCATGCTTAGGTTTGTTGTCATACTTATGTAGTGGATGAAATACTTATTTGATTGGTGTTGTTGTATCATACTTGATTATTATGTTGTTGCAGGTATCTGTTGGCAGAGGCAGGAGACACTTTATTTGCATCCTTTATAGGAACAAAGCAGTACAAGTGAGTGCTTCCACGTGTTTGTTTGAGCAAGCCTTTAAAATCATTACAAATTCCAGAATCTTAACCTTTTTTTTTTTTTTTTTGATGAAAGGGATGTAATTGCTGATGCAAATATACTTCAAGGTGCCATTTTTCATGATGATTCTGTTGAGGAATCTGACGAATGTACAATGACTGAATTTGATAAGGGTGAGAACCAAAATGGAAAAGAATATATGTGGAATCCTCTGGAATCGAGGTCTCAACAACTGAAGAGTAAATACAAACCTGCTGCTCATAGGGTAAATAAGTGTGTTTCCCAATATATTTATTTTTTTCAATTAAATTAATTGGTAGACATACTGTTCGGAAATTTTCAAATAGATCTGTAGTTTAAAAGTTGTAATATGGTCCTATTAATTTCATAAAGATTTTTGACAGGTTCCTTGAATTCAGCCTACTGTTTATTATTATAATTGTTTTTTGTTGCTCTTGAAACTATAGGGATCCAACAACAAATTTTAAACTATAGGGAGTAAAGCAACCTATAGATAAATTTAACCATTATATAAATTCTTGTCATAGTTTGTACTTCTTTGTGTGGTAAATTTAGACTTGTTTAATTTGCATGGATGTCTTTTTGGCTGTTTGATTTTTCAACTGTTAAACTCAATTATTGGCATCTCAATGACGTATATAATTTCAATGTTAGTTCTGGATAATTTGCAATTGTGATATCAATAATATTTGTGTAAATATTATGTCTTTTGGTTCCAATATTTCTTACATAATTCATATTACTTCTTAGGGTTTCATGGCTCGTGCTAAAGGAATACCTGCGTTAGAATTATATAGGCTTGCTCAAAAGAAGAAACGCAAGCTTGTTTTATGTGGCCATTCACTTGGTGGAGCAGTGAGTTTGATTCATCCAGTTGGATTTCAAAACATAGCTTCATATGTGTTTGAACAATTTACATATCCTATGTTCCTTGTATTCTACGCAGGTAGCTGCATTAGCTACTCTTGCCATTTTGAGAGTAATTGCAGCTTCATCTTCGTCAAAGGAAAATGTCCCTATTAAATGTATTACATTTTCACAACCTCCTGTTGGAAATGCTGCTTTGAAGGAGTATGTTTTCCTTGTATTTCTTTTCTCCCATTGTAAATTGGTTAACTGCTGATCCTTTTCTTAAACCTTCAAACTGGGATATTTATTAGTTGTTTTCCTTTAATTTCTCTTCTTTCCAGCTATGTTAATAGAAAAGGCTGGCAGCATTATTTCAAGAGTTATTGCATTCCGGAGGATTTGGTTCCACGTATTTTATCTCCTGCTTATTTTCACCATTATAATGCTCAGACACAGCCAGTTCCTTCTGAAAATGAAACTAACAGTTCGTTATTTAGAAAACACGAGCAAGGCGTAGGGAAGCCAAAAGGAAATGATGCAGAGCAGTTGGTTTTGGGGGTAGGTCCGGTGCAGAGATCCTTCTGGAGACTTTCAAGGCTAGTTCCTTTGGAAGGATTACGAAGACAATTTAGTAAACACATAGAAAAACGAACCAGTTTTGTTGAAACAAATTCATTGCATGATTCTCTTCCTAATACTTTGATTGAGGAGGAAGTAGTTGAGCCACAGTCGCTTGAAATACAAGAGGGCTCTGATGTCATATCACTCAAGCCTTTTCCTGAGACTGGTAAACGATCATCAGAGGTTCCAACAAATGGGAAATCAGATACAAAGGGCAATGCCATGACTGGAGATGAAAGAAAATGGCGCAGAGTGCCTTATTTACCTTCATATGTGCCATTCGGACAGGTAGATGTTATGGAGTGATGTTTTATTTCAGTTTTCTTTTGCAGTCAGCAAAGATTCTATACATGATTTTTTAAAAAATTTTCTTACTATTTCTTGGTAGTGTTTGCATGTTATTGTCATATTGTTATTGTGCTTGCAGGTAAAATGGCTGTTGATTTGTCCTATAATACAAGTTGCTGGTTAATTTGTGATGGTTTTTAGTATTGGTTTGGACTTTGGATTGTTTGTTCATGTAATTATATCCTCCAGTGTCATATCTTTTTTATGACTAATTCAACTATCATGAAAGTAGTGCTGTTGTGTCTGATTTACATTTGACATAATGGGAGGAAGTTATTGAAGTCCCTGTACGACAATTTGTAAATTCTCGACTGTTAATTTGTAAATTAGTCAACTACTAGCCAAATTATGATTAGGTTGGTGAGTCCTTAATTTTGGACAAGATCACGTGTGATTCTTTTTTGGTTGAAACATGGTAATTTGAAAGACAATAACAAAATTAGTTTTAATTTTTCTTTTTAAATGTTTTAACAAGCTTGACATTTGTTAAGAAACTTGAGCCTAACTCACTCCCAAAAGCTAGCTCATAGGAGAAGGACTACCCTAGCCTTTATAAGGAGTATTTCGGCTCTAATCCTAACCAATGTGGGACATCTTAATAACATTCATTATTTATTTTCATTCTTCTGCGTGATATTCATTCAACTTTTCTGTTTATGGAGGATGTTGTGCCTCCAATCTTGATTAATGATCACCTTCTCTTTCAATTAGTGTATTTTTTTATTAAAAAAAAGTATGGTATACTTTCATACAGGTAGTTCGTATTTTATCCTTTTCTGATGCATAGAAGTTGTTTCACTTTCTTCAGTTTGTTTTTTGGGATATGATATGATTATCTTGTTTCTAGCATCTTCCATAGAAATTTTTTCAGCATGACAATCCTTTTCAATTTGTTCATCATTTTTCTATGAAATGAAATCTTGGATATGATTCATATGACAGTGAATGCTACCTGCATTTTCTGGTTTTAGGATAAGTAATTTGATTCTATTTAACTTAGTTTGAGCAATCTACAATAGCATTTTTTCAGAGTGAAATAGCTGATCCCAACTAGAATACAATTATTTCATTTAGCCAGCAAACATTAATTCATGATGACAATGTTAGTTCAATTGACATGACTGACAATTTTTAACTTTTAGCTGGTCCATGCCAATATTAACTATTAGGTCCTCTGAAGATTAATGCAAAATCATAATGTTATCCATGTGACACTAGTGCTCGTAGTCAGAAACATCATCATGTAAGCTTTTCATTGTATAAATTTGATTGAAAATGAGTAATACAAGCAAGGTAACCTTTAGTAATGTTATGAATAATCTTATTAGGATTAGGTTATATTGTTATGAGTAGTTGTAATGAACCTCGGCCCTTAGGGTTTCTTATGTACATCTCTCTCTCTCTCTATATATATATATTAGGGTCTTTACACATAGTAGAGTATCCAACTCCAGCTTATTTACTCTCTCTCTCTCTATGCTCTTCATCTCTTTCTTCATGGTATAAATAGCAAAGGAGTAAAATGATCCCATATTTTCTATTTTTAGTTTTTCTTCAACGAGTGTACAATTTTTTCAATATTTTTATATACTATCCATGCTTTATTTCTTTTAATAAATTTTGAACTCATTAAAACCTGTTTCATGTAAGACAGCTTTATTTATTGGGAAATTCCTCTGTTGAGTCTCTATCAGGTGCAGAGTACTCGAAGTTGACATCGGTATGAGCTTTTCTACATTGCTTATCAATTTTTGATATAGTTCAACTCTCCCTTAGGCTGAGGATTTATCTTCCAACTTTATATGTATGAATACAGTTACATAAGTTCTCTCATTTTGTTTGCTTTCTTTTGGCAAAGACATTTCCAGGTCAGATCAGTGATTGCTGAGTTGAGGGAAAGATTTCAATCACATTCAATGAAATCATATCGATCTCGATTTCAAAGGTTAGCTTATCATTGAGTGCTTGTATAGTTTCCATAATTATGTGCTTAAATGATCATATGCATACATTTTCCCAACATTATGTCACGTGTAAACTATTTTGTCTTGTCTATTGTCTATATTTTCGATGCTATATTCTCTTCAGTTTCTTGAATTCTGACCTAGTGGGATAATATTGGTTGTTGAAGCTTCTGATAAAGCTTTTCTACATAATTAATTGATGTTTGGTTTATAGGAATAATACCCTTTTTCCTGCCTTTTTGGTTGCAGAATCTATGATTTGCATATGAGTGAGGATGCATTGTCTTTCTTAGGGATTGAGCAATGGCAACAGTTTCCTCATCTGCAGCAATGGCTTGGCCTGGCAGCTGCAGGCACTGTGGAGCTTGGTCATATAGTTGATTCTCCTGTTATTCGAACTGCAACTTCAATTGTTCCATTGGGATGGAATGGTGGACAACGAGGGAAAAATGGAGAACCTCTGAAAGTTGATATTACTGGTTTTGGGTTGCATCTATGTACACTTGTTCATGCTCAAGTGAATGGTAACTGGTATCGTCATCACCCAGAAAACATAATCATTTATTGGTTTAGATTTCTTTTAATAAAATTTTTCAGCACCAACAAAATTTGTATAGATTTGTGGGTTGGAAGGTGGGGGTGGCCCAAGGCTGAGAATTAGTAGTTATGATGGTCAGAAATATGGTCTTTTAAAGCATTAGGGAATATCAAATGCTTTTAAATTTCACTAACATACCTGTGAGAGAAATGAAGGAGTACATTAACTAGCATTCATTTATTGATTCTAAACATTAAAGACTGGGCCTGTCATCCTAAACAACATCTATAGTACAATAAAAAGGATATGTCCCTATTTCTTACCTACGTTTTTCTTATTTAATACAGGCTCAGTTCTTTAATTGAAAAGAATGAAGAAAATTGTCACAGGCCCACTACTCATCCCTTCTTCCTTAAGGCAATCTCTTATAAGTTTAATACCTGGCTCAACGAAGGTTTACTTTGTTTGGACCCATTAGAGCAGTATCTTGCTGCCAAAATAAGTTTGTGATACCATGTAAAGAGATCATGACAGAATCATACATACTGTGATTATCTATATACCAGAGTCTCCCTGACCAGGCCCATAAACTCTTAATCTCAATAACCTAACACTAACTCTTGACATCATCAATAACTCCTAACTGTATGCAATACTTCTTTGAAATCATTGATATTAGTTGTGTCTTGTTACTCCATCTCTAATTGTTCATGTGCTTGCTAGTAGGTTTAATTCATGAAAGTTTCTTATTTTCTTTGAGGAAGTCCATAATTTGTGTTACAAACTTGCATTTTGTTTTGATTGTGAATTATTTGAAATTTGTTTAGACATACTGCTTTTCAGTTTTTGAGTGGTCTATTTAAGTGATGACTTTTTTAGTGCTTGATCTTCTGTAAGATTCTTATCCATACAGGGAGTTGAAAATTTACTTATCTGAATGTACTTAATCTTTTGCCTAGAGATACAGAAAAGCAGCCTTTTCTTGGCCAAATGGGACTCTTAACTGCCAGGACATTAATATTATAAGGGAAAAAATTAATCAATCTTATCTTTTCATTTAGGCTATCTAAGGGTTGTGACCAAGTGGTTCATATGTGGGATAGGATGTGGATAGTTGGAATTTCGAGATCAATGTAATGTGTTTTAATAGTATCAAAGGGTAAAGACGTTAAACATATTTTGAAATTACTAAAAAAGCATTGAAAACCATGGCGTTGGATTTCAGTGGGTTGGAGGATTTTCCAGTCGCTTCCATCCTGCTCCTCTGCATGAATAATTTTTATCAAAGCAAGTTTTCTATTATCATCCCCCTCAAGTCCCTTGATTCGTGCAATGCTTTTATTACATATAACTGTAACACAGATTATGAATGCTTGATTAGAGGTGATTTCTGAAGCAATCGATGGGCTAGTTTAATAGTAAGAGAATAATTTTGCTTATGTCTGTCTTCTGTTAAACAATGCAGGTCCTGAATGAGCTTGTGTATGGTGTTTATTTTTCTCATTTGATCTGTAAAATAGAATTTGATTTAATATTTATAATCTAGATTCCTTTAATAGTGACATAGGATGGAACAGAATTAATATATTTGCAATGCTGTCCAACTTAGTAATTGAAATATATATAACATTACCATTTTTTCATAAACTGTTTCTCATTGCATATTTTTGCTGTAAAATAACTTCAATTCCCCTAGATGTCTGATTTATATTTAATGTTCATTAGGTGTTCAACTACAGTTGAATGCTTTCCTTCTCCACCAAACTTTTCTTCAAATCAAGGAATCCAGCCTGACTTACAGAAGATGAGAATAGTAGTTGGTGCTCCACTCAGAAGTCCTCCAAAGAATCAAACTGTGTTAGATTCATTGATACCTTCTTTCACTTCTGCTGACTCAGAAACTGCAAGTAGTTCATCACCTGTTGACAAGGATAAGTTCATCCGTCCAGAAAGTTTAAATAACTTTTTAATATTTTGCACCAGTGATTTTACAACTGTGTCCAAAGAGGTTCATGTGCGAACCCGTAGAGTACGATTAGTAGGGCTAGAGGTATTGACAAAATTTTCTCTGGGGGCAGTGTGTATTAAACATTTTTAATTATTCATCGAATGACCTACATGGGTTGGCTGTTATGTAGGGAGCTGGTAAGACTACTCTTTTAAAGGCAATCTTGAATAAATGTATACCAAATACTGCCACCAATGGGGATATCATTTCAGAGGTTGATGTGAGAGAAGTTATTGCTGATGGTTTGTGCTATTGCGACTCTGCAGGAGTAAATATGCAGGTTTTCCATCTTTTTTGGTCCTCGTTTTTCTTCCTCTATTTTCTTGATTTCTCTTGCAAAGAGTCCTCTTCTTTATTCACTTGGTTATGCTCATATAGTTATTATTATTCATAGAAAAGACCCAGCATGTTCTTCCTCTCTTAATTATTCCCTAGTTTATGTGTTAAGTCTAATGCTAAGTAGTTGCTTGGATGTCTGTTGCTTCTACTAGTTCCATTCAAAATTTGCTTTCCTACCGTATTTTGTTGGTGGTTTGATGTTTGTCTACATCCTTTTTGCAGTTGCCAAAGGGTTGAAACTTTTTTAAAACATTGTTGTTTTCAGGAGGGTTGTGGTGTTATCTATCTCTTAAGTACATATATTTTTGAATGAATTGCGATTACTATTTTGGTCAAAAAGAGTTCCTTGCTATTGTTAGTGTCTTTAATACCTACAAACTTGAGCTGGATGCTGGATATAGATTCTTATTAATCAAAATCTGTAGAAATATTCGTATACCCAAGATATGTCAAATATTGTAGCTAAGCAAGTATTTCAAGTGCATATTTGTGATTAGTTTTAAGAGCTTGGCCATTTACATGTGTAGTGTCTGTTCATAGTTAGTTGCAAATAAATAGTACAATTTGAATTGTTCAAATATATTTAGTGATGTCCAATTGCATCTTTTTTTCATTTGTTTTTATAGGAACTCAGCATGGAAACTGCTCGCTTTAGGGATGAACTATGGCTTGGAATCCGAGATCTAAGTCGGAAGACAGATTTGATTGTGCTTGTTCATAACCTATCCCATAGCATACCTCGATGTAGCAATTCAAATGGTACTCAACAAAAGCCAGTCCTGTCACTTTTCTTGGATGAAGCTAAATCTCTTGGAATTCCTTGGGTTCTTGCAATAACAAACAAATTTGCAGTTAGTGCACACCAACAAAAGGCAGCAATTGATGCTGCATTGAAAGCATATCAAGCATCTCCTAGCTCAGCTGAAGTAATAAATTCTTGTCCACACGTTATGCCTGGATTTGCTGGGGCTTCTCTTTCTTTGGATGCAAGCAATACAGATTCTAATAAAAGGGTGGGTGCTGAAAAGCTTATATTTGCCCCTATTAACTTTGTCAGGAGGCCTTTCTTGAAAAAGGAAATTGTTCTTCCAGTAGAAGGAGTCAACTCCCTTTGTCAGCAAATCCACCGCGTACTTCGCAGTCATGAGGAGTCATCCTTTCAGGTGGGAAATATTAATTTTCAGGGTATCAAATCTTATTTTTGTTTGAATAATTCTACTAGTACATCACTTTGTTTTGTGCATATTTCACCTATAAACTGTTATTGTGGCATTGAGAAATGCTATTAACACACTAACAAACTTCAAATACGCTATCATTGGCTTAATTTTTTAAACTCCCACTCCATTTTTAACAAGTCTCACTCATAATTTTGTAATTCTCAATAAATTTTTATGCTTTCCTAATTGACATGACTCACAAAGACAAAGTGAATAGTTTAGAGAGATTTGGGTACCATTTCTTGTAATTTTTGAAGATTGGGATGACCTAATTGAGCATGAACCTAAAGAGGAAAGTCCACCAACAAACCAATATGAGCAAAGGGATATAGATGATAAAGTCCTTATGACTCAAATCTAGCACCAATCATCTGCTTAGTACTCCGGTCCTATAGAAAAACAGAGTCTTTAGTAAGAGATACAATGTAGACAAGAGAATTACTTAGACGACTAACAGATAACAAATTAAAGGAAGACTTGGGAACATAAAGAACATTAGTGTAATGGAAACTGATGGAATAAGATGAACAATATCAAGACCTTGAGATTGTGTTTGAGACCCATTGATTATAGTGACTAATGGTAAATAACCGGAAGTAGAAAGAGAAAAGAAAAGAGACTTGTTATCAGTGATGTGATCAATAGCCCCATAATCAAAGACCCATGAGGCAGGAGAGGGGGAATGAGAGATTATGATGAAGGATTATCCGTGTGCGCAACAAATGCAATAGAACTAGAGGATTGATGCTCATTGTACTGTCAGAGGAAGTCATTGTAGGTGGGAGGAGTGGAAGGTAAGGGCATAACTGGAGCCATAAGCTTGGAAGGGGAAAATCAAGTTGTATGGGCCATGAGATAGCACAGCAGCACGAGAAATCAGCGTGAACAGTGTCAAAATTGCCAAACAACAACTATAGGGAGGAAAAACAAGCAAATCAACCACATGTGGAAAGAGAAGGAATGGTGACTCTATCAGTGTTGACAGCGGTCCAGATCATGTGGTTGTCGGCAGAAAGGTTGCCAGAACAGTATTGATGAGGGTGATGAACAATAATTCCAGTGATGGACAGTGATGTTGGAACAATGTGTGATGAACAGTGTGCTTTGGTGGGAAGAACCAGAAATTGAAATTGAAGTGCCGTTTCTGGAAAAAAATTTCACCAGTGAGTAGACAGCCAGCCAATACAGATTTAAAATTACCCTTTTGCTAGGCTCTAGATACCATTTTTAGAGAAGGAAAAACGAAAGAGCATTGATGAAATCTGTGTTTCAACTACACAATAATTACAGAATCGTTACAAAATATTCAGTTACCTAATTAATATAATTACAAAGAAAAACTTGCATCATTACTATAATTACTTATATTTAACAATATGTTTCCAGAAAAGTAGAACAAAAGCTCCTAGTAGTTTTAGTGTTTTTCACTGAAATTAAGAAAAATTAATTGCCTCCTCAATTCCCTAATTAAGATGCAATGTAGGAGATGAATTGCTTGTCTAATTATGGATATAATTAGTACTCACTAGCATAAATATACATTGTTTTTCAATGAGGTATCCTCACTCCCTTTTGATGCGATGCTTATCCCTGTATGCGGCCCTAAGGCATCTTCTCCCTCAAAGAGCTTTCCCGTTGGCTCAAAATATAGTAGCAAGAATAAGTATGTATAATCTGGTTTCAACACATATTCTGCATTTTCATGTTTAACATCAAAGCAAATTTAATCCATATCTTTGGACTCACCCTAACCTATCTGTGTGGTTGTCCACTATAGCTTTGCCTTGTGTTCCTAATTGTGACAGTTTCGTCTTTGCATGGCATCATTTCTTCTAGCCAGTATTCATGTGTTCATCTACGATAGATGAATCTGTGTATTTTAACTACATAGCGAAGCATATATTTATATTGATAGTCATAATTACATATAAACTATTCAGTTACCTAATTAACATAATTACAAAGATAAACTTGGCTTATTACTATAATTACACATTAAAGACATGGAAATATATGGTTATAAAGCAATTGAATTGTTAGGCTTCCCCTCATTAGACCTTCTACGTCAAGGAACTATGTTTTATTGGGAGGAAGCCTGATATTTAAGGATAGTAAGGTGCAAATTATAGTTCTCAAGTCTAGTGTGGAATTTGATTGTTGATCCATGGGAACTTTTATGTGTAACCTCACATGGTTGTGAGGATTTTCTCAGAGTTGAAAATTTTTGTATTACAAGTAATGAATTTTGTATATGAAAAATTCAGGAGCTGTTATTTCTAAATGCGTTTGTGTAAAATATAAATTTGACAGTGTAGTGATGTTTTGATCTTTGCTTCTGTTCCTAACTAGAGGACAATACTTTTGCTAATGTTTATAATATTTGAGATTTTCTGTTTCAAATGAATCAATTGATATTTGTTGATGCACAATTTTTTTGTGTTTTTTATTACAGAATTTGAATTTATTATAGTATAATAATGCACCCTGGTAAATTTGATTTCTTTTTAATGGTTTTATAACAGGAATTCGCTAGAGATAGACTTATGATGGAGTTGGCACGAGAACAGGCAATGTCAATTGATGCGAGCAAAGATGCAAGAGCTAAGGCAAGTTCATTGAATTCTGCTGCTGTGGGAGCATCTGTGGGTGCTGGTCTTGGCCTTATCCTGGCAATTGTGATGGGGGCAGCATCTGCCCTAAGGAAGCCCTAAGGTCCAAAATTGTTTGATAATTCATGTGGTGCATGCTCACCATTAGAAGGAATTTGTCTACCTAGAGTTAAAATAATTTTTCTTACTAGGATTTTGTTCTTTTTTTAGATAATAGATAGATGAAATTTATACGAAGGCAATTTTTAATTTCGTTGTCACACTAATAATATATTTTCACCCATTTATTTATTAAATTATTGTAAATACTTGAGTTTTGCATTTGTTATGTGCCTAGCTTGGTGGAAATGCTATTAGATTGGAACATGGATAAATTCAAAGGAAAATAGGTTGGATTGTGTGATATATCTATAAAAAAGGTCCAATTGTATGACTATAACACTTTTTCAACAACTTATAAATTGTATGACAAAATTAAGTGTTGTTCTGTAAATATGTGGGGTATTATTCTTTAATTAAAATTAATGTTATTTAGTAGTTCAATCTTTACCTATCAACTTTTAGTGCACAAGTTAGAGGTTAAACTTCAAGTTAATGTTGCACTTTGTCATTTCCAATGCAATTGTAGATTATCTTTCTTGTATTGAGTGACTAAGACAAGTAACATTTTAACTATTGAAAATAACAATTCTGCTTTTAATAAAAGGTAAGGAAAAAAAAAAATTCAACAATTAAGTAAATCTGATTTCTTGAATCTAAAGATATTTGTATCTTCCATGTTAGGATTGTTTTCTATACTAATGCTATGCAAATTTTCATTTGATTACGAGAAACAACTTAAACAATCACTTTAAAGATTAAAAAGTCTATAACGATACTTCCATTAGTGAGTTTTATATAAAGGTAATTTAATAATTAAAAAAATAATATATAATTATTTAAAATAATTATTAATTTAATTTTTTATTCATTTCTAAATATTATATTTTTAAATAAGCTCATGTATTTTTGAAGTATTAGCAAGAAATGATGTGTGCATTGATTGTTTTATAGGAAATTAAAATAGAAAAGAATTAGGTAAAGAACAATTGCTTTAAGTTAAAATAGTTATTATTAAAATATAGATACATAAGTGGCAGGTGACTTGAAACATTAAGCATTTTGATTGGATTTCAAAGTAAGTATAGTTGGAAAACAATATCTTGTAATAAATATCAATTGTTATCTTATTTAAGTGGCATTTAATCACATCAAATATTGAATCTTATCACATAGCAAGCAAATTAATGAATGAAAGCATTAAATTTATTCTCACATGGAAAACAATAGAGAACTAACTCAAAATTACAAAAAGGTAAAAAAGGAATCCTGAAAAGAATTATAAGCTCAAACATTAACAACTTATGAAGAATTGCAATGAACTTCTTGTGATGGAGAATTGGTTTATAAAAAATTAAAATAAAAAATAATTAGATAAAGAACAATTACTTTAAGTCAAAATAGTTATTAATAAAATATATATAGATAAGTGGTAGGTGACTTGAGAATATTAAACATTTTAATTGAATTTCAACATAAGTATAATTGGAGAATAATGTTTCATAATAAATATCAATTGTTATCCTATTTACGTGACACTTAATCATATTAAATGTTTAAACATAAACCTTCAAACAAATTGACTAGATTTTATAATCATTTAAAATAGCAGGTCTATCTTGTAGACTTTTTTAATGTTATCTTTTGTTATTCACCTTCCTTTTACTTATTTGTGATTTGTGCATTGTCAACTGGTTCACCTTTCTCTTGCTTACTCTTGGCCTTTTATTCTAAAAAAAAAACTGCTGAATTAAACCCATTATAATTGACATTTAAGTTTATTCAACACTTTGCAGTCATGAGTAGTCATCCTTTCAGATGGAAAAATCTTAACTTGGGGAATGGGATGCATGCAGTAGCAGATCTA
Organism: Abrus pulchellus subsp. cantoniensis; assembly: GCA_024086825.1. Classification (NCBI taxonomy): domain Eukaryota; kingdom Viridiplantae; phylum Streptophyta; class Magnoliopsida; order Fabales; family Fabaceae; genus Abrus; species Abrus pulchellus. The sequence goes on from CM044056.1 coordinate 22,745,275, forward strand.
AATTAGGACTATATATTATTTGGGGAAGTACTGTGATATAACTTGATCCATAATGTATTCTCATACACCTAAATCTAAGGCTCAATTGGAATTATTAAAGGTGTGTGATGAGTGTGTAAGATTATTGTATCGAGTGGAAAAGTTAGTTATAGTGAGAAAAGTGGATCTGATGAAATAGGAAGGCTTAGGTAAGATGGTTTTATGTCATGTTGAACTTTCAGCTTATGTCTTGGGGCCTATAGAGCAATATTTGCTCATGCTTTCTGATTTTATTTTTCGTTCTCTTTAATACTATCTCGTCAACAACACTCTTATTGGTAGTATATATTGGAGCCATCTTCTCGTGAGGTTCTTCCACTAAACAATGCACAATATCCTGCTGAAGGCTTTCCAATTCCTTTTGATCTCCATCTAGCTCGTATTTAGCAAAATACCAAACGTAAGATGCAATTGTTGATCTATGATTCTGCATGTGAATCTAATAGTAATGCAATTGTTTAGATACTAACGTTCTATTTGGAAAAAACTTGATATTTAAGGATAGTAAGATGCTTATCGTATTTCTCATATTTAGAGTGGAATTATGATTGTTGATCCATGGCAACTCTTCTGTGTAACTTCACGATTGTGAGGATTTTCCGAGAGTTTAAAATTTTGCATCATAAGGAATAAATTTGGTGCTTGAAAAATTCAGGAGTAGTTATTTGAAAAACTATATATCTAAATGTGTTTATATAAAATATGAATTTGACATAGTACATCGATGGTTTGATCTTTTCGTCTGATCTTAACTAGAGGACAGTACTTTGGTTGATGTTTATAATTTTCAAGATTTTCCGTTTCAAATGAATCAATTGATATTTTGTTGATGCACAATTTTTGTTTATGTTTTTTATTACAGAATTTGAATTTATTACATTGTACAATTATTCACCCTAACAAATTTGATTTCTTTGAAATGGTTTTATCACAATAATTCGCTACAGATAGGCTTACGATGGAGTTGGCACGAGAACAAGCAATGCTAAGTTCACCCGGCCATCAAAATAACGACTAAGAAAAGCAGCATTTTAATACACGTCTTCGGTCATTTAACTGTTGAATATGACAGTTGTGCTTTGACAAAATGATAGGAAAAAAAGAAGAAGAAAAATTTGAATAATTAAGTAAAATCGATTACTTGAATCTAAAGTCAATGACTTTAATACCCATTAGTGTCTTTTCTGCTAGGAATGATATTTCACTAATTGCATTGCAATTTTTCATTTGATTACGAGAAACAACTTAAATATATCTTGGAGCTTATGAAAAGTCTGTGATATTTCTGTTGGTGAGTTTAATGTAAAGATAATTTAATAATTAAAATAATTTAAAATATTTATTAATTCATCTTTTTCTCTTTATCCATTTCTAAATTCTAAATATTATATTTTTAGATGAGCTTATGTGTTGTGCAGGTATCAACAAGAGATGGTGTGCTAGTAGATTGTTTCTTATGTAATTAAAATGGAAGATTTAAGTAAAAGATGATTTGCTTAACTCATTGTACGTGGGAGGAGGAGTGGAAGTTAAAGGCGTAACCGGAGCCATAGAAGGGGAAAATCAAGTTGTCTGGGCCATAAGACAGACACAGCAGCAGGAGAAATCGGCGTGAACAGTGTTAAAATGGCCAAACAACAACTATAGGGAGGAAAAACAAGCAAATCAACCACATAAATGGAAGGAGAAGGGATTGTGACTCTATCAGTGTTGAAGGCGGTCCAGATCATGTGGTTGCCGGGAAAGGTTGCCAGAACAGTATCGATGAGGGTAATGAACAATAATTCCAGCGATGGACAGTGATGTTGGAACAATGTGTGATGAACAGTGTGTGTCGGAGGGAAGAACCAGAAATCGAAATTGAAGTGCAGTTTCTGAAAAAAAAAATTTCACTAGTGAGTAGACAGCCAGCCAATATAGATTTAAACTCGCTCCCTTTTGATGTGATGCTTATCCCTCTATGCGGCCCTAAGGCATCTCCTCCCTCAAAGAGCTTTCCCGTTGGCTCAAAACATAGTAGCAAGAATAAGCATGTATAATCTGATTTCAACACATTCGCATTTTCATGTGTAACATCAAAGCAAATTTAATCCATATATTTGGACTCACCCTTACCGTGTGCTTTGATACCAATTGTCAGTGTAAGTATAGATTTTTTTTTTCTATTTTAGTATATTCCATACTTAGTATGATGTTTTCCACTTTAAAATTAAATTTTTATAGTTTTATTTTTAGACATTTATAAAAAAAAATCTCGTACAAATAAAAATATCACATCTCAATAATTTAAAGAGAGAAAGGTGCAAATTATAGTTCTAAAGTCTAGTGTGGAATTTAATTGTTGATCCATGGGAACTTTTACGTGTAACTCCAAATGGTTGTGAGGATGTTCAACGAGTTGAAAATCTTTGCATCACAAGTAATGAATTTAATATATGAAAATTCAGGAGTCGTTATTTCTAAATGCATTTGCGTAAAATATAAATTTGATAGTGTAGTGATGTTTTGATCTTTGCTTCTGATCCTACTTAGAGGAAAATACTTTTGCTAATGTTTATAGTATTTGAGATTCTCTGTTTTAAATGAATCAATTGATATTTGTTGATGCAGAATTTTTGTTTATGTTTTTTATTACAGAATTTGAATTTATTGTAGTATAACAATGCACCCTGATAAATTTGATTTCTTTTAAATGGTTTTATCACAGGAATTCGTTAGAGATAGAATGCATAGTAGTGCTTAACTGTGAGAAGCTTAATTGTAACATCCTTATCTCATACTTTCGTACAATGTATATTTTGTACTATTATAATTCGATGTAAAATACAGATTTCTTGTATAATGGAATTTATCATAACTAATTATTGTAATTTTTTTTTAAAGTAATTTGTACAAATATCTCCATTATTTAGATTTATAGAAATGGTAAAAAAAATATATTAAATGCTATATTAAACATAATCAAAATTTATAAGTTAAAAGATTGTACATAAATTCTATAGATAAAGTACAATAATTTACAAACCGTTTGTCAAAATATATGAAACGTAAAATAATATTTACATCACTAAACTACTATAAGTTCCAGAGCAGTCTCAACTCAAAAACCAACACTGAAAATCAGTCCTATTCATTAACTCCGCGCCAACTCTCTATCTCGACCAGATTCTCTGAGTCTATATCATCATCTAAACCTAGATAGTCATCACTCGAATCAGCTCTGACCTCAGTGCCAGTAACGCGCTCGAAGGTTCATTGGGTCGGTCTTTTGAGATGGTTGTGGTCGTGATAGGTGAAAAGATAAGTGAGGGCTGGTGGAGTTCTAACAGTAATTCTATACATATATACACATAAAGTCTAGTATATTCTACTCCTAGAAAAATAAAAAAGGATACTACAAGAGAAGTCTATCTCTATTATAACAACAACCCTAGGTTCATCTTCTATTAGTACAACAAACTTAAAATAATTTACTTACTATATTCAATAAATACATAGTTTAACCTAAAATGTACAGAACTATCTATTAATCTAATTGTAACATCCCTATTTTATTAATTATTAATTTCATACTTGATGTGAGTTGATGATGCATGTTGCTTGAAATTAGGAGAGTTGTAGGATTTTTTGTTGTAGCGAGAAATTAGCATCAAAATTAGGTATTCTGATGCTCTCTCGCTGTAGCGAGGAGCTCTGGCTGTAGCTAGAATGACAGATAGCAAAGTGCAATTTTGTCTGATTTTTTCGCTGTAGTGAGAGAAAGTATCGTTGTAGCGAAAATTTCTCGCTGTAGTGAGAATGTCGTGAGTCTAGGGGTATTTAAAGGTTTCCAAGTTAGAAAACTTGAATTACAATCCAAGTTTTGAGTTCTCTCTTGTTCTCTCGACCCCTAACCCTCTCTTCTTAGAAAATCTCTCCAAAACCTCAACTTTCTTACAAATCCAAGCTTGGGAACTTCATTAATCAACTCCAAGTAAGTTCTCGGAGCTTTGTTTTTCCTTTTGGGTGTTTTCTAAGTTTCTCCTTTTTCAAAATGTTCTCTTTTGTGATATCTAGGAAATTCTTGGTCCTTTCACTCAGAACCTTTCACAAAATCTTTTTCAAAACTTCGTCTCATGGTAAGGAGAACTCTATATCATTGCTAGGAACTGTTATATATATGAGTGAAAATGCTTGAAATGAGTATGTGTTGAATGATAATATGTGATTGATATGTTTAGAACATGCTCTGTGATGTTTGAAAATATGTTTGAAATGATAGATGATGTGTATGTTTTATGTGAATCTGGGCATGTGTATGATGTATGGAGCCCGAGAGGAATAACCCTCGGCAATGAGAAAGTAATATATAATGAAATAATGAAATAGAAAGAGATATAGAAAGATGAGATATAAAAGAGAAAGAGAAAGGAAATCAGAATGAATACGAAAAGGACAAGTATAGATAGTTCAGAGGTACATTGGGAGTGTGAAAGATGGAGAAGACTGAAAAGTCTTGGGGAAATGAGGGTGGTGGATGCTCCTCTTGAATTGTGCACTATAAATGAGAGCAGGAATACCACAGGCCTCACACTCGTTTCCTGACCTATACTTCTGATCACATTTTTGTTAAAAGGGGCCAGGTCGGCACATGTTGTATCTGTATAGTTGCGGCTATTCAACAACTATCTATGCTAAAGAAGACCTCAAGGGATTCCAGGGACAGTGGAAATGAGAATGGTACTGAGTTTGGAAATAAGTAATGAGAGAATAAATAGAGAAACATAATTTGAATGCATAATTGAATTAGTTATATGATGCATGTTGAATGTTTGACCTGTATTATTGAATTCTCTGAGTGTGTATGCTTGGCAATGAATGTGGAGACTCATCCTTACGTAACTATTTCAGGGAACCTAGATGACGACACTTAGGGAGAGAATTAGAATAGTAGATAGTTCAGAAGTAAATAGAGTAAATGATGTTTTTGGCGAGTATCAAAGATTTACTTCCTTTAGAATCCTTGTACATGATAATGAGGTGCCTAGTGAGGTAGTGATAATGGAATTGGAGCTAGCCTTTAGTATCCCTTTTAATTTGTCTGTATATAGAATCCATCACACCCTCTTTATTTATATCTTTTCTGGTGTTGAGAGAACCCTTGCAGTAGTAATGTATCTTGTTTCGTACCATGACCACGATCAGTCTAGAGTACTATCGCGATGGACGATCAGCATGTTACAGGTGTTCATGCCACTGCAGACCCGGGCGATCAGTATCTTGGCTCGGATGACAAGTTGACTGCTGAAGACCTAGCGATGATAGAAGATTGGCACAGGGATGACTAGTGTCACTTGGTTAAATGATGGTTAGGCTGCTCATTAGAACCATTATTATTTGAGTACTTGTAAATATAAATGAATGGTCTTAGTGTATTTTGATAACTTTATGTGTATTTGAAATACAAATATATGTCTTTAAATCACATAGAACATTCAACAATGTATTATCTATTTTTCTTTCTCTTATTCCAACACGCATTGCCAGTGCACTGTGATCACAAATATCAATGCCTCCAGCACTTCTTGAGGTCTTACTCAACCAGGTAAATAGTCGCCAGTTAGCCCATACACAAGGATACAACAAGTACAATAATTGAGTCCCTTAACAAAGACATAGTCAGAAGTCTAGTCAGGAAACGAGTGTGAAGCCATTTGACGCATTTGCTCTCAGAAAGAGTGTGTACACATACGCGAATGTCGCTTATTACCATACGTTTCCCTAAGATTGTCGTCGTCTCTGGACTTTATACCCAAGTGTATCTTTGTAACTATTCACACTAGATATAACATGTATTCGACTCTTAGAGTCATTTTCAGAATTATCCTTTCTTCCCATTCATAAGATCGTGCTTAGTAAAGCACTTTCAGACTAATTCCATTCTAGTCCATTTCATATCAATATCATTCTGACATACCATCTTACTCAGATATTTTTCATAAAATCTCATGATAATCATTCAGCAAATTTAGTCATCTTCCACATTAAGTACTCATTATGTAATACATATACACATATATCAACCACTCAACCCAAGCAACCAAATAGTCCAAACAATCAAACAAGCATCTTTTCATCCATTATTCACAGAATAGCTATCTTAATTACATATTTTCATATAATATTCATATAACAGTGCTCTATAAGCACAAAATAAATATTGTAATATAACGGTGAAATAGAACTCTCATTACCTTAAAAATGAGTTTATAAATATATGTTGAAAAAGAGCAAGGCTCATGGATGAAAGAGATATCTGTAAGAACAAAAACACGAGAAATGATCAGAGAAAATCAAATTTAACCCAAAGAAACTTATGTAGAATCGTTCAGAATTAAAGTCTGAGCATGGATTTGAAGAGAGAAAGAAGTTTCTGAAGCTTTTATATAGGTAAAAGGGAGAGAAAGTTCAGAGAAAACTTAAGGGAAGGACGTGAGTTTGAAATAAAATGAATTTCGCATGCAAAAAATCTCTTAAATACCCTCAGCCCCGCGCGTTCTCGCTTGAGCGAGGGAGATCTCGCTTGAGCGAGCTCCATTTCACTTGAGCTAGATGGTGTCCAAAGAGCATGATATTTCTCCTGTGGGTCCTCGCCTGAGCGACCCATCTCGCCTGGACGAGATTCCCATATCGCCTAAGTGAGATCACTCTAGTCTGGGTGAGGTGACAGTTGGACCAAATTTATCTTCATCTTTGTTGAGCGAGAATCACCTCGCTTGAGCAAGATAGCCCTGCAACAACATATTTCTGCATACTTAATCTCGCTTGGGCGAGATTTACCTCGCCTGAGCGAGATCTCCTGCACCCAAACTCCTCAAAAATCCTCCAAACTCACATCTAAATGCAATCTAATAATACTTAATATGAATCAAAACATAATTTACCCAAAATTGAAATGAGGATGTTACAACAATTATGCATAGCTTTTAGGGTTTTCAAACCCCATTAAAGATAGACCTCAACCACCAAATTTGATATCTTATCTTTTGCTCTTTGATACATGTAAAGCCCTGAATTTTGGTAATATTAATTATTGTTATTTATATAAATCTAAATGCATATATATGTGTGTACATGTGTAAATGAATGTTATGAATTTGCATTGGATGCGTAATGATGATGTTTTGTGTGTAATGAGTATGAATATATGTACATATATGTATGTTGGGGATGTGTGTATGTATATACGTGTTTGCATGACTGGATAGGGCTGAAATAGGCTAAGTGCCAAAGTGCAGGGCGTGATACCAAGCTGTTCTCGCTGCAGTGAGAGGATTCTCGCTGTAGCGAGAGGGCCCTGGGAGAAAGGACTGAAACTGTCACCTTCTCACTGTAGCGAGGGACGTCTTGCTGTAGGGAGAAGGCTACAATTTGGGGTGCATTTCTGGGTGCAGTTTTACTGTAGCGAGATTCTACAGAAACTAGAGTGCAATTTTTCCTGATTTTTTTGCTGTAGCGAGAGGGCGTGTCACTGAGGGAGAATATCTTGCTATAGCGAGAGTGTCGCGACCAGAAAAGGATTTAAAGGGGGTTAGGGTTTGGGGAGAGTTATTTCTCCCTCTCCCTTCGATACTCTCATGCCCAAAGTCCTTTTCCACCGATTAAATTGCCTCTAAAGCCGTTCGGGAGCTTAGTTGAAGGTCGAATCCGTGTGGGGAACACTTGGAGGTAAGTTTCAATGGTTAAAGTTTCGATTTTTCATTCCCTTTCTCCGTTTTCGTGGTTTCCCTGGGTCTCATCGGAGTTTCTCCATGTGTTTAGGATGAAATCTGTGAGGGAGAGCGCTGCTTGGTGGATTTAGCGTGTGGGACGTCAATTCGAGGTAAGGGGACTCTATCCTACTCTTTTGTGCATGAATTGTTGTTATTTTTCTTAATATTGTGTTGTGGCTGAGTTAGGGGGTAGGAAATTGCTGAGAAATGTAATGAGGGCCATGTGCTGTGATATGTGAACATTCTGTGTATTGAACCGAACTTGATGGATGTGGATTGTATGTAAATATTGTGTAATATAGATGAATATTGGCTATGTGCCGTGTGATGTGAAATGAATGTGGGCCTAGTGCCGTGTATTTGAATGCAATGTGGGCTGTATGCCGTGTGTAAGTATGATTATTACATGTGTGAATGGAATATATGTGTTAATGGGCGTATTAGCGCCTTTGTAATGTGCTGTGAATGGTTCAGTGTTACACTGGGGTGTGGAAGATGAGAACGATAGTAATACCTTGGGGAGGAGAGAGTGGTGGTGACACCGACTACAGAACAGGTGCACCACATGCCACACACTCTCTTCTTGACTAGACCTTTGACCACTATCGTTGCTGAGTGACCCATGACTGTCCACGTGGTATCTGTGAGGCGGGGGAAACCGGCGACTATTCATGGCGTAAATCTGTGATCACAGTACTATAGTGAGTGTGGCTGGTATGTGTATGCATGGATTTGTGTTTTGTACTTATGGATGTGAGTTGCTGCCTGTGATTGTGTTTGTTGTATGTATTGGGAAGGTTCTGGAGGTGAGACTCTATGTTGACTGTGTGTTTTGGGTATTGTAGAGTACTCACCCTTATATTCATTTTTCAGGTAATCAAGATGATTAACACTGAGCTCAGTGAAGGGATGGATGGAACTACTACAGGGCTTAGGATATTATTTTGGAAAACTGTTGTATTAGAATAAGTCCTGTAGCGACTGTTTGATATAAATTGTAACCTTTTTATTTATTTGAAATGGTTGATGAAACTTGAATTAAAATGAAAATTTATTATTTCAAAAATTTGGAAATTTCTTATTTATTGAAAATTAAATTTAAGGTGTTACAATAATGGTATCAGAGCAGGCTTCTCTCCCAGTACGATAGGGTTTGAGGACGAACCACACTGAAGCTGGTGGATATGTGACACCCAGGCGCTAAGTGAGGGCGGGAAGTGATCGCCAGTGCAATGTGGCACGGACAAGGAGCGGCTATTTGGCAGACTTCCGGCGGTAAGGGGCACATGAATGAATCGAACTTACATCGAAATGAGAGGGGAATCCAGAGACTGTGTATACAATTAAGGATAGCTTTAAGGAATTGATTAGGACTACCTATACCAACAAAATGTATTTACTTTTTGGTGGCCTATCACTTAAGAACTCCAATTAAGGCTGTTACTTTTATCTCGATTCTCTTGTACAAGATCTTTGTCCTACTTTTGGTGAGACGTACAGCTTTGAGCGACTGTACTTGAAGACTGAAAACTCATCTCATCTCTAGTTTGCTATTTTTTCTTAATTATGACTTTGTTTATGAATGTTTTAATTCTTTTCTTCAACATGAGTAAATAAGTTCACAGATAGAGATATGAGAATTATTATTTATGAATTTATGGAATTTTAAAGTTTGAATCTAAATTTGATTTTCGTATGTGATTAGTATTTATCCTATTGTGCATAATTGTATAATCCTAATTAATATATTGTCAGGCGACTATACCTTCATAGGTGCTTTATGCTTTCTTGTATTAATATCTTGCATGACCATTGTGAATGTTAGTTTAGAGAAAAGAATGTTAATATTCCGTGACTATTTGGTATTGATAGTAATTGTATGAATGATTGGTAATTATGAGGAAATCAAATTTAGAATTAAACGAAAAAATAATATAAAAGGATTGAATGAAAAAATTCATATGTCCTAAGTTTTTGTCTGATAAGTTCAACCAAGACATACATTGTATTTCTTTTTTTTAATTTTATAATTGATTTTAAGCTCAAATAATTGAATTAGAAAATTCTTAATAATTGAAAAATATTCATCGTGGGGTGATAATTCTGAAACTCAATTTAAGAACTCTTGGGTACACTTGCCTATCCTATTTAAGTGACACTTAATCACATCAAATGTTCAATCGTATATCATATAGCAAGTAAGTTAATGAATGAAAGCACTAAATTTATTCTCACATGGAAAATAACATAGGACTAACTCAAAATTATAAAAGATAAAAATAAATTCCAAAAAGAATTATAAGCTCAAACATTAACTTATGAAGAATAGCAGTGAACTTTTTGTGGTGGAGAATTGCATTCATAGATCAAATTTAATGTAGATTACACAGCGATCAGTACGACTAAGAACATTAATACCCTCTCAATAGCTAGGTGCAAGTATGACTAAGAACATCAATGCCCTTTCACCAACTAAGTGCATGTTAGATAGCATGGCATACATATTGAACATATGAATTAAAACAGTAACCGATTAAACAAATATGTTCCTACTACGCAAAAGAAATTAAATACTATCCTCACACAAATATTTTTTTATTTATTATCTAAGAAAACTATGAAATCATAGTATTTTAAAAATTGAGTTTTTATGACTTTCTCCGGAAAGAAGTTGCTCCCATTATGATGGCCAAGATAATGTCCTAACCAACTCCAATAGATGCACTCACACAACATAATTTAATGAAGTTGCTCGTCAACTTAAGTATCTCTACTCTTTATCTCTAACCAAGTCTGCAACAAAAATAATAAAGAAAAAATGTTAACTCGCATTATTTAAGTAAATTTATTTAAAATTATGCAATAAAAAGCATGATAAACAAAATTTCAGCATACTGACAAAATATCAATTGATAAAGTAACAATTTATTATCTTATGCTGTGAATAATTGAGTTTAGTTTTTAATTTGTAAAACATTCTCTTTAATTTAATCTTATTAATATAATAAAATAGTTATTATTAAAAATTAAATATTTATTTATAAAATTTATTAACATTTTAATTTTAATTTTAAAAATTATATTTTTCAATAATATCAGTACAAGACCAAAGAAAACCTTATTACATTAAATATATGATAGTTTATATCAATTTATACACCGACTCTGATATTGTTTAACAATTGAAAATTAATATTATTAGGATAATTTCTATTTACCTTTGAAACAAATGAACACTAACTCAGAAACTAGTTAAAAATATTTTATTAGCAAGGCGCAATAATTGTTTAGTTACACTACATTTACACTAAAACATGAAGAAATTAAATAGAAAAAAATTTGTTCTTGATAGAAAAAGGGTATAATACCTTTAAGATCACTAGGGGTAAACAGTGGGATGTGTGTGATTTGGCGACTAACAGCACTTGTTTCTGTTTGGCATTCTTTAATTAGGAGGGAACAGCTCACAACCTCAAAGATCTTTAAGTTGGTAAGACAACTCATTCTTCGGGCAACGATGCCAATTTTGGGCAGTATGAGACTTGGACATGATGAAGCGATGACAAGTTGCAAATCCAATCTGGCAAATTCTTCGCAGAGAGGGAAGGCAGTTGATGTCGTCTTTAAACCCAGTTTCAAATTCCTCAAGTGTTTCACTTCCACACCATTCAATTTGGAGAGACTTAAGAGAAGTCAGATTTTGCATCCAACTCTTTGGTAAATTCACTAGATTAGAAATCATCAGCATTATTAGAAAATGATATAAATTTCTAGAATAGTCTAAAATATTATTAGAAATAATCTAGGAAAAACTATTTCTATCTTCTAGTTTCAAGATAATTCTAGAGAGAGTTCTAGAATATTGTAAATATTAAAATATTTAACCACCCAAATATAATAGTGGAGGATGCCTATAAATAGGCATGCTATCACATTGTTAAGACCAAGAAGAAGTAAACAAACTATCAATTCTCAATCTCTTAAATGTCTTACTCAAACTTCTTTAACTATTATTTTTAACTATTTTACTCATTTCACCTATACTAAAAACTAGCAGTGACATCGGAGCTACGTTCGATTATTTATTGGGTGTAGAAATATTACCATACTATTCCTAAATTAAATAAACCACTTCTAAAATTTTTCTAACCCATGGCTAGCACTATTCAACCATCATCTCTTCCCATCTTTATTTTCACTGGTGAAAACTATGATTTTTGAAGCACAAAAATGACGACATATTTTATCTTCCAAGATTTGTGAGATGTTGTGGAAGAAGGATTCACAACTCCAACAAACATATCATCCCTTATTGTAGTTCAAAGAAAAGAACTAAAGAAAAATAAATAAAAAGATTCGAAGGTCTTGTTTACTTTACAACAAGTTGTGACTAACGTAATATTTTCAAGAATAATGGCTGCTACAACAACTAAAGAAGAATGAAGTACGCTACAGAAGGAGTTTGAAAGAAGTGAAAAAGTACACACTGTAAAACTTCAAACTCTACATTGAGAGTTTGAATTATTAAAAATAAAAGAGTTTAAGACCGTCAAGGATTACTATTTCAAAATAAAAGAAATAGTTAACCAAATGAGAGCTTATCGGGAACATATTCTTGACAAAAATATTGTTAAAAAATTATTAATCACAATTCCTCGTAAATATGATCCAATTATGACCACTATTAAGCAAACGAAGGATCTATCTACTCTATTAGTGACAGAGTTGGTAGGGTCCCTTGAAACTTATGAGCAACGGTTGAAAAGGCATGATTAGAACTCAATTGAAAATGCCTTTCAATCAAAACTTAAATTACAGTCTCAAAATAAAAGGAATCAAGGAAGAAAGAATAATGGAGAAACTTCTAGAAACAAAGAGAATTCTAGAAATTTCTCTAGAAACAATCAAGATAAAAACTCCAATTGACGTTTGGAATGGGCAAAAACCATCAGCAATTGAAGCTTAGGGTTTTTGGATCGATTTGCTACATACACATTCTATAAGAGAAGAGACACAAATTAGAAGATAAAACTGTACGAGGTATCTTCTTAGGGTATAACACATAATCAAAAGGATATCGAGTCGACAACTTGCAAACCAAAAAGCTCACTATTAGTTAAGAAGTTAAAGTTAATGAAAATGCTACTTGGAATTTGAAAGATGAAAAGGTTTAGAAAAATATTTCCATACCAATGCAACAACCTCAAGAGATTGAAGAAGTCATAGGTGAGAGTTTTTTACCCCCACAACAACAAATTTCCTTACCAAAGTCTACTTTAAGACGAGTTAGATCTTTGGTGGATATATACAAAACTTGTAACCTGGCCATAACTGAACCTGAGAGCTTTGAAGCAGCATCAAAACAAGAAGCATAGGTCAAAGCAATGGAAGAAGAGATAAAAATAATTGAGAAAAATAACACATGGGAGCTAGTAGATTGTCTTATAGATAAAGATATCACTGGGGTAAAATGGGTCTACAAGATAAAGGTTAATCTCGATGGCACTATACAAAAGTACAAGGCAAGACTGGTAGCTAAGGAAACTCAACAATTTGAAGTTGATTACAACGAGAAATTTGCTCCAGTTTGTATCATCCTCATTTTTGTTCCCTTCCATGTTCACATGTATTTTGCAAAATTTTATGATTTTGGTTAAAAAATTTTTGAAATAGAAAATATTTATTTTATTTGAAAATCCCATAATTATGTTTGAGTTGCAATTGCTATATGGTGGTGCAGTAGTAAAGGGTTAGTCCTTAGTATGAAGTTGGAAGTCTCTAAGTTCAAACCTCAACAAGGTGTATTTTGTTTCAAAAAGGTTTTTCAGAATTTTAATTGATAGAATGAATCGTGAAATGACCTAACTGCCCTTAAAATATCATGCATGCATGAGATAGGTGGCGAAACTATAAGATAGGTGCTGAAACCATATGATAGGTGACGAAAGGTGGCAAGACCTTGCATGCATGACACCATGTGGCAACCATGTGTTAAAGAAGGAGAAGCCCTTGCATGCATGATGCCATGTGTCAACCACTTGTCGAAGAAGGAAGAAGCCCTTGCATGCATGACACATGTGCGCCATGTGTTGAAAGGTGATAAGATCCATCCTTGCATGCATAACACATGTGCAACCATGTGTTGAAAGGTTAGCAAAACTATATTCATTCTTTCTCCCTCCTATAAAGCTCTCTCTCATCCTTTCTCACGGTTTCTCTCTTCTTCCCCACCACTCACCCTTACTCTTTGAACATCTAAGCAAGGTAGAAACATTCTTTCATCCTTGTTCCTTAGTGTTTTCACCAATCAATTATTAATAGTTTCATCTTAATTATTATCTTACTATTTTCAACTTAGAAACTCTAATAAATTTAACCTGTTCAGTAAACATAAATGAAGACATATATCCCACATATAATGCACATCTACATATATATAGAGTTGTTGTTCAACAGTAGATAATATAATACAGACCTCCTACCTTTCCTAGGTTATTCAAGTATTTTACAAACTAAAGAAAAATTAAGGTCAGGTGACAAGATCCTAAGCACTCATAATTTACATATACCCCATCTTATACTATTTTTGTTTCTTTTTGAGCAGATCACTCTCTTCTAGTCATCTAATCTATCTGGAGGAGGATTAGCATGAAGGCTCATGTAAGCTGCTGCATAATACATAAAGTAGAGAATCTCAACTCTAACAGGACTCTGAATAATTATGGGAGCAATATAGGGGTTGTTAATAGTAGTAATAGTTAGTATCACACAACCCATAAAGATAATAGTTTGATTAGCATTATTATGGCTCCATGTTCCTGATCCCATACTAAAAGTCATGTTCTGCTCAGGAATGGAGATACTCCCAGCACTCATTCTGCATCCATAACATAGTTAATAGACATAAACAAAGAAAGGGCGGGTAGATCATTCATAAATTATTTCATAAGGCAATACTAATTGCTTAATAAAGATAACCACTACATAACTTATAAATAAGCATCTCATAGTATTTTATTTGTATTATTTCTTTCCTCTGTGGAATTGAAGATTAGGAGTTTTGTGCCAGCAATCCAAATAGTGCCATAGGTGTAACATCTCAAATAGGGAACTGAGCAACCGTGCTCAAATTCTATTATGGTCACTCATAGTGGCTTACACTCTAACCAATCTTGGTATGTTCTAGTGCATGTTAGGATAGTTTAGCATATTTTCCACTGCCTACGACACAAATTAGCTAGGTTTGGTCTCTTGTTAGGACTTGGGTACCTTACTATCCCCTATGGTAAAACTAACACTATTCGCCCCTTGCTTGTACCTGGCGTTTTCAACCACTGTCCCTATGAATTGTTTCATGATCACAAAATGAATTCTAGCCATTAATTTACCCATTGGATACACACCTATCATAATCATTCATCCCTTAAAATAAGATAATCATTCATTTTATGGACATGGCTATTTTCGGATTTTTCCAGATTTCATGCATCAATTTGTAAAATTCATAACTAATTCAATAAAAATCCAAAAATCATGAAATCACCTTGGTTATCTTTCTTTAAGTGTCTAATTTTGAAAAAAAATATGCAAATAAATACTTTTTAGACAAAAAGTAACACTTAACTTAGTTTCTTTTTGCTGCTCACATGATGCCACTTTTAGAATCTAGTAAATTGTAAAATTTGTAATAAATTCAATTCTCTTTCAAAACACATGAGACCAGTGATATTATTCTCAGTATTATGTCTATTTTGAAGTAAAATTAATTTCAAATTCAAACTGTTTAGATACATTAATTCGTACGTTAATTTATCAGTACATGTCACAGGTTAGGATAATTCTACAATTGCATATTAAAAACATCATAAGTTATTCACTTCACCACCAAAATTCATGAAATTAGTGGTATCCTTTCACTTTGTTTATATAGTTTCACAAAAAAATACAAGTAGAAATTCATCACTTTCATATCTCAGAACTAGTCCAAATTATCCTCTGTAACTCACATTAACTCACTTCTTAGAATCAGTTAAATATAAAAATCATAAATATTTTATTTTAAGTAAAAAATTAATAAACCAGTGAGGATATTTTCCCTATAGTATCTATTTTCATGCAAAAATATGAATAAAACAACTCCGTATATATCCTTCAAAACAAAATCAAGTTTCTCAGCAATATGCACAAACCATTAATTTCATATAACAACAACTTTAGAAAATCATAAGTATTTTGTTTTAACTCTAATTTAAGTAAAGTAAGTGATTATGGTTTCCTTATGAAGTATAGTTTTGTATAAAAATATAACTAAAATCACATCATGCATGAATTTTAGGAAGAAAGGAACTTAAAGTGAGCTATTCTCAGGAATCATTTACACATATCATAATATTCAGAAATTCATATCTATTTTGTTTCAAATCCAAATCAAGTAAAACCAGTGAGAAACGTTCCAATAATAAGTATATTTTCATAAAAAAATAAATATAAAATAAGTCCACAAACAAATATCAAAACAAAATTGAATCAAGACATACTGATCCTATAATATTGTTTTCATGTAGTAGAACTTTGAGAAATCATAACTAATTCAATTTATATTCAAATAAAGTAAAACCAGTGGGAAAAATTTCAAAATTTAACTATCTACATGAATAAAATACTAACAACAATTTTTGCAAAGGTTTTATCATATGTTACATTATTTGTCGTTTAGTTCTTTTACTTTATGTTAATTGCAATTAGGTCCTTTTTCTAAAACTTGAAGAAATTAGGTTGTCCAGCACGTTTTTCCCTTGCCTCTTAGTCATTTTCTAGGTCTCAATATGGTCGGTCAAAAACATTCCTTTGGTCCTACTACTCATGATTAATTATTTTAAACTTTTTGAAGTCTATTTATGGTCCAATCATAGTATTTTTCTCATTTAAAGATCCAATTCTTCAAATTTAATTCCATATCTTGGTAAAATTCATATGATTCTTATACTTTAGAGATTCCAGGAATTTTCCAAGAGTCCAGATTTTATTTCTTAGTATTTTTTGATTTTTAAATCATTTTCCTTTTACCCTTTCATTCAAAATCTTTAAAAATAAATTTAGAATATTATTTGAAGTCAAGATACATCCAAAATATCAATAATATTATAATAATACAAGCTAATATCTTAGGAAATTTTTGTGATTTAAAAAAAAAATCAACACAAAAGCGGTTATAACTATTTCAAAACCGTAAATCTTCTTAAAAAATTATGAAAATTCCTTTTTATGTTCTACCAAAGCCTAATCACGAAATTTTTACTAATTTTAGAGTATTTGTGCCATATAAAACTCAACCAAAAACTTAGAACTCAGATCATCCATTAGAAGAATACTTACAGAAATTTCTAACAAAAAACTCCTGATTATTTACATAAAACTTTAACAAAATTCTCAATCAATTTCAAGGCATGGATTCACATATAATCAGCATAATATCATAACAATAACATATAACAAGCAAAGTCATCAATAAAGTTCCCTCAAAATACCCACTTACAGTTGGTTAAGATTTTTTTGCAGAATTTTCTGTTTTCATTGTTCTTAACGATTTTCTTGTGCAAGTAAATTTTATTTTCATATATCAATTAGACCCACTAAATTTTCATTCAATATAAAGGTTAAGGGTTCCCCTTAACTCAAAATTAATTAGCAAAAGTATTCCCCCAATTTATGAACTATATTCCCCTCCTTTACTTGATTTTGTGTTTGCCTTTTTCGGTGAGGTTACAAGGGCATGTTAATCTCCTCTTCCTCTTGTTTTTCTTGGTCTGGTTTGAGCCTCTTTACTACCCTTCCAAGTCAGCTTTGAGTTTGTCCAAAAAGGTCCTCAAATGTTGAAGTTTTTTTTGCTAATTTGGTGGTGAGGTTATTTGGTGTTTTTGGAGTTTTTCCTACTTTGTTGGCTTGGAGAGTGACATGGCTGAGTGGTGAGGTTTATTTTTGGCATGTATTGGATGTGATCAGGTGTGTAGAAGAGTTTGGTTTGGCTGGATTCATGAATTTTGGCTAAGTCTTCAAATTTGCTCGATTTACACGTGAATTTGGGCCTTGTATTTGGAGAATGCTTTTTAATTTTTTTCTTGGTTTTTATGGAACAGAGAGTTCATAGCCATTTAGAGGGGTTAAAGTGGAGTAACTTTGCTGTTGGAGCGTTCCCCAAATTCGGATTTTATCATTGTGAAAAGTGGTCCCCAATAATCATGCTCAAAGTAGATATTTTGGACCCTTGTGATGTTATCTAGTTGGCCTAAGTTTTCCTTTTTATTTTGCCTTTAGTTCTTGGTTTCTAATTTCAGATTTTCCCCCTCACATAAAACTATTTTTGGCTGAGTTTGGTTGGGTTTGGTTGGCAATTGCTAAGTTCCTTGGTTAGGGATTGAACCATTGACCTTATGTCTTCATCAAGCAATTTTAGAAAACCAAGTCTTATTTCTTATTGGCTTCCTTCACTTCAGCTGATACTTTGCCCAATTATTGATAAATTTAGTCTATTTTTTGTGTCAAAACCGTGCCAATTGGGTTGGGTAAGATAGGATTACAAAATTGGAAGTTTTGGCCCATTTGCCTAGCCTTTTTCACACCACTTTGAGTGCTAAATTTGCAAAAATTGGTTTGAATTTTCTATTTGAGGTTTGGATCTGGTTCTTGAATGAATACAACCTCATTTGGCCCAATAATGTTAATTAATGTTGGAATGTGTTTATAGGGGAGTTTGGATGATTTTTTGAGGAGTTTTGGTGCAAGAGATCTCGCTCAGGCGAGGTGAGTCTCGCCCAAGCGAGATGCTTCGTGCAGAGAACGAAGGTTGCAGAGCTATCTTGCCCAGGCGATGAGATGCTCGCCCAGGCTAGGAGAGCATCGCCCAGGCGAGATAGAGATAATGTTGTCCTAACTCACTACTAAAAAGTCTATATATACAGACAGAATTTTAGACCATTACAAACGATTTTTTCCATTACAGACGGACATAAACCGTCTATAATATCCTCCGTCGGTAAAGAATTACAGACGAATTTCACAATCCATCTGTAACTTATAGACAAAAAAATCCATCCATCTGTAATCCGTCTGTGATATATTTTATTATTATTGGTATTTTTTGTTTATATAGATAGTTATTTCTTGCTGTTCTTGATTATCACAATTTATAAACATAATAAAAACTATAAATTGGGCATCTAATCATTCAAAAATGATTTATAAAATATAAAATTTAAATGTTATTACAAATGAAGACAAAAGCATCCAAATAAATACATTTAAAAATAACATACAAGTTTTCATCATGAATAATCTGTATGATTATCATTTGAAGGAGCATCATCATTAGTAGACGAGGAGTCAGTAGAGAAATGATGCATAGAAGTGAAAACTGGTGGTGCTGGTGCTGGTGGAGAAAGAGGAAGAGGTGTGGAGTTGCTTGCTCTCATGAGTTCAAAATAAGCATGCATCTGCATATGTTGTTACTTCATCTGCTGCTGGACCTCCCTTTGGATTCTCGATGCCACCTTTTTCTCTATCTTTATCTCCATTTTCTTTGCCCACTTCTTCTTCCATGCACTTTCCTTGCTCTTCCACATCTCTTCATTCTGCTTCTAGAGTTCTTTATTGAGGGCATGGACATGAGTGCGGACCATGTCCTCCACTTCCTCAGGTGCAAGAGAAGAGGCATATTCAGTGACAGATGCAGGGGACATGGAGTCTACAAAGTGGCCCCCATGCCATAAATATGACCTTTATAAAGGCCACCCACTGTCTGTGACCACATAGCATCCTCATCTACTGACTCTGGATCCTAAGAAGATGCCTCCTCAAGCCTTTGAACATAGTCATCCTATAGTTCAGTTCAGATAATTAGATATTAGTCTGGAGAACTATTTAATAAATTACTAATAATAACATATAGTATAAATAAGAATGACTTACATATGTGGCCTGAGATCGTGTATCAACTCACAGATTTTTATCCTGCCTACGAGTGTGTGTCTCCTTAAACAACTCTCTAGTCGTAGATGGCCTCTTCAACGGCTTTTCCTGCAATTTGAAATAAATCAATCTCAAATATGAAATTATAGATAGAGTAAACTGAATTTTAAAATTACATACCAAGTTTTGTAAGACCTTAAATTTAATTCCAAATAAATAACAATTTCGAATAACTCAATAAAAAATTTTCATCAAGTGTTTTGAAAACGAGGTAGGGTTACAAGATCATATCAAACAACTGTCATAGGCCTAGTTCAAATACAACAATTTTCAAACATTATCCTAAGCCCTATATCAGTTCATCCGTCCCTTCACTGTGTCTGATGCTAATCATCTTGATTACCTTCAAACTACTTTAAATACACTTAGACAGATATATGAAAACATACTCACAAGCAGCATTCTAGCACAATTTCATTTTAACTTAACATTGGTGCACTTATGGCACCCACAACACTTCATATTCATAACTCATAGTATTGTACACTGGTGGCTACCCGCCCCATTCACATTAGTGTTTACCGGCTTTTACCCGCCCCATTCGCACTATTGTGCACACCGGCAATTATTCGCACTATTGTGCACATTGGCGGTTATCCGCCCCATTCGCACTATTGTGCACACCAGCGATTATTCGCCCTATTCTTTATTTCACACTACACGGCTCTAGGCCCACCTTCATTTATAAAACACAGCACACAACCTATCATTAATCATAACACACCACAATTCACCCACAGTCAGGTCATATTATATGGCACCTAGCCTATGTTCAGTCACAATACATGGCGCACAGCGTACATTCGATTCTATTATACGGCACTCGGGCCCACACTTGTTCACACATCATCAAACACATCAAATTTCATTAAATACTCATATTTCCATTCACACATAATATTTACAAGTCCGACACAGGGCCCTCATCACATTCTACAACCATTTTCTACATTCTATCTTAGCCATCATTCCATTTCATCCAAAACAACAACAATTCATGCATATTTAAGTAGGGTAAAGTTCTCCCTTACCTTGGATTGAAGACCCACTCGTGGATTCGACCATGAAAATGTTCACCACATAGATTTTGGCCTAAACACACAGGTTAATTCCATGAGAACCCCATAAATCACCCAAAATCAAAGAAAGGGGAAGAAAAATGAAACCGTAACCATTAAAACTCACCTCCAAGCGTTTCCACACGAATCTGAGCTCCAATCTTGCTCACAAATGACTTTGGAAGCAATTAATCGGTGAGAAAGGGGTTTGTGGTCAAGAGAATCAAAGATATCTAAGAGGAATTTGAGAAATGATTCTCAAATCCTGAAACCCCCTTTTAAAACCCCTCAGGTCGTGACACTCTCGCTACAGCGATATCCTCTCACTGCAGCGATGGCCTCTGTCAACACAGTGAAAATTTTAGACAAAACTGCATTATGGTTTCTGCAGAATCTCGCTACAGCGAGACCCTCTCGCTACAGCAAGTCTGCACCCAGAAATGCACCCCATTCTGTCGCTCTCTCACCACAGCGAGACACCTCTCGCTATAGTAAGAGGGCGACAATTTTGCCCATTTCTTCCCAAGGCCCCCTCACTACAGTGAGGATCTCTTGTTGCAGCGAGAACACTCTGCACTTAGGCACTTAGCCAAAACTCAGTCCAGCCACACTCACAAGCATACAAACATCATTTATCACGCATTTCAATGCAATTCCTCATTCTCATTTCACCATTACGTGCTTAAGTTAATTCTAATATCTATTCCCAGTTCATATACACATAAATACCAATAATTAATATTACCAAAATTCAGGGCATTACAACTCTCCCCACCTTTAAGGAATTTTGTCCCTGAAATTCAGCCCAACATACTCAGTTACAAAAACAAGCCCGAATACAATTCTCTCATTCTACTCTCCGTTTCCCATGTGGCATCGCCCTCATCACTAGAGCTCCATTTTACCTTCACCAGTGAGATCTCTTTACCCCTCAGCTGTTTAACGTGGTGATCAGCAATTCTCACTAGGTACACGTCATAAGATAAGTCTTGTCTCACTTAAACTGGGTCGAGATCAATCACACGAGAAGGATCCAACACATATTGCCTAAGCTGTGACACATGAAACATTGGATGTAGGTTCGAGAGGTTTGGAGACAATGCAATCTGGTAAGCAGCAGGACCAATTCTACTCAACACTTCGAATGGCCCAATAAACTTTAGAGATAGCTTCTGGGATTACAAAACTCTCCCAACTCCGATCACAGGTGAGACCTTCAGAATACATGGTCACCCACCTGAAACTCCAACGGCTTCTGCCTCCTATCATAATAACTCTTTTATCAACCATGGGCAACCTTCATTTTCTCTCTGATCATCCTGATCTGCTCATTCTACCTTTGGATCATATCGAGTGCACACAGAGATGCCTTTCCAGTTTCATACCAACACAACGAAGTCCTGCATCTTCACCTAATGCTAGTATGATAACTGTTGTTGTACTTGAATTCCACCAGCAGCAGACACTCTTCCCAAGTTTCATGCTGCTCAAGCACACAAGCCATCAACAAGTCCTCTAGAGACTGGATGGTCCCCTCAGTCTGACCGTCAGTCTGTGGGTGATAAGCCAAACTCAGTCTTAATTTAGTCTCCAACGCCCATTGTAGGCTCTCCCAAAACCTCATGGTAAACCTCAGGTCTATATCTGACACCACACTAGTCGGCACTCCATGTAGCATGACTATCTCCCGCACATACAACTCAGCAAGTCTCTCCAATTTATACTTCATATTGATAGGGAGAAAGTGTGCTACCTTGGTCAACTGGTCCACTATCACCCAGATGACATCATGATTTTTCCTGGTTTTCGGCAATCCAGAAACTAAGTCCATGGAAATGTTATCACATTTCCACTCAGGGATCTTCAACGGTTGCAACAACCCAGGCGGACGCTGGTGTTCAACCTTCGCCTTTTGGCAAGTCAGGCATTTAGATATATATTTAGCTACGTCTCTCTTCATACCATTCCACCAAAACTCTTCCGGAGATTCTGATACATTTTGGTTGCACTAGGGTGAAAACTCATCTTACTCTTATGCACTTCCTCAAGTGCCATATGTCCTAGTTCATCCACTTAAGGAATGCATACTCGGTTTTGGAACTTAATCACCCCGTTCTCATCACAGTGAAACTCCAAGTCCTTTCCCTAGGCCTTTTGCCTCATCATATCCTGCAGGAAGACATCTCCCTGCTGAGCATCTCGGATGTACACTATGAAGTCATTATGAATCATTGTTGCTCTGAGATATAAACTCCCCAGCCTCACCTCTATGGCCAAATTCATGTACCAAAATTCCTCAATCAACTCCATATCTTTCACTATCATTGCCGCCACATGCAATGATTTCCAGCTCAGAGCATCGGCTACCAAATTTTTCTTGTCAGGGTGGTAAGACAATGTAAAGTCATAGTCCTTGAGGAATTCCATCCACCTCCTCTGCTGCATGTTCAACTCCCTCTAATCAAACAAGTAATTCAAACTCTTGTGGTCACTGAACACTTCAAATCTCGCTCCATACAGGTAATGCCTCCATACCTTAAGAGCAAAAAGCACCGCGGCTAACTCCAGATCGTGAGTCGGATAGTTAACTTCATGCTAGCGCAATTGGCTTGAGATGTAGGCAACCACTCATTCATCTTGCATCAAAACACAACTGAGCCCATGCCCTGATGCATCACAATACACGTCAAACTTTTGCTCCAGGTCAGGTAAAGCCAACACCAGTGTCGAAGTCAATCTTATCTTTAGCTCCAGGAAACTAGCTTCATACCCTTTGGTCCACTTGAATTCCTTTCCCTTGCGGGTCAGCTTCATTAAAGGTAAAGCTATTTTAGAAAATCCCTCAATGAATTTCCTATAATAGCCTGCTAGTCCCAGAAAACTGAGAACCTTAGTCACATTGGTCGGCCTCGGCCATTCAGCCACTGCTTCCACCTTTGCAGGGTCTACAGTGATTCCTTCCTCCAACACCACGTGTCCTAGAAATTAAATCTCTGTCAACTAGAACTCACATATGGAGAATTTCGCATACAGCTACCTCTTCCTCAGAATTTGCAGAACAATTCTTAAGTGCTCGACATGGTCTTCCTGAGTCTTTGAATAAATCAAGATGTCGTCGATGAACACCACCACAAACTTATCCAAAAACTCGTGGAAGATCTTGTTCATGTAGTCCATGAACACTGCAAGCACATTGGTCACTCCAAACGGCATCACCAAATACTTATAGTGACCATGCCGCGTCCTGAATGCCGTCTTAGGCACATCTTCGTTCTTCACTCAAATTTGATGGTACCCCAATCTCAGGTCAATTTTCGAGAACACTACAGCTCCCCTCAACTGATCCATCAAACTGTCGATCCTTGGAAGCAGATACTTGTTCTTGACTGTTACCTTGTTTAGTTGCTGGTAATCCACACACATCCTCATGCTTCCATCTTTCTTTTTCACCAGGAGCACTAGAGCTCTCCACGGTGACATACTCGGTCTCATAAACTATTTTTGTAGCAAGTCCTCTACTTGTTTCTTGACCTCTGCCAACTCCGCTAGAGACATCCTATAAGGTGCCACAGAAATCGGGCTCGCCCCTGGGATGAGGTCAATAGCAAACTCTATCTCCCTCTCAGGTAGTAGTTCAAAAAATTCCCTGGGAAAACTTCCAAGAAGCTCCACACCATCGGAATGTACTCTGGCTCCACTACGCTTTCAGCCTTCATTGAGAACATAGCCATGAAAGCCTTGGCGTTTACCGTGTTCTCCCATGCTCCCTGGCTCATGAGTTTTGGAACCTCTGCCATTGTCGTGTCAAAGATCAAAGTCTTCTCCTTACAGTCCAGTAGCACATGGTTGGCGGCAAGTCAATCCATCCTCAGAATTACATCCAATTGAGAAAGAGGCAAACAGATCAAGTTTACCTTAAACTCCCTGTCATGCACCATTATTGGGCATCCTAGACACACCTATGACGTCACAACTGGCTTACCCGTAGGGGTAGTCACTACAACATTACATGGCAAATCGGTCACATACAGACCCAGACTTTTCACACAGTCGACAGACATAAAAGAGTGCGTAGCACCCGAGTCAACACATCCAATAATCGACCTTTATTAATGTATTTACCTCAGATCAGCTCCTCAGATTGTGAAGCCTCTGCCCAGTCATGGCAAAGACCCTTCCAGGAATACTCGGCTTCTGCCCCGCACTTCCTCTCGACTCAGGCCTCTGAGCTATACTTGCACTGCCACTCCTCTGGGTGGCCCAGCACACATTAGCAGTGTGCCCCAGCTTCCCACAGTTGTGGCAAATTACCTTCGGCTATGAGCAGTCCTTAACCATGTGCAATCCTCCACACCTGAAGCACTTATGCGGCCCTATGAAGGAACCTGATCTCGAGCCGCTACCACTGCTCTTCTCTTGAGAAGAGCTAGTCGAACCAGAATACGGTCCCTTTGAGAACCTCGGGGGTTTTCTAACTTGCCTCACGGGGCCAACTCCCCTAATGTCCACTGTCTTTCCCCTTGAGTTCGCTTCAAAGATTCTGCTCTTGCCCACCAGAGTGGGCAAATCTGTCAGTTGGAACACACTGACTGTGGCTTGTTTGTCTGGCCTTAACCCATTCTCAAACTGAGAACACAACTCTTCCTCCCCATCACCATGCTGGAAATGAGGACAGTACTTCATCAGCTCTTGGAATCTTGCAACATACTCCCCAACAGTTATGCTTCCTTGTTTCAGCTCAAGGAACTCTCTAGCTTTCTACTTTCTTAGATCTTGGGGAAAGTAATTCCGTAGGAAGATTGCCTTGAAGGTTTCCCACTGAATACAACCACCTTTTTGCGGCAATGTCTGACCGACAAACCACCACCAGTCTTCTGCTTTGCCACACAGCAAGTAAGTGGCATAGGCCACCTTGTGCTCCTCACAGCACCCCATGGCATTGAAGATCTTCTCTACATCAGCCACCCATCTTTGAGCTCTCTCAGGATTGAATCCCCCTTCAAGCTTCGGAGGATTGTCCCTAGAAAAGGCAGACAACTCTCGGTACTCAGCCGGCTCTCCACCCTGGTTATGCACCACGACTTCCAAAAGTTGAGCCATACGTTTCATGAGGTCATCGGAGCTTCTAGCTCCTCTACCTCTACCAGCCATACTCTTGGCTACAACAATTTAACAGACATATTCCAGTACATCAGATCAATCAACACTTAACCTTGGATGTCTCAGCCCGACACCCCATTTTTGTTGGATGAATGATGAATCTATATTTTGACTGATATTTTAGCATAATTCTAACACATTTGATAAGAAAAATATATAAAGAAAGCAGAAAAGGGGATGACAAGGATCATATATAAAGAAATAAATTGACAAGAAAGCAGAAAAATATATAAAGAAAATTAAGTTTTTAATCTTGTTTTTGAAGGAATAAATTGAGCAAGGATCATATCCATAGAGGTTTGATGACAAGGAAGAGGAAAGAAGCAAGTCTAGACTCCAAAAACACAAGAATAAGAAATTGTAGACTGGGCGTGATCACTATTGTCAGTGCAGCTCAAAGAAGAAGTGAAGCCCGGGCGTTACCACTTTTATCATTAAAAGTAATAGTTCCAGAGAGGCAAAATATCAGGGAAGCTCTGCGTAACCACTATTGTCATCAAAAGTGATCGTTCCAGAGAGTCTTCAACTCGGCGAGTTGCGCGTAGTCACTTTTATCAGCAATAGTGATAACACGCAACTACTTTGGCTCTGCGTTACCACTTTTATCATCAAGAGTGATAGTTCCAGGGAGCTCTTAATATCAGGAAGTTACGCATGGCCACTATTTCTGGGAAAAGTGTTAACGCGCAACCAAAAACTCTCTGCGTAACTACTATTTCTCATAAAAGTGATAACGTGAAAATCTGACAAATTCTATAAATACCAGAAACGATCCACAAAAAGGGGATTCTGTTCATTTTCAGTTTTTTTTAGTTAGATTCTTGTTAGAGAAAGTGAGAGAGAGGAGTGGGGATTTGAATCTTAGAGCTTCACGAAGAGGAATTGGAGTATAGTAAGCTTTCATGGCGATTCTGATTTTCTTCTTCTCTTCTTCTCTTTTCTCTGCTGCCATGACTGTGTAATTTGTTCATAGTTAGGGATTGTAGATCTGAAACGAACATGTTAAATTGATTTGGATCTGAATTTCAAGCTTTGGAATAGATTGAGTGATTGATTCTGCACTTCACATGGAAATTGAATGGAAATTTGATTAACTAAATTCAGAGGAACTTTTGTCAATGGAAATTGAATTTGTTCTTCAGATCTAAACCAATCACCAAGATTATAGTTTTCTTAGGGATAAGAGGCTTTGATCTTGCAATCTTCTGGTTTCTTACACTTAAAGCAATGTTGAATTAAATCAGATCTAAGGAATTAGAATGTTTTAATTGAATGTTAGGTTCACTGAGTTAAGGAATTAACCTCTGAACAATAGAACGTGAAACTGATTGTCTTTCTTTCCAAATGCTTATTAATTCATAACTTTATTGATTAAACATTGGATTTAAGTGTATCTAGAATCAGTCCTAGAGAAGTATGGAGTAAAGCATAGAATAGCTACACCCTATCACCCTCAAACAAGTGGTCAAGTGGAGGTTTCGAACAGAGAAATAAAACAAATTTTGGAGAAAATAGTTAGTAGTTCAAGGAAGGACTGGTCTAAGAAAGTGGATGATGCTTTGTGGGCATACAGGATAGCTTTCAAGACACCAATTGGCATGTCTCCTTATCAGTTAGTATATGGAAAAGCTTGCCATTTACCAGTGGAACTAGAACATAAAGCTTTTTGGGCTGTGAAATGGTTGAATTTTGATCAAGTTAGTGCATGAAATAAAAGATTGTTACAGCTGCATGAATTAGACGAGTTTAGACTCAATGCATATGAAAATGCCAAAATGTACAAGGAAAGGACCAAAAAGCTGCATGACAAGTTCATTCTAAAAAGAGATATAAAACCTGGGCAGTCTGTTTTGCTTTTTAATTCAAGGTTAAGATTGTTTCCAGGGAAATTAAAATCTAAGTGGTCTGGACCTTTTGTGGTGAAAGAAGTATTTCCATATGGTGCTGTACTAATAGCAGATCCAAAGGATGGATGAGAGTTCAAGGTGAATGGACAAAGACTAAAAATCTATCATGGAGGTCAAATTGAGAAAGCCTAAGTGTGCTTGAAATTGGTTTCTCTTGAATAAGGAACAACTAATGTCAAGCTAATGACATTAAAGAAGCGCTTTGTGAGAGGCAACTCACATTTCTAACTCAATTTAAGCTTTTTGTATTGTTTTAGGAGTTTGCAATTAATATTCTGTAGTTTCTACAATTTGTAATTCTGCATATTCATTTTTTTATGTTCTGCAAATTCTGCTGCATCTGAGTTCCTGAGTTGCATTTCGATGCTTAAATTGAGAAGTGATAAGGTGAATGTGAATCTAAGGGTTTAAAATTCTGCATAATCAGATTTTGCAAATTTTCTGTTTTTCTGCTATGTGATTCTGCTGATATGTGAATTGATATGTGAATAGAGTTCCAATATGTCTCTGTTGAGGCGAATTTAAATGTGAATAGAACTCTACTATATCTAATGTGTTTTTACAGAATTAGAAATCTGTATAATCATGTTTTACAATTTTATCCAAAGTTCTGCAAATAGTTACTGCAGCTGTTTCTTTTCTGAATCAAATCTAATAAAGAATTAGAGATTTGGAATTGAGAGCAGTAAATTGAGGGATTAGAGTGCAAGAAGTGAGTTAATTGAGAGTTGAGATGAATTTGAGTAATGAAAGAAGTCACTATGTTGCAGGAAAGAAACTACGCAGAGAATGCAAATTGAGGAATTCTGCTGAACAATCACTTTTACTGATAAAAGTGATCACACAGAGGCAGATGGAAAAATGAACTCTCTGGAATGCTTCCTTTTTCTAACAAAAGTAGCTATGCACAGGTGAGTAAACTTCCAAGATGTCTGCGTTAATACTTTTATTGAAAAAAGTAATCACTTTGCTGCGCGTTATCACTTTTCTCAGCAATAGTGATAACGCGTGACTCACTCTGAAAAAAATCCACTCTCTGGAACATTCACTCTTAAGAATAATAGTGATCACGCTGAATTTTTTTTTTAAAATAAAGATCACTTTTGTTCTTAAAAGTGGTCACGTGCTTGACGTGCCTATATATATTGCTAAGGGTGATTACGCACTTACACGTTCAAACAAAAAAATCCCTTCCCTCTCTGCGAGCTCTCTACCATCAATCTCTACATTGCACCTCGGAAAATTCTTCTTCCTTGTTCCATATTCGAACATCATTCTGCATTCCCAACCAAGGTACACTTCCCTTATTTCTGAAAATTGTGATTGGATTTTTTGTATGTGTTTAAATATTTTGGGGAAGTTGCTGAAAAAGGGGTAACTAAGAATGTTCGAGGCATTTAAATCAATTTGGGAAATAGAAAATACTGAGATTAGGTTTTGCTATAATTTGAGTTCTCTGAGAAGATTCACTTCTGCATTGCATCTTTCACATTAACAAAATTCTGCAGAAAATTACCTTGACCTAAAAAAGAGATCCAATTTGAGTTTTGATTGAGAGATATTGAATTTGAAGTCTGAAATTATCTACCGAGCTGTGTTCTGCATGTAGTGTTTTGGAAAATGTCGAGATGAGTGTTGGGGGAACTATTTTGATATTATTTGCTTCAAGAATAGAATAGACAATACTCTGAATTGGTCTTTCTCTGTCAACTATGACATTTCTACTGGATAACTGACATTGCATTGCATACTATATGTATCACATTCTGCAGCATTTTAGTTGACTTAAATTGAAGTGTGTGAATTGGTTGATAGGAAATCTTTGAAAATGATTATTTCAAATTACCTGCTGTGATGGAATCACTTCTATATTAGTCTAAAAATTACATTAAGTGAGTTGCAGAGATAATTTTGAAAATTGGTTGAAATCTGAACATATTGCTCTGCATTACCCTAATTCTTTGTGATAGTGAATGCATCCTGAATTTCCAAATTCAGAATATCAAAAATTTTTCTGGAATTGATTGATTAATGTGTGCATCTGTACTGTTACATCTATATGTGTTCTGATAGCAGACTTGACTTTCCATTCTGAGGCTGTTTGGTTCAATAATAGATTAGATAATACTCTAAACAGTTATTTCCTGTCATGCATGCTAAATTGATGGAATAGTCAAAATCACATTGCAATATATGAATCAACTCTCTGCAGAGTCTAAATTGATAGCAACAGAATTTTCTGAAACTTTGGAATTGGAAATTAGAATACATGACTGTGCTGAAATTGAATTAGACATTGAATTAGGAATATCTGAAGTGTATACTTGATTGCAAAATGAATACAACCTGTGAATTTTTGCTAATAGTACAAAATTGTTTCAAAAATCTGGTCAAGGCATGTAATAATATCTCTGTGTTACCCTGATATTTTATAAGAGTGTGCACTCTGAAATTCTGTTGTAAAATTTTACATGTTTTGACTAAGCTGTGCAATTGGGTGTTGGTATTTGAATGCGAATGAGATAATTAGCAGCTTGCATGATGTGCATTATTTGAAAACTTAAAATTCTGCAAACTGCTTGATTAAATCTTATGCAGTATAGGATTATTCTATGGTCCTAAAATTTTAAACTTACAATTACTCCTATATTACAGGAAATTACAAAATGGTTAGGACTTCCTTTAACACACCAGTGGGTCCTCCTAAGAAGAAGCAAGCTACACCTTCTAACACTCCTAAGAAGAAAAGAGCTGCATCTGCTACAACTCCAACAAGAAGATCTAGCAGAAATCTTCAAGCTAGGAATATTTCAGCTGTAAAGAGGGCCAGAACTGATGGTACCTGAAGTGCTTCACCTATTTAGATCTCTGAACCCTCACCTTTTCCTTCACCTCAGACAAGGTCATCTGCACTTGCATCTGCACCTTCACCTTCGCCATCACCTCCACCAAGAACAGCTGCACCCTCAGGATCTTCACCACCTGCCACACATGATCCAAGATTTAGAAGTTTGGCTCATGAAAACTTTTTTAGAGCCAATATTCTAAGAAGAAAAATTGTTCCTGACAGAGCATTCCAAATAGCTGGGAACAATTACCCTGAATTTAAGGAGGAAATCCAGAAAAGAGGCTGGGAATTCTTACGTACGGCAGTGGCACAGGTTGGAGAGAAATCACTCAGGAATTCTATGCCAATGCCATGAGGTTTAAAGGAAAAGGAATCCCTAAGTTCAGCTCCATGGTCAAAGGCATGAGGATTGACTTCTCTCCAGCAAACATCAACAAGGTGCTGGAAATTAATTCTGCACAACATGCTGCACAACTGGACTTTAAAACATTTAAGGAAAGTCCATATATTGATTTTGTGCAAATTCTGGAAAGGATTCGAAAACCAGGCACTATATGGGAGCTCAACCAGTCTAAGAAGCCAAAGCACATTGTCACCAAAAATCTTCTGCCCTTTGCCAAAGTATGGAGCATGTTTATCTTAAATTCTTTCATGCCTGTCAAACATAGCTCCACACTAGCTATCAAGAGGGCTGCTCTGCTTTTTGCCATAGTCTCCGACATCTACATAGATATGGGAGAAGTAATAAGTGAATGCATTTTGGGAATATTGAAGAAAAAAAGGGATTCATTAGCCTTCCCTTCAGTAATTACATTACTTTGTGAAGACGCAGGAGTAGAGTTTGGTGATTATCAAGAGAAAATCAGAGGTGCACCATCCATTTCTGCAGCTCTGATAAAAGAGATTTATGCAACTGTTTTTTGCACCTCTGCAGCTCCAATTCCTTCACAATACAAGAAATAGAAGCCGATAATGATGAAGGACACTCTGAAGCAGCTAGCTGAAGGGCAGAATCAATTGGCTGAAAGGCAGACTGAGCTGCATAATAGCCTCAAAGCTGGATTTATGTTAATGGAATGTATTATGCTGAATATTGGTCAGAAATTAGGAATAACCAAAGATGAAATGTATCATACTCCAGACTTGGCAGAGAATGTCTAGTGCCTTCGTTCATCTATTTTCAAGAATATGCAAATCTACAAAACCCACTTTCCTCAGCCAACATTTGAAGAGGTAGTGGAAGAAGAAGAAGAAGAAGAAGAAGAAGAAGAAGGCTCTGAAGAGGAAAGCTCAGAGGAAGAAGATTCAGCAGAAGACTAGTTTAGGAATTTATTTTCTATTATTAGGAGTTTGTAAATTTCTGGTAGTTTTAAACTTTTTGAGTTGTAATCACTAATTGGTACAATTTGGGTTAATTTTCACATACCTGTTTTGCAATTATATTAGCTTTCTAACTAATTACCTTTCTCTTGCTGCAAATTGATGGAATTCTGGTGTTTTTGTGCAGAGAATGTCACACACACAACACTCACACACATTGGATGGTGACACTTGCACAAACTGCCATGAAAGGGGGGTTTCATTCTTTGCCTCTTATTCATGTGTTAGCCTCACATTACACTGAATTGTTTTTGAAAAACACTAAATACTAGAATAAATAATAAACTGCTAGCTGTGAATTCTATGTGAATTTTTTTTAAGTTGTTTTTCCTATTCTCAAATTGAAATCACACTTGTATTTTCAAAATGAGGCAGTCTTGCCACTAGGTGCATATATTTCTGAAAAGTGTATTGTGTTTTCATTAATCCACATGATCACTTATAAATACCTAGTGAGATTTGAACTGTCTACTTCTTTTTCTTGTGTGATTAATCATATTTGGCTGCATTTTCTAGAACTTGCCCCTGTTCTTAATTGAATATGCATGTTACAGTTTTCACTCACATGATAGAGGCCATGATTGATTTCCTTAGTTAGCTAAAAATGCCTTCCCTTATGATTATTTATCGCAGTTCACCCCTTTGAGCTTAATATCCCTTTTCTTAAAATTACCTCACTATAAGCTTTTTTGAAAAACCAATTTTACCATTCAAAGGAAAAGAGGCATAGTGAGTTTAATCAAGAATGAGTTTTAAAACTAAGTTTGGGGTGGCATCCATATTTTCATTGCTTGAGGACAAGCAAGGTTCTAAGTTGGGGGTGGGGAATAGCAAGCTATCTAAGTTTGAGTTCAAAAAGTCAGAGAGAAAGAATAAAGTGCTGCAGAAAAATGAAAAATGTATGCAGCAAAACTGTGGAAAGAGTAAGTTGGAAAGAGCAAAATGGAGATCAAAAAGAAGAAATTCGCAGTAAACTATTGCAGAGAAAAAGAAAAAGAAATTCAAGGAAAAGAAAAGAGTAAATGGAAGCAAGAGAAGAAAAAGGAAAATGAAAATTTTGCTGCACAAAAACAATTTGTTTGCTGCATAATTGAAGGATTTAATATGAATGAATACTAAACCAGACTAGTTTTAAAGTCATTCACTCCAAACGCCTCTGATCTTTTGAAATTGCAAATTGTTTCTTATTTTGTTCAATATCTACCTTAACCTAAGCCCTGCTATAACCTGTAAAAAGCCCTTTGGATGTGTGATTAACTGTATTAAGCAGAGGAGATGGAGAAATTGGGCAAGCATATGGTAGAGTGTAGTTGAATTGATGATTCAGAGAGAAAACAACAAATAAACACTGTTGAGTGATGAGAGAAACACTGTCTAGTGAGAAGTGATCATGCTTTTAAATATTTCTCACATGAACTTGGCTGATATATATGAACTTAGATAGCAATTCTTGCTTAAAATTTGATGAATGCATTGTGATTGCAATAATGAGTAATTGGATGAACATCTTGATTGAAAATTTTGCAGAAAACACAGAATTGGAAATTGAAAAATCTAATAAAAGCAGTTTGCTAATTGGTTTTTGAAAATTGGAAGAATTACCCTTGGTTTAGTTTGATTTGCTTGAGGACAAGCAAAAATTCAAGTTTGGGGTAGTGATGAATCTATATTTTGACTGATATTTTAGCATAATTCTAACACATTTGATAAGCGTAGTCACTTTTATCAGCAATAGTGATAACGCGCAACTACTTTGGCTCTGCGTTACCACTTTTATCATCAAGAGTGATAGTTCCATAGAGCTCTTAGTATCAGGAAGTTGCGCGTGGCTACTATTTCTGGGAAAAGTGTTAACGCGCAACCAAAAACTCTCTGCGTAACTACTATTTCTCATAAAAGTGATAACGTGAAAATCTGACAAATTCTATAAATACCAGAAACGATCCACAAAAAGGGGATTCTGTTCATTTTCAGTTTTTTTTAGTTAGATTCTTGTTAGAGAAAGTGAGAGAGAGGAGTAGGGATTCGAATCACAGAGCTTCACGAAGAGGAATTGGAGTGGAGCAAGCTTTCATGGCGATTCTGATTTTCTTCTTCTCTTCTTCTCTTTCTTTTCTTTTCTCTGCTGCCATGTCTGTGTAATTTGTTCATAGTTAGGGATTGTAGATCTGAAACGAACATGTTAAATTGATTTGGATCTGAATTTCAAGCTTTGGAATAGATTGAGTGATTGATTCTGCACTTCACATGGAAATTGAATGGAAATTTGATTAACTAAATTAAGAGGAACTCTTGTCAATGGAAATTGAATTTGTTCTTCAGATCTAAACCAATCACCAAGATTATAGTTTTCTTAAGGATAAGAGGCTTTGATCTTGCAATCTTCTGGTTTCTTACACTTAAAGCAATGTTGAATTAAATCAGATCTAAGGAATTAGAATGTTTTAATTGAATGTTAGGTTCACTGAGTTAAGGAATTAACCTCTGAACAATAGAACGTGAAACTGATTGTCTTTCTTTCCAAATGCTTATTAATTCATAACTTTATTAATTAAACATTGGATTTTATACCTGGGAGGTTTGCACTATAGCTAGTGTAGAGGTCGAAGTGGGAGTGGTGGGTGAAGAATTGTTGCCACAATCAGGACGCTGAGTAACACCCTTCTTACCTTTACCTGCCATATCTGAATCAAATACAATATATGTTTAGAGACAAATAATATAATCATTATAAAATATGATTAATATTTGTGATAACTCAAAATAAATAATCGTGGAAACATAGTAAATTGACAAACGTACTTAATTTACCTCATTTACTCTAATAGTTTAAGACTACCTTCATCATCATTCGATGAAAGTTCATCCATAAATCCTTCCTCCTCATCTTCAGTCATGTCATCCATTTCATTATTTCTTATAACTTGGGTAGGAGGGTCAATTATTTCAATTTCATTCAAAGGAGAAGATAAACTTGGAGGAACAACAGTGTCTATTACTACACGTGAAGGGATTGAGTCATCAATTTGATATGTATCTTCATCATCTACTTCATCACTTTCAATTCGACACCTTGGTTTAGTCAATCCTCCAACTTTCATTACATTTTCCAGGGTAAGATAAGAAATATACTTGTCTTGCATTTTGTGCAATGATGAAGGGGTCAAAGCCTCTAAATCTTTTGGTATGGTTAATCTCAATTATATTGTAATGGTTATGTTTACGTGTCCCTGTTGGGCGTGTTGGATCAAAGCATTCACACTTGAATAAAACAATCCTATTTATGGTTTCACCAGCATATTCAAGCTCAACTATTTCGTGAAGTTTTCCATACCAATCACAGTCACCATCACTTGAATTTCCTCTCACACTAACTCCACTATTATCTATTTTTCTCCCTGACATGAATCAATGGTTTGGAATTTATGCCCATTAACAAAGTAAATTGGCCAACAATATGCTTTATTTTTTGGACCTCTAGACAAGTTATATAGGTCAAGATCTGTGATACCATTACTAGGATCACGCACCTACACATACCATTAAATATGTCAATTGATTGAATACAGAATAATATTAAAAAATCGATAAACTAAAATGTTAGGGAAATTTCATGACGTACATAACTTTTGAACCATGATGAAAATTGATTAAGGGATTCGTAACCGTATAATTGTTCAAAATATCTGTAAACATTGAAACATCATTAATTAGATTGAATCATCATGATCGGAAAAAGTCATTAAAGCAATCATAAGTAACTTACATTTTGAATGGTTGAACTTCATCACAATTTAATAAGATGTGCAAGTGTGCGGCCTCTGATTCAACACCTAAGATCCATCGTTCTTCGCATTTTCCAGATGCACGACCTGGTTGGTTGAATATAGATAAAGTTGGCTCATTACTACTTTCTCCCCCATCATCATTTCGACAAACCCGAGTTCTCCTAGATTGAACATAAGGTTTAAAATAGTATGTGCAAAAATTTGATGTCTCTTTTGATATATATGTCTAGCATATGGATCCTTTCACTTGAGCTCTATTTTTCACAGTCCTTTTGAACCCTCCAATTTCTTGTTCAAACAGATATATCCACCTGTATTATACTGTCCACACACACATGCTTCATATGCTAAGTGTATAGGCAAGTGCTCTATGGAGTCAAAGAAACCAGGGGGAAGTATCATCTCTAATTTGCACAAAATCATAGGAATATTTTTCTCTATAACTAATAGATCTTCAACCCTAAGAGTAAGTGAACACAGGTCCCTAAAGTACTCACTTAACTCAGTCAATGGCTTCCAAACATGGTTTGGTATTTCTCGAAATGCAGCAGGTAGAAGACATTCCATGAATATGTGGCAATCATGACTTTTTATCCCAAAAAATCCTCTATGTTCAACATTCACACAACGACCGAGGTTTGAAGTGTAACTGTTAGGCATTTTTAAGTCCTTCACTCACTTACACATATCTTGTCTTTGTGGTAAAGTCAGAGTGTAACTTGCCTTTGGCTTTGACCATCGACCATCTGCAAGTTGTTCTAACCTCAATTCTGGACGCCTATAATATTTTTCTAAATCTTGTCTTGCCTTTACATTATCTTTAGTTCGATCAGTGTCCATTACAGTATTCATGATATTGTCAATTACATTTTTTTCCACATGCATCACATCTAAACAATGACAAACTAAGTTATCCTTCTAATATAGGAGCTCACAGAATATACTTTGTTTGGTCCAATTATGTGTCATCCCATAACCAGGAAACCTAATGGATTTTCCTACTTCTGTTATTTTTGGCAAGTGTCTAACTCTATCCCATACTTGATAACCATTTAAACAGATAGGAGGATCCTCATTCTCAACAGTTGCTTTCCTAAATTTGTAGGCTTGACGCCTATAAGGATGTTCCATATCTAAAAATCTCCTATGGCAATAAAACTATGAATTTTTTCCTCCATGTTTTAAAGTAAATGCCTTTGTATCCTCCATACAAATTGAGCATGCTAATTTTCCTTGAGTCATCCATCCAGACAACATTCCATAAGTAGGAAAATCATTTATCGTCCACATCAGTGCTGCCTTTATGATAAAATTTTGCTTTCTTGATAGTTCATAAGTTACTACACCCTCACATCATAACTCTTTCAACTCATCAATCAAAGGTTGAAAGTATACATCAATTTTAGCCTTCTCACACCATAACTCTTTCAACTCATCAATCAAAGGTTGAAGGTATACACCAATTTTAGCCTTTGGATTTTATGGACCATGAATTATACAAGTCAAGAATAAATATAGATTTTTCATGCTCATTTTAGGAGGAAGATTAAAAAGTGTAATCACAATAGGCCAACAAGAATATGATTTATTAAATTGATTGTTTGGAGCAAACCCATCAACACATAACCCTAACCTTACATTTCTAGGATCGGATGCAAACTCAGGATACACTTGATCAAAATGTTGTCAAGCCTCACCATGAGATGGATGAGTCATTATCCCATCACTCCTTTTATTTTCAGCATGTCACGTCATGTAAGGAGCTGAACTCATAGACGCATACAACTTTTTTAGCCTAGGAATCAAAGGCAAATAATGCATTCTAGTTTGTGGTACATCTTTATGTTTAACACTTCTACCACCTCTTCTTGGTTTAAACCTAGGCTCTCCACAGAATTTGCAATTGGTCAAAACAGAATCATCTTTGTAATACAGCATGCAACCTTTCAAACAACAATCAATTTTGACTTCTTTTAATCCAAGTTTGGAAACTAATTTTTTTGCTTGGTAAAAGTCCTTTAGGATGGAGTCAGGTTGAGGACTAAGTTCACTAATTGATATAGCCCATTGATCAAATGAACTCTGACTTTGATTGCCTTCTGACTTTATGCTTAACATTCTTACTATTAAAGATAACTTTGAATGCACACACCCATCCTATAAAGGTTTGTTTGCTGCTTCTAAAACATCATAAAACTTTGCAGCCTCTCCATTAGGTTCTTGTTCAGCTTCAAAATCATGAAAAATTCCAAATTGAGGACCAACAGCATCATAAACCATTTCTTGATAACGACTATTGCTTTCTTCCCAACTTACATTACCTACATCCTCACCTGATTGTTCAATATTTGAATTGCCTACTTGATTTTCCAAATTAACTACTTCCTCATGCTCAGTCTATATCCAATAATCATGTTTAAATCCAAACTTATACAAATCATATCTAATTGAATCAATATCCAAAAACTTTCTACACTTGCACTTAGAACATGGACACCTAACTTTTTGGTTGGTGATGAATTGCTGCGAATTACAACAGATACATATGAATTCCTCTACACCCTCAAAGAATTCAGGTTTTATTCCCCCCTCCCCCGACTTGGGTTCAACCTATCATACATCCATTGACGATTTCTGAGAAACATCTTCCTCAAGAACTATATAAACCTAATACAAATATACAATGTGGTATCAACCTTTTATTATACATTACACAAATTTTTAATATAAATTTTGGCAGAATCTCCCCTAATACATGTCAATTTCCTTACATTTGTTTACCACATTTTTACAAAAATTAAAATTTCACCACACATAACTAATATATTATATAACAATATATTAATCAATACATCAAACATAAACACATCACAATCCTAAATCGTTCTACAACACATCCCCTTGTAACTTCACAACATGCATATTCTATAAACTCCACAAACACAAATAATCCCACAGCACATAATAATCAGGTTCGGAAAAGGACCTCTATGCCCTTCCCCCCAATCATACAATCTCTAATTCTACAACTCTATCTTAGAAATTTTAAGTCTCTAAAAGAATAAAAAATTAAAAAACTAAACCGATTAAAAGTTAGAGTATTGTACCAAGAATACAATAATGCAAATTATTTTCCAAATGGATGCTCCAATCACTCGCAAAGGATAAAAGACTAAGCTCCTAGAGAGAGAGAGAGAGATAGGTGAGAGAGAAAGAGAGATTTCTGAAAAAATGAGGAAGGGGAAGGAGGGCACGATTTTATGGGTTTCAGACATTATAGACGGGAAAATTCATTTGTAACTAGTTTAATGAAACGGTGTGTTTCAGGTGGCCAATTAGAGATAGATTTTTTCGTTTGTAAATTCATCAAGTCCATTTACAGATGAAAAAATCCATCTGTAATTGGCCACCTAAAAGGTCAGTTAAAAATGACAACATTTACAGATGGAAAAATCTGTCTGTAACTCTCGCTACAAATTTTCCTTATTTTTTAAAATTACAGACAAAAAAAATCCATTTGTAATTCCTGTATATACTATTTCGCGCCAAATGGTAGTTAAAATACAGAAAAATATTATAGACGGATTAAAATTTGTTTGTAATACAGACGAATTTACAAACGGATTTTTCAAAAAAGTTTTAAAAAAATAAAATTAAAAAACCGTTTGTAATATCCGTCTGTAAATAGCAGTTTTCTAGTAGTGACTGTCACCTCGCTCAGGCGAGAGTGATCTCGCTTAGGTGAGATTGGGGCACTCAGGCGAGCACTCACAGGAGAAATGTCGTGCTCTCTGGACACCATCTCGCCCAGGCGAGATGGAGCTCGCTCAAGCGAGCGTATCAGAAAAGAGGGGGCGAGAC
Source organism: Abrus pulchellus subsp. cantoniensis (assembly GCA_024086825.1). Taxonomy (NCBI): domain Eukaryota; kingdom Viridiplantae; phylum Streptophyta; class Magnoliopsida; order Fabales; family Fabaceae; genus Abrus; species Abrus pulchellus. The sequence goes on from CM044056.1 coordinate 22,785,091, forward strand.
CACTGTCTGCATATCTCGCTCAGGTGACAGAGTCGTTGCTCAAGCGAGATGTTGTCGCTCAAGCGAGCTAACTGTCGCTCAAGCAAGATGCGCGGAGACTGAGGGTAATTAAGGGATTTCTCGCACAAAAATTTCATTCTAAACTTAAACTCACGTCCCTCCCTCACTTTTTCTCTGAACTCTCTCGCCTTTTTACTCAGATTAAAGCCTCAGATACTCTGATTTCTCTCCATAATCAGGTTCGGGCTTTGATTCTGAACGATCTCACGTAAGTTTCTTCAGTTAGAATCTTATTTTTTCCAATCGTTTTTCCTGTTTTTGTTCTTATGGATATCTCTTGGTATTCAGGAGAACTTTTGTTCATGAACCTTGCTCTTTTACTAAATATCTCTGTAAACTCGACTTTGAGGTAAAGAGAGCTCTATTTTGTCATTATAAGATACTATTATTTTATGCTCATTGAGCACTATTATGTGAGTATGTGATAAAAATAGCTGGTTGTGATATATGTTGTATGAAGTATGACTGAAACTGTGGTTGTTTGATGGTTTGGAATGATTGGTTGATTGGGCCAAGTAGCCAATATATGCTTATTTGCATTATGTAATAAGTACTTGATATGAAATATTATGAGACTTGCTGATTGATATTGGTGGGATATTATGAAATATGTTTGAGTAAAATGATACGTTGAAATAACTTTGGTATGAAAAGATATGATGTTAGAATTATATGAATAAATGCATGTGTGAAATGAATGGGAATGGACTTAGTTCGGAAGTGCTTTACTAAGCACGATCTTGGGAATGAGAAAGAGAATAATGCTAAGATTGACTCTAAGAGTCAGATTTGGATTGATCTAGTGATAATAGTTATAGAGATACACTAGGGGTATAAAGTCCAGAGACGATGAGAATCTTGTATAAACATCGGGTGGTGAGCGACATTCACGTATGTGTACACACTTTGTCTGAGAACAAATGCGTCACATGGCCTTACACTCGTTTCCTGACTAAACTCCTGACTATACCTTTGCTAAGGGGCCCGGACATTGTACATGTTGTATCCTTGTACATGGGCTAACCGGCGACCATTTACCTAGTTAAGTAAGACCTCGAAAATGATGGAGGCATCGGTATTTGTTATCACAGTGCACTAGGAGTGCGTATTGGAATATGAGAAAGGAAACTTAATAATGAATTATTGAATGTTATGTGTGATGTGAATGTGTTATGTGATGAATGTGTGAGACTGATTATCGTATAGTATTTATGTTATATGTTATAACTGTATGATAAATGTTTGTAAGGATAGAATAAATGCTCATCCTTACTGATAATTTCAGGGAACCAGGATGTCGGAGCCCCAGGGAAGAGTTGGACTCGTAGATAGTTTCATAGATTTTAGATTGAATTATGTATTTAATGAATACCAGAGAGTTAATTATTTTAAATTTGCTGTATTAGTAGAGGATGAACCTAGGGTTTTTGTTATAATAGAAATGGACTTTGCCTGTAGTATTCCTTTTGACTTCCCTAGGAGTAGGATACACCAGACCTTATGTGTATATATGTATAGAGGGACAATTAGAACTCCAGTAGTCCTTACTTACCTATATACTTATCATGACCACAACTCTCTTGGGAGACCTACCCGATGGACTTTTGAGTGTGTCACGGGGACAGAGGTCAGAGCTGACTCTGGCGATGGGTATTTGGGTTCAGATGCGACTCAGAAGACCTAGCTTCGATAGAGAGTTGGGATACTGAAGACAAGTAGGATTGATCTTTAGTAGTTGGTTTTGAGTGAGGCTACTCTGGGTTTTATTTACCAGTGGTTGGATGATGTAAATTATTGTATTTTATTTATGAAGTTTATTTACAGTCTTTTACTTATACTTTTTGATTATGGTAAATATGAAAATTTTATTTTTATTGCACTATTTTAATTGATTTGAATAGAACTAATTGCATTAATTATAGTAATTAATTTTGCAAAATTTTATTGTACACAAACTTTATATTTACATTGAATTATAATGTTACAAAATATACTATGTACGAAATTTTGAAATAAGGACATTACAACATGATGATGGAATTGTGAGAAATGTGATTATAATACATGAGCTAGAATAGATTGTTGGATGTGATTATGGTACAGGTATTGTAGTGCATCAAAAGGTGTACTCATAATACATGTATTGTAATACATTAAGTTATATGATCAAGACTCACGTATCATGACACGTTAATTTATGAGAAGGATATGGAAAAGAATGAGAATAGTTGAGAAATGTTGTTAGTAAGTATAGATAGCTACAGAGATACACTGGCGTATAGAGTCTGGAGAAGATTTGAAAAATCTTTAGGAAATGAGGGTGGTGAATGCTACGTATAAATGGGTGCACAATGATTTGCTGAAAATGAAAGCATTCACAGGCTATATACTCATTTTCTGACGAAACTCCTGACTATACCTTTGCTAAAAAGGGCCAGGTCAGCACACATGTATCCGTGTTGCTGCGGCTAACCAGCAGCTATCTATGCTATGAAGTCCTCAAGGGATCCCAGGGACAATAAATATGAAAGTGTAATGAATGTAAAATTGTGATGAACATGAAATAGTATAGAGATTGTATGATTATAATATATGCATTGTAACACATCGATTAATGTTGTTACGATATATGTGTTGTAATACATCGACGGGTGTGATTAGGATCACATATTGTGACATATTGATTGATGTGATAGAATACATGTATTATGACATATATATTAGTGTAGAAAATATATGAAAGTATGTTATCCCAGGGAGGGACAATAAATATGAAAGTGTAATGAATGTAAAATTGTGATGAACATGAAGTAGTATAGAGATTGTATGATTATAATATATGCATTGTAACGCATCGATTAATGTTGTTACGATATATGTGTTGTAATACATCGACGGGTGTGATTAGAACACACATATATATTAGTGTAGAAAATATATGTTATAAATAATTACAAAAATAATTGATCAGTTGAATGTGTTCTCTCCTCTGATGATTTGTGTGTTTTGAGTGTTATTATTAATTGGTGGGTGTTAGAAATGTATTAGCCAATATTTTCTATATTATATAAATTTTATGTCAAGCAAAGAAATTTTGTGAGGTGGGAGATACTCACTCTTTCTAATATTTTTAGGTAGTGAAAGTGAAGAGATAAAGATAGTTGGTCCATTCTAGGATCATACTTCAGTTGTATTGGAAGGAAGACTGCTCTGTAGGAACTAGAACAATTTAAAAAATTATAATATTTTATCCTAATTACATTTCATGTTGATTAAGTTTTGTAAATATTTCTTTAATGTTAAATTTTAAAATTTATAATGTTTTGGTGAATTTTGTTGTAATGAATACTTTTGGAGATGTTCTTAATGATATTCTGAACTTATATGTATACCACGTGATCCAGATAATGTGTTAGATGTAAATTTAAGTTTTATTAATTACTTTAAAGTCTTGAATTTATTCCTTTAATATTTTAAATACTTTAGAATCTTATAAAATTTTTATAAGAGGAATGTGAGTTTTGTTCTTATTCAATCCTTAAATTTATAAAATAGAATAAAAGTTCTTCTATTTTCCCTTTTGCTATAAAATTTATTTATTTTGAAATAAGAAATTGAGAATGTTATAGAACACATAAGATAATTATAAAAATTTTAAACATACTTATGAAAGACATAAATTTTAGAATAAAAAATGTTGTATTTAAATTTTGAATTATATGGAAAGTAATAGGTTAGATTTTTCTCTTTAGTTCATTCTCTCATATCATAATTTTCAATTGGACAAATTATGCAATAACCCATGTGATTATATGATTCATCAAAGGGGATCGACTTATCTAAATATATAAAATAATATCATTATAGTTAAGATCAACACTTTAATCTACACTAATTAATTATAGATACTTAAATCGAAATTGATAGAATTAATCATCAGGTTTACTTATGCATTCTATGAATTAGCATATTTTTATTTAAAAAATAAAATAATAATTAAATGTAGTTCACAAATAATTATTAGATAATTTTAATATATAATTTATTCAAAAATTTAAAGTTTTAAGCTACAAACTAAAATCTTGGAGCGAACTTGTAAACTTCAACGCTAAAAAGGTTATAAACTTTCAGTCTATGAATATGTGTTGCAATTTGGAGTGCACAAATTATAAGTAGATTAGGAATATTTAATTGGATACAACAAGTTTGTCGATTGTTTTATTACTAACTTTTTAGAATGAGTGAAGGTGTTTAAAAATGCATCAAGTTGTTTTTAAAATGCTAAATCTATTAAAAAGTAAAAACACAAACTGATTTCGGAAAAAGAATCATATTTCTTACTTATGGTTAAAATTGAACCAAATTAAGGCAATCCAAACTTATAATATATTTATGTTGATAGAAATTTAAGAAAGATAAAATGTGTGTTTTAGAAAATTTCATAACCTAAACCTTTGTTTCAGAGTTAGATTTTATTGCTGATGGTTATTTTTATCCATAAGTTTTAAGATGAGAAGAGGAGAGTTTATAAACCCTCCAATCTCAAGCTTATATTTTTTAGTTTCCTTAATTTAAAATTTTTTTATTAACTCTTCTTTCTTCTCTTTTATCCTTCAAATTTTTTTCTTCTATCTTCCTCTAAGTTCTCAAACAAAATCTTAAATAATATTTTCAATGTACTTTTGTTATAATTTGATACTGGGTTTGTCCCAAAATTTACAGCTTTGTAACTGGACCTCTGCACTCAAGTCTAAGAGCAATGATTTAAGAAAATCATAGGAAAATAAAATAAGAAGGAATAAACTTTAACTCTTCCACAGATGGAAGAAGGTTGTACGCCAGTATCAAAATATGACACTTGAGAATAATTTAACATTAATACAATGTCAACCATATGACGTACTTGAGAATCATTTAACTTATTTCTCAATATGTATTTTCATAGGACAAAGATGCCTTAACAACTCCACAATAATAAAGTGCACAAAAAAAAAAGACTCAAGAAAAAAAAAGTTTTTTTTTATATCAAAATAGTGCACCCTAAAATGTTAACTTGTAAATTTATTAATAAAATATTTAATTTATATATAACACATACCACTCGTATTTAAAAAATACGGCTCTCAATATAAATACTTTTAAAAAATAATATAATAAAATCGTACAAAAGATATACAATTTTTATATTTATTTATTTATTTTAAAACATAATTGTATATCATATAATGACTTGTATTAATTTCTTTTATATAAAACAAAAGTCATCTGTGACATTCGACTTTTTTTAAAAAATAAATAAATGAATAACACTTTGATATCATATATATGACTTTAGTTTATTTTCAATAACAGTTGATTATAATTATACTTTTAAATATTTTAATTTAATTATTATAATAATTTAATTAAATTTTATAATTAATTATTAAAATAATTAATAATATTTTATATTTATTCAATGATAATTTTATTTAATAAAAAAATAATTTGAACTACACTGAAATAAAATTATTCTTTAATTAAGATCAAAATAAAAATAAAATAAATAAATATTATATAATAATAATAACAATTTTATTTTGATGGTGTTGTTGCAGTTAACAGTTGCTTCATTATAACCTTTATTCTACAGTATCAATATTTTTAATCTTAATTTTACTTAATACTATGACAACGAAGAAAAATACAAAAATAAAATTAAAAAATTAAAAATTAACTATTTATCTAAAATGTTTAATCTTTTATGCTTATAGAAATTATTTATTTTTCAGATGTTATGAATTAAAACAGTCACAATGGAATAAAAATAAAATATGATTTAATTATTTAATAATTAAATTCCAAATATTAAATAAATAGAAGTCATATGATATACGATATATATATATATATATATATATATAAAAAGAGTCGTATATCTCTGGACTTTATTTTATTTTAAAATTTTAAAAGTAAGTTGTATATATTATATATGATCGATATACACTATTTTTGTAATAAATTAGATGTTACACTATATTGGTAATTAACGTTTTAAGTGTAGATATTGGTAATAAAAAGTTAAAAAATAGATAGTTTATTATTATTGTTGATTTTAACTTTAATGTCATTTACTAACAATATTTAACTATAGACATCAGGTGGCAACCAAAGAATTTTGTGTTTAAGCTTAGTTAATGTCCATTGAGTTGAATCAACACAAAGTCATGTGAACTCTGCATGTTAAAAGAGTTAATGTTTCTTTAAGTTAATTGATTTGACATGAGACTCATACAATGTTCTTATAAATATTTGAGGCCTTTTATGTACACCTTGAGGTGCTCCCGAGTACTTTAAAAGAATATTACCTGAATGAGATATACCTTCAAACTCATGATATATGATTTTTCTTTCTAAAATTTTGATTCAAACATCAATACATACATGAGTACACAACTGTTGAAAAATATATAACAAACATTAGCATTGTGCTTCAAACCATTGTCTTGTAAACAAAAAATTTGGCAAAACCTTTAGTGTAATTTGATAATCAATTTTTCTCTTCTAAGTTAACGCTCAACATTTTTGAACTTGTGAAGTCTAACATAGTAGAGTCTCACAACTAGTACCTAGAAAGAGAAAAAAAAAAAAAAAACAGTGGTGCATCAAAAGGAAATATGAAACTAAGTTATACATGTTAGAAAATTAAAAAACCAAATACATAAATACATCATAAAATAAGATTAATGACCAATATAGTAGATCTTTTAATGATGAAGAATATAATGAACAAGTTAATAAATTATTAATGAAATTTGTTTCTAACAGCTTTATGAATCAGTGAAAATTTAGTACACTTAAAATTTCATTATACAAACAGTCTCCTACTCATGGAAAACAAGTGAAAAAGAAGCAAGATAAAGAAGTTTTTTAGTAGGCAAAAAAATGATTTTGTGCTTAAGCATTAATGTCTTAAAGGATTGGATTAACATGTAGTGAAGTTATGTAACAATTTTATCCAAGAAGAAAATTATCTTGAATTAAATAAATTTGGTTGGACCTCCCAATACACATATTATACATCTACAATTGTGAAGACTATGATAAAATGTTCAATGATAAGTCATTTGACTTATATATAAATTGTGGTGTTTTCTGATAAATTCCACTGGTTATTAATCTAAATTGTTGTTAAATTACAAGAATCAATGGAAAGAGCTAAAACTTCTGAAATTTTATTGAATAATTCATTTTCTGATGTAGTGCAATTGTTTTGGAAGGAAATCAGAAGAAAATTTGTCTTTGGTCAAGAAGAGAAAGTTGAAAGCTTGCAGAACCTGTTTGTGGGAACATGAAGATTTTAATCGTGGAGACACGATAGCGATAGATATAAAAGCAGAACTTTTTGTTAAAGGAGACACCTTTTTACCCTGTATGCTTCCAGTTTTTTCCTCTTCCTTTTTTGTATGAGATTTTGATGAGAATATTGTCGCAACCGACGCCATGACGGATGACTATGAAAAAGACTCGTCACCAAAGTTTATTAAAAAAACGTTAAAAAAAATTTTGAAAAAAAAAAATCTTTGAAACTAGATTTGGGCTCGAGAGTCGTTTACGGGTAAAAAAGATATTAGTACCTTACGATGTCCCTTAGTTAAAACGGTTATCTTCTAATTAATTATGCAAAATTTTATTTTAACTTTAAAAATATTTATTTCACTCTAAAAAAACAATTAATACTTCTTTTACAATTTCAAATTTGTTATTATTATTTTTTTTAGGTTTATTTCTAATTTTTACAATTTTTTAAGAGATTTTAATTTTATTTTTTTAAAATAAGGAAACACAATAAAAATTATTTGAATTAAAGGAATGAGTTATTTGTAAAAATATTATTCTTTTTTTTTTCATTTTTTGTATTAAAGAAATATATAGTAAAAAGAAACTTAACTTAACACTTTATTTTTCTGTTTTTTTATTTTCTATTTTTTTAATAAAATAAAAATTTTATTTTTTTAATTTTTATAAAGAAAATGTACTAGAAATTAATCTTAATTTAAAAAAAATTTAAAAATATTTTGAACTAGAAAAAAAATTAAAAAAAAAAGACTTGACAGGTCAGGTTTCTGCTCTTACATATCCTCTGTGTGTAACATAGGAATCAAAGCTGTCACGTAGTTCTTTTTTCAAAAATTTTATTTTAGATATGTTTCAAAGATTTTTTTTCTCTTTTTGTTTTTTGAAAAAAAAATGATTTTTCTTGATTATTATTTTTAAGTAAATTCACTCCTGCACAGGGTTCAAGTTAGCATATGACTACTCAATAAAGTCTTACGATCCAAACAACGTTGAACGTGGATCCACTACTCTATCAAAATTATTTGGCCGTTGCGTGGATTTAAAATATTTTTTAATATTAATTTTTATTTTTTAAGAAATAAATCCATCCTTTTTTGTTTAGAACATAGAAAAAACATACATATACCTTGATGAAAAAAATGAACAAAAGAAATAATTTTAGCATTAAGAAAGATTGAGTTTTTAAGATTTACAAAAAGATGTCTTTTAAGATTAGAAAATGTTAGTTTTTTTTTAGGGTTTGCAAATAGAACTTTTAGGGTTAAAAGAACATTAGGGTTTTTAAATTTGCAAAAAAAAAAAGAAAGAAAGAAAAGAAAGAGGGTTTATCATTGAAAACATGTTTTTGAAGAAAAATTATTCTTTAGGGTTTTGCAAAAGAAATGATTTTTGGGGTAGAAAAAAATTAGGCTTTTAGGTAATTTTTTCTATTTTTATTTTTTTTTACAAAACGAACAAATTTTCCATGTTAAAAAAATAATTAGGATTCGCAAAAAGGAAAATTTTAGAGTTAAAAAGAAAATTATAAATTCTGTAAGTTCATAAGAAAAGGAAAAAATTTTAGGTTAGATAAACTAGAGTTTGCAAAAGAACAAAATTTCAATACAGACAAAAGAAAAAACACATAGAGATATGATGAGTAAAAGAAAAAAAAGAACAACAAAAGAAAAAGAAAATAGTAGTTCTTACCGAAAGATAGAGAGAAGTGAATTATATTTTTGTTAACTTATTTATGATGATTCAGAGTTTTTTAGTAGACTTTTCCATCAACCTTCTAGATATGTTCTTTCTAATTTATCTCTAGGACTATGCTTTATCTCTCAGTTAATTTCATTTTATCTCTTTCCTCTTTCTCTTTGTTTCTCGAGCCCTCTCTCTCTTGAATCTTCTCTTTCTCTTCATTTCCTAAGCTCTCTCTCTTGAATTCTCTCTCTTTTTCTCTCTATGCTCTTAAAGTGTCTCTGTAAAATAGAAGGTGTCCACCTCAAAGTCCCCATCTCTGATGACCTAAGCTTCCTATTTATAAGCATTTTCTAAAACCCTAGATTCTAATAAAGACTCCCTTATTTTCTGATGACCAGTAATCAATTTTTTCTTTCTTTCTCATCCATTCTCCTAAAAATCTACTAACTACTTTGACCATTTCTAAATCTTATTTTACATTTAAAAATTAAAAATTTGAATTTAAATTTCAAATTAGTTTTTTATATATTTTCTTAACCTCTTAAAAAACAAATTATTATATTTAATTTTTGTTTTGAAATTTATTTTTGACAGGGACCTGAATAAAATTGGGTATTAACAGTTGCCCCTCTTTAATTATTTTTTACTAAATAATATGAATAGTAAAATTTTTCATATTATTATAGTGAGAAATAAGTAAAGAAGTGAATCAATTTTATTTGTGGTCTTGTGTAACACAAGCATTGTATACGAGCCAGATTCTATGAAGGAGAATCAGGCAGGTTCTAGACATTATGAAAATATAAAAGGTGCCAGTCAGATTCTGGAATTGTGAAAAAATATAAAAGGTGCCAGTCAGATTTTGGACTTTTGGAAAAATGTAAAAGCACCAGTCAAATTCTAGACTTTGAAAAATGTAGAGGTGCTAGTCAGATTCTGGACTTTGGATGAAAGTAAATGTGTCAGTCAGGTTCTGGACTTTGATAAAAGTGGATGTCTGCTAAGATTTTAAGTTTCAACAAAGAAATTATTAGTTAACTATTGGGCTTTCAGAACAGAGGTCAGTTAAATCTCAATTTTTTGTACAAGGAAAGGCATGAGAACTTTGGAAATAGAGTAGGAACACGAGTCCATGAGGCACGCTAGGCATAAGAGCGTATGAATGAATAAACACAAGGTCTACAAAATGTGGCATGTATAAGACTCATATGATAAGTCAAACATGCAAGGGTATAAGATGAGAATATAACATAGGCATGTGAAATGACATGAATTCTCGCAAGATCCAACTAAAATGAGAGGTAAGGTTTAAGGGTCATGTGAGGAAATAAGCACGTGGGCCTTATGTTGTGAAACATGAGATTTGTGAGACGTAACAAGCATAAGATTTGATGAATAAAATGCATGAAGCTTATGAATAAGCATATGTTGGCCTATTATGGCTTAGGATGAACATAAATACGTGTAAAATGAATAGGCATTATAACTTCTAAATGAGCTAACACAAAAGCCTACGAGATGAAATAGGCACTAAGACCTTTGAGATGAAGCACACGTAGAGACCTATAAGATGAACTTATGTAAGGGATTCGTTGGTAAGCGAGTAAGAATAGATGTGTTATCCTATGAGGTCCAACGAGCTTAGGAGTCCATAAGAGTAGAATCTATTTAGGCATGAAGGATTGCACGATAAGCAAGAGATAGATTTTTGAAAGCAATAGGCATGAAAGCCTATAAGTGGGTAGGTAGGAGTCTATGAGATGCCACGAGAACTTGAGATCTACGTAGAAACCTATGAGATGAACTTATGTGAGGGATTAGTTGGTAAGCGAGTGAGGCTTATAAGAATAAGCATGCTAACCTATGAGGTAAGATAAGTACAACAAGCTTACGAGGTACATAAATATGAAGGTCAAAGGAATGTAATAAGCATAGAACCTATGTAGACACGAAGGCTTGCACGATAGGCAAGAGGTGGATTTTTGAAAGCAACAAGCATGAAAGCCTATAAGGTGAGTAGGTAAAAGTCTATCAGATGTCGTGAACATAGAGACCTATTAGATTAAGAAAGCATGAGAACCTATGAGCTCTATGTAGAAGCATAAAGTTTGTAAGATGAAGAAGGTCTAGAGACCTATGGATTAAAGTAAGCATGAGGATTTGAAGTTAGAGCCTATGAGATTATATAGGTATGCGGTCCTCTTAGGTGAAAAAGTGCAGGCATGATGGCTTATGAGATACAACAAGCATGAAGCTATGAGGTAAGTACCTGTAGAAACTTATGAGTTGTAGCGAGCATGAAGGTTTATGAAGAAAGCACGATATCTTATGAGACATAATAATAAGGGCCTATGAGGTGAGTAGATGTGAGGCATATCAAGTGGTGTAAGTACAAAAGTTATTAGAACAAGCATGCTAACCTATGGGGTGTGCAATCTTAGAAGTGCATAAGCATGGAAGCCTAATTAGGCATGAGTCCTAAGTGTGTGCAAAACAGCCTACGAGAGAATGTATGGACTTATCAGAATAGAAACTATATATGAAAACCTATAAAATGTGTAAGTACAAAAGCCTGTAAGATGAAGAAGGCATGAGAACCTATAAGATAAAGCAAGCATAAGAGCTTTGAGATTAGCTGACTTCAGAGCATGCAAGATAAGTCAGGTTCATGGGTTCGTGAAATAAAATAGCCATGAGACCTATGAAAAGGGTAGGTATAGAAGTATGTGAGATGAAGAACGTACAAGAACCTGTAAGAAGAAGCAAGTACAAGAACTCATAAGATAAGATAGGCACATGGGATCTATCCGAGATGAAGAATGTACAAGAATTTATGCAAAAAAACAAGCATAAGAGCTTGAGATTAGTTGACATCAAAGCTTATAAAATGAGATAGGCTCATAAGCCCGTCAAATGAGATAGTCATGTAATCTACGAAATGGATGTGTATAGAAGTGTATGAGATGAAGAATGCGTAAGAACCTATGAGAAGAAGCAAGTACAAGAGCTTAATATTAGTTGACATAAGAGCTCATAAGGCACATAGGCTCGTGAAATGAGATAGCCTTAGGACCTATGAGATGTATGTATAGAAGTCTGTGAAATGAAGAATGCCCAATAACCTATAAGAAGAAACAAATACAAAAGCTTGAGATTAGTTGACATCAGAGCTCACAAGAAGAGATAGATATATGGACCCGTGAAGTAAGATAGTCATGAATCTATGAAATAGAAGAAGTAATTACATAAGCTTGAGATTAGTTAGCATCAGAACTAATAAGGTGAGATAGGCACATGGGCCTATGAAATGAGATAGGCTTAAGACCTATAAGATAGGTTTGTACCGAAGTCTGGGAATAAAAATGTACAAGAACCTCTAAGAAGAATCAAGCACCACAACTTATGATTAGTTAACATCAGAGCTCATAAAATGAGATACATGGACCTGTGAAATGCAATACCCATGGATCTATGAGATGGGTATGTATAGAAATCTGTGAGATAAAGAATGCACAAGAACCTATGAGAATAAGCAAATATAGGAGCTTGAGATTAGTTGTCATCATAACTAATAAGATGAGATACGCACACGGGCCCGTGAAATGCGGTAACTATGGAACCTATGAGGTATGCAGGTATAGAAAGTCTATCAGATAAAGAATGCATAAGAACCTATGCGAAGAAGTAAGCACATGGGCATAGGGACTTGAACAACATGAACAAAGGCTTATAAGATGCGACTAGTAGGAAGATCTTTAAACCAGGAGTCATTGGTGTGCTCGATCAGAAGTAGCCATAAGGACTTGAACAACAAGAAACCTTATAATATGCAACAAGTGTGAGTTTATGAAATGAATGAAGGTAGAACTATAGGTGGCTCAGAGATTAAGATCATCTAAGCAATATGAAAGACAATCCTAGCTGAGTTAATTGATGCATGATGATGTTAATGGAGCAAGATGTCAAGATGATGCGAAACAAATTATTTTTATTTTGAAATATTTTGAAACTTATCATCTTTACAAAGTCACACACTCTTTGAATAAAATATGAGCAATCAAGATGATATGCAAAAATGATGCAAAACAAATTATTTTCATTTTTAAATAATTTGAAGCCTATCATCCTTACAAAGTCACTCCCCTTCTGAATTAAATATTAACAATGACTCATGGTTTTTTGCTTGACTTGTGACTTAAGACTTGGTCAATGTGCTTTCAGATTAGCTTCTCCTAAGATTATGTGAGCTACTATTAAGGGGTGGGCAAAAAATTTGAATTTATCGATCCAATCTATAACCATAACAAACTGGATTTAAAAATTCATATTTTTAAAATAACCAAATACTCTATCCATCATTTTTTATTGTCCAAATATAAATTGGATTTTATTTAACAAAACTAGATTTAATTTATCAAAATTCAGTTTTGTTCTTTGCATGTATAACATTTCATATTTGGTGTCCAATTCTTAAAATTGTAGGTTCTAGATTATTTTATTTCTCACCTTCTCGCAAGCGTTTAATCTTAATTAATAAATTATCCGCTTAGCAAAGACTATTAATTTGTTTGATAGTTAAAAATTGTTGAGTTTTGCAGCATGTATCCAAAACTTTCCATAACAACGACGGGTCTAGACACAATAATAGTTACTCATTTAAATAAATGAAAATAAATAAATTATACTAAAAATACTAATAATAATAAATTAATTTAATAAAAAATATATTTTATAATTATTTTTAATAAAATAATAATTTTACTATTGGATATAATTTTAATAAATCAGCCTATTTCTTCTTTTTTTTATCTTCATTTCTTTCTCCTAATTATTTTAGTTTTAAAATACATCTATCTAAACACTTTTTAAAAATTATTTTATCTCTATAAAATTAATTAATGCTTACTTTATTTTTTATAAAAAATTATTCAATATGTAAATTTATAAATAATTTAAAATCAAATTTAAAATCAGTTTTAAAGTAAATCTAAATTTTAAAACCAGTTTCAAACTAATTTAAAAAAATAAAAAATAATTGGTTTAAAATCCAATCTATATAATTAGATTTAGATAGATTTTATGCAAATCCAATCCATGCTCACCCCTAGTTAAAGTATCTATTGTATTCATATTTTTAATTTTTTTTTTTTTTGCTATTAAACGGGGTTTAAAAACCCAAAACAAACAACAACTTAGGAGAGCAGCCTTGGCTGCAACACTCCAAGAGAGTCAAGATGTAAAAAAAGGTTCTAAATGCTCATGAGCCTTATAAAAAATATAACAATCCAATCCTATCTCAGAACCACTCTTAGCAAACCAATCAGCACTATGGTTTGCTTCTCTCCAGACATGCTGGACTCTAACAAACTTAATCTTACTAATCAAATTTCTTATTTTACTAAGAATAGAGAAATAAAGATGTCTATAGTCTTGAACATTTAAAATAAGAGAGATGGCTTCTTTGGAGTCACACTTAATCCATATAGGATGGATATTTTTGGATATCATAAGCTGGAGACCCCAAAAAATACCCCAAAGCTCAGCCAAAACAGGAGTACAAAAATCTAAAGACTTGTAAAAACCGTTTATAAATCTACCTTTGCCATCATGAATTAGGCCTCCACAGCTAGCTAACCCCATAGATTGAGAAACAACACCATCTACATTAAGCTTGAGCTGCTCATCAAGAGGTGGTTGCCACTTAACAAGACTATATCTACTCTAAATGGCAAAAATTTTTCTCTGATTATCCCTGTCACAGAAAATGAAATAATCAAAATCAAGCAGAATTTTATGAAGAAGAGCTACATCAGACAGAGGGTTGTTTTGGAAAAAAAAAAAAAAACACAATTTCTATTCCTCCACAAGTTCCAAACAACAACACCAAAAAGTTTATTCCAAATAGTGTACAAAAGGAAGTTCAATTTAGATAAATTATAAGTCAGCCAATTAAAAAGACCAAGACTAAAAAAAGGGACCAATTATTAGGGGGAAGGATTTTTTTTCCAAATAGCTGTCACCGCCCAGCAATCACAGAGAACATGAATAACATCTGAAACAAATAGAAGAATCAGTCATATTACGATTAGCTCTTTCAACATTAGTTAACAACCTGCCATGAGCAATTTTCCATAAAAAAAGTGGAAATCCTGGGAGGGCCATCCCAATTCCAAACCAGATTAAATAAATTAGAATTTCCAGAACAAGCAGACTTAGAATTGGAGATTAAATTGTAAGCAGATTTTATAGAAAAGTGTCCATCATTAGAAAACTTCCAAAACATCCTATCCTGACCACTAGATATAACAGGCAGATTGATCTTAGATATCAACTCACAATACTAAGCAAGAAGACAATTCCTAATTTTAGACCAATCCCATTCTCCCTGAACAGCAAAAAGGGCAACTGGATCATTTAATTCATTATCAGGAATGTCTTTAATAGCATAACTTAATAGATTATGATTAGGCAAAATCCAATTATCCTTCCAAAACTTGATAGTCAAACCATCACCTAAAATCCAATCTAACCCATTATAAAAACAGTCCCAAACTGACACCATGCTCTTCCACAGAGGGGAGGATTTTTGGTTAATACATAAGGAAGGATCTTTTCCAATGGAGAATTTATACTTACTACTAATGACTCTAGCCCACAACTCACCAGGAGTATTAATAAACCTCTAACAAAGTTTCATAATAGAGGCCTGATTCACAAGGTTAATATTTCTAAAACCTAAGCCTCCTTCATTTTTGGACTTACAAATATTCTCCCAACTAATCAAACGACATTTTTTTACCATTAAGAGACCCCCAAATAAACTTTTTATAGATAGTATTAATTTCTTTACAAATAAGTTTTGGAATAATCATGAATTACATAAAATAATTAGGGATGTTCATTATGCAAGATTGAGCCAGAGTCACTCTACTAGCAAAAGAGAGAGACTTCGATGAGGATTTCCCTAAGCCTCTTGAATTTCAGACGTACTAGGACTAGGACGTATCTCGAGTTACAAAACTCAAAAAATGGGTGATTCAAAAACGAGAGGAATATTTACGTTGTGAACCTTAATTTTGACTCAAGAATCACTTAATTTGGATTTGTATAACGGAAGATATGGATAAAAATTATTCTGGGCTTAATTTGGGGTTTGTTTGGAAGAGAATGCTATGAACCTTAAAATTCAGAATTGGAAAAAAAATAAAAATTGAAATTCATACCTTGTAAAGAGAATAAAAGGAAGGAAATATGATAGGAAAGGCGCTACAAATCAGGATGTTTGATAAGCCAACAAGATCGCCACAAGAACAGATGAATTCTTGATAAGATCGGAGGTTGCAAGGAAGAACCCTAGCAGAGAATAATTCTCACTATAATATGATTTCAATCATCTATATTCTCAAAGTGATTTCCAAGTGTTTTAGTACAATTCAGTTTTGGAGTTTGTCCACATGGACTCGACATATAAAAACAAAAACTAATCCCTTTAGCACAAACATGATGTATATGTTCTAGTGGTTAAGCGAGCATATTACATCCTAAGGTGCAAGGGTTCAAATCCTATAATAGACAATAAAGCATAATAACATGTTTTTTACATAAAGTACCAAAATAAATAAAAAGTCTTCCAAAATGAATAAAAAGTCTTCAAAATTCAGATTGAAACTTTGGACTCTTCCTTCATTGTAAGTGGGCTATGCATGTCTACACTTTAGAATTCAAGTGTTGGACTTCATCTGGGTGTTGGGCCTCACATTGGGGTTAGGCTTCTAGCATGGTGCTCAGCATGTGTTGTAGAGCTTCTTGGGCCTTCCTTGATCTAACTCTTGTCATGGGCCCTCCTAAGCCTTGTAATGGATCTTGGACTGCTTGGACCTGAGGTTGGTCTTGGACTTGGGTTGGTCCTGGGTTTCACTCCTTATGTCCACATCATTAATGATAACATACACCAGTCCACCGGTTAGCATGATATTATCAGGGTTAACCCCTCACGGTTTTGTTTCTCCCAGATATGACACACTAGGAAAAGGTCTCATGCTAGAAGGAAGGACGCCACAGCTATTTAAAGACTGATAAGTCACTCCCCCCAACCGATGTGGGACTCATCAGACTTTATATTCCAATTAGAGAGTTTCTTTCGAATTTTGTCGATTAGAAAAGCAAACTCATGTCTAGAGGGGTTGAGATGACTAATGGGAATACCTAGATATTTACCAAAATGAATGGACTTTTTGAAACCTAAGGTAAGACTAATATCCTACATTAAAGGAGAAGGACATTTTTTTGAAAAATAAATAGAAGACTTATTTTTATTAATAGATAAACCAGAGGCTAAACAAAAAAAAAATAACACAAAATTAATAATCTCAGCATGATGATTATCAGCTTTAGCAACTAAAATAATATCATCAGCAAAAAAAAGATGAGTTATTTTAGGGCCAACAGAACTGAAAGAAAAAGGAGTCCAGACATAATCATTCACCCTATCCTGAATTAAATAGGCAAGTTTCTCAGTACACATCACAAAGATATAAGGAGAAATAGGATCACCCTGCCTAATTCCCCTACTACGCTTAAAACTAGAAGTTTTGTCATTATTCCAATTAATAGACATGGAAGAAGTGGAAATACACTTATTAATAAGATCTGCAGTCTTATTATTAAAACCAAAATCTTAAAGAATATTAGAAATGAAACTCCATTTTATTTTATCATAGGCCTTTTCAAGATCAATCTTAATAATCATAAAATCATTCTTATTTTTCATTTTTTCAAAAGAGTGAACAAGTTCCTGCAAAATTAGGGTGTTGTCAATACCTTGCCTTCCAGGAATAAAACTAGTTTGATTAGCAGAGATAAGGAAAGGTAGGAATCCGCTGATTCTATTATCCAAAATTTTAGTTATAATTTTATAACTAACATTACATAAAGCAATAGGCCTAAAATAATTCAAACTTTCAGGGCTATTTTTTTTTAGGAATCAAAGTAATAACATTATCATTAACAACGACAATATCTTGAGGATTTAAAAACATATCAAAAACAAATCTGAAAATAAAATGAGCTAAGAAATTCCATTGATTTTTGTAAAACAAAGCATGGAGCCTATCAGGGCCAGGAGATTTGAAATCTCCTATGCTAAACAAGGTAGATTTTACTTCTTCTAAAGTTAACTTAGCCTCAATAATGGTTCTATCAGAATTCCTAAGCGAGGGAAATTTAGAAACATTGGTCAGAATAATATGAGCAACATTAGGATCAGTGTAAATATCTTTAAAGTAACTCACAGTCAGGTGTTAAAGTTTTAGAGAATCGTATTCCCAATTATTATCTTTATTTCTAAGAGCCTCAATTCTATTTTGTTGCCTACAGATAATTACAGCCTTATGGAAAAAGCTATTATTTCTGTCACCTAGTTTAATCTAGCTAGATTTGTAATGGTGAAACCAAAAGGTTTCTTCATAATTCAGAATTTTCTGATAATGCATCCACAGAGAAGTCATGAGATTACAGAGGAAAGGATTGTCTTCTTTTTCTAATTTGCAAGATATTCCTCTAATCCTATTAAGAAGCCTTTTTTTTTTAATTAAAGATATTGCCAAAAACATTGAAATTCTAGTCAATTATATTATTTTTAAATCTAATCACATTATCAGTCTAAGAGCTGGACTCCAACCAGGAGTTCTGAACTTCAGTGCTAAAATCATCATGACACAGCCAAGGGGCTAGAAATTTAAAGTTCTTAGGGAGGGTTCTAGGGATATTCTCTCCTCTAACTTTTAACCATAGACCAGCATGATTAGATTTTAATATAGGTATATGGATAATTAAACTATTATAGAAAAGGGCTCTTTATTGGTCATTAACAGTAACTGTATCAATTCTCTCTTTAATCTGTCCTCTTTGCCAAGTGAAGGGATTACCCTTAAATCCTAAATCCTGAAGACCACAGGTATTAAGACAGTCAGCAAATTGGTTCATTAGTGCTAGGTTGACAGGTCTACCCCCAGATTTTTCATTTTCAAACAAGACAGAGTTAAAATCCCTAGCAACCACCCAGGGATCATTTATTGATAAACTAAAATCAGTCAAAGACTTCCAAACTTCAGCTCTCAGTCCTTCTTGAAGGCTAGCATAGACAGAGGAAAGCACCCAATCTCTCTGACCATTACTAACTCTGAGATGAATAAAATATTTATTTTTCCATATAATACTTGAACTTTCTTAGAGTTCCAACAACACCAGATTCCCCCAGAGAATCCCATAGCATCCATCTTAACATGACCATCTAGGTGAATTTTATTAAGAACTAAATCAGCTTTGTCAGCACTTATCCTAGGTTCAAACAGGGAAATAAAATCTAGACTGTAGATTTTTACAAGATCATTTATGAGTCTGGAAAAAGTCCTACCCCCTGCCCCCTACAATTCCAGAAGAAACAATTCATAAAATTAAAATAACAGTTTAGAAGCATCCTCGGGATGCTAGGATAACTCCAAAGTTTTACCTCTAATATGGTTATCTTCAATGATTTCATTTTCACTGATATTCTTATCTGACAACATTACTAATGGTATATCAGGTGGCTTATCAGTGGGACGATGACCCAATGTCTCAGGATTCATACCTATAAGATATAAGATGTTATGACCCACTGTATTATTATTTAGCAGGCTTTTATGCAGCTTGACATTAACCTAAGAGTATCCTTACTATCCAAATCAAATTTGTTATTAGGGATAACTTGATCAGTCTTGATATCATTAGGATTTTTAGTTTGAAAAGTGCTAACTTTCTCTTTTCCCCCTTTAGTATGTTTTGTTAAAGACTTGGCCTTGAAATTTTTCTTTAAGTTCTCACCAAGTTTAGGGTTAAGACTTTTATTAACCCGTTTATTAGAAACAGAATCCCTGATTTTCACAAAATTAATCTTACTAGATTCTGAAATTTTATTATCAACAGATTCTAATTCTTCAGTTTCCTCATGAATAGCATCCCTAAGTATATCAAATCTAGATCTAACAGTTAGATCCCTAAATTTCCCATTTTTAAGGAAATTTCCTGAAGTTGGAAGGTAGTTAGTTTTTTTCCCTAAACTGTTTTTTGGCTAACATCCAAGGCCCAAATTGATCAACTATCTGTCCACATAAGATTTCTGAGAATCTACAACCATATCCTTGTTTATGCTAGAATCATCAAGACCCTCTCCCATCCTATTAGTGACATTCCTATTAAGGGAAACCTCCTGATCCATGGTGAATTGACTATCTTGAAGGGTGGTTCCACACTGCTCTTGCATATGGCCATATTTCCCACATTTGAAACATATTAAGTGTAAATTCTCATATTCTACTTTGAATTCTTGACCTAAAGCTTTGAAAGCAGGGACTAATTGTTTCCTAAGGTCAATTTTAATACAAATTCTAGCAAATTTACCCCTAGATAGCAGGGAAGTATAGGGATCCACTTTCAACATTGATCCCAGACAAGCTCCAACTTGCCACAGAAACTTATTATTATACAATTCAACGGGTAAGTCATGAATATGAACCCACACAACTATTTTCTTTATATTATAGTCCTTAGTCCAGAATAGAGGCCTCCACCTCTGAATCAGAAGATAATGGTCCAAGATTAACCAAGGACCCTCAGAGAGCATATTTGTAATCTTCCATATTCTCAAATTTAACTAAAAAGAAACCATTGTTTAAATCAAGGACTTTTAATGAACCATGTTTACCCCAAATAGAACTAAGTCTCTGGTTTACATAGCTAAAGCTCACTGATTTTCTTGAAAGCTTAACAATAAGGGTGAACTTCCAAGGAGAGCACCAACGCTCATAATCTTCAAGGGGAATTTTAATACTAGGGCAAAGATTTTGGTCCTCACTTCCTATTACATCAGATTCATCATTTTCAGAATGTATATTAAAATCTTCTAGAACTAACTTGATGATTTCCTCATCATTTAGAACTAAATCCAGATTCATCAACTCCAGGACTTTATCTTTATATGACAAAGGTACAGAAACATTAGGGTTAGAAAACACCTGAGATTGAATCGGGTTTGGTGAACGCAAGTCTTCATGCATGAGTTCCTCTTGCTCCTCAGAGACTGCCTCAAACCCCATCTTAGCCTTTTTCGTACTTCGATCTATCAGATCTAACTCTTCTTTAGACCATTTTTCTGCTTCATGACGGTCCATCCCTTCTCGATCCTCTTGACCAAAGATTTGAACTTAGAACCTTCCGCTTTCTATCCTTTGTCTCACACTTTGTCTCTTAGTAGGACACAAGGACGCAGACTAGCTAGGGCAAGAACCCTAGCAATGCCTCTTTTCCCCTCTTCATGAAAAGAAAGATAACTATCTTGGACCAATATATTTTTAGTCTTTTCGCACTTATCCTAATTTTTAAATTGCATAGGCCTCTTTTATTGTATTCATATTTTATTTATGCTTAACAAATATATATATGTATATGTATATGTATATAATGTTATATTATTTATTATAAAATAATTTTTTTAAAATAATAGTAATAATAATATAAAAAAATTATAGTATATTTTTACTATATGTAAAAACGGTTTAAAACCAAATCCAAAATTTAAAACCAAATTTAAACCGATTTTAGAAAAATTAAAATAGATTAATTTATAATCCAATCCATATAAGTGGATTATAAATGGATCTAGATTATTTTTTTTGAAAATCTAATCGATGAACACCCCTAGCTACTATGATGATATGCTTATTTTGTCATGTTGTATTTATCAAGAACTTAATGAACTTCCTATGACTTAAGACAAATCAAAATAATTGCAACATTTTTTTTATGGACACATGTTTCCCTTCAATATATGTTTGTCAAAATGTAAAATAAATTAATGGTAGAACAAAGAAATCAACAATTTATATAAGAGCAATGAAACATATTGCAAGAAGGGTAATGTATGGTGGGTGAGAGTGAAATGCATATAATTTGAAGTAGATGGAATCTGATTACAATGATACTGGGGTAGTGTTATTTTTTTTTTTTAATGAACAATGCTAGTAGCACGTCAGTAACATTGACCACTCTCATTAACATGCTTCTGAATAGGTTGATTAAGCTTGAAGTTTTAAATACATCAATTATCTTAGTTTGAAGTCTTGCATATGTTGATTGTTTCAATAATATTAGGCATACTGATTATCTTTCTTTTACCCTAGCTTGCATTCATGTTAACTTAAATTCATCAATTGCCCCAGTTTGAAACCTTGGAACACCATTTACTCCAATTTAGGGTCTAAAACTTATTGATTGCCCATGTTTAAATCTATGTCACGCCATTTGCCCCGGTTGAAGAATTTAGACTAATCAATTGTCCCAACTTGAGCTCTTATTGCGCTTTTCATCAATATTTATGATTCTTTTTGGTCAAAATTTTTTATTCCGTGAAACATTTTGCCCAAGTCTATATTCTTGCCACTTCATTTTTTCTAACTTAAATTTATCAATTGTTGTCATTTTAAAGCTTTGATACCTTTTATTCTAATTTATGATCTATATCAATTTCCCTTATTTGAATCTATGTCATGCCATTTGCCCTAGTTAAAAATTTTCAACACACCAACTGTCCCAACTTGAACTCTTATTGTGCCTTTCAGTGACATTTATGATTCCTTTTGACAATTTTTTGTTGCATATTTTTCAACTTGTGAAACTTTTCTCTTCTTTCTTTTCTCTTTTTTTTGTTGTATTTTTCAAATCTAACAATCAAATCTTTCTTTTTTCTAACTTTTGCCTAGGTTGTTCTTTTGAGTTTTCAACCTAGCGGATACTTTTTTCTTTTTCTTTCTCCTTTTTTTTCTTATCTTTCCAAACCTGGTAGTCATTTTTTCCTCACTTTTGCCTAGATTGTTCTTTTGAGTTTTCAACCTAGCAGACAACTTTTTTTTTTTTTTTTGGTATTTTTCAAACCAAATCTCTCTTTTTTCTTTTGCCCATCCTTTTCTTTTTTTTTTTTGTTTTTTTTTGTGTCATTATTTTCTTTTGGAAGAGATCTCAACCATCATATTTGGTAGAAGTAAAGTCTCATCAAGAAATCCTTATGGCGTAATGTATTCGACCTTTGATGTCTAAGTGGGGTCTAATTCATGAATATGATCACATTCTTCACTCTCAAACATGTTTCCATTTGTACTCTTAAAAATAAAGTTTTGTCGCCTTTCGTAAGGAAAATTATTTTAATTCCACACAAAGTTGCCCCATTACACTTATTCTTCTTTGATGCAAACCTCTTTCTTTCTCCCAAAATAATTGTCCCAATTGTAATCCAATTTCTGTGACTATTAATTACACCGATATTCATATATCAAGATAAAGCTCCAAATACATGCATTTTTCTCATTTACTTGAATAATGAGACAATCAAAGTTACTTGGTATGATATTACCATTATTGCATTGTTTGGACTTAGAAAAAAGAGGATGAATGAAGGATATTGAAATATGTCAAGGGATAATGGGTAAGGAAATAAAGTTCAAAATGTATTTTAACATTCATACAAAAAGGAAACATGTTAGTTCAAATTTCAAAAAGGGGATACCCTAAAGCCTTAGGAAAAGCACTAGAATTATTGTAAAATTATTTTGAACTTGAATTAAAAATCAAAGGAAGATTGATGGTTTCTCAATATTTGAATTTTTATTTGGCAAACAAGCATAGAAAAATGTCTTCCTTGGAGTATAGACATTCCATTTTGGAACTCAGCTCAAATTAATGAAGTAAAGTTGAATAGGCATTGGAAAGATATCTAAGAAGAACCAATTTACTCTCTTTCTTTAGAGATCGCTGTGATAAAATTATGGTCATTTTTACCTTCGATTCATTGATATCCCCCTTCATCTCTTGATTATGGTATTCTAACTCATTGATCATGTCCAATGTGCAACGTAAGGATGTAAGACTTAAAATTGATTTTTTATATATATATATTTTACAAAAGATAGGAATTGGTGGTGAAAAGACTTATTTGTTTATTTTTTATTTAAAGAAGTTCTCCAAATTCTAACACTAGAAGTATGCTTCCTCTTAAGTCAGAAAGTGGTTGGCTCTTATTCTAAAGGAGCATTCACTCCTCAATAGATGAGGTCTATCTACTAGCACTGTGTAGAACA
Organism: Abrus pulchellus subsp. cantoniensis; assembly: GCA_024086825.1. NCBI lineage: Eukaryota > Viridiplantae > Streptophyta > Magnoliopsida > Fabales > Fabaceae > Abrus > Abrus pulchellus. Next base: position 22,809,339 of record CM044056.1, read on the forward strand.
TCATATATTTTCCATCAAAAGACTATTATTCATCAATGAATATTATTTAAATCAAGCTCAATAATGAGCAAATACAATCTTGATATTTCTCATTTGCTAGTATAACATTGAACAACTTTAAATATTCTTACTCTAAAAGTAAATTTTAAAAAGTAATTAAAAATAAGAAAAATGCAGCTTAGTATGCTTCTAAAATGTTATGTGAATACACATTATTTTGAAAAATGAACATATGGATAAATGCATGAATTATTTTTGAAAAAGTGAATGCATTGATTACTTTTGGAATATGTGAATGCAGGGATCATTTTATTTTTGTTTTACAAGTGAATGCATGAATCATTTTTTTTGTATATGCAACTGCATGAATCATTTTTTTTTTGTATATGTGAATGGATGAATATTTTTTGTTATACAAAACGTATAGGATGAATAATTATGAATGAGATTTTAAACAAATGAAGGAACATGATAAATTTTGTAAAGGAAACATATTTTATTTTTATTCATTTTGATTCTTCTACATTTCTATGGTTAAGACTTTAATTTTTGGAGTTCACTATGTCCTTTTGTTGGTGTATGGTTTCATGGATAGATCTAGATTCCTATGGTCTTTTATGGCTCCCAGATTGCCCCTATTAAATAATAAGCACCTAGCTCATGACTTAGTCATAAGTAGGGACGTGCCCTCTTAATATGAGTAAGTCAATGTACTAGTAACAATCTGAGTGGTAGCTTAACAACTACCAAGTGGGCATAAAGCTCCTCAATAGTAGTTGTTAAGGCACCTTCTACTCATAGGCTCACATAGACTTGGGTATAAAGCCCAAATGTGTGTGAGGTAAGTGTTAGTGATGTGTGTGCATGGAGCATACAATTCTTTACCCTATTAACTACCTATATAACACAAACTAACAAATATCAAAAAAGATATAAGAGTCATCTACCCTAAGATTCATAATATAGCAAGAGAAATAATAGTAAGAAGATATTTACAAAAATAAACTAAACAATAAATAAAATAAAAGAAATATACAAACAAGATGATGAGTGAAATAAATAAATAAAAATTAAAATTATTGCACACTTAATTAGATTAGGCTTAACTCTCAAAAATATACTGAAGTTGCCATCTGTCGCAACCGAGGCCATGACGGGATGGCTATGACAAGGAGTCGCCACCAAAGTTTATTAAAGAAAACGTTAGAAAAAAACTTTTGAAAAAAAATCTTCGAAACCAGATTTGGGATCGGGAGTCATTTACATGTAAGGAAGGTATTAATACATTACAACGTCTGCTAGTTAAAACGGTTACCTTCTAATTAATTGTGCAATATTTTATTTTAACTTTAAAAATATTTATTTCACTCTAAAAGAAATCAATTAATTTTTTTTACTATTTTCAAATTTGTTATTACTTTTTTAGGTTTATTTCTAATTTTTACATTTTATTTTTAAAGATTATAATTTTTTTAAAAATAAGGAAACACAATAAAAATTATTTTAATTAAAGGAATGGGTTATTTGTAAAAATATTATTCTTTTTTTCATTTTTTGTATTAAAGAAATATATAGTAAAAAAACTTATTTTTTATTTTCTATTTTTTTTATAAAATAAAAATTTTGTTTTTTTAATTTTTATAAAGAAAATATGATAGAAATTAATCTTAATTTAAAACAATTTTTAAAATATTTTGAACCTGAAAAAAATTTAAAAAAATATTAGACTTAACAGGCCAGGTTCCCGCTCCTACGTATCCTCCGTGTGTAACGTAGGAATCAAAGCTGTCACGTATTTCTTTTTTAAAAATTTTATTTTGGATAAGTTTCAAAGATTTTCTCTCTTTTTTTCTTTTTTTGAAAAAGATTAATTTTTTTATTATTATTTTTAAGTAAATCCACTCCTGCACAGGGTTCAAGTTAGCACACGGCTACTCGATAAACTCTTACGATCTAAACAACGTTGAAGGTGGATCTACCACTCTATCAAAATTGTTTTCCTGTTGTGTGGATTTAAAATGTTTTTTAATATTAATTTTTATTTTTTAAGAAATAAATCCATCCTTTTTTGTTTAGAACACAAAAAAAACATACATATACCTTGATGAAAAAAATGAACAAAAGAAATGATTTTAGCATTAAGAAAGGTTGAGTTTTTAAGATTTGCAAAAAGATGTCTTTTAAGATTAGAAAATGTTAGCTTTTTTTTTCTAGGGTTTGCAAATGGAACTTTTAGGGTTAAAAGAACATTAGGGTTTTTAAGTTTGCAAAAAAAAAAAAAAAAGAAAAAGGGTTTATCATTGAAAACATGTTTTTGGAGAAAAATTATTCTTTAGGGTTTTGCAAAAGACATGATTTTTGAGGTAGAAAAAAATTAGGCTTTTAGTTTTTTTTCTATCTTTATTTTTTTTATAAAACGAACAAATTTTCCATGTTAGAAAAATAATTAGGATTCACAAAAAGGAAAATTTTAGAGTTAAAAAGAAAATTATCAATTTTGTAAGTTCATAAGAAAAGAAAAAGTTTTTAGGTTAGATAAACTAGGGTTTACAAAAGGACAAAATTTCAATATAGACAAAAGAAAAAACACACAAAGATATGATGAATGAAAGAAAAAAAAAGAACAACAAAAGAAAAAGGAAATAGTAGTTCTTACTGAAAGATAAAGAGAAGTAGATAATATTTTTGTTGACTCATTTGTGATTATTTAGAGTTTTTGAGTAGACTTTTCCTTCAACCTTTTAGATATGTTCTTTCTAATTGATCTATAGGACTATGTTTTATCTCTTAGTTGATTTTATTTTATCTCTTTCCTCTTTCTTTTTGTTTTTCGAGCTCTCTCTCTTGAATCTCCTCTTTCTCTTTGTTTCTCAAACTCTCTCTCTAATTCTCTCTCTTTTTCTCTCTGTAAAATAGAAGGTGTCCACCTCAAAGTCCCCCTCTCTAAAGACCTAAGCTTCCTATTTATAGCATTTTTTAAAACTCTAGATCCTAATAAAGGCTCCCTTATTTTTTGATGACTAGCAATCAATTTTTTTTTCTCATCCATTCTCCTAAAAATCTACTAACTACTTTGACCATTTCTAAATCTTATTTTACATTTAAAAATTTAAAATTTGAATTTAAATTTTAAATTAGTTTTTTTTATCTATTTTCTTAACCTCTTAAAAACACAAATTATTATATTTAATTTTTGTTTTGAAATTTATTTTTGACAAGGACTCAGATAAAATTGGGTATTCACAAAGATGGGATACATTCCTTCATTCTCTTTATTCTTAATGGGAGAACCTATTCATTTTTTAACACAGAGTGAGCTCAGCTCAGCAAATGTATATTCAGAGAACACAAAGATAGTGATGATAATACCTTGGGAGTGTGAAGGCGACGTCAATGGTGCAAATGCTAGTTCAAATCCATCTCAGAACACAATGAACAGATAGAATTTTGGGAGTACAAAGTGAGCATGAGGACAGGGATGACGAGGTTTTGGGGCTAGGGTTCAATTTGAAATACAACTTTAGAGAGCTGTTAAGCAAAAACTACTCTGTAATCAATACTTCTTAAAGCAGTTCAACGTGGCAATCGCTCTCTAAAGTTTTTGAAAGTGATTTCACATGTCAACCGCTCTCATAAATTGGAGGCTTCTGAGAGCGGTAACCACTCTTAAGTCTATATTAGATAGGGGTTATCCAGGAACCGCTTTGAAAAGCCTCCATTGAAGAATGATTTACCATTAATCGCTCTTATATTGTATTACACAAAGCAGTTTTTACTGACCGTTATTTAAGTTAGAACTTTAAAAGGTCATTTTCTGGCATAGTGTACAGCTACCAACTTGATAATTTGTATCTGAATGTGACTTTAAAAAGGAATTTTCAAGAAAATAATGCAAATTTACGTGAAATTTTTCTAATGAGTTCAAAATTCAAATAGTAACAGAAATAAAGGATATTACCTTTTTCCTTTCATATTATCGGCTAATTCCCTTATCCGTACTTTTTTATGATTGAATTTTATACTAACTAAAGTGTGTAAGAATTTGTCATTGGTGAACTTAAACTAGCATCGTATGGTCATATGGATAACAACGTGATTTTGCATTGAGTATATCTTCTGCAGTTTTGCATATTAAAACTATAAATATTTTAAATTCATTAATTTATGAAATATTTTAATTTTATTTAAAATATATTTTTTAATAATACCATTACAATGCCAAAAAGCAATAAAAGTCATGCTTTGCAAATGTAATGATTAATAGAGGCACCTAATATAAACATATTACTTTTTATGTTTTACCTTTTTGAGATTTCTCTGATATAATGAAATTAATTGATGGTCCAGATTTCGTAAGCTGTTATCCTAAATTATGGGTCTGTTTATTTTTAATTGAGTCTTCTACTAATCCACTCCTTATAACTGTTTGCATTAAGTTATATTTTTAGAGCTTTGCCATGGGAAAGGTATTTTGCTTTGCATTGATGGTACATGTGCAACTCCTTTGAATCAGAAGGCCCTTGCATAACTACAATTGTTGCATGTTATTGGAGTGATTTTTATTTCTTAATGTTACTTATTTGTGATTAAAGTAGCAATTTTACCACTCAAATAATAGTTGTAACACATAATAATAGAGGTGTTTTACCTTTATAAGTCTTCTTTAACTTTTTCTTTTTAGCAATATAGAGTTGTTCAAAATTCACTTTTACTGCTATTATCATATGGGGGATTGCAAATTGATCTAGACAATTGAATATTGATCAGATTGTACTTGGTTGATACAAAGCTAGATTAGTTAAAAAAAAATACACACATTGACTATGAGAAAACATTTACAATGGTGACAAAAATGAATATCGTAATAACTATCCTTTTAATTAAAACATAGTTTGATGTAAAAATTTGCATTCTTACAGTTTTTAGTTTTATACAACATAAAAATAGCCGGTAATATTACAGGTACACAAGTTTTTAAACCTGTGTACCATACCCAAGCTATGACCAATTAATGTAAGTTGCAATGGGCGGAGATTAATTAGCAATATTTGTATAGTTATCAGTATAATCGATATAGCATGTCAAATCAATTTCAACCTAATTATTTATTTATTTATTTATTATGTATAATGATTTATATTTATTAAGATCATTGTCGTGTTGTGGGTGAAAAAATAGCAGTTTTGAAATTTGAGTTTTAATTTAAAAAATTTATAATAATATTTCTGTGAGTGAGTTTGATATAAAAGTAATTTAATAATTAAAAATAATATAAAATTATTTAAAATAATTATTAATTTATCTTTTTTTTTTATTTCAAATATTATATTTTTACATGATATCTCATGTATTTTTGAAGCATTCGTAAGAGATGTGTGGATTGATTGTTTTATAAGAAATTAAAATGGAAAAGAATTAGGTAAAAAATAGTTGCTTTTAATTCAAAATAGTTATTAATAAAATATATATAGATAAGTGGAAATCACTTCGAACATAAAGTATTTTGACTGGATTGCAATACAAGTGTACTTGGAGAACAATATCCTATGATAAATATCAATTATTATCTTATTTAAGTGGCACTTCATCACATCAAATATTCAATCGTGTATTATATAACAAGTTAATGAATAAAAGCATTAAATTTATTCTCACATAGAAAATAATAAAGAACTAACTCAAAATTACAGAAAAATAAAAAGGAATTCCAAAAAGAATTTATAAGCTCAAACACTAACAACTTATAAAGAATAGCAGTGAGCTCCTAGGAGTGGAAAATTGCACTTGTAGATCAAATTTAACGTAAAATACACAGTGATCAATACGACCAAGAACATTAATGTCCTTTCAAAAGTTAGGTACAAGTAAGATTAAGAACATCAATACCTTTTTAACAACTAAGTACATGTTATAGAACATGGCATACATATTGAACATATGGATTAAAAAAGTTACCAATTAAAGAAATATGTTATTACTGTGCAAAAGAAATTGATTAAATACTATACTCACACAAATATTTTCTATCTATTATCTTGAAAACTATAAACTCATGGCATTTTTAAAATATGAGGATCCAACTTGGCATCGCACAAACACTAAGGAAGAAATTAAGTTCTTATGACTTTTTCGAGAAAGAAGTTGCTCCATTATGCTGGCCAACATAATGCTCGTAAACTCAAATATGTCTACTCTTTATCTCCAACTATCTCTGCAACAAAAACAATAAAGAAAAAGAAAGTTAATGTGCATTATTTTAGCAAATATATTTAAAATTATACAATAAAAAACATGATAAATAAAACTTGAGCATGCAGATAAAATATCAATTAATAAAGTAACAACTTATTATCTTATGTCATGAATAATTGAACTTAGTTTTAATTTATAAAATATTCTCTTTAATTTAATCTCATTAATATAATAAAATCTTTATTATTAATAATTACATATTTAGTTATAAAATTTATTAAATTATGTAACATTTTAATTTTAATTTAAAAACTATATTTTGTAATAATATCAGTGCAAGGAAAAAAAAACTTATTAGCATTAAATATATGATGGTTTATATCAATTTAAACACCGACTCCGATATTGTTTAACCATTTAAAATTAATATTATTAGGATAATTTCAATTTATCTTTGAAACAAATGAACATTAACTCAAAAACTAGTTAAAAGTATTTTATTAGCAAAAGAAATAGGCGCAATAATTGTTGTGTTACACGAGGTTTATACTAAACCATAGAAAAGGGCATCAGTACCTTTTTGATGGAATCAAGAAGGATAATTTGTGGGATGTGTGCGATTTGGCGACTAACAGCACTTTTCTCTCTTCGGCATTCTTTAAGTAAGAGGCGGCAACTCATAACCTCAAAGATCTTTAAGTTGGTAAGACGACTCATTCCTTCGGGCAGCGATGCCAATTCTCGGCAATATGAGATCTTGATATGGTGAAGCGATGAGAGGTTGCAAATACAATCTGGCAAAGCCTTTAGGTTTTTACACTCATAGAATGAAATTTGTCGTAGAGAAGGAAGGCAGTTGGTGTCGTCCTTAAACCCAGTCCCAAATTCCTTGAGTGTTTCATTTTCATACCATCTAATTTCAAGAAACTCGAGAGAAGTCAGATTTTGCATCCAACCCTTTGGTAACTTGTTAGGATCAGAAATCCTAAATCCTTCGAGTATAGAAAGAGGAGCAGCTGACGAAGATGAGTCAGCTGAACATGTTGACACTGTTGAGTTTAGTGTTGCTATTAATGGCTCTGCACTTGATCTAAGCCACTCTAAATCCTTAACTTTTGGAAAAGTTGGCATGCAAGTCAAATTTGGACAGAGAGAGACATCTAGATGAGAAAGACGAGGAAATGAAAGAGGTAAGGAGAGATTATGTGAATTCTCATTGATATCAACTCCCCGCCTCCGCCATCCCCTGAGATTAGAGCAAAACTCTAATTTGAGGCTCTCCAAAGAGGGGAAGAAGGTTACAGCAGAATCATCTTCATCAAGATCTATGTATTCCAATTCTTCAAGACTTTCTATCTCAAGTGACTTCAGTGACGGGAGACGTTCCAACGGTGGGAGACAGCGACAATTATCAAACTCGACGAGACTGATGTGAACAACATTTGTGAGAAGAGAAAGCCAAGTTGGGAAATGCACGCCTGGATAATAAATCACCTTCAATTGTTTCAGATTAAGATGAGGCTGAAGGTTTTCTAACAATTGGAAGCTGTCACTGTTACGGTTGTCTTCACCGTCACAGAAGTCATCATCAGGGGAACTCCAATTTAGTGTCAAGGACTGAAGAAACTTTTTTCCTTTTAAATTTACATCAAGTGATTCCAGAGCCACGTCTCTAACACGACGGAGATGCTTAATTCCTAATTTGCCTCTTAGGTTTAAGTCCTTCAATTCATTTAGTGTGCCACTTATTGTTTCTTGGCAATCTCTCACGACAAAGATGGGTAAGAATTGCAACGAAGATAATTTTCCCCACCCAACTGCCATCTCACTCAATGATTCATAATCATAAACCTCAAGCCATCTCAGATTGACTAATTTTGTGACCACTTCGGAAAATGATTCTTCTTTGCAATTCCACAATTTTAATGTTTGTAGGAAAATAAGATTGCTCATAGATCTGGGAACACTTGTTCGTTTTCCCAAAGCAAGGTATCTTAAATGCTTCAAATTTTCAATGGAATCCGAGAGATCAAAAGCCCAAAATGTCAGCATCTTCAGGACACGTAAGTATTTGAAGTTCATAATAACCGACAAGTATTCTTCTTTGTGAAAGACATTTCGCAAAATCAAAGTTCGCAGTCTGCTCGGGTCTAATGATTTCAACAAATGAATGGTCTTATAAGATTCCAGTGATACGTGCACGGGACTGCCTTCAACTTTTTCCGCCTTACTATCCAAGTAACAGCAATCATTGCCAGCAACAAGTAGTGCAAGATCATGCATTAAATCGTGCATTTGGAAACTAATAATCTCACCATATTCATCACTCAGTGCATCTTGAAAAATTGAGTTCACCAAAAAAATCTTTACAAATTGGTTACCAATATCTTCCACGTGCTGCTCTTTAGTTGAACATATAAGGTAACCCTGTGCCATCCATAACTGAATCAACTCATTCTTTGAAATTCTTGAATCTTTGGGATATAAAGAGCAATAAGCAAAACATTGTCTCATTTCTGGGGTCAAGTTTTCGTAACTGAGTTTTAGAATTGGCATGATACTAGTTTGCTCTTCACATAATTTCCAGAAGTCACCGCGTAAAACCTTCTCCCATTCACTTTGTTCATTTTGTCCTTGTAACAGGCCTCCCAGCGCTTTAACTGCCAGTGGAACCCCTTTACATTTTTTGGCTATTTCTTTCCCCGTTGATTCTAGATTTTGATTCACTCCTTTGGAATCATCCTCAAATGCAATGTTCTTCAACAAACTCCAAGATGCCTCATCAGTCAAACCTCTCAAAGGATAGGACGTGCTACAACTCATTGTCTTTGCTACATTTTCACTTCGAGTTGTCACTAAAATCTTGCTATCCTGAGCGCCACACATCAAGTACTTTCTCAACTCAGCCCATTTGTCATGCCTCTCATTCCAAATGTCATCCAGGACCAACAAATATTTCTTACCACTTAAATTTTTATGAAGCTCTCTTTGCAACTTCTCTAAGGATTGGTCTTGTCTTTGGCTATCAGTAATTGATTCTAATATTTTCTTCAGAATAGTTTTGACATCAAAGTTATCAGAGACACACACCCACATTTGCCTTTCAAAAGAATTCTGCACTTCCAAGTCATTATACACCAATTGTGCAAGAGCTGTCTTCCCCAGACCACCAAGGCCAACAATGGCAATCACAGAAACTTTTTGGTTTTCATGATGATGTCTCAACAGACTAATAATCTCCTTTTTAGTGTCATCTCTTCCAATGATATCTGTCTCTAACACAAAAGAACATGTTTCCCTCCATCCACTATCAGTTTGCTTGACCACAATAGATCTTGGGCATAAATTCAATTTATACATGCCTTTTACTACAGCATCAAAACTTTCTCGTGTTTTTCTAATTTCTTCAGCCATTTGAATGGGAAAATCAATTCGATTTGAAGATGAAAAGGAATAAAGTACCTTGTTTTCTTGTTTTCCATGTCCTGCATCCAATTTGTGTTGCATAAATTCGATAGCAAGGTCATCCAACAAGTCATCTGCGCAATGAAGTACTTCTTTGAAGTGCATTATCCAATTTCGCACACGAACTTGATCTTGTTTGTAGTCAGCATCAAGGAGCACATCATTGATAGATTCAATTGTCTTCTTAAGCTCTTTCAACTCTTCCTTCACATCATATTTTTCTCCAAATTCAATAAAATCAGCGGAGGCCAACCTGTGAATGAGATATCACTACAAGAAATGCTCCATCCATAAAATGATTAAGAAAGTCTACATAGAAGACTATAAAATTTATAAACTCATAATAATTAATATAAAATTTATTTATTAAATATAAAATTAATGAGTAATTACTTTTAAAAAAATAAGATAATATATTTTTTAATGCTTTATCTAATATTTTATACCTGTTAAAAAATATATTTTTTATTTAACTTATTTTAAACTTATAATTTTTTATTTTCTAAATTTATGTAGTTATTTATATAATATATCCAAAATATAATACCTATTACTTTGTTCGGTTATTATGTTTTATTATTAATTCTATATTTTTACAATTGTGTTGAGTTTTTATTTTCAACTAGTGTGATATCATTTTATAATTTACTATTTATAAATAAAAATTATATTTAAAAATTATAAAATAAACGGTACAAAATATGAATACTAGAGTTAGACAAAAATGAAATTTTGTTAAATAAGGACATGCATATATATTCAAAATATCTCCTAATTATTAGTTATTGTCTCTCTATTGTTACTAGAAAATAATGCAGAATTAATTTGAATATCATGATTAATTATTATTATTATTATTATATTTGTTATTCTTTATCATTATCTTTATTATTAATTTAGTATTAAAAAATAATCTAGAATATTATCTTATATAAATATTAAGATTAGACTTTATGTATACGTAAATTATAATGTACAATGACAAAATATAATTCAGAATTTCAAGTTGGTATTAAAGCCTCTAATTCTAGGGTCTTGGCTTCTACACCTAAAATTTTGTCACCTTTCGCAACATTCAAATTCTAGTAGTAATTTTTATTACAACATATGTCTACACATTCATTTTAGTTAGACATCTTTTTTCTTTGGGACAATTGCTACCACTGTTATCATCACTATTAGTATCGTTGGACCCAGTGGCAGATCCAGGACCCTAAGATCAAAGGGTGCAAAAATTAAAAAGAATTATATTATTAATAGTAATTTATTAAAATTAAAAGAATTTATAAAATTTGAGGAGATGCATTTGCCCCTCTCAACTTTACGTGGATCCGCCACCTGTTGGACCACCAACCAACTCTAGAAATCACATCACCCGAAGTGCATGACCAAGATTGGCCTAACCTAAAAATTTTGTCTCCAAGAAAGCCTCCAAGGACCACCAGACCCACAGAAGTTCATGTTGGCATGTGAAAGCCTGTGTTACCTTCTTGACTATTGTTTGTCTTATCACAAATGTTATTTTGTCTAATACTTTTTACCCTTCATTCCTTAAACCGTAGCTATTTAGGTGATTATTTCTTCAACTTTTCTAAGTTCTCTGTTAAAACATAAGTGTTTATCACTATGGGATAACCCATGTGTCTTTCTTGCAATGACTAGTAAGAATTTTGGTTTATCTTCTTTTAATACCTCATACCTCATGTTTTGTACCTAAGAATATTTAGATAATTAACTCTAGTGCTTCCGATCACATGACTCCTAACATTTGTTCTTTTACTTCATATTTCACTTTATTTGGTGCATATCACATTATAGTTGCTAATGGTTTACAAAATCTTATTCCTAGTTCTAGTAATATTCATCTCACTACCTCTCTTTCATTAAAAAATATTTTTCATGTTCCTCAACTATCCATAAACTTATCTCCATTTATAAACCCACCCGTGACCTAAATTATGGTGTAACATTTTTTTTCATCTCATTATGTTTCCATGATCTTGTTTAGGGAGGACGATTGGAGTTGTTAAGGAATGAAGAGGATTATATTACTTTCCTTTAGTGAAATTTGAAGTCTAAAACAATTTTGGAAGAGGAAGACTTTAAGTTTTGTAACTAGTATTCTTCAAAGTGTCAAATTTGGCTTCAAACAAGGTGTGTAGGTCATCTACCTTTTAAATTGTATAAAATTTCCTTCCTTCTTTATTTTATGAAAAATCAGTTGAGTCTTTTTAATGTGATGTTTCTTAGTTTACTAAACACCAATGTGTTACTTTTCCAAATAATTTTTAAAAAAAATTAATACAGCTTTCGATCTTATCCACTTTTATGTACAGGAACTTGCTCCTATTGCTAATGTTTATGGTGTTAGATGGTTTATATCCTTAATTGATGAGTGCATACTTGTGACATGACCTTTTTTATACAGGATAAAATAGGAGTGACTCAACTATTTGTGATTACTTAATTCAAACTCAATTTGAACAAACAATTAAACATTTATGGGTAGATAATGGACGAGCATATGTAAACTAAAATTTGCTTCAATTTTTACAAGAAAATAGTTTTTTTTATGAATTGACATGTGTAGATACTTAAACAAAATGGAATTGCAAAAATAAAAAATTTTACATATCAATTTTAATGGTTGCTTATTACTTAATCAACATGTTGTCAAATCATATTTTGAATGGTTCTAGTCCTAATTTGTGGATGTCTATCTTTCATCCTTTAGTTCATGTCCTAAACAACTTTGAGATTCGTGTCTTTAGTTGTATTGTTTTTGTTCATATTTAAAGTTAACATTGTGATAATTTGAATCCTCATGTTGTTAATTGTATTTTGATAGGGTATACTCTAAATAAAAAAAAGTTGTAAATATTATAATCCTTCGAGTTGTTGAGTCCAAATTTCTATAAATGTCGCCTTTAATAAGGCAGAGTCATTTTACTCATATTCTCAACTTCAGGGGGAGAGTCATCATAAGGTTCAGTTTAGTAGTTCTTATGAGTCTTTATCTTTTCTTCCTCTTCACCCTTATCATCTGTAAGAATTTACTCCCCATTCTCCCTAACTCAAGCAAAGAAGAAAGTGTGTCATTGCCCACAAAAGCAAGTACACCTATCTTGAGGAGAAGAAAACCTGACTTGATTTAATAACAACTTTAGTCAATCAAATTAGAGGTAAGTTCTAGTACCATTAATCTTGGGTTATTAATTATTCCTTTAAACAATTATGTGTCTAACATAGATGATCTAGTCATTACTTTGCAAAAAGAAAAAGTTCTGGTGTTAAGTATCAAATTTCTCAATTTATATCCACTAAACATCTATATATGCAGCATTAGGGTTTTATCCTTGCTATTGATTCTTCATATATTCCTAAGCCAGTACATGAAACCTTATTCTTCAAATATTCCTAAGTTAGTACATGAAGCCTTAAAGGATGAGAATTAATTAAGTTCAAGTCATAATTAAAAGATAAGTGCATTGAAAAAAATACCACTTAAGAGATTGTAATATGACCCAAGAACAAGAAAATTATGGGTAGCAAGTGGATCAACATAATTAAATATCAATTAGATGGTACCCTTGATTGCTAGATGGACATATTAGTTGCAAAAAGATACACTTAGACTAATAGATTTGACTATGAGAATACATTTGCATTAGTAACAAAAATGAATACTATGAGAACTATCATATTCAATAACAACATACTTTGGTTGGATCTCACATATGTTTTATGTATTTATTGCATAGAGACTCATAGGAGAAAGTATATATAGATATTCTCCCAAGATCTGACACAATTGATGGTGGAAACAAAGTGTGCAAATCGAAGAAAGCTCTATATAGGCTTAAGCAATCTCCTCATGCTTGATTTGATTAAAATAAACTCAGGCTAGGCTATAATGTCCTTAGGATACAAGCAATGCTAGGAAGATCATATTTTTTTCATAAAACACTCACAAGATGGTAAACTAACATTTTTACTAGTTTATATGGCATCATAGGTAATGTTAAAAAAACAAAACTTCAAGGAAAAACTAGTTGCTCATTTTGTGATGAAGGGTCTAAGAAGACTGAAGTACTTCCTATGAATTGTGGTAGCCTACTTAAATTATGAAATTTTTACATCTTGGAGAAAATATGTTATAGATCTTTTCAAAGAGACTGAAAAATTGAGATTCAAAGCTATTAGAATACGCACAAAAATAAAATTTAAATAGGAGGAGAAGAAGAGAGTCCTACTATAAACAAAGCAAAGCCCAATACCAAAGAGTAATGTAAAAGTTAATCTAGCTATCTCATACTAGACATGATATTTCATATGTTGTTAGCATTGCTAGCCATGGTAGTTAAATCGAGATTCGAATCGTGAATCAAAAATTCTATTTTGTGAATCGTGAATCGAATTGTATTGTGAATCGTAAGATTCATGACCATTATTAAAACTATATTAAAAAATAATCTAATATAAAGAAAAATTAAATACTTTCATATATTGACACTTTATAATCAAATACTTCATTGCATAATTAATAAAATAAAACGTAGTACAAAAATTCAAGGTATATCAGTTACAATGACATTAAAAGTTGTAACTGTATAAATCATCCATATATAAATATATATATATACATATATATATATATATATATATATATATATATATATACCTCAAATCAGCCACAATGACACAAAAAAAAGAGATTATGACTGCATGAATCAGCCATATATACCTTCAAAAAATAATAGCAACTAATAGCAAGTCACTATTTCTAGTTCTAGACCCTAAACATATTCAATAAGTCTAAATTCCAAATACATAATCTAGTCATCCTCCCCAAGATCAATATCACTTAGTTCATTCTCATTTTCCAATGGCAAAGACTCTTCTTGTTCTTGTTCTTCCCCTTCCTCCCCATCTTTAAATATCTCTTGATTCTCTTCAATTTGACTCTCTCATCTCCAACTATAGATTTTTCCTTCTTATTAGCCTTAGCATTTAAGTTTTTTGGACCTATAAAATAAAATAAAAGCATTAAGAATCAATTGGACCTATAATTATAATATTTTTTTTATTAAACAAATACCTCTCTTCCTTTTCTTGCTTAGAGCTCCTTCATCAAAAGTGAAACACTCATGTATATGCATCTAAGAAGCATCAATTTTTAAGTAAGGGTCTTCTTTTTCAGTAATCCACTTATCATATGATTTAATATCAGACAAGCATATAGAATCATAAGTTTCTCCCTTCTCTTCTCTAGCCTTTTGTCTCATATCAAGTTAAAGATTGTACTTGACAAAAATAAGTGCATTTAATCTTTGTTGCTCCAATCGATTTCTGCTCTTGGTATGCACTTGATCAAATGTACTCCAGTTTCTTTCATAACTCATAGCAATACATGTGAGACTTAAAATTCTCATAGCTACTTTTATTAGCTCTTTGCACTCTCCACCATATCTTTCCTACCAAAGTCCTATTAAAACAAAAATAAGATGTATGTCATAAAAACAACTTTAAAATATGAAAAAATCAATTTAAAACTACCAGGTTGCTTCTTGTCTCTAGTATCTTTTGCCATATTCATTCCAAAAAGTCCCCTAACAGTGTTCAATTTTTCAAGTTATTGATCAATAGAAAATCTTGTCTTTCTATCTAGAACCATTCTTTTAATGGTTTCATACAAGCCAAATAAAACCTCCCTATCCAAATTAAATTTTTTGTCATAGTGAAACCTAATTAAAGAAGACATACGACATATAACTTAAGTTACTCAATCCTTGAAAAAGTATAAAAGCATGAATAGATTGATGATGACTTTATTTACCAAGGATTGAGATAATAGAAAGCTGCATGAAGAGGCCTATGTAGTTGCAAATTTCACCTAGTATCAATAATCTTCCACACCTTTTTGTATCTTGACTCTTGATTTTGAAAGTTTTTAGCAATTTGCTCTTTAGCTCTATCCATTGCTTCATAAATATATGGTATGACTGGTTCTGAATCACCATGTACAAGCCTTAATACTTTTACAAAAGGAATCACACACTTTAAGCAATACTGAATGGATTTTCAAAATCTAGAATCACTCAAAACTAAATTCATGACTTGGTTAGCTTCACTTTTAGTAGCATAAGAACTTACAGCCTATTCTTCTGAAGCAAACATAGATCGAAGAGCATTCTTTTATTACATAATGCAATTTAGTGTAAGATAAGAAGTTGCAAACCTTGTTACAGCTGGTCTTGCTAATTCTCTTCCTTTAGAATGCTGTCTATATAAGTTAAGGACTCATATATGTCTATATATGTAAGTTGTAATTTTCTTTGCATTTGAAATTGTGTTAAAGAATACTAGAAGTTGTCCAATATCTTCAAGCACCAAATCTAAACAATGAGCTGCATAAGGGGACCAAAACAATTTTGTCCTCTTCTCCTCTAGCATTTTTCCAGCTGCCACAAGGTTAGAAGCATCATCTATCACAACTTGCACTACATTATCCTCCCTAATTTCTTCTATCATGTCATCCAATAATTCAAACATTTGTTTGGCATCCTTGATAACATTACTATTATCAACTAATTTTAAGAAAACACATCATTGTTGTTTTGCTTTAGAGCCTTAGATGTCCCTTCCTTTTCTTTGCTAACAAAAAAATTCATTCTTTCCTTTTGACCACTTGCATCTTGGGTAGCAGCTTCAAAACACTCAAGCTATTTTCACATTTTTTTTTTCTTTTCTTTCTCTTTCAATAGTTTGATGAATATCTCCTTTACCTCATCTGTAACACTTGGACAGACACTTACATTTTCCCTTGTTCCTGCTAAATGATGTTTCATCCTTGCAACACTACCCCAACAAGAATGAAAACAATTAACAGCTTGTGTGAGGGGACACTTTCACAATATTTTCACGTAATATCAGTCTCTTTTATTTTTTTGGTAGGACACATTAGTTTCCAGCAAACAGCAAACAAAAATATTTGGAGATAGACAAATATAAAATAAGAAGTAAACAGTTCATAAATGCATCACATCTCACCCTCAAATATCACGATTCAGAATCGAATCTTACGATTCGGTCAATTCTGCAGCGATTCAATCCCAAAACGATTCTGGCAACGACTCAATATCATTCGATTGTTGATTCATGACATTTCGCATGATTCGCATCGTAAGTATCGCGATACTAATAAACACTGTTGCTAGTCAATTCATTCATGATCAATGTGAAAGACATTGACAATTAGTAAACAAGATTCTTTAGTATCTAAAACAAAGTCTTGAACAAGACATTCTTTTTGAAATAGGAGAATCTCTCTCTTTAGAGGTATATACAAATACTAACTACACAGATTTCATTGTAGATAGAAGATTCACTTCAAGATATGTATATTTCTTAGAGAAAATTTTGTAGCATAGAAAAGCAAGAAATAAAGTGTTGTGGCCAAATTAAGTGTTGAAGCTAAATTCACTTGAGAGTATAAACTTCTATGTACGAAGATCACTCTTGATGACCTTAAATTAAAATTCATTAGTTCTATAAAATTATTGTGTGATAACAAATATGCTATTAACATAGTTAATAATCCTATTGAAAGGATAAGACAAAATAAATAGAGATTAATTGACATTTCATTAACAAAAAACTGGATAGTGGTTTTGTGACTATTATTTATATCTCTTTAAGAGATTTACTAACATATTCACTAAAAAAATTCTAGATCTTTCATGCAATTTGAGAATGATAAATACACATTCACTAGATTAAGTGAGAGTATTAAGAATATCAATAAAAATATTAGGATTAAGTTATTTTCATATTTTTATAATTATTTGTTATTATTTTTATGATTATAAGAAGATAATTTAAAATATTATCTTATATATATATATATATATATATATATATACATGCGCGCGCGCTCGCGATTTGGCGACGAACAGCACTTGTCTCCGTTCCGCATTCTTCAATTAAGAGGGGGCAATTCGTAACCTCAAAGATGTTTAAGTTGGTAAGACGATTCATTCTCTCGGGCAGCGATGCCAATTTTCGGCAGTATGAATTTTAAGACGTTCAGTGAAAGCCTTGGAACAGCAATGGAAAGGTGGATAAATAGAGCTAAAGTTGAAGAAAGGGTGCGAAAACGAACCTGTGAATGAGATTTGAAGTAACGGCAAACGGAATTTGTTCAGCCATCCTTAGAATGATCAGAGAAGACTACAAAAGACCACTTGATGTTTCAAACTTTTGAGATTGGGAAAGGAGGAACCAGAAACCCTATTCGCATATGCACCAGCGAAAGGCACAAATATAATTGGTAGAGTCAGTCAACCCATAATTTATTATTTCATTTATTCGTTTAATAGATTAATTTATTTAAAATTAGCTAATTACTAAAATATACAAAAGAAAGGTGGTGCTGTTGTATTTCTTTTTGTTTATTTCGTGGAAGAAGCATTGAGGGACAATTAAGTCATCGTCAAATTGGCAGCGACCTCAATGCAATGAATTTAGTATGTGGGGTTCTACACTGAACTTTAATAAAGGAAAAAATATTTATAAAAATGTCTGAGACATGTGAGTCCAGATCATCAAATAATTAAAGGACAAAGAAAAAGTAATATTTAAAGTAGCATCTACGAATAAAAAGCATACTACTGGGAAAGTTAAAATTCTTATTTAATCTTATTTTAAATGATTAAAAGTTTACAAAACTGAAAAAGAAAAGTATTTAAAAGATAAGAAAAGAGAAATTAATTTTACCCATCCTAAAATCATCTGGAATATTCTTGCCATTTTAATTTAAGCTAAACGTGACGGTAAAAATATAATTTTTGTTTAAAAGGAGTAAAGATATAAATCATGAGTTAAACAGAAAATTATAAATATTTTTATTCCTATAAAATATTAGAAATTAAACTTTAACACTTTTTTTATTAGAATTAATTTTAAAAAAAAGCAATATTCAGAGAAACTAAATTCTTATTTAATCTTATTTCAAAAGTTATATTTAACTATGCAAAAATTTTACTCTAATAACACTTACTTTTTTTTTAGTAAAATTCAGGATACAGAGTTTGAAAACTAAATAATTAAATTTGATAGTAATTTTTCTTCATATAACAAAGCATGTAAGATTTGAGAAAAAGAAAAATATATCAATTGTATTTCCTAAAAATTGTAAGTGAGATTTACTTTAATCTTTCATTTTATAAAATTCTTATTTTAGGAGACATTTTGAGAGGTATAAAAAGCTTTTGACAATAATTTATAACTCTTATACGTTTTTTTAATTTTATTTTAATAATTTTTTTATTATAACTTATCAAATAAGTTTTTAATTTTTTTTAATAAACTTTCTAATCAAATCTATATCATAAACTCTCATAATAATTTGTTAAGTTAAGAATTCAATTAAATTGTTTGTTTAAAAAAATTTAATTAATAAATTTAGAAATATAATTAATTTTAATATTCTTTAATTCAAAAATCAATAGAAAGGTAAAATAAATTATTTTTATGCAAATAATTTGATAAACAAATATTTACAAAGTTGAATAATCAGCCTTACAATTCTAATATAGTAATTTTTATAACACATGTTTGTAATTTATTTAAAAATTTGTAATTTTTTTTATAAAATAAGTTTACAACATAAATAAAAAATTATTTAAAAAAGATTATATGAAATTATATGAAATTGTTGTATTCGAGTTTTGAATTATGTGACATGTAATAGGTTAGATTTTTTTCTATAATTTACCTTCTCAAATCACAACTCTTAATATGATAAATTGTAGAATAACTCATGTAATTATATGATCCGTCAAAAGGGACCTAGCTAAATATATAAAATAATAATATTATTTTAGACTAACACTTTAATTTACACTAATCAATTATTGATATCTAAAATTGATAGAATTAATCATTAAGCTTACTTATGCATTCCATGAATTAGTGTATTTTATCAAAAAATAAAATAATATTGAATTTAGGTCACAAAAAATTATTAGATAATTTTAATATATAAATTATTCAAAAATTTAAAGTTTTAAGCTACAAACTAAATCTTGAAGCGAGCTTATAAATTACAAAGCTAAAAGGTTGTAAACTTTCGGTCTATGAATATGTGTTGCAATTTAGAGTGCATAAATTATAAGTGGATTAGTAATATTTAATTGGATACAACAAGTTTGTGATTATTTTATTACTAACTCTTAAAATGAGTGAAGCTGTTAAAAAATGCATCAAGTTGTTTTTAAAATGCTAAATCTATTAAAAGTAAAAACATATAAAAACTGATCTAACAAAAGATGAAGAAAGAATCATATTTCTTATGTGGTGCAGTTTTATTTTTGTTTCCTATGGTTAAAACTGAACTAAATCAAGGCAATCCAAATTTATAATATATTTATATTATTAGAATTTAGGAAAGATAAAAATGTGTGTTGTAAAAAATTTCATAACCTTAACCTTTGTTGGAGTTAAATTTTATGGTTATTTTTATTCATGAGTTTTTAGATGAGAAGAGGAGAGTTTATAAATCCTCCAATCTCAAGTTTATATTTTAGTTTCTCCAATTTAAATTTTTTTTATTAACTCTTCTTTCTTCTCCTTTACCCATCAAACTTTTTCTTTCTTTTGCTCTAAGTTATTAAACAAAGTCTTAAATCATATTTTCAATGGACTTTTGTTATAATTTAATACTAGGTTTGTGTCCAAAGTTTACAGCTTTGTAGCTGGACCTCTGCACTCAAGTCTAAGAGCAGTGATTCTTTACAAATAATGTCCATAAAGTGAAGAAAATCACAGAAAAAGAAAATAAGAAGGTTGTAAGCCAGTACCAAAGTATGACACTTGAGAATAATTTAACATTAATACAATGTCAACCATATGATGTACTTGAGAATCATTTAACTTATTTCTCAATATGTATTTTCGTAGGAGAAAGATGCCTTAACAACTCCACAATAATAAAGTGCACAAAAAAGAAAGACTCAAAAAAAAAAAAAGTTTTTTCTCTTAATCAAAATAGTGCACCGTAAAATGTTAACTTGTAAATTTATTAATAAAATAGTTAAGTTATATATAACATATACCACCCACCTTTAATTTTTTTATGAGTTGTATTTAAAAAATAGGGCTCTCTATATAAATATTTTTTAAAAATAATATAATAAGATCGTACAAAAGATATACAATTTTTATATTTATTTATTTATTTTAAAACATAATTGTATATCATATAAATGTCTTGTATTAAATTTTTTTTATAAAAAACAAAAGTCATCCGTGACATTCGACTTTTTTTAAAATAAATAAATAAATAACAATTTGATATCGTATATATGACTTTAGTTTTTTTTTTTTCAATAACAGTTGATTATAATTATATTTTTAAATATTTTAATTTAATTATTATAATGATTTAATTAAATTTTATAAATTAATTTTTAAAATAATTAAATAATATTTTATATTTATTCAATGATAATTTTATTTAATAAAAATAATTTAAATTACACTGAAATAAAATTATTCTTTAATTTAGATCAAAATAAAAATTACAAAAATAAATATTATATAATAATAAGAATTTTATTTTGATGGTGTTGTTGCAGTTAACAGTTGCTTCA
Organism: Abrus pulchellus subsp. cantoniensis; assembly: GCA_024086825.1. NCBI lineage: Eukaryota > Viridiplantae > Streptophyta > Magnoliopsida > Fabales > Fabaceae > Abrus > Abrus pulchellus. Next base: position 22,830,647 of record CM044056.1, read on the forward strand.
TTATAACCTTAATTCTACACTATCAATATTTTTTAATCTTAACTTTACTTAATACTATGACAATGAAGAAAAATATAAAAATGAAATTAAAAAATTAAAAATTAACTATTTTTCTAAAATGTTTAATTATTTTATGCTTATAGAAATTAAAGCTCAATTAATTTTAATTATTATTCTAATAAAATAAGAGTTAATTGTTTCTTTAAGTTAATTGATTTGACATGAGACTCATAAAATGTTCTTATAAATATTTGAAACCTTTATGTATACCTTGAGGTGCTCACGAGTACTTTAAAAGAATATTACCAGAATTTTTCATAGAAAATGAGATATACCTTCAAACTCATATAATATATGATTTTTCTTTCTAAAATTTTGATTCAAACATCAATCCATACATGAGTACACAACTGTTGAAAAATATATAACAAACATTAAAGGATCTTGGTTGCTAACATTAATTTCCGAGAACAACATAATTAAAATTATAATTGTAATGATTTGGTACGCTTTCTAAAAGTTAACATTCAGCAATAAACACTATTCGCATATGTATTCAGCAAAAGCACAAATATAATTAGTTGAGTCAGTCAACCCATAATACATCTCTATCAAGCAAGAAAGAAGCACAAATATAATTTATTGCGTAGGTGAATGGAAGCCCCTCTATCAAGCAAGAAAGAAGCGGCTAATACATCTCTATTTATTTCGGTTCGATACGTCCACCTGCGAGACTAACCTTTGGCTTTCGTCTCGGTAGGTGTATTCTTATACATTTTCCCAAAAGAACATTCATTCATTTCTTTCTTCCCCGTCGACCACGACGACTGAAACGACGCAAAAAATCCAGACCCGGAAAGGAGAAGGGCCGGTGGTGGGCATTTGGGAAAGTCGGGCCGATCGGGTGTCTTCATTCCAGCGACAATACAGAAGAAGAACGAAACGAAGTGAGAGGCCGGAGGGCAGGGAAAAGAGTCGAGTCGATCAGGCTCGACGACCGGGAGAAGCAAAACGAAATTTTGATTTGGCCGAAAAAGAAGCAACGCTATGGATACCATGACCGATCACCATCGATAAAGAAGAATCTTTCTAAATCACTTCGGGTCAGCGGGGCCTTCAAGCATCCGAAATACGCCGGGGTTGTAAATGACATAGCGTTCCTGATAGAAAATGACGACTCCTTCAGAAAATGGAAGTTATTTAAGTTATTTTTCCCCAAGAAGTCCCGCTCCGACGGCCCGACGAGTCATCTATTTAAAAGGACCCTCCCTGCAGTGCGCCCCTCCTTGAATTATTCGGTCATGCAATACTTATTGAATAGAAAGAACCAAATGCATTTCGACCCCGTTTGGCCGAAGCCAAAAAGAGGTTGACCCACTTCATTCGCTTGGCGAATGATCTTCGCTTCGCGGGAACAACAAAAACAACCATCTCGCTCTTTCCTTTCTTCGGTGCTACCTTTTTCTTTCCAAGGGATAGAGTTGGGATTTATAATAACCTTTTTTTTGAGAATGTCCGGGAACGACTCCTAGGTAAATTAAGGATCAAATGTAGGAACCTCATGGGTAAGGATAAGGTAATGGAATTGATAGAGAAATTCATAGACCTAGGTAGGATAGGAGAATGGATAAAGGGAATAGAGATGATGATAGAGATCATACTGAGAAACAGAAGAATTCCGTACGGGTACAACTCTTATTTGAACGAAGTGATAAAAATGCGATCTTTGTTGTCTAATAGAACAAACACTAATACCTTCATTGAGTCGGTCAAGATCAAATCTGTTTATCAAAGTGCTTCTCCGATTGCTCAAGACATATCTTTTCAACTGAGAAAGAAAACAAGATCATTTCGTTCCATTTTTAGTAGAATAGTTAAGGATATTCCATTAGTAATGAAAAAAGGGGTTGAGGGGATCCGTATATGTTGTTCAGGTCGATCAAAAGGCGCAGAAATAGCTAGAACTGAATGCGGAAAGTATGGAAAAACATCTCGTAATGTATTTTACCAGAAAATAGATTATGCTTCTGCGGAAGTATCTACTCGTTACGGAATCTCAGGTGTCAAAGTGTGGATTTCATATAGTCAAAAAAAAAAGGGACGTGCTATATCCGAAACGTACGAAATTTAGTAAATATCGTAAAGGCAGATGTAGTAGGGGTTGCAAACCAGACGGAACAAAACTTGGTTTTGGAAGATATGGCACTCAAAGTTGTAGAGCTGGTCGTCTTTCATATCGAGCCATTGAAGCAGCGCGTCGGGCTATAATCGGACACTTCCATCGTGCTATGAGCGGACAATTCCGAAAAAATGGTAAGTATATTATTTAGAATGAAGGAAAAAATTTTATGCATTAGGCATGTATGAGCACGTGAAAGAAAATATCTAGTATATTATTTAGAATTGACAATAGTGGTATTTGCATTGAAGATCTATAGTTGCTATATCAAAGGACAAAAGATTGAAGTGATTACCCGATTAAAGAAAATTACATGACCAATGAAGTACGTGGGCGAAATTTGTGAAGAATTGTGATTTTAGTGGTTATATCCTTTAATGGAATAAGTATTGTAGCTACAATATTAAGTGGGAAATAACTATACAATTCCGCTTAAGGCTTTATTTTTGGAATCCTCAAAGATTATCGACAATTTACTAGTGCAGATTTAAAGTATGATAAGGAAGTACATGTTTGAACGAGATGATGTACTGAAGGAAAAGGTTACGGATATAGAGTTGCACTGCAATATTAGTGAACAAAATATACATTTCTCAAGTAGAGGAGTTCAAGCACATAATATAGGAAGAAGCACCATGAACCGATTAAGGTGATTAGAGAGGAGAAAGAAACCTCACCAGACTTGAGAAGAGTAGTAGCGACCAATGCAAGAAGTTGTTGGAAATTCAAATTAAGAATTCAATGTTATAAAACCCTAGAGCTTTGAAGGTACATAAGGGGTTTTCAATATGTTTAGTAACGAGTAAATTTCGAGGACGAAATTCCTAAAAGGGTGGAAGAGTTGTAACACCATCATTTTGTAATTTATTATTATTGCAATTAATGTTAGTTGTTGTTGCATGTTATTTAAAATTAGAAGTGTTTGATTTATGTGAACTATAGAAAATCTCACTGTAGCAAGAATGAGGCAGTGAAAATGGAACCTTTTGAAGCCCTCTCGCTGTAGTGAGGATGTTGCTCTTGCTGTAGCTAGAATGACAGACAGCAAAGGAAGAAAACTTCTGATTTTTTGCTGTAATGAGAAAGTCGCGAGTTTGAGAGATATTTAAAGAACTCTCGCCCTAAAATCTTCATTTTCAACCAAATCACATATCCCTCTCCATCTTCTTCATTCTCTCCCTCTCCTTTTCTCAGAGAAAACCTCCAATAACTCTGGATCTCTTTCAGATTTGAGCTCAAACATCCATTCTTCTCGGATCTAAGTAAGTTTCTCAGAGTTTAGATTATTGAAATAAACATTCACAGGCCACACTCTCATTTCCCGAGGAAGCTCCTGACTATAACTTTGTTAAAAGAGGCCGGAGCGACACACGTGTATCTGTGATGTTACAGCCAACCAATAGCTATCTATACTAGGAAGTCCTCAAGGGATCCTAGAGGCAATTATGATGAAAAGTGTTTAGATGGGATATGATATAGAATATGTATGATTATGATATATGTATAGTAACAGATCAATTTATGTTGTTATGATATATGTGTTGTAGTACATCGACGAGTGTTACTAGGACATATGTATTCTGACATATTAATTGAAATAATATGATACATGTATAATAACATACAGGTCAATATAGAAATGCATGTATAATGAGTGAATTGTGTATATCCTATAGTTGATAGTTGTATAATTGTATGTATCCGAATGTGAGGAATGTTAATATAAATTGTACATTGTTGATAATGAATTAGAATAAGATATTAGGTTATAACTCTAATTACTGTTAATTAATTTACATTAAAAGAGACTTAGTGGGGTGGAAAATACTCACCCTTACTGATGATTTTCAGGTAATGAAAGAATAGACATAGAGATGAATGATTCGTTCTAAGGTCATACGCGGCAAGGATTGTGGAAAAAAAACTGCTCAGATATAATAAAATTTAATTTTATAAATGTATAAATCTTTTGATGTATTTTCATTCATATTTTTTCAGGAGAAATCTTTTATTGAGGTATTTTGTATATTTATCAAGAAATATGAATTTGTATTCTCGTATTATGCCATTTCTTTAAGATATACAAATTTTACCAATCCTTCCTAATCATGTTTAATAATATAAGTTATAAATGCAAATTATTTATATATATGAAGGAAGGGTGTTACATAGTCTCCTGAGAATTTCTCTATGTCATACTTGGTAGTTCTCATTCTTGAAGTTTCTAGCTTGAATCTTCTCATAGATGGCGCCACTTGTAGAGTCGTGTTCTTACCAGTTGTTTCATGTCCTCACAAAACAAACCAGAGACTAATGGAAAACAGAAAATGCAAAAAACTTTAAAAGGATAGAGAAAAGAAGAAAAGTACCAGATCTTTAATGTAGTTCAGCCAATGTGGCCTACATCCACAGGATAGGGCAACCAAATCTCGTTCACTAGTTTATTAGGAACTGATTACAAAGAATCCACCTAATGTCTCACTTGTAAGAAGACTAGAAACAAGCTTTATAAATGAAGCTAATAGTCTTAACTGAATTGGAAACTAACAGTTTCTAACAATAAGTTTGTTATTGTGTTTTTAACATGTTTTTTTAGTCATAACATCATCACAGGCACAATACACAATTTCAATCCAGCCACATACCATAAAAAAAATAGACAATAGTTCACTTAGAGTAGTTGTTGAACGGGTTGAAGTTACTAATGCTCTTGTCCCTATTCCAACTGAGGAGGTTCGAACAGTGGGAAAAGCTCCCAATTATTTTATTTTATGGCCTAAACAACTTATTCAGTTTCTTAATGGTTTAGGGTTTAGGGTTTAGTTTCTTTCAATTATGTATTATAACTATGTAATTTTAGCTTCTATATCTACTAATAGTTATAATTTCTATAGGATATTTGTGAAAATAGTAAGAATTCTATTGATAATGAAGCTAGGAGGACAACCTTTACAAATACAAATGGCATTTGAAATAATTGGGAATGCATATTTAGTTCCATTGTATTTGACACAAAAGAATATTATGGAGCTCGTCATGAGTCAAGAGATGATTAGCATTTCAATAATTCAAGTGTGGTTACTGTAAGTTCATTTTTATTATTTAATTTCTCAATTACGTTATCAAGCACTAATACTTATTCATATTGGCACTTTGTAGTTACCTACGTCAGCAATCTGTTTTAAAGGGGTGGGTAATTTGTATGAATTCATTGACCCAGTATAGATTCAGACCTTAGGGAACAAGTTTGAAGTTAGTGTGAAGGATCTAAGGATGTACACCTTACACCATATTATTATGAGTAAGTATTTTCGAAATAGCTTTTCACAAAATTTGTATCACTTTTCCTAATGAAGCTTATATTTGTAGGAGTCATTGGCAATTGTTAATCCTTTGTCCTAAACGTAACAAAGTCGCCTTTCTGTTTTTGTTATGTAATAAGCCCAAGAAAAATATAAAAGTTATTATTGATATGTAAGTACTACAAAACTTGTATCATACGATTATAATTTTTTTTTTTTACCTATCATATTATTTTAACTTCATCATGTATAGCTATATGGAAGCATGCAATGTGATGAAGGGTAAGCATGTCACAAAAAAAAGACCTACATGGATATGCTTGCATGCTCGTAAATAATTTACCTTAGATTCAATATTTAATATTTATATTTTTACATAACTTATTATACTGTGTAATATTATTATGCTTATTTTTTTTTCATAGTCACAGAAACAAAAATAAAGTTGGGAGTGTAGATACTATGTGATGAAACGCATGCTAACTATCATCACAGCAACCATTGCCAATTCTTGGACTTCGATATTCATAGTTTTCTCTTTAAAACAAATTTGCTTATGTTATTATAGTATTTAAAGTCTTACATGTTTAATATATTTTTTAACATGTAGATATTTAAGGATGTTGATCCAATACCTGAAAAGGAAATTAATGATATGAGAAGACGTTGGGCACGATTTGTTTTAGAATTTAAATCTTGACTTGTTCGTAAAGTTGGTGAATTTTTAATATAATTTGAAGATTTGCATCTGTTCTGGAACTTTGTGTGAGTTTCTATCTTTCAGGTTTTGGTTTTAATGGAAAACAAAAACCGTATAAGAAAAAAGCAAGATATTTTATATTTGTTAAGACTATAACCGATAAAAAGTATGTTGGCTAGAATATTTAGAAATCACAAAAACTATATGAACCTCAGTTATGCTTATACTTTTGTAATTCTAAAAGTTTAAGTGAGGATATTTTAGAAAAAACGTATATTAAAGAATATATTTTTAGCATTTTTTATGATTCATTTTAATATGGATATGAAAAAGACTCATGGAAGCTTTAACAACATGCTCTTTGTCATGAAGAGTGGAAAATATACTTTCAGTTAAATACATTGCAGAAATAAAATTTTGGAAATATTCTAAAATATTATTTCATAAATTTATTTTTAAATACAATTCAATAAATTTATTTTTAGAAGCATGTAATAATAATTTTTAAAACTAGTTTCCAAAAAATTTTTTATTCAAAAAATTATATTTCAAAAAATTAAATTTCAGAAGTTCTTAAAACATATTTTTGAAAGTTTATTTTAATACCATCAGATATTAAGTTTCCAAAAAATTAGAATCATACCTTTTCTCAAATAAAAATATTAAGGGCTTATTTGTTTTCTCTTTTTAAATATATTCTTTTATTTATATTTTTTTTATTTTCAGTTTTTAAAACTGAAAAATAAAATTACTGCTAAGGTGTTTTTGTTTTTATTTTTCTATTTTTTTCATAAAACTAATGAAACTTCATCTAAAAACAATTTCTAAAATTAAATTACTGAATAAATTTTATTTGATCCTAAAAACAGTTTTATAAAATTATTTTAAAATATAATTTTAAAAAACTAAAAATTAAAACTAAGTCAAATCCTAAATTTTCAAGAAATTAAATATTTTTTTTATTCTTAATTTGCTCTTAGCATTGAAGATCAGAATGACGCTTTTTCTCAAATTTGACTACTATTTCCAATGCTAAACATTAATGTAATAAGAATTATTTTAAGCATTGAAGTTTCTTAAAACTAATTTTTAGCGTTAAGTAAATCCACCCTTATAGAGCCTCTAGGAGGTGATGATTGTGAAATTGACACACTTATATAATTCTAAAAATTTGGTCATTAAATTCAAACTTTTGCTTTCAAAATTTTGGAATTGTAAAAAAATGGGTTCCAAAAACTTAGAGCATGATTGTTTGTAATTTTTAAAAGAATTTTCTTTTTTAAAAAACTAAAAATACATGATCATTTTAGAAATAAAATTATAAAAATGATTGTTTCCGAGTTAATTTTAGAAGCTTATAAATGATAATTTCAGAAGTCAATAATACTTTCAAAAATAAAATTATAAAAATGTAAAAATTAGAGCATGTTTGTTTTTAGTTTTAAATACAGTTTTATTTTTTTAAAAAATAAAATTGTATTTAAAAAAAATAAACATGCTTTTAGTTTTTAAAAACTTGGAAATCTTATAAATTATGTTTTATGAAGATTAATTTGCTTTTGAAATTAAATTTCAAAAGTTAAAAAGATTTTAAAATCGAAAACTTGTAAATTTTAATTTTAAAATTATATTTTTAGAAGCACATAGATTCTAAAACAAAAATATGGAAGCGAAAAATTTTCAAAATCTTATTTTTTGACACTTGTAAATTATAATTTCATAATCATGTTTATGAAAATTTATAATAATCCAAAATTCAATTAAAAAATAACAAACTAATCAGTAATCACGGTAACAAAAAATGATTAACAAAAAAATCAACAATTACTCTCTAAATACTGCCACAATGACTTGAAGAGGTAAATAATAGTGATTCAATCGGACTATAGACATTGAATGGTGCATAAGTAAAAACAAAAAATCATTATTACATTGGGTCAAATATTTTTTTATTATCACAAAAAATATATTTAAAAAAAACAAAAAAAAAGAAGAAGGAAGGTGCAAGGAACAAAAGTATGGTGCAAAAAGCAATAATTAGACCTAATTTGGCCATATATATATATATATATATATATATATATATATATATTACAGTTGGTTGTAAGCTCAAAGTTTTATGTAAATTTATCTGCTTGTTTGAATTTTTTTTAATTCCAATAAATTGTCCTAAACATAATTCTTAGGCATCACATGTCTAAACAATTGTTTGATAATTAATTCCATCCCTCTACTTTCTAATTCAAGAATCAAAACTTCATAATAATTTTTACAACAAATAATATCATCAAAGGTAAACTTTTGTACTACACATAAAATTTATTTTCATGGTCTATGACAGAAAAGGAAACGTTAAAGGTAGATTTTGAATAATTTACACTTGAAGTTAAGTATATATTAAGGAAGTTTTTGAGAAATTTTGAAAACTTGTTAGTGAGATGTTATTCATGGTTATGTTTTCTATGTGCCTATTGCTTACATACATAGAGCAAGCAAAAGCATAAGCTAAAAAAGGTGGTGAGAGAAAAGAAAAAAAAGCAAGAGGAAAGTGAGAAACTATGGCGAGAGAGGAATTAGGCACACCAACACTCCTCACAGCTCATGCCACTTCGAGTCAGGTTCGTTGTAGTCCATAACCTTTCGTACTCAAGCTCATAAATGTAATACACACTTGTTCATTTCATGAATGCCTACAAGGTGTTTGACAAAATCAAAAAGTTTGAATGGTAGCTTAAACGTGGTTTAATTGATGGAAGTTCATTTTTCTTGGGATTTGCTAAAGGGATATGCTTTAATTGTTGCCAGTTGTTGGCTACGTGTCAAAGATGACAATGTTACAATATGGGAGCCTTTATTTTTGCTTTAAGATGATTAGCTGGCTGTTTGCTTTGACACATAAGGATTTCACTGTAAACCTCATACTACCAGCTCTGCAAATGCTAAAAATTCATTGTTTTTTAACTAAATTCTTATGCTGATTTGCATGGTTTTAACTTTTAACCTCTTAAAATTCACATTCTAATTCACTGTATTGAAATACTAGATGATTGTATTCAAATTGGAGCCAGTTTTCTGCATAATTCTCAGTTGGGTCTTGAATGCTTTTTGGTTATTCTTATATCTTAGTGTATGTTTGGATGAGCATTTGCAAACTTGAGTTTGAATTAACTTTATTTTGTAGAAATTATTTTATTTAGAAGTGGGTTTCAAGTGATTAGAAAACTATCACTTAAAAGTTTGTAGAAATTTTCAGTATAAATTTTTCAACTCAACGCAAAAGCTGTAATTTATCATGTTGACTCAAATGTAAGTTTAGAGATAAAATCAATTATGTCATACAAATGCCAAACATGCTTGCACAAATTTCAAACCACATTTACATTTTTAAAAATGAGTTTAGAAGCTTCCATCGCTCATCCAAACATGCACTAGACTCTGTGTTTCTCCCTGATTTCTGTCATGTTTGAAAGTTAAATGGTTCTTCTAGGCTGGGAAAAAGTTTACAGGTTTGATTCAATTCTTGTGGTTTTCAGTTCACTTTTACAGAAGCATATCAAAATTCTATGACTGCAGTCAGTTCGTTGACTATCACACGGCTCTAGTAAGTAGCCTAGTGCTTACTTGGATCTAATGTAATAGTGAATTTTTACTTTTTAAAACTATTATAACTATTCTCGAGTTGCTGATCCATGCCCTAGGTAACTTGAGCCCTTTTGCTGTTGTGCGAGAGTAGATATATGAATCATTTTTGGGTTTGTGTGTGTGAAAAATTGCAGCTGTCTTGTTGTGTGTTGTCATCTTCATCTATTTTGGTAATAAGTGATTCTATGATAACTTTATTTTGATTGTTCTCTTGGTAAAAAGCATTGAGAAAATTAATTAGTGAATTTTCCAATTCATAGTAAAGAGTAGTCTGATCCCAGTTGTGCAAAAAGTACAGAATAACTCATCAATAGTGGCCACTCAATCTGTAATGGATATATTTTGGTAGTTAAATGTTCAAAATTCTAGAATTTCTTTTTCTAAAATTGAGTTCATAGTATACAACAAGATTTTGGTATAATATTGTAGTCCACTGCTCAATTTTAGTGACTTTTTTTTTTCGAAAACAAGAGAACTTTTTATGCAATATACATATGATCACTTTGCCATACAGACTCATCCGACAAATTTTATTCAATATACAAATTTTATTCACCACTCATTTTAGAGCTAAAATATATTATTACTCCTGTATAAAGTATAGGCATTGAGTTTAAATGGTTGGTTGAATTATATTGGTTCTGTTACATGGCTTTAATCTCGACTCTCATGCTTTGTTTAAATTTAGATGCCTTTGTAATCTTTGATATTGTAAGACAGCATGTTACTTGCTGAGAAACTATCTAGATAATATCTTTTTTGAAAAACTTAAGGTAATATTGCAATTTCAATTTGTTTGGTTAACTTCTGTGTTTTTAACATGTAATAAATGAGCTATTACTTGCATATTTTTCTGACAAGGCATTTGAACCCTGTGTTTGCTACTCGATCATTTGTTTTTCCTTCATCTCTTTACATTGTTCTGAAGGTGAGTTTAAATCAACTTTACATTGATAGCCAATTTCTTGAGTAGTTTTAAGTATCTCTCTGCCAGTATTTTTATGTGAAGACTGAAAACATGTAAATATGTGTCATCAATTTATTGTTAATATCCCATTTAAGAGGACAATATTTTGTCATGGTAATTTGCTTTATTTTGAATAATGCCCGCTATTTATATCATCTGTCTAGTTACTTCCTTACCACACATAAAAACTGCAATGTGGGGCAAGCATTTTTATCAATTAATTAATTATATGATACTTCAGTATAAAAACGTTATAAGTCAAAAGAATTTGAACTCAAAACTGCAAAATTGGAGACATTTTTAATTTGGAGTGAAATTGAGTATTTTAATTGGTGAATTTTTTTAGTAGAATAAGGTGGAAATCAATTAATTTGGGAAAATTTTGAGTAAAATGTGAATATTTGAGAGTTTTTGAGAGGAAAAATGACTAACGATTAGACTAGATTTGCTTGATTTTAAAAAATAAAAAGAAACAATTGGGTATAGTTTTATCTTCTGAATAGATGTCATCTTTCCGTATGACAGCATTTGTAACAAATTAGTGGTGTTAACTCAATCACTAGATATAGTTTTATTCTTTTCTTATTGGGTATGAATAAATCCAGCTGGACTTGGGGTGCCCTTTACTTTTAGCACTAAAAGACCAATAATCTCTTAATTAAAAAATGGGCTCAAAATTAATTTTATTAGAGTAAGAATGGAAAAATTAGTGAATGCCTATTGTAAAAGAAAAAGATGGTACTGATTGATTAAGAAAGGAGATGGTGTTCATTCTTATGTCTCTTGTTGAGTTTTAGTCTTGCAAGCTTGCCTAAGAGGTTTTCAAGAAAATATTCGTCAATCTGTTAGGTTGAAATAGCCAGGCATTGGGTAATATTTTATCTGTCGAAAACATGAAAGTCTTCTAATTTTTTAATACTTGTTAAATTTCAGGAGAACCATGTGCTCTCTCTTGTGGCAATGTGGCTCTTCTAGTGTGGTTTTCTTATTTTTTATTTTTCTGATTTTATAATTTTATTTTTTTAAAATTAACCCAATGACTCAACCTGAACCAATCAGAAAGTAGTCAGGTTGTTACAGTTCTAATTGTCATGAAAAAAAAAAAAAAGATTTGATATTACATTTGGCTAATTCATTTCAAACCAATTATTTTTCATTAGTTTGGGCATGTTTTTCTACTAAACGTTACTTGACCTGACAACTTCCCTAATTACAAGATTGACTGTTGTTTGATATTACATTTGGCTAATTCATTTCAAAGTGCATGTTCTGATGAGAGCTGTGTTGATTCTAGTCATACATTTTGCATTATAATTTATGAACTATGAAGTATGAACCATTATAATTTATGAACTATGAAGTACGAACTGAATTACATGTTTTTGCTTTGTCATTGCATTGTGTTTATCATTTTTAGTTTCAACATGGACATATTGCAATGCAAATATCATGGCTTTTGGTGATGATGTGCTGCATGCTTGACATGTCACATTTTTGTGGTTTCACCGTTACACTTTCTCTTTTAACCATTGTAATGTCGAATTGGTAGTTTCAAATATAATTGCATATTCTCCCAAGTAAAGGTGCCTCTTTGTTTAATATATGAAAAAAAATATGATATTTTATCAATGCTCAGCCACATCTTTGCATTTTTTTGTTTATTTCTGTTTGTGACATATATCCTCGTACACTTTCACCCCTATTAATTTCGTAACATTTTTTCTGAGAAATTTGAACAGGTTTCATTTCTCTTACGCTACAAGGTGCTTCAGGATTATATTAGCTGATCAAGAATGGTGGTGGGAGCAACAATGCACCACAGATTTCTTCTTCTTTTTTGCCCTATTCTGAACCAATGTTCTTCATTTCGTTCAGTGTCTTCATTGCAAAAGCTTGAGCAGGCTGTTAGAACTGAAGTAGAAGCCAAAAACTGCGTTAAGACCTACTTTTCCTTGGATTGCTGCCAAAATTCAAATCCTTTTTCTTTATTTTCTTCATTTCCTCAGAACTTACAAGGGAAAATTGTTGATGAAATGTTGCAGTCTTTTATACCTATCAGACCATGCTCCAAGCCCCAGCTAGCTTATTCCTACCTTCTTTCTTACACCCTGCAAAGCTTCCATCCCCTCCGTCTTGCACTAGCTGTCCTACAACGGACTTTACGTTCTGGTTGCCTTCCAATTCCTCCGACCCATGTTCTTCTCTCATCTGCTTGGTTGGACCGGCAATGTCTGTCTCATTCTGTAGCTAACATTTTACTTGAGATGCAATTAATTGGATATCACCCTGACTGTGAGACTGGTAATTATCTACTATCAATTAGTGGAGGCAGTTAAAGTTCTGAGGGGCATGGGTCAGGCGGGGTGTATTCCCGATTCGAATAGTTATGGCATTGAAATCAGTGCATTTTGCAGATTCAGAAAGACTGTTGAGGCACAGGATTTGATGAAGCAAATGGTGGTTCAATATGGTTTCAGCACAGGGAACACTGCTGAAATTGCAGCGTTACGGGCAAACAACGAGATATGGAAGGCTGCTGAGATGATTGAGTTCCTGGAGAAAAAGGGGAACTCTGTTGGATTTGAGAGCTACGAATTGGTGATTGAATGGTGCTTGGAGAAACGTAACTATGTTTTGGCCGGCAAGGTTGCAATGGGGATGTTATAAGTAGAAATATAGAGGATTTAATTGTAATATTTCAAAAATTAAGAATAGAAAATAACTGTTTTATCAGTTAATTAGTGTATCAAGAGGGTTAGTCATTAACGGAAATATAGTTGTAAGGGATTGGATAGTATAAAAGGACCCTTCCTTAATCATTTGATGATATAATGAATGAAATTCAATATTGTATTCCTTTTCTAATTCCTTGTATTCCTTTTCTAATTCCTTGTGATTCGAGAGTAAGACTGAGAGGAATTTCTAACTTATTCTTTGACAATTGGTACCAAGAGATCTTGGTAACGATGGTGACCACCAAAGAACTCGAGACCCACATGGATTCATTGGAGAAAACATTCATAGATTTTCAAAATACAACACAGAAAACATTGGAGTTGTTACAAAAATCTATGGATGGCCTTATCACATCAGTGGCAGCACTCAATACTGGCAAAAATGGGGTGCTAGAGATGGAAGTTCACAATGTGACACAGGAAGTTTCGTCTTCAGTTCTAGACAGAGCTCAAATTAATTCTTTCTTTCGATGGAACCAACTTCCGCGATTAGAGAGCCAAAGCTGAACAACTCTTTGATTTGGAAGGGAGTCCAGAAGACCATCGTGGCCGTTCATTGTTGCTTTCAATGAACAGAAAAGCGTTTGAGTGGCAGAGACATTACATGCAAACAACAGATTTCAAGAACAAATCTTGGAGTCAAATCCCTCAAGATGTGCATTATCGCTTTGACAATGGAGCTTTCGACGATCCTGTGGCTAAATTAGCACGACTAAAACAAGAAGGGCCCTTGATTGAATATTTGGAGGCGTTTGACAATTTGTTGGCTTGTGTCACTGTCTTAGAAGAGATAGCTATGAGTTTCTTTCTTTCTGGATTGAAACTTGAGTTAGAAAAATCTGTTAATACATAAACCTTCATCACTTCAAGAAGCGGTCCGTTTAGCGCGGTTGCAAGACAAAATTCTTTACGATATGACAAAGAAATTTGCAATAGGAAGATCTGCAAACCCGGAGCCCTTAGTACGATATTCAAAAGCTTGGTCAAACACAACACAGTATTTTGTAGCACACCTATCACGAGTCTACAACAAAGTCATTCTCAATCTTTTCCAAATTCTTCATTTGTAGGAGAATCAAAGGCAACATCTACACCTGCTATTTCTAGAAAAGAAGTAAGGGATAGAACAACTAAAGGACTATGTTGTTTCTGTGGTGACAAGTGGGATAGGTATCATAAACAAAAATGTATTTGGGATAAACTAAGTGCTATTTTTGCAGCACAAGGCAATTTTGAGATAGACTCAAATTCTGACAATGAGAATGAAGTGGAAAATGAGCTTGTACATAATAGTATTAGATTGATTCAAGATGAAAGTGTTCATATCTCTTTGAATGCCTTGCAAGGAGTTGCTCGAGGAAATACATTACAATTAAAAGGGTTGATTAAGAAACAAGAGGTTTCTAATGGATACAGGCAGCACCCATAATTTTATATGTGAAAAGTGGGTAAAGGTGCTTGGGTTAAAAACAACTCAAATTAAAAACTGCCTTGTAATGGTGGCTTTAGACAAGCAATTAATCATCACAAAAAATTGCACACACAGGTATCATGGAAATTTAATGACCACACGTTCATAGCAGATTTCTTAGTCTTTCCAAGCAACAACTTTGGGGTCATCCTTGGCATGCAATGGTTAAAAACCTTTGGTGAAATCTGTTGGAATTGTGCCCAATTAACAATGTCATTCCAGCACTAAGGTAAATCAGTGACGATACAAGGAGAACAATAGTTGAGTGATATATTGGAGACACGGGGAAAATTAAAAGCTATTCTTGGACAGACAATGCTTTTGGCAATACAAGGTCCTACTTGCTAGACCAATTCAACACAGGACAAGCACAATCATTTAACAACAACGGAACAAGCACAATTGGAGGCTCTATTGCAGCAATATCAGCATTTGTTCAAGGAACCTACACAATTGCCTCCAAAAAGGAGATATGATTACAAAATACAATTGACAAGTGAGGCCCCAGTTTGTTTGAAACCATATAGATATCCACATAATCAAAAGGAAGAAATTGAAAAACAAGTAAAGCAACTACTATTCACAAGTTTTATCAGAGAAAGTGCCAGCTATTATGCTTCCCCTTTGGTCTTGGTAAAGAAGAAAGATGGCTCTTGGAGATGTTGTACTGATTTTCAAAAATTGAATGCACTTACAGTAAAAAATAAGTTCCCTATACCACTAATTGGAGATGTTGCAAGGTGCTAGTTACTTTTTCAAGTTGGATTTAAGAAGCGGCTATAATCAAATGCAAATGGTAAAGGCGGACATACACAAGATAGCATTCAGAACTCAATGGCCACTATGAGTGGGTGGTTCTCCCATTTGGTTTGAGGAATGCCCCAACTACATTTCAGAATTTGATGAATGACATCTTCAGAGAATATTTAAGGAAATTTATCCTAGTTTTTTTTTTATGACATTTTAGTTTACACCAAGACATAGGAAGACCACCTCAGGTGTTTGAAGATAACTTTGGACATTTTACAGATGCATTGCTTAGTTGTCAATCACACGAAATGCAGTTTTAGACTAAGTAAAGTTGCATACTTAGGATATTTGATCTCAGCAAAAAATGTGGAACCTGATCATACAAAAGTTGAGGTAGTTCAGAATTTGAGTAGACCTAGAAATTAGAAAGAATTAGAGGGTTTCCTAGGACTTTCCAATTACTACAGGAGATTTATCAACAGTTATGGGAAGATAGCAGCTCCTCTGACAATGCTCCTACAAAAAGATACTACATTCACATGGATAGAAGCAACTGAACTCGTATTTACCTCACTAAAGAAAGTTTTGGTTACAGCACCTGTCCTTTCTCTACCTGATTTCAATCAGCCTTTTATAATTGAAACAGATGCCTCAAGCATTGGTATAGGAGCAATCCTATTACAAAATAGACACCCTATAGCTTATATAAGCAAAGCAATGGAACCTAAATATCAGTTGTTGTCTGCTTATAAAAAAGAATTCCATGCAATCCTATTTGCCTTTAAGAAGTGGCAACATTATATAATGGGGCAACACTTCACTATAAAGACTGACCAGAAAGCCTTAAAACGTCTGCTGGAACAACCACCTACCACAATAATGCAGAATTGGGGTCTGGAAAAATTAATGGGGTTAGAGTTTAGCATTGAATATAAAAAAAGGAAGGAAAATACTGTGGTAGATGCACTATCTAAGTATGATCACCAAGGCAATTTAGCAACAATTATGTTAGTGACCTCACAATTAATTCAGGAAACAAAGGAAGCATAGCAACAAGACACCAAGTTAAAAAAAAATAGTCGATTACATCAGCAGCCTCATAAGCACTATACTTTTAAGGGAGACATTATAAGAAGAAAAGGAAAAGTGGTAGTGGGGAACACATCAGAAATTCGAAAGAAAATTATGCAGCATTTTCATAGCTCAATAATTAGCAAACACTCTGGAAATGAGTTGACTTACAGGAGAATAAAAGAACAATTTTACTGGAAATGGATGCAGAAAGAAATAAGCAGTAGGTGTTAGAGTGTGAGATTTGTCATAAGAATAAACCTATGCAACAACTGCCAACAGGACTACTCCAACCATTACCTATTCCATAAAAAGTATGGACTTCTATATCTATGGATTTTATAATTGGATTACCTAATTCTAATGGTATAATAGTAATTTTAGTAGTCTATGGTCATTTCATAGCATTAGGACATCAATTTGGTGCAGCTAAAGTAGCATAAGTAATTATGGATTAGGTAATTAAACTTCATGGGTGGCCTTCTGAAATAATTTTTGATAGGGATTCAATTTTCCTGAGTACATTTTGGACTGAGTTGATGAAAACTCATGGGGTAAAGCTCTTGAAATCAACTGCTTTCCACCTACAAACGGATAGACAAACAGAAGCTTTAAATAAATCAGTTGAAGCTTACCTAAGATGCGTAACTGGTGACATGCCTAGGAAATGGTCTCAGTACTTATCAGTGGCAGAACTGTGGTATAATGCTAAGTTTCATACTGCTACCAAGATGACTCCATTTGAAGCATTATATGGTTACTCACCTTCCACACCTACTATATTGGCAAATGGAGAATCTCTAGTGGAAGCTGTGTAATATACAATCAGAACAAGAGAGTAGATAACTAAGGCATTGCAGGAAAATCTTTATAAAGCACAGGCGAAAATGAAATGATATGCTGATTTAAAAAGAACAGAGAAAGAGTTTCAATGTGGTGCCATGGTCTACCTCAAAATTCAACCATATAGACAACACACATTAGCAAATACTCGATTTTATAAACTTGTTACACGATACTATGGCCCTTTTAAAATTATTGACCGCATTGACAGGGTGGCATATAAATTGGAGCTGACTGAAGGAACTAAAATACATGATGTATTTCATGTTTCTCTCTTGAAGAAACATTTGGGGAAGTAGATGGCATCATCACAATTACCTCTTTTTGATGCAGATGGTGAATTATAAATTCGTCCTCTAGCAATGTTGCAATGTTGGATAGGAGAATGAAGAAGAAGGGCAATAGAGCAATCACGGAAGTACTAGTGCAATAGTCAGAAACGAATTCAGAAAATGTTATATAGTAGGAGTTGCACGCCTTGCAGCAGAAATATCAAGACTCTCCCTGAACAACTTGATCCTCCATGGCCTTGAGGTCAAGGCCATACTTGATGAGGGGGATAATTGTTATAAGTAGAAATATAGAGGATTTAATTGTAATACTTCAGAAATTAGGAATAGAAAATAATTGTTTTAACAGTTAATTAGTGTATCAAGAGGGTTAGTCATTAACGGAAATATAGTTGTAAGGGATTGGATAGTATAAAAAGACCCCTCCTTAATCATTTGAGAATACAATGAATGAAATTCAATATTGTGTTCTTTTCCTAATTCCTTGTGATTCGAGAGTGAGTAAGTCTGAGAGGAATTTCCAACTTCTTCTTTGACGGGAGATGACAGAAAGAGTTTTCATACCATACATTAGTGTCAGGCAGATGATAATTGAAGGTTTGGCCAGTGTTGATGAGTGGAATATAGCTTGTGCCCTGAGACAAAGATTTGCATCACCTAAATCTTAGATGCATAAAAGCTAAAATGTATAAAACTTGCAACATCAATTGCAAAAGACGCAGGTTGATGTGCCAATATATCATTGTGAGAAGGTACAAACCATTTGATCCTTTATAAGGATAATCTTTATTAGTGGCTAGCCCACCATGCTTAGTGATTAATGTAAATGCAGTGTCCATGTGTTGCAACCTTTATCCCTGTTATCACAATATGTGAGGTGACTACATTAAAACCACATTATCAATATTTGTCGCCAAAGAAAAAACTATATTAAAAATTTCATTAATTGGCTTCTCACGCTAGCATCATACCATGGTTGTAAATAAAGTTATTTTCATACTTTTCTATTCATATAATTTTTACATTTTATGTCAAATCAATTTATGGTTAGCGGAAGATTTTATATTCTTTTAGAGGACATTTGACAAATAAATTCTTTTATGTTTTTTTTTTAAAAAATTAAGTTAAAATTGTTAAACTCTTATGTTTGGTATGGATACTTTAAAAGATTATTGTGAGAAATGTGAGAATCTATAATACTTTATAAATTTGTTTATGATATAAAAATTAATTTATATTATCTCTTCATTTTATTATCGTCTAATTAAAATATTTATTATTAATTCCGTATTATAATAAAATATTATTTGAAGTCATTATCTTTAAAAATTTATAACCATAACTATTAATATCAGTCAATGTAACTAACTTTTATATATATATATATATATATATATAAAGTTTATTTTTTATTTTAATTTTCAAATCAGCATAAAGTTAGTTTATAAAATAAATAAATTTATAAATTATTATTGAGTAAAAGGATGTTTCTGAAAAACATAATCTTTAAACTGGATATGATATCAGAACCATTTAAGAAAATATTGTATAACATTTTTAAAAGTATTTAAAATATATCAAACGCATTTTTTACTATTTCAGAAATTAAAATTTTAAGATACCTGTTATACTTTGGCTTTGCATGTATAAAGAGAAAAGGTATTCCTAGTCTTCGTTGTCAATCTATCATCTAAAAACTTTCAATTGCATATAATTTTTTTTTTCATGTGCACATCATGTTATAATCAAAAGAATAAAAGAATAATTATCTATTCACTATTCAAGTCAAGGAGAATCTTTCGTATGATGTGTCCAATGATAGTTGTGGATCATCGAATTAAACAATCAAGAGGTAAAGATATCTCGTTAGTCAAGGTAATATGAACACCAATAATAAAGGAAATGCTACTTGGGAACCAGAGAGAAGTATACCCCTACCTCTTCTAAAGCTAATGAATTTCAAGGATGAAATTCTTTAAAAGGTGAGAGGATTGTAACATCGTTGTTTCCATATTAATTTTAATTGCATTATATGATAAATATGTATGTAAGGGTATGTAGGGGGAGTTTTGAGATGTTGTAAACTGTAAGGCTCTCGCTATAGTGAGAATGAGATGGTGAAGATGGAATATTTTGGAGCATCCTCGCTGCAGCGAAAAGTGTAGAAAATATAATGTAATTTTATCTAATATTTTCGTTATGACGAGAGAGAGTCTCGTTGTAGCTACTGTATCTTGCTGTAGCGAAAATATCACGATTTTGAGGGTATATAAAAACCTGGTTCTAAGAGGATGAAATTCATGTTACAAAGGTAGAAGTACTATTTTGAATGTTTTTCATCATCAAATTTCGTTTAGAACTTCATTATAAGGTAAGGGGAGTTTTATTCTATCATTTATGTGATGTGAGTAGTATGTTGAGTCCATAAGAGCATGTTTATGCATTCATTTGATGAAATATGTATGAGTAATGAGTTTTAATGAGAAAGATTGCTGATATGCTTATGTTTGGTGGTTTGGACTAATTTTATGGTGTAATATGAAATATATGATGAGAAAGCATGATATTATGATGAAATTAATTTTGATGATATTTGATGAATGTACTGAATGTGGTTATTGAGATCATGAATATGTGATGAGAAATGTGAAATTTGTTTGGAAGTGCTATTAAGCATGATCTGGTGATGGAATTGGGAAATAATTAAGAAATTTGAATGGTTTGATGTAAATAGTTACAAAGATACACTAGGAGTATAGAGTCCAGAGACGATAAGGAAATGTTAGGAAAGTGTAGGGTAATGAGCGACAATCGCGATTATGCACATTATTATTGAGTGCGATTACACCACATGGTCTCACATTCGTTACCCGACTAGACTCTTGACTATGTCTTTGCTAAAGGTCTCGTGATTTCATACATTGTATTTGTGTTGCATGAGTTAACCAACAATTATTTAGATGATTGAGTAAGACCTCGAGAACTACTAGAGACATTGAATGACAGTGATCACAGTGCACTTAAAGTGCAAATTTGAAAATGGAAGTGTCAATGAGATTGTATGAATTTGAGCAATGAATGAGACATATATAATGTGTAGTAATTGATATAAATTATTATTTAATTGAATAATCATGATGTTGTTATGAAAATGTTATGATATCTATGTATGGTATTGTAAAAGTGGGATAGACGCTCCCCTTACACAATTCTACAAGTAGTAAAGACGACTCATCCCATGTGGATTGATGTTGTAGATATTTTTACTAGTAGTAGACTAAACTATGCTTTTAGTGAATATAGACGTGTTGTACATTTATATTTTATGGTACAATTTGAAGAAAATCAAAAGTACACATTAGAAGTAGTCTATAATTATGCAGTTCCTTTTGATTTTCCAACTAGTGGTCAAATCCATCAGTCTCTTAGTTTTCATCTATACTTGAAAATGGAAAGGTCTTCTCAGATCATGAATAATGTATTTACTTAGCATAATCATGATTTTCTAGGAAGGCCTAATAGCTATACATTTAAAAGATTCCCTAGTATAGAATTAGTAGTGGACACTGGTGACGTCTATCTGGGAAAGGATGAATTAACCGCTAAGGACTTAGAGGAAATTGAGGGCTAATATGATATAGATGAATAGTTTTAGGTCCTTAGTATGTGAGAGTGAGTATGAACTGTTGTAAATTTTGATATATTTTGTTTAAAGATATGTAAATGTAATGTATTAGTTATCAGTTGGAATCTTTCAGTATGTAAATATTAATTTGTATTATATTTTATGCAATTATCCTTTTAAATTTTTTTTGTATACGAAATAATTTGTTAAGGTCTTATTTTTTAAAATTTGATCGATGGTTACACAAAGAAGTTGATTATTCTTTCAAAGATTTCATGGAAATGAATATATTTAAAATAGAGAAATTTAGGGTGTTACAAATTCGTATCAAAGTAGTTCATCCAGACAAGACTGGGGCATGGGACTAGTTCGTTTGTGTTGTAAACTCATAGTTCTTGTTTTACTAAGTTATGAAGTGAATGTTTAATGATACGATTGTTGGATATCAATTATGTGATTAGTCTGAGTTAAGTATATTCGTGTATATACGAATAATAGGCTGATAAGTTGTTTGGTTCTTCTTGAGATTAGAGATATGACTAGTAAAGGTAGACCTGCTGGTGTAACAAATGAGCTCCTGGCGCGCATGACTCAAGTCATAGAGACTATGGCGTAGAACCAGGGTACTAAACCAGCAGAATATCGAGGGCTTTCCTCATTCACCAAGCATAACCCTCCGAAGTTTGAAGAAAAATTCGATCCAAAGAGAGCCCAAGCCAACATTGAAGAGATTTTAAACACCATGGGTTGTCATGAGGAGCATAAGGTGGTTTACTCCACATATATGTTAGCTGGATAAGCAAAAGACTGATGGAGGTTTGTTAGTTAGACTATGTCACAAGAGGATGACTATATTTCTTGGAACGCATTCAAAGCAAGCTTTCTAGGAAATTATTTTACTAGAGATTTGAAGAAGCAGAAAGTTAGAGAATTCCTTGAACCGAAATAAGGAAATATGTCTGTAGGGGAATATGCCGCCAAATTTCATAAACTCAAGAAATATTGGTCTCATTTTCAACATGAAGATGGAGATAAAAATTTATGTGCCAAGTTTGAATATGGGCTAAGGCCTGACATTAGGGCTGCAGTTATTATATTTCAATTAACTGATTTGCCAACTTTACTTAGCAAATGCATAATTTTTGAAGCAAATTCAAAAGGAAAGATAGTGGACACTAGAGTGGGAGGACCGGTGAGACAAGATTGGAGACCTCCAAAGTTCCAAAGGGGACCCTATTCTGGAGCTGGGTTAGTTTCCATCAAGAGAGATTGCATCTTAAGTGAGTAGTAGTGGTGGCTCAAACATCTCGAGGGGACTAGTTAAATGTTTTAGATGTGGAGGACACCATATTGTGAGAAATTGTCCACAATCACCGTCTGCTTGTAGTATTTATGGGAGAATGGGACATTCTGTAAATACTTGTTGGTTTGCTCCTTAAAGAAGTGGAAGTGCCAGTGGAAGTAATTGACCTGTATCTAAAGGTTGCAATGGAGCAAAACCAATTACACAAGGCACAGTATTTGCCATGAGTACGGTTGAAGCAACAAAATTAGATGAGCTAATCTAAGGTAAATGTATAATAAATGAAATGCTTTTAGATATTTTGTTTGATTATGGTGCTACAAATTCGTTTATTTCTGTGAATTGTGTGAAATGTCTTGGTTTGATTGTATTTCCTATGCCTTGTAATGCTGTTGTATCTATTCCTATGAACAAGTCTGTTGTGACTTCATCTGTATGCTCAGATTGTACAATAATGATTCATGATAGGACTTTTAAGATAGATCTGACTTGTTTACCATTATCTCAATTGGATGTCATTCTGGGAATGGATTAGTTGTCATCCAACCATGTTCTGTTAGATTGTAAAGAGAAAGTTTTGATATTTGATACTAATACACTAGAAAACTCTTAGCCCTTGAGTATAAGTGATTAGAGTAATGTGACCAATACTAAAGCTTTTATGGTATTGTTCTCATTAGAAGTTAAGAAGAGTGTAAAGAAGGAAAATATTCCAGTAGTGAAAGAATTTCCGGAAGTTTTTCTAGATGATAAAGCTGAATTACCGTCGGAAAAGGATATTGAATTTGCAATTGATCTCATTCTGGGGGCAAGTCCGATTTCTATAGCACTGTATATAATGTCACCTGTAGAACTGGCTAAAGTAAAGAAGCAGGTAGAAGAATTATTGCAGAAATGATTTGTGAGACCGAGTATATCGCCATGGGGAGCATCGGTACTCCTAGTAAAGAAGAAAGATGAAAGTATAAGGATGTGCATAGATTATTGTCAATTGAATAAAGTGACCATTAAGAATAAATATCCTTTACCTCAGATTGATGACTTGATGGATCAATTACGGAGAGCGTCAGTATTTTCAAATATTGATTTACGATTTGGTTATCATCAGATTTGAGTGAAGAATGAGGACATTCATAAAACTGCTTTTAGAACTCGTTATGGTCACTTTGAGTACTAATTATGCCCTTCAGCATAACTAATGCTCCAGCCGTATACTATATGAATAGAATTTTTCATGAGTTCTTAGGTAAGTTTGTGGCGGTATTTATCGATGATATCTTGATTTACTTTAAAACTCATGAAGAAAATGCTGAGCATTTGAGGATTGTTCCACAAATATTGTGTGAGAGGCATTGTATGCTAAGTTTTCAAAATGTGAATTATGGCTTCAACAGGTACAATTCTTGGGGCATGTAGTGTCAAAAAAGTGAATTATAGTAAATCCAACGAAGGTAGAAGCAGTAGCTTAATGGCCAATGGTGTTTGCACTCAAGATATGGAGACATTATCTCTATGGTGCAAGGTTTGAAGTCTTTAGCGATAATCTTCATTTTCATGATTTGCTAGGAAGACCTAATAGCTATACATTCGAAAGATTCCCTAGTATAGAATTAGCGGCGGACGCCGGTGACGTCTATTTGGGAGAGGATGATGAATTAACTGCTGAGGACTTAGAGGAAATTAAGGGCTGACATGATATAGATGAATAGTTTCAGGTTCTCAGTATGTGAGAGTGAGTATGAGCTGGTGTAAATTCTGATATATTTTGTTTAAAGATATGTAAATGTAATGTATTAGTTATCAGTTGGAATCTTTCGGTATGTAAATATTAATTTATATTATATTTTATGCAATTATCCTTTTAAATTTGTTTTGTATACAAAATAATCTTTTAAGAAAGGTCTTATTTTTTTAAGTTTGATTGATGGTTACACAGATAATTTGATTATTCTTTCTAAGATTTTATGAAAATGAATATATTTAAAATAAAGGTGTTACAGAAAGTCTTACCCACACAAAGTGTCAATTGCTGTGAAGTCTTCTATGTTTAATCTATCTTGTACGCATAATATTAATATACATTTATGCTATCTCGATTAATATTATCGTTGATTTGTTTCATCTATCATCTTTTGTAATTATATGTGTATGTATATATATATATATATATGTATATATATATATATATGCATATAATTAAATATAATACTAGTCTATTTATTATTTCTTTAATTTGTTTTTCAAATTTAATAATTTGATATATGATAAATAAAAATATATAATTTTATTATAAATATTTAAGGTCTTATACTAATTTTTTTATGACTTATTTAAATACAAGTCTTGTGGCCTTTACAGAGACATACATATTTAGATGATTTGAAAGCTTATTTATAAAGAGACTTAATAGTCTGTTAATGATTTGAATACAAAATAGTCTATTAAAAATGCTAATAGTAATAAGGCTTTTAAAAAGGTAAAGCTTAGGCTTGATAAGATGCCAATAACAAATAATAGGCTAGATTTAAGTTCAAAATTATTAAATAAGTGAGGCTTATTTATGTAACGTCTAACCTAACTTAACCTATTTTCATCCTTATGTGAAAGTATAAAAAATTTACTCAAAAACAACAAAAAAATATTTTTCTTGCATCAATTAGCATTTAGAGAACTCATCATTTTGTCATTTTAAAAATAAATATGAAAATAATAAAGAAAAATTATCTAAAAATCAGAAATATTTTTGTTTACATTTATTAAGTAAAAACGTTGTATCTAATATGAAATTTTTGCATCTCATTCAGAAAATCTTATTTTCATTTGTACATTTGATTCCATGCTCAAAAAAAAATTTGGTAGGTAAATTTAAAGGTGTTTAAACCAATCCAAACCATTTAAACTATTAAACAACTGAAGATCGAATAAACTAATAGTGGAGAAAGGCCATTTTCTTTTGCGATTTGATTTGATTTAATTTTTGGTTCTCATATTTAAAACTGAGGCAAACCATAATAAATTACAAACAAATTAATTTTATGTTAATTTTTCATTTCATCCTTATCTAAATACAAATTAAAATATATTTTTGTTTTTCAAAAGATAAAATGATAATTTTTAAATTTTAGTTTTGAAATTTAGACTAAGTTGAATTTACAATAAGATTTAATTCTTTTGAGTACTTTTCTTTTATAAATTCTTATATATTTGATTTTTTACTTAATAAGTATTATCTTTTAAATAAAAAATAACTACTGAAAGAATTTATATGCTGATTTTGGATGTTATTCTTCCTCAAATTAATAAAATTTTATTTATTACTAACAAATAAAATAAAGTTTTTTAAAATTTAAAAAAATAAATTCAATCAAAATTATGTATCAATTAGAATTGATTCAATTTTAATATTATTCTAAAATAGTGAGTAAGAGTAACTTTCTAAAAAATCTTGAAATATATTATTTTTTTCTTAATATATAAGCCACACAAAATAGAGTGACTTGTTTATGCATAAGTCGTATACCCTGCAATAACTTATTCACGAGCACAAAACATGCTTGTAATGAACACAATCATGCTTAAATATAGGTTGCATTAGAGTTTAATTAGCACATAAGTTGCACTACTCTTATACAACTTATGTAGTAGTACAATCATGCTTGTGATGAGTATGAGTTTGCTAATCATGGAATAAGACATAAGATAGGGCATATTTGTGGTTTATGCTAACACAATCATACTTAGTTTAGCATGAAGTATACTCAAAATTTTGATTTTTTAATCTTAAACTTTGAAGGAGCATACATTTTACACAAAATTCTAATTTGTGTAAATTATATGTTTAAGATATATATAACCAAACACTGGTAAGGAGTTTGGATCAAATTTTTTTCCAAAATTCTAACATTTTGCCTTTTTTTTTTATTTTGGATTTCTTACTCATTTTTATGCTAATCATTTTTGTATAAATCAAGTGTATTTTGGTCTAATTCTTTTATGCCATTTGATTGTGTGATAATAATATATTAAAGGTGATAGTCACATGTTAATTAAGACTTAATTCATGCATTTTCTTATGTAACAAAATTTCATAAATGCTTCATAGATATCATATCCCAACATGACTATATTCAATAACTTCACAAAATTTTATAATTCAAATAATCCAAAAGGTAATATGTCTATATTATATAATCTTAAATACCAAGCTAACAATTAGGATATTTATTACAAAAAAAAAAAAATAAAATCAAAAGTGAGACTAGAACGTAGAACCCAACAAACAATTGCCAAGTCATTGCGCAAGGTATCAAATCTTCAACGTGATCACTTCAAGTTATACATCCACTTAAAAAAAATAATTATTAAAACATGTGCGGCGCCATCACAAACAATCATCGGTAACAACAAAGATGGAAGAAAGAAAAGTGAAACAATGACAATTTTTGTTTTTGATTTATGGAGACATGACTTTAACTAATTATATTAGGGTTAAGAAGTTGAAAAGTATTTGAATTAAAAAGATTAGAATAAGAATTAAGAAAAAATAAATTTTAATAATTGATTGAGATATTTTAGAAATCAGATAAAGTCTTAATTGATACTCTTATAGTATAATTATAATTATTATATCGTTAAAGTTTAAATACAAAACTATGTTATATATTACATATTATATATATATATATATATAATTTTTCTGGACAATTATATTTATATTAAATTATTATAAATAAATAAAAATTATAAAAATTTTGTAGATTTGTATAGGGTAGCTTTATTGGACGATTTAGATCCTTATCCTATACATGTTAAGGTATACCGAGGAGATGGATTGGCAAATCCTGAACTTGTATTTTTAGGTGAGGATGCTGGGATGGCTAGTACTTTTTTTTGTATATAAGTGTATGTTTAGGGAATTAGGGGTGGTGTTATTGTTTGATGACTTTCAAATGGGTGGGCGGCCATGCAAGCTTTTCGGATATAATGTAAATATCATTATATAGAACCTAGCGTAGGTCTTTTCCTTCGTTTCTTTTGTACCCGTCATTCTGATAAAGCTAGGTGGGTTTTCTTAGTAAGGCAAGTTGAGTTGGCACTATTCAAAACTTATACCTCTTCTTTCAAGGGTTTCAAGACCGAATACTTTAAGGTGATAGTAAATTCGCTTGTCAGTAAAAAGTAATTCTATGATAATGAAGGTAAACCCCTCTTCCCTTTTCACTGGACTCGTGTCCTTCATCGGTATTATGTATACCCGGAAGAGATGTTGTCCCCGAAGGAGTTGTCGGCGTTGGATTATTTAAAAACATTGTCCTGAGAGCTTTTTGCTCGAGCTCTTATTCTTTTGCCGAAGTGTCCTAGGCCTCGGTTAGACCTGGAGGGTATGCGCCGTTCTTTCATTATGGTTTTATTGATCATGTTATATTGATTTGACTTCTTATTTTCGGTGCAGGTATAATGGCGTAGAAGGGAGCTGGTATGTCCTACTGAAAGGTTCTAAAGTTCCAAACTTCGGAGGGTACTTCGACTGAGCAACATCACCATCCCCAAGTGGACTGGGTACCAGAAGTTGATGTTGCCCACCCTCCCCCGATTGTCTTTCCACTTCCTGAAGGTGCCTAAAAGAAAAGGAAAGACAAGGGCAAGGATAAGGAAAGTGAACGCAGAAAGAAACACGCTCGCACCGAAACCCCTAAGCAAATTTCTTCTACACTAAGTGGTTCTTCAGCTGAGTCTGTTGTTCCAGAAATGGTAATGACAGCTAAATTTTTTTGAAAGAATGTTCGGGCGACACGGTTGGTATCACTGGATCTAGTATCGGATGATGGGCATGCTATCCTTGATGGTCAGGATAAAAGATCAAAATGGGCGTGGTTCTGTGAGCTCTAAATCCGAGCCATGGTTGTGGCTCAGAATTTGGCTTTGGAGCCCATTCTTGATCTTGAGAAGGCTCAGCACTGAGTGGCCACTACTAAAAAGGCTTTAGAGCAAAGTGAAGAGGTTTGGTTTAATTTGGCTGATACTAATCAGGCTTTGGAACTTAAGGTAGGCCAATTGAAAGAACACCTCAAGATAATGGATGATCAAGTCGTAGTTGTTAATGACCGGGTTTGTGTCGCTGAAGATCGTGCTCATACTGCTGAGAAATCCAACAAGGCCAATGGGTTGGAGTTGGCTGAAGCCCTGGCAAGGGAAAGGTACAATAAAGAGAAGGCTGACGCTGACATGAAAGCATTTGTAGCCGAGTGCCATGGCAACATCATAACCGAGCTTAAGGCGGGCTTTCAACATGTTGTTCAGCAGGCGGTTCAATTTTGTCAAGTGTCTTTTACTTTTCGCTTTGATGTGACAAAGCACTTCTTTAAAGGGAAGTTCTTTAGTTATGACGAAGTGGCATGTTGAAGCCGATACACTTGCCCCCATGTCAAACTTTGCCAGAAGCAACGAGGGCGATCATGGAAGGTTTGATGGAGCGGCCGAGGACCTGGGTCAGGATAATTAGTGAAACATTGTGCCGAGGGGGTAGCGGGCTATCTTAGGACTGAATTTTGTAATTGTTGGGCCTTTGTTTTTACCATTCTGGCAATTTATTTATATGAAATTTCAACCAAGTTAAAGATGATAAATAATAATAGTATTATTTTTAAATTTCTGTGGGCAATAATAATAATTTACTCCTTTAGCCGAGCACGACATACGTAATGTGTCATATGTTAGATAAGCTGTATAGGTATTTACAAATGTAACGTTCGATCTTAGTTGAGTGGATACAGTAATTATATCTTAGCCGAACAAGACACTCAGGAGGTAGCGATTCAACCTTAGTCGAGTGAGGTACTTAAGAGGGAGTAATTCAACCTTAGCCAGTGATGTACTCGGGAGGAAATTGTAATGGAAGCATGAGTTGTAAATAAGAAATGTCTTTATTTGATGATATGCCTCGTTAAAAACCTTCTCAAAAAAATCTCTTTTCACGTTCTTTTAAGAGAACAAAACCCAAGTAAGAAAAAGAGTGCACTGAATTTATATATTACATTTGCTAGCTAAAATAATACTTCAGATGTGACACGTTCCAGGTTCTTGGTATGGCTTTCCCTTAGAGTGTTTCAAGCTTATAAGATCCGTTGTTTAGGCAAGCTATTACCCGAAAGGGTCCATCCCAATTGACGACGAGTTTTCCTTCTCATCGTTCACGACGGGCTTCTCTCGTTGCTCTCCATACTAGATCTCCAACTTGGAATTGTCTTGGCCTGAGCTTAGAATTATACTTCTGTGACATCATTCTTCTACTTGCTTCCATCATGATAACAGACTAGTCTTTGACTTCGTCTATAACATTCAAATTATTGGCTAGGGAGAGAGAATTCTCTTCTTCTTCAAAGTGTTGTTATCGAAATGAAGGTTCACCAATCTCGACCAGTATCATGGCTTCAATTCCATATGTTAGCCGAAAGAGTGTTTCTTTTGTAGCAGTTTGGGGAATGCATCGATATGCCCAA
Organism: Abrus pulchellus subsp. cantoniensis; assembly: GCA_024086825.1. Classification (NCBI taxonomy): domain Eukaryota; kingdom Viridiplantae; phylum Streptophyta; class Magnoliopsida; order Fabales; family Fabaceae; genus Abrus; species Abrus pulchellus. The sequence goes on from CM044056.1 coordinate 22,861,024, forward strand.
AGAATTTTAGGTACCTTCTCGGCCCACTCCCCTTTAGCTACGCCTAAGCGTCTTTTTAGTAAAGAATAACCTTATGCTGCTTCGGCCTGGCCATTGCTCTAGGGGTGCTGGACTGAAGTAACCTGATGTTTTATTTTAAGCCTTTCTAGAAACTCGTTAAAGCGTCGATCTGTAAATTGAAGGTCGTTATTAATGATTAAGGTATTTGGTATGCCAAAATGTGTGATGATGTTCTTCCAGTTGAACTTTTGAACATTGTTGGTTGTGATGATCGCGAGAGGTTCAGCTTCTATCCATTTTGTAAAATAGTCAATAACAACGAGAAGATACTTAACAAAAACCTCAAAAACCTTTGTCAAGGTCGGCCAGTAATAACTGGCTCTTAGCACCTTTGCTGCCATTGTTTGTCGTCCCGAGTGTGTTCCACAGATACCCTCGTGAATTTACCTCGTGACGTAATTAGCCTGCTCTTCATTGAGACACTTCAAAAGTGGGGTGGAAATTCCTCTTTTGTACAATTCGCCACAAACGACTATATATTTTGCTGCTCGTATTTTAAGGCATTTGACTTGGTCCAGATTGTCAGCGATTTTATTGTCCTTGAGATATTGAATGATATTTGTCATCCGATTCCAAGGGGCATCTTGAATTTCCATGCATTCATGCATGTTCCAAAATGCTAGGTCTAGTGATTTCTTGTTGGATCATACTTTGGAGCTGTCTTGGCTTCTGATGACTAGCCAACTTGGCTAGCCTATTGGCTTTTTCTTTTTGGTTTCGCGAGATGTGATGGACATGTATCTCATCAAATTCGTGGCGTAGCTTGTTAAATTCCTGATAATATTTTATCATGGTAGGGTCTTTTATCTGGTAAGTGCTGTTAACTTGTTCAGAAACTACTTGAAAATCGCTCCAACATATAATTCTTCTGACCCCGAATTCCTTTGCTAACATGAGTCTAGTGAGTAATGCTTCGTATTCGGCTTAATTATTAGAAGCCCTGAAACCAAATCGTATTGATTGTTCTAACATCACCCTGTTTGGCCCTTCTAAGATGACCCCTGCTCCACTGCCATGAAGATTTGATGAATCATCCACATGTAAATTCCACACTTCGGTGCTAGGCACGTTTTGATGATAAAATTCGTTAAGAAATTCCACAAGGACTTGGGCTTTAAGAGATCCTTGTACTTCAAAACGAATATCGTATTGAGAAAGCTCTACTGCCCACGACATCATTTGTTCGGCCAGTTCTAGTTTGCATAGTACCTTCGCAATTGGGCAGTCAGTTCGTACCACGATTTGGGAACATTGAAAATAGTGTCTCAATTGCCGAATGACTGTTGTTTGATATTACATTGCATGTTCTGATGAGAGCTGTGTTGATTCTAGTCATATATTTTGCATTATAATTTATGAACTATGAACTGAATTATATGTTTATACTTTGTCATTGCATTGTGTTTATCATTGTTAGTTTCAACATGAACATATTGCAATGCAGATATCATGGTTTTTGGTGATGATGTGCTGCACGCATGACACGTCACAGTTTTGTGGTTTCACCGTTACACTCTCTTTTAACCACTACAATGTCGAATTGGTAGTTTCAAGTAATAGTTGCATATTTTCCCATGTAAAGGTGCCTCTTTGCTTAATATATGAAAAAAAATGATATTTTATCAATGCTCAGCTACATCTTTTCATTTTTTGTTTCTTTCAGTTTGTGACATATATCCTCATACACTTTCGCCCCTATTGATTTAGTAACTATTTTTCTGAGAAATTTGACCAGGTTTCATTTTTCTTATGCTACAAGGTGCTTCAGGACAATATTAGCTGATCAAGAATGGTGGTGGGAGCAACAATGCACCACAGATTTCTTCTTCGTTTTTGCCCTATTCTTAACCAATGTTCTTCAGTTCCTTCAGTGTCTTCATTTTCATTGCAAAAGTTTGAGCAGGCTGTTAGAGCTGATGTAGAAGCCAAAAACTACGTTAAAATTCCCGACCTACTCATTTCCTTGGATTGCTGCCAAAATTCAAATCCTTTTTCTTTCTTTTCTTCATTTCCTCAGAACTTACAAGTGAAATATATTGTTGGTGGGTGCAATTCCAAATGTCTATTATTCTAACTTAAACTAACTTCCCTTTCATCTCTGTAATAGAGCCTTTCTTTGTATTGATGAATGTACTCAAAAGGGCATTTTTCAATGCTTCAGAAATAATCTTTTGGTCCTAAGCAAGATTTTGATATACATCTTGCTAAGACATATGCTCAACCTTTCTTTCTTTCTTTTGGCCCCTATTATTACTATCTATTTTGAATTTAACATTTCCGACCCTTACCAAATCACCATTTTGCACTATTGATCTTTATGATTTGTTCTTAATTATATTTATTTGTCTAAATTTAATGTTTACTTTTTTAAACTTGGCATGAGTACTATTAATATGGAATTTGTATAGGGTTCTATATGAAAATAGACATATTAGGACAAGCTCTTTTTTAGGTATTTGTAATAATAATAGTAATAATATAGTAATAATTAAAATTACCCCTCTGCTTGGAATCTTGGCGACATTTTTGTCCACAAATATATAATATTATATATACTCTTTTTTCATTCGTTATCTACATGTTGCAGCCTCGATTTTGGGTCGGATTCTATGCACTAGCTATATCATTTCTTGCATGGGAATAAAATATACTAACTTATTTAGTATGATATGGAATTATTTTTAAAAAAATTAAAAATACTAAAGAATTAAAACTTTTGCTATACTTATTTTTTTCATAAACAAAATTCGAATTTGGTAATTTACTATGAGAAATTGTAAAAGTTGTGTTTGGTAATTTACCATAATATATTCTTTTAAGGGAACTAATCTTTGACAGCTGCACCAAAAGGTTTTAGAATTTAATCCATGCATTTAATAATTAGAATCTTACAAATTACACTTAATTGTTTTTCGGTATTTGGTTTGCTTCTGACATTGATCACATTGTGGAACTATATATCACATAGGATTCCTTTAAGCAGTTAAAAAGTTGACCGACAGAGTAGAATAGCAGTTATCGTTTAAGGTGTCACATTATATTGTTATCCCTTGTTTTAAAGAGTTTTGATAATTAAAAAAAATATCATTTTAAAATAAAATAGAGTATTACTAAATAGAGTATTAAAAAATTTATAAATTCTTCAAAATAAATTTATAAACCTTGAAACAAACGCAATAAATATTAGTTAATAAAAAAATTAAAAGAAGGAATTAACTATCGTAGAAAAAAGAAGAAAAAGAAAAAGTTAAAAGATATTATTTACTAACAATATATTTTTACCCATTTATTTATTAAAATATTGTAAATATTTGAGTTTTGCATTTGTTATGTTACTTGGCTTGGTAGAAGTGCTATTAGATTGGAATAGGAATGAACTCAAATAAAAATGGACTGGATTGAGTTAAATGTAATGATGTATATATAAAGAAGTCCAATATATCTCATGAATGAGGTATTTTTCTAGACTTATATTGACCACAACTTTGCTTTTCAAGAACTTATAAATTGTATGACAAAATTTAGTGATATTTTGTAAATATTTAGCATGTCATTTTTTAATTAAAATTAATGTTATTTAGTAATTTAATCTTTTACTATCAACTTTTAGTACACTTAATGAGATAAAACTTCAATTTGAACGACAATACTTTTAGTTCAAGATCATAAGCCTTGTTTTTAAATTTATGCTTTTGAAATTGGTTAATTGTGTTGTACTTCGACATTTTCAAGGCAATTTTATACTATTTTTCTTAGACAAAGTGAATAAGACAAGTAACATTCTAATAGATGCGTTAGATCATTGAATTATTAAAAATAGCAGTTGTACTTTGAATAAAAAGTAAGAAAAAAAAAAAGTAAAAATGATTTCTTAAATCCAAAGTCAATGAAAATGTTAGTAATTAGATAAATTTAATGTAAAATACAGAGTGATAGATAGAAGTAACGTCAAGCTTCCTCAATAAGGTGTATGTTAAATACTATTGCACATACATATTGAACATTCTTATTAAAACAAATATGTTATTATTATCTAAAAAAGCTATGAAAGCATGTTAGTCAAAAAGGGTGTCTCAGTTTTCAAAGTTAGGCACCGATTTTGACTTTTGCAGGCACCGATCATATTTTGTCAAAATTGCTACAGTAATTTACTGTAGCAATATTGAAAATCTTCACAAAACTTTGCCTATAAATACTCAGTGTAGGAACGATTGAATGACACACTGAAATCGATCATTTACTGATCAGAAGAAGAAATTTGAGAGTATTATTTTGTAGCTCTTATTCCATTCTGAGAGAGTTTATTGAGAGAAAACAAATAGAGTAATTTATTACTCTTTGTCCTCATAATTTTAGAAGATTTTTTGTACTCTCCCTTTTACATAGTGGAATTATTTTGCTCGTCGTTGTTCGTGGGTTTTTTTCTCTCCGATTTGGAGTTTTTCCCACGTTAAAATTTTGTCTTCATTATTCTCTTCCTTCTCTTCATTTCCAATTAAATTCGATCCAGTCTTCCGCATTGCGTTGATACCCCAACAAGTGGTATCAGAGAAGTTATTTAATTGGAAATGTCAACCGTTACAAAATTTGACATTGAGAAGTTTGATGGCAAGATTAGCTTTTCTATTTGGAAAGTCCAAATGAGAGCTGTTCTAACTCAGAACGGATTAAAGAAAGCTTTAGATGGAAAATTAAAAAAACCGGCTTCCATGACTGATGAGCTATGGGACGAGTTGGATGAAAAGCCACTTTCAGCAATCCAACTTTGCTTGTCCAAGGAGGTTCTACGTGAAGTGGCCGACATAACCACCGCTGCGGAATTGTGGTTAAGGTTGGAAACTTTATATATGACTAAAAGCCTCGCCAACAAGCTTCGTCTCAAGGAGCGATTATATACGTTAGTATGATAGAAGGTACTCCCATTCAATCTCATCTTGATGAGTTTAATTCTATTATTATGGATCTGCAAAATATCGATATTAAAATCGATGATGAAGATAAAGCTGTTTTGTTGGTTGTCTCCTTACCTTCTACCTACAAACACTTCAAAGAAATTATGTTGTATGGTAATAATGACACCTTATCCTTTGAAGATGTTAAATCTAATTTATTGTCCAAAGAAAAATTTGATCTTGAAATTCATTATGAGGACAAGGGTGAGGGTCTAAGTGTTAGAGGTAGAACTCAAGTTAAAGGGAGTACTAGTCACAAAAAGAGTAGATCCAAATCTAGGGTACTAAAATCTAACACTACCTGTCTTTATTGCAAAAAATATGGGCATGATATTTCGATTGTTTTATCTTAAAGAAAAAGAAGAAAATAAACAAAAGAAAGAAAAAGGTAAACAACCCGTTGAAGCCGCTAATATTGAGGCCGATTACGATGGAGATGTTATGGCATCTGTTGTCTCTTCTGACAAGAGAAGTAAAAATAAGTGGCTTCTTGACTCTGCATGCACATACCACATGTGTGCTTATAGGGATCTATTTACCACTTTTGAACCAGTTAATAGTGGTATTGTCTTGATGGCTAATGATACTCAATGCAAAGTTGAGGAATAGGTACTATTCAGATCAAGGCTCATGATGGTGTTGTTAGGACCCTGACTAATGTTCGCTTTATTCCTGAATTAAAGCGAAATCTCATCTCTCTTGGCACCCTTGAATCTCTTGGGTGCAAGTTTTCATCTGAAGGTGGAGTCCTAAAGGTATCAAAAGGTGCCCTTGTTTTGTTAAAAGGTAACCGAGTTAGTACTTTATATTTCTTGCAAGGTTCTGTTGTGACAGGTTCAGCAGCTGTATCTTCTTCTATGCTTGATAATGATGTCACCAAGTTATGGCACATGCGCCTGGGCCATATGAGTGAAAAAGGCATGCATCTTTTGAGCAAGCAAGGTCTCCTTGGTAATCAAGGTATCGGTAAGTTGGAGTTTTGTGAACATTGTGTCTTTGGAAAACAGAAAAAAGTAAGTTTTTCTACCGCAACTCACCGTACAAAGGGTATTCTTGATTATATTCACTCGATCTCTGGGGCCTTCTAAAGTTTCCTCTTATGGAGGACGCCGTTATATGATGACTATTATTGATGATTTTTCTCGCAAAGTTTGGGTTTATTTTCTCGGGTATAAAAATGAGACCTTTCCCACTTTTAAGAAATGGAAAACTCTTGTTGAAACCTGCAGACGGGGAGAAAAATCAAGAAGCTCAGAACGGATAATGGATTGGAGTTACGTGACGGTGAATTTAATGAGTTCTCGCGCAAATCATGGAATTGCTAGACATAAAACCATTCCAAGAACACCCACAGAATGGTGTTGCGAGAACGAATGAACAGGACTCTACTTGAGAGAGCTCGTTGTATGCTCTCAAATGCTGGGTTATGGCATCGACGTGAATTTTGGGCCGAGGCGGTATCAATCTGCTTGTTACTTGGTTAATTGTTCTCCACACTCATCACTTAATTTCAAAATTCCAGAAGAAATTTGGTCGGGTAATCCTGTTGATTATTTTAACTTGAGAATCTTTGGATGTCCTGCTTATGCACATGTCAATGATGGCAAATTAGCTCCAAGAGCTATTAAGTGCATATTTCTTGGTTATGCATCTAAATCTAAAGGATATCGTTTATGGAATCCTAAGTCACAAAAATTAATTCTCAGTAGAGATGTGACTTTTAACGAGGATGCTTTATTATCTTCTGGAAAACAATCTTCTGTGATTTCTTCTACTGGTACTAATAATTTGCAGGGTACTAGCGAGAAGGTGGAGTTAGAGTTAAAATCTACAACTCCTAATGTTGATGTTCCATCTTCTTCTATCAATGAGTCTAGCACTGATATTTGTGGTAATGATGATGTTGATGAGATTACCACTTCTCCAATTCAGCCGCAGGAAGAGGAGTATTCAATTGCCCAAAACAGACCAAGAAGGACGATTACTAAGCCAGCTAGATATGCAAATTATGCCTATGATGATAATTTAATTGCATATGCACTATCTGTTGCACAAGAAATAAATAATGACATTGAACCAGCCAGTTATACTGAGGCTGTTTCTTGTGCTGATTCTTCAAAATGGCTAGTGGCTATGAATGAAGAAATTGAAAGTCTTCATAAGAATGGTACTTGGAGTTTAACAGAACTTCCCAAAGGCAAACGGCCTTTGAAATGCAAATGGGTCTATAAGAAGAAAGACGGCATTCCCGGGGTTGAAGATCCTAGATGCAAGGCACGATTGGTTGTTAAAGGCTTGACCAAAAGGAAGGTATTGACTTTAATGAGATTTTCTCACTGTTGTTCGTCATACCTCCATACGTGTTTTGCTTGCTTTTGTTGCTTTATTTGACTTGGAATTAGAGCAACTTGATGTTAAGACAGCTTTTCTCCATGGAGAGCTGGAAGAAGAAATTTATATGGAGCAACCTGAGGGATTTATTGTTCCTGGTAAGGAGCATCTTGTCTGCCGATTGAAGAAATCTTTATATGGACTCAAACAAGCTCCAAGACAATGGTACAAAAGGTTTGATTCCTTTATGATTGGGCAAGGTTATTGCGAAGTCAATATGACGATCGTATTTATTTTCAAAAACTTCTGATGAATCTTACATATACTTGTTACTATATGTTGATGATATGTTGATTGCATCACGTAACAAGTCTCTAATCAGGAAATTGAAAATTCAACTCAATAATGAGTTTGAGATGAAAGAATTGGGTGCAGCTAAGAAGATTCTTGGTATGGAGATTTGCAGGGATCGTCAAGCTGGTAAATTATTCATATCTCAACAAAAATACGTTGAGAAAGTGCTTGACAGGTTTAATATGACTAATTGCAAACCTGTTTCTACTCCACTTGCTGCACATTTCAAGTTATCATACGATCTTTGTCCTAAGACAAAGGAAGACATGGAGCGTATGTCACGCGTTCCTTATGCTAGTCTTGTTGGCGATCTTATGTATGCTATGGTATGCACTAGACTGATTTAGCATATGCCGTTAGCATGGTGAGTCGGTATATGCATAATCCTCGAAAGGATCATTGAGTCTTGTAAAATGGATTTTTCGGTATCTCAAAGGTACTTCGATATTGGCTTGGTATTCGATAGAAATCATGCAACAACCGGGTTACAGGTTTTGTTGATTCGGATAATGGTGGCGATCTTGACAAAAGAAGATCTCTTTCTAGTTACATATTTACTCTCTCAGAATCGTGCTATTAGTTGGAAAGCTCGGCTTCAGTCTCTTCCATCATTGTCTACGATGAAGCTGAATATGTTGCGACAACAGAGGGTGTGAAAGAGGCTCTTTGGCTTAAAGGTCCGATTAATGAACTTGGTCTTACACGGGATGTTCTTCTTGTGTTTTGTGATAGTCAAAGTGCTATTTACTTGACCAAGAATAACCGCTACCATGACAGGACAAAACATATTGATGTGAGACATCATTTTATCCGAGAAATTGTTGCTAAGGGTGAAGTCGTTGTTCAGAAGATTCATACATCTGAGAATCCAGCTGATATGCTTACTAAGCCTCTTCCAAAGGCCAAGTTCCAACATTTTTTGGACTTGGTTGGTCTCTACAAAGACTTGAACACCCTTCGGGGCAAAATGACGTCGAGCAATTTATCAAAACTGATCCAAGGTGGAGATTGTTAGTCAAAAAGGGTGTCTCAGTTTTCAAAGTTAGGCACCGATTTTGACTTTTGCAGGCACCGATCATATTTTGTCAAAATTGCTACAGTAATTTCATCGTAGCAATATTGAAAATCTTCACAAAACTTTGCCTATAAATACTCAGTGTAGGAACGATTGAATGACACACTGAAATCGATCATTTACTGATCAGAAGAAGAAATTTGAGAGTATTATTTTGTAGCTCTTATTCCATTCTGAGAGAGTTTATTGAGAGAAAACAAATAGAGTGATTTATTACTCTTTGTCCTCATAATTTTAGAAGATTTTTTGTACTCTCCCTTTTACATAGTGGAATTATTTTGCTCGTCGTTGTTCGTGGGTTTTTTTCTCTCCGATTTGGAGTTTTTCCCACGTTAAAATTTTGTCTTCATTATTCTCTTCCTTCTCTTCATTTCCAATTAAATTCGATTCAGTCTTCCGCATTGCGTTGATACCCCAACAAAGCATAGTATTTAGAAAATATGTACACAAGACACACATAATCCAACTTGCATTGGGCAAGTACCAAGTTAATTTTAAGGAAGAAACTGGATTTTTATGGCTGTCTTCTAGAACGCTGTCCCATTACAGTGACCAAGATAATACCATAACCAAGAACCAAGCTCAATAGATATAGTCACAACAGAAAAATTGAAAAAAATGTCTCATCAACTCAATAACCTCTATTTCTTTAATCTCTATGCCAACTGAATTATTGGTATATTCATGTCAAGTATCTGCATAAAATCGTGGAATAAAGAAAAAAAATTATTAACATGTATTTGTTAAACAAATATTTTGAAATTGTTAAGTGAAAAGCATGATATACAAGACTTAAACACGTAAACAAAATATTAATAGATAAAGTAACAAAACTTCTCTGAATACATCCCATCTTGAAGTGTTATTTTATAAATGACAAAACATATTATCTTAAGCTATAAATAATTGAGCTTCTAAAATAATTTTTATAATGTTTTTAATTTTAAAAAATTCTCTTTAATTTGATTTTATTTAATAAAAATAAATATTTATTTATTGATATTTATAAAATTCGTTAAATTAATTTTTTTATTTTTATTTAAAAATGTATTTATTTTTAATAATACCTGTACAATGCATTAAATACACGGTTAGTATTAATTTGAAGACAAACTCCAATATTGTGTAACGGTTGAAAAATAATTTTATTAGAATAATTTATATTTAACTTTGAAACAAATGCATGTTAACTCACAACTATTTAAAAGTATTTTGTTAGTAAAGCCAAAACAGTTGAGTAAACGAAGTTTACATTAAAACAAAAGCAAAAACTGTTTTGATATTGTAAATAATTAATTCGTTTTTAAAAATTAAACAGGAACCAGTTGAAAGAAAAGGGTATCAATACCTTTATGATCAGTCATCACGAAGGATTTTTTGTGGGATGTGTGCGATTTGGCGACTAACAGCACTTGTCTCTGTTCTGCATTCTTTAAGTAAGATGGGACAATTCTCGACGTCAAAGATCTTTAAGTTGGTAAGACGACTCATTCCTTCGGGCAGCGATGCCAAGTTTCGGCAGTATTCGATTTTGATACGCTGAAGCGACGAGAGGTTGCAAATCCAATCTGGCAAAGCCTTTAGGTTTCCACAGAAATATATCCTGATTTGTCGCAGAGAAGGAAGGCAGTTGGTGTCGTCTTAAACCAAGTCTCAAATTCCTCCAGTGTTTCATTTTCAGACCATATAATTTGAAGAGACTCGAGAGGAGTCAGATTTTGCATCCAACCCTTTGGAAAATCAGTAGGACCAGAAATAGTCAATTGTTTGAGCATGGAAAGAGGAGCAGCTGAGGAAGATGAGTCAGCTGAACATGTTGACACTGTTGAGTTTAGTGTTGCTATTAATAGCTCTGCACTCGATCTACGCCACTCTAAATCCTTAACTTTTGGAAAAGCAGGCATGCAAGTCAACTTTAGACAGGAAGAGACATGTAGTTGAGAAAGACGAGGAAATGAGAGAGGTAAGGAGAGATTATGTGCATTCTCATTGATATCAACTCCCCGTCTCCGCCATCCCCTGAGATTAGAGCAAAACTCTAATTTGAGGCTCTCCAAAGAGGGGAAGAAGGTTACTGCACAATCATCTTCATCAAGATCTATGCATTCCAATCGACGAAGATACATTATCTCAAGTGACTTCAGGGACGGGAGACGTTCCAACGATGGGAGACAGCAACAATTATGAAAGCCAGAGAGAGAGATGTGAACAACATTTGTGAGGAGAGAGAGCCAAGTTGGGAAATGCACGCCTGGATACCTCTTCACATTCAATTGCTTAAGATTATGGTGGGGCCGAAGGTTTTCTAATAATTGGAAGCTGTCACTGTTACGGTTGGCTTCACCAAGCGAAAGCCAATCTAGAGTCAAGGACTGAAGAAACTTTTTTTCTTTTAAATTTACATAACGTGATTCCAGAGCCACGTCTCTAATACGACGGAGATGCTGAATTTCTAATTTGCCTCTTAGGTTTAAGTCCTTCAATTCATTTAGTGTGCCACATCTTGTTTCTTGGCTATCTCTCACGACAAAGATGGGTAAGAATTGCAACGAAGATAATAATTTTCCCCACCCAACTGCCATCCCACTCAAGGACTCGTAATTAATAACCTCAAGCCATCTCAAATTCACTAATTTTGTGACCACTTCGGAAAATGATACTCCATCGCAGTTTTTCAATTTTAATGTTTGCAGGAAAACAAGATTGCTCATAGATTTGGGAAGACTTGTGGTGGTTGTTCAAATGCTTCAAGGTATCTTAAATGCTTCAAATTTTCAGAGAAATTGAAAAAGCAAAATCCACTCATCTTCAAGACGCGTAAGTATTTGAACTTTGCAATAACCGATAAATATTCCTCCTCTACTAAGTTATACGGCAAAATCAAAGTTCGCAGCCTGCTCGGGTCTAATGATTTCAACAAATGAATGGCATTGGATTCCAATGACACGTGCATGGGTTTACCCTTAACTTCTGTTGCTTCACTGTCCAAGTAACAATAATCATTGCTAGCAACCATCGCTGCAAGATCATGCATTAAATCATGCATTTTGAAACTATTAATCTCACCATATTCATCAAACTCTGCATCTTGAAAAAATGAATTCATCAACAAAATCTTTACAAATTGGTTACCGACGTCCTCCATGTGCTGTTTTTGAGTTGAACATATAAGGTAACCCTGTGCCATCCACAACTGAATCAACTCATCCTTTGAAATTTCTGAATCTTTGGGATATAAAGAGCAATAAGCAAAACATTGTCTCATTTCAGGCAACAATTTTTGGTAGCTGAGTTTTAGAATTGGCATGATACTGTCTTGTTCTTCACATAGTTTCCATAAGTCACCACTTAAAACATCTTCCCATTCACTTTCTTCATTTTGTCCTCGTAATAGGCCTGCTAGCGATTTAACTGCTAGTGGAACACCTTTACATTTTCTTGCTATTTCTTTCCCCATTGATTCTAGATTTTGATTCACTCCTTCAGACTCATCCTCAAATGCAATGTTCTTTAACAAACTCCAAGATTCTTCATCGGTCAAACCTTCCAAAAGATAGGAAGTGCTGGCAGTCATTGCCTTTGCTACATTTTCACTTCGAGTTGTCACTAAAATCTTGCTATCCTGAGCTCCACACATCAAGTACTTTCTCAATTCAGCCCACTTGTCATGTCTCTCATTCCAAATGTCATCGAGGACCAACAAATATTTCTTACCAGTTAAATTTTTCTGAAGCTCTTTTTGCAACTTCTCTAATGGTTGGTCTTGTCTTTGGCCATCAGTAATTGAATCTAATATTTTCTTTAGAATAGTTTTCACCTCAAAGTTATCAGAGACACAGACCCACATTTGCATTTCAAAAAAATCCTTCACCTCCAAGTCATTATACACCAATTGTGCAAGAGCTGTCTTCCCTAAACCACCAATTCCAACAATAGCAATCACAGAAACTTCTTGCTTTCCATGCGGTTGTCGCAACAAACTAATAATCTCCTTTTTACTATCATCTCTTCCAATGATATCAGACTCTAACACACAAGAGCTTGTTTCCCTCCATTCCCTGTTAGTTTGCTTTTCCACCACAGATCTTGGGCTTAACTTTAAATCGTTCATTTCTTGTACTACACCATTAAAACTTTCTCGGATTTCTTTAATTGTGTAAGGCATTTCAGTGGGTAAAGGAAATTGATTTGAAGATGAAATGGAACGAAGTACCATGTTTACTTCCTTTCCTCCTACTGCATTCAGTTTGTCTCTCGTAAATTCGATAGCAAGGTGATCTAAGAAGTTATCTGCAACATGAAGTACTTCTTTGAAGTCAGATATCCAATTATGCACACGAACTTGTTCTTGTTTGCGGTCAGCATCAAGGAGCACATCATTGATAGATCCAATTGTCTTCTTAAGCGCTTCCAACTCTTCCATCACACCATACACCTCATACTCCTGTCCAAATTCAAGAAAATCTTGGGAAGCTAACCTGTGAATAAGATTTGATGCAACAGCAAATGGAACTGACTCATAATCAGCCATGAGAGAAAGAAAACGATAAAGAAGGGTTGATACTGATATTGAAAGAGAGAAATGCAATGTGTAAACACAGTGAGAAAAGGAGCACAAATGTATAAAATGAAATTAATGATAAAGCAATCTCATCCACGCGTACCATATCCTTAGCTGGCCATTTTCTCAAACTAGGACTTTTTTTCTGAAATTCTAAAAGAGATCACTAAAATGAATTAATGAAATACAAAACGAAATAAACACGATCTAAACTCATACTTCCATTGATTCTTTACACAAGTATGTATCATATTTAATTTTGTCAATTATTAAGTTTGATGTGGATGATATATGCAAAAATATTTTTAATTATTTATAATTTAAGTTTTTTAGTTAACTTATTGATTTTTAAAGATTAACTATTTTATTAAAAAATAAATAGTGTAATAATTAAATAGATAATGTAATGTTAATGAATGAAATTTATTATAATAAATCATACAATATCAAAAAAGATATTGAATATATTGAAAGACTAATTTAAAATTAAATCCTCAAACGAAACACACACCAATCTTGATCAAATTTTTGTACTATATGATGCAAACCACTTTGAGGACGAAATTGTATCTTTTCTTCAAGAATGTGTTTGAAAAATTGGCAAATAATTCACAACAACAATAATAAATTCATACTCTATAAAAAAAATTCTTTTATACTATTGATTATTTGGAAAAGACAACAGATTTTCTTTATAATTCAAATATATTAATATACTATTCTCTACAAGAGATCATTCTAATCGAACCGAGTAGGTCAATGGGTGATAATATTTTTTTTCTATTTATTTAACACACTTGCACTAAAAAGTCAAACTCTAAAATACTAATTGCACTGAAAGTCAAACTTTAAAAGACTAATTAAGTTTATTAAAGATTTTTACATTGTGAATGACCAATTAAAATAAATCATAGATAAGACTTATATTAATTATTATAAAAATTGATTCTCCATGATTGGGAGACAAGACAAATAATTTTTCCATTCTAAGTGTAGTTAAGGTAGATTTAAAGATATATATATATATATATATATATATATATATATGCATTATCCTTTACTAATTCATTTATTTTCAGAAAAGAAATTAAACTTTATTTATAAAATATATTTTTTATGATCCTATCTAACTCAAATAATATTACTTTCAGTTGAAAATTATTAAAAATCAAATAAAAATATTAAATTATTTGTTTGTTTTATACAATTCAAATAGAATATTAAAAATGACAATAAAAAATTCATTATAATTTTTTATATAATCTTATTGAATTTAATTAAAATACATTAACAATATAAAAGTTATTTACATTATCATCCAATCATCAATTGACACATTATAACCATATTGATTTTTGTAATCAACCTTTATAATATAAATAAAAATATATTATATAAGAAATGAAATATTTATTGGAGTTACTCTCGTTCATAATTCGTCACGTGTATATTTCAAGATTCAAATTCTAATAAAGGGACTAAAACAAATAACAAATTACACGTTTAAGAATTAATTTTAATTTTTTTTTCCTTTGAGGAACCAAATAGAAAGATTTCATTACTTCAATTTTAAGATCATATCTCATGTGTGTGGGTGTGTATTATTTCAAACTTTTTGTTGTCAACTTCGTCTAATTTTAGAGTGAGAAATAAAATTTCAATAAAAATTAATTTGAACAATTAAAACTAAAAATAAAAAAGTAAAATCACATATAAGTTAAAGTTTGAGGGCTAAAAATAATATTAACTCTATACTTTTGGGTCTTTTGAGGTATTTTACACTTCTTAAAGTGATTTTTTTTATTCAAATATCTTTATTAAAAGAGTTGTAATGTAGTTGTAGATGTAATTTATGTATTGAGTTAAATATTTTTTTGATTAAAATATACCAAAATTATTAATTTAAAAAAATGTTGAGAATAAAATAAATAAAATATCAGAATCAAAATCAAAATTCAGCATATTTTTCTTTTTATTGAAATTTAAACCTAAATAAAGAGAATAGAGCAGCCTCTCTTTTTTTTTTTCCTGTTACTTAAGAAATTATTTTATATTAATAAATATTTTTTATTCATGTATAAATTAAAATATAATCTTACAAAAATTAACACTATAAAATAAAAATATAATTAATGTAAATACATTGAAGATAGATCATTTATATTTCTTATAAATAACAATTAAAGATTTGAAGATAAACAACGAAAAAATGATAACTTATTATCACAAAGAAAAAGAAAAAAATCGTTCTCATTCTAATTTTTGTCCTTAATTTTGTTCAGCGGAGAAACAAGCAAGCTGATAATAAAACAAGACAATACATTTTTTAATGTACAAGACCCAACTTGTCCCATTAAAAACATGTTCTAATCTGATATTAATTCTGATAGGTTCAAGTTTTCAAAATTAAAATCGCTGTATTCAGAGAACGGATTTGAGTTCTAATTCATTCGAGTTGTCTTAACCCGATCTCGTTTTCTTTTTAAAATTTTTAATCTTTAAGCAATTATGTATTATTATTAACACTTTAAGACTTAATATATAATATTTTTCATATTATAATATCATATTCTTTGTTTTAAAATCATGCTGTGAAATATAATTTAATTTTAATTTATACTTCATCAATTCTATGATTTAGCTATATATAATATTAAAATTAACCATGATTTATTAACACTGTGCGGTTTTGCAGGACGAATGAGGTTTTATGACTTCCCAATGACAAAGAATCAACCATGTGGATACTAACCCCTTTTTGAAGATCCGCCATTGTTGACATCAATATGGCAGCAGAACTTGCGGCACTAATTTACGCGCAAATTAAACGAACGATAATTTCCAAATGTTGCTGCGTCGTTGATCTAATCGAAAACTCAATTTGGGAAATTCATCTATTATTCCCACACCCAGTGCGCCGCTCTTTGAACCTATTCTCACGCACAACGGTAGTGGTAGAGGTGGAACATCGTTGATATGGTGTCTCATAATTGATCGACGTACGGGATTGAAATTCAATGATATGCGACACAGATCCGATCAAAGACAACAACATTGATTTAGAGAGGAAAGATGAAGAATTCAATGGTGGAACGGAAGTCTAGAGGAGGAGGTAAATTTGGTGGATATTTGGGAAAGTTCTCAATAATTCCAAGTCTTACATTTTTACAAATTTTTCACTTGTTACTGGTGTTTCGGCCTTGTGGTGGGTGTTTCAACGGTGGGAGAAGGTGGTTGATGTTTTCATACCACAAAAGAGTGACAAACTAGGATGTCGCTTTGGTTTTGTGTGCTTTGTAAATGTGGCGGATGCCAAGAGTTTGGAGGCTAAGCTTAGATCCATTGTCATTGGAAGGATGCGCTTGTCTATCAACTTAACGAAGTATGCAAGAGAGAAAACTGTGGATTCGATGGTGTCAGCGAAGGGCGATGAAATGAGACACTCCTTTGTCACTAGGGTTACAAAGACGTCAGGTAATACGTATGTGGACAAGCTTAAAGCATCCCGTCTAGATGGGACACACACATGATAGAAGTGGGTGAAAAAGAAGAAACCTTGAGCTCACTTTGAGTTTGAGGTGGATGAGGGGTAGATTGAGGAGTGTAGAGATGCTATGGTCGAACGCCTTCATAGAAAATAGGATTTGAAAAGTATGCGAGAGACTCTCCTTTGGGAAGATATGTTAGATATTAATCTCATAGCCATAGGTGATAGCATGGTGTTGATGGAATTTGATGCGAGGGTAGATTTAAAGGATACAGTATCGCTCAACAAATTGTGGTGGGAGAAATGGTTCTATGATCTACGGGAGTGGCACCCAAGTATGGTAGTTGTGCGGAGGGTGACTTGGGTACGTTGTTATGGGGTCTCTTTGTATGCTTGGGGTGAATTATTCTTTCATAAGTTAGTTTCTTCGCTTAGTAATTTTATTTAGATAGACCAAGTTGCGGCAGAAAGGCGACGATTAGATTATGGGATGATACAATTAGGTACTACCATTGCTGAGCTTATCAAGCAAAACATTACAGTGAAAGTCAATGATCGTTTTTACTCAATAGTCATGCTTGAAGAGCATGCCTGTGATGTTGTAGCCGCAATAGAGGAAGGCGTGGCTAACTCTTCTGAGGATGGCAATGACTTATTTGAGGTTGGTTCAATGAAGTTGGAGGCCTTGTATAACTATTCTAACGAGGAGGAAGGTGTGTTGCACGGTAATATTGAAGGTAAGGATTATTTGGTTGACTCTGTGATTAGAAGTGAAGTGTCAGTGTCAGTAAAAGGGTGTTTGATGGATGAGGGTTTGGGGGCTGGTGGTGCAGCTGATACGGATCTGGTAGTAGTTATTTGTGATGCTGTGAATGAGCCTTCAGAAAATATGGAGAGGAGAGGCCTAATAGCAAGGCCTTGTCCGTTGCAAGAGGTAGGTAGAGATAGGTTGAATCTATCAAACCCGTTTGGATTAGACGCATTAATTTGAAAAAATCCAGAATCAAAGAGTAAAGAGACAATTAGGACATCACAAGCAGACCACTTTCAATCCAAAGCTTGTATTGAAAAAGAGAGGGTGAATGTGCACGAATCCCTTCGGAGGGCACGCTCTGTGAAAGGTAGTCGAGGTGATGAAGGAAGAAACAGACATAAGAGCGCGGTTTCCATAGAGCCCCCTTAGAAAAATCTTAAGGATCATAGTAGAGATGCATCAATGTCGTCGCAACTTAAAAGGAAGGTATTGCTAGCTGATGAAATGTTGGTTAATGCTTCTGAGGGTTCCTACAAATCGCATCCTTCTGATCCCATAGTGAAGGTGGGGGAGTGACTGGCTACTGCAGATTGTGATGATGAGGTAGTGGCGTCAAGGTTAATAAACATTGGCAAGAAGGGTGGTATGGTCGTACATGGAAACAATGAGTAGGTTCGAGAAAAATTAATTAAATTGAAGGTACACGACAGAACAATTGCGAATACACATAGGGTTCACTTTGGTTCTAAATAAAGATTGGCTCGTTTAATTGTCGATGGTTGGGGAGCGAGGTGAAGCAAAAGAATGTGCGTGAAACTGTTCACTCTGAAGGTCTGGAGGTTTTGGCAATTCAAGAAACAAAACTTGAGACATGTAATTGCAACTTATATGCTCGTTTGTGGGGTTTTATGGATTTTGATTGGATTGCCTTACCCTCCGTTGGCAGAAGCGGGGGTATGCTTTCACTTTAGGATACATCCAAAGGTAAAATACTTTTCTCATTTTCTGGTACTGGATTCCTGGGTGTTTGCTTGCAGGTATTGGCTACTAGAAACCTATGTATTGTGGTGAATGTCTATGCGTCGTGTAGACTAAGTGAGAAGAGAAAGTTTTGGGATGATTTTCTCATGACAAGAAGGGGTTTTGGCAAATTTATGTGGTGTATATTGGGTAATTTCAATGCTGTGAGACAGGTGAACGAGAGGAAGGGTTACCAGGCAAACCATGGTATCTCTGAAATGGACGGCTTCAATTCTTTCATTCAGGAAATGGAGCATGTGGATCTTCCACTTGTGGGTAAGAAATTTACATAGATAAAGGGAATGCTTCTATGATGAGCAAGTTGGATAGAGTCCTTGTTTCTGGTTCCTGGATTGATTATTGGGGAAATGGTTTTATTTAGGTTCTGAGCAAAGATGTGTTTGATCATTGTCCCATTATTCTAAAGCATAAAGTGGTTAATTGGGGTCCAAAGCCATTTCCATTTAACAATTGTTGGTTGACTTATAAGGGAGTTGTGGAGGTGATGGAGGAAGCGTGCAAAGAAATGAGGAATGTTAAGATTACATTAAAAAAGGAATATTGAGGTATTTGGAAATGTTGATAAGGTGATTTCTAATTTGGCAACAGAGTTGAGTTTGATTGATGATAAAAATTCTGTGAGGGAACTTCTCAATGTGGAGAAGCAGTGTCAACAGATAATGGTTGGTGATATTTGGAAGGCTAGAAAAAATAAGGAGAGTCTCATAGCTCAAAAAGCTTAGGTGCGATGGGGGAAAGAGGGTGATTTAAATACAAAGTTCTTTCATTTATATGTTAACAGGAGAAGGTGACGAAATAAAATACATGAGCTTCAAATAGGGGAGAAATGTGTTGAAGAGATTAACGAGATTAAAGCAGGTGTGATGTCTTATTTTGTAGATCATTTTAGTAGTAGAGGTTGACTTTGACCTACTATTGATGTTAATAATTTACCGAGAGTCTCTGTTCTACAGAATGAAGGACTTGTTAATACTTTTTGGAGGAGGAAGTGGGGAGGATGATTTTGGAGTCTGAGGGGGATAAAAGCCTGGGGCCTGATAGTTTTAATTTTGTGTTCCTTAAGAGGTTTTGGGGAGTAATCAAGGGCGAAGTGATGAGTATGCTTGCTGAATTTTTTAGAAATGGAAAATTGCCTAAGTCTTTGTTATCCTACTTTGTAGCACTTGTGCCAAAAGTATCTTGCCCATAACAGATCACTAATTTTTGGCCTATCTCATTGCTCGGTTGCCTTTATAAGATTGTTTCCAAGCTTTTGGCAAATAGGTTGAAAGGGGTTTGGATTTAATAATTTCAGAACAACAATCAGCCTTTATCCCAAGAAGAAACATGTTAGATAGTGTGCTTGTGGCTAATGAAGCAGTATATTATGTGCAGAGGCATAACAAGATGTGTTTTGTGTTAAAGCTTGATTATGAGAAGGCTTATGATTCGATAGAGTGGGGCTATCTTCTGTTTATGTTACGTAGCTTTGGATTTTCAAAAAAATGGGTCAGTTGGATGGAAGCTTGTGTGCGTGGGGGTAGCCTGTCAACTTTGATTAATGGTTGTCTTACATTGGAGGTTCATATTGGGTGAGGCCTAAAACAAGGGGATCCTCTTGCCCCTTTTCTTTTTCTTGTGACAGCAGAGGGGTTAGGAGTCCTTATGTGGAAGGCAGTAGTATGTGGGCTGTTCTCTGGTGTGAAGATTAGGGTTGGGGGACCATATATTTCTTTGTTGCAATTTGCGAATGACACATTGATTACGGGAGAAGCTTCGGTTCAGAACTTGTGGACTTTGAAAGCAGTATTATGTAGCTTTGAGTTAATTTCAAGTATGAAAATTAACTTTCATAAAAGTTGTATATTGGGGATTAACACTGACGATGACTTTGAAAACTTGGCTATAGAGTTCCTACATTGTAAGATTGGTAGCGTCCCATTAAAGTATCTTGGGTTATAGTTAGGTGTTAACCCAAGGAAGCCTAGTGCATGGAAGGGTGTATTAAAGGCTCTTAAAAAGAGGTTGGCGTCGTAGAAGAATAGGTATTTATCGATTGGAGGCAGGGTGACTTTGATTAATGTCGTTCTTAGTTCTATGTCATTACACTCGTTATCCTTTTTTAAGGCACTGTAGTCGGTGATAAAGGAGATTGTCACTATTCAGCTAAATTCTTTATGGAAAGGTGTTAAGGATGGATCCAAAATCTCATGGGTGAAATGGGAAACGGTTTGTATACCATGGAAGAACGGTGGCTTGGGCATTAAGAATGTGCAGTGGTTTAACTGGCGCTTCTTGGTAAATAGTTGTGGCGAGGTGTTAATTGTTCTAGTTTATTGTGGGTATGGGTATTGAAAGCTAGATATCGCAGTCTAGCTTCTACTATTCAGCGTCCACTAGTTTATAATAAATGTTCTTTGTGGTGACGTGATTTTTTGGAGGTATCATCAAGGAAATTCATGGTTGGATGAGAAGTTGGATAGGAATGTGAGGGTAGGTTTGCACACTCTTTTTTGGAGAGATAAGTGGGTAGGTGGAGTGCGATTGTGTGAAGCATTTTCAAGATTGTTTGCGGTGGCGAGGAATGTTGAATCTTGTGTATTGGAGAATGATTTTCATGATGGTAC
This sequence comes from Abrus pulchellus subsp. cantoniensis, assembly GCA_024086825.1. Taxonomy (NCBI): domain Eukaryota; kingdom Viridiplantae; phylum Streptophyta; class Magnoliopsida; order Fabales; family Fabaceae; genus Abrus; species Abrus pulchellus. The sequence continues at coordinate 22,882,245 of CM044056.1, forward strand.
TGGGTGGGTTTGCGATGTTAGTTGGCGAAGAGGACTCTTTCAACATGAGATTTCAAGCTTTAATATTTTGTTAAAGCTTGTCACTGGAGTTTCTATTAAGGTACAACCAGAAGATAAATAGGTATGGAAGACAGATTCAGTGCAATCTGCATATTCATGGCTATTTGAACTTTTTGGTGGTCCTAATAGTGTAGATCAATGTACGGCAGATGCCTTGCAAGGGTTATCGAAAGGAAAGGTCCCTCTTAAGTGTCTAGTATTTTCTTGACAATTGTTGTTGAATACACTTCCTTGTAAAACTTTACTGACTGATCGTGGTGTTCAAATTGATGATATAACTTATTGCTTCTGTCATGATTTGGAGGAACTTGCAACTCATTTGTTTTTAACGTGCTCAGTTTCATCTCAAATCTAGTATTTTATGGCGTGTTGGCTTGGATTCTGACTGGTTTTACCTTCAGATTTATCGATTCACTTGCTTTCTTGGGTTGGTGTTGGCTACAGTAAAAGAAAAGGGATGTGTTTATTAATTGTTTGGGTAAGTACAGTGTGGTCTTTGTAGTTACATAGAAATAGAATAGTGTTTTAGATGAGAAAGAAGTCATAAATTTTATTATTTTGAGATTTTGGAAATGACTATCATTTGTTAGTAAGAGAAAAGCTATTTTGTTAGTAGATTGATATCTGAACCCACGAAATTACTTTTGTCTTAACTTTACATAAGTATGTTTCTAGTTTTTATTTTTTTGAATAAGTATTAGTTTTTTTCTCTATGTATATGAGTACAAAAATTGATTTGAGTCAAACCGGTTACACAGAATGTTAAATTTTAACATTTATATTATTTAATAAATTTTTCATAAAATATAAGATTAAATAATTTAATTATTAATTTAAAATTTCTTATTCATAGATTAATTTTATAAAAAAAAATTATTAAAAACTTTATTACATTACATTATTTTAATAGGTGATATATTTTAAAATGAAAATAAATGTTAAATTTTGGACAACATATCTATAAATGTTAAAATTACATATATACACGTTTACGAAGAAAATATGAAATTATTTAATGATTGAATTAGTTAAACTTATATTTTATGAAGAATTATTAAGTGATATAAATGTCAAAATTTAACAGTTTATGTTAAATGATCCAATTAGTTGCTTAAATTCATGAAAGTAAAGGTAAGATAATAAAATGCAAATTTATTAAGATTATAAAATGTTAGAGATTAGATTTCAATTATCATTAACTTTATATTTTAGTTATAATATAGTTTGAACAAATATCAAGGTTTTATTATGCACTCTCGTTATATTTATTCTTGAATTTCTCTCACCTAAGATTTTAAGATAAATTTATTGAGTGATGATTTCTTACATAAGTAATAAATATTCTAGCATTAATAGCAAGAGTTATAAAACATACAATAAATTAAAATATATTCAGAGTCTTAACCTATTGTGTGAGTTTATTTGAGCTGGTCAGGTCCCAAGGTAGTTTCCCAACTCACCACATATTCTCAGATCATGAATCATTCCTTGTACGGTGGAAACAAACATAAAGATTCAAATAAACACACCAACTCATGGAAAGTGAACAAACTATATTAGTGAACAAAAATACTAAGAAAGTTAATATTACATCTAATCCCTTAAAGAGTTCTAGTCACTCATGGCATACAAAACAACAAGAAAATACATGAAAAAGAGAGAGAAATTTAGTTCTCTAATGTTGTAGCTACTTTTCTAAGCTTTTCCTTTTGCTCTTCACTCTTAAAATTAGGGCAATGATGTATGATAGTTCTCCTCTTCGTGCTAGGTCTCTTTTGTTTTAAGGAAATTAATGAACTCTCGTTTGGGCGAGCCATGTCTCACTTAAGTGAGATTTATACAGAGACACTTTGACAGCTTTAGACTATCTTTATCAGGCAAGACTCTCGCTCAAGCAAGCCCTATCTTGCTCAAGCGAGATTCATAATGCAAAACTCATCAGCACAAGATTTTCGCTTAGGCGAGCCATATCTTGCTTGAGCGAGACTAGAGGAATTTGTGAACTTTGCTTCTTTTCTCTTCACTCTTCATTTCATCAAGTCTTCCCTTAATATTTAGCATAAGAAAAGGATCAAATGCCTTCATATAATTGACAAATTTAAAGCTATAACTACTGAATTTAAATTACTTGAATTAAAATAAAATGAAACATGGAATTTAAAGGAAATTTAAAACAAAAATTACATGGAATTTAAAGGAAATTTAAGTACAAAATAATTAAAAAGAAACAAAATAAGTGTCAAATATACACTAAAGACTACTACAATATGACACTTATCAGGTTACAATTTAGTTGTTAATTATGACTATTCGGTGGACAAGTGTACCTACCGATAAGTAATTAAGGGTTCTAAAAATTAAGTTCTCGAATTATCATCCCATAATAATTGATTTCAATTACTAAGAATTTTCTAATTCAATTATTTGAGTTTAATGGATGCAAAATTAAATAATAATAATAATAAATCAATTATCAATCAAGAACAATTAACGTAACACACTTTTTGCTTTAGCTTATAAGAGAGGAATCTAGGGCATATAGATTTATTCATTCAATTCTTTATGTTATTCTTCTATTCAACTCCAAATTTGATTCCCTTGGGATTACCAATTATTCATACAAATATTATTAATACTCAATAGTCATGAAATATTAACATTTTTTTCTCTAAATCAACATCCACAATGGACATGCAAGACGTCAACTAAAGAAAGTATAGTACACCTATGAACTTATTAATCTAATAATGATTGGAAGAGAAAAAACTGATTTAGTTCACTTATCCTTAATCTTGTTTTATCCTATAAATTCATTAACTAATTGAGGTATGGTCACCTACGATATAATTAACTAGGGCTATGTTATAAGTGGCCTATTCACAACACATAATAGGATAAATACTAATCACAAGTAGAAATTAAACTTAGATTCAAACATTAAAATTCCATAAAGTCATAAATAAGAACTCTTATAGCCCTAACTATGAGTTTAGTTACTTATGCTAAAGAAAAAGACTAAAAAAATTGTAAATAAAGCTATAATAATAATAAAAAGGAATATAGCAAATTAAAGAGGAGTTCAGTCTTTAAGTCCGATCACTCGAAGTTCCAAGTCTCACAAAAAATGTGTTAGGGATCTCGAGAGTAGGTTAACAAAAAGAAAACAAAGTGTCGAATCACTACCCCTTGAGTCTCTTTAACCTAATTTTTGTTGTAAGCATGGTTCCCGCAGGATAACGTGGTTGTGCTAGCTGTATGCACGACTATGCTTAAACTCGAAACATAGGCGTACTACTCAATATGCACAACCATGCATATTGTCAAAGCACGAGCATGTTGACTACTTGTGGGTTGGGTGTGCTTTGTCTGTATTAGTACAATTCTCTCGAGTTTGTGCCCAAAACATCCACAAATCACGTGTATCCTTAAACATGTTCATCTACAACAAATAATGGGATAATCAATGTAAAAATATTTTCAAATAAAGAATAAAGTGGTCACAAAATTTAGTCTAGTATAACAAATAAGGTGGTCACAAAATTTGTTGCTCAATGAAAATAGTATTTTATTATTTGATGAAAGACATTTATAACATTTATAAAAAGAATACATATTTTTTTTAATTTTCAAAAAAAGAAAACTCTTTTTTTAAATTGCAAACAATCATCCTATAAGTGTTTACTTTTAATTTTTAAATTCGTTTGCACTTTAAAAAAATTTCAACAAACATAGTACTAATTCAACAAATGGTTGTATTGGTGATGATAACCACGTTATAGAAATTTGAAGGCATAAGAAATATAGTTAATGTAACATCCATATTTTTGTATTAATTTAAATTGCATTATACGATGAATATGCACGTAAGAGTACGCTAAGAGAGTTTTTAGGTGTCGTAAACTATAAGGTTCTCGCTGTAGCGAGATAATTTTTGTTATAGCGAGAATAAGGCGGTGAAGATAGAACATTCTAGAGCACTGGAGCAAGGATGCCTCGCTATAGCGAAAAGTACAGAAAACAGAATACAATTTTATCTGATATTTTTGTTGTAGAAAGAAAGGGGCTCGTTGTAGCGACAGTAGCTCGCTGTAGCGAGAATATCACAATTCTGAAAGTATATAGGGGCTTTCATGCATGGGAAGTTCATTTTTCACTTTCTCTCACATCTCACTTTCATTTCTCTGAACTTTCTCGACATTTTCTCAGATAAAACTTCTCTAAATACCGATTTATCCCCCTTTATGTTCGTTTTAAGTGAATCTAAGTAAGTTTCTCTGAGTTTAATCGTATTTTTACCATTCATTTTCTTTAAATCTTGTTCTTAAGGAATAAATTCATATTATATAGGTAGAAGTGCCATTTAAGGGCATTCTTTATTATTAAACTTCATTTAGATCCTTACTATAAGGTAAGAGGAGCTCTATTCTATCATTGTATGATATGAGTTATATATGTAGTTCATGAGAGCATGTTTAAGTATCAATTTTGATGATGCATGTATGAGTAATGAGTTTTAATGAGAAAGGATTGCCAATATGTATATGTTTGATGGTTTGGTTTACTGATTTCACTGTGTAAATATGAAGTATATATTGAGAAATCATGATGTTATGAATAGGTTGGTTTTAATGATATTTAATGAATGTACTAAATGTGATATGAGCTTATTGATGAATATGTCATCGATAATTTGTTGAGAGATGTGATTATTGAGATCATGAGTAAATGATGAACAATGAGAAAGTAGTCTGGAAGTGCTATTAAGCACGATCTAATGATTGTATTGAGAAATGATTGATAAAGCTGAATGGTATAAGGAAATCTCAGGAAAATATAGGGTGGTGAGCAACAGTCGTGATTGTGCACATAATATTGTTAAGTACGATTGCACCACATGGTCTCACACTTGTTTCTCGACTAGACTGATGACTATGTCTTTGCTAAGGGGTTGTGATTGTATACGTTGTATCTGTATTGCATGAGCTAACCTGCGACTATTTACATGGTTACTTGCTAAGGGGCTCGTGACCATATATGTAACATCCTCAATTTCTTATTTCAAAATAAATAAATTTTATAGCGAAAGGGAAACATAGAAAAATTTTTGTTCTATTTTATAGATTTAAGGATTGAATAAAAATGAAACTTACATTCCTCTTATGAAAATTTTATAAGATTCTAAAGTATTTAAAACTTTCAAAGGAATAAATTCTAGACTTTAAAGTAATAAATACTTAATTTACATCTGGCAAACTATTTGGTTCACATTGTATACATATAAGTTTAGAATATCATTAAGAACCTCTCCAAATTATTTATTACAACAAAATTCACCAAAGCATTATAAATTCTAAAATTTGACATCAAAGAAATATTTACATAACTTGGTCAATATGAAATGTAATTAAGATAAAATATTATAATTTCTCAAACTGTCCTAGTCCCTACAGAGCAGTCTTCCTTCTAATACCACTAGATTATAATCCTAGAACAGACCAGCCCTCTTTATCTCTTCACTTTCATTACCTGAAAATATTAGTAAGGGTAAAGTATCTCTTCACTTTGATGAACAAGATCTGTTTGATACTGAACAAGTTCTATGTCCTCATCTGAAAATCTCTCTAGAGAGCTACAAACAATGATGTTTCCCCTATAAACAATCTCTGATTGTTAAACTTCTAGGTAGAATAGTAAGTTTCAACTACTTGGATCAAAAGTTAGGAAATCTTTGGGGGCAGAATGGGTCCCTAAAAATACTAGATCTGAATAAAGAATATTTCTTAGTTAAATTTGATAATACTAAAGACTATAAATATGCTTTATTTGAGGGTCCTTGGCTAATCTTGGACCACTACCTATTAGTCTAATGCTGGAGGCCTCTATTTAGGCCTAAAGACCATTTCTATAGGAAATTATTGTCTCGGTTAGAATAACGAACCTCCCTTTTGAATTATATAATGAAAAATTTCTATGGCAGGTAGCTTCTTGTTTAGGTCTAATGCTTAAAGTTGACCCTAATATTGCCCTTTAATCCAGAGGTAAGTTTACTAGGATTTGTATAGAGCTTGACCTTAGAAAAAAGCTTGTCCCTTCTTTCAAAGTCTTTGGCCAAAAATTTAAAGTTGAGTATGAGGGCCTACACCTTATATCCTTTTATTGTGAAAAGTATGGTCATAGATAAGAATTCTGTCTTGACTCTTACAAACATGTTACTAATAACTATGAACCCACCCCTAGCCCAATGAATCTTGAGGAAAATAAAAAATGAGGATCTTATGTCTCTCAAGGAATCAAATAAGGCAGAAGCTAAAGGGATTTAGAAGGGTACTATAGTAGAGGAGCAAGGTTTGTTTGGGCCTTGCATGTTAGTTAAGAGGCCTGTGTTAGGAAGAAAATAGGACCCCATCACCCAGTAGCTAGTCCAGCTCAGAGTGAGATGAATAAGGAAGTGTTATTAGGGTCATAATTTGATATCCTGGGTAGCTCTAATCTAAAAACTGATGACAAGTTAGCTTTGGATGTGAAGAAATCCTTAGATTTACCAATTAGGTCTGAGGAGAAGGGAAAGGGTCATAAGGATCATAAAAAGAGTAAACCCTTAAGATTTAATAATATTGAAAGGATCCCCTCTAAACAATTTCTAAAAGGTAAATCAAAACTTAGAAATGAATATATTAATAGGAAGGATGAGGGAGTCAGTCAGTTTGGGATGATAAATGAGGATAATAATGACCAAGATGGTCAAAGTATTAATAATAAAGAACATAAAGAAATCTTCTCCCTTATGAACATAATGTATTAAGAGATTAATAATATTCAGTCTAGTAATAGGTCCATTCAAAACCTACTAGGATTAAGTTTAAATAACTATGGAAAAGACCATGCTTCTACAGTTCAATGTCCCACTGATAAGCCCCCGGATTCAGAACCTTCTATGGATGTTGATACCTCTAATCAATTTATTAGTTCTTTTGCTATCGGTCAGTCCTTTAGTCAGGCCTTCCCAACATCTTAAAGATGTAGGTTAGTTCCTCCCTGCTGTTTCCATGAATTGCTTATTTTTGAAATTATAGGGGGTAGGAGGTAGAGCTTGTCACAGACTTGTTAATGACCTTATAGTTGTTTATAAGTTGAATTTTATTACTCTGTTTGAACCAATAATTAGTTATGAAAAAGTTGATGTAATTAGGAAAATTAAATTTGAATTATGAAATAATGGATGCTATTGGGTTTTTGGGTGGCATTTGGTGCCTCTAGAACAATAAGAGTATCTGTTTCCTTGCTTGCTAAGACAAATTATTTTATTCACCTTAAACTTACAATCTCTGGGCATGGGGACTGGATTTTGTCATTAGTATATGCTAGTCCCCAAGAGCACTTTAAAGCCTCCTGCAGGCAGGAACTAATAGAGTTTAGCTCCTCTGTCAATTGCCCATAAAGTTTGGTAGGTGATTTCAAATCTATACTCTACTTTCTAAAAACGTAGGAGATAAGCCACCCAACTTTAATAATATAATTAGATTTGTTGATTGTCTTCTCTAATGTGATCTTTCAGACTTGGGTTTCAAGGGAAACTTTTTTACTTGGCATAAGGGAAACCTCAAAGAGAGGTTGGATAGAGTTGTGGCTAACAACTCTTGGCTTCTCTCATTTTCCTTTAGTATTGTTATCCATCTTCCTCTCTTAAAATCTAACCACTCAGAGCTTTGGGTGAAAATTAGAAATAACAATTCCAACAATTTCACTAGTAAGAATAATTGTAATTTCCCATATTGACTTCCACAACCAAGTCAAGAACTTTTGGATCCTTTCTATATCTTGAAAAGATAATGTATCTAATTTTAAGAATAACATAGCTGATTGGAACCAAAAATGTGTTTAGTAAAACTTTTCAAAGGAAGAAAGCACCCTCTGTAGAATAGAGGGTATTTCTAGGAAATTAGGCTCTAAGAGTAATCCTTTTCTCACTAAACTCATAAAATCTTTATGGAAAGATTATCAAATTATTTTTTATCAAGAGGAAACATATTGGTATCACCAATATAGGGTTAGTTGGTTATCTTTAGGAGATAGAAACACAAAGTATTTTCATTGGGCTGTTTTAAGTAGGAGGACTAAAAACAAAATTAAAGCTTTGAAAGATGATAACTGGAATTGGGTGTTTAATTCCTTTGCATTACAGTCCATGGCTCTAACCTATATTAAGGACCTTTATTTTGATTCCAACCCTAAGGATTTAATTCTAAATAATGAGTACTCTTTTTCTTCCCTTAGATATGTTAATGATAGGTTGTTCTACTTTAGTGTTTCCATAAAAGAGGTCAAAACTACCCTTTTTCAATATATGTAATTTCAAGGCCCCTGGGCTTGATGGGCTTCATGCTTATTCTTTAAAAAATAATGGCATTTTCTAGGTCATTTCATCTATCGCTTAGTTTTGAATATTTTTCAAGACTCTACAAAAGTTAGTGAGGTTAATGAAACATGTCTCACCTTAATTCCCAAATCTGATCACCCAGATTCCATTAAAGAATTTAGGCCTATATCCCTTTATAATGTGAGCTATAAGATTATAACTAAAATTCTGGCTAATAAATTAAGAGACTTTCTTTCCTGCTTGATCTCTGCAAATTAGTGTAGTTTTATTCTAAGAAGGCAGGGGATTAACAATTCCCTTATCCTCCATGAAATAGTGCATTCTTTTCATAACGTTAGGGGCATAAATGGTTATATGATAGTCAAGCTTGATCTAGCGAAAGCTTATAATAATATGAGGTGGAACTTCATCATCAACACTGTCTATGGTTGGTAATAATTTTGATTTGCTGATGAAACTCATTCAAATGTACATTACTTCCCCCTCTATGGTGATTAATTGGAATAATAGTCTCACTAGCATTTTTCAGCCTAATAGGGGTATTCGTTAAGGGGATCTTATTTCCCTTATCTATTTGTTTTATGTATAGAAAGATTGACCCATCTAATTCAAGATAGTATTCTTAGGAATGATTGGGCTCTTTTTACTTTTGGTTCTTAAAATCTATATATTTCTCATCTTCTGCTCACGGATGATATTATTCTGGTTGGCTAAGGTAGATCCCAACCAAGCTTCTATTATTCATAACATTTTGACTACCTTTGGCCAAGCTTCTGGCCTAAAGGTTAACTATGGAAAATCTACATTGTTCCTTTCTAAAAATATTAATCATAATATTATACAACAAATTAGTGAGGTTGTGGGTATTTAGACCTTTAGTCAGTTTGGTAAATATTTAGAAATTCCTATATGCCATCTTAATCTTTCTAAAAATCAGTTCTTCTCTCTGGTTAACAAAGGTAGAAAAAAGCTTTTCCTTTGAAAAATGTCATCCCTCTCTATAGCTGATAGGGTTACTTTTTCCCAATCTTATATTATAAGTATCACATTCTATGTCATACAAATTGCCATCATCCCTATTGCTGTATGTAATGATATAAATAGCCTTTGTAAGAAGTTCATTTGGGAGTCTCTGGGTACCAGAAAATGTCACCTTATAAGCTGAGATAAGATCTATAAGCCTAAGGGGGAAGGGGGAGGGATAAACAAAGCTTATACAATGAAGTTGTGTTGGAGGATTTGTACCTTTCCTAGTGATCTCTAGGTTCAAGTTTTAAGCTAGAAATATAGATTTTCTGTTAGACAAAACCAGGGTGCTAGGATCAATAATAGGGTCTCTTTTCTGTGGAGGATTATATCTTCAATTTGGCCTTTGTTCTCTAAAGACCTATGTTGACTTAGGGAATGGTCTCTCAATGAAGTTCTAGACAAATTAGCGGGTCCTAAACTATCCTAGCCTGAACTCACTCTCTTTGTATCCTATCCCTGAGAAGGACCAAGATACCCTTGTTTTTTTGTATACTGATAAGGGAAGCTGGGATCTGAATAAATTCAATTCTCTGCTGCTTGATCACATCTATGAGGGAATTGCTAAATCAAGCCTCCTAACCTCTAGTAAACCAAATTCAGCTGTTAAACAATGGTATCTTTTCAGTTAAAATACCCTATTAGGTGATTTTTTAGGCCTATCACCCTCCATTTCCTAGTTTTGATGTTTTTAAACTGGTATGGAAATAGGATAGCTCTCCTAGAGTAGCTTTCTTACTTTGGAAATTTTCCTATTGTAGGTTATTCACCAATGAAGAGAGAGCTAAGAGGAGATTGACTGACATAGCTTCACGTCCTAAGTGTGGTAGTGAGCATGAGTCTATTATGCATGTTTTGTGTGACTGCTACCAGGCTAGCAAGGTTTGGGAGCATTTTGGTTTTCCTGATTAATAGCCTGATTCTTTTTTGCTTGCTTGTCAGCTTGGGTCTATGGGAACTTGTCCAATCCTTGCTTTAGCAAGTTTACTAACTAGCAAATATTTTTGGTTTCACCATTTGGCACCTATGGAAATATAGGAATGCATTTGTTTTCAATAATTGTTCTGTGCATAATATCAAATAATACATTACATTAGCAAATATTATAGTAAATCAACAAGTTATCCATCTCATCATCATTACTTCAAACATACATTAGGTTCACACAACTTCATTCATTTTCATATTGAGCAGTATATCATAATAAGTGCATTACAACTGTATTAATTAATGCATTATAATTTCACCCGTCGATGTATTACAATACATGCATTATAATTACAGTAATTAGTCCGTTATGATTCACCTATTACAGACACACATCTCACAAATTCATATCCATTGCCTCTGGGATCCCTTAAGGTCTTACATGCGTATAAATAGTCGCTAGTTAGCCGCAACAACACGGATACAACGTGTATTCTCCCAACTCCTTTTAGCAAAAGTATAGTCAGGAGTCTTGTCAAGAGATATATCTCTGTAACTATCTATACAGTGTCTTAGCATTTCTCATGACACTTACTTTCTCAATATTCCATATAACATCCAATTTCTCAACATTTTTCATTTCAATTCATTTTATCAGCACTTAAGCATTTCCACATGACACATATCTTATCATTTCAGCATTTCATATTCCTCATAATTTATCAACATTTCCCTTTCCACTTTTATAACATAAATAACTTTAATTTTTCATGTACACTTATTCATATCAACCTTTTATTCATCAATTCCCACTAATAAAATATTACCATTCAAGACAATCAAATTATTTTCATAATAACATGAATTCACCAACTTCCACATTCATCAGTTATGAAACGCAAATTCACACTCATCACACTATACAATTCCAATATTGACAATTCATCCACATATTTCACATCATACAAATCAATAAAGTGTGCCGAAGGTCGGTCACCCTCAGGCTCAAACCAATTGCGTAATTAAACATACATTAAACTAAGCCACAGCCAGAGATCACAATCTCTCGATCTTTTTATTAAATCGTCTATTTTGGGGTTTAGAACATTTTATCCTCTATTGTTCAAAGTCCTAATCCAGCAACAATTATATGTAGATATGAAGGTACAACAAGAATCCTAGCTACAACGAGAATGTTGTTAGGTCATCTTTATTCCCTTCTCGTTACAGCAAGAGAGCTCCAGAAGGCCTAGTCTAGATTGATGTTTTTTACTACAGCGAAACATTTCTCACTACAGTGAGAAATCTTGCACAAAAATTTCTAATTTTTTTTAAAAACAAGGAAATAAATTGAGAGTGTTACATTTTACCAATGTAGTTCCTAATTTCCTAGGTTCTCCCCTTTGTATCTGTTGGGCTTTTAGCCCTCATTTTTAGCAAAAGATAATAATAATAATAGTAAAGGAACAAATAATTTCAAATAATGAAAGTATATTTGCCAATTTTAAATTTTTACACACTTTATTGGTATCATCTTTAGGCTATTTCAATTGTTATTACCTAAATTGAGTGATTCAACTAAATTCATGGTGCTGAATTTAAAAGTTGTATAAACTCATAATATTGAGCAGGTATGGTATAAAAAATTTTCTTTTAGTTTTAAATATTAACAGACACACCATAATATTATTACTGATTTTTCTTTATATTGCACGGTATCATTATATTAGAATAATTTTTTTACTAAATAATTATAAATATATATTATACAACTATTTTAAAATTTAAAAAATATATAAATTAAAAAATATTACAATTATTTATAATAAATATTTTATTATATTATTTAAATATTCAATTTTTGAAGTAAAATTAATTTTAAAATTTTTTCATTTAATTTAATAATAAATTAAAATAAATAATTAATATAATAAAAATCACCTGGCAGAATAAAAAAATACAGAAAAATTTTAAAAGTACTGTCATTTAAAAAATTTCTTAATGATTTCTTAAAATTCACACTCATAAGTTATATATAAAACTTTACTATCGGATATTATTATAATGCATTTTAAAATGTTGTTTCTTAGTATACCTGATATTATTTAAATTTTTAAGTTTTTTGTTAGAACATTGTTAAATACTTATTTAAAACTTTGTTATTAAAAGAAATTTTTTCAATAAATTTTATATATTTTTTAATGTTTTAAAAAGTTGAACTGGCTCAATGTATTTTTTAAATAATAAATATTTTTTTGTTATAAAAGTTTTAAAAAATTTTCTTTGCAGCAAATAATGAAACAAAACTAAAAAAAATCACATTTGATGAAAAATATAGAAGATATATTTACTTACAAATTTATCATATTAAAAAAAGATAAAGTGCAAAAACATCTCACAAAATTAAGACATTTAAATGAAAACTAGACAACAGATAAAAAATAAAAATAAAATAAAATAAAGATATCCAAGTGTTTAATAATGCTTTATAAAAACATTTAAATAAATAAAAAAGTGATACATTTTAATTTTTTATATTTAATTTAGAAATAAAATTTTAAATTTTTTATTAGAGAAAATTATTTAATTTTAAAATAAAAAAAAGGATAATACAATATACTCATCTTTTATGATAGAAAATTGAAATTTAATCTTTTCTTTAATATAATAAGACTCTTTTTTTTTTTTATCTTTTAAGTTACTTGTGTTGCATTAACAGTTAAAAGATATAAACACAGAGAATACCACAAAATAAACTTCATATGCCAAACATTAGAGAAATTTAACCACACACAAATAAAACTCTTGAAGTAAAGCGAAATCTAAATTAAACTGAAATTAGAAAAATAAAATAAAATAAAAACCAAAGTGGAAACTAAACAATTTATATGAAAGAATATAATAATAAAAAGAAAAACACATTATTAAAAGTTAACCTGTGAATGAGATTTGAAACAACAGCAAATGGAAGTGAGTCATGCTCAGCCATGAGAGAAAGAAAACGATGAAGAAGAAGGGTTGATATGATATTGAAACTTGAAAGAGAGGAATGCAATGTGTAAACACAGTGAGAAAAGGAGCACAAATGTATAAAATGAAATTAATGATGAAGCAATCTCATCCACATGTATATCCTTAACTAGACATAAACTTTTTCCAACTGTCACCGACATTTCAAAACTTTAATATAATCTCCGATATAAATAAATAAATATACAAATATATATGAATAATTTCTTTGTTTTATATATAATTAATATTTATTATAATAATTAAATATTATAATGAATGTTTTTTTGATAAAAAAATTTTGTTAATATTGCTTATTAATTAAAACTGAATATTTATTTTAGTAATCTATAATAACCTTAGATACAAAATTTTCATTATAATAAAAGTATAATTTTAATTGATAAATAGTACTAGTAGCTACGAAACAATAATCATAACTTTTGTTCATTAACAATAATATTATTATTTTTTATTTAACAAAACTTAATAGTAATTTAATAAGTGTTATTATAACATTAAATATAAATTATTTTATTAAAACTTATAAATAATTTATTATAACATTAAATATAAATAATTTATTAAAATAATTTTTTTTCTTTTCCTATTGCTATTTGCCAGAAACAATGGCCAAGATATTGATATATTCTTGTGTAACGACATACAGGTGGAGAAATAGCAAGCAATAATTGATAGGGCTGAAAAAAAAAGTGTCATTGTTAATAGCAATATTATATATATTACAACATTTTTCTTTTTATTCTAAAATTATATAATTTTACATGATGTTCTTATAAGAGTTTTAAAGGTTGGTCTCCACGTCAAATAATAATTACTTTCAATAGCGTTAACTAATATTCATCTAACCTCTTTCAGAATAAAATACATGATTAAAGATATGAATTTTTGCAGTTGTAATTTTATTATTCGATGTCATTATGTCAAGCGAGTTTTTAAAATTCTTCTAATAATATTAAATATATATGTTTTTTCAAGAAAAATATATTGAGCATGGTTAGTTTTTGAAAATTTGACAAAAGTTTTTTTGTAAAATTAATTAAAAAGGTATTTTAACAATAATAAAAATTCAAGCGAGTAGTTAATTGTATTTTAAGGAAAATCTTAAAATAAAGTTAAATTGCGATGCATTTTAAATTTTTTTTGGAAAGGTTATATGATTTCCTCTAATATTTAAGTAAATTTATATTAAAAAAATTATGATATTTTGGTAGAATACTTATTTTGTATTAATTTAATTTATTAAAATAAATTGATAAAACTAGTGTGTATAATACTTTATATATATATATATATATAATTGAGACTTCATTTTGTGAAAAATTTAATGAGATGTTATCCCTAATGAAAAGTTTCTTTTGCATTTTTTTTATTTTTTCTATTTTTAGAAACTTTACCGTATTTTATATTTTAAATTATAAAAATATAATAATTACTACTTGTCAAGTTCATTTATTATTTAAATTTTTCTATATTGGCATGTGGTACTGGACTCATTTCAAGGAATTACATTAAACAAAGAAGGAAATCTTATAAGAAAAAACCTTACACTAACTAAAGTCATGTATAATCTGTGTTTTATTTTCTTATGTCTTCATATTTGGTTTCTTCTTCTTTACATTGTTTGATATTATTTTTGTGTACTTTGTGGCTCCATTGCTCTTTTTACCTACCATCACAAACCTAAATTTGAATAAAGAAAAGGTTAGCCAATGAAAGTTAGGTATGATCTATTTTTTATTTTCTCATATATTTATGTTTGGTCCATTCTTCTTCACATTGTTTGATATTAGTTTTGTGTACTCTACAGCACCATTGCTCTTTCTGCCTATAGTTCCATCCTTCTTCACATTGTTTCTAGTGCATTGCTAATATTTCTGATACTCTTTGTATTGCACTTCTATAATATTCAAGTTTATAACATTCATTGTTCCAAGTTTTTACTGTTGATAGGCAAGTATACCCATTAAAAAGTAATAAAGTGTTTTAAATTTAGTTTCTAAGTTATCATTGCACAGAGATTATTTTTAAGTACCAAGAATATCTTAATTCAATTATTTAAATAGAAAGGGTGCGTAATGAATTAAAAATCACAAAGAATTAAAATCCAAAAAGTAATTTAAAAGACGCAAAAGAGGTTTTTGACAGAAACTAGATTAGAAGAGCCTAAGGCATATGGTTTCACCTATTATACCTTTTTATGCTTTCTTTAGTTTAATTCAAATATTACTTCCCTTAATGTTTACCAACCACCTATATTTGTTCTATTAATACGCAATGATCATGTAATGTTAATATTCTTTTCCCTAGACAATTACCCCCAATGATCATGCAAGAAAAAAGGTAGAGAAAACATAAGGAGCCTATGGGTTTGTTAATTTAATAACGGTTGGAAGAGAAGAATTAAGTTTGATCTACCTAACCCTTTATCTCGTTTTGTTCTATAGTTCCATTAATTACATGTGATATAGCCGCCTACATGCAACTAATTATGAGATGCTAAGAGTGATTAGTTCTTAACATGCAAGGTTCAATTCAAAAGGATAAAAACTAAATATAAAAAAGATACTAACATTGTTATTAAACACAAAAATCACTTAGAGTATGCAATAAGATCTGTCATAGCCCTAGCTATGGATTTAGCAAACCATAACAAAGTAAATAACAAAAAATGTGATAAACAAATCCATAAACTTCAAACAAGAGAAAACCAAAATTGAAAAAAATGAAACGAGTTATCATTCTCCAAGGGGCATTCAATCACTCACTTGGATTCCGAAAGAAAGCTCGTCGTCTTTACCAATGATCTCCAATAACTCTCACTGGTGAAATAAGTCAAAATGAAGAGGGAGAAAAAAGTCGAGCATAAGGTCTCTTTATATAAGGTGTGTCTGAGTTCCCAATCGGTTGAACTTTTGTCTTTTTAAATTATTTTTGTCCTCAATCAAAACCTCAACCAAACTCTTTATCTAAACTCCAAATCTATATCGAGATCAAAACTTCCGTAGGATTTGAATTTCAATTTAAACTTTAAATGCAGATCTATTCAGCACGACCGTGCATCTTCATCCAGCACGGTCGTGCTAGGTAACGAAGCATACCTATGTCAGCTTGCAAAGCATGGTTGTGCTTCAGTATGGAACCACCCGAATTTCTCTAATTTTTGCTTGGAATATTCCCAATATACATTGGTTCTTTTATGCTTAACTGCAAAAATTAACACTAAAACTAGTGAGAAACATCCATAAAACAAGGTCCAATGACATAAATATAAGCCATGTAACGCATTAAAATATAGACTTATCAACCCCTCATACTTGATATTTGCTTGCCCTCAAGCAAAAGTCCTAGCTAAAGAAAAAAGGAAAATTTGAAGCGTATCATCAAAACAAGAAACCCAAAACAATAAAGACACAAAGAACACAAGTGTAATATCAATGAACTCAAGTAATCACAAGACATTTAAAATTTTTATATTCCTTGACTTCTTGCTCAATCATCAAACTGTGATACTTTACTTCTCTCTCTCTCTCTCAGTGTATAAGGAGAAAGATAGAAAATGCTCGATCCCTTTAGGAAGAAATATGCTACCTTAGGCTTGACTATAAACCAACTCTCTACTAAATCGATTGAATGAAATTAAAAATCACGAGGTCTTTTCTAGTTGTAACATGGCTAAAGAGTTATAATAATTAAGCTGAGATAAATGAAAGAAAAGGATACACAAAGGGTTAATTAATTAAACCAATCATAAATATCCCCTAAGTTTACAAATGAAGCTCTTGATGTAATGTCCCAAATTTTGTAAAGATATTTCGTGTATTAATATAAATTATGAATTTCTATTTGAATGTACATTTGATGCGTACGATGATGTGAATGTATGTGTATATGTGTGAAAACGTGTAGGTGAAACTATATATATATATATATATATATATATGTATATATATATACATACATACATATATATATATATACATATATGTGTGTGTGTGTGTATAATTGTGGACACTAGTGGTATATTGAGAGATTGGATGTGTTTGGGTTAATTAGAAATATAGGTTAAGGGTGTGCTACAGGTATTCTCGCTGTAGCGAGAGGATTCTTGCTGTAGCGAGAAAGGTGTACAACTGTTGCGTTCTCGCTGTAGCGAGAGGCTCCTAGCTATAGCGAAAAGGCAATAGTGAGGGGTGTATTTCTGGGTGCAGGCTTGCTGTAGCGAGAGGGTCTCACCGTAGTGAGATTTTGCAAAAACTAGAGTGCAGATGTGTTTGAGATTTTTGCTGCAGCGAGGAGGGGTCTTGCTGTAGCTAGAGATGCCTTGCTGCATTGAGAATATCTCGTTGTAGCAAGAATGTCGCGGCTAGAGAAGTATTTAAGGAGTTTAGGATTTGAAAATTTTATTTCCCATTTTTCCTTAGAAGATATCTCTCTGTTCTCTTGATTCCCAACCCGTTCTTACCGATTAAACTGCCTCCAAAGCTGTTCGTGAGTTGGGTTGAAGGTTGAAATTGAGTTTGGGATGCTTGGAGCTAAGTTCTAAGAGTTAAGAGAGCACATTCTTTGTTGATTTCATGTTTGGGTCTTTGATTTGAGGTAAGGGAGACTTTACCCTATCTTGTCACGACCCCTTTTTATAAAGGACCGAGAACATTGTTTCTACACCACATACTTATTTAAAATAGGTAAATAATAGAGAATATAAGTATAAAAATTCACATCTCATTCAAAGTAAAAAATGAAGTTCCTTACAACAAATATCCAACAGATCAACATAATATTACATTTAGTTTATAATATTCAAAATACCAAAAAAAAATTATAATACGTGACTCCCTCGACATGAGGTCTCATTTATAAAGAAAAAGGACTTTGATGTATTCTTACTCAACTCCAGCTTCTAACTTTTCTTCACTGGCCCCTCAGCCTGTGAAGTAGATGCAACACCTGCTACATCTGCTCACGTACCACCGTACGATCATCGCAGTACACACGCACACAACGACATAGAAAGAAATGCAAGGGTGAGCTTACCAAACCTAAAATAAAATTATATATATAGAGAGCAAAATATTTCTCACAGCAATAACCCCATGCATTTCCAGCCCATCTAATGCACAGCATGAAAACGGCTTCCAACTGGTTTCACAAATAATTAATCCGAAGGAACCGAGCGGTCCGGAGCGACCCATTCAGATCTGGATCCGGATAAAGACAAAGACAAAGAAATTTCAAAGCATGAACTTACCGTTACATGTCTACCCACCTAAACATGTAACTCGGCTCTATAATGATGCACAACATATATCTCGGCATGATGCACGCCACCAAAATTATTTTAACAACTCAACTACGGCAAGTTTATAATAGATCAGCCAAAATCTCGGCATTTTAAACTAATTAACAACGATTCTGACTTAGAAAATAGCTTTTATTCAATAGATCTAACAAAATCATATCAAAATATCTTGAAATAGCATATTAAACCGTTCAAAACATAATTCATAGGTTAAAGTAAACTCCCCTTACCTCAGAAAGATGATTCACACTAGATCTACCGAATATTACTTGATTATAATAAAAATTCACCGAAGATTCAGCTTTAGAACGGAGTTTCTCCTAAGAACACCATGAATTTCTATAAGAAAGAGAAGGAGAAGAGAAACGAACGGTAAATCTAGCTTCAAACTTAAAGAAACTTACTTCCAATACTTCAGAATAGATGTAGAATCTCAGATCTGGCGAGAAATCTAAGTTTAGGAAGGTTTAGTATGAGAGAAATGGTGGTTTACGGCCTTAGAACCTTTGAGAACCTTGGATAGAGGTGAAGAAATGATAATTTCGTGTGAAGCCCCCTTTTTATAGAAAATTTTCGAAATTCTTTTGTTTATGCCGGAATTCTATGTTCATCGCGGAAACACTGCTCACCGCCTTTACTCGTTCATGCTTGGGAAAATCGTTCGTAGCACTATTCATGCCGGAAAACATCGTACACGCGTATCGTACACGCATCTGTACGCGTATGTGACGTCACCGATGACGTCGGCGATCCTTGTACATACGCGGTTGGCACTGTTCATACACGGTTTGTACGCGGTTTGCACTGTTCACACGCGGTTTGCACTGTTCATACGGTACTGTTCATACAGTACTGTTCACTTTTTTTTTTTTTTTTTTTTTTTATAAATAATTTCAACTCCATCTAAATATATTCCAATACCAAATAATCCTTCAATTAACATTGAACAGGTATAAAATATTATAGATTACTCAATAATAAATTAGAAGCCTGACAATTCTCCCCCCGAAAATAAATTTTCGTCCTCGAAAATTTCATTCCCCAAAGAAAAGATGAGGGTACAACTCTCTCATTCTTTCTTCTAACTCCCATGTGGCATCACCAGTTATTTGGTCCCAAACAACCTTTACTAACCGAATAGACTTACCTCTAAGTTTGTTAACTCTAGTTTCCTCGATACGAGCAGCTGGGACCTCCACAGACAAGTCATCTCGTAACTCCACAACATCAGGCTCAATTACATGAGACAAATCTGGAACATACTTCTTTAACTGCGACACATGGAAAACATTATGTATTCCGCATAACCGAGGTGGTAACGCTAATTCATAGGCTACTGGTCCTCGACGATGTAATATCTGATACGGTCCTATGAACTTAGGTGTTAACTTCATGACTCTTAAGGCTCGCCCCACACCTGTAGTGCGTGATACTCTTAAGAATACATGATCACCAACCTCAAATTCTAGGGATCTTCTGCGTCGGTCAGCATAAGATTTCTGTCGACTTTGGGTAGCTCTTAGCTTTTCTCTAATAAGTTCAACTTTCTCCTTAGTTTCTTGCAGCATTTCAGGTCCAACCATCAAATGTACTCCATCTTGGAACCAACAGATAGGGGTTCTACACCTTCTACCATACAGAGCTTCAAATGGTGCCATATCTATACTCGAATGATAGCTATTATTATAAGTGAATTCTACCAAAGGAAGCATATCCTCCCAATTACTCCTCTGCTCTACAATGCAAGTCCGCAATAAGTCTTCTAAGGTCCGAATAGTACGCTCGGATTGACCATACGTTTGCGGATGGTATGCGAACTCAACCTCAACGTGTGCCCATAGATTCTTGGAAACTCGCCAAAACCGGGAAGTGAATCGAGGATCCCTATCGAGATAATACTAGAAGGTACTCCATGCAACCCGACAATCTCTCTAATGTACAATTCTCGCTAATTTCTCCAAGCTAAAGGTCATGTTAATTGGCAAGAAATGTGCACTCTTGGTTAGCCTATCAACTATGACCCACACCGCATCATGATTCCTAAGCTGTTCTAGGTAGATGGGACACAAAGTCCATAGTCACATGGTCCCACTTCCACTCTGGAATTTCCATCGTTTGTAACTCTCTGGAGGGCTTTGGTGCTCCGCTTTTGCCTTTTGACAAGTCAAGCGAGGCTTTAACAAACTCAGCTATCTCTCGCTTCATGCCCGGCCACCAAAACATCTGCTTTAAATCTTGATACATCTTGGTAACACCAGGATGAATGTTGAGACTACCCTTATGTCCTTCTTCTAGAATTGCTCTCTTTAATTCGGTATCTCTAGGGACACAAACTCGACCTTGACATCCGAGAATACCATCAACACCTTTATCGAAACCCTTTGTCTTATCTCGTCCCTAAGAGAAATACAATCCGACATAACATTGGATCCCACAATTGTTTATCTTTAATTTCCTGTAAGAAATTATTAGTCACCACAATTCGGCTACAACTAATCTTTTCGGGTGATAAGTCCACATGTATGTTCAGGTCTCTAATTGTTCTACCAAAAGGGTTTCACCGACTCTTAGGGAGAATGCCCGAACCACATTCCTACTTAATGCATCGGCCACCTCGTTAGCTTTTCCTGGATGGTATTGGAGCTGAAAATCATAATCCTTAAGGAATTCCACCCAACGTCTCTGCCTCATATTTAACTCTCGCTGATCAAATAAATACTTCAGACTCTTATGATCACTATATACATCGAACCGAGCTCCATAAAGATAGTGTCGCCACACCTTCAGAGCAAAGACTACAGCCTAACTCAAGGTCATGAATCGGGTAATTTCGCTCATGAGTTCGCAATTGACGAGATGCATAAGCTACCACTCTCTTATCTTGCATCAACACACATCCCAATCACGATGAGAAGCATCACAAGACACCTCAAACGGTCGACTAGTATCGGGGAGAATCAACACCGGCGAAGAAGTTAGTCTCTGTTTTAACTCATTAAAGCTTTGCTCACATTCCTCAGTCCACACAAAGGGTTGATCACGGCGAGTTAACCGTGTTAATGGTGCAGCTATCTTCGCGAATCCCTCTATAAATCTCCGGTAGTAACCTGCTAGGCCCACAAAACTACGAATCTCTGAGGTTGTCTTCGGCCTTTCCCACTGCAACACCGCTTCAACTTTGGAAGGATCAACTGCAATTCCTTTAGCTGAAATAACATGACCAAGGAACTTCACTTCCTCTAGCCAAAACTCACACTTAGACAGTTTAGCATACAATTGTTTTTCCCTTAAAACATTAAGTACAGTCCTCAAATGCTCTTCATGTTCCTCTGACGAACTAGAATAAATTAAAATATCATCAATAAAGACTACCACAAATCGATCCAGGAAAGGTCTAAAGATCCGATTCATGTAGTCCATAAACACAGCTGGAGCATTTGTAACTCCAAAAGGCATCACTATATACTCATAATGACCATATCTAGTGCGAAAAGCAGTCTTAGGAATATCTTCATCCTTCACTCGGATCTGATGGTACCCAGACTTCAAATCAATCTTAGAGAATACCTTAGCACCTCTCAGCTGGTCCATCAAATCATCGATTCGCGGCAATGGGTACTTGTTCTTAATTGTCAACTTATTCAACTTGCGATAATCCACACATAATCTAGAACTTCCGTCTTTCTTTTTCACCAAGAGAAGTGTGGCTCACCAATTTTATACACTTTTTCTTATCATATGTTTACTCATTAGATCCTCGATCTGCTCCTTAAGCTCAATTAACTCTTTTGGCGCCATTCTATACGGTACTACGTACAATCGGCTCAGCTCCAGGAATCAAATCTATAGCAAACTTTACCTCTCTACGTGGAGGTATTCCAGGAATATCCTCCGGAAAAATCTCGGGGAATTCTCGTACTCATCGGTATTGATGAAGGCTTTGCTCCACTTCGCATTCATAACTCCCAACAAAACAAAACAAGATACTCCCTCAGCTAAGGATGTTTCTACTTGGCTAGTAGAAATCAATTCTACACAATCTTACTGCTCAGGAAAGATTAAACACCTCCGGCCACAATCAATTAGCACACGATTGGCAGTTAGCCAATCCATACCCAGGATTACATCTAACCCCGACATCGGGATACAAATAAGATTTACTTTGTATCTTCGTCCCTCAATTGCTATGGGACACCTAACACAAACCGTCGAAGTCTTAATTGAACTTAAAGTAGGTGTCAATACTACTAAGTCACATCCTAGATCGCCCACCGGTAATCCTAAGTTTCTCACACAATTTTCCGCAATAAAAGAGTGTGTGGCTCCAGAATCAAATAATACAGAAAGAAAAGTACCTGCCACTACCGCTGTTCCTTGAACAAGATCTGTCGCCTGGGCTGCCTCTGATGCAGAAGTAGTGAATACACGTCCCTCCACTCTCGATCTGGTTGTTGTTGAAGCCCTAGTTGCTTTAGGCCTAATAGCGTGCAAGGCGCTAGCAGAAGACGAAACTGCCCTACTAGGCGTAGGACAGTCCCTTGCAAGGTGCCCTGGGTGCTGGCACGAAAAGCAAACTCTTACATCGGTCCAGGCACTGCTCGGATAGTGTGGTCCACCACACCTAAAACATCTGACAATCTGCGGCACTGAGACTCTAGGAGAAGAAGAAATTGCTCCTCTAGGCTGAAATGTAGAAGTAGCAGTCCCTACTGGCACCGGGGCTGATGCTGCCGATCCTCTTGACTGATATGATCGAGACTGCTGTTGGCGTAGCGACCGACTGTAGGGACCCTTCTTAGCGCCCTTACCTCCATTACCATAATCGCTAGCAGCCTCTACTAGATGGAGCCTTCCCAACTCCACCAACATCCTCTCGCATTAAGACTCTCTATAATGGTGGCTTGATCCACCAAGTCGGCAAACTCCGTGATCCCGAGTGGGATCAAAATCCTCTTTATGTCGGTTCTCGGCCGTCCGAAAACCTCTCGACATCTCCACTCCTCCGAAGTCGGGTGAGAATAAAATCAGAGAGCCGCTCAAACTCGTATTGCATACTCATAGACCGATGAGTTTCCTTGCACCAAGTTTAGAAACTCTCGTTCTTTGGCAACACGAACATGAGAAGGGAAAAACTTTCCCAGAAACTACTTCTAAATACAGCCCAAGTAATGACTTCACCTCGGGCCTCCAAAGATAGTACGAGCTCCGTGCCACCACATCTCTCGCATCCCCTATCAGCATATACGTAGCATATATCACCTTTCTCTCCTCGGTGCAACCCATGGTTAGGAAGATCTTCTCAATCTCCACGATCCGAGTTCAAGAAGATCCGGTCCATCCACTCCCGTGAATTGAGGAGGATCATTCTTTCGAACTCGACAACCCATGGTATTCGGGAAGAGGTGCGAGTGCGATAGCTGCTCGCTGTCTTTGCAGGCGGCTTGATTTGCGACTTGTCGCCGCTGAATCATATCTAGACTCGCTAACAGCTGGTCGCCATGGCCTCCATGGCATGAGCCATTTGGTTCACATCGCCAGGAGGAGGATTTGCAGCAGATCTTCTTGGTCTAGCCATCCTAATATATAGACTAGCTTAAATTACTAACGTTTAACATATTCAAGAATACCACCACATAGCTATATTCACAGATTCAAATTACGGTGATATATTCATATTTAGTATATCATAAAAATTTAATCAATTTAGTACTCAAGATAACAACATATCAACATTCACATAGCATAGCAAACACACTCATTTCAAAGCAATCATTTACAACTTTAGCTTAACAGTCTCTTATTCACACAGTATGACTCACCTATAGCTCACCCAAGTATCATATACCAAGTTTCCTACATCAATCATGTCTGAGAATCGAGGTGATCAAGCTCGTTCCCTCACAACTTGATGAATAGAAATTACGATATATGATTCACAGCTAAAACTTATATGTCTAATATGCACAACTGACGCCTAACAACCTCACCCCGTAGGTTTACCTAGACCATGCTCTGATACCACTAAAATGTCACGACCCCTTTTTATAAAGGACCGAGAACATTGTTTCTACACCACATACTTATTTAAAATAGGTAAATAATAGAGAATATAAGTATAAAAATTCACATCTCATTCAAAGTAAAAAATGAAGTTCCTTACAATAAATATCCAACAGATCAACATAATATTACATTTAGTTTATAATATTCAAAATACCAAAAAAAAATTATAATACGTGACTCCCTCGACATGGGGTCTCATTTATAAAGAAAAAGGACTTTGATGCATTCTTACTCAACTCCAGCTTCTAACTTTTCTTCACTGGCCCCTCAGCCTGTGAAGTAGATGCAACACCTGCTACATCTGCTCACGTACCACCGTACGATCATCGCAGACACACGCACACAACGACATAGAAAGAAATGCAAGGGTGAGCTTACCAAACCTAAAATAAAATTATATATATATAGAGCAAAATATTTCTCACAGCAATAACCCCATGCATTTCCAGCCCATCTAATGCACAACATGAAAACGGCTTCCAACTGGTTTCACACCTAATTAATCCGTAAGGAACCGAGCGGTCCGGAGCGACCCATTCCTAGATCTGGATCCAGACAAAGACAAAGACAAAGACTCAAAGATGAACTTACCGTTACATGTCTACCCACCTAAACATGTAACTCGGCTCTATAATGATGCACAACATATATCTCGGCATGATGCACGCCACCAAAATTATTTTAACAAATTTCAACTACGGCAAGTTTATAATAGATCACCAAAATCTCAGCATTTTAAACTAATTAACAACGATTCTGACTTAGAAAATAGCTTTTATTCAATAGATCTAACAAAATCATATCAAAATATCTTGAAATAGCATATTAAACCGTTCAAAACATAATTCATAGGTTAAAGTAAACTCCCCTTACCTCAGAAAGATGATTCACACTAGATCTACCGAATATTACTTGATTATAATAAAAATTCACCGAAGATTCAGCTTTAGAACGGAGTTTCTCCTAAGAACACCATGAATTTCTATAAGAAAGAGAAGGAGAAGAGAAACGAACGGTAAATCTAGCTTCAAACTTAAAG
Source organism: Abrus pulchellus subsp. cantoniensis (assembly GCA_024086825.1). Lineage (NCBI taxonomy): Eukaryota > Viridiplantae > Streptophyta > Magnoliopsida > Fabales > Fabaceae > Abrus > Abrus pulchellus. The sequence goes on from CM044056.1 coordinate 22,908,069, forward strand.
AAACTTACTTCCAATACTTCAGAATAGATGTAGAATCTCAGATCAGGCGAGAAATCTAAGTTTAGGAAGGTTTAGTATGAGAGAAATGGTGGTTTACGGCCTTAGAACCTTTGAGAACCTTGGATAGAGGTGAAGAAATGATAATTTCGTGTGAAGCCCCCTTTTTATAGAAAATTTTCGAAATTTACTGTTCATGCCAGAATTTACTGTTCATCGCCGGAAACACTGTACACGCGTACTGTACACGCACTGTACGCGTATGTGACGTCACCGATGACGTCAGCAGTCACTGTACATACGCGGTTGGCACTGTTCATACACGGTTTGTACGCGGTTTGCACTCGTTCACACGCGGTTTGCACTGCTCATACGCAGATCGCTCATACACGATCGTTCATACACTGCATCGTGCTCATACAAGATCGTTCACTTTTTTTTTTTTTTTTTATAAATAATTTCAACTCCATCTAAATATATTCCAATACCAAATAATCCTTCAATTAACATTGAACAAGTATAAAATATTATAGATTACTCAATAATAAATTAGAAGCCTGACATATCTCATTGTGCTTTGAATTCGTTTATTTAACTATGTATTGCAATGTAGTTAGGATAAAATTTAGGGATATATGTGTGTTGAACATGATTTATGAGGAAATATGATGAAAATTGTGTGATTGGCTACAATGTGGTTGATGTTGAATAGTGCATGTATTGAGGATGGTTTTATTGTACTCAGAATCGTGTTGAAAATGTTATGTTTGAATGTAACACAATTAAATGTGGGCATATGTGCCGAGTGTGAAGGTGAATATTGGGATGTGATTGAGATTGTGGATGAAATTATATGTTAGCATGCCATCGCTTGATGTTGAATAATTTGAATAGTTGGAAATGTGTGTGAATGACATGTTAGATGCGATTGTGAATGTGTTTGAATATGTTGGAAGCTATGAATGAATCAGCTAGAAATGTATCTCTAAAACTAGGTTCTTCGTCGGCTCTAAAGAGAAACTCAATGTTTTAACCGGATGTACTATCCAAAGGATAGAGTTCTTCCTAACATTGTAGAGTAAAGTATTATTATAAAGAGATAAACTAGAGAAACAGAAACGAGATTCAAGAGTTAAGCTTTGAAAACTTAGATTTAAGTGGAAAAAATATTCGAGCTTAGATTCGAGAGAGATTTAGGATTAGAGGAGACTTTCTTTGACAAGGGAGAAAGAGAGAGAATAAAGAGAATAGAGATGGAGAGGTGGTTTTGTGAGAAGTTCTTTAAATACCCCTCAAACTCGCGACTTTCTTGCTATTATGAGCAACTTTTGCTACAGTGAAAAAACCAAATAACATTTCTCCTTTGTTGTCTGTCATTCTAGTTATAATGAAAGAATCTCTCACTCTAGTGAGAATCCTAGCTACAGCAAGAATGCTGATGGGTCATCTTTATTCACTTCTCACTACAGCGAGAGAGCTACAGAAAGCTTGATTCTGGATGCTCTTTCTCGCTACAGCGAGATATCTTGCAGTTTACACCAATCAAACTCTCTTAATTTTAAACAATATGTACAAACAACTAACATAAATTACAATAATAGTCAATAACAAAATAAGGGAATGACAAACAACTCCTAAATTATCACAATATATCAAAGGCATAGTGTGAGGTATAGTATAAGGAAGAATCACTCTTAGGTGAAGTAAATCTCATAAGGTATAAAGTGACACTGAGCTTATGGAACCAAGACCTAGGGGCCTACTTGAGGCCATCAATTGTCATGTTCAATTTACACACTTAATCCTTATTGGAAGAAGAAGAAACCAAGAAGTTGCTTTGTAAAAACTGTCTTAGATAAGTTACCATGCAAGAATGCATTGTTGACATCTATTTGATTGATTGGCCAATTGCAAGAAATAGCCTTGGTTAGTACAATTTTGATGGTGGCAGGTTTTAACACATGGCTGAATGTCTCTATGAAATCATGACCTTGTTGTTATTGAAAGCAAATTGCAACCAATCTGACTTTATGTCTCTAAAAAGTGCCATCAGCATTGTATTTGGATTTGAAAATCTATTTACAACCTATAGCTTTACAACCTATAGGAAGAGTAGTTAGAGTCTATGTATTATTAGACATAAAAGCATTATATTCCTACTTCATATCCTTAGACCATTTTAGTTTGGAGAAAGCCTTCTTTACTAAAATAGTTATACCATAATAGAAGAAAATTCGATTCGATACTAAACCCAAAATAGATAGGCAGAAAATTTTAAGCAAAGTAGAAATGAAAATGGGGAAAACGGGATTCTAGGAGGGATTTTTTTCTTTTCCTAGAGTCCGATTCCTTCTTGCTTGTGTCGAAATAGAAATATTCTACAAAATATTAATAGAATATGATTTTTGAATCCCCTTCCTTAAATAAGCCTATTCTTAGCTTAGTTTCGATTTTTTCCAACTTAGAACTTTTATGACATATAATATTTTTTTTTATTGGATGCATATAATAGAATACGTAGTGGACAAACAAAAAAGAGAGGGAATTAGGGAATTTTATTGACCAAATCCAATTTCTTCAATTAATTTGTTTATAAAAAAAAAAAGAATTCAATCATGATTCGATATCATTAGAGACTAAAATAGATTTCGATCTAGAGTAAGATTCTATTAGTATAGTATAGAAAAGGCTCGATTCACATGATATTTGATCGGTATAATAGTTATGAGAGCAACAACATATGTCTTTGCTTTATCCTTTGACCTAGTAGCGTTGGATGAGTATTGGTTGATATTGCAAAAAATTGATGGGCTAGCTGAATTTGTAGTAGAAGGAATACTAGCAATATGCTAATTAGTAGGATTAGTTTTAGTAATGGCATTAAGAGTAGTTGCATAATTACTATTATCATATTGGAAAAGAGTAGTAGGTGTAGAAATAATAGTAATATGAATAGAGTGAATAGGACAAATAGAAGCAGACGGAGAACTGGAATAATCAAAGGGATTATGATTAAGTTTATAAGGAAAAACATATTCATGAAAAATCACATTTCTAGAAATATAAGTTATGCCAAAAGGAGATAGGCAAGTGTAACCTTTATGAATATAGAGTATGCATTAATGAATACAATATAATATTTGTTTTTATTTGTTGAAGAAATGAGGCCAGGAAACACAAGCTGTAAGGGACTATTGTAAACAAAAGTAGAGGTTTCAAAAGGTAATTAATGAGCTTTCCCTATGCTACAAGACTGACATAGTAAAGAGTTTGTATTATTTAGTATATTATAAGACTTGAGAATAAATTGAACAACTCTAACTAAGGAATGGCCTAGCCATGAGTGCCAAAGTTGTAAAGGTGTGGGAGAAAGAGCTTTGAAAGAATGGAAAGCATAATAGAACTTGACAAGTAGAAAAGGAGGAAATACATACAATCCATCCCTAAGTGTGCCTTGAAGAAAGATCTCTTTGGTATTTTGATGTTTAACATTACAAGATTTAGGATAGAATTCAAAGAAAACATGATTATATAGCAAACTTAGAGACACTTAAAAGATTTTGAAAATAGAAAGCATATGAAGTAATTGATTAATGACAAAGTGTTTAAAACAGTTAGGAATTTGAAACTTGGTTTTATCAACATGACTAATTAACAACTTTGTACCATCACCAATTTTAACTGAATCAAAACTTGTGTAAGGTGATTTAATAGTCATGTTGCCATCATCATTGGTTATATGGTGAAATGCTCCACTATACGGGTACCACAAGGGATCAATATTAGTGGCAGAAGTAGCAAGACTTGGTGCATTTGAGATATAAAAAGCTTGACTAGTATATTGAGATGCATTTGCTTGGGGTGTTCTGTGAAATTCTTGATTATACCTGTGGCAACAATCAATAGCCAAATGTCCAGTTTTACAACAAATTTAGCAATATGTCCTCTGTTTACCCCTAAGAACTATTTTGAGATTGATTTTAGTTATTTCTACCATAGCCTCTACCATTATTGCATCGTCTTCTTCTTTGAGAATTGTAACCTCCTCTATTATTAGAATTTCTGCATCTATTTAGCCTTCTCTATCACCTCTACTATAACCAGAACATAAATTCTAGAAATTAGATGGTCCAATAGCCATATTTGCATGAACCAATGGGGTGTTATTCTTTTTATGTTTATCAATTCTCTCCTCTTGAGGCATCAAGAGTGCTTCAATATCATCCACAGTATAAGGATCTAATCTAGAGGTGATTGATGTGACAAAAGAATCAAACTCTTCTGGTAGTCCATAAAAAATAGCCTCAATGATCTCTTTTTGAAACAGGTAAATCCATAGCTACCAAAAAATCCACAATTTTCTTTATGTCATTGAGATAGTCATTAACCAAGCTATCTTTCTTGGTCATTCTTAACTGTGGTTTCACCTTCTTGGTCTTTGCATGTGTTTGAAAAGCATAATAAGCTTTTAACCGGTTCCAAATTTGATGAGCATGAAGTAAACTTGCATCTTTGTCAAGATAGGTGTCTTAGAAGCCAGAAGCCAATAAACAATGAGTTGATACTGTTGTTCATGGCTAAGATATTCTTCATTGATCTTGCCTTCAACTTTGTCTTCTTTATTTTTGAATTTTGCTGAAGATGCATCTTCTTGGAGAAACTTTGTGAGTTTTAAACCTCACACCATAGCATTAACTTGTTATCGTTAGAGAAGGAAATTTTCATCGTCTAATTTCAAGGTTATCGATGTTTGGAAGGTGTGTGGGGTGAACGAGGTGGTGGTTGTGTTTATGGAAGTCATGGCCGAACCTCTTAGCTAGGCTTGTGATACCATGTTAGCGATATTTATAAAGAAAGATTGAATGTAATGCAGAAAAGAATTGTATTGATATAAGTCAGAGGAAGAAGATACATTTGTTATATATAGAGTTGGTTGCATAATCAACCTAACAGAAAGAAATAAAAACAGTAAAACTATAACTAATTCTATAACAAACTGACTTTCACTAATATCAATTAGAACTTTTAAGTTGAATACGGAGAGGAGTTTGATTCTAAATGATGAGTTTTAATTTCATTCTTCCTAGAAATTGAGTTCTAATTCCTTTTGAGTTTTAGCTAAATTGATTGTTTCTAATCTCTAAATAGTCTTTTTGGTCTTTATGGATTCTCAATATTTTAACAATAAATTCTGGAATTTTATAAATAGAAGCAAGGTTATGAATAGTGGAAGGAGAGATTCTACTTACTTTGTCTTTTTTGTTATTATTTTAATATACCTTGATCGTGCTCATATAAGAATTGCTTTAATCTAATTAATTTGTGTTAGGCTTGGTTTGGTATTTGGATTCTAAGAAGCCCTGTGTTTCAAGATTACATAGATTCAAATTCAAGAGCAATGGATGTGAAAACAAAAAAGAGAGCTGATGTAGACAATGGGGATGAAGGAGAAGACTTAGTTCTAGCTATTCTCATTGCCAATAGAGATGATATTAATCCTCTTGTCAGGCATGCCATCAAAATGAGGTGCCCTGAGAGGCTTCTAAGCCAGTTGAACTATGTGGTGAAGAAAAACGAAACTGAAATTGAGGATATGTGCAAGACCCTCAATGAGGAATTTATCATTGCGGTTGATGAACTTCCTGGCATGTTAGTTGATAGTTGATGCTGAAGAGCTCAAGAGAGATCTCCAGTGACAATTTTAAGTTGCAGCAGGTTGGCAGCACCCTTCTTGCAAGCTTGAGGAGCTTCTTGAATCTTATACTGTCAAGAAGAATGTGAAGTGATCTTTTACCTTGATTCACGTATGTCTGTAGCACAACAAATTTTACCCTCAGATGCTATGTACAAGGTGGGACTGGTGCATATTAGAAATTGATACAAATTTCTAGAATAATCTAGAAAAAAATACTAAAAACAATTTAGGAAAAATCAATTGTATCTTCTAGTTTGTAGATACTTCTAGAAAGAGTTCTAAAATATTGTAAATCTTCAAGTTTCAAGATACTTCTAGAAGAAAGTTCTAGAATATTGAATCACTTAAACCTAATGGTCGAGAATGCCTATAAATAGGCAAGTCATCCCATTGTAAATGGCAACAAGAAGAAGAAGTAATCAAACTATCAATTCTACATCTGTTGAATCTCTTATTAAAACTTCTTTAACTATCATTTTCAACTATTCCTACTAACATTTTAACTATCTTACTCATCTCACCTACACCAAAAACTATCAGTGGCATCAGGGCTACGTTCGGTCATCTACTGGGAGTAGAGATATTTTCATACTATTTTGAACTTAAAATAAACCACTTCCAAAAATTTTCTAACCATGGCTAGCACTACTCAATCATCATCTCTTCTCGTCCCCATTTTCAATGGTGAAAATTATGATTTTTGGAGTACAAAAATGAAGACATATTTCACTTTTCAAGATTTGTGGGATGTTGTGGAAGAAGGATTCGCAACTCCCATAGACATATCCTCCTTTACTGCAGCTTAAAGAAAAGAACTGAAGGAGAATAAACAAAATGATTCAAAGGCCTTATTTATTCTATAACAAGCTGTGACTGATGCAATTTTTTCAAGAATAATGGGTGCTACAACAACCAAAGAAGCATGGAGTACGCTATAGGAGAAGTTTGAAGGAAGCAAAAAGGTACGCGTTATAAAACTTCAAACTCTATGGTGAGAGTTTGAATTATTAAAAATGAAAGAGTCTGAGACCATCAAGGATTAGTATTCCAAAATAAAAGAAATGGTTAATGAAATGAGAGCTTATGAAGAAAATATTCTTGACAAAAAATTGTTGAGAAATTACTAATTACAGTTCCCCATAAGTATGATTCAATTGTCACCACTATTGCGCAAACAAAGGACTTATCTACTCTATCAGTGACAGAGTTGGTAGGGTCCCTTGAAGCTTATGAGCAAAGGTTAAAAAGGCATGATGAAGACTCAATAGAAAATGCCTTTCAATCAAAGCTCAAATTACGGTATCAGAATAAAGGGAATGAAGGGAGAAAGAATAATGGAGAAACTTCTAGAAACAAAGAGGATTCTAGAAATTTCTCTAGAAGCAATCAAGATAAATATCCTCCATGCAGCATCTGTAAGAGGACAAATCATGCTGAAGAAGAATATCAGTATTGTGGAAAACCACAATGTCGACACTACAAGAAATTTAGACACATTAAAAAGTATTGCCGCAACAAAAACAAGTATCAACCAAATTTTGCTGAAGAGTACGATCAAGAACCACATCTTTTCAATGCTATCCAAGATTCTTGTACTGAAACGAGCAGCAATTGGTACTTCAATAGCAGCTGTAGCAATCACATGGCTAAAGATATAAACATTTTCAAGGACGTCGACGAATCCATCAAAGTGAAAGTTCGAATGGGGAACGATACCATCGCTAAGTCAAAAAACAGAGGCACTGTTATGGTGGAGACAAAGAAAGGTACAAAACTTATTACTAATGTCTTACTAGTCCCCAACCTCAAGGAAAATCTCTTAAGTATTGGCCAAATGATGGAGAAAGGTTATTCTTTCCACTTCAAAGGGGACACATGTAAGATATATGACATCAAAAAGTAAGAGATTGGCCAAGTAAAGATGAAGAAAAGAAATCAAAGTTTTCCAATAAGTTTTCAATAAGGTGCTAGCATTGCCATGAAAGTAGAAGTTGATACTTCAAGACTTTGGCATCAAAGATTTGGCCATTTCAATACCCATGCCTTAAAACTTCTACATCAAAAGATTATGATGAAGGATCTTCTATGTCTTGAAGAAAATAATGAAGCTTGTGAAGGATGTCTCTTTGGCAAGCAACATCGACTGCCATTTTCTACTGGAAAAGCTTGGAAAGCAAAAGACTTATTGGAACTTATTCATACAAATATTTGCAGACCAATGCGGACACCATCACTTTATAATAATAGGTATTTTATCCTTTTCATCGATGATTTTTCTAGAATGACTTGGGTCTACTTCATCAAAGCAAAGTCAGAAGTTTTTGGAATATTCAAGAAGTTTAAGGCCCTTGTCGAGAAGCAAAGTGGTAAACAGATAAAAGTATTAAGAAGTGATCGTGGCAAAAAGTATACCTCTTAAGAGTTTAACAAATCCTATGAGGATGAAGGCATTCAACGATAACTTACCGTCGCGTATACTCCACAACAAAATGGAGTAACTTAGAGAAAAAAATTGCACGGTAATGGAGATAGCTAGATCCATGCTGAAGGAGAAAGAATTGTCAAATACCTTCTAGGCTGAAGCAGTTTATACTGCTGTCTACATACTTAACATATGTCTAACTAAGGCTATCCAAGATAAAACTCCAATTGAAGCTTGGAGCGAGCAAAAACCATCAACAAAACATCTAAGGATTTTTGGATTAATTTACTACATACATATTCCAGAAGAGAAAAGACATAAATTAGAAGACAAAATTGTACGAGGTATCTTCTTGGGGTATAGCACACAGTCAAAAGGATATTGAGTCTACAACTTGCAAACCAAGAAACTCACCATTAGTCGAGATGTTGAAGTTGATGAAAATGCTGCTTGGAATTGGAAAGATGAAAAGGTTCAGAAAAATGTTTGCATACTAATGCAATAACCTCAAGAAATTGAAGAAGTCTAAGGTGAGAATTTTTTACCCCCACAACAACAACAAGAAGTACCATCAAAACAAGAAGTATGGGTCAAGACAATGGAAGAAGAGATAAAAATGATTGAGAAAAATAACACATGGGAGCTAATAGATTGTCCCACAGATAAAGATATCATTGGGGTAAAATGGGTCTATAAGACCAAGCTTAATCCTGATGGTACAATACAAAAGTACAAGGCAAGGCAGGTAACTAAAGGATACTCACAACAACTTGGAGTTTATTACAATGAGACATTTGCTCCAGTTAGGGGTGTGCATGGATTGGATTAGTACAAAACCAATCCAAATCTATTTCAAATCCAATTATATGGATTGTATTTTAAATCCATTTATTTTATTTTTTTGAAAAATGGTTTAAAACCAGTTTTAAAATTTAGATTTAGTTTAAAATTAATTTTAAATCCATTTTTAATTAAAACTGGTTTTAAATCCGGTTTTAGTTAAAATTGGTTTTAAATCCGGTTTTAATCAAAACCAGATTTATTTTTCTGAGCTTTTTTTTTAAAAAAAACACAAATACTCTCTCTCATCCTTGTATAGAGTTGCTAAGCCATACTAATAGACTTTTTTAGTGCAATTGCATAAAAGGAACAATTTAATTCAATTGTGAGCATGCGTGAAGAAAGTTTACGAATAATGCTTTCAATTTTTGATTTTGCAAGTACACAAACTGAGCAAAAGTATAAAACACAAATACCGAAAGGAACAAAAAGGAATAATAATTGTCCCACAGTTTAATTGATGCATCTCTTGGGGTTCTACACATTTTCTATCTTAAAAAAATGAAAGCAACTAATCTTGATACTTGTGTTGTAACGAGTTGGAGTTTTGGAAGAGGAAACAACAACACAACATGCATTAGTCATTCATTTATATTGCAACATTGATTGACAGATATCGTTGGCAATGATTCTTCTAAGAATAGAATCATGCATGCTTTCTACTCAGCACTCTATTGTCTTACGCTTCTCAACTACTACCAGATTAAAGATTCTCTACAAATGTAAAAATAATACCATACAATATATTAACAAAAACAGCCTGGCACAATGAGAATTTACACACAAACAAAAATTAGAAAAAAAAAAAGCTTAGCCAAAGAGCATTTTAAAAGAAATCATAATTCCACAGAACATTATCCATAACCAAGAAATTTAAACATCAACACATTTTAACAACTATTAAAACACTACCATTTTAATCATTATCAAGATGCATAGAAGCTATAAAAGCAGTATCTTGTTGAGAAGTTATTTCTGCAAAATAAAAATTATATATAATTAGTAATTATTTATTAACTTTTAATATAGTTAATAACAACATAATGAGGGTTCTTACCTTGCTCAAAATTTTCAAGCTCTTCAAACTCCTCATTTGAAAGTAATGGTGAACAATATCCCTTAAGCCAATCTTGGGTGCAAATAAGTGCTTCCACCATTTTAGGTGTTAAGGAAGTACGGTAAGAATCGAGTACCCTTCCTCCAATACTAAAGGCAGATTCAGAGGCTACAATGGAGACAGGTATTGCCAACACCTCTCTTGCAATGCTTGCAAGGACTGGAAATCGACTTGAGTTTAACTTCCACCAATTCAAGATATCAAAATTTTCTGGACTTTCTAAAGTTTCTTCCAAGTACTTACTCAACTCATAATTCTTACTTCCACGTGGTCGAAAAAATTGACTATATCCATAACGATCATCACTGCTACCCTGAAAAAAAATTCACTATAGCCATAACGATCATCATTTAATATTGTTTCTTGTGAATCAGCTTGAGATCTTGCTTCCCTACCTTTGAATTCTTCAAAAAGAGACTCCAAACAAGTTTCTAATTTCTCATTCAATATCATTGTCTCACTAACACCAAAAGTTTGAGAAATTAACCATTTTATGAATTTCAATTTGTATCTAGGGTCCAACACAACAGCAATAAACAACAACATATTTAGATTGTTTGGATTTCTCCAATACTTATCATATTTTTTCTTCATTCTTGTAGCCATTTCTTTCATTCTTGCATCTTTGTATTGATGACACATTTGATTGATCTTCTTTCCAATTCCAAGAACCTCTAACATATACATGTTACCTGTCACATAAGATGAACCAGAAATGCACAAAGTAGTTTCATAAAAAAATTTTAAAAATGGTAATATTAAGCGAACATAGTCCCAATCTTCACTTGTAGGAAGACCCTTCCCCTTGTTTAACTCTTCAGTATACTTCCTATCTTGCATTTCAAACTCTTCAAATGTCTTTTGATGTTTCAAAGCACCTTCTAACATAAAAAAAGTTGAATTCCACCTAGTTTCAACATCTAGGCAAACAAGACATTTGTATTCAATTTCTCGTTCAATACATGCCTTAAACTTTGTCAATCTAGAAGGAGAAGATCTTATATATTTCACTGCAGCACAAATTTTTAAAACATAGTCATCAATCTCCTTTAAACCTTCTTTTACAATCAAATTCAAAATATATGCACAACAACGCATATGAATATATCCTCCATCCAAAACTAAACTGCTCCAAGACAATAGCCTTTTTCTTAGATACTGAATACCAACATCATTTGATGAAGCATTATCAACTATCAAACTTAAAACGCAATTCAGCCCCCACCCATTCAAGCACTTCTCTATAGTCTTAGCAATAGTTTCTCCTGAATGGCTAGTAATTTGACAAAAATTTAGAATCTTTTTTTGTAGCTTCCAGTTATTGTCAATAAAATGTCCAGTCATGCAAAGATAACTAAGATTCTGACCAGAAGTCCATGTATTAGTGGTAAGACAAACCCTTTGACAATTTTGAGAAATAAATTTTTTCAATTTGATCTTTTCTGTCTCCCATAGTCCCAAAACATCACGTGCTAATGTACTACGTGAAATGACATGAAATTTTGGTTGTAAAACATTCAAAAACTTTTGAAATGATTCATGCTCCACACATCGAAAAGGAATTTCCATAGCTATAAACATCTTCACTAATTTTATCCAACACTTCTCTTGGTCAAATTCGGCAATTGAAGGAGAAGAAACATGTCTTTCTGCATTTGCCATTGATGATGAAATTGAATTGGGATTATTTTTACATTTCTTTGAATGAGCTAGCATGGAACTCGTCCCATTGTCAAATTTCATCATGCAACTACAATAATTGCATCTAGCTTTTTTATTAGACATAGGGTCTACAGTAAAGTGATTCCAAACTCCAGAATGATTTTTACGCCTATCAGATCGAGATTGTGACACATTAGCAGTATTAGAAATTGATAGTGGAGTAGTCAAATGCTCTGCTGTCTCAGAAGCCATAAAATTATCTTGATCATCCATTGTGTCTATTATTTTGCATTAAAAAAATAAAAATATTTAAAAAAAATTATCAAAGGTTAGATAATTTATATATAATTATAATTTTATACATCTCATTAATCTCATTACTTGAAATGTCACAAATAAGTTGGGTAATAAACATAACTAAAGACAATCAATAATACTTAATAAGAAATTCAAAGTAAATTAAAAAAAGAAAAAAAGGTTTAGTGGTTTTGCCATGTCTTCACATAACTATTTTTATTGCTTACTAGACAAGTTGTCGGTGATGATAAAACTAACACTGCATAATACATTTTCCTTTAGTATCTAAACAGCAAAACAGCAAAAGAGACAAGGCAAATAAAGAAGGAAAAAAGTACTTGCGAGGCAAATGAATCTTGTTGCTGCGAATCTCTATTGCTGCGAACCAAATAGAAATCTACAGTTTAGAAGAAACGAGAATAATATGCACCCTAAACCCAAATACCCAATGCTATTCACTAAAGTTTACCAAAAGACAACATTTACTCAGCTCAAAACAAAATGCATACATCTAAGAGTCAGCGAGATCGGCCATGTATCTAAAGCATAAATTATCTGCTTTAATTCACAATTTTATTTTAGCACAAGTGGTAAACCATAAAAAAAGTGTTTCCATTGTCAATCACAAATAGACAGGAAGAATGCAGAAATACATACCACAATTACAAATGCACCCATGTCCACACTAGGTGTGTAGGTCGCTAAGTTTTTCCCTCAATGTGAATAGCAATTGTAGAAGCTAGTCTTCAAAGAACTTTGTCTGTTGCATCAACAACATACCATGTTTTCTATGTATTCACATGATCTGCAGCTTTTGGATACCAGGTCTTGTTCCAAATATCCTGCAATTATTATTATTTTTTCGTTCGGGAGTTCAAATTCATTAACAAAGCATCTAAAAGATTTTGAAAACTTCAAAAGAATATAACACATACAGAAAATGCATTTAACTGCTTAAATTTACAATTATTTTTAAAATATCATAACAAACACCCGTATATACTTTCAGGCTAAATTTATTTAATGTGAACACAAAACTGAAGTAAAGATTAAAAACACTAAAAAATTTGACTGGCAAGTAAGGTCGATATTATAAATAAATAAATAAATAAAATAAAGAGAAAAAGGAAACAAGAAACCACTTTTGCATTGCCAAGCTAATTAGACAAGTAGAACAAGAAAATGTAAGCACAAATTACAAGCACTCATATAAATCTTACAGTTAATTTACCTCAATTACAGCAATGAATACTTCAAATTCCAAGTCAGAAGACAACAAAACTTAAATACTACAACAAAATGCTAAGGCTATTCATGATCTCTAGCATTTTCTTTAAGCCATATCAAGCATCAATTTCTGATATCAACAGGCTTTGTAGTGGTGACTGCTTTATTTTTAATATTACTTCACCTCAAGTGAGAAACAAATGTTTCAATCAATCCATGGTTTATGATATATCAATATTCCATAAGGACTGGTCTACAAAGTTGTAATTAGTAAAGAAAATGAAGTCTTAAAATAAATAAAAAAATTATCCTGGTCAAAATAGCACATGAAATTGTCAGACTAGTAGATGAGCTTTGATTGGAATGTGCAACGTACTGGAAACAACATGATCCTATGTGAATGCAGCTTATCCATATCCCTTCCCTTTTGTATTACTCAAATTTAAGATAATAAACAAATAAGGGAGAGTGCCTTGAAAATAGAGAAAGAGAGAGAGGTAAAACCTTGAAACGGCTCACGAACTCAATGTACAGCACACACATCATTAGTCAAGCCATGGCCAAAAAGGGCTGACCAAAGAAAAAATCAGATCTGAGCTGAAGTCACAGTCTACAATTGGCTTTGCTTTGCCGAATTCTGAGTACTGTTTACTGCATTACACTGGGAAGTTAGCAGATAACAATGACCATGAAGTTTGCGAAGCTAAAATTAATTCTGAGAGTTACTGTAAGGTAATTTAGTGGAACTAATTCAGAGCAGCAGGTATCTGATATCATTAACAACATAGTTTCTTTTATTAAGCATAAAATTTGAAACTGAAACAACATGATGAAAAATTATCTAATAATTAAAAGCACTTGAAATTTGTATCATTGTATGTTTATAATATACAGAAATTGAAAGTAGAAATGCATGGAACAGGTTATATGAAGCGTAATACAAGTTTTCAATTTAAGATTTGCATATGAAAAGCTTCTGAAGGATAGAATAGTGTGTTTATCAAGTTGATCCAACTGAAGCTCAAAAATAAATCAACTAATTACACACGACTTTCATGTGGACCGTTCAGTATGGGGCCAACAACCCAACATAATATTCTGCCTTCTTGTTGCCTAATTTCAATATTTCAATCACATTTGGTTCCCAAATATATACACATTAACGACATTGAAACTACTTCACTAGTTTTTAGAAATAAATTGGACATGAGTGTTATTTTTAACATGCTTGGGATCTCTGTTGTTGCTGCGAGGCAAATGATTTTATATTTCCCTCAGATTCTCTTGCTGTTGTCAATATTTGATTGAACGATGAAGAATGGAATAAGGTGCTCAATCAATAATTGAGAAAGAAAAAAAGTACTTGCGAGGCAAGTGAATCTTGTTGCTGAATCTCTATTGCTGCGTCTGTGTTGCTGCGAATCAAATCACACTCTGTTGCTGCGAACCAAATCACACTCTATTATAAATTCGGTTTAGAAGAAATGAGAATAATAAATTCGGTTTTCTAAAATTCAATCTGATTTTAATATATTAAAACTAATTTAGAACCTGTTGAGCTTAGTTACTGATTCAGTTTTCTGATTTTTTAAAAAATTTGGATTTTAAAAACCGGTTGGGCTTAGTTATGAATTGGACTTTTATATTTAGTTTTTTTGTGCACCCCTAGCTCGCATGCCTAGATACTATAAGAACTCTAATTGCTTTTGCTACACAAAAAGGATGGAATATTTACCAACTAGATGTAAAATCTGCCTTTTTCAATAGCATTCTTCAAGAAGAGATTTATATGGAACAACCACAAAGTTTCATCAGCAAAGGTAATGAAGGCAAAGTACTAAGACTTAGGGGTGTTCATGGATTGGATTTTCAAAAATCCAATCTAAATCCATTTATAATCCAATTATATAGATTGAATTATAAACCAATCCATTTTAATTTTTCTAAAATCGGTTTAAATTTGGTTTTAAAATTTAGATTTAGTTTAAAACCAGTTTTAAACCATTTTTACATATAGTAAAAATATACTATAATTTTTTATATTATTATTAAATTATTATATTAAAACATATTTAAATTTTATAATAAATAAAATAACATTATGTTTGCATATATATATATATATATATATATTTGTTAAGTATCAACATTGATTAAAGATAAAATATAAATACAATAGATACTTTAACCCATTACATCTCTAAAAGGAATTAACAATACATGTTAAAAAAATATTTGCATATATTTTAAGTAATAAATATTTAGATATATTCTAGTTTTTATCATCTATTCATCATACAAATTAATTATGAGTTAAATTTTAAACTGTTTTATTTTATTTTATTTTTTAATCAGTTCAAAAATAGTTTTAAAAATTTAATTTAATTTAAAATTAATTTAAAATTTAATTTTTGTTGAAACTAGATTTAAATTTAATTTTTAACGTAAAATTGATTTTCAATACATTTATAAATTTTTTTTAAGGTAGAACTAATTTATTATATAAAACGTTGTATTAAATTAGTGCATTTCAAAAAGATTTGAACAATATTTATCAATATATTATATTTTATAAAAGTGTATAAAATATTTATTACTATTTTTAACTTATTTTTTATGAATAAAGTTTATAGTGAAAGTTTAAATTGAAACTTATAAAAATAAAAATTAATAATATAAATAATAATAAAATTATTATAATATTTTAAAAGTTTAAAAGTAAACATAAATATAAAAAAACAGTAGTCATTAATTTAAAAATATTTTTTATATTTTAATATCTTTAATTATTTTGAATATTTTATTTTAATTATAAGAATTAATAAAAAATATTAGTGATAAAATATAGTTATAATAAAATTTTGTAAACTAATATAACAGAAATTTAATAAGTAAATATATAAGGTAATAGCTTCATACATATACATATGGATTTGGATAACTAAAAAGAAATCTGGTTTTAGAAAATGGATTTGGACACTAAACCGGTTACACAAATACAGTTAATAAAAAAACTGGTTTAATATAAATCTAAATTTTTAAAACTAGTTTAATATTAGTTATGGATTGGATTTGTAAAACCGGATTTTTTGAACATCCCTACTAAGACTGAAAAAAGCTCTATATGGATTGAAGCAAGCTCCACAAGCATGGAATAAAGAAGGAATATTTATCTCACAGAAGAAATATGTTGAAGCACTACTCAAGAAATTTAAGATGAATAGATGTAAGACGGTCAGCACTCCATTGGTGATAAATGAGAAATTAAAGAAAAATGATGGAGCACCAGAAGCTGATGCATCACGTTACAAAAATTTGATTGGAAGCTTACTATATCTCACAGCTAAACGACCAGACATAATGTATGTTGTAAGTTTTTTTTCAAGATTCATGCAAAGTCCAAGCCAAATTCACTTTGAAACAGCAAAAAGAATCCTAAGATATCTACAAGGCACAAAAGAGTATGGTATATGGTACCAAACTATAAGTAACTCAAAGTTACTTGGCTACACCAATAGTGACTGGGCAGGATCAATTGACGACATGAAGAGCACATCTAGTTATGTCTTTTCAGTAGAAAAAGGAACAATCTTATGAGCTTCAAAGAAGTAAGCAACAGTTGCACCATCAACAGCAAAAGTAGAATATATAGCAGTTGTTGAGACTACAAGTCAAGCAATATGGTTACGAAGAATACTTGAAGAAATGGGAGAAAAACAAAATGAGCCTACTACAGTCTACTACAACAACAAATCAGCTATAGCAATGACAAAGAATCTAGTGCATTATAGTAAAACAAAACACATAGCAATCAAATATCACTTTATTAGGGAAGCAGAAGGAACTAAAGAAATCAAGCTCGAGTACTGCACAATTGAAGATCAAGTTGCAGACATTTTCACTAAAGCACTACCAAGACCAAAATTTGAACAGCTACGCATGATGCTTGGAGTTATAGAAATTTGTATCAAGGAGGAGTATTATAAATTGATACAAATTTTTAGAATAATCTAAAAAAAATACTAAGAACAATCTAGGAAAAACCAATTGTATCTTTTAGTTTGTAGATACTTTTAGAGAAAGTTCTAGAATATTGTAAATCTTCAAGTTTCAAGATATTTCTAGAAAAAAGTTCAAGAATATTGAATCACTCAAACCTAATGGTAGAGGATGTCTATAAATAGGCAAGTCATTCCATTGTAAATGCCAACAAGAAGAAGTAATCAAACTATCAATTCTTCATCTCTTACTAAAATTTTTTCAACTACCATTTTCAACTATTCCTACTAACATTTCAACTATCTTACTTATCTCACCTATACCAAAAACTATCAGTGCACTTGAGCATATTTATTGAGGCTGCTTTCCTTACCGATATTGTCAAAAGGTTTAATGCAAATGCAATTATGAATATCAGCAACGATCTTAACATGTTAGAGAATTTTGAAGATGAGAGATTCCATTCCTCTGGCTTGGCTGAAATTTACAAGCAAGGTAGTTTCAAGAGCTGCATGATAGAAGCATGACAATTAATCAATCTTCTATTAAGTAGTCAACCTAAGAACTTCATGAATCCTGTTATAAGGGAGAAAAATTACTATGCGTTGGGTTATAAGAAGTTAGCTTCCATTTGTGACAAATTCAAGGATTCTCCAAATGGGATCTTAGGAAGCCTTTCAAATAAAAATACAAAGCAAAGTGTTAAAAAGAAATCAATGGACATGCTCAAAAAGAGACTTGACCATTTCAATTGAGTAAACTTGGAAACTATTCTTTCATTTAAAGTAGAATATAATTGTAGAATTCTTCTATTATGGATGTTTAACTTCAGAATCAACAATTGTATTGTTGGACCTTCTTTTCTCGCCTGAAAATGTCTAATTTTAAATTATTATAATTTATGCTTAAAGAAGGCATTTCAAATGTTAGCATACTGATGAATCCAAAATTTACTAAATTTTTATACATCATTTATTACTTTTTATAGAAAAGAATAGATTTAGATAGTGTAAATAAGATGAATATTCCAATTAGGCTAAATAATATAGGTTTCTTAGTTTTTGGTTAATTTACATGAATTTAGATAGTTTATCTTGCATGTTTTAATCATTTGAATAATGTGACAGGAATCCCTAAGCTTATTTTGAATAATTATTGAATTTTGAGGAATTTGAGGTGAAAGTAACTACTTTCAAGATTGATAATAACCACTACAGCAAGCTACTTTCAGCAAACGGACCAAAGTAATCACTTTCAAAGTTGAAAGTAATCACTCCAGAGAGGCCAGAATCTACTAAGTTGCGCGTAATCACTTTCAAAGTTGAAAGTGATCACTCGAGAGAGTGCAAAATCTACTAAGTTGCGCGTAATCACTTTCAAAGTTGAAAGTGATCACTCTAGAGAGTGTAGAATTTCAGGAGCTGTGGGTAAACACTTTCTAATTTCAAAGTGATCACTCCAGAGGGTGTAAAATAAGCTGTTCACTATGAAAGTTCATAGTGAACACTCCAGAGAGCCCAAAATTCACTGATGCTGCGCGTGTTTACTATGAAGATTCATAGTGATCACTTTGGAAGGCGCCTACTTTAGTATAAATAGATTTTTACCAAATTAGGGTAGAGACTTCTAACATTTTTCATACCTTTTCTCTTCCTTACTTAATTAGGATGATTTTCCAGAGCTTAGAGCAACCTTGGGTGACAGCCAAGGGTCCAACCTAGGGTTTAGTTTTTCATTTCTCTTGCTTTTACATTAATGTTAATGAGTTTTCTGTATTTCCAACTTATGTTTTTTACCCCTATTTCTATGGAGGGCTAAATTTTGTGTAATCCTTGGTGAGTTCACATGGTTTTAATGATAATATAATTCCTTTCTTCTCATGAATTACTTCTTCCTCGTCTCTTGAATTGAATTAATGGTGAATGAGGGGGATATTGCTTAATTAACCCTAATTCATTTTAAGGAGATTCTAAACTAGGGATTGCTTAATCCTAGATTTAATTCTAAGGTTGCATAACTTTGGGATGAGGGATTAGAGCCTAACAAATTGCATAATTTTGTTGGGACCATAAGGTTGATTTTCGCTTGTTAAATTAACCTAATTCATGGGAGAGATGATGAATGTTAAATCTTGAGTGGAATGAAGATAGAATCTTTGTGGATGAACTAAGGATTGCTGCTTTCTATTGTTTGAATTAATTAAACTTGTTTGCTTGTTGCTCTCTACATTGATTTGAAACCACAAAACTCCCTATTTTAATTGCTTGTTTAATTAATGCCTTCAACATGTTTGATGAAAATTAATAGCCAATGTTCACGGAAGACAATCTAGGGTAACCCTAGTACTACATTAATTTGTTTAAATTTTGACGAGGATTTGCAATAAATCTTTTAAACACAACATGAAAAATCTCGCTCATCACATACCACCCACCTCTGCTTTACATTAGGTGACTTAGATTGTTATTGATTAGATAATTGACTCTAGAAATAAGGGGAATGCCCATGTTATTTATCAACTAAAATAAGACAAATGATGGTATTATTTATGTTCTTTAATTATTTATGAAAAACCAGGTTTCTCTTATAATTTCTAACTTACCATTACTTGGCAAACCAGTATGAGTTTCTTTTTTCCTTCTCCACTCTCTCCAAGTTATTCAACTAATTTCTAAATTTAAAAGTTTAGAAAGGAATAGAAAATACAGTGATGATCTTTGTTTGGGCTCAAAAAGTATGCTGGCTAATATATTTTAGAAATCACAAAAATTATGTACCTACTTTTGTACTTCTAAAAGTTTAAGCTAATAATTGAGGATATTTTAAAAAAAAAGTGTATTAAAAGAGTATAATTCATGGAATATTAAGTACCCAAGTAGCCGAGTTTTGGGCAACAAACTTTGCGAATTTCTCACATAATGATCTAAGAAAAAAAAAATATTTTGATAAGTCCTACATAATTAGATTATTTCTATGAAATTCTAGGACTAATATAATTTGATTTTTCACCTTCACTTGGACTTTGAAATCAAGTAGCCTTTTGAGGCCGAAAATATAATTTTCTAGGGGCCCAAACATTTTGCACCCCCTTTCTTTTGGATACATCACCTTTTAAAAATATATTGTTCCAAAAATAGCCTTACGATTTTTCAAAAACTGCCTTCAAATTTATGGTTTTAATGGTTTTCTATGATTCATTTTAATATGGATATGAGAAAGACGCATGGAAGCCTTAATAACACGCACCTTGTCATGAAGAGTGGAAAATATATCTTAAATACATTGCAAAAATAAATTTCTGAAAATATTCTTAAATATTATTTCAGAAATTTATTTTTAGAAATATTTTTAAATACAATGCAATAAATTTATTTTTAGAAGCATGTAATAATAATTTTGAAAACTAGTTTCCAGAAAGTTTATGTTTCACAAAATAATATTTCAAAAATTAAATTTTAGATGTTCTTAAAACATATTTTTGGAAGTTTATTTTAATACTGTACCAGATAAAGTACTAGTCGGTCAGCACCATAATTAACATGAACCGAATACCCTTTTGGCCTTGCCACAGGATGAAAGATAGTGTATCAAACAAGACCCTATCTGGTCATCGTAACTAAGAGGAATCGGATACCCTTTTGGTTTGATTTCATCCTTGGACGAAAGGTACCAAATAATCCCTTCGGTTTCACCCTTAGACGAATGATATTGAATAACCCTTTCGGTCTCACCATTAGATGAGAGGTAGTGAACAACACTTTCGGCCCTATCATAGGGTACCAACACTCTTTCAGTCACCTTAAAATAAAACAATAGTTAATTAAGGTAAAGAGCCAACAAATAAAGGATTAATTATCTAAATTATTAGAATGATAATTCAGGGCTGACTCACTAAGCCCAGTATAATGCATATAAAAGAAAAGTAAAGAGAGTTAACTTCAGAATATTTAATAGCATTTATTACTCTATATCGAATACTTACTTGATCGTCAGAGTGTCATTGCAGGTACCTCTCCTCCTACGGACAAGAAGAGTCTGGAATATTCATCTAGAACATCACAGTGGAATGCGAAGACAGAAAGAGACATAGTTACAATGAATGAGTATATTCTTTACAAGAACAGATACCTTCAGTGAGACGTCCCTATTTTCAATAGGTATTTCTCAATGTCATCCCATTTCTTGTAGTGAATAAGGAATAAATTAAAGTGTTTAATAACTACTCAATTTCAAATATATACACATCAACATGCTTATTATATTTATGTCTTCAAGCACAATATTTAGAATACATAATATAATATTACATACCATCTAAATTGTTTTTGAAATTATTTAACTATGAAACATTACAAGGAAGGATAACAGTCTAGGATAGCATACTACACATAATACATAAATAAACTAAACTCCTCCTCTCCTTTTGACTTATTCCTTATTCATCCAACCCCTCTGGAGGAGGGTCGAGATTAATGCCAAGGTATGCAGCTACGTGGCAAAGAGGAAAAGTTACCTCCACTCTAGCTTCTCCCTATATAATAGTAGGACTAATGTAGAGATTATTAACAGTAGATATAGTTAAGATAATAAAGCCTTGAAATATGATGGTCTAGTTAGAGTCATTGAAACTCCACTCTCCAGTCCCCATACTAAAGGTCATGGTACATGCAGAGATGATTGGTACACCTTCACTCATTCTGCATCCATATACATTTTGGACACATCACAGAAAAAGTTAAGGGTGAGTACAAATATTCATAAACAACCTAATAGGCAATACTCATGTATAAATGAACAAAACATCATTTAAACATTAACAATACCAAGCATTAAACAATATATTTGCTTAAATGAACAAAACAACATTCAAGCATCAAGTAATAATCATTCAGTATTTTTTTCATTTATGAGTCCTCCATGGAGTAATTAATTAATTATCCAACATTTTAATTTCAGGTTGAGATTGGGAGTTTTGTATTTGTAATCCAGCTAGTGTCATAAGTACATCTTCTCCATTTACCAGAGACAGAACATAAGTACACAATTCTCACTTTATGATCACTACCAGTAGCCCACACTCAAACCAATCTTGGTATGCTCTAGTGTCTGTCAGGATAGGCTAGCAAAGTTCCCACTGCCTACGACACAAGTTAGCTAGACTTGGTCCCCTGTAAGTCTTGGGCACTCTCTTATCCTCTATGGTCAGACTAACACTATTTGCTCCTGCCCTGTACCCAGTATTCAACCTTTTTCACAACCATAAACACAAATAATATCATAGCCATTAATTGTCTAACAGGTACATTATAACATCTCTATTTCACGAGAACAATCAATTACATGGACATGGCTAATAATCAAAATTTTTCAGATTTCATGAACTAACTTGTAAAATTTATAACTAATTCGATACAAGTCCAAACATCATGAAATCACCAAAGTTTTCTTCCTTTAAATGTCTACTATAATATAAAATTATATTCAAAATTCAAACACTCCTAGAAAATTCATTAAATCTCAATTCATCTCTGCTGTTCTCAGATTAATTCACTAAATAGCCAGCGCATTAGAAAATTTGTAATAAATCAATTTTTCATCCAAAAAACATGAAACCAGTGAGGTTATTCTCCTTAATATGTCTTTTTTATATAAAAATACTTTCAAATTCAAAATATTCACAGACATTAATTCGCTCTTTAGTATCTCAGTTCATGTCATAGAATGCACAATTCAACAATAGCATATTGGAAAAATCATAACCCATTCAATTCATCACCAAAACTCTTGAAATAAGTGATATTCTTTCACTTTGGTTATCTAGTTTCACATAAAAATATAATAAAAAATTTATAGCTTCCAGATTCTAGAGTAAGTCCTAAACATTCTTTGTCACTCACAATAACACACTTCTCAGAATCAGTTAATTAGAAAAGTCATAACTATTTTATTTTAAGTCTACAATTCATCAAACTAGTGAGGATATTTCTCTTATAGTCTCTATTTTCATACAAAAATAATAATAAAATAACACCACTTATACATTTTAAAACGAATAGAAATTTCTCAATAGCATGCACAAAACGTTACTCTCATACATGAGCACCTTGAGAAAATCATAAGTAATTCATTTTAACTCAAAATTGATCAAAATCAGTGAAAATATTTCCCTTATAAATTATCATTTTATAAAAAAAATATAAATAAAATACAATCATACTTGAATTCTAAGACAAAAATGATTTAAAGTTGGTTGTTCTCACGAAAACATTTACACATAATCGAATATTCAAATATTCATAACTATTTTATTTCAAATCCAAATCAAGTGAAACTAGTGTGTATACCTTCATTAAGAAGTCTATTTTCATACAAAAATACCAATGAAGGTCCAAAGACACAGTAAGACGAAAATAAGTCAAGATATACTGCTCCAGAATATCATTGTCATGCAATAGAAATTTATAAAAATCATAACTAATTAAATATAAATCCAAATAAAGTAAACTCAGTGGAGAAATAATCTAAATTTAACTATATTCCTGAATAAAATACTAAAAAAAAAATACTTTCAAATATTTTCTCATCTTTTACATTATTTACACTTTAATCCTTATATTTTATATTAATTACAAAAAGGTCCTTGTCTCTAATTTGGTAAGTCTCAAATTGTCTAGTATGTCTTCCATGTGTGCAAGGTCATTAATTCATGTCCAAATATGGTCCAATCATTTTCGTGGTCCTACCACACATGTGGTCAAGTGTCTTACATTTCCAAGGTATTTGTGGTCCAAGTCCATGGTATCTTTCTATTTTTGGGTTCAATCTTTCAAATTTATTCTTTAATATTTGTTCACATAATTTGTCCATGTAGTCCATAGGTCCAAATATGTCCGTAAGTCCAAGGGTCTTCATCATGGTCACTTTCCATTCTTAATCCATTTCTTTTTAGAAGTTTCGTTCATAAATCTTCAAAAATAGTTTAAAAATTCATTTTGACTAAAATAATTTTAATCTAAAAGAAAATCATGAATCCAACTTAGACACCATAAACATAAGTCACAAAATGAAACATGCAAGATTTTCATACAACTAACTACATAACAAGCAAAGTCATCATCAAATACAATATACTTTGTGGTTTTTAGTCATTTTCATGCATTTACTTATTTCAATCAAAATTTTAATCATAGATTCATCAACACACACAATTTCAATCACAATCAAAAGGGTTAAGGCTCTCCTTGACTTAAAACCATTCAAATAAGGTATTCCCCTTGATTATGAAAAATACCCTCCCTTTTACTTGGTATTTTTGAGTTGATCTTACCTTGATCTTTGGGTGATCCTTCTCCTCTTTCCTTTTACTTTATTTCACCTCTTGAAAGTGATTATCTCCTTCCTTGGCCTCCTACTTCCTCAAGTGCCAAATAGTATACAAAAAAAGAAAGTTGGGGGCTTGGTGGATTTTGTGGGGTATCTTGGTGTTTTTGGTGGGGTTAAAGATTTGATTCAAGATCCTTATGGTGGGGTATTGGGTGATCCAACTTGTGGAGTTCAAGTAAAGTGTTTGAGATAAACTTGGATGTGTATAGAGAGAATTGAGATGAAGAAGAAGTAAAGAGTTCTTAGGTTGCATGAGAATTAGTATGAAAGGTCTTTTTCTCTTTCATGCATGGCTTTATATAGAAAATCTCTTGATGTTGGCCTACTCCCATGCATCTCACGGTTCCACCCTCTCTCACACAATTCTTGGTTTTCAATTTTGGTTCCTTTTTTGGTTTTTCTACAAGCCTACCCATGTGCACATTTGTAAATGTCCAAAATTATCCTTTCATGATAGTTTTGTAATTTTAGTTAGATTTTAACCTTCCTAATTCCATTTCAACCATTCCAATTACTTTTTGAAATCTATTTAGTTCAAATCCAATGGCCATGTGGTCCAATTAGATCCATTGAATGGGGATTAGTCCACAAATCATTCATCATTAGCCTTATCTTCTAAGAATGCTCACCTTGTTATTTTGGCTTGATTTCATTGGTTCTTATGGAATATACTCATCTAGGTGGGATTAAACCATAAATGACCTTATCCCTTAATCATGATTAGTCTCACATGGCTCTAATGGGTCACATGGCTCCTTACTACTATTCCTAGCCCACTTTCTTTCATATACACTTGGTTTTTGGGCCTCTTCTTGGGTGATTTTTGGATAATTTTTATACTTGCTCTTTTGGCTCCATACTTGTACGTACATAACCTCTACACATGGGACATCTATCATAAAAATTTTATAATTTATCTCCTTCATTTGCTTGTCCAAAATGGGCCTCCATTTTAGGTGTTTCTAAGGGTATTTTGGTCATTTTAGTTAAATTTTACAATTTTATTTATTTTTTATTTTTAGATCTTTCTAAATTTCTTATAATTCATAAAAAATATTTTAGATATTCCAAATATTAAATAAAATTTTATTTTATTATTTTTTTTAGATTTTTATTTTCTTTTTATATTACTCGATTATTTACCTATCGAACTTATTTCGGTAAATTTTATTAAAGAAAAATTCTTGTTCTCAAGTCTCTTTATACTACTTACTTTTAATTAAATGAGGTTAACATAATACAAAATCATTCATGAAATGATAAAAATTTGGGGTATTACATTCAAAAATTAAGTTTTCAAAAAATGTGAAACTACTTTTGCAAAAAATTTAAAAAGAAAAAAACTAATTAGCTAAAAAAAAAAAAAGCATAGTATGAATAGAAAAAATGGGTGGTGTAAAAAGTTTTGGCTAATTACAATTTAAAATCAATTTTTAGTTTTCAAAATTAAGTTTATTAATCCCCTTCTTTTTCTTCTCTTCGTTGTACTTCTTTTATTTCTCTTCGAGACGATACTTCACAGTGCTAGAGGTGTCAAATGGATCGGCCCTAATTAATTTAACCCTAACCCATGTGGGCTAGGGCCAAAAAGTTCATGGGGCTAAAAAGCCCATACTATGAAAAGCCCACAAGGCTAGAAAGTCCATAGAATTAAGTGGACTTGAGCTAACCCATGAGCTAACTATCTTTAAAAATATTTTTACAATTTATTAAAAATATTTATTTTATATAACATATTTTTTACTATAAATTTATAAATAAATAAAATTATTTAAAAATAGATGAAAAATAATTAAATTGGATAATATTAAATATTTAGAATGAATTATTGCTATTGAATCATAAAATAAAATATAATAATTTATTATCAAATTAAGTTACATCCTTATCTATTTTTTTTGTACTATCGATAATTATTAAATTATAGTAACATTTTTCATTCATATAATTTTATTAATAATTTCCTAACATATTATTTTATAATTTTATTCGAGTATTAATTATAAAAATTTTTATATTTTTATATTATTATATTTTATTTATATATTTTTATAAAATTATTTTAAGAACATCATGTGTTTAATAAATATTTTTAAAGTTCTAACAATAAAAAATAACATTAGTTAAATTTTTTAAGTCATCTGTTGTTAAATTATCAAAATATCTGAAATGGTTTATTTAAATTAAATTTATTGTGTTAAAGAGATAAATACAATATTCTTATCATGAAAATCATAAACATGTAATACTTAATATTATAAAATTTATTGATACAGAAAAGTAATTTATGAAATTATTAAAAATTAATAAATATTTACAAATTTAAATTTTAACTTATCTTAATTAAATAGAATTTATTTTTAAAGTGAAATAAATTGATTAGATAGAATTGATAAACTATTTTATATTTAAAATACATCTTTTATATTTAAAATTTGATTTTAAATAAAATATTTTAATAAAAATAATAAACAAACACATATATTTTTTAATAAAAATAAATAATATTTATTAATTACTCTCTAAAAGGTGTTTATTTATATCTTTTATAAAATTATTTTAAGAAGATCACATGTTCAATAAATATTTTAAAGTGACAATAGAAATACAAAATTGATAATAAAAAATAATGTTAACTAACTTTGTTAAGTCATATATTATCAAAATGCTAAAAATTATTTATTTTAATAATATTTAATATGCTACAAAAAAAATATAACACTGTCATCATAAAAATTGTAGACATATGATACTTAATATTGTAAAATTTATTTGTGTAAAAAGTTACTTGTAAACTTAGCAAAAAATTAATAAGTGTGTGCAAATTTAAATTTTAGCCTAAATTGATAGAATTTTTTATTTTTTAAATTATACTTTTATATTTAAGATATTTTTTATTAATTTTAAATAAAATAATTAATAAAAATAATAAACAAATATATGTATCTTTTTTTTTAAAAAAGTAATATAATATTTATTAATTATTTTCTAAAAAGTATGGACTAATCCACCTTTTACTCTAACTCTAACTCACATTTTGTTTATATATTAGAGCTTAGGGCTAAAATAAACTCACTATATATAAAGCTTAAAAAATATGGGTCTATGTAGTGAGTTATATAAGGAGGCTTGTGGGTCAAGGGCCAAATTGACAGCTTTACCGTGTCCATCCATTGCTTCGTCAAAGTTTGCATCATTTATCATCTATTATTTCCTTTTGTCATCCTCTCAACAGAAGGAAGACTCTCTTCTGAAATTAGAAGTCTTCCTTTTTCTTAAATATTTTTATTCTTAGTTCGCTCTTAGCATTGAAGATTAGAACATTTGGCTATACTATCTCCACCAAGTTTCAATGCCAAACATTAATGTAATACAATTAGCGTTAAGTAAATTCAATCTTATATAACTTTCGGGAAGGTGATGATTGTACAAATGACACATTATAATTCTGAAAATTTGGTAATTAAATCTAGGCTTTTGCTTTCAAAATTCTGGAATTGTAAAAAATGGTTTCCAAAAACTTAATTAGAGAAGCCTGTAAATGATCATTTCATAAGTCAATAATACTTTCATACATTAAATTCTAAAATAGTTTTTAATAGCTTAATTCGGAAATCTTAAAAATTATGTTTTGGGAAGTCTAATTTGCTTTTGAAATTAAATTTAAAAAGTGAAAAATTTAACTTTTAAAATTTTAATTCTGAAAACTTGTGAATTATAATTTTAAAATTATATTTTTAGAGGTACATAGATTCTAAAAATTAAATTTTGAAAGTGTAAAAATTAGTTTTCAAATCTTTTTTTTCTATTCTTGTAAATTATAATTTCATAATCATGTTTATGGAAATTTAATATTCACACTTTTAGAATTTTATTTTTAGAAGCAAAACATCAAAACTATAAAATTTAATTTAATAATAATCCAAAATTCAAATAAAAATAACAAACTAATCACGTTAACAACAAATGATTAACAAAAATAAAGATTAACAATTACCCTCTAAATACTGCCACAACGACTTTAAGAGTTACCAACGAATCAAAAGATGTACTGTGAAACAATAGTGATTCAATGAGACTATATACATTGAATAGTGCATGAGTAAAAATAATAAAAAGGAACCAATATTATGTTGGGTCAGATAATTTTTTATTATTACAAAGGGAATTTTTTTAAAAAATAACAAAAAGTAAAATAAGGAAGGTGCAAAGAACAAAAGTAGGGTGCAAAAAGCAACCACTCTTTTAGAAGAGAGTTCTATGCTATTCATTGATCCTAGGCCTAAAGAAAATGAATTAAACCTAATTTGGCCTTAATATATTTTTTTACAGTTCATTTTAAGCCCAAATTTTTATGAAAATTTATTTGCTTGTTTTGATTTTTTTTAATTCTAATAAATTGTTCTAGATATAATTCTAAGGCCTCACATGCCTGAACAATATATTTTGATAATCAACTCCAGATAGGCTCAAACTTTATAATTAATTTTTTTGAACAAGAAACTTCTGTCTTCTTGTAAACATAGAGAATAATCCTAGTAGTACAAGCAAATAGCAATGGATGACAGAAAAAAACCAATGGTTAAAGAATGAAACTCCTCCTATGGCAAAAGCTACCCTAAATAACCTCTTTGATAATTCTTGCTTTCTGCTTTCTATCCATCCTTCATATATCTTCTCTCCTCAGCTGTATCTTTCCTTTCTCTTCTCCTTGCCATGTACTTTAAATTGTTAGTTTGTTAGAGTCTTGAATAACGACCTCCTTGCTAGCCTTTCCCATTTTACCCTTCTTTTGATATGTCTTTAATAGGGTCGAATTGGCTTAGACTCAACATCTTTATTAGTGGCTAGCCCACCATGCTTTGTAATTAATGTAAATGCAGTTTCCAAGTGTTGCAACCTTTGTCCCTATTGTCACAATCTTTAAGTTGACTACATTAAAAACCACATTATCATAATCTGTCACCAAAGAAAAAAATATATTAAAAATTTCATTATTTGGCTTCTCACGTTAGCATCATACTCATGTTTGCAAATAAAGTTATTTTGATATTTTTCTATTCATATGATTTTTGCGTTTTACGTCAAATCAATTTGAGATTAGTGGGGGATTTTATATTTTCTTAGAGGGCATTTGACAAATGACACACACACATATAGTTGATCTTTTATTTTAATTTTCAAATAAGCATAAAGTTAGTTTATAAAATCAATAAATTTATCAATTATTATTGTGTAAAAGGATGTTTATGAAAAACATAATCTTTAAACTAAATATGATATCAGAACCATCAAAGAAAATATTGTATAACATTTGTAAAAGTATCAAAGATATATCAAACGCATTTTTTAGCATTTCAGAAATTAAAATTTTAAGATACGTTGTTATACTTTGGCTTACCATGTATAAAGAGGAAGGCATTCCTAATCTTCATTGTCAATCTATCATCTAAAAATTTTCAATTGCATATAACTAATTTTTTTTTAATGGACACATCATGTCATAATCGAAAAAAAAAAAAAGAATAACTATCTATTCATTCTTCCCTTCTCATTCTACACATGTCAGCCGAATTCTATTTACCAAAAATTAAATTGTATTCCTTCACAAGTTAGCATGATATTTTGCAAACAATAAACAAATAAATAAAATAATGACAAAACAACAACAACAAAAATCATTATTTCTAGGATACATACTCTCTTTCTTTACATAGCAATACTCTCACCCATGTAAGGTTTGTTTTTCCCTAATCTATTTTTTAAAATTAAAAATAAAGAGAAAGTTACTAGATAAATAAATGATTGAAAGAAGTACCAAAAATTTACTCAAAACAACAACAAAAAATATTTTTCTTACATCAATTAGCATTTAAAGAACTCATCATTTTGTCATTTTAAAAATAAATAGGAAAATAATAAAGAAAAATTATAATATAAATTAGAAATATTTTTGTTTGCATCTATTAAACAAAAACGTTGCATCTAATATGAAAATTTTCATCTCATTCAGAAAATCTTATTTTCATTTCTACGTTTGATTCCATGCTCAAAAAATATTTTTGGTAGATAAATTTAAAGGTGTTCAAACCAACTCAAATCATTTTAAACTATTAAACAGTCAAAGATCGAATAACTAATAATGGAGAAAAGACATTTTCTTTTGCGATTTGATTTGATTCAATTTTGGTTCCCATATTTGAAACTAAGGTAAACCATAATAAATTACAAACAAACTAATTTTATGCTAATTTTTCAGTTCATCCTTATCTACATACTAATTAAAATATATTTGTATTAAATATTTATGTTTTTTAAAAGAAAAAATGATATTTTTTTAAAAAAATGATAATTATTTAAATTATAGTTTTGAAATTTAGACTAAGTTGAATTTACAATAAGATTCACTACTTTGGAGTATTTTTTTCTGTTTTATATTTCTTATATATTTGACTTTTCCCTTAATAAGTATTATTTTTATATATAAAAAAACTAACTACTGAAAGAATTTATATACTAATTTTAGATGCTATTCTTCCTCAAATTAATAAAATTTTATTTATTACTAACCATTAAAATAAAGGTTTTTAAATTTAAAAAAAATCAATTCAATCAAAATTATGTATAAGTTAGAACTGATTCAATTTTAATATTAAATTTAGTGTAAATAAATTTTTTTCATATACATGTACTATAAATGGAATAAAAATCCTTTTAAAGATTGTAATAAAACATATTCAAATATTCAATTTAAGAAACTAAACATGCATTCCTCATATCAAGTATAATAATTTACAAACTATATGGGACTTAAAATAATATTTACATCACATAAATAAATATAAGTCCCAGAGCTATATCAAACATAATCCAATACTGAAGATAAGTCGTATTCATCAACCTTGTGCTAGTTCTCTATTTTAGCTAAATCCTTCGAAACTAGATCATCATTTGATCCCAGGTAACGATAGCCTAAATCAGTTGTGACCTCTATGCCCGTAACGCGCTCGAAGATCTATCTGGACGGTATTTTGAGATGATCGTGGTCGGTGAATAAATAAGTGAGAGCTGTCGAAGACCTAACCTTACCTCTCTCTCTCTCTCTCTCTCTCTCTCTCTCTCTCTCTCTCTATATATATATATATATATATATATATATATATATATATATATATATAGACACACACACACATACATAGGATCTGATGTATTCTACTCCTAGGAAAATCAAATGAGATACTACAAAAGAAATCCATCTCTAACATAACAAAAGTCCTAGGTTCATTTTCGACAAGAACAGCAAATTTAAAGTAACATAGTCTTTGATATTTATAAAATACATAATTTAAGCTATTATGTACTGATCTATCTATTAATCTAACTCTTTCCTGATGCTCCGTCATCCTGGTTTTCTGAAAATATTAGTAAGGATAAGCGTTTATTCTATCTTTTTCCAAACATTATATCACAAAATCATAATTTTTAGTATAAATGCAACATATTTATTTTCACACTTAAATCACATTGCAAACATATTCGCACACACACATCATTCACAATTCATTATCCATTCTCTCATTTCAATACACACTCCCAGTGCACTGTGATCACAGATATCAATGTCTTCAGCATTTTTTAAGGTCTTACTTAACTATATAAATAGTCACCGGTTAGCCCATGCACACAGATACAACATGTACAATAATCGGGCCCCTTAGCAAAGACATAGTCAGGAGTCTAGTCAGGAAACGAGTGTGAGGCCATGTCATTTATTCGCTCTCAGAAAGAATGTGTACACATGCGGGAATGTCTCTTACCACCCTACGTTTTCTCCATCATCGTCTCTAGACTCTATACTCCCAGTGTATCTCTGTAACTATTCATGCTAGATTCAATCCATATTCAACTTTCAAAGTCATTCTCAAAGTTATCCTTTTTCCCATTCATAAGATCATGCTTAGTAAAACATTTCCAAACTAAATCCATTCCAATTCATTCCACTCATACACTTATTAATATAGTTACAACTGTTAAATCTTTCAGATGAGTCTCGTACTTTATCATATCATTTCATTCTGACATATTCAATAAAATCACATAATAATCATTCAGCAAGTTCAATCATATTTCACATTGAGTACTCATCATATAATGCATATACCAATCATTTAGTCTAAATAACCAATTAGTCCAAACAATCAAACAAACATATTTTCATTCATTATTCATATAATAGCTATTTCAACCACATATTCTCACAAAACGTTCATATAACAGTGCTCTAATGAGCACAAAATAAATACTGTAATAGAACGATAAAATAGAGCCTTCCTTACCTTGAAGATAAATTCACAAAGAGATGTTAAAAAGGATCAAGGGTCAAATATGAAAGTTCTCCTGAATACCAAGAGATATCCATAAGGAACAAAACATGAAAAACAATCGGAGAAAATTAAGTTTAATCTGAAGAAACTTACTTAGAGTCTTTTAGATTCAACTTCTAAGTTTGGATTTGAAGAACGATTGGAGTTTCTGAGACTTTTCTCTGGAGAATAGAAGAGAGAGTTCAGAGAAAACTGAGAGGAGTACGTGAGTTTAGAATGAAATTAAATTTTCATGCTAAAAATCTCTTAAATACCCCTTAGCCCCGCGCGCTCTCGCTTAAGTAAGGAACAGCTCGCTTGAGCTACGGGTATCTCACCTAAGTGAGATATGCAGATAGTGGTCTCGTCCACTATTTTCTAATATGCTCACTAATCGTGCAAATAGATCCTTGCCTTGTTCACAGGTTTTAACCATTACAGAACCACTCTTATTTATGGTGCAACTTTGTTATATGATGAAATGGCTGATTCATTTAAATGGTTGTTTGGAACATTTTTAGAAGCACATAATCACAAAAAAACATTAACTATGTGATGCCCGCATGCCTATTGCCACTGCAAAGAGTGCACGCGTTGTTGAAAAAATCCAACGCTGGTTCACCGTTTTATAACTCTCCTCACACCTCAATAAGAACAAAGTCGCCCGGGAGCACAAATTATAACTGATTTAATGAGCCATTCGTATTTTCACAGTCTGAATTAGTTCATACTTACACATGCATGGCTTAATCTTTGAGACAAGCATATGACTACTAGCAGGATCAACCAGGTAGCATCCATCAATGACTCCTACCCGTGATGCAGGATCTGCTTTAACTAACCAAAAAGTAAATCAAGCACCAAGGTATGCGTCAACTGAGCCAATCGAGTGGTAATGAAGTCACGTTATGCCATAAAGGAAAAATGGGCATCATGTTATATCAAAGAAGTTGTCACCCTAGGGATGCAGAGTTCTCAACTCTTTAAAAGTTTAAATTCTGATTTCAAAGCTTTTATGAAACCTAATGTTAGCATTAAACAATTTTTTCAACACTTTGAACATGTAGTTGAAAAAAAGTGTTACAATGAACTAATTTGTGAGTATGAGTCCCGAAATAAGCTACCAATGTTAAGATATGAGACGTCTCCCATCTTGATACAAATGGGAAAAATTTACATGTAACACCCTAATTACAAGATTGCCACTTACACCAGAAATGATTTATAGCAAAAAATTTTAATTGGAAGCATGATGACGAATGACCTAAATAGTGACAATCATGAACGTTAATATCTTGGAAGAATGTAATCTTGTATATGCAACCAAACATTCAATTGCATGTCCCTAAATAATTCAAGTTTTGAATTTATATGCAAAATCCAGTTATTAAATCCTGCATCATCCAATTAATACCAATTTCAAGCACCTATCGAATTGAGATCTTCAAATCCTTCATCACCCAAATGTGAACTTACTGCACATAGCTCACTAAATAATTTCTTGTCTTTGCCACAATCAATATCATGGAATTATACAACACAGGATATAATTAATCCAAAAGAAGCACAAGTGGGAAACCTTCATGCAATAAGGGAATGCTAGAGTATTTGCCTGTCATATATATATATATATAAAGTGCAAAGGATTAACATATTCACCAAATTAAATACATCTCAAAATAAGTCCATAATAACAAGTTTTTCAAAACAAGTAAACCCCTAAAATAGAATCCTACGAGCAGTAACACATCCATAGCTATATAAAATCATAAGCCTCTAAGAGAAAAGAGTCTTCGCTAGGGTCTGACTCAATCCCATCAGAATCAAGTGGGTCTTCGCATGGCTGAGGTCACGGAGAAGGCGGACTATCATCATCACTATCAATCCACCCAAAAGTGGGAGGTTGTGAACGTGAGGCTGGTGGTGGTGGAGACAGATGGTGGAAGGAAGGTCCAACTTCATCGACAGACGGCAAAGGAATTCTCAGTAAGGAGCAAGGTATGGGCCAAATGGATGACTCAACAACACTCACATCCCTCCCAATATCAAAAGGTGGTCCAAAGGTCATAGGGGCCTGTACTAGAGTGGACAGAAAAATTCATAGGTTGGTGATTGGACTGGAGGTACAATAGGAGGGGTAATAGGGGAAATCAAAGGGAAGTGCTCATATTCGGATGTTAGTGCAAAAATGTTAGCATATACATAGTCATTCCAGCGGGCATCCCACCTATCCTCAATGATAGGGCTAGGGTCAAGCAAACCATCCCCTTGAAGACATACTGCCGGCTTTGAGGATCGAACGTCCATGTCTCATCATAACCGGTCTCTATCCAAATCGTTGCTTGATGGGGTTCCATCTAAAATACATAACACATAACAAGATACAATGAAGACAAACAACAAGAGGGTAAGTCCTATCACAAATGATAAACCACACAGTCACATTTATCACAAGAAAACAATTATACGACTATATGGTCTTTTACGTGAAAAATACTTACAGAAAGGAAAGTAATTATTACAGTCAAGTTACCCACGCTATAATTATATTGATGAATGCAATGCATGTCCTTCCTAAATCTATTCTCCCTCAATATTCAACGTCCCTCTAGTCGAGATGGTTGGAGGACTTCATTCCCTACTGTACAACATTTTTTCATTTTCAGTTTAATTACTCAACCCTTGCTAGCAGGGTAGTGTTCAGGAATGGGCCTACCTCAACCTTGGTAATGTATGCCTACATCGGGATTAGTAAGGGTTCCTAAGGCGACATGGCCTAGCAGAGGTAAGCTACTCCCCGTCCTAAGGTTCTCCATGAACCTGGACACTTGCATTCCAAAATATGCTATTCTGTAATCTCGACTCCTCTTCAACCTTCCATGTGATCCATGCAACTTTCCATGAATGTATATGTACACACATCTTAATTCAAAATATATATTTCTATTAATATAACCAATCAAACCCAAACAAAATCAATTTAATAAAATAATAGTTAATCCATAACTCGCAGTTGTTTTCTTATAATCTATTTGTCTAAGTCTTATAGTGTGAAGGCAAAATATCTTATCATATATAGTTATAAGGGTTAACGGTTTTCTAAGTTTTCATACTGAATACTACCAATTAGTTTTAAGTAATTAAGGTAACAAAATAATATTAATACATAGTTCACAGTCTAATTCCCATGCCTAGTCTCTTAGTTTAAACAAACATCAATTGTAAGTGAACACAATGGGTAATAATTGTTGGACTACACTACTAATGTTATAAATCAGACCCAAACAAAATATTCATATATGGAACCTTGTTTATTTTTACTATTCAATATGGATGCATATACAACTGACATTGGATATGGTATTTCATTCTATACACGACGTCTCCTTAAATCTTAACTCCTAATTTAATATGTCGAGATACGGTCTACATTTCTTTGATACTATTGAAATTTGAGTCTATAAGAAGGCATAAAAACTGAAACTACGTAGGTTGTCATTCTTCACTAACTAGTGTTTTTTTAAGAGTTTACACTTTTCTCCTCTAATAATTCTAATTATTTATGAAATTTCTATTTTAACTAATTAATGAGTCTTTACTTATAACGTAAATTAATTTATTACACACACTCTTCTCTATCCATTCCTAAAGGAGGATACTAAAATCGAAGAAATCAACATCCAAAACTCGGATGTAACCAACAAAACAGCCTATAATTATAGTTCTTCAAAATACAAAGAACAATAAAATACATTCAGACTCTTAATTATAGGAAATCTCTAACATCACAAATATAAACCATCCATTCCACTCAGCAAGTTGCACAAACCTGTAACAAACCAGAATTTCTCAAAATTGAGTAAGTTATAACTCAGTACAATAGTGAAACTCAAAAATAGACAATTCATATTACAATATGAATTACAACATATTTTGAGAAGCACAGTTGTTCCTACTTCATAGGCAAGTCTCAATTTTGTTCTAGAAAAATAATAATAACATATTAGTCATAATCAATACAACACAGAAAATATATACACATATCTTTTAATATGCTTCTAAGACAAAACTAAAATTACTCATTTGATTTTTATCAAAATTTTGAAACGTGCAAGAGAAGAAAAACTAAAACACCACGTACCATTAATCAAGAGAACCTTGGTTTGCATCAAATGATGAGAATTAGTTGATAAGTAATGAATAAAATAAACACTTACAATCTTTTCATGATAATTTAATAAAACTAGCAAGATACATGGTCAGATACATAACCATGTATCTGCGTGTGTATTTCTCAGGTTAGCAAAATTTTAGAAAGTGTAGGGACAGAGATCTACACGGCCAAGTACATGCCCATGTACATGCTCACATACTTTTCTGTTCAAAAGGAATTTTTACAAAACATGGGGTAGAGATCTACACAGCCAAGTACATGCCCATGTACATGCTCACATACTTTTCTGGTGAAAAGGAAATTTTACAAAACACTGGATAGAAATTTACGATATCATTCCTTTTTATTTACTACATATCTAGTACATTTTTATTTCACACGAATAGCAATGGAAGGCACACTTAATCGTTCACAGCAGGGACACCGTAAATTTTATCCACAATCAAACCGATAATTCTCCTCTTGTGAAATACTCAATAGAGTTCTTTTTCTCATTTACACTGACAATAAAACACTTGGGGTGAAATAAATGAGTTTATACTGCTCACACAAATGCATGCAAAAATATTTCTCCTTTAAATGATACAAAATACGAATTTTAAAATCTGAGAGTTTCATTTCTAAAATAAATTATCTAGGGACCACTTTCATTGAATAAGAAGCAAGCCTTTCAACGTACCAAGCAATCATATATTATAATCTCAGTATACCAAAACACACAAGGAATGAGAGGTTAGGAAACAAAGAAATAGAGACATGCACATCAAATTTTCCTCTGATCCTTAACATGCAACAGATAAATCACGTTATTTACACACTTTTGTCAAAATAGGAGATTGAAATTCTAAAGGAAAGTCACGTATTTTATCAACTGGGTTTTAGCAGTAACACACAAGCTAGATGTTCATGCATGCAAGGCATCAGAACATCACAACGACCTAGACACAGAAGGACTCCCCTTTACCTTATTCAGATTCATGAAAAGAGAAGGAAGAAAAGAAGTGTAAACGTTGCTCTTGCTTCTGAAGTTGAGTCTTCAAGGTGTGGATCCTCGGTTGCTAAGCAAAAAAGTTTGAAGGCGTAGGTTCCTTGGTCGATGATCGTCTTGGAAGGGATGCAAGCTTGAGAGTTTAGAGTTCACGCCTCTTTATCTTCTCGGTTCAGTCTGAGTATACTTAGTTCGTTTCTTTTTTTTAAAAAAAAAAAAAAGAGCGTTAGAGAATTTTAACTTCCCTTATATATAGTTATGGTAACACAAGAAGATGAATGGCCAACCTTTCACTATCCCATATCACTCGAGTCCTCTGTTCTCTCTCTTTCCATTAAGTCCTGAGCTTATGGCTTCCCAAGGCCATTCAAACAGTGCCATATTTCATTTATGTATGTGACTTTTGAGTAGTATTTGAAAAGGCGTCCAATAAGAGTGGAGAGAGATTAGAACATAATCATTAAGGTGCAGTTACACGAAGAGGCACATGGATGCAAGATAATTAGCATTAATAGCCATTTAAATGGGAAGTTTCAAATGAGTAACTAGCTATAATGGCTTTGGGTAATGAAAGGACACACCATAAATCCCACCCTCTTGGAATTTCTACGTGAATAAACATAGGAAATTGGACAGTTATGAGTAATGGCCTAGTAAGAAATCAAGAGGGTGTGCAAAGAGTTACATTGGTCGAATTAATGTATCCCAGAAATTTGGAAAAACACTTCTCACGTGGCTTACAAATGGCTGAACCATGTAGTATTGAATAAATAAAAATGGGGCGCCACTTTCTCTATAATGATATCCCAAAGGGTGCAGGTTGTACTAAAATCTTAAAGTAATTAAGACAAATAATTCTTTGTCCTTTGCACTTCTCCACCAGGGTTAAAGAGGTAGAGTGGTTAGGACAATTATTAGGGCACAATCCGAGGTGGATGAATAGAAATTGTGCCTTTATCATTTATCTAAAAAGGCTGTCCAAAATTTACTAATAAAGGTAAGGGATAAAAAGACATTTTGCATATTAATATCACAAAAATTAATAACAAGCCAAATACTAAATCAAGATGAAAAGGTTAAGGCAACACAAGGCTTCCCAGACAAAAATCTCCACACGTATTAAAAGAACCCACAAAATGAAATAAACAAATAAATAAAAATAGAATAAGGTTTCAGGCGTAGTCTGAAAATGTAGCTCATCAGAATAAGAACTATATCAAACATTAGAAATCAAGAACATTTGAGAAGGATCATTAATAACCACCACTGACGGTAGTTACGGTAAAGGGAAAAGAATGAAAAAGAAAGAAAGAAGAGGAAAAAAAAATTTCCCTTCAAAATTCACTAACAAACATTAAGCTGAAGTTAAGATCAAGTATAGCCTTTGGAGGATGTTACATTACACACATCCTATATTTACCCTTTTCCAACAAGGATTTACTTCATTCTTGACATGTTGCATATCAGAGAGGATTGAATTTTCTCCTATATTTGAATATATCATCACTACAGTTAATCAAGAGAAATCATGCAGAGTATCATTTGATAATATCTCAAAATCAATTTCTTGCCCCCGTAAAAAATTTGAAACACTTGGTATGCTTTGTTCTCATGCATTGAAGGTATTTGAAGCAAATGATGTCAAGACTATTCCTGAAAAATATATCCTTAAGAGATGGACAAAGGAAGGCTATTATGGCATTATACACAATGTCACAGGAAGAGAGATTGAGAGGGATCCAAAAGTTGCTACCACACAATAATACAAAAAACTTGCTTCTAAAATAATTAGACTTGCATCAGTGATATCTAGTTCAAAAGAATACTTAACATTAGTGGATGAATGTTTAAATGTTGTGTGTCATCAAATCTCACACCTTTGATTACAAACACAACATGTTGACAGTCACACTAACAATGATGCATCTACAATTTTTGCTTAAGCTAACTCGTTTTCGTTTAAGCTGGTATTGGTTCGCTTAAGCTATTCTATAACAACTTAAGCTAGTTTATCAGTCCAAAAGAGTATTCTTTCTGCATTATTTTTATGAAATTTTTGCTCAAGCTAAAGCATATCCTCCTAAGCGATTGGTTCATCCGCTTAAGCTAAAACGACAACACTTAAGCGAGAGTATAATCCTAGAAGGTTTTCTCTCTATTTTTTTAGGTTTAAGCCATTAAGGTACACGCTTAAGCTCATAATTTATCGCTTATGCCTTACAATGTTCGCTTAAGCCAACAACTCACTCACTTAAGCCAAACCTTGCATGCTTAAGCGAAAGTATAATCCTAGAAGGTGTGCTCTATGTTTTTTAAGTTTACCCCACAATGGCATTAGAGATCCTCAGACTCTGTGCCACCTCAAATTTTCGTGACATTGAGTATGCCCTCTTGGTGTTTGACAACACTGTGATAAGGGCACTGGCTGAAACCCATGATAAGCACTTTGATGCCTTGTTGGTTTTCTTTCAAATGGTGTCTGAGGCAGTGGTGGAGCCTAACAGGTTCACTTTCCATCTGTGTTGAAGGCATGCTCAGTCGTAGATAGGTTGAAAGAAGGGAAGCAGGTTCATGGGTTGCTTCATAAGTATGGGTTGCTTGACGATAATTTTGTCGTGACTAGTTTGTTAAGGATGCATGTCATGTGTGGGAGCATGGAGGAAGCTTGTGTTTTGCTTAATGGGAATGTTGATGGTGTTGGGGGATTGGGGTGGGATAAGAGGAAGGAAGAGTTTAATTTGGTTCTATGCAATGTCATGGTTAAGGGGTATGTGAGAATTGGGAACCTTAAGGCTGCAAGAGAATTATTTGACAAGATGGTTCAAAGGAGTGTGGTTTCTTAGAATGTGATGATTTCTGGGTATGCTCAAAATGGGTTTTATATGGAGGCCATTGAGATGTTTCATGGGATGATGCAGGTGGGAGGTGTGTCGCCAAACCGTGTGACTTTGGTGAGTGTGCTGCCTGCGATATCGCATCTTGGGGCGCTTGAGTTAGGGAAATGGGTGCATTTGTATGCTAAGAGGAATAAGATTGTGATTGATGATGTGCTTGGCTCGGCTTTGGTTGATATGTATGCAAAGTGTGGGAGCATTGAGAAAGCAATTCAGGTCTTTGAGAGGCTGCCTCAAAATAATGTTATAACATGGAATGCTATTATTGGTGGTCTCGTTATGCATGGTAAAGTGGATGATTTGTTTAATTATTTGTCAAGGATGGAAAAATGTGGAATATCCCCCAGTGATATACGTACATAGCCATCTTGAGTGCTTGTAGCCATGCAGGTTTAGTGAAATTTTAATCCAAGCACCCCTTTGTCCAAACATACCAGTGTATATGTCATAGGTTGTGTCTCTGGTCTTCCACTGTTAGGTTAGGGTTCTTCCTTGCACGATTGAGTTTCTTCCTTCCATTTTTAGGATTTCTTCCTTCCTTGTACTATTATGGTATCTTTCCTCCATTATTAGGGTTCCTTACTTGCATAATTTGGGTTTCCAACACTTTATATGGGTGATTCTCCTTGGACATTGAAAGTTGCAATCCAGACTATTAGAAATTGATACAAATTTATAGAATAGTCTAGAAAAAAATACTAAGAATAATCTAGGAAAAACTAATTGTATCTTCTAGTATGTAGATGCTTCTAGAGAAAGTTCTAGAATATTGTAAATCTTCAAGTTTCTAGATAGCTCTAGTATATTGAACCAAATGGTGGATGATGCCTATAAATAGACATGCTACCTCATTGTAAAAGATATGAAGAAGAAATAATCAAGACATCAATTCTCCATCTCTTGAGTCTCTTACTAAAACTTCTTCAACTACTATTTTCAACTATTCCTACTAACACATTTCAACTATCTTACTCATCTCACCCACACTAAAAACTAACTATCAGTGGCATCAGAGCTACGTTCGGTCATCTACTGGGCGTAGAAATATTACCATACTATTTCAAAATTAAAATAAACTACTTCCAAAAATTTCCTAACCCATGGCTAGCACTACTCAACCATCATCTCTTCACGTCCCCATTTTCAATGGTGAAAATTATGATTTTTGGAGCATAAAAATGAAAACATATTTCACTTTCCAAGATTTGTGGGATGTTGTGGAAGAAGGATTTACTACTCCCTCAGACATATCATCCCTTACTGCAGCTCAAAGAAAAGAATTGAAGGAGAATAAACAAAAGGATTCAAAGGCCTTGTTTACTCTACAACAAGCTGTGACTGATACAATTTTTCCAAGAATAATGGGTGCTACAATAGCCAAAGAAGCATGGAGTACGCTGCAGGAGGAGTTTGAAGGAAGCGAAAAGGTACGCACTATAAAACTCCAAACTTTACGACGAGAGTTTGAATTATTAAAAATGAAAGAGTTTGAGAGCGTCAAGGATTACTATTCCAAAATAAAAGAAATGGTTAATCAAATGAGAGCTTACGGAGAAAATATTCTTGACAAAAAAGTTGTTGAGAAATTACTGATTACAATTCCCCGTAAGTATGATCCAATTGTCACCACTATTGAGCAAACAAAGGACCTATCTACTCTATCAGTGACAGAGTTGGTAGGGTCCCTTGAAGCTTATGAGCAAAGGTTGAAAAGGCATGATGAGGACTCAATAGAAAATGCCTTTCAATCAAAGCTCAAATTACAGTCTCAGAATAAAGGGAATGAAGCAAGAAAGAATAATAGAGAAACTTCTAGAAACAAAGAGAATTCTAGAAATTTCTCTAGAAACAATCAAGATAAATACCCTCCATGTGGTATTTGTAAGAGGACAAATCATGCTGAAGAAGAATGTCGGTATCGTGGAAAACCACAATGCCGACACTGCAAGAAATTTGGACATGTGGAAAAGTATTGTCGCAACAAAAACAAATATCAAGCAAATTTCACTGAAGAGGGTGATCGAGAACCACATCTTTTCTATGCTACCCAAGATCCCAGTACTGAAACAAGCGGATATTGGTACTTGGATAGCGGTTGCAGCAATCACATGGCCAAAGATATAAACATCTTCAAGGATATCGACGAATCCATCAAAGTGAAAGTTCGAATGGGGAACGGTACTATCGCTGAGTCAAAAGGCAAAGGCACTGTTATGGTGGAGACAAAGAAAGGTACAAAAATTATTACTGATGTCTTACTAGTTCCCAACCTCAAGGAAAATCTCTTGAGTATTGGCCGAATGATGGAGAAAGGTTATTTTCTTCACTTCAAAGGGGACACATGTAAGATATATGACAGCAAAAAGCAAGAGATCGGCCAAGTAAATATGGAGAAAAGAAATCGAAGTTTTTCAATAAACTTTCAACAAGGCACTAACATTGCCATGAAAGTAGAAGTTGATACTTCACGACTTTGGCATCGAAGATTTGGCCACTTCAATACTCATGCCTTAAAGCTACTGCATCAAAAGAATATGATGAAGGATCTTCCATATCTTGAAGAAAATAATGAAGCTTGTGAAGGATGTCTCCTTGGCAAGCAACATCGATTGCCATTTTCTACTGGAAAAGCTTTGAGAGCAAAAGACTTATTGGAGCTTATTCATACAGATATTTGCGGACCAATGCGGACACCATCACTACATGATAATAGGTATTTTATCCTTTTCATAGATGATTTTTCTAGAATGACTTGGGTCTACTTCATCAAAGCAAAGTCAGAAGCCTTTAGAATTTTCAAGAAGTTTAAGGCCCTTGTCGAGAAGCAAAGTGGTAAACAGATAAAAGTATTAAGAAGTGATCGTGGCAAAGAGTATACATCTCAAGAGTTTGATAAATTTTGTGAGGATGAAGGCATTCAACGACAACTTACTGTCGCATATACTCCACAACAAAATGGAGTAACTGAGAGGAAAAATCGCACGGTAATGGAGATGGCTAGATCCATGCTGAAGGAGAAAGAATTGCCAAATACTTTACGGGCCCGACGATTTATACTGCTGTCTACATACTTAACAGATGTCCAACTAAGGCTGTCCAAGATAAAACTCCAATTGAAGCTTGGAGTGGGCAAAAACCATCAGCAAAACATCTAAGGGTTTTCGGATCAATTTGCTACATACACATTCCAGAAGAGAAGAGACACAAACTAGAAGACAAAACCGTACGAGGTATCTTCATGGGATATAGCACACAGTCAAAAGGATATCGAGTCTACAACTTGCAAACCAAGAAGCTCACCATTAGTCGAGATGTTGAAGTTGATGAAAATGCTGCTTGGAATTGGAAAGATGAAAAGGTTCAGAAAAATGTTTCCATACCAATGCAGCAACCTCAAGAAATTGAAGAAGTCTCAGGTGAGAATTTTTCACCTCCACAACAACAACATTCCTCACCAGAGTCTACTCCAAGACGAGTTAGATCTTTGGTAGATATATACGAGACCTGTAACCTGGCTATAACTGAACCTGAGAGCTTTGAAGCAGCGTCAAAACAAGAAGTATGGGTCAAGGCAATGGAAGAAGAGATAAAAATGATTGAGAAAAATAACACATGGGAGCTAGTAGATTGCCCCACAGATAAAGATATCATTGGGGTAAAATGGGTCTATAAGACCAATCTTAATCCCGATGGCACCATACAAAAGTACAAGGCAAGGCTGGTAGCTAAAGGATACTCACAACAACTTGGAGTTGATTACAATTAGACATTTGCTCTAGTTGCTCGCCTGGATACTATAAGA
Organism: Abrus pulchellus subsp. cantoniensis; assembly: GCA_024086825.1. Taxonomy (NCBI): domain Eukaryota; kingdom Viridiplantae; phylum Streptophyta; class Magnoliopsida; order Fabales; family Fabaceae; genus Abrus; species Abrus pulchellus. The sequence goes on from CM044056.1 coordinate 22,952,929, forward strand.
ACTCTGATTGCTCTTGCTGCACAAAAAGAATGGAACATTTATCAACTCGATGTAAAATCTGCCTTTCTCAATGGGATTCTTCAAGAAGAGATTTATGTGGAGCAACCGCAAGGCTTCGTCAGCAAAGGTAATGAAGGCAAAGTACTAAGACTGAAAAAAGCTCTATATGGATTGAAGCAAGCTCCACGAGCATGGTACAGCAAAATTGATCAATACTTTGCAAACCAAGGATTCAGGAGGAGCAAAAGTGAAGCAACTTTATACACCAAGATCCAAGGTCAGTATGATATACTCATTGTCTCCTTGTATGTAGATGATCTTATCTGCACAGGAAACAATGTGAAGATGATAGCTAAGTTCAAAGAAGATATGATGAAGACCTTTGAAATGACCGACCTTAGCTTAATGAACTACTTCCTCGGAATAGAGGTAAAACAAAAGAAAAAAGGAATATTTATCTCACAGAAGAAACATGTTGAAGTACTACTCAAGAAATTTAAGATGAATGGATGTAAGACGGTCAGCACTCCATTGGTGACAAATGAGAAATTGAAGAAAAATGATGGTGCACCGGAAGCTCATGCATCACGTTACAGAAGTTTGATTGGAAGCTTACTATATCTCACAGCCACACGACCAGACATAACGTATGCTGTAAGTCTTCTTTCAAGATTCATGCAAAGTCCAAGCCAAATTCATTTTGGAACAGCAAAAAGAATCCTAAGATATCTACAAGGCACAAAAGAGTATGGTATATGGTACCAAACTATGAGCAACTCAAAGCTACTTGGCTACACCGACAAGGATGGTAGGCGGGATCGATCGACGACATGAAAAGCACATCCGGTTATGCCTTTTCACTAGGATCGGGAACAATCTCATGGGCTTCAAAGAAACAAGCAATAGTTGCGCAATCAACGTGACGAGAATATGTAGCAGCTGCTGAGACTACAAGTCAAGCAATATAGTTACGAAGAATACTTGAAGAAATGGGAGAAAAACAAAATGAGCCTACTACAATCTACTGCGACAACAAATCAGCTATAGCAATGACAAAGAATCCAGTGCATCATAGTAGAACAAAACACATAGCAATCAAATATCATTTTATCAGGGAAGCAGAAGGAACTAAAGAAATCAAGCTCGAGTATTGCACAACTGAAGATCAAATTGCAGACATTTTTACTAAAGCACTACCAAGACCAAAATTTGAACAGCTACGCACGAAGCTTAGAGTTACAGAAATTTGCATCAAGGAGGAGTATTAGAAATTGATACAAATTTCTAGAATAGTCTAGAAAAAATACTAAGAATAATCTAGAAAAAACTAGTTGTATCTTCTAGTATGTAGATGCTTCTAGAGAAAGTTCTAGAATATTGTAAATCTTCAAGTTTCTAAATATCTCTAGTATATTGAACCAAATGGTAGATGATGCCTATAAATAGATATGCTACCTCATTGTAAAAGATATGAAGAAGAAGTAATCAAGACATCAATTCTCCATCTCTTGAGTCTCTTACTAAAACTTCTTCAACTACTATTTTCAAATATTCCTACTAACACATTTCAACTATCTTACTCATCTCACCTACACTAAAAACTAACTATCACTTTCTTTCTTTTGGCCCCTATTATTACAATCCATTTTTAATTTAACATTTCCGACCCTTACCAGATCACCATTTTGCACTATTGATCTTCATGATTTGTTCTTAATTACATTTATTGGACTAAATTTAATGTTTACATTTTTAAACTTGGCGTGAGTACTATTAATATGGAATTTGCATAGGATTCTATATGAAAATAGACATATTAGGACAAGCTCTTTTTTAGGTATTTATAATAATAATAGTAATAATTAAAATTCTCCCCCTGCTTGGAATCTTGGCGACATTTTTGTCCACAAATATATGATATTATATATACTCTTTTTTCATTCGTTATCTACATGTTGCAGCCTCCATTTTGTGTCGGATTCTATGCACTAGCTATATCATTTCTTGCATGGGAATAAAATATACTAACTTATATAGTATGATATGGAATTATTTTTAAAAAAATTAAAAATACTAAAGAATTAAAACTTTTGCTATACTTATTTTTTTCATAAACAAAATTCGAATTTGGTAATTTACTATGAGAAATTGTAAAAGTTGTGTTTGGTAATTTACCATAATATATTCTTTTAAGGGAACTAATCTTTGACAGCTGCACCAAAAGGTTTTAGAATTTAATCCATGCATTTAATAATTAGAATCTTACAAATTACACTTAATTGTTTTTCGGTATTTGGTTTGCTTCTGACATTCATCACATTGTGGAACTATATATCACATAGGATTCCTTTAAGCAGTTAAAAAGTTGACCGACAGAGTAGAATAGCAGTTATCGTTTAAGGTGTAACATTATATTGTTATCCCTTGTTTTAAATTGTGTTGATAATTAAAAAATATCATTTTAAAAAACAAATACAAAATAAAGTATAAATGAAAGTAAAGTTAGATAAAAAATAATAATGTTTTATATTTTCATGACAATATAATTTTTCATTACTCATCATAAGAATAAAATAAAATAGAGTATTACTAAATAAAAATCAAAACTAATTCTTTTAAATTTAATGTTAGTAATTAGATAATTTTAATGTAAAATATAGAGTGATAGATAGAATTAACGTGAATGCCTCCTCAACAACAAGGTGTATGTTAAATACTATGCACATACATATTGAACATCCTTATTAAAACAAATATGTTATTATTATACAAAAGAAATTAGATATTGTCCTCGTACAATTTTTTCTATCTATTATTAAAAAAGCTATGAAAACATAGTATTTAGAAATTATGAACGCAGGACACACATAATCCAACTTGCATTGCGTAAGTACCAGGTTAATTTTAAGGAAGAAACTGGATTTTTATGGTGTCTTCTAGAAAAATGCTGCCCCGTTACAATGACCAAGACAATACCATAACCAATAACCAAACTCGTAGTCACAATAGCAAAACTACAAAAAAAATGTCTCATCAACTCAAGTATCTCTACTTATTTAATCTCTGTACCAACTTTATTATTGGTATATTCATGTCAAGTATCTGCATAAAATCATAGAAGAAAGAAAAAAAAAAATTACTAACATGTATTATTTCAATAAATATTTTGAAATTGTTCAATGAAAAGTATGATATACAAGACTTAAACACGTAAACAAAATATCAATAGATAAATTACTAAAACTTCTCTAAATACATCAATCATGAAGTGTTATTTTACAAATGACAAAACATATTATCTTAAGCCATAAATAAATGAGCTTCTAAAATAATTTTTATGATGTTTTTAATTTTAAAAAATTCTCTTCAATTTAATCTTATTTAATAGAAAATAAATATTTATTTATTGATATTTATAAAATTCATTAAATTAAATTTTTATTTTATTTTTATTTAAAAATGTATTTATTTTTAATAATACCAGTACAATGCATTAAATACACAGTTAATATAAATTTGAAGACAGACTCCAATATTGTTTAACAGTTGAAAAATAATATTATTAGAATAATTTATATTTAACTTTGAAACAAATGCATACTAACTCATAACTATTTAAAAGTATTTTGTTAGTAATGCAAAAACACGAAGTTTACATTAAAACAAAAGCAAAAACTGTTTTGATATTGTAAATAATTAATTCGTTTTTAAAAATTAAACGGAAACCAGTTGAAAGAAAAGGATATCAATACCTTTATGATCAGTAACCCAAGCTAATATGACCTATTAATGTAAGTTGCAGATTAATTAGCAATTTTTGTATAGTTATCAGTACAATCGATATAGCATGCAAATCAATTTCAACCTAATTATTTATTTATTTCTTTATTATGTATAATGATTTATATTTATTAAGATCATTGTCGCGTTGTGGGTGAAAAAATAGCATTTTTGAAAATTGAGTTTTAATTTAAAAAATTTATAATAATATTTCTGTGAGTGAGTTTGATATAAAAGTAATTTAATAATTAAAAAAATACAAAATTATTTAAAATAATTATTAATTTATCTTTTATTATTTTAAATATTATATTTTTAAATGATCTCATGTATTTTTGAAGCATTCGTAAGAGATGTTGTGTGGATTGATTGTTTTATAAGAAATTAAAATGAAAAAGAATTAGGTAAAAATTAGTTGCTTTTTAAGTCAAAATAGTTATTAATAAAATATATATAGATAAGTGGAAAGTGACTTGGAACATAAGGTATTTTGATTGGATTTCAATATAAGTGTACTTGGAGAACAATGTCCTATGATAAATATCAATTATTATTTTATTTAAGTGGCACTTCATCACATCAAATATTCAATCGTGTATTATATAACAAGTTAATGAATAAAAGCATTAAATTTATTCTCACATAGAAAATAATAAAGAACTAACTCGGAATTACAGAAAAATAAAAAGGAATTCCAAAAAGAATTTATAAGCTCAAACATTAACAACTTATAAAGAATAGCAGTGAGCTTCTTGGACTGAAAAATTGCACTTGTAGATCAAATTTAATGTAAAATACACAGTGATCAATACGACTAAGAACATTAATGTCCTCTCAAAAGTTAGGTACAAGATTAAGAACATCAATACCTTTTTAACAACTAAGTACATGTTATAGAACATGGCATACATATTGAACATATGGATTAAAAAAGTTACCAATTAAAGAAATATGTTATTACTGTGCAAAAGAAATTAATTAACTACTATACTCACAAATATTTTCTATCTACTATCTAAAAAACTATAAACTCATGGCATTTTTAAAATATGAGGATCCAACTTGGCATTGCACAAACACTAAGGAAGAAATTAAGTTCTTATGACTTTTTCCAGAAAGAAGTTGCACCATTATGCTGGCCAACATAATGCTCGTAAACTCAAATATGTCTACTCTTTATCTCTAACTATCTCTGCAACAAAAACAATAAAGAAAAAGAAAGTTAATGTGCATTATTTTAGCAAATCTATTTAAAATTATACAATAAAAAACATGATAAATAAAACTTAAGCATGCAGATAAAATATCAAGTAATAAAGTAACAACTTATTATCTTATGTCATGAATAATTGAACTTAGTTTTAATTTATAAAATATTCTCTTTAATTTCATCTTATTAATATAATTAAATATTTATTATTAATAATTAAATGTTTACTTATAAAAATTGTTAAATTATGTAAGATTTTAATTTTAATTTAAAAATTATATTTTTTAATAATATCAGTGCAAGAAAAAAAAACTTATTAACATTAAATATACGATGGTTTATACCAATTTAAACACCGACTCCGATATTGTGTAACCATTTAAAATTAATATTATTAGGATAATTTCAATTTATCTTTGAAACAAGTGAACATTGACTCAAAAACTAGTTAGAAGTATTTTATTAGCAAAAGAAATAGGCAATAATTGTTGAGTTACACTACATTTATACTAAACCATAGAAAAGGGGGCATCAGTACCTTTTTGATGGAATCAAGAAGGATAATTTGTGGGATGTGTGAGATTTGGCGACTAACAGCACTTTTCTCTCTTCGGCATTCTTTAAGTAAGAGGCGGCAACTCATAACCTCAAAGATCTTTAAGTTGGTAAGACGACTCATTCTTTCGGGCAGCAATGCAGTTGGTAAGACGACTCAAAGATCTTTCGGCAATATTCGATTTTGAATTTTGATACGCTGAAGCGACGAGAGAAGTCAGATTTTGAATCAAGTCACATTTTGAATCGAGGTTGCAAATCCAATCTGGCGAAGCCTTTAGGTTTTGACAGAAATATATCCTGATTTGTGGCAGAGAAGGAAGGCAGTTGGTGTAGTCCTTAAACCAAGTCTCAAATTCCTCCAGTGTTTCATTTTCATACCATATAATTTCAAGAGACTCGAGAGAAGTCAGATTTTGAATCCAACCCTCCGGAAAATCCGTAGGACCAGAAATCGTCAATTGTTTGAGCATGGAAAGAGGAGCAGCGGAGGAAGATGAGTCAGCTGAACATGTTAACACTGTTGAGTTTAGGGTTGCTATCAATAGCTCTGCACTCGATCTACGCCACTCTAAATCCTTAACTTTTGGAAAAGTTGGCATGGAAGTCAACTTTGGACAGAAAGAGACATGTAGTTGAGAAAGACGAGGAAATGAAAGAGGTAAGGAGAGATCATTGATATCATCTCCCCGCCTCCGCCATCCCCTAAGATTAGAGCAAAACTCTAATTTGAGGCTCTCCAAAAAGGGGAAGAAGGTTACAGCAGAATCGTCTTCATCAAGATCTATGTATTCCAATTCTTCAAGACTTTCTATCTCAAGTGACTTCAGTGACGGGAGACGTTCCAATGGTGGGAGACAGCGACAATTATCAAACTCAACGAGAGTGATGTGAACAACATTTGTGAGAAGAGAAAGCCAAGTTGGGAAATGCACGCCTGGATAATAAATCACCTTCAATTGTTTTATATTAAGATGAGGCTGAAGGTTTTCTAACAATTGGAAGCTGTCACTGTTACGGTTGTCTTCACCGCCGTAACAGAAGTCATCATCAGGGGAACTCCAATTTAGTGTCAAGGACTGAAGAAACTTTTTTCCTTTTAAATTTACATCAAGTGATTCCAGAGCCACGTCTCTAACACGACGGAGATGCTTAATTTCTAATTTGCCTCTTAGGTTTAAGTCCTTCAATTCATTTAGTGTGCCACATCTTGTTTCTTGGCTCTCTCTCACGACAAAGATGGGTAAGAATTGCAACGAAGATAATAATTTTCCCCACCCAACTGCCATCCCACTCAAGGACTCGTAATTAATAACCTCAAGCCATCTCAAATTCACTAATTTTGTGACCACTTCGGAAAATGATTCTCCATCGCAGTTTTTCAATTTTAATGTTTGCAGGAAAACAAGATTGCTCATAGATTTGGGAAGACTTGGTGGTTGTTCAAATGCTTCAAGGTATCTTAAATGCTTCAAATTTTCAGAGGAATTGAAAAACCAAAATCCACTCATCTTCAAGACCCGTAAGTATTTGAACTCTGCAATAACCGACAAATATTCCTCTTCAAAGTTATACGGAAAAATCAAAGTTCGCAGCCTGCTCGGGTCTAATGATTTCAACAAATGAATGTCATTGATATTGGATTCCAATGACACGTGCATGGGTCTACCCTTAACTTCTGTTGCTTCACTGTCCAAGTAACAATAATCATTGCCAGCAACCATCTCTGCAAGATCATGCATTAAATCATGCATTTTGAAACTATTGATCTCACCATATTTATCAAACAGTGCATCTTGAAAAAATGAATTCATCAGAAACATCTTTACAATTTGGTCACCGACATCTTCCATGTGCTGTTTTTTTGTTGAACATTCAAGGTAACCCTGGGTCATCCATAACTGAATCAAATTATTCTTTGAAATTATTGAATCCTTGGGATATAAAGAGCAGTAAGCAAAACATTGTCTCATTTCTGGCGATAAGTTGTGGTAACTGAGTTTTAGAATCGGCATAATACTATCTCGCTCTTCACATAATTCCCAGAAGTAACCCCGTAAAACATCTTCCCATTCACTTTCCTCATTTTGTCCTCGTAACAGGCCTCCTAGCGATTTAACTGCCAGTGGAACACCTCTACATTTTCTTGCTATTTCTTTCCCCATTGATTCTAGATTTTGATTCACTCCTTCGGACTCATCCTCAAATGCAATGTTCTTCAACAAACTCCAAGATTCTTCATCGGTCAAGCCTTCCAAAAGATAGGAAGTGCTGGCAGTCATTGCCTTTGCTACATTTTCACTTCGAGTTGTCACTAAAATCTTGCTATCCTGAGCTCCACACATCAAGTACTTTCTCAATTCAGCCCACTTGTGATGTCTCTCATTCCAAATGTCATCGAGGACCAACAAATATTTCTTACCAGTTAAATTTTTCTGAAGCTCTTTTTGCAACTTCTCTAATGGTTGATCTCGTCTTTGGCCATCAGTAATTGAATCTAATATTTTCTTTAGAATAGTTTTCACCTCAAAGTTATCAGAGACACACACCCACATTTGCATTTCAAAAAAATCCTTCACTTCCAAGTCATTATACACCAATTGTGCAAGAGCTGTCTTCCCTAAACCACCAATGCCAACAATAGCAATCACAGAAACTTTCTGCTTTTCACGTGGTTGTCTCAACAGACTAATAATCTCCTTTTTGCTATCATCTCTTCCAATGATATCAGATTCTAACACAAAAGAACATGTTTCCCTCCATTCACTGTCTTGCTTAAACAGCCTTGGGCTTAATTTCAATTTATCCATGTCTTTTACTACACCCTTAAAACTTTCTCGTATTTCTTTAATTTTGCGAGGCATTTCATTGTATAAAGGAATTTGATTTGAAGATGAAATGGAATGAAACACCTTGTTTACTTCTTTTCCTTCTGCTGCATCCAATTTGTCTCTCTTAAGTTGGAAAGCAAGGTCATCTAAGAAGTCATCTGCAGCATGAAATACTTCTTTGAAGTCAGATATCCAATTACGCACACGAACCTCTTTTTCTTGTTTGTAATCAGCATCAAGAAGCACATCATTGATAGATCCAATTGTCTTCTTAAGCGCTTCCAAATCTTTCATCACACCATACTCCTGTCCAAATTCAAGAAAATCTGGGGAAGCTAACCTGTGAATAAGAGTTGATGCAACAGCAAATGGAACTGACTCAAACTTGTATTGATATTGAAAGAGAGGAATGCAAATTTGTAAGAAAAGAAAGGAACACAAATCTATATAACGAAATGAACGATGCAACAATCCATCTACAAGTACCATATCCTTAGCTGAGACTAGACATAACTTTTTCCAACTTCACCGACATTTCAAAACTTGAATATAACTATGTTCTATATTTTTTTTCTTTCTTTGTTTTTTGGACCACAAAATACATCTATCTTTGCACGTTTAATTCATTTAAATTATATAAGATATCCATTTTTTATTTGATTTTTAGAACATTTACGTCAATCATAGTTACTGAACCAGACCTAACTCAACTAGAATACTAAGTTAGGATCACTTATTCGACCTTTTCCTTCAAAGTGCCTCTCTCTCTCTCTCTTTCTCTTGAACGCGTATCATGGAAGACGGCATGGCATGCATGCATGGAAACAGAGAGTGCTATCTACTTTCTCTTGCCAATGAAGATCATATTGGCTCTCTTGTCGTGCATGCGTTCAAGTTTTTATTTATATTTAATATAAACTATGATTAAATTATATGTATTAAATTAAATATAAATACATATTTTAATTATTGATTTAGATAAATTCTTGTGCTCAAAATCTTTTCAAATAATATTTGTTAAAAATTGAATAGTACAAAAAAGCACTTCAAACAAAAGAAATAATATTTTTTAAATTTAATTCGTAGTATAATTTTTATGATGACCAAGTAGTCTATCAACTTGGTCATTCTTAAAAAAATATCTTTTAGGAATTATGTTTTTATTAAGTTGTTTTAATCTTTATATTAAAAATAAGTTATTCAAATCCCCTTTAAAATTTATAATTGATCCCTATAATATCTTTTCATTTTAATTTTAAGGTTTTGATGCTTTAATTATTGAATACTAAACATACATTAAATATTTTTACACAGTAATTATAGCCAATTACATAAAATTAACTCATACTATCTTTTATAAATATAAATTTTAATGTAAAGGATTTATGAATAATATTTTCTGTAAATAAAACAATTTTATTTAAAAGATATTTTAAAAATATGGTCAAATATTTTGTCCTCGTGTTTAAAACAATATTATAATATTTTATTCATATTATTATATTATCTATATTTTTAAAAATATAAAATCAAAATAGAATAATTTTTTATAGTATAAAATTATAAAAGTAATTAAATAATATTATGCAGATAAAAATATTAGTAACATGTTACTCTAATAATTAAAAACCTTAAAACCACAGTAAAAACTTAAATTCATAAGTTATAATAAATTACTGATACAAAAACTAAAATTATAATTGAAATAAGTTCTCTTGATATATAATAATAATAGCTACTGTTATTAATATTAAAATAAGTATAGTATTATTAATAATTTATTAATAATAAGAAATGAAAATTTCCATATTATATATTTTTTATTTATAATGTTAAAATATTATAATTTCTAATTTCTCTCTTGCATTGAAATATTTAATTGTTACTTGATTCGTTTAAATATCAGTTTTATTATTATTTATCATGTTTCTAAAATGTCTACATTGGTATTTTATTTTAGTATTATTTTTGAATTTTTAAAATAATCATACAAAATGATAATTTATTATTTTATAAATAATAAATAATTTAACATTATACAAAAATTAATAAAATAAACTTATATATAATTATTTTTTATGAATTAAATATAAACTCATAATTATTGATATTTAGTTGACATAAAAATGATTAATTATTTTAAATAAAATATGAATACAATATTTTTTAATATTTTCTATCTGTTGAAAAAATATTTTTTTATTTCATTTATTATATATTTAATATTTTGATGATTTATATAATATTTAAATATTATTATTTCTATAATTTATCCAAATTATAACATCTATTACTTTGTTTCGTTAATATAAATTGTTCTTTTTTCTATTTTGTTTTTACAATTGTCTGATTATTTTATTTTAAATCACTCTAATATCATTTAATTTTTTAATATTTATATATAAAAAAGTATCTGAAAAATCTAAAATAATCTGTATAAAATATGCATGCTATGTTTAGTTGAAAATAGAATTATGTCATTATGACATACATATATATTAATATTAATATATATATATATATATATAAAATACAAATGTTTGAATTCAATTAAAATGAATAATAAAGGAACCAATAATTTCAAATAATGAAAGTATATTTTCCAATTTTAAATTGTTGCACACTTTATCGGTATCATTTTTGGCCTATTTCGGTTGTTAATACGTCTGAATTGAATTCATGGTGCTGAATTTAAAAGTTATATAAACTTATGGTACTAAATATTAATAGATATCGTACTAAATTTTTACTTTTAAAATTTAAATATTAACTGACACACCATAATATTACTACTGAATTTTTTGTATATTGCATGGTATTATTAAATAAAATGATTTTTTTACTAATAATTAAAAATATATATTATACAACTATTTTAAAATTTCACAAATTTATAAACTAAAAAAATATTGTAACTATTAATAATAAATATTTAATTAAATTAGGTAAATATTTAAAATTTAAAGTAACATTAAGTTATAAAATTTTCTAAATCTAATTTAATAATAAATTAAAATAAATAAATAATATTAAAAATCACCTGGCATAATAAAAAAAAATAAAACCAAACTTTGAAAATTTTCTTAATGACTTTCTTAAAATTCACACTCATAAGTTATATATAAAACTTTGTTATCGGATATTAATATAATGCATTTTAAAATGTTGTCTATTGTTGTTTCTTCATATACCTGATATTATTTAAATTTTTAAGTGTTCTTGTAAGAACATTGTTAAATACTAAGTTTGTGAGTTAGCAAAAGCATTTAATCTTAACACAACGCAGAGTAACCTATGAGTTTTTAGACATACGTATGAAGCCTTCGAACCACAATCGAAATATACGCTAAATTCTGTTCAAGTTCAAGAAAATATGCAGAAGCTAACCTGTGAATGAGATTTGAAACAACAGCAAATGGAACTGACTCATACTCAGCCATGAGAGAGAGAATGATGAAGAAGGGTTGAGAATGATGTTGAAAAAGAGGAATGCAATTAATGTGTGAAAACAGTGAGGAAAGGAGCACAAATCTATATAATGAAATGAATGATCTCAAACTAGACCTAACTTTTTCCAACTTTCACCGCGTTTCAAAACTCTAATATAAATGTGGACCACACAATGTTTATCTTTACACGTTTAATTCATTTAAATTATATAATATATTCATTTTTTTATTTGAGTTTTACAACATTTAAATTATATAAGATATTTGAAATTAAACCAAAAAAATAAATATAAACACATAAATGTAAAAAACAGTGCTATATGGACCCAGGAATTAGGAAAGGACCACAAAAGCCAAAAAAAAATGAAATGAATGATGTAAAATAGGCCAATCGTACAACCACGCGTTTTTCAACTTTCACCGATATTTCAAAAGTAGAATAACTATACATCATACACTCTCTTTTTTCTCTGTCATTTTGGACCCACAATGTCTATCTTTACATCGATAACTAGTTTATGAATTTTGCTTTAAGACACCGATTAAGAAATTTAAAAATGTAATATGTTTTTTTTTTTGAGAATTAAAATAGAAATACACTGAAAATCACAATTGATGTGCATTTAACAGTATTTTTTTCATTAAAAAAAAATCTCTTTCAATTTCTTAATAGCATTTTTCTTGGTCAATAAATGTGAATCTAAGTGACAACTAATTGATTTCTATTGAAGTTTATGTAAACATAATTTAATATTTGAATCTGTTAACTTCATGACAAAATTTATCCCTTTTGTTATAACATTGATCAAATTTTTGTACTAAATTTGTCCTGAATTTATCATATTTTAATAAATTATACATATGATATATAATGCAAACCACTTTGAGGACAAAATTGTATATTTCCTTCAAGAGTGTGTTAAAATATTTTTACATTATATGTGTAGTTAAGGTAGATTGAAGAATATATATATTACTTTCAAATAATATATATATTTTTACATTATAATTTTTTTTATAATCCTATCTAACTCAAATAATATTACTTTCAGTTAAAACTTATTAAAAATCAAATGAAAATATTAAATTATTTGTTTTTTATACAATTTAAATAGAATATTAAAAATGACAATAAAAATAGATTATAATTTTTTATATAATATTGTTTAATTTAATTAAAATACATTAATAATGTAAAAGTTATTTATGTTATCATCTAATCATCAATTGACACATTATTAACCATCATTGATTTTTATAATCAACCTTCATGATATAAATAAAAATATATTATACAAGAAGTGAAATATTTATTGAAACTACTCTCCTTCATAATTCGTCAAGTATACATTTCAAGATTAAAATTATTTAACAATGATATGTAATTTATGTAACATCCTAATTTTTAGTGCCCTTGGTTTGCTGAATTTTGACAAAATTGTTATCAAAATTTTAAAAAAAAATTAAATTATTAGGAATTAGTCAAGGTGACTTTAGAGTTTTATATTCATTAGATGATTTGTGATTTTCTGAAATTTTTCTGAAATTTTTAGAAAATACTCAAAATTTGTCTATTTTGCTTGTATACTGATAAAAACTTCAAACTAAATTTGAGCATAGCAAATGAAGTCCAAAAATTCTGAAAATTTTACAAGAGTCTAGTAATGCTATCAAGATCTCGAAAAGTAAATTTTTACAATACAATTTGATAAATTTCAAAATTCTATTTTGCAGCATATTTAATTAGCTGATAATAAATAAATTGTTTTGGGAGCGATTTGAGTAAATTAAAATTTTAGTAATCATCTCATTATTATTGTAAACATTCTACTACCTTGTTTCAAAAAAATTTTCCTATCTATTATATTGTAAAAGTATACATTTTGCAAAAAAATGTAATTCTTAAGTTTTAAAAAAAATAATAGATTAATTATATTTTTACCTTTATAAAGGGACATAGGAGAGAGAAATGCTTAAAAAATTCCCAAAACTTTCTTAAAACTTACGGGCTCTTCTTCTCCCTTTTCTTTTCCAAAAATCATCACATTTCAAGCTAGAAATTGAGGACAAAATCTTAGTTTTCTTGAGGAGCTTCAAGAGGTAAGTTTATTCCCCTCATCCTCCTCTATATTTGTATGGTTTTATTTTTCAAAATGGTGAATTTTCATTTTCTCTCCTTGCTTGGCTTCACATGAGTAGGAATGGGAAGAGTGTTATAGTGCTTTTGTTGTTGTGATTTTACACCTAGAACACTAGAATCATGCTTGAAATGGATTATTAGAAGTGGTTAGGCTAAAAAACCTAGGAACTCAAGTTCGTACGTTTTAGTCCATTGAATTCTGGGACTTGTGTGGACCGAATTAGGAGTCGGTGTCTTCATGAAAGTGGTAGCCCTTTAAATTATCTAAATTTAGCAACTGGTTTCACATCAAACGGATATTTGTAGCTCAAGTTATGCCCATTTTACTATCAGATATTCTAGCTGTCACCTTAAAAGATTACCCTGTTCCATCAGCCACGGATTTTGAATTACTGGGACTGATATGTGTAGAATTGGGACTCGAATCCTTCATAAAGGTTGTAGAAAATTGTATTATTGAAATTTTAAAATTGGTTTCATGCCAATAGCTTATGTGTAGTATAAGATATAGTCAAATTACTAAGGTATGTTCAGAATGTTAGTGTAGTGAGCCCTGTTAGAAAAAGTCTCTTTAAACTGCAAACTGCCATTATTCTATAGGGTGTTTGAATTTTATTCCTTCATAAGATTTGTAGATAAATGAGTCCTTGAAATTTAGAAACTAGTCCCATGTTAAAATGTTAAGTATATCTTGAGTTATGGCAAAAATACTGAACCTTGTGCAACCTGCTCAAAAATTTCCCTGTCATAACTTTGACCAACTTTATTGTACAATCTATCTTGAATTAGACTTTGACCTCTTCATCAATATTGTAGACAATCACGAAAATTCCAAAACACTGCAAGCTCTTGTTCCACAATAATTGTCAGGTCCAACTCCATAACACCTAGCTAGAATCGAACTTGCTCAGCTCAATCATCATAATTAAGCCCATTGAACTTGAATACACCATTGCTCATACCATACATATTTATAAGGACTGAAATATTTAACACATGCTTAAACATTTATGCTTTGAATAAAATTAATGGATTCAGACAACCAACTATCATCAACTATGCATATAAGTTTACCTTTGGGTAATGCCTAAATATAAAATTTATCTATAATGATGCTAAATAAACAACTTTAATTGACAACTAGTCACTCAAATCAATATGCAAGTCATCTTTGGATATACAAACATATTATAAAATGCTTACATGTCTCCTTAATGTCATTAATCATATGCAATGATCTACCTTTGGGTGATCTCCTAGCATTATAATTAATGAGTTAAATTGTTCACCCTTTATGTTACTATGTAACATCAAACAGTTTTGAACAATTTACAATACACAATTAAATGCTTAACCAAACTTTTAAAGCTAGGCCAGTTTGGTGGCTAACAAGCTACCCTTAAAATTAAGCACTGAATTGTGAAGTTTCTATTATGATTATACAATTTAGAATTAATTAACTTGAGAATTTAATCACTTTGGTGAGTAAAATCCACTTTAATGTAATTCTAAAATGATCTATAAATTTTATGAATTATTCCTTATTATGTCATGAAATCACTATGCACGGTTGTATTTTTACTTAATACATGGTCGTGCTTCGTTGAAGCATGACCATGCTCATTTCTGATGCATGCCCCTGCTTCCTAATACATGACCATGCTTATAATTGATGTAAGGCCGTGATTCCATTATGCAAGGCCGTGCTTCATTGAAACATAGTAATTCCTGCCTAACCCTCATTCGGGCTGGTAACCTTCTTCCAGCATGACTTTTGCTATCATCACAGCTGTATTTGATGGTTGCGGCTTTATGATAAATGTTCTTTCCCCCACATATGTCGTATTTGCAATCTCGAGTGCTTGAAATGACATCTAAAGCCTCTTCAATGACGTCAATGTAAGGGGTGGATGAGGGCTTAGTTACTAACAAGTCCTCTTCAGCTGACACAATAACTAACTTGTCATCAATAATAAACTTCAATTTCTAGTGAAGTGTAGAAGGTATAGCTCTTGCACAGTGAATCCATAGTCTACTTAAGAGACAACTATAGGTCAGTGCAATATCCATCACATGGAATGTTACCTCAAAGGCAATAGGTCCAATCATCACTGCTAAAGTTATTTCCTCAATCACTTCTCTCTGAGAGCTATCAAACGCTTTAACCACCATGGTGCTTGGCTTCATGTGTGATCCATCTAATGGTAACTTTGCTAGGGTCATTTTAGCCATTATGTTCAGTGAAGAGACATTTTCAATTAAGACTCTTGCTAAGATATGATCTATACACTTCACAGAAATGTGTAAAGCCTTGTTATGTCCTGCTTCTCCCCACGAGAATTTCGTCATCAGTGAATGTAAGGTAATTGTTAGCAGCGATGTTGCCAACAATACCCTCTAGCTTGTCCACTAAGATATTATGGACAATGTAAGTCTCATTTAGGACTTTCAACAATGCTTTTCATTTTTCTATTTCATCGATCAATCCATGAAAAATTTAAGAGTACTTGAAACTATAAAATTTAACATATAATCAAACAATTTTCATTACAACATAATATATTAAATAAAATACAATTTGAACAACAATAAATATGTAATATAATCAATATCACTTAAATTTATAGATTAAATATTTACAAACCATATGCAAAATACATTAAGGTTTAAATTAAATATTACAAAACCATAACACCCTAAATTTTAATGAGTAGATCATTCCATACTAATGGAGCCTTGACGACACTACTTTTTCTCTTCATTAACTCTTTTCTCTTTCTTATCTGCATCCTTTTTTTTTTTTTTACCTCTTTCTTTTTTCCTTCATTTACATCCTTATTTTTATTGTTTTTCTCTTCTCTCTCACCCTTAATTTTTATTTCACTCTTATCTTTATTTTCTTTCTTGATTATTTTTTCCTACCAAATTATCTCCAGTTCCTCTCTCAATCATTTTACCACTTCTCATAGTGATAGACTTATAATGCTCTTTGGGAATAGTTTGTGTTGACTAAAAAGTGACTTTGTCAATTGACCAATCGGAGTTTTCAAATTTATTATTAAAGCTTTACTTTTCTTTTGATTTGACAAAGACATTTGAATAAATTTATCTAAAGTGTTCTCCAACAGATAATGTAGCTGTCTGCTGAAAGAACATGCCGCTTGCACAGATTTTTTTTTTTCAAGATATGACAATTCTATTGAATTTGTTCATCATCTTTCTAAAAATAAAATCTTTGATATGGTTTACATGGCTGTGAATGCTACCTATATCATTTTTTTTTTCAAAGTGAAACAACTTATCCCAACTAAAATATAATTATTTCATTTACCCAGCAATCATTAATTTATAATGACAATGTTAGTTCAGTTGACATGAATAACTTTTAACTTTTAGCTGGTACATGCCAATAGTAACTATTAAGTCCTTTGAAGATCAAATGCAAAATAACAATGTTGTCCATGTGACACTAATATTTGTCGTCAAAACTATATTATAACGTGATATAAATTTCTAGAATAGTTTAGAAAAATATTAGAAACAATATAGGAAAAATAATTTTTATCTTTTAGTTACAAAATAATTTTAGAAGTTATAGTTCTCAAATATAAATATTATAATATTAAACTACCTAAATATATAATAGTAAAAGATGTCTATAAATGAACATGCTATTACATTGTAAATGCTAAGAAATAAGCAAACTATCACTTCTTCATATCTTAAGTTTTTTACTCAAATTTTTTCAACTATCACTTTTAACTATTTCAGTTAACATATTTCAACGATCTTCACTAATATTAAAAAACCTTCAACATCATCAAATTTTTCATTGAACAAATTTGATTGAAAATAAGTAATACAAGAGAGGTAACCTTTAGTAAGAATGAAAATGGATATCTCGTCTGCATTTCATAGAAATGGAGATCAGTGTTCATGTCCACCAAACCCACCCTTTGTGGTTTGTAGTTTTAGTGTTTAAGGAAAAAACTAATGGTTGAGGCATTGGATTCTATAATCGATATCTCTACCAGGCTTTATATTTTATTTGACAACGCAAAATAATTTTTTAATTCATAAGATCAACAGCAAAGGAGTAAAATGGACCCGTTTCTTCTTCTTTTTTCAACAAATGTACAAATTTTTCAATATTTTTTATATACTATCCAGGCTTTATTCTTCTAGTAAATTTTGAACCCATTAAAACCTGTTCCATGTAAGACAGCTTTATTGATTGGGAAATTCATCTGCAGAGTCCCTATGATGTGAAGAATACTCAAAGTTGACATCAGCATGAAATCATATCGATCTCGATTTCAAAGGTTCTCATCTTTCTTATCATGTTATATTAACATAAGTTGAGTGCTTATATAGTCTCCTGTTATTCGAACTACAACTTCAAATTGTTCCATTGGGATGGAATGGTGGACAGCGAGTCAAAAACGAAGAACCTCTGAAAGTTGATATTACTGGTTTTGGGTTGCATCTATGTACACTTGTTCATGCTCAAGTGAATGGTAACTAGTATTGTCATCACCCAGAAAACATAATCATTTATTGGTTCAGATTTATTTTCATTAATTTTTTCAGCACTAACAAAATCTCTCTAGATTTGTGGAGTGGAAGGTGTGGCTGGCCGAAGGCAGAGCAAGAATTAGTAGTTATGATGGTCAGAAACAAATGAATTAGTAGGGAATATCAAGTGCTTTTTTGAATTTCACAAACATATTTGTGAAAGAAACAATTGAGTACATAACTAGCATTCATTTATGGATTCTAAGCATTAAAAAACAAGGCATGCCATCGTAAACAACATCTATACCACAATAAAAAGGATATTTCCCTATTTCTTACCTATGTTTTTCTTATTTAAAACAGGTCTAGTACTTCAATTGAAATGAATGAAGAAAATTGTCACAGGCCCTTGCATAAAACTAATTTAAATTTATTTTATTTGTTTAAAACTAATCTATTTCATTTTTTTTTCTAAAATTAGTTTAAAACTAATTTTAAAATTTGAATTTCTTTAAAAGCAGTTTTAAATTTGAATATAATTAAATTACCTTTGGGTATTTACTTGGTCTGTTATAACTGTTATATATGTAATTAATTTTTCTAATTTTATATTATTTTTATTATGTTTTTATTTATAAATTTATTTTTTTAAATATGTTTCGATGAATTAGAAAATTATTAATGTAGTTTTCTTGAAAAATTATTTGAAAACATCAATCAATATTCTTAATATTTTGAAATGTATGGTAATTTAAATTTAAATATAGTTTTATTTATTTATTTTTATGACTTTAGAGAAATTTTTTGATTTATGTGTATAGAAATTATCCTTTTACGAAATAAAAAAGAGACGAGTAAAAGGTATGACTTCAATTTAAACTTCTTTTGTATTTCTAAATGCTTCTTCAATAGTTGTCTTCTAGTGAAAGTGGAGAGAAAGCACGGCACCACCAGATGCCTCTGCAATGTCCTTTTGTAATGTAACAAATTTTATTAATAAGATGCACCTCATTTGTTAGTTTATGTACTCCTAAAAAATAATATATATGTATTTACCATTTTCAAAACAAACCAATTTTGATTGATAAAATCCAGATTTATTAAAGGAGATCTAGTCTAAATCCAGATAAAAAAATAAAGTAAGTCTAAATATCTAGTTTATTTTTTAAAAAATTTAGATTTTAAACTAGTGTAGTTTTGATTATGGATTGAACCTCTAAATCTAATTTTTTGCTCAACCCTAGTAAAGAGAGTATGAGAGAATCATTCATACTGTGATTATTATATACCAGTCTCCCTGGCCAGGCCCATAAACTCTTAAATCTCAATAACCTAATGCTAACTCTTACCATCAGCAATAACTCCTCACAGTATGTAATACTTCTTTAAAATCATGGTTATTAGTTGTATCTGTCTTGTTACTCCATCTCTAATGGTTCATGTGATTGCTAATAGGTCTAGTTCATGAAGGTTTCTTATTTTCTTTGAGGAAGTCCATAATTTTTATGTTACAAGCTTGCAATTTTTTTTTTATTGTGAATTATTTGAAATGTGTTTAGACATAATGGTTTTAATTTTTTGAGTGGTCTATTTAAGTTATGATTTTTTTGTACTTGATCTTTTGTTAAAGTTTCTTATCCTTACAGGGAATTGAAAATTTACAAATCTTATCTAAAGGTACTTAATCTTTTGCTTAGAGATGACTAATTTTTGTGTAAATAAAAGCAGTCTCTTGTTGGTCAAATGCAACTGTTGCCAGGGCATTAATATTATAAGGAAAAAATTAGTCAATCATATCTTTCATTTAGGCTACGTAAACTTTCCGAGTGGTTGTGTGACTAAGTGGTTCATATGTGGGATGGGATGAGCATAGTTGGAATTTCTAGATACCCATTATCAATGTAATGTGCTTTAATAGTCTTAAGGAAGGGTAAAGGCGTTAAACATATTTTGAAATTAATAAAAAACCATATCCATTGAAAAGCATGGGGTTTGGATTTTAATGGGTTGGAGGGTTTTACAGTCTCGTCCATCCTGCTTCTCCAGGACGAATAATTTTTATCAACACAAGTTTTCTAATATCATCCCCTCAAGTCCATTGATTCATGTAATACTTTTGCTACATATAACTGTAACCCAGATTTTGAATGCTTGAGTAGAGGTGATTTTCCGTCAAATAGTAATAAAATGGAACACAAATATTGTTTCCAATTACCAAAAGATCATGTTTTAATTGTTTGAACTTAAATAATAAATATAAAAATAAAGAGAAAATAATAAAGAGAAATCAAAATGGTAAATAGAAAACAATGTAACTTCTAACAAGAAATCCGAGATGAACTTAGGGCTTGTAGTTTCACCTTTACATTTCTTTATGTTCACTTTTAGTTTAATTCTAATATCAATTTCTCTATGATCGTGAACTACTCATGCAAAAATTATTAATAATTAATGGTCATGCAATGTTCATATTCATTTTCTAAAACTATTATCGTCAATGGTCATTGTCAGATCACTGTAATTATATATGTATTTATTATTCCAATTGAATTGTGTTGTGTATGCTTAAAGTGTATAAATTGTTCATATGTCGGAATGTGAAGGTAAAAGTTGTATGATTGCCGAGTAAGGAGCAATATATTCTCAAGTGTTGTGTTATGATGTTGTTGAGTATGATGTGCAGAGCGGGTTAGAGATTAGTTGTTAAGCGAGTTGTACATGAGATAAACTAGGGAGGATGATCGAGAATTAATATAAGCTCATATGAGAGAGAGATTGAGAGTTTTGTGTGTAGGGTGTCTCACTCAAACGAGGGTAGTTTCGCTCAAGCGAGAATAGACCGTACAGGATTAGGCATTCTAGAGCGTTTTCGTTCAAGCGAGAGCAAATAAGACTACCGCAACTGTTCCCTTGCCCAGGTGAGAAAGGATCTCGCTTAGGCAAGAGGTGACCTGGCTCAGGCGAGAGGTGACCTGGCTCAAGCGAGAGGTGATCTCGCTCAGGCGAGAGGTGCTTGCTCAGGCGAGGAGTCACAAGAAAAACGGGTAGCTCTCTGGATCCAATCTCGGTCAGGCGAGAATGCTGCTCTCCCAGGCGAAATTCAACTTGCTCAAGCAAGGTGTTTCTTGCTCAAGCGAGAATAACAAAAATCTGGGAGGTTCCATTGTCTGGCTTTCTCGACTAGGCGAGAGAAGAGCTCGCTCAAATGAGAGTGCGCGGGCCTAAAGGGGTATTTAAGGAATTTCAGTGCCCAAAAACTTCATTTCTCAGCAGACAGCTTCTTGCTCTCATTTTCTCTCAGTTCTCTCATCATCTCACCTTAGAGAAACTTTTTTAAGGCTGAATTTCTTTCTGATCCAAGTGGGAACTGCTGCTTAGTGTGGATCTAGGTGAGATCTCGAGACCTTAATCTTTAACTATGGGTTTTATTTCTTGGATTCCTCTTCTCTAAAGTCTCAACCTCTTGATAGTGAGTAAATCTATAACCGTGAGTGTTGTTTCTTTCATTGAGGACCCACGTGAAGTTTGATATGAGGAAAAACTAATTCTAAACTGCAAAAAGGTGTTGCTGCTTAGGCTTCTCCATATATCTACTAATAATACCTACGGTGTACATTACGTAACATGCATCAAACTTCCGACAAGTTGCTTGAATATCATACTGTTTACAAAACAGCTTCCCCACCTGGATACTTGACCAATCTTGTATTTTGTCCCATTGGTGTGGGATTGCAACCAATCATAAAAAACCTGTTCCTTGAGCTTGCCATGTAAAAAAGTTGATTTGACATTAAGTTAATAGATTGGCCAATAATTTTAAGTTGCCAATACAATCACCATCCTGACGTATCTAGTCTTGCTACCGGTGCAAAGACTTTACTGTAGTCAACTTCATACTCTTGCTTATATCCTTTCACTACAAAGTCAGCTTTGTATTTATCCACTTTTCCATTGGATTTGACTTTAGTTTGTAAACTTATTTTACTCCAATAATAGCCTTTTCTCCTTAAAGAAAGTCAACAGTTCCTACGTTATATTGTCCTCAATGGCTTTTATTTCTTCCACCATGCTTTTCTCTATTTTTCTTTCTTCACAATATCTTCAAATAAAATTGGATCACAATCGACAAACAAAGCAAATTGTGGGATATGTTCAAGGTCTGCATTAAGAACACCCATCACTTCATAATCCAGCATCCAAATGTGTCTTCTCCAGTTGCGCTGGGCCTTGAAGAGTCTCTAGTTTCTTGCTGCACTTCTTGTTGAATTTTCAGCAGGACTAGTAGCTATCTCACAACTTCATCATTGAGAACAACTTTGGACTTCAGCATTTCCCTTGGTGAATCCCATAGCATAAATTCATTTTTATTAAACAACACGTCTCTGCTAATAATCAACTTCTTGGTCAAAGGATTATAAAGCTTGTAAGCTTTGGGTTCTCTACTTATCCCTAGAAAAACACACTTCACCCTCTCGTCTTCTAGTTTGGTTTGGACTCCTATTCAGCACATGATTGCTCCATGCAATAGCTTCTAGCCAAAATGCTTTTCATAGACCAAATTTCTTCAATATGTTTCTCACCATATTAAGTAATGTTCTATTTTTCCTCTCCATAACTCTATTCTGTTAAGAAGTATAAGGGTTGTAAGCTGCCTCTTGATCCCATTTTCTTGACAAAATTTTATGAATTTTGAAGAGTTAAACTTTCCCCCTCAATCAGATTGTAGCATCTTAATAGAGTTGTCGACTTCCGTTTCAACTAGCATCTTGAATCGCTTGAATGCCTCAAACGCTTTTGATTTATTCTGCTAAAAATAGCATTAGGTTTTTCGGCTAAAATCGTCAATAAATGTTATAAGGTATTGTTTACCTTCATTGGATGTAGGACTAACTATCCCACCAATGTCTGTGTGAACCAATTCTAGCACACACAAAACCCTCAAGTTTTCCCTTTAGGAAATGCGTCTCTATGTTGTTTACTAAGAATGCATTTTTCACAAACTCTTGAAGGCAACTAAAATTTAAGAAGCCCTCTAACCATCTTTTTTTTTTTTGTAGTTGCTACAAACCTCCAAAGTATAAGTGGCCATATCAATTGTGCCAAAGCCAAGCCATGTACTTTTGTTTTATTGCCAAGCAATTAGGCTTTAAATTTTGCAAGTAAATAGGAAACATCCTATTGCTGGTCATTTTTGCTAATAAAATCAGTCCCAACTCATCATCTTTTACCTGACATACTCTATTTCTTATTAAAATTCTATAGCCCTTCTCTTGTAATTGTCCAATGCTTAACAAGTTAGTTTTCAAATTAGGCACATATAAAACATTTAAGAAAGGTTGTACTTGTCCTGATTTTGTTTGAATGCTAACTTTATCTCTTCCTTAAACTTTAACAGTTGAATGATCACCAAACTTTACAGTGTCACTAAAAGATTCATCAAGCTCAGTGAAAGCCTCCTTGTCCTCTGACATTTGATTATTGCAACCAGTATCTAAATACCACAAGTTCTTGATAATTTTTTTCTTCGATATAACACACCATCAACAAAGAGATCTCGCCTTCCTTTTCTTCTTGCTTGGCGTAATTAGATTTGTAACATCCATATTTCTCCCCTTTCAGCTTCTGCGCGTGGAGCATAGCCTTGCATGGATGTATGCACCGTGCTAGTTACATTGTCATGGTCAATGTAATGTGCTTTAATAGTCTCAAGGCATAAAACATATTTTGAAATTACTAAAAAAGCATAACCATTGAAAATCATGGAGGTTGGATTTCAGTGGGTTGGAGGATTTTCCGGTCCGGTCTATCTTGCTCCTCTACATGAATACTTTTGAATCAAAACAAGTTTTCTAATATCATCCCTCTCAATGTGATTTTCCGGTCCGGTCTATCTTGCTCCTCTACATATAACTATAACACAGATTATGAATGCTTGGGTAGATGTGATTTCCGAAGCAATCAATGAGCTAGTTTTATAGTAATAGTGTACTTTTGCTTCTGTGTGTCTTCTGTTAAACAATGCAGTTACTGACTGAGCTTGTGTATGGTGTTTATATTTCTCATTTGATCTGTAAAATAGAATTTGATTTAATATTTAAAATCTAGATTCCTTTAATAGTGACATGGATGGAAAAGAATTAATAACTTTGCAATGCTGTCCAACTTAGTAATTGAAATATATAAAACATTACCATTTTTACATAAACTGTTTCTCATTGCATATTTTTGCTGTAAAATAACTTCAATGCCCCTAGAGGTGTGTGATGTATATTTAATGTTCATTACGAACTACAATTGAATGCTTTCCTTCTCCACCAAACTTTTCTTCAAATCAAGGAATCCAACCTGACTTACAGAAGATGAGAATAGAAGTTGGTGCTCCACTGTGTCCTCCAAAGAATCAAACTCTGTTAGATTCATTGATGCCTGCTTTTACTTCTGCTGACTCAGAGCCTGGAAGTAGTTAAGCACCTGTGGACAAGGATATTGTTCTTCCAGTAGGAGGAGTCAGCTCTCTTTGTATGCAGATCTACTGTGTATTTTGCAATCAAGAGGAATCATCGTTTCAAATGGGAAAATCTTAATTTCCAGGGTATCAAATCTCATTTTTGTTTGAATAAGTCTACTAGTACATCACTTTGTTTTGTGCATATTTCACTTGTAATGTGTTATTGTGACTTTGAAAAATGTTAGTAAAACACTCTTAAACAAACTTCTTCAAAAACACCAATATTGGTTAAATTTTTTTGAGACTATCACTTCCTACTTAACAAGTCTCGGTTGTAACTTTGTAATTCTCAATAAATTTCAACTGATGATAGGAGTGTATTTGGAAAGGTCTATGCATAGACATAGAATAGCATACAGTAGTACCAATTTAGGTGTATAAGAGGTGATAAACAATGGTTTTATCATATTAATAGTGCAATTGAAATTGACTAGGTTGGCTTGTAAATAGAGAACTAACTCTAAATTGCAAAAAAGTGAAAAAAAAAATATCAGAAAGAATTACAAGCTCAAAGATAAAAAACCTATGAAGAACAGTAATAGACTTTTTATAGTAGAGAATTACAGCTATAGATCAAATTTAATGTAAAATACACAATGATAGACGGTAAGCACATCAATGCTCTCTCAAAAGCTAGGTATATGTTAGACAGCATGATAAACAAAACTTGAGCACGTAGACAAAATTTCTTAATACACAAATCTTCTTGAAGTGGTATTTTGCAAATAAAAAAATATATTATTTTATGCCATAAATAATTGAACTTCTAATACAATTTTTATAATTAATTTTAATTTGAAAAATACTCTTTAAGTTAATCTTATTAATATAATATAATAATTATTATTAATAACAATATTTATTTATAAATTTTATTTATATTTTAATTTATATTTAAAAATTATACCTTTTTTTAATAATATTAGTGCAAAGCAAAAAACTTATTAGCATTAAATATATGATTGTTAATATCCTCCGATATTGTTTTTCTTTGAAACAAATGAACACTACATCAAAAACTAGTTAAAAGTATTTTACTAGCAAAGGAAATAGGCGCAGTAGTTGCTAAGTTACGCGGCGTTTACACTGAAACGAAAAAAACACTTTCTGATAGAAAAGGGCATCAGTGCCTTTACGATCACTAACCACGAAGGATAATTCGTGGGATGTGTGCGATTTGGCGACTAACAGCACTTGTCTCTGTTCTGCATTCTTTGAGTAAGAGGAAACAGCTCTCGACTTCAAAGATCATTAAGTTGGTAAGACGGCTTATTCCTTCGGGTAGAGATGCGAAATTTCGGCAGAATGAGATTTTGATATGTTGAAGGGATGAGAGGTTGCAAATCCAATCTGGCAAAGCATTTAGCCTTTCACATCTATATAATGTAATTTGTTGCAGAGACGGAAGGCAGTTGGTGTCGTCCTTAAACCCAGTTTCAAATTCCTCTAGTCTTTCACTTTCACAGAATTGAATTTCAAGAGACTCGAGAGATGTCAGATTTTGCATCCAACCCTTTGGTAAATTCATAGGATCAGAAATCGTCAATTGTTTAAGCATGGAAAGAGGAGCAGAGGAAGATGAATCAGCTGAACATGTTGACGCTGTTGTGTTTAGTGTTGCTATTAATGGCTCCACCACAGTGCCCCATCTCAAATACAAATCCTTAACGTTTGGAAAAGTAGGTATGCAAGTCAACTTTGGACAGTCAATGACATCCAGTCGAGAAAGGTGAGGAAATGAAAAAGGTAAGGAGATATCATGTGAAGTTGTAGAATCATTGACATCATCTCCTCGCCTCTGCCATCCCTTGAGATTTGGACAACCATATGCTGTGAGGCTCTCCAAAGAGGGGAAGAAGGTCACTGCAAAACCATCTTCACAAAGATATATGTATTCCAATTTATGAAGATGGTCTATGTGAAGGGACTTCAGAGATGGGAGATGTTCCAAAGCTGGGAGACAGCGACACTTATGAAACCCATACAAAGTGATGTGAACAACATTTGTGAGGAGAGAAAGCCAGTTTGGGAAAAGCACGCCTGGGTAACCCGAAACCCCCAATTGCTTGAGATTATGGTGTGGCTGAAGGTTTTCTAACAATTGTAAGCTGTCATTGTCACCGACGTATACCTCGGGCCAACTTAGAGACAAGTATTGAAGAAATTTTTTTTCTTTTAAATTTACATCCTGTGATTCTAGAGCCACGTTTCTCACGCGATCCAGATGAATAATTCTTAATTTTCCCCTTAGGTTTAAGTCTTTCAATTCATTTAGTGTGGTTTTTGGGCTACCTCCCACAACAAAGGTCGATAAGAATTGCAGCGAGGACAATTTTCCCACACCAACTGCCATCCCAGGGGAGTAGAGATCACCAATATCAAGATATCTTAAATGCTTCAATTTTCCAATTGAATCAATCAAATTGCAAAAAGAAAACGATATCTTCAAGACGCGCAAGTGTTTGAAATTAGCAACAGACAATTCCTCCCTGTTGTAAGACCACAAAATCACAGTTCGCAGCCTGCCCAGCCTGCTCGGATCTAATGATTTCAACAAATGAATGGCCTTAGATTCCAAAGATATGTGTATGGCATTACCTTCAATTTTCTCCGCCTTACTATCCAAGTAACAGCAATCATTGCCAGCAACAAGCATCGCAAGATCATGCATTAAATCATGCATTTTGAAACTTTTGATCTCACCGTGTTTATCACTTTCTGCTTCTTGAAAAAATGAGTTCATCAAAAACATCTTTACAAATTGGTTACCAACATCTTCCATGCGCTGTTTTTCAGTTGAACATTGAAGGTAACCCTGTGCCATCCATAGCTGAATCAACTCATCCTTTGGAATTTCTGAATCCTTGGGATATAAAGAGCAATAAGCAAAACATTGTCTCATCTCTGGCGACAAGTTTTGGTAACTGAGTTTTAGAATTGGCATGATACTAATTTGCTCCTCACATACTTTCCAGAAGTCACCACTTAAGACATTCTGCCAATCACTTACTTCATCTTGTCCTCGTAACAGGCCTCCCAGTGTTTTAACGGCAAGTGGAACCCCTTTGCATTTTTTGGCTATTTCTTTCCCCACTGATTCTAAATTTTGATTCACCCCTTTGTAATCATCTTCAAATGCAATGTTCCTCAACAAACTCCAAGATTCTTCATCGGTCAAACCTTTCAAAGGATAGGAAGTGCTGGCAGTCATTGTCTTTGCTACATTTTCATTTCTAGTTGTCACTAAAATCTTGCTATCTCGAGCGCCACACATCAAGTACTTTCTCAATTCAGCCCATTTGTCATAACTCTCATTCCAAATGTCATCTAGGACCAACAAATATTTCTTACCACTTAAATTCTTATGAAGCTCTCTCTGCAACTTCTCTAGTGATTGGTCTTGTCTTTGGCTATCAGTAATTATTGAATCTAATATTTTCATCAGAATAGTTTTCACATCAAAGTTATCAGAGACACACACCCACATTTGCATTTCAAAAAAATTCTGCACTTCCAAGTCATTATACACCAATTGTGCAAGAGCTGTCTTTCCCAACCCACCAAGGCCAACAATGGCAATCAAAGAAACTTTTTGGTTTTCATGAGGCTTTCTCAACAGACTAATGATCTCCTTTTTACTATCATCTCTTCCAATGATATCAGACTCAAACACAAAAGAACATGTTTCCCTCCATCCACCATCAGTTTGCTTAACCAGCATAGAACTTGGGATTAAATTCAATTTATCCATGTCTTCTACTACACAATTAAACCTTTCTCGTATTTTTATAATTTCAACCGGCATTTCATTGTATAGAGGAATTTGATTTGAAGATGAAATGGAAAGAAGTACCTTGTTCACTTCTTTTCCTTCGGCTGCACCCAATTTGTCACTCCTAAATTGGAAAGCAAGGTCATCTAAGAAGTCATCTGCAGCATGAAGTACTTCTTTGAAGTCAGATATCCAATTACGCACACGAAATTGTTCTTGTTTGTGGTCAGCATCAAGGAGCACATCATTGATAGATCCAATTGTCTTCTTAAGCGCTTCCAACTCTTCCATCACACCATACTCCTGTCCAAATTCAAGAAATTCTGCGGAAGCTAACCTGTGAATAAGATTTGATGCAACAGCAAATGGCACTGACTCAAACTTAGCCATCAGTGAAAGAGAATAATGAAGAAGGGTTGATATTGATACTCAAAGAGAGGAATGCAATTATTGTGTAAAAACAGTGAGCAAAGGAGCACAAATCTATGTAATGAACGAATACGGTAAAGTAGGCCAAACTCATCCACACAGTATCTATGTTATATTATTTTGTATAACACAATATCTATCTTTACACGTTTAATTCATTTTTTTCTTTTTTTGCTAATCACGTTGAATTCATTTAAATTATAAAAGATATCAATTTTTTATTTTATTTTTAGAACATATATGTCAATCATAGTTACTAAACCACACCTAATTCAACTAGAATACTACGTTGGAATCACTTATTCGACCTATCAATGAAATTAATAACAAAAAAGAATAAAAATTCAATATAAACACGTAATTATAATCGCGAATCCAAATATATATAATTTTCTTAGTTTCATATAAAATAAAATTACAGTAAATTCAAAATATTAGTATATCGTCAAAGTTTTATATAAAATTATTTAAAATATTATTATAAAATTTGAAGTCTTAAATAGGTTATTGTACAAGGTATAATAGATTATTTTCTTAAATTTAAGTTTGACTTATTTAATTAATTAAATTTTTTAAAAATTATAAATTAAATTTATTAAATTCTTAAAAAAAGTTAAGTCGTAAGTTTTAATCCAACATTTTAGCCTATTTTTATCTTTAATAGTTAAATTAATCTTCAAAACATAAATAATATAAATGATTTTATCCTTTTATTTCACATTTTTAGTGTACTAAGAAAAATGTGATGGCACTCAATTTTTAAAAGACTGATTTTAAAATTAAAATTTAAAAATATAGTTCTAATTAGTCTATGGGTCTTACTTTAGGACAAAATAGAAAAAGAGAATTTTTTGTTGAAAATCGAAGTAAAAATACACTTAAAAAGTATAATTAATT
Organism: Abrus pulchellus subsp. cantoniensis; assembly: GCA_024086825.1. Taxonomy (NCBI): domain Eukaryota; kingdom Viridiplantae; phylum Streptophyta; class Magnoliopsida; order Fabales; family Fabaceae; genus Abrus; species Abrus pulchellus. The sequence continues at coordinate 22,983,015 of CM044056.1, forward strand.
AATGTGCATTTAATAGTTTTTTTAATAAAAAAAATCCTTTTCAATTTCTGAATAGCATTTTCCTTGGTCTATAAAAGTGAATCTAATTGAGAATTTCTATTGATTTCTGTGAAAGTTTTCATGAGCACATGATTTAATCTTTGAATCTGTTGACTTGGTGACAACTTAATCTTTTTGTTTTAACAGTGATCAAATTTGTGTACTAAATTTGTCATGATGTTATCAAATCGAGGGAATAAATTATATACTCTGAAGACGAAATTGTATATTTACTTCAAGATCGTGTTTGAAAAATTAGCAAAAATAATTTATGTAAAAGCTAAAAGATAATAATATAGCTGATTAAATTAAAATTATTTAATAAAATTTGGTGTTGAGATAAAAGGATACATTTAATTACTTGATTATAACTTGAAATATGGTAACTATATATATATATATATATATATATATATATATATATATATATAACTTTTAAAATTTTAACTTATTTCAGATGATTTATCATCTTTAAAATTAGAACTCACCAATACATAGTATAAATAGTGATAATAATAATAATAATGATAATTTGCAATCGTTTGGTTTTATTTTCAAAGTGCCTTTCTCCCTCAAAGTACTTCAAACAAAAGAAGGAATGTTTTTAAAATTTAACTATGTAAAATAATTTTTATGATGACCAGTAGTCTATCAACTTGATCATTCTTGAAAAAATAATTTTTAGAAATTATGTTTTTAATAAGTTATTTTGATTCTTTATATTAAAAATAAGTTATTCAAATCACTTTTAAAATTTACATGTATTGCTACAATGTTTTTTCATTTTATAAGATTTTGATGTCGTAATTATTCAAAAATTAAACATAAATTAAATTTTTTACACATTAATTATGAGCAAATTTTACTCTTTTTTACCCCTTAAAAGCCAATTACATAAAATTAGCTCTTTATATTTTTTATAAATATAAATTGTAATATAAAATATTTATGAATAATATTTTCTACAAATAAAATAATATTATTTAAAAGATATTTTAATTCAAAATCAAAGAAAAACCTAAAATTTAAAAATATGGTCAAATATTTTGTTCTTCTGTTTAAACTAATATTATAATATTTAATTATATTTTTATATTATCTGCATTTATAAAAATATAAAATTAAAATACAATAGTTAGTATAAAATTATAAAAGTGATAAAATAATATTATACAACTATAAAACGAAATGATAAAATTACAAAATATGAGTAACATGTTACTGTAATAATTAAAAACATTAAAACCACAAAAAAAAATTTAAATTCATAAGTTATGATAAATTACTGATACAAAAACTAAAAATATAATGAAAAATAAGTTCTCTTGATACAGAATAATAATATCTACTGCTATTAATATTAAAATAAGTACAGTATTATTAATAATTTTTTAATAATACGAAAATTAAAATTTTCATATTATATCTATTTATGTTATAATATTAAAATATTATAATTTCTGATTTCTGTCTTGCATTACAATATTTAACTGTTACTTGATTTGTCTAAATATCAATCTTTTTTATTATTTATCATGTTTCTAAAATGTCTACATTTGTATTTAATTTTATAATTATTTTATTAATTTTAAATTTTTAAAAGAATCATACAAAAGAATATTTGCTTTTATGAATTAAATATAAACTCCCTAATAACTATTAATATTTATTTGACATAAAAATATTAATTACTTTAAATAAAACATCAATATAATATGTTTTTATAGTATTCTATATCTGTTGAAAAATTATTAATAAATTTTATATTATTTTATTAATTTTTCAAAAAACTGAACAAGCTTAATATATATTTTTATAAAATAATAAACACTTGTTATAAAAGTTTTAAAAAGTTTGTCTAAGCAGCAAGCAATGAAACAAAACTAAAAAATATTTCACAATTGATAAAATTAAAAGAAATTATTTAAAAGAGGTTAATGCAACATACGCATCTTTTAAGATATAAAATTAAAATTTACTCTTAATAAAATGATTATGATCATGACATTTTCTATTCTAATAAAATAATTTTTAAATAATATATTAATAGATAAAAGATAACATATTTTTATTAGAATTTTAGGTATTATATTTTTTAATTTAAGATCGGATTTTATTGGAGAAAAAACATTGATGCTAAAATTTTAGACGATCTATCGTTGTTTTACATATTAAGCGATTACATTATTTTTGCTAAAAATTAATATAATTATTATTTGTTTTGGTTTCAATTAAAATATAATTACTAGAATAGTAGAAATTACAAAATAAAGAATCGGTAAAAAACTTTAAAAACTAATTATTTTAAAAAATAAAAAGTTAAGAGAAATCTAAAATAAACAGAGATTAGAACAATAAAACAAAATACATGATTAACAGTGTCTTTGGTACTGAGTTTATGAGTTAGCAAACGCAGTTAAACTTAACACAACTCAGAGTAACCTATGTAAGTTGTTAAACATACGTACGAAGCCTTCGAACAAGAATAGAAATATACGATAAATTGTGTTAAAATTCAAGAAAACATGGGGAAGCTAACCTGTGAATGAGATTTGAAGCAACAGCAAATGGAACTGACTCAAACTTGGCCATCAATGAAAGAGAACGATGAAGAAGAAGAAGAGTTGATATTGATATTCAAAGAGAGGAATGCAATTAATGTGCAGAAACAGGGAGGAAAGGAGCACAGATCTATATAATGAAATGAACACTGTGAAGCAGGTCACTCTTTATTCACACTTTTTCAAAAGTAAAGAGTAGCTTTTGGTAAAGAAACAGTGCTGTATGGACCCAGGGATTAGGAAAGGTGCACAACAGACAAAAAACGAAATGAATGATCGTGCCAATCTTCATCCACACGTATTTTCAACTTTCACCGATGTTTCAGATTTTTATTTTTATTTTTTAAATCTATTTTACTTGCTATCTCTATCTATCTTTATAAATAACTATAAATTTAAATATATTTTTAGTCTTTATATTTTAATAAATTTTGATTTTGATTTTTTATTTTAATTCTTATATTTTAGTAAATTTTGTTTAATTCTTTCTGGCTATCGTAGAGAATTGAAAACTTGAATGTGAAAATATCTTAATGAACTAAATAAATAATAAGTATTAAAATAAAAAAATTGTTAAAATATAAAGACTAAAAATATATTTAAACCATAATTAAGCCTGATAAAAAAATTGTTAAAATATAAAGACTAAAAATATATTTCTGTGAAAATATCTTATTTTATTTTTTCTTTTTTACTCGTTTTTAAGAATGATGTAACCCTGATAAAAAAAATAGGTAAAAAAAAAAAACATTGAGCCAAGATGTTTTATATTTATTTATTTTTCTTGTTTCTCTTATTTATTTATTCCCTAATTTATTTGTTCATTTATTTGTGTAATATTTTAATTATTTTACTATTTTAATTTATTTCAAAGAGGTCATTTTTAAAATTATTATAAATTTTTACAATTGACTTTAGGCCAGCATCTTAAGATGGATGTATTAGGTGTGTTGTAGGATTAAGTTTCCACCATTCCTCTAAAATAAATCAACTCTTAAATTCAATACAGTTTTCGTGGACCATTTTATTTTTAAAATATTTTTTTAATTTTTCTCACTTTTAATAAAATTAAAAGTTTCTCCATTTTTGTAAACATAATTATTTTAAGTGTTTCGCCTCAGTTGTAATTTCCATTGCGATATAATTACATTTTTTTAAATGCACCAATATACAACAATTTTTTATGTTGTAGTTTTTTTTGTAATACACTTGTCATGTTTTACAATTTTATTAAAATAGAGTTTATGTATGTAATATAATAATTATTTAAAGTTATACTGATAATTTGTAATCAATCAATAATATTAAAAATTTTATACCCACATTATATCAAAATTTATTAAACTATTTTTTATTCACGTTGTAATACATAATTTAAAATTACAATTATTATAATTGATTATAGTTTTCTTAAAGGAAAGCATGTAGGTTACGGGAAGTAAAGAAAAATATTCTAATCTAGTCTCTAAATGTGTAAGATTTATTTTTATATTTGATTTAACAAAATTTTTATTTTAAGAAATATTTGCAAAAAGCTTCTAAAAGTAATTTATAACACTTAAAATAAGTTTTCCTAACAAAGAGAGGGAATGGAGTTAGTGTCGTCCTGTATGAAATTCCTCAAGTGTTTCTCTTACACAGAACTGAATTTGAGGAGACTCGAGAGAAGTTAAATTTTGCATACAACCCTTTGTAAATTCATAGGATCATAGTGTTATAAGAAATCTGAAACAGTAATATACTAAATGTAATTGCAAGAAAATCAGAGTCCGTGACTATCAAAGTAATAAGAATTGTACAACAAAAAAAATGTAATAACAAGATACACTTTTAAAACTAATTGAAAGTTGACTATCAATCATCAACCAGTTTCACAGTATCCGCCTGACTAAGAAAGATTAGAAAGAGAGGAGCAGAATGAGAATATTGCAAAAGAAGAATATTCAGAATGCAGAGAGATATTCATACCACAAGCATTGTTTTCTCTTACTCCACGTATCCTTTTAATATAACATTCCTCTTTTTGATTTGCAAACTTTTCCTTGTATCCCTATTCTCCGCATCGTTTGCCATGTGTCCTTCTTAATTAACTAACTCCACGTCATTACTCTTGCCTAGAAGTATTTCTCACCTCTTGTCCATTTGCTCTTGCCCATATGTTACAATACCTTTCCTATCAAAAGCAACCTTGTCCACAAGGTTGAAATGAGAATAAGACTTGTGAATCTCATCTATATCTTCCCATGTAGCTTCACTGGAATTAGTCGCATCCCACCGAATGAGAACTTGAGGAACCTGTTGAGAATTCCGCATTAAAATGCAAGTCTACAAAGGTTAGAGCATCGGGCCAAACTCTGTTATGGTCAAAGGTAATGGTAAGTATTGCTAGAAATGATCTCCTTGAAACTTTTTTAGTAAGGAAATGTGAAAGACAGGATGAATTTGAGCACTATCTGGTAATTTTAGTTTATATGCCACTAAACCAATGTGAGCAATGACTTCAAAGGGCCCAAAATATTTCATGCCAAGCTTATGGTTCTTTCTTAGAGGAACAGGATGTTGTCGATATTGTTGAAGTTTAACCAATGTAAGGTCACCAATATTCAATTTGAACTCTCTCCTCTTACGATCAGCTTGTTGTTTCATATAATTTTGCATTTTAGCCAAATTCAGCTTCAACTGCTGTAATAGTCCATCTCGTGCTCTTAAGGTCTCTTGCACCGAAATTGGATCTCTAGCATGATTCTCATAACGTGTGATTGAAGGTGTAACATCCCGAATTTTGGTAATATTAATTATTATTATTCTTTATATATATATATATATATATATATATTCATATGTATGTTGATTTATTTGAAAAAATGATATTTATGTATATTAAGTACATAGATGTGTGTATATATGTGTATGTATGATTGGATAGGTTGAAAATGGGCTAAGTACCAAGTGCAGGGTGTAATACTGGGTTGTTCTCGCTGTAGCGAGAGATATCTCGCTGTAGTGACAAAGCAATAGTTTGGGGTGCATTTTTGGGTGCAGTCTCGCTGTAGTGAGATTCTGCAGAAATCAGAGTGCAATTTCGTTTGATATTTTTGCTGTAGTGTGAAGGCGTGTCACTACAGCAAGGGACCTTGCTGCAGTGAGAATATCTCGCTGTAGCGAGAGTGTCGCGACCAGAAAAGGATTTAAAGGGAGTTAGGGTTCGGAGAGAGTTATTTCTCCCTCTCCCTTCGAAATCCCTTCGATTCTCTCACTCCCAAACCCTATTCCACCGATTAATTGCCTCCAAAGCTGTTCGGGAGCTTGATTGAAAGTTGAATCCGTGTGGAGAATGCCTGGAGGTGAGTTTTAATGGTTAGAGTTTCGGTTCTCATCCCCTTTTCTCTGTTTCTGGGTTTCCTTGGGTTCTCATGAAGTTCTTCCATATGTTTTAGGCTACAATATGTGTAGGGAACACGTCCGTAGTTAAATTCGAGTGTGGGTCTTCAATCCAAGGTAAGAGGGGACTCTATCCTACTCTTTTATGCATGAATTGTTGTTATTTTGCTGAATATTGTGTTGTGGCTGAGTTAGTGGATAGGAAATTATTGAAAATTGTAATGTGGGCCATGTGCCGTGATATGTGAACATTATATGTGTTGACCCGAAGTTGATGGATGTGAATTATATGTAAATATTGTATGATAGAATGAGGGCATGTATGTCGAGTGTTGTGAATGGGTATAGGCACTTGTGCCATATATTTGAATGAATATTTTGAAAATGTGGGCTCAAGGGCCCTGTAATATGAGCAATAATTGTAGGCTGTGTGCTATATGTAAGCATGATTATTGCATGCGTGAATGGAATATGTGTGAATAGGCGTGTTAGCGCCATTGTAATGTGTTGTGAATGGTTCAGCGATACACTGGGTGTATAGGAGATGAGGACGGTAGAAATACCTTGGGGAAAAGAGAGTGGTGGTGACACCGACTGTGGAACGGGTGCACCATATGCCACACACTCCCTTGCTGACTAGACAGACCTCTGATAATTACCTTTGCTGAGCGACCCGTGACTGCCCACGTGGTATCTGTGAGGCGGGGGTAACCCGTGACCATTCATGGTGTAAATCTGTGATCATAGTGCCACAATGAGTGTGGCTGGTGTGCATATGCATGGGTTTATGAATTATGCTTATGGATGTGAAATGCTGCTTGTCCCAAGGTAACATTGAAACCCAATTCTTAGGATTCTCAAAAACATAAAAGCGCAAATACATTTCCAATGTTTTGTTCAGTACTTCAGTTTGCTCATCGATTTGTGGGTGGTATGAGGAACTCATAGCTAAGGTTGTCCCTTGAGCCTTAATCAATTGTTGCCAAAATGAGCTGATAAAAACTCTGTCTCTATCAAATACGATGAACTTTGGAACTCCATACAATTTCACTATGTTACCAACAAAAGCTTGAGCAGCTATTTTGTTGGTAAAATCTGCCTTTAATGGAATAAAATGAACAAACTTTGTTAGCCTGTCAACTACCACCATGATTGTAGAATAACCATGTGAGGAAGGTAAATTGGTAATAAAATCTAAAGAAATATCTTCCCAAACTTGTTGAGGAATAGGCAATGGTTGAAGAAGTCTTGCACGCAAAATTTGGTCCACTTTGGCTTGTTGACATATGCTGCATTCACGAACAAACTTACGAATATCAAACTGCATTTTTTGCCAATAAAACTGTGCACAAATTTGAGTTGTAGTTTTTGTAACTCCTGCATGACCACTTATTTTCGAACAACGAAACTTGCATAATTTGAGTTATCAACTCTGGAATTTGAGGCAACATAATTCGTCCCTTCCACAGCACTAAGCCATTCATGATAGTATAATCTTTGTTCTCTACAGTACCATTAAGGCATTTATCATAAATTTGCATCAGACTCGCATCAACCTGTGTGAATTCAGCCACCTGATGCAACCAAGATATCACTGGTTCTGACCAAGCCATCATCAAACTTCTGGACAAGGCATCTGTAGGAATATTCTCCTTTCCTGGCTTATATTGAATTGAAAAATCATATCCTAAAAACTTTGATAACCATTGTTATTGCTCAGGAGTTTGTAAAGTCTGCTCCAATAATTCTTTAAGACTTTTTTGATCTATTTTAATAAAAAATCAATGACCCAATAAATAATGTCTAAACTTGGCCATTGCTTCAATGATCACATAAAACTCTCTAAAATAGGCAGATTATCGTTGCATTTGAGGAGATAATTTCTTCGAGAAAAAAGCAATAGGATGTTGTTCTTGACTCAACACAGCCCCAATTCCAAAACCAGAAGCGTCAATCTCTAAAACAAAAGGCACCTTAACATTTGGAAAAACCAAAACGGGTGCAAAAGTCATTGCTTCTTTCAATTTATGAAAAGTCACAGAAACTGTTTTAGACCATTGAAACAAATCTTTCTTAAGTAAATCAGTCAAGGGCGCTGCAATATAAGCATAATTTTGAACAAAGCGTCGATAATAATCGGTGAGACCCAAAAATCCACAAAGTTGCTTAAGATTTCCAGGTTGTGGCCATTCTAATTTGCCACTATCCATTGCTACACCAGAACCAGAGAGTGTGTGACCTAAATATTCAATCACTTTTACTCCAAATGAACACTTGGAAAATCTACCGTAAAGCTTTTGTTGTTGTAAAGTCTGTAACACAGCTTCCAAGTGAAGCAAATGATCCTGCCAATTAGAGCTACAGACCAAAATATCATCAAAGAAAACTAATACAAACTTTCTCAACATACTAGAAAAACTTCATTCATTAAGCTTTGAAATGTAGCCGGAGCATTTGTGAGCCCAAATGGCATTACTAACCATTCATAATGACCATTATGAGTACGAAAAGCTATCTTATAAAAATCCTCAGGTTTTAACAAAATCTTGTGGTAATCAGAGCACAAATCCAACTTGAAAAAAAAAGAAGCACCAAAGAGTTCATCAATTAATTCATCAATGGTTGGTATAGGAAAACTATCTTTAATAGTTATTGCATTAAGAGCCCTATAGTCAATACACACTCTCCAAGAATCATCTTTCTTTTTTACCAAAATACTAGGGGAAGAAAAAGGGCTTTTACTTGGTTGAATAATACCCTCTTCCAACATTCCTGCAACCAACTTCTCAATCTCTTCCTTTTGACTATGAGGATAACGATATGGCTTAACTTTCACCGGGGCACAGCCTTTAATCAAGGGAATAGAATGATCATCATTGCTTGGAGGTGGTAATGTTGTAGGAGTGCTAAAAATCGAGCTAAAAGTACGCCAACTCAAGATTCATATCTGAAGGTAGCTCCAACAACGGAGACTGCGGTGAACTCTCCTCCATAAGTTGCATGCTATAAATTTCTGCAATGGAATCAGTATGAACCATTCGACGAATATGGTGTAATTGGGCTTGTGCTAGTAATTTATCACAATCCCCTTTAAACGTTGTTAGTTTTCCATGATGTAGAAATTTCAACTATAAAGTTTCATAATCCACTATATGGAAACCAATAGTCTTCAACCAACTATCTCCAAGAATCAAATCAGCTCCTGAAATAGGTAATAAGAATATAGACAATTGAAATGTACTACCCTGCACGTGAACATTAAGTTGTCGAATCAATTCTTCTGCTCTCATATAATTTCCATTGCCAATCATGACCTTAAACATAAGTGTACGTTCAATCGATAGCTTCAAGAACTTAGCCACTATTGGTTGTAAGAAATTGTTTGAACTGCCTCCATCAATTAAGACATTCACGGTTAGTTTGTTGTTCGGAAGGCAAGTGTATCCATCGAAAATTAATAAAGGGTTCTTAAATTAAGTTCCCAAATTATCGTCCCACAAGGATTGATTTCAAATTACTAAGAATTTCCTAATTCAATTGTTTAAGCTTCAAAGATACGAGATTAATTAAAAACAAGAATTTATAAAATCAATTATAAAACTAAGAGCAAGGAATACACTGCACGTCTCGGTTAAACTTATCAGAAAGGAACCTAGGGCATATGGGTTTTCTCATTCAATCCTTTGTGTTATTTTTCTGTTTAACTCTAAATCTGATTTCCTTGTGATTACCAATCATTCATACGAATATTATTAATACCCAATGGTCATGCAATATTAATATTCTTTTCTCTAAATTAATATCCCTAATGGTCATGCAAGACATCAATTTAAGAAAGTTTAAGAAACTTATAAACTTGTTACTTTAATAACAATTAGAAGAGAAAGATTGGTTTGGTCCACCTAATCCTTTGTCTCATTTTACCCTATAGATCTATTAATTAATCGAGATACGGTCGCCTGACGATATAATTAATTAGGATTAAGAAAGAAGTGCAATAGGATAAAATCTAATCACATAACGGAAATCAAATTAAGATTAAACATCAAAATCCCATAAATTCATAAGCAATAGTTCTCATAGCCCTAGCTATAGACTTAGTTACTCATGCTAAAGAAAAGAACTAAAACATTCATGAATAAAGCCATAAAGAAAAGAGATAGAAAAATTAGAGTGTGATGAGTTCCCAGTCTTCAAGTACGATCGCTTGAAGCTCCAAGTCTCGCCAAGCATGTGCTAAGAATCCCGTGCAAGAGAGACGAGATAAAAGATGCATCCCAGAGCAAAAGCCAAGATATAAAAACGGTGTAAAACGGTATATCCAAGATGCCTCTTACGATGCCTTCGGTCTTCCTCTTAATAGGGTTTGAAAACCCTAAAAAACTCTAATTAATTGGGCTTCCCGCAGATGAGCACAGTCGTGCAAGGCCTTAAGCACGACCGTGCATGGGCTCGAAGCACCCCGCTTACTTATTTAAAGGGGCTGGGCGTGCTGACTGCTGCAAAGCTCTAATCTTTTATCAATTTGGGCCCAAAATGCGCCCAAAATATACTTGCGGCCTCTTTATATCAAACTGCATAATTAACAACTAAATTAGTGTAAAACCCAATTCAAATAAATGTCAAATATGAATAAATGGGCTATAAAAGAGGGCCTAATTACAGACTTGTCAACTCCCTCATACTTATTTGTTTGCTTGTCCTCAAGCAAAGTGTTATTTAAAAGAATAACATAATAACTTAAAACATAATACTACACAAGGAACCCAAGATAAGGAAGATAAAGAGAGCAACAAAAGTAATATCACTGAGCATAAGCAATTAAAAGGATTCCCAATTAGAATCTTATATTTCCATACTTTTCACTCAAACATCAAACTAAGGTACTCTACTTTCTTCTCTCACTAAGGGACAAAATGAGATATCACTCAGTTCTCCTAAAAAAAAGTGTACTACTATAGGCTTGGCTATAAACCAACTCTCCACTAAATAAATTAAATGCAAGTAAAAATCATGAGGTCTTTTTCAGTTTATAATGTGGCCAAAGGTTATAATAATTGAGGTAAGATAAATGAAAGAAAGAGAATATACAAAGGGGCAATAAATTATAACAATTATAAACATCCTCAAAGTTTACAAATGAAGCTCATGGAGTAATTTTTATATTTTTGTATATAAACAATATATTTACTCCTCTCTCCTTTCAATCATACATAACTCTTTTTCTTTTCTTTTGTTTTCTACTTTTTTTATTTTCTTTTTCATATTTTCTTTCTTTCTTTTTGCACATGAGAGATATAAAGGAGAATTTATCAAGCAATTCAACAACTCAATTACTCCATTCATAAACTCAAGGTCATCAAAATATTTTATAAATTTAATGCAAAGGACCAAGAAAATCAATAAAGCTCAAAGTGGACAATTAGTTGTATCTCAAACATGTTGAAGGCCAAGAATAAAAATTCTATTATGCCTCAATCACATTAAAACATGCAATTAAAAATCGAAGTCTTAAGTTGGTTCCAAGTCAAGTTCTAGAGCACAAATCCTAAGGAGATAATCATACAAAACAATGAGGAAAGGGGTACAATTAATTAAATTAAGATAGAAATCCCCTTTAAGACTCAAAACTCACATTTGTGAGTTAAAGTTTAATATAGAGCATAAAAGTAAGGAACTTAACTAATTATTAGTTTCCAAATGAAAGTATAATGCCAATAACAATTACTCAACATGCTCTTCTATATGGAAAAATTGGGTTCCATGAGAGAAAAAGTTTTAAATTATCATAAAAATTAGTATAGGCACTTTACTCAATAACATGCAATAACAATCATATAATTAGGAACTACTCCCCCATACTTAAAGCAAAATATTGTCCTCAATGCTTGAAACAATTCAAATTAAAAGCATGCAAAGAGGGCAATTGAATAAAAAGGAAAGAGATTCCCTGATAATTCTTAGCGCGACGACTTCGAGTGAGGGAGCACAACCATGCTGAAATCTTGAGCACAAAAATGTGGAAATAATCAACTCTGTTCTTGCAATATTTCAATATGGTTATTTTTTATTCTAAAAATAAAATAACAATAGCAAAATTAAAATAAATAAAAAGAAATAAAATTTAAATAAAATAAAAGACACAGGTTGCCTCCTGGGAGCGCTTGTTTAACGTCACGAGCCTGACGTTCCTATTAAATCATGGTGGGAAAAAGGTGAGTCTTAGAGGTGACTCCCTTGATATGCAATTGTCTCCCCAACAACTTTGCCTCCCCAACACCTATTACATCAGAAAAATTTTTCATAAGATGGGGATTAGAATAAAGAGAAGAAAATTTAAGCTCTAAATTAGTAGGCTTATTAACGGATGATTTAAGCTTTTGTCTTTTCTTCTTCTTATATTACTTCCTCCTTGGCCTTCTTCTTGTGGTTCCATGCTTCACATAATTTGGAGGAGGAGAAGCAGCATCCATAGTGCTCACAAAATGACAGGATTCTTGGTTAGACGGGTACTTGAAAGAATTGAAAATTTGAAACACGACTTCCTCATCATCTAGCCTCAGTGTGAGCTTCCCTTCTTGTACGTCTATTATGACCCTTGCAGTGGCCAAGAACAGTCTCCCTAGTATGATGGGGACATCATCATCTTCCTCCATGTCAAGTACCACGAAGTCAGCCGAAAATATAAACTCCCCAACTTTTACAAGTACGTTCTCTATTATGCCTTTGGGGTGTGTGATCGACCTATCTGCCAGCTGAAGTGACATGGAGGTCGGCTTAGGTTTATGCATTCCAAGCTTCCTGAAAACAGAATAAGGCATAAGATTAATACTTGCTCCTAAATCACATAAAGCCTTATCAATATGAGTTTTTCCAATTGTGCAAGGAATAGCAAAACTCCTTGGGTCCTTAAGCTTAGGTGGAAGCGTTTTAAGGACTATAGCTGAGCACTCCTGGGTGAGCTTCACAGTTTCATGTGCTTTCAGCTTTCTTTTATTGGTCAAAATCTCCTTTAAAAATTTAGCATATTTAGGCATTTTAGAGATAGCATCAATGAAAGGCATAGTGATGTGCACTTTGCCCAATAAGTCTAAGAACTTGTGGAACTCTTCATCATAAGGAGGGTGACCTTGTAGCCGCTGTGGGAAAGGTATCTTAGGCTCATAGGGCCTTGGTTGAACAAGAGACTCTTCTTTCTTTTCTTTTTCAGGCTCCTCGCTTGAAACACGGTCTTGCTTATAGTGATGCACGGCTATGCTTTGATCACTGTCATGGGCGTGCTTGTATAAACACGGTCGTGCTTCAGTTTCAGTAGGGACGTACTCATCAGTAAGCACGGGCGTGCATGTAGAATCAGCATGGGCATGCTACTCAACAAGCATGGGCGTGCATGTGCCTCTGTTCTGCGATTCTTGTAATTTCTTCCCACTTCTAAGAGTGATGGCATTGCATTGCTCCCTTGGATTAGGCTCAGGCTGAGATCACAGTGTTCCCATCACTCTTTGACTCAGAAGGTTCGTAATTTGCTCCAACTGTGCACTCATCTTAGAAGAGTTGGCTTGTATTTCAGATTTAATCTCTGTGAACCTTTGATTAGTTCTCTCAATATGTTGGTCTAACTTGGATTCAAGCTTTGTCATTCTCTTATCAGAGTAATGCACATATTGCGTCATCTGATCTTGAAAGTTGGACTGAGATCTAGGGGCTTCTTTCCCTTCTAGTCTTGAATTTTGACTTCCAAAGCCATTCCCCCAAGAGTTAGGAGGATTACTCCTCCACTCTGAACTGTAATTGCTCATGAAGTTTGCCTCCTCTTGCTTAAATTCTAGGCTTGCAAGAGCTCTTACAGACTGGTCTTGGGTCTTTATTAAAGATTCTAGTTGCTTTGCAAGGGCTGCCATTTGATTAATTAGTGGATTACTGCTCTCTACTTGGTGGAGTGGGGCAATTTCTTTCCTCTTAACGTCGTAAGAGTCAGCAGTGTGCCACTGAAAGCTAGAAGATGCCATCTCATCTATGAGCTTGTATGTATCATCTGGATCTTTTCTTATGAGAGACCCTCCTGCTGTGGCATCAATTATAGCCCTGGTGATGATTGATAGGCCACTGTAAAAGATTTGCACCTGTCTCCATGTCAGAAAATCATGATGAGGACATCTCCTCAAAAGCTCTCTAAATCGATCCTATGTCTCAAATAAAGATTCAACTTCATGCTGTTGGAAGCAACATATCTCCGTCATAAGTTTAGAGGACCTTGATAGAGGAAAGTACTTTCCCAAAAATTATTGAGTGAGATCCTCCCAAGTTCTGATGGAGTTGGCTAGAAATGAGGAAAACCATGCATTCACCCTTTCAGATACTGAGAAGGGGAAAAGGCGGAGTCGAATAGCATCGTTGGAGACTCCATTGTATTTGATGGTATCCATCAATCCGAGGAACTCTGTCAGATGAAGATTGGGGTCTTCGTTAGGCATGCCTCCAAACTGTATCGAGTTCTGAACCATGGTTATAAGTGCTGGTTTCAATTCAAAATTGTTGGCCTCCACATTAGGTGTCGCAATGCTTCCAGAAGTGCCTCTAGCAGTAGATGTCATATAATCTTGAATTGATCTTCTTACCTCTGCCATTCTTTGCTCTCTCACTTATTTTCTTTGTCTACGCGTTGTTCTCTCAGTCTCCGGATCAAATAAACAAGTTGTAGAGCACTTAGAACGAGTGAGCATACATTAAAAAAAATTGTGAAATAAAAAAATTAAAATAAAATAAATACGAAATTTTTTTAAAAAATTAACAAAAAATAAAACAAAATAAATAAAACACAAATTGCTTAAATCAATTAAATTTGAGATTTTCTTAATATTGAAAAAGCAATCCCCAGCAACGGCGCCAAAAACTTGTTCGGAGGGCAAGTGTACCCATCGAAAAGTAATAAAGGGTTCTTAAATTAAGTTCCTAAATTATCATCCCACAAGGATTGATTTCCAATTACTAAGAATTTCCTAATTCAATTGTTTAAGCTTCAAAGATACGAGATTAATTAAAAACAAGAATTTATAAAATCAATTATAAAACTAAGAGCAAGGAATACACTGCACGTCTTGGTTAAACTTATCAGAAAGGAACCTAGGGCATATGGGTTTTCTCATTCAATCCTTTGTGTTATTTTTCTGTTTAACTCTAAATCTGATTTCCTTGTGATTACCAATCATTCATACGAATATTATTAATACCCAATGGTCATGCAATATTAATATTCTTTTCTCTAAATTAATATCCCTAATGGTCATGCAAGACATCAATTTAAGAAAGTTTAAGGAACTTATAAACTTGTTAATTTAATAACAATTAGAAGAGAAAGATTGGTTTGGTCCACCTAATCCTTTGTCTCATTTTACCCTATAGATCTATTAATTAATCGAGGTACGGTCGCCTGACGATATAATTAATTAGGATTAAGAAAGAAGCGCAATAGGATAAAATCTAATCACATAACGGAAATCAAATTAAGATTAAACATCAAAATCTCATAACTTCATAAACAATAGTTCTCATAGCCCTAGCTATAGACTTAGTTACTCATGCTAAAGAAAAGAACTAAAACATTCATGAATAAAGCCATAAAGAAAAGAGATAGAAAAACTAGAGTGTGATGAGTTCCCAATCTTCAAGTACGGTCGCTTGAAGCTCCAAGTCTTGCCAAGCATGTGCCAAGAATCCCGTGCAAGAGAGACGAGATGAAAGATGTATCCCAGAGCAAAAGCCAAGATATAAAAACGGTGTAAAACGGTATATCCAAGATGCCTCTTACGATGCCTTCGGTCTTCCTTTTAATAGGGTTTGAAAACCCTAAAAAACTGTAGTTAATTGGGCTTCCTGCAGATGAGCACGGTCGTGCAAGGCCTTTAGCACGACTGTGCATGGGCTCGAAGCACCCCGTGCTTGTTTAAAGGGGCTGGGCATGCTGACTGCTGCAAAGCTCTAATCTTTTATCAATTTGGGCCCAAAATGCGCCCAAAATATACTTGCGGCCTCTTTATATCAAACTACGTAATTAACAACTAAATTAGTGTAAAAGCCAATTCAAATTAATGTCAAATATGAATAAATGGGCTATAAAAGAGGGCCTAATTACAGACTTATCATTTGTCTATGTAAGCCATGAAATAGATAGTACCAACACCAATTCCTCCTTTCAATTCATTAAGAGATAAGTGGTGATAATCAATTATAGGGCTAATAGGAACCATATTATTTGCTTAATTATCTAGTTGTTCACCCTCATTCAATTCTGATTCGTCTTCTTTGGCTTCTAACAACAAATATTGACGATTTGGACATTTGTGATTAAATGTAAATTTTTTACCACAAAAATAGCAAAGACCTTCTTTCCTCCGAAGTTGCATTTTAGCAGGGTTTATTTTTTTTACAGTAGTGTTTCGTAACAGTGGAACAGGAGGGGTAGGTAGTAATGGAGGTAAAGATTGCTTAGTCGGAGCTTTTGTGTGTGTTGTAGTAGAATGGTATGATGTGGATACAGTGAAGTATTTTTGGATAGGAGAAGAATTTTGAGACTTCAATTGAGGATTATACCTCTCTTCATAGAATTTAGCCAAGGACACAGCCTGCAACAATGAAGTTGGAAATTGAACTACTATATCATGTCGAATTTCCTTATGCAACTCGCTCAAGAAACACTTAAGTAAATTAAGCTTTAGCATGAAGATCGATTAGCTAAAGCCATGAATTTCAAATAGTAATCAGAAACTGAACTTGTTTGTTGAAGTTAAACAAGTCTTCCATTGGACAATCAAAGGAAGAAGGTTCAAATTGAGATTCTAATGCACGAGTCAATTCAGCCCACGAATTAATCGCAGATAAACGTTGTAACATTTGAAACCATGGAACTACCTCCTTATCAAAATGAATGGCAGCAACGTCCACATGTTGAACATTCGAAGTATGATGATAGTTGAAAAACTTCTCTACTTTAAAGATCCATTCAAGAACTGAAGTTTGACCATCAAAATAAGGAAAAACAATTGAAATACCCTTCACCATTTAGGAGGAATTGTTCGAAGACGAACCACCATGAAACTGAGACTATTTTTGGGGCAAAAGATCCAATGTTACTTGTAATTGATCCATACGTTCCTTAGCTTCTAGTGGTATGAGCACGATGTTCTTGATCCCACAACTCTAAAAGATTCATCAATCGACGAAGTTCATCCCCTTGATCACGTACTTCCAACTGTAATTCATTTAATCACATATTCTCAGCCATCGAGGTCAATGAAAGAACCAATGAAACAATAATATACTAAATGTAATTGCAAGAAAATCAAAGTCCATGACTATCAAAGTAACAAGAATTGTACAACAAAAAAAATGTAATAACAAGAAACACTTTTAGAACTAATTGAAAGTTGACTGTTGATCATCAACCAGTTCCACAGTATCCACTTGAATAAGAAAGATCAGAACAAGAGGAGCAGAATGAGAATGAGAATGAGAATATTGCAGAAGAAGAATATTCAGAATGCAGAGAGATATTCATACCACAAGCATTGTCTTCTCTTACTCTACGTATCCTTTTAATAGAACGTTCCTCTTCTTTATTTCGCATGCTTTTCCTTGTATCCCTATTCTCCGCATTGTTGCCATGTGTCCTTCTTGATTAACTAACTCCACGTCATTACTCTTTCCTAAAAGTATTTCTCGCCTCTTGTCCATTTGCTCTTGCCTATATGTTACAAAATCCCATGGTTTGGGAATTATGGGCAAAATTTTCATCAACATTGTCATTGTCTGCACCATTAGCATTACACAAAACTATCTACATCATTGTAAGTTGTACTTTGAGGGTTTCCAACTTGTTAAAAATGACACATATCTAATTGTCTAATTCTGGATAATCCAAAATAGAAAATATTATAATGTTAACAGTAGTATAATTGTAAGTTTAAATCTTGACTAATATCTGCATTGTATTATTTAGTATAAAAGTGCTTAAGCATTGTAGTATATACAGTTATAGTTATTAAAACACCTACGTCGATCATTTGACAACAATGTTGCGATGCATGTAAATGACTAGCGTCTGATCCAATTTCATACTAAGTGGAAGATTGTGAATGTACATTAGAACATTAAATATCAAATACAACACCATTATACAACAAATGTTTAATGTTATCAGTATTATTTGTCAGTGAATTTATATTACCTTAGCAATGTTTATTGAATGAGGGATTGCCTTTGTACCAAGATTGTTAAATTCATTAGGTTGATTGTTTGTGTTGGCCATGTTGTTTATAGGGAATGGTTTATTGTGGCGACACTTTTTTGGTGAAGGTTAGGTCATAATTAGAAATGAATTGTAAGAAATATGCATTCTAGAAGATAGTGTATATTTTATTACTCCTCCGTTCTTGTTTCTAACTTACCATCCTCAATGTATCATATGACAATGATTACATGCGCAATGTTTGTGTAATATACAGTATAACAATTTTAAATTCATGTTGAAACACATTAATTATGCGGTGATTCTTTGATTGACAGGTTACTGTCTAAGTAAATATAATAGTTATGTTATAACTATTATATTTAAAACATGTTAACCTCCACAGGACATTGTTAGTAAATAGTAATTAATTTCAATTTATAATTTTAATAAACCTTTTTCTTTATTTTATACCAGATTAATGTTGCATTCCTATGCATATGTTAGTTTTCATTGTTGCTTGCCAATCCATTATTTGAAGACCAAATATGTGACATTAGAAGACGGTAGGCAAAGTTTGTTTTAGAATTAAACAACAGGTGAAATTTATATATTTTTGCAAATACTAATTAGTATTACATTTGATATTATTGCAATTTGTATGAAATTGGTTTATATAAAAGTCATGTGTACAATATTGTTTATTGTCTTGTCAATTGTCTTTGATAACTTTATACAAGAAGGCATATGATTGTAAATAAAAAATTTGTGAAAAAGGCAATTATATTACTACTTGAAATGATAATTAAAACTGTTTCATACATTATATAAAAATATGTATATAATCTAACATTAAAATGACTACTTTGTCAACGTATCTCCAATTTTTTACATTCAATATGGGTTCTTTTTAAAATTATTAACTATACTTTTCACTTTATTAATCATAACTATCCAATGACAGTAGTGTTACTTATTGTAAAGTCAAGCTATGTTTCACAAGTGCCACTAAACTTGATATGATCCTATCAGATCACACATGTATATATTTTTGTACTTGTATTGTTCATGCTTAGAATATTTTGTTTTGGACTCTGTATTTTGGCCATGGGCTCGAGAAGCCCATTGGGCTTTAGGGTGGAGTCTTTTGTATTTTTTTTTTTTAGGCTTGTATTAGGCTATGTTTCAGGGCATGTATTCAGTCCAAATCCTCATCCCCTTTCTTTTCTTTGTTTTAAGGCCCATTAGAGAACATTTTGGGCCTTAAGATGTAAGCTCCTTTGTAATTTTTAGATTTTAGATTCATTTGATACATTGTGCATTTTTTTCCTCCCTTGTGAGCTGAGTTTTTTTTTTTTTCTGAATTTTCTCTTTAGAAAATTCATAACATTACTCTTGTCATGGATTCTTCCATGTGATGAGTGTAAACTTGGCTTATCTTCAATCCTTTGAAGTAGTGCTACATCAATACTTCCTCCTTCTTGCTTTCCATTTGCAATTGTCTTTCTTCTTTTTGTTGGAATACATGATTTGAAGCATATATCATGGCTGGTATACCTCTTAGAGATCCAATTCTTTGGTCTTTCTTGAAGATTTTCTCAAGAAACACATCATTTGAATCTAAAATCTTAAAATTACAAAGGAGCTTAGCCTATATATAAGCAAGCTATCTCAAGGCCCAAAATGTTCTCTAATGGGCCTTAAAACAAAGAAAAGAAAAGGGAAGGGGATTTGAGCTGAATACATGCCCTGAAACATTGCCTAATACAAGCCCAAAGAAAAATACAAAAGACTCCATCCTAAAGCCCAATGGGCTTCCTGAGCCCATGCCCAAAATACAAGGCCCAAAACAAAATATTCTAAGCATGAACAATGCAAGTACAAAAGTATATACATGTGTGATCCGATGACTCCTAGGATCACATCATCCCCTCCTTCTTGGGAAGAATTCGACCACGAATTTGAAGCGTCCTTAAGCTCCTCATGCAAGCCATCAAGGTTGTCTACAAAGTAAAGGATGCAAAATAAGTCTTAAGAAATGTGAAGGATAGGGATCAGGTGCTTATTCATGGAAAGAATCCACCTGGATCAAAGATTAGCTGCTTGACCTTTAGCATTTTATTACAACATCTCATACAAAAATTAATGAGATATCCCCATAAGAAAACACATACAAAACTATGGAAGACATGGTTATTAGTATATGAAGTGTAATGTCTTAACAAAGTTGAAATGTGGGATACATGCATTCTCCTTTGTGATATGAACTCATCATTATGCACAAGGTAATGTGTTAATATGATTGCATTATTATCTAATGAGAAAACACTTGACTTATTGCTTATCAGGCCTAATGAATTGGACCTCAAATGTAGCATGTCATTACTAAATGGAAATTGGATCAAATTCATACACAACATATGTGTTCCTAAATGCCTAGACTCAAAAATTATAACAAACGATCTATGTCTATAGTACCATAACTCAAAAGAATATAAGAGAATCCTAATTCTACCAAGTCCTATATGAATAAGGAATGAGGTACATGAAATCTTAAGGGGGCAAAAGACACTTGGTGTTCAATCTACGTCTTGTGTTATCCCCCAATTAAGCGGTAGTTCTTTAGGAATTTCCTTGGAGAACACAACCTTAAAATTTTGTAAAAGAGCTTTGACCCTTTTATCCAAAGAAGGAGTAGTGACAAGAGTCAAATGACACATATGGCATTCTAGGTACAATGGTTGGCCACTATAAAAGATTCTTTTTACATCTTGCATCTTGGTAAGAAATCCCTCCTTCTTGAGACTTAAGGCAAGCTCATAGTTGCCCTCCTCTCCTCTAACTCTCTTTTCACCTTTTTCCTTTTTATTAGGCCTTTGGCCTTTTGGTGAGTCCATGGCCTCCCTCTCTTTGTCCCTTTTTAATTTCATTTTTAATTGATCTTCCATTACTTGCTTAGGAGTTAGAGGAATCAAAGTGATCCTCTTAGATTCATGGACAAAGGTTATTTTGTTAGAGGTCCCACTATGGGTGGCATTCTTGTCAAATTGCCATGGCCTTCCCAACAAAATATAGCCGGCCTCCATAGGAACTACATCACACAATACTTCATCTTTGTAATTACCTATGGAGAATTTTATTTTGACTTGCTTATCTACCAACATCTCACCCTCTTCATTTAACAATTGAAGTTTGTATGGCTTAGGGTGTGGGGTAGTCTCTAATCCTAGTTTCTCCACTAGCCTCACACTAGCACAATTGGTACAACTTCCCCCATCCATAATTAGGGCACACAATTTGCCTTTCACATAGCACCTAGTGTGGAAGATGTTTTCTCTTTGAGACTCATCTAAGTCTCTCACTTGGCTACCTAAAAGCCTTCTAATGATCAAAAGGTCTCCCTCACTTCCACGAGCTTCCTCTCCACTAGTATATTTCGCTCCCTCACTAGAAGAAGAAAAGGAACTAGTTTCTTCCTCTTGAGTAGAGTAATAATCTTTGCTCCTACATACCATGGTTTTCTTAGTTGGGCATTGAGAAGCTATATGTCCTCTACCTAGGCACTTGAAACACTTAATGGAGGAGGTTTTTGAACTACCTTCATTTGACTTAGGCTTGCTAACTTGGGACTTAGGGTATTTATTATCCTTTTCCCTAAAATATGAGGTAGACTTATTTTCTTTTTGTTTATCTTTTTCATTATCCTCTTCCTTATTCCTATTACCCTTCCAACTAGAGGTCTTGCTAGGATAACTTGAAGAATATTTTCTATATGAGCCCTTTCTCTTTAGTTGTTGTTCTACCTTCATGGCTTGTTGTACCACATCATCTAAATCTATATAAGGTAGAAGCTCAACTACATCACCAATTTCTCTATTAGGCCTCCTAGAAACCTAGCTATAGTTACTCTCTCTTCTTCATGGATGTTAGCTCTCATTATGCAAATTTCCATCTCTTTCCTATATTCCTCTACACTTTTAGAGCCTTGGGTAAGCCTTTGGAGCTTGCTAAGAAGCTTACGATCATAAGATGAGGGCACATGCCTTTTCCTAAGAATGGCCTTGAATTCTTCCCAATTTTCAATGGGTGGTAACCCTATATCTTTTCTATCATGTGTTTGGTTTGTCCACCAAATTAAGGCATAATTTTGAAAACCTAGGATAGCTATCTTAACCTTCTTTTCTTCCTCAATACTATGACATATGAAGAGTTGCTCTATTTTCATTTCCCATTCTAAGTAAGCTTCTACATTGTCTTTTCCATGAAAATAGGGAACCTCTAGCTTAACTTCTTTCAACCTATCATCTCTTCTATGTCTAGTATCTTCATCTCTAACTCTATTTCTATCTCTTTCTCTATATCTATCTCTGTCATCTTCCCATCTTTTTCTATCATGTCTTTCCCTTCTAGGGCTTCTTTCACTATTATCACTATACTCACTAGCCCTATCCTTTCCTCTTCTTCTTTCTTCCCTATCTCTTCCATTTTGGAGATTTGCTAATTCTCTCCTCATAGCTTCCATTTGAACCATCAAATTAGCCACATAGGGTGGAAGGGGAGTCTCATCCCCATTCCTAGGGCTCCTATCACTTCTATAGCTCCTATTACTTTTATCACTTTCCATTTTTGTTTACTTTATTTTTATGAAATTACATCACTAAAAGCAGACTCTAATGATTTTCTTAGACCCTAACTCAAAATTTAAAACAAATAAAGATAGGAAAACAATTTAAGTGCTACCAATGCTAGTCAGATCAAGACTCAAAGAAAACTAAGAAAGTTAGAATGAGGGAGAGAAGGGGTGAAGTCTTTGTTCACCTCCCGAAAGGTCCTAAGATGCGATGCAAGAAAGAAGGGAGACAAGGATTGGATTCTTTATCCAATTCCCAAAATTGATGCAAATGATCCTAAAAACGTGAAAAGCTTTTTAAACGACACACAAAGGCCTAATCTAGCATATACTAGTCGTGTGCAAAATTTAAACGAAGGCCTATGCGCAAATTACCCTATAACTACTTAAAATGAAAGTCCAATGTTCTTTTACAAACAAAAACTTCAACCTACTATAAATGAAATACTTGTAAGAATTGTAAATTCCCATCCCCAAGCAAATATAATTCTCCAAATATAAGGAGTAAAAGAAATCAAAACAGCCCCTTCACCCCAAGTTACAAGGCTTTGCTCCAAGGAAAATTACAAGTCTTCAAGTCCAATTTTCTCCAAGTAGGATCAAGCTCACAAAGAACAAACAAAGTTTGTATAATCACAATTAACAAGGATGTGTGTGTGGTGTTTGGGTGCTCTCCACTCACTCACATGTTTACACTCAAGACTCACTTGAGTTCTCAATCAAATGCCCAAAGAAAAGAATCCACAACCATTCAACTCTTATTCATCTTCTATTATGCTACCATGGGTGAGTAACACTTAATGCAATCAACAATCCAATTAAATGGCAGCAAAGGTATGTAGACAAAACTCAAAGAAACCAATGACGACAAACAAGAAAAGGTTTATTCATAATGAATGCTAAACTCAAAGGGAGTTAAATGTGACAAACATGGAATTCAATAATGACAAGCTAGAATTAAGGCACCTTTACAAGTTAGCACTCAAAAAGAAATCCTAGAACTTTAGAATGCAACTCACTTGATCAAATTTAGCACACAATCAACCTTGCAATTTAATGATTCTCAAACTATGAACATGTTATCATGCAAAAACATGCATAAATTACACAACATATAATTCTCGATTTTAACTTTCTCTTTCCTTTTTTTTTTTCTCCTTTGTATGCTTTTGCTCTTCTTTTTCTCATTTTTCTTATACTATCTCCTTTCAATATTTTGGTATCTTTTTTTTTTTTTCCTTTTCACAACCACACAATTATAGCACTAATGTTTTTGTGCTAATTTCAACAAGGTACCAAAAACGCCTAACAATGAATTACACCAAAATTGAATCAATTTATTGTTGCATATGGATTTGATTTAGACAAAACTAAACAAGGAACAAAATATACAGCCAATAACACTTGCTAGAACATAATTAAGACTCTAAGAAAACATCAAATCTAACATCCTAAAGCACAAAAATGAATTAAATCAAGCTAGATGAGTTTTAGCCAAGACAAGAAGCAATCGATGGATCTATTGTTCTAGAAAATTCCAGCACATTACAATTCACATTTACACAATGTTATAACACTAAACAACTGTCCAAAGTGCTAGAATATGAATCAAACAACTAGAATTGCAAGGAAAACAACTAAGAACACAACAATAATCATGCAGAATTTTGGTGCCAAGAACTAGCAACCATAATTTTGAAATTCAACAAACTAAAAACTGAATTTCAAGAAAGTGAACCGATTAAAAGCTATAAAAGACACTAAGAAACAGAATGATCAAGAAAAATTCGGTGAAAACACAAGATTTTTGTTGTTTTGGAAGTTTGAATCAAGAATGAACCAATTTGGAGCCAAAATTTGAAAGTTGGCTGATCTTGAATTTAAGCACATGGTTTTGTGCAGAAATTGATGTAGATGAAAGATCTACAATCAGATTTTAAAAATTCCTTATGGATCAAAGTAGATCTAAGTTTTATTTTAAACTAAATTTTGGCAGGAAAAATGAAATGTCATGGATCCAAAAATTGAAGGCAGATTTGTGTAGAAGAGAATGTGAGAATGAAGAATTCATAATTAGATTTCAAAAAAGAAAGGTATAAAAGTGCAGATCTAGAAATGAAGTTTGAAAGATTTTTGGCAGGAAAAAATTGCAAAATCGGATCATCACCAAAGGAATACGAATTTAGAGATTGAAGTGTGTAGATGAAGAATTCAAGGTCAAAATGCATAGATCAAAAGTGAAACAATTCAGATTTGCATGTAACATACCTCTTGTGCCATACTCTTGATACCAAATGATGTGTTTCTTGAGAAAATCTTCAAGAAAGACCAAAGAATTAGATCTCCAAGAGGTAGACCAGCCATGATATATGCTTCAAATCATGTATTCCAACAAAAAAAAAGAAAGAAAATTGCAAATGGAAAGCAAGAAAGAGGAAGTATTGATGTAGCACCACTTCAAAGGATTGAAGATAAGCCAAGTTTGCACTCACCACCTGGAAGAATCTATGACAATAGTAGTGTTATGAATTTTCTAAAGAGAAAATTCAGAGAAAAACTCAACTCACAAGGGAGGAAAAAAATGCACAATGCATCAAATGAATCTAAAATCTGAAAATTACAAAGGAGCTTAGCCTATATATAGGCAAGCTATCTTAAGGCCTAAATTGTTCTCTAATAGGCCTTAAAACAAGGAAAAGAAAGGGGATGGAGATTTGGGCTGAATACATGCCCTGAAACATGGCCTAATACAAGCCCAAAGAAAAATACAAAAGACTTTATCCTAAAGCCCAATGGGCTTCCCGAGCCCATGGCCAAAATACAAGGCCTAAAATAAAATATTCTAAGCATGAACAATGGAAGTACAAAAGTATATACATGTGTGATCCGATGACTCCTAGGATCACATCAAAACCATTGTTAAATTTCTCAAATGACAACTAGATCATTATGTGATATAAAAATAAAATAAAGTTCAAGTACAAAAAATCATAAAACCACAAAAATTTTAACCAGGGATTTAGTATGGGCAAGGACATCAGGCACAATGAATATGCACTTGAAGTTTATCTTAGACTCCATATTGCCAAAATGAAATTTCATCTCCAATTTTTAAATTCAAAGCTTTGCAGAAGTCATACCAACCTAAGCCTAAATACCTTATGCTTCTTTTCTCCCTAAAACATACGTCACAAGATCTCACCAACATATTCTCACCTTTCAAAATAACCTTTGTCTGTTCTTGGAGCATGAACTCACGAACATATTTAACAAGAAGAGGCTGCAATATAATTACACAGATAATTGTTATTTAAAAACTATTTAAAATGCCATCTTATTTAATGAATATATCATAAACGAAATGTGATTGGAAGTACAAACGTACTAGAACGTTCTTTCCTGAAGCCAAAGATTTTGATACTTTTCATTTCCATATAAGCATATACGCAACTTCAACTTAAACAATAGGGGTACACTGTGATGAACACCGTGATTATGATTATATTCAATTTGGACGTCTTAAGCATTAGTGATTATTATATCAAAAACTTTATCATCACCCACGTAAGTACATGTCACAAAAAATACATCATCAAGGCCATACATTTCTGCTATCAACCCTCTTGCATTTTTCATCTAATCGATATTGAATCTTTCATAAACTGTGGCATCAATTACGTTCCTCAATGGATCTTTAAGCTTTATCTCTTTGTCCACAAGTTCATTCCGCCATTTCTTATAAAAGTCAGTGAATTATTATATCGGCCTACAAATTTGGAACATCGTTTTAAATACATAACATTAGTTTACAAATCCAAAAATATATAAACCCAAATCTGTGTCATTTGTAAATATTAATTTAAAAATAAAAAGAATAAACTATTTAAACTATTTCAGAAATGTGATAATTTGTATAAATGTGTAGTATGATACGTTACGTTTCTAATATATGGATTTCCTATAATTATATCAAGCAATATGGCCAAAAAGAATAAACTCATACTTACACGGTAAGGGTTTAGTTGATACCAGAATGACTTGTTGTCAACATCGTTTCCTTCTTAGATGTAAACCTAATATTCCATTATCGTCATGGGTAATGCTTTGCTCTAGTCTTTCCAGTAGAATAAAAATTGTTTCAAATATCTAATTGTTTTATACAATGTTTCTCACCGATGAATGCTTCAGATGTTGTTTTAATATGTTATGCATTGGTGGCAACTTAATGGAATCCCCTTCAGTTAATATCCTTTACCTAATATAATTAAATTACTTGTATGAAAAGACCCATACTCATACAGTTATGTTTAAATGTTGAACTTTACACTTTGCACAATTTTTATGGTTCCTCGGTAAGTTTTTTCACTTATTTGTGTATAAGGTACAAAGATATTCGTCTACCAATCATCTTGACTCATGTAATCAAGGGCACATGTGAATGGCTTTATGATTTCCAAATAATGCCATGTCAGTCCACTCAACCACCATATTAAAGACAATAAAGATAACCATTCAATATTAATACTATCCTATTAATTTTATGATACACATGATACATCATCATGTTGCTCATACCTTCTTCCAAGGCTCCAACAAACATCATTCGAAGGCAATATTGCTTGGGCCCTTAGGTCAGGCCCACTCCCCTTCCCCTTAAAAAATAAAAAAAGTTTTAAAATTCATATTTTTGTATGGGTATATATATTACCGCTCAAAGGCCCATTAAGCTAATGCTTCCTTCGTAACAATATGCCATTTCGGGTCATGGTTATATAGAATATTGGTCATTTTCACAACACAAATGGTCAACATTTTCGTGTTAAGGAAACATCATAATTTACTATGCTCACACCTTTTCCATACAAATAAATTACTTTACATATGGGATCAATAAATCCAAAACAAATTTAGCTAAAAAAAATTCATTACATAGTAATCTCCCTTTCATGCCATGGATAATGTTACACAAATTGTCTAGTTACATCATTATCGGACTAACAAATTATTTCAACAAACATAATTTTGTTTCTTTTCTTCTTCATGCCAAATCTTAGAACATCCTCAGCATTGATGCCAACCAGTGTGCAAAAATCACGTCATCCATACTTCAGATAGGTAGATCGCTTTAGCCCTTCACTCCAATACACTTGAACTTCAAACAAACCTACATCTCCATGCTTAAGTGTGACTTTTTATGGCTTTTGAGCCAAAGCTTCATAACAGAATTTGGTTGGCAAAACCTGTCCACAATAAATTTAGCTTTTACTCAATACAATAACATTAAAACTAACATATTTTTATGCTAAAATATTTTTCAAACTAACATAAACAACTTACAAAGAAGTTGTTGCATTGAAATACAGAAACATATTTTTGAAATAAAAAATGGAACCCATTGTTCTTAATTTCATCAACCATAATATCACCAAAAGCACCCTTTACTAGTTTACATCGTGCTTCCTTTATACATTAAAATGGAGTTTCATAAAATATTTTTTGTTTTGGGTAATCTATTTTAGTTAAGAAGCTATCATACACTCTCATCTAAAAGTGCTCTCCAGCTGTATAATAAAATTTTAACCAACTGTCATTCTCCAAATCATATACTTTTCTAAATGTTTTCCATCCATGGCTAAGCCACAGTTTTGTTTTAGCTCTCATTAAATTTACTCTAATGGTTGTACCAACTGGTCATGCAAAGAAATAATTTGAGGAATCTCATCAAACCATGATCTGGAAAAAATAGCTGAAATTTCTAGTAGATGCTATAACCATAATTTATATTGCAAACTAGTCAGATACCTTCATTTCCACATTGTATATTTAAAATCTACAACATTCATTATTTTTACCTAACTAACCAATCAACCTCTTTAAGATGAAATGGCAAGTAAAACCATGTTGATTTGAGATGCCCTTACTAGCAGCAACATCCAATTTGCCACGTACTGGTCAAATGCTCCATTGGGTAGATGCCATTAAAATACACTGCATACAAGGTAAGTAAATATTACTTCAATACACCTCAATTAAATTAAACATTTTCAATTAATGACAATAATCTAAGTAAATCACTATGCAAATATGATCGTCATCACTGCATAAACCAATAACCCTCATCCTACTTTTACACTTGTAATAAAGCCACAAAAATATGCATTTCATACGAGGTTTAATCCCACCATCACATTAACTTAACAATTATGGTTATAATCGGTACTTTACTTATGCAACATATCATACATTTCACAAAGAACCCATCAAATCAACCCAAAATATGTTAACATATGTAACAAAACCATCCTATCTACATATGCACAATGATTTCTGTACAATACAAACTAAGTTGACACAAACTTTTACATAAACCTGGACTTTGTTCGTCCATGATAGTGAGAACAAATTAACTTGGTGATTGCACTTTTCTTTAAAGTCCTCGTCTCCGATCTTCTTTACAATAAAACTCTAAAATATGTAATCCAAAGCTCCGTCGCTAATATCGATGTTTAGTATTCCTCTTTCTGCCTTTAATTTCTACAAGACGTGTAATAACTATCAGGAAGGTGAACAGTTGTGGATGATTTCTTTCAACTACATGTCAGCTGAAACACCATGCATATATACAACAAATAAATCTAAATCCATTATTGCAGCTTTGTATGAAATTACATTGATGTCCTTCACTAAATACATTCTAAATTTGTCACCCAAGACTATCAACATTGGTTCGGTGGACATTCGATTTAAAAACTGAATTTCATACATTACATATTTTTTCACATCGGTCTTCACCTCCACCAGATGTACAATTCAATATTTTTTAAATACCTCGCCACTTTATATATTGCCTTTCTACTTAACTGGTGTTGAAACTTATTTCTTCCAAAATTATATTTTTTACATCAAATTTTTAATCTAATTGATGTACATAGTATATATCCCATAAATATATCCTACTTTCTACATTGAATTTCCAAAAACCGTTCATGTTTTTCTCTTTAACCTTATTTTATTCACCACTAATCCCAAATAAAGTTGCATAAACTACCCTTTTTAATTTTAGATAATGTACTCCGTAAACTCTCAACACATATTCATCAAATACTGTCTAAGTAGGTTTCAATCAAATTGTATCCTAAAATCTTAACGTCTTCTAAAGTTTTTTTTAAACAATTTTGCACATTTCAAATTCTTTATAGGGTTTAAATTCGTATTGTCAAGTGGAGTGTATAGTAAACAGTGACTAAATTCCTTCACGTATACATTAAATTACCAATTATCCTTTTATAATATAACTTATATCACCAGTTACCTCTCTTTCATTTGTGACCACTGAATTTTGATCATCAGCTCACAATATTTCAACTTTTATCAAAAAGACATATATCCCTTACTTATTACAAAACAGGGGAGAATATTAAAATTTACTATATAATTATATGACTTAATTAATAATTAAAAATTGTCTACACAAAGATGCTAGTTCCATATTCATGCTTCATACTCCCTTGTTATATAACCCAAGGATATACAATGAGAAATCAATTAATAGTAACTTTTTCATTTTTTTTAATATTTAACATTGAGTAAATTTTTTTTATTTTTGAAATCTATATTTTTTATATTAATTATTTAAATTTAAATTTCTAGTTTCTAAAATTAACAACAGTAAACTTTTAGTTATTATTATGAAATGTTAAAATTGAATAATTGGGTAATAATTAATTGTGTTAAATGATATGTAAATGAACATAAAATGACAACATTTTATGATTTATTAAAAATATTTTATTTTTTTTATAACTTTAAAATTTTGAAATAGTAATGTCTCTTTTTCTATTTTATTTTTTTTTTTCGTGACTTTTTTTCTTTTAAGTTGAGTTGTATTAAATATTAATATAGCCGATTATAAATAGACTTAAAATCTAAAATTTTTATATTTAAGAAATTTATGTTAGGCTATATTAAAAATTAATATTTTGAATTTTTTAAAACTAAAATTTCAAAAATCTAGTCCAATTGGTTGAGGACTTAATTACAACTTATTATTATTTATTCGATGGCTGATTTGTCTTTGAGAATTCCAAATTTAAAAGTGTTGAAATAAATATTTTAATTTGAAAAATTATATGATATGTTTTCTTGATAACTCATGAACATTACTGTAAATCTTTCAGTTTTATCCAAGAAAAAATTATCTCTCTTCTTTATTTTACGATAAAAATAAATTTTATCTTCACAGACGTCTTTAACTTTTATTTTATAAAGAATGCATGGATTTCTTTAACTATATAAAATAGATACTTACCTAAACAGAAATACATATATTATAACTTCTAACTTAAATTCCTGTCAAAAATAAAATTGACATTAAAGTATTATAATTTTTTTGTTAAAAAATTCTAAACATGATATTAAATTCAAAGGAAAAATTGGACCACCAAAAATATTTCATTAAAAACTAAATATACAGTCAAGACGTCTTGGGATTCATTAATTTGATTGGTTATGAAATATAATCTTGAGAGATAAATATTTATAATAATCAGATTTGGTATACAATCTATAATTGATATTACAAAATCTATAAAATCAGTTTAACTACAAACAAAATCAAGACTCGCGATTATAGATATATGAAAAAAATACATAAAATCAGAACGTTGATGGACAAGTTATAGTTTAATAATTATAGTAACTTCTATAAATACTCTGAACATGTGTGTTGTCATTGACATGCAAAAGCAATAGGTTCAAAGTGTCTGTGCTGCTGATTTTGGACGATAAATCTCGACAATGGCTGTCTCAAACAACATTTGTACTCATCTGACGTTGGGTAGGTGTTCATGTACTGCAGCAGAGACAGAAGAGAGTGATTCCAACAGCAACGTTTGCACCATTTAACGTTGAGTGTGTGTCAGTGCACTACAGCTGAGATACATGTCTCTTCAACCAAGAAAAGGAAACATTGCCACAAAGGTCCCTTTGATGCAAAAAGGAAGGCATGCAAAGACTTGGTGGTACAAGATGATGCTCTCGTGGTACACGATGATGATGATCCTTGGAAGATAAAAAAAAGTGTTGAAAGAGAGTGATCTTGGCAATATGAGTAGGCTCATGCCAGGGAAGGATTTGGCAGAAAAGTTTGCGTTACCTGTGTTGGGTGATGCTGCTGAGATTGAGAAGGGAGTTAATGTTAAGATTTGGGATGTGGACACCTACACCATGCACTCTCTTGTTTTCAAGAAATGGGTTTCTTCAAGATGCTACATTTTTATGGGAAAATGGGTCCAAGATTTTGTTAAGAGAAGGGGCTTGAAGAATGGGGATGAGATTGGCTTTTACTGGGATCCATATAATAGTCACTTCAATTTCTCTGTTCTTAGAGTCAATTAAAATGAGATAACTTGTGTACAAAGAGCTTATAAATCATTTAAAATTGTGTATTTCATGTTTTAAGTTCTATTAGTTGTAAGGTTGGAGGGGTTTTAATATTCTTGCTTTCATTTATTATAAGCCTTCTCAGATCTTATGTTGTTTTTATGAGTACGTATTACGCTTTCTATTAATGACATTTGTTGCTTGTTCCAAAATCATGATAGGCTATCGATGAAGAGATAAATCATACAGAATTACTCTTAAAATTAGTAGTTTTTAAAGTATGTTGTTTTTGTGGTTTATGGTTTAAATTCTGGGATTCTTGTAATTGAAATTTCATACTACGATTTCAATTGCATCTTGATTATGGTTACAACACGCTAGGAGTTGCATGTGGCAATTGTTTTGATGTTCCAAAACTTGTTGATGCATGTGGCAATCTCCCATTATTGAAAAAGCAATTTAATGTTTACGAGCTACATATTTGGTGACCACTACTGTTATAACAATTTTATAATAATATATAATTATTAAACTTTGACTAATATACTTTCTATTTCGATCAGTCAATTGTCTCTTTCAGGAGAGAAAGAAAAAAATTCAAATGTCCCGATAATTTGAATTCCTAATTTTCTACCTTCAAGAAATATCTTTATAAGCCATTTTGGTTGCAGATAAAAATTTGAAATGAAATTCTAACTAATTTGTGTTGAGTACTTTGCAACCATTGAACGTGCACATTTTCTAAGAGCTTGTTTGGTTATTTCAAATTTTAAGAGTACACAGTTTTGGTTATCTATTTCTTCTATTTCTTAAAAGAATGGTTATCTATATTTTTATTCAAGATGCTATAAATTTCTGGGAAAATGGCTCCAAGATTTTGTTAAGAGAAGGGAGTTTAATAAAAGGGATGAGATTGGTTTTTACTGGAATCCATATAATAGTCACTATAATTTCGCTGTTCTTAGGGTTGATTAAGATGAGATAACACTAGCAGAATAGCTTAGAAATCATTAAAAAAAAGTGTCTTCCGTCTTCTATTTTCTAGCTGTTGTAAGATTGGAGGAGTTCTAATCATTCTTTCTTTCATTTGTGATAAGCCTTTTCAGGATTGTTTGGGAGCTATGTTTTTATGTGCATATATGCTTTATATTAATAACCAAAGTCTGCACTTTTTTTTTTTGCCTATACAAGGTAAAAGTAAAATACATGTCTTATTAGTCATAATATATCTAAAAACTTGTTAAAATATCCATTTATAATGACTAAAAATTTATGTGATCTTTGGCCATCATTTATTTCACAAGACTTTGTAAAAAAGTTTTATAAATACACGAACTAAGAGGATGTCCTATGTTAAACAAAACAGGACACTAATAAAAACTGAATCCTGGATTTTGTACCTGCTATTACGTACATGATTCTATTTTAAGGAAAATTACAATCCTGTCATAAAACAGAATTATTAAATTTGTAATGACAATAAATAATATTCTAAAATAGAGCCCTAGATTCTCGCAGAAAGGACAGAGAATTTGATTATCAATCGTGCTTGGATCTCATCACCAACACTCTTTCTCAAGAACATCAATTATCCCAGCTAGTTTGGATCTTACATGTTTGATTATATCATGATGAACTGGGTTTTTTGCACTTGATCTACATGGCATGTTCTGATAACACACAGCTCCTTAAGGATCCAATGAAGTCATATCTCTTCGCAAATACCATGAGCCATGGCTCTAAGCTCTGCTTTAGCTCTACTTTGCACAACTACAAATTCTTTTTGCTTCTCCACATTACTAGATTTCACCAAACATAGGAATAGTACCAGACCCGGCCCAATCTAATTTTCAGTTAACAGCCTTCTTGAAATATAGTCATCTTCTAGGAGCCTTCTTGAGGTAATGTAGATTTCATTGACAGCCTTCATATGATTTTTTGTGGGACCATTCATAAATTGAGATACTAAGCTAATTGGATAGCATGTCTCAGGTTGAGTATGAGTCAAGTATATTAGTATTTCCTTCTTCAGATCTAAGTCTCGAAATAGGATCTTACATGTGTGTCTGTTGCTTTGCATCCCTCTTTCCTTAAACAAATGTATAACATATTTTCTTGGGATATAACACCTCTATTTTTGGTGCGGCACTTAATCTAAAGAAATATTTAAGGCTGTGAGAGTTATGATTAAGAGGAGAGAAGAAAGAATGAGGAATTAATCTTTGAAAATTATTTAATTAGGAAAAGAAGAATATGAGATTTTTTTAAACTTTCTAAAATTTTTTTAACGATAATTTTTTGAAATTTTTTGAGGGTTTCCTCTCTTTCACTTTCACATACGTTTTATTCTATCATTTTTTTAAATGTTAAATTTTTAAATGAGATTTTTTAAAAAAATTATAAAAAATAAATTAATTTTAAAAATATTAATTTTGATTATTAATTTTTAAAAAAAGATATTTATTTTCTATATTTTGTAAAAATAAAAAAAATATAAATAAAAGATATAAAATATAATATTATTTATATAATTAAACTCTAATCATCTTCTATTTTTAATATTAAATATCCAAACAAAAAAGATATTTAATTTTCTTTCTCCTCTCATCTTTCTTCGTCCAAATCATTTCTATCTTTTTTCTTTTAAACTTTTAAACAAAACATAAAAAGAAGTCTTTAACCTCAAATTCAAGAGATGTCTTTTTCAAAAATTTTTATCAAACATTGATCGTACATTCGTTATGTAAAAAAATGAGTATTTTAAATAAAATAATAAATTTAAAAATTATTATAATATATATATATATATAATTTAGAAGTGTATTATCTTATTTTCATAGTTTCATGGTTAGCTTTATGCTACAGAAGACAATTTAAATTAAATTAATTTAATTATTATTTTATTTTTAACACAAAATTTATGTAATAATAATAATTAATATATATATATGGATATTTTTAGAATATGAGATGGTAATATAATTGTATAAATTAATAGAAAGGATTATTTTCAAAATAATATTTTTAAATTTTATTTACAATTTTTATATAAATAAAAAATTAAAAATAAAAACTTATACAAAGATTAAAATAATATTTAAATCATTGTAATAAATAATTTTAGATCTTTATCTTTTTTTATGTTTTTAATTATTAATTAAAATGTTAAATATCTTTATATTTATAGTAATATATATTATTTTGTAATATCGAGTTTGAATTTCAATAAATATAATGTGACACTCAAACAAGATTATAGTGAAAAATACATATTATTCAGGTGAAAATTATATATATATATATATATATATATATATATATATATATTATTTTATATTTATTTTTATTTTTAATTTTTAAAATATTATATTATAATAATTTTGTTATTATTTATATTATTAATTTTTATTTTTATAGGATTTAATTTAAAATTTTATTATAAACATTTTTTATTAAAAATTAAAAAAATAATAAATATTTTATAAACTTTTATAAAATATAATATAATTAATAAATATTACTAAAATTTTCTTAAAATACATTAATTTAAAGCAATTGTACGTATAAGAAAATTATTTTATCTTAAAAAATAAATTCATAAATGTATTAAAAATTAATTTTGTCTTAAAAATTAAATTTAAAATTAATTAATTTAACATAAAATAAATTTAAAACTAGTTTCAATAAAAATTAAATTTAAAACTAGTTTAAAATTAAATTTAAATTTTAAAATTATTTTTAAATCAATTAAAAAAATAAAATAAAATAATTTAAAATTTAATCTGTATAATTAGTTTGTGTGGTGGATAAATGATAAAAAGTTGAATATATGTAAATATATATTAATTTAATACAATATAAAAATAATAAAAATTATATTATTAATAGATTAAAAT
The DNA here is from genome assembly GCA_024086825.1 of Abrus pulchellus subsp. cantoniensis. Classification (NCBI taxonomy): domain Eukaryota; kingdom Viridiplantae; phylum Streptophyta; class Magnoliopsida; order Fabales; family Fabaceae; genus Abrus; species Abrus pulchellus. The sequence goes on from CM044056.1 coordinate 23,019,126, forward strand.
ATTGCAAATATAATTTTATATTTGATTATTATAAAATTGAAATATTTTTTAATATAATAATTTAATAATAATATAAAAATATTTATAATATATTTTTATCTGATTTAAAATTAATTTTAAACTACATCCAAATTTTAAAACTAAATTTAAACCAATTTAAAAAAAATTAAAATAAATTGTTTCAAAATCTAATCATATAAATAAATTTTGAATTAATCTAAATTGAATTTTTTGAAAATCGAATCCACACGCACCTTTAACTAAAATGTCTATTTATTATGACTAAAAATTTATCTATTATTTGACCATCATTTATTTCACAAGACTTGTAAAAAAGTAAAAAAGTCTTATAAAGACATAAATGTAAAATTTTAGTTGAAATATATATTTGGGTTATAAATGAGTCATGATCTATTGTTACAACTTAAACTTTTTGAGAAGCAATAAACTTGGACCCTAAAGTTTTTTTTGGCCAAAATAGCTCAAATGCAGTAGAGAAATTTTCATTTCGCCCGAACAGTACTTTAACATATTTTAGTAAGATTTTTAATAAAAAAAAAATATGATTGATTAATTCTTTAACCAATGATAGTTGAGCAAGAATCGTGAAATAACACTTTTATAAATAAACGCAGTGGACGACATTTTCACTTTCCCATCTCCCTCGTTGCAAATCGGTTCTAAGTTCTCCACAATCGATGTTATTTTTCATTTGGCACAAAAGCTAAAACATGAACACATGATTACATGACTCTTGCAATCTTTTTACTTATCAGCTGCTACTAATGGAAACTTGCTGAAACAAGAAAACAGTTAAAAGTTAACTAGCCTTTGCCTTTGCCACTGCCACCCTCAGAGCCACTGCTGTGAGCTGCATAATAAGTCTGCATAATGGTGAGAACAAGAAGCAGAGCAGCTGCAAGCACTCCTATAAGTTTCCAGATTGTGGGTATATGATCGCTAATCAAACTCTTGTACGACTTCTTCCCATAGTACAATATGGTATCAGACACACTTCTACACTTATGCCAAGTGACTATAGGCTTCTCTTGCAACACCGTTCTAACTTTTCTCCCTCGATATTTATTTAAGTCTTTGCAAATCCCCTCATATCTCGAATTCATTCGCTCAGCACCTTTTGAGATTGTGAGAAACAGATCCCACAATTCCGCTATGCTCTTCCCTGAGTCGTTCACTATAACTCCTTTCGCCAAAAGTATCTCAATGTCATGCTTACAACAGATCAAACCTTGAAAGAAAAAAGCATACGAAGTGTATTGGCAACTTACCCAAATCTTGCTCTGTTCCCAAGCAATCAAATTCCTCCATCTCACTTCCGTCGTTTTCTTTACACGCAACACCGGAATTTTCAGCTCACTGTCTGTACAATTTATGTCAAAGTTGAACTTATCGACTAAATTATTGTTACAGCCGCCATGATCATCCGCAGGTTGAATTGTTACACCAGCAGCTATAAGCCTTGCAGCACAACGCGTTAGTTCTTTATGGGCACGTTTATTACTCTGTTGTGTGCTTGGTTGGACAGTAGACAAGTGCATTAGGTGAAGTATATGAGCGCCTCCTGAACTATCAACTTCAGGATAGCCAAAGGCTTTGCGCACAATATTAGCAACTTCGTTATCATTGCTGTTTTTGAAAACCTTCTTATATAACTTCTTGAGAACAATGAAAGGTATTTGATTCTCAAGCATTGTGATATCGTTCAAAACAGACACCACCTTTTCTTCGTTTTCTAGAATGGGATCTTCTGGATCAACACTACTTTCGTTCCGGGTTATTGAATCGCCCAGCCTGATTAGGAGATTCAACAGAAAACACCCATCTACAATCATTATTTTAGCCAACTCGTTAGGTTCTGATTGGACGGTACCCCCATAGCTTGCGCTAATTTTCTTAACTAGTCCGAGAATGTCATGGCCGCAGTCTAGGAGCGTTCTTCCTACTATCTGGTTTCCAGTTGGGTTGAGAAACTTGTTCATGTAACTCCATTTCGGTTCTTCCATTAATTGGAGGTCCCTTGTGGTTCCCATGTGTAAGGGTCCTATGGAGATAACTTTTGGCTTGAAAGAATTTTCTCTCGCTTTTCGGATCTCGTTCGGAACGATAGAAATGCTGCATGCCTGAACTTCTCCATGGCTGAGAGAACCCAACATCACTTCGATGGGAACCATCCAACTGTTGTCTTGTTGAGGCATCTTGAGTCAGCAAAATTGATTGGGTCTATGGGAAGACGGGAGGAGCTAAAACCTGAGGTGGGTACAACTGCAAAGAGTTCAAGGGAAATGGAAGGAGTGAACGAGGAAAGAGAGATACATAATTTGCTTAGTCGATTAAAGCATCATCTTGAAAAAACATTTCATCGCCATCGCCAGAAGTAACATTATTAAATACTACCATTCGTATGTTATTATAATCGAATTGATACTTGTGTAGGGATTTATTTAACAAAAAGCATGGTATTTAAATACTACCACGCGCAATTGTTTTATTCTGTTTTTTTAAGCCGATGACCGTTATGAATTATAAGTAAGGATTAGTCTGACTCTTTGAACTGGAAGACACCCTGTCTCGAACTAAAAAAAATATAAAATGTGTACAATGATTATATTTTCAAATTGTTTTTCACTTTACACCTAATAAAAACAATAGTAAATGGTTGCAATAAGCATATAACAAGTATCAACTTAGCTTTTCAATAATAATAATAATACAATTTTTTAAATATTATTTATTAAAAATTTATGATAAATAGTTTTTAAATGTATAAGAGTTATTATATAAATACTATTATCTTTTAAATTATAAACTAGCACGTAAAACAATTAAGTTATGATCTACTAAAATATCAATAAAATCAAGGTATTAATGAATAAAATATTTTTTAAATTGAATAAAAAATATTTTAAATTAATTTTGTAACTAATATAAAATCAAATGATGCAGTTTTTGTAAATTTTTATAAAAAAAATTATAAATTGATAGGTATTTTTAGGTACATCAATAAGATTTGGTTTAAAGTATATTAAAACATAATTTTTACTTTTTTTTTTAATCAAACATTTGTCTTCAGACAATCTTTTTGAAGTGGTCAGCTTTCTTGCAGAAGAAACATCTCTGACCCTTCTGAATTCAATCTTCACGAACCTTTTATAAGGCTTTATCCTTGTTGTCTTTTTTGTCTGGCTTAACATTGCTACTATTAGCCCCTTCATGAAATGTGAGATAGACAGAATATTCTTTCATCTTCTTCAGCCTTCCTTCCTCCTGAACTAGTATAGCCTTAATTTCCTGTATGTTCCATTTATTCTTAATGGTGTTGTAATTCACCTGGAACTAACCAAACTTAAGAGGGAGTGAGTTCAAAATAAAGTGTACTAGAAAGAATTCCTTTACCTCCATGTCCATTGATTTTGACTTTGCTGCTTGATTGATTATTCAGTCATATGGTCATGAATTAGCTATGACCAATCAAACTTCTTAGTAGTCAGCTCAGTCAACAGGGTACCTGAAACGGACTTGTCAATAATGTCCGATTATGCATACTCTTTTACCTTTGCCATAAATTTTCTAGCATTTTCAGTCTTTGGCATTGATGGCTTCACATTTTCAGCTATAGTCATTTTCAGCATGCCCAAGCTCAATCTATTCTACCTTTTCTAAGGCTCACGAAGAGTCTTTGCCTCTTCAGTACTGGTCTTTGTGATGACTGCAAGCTCTTGTTCCACAATAATTGTCAGGTCCAACTCCATAACACCTAGCTAGAATCGAACTTGCTCAGCTCAATCATCATAATTAAGTCCATTGAACTTGAATACACCATTGCTCATACCATACGTATTCATAAGGACTGAAATATTTAACACATGCTTAAACATTTATGCTTTGAATAAAATTAATGGATTCAGACAACCAACTATCATCAATTATGCATATAAGTTTACCTTTGGGTATTTATAGTTTTTTTTTTTTAAACAAATTTGCTTATTATTATAGTATTTAAAGTCTTACATGTTTAATATATATTTTTAACTTGTAGATATTCAAGGATGTTGATCCAATAGGAGATTAATGATATAAGAAGATGTTGGGCACAATTTGTTTTAGAATTTTAATCTTGACTTGTTTGTAAAAGTTGGTGAATTTTTAGTATAATTCTAGAACTTTGTGTGTGAGTTTCTATCTTTCAGGTTTTGGTTTTAATGCAAAACAAAATCCGTATAAGAAAAAGCAAGAATTTTACATTGGTTAAGACTATAATCAATAAAAAGTATGTTGGCTAAAATATTTTAGAAATCACAAAAATTATATGAACCTCAATGATGCTTATACTTTTGTAATTCTAAAATTTTAAGTGAGGTTATTTTAGAAAAAAAGTATATTAAAGAGTATATTCTTAGCATTTTCTATTATTCATTTTAATAAAGATATGAAAAAGACCCATGGAAGCTTTAACAACACGCTCTTTGTCATGAAGAGTGAAAAATATACCTTCAGTTAAATACATTGCAGAAATAAATTTCTAGAAATATTCTTAAATATTATTTCATAAATTTATTTTTAAAAGTATTTTTAAATACAAATCTTTAGAAGCATGTAATAATAATTTTTAAAACCGGTTTCCAAAAAGTTTTTCATTCAGAAAAATATATTTCAAAAATTAAATTTCAGAAGTTCTTAAAATATATTTTTGGAAGTTTAGTTTAATACCATCAGATATTAAGTTTCCAAAAAATTAGAATCACATCCTTTCTCAAATAAAAAAAATTAAGGGCTTGTTTGTTTTCTCTTTTTAAATTTATTTTTTAATTTTAAAAATAAAAAAAAACTTATTTGTTAATATAAATTTTAAAAACTACTTTTAAAAATATTTTTTATTTTCAGTTTTTAAAACAGAAAAACAAAATTACTGTTAAGGTGTTTTTGTTTTTATTTTTCTATTTTTTTCTTAAAACTAATGAAAGTTCATCTAAAAACAGTTTTTAAAATTAAATTACCAAATAAATTTTATTTTATCCTAAAAATAGTTTTATAAATTTATTTTAAAATGTAATTTTTAAAAACTAAAAATCAAACCCTAAGTTTTCAAGAAATTAAATATTTTTTTTATTCTTAGTTCGATCTTAGCATTGAAGATTATAATGACGCCCTTTCTCAAATTTGACTATTCTTTCCACCAAGTTTGAATGCTAAACATTAATGTAAAACAATTAGCGTTAAGTAAATTCACACTTATAGAGCCTGTAGGAGGTGATGATTGTGGAATTGACACACTTATAATTATGAAAATTTGGTTATTAAATCCAAACTTTTGCTAAATTCTGGAATTGTAAAAAATGGTTTCCAAAATCTTAATTTCAGAAGCCTGTAAATGATCATTTTAGAAGTCAATAATACTTTAAGAAATAAAATTATAAAAATGTAAAAATTAGAGCATGTTTGTTTTTATTTTTAAATACAGTTTTTTTTTAAAATTATTTTAAAAAATAAAAATGTATTTAAAAATTAAAATATATATGCTCTTAGTTTTTAAAAACTTAACTTGGAAATCTTATAAATTATGTTTTCGGAAGTTTAATTTGCCTTTGAAATTTAATTTCAAAAGTTAAAAAGATTTTAAAATCGAAAAATTTTAAATTATATTTTTAAAATTATATTTTTAGGAGCACATAGATTCTAAAACAAAAATTTAGAAGCGAAGGATTTCCAAAATCTTATTTTTTGACGCTTGTAAATTATAATTTCATAATCATGTTTATGAAAATTTATAATAATCCAAAATTCAATTGAAAATGACAAACTAATCGTGATAACAAAAAATGATTAACAAAAAAATCAACAATTACTCTCTAAATACTGCTATAATGACTTGAAGAGGTAAATTAATGGATCAAAAAATGTACTGTGAAATAATAGTGATTCAATCGGACTATAGACATTGAATGGTGCATGAGTAAAAACAAAAAATCATTATTACATTGGGTCAAATATTTTTTTATTATCACAAAAAGGATATTTAAAAAAAAAAAAACAAAAATAAGGAAGGTGCAAGGAACAAAAGTAGGCTGCAAAAAGCAACCTCTCTTTTAGGAATAAGTTCTATGGTATTCATTGATTTCTAGGCTTGAAGAAAATAAATTAGACCTAATTTGGATATATATATATATATATATATATATATATATATATATATATATATATATATATATATATATTACAATTGATTGTAAGCTCAAATTTTTATGTAAATTTATCTGCTTGTTTGAATTTTTTTTTTAATTCCAATAAATTGTTCTAAACATAATTCTAAGGCATCATATGCCTAAAGAATTGTTTGATAATTAATTCCAGATAAGCTTAAACTTTAGAATTAATCTTTTCACTAAGAAAACTTATTTTTCTTGTAAAACTTCTATTAGGGTTCTAGAAATTTATTATAATATTTTCTTAGATTTTAAAATTAATTTCGTAAGTCCAACCCTCTACTTTCTAATTCAAGGATCAAAGCTTCATAATAAATTTTACAACAAATAATATCATCAAAGGTAAACTTTTGTACTACACGTAAAATTTATTTTCATGGTCTATGACAGAAAAGGAAACGTTAAAGGTAGATTTTAAACAATATACGGTTGAAATTAAGTATAAATTAAGGTAGTTTTTGAGAAATTTTGAAAACTTGTTAATGAGATGTTATTCATGGTTATATTTTCTCTGTGCCTATTGCTTACATACATAGAGCAAGCAAAAGCATAAGCTAAAAAAGGTGGTGAGAGAAAAGAAAAAAAGCAAGAGGAAAGTGAGAGAGACTATGGCGAAAGACGAATTAGGCACACCAACGCTCCTCACAGTTCCTGCCACTTCGAGTCAGGTTCGTTGTAGTCCATCACCTTTCGGACTCAAGCTAATAAATGTAATACACACTTGTTCATTTCATGAGTGCCTACAAGGTGTTTGACAAAATCAAAAAGTTTGAGTTGTAGCTTAAACGTGGTTTAATTGATGGAAGTTCATTTTTCTTGGGATTTGCTAAAGGGATATGTTTTAATTGTTGCCAATTGTTCGAAGAATAAAGGCTATGTGTCAAAGATGACAATGTTACAATATGGGAGCCTTTATTTTTGCTTTAAGATGATTAGCTGGCTGTTTGCTTTGATACATAAGGATTTCTCTGTAAACCTCATACTACAAGCTCTGCAAATGCTGAAAATTCATTGTTTTTTAACTAAATTCTTATGCTGATTTTTTCTTGGTAGCAGTCATTAATTCTTGCTGTACATGTCAAAATGAGACTGTTCGGTTTAGAATATATAAAGTTCAGGTTCAGTTTCCTTGTCAATTAGTATCAGTTTTGTTCCAATTGAAAGCTAACTTGCATGGTTTTAACCTCTTAAAATTCACATTCTAATTCATTTTATTGAAATACTAGATGATTGTATTCAAATTGGAGCCAGTTTTCTGTATAATTCACAGTTGGGTCTGGAATGCTTTTTGGTTATTCTTATATCTTAGTGTATGTTTGGATGAGCATTTGCAAACTTGAGTTTGAATGAACTTTATTTTGTAGAAATGATTTTATTTAAAAGTGGGTTTCAAGTGATGTGATTTATATTAGAAAACTATCACTTAAAAGTTTGTAGAAATATTCAGTATAAATTTTTCAACGCAACGCAAAAGCTATAATTTATCATGTTGACTCAAATGTAAGTTTAGAGATAAAATCAATTATGTCATACAAATGCCAAACATGCTGGCACAAATTTCAAACCCCATTTACATCTTTAAAAATGAGTTTAGAAGCTTCCATCGCTCATCCAAACATGCACTAGACTCGGTGTTTCTCCCTGATTTCTGTCATGTTTGAAAGTTAAATGGTTCTTCTAGGTTGGGAAAAAGTTCATTGATTATCACATGGCTCTAGTAAGTAGCCTAGTGCTTACTTGGATCTAATGTAATAGTAAATTTTTACTTTTTAAAATATTATAATTATTGTCTAGTTGCTGATTCATGCCCTAGGTAACTTGAGCCCTTTTGCTGTTGTGCAAGAGTAGATATATGAATCATTTTTGGGTTTGAGTGTCTGAAAAATTGCAACTGTCTTGTGTGTTGTCATCTTCATCTATTTTGGTAATAAGTGATTCTATGAAAATTTATTTTTATTGTTCTCTAGGTAAAAAGCATTGAGAAAATTAATTAGTGAAGTTTCCAATTCATAGTAAAGAGTAGTTTGATCCCTGTTGTGCCAAAAGTACAGAATTACTCATCAAAAGTGGCCCCTCAATCTGTAGTAGATATATTTTGGTAGTTAAATGTTCAAAATTCTAGATTTTCTTTTTCTAAAATTGAGTTCATAGCATACAACAAGAGTTTGGTATATCATTGTAGTGCACTGCTCAATTTTATTGACTTTGGTTTTTCAAAAACAAGAGAACTTTTTATTCAATATACATATGATCACTCTGCCATACAGACTCATCCGACAAATTTTATTCAATATAAAAATTTTATTCACCACTCTTTTTAGAGCTAAAATATATTATTAGTCCTATATAACGTATAGGCATCGAGTTTAAATGGTTGGTTGAATTATATTGGTTCTGTTACATGGCTTTAATCTTGACTCTCATGCTTTGTTTAAAGTTAGATGCTTTGTAATCTTTGATATTGTAAGACAGCATGTTACTTGCTGAGAAACTATTTAGATTATATCTTTTTTAAAAAACTTAAGGTAATATTGCAATTTCAATTTGTTTGGTTAACTTCTTTGTTTATAACATGTAATAAATGAGCTATTACTTGCATATTTTTCTGACAAGGCATTTGAACCCTGTGTTTGCTACTGGATCATTTGTTTTTCCTTCATCTCTTTACATTGTTCTGAAGGTGAGTTTAAATCAACTTTACATTGATTAGCCAATTTCTTGAGTAGTTTTAAGTATCTCTCTGCCAGTATCTCTATGTAAAGACTGAACACATTTAAATATGTGACATCAGTTTGTTGTTAGTCTCCCAATTAAGAGGACAATATTTTGTCATGGTAATTTGCTTTATTTTGAATAATCCCTGCTATTTAAATCATCTGCCTAGTTACTGTTTTACCACACATAAAAACTGCAATGTGGGGCAAGCACTGTTATCAATTAATTAATCATATGATACTCCAGTATAGCAAAAGAATTTGAACTCAAACCTGAAAAATTGGAGACATTTTTAATTTGGAGTGAAATTTAGTATTTTAATTGGTGAAGGTTTTAGTAGAGAAGGTTGAAATCAATTAATTTGTGAAAATTTTGAGTAAAATGTGAATATTTAAGTTTTTGAGAGGAAAAATGGCTAATGACTAGACTAGATTTGCTTAATTTTAAAAAATAAAAAGAAACAATTGGGTATAGTTTTATCTTTTGAATAGATGTCATCTTTCCGTATGACAGCATTTGTAACAAATTAGTGTTGTTAACTCAATCACTAGATATAGTTTTATCTTTTCTTAGTGGGTATGAATAAATGCAGCTGGACTTGGGGTGCCCTTCACTTTTGTACTAAAAGACCAAAAATTTTTTAATTAAAAAATGGGCTCAAAATTAATTTTATTGGAGTAAGAATGGTAAAACTAGTGGGTGCCTATTGTAAAAGAAAAGGAAGGTACTGATTGATTAAGAAAGGAGATGGTTTTCATTCTTATGTCTCTTGTTGAGTTTTAGTCTTGCAAGCTTGCCTAGGAGGTTTTCAAGAAAATATTCGTCATCTGTTAGGTTGAAATAGCCAGGCATTGGGTAATATTTTATCTGTCGAAAACATGAAACTTCTAATTTTTTAATATTTGTTAAATTTCAGGAGAACCATGTGCTCTCTCTTGTGGCAATGTGGCTCTTCTAGTGTGGTTTTCTTATTTTTTATTTATTCTGATTTTATAATTTTTTTTAAATTAACCCAATGACTCAACCTGAACCAATCAGAAAATGATCAGGTTGGTAAGTTCTAATTGTCATGAAAAAAAAAAAAAAGGAAACTGAACCAATCCAAACCAATTATTTTTCATTAGTTTGGGCATGTTTTTCTACTAAACCTTACTTGACCTGACAACTCCCCTAATTACAAGATTGACTGTTGTTTGATATTACATTTGGCTAATTCATTTCAAAGTGCATGTTCTGATGAGAGCTGTGTTGATTCTAGTCATATATTTTGCATTATAATGTATGAACTATGAACTGAATTATATGTTTATTCTTTGTGATTGCATTGTGTTTATCATTGTTAGTTTCAACATGGACATATACATTTCAATGCAGATATCATGGCTTTTGGTGATGATGTGCTGCATGCATGACATGCCACATTTTTGTGGTTTCCTCGTTACACTTTCTCTTTTAACCACTAATGTCGAATTGGTAGTTTCAAGTAATAGTTGCATATTCGCCCATGACATGCCTCTTTGTTTAATATATGAAAAAAAATGATATTTTATCGATGCTCAGCCACATCTTTGCATTTTTTGTTTGTTTCTGTTTGTGACATATATCCTCATACACTTTCGCCCCTATTGATTTAGTAACTATTTTTCTGAGAAATTTGAACAGGTTTTATTTTTCTTATGCTACAAGGTGCTCCAGGACTATATTAGCTGATCAAGAATGGTGGTGGGAGCAACAATGCACCACATATTTCTTCTTCGTTTTTGCCCTATTCTGAACCAATGTTCTTCAGTTCGTTCAGTGTCTTCATTGCAAAAGCTTGAGCAGGCTGTTAGAGCTGAAGTAGAAGCCAAAAACTACATTAAAATTCCTGATCTACTCATTTCCTTGGATTGCTGCCAAAATTCAAATCCTTTTTCTTTCTTTTCTTCGTTTCCTCAGAACTTACAAGTGCAAATTGTTGATGAAATGTTGCAATCTTTTATACCTATCAGACCACGCTCCAAGCCCCAGCTAGCTTATTCCTACCTTCTTTCTTATACCCTGCAAAGTTCTCGTCCCCTCCCTCTTGCACTAGCTGTTCTACAACGGACTTTACGTTCTGGTTGCGTTCCAATTCCTCAGACTTATGTTCTCCTCTCATCTGCTTGGTTGGACCGGCAATGTCTGTCTCATTCTGTAGCTGATGTTTTACTTGAGATGCAATCAATTGGATATCGCCCTGACTGTGAGACTTGTAATTATCTCCTATCATCTCTCTGTGCTGTTGATCAATTAGTGGAGGCAGTTAAAGTTCTGAGGGGCATGGGTGGGGCGGGATGTATTCCCGATTCAAATAGTTATGGCATTGTAATCAGTGCATTTTGCAGACTGAGAAAGACTGTTGAGGCACAGGATTTGATGAAGCAAATGGTAGTTCAATATGGTTTGACCCCAAGACAGGGAACACTGCTGAAATTGTTGGCAGCGTTACGGGCAAACAGGGAGATATGGAAGGCTGTTGAGATGATTGAGTTCCTGGAGAAAGAGGGTAACTCTGTTGGATTTGAGAGCTACGAGTTGGTGATTGAAGGGTGCTTGGAGAAACGTGAGTATATTTTGGCCGGAAAGGTTGCGATGAGGATGACAGAAAGAGGTTTTATACCATATATCAGTGTCAGGCAGAAGATAATTGAAGGTTTGGCTAGTGTTGATGAGTGGAAGATAGCTTGTGCCGTGAGAGAAAGATTTGCGTCACTTAAATCTTAGATGCATAAAAGCTAAAATGTATAAAACTTGCAACATCAATTGCAAAAGATGCAGGTTGATGTGCAAATACATCACTGTGAGCAGGTACAAACCATTTGATCCTTTATAAGGATAATCTTTATTCTTGGCTAGCCCACCATGCTTTGTGATTAATGTAAATGCAGTTTCCATGTGTTGCAACCTTTGTCCCTATTATCACAATCTGCAAGTTGACTGCATTAAAAACTACATTATCATAATCTGTGGCAAAGAAAAATATGTATTAAACATTTCATTAATTGGCTCCTCACGTTAGCATCATACTAATGTTTGTAAATAAAGTCATTTTCATACTTTTCTATTCATATAAATTTTACATTTTATGGGTACTTTAAAAGATTCTTGTGAGAAATGTTAATTTATATTAGCTCTCCATTTTATTATCGTCTATTTAAAATATTCATTATTAATTCGGTATTATAATAAAATATTATTTGAAGTCATTATCTTTAAAATTTTATAACCATCACTGTTAATATCGGTCAATATGTAAGTCACTTTTATATTTATATGAAGTTCATTTTTTATTTTAATGTTTAAATAAGCATTAAGTTGGTTTATAAAATAAATAAATTTTATCAATTATTATTGAGTAAAAGGATGTTTCTGAAAAACATACTAATAGTTTTAGGAAATAATCTTTAAACTAAATATAATATCGGAATCTTTTCAGAAAATATTAATAACATTTTTAAAAGTATTTAAGATATATCAAACCCATTTTTTAACATTTCAGAAATTAAAATTTTAAGTTACACTTGTTGTATACTTCGGCTTAGCATGTACAAAGAGAAAAGGCATTCCTAGTCTTCACTGTCAATCTATCATCTACAAAATTTCAATTGCATTTAATTTTTTTTTCATGTATGCATCATGTTATAAACGAAAAAAAAATATAAATGAATACTTCTCTATTCGCTATTCCCTTCTCATTCTACACATTTTAGCCCACTTCTTACCAAAAATTACATGGTATTCCTTTGCAAGTTAGCATGATATTTTGCAAACAATAAACAAATAAATAAAATAATGAAAAAACAACAACAAAAATAAATCCATTATTTCTAGGATACATACTCTCTTTTTTCACATAGCAGTACTCTCCTTCATGTAAGGTTTGTTTTTCTCTAATTTATTTTTTTAAAATTAACAATAAAGAGAAAGTTACCAGATAAAAAAATAACTGGAAGGAATATGTATTCTGGAAGTACAAAAAATTTACTCAAAAAAAAAAAAAGAAGAAGATATTTTTCTTGCATTAATTAGCATTTAAAGAACTCATTATTTTTTAATTTTAAAATAAATGGAAAAGTAATAAAGAAAAGTTATATATAGATTATACATATTTTTGTTTGCATCTATTAAATAAAGATGTTGCATCTAATATGAAATTTTCACATCTAATATGAAGTTTTTACATCTCATATTTAAACACTTAGATTATGTTTAATTTCTATTTTAAAAATAATTTTTAATTTTTAAAAATAAAATACGGTACAAATTTATACTATATTTTATTTTTAAAACTAAAAATAATTTTTAAAATAGATATCAAACATGCTCTTATATATCCAAATTTAATTATAGTTTATCTTACGCTATTCTAACGTCCAAACAAAATTATGTGCGCCCCTTATCTTTTCGCACCATAACTATGCACACCAAACCAAACATTGTTAGTTATGTCCATTCTCTTACACAGTAGCATTTTTATTTTTTTTATTACTTTAAAAAATGAATGCTTTGATGTTTCAACCCAATACAGCATCTGCCTATTACCCACAAATCAGGACTTGCAAAAGCATGCGAGAATTGAAGCAAGTCCATGCCTTTCTGATCAAAACAGCACAAACCCATGACCCCACAGTGGCATCAGAGATCCTCAGGCTCTGTGCCACCTCAGATTTTCGTGACATTGAGTATACCCTCTTGGTGTTCGACCAAATGCATGAACGAAACTGCTTTGCTTGGAACACTGTGATAAGGGCACTGGCTGAAACCCATGACAGGCACTTTGATGCCTTGTTGGTTTTCTGTCAAATGGTGACTGAGGCAGTGGTGGAGCCTAACAGGTTCACTTTTCCATCTGTGTTGAAGGCGTGCTCGGTCGCGGCTAGGTTGGAAGAAGGGAAGCAGGTTCATGGGTTGCTTCATAAGTATGGGTTGCTTGACGATAATTTTGTAGTGACTAATTTGTTAAGGATGTATGTCATGTGTGGGAGCATGGAGGAAGCTTGTGTTTTGTTTAATGGGAATGTTGATGGTGTTGCGGGATTGGGGAGGGATAAGAGGAAGGAAGAGTTTAATGTGGTTCTATGCAATGTGATGGTTGATGGTTATGTGAGAATTGGGAACCTTAAGGCTGCAAGGGAATTATTTGATAGGATGGTTCAAAGGAGTGTGGTTTCTTGGAATGTGATGATTTCTGGGTATGCTCAAAATGGGTTTTACATGGAGGCCATTGAGATGTTTCATGGGATGATGCAGGTGGGAGGTGTGTCGCCAAACCGGGTGACTTTGGTTAGTGTGCTGCCTGCAATATCACGTCTTGGGGCGCTTGAGTTGGGGAAATGGGTGCATTTGTATGCAGAGAGGAATAAGATTGTTATTGATGATGTGCTTGGCTCGGCTTTGGTTGATATGTATGCAAAGTGTGGGAGCATTGAGAAGGCAATTCAGGTCTTTGAGAGGCTGCCTCAAAATAATGTTATAACATGGAATGCTATTATTGGTGGTCTCGCCATGCATGGTAAAGTGGATGATTTGTTTAATTATTTGTCAAGGATGGAAAAATGTGGAATATCCCCTAGTGATGTTACATACATAGCCATCCTGAGTGCTTGTAGCCATGCAGGTTTAGTGGTTGAGGGAAGATCATTTCTTAATGACATGGTTAATAGGGTTGGATTAGAGCCTAGGATAGAACACTATGGATGCATGGTTGACCTCTTGGGTCGTGCTGGCTATCTAGAAGAAGCTGAAGAGCTCATATTGAACATGCCAATGAAACCAGATGATGTCATATGGAAGGCCTTGCTTGGTGCTTGTAAGATGCATAAAAATATTGAAATTGGTAGGCGTGCTGCAGAAGTTTTAATGCAATTGACTCCTCATGATAGTGGGGCATATGTGGCTCTCTCAAACATGTATGCCTCATCAAGGGATTGGGATGCTGTTGCAGAGGTGAGGTTGATGATGAAAGACATGGACATAAGGAAAGACCCTGGATGTAGTTGGATTGAAATTGATGGTGTTATTCATGAGTTCCTTGTTGAAGATGATTCCCTTACTAGAGCCAAAGACATACGCACAATGTTGAAGGAAATTTCAAACATGTTGAGCTTAGAAGGTCATATGCCAGACACCACACAAGTGTTGCTCAAGATTGATGAGAAACATAAAGAAAGTGTTCTGCACTACCATAGTGAGAAGATTGCTGTTGCTTTTGGCTTAATTAGTACACCCCCAAAGACTCCACTTAGGATTGTTAAAAATTTGCGAATTTGTGAAGATTGCCATTCGTCAATGAAATTAATCTCCAAATTTTATGAGCGTAAGATAGTTATTCGAGATAGGAAGCGCTTTCACCATTTTCAACACGGTTCATGCTCTTGTATGGACTACTGGTAGTAATAGAGTTGCCTGTTGGTGAGTGCAATTACAAATGTCTATTGTTCTAACTTAAACTAACTTCCCTTTCATATCTGTAAATAGAGCCTTTGTTTGTATTGATGAATGTACATCAAAGGGCATTTTTCAATGCTTCAGAAATAAGAATATCTTTCTTTCTTATGGTCCTAAGCAAGGGATTGACATTCATCTTGCTAAGATTGACGAGTCTTAGTAAAATTAATCTGAAGTCCCATGGTTCCTTTATTTTTATAGAAAGTAATGACTCTGTATATTCATGTCATGTTGGGTAGAAGTATGAAGATTTCCCACACTACATGTGACCAAATAAATTTAGTTTTCATTTAAGTCTGTTAATTTCGCCTAAACTGGATGTCTATGATGAAACTTCAACTCTGCCACTTGAATCGTGATCATGTAATGAAAAGCCTTATTGATTTTAGACAGAGCAACTCAATGAGCTCCAATTTCTGCTAGAAAACCAGTGTAGCAAAGGGTATGAGTTCATTATCATTTTATCGGTTGTAATCGTACAATTCAACTCCACAACAGACAAGGCCTGTTGTACTTACATTTTTCATTAACAAATCCGCCACTAAAGGAAGGCCTGTCTTAGGCTTGTAGTTCCCACAGGAAATTTTTGGAAGTAGTCCTGAAAACTGAATCAATGTTAGGTACTCTAACAAAGGCATGCAGCAACACTCCCATCCCTTTAAATTTGTTTAGTTAAACAATAAAGTTTTAGAGCTAGACTCAATTATTTACATGAGTTAAACTTAAGCTTTGTAAGTTTGATATTAATAGCTTGTAAGTAATTTGCACACACACACACACATATATATATATATATATTTATTTATTTATAATATTATTTAGGCTAAATTAGTAATTTGATCTCCTAACTTTCTCTTTTTTTTTTTTTTTTTGGTCTCTTAACTTACAAAAGTATTTTAAATACGTTTTTTTTTTTTCATAAAACTAATAATTATGTTAAAAAATTGTTATTCATTTTCTTTCTCCTTGTTAACTCCAAGAAAAACACATAATATATTTTGGTTGTCTCCTTTTTTATTTTTTCTTACTCTTTTTTTTCCTCTTACCTCCTATCCATGTCTCCTCTAACTCTAAATAGTATAATCATCCTTTAAAATCCATTTGTAAGCTTAAATGAATGAGTAAATAACATAAAATTTACATATCTTTTACTTGGGTTAAAGAGATTTTAGGAACACTCCAAAAAACTGATATTTTAAAAAAATTTAAAAATTATACACAATTCAATGATATTATAAGATGAAGTGTCATAATAATATTTGATTTTTTGAGAATATTTGATTTTTTGAGGTATTATTTTCCTCAAACAAATCTTCCACTCTCATATTGGACTAAAATGTCCTTCGATAATTGTCTCATTTATCATTTTGATCATCTATCCATTAAATCAAAGGACTTTGCAAATCCTGTAGGTTTAAAGAGAATGCTTGATTGAATTTGTGAAAAATACATGTCATTAAATGTTCAAAAAGTGTCTTTATTGGCTTGCTACCTTTATAGAGCTTGAAGGGTTGTTTGGAAAAAAAAGGTTTTGGAAGGGAGAGGAAAGGAGAATAAAAATTATTTTTTAAAATAAATATATTTAAAATTAATATTTAAAAAAATAAAAAATATACATTAATACATAGTTATTAATTTTATCAAAAAAACACTTAAAAGAACTACAAAAAGAATCTAAAATTTAGTTCCACATTAATTTTTTAATTTATTTATTTACTTATAAAAAAAATAACAATAAACAATTGAATGTGACAAAAAAAAGTCCAATTAAAAATGTTGAATAACACTTATACAAGTTGAAACTAGTAATATCAGTCTTGCAAAAAGCTATAATATGTGCCATAATAAATTTTCATTAATGTACAGATATAAAGTGTCATTGTCTTTTTTTTTTCTTTTTTTTTTTTATAATATTTTTCTGACGATCCTCTTGAGAAACAATTTTGGCATTAAAAGTGTATGTAGATGAGATATTTCATGTGAATAATTTATTCTTTTTAAAGAATTTAAAATTTTACAAATTGAAATTTGTTGTTTGGGTATTTAATTTTAAAGAATTAAAAAATGTAAAAATTTTAGTGAAAATTTTTAATAGACTAAATCAAATAATTCTAAATCCTAGCAAAGAGTAAGAATTTAGAATTACTTTTTTTATTTATTGTGTTTTTCATTCATATTTTTATTTAGTTATGATTAATTTAATAATATATTTATATTTTTAATTAATTTTTTCAAATACATTTATAATTTTTTTAAATGTTTACTCTATCCAAATAAAAATATTTGAAATGAAGGAAATTCAATTATTTTATAAAAATTTTTAAAATAATATAAATTTAAATGATATAATTTAACTATTTTTAAAAATTAATTATTTCATTCAAACAACGGTTATTTAATAAATTATTTTAATAATTAATTAACCATGGAATTCATTACAATAAATTGAAAACACTTGATTTGGATAAGTTAATTATATTAAGAAATTTATTCTATAAATTAAAAATAACTTATTTTTATAAAGCATTTATAAAATTTTTCAAACAAGTCCTAAATTTAAGCGCTTCTAATAACAAATATTTGAACTGAGATTCATCACCCTGCAAGGAATTGTCTCCTTTGATGCGAATAGGAAACAGTAAAAAGAAAAGAAAAGAAAAAAGCTAGAACAAAGAGAAAACAACATGACTTGCTTAAATCCATTACCAAAATACCTATTAATACTAGTAGTGATGCCCTCTCTTTTTCTAACCAAAAAGCTAGAACTGAGATGCACTTTCTTTAGGAAAGAACGACACAAATTCGCAGATTCTAAGCATCGATCACAACACCCCTCAAAGACTTTCTCAAAGTCATGTACTGCAAGAACACATCTTCTATTATTTTCTTCGTTTGGCTCTAAACTTCTTTGCCATTCATCTTCTGGGCTCATTCTAATTTAACGATAATCACTTCTCAAATAAGTCTACGTAAAAATCACTAGTTTATGAATCAATTGTTGCTCGTGATCATGATCATGTTCACTACTTGAGTGTCGATACACATTGGCCATGATCCATCTTTCTTGGGTATACGAAGTGCAAGAACTACATAGGGACTAAAGCTCACATGAATCAAACCCTTTTGTAGCAATTTCTAAATCCTCTCTTTTTAAGGAGAAAAGAAAAATCCTAAAATTAACCGGGCCAAAGACTACCATAATATTTATAAATACGAGTAAATATATTTTTAATACTTTAATAAGACTTTATTTCAATTAAGAATTTTATTATAACAATATAAAAAAACCTCATTAAAGTTTTTATTCCAAGCTTATAAACCAGCTGGGCGAACACTCGTACCTGAATATTTATGCAAATTATCTTTCAATTTGATTCTAACATATAATTTAATTATTTTATTTTATTTTTTTGCAAAATTAAGTAACTAGATAAGTTAAAACTTAAATCAACTTTCCTATGTTTTTATTATCGAAACTTTAAATTAAATAAGAACAGGTAAATATATTTTTAAAATTTCATAACATATTTTTAATAGGGACAATTTAATGTTAAAAAAATCCACACATAATGCCTTAATTTAATTAAAAAGCCTATCATAAAAATATAAAAAACCTCCATTACATTTTTTTTACAATCATATAAACAATAAAATAATAACTTTATATATAAGACAAAATAATATTATTTTATTTAAAAATATCGAGACATATTTAAATATCATATTAAACATTTTATTTATTTCAATAGACTCAATTAATATTCTTATCAAAGTAGTTGAATCGGAATTCAAGTTACGAATAGCAAGACTTATTTTTTAAATCATGACTTGAATCGTATATTGAATCCTAAGATTTAGGATTAATAATTTAAAATATAAAAAATATAAATATAAAAGTACTGTAATGTAAAGAAATATTAAAACATCCAATATATTAACATTTTAAAGTCAAATAATATGTAGCTAAACAAAAAGAGGAGGCGAAAACAAATAAAAAATAAGAATAGTTGTAATAGCAGAGAGGGACCACCAAAAATCTTGAATAGGGAAGTAGTGAATAAATGCTGAAAATTTTGATTTTTTTGATAAATAGAAAAAAAAAAGATATGCTAGAAAAACTAATTTTTTAGTGAACAGAGAAATAGAGATGCTAGAAAAGCTAATTTTTCCGATGAACAGAAAAATAGAAGATACACCTGAGAGGAGATGCTAGAAAATATTATTTAATATTTCTCCAGCAAAATGGAGCAGGTAAACCACTGGATTAGATGATTTCTTCCGCAAAATGGCATGGGTGAGCCTTCGGACTAGCTGATTTCTCCAACAAAATGAAATGGGTGCGCTGGTGAGAATGGGAGAAACCGCTACACAAAGGTCGGACTTCTCTCGAAGAGATGAGAGTGTGGAAAAGATGAAATTAACACGTTTTATAAAGGGTAAATGACCTTTCTACCCTTTAAAAATAATCCAAATCTTGCGTTTCATAAAAAATAGAATAGGATTTCTTGCTTTTCTCCAAATCATGCCATCGCAACGTGAAGCAATGCGAATGTCTCCCTATTTTGGCCGCCAAACACTTGCACCTGTTGCGACGTGCCAAATACCCCGCGCTGTGGTGACAGTGGCGGCGGACGGCCGCACCGCGCCGTTCCAATTCAAGCACTACACGGTTTGCAAAGGAATCGTGTGCTGCCATCCATATTCGCGATTCAGCCTGATACGTATGATTCAAGCAATTTCGGCAACAATTCTACCAAAAGATTAGTATCCCTATGTTACAAAATCAAATCGAATTATTAGTATCGTATCGTGAACCGTACGATACTAACTACACTGATTTTTATAAACAACAATGTTTTCATGGTCTGCAGTTTTAGCGAAAACTATCGGCCGGCAGAGTTGCATTAGGCGAATTTTAGTAAAAAATAATTTTAGCTTACGCTAAAATATATTCGTTTAAACTAATTTTATTTAAATTAAAAATATTAGCTTAAGTGAAAATAAATTACAGTATCTTTTTTTTTTAGTATTTTTATTTGAGCGAATCTAGATAGTTCAAGTAAAAATAAGTAGAAAAAAAATATTTTTTTTTTATTATTTCAGCTCTCTCTTCTTTTCTCTTTCTAATTTAGTTATTTTTTTATTTTCTTCCTCTCACTCAGTCCCTTTCTTTCCTTTTCTTTCCTATCTCTTCTTTTTTCAGTCTACTTAATTTCATTTTCCCTCTCTACTTATCTAACTATCCTCTCTTTCTCTCCCCTTAACCCCCACTTATCCCCCTCTCATTCTCTCCTCATCTAACCATTTTCTTTCCTCTATTAGCCTTATTTCTCATTCTCTCCTCATCTAACATTTTCCTTTCTTCTATTAGTCTTATTTCGCTCTCTTTCTCCCTTGTACTTTTATCCCATATTTAATCTCCATCTCAGTATCTTTTTCTCTTTTTTTATTTTAATTTTTTTAACTTAAGTAAAATTAGTTTAAACAAATTTTTTTAGCTTAAAAAAATTACTTTTTACCAAAATTTCAATGTAAAACTGCAGGCGATTCGGGTCTAAATTTTTATGTAATTACACTTACTCAAACTCAAAAGTCCTTATTTAGTTTTATTATTCCTTGATTAATTTTTACATTTCTACACATAATATATAATATATTATTTTTTAATTTCTCTTTTTTTTTCATTCATAACCCACTCTTTCTTTGTACTCATTTCATACTTTAGTTTAAGAGTGGAAAATAATAATTTTCCTTGCTTAATTAATTGAGATCACGTGTATTATAAGTGTTAGGGGGTTTAGTTTGGTTTATTAAATGGATTTTGCTTTGCACAAAGGTAGGCAAATTAGAAAAGCCTCGCTCTCCCTCCCAATTACCGAACAGGAAAGAATACCAAAACCAAACCCAACACAACACAAACACCAACCTCTTCTCTTCTTTCCCCTCAACCCCCAAACGAAACTATCCCTTTCCTTCTCCTTCAAACCTCAAAACCCTCCCTAAGCAAAAAAGTATCATTCCCTTCTCTTCAACTATATCACCACCACCATGTCCTCTGCCTCTCTCTCCACAACGCGAGAACACACACACACATACACACTTTATTTTCTCTCAAAAACAAAGCATGGCAACCCAAGAATACTACACACCTTCACTTCGCATCGACCCACCACCCGTGACGCCTCTAAAGTACTCAAACCGCGTTCGGGTGAAGACACTTCTCGAGAAACGCGAGAGTGTGGTGGCCCAGAGAGTGGTCGTTGGCGGGTGGGTCAAGTCCGCCAAGGAGGTCGAGAAGTCGTCGCCGCCGCCGCCGTTGACGGACGACGCCGTCGACGATACGAGGAAGAACAAAGACGTGTCGTGCGTGGAGATTCTGCAGTCTCGGATTCCTTTGATTCGTAACATCCTTGAGGTCTTCGGAGGAAGCGGTTATAGTCAGAAAAAGAAACGTGAGCCTTCAGTGCCTCCTAAGGTTGTCCCTCCCAAACCTTCCACTGCGTATCTGCTTCTCTCCGATGGTTCCTGCGTTGGAAGCCTTCAGGTTTGCTTTGTCATTGCTCTGTTTCATTCAATGCTTTTTCAGGATTTTTTTAACCACTTAAAAAAAAAAATTCTCTTTTGTGCCTTTTTTTTAGTAAAATATGATTTTTTCCTCATAATACTTTCTAATTTTACTCTCTGTAAAATTATTTTTGTAGTTATTTTTAAAAAAAAATTAATTTGGTTGTTTTTATTATGTCTCTTGGGACAACGACATGTGATACTGAATTGATACAAGATCATATATAAATTAGGTGTGTCTAATTTTCAAATTATATATAGATTAATATAAAGAAGTTATTTTATAGGGATTAAGATTACAATTCAATATATTTTGAGAGATTAAAAATATATTTACCTAAACTTTTTTTTAATAGTTTTTTAGTATAATTTATTGAAAAATGCTAAGTACTATCTTTAGAATATTGATTAAGGAGTTAAAAGTAAAATCCTTTTATTAAAGAACATAAAAAGGTATTTATTTCTGTAATTTTTAATGCATTTTAACATAATTTATAAAAAATATTATTTATTAAATTTCTTAAATACACAAATGGATAAGATATTAATTTATTTAAAAAATCTAATTTTAAATTGCTTCTAAATATTTTACGACTAAATTTTATGTTATAAATTACTATGTAATACAAATTTATTAAATGAATAACAAATTATTTATCAAACGACGCGCCCTTAATTTTATTGATAAAAGAAAAAATACTGCAAAACGAAAAGCATATAATTTGCTTGAAAGCAATGGCCTTTGGTTTCTTATCAGTGTCCTCTCGAGATATAAAAACAAACCTTAGAGCACATATTTGACGTGACATATGCTTAACTTCTAGACATAAATTTCTTTTGATATTAGATCATTAAATTGGGAATTTATGGCTTATTTATGTGCCTAAAGTTACAAGCTGTGGCTTTTACAAATAAAAGATAAATGTTAATTAGTGCTCTGTATATATTTATTAAAATTATATTTTAATAAATTTTTATTTTTTAAAAAGTATGATTAATATACTTTTATCATAATCCTTTGCCAACAAATTTCGAGTAAAAATTAAACTCTTTAGATTTAGGAACACTTGTATAATCGTTTACGTATTTCTGTAAAATTTTATAAAATATTTTATGTACGAATTCTTTAATCAATACGTTTAGAACATTGATTATCTGGATTATAAATCAAAACAGCTTTCATATTTACTTTTCGTGTTGTCGTTGTTATGAACTCTTAGGTTGTTGTTGATTCCTCAGTAGCTGCCCCTAGCCGGCTTCTGGCTACTGGAACATGTATATTAGTGGAAGGTCAACTACAACGACCATCATCAGAAGGGAAGCATGCTATTGAACTTAAAGCTGAAAAAATTCTTCACATTGGGACTGTTGATTATGATAAGTATCCATTGTCAAAGAAACGAATTCCACTTGAAATGTTAAGAGATTTTGCCCAATTTCGGCCTCGAACAACCACGGTGAAATTCAATATCACTTTTCTATTTTCTCATTATATTTCCTTGTTCATCTTATTATAGCTAAAATCTTCTCCACGTTGACACATTAATTGTGTACTTTTCTTTTGTTCCCACAGCATTTTACATTTAAAATTGAAGGTAACTTTATGATTTGAATAATGTTAAGATGTCTCATAATCAGCATATTTTTAAAAAGGTTTGAGGATTTTTTTTTATTAAACTAAATTTTAGAAGTGAGTTAAACTCGTTGCTTATGTTATATAGCCATGATACTTTTTACAAGGGCAGCTTTTAGACATGAACTGTTCTACTTTCGGGTTGCATTCTAATAAATAATTGAATGTTCTTTGCATTCTATATTCTTGGAATGAAGTGTTGAAATAGGTCCTAATTGTTTATATTTGAACACTAACATCTCAATATTTCTCCATCATATATATTTATATATATATCTCAGTACGTAATATATGCAAAAGCATGCATGTCATTTTATTAATTTTATGTAAGATTTTATAATTATAAGTTTAACCTTAATCTTGTTTTTATTTTTTATTAAATATCTTGTGTCCTCGTATATTAGGTGGCAACTGTCATGCGAATTCGTAGTGCTCTCTCTTTTGCTGTCCACTCATTTTTCCACAAACATGAATTTATTGGAGTGCAAATACCCACAATAACTGCCACAGACTGCGAAGGATTTAGCAACATGTTCCAGGTCACTACCCTGAATCAGAAAGCAGAGAAGCAAAATCTAAACACCATCTATGAGAGTGATGGTGTAAACCTTGAAGTTATAAAGGCAGCAGCAAAAGAGAAAAGCAACTTAGTTGAACAATTGAAGAGAAGTGAAAGCAATAGGGAAGCACTGGCTGCAGCAGTGCAGGATTTGAGGAAAACAAATGAATTGGCATCACAATTGGAAGCAAGAGAAAAGAAAAAGTTGGGAACTTATTTGAAGGATAACAAAGCAGACTCTTCCAAAGATTTTTTCCATTCCCAAACGTACTTGACTGTCTCTGGTCGCTTACATCTTGAGAGTTATGCATGTGCCCTTGGAAATGTCTACTCATTTGGTCCTAGATTTCAAGCAGATAAAACAGATTCTTCTAAACTTGCTGCTGAAATGTGGATGGTTGAGGTTGAAATGGCCTTTTCTCAGTTAAAGGTAATTACCCTTTTTTTTTTTTTCGTCTGAAGGATTTCTTATCACATAACAATTCCAACATCTATCTGTTAACATTTCAGTATCTTATTCCATTTGATTTGATGTTAAGGAAGGAATTGGGGCTTGTTTATTTTGAGAAAACATTTTATCTATTTATTTTGGGATTTCACAAATAATTATAAAGTTTTGTTAACATGATAAACAATTAATAATAGTAAAATTTTATTTAAAAAAAAATATTTATTGTATTATTATAACTTCAATACAATAATTATTTATTTTTTCATAAAAATTTTATATTTGTGAATGTTTAAAGTTAACCCTAAAGAATGAGGTTAACAAAACTCATAATTATAAAGTTGCCATGTTTTAACTTAATTTATTATCTTGTTTTTACTTAATTTCTTATTTTCAAAGATTTGTATAGAAATAATGAAAATAATATTTCGTTGTTTACTTATTTCTTGTATCAATATTTGAAAATAAATAATAAAGTGAAAATAAGATAATTTTGTAATTATTGTGAAAATTAAAAATATTTTCTCAAGCTAGACAAATCCGTATTTTCGTCCTACTGGAGGGTTCTAAATTCCCTTAACTTATTTGCATATGTATATCATTTCGTGTATAGTGATTGGAAGGTTTTTGTATCATTGAGTAGCATGATGCGCTGTGTGTTACTTGCAGGATTCCATGAATTGTGCTAACGACCTTTTCAAGTACCTCTGCAAGTGGGTACTGGAAAATTGCTCAGAAGATATGAACTTTGTTTCTGAAAGAATTAACAAAGACTGTATCAATCGTCTTCAGCAGATTATATCAGGTTCCCCTGAAACAATGTCCTACAACGAAGCTATAGATGTTCTAAGAAAGGTAGGTATTGTCAAATCCTCATGTATTTATCATTTTGATTTCTGCCACTCTAATTTGTTTGTACTTTTTTCAATGATAAAATATATTACTTCTGTTCTTATTCATGTGTTAGAATAGAGAAAAGAATTGTTTTTATTTATTTATTTATGTTAAAGTTTAAGATAATATTGACTATTATTTTTCTACTGATGCCCTTTTTTCATATAAATATTAGTAATTAATTGCAATAAAATGATTGGATTCCTTGGTGGGTATAATTTCTTCACTCCTTGGACAAATAAATAGAAAAGCAGACAATATTAATTCATCCTCACTTAGTTTTAGCTTCTTTTCAAAAGAAAATTAGAGAATCTGAAGTCGAGAGAAATTTTTAGATTAACTATAAAAAATTATCCTTAATTTAATAATCTACACTAAGCATATAATAGTAAATTCTTTTATTTCTTCTCTCGTCTCCTTGTTAACCAGACAAAGTGTCCTTCTCTTTCATTAAAGTGCTTTTCTCTCTCCCAATTGAGGAACTAAACCGTGCATTAATGTTGTCCTCCCAGGCTGAAGATAAGAAATTTGAAACAAACTTTGAATCAGGTGTTGTACTCACTTCAGAGCACTTAAGGTATTTATGGATTTGCTGATTTCCGTTAAGAGCAAAAGTGTTGGTTTCACCACTTTTAGTTACTAATGGGTCTGTTTATGTGAATGCAGCTATCTAGCTGATAGCATCTACAAGAAGCCGATTATGATATATAATTATCCAAAAGAAGCTAAGCCATTTTACGTTCGCCAGAATGATGATGGAACCGTAGATGCATTTGACTTGATTGTGCCAAAGGTATGACCAAACGTGACTCCTAGTGTGGTCTGTGTTGATAGATTGGCACAACCTTGTATTTTGTTTTTGTGTGTTGAGGTTTTTAGAAACCTTTGCAGGTGGGAACAATAATTTCTGGTAGCCAAAATGAGGAACGCCTTAACTTGATAAGTTCAAGGTACTGCTATTCTTGACCATTTCCTTATTTCTGTGAGACTGCCAAAATTTTTTTAAAATAATAAAATATTATTGGATTGGAAGCATGTCAGATTTCAAATAATTATTTCATTAATGGTGCCTGTTTCTTTGGTAACATATTAACTAATCATTTTCTAAAATAAATGGTATGGCAGAATTAATGAGTTGGGCTTGCCAAGAGAGAAGTATGAATGGTACTTAGATCTTCGTCAAAATGGAACAGTGAAGCACTCTGGTTTCTCTCTAAAGTTTGATCTTATGGTCCTCTTCGCAACTGGCCTTCTCAATGTCAGAGATGTTATCCCTTTTCCAAGAAGCTATGGCATGGTCAACAATTAATTAAATTTTGGGCTAAAATATGTTCAAGCTTCCTATGCCTGTTGATATGTCTGGGCTAAAAATTTGTGTAAAATATGAAGTGATTAATGTATGTCAAATGTATATAAAGAAACTTATAATTGAAATGAAATTTATTTAACTCGTGTGAAGTTTTTGCTAGTGCTTCTTTATGGGAATTAAAAAAGAAATAAATAAATAAATCTTCAAGAGATTCAAAATTACAACTTGGGACTAGAATCAAATCCTCAAGAGACTCTAAGTTGATATGTTTATTATGTTAAATTAAAGTTAAATTTCAGAAAAAGTAAATTAAAAGAAGGGGGCAAAAGAAAGGTAAATAGAAATGAAAATAAAGATAAATGTAGAAAAAAAAAAAGAACAAAAAATTAAATAAAATTTGCATTAAAATAGTAGTGAATTACATACTTGTATCCTTTTGACAGCGAGTAGTCATTGAAATGAACATGATAAGTGCTTTTAATGTGTCTGAGTGACAGAATTTCACCTGTATGGTTGTAATATATGATCTAGTATACATAAACAACATTCCTCCCCTCTCCTAATGATATTTACACAGTTGATATGTACAATTGCAATTACATAATTGCGTACTTAAAAACATGATACATTGAATGAAATAATATTAAAACTAGAAACTGATAATTACTGTTTTTTAGACCTATGACACCACCGTTTCAGACTTCTAAGACCACCAAATATTTTTTAAGTATGTCACAGGTCTTATAGTCTAACCAACCCTTTCAAGTTCTTCAAATAATCTTTAATTTCGACTTCTGATGACCACTTGATTTCAATGTTTTCAAACACTTGCCACCAAAGTTCGATGTAATCCCTCTAATCCTTCACATCATAACATCTTTCAAAATTTTCAAGTAAAACTACGATTAAGGTATCTTCAAATCTCATGTTCTTTAAAGAACTTTTTTGGTGCCTCTAAATGATAATGCACTTGAATACTTCTAAAAAAATATAAACTTTTCAAATGCTAACACATTTTTAGTATTTCAAATATAGTATTTTGAGCTCTTATCTTCAGCACTTTGAATTCTTCAAACTCATCTTTACGTCCTTTTTTACTCAAAATGTCATTTCAATTGAGCACACTGCCAAAATTTAATATGTGATCAAGAGATGTGTTTTCGGAAATATTTTTTTTTTTCATAAATATGAGAGAATGAATATTTTATGGTTATTTAATTAGCTTATAAGCTTTTAAAGTCTTAATTATATTTTAGTTCACAGATCTCAGTAAATTTTTGTTGTTGGTAATTTTAAATTATTATTATTTTTATTTTGGTCGTTATATTTTAATAAATTATTTTAAGTTCTTTTAACATAGTCTAATAAAAAACTAACATTTAATAATATTTTTGAAGATTAAATCAACAATAAAACCTAAAAATAAAACTTCATAAAAAAATAAAGTCTAAAAACAACATCTTAAAAATAAAAATTCGTTAAAATGTGACAATAAAAATGTATTTAAAACTGATTTAAATTAAAGATACCACGGACGCCATGGACAAAAATAAAAATGTACAAGATGCATATTTGACTTCAAGTAAAGATGACATAATTAAGTATATAATAGATGCCATTGAATCGTTAAGCCAAGTGTGATTATGTAAGGTACCACCAAATAGTTCCAATACCAAAGCTAAAACCCAAACAACACGAATATCCACTCTCTTCTGTCTTGTGTTCTTTCCCCTCAACCCCAAAACGAAACAATCCCTTTTCTTCTCCCACAAACCCAAAAAAAGCATCATTCCCTTACACTAACTATGTCACCATCACCATGCCCTCTCTCAAAACAAACACAAACACAAACACAAACACAAACATGGGAACCCAAGAGTACTATACACCTTCACCCGTGACCCCTCTCAACTACTCCAACCGCGTTCAGGTGAAAACCCTTCTCCACAAACCCCAGAATGTGGTGGGCCAGAGAGTCGTCGTTGGCGGGTGGGTCAAGTTCGCCAGGGAGGTCGACATGTCGTCGTCGCCGTCCGTCGACGGTACGAGGAGGAACAAGGACATGTCGTTGGTGGAGATTCTGCAGTCTCAAATTCCTTTGATTGGTAACATCCTCGAGATCATCGGAGGAAGCAGTTGTTGTCATAGAAAGAAACGGGAGCCTTCAGGACCTTCTAAGGTTGTTCCTCCCAAACCTTCCACTGCGCTTCTGCTTCTCTCCGATGGTTCCTGCGTCGGAAACCTTAAGGTTTGCCTTCTCACTGCTCTGTTTTGTTCCTTTGGTTTTAGTTCCGTTGAAAACCGGATTATATACATCACGAGCGCGCCAAATTTGGATACTTACATTGTCAAATACAAAAGATTGTGTAATAGCTCTTTTGTACAGAGTGTACGATTAACCAATCTTTATTCTTGAATCATCTAATATAATATAATCATAAAAATAATATAAGTTATCTTACCCCAATCTTGTATTCTACATAAAAAGAGAGCCGTATATATATATATATATATATATATATATATATATATATATATATATATATATATATATATATATATATTGGAAAGGTTTTTACATTGCTTTTGCTGCCTAAATTGATAAATTATTTTAAGAATTCTTTTAATTCATAAGTTGTATTCGGACTTATTTTTGGATAAATCTGAGGCTATCTACGGATAAAAAATTGAAAAAAAAAAGATTTTCTATTAAAAAACCACTAACAAATAGAACTAAGGTCATGTTAGAGTGAACTTATGAATAAATCATGGTAAGAGAAGAAAAATAATATAAAAATTGAATAACATTTCTTTCATAACTTAAAAATATTTTTGTTCAAATTTTAGATAAATTAAATGAGATTGATTTTTAAAAAATATAGAAGTATAAATTAATTTTAACTTATAAAAAGAATTTTACTAATTATATATATATATATATATATTTTATTTTTTTTTCAATGACTTATCTATAAACTTCTAATCCTATGTTATAACATCACAACTTGACTGCAAAACGAAAAGCATATAATTTCCTTGAACGTAAAGGCCTATGGTTTCTTGTCAATGTACTCTCTCAAAATGTAAAAACAAACTTTAGAGCACATATTTGACGTGACATATACGCTTAACTTTTACACACAAATTTTCCTCTGATTTTAGATCATTAAATTGGGAATTTAATGGCTTATTTTTATCCCTAAAGTTACAAGCTGATGGTTTTTACAAATAAAAGATAAGTATTAATTAGTGCTCTATACATGCTTATTAATAAATAAATATTTTGATTAAAAATTATTATTAATGTACTTCTATTATGACTTGGAAAAATTTACTTCCACCAAAATTTTTAATCGTATTTCTATAATTTTTTATAAATTTTTTCATGCATAAACTTTTTAACCAATACTTTTCAAACATTGATTATCAATACTCTATATCAAAGCACCTTTCATATTTACTTTTCATGTTTGTCATTGTTATTTAAATACTTTTAGGTTGTTGTTGATTCCTCAGTAGCTACCCCTCGCCAGCTTCTGGCTACTGGAACATGTATATTAGTGGAAGGTCAACTACAACGACCATCATCAGAAGAGAAGCATGCTATTGAGCTTAAAGTTGATAAAGTTCTTCACATCGGGACTGTTGATTTTGATATGTATCCATTGTCAAAGAAAGAAATTCCACCAGAAATGTTAAGAGAATGCCCCCAATTTCGGCCTCGAACAACCACGGTGAAATTCAATGTCACTTTTATATTTTCTCATTATATTCATCTTGTTCATCTTATTGAAGCTAAAATCTTTTCCAGGTTGACACATTAATTGTGTACTATTCCTTTGTTCCTTCTGACTAAGCACTGCATTTTACATTTTAAGTGGAATATAACCTTATGATTTGAATAATGTTAAGATATTTCACATTTAGGATTTAGAAGTATGCTCAAAATATTTATAATGAAGGATTGAACGATCTTTCTAGTTGCATTCTAATAAATAATCGAATGTCCGTTGCATTATACACTCTAGGAATGAAGCGTTGAAATAGATCCTATTTATATATATTTGAACAATAATATCTCTATTTCTCCGTCATATATATATATCTCAGTAATATATGCAAAAGCATGCATGTCATTTTATTAATTTTATGTAAGATTTTATAATTAGAAGTTTAACCTTCATCTTTTTTTATTTTTTTATTGAATATCATATTAGGTGGCAACTGTCATGCGAGTTCGTAGTGCTCTCTCTTTTGCAATCCACTCATTTTTCCACAAACATGAATTTATTGAAGTGCAAATACCCACAATAACTACCGCAGACTGCGAAGGATTTAGCAACATGTTCCAAGTCACTACCCTGAATCAGAAAGCAGAGAACCAAAATCTAAACACCATCTATGAGAGTGAAGATGTAAACCTTGAAGTTATAAAGGCAGCAGCAAAAGAGAAAAGCAGCTTAGTTGAACAATTGAAGAGAAGTGAAAGCAATAGGGAAGCACTGGCTGCAGCAGTGCAGGATTTGAGGAAAACAAATGAATTGGCATCACAATTGGAAGCAAGAGAAAAGAAAAAGTTGGGAACTTATTTGAAGGATGACAAAGTAGACTCTTCCAAAGATTTTTTCCATTCCCAAACATACTTGACTGTCTCTGGTCGCTTACATCTTGAGAGTTGTGCATGTGCCCTTGGAAATGTCTACTCATTTGGTCCTAGATTTCAAGCTGATAAAACAGATTCTCCTAAACTTGCTGCAGAAATGTGGGTGGTTGAGGTTGAAATGGCCTTTTCTCAATTGAAGGTATCATTTTTTTGGTCCCTCTGTAGAAATTCCTATCATTCTAACAGTACCAACACCTATCCCTTAACATTTCAATATCTGATTGTGAACGTAGCAGAGCTGTAAAGTCAAGTCACTTTTGCTAGTTTTTTACTTTGAAAAGTCAAAATGTGAGGGAGGTAATTTCTTACCCTGTGTATATAGGGTGGCAGAGAGGGGAGCAAAACTTTTCCAACCGTTTTTCGCTGAATTAAATGTGGGTAGCAAATATTTGCCAATAAATACTGGTTCCCCTTTAGTTTTTCTTGCATCCCGAAATCATCCTATCACAAGTGAATTAGAGATAAAAAAATTCAGAGAGAAAACATAGTTTCTCTTGTGAGGTTCTGGTAGTGAGTGTATTCTCCTATTTATGATAGGCTGTAATTGGTCTATCCTTATATGTAGAGAAAAGGGTGTAATTTTTTTTCACGTAGTGAAAATATCTCTCTGGACTTGCCTGTCTTTTTTCCCTTATCAGTTGAGGTTTTTCACATTAAATTTTGTGTGACTTGTGTTCCTAATTTCTAATTTTTCTCTACTCTATTTTAGTCGTGTGATGATATTTAATTACTCTGATACGTAACACTTACTCCATTTGCTGTGATATTAATGAAAATTGTGGCTTGTTTAGTTTGAGAAAACGTTTTCTCTTTTTGGTTTTCACAAATAATTATAAAGCTATTATCTTGTTTTCACAGTTTCTTATTTTCAAAGACTTGTAAAGAAACAGTAAAAATAAGATTTCATTACTTATTTCGTATATCAATATTTGAAAATACAAAATAAAATGAAAAAAAAAATAATTTGTAATTGATTGTGAAAATTACAAATATTTCTCAAACCAAAGTAATCCACATTGACATCTGACTGAGGGTTCTGATCCAGCCCAGTGAATTATGCTAGGTTCCAAATCCTTAAATTTACATATGTGTGTTATTTCTTGTATTGTGATTGGAAGGTTTTAGCATCATTCAATAGCATGATCTCTGTGTTACTTGCAGGATTCCATGAATTGTGCTAACGACCTTTTCAAGTACCTCTGCAAGTGGGTACTGGAAAATTGCTCTGAAGATATGAACTTTGTTTCTGAAAGAATCAACAAAGACTGTATCAATCGTCTTCAGCAGATTATATCAGGTTCTCCTAAAACAATGTCCTACAACGAAGCTATAGATGTTCTTAGAGAGGTTGGTGCTTTCAAATCCTCATGAACATATCATTTTAATTTTCGCCACTCTAATTTGTTTTTATTTTTTATCAGTGACAAACTTTTGTTACTATTTATGTGTCTAAATAAAAAAGACAAATATATTCTTATGTATTTATTATGTAGAAGTTTAAAATAATATTAGTTATTCACTCCGGTCCTATTTATACGAAATAACTCATTGTCAACTATATTAATTCCTACATTCTTTATATACTTGTTGTGAGATTTATGTTAACGAAGTATATAAATAGATGTATTAATTCATTTAATGTATAAGTTACTATAAAATTTGGCTCTTCAATGCTATAGATGAATTAGTTTTGTTTCTTATAAATAGGATGGGATGGAGGATTATTCTTTCACTAATACTTTTTTCATATAAAATACTTATACTATTTAAGTAGCTCAAGAGTTAAAAAGAAATTCATTAAAGGATAAACTAATAAGTTTAGTAATTAATTCTAACAAAACTGTTGGATTTTTTTTATCTGTGTTATTTCTTCTCTCCCTTTGAACAAATAAATAGGAACATAAGTAGTATTTTGTTTTTTAAATAATGCTTGGTTGGAGGAAACCAGGCAAGGAGAGCATGATAAAATTGATTCTCACTTAATTTTAGCTTCCTTTCAAAATAAAATCGGAGAATCTTGAGTGGAGAGAAATTTAGACTAACTAGACAAATTTATTTAACTTCATTTAACTATACTAAGCATACAGTAGTACATTCATTTCTCCTCTCCTCTCCTCTCTTCATTAACCAGGCAAAGTGTCCCTCTCTTCCCTTAAAATGCTTCCCTATCTCCCCTCTTTTGAATTAAACCGTGCATTAATTTTATTAGTTGTCCTCCCAAGCTGAAGATAAGAAATTTGAACCGAGCTTTGAATCAGGTGTTGTACTCACTTCAGAGCACTTAAGGTATATATGGTTATTATAATCATATTCTGGATTTGCTGATTTCTAGTAAGAGCAAAAGTATTGGCTTCAGCACTTTTAATTACTAATGGATCTGTTTATGTGAATGCAGCTATCTAGCTGATAGCATCTACAAGAAGCCGATTATGATATATAATTATCCAAAAGAAGCTAAGCCATTTTACGTTCGCCAGAATGATGATGGAACTGTAGATGCATTTGACTTGATTGTGCCAAAGGTATGGCCAAATGTGACTGCTAGTGTGGTCTGTGTTGATAGATTGGCACAACCTTGTTGTTTTTGTGTGTTGAGGTTTTTAGAAACCTATGCAGGTGGGAACAATAATTTCTGGTAGCCAAAATGAGGAACGCCTTAACTTGATAAGTTCCAGGTACTGCTATTCCTTACCATATTTTGTTTGTGTCTGTTAGCAGTGGGAGAGGACCCAAAACTAAATAGCCGTGATCATAGTGAGAGACCACCCAAACAAATTAAAATATTATTTGATTTGTAGCATTTCAGATTATCTTAAGCGATGATTGAAACTATTTTTTTTAAAGAAATAAAATTTTAAAAATAAAAAATAATAACATGTTAGAGGAATAAAATTAAATTTAACTACGCATACATCTTATAAGAACTGCCAGTTAATGATTGGATTAACATTTGATAAAAATACAGATTTAAATTTTTGTCAATTTGAGGACTTCATTGATTGATGATTTATATGTAGCTTGACCCAACTTATCTAAACTTTTTTGTGATCCACAAGAACAAAGCATGTTAGTCCAAAAGAGTAGTGATTAAAACAATTTTAGTCATTAACAAAATAAAAAAAATAACAATTTTAATCATATTGGTTCTTAAAAGATAAAATTTATCATTTTCATCATTTAAAAATAAAGATATGAATATACTTAAGTAGTTTTGGTGACTAATATTTATATAATCGTATATATATAAAGACTAATTTCTATCTTTTATAATTGAAATACTTTCTAGAAATTATTTCCTTGTGCACGTGACCATTTGTACCCCTATTGTTAATCAATGGTGTCTATTTCTTTGAATAATTGAATCCTCTTTTTTGATAAATGGTATGGCAGAATTAACGACTTGGGCTTGCCAAGAGAGAAGTATGAATGGTACTTGGATCTTCGTCAAAAT
The DNA here is from genome assembly GCA_024086825.1 of Abrus pulchellus subsp. cantoniensis. Classification (NCBI taxonomy): domain Eukaryota; kingdom Viridiplantae; phylum Streptophyta; class Magnoliopsida; order Fabales; family Fabaceae; genus Abrus; species Abrus pulchellus. The sequence continues at coordinate 23,054,051 of CM044056.1, forward strand.
GGAACAGTGAAGCATTCTGGGTTCTCTCTAAGGTTTGATCTTACGGTCCTCTTTGCAACTGGCCTTCTCAATGTCAGAGATGTTATCCCTTTTCCAAGATGCTATGGTAAGCCCAACAACTAAACCCATGCATGTACACAGGAGGACAAGCTATGATTGTGCAACATATCAACTTCATGCAAGTCAAATGTATATTAAGAAACTTATGATTGAAATGAAATTTATTCTAAGTTTCGTGAAGTTCTTGCCAATGCTTATTTATGGGAAGAAACTTTTCCCAAAAAAATAAAATCTTAAAAGAGATTCAAAAGAACAATTTGGGATTGGACTTGAATCCTCAAGAGACTCTAAGTTGATAGGTTTATTTTGTTGAAGTTTAAATTTCAGAAAAAAGTAAATGAAATGAAAATGAAGATATTGTAGATATAAAAGAATAGAAACATAAATGAAGATAGTGGTGAATTAAGTACTTGTATCTCTTTGACAGCTAAAATGTACTAAAATAATAGAATTCTTCCTTAATTATTACAATATATGATTTAACATACATAAACATGACCTCCCAAATGCAACTAATTACCTAACTTATAGGTACAAATGCCGTTGCATGGTTGTTTATTTAAAAACATGACACTTGTAATAAAATATTAAAATTAGGAATCAATAATAATTGCTTTTAAGACCTATGACATAATTTCAAATAGCTAATATAGCTAAATATTTTTTTAAATATCACAATTTTTTCAAGTCAAAATTGAACCTGGGCTAACTTAAAATTTGATTAACTCTTTTAAGTTCTTCAGATGATCTTCAATTTAAATTTCTTTAAATCATCACTTGGTTTCAATATCTGTAAATGTTTGACCCTTCGCATAATCTCTCCGTTCCTTCACATCATTGGATTTTTGTTCAAATCTCATCAATTTCTTCAAACAATTTCAATAAACCTCATCAAGCCCTCCAAATGGACATGTACTTTGAATACTTCACATGAAAGTGTACTTAATTTTTTAAATGCTATTTTGAGTTCTTCATATTCATAGCATTTCGAGTTCTTCAAATCCGTAACACTTGGAATTTTTCAAGCTCATCTTTATATCTTGTTTTACTCAAAATGTCATTTTAATTCAACATATCGTTTTCATTCAAAATATCATTATGATTCAAATTTGAGCACTTAGCCAAAATTTAAGAGGTCATACCAACTAGTGCTCTTGAAAATATTTATTCTCAAAAAACTAAAAACTTGAAGTTAAGTTTATAACAAATTATTATTTTATTTTATTTGTACCCAATTTTTAATTAAAATTTTTCGTTGAATATCTTTTTTGATATTGTATGATTTATTGTTATACAGTTCCTCCTTTAACATTACATTATCTATTTTAATTATTATACTATTTATTTTATTTTTTAATAAATATTTAATCCTTTAAAAAATAATAAGTTAACTAAAAAGCTTAAATTATAAATAATTAAAAAATATTTTTGCATACATAAAGCAACATCAAACTTAATAATTGACAAAATCAAATATGATACTTTTGTTAAGTGTCAACTAAAGTATGAGTTTAGATCGCTTTTATTTTGTTTTGTATTTCATTAATTCATTTTAGTGATTTCTTTTAGGATTTCAGCTTTTGTTTTTATTTTTATTTAATTTTATTCTAGAGTAAATATTGATAAGTTTCATCAAATTTTTGAAAAAAAAAAAGAAAAAAACTCCTGGGGCATATGCTCGATAGAAGCCAGCATGCAAATGACATGGGAAATAATTTAAGGTTTAAATAAGTTATTAATTTCTAAAAATATCACATCTTTTAAATTTAGTTTCTGTAAAATATAAAAAAAATGTAATTATAATTTTTAATAAAGAATTAAAATTATGTATTTTTTTAAATACAAGGACTAAAATCGAATAAAATTTCTATAAAAGTTAAAATTAAAAGAGTAATATTCTTAAAGACTATTAACTTATTTAAATTTAAAAATAAAAAAGGTTGAAAGTCATCATTTTGCATAAAAAACAACGTTCACACTAGGCTTTAGTTTTTGAGTTATTAAAAAACGACCACATTAGTCTATATCCTTAATAAATATTCATAATACTTAAAAAATATTCACATACATGTAAAATATAAACATAATATATTAATTGTTAATTGCATCGGCATTGGAGATTAAAAAATATACATCAATAAAGATTTAAGACAACTAAAGAATAAAAGAACAACATTAGAATTTTTAAGGAGAAAGTGAATTTGAAGAAAAGTTTTCATAATTATCCTTTTAAGAGTTTTATTGTACCTTTTGTAAGTGTGACATGTCACTTAATCTGTCTAGATGAAATTTAGTATATTAGATAAATAATTTTATCAACTTTTATTACTATTGATTAATTGTACAGACTAACTTAAAATAGACAAATAAAACCTTTATCAAGTTATAGACGAAAATGAAAATAGATTACAAACTTTAAAGAAGGTATAGTAATTTTTGCAAAAAAAGAAAAATTTTATGACTTAAAAAAACATGAGACTATGATCTTACAACCATTCTTCAAATTCACATTTTGGAGTCTTTAAGCTAATTGTTCACAGGGCTTCAAAGCACGAACTTGTTGGTGTCTTACTCACTTTTGAACGTTCATTTCCTATAGAAACTGCATTTCACCCGTTAAATACAAAAATAAATCAGCTCCAAAATAACTAGTTTGTCCTAGTGTGCGTATGACATACATAAAAATTTCTGAATACATAACAATTACACTGCTCATCCTTTTATTTTAAAATTCTATAATTCTTTCTCTTAAAAAATTAAAATGCATCACAATTTAATTTATTTTATTTTTTTAAAATTAATATTACAAAAGAAGCTTTTGTCTAATTTTGAATTAAATATATTTTTTTACCTATGTTTGCATTAAGCAAATGTGTTAAAGCTATTGCACCCTACCTTTCTTTCTTTCCTTCAAAATAAAGATTAAATTTTTTTTATGGCATTGAATGCATAATAAACCAATTGAGAAATGTAAATATTTCTGATTTTTTTGAAAATTTATAACTTTCTTAGTTAAATTGAAAAATAATACAACACAATTTTCATAAAAAGATATAGCATTTTTGTTTCAACTGAACAAAAATACTATTCACACACAAAAAGAAATTCTTCTCTTAATGTTTTGTTCGAGAGTTAAAAAAAAAAGAAAAAGTAAAAGAGAAGAGGAAAAGAAAAAGAAAAAGAAAAGAAAACTAAACTCTTCTTCTTTACATAATAAAAACCTTTCAAAATAAATGATTTTAAAACATACAAAAAACAAAGTTTTAAATGACATCTTAAAGCCTTCAAACTCTTTTTTATTATTTTTAAAAATTCTCAAATAAAAAAATATAATTTAGAAGTTTTTTCTTTTACTCTTTTCAACTTTTAAATTCATCTTCTAAAAAGAACTTTTTTTCTCCCTCGATTCATATAGTTATCCATCTTTTCTTTGGTTAAAAGGTTATTCAGAACACCTTTAGTTTTCCGAAAAAGCAGTAGTGCGTACCAAATAGCATTATCTGTTGAGAAGATGAAATCGTATTAATAATTTTTAGGTGTAGTTATGCTATCATTCATTACAAAGGAACAGGAAGAAAAAATATAGTTTATGTGTTTCTCTTGTGTAATTGAATGACTAGAAAAATAAAAAATTTTACAGCATTCAGCACATCCAGTTAAAAAGAGTATTATAGTTTATGACTTCTATTGGGGATGACCTGAAGAAAACCAAAATCTGGTAGAACCAAACATTACATTATGGTACAACCTATTTATCATCTTCTATGCTCAGGGCGGTTCTTGACCTTTTTGGAACCATAGACGAAATAGAAAATTAGAGCTCTTTAAAAAAATTATAAAATGTAATAAACAAAATAAAAGCATATATTAATAATTTTATTAAAATAATACATTTTTTAAGTGGCTATAATTTTTTCTAATAAAATTATAAAAAAAAATGTTCTTTCATTCAAACAACTCTTATTTTATAATTAACTACAAAAACACAAAAAATATAAAAAATGAGTTCTATGAGTATTCTATAAGTGGTAATATTAACATTAATGTTTTCTAAAAATTCTTTATCAATTGATAAAATTATGAGACCATTCAACCATTCTTATAACATTGATGACTTTAGGTAGGTTTTGATTAACTTTAACTCTAAAAAACTTCTTTCAATTGATGATATAGTCATCGAGACAGTATAAAAAATTCTATAAGTAATTAAAATATTTAGATAACAATCTGCAAATTTGACAAACTTAATAACTGTTTAATTTTTTGAAGAAAACTAAAATTCTCTATGAGCTTTAATGTTAAGAATAGTAAAATTTTGGAATTAAATAAAGTTTTGAATTTAAAGAAGTCAATGAGTCGACTACGTTTATAGCAAGTGAGTTACGAGGAATTAAGAGGTCTTTTTTGTTTTTCTATTTTTTTCAACTACAAACTGTAAGAGCTGAACATTTTTTCAAGTGAAAGTAAGGCACAATTTTTACTTTGAGCCCTCTTTTAAGCTTGGATCCTAGCGATCGCACCTCTAAACTACCCTCAGAACCGAGCCTGTCTATGGCAAACACATGTATAGTGATATGGGCTATTGATTAGATCCTTTCCCTCTATAGGCCCTCCTCAGCTCTGCATTTTTACTACATTCATTGTAAGTGCAAATTGGTGCTGTGGATCCAATCATCATTCTCCTAGAGTTTCTCATTGTCTATGCCTCATTTCCACCCTATTATTTCACATATTCAGTACATAAATTAAAGTATTGTGAAAAGATGTTTAGCAATTCAATTTGATAATCTTGTGTTTGCCTAACCTTTGATCTTTGATTTCTCTGAGGTTGAGAGGATTGATACACCCAATTCTATGTTTTAATACTTGGAACAACACAGTGTCAAACTTAAGATAGAAATACATTCATCTAGAAAAATGTGAGTAAAATTCATTGAGACAAAGAAACTGAGCTTTGATTATTCCACAAAGTTGATTTGTGAATAGAAAAGTATAATGGCACCCTTGTGAAATGTCCATAGTGATTGTATTAGCTCTAATTAAACAAAAGTATAATGGAAGCTAGACAGTTGCATACAATACAAAGTTTACTTTAACATATTAAGGGGAAATCATAATTAAGAATTAGGAATAAATAGATAAAAGAAGAAAGTGTAGCACAAAAAAGTTAGAGTAGAATTGAGTTCTGTAAGTGGATCTCTTAGTAATACAGAAGAATTGAAGTAAGACATATTGACATATATGATCTTGTATAACTTCAGCAACAAATGTTAAGGCCAAGAGTAGCAAGAATACTTTGGCTATTTCAGTGGTTCCCATTCTTCCCTTCTATCTATGTTGCAAATCTTTGAAGGGGATATGAGTGTAGATGGAAATATATATGTACCCGTGTATAATGAAGGGGAGACCTCGACTATACCTTATTGAAATGATGTATCCCTGTGTATTTGAATGAGATGTTGAAATCTGAGTTGTCGTTGGATATGAAAGGTGAAAGATTATGGCTGAATGGAAATGCATTTTAAGGATTAACGAATAAACGAACCTTGTACTACAAAATGAAAATGGATAAGTGTAAGGATTGGTTTTATACGACATTCAATTTTTTTATTTGAAATTTAAAACAAAAGTATGTATATATATATATATATTGTTTAAAAGTATTTATCTTTTAATATATTTCTTATCACTTTAATTCATGAAAATAAATTTAAATTATTATTATATTAATTTATATACTTAAATATAACTCTCAAATTATAAATTTATTTAATATGTTTATCTCTACTTGCTCCCAAATATATTTTTTTAGTTTGGTAGACACATTTGACCTTTCAAAATAACTAATTGACATTGTACTTCTAGTGATAATGCTAACAAAGTGCACAAATATGGATATGTTAGGATAAATGAGTTGTCCTTTTGAATTCCAACCAACCTCAACAATGTTATAAAGTAATAAGACATGTGTTTATTGTATAAATATAAAAAGCATTAAACAATGTGTATATTAATGGTAGTTTTTGTCCTAACTTCTTTGTTTTACTAATGGCCTTTGTTTTTATTATTTCCTGAATGTTCTTCTTCTTCAACTCTTGAGATCTAAAAAGGAAACCTCATTTCATGTTACCAGCAAAAGTCATCTCTAAAAATAATAAACTTAGCAATAAATTATGATATAGAATATAACATGTCAATTAAAATAGTAGTAAAAACATCAATGTTTAGGTATACTTTTTTCTTTTCTCAGAAACCTTACTCTCTTTCTTATGATCCTTTATGTAATAAAATGATACATTTAACCAAATATCATGTATTGTATAATAGACTCCATCATCTCGTAATGAATCACTATTTGATATGTGTTCTACGCCTTATCGACATCAACTTCTTCTTCCTTGTTTCCGTCATATGTGAAAACATTGATTTTATTTGATAGCAAAGACAATTGACCATGACTTGTTAATATGATTGAGGACATAAAAAGCTTGTTGAGCTTGTGATGTAAGGATAAATAAGTCATTTTGGTAACCCACCATTTTAAAATTGACTCTTATAAAGCTTAAATCATCAAATTGAATCCCGTTGTTGTTGTCAACCTACTTGTATCCAAACACAGCTACTCAAAAATTTGTGTAACCTAATTCCTATACGTGTTCAATTATCCTAGAATATGACATATTTGCATAAAGGAGTTTCTATCCTTTGTACTAGAGATATGTAGTGATGGAGTAACAAGAGTCACCCCACTATTTTGCATTGTAATTTGGTCATTATGATCTTGTGTAAAAGCCGAACCTAATGATTAAGTAAGACCTGTACAAAAATGTATCAACACAAAGACTTTTTGAAAATAATTGAATCTTCTTTAGAACTGAATTCTTATTTTCCATCAATTGTTAAGATACATGCTCTTGTAGCTATAAATGAATATCTGGTTATGTTTTTTTGTAATCCAATTCTCATATGTTAGAATTTTTACACTTTAGTATGTTTTTGTGCATGATTATATATGGCTCAATTTCAAGGGTGTTTTCAAAGCATCCAAGTGTGTTTGATCCCATTGCAGTTTAAGAACTTTTATTTGTTGACAACTAGTGCTACCTTCCCTTAATATGCTTCTTGTGTGACACAATTTTAAAAAACCAATTGATTCCACATTTATCAGATATTCATTGCAAAATTCAATACTTTCTTTGACTACATATCTTTAAGCAATACACCAATTTGGTCAGCTTCTATTCTTTACATATCATTTTCAAATCTTCATATAATGTTCGTGGGATACATTCATTTCATACATGCAAGGCCACTCATCGAGATTTTTTTTTTTTTCATGGTTAGTTCCTATACACCTGCCCCTTGTGAATCAATTTCAGATACCACATCTTACCTCACACATACACCACTGAGGACTCCTTTGCCCTAACACCTTCACTTGATTAGAAATTTACCATGCCTTTTTTGCATTACCCATCCTACTAGACCAATGAACCCCTCCGGCTCAAACTAAGAAGAAAACTCTTTCGATAGGCAACGAATTACTCGATGAATAGTGGTAGTAATAGTTGAAAGACTTCACCAAGCGATGTGGTGAATCAATTTTGGATGTTAGGTGAAATTGTGTTGTTTTATATATTTCTCATCCTTTCCGCTCAAACTTGATGTTTCAGTTTCTACTGTTATAATGTAATCAAATTTACGTACAAGTTTTAAATTAATCATGTTTTCTACTAAAACTGCGGATGAGAAATTACATTTATCATTAATTGCTTGGGAAAAAGTCGACATGTTGCTTAAGATTGTGACACCCCTTACTACCAATACAAATTATAGTCATATAAAGTTAATAGACACCAACTAAATAATCAGTCAATAATAATGTACGGCTCCGGATACACGTTTTTTTTTTTTTCTTTCTCCTAATTACTGATTCATCAACACAATATCACGACATTCACAAATAAAATGAAACATAAATTATATTGATATCCGAATCATAATATTCTCTAAGAGGAGTACATTCATCCACTAATTTTTCAGAATGATATACAATTCAAATAAACATGAAACGACTTGAGTACTTATAAAATTAATTTTTTTATAAATATATACAAAAACTGCATCATTTGATTTTTATATTAGTTATAAAATTGATTTAATTTTTTTATTCAATTTAAAAAGTATTTTATTAATTAATACTTTGATTTTACTAATATTTTAGTGGATCATAACTCAATTGCTTTATGTGCTAGTTTATAATTTAAAAGATAATAATATTTAGACATAATTATATTTTTAGTCTCTATAAATATTGAGTATTTTGTTATAAGTCTATAAAATTTTTGTTAGAATTTAGTCTCTAAAAAATTAAAAAATTGAGATTTAGTCTCTACCATCAACTCTCTTCTGTTAAGTGATAAATTAGCTGACAGACCATGTGACATGTTACATCATTTATTTATTTATATATTAATATTTATAAATAAATTCTTAAATATATTATACATAATTACAAATAAACTCATTTTTTTCTTCTTCTCCTTTTTGCGGCCCCTCTCCTTTTCCCCCTCTCTCTCTCTCCTTCCACACCTCATCCCCATCTCTAACAAAGAGGACTAAATTAAAGGATTATATAAGCTTTTACATTGCAAGCAAAGAGAGAACATTAATTCTTCACCAGAGGGGTTGGGGGGGGGGGGGGTCGGCGGGTCGGATTGCAGTTTAAGGAAAGGGTTAGACCACATTTTTGTTTATCAATATATGTGAACAAACAACTCCTATAATTCTGCAATTTCCTATTGTAACATCCTTACCGACTTTTAACTTTTTTTTTTCGTATAATATGTAATATTTTGAATAAAAATTAGTTATTATAAAGATTTTGAATGGCTTTAAAAAGTTATACAAATATATAAACAAACTAATAAAAACCCAAAAGTTTTAAAACCGTACTCGTGTGAAATCTCATTCTTAATACAAATAAACTATTTTCAATAAATTGTGATTTCACATAAAGCTAGATATAAATGAAAATTTAAAACAGTTAACTACTATATATTGTACATATACATTAAATTACTATTTGTAATAGATTTATCAAAATACTTTAAATTCCAATTGAAATATTCAATTAATACTATTTCATTCCTTAAATTAAATTAATCTCAATAGAGTAGTCCTTTTCTCTTATAATCTAGAAAGAATATAATCCTAGAATGGTTCATCTTTTCTTATGTCTTCTTTACCTAAAAATGTTAGTAAGGGCGAGCATCTCTTACCTAACCAAATCTCATTTGATAATAAATTCAAAAGAATACAGTAACGTTCCAGTACAACATGCAATAAGATAGAACTATTCTATTCTTAACAAATGTTATCAAACAAAATTATCGATATACTTCATGCATCCATTACTCGTACATGTTTTATTTCTCATTTAATTAATCCAATCAATTTCAATTTTTGAATTCATATTGCCTTATTCATTTATACAATTGTAAATCAAATAGCATCACTCATGCACAGACTCCTCTACATTTAACCAAACATCATTATCTACAACCTCGTACCACTTCATCCATTTCAAATCTCAACATTTTATCAAATAATGGTATTATAAGTACTCAAACTTTTCACTATTCAATGGCACTTAAGGTGCTCACACATATCATTATTTAACGGCATTCAAGGTGCTCAATCATTTAATGATACTCATAGGTACTAATAATTGTATAAAATTAGTAATTTGAGATGATGACTTGAACACTTTTCATGTTAAAAGTTGAATTATTTTGTTAAATTTCTCTTAAACTTAGAACTTTTACAATTACTTGTATATTTTAGAAAAAAAAATACAATTGTTAGTATTTTGATACCCTTTTGATCTATTTTGTAGCTGGAATCAAACAAAAGACATCACTTAAAGTTGAAGAAGATTGGAAAAAGTAAAAAAAAAAGAGCATATAAAAGCATGAAGTTGTAGAAAAGTTAACTTCTAGAGGTTTCTCGCTGTAGCGAAGGGCATGAAGTTACAGAAAAGTTAACTTCTAGAAGTTTGTTGCTGTAGCGAGACACCCTCGCTGCAGCGAAAATGCTTAATTGTGAAGAGAATGATTATGTGCTTCTCTCGCTACGGCAAGAATGTGTAGCTGTAGCAAGAGTCTCTTGTGTCGCTGTAGCAAGAACTATCGCTACAGCAAGAGACAAATAGAATAACCTATTTTCTATCTCCATGTCTCGCTACAGCAAAGAGGTTTCACTATAGCGAGAGAAGTTCGTGCAGACCAATATAAAAGACGACTTTTATGTTTTTGAAGGAAGTTACTATTTCATTTGCATTTCTAAAGAGGGAGAGCGGCGCAGAGCATAGAAAAAAAGTAGGAATACTCAGATTTTGATGTTCTACTCCGTTTGTATCTCAATTCTTGTTACTATGATTGCCATAAGTAGTTAAACTTTGTATGAGATTGAATGTAAATCTTCAAACTTGATGTATTCTTAGTAATTTATATAAATATAGATGTTTCTTCTTCATTTCTATTGAGTTGGTGATTTCAATCCGTTTTAATGGTTGAATCTGTCTATCTGATAGTTTCTGGAGCTTAGATTTGAATTATATTTGGAAAGATATTATTTAGATCTAGATCTGGTTGAGATTACTTAATAACTGGCTACTTTAGGAATAAATTTCAAGTTATTAATTGCTTTTAAATCCTAATTTTAATACTAGATAGTTTGTTAACTGTTTGAGGAATCAACATTTAAGAAATTATCTTAGAAATATATTTTCAAGGAATTGGAATATATGACTTTTGTATTTTGCATAAAATTTGTTGGGAATGGTTGCTATATTTATCCTTAAATTACTAGAATATAGAGAGGGAGATAGATGAAATTCAATCCTAGTTTCTTAAACTTGAATTTTACTATATTTTACATTATCATTTTATATTTTAATTGTTATCCAAAATTTCATAAAAATCATCAATTAATTCTGTTGTATATAAGCTCAATTAATTTTTATCTTAATAATTAATACGTTTGAATTACTTTCTGAGGATGATACTCTAGTACTCTACCGGTTATTACTTGCAACAAACCCAGTACACTTGCCGTGTTTCAAGAAAAAGTCCCAACAGGTACTCACAGATCAATTAACAGTACTCTACGTACTCACGAGCCCCCAAATCGCTGCCAACATACTTTCATTAACTATGAAGGACTTACGCTAGCATGGATAGTCATCGGTCAGCCAAACCACACACAGATACAATATGTGCGCGTTCACAGCCCTCATAGCAAAGTTATAGTTAGGAGTTCCAGTCAAGAAATTAGTGTGAGACCTATAAATGCATCCCACTTTTATTCGTATACACATCAGTGAACAACATTTACCACCCTTATTTCCTCCATATTTCTATAACCAACTTCAGATCCTATACTCCTAGTGTCTCTCTGAATTATTTATACCATATCTCAATAGTGGCACATCAATCACAATATTTTCATCAATCAATATTGTTCTAATACATCTATTACAATCGATGTATTATAACATACATGTTATGATCTCCCTCACTGGTGTATCATAACACATATATCATAATTGCATTGATTGGTGTTTTAATAACACGCGTATTAGTTATACTCTTATTTTGCTCCTAATTTCTCAACACTTTCATACATGTCCACAGATTCATCCTCCAGCAATTTTCATGGATACAGATCAATTTCATACATCAATCATTTTCATATAAACACATTCAGACTTATCATGATTCACATATTCATAATAAAATACATTTCTTTATTTAAATATTGAACAATTTCATCAAACTCATATAGTCATCTAGTTCCTTCATTTCGGCACGTATTCATAAGACAATAACATATTTATCATATAATTCATCATAATATGGTGAAGGTTTGATACCCTCGGACTCAGCACAATCTCACAGTTCACACATAATTTGCCGGATATTACATTCTCTCGGTCTTAATAGAGTCTTTTAACCTAAAGTTCAATATTCTCTACCTTTTTATCATTCAAGACATATATTATTTAGAGAGGTATTAACTTATAATATCAAATATATGTATACATATTGAGTAACTTGCCTCTAAAACTTCTTAACATCATTCTTGCTCTTGACTTTTACTACGAACTCAATTATAAGTAGTTTTAGACCAACCAAAACCCCTTTTTGTACCCAAAAACCTACTTTTATTATATGATTTCATGAAATTGTTTTTTAGATTGTCATTTAGAATATGATATTCAGTTCTAGAGCTTGAGAATGCCTTACATGAAAATAAGGATTTTTGAAGAAATTGACATAGATTATTGTTCTAGAACCAAAGTTTTTCTAAATATCACAAGATATCTTTGAGAAATAAGAAACTAAAAGAAATGAACGGTGTATATAGAGTTAAACTCAAAAAACTTTCTAGAATTCGAGTGAAATGGATGTGAGAACTAAAATATGAAAGAAACTCAAGGTTAGATGAGATTTTTCAAAGAAAGAGAGGAGAGAACTAGAATCAGCTAAGGTGAGAAGGGAAGGTTATAAAAATTTTCAATGTTAACTTTTTTAAATACTTTCAAACTCGCGATATTTTAATTACAGTGAAAATAAAATAATTTTTCTCTTAGTTTTCTATTATTTTAGTTATAGCAAAAACTTCTCGCTAATGCAAGAGAGATCATGTGAGAGTAATGGTGTAACCATTTTCGTGCAATTAGTGTCGTACCAGTACACCACATGAATTGTCAACAATGACCAATAGCACTATGAATGAATTAAAATTATGGGTGATCGCCTGGTCCCCTTCCTTCCTCCCTTGCTTCCAAGAAGTTACGGTGAAAGTTATTACTCGTGTTTCTCATTTTTCCACTGTTTTCTGACACCGCTCTCGTCTATAAAAGTCTTGTCGGGTTATAGCTGGAGCAAAGGGTAAAGCTACATGCCATCAATAATCTTTGCCTTACCAATTATCTATCTCTCTTTCCTCATTCACTCCTTCCATTCCCTGGAACTCTTTGTAGTTGTACCCACCTCAGGCTTTAGCTCCTCCCCTCTTCCCATAGACCCAATCAAATTTGCTGACTCAAGATGCCTCCACAAGACCGTAGTTGGATGGTTCCCATCGAAGTGATGTTGGGTTCTCTCAGCCATGGAGAAGTTCAGGCATGCAGCATTTCTATCGTTTCGGACGAGATCCGAAAAGCCGGAGAAAATTCTTTCAAGCCAAAAGTTATCTCCGTAGGACCCTTACACAGGTTAACCACAAGGGACCTCCAATTAATGGAAGAACCCAAATGGAGTTACATGAACAAGTTTCTCCAACGAAATAAAAACCAAGTAGTAGGAAAAACGCTCCCAGACTGCGGCGACGACATTCTCGTATTAGTTAAGATAATTAGCGCAAGCTATGGGGTACCGTCCAATCAGAACCAAACGAGTTGGCTAAAATAATGATTGTAGATGGGTGTTTTCTGTTGAATCTCCTAATCAGGCTGGGTGATTCAATAACCCGGAACGAAAGTAGTGTTGATCCAGAAGATCCCATTCTAGAAAACGAAGAAAAGGTGGTGTCTGTTTTGAACGATATCACAATGCTAGAGAATCAAATACCTTTCATTGTTCTCAAGAGGTTATATAAGAAGGTTTTCAAAAACAGCAATGATAACGAAGTTGCTAATATTGTGCGCAAAGCCTTTGGCTATCCTGAAGCTAATAGTTCAGGAGGCGCTCATATACTTCACCTAATGCACTTGTCCACTGTCGAACAAAACACACAAGATTCCACTGTCCAACAAAACACACAACAGTCCACTGTCCAACAAAACACACAACAGATTAATAAACGTGCAGACAAAGAACTAAAGCGTTGTGCTGCAAGGCTTATAGCTGCTGGTGTAACAATTCAAACTGCGGATGATCATGGCGGGTGTAACAATAATTTAGTCGATAAGTTCAACTTTGACATAAATTGTACAGGTAGTGAGCTGAAAATTCCGGTGTTGCGTGTAAAGAAAACGACGGAAGTGAGATGGAGGAATTTGATTGCTTGGGAACAGAGCAAGATTTGGGTAAGTTGCCAATACACTTCGTATGCTTTTTTCTTTCAAGGTTTGATCTGTTGTAAGCATGACATTGAGATACTTTTGGCGAAAGGAGTTATAGTGAACCACTCAGGGAAGAGCATAGCGGAATTGTGGGATCTGTTTCTCACAATTTCAAAAGGTGCTGAGCGAATGAATTCGAGTTATGAGGGGATTTGCAGAGACTTAAATGAATATCGAAGGAGAAGAGTTAGAACGCTGTTGCAAGGGACGCCTATAGTCATTTGGCATAAGTGTAGAAGTGTGTCTGATACCATGGTGTACTATGTGAAGAAGTCCTACAGGAGTTTGATTAGCGATCATATGCCCACAATCTGGAAACGTATAGGAGTGCTTGCAGCTGCTCTGCTTCTGGTTCTCACCATTATGCAGACTTATTATGCAGCTCACAGCAGTGGCGCTGAGGGTGGCAGTGGCAAAGGCAAAGGCTAGTTAACTTTTAACTGTTTTCTTGTTTCAGCAAGTTTCCATTAGTAGCAGCTGATAAGTAAAAAGATTGCAAGAGTTATGTAATCATGTGTTCATGTTTTAGCTTTCGTGCCAAATGAAAAATAACATCGATTGTGGAGAACTTAGAACCGATTTGCAACGAGGGAGATGGGAAAGTGGAAATGTCGTCCACTGCGTTTATTTATGGAAGTGTTATTTCACGATTCTTGCTCAACTATCATTGGTTAAAGAATTAATCAATCATAATTTTTTTTTATTAAAAAATCTTACTAAAATATGTTGAAGTACTGTTCGGGCGAAATGAAAATTTCTCTACTGCATTTGAGCTATTTTGGCCAAAAAAAAACTTTAGGGTCCAAGTTTATTGCTTCTCAAAAAGTTTAAGTTGTAACAATAGATCATGACTCATTTATAACCTAAATATATATTTCAACTAAAATTTTACATTTATGCCTTTACAAAAAAATTTTACTTTTTGACAAGTCTTATGAAATAAATGATGGCCAAAGAACATGTCAGCCTGTAGTAAATTATTGAAGAAAATTTGTAGTACTTTGTACTCACTAAATATTAATTTAATAATTATGTGATATTAAAATAGATTGAGCTGAAGTAGAAAAAAAAAGAAGTGTGAATAGTAAATACTGCGTATAAATAGTATTTGAATAGTAAATACTGTGTATAAATAGTATTTGAACAATAAATACTGTATATAAATAGTGCATGAACAGTGTATGGAAGAAGGTGTAGCAGAGGGGTAATTGGGAGGATATGTTTCCTTTTGTAGAATTCACTCATAATAATAGTTATCATTTAAGTATAGACATGACACCATTTGAGGCTTCTTATGGAAGAATGTGTAGAACCCCTATCTGTTGGTTCCAAGATGGAGTACATTTGATGGTTGGACCTAAAATGCTGCAAGAAGCTAAGAAAAAAGTTGAACTTATCAGAGAAAAGCTAAGAGCTACTTAGAATCGACTGAAGTCTTATGCTAAATGACGCAGAAGACCTTTAGAATTTGAGGTTGGTGATCATGTATTCTTAAGAGTATCACGCACTACAGGTGTGGGACGAGCTTTAACGGCCAAAAAGTTAACACCTAAGTTCATAGGACCGTATCAGATATTACATCGTAGAGGACCTGTAGCCTATGAATTAGCATTACTCTCAGTTGTCAGGACTGCATAATATTTTTCATGTGTCACAACTAAGGAAGTATGTTTCTGATCCTTCTCATGTAATCGAGCCTGATGTTGTGGAAACATGAGATGATTTGTCTGTGGAGGTCCCAGCTTGCTTGTATCGAGGACACTAAAGTTAAGGAGCTTAGAGGTAAGTCTATTCGATTAGTAAAGATTGTTTAGGACCCAGACACTCATGATGCCACATGGGAGTTAGAGGAAAGAATGAGAGAATTGTACCTCATCTTTTCTTTGAATAATGAAATTTTTTAGGATGGAAATTTATTTCCAGAGGAAGATTTGTTAGGCTTGTAGTAAATTATTGAAGAAAATATGTTGTACTTTGTACTAACTAAATGTTAATTTAATGATTATGTGGTATTAAAATAGATTTAGATGAAGTTAAAAAAGACGAAAAAGAAGAAGAAATGTGAACAGTGCATGAATAGTGCATAAATAGTAAACACTGTATATGAACAATGCATGACAGTGAATACCATGTATGAACAGTAACTCCTAACGTCATGGCAGACGTCACATACGCGTACAGTACGCATGTACAGTATTTTTGGCATGAATAGTGACTGTATGTGAACAGTAGTCGGTAAACAGTAATATCGGTGTGAACAGTAAATCTCAAAAAAATTTCTATAAAAAGGGGGCTTCATACAAAATTTTCATATCTTCACTCTTATCCAAGGTTCTCAAAGGTTTTAAGGTAATATTTCACCATTTTCTCTCATCCTAAACTTAGATTTCTTGCCAGATTTGAGATTCTACGTCTAGTCTGAAGGATTTGAAGAGAAACTCAATTTTAAAGCCAAATCTTCAGTGAATTTTGCGTTAAAATAAGTAATAATCAGTAGATTTGGTGTGAATCATCTTCTGAGGTAAAGGGAGCTTACTTTAACCTATGAACTATGTTTTTGAACAGTTTGATATCCTATTACAAGAAGTTTTGATATGATTTTGTTAGATCTTTTAAATAAAAGATATTTTCTAAGTTAAAATTGCTGTTAATTGATTTAAAATGCTGAGATTTTGGCTGTATTATAAACTTGTCTTAGTGATCAATGAATTTTTATACACTTGTGATAACTTTGTAATAGACCTAATTAGTTGTGAATTATGCTTAATTGCATTTGAAAGGTAGGAAATGGGCCTACAACACTCATAGAGATTTAAAGCTGAATCATAGCATCCAAAAACAGAATTGGACCAAAATTGGGCTAGAAGACGCAATTTGCGAATTTTGGACCTTAGTGCACGGCCCACAAATGTCCTATTTGACTCATTCTAGTGGCATTTGAAAGCTAACATCTGTGGCTTGAAGGGCATATTAATTAAAAATCATAACAGACGTGCTTCCAGGGCGATTTTCAAGGAGGAATTTACGATTTGTTGCTAGAGATTTGAAAAGTTAGATTTGAATAAAAGAGGGGGAGTTTTTCTTTTAGAGTTTGTTTTTTTTTTTCCATTTTTTTTAAGAGAGATTTTTTTATTATTTTGTGAGCTTCCATTCATGGAGGAGTAGCTTCGTTTTTCTAGTTCAAGGATCAACGGAATGCAACATTCATGAGAACGGTTTGTAGATTTTATATTTGAATTTAGGTTTCCTGGTTTTTTGTTTCTCTGCATTCTGATTAATATCATGAACTGAAGGTTTTCGTTCGATTTATTTTTGAGAGGCAATTCAATTCATTGTTTAGTTTCGGTTGAAGTGCATGAATTGATTTTTGAAAATTAAGGTTAATCAAGTGGTTCAGAAAGTTAACACGTTCGATTAGATTTTTAGAGGTTTCTAAGTTTAATTAAATTTGTGTTAATCAAACGCATGAAGGTTTTCGTGTGATCGCTTGATTTAATTTGAGGTCTCAGTTGAATCTAGTCTTTAACCACCAAATTTGAATAATATATATTTTGGGATTCCGTGATTGAATGTTTGCTTATTCCTTCTTGATTCTTGAATTAGGTGTTTTTCCAATTAATTTAATTTTCTCAACTTTGACTCTGTTTTATTGATTCTATTCACCCCCCGTCCTACATACTCTCCAAATAGATTAATTCATCTCTGTGATCCTTCACGAAACGATCCTGGTTGCTTGCCTCGTTAGGTTTATTTTTGACACGTGTACGACCCCGTGCCACTTAGCTGATCTGTTAAAATAATTTTAGCGGTGCTGCATCATGCTGAGATATATGTTTTGCATTATTATAGAGCTAAATTACATATTTAGATGGATAGATGTGTAACGGTAAGTTCATACTGAGCTGCTATACTGTGCTATCTGGATCCAGATATCAGAATAGGTCACTCCCAGACCGGTTCAGTTCCTTCTAGATTACTTAGGCTGTGAAATCAGTTGGAAATCATTTTCATGTTGTGCATTAGATGGACTGGGAATTGCATAGGGCTATTACTATGAATAATATTTTACTTTATATATATGATTTTATTTTATTTTTGTAAACTAATTCTTGCATCTTTGTGTATGTTGTTATGTGGGTGTGTACTACGATGATCGTATGGTGGTACGTGAGTAGATGTAGCAGATGTTGCATCTACTTCACAGGCTAATGGGCCAGTGGAGAAGCGTTAGAAAGCTGAAGTTGAATAATTTTGCATTCAAGTCCTTTTTTCTTATACTTTGAGACCTCATATAGAGAGAGCTATATAGTATAATCTTGTATATTTTGAGTTTTATGAACTAAAAGTAATATTACGTTGACCTATTAGATATTTGTTGTAAGGAACTTTGTTTTATTTTAAATAAGAAGTGTATTTTATACTTATGTTCTCTATTATTTATCTATCTTAAATAAGTAAGTGGTGTAGAAATAATGTTCTCGATTCCTTATAAAAAGGGGTCGTGACAAAACACATAAATTTTTAGTCATAATAAATGGATATTTTAACACGTTTTTTAGATATATATATATATATATATATATATATATATATATATATATTATGACTAATAAGACATGTATTTTACTTTTACCTTATATAGGCAAAAAAAAAAAGTGCAGACTTTGGTTATTAATATAAAGCATACACATAAAAATATAGCCCCCAAACAATCCTGAAAGGGCTTATAACAAATGAAGGAAAAATTGATTAAAACCCCTCCAATCTTACAACAGCTAGAAAATAGAAGACAAAAGACACTTTTTTTAATGATTTCTAAGCTTATTCTGCTAGTGTTATCTCATTTTAATCAACCCTAAGAACAGAGAAATTATAGTGACTATTATATGTATCCCAGTAGAAACCAATCTCAACCTTTTTCTTAAACCCCCTTCTCTTAACAAAATCTTGGACCCATTTTCCCAGAAATTTATAGCATCTTGAATAAAAATATAGATAACCATTCTTTTAAGAAATTGAAGAAATAGATAACAAAAACTGTGTATTCTTAGAATTTGAAATAACCAAACAAGCTCTTAGAAAATGTGCAAGTTCAATGGTTGCAAAGTACTCAACACAAATTAGTTAGAATTTCATTTCAAATTTTTATCAGCAACCACCTTATAAAGATATTTCTTGGAGGCAGAAAATTAGGAATTCAAATTATCGGGACATTTGAATTTTTTCTTTCTTTCATGAAAGAGACAATTGACTGGTCGAAATAGAAATTAAGTATATTAGTCAAAGTTTAATAATTATGGATTATTATAAAATTGTTATAACAGTGGTCGCCAAATATGTAGCTCGTAAACATTAAATTGCTCTTTCAATAATGGTAGATTGCCACATGCATCAACAAGTTTTGGAACATCAAAATATATTTGGTTCACACTCCTCCTGACTAGACCTCTGACAACTACCTTTGTCGAGCGACTCGTGACTGCCCATGTGATATCTGTGAGGCGGGAGTAACCGACGACCATCCACGGTGTAAATCTGTGATCACAGTGCCATAGTGAGTGGCTGCGTGTGGTGAGTGTACACGTGTAAAATGTTTGTTGTCGTGAGTACATCGGTCATGAATTGAAATGAAATGTTTAAAGATGTTGCTTGTGATTGATTTTACTTGTGTGACTGTGTTAGAAAATTATGTGAAGGATGATCGAGGTGAGTCTCTATGTTTGTGCGTGTTGGATAGTGTAAAGTACTCACCCTTACATTTATTTTTCAGGTGATCAAGACGATCGGCACAGAACTTAGTGAAAGAATGGATGAGACTGCTATAGGGCTTTGATTTTATTTTAAAATTCTAATATATTTGAATTAGTCCTGTAACAGTTTTCTTGATCAAAATTTGTAAACACTTATTATTGAAAAATTCGTTGAATCGCGGGTTGAACAAACCTATTTAAAAATGAAATTTTATTATTACCATTTTGAGAAATTAATATTTTGAAATTAAATTTTAAGGTGTTACAACTATGGTGAAAAAGATTTACGTACTTATATTTATTCCAACTTGTTCAACATTGATCGCTTGTGAGTCTTTAGGTGCAATATTAAATTGAGTCTTGTTCACTTATTTTTCAAGATGTGTAGTCACCATTTGCTAATACAACAATTAATCATAACATTTTCAACGATAACATTGTCATCTTTACTGTACTCGTCTTCTTCATTTAAAGAATTTAATCTAAATTCTTCATCATCTTCTTCATTTGAAGAATTTAATCTAAATTCTTCATCATCCTCGAGTCTGTATTTTTTATCTTTTTCATCTTCAATCTGTTGATCTTCATATTTCTTGTTCTTGACATTCTCCATTAGACCCTTGAAGAATAAAGTCATTTGAGATAATCCTAAATCTTCTAATTTTGCTTTATTCTCTGTAGTTTTTTGCAGTCTCTCTTTCTCGTATTCTAACATAGTTTTGTGCAAAGTGATACCACTTAAGAAATAAAAGAAAGTATCAGAAAAATAAGTGGGTATAGAAATCCTAACAAAAACAAACAAACGAGGAAAAAAGTACATCAAAAGGGAACAACAAATTGTATAAGAAAAAAAAAAGTTAAATCACTGCAGCAACTAAGATTATAATGTACACAAACAAATAATGTTAAATATGTCTTTGCAAAAGCTATGGAAGAAAAAGAACCTACAACGTATTACAATACCTTAGATAAGGAGGAATAAGGCATGGTTACCGAAGAGAAAATCTTTGACTTTGAGCAAAATAAACATATACTAAAGATGGTAGCATGGAAGATCTAACAAATGATTGTTTTTATACTTGAAAATTTAATTGACATGTGCGATAGAGAAAATGTATAATTGCACATTGAAAAAAAAGTCTTATAGTTTGTTCATACATGGACATCTATAGCAATTTGAGCATAACTGCTAGCGAGTGCAATATTTCTTAAAGCAATGAAAATATTTCTCAATTTATCTGGGAAGCTTTTCTCCTAGCTTCCCCAAATCAAAAAGGTACTCCTCCCTTTTCCTATTTCACTCTCTGAATTGTAGTAGCTCCTTTTGGATAGCGATTTCACTCTTTTGAGCACTATGCATATGTTTAATGAAGACAAAAGTCAAGAGTGGTAAAGAATGTAAAAAATAAGCAGAAAGAGATATGAGCGCTAAGTTTTTTTTTTGTTTCCCAGTTATACATATTTTACGATAACTGTTTTTAGTTTTTGTTTCATAATTTATTCTAGTCACAAGTTTTTTCTGCAAAATAATTATAACCATGATTCCATTGGTACGTAGTTACTTTTTTTTATCTTTTTGTTTACTTAAAAATTTAAAGATAAGGTTATATTTAAATTTTAAACTTTTACATTGTAAAATAACAAATTTTTACATTTACAGTGAGTTTCTGATTTTTCTATAAATTTTTTCTAATTTTAAATTATTTTTATGAGATAATTATACCACGCTAATGCATTAATCAATTCTATATATTTTGAATATAGTCTTACGTAATACTCTATATAATTTATTGTATATAATTTTATAATATATTAGATAATGCTGGTACGTAAAACTGTATGTACTATATATAAGTTACTGTATATAGTCTTACGTAATACCGTATATAAGTTACTGTATGTAATTTTATAATATATTACTATATATAATTTATTTAAATAATATACCTTGTTACTATAGCAGTTCATCCATCCCTTCACTGAATCCGGTGCTGATCGTCTTGATTACCTGAAAAAGAAATATAAGGGTGAGTACTCTATACTACTCAAAACACAAGCATAGAGTCTCACCTTGCATATACTTCACACAATATAAACATAAACAACATTTTCACACGTTTCATTTTAATTTATCACCGATGCACTAGTGGCACCAAACATTTATACACATTCGCGCGCTCACGGTGGTACTGTGATCACAGATTTTTACCATGAATGGTCGCCAGTTACTCATACCTCACGGATACCACGTGAACAGTCAGAGGTCTAGTCAGAAAGAGAGTGTGTGGCCCGTGGTGCACCCGCTCCACTGTCAGTATCATCACCACTCCCTCTTCCCAAAGGTATTTCTACCGTCCTCATCTTCCACACCCCAAGTGTATCGATAAACTATTCACAACACATTATACCGACGTTAATCACGCCCCATTCATACACATTACAATACTCATTCATATTACACAGCACATAGCCTACATTTTATCTACCACACATGGCATATAGCCCTCATTTATTTACAATAACGTTAATTCACCAATCAATGACATTCCATCACACACAATCACCCCATGGGGTCTAACTATTCCAACACACATCACATTGCACATTAAATTCCATCAAACACATAATCCTTATCCTCTATCTCAGTCATATTGCAATAATTAATAAAATACACAAGAATCACTACATATTGAGATAAGGTAGAGTCTTCCCTTATCTCAGATCGAAGACCCACATGCTAAATCCATCAAGAAGCGCTCCCCTACACGGATTTCATCCTAAACACATGGAGAAACCCCATGAAAACCCAAGGAAATCATGAAAATAGAGAAATGGATGAAAAACAAAAACTCTAACCATTAAAACTCACCTTCAAGCGTTTCCAACACGAATCCAACTTTCAATCAAGCTCACGAATGGCTTTGGAGGCAATTTAATTTGTAAGATAGGATTTTAGGTCGAGAGAATTGAAGAAATTTCAAAGGAAATGTGAAAAATAACCTTTCTCGAACCCTAACTCCCTTTAAATCATCTCTGGTCGCAACGTTCTCATTACAGCGAGGACCTCGCTGCAGCTACTACCTCCCTTGCTGTAGTGAAAAATTCAGACAAAACTACACTCTGGTTTCTGCAGAATCTCACTATAGCGAGACCCTCTCGCTGTAGTAAAATTGCACCCAAAATGCAACCCAAACGCTATAGGGAGAATGCCCTGCAACAGCATCCATACTTAACCTGTTTTCAGCTAATCAATCCAATCTAATTATATATATATATATATATATATATATATATATATATATACATACACACACATACATCAACATACATTATACCTACAACATCATCATTACGCACTCAACTGCAAATTCCAACATCCTGTTACATTTACACGCACATATAAATACATATTATATGTGCATATATATATATATATATATCAATCAATAAACATTGTTATAAAATTTGGGGTGTTACAAAGTTACTTCGTTGTCCATGTAAAAAATGCAATAATAATCTTCATTGGTCTCAACAAATCATATATGAGCACTTGACTATAATTGGGATAAAAAGAGATTATATTTAATTCACTAACTATAAATTTTTTATTATGTTCAAATGATTAGATTACACAGGGAAGAATTAGTCAAAGCAAACTCACAAAATGTGGAACAAAGACATGCAAATGAATTTTACCAATGGTTTAAAAAGCATGTAAGTATATTTTATATATTTGTCTATTTATTATACAATTTTAGCATACGGTAACAAAGAATTGTTTAAGCCTCAAAGATACGAAATTAATTAAAAACAAGAATTTATAAAATCAATTATAAAACTAAGAGCAAGGAATACAATGCAGGTCTTAGTTAAACTTATCAGAGATGAACCTAGGGCATATGTGTTTTCTCATTCAATCCTTTATGTTATTTTTCTATTTAACTCTAAATCTGATTTTCTTGTAATTACTAATCATTCATACGAATACTATTAATATCCAATGGTCATGCAATATTAATATTCTTTTCTCTAAATTAACATCCCCAATGGTCATGCAAGACATCAATTTAAGAAACCTATGAACTTGTTAATTTAATAACGATTAGAAGAGAAAGATTGGTTTGGTCCACCTAATCCTTTGTTTTATTTTACCCTATAGATCTTTTAATTAACCGAGGTACGATCGCCTAACGAAATAATTAATTAAGATTAAGAAAGAAGCGCAATAGGATAAAATCTAATCATAAAGCAGAAATCAAATTTAGATTCAAACATCAAAATCTTATAAATTTATGAACGATAGTTCCCATAGCCCTAGCTATGGACTTAGTTAATCATACTAAAGAGAAGGACTAAAACAATCATAAACAAAGCCATAAAGAAAAGAAATAGCAAAACTAGAGTGTGATGAGTTCCCAGTCTTCAAGTACGGTCGCTTGAAGCTCCAAGTCTCGCCAAGCATGTGCTAAGGATCTTGTGCAAGAGAAAAGATATGAGAGGTGTATTCGAAAGCCAAAGACTAGATATAAAAATTGGTCCTTTACGATGCCTGAGATCTTCCCTTTTATAGGATATGACAACCCTAAAAACTCTTCATAATTGGGCTTTCCATAGATGAGCACGGTCGTGCTTAAGACCTCCGTGCTTGTTGAAAAGGTCTGGGTGTACTGACTGCTGTGAAGCTCTAATCTTCCATCAATTCGGGCCCAAAATGCACCCAACATCCACTTACGGCCTCTTTATACCAAACTGCACAATTAATATATAAATTAGTGTAAAATTCAAATAAAATAAAGGTCAAATATGAATATATGAGCTGTAAAATAGGGCCTAATTATAGACTTATCATATATTTGAATCATTATTTGACTTGGCTTATGAACCTGATAAATGTGTTTTACGATATACAAGTTATCTTATAAATGGGTGGAGGTTTACCACAAAGGATCGTGATATGTAGTTAAAATCCTAAAATAGTGGAATTTTGGTTACAAGCGATGAGACTGCAGGTAATTTAAATTATTTTGGTGTCTTAACAGATATTGTTGAATTGAGTTGTTTTGGTGAAAACAATGTTGTTTTATTTTAATGTGACTGGTGGGATGAAAGGAGAAGGATACAAGGAAGATAAATATGGATTTTTTTCTTATCAATAGTAATTATAAATTGAAGACCAAAGAGCCATATGATTTAGCCAGTCAAGCTCACCAAGTGTATTATGTTAAAGAGACCAAAGATCCTACTTTGCTAGTTGTTGTGAGAACAAAACCTTAAGACTTGTATGATATGCCAGAGGTTACAGATGACGCGTGTCAAGAAAATGATGAGATTGGTTCAATTCCTATTATACCTAATGCATTGGGTAATGATCAAGTATTATCTTTGAATAAGATTGATTTAGCACAATTTATCATTAGTGAAAGTCCAGTGATGCTCACAAAAGTTGTTAATGATGAAGAAGAAAGTGATTATGAAAATATTAATTTAACACAAGATTTGGTAGAAGATGAAGAAACCAATAATATCGAAGAATATGATACTGATGATGATGATTAATTTATCTTAAAAAATAAAGATATCTTTAGTGACTGTGCACTAAGAAATTGAAAGTTTGTTATTTTTATTATAATTTATTTGCTTTATATATAATTTGTTTTTTAGTTTTTAAATTTATTTCGTGATACCAACTACTTTGAATGTAATTTTTTTGACAATTTAATATTCTTCAATTTGTTAAAATCTTTTTGCATGTTCTATTATTATCTTTAATATATCATAGGTATATTTTTAGTTCCAAAAATGTGACCGTGCATACATTATAAATGATAACAATTTTTTTATTTATATGTATTATTCAAAAAATAATAATATTTTTTCAAAAAAATTTATTATCAACCTCTATATTATAAATTAAAGTATTTGATATAGAAAACGAAGCATTTAATGAAACTATTGATTTTTCATGTAAAATATACTCATTCTTTCTATAATAATTTTACTTTTTGTTCACTTTTTTAATTCTACATTTTTAAAATTAAAATTGTTATCAAATTACTTTTACATAAAATAAATAAATTGTCAAAAGAATTTTTACATTTATATTTAATAAATTTATCTTATTACCTTTATATAAAATGTTAAACAATAAATATTAAATATTTTGAATTTAAATTTTATAAGCATAAATTATTTAAAAAAAATCAAGTTAATGAAGACTCATTTTAATTTAAACGTAAAATTTAAAAAAAATTATAAAATTGCTAAAAATAATTTAGTCAACAAACCTAATCAGTAGCATTTAAAAAATTAATTTATTATAATATATTAAATTTATTTTAATATTTTATTATAAATAAAGATATAATAAATTTTAGTGAGAAATAATCTATCACTATTAATGTTACTGTTGATTATTTGGCCTATTAAATGAAAAAATCAAGCTTAAATTTTTAAACAAATTTAGATTTATTAATTATCTTTTTATTTCTTTTACTTTGTGATGTGATTCTTGACCTATTTATTTAACTATTTATTTTTAATTTTTTAAAGATTCAAATTAAGTTTACTTTAAAATTAAGATTTTTATTATATTTTTTACACTTTTTCTTTAATTGTTTGCATAAATCAATTAACAAAATGTTATATTTTTATATAATTTTTTAATTATTAAATAAAATTTTAAGATACAAAACCTAATTTAAAAGTTTCTAAAATTGAATAGACTAAATATTAATTTAAAAATTAAATTAATAAAAATATAAAGAGTAAAATATAATTAAATTAAAAATTTATTAATAAAATCATAAGTATTAATTTTATATATATTAATAATGAACTTAAAATAAAAATAAAAATAAATTATTAATATTATATATTACTAATAAATTATTTATTATTAATATATTTTTATTATTAGTGACTATTTTTAATTAAGTTATTATTAATAATAATATTAGTGAGGATATAAAAAAATTTGTCACAAATAATTAATTATTAGTATCAAATTTTATATTCTTTACTAAAATCTGGTCACTGAAAGTTAGAATTCTTGTAGTAAATCTGATTATTATAAATATTTATCTCTCAAGATTATATTTCATAACCAATCAAATTAATGAATCTCAAGACGTCTTGATTGTATATTTAGTTTTTAATGAAACATTTTTGGTGGTCCAATTTTTCCTTTGAATTTAATATCATGTTTAGAATTTTTTGACAAAAAAATTATAATACTTTAATGTCAATTTTATTTTTAACAGGAATTTAAGTTAGAAGTTATAATATATGTATTTCTGTTTAGGTAAGTACCTATTTTATATAGTTAAAGAAATCCATGCATTCTTTGTAAAATAAAAGTTAACGACGTCTGCGAAGATAAAATTTATTTTTATCGTAAAGTAAAAAAGAGAGATAATTTTTTCTTGGATAAAACTGAAAGATTTACAGTAATGTTCATGAGTTATCAAGAAAACATATCATATAATTTTTCAAATTAAAATATTTATTTCAACACTTTTAAATTTGAAATTCTTAAAGATAAATCAGCCATCGAGTAAATAATAATAAGTTGTAATTAAATCTTCAACCAAATTGGACTAGATTTTTGAAATTTTAGTTTTAAAAAATTCAAATATTGATTTTTAATATAGCTTTACATAAATTTCTTAAATATAAAAATTTTAGATTTTAAGTCTATTTATAATCGGCTATATTAATTTTTAATACAACTCAGCTTAAAAGAAAAAAAAGTCATCAAAAATAAAAATAAAATAGAAAAAGAGGCATTACTATTTAGAAATTTAAAGATAAAAAAAATAAACTATTTTTAATAAATCTTAAAATGTTGTCATTTTATGTTCATTTACATATCATTTAACACAAAAAATTATTATCCTATTATTCAATTTTAACATTTCATAATAATAACCAAAAAGTTTACCGTTGTTAATTTTAGAAACTACAAATTTAAATTTAAAGAATTAATATAAAAAATATAGATTTCAGAAATAAAAAAAAAACTCAATATTAAATATTAAAAAATAAATAAAAAAAAGTTACTATTAATTGATTTCTCATTGTATATCCTTGGGTTATATAACAAGGGAGTATGAAGCATAAATATGGAACTAGCATATTTGCGTAGACAATTTTAACTATTAATTAAGTCATATAATCATATAGTAAATTTTAATATCCTCCGGGATATATGTTTTTTTGACAAACATTGAAACATTGTGAGCTGATGATCAAAATCCAATGGTCACAAATGGAAGAGAGGTAACTGGTGATACAAGTTATATTATAAAAAGATAAATTAGTAATTTAATATACACGTGATGAAATTTAGTCATTGTCCACTATACACTCCACCTGCCAATACAAATTTAAGCTCTATAAAGAATTTGAAATGTGCAAATTGTTTAAAAAAAACTTTAGAATACGTTAAGATTTTGGGATACAATTTGATTGAAACCCAATTAGACAGTATTTGATGAATATGTGTTAAAAGTTTACGGGGTATATTATCTAAAATTAAAAAGGGTATTTTATGCAACTTTATCTCAGATTAGCGAAGAATAAAATAAGGTTAAAGAGAAAAACATGAACTATTTCTAGAGATTCAATGTAGAAAGTAAGATATATTTATGGGATATATACTATGTACATCAATTAGATTAAAAATTTGATGTAGAAAGTAACATTTTGGAAGAAATAAGTTTCAACAACAGTTAAGTAGAAAGACAATGCATAAAGTGGCAAGTTATTTAAAAAATATTGAATTGTATATCTGGTGGAGGTGAGGACCGATGTGAAAAAATATGTAATGTATGAAATTCAGTTTTTAAATTGGATGTCCACTGAACTAATGTTGATAGTCTTGGGTTACAAATTTAGAATGTATTTAGTGAAGAACATCAATGTAATTTCATACGAAGCTGCGATAGTGGATTTAGATTTATTTGTTGTATATGTGCATGGTGTTTCAATTGACATACAGTTGAAAGAAGTCATCCATACCTGTTTACCTTCCTGACAGTTATTACACGTCATGTAGAAATTAAAGGTAGAAAGAGAAATACTAAACATTGAGGACTTTGAAGAAAAGTGCAATCACCAAGTTAATTTGTTCTTGTTATCGTGGATGACCAAAGTCCAGGTTTTTGTAAAAGTTTGTGTAAACTTAGTTTGTATTGTACAAAAATCATTGTGCATATGTAGATAAGGATGGTTTTGTTACATATGTTAACATATTTTGGAGTTGATTTGATGGGTTCTTTGCGAAATGTATGATATGTTGTATAGGCAAAGTACTGATTATCACCATAATTGTTAAGTTGATGTGATAGTGGGATTGAACCTCGTATGAAATGCATATTTTTGTGGCTTTATTACAAGTGTAAAAGTAGGATGAGAGTTATTGGTTTATGCAGTGATGATTATCATATTTGCACAGTGGTTTACTTAGATTATTGTCATTAATTGCAAATGTTTAAGTTAATTGAGGTGTATTGAAGTAATATTTATTTACCTTGTGTGCAATGTATTTTAACGGCATCTGCCCAATAAAGCATTCGACTAGTACGTGGTAGATTGGATGTTGCTGCTGGTGAAAGTACCTCAAATCACCATGGTTTTATTTGTCATTTCATCTTGAAGAGGTTAGTTGGTTAGGTAAAAGTAATGAATGTTGTAGATTTTAAATATACAATATGGAAATGAAGGTATCTAACTAGTTTGCAATATAAATTATGGTTATAGCATCTACTAGAAATTTCAGCCATTTTTTCTATATCATGGTTTGACGAGATTTCTCAAATTATTTCTCTGCATGACCCAATTGGTACAACCATTAGAGTAGATGTAATAAGAGTTGAAACAAAACTATAGCTTAGCCATGGATGGAAAACATTGGGCAAAATATATGATTTGGAGAACGACAGTTGGTTAAAATTTTATTATACAGGAGGAGAGCACTTTCAGATGAGAGTGTATGATAGCTTCTTAACTGGAATAGATTACCCAAAACAAAAAATATTTTATGAAACTCCATCTTAATGTATAAAGGAAGCACAATGTAAACTAGTAAAGGGTGCTTTTGATGATATTATGGTTGATGAAATTGAGGACAACAGGTTCTAGTTTTTATTTCAAAAATTTGTTTTTGTATTTCAGTGCAACAACTTCTTTGTAAGTTGTTTATGTTAGTTTGAAAAATATTTTAGTATAAAAATATGTTAGTTTTAATGTTATTGTATTGAGGAAAAGCTAAATTTATAGTGGACAGGTTTTGTCAACCAAATTTTGTTCTGAAACTTTGGCTTAAAAGCTATAAAAGGTCACACTTGAGCATGGAGATGTAGGTTTGTTTGAAGTTCAAGTGTATTGGAGTGAAGGGCTAAAGCGATCTGTCTATCTGAAGTATGGATGGCGTGATTTTTGCACACTTTTTGGCATCAATGCTGGAGATGTTCTAAGATTTGGTATGAAGAAGAAAAGAAACAAAATTATACTTGTTGAAATAATTTGTTAGTCTAGCAATGATGTAACTAGATACAATTTGTGTAACATTATCCATAGCATGAAAGGGAGATTACTATGTAATGAATTTTTTTTAGCTGAATTTGTTTTGGATTTATTGATCCCATGTGTAAAGTAATTTATTTATATGGAAAAGGTGTGAGCATAGTAAATTATGATGTTTCCTTAACACGAAAATGTTGACCATTTGTGCTGTGAAAATGACCAATATTCTATATAACCATGACTCGAAATGGCATGTTGTTACAAAAGAAACATTGGTTTAATGGGCCTTTGAGTGGTAATATATATACCCATACAAAAATATGAATTTTAAACTTTTTTTTGTAAGGGGAAGGGGAGTGGGCCTGACCTAAGGGCCAAAGTAATATTGCCTTTAAATGATGTTTGTTGGAGCCTTGGAAGAAGGTATGAGCAACATGATGTATCATGTGTATCATAAAATGAATAGGATAGTATTAATACTGAACAATTGTCTTTAATATGGTGGCTAAGTGGGCTGGCATGGCATTATTTGAAAATCGTAAAGCCATTCACGTGTGCCCTTGATTACATGAGTCATGATGATTGATAGATGAATATCTTTGTGCCTCATACACAAATAAGTGAAAAAAACTTACCGAGGAATCATAGAAACTGTGCAAAGTGTAAAGTCTGACATTTAAACGTAACTGCATGAGTATGGATCTTTTCATACAAGTAATTTAATTATATTAGGTAAAGGGCATTAACTGAAGGGGATTCCATTAAGTCGTCACCAATGCATAACATATTAAAACAACATCTGAAGCATTCATCAGTGGAAACATTATATAAAACAATTAGATATCTGAAACAATTTTCATTCTACTGGAGAGACTAGAGTGAAGCATTACACATGACGACAATGGAATATTAGGTATACATCCAAGAAGGAAACGATGTTGACAACGAGTCATTCCGATATCAACTAAAGCCTTACCATGTAAATATGAGTTTATTCCTTTAAGTCATTTTGCTCGATATAATTACAACAAATCCATATATGAGAAACATAACCTGTCATCCTACACATTTATACAAATTATCACATTTCTGAAATAGTTTAAATAGTTTATTCTTTTTATTTTTAAATTAATATTTACAAATGACATAGTTTTGGGTTTATATATTTTTGAATTTGTAAACTAATGTTATGTATTTAAAATGGTGTTCCAAATTTGTAGGCAATATAATAATCAACTCTGACTTTTATAAGAAATGGCCGAATGAACTTGCGGACAAAGATATAAAGCTTAAAGATCCATTGGGGAACGTAATTGATGTCACAGTTCATGAAAGTTTCAATATCGATTATATGAAAAATGCAAGAGGGTTGATAGCGAAAATGTATGGCCTTGATGGTGTATTTTTTGTGACATGTACTTATGTGGGTGGTGATAAAGTTTTTGATATAATAATCATCAATGCTCAAGATGTCTAAATTGAATATAATCATAATCACAGTGTACCCTTATTGTTTCAGTTGAAGTTTTATATGTGCTTATATAGAAACGAAAAGTATCAAAATCTTGGCTTCAGGAAAGAATGTTCTAGTACGTCTGTACTTCCAATCACATT
The DNA here is from genome assembly GCA_024086825.1 of Abrus pulchellus subsp. cantoniensis. Taxonomy (NCBI): domain Eukaryota; kingdom Viridiplantae; phylum Streptophyta; class Magnoliopsida; order Fabales; family Fabaceae; genus Abrus; species Abrus pulchellus. The sequence continues at coordinate 23,086,130 of CM044056.1, forward strand.
TCGTTTATGATATATTGATTAAATAAGATGGCATTTTAAATAGTTTTTAAATAACAATTATTTATGTAATTATATTGCAGCCTCTTCCCGTTAAATATGTTCGTGAGTTTACGCCCCAAGAATAGACAAAGGTTATTTTGAAAGGTGAGGATGGGTTGGTGAGATCTTGTGACGTATGCTTTAGGAAGGAAAGAAGCGTAAGGTATTTAGGCTTAAGTTGGTACGACTTCTGCAAAACTTTAAATTTAAAATTTGGAGATGAAATTTCATTTTGATAATATGGAGTCTAAGATAAACTTCAAGTGCATATTCATTGTGCCTGATGTCCCTGTCCATACTAAATCCCTGGTTAAAAGTTTGTGGTTTTATAATTTTTTGTACTTAAACTTTATTTTATTTTTATATCATATAATGAACTAGTCATCGTTTGAGAAATTTAACAATGGTTTAGTGGCACTTGTGAAACATAACCTGACTTTACAATAAGTAACACTACTATCATTGGATAGTTATGATTAATAAAGTGAAAAGTATAATTAATAATTTTAAAAAGAACCCATCTTAAATGTAAAAAATTTGAAGTACAGTGACAAAGTAGTCATTTTAATATTAGATTATATACATTGTTTTTATATAATGTATGAAACAGTTTTAATTATCATTTCAAGTAGTAATCTAATTGCTCTCTTCACCAATTTTTTATTTACAATCATATGCCTTCTTGTATAATGTTATCAAAGACAATTGACAAGACAATAAACAATACTGTACACATGACTTTTATATAAACCAATTTCATACAAATTGCAATAATATCAAATGTAATATTAACTGGTATTTGCAAAAATGATATAAATTTCACCTGTTGTTTAATTCTAAAACAAACTTTGCCTACCATCTTCTAATGTCACATATTTGGTCTTCAAGTAATGGATAAGCAGCAACAATGAAAACTGACATATGCATAGGAATGCAACATTAATCTACTATAAAATAAAGAAAGAAGTTTATTAAAATTATAAATTGAAATTGATTACTTTTCACTAACAATGTTCCGTGGATGTTAATATATTGTAAATATAATAGTTACAACATAACTATTATATTTACTTAGAGACTAAACTATCAACCAAAGAATCACCACATGTGTTATAACATGAATTTAAAATTGTTGTACTGTATATTATACAAACACTACGCATGTAATCATTGTCATATAGTACATTGAGGATGGTAAGTCAAAAATAAGAATGGAGAAGCAATATTAGAGATGACAATAGATAAAGTACTCGATAGACACCTGTAAAATTTACTCACAATGGATAGGGTATTTACTTGCTATATGGGTACAGGTATGGGTATGGGTAAAAATTTACAAATTTTAATGGAGATGGGTGCAGGTATGAGTATCTAAGTTATATAAGATTAATATAAAAATATATTTAATAACAAAGTAAATCAAAAAAATTATTTTTGTTTATATCTTTAATAGAAAAATTTATTTACTATTTTATATTATTTAATTAGGCATACAATTTTATTATTACATAGTTCGATATGAGATTGACTTTTTTTTAAAATATTATTTATATATGACACACATAAAATAATTTTCACACAAATATTTTTGTTAATAAAATTATATTGATAATTAAATCATAAAGTGAATAATAAATAATAAATATATTATAAATATTTTATAAATTTTACAATCACCTACTATTACCGTAAACTTATTATTTATTGATAATATTTAAATTTTATTTTTTATATTTTAATTTAAAATAATATTTTTCTATGCAATATATATATTACAAGCATAACTATAATCTATTGAATCTAAATAATATTATTCTTACTATTTATTTATGTTCAAATAAGTTTTCAAAAAAATATAAAATATAAAAAATTATTGTTAATTTTATTTGTTAATTTTTTCTTAAGATAAAAAAAGTATAATTTTTTATATACACATATTTCTTTATTATAAAATTTTATTGTAACAATTTATCTTTTATTCAAATTCTTTCTTTTAAAATTTATATATACATTATAAATATTTAATTCATTAAAATAATTTTTTAAAATTTGTATTTTTGACAAATTATTTTCGTATGGTATGAGTTAAAAATACTACTATTAATATATATATATATATTATATTATATTATATTATATTATATTATTTTAATTAAATCTATTATTTTTCTTACAATTTCAAATTCAAAAGTTAAAAAAAATATTTTATGTATCCACTTTTCATTGTTAGTACTTAAACTTCTCTACCCTAACTCTATTCTAATTCTCAATGTCTGTCTCATTAAAACCTAACAACTATAAAACGTTATTAATTAGAGTTAGTTGTCAATGCCGCCACAAGAAGGGTCACCCACTGTGTAGATTTATTTCGTTGTCACTCTGACGTTGCCGATCGATCAAATCTCACACAAAATAGGGTTATCGTCGACAAATAACTTGTATATTTAGTTTCGCTTATTGTTTCTAAGAATTTTAGTTTAGAAAATTATTATATTAATATACATTTAGTACTTGTGATCTTTGAATATTTTTTTTTATCTATGTTTATATCTTGTTCGGCAACTACATATTGAATTTTTGTATTATTATGCTACTTATAAGAAATTATATAAACATATTTTTTTTATAAATATTTTTTCTCAAACAAGCACAGATAATGGGTACAAGATGGATATACGGATACTCAGAGGGTACGGGTACAGAAATTAATGCTTATACCCACGCAAGTATGAGATTGGATGAGTATTTTTTTAAAACACGGGTATGGATATGGGTACTATAGTACCCTACCCATACCCTACTCATTGTCATCCCTAAATAAAATATACACTATCTTCTATAATGCATATTTCTTACACATTTATTTCTAATTAAGACCTGACCTTTACCAAAAAAGTGTCGCCACATAAACCATTTCCTACAAACAACATGGCCAACACAAATAGTTAACCTAATGAATTTGACAACCTTGGTACAGAGGCAATTCCTCATTCAATAAACATTGTTAAGGTAATATAAATCCACTGACAAATAATACTGATAACATTAAACATTTGTTGTATAATGGTATTGTATTTGATATTTAATGTTCTAATGTATATTCACAATCTTCCACTCAGCACAAAGTTGGATCAGACGCTAATCCTTTACATGCATCGCAATATTATAATATAATTATGGTTTAAATATATTTTTAGTCTTTATATTTTAACAATTTTTTTATTTTAATACTTATTATTTATTTAGTTCATTAAGATATTTTCACATTCAAGTTTTCAATTCTCTACGATAGCCAGAAAGAATTAAACAAAATTTACTAAAATATAAGAATTAAAATAAAAAATCAAAATCAAAATTTATTAAAATATAAAGACTAAAAATATATTTAAATTTATAGTTATTTATAAAGATAGATAGAGATAGCAAGTAAAATAGATTTAAAAAATAAAAATAAAAATCTGAAACATCGGTGAAAGTTGAAAATACGTGTGGATGAAGATTGGCACGATCATTCATTTCGTTTTTTGTCTGTTGTGCACCTTTCCTAATCCCTGGGTCCATACAGCACTGTTTCTTTACCAAAAGCTACTCTTTACTTTTGAAAAAGTGTGAATAAAGAGTGACCTGCTTCACAGTGTTCATTTCATTATATAGATCTGTGCTCCTTTCCTCCCTGTTTCTGCACATTAATTGCATTCCTCTCTTTGAATATCAATATCAACTCTTCTTCTTCTTCATCGTTCTCTTTCATTGATGGCCAAGTTTGAGTCAGTTCCATTTGCTGTTGCTTCAAATCTCATTCACAGGTTAGCTTCCCCATGTTTTCTTGAATTTTAACACAATTTATCGTATATTTCTATTCTTGTTCGAAGGCTTCGTACGTATGTTTAACAACTTACATAGGTTACTCTGAGTTGTGTTAAGTTTAACTGCGTTTGCTAACTCATAAACTCAGTACCAAAGACACTGTTAATCATGTATTTTGTTTTATTGTTCTAATCTCTGTTTATTTTAGATTTCTCTTAACTTTTTATTTTTTAAAATAATTAGTTTTTAAAGTTTTTTTACCGATTCTTTATTTTGTAATTTCTACTATTCTAGTAATTATATTTTAATTGAAACTAAAACAAATAATAATTATATTATTTTTTAGCAAAAATAATGTAATCGCTTAATATGTAAAACAACGATAGATCGTCTAAAATTTTAGCATCAATGTTTTTTCTCCAATAAAATCCGATCTTAAATTAAAAAATATAATACCTAAAATTCTAATAAAAATATGTTATCTTTTATCTATTAATATATTATTTAAAAATTATTTTATTAGAATAGAAAATGTCATGATCATAATCATTTTATTAAGAGTAAATTTTAATTTTATATCTTAAAAGATGCGTATGTTGCATTAACCTCTTTTAAATAATTTCTTTTAATTTTATCAATTGTGAAATATTTTTTAGTTTTGTTTCATTGCTTGCTGCTTAGACAAACTTTTTAAAACTTTTATAACAAGTGTTTATTATTTTATAAAAATATATATTAAGCTTGTTCAGTTTTTTGAAAAATTAATAAAGTAATATAAAATTTATTAATAATTTTTCAACAGATATAGAATACTATAAAAACATATTATATTGATGTTTTATTTAAAGTAATTAATATTTGATGTTATAATCAAGTAATTAAATGTATCCTTTTATCTCAACACCAAATTTTATTAAATAATTTTAATTTAATCAGCTATATTATTATCTTTTAGCTTTTACATAAATTATTTTTGCTAATTTTTCAAACACGATCTTGAAGTAAATATACAATTTCTTCTTCAGAGTATATAATTTATTCCCTCGATTTGATAACATCATGACAAATTTAGTACACAAATTTGATCACTGTTAAAACAAAAAGATTAAGTTGTCACCAAGTCAACAGATTCAAAGATTAAATCATGTGCTCATGAAAACTTTCACAGAAATCAATAGAAATTCTCAATTAGATTCACTTTTATAGACCAAGGAAAATGCTATTCAGAAATTGAAAAGGATTTTTTTTATTAAAAAAACTATTAAATGCACATTAATTAATTATACTTTTTAAGTGTATTTTTACTTCGATTTTCAACAAAAAATTCTCTTTTTCTATTTTGTCCTAAAGTAAGACCCATAGACTAATTAGAACTATATTTTTAAATTTTAATTTTAAAATCAGTCTTTTAAAAATTGAGTGCCATCACATTTTTCTTAGTACACTAAAAATGTGAAATAAAAGGATAAAATCATTTATATTATTTATGTTTTGAAGATTAATTTAACTATTAAAGATAAAAATAGGCTAAAATGTTGGATTAAAACTTACGACTTAACTTTTTTTAAGAATTTAACTTGACTTGGCCTAATTAAATAATAAATTTAATTTATAATTTTTAAAAAATTTAATTAATTAAATAAGTCAAACTTAAATTTAAGAAAATAATCTATTATACCTTGTACAATAACCTATTTAAGACTTCAAATTTTATAATAATATTTTAAATAATTTTATATAAAAATTTGACGATATACTAATATTTTGAATTTACTGTAATTTTATTTTATATGAAACTAAGAAAATTATATATATTTGGATTCGCGATTATAATTACGTGTTTATATTGAATTTTTATTCTTTTTTGTTATTAATTTCATTGATAGGTCGAATAAGTGATTCCAACGTAGTATTCTAGTTGAATTAGGTGTGGTTTAGTAACTATGATTGACATATATGTTCTAAAAATAAAATAAAAAATTGATATCTTTTATAATTTAAATGAATTCAACGTGATTAGCAAAAAAAGAAAAAAATGAATTAAACGTGTAAAGATAGATATTGTGTTATACAAAATAATATAACATAGATACTGTGTGGATGAGTTTGGCCTACTTTACCGTATTCGTTCATTACATAGATTTGTGCTCCTTTGCTCACTGTTTTTACACAATAATTGCATTCCTCTCTGAGTATCAATATCAACCCTTCTTCATTATTCTCTTTCACTGATGGCTAAGTTTGAGTCAGTGCCATTTGCTGTTGCATCAAATCTTATTCACAGGTTAGCTTCCGCAGAATTTCTTGAATTTGGACAGGAGTATGGTGTGATGGAAGAGTTGGAAGCGCTTAAGAAGACAATTGGATCTATCAATGATGTGCTCCTTGATGCTGACCACAAACAAGAACAAGTTCGTGTGCGTAATTGGATATCTGACTTCAAAGAAGTACTTCATGCTGCAGATGACTTCCTAGATGACCTTGCTTTCCAATTTAGGAGTGACAAATTGGGTGCAGCCGAAGGAAAAGAAGTGAACAAGGTACTTCTTTCCATTTCATCTTCAAATCAAATTCCTCTATACAATGAAATGCCGGTTGAAATTATAAAAATACGAGAAAGGTTTAATTGTGTAGTAGAAGACATGGATAAATTGAATTTAATCCCAAGTTCTATGCTGGTTAAGCAAACTGATGGTGGATGGAGGGAAACATGTTCTTTTGTGTTTGAGTCTGATATCATTGGAAGAGATGATAGTAAAAAGGAGATCATTAGTCTGTTGAGAAAGCCTCATGAAAACCAAAAAGTTTCTTTGATTGCCATTGTTGGCCTTGGTGGGTTGGGAAAGACAGCTCTTGCACAATTGGTGTATAATGACTTGGAAGTGCAGAATTTTTTTGAAATGCAAATGTGGGTGTGTGTCTCTGATAACTTTGATGTGAAAACTATTCTGATGAAAATATTAGATTCAATAATTACTGATAGCCAAAGACAAGACCAATCACTAGAGAAGTTGCAGAGAGAGCTTCATAAGAATTTAAGTGGTAAGAAATATTTGTTGGTCCTAGATGACATTTGGAATGAGAGTTATGACAAATGGGCTGAATTGAGAAAGTACTTGATGTGTGGCGCTCGAGATAGCAAGATTTTAGTGACAACTAGAAATGAAAATGTAGCAAAGACAATGACTGCCAGCACTTCCTATCCTTTGAAAGGTTTGACCGATGAAGAATCTTGGAGTTTGTTGAGGAACATTGCATTTGAAGATGATTACAAAGGGGTGAATCAAAATTTAGAATCAGTGGGGAAAGAAATAGCCAAAAAATGCAAAGGGGTTCCACTTGCCGTTAAAACACTGGGAGGCCTGTTACGAGGACAAGATGAAGTAAGTGATTGGCAGAATGTCTTAAGTGGTGACTTCTGGAAAGTATGTGAGGAGCAAATTAGTATCATGCCAATTCTAAAACTCAGTTACCAAAACTTGTCGCCAGAGATGAGACAATGTTTTGCTTATTGCTCTTTATATCCCAAGGATTCAGAAATTCCAAAGGATGAGTTGATTCAGCTATGGATGGCACAGGGTTACCTTCAATGTTCAACTGAAAAACAGCGCATGGAAGATGTTGGTAACCAATTTGTAAAGATGTTTTTGATGAACTCATTTTTCAAGAAGCAGAAAGTGATAAACACGGTGAGATCAAAAGTTTCAAAATGCATGATTTAATGCATGATCTTGCGATGCTTGTTGCTGGCAATGATTGCTGTTACTTGGATAGTAAGGCGGAGAAAATTGAAGGTAATGCCATACACATATCTTTGGAATCTAAGGCCATTCATTTGTTGAAATCATTAGATCCGAGCAGGCTGGGCAGGCTGCGAACTGTGATTTTGTGGTCTTACAACAGGGAGGAATTGTCTGTTGCTAATTTCAAACACTTGCGCGTCTTGAAGATATCGTTTTCTTTTTGCAATTTGATTGATTCAATTGGAAAATTGAAGCATTTAAGATATCTTGATATTGGTGATCTCTACTCCCCTGGGATGGCAGTTGGTGTGGGAAAATTGTCCTCGCTGCAATTCTTATCGACCTTTGTTGTGGGAGGTAGCCCAAAAACCACACTAAATGAATTGAAAGACTTAAACCTAAGGGGAAAATTAAGAATTATTCATCTGGATCGCGTGAGAAACGTGGCTCTAGAATCACAGGATGTAAATTTAAAAGAAAAAAAATTTCTTCAATACTTGTCTCTAAGTTGGCCCGAGGTATACGTCGGTGACAATGACAGCTTACAATTGTTAGAAAACCTTCAGCCACACCATAATCTCAAGCAATTGGGGGTTTGGGGTTACCCAGGCGTGCTTTTCCCAAACTGGCTTTCTCTCCTCACAAATGTTGTTCACATCACTTTGTATGGGTTTCATAAGTGTCGCTGTCTCCCAGCTTTGGAACATCTCCCATCTCTGAAGTCCCTTCACATAGACCATCTTCATAAATTGGAATACATATATCTTTGTGAAGATGGTTTTGCAGTGACCTTCTTCCCCTCTTTGGAGAGCCTCACAGCATATGGTTGTCCAAATCTCAAGGGATGGCAGAGGCGAGGAGATGATGTCAATGATTCTACAACTTCACATGATATCTCCTTACCTTTTTCATTTCCTCACCTTTCTCGACTGGATGTCATTGACTGTCCAAAGTTGACTTGCATACCTACTTTTCCAAACGTTAAGGATTTGTATTTGAGATGGGGCACTGTGGTGGAGCCATTAATAGCAACACTAAACACAACAGCGTCAACATGTTCAGCTGATTCATCTTCCTCTGCTCCTCTTTCCATGCTTAAACAATTGACGATTTCTGATCCTATGAATTTACCAAAGGGTTGGATGCAAAATCTGACATCTCTCGAGTCTCTTGAAATTCAATTCTGTGAAAGTGAAAGACTAGAGGAATTTGAAACTGGGTTTAAGGACGACACCAACTGCCTTCCGTCTCTGCAACAAATTACATTATATAGATGTGAAAGGCTAAATGCTTTGCCAGATTGGATTTGCAACCTCTCATCCCTTCAACATATCAAAATCTCATTCTGCCGAAATTTCGCATCTCTACCCGAAGGAATAAGCCGTCTTACCAACTTAATGATCTTTGAAGTCGAGAGCTGTTTCCTCTTACTCAAAGAATGCAGAACAGAGACAAGTGCTGTTAGTCGCCAAATCGCACACATCCCACGAATTATCCTTCGTGGTTAGTGATCGTAAAGGCACTGATGCCCTTTTCTATCAGAAAGTGTTTTTTTCGTTTCAGTGTAAACGCCGCGTAACTTAGCAACTACTGCGCCTATTTCCTTTGCTAGTAAAATACTTTTAACTAGTTTTTGATGTAGTGTTCATTTGTTTCAAAGAAAAACAATATCGGAGGATATTAACAATCATATATTTAATGCTAATAAGTTTTTTGCTTTGCACTAATATTATTAAAAAAAGGTATAATTTTTAAATATAAATTAAAATATAAATAAAATTTATAAATAAATATTTTGTTATTAATAATAATTATTATATTATATTAATAAGATTAACTTAAAGAGTATTTTTCAAATTAAAATTAATTATAAAAATTGTATTAGAAGTTCAATTATTTATGGCATAAAATAATATATTTTTTTATTTGCAAAATACCACTTCAAGAAGATTTGTGTATTAAGAAATTTTGTCTACGTGCTCAAGTTTTGTTTATCATGCTGTCTAACATATACCTAGCTTTTGAGAGAGCATTGATGTGCTTACCGTCTATCATTGTGTATTTTACATTAAATTTGATCTATAGCTGTAATTCTCTACTATAAAAAGTCTATTACTGTTCTTCATAGGTTTTTGATCTTTGAGCTTGTAATTCTTTCTGATATTTTTTTTTTCACTTTTTTGCAATTTAGAGTTAGTTCTCTATTTACAAGCCAACCTAGTCAATTTCAATTGCACTATTAATATGATAAAACCATTGTTTATCACCTCTTATACACCTAAATTGGTACTACTGTATGCTATTCTATGTCTATGCATAGACCTTTCCAAATACACTCCTATCATCAGTTGAAATTTATTGAGAATTACAAAGTTACAACCGAGACTTGTTAAGTAGGGAGTGATAGTCTCAAAAAAATTTAACCAATATTGGTGTTTTTGAAGAAGTTTGTTTAAGAGTGTTTTACTAACATTTTTCAAAGTCACAATAGCACATTACAAGTGAAATATGCACAAAACAAAGTGATGTACTAGTAGACTTATTCAAACAAAAATGAGATTTGATACCCTGGAAATTAAGATTTTCCCATTTGAAACGATGATTCCTCTTGATTGCAAATACACAGTAGATCTGCATACAAAGAGAGCTGACTCCTCCTACTGGAAGAACAATATCCTTGTCCACAGGTGCTTAACTACTTCCAGGCTCTGAGTCAGCAGAAGTAAAAGCAGGCATCAATGAATCTAACAGAGTTTGATTCTTTGGAGGACACAGTGGAGCACCAACTTCTATTCTCATCTTCTGTAAGTCAGGTCGGATTCCTTGATTTGAAGAAAAGTTTGGTGGAGAAGGAAAGCATTCAATTGTAGTTCGTAATGAACATTAAATATACATCACACACCTCTAGGGGCATTGAAGTTATTTTACAGCAAAAATATGCAATGAGAAACAGTTTATGTAAAAATGGTAATGTTTTATATATTTCAATTACTAAGTTGGACAGCATTGCAAAGTTATTAATTCTTTTCCATCCCATGTCACTATTAAAGGAATCTAGATTTTAAATATTAAATCAAATTCTATTTTACAGATCAAATGAGAAATATAAACACCATACACAAGCTAAAGTACACTATTACTATAAAACTAGCTCATTGATTGCTTCGGAAATCACATCTACCCAAGCATTCATAATCTGTGTTACAGTTATATGTAACAAAAGCACTACATGAATCAATGGACTTGAGAGGGATGATATTAGAAAACTTGTTTTGATTCAAAATTATTCATGTAGAGGAGCAAGATAGACCGGACCGGAAAATCCTCCAACCCACTGAAATCCAACCTCCATGATTTTCAATGGTTATGCTTTTTTAGTAATTTCAAAATATGTTTTATGCCTTGAGACTATTAAAGCACATTACATTGACCATGACAATGTAACTAGCACGGTGCATACATCCATGCAAGGCTATGCTCCATGCGCAGAAGCTGAAAGGGGAGAAATATGGATGTTACAAATCTAATTACGCCAAGCAAGAAGAAAAGGAAGGTGAGATCTCTTTGTTGATGGTGTGTTATATCGAAGAAAAAAATTATCAAGAACTTGTGGTATTTAGATACTGGTTGCAATAATCAAATGTCAGAGGACAAGGAGGCTTTCACTGAGCTTGATGAATCTTTTAGTGACACTGTAAAGTTTGGTGATCATTCAACTGTTAAAGTTTAAGGAAGAGATAAAGTTAGCATTCAAACAAAATCAGGACAAGTACAACCTTTCTTAAATGTTTTATATGTGCCTAATTTGAAAACTAACTTGTTAAGCATTGGACAATTACAAGAGAAGGGCTATAGAATTTTAATAAGAAATAGAGTATGTCAGGTAAAAGATGATGAGTTGGGACTGATTTTATTAGCAAAAATGACCAGCAATAGGATGTTTCCTATTTACTTGCAAAATTTAAAGCCTAATTGCTTGGCAATAAAACAAAAGTACATGGCTTGGCTTTGGCACAATTGATATGGCCACTTATACTTTGGAGGTTTGTAGCAACTACAAAAAAAAAGATGGTTAGAGGGCTTCTTAAATTTTAGTTGCCTTCAAGAGTTTGTGAAAAATGCATTCTTAGTAAACAACATAGAGACGCATTTCCTAAAGGGAAAACTTGAGGGTTTTGTGTGTGCTAGAATTGGTTCACACAGACATTGGTGGGATAGTTAGTCCTACATCCAATGAAGGTAAACATTACCTTATAACATTTATTGACGATTTTAGCCGAAAAACCTAATGCTATTTTTAGCAGAATAAATCAAAAGCGTTTGAGGCATTCAAGCGATTCAAGATGCTAGTTGAAACGGAAGCGGACAACTCTATTAAGATGCTACAATCTGATTGAGGGGGAAAGTTTAACTCTTCAAAATTCATAAAATTTTGTCAAGAAAATGGGATCAAAAGGCAGCTTACAACCCTTATACTTCTTAACAGAATAGAGTTATGGAGAGGAAAAATAGAACATTACTTAATATGGTGAGAAACATATTGAAGAAATTTGGTCTATGAAAAGCACTTTGGCTAGAAGCTATTGCATGGAGCAATCATGTGCTGAATAGGAGTCCATCCAATGCACTTAATAAGACTCTTGAATAAATTTGGAGTAGCACTTCATTATTTTAGAATTTTTGGCTGGTTGGCATATGCGCACATTCCAAACCAAACTAGAAGACGAGAGGGTGAAGTGTGTTTTTCTAGGGATAAGTAGAGAACCCAAAGCTTACAAGCTTTATAATCCTTTGACCAAGAAGTTGATTATTAGCAGAGACGTGTTGTTTAATAAAAATGAATTTATGCTATGGGATTCACCAAGGGAAATGCTGAAGTCAAAAGTTGTTCTCAATGATGAAGTTGTGAGATAGCTACTAGTCCTGCTGAAAATTCAACAAGAAGTGCAGCAAGAAACTAGAGACTCTTCAAGGCCCAGCGCAACTGGAGAAGACACATTTGGATGCTGGATTATGAAGTGATGGGTGTTCTTAATGCAGACCTTGAACATATCCCACAATTTGCTTTGTTTGTCGATTGTGATCCAATTTTATTTGAAGATATTGTGAAGAAAGAAAAATAGAGAAAAGCATGGTGGAAGAAATAAAAGCCATTGAGGACAATATAACGTAGGAACTGTTGACTTTCTTAAAGGAGAAAAGGCTATTATTGGAGTAAAATAAGTTTACAAACTAAAGTCAAATCCAATGGAAAAGTGGATAAATACAAAGCTGACTTTGTAGTGAAAGGATATAAGCAAGAGTATGAAGTTGACTACAGTAAAGTCTTTGCACCGGTAGCAAGACTAGATACGTCAGGATGGTGATTGTATTGGCAACTTAAAATTATTGGCCAATCTATTAACTTGATGTCAAATCAACCTTTTTACATGGCAAGCTCAAGGAACAGGTTTTTTATGATTGGTTGCAATCCCGCTTCAACACCAATGGGACAAAATACAAGATTGGTCAAGTATCCAGGTGGGGAAGCTGTTTTGTAAACAGTATGATATTCAAGCAACTTGTCGGAAGTTTGATGCATGTTACGTAATGTACACCGTAGGTATTATTAGTAGATATATGGAGAAGCCTAAGCAGCAACACCTTTTTGCAGTTTAGAATTAGTTTTTCCTCATATCAAACTTCACGTGGGTCCTCAATGAAAGAAACAACACTCACGGTTATAGATTTACTCACTATCAAGAGGTTGAGACTTTAGAGAATAGGAATCCAAGAAATAAAACCCATAGTTAAAGATTAAGGTCTCGAGATCTCACCTAGATCCACACTAAGCAGCAGTTCCCACTTGGATCAGAAAGAAATTCAGCCTTGAAAAAGTTTCTCTAAGGTGAGATGATGAGAGAACTGAGAGAAAATGAGAGCAAGAAGCTGTCTGCTGAGAAATGAAGTTTTTGGGCACTGAAATTCCTTAAATACCCCTTTAGGCCCGCGCACTCTCACTTGAGCGAGCTCTTCTCTCGCCTGGTCTAGAAAGCCAGACAATGAAACCTCCCAGATTTTTGTTATTCTCGCTTGAGCAAGAAACACCTTGCTTGAGCAAGTTGAATTTCGCCTGGGAGAGCAGCATTCTCGCCTGACCGAGATTGGGTCCAGAGAGCTACCCATTTTTCTTGTGACTCCTCACTTGAGCAAGCACCTCTCGCCTGAGCGAGGTCACCTCTCGCCTAAGCGAGATCCTTTTTCACCTGGGCAAGGGAACAGTTGCGGTAGTCTTATTTACTCTCGCTTGAACGAAAACGCTCTAGAATGCCTAATCCTGTACGGTCTATTCTCGCTTGAGCGAAACTACCCTCGTTTGAGTGAGACACCCTACACACAAAACTCTCAATCTCTCTTTCATATGAGCTTATATTAATTCTCGATCATCCTCCCTAGTTTATCTCATGTACAACTCGCTTAACAACTAATCTCTAACCCGCTCTGCACATCATACTCAACAACATCATAACACAACACTTGAGAATATATTGCTCCTTACTCGGCAATCATATAACTTTTACCTTCACATTCCGACATATGAACAATTTATACACTTTAAGCATACACAACACAATTCACTTGGAATAATAAATACATATATAATTACACTGATCTGACAATGACCATTGACGATAATAGTTTTAGAAAATGAATATGAACATTGCATGACCATTAATTATTAATAATTTTTGTATGAGTAGTTCACGATCATAGAGAAATTGATATTAGAATTAAACTAAAAGTGAACATAAAGAAATGTAAAGGTGAAACTACAAGCCCTAAGTTCATCTCGGATTTCTTGTTAGAAGTTACATTGTTTTCTATTTACCATTTTGATTTCTCTTTATTATTTTCTCTTTATTTTTATATTCATTATTTAAGTTCAAACAATTAAAACATGATATTTTGGTAATTGGAAACAATATTTGTGTTCCATTTTATTACTATTTGACGGAAAATCACCTCTACTCAAGCATTCAAAATCTGGGTTACAGTTATATGTAGCAAAAGTATTACATGAATCAATGGACTTGAGGGGATGATATTAGAAAACTTGTGTTGATAAAAATTATTCGTCCTGAGAAGCAGGATGGACGAGACTGTAAAACCCTCCAACCCGTTAAAATCCAAACCCCATGCTTTTCAATGGATATGGTTTTTTATTGATTTCAAAATATGTTTAACGCCTTTACCCTTAAGACTATTAAAGCACATTACATTGATAATGGGTATCTAGAAATTCCAACTATGCTCATCCCATCCCACATATGAACCACTTAGTCACACAACCACTCGGAAAGTTTACGTAGCCTAAATGAAAGATATGATTGACTAATTTTTTCCTTATAATATTAATGCCCTGGCAACAGTTGCATTTGACCAACAAGAGACTGCTTTTATTTACACAAAAATTAGTCATCTCTAAGCAAAAGATTAAGTACCTTTAGATAAGATTTGTAAATTTTCAATTCCCTGTAAGGATAAGAAACTTTAACAAAAGATCAAGTACAAAAAAATCATAACTTAAATAGACCACTCAAAAAATTAAAAGCATTATGTCTAAACACATTTCAAATAATTCACAATAAAAAAAAATTGCAAGCTTGTAACATAAAAATTATGGACTTCCTCAAAGAAAATAAGAAACCTTCATGAACTAGACCTATTAGCAATCACATGAACCATTAGAGATGGAGTAACAAGACAGATACAACTAATAACCATGATTTTAAAGAAGTATTACATACTGTGAGGAGTTATTGCTGATGGTAAGAGTTAGCATTAGGTTATTGAGATTTAAGAGTTTATGGGCCTGGCCAGGGAGACTGGTATATAATAATCACAGTATGAATGATTCTCTCATACTCTCTTTACTAGGGTTGAGCAAAAAATTAGATTTAGAGGTTCAATCCATAATCAAAACTACACTAGTTTAAAATCTAAATTTTTTAAAAAATAAACTAGATATTTAGACTTACTTTATTTTTTTATCTGGATTTAGACTAGATCTCCTTTAATAAATCTGGATTTTATCAATCAAAATTGGTTTGTTTTGAAAATGGTAAATACATATATATTATTTTTTAGGAGTACATAAACTAACAAATGAGGTGCATCTTATTAATAAAATTTGTTACATTACAAAAGGACATTGCAGAGGCATCTGGTGGTGCCGTGCTTTCTCTCCACTTTCACTAGAAGACAACTATTGAAGAAGCATTTAGAAATACAAAAGAAGTTTAAATTGAAGTCATACCTTTTACTCGTCTCTTTTTTATTTCGTAAAAAGATAATTTCTATACACATAAATCAAAAAATTTCTCTAAAGTCATAAAAATAAATAAATAAAACTATATTTAAATTTAAATTACCATACATTTCAAAATATTAAGAATATTGATTGATGTTTTCAAATAATTTTTCAAGAAAACTACATTAATAATTTTCTAATTCATCGAAACATATTTAAAAAAATAAATTTATAAATAAAAACATAATAAAATTAGAAAAATTAATTACATATATAACAGTTATAACAGACCAAGTAAATACCCAAAGGTAATTTAATTATATTCAAATTTAAAACTGCTTTTAAAGAAATTCAAATTTTAAAATTAGTTTTAAACTAATTTTAGAAAAAAAAATGAAATAGATTAGTTTTAAACAAATAAAATAAATTTAAATTAGTTTTATGCAAGGGCCTGTGACAATTTTCTTCATTCATTTCAATTGAAGTACTAGACCTGTTTTAAATAAGAAAAACATAGGTAAGAAATAGGGAAATATCCTTTTTATTGTGGTATAGATGTTGTTTACGATGGCATGCCTTGTTTTTTAATGCTTAGAATCCATAAATGAATGCTAGTTATGTACTCATTTGTTTCTTTCACAAATATGTTTGTGAAATTCAAAAAAGCACTTGATATTCCCTACTAATTCATTTGTTTCTGACCATCATAACTACTAATTCTTGCTCTGCCTTCGGCCAGCCACACCTTCCACTCCACAAATCTAGAGAGATTTTGTTAGTGCTGAAAAAATTAATGAAAATAAATCTGAACCAATAAATGATTATGTTTTCTGGGTGATGACAATACTAGTTACCATTCACTTGAGCATGAACAAGTGTACATAGATGCAACCCAAAACCAGTAATATCAACTTTCAGAGGTTCTTCGTTTTTGACTCGCTGTCCACCATTCCATCCCAATGGAACAATTTGAAGTTGTAGTTCGAATAACAGGAGACTATATAAGCACTCAACTTATGTTAATATAACATGATAAGAAAGATGAGAACCTTTGAAATCGAGATCGATATGATTTCATGCTGATGTCAACTTTGAGTATTCTTCACATCATAGGGACTCTGCAGATGAATTTCCCAATCAATAAAGCTGTCTTACATGGAACAGGTTTTAATGGGTTCAAAATTTACTAGAAGAATAAAGCCTGGATAGTATATAAAAAATATTGAAAAATTTGTACATTTGTTGAAAAAAGAAGAAGAAACGGGTCCATTTTACTCCTTTGCTGTTGATCTTATGAATTAAAAAATTATTTTGCGTTGTCAAATAAAATATAAAGCCTGGTAGAGATATCGATTATAGAATCCAATGCCTCAACCATTAGTTTTTTCCTTAAACACTAAAACTACAAACCACTATGAAAGGGTGGGTTTGGTGGACATGAACACTGATCTCCATTTCTATGAAATGCATACGAGATATCCATTTTCATTCTTACTAAAGGTTACCTCTCTTGTATTACTTATTTTCAATCAAATTTGTTCAATGAAAAATTTGATGATGTTGAAACACTAAAATTTGATGATGTCATAAAGATCCATGTCACCCACAAATTCTTAATGTATGGCTCCAAGAACGTAGCAGGTATTTCCTAGTTGATGAAACTGGTCTTGTTTTACATTGCCAAGATTATGGTACCATTCTTTCAGGGTGCCAGTCATTCTGCAACAAAATTCTTCAATGACCTTATATGGATATGCATCTATTTTCATGAATTAAGTATCTAACCAAGCTCCAAAATCAAGCAATCTTTTTTTCCAGTATTGTGGAAAAACATTATCAAGCGAAATAAGGACCTCCATTGATCTTGGATCCTTTTCTTTCTCTTATGTTGGTTTCTTCCTCTTCTTCAGGTGAATCATAAAAAGATCCTCTTTGATTACTGGATTGTGCTGTATTGACCATCAACATCTCAGTAATATTAGCAAAGTTCTCTTATGAGGATTTTATTTTTGACAGCTCTAATTCACTCTATGATTCTCCAGTTGTTGAAGATTCATAAGATTCTTCATGAAACTCTTCTTCAATAGTTGAGGATTCATGGGATTCTGTCCCTTCAGATAAACTAGAATTTGAATCATCAACTTGGTCATTTTCTTCAATAATTGCACCTATAAAATGTGTTTTTTCTTTACTCCCTTTTGATGACTTCTTTGGTGGAGATTTTTCATCTGCTGAAGAATCTAAACTTTTTGTTTTGATAGTTTCTGAGGAAGAAATACTCATTTTTCCTTTTCCTTTAGAATCTCGTAGTAGGCCTAGGTTTAGGCCTATATGCATAGGGTAAGGAATAAGATGGTGCTGTAAAGGTTCCTTGGTAAAAAGGAGATGGGCTGAAAGAAGAGTAATAACTTGATTGTCCCAAAACCTAGTAAATTCATTAGACCCTGTTGAAGTGGATATTGAATCAGAATATTCAGAACAAGAAGAAGCAGACCAGGATACAGTCTTTGCTATTCAAGAATCATCTGATGATTCTTCAGATACTTCAAGCAAAGAAGAAGAATACATT
This sequence comes from Abrus pulchellus subsp. cantoniensis, assembly GCA_024086825.1. NCBI lineage: Eukaryota > Viridiplantae > Streptophyta > Magnoliopsida > Fabales > Fabaceae > Abrus > Abrus pulchellus. Next base: position 23,104,578 of record CM044056.1, read on the forward strand.
CCTCTTTATTTTACTCAAGAAGTAAAAAGTGTTATTCCCACTCCATCACAACCTTGTGTAGAAGTACAAGTTCTTTCCAACAAATATGCCACTCCAATAAAAGCCATAGCATATATCGACACTGGAGCTCAGAGAACTATGATGAATCCAGAAGTCCTTCCAAAAGAATGTTGGGCCAAATATTCAACTAGCTTTGTAGCGGCAGATGGAAAGATTTTCAATATAAACTTAATTTCCAAAATGCCCATTAGAATTAAGTTTTTTCCAGATTGTGTAATCTGGATAAAGGTTATAGGAACTCATCTTCCTAATAAAGACATTCTTCTCGGAATGGATGCCTACTATTTACCTGGAAAACTTCAAATTCTTCCTAATGGAATAAAATTCAAAAGAAGTTTTAAGCCCTACACAAATATCTTGAAGCTTTATTCTCTTGAAGAAAGTCCAGAAGAATACTCTGAGATTAAAGAGAAGCTGAAAACTTTATGTTCAAATGGTCATGAGAATTTTTCTCATCCCAATCCACTTTGGAATAATCCAGAATTCTTTATAAAGTTTCCCTTCAAGCTTAATGAAGATATCAATCGTACTAAAGTCACTCATCCTGGAATGAGTCCGAGTGATCTTCAATTAGCTAGACAAGAATGTAACGAGCTTCTTCGTCAAGGATTGATTGAGCCAACCAAATAAAAATGAGCATGCCAGGCATTCTATGTTGAAAAAAGGTCTGAAAAGCTCAGAAGAAAGAAGAGGTTAGTAATCGATTACAAGCCTCTAAATCATTTTCTCAAAGATGATAAATTTCTTATTCCAAAAACCTCTTCTCTTCATACTCTCATAAAAAATCCTATAATCTTTTCCAAGTTTGATTTAAAATCTAGATTCTGGCAACTTGGTGTTGATCCTGCTGATAGATACAAAACTGCTTTCTGCATATCTAATGCTCAATATCAATGGAAAGTTCTTCCATTTGGTCTGAAAGTAGCACCTTCCTTATTCTAGAAAGCCATGACTAGAATATTTGAGCCTATCCTTGATAGTATACTCATCTACATAGATGATATATTACTATTTTCAAAAGACACAGAATCTCATAAAATTCTTTTGGACAAGTTCTATAATCTTGCCAATGCTTATGGGATTATGCTGTCAGAAAAAAAGATTCAATTAGCTCAAATCCAGATAGACTTTTTGGGAATGCATTTTTCTCAGGAAAATTATCAACCTCAGCCTCATATTGCAGAAGAACTCTTGAATTTTTCTGATGAAAATTTCACAATCAAACAGATTCAACAATTTCTTGTAGTTTTGAATTATATTAGGAATTTCATTCCTAATGCAGCGAAGTATACAAGTCTTTTGTCAAAACTTCTAAGAAAGAATCTTCCACCATGGAGCACTGAACAGACTAAGGCTGTTCTTCATTTTAAAAAGATAGCTCAAAATCCTCCACCATTGAAGATCCCTGGAGATGGTAAAAGGATCTTACAAATTGATGCAAGTGATCATTATTAGGGAGCTGTCTTGCTTGAAGAAATTGATGGGAAAAAGGCATATTGTGGCCATGCTAGTGGACAATTTAGAGAATCTAAGAAGCATTATCATACTACCTACAAAGAAGCCCTTGCGGTCAAAAATAGTATCCAAAAATTTGACTTCTATCTCAGAGGTCATAATTTTGAGATTAAAATGGACAACTCTACTTTTCCTGCACTGCTTGAATTCAAAAATAAAATGCCATCAGATCCTTAAGTTCTCAGATTAAAAAATTGGTTCTCCAGGTATGATTTTATTGTTAAACATATTAAAGGAGAAAAGAACATTGTCCCTGATCTATTATTCAGACCAAAAAAGCCCATTGCCATTGTTACCTCTGTAAACACCTATCCATTAATTTTCCCACTCAATATCGTAAAAGCCAGTACTAGTCATAATCTTCTTCATATGTTTCCTCCTGATATGAGGAATGATGGCCTCATTACCACAAAATATATCAAAGATTTTGCCTTAAATCATATGTTCCATTATTTGGCTCTTTCCCTCCACAACCATAGTGTCAAACCTAAACTTTCCTAGTTTCATCCTAATGCATGATCGCGAGTGTCGCACTCGGACAAATTAATAAAAACTGAATTGCATAAAAATTATGTAGTAAGAGGTGCAATCCGAGTCGTCTCCCAATGATGATAACGTTATATGATTATAAATTTAGAGGGGATTTGATTTATAGAATAACACTAATTAGAATCAAAAGTTAACAAGAATTAAAACCTCTAATCCAAGAATTTAGAAGAACTACGACCACTCTATCACCGGATTCCAAAGAGATGCATCAACTAACAAATTAGTGATTAATATTAAATTCGAATGAAACCTCAATTCAAATTAAGCATTCACACGAGAACTCTCATGCATTCGATTAACACATAATTCGCTCAAAGTTTAGAAACCTCTAGAACCTAATCGATTTGTGTTAATTTAATTCACCAATGCCATTAATCTTAGATCTCAAACCTGAAAATCTAATTCACACTCCTTCAAGAATTAAGTACATACATCAACCGAATAATATGTAATCAAACAACTACACAATTATCAATCTAAACGAAGAACTTCAATTTGAAATCATAATTAGCAAGAGGAGAAAAAAGGAAGAGATGAAACCGAATTTGTTGTTGAATAAATTGCGAAACTGATCCTCAAGAGTGTCTCAGCCCTTTTTCAATCCTTAGACTAGATGAAAGTCTAAGCCTCCATTAATGGAGAAAAACGAAAGATGAAAACGGAAGAGAAAAAGACGAAGAAAACAAAAACCTTAAAACAAAAAGCTAATCTAACCTAATGTTCCCCATCGTAACCTGCTGCCCTAATTTAAATACAGGCTCCTAAGGGTCAAAACGTAAAACCTAATTAATAATTATTCAATTATATTAATCCTCTACTCAATAGCTGTCTTTGGAATCCTTATTTGTTCAAATTCAAATTCTGGAGGGAAAGTTATGCTTGTAATTGCTGCTCAGCATCCATGCTGAATCCGAGAAGATATTGTATGACATTTTTTGCCATGAAGATCTGTCTGTTTTGATTTGTGATCTGAAGAGAAATTGTAGCCCTGGATGTTAACTTCAAAACGCAACTAGAATGGGCTTAAACGGACATTTTTCGACTGAGATATGGTCCAAATACTGTACCAAGTTCAGAAACTACGACTACAGCGTTCCAACTTTTTCCAGGCTCAGTTTTAGCTTCTTATTATCAGAATTGGGTTCTGACCTCTACATAGAAATTGTGCGCCTTTCTCTTAGCTTTCCGAAAAATCAAGAATCACAATGAAATGAGTTTTACAACTCAAGATATGGTCCAGAAACTAAAATAGTATCAGAATTTGCCGAATACTGGAAAAATTAAATAAAGCCCAAATAAAATTCAAACATCATAAAATGATCCATTTCAAACCAAATAGGAAAAAAAGAGGATTAATGAGCTAGGAATGAGAGGAAATAAGGTTATAAAAATCCAATTGATCAATGCACCATACCTAAACATTTTTGCTTTATTAATGGATTTTTCCATGATTAAAGAAGATAGATGGTACCTATGGTGTGTCTCTCTTTTATTCCATTATTCCATAGTCTTTCCCACATTCAGAATGTTTGAATTTCTCAATGATCATCAAAATAATTCATCTCTATTATGGAAGTTCCTAACTTGGTATCAACCTATCCATAATTGGAAACAAGATGTTCAATCTGAAATGGAAAGGCTTAGCATATGGAAAGAGATCAATCTGCCTCCAATTGAGTTTCCAAAGCATGTAACGGTGGTGATCATTCATAAACCTTATTTTGAGCATCCAGTTACAAAATTGTTTTACGCCCAGAATCAAGTTAAAATCTGGAATACTTATCAAAGTATACTTGATATATCTAAACTAGACAGACCACCTTTTAATCAGGTAGATCTGAATATTCATCTCCATGTCGAAAATGGAACCCAAGATGAAATGTTCAAGGTCAAGTCCACATGTGTTTTGTTCTACTATGATGCACTGGATTCTTTGTTATTGCTATAGCTGATTTGTTATCGCAGTAGATTGTAGTAGGCTCATTCTGTTTTTCTCCCATTTTTTCAAGTATTCTTCGTAACCATATTGCTTGACTTGTAGTCTCAGCAGCTGCTACATATTCTGCTTCTGCTATTGATTGCGTAACTATTGCTTGTTTCTTTGAAGCCCATGAGATTGTTCCTGATCCTAGTGAAAAGGCATAACCAGATGTGCTTTTCATGTCGTCGATCGATCCTGCCCAGTCACTGTCGGTGTAGCCAAGTAGCTTTGAGTTGCTCATAGTTTGGTACCATATACCATACTTTTTTGTGCCTTGTAGATATCTTAGGATTCTTTTTGCTGTTCCAAAATGAATTTAGCTTGGACTTTGCATGAATCTTGAAAGAAGAATTACAGCATACGTTATGTCTGGTCGTGTGGCTGTGAGATATAGTAAGCTTCCAATCAAACTTCTGTAACGTGATGCATCAGCTTCCGGTGCACCATCATTTTTCTTCAATTTCTCATTTGTCACCAATGGAGTGCTGACCGTCTTACATCCATTCATCTTAAATTTCTTGAGTAGTGCTTCAACATGTTTCTTCTGTGAGATAAATATTCCTTCTTTCTTTTGTTTTACCTCTATTCCGAGGAAGTAGTTCATTAAGCCAAGGTCAGTCATTTCAAAGGTCTTCATTATATCTTCTTTGAACTTAGCTATCATCTTCACATTGTTTCCTGTGCAAATAAGATCATCTACATACAAGGAGACAATGAGTATATCATACTGACCTTGGATCTTGGTGTATAAAGTTGCTTCACTTTTGCTCCTCCTGAATCCTTGGTCTGCAAAGTATTGATCAATTTTGCTGTACCATGCTCGTGGAGCTTGCTTCAATCCATATAGAGCTTTTTTCAGTCTTAGTACTTTGCCTTCATTACCTTTGCTGACGAAGCCTTGCAGTTGCTCCACATAAATCTCTTCTTGAAGAATCCCATTGAGAAAGGCAGATTTTACATCGAGTTGATAAATGTTCCATCCTTTTTATGCAGCAAGAGCAATCAGAGTTCTTATAGTATCCAGGCGAACAACTGGAGCAAATGTTTCATTGTAATCAACTCCAAGTTGTTGTGAGTATTCTTTAGCTACCAGCCTTGCCTTGTACTTTTGTATGGTGCCATCGGGATTAAGCTTGGTCTTATAGACCCATTTTACCCCAATGATATCTTTATCTGTGGGGCAATCTACTAGCTCCCATGTGTTATTTTTCTCAATCATTTTTATCTCTTCTTCCATTGCCTTGACCCATACTTCATGTTTTGGCGCTGCTTCAAAGCTCTCAGGTTCAGTTATGGCCAGGTTACAGGTCTCGTATATATCTACCAAAGATCTAACTCGTCTTGGAGTAGACTCTGGTGAGGAATGTTGTTGTTGTGGAGGTGAAAAATTCTCACCTGAGACTTCTTCAATTTCTTGAGGTTGCTGCATTGGTATGGAAACATTTTTCTGAACCTTTTCATCTTTCCAATTCCAAGCAGCATTTTCATCAACTTTAACATCTCGACTAATGGTGAGCTTCTTGGTTTGCAAGTTGTAGACTCGATATCCTTTTGACTGTGTGCTATATCCCAAGAAGATACCTCGTACGGTTTTGTCTTCTCGTTTGTGTCTCTTCTCTTTTGGAATGTGTATGTAGCAAATTGATCCGAAAACCCTTAGATGTTTTGCTTATGGTTTTTGCCCACTCCAAGCTTCAATTGGAGTTTTATCTCGGACAGCCTTAGTTGGACATCTGTTAAGTATGTAGACAGCAGTATAAACTGCTTCAGCCCAGAAAGTATTTGTCAATTCTTTCTCCTTCAGCATGGATCTAGCCATCTCCATTACCGTGCGATTTTTCCTCTCAGTTACTCCATTTTGTTGTGGAGTATATGCGACAGTAAGTTGTCGTTGAATGCCTTCATCCTCACAAAATTTATCAAACTCTTGAGATGTATACTCTTTGCCACGATCACTTTTTAATACTTTTATCTGTTTACCACTTTGCTTCTCGACAAGGGCCTTAAACTTCTTGAAAATTCCAAAGACTTCTGACTTTGCTTTGATGAAGTAGACCCAAGTCATTATAGAAAAATCATCTATGAAAAGGATAAAATACCTATTATCATGTAGTGATGGTGTCCGCATTGGTCCGCAAATATCTGTATGAATAAGCTCCAATAAGTCTTTTACTCTCAAAGCTTTTCCAGTAGAAAATGGCAATCGATGTTGCTTGCCAAGGAGACATCCTTCACAAGCTTCATTATTTTTTTCAAGATATGGAAGATCCTTCATCATATTCTTTTGATGCAGTAGCTTTAAGGCATGAGTATTGAAGTGGCCAAATCTTCGATGCCAAAGTCGTGAAGTATCAACTTCTACTTTCATGGCAATGTTAGTGCCTTGTTGAAAGTTTATTGGAAAACTTTGATTTCTTTTCTCCATATTTATTTGGCCGATCTCTTGCTTTTTGCTGTCATATATCTTACATGTGTCCCCTTTGAAGTGAAGAGAATAACCTTTCTCCATCATTTGGCCAACACTCAAGAGATTTTCCTTGAGGTTGGGAACTAGTAAGACATCAGTAATAAGTTTCGTACCTTTCTTTGTCTCCACCATAACAGTGCCTTTGCCTTTTGACTCAGCGATAGTACCGTTCCCCATTCGAACTTTCACTTTGATGGATTCGTCGATATCCTTGAAGATGTTTATATTTTTGGCCATGTGATTGCTGCAACCGCTATCCAAGTACCAATTTCTGCTTGTTTCAGTACTGGGATCTTGGGTAGTATAGAAAAGATGTGGTTCTCGATCACCCTCTTCAGCAAAATTTGCTTGATACTTGTTTTTGTTGCGACAATACTTTTCCATATGTCCAAATTTCTTGCAGTGTCGGCATTGTGGTTTTCCACGATACCGACATTCTTCTTCAGCATGATTTGTCCTCTTACAAATACCACATGGAGGGTATTTATCTTGATTGTTTCTAGAGAAATTTCTAAAATTCTCTTTGTTTCTAGAAGTTTCTCCATTATTCTTTCTTACTTCATTTCCTTTATTCTGAGACCGTAATTTGAGCTTTGATTGAAAGGCATTTTCTATTGAGTCTTCATCATGCCTTTTCAACCTTTGCTCATAAGCTTCAAGGGACCCTACCAACTCTGTCACTGATAGAGTAGATAGGTCCTTTGTTTGCTCAATAGTGGTGACAATTGGATCATACTTACGGGGAATTGTAATCAGTAATTTCTCGACAACTTTTTTGTCAAGAATATTTTCTCCGTAAGCTCTCATTTGATTAACCATTTCTTTTATTTTGGAATAGTAATCCTTGACGGTCTCAAACTCTTTCATTTTTAATAATTCAAACTCTCGTCGTAGAGTTTGGAGTTTTATAGTGTGTACCTTTTTGCTTCCTTCAAACTCCTCCTGCAGCGTACTCCATGCTTCTTTGGCTGTTGTAGCACCCATTATTCTTGAAAAAATTGTATCAGTCACAGCTTGTTGTAGAGTAAACAAGGCCTTTGAATCCTTTTGTTTATTCTCCTTCAATTCTTTTCTTGGAGCTGCAGTAAGGGATGATATGTCTGAGGGAGTAGTAAATCCTTCTTCCACAACATCCCACAAATCTTGGAAAGTGAAATATGTTTTCATTTTTATGCTCCAAAAATCATAATTTTCACCATTGAAAATGGGGACGGGAAGAGATGATGGTTGAGTAGTGCTAGCCATGGGTTAGAAAATTTTTGGAAGTAGTTTATTTTAATTTTGAAATAGTATGGTAATATTTCTACGCCCAGTAGATGACCGAACCTAGCTCTGATGCCACTGATAGTTAGTTTTTAGTGTGGGTGAGATGAGTAAGATAGTTGAAATGTGTTAGTAGGAATAGTTGAAAATAGTAGTTGAAGAAGTTTTAGTAAGAGACTCAAGAGATGGAGAATTGATGTCTTGATTACTTCTTCTTCATATCTTTTACAATGAGGTAGCATGTCTATTTATAGACATCATCCACCATTTGGTTCAATATACTAGAGCTATCTAGAAACTTAAAGATTTACAATATTCTAGAACTTTCTCTAGAAGCATCTACATACTAGAAAATACAACTAGTTTTTTCTAGATTATTCTTAGTATTTTTTCTAGACTATTCTAGAAATTTGTATCAATTTCTAATAAGCTTCCCCAGATTTTCATGATTTTGGGCAGAAGTATGGTGTGATGGAAGAGTTAGAAGAGCTCAAGAACACTGTTGAATTCATCAATGACAAGCTTCTTGATGCCGACGATAAACAAGATAAAAACGGTGGTGTGCGAGTTTGGATCAGAAGGTTCAAAAAAGTACTTCATGATGCAGATGACTTCTTAGGTGACCTCGCTATCGAATTCAGGAGAGACAAATTGGATGCAGCAGAAGGAAAAGAAGTAAACAAGGTACTTCTTTCCATTTCATCTTCAAATCAAATTCCTTTATACAATGAAATGCCTGACAAAATTAAAGAAATACGAAAAAGTTTTAATGATGTAGTAAAAGAAATGAAGGATTTGAATTTAAGTCCAAGATCAGGGGTAGTTACGCAAACTAACAGTGAATGGAGGGAAACATGTTCTTTTGTGTTAGAATCAGATATAATTGGAAGAGATGAGAGTAAAAAAGAGATTATTAGTCTGTTGAGACAACCACATGAAAAGCAAAAAGTTTCTGTGATTGCTATTGTTGGCCTCGGTGGCTTGGGGAAGACAACGCTTGCTCAGTTGGTGTATAATGACTTGGAAGTGCATACTGTTTTTGAAAAGAAAATGTGGGTGTGTGTCTCTGATAACTTTGATGTGAAAACTATTCTGAAGAAAATATTAGAATCAGTTACTCGTCGGCCGACAGCAGATGGGTCGTCATTAGACTACTTGCAAGAAGAACTTCGTGAAAAAATAAGTGGTAAGAAATATTTATTGGTACTGGACGACACTTGGAATTAGAGATCTGACGAATGGGCTGAACTGAAAAAGTACTTGATGTGTGGCGCTCAAGATAGCAAGATTTTAGTGACAACTCGAAGTAAAAAGGTAGCAAATGCAATGACCGCTAGCACTTCCTATCTTTTGAAAGGTTTGACTGACGAGGAATCTTGGAGTTTGTTGAAGAACATTGCATTTGAGGGTGATTCTGAAGGAGTAAATCAAAATCTAGAATCAATGGGGAAAGAAATAGCTAAAAATTGTAAAGGGGTCCCATTGGCAGTTAAAACGCTGGGAGGCCTGTTACGAGAACAAACTGAAGAAAGAGAATGGGAGAATGTTTTGCGGGGTGGCGTCTGGAAATCATGTGAAGAGCAAGATAGTATCATGCCAATTCTAAAACTCAGTTACCACAACTTGTCTCCAGAAATGAGACAATGTTTTGCTTACTGCTCTTTATATCCCAAGGATTCAAGAATTCCAAAGAATGAGTTGATTCAGTTATGGGTGGCACAGGGTTACCTTGAATGTTCAGCTGAAAAACACCACATGGAGATGGAAGACATTGGTAACCAATTTGTAAAGATTTTTTTTATGAACTCATTTTTTCAAGAGGCTGAAAGTGATGAACATGGCGAGATCATTAGTTTCAAAATGCATGATTCAATGCATGATCTTGCAAGGCTTGTTGCTGGTAATGATTTCTGTTACTTGGATAGTAAGGCGGAAAAGGTTGAAGGTAGTCCCATGCACGTAGCTTTGGAGACGGGGGCCATTGATTTATTGGATTCATTGAATGCAAGCAGACTGCGAACTTTGATGTTGCCATGTAATTGCAATTTTGAAGAGGAGGAAGTGTCTTTTGTTGCAAATTTGAAATACTTGCACGTCTTAGAGATATCAGATTTTTCTTTTTGCAAATTGTCTAATTCAATTGCAAAATTGAAGCATTTAAGATATCTTCGTATTTTTGGTTATCGCTCCTGGAATGGGATGTCAGTTGGGTTGGGAAAATTGTGGTGGCTGCAATTCTTACCAGACTTTGTTGTGGGAGATAGCAATGAAACAAAATACGGCACACTAAATGAATTGAAAGACTTAAACCACATAAGGGGCGAATTAAGAATTAATCATCTCAACCGTGTGAGAGACTTGGCTCTGGAATCACAGCATGTAGATTTAAAAGAGAAAAAGTTCCTTCGATCCTTGACTCTGGATTGGTCGGATGAAGACACCTTCAACGGTGACAGCTCACAGTTATTAGAAAACCTTCAGCCCCACCATAATCTTGAGCGATTGCAGGTGAACTTTTATCCAGGCCTGCGTTTCCCAAATTGGCTTTCTCTCCTCACAAATGTTGTTCACATCACTCTCTTTTATCTTCGTAAATGCCGCTGTCTCCCACCGTTGGAACGTCTCCCGTCGCTGAAGTCACTTGAGATAAGCTATCTTGATGAATTGGAATACATATATCTTCATGAAGATGGTTTTGGAGTAAACTTTTTCCCCTCTTTGGAGAGCCTCAAATTAGTGTGGTGCTCTAATCTCAGGGGATGGCGGAGGATGAGAGATGATATCAATGATTCTCGTAGTTTCTCTTTACCTCTTTCATTTCCTCATCTTTCTCAACTAGGCGTCTATGACTGTCCACAGTTGACTTCCATGCCTACTTTTCCAAATCTTAAGGATTTAAAATGGTGTCAATGTGTAGTGCGGAGCCATTAACAGAAACACTAAACACAACGTCAACATGTTCAGTTGACTCATCTTCCTCAGCTGCTCCTCTTTCCATGCTCAAAGAATTGACGATTTTTGATCCTATGAATTTACCACAGGGTTGGATGCAAAATCTGACTTCACTCGAGCTTCTTAGAATTCAATGGTGTGACAGTGAAACACTTGAAGAATTTGAAACTGCCTTCCGGCCCTGCGAAAAATCAACATATGTTGGTGTAAAAGGCTAAAGGCTTTGCCAGATTGGATTTGCAACCTCTCATCGCTTCAGGAGATCACAATCTCATACTGCCGAGATTTGTCATCTCTGCCCGAAGGAATGAGTCGTCTTACAACTTAAAGACTTTTGAGGTTGATAATAGTTTCCTCTTACTTGGAGAATGCCAAAGAGAGACAAGTGCTGTTAGTCGCCAAATTGCACACATCCCAGAAGTTATCCTTCATGAATGATGGTCGTAAAGGTACTAATGCCCCTCCCCCCTCTTTTTTCTTTTTCTTTTGAAAAACAGTTTGTTTTTGTTTTAGTGTAACAGTAATTAGAAATTATTCTAATAATATTAATTTTTAATTGTTAAAGAATATTTGAGTGTATGTTGAAATTGATATTAACCGTCGTATATTTAATGCTAATAAGTAGTTTTTTTCTTTGCACTGGTATTATTAAAAAATAGATAATTTAAATAAAAAAATATTATATAATTTAATAACTTTTATAAATAAATATGTAATTATTAATAATAAATGTTCTATTATATTAATAAAATTAAATTAAAGAGAATTTAATAAAAATTAAAAATTAATTATAAAATTTATATTAGAAGATCAATTATTTGATAACTTAAAATAATATATTTTATTATTTGCAAAACAACATTTCAAAATTCACTTTGTTTAGGGAAGTTTTGTTACTGTATCAATTGATATTTTGTCTACATGCTTAAGTTTTGTTTATCTTGCTTTTATTGCATAATTTTAAACATATTTGTTAAAATAATGCACACTATCAAATTTTTGACTTTATTTATTACTCATTGCAATAAGTTGTCTGAAATAGATTAACTAGTTAGATATAAGCAAGTAAAGATACTTGAACTGACGAAGCAGTTTCTTTGAATTTTGTTACTGTGATTGCATCTATTGGAGTTATTTATGACCTTATCTTGGCCATTATAACGGGAGCAACATCTTTCTTGAAGAAGCCATAAGAATCCAACTTCTTTCTTAAAATTGACTTGGTGCTTATGCAATGCAAGTTGGATTGTGTTTGCTCCGAGTTCATATTTTTTAAATACTATAATTTCATAGTTTTCTTAGATAATATGTAGAAAAAAATTGTGTGAGAATAGTATATAATTTCTTTAACATAGAAATAACATATTTACATAACAACACTAAGTTTATTCATACAACTTATAAGTTGTTGAAACGTAGTGCTATGGTCAAGAAAAACACCTCATTTACGAGGTATTGGACCTTTAGATATACACATTAATGCATTTAACTCAAGTATTTTAATGTGACAACGAAATTAAAATTTGCTTTCATATAAATTTTGTTAGCACGCTACATTTTTAAACTGCATTTTCTTGTTTAAAAACTGGAAGGCCTAAAAAAAATAAAAATTGAAAATGTAGTTTTAGCTTGAGCTAAAATTCCCGCTTAAGCAAAAATGGATAAGATTTTTTCACATGTACTATCGCTCAAGCAAAAAATCTATAGTTCAAGTGAAAATTCATGACAGAAAATGGTTGCTCTTGGGCCTTTTTTGCTCAAATGAAAATATGCTCACTCAAGTGAAAATATCAGTAAAAAAGTAATAATTTTTATATGATTTTCTCGTTTAAGCAAGAATTCATGAGAAAAATGAGTATTTAAGTAATTTTGAGCTTCTAAAAGCCCATATGTCAAAGTAGGAAATCATTTTCATCTCTCTCTATGTTCTTTTACTTCTTTTTTTTTAGAGAAAAACTTTCCGAACTCTAAATATCTCTCAGATCTGAACTCAAATGTCTATTTTATTCAAGATTTAAGTAAGTTTCTGGAGCTTAACTCTTTAATCTTGCTCGTGTTTCTCTATTCTCTCATTTTATAAAGTACTCTACTATGTGATGTTAGAAAAAAAAATATTGGTCTTTAGGTAGTATCTCCTGTCATAACATTGCATTTTTCTCTAGATCTCACGAAGAATATAGTCTCAGAGACCCATTTTCAAGTAAAGAGAGTTGATCCTAAACCTTGAGTCTCATTTATACATCTTGACTTAGAAAACTCGAACTACCTCATTTTAAATAACAAAAATATAAATTTTTCTTGAAATCATATGGTCAAAAATAGATTGTGTATGGAAACCTATGATATGGTTTAAGAATGAGTTTTTAAGGATATTTTCATAAAGATGTTATTATATATATATATATATATATATATATATATTATGTGTGTGTGTGTATGTGTGTTGGAAAATGAAAATTAAAAGATGCTAAACTCTAGAATAAATGATTTTTATAAAGACTAAGAAAGTGTGATCTCTGATAATATGTATTTTTAAAATTGCACGATTGGGTTAAGTCTAAAGCTGTTTGACTTTTAGCATATTGTATTGATTGAATGATGTGAAATTGATTGTATGACATTTGGTATTTTGAGAAACTTGCATGAGAGATATTAAAATGTGAAGTATCAAATGATATGTTGCAGTGATTTTGGGTCTTTGCTTGAAAGTTTATGCTTGTTTGAAAATGTTGAATTCATGTTATGATAAAAGAGAATTGATGTAAATGATTTATTAATGATTTAACTGCACTTGAATGACATAGTATGATGAATCTATATTATAATGAGAAAGAAAATGAGTAAAAATTGTACTATCATGAGAAAAGTGATGAAAAGAAATGGAGGTGAATATTTGAGAATTATTTAGAAAATATGTCATAAAAAACTGACTAAAATATGTATAGATAGTTATAGAAATATATTGAGAGTATATAATATGTAAGGATTTATGAAATGACGTGATCTCAGTGTATGTCTTGAAATATTAATGATGTGATTGTTATGATATTTGATATGTTGTAACTTTATTAATATAGTACATGAGCTAATACTATTTTGATATATTTTGTATTAAATAATATTTTATGTATTATTTGATTCATTTATAAAATAAAGGATTTAGTAAGGCGGATGATATTCACCCTTACTAATTATTTTTAGGAAGTCAAATTGAAGCAATTAAAAGAAAGTTGATCTGTTCTAAGATCATATCCTCGGTGAAGTGGTAGGAAAGATTACTATGTTAGGATTTAAATTATTCTAAAGATTCTAATGCTTGATAAAGTTTATATTTGAAATTGATGTGTAAATGTTTTACTGTCAATTCTAGAATTTTTAATACTTAGTTAAATTTTGTTGTAACCAGTAATTTGAAGTGTTTGTAATTTTGGTAGTTATTTATTTTGATTCTAGTTTACATTATTTTACTTTGTAAGAAACAATGTTATTTATGTTTTAAGTCTATATGTAGAGCCGGCAAAATGGGCCGGCCTGATAGATTAGGCCAAAACAACTTGTTAAATGGACGGGTTTGAGCTATAAAAAAATAAGACTCGAAATTACCTTGAGCTATTTTGGCCCGGTCCAAATAAGCTCAGTACCCGATAGGGCTTTAATCGGGTTCACCCATGCGGGCTCGAGCAGCTCGTATATATATATTGAAATTAAATTCTGAGTTTTAAGGAGTTTAGAAGGGAATATATTTTAGTTTCAAAACCCTAAAATATATGTTAATGGAAAAGAGACTATTACTCTTGATGATTCTAAGTTTTCTCAAGAAGTTTCATGTTCTTAAATTTTGATATTTAAATCTTTGATGGACTTTTTTAATCTTTATAAACTTGTTTTATATTTTTGTGGACCTTTTATGTGTATAGACTTTTTGTCGTAAAAAATTTGTTTAATTATGAAATTATTTATATTTTTGTGGATTTATTGTGTGTATAATTGGCTGTTACAAAAGCAATAAAAAAAAGAAGAAGAAACTAGTAGCTTTTTACATTTAAAAAAAAAACCAAATAAATGGTTTAATATAAAAATTTGACAAAAAAAAATGAGTGATTTATTAAGCTCTTGCAAAAATAGCTTAAAATGGCTTGTTACAAACACTAAAAACAACAATAAAAACAATGATTTGTTGTTATAAAAATAGTAAAAAAAATGACATGTTACAAAAATAAGAAAAAAAAAATTATTCGAGTTGTCGGGCTGGCTCATAAAAGCCCGTAGCCCGTATAGGGTAAGGCTTAGGCAATAAAAATATAAGTCTATTTTTACCTTGAGCTAATTAAGCCTGACCCATTTGAGCCCGTTACTCGTATCGGGTCGGACCGGGCCGGGTCAAGCCACCCGTTTTAACAGCTCTATCTATATGTATATAATATGAATTAAGTAAATTGTGAAGACAAAAATATTAATTTTTACTCTATTAATAAATTGAAATTTCAAAACTATTTCATTTTAAAAAGTTTTGAATATCTTTGAGTTTTCACACATTGAATAATAGAAATGAAAGCTTTTATTTTTTTTCAATTTTTTAAGCTTTTAATATGAAAGAAATTCACTTTTTTTTTTTCATTCCTCGTTATAAATTTGAATCTATATTGAATAAAGAAAGTAAAGACGTTACAAATTTCATTTATCTATTATCTAGAAAAATAAATTTTAATAAGAAAAATTATTTGAACACTTAGTAGTCCTTCTAATGTTAAGCAAGCATTAGGTGAATTATCAGACAATTTAGTGCTTAGGGCTTCCTCAAGGCAGATGCTACCCCTAGCACCCATGGCAATAGAATTCACTGAACTTGCCTTAGCTCAAGCATCTGTGCTTGCATCAATTGGCATTGTGTGCCAACTCCAACTCCATTATAAGCTTATCGATTAGAAGCAAATATCAAAATATTACTACACTTTGTCAAATTCATATTTTATATAAACCCATTTAGAAATATTGGCTCCGGAATTTTTCAAAGACAAAACTCATTATTTTTTATGCAAAGATTTTCATACTGCACTCAAGCCCACGTTCACACATATTTCAACTACACACAATACTCATATTTGCATATTGCACTCAGGCCCACATTCATTCACATTACACAGCACTCAAGCTCATACTCACAGTACACGACACAAGCCCATATTCACTTACATTTATTAAATCACCAATCAATGGCATTTCATAATACCTAATTACTCACAATGGTTCGACTAACTCATCACACACCACATGGCATTCAAACATACAAAAATTCCCATCAAAACACATGTTTCCTACCCTCTATCTCAGTCACATTACAATATTATATTAGAATAAATAGAAATCAAACATGAGGAGATAGGGTAAAGTCCCCCCTTATCTCAATTCAAAGATCCATAACATGAATCAACACTAGAATCGTCCCCCACATAGATTCTGTTCTAAATACATGAAAAATTTCTATGAGAACTCAAAGAGAACCACGAAAACAGAGAATGAGGTTGAGAAACCTAAACCCTAACCATAAAACTTACCTCTAAGTGCCCCAAACGTGAATTCAACCTTCAATCTTGCTCCCAAACGGCTTTGGAGGTAATTTAATCGGTGAAATAAGATTTGGAAGTGAGAGAATAGAAGAAATTTCGAAGAGAGATATGAGAAATGAGATTCTCAAAGTCCATGGAAATGTTGTCTCACTTCCACTCAAGGATCTCCAATGGGTGCAACAACCTAGGTGGACACTGGTGCTCTATCTTCGTCTTCTGGTAGGTTAGGCATCTAGCCACGTATTCAGCTACATCCCTCTTCATCCCATTCCACCAAAAGCTCTTTCGGAGATTCTAATACATCTTGGTCACACCAGAGTGGAAATTCATTCTACTCTTATGCGCTTCCTCCAATATCATTTACTTTAACTCATCTACTTGGGGAATGCACATTTGGTTCCGAAACTTAATCACCCATTTCTCATCACAGTGGAACTCCAAATTCTTTCCCTCATTCTTCTGCCTCATCATATCTTGCAGAAAAGCATCTCCCTGTTGTGCATCTCAAACATATATCAAGAAGTCATTATCAATCGTTGTTGTCCCAAGGTACAAACTCCTCGGCCTTACCTCCATAGACAGATTCATGTCCCGAAATTCCTCAATTAACTCTATTTCTTTCATCATTATTGTTGCCACATGTAATGATTTCTGACTCAAAGCGTCAACCACCACATTTGCCTTGCCAGAATGGTAAGACAATGTGAAATCATAGTCCTTGAGGAATTTCATCCATCTCCTCTGCTGTACGTTCAGCTTCCTCTGATCAAATAGATACTTCAAACTCTTGTGGTCACAGAACACTTCAAACCTTACTCCATATAGGTAGTGTTTCCATACCTTAAGAGCAAAAACCACCGCAGCTAACTCCAAGTCGTGAGTCAAATAGTTGACTTCATGAGGGCGCAACTACCTTGAAACATAGGCAACTACTCGCCCATCTTGCATTAGAACATACCCAAGTCCCTGCCCAGACGCATCACAATACACGTCAGACATCTGCTTTGGGTCAGGTAGAACTAACACAGGTGCTGAAGTCAACTTTATTTTCAGCTCCAAGAAACTAGCTTCACACCCTTTGGTCCATTTAAATTCCTTTCTCTTGCGGGTCAGCTTCGTTAAGGGCAAGGTTATATTAGAAAATCCCTCTTTGAACTTTCTATAATAGCCCGCTAGTCCTAGCAAACTGCACACCTTAGTCACATTTTTCGGCCTTGGCCACCCAGCTACTGCTTCTACCTTTGCAAGGTCTACCATAATTCCCTCATTCGACACTACATGCCCTAGAAACTGAATCTCTAGCAGCCAGAATTCATACTTAGAGAATTTTTCATACAATTGTCTCTCTCTTAGAATTTGCAAAACAATTTTCAAGTGCTCGGCATGCTCTTCCTGAGTATTCGAATAAATTAGGATGTCATCAATGAACACTACCACAAACTTATTCAAAAACTCATGGAAGATCCTGTTCATATAATCCATGAACACTGCAAGAGCATTAGTCACTCTGCATGGCATCACCAAGTACTCATAGAGACCATACCGCATCCTTAACACCATCTTAGTAATAGATGCACCTTTTTCATTTTTTCAAGCCTTACTAAGTTTCTTATGACCTTTTATGGAATGAAATGATGGATTTAACCAAATACTCTCTTGATGATCATGTCTTGCATAAAAATTTCCGTCATCTGTTAATATATCTGCAATTGACATATGTTCAACATTTCTCAAAGGATTGTCCTCCACATTAATTTCTTCTTACGTTAATTCTTTATCGGTGAAAGCATTTACTTTAGTAGACAGCAAGACAATTGTTCATGACTTGTCAACAGGATCTGGGATGAAAAACACTTGTTGAGCCTGTGATGCAAGAATAAACGAATCATCTTGGTAACCCATCTTTTTAAAATTAACCCTTATAAAGCCTAAATCGTCAATTCGAACGCCAATGTTGTTGTCCACCCACTTGCATCCAAACACTGCTAGTCGAAACTTACTGTAGTCCAACTCTCATATGTGTTCAATGACTCCAAAGTATGACATATTCGCATATATTAGATTTCTATCCTTTACACTTGAGATATGTAAAATGTAAACCCATTGACTAAGTAAGAAGTGTATGAAAAAGCATCAACACAAGGACCTTTTGACAACTATTGAATTTTTTCTGAAACATAATTAATCTTCTGTATCAACTGTTCATAAACATGCTCTTGTAGTCATCTAATGAATCACCAGTTATGTTCTTTTGTTATCCAATTCTCACCTCTATTAGGATTTCTACACTTTAGAATATCTTTGTGCATGCTTATATAAGGTTCATTTTAGGGGTGTTTTGTAATACATACAAGTATGCTTGATCCCATTGCAGTCTAGGGACCTTTATTTGTTGACAACCACTGGTACCTTCCTCTAAAGTCCTTCCTGTGTGACGTGATTTTGGAATACCACGATTCAACATTTGACGGGTATTCATTTCAAAATTTAACTGCTTCTTCCACTAAATATTGTTCAACAATACAACCCTCTGGTCTACTTCTATTCTTAACATACCCTTTTAAAATCTTCATATATCTTTCAACGAGATACATCCATCGCATATATGTAGGGCCACACAATTTTGTCTCTTCCACTAAGTGAATGGTCAAATGAACCATGATATCAAAGAATGACGGTAAAAAATACATTTCAAACTCACATAAAGTTTCAGCTATTTGGTTTTGCAAAGTTGCTAATCTCCCAGGATCAATCACTTTGCTACATATTGCCTTGAAAAAGAAACACAACTTTGTGATTGCCTCGCGAGCCTTTTTGGGTAGAATAGACCGTATAGCAATAGGAATTAAATTCTCCAGTAAGATATGACAATCATGAAACTTCAATCCTTTTAACTTTAGTTCCTTAAATGATACAAGACTTTTAATGTTTGATGAATACCCCTCTATAGCCTTAACTGAATAAAGAGTCTCATATAAAGCAGGTTTCTCATTTTTAGACAGGGTACATGCTGTTGACGGTAAAAACGTCCACTTTCCCTTCTTCATTAGAGCCAAATCGGATTGTATTCCCAGCTTTACCAAGTCAAGTCTTGCATTGATACCATCTTTCTTTTTTTTCACGATGTTCAATAATGTACCAATCACACTTTTACAAATATTTTTTTCAACATGCATAACATCAACAAAGTTTGTATGTATAAAGATTTCCAGTAGGGTAACTGAATTGAAAGAAAATTGACATATTCTTCTAACATACAGTTGTAATTTGTTTGGCAAAAAGTTTTCCGAATGTTGTTTTTATATGCTTAATCTCATCAAAGATCTCTTCTCCACTTTTCAAATAAGGAGATCGTCGTTCTTCACAACTTCCATTAAAAGCTTTTTTCATTTTTCTGAAAGGATGATTTCGTGCTAACCACCTACAATGCCCCATGAAAACATTCTTGTAACAGTGCTCTAGTCTTATATAATCTATTTTTTCCTCACATATTAGACATGTATATTGACCTTTTATGTTGTAACCAGAAAGATTTCCATATGCAAGAAAATCATTAATTGTTCCATACAACATTACTTTCACCGTGAAATATTCATCTCTAAATCCGTCATATACTTCTATGCCATTATCCCACAACAACTCCAAATCTTCAATTAAAGGAGACAAATACACATTAATGTCATTTTCAAGTTGTTTAGGACCAGAGATTAACAAAGAAAGCATCATATATTTTCGCTTCATGCAAAGCCATGGAGGTAAGTTATACATTATTAAAATCACGGGCCATTGTACTATGGGTGCTACTTTACATGCCATGGGGATTCATTCCATCGGTTGCTAATGCAAAACGTATATTCCTTGTTTCAGTTGCAAACTCTTCATATTCGTCATTAAATATTTTTCATTACGGAGAATCTGCTGGATGCCTAAGCTTTCCATCTCTAATTCTGCCTTTAGCATGCCAAGTCATCTGCTTTGTATTTTCTGCACTGTGAAATATACGTCCTAATCTGGGTATTATTGGAAAATACCACATGACCTTCGCAGGTGTTGATTCTTTCTTTAGGTATCGTGATACATTACACTTTGGACATTGACTTAGTGATGCATAGTCATTTCAAAACAAAATGCAGTCATTAGGACAAACATGTATCTTTTCATGGGTCAATCCAATGGAAGCAAGTTCTTGTTTAGCATCATATGTTTTCTTTGGTAGCACATTATCCTCTGGTAGCATCTCATGTAATAAACTTAGCAAGTCTGTGAAGCTCTTATCAGTCCATCCATTCAAAGCTTTTAAGTTATAAAGCTTTAAAACAGAACTCAATCTTGTGAACTTTGTACATCCATTATACAATGGTGTTTCTACACCATCTTTTAGCCTCTTAAACATCTTTGGACAATCTCTAAGATCTTCTTCAACAACATTTGGAATTTGGGTAGCATGATCACTCTCATTTGTTCTAAATGTCTCTGAGTAATTGACACTCGATTCCATGTTAGTTGATGTACTTCCACCTTGTATCTCACCGTACTTTGTCCAACAAGTATATTTTTCATCTATCCCATTGCACATTAGATGTTCTTCCAATTCTTCTGCATTTACTTGTAACATATTCAAACAACACCAATAAGGACAGGGAATAAGGTTGACATAAGTTGTATGCTTAATCGCAAATCTAATAAACTCTTTAACTTCGTCTTTGTATTCTTACTTAAACAATCAGCTACCATTCAACTTCAATCCATATTTGCTCCAACTATGGTTACGATAATTACAAATGTGAATGTGTTATTAACTCTCACATGGTAGGGCCCTATCCCATTTGAGAACAAACTTTTTCATAACTTAATTAACAATTGCTACTTAAATATATTTTTTACTTGACAAAATTTGGGCAGCATTTCGCATTAGTCTTCTAGTACACAACTTGAATATGAGATGATTTACCTCAATCAAGCATGCGCCAAGTGACAAATGCTCCAAACTCAAATTTTGTTAAGTATTAAATACAACATTATAAGAGACAAATGCTAACCAATGAATGAATTAGTTTGTTCACAAACTGTCCAACTTGGACAATTTAAGATTGAAAATAATAATTTATAAATCATTATTTTCAATCTCAAACGAGAAACTAAGGTTTCACTCAATTTTAGATTTCAAATCATATCCTACAAAGTTTAATCACTAACAATAATCATGCATTCATAACATTCTATAAAACAGAATATCAATTTCATTCATACACAGAGCAAATATACATAATGGAGGCAAAATAAACAACAATATCTTATTCAATACATAAACTTAATTCAATTCCCAGAACAACATAACAGCATGTTCCCTGCTTTCTGTTTATATTAAAACAAAACAAAAAAAAATACAACAGAACATGAGACTTCAATTTAGAAAATCAATTTCCACAACAATCAAATACATTTTCACATTAATCACCTGCATTATAGTTAACCAGTGTTGCATTTTCACATTAATATCTTGCATTACAGTTAATTAGTGTCCTAATATCATGTTCAACAAATCCTAAAAAATCATTCCAACAATATTTCAAATCAACTTTTACAAAATAAAAACTAATTTCATGTTCTTTGTCATGTAGAAATGGCCAACATTTGAATATAATCAGTTCATACAAACACAACAGTACTAACCTAGAATGAAAGAAGTTCTATTAATTTGTTGTAGTTCACCTAAAGCCAAGTATGGAGGAGGGACGTTTGTAACTGTTCAACGTTAATAATACAAGTGCGTTTTAGTGAACAGAGAGAATGAGAGAGTGTGAATGTCCAAACATAACCAGAAAACAACGAAACGATTATGAATGTACCTTAAAATTGTGAATGCGATGTCAACAGTACTTGTTTTTCTACAAAAATTTCTCAAAAAACATTGAACACAGACAAATTTGAAGTACAAACTTGGCGTGGGGACAGGGATAATCAAATTAGGGCTTACGATTTAATTTAAAAATACAACATCTAAGAGTGGTTAAGAAATAATTGTTCTCTAATGTACACCTTTCAGAGCGGTTCTACGTGTGAACTGCTCTGTAAAGTTGTAAGAGAGATTCCACGTGTGAACCGCTTTCTAAAGTATAGTAGTTCTGAGAGTGGTTATTTAACAACCGCTCTCCAAAATACAATTATGAGAGCGGTTCCAGATGAACTACTCTCAGAAGTACATATTAAAGAGCGGTTCCAAATGAATCGCTCTCAAAAGTATATATTAGAGAGCGGTTGCTTTGGAACCGCTCTAAGAAGTTCAATTTGGAGAGCGGTTAGGGCGGAACCGCTCTCTTAGTATTTTATATAAAGTGATTTTTACTAACTGCTATCTAAGTTGGCGCTCCATAAACTATTTTTTTGCGTAGAGTCTTGATCATGTGTAGTCATTTAAATTAACAATTAAAATATGTATTTAATACATATAATTTAAATATATTCAATTTGAAATTTAGACTAAAGAGGAAAAATAGTAATAGGTTTAATGGTATTAATTAAGGATAAAATTGTTATATAATAATATGTTTTTAAAAATTATGAAACTCAACTAACTTAAACTAGTTTTATTAGTTTAGTAATTCAGTTAAATTTTAAAGGTAAAGAGGGGAGTATAACAACACTTATTAGAGCAATTTAAACTATTTTTTAAAATGACATGAAGTGTCTTCTTTGGTACAGTAATCTCATAAGGATCATCTTAAATTTCTCAATCAATTTTAAAAGATTTTAAAAATAAAGCTTCTATTGAGACTAGATTTGTACTATTTAATTTTAATCAAATATTCTTTTAAAACATCTTGATCATATGTAGTCATTTCAAATAACAATTAAAATATGTACTTAATACATACAATTTAAATATATTCAATACTAAATATAAATAACTCTGTATATAATATGGATATATTAACTACGTCAAATATATTCTTTATGTCTAAGTTATTTGGCATGATTTGAAATTTAAACAATAATATATAAGTGAATAAAAATAATAATTTTAGATATAAAAGAAAAATATAAATCCTAAAAGCTCTCTTGTTCAAAAAATAGCCAAGAAAAATTGGTATATATAATAAATTAATATCTCGGTGCATGTGTAAGTATTTTTCCTATATCTATCCATTCTCATAAATATAAAACTATATTGAAAGTAATAAAACACACTTAATAAAAATAGAGTTTATGAAAACAGAACTAAAAATATAAAACTAATAAATTAGACAGATCCATATACATTCTCAGCAACTAATGCTGTTTAAACTTTTTAGTTTGGAATGAATTTGCCTATAGAAGGCTCATTTTCTTTAGTTCAGCAATTAATATGTCCAATAATTAAAACGAAAATTTTCATACAAAAAATTATTAATGGGGGAAAACATGAATAGTGCCTAAAAAGTTTATGCATAACATGCAAAGAATTAGTGTTCACACCAAATACAAATAATGCAGGTGGCAGACCCTATATATTAGCAGTTTAGCTACCCTGTAATCTAGATTGAAGTCATTTTACACAAAATTACAGTTATAGAGAAAAGGAAGTCATGGGTCGATATCATCTTTGAGGTCTTATGTCAGATCATTCTTCTTCTTCAGTTAGAAATGATAAATAATACAATTTTAAACTCAAATTTTATTTTATTTTTTATCATCAAGTGAATTTTATGAGTTTCCCTAAACAAATAATGAATTTGAATAATTTATTAAATTCATGTAAAACTCAGTTAACAACGAAGAATGTCTCTCAAAGGACCCTTTCTGTTGAAGTAATTTTGTCATTTGCCTTAAAATCTGATCACCTCAACCGCACATATGGCTTAAATAAAGTTTATAATAACTAAGACTGAGACAATTCTAATCTTATGTGTTAACTTTTAAAGTTGAATTAAACTTAAGTTTAAATTTAAGAAAATAAACAATTACTATTGTAATCTTATTTTTAAAATTTTAAATTCTCTTTTTTTTTCCCTTTTTTATTGTCCATTTCGTCTTTCAAGGATTAAAATTATTAATAAATTATTTTTTTTAATTCTTATTGCTTTCCAAATTTTTAATGGATAGTATTTTTTCCATCTTTGGATATCTTAACTAACTTGTACCTTCCAATTTCTAAGAATGTCCCCAAGATCACAAAGACACAAACCAGGAGCAAGAATAAGAAGATCAAAAGTTAAATAAAGAAATAACCTGTTTTACAAAAAAAAAAATAATTAAATAAATAAAGAACTAAACATTATGACAAACCTCAATGAAAAAAAAAACATGGGAATTTGAACAGAGAAAAATCTCCTCAGTCCAGATTGTTGGCTCTAGAAAGTAGAAACTGACAGACAGAGGGAACGATTTAGTGAAGAGCTCTAAGAACTGTAACTGTGGAACCCAACAAGCAAATACTTAAACACAGTCATTAAAACAATTAAGCATGTGAAGAAGCTCAAGAAAATCACATATTTTTTAATAAAAAATAAAAACCGAAAAAATGGAGACTAGGGGGCCTAGAAACACAGTAGAAGGAATAGAAACTAAAGACTTGTACCAAATTCAGAATAGAACCTCATTTGTTTCATACAACTAAGTCAGTAGTCAAAACTAGCATAACAAGGGCAACCAAAGAAATAAAGAATAAAAAAAATGTCCAAAGAGAAAAATCAATTTAAAAAACAAAAAAATCCACCTGATTAACACATGCCAAATAACTAACAAAAATTTATGGGCATAAATGAAATCATAGAAAAGATCTAGAAAGCATACCAAAAGAGGAACTTGTAGCAAACAGTTTGAAGGGTCACACTAAGAGGAAAAGCACCCTTTAAGACTTTGCAGAAGATCACAATGTCCGAAACTCAAAATCTTGAAAATTTATCTCAACTTCTTGATCTGTAGGAGCCACACTTAGTTACCATCAGTAAAAAACATGAGTAACTTGACAAAACACACGCAGACACTTTGAATAATAATATATAAACTCTATTTTAATGAAATTGTAAAACATGACAAGTGTTCTAAAACAAAACTACCAAATAAAATCATTGTAGATTTATGCATTTTGAAATAATTATGTTTAAAAAAATGGAGTCACTTTGAATTTTATTGAAAGTGAGAAAAAATTAAAAGCCCTTTTAAAAAGGAAAATAGTCCACAAATTTAGGAGTTGATTTATTTTAAGAGAATAGTAGAAACGTAAGTTACCTAAATTTAAAAATCATTCTTTTGTATTTATTTTAAATACAAGAGAATGATTTTTATTTTATGTTATAAAAGGTTACCTACGTTAACCTTTTATAACATAAAATAAAAATATATATAAAATTCAAATTAAATTTAGAATTATCAACCTATTATAATTCAAGTGTCTCTAATTAAACTAAAAAGAATTAATAAGACATTTCACTTAAGTTAATCATTTTAGGCTTAAGAGAATATGCTTGTATAACACTAATAACAAAAAGAAAGGGAAAAGAAATAACTTCAACAGAATATATAATCCATTCATCTAATTTTAATTTTATTTTATCAAAACAGTGACACTTAAGTCCACAATTAATATTAAAATGGAGACAGTAAAATAATCTATTTATTTACGTTTTATATCATTCCTTTCATTTTTTGGCTTTTGTGGATCACTCCTAATTCCTGGGTCCATATACCACTCTTCTAACGCTGTTTCTTAATCGTTTTCAAACCACTTTTTCTCGTTTACATATTCAACTAACAATGTAAAATAAAAGGTCAATTTTATAAATTATTCTAATTTAAAATAATGGCATGATTACATGCATAAGAATAAAGAAAAAAAAAATGATGAAGTTACCAAACGCGTGAACCAAAAGTGGCCTACTTTACAATATTCAGTTCATTATATAGATTTGTGCTCTTTTACTCCCTGTTTTTACACATTAATTGCATTCCTCTCTTTGAATATCAATAACAACAACCCTTCTTCATCGTTCTCTTTCACTGATGGCTAAGTTTGAGTCAGTTCCATTTGCTGTTGCTTCAAACCTCGTTCACAGGTTAGCTTCTGCAGATTTTCTTGGATTTCAACAGAATTTAGCCTATATTTCGATTCTTACTCTGAGTTAAGTTTAAGTGCGTTTTATTTACTCTATAGTCTAATTTTCATATAAATGTCCTAATTTTTTAAAATATTTTTGTATTTTACTTTACTCTTTAAATATGGTAAAGTTATAAGTCATTTACATCTTGTACGATTTCATCAAATGTGGAAACTTTTTTAGTTTTGTTTCATTATTGGCGGCCGAGACAATAATGACTTTAATATTTTAATAAATTAATCAAAATAAATATTGAATTGAATAAAATTACATTATTCATTGTTTACAAAATATCGATTATATTTATTAATTACTATCACAAATTAATCATGATAGTCAAAATATAATTTGACAAAGTTTACAAAATAAATTAGTTAAATATATAAAGAAAAATTAATTTGTTAGTCTTTATAATTTTCTTTATTAAGTTGATGTAAAATTTAAATGTTCGAACGATAAATTAATGTAAAAGATGTCACCAATAATAATATGATCAAAAAGAAAAAATATTTTTGAAAGATAAGTA
The DNA here is from genome assembly GCA_024086825.1 of Abrus pulchellus subsp. cantoniensis. Lineage (NCBI taxonomy): Eukaryota > Viridiplantae > Streptophyta > Magnoliopsida > Fabales > Fabaceae > Abrus > Abrus pulchellus. The sequence goes on from CM044056.1 coordinate 23,131,534, forward strand.
TAGTAAATGAAAATATATATAAAAAATAAATTATCAAATTATGTAAAAATACTGTTTTGTTATTGATACATAATGGTGTAAGGATAGAATTACAAAAATTTAAAAGGATAAGGACTTAATTCAAAGTTTTAAATTATAAGAATTTAATAAAAAATTATAAGAACTATGAGATTAATTTAATTAATATAAAATATAATGTTTTTGTAATTAGTTAAGTATTTGACAAATTTTAATGTAATTTGTCAATTAAATATTTTATTTAACTCAATTAATAATCACAATAATTTGATAATATGATATTTAACTCAATTAAATATCATTTAGTATATCTCACATAATCACTAAAATAATAGACAAGTCTTTACTACAATTACCAAATTTAACACCCTGAATAATTGGTTGTGTAAACGAAAACTTAGGATATGTTTAATATAATATTATGCTAGGAGAGTTTTTAAGCGATACTAAATATTATTGGTAAAATATTTTCTTAGATAAAATATTAAAATTTATTCTTAAAAAAATTAAATAATATCAGGTATATGAAATAATAGTATTAGATAACATTTTAAAATGCATTATAATAATATCTAATAATAAATTTTTATATATAATTCATGAGTGTAAATTTTAAGAACGTTTTTAAGAAAATTTTCAAATGACTGTACTTTTAAAATTTGGTTCTATTTTTTATTATGCTAGGTGTTTTTATTATATTAATTATTTATTTTAATTCATTATTAAATTAATTTTTGAAAAATTTATAATTCAATTTTAATTGACATTTATTTATTTACCTGATATAATACAATATTTCTTAATTAAAAATAAATATAATGTTTAAATTTTAAAATTTATAAATTTTTTAAATTTCAAAATTGTTGTATAATATATATTTATAATTAATTAGTAAAAGTTATTTTAATTTAATAATACCGTGCAATATACAGAAAAATCAGTTGTAATATTATGGTGTGTCAATTAATATTTAAATCTGAAAGAGAAAATTTTTAACACGATACCTATTAATATTTAGTATCATGAGTTTATATAGCTTTTAAGTTCAGTCCCGCGAATTTAGTTACAATTCAGGCAAAATAAAAACCCAAAGAGACTAAGAATGATACCAATAAAGTGCGTAACAATTTAAAATTGACAATATTTAAAATATTAAATGATATTACAGTAATTTAACATTCGTAAAAACAAAAATATATAGAAACAAGAATAAATTGTATTAACTAAACAAAGTAATAGATATTATAATTTAGATAAATTATAGAAATAACAATATTTAAATATTTAAAAATCATAAAAGATATTTAAAATAACTAGTTTTAAAGTTTGATAGATTGAATTAGAGCTGTTTAATAAAAAGAATTTATCTTAGTAGTCTGTAGGGAATTTGGAAATGATGTTTCCTATAACGTCTGTGATTATAAAATCATGTTCTATAAATGTCTGAGTTTATATGCTCTAAACTTTTTTTATTTTCTTTTTCTCCTCTTAATCTTATTTTTAAAAACTAAAAGCTCTTTTTAAAATAGTTTTTTATACCAAACGCGTGAACCAGGAGTGGCCTACTTTACGGTATTCATTTCATTATATTTGATTTGTGCTCTTTTACTCCCTGTTTTTACACATTAATTGCATTCCTCTCCTTGAATATCAGTATCAACCCTTCTTCATCGTTCTCTTTCACTGATGGCCAAGTTTGAGTCAGTTCCATTTGCTGTTGCTTCAAACCTCATTCACAGGTTAGCTTCTGAAGATTTTCTTGGATTTTAATAGAATTTAGCGTATATTTCGATTCTTACTCTGAGTTGTGTTAAGTTTAAGTGCGTTTGCTAACTCATAAACTTGGTACCAAACACACTGTCAATCATGTTTTTTTTATTTTATTCTTTCATATAACTTGTTTAGTTTCCAGTTTAGTTTGTATTTTATTTTATTTTATTTTTCTAATCTCAGTTTTTAACACAGTTTGATGTGTGTGTTTATAATTAATTGATAGCTAGGTCGAATAAGTGATTATAATTATGCGTTTATATTGAATATTTGTAGTCGAGTTAGGTGTGGGTGACATAAATGTTCTAAAAATCAAATAAAGAATTGATATCTTATGTAATTTAAATGAATTAAACGTGTAAAGATAAATATAGTGTGGTCCAAAAAACAGAAAGAAAAAATAATTTGACGGAGTAATATTAACGTTCTGAAGTGTCGGTGACAGTTGGAAAAAGTTATGTCTAGTTTGAGATTGGTAATCATTCATTTCAGTTTATACATTTGTGCTCCTTTCCTCACTCTTTCTGCACGTTGCATTCCTCTCTTTGTTGAATATCAATATCAACCCTTCTTCATCATTTTCTTTTTCGCTGATGGCTAAGTTTGAGTCAGTTCCATTTGCTGTTGCATCAAATCTTATTCACAGGTTAGCTTCCCCAGATTTTCTTGAATTTGGACAGGAGTATGGTGTGATGAAAGAGTTGGAAGCGCTTAAGAAGACAATTGGATCTATCAATGATGTGCTCCTTGATGCTGACAACAAGCAAGAACAAGTTCGTGTGCGTAATTGGATATCTGACTTCAAAGAAGTACTTCATGCTGCAGATGACTTCTTAGATGTCCTTGCTTTCCAATTTAAGAGAGACAAATTAGATGCAGTACATCGAAAAGGTCTAAACAAGTTAATTAAATATTGGTCATCTTCAAAACGAATTGATTTTCCCATTCAAATGACTCAAGATATTAAAAAAACACGAGAAAGTTTTGATGATCTAGTAAAAGAAACTAAGGATTTGAATTTAAGGCCAAGTTCTATGGTGGTTAAGCAGACTGACAGTGAATGGAGGGAAACTGATAGTTCTGTGTTAGAATCAGATATCATTGGGAGAGATGATTGTAAAAAGGAGATTATTAGTCTGTTGAGACAATCATGTGAAAAGCAAAAAGTTTCTGTGATTGCTATTGTTGGCATTGGTGGTTTAGGGAAGACAGCTCTTGCACAATTGGTGTATAATGACTTGGAAGGGCAGAAATTTTTTGATATGCAAATGTGGGTGTGTGTCTCTGATAACTTTGATGTGAAAACTATTTTGAAGAAAATATTAGAATCAATTATTGGTGACCAAGTTGAAAACAAGTTATCATTAGGCAACTTGCAAAGAAAACTTCACCAAAAAATAAGTGGTAAGAAATATTTGTTGGTCCTGGATGACATTTGGAATGAGAGACATGACAAATGGGCTGAATTGAGAAAGTACTTAATGTGTGGTGCGCACCATAGTAAGATTTTATTGACAACTCGAAGTGAAAATGTAGCAGAGGCAATGACTGCTAGCCTTTCCTATCCTTTGAAAGGTTTGACTGATGAAGAATCTTGGGATTTGTTGAGGAACATTGCATTTAAGGATGATTCCAGAGGAGTGAATCAAAATCTAGAATCAGTGGGGAAAGAAATAGCAAAAAGATGTAATGGGGTTCCACTGGCGGTTAAATCGCTAGGAGGCCTGTTACGAGGACAAAATGAAGAAAGTGAATGGGAAGATGTTTTACGTGGTGACTTCTGGGAATTATGTGAAGAGCAAGATAGTATTATGCCCATTCTAAAACTCAGTTACCACATCTTGTCGCCAGAAATGAGACAATGTTTTGCTTACTGCTCTTTGTATCCCAAGGATTCAGAAATTCTAAAAGATGAGTTGATTGAGTTATGGATGGCACAGGATTACCTTAAATGTTCAACTGTAAAACAGCGCATGGAAGATGTAGGTAATCAATTTGTAAAGATGTTTTTGATGAACTCTTTTTTTCAAGACGCAAAAAGAAGTGATGAATATGGTGAGATCATTAGCTTCAAAATGCATGATTTAATGCATGATCTTGCAATGCTTGTTGCTGGCAATGATTATTGTTACTTGGATAGTAAGGCAAAAAAAGTTGAAGGTAATCCCATGCACGTGTCATTGAAATCAGGTGCCGTTCATTTGTTGAAATCATTAGATCCAAGCAGGCTGCGAACTCTGATTTTGCCGTATGACATTGTAGAGGAAGAATATTTGTGTGTTATTGCAGAGTTCAAATACTTACGCGCCTTGAGGGTGGCAGTTTCTTCCTTCTGCAAATTGTTTGATTCAACTGGAATATTTAAGCATTTAAGATATCTTGATATTGCTGATGATGAATCCTTGAGTGGGATGGCAGCTGGGTTGGGAAAATTGTGCTCGCTGCAGTCCTTACCAACCTTTGTTGTGGGAGATAGCGAAGCAAAATATGGAACACTAAATGAATTGAGAGACTTGAACCTAAGAGGCAAATTAGAAATCAAGCATCTCAATCGCGTGAGAGACGTGGCTCTGGAATCAGAGGAAGTAAATTTAAAAGGAAAAAAATTCCTTCAATCCTTGACTCTAAATTGGTCGCGTACAGACTTCCATAACAGTGGCAGCTCAGAATTATTAGAAAACCTTGAGCCCCCCCATAATCTTAAGCGATTGGAGGTGAGGTGGTATCCAGGTGTGCTTTTCCCAGAATGGTTTTCTCTCCTCAAAGATGTTGTTGGCATCACTCTCTATGAGCTTGGTAATTGTAGCTGTCTCCCACCTTTGGAACATCTCCCTTACCTGAAGTCACTTGCGATAGAGTGTCTTCGTGAATTGGAATACATATATGAAGATGGTTATGAAGATGGTTTTGCAGTAACTTTCTTCCCCTCCTTGGAGAGCCTCACATTATTTGATTGTCCCAAGCTCAGGGGATGGCAGAGGCGGGGAGATGATATTGATTCACCTAATCTCTCCTTACCTCTTTCATTTCCTCATCTTTCTCGACTTAGAGCCTCTTGTTGTCCCCAGTTGACTCGCATGCCTACTTTTCCAAACGTTAAGAATTTGGATTGGTATGAATGCAGTGCGGAGCCATTAATAGAAACACTAAACACAATAGAGTCAACATGGTCAGCTGACTCATCTTCCTCTGCTGCTGCTCTTTCCATGCTCAAACAATTGACGATTTCTAGTCCTATGAATTTACCAGAGGGTTGGATGCAAAATCTGACTTCTCTCGAGTCTCTCCAAATTGGATGTGAAAGTGAAACACTTGAGGAATTGGACAACAACAACTGCCTTCCCTGTTCTCTGCGAAAAATCAACTTGTATTGGTGTAGAAAGCTAAATTCTTTGCCAGATTGGATTTGCAACCTCTCATCGCTGCAGCATATCACAATCTCACACTGCCCAGAATTGGCATCGTTACCTGAAGGAATGAGTGGTCTTACCAACTTAAAGATCTTTGAGGTCGTGGATTGTTCCCTCTTACTTGAAGAATGCCGAACAGAGACAAGTGCTGTTAGTCGCCAAATCGCACACATCCCACAAATTATCCTTACGGAACGTACGGTACGGATGCCCTCTTCTATGATTTAGTGTACACGTCGTGTTACTCAACAATTACTGCACCTATTTGTTTTACCAATAAAATACTTTTAACTAGTTTTTGAGTTTGACTTTGTCTCCCAGGATTGAGCCGTGTGATGGGTGACTATCCAGCACGGTTCGGAGAGCACTTTTAGTCTGCGTAGGTGAATGGAAGCCCCTCTATCAAGCAAGAAAGAAGCGGCTATTCCCACGGCGGAGTCACCATTGACTCTATTTATTATTATGGTAAATTAGTGTATCAAGATGTCAATCTGAGATCTTATTCGAAGTGTACATTTGTTTCAAAGATAAATACAAATTATCCTAATAATATATTTAATGCTAATCAGTTTTATGGCTTTGCACTGGCATTATTAAAAAATATATATAATTTTTAAATAAAAATTAAAATATATAATTTAATAATTTTTATAAATGAATATTTAATTATTAATAATAAATATTGTATTATATTAATAAGATTAAATTATAGATCATTTTTTTAAATTAAAAACATTATAAAATTTGTATTAAAAGCTCAATTATTTATTACTTAAGATAATATGTTCTGTCATTTGCAAAACTAACACTTTTTAGATTCACTTTGTTAAGGGCAGTTTTGTTACTTTATCAATTGATATTTTATTTATATGCTCAAGTTTTGTTTATTATATTTTTCATTGCACAATTTCAAACATATTTGTTAAAATAATGCACACTATCAATTATTTTTCTTTCTTTATTGCTTTTATTGCATTAAGTTGCAAGTAAAGATACTTGAGCTGATGAGGCAACTTTGTTAAATTTTGTTGCTGTGATTGCATCTATTGGAGTGGTTATTGCATTATCTTGGCCATCATAACAGGGTCAAAATCTTCCTACAGGAAGCCATAAGAACCTAATTCCTTCCTTAAAATTGACTTGGTGTTGCATAATGCAAGTTGGATTGTGTTTATCTTGGGTTCATATTTTTTAAATACTATAATTCATAATTTTCTTAGATAATAGATAGAAAAAATTTGTATGATGATAGTATCTAATTTCTTTTGCACACTAGTAAGTAGTAACATATATGTTTAATCGGTTATTTTAATCCATATGTTCAATATGTATGCGTAATGTGCATTGATGTTTTTAGTGTCTATCAATGTGTACTTTACATTAAAATTGGTCTATAAATGTAATTAATAATGACTATCGATTAAAAAAGTAAAACATAAATTCTTTCTCCTCCCAAGTTCATTTTACACCTGAATTAATTCCATGTATGATGTTTTCTAAATATGAAGAAGATTTTCCTTCTCTTGAAAGGAAAACGGATAAAAAATTTAGAATTTGAAACTAAATTGATTAATCTAGAGTAAGTCCCAAAGAATTCTTCACCACAAGAAGTCTATTGTTATTCTTAGATTTTTTATGTTTGAGCTTGGATTTCTTTTTGAGATTCTATTTTACTTTTTTGCAAATTTGTGTGTTCTTTCTTCTCCATTTAAGAATAGATTTAGTGCTTTCATTTTTTAACTTGCTTGTTATATGATTTTAACCTAATTTTTTTTTCATTTTAATTTCTTATGAAACAATCAACTGATGCACCATCTCTTATTGATACTTAAAAAATACATGAGATCATGTAAAAATATAATATTTAGAGATCAATCAAGAAAGAAAGGTGAAATAATAATTTAAAATAAATTTATATTATTCTTATTATTAAATTATCTTTATATTAAACTCACTAATGAAAACATCATTATGGACTTTTCATAAACTCTGCAGTGAGGTGTTTTTTTTATGATAATTAAGTGAAAAATTGCACGTTATTAGTTATATATATATATATATATATATATATATATATATATATATATATATATATATATATAAAAACGAGTCGGACAGACACTGGTGGGTATTAATACATTGACTTTGGATTTTAGAAATCAGTTTTACTTAATTGTTCAAATTTTCCTTTTTTTTTTTTTTCTTACCTTTTGTTCAAAGCACAACTATTATTTACAATAGTTCCATTACCGAAGGCATGTATTAAAATGCTGTCTGTCTTAGTTACTCAGCCTGAGAAGGATAGTCTACAATGGGCTTGGAAATGCCAAAATGCGACACAATTAACCAAATTCAAAAGGAAGAATCTAACCCCAAAATTTATGATTTCAAATTTATAGTGCTGCTCTTCAAATTGAAGTTTAACCTCATTATTAACTTGTGTAATAAAGTTTGATAGTAAAAAATTGAATCCCTAAATACCATTAATTTTAATTAAAGAATAAGACCCCAAAAATTTATATAACATCAATAAGTTTTTTCATACAGTTGTTGAAAATCAATGCTATGGTCAATGTAAGTCTAGAAAAACACCTCATTTACAATGTATTGAACCTTTTGATATATAGATCAACACATTTAACTCAATCAAACCCAATTTCATTTGGATTATACCTATTCCAATCTAATAGCATTTCTACCAAGTCAGGCAACAGAACAAATGCAAAACTCAAGTATTTACAATAATTTAACAAATAAATGGCATTTACAATAATTTAACAAATAAATGGGTAGAAATGTATTGTTAGTATGACAATGACATTAAAATTTGTCTTTATATAATTTTCATCCATCTATTATCTAGAATAAGAATGAAATCCTAGTAAGAAAAATTATTTGAATACTGGGTAGAAACAATCTTATTAATGTTGAGCAAGCACTAAGTGAATTATCAAACGATTTGGTCCTTAGGGCTTATTTAGGGTAGATTGTAACACTCTGAATTCTCAAACGATTTTATTTAATTTATGCTTAATAAGTTATAATTTATAACATAAAAACAGTAACACTTAAGTCCACAATTAATATTAAAATAGAGACGGTAAAATAAATAATACATTTTATTGAACCGTGAACGATCAACAATATATAGAAGTAAAGGGAAGTTTAATGAAGAAATATTTAAATTTTAACTTTTAAATAAAAGAGAAAGTGCTATAATATTGTTATAGGTTAAATATGTTTTTAGTCACCCTCTTGGTTCCTTGAAGTGTTGTCAAAATTTCAGTCTTCAGTTCACCTTGATTAGAAAAACTTAAAACAAAATTTACTAAAGTATAGGGATTAAAATAAAAATATTAATTTAAAAACTCAAAATTAAAATGTATCAAAATACAAAGACTAAAAATATATTTTTAGCTTATAGTTATTTTTAAAGATAGAGGTCGTGGGTCAAAAAGATTTAAAAAAAAAAAACTACTATAATATAGTTATATTACGTTTGAAACATGGGTGAAAGTTGAAAAACGCGTATTAGCTTATTTTATATCATTCATTTCATATTTTGGCTTTTGTGGATCTCTCCTAATTCCTGGGTCCATATGCCACTCTTCTAACGCTGTTTCTTAATCGTTTTCAAACCACTCTTTCTTGTTTTCATATTCAACTAACAATGTGAAATGAAAGGTCAATTTTATAAATTATTTTATATTTTCAATAACAGTTTCACGATAAATATTTTAATTTAAAATAATGACATGATTACATGCATAAGAATCAAGAAAGAAAACGAAAAAAATGATGAAGTTGTACTCTAGTTTTTTTTTACCAAACGCGTGAACCAGGAGTGGCATACTTATAGTATTCATTTTCCTCACTCTTTTTACACATTGATTTCATTCCTCTCTTTGAATATCAATATCAACCCTTCTTCATCATTCTCTTCCACTGATGGCTAAGTTTGAGGCAGTGCCATTTGCTGTTGCATCAAATCTTATTCACATGTTAGATTCTGCAGATTTTCTTGGATTTTAACAGAATTTAGCTTATATTTCGATTCTTACTCTGAGTTGTGTTAAGTTTAAGTGAGTTTGCTAACTCATAAACTTGGTACCTAAGACACTGTTAATCATGTTTTTTTTTTTTTTGTTCTTTCATATAACTTGTTTAGTTTCCAGTTAAGTTTGTATTTTATTTTTCTAATCTCTGTTTTTAACACATTTTGATGTGTGTGTTTAAATTTATTTAATGCTTGATGTGGTATTGTTTTATAGTGCTTTTATCTTTTAACCGTTAATGCAATAAAAGCTTCTTAAAAGATTAAAAAAAAAAGTCTTGTTATATTACAAAAAAATTGTTATTTCTTTTTATTTAATTTTTATTTAAGAATTTTATTTTTATGCTTTCTTCTATCTTTTTATAAGTGCCTTTTTCTTGTCATAGTTTTTATTTGTCCTTATTTTAATTTTTGAGTTTTAACCATTCACCTCTTTATTTTTTTCTCAAGTTTGTAACTTTTTATATTTTAAAATTACTAACCGATTGATTATTTTCTAATTTTTACTTTTGTACTGAATTATAATTTAACTGAAATCAAACTAAATCATAATTATATTATTTTTTAGCAAAAATATTGATTAGATTTATTAATTAAAATTTTAGAATCATTATGTTTGTCTATTTTATTAAGATTAAATTACAATCTTCTATCTTAAAATTACATTATATTACCCTCCATTCTATTTTAAAATTAAATAATATTCTCTCACAAAAAATAAAATTTGTATTAAATTTCAACACATTTTAAGGTTTTTGTAAAGCATTGTTAAACACTTGTATTTCCTAATTTAATATTATTTTAAAAAAATTTATCTATAGTCTAATTTTCATCGGTTGTGTAAACGAGATTTAACACAACCAAATTTAACACCCTGAATAATTGGTTGTGTAAACGAAAATTATGGGTATGTTTATTATTATAATAATATTATGCTAGGAGATTTTTAAAGCGATACTAAATATTATTGCTAAAATATTTTCTTAGATAAAATATTAAAATCTATTCTTAAAAATTTAAATAATATCAGATATATGAAATAACATTATGAGTGTGAATTTTAAGAACGCTTTTAAGAAAATTTTCAAATGACTGTACTTTTGAAAATTGGTTCTATTTTTTACTATCCCAGGTGTTTTTATTATATTAATTATTTATTTTAATTCATTATTAAATTAAATTTTGAAGATTTTTAATTTAATTTTAATTTGAAATTTATTTATTTACCTGATATAATAAAATATTTCTTATTAATAAATATAATATTTAATTTTTTTAATTTTATAAATTTGTTAAATTTTCAAAATAGTTGTGTAATATATATTTATAATTATTTAGTAAAAAATGTTTTATTTAATAATGCCGTGCAATATACAGAAAAATCAGTTGTAATATTATGGTGTGTAAGTTAATATTTAAATCTGAAAGAGAAAATTTTTAATACGATACCAATTAATATTTAGTACCATGAGTTTATATAAGTTTTATGTTCAGCCCCATAAATTTAGTTGAATCACTCAATTCAGCCAAAATAAAAACTCAAATAGACTAAGAATGATACCAATAAAGTGCGTAATAATTTAAAATTGGCAAAGATACCTTCATTATTTGAAATTATTGGTTCCGTTATTATTTATTTTAATTAGATTCAAACATTTGTATTATATATATACATGTTATTCTTTGAAAAAATTTCATTTTTAACCATAGTATTCATAATTTGTACAGATTATTTAGATTTTTCAAATGCTTTTTTTATATATAAATATTTAAAATATTAAATGATATTACAGTAATTTAAAATAAAAACTCAAACAATCGTAAAAAATATATAGAAACAAGAATAAATTGTATTTACTAAACAAAGTAATATATATTATAATTTATATAAATTATAGAAATAAAAATAACTTATATTCTAATTTTTCAACACGCTCTTGACGCAAATATGCAATTTCGTCTTCAAAGTAGTTTACATGTATATAAATTATTCCCTCAATTTATAACATCATGACAAATTTAGTACAAAAATTTGATCAATGTTAAAAAAAATTAATTTGTCACCAAATTAACAGACTCAAAGATTAAATTGTGTTCGTAAAAACTGTCAAAAAAATCATTACAAATTGTCAATTAGATTCACTTTTAAAGACCAAAGAAAATGATATTAAGAAATTGAAAGAATTTTTTTTATTAGAAATACTATTAAATGCACATTAATTAGTTATAATTTTTAAGTGTATTTTTACTTTGATTTTCAACCAAATAAATTCTCTTTTTCTATTATATCCTAAAGTAAGACCCATAATCTAATTAGTACTATATTTGTAAATTTTTATTTTAGAATTAGTCGACTGAAAATGTGAGATAAAAGAATAAATTTATTTATATTTTATATGTTTTCAAGGTTATATGTTTTTACACACTGCATTCCTCTCATTCAATATTAGTATCAACCCTTCTTCATCATTCTCTTTCGCTGATGGCTAGTTTGAGTCAGTGCCATTTGCTGTTGCATCAAATCTTATTCACAGGTTAGCTTCCCCAGATTTTCTTGAATTTGTAGATTTTCTTGAATTAAGAACACTATTGAATCCATCAATGATAAGCTTCTTGATGCTGACGATAAACAAGATCAAAACGTTGGTGTGCGAGTTTGGATCAGAAGGTTCAAAAAAGTACTTCATCATGCAGATGACTTCTTAGATGACCTTGCTATCGAATTTAAGAGAGACAAATTGAATGCAGCAGAAGGAAAAGAAGTAAACAAGGTACTTCGTTCCATTTCATCTTCAAATCAAATTCCTTTAGACAGTGAAATGCCTGACAAAATTAAAGATATACTAGAAAGTTTTAATGATGTACTAAAAGAAATGAAGGATTTGAATTTAAGCCCAAGATTAGGGGTAGTTAAGCAGACTAACCTTGAATGGAGGGAAACATGTTCTTTTGTGTTAGAATCAGATATCATTGGAAGAGATGACAGTAAAAAAGAGATTATTAGTCTGTTGAGACAATCACATGAAAAGGAGAGAGTTTCTGTGATTGCTATTGTTGGCATTGGTGGTTTAGGGAAGACAGCTCTTGCACAGTTGGTGTATAATGACTTGGAAGTGAAGAAGTATTTTGAAATGCAAATGTGGGTGTGTGTCTCTGATAACTTTGATGTGAAAACTATTCTGAAGAAAATATTAGAATCAATCACTGGTGACCAAGTTGAAGACAAGTTATCGTTAGGCAACTTGCAAAGAAAACTTCACCAAAAAATAAGCGGTAAAAAATATTTGTTGGTCCTGGATGACATTTGGAATGAGAGACATGACAGATGGGCTGAACTGAGAAAGTACTTAATGTGTGGCGCTCAAAACAGCAAAATTTTAGTGACAACTCGAAGTGATAATGTAGCAAAGGCAATGACTGCTAGTACTTCCTATCCTTTGAAAGGTTTGACTGACGAAGAATCTTGGAGTTTGTTGAAGAACATTGCATTTGAGGATGATTCCAAAGAAGTGAATCAACCTCTAGAATCAATGGGGAAAGAAATAGCAAGAAAATGCAAAGGGGTTCCACTGGCTGTCAAAACACTGGGAGGCCTGTTACGAGGACAAACTGAAGAAAGTGAATGGAAGAATGTCTTACGTGATGACTTCTGGAAATTATGTGAAGAGCAAGATAGTATCATGCCAATTCTAAAACTCAGTTACCACAACTTGTCTCCAGAAATGAGACAATGTTTTGCTTATTGCTCTTTGTATCCCAAGATTCAAGAATTACAAAGAATGAGTTGATTCAGCTATGGATGGCACAGGGTTACCTTGAATATTCAGCTGAAAAACACCGCATGGACATGGAAGACATTGGTAACCAATTTGTAAAGATTTTTTTTATGAACTCATTTTTTCAAGAGGCTGAGTGTGATAAATATGGTGAGATCATTAGTTTCAAAATGCATGATTTAATGAATGATCTTGCAATGCTTGTTGCTGGCAATGATTGCTGTTACTTGGATAGCAAGGCGGAAAAGGTTGAAGGTAGTCCCATGCACGTATCTTTGGAATCTGGGGCCATTCATTTATTGATTCATTAGATAAAAGCAGGCTGCGAACCTTGATTTTGCCGGATCATTGCAATTTTGATGAGGAAGTGCCGGTTGCCAATTTCAAATACTTGCACGTCTTGAAGATTTCAAGTTATTATTTTCGCAAATCGTCTGATTCAATTGAAGGATTGAAGCATTTAAAATATCTTGCTGTTTATTTTCCCTTAAATGGGATACCTGGGTTGGGAAAATTATACTCGTTGCAATTCTTACCAGCCCTTTTTGTGAGAAGTAGCCAAGAAACAGGCTATGCCCCACTAAATGAATTGAAAGACTTAAACCAGCTGAGGGGAGAATTAAGAATTGAGAGTCTCGAATTGGTGGGAAACGTGGCTCTGGCATCACAGAATGTAAATTTAAAAGAAAAAAAATTCCTTAAATCCTTGACTCTAGATGGGCATAATGAAGATTATGATGAATGGCCAAATAACTACCTCCGTATCCGTAACTGTGACAGCTTACAGTTATTAGAAAACCTTCAGCCCCACAGCAATCTTAAGCAATTGGAGGTGAGATATTACCGAGGCGTGCATTTCCCAAACTGGCTTTCTCTCCTCAAAAATGTTGTTCACATCTCTCTCTTTTCACTTCATAATTGCCGCTGTCTCCCATCCATGGAACGTCTCCCGTTTCTGAAGTCACTTGATATAAGTTTTCTTCATGAATTGGAATACATATCTCTTTACGAAGATTTTGCAGTAACCTTCTTCCCCTCCTTGGAGAGCCTTGTATTATTAAGTTGTCATGAGCTAAGGGGATGGCGGAGGAGGCTGGGAGATGATATCAATGATTCACATAATCTCTCCTTACCTCTTTCATTTACTAATCTTTCTCAACTACGTGTCTCTTTCTGTTCAGAGTTGATTTGCATGCCTACTTTTCCAAAAGTCAAGGCTTTAGAATGGGGTCAACTTAGTGCTGCGGAGCCATTAATAGCAACATTAAACACAACATGTTCAGCTGACTCATCTTCCTCCGCTGCTCCTCTTTCCATGCTCAAAGAACTTACGATTTCTGATCCTTCCAAGTTACCAAAGGGTTGGATGCAAAATCTGATTTCTCTCGAGTCTCTTCAGGTTGAATGGCGTGAAAGTGAAACGCAAGAGGAATTTGAAACTGGGTTTAAGGACGGCACCGCTCCCTTCCTTTTCTTCAGAAAATTTCATTGCGTCACTGTAGAAATCTAAAGGCTTTGCCAGATTGGATTTGCAATCTCTCATCGCTTCAACATATCGAGGTCTCATTCTGCCAAAAATTGGAGTCGCTGCCCGAAGGGATGAGTGGTCTTACCAACTTAAAGATCTTTGAGGTCATCAATTGTTCCCTCTTACTTGAAGAATGCCGAACACAGACAAGTGCTGTTAGTCGCCAAATCGCACACATCCCACAAATTATCCTTCGGTAAAAGTGATGATAAAGGCACTCATTTGATTCTGATGCGTATTTAAGTTATTTCTCATAATCAAGTGAAAAATTGCATGCTATTAGTAAAAAAAAAAAAAAAAAAGTCTAGTAGGAAAGACACTGATAGGTATTAGATACATTGACTTTTCATTCAAGAAATCAGGTTTACTTAATTATTCACATTTTTTTTTCTTATCTTTTATTCAAAGCACAACTACTATTTACAATAGTTCAAATACTGTTTGTCTTAGTCACTCAACATAAGAAGGATAGTCTACAATTGCCTTGAAAATGCCAAAATGCAACACAATTAACCAATTTCAAAAGCAAGAATCTAACCCCAAAACTTATGATCTCAAATTTATAGTGCTGCTCTTCAAATTGAAGTTTAACCTCATTATTAACTTGTGCAATAAAGTTGATAGTTAAAAATTGAATTACTAAATAACATTAATTTTAATTAAAGAATAAGATCCTAAATATTTACATAACAGCACTAAGTTTTTTCATACAGTTTATAAATTATTGAAAAAAGTGCTACAGTAAATGTATGTCTAGAAAAACACTTCATTTACAAGTTATTAAACCTTTTGATATATACATCAACGCATTTAATTCAATCAAACCCAATTTCATTAGGATTCATCCGTATTTCAATCTAATAGCATTTCTACCAAGCCAAATGCAAATCTCAAATATTTACGGTAATTTAATAAATAAATAGGTAGAAATATATTGTTTCTGTGACAGCAAAATTAAAATTTGCCTTCATATAGATTTCATCTATCTATTATCTAGAAAAAGAACGAAATCCTAGTAAAAAAAAAATCATTTGAACACTGGTAGACACACAATCCTACAAATGTTGAGCAAGCACCAGGTGAATTATTAGATGATGTGGTCCTCAAGACTTCCTCAGGGGCAGTTGCATCCCCATCACAATTGCCAGGATAAGGCCAAGACCAACAACCCATGGATGCTCCTATGGCAGCAGAATCCAATGAACTTGCCTTAGCTCGAGTATCATTGACTTTGTCTGTTCCTGTGCCAACTCCATCATATGCCTAACTCTAGCGATTTCCTGTGATAAAACCATTGAAAAGAAATCAATTTTATCAGGGTGCATTATTATAATAAAAATTCAATTTCTGTACTAAAAAACATAAACAAAAATTGTGCATTGACAAATATCAATTGATTCTTTTGAAATAGAGAATCTCAAAATTTATAAACATCAACAAAAGTACTGTCCTCTATGTAGGATCAAAAGCAAAGATCAAAACATCACTGCACTCTATAAAATTCATATTTTATATAAATGCATTTAAAAATAACGGCTCCTGAAATTTTCAAAGACAATATTCATTACTTGTGATGCAAAGATTTTCAACTCTGAGAAAAAGTTTCCATGGATCAACAATCAAATTCCACACTATAGAGCTGAGGACTATAATATGCACCTTACTATACTTAAATATCAGGTTTCCTCCCGATCGAACATAGTTCCTTGACGTAGTATGTCTAATGATGGGGAGCCTAACAATTCAGCAGCTTTATAACCACAAATTTTCATGTCTTTTGTTAAATATGTGTAATAATAATAAGGCAAGTTTATCTTTGTAGTTATATTAATTAATTAACTAATATTTTCTGTAATCATGATTATTATCAATATAAATATGGTAAATTTCGTGGTATTCTTAAAAATTTTGACAGTATTGTATATGAAAAATTTTAACTAATAATATAATATTTTGACATATGTTTAACTAATAAATTTTTTAATAATAAATTATTATATTTATTTTATTTGAATAACCTGACAATTGATTAAGTCTCGAACAAAATTAGGATGCAATCAAATTAAACAAATTAAAATTTAAAAATAAAATAATAATATTATATTAATATATATTTATATTCTTAATTCTATTATTATTAATATTTAATTATTATATTAATTTATTATATATAATTTTTTTATTTATAATAAATAAAAATTATATTTTATTTAAAAATCAAAACTAAACCAACTAAAATTTTAAAATAAAATAAAAATATTATATTAATATATTTTTCGTATTCATAATTTTATTATTATTAGTATTTTATTATTTAATTATTATATTAATATATTATATTATAATTTTTATTTATAATAACTAGAAATTGCTTAAATATGAATTATATTTTATTTAAAACTTAAATTTATAAATAATATAAATAATATGAATTATAATTCATTTTTATTAATTTAAATTCTTTGAGTATGTAACCCATAAAAAATTTTCGAACACCTATAAATATATGCTATGTTGTGTTGTTAAAAGTTAAAACATGAATTTTATGAATGTTGTTTCATTTTTCCTTCTCTCTTAACACATATGCAATTATCATAAACTTTTTAAATATGTTATTTTTTAATATTTAACAACTCAAGGGATAGTATTAAAGAAAACTAAATCAAAGAACCAAAAACATGAAAACATACAACTTGTCAAGGAAATACTTCATAGGCCCCAAGATATAAGCTGAAAATTCAAGATGACATCAGACTGGTTAACGAGAGGCTTCCTATTTCATCAAATCCATTTATAAGCTACTGCACCAATACAGTTTTAGTTTGGAATGATCAAGAAGTTTTAGTTTATAAGCTACTGCACCAATACAGTTAATGATTCTGTAAGGACCAATGTACTTGGGGCTCAACTTAGCATTGCTTCTATGAGCCATAGAAACTTGCCTATTGTTAAGCAAATTTTAACGTGTAGCAAGCGGACCAAGTCTATTGTAGTAAAGAAGTAATACGGGTTGTCAAACCACAGAGACTTGAAAGATAATAGTAGATTCTAATATCTTATTTAAAGCTTGAAAAAATAACTATATAAATTATATATATACATTTTGATATTCATAAGATTTGAAACATATATTGAGTAAAATTTAACAATGTAAATAAAATTCAGAAATAGCAAAAGAGAGACTATTGATGTAACGCTCCAAATTTTATAATATTGTTTAATTATATATATATATATATATGTATATGATGATTGTCATATGTTGGTGTATTCATTTACTTGATGGTAATGTGGATATGTGTATGTGATCTTATTATGATGTTAATACGTGTGTGGAAATATGTATATGTTGGTTTGTGGCTGGGTTTGGACTGAGGAAAATAGGCTAAGTGCCTGGTGTAGGGTGTTCTTACTACATTGAGAAGATTCTTGCTGTAACGAGAGGGCCCCTGAGAGGAAAAAACGAAATTGTCTCTTTCTCGTTGTAGCGAGAGATATCTGGCTGTAGCAACAGAGTGACAGTTTGGATGCAATTCTGGGTGCAGTCTCGCTATAGCGAGAGGGTCTTGCTAGTGAGATTTTGCAAAAACCAAAGTACAATTTTCTCTGAGTTTTTCACTACAGTGAGAGGGCATGTCGCTACAGCAAGAATATCTCACTGTAGCGAGAGTGTCATGATCAAAAGGGGATTTAAGGAGTTTAGGGTTTGAGAAATTCATTTCTCATTCCTCTCTTCAAAATTTCTTCGATTCTCTCGACCCTAAACCCTATTCCACCAATTAAATTGCCTCCAAAGCCGTTCGAGAGCTAGATTGAAAGTTGGATTCGTGTTGAAAATGCTTAGAGGTGAGTTTTAATGGTTAGGGCTTTAGTTTCTCACCCGCATTCTCTGTTTTCTTTAATTTCCTAGGTTCTCATGGAGTTTTTCCATGTATTTAGGACGAAATCCGTATAGGGGAGCACTTCTTGGTAGATTTGGTTTGTGGGTCTTTAATCCGAGGTAAGGGGAGACTCTACCATATCCCATTGTGTGTGATTTACTGTTTATTTCGCTAAATCTTGCAATGTGGCTGAAATAGATGGTAAGAAATAAGTGTTTGATGGGAAATTGTTGTGTAGTGCAATCTGTGATAACATGTAGGAACCCATGGTGGGTGATTGCATAGTGTGAGCATGCCATTGCTTGATGAATGAATAAATTAAATGTGAATTATGTTGAAATATTGTGTAATGGAATGAGGACGTGTGTCGATTGTTGTGAATGGATGTGGGCACTTATGCCGTGTTTTATGAACAAATGTGGGGCCGAAGTGTTGTGTAATATGAATGACTATGTGCATTGTGCCGTGTGCTGCAAATGAATATTAAAATGTATGTGAATGAGGCATGTTAAACATCGTTGTAATGAGTTATGAATGGTTCAGAGTTACACTGGAGGTGTAGAAGATGGGGACGGTATAAATACCTTGGAGAAGAAAGAGTGGTGGTGATACCAACAGTGACCGTGGTTGCACCACGGACCGCACACTCTCCTCTTGACTAGACCTTTGACCACTACCTTTGTCGAGTGACTCGTTACTACCCACGCGGTATCCGTGAGGCAAAGGTAACTAGCGACCATTCACGGTATGAATCTATGATCACAGTACCACAGTGAGCGCATGTGTGTGAAAAATGCTCTGGTGCCGTGAGTGCATCTATTGTAATTTGAAATAAATTGTTGATAGTGTTGCTTATAATTAAAATATAATTGAGTAGAATATGTTAGACAATGTGTGAAATAGGTGAGGTGAGACTCTATGCCTGTTTATGTGTGTGTGATAGTGTAGAGTACTCACTCTTACAATTATTTTTCATGCGATCAAGACGATCAGCACCGAACTCAGTGAAAAGGATGGATGGAACTGCTATAGAACTTAGGATATCATTTTGAAATCAATGTATTTGAATTGGTCCTGTAGTAGTGACTTGATATAAATTTGTAACCTTTTCCTTCATTTTGAAATATTTGATGAAACCATGCATTGAAAACATTATTTGAAATGGAAATTTTATTATTTCAAATTTGCAAAATTTATTATTTATTTGAAATTAAAATTAAGGTGTTATAATTTTAGTATCAGAGCAGTTCATTCAAAACCGGACTGGGGTATCGGGCTGAAGCGTCGAAGTTGAGTGTTGATTGTTTTGTTTGCCTGAATTATAAATGTGTTATTGATCTGATGTGCTGAAATATGATTGCTGAATTGTTGTAGCTTAGATTGAACATGGCTGGTAGAGGTAGAGGTAGGGGAACTAGAGGCACCAATGAAGGGAAGCCCTATATAGTATAGATAGAAGGGTGACTTCATCTGCGATCTCCGATCTTTCTTCCCTGAAGCTCAAGAGGGGGCTAGGCATCTCCAATCAGTGTTCTGAGCAAACTCCGCATCTTTTCTCTGCGCTTCACGTATAAAGAACAGTACATAGCCCTTTCGGTAGAGGGTTTGGGTCCGTCTCAGTGCAGTAGGGGAGTCCATTGTGTTGTGAGAATCTTTAGAAATGCATTTGATCAAGAGGAAAGGATTGAACGACTGATCGAGCAAGATTTTTTTGTAGTAATAGTAGGCAGGTCTCATGAGATCTATGCCGGCTGTCGTGGAGCGTATGACTCAAATTTTGGAGGCCATGGTGCAACACCAAGGCAGAGAGCCAACTGAGTATCAAGGATTGTCTGCCTCCACTAGGCACGATCCTCCAAAGTTTGAGAGCGCATTCAACCCTGAGGGAGCCTAGAGGTGGGTGGCAGATGTAGAAAACATCTTCAATGCAATGGGATGTCGTGAGGAGCACAAGGTTGCCTATGCTACCTGTTGCTGTGTGGAGAAGCGGAAGACTAGTGGAGGTTTGCCAGTCAGACTCTGCCACAGGAGGATGGTTAATCCAATGGGAGGCCTTCAGGACAATCTTCTTAGGGAATTACTTTCCCTGAGATCTGAAAAAGCAGAAAGCTAGAGAGCTCCTTAAGCTGAAGTAAGGAAGCATGACCATGGGGAAGTATGCAGCTAAGTTCCAACAGTTGATGAAGTACTAGCCTCATTATTAGCATGGGGATGGAGAGGAAGATCTGTGTGCTCAGTTTGAGCATGGACTGAGGCCAAACATCCGAGCTGTATCAGTATGTTTCAGATGACAGACTTGCCCACCCTGGTGAGCAAGAACAAGATCTTTGAAGCTAATTCAAGAGGAAAGACAGTGGACACTAGGGGAGTCAGTCTAGTGAGGCAAGATAGGAGCCTCTAGATTCTCCAAGAGGCCATATTCGGGCTTTAGTAATTCACAGTCCATAGGAAGTTTGTCTCAAGAGAAGAGTAGTGGGAGTGGCTAGAGATCGGGTTCCTTTAGAGGACCGATCAAATGCTTCAAGTGTGGAGAGCCACACATAGTGAGGGCCTACCCATAACCACGAACCAATTGCAGTAACTGTGGGAAGTCGGGGCACATTGCTAATGTGTGCTAGGCCACTAAGAGAAGAGGCAGTACTAGTACAGCTTAAAAGCCTAAATCAAGGACCATAGGGCCAAATACGGGACTGAAGCCAAGCATCCCTGGGAGAGTCTTTGCTATGAGTGGGGCAGAGACTTCGTAGTCAGAGAAATTGATCTGAGGTAAATGCATTATTAAGGGTCGATTATTGGATGTGTTGTTTGACTCGGGTAAGCCGGTTGTGGTGACTACCTTGACGGGTAAGTCGGTTGTGACGTCATAGGTGTGTTTGGGGTGTTCGATGATGGTGCACGGTAGGGAATTTGAGGTAGATCTAATTTGTTTGCCTCTTTTCCAACTAGATGTAATTCTGGGGATGGATTGGCTTGCTGTCAATCATGTACTATTGGATTGCAGAGAGAAGACTTTGATCTTCGGTGCGATAACGACAAAGGCTCTAAGGCTTATGAGTCAGGGTGTGTGGGAGAACACGGTAAACGCCAAGGCCTTTATGGTGATGTTTTCAATGAAGGCTGAAAGTGTCATAGAGCCGGAGTACATCCCGGTGGTGAGGGATTTCTTGAAAATTTTTCCCGAAGATGTTTCTGAGTTACTGCCTGAGAGGGAAATAGAGTTCGCTATTGACCTCATTCTGAGGGCAAGTCTGATTTCTGTGGCACACCTTATAGGATGTCACTGGTGGAGTTGGCAGAGATCAAGAAGCAAGTGGAAGACTTGTTGCAGAAGCGGTTTGTAAGACCAAGTGTGTCACCATGGAGAGCACCAGTTCTCTTAGTAAAGAAGAAAGATGGAAGCATAAGTTCCCGCTTCCGAAGATTGATGATTTGATGGACCAGTTGAGAGGAGCTGCGGTATTTTCTAAGATTGACCTGAGGTCAAGGTACCATCAAATCAAGGTGAAGGATGCAGATGTACCCAAAACGACATTCAGGAGACGGTATGGTCACTACGAGTACTCGGTAATGCCGTTTGGAGTGATCAATGCGCGTGCGATGTTCATGGACTATATGAATAGGATCTTCCATGAGTTTTTGGATAAATTTGTGGTAGTGTTCATTGACGATATCCTGATTTATTTAAAGACTCAAGAAGAGCATGTCGAGCACTTGAGAATTGTTCTGCAAATCCTAAGGGAGAGACAGTTGTATGCAAAATTATTCAAGTGTGAGGTTTGGCTGTCAGAGATCCAGTTTTGGGGGCATATAGTGTCCAAAGAAGGGATCATGGTAGACCTTAGCGGTTCTCCATTAACCGCTCTCTAAGGTCTTTCTTGGAGAGCGGTTCTCCATTAACCGCTCTCTAAGGTCTTTCTTGGAGAGCGGTTCTCTATTAACCGCTCTCTAAGGTATTTCTTGGAGAGCGGTTGAAAATGAACCGCTCTCCAGATTCTGAGCGTTTCCGGGCAACGTTTATTGTTTCGACGATATCTCGAGCTACGGGCCGAGTTCCGAGACGATTCTTGACGAATGTGACTGAAGTCCACAATTTTCTGGGACTAGTAAGTTATTACAGGAAGTTCATTGAAGGATTTTCTAAGATAGCTTTGCCCTTGACGAAGCTGACCCGCAAGGGAAAGGAATTTAAGTGAACCAAAGGGTGTGAAGCTAGTTTCTTGGAGCTAAAAATAAGGTTGACTTCAGCGCCGGTATTAGCTCTGCCTGACCCAGAGCGAAAGTTTGATGTATATTGTGATGTGTCCGGGCAAGGACTTGGTTGCGTTTTGATGCAAGACAGGTGAGTGGTTGCCTATGTCTCAAGACAGTTATGCCCGCATGAAGTCAACTATCTGACTCACGATCTAGAGTTAGCCACGGTGGTTTTTGCTCTTAAGGTATGGAGACACTACCTGTATGGAGCGAGATTCTCGCTCAAGTGAGATGAGATAAAGTTGTCCCAACTATCCTCTCGCCTAGGCGAGAAGGGGGTTTCACTCAGGCTGCGAGTAACTCGCTCAAGCAAGATAGAGCTCGCCCAGGCGAGGAGTCACAGAAAAGATAGGATGCTCTCTTGATTCAATTTTGCTCAAGCAAGGTAGAGCTTGCTTAGGCGAGATTGTATCTCACTCAAGTGAGAGTGTTCTCGCTCAAGTGAGAATATTAGAAAAATAAGTAGTTTCGCTGTCTGGTTGTCTCGTCTAGGCGAGAAAGGCTCGCCCAGGCAAGGGTTAAGCCTTCAAAAACATTTATTTCTCATCAAACAACCTTCTCTATGCGTTTTCTCTATTCTCTCTCCTTCCTCTCTCAAGGGAGAACTCTCTCGAACTTCGAATCTCTTCTAGATCCAAGCTCAAACATCAATTTCATTTGAATCCAAGTAAGTTTCTCGAAGCTCAGATCTTTAGTTTTATTCCTTTCCTTCGATTTTCTTCTCATATTAAGATATCTATTTTGAAATACTTAGGAAACTTCATATTGCAGACAATATTTCCGTTGATATCGTGGAACTTCTCTATTAGATCTCTTAGAGGACTCGCTTTTGAGGAATCATTTCAAGGTAAAGGAAGTATTTTCGAGCCTGTGTGTGTGTGTGTGTATATATATATATATATATATATATATAGTGATCCCATAAGAACTGAGTAACCTATTTTAGTAAAAATCTACAAATTTTTATGAAATCATATGGTAAAAGTGTATTTTTGGTATAAAGAAAGGTTTTGGGTTGATTTGAAATTAATGAAATCAGATTCTTAGAAAAATTATGGGTTAGAACAACATTGAGAAGTATTAGGACTAAGTTACTTAGGATGTATATGAGTTAAGTAATAAAAAAGACACAAAATACTGAACTTTAGGTTAGAAGACCATATTGAGATCGTACGAATTGGACTGAGTCTGAAGGTGTCCAACCTTCGACATATTGTACTAATTGTATAGTGTGATATTATGTGATAATTTTGCGTTAGATTGGCATCTTGTACTGATTGTATGATGTGATATTGTGTGATAATTTATGTGTTAGATTGACATATTTTACTGATTGTATGGTGTGATATTGTGATAATTTTTTATGTTAGATTGGCATGATGCAATAAGTATAGATATAATTTGATAACTGATATATGTCCAAAATTGGTAAATTCATATGAATAATTGAAGTGTTGATTTATTTTGAAAGTATGTGATATATGAAAGAGGAAATAAAATATGACTGAGAAAGAATGAGATGCATGATTATGATGTGTGAGTCAAAACAACTTGAAAAATGTGATTACGATACATATTGTGGTACATTAAAGAGTGTATTATAGTATATGTATTGGGATACACTAATTTATATAAATCATAACTCATGTATTATCACGTGCTGATCAATAAAAAGAATATGAAACTGAAAATGAGAAATACTGAGAAAGAGAAAGAGAATAACTATAGATAATTACAGAGATACACTAGGGGTATAAAGTCCAGAGAAGATTTGAAAAATCTTAAGAAAATGAGGATGTTGAATGCTAACTATAAATTGGTGCATAATAATTTGCTGAAATATAGACATTCACAGGCCATACCTTCATTTCCTGATGAAACTCTTAACTATACCTTTGCTAAAAAAGGCCGGATTGGCACATGTGTATCCTTGATGCTGCGACTAAATGGCAGCTATCTATGCTATAAAGTCCTCAAGAAATCTTAGGGGCAATGATTATAGAAGTATGATGAATATGAAAGTGTTATAGATGTGAAATAGTATAGAATTTATATGATTATAATATATGCATTGTTACTAATCGATTTATATTGTTATGATATATGTATTGTAGTACATCGACGGGTGCGACTAGGACACATGTATTGTAACATATTAATTGAGACGATATGATACATATATTATAACATACAGGTTAATATAGAAATGTATGTCACAGGTATGGGCCAAGAATGATTAAATTGTTGTATATGCTTTCATATGATGGTTGTCTTGTGGTATGTGCTTTGATATGATGGCTGTTAATGTAAGTTATTTATTATTGGTAATAATTTAGAATAGGATGTTAGGCCATAACTTTAGTTTCATTTAAGATATTCTATAATAAAAGAGATTTAGTGAGGAGCGAAATACTCACCTTTACTGATATTTTTAGGTAATGAAAGAAAGGAGATGGAGATGGTTCATCTGTTCTAGGGTCATATTCGTCAAGGATTTGTGGGAAAGAACTGCTCAGATATAACTAGTTTAATATAATAAATGTATAAGTCTATTTATGTATCTTTATTTCATTAACAGTGAAATTTTTAATTTGGTAAATTTTATGAATCTGTCAAATTTTATTAATTTATATTCCCATATTGTACCATTTTCCCAAAGTTGTACAAATTCTTATGAATTTCTTTAATAATATTTCCAATAATATGAATTATTAAAGAAAATTATTTATGCCAAAAGAAGGATGTTACATGATACGCTGAACTAAGTATCAACTTATTACCTAATGCCCTTTGCAGGCTCTCCTAAAACCTCGAAGTAAACCTCAGGTCTCTGTCAAATACTACACTAGTCGGCACTCCATGCAGTCTAACTATCTCTCTCACATACAAGTCTGCTAGTCTCTCCAACTTATACTTCATATTAATCGGGAGAAAGTGTGCAGCCTTGATTAATCGGTCTACAATCACCCAAATAGCATCATGGTTGTTCCTGGTCCTCAGCAACCTAAAAATAAAGTCCATAGAAATGTTTTCCCACTTCCACTCAGGGATCTCCAAAGGTTGCAAGAGTGCAGGTGGACACTGGTGCTTCACCTTCGCCTTCTGATTTTGCAACATCCTTCTTCATCCTATTCCACTAGAAGTTCTTACGGAAGTTCTGATACATCTTGGTCGCACTGGGGTGGAAACTTATTATGGTCTTATGTGTTTCCTCATGTAATGTTTGCTTCAACTCATCTACTTAAGGAATGCATACGATTTTGAAACTTGATCACCCTGTTCTCATCGCAGTAGAAGTCTAAGTCTTTCCCGACTCTTTTGCCTTATCATATCTTGGAAGAACACATCTCCTTGTTGAGCATCTCGGACGTGCACGAAGAAGTCATTATGGATCGTCATCATCTCAAGATACAAACTCCTTGACCTTACTTCCATAGCCAAGTTCATATCTCAAAACTCCTCGATCAACTCCATCTCTTTTACCATCATTGTTGTCGCGTGCAATAACTTTCTGCTCGAAGCATCGGCCATCACATTCCCCTTGCCAAGATGGTAAGACAATGTAAAATCATAGTCCTTGAAGAATTCTATTCATCAATGTCTGTTGAAGCGACCCCGCCAGCTCCATGAACCAAGAATCCAAGCACACCAGGAGATGTTTTTTAATATTCTTGATCACCTGACCATTACGAGTAGCACCTGCCATAGCCAAGAACTCTAAATGGATCATACAAGTTAATACCAATTCTTATGAATATTTCTAGTTATAGGAATTAAGCATAAACTCGAAGAATATAGAAAAAAGACGAAACCTTACGAAAGAAAAGGTCCTGAATGATTTTTATTTTATGTTATAAAAGGTTACCTAAGTTAATCTTTTATAACATAAAAGAAAAAAAAATATATATATATAATTCAAATTAAATTTAGAATTATCAACATATTACAATTCAAGTGTCTCTAATTAAACTAAAAAAAATTAATAAGACATCTCGCTTAAGTTAATCATTTTAGCCTTAAAAGAATATGCTTGTATAACACTAGCAACAAAAAGAAAGAGACAAGAAATAACTTCAACAGAATAATTCATTAATCTAATTTTAATTTTATTTTATCAAAACAGTGACACTTAAGTCCACAATTAATATTAAAATCGAGACAGTAAAATAATATAGTTATATTACGTTTGAAACATGGGTGAAAGTTGAAAAACGCGTATTAGCTTATTTTATATCATTCATTTCATATTTTGGCTTTTGTGGATCTCTCCTAATTCCTGGGTCCATATACCACTCTTCTAACGCTGTTTCTTAATCGTTTTCAAACCACTCTTTCTTGTTTTCATATTCAACTAACAATGTGAAATGAAAGGTCAATTTTATAAATTATTTTAATTTAAAATAATGACATGATTACATGCATAAGAATAAAGAAAGAAAAAAAAAATGATAAAGTTATACTTTAGTTTTTCTTTACCAAACGCGTGAACCAAAAGTGGCCTACTTTACAATATTCAGTTCATTATATAGATTTGTGCTCTTTTACTCCCTGTTTTTACACATTAATTGCATTCCTCTCTTTGAATATCAATAACAACAACCCTTCTTCATCGTTCTCTTTCACTGATGGCTAAGTTTGAGTCAGTTCCATTTGCTGTTGCTTCAAACCTCGTTCACAGGTTAGCTTCCCCATATTTTCTTGAATTTTAACAGAATTTAGCGTATATTTCGATTCTTACTCTGAGTTGTGTTATGTTTAAGTGCGTTTGCAAACTCATAAACTTGGTACCAAAAACACTGTTAATCATGTTTTTTTTTTTATTCTTTCATATAACTTGTTTAGTTTCCAGTTTAATATGTATTTTATTTTATTTTATTTTTCTAATCTCAGTTTTTAACACAGTTTGATGTGTGTGTTTAAATTTATTTAATGTTTGCCATATGAAGTTTATTTTGTGGTATTGATTATATTTATTAATTATATTATATTAACTGAAATCAAAGTAAATCATAATTATATTATTTTTTAGCAAAAGTATTGATTATATTTATTAATTAAAATTTTAGAATCATTACTTTTGTCTATTTTATTAAGAGTAAATTACAATCTTTTATCTTAAAATTACATTATTTTACCCTCCATTCTATTTTAAAATTAAATAATATTCTCTCATATTTTAATACATTTTAAGGTTTTTGCAAAGCATTGTTAAACACTTGTATGTCCTAATTTTATTTTATTTTAAAATTTTTTATCTATATTCTAGTTTTTATTTTTTATTTTTGCTATTCAAATCTATATTCTAATTTTCATTTAAAGGTTCTAATTTTTTAAAATATTTTTGCATTTTACTACAATTACCAAATTTAACACCCTGAACAATTGGTTGTGTAAACGAAAACTTAGGGTATGTTTAATATAATATTATGCTAGGAGAGTTTTAAAGCGATACTAAATATTATTGGTAAAATATTTTCTTAGATAAAATATTAAAATTTATTCTTAAAAAAATTAAATAATATCAGGTATATGAAATAATAGTATTAAATAACATTTAAAAATGCATTATAATAATATCTAATAATAAAGTTTTATATATAATATGAGTGTAAATTTTAAGAACGTTTTTAAGAAATTTTTCAAATGACTGTACGTTTAAAATTTGGTTCTATTTTTTATTATATTAATTATTTATTTTAATTCATTATTAAATTAAATTTTGAAAAATTTATAATTCAATTTTAATTTGACATTTATTTATTTACTGATATAATAAGATATTTCTTATAAAGAAATATAATGTTTAGCTTTTTTAACTTTATAAATTTGTTAAATTTCAAAATAGTTGTATAATATATATTTATAATTATTTAGTAAAAAATATTTTAATTTAATAATACCGTGCGATATACAGAAAAATCAGTTGTAATATATAGATATTATAATTTAGATAAATTATAGAAATAACAATATTTAAATATTTAAAAATCATAAAAGATATTTAAAATAACTAGTTTTAAAGTTTGATAGATTGAATTAGAGCTGTTTAATAAAAAGAATTTATCTTAGTAGTCTGTAGGGAATTTGGAAATGATGTTTCCTATTACGTCTGTGATTATAATATGATGTTTTATAAATGTCTGAGTTTATATGCTCTAAACTTTTTAAATTTTTTTCCCCTCTCAATCTTATTTGTATTATAATCCTTACCTTATCTCTTTCAATTTCCCAATCCTTAGGCAAACATTCTCTATCAGATTATTTTTATTAACAATATGAAATAATCAAAATCATTATACAAATCTCTTTATGTTTTCATTTTGTTTAATAAAGATATTTAAAAATTAGAATGAAATTAAAATATTTTATTATTCTAATTTTAAAATGATAAATTATTTGAACTAAAATTAAAATTTCAAAGTTATAATTATTTAAAAATATATAGAGTTACCATATTTCAAGTTATAGTCAAGTAATTAAATGTATCCTTTTATCTTAACAACAAATTTTCTTAAATAATTTTAATTTAATTAGCTATATTATTATATTTTAGCTTTAAAGTTTTACATAACTTATTTGCTAATTTTTCATCCCTCAATTTATAACATCATGACAATTTTAGTACAAAAGTTTGATCAATGTTAAAACAAATTAATTTGTCACTAAATCAACAGACTCAGATTAAATTATGTGTTCGTAAAAACTTTTAAAAAAATCAATACAAATTGTCAATCTTGAGTTATATATAAAGATTCGGTGACATATTAATATTTTGAGTCTACTATAAAAATTGATGGAAGACTTAACACTGGGATTGTTTAATCTCTATTGCGTGTTCTCCCTTTGCTTTGCTCTCTGTGTTCTTGCAATGCTGTCACCGTCATAAATAAATAAATAAAATGAATTTTAATCAAATAGTATTATTGTTAATGAACAGTATTATTCTTTGAGAGTTATTAGTACTATTTATCAATTATATTTATAGTTTTATTCTAAAGAAATTCTGTATTTAAGGATATTATAGATTATTAAAATTATTATTCAATTTTGATTAATAAACAATATTAAAAATATTTCTTATTAATAAAACTCTCATTGTGATATTTAATTATTATAATAAATATTCGTCATATATAAAATTTTAATGACTTACTAATATTTTGAGTCTACTGTAATTTTAATTTAGATTGTTTTATATATAAAACTAAAAAATTATATATATTTGCATCTGAGATTATAATTGTTTTTATATTAATTAGGAGTGATAAAAAGATCTTGTTTTATAAGTCTAATTCATAATTAATATTAAATTAGTTTTAAAAATTTAGATCCATATTAAACTAATTTTTTTATTAATTATATTTATGTAATTAATTTGTTGTCTAAATTCACATTTTAAAATTAATTTTTTTAAATTTCATTGATATATATATATATATATATATATATATATTTTAATGTCACTGATAGGTCAAATAAATGATCCTAACTTAGTATTCTAGTTGAGATAGGTCTAGTTTAGTAACTATGATTGACGTAAATGTTCTAAAAATCAAATAAAAAATTTTGATATCTTATATAATTTAAATGAATTAAACTTGTAAAGATAAATGTATGGTCAAAAAATAAAGAAAGCAAAAAAAAAAATAAGTGTGTTGTGGTGTTTTAAAATTTTTTTATATATATTATACCTAAAAAATTTATACCAATAAAAAAGAAATATATGATAAGTTAAAAAAATATATTATTATATATAATTTATTTAAAATTATATTATTTGCTACATGATCTTAATATATATATATATAGTATGTTAAACTTTTTATTTTATTTTTATTATTTTTTATAATTTTTTAGTTTTAAATAAAATATGATTTATATTAAAAAATTATTTATTATAAATAAAAATTATGATATAATATAATATAATATATTAATATAATAATTAAATATTAATAATAATAAAATTAAAAATATAAAATATATTAATATATTATTATTATTATTTTATTTTTAAAATTTAATTTTTTAATTTTAATTATATTTTATTTTTATTTAAAAATTAAACCACTCTTCAGTTTGTTTAGATATAATAAATATAATAATTTATTATTAAATAAATTTATTATTTAAACACGTATAAAAATATTTTAAATTTTAAATAAAAAATAATTTTTATTTGTTATAAATAAAATAATTATAATATGATATATTAATATAATAATTAAATATTAATAATGATAGAATTAAAAATATAAAAATATATTAATATAATATTATTATTTTATTTTTTAATTTTATTTAATTTTATTTTAATATAAATATAATAATTTATTATTAAGTAAATTTATTATTTAAATATATATATAAATATTATTAATTAAAATTTTTCATATATATTATCTTTTGAAAATTTTTAAAGATAGCACAAAATTTATTAAAAAAAATGACGTAGTTGTATTAAAGTTTTGAAATGTCGGTGAAAATTGGAAAAAGTTAAGTCTAGTTTAACATGGTCATGGCCATGGCCATTGGCCAGTGAATATAACATATGTATATTTGTTTTTACACACTGCATTCTTCTCATTCAATGTCAGTATCAACCCTTCTTCATCATTCTCTTTCACTGATGGTTGAGTTTGAGTCAGTGCCATTTGCTGTTGCATCAAATCTTATTCACAGGTTAGCTTCCCCAGATTTTCTTGAATTTGGACAAGAGTATGGTGTGATGGAAGAGTTAGAAGAGCTTAAGAACACTATTGAATCCATCAATGATAAGCTTCTTGACGCCGACGATAAACAAGATCAAAACGGTGGTGTGCGAGTTTGGATCAGAAGGTTCAAAAAAGTACTTCATCATGCAGATGACTTCTTAGATGACCTTGCTATCGAATTTAATAGAGACAAATTGAATGCAGCAGACGGAAAAGAAGTAAACAAGGTACTTCTTTCCATTTCATCTTCAAATAAAATTCCTTTATACAATGAAATGCTTGACAAAATTAAAGATATACGAGAAAGTTTTAATGGTGTAGTAGAAGACATGGATAAATTGAATTTAAGCCCAAGTTCTCTGCTGGTTAAGCAAACTAACAGTGAATGGAGGGAAACATGTCCTTTTGTGTTAGAATCAGATATCATAGGAAGAGATGACAGTAAAAAAGAGATTATTAGTCTGTTGAGACAGCCACATGAAAAGCAAAAAGTTTCTGTGATTGCTATTGTTGGCATTGGTGGTTTAGGGAAGACTGCTCTTGCACAATTGGTGTATAATGACTTGGAAGTGAAGAATTTTTTTGAAATGCAAATGTGGGTGTGTGTCTCTGATAACTTTGATGTGAAAACTATTTTGAAGAAAATTTTAGAATCAATCACTGGTGACCAAATTGAAGTATCATCGTTAGGCAACTTGCAAAGAAAACTTCACCAAGAAATAAGTGGTAAGAAATATTTATTGGTCCTGGACGACACTTGGAATGAGAGATATGACAAATGGGCTGAACTGAAAAAGTACTTAATGTGTGGCGCTGAAGACAGCAAGATTTTAGTGACAACTCGAAGTGATAATGTAGCAAAGGCAATGACTGCTAGTACTTCCTATCCTTTGAAAAGTTTGACTGACAAAGAATCTTGGAGTTTGCTGCAGAACATTGCATTTGAGGATGATTCCAAAAAAGTGAATCAAAATCTAGAATCAATGGGGAAAGAAATAGCTAAAAATTGTAAAGGGGTTCCACTAGCCGTTAAAACGCTGGGAGGCCTGTTAAGAGGACAAACTGAAGAAAATGAATGGAAGAATGTTTTACGTGGTGACTTCTGGAAATTATGTGAAGAGCAAGATAGTATCATGCCAATTCTAAAAATCAGTTACCACAACTTGTTGCCAGAAATGAGACAATGTTTTGCTTACTGCTCTTTATATCCCAAGGATTCAGAAATTCCAAAGAATAAGTTGATTCAGTTATGGATAGCGCAGGGTTACCTTGAATGTTCGGCTGAAAAACACCGCATGGACATGGAAGATATTGGTAACCAATTTGTAAAGACGTTTTTGATGAACTCATTCTTTCAAGACGCAGAAAGAGATGAATACGGCGAGATCATTAGATTCAAAATGCATGATTTAATGCATGATCTTGCAATGCTTGTTGCTGGCAATGATTGCTGTTACTTGGATAGTAAAGCGGAAAAGGTTGAAGGTAGTCCCATGCACGTGTCTTTGGAAACTGGGGCCATTCATATATTGGATTCATTGAATGCAAGCAGACTGCGAACTTTGATTTTGCCGGATAACTGCAGTCTTAAAGTGGAGGAAGTGTCTGCTGTTGTTACAAAATTCAAATACTTACGCATCTTGAAGATATCAGCTGGTTGCGAATGGTCTGATTCAACTGGAGAATTGAAGCATTTAAGATATCTTGATTTTCAAGGTTCGATCTTCACACCGTTGCCGATACCAGTTGGGTTGGGAAAATTGTGTTCTTTGCAATTCTTATCAGTCTTGGTCGTGGGAGACAGCCAAAAACCAAACTTTGGCAGCACACTAAATGAATTGAAGGACTTAAACCACTTAAGGGGAAAATTAAGAATTGATAGGCTGGAACGTGTGAGAGACGTGGCTCTGGAATCACAGCATGTAAATTTAAAAGAAAAAAAGTTCCTTCAATCCTTGACTCTGGAATGGTTTTATGTAGACACCCTTAACAGTGACAGTTTGCAATTACTAGAAAACCTTCAGCCTCACCATAATCTAAAGCAATTGAAGGTAGAGCGGTATCCAGGCGTGCTCTTCCCAAGTTGGCTTTCTCTCCTCACAAATGTTGTTGACATCACTCTCCATGGTTTAGTTAATTGTAGCTGTCTCCCACCGTTGGAACGTCTCCCGTCCCTGGAGTCACTTGTGATAGAGTTTCTTCCTAAACTGGAATACATATATCTTTATGAAGATGGTTTTGCATTAACCTTCTTCCCCTCTTTGAAGAGCCTTGAATTAACTTTTTGTGATAAGCTCAGGGGATGGCGGATGGGAAAAGATGATATCAATGATTCACATAATCTCTCTCTACCTCTTTCATTTCCTCATCTTTCTCATCTAGCCGTCTGTTGGTGTCCACAGTTGACTTGCATGCCTACTTTTCCAACAGTCAAGGTTTTAGACTTGAATAATTGCAGTGCAGAGCCATTAATAGTAACATTAAACACAACAGTGTCAACATGTTTGGCTGACTCATCTTCTTCCTTTGCTCCTCTTTCCATGCTCAAAGCTTTGGCGATTTATGATCATATGAATTTACCAAAGGGTTGGATGCAAAATCTTACTTCTCTCGAGTCTCTTCAAATTCAAGTCAGTGAATCACCTGAGAAATTTGAGACAGTGTTTAAGGACTACAACAACTGCCTTCCTTCTCTGCGAAAAATCAACATGGATTGTTGTGAAAGGCTAAAGGCTTTGCCAGATTGGATTTGCAACCTCTCATTGCTTCACCATATCACAATCTCACGCTGCCCAGAATTGGAATTTCTACCTGAAGGAATGAGTCGTCTTACCAACTTAAAAATCTTTGAGGTCAAGGATTGTTTCCTCTTACTTAAAGAATGCCGAACAGAGACAAGTGCTGTTAGTCGCCAAATTGCACACATCCCACGAATTATCCTGAGTGATTCGTGCGGGAGACAAAGGTTCTGATCTGATGCCCTTTTCTATCATAAACATGTTTGTTTTTGTTTTAGTGTAAACGTGTGAAACTCAACTGTGCCTGATTTTTTTTGCTAATAATGTTAATTTTTAATTGTTAAACAATATGGTAGCATGTGTTAAAATTGATATTAACATATTTAATGCTAATAAGTCTTTTTTTTTGTTTTGGCTTTGCACTGGTATTATCAAAAAATATAATTTAAATAAAAAATAAAATACTATATAATTTAATAATTTTTATAAATAAATATTTAATTATTAATCATAAATATTCTATTATATTAATAACATTAAATTAAATAGATGTTTTAAATTAAAAACTAACTATAAAATTTGTATCAAAAGGTGAATTATTTATAACTTAAAATAATATATTTTATTATTTGTATAACATCTTTGTTAAAGGGAAGTATTGTTACTTTATCAATTGATATTTTATCTACATGTTTAAGTTTTTTTTATCATATTTCATTGCACAATTTCAAATATATTTGTATAACATGTTCGGCTGACTCATCTACTTCCGTTGCTCCTCTTTACATGCTCAAAGCATTGACGATTTCCATCAGTCAAGGTTTTAGAATTTGAGAGAGAGTTTAAGGACGACAACAACTGCCTTCCTCCTCTGCGAAAAATCAGCATAGTTTTGTGTGAAAGGCTAAAGGCTTTCCCAGATTGGATTTGCAACCTCTCATCGCTTCAACATATCCAAGTCTCGGATTGCTCAAAATTGGCATTTCTACTTGAAGGAATGAGTCGTCTTACCAACTTAAAGATCTTTGAGGTTATCGATTGTTCCCTCTTAACAAAAGAATGCCTAACAGAGAAAAGTGCTGTTAGTCACCAAATTGCACACATCCCACAAATTATCCTTCATGAATGGTGATCATAAAGGTACTGATGCCTCTTTTTTGTAAGAAAAGGTTTGTTTTTGTTCTAGTGTGACTGTAAACTGCGTAACTTAACAATTATTGTGCATGTTTCCTTTGCTAATAAACAGAAATTATCCTAATAATATTAATTTTCAATTGTTAAAGAATATCTGAGTGTTTTGAAATTGATATTAATCCTCGTATATTTAATGCTAATAAATATTTTTTTTTCTCTGCATTGATATTATTAAAAAATATATAATTTAAATAAAAATTAAAATATTATATAATTTAATAATTTTTATAAATAAATATGTAATTATTAATAATAAATATTCTATTATATTAATAAGATTAAATTAAAGAGCATTTTTTAAAAATTAAAAATTAATTATAAAATTTATATTAGAAGCTCAATTATTTTACGATTTAAAATAATATATTTTGTTATTGGTATAACATCTTTGTGAAGGGAAGTATTGTCACTTTATCAATTGATATTTTGTCTACATGTTTAAGTTTTTTTTATTATACTTTTATTGCATAATTTTAAATATATTTGTTAAGGGATGTATTGTTGTTATATGATTTTAACATAATTCTCTTCCATTTTAATTTTTTATGAAACAAACAACTTACACACCATCTTTTGTTGATACTTGAAAAAAAAATATGAGCTCATTTAAAAATATAATATTTAGAGATAAATAAAAAAAATAGAATTAATAACTATTTTAATATATTATTTTTAATTATTAAATTATCTTTATATTAAACTCACTAATGGAGATATCACTGTTGACTTTTATAAGTTCTAAATTGAGGTATTTAAGTTATTTCTCAGAATTATATGAAAATTTGCATGTTATTAGTAAAAAAAATTAGTATTAAATTTTGACTTTGAATTTAAGAAATCAATTTTACTTAATTGTTCAAAAATTATTATTTTTTACCTTTTATTCAAAGTACAACTACTATTTACAATAGTTTAATGACCTAAGGCATCTATTATAATGTTTTTTTGTCTTAGTCTCTCTTCCTAAGAGGGATAGTTTACAACTACTTTGAATGCCAAAATGCATCACAATTAACCAATTTCAAAAGTAAAAATCTAACCCCAAGACTTATGATCTCACATTTATAGTGTTGTTATTCAAATTGAAGTTTAAACTCATTAACTTGTGTAATAAAAGTTGATAGTAAAAAGATTTAATTATTAAATAACATTAATTTTGATTAAAAAATAAGACCCCAACTATTTACATAACAACACTAAGTTTTTTCGTGAAGATTATAAATTGTTGAAAAATAATGCTATATTCAATGTAAGTCTAGAAAAACACCTCATTTACAAGGTATTGGACATTTTGATATATACATCAGCACATTTAACTCAATCAAACCCAATTTCATTAGGAATCTTCCATATTTCAATCTAATAGCATTTCTACCAAGTCAGGCAACAAAACAAATGCAAAACTCAAGTATTTACAATAATTTAATAAATAAATGGGTAAAAATATATTGTTAATGTGACAACAAAATTAAAATTTGTTTTCATATAAATTTCATCTATCTATTATCCCCCATCACAATTGTCAAGATAAAACCTTGACCAACACCCACAGATGCTCCCATGGCAGCAGCATTCAATGAACTTGCCTTAACTTGAGCATCTTGCTTGCATCAATTGACATTTCGTGTTTTCATGCCAACTCCATCGTAACCCTATCTCTAGTGATTTTCTGTGATAAAACAATTGAAAAGAAATCAAATTTATCAGAGTGCATTATTATACTATAAATTCAATTTTTATAATAAAAAACATAAACAAAAATTGTGCATCAACAAATATCAATTGATTCTATTGAAATAGAGATTCTCAAAATTTATAAACATCAACCAAAGTGTTGTTCTCTAGGTAGGATCAAAAGCAAAGATCAAAACATCACTGTCAAATTCATATTTTATATAAGCCTATTTAGAAATAACGGCTCCTGAATCTCAAAATTATATGCGGTTACACGTAAAAGTTCTCATGGATCAACAATCAAATTCCATGCTAGACGTGAGGACTATAATATGCACCTTACTATCCTTAAATATCAGGTTTCCTCCCAATAGAACATAGTTCCTTGACATAGAACGTATAATGAGGGGGAGCCTAACAATTCAGTTGCTTTATAACTACAGATTTCCATGTCTTATGTAAAATATAACCATATTAATAAGGTAAGATTATCTTTGTTATTATATTAATTAAGTTAATATTTTGTAAATATTATGTAATTATAACTATTATCAATATAAATATATGCTCCATTGTATAGTTAAAACATGGATTCCATTAATGCTTTTTTATTTTTCCTTCTCTCTTAACACATGTAATTATCATAAACTTTTTAAATATGTTATTTTTTAATATTTAAGAATTCAAGAAATAGTATTAAAGAGAACTAAATCAAAGAATAAAAAACATGAAAAAATACAACTTGTCAAGGAAAAGCTCAATAGGCCCCAAGATATGATCTCAAAGTTCAAGATGACATAAAACTCGTTAACGTGAGGCTTCCTAGTTCATCAAATCCATTTTCTCACCGTAACTAACTTTTCCACCCCCATACACTCATCACACACTTTTCTTAATTCCAATTGAGACTTAGATTTAGGTGTATGAGATTGAGAATACTTTCGTAAGACTTCCTTGGCTTAGTCTGCTCAACTGCTTTTGTGTTTTTGAGTTCGAGAACCTTGGTCTAAATTGTGTGTGTTATCAACTCCAAAAGAAACCAATTGTTTGATGGACCATCAGATAAAAAGTTATCCTATAGAAATTTTAACAAAACAAATATGTTGCAAGGTAAATTGTTTAGGATCAATATTTTTGGATTTGCATTATGCATCAAGTTACATCACATCATAGTGCTTTCCCAAATAATATATAGCCCAGTTCTGATCTATCGGCTACTACATGCATCCCATTCCATGAGAACATGCACATTTCCATTTACTATCCAGCCTAGTCAATTTCTATTCTAGTGTTAAAATTATAACACCGTTATTTGTCACCTCTTGCACACCTAAATCGGTACTAATGTATGCTATTATGGAGAGTGAATAGGTAATATCATCATAATCCTTGTCATGGTTGAATACTTACTAACAATGCGAGGAAAAAATCAGAAGCTAAAGAAATAAAAGGTGATCCCAAGACTTATGATCTCACTCTTGTTTTGTACAAGAATCGTAAAGAAATAAGGGAAACGCAATCAACTCTTCGTTAACAAAAATGCTTCATAATTGCCTTTCTTGCCTTCTGCTCCTTATATAATGTGTTTCTATAGCAGTCTTTCCTTTCTTTATCTCTCTCGAGAACTCTTTCTTCATTCTCTGCTTTGTTTTGTGGTTTAAAGATAAGTCAGATGAGTCCATCACTCTTAACACGCTTAAGCAGAAAATGAGTGAGTTTGCAAAGGAAAGGGACGCGGACCAATTTCATAGCCCCGGGAACCTTCCTTCGGCTTTGGGATGCTTCTGTTTTAAAACCCATAAAGAAGAAAAAAAAAATGCTCTTTATTTGTTCTAGTTGCCCCTTTTACGAACATCATTTGTTTATGTTATTTTCATCCAAAAAGAAGTAAAGGTCTCACGTAGAGTCATTTTAATGTTATTGACCCAAAAGAGTAAATTTGTTATCATGATTTATGTAATTGGAACCTTGAATATATTTATTTTTTCAAGTTATCTACTTTAGTTTTTTTAATTGTTCAATCCTAAGGCTTTTCATCTTGGCCAAGGTTCTGACTTTTTGTGATCCCAAAATTATGAACTATTTTTATGGTTATTTTAATGAATGTACGTTAAATATTTTTATTAAACACTTTAAACTGTGGATTGAATTATTTTATAATTTTGAAAAAATAAATATTTTATTTTCAATGAACAAATTTGTTTTAACTTCTGCACAGACGTTAGAAAAATAAAAAAATTATTAACATGTCAAGATAAAAAAATTTCATAAAATTGAAGTGCATTATTTTATATGTTATGTGTTATTTTTTTTTTTTTTATGTACATACTTAAAGGTACGTCTATAAAACAGTGTCCCTGATGAAAATAGACTTTGGAAACTGGAAACAGATTCTGTTTACTTGTGATTGTACAGATATGTGAAGTGGGAGAATTGTCAGAGATCTTTCAGCGGAAGGGTGAGTTTCCAAAGGGACTTTCAGATTGGGAAAAAGGGAAAAGGTTTATCTTGAAGAAGAGCTTTCAGATGTGGTACTTTTACCTTGTTAGGCTCTCTCACATTTGTGGCGTTGATCTTGGCAATGCTGCTTCAAGAAAGGTTGAATTCAATGCTGTAAAATGCCCAATAAAACTTCATGAAGACCCTCCATGCAGTAACAAGGATCAAAGCACTGCTAACCCAACTCCAATTGATAATGCAAAAATTAAGATGCTTCATGATAATCCACTAGTGCATCTCGATAATTTGGTTTTTGTTTTATGGGTTATAGTGGGAAAATAGTACCAATTAAAACTTTGGATATAAATAATTACTTATCATATGCCCCATTGTTATTAGTCTATTGACCTATTAAGTTTAAATTTTTAGTGTTATTTGAAAGTTTTAATATTAAATAGACTACTAAAAAGGCTATTTAAAGAGGTCAAACTTTTAAAAATTTTAAGTCAAACTTAAAAATTTAGTCTATGTCAAATCATAAAATTAGGATCAGACTCTAGTTTTGTGTAGTAAGTCAAGCCTATTTAACCTTAAGCTTAACCTCATTTTCATCCTTATTTGTCTCACACTATATTAATTAAGTTTTTATTTATTTTTTAAATCACATACAATCGTGGATTACATTTGAATATAACTCAAAGTAAACATATAATTTTATTTTCAATTAAAAGGTGACTTATTTTATTAGATTTTTGTAAAATATTTTTGTATGATTTAATTAATTTTTTTCTATTTTTAACATTTGACAATAAATTTTATTTTAATTTTTTATCGTGTAAGTGTAGTTTTTTTTAATTTAAAAAATATTTTAGAGTTTGAAATACATATATACATATATATATATATATAATGTATTAAATTAATTAATAAATTAATTTAAATCAGTACCATTAAGTAAAGATACAATTTTATTTTTAATTAAAATGTGACTCACTTTATTAGATTTTTGTAAAATATTTTCATATAATTTAATTAATATTTTTTTTCTATTTTCAATGTTTGACATGAATTTTTTATTTTTTTTATCGTGTAAGTGTAGTTTTTTTAATTCCAAGTATATTCTAGAGTTTAAAGTACATATTTAAATATATAATATATTAAATTAATTAATAAAATAACTTAAATCAATATCATTTAAATTTAAATATAACTTAAAGTAAAGATACAATTTTATTTTCAAATAAAAGATAAATTAAGAACTTTATTAGAGTTTCACAAAAATATTTTTATATAATTTAATTAATATTATTTTTTCTATTTTTAATATTTGATAATAAATTTTTTCTAATTTTTTATTGTGTAAGTGTAGTTTTTTTAAATTCAAAGTATATTTTAAGATTTAAAGTAAATATTTAAATATATATATATATATATATTAAATCAATTAATAAAATAATTTAAATCAATAAAATTCACATTTGAATAAAAATTAAAGTAAGTATTCAATTTTATTTTCAATTTGAAGGTAAATAAAAAACTTCATTAAATTTTTGCAAAGATATTTTTATTTAATTTTTTTAATTAAATGTCATTCACAACAGTTTTGTTGTTGTCAGTTTTAACTTGATATAACCATGATTCTAATAAAATTTTATGAAATACGATTCAAAGATAATAAGTATGAATCAAATATAATTGTAAAAAATATTATAACATCCTAATCTCAAATTTTCGTATAATGTATATTTTATAGTTTGTAATTTGATATAAAATATGAAATTTGTGTATATAGAGCTTCATGATGGCTGGATAATGAAATTTTTTGTTGCGATATAGTAATTTATACAAATATTTTCATTCTAATGAGTATAATTGGTATAAAAATATTTTAAATGCTATACTAAACATAATTAAAATTCATAATTCAAAAGACTGTACATGTATTCCATAGATCGAGTACACTAATTTACAAACTATTTCCCAAAATACAGGAAGCTTAATATAATATTTACATCTCATAAACTAATTACATCATATAAGCAAAATTACAACTCAGGGCAATCTCAACTCATATACAAACACTGAAGACTGGTCCTATTCATCAACCTCATGCCAACTCTTTATCTCTGCCAAATCTTCTGAATCTAGATCATCGTGCCAGTGATATGCTTGAAGGTCCACCGAGTCGGTCTTCCGAGATTGCCGTGGTCGTGATAGGTGAAAAGATATGTGAAGGCTGTTGGGTTTCGAACAACGCCTCTATGCATATATAGACATAAAGTCTGATGTATTCTACTTCTAGAAAAATAAAAAAGAATACTACAAGAGAAATTCATCTCTATCATAACAAAAATCCTATGTTCATCTTCTATAAGTACAACAAATTTAAAATGATTTACTCTCTGATATTCATTAAATACATAATTTAACCTAAAATACATAGAACTATCTATTAGTCTAATTCTTCCCTGAGACTCCGTCATCCTGATTTTCTGAAATTATTAGTAAGGATGAGCATTTATTTATCCTTTTTCAAGCATTATATCATAAAATCATAAGTTATAGTATAAAGGCAACATATTCATTTTCACACTAAATTCACATCACAAACACATTCACACATACATCATTCATAATTCACTGTCTATTATTCGTTTTCTCATCTTAATACGCATTCCCAGTGCACTGTGATCATAGATATTGATGCCTCCAGCACTTCTTGAGGTCTTACTCAACTAGCTCAACTAGGTAAATAGTTGTCAGTTAGCCCATGCACATAGATACAACATGTACAATAATCGGGCCCCTTAGCAAAAGCATAGTCAGGAGTCTAGTTAGGAAACGAGTGTGAGGTCATGTGACACATTTGTTCTCAGAAAGAGTTTATATACATACGTGAATGTTGCTCACCACCCTATGTTTCCTCCAGATTTTCATTGTCTCCAGACTCTATACCCCTAGTTTATCTCTGTAACTATTCACACTAGATTCAATCCATATCTGACTCTTAGAGTCATT
This sequence comes from Abrus pulchellus subsp. cantoniensis, assembly GCA_024086825.1. NCBI lineage: Eukaryota > Viridiplantae > Streptophyta > Magnoliopsida > Fabales > Fabaceae > Abrus > Abrus pulchellus. The sequence goes on from CM044056.1 coordinate 23,173,999, forward strand.
CTTAGAGTTATCCTTCCTTCCCACTCATAAGATCGTGCTTAGTAAAGTACTTCCAAACTAATTCAAATGCATTTCAATTCATTCCACTCATACACTCTATAATATATTAACATTTGTTAAATCTTTTCAGGTCAATTTCAAACTTAATCATCTCATCTCATTCATATATACTTCATACAATCATATAATAATCATTCAGCAAATTCAATCATTTTTCACATTAAGTACTCATCGTATAATACATATACACATATATTCCAACCACTTAATCCAAACAACCAAATAGTCCAAACAATCAAACAAACATCTTTTTATCCATTTTTCACACAAAAGATATCTTCACCAAATATTCGCATAAATATCCATGTAACCGTGCTCTATGAGCATAAAGTAAATACGATAAATTAAAGCTCTTCTTACCTCGAAGATGAGCTCACAGAGAGATATTGAAAAGGATTGAAGATCAACTATGGAAGTTCTCCTGAATACTAAGAGATATTTATAAGAAACAAAAATAGGAAAATGATCGAAAAAACTCAAGTTTAATCTGAATAAACTTACTTAGAATCACTTAGTTTCAATGTCGAAGCTTGATTATGAAAAGAAATAAGAGTTTTCTGAGGCTTTAATCTAGGTAAAAGAAAGAGAGAGTTCAGAGAAAACTTGAGAGAGAGACGTGAGTATAGTAACAAATGAGATTTTCATGCAGGAAATTTGTTAAATACTCCTTAATCCCGAGTGTTCTTGCTTGAGTGAGGGACATCTTGCTTGAGCAACGGACATCTCCTAAGCGAGATATACAGACAATGGTCTCGCACCCTCTTTTCTGATATGCTTGCTTGAGCGAGCTCCATCTCGCCTGAGTGAGATGGTGTCCAGAGAGCATGTCATTTTTCGTGCGGATCCTCGCCTGAGTGACTTATCTCGCTTGGGCGAGATCTTCAACTCGCCTAAGCGTGATCACTCTCACCTGAGCGAGGTGACAGATGAGCTGCATTTATCTTATCTTACTTAAGCGAGAAGCATCTCACCTGAGCGAGATAGCCCTGCAACTATGTATTTCTGCACGCTCAATCTCGCTTGAGCGAGATTTACCTTGCCTAAGCGAGATCTCCTGCACTAAAGTTTCTCTAAAATCTTTCAAACTCACATCTAAATGCATTCTAATACTACTTAACATTAAATAAAACATAATTATCAAAAATGAGAAGAGGGTGTTACAAATATTATAATTAGTATCATTTAATTTTAAGTTAATGTAATTTTTAGTTAATAGATTTTTTATTAAATGTTATTTACAACAGTCATTTTATATATATATATATATATATATATATATATATATAAATGACTATTGTATAATCTACCTTTATATAGACTTATATATATACTAATGATTTCGTAATTAAACATCGTAAAATAAGGTTTCTGCAACTAAATGTTACGTGTTACCCCTTAATTTTTCCCTTCAAAAGCTAATTCATATTTATATTTTAAAATTGTAGATTATATCAGTAAAACAAAAAAACATTGAGTTAGGGTTTTTTCTTAAAACATGACAAGTATATTGGATCTATTACAAGTAATAAACGGTAAAGTACCGTAATATCATCTTCAAGAGAGCAATTCAAAATGTATTAATTGTTAAGATAAAAATTAATTAAACTTATATACAATAAAATTGATTAATGATTTTCATAAGATTTGAGTATCAATCATAATGTAAAACGATAATGTAAAATATAGTAAGATTTAAATTAAAAAAATTGGGATTAAATTTTATCTATCTCCCTATTTATATTTCAGTAATTCAGTGATAAATATAGCAATTATTCACAATGAATTTGATGCAAAATACAAGAATCATATATCTCAATTTCTTGAAAATATATTTTTAAGATAATTTCTTAAATGTTGATCCCTCAAGCAGCTAACAAATCATTTAGCATTATAATCAGGATTTAAAACAATCAATAACTTGAAATCTATTCCAAGAGTAACCAGTTATTGAGTAATCTCAATCAGATCTGGATCTAAATAATATCTTTCTAGATACAACTCAAATCTGGGTTCAAGAAGTTATCAATTAAAAAGATTCAAGCATTACACATGGATTGAAATCACCAAATCAATAGCAATGAAAAAGAAATAGCTATATTTATATAAATTACTGAGAATACATTAAGTTTTGAAGATTTACATTCAATCCCATACAAATTTTAGCTGCTCATTGCAACTATAATAACAAGAAATGAGATACAAATAGTGTAGAATATCAACACTTGAGTATTCCTACTCTTTCTTTCAGCCCTCCGTCGCTCTTTCTCTCTAAAATAATGAAGATGGAACAATAACCCCCTCAACAGCTCAAAATTTGCGTTTTATATTGGTTTGGATGAAGCTTTTCTTGCTATAGCGACACCTTCTCGCTGTAGCATGACATGAAAATAAAAATTAGGTCATTGTGCTTGACTCTCACTGCAGAGATATAGTTCTCGCTACAGCGATACAAAGAACTCTCGCTACAGCGACTTATTCTCTCTGTAGTGAGAGGAGCGCAAAATTGCTTTCATGAAATTTAGCATTCTCGCCGCAGCAAGGGTAGCTCGCTACAACGAGAAACCTCCAGAAGCTGGCTTTTCGGTAACTTTATGCTTTATATGTCCTTTTTCTTAATTTTTCAAATTTCTTCAACTTTGAGTGATGTCTCTATTCTGATTCCAACTACAAAATATATCCCAAAAAAAATAAAAATCAAAACACTTATATTTGCATTCTTTTCTTAAAATATACAAGTAATTGTAAAAGTTTCAAGTTTAAGAGAAATTCAACCAAAAATTCCAAACACTTAACATGAAAAGTGTTTAAGTCATTACCTAAAATTACCCAATTTATACATTTATCACATTAACAATTAACATCTTTTATATATAAGTTTATAAATACGCTATTCAATTATGTTATACATTAAATATCAAAAATTAAAATATTAACCTAATTATGTTAATTAAAAGTGAAAAACAATAATGACAATAAGAATAGCAACAATTAAAATATATAAACTAGTAATTTCAACATTTATATGTAATAAGTTTTATAAGTGAGTCTGACAAGATTATTGTGTTTAATACAATAGTTTTTTAAAGTAACAATAAAAAATCATTCTTAATATTGAAAAATTATTATATAAAGTTTAAATATTGCCAAGTCATTGCTAAGTGATCGTTACCATTTTGTTTTTTATAATAATTTTTCATCTACAATCACACTAATACCTAACTGTGAAAGTGTTATCAAAATAGATTAAATGACAATGATTTTATCATTTTTTAAGCATTATGTGTTTTGAAAATTATATTTTAGTTGTGGGTAAGAAAATGTTGTTTAAAGCTTCAAACATTAGTTATATATTTTCCTGTATTAAATATAATATCTCTGATTTTTTTTTTTATAAGACACCGGTGTCCTTTTTTTATTAGATACTTTATAGTTTCTATGAAACAGTTATTATGTTTTTCATTTGGCCGAGTTAGTGGGAACTTAAATTTAGACTAAAGAGGAGAAATGGTAATAGATTTAATGGTATTAATTAAGGATAAAATTATTATTATTATATGTTTTAGAAAATTATGAAACTCAACTAACTTAAACTAGTTTTATTAGTTTAGTAATTCAGTTAAATTAAAGGTGCATGAAGAATGGAATAAAGAGAGAAATATAATAACACTTATGAGAGAAATTTGAATTATTTTTTAAAATAACGTGAAGTTTTTTTTCTTGGTATAGTAATCTCATAAAGATCATCTCAAAATTCTCAATCTATTTTGAAGAATTTTAAAAATAAAGCTTCTATTGAGACTTAGATTTGTACTATTCAATTAATTTTAATCAAATATTCTTTTAAAAGATCTTGATCATATGCAGTCATTTAAATTAACAATTAAAATATGTTTATAATACATATAATTTAAATGTACTGAATACTAAATATAAATAACTCTGTTATAATATGGATACATTAACTAGGTGAAATATATTCTATTATTTTTTATGCCTTAAGTTATTTGTCGTTACTTGAAATTTAAACAATAATATATAAGTGAATAGAAATAATAATTTTAAATATAAGAGAAGGTAAATAACTTGTTGAAAAATATAAATCCTAAAAGCTCTCTTGTTCAAAAAATACCAAAAAAATTGGTATATACAAGACACTGATATAATACAGAAACGTGGTCACAATAAATTATTATCTCGGTGCATGTCTAAGTATTTTTCCTATGAATTTGATTAAGTGTAGTGTGAAGCCATTAATTAAAAGCAACACTAAAACACAACAGCCTCATACTAAAGTTTGGCATCGCTGTTCGAAGGAATGACTCCTCATACTAAAATTGAAGATTTTAATTTACCAAAATTTAAAGGTACTGAACAAAACATGCAACACTTATTTACATTACAATCTATCGCATGAAAGTAGTAATAGATCACAATATCAAATTAATCTAAGCTATAAACCCAGAAGATGAACTATATCATTAATGTATAAAAGTAAAGGCAAGAATAGTTGTTACCAAAAGTAGGGCATATGAATGAGAAAATACTCAATATTTTGTACTCGGCTACATAGCCGAATTTGGCAACTCGGTCTACCATTTTTCCATTTGGTCTAAACAATATGACCTTAAGTTCAGAAAAACCACCTTAAGATAAGCTTTGGTTAAATAATAATATATAAACTCTACTTTAATAAAATTTAAGAACATGACAAGCGTACTAAAACAAAACTATCAAATAAAATCGTTGTAAATTGATGCATTTTAAAATATTATGTTTACAAAAATGAAGTCACTTTGATTTTTATTGAAAGTGAGAAAAATTTAAAAAAAAATTCTGATGTCTTAGAAATAAATGACTATCATTTGTTAATAAGAAAGAAACTATTTTATTAATTGATTAGTATTTGAATCTAGAAAATTAGATTTATATTAGCTTTGTATAAATAGTTATTTTTAAAGATAAAGGTCGTGGGTCAAAAAGATTTTTAAAAAAACGCTACTATAATATAGTTATATTACGTTTGAAACATGGGTGAAAGTTGAAAAACGCGTATTAGCTTATTTTATATCATTCGTTTCATTTTTTGGCTTTTGTGGATGTCTCCTAATTCCTGGGTCCATATACCACTTGTTCCTGGAAGTGAGAACACCCTTAGTCTTCGGACTCCGGAATGAGTTGTAGAGCAGTCTTCGGTCTTCTTGTCTTGGAAGTATTCGGTCTGTCCGAGGTGTGATCAATTGATGGTGAGGAGGGTACCTGCAAAGGCACTCCGATGGTAAAGTAAGTATTCGGTCTTACGTAAGCGAGATTACTATATTTAGTAAGAATGACATCAGAATCAGTAATGTACTGTGTACTTCCCTTTTTATAGCCACTGTTTTGGGCTGATGGGCCTGGATAACTTAGGCCTTATTGATTATCCTCTTGATTAAGTATAATCCTTGTTATTACTTCAGATTAGTGCATATTAATTATTTAATGCACGTGGTAAATAGTGACCATTCGGTGCCGAGACCTGAGAACCTTAAGGAAAATCTGGTTTGGAGGGTACTCGGTACCGAGTACCTCTCAGGTACTCGGTACCGGGTACCCTAAATGGTACACTAGCCCTCGAAGCCTCAAAAATTGTATAAATTTTAAAGAGGCTTATTATCCAGAACTCGGTCTTGGCGCTTTGAGCGGGAAAGATGATTTTGGCGGGAAGCTGGTGGTGCTTTTAGGGTTTTATTTTTACTGTTCATCAAGATCTGGCAGTTTACTCTCTTGATAACCGTTGATCTATTGATGATCTTAACGGCTGAAGTTGGGCGCGACTCTTCATTTACCCGAAGCCCTTCGCTCTATAAAAGGGGAGTGTGGTCCCTGCTTGTTTCTACCTTTTGCTCTGTACCGAAGTGTTATAATTTCCTTGTGCGCCAAGCTCTCTGTCTTTGAAACCGAGTTCTTCTCAAAGTAAATTTAAGGTATAATTCTCTTAGCCGAAATGGTGAATTCAATGGAATGGGAAGATTCGCTGTCAAATAGGGCCGACGACCAGGATAGGGCCGAGTCTGTTAGAATAGTAGTGGACGAGGCCGAGGAGCCCATTAGAACTGTAGGCGAATCTAATGAACCTGCCGAATCCTCTGCCTCCGCCGAAGGGATGGTACCCATCGTCAGTCCAATCAGGGAGAGGCCGACATGTCCACCATGTACAATTCCGGGATATGAATGGGTGGACGGAGAGGTGGTATCCTACTTCTCCAATTATCAAAGGAATGCCGACCTGAAGCGGTTCTTAAGACTGACTAGGATTTGCCTATTTGAAAACGAAGATCCTTATCCTATGGAGGTCGAATGCCGAGGGGATGGCGCGCCGAATCCTGACCTAGTCTGCCTAGGCGCGGAGTTCGGCTTGGACAGGGGATTTTACGTTTATGATTGCATTTTTAAGGAGTTAGGAGTAGTTTTTCCCTTAGATGATTTTCAAATGGGGGTTTTACGTGTATTAAACGTAGCCCCTACCCAACTTCATCCGAATGGGTGGGCAGCAATGCAAGCCTTTAGGATTCTTTGTAAATTCCATTATATAGAACCAACCACAAACCTTTTTCTTCATTTTTTTAGTACACGTCCTTCGGACAAGGCTCGGTGGATTTCTTTGTTCCGCCAGCCTGATTTTCCTATTTTTAAACCCTACACGTCCTCCTTCAAAGGTTTTAAGACCGGGTTTTTTAAGGTCTTCATTCATCCCGAAGGGGGGAAGAATTATTTTTACGACCGAGAAGGGACTCCTCTGTTCCCTTTTCATTGGACTCGGGTACCTCGTCGATATGACGTGGTGCCCGAGGATATCTTGACGATCGAGGAGCCGTCGGCTCTTGATATAAAGACCCTTCCTCGGGAAATTCTGCCCGAGGATCGGTCTCTTGCTCAAGTCCCCAAATCCTCGGATGGACTTGAATGGTAGGTAATTTTCCTAAGTACATTTTTCTAAGATATCTTGAATTGATTTGACTTTTCTTTTTGATGCAGCTCTTATGGCACACCTCGGCTCCGGAATGGGCTACCGTCAGGCTTTAAAGCAAAGAATGCCGGAGGGGATGACGGTTGATCAACATCGTCATCCCAAGGTGGATCGTTTGGCCGAGAGGGCCACTGCTCGATCTCCTCCCCGAGATCAGAGTCAAGCTGAAGGGGACCTTCGAAAAAGGAAGAACAAGGGCAAGGCAAAGGCCGCTGAATCGAGGCCGAAGAAAAAGCAGGCACGTGCCCAACCTGCTACCGGATCGGGAGAGACTTCTCGGGGGGTAACCATTCCTCCCGAGGTTATGTCCGAGAGGTTCTTTGCTGAAGGAGTGAATCCCTCCCGACTACTCCCACCTCGTCTTCTTTCAGAATCAGGAAAGAAGATAGTAAATGAACAAGATAAGGGGGCGAGGTGGGATTGGTTCTGCGAGTTCTTCTCCCGAGCCGGGATCATGGCTCGATCTTTGGCGCTTGAGCCTATGCTTGAGCTCGAGAAGGTGAAAGAAGAATTGGCCAAGTGCCAAGAGGTACAGCTGAACCTCTCCGAGACCAACAAAGCACTGGAAACCGAAGTGGATCAGCTTAAAGAACATCTTTGTATCCGAGATACTCGTGTTGAGGAGATGGAGAACAAGCTGAAAACTGCTGAGGCCGACAGGAAGTCTAAGGGTCTGGAGTTAGCTGATGCCTTGGCACGGGAGAGGAGGACTAAGGAGCGGTGTGAGGCCGAAATGAAGGCCTTGGAAATTAAAAGTAACGATCTGATCTATGCCGAGCATGAAGCAGGTTTCTACCATCTCGTCCGTGAGCTAGACGATTCGGGAAATTCCTTCAAGCTTCCAATTCGATACAGCAAGGGATTTTTTCCAAGGAAAATTCCTTCGCTATGATGAGGTAGCCGAGGACCTTGAGCCGGATCTCCTTGCTCCTCGCCAAGTGGAATCGGGTGAAGCCGAGGACACTGGTGCTCCTGAAACTTCTCTTCCCGCCGACGCCCCCGAAGAGTCCCCAAATGTTAATATTGTTGATTAATAAATGTATTTTGCTTTTCTTTTGTTATTTCAATATCAATAAATGAAGTATTCATGGAACTCTGTGTTTGACCTTTAATTTTCTGTAGTCGCTCGAAATACCTTGTAAATTTGAATAACTTGGATAAATTAAATTCAACCTTGGCCGAGATGTAACCCGGGAGGGAATCGTTTAAATAAATTGAATTCAACCTTAACCGAGATGTGACTCGATAGGGAATAACGGATAATTTAAATTCAACCTTGGCCGAGATGTGACTCGGGAGGGAATCGCTTTAAATAAATTGAATTCAACCTTAACCGAGATGTGACTCGATAGGGAATAACGGATAATTTAAATTCAACCTTGGCCGAGATGTGACTCGGGAGGGAATCGCTTTAAATAAATGAATTCAACCTTAACCGAGATGTGACTCGGGAGGGAATAATTTGGATAATTTTTAAATTCAACCTTGGCCGAGATGTGACTCGGGAGGGAATCGCTTAAATAATATGAATTCAACCTTAGCCGAGATGTGACTCGGGAGGGAATAACGGATAAATTAAATTCAACCTTGGCCGAGATGTAACTCGGGAGGGAATTGTTTAAATAATATGAATTCAACCTTAGCCGAGATGTGACTCGGGAGGGAATAACGGATAAATTAAATTCAACCTTGGCCGAGATGTAACTCGGGAGGGAATTGTTTAAATAATTTGAATTCAACCTTAACCGAGATGTGACTCGGGAGGGAATAACTTTAACAGACCGAATAAATAGTTGTCTTGAATCAGAGGAATTTCATTAAAATAGTGCCTCATTAAAAACCTTCTTGGGAAAACCCCTTTTCACGTTTTTATAAGGGGAGAAAACCCAAGCGAGGAAAAGAGTGCACTTGAATTTACATTTACATTCATATAATCAACTGTAGTATCGTTTGAGATGAGAGATGTTCCATGTTCTCGGAATTGGATCTCCTTCCAATGTTTCTAAGCGGTATGAGCCATTCTTCAAGTTTTCCCTTATTCTGAAGGGTCCGTCCCAGTTGGCCGAGAATTTACCATGTCTCTTATCTCGTCTAGCTTCTCCAGTTGCTCGCCAAACGAGGTCTCCTTGAATGAAATGCCGAGGCCGAATGCCCGAGTTAAATTTCTTTGTCATTATTCGTCTGCTTGCTTCGTTCATTATGGCTGCATGATCCCGGGTCTCTTCGATGGTATCAAGGCTGATTGACAAAGCTTCCGAATTATCTTCTTCATTAAATTGCTGCCTTCTAAGGGATAGCTCTCCGATTTCGACAGGTACCATGGCCTCGGCACCATATGTTAGCCGAAATGGTGTTTCCTTAGTTGAGGATTGAGGGGTACACCGATATCCCCAAAGGATCTCAGGGAGTTTTTCAGCCCATTCACCTTTTGCTGAGCCTAGACGTCGTCTAAGTTCCCTGAGAATAACCTTGTTAGCGGCTTCGGCTTGGCCGTTAGCTTGGGGATGTTCGACTGACGCTAGTCGATGCTTGATATGTAACCCTTCTAGGAACTCGTTAAAGCGTCGATCCGTAAATTGGAGGCCATTATCGGTGACTATGGCATGGGGGATGCCGAAACGGGTAATGATATTTTTCCATGTGAACTTCTGAACATTATTAGCCGTTATAGTTGCAAGGGGTTCGGCTTCGATCCATTTGGTGAAGTAATCAATTGCAACGATTAAGAACTTACATTGCCCCTTTGCTATGGGGAAGGGTCCGAGCAGATCCATCCCCCAAATGGCAAAGGGCCAAGGTGTGACAACCGAATGGAGGTTTTCAGCTGGTTGATGGATCAAGGGACCATGTTGTTGGCAGGGTATGCATTTCTTCACAAATTGATCTGCATCTTGGAGGAGTGTCGGCCAATAATATCCGGCCCTAATAATCTTCAGAGCTGTTGTTCGTCCGCCGGAATGTGTACCACATATTCCTTCATGTATTTCTTTTAATACATATTCGGCCTGATCCTTGCCGAGACATTTGAGTAAAGGGGTGGAGATTCCCCTTTTATATAGCTCTTGGCCAATCATGGTATACTTCGCAGATTGAGTTCTTATCTTTTTTGCCTTATCCGGGTCTGTAGGAAGCTCATTATCACTGAGATATTGGATGATATCTTTTCTCCAATCGGCCGGATTATCTATGAAAAAACACTCTTTCTTCAATATACTTGGCTCGGCTATTTCTCGCTGGATGATACTACGAAGTTGTCCAGGCCGACGAGTGCTTGCTAGCTTAGCTAGTCGATCGGCCTCTTCATTAGAAGATCTCGGTGTGTGCTGGACTGCTATTTCATCAAAGGTTGTACACAATTTCTGGTATTCCTGGAAGTAACATAGCAGTGTATTATCCTTGATTTGATAATTCCCTGAAATTTGGGAAGTTATCACCTGAGAGTCACTGAGACAGGTTATTCTCTTAATCCCTATTTCTTGGGCCAAACGAAGTCCGGCCAGCAGTGCTTCATATTCAGCTTGATTGTTGGAGGTCTTGAAGCCGAAACGTAGTGATTGTTCCAAGGTGACCCCATTTGGTCCTTTTAGGACGATTCCGGCTCCACTTCCATGTTGATTTGATGATCCATCTACGTATAAAGTCCATTGATCAGTATTCGTCTTTTGGTCCGGATGCAACTCATTAATGAATTCGACCAAATTTTGATTTTTGATAGCGCCCCTTGCTTCAAAACGTATGTCAAATTGAGATAATTCAACCGCCCATGCCATCATTCTTCCTGCCAGCTCAGGTTTTCTCAGCATTTTACCGATTGGGCAATCGGTTCTGACGACAATTCGGTATCCTTGAAAGTAATGTCGAAGACGCCGAGATGTATGCACCAAGGCCAAAACTGCCTTCTCAATTATTTGATACCTAGTCTCTGCACCGAGTAGTGTACGACTGGTAAAATATAGGAGGATGGGGTCAGGAGTTTCTTGCATTAATACCGAGCTGATGGCCATTGGTGATACTGCAAGATAAACAATGATATCTTCTTGACCAATTGGTTTAGATAGGACTGGCGGTGTTGCTAGTATAGACTTGAAATGTTGAAAAGCCTTCTCACATTCGTCGGTCCATTGGAATTTCTGTGCTCTTTTTAGTAATGTAGTGAATGGACGAGCTATTTCGGCTAATTTAGGTAGAAACCGAGATAGGGCTGCCATTCGTCCTACTAATCTTTGGACTTCTTTGGTAGAGCTCGGGCTTTTCATACTTATTACGGCCTGACACTTGTCTGGATTGGCCTGGATTCCTCTTTCTGATAACATAAAGCCAAGGAACTTTCCCCCCGATACACCGAAAACGCATTTTCTCGGATTAAACACGAGGTTATACTGCGTGCTTCGGCAAATACCTCGGCAAGGTGTGCTTGGTGTTCTTGAATGGAGGCGGATTTTATCACCATGTCATCAACATAAACTTCCATACATCTACCAATCTGTTTACTGAATATTTTATCCATTAAGCGTTGGTATGTAGCTCCAGCATTTTTTAAACCGAACGACATCACTTTATAGCAGTAATTTGCAGATTCCGTAATGAAGGCTGTTTTTTCTTCATCTGGCCGATACATCCGAATTTGATTATATCCGGAGTACGTGTCCAGAAAGCTCAAGAACTTATTTCCTGCTGCTCCGTCAACCAATTTGTCAATGTTTGGTAAAGGATAGGCATCTTTTGGGCAAGCTTTATTTAAATCCGTGAAGTCCGTGCACATTCGCCATTTTCCATTTGCTTTCTTTACCATGACTACATTTGCTAGCCAGGTAGAGTACGTCACTTCTCGGATAAAATTTGCTTTCAATAATTTGCCGGTCTCCTCTTTAATTGCCTTGGCTCTTTCTCCCCCGACTTTTCTCTTCTTTTGTGCTATCGGGCGAGAATTTTTGTATACAGATAGGTGATGGCACATAAAACTCGGATTAATGCCTGGCATGTCGGCAGCGGTCCATGCAAAGAGTTCTTTATTTTTCCACAGAACTTCTTGGATGATATCTTGTTCAGGATCAGTTAAACCGATGCCGAGGTATGTGTCCTGTCCTTGAAGGACGCCTAGCTGTATTGATTTCTTTCCTTCATTTGGTTCTACTCGGGGGCCTTCATCGATCCTAGGATCAAGCTCTATATCTTTCATATCATTGTTGAGTTCAGGGGATACTATATTCACGTCCCCCCGAGGTGTCGGTCTGACCCGAAGACTTGCAAAGTAACATTCTCGGGCAGTTTTTTGATCGGCATGAATAGTTACAATCCGACCTTGGTCTGATGGAAACTTCATAGCCAAATGTGGAGTCGAAACTATGGCCTTTAATTTGTTGAGAGAAGGGCGTCCGAGGAGTATGTTGTAGGAAGTGTTGGCTTCCACCACCAGGTAAGTTATTTTGATGCATTTCCCTTCTCGTTCAGACCCGAACAAAGTGTACAAGTCAATGCATCCTCGTGTTTCGACTCTCTCCCCTGCAAACCCGACCAGAGGTTCATGGTATTCTCTGAGTTCTTCCTCTGGTATGCCCATTTGTTGGAAAGTTTTCCAATACAAAATGTCGGCAGAACTACCTTGGTCTATCAATGTTTTCTTGACTGTACAATTATTAATATCTACACTTATGACCATAGGATCATCTTGTACGGGATCTACCCCTTGAAAATCCTGGTCAGTAAATGTGATTGGGGGGATGCGGACCCGACTACCTAAAGAGATGTGATTTACTGATCTCACATTTCTTAGGTGTCGTCTTCTAGCCGAGTTGGTGGCGCCTCCACCTGCAAAGCCACCGGCTATTGTATTAATAATTCGGCGAGGTTGGTTCTCTCGGTTCGTATGGCCGCCTTTGAGGTTCTCTAGACCTACTTCTTTGTCTTTCATGTCTGGGACCTCGATGATTATCTCCTCTGGAAGAAGGATGGGCCACGAAATTATGGAGATGACCGGCTTTAATTAAATCCTCAATCCGATCTTTGAGTGCTGCACATTCTTCAGTGTTATGACCCCTGTTTCGGTGATATTTACATACTTTCGTCTGTCGGCTACGGGAGGGGTATTTGCTCTTCTTGGCATGGTGATTATTTCTGTGTTAAGTGCTTGGTCTAGCACCTTTGCCTGTTAGTATTTAAGGGAGTGTAACTTGTATACCGAGGTCCTCTCGTTGACCTGTCAATAACAAGTCCTTTTTCCTTTTCTTTATTTTTTAGGTTATTTCTTTCACTCTCTCTTGGTGGAGCCTTGATCATTTCTCATCCGGCTTCGGTATTCGGCTAGTTCTTCCATCTCGCATGTATTTGGTTGCCGGACCACGAGTTCATCTAAGTCCGACGGAGGCTTTTGCAGATGCTATTAACGAAGGGTCCTGGCCTAAGGGCTATGGAGAGGTGATGCATAGCCACAGCTGGCTCAAGATTTCGAATGGAGAGGGCAACTTTACCAAATCTGTCCATGAATGCCCGAAGAGTTTCTCCTCTTTCTTGACGAATATTCACCAATGCTATAGAGGTCAACTGATGTGGCCGACTTGTAGCAAATTGAAGCTTAAAGCGTGTGACAAGAGTTGTGAATGAATCAACCGAAGAGGGGGGAAGTCGGGTGAACCAACTTAGTGCGGTCCCCCGAGAGATGTCGGAAATAGTCTGCACATGAGTGCATCCTCGTCAGTGTAGAGACCAACTTGCGTCGAAAAAATGTCTACATGTTCTTCGGGATCAGTCGTGCCATCGTACTTCTCTAACACTAGACCTTTCCAGGCCTCGGGCAGTCTTGCCTCCATGATAGAGCCGATGAAGGGATTTCGGCGGACACTGTCGATTCGGATCTTGGTGGTGGGGCTTTTGTTTTTGTAGCTTGCAGAGCAGAGGAATCCCCTTGTTCTTGAGAAATCGGAGCTGTATGAGTTGGTATGTACGATCTGATCTCACTTCTCAGATTAGCATTCTCTCTCTTTAATGCCGATAACTCCAGTGCATCTCTCTCTCTTTGTTTCTGCAGCTCAGTTATTTCGGCTTTCATTTGCCTCATGACAGAAGAGAGGTCTTCCTGGCTCATCCTTTCTACTACCACTTCGGGTTGTTGGTTGGGGGTAGTATCACCGTCATACATTTCTCTCGCCCTGATAGGTCCTTCTTGTTGACTTCTTGTTAGCACCATAATATCTTTACTGTTGGTTGAATCGGGCCCCACGGTGGGCGCCAAAATGTTCCTGGAAGTGAGAACACCCTTAGTCTTCGGACTCCGGAATGAGTTGTAGAGCAGTCTTCGGTCTTCTTGTCTTGGAAGTATTCGGTCTGTCCGAGGTGTGATCAATTGATGGTGAGGAGGGTACCTGCAAAGGCACTCCGATGGTAAAGTAAGTATTCGGTCTTACGTAAGCGAGATTACTATATTTAGTAAGAATGACATCAGAATCAGTAATGTACTGTGTACTTCCCTTTTTATAGCCACTGTTTTGGGCTGATGGGCCTGGATAACTTAGGCCTTATTGATTATCCTCTTGATTAAGTATAATCCTTGTTATTACTTCAGATTAGTGCATATTAATTATTTAATGCACGTGGTAAATAGTGACCATTCGGTGCCGAGACCTGAGAACCTTAAGGAAAATCTGGTTTGGAGGGTACTCGGTACCGAGTACCTCTCAGGTACTCGGTACCGGGTACCCTAAATGGTACCTGACTAGGATTTGCCTATTTGAAAACGAAGATCCTTATCCTATGGAGGTCGAATGCTGCCGAGAGGATGGCGCGCCGAATCCTGACCTAGTCTGCCTAGGCGCGGAGTTCGGCTTGGACAGGGAACTTAGACGACGTCTAGGCTCAGCAAAAGGTGAATGGGCTGAAAAACTCCCTGAGATCCTTTGGGGATATCGGTGTACCCCTCAATCCTCAACTAAGGAAACACCATTTCGGCTAAGAGAATTATACCTTAAATTTACTTTGAGAAGAACTCGGTTTCAAAGACAGAGAGCTTGGCGCACAAGGAAATTATAACACTTCGGTACAGAGCAAAAGGTAGAAACAAGCAGGGACCACACTCCCCTTTTATAGAGCAAAGTTCTTCAGATTAGTGCTTTTAGGGTCAGACCGACACCTCGGGGGGACGTGAATATAGTATCCCCTGAACTCAACAATGATATGAAAAACGCTACTATAATATAGTTATATTACGTTTGAAACATGGGTGAAAGTTGAAAAACGCGTATTAGCTTATTTTATATCATTCGTTTCTTTTTTTGGCTTTTGTGGATGTCTCCTAATTCCTGGGTCCATATACCACTCTTCTAACGCTGTTTCTTAATCGTTTTCAAACCACTTTTTCTTGTTTACATATTCAACTAACAATGTGAAAGGAAAGGTCAATTTTATAAATTATTTTAATTTAAAATAATGACATGATTACATGCATAAGAATAAAGAAAGAAAAAAAAAAGATAAAGTTATACTTTAGTTTTTCTTTACCAAACGCGTGAACCAAAAGTGGCCTACTTTACAATATTCATTTCATTATATAGATTTGTGCTCTTTTACTCCCTGTTTTTACACATTAATTGCATTCCTCTCTTTGAATATCAATAACAACAACCCTTCTTCATCGTTCTCTTTCACTGATGGCTAAGTTTGAGTCAGTTCCATTTGCTGTTGCTTCAAACCTCGTTCACAGGTTAGCTTCTGCAGATTTTCTTGGATTTTAACAGAATTTAGCCTATATTTCCATTCTTACTCTGAGTTGTGTTAAGTTTAAGTGCGTTTTATTTAGCGTATATGTATAGTCTAATTTTCATATAAATGTCCTAATTTTTTAAAATATTTTTGTATTTTACTTTACTCTTTAAATATGGTAAAGTTATAAGTCATTTACATCTTGTACGATTTCATCCAATGTGGAAACTTTTTTAGTTTTGTTTCATTATTGGCGGCCGAGACAATAATGACTTTAATATTTTAATAAATTAATCAAAATAAATATTGAATTGAATAAAATTACATTATTCATTGTTTACAAAATATCGATTATATTTATTAATTACTATCACAAATTAATCATGATAGTCAAAATATAATTTGACAAAGTTTACAAAATAAATTAGTTAAATATATAAAGAAAAATTAATTTGTTAGTCTTTATAATTTTCTTTATTAAGTTGATGCAAAATTTAAATGTTCGAAAGATAAATTAATGTAAAAGATGTCACCAATAATAATATGATCTAAAGAAAAAATATTTTTGAAAGATATGTATAGTAAATGAAAATATATATAAAAAATAAATTATCAAATTATGTAAAAATACTATGTTTTGTTATTGATACATAATGGTGTAAGGATAAAATTACAAAAACTTAAAAGGATAAGGACTTAATTAAAAGTTTTAAAATATAAGAATTTAATAAAAAAATTATAAGAACTATGAGATTAATTTAATTAATATAAAATATAATGTTTTCGTAATTAGTTAAGTATTTGACAAATTTTAATGTAATTTGTCAATTAAATATTTTATTTAACTCAATTAATTAAGCACAATAATTTGATAATATGATATTTAACTCAATTAAATATCATTTAGTATATCTCACATAATCACTAAAATAATAGACAAGTCTTTACTACAATTACCAAATTTAACACCCTGAATAATTGGTTGTGTAAACGAAAACTTAGGCTATGTTTAATATAATATTATGGTAGGAGAGTTTTAAAGCGATACTAAATATTATTGGTAAAATATTTTCTTAGATAAAATATTACAATTTATTCTTAAAAAAATTAAATAATATCAGGTATATGAAATAATATCTATAGGTAACATTTTAAAATGCATTTTAATAATATCTAATAATAAATTTTTCATGAGTGTAAATTTTTTAAGACCGTTTTTAAGAAAATTTTCAAATGACTGTACTTTTAAAATTTGGTTCTATTTTCTATTATGCTAGGTGTTTTTATTATATTAATTATTTATTTTAATTCATTATTAAATTAATTTTTGAAAAATTTATAATTCAATTTTAATTGACATTTATTTATTTACCTGATATAATAAAATATTTCTTAAAAGTAAATATAATGTTTAACTTTTAAAAATTTAAAAATTTGTT
Organism: Abrus pulchellus subsp. cantoniensis; assembly: GCA_024086825.1. Lineage (NCBI taxonomy): Eukaryota > Viridiplantae > Streptophyta > Magnoliopsida > Fabales > Fabaceae > Abrus > Abrus pulchellus. The sequence goes on from CM044056.1 coordinate 23,191,195, forward strand.
AAATTTCAAATTGTTGTATAATATATATTTATAATTAATTAGTAAAAATTATTTTAATTTAATAATACCATGCAATATACAGAAAAATTAGTTGTAATATTATGGTGTGTCAATTAATATTTAAATCTGAAAGAGAAAGTTTTTAATACGATACCTATTAATATTTAGTGTCATGAGTTTATATAGCTCTGAAGTTCAGTCCCACGAATTTAGTTACAATTCAGGCAAAATAAAAACCCAAAGAGACTAAGAATGATACCAATAAAGTGCGTAACAATTTAAAATTGACAAATATACTTTCATTGTTTGAAATTATTGGTTCCGTTATTATTTATTTTAATTAGATTCAAACATTTGTATTATATATATACACGTTATTCTTTGACATAATTTCATTTTTAACTAACCATAGTATTCATATTTTGTACAGATTATTTAGATTTTTCAAATTCTTTTTTTACATATAAATATTTAAAATATTAAATGATATTACAGTAATTTAACATTCGTAAAAACAAAAATATATAGAAACAAGAATAAATTGTATTAACTAGACAAAGTAATAGATATTATAATTTAGATAAATTATAGAAATTAAAATATTAAAATATTTAAAAATCATAAAAGATATTTAAAATAACTGGTTTTAAAGTTTGATAGATTGAATTAGAGCTGTTTAATAAATAAATTTTTAAGTGTATTTTTACTTTGATTTTCAACTAAATAAATTCTCTTTTTCTATTATATCCTAAAGTAAGACCCATAATCTAATTAGTACTATATTTGTAAATTTTTATTTTAGAATTAGTCTTTTAAGAATTTAGTGCCACCACATTTTTTTAGTCGCCTAAAAATGTGAAATAAAAGAATAAATTTATTTGTATTTTATATGTTTTCAAGGTTATATGTTTTTACACACTGCATTACTCTCATTCAATATTAGTATCAAGTATCAACCCTTCATCATTCTCTTTCACTGATGGCTGAGTTTGAGTCAGTGCCATTTGCTGTTGCATCAAATCTTATTCACAGGTTAGCTTCCCCAGATTTTCTTGAATTTGGACAAGAGTATGGTGTGATGGAAGAGTTAGAAGAGCTTAAGAACACTATTGAATCCATCAATGATAAGCTTCTTGACGCCGACGATAAACAAGATCAAAACGGTGGTGTGCGAGTTTGGATCAGAAAGTTCAAAAAAGTACTTCATCATGCAGATGACTTTTTAGATGACCTTGCTATCGAATTCAGAAGAGACAAATTGGGTGCAGCAAAAGGAAAAGAAGTAAACAAGGTACTTCTTTCCATTTCATCATCAAATCAAATTCCTTTATACAATGAAGTGCCTGACAAAATTAAAGAAATACGAGAAAGTTTTAATGATGTAGTAAAAGAAATGAAGGATTTGAATTTAAGCCCAAGATCAGGGGTAGTCAAGCAGACTAACCTTGAATGGAGGGAAACATGTTCTTTTGTGTTAGAATCAGATATCATTGGAAGAGATGACAATAAAAAAGAGATTATTAGTCTGTTGAGACAATCACATGAAAAGGAAAGAGTTTCTGTGATTGCTATTGTTGGCATTGGTGGTTTAGGGAAGACAGCTCTTGCACAGTTGGTGTATAATGACTTGGAAGTGAAGAATTTTTTTGAAATGCAAATGTGGGTGTGTGTCTCTGATAACTTTGATGTGAAAACTATTCTGAAGAAAATATTAGAATCAATCACTGGTGACCAAGTTGAAGACAAGTTATCGTTAGGCAACTTGCAAAGAAAACTCCACCAAAAAATAAGTGGTAAGAAATATTTGTTGGTCCTGGATGACATTTGGAATGAGAGTTATGACAAATGGGCTGAATTGAGAAAGTACTTGATGTGTGGCGCTCAAGATAGCAAGATTTTAGTAACAACTCGAAGTGATAATGTAGCAAAGGCAATGACTGCTGGTACTTCCTATCCTTTGAAAGGTTTGACTGACGAAGAATCGTGGAGTTTGTTGAAGAACATTGCATTTGAGGATGATTCCAAAGAAGTGAATCAAACTCTAGAATCAATGGGGAAAGAAATAGCCAGAAAATGTAAAGGGGTTCCACTGGCGGTCAAAACGCTGGGAGGCCTGTTACGAGGACAAACTGAAGAAAGTGAATGGAAGAATGTTTTACGTGATGACTTCTGGAAATTATGTGAAGAGCAAGATAGTATCATGCCAATTCTAAAACTCAGTTACCACAACTTGTCTCCAGAAATGAGACAATGTTTTGCTTACTGCTCTTTATATCCCAAGGATTCAAGAATTCCAAAGAATGAGTTGATTCCGTTATGGATTGCACAGGGTTATCTTGAATGTTCAGCTGTAAAACACCGCATGGACATGGAAGATGTTGGTAACCAATTTGTAAAGATTTTTTTGATGAACTCATTTTTTCAAGATGCTGAGAGTGATCAATATTGTGAGATCATTAGTTTCAAGATGCATGATTTAGTGCATGATCTTGCAATGCTTGTTGCTGGCAATGATTGCTGTTACATGGATAGTAAGGAGGAAAAGGTTGAAGGTAGTCCCATGCACGTGTCTTTGGAAACTGGGGCCATTCATATATTGGATTCATTGAATGCAAGCAGACTGCGAACTTTGATTTTGCCGGAGACGTGCAGTCTTGAAGAGGAGGAAGTGTCTGCTGTTGTTATAAAATTCAAATACTTACGCGCCTTGAGGATATCATATCTTTGCAAATGGTCTGATTCAATTGGAGAATTGAAGCATTTAAGATATCTTGATATTAATGGTTTGCAATACCCATGGATTAAGATACCAGTTGGGTTGGGAAAACTGTGCTCTTTGCAATTCTTACCAGTCCTGTTCGTGGGAGATAGCGAAGAAACAAACTGTTGCAGCACACTAAATGAATTGAAGGATTTAAACCACTTAAGGGGAGAATTAACAATTGATTATCTGAGTAATGTGAGAGACGTGGCTCTGGAATCACAGGATGTAAATTTAAAAGAAAAGAAGTTCCTTCAATCCTTGACTCTGACATGGTTGGATGAAGACGTTAACAGTGACAGCTTACAATTACTAGAAAACCTTCAGCCCCACCATAATCTCAAGCGATTGGAGGTGAATTGGTATCCAGGCGTGCTTTTCCCAAGTTGGCTTTCTCTCCTCACAAATGTTGTTGACATCACTCTCGTTGGGTTAGTTAATTGTCGCTGTCTCCCACCGTTGGAACGTTTACCGTTCCTGAAGTCACTTAAGATAGATTTTCTTCGTGAATTGGAATACATAGATCTTGATGAAGATGGTTTTGCAGTAACCTGCTTCCCATCTTTGAAGAGCCTTGTATTAACAAGTTGTGATAAGCTCAGGGGATGGCGGAGGGGGAGAGATGATATCAATGATTCACATAATCTCTCTCTACCTCTTTCATTTCCTCATCTTTCTCGTCTAGTCGTTTCTTTCTGTCCACAGTTGACTTGCATGCCTACTTTTCCAAAAGTCAAGGTTTTAGCCTTGAATGACTGCAGTGCAGAGCCATTAAGAGTAACATTAAAAGCAACAGTGTCAACATGTTCGGCTGACTCATCTTCTTCCGTTGCTCCTCTTTCCAAGCTCAAAGAATTGACCATTTCTGATCATATAAATTTACCAAAGGGTTGGATGCAAAATCTGACTTCTCTCGAGTCTCTTCAAATTCAAAACCGTAAATCACTTGAGGAATTTGAGACAGAGTTTAAGGACGACAACAATTGCCGTCCTTCTCTGCAAAAAATCAAAATAATAGGGTGTGAAAGGCTAAAGGCTTTGCCAGATTGGATTTGCAACCTCTCATTGCTTCACCATATCACAATCTCAAACTGCCCAGAATTGGCATTTCTACCCGAAGGAATGAGTCGTCTTACCAACTTAAAGATCTTTGAGGTCAAGAATTGTTCCCTCTTACTTAAAGAATGCCGAACAGAGACAAGTGATGTTAGTCGCCAAATTGCACACATCCCACAAATTATCCTGAGTAATTGGTTCTGAGGATAAAGGTGATGATCTGATGCCCTTTTCTATCAAAAGCAGGTTTGTTTTTGTTTTTGTGTAAACATGTGAAACTCAACCGTGCCTGTTTTCTTTGCTAATAATATTAATTTTTAATTGTTAAACAATATCGTAGCCTGTGTTTAAATTGATATTACATATTTAATCCTAATAAGTATTTTTTTTCTTTGCACTGGTATTATTAAAAAATATATAACTTAAATAAAAAATAAAATACTATATAATTTAATAATTTTTATAAATAAATATTTAATTATTAATAATAAATATTCTATTATATTAATAAGATTAAATTGAATAGATTTTTTTAAAGTAAAAACTAACTATAAAATTTATATTAAAAGCTTAATTATTTAGACTTAAAATAATATATTTTATTATTTGTATAACATCTTTGTCAAGGGAAGTATTGTTACTTTATCAATTGATATTTTGTCTATATGTTTAAGTTTTTTTTTTTTAATCATACTTTTATTGCACAATTTCAAATATATTTGTTATGGGATGTATTGTTGCTATATGATTTTAACATAATTCTTTTAATTTCTTATGAAACAATCACTCACACACCATCTCTCGCTGATATTTGAAAAATACATAAGCTCATTTAAAAATATAACATTTAGAGATAAATTAAGAAAAAATGAGAATTAATAATTATTTTTAATTATTAAATTATCTTTATATTAAACTTACTAATAGAGATATCACTATTGACTTTTTATAAGCTCTAAATTAAGGTATTTAAGTTATTTCTCATAATTATATAAAAAATTGCATACTATTAGTAAAAAAAAAAAAATCAATCCTAGTAAGAAAGACACAGATGAGTATTAGATTCACTCCCTTTGGATTCAAGAAATCAATTTTACTGAATTGTTCAAAAAAATTATTATTTATTTTTACCTTTTATTCAAAGTACAACTACTATTTGCAGTAGTTCAATGACCCATCTATTATAATGTTTTTCGTTTTAGTCTCTCTTCCTAAGGATAGTTTACAATTACTTTGGAAATCCCAAAATGCATCACAATTAACCAATTTCAAAAGCAAGAGTCTAATCCCAAGACTTATGATCTCACTCTTGTTTTGTACAAGAATCGTAAAGAAATAAGGGAAACGCAATCAACTCTTCTTTTACAAGAATGCTTCATACTTGCCTTTCTTGCCTTCTGCTCCTTATATAATGCGTTCCTAGCAGTCTTTCCTATCTTCATTCTTATCTCTCTCAATAACTCTTTCTTCATTCTCTGCTTTGTTTTGTGGTTTAAAGATGAGTCAGATTCCTGAAGAAGTGCCATTACTCTTAACATGCTTAAGCAGAAGATGAGTGAGTTTGCGAAGGAAAGGGATGCGGACCAGTTTCTTAGCCCAAGGAACTTCCTTTCGGCTCTGGGATGCTTCTGTTTTTAAACCCATAAAGATGAAAGAAAATGCTCTCTGTTTGTTCTAGTTGCCCCTTTTACAAACATCATTTGTTTATGTTATTTTCCTAAGATGACCATTTTTTTTGTTCATTTTTTAAGAATAATTTTAGATTATTTTCATTTAGGTGTTCTGTTTCTCTTTGTATGTCATCCAAAAAAGAAGCAAAGGTCTCATGTGGAGTCATTTTATTGTTACTGACCCAACATAGTAAATTTGTTATCATGGTTTATGTAATTGGAACCTTCAATTTATTTATCTTTTTCGAGTTATGTACTTTTAATTGTTTTAATTGTTAAATCCTAAAGCTTTTCATATTGGCCAAGGTTATGATTTTTAGTGTTCCCAAAATTATTAACTATTTTTATGTTTATTTTATTTAATGTATGTTAAATATATTTTATTAAACACTTTAAACCGTGGATTGAATTATTTTATAATTTTGAAAAAATAAATATTTTGCTTTTAATTCAAAAAATTAGTCTTAACTTCTACACACACGTTAGAAAAATCAATTTTTTTAACATGTCAAGATAAAAAAAAAATTCATAAAATTGAAGTGCATTAATTTAGGTGTTTTGTGTTATTTTTTAATTAAATTAAAATTTTATTTTAATATTTTACACCATAAAAATTAGCATTGAAGTAAGCAGCCATTAATGAGATATAATTTTAATTTTAATTAAAAAATATAAAATGTATCTATAATATTAAAGGTAACTTTAGTCTTAAATTATTATAGTAACCTTGTAATGAAAATCACAAAATTTAATTAATTCAATACATATGAAGTGTTTTATTTTTAATTAAATTTAATAATTATTATATGTACAATATTATAGTAATTTAAAAAATTAAGATGCTTTTCATGATAATCCGCCAGTGCATCTGCATGTTTTAGTTGTTGTTTTAACGGTTATAGTTAAATGTATGATAAAAAATTAAAAATAAAATAAATTTTAATTTAAGCTCTTAAGACTAATTTCAAGTAATTAACTATAAAAAAATTTATTAAAAAAACAATTATTATATTTTATAACTTTCAATATAATTGATGTATTTTTTTTAATAAAAACTTTGTATTTTTAACATTTATTTAGTGAAAATGATAGGATAAAAAATAATAATATGTAAACAAGATAAAAATAAAATATGATAAAAAATTGATTAATTTTTATCTTATTATATATTTAATGTATACTAACACAGTAAAATAGATAACATTATGTCATATATTAAATGTTTGAGATAAAAAATAAGAATAATAAATTATTATATTTGTTATATTTAAATAAGTTAAAAAATGATTAAATCTCGAATAAAATCAGAATGTAATTAAAGTTAAACAAATTAAAATTTTAAAATAAAATAATAATATTATATTAATATATTTTTATATTCTTAATTATATTATTATTAATATTTAATTATTTAATTATTATATTAATATATTATATTATAATTTTTTATTTATAATAAATAAAAATTATATTTTGTTTAAAAATTAAAAATAAATAAACTAAAATTTAAAAATAAAATAATAATATTATGTTAATATATTATATTATAATTATTTTTATTTATAATAACTAGAAATTATTTAAATATAAATTATATTTTATTCAAAACTAAAATTTTAAAAAATTAATAAAAAATAAAATAAGAAATTTAATATATATATATATATAAAAGATCATATAACAAATAATATAATTTTAAATAAATTATATATATAATCATATTTTTTTTTAACTTGCCAAATGTTTCATTTTTATTGATTTAAATTTTTTGAGTATAGTACTCATAAAAAAAATTTAGAGTACTATAACACACACCTATAAATTAATATTTTATTTTAATATTTTGCATCACAAAAATTAGCATTGAAGGTAAGAAGCTATTAATGAGATATAATTTTAGTTTTAATTTTAATTAAAAAATATAAAATGTATATAAAATTACGGGTAACTTTTGTCTTAAAAAATCATTATAGTAACCTTGTAATGAAAATCATAAAATTTCATTAAATTTAATACATATTATATGTACAATATTATAGTAAATTAAAAAATTAAGATGCTTTTCATGATAATCCGCCAATGCATCTACATGTTTTAGTTGTTGTTTTAACGGTTATAGTTGAATCTATGATAAAAAAAAATAAAAATTTTAATTTAAACTCTTAAGACGAATTTTAAACAATTAACTATAAAAATATTTATTAAAAAGAGTAATAATTATTATATTTTTATAACTTTTAATATAATTTATTTATTTTTTTTAATAAAAACTATATTTTTAAGACTTATTTAGTGAACATGATAGGATAAAAAATGATAATATATAAACAAAATAAAAATAAAATATTATAAAAAATTAATTAATTTTTATCTTATTATATATTTAATGTATACTAAAATAGTAAAATAGATAACATTATGTCATATATTTAATGTTTGAGATAAATAATAATAATAATAATAATAATAATAATAATAATAAAAGTGACAAAATTACTCTTTTATTAAAATTATAATTTCTTAAAAATATTTTTATTTAAATTTTTAATAAAAATATATAAATTAAAATTTTGAAATATTTTATTAGTATATATAATATTAAAATTTTGATATTAAATTGTAATAAAAGTTTTCAATTTTTTTACAGTTAAAATTTATTTTTAACGATAAAAAAAATTTTTAGTAGCTTAAATTTAAGTGTATTATGAAAATAAGATTAAATTATAATACAAGTATTTTTTAAATCAGTTTTAATTTCATAATTAAAAGTTATAATTAGTTAGAATACGTTGATACTTATTTAAAAATCATAAGATTTTTTTTTTTACATTTTGATCTTTTTGTCTAATATAATTAATAGAAATAAAAAAAAATATATAATTACTTGTGTAAAAACTAAATTATAATAATTTTACGTAACAACCTAATTAAAAAATGTTAAGCATAATAGTATATACATACTAAAATGATAATTTAACCTAATTTTTATTCAAAATTATAAAATTTAATATAACTTTTATTTAAAATAATATTATAAATTTAATAAAAATTAATTAATTGTTTTTATTATATGGTTTTTGGATTAGAAAAACGTTTATAATATTGTTTTTTAACACTAATTTTTTAAGTTAATTTTAAGAATATGAATGGTTTAAAAAGTTAATATTTACTATATTAAACTATAAAGTGTGATAAATATTTTTATTTGAAGGATAGTTGAAGTGAGTGAGACTCTAGTCCATGCTAACAACATTCTTCAACTCTTAATATATCACTTGAGTTTTTTTTTGTACTTTCTTTTTTTTTCATGCATGTCTATTGGTTTTTTAGTAGCTAATATTTGCTTTTTTGAGAGTTTTCAAGAATAGGAGTAGGCAAAAATTCAAAATAAAAATTTAGTCCATAACCTAAGTCCAACTAAATTTATAAATTCAAATTTTTAAAGAAATCAAAAAACATAATTTATAAAAAAAATTGATCTAATATTTAAAAAAAAATTCTATGCTCTAGTAAATGTGAAACAATCATGACCGTTAATTTTAATAATAAAATTATTAATGTATTTTTAAAAAAAGTAAATATCTTTTAATATCTCTTTAGAGAAACTCTTCAATATCTCTTAAGTTTAGAGTAACAAGTAACATATATCAAAAGTGAATATGATTTGAAAACGTTAGATTTCTCTTTCTCAACAATGTTAATTAGCCTACAATAGTAAGATTGATTTGCAATAGTAGTTTGCAGCTTGCAACAAGGATTCAATCGTAGCATAGCAGCCTGGACACTGTTTAAGATATTTTCAAATAGGAATAAAGTGGTACGTGGGAACAAACAAAAGCAAAAGAGGGTGTTTGGCTTCTTCCTTTCTAGTTCTTGGGGAGAGAAGGAATGAGAGAGACTGACATTAGAGGGTCATATGCTTAGAACCTAGTTTTTGGAACACAGTGTTCTTTATACAAATTCAAAGTCACCGATACAAAAGATGATTCTTCTTACTGTTATCCCGTTTTTTTGCTTGGTACTATACTCTTGAACTCAAGGGCATAAATATTTTATTTAAATTATACTAAAATATTAAAGAATACTTATGTTCTTTTTTTTAAATAAACTATTAATTTTATTATTAAATTGTTCCACATATAAAATAGTATACAATACTTTCTCAGAGGTAGAATTTATCTTCTTTTTTTTTCTTTTACTCCTTTTTCTGTATTATCTTTCTTCCTTTTCTTTTCCTCCTTATTAGAGTTTGTGATCATAAAGAAGAAGAGACTAGAATAATTTTTTATTAATGCCATGAAAGATTACAAAAGGGATATTTTTTACAAAGATAAAACTGATAGACTATATCAGTGATAACAAACTGTAACAAAATAATAACTAACTAATTGCTTGACAAATTTCCTTTATAGCTCCCTTCAAACTCATGGTGGAAGCTAATGAAACCTTGAGTTTGGATCTGAAGATTGTAAATTGTGGATTTGAAATAGCTTTAGTGAGAATATCATGAACCTGAAATTCAGTAGGTAGATGAACAACAAGACTTTATCACGAACAAAATGCAAATCTAACTCAAAATGCTTTGTGCAAGAATGCATAACAGGATTCGTAGCAAAGTGGACAACTTTATCACAATAAATTCTTGGCAATACAACTGGAACATAGAACTCTCTCAGCAAATTCTGCAGCCATAAAATATTAACAGTGACAACAGCTAGTCCTCTGTACTCAACCTCAGTACTACTTCAAGAAACAACAACTTGCTTCCTTGAAGACCATGATACAAGATTTGGTCAAGGTACACATAATAACCTGTGGTAGACTTTCTATCATCATGGTCTGGACCCCAATCTGGGTAAAAAAAATCCCATGATATGTAGCTGCTACAAAGGTTTTATGTGCAAGCCTCCCCCATATACTTATCTGTATGTTTGTCCTCAAGCAAAACGCTGGTTAAGTGAATAACATAATAACTTAAAACATATTACCACACACGGAACCCGAAACAACGGAGATTAAGGGAGCAACAAGAGTAATATCAATGAGCATAAGCAATAAAAAAGATTTCCAATTAGAATCTTATAATTCCAAACTTTTCACTCAAACGTCAAACTAAGGTACTCTACTTTCATCTCTCATTAAGGGACAAAATGAGATATCATTCAGTTCTCCTAAAGAAAAGTGTACTACCATAGGCTTGATTATAAACTGACTCTTCACTAAATAAATTAAATGCAAGTAAAAATCATGAGATCTTTTTCAGGTTATAATATGGTCAAGGGATTATAATAATTGAGGTGAGATAAATGAAAGAAAGGAATATACAAAGGGGTAATAAATTGTAAAAATTATAAACATCCCCTAAGTTTACAAATGAAGCTCTTGAAGTAATTTTTTGTATTTTTGAATATAAACAATATTTTTACTCCTCTCTCCTTTCAATCATATATAACCCTTTTTCTTTTTTTTCTTTTTTTATTTTCTTTTTCATACTTTCTTTCTTTCTTTTTGTACATGAGAGATATAGAGGAGAATTTATCAAGCAATTCAACAACTCAATTGCTCCATTCATAAACTTAAGGTTATCAAAATATTTTATAAATTTAATGCAAGGGACTAAGAAAATCAATAAAGCTCAAAGTGGGCATATAGTTGTATCTCAAACATGCTGATGGTCAAGAATAAAAATCTTATTATGCCTCAATCACATTAAAAACATGCAATTAAAAAGAGAAGTCTTAAGTTGATTCCGAGTCAAGTTCTAGAGCATAAATCCTAAGGAGATAATCACACAAAACAATGAGGAAAGGGGTACAATTAATTAAATTAAGATAGAAATCTCCTTTAAGGCTCAAAACTCACATCTGTAGGTTAAAGTTTAATGTAGAGCATAAAAGTAAGGAACCTAACTAATTATTAGTTTCCAAATAAAAGTATAATGCCAATAATAATCACTCAACATGCTCTTCTATCTAGAAAAATTGGGTTCTATGAGGGAAAAAGTTTTAAATTATCATAAAAAAATAGCATAGACACTTTACTCAAGAACATGCAATTAACAATTATATAATTAGGAACTACTCTCCCATACTTAAAGCAAAACATTATCCTCAATGTTTGAAAGCAATCAAATTAAAAGCATGCAAAGAGAGCAATTGAATAAAAAGGAAAGAAGTTCCTTGATAAATCTTGGCGTGACGGCTTCAGGTGAGGGAGCATGGCCATGCTGAAATCTTGAGCACGTCCATGCTTATGATGTAAAGCTTTCTCTCACAACTACGACTCAATGCATGACTGTGTATGTGATGAGCACGGGCGTGCTTCCAAATCAGAGCTCAAAAGTGTTGGAACAATCAACTCCGTTCTTGCAATCTTTCAATATGCTTATTCTTTATTCTAAAAATAAAATATAAATAGAAAAAAATTAAAATAAACAAAAAGAAATAAAATTTAAATAAAATAAAAGACACAAGTTGCCTCCTGGGAGTGCTTGTTTAACGTCACGAGCCTGACGTTCCTGTTAAATCATGGTGGGAAGAAGGTATGAGTCTCAGAGGTGACTCCCTTGATATGCAATTGTCTCCTCAGCAGCTTTGCCTCCCCAATACCTATTATATCAGAAAAATTATTCATAAGATAGAGATTAGAATAAAGAGAAGAAAATTTAAGCTTTGAGGCTTATTAATGGATGGTTTAAGCTTTTGTCTTTTCTTTTTCTTATATTGCTTCCTCCTTGGCCTTTTTCTTGTGGTTCCATACTTCACATAAATTGGAGGAGGAGAAGCAACATCCATAGTGCTCACAAAGTGACATGACTCTTAGCTAGAAGGGTACTTGAAAGAATTGAAAACTTGAAATACAACTTCCTCATCATCTAGCCTTAGTGTAAGCTTCCCTTGCTGAACATCTATTATCGTTCTTCCTGTGGCTAGGAAAGACCTCCCTAGTATGATGGGTACTTCTTCATCCTCTTCCATGTCAAGGACAATGAAATCTGCAAGAAATATGAACTTATCTACCTTGACTAGGACATCCTCCACTATGCCCCTAAGATACGTTATTGAATGATCAGCAAGCTACAAAAAGATTGAAGTTGGCTTGGGTTCTTGCATACCTTACCTTTTAAACACAGAAAATGGCATTAGATTGATGCTAGCACCTAAATCACAGAGTGCTTTATCAAAATAAGAATTTCCTATAGTGCATGGAATTGTAAAACTCCCTAGATCCTTAAGCTTAGGCGGCAGCTTCCTTAGTAAAATTGCTGAGCACTCCTTATTCAATCTTACTGTCTTGAATTTTTCCAATTTCTTTTTATTGCTTAGCATCTCCTTGAGAAATTTAGCATATTTAGGCATCTGTGATATGGCTTCAACAAAAGGAATATTGATGTGGAGCTTTCTGAGGATCCCAAGGAACTTATTAAACTGAGGGTCTCTCTGGCTACTCATCAATCGTTGTGGAAATGGAACTTTCGATTTTGTCACCACTAGTTCATCTTCCCTTGTCTCCTTTTTCGCATCTAGGTGGTAAGCACGGCCTTGCTCATCATCCAGCACAGGCGTGCCTTCGTTGAGCACGACCTTGCTTCTGTCTAGCACGGTCGTGCCTTCGTTGTCTACAAGGGCGTGCTGTTCTAAGCACGGCCGTTCTGTTTCAGGCAGCATTGGCATGCACGGTGATGCAAAGGCATGCTCCTCCTTCAGCACAGGCATGCATGACTTATGTATTTGCGTCCCATTCAAAATTTTCCCACTTCTTAGAGTAATGGCATTGCAATGCTCCCTTGGATTAGGCTCAGGTTGAGATGGTAGTGCTCCCATCACTCTTTGACTCAGAAGATTCGTAATTTGTTCCAATTGTGCCACTCATCTTAGAGGAGCTGGCTTGTATTTCAAATTTAACCTCTGCGAACCTCTTATCAGTTCTCTCAATATGTTGGTCTAACTTGGATTCAAGCTCTGTCATCCTCTTATCAGAGTAATGCACATATTGCATCATCTGTTTTTGAAAGTTAGACTGAGATCTAGGAGCTTCTTTTCCTTCAGGTCTTGCTCCCTGACTTTGTATATGAGGAGGGCGATAAACACTTAAATTTTGACTTCCAAAGCCATTCCCCCAAGAGTTAGGAGGATTACTCCTCCACCCTGAAATTTGCCTCCTCTTGCTTAGATTTTGGGCTTGCAAGAGCTCTTACAGGTTGGTCTTGAGCCTTCATTAAAGATTCTAGTTGCTTTGTAAGGGCTGTCATTTGGTTCATTAGTGGGTTGCTGCTCTCTACTTGGTAAACTGGGCAGTATCTTTCCTCTTGATGTCATAAGATTCAGTAGTGTGGCACTCAAAGCTAGAAGATGTCATCTCATCGATCAACTTGTATGCATCATCTGGATCTTTTCTTATGAGGGACCCTCCTGCTGTGGCATCAATTGTAGCCCTAGTAGTAATTGATAGGCCACTGTAAAAAATTTGTACTTGTCTCCACGTCGAAAAATCATGATGAGGACATCTCCTCAAAAGCTCTCCAAATCGCTCCCATGCTTCGAATAAGGATTCTACTTCATATTGTTGGAAGCAACATATCTCTGTCATAAGCTTAGAGGACCTTGATGGGGGAAAGTACTTTCCCAAGAATTATTGAGTGATATCCTCCCAAGTTCTGATGGAATTGACTAGGAGTGACGAAAACCATGCATTCACCTTTTCAGATACTGAGAATGGGAAAAGACAGAGTCGAATAACATCATTGGAGACTCCATTGAATTTTATGGTATCTGTCAATCAGAGGAACTTTGTCAGATGTAAATTAGGGTCTTTATTAGGCATGCTTCCAAACTGTATGGAGTTCTGGACCATGGTTATGAGTGCTGGTTTCAATTTAAAATTGTTTGCCTCCACATTAGGGACTGTGATGCTTCCAAGGGTGCCTCTAGCAGTGGGTGTTATGTAATCTTGAATTGATTTTCTTCCCTCTACCATTCCTTGCTCTCTCACTTCTTTTCTTTGTCTACGCGTTGTTCTTTCAATCTCCGGATCAAATAAACAAGTTGTAGAGCACTTAGAACGAGTGAGCATATATTAAAAGAAATTGAAATGAAAAAAATTAAAATAAAATAAATACGAAAATTATAAAAAAAAATTTAACAATAAACAAAACAAAATAAAATAAAACACAAATTGCTTAAATCAATTAAATTTGAGATTTTCTTAATATTGAAAAAGCAATCCCCGGCAACGGCGCTAAAAACTTGTTCGGAAGGCAAGTGTACCCATCGAGAAGTAATAAAGGGTTCTTAAATTAAGTTCATAAAATATCGTCCCACAAGGATTGATTTTCAATTACTAAGAATTTACTAATTCAATTGTTTAAGCTTCAAAGATACGAAATTAATTAAAAATAAGAATTTATAAAATCAATTATAAAACTAAGAGCAAGGAATACAATGCACGTCTTGGTTAAACTTATCAGAGAGGAATCTAGGACATATGAGTTTTCTCATTCAATCTTTTATGTTATTTTTCTATTTAACTCTAAATTCAATTTCCTTGTGATTACCAATCATTCATACGAATACTATTAATACCCAATGGTCATGTAATATTAATATTCTTTTCTCTAAATCAACATCCCCAATGATCATGCAAGACATTAATTTAAGAAAGCTTTAGGAGCCTACGAACTTGTTAATTTAATAACGATTAGAAGAGAAAGATTGGTTTAGTCCACCTAATCCTTTGTCTTGTTTTACCCTATAGATCTATTAATTAACCGAGGTACGGTCGCTTAACATATAATTAATTAGGATTAAGAGAGAAGTGAAATAAGATAAAATCTAATCACGAAACGAAAATCAAATTTAGATTCAAACATCAAAATCCCATAAATTCATGAACAATAGTTCCCATAGCCCTAGCTATGGACTTAGTTACTCATGCTAAAGAAAAGAATTAGAACAATCATAGACAAAGCCATAATCAAAAGAAATAGCCAACTAGAGTGTGAGATGTGTTCCCAGTCTTCAACTACGATCGCTTGAAGCTCTAAGACTTTCCAAGCATGTGCCAAGGATCCCGTGCAAGAGAGACTAGATGAGAGATGTATCCCAAAGCAAAAGCCAAGATGTCAAAAATGGTCTTCCTAATGGTGCCTCATGTCTTCCTTTTAATAGGGTTTAAAAACCCTAAAAACTCTTCATAATTGGGCTTCCTGCAGATGAGCACAGTCGTACAAGGCCTTAAGCACGATCATGCATGGGCTTAAAACACCCTTGTGCTTGTTGGAAGGGTGTGGGCGTGCTGGCTGCTGCGAAGCTCTAATCTTCTATCAATTTGGGCCCAAAATGCACCAAAAATCCACTTGCGGCCTCTTTATACCAAACTACATAATTAATATATAAATTAGTATAAAACCCAAATATAATAAAGGTCAAATATGAATATATGGGCTGTAAAATAAGGCCTAATTACAGACTTATCACCATATATGATTGAACCTTGGGATATCATAAAATCCATTTTACTGCCTGCCAATGATGCTCTTATGGTCTATGCATAAATTAATAGACCTTATTAACGGAGAATGAAATTTCAAGCCTTGTCACAATGATGTATTGAAGAGTTCCTATAATGCTTCTATAGTGAGTAGGATCCTAAACTGAGAAAGACCCATCAGCAATAAGCTTTAAACTAGAAACCATGGGAGTTGGCTGAGGTTTAAAGTCTAACAGATTGGTTTTATGAAGTAGGTCTCTTATGTATTTTGATTGAGACAACAGAATACCACTATCAGAATGATGTTGAACCTCAATGCTAAGAAAATAATGAAGAGAACCTAGGTCCTTCAAAGAAAACTTGTGGTTAAGATGAGCAATAAGAGAGAAGATTTTAGAAGAAGAAGAGTTGGTGATGATAATATCATCAACATACACCAACACATAGGTTTTAGAGGTAGCTATAAATCTCATGAAAAGAGAAGTACCTCTCTTGGCTGAATTAAATCCAAGGACCTCAAAGTCATATTGAGTTTATGAAACCAAGCTATAAAGAGCTTTGAGCAGTTTGCATACTTTGTGTTTGTTAGATGAAACAAAGCCTGGTGGTTGAGTCATATATACAGTTTCTTGAATAAAAAGACATTGTTGATGTCCACTTGATGAGTAGGCCATTACTGAGAAATTGCAAGTGTCAGAACAGTTCTAACTATTGTTGGCTTAATCACTAGACTAAAAGTTTCTTTAAAATCAAACCCATCTCTTTGATGATACCTCTTTGCTACCAGCCTATCTTTGTGTATTTGAAAACTTCCATCAGCATTAAACTTGCTTTTAAACACCCATTTGCAGCCTATGGGCTTACAACCAGGAGGAGGATCCACCAAGGACCATGTATCATTTCTGATAAGTGCGTCATGTTCTTCTTTCATAGCTTTAAGTCATTCAGGCTTGGCCATTGCTTCATTTATAGTATGTGGCTTAATAGTGTGATCATAGTTCCCTTCCTTGTAAGAAGCATAAGTTTTCAGTTTAAAGACACTAGCTTTGGTTCTGGTTGTCATTTGATGAGTATTATGAGGAATAGAACCTGCAATAGAAGATGAAACAGCTATGGCAGAAGAATTATTAGTATCACACTGTAAAGGAACATTAGGTAATGAATCAGTTGTATCATTATCATTTTGGAAATTCTGAGCAATAAGAGATAAAACGAGTAAAGGATTAGATGAGGTAGAATTGGAAGAAGGAAGAGAATAGACAGAAACAAAAGGGTTGACGAGAAGTTTATAAGGAAAAACTAACTCATGAAAGATGATATATCTAGAGACGTAACATTTGTCAGAAGGTGAGAGGCATTTATAACCCTTACACTGAGAACTATAACTAATGAATAAGCACATATGTGACTGAAAATCAAGTTTATGTTTATTATAAGGTCTTAACAAGGGATAACAAGCACATCTAAACACTCTCAAGAACTTATAATCTGGCTTTTTATGAAACAATTTTTCAAAAGGACTCATATTTTTAAGGGTAGCTGAAGGAAGACAATTGATTATAGTAGCTGCAATGCTGAATGCCTCTCTCCAAAAATTTAAAGGAAAAGAAGCAGAAGCTAACAGAGTGAGATCAGTTTCTGTCAAACGTCTATACTTTCTTTCAGGGGTACCATTTTGTTCATGTGTGGGGACAAGTCAATGTGTGATGAATCCCTAGTTCAGTAAGATAAGGAGTAAAGGTGAGATACTCTTTTGCGTTATTAGATTGTAAAGCTTTTAAAGTTGTGACAAGTTATTTTTCAGCAAAAGATTTAAATTGAAGGAAAGCAGTAAATGCTTAAAATTTATTTTGAAGCAAATACATCCAAGTGTATCTAGAGAATGCATCAATAAATATTATGTAATATTTTGATCCATTAGAAGAAGTTAAGGGGGTTAGACCCCAAATATTTATGAATACAAGATCAAGAGGACTAGTGTATGCTAACTTAGAGGTAAAGGAAGGAAGCTGACGTGGCTTCCTCATACAACATGATTGACAAAGCAAAGAAGTAGTAGAATGATTACATGGTATACTACAATGACTGAGTACTGATCTAATAGTTTTAAGAGAGGCATAGCAAGTCTTGAATGCCAAAGTTCCAAGGTTATGAGTGAAGAATCTTTTGCAGAATGGAAAACAGAAATGTTGTTTTGATGCTGAAATTTGAGAAAGACATAGAGACCCTTGCTAAACTTGCCTTGAAGAAGAGTCTTCTTGTTATGTTCCTGTTTGACATTACATTTATTAGCATAGAATTCAAAAAATACTTGATTATCTCGACAAAATGGTGATACAATAAGAAGATTCTTTGTAATGGATGGAACATGTAATAATTGATTCGTAACAAAGTGATTGTTTGACTCAGAATCATAGAATTTAGAATTTCTAATATGCTTAATGATCGAACCTGAACCATTACCAATTTTTACACGATCATTCCCTGTGTAATCAGTCTTGACAGAAAGGTTGCTTTCATCATTGGTGATGTGATGGCTTGCTTCATTGTCTAGATACTAAAGAGGATCCAAAATAGTTGTTGGTGTTAACACAAATGCTTGATCAGATTGAGAGAAACCTTGATACTGACTGTGATTTGCTTGAGGAGGACCTTGAAAATCTTGATTGAACCTCTGCCAACAATCAATTGCTAAGTATCCAGGCTTACCACAAATTTGATATTATGGTCTATTTCTGATTCCAAGAATCATTTGAGTTCTGTCCCCAATTTGATCTGCCATTGCCTCTTCCATTGTTGTATCTTCCTCCTCGATTGGAATTGTAACCACCATAAAAGTTGGATCTACCACCGCGATTGTTATATCCTCCTCTAAAATTTGAATTATCTCATCTTTCTCTGCCAGAAGAATAACTAGGTCCAGAAGTAGTATTAGTCAGAACCAAATTTGAATCGGCTTTCTTGTGTTTTTCAAAATGCTCTTCTTGAGCCATTAGAAGTGCCTCAATATCATCAACAGTGTATGGATCTAAATGCGACGTAACAGAAGTAACAAAAGAATCATAATCTTCAAGCAAGTCATCTAAGATCACTTTTATATGATCATCATTAGAAATCACAAAACAATCGCAGCTAGTGAATCTACTATTTTCTTGATCACAAACAAATATTCTAAAGTTGACTTATCTTTCTTAATCATTCACAATTGTACCTTCAATTTTTTTTACCTTCGCACGAGTCTGAGATGCATAATAGACTTCTAATCTGTTCCAAATCTGCCATCATTGCTCCAAACCAACTATCTTTGTGAGGATTGGTGTTAACATCGATGCAAGGAGCCAGGCGATACGTAACTAATCCTGCTGTTCATATTTAAGAAAAGCTTCACTGATCGTACCAGGTTTTTCATATTCTTTGGACTCAAATTTCTTTGGAACATATTCTTCATGAAAATATTTGCCGAGCTTCAAATCTTGAATTGTGACAAGAATTTGTTGTTGCCAAACAAGAAAATTCTAATCATCAAGTTTGATCGAGATCGGAGTTTGAAACCTTTAAGGATTAAAGGCAGTTTCGGAAGCCATGGTTAGATTGCTCTAATACCATATTAGAGTTTGTGATCATGAAGAAGAAGATACTAGAATGATTTTTTGTTAATGCCATGAAAGATTACAAGAGGGGTATTTTTCACAGAGATAAAACTAATAAACTATATCAACAATAATAAACTGTAATAAAACAATAACTAACTAACTGCTTGACAAGTTCCCTTTACACTCGTCTCAATACTTTCTTCCTTTGATATTATTTATTTTGATTTAGTAGATATATTCATGAATTTTTTGTTCAAAAGTCTTTGGGATTAAGTACAAGGATGAGGATGCATACATGTCATGTACTGTTCGTAGGCAAATATACCTATCAAAAAGTAATAAAAGATTTTTGAATTAAGAGTTTTTAAGTTATCATCTCACAGAGATTATTTCAAGTACCAAGAATAACTTAAATTGATTGTTTAAATGTAACAGGATTGTAATAAATAAAAAACAAAGTTTAATGTTAACAATAAATTAAAAGAACAATAACACAATGCATGAGAGAGATTGATGAATTTTAAAATAATTATGTTTACAAAAAATGGAGTCACTTTGAATTTTATTGAAAGTGAGAAAAATTTAAAAACCCTTTTAAAAAGGAAAATGGTCTACGAATTTAAAAGTTGATTTATTTTAAGGGAATGATAGAAACGTAATCCCATAACACACCTAATACATCCTTCTTAAGTGTATACTAGAAGTAAATTATGCAAATTTATAATAACTTTAAAAAATATTTATTTTACCCCTTTGCAACAAATTAAAAGAATAAAAATTATTAAAATATTAAACAAACAAATAAACAAATAAATAAGTTAATAAATGAGTAAGAGACAAAAAAGAGAAATAAATATAAAAAACAAATTTAGCCTAATGATTTAGTTTTGTTTTGTGACATATCTTCTTGTGCAATTAAAAATTCAAAGTTACATACTTCTTAAAAATGGATAAAAATGTAAAAAAAATAAAAACAAAATAAAGTTATCTATAAGTTTAAGATAACTAAGTTAACACATCTCAAGTATCCTATTTTAAAAGTAAAGGGTTAATATAAGTTACCTAAGTTAACCTTTTATAAAATAAAATAAAATATATATATATAATTTAAATTAAATTTAGAATTATCAACCTATAACAATTCAAGTGTCTCTAATTAAATTAAAAATAATTAATAAAACATATCACTTATGTTAATCATTTTAGCCTTAAAAAAATATGCTTGTATAACACTATTGTAACAAAAAGAAAGAGAAGAAATAACTTCAATACAATAATTCATTCATCTAATTTTAATTATATTTTATCAAAACAATGACGCTTAAGTCCACAATTAATATTAAAATGGAGACAGTAAAATAAATAATAAATTTTATTGAACCATGAACAATCAACAATATACATAAGTAAATAGAAGCTTTGAGAAGAAATATTTAAATTTTAACTTTTAAATAAAAGAGAAAGTGCTATAATATTGTTATAGGTTTATTTTAAATGAGGGTGGTGGATGCTCTTCTTGAATTGCGTATAACAAATGAGAGTAAGAGTACCACAGGCCTCACACTTGTTTCTTGACTTAAACTCCTGACCATACTTTTGCTAAAAGAGTTTAGGTTGGCACACGTTGTATTTGTGTAGTTGTGGCTATCCAGCAACTATCTGTGCTAAGGAAGACCTCGAGGGATCCCAAGGACAGTGAAAGTGCAAAATGAGATTTCTAGGTGCTAATAAAGAGAGAATGTAATAAGTTGAATAACTAATAAGTATTACTTTTGTATGAGCATGATCTTATGACATGATGTTTTGTGGTATTTGCCTTATTTGTATGGTTGAATTGGTTGTGCATGTATGCTTGGTAATGAGAATAGAGACTCATCCTTACAAACATTTTCAGGAAACCAAGATGACGGAGCCAAGGGAAAGGATTAGGTTGATAAGTAGTTCTGTAACTAATAGGCTTAATCATATATTTAATGAATACCAGAGAATATGCTTCTTTAGAATTGTTGTACATATTGATGAGTTATGTAGGAATACTAGTATGATGAAAATGAAACTATATTATAGTATCCATTTTGATTTTCCTATAAGTAGAATACACCACACTTTGTGAGTATATATCTTCTTCGGCACAATTAGGACCCCAGCCGCTGTGACTTACCTGTTTATATATCACAACCATAATCATCTGGGAAGACCTTCTAGATGGACTTTTGAGTGTATTACTGGTAGGGAGGCTACTACTGACTCAGGTGATTGTTACCTTGAAACAAATAATGACCTCAATTCTAGAGACGTAGCAAAAATATAGAGTTGGCATGAGACCGATTAGTATTGGGTTCTTAATGTATGGTGTATTTTGGGGAATGCTTTGGGACTTAATGTGTCAACTTGATGTAATTATTTTGATTGTGTAAATGTTATTATAAGTCCCATATATTTTGACAAAAAATTTGTAAATTATTATACTTGATATGTATAAAATGCATGTTCAGTTCTTAACTAAGAAATTTTTTATTATGGATTATTACATTTTTTAAACTCATTGCCGTTTTTATTAATATTGTACGCATTTGAACATTTTGTTTACAACAAACTCATCCATAATGAGACTTTCATTGTGATAAGTCCATAATTAGGTCATTTTCTACGACCCATATATTTATGTTTAGCCTTTATTTTAATTGGATTTTACACTGATTTATATGTTAAATGTGTAGTTTATTATGAATAGATCACAAGTGGATTTTTGGTGCATTTTGAGCCCAAATTAGTGAAAGATCAGATCTTCGTAACAGTCAGCACGCCCAAGCTTAATTATAAAGAGATTTAGGATTTTTAAACCCTATAAAAGAGATACCTCAAATATCTTGAGAAACCATTTACATCTTGTCTTTTGCTCTTCAATACATCTTTCATCTTGTGTCTCCTGCATAGGATTATTGGTATACTCTTAGTGGGACTTGGAGCTTCGGGCGACTGTACTTGAAGATTGGAAAATCATCTCTTTCTAGTTTGCTTTTCTCTGTGGCTTTGTTTACGATTATTTTAATTCTTCTCTTCAGCATGAGTAACTAAGTCCATAACTACGGCTATGGAAACTATTGTTCATGAATTTATGAGATTTTAAAGTTTGAATCGGTATTTGATTTTAATTCATAATTGGGTTCTATCCTATTGCGCATAATTATAATCCTAATTAATTATATCATCAGGCGACCTTACCTCGATTAGTTAATAGATCTATAGGATAAAACGAGACAAAGGATTAGGTGGACTAAACCAATCTTTCTCTTCTAATCGTTATTAAATTAACAAGTTCATAGGTCCATTATGTTTTCTTTAATTGATGTATTGCATGATTATTGGAGATATTAATTTAGAGAAAAGAATATTATTATTACATGATCATTGGGTACTAATAGTATTTGTATGAATGATTGGTGATCAAAAGGAAATAAAATTTAGAGTTAAACGGAAAAATATCATAAAGGATTGAATGAGAAAACTCATATTTCCTAAGTTCCTCTCCTATCAGTTTAACCAAGACGTGTGTTATGTTATTTGCTTTTATTCATGATTAATTTTATAATTAAATTCTGAATCTTACTTAATTTTACATCTTTTAAGCTTAAACAATTGAATTAAGAAATTCTTGGTAATTGAAAATAATTTCTGTGGGACGACAACTTAGGAACTCTTTTCGAAAACGCTTTATTACTTTTTGACGAGTACATTTGCCCACGAACAAGTTTTTGGCGTCGTTGCCAGGGATTAATTTTCAATATCAAAGAAAATCGAGTATTTGGTTGATTTAAACATTTTTATTTTTATTTTGTTTTATGCTCATTCATTCTAAATGTAACACCTTAAATTTAATTTTCATAAATAAGAAATTTCGCAAATTTTTGAGATAATAAAAATTTCATTTTTTAATTCAAGTTTCACTAACTATTTCAAATAAAGGAAGGGGTTACAAATTATATCAAATAGTTGCTATAAGACTTGTTTAAATACAATAGTTTTCCAAAATAATATCCTAAGTCCTATAGCAGTTCCATCTACCCCTTCACTGAGTCCGGTACTGATCGTCTTGATTACCTGAAAAATGAATGTAAGGGTGAGTACTCTACACTACCCAAAAACACACAATCAACGTAGAGTCTCACCTCCAGCACATTTCCAATATATTAAACAAACACAATTACAGGCAACATTCCATATCCATAGGTACAGTACACAAAAATCGTGCATACACACACACCAACCACACTCAGTGTAGCACTGTGATCACAGATTTACACCATGAATGGTCATCGGTTACCCTACCTCACGGATACCACATAGGCAGTCACGAGTCGCTCAGCAGAGATAGCGGTCAGAGGTCTTGTCAGGAAGAGAGTGTGTGACTCGTGGTGCATCCGTTCTACAGTCGGTATCACCACCACTCCCTCTTCCTCAAGGTATTTCTACTGTCCTCATCTCCCACATCCCAAGTGTATCGCTGAACCATTCACAGCACATTACAACAGTGCTAACACGCCCATTCACACATATTCCATTCACGCATGCAGTAATTATGCTTACACACGGTACACAGCCTACAATTATCGTTCACATTACACGGCCCTTGGGCCCACATTTTCACAATATTCATTCAAATATACAGCACAAGTGCCCATACTCATTCTATCACACAACATTTACATACAATCTACATCCATCAATTTTGGATCAACACACATCATGTTCACATATCACAGCACATGGCCCACATTACATTTTTCAGCAATTTCCTACCCACTAACTCAGCCACAACACAATATTCAGCAAAATAACAACAATTCATGCACAAAAGAGTAGGATAGAGTCCCCCTTACCTTGGATTGAGGTCTCACACACTAAATCCACCAAGAAGTGTTCCTCCTCACGGATTTCATCCTAAACACAGGGAGAAACTCCATGAGAACCCAGGGGAACTACAAAAACAGACAAAGGGGATGAAAAACTGAAATCCTAACCATTAAAACTTACCTTCAAGCGTTCCCCACACAGATTTAACCTTCAATCAAGCTCCCGAACGGCTTTGGAGACAATTAATCGATGAAATAGAGCTTTGGAAACGAGAGGATCAAAGGAATTTCAAAGGGAGAGGGAGAAATAACTCTCCCTAAACCCTAACCCCCTTTAAATCATTTTCTGGTCGCGACATGCCCTCTGCTACAGTAAAAAAATCAAAGAAAACTGCACTTTGATTTCTGTAGAATCTCGCTACTACACCGAGGCCCTCTCGCGACAGCAAGACTGCACCCAAAAATGCACCCCAAACTGTCGCTCTATCGCTACAGCGAGAAGGCGACAGTTCTGGTCCTTCCTCCCAGGGCCCTTTCGCTACAGTGAGAATCCTCGCGCTGCAGTGAGAACAGCCCAGTATCATGCCTTACATTTAGGCACTTAGCCCATTTTCAGCCTATCCAGTCATACATACACATATACACACATCCATGTACTTAATACACATAAAACATCATTTTCAAATAAATCAACACACATATGAATATATATATATATATATATATAAGAATAATAATAATTAATATTACCAAAATTCAGGGCGTTACACTAAACCTATTGCAGAACTCACTTTTGATCCAGAAATTGAGAAGACTGCACGTAGGCTAAGAAAGAAGTGTAGAGAAAAGAAAAAAATGGCAGAAGAATGACCAATCTTGGAGTACATGACACCCACTGCTAAGGGTGATACTGGGAGTATTGTAGCACCTGACATAGAGGTCAATAATTTTGAATTAAAGCTGGCTTTGATCAATCTAGTTCAGAGCTCCACACTGTTTTTGGGGCAACTTGATGAAGACCCTCACTTTCATCTGAAAAAGTTTCTTTGACTCACTAATACCATCAAATACAATGGTGTCACCAAAGATGCTATAAGGCTTCGCCTCTTTACATTCTCTGTCACAGAAAGGGTGAACGCATGGTTCTCCACACTTCTATCTGATTCAATTACAACGTGGGATGGCGTGACACAACAATTCTTAGCCAAATATTTTCCACCATCATTCTCTATGAAGCTGATGATAGAGATATCCAATTTTCAACAATATGAGTCTGAATATTTGTTTGAGATGTGGGAGCGCTTTGGAGAACTTATAAGGAAATGTCCATATCATGGTTTCCCTGTGTGGAAGTAAATGTAGATTTTCTATGTTGGACTCTCATCTTCTAATAGAGCTACAGTAGATGCAGCTACTAAAGGATGCTTCCTATGCAAGGGACCAATTGCAGCTCATACATTGATAAAAAAAAGATAGCATCTAGTAATTTCCAATGCATACAAACCATCATAGAAGCAAAAAGAAGGAAGTTGCTTCAATATACTAGGTAGAAAGTAGCGACTCAATAACAAATAAGCTAAAAACTCTGTTAAAGCAAATAAAATTCTTACTAAGGGCACAAGTTCCATCAGCAAAACCTCTAGAAAGCGAGGAGGCTAACTTCTTGGGCAACAGTTATAATTCTTAATGGCGTAGCAAAGCCACAAACTCATGGGAGAATAGCCAAGGAGGTCAAAATTCAAATGTTTATCGCCCTCCCCATATGCAATCTTAAGGAGTAAGGATAAAAAAGAGGGAGCCCTCAAACTTTCAATTGGAGCAAAGGATTTCAAATCTTGAATTCTAGATGGAGCAACAAAGTCTTCAGGTAGAACAGTAAGCCCAAAAAATGAACAAAAAGTTCTCAGAAATAAGCTCTGACACATATGAGATAAAAATACAACTTCAACAACTTACTAATCTTCTGAGTCAAAGAGTATTGGCAACATTATCAACTCAATCGGAACGTACTCCAAGGGAGCAATGTAATGCCATCACCCTTAGAAGTGAAAAGAAGCTATAAGAATTGCATAACAGAACTGCAAGCACGTCCATGCTTACTAAGAAGCACGACCATGACTTACAGGAAGCACATAGGTGCTTCGTTGATATGCACGGCAATGCTGACGTCGCAAAAACAGAACATGAAAAAAAAAAGGTCATCTGTAACGCCCAGGCCTCAAGAACTTCAAATTCCTTTTTCGCAGAAGCTAAGGAGCAATCAAAGAGATCCGCAATTCAACAAATTTCTCGAAATACTAAAAAAGTTGCACATCAATATACCCTTTGTGGAAGCCATATCTCAAATGCCCAAATACACCAAGTTTCTCAAGTAGATACTGAGCAACAAGAGGAGGCTAGAGGAATTCGAAACTGTGATGCTTAATGAGGAATGTTCCGCAATCCTTTTGAAAAAGTTACCCCAAAACTCAAAGACCCAAGAAGTTTTACTATTTCTTTTACTATAGGTAGCTCTTATTTTGATAAAGTCCTTTGTGATCTAGAAGCTAGTATAAATCTAATGCCTCTCCCTATTTTTAAAAGGTTTGGTATGCAAGAACCCAAACCTACCTCTGTTTATTTGCAGTTAGCAGATTGATCTATCACTTATCCTGAAGAAATAGTGAAAAATGTGCTTGTAAAGGTTGGAGAATTCTCACTTCCTGCAGATTTTGTGGTGCTTGACATGGAGGAGGATGGTGATATTCCCATCATCCTAAGTAGACCGTTCTTAGTCACTGCTAGAGCCTTTATAGACATTCAAAAAGGAGAGCTCACCTTGAGGCTAGAGGAGCAGGAAGTCATTTTTCAAGTTTTTAATTCTCTAAAATACCCCTCTAGCCAAGAATCCTGCAACTTTGTGAGCACTGTAGATGTTACTTCTCCTCTTCCAATTTATGTGAAGATTGGAACCCCAAGAAAAAGGCCAAGGAGGAAGCAATCTAAGAAGAAGAAAAGACAAAATCTCAAACAATCCATTAATAAGCCTCCTGATTTAGAGCTTAAATTTTCTTCTTTTTTCTTTTAAATCGTCATCAAATGAATAATTTTTCTAATGTAATAGGTGTTGGGGAGGTGAAGTTGTTGGGAAGACAATTACATACCAAGGGAATTACCTCTAAGACTCATGTCTTCTTCCCACCATGATTTAACAAGAACATCAAGCTCATGATGTTAAATAAGCGCTCACAAAAGGCAACATGTGTCTTCTATTTTATTTTATTTAAATTTTATTTCTTTTTCTTTATTTTAATTTACTATTGTTATTTTATTTTTAGGATGAAGAATAAGTATATTAGAAGCTCAGAGGAGCTGAGTTGATTGTTTATGCATACAATTTTGAGCTCTGAATAACGAGCACGCTTGTGCTACAGGTATACACGATCGTGCATGATGACGCAGTTGAGAAAGAAAGCTCCATATTATAAGCATGGGCATGCATATGATTTTAGCATGGTCCTGCTTCCTCACTAGAAGCCATCGCGCCCAAACTTACAAGGGAATCTCTTTTATCTTTATGTTGTTTTAATTATCCTTTTTGCATACATTTAATTTTTTTTTCCAAACATTAAGGACAATTTTTTGCTTTAAGTATGGGGGAGTGGTTTCCAATTATATAATTTTTATTGCATGTTCTTAAGTAAAGTGTCTGTGCTATTTTTTATGATAATTTGAAACTTTTTCTCTTAAGGAACACAACTTTTTCAGATAAAAGAGCATGTTGAGTGATTAGTATTCGCATTATATTTGAAAACTAATAATTAGCTAAGTTCCTTACTGATAAGTCTATAATTAGGCCCTCTTTTACAGCCCATATATTCATATTTGACCTTTATTTTATTTGAATTTTACACTAATTTACAGCCCAAATTGATAGAAGATTAAAGCTTCACAGCAGCTAGCACGCCCAGACCCTTCCAACAAGCACGGGGTGCTTCGAGCCTATGCACGATCGTGCTCAAGGCCTTGCACTGCCGTGCTCATCTGCGGAAAGCCCAATTATGAAGAATCTTTAGGATTTTCAAACCCTATTAAAAGGGAGATCTCAGACATCGTAAAAGGAATTGTTTTTACATCTTGGCTTTGACTCTAGAATACATCTGATCTCGTCTCTCTTGCACGGGATCCTTGGCACATGCTTGGTGAGACTTGGACCTTCAAGCGATCGTAGTTGAAGACTGGGAACACATCTCACACTCTAGTTTGCTATTTCTTTTTATTATGGCTTTGTCTATGATTGTTTTAGTTCTTTTCTTTAGCATGAGTAACTAAGTCCATAGCTAGAGCTATGGGAACTATTGTTCATGAATTTATGAAATTTTAATGTTTGAATCTAAATTTGATTTCTGTTTTGTGATTAGATTTTATCCTATTGTGCTCTTTTCTTAATCCTAATTAATTATATCGTCAGACGACTGTACCTCGATTAATTAATAGATCTATAGGGTAAAACGAGACAAAGGATTAGGTGGACCAAACCAATCTTTCTCTTCTAATCGTTATTAAATTAACAAGTTCATAGGTTTCTTAAGCTTTCTTAAATTGATGTCTCTCAAGACCATTCAAGATATTAATTTAGAGAAAAGAATATTAATATTGCATGACCATTGGGTATTAATAGTATTCGTATGAATGATTGGTATGAGAAAACCCATATGCCCTAGGTTACTCGCCGATAAGTTTAACCAAGACGTGCATCGTATTCCTTGCTCTTAGTTTATAACTAATTTTATAAATTCTTGTTTTAATTAATCTCATATCTTTGAAACTTAAACAATTGAATTAGAAAATTCTTAGTAATTGGAAAACAATCCTTGTGGGACGATATTTTAGGAACTTAATTTAAGAACCCTTTATTACTTCTCGATGGGTACACTTGCCCTCCGAACACTTTCTTTTTTGCTCTACATTAAATTTTAACCCACAAATGTGAGTTTTTTTAGCCTTAAAGGGGATTTTTATCCTAATTTAATTAATTGTACCCCTTTCCTCTTGTTTTGTATGATTATCTCCTTAGGATTTGTGCTTTAGAACTTGACTTATAATTGACTTGAGACTAAACTGTTTTTAATTGCATGTTTTAATGTGATTGAGGCATAATAAGAAGTTTTATTCTTGACCTTCAGCATGTTTGAAATATAACTAGTTGCCCACTATGAGCTTTATTGATTTTTCTTGGTCTTTTACATTAAATTTATAATATATTATGATGACCTTAAGTTTATGAATAGAGCAATTAAGTTGTTGAATTATTTTACAAATTCTCTTTTATATCTCTCATGTGCAAAAAGAAAGACAGTACAAAAAAGAAAATTAAAAAAATAGCAAAAAGAAAAGAAAAAGGTTATATATGAATGAAAAGAGAGAGGAGTAAAGATATTATTTGCATATATATATATATATATATATATATATATATATATATAAATTACTCTAAGAGCTTCATTTATAAATTTAAGGGATGCTTGTACTTTTTATAATTTATTACCCCTTTGTATACCCCTTCCTTTCATTTATCTCACCTCAATTATTATAACCCTTTGCCACATTATAATCTGAAAAGGATCTCATTATTTTTATTTGTATTTTATTTATTTAGTAGAGAGTCGGTTTATAATCAAGCCTATGGTAGTACATTTTTTTAGAAGAATTGAGTGATATCTCATTTTGTCTCTTAGTGAGAAAGGAAAATAAAGTAACTTAGTTTGATGTCTGAGTGAAAAGTATAGGAATATAAGAGTCTAATTGACAATCCTTTTGATTGCTTATGCTCGATTATATCACTCTTGTTGCTCTTTTCATCTCCTTTATCTTGGGTTCCTTGTATGGTATTATCTTTCAAGTTATTTTATTTTTCTCTTAACGAGCACTTTACTTGAGGACAAGCAAAAAGATAATTATGGGAGAGTTGATAAGTCCATAATTAGGCCATTTTCTCGGCCCATATATTTATGTTTAGCTTTCATTTTAATTGGATTTTACACTGATTTATATGTTAAATTATGCAGTTTAGTATGAAGAGGCTACAAGTGAATTTTGGGCCCAAATTAGTGAAAGATCAGAGCTTCGCAACAGTTAGCAAGTCAAAGCCCAATTATAAAGAGATTTTAGGGTTTTTAAACCCTATAAAAGAGATACCTCAGATATCTTGAGAGACCATTTACATCTTGTCTTTCAGTCTTCGATACATCTTTCATCTTGTCTCTCTTATACAGGATCATTGGCATACTCTTGGTGGGACTTTAAGCTTTTGGCTACCGTACTTGAAGACCAAAAAATCATCTCTTTCTAGTTTGCTTTTCTCTATGACTTTGTTTATAATTATTTTAGTTCTTTTCTTTAACATGAGTAACTAAGTCCATAACTAGGGCTATGGGAAATATTGCTTATGAATTTATGGGATTTTAAAGTTTGAATCGGTATTTGATTTCTGTTCATAATTAGCTTTTATCCTATTGTGCATAATTATAATCCTAATTAATTATATTGTCAGGCAATTATACCTCGATTAGTTAATAGATCTATAGGATAAAACGAGACAAACAATTAGGTGGACCAAACCAATCTTTCTCTTCCAATTGTTATTAAATTGACAAGTTCATAGGTGTTTTATGCTTTCTTTAATTGATGTCTTACATGATCATTGGGGATATTAATTTAGGAAAAAGAATATTAATATTGCGTGATCATTAGATATTAATAGTATTTGTATGAATGATTAGTGATCACAAAAAAATCAAATTTAAAGTTAAACAGAAAAATAACATAAAGGATTGAATAAAAAATTCATATGTCCTAGGTTCCTCTCCTAGAAGTTTAACCAATACGAGTGTTGTGTTATTTGCTTTTATTCATGATTAATTTTATAATTAAATTATAGTTCTTACTTAATTTTACATGCTCAAACAATTGAATTAAGAAATTCTTGATAATTAAAAATAATCTCTGTGAGACGATAACTTAAGAACTATTTTTTAAAACCCCTTATTACTACGGGTACACTTGCCGACAAACACATTAATTTGATATAATAATATTTAATAATATGAAAAATGGTATTTCTATCCTAAATAATCAATAAAAAATGCGATTTCTATACTTTAAAATTTTAGGATGTAACACCTTTTGTTTTTTATAATAATTTTTCATCTACAATCACACTAATACTTAACTGTGAAATTGTTATCAAAATAGATTAAATGACAACGATTTTATCATTTTTTAAGCATTATGTGTTTTAAAAATTATATTTTAGTTGTGGGTAAGAAAATGTTGTTTAAAGCTTCAAACATTAGTTATATATTTTCCTGTATGAAAATATACTAGCTCTGATTTTTATTTTATTTTTATTTTTATAAGACACCGTTGTCTTTTTTTTATTAGATACTTTATAGTTTCTATGAAACAATTATTATGTTTTTCATTTGGCCGAGTTAGTGGAAACTTAAATTTAGACTAAAGAGGAGAAATGGTAATAGGTTTAATGGTATTAATTAAAGATAAAATTATTATTATTATTATTATTATTATATGTTTTAGAAAATTATGAAACTCAACTAACTTAAACTAGTTTTATTAGTTTAGTAATTCAGTTAAATTAAAGGTGCATGTAGAATGAAATAAAGAGAGAGATATAATAACACTTATTAGAGCAATTTGAATTTTTTTTTTAAGATAACGTGAAGTGTTTTTTTCTTGGTATAGTAATCTCATAAGGATCATCTCAAATTTCTCAATCAATTTTGAAGGATTTTAAAAATAAAGCTTCTATTGAGACTTAGATTTGTACTATTCCATTAATTTTAATCAAATATTATTTTAAAAGATCTTGATCATATGTAGTAATTTAAATTAACAATTAAAATATGTATATGATACATATAATCTAAAAATACAGAATACTAAATATAAATAACTCTGTTATAATATGGATAAATTAACTAGGTGAAATATATTTTATTATTTTTTTATGTCTTAAGTTATTTGTCATTATTTGAAATTTAAACAATAATATATAAGTGAATAGAAATAATAATAAGCTTTGGTTAAATAATAATATATAAACTCTACTTTAATAAAATTGAAAAACATCACAAGCGTACTAAAACAAAACTACCAAATAAAATCGTTGTAAATTGATGCATTTTAAAATAATTATGTTTACAAAAATGAAGTCACTTTGAATTTTATTGAAAGTGAGAAAAATTAAAAAAACCTTTTTAAAAAGGAAAATATTCTGAGGTCCTAAAAATGACTATTATTTGTTAGTAAGAGAGAAGCTATTTTGTTAGCTAATTAGTATTTAAATTTACGAAATTGCATACGTATTAGCTTTGTATAAATATATTTTTACTTTTTATTTCTCTGAGTAAATAATTTTTATATATATATATATGAGTTTTGAGTTTCCCTTAAACTCTCTCTAATAATATATGTTTTGCCTATAAAAAAAAATATTCTACGAATTTAGGAGTTGAATTATTTTAAGAGAATGATAAAAAAGCAATCCCATAACACACCTAATATATCCATCTTAAGTGTATACCAAAAGAAAATTGTGCAAATTTATAATAACTTTAAAAAATATTTATTTTACTCCTTTGCAACAAATTAAAAGAACAAAAATTATTAAAATATTAAACAAACAAATGAACAAATAAATAAGTTAATAAATGAGTAAGAGACAAAACAGAAAAATAAATATAAAAAATAAATTTAGCATAGTAATTTAGTTTTGTTTTGTGACATATCTTCTTGTGCAATCAGAAACTCAAAGTTACATAATTCTTAAAAATAGATCAAAAAAATAAAAACAAAATAAAGTTATTTACAAGTTTAAGATAACTAAGTTAACACATCTCAGGTATCCTATTTTAAAAGTAGAGGGTTAACATAGGTTACCTAAGTTGACCTTTTATAACATAAAATAAAAAATATATATAAAATTTAAATTAAATTTAGAATTATCAACTTATAACAACTCAAGTGTCTCTAATTAAATTAAAAAAAATTAATAAGACATATCACTTAAGTTAATCATTTTAGCCTTAAAAAAATATACTTGTATAATACTAGTAACAAAAAGAAAGAGAAAAGAAATAGCTTGAATACAATAATTCATTCATTTAATTTTAATTTTATTTTATCAAAACAATGACGCTTAAGTCTACAATTAATATTAAAATGGAGACAGTAAAATAAATAATATATTTTATTGAACCGTAAACAATTAACAATATACAAAAGTAAATAGAAGCTTTGAGAAGAAATATTTAAATTTTAACTTTTAAATAAAAAAGAAAGTGCTATAATATTGTTATAGGTTAGATGTGTTTTTAGTCACCCTCTTGATTCCTCGAAGTGTTGTCAAAATGTCAGTCTTCAGATTAAAATAAAAATATTAATTTAAAAACTCAAAATTAAAATATTTTTAACTTATAGTTATTTTAAAAGATAGAGGTCGTGGGTCAAAAAGATTAAAAAAAAATAAAACTATAATATGGGTGAAAGTTGAAAAACGCGTATTAGCCTATTTTATATCATTCATTTCATTTTTGGCTTTTGTGGATGTCTCCTAATTCCTGGGTCATATACCACTCTTCTAACGCTGTTTCTTAATCGTTTTCAAACCACTTTTTCTTGTTTTCATATTCAACTAAAAATGTGAAATGAAAGGTCAATTTTATAAATTGTTTTATATTTTCAATAACACTTTCACTATAAATATTTTAATTTAAAATAATGACATGATTACATGCATATGAATAAAGAAAGAGAAGAAAATGACAAAGTTATACTTTAGTTTTTTTTTTTACCAAACGCGTGAACCAGGAGTGGCCTACTTCAAAGTGTTCATTTCATTATATAGATCTGTGCTCCTTTACTCCTTGTTTTTACACATTGATTGCATTCCTCTCCTTGAATATAAGTATCAACCCTTGTTCGTCGTTCTCTTTCACTGATGGCCAAGTTTGAGTCAGTTCCATTTGCTGTTGCTTCAAACCTCA
Source organism: Abrus pulchellus subsp. cantoniensis (assembly GCA_024086825.1). Taxonomy (NCBI): domain Eukaryota; kingdom Viridiplantae; phylum Streptophyta; class Magnoliopsida; order Fabales; family Fabaceae; genus Abrus; species Abrus pulchellus. The sequence goes on from CM044056.1 coordinate 23,225,662, forward strand.
TTCACAGGTTAGCTTCTGCAGATTTTCTTGGATTTTAATAGAATTTAGCGTATATTTCGTTCTTACTCTGAGTTGTGTTAAGTTTAAGTGCGTTTGCTAACTCATAAACTTGGTACCAAACACACTGTCAATCATGTTTTTTTTCTTTATTCTTTCATATAACTTGTTTAGTTTCCAGTTTAGTTTGTATTTTATTTTATTTTATTTTATTTTTCTAATCGCAGTTTTTAACACAGTTAGATGTGTGTATGTTTAAATTTATTTAATGTTTGGCATATGAAGTTTATTTTGTTGTATTTTTTTATAGTGTTTTTGTCTTTTCACCGTTAATGCAATAAAAGCTTTTATTTATTACAAAAAAAAATTGATTTTTCTTGTTTTTTAATTTTTATTTAAGAAATTTATTTTATGCTTTCTTTTATCTTTTTTATTAAGTACCTATGTTTTGTCATAGCTTTTATTTGTCCTTATTTTATTTTTTGAGTTTTAACCATTCACCCTTTTATTTTTTCTCAAGTTTCTAACTTTTTATTTTTAAAATAATTAGCATTTTAAATTTTGTTCACCGATTGATTATTTTGTAATTTTTACTTTTCTACTAAATTATAATTTAACTGAAATCAAAGTAAATCATATTTATATTAAATTTTAGCAAAAATTTTGATTAGATTTATTAATTAAAATTTTAGAATCATTATTTTTGTCTATTTTATTAAGAGTAAATTACAATCTTGTCTTAAAATTACACTATATTACCCTCAATTCTATTTTAAAATTAAATAATATTCTCTCATAAAAATAAAATTTGTATCAAATTTTAATACATTTTAAGGTTTTTGTAAAGCATTGTTAAACACTTGTATGTCCTAATTTTATTTTTATTTTAAATTTTTTTATCTATAGTCTGATTTTCATCGGTTGTGTAAACGAAATTTAACACAACCAAATTAATAACCTGAATAATTGGTTGTGTAAACGAAAATTATGGGTATGTTTATTATAATATTATTCTAGGAGAGTTTTAAAGCGATACTATTACTAAATATTATTGGTAAAATATTTTCTTAGATAAAATATTAAAATTTATTTTTAAAAAATTTAAATAATATCAGCTATATGAAAAAACAGTATTAGGCAACATTTTAAAATGCATTATTATATTATCTAATAATAAAGTTTTATATATAATTTATGAGTGTGAATTTTAAGAACGTTTTTAAGAAAAATTTCAAATGACTGTACTTTTAAAAATTGTTTCTATTTTTTACTATGCCAGGTGTTTTTATTATATTAATTATGTATTTTAATTCATTATTAAATTAAATTTTGAAAATTTTTAATTAAATTTTAATTTGAAATTTATTTATTTACCTGATATAATAAAAATTTTCTTATTAATAAATATAATATTTAAATTTTTTAATTTTATAAATTTGTTAAATTTTCAAAATAGTTGTGTAATATATATTTATAATTATTTAGTAAAGGATATTTTAATTTAATAATATCGTGCAACATACAGTAATATTATGGTGTGTCAATTAATATTTAAATCTGAAAGAGAAAGGTTTTAATACGATACCTATTAATAAAACTTTCATTGTGTATTTAATTATTATAATAAATATTCGTCATATATAAAATTTTGGTGACATACTAATATTTTGAGTCTACTGTAATTTTAATTTAGATTATTTTATATATAAAACTAAGAAAACTATATATATTTTATATATATTTCATTGATAGGTCGACAAAATGATCCTAACTTAGTATTCTAGTTGAGTTAGGTCTGGTTTAGTAACTATGATTGACGTAAATGTTCTAAAAATCAAATAAAAAAATTTGATATCTTATATAATTTAAATGAATTAAACTTGTAAAGATAGATGTGTGGTCCAGTTAAGAAAAAAATAATATAACATATTTATATTTGTTTTTACACTGCATTTCTCACTTTCAATATCAGTATCAACCCTTCATCATTCTCTTTCACTGATGGCTGAGTTTGAGTCAGTGCCATTTGCTGTTGTTGCATCAAATCTTATTTACAGGTTAGCTTCCCCAGATTTTCTTGAATTTGGACAAGAGTATGGTGTGAAGGAAGAGTTAGAAGAGCTTAAGAACACTGTTGAATCCATCAATGATAAGCTTCTTGATGCCGACGATAAACAAGATCAAAACAGTGGTGTGCGAGTTTGGATCAGAAAGTTCAAAAAAGTACTTCATCATGCAGATGACTTTTTAGATGACCTCGCTATGGAATTCAGGAGAGACAAATTGGGTGCAGCAGAAGGAAAAGAAGTAAACAAGATACTTCTTTCCATTTCATCTTCAAATCAAATTCCTCTATACAATGAAATGCCTGACAAGATTAAAGAAATACGAGAAAGTTTTATTGATGTAGTAAAAGAATTGAAGGATTTGAATTTAAGCCCAAGATCAGGGGTAGTTAAGCAGACTAACCGTGAATGGAGAGAAACATGTTCTTTTGTGTTAGAATCAGATATCATTGGAAGAGATGAGAGTAAAAAAGAGATTATTAGTCTGTTGAGACAACCACATGAAAAGCAAAGAGTTTCTGTGATCGCTATTGTTGGCCTCGGTGGCTTGGGGAAGACAACGCTTGCTCAGTTGGTGTATAATGACTTGGAAGTGCAGAATGTTTTTGAAAAGAAAATGTGGGTGTGTGTCTCTGATAACTTTGATGTGAAAACTATTCTGAAGAAAATATTAGAATCAGTTACTCGTCGGACGACAGCAGATGGGTCGTCATTAGACTACTTGCAAGAAGAACTTCGTGAAAAAATAAGTGGTAAGAAATATTTATTGGTCCTGGACGACACTTGGAATGAGAGATCTGACAAATGGGCTGAACTGAAAAAGTACTTGATGTGTGGCGCTCAAGATAGCAAGATTTTAGTGACAACTCGAAGTAAAAAGGTAGCAAATGTAATGACCGCTAGCACTTCCTATCTTCTGAAAGGTTTGACTGACGAGGAATCTTGGAGTTTGTTGAAGAACATTGCATTTGAGGGTGATTCTGAAGGAGTAAATCAAAATCTAGAATCAATGGGGAAAGAAATAGCTAAAAATTGTAAAGGGCTCCCATTGGCAGTTAAAACGCTAGGAGGCCTGTTACGAGAACAAACTGAAGAAAGAGAATGGGAGAACGTTTTACGCGGTGGCGTCTGGAAATCATGTGAAGAGCAAGATAGTATGATGCCAATTCTAAAACTCAGTTACCACAACTTGTCGCCAGAAATGAGACAATGTTTTGCTTACTGCTCTTTATATCCCAAGGATTCAAGAATTCCAAAGAATGAGTTGATTCAGTTATGGATGGCACAGGGTTACCTTGAATGTTTAGCTGAAAAACACCGCATGGACATGGAAGATATTGGTAGCCAATTTGTAAAGACGTTTTTGATGAACTCATTTTTTCAAGACGCTGAAAGTGATAAATACGGCGAGATCATTAAATTCAGAATGCATGATTTAATGCATGATCTTGCAATGCTTGTTGCTGGCAATGATTGCTGTTACTTGGATAGTAAGGCGGAAAAGGTTGAAGGTAGTCCCATGCACGTATATTTGGAATCTGGGGCCATTCATTTATTGAATTCATTAGATAAAAGCCGGCTGCGAACTTTGATTTTGCCGTATTATCGCAATTTTGATGAGGAGGAAGTGCCTGTTGCCAATTTCAAATACTTGCACGTCTTGAAGATTTCAACTCATTATTTTCGCAAATCGTCTGATTCAATTGAAGGATTGAAGCATTTAAGATATCTTGAAATTGTTGGTTATTTCCCCTTAAATGGGATACCTGGGTTGGGAAGATTATACTCGTTGCAATTCTTATCAGCCTTTGTTGTTGTGAGTCGTGGCACACTAAATGAATTGAAAGACTTAAACCAGCTGAGGGGGGAATTAAGAATTGAGAGTCTCGATTGGGTGAGTGACGTGGCTCTGGAATCACAGGATGTAAATTTAAAAGAAAAAAAATTCCTTAAATCCTTGACTCTAGATTGGTATCATGAACGTGAAGATGAATGGCCAAATAACTACCCCCATATCCGTAACTGTGACAGCTTACAATTACTAGAAAACCTTCAGCCCCACAGCAATCTTAAGCAATTGGAGGTGAGATATTACCGAGGCGTGCATTTCCCAAACTGGCTTTCTCTCCTCAAAAATGTTGTTCACATCTCTCTCTTTTCACTTCATAATTGCCGCTGTCTCCCATCCATGGAACGTCTCCCGTTTCTGAAGTCACTTGATATAAGTTTTCTTCATGAATTGGAATACATATCTCTTTACGAAGATTTTGCAGAAACCTTCTTCCCCTCCTTGGAGAGCCTTGTATTATTAAGTTGTCATGAGCTAAGGGGATGGCGGAGGAGGCTGGGAGATGATATCAATGATTCACATAATCTCTCCTTACCTCTTTCATTTACTAATCTTTCTAAACTACGTGTCTCTTTCTGTTCAGAGTTGATTTGCATGCCTACTTTTCCAAAAGTCAAGGTTTTAGAATGGGGTCAACTTAGTGCTGCGGAGCCCTTAATAGCAACATTAAACACAACATGTTCAGCTGACTCATCTTCCTCCGCTGCTCCTCTTTCCATGCTCAAAGAACTTACGATTTCTGGTTCTACCAAGTTACCAAAGGGTTGGATGCAAAATCTGATTTCTCTCGAGTCTCTTCAAGTTGAATGGCATGAAAGTGAAACGCTAGAGGAATTTGAAACTGGGTTTAAGGACGGCACCGACTGCCTTCCTTCTCTGCGAAAAATTTCATTATGTCACTGTACAAATCTAAAGGCTTTGCCAGATTGGATTTGCAACCTCTCATCGCTTCAACATATCGAAGTCTCATCCTGCCACAAATTGGCGTCGCTGCCCGAAGGGATGAGTCGTCTTACCAACTTAAAGATCTTTGAGGTCAAGTATTGTTCCCTCTTAATTAAAGAATGCCGAATAGAGACAAGTGCTGTTAGTCGGCAAATCGCACACATCCCACAAATTATCCTTCGTGAAAAGTGATGATAAAGGTACTCATCTGATTCTGATGCGTATTTAAGTTATTTCTCATAATCAAGTGAAAAATTGCATGCTATTAGCAAAAAAGAAAAGTCTAGTAGGAAAGACACTGATGGGTATTAGACACATTGACTTTTCATTCAAGAAATCAGTTTTACTTAATTATTCACATTTTTCTTGTTTTTTTTTTTTCTTATCTTTTATTCAAAGCACAACTACTATTTACAGTAGTTCAAATGCTGTTTGTCTTAGTCACTCAACCTAAGAAGGATAGTCTACAACTCCTTGAAAATGTCAAAATGCAACACACTTAACCAATTTCAAAAGCAAGAATCTAACCCCAAGACTTATGATCTTAAATTTATAGTGCTGCTCTTCAAATTGAAGTTTAACCTCATTGTTAACTAGTGCAATGAAAGTTGATACTAAAAAATTGAATTACTAAATAACATTAATTTTAATTAAAGAATAAGATCCTAAATATTTACATAACAGCACTAAGTTTCAGTTTATAGTTTTTCATACAGTTTATAAATTATTGAAAAGAGTGCTATAGTAAATGTAAGTCTAGAAATACACCTCATTTACAAGGTATTGAACCCTTTGATATATAGATCAACGCATTTAATTCAATCAAACCCAATTTCATTAGGATTCATCCGTGTTTCAATCTAATAGCATTTCTACCAAGCCAAATGCAAATCTCAAGTATTTACAATAATTTAATTAATAAATGGGTAGAAATATATTGTTACTGTGACAGCAAAATTAAAATTTGCCTTCATGTAGATTTCATTTATCTATTAGAACGAAATCCTAGTAAAAAAAAAATCATTTGAACACTAGGTAGACACACAATCCTACTAATGTTGAGCAAGCACCAGGTGAATTATTAGATGATGTGGTCCTCAAGACTTCCTCAGGGCAGTTGCATCCCCCATCACAATTGCCAGGATAAGGCCAAGACCAACACCCATGGATGATCCTATGGCAGCAGAATCCAATGAACTTGCCTTAGCTCGAGCATCATTGACATTGTCTGTTACTGTGCCAACTCCATCATAAGCCTATCTCTAGCGATTTCCTGTGATAAAACCATTGAAAAGAAATCAAATTTATCAGGGTGCATTATTATACTATAAATTCAATTTCTGTAATAAAAAACATAAACAAAAATTGTGCATCAACAAATATTAATTGTCTTTTGAAATAGAGAATCTCAAAATTTATAAACATCAACAAAAGTACTGTCCTCTAGTTAGGATCAAAAGCAAAGATCAAAACATCACTGCACTCTATAAAATTCATATTTTATATAAATCCGTTTAGAAATAACGGCTCTTGAAATTTTCAAAAACAATATTCATTACTTATGATGCAAAGATTTTCAACTCTGAGAAAATGCTTAGAACTATGTAAGGTTACACGTAAAAGTTCCCATGGATCAACAATCAAATTCCACACTATAGACGTGAGGACTATAATATGCACCTTACTATCCTTAAATATCATTTAAGTTTCCTCCCGATAGAACGTAGTTACTTGACGTAGAATGTCTAATGATGGGGAGCCTAACAATTCAGTAGCTTTTTATAACCACAAATTTTCATGTCTTTTGTTAAATATGTGTAATCATATTAATAACCCAAGTTTATCTTTTTAGTTATATTAATTAATTAACTGAATATTTTCTGTAATTATGGCTACTATCAATATAAATATATGCTCTGTTGTGTAGTTAAAAGTTAAAACACAGATTTTATCAATGCTCTTTCATTTTTCCTTCTCTCTCAACACATGTAATTATCATAAACTTTTTAAACATGTTATTTTTATTAAAAAAACAAAAAAAAAATGGATAACTTTGCATACAATTATTGACTACCAATGAGAGTGTTGTTGACGATCACAAAACAGATAGTATTAAAGAGAACTAAAACAGAGAACAAAAGACATGAGAAAATACTACTGGTCAAGGAAAAGTTCTATAGGCCCCAATGAATAAGCTGAAAGTTCAAGAGGACATAAAATTGGCTAACGTGAGGCTTACTATTTCATCAAATCTACTTTCTCACTGTAAGTAACTTTTCCACCCCATACACTCATCACACACCTTTCTTAATTCCAATGGAGACTTAGATTTAGGTGTATGAGATTGAGAATACATTCGTAAGACTTCCTTGACTCAGTCTGCTCATCTGCTTTTGTGTTTTTGAGTTTGAGAACCTTGTCTAAATTGTGTGTTAATAGTAACAAAAATTTCTAAAATAAAGACAATTTATCAACTCCAAAAGAAACCAATTGTTTGATGGACCATCAGATAAAAAGTTATCCTGTAGAAATTTTTAAAAAACAAATATGTTGCAAGGTAAATTGTTTAGGATTAATATTTTTGGATGTCCATTATGCATCAAGTTACATCACATCACAGTGCTTTCCCAAATAATATATAGCCTAGTTCTGATCTGCTACTACATGCATCCCATTCCATGAGAACATGCACATTTTGCATTTCCTAGTCAACCTAGTCAATTTCGCTTCCAGTATTAAAATGATAACACCATTATTTGTCACCTCTTGCACACATAAATTGGTACTAATGTATGCTATTATGGGTCTATGTATGAACCTTCCCAAATAAACCACAAATGCTGGAAAGGGAATAGGTAATATCATCATAATCCTTGTCATGGTTGAATACTTACTAACAATGCGAGGAAAAAATCAGAAGCTAAAGAAATAAAAGGTGATCCCATGGCATGGATCTCACTCTTGTTTTGTACAAGAATCGTAAAGAAATAAGTGAAATGCAATCAACTCTTCTTTAACAAAAATGCTTCACACTGGCCTTTCTTGCCTTCTGCTCCTTATATAATGTGTTCCTAGCAGTCTTTCCTATCTTCATTCTTATCTCTCTCAAGAACTCTCTCTTCATTCTCTGCTTTGTTTTGTGGTTTAAAGGTGAGTCAGATTCCTGAAGAATTCTTAAGCAGAACATGAGTGAGTTTGCAAAGGAAAGGGATGCGGACCAGTTTCATAGCCCAAGGACTAGTTGCCCCTTTTACAAACATCATTTGTTTATGTTATTTTCCTAAGACGACCATTTTTGTGTTCATTTTTTAAGAGTAATTTTAGATTATTTTCATTGAGGTGTTCTGTTTCTGTTTGTATGTCATCCAAAAAAGAAGCAAAGGTCTCATGTGGAGTCATTTTATTGTTACTGACCCAACATAGTAAATTTGTTATCATGGTTTATGTAATTGGAACCTTCAATTTATTTATTTTTTCAAGTTATCTACTTTTAATTGTTAAATCCTAAGGCTTTTCATATTGGCCAAGGTTATGATTTTTAGTGTTCCCAAAATTATTAACTATTTTTATGGTTATTTTATTTAATGTACGTTAAATATATTTTATTAAACACTTTAAATTGTGGATTGAATTATTTTATAATTTTGAAAAAATAAATATTTTATTTTTAATTCAAAAAATTAATTTTAACTTCTGCACACACGTTAGAAAGATCAATTTATTTTAACATGTCAAGATTAAAAAAATTCATAAAATTGAAGTGCATTAATTTAGGTGTTTTGTGTTATTTTTTAATTAAATTAAACTTTTATTTTAATATCTTGCACCATAAAAATTTGCATTGAAGGTAAGCAGCCATTAATGAGATATAATTTTAATTTTAATTAAAAAATATAAACTGTATTTATAATATTACGGGTAACTTTTGTCTTAAAAAATTATTATAGTAACCTTGTAATGAAAGTTATAAAATTTAATGTAATTTAATACATATTAAGTGTTTTATTTTTAATAAAGTTTCTTAATTATTATATGTACAATATTATAGTAATTTAAAAAATTAAGATGCTTTTCAGGATAATCCGCCAGTGCATCTGCATGTTTTAGTTGCTGTTTTAACGGTTATAGTTGAATGTATGATAAAAAATAAAAATAAAATAAAAATTTTAATTTAACCTCTTAAGACTAATTTTAAGCAACTAACTATAGAAAATTTCATTAAAAAGAGAAATAATTATTATATTTTTATAACTTTTAATAAAAAATGTATTTTTTTAATAAAAACTTTATATTTTTAAGACTTATTTAGCGAACATGATAGGATAAGAAAATAATAATATGTAAACAAGATAAAAATAAAATATGATAAAAAAATGATTAATTTTTATCTTATTATATATTTAATGTATATTCAAACAGTAAAATAGATAACATTATGTCATATATTTAATGTTATAATAATTAAAAAAAAAGAGCGATCAAATATATTTAAATAACAAAATTACTCTTTTATTAAAATTATAATTTCTTAAAAATATTTTTTATTTAAATTTTTAATAAAAATATATAATATTAAAATTTTGATATTAAATAACAAAATTTTTCAATTTTTTACAATTAAAATTTATTTTTAATAATAAAATAATTTTTTTAGTAACTAAAAATTAAGTGGATTATGAAAATAAGATTAAATTATAATACAAACTGTTTCAAATCAGTTTTAATGTCATAATTAAAAGTTATAATTTTTAGAATACGTTGATACTTATTTAAAAATTATAAGATTTATTTTTTTATATTTTGATCTTTTCGTCTAATATAATTAATATGTATTAAATAAAAAATATATAATTACTTGTGTAAATTCTAAATTATAATAATTAAATAAAATATAATATATATAATCACTATCCTTAAATATCGTATTTCCTCCCGATAAAACATAGTTCCTTGACGTAGAAAGTCTAATGCGGAGACCTTATATTAATATATCTTTTATATTCTTAATTTTATTATTATTAATATTTAATTTATTTAATTATTATTTTAATATATTAGTTATAATTATTTTTATTTATAATAATTAGAAATTGTTTAAATATGAATTTTGTTTTATTCAAAATTAAAATATACAAAAAAAATGATAGAAAATAAAATAAAAAATTATATATATATATAAAAGATCATATATTAAATAATATAATTTTAAATAAATTATATATAATCATATATTTCTTTAATTTGTCACATATTTTATTTTTATTAGTTTAAATTTTTTAGATATAATACTTGTAAAAAAGTTTTAGCGTGCTACAGCACACACCTATTAATTAAAATTTTATTTTAATATTTTGCACCATAAAAATTAGTGTTGAAGGTAAGTAGTCATTAATGAAATAGAATTTTAATTTTAATTAAGAAATATAAAATGTATTTATAATATTACAGGTAACTTTGTCTTAAATTATTATAGTAACCTTGTAATGAAAATCATAAAATTTAATTAAATTTAATACATATTATATGTACAATATTATAGTAATTTAAAAAATTAAGATGCTTTTCATGATAATCCGCCAGTGCATATGCATGTTTTAGTTGCTGTTTTAATGGTTATAGTTGAATGTATGATAAAAAATAAAACTTTTAATTTAAACTCTTAAGACTAATTTTAAGCAATTAACTATGAAATTTTTTATTAAAAAGAGTAATAATTATTATATTTTTATAACTTTTAATATAATTGATTTGTTTTCTTTTTTAATAAAAATTTTATATTTTTAAGACTTATTTAGTGAACATGATAGAATAAAAAATGATAATATATAAACAAGATAAAAATAAAATATTATAAAAAAATTGATTATTTTTATTTTATTATATATTTAATGTATACTAAAATAGTAAAATAGATAATATTATGTCATATATTTAATGTTTGAGAGAAAAATAATAATAATAAAAGTGACAAAATTACTCTTTTATTAAAATTATAATTTCTTAAAAATATTTTTATTTAAATTTTTAATAAAAATATATAAATTAAAATTTTGAAATATTTTATTAGTACATATAATATTAAAATTTTGATATTAAATTATAATAAAAGTTTTCATTTTTTTACAGTTAAAATTTATTTTTAATGATAAAAAAATTTTTTTAGTTGCTAAAATTTAAGTGTATTATGAAAATAAGATTAAATTACAATAAAAATATTTTCTAAATCAATTTTAATTTCATAATTAAAAGTTATAATTTGTTAGAATACGTTGATATTTATTTAAAAATTATAAAAAAATTATTTTGATCTTTTTGTCTAATATAATTAACATGTATTAAATAAAAAATGTATATAATTACTTGCATAAAAAATAAATTATAATAATTTTTATGTAAGAACCTAATTAAAAAATGTTAAGTATAATAGTATATACATACTAAAATTATAATTTAACCTAATTTTTAAATAAAATTTAATATAACTTTTATTTAAAATAATATTATAAATTTAATAAAAATTAATTAATTTTTTTTATATGGTTTTTGGAATTGGTTAAAAAAACACTTATAATATTGTTTTTAACACTAATTTTTGAAGTTAATTTTAAGAATATGAATAGTTTAAAAAGTTAATATTTACTATATTAAACTATAACGTGTGATAAATATTTTTATTTAAGGATAGTTGCAGTGAGTGAGACTCTAGTCCTGCTAACAACATTCTTCAACTCTTAACATATCTATTTCCTTTACATCCCTTTCAAACTCATGGTGGAAGCTAATGAAACCTTGAGTTTGGATCTGAATATTGTTAATTGTGGATTTGAAACAGTTTTAGTGAGAATATCAGAAACCTAAAATTCAGCACGTAGATGAACAACAACAAGCTCTCACGACAAGACTTTATCACAAACAAAATGTAAATCTAACTCAAAATGCTTTGTACAAGAATGCATAACAGGATTCGCAGCAAGGTGGACAACTTTATCACAATAAATTCTTGGCAATGCAACTGGAACACACAACTCTCTCAGCAAATTCTGCAGTCATAAAATATCAACAGTGACAATAGCCAGTCCTCAGTACTACTTCTAGAAACAACAACTTGCTTCCTAGAAGACCATGATACAAGATTTGGTCCAAGGTACACATAATAACTTGTGGTAGACTTTCTATCATCAAGGTCTGGATCCCAATCTGGGTCACAAAATTCCATGATATGTAGCTGTTGCGAAGGTTTTATGTGCAAGCCATATATGATTGAACCTTGGAGATATCTTAAAATCCATTTTACTGCCTACCAATGATGCTCTCATGGTTGATAGATGATTGCCAAGTCACTATCAAGACAACTAAGTTTTCTAAAGATTTTTGTAGTATAGAGTCAAACTTAGGTTGATTTACAGAGACATATTCTCAGTCAAATTCAATTTTGCGTTCTATTTTTAAAAAAATGCAAATAAAGTTTTTGGGTTTTTTAAAAATTGCAATTAATCAAATTAAATTACGAACATAATTAAAGTGAGTAAAAAAATGAATTAAGAAATATCAATCCACAAAATACTAATTGCGTGTAGTTTTGACTATCACAGTATCTAAAGATTTAAATCCACGTTTAAATAATCACTCAATTTAATTATTAATTTAATTGAATAACCTAATTAAATAGAGTTATGAAATAAATCAAATAATCATTTAACCTAATTCGCATTAATTATCAAATTAGAGCATCAATCAAGTCTTAATTTAAAATCTAACAACAGAAAGTCTTAATTTGATATTAGATTGAACGAGAGGTTTAGCCTTTCATCGAAATGATTAACCCACGCAAAAATGAGAAAAGAACGAGAAAGTTCGAGAGAAAGTAAAAACAAAGATTCTTATTTCGGCCAAGTCTCAAAAGCTCAAAGTGTCTAATCCCCCTCCTAATTCAGAATCTTATTTAATCTATTTATAGGTTCTGATTAGGGTAAATTAAGTGGCCAAAATGCAGGCCTCAATAATATCTAAAAGCCCAAATACAATTATTAAATAACAAGGGTCCAAATACAATCTTGCAACAATATTCAGTAAATCTGCCTCAACTTCAAAAAATCATAAAAAAATAGAAAACAACTCCAAATCTAGCGATCCATATGCATTTTGAAGCCCTGGATGTGTAGAATCCAATGCAACTAGAATCAGCCAAAAATGATATATGTAGAGAAAGTTATGGCCAAAAGAGTAGTCAGAAGTCAGAATAACCGAAAATTCAAAATTAAAGCATTTATTTGTAATAACTCCAATTTATTCAAACAAGTAAAAAATGATAAAAACTATAAAAATAAAGCATATGAAAAATTTTTATTAATAAAAATAAAACATTAAATGTAAACATAAAATATGTTACATCAGTGGTCTATGCATAAATTGATAGACCTTATTAACGGAGAATGAAATTTCAATCCTTGTCACAATGATGTATTAAAGAGCTCCTGCAATGCTCCTAATGAGTAGGATCTTGAATTGAGAAAGACCCATCAGCAGTAAGCTTTAAACAAAAAAATATAGGAGTTGGCTAAGGTTTAGAGTCTAACAGATTGGTTTTATGAAGTAGGTCTCTTATGTGTTTTGATTGAGACAATAGAATACCACCATCAGAATGATGCTGAACCTCAATGCCAAGAAAATTATGAAGAGAACCTTAGTCCTTCAAAGAAAATTATTGGTTAAGATGAGCAATGAGAGAGAAGATTTTAGAAGAAGAAGAGTTGGCGTTGATAATATCATCAACATACACCAAAACATAGGTTTTAGAGGTAGGTGTAAATCTCATGAAAAGAAAAGTATCTCTCTTGGCTGAATTAAATCCCAAGGACCTCAAAGTCATAATGAGTTTATGAAACCAAGCCATAAAGAGCTTTGAGTAGTTTGCATACTTTGTATTTATTAGATGAAACAAAGCCTGGTGGTTGAGTCATATATATAATTTCTTGAAGATTTCTATGTAAAAAGACATTGTTGATGTGTACTTGATGAGTAGGTCATTACTGAGAAACGCAAGTGTTAGAACAGTTCTAGCTGTTGTTGGCTTAATCACTGGACTAAAGTTTTCTTTAGAATCAAAACCCTTTCTTTGATGATACCCCTTTGCTACCAGTCTGGCTTTGTGCCTTTGAAAACATCCATCAACATTAAACTTGCTTTTAAACACCCATTTGCAGCCTATGGGCTTACAACCAGGAGGAGGATCCACTGTAACACCTTAAATTTAATTTCAATAAATAAAGAATTTTGCAAATTTTTGAAATAATAAAATTTTTATTTTAATTCAAGTTTCATCAACCATTTCAAATAAAGAAAGAGGTTACAAATTATATCAAACAGTTGCTACAGGACTTATTCTAATACAACAGTTTTCCAAAATAATATCCTAAGTCCTATAGTAGTTCTATCTACCCCTTCACTGAGTCCGGTGCTGATCGTCTTGATTACCTAAAAAATGAATGTAAGGGTGAGTACTCTACATTACCCAAAACACACAGTCAACATAGAGTCTCACCTCCAGCACATTTCTAATACATTAGACAAATACAATCATAGGCAGCATTTCACATCCATAAGTACAATACACAACTCGTGCCTACGCACACTAGCCACACTCACTGTGGCACCGTGATCACAGATTTTCACTATGAATGGTCGCCGTTTACCCCCTCCTCACGGATACCACATGGGCAGTCATGGGTCGCTCAACAAAGGTAGTGGTCAGAAGTCTAGTCAGGAAGAGAGTGTATGGCCCATGGTGCACCCGTTCCACAGTCAGTGTCACCACCACTTTCTCCTCCTCAAGATATTTCTACCGTCCTCATCCCCACACCCACAGTGTATCGCTAAACCATTCATAATGCATTACAACGGCGCTAACACGCCCCATTCACACACGCAATATCCATGCTTGCACACGGCACACAGCCTATATTCAATTCACATTACACAGCATATGACCCATATTCATCTATATTACACGGTCCTCGAGCGCACATTTGTTCATAATATTCATTAATTCATCAATCAATGGCATTTCATCACACACAATTTCCCCCACGGGGCTAACTATTCCAGCACACATCACAATACACACCAATTTTCATCAATTACATCATTTCTACTCCCTATCTCAGCCACATTGCATTAATAAAAAAATACATAAGAATTATAATACCTTGAGATAGGATAGAGTCCTCCCTTACCTCAGATTGAAGACCCACACGCTAAATCCACCAAGCTAAACACATGGAGAAACTCCATGAGAACCCAGCGAAACCATGAAAATAGAAAAAGGGATGAAAAACTGAAACCTTAATCATTAAAACTTACCTCTAAGCGTTCCCCACACAGATTCAACATTTAATCAAGCTCCCGAACGGCTTTGAAGGCAATGTAATCTGTAGAAAAGGGTTTGAGAATGAGAGGATCGAAGGAATTTCGAAGGGAGAGGGAGAAATAACCCTCCCCGAACCCTAACTCCCTTTAAATCCTTTTCTGATCGCAACACTCTTGCTACAGCAAAAATATCAGACGAAACTGCACCCTAATTTCTGCAAAATCTCGCTACAGCGAGACTGCATCCAGGAATGTACCACAAACTGTCGCTCTTTTGCTACAATGAGAAGGTGATAGTTTCAGTCCTTTCTCCTAGAGCCCTCTCGCTACAGCGAGAATTCTCTCGCTGTAGGGAGAACAGCCCAGTATTACGCCCTGCACTTAGGCACTTAGCCCATTTCAGCCTTATCCAGTCATGCATACACACAATACACATATCCATATACTTAATATACATAAACATCATTATCAAGTAAATCAACACACACATATATATGCATTAGATTTATATTAATAACAATAATTAATATTACAAAATTCGGGGCGTTACATCCACCAAGGGCCATGTATCATTTCTAAGAAGTGCGTCATGTTCTTTCATAGCTTTAAGTCATTCAGGCTTGGCCATTGCTTCCTTTACTATATGGCTCAATAGTGTGATCATAGCTCCCTTCCTTGTAAGAAGCATCAGTTTTCAGTTTAAAGACACTAGCTTTGGCTCTAGTTGTCATTTGATGAGTATTCTGAGGAACAGAACCTGCAATAGGAGATGAAACAGCTATGGCAAAAGAATCAATAGTATCATAGTGTAAAGGAACATTAGGTAATGAATTAGTTGTATCATTATCATTTTGGAAATTCTGAGCAGTAAGAGTTAAAACGAGTAAAGGATTAGAGAAGGTAGAATTGGAAGAAGGAAGAGAATAAACAGAAATAAAAGGGTTGGCAGGAAGTTTATAAGAAAAAATTGACTCATGAAAGATGACGTGTGTAACATCTTTCTCTCATTAATCTATTTCCTTTTTATAAAATATGAAAATATCATAAATTATTTCATCAAAAGAGTTAAAAGATAGATGAATGTAGAAATATTTTAAAATACTTAGCTTCGAATTTGAAGAACAGGTAAAAAAATTTAAACATCATAAATACATTTCAAGATTTTCAAATCTGATTTTAAAACAATCTAAACTATTATATTAATAATTTTCTCAGCAAATTTATCAATATGCTTTAACTTCAAATTAAAACTTTCATTAATTTAATTACATAAGGTAAATGACCTTAAATAGAAAATATTCACTAATATCTTTACAAATTTTCATTAAATAAATTAAACTCTTCAGAACAATCCCTTTCTTATCACTCCTTGCGGGTATGACCCTAGAACGATCAAACCTTCTTTACCTGAAAAATAGTTGTAAAGATGATGATCCCTTGCCCACTAAATCTTAAATTATAACAAAAAGAAAATAATGAATACAATAAGTCAGATGCATTCCATTTCTAACAAATTCAGTCATTATTTGACTAATTAACATCTATTTCTCATTGTATAATACTATAACTAACTTACTCAATTCATTCCATTTTATCATATTGATTTCAATATATATTTCTAAGTTTCTATTTAAGGCTTATACATTTCCTACATCATCTAGCATACACATGTAGCATACTTCTTTTATTTCTGAAAATAATTAATCTATTGACATATATTTCTCTTTAAATTTAATTTCTCAATTTATCATACAATCACAAGACACGAAAACATACCACTTTACACTTAGTCAATTATCATCTAATTCATAACTTTGTGCCACATTACTTCGTACTTAATCAGATATTCTCATCTAATCCATAATTTCGTGCCACATTATTCATTTCTCATTTGAATATTTCTTCAATTTAATGGTACTTTAGGTACTCTTGAGCCCTTAAATCGTTACCAACGTACTCTTTAGTTACGAATGACTTATGCAGCATTGATAGTCGTTGGTGAGCCATGGTTAGATTGCTCTGATACCATATTAGAGTTTGTGATCATAAAGAAGAAGAGACTAGAATGACTTTTTTTTTAATGTCATGAAAGATTACAAGAGGAGTATTTTTCACAAAGATAATACTGATAGACTATATCAACAATAACAAACTGTAACAAAACAATAACTAACTAACTAACTACTTGACAAGTTCCCTTTACACTCCCCTCTATACTTTCTTCCTTTGATATTATTTATTTTGATTTAGCAGATATATTTATGAAGTTTTTGTTCAAAAGTCTTTGGGATTAAGTACAAGGATGAGGATGCATACATGTCATGTACTGTTCGTAGGCAATTATACCTATCAAAAACTAATAAAGAGTATTTGAATTAAGAGTTCCCAAGTTATCCTCTCACAGAGATTATTTCAAGTACCAAGAATAACTTAATTTGATTGTTTAAACGTAATAGGATTGTAACAAATAAGAAAAAGAGCTTAATATTAACAATAAATTAAAAGAACAATAACACAATGCGAGAGATTGATGCATTTTAAAATAATTATGTTTACAAAAATGGAGTCACTTTAATTTTTATTGAAAATGACAAAAATTAAAAACCTTTTAAAAAGAAAAATGGTCTACGGATTTAAGAGTTTATTTATTTGAAGGGAATAATAGAAACGTAATCCCACAACACACCTAATTCATCCATCTTAAGTGTATACCGGAAGTAAATTGTGCAAATTTATAATAACTTTAAAAAATATATATTTTACCCCTTTGCAACAATTTAAAAGAATAAAAATATTAAAATATTAAACAAACAAATAAACAAATAAATAAGTTAATAAATGATTAAGAGACAGAAAAGACAAATAAATATAAAAAACAAATTTACCCTAATGATTTTGTTTTGTTTTGTGACATATCTTCTTGTGCAATCAAAAACTCAGTTACATAATTCTTAAAAGGATAAAAATGTAAAAAAAATAAAATAAAAACAAAATAAAGTTATCTACAAGTTTAAGACAACTAAGTTAACACATATCAAATATCCTATTTTAAAAGTAGAGGGTTAACATAGGTTACCTAAGTTAACCTTTTATAAAATAAAATAAAAATATATATAATTTAAATTAAATTTAGAATTATCAACCGATAACAATTCAAGTGTCGCTAATTAAATTAAAAAGAATTAATAAGACATATCACTTAAGATAATTATTTTCGCCTTAAAAAAAATATGCTTGTATAACACTATAATAACAAAAAGAAAGAGAAAAAAAATAACTTCAATATGATAATTCATTCATCTAATTTTAACTTTTTTTTTTATCAAAACAATGACACTTAAGTCCATAATTAATATTAAAATGGAGACAGGAAAATAAATAATACATTTTATTGAATCGTGAACGATCAACAATATACAGAAGTAAATAGAAGCTTTGAGAACAAACATTTAAATTTTCACTTTTAAATAAAAGAGAAAGTGTTATAATATTGTTATACATTTATTTTAAATGAGGGTGATGGATGCTCTTTTTGAATTGCACATAACAAATGAGAGTAAGAGCACCACAGGTCTCACACTTGTTTCTTGACTTAAACTCGTGACCATACTTTTGCTAAAAGGGGTCAGGTCAACACACATTGTATCCATGTAGTTGCGGCTATCTAACAACTATATGTGCTAAGAAAGACCTTGAGGGATCACAGGGCAGTGAAAGTGTAAAATGAGAGTTCTAAGTGCTAATAAAGAAAGAATGTAATAAGTTGAATAACTAATAAGTATTACTTTTGTATGAGCATGATCTTGTGACATGATATTTTGTGGTATTTGCCTTATTTGTATGGTTGAATTGGTTGTGCATGTACGCTTGGTAATGAGAATAGAGACTCATCCTTCCAAACATTTTCAAGAAACCATGATGACAGAACCAAAGAAAAGGATTAGGCTGATAAGTAGTTCTATAACTAATAGGCTTAATCATATATTTAATGAATACCAGAGAATATGCTTCTTTAGAATTGTTGTACATGTTGATGTGGTACTTAGGAATACTATATTATAGTATCCATTTTGATTTCCCTGTAAGTAGAATACAACACACTTTGTGTGTATATATCTTCTCCGTCACAGTTAGGACCCCAGCCGCTATGACTTACCTGTTTATATATCACGACCACAATCATCTGGGAAGACCTTTTAGATGGACTTTTGAGCGTGTTACTGGTAGGGAGGCTACTACTGACTCAGGTGATCATTACCTTAAAACAGATGATGACCTTGATTCTAAAGATCTAGTAGAAATATAGAGTTGGCATGAGACCGATTAGTACTGGGTTCTCAGTGTCTGGTGTATTTTGGGGAATGCTCTGGACTTAATTTGTCAAATTGATGTAATTATTTTAACTGTGTAAATGTTATTTTAAGTCCCATATATTTTGACAAAAAGTTTGTAAATTATTATACTTGATATGTATAAAATGCATGTTTAGTTCTTAACAAAGAAAATTTTGACTATGGATTATTACATTCTTTAAACTCATTGCCATGTTTATTAATATTGTACGCATTTGAACATTTTGTTTACAACGAACCCATCCGCAATAAGACTTTCATTGTGATAAGTTTGTAATTAGGCCTTTTTCCACGGTCCATATATTTATGTTTAGCCTTTATTTTAATTGAATTTTACACTAATTTATATGTTGAATATGCATTTTAGTATGAAGAGGCCACAAGTGGATTTTGGGCCCAAATTAGTGAAAGATCAGAGCTTCGCAACAGTTAGCACACCCAAGCCCAATTATAAAGAGCTTTTAGGGTTTTTAAACCCTATAAAAGAGATACCTCAGATATCTTGAGAGACCGTTCACATCTTGTCTTTCACTCTTCGATACATGTTTCATCTTATGTCTCTTGCACGGAATCGCTGGTATACTCTTGGTGGGACTTGGAGCTTCGGGCGACCGTACTTGAAGACTGAAAAATCATCTCTTTCTAGCTTGCTTTTCTCTATGGCTTTGTTTACAATTGTTTTATTTCTTCTCTTTAGCATGAGTAATTAAGTCCATAACTAGAGCTATGGAAACTATTATTCATGAATTTATGGGATTTTAAAGTTTGAATCTATATTTGGTTTCCATTCATGACTAGCTTTTATCCTATTGCACATAATTATAATCTTAATTAATTATATCTTCAGGTGACCGTACCTCGATTAGTTAATAGATCTATAAGATAAAACGAGACAAAAGATTAGATAGACCAAACTAATTTTTCTCTTCCAATCGTTATTAAATTAACAACTTCATAGGTTGCTTTCTTCAATAGATGTCTTGCATGATCATTGAGAATCTTAATTTAGAAAAAAGAATATTAGTATTGCATGATAATTGGGTATTACTAGTATTTGTATGAATAATTGGTGATCATAAGGAAATCAAATTTAGAGTTAAACGGAAAAATAACATAAAGGATTTAATGAAAAAACTCGTATGCCTTAAGTTCCTCTCCTATAAGTTTAACCAAGACGTGTGTTATATTATTTGTTTTTATTCAAGATTAATTTAATAATTAAATTCTAGATCTTACTTAAGTTTACATTTTTTAAGTTCAAACAATTGAATTAAGAAATTTTTGGTAATTGAAAATAATTTTTGTGGGTTGATAACTTGAAAACTCTTTTCGAAAATCCTTTATTACTTTTTTACGGGTACACTTGTCCATGAACAAATTAATTTTATATAATAATATTAAATAATACAGAAAATGGCATTTCCATCCTAAATAATCAATAAAAAAATGTGATTTCTATACTTTAAAATTTTAGGATGTTACAATTACCTTTTTGTTTTTTATAATAATATTTCATCTACAATCACACTAATACTAACTGTGAAATTGTTATCAAAATAGATTAAATGACAATGATTTTATCATTTATTTTTTTATGTGTTTTGAAAATTATATTTTAGTTGTGGGTAAAAAAATTGTTGTTTAAAGCTTCAAACATTAGTTATATATTTTCCTATATAAAAATATACTAGCCCTGATATTGTTTTTTTAATAAGGCAGCGTTGTCTTTTCTTATTAGATACTTTATAGTTTTTATGAAACAGTTATTATGTTTTTCATTTGTCCGAGTTAGTGGGAACTTAAATTTAGACTAAAGTGGAGAATGGTAATAGGTTCAATGGTATTAATTAAGGAGAAAATTGCTATTTTATAATATGTTTTTAAAAATTATGAAACTCAACTAACTTAAACTAGTTTTATTAGTTTAGTAATTCAGTTAAATTAAAGATATGTGGAATGGAATAAAGAGAGAAATATAATAGCACTTATTAGAGCAATTTGAACTATTTTTTAAAATAACGTGAAGTGTTTTTTTTTCTTGGTACAGTAGTAATCTCATAAAGATCATTTCAAATTTCTCAATCAATTTTGAAGGGTTTTAAAAATAAAGTTTTTATTGGGACTAGATTTGTACTATTCAATTAATTGTAATCAAATATTCTTTTAAAAGATCTTGATCATATGCAGTCATTTAAATTAACAATTTAAATATGTATATAATACATATAATTTAAATATACTGAATACTAAATATAAATAACTCTGTTATAATATGGATACATTAACTAGCTGAAGTATGTTCTATTATTTTTTATGTCTTAAGTTATTTGTCATTATTTGAAATTTAAACAATAATATATAAGTGAATAAAAATAATAATTTTAAATATAAGAGAAGGTAAATAACTTGTTCAAAAATATAAATCCTAAAAGCTCTCTTGTTCAAAAAATACCCCCAAAAAATTGGTATATACAAGACACTGATATAATACAGAAACGTGGTCACAATAAATTATTATCTTGGTGAATGTGTAAGTATTTTTCCGATGAATTTGATTAAGCGTAGTGTGAAGCCATTAATTAAAAGCAACACTAAAACACAACAGCTTCATACTAAAATTTGGCATCGCTGTTCGAAGGAATGATTCCTCATACTAAAATTGAAGATTTTAATTTACCAAAATTTAAAGGTACTGAACAAAACATGCAACACTTAGTTACATTACAATCTATCGTATGAAAGTAGTAATAGATCACAATATCAGATTAAGCTAAGCTATAAACCCAGAAGATGAACTATATTATTAATGTATAAAAGTAAAGGCAAGAATAATTGTTACCAAAAGTAGGGCATATGAATGAGAAAATACTCAATATTTTCACTCGGCTACATAGCCAAATTTGGCAACTTGGTCTACCGTTTTTTCTATTTGGTCTAAACAATATGACCTTAAGTTAAAAAAAACCACCTTAAGAAAAGATTTGGTTAAATAATAATATATAAACTTATTTTAATAAAATTGTAAAACATGACAATCGTACTAAAACAAAACTATCAAATAAAATCCTTGTAGATAGATGCATTTTAAAATAATTATGTTTACAAAAATGAGTCACTTTGAATTTTATTGAAAGTGAAAAAAATTAAAAAACCCTTTTAAAAAGGAAAATGGTCTACGAATTTAGGAGTTTATTTATTTTAAAGGAATGATAGAAATGTAATCCCGCAACAGACCTAATACATCCATCTTAAGTCTATACCGGAAGTAAATTATGCAAATTTATAATAACTTTAAAAAATATTTATTTTATCCCTTTGCAACAAATTTGAAGAATAAAAATTTATTAAAATATTAAACAAACAAATAAATAAGTTAATAAATGAGTAAGAGACAAAAAAAATATATAAAAAAATTTAGCCTAAAATTATTTTTGTTTTGTTACATATTTTCTTGTACAATCAGCAACTCAAATTTACATAATTCTAAAAAATAGATAAAAAAAAGTAAAAAAATAAAAACAAAATAAAGTTATCTACAAGTTGAAGATAACTAAGTTAACACATCTCAAGTATCCTATTTTAAAAATAAAGGGTTAACATAGGTTACCTAAGTTAACCTTTTATAACATAAAATAAAAAATATATATAAAATTTAAATTAAATTTAGAATTATCAACCTATAATAATTCAAGTGTCTCTAATTAAATTAAAAAGAATTAATAAGACATATCACTTAAGTTAATTATTTTAGCCTTAAAAAAATATGCTTGTATAAAACTAGTAACAAAAAGAAAGAGAAAAGAGATAACTTCAACAGAATAATTCATTCATCTAATTTTAATTTTATTTTATCACAACAGTGACACTTAAGTCCACAGTTAATATTAAAATGGAGACAGTAAAATAATCTATTTATTTACGTTTTATATCATTCGTTTCATTTTCTGGCTTTTGTGGATCACTCCTAATTCCTGGGTCCATATACCACTCTTCTAACGCTGTTTCTTAATCGTTTTCAAACCACTTTTTCTCGTTTACATATTCAACTAACAATGTAAAATAAAAGGTCAATTTTATAAATTATTCTAATTTAAAATAATGGCATGATTACATGCATAAGAATAAAGAAAAAAAAATGAAGTTATACTTCAGTTTTTTTTTTTATCAAACGCGTGAACCAGGAGTGGCCTACTTCAGAGTGTTCATTTCATTATATAGATCTGTGCTCCTTTCCTCCCTGTTTGTTTCTACACATTAAATGCATTCCTCTCTTTGAATATCAGTATCAACCCTTCTTCATCGTTCTCTTTCACTGATGGCTAACTTTGAGTCGGTTCCATTTGCTGTTGCTTCAAACCTCATTCACAGGTTAGAATAAAATCGTAAATCTAAATATTTAGAAATCTAAATCTAAATATTTGAGTTTTTGGCTAATAGAAATAAAAACGAACTGCTATTTGATCTAAATCTAAATATTTGTATGTTTGGCAACTTTACGCAATTTTAAAATAAATCAGTTTTACTTAATTATTCACATTTTTCTTTTCTTTTATTCAAAGCACAACTACTATTTACAATAGTTCAAATGCTGTTTGTCTTAGTCACTCAACCTAAGAAGCATAGTCTACAATTGCCTTGAAAATGCCAAAATGCAACACAATTAACCAATTTCAAAAGCAAGAATCTAACCCCAAGACTTATGATCTCAAATTTATAGTGCTGCTCTTCAAATTGAGGTTTAACCTCATTATTAACTTGTGCAATAAAAGTTGATAGTAAAAAATTGAATTACTAAATAACATTAATTTTAATTAAAGAATAAGATCCTAAATATTTACATAACAGCACTAAGTTTTTTCATACAGTTTATAAATTATTTAAAAGAGTGCTATAGTAAATGTAAGTCTAGAAAAACACCTCATTTACAATGTATTGAACCTTTTGATCTATACATCAACGCATTTAATTCAATCAAAACCAATTTCATTAGGATTCATCCGTGTTTCAATCTAATAGCATTTCTACCAAGCCAAATGCAAATCTCGAGTTTACAATAATTTAATAAATAAATGAGTAGAAATATATTGTTACTGTGACAGCAAAATTAAAATTTGCCTTCATATAGATTTCATCTATCTATTATCTTACCCAATTTCTATCTATTGTTAATGGTCAAGGAAAGGCTCTATACGCCCCAAGATATAAGCTGAAAGTTCAAGATGACATAAAATTGGCTAACGTGAGGCTTACTATTTCATCAAATCCATTTTCTCACTGTAACTAACTTTTTCCACCCCATACACTCATCACACAACCTTTCTTAATTCCAATGGAGACTTAGATTTAGGTGTATGAGATTGAGGATACATTCGTAAGACTTCCTTGGCTCAGTCTGCTCAACTGCTTTTGTGTTTTTGAGTTTGAGAACCTTGGTCTAAATTGTGTTTGTGTTGTCAACTCCAAAAGAAACCAATTGTTTAATGGACAGATAAAAAGTTATCCTATAGAAATTTTAACAAAATAAATATGTTGCAAGGTAAATTGTTTAGGATTACTATTTTTGGATGTACATTATGCATCAAGTTACATCACATCACAGTGCTTTCCCAAATAATATATAGCCTAGCTCTGATCTGCTACTACATGCATCCCATTCCATGAAAACATGCACATTTCCATTTACTAGTCAACCTAGTCAATTTCTCTTCCAGTATTAAAATGATTACACCATTATTTGTCACCTCTTGCACACATAAATTGGTACTAATGTATGCTATTAAGGGTCTATGCATGAACCTTCCCAAATAAACCACAAATGCTGGAAAGGGAATAGGTAATATCATCATAATCCTTGTCATGGTTGAATACTTACTAACAATGCGAGGAAAAAATCAGAAGCTAAAGAAATAAAAGGTGATCCCATGGCATGGATCTCCCTCTTGTTTTGTACAAGAATCGTAAAGAAATAAGTGAAATGCAATCAACTCTTCTTTAACAAAAATGCTTCACACTTGCCTTTCTTGCCTTCTGCTTCTTATATAATGTGTTCCTAGCAGTATTTCCTATCTTCATTCTTATCTCTCTCAATAACTCTCTCTTCATTCTCTGCTTTGTTTTGTGGTTTAAAGGTGAGTCAGATTCCTGAAGAATTCTTAAGCAGAACATGAGTGAGTTTGCAAAGGAAAGGAATGCGGAGCAGTTTCATAGCCCAAGGACTAGTTGCCCCTTTTACAAACATCATTTGTTTATGTTATTTTCCTAAGACGACCATTTTTGTGTTCATTTTTTAAGAGTAATTTTAGATTATTTTCATTGAGGTGTTCTGTTTCTGTTTGTATGTCATCCAAGAAAGAAGCTAAGGTCTCATGTGGAGTCACTTTATTGTTACTGACCCACGATAGTAAATTTGCTATCATGGTTTATGTAAATGGAACCTTCAATTTATTTATTTTTTCAAGTTATCTACTTTTAATTGTTTTAATTGTTAAATCCTACTAAGGCTTTTCTTATTGGCCAAGGTTATGATTTTTAGTGTTCCCAAAATTATTAACTATTTTTATGGTTATTTTATTTAATGTACGTTAATATATTTTATTAAACACTTTAAACTGTGGATTGAATTATTTTATAATTTTGAAAAAATAAATATTGTATTTTTAATTCAAAAAAATAGTCTTAACTTCTACACACATGTTAGAAAAATCAATTTTTTAACATGTCAAGATAAAAAAAAAAATCATAAAATTGAAGTGCATTAATTTAGGTGTTTTGTGTTATTTTTTAATTAAATTAAAATTTTATTTTAATATTTTACACCATGAGAATTAGCATTGAAGGTAAGCAGCCATTAATGAGATATAATTTTAATTTTAATTAAAAATATAAAATGTATTTATAATATTAAAGGTAACTTTAGTCTTAAATTATTATAGTAACATTGTAATGAAAATCATAAAATTTAATTAATTCAATACATATGAAGTGTTTTATTTTTAATTAAATTTAATAATTATTATATGTACAATATTATAGTAATTTAAAAAATTAAGATGCTTTTCATGATAATCCCGAGTGCATCTGCATGTTTTAGTTGTTGTTTTAACGGTTATAGTTAAATGTATAAAAACAAATAAAAATAAAATAAAAATTTTAACTTAAGCTCTTAAGACTAATATTAAGTAATTAACTATAAAAAATTTTATTAAAAGAAAATAATTATTATATTTTTATAACTTTTAATATAAAAAAATGTATTTAATGTATCACAATTAAAAAAATAGTACATATAATATATTTAATGTATACTAAAATAGTAAAATAGATAACATTATGTCATATATTTAATGTTTGAGATAAAATAATAATAATAATAATAAAAGTTACAAAATTACTCTTTTATTAAAATTATAATTTCTTAAAAAAATTTATTTAAATTTTTAATAAAAATATATAAATTAAAATTTTGAAATATTTTATTAGTACATATAATATTAAAATTTTGATATTAAATTATAATAAAAGTTTTCAATTTTTTTACTGTTAAAATTTATTTATAATGATAAAAAAAAATTTAGTAGCTAAAAATTAAGTGTATTATGAAAATAAGATTAAATTATAATACAAGTATTTTCTAAATCAGTTTTAATTTCATAATTAAAAGTTATAATTTGTTAGAATACGTTGATACTTATTTAAAAATTATAATATTTTTTTTTCGTTTTGATCTTTTCGTCTAATATAATTAACATGTATTAAATAAAACATATATATAATTACTTGTGTAAAAACTAAATTATAGTAATTTTTATGTAAGAACTAAATTAAAAAATGTTAAGTATAATAGTATATACATACTAAAATTATAATTTAACCTAATTTTTATGTAAAATTATAAAATTTAATATAACTTTTATTTAAAATAATATTATAAATTTAATAAAAATTAATTAATTGTTTTTTATTATATAGTTTTTGGAATTGGTTAAGAAAAGATTTATAATATTGTTTTTTAACACTAACTTTTTAAGTTAATTTTAAGAATATGAATTGTTTAAAAGGTTAATATTTACTACATTAAACTTTAAAGTGTAATAAATATTTTTATTTGAAGGATAGTTGAAGTGAGTGAGACTCTAGTCCATGCCAACAACATTCTTCAACTCTTAACATATCACTTAAGTTTTTGTTTTTTTCTGCATGCATGTTTATTGGTTTTTTAGTAGCTAATATTTGCTTTTTTGAGAGCCTTCAAGCATAGGGGTAGGTAAAAATTCAAAATAAAAATTCAGTCCATAATCTAAGCCTAATTAAATTTATAAATTTAAATTTTTAAAGAAACCCAAAAACATAATTTATAGGAAAAAAAATTAATCTAATATTTCAAGATAAAAATAAAGAAATATTCTATGCTCTAGTAAACGTGAAACAATCATGATCGTTAATTTTAGTAATAAAATTATTAATATATTTAAAAAAAGATGTAAATATCTTTTAATATTTCTTTAGAGAAATTCTTCAATATCTCTTAAGTTTATAGTAACAAATAACCTATATCAAAAATGAATATGATTTGAAAACATAAGATTTCTAATCCTCAACAATGTTAATTAGCCTACAATAGTAAAGATTAATTTGCAAATAGTAATTTGCAGCTTGCAACAAGGATTCAATCGTAGCATAGCAACCTGGATTCACTCGCAGTATCGCAGGTACTTTTTCCCTCATCTTCAATGAATTTTTCGATATTACAAAACCTGAGCACACTGTTTAAGATATTTTCATGCCAAAATAGGAATAGGGTGGTATGTGGGAACAAACAAGAGTAAAAGAGGGTGTTTGGCTTCTTCCTTTCTGGTTCTTATGGAGAGAAGGAATCAGAGAGACTGACATTAGAGGGTAATGTGAATAGAACCTAGTTTTTGGAACACATTGTTCTTTAGACAAATTCAAAGCCACCGATACAAAAAATAATTCTTCTTACTGTTATCCTTTTTTTTGCTTGTTACTGTACTTTTGGACTTGAGGGCATGAATATTTTATTTAAATTATACTAAAATATTAAAGGGTATTTATGTTCTTTTTTTAAAATAAACTATTAACTTCATTGTTAAATTGTTCCAAATATAAAATAGTATAGAATACCTTCTCAGAACATGGCAGAATTTATCTTTTTCTTTTTCTTTACTCTTTTTTCTGTATTATCTTTGGTCTTTTTCTTTTCCTCCTTATTAGAGTTTGTGATCATGAAGAAGAAGAAATTAGAATAATTTTTTATTAATTCTATGAAAGATTACAAGAGAGGTATTTTTCACAAAGATAAAACTGATAGACTATATCAGCAAGAATAAACTATAACAAAACAATAACTAACTAATTGCTTGACAAGTTTCCTTTACACCCCCCTTCAAACTCATGGTGGAAGCTGATGAAACCTTGAGTTTGGATCTAAATATTAGAAATTGAGGATTTGAAACAGCTTTAGTGAGAATATCAACAACCTGAAATTCAACAATGAACAACAACAAGCTCCCATGACAAGACTTTATCATGAACAAAATGCTTTGTGTGAGAATGCATAAAAGGATTAGCAGCAAGGTGGACAGCACCTAAATTATCACAATAAATTCTTGGCAATGCAACTGGAACACGCAACTCTCTCAACAAATTCTGTAGCCATAACATATCAGCAGTGACAGTAATCAGTCCTCTATACTCAACCTCAGTACTACTTCGAGAAACGACAACTTTAGAAGACCATGATACAAGATTTGGTCCAAGGTACACACAATAACCTATGGTAGACTTTCTATCATCAGGGTTTGAACCCCAATTTGGGTCACAAAACCCCATGATATGTAGCTACTGCGAAGGTTTTATGTGCAAGCCATATATGATTGAACCTTGGAGATATCTTAAAATCCACTTTACTACCCGTCAATTATGCTCTTGTGGTCTATGTATAAATTGACAGACCTTATTAACGGAGAATGAAATTTCAAGCCTTGTCACAATAATGTATTAAAGAGTTTCTACAATGCTCCTATAGTGAGTAGGATCATGAACTGAAAAAGACCCATCAGCAATAAGCTTTAAACCAAAAACCACGGGAGTTGGCTGAGGTTTAGAGTCTAACAGATTGGTTTTATAAAGTAGGTCTCTTATGTATTTTGATTGAGACAATAGAATACCACCATCACAATGACGTTGAACCTCAATGCCAAGAAAATCATGAAGAGAACCTAGGTCCTTCAAAGAAAACTTGTGGTTAAGATGAGCAATAAGAGAGATGATTTCAAAAGAAGAAGAAGAGCTAGTGATGATAATATCATCAACATACACCAGCACATAGGTTTTAGAGGTATTTTAAATCTCATGAAGAGAGAAGTATCGCTTTTGGTTGAATTAAATCCCAAGGACCTCAAAGTCGTACTGAGTTTATGAAACTAAGCCATAAAGAGCTTTGAGCAGTTTGCATACTTTGTGTTTGTTAGATGAAACAAAGCCTAGTGGTTGAGTCATATATACAGTTTCTTGAAGATTTCCATGTAAAAAGATATTGTTGATGTCCACTTGATGAATAGGCCATTACTGAGAAATTGTAAGTGTCAGATCAGTTCTAACTGTTATTGGCTTAATCACTAGACTAAAGGTTTCTTTAAAATCAAACTCCTTTCTTTGATGATACCCCTTTGCTGCCAGCCTAGCTTTGTGCCTTTGAAAACTTCCATCAGCATTAAACTTGCTTTTAAACACCCATTTGCAGCCTATGGGCTTATAACCAGGAGGAGGATCCACAAGGGACCATGTATCGTTTCTGATAAGTGTGTCATGTTCTTCTTTCATAGCTTTGAGCCATTCAGGCTTGGCCATTGCTTCCTTTATAGTATGTGGCTCAACAATGTGATCATCGCTCCCTTCCTTGTAAAAAGCATAAGTTTTTGGTTTAAAGACACCAACTTTGGCTCTGGTTGTCATTTGATGAGTATTCTGAGGAACAGAACCTGCAATAGGAGACGAAATAACTATGGCAAAAGAATCATTATTATCACACTGTAAAGGAACATTAGATAATAAATCAGTTGTATCATTATCATTTTAGAAATTCTGAGCAGTAGGAGATAAAATGAGTAAAGGATTATAGAAGGTAGAATTGGAAGAAGGAGAAGAATAGACAGAAAAAAAAAAGGTTGGCAGGAAGTTTATAAGAAAAAACTGACCAATGAAAGATGACATGTCTAGAGACATAGCATTTGCCAGAAAATAAGAGACATTTATAACCGTTATGCTGAGAACTATAATAAATGAATAAGCACATATGTGATCGAAAATCAAGTTTATGTTTATTATAAGGTCTTAACAAGGGATAACAAGCACATCCACAAACTCTCAAGAACTTATAATTTGGCTTATTATGAAACAATTTTTCAAAAGGTCTCATATTTTTATTTTTAAGGGCAAGTGAAGGAAGACAATTGATTATAGTAACTGCAGTGCTAAATGCCTCTCTCCAAATGTCACAACCTTTTTTTTTTGTAAAGAATCAATGACATTCGCATTAACATTTCTAATTCACTTATTCATTTATGAGATTATATATATGTGTGTGTGTGTGTGTGTGTGTGTGAAAGAGTATAAATTTTCAAAAAAATTGAACTTTAACATCCAATTTAATAAAGTAACAAGCGTATTCAAAACATAAATTACATTCCTTGAAAAGTGCAACCCAACAATCTAGACCTATTACTACAACCTAGACTGACAAAAATAATATACGCTACAATTTCTCAAAAATGTCAACTTTGTCGTACCTCAGCCAGACCTTCAAGTTTGAGTTGTAAATGCATTACCTGTCTCATCTGCTCACGTATCACTATACAATCATTGTAGTACACATACCAACACAATGGAAAATGTAAGGGAGAACTTATATAATTAACGATCATAATATGGAATATGAATATGTAAAATATTTTAAACAATTAATATATTTCACAGCATTCAGCACAACAGCTGCAATCAATTGATGTAGCATGTTCAACTCATTCCTAGCCTAACTAATGCAAATGCAGCAATTCAGTTCCATCTAGTTTCACAGCCTAAGTAGTTCAGAGGAATTGTTTTCCAGTTTGGGAGTGACCCATCCCGATTTCTCGATCCAGACACAATACAGTTCAGCATCCTAATTAGCTTTAGAATGATGATAATAAATGTGATGTATTACAGCGAGATCAATATAATAAGGCACAATTAAATCTATGTTTAATTTTAGCAATTTAACAATACATATATTTTCAGCCAGCTTCAACATCACAGCCATATATATATTTTCACAGCCTCAACAACACAGCTTTGTGCACTTACACAATAAAATCAAGCAACTCAAAGCATTAATTAAGCAATTCTAACAAATTAAATAGCTTACAACTTTAGTAATACTTTTTAACATACTTTAACCTTCTCAACACATATATATCACCATATTTTAACATATCACTTTTCTTTACAGCATTCTAAATACTCACTCGACAATAGAGAAATCTACTCAGCTATACTATTCCGGGTTTTAATCTAGAATTTGACCACTCGACAACTTTTTTCTTAACTATAACAAAATTAATTTCACAAATAGCTCCATATTTACCAGCTCAGATAAGCTCCCTTTACCTGGAACAAGTTCCAAGATAGTGCTCCTAGTGAGTTCCACAGAGATAGATAAATCATTTAGGTATAAAATACAGCTTGAACAGCTCAGATCTACTCAGAACAACATGGTATAAATCTCTTGAGAAAGAGAGAGAATAAATAAAACAAAGACCGAAAACTGAGCTCCAAAAACTTGCTGAGATCTTACTGAGATAGATGATCTCACTTTGATCGGGAAGGAATTCGGCTTTGAGAAGGTTTCTCGAAGGTATAATGGTGAGAGAACAGAGAGAAAACGAGAAAGGAAAGCTGTCTAGTGAGAAAATGAAACCTCTGGGCGCTGAGACCTCTTAAATACCCCTCCAGTCCGCGCGCTCTCGGTTAAGCGAGATTTGCTCTCACCTGGGTGAGCTCACCCTCGCTTAGGCGAGAAAACTAGACAGTTAAACCTCTTAGATTTTTGCTATTCTAGCTTGAGCAAGGAACACCTCGCTTGAGAGAGTTTCATCTCGCCTGAGCAATCATCATTCTCGCCTAAGCAAGATCAATTACAGGGAGTTACTCATTTATCCTACGACTCCTCGCTTGAACAAGGTCGTCTCTCGCCTGAGCGAGATCCCTTCTCGCTTGGGCGAGAGGACAAGTGGGATGATCCTATCTGATTTCGCTTGAGTGAGAACACTCCAGAATGCCTAATTCTGCACGATAACTTCTTACTTGAGCGAGACTATTCTAGCTTAAGCGTGACACCCTACACCCAGAACTCTCAATCTCTCTCTCAGATGAGATTATATTGGTTCTTGATCATACTCCCTTGCTTATCTCATGTACAGCACACTTAACAACTAATTTTCAACCCATTCTGCTCATCACACTCGACAGCATCTCAATACAGCATTCAAAAATATAATGTTCATTATCCAGCAATCATACAACTTTTTCATTCACATTCCAATATATGAATAATTCATACGTTTTAAGCATACATAGTACAATTCAAATGGAATGATGAATACACCGATCTGACACCAAAAATTTAAAGAAAGAAAAGCAGAAGCTAACAAAGTGAGACCAGTTTCTGTCAAACGTCTATACTTTCTTTCAGGGGTACCATTTTGTTCATATATATGGGGACAAGTCAATATGTGATGAATCCCTTGTTCAGTAAGATAAGGAGTAAAGGTGAGATACTATTTTGCATTATTAGATTGTAAAGCTTTTAAAGTTTTGACAAGTTATTTTCAGTAGTAAATGCTTGAGATTTATTTTGAACCAAATACATCTAAGTGTATCTAGAGAATGCATCAATGAATATTATGATCCATTAGAAGAAGTTAAGGGGGCTAGACCCCAAATTTCTGCGAATACAAGATCAAGAGGACTAGTGTATACTGACTAAGAGGTAAAGAAAGGAAACTGACGTGCCTTCCCCTTACAGCATGATTGGCAAAGCAAAGTAGTAGAATGATTACATGATATACTACAATGACTGAGTACTGATCTAATAGTTTTAAGATAGGCAAAGCAAGTCTTGAATGCCAAAGTTCCAAAGCTGTGAGTAAAGAATCTTTTGCATAATGGAAAACAGAAATGTTGTTTTGATGCTGAAATGTGGGAAAGACATAGAGACCGTTGCTAAACTTGCCTTGAAGAAGAGTCTCCTTGGTATGTTCCTGTTTGACATTACATTTATTAGTATGAAATTCAAAAAATATTTGATTATCTTGACAAAATTGTGATACACTAAGAAGATTCTTTGTAGTGGATGGAACATTTAATAACTAATTCATAACAAAGTAATTATTTGGCTCAAAATTCATAGAATTTAGAATTTCTAATATGCTTAATGATCAAACCTGAACCATTACTAATTTTTACACGATTATTCCCTGTGTAATCATTCTTGACAGAAAGGTTGCTCTCATCATTGGTGATGTGATAGCTTGCTCCACTATCTGGATGATAGAGAGGATCCAACATAGTTGTTAGTGTTGACATGAATGTTTGATCAGATTGAGAGAAACCTTGATACTGACTATGATTTGCTTGAGGAGGACCTTGAAAATCCTGATTGAACATGTGCCAGAAATCAATCGCTAAGTGTCCAGGCTTACCACAAATTTGACATTGTGGTCTATTGTTCTGAATCCAAGAATCATTTGAGTTCTGTCCCCAGTTCGATCTGCCATTGCCTCTTCCATTGTTGTATCTTCCTCCTCAATTGGAATTGTAACCACCACAAAAGTTGGATCTACCACCGCAATTGTTATATTTTCCTCTAAAATTTGAATTATCTCATATTCCTCTGCCAAAAGAATAACTAGGTTTAGAAGTAGTATTAGCCAGAACCATATTTGAATCGACTTTCTTGTGTTTTTCAGCACACTCTTATTGAGCCATTAGAAGTGCCTCAATATCATCAACAGTGTATGGATCTAAACGCGATGTAACAGAAGTAACAAAAGAATCATAATCTTCAGGCAAGCCATCTAAGATTGCTTTTATATGATCATCATTAGAAATCACAAAATAATCGCAGCTAGTGAATCTACTATTTTCTTGATCGCAAGCAAATATTCCGAAGTTGACTTATCTTTCTTAATCATTCGCAACTGTACCTTCAATTTTTTTACCTACACACGAGTCTGAGACTCATAATAGACTTCTAATCTTTTCCAAATCTGCCATGACTGCTCCAAACCAACGATCTTGGTGAGGATTGGTGCTAAAATCGATGCAAGGAGCCAGGCGATGAGTAACTGATCCTGTTGTTCATATTTGAGAAAAGCTTCACTGATCGTACCAGGTTTTTCATGTTCTTTGGACTCAAATTTCTTTGGAACGTATTCTTCATGAAGATATTTGCTAAGCTTAAAACCTCGAATTGTGGCAAGAATTTGTTGTTGCCAAACAAAAAAATTCTCATGATCAAGTTTGATCGAGATCAGAGTTTGAAACATTTAAGGATTGAAGGAGGTTTCGGAATCGATGGTTAGATTGCTCTGATACCATACTAGAGTTTGTGATCATGAAGAAGAAGAGACTAGAATGATTTTTTATAATGCCGTGAAAGATTACAAGAGGGGTATTTTTCACAGAGATAAAACTGATAGACTATATCAGCAATAACAAACTGTAACAAAACAATAACTACAAACTGCTTGACAAGTTCCCTTTACACTCCTCTCTATACTTTCTTCCTTTGATAAGATTTATTTTGATTTAGCAAATATATTCATGAATTTATTTTCAAAAATCTTTGGGATTAAGTACAAGGATAAGAATGCATACATGTCATGTACTGTTTATAAACAAGTGTACCTATCAAAAAGTAATAAAGGATTTTGAATTAAGAGTTCCAAAGTTATCATCCTACAGAGATTTCAAGTACCAAAAATAACTTAATTTGATTGATTAAATGTAATAAGATTGTAACAAATCAAAAATAGAGCTTAATGTTAACAATAAATTAAAAGAACAATAACACAACACATGAGAGAGATTGAATAAGATGAGTCTAGGACTTATAGGTTCACCTACTACATTTCTTTATGTTCAAATTAATTTAATCCCAGTATTGGTATCTAAATATTTGCCAACCACTCATAATTAGTTCTATTAACACCCAATGATTATGCAATGTCAATATTCTTTTCCCTAAGCAAACACTCTAATGATCATGCAAGGTAATTAGTCGAGAAAGCATGAAGACCCTATGAGTTTATTAATTTAATAATGACTAAAAGAAAAGAATTAAGTGTGATTAACCTAACTCTTTGTCTCGTTTTATCCTATTGTTCTGTTAATTACTCGTGGTACGATCGCCTATAATGCAACTAACTGTGAAATGCTAAGGGTGATCAAATCTTAACATACACAATACATTTCAATATAATAAAACCAAACATTAAAGGAAAATCAATACCAACATTAAAAGTAAAAATCACACAAAATTTGAAGTAAGACTCATAATAGCTCTAGCTATGGGTTTAGTTACTCATAACAAAATAAACTACGAAGAACATGATAAATAAACCCATAACCACAAAAGAAAATTCAAACAAAAGAAACCCAGAAAGGTAAAAGATGAAGACAGTTCTCGTTCTCTGAAGGGACGTTTAATCACTTGCTTGGACCCCAAGAGGAAGCTTGTCGTCCTTGTCAATAGTCTCCAATGACTCTCAAAGGTGAATTTGGTTAGAACTAAGAAGGGGAAGAAAGTGTGTAGAGAAGTAAAAGTGTGTCAAGTGTGGAGCATAAGGCCATTTTATATAGAGGTTATGTCCTGAGTTTCCAGTCGGTTAAACTCTATCTTTTCAAATCAATTTATTCATAATCAAAATGGTTCCACATCTTCATATCTAAGTTTAAATTTTAAATTCAAAATTTAAACTCAGCTTCACATAACACAATAAATGACTAAAAATATCTAATTTTTATTCAAAATATCTCTATAACAACTTTCAACTAAACTGCAATAATTAATAACATAATTAGTATATATATATATATATATATATAATAAAGTTTAAGTATATAAATATAAGTAATAAAATATATTAAATATGAACTTATCATGTATCCAATGGTCTTACTTACATGTAATGTTTGCTTTCTCACCTCATGATTCTCTATTAGTTATTTGGTCTCTTAAATTATTTGAGAGGGAATTGTTATGAATAATGATTTGTCTCTTACACATTTTGAAATATGTAGCTGATGAAGTGAATGCTTCTAAACGATAGATAATGTTATCTATCCTTCATTATACTGTTGCTTATCTTCATTGTTTGTTCTAACAATGCATGGTCTTATTCTATCAATTTTTTTTTATGTTAAATAAATAATCCTTATGGAGATCACTCTCTTTCCTCTAATAAATTGTCAAACTTTTGACGTCCTTTGCTTTCTGCTGGCCTATTGAATTTTGTTCTACTTTTTCTGATTTGAGATTGGGTCACTTGACATTATTGGTAGATTATTATCCTTAGTTCCTTACATTGTCTCTGACTCTATAAAATTAGGTAACTGAAAGAAATTCAAACTGTTGTTGGGAGTGTTCATTCTGTGTCCATAACTTCATATTTGATAGATTCCAGTTTATTTCAACTTCCTTTTGTATAATGTCTTCTAGTTAGATGGTTCTGTTGTTAATCTGGAAATAAATTAGATCAAATGTTCTACAATTTTTTTTCTTGTATTCAAACAAAGCTTTTTTTGTTGTTAGTCAACTATGAATTGGATAAATATGTCAATAGCTTTCACATTACTGATGGTTGCTGTAAAATTCCCTTTAATTTTGCTATTGTATATTATTTTTAATCGACCAACAACAGTATAACATGCTTATATAGAAGGTTGTCAAACTCCTAAATCCAAAACTCTTCAACTCTTCCAAGTTCACCACCCTAGGTAGAAGAATCAAGTTAACTTGCTGTCGAACTCTGTTTTGGATAGACTTGATGTTGACAACTTTGCTCATGTAGAATATTTTTAAGATGTTAATGATGGATCGCTTTATTTTGCAATACTATTATTAAGAAAGATTGTATATTTCAAGTTGTAAGGCCTAAATGAATACTATTATTAAGAAAGATTGTATATTTTCAAGTTGCAGGGCATAAATGACGGATATGTTAGTCAACTTGTATTATTAAGAAAAATTTATTCTATAACACGAGTATTTTTAGTGTTTTTCTCTCGAAAAGAATTAATATTGTATAAAAATAAAACCGACTTTAGTTAACACTGGATTTAAAATTAATTTTAACCAAAATCAGATTTAAAACTAATTTTTAATCAAATTCAAATTTTAAAATCAGTTTTAAATTAGTTTTAAAAAAATAAAATAATTTAAAATTTAATCTATAAAATTAAATTTAAAATAGATTTGGATTGGTATTTTATAAATTCAATCCATGCACATTATTATTAAAAAAAACCGAACAAATTCATTTTAAATACCATAACCGTTACCAAAAAAAATCGAAAACTGAAAAAACAAAAAATCGAAAAAATCGTTATTTTATCTTCCTAGCTAAGAAAACTGAGTCAAACTAAACGGAACCGCCACATTAAACCATTAAATTCCTATTATACCCTTAATGCATACCCAAAATTCCTGCTATACCTTTAACGATGTATACTCAATACTTTTTAGATGGTTCACTTCTCTTTCCTTTGCGCTGCAGCCTCTGACGCTCCCCTGCATAGCTTGGCTCACGTTCCGCACTGACGACGTAGACGCTCTCATCCCTGACCCCTGCATCTCCGCTCTCTTCTGAGTTCTCAGATCTGTCTATAGAGGCCATCGACAGAGCCAATCGCTCAGTGCTTCGTGACCTTCGTTCAGGTACTTGAATGCGCACATTCTCTCATGCTTTCATGTGGTGTTGCATTGTTGTTTTGGTGTGCTTTCTTGAGCGCTCAATTGTCATTAAATTGCAGATGTCGCAATCAGGGATTGCATATTATTGTTATTATCCTTATAAGATCAAGCCTTTGAATATCGGTACAGGTGTTGCTGGACACACTGCATGTAATTAACTTATTCTGTCAAATATTAAAATAATTTTTTTTTTTTGTCTGCACTCTGGAGTGAGCTGTTTTGGTCGCATGTAGTTGCAAAACAAGATCATGTGCAGTCATCGAAACAGTATACCTAACACGATTCATTAACTTGCTGAACTACAACCAGACGATCTCGTTGTATAGATTTGTTGCTGACATAGGCTGACTGTAGTGGAGGAGTATGATTTGCTCTCCATCATAATATTTTGAGAAATTGCACTGACTTTTCCCTGATCAATTTAAATGCATCTATAATTGGGATAGGAAGGCTTGTTTAATTATATCCAGACGTGTTTCTGATTTATATGTGATCTAAAGCTAACTTGACTGTGCATACTTGTGGGTAGGTAAAATTTGAATAATAAATAATGAAGTTTATGATGGTTTCAAATGTTAGGAAATTCAACTATGAAATGCTTGTTGTAACTGAAGTTGCATCTGCTTCCATTTCATACATTTGGATTGTGGCTTGGGTTTGTTGCCATGAGCACAATTTACAATTACTAATGATCTGTGATAGTGGAGTACCAAAACCTCAGCATTGCTTGCTTTTTTTTTTTTTTTTTTTCATTACATTATTGATTGAAGAAATAAAATATCTTGTGAATTTGTACATGTTTGTTTTTATAGAGCAGTGGATGGATCATTTAAGCCTCTTTCTTTATGCTAGCACGGGCAAATGTTTTTCTTCCTACATTATGGAGTTCTGCTTTTAACAATCATGAACAAGAAGAAAAGCATTGGGAATTTATAATTGTCTATTAAGAGAGGAATTGATTGATTTTCCTTTGTATTTCTGTTTTTTATAACTTGTGACAACATGTGTATGAAAATTGAAAACCAATGTAACCTATCCAATCCAAATTGCATTTAACCGGTTTGGTTTGGATTGGTTTTGAAATTAGACTCCAACCATCCAAACCAAACTGCATATATTTTTTATGATTGGTTTGGCTGGTAACCGCAAACTGCATCGTGAACACCCTTATGCTCTTGTATTTTGACAATAGCTCCACTTTTATTCCTTTTAATTTTGAACTAACATTTGTTTTATTTTGATTGAATTTTCAATAGGAATTCAGTTCTTACAATCCTCAGTTTAATCCAATGAAGGACAAGCGCTTGAAGAAAAGGTTGAAAAGCGAGGTTGAGTCAGATAAAAATAATGAGACTAGGATTGAAGATGTTGCTTGGCTCTGCTCCCTTTCAGAGACAGAGATTGTAAGTCTCTTCTCTTGGTCATTCAATTGATAGATCATGTCACATCATTGTTATATAGGTTGGTGTAGATAATATTTGTTTAGTGTTTTGAGCTCTACATGTTTAGTACAAAGTTTCATGCTCAGAAGTCATAATTATGAAGAACGCAAAAATTACACTCCAAGCATTTTTTAATAGAAGAGTAATATAATTAAAGATGATACGTGGATGTACAAACTACAACGAGGTGAAAATAAAATATCCTCAAGAGTTGAAAAGAAATAACAAGTCCTCTTATTTGTATAATATTAAAGTGATATTTTTTCTGTACCTGCTTTGGAATAAGATTTGTTCGTGTTTGATGAATATCTCTTTCATTGTGAAGCAATTTCTCTGTTTTAATTTCAATGGTGGCTTTAATAGGGAAGCATAAACTTTTTGTAGCAGTATGTTATTTTGAGAGTCCTGTTGTGCTTGTGTGTTTGATTGGAGCGGGTGCCTGGAATTTTTTAGAATTTAACAAGGAGAATTAAGTTTTTTGGTAACAGTGTGCTATTTTTGCTGTCCTATTGCACTTGTACATGTGATTGGAGAGGAGTTCTTGCAATTTTTTAGAAATCAGATTTGCTAGTTTATCTGGTTTAGAATTGCATTTATGATTTCTCTTCTGTGCTTGTTATTTCATCTCTAATATTCAAGGATTAGACAGGTTTGGTGCCCTTTTAATATTCCTTTTACTCTCTGGATTTTTCTTTTGTTGCCTCCCAAAAAAAAAAATTGTAATTATACTATTCTCTCTTTAATAACACTTAATTTCTTTTAAAAAATTTGAGCCCCAGAAAACAAAATATTTGGGTAGTATCTGGTTCATTAAAGAGTGGTTGTGTAATAGAGCCTGTCTAACAGACCAGGTTATGTTTGCAAAACTAGTCTAAAGTAGACCTGATCAAGTCACATCTAGCTATGTTGTGTGCATTTGATGAATTTGGGTGTTTGCCTTTGATTTAGAGTGATTTCTCATGTAAATTCTTAACCATTTGATGTTCAAAATTTGAAAAATTTGGCAGGACATGCTGATTAGCTTGAAACTGTTGATCATTCAGCGTGCAAAAATGATAGGCTATAAGGAATTGGCTAATAAATTCAACCTTAAAATGATTCGAGCCATTGGTATGTAGTATGCCTTTCTTTCTAACTTATATTTATACCTTTTCCCAAATTTCAGATGCATAATGTTCCTTGATTTTGAAGGTGAAAAAATCCTATGCTTTTATCTTGTTGATTTATCTATCTTTTTTCTGTTCTATTATTATATAATGCTGATGTTGAGACAAGGTTTAAGAGTGTCGTTTTGCTTTTCAAAGAAGACACATGCCTTATCTTGGGAATTAATTATAATTTTAACCCTTATAAAGGTCGAGATTGCCCATACTTCTGTTCATGTGACAAGAATTATTTAATTAGTATTTCAGAATGTTCCTTACTTGCATCCATCTACCAAAATCATTGGACTATGGGCATGTCCTAGGCTCTGTCTTGTCTTGACTGCTACATTCATACAATGAATGGCTACTGAATTACTGTTACAATTTGTAGCCCTTGATGATTTTGTGATTGCAATTTGAATTGCTGAGATTTAGAACTGAATTTCACTCTATTCATTGTGAATTGAAAATTATACTTACCGGATGCAAGTTGTTAGATAATGCGTGATTACTGATTAGTTAAGGTATTTGATTAGCTTCATTTTCTAACTTCCAATGAACCTTTATGCAGCACTTGTTTTGATGGAACTTCTCAAGGCAGAGATAAAAGATTCATCACTTATCCCTGATATGGTGAAGTCTACTGCTTTTTTGGATGCTTGCAACCTATTAAAATGTAATAACGAGGTTGATGCAACTGTTGAAGAGCTAAGTACAAGCATTGGTACTGATATACCAACATTTCTTAAAAGGTATGTTTACCAAGCTCACTTATGTTTATGATACTTCACCCAATATAAGTGACTGTAATCTGA
The DNA here is from genome assembly GCA_024086825.1 of Abrus pulchellus subsp. cantoniensis. Taxonomy (NCBI): domain Eukaryota; kingdom Viridiplantae; phylum Streptophyta; class Magnoliopsida; order Fabales; family Fabaceae; genus Abrus; species Abrus pulchellus. The sequence goes on from CM044056.1 coordinate 23,267,668, forward strand.
ACAATTTAAGTGGTTGTTGTAACCTAAATGGCCTCAAACTCAAGAGGGAGGGTGATTTGAGTTTGAAAGTATTTTGGGGAACTTAAAAAAATCTACAAACAAATTATTGAACACTTGTTGGGTAATCCTTGTAAAAACTTTAAAAAATTTTACACAGATTTTGTTAATTACAGAAATGTAGGGATTAGTTGGAATAGGAACATCAGGATAGTGATTCCATACAATGTATAACAAGTATTAAAGTAATGTGGGAAAATAAAGCCAAAAAAATCAAGAACTCAAATTGATTTATCCTAAAAAATCAACAAAGTTTATCTATAAATGAATTTACATAAGATTTGACATAATTTCCTTACCTGGAAGGAGTTTACAAATTAAAACGTGAGTTAATCAACCCTGATGAAAATTCTAGAGATACCTCGCCCTAATATTTAAAGGAATGATTCATCCTCTCAACACAGTAAGTCTCATAACACAAAAAAAGTGAGGTGTTACTACTTGAAGCATAAGAAAAATCGATGAGTATCAGATGATCTTTGGAATTGTCTAATTTTCTGTTGTATATTTGAAACCTCCAATGCAGATTTTTATATGATATTTAAACACACGTAATTAAGAAAGGTTAAAAAATGAAGCAAATGGTTAATTAAGAAAATCTGTAATTGATTAAAAAGAAAATGGTCACGTGCGACCAAAGTAATCCATTATTGTAAATCTAGGAAAACACATTTCATTTGATTACCACTCTAAAAGGATGTACTAAACATGTTGAAGTCTTCTCCGAAAACACTTGAAACATTTTAAACCCAAGATTAAAAAAAAGAAATTTTATGATAAATTTTTGCTTGCAAAAGAATTTAAGCCTCATAGTCTTGTCTTGAAAGACTTTTTACAAGATCACACTTTTAGAATAAATTTAGCACAAGGAAAGTCTTGACTTAATCTTGCATGATTGCCTTTCAGTGTTTATTTTGTTTATCTAAATCAAAACATTAAAATAGATTTGTGATCATGTTCATTTGAAACTGTGTTTTCAAGGGATTTGAGATGGGAAACGGGGACTAAATTGAATGGGCTGGAAAACAGCTCATCCAGTTGACCATCACACTTTATGCCTTTGATAACTTCATGAACTAGTTGATATATACGGCATCGTTAATTCTTTTTCTTTTTTTTACAGTCCACTAACATCCAAACGGAAAAAGCAAAAAGTTGGAAGCAGAGAATAAATAATTGTTCTTAGAGGATCAGAAATTTCTAGCTTATCCTTATAACAACGCCTTTTACTTTTGCTATGGAAACTCTCATTTATGGCGTCCTCCTCATTGCCGAATGAATACCCATATGAAGTAGTCATTCCTTGAAGATTTCTTATAATTTTTGGTTCTAGGTAATTTTTTGCTATTTGCATAGAAAAGAATGTATTGTCAGGCAATATCTATGTTGTAGCAAATCCACATTGTCTAGAGAATATTATATTACATGTTTAAAAGTTTTCTCGGTAAAGTAACACAAGTTAATGAAAATGGAATTACTTTCTTTTTTCTTTGATGTTTTGATTATTAAAAAAGACAAAAAAATGATTTGTAATGTCAGAAATTGATAAAGAATTTTTAAGGTTTAGTGATTAAAATGATCAATTTAAATAATTTTGAAAATTAATTTGATTATTTAGTTTCTAATTTAATGTACTTGAGTTCATTGGAAAAGTAAAAAATGGCTTTATAAATTGAGAAAGTCCACCTCAGGAGTGAGATAAAAATCTTTAATAATAAATATTTTAAAATTTATTTTTTGCAAAATGATATTGTTTACAAAAGTATAGAAAATTTTCATGACTTGAACATTTAATTTACACAATTGCAACACATAATGCATTAATTGTTAAGAAGTAACGGGTCGTTATTATTGCATGAATATAAATGTTACTAATAAAATGACATAAAATGTCTCTAGACATTTGATTGTTTTTTAATTAATTTTTTTAAGATATAATATTCTACAAGAAGTTATATATAATAAATTTTTATTAAAAATTATAATATTGTTATTGACTTATGTAATTTTTAACAAAAAATTACCATATAATTTCTTATTTTATATAACATTGCACGTTTCAGAAAAAAAAATTATTTTCTTTTTTTCATTTAAACTCTAGTGCATAACCAGTCATTAAAGGTTAGTTTTATTTGTTTTCTATAATTTTTGGATTTGATAATCCTTTCTTACTAACAAACACTAACATACTTATACTTAGAATAATAAGATTTATATATGTAACATTTTAATATTTATATTACACATTTAATAGGTTAACAATAAGATTTATGTTATATATACAGCTCATTTATATACCCTATGTAAACAAAAACAGAAAACTCTACAAAATGTGAGAAAACGTCTAAAGCCATAAAAATATTTACCAAAATAAAAGAAAATATAGTAGATGACTCATTTAATCCATTCCATGTGATCTACAGAGTCTATTATAAAATTACAAAAATTCCTTATGAATTTAAAGCAAATGGGCAAATTAACAAAGATGAAACTATAGTTATACAAGTCAATCTTAATAGAAGTCTAGTACAAGTACCTAAAAGGTTAAGACATGACCAATTAACAATACCAGAAGAATGTGTTTTTGAAGAACTCTCTTCTATTAAACAAGAAAACACAGAAATAAGAGATATAATAGAAGAACCAGAAAGATTTAGACTAAGAATGAATAGATCTAGATCAATTCGTATAACACAACCATCTACTATTATAGAACCATCAAGACATTCTATTAGCGGATCAACAGTAGATATAGATCTAACCAAAATAGACAATATAACTAGACCAGGAGTTTTTATTCCAGTCTATGACCAAAACTCATAAATAAATTATAGCCTAACTCCTTCTCAGGTTTTGAATACAATAGAAAAAATTGAACCCTTTATTATAGATAAAAAATGGATTAAAGATATAGATGGAGAACACAATATAGATAGAAAAATCTAGCTGATAGAATCTTTTAGTCAATAACAAAAGACAGAAATTAGAGAAAAATTTTATAAATATTTAGAAGAAATACAAATAAGTACTTTTTTTTCCCCTTGGATGGAAAAATATTGTATTCAAAATAATATAAATTACCCATTTAATAAAGAAATAAATCTTTTACAAAAAACCAAAAATATATGGAAAACAACTATAGGAAAAATAATAGAAGCTGAATATCCTCCGTTAGAACAGATAAAACTACAATTAGAAAATGAAGAAGTAGAAGCTAGCCCTTACAAAAAAACTAATGAAAATAATGAACCAATAAATAAAAAAGATATAAATAAATTACATCAACAATTAAATTATTTCAATACAATAACAAATTTAATAACCAATCAATTAAATAGAATTGAAAATAAAATAAAAATTAGTAACAATAGTAATATTAAAAAATTACATTATTTAGATAAGCTAATATATCCAATAACTACTATGTCAGCTCAAGCTATGAAAGAACTAGGAAAGAAATCTGGACTTGAGTTAGATATAGAAGAAATAAAAACAAAAATAGCTAGACTAAGTTTAGATAAGCAAACAATAAACACCTTAGAAATTAATAAGATTTATGAACATCCAAAAATAAAACATTATTACAAAAGACCTTCGCTACCAGATGTTACCTTAGAAAATAGACCACACTTTGTACAAAATTCTTATGGACGCAATGACATCGTAGAATGGAATATTGATGGTGCCTCTGAACAACAAATTTTTGATGTTACACAGCAAATGGCTATGGCAACTACTGCCTATAAAATGAAAAATGTCTCTGATAGAGTAACAGCTGAAGCTATTGTACAAGGCTTCACTGGACAGTTAAGAGGTTGGTGGGACAACTATGTCACCCCTGCAGATAGAGAGTTTATATTAGGATATGTTAAACAAGAAAATAATTAACAAGATGTTGTTGTAACACTCATATATACAATATTACTACACTTTACAGGAGATCCTATAGTATTCAGAGAAAGAGTAAGAGAACAATTACATAAGCTTAGATGTCTGACTATGTTTGATTATGAGTGATGTAGGGACATGTTTATGTCAAAAGTAATGATGTTAGAAGATGCCAATGAACCATACTGGAAGGAGAGATTTATCTGTGGCCTTCATTATTTGCAGTTAAAGTCATAGAAAACATTAAAACTAGACTAGGAGAACACATTGATTACAAAACATTAACTTTAGGACAATTACATGGTTTTATAATAGATACAGGAATAAAAATATGTGGAGACATAAAATTACAAAACCAAATAAGAAAACAAGAAATAATAGGAAAAGCAGAATTAGGAAGTTTTTGTGCACAATATGGAATAGGACCTATACAAGCTCCTAGTAGAATAGTTAGAAAAGTTCATAAAAGAAAACAAAATCAAAGTCCTCCTAATTATCAAAAGAAATCATACAAAAGAAATACCTATAAAAAATCATATAAAAAGAATATTCCTAAACAACAAAATAGTAATAATAATAATAACCAATTCAAAGGAAATTATTGGAAGTGTGGAAAATATGGGCACCGTGCCGATAAATGTAGAGTTGAAAAGAAAATTAACTATATCGAAAGTTAAGAACTTAAACAAGTTCTTTATTCAGTTTTAATAAACTCTGAGCCAGAACCAGAATTTTCAAATAAAGAATTTGAAGATGAAAATACACAAGAGAATGAAATTTATCAGTTAGATAATACTTCAGAAGAATCTAAAGAAGAACAATAATTTTGTTTAGGACCAGGGTTATGCGATTGTAATTATTGCAAAACCCCACAATTAAATAATATAACCAGAGACCAGACTCAATCTTTAATAACAATAATAGAAGGATTAGAGGAAGGACCTCCAAAAACAGAATTCATTAAAAAAACTTAATGAATTTGTTACCAGAGAAGAACCAAAAGAAGTAGCAATAAAACCCATAGAAATAACAGAAGTATTAAATAGATTTAGGACTTCAAGTCAACAAGCAACCATAAAAGATTTACAAAAAGAAATAGTAAATTTAAAAACAGAAATAAAAGACTTAAAGGAGTACCGAAAAGATTTAGAAATTAGATTATTATCTTTAGAAGGAAAAGAAATCTTAAGAACACAAGAAAATCAAACTAGTACATCAAGAGAAAAAGATTAGTCAGACATATTTAATTTAAAATTACTAACATTAATAACCTTACACAAATGATGGTGTGAAATTACATTAATAGTAGAACAAGAAAAATTTAATTTAATAACATTAATAGACTCAGGAGCAGATGTTAATTGTATACAAGAAGGAGTAATACCCACAAAATATTATGAAAAAACTACAGAACAATTATCAGCAGCTGGAGGTAATAAATTTAATATAAATTATAAGCTTTCAAAAGGAAAAATTTGTAAAAATAAAATATGTTTTACCACATCATTTATATTAGTAAAAAACATAGGAAATAAAATAATTCTAGGAACTCCATTTTTGACATTATTATATCCTTTGGAAATTAATAATACAGGAATTATTAGTAAGTAATACCAGATAGAGAAATAAAATTTGAGTTTTTACAACCACCAAAGATTAGAGAACTAAATTTAGTACAAGAAGCATCAATAACTAGAATAAACCAAATAGAAAGAAAGCAAAAATAAATTAATTTTATAAATAAAGAAATAGAATATAAAAGGATTGAAGAGCAATTAAAGAATGAAAAAATCAAAAAAATTATACAAGACTTTGAAAAAAGAATTAGAAAAGAAATTTGTAATTTAAATCCAATAGCATTTCACCATAGGAAGAAATATGAAATAGAATTACCATATGAAGAAGGATTTGATGAAACTAATATACCTACAAAGGCTAGACCAATACAAATGAATGAAGAACAATTAAAATTTTGTAAACAAGAATTACAAGAATATTTAGAAAAATGATTAATTAGACCTTCTAAATCACCTTGGAGTTGTACTGGATTTTATGTAAATAAAGCTTCGAAACAAGAAAGAGGAGCTCCAAGATTAGTAATAAATTACAAACCCCTCAATAAAGTATTAAAGTGGATTAGGTATCCTATACCTAATAAACAGGACTTAATTAAAAGATTAATTAATGTCAATATATTCTCAAAATTTGATATGAAATCAGGATATTATTAAATATCTGTAAAAGAACAAGATAGATACAAAACAACTTTTGTGGTACTATTTGGGCATTTTGAATGGAATGTAATGCCTTAAAGGCTAAAAAATGCCTCAAGTGAATTTTAAGAAATCATGAATAATATATTTTATCCATATATGAATTTTTCAATAGTTTATTCAGATGATGTACTAATCTTTTCAAAAGGGGTTAATCAACATATACAACACTTAAATAAATTTATAGAATTAATAAAACAAAATGGATTATGTGTATCAGCTAAGAAGATAAAATTTTTCAAGACAAAATTAGATTTTTAGGATTTAATATTTATCAAAGTACAATAACACCAATACAAAGATCTATAGAATTTGCTGACAAGTTTTTAGATTAATTAAAAGAAAAAACTCAATTACAAAGATTTTTAGGATGTTTAAATTATGTAGCAGATTTTTTACCAAATATTAGAACCATATGTGCTCCTTTATATAAGCGTCTTAGAAAGAATTCCCAACCATGGGATGAAAAGATGACTAGAATAGTCCAACAGATAAAAGTCTTAGTTAAAAATCTCCCTTGTTTAGGTATACCAGATCCTTCAGCCTATTTGATTGTAGAAACAGATGCCTCAGATCTAGGGTATGGGGGAATTCTTAAACAAAAATTACCAAATTCTAAGACAGAATAAGTTATAAGATATTATTCAAGAATATGGCATCCTGCACAACAAAAGTATTCCACTGTTAAAAAAGAAATTTTAAGCATACAAAAATTTCAAGATGATTTATTCAATAAAAGATTTTTAGTAAGAACAGACTGTAAAGCAGCTCCTTCTGTTCTACAAAAAGATGTTCAAAATTTAGTTTCAAAACATATCTTTGCAAGATGGCAAGCATTATTATCTAACTTTGATTTTGAAATACAACATATTAAAGAAGAAAAGAACTTTTTACTAGTCTATTTAACAAGAGAATTTTTACAGGAAAAATGTCAAAAATGACTAGTGCTGGTTATGCCTACCAAAAAAGAATGAGCCAGAAATACCAAAAATTCCTACCAGAGATAAAGGTAAAAAACCAATGACTTGTTTGCAGGTACTACAAAATAAAGCTCAAATTCAACCACCAGAGTTAACTAAACAATATACAGTTTTAGCCAAACCAGGCCAAAATTTCCAGACAGTTACCACCCAAACTAGAAAATTACCATCATGGGCAAAATCTACCTATAAAAAACCTACAATAACTAATAAGACTCCAGAGTACTTTGAAAAACCATATGGCCTTCCCATAATGGAAATAGAAGTAGAATAGTTTAAATTAAACCGTTCTGAGATAGCTAAAAGAGTTTTTCCTCAAGATTGTCATGTAGTTCCATCATCATCAGAACAAAAAAGAGAATTTTATGAGTTAATCCTTATTGATTCAAAATCAATAGAATTAACCCATAAGAGAAATGAGAAAAAAGAAATTATTTTTTTAAAATTCAAAATTTGTCAGATACTCACTCCAAAAGAGTGGGGACAACATTTGTACTGTTATAAAAAATTTACAATAGAATATCAGCCTCCACAATATAATTACTTTGATTATATAAAAGCATAGGAGAAATTTCTATTTCTTCGACCAGACACCCATTCCTGGTTCATTTGGTTCAGAAAAGAGATTTCCTTATATTTTCCAAAATGGTTCTCAGCTTGGTTCCATAATTTTGGGCCAGTTAATCAAATCCTACCAGAAAGAGCCCAGATTGCCTTAGCACATTTCAAAGAAAAAACCAATTTTCAAGAGCCATATAAATTCATTTCTTTTATAGCTTCACAAGATATCTCATGGATTATGATGTGGCAGTATGATTCTGCCAAATTGGAATATGATGCATCAATACAATTATTGATTAGGATAATAAAAGTTAAGTGGTAGGTTAATTTTGACTTAGATTTATTGACCACCGAGAAAATTATGTAATGGGTACAAAATAATATTCAACATCCTCCTTTGAGTGAAAATGTGATAAAAGATAAACAAAAGCAAGTCTTCTTACAACAGAAAGCAAGATTTCTAGCTAGTTTGAGTACAGCTGGAAATGAAGAAGAATTCAAGAAAATCATTGAAACCATATCTCCAGATATTACAAGTATATCCTCCGACCAAGACAACAGAAGAAGTCTTAGCCCAACCGGAGACGATGATTACGACTATTTTGATAATGAAGATGATTGCTATGGAATCTCTCTATAGCAACAAAAGACAATAGACTTGATAAAAGAAAAAGAAGACATGACATAAAGAAAAAGAAGATTTGACAAAAGAAGAAATTATTTGACAAAAAGAAGACAATGTGACAAAAGCAAAAGAAAACATGACATAAAGAAAAAAAAAACTTGACAAAAGAAAAAATTATTTGTCAAAAGAAGACAAAAGACTCGATATAAAGAAGAAGTGACAAAAGAAGAATTATTATTTAGAATCTTAGGATAGTAATTCTTATTCTTATAAATTGTAAGCTCTACTTCATTTGAAAGCACGAGCAAATTTACTACCCTCAATATCCTTAAGAAAACCCTCTAATTGTAATAGTCTTGACATCTATTTGAGAAGTTTACAAGAAGTTTGTACTTCAATATTGTAAGTTTTATCAAAAATTCAATATATCATCATTTTCATCATGTCTGTTTTTATCTTTAAATCAGAACTGTATCGATTCTCACCAAACTGGTATATGTGTGTGTGTGTGTGTGTGTGTGTGTAAGTAATAGTCTATCTAACAGAATTTAAGAAACAATATTATTGACTACACTCAAGAGAAATTACTTATTTAACATATCAATAATACACTTCAAAAAATATCAAATAAACTTAAATGGTTGACTAAGATCAAGATTCAGCTCAAGATTAAAGATTCATTTTTTAACAAATAGGATAAAAGTATATTCTTATTTATTCAATGTGTTAACTACCTTTTTGACAAAAAAAAAAGCTAAAAGAGAAATGCTTAAAATATTGCTAAAGTATAAAATGTTATTTTGATCATCAACTTTTCATAAGAAAGTACTCTATGTTTAATAAATATATAAATATCTTTAATTTTTTTTTAAAAAATCTATAGTAATATAAAAGGAAACATTCACTTATGCAAAATGTTTATATACAAACTAACTTATAATAAAATAATGTTCTAGCATTTTTAGTTATCATTGAATTTACTTGTATATTTTTTTATATTCTTAAAGTTCTTTTATTTTTTTATTTTTGAGAGATTGTTGCTTGAAAATTAGAAAGAATAATTGTGATTTTTTACCCTAAAAAAAAACTTGTAATGAATACTTGAAGAGTGATATAATTTGTATCCAGTACTTCTTAAATAAAATTCTTAATAAGTTATCGATAGTAAACTAAGAAAATTCTTGATTTTTTTCTTTATTTTTTCTCTTTATCTTTTTAATTAATGAGCTTGTATTTTTAAAAGCTTATAATAAATTATCAATATTTGTAAAATATGTCATTTATTTTAATAATCAATTTGGACTTCCCGTTGTGTATGTGGTTTTTTTTTTAGTTGGTATCAAAGCTTAACTTTTGGCTAGAATATCAAATAAGTAGTTACAAAAAAAGAAAGAAACATCTAGAAAACATGAGAAATCAAAACAAGTTATTGATAGGAATGAATTGGAACATTTCAAGATTAAACACTTGGAGACTATTTTGGCAAAGTCTTAAAATGATAGGAACTAATATGGTGATTTCCTTTAAAATTATTCATTGAATCAACATAGTATTTTATGTGGAGTCATAACAACTGGATACTATAAAACTTCTAAGGATGAAAGCAAAAACCAATAGATAAAAAGACTATAAGCAGACAATAAATCAAATTAAATGCATATGTCAAGTATCTTATTACCTATGCTCTTGCTAGGAATGAATAAGATAAATTTTGTGGATACAAAACTGCAAAGAAGTGTGAGAGACTTTTACACTCGTTCATGAAGGAACAAAGCAAGTGAGAAAAATAAAGATAAATATGGTGACTCATCAGTAGAAGATGTTCAAGATAATTGAAGAAGAAACTATTTGAGGAACTGATTGATAGATTTCAAATCATAACTAACAACTTGAAAGCTCTTGAAAAGGATATAAATGAAGGTCACAACCATCCAAGAAGTAAAGGATTTATGCTCAACAAAACTTAATGACTTGATGGGTTCTTTCAGAATTCACAAGTTAGAGCTCCAAGAATCCTTTTAACTCAAGAAAAAGGGTAAATTAATTACTCTAAGATCAAGTCAGTATGAAAATCTAACAACTTTAAATTAACTAAAAGTTGAAGATTTTTCAAATGACTTAGAAAAAGTCTAGAGATGAAAGCGAAACATACAATGAATTGTCATTCATCACCAGCTGCATTAAGAAGATGTGAAAAAAGAAAGGTGAAGAAGCAAAGTCACATAAATAACACCTAGAGTAAGAAACACTCTAAAGAAAGTTCTTCTAAAAAATTATAATATGATTTATGAGTGTAAAAAACTTAGTTGCATTAAAGTATATTTTCCAAAAGTGAAGAAAGACAATAAGAAGTTCTTTAAAAAGAAGGGTCTTTAATCAACAATAGAAGACATGGATAGCAAGTCATTAGATAGCAATAGTGATGCATGTGAACAATTCCACATAACTTGATGACCAATATTGACAACGAATTAGAAGAAAAGGTAACTAATGAACCATTTGAAATTAGAATGTGCATATTAACTTCTTTATGATTCAACTGATCTTATCTTCAAATATTATGAACTTAAAAAGAAAAATGAAGAATTGACTTCTAAGCTCAAAAACAAAGAAAAATGATTGGAAGAAATAACATAAAAGAATACTAAATTTGCTGAAGAAAGTAAGTTATTAACTAATTATCTTGATAAAGTTAAGATTCTTTTCAAAGATCAATTGACCAATCAAGTCAATCAACTAGAGAAAAAATTTTATGAACTTATAAACTAGCTAGCTTAATAATAAAATGTCTAAGTTAATTTTGAATTTGAAAAATCAAAGACATTTAGCAACAAATCTAGTTTAAGATTTAGACACAAGAATGAGAAGCATTATAAGAAAAAATATGTTTCTTTAAGTGTTTCTTCTACTTTTTTATGGTAAATTATGTCATATTATGCTCAATTGTTACCCTAAGAAGAAACGAAGATCAAAGATTATACAAACTAACAACAAAGGACCCAAAAAAATGTTCATAGCTAAATATCAAATTATTCCTGATATAAAGATATCTTCAACAAGAAGTAAGACATAACTAAAATGATACCTACATGGTGATTGTTTATGATAAATGACAAGGGAAAAATTTATGTTCTTAGACCTACAACAACTTAAAAAGGAGGAACAATTGCCTATGGAGGCAACCAACATGATCATATCATTGGTATAGATAAAGTTGACAAGAAACTTTCACTAACCATAAATAATGTCCTTTATGTTAAATAACTCAAACATTACCTAGTTACTGTGAGTATTTTTATGATAGTGAATTTAACGTATTATTTAATATATAAAGATGTATAATATAGAAATTAAATAGATCTATTTTTTTATTGTAAAAGATATAAAATCTTTATAAAATTTCATTAAAAGATCAAATGATCAATGTGTAACATATTTATTTTCAAAAAATGATGAAAAATAGATTTAACATAAAAGGCACGGACATGTCAGTTTAAAACATATTTCAAAATTTTGTAAGAAATGTCTTGTAAAATGATTGGTTAAAATATCTCTTAAAAATGATATTTTATGTAAAGTTTGTCATAATGAAAAATAAATAAATAAAATACTTTTCAATTAAAAAATATTGGTTCTACATGTAGACTATTAAAACTATTTTTAATTAAAAAATATTTATAAGGACCATTAAAACCGTTACACATGAATGTGTTTGCAATTATTAATATATAATAAGTTTTATAAGTAAAAAGTATGATGTTGTTATAGTATTCAACTATATTATAATAACATGGCTTTACTCTCTAACCCAAAAGAATGAGTTTTTAATACTTGAAAGCATTTTATAAGAAAATTCAAAATAAAAAAGAGTTTGTGTATCTTTTATCAAAAGTAGTCATATAGTAAATAATTTAAAAATAAGTCTTTTTAAATCCTTTTGTAAGAAATAATATTCACAATTTATCCTCTATGGCATTGTCAAAATGAAATATAGAATAACGAAATAAAGTTGCTATTAAATTTTAATTTTTTTAAATTCTTACAATAATTTATTTTATTTTATTTAAAATTCTCAACTTTTCATATTCATTTAAAAAAAAACTACTATGAACCTAAGTTATTGAACTAGTTTAAACTATTTTTTTACTCAAAACTCATCAATTAAAATATTATATTTTACACAAATTAAAATTTTTCATACTTTTGTATTTTTGAAACCTTAACGTTACATACTTCAGTTACTTTTTAGTTTTCATCAAATTTTAAGTTTTAGACCTTTTAAATTATTTTTTTAACGTCAAGTTTATCTTAAATATATAATTATTTGAGTAGTAAATAAAAGTCTGGTGCTCTGTGTAACAATTTAAAATACGATAAAATAAATTTAAATAAAAGGTTAACGCGAAAATAAAATTACTCTTTAATCATAATAAAAAGATTAAAATACAGTTATGCATAATTTTTATTAAAAATATTAATCTTAATCTTTAAAGTTAAGTTTAAACACTTAAAAGTAGTAAATTTATATTAAAAATATATTTATTATACTTTATAACTTTAATGTAATAAATATGTTACTTCTCAATAAAAAAAAACTTCTTTCTAAATTCTTAAACTCCTTTTAGGTTAATAAAATTCTAAGAAAATTGAGTCTAATTGCACTTTTTATCCTATTTCATTTGGATTTTGATTGTAATTTTATATTTTTAAAATTTTTTAATCAATTATGTATTTTTATTTTAAAATTAAATAAATTTAATACTTTATTATTTACTTTTCTACCTAGAATTTTTAATTTTTTCTTAATATTTATGAGTTTATGGAAAATTACGATACTAAGTAATTTTAAAAGTTTAAAATATTTTTTTAAAAAAAGTAATAATATTTACAGAATTCTATAAGATACTATATTAATATTTAAAAAAGGAATTGTTTTAACTTTGAATGAAATAAAAAGTTTTGTTAAGTAAGTAAACTTTGAGTAAAAATAAAATTTATTAATTTAATTTATACAAATATTAATGAATTCAATTTAAGAATTCAAAAATATTAAGTAAAGGAATAAAAAAAAACACAAAACTAAAAAGAAAAGGTGCAACATTGGCCATAAACGCAGTAATAATGGAGTGAATAAAACAAGCAACCAGAACCTGAATGAAGCAATGCTTCAAGCACTGTGAGAGAGTCACACTGTCTGTTCTCTATTTCGATGCTCTCTCTAGCGAAACGCCTTCTTCAGCTCCACGCCCCCACAGCACACTGTCGTGGGCCCTACGAGGCCCAACGCCGCTGGGCTCGAACGCGGCCCAAGTCGGCGCCGTTGGCCGTGAAGAAGACGGAGGAGAGGTCGGAGTGGTGGGTTGTGGATGGCGAAATGCACGAGATCGGCGATCACGTGCCGCCACGTGAGCGCTTCGTAATTCCCAGGGAGAACATCCCCAACAAACGCCGCAAGCAACTCAGAGACCAGTTCATGCGCCGAACTCGCCTTGTTCTTAAGGAATCCGTTAGTTTCTTATCTTTCCCTTCCTTTTTTATCGTCTTAATTTTCTAATTTGCCACATTTTAGTTACCGAAATTACAAAAAACTGTTTTTTCAATTTGACATGAGAATTAGTAGTAACATCATCATTTTAGCCTGCTATTTAATACACTTCTTTTGATCGATTAATTTTTTAAAATGTTTAAACATTTGTTGAAAATTTGATTGCTCGCAATCGTGTGTTGAAAAGTGTATTCAAATTAATGTGTTGGTGACATTCTTCACACTACATTCACTTCTGATTATTTTAGGGTCAGTTTAAAAGAGTTCATGAAAATAGCTTATTACTTGTTTAACTTATTTCAATAAACGTCTTGGTATTAGCTTATCAAAATACGTTGTTTTTGGCTTATTGTAATAAATTTCTTGGTTAAATTTATGACATATATCATCATTTAAAAAGATTTTATTTAATAAACACTTTATTAAGCTGACTAGCCAAACGCATCCTTCGTCCAAAATGACAATTAAAAAAAAATAATTTAAAGTAACTAAATTGAGTGACACTGCAAAATTGTTGATTAACACAGATTTTAAAATATTAGAAACCAAGAAGTTGTTTAATTTCAGAGAATGTTTTTGTTTTTTAATTTTTAATTACGAAAGTATTAACAATGTACAAATCTTTGAAAACAGAATAAAAATAAGGTGTTATTTTTGTAATTAAAAGAATTAAAAATAAAAAACAGAAAGCATTTTCTGAATTCTATTGGCTCCTAGAATGTTTGTACCATACACTGTCGAGGGAGATTAACTTGAGCATTTACTTCTTTTTTTTTTTTTTTTCATTTTGTAATTTTGGTTCATGAAAAAAATGTGGTAAAAAAATATATATCATAGCTAAAATTTGATAACTCAGCTTGGTCTTTGATGATAGGTTCACACTTACTTGCTGATTTTGGTTAAAATTTTTGGGAAATGCTTTTCTAACTTTCACTGAGTGTATACACCTAGTCAGAGATAGGAGGAGAGAGTGGTGTAAGATGTAATAGGTGATATAGTGTGATAGGAAAAGAGATAAAGAAAAATAAGGTGAAAGAGAGGTGGAGGTACTATACAAGGGTATGAATATCATTATTGACTTTTTTTCTGAGATCATCTTTTCTAGGTGAAAAGAATTACACAGCATAGGCACAATGTTTCTATCGAGTATCGATTCACTTATTTTGTGCCATTGTCTTTGTATGCTTTGTTTTGGATTCTCATAATTACATGGTCATTTTCTTTCTTAACATGAACGAGAAATTTGATTGATTTTGTCATACTGATGCATTGTTGACTTGTTTATTGAAGAATTGATGTAGTCAATCAATTTGTGATTTTTGTGATGTTTTATATATCTTTATGAAATTCAACTCTTCATTGTGGTCCTAAAATTCTTGTATTGTACTGAAAGGAGCATGAACCTTGGTGCAAAAAGTATATGGAACTTTATAATGAACTTAGGGAAAACTGGGAGAGACTCTACTGGGATGAGGGATACTCTAGAAAGCTTGCTCAGGATCATGCAAACTATGAGTCTGCTGAAGATGACGATGGAGATTTCTCCCCATATAGGTTTGCCTCCATTGCTTTTTTACTTCCTCCTGCTAGGACCCATAATTGCTTTCATTTCAAAAAAAATGATATTGCTTTCAATGTTATATGTACGAGTTACTGATGTGACTATCTTGCTGAATAAAGGGATTACTTGGTTCTTAGTCTAACAATTTTTCTTCAAATATTTTGTAGATTCTTTTTTAGCTATGCATTGTTGCTTATGCCCAATTTTGTTTTCAAAATTTTTTTGCTGGTCACTATTTGTTGGTTGAGTAACAACCTCATTGAATTTTTTATTTTTTTTAAGAAGAGCCTAATTAAAATTTTAGTTTGAAGGTTCTTCAGTCATTAAATGATGGAGATCGTTGGGATTATGTCTGATGTTGGTGCTATCTGTTATTGCATTGCAGGGGTAGAAGGACCCAGATGGAGCATAGTAAGGTACGATTGAATAATTTGAATATACTATAAAATGATTAGTATGGCAGGTTATTTTATGTGTTGTATTTTTTTATGCCGTGAAGTTTTTATCTTTTATCTAAGAATATTGTTTGATTAGTGATCAGTGATCCTTGAAGAATAAAGTGCCATTGGAAATGAATTGTGTTTTTTCATTTTGTATTGCCTCAGTTTATTCTTTTGGTTATATCAAAGTTCTGTGGATAATTATGGTTTGACTGTTGGAATGTCAACTTAAGAAGCCCAATTCTTCGTTGAGAGAATGAAAAGGGATGAATCTTAGTTCATGTCATCTAGAATGGGAAAGGGATGATATTCAGTAGTACTTTTTTTATTATACTTTGGTAAGAGTGTCCTCAGGCTAACTTTTGTGTCAACTGAGACTTAGACCTCCCAAGCAAATCTGAAGTGTACATGATCAATTATTTTCAAATTGTTACTTCAAGTTGGGATATGGTTTACTATAATTTTCCAATTTCCATTGATAATATCTCTTATGATTGGATTGTACAGGACCATAATTTTGGGAGAAACAGGCAATCTGATAACTGGGAGAAAGTTGGCCTTCTTCGGGATAAATTTGAGTATGACAGAGAGAGAAGAATGAGAGAGAAAGGTTAGTTAACGTTCTTTGCTGGTTACTGTAATCATACAGAACTTTTGTTCAGGAAAATGGCCAATGCACTACATAATTTCACTGGTACGTTTGATCTCATTGTGGTGCTGATGCTTTTGGGTACATGTTACATATTTATTAAAATTATTTAAAAAGGGCACGTGGGTTGGATATGATTCCAATAAGATAAAACTAGGTGTGGCTTGGGACATGGATAGATACCTCTTGGGTATTAGGCTTAGATATTTTCTCCAAGAACAAACAATTTTTAATTAATAGTACCACAATATTTTCCTTCCTCTCAATTTTCCCATTTTTGTTTTTGTAAGTGTTTATTTCCACACTCAATATTGAGTGAGACATGAGTCATAAATAGCCTTAGGGTACAACAAATCAGGATCCTGATTAGGGATTAGAAAGAATTTAATTTATAAAAAAGGGAAAGAATTCAAAACTGCCATATATAGTACGGGATATCAATCCCCTAATATCAGTTGTACATTTAACCGACATTTCTTCTCCTCTAATTTAGTAATCAGCCCAATACAGGCCTTCCTGTTTTTTAGCTTGATAACAAACACTGCCCTCAAATTGGGTAATAAATGTCATTCATGTCCATTTTGCACCTTAGATTGTTACAGAGTTTTCAATAGTGCCTTGGTCAAAATATCATCAGCTTGGGAGCTTGAGGGTGTGTGTTCCAACTTTACTGTCACAACTCAGAATTGGATTCATGACTGACGCACAAGCTAAGTTACCTAGAAATACCACTTAAACTGACAAGTCTATTTAGAAGCCAACACCATGATACAGTAAATTTTTTTGACAAGTAGTATGAAAAATTTGCCAAAATTTTGGCAGCAATTTCTTTGTAATTTCATCATGTCAAAATGTAACAACCAATCAAACTGTCTATGATTCAACCACAGCCAATGAAATTCAAAATTTTCATAATATTAATGCCAAAACATGTATTACATAGCCAATATAATACCTAACTCCTTAATAGCTGCAGAAAGTCCAAAAAACAAAAACAAAAAGAAATAAGGTTACTGAACATTGAGGGCCTATTAATAGATATTCTACTAGGATGAGCTAAAGTTTGTCGTAACTTGTAACTCATTACTTTAAAAGAAATTCATCTTCTCTTTGAAAAATTTAGTCAAAATGAAAAGTTTACAAATTTACTTTATTAGATAAAATATTATTTTGAACACAATTACTATGCTAAAATATGCATGTACATAAAAATTAAATAATAATAATTTTCTAAAACAATTTAAAAGAAAATGTTTATGTAATATTGTAACAGTCTCTCATGAGCATAGTAGTCAATCCCGGATAGCGGGCCGACCTAAAAAACGCTATAGCGGATAGCGGGATGATCGCTATTTTAGGTATTATAAATATACTCATAAATTAAATTACACACATATATATATGCTTAGATGTCAATAACAAATAACAACAAAATATAAAAATAAATTTAAGTAACTAAATTTAAGTCTCTAATGCTTAAATGTTTAAAAATACTAAGTGTTCAATTCAAATACAAATATTTTAATAATTATCATCATCTTCATCTCCAAAATTTGTCATGTCTTCTTCATTTTCACTTTCATCACTACTTTTGTAAAGAACTTCCTCCTCCTCCTCCTCTTCTTCATAGTCTTCCTCATCACATTCTTCTTCTTCTTGTACAATTTCTTTCCCTTTTCTCTTAGATTTAGATGAAGAAGCAATTGTAGTTGTCTTGGATTTTGATCTATCTTGTCGCCTAGTGTAGGTTATAGGCTCACTAGCCCCAATTGCATTAGTAACAGCTCCCCAAGTCAAGTTATCATCATCAAACACTAATTCATCCACAGCATCATCTCCAGCTATTCCTTCTAGCAATCAATTATTACTATCATCAACATCCTTTAAGATAATAGGATCCACCATGTCAGAACACTCAAAACGTTCATTAAGAGCTTGGTTATATTTAATAAAAATCAAGTCTTGTAACCTTTGATGCTCAAGTCTGCTTCTCTTTTTAGAATGAATCTATTTTACCATAAAAAAAATATATATTAGATTTGTACTTTCAATATAAGAACTTTAAATTGAAGTTACTTGATATTTACTTACGTGCTCAAAAGTACTCCAATTTCGTTCATATCCAGATGAACTACAAGTCCAAGTCAACACTCTAATAGCAATGTTTTGTAAATATGGTGTACATACTCCATAATTCTTCCACCATTCAGCTGCAAGTTATACATCAACTTATTAACTTTTTGTGTTATATTTATATAATTACATTACAATAAAAAAATTAAACAAATATCTTACCAGGAGCCATTGTAGCCCTTTATCCTTTTGCTCCACTTAAACCGAAGAGACCTTTAGCTTTTCTATATGTTGACAATTGAATTGTAGTATTGTCTTCATCATCTTCACTTATACATAGCTTCTCAATACATTTATACAAGCCCTCCACAACTTCAGGATCATTCTCAATTTGTTTATTGCTATAAAAAAATTGAGGATTCAGATAATAACCTGCAGCATGTAATGGATGATGAAGTTAACACTCCCATTTTTTATCAATTATAGCAAAAATCTTCTTATATTTGTCTACATTTTCTTTGAATGCTTTCTTTAGCTCTATCAATTGCCTCATATATATAACCCATTGCAGGCTTTCTTTCATTATCAACAAGTCTCAAAACTTGCAAAAGTGGCCCCATAGCCTTAAGACTGAAAACCACATCATTCCAAAAAGAAGGCATAAGCACAGTGTTTCTTGCCCTTTTTCCTTTAGCTTCCTTGGACTTTAACCATTCATTGGAAGTGAACATTTTTCTAAGGTTGTTTTTTTTATCATGCAACTTTTGTAATGTGAGGAATGTTGTGGCAAACCTTGTCACTCCATATCTAACCAATTCAGCTTTATTTGTGAACCTCCTCATAATGTTCAAAGCAATGAATGATTATAAATAAAACCCACAAGAGTAACTCTCCTTTGGATTGTTCTCTTGACTCTAGGTATTTTTCCAATGTCTTCTAATATCAAGTCAATACAGTGTGCAGCGCATGGAGTCCAAAACAAATGTGGTCTTTTAGCTTGCAACAACTTACCTAAAATTAAATTGCATAGTCTAAAATTAGAAACTAATAAAATAATTAGAAACTGATATTAATATAGAGTTAAGAATAATTCTTACCGACTAATACATAATTACTTCCATTATCAGTAACTACTTGTACAACATTTTTCTCTCCAATCTCTTCAACAAAGCTATCCAAGAGCTCAAACAACTTTTCTTCAATTTTCACATAAGCAGATGTATCAATGCTCTTTACAAACATAGAACCAGTTGGACAATTTACTAAGAAATTGATCAATGTTCTATTTTTTTATCCGTCCACGCATCTGACATAATTAAACATCCACATTTTTCTCTTTCTTCTTCACGACTTTTCAACGTTTCCTTTGTATACTCTAACTCCTTTTTAAGAAGAGGAACTCTACACTCATGATAACTAGGAGGCTTTAGATGTAGACCATAGTTTCCTATAGCTTCAACCATTAATTTAAAACTTTTTTAGCGCACAACGTTGAAAGCAATTCCATTCCTATGAAGGAATCTCTCTATGTATTGAATTGTTCTTGCTCTTGCCTCTTTGATACAAGCATCATTTATACTTGTTTGTCTTTTTGATTTTGCTAATTTGATACTTGTTTCTGGACTCTTTAACCACAATAAATCCAATGGGCCCTTGACATTTTTTCCTTTTTTGGTGGCATTACAACCGCTAACATAAGCTGATGTAACACTTGAGGTTGAAGGTTGTTTTCCACTACGAATATTTTGAATTTCTTGCACCTCTTTTTCCTCATCATCATCTTCATCATGCTGCAGTAAATATACCTCTTTTTCAATTCTCTTCTTCTCATGAGCTGCTATTAGTGTTTCTTTTATTTCTTTGGAAATCCTTGGACACTTATCAACATCTCCCTTCACTCCCTTCTGGTGCCTCTTTGTTCGGGTAATACCGCCTGTAGTCGTTTTTCCACAAAAGTCACAAGTAACAGGCTTTTTATTATTTGTCTTTCAAACTATTCCATTGCCAACCTATATTCAAATTATTTCCTAAATGCTTCACTAATGCACAGGATGAAATCGAAACAGAGCTAGTTCCTTGTGACTGATTGGGAGGAGTAGCCATTACTTCTTCTTTAAGCTTTCAAAATTTCGAACAGAAAATAATAGAAGAATCAAAACAGACAAGAGAAAAAAACCAAAGAAAAATATAGGAAAAAAAAATTGTTCAGTACCGGAAAGTTCGCCAGAAGTCTGCTGGAGTTGGAGAAGATGACCGGAAAGTATTTCAGTGATGTCAAAAGTTGTGCTGACCTTGAAGAAGATGACAAGAGATGAAGAAAATGACTCAAAATAATTTGGGTCACCTTAGAAGCTCGCTGGAGACGAAGAAGATGACCAGAAAATCAAAGTGGAAGCCTCGTCGGAAAAACAGAGCACAGAGAACAGAGGATGACCGGAAAACAAAGAACAGAGGAGAGAGAACCGAGAACAGAAGAGAGGAGAGCTGACGAAGGCTAGGATTGAAGAAGAAGATGATTCAGAAATATAAGGGGGTCGAAATTCCAAAATTGCCCCCCTTAAAGGGCCCCAACGGTAAAAGATGAGGGGCAAAAACGGAAACGTGGGAGAATGGGATAGCGGCTGCTCCATCCGCTATTTTCGGAGTTTTCTGCCGCTATTCGCGACGCAACAGGGTCTCCGTCGTGGGAAAGGGCCGCTCCGTCGAGATTGCGGCCGCTATTGCTGCTATTGATAACTCTGCTCATGAGAGACCCAAAGTCCACCTCAGATAGCCCTATGCTCTCAAGAGTGACCTCTCCCTTATAGATAACTTCATCTAATGGGTAGCCACTGCTTATGTTGTGATAATTCATCTTAACGGTGAGCTTCACCTTGTTGATAGCCCTCTTCATGCACTAATAGTTCCGTTGTGAAGTATAACTAGATACACTTAAATTGTTATTTTCGCTAATAGTAATGAGATTCTAACATAACTTATTCCAAAATAATTTTATGTGAAAAATCTAAACCCTAAACATAAACTAAATTTATTCTCAAAAATAAAAGTCTCGATGCAAACATCTCATGCTTAAATATTACCAAATACAACAACAACTAAGTTTTATTTTAATAGGTGAGGTCAGTTACATGAATCACACAATGTCATTGAACTCAATCAAATACCAAATTTTCAAAAAATTGTTTAATCAAATGGTCTCTTTTAATTACTTCATTTATGGTTTTTTGGGGCCTCCCTCGACCTCTTTTTACTGGACTAAGAGTCATGCAATTCACTCTCCTTATTAGCGTCTCCAAAGGTATTCTCTGCACATGACTAAATGACCTTAAACGATTTTTCTATTATAGGTGTTACTCTAATATTATCTCGTATACTATTATCTTATATCATGTCATTTCTCGTGTGTTCACTTATCCACCTTAGCTTTCTTATTTCTGCCACTCTCACTCTTTTCTCTTATTGTTCCTTTCAAGCCTAACATTCACTACTATATAGGATAGTTAGTCATATTACAGTATAATAAGGTTTTCCGTTCAGCTTGATAAATACTTTACAGTCACAAATAACTCTTGATATTTTTCTACACTTTAACCACTTAACTTGTATTTTGCGAGTAACATCTTCATTAATTTCTCCATCATTTTATATAATCAGTCCCAGGTACTTAAAATTGAAAACTTGTCTTATTATATAATTTTCAATTTTAACTTTCAATGAATGATCTTCATCTTGTGTTTTTACTAAACCTACAATACATATATTCTGCCTTCTCAAGAGAAAACCCTTAGATTCTAAAGTCTCCTTCTATAATTCAAATTTAGCATTAACCTCTTCTTTTGAATTATCAACCAACATTATATCAACTACAAAGAGTATGCACTGAAGGATAATTTTTGTATGTCATTTGTAAGCACATTTAAGACTAGATTAAAAAAGTAAGTGCTCAAAGTAGAGTCTATATAGACATATTCCAATTTGAAAGTCCTTACATATGCCTCGAGAAGTTCTTGCATATGTAGTTATCTCATACATATCTTGTATAGTTTGAATATATGTTACATAGACTCTTTTTTTTTTTCTAAATTTTTCCATAAAACTTTTCTTAATACTTGATCATATGTCTTTTTCACATCAATAAAAATCATATTTAAGTCTTTTTTTTTGTAGCAAAATTCATGGTAAATAGTTAGAATAAAAACTATAAAATATGAAACTGTAATCGTTATCCACTCACAACAATGGAGAACCACTAAATCATTTTCCAAAATTATTCCGAAATTGTAAGATAGCTAATGACCAATAAATTTGGACATCTTCAACATCCAACAAAGCATTAGAAAATTATTTTGATTTATTATATTTATACTCAAAATTCTAAAATATACCTTTCATACAACTTACAAATAAAACATGTCAAGAGCTAATTTTTTTCTTATATCTTAGAGTTATAAGCATACCTTTAGTACTCAAATAGAAATTTTCTCTGCAATGGGTAATGCCTCTTTCTCCTTAGAGTACTATACCTAACTCTAGAAATTCATTCAAAGTTATCTGTTTCAAAGAAAAATATAAATAGATTACAAGGGTTTTTCCAGAATCTCAAAAGAATGGATCAAAACATGTAAAGTAATGCTCACATGGAGGAATGAGAGAAAGATCTGGAAGTGAGAGACACTTGAAGAAAATCGTGGAGGAGTGGGGGCTATTACAAAGGGATAATGAAATGGAAAAGGAGGGATGCGCTGTGCAAAATGAGGAGTTATGATACAGAAATAAAAGCAAGGGGGGTGCTCCCCTTTCATTTTGAGTCGGTTCTTTTTTTTTTTTCTTTTTAGTTTCAATCTCCTCCTTAAAAGAAAATTCATCCTCGAATTTTTTAACATATTACTAACATTATACCTACACCAACCCACCTATTTCATGAATAAAATCATCTCAAAATCCATCACTTTAAGAACTATAAGATCGATAAGCAATTTTCTTCTCCTTAACTAATACCTCACAAGAATGATACCCAGAATCAACTAACAAAGATTCACCAATTGGTGTAGACACAGCTTAAACTTCATCTTTGGGAGGAGAGCACTTGCCAAGACAATGAGCAAATAACAAAGATATAAAGGAGTGTTACTTCAGAATCAAAAAGACACATGCGTAGTGAGAACACACAAAAAGTATACCTATAACCACAGCATTGGATGGCTAAGCATCTTGACAAGTCAACACAAAAACACGAGATTGACCTCTCATGGCCTATCATTGACCCCTTCCACCAGATCCTATTCCTACTTGCTGAGATGCTCCAAACTGTCTATCAAAAGAACACTTTGGCTGTCTAATAGGAGCTGTTGGAGCTGAAGTATATGTTATTGCTCCAGGTGCCAATGCATGACTAGAGGATGGTTGTCTCAGTGCAAATGGACAATCTCTCTTTAGCTGGCCTGTCTATTCACACTGCTTGAAACTTATAATTTTCTCGTGATCATCTCCAGTGATAATGATATCATAGACATAGACAATGAAAAAAGTTTTCCCTCCTGGAAGCGCTTTACAAACATAGTGTTGTCTGTTTGACATTGAAATAATCCATGCCCCTTCACAACTTGAGTTAGCCTATCAAACCAGGCCCTCAGAGACTGCTTAAGACCATAAAGTGACTTCCATAATTTGCAAACCTTCCCCAAGTTATCAGATGATTCTAGTCCAGGAGAGATGTTCATATATACTTCTTCCTTGAGCTCTCCATTTAAGAAAACGTTATTGATATTCAATTGATGCAAATCCCAATCCAAATTTACTGCAATGGACAAAAAATACCTGAACAAAAATCAATTTTGCTACCGGTGCAAAGTTTCCTCATAATCTCCATATGATTGAGTGAATCCTTGAGCCACCAACCTAGCTTTATAACAGTCGACACTGCCTTCTGCATTATATTCTACAGAAAATATCCATTTGCATCCTACTGGTTGCTTTCCTTGTGGAAGTTGAGGGTACTCCCATGTCCCATTATTTTCTTAGGCCTTGATTTCTTCATCTACTGCTGCCTTCCATTGAGGTTCTTGTATCCTCATAGAAATTATGGGATTTTTTGGTTGATGGTCATGAACAAAGGCAGTGCAACTAAAATTTAGGTGGAAGGTTGGTAATGAGTTTTGGTGTTTGAGTTGGCAGATAGAAGTGTTTGTGATGGGACCCAAAATAGCAATGAAGGCCTTTGGAATACAAGCCCTACAAGGCCCACTGTGTGGCGGGTTTACTCCCGTAGGAAGAAAGCTAATAATCAATAATTAGGAAGTCTGTTATTATTTTGTTTTATTATTATTCTGTTATTAGATTAGGTTTTGAATTTGAACAAGTCAATCAGGATATTCTGTTATTAGATTAGGTTTTGAATTTGAATAAGTCAATCAGAATATTCTGTTATTAGATTAGGTTTTGAATTTGAATAAGTCAGGATATTCTGTTATTAGAATAGGTTTGTTTCATTGCTCTTTATTTAAATTGTTAGGTTGTGGAATGGAGGAGGGTAGTTTTTGACTGGACTTATGAGAGGAGAATAACATTCTCTGAGAGGAGCTTTGGCTCTGGGGGATTCTTGTAATCCTAATTCCTATCATAATCAATAAAATATCCTTTCTTTTTTCTTCAATTACCTGAACATAGATTTTGGTCCCTAACAGTTTGATGAGGAGTCTTGAAGTTAAGGAGCTTCGCTGGCATTCTGTTTATGAGATAAGTTGATGAGAGGAGAGCTTCACCCCAAAAATGATATGGAACATTTGTGGGTACATCGAGATGTCTTTTTTTCCTTTTGGCAATATCATTCTGCTGTGGGGAATCAACACATGAGGTTTGATGCACAATACCATTTTTGAAAAGGTAATCATGAAAGGATTTGTGAACATAGTAACATACTCTCTACCATCGTTGGTTCTGAAGATTTCGATGGAGGTTTTAAATTGAGTTTGTATCATTTTGTGAAAAATTTCAAAGATTTTCCCTACTTCTGACTTTTCCTTCATGAAAAAAACCCAAGTAACCCTTGTATGATCATCTACGAAAGTTACAAACCACCTTGCGCCTGAGATATTGTTAACGCAAGATGCCCATATATCCCTATGAATTAAAGTAGGGAACATCTTTTTCAAATACAAAAATTTGGGTCTCCAAGGTGATAGTGCCACACCATTACATCATCCTTTGAGGACAACATTTGCAGTGTCTTTGTATGTCTTCTGTTGTAGTCTTCCACTCTTAGAAGGTAGAGGCCTGAACTTTCCTAAGCATCGCCAATCTTCTTCCCTGAGTCCAAAGCCTGAAATTCACATGTCTGGCAGAAATTTAGTAACACATTTTAGATCTTGTGTCAGTTTGCATGTAGACAGTAGATTGCAATCCAAATTAGGGACATGTAATACAGATTTCAGCATTATGTCTTCAGAAATTATCACAAGTCCTTTCCTGACCATTTTAGAAGAGGTTCCATCTGCTGTGTGAATAGAGCATCCTGAAAAGGGGTATATTGGCTAAAGACATTGATATGCCCCGTCATATGGTCTGAGGCTCCAGAATCAACAATCCAAGGTCCTGATTTCTGGTGGCTAATATTAAAGACAGTGGAGATTACCTTTTGAGCAAGTGTAGTTGTAGAAGAATTAGTAATTGTGCTTTGAAGGGTCTGTTGCAGCATTTTTTGTATCATTTCCGTATTTTCTTTGCTGAAGAAACTGGATTCAGATTCTGCGTTGGGTTTCTTTTCTTCACTGATTGCAGCATGAGCTCTATTCTCCTTGTGCCCCAGCTTCCAATCAGCAAGCTTCCATTGGAGTAACCAGCAGGTCTCCCTTGTGTGTCCTGTTTTTCTGCAGTGATCCCACCCAAGGTAGTTAAAATCCCGATTTGAATCTTAAAATCTTCCGATTTTACGATTTTGGAAGTCTCACCGATTTAAATCGTGAATAAAATCCTAGTTCAGTAAAATCCTTGTAAAATCCCTCAAATTGTGGGATTTCACGATTTTACTTCGATTTTGAAAATTCCTCGCAAAGTCTATTTTGTTGAACCCTATCGTAGTTGACGCCTCTTTCATATATCTCCTTTTTATGGAATCCAATTTGCCTCTAGCAGCTTTGAACCCTAACATTGTTGTCAACATTCAACAGTCCTCCTAGTACATGCAACCTGGTCTGCAACTAAATCTATTGCTGCTGTTCTTGCATCTTTTTTGTTCTGGTCTATTTTTTACTCATGTAAATGCATTACATTCTTATGGAATAAATTATGATTTGTGAGTGCTACGTTGTTTAAGTGATTTTACTGATTTGAAGATTTTTTTCCTTAATTTATGATATTTTATATGAGTAATATGAATTTATATCATATATATGAATTTTATAAAATCTTACAATTCAATTTACGATTTTTACTCCTTTACGATTTAAAGTAAAATCCCGATTTTAACTACCTTGATCCCACCATCTCGTTTTTCCTTTGGGGTCCTCTGGCAATAATTGCAGAGCTTTCAGTGGCAATACTGTCCATGTGTCCATTCAGCATAATTTTCCTTCTGTTTTTCTCTCTTCTAACCTCTGCAAATGCCTCACAGATACTAGAGAGTACTTAGTTCCTAGGATTCTCCCCTTTCATCCAAATCCTTGTTCAGCCCCAACAAGAATTGGTATATTTGGTCCTCCACCAGAGTCTTGTACTGCTTGCTATCTTCAGGGCACTTCCTCTCCATGTCTTCATAAATGTCCAACTGCTGCCAATACCTTGTGAGAGCATGGTAGTTTTCAGTGAGAACAACCTCCTTGCCGCAGGTCATATAGGAGACTCTTGATCTCGAAAATGGCTGTGTTGTTGTCTACATTTGAGTAGGTTTCCTATGCAGTACCCCAAATTTCTGTAGCAGTCCCGTAATACATGAAGTTCTCTCCAGTTTCATTTCATATGGCATTGAGCAGCCAGGAATTGACCAGGCTGTTCTCAAGCTTCCATTTCTGGTAGGTTGGATCCTTCTTTTCCAGTTCCTTTGTGTCACTGGTAATATATTCTTCCTTCCCTTTTCCTTGGAGAAGAGGCGGACATATCTTGCCCATGGAAAATAGTTCTGGCCATTTTGTAGCCAGTGATTGGAAGGAGGTTTGTATCAATCACCGGCAAGTTCAGTTGCTGATTTCTTTTTCTCATCAGGCATGGTACTCACTCTGTCATGGTTCAGACTTGTGTTTTGATACCATGTAAAAGTGTTTATTTCCACACTCAATATTGAGTGAGACAAGAGGCATAAATAGCATTTAGGGTACAACAAATCAGGATCCCAATTATGGATTACAAAGAATTTAATTTACTAAAAAGGGAAAGAATTCAACATTGCCAAGTACAATCAGGGGTATTAATCCCTTATTTTCAGCTTTACAATTAACCAACATTTCTGCTCCTCTAATTTAGGAAGCATCCCTTTTTTTCATCTTTAATATAATTTTGTCATGTCTTATTATATAAAATTCTAGATTTTTTTTAAATATACATGCTAATATTCATTTTAAAAAATATTATATTAACATACCCATACCTCCAGTCTTTTTTCAAGACTTGTATTTTCTACCAGTATCGTACCTGGTATCCATGCAACATAGATGTTGACCATGCAGACAAATTAACTAGCTAGTGAGCTGTGTATACTCTACTCAGTGTTTGTGTGTATTTAATTCAGCTAGTTCTCAGATAGTGGGTTTAGTTTAACGGGACATGAGTTTGCTAAATGAACCACAAATGAAGTTAGGACCAAGCCTAATTTGAATCTAACAAAAGTAACCCCAACATTGTCCCCCTTTCACCAGACAGTATATTGAGCTTTAGGCCTTTGTTTAAATGGTTGATTTGTGAATATACTGAAATCTGTTTTTCATTCATTCTAATTTCAAATTTTCAACAGCATTTTTAGAGGCCAATAGTAGTTTGCCATGAATTTCTTTTTCTGAAAGCAGCTGTGTCATTTTCTTCAGATTATGACCGAAGCACAAATTTAAGTCAGCAGCACAATATCTAATGGGAAATTATGTTATGTTTGTGCATGGTATTAATGTTACAACCTATCGACCCTTTGAATGGTGGAGGTCCCAAGTCTGTAAAATCTTAACACAGACAATTGTGATAGAAATTAGGTCTCTTATTAAGAAGAATTTGGGATGAGTGGATGACCCCTAATTACAAAACAAACACACTGCAGAACTTCAAGGGTCTGCATCTCCCAATGCCATAAAGGCCCCAATTTCCTTTCACAAATCACCCCCCCCCCCCCCCTCTCTCCCTCTTTAATCTCCCCTCTTATTTATAGGCAACATGCCTTTTTCAACTAACTCACGTAACTAACCAACTAATGGGGATTAACTAAGTAATCTATTTAGACAAACTATTAATGGGGTGACCTAACAAATTGTTATCAAGGAAAAGTTTATTCCAAATCACTTAGTTTATATTGCATGAAATGACCATGTGATTCAAGAGCATCTGAAGCTACCTATCTTGTGTTTGTTATGTTAGCAATTTTGTTCTTTTCTATCAATATTTTCACCAATCACTATTTACTTCATTGCAGCATTTGCACCCATGAATGGAGGATCTGTGGCTGACTCTCATGATTCAGACCGTTGGAACCAACCACTAAATACTGATCGATATTTTAGCCAAAAAGAAAGGGATTGAGAGGAGAATAAATAAATTAAATATGCCTCACTGTGGAAAGAAATCGAATAGTTCTCCTTCCCCCTTGCACAATGCTGAAAGCTATATACGGCTAGATTCAGTTATTTTCTGACACGTTAAAAATGTGTTTACGGCTAAAGATATGGATGCTTTTAGTTTAAAGCTCCTTTGGTAAGGTAGGAGAATCTGTTATGAGCAGAAATATGATAATGTATTAATGCACTGACCTTTGCCCTGCCTTCTCTGTTCCCAAAATTTTGATTGTGACCTGTGAGAAGGGTAAAGTAAATTGAAAGTAACATGAAATTGATGAGATATTGTATCTAATAAACTCATTTATTCTGTAGATATTTTCCTTTTGCATACCTTTCTGTTGGCTTAATTTGATGGAACATGCTTCTTTATCATCACGACGCTCTTTGTCGGTTGATGATGGTACTTTTTTGCTTTTTGTGATTTGCACTGCTACAGCACCTTAAAATTTTACAAATTATTATTTCCTTTTATGCATAATTTTTTTCTAATAACTTTTATAGTTTGATTAATCTCAATCCTCAGAGTTGAATTTAAACAACTAATAATGATAAAATTTTATTAAAATGAAAGTATTTATTACACCTTTGTATTGCAATGCAAATAAATGTCTTTTTTTTCTTTTTATAAAATTTTATTAACTCCGGATCTCTTTTTTTCTGCAGGTACTGTAGTCAGTAATTTCAACCATTAATATATATTTTTTAAAATAAAATATTAATAAAGAATATAATTAAAGAAGATGAATAGTGGAAGATTAGACTGAACAACCTGCAGCCATTTTCCTGACTGCAGGGGATCGTTTATTAGTTTTAGATGTTTAAATATGGTCTTTATTCCTTAAAACTTAAGTTAAAAAAATTATAATTTTTTTTTTGGTGATTTTTATTATTGCTTCGTCAAAGTGATAACAAAACATCAAGCGTGATCGGGTAACTAAGTAGTATCCATTAACTTATGTTTTTAAATTTGACTCCTTTATTTAAAAAGCATGATTTAATAAAGTTGTTGTTCCGGTTCAGAAGATGGGGAAATAAAGGTGTTTTTCCCGCTGTCAAGGTTTCTACTGTTGAACTATGTTTGATGAGAAAATGCATCAAGTAGGGCCCAGCCTGAACTTGAGAAGTGGGTCGTCTTGACTCTTGTCTTGAGCATTAAACAGTCAACCATAACTTTCCATTCTTTGGAAATAATTATCAAGAATACCAAGCAAGATGACCCATTTGCAAGAAGATACAACCTTTTTAGGTTTTAAGGCAATGAGCATAACAATAGCAAAGTCGAGAAGTGTCCAAATTACCAGAGATTACCTCTAAAGCTTGAAACTTTTTTCTAATAACATAATCATATGAAACTTTGATTCTTGACACATTATATGTTTGGAAACACATTGAAATACTTGAAAATGTGAATTTTAACACAAAATTTACAACTAGTAACAGAAATAATCGTGACTATTTGTTCATTTAAATTTGAATCCAAAAATGCTAATAGCCGAAAAACAGTTGGAACCAAATTTTACACTTACCAATGCATGTGTAACGGAATTTTTCTCTTAAGGAAATAAAGACGATTTGAGAGAATCGAAGTTTGTGGCGCGGATACAAACAAGCTTAAGGAAAGAGTTAGGAAAAAGAATGAGGAAGTCATGTATGAAATAACACATGTTCTGAGAGAATTCTGTAAATATATCTTTCTGACACCAATGGGTGACGCAACAAGACTATTGAGGTGAGTGAAACTCAATTGCATTGTAATTTAAATTTTTACATGGACTAATTAGAAAAAAGGAAAGTAGTATTTGTCATGAAAACATGAATCAATAAATTGTATATTTTCTTGAAAAATGCATTAAAAATAATAAGAATAAGAAGTTGTCTTTTATGTTTATTAATAAATAAAATTACTTTTAATTCCTTAATCAAATATTGGTTAGTATTTAATAAAATAATAAAGTATATATCCAAATTGCCTCATTTTTTAGTATTAACTGCACTCTATAGTTAGGGTATTTTTTACATTTTTGCTTAAACAAAAATTTCTTACTTAAGCGAAAATATGAAAATAGTCTAACTGCAAGATGCAATTAGTTCAAAGAATCCGAGTCCATGGGTAAACAATTAAAACTTTTTTTTTCCAGCATTTATGGTAGTATTAGATATTTTGATAATCTTAAACTTTTAAGACATACGTGTAATTATAACATTTAGGACTATTTTAGTAAATTTTCATGAATCAATATTGCAGGACTTTTTTGAAAGCAAAGTATACGATGTTATATTCGGTTAAATTCTTCCCCAATTTTATATGCATCAATTTTTGCTTATAATTGTGACTTTTTGGCATCTTCATCTTTGCAGCGTCTAACCAGTGATATAATAAAATTGTATACCTATGCTCCCATCCTTCTGACGTAGTTAATGATTTATTGAATCTGATATCGTCATTATAAATAAATAGAATTTGATATTTTCATTAATAATATCTTTATTTATTTTCTATTTATCAGCTAGGTCAATAATTTTAGCAAACACTTGAATATTTAGACATTATGAGCAGCAGTGATTTTTTTTTTTTCAATTCTACATTCTCATTCCCAACCAAATATGCTTTACAAGGCACACCACCATTTTATATCACATCTGAAATTTTAATTCTGAAATACATTAACTAAACACGTTCAAAAACTTTATTCTAGAAGTGATTTAAATTTATAAATGTGATTTGTAATTACTTCCCGAATTATATTTTTGGAAGTGTTTAATTCAATCCAAAATTAAGTTTCTTGATGTTATACAAAAGAAGATGGAACTAGAAAAAAATAAATGAATAGTATAAAAAGTAATTCGGCCCAAATGACCGTCTAAGTGCTTGAGGCTAAAACCAGTCCATAGCAAAGTCCAGAAATTCTGATGTCTACCATTTTTCATTGCATATGTAATAAATTTTCACACTTTGCAAAAGATATATATATATTATTTATTTTTTTTTGGGGTCAACAAAGTTTTATATTGTTATGTTATACCTGTAGCAATAAATAGCCTATCAAGTCTTTCAGCCACACAGAAGGCTAAAAGCATGGATACAAAATGGGCCATCGTTCTTCACCATAAAAAAAAAAACTTATAGGAAGAGAAAGGGAAAGAGAACTACCCAAACGCTATCTCTTGAAGCACTTGAAGTGTCTTTCGATGAACCTGAAAGCAAGAGAAGCAACAAGAGAAACAATCATAGATGTGGTTATAAGGCTTACTAATTTAGAAGATAATTTAATCAACAAAACTAAGCACATATTAGCATCATGCCACCATCATTGCTTCAAGAAACAAAAATTCTCAACAGGGGTGATATTTGAGTATTTAAGCATTCTTTTGGCACAGTAAAACCAGCCTTAGTAAACGGCAAAAAAAATATTATTGTGTAGTGTGTGTATGCTCAAATGTCAAACTTAAGGTCTATTTGATTTGAAAAAATATGTTCGGTTGTCATTTCCAGTTTAGGCACAGTCAAACCAGCTTTAATAAACAGCAAAAAAGAAAAAAACCTTTTGTGTAGTGAGTGTACGAGTGTATGCTCAAGCATCAAACTTATGGCCTATTTGATTTGAGAAAATGTTTTCATTTGTCATTTCCAGTTTCCACAAATAGATACAGAATATTTGGAATGAAGTGAAAACAATGTATGACTCTGACTATAGGATGAAGCAAAATATACAAGCATCAGAAACATAAAAGGAAATTAACAAGAAAACTCAAGGAACCATTGTTCCTTGCCCATGCCTAAGGCCGAATTCTCAGTGACTTCTTCCTACATCATCTACTCCTCTCCCTCTCTATAACATATTCGTCTCTCTCCGAACCATCATGGGCCCCCACACCTTGCCCACTTAGCATAAATAACCGTATCCCCTGTATCCTGCACCACTTGTCCCACTTTTTCCCCTCCTAGAATTTTACTCTTAATCCCTTAGTTTCATGGTTCACCTGCTGCACTGGCACTATTTCCTTATCCCTTGAATTATTGGACTAAGTCTTGTCAGATTATTATTATTATTATTATCATTATCATTATTATTATTATTATTATTATTATTATTATTATTATTATTATTATTATTATGAATTCTGTAATTTAAAAAAAGTCCCACATCTTGATAAATAATATTTTTTGAATATTTTTTCCAAACACTTCAAATGTAATTGCAACCAACAGTTATATGGAAAACTAGTTGCTTGTGAAATAGTTAACATGTTTTAGAAACAAACAAACAATTGACAATAAACCTAAATGCCCTAAGTAGCTATCTTGATCAGCACCGAATTATCTTCCACAGGTTAAATAAGATTAATCAAAGGCCAGCTAATGAAATTCCAAAAGAAAAATACAGAGCTAAAATTAAAATTCTAAAGAAGCATAAGCATAAAATTAGAAATATATTATTAAAAAAGAGGACGCGGATGACATGTATCTTCCAGCATCCAATTATGAATTTGATAGAGAAAAATATATATATACCCATTCCAGATGTTGTGCAGTGATGCCAGAGTCAGTTCCAGCATATAAACCAGACAAGACCTGATAAGACAAGAAATGAAAATTATCAATTTGAAATGCATACATAAAAAGAGATCATTCAAATCTAATGTAAGAATCAGAGTGTTTAACAAGAACTGAAGATGGGAGAAAATATCAGAGTATAATAGTTCAGGTTTCTCAACTCCCAAGAAGGTGAAATTTTAAGCTGGACCAAATATTTTATAGCTCAAAAGAATTTGTTAGAGCAAAAGACGAATCCCTGAAAGACTAAAGGTCTTAGTGTGTTTTGGTGATTGAATATCTTTTAAGTCTTAGATGAATTTTATATTGTATTTGATGAGTTATTAAAGTGTTTCAGTGTAAGCAATTGTCTGTCAGACAATTCATAAGAACAGATGGTTTGAGAGTAAGAAATAAGGAATTGACAGTCAGTAAAAAGAAGACCAAAGCAACCATTGTATTTAAAATTGACAATCTAAATTAGATACAGTACAAAAGCAAGAAGCTAACCAACAAAGCAAACCTATCGTAAAGAAGAGCAAGATCATACGTATTTAGAAAAGACAAAAATAACATTTTACTCATTTTTCACTTCTTACACCAAAATAACAAAAGAACAAAAGGAAGGAATAAAAAAAACACCTTTAGAGCAACAAAGAACTTATACTCATCAAAAAACTTGTCAGGAAAAAAAAGCTTGTCAAGTCTAACGAATATTTAAATGTGTCTAACATAAGCTTTTCAAATCTGGGCTATTTAACAAGACATACATCCATGTAGAATACAAGAGACCAATCTACGTAAACTTCATATCGTAAAACATCAAGTCTGTAATTTTTTTTTTTAATGTTTAGTAGCTTGAAGACACATAATACTTGAGAGAGTATTTTTGCTTGAAGAGACATTTAATGAGAATATTAGGAGTAAATTGAGCCCAGAGAGGCTTGTTCAATAATACTAGGATGTACTGTATATAATTTGTAAATTCAAAGTTGACTAATGAAAATTTTGAGGTAAAGTTGAATAATGAAAATTAATTGTACTATGTGATCTTCCTTCTTTCAACTCTCAATCATTTTATTAAGTCCATTGTTTTCTTTTAACAAAATATACTTCTTTTTTGTGTTTTGAACATCAACTAAATTTCAGCATACTAAAATTTTTGAGAAAATAGATTCAACTCCCCCCTCCTCTCCTTACCCTTGTTTTCATACTCTAAACTTCAGGATTCTTGGTCCACTTGGCTTCAAACCATTTAACTCGAGACAAAAAAAAAATAGCTTTACCTTGGAGACAGTCTCAAGAAACATGCCAGGGCGTACTGGAAGTGACTTCTGTTTTACAATTGGCTGCGCATCATGACAGACAAGTTACTTAGGTTTTTACTGTGACTATAATTTGCTTGCATGCATAACACATTCCCTAGTGAAATAAAACACATGCATCCAATTCAACCCACCCTTCCAAGAAATTCAGTTGGTTCCCTATCAGTGGTGTCATCCTGAGCATCATTGCCAGAGCTTTCTTCACCTTCATCTTTTCCTTGCATTACATTTCTTATCATATCAAGCACAATATCCCCAGGTTTTAAAGCCACCAATTTGGCTAAGAAGTTCACCTGCACTGCCAACAGTTTTAAAGATGCCAAGATAATATTTCTGACAATGAATAGCGATGTTTACTTTTAAATCTCTACGTATGTGATGGAGATTTCCATTTTCAACCCCTTTTAGCAACAAAAAATAATATCAGGTGAAATTGAAATACTATTAGGTAACGTTTCACTAGAAGTGAGAGCCATGATAAGATCAAAATATGGAAATTAGAAACTACACATCAACATACCTCAGGCTGAGGAAGAGTATAGAATCCACGGTGGTTTCTTTCATCCAAAATTCCCCCTCCCATCATATCACGAGCTTCTTCTCTAATCAAAACAAGCCTTGCAAGCAATTTTCGATCTGAGACAACAGGACGAGTTTCCATTGACTGCAGACATGTAGCCCAGCACCAAACAATTAACCATACAGTATCAACAAGAATTCAAGAAGCTGCTCTTGAAGGACATGGAAATAATTTTTTTAAAAATGGATGGAAAATATAACTATATATATCATTTTAGCCCCAAAATTTTAGAATCTTCTAGAATTTGAAGAGAATCAACTACTCTATAACTGAAGGAATCTACATACTTTTCCTATAATCAAGTTCTTAGGTACAGGAACACAATGATATAATATCATAAAATAACTATCAAACCTGTAATTTGATACATATAATTTACAGGTGCAAAGTGGAAACCCACAACACGTAGATGATACAGGGCCTTTAGGGAATCATTACACGTAGCAAAAGAAGAATGTAATATAGGCCAACGGCCAACCTCAAGGGATTTATGAGCACTTTGCTCTCAGTCAATATAAA
This sequence comes from Abrus pulchellus subsp. cantoniensis, assembly GCA_024086825.1. NCBI lineage: Eukaryota > Viridiplantae > Streptophyta > Magnoliopsida > Fabales > Fabaceae > Abrus > Abrus pulchellus. The sequence continues at coordinate 23,304,023 of CM044056.1, forward strand.
GCCATAGTCACCAAGTATTAGTACTTGAAGTTTTACAGTTTAAAAGACTGAAAAAGAAACCTGCTAATGTATATAATCTTGAAGTTTTAATAAATACCTCCAATATATCATCTGCTTGGTTAGCTATGTCATTTAGATTTGCCCCTGGGATATGAATCTTCAAGTCATTCTCACCCTTAAATGCACCACCACCAGCTGCAACTCGGCGTAATAATTCATGTCTGCTTTCCTTTTTTGGAGTTCTACATAGAAGACCAATTACTTGAACCTAAAAGATGGAGGCAAAAATTGCACATTGATGTACAACATAAAATTTGGAGCTGTCCTTCAGCTAGAAAAATGCTCAAGAGAAGTAGCTCAAAGAAATTCCTTACATGGGGTGGACATTTTTTTGTTAGATGTGATAATACTGTCTCTTTGATAACTTCCAGCAGTGACTTGCGCTGAATGCAATAAATGGAAAAACAGAAGCAGTTATTTCCCAATCACAACTTCATGACAGCTTCTTTGCTTACTGGCATATGAAACTATGGAAATTGTAAGCATCAATTAAAGGATACCATTTAATAAACAAGCCATCAAAGTAAAAATTCAAGGGCACATGGGGATTGAAGGACAAAGAGTATACTGTTGATATGTTCCAACAGGAAGGACAATAATTGTGAGCTTATATATGAGTTCAAATAAGTAGCAGCAACTGCAGTCTGCATGACTCACATTACAAAAAACAAAACAAGACAAAAAGTAAAAAACATCAAATCACTAATCTGTTTCCCTTAAAAGGATTCAAAAGTAGATTTGTCATGAAATATAACTGGAAACCTTTCTCAATGGAACAGAACAGTTGGTCTCTAAATTCATATAGCTTCTGCTGGAAAATCATACCTTATCATCCTGGTCATTCTCAGCAAGCTGGATCATGTAATCAAGGGCCATCATGAAATCAGATTCCATCTCATCAACCCTCTTTCCAATAACTCCTTGTGCAGCCAACTCCACTGCCACCTTTTCAGATTCTTCGTCCATATTCATGTCATCCAACTGCAGTCAAATTCATACATGTAATAGGGGCTTGTGGCAAGTGAAAACATTACACATTAGGATTCAAAAGTGTCCACGGATGAAAGCAAAAGCACAAAGACAAGACCAAGAATAATGAATATTTTGCAAAAAGAAGAAAAATTGCATATTGTCAATTATGTGCCCAATTGGCTTACCACTGGAAAATCGATTCTTACACTTCTAATGAAAAACACGTTTTGATAAAAATCTAAAGGGTACATATCCCAGTACCTTCAATGGTTCAAAATTGATTCTATTAGGGAACATTTGAAAACATAGCTTAATTAAACGTTGTTTCAATAAGATCTTATTACACAAAAGCTTATGTCAGACGCTTTACAACAAATTTCTTAGAATAAGTTAAAAAAAGTTTATTCTAATTACCAAGGAGCTTATTGAAAAAATTAGAGTTTTAATAAAAATTATAAGCTATTTGCGTGAGCTCCCCATAAATTCTTCCACGTTTCCTAAAATCAATTATACTCAACTTTAAAACTAATGACTTCTATATCTTCAGCAGAAAAATGAGCATGGCTAGCACGCATAGCTTCCATGTTCATCAGGCGGAGTGCCAGGAATACATAGCTTCCATGTTTATTAGGCGGAGTGCTAGAAACACTCTCTAACACGATATTAACACTTCAGTTATTAATTAAAATTTGTTAAAAACTACACAAATATGAGAGAAAATACTCAAATTAGGAGTCAAAACTATTAAATTAAGAGTGAGACCCACATGATTTCTATAATTTTTAAAACTTTAACCAATAATTAAAAATATGTTAAAGAGTATATTAGAAAGTATGTTGTTTGCATTTCTGGTTCATTAATATTAGATGTGCATTAATATCACGTTCCAGTCACTAATTAGCCACTTGAAAACAAACTACACAAAATGAGAAGAAATCTGATTACAATAATTTCAAAATAGTGTATAAACACCGTGTCATTTAGAAACAAACCACAGAAGAGATCCATCACTAGTCTTCACGTACAATATTGCAACATTAAAATAGTTAATTAATACTTTAGGAAGTAAACTCTCATTTTAACTCCCTCATATTATACATGCACCATTCATTTTAGTTTCTGATATAATAAACTTTACTATAGTATTTAACTACAAAAAACATCTTTTAGATTAGTCCTTTGCGGTAACGAAGAAATGTTAAAATCTCGTTTTCCACAGTTGGAGAAAGACATGCATTAAAAGAAGTAAATTTTTAGTAGCCATGCACTAAAAATCTAAAATGATAGAGAAAAACAAAAAGTGAGATTCAAAAGTATATATAGTGTCATAAGGGAAAACAATTACATGTCAACGGAAGAAGTAAAATTCAAATATCATAACTCCTTCTTTAACAATTTTTCGGGTGAACATTATTAAAAAAACAATCTTTTAAAATAAAAAATTAAAGGTAAATTATGATTATTTTTAAATTTAAAATATTTTATTATATTAATATAAAAATGAAAAACTTTAATTAAAAATCAATAAAAACTCAATCTAAGATAACAATTATACATGACAGGATAACAGAAAAAAATATTTGTCTGAAAATTGCTATAATTTAATACAATTCTTAAGAATACATTCTTTAAAAATAATGATTCATATTTTACATATTGAGGCATTTAATAATAATAAGTACTTACAAGGAGAATCATTTCTTCGAGAACAGAGATGACTTGGTCCCCTCCTCGGAGGAGCGCTTGACGCTGAGAAGTTGTATCCGAATCGGCGTTTGCTTTTGAGGTCCTTTCATTGGGGTCCAGTTCAGGATATCCACCACCCACTTCGTAGCTGGTGTTGTTGTTGTTGTTGTTGTTGTTGTTGCTCGACGCCAAAACGCGATTCCTTCTGTTGGGGTGCTTCAGCTGAAACGAGGATTGGTGATAGGAAGCTGTTAATGTTGGAAACAAAGAACGGAACAGAGTGGGATAAGTGTGGGAACAAGCGAGTGAGGCGCCAAGCATTTCCACTTTTCTCACTTTTCAATTCATTGTTTTAAGTTATTTCAGTTTGGGGTTTTAGCTCCACAACTAAGACGTTTATTCAGACCCTGGATAAGGGAATAAGGGTTTAATGTTTATTAACAATAAAAAGTTACTAATGAACGTTCAAAGCCGTAGCCGTCTTAGCTCAGCCGGTAGAGCGCATGGCTTTTAACCATGTGGTCGTGGGTTCGATTCCCACAGACGGCGATTTTTTAATTTAGTGATAGAGTTCGTGTTCAATTCAAATAAATATTATATAAATTATTTTTTAATTAAAATTAGAGTTTCACCTTACTAATATTTGTTGATTTTTAATGTTGGTATAACTTTTAACAATAACTTATATTATGTAAATTATTGAAGTGAAACTCTAATTTTTATTAGGAAGCAGTACCAACAAGACCTATGATATTGGACTAGTTTTGTGAATCATCAAAATCAATAAATAGTAATTATCTGTCATAAATTTATAATATATTTTAAAAATATTTATTATAGTAAATGGTTAAATTAATGACTTGTATATGAAATAAATGTATATATTCATTTATATAAATAATAAATAAATATTTTGTTAACACAAATATTATAATAAATAATTAACACATCTGAAAATAAGATTTTATTTCTTATAATTTAGAGTTTAGAATATTAACAACTACTCAACTATTTCTCAGAAAGATAGAAAGAATTTAATGGATTATATAACCTATCTCTTTCTAATTAGATAAATAATAATAAACAACAAAGAAAAACCAAACCTAGAACAACGCTAAAATTAGGTAGCAGTTTAAGATTTAGTAATTATACTGCATATTATAACACGTGTTTTAAATTTGAATTAAAGGTTGATTTAATTTATCTAAGATTACTATAATAATCATTTATAATTTATCAATGATTAAAGTATCCATAAGATTTAATTATTTTTTTAAATTTTTTATATTTTAACATTGTGTAATTTCAATTTTTATTTAAATTTAGGATGACAAAAATGACGCATACATGTATTAGCGTGGTAATGGATTTAGATTTAGAATTATTAGAGTTGTTTTATGGACTATAGTAGACAACCCACTTCCTATAGTCTACAACATAATCTCATTTTTTTAAGTTTTATATGTAGTATTTTATTTTGACTCTCAGTCACATTACAAAAAAAAAAAGTTAAAGATTAAGATTAAGATTAAAAACGAATTAGTCTATATTTTTTAAGAGAATAATTAATATTTTTTTTAATCAAAGACACATGTATTTATTTATTATTTTTATTAAATTATGTTATTTAAAATTAACTAAAATTTATATTTTAATATAAAATATATTTTAAAAAATAAAAAATTCTATTAAATTAAGATAAATTAAAATTAAAATTTATAAATATTTATTAATTTTTTCTAAATTCATAAGTTATCTTTCTACCTCCATAAATTCTACAATATTAAGTATCATATATCTACAATTTTTATGATGCTAATTGTATTAAAAAAAATTTAACATATTAACTTTCATTTTAAAAAAAATCATTTCAAGCATTTTAAAAATAGATAACATAATAAATTTAGTAACATTATTTTTTGTTGTTAACTTCGTGTTGTCATTATGACTTTAAAAATATTTATTGGACATATAACTTTTTTAAAATAAATTTATAAAAATAATATTTTTAAAATACTAAAATGTAAAAGGTTTTATGATTAATATTTAAATAATATTATAAATAATATACTATAAATTTACTTTTAAAATTATATAAATAAAATATTACTATAATTTAATAATTATCAACAATATAGGCAAAAATTAAATAAATATATAACTTAATTTGATAATAAATTATTTTATTTCATTTAGTATTATTTAATAACAATAATTTATTTTAAATATTTAATATTATATAAATTTAATTACTTTTCATCTATTTTTAAGAAACTTTATTTGTTTATAAATTTATATTGTAAAAAATATGTTATATAAAATAAATATTTTTGATAAATTATAATTTTTTAAAAGATATTTGGCCTATAAATTAGTTCTAACTCACCTAACTCTTAAGTTTTTTTTTTGGGTTCATGAATTTTTTACACGGCAAATTTTTTAGTTTTAATGATTTTTTAACCCTTAAACTTCATGAGTTAAAAATAAATTAGTCAAGGTTAACTCATTTAACACATCTAAGAATAATCGTCATAGTATTACTATCATGAAATAGTTATAATGTACTTAAGTATAGTAGTTTTCTTCTTCATTGATGCTATAAGTGTTTTTGACTTATGATTTAAGTATTGTTCAATTTAATAGTAAGAGTTTATAGAAAAAAAAAGAGAAAAAATAAAAGAATAAAAAGATGATTAACAATGAATTAAAAAACATAATTTAATATTGTAAAAGATTATTTAAAATACATTTTAAAATTAAAAGTCTAAAATAAAATTTTAAAGACATGGAAAACTAAATCAAAACAAAATTTTAAATTAAATAATTAATCTAATAATTCTACCTTTTATTAATTATTCAACAAAATTTAAGGTAAAAAATTTAATATAGCTTACTTTGCCTGAAAAGATACCTTAAACATGAGTAATTGGAAAAACTTACCTTAAATGACATATTAGAAATCAAATCTTAAAATAAGTCATTAAAAATTTCATCATCTCCCTCGTTGCTTCTTTTTCTTTAAAAAAATTATCAATTTTAAAACTTAAATTTATACTTTTATATAATAATAATTTTAGTCTATATTTTTTAAAAATTTAAATTTTTTAATTATTAATAATAATATAATTAATCAAGAACTTTCTATAAGTTTATTTTTATTGTATTGCGTCTTCACTGACAGCTAAAATACAATATTTATTTCTCTTCACTCATGACACAATTAGACCTTAAGCGGTCAACTTTCAATGATCACTTTTTTCATATAGATACTTCAAAAAAAAATATTCATAATAAGTAAGAAAATTACTCACTCCTAAGTTTAGACACAAGTATGAGTACATATACGTGTGAGAAAAATAAGAATAAATTGTAATATTTACTGACGAATTTTTTTTTTTTCAAATTTTTGTTAAGATGAAGGATATATAATTATCAATTCAAGTAATATTAACCACCTTGTATGAAATAATAATGAAATAAACAAATCATTGTATATAATAAAAAGTATCATCATTAAACATATATAAAGTATCATAAATGTCAAATTATTACCATGTGAATTAATAATTAAACAAAAGTTAGATAATCAAATATGTACAAAGTGCGACATCATCCTCATTTGACCCAGCAAAGTCATTAATACCATCCATTCAATGACGAGAAGCCAACAAAATGAGTCTAAGAGGCATTTAGGGGGACTTTTTGCCAAACATGAAGAATTATAAAGCATGTTTATTCCTAAAAGTCATCATATCGCATGTGATATTCCTCTTCATCCTCCTAAACTTGATTTTTTTTCTTTCCTGCCTTCCTTATGTTGTTATTGCTCCATGGACAACTAAAGTTGACGAATCTTTTTCAACTCCTACTCAATAGTGACTCGACCTACCACCTACTTCTGAAACTGCTGAAAGAGTTATGTCTGTTGATCATGTTGTTGTTGGATCAATTGTACCTACTATTGTTGCTTCTTGTTGAGAGCATGTATACACTCTCTAAAGGCATCATCTTGAGTAGCAAACTTAGTGGTGAAGGATAAGGATCTACAATCTAGGTAATATTTTATCCTATAGATGAGATCCTCATAGAGTCATCAACCACTGAGTCTAAACATCCTCCTTGTTTTGAAGAGGAGGAACATCAACATTGGTCCTAACCTCAAGTATTTGGGTTTGGTATTGAGTATATGCATCCTCCTAGATCTCTATATACTTGCACGACAAAGAAAAAAAAATATAAAACACATTATAAGTAATAATATCACATAAATGAAAATAATTATAAAAGCATAGCATAAAGATGCTTGTTTTCAAACTTACGTAGGTAGCCTTAACACAAGGATCTACCTAAACCTCTCCATAATGTCCTCACAACTCATCCTAAATAGCTCCCCTTAGATTGGAGGGTGATTAAAAATCCCTCCCTTGCATATATGTATATTGAAGTAATAGAAACATAGTATTTGGCAAAATTAAACTATAATAAATAAACATTTAATAATATAATAAGTGTAAAAGGGTTAAAGATTTACCCAACACTTTTGAATTCTCTCTTAGGTGTCAAGCCATCAATGTGTAACAACTTTCTTTTTTGTGTAGTCCAATTTGTCTTCCCCTTATCTAACCTATCCTTGAAGGTTAGGTCATTAGCCTAATATTGTCATAACTTATTGAGGGTGAAATCATTTATCCACAAGTTATTCATGTGCCTTTTGCGAACATCATGAAACATGTCTTATAATCACTTGAACCTAATATTCCAAGCCCTTTAATAGCATCTCATGCTTAAGTAGAATATAGAATGTCCTCTCAATGCATAAAAGTTACAACATATAATTAATGATAAGCATATAAATAATATATACATATATATTTTTTAACAAATGTGAAAAAATTATAAAATTACATTTCATTCCTTCCACCACATCTCCTTGACATCTCTTGGGATGTTAGTCTAAGTGGGTCATAGGTGGTTATACCTATAACCTCTGTGATTCAATGGTGACCCTCAACAAATGAATCAAAGTTGTTACATAAATGAAGTTAATTCAAAACAATAAAAATATTTTAAGTATTATATGTAAAGCAAAGTTATAATGTTATAGAAAATATGTTTGAACTTACATGTCTTTACCATTCGACCATTAGGTTCATATGGGCTATCATCTAGGCTAAGGGGCCTCTCATTCAGATCTTATGTATATCACCTTTCCAAGGAAGTAAGAGTCTAGTGAGAAGCAAGGTCAACATACCCTAAGAGTAGGTATTTTTATAAAAGGAGTGGTGACAACAACAAGAGTGGAGATGGAAGTAGTGGAAACTAGTGGAGGTGGTGGATCTTGTAGTGGGTTGACAAAACTTACGAGGTCAATCTATGCCTCTACCAATCATATTGAAACAATTAACTAGTTCTACAATTACTTAAAGTGCCTCAACTATCATAGTCTGTGGGTTGGACTAAAAATGCCCAAGATAATTCAGGCTTATAAAGTATACGCTCAAACCTAGTCTAATTTAGGCTATGTGCTTCAAGGGTAGCCTAAGGCCTAGGAAGGAAAGGCAAGGGCTTTAGGCCCCTAAATTTTATTTTATTTTTATTTTAATATACTTTTAAAAATTAAAAAATTGAATTTAAAAATACTTTTTAATTCAAATATTTAATTTAATTATTAAATTTTTATTGATATTACAAATAATATTTAATGAACTATAATTCTTAACCAATAATAACAAATTATTTTATTGATAAAAAAAAGTCTCATTTTTAAATTTGCTTTAAGCCCTAAAAATTCTTAAGCCACTACTGATGTGTTTATATAAACTAACTTAATGTAGTATTAGGGTTACCCTAGATTGTCTCCCGTGAACATTGACTATTAATCTTCATTAAACATGTTGAAGACATTAATTAGACAAGCAATTAAAATGGGGAGTTTTGTGGTTTCAAATTAATATAAAGAGCAACAAGCAAACAAGTTTAATTAATTCAAACAATAGAAAGCAGCAATCCTTAGTTCATGCACAAAGATTATATCCTCATTCCACTCAAGATTTAACATTCATCATTTCTCCCATGAATTAGGTTAATTTAACAAGCGAAAATCAACCTTATTGTCCTAACGAAATTACGCAATTTGCTAGGCTCTAATCTCTCATCCCAAAGTTACGCAACCTTAGAATTAAACCTAGGATTAAGCATCTCTAGTTTAGAATCCCCTTAAAACGAATTAGGGTTAATTAAGCAATACTCCTCTCATTCACTATTAATTCAATTCAAGAGACAAGGAAGAAGTAATTCATGAAAAGAAAAAAATTATATTATCATTAAAATCAAGGAACTCAAGAATTCGTGTGAACTTACTAAGGATTACACAAAATTTAGCCCTCCATGGAAATGGGGGTCAAAAACACAGTTGAGAAATGCAGAAAACTCATTAACATTAATGTAAAAGCAAGAGAAATGAGAAAGCAAACCCTAGGTTGGACCCTTGGCTGTCACCCAAGGTTGTCCTAAGCTCTGGAAAATGTCCTAAATTTAGTAAAGAAAAGAAAAGGTTCAAAAAGTGTAAGAACTCTCAACCCTAATTTGGCAAAAATCCATTTATACTAAAGTTGGCGCCCTCCAAAGTAATTACTTTCATTCTTTCATAGTAAACACGCGCAGCATCAGTTGGATTTTGCCTCTCTGGAGTGATTACTATAAAAGTTTCATAGTAACCACACGCAGCACTAGGACATTTTGGACTCTCTGGAGTTGTCACTATGAAGTTTGATAGTAACTACGCGCAGCACCTTCAATTCTGCATGCTCTAGAGTGATTACTATGAACTTTCATAGTAACTATGCGCAGGTTTAGTAGATTCTAGGTTGCTGTAGTTGTCACTTTAACCTTTGAAAGTGATCACTTTGGTCCCTTTGCTGGAAGTGGCTTGTTGTAGTTGTCACTATCAATCTTGAAAGTAGTTACTTTCACCTCAAATTCCTCAAAATTCAATAATTCTTCAAAATAAGCTTGGGGATTCCTGCTACATTATTCAAATGATCAAAATATGTAAAATAAACTATCTAAATCAATGTAAATTAACCAAAAACTAAGAAACCTATATTATTTAGCCTAATTGGAATATTCATCTTATTTTCACTATTTAAGTCTATTCTTTTCTATAAGAAGTAATAAATGATGTATAAAAATTTAGTAAAATGTGGATTCATCACTATGGTCAAAGACTTCATCATTCCAATACAAGCGTGCTCATCTTGAGCATGCCTTAAACAAAGGTGTAATTTTAGCACTAAGCTTACTCCTCCATAGCATGCCCTGAACAAAGGCTTTATTGTCTTCTTTATTTTGTGTTTGAGATCCCATGTGAGAAAGGTGTAATTTTTAAGTGAATTTTAGTTACTATTTCTATTACTCTTTTAATAATGGTTATGAATATCCAAATTTTGTTTAAAAATTTTTTAGTTTTATTTTAAAAAAAAATTAAATTTATTTTTTATAAAAAAGGAATAAAAACAAAATGTTTTATGAAAATTCAAATTTATTTTAACAAAATGGGAAAATTTATATTTGACTCTAAAATAGGAATGAGAACATTGCAAGAATTGAATTAAAAATATAAGTGAAGTCTTTTAACATGAAAATAGAACTTCAATAAGAAATTTGACTTTTTTCTAATTATGAAAGCATAAACAGTAATGAGAGGGCATCTAACGGGGGGAGATGGGTTTGAAGAGTTTGAGAAGGGAAAATATTTCTGAAAAAATATATTAAAGAGAAAGGTAGTGGAAGGAAGAAAAAAAAAACACAAGCAAGCATGGGGTGCAAGATTTCTAAGTTTTTGTTATGTATTATATAATTTTTTTTTCTTTTCTTAACATATTCCTACCATTAAATGAGTATTCATATATCAAGTCAATATCAAATTGTCTAAAAATAAAAATAAATTATTTTTTTTTTACAAACTGCCACCATCGACTGCATAGGACCGTCACCTACCATCCCTTTGCCGAAGTTTCATTGCTAGCCACCATGAAATCACCTTCCTTCACCATTTTTTTTTTCTTTCAAACCATACCGCTTTCAACCACCCAAAATCCAACCCACTCTCCACCCATTCCCTTCTCCTTTAAACCACCACTTTCAAACACTCAAGATCCACCACCTCTCCACCCATCATTTTTCCTCTCCCTCAATCTCCTATTATTTCCAAATGTAAAATCTACCATGGATGTTTCTCTCTTACTCATCATCCTCTCTCTCCCTCTCTCTCGTACTAACCTCTATCACCCTAAACCATGACCTTTATTAACCTCACCTATACCTTTTCACGATTCCCTTTGTTTTCTTGGAGAAAAGCACACCTTATAACCTTAAAATCCTAGACTCCTCAAATTTGAAATTTTCAAAACTTAGACATTTTTCTCTTCTTTTTTTTTTAGGTCCAATTTTTTTTTATTTTTTCAATTTTTTTATATTTAGATCTAAATATATTTCCTTATTTTAGTTTTATTTTTATTTTAATTTTCATTTTTATCATTATTATTATTTTTAGTATACTATTATTATTATTATGATGTCTAAAGATAATATTTTTATTATTTTATTTGTACTTTTATTCACTTTTATTATTTTTTATTTATGTTAGGAGATTTAATAAAAAAATATTTGATTTGATTTTAGTTCCCTTCATACAATTTATTAATTTTCTTAAGTAATAATAATTAGAATAATTATAATTAGAGGTTATTAAAATTGATTAAACATAATTATTTTTATTTTATTTTATTTTATTTTATCATATTAGATTTGAGTTTTTTTTTAATTTTCTCTCATTCTAACATTAATAATAAATTCTTTCCATTTTTTTATGATACTCCATTGTTTATATCTTAATTATCATATTAATTATGTTATCTTTTATTTTATTTATTGTATATTTGTAAAATATTAATGTGTGTAATTTAATTTTATATTTATGATTACTTTCTCTTGTATTATGAATAGTAAATTACTTTCTTTTTATATAATTAATTAATAAATAATAATATAATTACATCAATTGATAATACTAACTTATAATTTATCTATTGTCATGTATTATAAATTGATAAAGTATATCTATATCTATATTATCAAGACTTTATGCAATATTAATCTTTCATGTATTGTCTTTATTTAATTAGTTAATCATCTTAATAATAAATCAAGACGTATTCCCTTCTAATTACTAAATTGTTAATCAATCAATCTAAATTGAAGTTATTTTATTAATGTAATAATTTATAATGCTAATGAGTAACGACTCTACCATTATGCGTTATAAATTGTTAAAACTCAAGCGTACCAACATTATCTTATACACCATTAATATATTAAAAAAATATTTGATTTCTAAAATTAATCAATTATATTTTTTATTTAATTAAAATCTATTATCATATTAATGCAACAATTTATAGTGTTATTGTGTAGTATCTCTACCTTTATACGTTTTAAATTGTTAAGACTTTTGTATACCAACGTTATTTTGGGTCTTATACAATATAAATTTATCAAATGAAGTTTTAATCTTTTTATTAAATAATTACCTTTTCTCATCAATTTAAATATATTTATTTCTTTCATTAAATAGAATTAATTTTTTTCATATTTTAATCTTTCTTAAGCCATATTTTTAATTTTAATAAATTAAATAACCAAACATTTCTTTATTTTATTATATAAATTTTTGTAATATTAATGTGTAATTCACATTGTTTTCGATTGTCTAATAAATTATAAGAGATTTATGTATAACTTACGCTATTTTAAATTTTCTTTCAACATCAATCATAATTTAAATATAAATTTAAATATTTTATTTATAAATAAAAATATTTTTTAATGATTTTCAATATAGTTGTGTGATCTTCTTTTAGTTTCTTCATTGTATGATACATGTATAACCATGTTATGTTGTATCTTAAAAGTTATAATCTTATGAAAGTAATTTTAATCTCAAATAATTTTTTTTTACTAAATTTAATTTTAATCAATCAACTTCAATATTTTTATGATATATCTACGTGATTTTGAGTTTTTTATTGGACCTGGAGATAGGTAGGAAAAAAACTAAACTTGTCAAATCAAAATTATTTTCAAAATAATTTTACTTTTCTAAAGATGTCAATTAATATTTCAATAAATAATTTTTTAAAAAAATAATAACACTTTTATTCAAGAGTTAAATAAATATTTTTTAAAATTAAAATATATTTACATAATTAATTTAAGGCAACTATTATTTAAATAGATGTTGTAGGATACTAATACTTTCCGTACACAAAAATAACTCTCAAACTCATTTTTTGTTTCAAATATCACTTTTTAAGTTTTTCTAAAGTTTTTATTAATAAACTTTGATGACGATTCTTCTGATTTTTTGGAAAAAGTTTTTATTCTTAAAAAATATTTTTCTTAATACATTTTCGATGCATCATTATGACCGTTTGATTACGATAGATGACGACTCCACTAGGGATTATTTTTAGAGAGTCAAGCCTATGATAATTTATTGTGAAAAATTGTGTAGTTTTCTTTCTATTTGCTTAACCCTTTTCCCTCATCTTAAGTATTTGAATTAATTATATTATGTTTCTTTTTCATTCGTGTATTTATTTTGTGCATGTATTTTGTAACTTTGTTATACATACTTTTTTTTTAATATTGTTCTTAACCCTAAGATAGATGAATATTGATATCATGACCCTTTTTTATAAAGAGTCAATAACATTTCTGCTTATCTTTATTAATTCATTTATTTAATTTATAAGGCATTATACATATATACATATATATATATATATATGTATATTCTATTTGCTGAACCCTTTTTCCCTCTTCTTAAGTATTTCAATCAATTATATTATGTTTCTTTTTTATTCATGTATTTATTTTGTTCATGTGTTTTATAACCTTGTTATACATACTTTTTTTTATATTGTTCTTAACCCTAAGAGAGATGAATATTTGTAATATTCTAAATCTTTAAATTTTAAAAGCTGGTAATTTCATTTATACAACTCAGTATACTGTATAAATATTTCATATAATAATTTACAAACTGTTTGGTAAAACAATTGGGACTCAAAATAATATGTACATAACCAAAATAATTACACCTCAAAGGCAATTTAGGTCCTAGAGCAGCTCCAAAATATATTCCAACACTGAGAACCAAGTACTAGTCAATTCAATGTCAGCTTTCTATCTCTGCCAAGTCTTCAAAATCGAGATTATCGTCTGATCCAAGATAAAGATTCCTTGGATTAACTATGACTTCAGTACCAGTAACTCTTTCAAAAGTCCATCTGAATGGTCTTTCGAGATGATCATGATCGTGATAAGTAAATAAATATGTGATGGCTGCCAGGATCCTAACAGTACCACCATACATACAAATACACAGGGTCTGATGTATTCTATTTCTAGGAAAATCAAACAGAATACTACAAAAGAAATCTGTTTCTAATGTAGCAAGAGTTCCAGGTTCAGTTTCTACCAAAACAGCAAATTTAAAGTAACACAGTTGTTGATATTCATTAAATACATAATTTAACTGATAATGTACTGAACTATCTACTAGTCTAACTCTTTCTTGAGGCTCTGTCATCCTGATCTCCTAAAAATATTAGTAAGGATGAGTTTCTATTTTATCATTTAAACACAATATTAATTTAAAGACCAATATTATAACACAATCATAATCATAGAACACGAGACAAAGAATCATCAAATCATGAATCTCAAAGAAATATATATCTCATATCCATATATTCCATCACAACTCATTTACATTCCTCTCTTTTGGATATGCACTCCAGTGCACTGTGATTATAGACATATGATGCCTCCAGCAGCTCTTGAGGTCTTACACAACTAAGTAAATAGTCGCCGGTTAGCCCATGCATACGGATACAACGTATACAATGATGGGCCCCCTAGCAAAGGTATAGTCAGGAGTCTAGTCAGGAAATGAGTATGAGGCCATGTAGCGCATTCACCCTCAAAAAGAATGTGTACACACGCACGAATGTCGCTCACCACCTCTACTGTATCTCTGTAACTATTCACACTAGATCCATTTAACTTTTTACACTTATCTCATGCTTTTCTTCATACTAAACTTGTTATTCAAGTAAGAGATTGTGCTTAGCAAAGCACTTTCGGACTAAGTTCCAAACAATAGACTACTCGAACATATCATTTACACCCAAAATCAGCCAAATATATTTTCCTAACAATTTAATGTCAATCAATCATAAGAATCATACAAGAACTCATACATAAAGTACTCTCATGATTACAAAATAGTTATTATGCTTAAAGTCATAAAATAGAGTCCTCCTTACCTTGAAATGAAGTTTTGAAAGAAGATTTGTGAAGAGTTTTGGTGAAAGGACCAAAATCTTGCTAGATATCAGAAAAGAGAACATTTTCAGAAGGGAGAAACTTTAAAAACAACCAAAAAGAGAAAACAAAGCTCCAAGAACTTACTTGGAGTTGATTGATGTAGTTCCCAAACTTGGATTCGAAAGATAGTTGAGGTTTTAGGGAGATTTTCTGAGAAGGGAAGGTTAGAGGTCGGGAGAACGGAGGAAGAGCTCGAAACTTGGATTGTAATCCAAGTTTTCTAACTTGGAAACCCTTAAATATCCCTTGACTCGCGACATTTTCTCTACAATGAGTCATTTCTCGCTACAGCGAAAAAACCAGACAAAATTGTACTTTGTTGTTTGTTATTTTAGCTACAGTGAGAGCTCCGCGCTACAGCGAGAAGATCCTCGCTATAGCAAGAGAGCATCAGAATGCTTGATTTTTAGACACTCTTTCTCGCTACAGTGAGAGATATGTCGCTACAACGAGATATCCTGCAACTTATATTATTAAAATTCTTTAAAATTCAAATAACTTCACAAATACAACCAACATTCAATTTATAATAATAAATATAAAAACAAGGATGTTACAATATTGATGTCACGACCCCTTTTTATAAAGAGTTAATAACATTTCTGCTTATCTTTCTTAATTCATTTATTTAATTTATAAGGCATTATATATATATATATACATGTAAAAGAGTATAATTTTTTTTTTAAAATTTGAACTACAACATTCAAATAAACAAATAACGAGCCTCGTAGGTTTTTATATATAATATTCCTTTACATAAACTTCCACATTTTAGTTTAGAACTTTAGATAACCTAAAACAGGACTCAAAGAGAATATTTTTCTTTATCTCCTTTTTTTAAAATCATGTGAATAATTAGTGTCTTAAAATTTTAAAATAAAAATAAATTTTGCTATATTTTAAAACAATGTGATTCTCTATGTTAATTTTTCTTACATAATTATTATTTCACATATCAGTGTATATTAATTATTTGAGAATCACATTTATTATCATTTTTGTGACATCTGTTATAACTTTTAAATTGATTTTAAAATAAGGTTAAGGATAATGATTTACATGTTTCTTGCATCATTAAACATTACCCTTTCAAATATCAATTTAAATTTATCGAAAAGTAAAAATAATTAAGACAAATAAAAAAATTAAATCGATGAAAATGCTCACCAATATATTATTAGAATACAATGGTAGTATTTGTTTCACAAATGAGGCTATAACGATGACGAACGGATCTGGAATCCCTCCATTTTTAGCACCAACTGCATTATCCAGTAAGTAAAATTTTTATATTTTTATTTAAGTAAATTTTTTTTACTAAAATGAAAATACAAAATACATTAACTGAACCCTACAATTACGGGAATGAATCTTTCTCCACGACGATCAACAACAAAGAGATGGGGAAGAAAAAGATTTAGTAACGTAATTTTTTATAAATAGGTAAATGTTTAATAACATAATTTTATAATGAATTAAGAGTGTAAAAAAGATTTAGTAATTAATACATTTAACAATAAGTCTGTTTTTTATAATTATGACAAAAAAATTTGGTTAATGTTTTTTTATAAATAAGACTAGAAGTAGTATTTTTAATGCAACCATGATTCAATTATAATTAAATTATTAACTTTAATATTTGACTAATTTAATAAATAGTTCAATTTTTAAAAATAAAACTTAAATGAAATGTTATAGTTATTGTTAGTATTATTTTTTAATTAAAATTAAAATTTATACAAATTTAACATTGTGTTAACCTATAATATTTATATTTATTATATAAATTATGAAGATAAAAATTTATTTCTATTAAAAATATTTATAATATTATCCTTGATTATTTTCTTTTTAAAAACTGTGAATAAAGTAAGAGTTTTCTTACTTTATACATTAGCATGTGACATTTATTAAATCTTCAGAAACAGACAAATCCTTTTGACTAACCTTATCTGCAGGTCAACTATACACCATTTTATTTAATTTTTTTTCCCTTCACTTAATAATACTTCTTCGTTATTATCCCGAATAATTGTAAACGTTTTTATAATAAATTTTAATTATTAAATAAAAATATTTAATATATTTTATATGTAAATATTAATGCATTTATCTTTCCAAACTCTTTTATGAAATATTAAAAATGTATAAGATAAAATATATAACATTACAATATTCCCTACTTTTGACTTTTTAAGCCATAAGCCTTTTATAATATACATTTTATATTGGTGAAAGCGAGACAAAATATGATAAACATTAAATTTTTTCTTATATGTCTTATTTTTATATATTTAAGTTTAATAAATATTAAAAATTAAATTTTAATATTAATAAATTCAATTATTTATTTAAGTTAAAATTTGATTATATATATATAAATTATTATTTATTTATATTTTTTATTCTTGTCAACGGTGGCATGCACTGTGACATTCAAATTCTCATTCACTTTATACTTTACAATGAAAAATTATATTTTCATAACAAAAATAAGTTTTTCTTAGTTACAACTACTAAATAAAAAATAAAAAGAAAAGAGAAAAAACGAAAATGATTAGATAAGTGCTATTATTATAAGAAATAGCGAAAAAATTTATTATTATAAAAATTTATTGTAAACATTTAAAATGTGTTAATTAGAGGTATAGGTTAAGAAATATTAAATATATTTTATTAAATATTTTAAATTATTATTAAAAATATATTTTAAATATTTTTTTATAGTATTGAGATAAAATGTTTTTATTTTTAACAAAAAAAAAACATTTTATTTTTTAGTTTTTATAATTAAAAGTTAAAAATAATGATATTTTTTTTCAAATTAAAAGGTCCCAAAATTAATTTTTCTCACGATACATGTATCTTTGAATACACATTAAAAAAATAGTATACTAACAAAACTTAATTAAAATATAATAAATACTTATAATATAATGATTCAAATAAAAAAAGAATTTCAACTTTTTAATAATTTATGTAATAAATATTAATATTAAAAGTTCACAGACTTTATTGAATTAAAATTTAGATTTTAAACAATAAATAATATAAAATATATTTATAATACTTTACTTAAACTTTTCCTTAACATGTCTCTTTTATAACGTTAGTCATTTAACTTGGATTATATATGGTCTTGCTTTTTCTTTTATTTAATTACAATACATTGTATGGTATTGTAATTTTTTTATGTGAAATAATAAACGTTGTAATTTTTTTTATTATGTTCTATTATATACATTATTATTATTATTATTATTATTCATGGAATCATGATTTATTATAATTAAATTATTAACCTTAAACTAATATTTAACCAATTTAATTATAAAAAAAGATAAAACTTAAATGTAATATTATAATTATTGTCGTTATTCTTTTCTAATTAAAATTAAAGTTTCAGAGTATTTGTGCTAACCTTTAATATTTATATTATTATATAATTTATTAGGATAAAACTTTATTTTTATTAAAAAAACACAAAAAATACTCATACTATTATATTTAATATATTTCTTTTTAAAAACTGTGAATAAAGTAAGTGTTTTCTTTTTAACTGTCAGCAGAGGATAAGAGTTGTATAGGCAATTCTTCAGCATGTGACAGGTGTTAACTCCTCTCCACAAAAATACAAATCTTTGGACTTAACCTTATCTGCAGGTCAACTATACAGCATTTTACTTAATCTTTTACCCTTAATAACTGTAAACGTTTTTATAATATATTTTTATATTCAAATATGAATACATATATCTTTCTAGATTCTTTTATGAAATATTAAAACTATAATAAAAATTATAAAAGATATAACATTACAATATTCCCTACTTTTGGGCTTTCTAAGCATAAGCCTGCAAGCCTACTCTGTTCCTTTCATATTATAATATACGTTTTTAAGTTTTGCAGTTTAAAACCATAGAAAGTGTCTGCAATTCTGCCACTTTTCACTGCGTTGTTGACCTTGAATTTTAAATTCATTGTTGAGGAGTTATCCATACAAGTGTTGGAGAATGATAAATATTTGATTTTATTAAATAGAAAACAATTTAATCAATAAATTATCAACTTATTTTTACCTTTTAAATTAATAATATTTACATTTTTAAAGTTATGACGAGAGAAAATTGTTAAAGTGATTGAAGATTGACAACACTTGACAGTGTCTTACCTGAAAAAATCTGATGACAGAAACTGAAACGTTAATCTTACAATGTTGGACAAATTTGTATTGTATTGGTGAGTGGCACGGGTTCAGATGCGGGAACAGAGAAAACAGAGAGTCACATGCGAATGCACAAAGCACAATGATCCCTATGGGAACGCGTGTGGGGTAAAAAAAGGTAAACCCATTCATTCACGACTCACGAGCATTGGCAATAGGGTCATTCATTCCACTTCCCCAAGAAAGAAGCAACCACCTTTAGTCCTTTTCCTTTGCATTCATCAAAGTTTAACCCACATTTTTAAATGCAATCTAAAACAGGTTTGTAAAACTAATTTTTATTCAAATTAATTGACATGATTTTGGAATAAAGAAATTAACTATTAACTTTTAAGTCTTGTTTAATTTATGTTGAGAATTATTCTTTATTATATATATATATATATATATATATATATATATATATATAGTACTATGAATATAAAATTTATTTCAAATATATGTTGTAATTGTATTTAGTAATTTAAAATTATTTTTATTAAAATATAATAAATGAAAATTTAATGATTACAAATGACAACTATTGATTAGTTGAAGTTATGAAAGTGTTGATTTACTCTTTAAAATTATTCAATGCTTGTTAATTTAGTTCAGAATGTTATTAAAAAAAAGGTAATTTTAATTTTTAAAATTATAAAACTAGGGTCTTAAAACATTCATTTCAACAAATAACTCAAATAATATTTATAATTTCAAAAATTAATTAAAGGATGTATTTTGATTCATTTTAATGTAAAATTTACATAACGATCAATTAAAATATATAATTTTAAAAAATAAATACTATAAAAATGAATATAACAACACAAGATTCATTGTATTTCAATTAAATCCTTAATTTAACATAAAACAAAACTTAAATTAAATTATTTGATCTTTATCATTAAATTATTTAATTAAACAATGACACAGATATTCATTTAGCATTTCGTTACACACATTTAATACAGAAAACATTTTTTATTATTAAAAAATAGCATCTACCTGTCATCATCTCAACTAAAAACTTGATGACAAACACATAAAGAATTTGTCTTTTTTTTTTTTCCCATTGGTATAGTACACAGGAGAAAACAATGAACGTATATGGCTCTCATATTTCCTTTTCACCATACTCATTGATTCTCATACCTTACCTATTTGTCCCTCTGCTTAGTACTTTGAAACTTCGTTATCGTGGTTCCTTTCTTTTTACCAATACTGGTTATTTTGCTTTTCATCTCCATCCCCTATCAACTCTACTTTACTCTCTCCTACCCCTTTTTCTTTCGTTCTTTCTACCTCACCCACGCTCACATTCTTCTCTTTTTAAATTGGTTGCACCCCATCACTGAAAGAAGCATAGGAAAAAGCCTATTCCTTTCAAACCTCTTTGTCAATTATCATCGCCCACATTCTTCACTCAACGTACTCTTTGTTCAGCTTCAATGGAAGTGAGTGTTTTCTTTTGTTACTACTTCAATCTTATGCTATATATTTAAGCTTTGTGAGACTTTCACTTTCTTAAGTAAGTGATTATCTCTTTGAATTTAAGTTGAATGATTATCATGTGCATTGATATAGGAGTATTACTACAAGAGGCATCATGTGCCAGCATTTGGAAGCTGGGATTGGAATGATAATCTTCCATTCACGCAGTGCTTTGAATCTGCAAGACAAGCTGGTTTTTTACGCTATAGTAGTTACTCTGAGTCTGAAGATAGAGACCTTTATGTTACTGGGGACTTGTATGAGAATGATGTTGTCACACCCGCCATGATCGTTGTTCCTCGCAGAAGGGTATGCATTTATGCCACTAAATCTCTCTCTTTTTCTTCTTTTGGGTCTTGAGGATATTTTCAAAAGTCTTGATTAATTTGAGTGAAGTTGATTGAACTCTCTCTTAAAGATCAATTTTTCACGATAAATATTGGTGATATCTATAACATGATCTTGTATAATTTTTGTATTAATCGCTAAAATTTCTTGAGAGTTAAAATGATGGAAATTTTTCTTCTTGTTTGATACGGATAGATATCACATATTTCTATCTTTCTTCCTCTCTCCCTTTCTCTGTTTAGGATATAGATATTTTTAGTAATAAATGAATAGATGTTATTTTTATTTACTATGTTAACTCTTCTAGCGTCTAGACAAGATTTTATGAAATTAGTATATAAATTTTATAACTTATTTTTAATTTATTTTAATAAATTATTTAGCATTTGAACTATTTTTTCATTTGTTGTAAAAAATTATGACCAAATTTATAATACAAGTTTTTGTATGATAAAAATTTACTAAATGAATACTTAATCTGTATTTTTAACTCATCCTTAATCGTTAATGTTGTCTTTTTGAGTCCTTTTTATTATTAAAAATCTATTTTTTTACTCTTTTCTATATATTTTTAGTACATCACATGTTTATATTTATTTCCACCCCCCTCCTTCTTTTACTTTAAATCATGAGTTTCTATATCTTTGCGTGTGAAATATTTAATTTTCTTTTTGGTTTTCGGGCATGAGCTTGGAGCTTACTTGAGTTTTTCAATTTTAATTTGGCAAAACGAAGGATGGTACCTAAAAAGGTGAAAATAAATAAACGGAAAACGAAGCTCCAATGTTCCATGCATACATAAATAATCATATCCTAATAGTGTTAGGTCGTGAGTGTTGAAAAAGAAAAAAACTTTGCCTTTGTTTGTCATTGCTTTCTCTATATGGTCGGTCACACTTTATGGTGGGGTCTCTTACATTGAATAACATTCATGATTCACGCCACAGCGTGAGATGTTATAAAACAAGAGCTTTTTCACGAGAACAACAGTGTGTTTGTGATGTTGTTTAGCTCATAATGATTTAGAATTTTAAATATTTTTTATAATAAACTATGATTACATTAACGACTTTGTGCAATGAGTGTTACTTTTGGCTTTGTTGTCCCTTTCATTTGGTCACTAAAAACACAGACAATGGGATCTATCGGTATCATAACAAGGTAGTAAAGTAATCAAAGTTGACTCTAATAACAACAAAGCCTCACATAAATAATTAGTAAATTGTTTGGTCTTTAAACAAGAATAATCTTTAGCTGTTGATTAACTGTATTAAAAAAATGTTAATTATAACAATGAATTAAAATTTTTTTAAAAACTTTCATTATAATTTTTTATAAAATGATTTAAATATTTTTTATGCTTTTTTACATAATGTAAATAAATTTACTTCTGTCCTCCCAACTTTCTTTCAATTTTGGGAATTCTTAATGTGGATTCCACAAAAATAAAATTAAAAATCCATCCTCCTCCATTGATACACCCAAACATCTCTTCTTTCTCTCTCCATTCTCTTTTTCCAAAGAGAGCAATATATCAAACATGTAGGCTCAGTATGGTAAGAAGGAATAGAGAAAAGCTAGGAAAGAATTGGTGTTTAGAGACCATTATTTTTCACCTCTTATTTTTAATTTTTCCTCCTCCAATCATAGTAGGAACTTCAAAGGTAACTTTTTGAAAAGCATTGATTGAATTCTTAATTTGTTGCTGACAATGTAGGAAAAGGTACGTAGCCAGCAGGAAAAAGAAGCAAAAAAGCAGAATTGGGTCAGCAATGTGAAGGAGCTAGCTAGCCCAACTCCAATGCCAAGACCAACACCAAAGCCGGTGGATGAGGATTTGTACAAAATCTCACCAGAGCTTCTTTATGCCAAAACTAGGAAGGTCTTGGCCCCACCCACACCCTTTTACTTTTTTTCTCCACTAAACTCACATTTTGGTTCTACTTTTACTTTCATAAATGTCAATTATTCATTGCATATTCAAACCTTGCTTTTTGCATCTTTAGCAAAAGTTTTGCTAAATACCCTTTTCTACTTTGTTTTTGTTTCATGCAGAAGAGAGGGTTGTGTTTCTTTTCAAGCTGCTTGCTACCAACTTGCATTGCCTGAGATACACGGAAATTTGAGGAGCCAATGTACATATAATTGCAATAGAGAATAGATACTTAATTGGATGATATTTATTTAAAAGCAGTATATTTTAGGACCATGATGATTTTCGTTGTGGGAAGAAGGTCTTGGTTGTTTATTCTTTCACTTTATCGTTTAGTTTTTGTTGGGGTGCTTAAAATTTTTAGTCTTTTATGTACTTTGGGGTGAATCATTGTTAGGACTTGAACTTGGTTGTAAAAGCTTGTAACCAGAATTTTAAAGAAAAAAGGGTCTAAAAAAGTTCTGTTCCTGTCAGCTAATTCCTACGAAAATTATTCTCACTGAATCTTAATATATTGCTCTTCATTCAGACTTTATTTGGATAGAGAAAGAAAAAATGGTTAATAATAATGTATGCCATTTTTATTTAGTTGAAGATTTTTCACTTTTACAAAAAATCTAGCTTTTTAAGTTCTAAAATCTTCTCTCGTTTTTCATTTCTTTAATCTAAACATAGGGTTAATGGAAAGCAAGGTTGACAAAAAAAAAGAAGGGAAATGTCAAGTCTTTTGTGATGAATTACAAAAGACTGTACTAGAAAAAATCAAATAGCAGGGCCAAATCAAAATAATAGATTACCTTAGATTTTGGTAATGATTATAATCATATGATTATTTTCTATCATATATCACAATCACTCATAAATAAGTGTTAATACTACAATATTTTCTTTGCTTAAATGTCTGTTTGGAAGTCATTATCAAAGACAGTTTCACATGGCAGATTTTTCTTCCTCTTTTGCTTTGAAAAATTGCCATAATTAGTGAAGAGTTATTAGGAGTGTAAGCAGAATTGGATCAACCTGTCGATCTAAATAGATCAACTTAAATTCAGGTCACTATGTTTTACAGAGTTCAAAAGTCCTTCAAAGGAATAAAAATATAAAAATAGAGATCATATGTTCTCTTAAAGTGTTACTTTTAGGAAACAAAATGTAAAGTTAAGTAGTCGTTGATAAAAAAATTAATAGTTAAAAGTAATACAATTTATTACACGTGTGGGCGTTTAATTATAAGAAGAATGCTAGTAATATATTTCCTAATACATTTTTTTTATTGTTTGTTAAAATTTATTAAAAATTAAAAAATATGAAAAAAAAATTAATTTAGGAGTGAAACATGACAGAGTGAAACTTACGTAAATTTTGTAATTTTTAATAAATTTTAACTATTAATAAAGAGTAAATTACAAACCGTATGTTACTAATATTACTTTTAATTATAATGTTAATAGTTAAGTTTCCAATTATTAATTACCTCTTGGATGAGTCAAAGTATAAAATAAGAGACCTTATTTTAATAAAATTAATTAATTACTTTTAACAAATTGTTATTATTTATCAAATTATTATTATTATTATTATTATTTTA
The DNA here is from genome assembly GCA_024086825.1 of Abrus pulchellus subsp. cantoniensis. Classification (NCBI taxonomy): domain Eukaryota; kingdom Viridiplantae; phylum Streptophyta; class Magnoliopsida; order Fabales; family Fabaceae; genus Abrus; species Abrus pulchellus. The sequence continues at coordinate 23,328,761 of CM044056.1, forward strand.
TTTTTAAAGATATATTATTAATAAGTAAAATTATTTGTTTGGAGGCCTAAAGTAGGGATTCACTTGCATGAACACTGGTTGCCTGCTTAAACCAAACAAAAATTATAGATTTAATCATTTCAAAGATTTAATTTCGTTTTAAAAGAATCGATTCAATCTAGTTCAGTTTGGTGGTTTAATTTGATTAAAGGAAGACCAAATTTAATTTAGTTCAATTATTAAAATTCAAGACTCATTCATATACTCATAACTCAACCCAACTTATATACTTTTTTTTACCTTCAAATCTTCCTTTCCTTAATTAATAAACGAACGAAGAGTATCATACAAAGTATCTCTGTTAATTATAAATTTTCATTAGAAAGAAAGTTCCAACTAAAACATATTTGCATTTAGATTTTTATGTTAAGGTGAAAGCTATTCTTGGTGATGTTACAGCGATACAATTGATTATTTATTTATTTATTTTGAATGAAATATAAAGTTCCAACCATGCTTGTGACAATTGTTCAGGGTTGTTTGATTTGAATTTTTATTTAAATATCTGAACTTAAAAAATAAAATATAAATAATGTGACATTTTTATAATTAAAAATAACTTTTTTTAAAAACTAGATAACTCATTAAATTTTGTTAATTAAATATCTTTAAGCTATGATAGTTTTGTTATAAAATAGAGTTTTGATGTCATGCAAGATAACATATCATGCTTATTTTGTTTAAATATATATAAAAAATATGTATAAAAGGAATAACTTGAGCTTTAGAAACTATGTATTATAAATTATTATATGGGATTCTTACAACTGGAATAATTTATTTTTCATGAAAACAAGCAAGCTAGGTGTCAAAATAATCAAATTAGCTTGGAAATACTTACAATGAAGATAAGCATTAGAGCTACTTTTTAAATTTTTTCAATATTTTGATATCTTAATTCAAACAACTGTGAAACTTTACTCAGTATATTGGTTTTGGGCTCTTTGACTCTGATAGCATGGATGCACTAATGGTCTTTGTCATGTATGGCAGGATCCACGTAGAGAGTCTCATTTGGGATAAGTGTGTGGATAGGATAGCAAAATATGCTAAACATGCTTTCAACTCTAAAAGCTTTTTTTGCATCCTCTGTGCACATGAATTCTTTATCTTCTCCAAGAGTTTTGTAAGGAAAATGAACACATCAACTACTTTGTAAGCCTAAATTCTAGGAACTTGCTTGCCTATGCTTAAAAAATTTATTTGGTGAAATTTAGGCAAATGTTGTTTAGGAGGAGTTTCCAAAGAGGCTTCTTTCAAAAAGATTCTCTCTCTTCTTTGGAGTCTTTGACTATCATAACATACTGTTGACACAAAATTTGCACATTAGTTGATTGAGGGCAAGAATCCTTAGTTGATGACTAAAGGAAACCCAATAGACCATTTGCTCATCAATTGACTGATAGGTAATTAATTGTAATTAGTTAATTAATTGGATGCAAGCAGTAGTGAATGATGAAAAGATAGTAGGACTTGTTAGTCATTAATAATTAGACTCAAGTAGCTTTTAAGAGAGTACTCATGTAACCTTAAATTTAATAGATTTATCTCTTACCAAGTTGAGTAACTACTTTCTTAAAAATAAAATTAAACATATGGTAAAATGGATTTAAATTAAAGATATTTAAGCATTAACTACCAACATTAACATTCAAATGAGTTATCAAGTCATGGAAGTATAGTTGTATAAAATTGTAGACTCATCAATTCATGTGATACTTTAGAGTTAGTCAATAAGGACATTTTGGTCATGATTTTAGTTATTTAGGTAGTTATTGACCTTGTTGCTATTTACCATAGTCTTAAAGAATTATAAACATATCATTCAACATAAAAAAAAGTGTATAGCGTGGAAATAGTTGGTTACTAATTAGGTAATAAATATAATCAAATTGCAATTATAAAACTTTTTCTTGAACACCTAATTAAACACATCTTTAACCTTTATCTTTATTATTATTTTACGATATTGTATTTACTTGTTGCTTATTGTTTTAGTGTAACTATGATCTCATGTGATTTTTAAGTTAACACTTACTTTTTCATATCATAAAGTACCTCTTTTGCCACTAGTCATTCTAGACAATATTTAGAGTTGTTTAGGAACTCAGGAAAGAACAAAGTCTCATCCTTAGCACAATTGCCTCACGAAAGAGATTCAACTTGATTTGCTTATGAACTAATTCCAACAACTGATTTATAATGTGTTTAGTTTCATGTTGGAATGCATATGAATTCTCATTAATTCAACATTATTACTTATAACTTTTGTATTAAATTTACATTTTCAAATTTTCTAATATGTTTTCAAACATATAGTTAGTCTACGTGTAGCGTGCGCACACATGTATAAACTTTCAACAATGAAAACCTTTATCCATGGGTTCATAAGTTTATTCCATGCCTTTCTAGTTGGGGCATAATTAACTTTGTAACATTTGTAACAATACATGTTCCTATCAACAATGAAGGTCACTTTCTTTCGATCTTCCTTGTACATTGGGTATTTGGCTATACATATGTGAAGGACAAGAAAAGAAAATCAAGAGTAATCCAATCACTCACCAATATTTGGTAATGAAAAATAATCCTTTAGGCAAGCTTTATTGATATCCGTATAGTCCACCAATATCCTCTTCTTAATGTTAGCCTTTTAAACTAACAATGCATTTGATTGAAAGCCAAATAAAGTATGATACCTCTATGATCAAGCCAGAGATTATTGGAGTCTTGTACCTTTAGTGTGTGGGTTTCCTCAACATAGAGGGTACACCCTTGTGATCCTACATGCTCTGTAATAAGCCATGTTTTGTGGACCAATACTGATTTGCTTGGCCAGTTGGGTATTTTTACTCCGTACCTAATGTAATATTACATTGTTTTCACTTTATTCCTTATTTTATAAAAATAGTAAGAAAATAGTGATGTTTTTGTTATTTAATCATTTGTAAAAAAATTAAAATCAAACAACCCTTTTCAATTCCACAAAAAATTCTTCTATCAGCCCTTTTCCTAATGTCTCTCTTTTAGCTTGACCAAGAAATTGTATTAAGCAACTACATAACCCTTCACGCCTAGCAAAGAATAAAGGCTAATCACATGTTGAATGATAAATGTGATCAAAGCCAAGGATGCTCCGAATCAACCTTTGGTGACACCCCAAATCAGCAAACAATGATGAAGCTTCAATGTCCAGCTAGCAATACTGGAAAACAATGTGTTGGAAAGGCCCCATTTTGATAGAGTGTGCAATAAAATTTTTGAAATTTGCAGTTTTAAGGAATGGTGATTCAGTAGTGGACCTAAACAATGATTCTTAGTGTTGTGAGTAGTAGAAGCAAAAACAGCAAAGACTTGAGCTATACCCCCAATTATTTATAACCAAATTGTTCCCTTTTCTAACTCTCAAATGCCCCTCTTTGTTATTGTCTTTTGGGTAAAGCAAATAAAATGGATTGAGATTTTTATGTGAACAAACAAAACATGCACACCACCGACTTCGATTTTAAACCACGCCTTTATCCTTCGCAAGGCCCACATTTTCACGTTTGCCTTGGCCCACCCCATGCTCATGCTCGCTAAATTTTTGGGTTTGACTAACCACATTTAAGTTAAATTTAAATCGAATAGAATTATTAAACATCATATAGTTTTTTAATTAATATTAATCTTTGGAGTTAATTTTAAATTTATAAAAATATTAATCTTTTTAATTTTTAAAGAAATAAAATAAGAATAACTTTTAAAAAGTAGAAAATATAAATCAATTTTAGTTAAAAAATAGAGATTATGTAGTTGTTTAAAATGAAGGTGTGATATTGTAATTAGTTTATAAATAGTTTTTAAAAAGAATGAGTTATACTAAAAACTGAAGATTTATGCATGACGCAATTTGACTAATTACTTTGTGGGGTGTGTTAATGAGAATGTTGCTTCTTTGTTTTTTGCTTTTGGTAGAATGGCAAAATCTCAATTAGAAAAGGTTAAGTTAGCTCATCTGAGCCATCTTTTCAAATTAGTGCATCACAACTGTGTGTGTGTGTGTGTGTGATTATATGTTTATTCGGCCCATCTCTTTAAACATTGCTATGTACACAAGTTCAGCTGAACATCGCCAAATCAAAACACAAATTTTTTGGATAATAAATATATCTATTCCTTTAAATTATAAGTATCGCTCTATTTAGTTTTAAAATTTATAAAAATTTTACTTTATTTTTTATTTTTTAAAAAATTAAAATATATATTTAGTTTTTTTATAATTAACACTCATTTATAAATTAATTTTGAGTAGTTAATATTTATAATTTTAACACTCATTTGTAAAGCTAAACTTTGAGTAGTTAATATTTATAATTTTAAAAAAAGTTGGCATTTACTCTTCGGTGGAGGTACAAAAGATTTTGTTTGCTAGATTATGTTAATTTTTTTTATGATAAAATAAGCTGAAATCAAATATATTGTGGTGTTTATAGTTTAATTTGAATCAATTTTCATATAAAATCTTATCTAATTCAATCTAATTAAAATCAATTTTGATTATATTAGACGATTCAATTTTCATATTTTATATTTTTATTTTAATTAAAACATGATAAATAAATTATTTTATCATTTGTCAATATTTTTTTTATAAATTGTATTAAAAAAATTAGAAGAATGAAATATAAGAATAAAATTTGTAAAAACTCATACAATAGTCTAAAAACATATTAAAACAATGAAATTATCCTTAAAACATTAATAATAAGATAAAATTTTGAGAGTTATATCATTAAAAGATAATTAAGTATTAAAATTTCATACCAATAGTTATATAAATATTAATGAGAAATTTTGATTGAAAGCGTTTGCGATTCGGTTTACAGTGGTTTGAGAATAATATTAAAATTGAAAAAAATTTAAAGGTAAATCCTTTAATTTTTTTTGAAAAATATGTTAATGGTTTATGTTGGTTTAATATTCATTTTTGAAAAATATATTTGATTAAAATTTTACAAAGTAATTATTTTATTTTAAAATGTTATCCTAAACATGCATCTACAATTTGGAAAAGGTGTCAACTTGAAATCGAAAATTAACTTCTAGTTTAGAATAATAAAGAAAGAAGGCTAAATTATAATTTCTATTTTCTAAATTTAATTCAGATTTTAGTTTATTTTTTAATATCAATTTTTTTTATCTTTATTTCATCTCTCAACTTAATATTTTTTTTAAATAACAACATTTTGAAACTTTATTTTTATTACTTTACACTTCTTATATATTTTACTATCAAAGTATCATCTCAAACTCTTAAATTATTATTAAAAGCCTGTTTAATTACTAATAGAAGTTGATCTGAGTAATAAATAACTCGTTATCATTTAAGTAAAGTGCTTATTATAAATTATTGTCTCCAATCACTCATTCTTTCAATTTTTTTTTAAAATACTTAACAACATATCGAAGTCATTACTATTATCATATCTCATACATCTATTGTTGTCATAATTAATCATTATTACAAATTTTATATATATTTTGGATACATAAGAAAAATAAGGACAAAATCAAGAGAAAAAATATTACCATTTGAAAAAAGAGACACGGGTGAATGATTTCAGACTTAGCTGAAACATCACAGAGTCACAGACTTGTTCTTCATTCTATGATTATCCTACAACTTCACATTTCAATCTTTTTTTCACAACTTCTTGATACTAGTAACAAAAGAGGCTTATAATTAAGTTATATCTATAATCCATTAATGAGAGCAATAACCTCCAAATGTTCTAAATATTAAAAAAAGTCTAATATCATTGGATTAATTTTATAAAAGTGTATATATATTATATTTTGATTGATTGAAATTATAATGCTCAGAACTATATAATAATTTTATAAGTAGTCTAAGATAATGTAATCTCGACCACTCACATTTTATCACGTGTCTAATATTTTATATGATATTTTAATCGATTAAAATCATGGTAATTAAAGACCATACAATAGTTTTTGGTCAAAATAGCAATCAACTCAGGATATATTTTTTACTACCATCAACAGCAAAAGCATGATTATTTCAATCATTCTATGTAGGCTAAAAACATCTTTTAAATGAATAGAGCATTGAAGCAGGTAAAAATTGAAAGATGGAACAAAATTAAAGTAAAACTTGGAAAAAAAAACTCAAAATACTAAATTGAATTAACAAAAACATAAACCTAAATTAAATAAAAATAAATAAATAAATTAAAACACTTCAATTAAACTTAAAGTCTTAGAGAACAAAAATTATTACTTTTACGAAGGAAGAACATTAAAAGATACAGTTTTTATTTTTCCTTCTTGCAAAGTGAAGGATAAGTGATGCTTCTCCTCAAGAACGTACTCAAGAACATAAGACATTGTTTTGAACTAACTTCTCAGATACTCTTGTGACTAAAGATTTTCTATACAATTTTGTTTTTTCCTTTTCCTTTTCCTTTTGATTATCCATAGACATTTACTTTCTAAAGTTTACAGTACCCTTTTTTTTTTCTTCTTAAGAACGCAGCTTGATTACCAATATTCACAATCTTAGTCTTTTACCTATTAATTTATCTGAAAAACAGCTTTTAGTTTTCATGATTTTACCAAAGCTGGAATATAAGTTGGATTAAACACATGGGTTTGTTCATCACTTATTTAAACTATAAAGCATATATGTCTATGCATAAAAATTGTTAACATCAATAACATTACACATAAAAGACATTGTTAACATCAATTAGAGCTTCAATTAAATCTGCGCTTTAGAGGTGACTGGTCAATTGTTGACACCATATGGATATTATCGAGTCACTGACAGCTAAAAGATAACAATAATTGAATGTAAACCGCTTATAACTGGAACAATGACTATATTAATATTTAACTTTCTGAAAAATAAAATAAAAATAAGCTTAATCCCTCTGCAACAAGTTTGATGCTGCAATATTATGCAAAGAATCTGTCAAAGTAATATTTCATTCGATATTTTCATAAAATATAAATAATATATAAATAGTAAAATTGTTGACTCAAACATTAAATAAATAAATAAATATATTGTCCATATAAATAATAGATAAGTGTCCTGTTAACACAAATTTTACAATAAATAATGGACATAACAAGAGTTTAACAAGTATACATTTAAAAATGAGTTTTTGTTTTTTATAATCAAAGAAAAATAGTGATGATGATTTTTATAAAAAAAAACATATGTCAACTCTTAAGATTGAAAATAAAATTACTAAATATTTATTTAAAAAATATTTAATATATTAAGAATATAAAATGTAATAATATTATATTTTTTTAATAAAAAAACTTATTATTCATAAATAATTAAATTTAACTTTAAAAACTTGTATTAATATAATTATATAACAAATAATGGCTCCTACGTATTGAGGAATATTTATTTGTGAAAAAAATAGTGACTTTTCTACATACTGAGGAATATTTATTTTTTGCTTAGTGTCTTATTAATATTTTAAACTTACTTCAAGATGTCACTCTAAAAAATAATACCAGTGCAAATTGGATACTTAAAGTACTTAAATTTTAGTCACTAAAAAACCATTGGAGGACTAGGGTCCATTTTAATATATGGACTAGTTTAATTTTGGTAAAAATCTTGAAAAGATAATTTGATTGTTTACCTAATATGCAAACCCCATCTCATGGTTGCTTATAAGAAATAGTATTAAGAATGTTTGAAATTTTAAAATCATTCTCTTAGAGGAGATATTACCTTAGGCTCTAGCCGTTATATATTAATCGCAAAAGCATTCACTACCACCTAATAAGTCATTTAAAATTGTACATAACTCTAATCAAGTTTTATTTAAATAATAACATACAATGTTCTTTTTAAGAATAAATAACTTTCATCGAATATGTATTGTAAATTTTTAAATAAATATTCAAATATTATTATTTAATTAAAAAATCTCATTGACATAATCAATCAATTTTTATATTATAATGTGAGTATTTTAGTTGAAAAGTAAGACATTCAATAGTTACTCTTTTCATAGTTAGCTGCCTATATTTTGTAAGATTAAAATTGTTGAGAATGATGTATAAACTATATTCTCTTTTAATGCAATTGGTTTAGTTTTTTCTAATAAAAAGTTGTTAATTTTTTTTCTAATTACTTTATAGAAATTTTAGATTTTTTTGTGAATATTTATGATTATATTTATAAAAATTTCTTATTACCTTATATTTTGTGGTTATAGAATTAAGTTAAAATATTTTTTTAAATTATTGTTGAAAATAATTTTATTAATATATAACTATTTTTAAAAAATTATTCTTTAATTATTAAAAATATATATTTATTTTTTAAAAAAAGTATTTATGCATAGCACATGCTCCCAACTAGTTTGATTTAAATTTTAATGAAAAAACTATGTTGTTACAAAAGACTAATGAATGTATCTAATATAAACAAATTATCAAAGGACTACATAATTATGACACACTTATGCAAAAGATAAACAGAGGAAAAAGAATAATACATAATTCTTTAGCATACGAAAGCTTTCAAATTCTTTCTTATCTTTTATCATATACTTAAGTTTCTTTATGAAAATTTAGAGATATATAATTTTTTTCAATTATCACTTGAAGAAACATACTAGAATATTTGGAGTTATTTGAGTTTAGACAGACTTATACATGAAAACACGAGTTTTTAAAAAGTTAAAATTGTTGTGAGAAATAGTGAAAATATTGACCATGGATCAAAGGTTGGATAGCTCTAGTGTTTTGGGTGAACTAGTATAAATATTAAAATGTTCTCACTTTTCTGGGTCAATTTCAAGACTTTTCAGCATTCTTTGGAGATAATTATTCATTCTAGAGAGACGCAATGGATATGTTCATTAAATCAGTTTAATTCAATCTTTGGAGCATAAGCTGAGTTAAGAAATTTAGTTTTAAATAAAACTAGTGAGGTTTAAAAGGCTATACATGGTATTTTAATATTATTAAATTTTAGAATTTTTAAACATATAAGCTTATCATATTGCATGATAAATTAGAGGAGTCAACTTTTGTCATTTGTTTTAAGTTAACCTACTTTGATGCATCATATATTCAACAATAAAAGTATAAAATAGACTAATTTTATCTCATTGTAAATTATGAGATGTCTAGTTTCTTGTGGTAAAATTCCATATTCATGTGAACTAGGAATTAACTATAGTACTTTTTTAGAGTGATAATGTTTAGTATAATACTTTGGCTTAATACCACAAGTTTTGTATTTTGAAATGCCTTAATGTCTTGGCAATGCAATTCTTTTACGTTATGATATATATAAAAAATGATAATTTTTAGACTAATTTATAAAGAAAGTAAAATATTTGTAAATTTTACTTAACAAAGAGAGAAATTATATGATGTGATATTATTGAAAAGTCATGAATTTGATTTTTGTTAGCTTTGTTTAATGATGATTTATAATGAGATTCAATGAACAACAAGAGTAATGAGATGAAAATGAAATAACAATGATGCTTACGATGACATGATGTATTCATGAATAGCAATAATAAAATTACATTCTTAGAAGAAGCAATCTTCCTAAGATATTGATGAACAAAAAAGATTGAGATACACACTAACTACCTCATGTTGGGGGTAGATTGTGGTAGTGAAAACAAATGGTGCCATAGGATACCTTAAATTATAGGGACGTGATATCTCTAATTACTCATCCAAAATTGAGAAATGATAAAATCTCTGAAATATTTGAAGAAATTGTTTTGTTAATGAATGATCATGTTTACATTAATATTATTTTGTACTCTCTAGTTTAAGATATACAATTTTTTTAAAAATTCATGATATTTTATCCTCACTTTTCACTACTTTGCATCACCTTCTTTGCCCATGGACGCCAAAATGAAAAAAAAAAAATGCATGAAATTAAGCTCTGAGATATACGAAGATGCTTTTTAATACTTAGCTTTTAGTGAAACTCGACAAGTAAATCCTCAAGTACCCTCTATTTGTCATTGAATCTCAATCTACCTCGAACAAAGAACTACAGCGTTAGTGTCCACTCCACTCTCATGCGAAAGAGAAAATTGAAATATCTTCAAATACAATTTTAAGGCCTTCTATCCTCAAGAAATACATTTTTAGTTAGAGCTAAATTTATATATTGTAATCTATATTATATATATATATATACACACACGTGTGTGTGTGGTTGTCATTCCTTCATGATTTAATAAAATAAAAACTCATGTAGCGTTGTTATAAAAATGAGTAGAATAATAATAATAATAATAATAATAAATGTTATGCTATTCTTTTTAATTTTCGTTAGATTCTAACTATATAAAAGAAAAACTATAAAAAATGCGTCACAATCAAATGTAAAGTTTTCTACATTTATAAAAAATAATTAAAAAAAAAAACAATTGTCAATGAGCTGGGAATGGAAATCACAATCGGTCCAAGGAAGATGCCCCACTAAAACACATGCTTTAGGCCTCTTCCTTCTACAGCGACTCAATTTTTAATTTAAATGATATATACATACATATTAAATCCGAAATATTATTAATATTTAATATTCTCTTCATAAAAATAATATAAAATTTTAATAAATATTAATAAAAAAGTAAATTGTTTAATAATATTGAACTTTAATTTATTATGACTTGTTCTTTTAAAAAGCAATCCTTTGTATTTTAAAAATACACTTTTTGTATTAATTAGCTCAAAATAATTATCTTTTCATTTACTTTATACATATATATTTATTAGGCGAATATAAAAATACTTAAAATAGACACATAACAAGTCTTAAGACAATTTTAATATTAGTATATTATATATAATACATACGACTACTTAGGATGATAATTATTTTGTTACATAAAGTTCTCATTTTTGGCCCAAACATTTTTATAATTTTGATGTTAAACATTCTAAATCGCTAAATGGTTTCCAAGAAAAACAATTTCTGAAAATATAATGAAAAATAAAACCACTAATATGGTTTTTCAGAGGGCTGCATACATACTCTGAATTCATTGACGCCAGTGATTTAAAGAAAGAAGATTTGAAACGATTTCGAAAGTAGTGTTGGTGAGTTTTGGAGTGTCTATTCATAAATTCCAGAACCCAAGAAAAAGAAAGAAAAAGAAAAGAAATTAAAAAATAAGCCTTGATTACATGATGCATTGTGGGAAAAGATTCATTGCATTTTGTCCAAAAAAAATATTTAAAAAAATGAATAATATTTTAAATTGATGGGGATAGTACTGAATCATACTTTATGTGGTGACATAATTATCTTTAATTAGTGTCCATATAATAAAATTTGGAGCTTAATAAGGATATGATAGTTATTAATGAGTTTATCTTTTAAATTTGTTGATCTTTCCCAGCATGATCGTGACTCCTGTCCCGTAAGATTGGCATTTCCTTTTTACCATCTTATTCATAATAAAACTTCTCTCAAATAATTGCATTATATAACATAATATACTTATTTAAAGGTTATCATATCATAGATCAAGTATTTAAAACACACCCAAAAAACTAACTGTTTTTTATTTTAAAACTTTTGAAGTTATATTTTTAAAATAAACCAATTCAAATTTATATCCAAAATTCAGGGAGAAGTATCAACCATATGGTCCATATCATTAAATATGAAATTAAATATAAAAAAAGGAACACTTGCAAGGTCCAGAGTGAGATAACTTCACTTAAAAAAGAGACTTTGGGATAGTTGAGATTATTAATACAACAACTTACACAGATGTAACTGAACAAAGAGAAGGGCAAGACAATGCTCATTTAAACTTTGAAGTAAAAATTTGAAAAAGTCTTTTTAACGGGCAAAAAAGGGTCCCACCCAAGATGTTAGGAACTTCAAACTTAGGACATTATTTTATTGAACTAATAATTTGAATTTTTCATTTTTCTCTCTCACTCTCACAGAACAACTTTGAACTCTGACAGCTCTGAACTGTCCCATAGTGTTGGCATTGGCAACTCTCTCACTTCACACACCTTTCTTCATTCCTACCACACTCGAAGGAGCCTTTTTAAAACTCAAGTGAGAGAAAACATAGACATAGAAAAAGCATCTGTTAGATGCATAGATAGATTATTACGTTACATTTCATAGTTGCATTCACTTTTCTTTCTCTCTTCTCGTTCTGCATTTCCAACATCTGTTCCATTTTGTAGCTGAAGACATGTCTGGTCACTGGGGGATTCTTGTTTCAGATCCATGGCTTCAGAATCAGTTCACACAAGTGGAGCTTCGCAGCTTAAAATCCCATGTAAGTTCATTTTGGTGATAATCTCATTGTGGGGTGTGCAGGAAAATGTTTGAATCACAATTTTTTTCTTGGAAAGATTGGTTTTTTTATGTTGTTTTTGGAATTGGGCTTCTGGGTCATCCCGTGATCGTTGTTTATGGTTGGTGTGTGTAGTTCATGGGCATGAGGAGGGAGAGTGGGAGGCTTGTGATTGCGGATTTGGCTTCCAAGATGTCAAGGTTGAAGGTTGTGGGAGATAATCTGAGTGAGGAAGAGAGAGCTTCGTATGTGCAGGATTTGTATCAGAACACTGATGAGGAGGTTGATTTTGAATTGTTTCTTAAGGTTTGTCTTGTCATCTTGATTTGCTAACATCTGATCAAGTATCAACTTTTTGATGGTAGTGGATCTTTTTGCTTTTTCGGAAATTCTACATCTACACTATGCATCACTTCTTTTCCTTGTTTGTTTCTCCTTTTCTTTATCCCTCTCTTTTCTGATCCTCTTATTGTTTTCTTTTACGATAATCATAAATCTATTCAATATTAATGTATATGTAAGAAAGAGGAAATTCGAATTTTGAAGTTGGTGTTGTTTTCCTTTGCTTTGGAGTCCAGATGATAATCCAAGATCAGCTGATTGATTTAGTAGGCTTTCTTTATTTTTCAAGTCCAAGAAAAAAGTAACAAATAAAAAAGAGATGAATACATAGAAAAGTATACATGGTTTTGATTTTTCTAGTTTGAATCCTTGACTTAAAAGAAATTTCTAATTTTCTAAATATATTTTTCCGATTTCCTTATTTTGTTTTCCTCAGCTCAAAAACACATTTTCACCTTTAATTTTTCAGAACTTTGCGTTGAAGTTTTAAATTTTACTGGTTGAATATTATGTTGATGTGTAACTGTATCGATATTTTGAGGAATTTCATTGCCTTAGTAACCAAACAACATCGTAGTCAGGTCAAATTTTGATCTGAGAGATTAATTGTAATGATGATAAGATGATGCAGGTTTACTTGAAACTACAAACATTTGCTAGTTCCAGAAACGGAAGTAGTCCAAAGAACTCCTCAGCATTCCTCAAGGCAGCGACAACCACATTGCTTCACACAATAAGTGAATCTGAGAAAGCATCATATGTGGCACATATAAATCACTATCTTGCACAAGATGAGTTCCTCAAGAAATACCTTCCTATTGATCCTTCAACCAATGAGCTCTTTGAAATTGCAAAAGACGGTGTTCTTCTTTGGTAACGTACAATTTTCACTTAGTTTACTATTTTCAGTGTTCATGACAATTTTGTTTTAAAAACAATTTACATGTTGTTGCAGCAAGCTTATCAATGTGGCAGTTCCAGGGACCATTGATGAACGGGCAATCAATACAAAAAGATTGCTCAATCCATGGGAAAGGAATGAAAATCATACACTTTGCCTCAACTCTGCTAAAGCAATTGGATGTACAGTGGTCAACATTGGCACACAGGACTTCATTGAAGGAAGGGTATGTTTGTATGTCTTTTTGTTTTCACACATAAAAACGGCATTATTGTGGGTGTACAAACTGTTTGGAACTGTAAAATTTAAAATTTGATTTCATTTATAAATAAAATACTTGTTTTGGAAAACACAAATGATAATGAGTACAAAAATTATAATATAAAAATTGCACGTAACTGTTGTGGCTTAATTCTATTGGCAAATGAAATTTATTTTCTTTCCTCCATATTAGTTATGTGAAACTTCATTTGGTATTTTCAGTTTTGTAGTTTACACTTTTGTACTATTTATCATGACTCTTTGGAAAATGATGAAATAAGAAATTTTTTACTTTGAAATCAAATCCTCTGCTCAGAAAGTTCCTTTTTTCATTAATTGCATGACTTTTTTTTTTTTTTTTTTTGTTGTAAATAAATTCAAATCCAATGGATTTGATTTCTAGATTGAAGTAATTCTTAATCAAGTTTCTTCTTTATTCTAATGATTCCAAACACTGCTAATGTATTTTAGTGATGTGCTACACTTTTTTACAGTCAAAGTCTTTCTATTCTTTTGAAAATGTTACATGCAAACTGGGATATTATGATGGTGATTTTCAAAAATATTTTGTCATATTAGATTCAATAAGTTTCTGCATTATTAGATTTAAGCTTATTTGATATACATCTGCTTTACTAGCATAATCAATGTCAATAAGTTACTGTTAGATTCAAACCAGCCGTAGATTCATGTTCTGCCTGTCTATATGGTACACCAAGGTTCATACAAAAGGTTTTCCTGAATCATCTATGTGCCTAACATATGTTGAACTGGTAGATAATGACCAATTGTGTTTGAGATGTTTGCCAACTAAATATCATGACATGTGTGAAAAAAAAAAGTGGGTCAAGATTTTTCGATTTGATAAGTGAGTCGATCAAGATTTCTTGAGCATTAGTATGATGTTGATCATGTAGTGGATTGTACAGTGAATTGATATCTAATATTTTTTGTTCTCATTTCAGCGTCATCTGGTGCTTGGGTTGATTTCACAGATTATTAAGGTAAACAATCATTATTATCATATGGTTTAGACTTTAGATTAGTAAAACATTTGTCATATCCTACAAATATATATGGAATGATGTTATTTAATTTCTGGCTACTGGAATTAATGAAGACTTCATACTGCATTTTAAATTTTGTGGGGCATGCTTTTGACCTTCCTAATGGTGGTGATAAATTAGATACAATTATTGGCGGACCTCAATCTAAAGAAAACTCCTCAGCTGCTTGAGTTGCTTGATGATAGTAAGGTAAATACTCTCTTTCCTCATCTTTCCATATTTAAATTTCATTATTTTATATATGTTTCCTTCATTTTTATGAAACAAACAGGATATGGAAGAGTTGATGAATCTACCACCAGAAAAAATCTTATTAAGGTGGATGAATTTCCATTTGAAGAAAGCAGGGTACAAGAAGATTGTCACTAACTTCTCCTCTGATGTGAAGGTAACTTGTCTTATTTTATTGAAAATTAAATGTACTGATATTCTCTCTTTTACTTTGGACAATTAGAACCATTGTTCATTCAGTACTATTTTCAATGTGAAAGTTGTGTCTTGCCACTCCATCTGGAATAATAATTTGATTATTTAATTGTCATGGAACTTTTAATGTTAAGAGTAGTGAAGTGGTTTGATACCCTATTCATATGTTCATAGGATAAGACATGTAATTTACGTTATGGGTTACTATTGGTGAGTGGTGACAAACGAGTTGATTTATTGTACATCAATGAATGTGAATTATGTCACTAGAGCTTTTAAAAAATAAACACACTTATTTTGAGGATTTTTATTTTATGGTCTTTTACTTGTATCCACATGAACATCATATAGTGGTTTGGTAAAGCCCTCCCTCCAAAGTGGTAACTCTGAGATAATCCATGACATCACAAGTAAAGTTTGCCTGGGTCCAGTTTCATTGTGACAAACTAACTATTGTTCGGTGTAGGAACCGTTATTTAGTTATCTGATTTTTCTTTTTACATTTTCAAGTTGAAAGATAGGTAAATCTTTAAGTCATAGGGAGTACAGAAAATTCTATACTATAAGTTAAGTTAGCATAGGTATTAATTATAAATGAAGCTTCTCAATGCATTTCTTGTAAATAGCTGCTGATTGCATTTATATGGTTCTGACCCTGCAGGATGCGGAGGCTTATGCACACCTTTTAAATGTTCTTGCTCCTGAGTACACTAATCCCTCCACATTGGCAGTTAAAAATCCCTTTGAAAGAGCAAAGTTAGTTCTTGAACATGCAGATAAGATGGGTTGCAAGCGATACTTAACTGCGAGAGACATAGTGGAAGGATCTCCAAATCTTAATCTTGCCTTTGTTGCACATATTTTCCAGCATAGGTGAGAATAATCATCCTCTTCACAAATATTATATTATCAAACATTTAAAATATTTTGGGGTTGTTGATGGATAAAGCTGTAAAAACTGGAACTTAACTATTGGTTTATTTTTTTTTAGTATTTGTTATTGACATCTCTTAGGCACCCTAGCTAAATTGTGGAAGTAAAGATTTATGAATGCAAAGAGAATAAATATAAGTCATATCAAGTTAAAATGGTTGCATGTTTAACAATAGATTATTTTGGAGAAAGAATTGTTTTTTATTTAAGAAGTTTTTTAGAAAGCATTTTTCCTCTCCAACTCCTATGCTAGCATGCATGGTATTCACTTTTTGGCGTTAAAGGAAAGCCACTGAGGGGAGAGAGAAAATTTTGAATTGAAGAGAAGTAGAGAACATAAGATTAGAGAGAAATTTGAATTTTTGTTTCTAAAAGTCAACTTTTCTCTCCTTTTCTTTTCATTTTCTCCTCAACCAAACAAAAGAAAGTGCATTGTTATCTGTGTTTTCTTTCTTCTCTATTTTCTTTCCTCTCGCCCAAACAAAAATGTCTTTAGTCTTTAGTAAAGACTCCACAGCTCATAAGCTTGGCAACAAGGTGTACTAACTGTTTGTCATCACCGTTCATTTGGTTCTTTTATTTTTAGATCCACTTTTGACTATGAACAATCAACGTATGTATGTTATCCTTTGTCCACCTTATTAGTTTGAAATGTGTGCTAGCTAACTCAATTCTCCTCTTGTAGGAATGGACTTTCAGCCCAGACAAAACAGATTTCTCTCCTAGAAGCTCTGCCAGATGACACCCAAGACTCTAGAGAGGAAAGGGCATTTCGGCTTTGGATTAATAGCCTTGGAAATTCAACATATATCAACAATGTCTTTGAGGATCTCAGAAACGGGTCGAATATCTCTTGCATTGTTACTGTTTCTCTTGTTTATATCATGCTTGACTGGCTTTTAGAACCTTTTGTATGATATTAAAACTGCTTGACAATTTTCTTTTAATTGCATTTGCTATGTTGAAATTATTCTGGCATTTAGAAGAGATAGTGACACACTTGTTGTTTCCAAGATAGTAAGCTTTTTTTGTCTTTTGATCTTTATTACTCATTGAGTTGAGATGATGTTGCTTCTTTACAGGTGGGTTCTTTTAGAGACTCTTGAGAAGGTGTCACCAGGGATTGTCAATTGGAAGATTGCTAGCAAGCCTCCAATTAAGATGCCATTTAAAAAAGTTGAGAACTGCAACCAAGTTGTGAAAATAGGGAAACAGCTTAAATTTTCCCTGGTAAATGTTGCTGGAAATGACATTGTGCAGGGAAATAAAAAATTAATACTAGGTAAGTTGACTTCCAAACTATATGATGTTACCTTGAAGTGAATCAAATGATCTATTGAGCATACTTCCATTCAATTCAATGGTCTCATATAGTGTCTGAAAAAACTATTGATTTTACTTTTAGCTTATTTGTGGCAATTGATGCGATTCAACATCCTACAACTTCTAAAGAATTTGAGATTTCACTCACGTGGGAAGGAAATAACTGATGCTGATATTTTGGAATGGGCCAACAGCAAAGTTAGCTGCTCAGGAAGTCAAAGTCGTATGGATAGTTTTAAGGTATTCACTTAAGCATATGCTGCAAAGGACATTAGAGCATGTTTGTTTGTATTTTTAATCTTGTTTGTTAATTTATATTTTTGGCCTTATTTTCTTCATTCATATTATGGACTTCGATTGGTGAGTGCAGGACAATATTCATCAACACTAATTTAATCTCTTGGATTAATTTTGTCTTGCTTACTATTGAAATCACATCATAACCTTGCAATGAGTTTATAATAATTTTGTTTAATTAGTAGTATATTGCAAATCACATCATAACCTTGCAAGTCCTCCATGTATATATGTAGCCTTTTTTAATATATTTGACCAGTAGCATGTGTTATTGGATTAACCGATTACAGAATAAGTCAATAAATTATTACAATTTCAAATTTCAGGATAAAAGTTTATCCGATGGAATATTTTTCCTCGAGCTTCTAAGTTCAGTGCAGCCAAGAGCTGTAAATTGGGGTCTTATAACAAAAGGGGTAACCGGTATGCTTTCTTATTATTTATACTCATTCAATATTGCTCTTATTTTCAAACACATCACATGATATTCAGACTGAAATGATTATGTTGCTGTAGAATTTTGGATTCTTTTATAGGCATGAGTTCTTTTGTTTGCACTGGATTCTTTTGTTTACATTCCTAACACATTTGTGTAAAAATAACTTGCTTCATGCAGACCAAGAGAAAACTATGAATGCCACTTACATTATCAGCATTGCAAGAAAGCTGGGATGTTCCATATTCCTGCTTCCTGAAGACATCACTGAGGTAGTTTGGAATCAATACTATCTCTTTGCTCCCATCCTCTCTCTTTTTAACCATATAATGTTGTGCTTTTCTTTGGTACAGACCAATCTTAGTTTTAGTAATGTCTGATCCATTTCTAATATGATGCATTATGCATTTGATCCATTTCTAAATGGTCAATTAACATTAATTTATTTATGTAATT
The DNA here is from genome assembly GCA_024086825.1 of Abrus pulchellus subsp. cantoniensis. Taxonomy (NCBI): domain Eukaryota; kingdom Viridiplantae; phylum Streptophyta; class Magnoliopsida; order Fabales; family Fabaceae; genus Abrus; species Abrus pulchellus. The sequence continues at coordinate 23,347,589 of CM044056.1, forward strand.
TCCAACTGGGTTTTTTTATCTTTAAATTTGTGCTTCTCATTGCTGTGGCACAATTTCAGGTGAATCAAAAAATGATCCTTACACTGACAGCCAGTATAATGTCTTGGTGCCTAAAACATCCTCACGAAGAAAGGACAGTGGGAGCTTCAGATAATGAGAGTGGGAGTCAATTGGAGACTACCTCAAATTCAACACTTGATGACTCTGCCTCTGATTCGTCGGTAGATGAGAATGGGAACATGTAAATATGCTTGGAGTGAACCCTTTTTTCATATAATATAAATATTTGAACCCCTCATTGTAGTTGATCAAAAGATCAATCTATGGCACTAGGTAATTTAATGATTTCAAAGCAAATTTTGTTCAAGCAACTACTATGTAAATAGTGTTTTTTCCCATGTTTGGGAGTCGGGACATCAGTTATGTGGAGTGCCTTTCCAGTTCCACTTATGAAAGAAACAAAATAATAACTACTGGCCATTCAATTTCCAATTCAGTATTTAGCATATTTCTGTCTTATTTTTTTCTATGTATTAAACATATTTCTAGTGAATGTACACAATAAAAAAAATTCCGAGTGCAATATTAGTTTAGAACAGATCGACGACGTGTTTATTGATAGAGTAAAACTCTCGTACACTTTATCTTTAAAAAGATATGTAATTTGAAAAACGTAAAATGTAAGAATAACAAATTTTGGGTTTTGTTGGTACATTTGCTTTTGTATTTTTTCTGTCAACATAATTGGAATGCAGCTTCTGTATAAATGTAGAAACAAAACCCATATTTACAAGTCGTTGTCCTGTTCGGTCTCATCTCTGACGGTGAAAAAAAACTCAATTTGACCTAGTTGGAGGTCAAAATCAAGTTGTTCCAGTATACTGACATCAGGGGCAAGAACAAGTTTTAAGATAGGTAGATTTCCACTGGACTCCCAACCCGATAATAAAAATATTATAACATATTGTATATCTTCCTTAAATTAATAATTATGATTCATCTAATATTTTAAAAATTAAAAATATTTTATTTAAAAATAAATAAACCTCAATTTAAAAAGATAATATCATCTATTAAAACATTCAATGAAGTAGCATAAACGAAAGATATTTAAGAATAAATAAAACTCTTTTATTTCAAGAATAAGTAGAAAAAATTGGTTAATAACTAATTAATTTTTTAATTATTATCTCTTTTTTTTTAATTTGAATATAACTAACAATGTTAATTCGAATATAAAATAAATAATAATAAAAAATTTATTTTTTAAATAAATCATTACATCCCAATCTATTATATATATTTAATATAAAATTAATAAATAAATTCTCACTTTAATATCTGAAATATGTGTAACTTGGCTATAGTTAATCTCTTAAATTTTAATTTGTATAACTAACAATTATTAATTATATTAATTTTTGTCATTAAAAAAAGTTAAAATTGAGTAAAAGAGTTATGCTTTGTCACGTTAAGTGACATGTGTTAGTGACACAAAATATTATTTTAAAATCTTTCAAAAATAAATTAATTTCATCCTTAAATTTTAACATTTTTTAGCTAAAAGATTTCTCTTTGTCTTCTACTTCTTTCATAACATTTTTTTCTTTTTTCTAATGACTGGTGCAATAAATTGTCAAATATAAAAACAATAAAACTAACATTTTCATCAACATATTCAAGGAAAACTATCCTTTATTAGCCTTAAAGAGGCCTTGAATTGTAAAAAAATAATTGTAAAAGACTACGAGGATTTCATATGTAACAACTTTCATAAGAACTCACTGTATGAGACCTGTTTACTGAATTGATAACAATTAATTGTCCACCCACATATTTGAGGCTTGGATTTAATTGGTCATATAAGAAAACTCAAAATAAAGGAGCTTTACACTATGAACATCATTGTTCCAATGGTGTGGAGGAAAGAAGATGTCATAGAAAAAGAATAAATATAAACAAAAAACTTAATTGCTCCAAAATGTTAAAATTTAAAGACAAAAATAATTTATTTCTAAAAGATTCTAAAATATCATTTTATTTTTCTATCACATGTCACTTAACATGACAAATTATAACTCCGTTATTCAATTTTAACATTTCTTAACGATAGAAACTAAAATGATTAACAATTATTAATTCTAGGAACTAAAGTTTAAAATTTAAAATATAAATAATTAATTTGACTAATGCTGCATATTTCAAAAATTAAAGTGAAAATTTAATTTAAAATTAACAATAATAATTATTCTACGTATGAAACAAAATAACCATTATAATAATATAAAATTATAATTTGAACAACTTTCTACTAAAAATATTTGATTTTTAAATCTTCTATAACTTTTAATGTCTATTTATATCTATTTATTTAGTTTAAAATGTGTTAATGTTTATTCAATACGACTTATTAATTTATTTTGTGTACCGAAAATGTTTCTCAATATTTAAAGATTAGTATCTTTTTAAGCATATAAATCACAAAAGTAAACTTCACCTCTCCCAATAAAACCTTTTTCTTTTTTGTCATAAACACGGCCTAAAAGACCCAATTATTGTTTCCTGTATAAGTATATTATTTGCAACGAATATAGAATATTTCAATGAGAACTAATGTTTCCCAGTAACAGTAAGTCCTTTGAGCTGATAACCACAAGAGACAGCTACATCAAATAATTGTCCTTGAAGGCCAAAGCATGAATTGCCAACGTAAATCGTAGAGAAAAAAAAAGTATAAGAAAGCACTAAAAAAAAAATAAAGAATAACATGATTCTGAAATATCGGTACAAAGACACAAGCCTTAGTCAGAATGTTAATACCTATACACGAAAATTACTTTACCTTATGCATAATTGCTTAAGCATCTTACACAAAACAGTCCCATCACAAACCATTCTGTTCATTTTTAACACCAAGAATCCATTGTGCAAGATGAGCCAGATATGGCTCTGCCTGGGAGCTACTACTCAACATTGATCCAAGACTCTGAAGCTCAGCATTAAATTCTTTCTCAAATTTGCTGAAATTGATTATTTTGGTCAGATTGCTAACATCAGTATAAAATACAATAAATAGTAAGTTTGGTTGTATTTGAACTTACAGAACAGAATCGGTGACTGCCACATTTCTGGTAGTTGCCTTCAGGACCTGTCCTGATTTCCGTTGTTTGGCTTTATTCAAGCCAACTGAACCTTCAATAGGTTCCTCTGGACTACGTAATACGATAGAAGATGATATAAGCCACTGAGTTGCTGCTGCATATTGAAGGCACATGGATTTAAGCCTCTCCACCTTCTGCAATTGAGAACTCAATAAACATCACTCATGAGAAATCATAAACCTTTCCGATTATCATATAACATTTCAACCTGGATTTCCTTTGACCATAAAATGAAGAGTACCCTCAAGTAAATAAAATAATCAAGAAAACATGTCACTGATTGAATTTATCAAACTTAAGTCCAGTTACATATGTAAAAATAATAAATTTATTATATATTGGTGTGTATTATACGTATCACCAAGTAAATAGCAAACCAAAAGGTTCATCTTGAAATACACATCCACTGATTCACTATCTAGTTCCCAGATATACTTGGAAGTACATGGAGCTCTAAATATAGCTTGCGTACACAATCAATATGGATCGATTTGAAGCCTAAGCATTTTGGTAAACACTTTCCTAGAATTTCAAAGTTGTAGTGTAGTTAGATTATTAAGCTATTAAGACAAACCTCTTTCATTTTGGTTTTTTTTTTTTAAAAGTAGAACTGAAATTGTATCTCAAATTCCTGGTTCTTGAATGACATGTTTAATTCAAGAATCATTAGAATAAGGTTTCATAGTTCGATCCATACAATAACTTGTGTTCAGTCACCAATTTTTTAATCAAACCAGTTAGTTCATTCATTGAACTAGATGACATCATATTGATATCTTTCTCCAACAAACAACAAAAGCTTTATCCCACTAGGTGAGGTCAGTTACGTTGAACCACTAGGTGATATTTTTTTCCAACCCAGTCAAAAATTTACATTACAATCATCCAAGATATGTTTCTCCAACCTATGTTCTAACCAAGGATATTATTAATTTTTAAAAATACATTTTTATTGTATTAACAATTTCAAGCTAGAGAAACGAATGTCTTACGTATAGGGGAGTTTGGCATATGCATAAGTGGGTTTCATCTCTTAAGTTGAAGTGTAATGAAATGCATTGATGCGTGAATGAAACCTAGAGCACTAGCCCTTATTTATAATAATCATAATCCTAAATAATTTGGGAAAAAATCATGAGATAAGGAAATATGATAACCAATCCTAAGACATTAAGTGAAATAGGGAAACTAATTCTAAAGGTAATCTGAGATACTCTAGATATGATATTTTCATATGTTCTAACATATGTTTTTTCCTTATGCATGTCATTTTCAGTGTTTACTGTGTGACCAGATCCAGTTTCTATCAAGATACCTTATGTTAAGAAGATATTTCTTTCACTCCTAAATCTTATTGTAGAAAGTGATACTTTAGTACCTCATGGGATCAATAATAACTGTCATGAACACATGTATTATAAGACACAAGTGTCTTGCCAAGTTAGACAGTAATGTATTATTAGAATACATGATAGAAAATAACTTATCCTGCATTAGCAGTTCTGTATAAGAATTAGAAACTGCCTTGATGACAGTTATTCATAGAAAATAACTGATGGCAGTTATTTATTATGGTATATTTGATAGTAGGGTGTGTAATTAGGCAGAATTTGTCGAGGAGCTTGCTACAGTACTCCTAAACTTGAGGAGACATTGAATATTCTCTCTAAATTATACTAAGATATTAAAAGATATTTAAGTTTTTTTTTTTCAAATAAACCACTAACCCTACTCTCTATTGATATAAAATTAATGGCATACTTGTTCCACTTGTAAGAGAGTATAGAATACTCTTTTATTTTACAGGGCACCGTAAAATTTACCATTTGTTGATTGCAGTTTGTGGACAGAGAATACTCTCTGTAGGAGACTTTTGACTAAGACAGCAAATGTATTGCCGTATTGTATGTGATTACTGTGTACAGCATTAAATTTTATTGGTTTATCAATTGGTGTTCTATCAGTGCCCAAAATAATTGCATAGCTCTGTATTGTATGTGATTTCTGTGTACACCATTAAATTTTATTGGTTTATCAATTGGTGTTCTATCAGTGCCCAAAATAATTGCATAACCATCAGAGTGAAAACAGAAAATTTTATGAAAACAGTGAAACAAAGCAATGAGAAGCTAACCTTCAGTATCTCCGGTAACTGAAGCAAACATTCTCTCAAACATTTATCAAGGAAAAAATCATGATGTTGTATAACCTGTTTCAGACAGAAAATGTCAAACTTTAGTATCAAGCATCCACCACCCCACCCTCCTGGAAAAGAAAGAATATTACCCAGATACAAAACAGACAAAGACATACACATATGTAAGCAACATAGGGTATGCATCAGTTTTGAAAATGTAAGACCACAATAACTTACCTCATCTATGCTATTTGCTGACTGAAGTCTGTTATACATCAGATGCCAATTGGGTTCAATAACCTAAAAAGAAGGTAAATAGTCATAAACCAAGGACCCACCTAACTGCTCAGTTCAGGAATCAAATTTATGAAAAGAAACAAATGTGAAACATTTGTACTCAAAACACTATAAACTTCAAAAACCATGATTAAAATTGTCCTTTTGCAATTTAAAATTGTCAAATAAAAAATTTGAAAACATACAAAATAGGGATTCAATAATTTCAATTTAAAAGTAGGCTGACATATATAACATAGAATGGAAGAAAGCTAGTTCCTGTCAAATTGAAAGGTCCTCAAAAGGGTACCATAAAAGTCAAAAGAAAAATAAAACTTGCCTCAAATGTCAGATAGTGCAAAAGGCTATTGATATATTTTAGCATACTACGGCAAAGAAGAGATGATCTGGAGATAGCAGTTCCTCGTGTATTAAGAGCACGAACTCCCTGCAATATGGAACCAAAATGGAGTGAAACGAGTAGAACACAACAGAAAGAAAAGTAGAGGAACTCAGCCATACTTGATGTATTTGCCATGCTCCACATAGCTGACGGTCAACATGTTTACAGTGGAAAAGAAATTGAAAAATTAACTGGTACTTTGTAAGGGCTTTCCGTGATAGTACTATAGACAGTGGCCAGTGCACCTGAAACAAAAAGAGAACCATTTAAATGATGCAACAATTAACACAAGGCAGACTCTCCAAGAAACTTCATAAAGGAGAAAAGACCTTATAACTTAGTGAAAATGTTTCAAGGCTGGTGATGCTAACAGGCTCCTCCAGATTGTTGTTAGCAGAATTTCTCTGACTAACGTCAAGATCATTAAATGTGCCCAACCTTTTAAGCAGAGAAGATCTTTCCTGAAATAAAAAACGTTTGTATCATGTGAGAATACTGAAATTTATGGCTCCAATAGAGTTTCTTACAAACTGAATTAGATACTTGCCACAACACAGGTTAAGCCTTCATGAAAAGGATCTGCTGCAGCTGCTGTAGTACGCAATGCAAGGTCTAGAAGAGACTAAACAGCGAAAGAGGGGGCAGGAATAGAAAGGATAAGTACATGATAAGAATCTAGGTCCCGCTCAAAATTAAAAATAGACAGATGCTAGGGGGAAAAATCAAATGGAAAACTCAAGGATATTTCACTACTATACCTGCAGCTTCTCAACTGAGACTTCATCAGGCTTTTTGGTCAGCTCATCTCGAGCAATATCCATAAAATGCACCAAGAAATCACCCTGTGTGATCGTGAATGTTATAACACTATAAGCAAAGAAAAGGGGTATATCGGAAGTACACATTATAATTGCAAATTGATTTCTGTGAGGAAGAAGAAAATCACTCTTTGATATGCATCTATACTCTATACAATCAAATGACCTATATATGTCAAATGGTCAAACCAGCTGAAAATTTTGTTGTGGGCTCCCTTTCATGTGATCAATGGCTACGAAAGTCAGTATTCCATCAATTTGTATCATCAGTTTTCTTTTGGTCAGTTCAATAAGTTTTTTCTTAATGAATTAATTAAGCTTCTAACGTGAGCAAAAGTCACAAACATAACAGAAGCAAATGATTATTACATTATGAATCAAGAGCAATTGTTGCTGGAACAGTGTCTATGGTCACAACTAACGAGTGCTTACAGTAATTATCATATCATCACTATCATTATCATAAGGCTATCTTTACTTTTTCAATAAAGATCTACGAATTTGAGAGTCAATTGGATAATCTTAGGATCTGTCCATGGCCATAAAACAGAATACTTGATTCTTGATTATCCCAGCTTAGTTTGTTCTTCCTTTTCCATCTTAATTCTCTCTTTTTTTTTCTAGTCAACAAAATTTCTTATATCATAGCAGCGTCCCCATCAAAAGTTTAAATCCATCTTATTACATAATGTCACAATCAGAATAGCAGACTTAATTTGTTCAGAATACTCAAGCACAGGCAACAGACATTACATCTGCATTTCGAACTGTGTTAGTCATTTTGTTTCCTTCAAACCATCCTATGCATTCAAATTACAAAATAGGATAATCTCATCTAACATCTCTAAACTTGCCATACAGATTAAGGAGGAAGAAAGAGTGAATACTCCAGCAGCACTTCAGTTGCATTTACTTTTCCTTTTTTTTCATTTTGAATAAATTTTTTAATTAATAATTACAAAAAAATGCCACTTAGTTCCTTGTTTTCACTTTGTTGCATGTTTTCAAGAATTTGCAACGAAAAAGTAAAATGTGTCATTTTTGTAACTATTAATGAAAAATATCAATTGAAAATAAAACTAAAAACACAATTAAATTTTGGTCTGTGTCCAGTTTCAGTTTTGCCATCATTGCTAGTCAGTGACTCCAAAATTGAACAGTGTAAGATGATCATGATCGTACCTGATCAAGAAGAAGGTAGTGTTTTATAGAACGCAGCCTTCCTGTTAGATCATACTAAACAAACATAATTCACCATTAGAAGTTGGATTGTTGACGATAACCATTGCAGAAGCATTAGAATGTAAGCCAAGATTCTTATCACCTGATTTATATTCAACCCACCTTTTCCTTAATGAGGTTCAAAAGTTCACCACTTGCAAAGTTATAAGCAGCCTTAATACATTCAAGATACTGATGATTTGAGCCAAAGCTCATTAGTTTTGAATTTTCTGATGGAGGGACCTAAAGTAACAAGTAATTACATTCAGGGAAGCAACCACATTTAAAACAATAGAATATTTTATAAGCAATCTCCAATGTGAAGGGTTAAGGATAAGATTTATTCTAAAGGCAGTGACAAACCTGAACATTGTGCCCACATTCTCTCATAACATTTAGATATTTTCCTGTTGTCAAAATTGTCCCTGCAATATTTGCAAGGAAACTAGGAATTCCATCTTTGAGACTGTAACGTTGTCGCCAATACTTAGCATCATAATCTTGAGTAAGACTCTCCTATAGAGAATTCGAAACTAAGATCGTATGAAAACACATTTTGATATTAATTTTGGACTGTATAAGTGATAAAATATTTTGATCTACCTTTTGAAGAGTTTTGTCCTCTGCAATGAAAAATTCACCATAAGGATCATCTATTACGCCTTCATAAACCCATCTTCAGTATTCAATTCCCAAATGGACAAGAAAGTGAAATCTAAACAGAGTCAACTAAAGCTTAATAATGAGCCAACACAAGACAATGATAAAATCTTGGTAAAAGCACTAATTTTTTTTTAATTGCTTCAAAGGCCATGTTTAAAACACACTTGCCAACTGATGTTCATTTATCTAGAAAAGTCTACATCGTATTCATACCATAATTAGTATAATTGAATGATAGAAGAAAATGCCATTGCAAAAATGCAAAAGTGGAGATTTTATAGAGGGAGAATGGGATTAGAGTGATGGAAACAATGTTCAAAGACCTCCTATTTGGAATGTTTATTTCAGAAGAAAACATGCGTAATGAATAGCAGTTATGCTTTGTAGTATTTAATTTAGGATTAGGGTGTAAGTGGGCAGTTATGGTGTTGAATCTGTAAGTTTCAGAACAGATAAATGTTCACAGTAGAAGATGTGAGTCTCTGGGACAGTAGATTCATTGCTGTAGCATGCAGTCTGTGTTTCAATAATTATTTCCAACTAAATTCTGTGAGATTTGCTGGTGTTTTATGTAGATTTTTTACATTTTTTTGGGTGCATGGGTGCATCAGATATCAGAAGTAACCAAGCTATCTCTATGATTAGTCAAAACAAACAATAGATTATAAAGCACTTGAAAAAGGAAACTTGGACATTATGTCCCCATAGTCATTTATGCATGATCTGAACCCAACAGGCAATGAAAAGGGATTTTAAATATTAACAGTGAGCTTCATGCAACAACCAAACAGCACAATAAATAAACATTAATTTAACTACCTGTGTGGCTTTTCTACAAACTAATGATCAGATCACGGTACTTGGATTAACTATCCATTTTTTTCCCCACAAGGGACCATAAAAAAGTTGTGAGAGGATGGGGAAAAGATTGGATAAGTGAACATGGTTAAGGCTTTGATGAGGATTAGGAGATTGTCTAGATGGAGGGAATAGGAGGAGAAAGGAACCTTCATTTCATTTGAGGGTTTTGAGAAATGAGGGAAAGAAAATGAAGGGCTTTCAAGCGATCCTCTAATGCCCTTGCCATTTTGATGTTCTTTCTAATTATGAGATATTTTCAACATCTAAACAAAAGGAAGGAGAATAATTACTTAAACCCCTCATTCTCTCGTCATTTTCTCCTTTAATTTCTTTTGTTCCTTTCTCCTAAAATCCAAATATACCATAAACTCAAAGGATATGGAGCTGGAATCAAGTGCTTCCATGGAAGCTGGGTGCCTGACTAATTTGATCAAGAAAAGGGAAAAATATAAACAAATTCACAATTCATTTGAGAAAATGGATAAAAGTATAATTATAAATTCATAATTAGAATTGAAAATTTTGTAATTAAAGAGAACACCCTATGCATTTGCTTGTCAAGGATGAAGAGCATTTTGGAAGGAGAAAAGAACCTTTCTAATATGCTCATGTAAGCACTACTTGCACATTGTGCCATTTTCTCCAGCAACAACCTGACAGCATTATCTCCAGCCATAGCCTTTGCCTAGATACAACAGGAGATAAATAGGAGAGAATTAAATGCTCAAGAAACTGATTTATGAAACTTTGAAGAATTATTTTAACATATACAGAAAATGGTAGCAATGGTAATTTCATTACCTGGCTCTGCAGTAAGTTAAGAACAGCAGAACCAGAAAAATTGTTGACTGAAGCCTTCTGTATGACAGTGGATAATGCTTGCATTGACCTCATCATGGGCTGAAACACATCATTGAAAGAACCATCAGAAAGAATTTATCAAATATTTACATTTAACCAAAGAGTTAAGACAAATCCACACCTGACAGTAGAACCACAATCCTTGAAGGGAAAGTCTCCCAAGCCGAAATTGGTGTTCAAGCTGTGCCACCATGGCTTGGTAATCCTAGTGAAGATAATCCCATGATGATAAGAGTAGGTTCTAATTCAAACTTTATATTTTAATCAAAGTGATATGATATGGATCTATGCAGAACAGAAACTGCGGGGAACATGAATTGTTACTTCATTTCACTAATTATTGTCTAGTACAATCAATTTAGTTTGCTCACTCTAATCATCTGCAAGTCAGATCATTGCAAAGCTATTGCATGAAATTCCAACAAATGAAGAACAAAAATGTAGAGAGTGTGATGACTCAAACTTAAGGTGCCTTGTACCTTGGAAGTCACAGATTCAAATCCAGGAAGCAGCCTCTCTGCTTGCCAGGATAAGAATCTGTATGCATCTACCTTCCATAGTCCCCATATGAAAAATATTCAGATCTAATAACATATTAAAATCACTGAAATAGACAGAACAACACAAGAAGTGTGTAAAACATATGTACACACATACAAAGGAATAAACAAACATTTCATGCAGAATTTAATATACCAACTGACTCACTGTTGAGGAAAACCTACGAGAAGAAGTGCTCTCAGTGCAGCAGAAAAGGCGTGATTAACCAGACCATTCTGGAACTGAGACCTTGACTCCACAAACTGGTTGATCAACAGAAAGCTCTTACAAAGAGGGAATATCCTTTTTGCCAACTCCTGCAACATATAAATTGACTCGGCCAATTACATACACTAGCATTGCATTATATGCCATTATATTGTCCACAATCTGAAAGTATGCTGTTATAGAATAAGTCAATCATACATTCTCCATCAACTTCCTGCTTTGTGTCTTTGTTGGTTGTTGCCATTAAACAATGGCCTATATAAAACATAATTGCATAAACAAAAAATTGAACTTGCTAAGGTGCAATTTTCAGTAAAAAAGCATTGCATTATTTGAAACACAAGATAGATGACAGATTTCAGTGAAAATGCATTGGATTATTTGAATTACAAGATAGATGACAGATTTCAGTGAGAATGCATTGCATTATTTGAATCTAAGATAGACGCTTCATGCTCCATAATAACTTATATGAATATTGACAGAAAAACCTAGACAGGAGAAATAAATCTTTCACCTTGATGTGGAGGGTTAGATTATGATACTGTATATATTGTCATATCACACCCTAGAAAATTTGTGTTAAAAGCATTTCTATTACTGACTTCGGTTGGTTTGCAGATTGCCAACTTAATATTCTATCATAAATATCACCATAAAGCAAAATGTGGAGGTTTAACACCTCTAATGTCATAATTGCTGCTCAGAATACTGTAACAAAGTAACAAACATTATAAATAACACCTGCAGGGCCAAATCCATAGATGGGTCAACCAGGAAAGTAATATCATCATTCTTTCCACGAACTTTTTTGATTAAGATGTAACGTCCTTCAATGCCAACCATGGCTGAGATCACATCGTCAATAACAATAAGCTCCTACATTTCAGGAGAACAAATTAATAGATGAACCTTTAAAGCTTATGTAGTAGATAATAACAATACTTAAAAGCGAAAACTTCCACAAAGTGGAATATGTATACAATCATTCACATATAATACACACACACACACACACACAAAAAAAAAAAAAAAAAAGCAAGACGCATGGCATGTCAAGTTTGGCTTAGCTTAACTTGTACACACAAACAGCTTTTCAGTTTTTCAGTCGAAAGTTCACTCAACGGTACATTTTGATTAGAAGCTTTTACAAACACAAAATAAACGAATCCAAAACATGCATTACATAACGAACAAGTGCACGTGAAGTCCTTTGACAATTCATTCTCAATAGCTTATCTAGCAGCCTTAAATACCAACACGAAAAAAAAAAAAGAACAATTGAATAAATTCCATCCCTTAGCACAACAAATAACACATTTTCTGAATTCCCAGCACTACAGATACATTTCTTTAAAAACAAATCAGTACGCATACATTTCCAGTAGAAGTTAGTTTATTTTCTTATAATTATTCCCCTCCCATAAATCTTAGGTCAAAATTGTTCCCAGCAAAAGGCAATTACCCTACTCAACAACCAGAAATACCCAACCAAACGAACTCACGCAACTAACACATTACGAGGAACAAAACCTAATGCCAGAATTCAAAACTAAACGGATATCTGCAACGAAGCACAGAAAATGAGAACAAATTAAAAGGTTAATTAGTGGATCGAACAATGCTTCCTTCTTAAACAGTCAATTGGAGTCGCTTAGTAACGAATATCAAAACAAATAAGAGAATTAGAGCAATTAAACAGCGCATCGAGAGGGAGTGAGAGACTTGAACTGTGGGAGCGTAACAACCAATTGGTTTATCAAAACCCGCGTTGGTTTGGTTCATCTTGAAAACTGAGCGCAGATCGAGAGAGAAACGGTGTGAAGAAGAGACTAAAGAGTGGGAAATGTTTAAAAGGAAGAGAGAAGAACAGAGGATCGTTCAAAATGGGAAAAGAGGCTCATCACAGTGTTATTTCTATCGAATGGCTTTTTATATTTACGGGCTTCTTTCTTCCCTCCTGTATTTTTGAATTCAGAAATTGTATTTTTCGTATTTAAATTTTGTCAAAAAGTTATATAATAAAAGAGAGATAAAATAATTAAAGAGATAAATAAAAAGAAAATATTGTTGTAAGTAATATTGTATGAATAATATATAATTATTTTGAATTTTGCATGCAAAGGTTTCTTTTCTCGAATTTTATTATAAGTACTTGCTTAAAAAATATATATTTTTTAAATAAGATTTTATTTCTTAAAATAAGTTCTTTCAAACAAAGTTGATAAATACAGTGATAAGACGATAATATGAACTCTGTTATTTTCTATATTCAATCCAAAAACAGTTGCACTATTTATATACTCTTATGCATCACTGCACATAGCCATCAAACTAACTGATACAATACAACTAACAGCTTATTATAACTGTTTAACCATTATTTTTATCGTATAGTCTCTATAAACGACCTTTTACTTGTTCTTAAGACCATATTTATATGTTTAGAATAATTTTTACCGCTTCAACAAATAGTGTCGATTTTCATAAGGGTGATACTTATTTAAAAAAAAAAAGATATATTAACGTATGTTTTAAAAACAGTTTTTAATTTTTAAAAATAAAATATAATACAGAAATATATTACAGTTTATTTTTAAAAACAGAAAATTATTTTTAAAATAAAAAGCAAACATATTCTAAATTTATATAGTGTAGAAAAATACACATTGTCCCTACGGTAAGTAATTGTAACTGCACTGCACAGTGTGGTTAGAATGTTGTTATGTGGCAGCTTCAGACAAGTTTCCGTGGAAATGGACGAGACTTGTCCCAATAACATCTCCTTTTTATCTAACAAATAAATGTGTAGGAAAATTTATTTAAATAATGTCATTTTAAAAACAAATTCTCAAAATAAATATTTTTTAAAATAAATTCTCACTCTGTGCAAATTTTGGCTAGGTCACCAGTTGTATTACACCTATTTGTTCAATAGTGTATTTTTTTAATTTTTAATACACCATCATTTGCTCCTAACTGAAACTGGTTCAAAAGCTGGCACATGTTGAAAGTAGAGGTGTATGCTAAGTCGTTAATCAAATAGCGTCAACTTTATCGGTTGACAGACAGTGATACACGTAGATGATTGACACGTGTTAATTACTACCAGTACAAGTGAAGAATTGACACATGGCAACGACTGCTGGTTATTAATTGGACGCATTTAAAAATCTATGAAACTGCATTACTATATATACATATAAGTACTCGCACATAACCTTACGTTGTTAAAGGAAGAAAAAATTTTGGAGAGCGGAGGTTAATATTAATTAGATTTGTGATTTTATGTTATTTATTTATTATGAGTTTTAATTATTTTTGGTTTAGATAAAATTTTATATTTGTTATTTTTATGGGATTGAATTTTTTTTCACTTAGAAGTTAAAATAAAATTATGAATGTGATAGAGATTGAAAAATTACAAAACAGTGAGAACAAATATAAAAATAATGTAAAATAATTTAACAAAGTTAATAAAATTATTTTAAATTAAATTTTTATAAAAAAATATGCCTGATTTGAGTAAAAATTTATAAACTGTATAAATACAATTTGGGATATAAAGTTATGTCTAATAAAATTTATAAACTGTTGTGTTATTGTTTATGTTGGTTTTAATGCAAAAAATTTAAACAATATAATAATGCATATAAAGTTGTTGTTTAATTTCTGTTGGTATTTAAATATAATTATACTAATTTTATTATGTTAAAGATTGAAGAAAAAAATTTAAAATATATATTAACATAATATTATTTAATCTTGCATGATAAGGTCTTAAAATTAAGTACGTATAGTAAGAATTAGGTAAATTTATTTAAATAATATTATTTTTAAAACAATTTTTCATGTTTTATTATAAATAAAAATAATTTACCTTTGTTAAAAAATTGTCCTTGTGTAAATAAACTGTTAAAGTTGTAAAAATAAAAAATAAATATAGTTAAAAATAATTAGTTTCATATAAAATGGAGAACATAAACTATTAATTTAGTTTTAATAAAAAAATTTTGGTTACGTAAATACGTAAATTTTTGTTATGTTTAATGTAAAATTTAAATAATTTAAAATAAATTGTTAATTTTAATTAATTAATTTATTGTATGTGAATTTAATTTATTAATACAAGATTTGATTTTGTAATAATAATATATTAGAATGGTCGAATATTCTAACGAGGGTGTTACTTTTAAAAGAAAGAATAAAATAATTAAAATTATATGTCAAATTTTTTCACTATTATACTTAAGTCTAAATATATTAAAAAAATTTCAATTTAATGCTAAACCTTAGGATTAAATATAACAATAATTAATCAACTTCTAAATCTATTTTTTAACAAAAAAATTAATTTAAATATTACATTTTCAATTAATTTTACATTAAATAACAAAAAATATATATAAACACTTCATAAATTATAAAAGAATTATATATGAAATTTCTATTCTTCACTAACCTTTGTTATTGATTAAAAATGGACTTTGACTTTTATATGCTTGGGTATCAGTACCTGTAAATTTTCAAATCATAATAAACTATTTTTTTACAAATAAAATAAATATATTTATTTTATAATTTCATTTTTATCTTTATATTTTGTTCATAATAACACTACAAAATCAAAAAAATCATTCTCAAAATAATTGACGATATTCTGGACAAAGTTAATAGAAGATGAAGCGCAGGGAATGAGAAGAAGAAGGCTTCCGCAACATCCGCATTGATGATACCATGTGTCAAAACTTGAAAGAATATTGCCAATGAATAGAGCAGTCGAAGTAACAAAGTTGATACACTATTGGATTTGAACATATATTCCAATTCTTCTTAGCTGTTGATTTTAAATGGCTATCGTTGCTATTAGGATGATACAAATTAGCATACGACATGTGACAGTTATCACTTTTATTTATTCAATACTAGTAAAATTATTTATTTATTTTTTTATTTTTATTTATTCGTTAAAATTCTTTGCCACCCCATGCCCACATATGAAGGAGTATCAATTATATGCAGTTGATAGT
The DNA here is from genome assembly GCA_024086825.1 of Abrus pulchellus subsp. cantoniensis. NCBI lineage: Eukaryota > Viridiplantae > Streptophyta > Magnoliopsida > Fabales > Fabaceae > Abrus > Abrus pulchellus. The sequence continues at coordinate 23,363,788 of CM044056.1, forward strand.
ATATTAAAAAAAAAAAATGCTTTATGAGACATGCAAGTGCAATATAGTTGGTGACCTTGTCAAAATTTGCACTAAACAGAGAATTTATTTTAAAAAATACCTATTTTGAGAATTTATTTTTAAAATGACATTATTTAAAAAAATTTGCCAAATGTGTATCCTAGCCTGCCAAGAAAATAAAAAAAGCTAAAATAGAAAAAGCCAAAATAGAAAACTTTTCATTCTGAATTACCAAATATACGACAATTATAATTTTTAAAATAAAGATATAAAACAATATATCAATATAAATAAAATACATTGATTATTTATTTATTTTCATAAATAATTATAATTTAAAAATAAAAAATATTTTTTTCTTTCTTTAATTCTAAAATCTTCTTTCCCGAAACAACCACCTTGAAGCTGATGTTATATATATATATATATGATTTACACTTGTAAATAAACTAGCAAGAAAGAAGGCCATACGAACATGAATTTGGGCTGAATATAAACAGGTTGATTTGTTCCCCTGCATGTGAGATTATACTAGGGTAATTAGGTCTTGTTTGGTTTGCTCGTTCTTTGTTTTCAAAATATGTTTCGTCAAGTTTTAGAAAATATTTTATTAAAATATTTTTAAAATTCACTCTAAATTTAAAAATAAAAGCAATTTGTTTTTAATATTTTCTTCGAAGATAGAAATAAGTGAAAATGAGGAGAATATAAATACAGTCACATTATTGTAAATATCATTCAATTTTAATTAGACTATGTTATACTCATCAACTCACACTTCAATTTGTAGTTTATCTTTCTCATTCAACTTCATGCTTTCCTTTGTCTTTCTCAATAAGGTGTTACTTGTTATAGGTAATTCTTTTTCCTTTTATAATTTTTTCATTTTTTTATTGAAACATAGGGACAAAGTTTCTTATTTTCATCATTCTTGCAAAGTTGGGTATGTGTTTTTTGTTTTCATTCTTTTTTTTTTTTTCAATTTTTGGATAGTTTTGATGTCATTTTCTACCTTAAACTAATATTCAATTTTTGTTTAATATGGATGTCACTTTTTTGCATGAAACTTGCAGAAATAATAATTGTGTTGATTGATATATATAAATTGCGTTAGTTAATAAAAATTGAAAGAAATTTATTTCAACATTAGCAAGACTTTGTTTGAAAGAAAATCATAATATGTTGTTTTAATAATAAATTATCATTTTACTTATAAGTTATTTATTTATTTAGCACAGTTATTTCAAAATCAATTAATGATAATTCATGTTTTTATATGTTTGCTTGATATAAAATTATTAGCATAGAATGAGACAAAAAAGTAAGAAGGAAGAAGTCATGGAATGGACAACTCAAAACACAAACTTTCATTAACATAATTTATGAACAAGTAAAACGAAAAAGCAATTACATATGTCTACATTTAAGATAATAATTTGGGAAGATATAAACATTATGGTCATATAAGATATTTGAGTGCTTTATATTATTGGCACTAGTTAACTTTATGGATTTATTTGAGCAAGGTAATATATCTAAATATGAACTCACAAATAGTTAAACAAGGGGGAAAAAAAATAAGTGAAAGTAGTTCAACTAAAAGTAGCACTAATTCAAGTGATTTGAAAGATTTGGGAGAGTTGATTATTATTTTATTGATTATGAAATATAAAAAAGTTTTATTCGTAAAATACCATGTTGGATTTCTATGTTGATTGGAAAGATGTATCCTCAAGAATTCTTAGTTAGTCTGAAGCTAATTGCTACGAAGTTTTAGAATGAAGAAAGACGTATTTATATTTTTTTGTAAAACTAAAATGAATGTTGAAAGTTTGAGAAATAGCAAGAAGCAGTTGCAATGTTTCTGAATGGTTTAGAATTATTCTAAGAGCATTTTACAAGCTAGGCAGAACAATTATTCGACAAGAAAATCAAACAACTACACATCTTTATGTTATGGGCAATAAAAAGTATTTTCCTTATTTAAAGTAAACTTTTTATACATGTATTTAGAAATTTTCATAAATATATTATAATTTTTTTTATTAAAACAACTTGTAAATGCTGCTTGGGCACATGCTTTTAAAAAACCTGCTTGTTGCAGAAGAAAAGTTTTGATAACACAAAATGTTTTAACCGTGTGTGATTTTGATTTTCCATTTACATTTGTTTATTTTAGATGAGAAGGGACAACAAATGATGCAAGAGTATTTATAAATACTTTAAATCCTGAAAATAATTTTTCAACACCCCATGGTGGTAAGTTTTTTCTTTAACTTTTTAAATAATAATATTTCTTATTTTCTTAACATTTTTTTGTTATTTAATATATGTGTTGTTCATATTTCATATTAATTTTATCTTGTTGAGTTTAGATTTCTTAATATGTCGGGTTATCTTGTACTATTTCAGAGATAAACATATTATTTATGTGATAATAGACAATCATAAAGAAAAGAAAAGTTATTCAACTAAAAGTATTCTTCATTAAAAAAATTATAATTGAAAGATGTTTTGGAGTATTAAAAGCTAGATTTTTAATTTTGATTTTGATGCCAAATTATCCCATTAGAAGACTAATTCCAATTGTTTGTTGCAATATACATAATTTTATTAGTGCAACAATGCATAGATAGGCTTTTTCACCAAATTGCTATAGAAGACTTGATTGTAGATGAGTAAGGCTTGGGTAATATTTATACTAATCAAGTTGCTAAAATACGCAGGTTTGAAAAATAATGGCAAATCAAACTGGAAAGTAATTAACATTAAAATCAAATCCTATAAATAATGACTTCTATTATTTTCTTAATCTTTTATTTTGTTGCATTGAAATGTTACGAGTGCTATTTTTTTAACCTTTACTTTGTTGTGTTTCAAATGTTGCGTACTATAAGATTCATTTGTTATTTCTTATATGTTAATTACTTCTTATACTACATATATTTTTTTATTTTTAAAATATTAAAATAAATATTTATCTATACATTATACTACTTGTATAGTTTTATATATTTTATTTATATAATAAATAAATTTAAGACATACGTTTTTTTAATAATAATTTTTGAAATATAGGAATATACATATGTTATTAAAATATTCATAATTAAATAAAATAAAATTGAGAAAAGTATACACTTTATAATTTTTCTTAAACCTATTTTATTAAAATTAATAAATATATACAAAATAAATAAATTTACATTAAAAAAAAACCTATGAATCGCACAAGATTTAAATTATTGTTATATTTATATCATGTTTTATTATTTTTGAGTTTTAAGACGTAATAGTGATAATATTTAAACTTGTTAAATAAATAATGTAATAAAATTAACATTAATAAAGATATATATTGTAAAATCTTATTATGAATATTATTTATTAAGAAAGTTTTAATGGTTAATTTAAACTTTATATAATAAATAAATAAATCCATTATAAAAAATAGTTAAATCAAACGCATTTTCAATATATTTTCTGTCCTTAAATACAAAACTAAAAATCAAACCCAACACCTTTTTTAAATCTTAAAAATGAAAACTATTTCCAAACAATGAGAATAGAAAATGGAAACAGAAATTTTTTCTGAAAAACAAACATGCTCTTAACTTTTTGCTTTTACGAAAATTTATTTATTTAAATTTAATTCCTTGAGTATTAAATACTTGTCCATAAATCTTTATTATAACATGTTTAAAATTTGAATTGAATTTTTGTTTTAAATAGGAGTTTAAATTCAAATTTGAATTATTTAATTTTTGAAAAGTTACATTAAGTATTTTAATTTTATTATTGCTTTAATTATCATACTTATTTTATTAAATATTACTTTAATTGTCAAAATTATTTTCTTTAATGATTAAACTTATTTTCATTTATATTCTGATAATTATAGTAATTATTATCAAATCACTATTTCTTCTATTTTTAATATTGCAGTTTTCTTCTTTGTTCTCTTTTTGTTTTCATCCAATAGAGACCGTTGTAATCCTGGAGATTGCGCTTATATATAAATAAATACAATTCTAGCCAAGAAGTAGCATTGAATACAACTACTCTATTCTTTTAGTTTTAGCTTTACAAAAATATAAAAGATACAATATATTACTAGAATTGCATGTCTGAAGAACCTATAAAGAGGAAAATTTATTGAATTTATGCTGTAAGACACAGCCATAACTGCATACAATTCAATCAAAATTAGCTATGAACAGCTTATTCTCTTAATATCTACATAGCGCAAATATAAATACTTCTTAGCATGACTTCTGTTTTCCATGATGCAAACTGAGGTCTTTCGTCCAACTTTATCCTCATGACACAAGCAAAACCGTTCACAATTACGATCAGTATCACTATATCACTTCGAGATTTACTTGTTCATCAAAAATTATGATCATAGCCCCCAAATCATACCAGCTTTGCAAGCTCATCAATCTTCGTGTAACCAACACCCATCTATTTAATTTGCTACAAAACACAAACCCACACATAAAAAAGGTTTCAAATGGCAGAGTTGATGCTACACTTAACTGTGCAAAAGCCTTGAAGAAAGTAAGGAAAGACAACCCTGTGACCATGAATGATAATTCCTACATGTTTGTCCACCAGCCTCTGGGAGCAACAATAGGAAGCACTATTTCAATATCATTTGCATGCACTTTTCTTTCAGATTTTAGTAACTAGAAGCAACTTACCAGAAATGGCAGAAGCGTAAATCCTCTTGAGACTAATTTGCTTTGTTTCAGTTATAAAGAACTAGAAGAGGCTACCAATGGTTTCTAAGAAGAGCTAGCTGAAGGGGACCTTTTGGTGTTGTTTATAGTCATCAACATAGGCTTTGCAATTCTAGGGGCAGTGAAAAAGTTGAGCACTTCACTTTTGTCACACCTTGAAAAGGAATTCAAGAGTGAGTTATATGTCATTGGTCTCACCCATCTCAAGAACTTGATTCGGTTGATTGGATTTTGTGAGGCTGAAGCTGACCGGTTGTTGGCTTATGAGTACATGAGCGCAATAGAACTTTGGCAACTGGCATGTCTTCTTTTCAATAGGGTGAAACTCAGTTGGAAACTAAAATTGCCTTTGAGATTGCTGACTTGTATGTATGTCAAGACTCATCTTTAGGACATGACTAGCTCCTGGCTTTAATGATCACTTAGTCTCACAAGCCTAATTAGATTGCACTGAAGACGTAATATCAATATAATTATAGGGCTACTGAAAATCCACCAACCTAAACTTTTAACAAAAATCAAGTTGCTAACAGTTTGTATGCTTCCATTTTGGGCACGTTTTGTCTTTTGCCATAATATTTGAGCTTCCATGACTTGGAAAAACCCCAGATTATAATTTTTCCCTTTCGGCTTTGATAGTGTGATCAGTTGGCATTGATAGTTCTTCATCCTATGAATATTAACAACTAAATTCGGAAGCAATTTTGATTGAAAAATAATTCTCCCACCTGGTAAAAAACACTGAAATGTCCTAAGCTGTAACAAAACATAATTGAGTATACGAATAAACTCCAAACTCTCTAGAATCCCTGACCAAATATTACTCAATAATTATCTACTAATTATATTCATGATCTATTACGATGTCAAAATGAAGTTGTATTTACATCTCCAAATCTTCATTTTAACTTGGTCTGAACGAGATTGACCATGTTATTATTTGGTAACAAGTTTTGGCACTTTACTGCCAAAGGTTGGATAATATAATTTACAACAGCCAATGTTTCATGCACAGAAACAGCTTACAGCCCGCAGTCAATAGATATGTACGGTCAACAGTGGTTTTGCCAAGGAGGAAAGAAAAAGTGGAAAGGATGGGGGCGGTAAAGAGAATAGTGGGTTAGTATTAAGAATCAGAGTGTAGTTTGCGAAATGTAATAATAATAATAAAAAAAAGCTCCAAGTAACAGGACTCTCTTACAGCAGTTGCATGGCCTCACACCATGTCAAGCAATATGGTTTAGGATAACAGGAAATGAATTCCTATCAAGATTTCTATGGTCTTATTAATGTCATAAATAACAATAACCACATGAATATATTGTCCTCCTACATTATGTCACAGTTGAAACCATTATTGCAGTTCAATCTTACACATTATCATATTTCCTACAAGTCTTATAAAAGCATTTTCTTTAACTTCAGGGCAGGCAGACTTCTCTCGTCATTTGATTCATCACAAATTAGATAGACAGCAGTCTTCATGACAGTGAATCCGTGCCTAAAAACTACAAAAATTTCTACTTTGTCATCAGGTCCAAGGTTTGATACTATGCCCTGCCAATCTTCATCATTAAAGGAAATTGTTGTCTCTTGCTTGTATATTTGGAAGACGCACTTTGTGTAATTAACAATCAAGACACTAATAAGACATTTGTCTGTCACATTTTCGAGGGTAGATGAATAAACAATACACAAAGCCATTCCCTTTATGCGACAATAACTAACTTGAGGAACCTCGAAATACACTGAATGTCCTTCACCTGTATGGGTTAACCAATAAGGATAATTGTCACCCGGGAGTGAAAAATCAGCAGACACCCCCCGAGTCAATCCCTGTATCACAGCAGAAGCTTGGTGATTTATGCAATTGTTTTACTGAAATGGACAATTACTTTGTCATTTCAAAGTCAAAAGAGGAATAATGTACTATATATAACAAAAGGAAAATATAGACATGATAACTGATTGAAACATTCAGTCAATAATGTTGCTTTGTAATGTATCCAACAACAACAGAGCACATTTATAATTTGATTATAATTCTTTTCTTTTTTCACAATAATTGGATATGTCATCTGTCTTTCAACATTTATTGTTGGTAATTGTTCTAACCAAAAGTTTTGCTTGTGTTGTAGTTCCAAGATTTGTTATTTTCTTCGTCTAGTAATTCCAAATCCTGCTCCATATTTATTCTCTTATCATATAACATCTCTGAGAAAACATAATGGAAAAAGCTGTAGGTCTCATTTTGCTAGTAGTTTTAATTGAGAACATGCTCTGTGTTCCGTTGTGCGTGGTTGTGGAGGAGAGCCTCCTCATTGTTCCATTGGTAAATGACAATCTACCATATGGGTATGACCCACTGACTTCTGTTCTTTTTCCATGATTTTACAGTTTTTCCTGTTTCAAAGGCTGAGATTGTAGGTTTCCAACTAGCCATGCCCTATCTCTTTGTTATAAATATGTAACAATAGTAATGTTGTAAATAGGAAAATTAATATCTTTGTAATTACGAATTTATCTTTTGTCTCTTGTACTTTATTGTGTGATAGTTATGTTCCTCATTGCTTTTGGGGTGTTGTTCTTACTCTCACAAATGTGTCTCTCTTTGTTACACTAAGTCTCAAGGTTATAAGTATTATTCTCCAGCCCTTCGTTGTTATCTAGTCTCCATCAATGTCACTTTTTTTAAATCTGTCACTTCCTTTACCCCTAGTCCTCTTGCTTCTGCTTCAAAGTATGTTTCATTCTTAGTTGTTAATCTTATGTATATAATGTTTGATGAATAATTATAGACAAAAGACATAAAGAAAAGAGAGAAAGTCGATTTTACAGGAGAACATAACAGCGATAGGACTGTAGAATCATAGAATAGAGAGAAGAAAAGAAGTGGATTTTGCCAGAGAAGTCATCTAAGATGAGTGACTCTGCTGGATTGGAGATTGTTGAAAAGCAGACCAGAGACAGAGATGAGAGGAGGGAGTGTTGAACAGAGAAGGGGAGAAGAAAAAAAGTGGAGTTTCGCCATGTGTCTCTAGTTGCAAAGCAGAACAGCAATAAAGATGAGAGGAAGGGGTGTTGAAGAAATAAAGGAAGAAGTAAAAACATGGGGAAAAGTGAGGTTAGGTCTGAAAATTGAGAAGACTATTTTACCCTTAAAAAAACATCAAGACTGTGTCTTAAGGGCAAAAAAAATAAATCATTTGTGCCACCACCAACCACTAATGAGCGTTGAAAGTTAAAATTGAACATTATGGAAAGATTATACAGAATGATGGAAAGATTAATGAAGATATTACACATAAAAAAACCCAAGCTAAGCGATTAAAGTCGAAAAAGATGTAAGGAATAAATTGTGATTATAAAGTACCTAATAACTTCAGAGAAAAGTTTTATCATACTACTGCATGATTAATTATCTAGTAAGGTAGTGAATGTTGAACTTTAAAGGAACCATACAAAAAAATAAGTGAGAGTTGCAAAAATAAAATTGCTTAAATGGATGAGCGGTCACACGAGAAGGACAAGATAATAAATTATTGTAAAATGAGAAAATATTGGAGCAGTACTGTTAGACACTGGTAATCAGGCTAGGATAAATAAGAAAAATAATGAACCTTTTATTGATTGAACCCTAGGATTCTGATTAGAGATAACCAGAAATTAGGGAAAGAAAAACAAAATACAAAGATGGCTCTTCGAAAGGCCAATACTCTCCAACAATAGTGATCTCTCCGATGCCTCCCACTGCTCTCCCTCCCATTATTTAAAAGTGCATTAACCAACAGATTTCCCTACTAATATTCCTGCTACTATCCTAACTTCCCTAATTAAACGGTTCTCACTCCTCCTACCTTATCTCTAACTAACTAATAAATCTTTCTTATCATTATCCCTTGCATCTCGCCTACCTTTCCTCTTATACACCCTGAATATAGGTGGTCTCCTATCAATACCCCCCTAAAAGATCCACCTTGTCCTCAAGGTGGAAGTCAGGAAACTGATCCTGAATCTGTGCTGCTGATTCCCAGCTGGTTTCATGTGCGGGTAGATCATGCCACCTGATGAGGACTTCCAAATTGTGCTGAGCAGTTTCGCGTGTCTCCAGAACCTCTGCCAGACGTACTTGAAGCTCATACTCCTCAGAGAGCACGGGTGGAAGTGGTTGGGGTGTGCAGTCAGACTTGAGACTCTTCTTGAGGACTGAATTATGGAAATTAGGGTGAATTTGAGAGCCCTCAGGAAGCTGCAGGAGAAAAGCTACTAAACTTAGCTTTTGAGTGATCTGATAAGGCCCGTAGAATCGAGGTCGCAGCTTCTCATTGGGTTGCTAGGCCAAAGATCTCAATCTATACGGCTGAATCTTCAAGTACACCTAGTCCCCTTCCTTCAACTCCACATGCCTCCGCTTTCTATCAGCCATAACCTTCATAGTCTCCTGAGCCCGTAGCAAATTTTGCTTCAATTCCTTGAGTTGCTCATCTTGGTCTTTAGTTAACTTATTAACCTCCTCAATCTTGGAAGGTATAGTGGTGCCTTTTAACAACATAGGTGGCTCTTGCCCATAAAGCGCCTTAAAAGGCATAGTCTTCGTTGAGGCACTATAATTTATATTGAACCAAATCTCAGCCCACATTAGCCAATCTGGCCACCTTTGCGGGTTTGTCCCTGTCAGACAACGCAGATACACTTCTAAACACCTGTTGACTACTTTCATTTGGCCATCGGTTTGTGGGTGGTAAGCTGTACTGAACTTCAATTGTGTCCCAGCTAAGCGAAACAGCTCCTTCCAAAACTGGCTGAGAAAGATTTTATCCCTATCCGATACTATGGATGACGGGAAACCATGCAAACGAACCACCTCTTTTAGGAAAACTGCTGCAACCTCTTTCGTTGTAAAAGGATGACAGATGCCAATGAAATGAGTATATTTAGTTAACCGGTCGACCACTACGAATATAGTGTCCATCCCTTTTGCCTTAGGGAGGCCCCCAATGAAATCCATTGATATATTTGTCCAACTGTGCTAGGGAATGGGTAGGGGCTGCAACAAGCTTGCAGGAGACAGCGTGTCATATTTATTACGTTGGCAAGAATCGCAACCAGCCACAAAATCCTGGATTTCACGTTTCATGCCCTCCCAATAAACCACATTGGCCAATCGCTTGTAGGTCCTAAAGAAACCAGAATGTGTTAGGGACCAAAATCTATGTTCAGGTAATTGAAGAAAAAGAAAAGGATATTTTATTGATTATGATAGGAATCTGGATTACAAGAATCCCCCAGAGCCAAAGCTCCTCTCAGAGAATGTTATTCTCCTCTCCTAAGTCTAGCTGAAGAACCTCCCCCTCCATTCCTCAAACTAACATTTAAATAAAGAACAATAAAACAAACCGAATCTGATACCAGAATATCTTAATTGACTTATTCAAATTTAAAACAACATTCTAATAACAGAATAATAATAAAACAGAATAATAACAGACTTCCTAATTATTGATTATTGGCTTTCTTTCTACGAGAGTAAACCCGTCACACAGTGGGCCTTGTAGGGCTTGTATTCCAAAGGTCTTCATTGCTGTTTTGAGGTCCCATCAATATCATACCCTAAACTTCCACTCTTGTCCTTAAGAGTGAATGAAGGAATGACTTTAATGACAGTCACGTTATAGGGGCCTCATTTTTCTCTTCTTCCGCTAGCAGAGTTGCGACAACACCACCCTCTCCTTGCTCCTCTCCTTCATCTAAGAGGATTACTCTCAATGATTTTTTGGAACATTGATGGCGAGGGCCGAATTTCTCTCCACAGTGGAAACAAAACCCTTTATTTTTACGATCCATCAATTCCTCCAAAGGAAGGTGTCTTACACCACGAGATCGCCCCCATTTGTTTGGGAAATGCGCATGAAATTTCCTTTTGAATTTGGATCTCCCGAGGAACCCAAAGGCCCCGTCATCGAGTTTCCTGCTTGCAGATTCTCTCCAACCTTGAGATTGTCGCGGACGAAGGGCGTGATACTTCAATCCCGATTAAATGGTCAATTCCCCAAGGGAGTAGGTGCATAATAGCCGTTATTCTTTGCTTCCGGTGCTTCTAACCTTCCATCAGCGACCCGATCTTCCTTCACCCAGCGGGCAATGCGTATCACGGCTGTCCGAGAAGTTGGGGACAGCAACCGCACCTTTCTCCAGATTTCTGGCTGGAGACCATTCATAAAGAAGCCCAAAAAATGAGCATCCGATAATGGGGGTGACACTTGCGACGCAAGGATTTTGAAGGTTTCTATGTATTCCTCAACCGAACTGGTTTGCTTAACCGCAGTCAACTCTTCAATGAGATTGTCAAGCCTCCCGACCCCAAACCTTGTTACCATGGACCTCTTCAAGTGCTCCCATGTTGCATTGTCTTCTTCATCACGCCATAGATTAAACCAATGGATAGTATTACCACCCATGCTCAACTTTGAGAGGCGGATTTTCATCTCTTCTGAAAGAAATACCATGGGCATCGAAGTAAGTTTCAGCCCTACAAATCCACCCAACGGGGTCAACTCCGTCAAGTTGAGGCAATTCTACCTTCTTGATTGAAGCTCGGTAATCGTCCCCATCATTGGGTGCAGTTCTGAGAGGATGCAAATTCAGATTTGGACCCTCTTCGCTTCTGGTTTGAAATAACCTTTGTATGTCCTCCAAGAGCTTCGCATCTCTTTCTTTCATCTCTTCTCTCATCAGTGCTCGATAGTCAGCAAAGGCTGTCTCCATGCTTTGAATTCTTGCCTCTAATGCCTCCATCCTCTCCGCTGATCTCGTGTGCATGGAAAGGTGATCTGGCAAGTCGAACCAATTGTTAGGGACCAGAATCTATGTTCAGGTAATTGAAGAAAAAGAAAAGGATATTTTATTGATTATGATAGGAATCTGGATTACAAGAATCCCCCAAAGCCAAAGCTCCTCTCAGATAATGTTATTCTCCTCTCCTAAGTCTAGCTGAAAAACCTCCCCCTCCATTCCTCAAACTAACATTTAAATAAAGAACAATAAAACAAACCGAATCTGATAACAGAATATTCTAATTGACTTATTCAAATTCAAAACTTAATCTAATACCAGAATATCCTAACTGACTTATTTAAATTCAAAACAACATTCTAATAACAGAATAATAACAGACTTCCTAATTATTGATTATTGGCTTTCTTCCTACGAGAGTAAACCCGCCACACAGTGGGGCTTGTAGGGCTTGTATTCCAAAGGCCTTCATTGCTGTTTTGGGGTCCCATCAGAATGACCCCCTGTAGGAGAGCTATGAAATTCTGCTAACAGACCTGGGATGCTAGGGGACTGTTTGGGTAACACCATTCTGCCTTTAAAATACAACCAATTCCCTTTAAGTTCATAACCAGGATGTGATTCTGAATGATGAAGCAAATCATCCAGAATTTTGCACAGCTTCTCATCTCTGGATACCTCCTCGGCCCATTCCTCAATGTCTTCATGTTGCAGAACAGAAAGGCCAGCGAATTGCATCTGCCTAGACAAAGCATTTGCAACTTTATTCTCCCTTCCAGCCCGAAACTTGATATCAAAATCAAATCCCATGAGTTTAGACATCCATTTGTATTGGACTTCACTCCATAACCTTTGATCAGTCAAGAATTTCAAACTTTTCTGGTCTGTCAGAATGGTGAAATGGTGTCCCATTAAGTAGTGCCGCCACTTCTGAACTGCTAGCGCCACTGCCATTAATTCCAACTCATATACTGACTTCTTCTGGGCTCTCTCGAAAAGGGGTTGACTCCAAAAGGCCAAAGGACGCTCTTCCTGCATCAGAACTGCTCCAATCCCCTTGCTTGATGCGTCAGATTCCACCACAAACTTCTAAGAGAAATCAGGTACAGTTAGAGCAAGTAATGGAATCATGGCTGCCTTCAAGTTATTAAAAGCAGCGTGTGCATCCTTTCCCCAAGCAAAGCTGTCTTTCTTGAGTAGCAAGGTGAGAGGTTTAGCTATCAGTCCAAAACCCTTCACAAAACGCCTGTAATAACCACAAAGTCCCAAAAATCCCCTTAGAGCCTTCAAATCTTGGGGAACAGGCTAGTGCTGTATTGCTGCAACCTTCTGCGGGTCTACAGTCACCCCTTTATTAGAAATTATGTGTCCCAAGTATTCTAAGGACTGCTAGCCAAACAAACATTTCTTTCTATTAACATACAACTTGTTGTGTTTTAAGGCTGTTAATACTGCCTGCAGGTGCATCATGTGCTCTTGCTCACTGCTACTGTAAACCAAAATATCATCAAAGAATATTAAAGCAAAACGTCGGAGGTATGGTTTTGAGGACCTCGTTCATGAGTGCCTGGAAAGTGGATGGAGCATTCTTTAATCCAAAGGGTATAACGAGAAATTCATAATGCCCTTCGTGCAATTTGAATGCTGTCTTCTCAATGTCAGACTCCTTCATCCGAATTTGGTGATACCCCGCTTTCAAATCCAGCTTCGAGAAAATAGAGGTGCTTCCTAGCTCATCCAGCATCTCATCAATAATGGGGATGGGAAATTTGTCAGCTATGGTGACCTTGTTAAGGGCCTGGTAGTCGACACAAAACCGCCACCCACCATCCTTTTTCTTGACTAGCAAGATGGGACTCGAGTACGGACTAGTGCTCTGCCTTATGATACCCGCTTCAAGCATCTCCTCAATCATCTTTTCAATCTCATTTTTCTGGTAGTGAGGATACCGATAAGGCCTAATATTTGGAATCCCCGCTCCTTTCTCTAGGTGAATCGCATGATCATGACTCCTCTGCGGTGGTAATCCTTCCGGAAGCTTGAAAACCCCCTCAAAATCTGCTAAGACCTGCTGTACTCCTTCAGGCACCTCCCTTTCATTTGTTTACTCCCCAGTTAGCAGCAAGTATTCCAGCCAATAGCCTTTCCCTTGGTTCTACAGAGCCTTCTTGACTGATTTGAAGGAAGCTTTTCCTTTTGACAAGGTAGGATCACCACATATTTTGCCCACTCCATTTTCTTGTTGAATTTCCAGCACCAGTTCTTGAAAATCTATGCTATTTTCCCCAATCTCTCTAACCAAGCTAAACCCAACACCAGATCCACCCCTTTTAGATCAAACAGGTAGAAGTCCTGTTTAATCCAAACTCCCTGGAGCTGCATCTCGAGCTGGCTGCACTTCCCTCTACACTTGATCTTCCTTCCATCACCCACCTCCACCGTATAAGGATCTGTGTCCTCTATCTCCAACCCGAAATCGCTCACCAAGTTCCTCGAAACAAAGTTGTGAGAGGCCCCACAATCAATTAGCACGATGACCTCCTTATCCTGCAGCTTTCCCCAGAGTTTCCACAATTTCTTGTTTGTAAACCCATTCATGGAGTAGAAGGACAGCTGCATGGTTTGAAGTTGGCTGTCGTCCTCTCCTTGTGGGTCTTCGTTCTCATCTTGCCTCTCTTCCTCTTCCTCCGCCATGAGCATCACCCGTAGCTCCTTGTTCTTGCATGTGTGGCCAGGCCCATACTTCTCGTCGCAACGAAAACATAGGCCCTTCCTAAGCTTTTCCTGCAACTCGGGTCCATAAATCCTTCTGATTCCTCCAGAGTTTCCCCAACAACATGTTTTGTTGAAGTCCCCTACTGTTTTGGGCATTAAGGTCTTATTGGGCCCTCCCCATACATTATTGGGACTCGGTGGATTGTTACCTTTTCCCCCATCTAGAGTCCAGCCTTCTTCAGCCTTGACCCGGTTTGCCTCATCTATGGCCTGGGCACTCCTCATAGCCTCCTTAAGTGTAGCAGATAGATACAACTTCAAATCCGCTCGTATATCTCTCAGCAACCCGTTCATGATGATTCCCCTGAGATACGCAGGATCTTTATCTCGCAGAGGTGCCATGCAAAGCTCGAACTGGTCTCTGTACTCCTGCACCATTCCGGTTTGCTTGAGCCCCATCAACATCTCGAATGGGTTCTGCAACACCGAGGGTTGGAAACGCTCCCGCAAGGCTTCTTTGAACTGTTCCCACGTCGGCTCCTCCTCTGTTCCTTCCCTCCACTGGTACCAATATAGGGCCTTCCCTTCCAAGGCTATGACCACCGCACTCTTCTTTTCCTCCTCACTAACCCCTCTTATTGCAAAGTATCTCTCCACTCTGCATAGTCATCCATACTCATCCTCTCCGGAGAAGATGGGTAACTCCAGATGACGCCACTTCTCCTCAGCTCCGCTCCCCTAAGAGCCCTCAAGAGTTCTCCTTTCTTCGCGCCGCGAATGGTCCTTTGTTTCTCCATTCATGTTTGGTGTCAACTTCTCTAGGAGTTCCTCGATTCTGCGCATTCGTGCATCCTGGGCCTTCTGACCATCTGTCACTGTCTCGATCAATCTCTCCATTGCTTCTACACGGGTCTCCATTCCTGTCTTTGAGGTATGCGCTCTGGTTTTTCTTACCATATACGTTTTGACGAAGCAGAATTCTTCCTACCCACAACTCCAAAGATCGGAGCTCTGATACCAGTGTTAATCAGGCTAGGATAAATAAGAAAAACAATGAAACTTTTATTGATTGAACCCTAGGATTCTGATTAGAGATAACTAGAAATTAGGGAAAGAGAAATAGAATACAAAGATGGCTCTTCGAGAGGCCAATACTCTCCAACAATAGTGGTCTCTCCAATGCCTCCCACTGCTCTCCCTCCCATTATTTAAAAGTGCATTAACCAACAGATTTCCCTACTAATATTTCTGCTACTATCCTAACTTCCCTAATTAAACGGTTCTCACTCCTCCTACCTTATCTCTAACTAACTAATAAATCTTCCTTATCATTATCCCTTGCATCTCGCCTACCTTTCCTCTTATACACCCTGAATATAGGTGAGAGTTGAACTTTAAAGGTAGTGAATGTTGAACTTTAAAGGAACCATACAAAAAAATAAGTGAGAGTTGCAAAATAAAATTGCTTAAATGGATGAGCGGTCACACGAGAAGGACAAGATAATAAATTATTGTAAAACGAGAAAATATTGGAGCAGTACCTATTGTGAAAAAGATGAGAAAAACAATTAAGGTGGTTTGAATATGTGCAAAGGTCATTAGAGGCACTAGTGGAGAAAGTAAATGATACAACTTTTAGCCTGGTAAAAAGGAGATCAGAAAAGCTTTAAAAAAAATATTTAAAAAGATATAATGATAGAAAATATCTAAGAGAATTTGATTTTTTACCAAGCTCAATAATGTCTTGTGATCCATATAGCCAACCCCACCTTGTGAGATAAAACTTGGTTATTGTAGTTGTTGTCTTGTCTTCATCTTTGATTTCATTTTGAAACTCAAAAATGAACTTTGTCATCTTCACCTTTTAGTTCCCTGCTCTTCTTGTTTGTACTCCTACCCAGTTTACCTTTCCCTTTTTGCTGTTAGAATTACCCTAAGCTTTTTCAGAAGTCTCCATTAGTTGCTTGTTGCCATTGTTTTCTCAAATCCCCTCAATAAAGATGGTGAAAGATTTAGCCCTTTCTCTTCTTCATACATATTTTGTCTTGATCAAACCTTCATTTCAATTCCTTAATGAAATCCCCATATTCCATCTTGTTGAACTTCTTGTTGCACATCTTTCTTTTGCGCTGTTCAACCTTCTGCTGCTTGTCCTTCTGCAGCTCACCCATTATAGTACTTTTCATTTTTTGTATAGTTTCTTTCCTACAACTCGTAGTTCTCACAACAACTGTAATGGCTATAAATTTGTCTTCTATTGCTCCTATGGTTCAACAATCTTATTGCTCTACGTGAATGACTATTTAATAACCAGCTCTATTGACACGTTGGTCGCTAAATTTGTTCACCTCTTTAGAGTTTGATACTATATAAGAATTAACAATAGGATCTTAAAAAATCCCATCATTTTCTTCCTTTTAACTATTTTCGTTCCACAATTGTACGCAGGTATTGTTGTGAATTATGTATAACAAGGGGACAACACAAGAAAAAACTACAAGTAGCAAAGATGAGAATGTTAAAATGAATGTGTGGCCATGTGAAAAGAACAGGATTAAAAATGACTATAAATGAGGAGAAGTTGGAGTGACACCTATTAAGGAGAAGATAACAGAAAATTAGTTAAGATGATTTTGGATATATGTAAAGAAGGCTACTGGATGTATCAAAGACAAGAGTGGAGTGAATTGCATGATTTTTAGCCTTATGAAAAGGTGTAGAGGGAAGCCATGAAAAACATTGGAGAAAATTATTAAAAGGAATCTGTTGGGTCTAAGAGAATTGGCCCCCGTTAAAGACATATCAGAGAAGAAGTGATAAGCAGAAGGGTAAAATGGGAAATTTGAGCAAGGAGGCCGTTATGAAGGGTTCTAACAAACTGAGTACATGGCATAGAATGGCAAGGAAGATGCCAGAATCAGCCGAGAAGAGGAATAAGATGGAGGATGGATAGGGGGAGAGGGAGGGAAATATCTTGGAAGTTAATTGGGAGTGGCTGCTGCCATAGGGAGGAGGCTTACATCATTATCAGTAGTTTCGTTTCTGTTATTACCTATCTATTTCATGTGTCCAGGGTTAATCCCTAAGTTGCTCTGTTAATACAATTGTTCATTTGGTTCTTATCAGAATCCCAAGGTAAATAATATCTCTGAGAAGTTGATTTTTTGACAAAATCCAATGGTTTTGTGTAGTCCATGTAGTCAATCTCACCTGATGGAATAAGATTTTGATTGTTGTTATTTTGTTTGTTTGGCACAAAGTCAATTCTATCAACTATACCACTTCTTCCTAAATATTATTTAGTAAACGTAAAAGGTTCGAGAATCAAAAGTAATGCAACAATTTTATGAAGCAAGATTTTTCTGCAAAGGGTAATGCTATAATAACATTTAGCTTTTGACTATGGATTCCTACCAATATAGAGAGAGGAAAGGAATAGAGGATTATGAACAACATATATTGACAGTTTAAAAAATTCAGTAGTTGTAAAGAATCTATCTAGTTACCTAGTTCTTGTGTGATCAAGTTATGTACTAAAAACTATTAAAAAAGAAAAACACATGCATGTAAAAACAGAAAGAATGAAGAGAAAAACAAAGATAATAAATGTAAACATTAAACCAAAAAAGCTGATGAAAAAAAGGATGAAGGGGAAAAAATGTAGAAATAGGAAAAAGGATATGGCTACTAAAAGACTTTATTTCAGTTCTATATTACATGTCCGACCCTATTCCTTGTTTTAATTTGTCTGATAGATACTTGAATAAATTTGATCTTATGGACATTTCAGATTTCAAGACAAGAAAAATGCAAACAGAATTATTCCATGTTCTATTAATTAAAAATAAACATCCTCCATAAAGTAAAGAAGGTAGTTACAGAACCTGTGATATACTTTTGCCAATAGGATCAGTGACTAGGTGGTAACTTCCCATGCCAATCACAAGCGATCTCAAGGAAAGATCTGAGACTTGTGATGCACATGATGTTGTTTCCAATAAAGTACAATTTGCATCATATTGATCACCTAGAACTCTTCTTAATTCTTGAGTTAGTTGAACCTCTGAGCGGAATTGCACCCAAACACCTCGAGGTTTTGAAGGGCTGTTGACCACTGGTGCCAGATCACTAAAGTTATTAGATGATGACATGCTCCATAATGGATGAATATGAGATAGGGGATTCATTGTTGGTGACATCCATGACCAAATGATAGAAGGAAATACATCACGTGCCAATCCTTCATATCCACATAGGGATATATATACAATGCTTTTTAATCTTACTATTGAACGAGGCATCTCTTTTACAGCTGTATCATTTGCAATAAGTGTAGTTAAGGATTCCATCTGCACTATATCTTCTTCCAACTTGTCAATCATTGAACAACCAGAAAAGATGAGTGTTTTCAAGGATTTCAACTGATAGATCTGCCTTGGGAGATTGCTAAGGCTAGTGCAGTCCATCAAATTTACCACAATAATATTACTTAAATCTCCAATGGAGTTGTGTACCTCGGACAAGCGTGGACAATCTTTGAGAATGAGCTTTTCAAGATTTGGTAGTTTTGAAAAATCAGGGGTTTGTGTCAAGTACCTTGAATGACTAAGATTGAGAATTTTTAGCTTTTCCAACAACTGCAAGAGAAATTTTTTTCAAAAGAAAAATTAAAGAAGTAAATGGTGGAAACAACTACTATCATATTACTAAAGAAAATTTCATGTGATATTTACCTGAGGCTCCTTCCATACTAGATTAATATTGCTGTATTTTAAGTCAATAGCAACTACATTTTGCAGATTAAATTTGTCAGGCATGGATTCTAAGGGAAATCCTTGCCAACAGACCCATCTCAAGTGTTCGGGAAGATGCTTATAATCCCCGTGAAGTTGTACATAATTAAGTTTCAACAGTCTCAGTCTCTCCATTTTCTCAAATGCTTTGGCATCAAAGAAAACAGCTCTTTCCAACACCAAACCCAAGCCCTCAATAGCATTTGTTCCCTATGAGAAAAGCAAGATTGTAGAAAAAGTTAAGAGACTAAAACAGAGCCTTTATCTTTTTCTCACTTGAAAGCATTTAAGCAATGCAGGAAGCTGTAGAGACAAATATTTTCTAAACAATGAATCCTCTGATTTTTAGAAAAAGTTACAGAGAACAAAATTATTCAACATAAAATTAGTTTTGTGATCATAATAACATCATGAGGTATGATCAAATGTTTTGAAATAGTATGTAAAGAAAGTTCTTACACTATGTTTTGACAAGACATCAAGTACTTCCTTGTGAACCCACAACCGACTACGCTTCTGAGGTTCCTCTGGTGAAGTTTGACGAATAATTTCTCTTCCCATGTCACGTAGCAAATCATGCATTCCGAGCTTATTATTCCTTTCAATTTTTATGAGGCTCCTTTCTTCAAGGACTGTTATTCCAATTTTAGGATAAAATTCACAGTCATTTAATATCTCCGTAACATAGGCTCTATCCTTGCCGATGAAGAAACAACATATGTCAAGAAATATATTTTTTTCATCATCATTTAAACCATCAAAGCTTATTCTGAGTTTCTCATGCACTTGTTCATTGGGAATTCTCTCTAGTTTTAGCAATACACTTTCCCATTGATCTGTTGTCCTCTCATATAAGTAAGATCCAAGAACTTCAACAGCCAATGGTAGTCCTCCACAGTAATCAACAACTTTTCTTGAGAGTTCTCTGAAATGTTCCTTTGGACTTGCTTCTCTAAAAGCATGCCAACTGAAAAGCTCAAGGGACTCATTTGGGTCCATTTCCTTCATTTTGTAGATATGCTGAACTCCAAGTAAATTAAGTAGGCGAACATCTCTGGTTGTCACAATTAATACACTTCCTGAACCCATCCATTTACGGTTTCCACAAAGCGCTTTTATTTGTTCAAACTTGCTGACATCATCAAGTACAATGAGTACCTTTTTACCAGAAAGATTTTTCTCGATCTTATATGTCCCCATTGCAATGCTATGTATCTTCTCCTTTGTTTTGATGACATCTGAAAGAAGTTGTTTTTGCAAATCTTGACACCCTCTACAATCCTTTTCACAAACTTCTCTAATATCTTCAATGAAACTTCTATTCTCAAAATTGCGATGAATATGATTGTAGATGGCTTTGGCTGCAGTTGTTTTACCCAACCCTCCCATTCCCCAGATACCGACTATACAAACTTTGCTTGATTGATTATTAATAAACCCAATCACGTCTTGCACGCGTGATTCTAATCCCACTGGAAATTCGGTAATGGACAATAACGTGTCGTCCAGTTTTCTCAAAATGTCCTCAACAATTTTCATCACTAGTTCAGCTTCATTCCTTCAATCATAATTGCAAAAGCGAGCATAAATTACCAGAGTTAAAGTAACCTTAAGTCAAGTGAACTTGATTTAAATATTAAACAAAAGAAACAAGAATAGTACTCCCTCTGCTTTTTTTTCTTTGGCAGTGGCACTTTACCATTTTTATCTGACAAATGTTAATTAGTGTCTTGAGAACACCGGTTAAGAATAAAAAATGGAAAATTTTCGTCAGAAAATATTATTAATGCATCTCCCATAATTTCCAGTGCAATATACAGTATTTTTCAATAAAAGCTTTCCACTTTTGAATACTTAACCAACGCGAGCACTGGCGAGCAAGACCGTTGTTATTTTTATTCACTTTTCATTATCATTTTATAAATTAATGAACGATTACTTTTCTACAATTTTACCTTTAATAATTAATGCGTGTTTGGTAGAAGATAATAAAAAAATAAAAAATAAAATATTAATTAATATAATAGTTCAAGGGTGTAAAAAATTGAAGAGTAAATATCAATGTTTTTTTAGTTTCTGTACAAAAATTTAAATAATAAATATCTATTTTAATCCTTAAATTCAAATATCCACCACTTTAGTTCTTGATTTTAAAAAAATCTTCTTTAATTTCAAACTTTGCAAATTCACATTCATTTTAATCTTTTTCATACAAACTGACAATTAAAAATAAGTGAGAAAAGAGTAAAATAATTATTTTTGAAAAAAATTAAGGTCTGAAAAATATTTTTATAAATTCGAAAACTAAAATAATCTCCCCTAAAAAAGATTACTTTACCCAATTTATTTTTGGTATATTATTTACTCAAACTTCAAAGCCACAGAGAGTGAAAAAACGGAGAGATTATTAGACTTACTTGTAATTCTTGACATCCCAACCAGACAAATTTGCTGCCTCGGAGAGTGCAGTTTTCCACTTTGACAACACAGATCTCTTCAACCCTTTCCCAGAGTGTATTTTTGATACGAGTCCATTCAAAGTTTTTCCTAATTCACCACTCTGATGACGTATGTCCGATGGATCAACATCATAAAAGATGGGCACAGCAACTTGTCCATAAGCTTTGCGACATTCCATGATTTCTACAAGCTCATTAAGACACCACTTAGATGAAGTGTAGGATTTGGAGAATACCACGATGCATATCTGAGAGCCTTCTATGGCTCGCAACAGTGATGCTCCCAACTCTTCTCCCTTTTGGAGACCCTCATCGTCGAGGAAAGTTTTGACGCCAGCATTGGAGAGTGCAACGTTGAGATGGGAAACGAAACCCTCGCGTGTGTCTGATCCTCTGAAATTGATGAACGCATCGTACATCCATTTTGATGAAGAAGACATCGATTCGAGCCAAAGACTTGGAGTCAACGGTGAGTACAAGTGATGGGATCCAACCTTAAGCAACTACGGATACGTCAGGAGGAGTGACGGCAATTAGCAACAAGTTTTACGACACCGTTTCTAATTCTGTTAGTACCTTATTATCATGCAGCCAGCCTCACCCCAAAATTTTGTTTTTTTAACGCTTCACCTACACTATCTTATGCTTTTTTATTTAAATATTACAAAATTAAAAACAAATTTTTAATTTATTATTTTTCTGAAACTATTTTTCATGTATGCATATTAGTTCACATAGTTTTGTCAAAATAAATATAAAAATATTTATTTTTATTTTTAAATAAAATTTGTTATTAAAAAGATAAAATAACATGTGTCAACATCAACGTAATTTTAAAATATTATTAAAATTAAATGTCAGTTTTCTCACACAATACAAAACTTTTATAGGGTGATATGTTATAATATGAGTGAGTTTTATTATAAAAATTCTATAACTTGCAGAAATTTGACATGTAGCACAATTTTAGCCTATTATGTAAATTTATTTTCATTAATTTTTATAACATAATCAAATAAAATTTAATTTAGATTTACATACAAATCATTACCATATTTAAAATAAAAATTAAATTACTAACATAATACTAGAAAATTTTTTTTATTTACATACAAATTCAAATTACATCTTAATTAAATAAATTTAAATTACTAACATAATTAAAATTTTTATAATTAGATATCAATTATGATTACATTAAAATTAAAAAAAATTAATCCTAATTTCAATCCAACGAAGAACTGGTTAGATTGTTAATTAGTGGAAGGATCATTCATTTACATTTGAATTTAATTCATTTTGATTTCTAATTCTACCAACTCAATCTGAAAACTCTTCTCTGTTTTTTAACACAATACCTACCATGTGTTTGATATTTAATCAATTACCCAATGATTTCTAAGGAACACAATCTAAGTTGGCTTTCACCTAGTATTATATTTTAATTTCTTATATTTTGATCAATTACGACATTCCATCAAATTGGTATCACTGCTAGGAAAATTATTGGTGCTTAATTAGATATTCAACTTGTTCTATGTACTGAATTCTCTGTTCTATATATTTGTAGATTTGTTTTGTTTGTCAATTTTGTATTAGGATGAATAATATAGTTTGAATTCTGTAAGTGTTACTTCTCATTCAATTCTTCATAATTCATTTTATTAGTTTCAATTCTGTATAGTGCATTGTGGTAGCTGAATTCAAATTGGAAACCTAAAACTCTATTACCATTTGAAAGTTAGTTAATTCGGTTGTTCTTAATTCTGCTATTTTGCATAATTCTAACTTCTGCATAATTTTTAGCATGTTATCCGTACATTTCAGGGTAAGATGAAATTAAAAAAATAAAAATATTAAGTTACACATTTTTAAATGTAATAGAAAAATGTATTTTTATAAAAAATTCACAAAATAAATAATAACAATATGAGTTTTTATAATCATATTAGTGTAATAAATAATAACAATGAGTTTTTCCATCATGTCCATAAATAGGATAGTCCCTCCTACTTTTAAAAACATTGCAAGAAACAAAATAAATAAGGGAATCCTATATTATGTCTGGCTGAAGCCATTATTGTGGTTCAATCTTACACATTATCATTTTCCCTACAAATCTAATAGACGCATTTTCTTTAGCTTAGGGGAAGGCCGACTTATCATGTCAATTGATTCATCATATATTAGATAGGCACTTGTCTTCTTGACAGTGAATCCATTCCCAAAAGCTACAAAAATTCCAACTTTGTCACCAGGTCCAAGGTTAGATATTATCCCCTGCCAATCCTCATTATTAAAGGAAATTGATGTGTCTCGCTTGTATATATGGTAGATGCACTTTGTGTAATTAACGATCAAGACACTAACAATACATTGAGCTGTCACACTTTCATGGGTAGATGAATAAACAACTCTCAAAACCATTCCCTTCATACCGCAATAACTAACTTCAGGTACCTTGAAATATACTGAATGTCCTTCACCTGTACAGGTTAACCAATAAGGATAATTGTCCCCCGGGAGTGAAAAATCAGCAGACTCGCCAATAGTTAATCCCTGTATCACAACAGAAGCTTAGTGATTTATGTAATTGTACTATTGAAATTAACAATTTTGTCCCATTACTTTGTCATTTCAAATTTGAAAGAGGAATAGTGTACTGTATAAAGGAAAAGGAAAATATAGACATGACAGATAATTGAAACATTCAGTCAATTAGAAGTACCAGCAATAAATTTCAACCATAAATGAAGTATGTTTGAAAAAATGTTTTGATAGTTTCATTTTAGTCAATAGTTGTAATGTACCCATCAGCAAGATGAAGTTAAAGCACATTTATATTTTGATAATAGTTTTTTTTAATAATTAGATATGCCTTCTCTGTCTTTCAACTTTTATTTTGGTAATTGTTGAAACCAAAAGCTTCGCTTGGATTGCAGTTTCAAGGTTGTCCTCACTCGTACACTTCCTGAGAACTTCTTAGTATGTAATAGGCTGCCAAAACGTGAACGTATTTTGTTGAACAATATGATAAGAAGAAGACATATACAAATTCTTATCCTGAAAAAGGTGAGTATAACCTTTTTCTACAACCATCTTATTCATACTTTGTCCATTTTAATATTTTACCAAAAGATATCTTACTTATTTTAATAAATATAATTATAAATTTTTACATTTTTTTGTTTTATTTATAATGTTTTGCCAAAAAAGAAAATTGTTTTTGGAAAAAGTTGAAAAAATTTTATATTTAATATCAAAATTTTAATATTTTATGCATACAAAATATTTTTAATTTTAATATATATTTTTATTAAAAAGTAAAAAATTTAAATTACAAATATTTTTTAAAAATTATATTAATTTTAATAAATGAATAACTTTATCATTTAAGTATAATTTATATATTGTTTTGTTATTTTTTATTTATCTCAAAAATTAAAAAGGATGACATATATTATTCGTTATTCTATCCTAAATTACATTAAACATAAGATAGGATAAAAGTTTATCCTTCCTTTATCATATACTATCTTCATCCAACTCCTATTCTATCATGTTCATCAAGCGAACCATAAGAGTGGAATCATCATGAATTATGTACAATATTTTGTTTATATTCTGCACATAGTCATTTCTTTCAATTTAATCCCTTCTTTCTGAATATACAAGAGCTGCAACCAAAGCATAATTCGACAACTTATTGAAGTTATATTTTCCTATGAAGGGTAATGCGGTAACATTTAGCTTATGATTCT
The DNA here is from genome assembly GCA_024086825.1 of Abrus pulchellus subsp. cantoniensis. Classification (NCBI taxonomy): domain Eukaryota; kingdom Viridiplantae; phylum Streptophyta; class Magnoliopsida; order Fabales; family Fabaceae; genus Abrus; species Abrus pulchellus. The sequence goes on from CM044056.1 coordinate 23,389,050, forward strand.
AGATTCCTACTAATATAGAAAGGAAAGGAACAACATAAATTGACAGTTTAAAATTTCAATAGTTATAAAGAATCTCTCTAGCTACCTAGTTTGGTGTGATTGAAGTTATAAAGTACCAATTATTCCAAAAGAAAAACATGTAAACCAGTAAGAAAGAAGAAAAAAACAAAGAGAATAAATATAGAAATTACACAAAAGAAAATTTTATTTATAATTAAAACTTTATTTCACTTCATTGTTACACTCTAGCTCTTTATATTAGTTTATCCAATAGATACCTGAATAAATTCAATTTTCCAGAAATTATAACTATCAAGACTAAAAATGCGAATGGAAAGTTATTCCATAAAGATAAGCAAACAAAGATGGAACCTGTGATATACTCTTGACAAGAGTGTTGGTAACTATGTGGTAACTTCCCAATCCAATCAAAAGTTATCTGAAGAAAAGATCTGAAACTTGTGGTCCACATGATGTTTCCCATTTGGTAAAATTGACACCATATAGGTCATATAGAATTCTTAATTCATGACTCAGTTGAGCCTCAGAGCTGCATTGCACCCGAACACTTCGAAGTTTTGAGAGGCTGTTAAGCAATGGTGCTATATGACCCACATTAATATACTGCAGATCCATGGAAACTAGAGATGATGACAAGCCCTGTGATAGATGAAGTAAGGGATTCGTTGTCGGTCTCATTCGAGACCAAATGATCGAAGGAAATACGTCACGTGCTAAACCTTCATATCCAAACAAGGATAAATATCCAACGCTTTTTGATCTTAATATTGAATCAGGCATTTCTCTCACACAGTCTGCAATCAGTATAGTCAAAGATTCCATCTGTACTGTATCCTCCAACTTGTCAATGTTTAAACAACCAGAAAGGATTAGCGTTTTCAATGATGTCAACTGATAGATCCTCCTTGGGAGATTCCAAAGGCTTGTACAGTCCTTGAAATTTATCACGAGAATATTACTTAGAGCTCCAATGGATTCATGTACCCAGGACAATCTTGGACAATCTTTAAGAATGAGCTTTTCAAGATTTGGCATGATTGAAAAATCAGGGGTGCGTGTCAAATACAACGAATGACTAAGATTGAGAATTTTTAGCCTCTCCAACAATTGCAAGAGAAAATTTTCAGGAGAAAAATTAAAGAAAATGGGGGAAACAACTACTATTTCTATAAAAGAAAGTTTCATGTAACATTTACCTTAGGCTCTTTCCATAGTAGACTAATACTGCTATATTTTAAGTCAATAGCAACTACATTTCGCTGATCAAAACTGTTAGGTATGCATTCTAAGGGAAATCCATGCCAATGGACCCATCTTAGGTGTTGGGGGAGATACTTATAATCTCCAGCAAGTTGTACCTGATTTAGTTTCAAAAGTCTTAGTCTCACCATTTTCTCAAATGCTTTGGTATTGAAGCAAACTTGACTACTTTCCAATTGCAAAGCCAAGCCCTCAATAGAATTCGTTCCCTGTGAAGAAAAAAGCAAAAATTGTAGAAAAAATTATAAAATGAATGGGATCCTTTGTCATTTTCTCACTAAAAGTAAGCAATGCTTGAATCTCACTAGAAAGCAAACGAGCAATGAATGAAGTTTCACGCTAAGCATTAGTATACTGCACATCACAAGACAAATATTCGGAGTCATTTATCATATGACTTTTAGGAAAAAGTTAAAAAGAACAAGATGATAATGCATAAAAATAGTTTTGTGATTATGATAAGATCAAGGATGATCAGAAGTTTCGAAATAGTGTGTACAGAAAGTTCTTACACTATGTTTTGTCATGACATCAAGTACATCCTCATGAAACCACAATCGACTACACTTCTCAGCTTCCTCAGGTGAACATTCAGAAATAATTTCTCTTCCCAAGTCACGTAGCAAATCATGCATGCCCAGCTTGTTATTCTTCTTAACTTTAATGAGGTTCCGTTCCACCAGAACTGCTATTCGAATTTTAGGATAAAATTCACTATCATTTAGTATCTCAGTGACAGAGACTCTGTCATAGCCGATAAAGAAACAACATATGTCAAGATATATACTTTTTTCCTCATCATCTAAACCATCATAGCTTATTCTCAATTTCTCTTGCACTTGATTGTTGGGAATTCTCTCCAGTTTTAGCAATACGTTTTCCCATTCTTCTTTTGTCCTCCGATATAAGTAAGATCCAAGGACTTCAAGAACCAGTGGTATTCCTCCACAGTAAGCAACAACTTTTCTTGAGAATTCACTGAAGTCTTCTATTGAATTTGCTTTTCTAAAAGCATGCCAACTGAAAATCTCAAGGGACTCATTTTCGTCCATTTCCTTTATTTTGAAGACATGGTCAACTTTAAGTAAATGAAGTAGGTGTTGATCTCTGCTTGTAACAATTAATACACTTCCTAAACCTAACTTTTCATGGCTTCCACATAGGACTTCTATTTGCTCATACTCGGTCACATCATCAAGTACAATGAGTACCCTTTTCTCAGAAATTCCATACCTAAAAAAGTTTTCCGCCATTTTAATGCTGTCAATCTTGTTTTTTCTTTTAAAGTCATCTGAAAGAAGTTGTCTTGCTAATCGAACAAGCCCCTCTCCATTATTATTACTTCCACAAACTTCTTTAATATTTTCCACGAAACTCTTGTTCTCAAATTCGTGGGAAACCTTATTGTAAATGGCTTTGGCTAAGGTAGTTTTACCCAACCCATCCATTCCCAAGATCCCTACCATACAAACTTTGCTTGACTGATTGTTTATAAACCCAATCACTTCCTGCACACGGGATTCCAATCCAACTGGAAATTTGGCAGGAGACAATAATGTGTTGTCTAGTTTTTGCAACACGTCATCAACGATTTTCTTTACGTGGTCAGCTTCATCCCTTTAACAACAACAATTATTATTACTAAAAAAAATGAACCAAATGATCACGAATTACCAAAGCTTATAAAATAAAATAGGACAAATTATATTCACCCAATGCGCCACGGGTTTCTGACATTAGAAATCAGGGATAATATATGTAATTGAAAATGGTTTGTAGTGTTGTATTATGACAGAAATTAAAAAAGTTTGTATAAGGTAAAAAATAAGAGGAATATTAGATGAAATTTCCTTAAATCTGAGCTGTATAAGTGTAATAACGTAGAAAGAATTGATTAAAAATACTAATACCACACTTTTAAATTTATTCAAAATCCAAAAATTACGTGATTTTCATTCTAAATACAGTGACATAGTTATATAGTTTTTAATAAATTTAAACACAATTCAGAATGCATTAAAAAAAAATGTGTTATTAGGTTCCTCAAGTATTGATTTACCTGCAATCCCTCATATCCCAACCAATCAAACGTGCAGCATGGGTGAGTGCATTTCCCCACTTCAACAAAAGGTCAACCATCCCTCTCCCAGGGAATTTGTTTCCAGCAAGTTTTTCAAAGGCTACTCCAAAAGGACCACTTTGTTCAAATACATCCAATGGATCAGCATCATAAAAAATGGGCACAACCTTTTGCCCATAATCATGGTGGCAATCCATGATCTTCACCAACTCATCAAGACACCGAGCAGATTCAGTGTAGGTTTTGGAGAAAACAACCAAAGCTATTTGAGACCCTTCTATTGCTTGCGTTAGTTCTTTTTCCACCTCCTTTCGCTTGCGAAGCCCCTCATCTTCATCCATGAAAGTGTTGACTCGCGCATTTGAGAGGGCACTGTAGAGTTGAGAAACGAAGCTGCTGCAGCCATTGCCATGGCCCTCTCTGAAGTTGATGAACACATCGTATACCCATTGAGGATTCGAGATGAAGAAGAATTCATTGATTGATCAAAGAATTCAATCCATCGAAGTTTCGAAAATGAAGATGAAGAAAACATTGTTTGAGTATTGATTTGATGAAAGAAATTAAGGTCAACGCTATGAAGAACACACAGAAATGTGAATACCGCTCTCACTCTTCCTTCAATCGCTGGTGCTGCTTGCAAGCAAAGTGCGTGACAAGTAGGAACCCACTCAGCATCTTTGCTCGCTGTCATCATTTTTTTTAGAGTTTTCACAAAAATTAAAAACAAATTATCATATCACGATAGTTGCTAAACAATTTATTATAGTAATAAAATAAACGGTGTAAGGAAAAACAGTAAAATTCACATTTAACACGTGTCACTTGAGGAAGATTTGATACGATAGAGAGGGTGACTCTAGTATGACAGTGATGGCCTATTTTTTCTACTGAAAAGGTTTCACTCATTCAAGTATTAACACGTGTCATTTAAAATATGTTGCTCTTTTGTTATCGTCGCTATTTTGAGAGATTTTGTCATTTGTCTTTATTTTAGTCATGCCTCTTCACTATGTATAAGTATCAACTATAGTTTTGCCCAGTTTAGAGCGGGTGTTAAAGTTTATATATATATATATATATATATATATATATATATATATATATATATATATATATATATATATATATATATATATATATCACTTTCTTTTACTTTTTTTTTCTGCAATTTTAAGTTTTTTTTTTGTTACTAAATTTTATTTGAGTTATTTTTGTAACTGATTTTTAGTTAAATTTATTTTGATTATAATTTATTAGATATATTAGAAAGCAATGATAATTTGATCAGGGTGAAATTTATGACAGTAATGAAAATGTAACTTTTACTTAATAATTTAATCAAGAAGAATTAGTACTCTAATTTTCCTTATGGTTTGCAACAACAAGATTAATTAATATGTATATGAGTGATATACATTTAACTTCAATGAATTGCATATATTATTTAATAGACTAAGCCTTTATTTTAGTTTTTGAGAGAGTTTGTATTTATCATTTTAGTCTTATCAAAATTTGAAAATGTTACTTTAATTTTAACTTTTATTTCTGTTGTTCATTATAGTCTCTAAATGCATAATTTGTTAACAAATAGTAACAAAGAACTGACATGTCACGTTAAGTGTTATATTAGAAATAGTTGTAAACAACGACTTCGTTTTGAAGAGTTTTTTTCCCTCTTTCTTTCTATTGTTAGGGCTTCTTCCTTTCTTCTACTATTGGGATTTTTCCCTTCCATTGTTAAGATTTTTTCTTTTCTTCCATTGAGTAATACACCAACTAAAATAAAAAACACAAACATGCATTAGCCACTCACAACTGCTCTCATTTGGTTCAATCCTTTCTTCCAAGAAACCATAAAGTACCCATTGTTCTTATAAGCTCATGACAAACATTGAAGGAGTAAAATAACTAAAAATTAGTAACCAATAAAGTCATTTGAAAACAAAAATAGAAAGAACAAAGTATTAACTCTTAGAAGGTAAAAGAGGTAGACGTAGAGAAAGTAACTTAACATCCATTACTCTAATAGTAAATTCATGAAAAAAACAAGAAGGCCAACATTTTAATACTCTAGACTCCCATATGTCACCCAAAGCAGTTAATTAAACTATGCATGTCCACAATAATACCGATGTAGTTGTAATGATCATCCACAACTTTATTCTAGACCTTGATAACAGATTCTAATCCACTCATGCCTACCTTATGAACCTTACTCTTCCACCCTAAAGGTAGATTCCACCCAAGAAAACTCCCCTTTCTCCAAAGGGTATCTCCAAAATTTGAGCTTGCCCAAATAAGTGCTAGATCAAACCTATCAGTGACTGAGAAAACTACCATTTGTCAATGTTGACAACATAAAACACCCAATGCAGTTTGCCAATGCCGACTCAAAAACGGAATTGGATGATTAAATCGAAAAGGGTCTTCTGCTGCTGGTGAGTGATGCAAAATTATATGTTGGGCACTTTCAAATTTTCTTAGAACGATGTCATTTTTGATAATTGAGACCAATTTGCCACGTTCACTTTTCTAATCCTTTAAAATAACATCATTTCTACTAACTGGGCTTTTAATGTGTTATATTAATTTTTTTGTTACTGTTTGTTAACGGAACATGAATTATTAGTAAATATAGTGGTTGACATATCTTAATTGAACTTTATTATTTTTAATATCTTTAATTTAATTTAACTTTGATTATTTTAATTGTACTTAATTAATTTATTATATTTGCAAAGGTACAATAAATCAAGAACTGTTGGGCACACAGAAAAGGCATGAAAGACAGAAACAAAATTTAATTATTCTTGTGTTTAGTAATTGAGTTGAGTCTTATAATGTTATCTTGATAGCTGCATCATATGTAGTAGTTTGCACTTAAATCAATATATAAAATTGAGACTACTGATTATGTCATTCACAATGTATTAATGTCTTTAATTTCTGCAAACTAATTAAATATATTGATAGAACTTTTCTACGTGAAATCATTGAGGAACACTTCTAATTGCAATCCCTAAACCTAGTAATCCTCAAACCTCAAACCCTCTGCGGTAGAGGATTACCCAAAGCCCAGAGGATTCCGTTGATGAAATCTCAACGGCGTCGGCGAGGCGACACGTGGGTGGTGACGGTGTTCGTAATAATTCACATTGGTGTTTTCATAGCAACGATGCTCGTCAACGACTGCTGGAGTAATTCTCACGGCAATTGCGTTCTCCGATTCCTCGGAAGCTTTGAGAAATAGTCACTTCTTTGCCTCGGCAGGGATGAATGAGGGATAGAGGATAGGCTCTAGGGACTTTTCTTTAATAATTAAAATATATTCATATACTTATTTGTGTTAAAATAAATTCGTGATTAAATCTTAATTTTTTAATAAATTTAAAAATCAAATTTAATTTTTTTATAAAACTATTACAAAAATACTATTTTTATAAAAATAAAAAATATACTTAAACTTGACGCTTAATAATTTTATAATTTTTTAAAAATAATATTATAATTACAAACTACAACACTCACTAAATTTCACCCTGTCCTAAAATTTCATATTTCAGGGTATTATAAAATATAAAATTTTTAAATAAAATTAATACTAGTAAATCTAATATAATAACACAAATTTTAATATAATGTTGTTTCACGATAAGCTAAATTTATCTTCAATTAACACAATATTAATATTATTTTATTAATTAGTGTATAGATATAATACACTTAATTAATATATATTAATATTTTTTCTATAATTTTTGTTACTAATATAATATAATGTTTAAAAAATACTTTTTCAAGATTAAAATCTCAAGCTAGAACAGCATTAAAAGTTATTTTACTAATTATTATACTTAACATAATATTGCTATTAAGTTTTATAATTTTATAATTTTTTTATAATATATAATTACAAACTATAACAATCACTTAAACATTCTATTCTAAAACTTCATCTTTAAACATAATATGGCATACAAAATTTTAAATTTAATCGATTACTAGTAAATCTAACATAATAACACAATTTTTAATATAATATTGTTTCATTATTTCGCTAAACTAGTTTTTTTAATGAACACAACATTAATATTATTCTACTAATTATTATATAAATATAATATGCTCAATTAATTTATAGTAATATTTTTTCTATAATTTGGTATGTTACTAAATATAATATAGTATTTAAATAAATATATTTTCAATATTATAATTACAAACTATAATAATATTAAAATTTATTTTACGAATTATTATACTTAATATAATATATTAACTTATTTTTTATTATTTATTTTTATACTAAATTTATTATGTTATTAAATTAAATATACTTGTTAACTTATTTAAAATTTTATTTTGCTATGACATAAAAAATATTAAGCTTAGTTATATTTTTTATCTCTATAAATATGGATCATTTTGTAATAGATTATCATAAAAAAATTTTGTTAGAATTTAATATTTAAAAATTTTGAAAGTTAAAATTTAATTTTTATCATCAATTTCTTTATGTTAAATGTTAAACTAGCTAATGGAATGTCAATTCAATACTATACTTATCACGAAGTAATATGCTATGTAATATAATTTTTTATTATTTAAAATTACATAATTACAAACAAGTGCCGGACACATATTTTGATACACACCTCTCCCCTTCCTTTTCTCCTTCTCCACACACCCCTCTCCCCCCTCCCCTCCCCTTCCCCCGGGTATGTGAGGTACTCTGAAAATTACTTAACCAATATAGAAGAGAAACAAAAATAATAGGCTCACGTGTGATTATAAGTAAGTAGATAATTATAATAATAGCAGCAACAGTACCTTTGCATTTATCGAAGACCAAAAAGTACGAGCTTAATACTCTGAACAAAATATGCTATTTCACCAAAAAATGCTCTCGTTCCTTGCCCACCAAATAGCACATAGTTTAGTATCCGAAGCAACTAGTTAAATTGCTGTGATTTCCTTCTTGCAAATTTGAAGATAAAAGAATCTTAGGATTCCACTTTTAACCAACTCCGATTATGATGAGATTCTAGTATATGCAACCTTTCAAGCTAAAGCTAGAGCACTCTTTTCACATGTGCACTTGACGTGTGATGCTGTGGGTGTGGAAAAGAGAAGGAGGGGTGTGCAGTGTTAGGAATAAGAATGGATTACCGAGCTAAGCCTAAGATTAAATGAGTCTATTCTATTACACAAAATTAAAGTTTAGGTTCTATTCTACTACACAAAATTAAAGTTTAGGTTTAGGCCTAAGCCAAATTTTTAGGCTTAATATGATCTTTTTAAAAGTATGATGTAATGTTCAAAATTTTAAATATCTGTTTTATACTATTAATTAATTTTCTCGATTAATTTACATGAATAAGGTTAATAAAAGATTAATTAAATATTTATTAGAATCCAAATCTATGTTGATTAGGTAGATTAGAATTAAAAATTTATAGTAAATTTTTCTCTTAGGAGAGAAACTAGTATAGTTTCAGTAGTTTAAATTACTAGAATAAAATAATATTATTTGTTCTAGATCCAACGGTAGGAAAGCCATCCATCACACCTTGATCCAATGGCTCATAATTAATCTTGTGGCTCATTTGAGACCACAAGATTTATGAACCAATCAAAATTTGCTAAGTAACTCTATTTATCATGGCCACTTGAATATTTTGCTTTCCCTCATCTCTTTATAAATTTATCACTTCTCTCCCTCATTCTCTTCTCCATCTTTCTCCTTTTCTTACCTCCATAAACTTTTCTCTCAAGTTCACTTACACTTGCAAATTAGAAATATTTTTAGATTCAAATTGGTGCTCAAAGGAGGTAGGTTCTATCTTTGTTGTTATGCTTAGGTGGATATGTGTGGCTGTCTAGCTTATATTTTAAATCTCTTAATCCATGATTTATGTGGTGTTTGTATGATGTATAGCTGGATTAATGGTGGGTTGGGTGAGTTTTAAGGTAGACCAAGTATAAAAACAAAGAAAACAGTAAGTTTGAAAACAGAATTTTCTAGGATTTCTGTATAAATATACTATGTCGACCAATTATTTAACCGTTTAAATATTATGAAAATATTTTTAGCTAAATATTATGAAAATATTTTTACCTTAAACTAGACATACATAGCTTTCTATAAATATAAATTACTAAGCAATTGGATTAGTATAGAATTAGTTATGAATTTTTGAAGTTTGCCCTAAGTCTCAGATTTTGATTTTGGGTAGGTAAGCTTGCGTAAGACATAACTCGTCCCACATAACTTAGATTGAGGTGAAACAAAATTTGTTAAAAAGATAAGATCTATTAGTTTATACCATAAAAATTTCAGAGTCCAACTCAATTTGAGAAGTTCTCAAAATTTTTCTGAAGTTATCCCAAGTGCTGTTGAGTCAGAAATAGAGCAACCTATAATAACCAATTTTAGAACCTTATAACTTGAGTTCTATTTAACCAAATGAAATGAAGCTTTTTAGATATTAAAATTTCATCCCTTAACTTTAAAATGACATGGATTTAGTAGTCATACACTTGGAATTCTGATTTTGGTGGATTTTAACATTTTTGAGTGCTGTTCTGGCTAATCACAGGACAGGTCATAGTAGAAAGCAAAAATCTTGAGCAGTAGTTGTCAAAACTGAATGGGACCAATTAGATTAGAAAATAGACAAATAGGGCTTCAGCATATAAAAAATTCAGGTCTATTGAAGTCATATAGCAATAAACAGAGTAAAAATAAAACAAGGAAAAAATTATGCCTTTAAAGAAAGAATTATGAATTTTAAGGTTTTATTTATTTATTTAATTATTTATTTATTTGCTATGATATTTGTGAATGTCTATTTATTAGTTGGCACTATTTATGAGAAAGCAAATATGATCTGTTATGCTGCACAAATTTTGTAAGAATTATGGATAAATTGTAAAATTTCAAAGAGATATGTGAGATACAATATGTTAGTCTAAGATGATTGACAGTTATAAGAAAGTCCTATATCACTTGGGCCAGCCCCAGATAAAAAGTTAAGGAGAATAAGTCAGTGGGAGCATTGGAAAAAGTAAACCTGACAAATTGTGTATAGGAGCAAGCTCGATCCTAATAAGTAGATTATTACTTAGGAGTCTTATAGCCAAGAACTCCCAGGGGACCAAGGATAGGAACTTATATGAGAATTAAGCACATTATTATGTCATTGAAAGTATTTTTAATTAATATTAGTTCATTTCTATTTTGCTTTCAATTTCAACTTTAAGTATTATTATGTCACATGTATGATTCATGTTGAGTCTTTTGACTATTTATTTAATTACTTATATATATGTATCATAATTATTATAATCTTGTGTATTACAAATGTTAGACATAAAATTTACTTTGCGGGCCATGTTTTCAATAATCATAATTGAAAGATTTTCTTATTGGTTTAATAACCCTTTATTTAATTTAAAACCAAAACAACTGAGAATGAAAGCGTTGTCACATAGAAATACATAGTTAGCCCTACTGAAAATTTTTAGAAATTCTCACCCTACTTAGTTTCCGTTTCATTCTCAGATCTACATGATAGACACAACAACAGTGATCTACATTGAGTTCCCAGATATGCAGCTACACTATAATTTTACCTTTGACTCTCTTTATATAGTTGGATCTTGTCGTTTTAGGATTCATTTCTTTAGTAATAGGGACTTTTTCTGTACCTCTTTTTCATCCTGCATTCGACTTTGTTACTCCATATTTTGCATTTCCACTGTCCGCTACACATCCTGTGTAACACCTTAAATTTAACTTCAATAAATAAGGAATTTTACAAATTTTTGAAATAATAAAATTTCTATTTTCAATTCAAGTTTCATCAACCATTTCAAATAAAGAAAGGGGGTTACAAATTATATCAAACAGTTGCTACAAGACTTATTCAAATACAACAGTTTTCAAAATAATATCCTAAGTCCTATAGCAGTTCCATCCACCCCTTCACTGAGTCTGGTGCTGATCGTCTTGATTACTTGAAAAATGAATGTAAGGGTGAGTACTCTACACTACTAAAACACAATTAAACATAGAGTCTTACCTCCAACTCATTTCCAATATATTTATACAGATATAACACAAACAACATCATTATCCAGTACATTCCAATTTAATATCAATACATTCAAGCTATCGGCAGTATTTCACATCCATACGTATAATTCATAAACCCATGCATATGCACGCCAGCCACATTCACTGTGGCACTGTGATCACAGATTTACACCATGAATGATTGCCGATTACCCCCGCTTCACTGATACCATGTGGGCAGTCACGGGTCGCTTAGTAAAGGTAGTGGTAAGAGGTCTAGTCAGAAAGAAAGTATGTGGCCCGTGGTGCACCCGTTCCACAGTCGGTGTCACCACCACTCTTCTTTCCCCAAGGTATTCCTACCATTCTCATCTTTCACACCTTCAGTGTATCGCTGAACTATTCACAGCACATTACAACGACGCTAACACACCCATTCACATATATTCCATTCAAACATACAAGGATCATGTTTATACACGACACATAGCCCACATTGCATTCAAATACACGGCACTAGGCTCACATTCATTTCACATTACACGACACATAGCCAATATTCATCTATATTACACGGCCTTCGAGCCCACATTGGTTCACCATATTCATTCTATCATATACATCTAGCATACAATTCACATTCATCCATTTCGAGTAAACACATACAATATTCACATCTCATGGCACACGGCCCTCATCACATTTCTCAACAAATTCCTATCTTCTAACTCAGTTACATCATAGTATTTAACAATTAACCGCAAATCACATATAATAGAGCAGGATAAAGTCCTCTCTTATCTTGGATTGAAGACCCACCACGGACATGCTCCTTACACAGATTTTGGCCTAAAACACATTGAAGAACTCCATGAGAATCCTGATAACCACGTCGTAATGGTATTAAACAAGTTAGATTTTCTCAACAATTTTGCAATACAAGGAGCAAACCTAGTTTATCTCACAAGGACATAAAATGCATTCTGCTTTTGGTTCCATCATACAGTTTACAGTTAGCTTGGGGAAGGATTTGTTTTGAATTCAATTGTAAACAACAGAAGAAGAATAAAGAACAATTCGAATGAAATATGAACTTCAACCAATTCAAGATCTCAATCCCTACAATGCAATTCTCATTGTTCACACGAATACAATTCCAACGAAATTCCAATCAACGATAATTCAATCCAACATTAATACTCTGAAATCTAAATCTAGATTATGAATTCCATCAAAACAAGAATCGCAATCGCAAATCCAATACTCTAACGAAATTCAGAACAATTGATTGATTGATTGAATTAGGTGAATTCAATTATTTCAAATCTGAAATTAACTCATTCTCTATTTAGGATGCAAACAAAAATTCAATATCATGAAAAGCGTAATTAACCTAATCAGAAAAGAGAGAAAAAGGAAGAAATTTGATAGAACCTAATCTGGAACTCGAATGCAATGTAGTTCTTGAAACCTTGAACCAATTGATGAATTAGCCTTACTTCATAATTATGTTTGCTTGGCCAATCACAGGAGAGGAAGAGGAAGAGAAAGAGAGAAGAAGATGAGAAGATAAAAATACGAAAATAAAGGAGAGGAGAAGAGAGAATTTAGTATTGAGACTTTTTGAATTCTGAAAAAATTTGAGGGAAAAGACTTTCTACATGAAGTCATAACCTCTATTTAAAGACAAAATAATTGGGCTTAATTAAGGCCCAACTCCCTAATAAGGTTCCTAAACACCTAACTAAGCAATGTCAACAATACAATCAAATTTTGAAAATGTCATTGCAGGGCCGCAACATTGTGATGCATTTTTGGGCCTGAAGATGCTTGAAATGGGCTTTTCTCCCAACAGAGAAGTTGTAGATCTCTCTCCTATCTTTCTAGGAACACCAATTTTGTTCAATTCCAAGTAGTGTAGCTCCAGATGTGGTCTTTGCAAGAAAATGTGTCAAAACAAGAAATTATGGCAGAAATTAAGAAAGATTTAGATTTAAATCCTACATAACTTACCAACACAAATCTAAACTAATACATTAAAATAGTACACTAATGAGACTCAATTAAACCAAAAATATGGATAGAAAGATGTACTTAAATATGACTATCAAACCCCAAGAAATCGAGAAACAGAGAAATGGGAATGAGAAATAGAACCCTAGCCATTAAAACTCACCTCCAAGCATTCTCTACACGGATTCAACCTTCAATCAAGCTCCCGAACGGCTTTGGAGGCAATTAATCGGTGGAATAAGGCTTTGGAAATGAGAGGATCGAAGGGATTTCGAAAGGAGAGGGAGAAATAACTCTCCCCGAACCCTAACCCCCTTTAAATCCTTTCTAGTCGCGACACTCTCACTACAACGAGATATTCTCACTGCAGCGAGGTCCTCTCGCTGCAACGATATGCCCTCACACTGCAGCAAAAATCTCAGACGAAACTGCACTTTGGTTTTTGCAGAATCTCGCTACAGCGAGATCCTTTCGCTACAGCGAGACTGCACCTAGAAATACACCCCAAACTATCACTCTTTCGCTACAGCAGCGAGACATCTCTCGCTACAGCAAGAAGGTGACAGTTTCAGTCCTTCCTCCCAGGGCCCTCTTGCTACAGCAAGAATCCTCTCACTGCAGCGAAGACAGTCCAGTACTATACCCTGCACCTAGGCACTTAGCCTATTTTCAGCCTAACCAGTCATGCATATACATATATGTACACATTCACAACATATATCTAAAAATACACACACATATATATACATTTAGATTTATATAAATAACAATAATTAATATTACAAAATTCGGGACGTTACATCCTGCACCTGCAAATTATACAAAACCTATATCTGTTTTGCCTTTGCGGGTGATCTCTGGAGATCCGCTTGAATCTGAGAGTGACTCATCAGAAGCTACAGAGTCATTATCATCCTCCCCTGCACCTGATGACTATACTCCTGCTGGGCCTGTTATGGTCAATGGCTTTCTGTTTGAGTAGTTGGTGAAGTAGCTAACTTGTACAATATGGCCCTCTTTTGGTAGGTAGTTACTGGGCCATGATAGTAGTTGTAAGACACTAATCTTAGTTCTAAATTGTCACGTAAAGTCTTGTTAGGACTGCACTTTGATGACATAGGCCACTGATCTTTTTATATGTAGTGGTCCTTATATGTATTCCTGACTGTATGTAAATAATATGGTGTCCTATATACATATATGTATCTAGTTACCTCTCTGTAAAATGTATGAGTTAAATTAATTACTATATTTATCCAGGTTATTCCATATTCGATTTTCTTTTATTTTTATTTTTATAACACCTTGCTCCTTTATACATCTGATAATTTATTACTAAATCAATATGAAATGAATGATGACTTAAACATAAACTAAATACAGTAGGGTGTTACAAATTTGGTATCAAAACAGTTCATTCTAGCAAGGGCCAAGATTGGACTGACTAGACTCCATATATATTCTGTAACTTTTAGATATAATGCACTGGATTATGACTAAATTATAGAAGTGCATTTGTAAGCGGTGCCTGACCGTGTGAGCTATTATTTACTGGCACACTAAACTTAGTGTTGAGCCTGATCAACTCAATGACTCTTGTTTTGTGTGTTCAGAACTTAATGGCTTCGGGACGGTGAGGTATACCATAAACTGTACCTAATCAAGAGGACTAGATTGATTTTATGAACACAATGCAAGATATTGTACATGCCATGCGAGAACAAGCGGATGTAGCAACTCAAATGATGGTCCAATTGGGAAGGCAGCCTGAGGCTGGTCACGGAGGGAATCCAAATGGTCCTATAATTGATGAGAATCAAGGAAGGCTCATTGAAGACAAAGAGTTGAAGGCATTGGAAAGACTTCAAGGACTAATGACAAGAGTAAGGACAAAAAGAATAAATGGAGACTTAGAAAAGATTGTTGCTGTCTTATTTGAAAGGGAGCTCAATTTAGAGTTAGAAAATCGCAAGACAGTCAATTACATATGCTTAGAGGATTTGAACTCTAACGAGTTTTATTAAGATTTAATTATTATGTTTAGTTTATTTATTTTAATATTATTCATTACTTATTTTGAATTTTTATTTAGGAAAAAAATCTTGTTATTTTATTTAGTTTATTTGAATTTAGGCTTGTTGGTACAAAAAGCCCATTAGGATTTGCATTAGTATTAGTTTATAAGCATTAGACATATATAAGCTTTTATAGACACACTTTTACTTAATTTTGAATACAATTTGAGATTGAACACTCTTGTGAAAGCATGTGACTTTAGGTTTTTGAGTGAGCCAGTTTTCTTGATCTTATCAAGAGGCCAAGACTCTTGTGGTGATCTTTTTTAGCTTATCAATCTTGCGATTGTGGCGCCATTTTTCATCTCTATTCTATTTCTACTTTTTATTAATTTTCTTCTTATTTCAATTCTTATTTGTGCCATAATAATTTCATTTTTATTGTGTAAAATTCAATTCAAGATCGTTTAATTCTGTGACACAATTTGTGATTGTCATCAATATTGGATCTAGAGTATCTTAAATTTGCAGAATTTAGAAAAGCTAACCCACCTAACTTTAGAGGGGCCTTTGATCCTGACAAGGCGGATGAGTGGGTTAAAGCCATGGAAAAATTATTTTCTATTTTAGATTGTATAGACCGTTAGAAAGTAGCCTTTGCCACCTACATGTTGGAAGCAGACGTGGAATTTTGGTGAAATGGTGTACGACAATTATTAGAAGAATCCCAAACTAAAATTACTTGGGATGTATTTAGAGATTTGTTCTATCAAAAGTATTTTCCTACTTCTGTCCGTAATGCTAAGGAACTAGAATTTATACAACTCCATCAAGGGAACAATAGTATAACAGAGTATATCGCTAAATTTGAGGAATTGTGTAAATTCTCCACAATCTATCAAAAGAACCCCCATGAGGTTTGGAAGTTCCTGAAGTTTGAAGGTGAACTGCGAGAGGATATTCTTACCACCATAGGGCCAATGGAGATAAGAGATTTCCCTACCTTAGTTAATAAGTGTCGATTAGTGGAAGACTGTAATAAAAAGTTAGTTGCTATTAGGTCAACCAGTAATAACTTTAAGAAGGGATTGTCTACGTAAGCCCCAAGGTTTAAGCCTAACTTTCAACAACAAAGGAAGCTTCAGCCTATTGGTAGGAAAGGCAAACAACCTCAAAAGCCTTTTGGGAACTAGATCTGCAATCAGTGCGGCAAGAATGTTTGCTTTGGATGTGGCAAACCTGGCCACAAGATCTACGAATGTCCAACTAGGAATCCGCAACAAACCTCTAGACCTCAACGCCAAGGGTGAGTTTTCACAATGGATACACATGAAGTTGAGAACTCTGAGGAATTCATCACATATTTATATTATAAAATCTCAAATACCAAGCTAACAATTAAGATGTTTATTACGAAAAAAAAAACCAAAAGTGAGACTAGAATGTAGAAACTAACAAACAATTACCAAATGCAACTTTTATTTTTGGTTCATGCAGTCATGACTTTAAATAATTATATTAGGGTTAAGAAGTTAAAAACTATTTGAATTAAGATAATTAAAATAGAAATTAGGAAAGAATGAATTCTAATAATGGATTAAGACATTTTAGAAATTAGACAAAGTTCTAATTGATTTTTTTTTTACGATAAGTTTTAATTTTGGTACTCTAATTGTGATTATTATAGATTAAATACTATATTATGTTTTATATTACATATTATATATATATATAATTTTTTTGGATAATTATATTTATATTAAATTGTTATAAATAAATAAAAATTATTAAATAATATAATTATTTAATTAGATCTACCCAATAAACTCAAAAGATTTCTTTTTAAAGCTTAAGTCTGATCTCTTTATTTAAATAAGTCTTTTCAAAAGTTTAAGCTTGACTTTTTTAATAAACAGGTCGAGTCAAGTTAGACTTTAAATAGGTTAGGCTATAGACTCTCGACGAGCAGTCTAACCCATTCCCATCCTTATGTACAGTGATGATGGAGGATAGTGTGAGGTTGAGATGAGGTAGTGTTAAAAAGGGTGAGAGTGAGAGATGGAGTGGTTGGAGTTGTGAGTGGGTAGTCAGGAGGGAGAAGAGAGGGATGTGGGGTTGGGTTTGGGTAGCAGGTAGTGGGAAAAGAGATGAGAAGGGTGATGGTTGAGGTCAGGGTTGGGGTGAGTAGTGGGGAAGGAAAGGAAAGAAGTGGTGGTTGAAGTTGGAGTGAATAGCTGTAGACGTAAAGGAGAGAGATGGGGTGGGGTGAGGAGAACGAGAAAGGAAAGAAGGAAAGGGAAAGAGAGATGAGAAGAAGAGAAAGGGAAAGGGATACAAAAAGAAGAAAGATTCAGTTACAAATATATAAAATGTCAGGACTTGTTTGCAATTATATATATTAAATAATAAAAAATTATATTATGTGGCATGTCACGTAGTGTTAGGTGCCAGGTGGTAGTGCTGAGCTATCATTATGTCAATCAGCTCAACATTTAACAAAAAACTTCATAATGTTTCAGGGAATAAATGCTAACAAAAAAATTTATAAAGATCTATTACAAAATATCCATATTTATAGAGACAAAAAACATAATTAAGCCAAAATATTACTACATATTTTGTAATTTTTACTAACTTCAATAAATTTTATTAATAATTGGTGCATGAATAGCAAGATTTTTTCATTTTAAAAATAATATTTCAACTAACTTTTTATAACCAATATAAAATTTAATTACCACATTATTGATTTTTTTCTAAAATTATTATGTTATTAAATTCAATATACTTTTAAACTTATATAAAATTTAATTTTACTATAACATTTCTCTTTGTAAAAAGTATAACAATTAAACTTTATCCCACTAGATGGATCACATAACATCATTGAGTTTAGTCAAAAATTTAATTAATCAAAATGTCTCTTTTTAATAAGTTCATTTGAGTCTTTCTTGACTTTTTTTTACCAAATTAAAAGTAATCAAATCCACTCTTCTTACTAGTGTTTTTAAATGTCTTATCTACATATTGGCAACCAACTTTATAAGATTTTTAGTTATTTTTTTATTATAGATTCTTTATTATTCTACTGTTTATTATCATTTTATATTTTATCTTTTTTCTGTGTATTTGTCCATCCACTTTAATATTCTTATTTTTGCCACTACTATATAGAATAGCTTGTCATCTCAGTCGTAAAGTAAAACTTTTGTTTTAAATATATATTTCATGGTTATAAATAACTCTTAATGTATTTCTTCACTTTAACCACTTAAGTTATATTATGTGAGTAATATTTTTATTTATTTACCAATCATTTTGTATAATAGCACTTCAATTTTAACTTTCACTGCATATTTTTTATTTTATTTTATTTTGTTAAACTTACAAATACATATACTTTGTTTTACTTTTACTTAAACGAAAATACTTAGTTTCATGAATTACGTGTAAAGGAATCATAAGGCTTTAGGATGATCAGAAATGATTCTTATCTAGATTTTTATAATCATAATAAAAAAATACACTAAATCCTCAATTTAGTCTCTGAGAGAGTTTGAATCGAGCATTTTAGTCCTTGAAAAATTTAAAATTTCATGTTAATTCTTAACTTCCTTTTCTGTTATCCATTTTTGTTACTAATCTCAAACTCTGTTAAAAAAAGTAAGAAAAACCTGACTTGTCACATTAAGTGCCATATGAGAAGCCAATTTGGCAAAAACAATGTGTTTTGGAAGCCTAGTTAGTAGAAACGACGTCATTAAGGTAGTGTTAGGGTTATGCACCTCTAGTCTTCCACTGTTAGGATTCTTGGCTGTTGAAATTGGCATTAGAAAAAATTATAGCATTGAATTCTGTAAAGTTAGGGTTCATCGTCCCCAAAATAGAAAATGACTCACAAGATGATTAAGAAAAAAAAAAAAACAAATTCTTCATCTGATTCTACTTCTTTCACTATAACAAACTTCAATAACTAAATATTGCACCACCAAATACAACTTCAAAGACAAATTTGAATGAGATTCTGCGTATACACTTAGGCTTCCAAAAACGACGTTGTTTCTGTCAACTAGACTTTTAGCACTTATGTGACAAGTCAGCTTTCTGTTACTGTTTCTTAATGGAGTCTGAGATTAGAGACTAAAATGAACGATGGAAAAAGAAGTTAAAGACTACTGTGACATTTGAAATTTTTTAGGATCTAAAATGCTAGACTCAAACCCCTCAGAGACTAAAATGAGAGTTTAATTAGTCTAAATAATAAAATGAGTTTCTCCATCATGTCTATTTCTAGTCATTCTTACCCCTAAAAACATTGCAAGAAACAAAATAAATAAGGGAATCCTATGTTACGTCTGGCTGAAGCCATTACTGTGGTTCAATCTTACACATTATCATTTTCCCTACAAATCTAATAGACGCATTTTCTTTAGCTTAGGGGAAGGCCGACTTATCATGTCAATTGATTCATCATATATTAGATAGGCACTTGTCTTCTTGACAGTGAATCCATTCCCAAAAGCTACAAAAATTCCAACTTTGTCACCAGGTCCAAGGTTAGATATTATCCCCTGCCAATCCTCATTATTAAAGGAAATTGATGTGTCTCGCTTGTATATATGGTAGATGCACTTTGTGTAATTAACGATCAAGACACTAACAATACATTGAGCTGTCACATTTTCAAGGGTAGATGAATAAATAACCCTGAAAACCATTCCCTTCATGCCGCAATAACTAACTTCAGGTACCTTGAAATATACTGAATGTCCTTCACCTGAATAGGTTAACCAATAAGGACAATTGTCCCCCGGGAGTGAAAAATCAGCAGACACGCCGATAGTTAATCCCTGTATCACAAAAGAAGCTTAGTGATTTATGTAATTGTACTATTGAGATTAACAATTTTGTCCCATTATTTTGTCATTTCAAATTTGAAAGAGGAATAGTGTACTCTAAAAGGAAAAGGAAAATATAGACATGACAGCTAATTGAAACATTCAATCAATTAGAAGTACCGCAATAAATTTCAACCATAAATGAAGTATGTTTGAAAGAATGTTTTGATAGTTTCATTTTAGTCAATAGTTGTAATGTACCCATCAGCAAGATGAGGTTAAAGCACATTTATATTTTGATAATAGTTTTTTTTAATAATTAGATATGCCTTCTCTGTCTTTCAACTTTTATTTTGGTAATTGTTGAAACCAAAAGCATAATTCCACAACTTCTTGAAGTTATATTTTCCTATGAAGGGTAATGCTAGACTAACATTTAGCTTAAGATTCTAGATTCCTACTAATAGAGAGAGGAAAGGAATAACATAAATTGACAGTTTAAAATTTCAGTAGTTATAAATAATCTCTCTGGCTACCTAGTTTGGTGTGATGGAAGTTATGAAGTACCAATTATTCCAAAAGAAAAACATGTAAACCAGTAAGAAAGAAGAGAAACACAAAGATAATAAATATAGAAATTACACAATAGAAAATTTTATTTATAATTAAAACTTTATTTCACTTCATTATTACACACTAGCTCTTTATATTAGTTTATCCAATAGACACCAGAATAAATTCAATTTTCCAGAAACTATAACTATCAAGACAAAAAATGCAAATGGAAAGCTATTCCATAAAGAGAATCAAACAAAGATGGAACCTGTGATATACTCTTGACAAGAGTGTCTGTAACTATGTGGTAACTTCCCAATCCAATCAAAAGTGATCTCAAGGAAAAATCTGAAACTTGTGGTCCACATGATGTTTCCAATTTAGTAAAATTGACACCATATAGGTCATATAGAATTCTTAATTCATGACTCAGTTGAGCCTTAGAGCTGCATTGCACCCGAACACTTCGAAGTTTTGAAAGTCTGTTAAGCATTGATGCTATATGACCCACATTAATATACTGCAGATCCATGGAATCTAGAGATGATGACAAGCCCTGTGATAGATGAAATAAGGGGTTCGATGTTGGTGTTGTCCAACACCAAATGATTGAGGGAAATACATCACGTGCTAAACCTTCATATCCATACAAGGATAAATATCCAACCCTTTTTGATCTTACTGTTGAACCAGGGATATCTTTCACACAGTCTGCAATCAGTGTAGTCAAAGATTCCATCTGTGCTGTATCCTCCAACTTGTCAATGTTTGAACAACCAGAAAGGATTAGCGTTTTCAAAGATGTCAACTGATAGATCCTCCTTGGGAGATTCCAAAGGCTTGTACAGTCCTTTAAATTTATAACGAGAATATTACTTAGATCTCCAATGGATTCATGTACCATGGACAATATTGGGCAATTTTTGAGAATGAGCTTTTCAAGATTTGGCATGTTTGAAAAATCAGGGGTGTGTGTCAAGTACAACGAATGACTAAGATTGAGAATTTTTAGCCTCTCCATCAACTGCAAGAGAAAATTTTCAGGAGAAAAATTAAAGAAAATGGGGCAAACAACTACTATTTCTATAAAAGAAAGTTTCATGTAACATTTACCTTAGGCTCTTTCCATAGTAGACTAATATTGCTATATTTTAAGTCAATAGCAACTACCTTTCGCTGATCAAAACTGTCAGGTAGGTGGTTTAAGGGAAATCCATGCCAATCGACCCATCTCAGGTGTTGGGGAAGATACTTATCATCTCCAAAAAGTTGTACATGATTCAGTTTCAAAAGTCTTAAACTCACCCTTTTCTCAAATGCTTTGGTATTGAAGCAAACTTTACTCCTTTCCAATTGCAAAGCCAAGTCCTCAATAGCGTTAGTTCCCTGTGAAGAAAAAAGCAAAATTGTAGAAAATAAATAAATAAAAGGGATCCTTTGTCATTTTCTCACTAAAAGTGCTGAAGCAATGCTTGAATCTCAATAGAAAGTAAATAAGCAGAAGTTGCACACTAAGCATAGGTATACTGCACATCACAAGACAAATATTCTTAGTCATGAGCACACGACTTTTAGGAAAAAGAAAGAACAAAATGATACTGCATAAAAATAGTTTTGGGATTATGATAAGATCATGAAGCATGATCAAAAGTTTCAAAACAATGTGTACAGAAAGTTCTTACAGTATGTTTTGTCATGACAAGAAGTACATCCTCATGAAACCACAACCGACTATGGTTCTCAGCTTCCTTAGGTGAACATTCAGAAATCATTTCTCTTCCCAAGTCACGTAGCAAACCATGCATTCCCAGCTTGTTATTCTTTTTAACTTTAATGAGGTTCCTTTCCACCAGTACTGCTATTCGAATTTTAGGATAAAATTCACTGTCATTTAGTATCTCAGTGACATAGGCTCTGTCAAAGCCCATAAAGAAACAACATATGTCAAGAAATATACATTTTTCCTTATCATCTAAACCATCAAAGCTTATTCTCAATTTCTCTTGCACTTGATCATTGGGAATTCTCTCTAGTTTTAGCAATACGCTTTCCCATTCTTCTTTTGTCCTCCGATATAAGTAAGATCCAAGGACTTCAAGAGCCAGTGGTATTCCTCCACAGTAAGCAACAACTTTTCTTGAGAGTTCACTGAAGTCTTCTCTTGGAATTGCTTTTCTAAAAGCATGCCAACTGAAAAGCTCAAAGGAATCATTTTCATCCATTCCCTTTATTTTGAAGACATGGTCAACTTTAAGCAAATCAAGTAGGTGTTCATCTTTGCTTGTAACAATTAATACACTTCCTAAACCTAACCTTTCATGGCTTCCACACAGGGCTTTTAATTGCTCATACTCAGTCACATCATCCAGTACCATGAGTACCCTTTTCCCGAGAATTCCATACCTAAAAATTTTTTTCCCCAGTTCAATGCTATCAATTTTAATTTTTCTTTTAAAGACACATGAAAAAAGCTGTTCTTGTAAACGAATAAGCCCTCTATTATTGTTATTTTCACAAACTTCTTTAATATTTTCAAGGAAACTCTTACTCTCAAATTTGCGGCAAATCTTATTGTAAATGGCTTTGGCTAAGGTGGTTTTACCCAATCCATCTATTCCCAAGATCCCTACCATACAAACTTTGCTTGACTGATTGTTTATAAACCTAATCACTTCCTGCGCACGGGATTCCAATCCAACTGGAAATTTGGCAGTAGATAACCATGCGTTGTCTAGTTTTTCCAACACGTCATCAACTATTTTCTTTACTTGATCAGCTTCATCCCTTTAACAACAACAATAATTATTACTATAAAAAAGAACAAAATGAGCACGAATTACCAAAGCTTATAAAATAAAATAGGACAAATTATATGCACCCGATGCGCCACGGGTTTCTGACATTAGAAATCAGGGATAATATATGTAATTGAAAATGGTATGTAGTGTTATATTATGATATAAATTAAAAAAGTTTGTATAAGGTAAAAAAATTAGAGGAAGATTAGATGAAATTTCCTTAAATCTGAGCGGTATAAGTGTATTAACGTAGAAAGTATTGATGAAAAATACTAATACCACGCTCTTTTAAATTTATTAAAAATTACAAAATATTACATGAATTTCATTCTAAAGACAATGACATATTTATATAGTTTTTAATAAATTTCAACCCACAATTCAGAATGCATAAAAAAAAAAAAATGAGTGTGTTATTAGGTTCCTCGAGTATTGATTTACCTGCAATCCCTCATATCCCAACCGGTCAAACGTGCAGCATGGGTGAGTGCACTTCCCCACCTCAGCAAAAGATCAACCATGCCTCTCCCAGGGAATCTGTTTTCAGTAAGTTTTTCAATGGCTTCTCCAAAAGCACCACTTTGTTCAAATACATCCAATGGATCAACATCATAAAAAATGGGCACAACCGTTTTCCCATAATCATGGTGGCAATCCATGATCTTCACCAACTCATCAAGACACCGAGCAGATTCAGTGTAGGTTTTGGAGAAAACAACCAAAGCTATTCGAGACCCTTCTATTGCTTGCGTGAGTCCTTTTCCCACCTCCTTTTGCTTGCGAAGCCCCTCATTTTCATCCATGAAAGTGTGGACTCTAGCACTTGAGAGGGCACTGTAGAGTTGAGAAACGAAGCTGCTGGAGCCATTGCCATGGCCCTCTCTGGAGTTGATGAACACGTCGTAGACCCATCGAGGATTCGAAGATGAAGAAGAATTCATTGATTGATGAAAGAATTCATCCCATTGAGGATTCGTAGATGAAGAAGAATTCACTGGTTGATGAAAGAATTCAACCCATCGAGGATTCGAAGATGAAGAAAACATTGTTTGAGTACTGATTTGATGAGAGAAATTAAGGTCAACCTAAGAAGGGTAAGCAAAAATGGAAAACACACAGAATTGTGAAGACCGCTCTAACCCTCCCTTTTATCGCTGAGCAAGTAAAGTGCGGGACAAGTACGCACTCTGCATCATCACTGGCATCACTTGTTTTCTTTTTCACACACATATTATAATTAACAGTGCAAAAACAGTATCAAGAGAGTGACTCTCACAAGACACACATCACATGTTGGGAAATTGACACATGTCAAACCTCCATGGCTCACAGTCGATGCGCACAGCTTCTGTAAATAATGATACTTGTCACTGATGGGTATATTACACTTACTGAAAAGACATCATTCATGCAAATATTAACACACAAACTATAAGTAGTCTTAGCATTGTTCAGCTTTATATATATGCCCCTTTCTTTTTCCTTCTCTTTTTGAAGTTAATGTTTTTTTTTTTGTCACTAAAATTTATTTGAGCTGTTTTTTTAACTAATTTTTGGTTGTAATTATTATCATAATTATTTTAATCATATTTTTTAATTTTTTTAACATTATAAAATATTATTGTATTGGTTTGTTATTTGTTTTTATTTAGTTAAATTATTTTATTTGAATAATTGAATTGTTAATGCATTTTAATTAAATAATATTTAAAAATTAGCTAAATTATTGTAGTTAAATATTCAAGTGAATAAATTCATTGAAGAATAGAAGGTTTAATATTACTCACAACAAACTTAAGAAGAATTTTTTTAAAAATTAAAAAATTTTAAAAAATGAAATTATTTCAAGTGTAACATATAAATTTTTGATATGCTATGAAGAAAAAAAAAATATATATATATATAGCAATTTTTAAATATGTAATGGTGAAGATATTTAATGTATATGATAAATGCTCTTACAACAATTTTTAAAGACAATGCTTGACTTATATATTGACATTGATTTAGTTTGTAGTTATGCAATGATAATTTGAAGTAATATATAACCAATTTAGCAGAAAAATAACTTATAAGATTTAATTAATTGATTTTACAATTATGTAATTGTTGGATATTATAAAATTCCTTTAATTATATTTTCAAGTTGCTCTATTAAATATTTTATCAAATGATAATTGACTTGATTATAATTTACCAATTATGTTAAAAATAGGCGACAATGATTTTGATGAGAGTGAAGTTGCTAATGGCATTGAAAATGACACTGATATTAAAGGCAACTTTGATTCCATTATTAATCAACTAAAATTAGTATTTCAGTTTCTTTAAATAGTTTGCAACATGAAGATAAACTAATACATGTATAAGTGATATGTATATAACTTTAATTAATTGAATATATTATATAATATTATTGTATTAACAAGAGAAGAGCAAAGTGTATTTGGAAATGATTCTCTACATTATAAATACATTAATTAGGATCAGTATGAAGAAGAAATAAAAATTGCATAATCAAATTTAGTTTGTTCTTGAGAAATGAATAATGATTTATTTATTAGATTGTAATTTGAGCCCAAAATTGTTATTCAAATAACAGTTAATAAAGAACTATCAAATTGTTTTATGTATTTCAGTTAAAGTTGACTATTTTAGATATAAAATGTCAAAATAATGTTATTACTTGCTTATGGCAAAATAATATTATTACTTACCTGTAATAAATAAATATCGTGGTCAACATAATTGTGTGAATGTTGTAATGTTACCGTATCATAACTATTTAGGTTCAAAATTTATTTATTCATATATTTTAAATATATCTTAATTGAACTTTGTTTATTTAATATCTTTAATATATCAATTTAATTGAACTTTGTTTATTTCATGTCACTATATTATATTTGCAAAGGGATATTATACTAACTTTACTTATATTATATATTTTTTACAAATATTATTATGTTACTAAATATAATATGCTTATTAAGTTTTATGATTTTTTTTATAATAATATTATAATTACAAACTACAACAATCACTTAAATATCTTCCTATTCTGAAACTTCATATTTAGACATAGAATACCAAATTTTTAAATATAATTAATTACTAATAAATTTAACATAATAACACAATTTTAATAAAATATTATCTCACTATCCTGCTAAGCTACTTTCAATTAACACAACATTAATATTATTTTACTAATTATTATAAATATAATATACTCAATTAATTTATATTAATATTTTTTATAATTTTTATGTTATTAACTTATATTTTATTATTTATTTTTGTACTTACTAAATTAAATATACTTGTTAACTTTTTTTTTTTATATAAATAGAAGAGATTTATTAATGTGAGTACAAGGGTACTCAAAATCTGTTATATAAAAGAAAGTTAACTACAACGATTAATATATATTTTTAGAATTTTCAGCCAATTCAAATATAAAACACTCCTATTTTTTTTTATCTCATAAAGACCCACTTTTAGGATTAGAATTTAATTGACTCTATCCATTCTATCACATTAAAAATTCTAAAATTACAATCCTATTTTAACTTAGTCAAATGTTCTATATTGTAGCCATTTACACTAACATAATTAATGTCTACCTTCTCCCACATGCAAAAACCACACACAAAGACAATGTCAAGGTTGAAATATCCCTTAATAAGGAATAATCAAATCTATCTAAGAAAAAAATACGATACCAAATCTCTTTGCCCACCTCGCACTTCAAAAATATATGTGCAACTTTCTCTTCATATGCACTACATAAACAACAATCAAATGATACAAAATGGACCTTACGTATTGACAAATTCACATTAAACGAGATTGCATTCAACAACACTTAGATCACTTTGCCAAAACTTTATGTAGAGCCTATATTTCTATACTTTTTTCAAAGTAACTTATACATTTTGAAATAAAACCAACACTTGTAAATAATTATACGCTGCTTTTACCAAAAAGATCCCACTTGGATCACTTTGCTACACCCACACATCCTGTTCTTGAGTCCTTCACATGATGGAAATTATCTTGTTTAGAAGTTTACAAGATTAAAAACAAAATTAAGATGGACTAATTCTAAAATGATATATTCTTATTTGATTAAAATCAAAACAAAATTTTAATAGAAATTAATTTTAAAAGAGTATATATTTTAGTGATTAATTACTTATTTAAGCTTATTTAAAATTAACATTTTATGTAACAAGTATGACGTAAAATACTATTTACTTAATCATTTCTTGATAGTTCTTACTTTATTGGTAAGGACTATTTAAAAGAATAAATTTGTAAAACTAAATTTAACAAACAAATTATAAAGACTGATTTTTTAAAAACAAGTATATTTATAGAGATTATTTACGTATTTGAGCGTTTAAACTGTCTCAAATTCATGTAATATTTACCTTAGGTTCTTTCCGTACTAGATTAATATTGCTATATTTTAAGTCAATAGCAACTACATTTTGCTGATCAGAACTGTCAGGTAGGTGTTTTCAGGGAAATCCATGCCAATAGACCCATCTCAGGTGCTGGGGAAGATACTTATCATCTACCGCAAGTCGTACACGATTCAGTTTCAAAAGTCTTAAGAGTTTGTTTGTTTACTCTCTTTAAATAGAGTTTTTTATTTTTAAAATTACAAAATAGAAAAACTTATTTGTTAATATAAATTTTAAAAATTAATTTTTATTTTCAGTTTTTAAAACTGAAAAGCAGAATTATTATTTAGGTATTTTTGTTTTTATTTTTTTATTTTTTTAAATTGACAAAAGTTTAACTAAAAATAGTTTTAAAAACTAAATTATCAAACAAACTTTATTTTATTTTTTCCCTAAAAACAGTTTTATAAAATTGTTTTAAAATATAATTTTTAAAAATTAAAAAAATTTAATCAAACAAACCCTTAGTCTCATCACATTCTCAAATGCTTTGGTATTGAAGCAAACTTGACTACTTTCCATTTGCAAAGTGAAGAAAAAAGAAAAAATTATAGAAAAAAATTATAAAGTAAAAGGGATCCTCGTCATTTTCTTGCTAAAAATAAGCAATGTTTGAATCTCACTATAATGTAAACAAGCAATGAATGAAGTTGCACACTGCACATCACAAGACAAATATTCTGAGTCATGAACCATACGACTTTTAGTGAAAAGAAAGAACAAAATGATACTACATAAAAATAGTTTTGTGATTATGATAAGATCATAGAGCATGATCAAAAGTTTCAAAATAGCATGTACAAAATCAAATCATGCATTCTCAACTTGTTATTCTTTTTTTATTTATTAATAACAAGGTATAAGCCTTAACAAAACAAAGCTTACTCACTGCCTAGATAATTTGGAAAAGCAAATTTTCTTATCGTTCTCTCTAGGGATGTGGACAAGTAGGGAAAGGGAAAATTCTAAAATAAACTTATTTTTCAGCCTATCAAAAACTCAGTTAGCAGGTCAATTCGCACAGCAATTAGCTTTCCTAAAGACATGATAATGATTAACAATCCTAGTAGAACTTAAAAGCAAAACATTTTCCTAATAATAGGATACAATTTGTTAGTTATTTATAGAAACACAAAAATTAATTAAAAGAATGACTAGTTTAGAATCCATTTCAACTAAAACTCCTTCTAAATTGAGGTCTTTACTCAACTTAAGACCTAAAAGAAGACCCTATAACTCTGAAGTTCTTGATTTCTATGAACAGAACCATCCACATTAAACTTGAATCTACAGAAAAGAGGAGACAAACAAACAAGGATCTCTTACTTGAAAGTCTTAAAAAGAAAAGAATAAGAAGGGGTGACATCAGAAATTATATTAAAAGTATGTATATTAAGCTTAAGCAAAAAAACATTTAAATCCAAGGAATTTCTACTAAAAATCCAACCATTCCTATTTAACCAAAGAAGTCAAAGAGCAACCCCAAACTAAACATGCCAATAATTAATACTCCTTCTGCTCCTTTTTATCAAAAAACTTCTAGGCAATAGTTCAGAAGCTACGGTCCTTCTTATTATAGCTTTGATAGATTGATTTAGCACGAGTATAAAAAAAATGCATATGAGTTTACTCAAAGTATTAGAAAATTCTATATGTTTCTATTTCTATTATGATATTGAAGGCTCCCGGCCAGTAATAGTATTAGAGACAGAGACTTTGTCATAGCCAATAAAGAAACAACAAATGTCAAGAAATATACTTTTTTTCCTCATCATCTAAAACATCAAAGCTTATTCTCAATTTCTCTTGCACTTGATCATTAGGAGTTCTAACTAGTTTCAGCAATACACTTTTCCATTCTTCTTTTGTCCCCCATTATAGTAAGATCCAAGGACTTCAAGAGCCAGTGGTATTCCTCCACAGGAAGCAACTTTTCTTGAGAGTTCAATGAAGTCTTCTCTTGGACTTGATTTTCTAAAAGCATGCCAACTGAAAAGATCATGGACTCATTTTCATCCATTTCCTGCATTTTGAAGACATGGTCAACTTTTAGCAAATCAAGTAGGTGTTCATCTTGTAGTGGATATTGGGGCCCAATACGATCACAACCTGAAAATATATGTTTTAGTATTTTTAGTTCAGGTAGGTATTGATGAATATAATAGCATATGCACCTTGAGATATGATATGAGGCCAACTTGTCAATTCCACAAAGATAACATCTGCAATCTAACCTCCAAATTCTCAATGTGTGGACAACTAGAAAGGATTAGCTTTTTCAAAGATGTCAACTGATAGATCCTCCTTGGGAAATTCCAAAGGCTTGGACAGTCCTTTAAATTTATCACGAGAATATTATTTAGATCTCCAATGTATTCATGTACCACGGACAATCTTGGCCAATTTTTCAGAATGAGCTTTTCAAGATTTGGCATGTTTGAAAAATCAGGGGTGTGTGTCAAGTACAACGAATGACTGAGATTGAGAATTTTCAGCCTCTCCAACAACTGCAAGAGAAATTTTTCCAAAAGAAAAATTAAAGCAAATGGTGGAAACAACTTCTTTTTCTGTAAAGAAAGTTTTATGTAATATTTACCTTAGGCTCTTTCCCTACTAGATTAATATTGCTATATCTCAAGTCAATAGCAGCTACGTTTCGCAGATCAAAACTGTCAGGTATGTGTTTTAAGGGAAATCCATGCCAGTAGACCCATCTCAGGTGTTGTGGAAGATACTTATAATCTCCAGCAAGTTGTACCTGATTGAGTTTCAAAAGTCTTAGTCCCATCATTTTCTCAAATGGTTTGGTATTGAAGCAAACTTGATTACTTTCCAATTGCAAAGCCAAGCCCTCAATAGTGTTCGTTCACTGTGAAGAAAAAAGAAAACATTATAAAATAAATGGGATCCTTTGTCATATTCTCCCTAAAAGTAAGTAAGCAATGCTTGAATTTCACTAGAAAGTAAATAAGCAATGAATTAAGTTGCACACTAAGCATACGTATACTGCACATCACAAGACAAATATTCTGAGTCATGAACCATACGACTTTTAGGAAAAAGAAAAAACAATATGATACTGCATAAAAATAGTTTTGGGACTCTGAAAAGATCATGGAGAATGATCAAAGGTTTCAAAACAATGTGTACAGAAAGTTCTTACAGTATGTTTTGTCATGACATCAAGTACATCCTCATGAAACCACAACCGACTATGCTTCTCAGCTTCCTTAGGTGAACATTCAGAAATAATTTCTCTTCCTAAGTCACGTAGCAAACCATGCATTCTCAGCTTGTTATTCTTTTTGACTTTAACGAGGTTCCTTTCTACCAGAACTGCTATTCGAATTTTAGGATAGAATTCACTGTCATTTAGTATCTCAGTGACAAAAGCTCTGTCGTAACCAATCAAGAAACAACATATGTCAAGAAATATACTTTTTTCCTCATCATCTAAACCATCAAAGCTTATTCTCAATTTCTCTTGCACTTGATCATTAGGAATTCTCTCTAGTTTTAGCAATACACTTTCCCATTCTTCTTTTGTCCTCCGATATAAGTAAGATCCAAGGACTTCAAGAGCCAGCGGTATTCCTCCACAGTAAGCAATAACTTTTCTTGAGAGTTCATTGAAGTCTTCTCTTAGACTTGATTTTCTAAAAGCATGCCAACTGAAAAGTTCAAGGGACTCATTTTCATCCATTTCCCTCATTTTGAAGACATGGTTAACTTTTAGTAAATCAAGTAGGCGTTCATCTCTGGTTGTAACAATTAATACACTTCCTAAACCTAACCTTTCATGGCTTCCACATAGGCCCTTTAATTGCTCATACTCGGTCACATCATCGAGTACCATGAGTATCCTTTTCGCATGAATTAGATTCATCATCATGTTTAATCTCCTATGATTCTTTATTCTTCTTTTTCTTATCTTCAAGACACCTGAAAAAAGCTGTTCCGGTAAAGGAATAAGCCCTCTATTATTATTATTATTACTTTCACAAACTTCTTCAATATTTTCAAAGAAACTCTTATTCTCAAATTCGTGGGAAATCTTATTGTAAATGGCTTTGGCTAAGGTAGTTTTACCCGATCCATCCATTCCCAAGATCCCTACTATACAAGCTTTGCTTGAATGATCTTTTATAAACCTAACTACTTGCTGCACACGGGATTCCAATCCAACTGCAAATTTGGCAGTAGACAACAACGTGTTGTCTAGTTTTTCCAACACGTCATTAACAATTTTCTTCACTTGTTCAGCTTCATCCTTTAACAACAACATAATAGTCATTATAAAAAAGGGACAAAACGGGCACGAATTACCAAAGCTTATAAAATAAAATAGGGTCACCCTATACCTCACCCTTTTCTGACATTACTTTGACCTCCTCTGATTTATATAACAGCATAAGAAATCAGGAATAATATAATAATTGCTTAATTGAGAATTGTATATAGTGTTATATTACGATATAAATTTTTTTAAAAAGTTTGTATAAGTGTAATCTGTCTAACAAAATATGATTCTTCCTAAAATAAAAGAAGGAAATTGCAAATATCACGCTGTTTCAAATTCTCTATTTGTTGTTATTGATTTAAATCTGTTAAAAATTATAAAAGTTAAGTGACTTTCACTCTTGATATAACTACATATTCTAAAGAGCGTCTTATTATGATTCTCAATTATTGATTTACCTGGAATCCCTCATATCCCAGCCAATCAAACGCGCAGCATGGGTGAGTGCACTTCCCCACCTCAACAAAAGGTCAACCATCCCTCTCCCGGGGAATCTTTTTCCTGCAAGTTTTTCAAAGGCTTCTCCAAAAGCACCACTTTGTTCAAATACATCCAATGGATCAACATCGTAAAAAATGGGCACAACCTTTTGCCCATAATCATTGTGGCAATCCATGATCTTGACCAATTCATCAAGACATAGAGCAGATTCGGTGTATGTTTTGGAGAAAACAACCAAAGCTATTTGAGACCCTTCTATTGCTTGTGTCAGTTCTTTTCCCATCTCCTCTCGCTTGCGAAGCCCCTCATCTTCGTCCATGAAAGTGTTGACTCTCGCACCTGAGAGGGCACTGTAGAGTTGAGAAACGAAGCTGCTGGTGCCATTGCCATTGCCATAGCCCTCTCTGAAGTTGATGAACACGTCGTAGACCCATTGAGAATTCGAAGATGAAGAAGAATTCATTGATTGATGAGAGAATTCATCCCATTGAGGATTCGAAGATGATGAAGAAGAATACATTGATTGATTACTGATTCAATGGAAGAAATTAAGGCCAACGCTAAGAAGGGAAAGCAAAAATGGAAAACACCGAATTGTGAATAACACTCTCACTCTTCCTTTGATCGCTACGCTGCTTGCAAGCAAAGCGCGTGAGAAGTACAAACCCACTCCGCATCTTCGCTATCATCTTTTTGTTTTTTTGTGTTTTTTTTTTTTTTTTTTTTTGAGTTTTCTTTCTAAGAGTGTTGGAAACCAGTGTGGTTAATACATTATCCGTTAATTAAAGAATTAAAACTGTGAAATTTTTATTGAAAATAATGTTAATATATATTAGAAATTATGATGGATCTGCATTAAAGATATTTTTTAATATTTAACTTTTTTATATGTTTTTCGAACTTCTTTGCTTTAATTTAAAGCATAAATTAAATTAATTTTTTTATATTTTTATATAATTAAGAAAAAGATAGAAAAAAAATACGACAGTGTAAAATAAGACATTTGTGATAAAAAAAAGTTGTAAACAACACAATTTATTCAATTTAAAATTGACTTTAATTTATAATCATATAAATGATATTAATATTTATTAAAAAGTTATCTCTCTTTATTTGTATGTCACATCATTTTATTTTATTTTTATCTATTTATCATTCAAATCTATTCTTGTTAAGTTGTATAGACTCTTTCAGTAATTTTTTTATTTAAAATGTTTGCTTTATTTTGGAGCTTAATTTATAATCAATTTTGGGATGCAGTATTTCAATTTAATTAAGTGTTCATTCAATAAATAAAGAGTTTGAATTAAACCATAAAAGTTTTTGATATAATTCAAAAGAGCTTATAAGAATTATAAAATATTTTTATAAGTTATTTCAAAAGCATATTTTGTCTAAATAAGTTTTGACTTTTTTAAAAATATATCAAGTTACAAGATTAATGTTTTGACTTTTAAAAATATTAGGAATCATACAAAATGTGTTAAAAAAAAATAGATTCAAAAGAGTTAATATTTTTTGTAAAATAATAATAATCATTGACTCCAACACATTAAGTGTTAGAACTAGAAATGTTAAAAAAACAAAAGAAAAAAAAACGGGACTCATGAATGTTTGTGAGTATAATTGTAATGAATACAAGTATATTCACAAAATGAGTATTGATAGGTGTATACACATAAAATATATTTTTTCTTAAACATATTTAAAATATTATAATTTTTCATATTTTATGATGAAATAAATTTTATTTTATATCATTAATAATATTTTTAATATAGAAACATGTAATGGTATTGTATTAGCTTATTTATATTATATAATATTAGAAATAATATGTTAAAAAAGTGTTTGCTAACATTTCCATTAACATAATATCATGTTATAGATTATTATATGATTTTTAAATTCTTAAATATGTATGGATATACATCTAATTTTTATTTATATTATTGATAATTATTAAATTATAGTAATATTTTTTATTCAGATAATTTTATAAATAATTTTTTAACATATTATTTTATAATTTTATTTAAATATTAGTCAAAAAATTTTAAATTTAATATTTTTGTATTATTATATTTTATTTATTTATTTTCATAAAATTATCTTAAGAACATCACATGTTTAATAAAATATTTTTAAAGTCATAACTGAGACACAAAACTAGCAACAAAAGATAACATTAGTTAAATTTATTAACTCATCTCTTATCAAATTCTAAAAATGTTCAAAATGATTTATTTAAATAAAATTTAATGTATTAAGATAAATAAATACAATATTGTCATCATAAAAATCTTAAACAAGTAATATTTAATATTAAAAATTCATGGATGTAGAAAAATAATTTATGAACATAGTAAAAATTAATGAATATTTACAGATTTAAAATTTAATTTATCTTAATTTGATAGAATTTATTTTTAAAATAAAAAGTTTTTAAATATATTTTTATATTTAAAATATAATTTTAAATAAAATTATTTAATAAAGATGATAAACAAATATGTGTCTTTTACTAAAAAAATAAATAATATTTATTAATTACTCTATAAAAAATATATTCATTTTTTTTATAAAATTATTCTAATATTACATATTCCATAAATATTTTAAAGTCACAATAAAGATAAAACTAATCATAAAAAACAACGTTAGCTAAATTTGTTAATTTATATATTAAATTCTAAAAATTATTTATTTATATAAAATTTAATATTTTATAAAATAAATACGACACTATCATTATAAAAATCTTAGATATATGATACTTAATAGTGTGAAATTTATTGATGCAAAAAAATAACTTATGAATTTAGCAAAAATTAATAAATGTTTGTAAATTTACATTTTGTTTAATCTTAAATTGATATAATATTTTATTTTTAAAAAAATATTTTTATATTGAAAATAATATTTTATTAATTTTAAATGAAATAAATAATAAAAATGATAAACAAACACACGTGACTTTTATTAAAAATTAGCATAATATTCATTAATTACTCTCTAACTGTAACTCTAATCCATATTTTATTTATATATTAGGGTTTGTGGTTAAAGTAAGTTTACTGGGACTTAAAAAAATTGACAATTCTAACCTATCTAGAACTCAATTGGTGTTTCATAATTCAAGAGACATGTATATATCGAGGGAGAACAAGAAAAATGCATCATGTTAAGTGAGAGTATATCATGTTAAGTGAGAGTATAGTTTCTACCATTCAATTTTATCTTCAAACAACTATTACTTTTGATGGGATGTCCACTCTCTGTCAATTTCCAAAGTGTTCATCTTGCAGTGGATATTTGACTCTAATATAATCTCAATCTAGAAGTATAAGTTTTAGTAGTTGTAGTTCAGGTAGGTATTGATGAATATAATAACACATGCACCTTGAGATATGATATGAGGCACTTGTCAATTCCATAAAGGTATTCATTAGTTGATCCTTTTAGAGATTGTAATCAATTCCATAAAGATATTCATTGGTTGATCCTTATAGAGATTGTAAACCAGATTTCATCCATGGATATGCAAAAGAAGAAACTAAAAAGAAAGTATTCATAATTTTGAGCTTTTAATAATAATTGATTGGCATCATTTAGAATATGCACTTTAATAATAGTCTTTCATTGAAGAAAAAACTTACTAGACGTGGTTGTATTGTTTTAGTTATAAGGAGCTTGAAAAGGCTACCATTTGTTTCCAAAATGGACTAACTTAAGGAGATTTGTTTGGTATATCCCCATTGAGTTCAATAGTAACATTCACACATGACCTAGAGAATGTTGCTATAAAGGTGGTACACAAGGTTAGCAATGAAAAAGGAGCTATCCATCAAAGACAATTCAACACTCAAGTAAATGTTTGTAGATTAAGAGTAACAACTAATTAAGAATATATTATCGAGGTAGAAGATGTTGTTAGTTATATAGTATTTAGATATAATTAGGTATAACCATGATTAAGGCTGTGCATGAATTGGATTTACAAAAATTAATATAGATTTATTTAAATCTAATTATATGAATTGGATTTTAAATTAATTCATTTTAATTTTTTTTAAAATTGATTTAATTTGGTTTTAAAATTTGAATTTAGTTTAAAATTAGTGTTAAATATAACAAAAATATACTATAAATATTTTTTATATTATTATTAAATTATTATATTAAAAAAATTTAAACTTTATAATAACTAATATAAAATTATATTTGCATATATTTTAATTTATTAATAATATATTTTTTTATTTTATATTATATTAAACATAATTATTAAAAACAGTAGTAATTAATTTAAAAATATTTGTTATATTTTAATATTTTTAATATAATAATTAAATTTTAAAAATATTATTTTACATATTTAATTTTAATTATAAAAATTAATATTAATAAAAAATATTAGTCGTAAAATGTAGTTAGGATAAAATTTTATAAACTAATATAGTATGGAGATTTAATAATTAAAGACATAAATTAGTACCTCTGTACATATGAATTTAGATAAATTAAAAAAATCAAGTTTTAGGAAGTGGATTTAGAATACTAAACTAGTTACATAAATATAGTTAATAAAAAACCATTTAGTACTAGATTGAATCAAGTTGTCACTGCCTCCATCAAAATATAAATAAAATTAATGTAGTACTAGATTGAATCAATCTAGGTCGTCCTTTTGTGAATCATTAAATGAGTGACCAAATATTAAATATATAGTGTGTAATGTATTCAGAAAACAGGGGTGTTTGATTGTAGTTTTAAATTCTTAAACATTCAAAATAGAAATATGAAATTAAGAAAATTAATCAACGAATTAGATTGATCCATAAGTCATCCATAATTGGTTCAATTATTAGTTAGCTAAGAATTAAATACTAATTCCCTCACAGACTTGAATTAATTGGAACAAGCGTAAATTAATTCATAGATTCTTATGCAAGATTAAGCAAATTACATGAACTCTAATATATCCTTGAAATTAAGTAAAACTAAAACCTATTCAGAATTAAGCAAACTGAACTATGAATCCCTTGTTAAGAAAAGAACATGGATTGAATTAAGCAAACAACTCTTGCTCAACAATTTCAACCTATGGGTCCCTAATTCAATTTCCCTAATTTGCATGGTGAAGAATCCTAATTGGAAGTGCAAAAATGTGAAAAAAGTGCAGGGAAATGAGATCCTTGGTGCAAAGAATTGAGTGCAAGAAAGAGAGTGCAGAGAAATTTGAGATTAGGAGTGAAGTTGTTCAAATAATTAGGGAAAAGTGAACACTTATATATATATATATATAAGTGTTCACTTTTCCCTAATTATTTGAACATATATATATAAGTGTTCACTTTTCCCTAATTATTTGAACAACTTCACTCATAATCTTTTATATATATATATATATATATATATATATATATATATATATATATATATAAGTTGTAGGTATAATCACTTTCATGAATGATAATAAACACGCACAGTTGTAGTTAGTGCTGCGTGTGTTTACTATTGCTCACAATAGTAATCACTACAAGTGCGTTATTATTCAAAAATGCCTAAAAGGCTTACACATGTTTACTATGATAAGTGATAGTAATCACTTTGGCGCGCATAGTTATTATGGTAGTGATAGTAAACACTCCAAAGAGAGTTTTTTTTTTCTTCTTCTTAAGATCAGAGTGTTGCACATAATCACTTTGGGGAGTGATAGTAATTATGTGCACCTTAATCAACTTAAAAGGCTTGGGAGTGGTTACTATAACTACTAAAAGTGTTCACCAGAGAGAATAAAAATCCGTACCTGACCTGAGAGTGATTACTATGACCATTGAAAGTGCTCACTTCAGAAAGCAAAGATACATACCTAGATTGAGAGTAGCTACTATTGTAATTGAAAGTGATTACCTTCATGACAAACTCTTATATTCCCCCACCAAAGTGGTTACCTTAAGCTCTCAAAGTTTTCATCCTTCTACTGCACTTGCTCTTCTCTTGATTTTAAGCAAAATTGGATCCAAAATTTATGTTCTCCCTCTGCAAAATTCAAAATTATGTATAAACACATGTCAAGTATCAAAATTAAATGCAGATTAGAGTGTTTATGCAGCAAAATTCATGAAACAACAAAACTCAAATGCAAGACCAATGCTAAATGTAGAAAACTAATAAAAAAACTTTAAGAAAATTGTAAGTTGCCACTCACATAATGCTCTTTTAACATCACTAACTTGATGCCTTATGATCTTTAGTTCTAAGAGACACTTTTGATGGTAACGATTTCAACCCTATCTTTAGATATTCCACCTTTTTTTCAAAAATTTGCAGCACTTCATTTAATTGAGAACTTGTAAGAAATAATTGTGGAGGAATTTTTAGCTGCTTCATAAACTCAATAAGCTTCTCTTCATGCTCTTTTACTGATATTTTTGTTCAAGCAAGACCATTTTCGTTTAAGCGAAAACATAGCAGAAAGCTACCCATTTCTGTCTCAAGTTTTTGCTTGAGTGAGAAATTTTTCATTTGAGTGAAAATACAATTGAGAAGATCTTATCCATTCTCGCTTAAGCCAAAAAAATTTGTTTAACCTAAAAGAAATATTCTCCTGGGTCAAAAAGAATTTGCATAATCAAATTTAATTTGAGTTAAAAATATTATTTAAACAACAGTTAAAAATTATTTAATAGAGATCCTTCAATTATTTTATGTATTTCAATTTAAATTTGACTATTTTAGATATAAAATGTCAAAATAATGTTGTTACTTGCTTGTGGCAAGTAAGGGCACAACTCTCCAAAACGAACATGTTAGTTATTAGTAAATATGGTAGTCAATATAATTGTGTGAGTGTTGTGATTTCACTGTATCATAACAATTTGATTCAAAATTTATTTTTACATACATTTTAAGTATATCTTAATTTAATTATGTTTATTTAGTATCTTTAATATATTAATTTAATTGAACTTTGATTATTTCATGTTACTATATTGATTTATTATATTTGCAAAGGAATAATAAGCCAAAGAATAATGGATCACTGTTAGATTAATATAAGAAAGGATTGTTAGTCTATATAATTATTAAGTATCAGCACAAAAAGGATGAAAAAACAAAAATAAAAAACAATTGTTCATATGTTTAGTAATTAGAGCAAATCTTATGTAATGTTTGCAAGATAGCTGCATCATACATAGCAGTATGCACTTGGATCAATATACATATTGATGGGACTTTTTTATATAGAAATTATTAAGAAACACCCCTAATTGCAACAACTTAATAGTAATAAATACCTCTAATTTCTTTCCATTGCATTTATTATTGTTGAAAGAGAGATATTATTTATTTTATCATGATTCTTAACTTTAATTTGACAATATGTTAGCAAACTTAGAATCTATTTCATATCAAATAAACATAAAAATCTAAAATATATTCTTACAAATCCTCAGTTGACATGACAATCTCTTCATACTTATCATCTTTATTACATATGTTACATTATTAGTATTTTTAATTAAAAAATTAAAAATTAAAGGTCAAAGTAACAACTTTTAAAATTAAGTAAGTACACATGTATTTACTATTTTTAGATTTAAATTATTTATAATAACAGTTATTTTAATTTTTTATTTTCACTCTTTTGTAAGCTATATCCGTCTAAGTTTGTGTTTGCAATAAATTTACAAAAACTATGAGAATAGCTTTGACATTGAAAGTTAGATTGATAACATTTTAAAAGATAAGTGAAGTTTAACCCATGATAAACATAACCGTAAATACAGACACATTATTATAAACTTGTTAGAGATAATTAACAAAATTTTGATAGTAGGTTAGTTAAATATTTTATTCACTGATTGGTCTAGCATATTTCTAATATAATAATTACTTTAATTCCTACTATACAATTTGGCTTAGGACAAACATATCATAAATACAGTAGTTACATTACCACAAATTTATCAAGAGACCGATGATAAAATTTTAAATGGAACACAAAATTTTGTAGGCATATAATAGGTTAGTTAAATATTTTGTAAGCATATTTCTGATATAACAATTACTTAAATTCATACTATACATTTCTAAATATATATACTAACTTAATTTCTATTACATCATAAATAAATTACTAATTATTATACTTAATATAATATACTAACTTAGTTTATATTGTATATTTATTTACAAATATTATAATGCAACTAAATATAATATGCTTGTTGAGTTTTATAAACTATTTTAAGATAATATTATAATTACAAACTGCAACAATTACTCAAATTTCATTATATTCTAAAACTTCATATTTGAACATATTATAAAATATAAAATTTTTAAATATAATTAATTACTGATAAATCTAATATAATAACACAAATTTTAATATAATATTGTCTCATGGTAAGTTAAATTATTTTTAATCAACACAATAATAATATTATTTCACCAATTATTATATAAATATAATATACTCAAAAATTTATATTAAGTAAAACTAAAACCTATTCAGAATTAAGCAAGTTGAACTATGAATCCCTTGTTAAGAAAAGAACATGGATTGAATTAAGCAAACAACTCTTGCTCAACAATTTCAACCTATGGGTCCCTAATTCAATTTCCCTAATTTGCATGGTGAAGAATCCTAATTCACAAAGTGAAAGTGTGAGTAATTACCTAATTGGAAGTGCAAAAATGTGAAAAAGTGCAGGGAAATGAGATCCTTGGTGCAAAGAATTGAGTATGAGAAAGAGAGTGCAGAGAAATTTGAGATTAGGAGTGAAGTTGTTCAAATAATTAGGGAAAAGTGAACACTTATATATATATATATATATATATATATATATATATATATATATATATATATATATATATATAAGTTGTGGGCATAATCACTTTCATGAATGATAATAAACACGCGCACCATAATTTGGTAAGTTAGTGATGCGCGTGTTTACTATTGCTCACAATAATAATCACTACAGGTGCGTCATTATTCAAAAATGCCTAAAAGGCTTGTGCATGTTGACTATGGTAAGTGATAGTAATCACTTTGACGCACATGGTTATTATGGTAGTGATAGTAAACACTCCAAAAAAAGTTTTTTTTCCTTCTTAAGATCTAGGGTGTTGCACATAATCACTTTGGGGTTACGTGCACCTTAATCAACTTAAAAGGCTTAGGAGTGGTTACTATAACTACTAAAAGTGTTCACCAGAGAGAATAGAAATCCATACCTGACCTGAGAGTGGTTACTATTACCATTGAAAGTGCTCACTTCAGAAAGCAAAGATGCATAATTGAGAGTAGCTACTGTTGTAATAGAAAGTTATTACCTTCATGACAAACTCTTATATTCCCCTACCAAAGTGGTTACCTTAAGCTCTCAAAGTTTTCATCCTCCTAATGCACTTGCTCTTCTCTTGATTTTAAGCAAAAATTGGATCCAAAATTTGTGTTCTCCCTCTGCAAAATTTAGAATTATGCATAAACACATGTCAAGTATCAAAGTTAAGTGCAGATTAGAGTGTTTATGCAGCAAAATTCATGAAACAACAAAACTCAAATGCAAGACCAATGCTAAATGTAGAAAACTAATAAAAAAACTTTAAGAAAATTGTAAGTTGCCACTCACATAATACTCTTTTAACATCACTAATTTGATGCCTTATGATCTTTAGTTCTAAGAGACACTTTTGATGGTAACGGTCTCAACCCTATCTTTAGATATTCTACCTTTTTTTTCAAAAATTTGCAGCACTTCATTTAATTGAGAACTTGTAAAAAATAATTGTGGAGGAATTTTCAGCTGCTTCATAAACTCAATAAGCTTCTCTTCATGCTTTAATATTTTTGCTCAAGCGAGACCATTTTCATTTGAACGAAAACATGGCAGAGAGCTACCCATTTTTGTCTCAAGTTTTTGCTTGAGTGAGAAATTTTTCATTTGAGTGAAAATACAATTGAGAAAATCTTATCCATTCTCGGTTGAGCCAAAAATTTTTGTTTGACCTAAAAGAAATATTCTCCTGGGCCAAAAAGAATTTGCATAATCAAATTTAATTTGTTATTAAGAAATGAATAATAATTTATATATTAGATTGTAATTTAAGTTAAAAATGTTATTTAAATAACAATTAAAAATTATTTAATAGAGATCCTTCAATTATTTTATGTATTTCAATTTAAATTTGACTATTTTAGATATAAAATGTCAAAATAATGTTGTTACTTGCTTGTGGCAAGTAAGGGCACAACTCTCCAAAACGAATATGTTAGTTATTAGTAAATATGGTAGTCAATATAATTGTGAGTGTTGTGATTTCACTGTATCATAACAGTTTGATTCAAAATTTATTTTTACATACATTTTAAGTATTTCTTAATTGAATTGTGTTTATTTAATATCTTTAATATATTAATTTAATTGAACTTTGATTATTTCATGTTACTATATTGATTTATTATATTTGCAAAGGAATAATAAGTCAAGGAATAATGGATCACTGTTAGATTAATATAAGAAAGGATTGTTACTCTATAGAATTATTAAGTATCAGCACAAAAAGGATGAAAAAACAAAAACAAAAAACAATTGTTCATATGTTTAATAATTAGAGCAAATCTTATGTAATGTTTCCAAGATAGCTGCATCATATCAGTATGCACTTGGATCAATATACATATTGATGGGACTTTTTTATATAAAAATTATTAAAAAACACCTCTAATTGCAACAATTCAATAGTAATAAATACCTCTAATTTCTTTTCATTACATTTGCTATTATTGAAAAAGAGATATTATTTGTTTTATCATGATTCTTAACTTTAATTTGACAATATGTTACTAGCAAACTTAGAATCTATTTCATATCAAATAAACATAAAAATCTAAAATCTATTCTTACAAATCCTCACTTGACATGACAATCTCTTCATACTTATCATCTTTATTACATATGTTACATTATTAGTATTTTTAATTAAAAATTAAAAATTAAAAGTCAAAGCAACAATTTTCAAAATTAGGTAAGTACACATGTATTTACTATTTTTAGATTTAAATTATTTATAATAACAGTTATCTTAATTTTTTATTTTCACTATTCTGTAAGCTATATTCGTCTAAGTTTGTGTTTGCAATAAAGTTACAAAAACTATGAGAATAGGTTTGACATTGAAAGTTAGATTGATAACATTTTAAAAGATAAGTGAAGTTTAACCCATAATAAACATAACCGTAAATACAGTCACATTATTATAAACTTGTTAGAGATAATTAACAAAATTTTGATAGTAGGTTAGTTAAATATTTTATTCACTGATTGGTCTAGCATATTTCTAATACAATAATTACTTTAATTCCTACTATACAATTTG
Source organism: Abrus pulchellus subsp. cantoniensis (assembly GCA_024086825.1). NCBI lineage: Eukaryota > Viridiplantae > Streptophyta > Magnoliopsida > Fabales > Fabaceae > Abrus > Abrus pulchellus. Next base: position 23,433,320 of record CM044056.1, read on the forward strand.
GCTTAGGACAAACATATCATAAATACAGTAGTTACATTACCACAAATTTGTCAAGAGACTGATGATAAAATTTTAAATGGAACACAAAATTTTGTAGGCATATAATAGGTTAGTTAAATATTTTGTAAGCATATTTCTGATATAACAATTACTTAAATTCATACTATACAATTTAATATTAAAACATAATATAACACGTTACATTTCTAAATATATATACTAACTTAATTTCTATTACAACATAAATAAATTACTAATTATTATACTTAATATAATTTACTAACTTAGTTTATATTGTATATTTATTTACAAATATTATAATGCTACTAAATATAATATGCTTATTGAGTTTTATAAACTATTTTAAGATAATATTATAATTACAAACTGCAACAATTACTCAAATTTCATTATATTCTAAAACTTCATATTTGAACATATTATAAAATATAAAATTTTTAAATATAATTAATTACTGATAAATCTAATATAATAACACAAATTTTAATATAATATTGTCTCATGGTAAGCTAAATTATTTTTAATCAACACAATAATAATATTATTTCACCAATTATTATATAAATATAATATACTCAAAAATTTATATTAATATTTTTCTATAATTTTTATGTTATTGAATATAATATAATATTTAAAAAATTTAAGATTAAAATCACAAATTATAGCAACATAAAAAATTATTTTACTAATTTATATAGTTGCTGAATACAATTGTAAGCAAATTATACTGTTGAAAAGGGATAAAAGTTGAGTAGACGCACTTACGAAAAGAACGTAATTACGTCATTTTGGCATTAAATTTATTTTTTTATTATAATTATTGTTCATAAAAGATAATTTTACTGGAGACAAAAATATATATATGTTCATAAATTTTTTTTATCTAAATTATGAATATTATTATTAAAAAATAATTTTACTTGAGTTGGAAACATGTACGTCAGGGAAGGGCTCTTTCTAGTTTCTACAACGACTTTGTACGTGTTTGATTGGATATTATTTTTAGTTTTTTATTAGTAGAATGGTCCCTGTTTTGATTAATATCTTGATAAAAAATTATAAGTTTAATTTTGATATACTATTAATATAAATTGTTTCAATATCAACTAATTAAAGCACATAATAAGTATGAATTTTAATTAATTATTATAACAGTTAATTAAATTGTTTGAATAAAATAAAAATAGATTTTTTGTTTTATAAATTTAATTCAAATACATTAACATTATCATTTAATCATTAAATCGTTATATCAGTCATTAATTTTCATAAGAATTAATTTAAAAGTATACCAACATTATATTTTATTGGTTAATAGTATAAAAATTAATATATAAAAATTAAACTCTTATTTTATTCTTCTTAATTTTATTGTTTTCATGAAATTCAAACATATATTATCTTTTTATTAAATTTTTTACATAAATAAAATAATTTAAAAATTATATTACGTAAATACCTTGCTTTAAATTTCTTTACATAATTAGAAAAAAAATTTATATAAATGTCTTGAATTGAAATATGACATAAGTCAATTTTAATTGACTTTCCTTCCACTTTTAAATGACTTTTATAGTAAAATCAATTTTTTAACCTTTAAATGCTCCTCCTTACACAAAAGTTAATTTGTGTAAAGATTTTTAAAAATTATTATAATAAACTTTATTGCAATATAAGAGTCAATTATAATAAATTTTTATTCAAAACTGAAATCAATTAAAGTAAATTTTAACATAAATTGACACGCTTATTTATTATAAATAGATAACTCCTGAATTCTCAATATCATATTCAAAACAATTTGAGATCAAATTTGAAAATCTTAGTGACAAGAAGTGACTTTCATATCCTTATATATATTAAAATATAAAATATAAAAAGAAGTGATATTTAATTAATTTTTATTAATATTTTAAAATTCTTTCTAATTTTGGTGAATAAAATACGTTAAATTTTAAAAACAATCATACACAAAATTATATATAAAAAACATAAACATAACTTTATATCATTCCATTAAAATTTTCACACTTAATTTCAAAATTTTTTACACATGACAGTCTAAATTCAAAAGCTATTTATTTATAATAAAAAAATATGTTAGTCTTTATTAAAATATATAGTATAGTCAACTTTAATTTTAAATATAAATATATTATAATTGATTTATGTATTATAATAAAGTCAATTATAATAATTTTTAAAAATCTACTATAATCAACTTTAGTTATCTCAGGTATGAATCTAAAAATCGATTAAAGTTAACTTTAGTGTAAAAAATATTTAAAATTAAGGAAAAATTAATTTTTATATAATTTTTTAAAAAATATTTAAGGAAAGTTAATTAAAGTCAATATTTATGTTGAAAATAAATCAATTTTTGTATTAGAACTATTTAAAAATTTAAAAAAAGTCAATCAAATTTAACTTTTATTATATTTTAATTCAAAACATTTCAGTAAAGAGATTTAAAACAAAGCATTTACATTATATAATTTTTAAATTATTTTATTTACGTAAAAAGTCACATTTATCTCGAGTCAAGGTCTATTTGGTGGAATTTGTATTGTACTTCTGGAAGAAAAAAAAATATTTTCTTGTCAAAGGTGGACACGTCTCCTGCATTGACTAGTCTTAAAAGGATGGTGTGTTTCTTTGTGTGGTACCGTCGTGAAACAGTATTATTGTTCAAAACTGTGACAAAAAATAATAACAAATTGATAATAAAAAGTCATATAATCAATAGTTTTATTAAGTTAAGAAATCGTAATAACATGCTTTTTAACACTATGATTTTTATTATCGAGTAAAATCTATCCTCTACTGTGTGAGATCTTAACAGAGTCACGTATTTTTCTTTTTCTAGTTTAACAATTATCTGAACGTGACGTAGGATTCAAGGTATTTTGACTCTTTTCTTCATTTTGATTAAATTAAGTACATATCCCAAACATTTTCAATCGGAGCTAAACTGTATTGATTCCCTTTAATGTCCGTTTTTGATAGTGAGAATGTAAATCAGACACGCTGTAAAGTGGTGAGGAATCAAGCTAAAATGTTTCATGTTAGAGTATCAACTTCAAAAAACGTTTAGCATTGTTAGGCAACTTCTTGTTGCTAGTAAGAACTGTGTGTGTGTTTATCTGATTGGTTTGTCTTAGGTTGACGAAGTCAACCATGTGCAAAGACTATTCAGCGTCACAAGGACATATTTATCATCAAGATCAATATATCTAACAAACGTAGGGACCAAGTTGATTCTAAACATGGCTTCTTCACCTTTGCTTCACTTTCTCCTTTGCTCACTGATTCTGCTACCCTTCAGTGCTATAGCTCAAACAAAAAGCAACATAACCATTGGTGATTCTCTTACAGCACAAACTGGCACAAACACATGGATGGTTTCCTTACCTTCTGGTGACTTTGCCTTTGGTTTTCTCCCACTTAACGACACTTCTGATGATCTTTTCTTACTTGCCATTTGGTATGCTAAGATTCCAGAGACAACCATAGTCTGGTATGCCAATGGAGACAAACCTGCACCAAAGGGCTCAAAAGTGAACCTTACTGCTGATGATGGATTGGTTCTTACCGCTCCAAACGGTGATCAGTTGTGGAATTCTGAGGGGCTCAATGTTAGAGTTTCTCATGGTGTGCTTAATGACACTGGCAACCTTGTGCTTGAGGATGCTGAATCTAACAGTGTGTGGGAGACTTTCAAGGATCGTAGAGACACCTTGTTGCCCTCTCAAACTATGGAAAAGGGTGAAAAGCTTTCTTCTAAGCTCAGGGAGAAGAATTTCAACCAGGGCAGGTTTGAGCTCTTCTTTCAAAATGATGGTAACCTTGTGATGCACTCTATAAATTTACCATCTGGGTATGCTAATGAAAACTATTATGAGACTAAAACAGCTGATTCAAATGCATCAGAAGCTGGAACTGAATTGGTGTTTGACAGATCAGGAGAGTTGTATATTTTGAGGGAGAACAATGATAAATTCAATCTGTCAGAAGGGGGTAGTAAAGTTTCTACTACTCAATTTTATCTTAGAGCAACTCTTAACTTTGATGGGGTGTTCACACTCTATCAATATCCAAAGAGTTCTTCTGGTAGTGGACGTTGGAGCCCAGTTTGGTCTCAACCAGATAATATCTGTACAGGAAACCTTGCTACTGAAGGTAGTGGTGTTTGTGGTTATAATAGCATTTGCAATTTAAAGGTTGATAAGAGGCCATTTTGTCAGTGCCCAAAATGGTACTCACTAGTTGATCCTAATGATCCCTATGGTAGCTGCAAGCCTGATTTCTTACAAGGATGTGCAGAAGATGAACTTAGTGAGAGGCAAGATCCCTATGATTTTGAGGTTTTAACAAACACTGATTGGCCTCGTTCAGATTATGTGCTTCAAAAGCCTTTTAATGAAGAACAATGCAAACAGTCTTGTATGGAAGATTGTATGTGTTCTGTTGCCATTTTCAGGTTAGGTGACAGCTGCTGGAAGAAGAAGTTGCCACTTTCAAATGGTAGAGTTGATGCCACACTAAATGATGCTAAGGCCTTCATAAAAGTGAGGAAAGACAATTCTTCCTCTGTTGTTCCTCCAATCATTGTGAGCAAGAATAGGAAAACTTTGATTTTGGTTGGTTCAGTGCTTTTTGGTACCTCAGCTTGTCTCAATCTCATATTGGTTGGAGCATTCTGCTTGAGCACTTCCTTTGTTTTTGGTTACAAGAAGAAGCTTAGAAGGGATAACAAAGGTGACACTGTTGTGGAAACCAATTTGCGTTGCTTCACTTACGAGGAGCTTGAAGAAGCAACCAATGGGTTTGACAAAGTGCTAGGAAAGGGAGCTTTTGGTATTGTTTATGAAGGAGTCGTGAACATGGGTTCCATTACTCGCGTGGCAGTGAAAAAGTTGAACAATTTTCTCTTGGACGAGGTTCAGAAGGAGTTCAAGAATGAATTGAATGTCATTGGCCTCACTCACCACAAGAACTTGGTTCGTTTACTTGGATTCTGTGAGACTGAAACAGAAAGGTTGCTAGTTTACGAGTGCATGGGAAATGGTTCTTTAGCAACTCTTCTTTTCAATAAAGAGAAACCAAGTTGGAAATTGAGGCTACAAATTGCAATTGGAATTGCTAGAGGACTTCTATATTTGCATGAAGAGTGCAGCACACAGATCATCCATTGTGACATAAAGCCTCAAAACATACTCCTTGATGATTACTATAATGCAAGGATTTCTGACTTTGGATTGGCCAAGCTTTTGAGCTTGAATCAGAGCAAAACAAACACTGCCCTAAGGGGGACAAAAGGGTATGTTGCACTTGAATGGTTTAAAAACATGCCAGTCACAGCTAAGGTAGATGTCTTTAGTTACGGGGTGGTGCTACTTGAGATTATTTCATGCAGAAAAAGTGTAGAATTAGATCCAGAAGTTGAAGAGAAAGCAATCCTAACTGAGTGGGCTTATGAGTGCTACGCAGAAGGTTCTCTCCATGCCTTGGTTGAGGGTGACAAAGAGGCATTGAATGACATGAAGAACTTGGAGAGGTTGGTAATGATTGCCCTTTGGTGTGTGCAAGAGGATCCCGGTCTTAGACCAACCATGAGAAATGTGACACAGATGCTTGAAGGTGTTGTTGAAGTCCAATTGCCACCATGCCCCTCACAAATTAGTATTCAATATTCCCTAAATTAATAATCACTTGGTGCTACATGCTAATCGTTGCTGTGTTATCTAGTTTGAACTGTAGAAGTTGTATTTATCTATTTGTAGGTGTAGTAGCCATTTGAAGCTTTATGTTCCTTCAGCATTAGTATTTGGCGTTTAAGATCAGTTGATTTTTGTACACACTAGCTTGATAATGCAGTTGTTCTATTCTGAATTTGATTATTAAGTATAAATAACGTTAATAAAATATCTAAGCAAAAGATAAGGAACAGATTATTAAATTAAATTCATGCACAAGAACCGTAGGCTATTAAATAAGAGTAATTTTAGCATAGAGGAAGCTACCTTGCACTTCTAGAAAAACCAAATTCAGCATACAAACTTTAATAGCATGTTTGGTTTAACTTCTGAAAGCACATTCTTCAACACTACTGGTGGTAACATCTGTGTTGAATCCATGGTTACAGATTACTGTGTTTGGAAACTCTTTCAAATATTTGTAAATATAAATTAACGCAAAACTTAATATAGTAACGTTAAAAATAAACTTAAATCTATAACTAATCAAACTTGAAACGTTTCAACAATGCACAAAAAACGTTGAGAATTAAAATCAATTAGTCAAATCAAGGAATCCAAAATCACAAAAAAGAGTGATAAGCCAAAAACAGATTGGCTAGTTGATGCATCATGCTAGTATATAAGTGAAAACTCTTTCAAAGGGCGAAATCTAGAAAAAAGAAAATAGAAAACCTTAAAAATAATAAAGAAATGGAAACTAAAAATTAAAATAAACTTTGGTATTTTCAAAATGAATCGGCCACAATGTATATAACTCGTATTTGAACACAATATTTTAATATCTTTATGAAACAGAAAACCCTCGAAGAAATTTTGTGATTTTTCTTTTTCATGTGGTCCCTTTAAACTATAGCAGCTCAAGAGTTTTTAGGACATAAAACAAATTTAAAAAATGAGACCTTTTTTTATTAATAAAATAAATTTTTTAAAATTATTATAATTTTATTTTAAATTTATTTTTTAAACTTTTTGTGATACAAAATTATTTATAAAATTATTGTAATTAATTTTATTTAATATTTTCATTTTAATAGATAATAAAGCTAATATGTTTAATTTTTGTTGAGACATTATTGATCTTAAATAAGTTTTTATTAATTTTAAGTTTAAAAAACTTCTTTTACCTAAAGTAACTAAAATTAGAATTATTAACATTATTCTATAACTTATATATGTATTTGAAAAAGAATTTATTCTTTTTATATAATTGAGAATGTCCATTGATTTATCATTTTTTAATTTTATTTTTTTTAAGATATTTAATTTTAAAAATAAATCTAATCCATCAATATCTAAGAAATTATCATGTTTCAAATATTTTTCAAGGTTTAGACATTTTTCTTTTAAAATTATACTATCTAGTGATTTTAAAATTATTCCTCCTCGTTATCATAAGTTTGAGAATTAAAATTATCCTCTTCATTGACTATTTCTCTATTGTTGTTTTCACCTATATCTTTATTGTTATCTTATTTATTCAAAGAGCATATGCATGTATGAAATATAAATATATAAAATAAGACTAAATTAAAACAATAAAATCTTATTGTCAAGAAAATAAACTTGACACTTACAATTTATGCACTTTCAAAAGTGACAACTTTGCAAAGAAATTATGAAATATTATTTGGTAAGTGTAGATAATGGAAGCTGAGTAGTGAAAGGAAGACTCTTGTACTAGTACCTTTGTGTTTAGAAAATGGAAAGCTTCGTACCAATGCCTATGCGTTAGAAAAATAGAAGACTTTGCTTTATTTTCCACTTGCACTATGACTATTCTTTTTTCATTCCACTATGAGGCTATTGTTAGTAAAAAAAATACAAATTGAAGCAAAATTGAACAAAAAAAAAACAAAAGAGAGTAGTTAGAGAAAGGAAAAAGAAAGAAGTAGCAACTAAAGAAGAAGTAAAAAATTATTTTTTTTTGTTATTCAATTATTTTTTTAAAAAAATAAATTAAAAAATATTTATTATCTATTAGTTAAGAGTTACGACTCATTAAATGTTATTTGTCATATTAATAAAAATTTAATAATTACTTAAAATATTTAATTAAAAATTATTTTTAATTTAATATTTTTAATTTTTTAAAAGTATATTAAACTAAAAAAAAATTGGGGCCTAAAGCTCTTGTCTTAGTTCTTGAGCTTTAAGCCGCCCCTGCCTTTAAATATCATTAAATGTTTTAGTTTATTATTTTAAATATTATATATTTTTCATCCGATCCCTTTAAATATTATTAAATGTTTCACTTTATTATTTTAAATATTATACATTTTTCATTCAATTTACATAAATATCATAATTTTTTTATTTAGTTCCTCTAAATTGAGAAACTAAATGAAAATTCAGAATATTTAAAAAGAATAAATGAAAAAAAAAAACAAATGAGATTATTTTGTAATAAAAAATTATTTTATGAGAAACTTGTTTAAGAAAAATTAAAAATAAGAGAAAGAACAAAAAAATAGTAAAATTTTGAAAAGCTAAAACTTAATTAAACCAAACACTTATAATTATTGTTCATGAACCTGATTTTTTATTTGCATGAACATGTGGTGCTTCAAATGCACCGATCTTGAAAATGCACTTTTTTCAACTCCATTGGACTTGACATCTTCTCTACTATGTTACTAATTCTTTTATGGGTAAAAGTTTATATGTTTGTCTCAACATGAAGCATATTTTCTTTAGTCTGAAATAAAAGACTACGAGGTATTCTCAAATTCAAAATTACAAATAAGATTACTATTTATTCACGGTTTATAATTACTGTTAATACGAGAGAATTTTGCATATATTGTGATTCAAATACAGTGAAATCTTACACCACTGCATCATCCCTAGGAGTTCCAACATGTAGCATTTGGGTGATTATGTTTGTTGATATTATTATATAAGGCAGAAGGTTATTTTTTTCCTCCAATAAAAAGTGCCTCTTATTTTTAATTAATACAATTGCTGGATATTGTTACATTTTTTTATCCATAATCAAAATCTTAATATTTTTTTTATCTTCCTTTTATCACGTACGGTGTAATTTGGATTAAAGATTTTCTAGTTTAGTTTAAATTTGATATTTCACCAGCTTTCTTCGTGTTAGATAAGTTGGATAACTCCCTATCTCCCCTTTTTGTTTTTAGATTATATTTTTTATATCTCTAAGAAACTTTCTTTTCTTGGTTTATATTTAATTAGCTTTGTTTTAAACAAATTAAAAGTTCAAAACCAAATAGAATAACCCCATGCATCAAAGGGTTTATGAAGCTAGTTAATAAAAGATGTCAACTGATCTCAAAACCTCAATTTTCTATTGCAACTAGTAGATAGATAAACGTAAGGGAAAATTTTACAGTTCACATAATATAAAACAACAAGGACTAGCACAATTAACCACTGCTATTCTTGCTGAAGAACTTATTGAGTTCGAGAATATCTACTACTGAATTGTGAGGGGACCGGTGGAGGTTGGACTTCAACAACACCTTCAAACATTTGTGTTACTTTTCTCATGGTGGGTCTAAGACTTGGATCCTCTTGAACACACCAAATGGCAATCATTACCAACTTCTCCATGTTCTTCTTATCATCCAATGCCTCTTTGTCATCCTTAATTAAGGCATCAAAAGCACCACTTGTGTAGCAATCACAAGCCCAATCAGTTAATATTGCTCTCTCTTCTTCTTCTGGCTCCATTTCTACATTTCTTCTACAACAAATGATCTCAAGAAGCAGTACACCATAACTATAGACATCCACTTTGGCAGTGACAGGCATATTTTTAAACCATTCAAGTGCCACATACCCCTTTGTTCCTCTTATGGCAGTGTTTGTTCTGCTTTGATTCATCTTCAAAAGCTTGGCCAATTCAAAGTCAGAAATTCTTGCATTGTGGTACTCATCAAGGAGTATGTTCTGAGGCTTTATGTCACAGTGGATAATCTGAGTGATGCACTCTTCATGCAAATATGCAAGTCCTCTAGCAATCCCAAATGCAATTTCCAACCTTAGTTTCCAACTAGGCTTCACCTTATTGAAAAGAAGACTTGCCAAAGTGCCATTGCTCATGTACTCATAAACTAGCAACCGTTCTGCTTCAGCCTCACAATATCCAATCAACCGAACCAAGTTCTTGTGATGAGTAAGACCAATGACATGTAACTCATTCTTGAATTCCTTCTCAACCTGTTGCAAAAGCAAAGTGTTCAACTTTTTCACTGCCACTAAAGTTGTTGAGCTTGTGTTTATGGCTCCTTCATAAACGACACCAAAAGATCCCCTTCCTAGTTCTTTTTGGAAACCATTGGTAGCCTCTTCAAGCTCCTTGTAACTGAAACAACGCAAATTAGTTTCAAGAGCATTGTCACTTCTTCCAATTCTTCTAAGCTTCTTCTTGTACTGAGAAATGAAGAAAAAGCTCACGCATCCAGCGCCAACAAACACGACCAAAGAGCACCCAACCAACCAAACTCAAAAGTGTTCCTACTATCCTTGTTCACATTGGCTGGTGGAATATACAAAGAGGAATTGTATTTCCTCACTTTCATGACGGCCTTTGCACCATCAAGTCCAGGATCAACTCTGCCATTTGAAAGAGGTAACTTCTTCTTCAAGCAACTATCACCTGATTTGAAAATAGCAACCGCACACATACAATCCTCCAAACATGACGCTCTACATTGTTCTTCAGTAAAAGGCTTAAGAAGCATGTAATCTGAAAGAGGCCAATCTGTATTTATCAACACCTCAAAATCATAGTCATCTACATCTTTATTCTTAATGAGCTCATCTTCCTCACATCCCTGGATGAAATCCGGCTTGCAACTACCATAAGGGTCACTCTGGCCAACTAAAGAGTACCATTTTGGGCATTGACAATTTGGCCTTCTATCATCTCTCAAAGTGCAAACACTATTAAACCCACAGACACCACTACCTTCAGAAGAAAGTCTACTAAGACAAATGTTATCTGGTTGAGACCACACAGGACTCCAACCATCACTCCCATAGAAACCCTTTGGATGTTGATAGAATGTGAACACCCCATCAAAATTAAGAGTTGCTCTAAAGTAAGATTCATTGGTAGAGGCTCCACTCCATGTTGACAAGTTGAATTTCTCATTGTTCTTCCTCAAAACATACACATAACCTGATGTTTCAAACACCAACTGAATACCGGTTCTTGATGTGTTAGACTCATCAGGACCAGTTAAAGTTTCATAATAGTTTTCATTAGCATATACAGAGGGTGAGTTTAAAGCATGAATGGAAAGAATACCATCCGTTTGAAAAAGAAGCTCAAACCTTCCCTTGGAGAAATTTGACTCTAGAAATCTAGAAGAAAGCTTCTCACCCATCTCAAGACTTTGCAAGGGCAACAAGGTGTCCCTTGGATCCTTGAAACTCTCCCACACAGCATCATTGTTTTCATCCTCAAGCACAAAGTTGCCAGTGTCGTTTAAGAAACCGCGTGCAACTTTACCATTAAGGTTCTCACTTTTCCATAATTGTTCACCATTTGGAGCAGTGATCACTAACCCATCATCAACAGTGAGCTCAACTTTTGAGCCCTTTGGTGCAGGAGTATCTCCATTGGCATACCAAACTACGGTTTTGTCTTGAATCTTAGCAAACCAAATGGAAAGCAAGTAATGGTTAGTGTCAAGTGGGAGAAAGCCAAAGGCAAAGTCACCAAGAGGTGAAACTACCCATGATGATGAATTGTTGTTAGGTGTTTCTGCAAGAAGAAAATCACCAATGGTTATGTTGCTTCTGGTTTGGGCTACATCAAAGATGTGTAGCAGAGCAGAACCATTGAGCCAAGAAGAAAGGGAAGCAAAGTGGAAGCCATGGCCAGCTAGAATAAACTTATTGGATCATACTCGTACGTTCATCAAGACTTTTGTTTATACAATCAAGCAACGAATTATGAATAGAATAACATTATTATTTATTTAAATTATAATTATAATTGTATTTTTATTTGTATTAATACACGAACACAAAATGGCACGATTATAATATTATGATTCACGAATGAATCGGTGCAATTCTATATCACAGATAGGAATAGCACAATTCAACGATTCATTGTTCTTTTATTTTCTACCTTACTTTTACCATTTTTATCAAAGATAATTTGGTAAAATACCATTTTACCAAATTATTAAAAAATCCTATATATCCAATTATATTGGGTCATTATTTAATAATTTTTTTTTTAATTTCTTTGTTTTATCCTGTTAAAACCCAAATTCAGAACGTATCCAACACGAGTCAACCAATATGACTAGCAATAACTGTTTTCACTCTGTCTACGCTGAATTGTAGTGCTTCCACCTGAAACTCAACTTTTTCTTTAGACTTTCCATGCTTGTCATTATGGATGGAAATAGACCAGAATTATCAAGCGTTTACCGTCTAATAAATTTAATTTGACTTGTTCTATTTAAATAATAAATTTAATTTAAATTTTTTTAAAATTTAATTAATTAAATAAATTAAATTTAAAATTTAAAAAAAAACTTATTAAATTTAATAAAATAACATATTTAAGACTTATAAATTTTATAATAATATATTAAATAATTTTATATAAAAATTATAATATAATATTGTATTAAATAAATTAAATTTTAAATTAAAAACTCTAATTATTTTTATTGAAGTTAAAAGAGTGTCTCTATTATATACTTTCTTTCTAAAAGAAATAATTCGCTTATTAAAATCCCTTGTATTATTGATGTTTATATGTCTACTACACATAACGTTGATCTACGTTTATATTTGTCGTATGTTTAATAATTTATTTATTTAAATTAAATATATAATTTAAAAGTAATAAATAATAATATATAATATTATTACTAATATTCAAAGTGCTATTTATGCCACAATAACAATAGATAATACATAATTAGTAAGACAATGTTCCTTATATTCTATTTTTCTTATTTTATCATTAAAATCTATCTATTTGTGGACAGTTACATAAAATTAACAATAAATTCTGTATTTTTTACCACAATTATCTCTAACTAACATTAAATTCTTTATTTTTTACAACAGTTACATACACTAAATTCCTTGTTTTCTACTTAAGTTACACAAAATTAATGCTAATTTTTTTTTATTTTTTTTAACGTTTACATAAAATTAACGTTTAATTCTTTTTATTTGATGAGAGTCACTAAAACTAAGTTAAATGTTATTTTTTAAGTATTTTGCAAATGGTATCTACCGTAAACCAACTTTAAGTGAAGCATTTCTTGTAATGAGAATAGTCGGCACGACTTTAGGTATCATGTGGTGTGCAACGGAGAATACGAGTGTTTATTATTCCTTAAAAGTTTTGTAACACATTTTAATTTATTGTTGATCTTTTTCATATAGCTATGCTTTTACTTGCTCACGAAGACCCTTTATACAAGAAGCCATTAGAGTTCATTGTTTTCTTGAGTTGTATATTATACTTTGGAATTTTATGGAAAGTTACTTGTAAGAGAATAAATAAATAATTTTAAAATAAAACTTGGAGTCTGTATATTAGAAAAGCTAAAATTGATCATATGACTTATTGATGACTTTAACTTACTGCTTAAACAAATTTAAAAATAACATTAATTTATATATTTAAACATCCATGTGATTCATTGCGACAATAATAACGCGATAATCATGATAAAACAATTGTGTGTACGAAGAATAAAAAGGTTGTGTATATTTTGAGATTCTTAAAAAATTTTAATTTTATAATATAAAAATATTACTTTTTTTTATTTTCAAATGATTATATAAAAATAATGAAAAATTATTTTTAAAATTTTTTAAATTAAAAATGAGCTCAAACCAAAAAGAATAATGTGTTAATATTCTTCAATTTTCATGTGAGCATTCCTATGTTATGGTCACCACAAATTATTAAATTTTACATCTTCCGCTGCTGTTTAATGATGGATTTTTAGTCATTAATTTTTTTAAAATTTTATTTTCTTTTAGAAAGAGTTAGTGACCATTTTTTGTCGTTTATTATATTTCAGACATATATAAAAATACATTATTATTTTCAATACTATCAATTATCGTGCTACTAAATTTAGAAACATATTTCAAAAGCAATGGATTTTGTTTTTTTTTTATATAGCTAGAACAGCATATACATAAAAAAAAAAAACATTATCCAGTTCATTTTTATTTTTACATAAAGTTTCAATCTACCCAGAAACATAGAGTTTAGTACACTGTATTCGTATTAAGATAAACAGAACAGTTACAAAATACTAGAAATATATAAACTTCAACCTGGTACTTCTTCTTGCTCGATTCTGATACCTGGATCTAGAAATTGATAAAAACATTCATATAACCATAGAAATGAGTTTTTCTAATACTATAGATAGTGAAAAAATATTAATAAAACATTGCATATAATATAAGTAATTTAAGCACTATAATTAATAAATACAAAAATGTTAACTTTATAAACAATTTTATGTAAGGCTGTTGTATTTTATTATATTAAACAAATTAAATGGATAGATTATTTTAAAATTACTTTTCACCTTACATATGCAAATATAAAATTTATTTCAAATAATTAATTATTAAAATAATTTTCTTACAACAATCCAATCGGATATATTAAATATTAAGAATTTCTCTTTTATCTTCTTATTTTTATGATTTGATATTTTAAAGACAATAAATAAAAAAAATTAAACTTTAAAAAGACAAAAAGCAAAAATGGAGAAAAAAGACTAACATACAAGTAGAGTATTGGACAAATTTTTTATAAAGATTAAATTGGAACCTTTTAAAAATAGAAAACGTAAAAGTTTTATAAGTTTTTATTTAAAAAGTATATTTAATACATTTAATAAAATACCTGTGTAATAAATATTTTTCTTCTTAAGAAAAAATTATCATTTTTAGATGAGTTGCTTAAGAACTAATACTAATAAAAATTATTTTAAATCAAGAGATCAGAAGGAATACTTGTGATATTTAATTAGGACAAAAAATATATATAAAGTGTATTCTGATAAATAGTTTAATTAAACACTTATTAAAAAAATTATAACATAAAAGTTTATAACATAATTTTGATCATAAAATTTATTAAAAAAAGAAGTTAAGACGAACATATTTTAATAAACTATACTTAAAAATTATTAAATTTAATTAAACAAATAACTTTCATAAACTTTTAAGCTCTTTCAAATAATATTCTAGAGCTTATTCATAAGCTTTATTACTCTTTAACTACGTTAATTAAAATATTCTAAGTACTAAGTAAATTTAAGGCAATTAAAGAAACTAATAATTTTACACTAACTTGATATAGTTAAATTGTCTTTTTATTAACCTCTGAATATTTTTTCCTTACAAAAAATCTTTAATTATTCTTATTGTTACTTGCTATTGTGCCTAATCTCATAATTTGTTTCGTAATTTATCGTTGATCTTTCCTTAATTTAATTTGCATTTATCTCATATAATCCATCTGGCCACTAACTTTAAAATAGGTCTGAGAGTTGCATTTGAAAGTTAAAAAAATAAATAAATTGAAAGGAGACCTTTTTATAAATATTCTCTGGCTTGATAACTCTTTTCTAAAAAAAATAATGGATTAACATAGAATTATTGTCCTAATATTCTATTTTTATCTATAAATGTTATATAATTTGCATTTTATTTTTTTTTAAGAAAATAGTCTCCTTTACATTCTCCATCAAAATTATACTCAACAAATATACACTACAATGAGTGACACTGAAATTAACTGCTTATAATTAACTAAATAAAATTAATTCATCTTCATGAAAGCATTAGTATATGTCAAATATCATTTCATAAACACATGTAAAATGCAAGCACAACATAACCTAATTCAACGTATCAAACTTAGAAGCTTTTTAGAAGCTTAATCTATCCATACTTATTTTTTCTCATATTAATTCTATAAACTAATTTTAAATATTAGAACTGGGATATGACAATTGACTAATAACTTCAAGTTATTATATTCCTACAAATAATAATCAATGGCTTCAGTATCATCTTCAAGAACTAATTTACTAGCAAAAGTCAAACTAAAGAATTAATTTGATGTTACTTTCATAAGTATCAAAACACACATCTACTAAACATGAATATAAATTCAAATGTAACAATCCAAGAATATGCAAGTCCAGTATAGTAGTATATACCTAGGTAAAAGCTGAATGTGTCTTGCATTTAACATGTCCTTTTTACTTTCAAATAAAGATCATCAAGGCCTCGGAAAAACGAATCCCTCGGAAAAACGAATCCCTCCATCTCCTAACAAAGAAGAGGATGCCAAAAACGCCCAAAAATGCAGAAGCAAATCCAATTCCCATGCCCATTTCAAACCAAGATGTAAAATCATCACCATCCTTGTCCTCCATTTTGAAGCCATAATAAGGTGTCCCTTCTTGTGTGCACTTCTTTGGAAGAGGAGCACCACAAAGTTGTGGATTGCCAATGAAACAAAATGCATCAAAACTCTGAAGTTGGGTGCCCAGAGGAATGTTTCCAATGAAATGATTGTAAGACAGGTTCAACAAACTCAAAAATGACAAATTTGACATGCTCTGTGGAACTCCACCTGAAAGTTGGTTTCTTGAAAGGTCTAGAGACTCCAAAAGCTTCATGTTTCCAATCCCACTTGGAATATTTCCCTCCAAAAAATTATGTGACAAATTTAAAGACTGCAAAGCACTGAGACTAACCAATTCTAAAGGGATTGGTCCAGAGAGGTCATTATTAGAAAGGTCAACACTGTGCACAAATTTCAAAGCATGCCAATAGTTCAATTCTCGGCCTTTCATAAACAAGGGTAAATCCTCTAGGTCTGATCTCACAGAAATTGGAACCAAAAACCAAGGATGAAAGTAAGAAGTAAACAAGCCTTCATCAACAGTGTTTGTAACCATTGTTGTAATGTTATATAAACACTTTGGTATTGGTCCTGAAAGTTTATTATTTGCAAGGTCAAGTACTAGAAGACTTGAAAGTTCACATATTTGTAATGGGATAATACCATTGAATTTATTTGATCTTAACAAGATGGCCATACTCAAGTGTGTGAACCAAGTTGGTATATTCCCTGTGAACTCATTCAACCCCAAATCAAGGTACCACAGCTTCTTGCAACTTTTGAGTGAAGTTGGTATATTTCCAAACAACCTATTATTACGAACTCGCAAGGTTTGAAGTTGAATCAACGAGCCAATAGAATCAGGAATTTTACCAAATAGATTATTGCTCCCTAAATTCACATGGATCAAAGATCGCCACTTCATCCAACAGTTTGGCAACTCTCCAGATAAAAGATTGTGTGACATGTCCAAAACAGCTAAGTGATGTTCCCTTGTCATGCTTTGACATAGGAATGGAAAAATGGGTCCTGAGAAGCTGTTGTTAAATATGTCAAAGAAGATAACTTTAGCAGACAAATGGGGCAACTTGCCATTGAAGTTATTCCATTTTAGATCAATTCGAGTGTTGTTGATCAATGTGGTAGATATGTCCCCACTGATTGAATTGTGGGACAAAAACAGATTGTCAATTTGTGCAACAAAACTCCAAAAATTTAAATCCTCATGGACATTGAATGAAAGCCCTGAACTTGAAATGTCAAGATAAGAAAGAGATCTTTGTGAATATAGCCATGAAGGAAACTTAGGACCTACATTGCAATAGCTCATGCTAATCTTTTCAAGCTGGAAAGGGGGTTGCCAGTGGGAACCCAAATCAAAAATAAAATCAGAGGAATCAAGGCTTAATGACTTCAAGTTTGAAAGGTTTGTGAAGCTAAGTTCAGATATGATGCCTGAAAAGGAGTTATACTCAATGGATAAAACCTCCAGTTTGGAAAGTTTCCAAATATCTCTTGGAAGATTACCATTCAAGTAATTAAAACTAACATCTAAAGATTTCAATGATGATAGATTTCCAAAGGTTGAAGGAATGGGACCAGACAAGGAATTGTTAGAAAGATCAAGCTGTTTTAAACACGTGTATTGACCCATCCATTTAGGAATATCTCCTTTTAGACAATTGCTTCCCAAAATTAAAGACCTCAAATGTTGAAGATTAAATAGCCATTTGGGTATCTCAGAGTGGAAAGAGTTGTTGAAAACATCAAGAACTACAAGTGAAGTAAAATTGACATACCCAGGAGAAAGATTGTCACCATTAAGGGAACAACCACTCAGCCTTAATTCCATGAGTGAAGGGAGCATAGTCATTTGTTGAAGCCAAAGTGTTTCATTCTTGAGAAATATACCACTCAGGTTTAGATATTTTAAAGATGAAAGACATGAAAGCCACCCAAGATTCTCCATATGGAGATTATAGTTCATTGACAAGTCCAAATATAGGAGATTGGAGAAATTGACAGAATGAATAGGTGGAAAATTAATATTCTTAAAGTTATTGAAGCTCAAGTCCAAGAAGCTTAGGAATTCGAGTTTGAACAATATAGAAAAGTTTATTTCACCCTCTAAACATTGAACATCACCAAGGGGACAATGAAGGTCAAGCTTTGAGACTCTACCTGTGATGTTGTCACACTGAACACCGGTCCAATTGCAACAATCTTCTTCAGTGGACCATGATGAGAGCCACTTCAAGGGGTCCTTGATGCTTTGCTTAAATACTAGAAGTGCATGTTCATCTTTCCCATTGCAGAGAACATTCATGTGTTTGTATCCCATGCATGAACTGAGAATGAGAGTGGTTGCATATAAAAACCATGGCAAAACAGCTGCCATTTTGTGAAAATTAAAAAGTTGCATGCTCAATTCTAAGGTAAAGTTGTGAATATATAATATATAGAAGTTTCGTCAACATTCAAAATGCATTCTTTTTTTCTTTTCAAAGTAAAGATATTCTATTTCGAGGAGAGCCAAATTCAAAAGGTATCCAACACAAACCAATGAATATGGGTAGCTATTAATGTTTTCACTCTATCTCTGGCGAATTATGGTGCTTCCTTTGTGAACTAAACCATTTTCATAGACTAAATAAACGAATCGAAGACAACAAACTTTTCCTGATTGTGATTTCTCAGAGGATTTTACACACTTTGAAAATAAACAAATTCAGACACTTTTTTTTCTGTGCAAGATTTTTCTTCTTCTTTATAATTGTAATAATATATGATTTCTGACTACATATATCTACCTCTACATTAATCTGAGTTTCTCATTTTTAAAACAAAATAGTTTTTAGAATTATTCTCTATTTTTTTATTATTTCACATGACTTCTTCTACATTAAATATTTAATTTTTTTAATTCAATTTAATTTTAAAATGTCTATAATTTTTCTTATTTTTAAAAATTATTTTTTATTTATTCTTATTTATTATAATAAAATATTTATCATTGTAATTGAAATTATTTTTTAATTTAGAAAATTTAGTGATATAATAATATTAATAATACAATATATCTTTTATTCTTTAATCAAAAATTTATTTTGATTAAACAATACTATTGTATTATTTTTTTTATTTGTCTACATCACATATATGCCCTACACATAACAATCTTGTTAGAGTTGATTAAGATTACTTTGAATAGTTAAATTAATTAATTTTAATATTATCTTAATAAACATAGTAGATACAAATAAAATACTCAATTGAAGATATGTAGAGCTAAAAAGATGAGTATGGTAAAGTTTGAAGAAAGCAATGCACCCCATTTCAGAATGCTATAGGACTATGAAATGTAGACACATGGTCTCGTTATGTAAGTATATTATATCTCAACAAATATTATTTCAAATACAATGTTACACTTTCATGATGCTAGATGTCAACCTCACATTACCAAATTCTTTCAACAACAATTTTCCATTCATTTGTTTAAAGTAAAAAAAAGTTTAGAATTGAATCACATCACATACAACAAAAATATTGTAACAATTAATAGAAATAAGAACCTCCAATAGTAAAACATATGTAACAAATGATGATTTCATTATTTCAAATTTTGTTAAAACATTATACACAACATTCAAACAATATAATACTATACATTATACATCTATTGAAACAATTTTAAGACTAAAAGAACTACAACAAAAGCGATTATTATGAGCAACTTCTTCACTTGACTTTTGAATGAAGCCACACTCATTCTTAATACTTCTAATTTAACCCTTTGAGTTTCCACTTTTTGATCAATCACGATTCACTTTTTCTTAATTTTTTATTCAAAAAACTTAGTTTACTTTAACAATATGGGTATAATACACTGCATGGGGACAATTCAGTAATTTAACAGAAGTGCGTATTTTCCTTTCCAAAGCGAAATTGAGAGCGTAAGGAACAGGAAACAACGAATATGGATAGTTATTGTTGAATTGGAGTGCTTCCCTTTGTCACAAGTCATAGAATTTAGAGATAACAAACTAAGCACGTCTACCATCCCTCGATTTCACTGATACTTATCCTTTATTTTTTATTTTTTATTT
The DNA here is from genome assembly GCA_024086825.1 of Abrus pulchellus subsp. cantoniensis. Classification (NCBI taxonomy): domain Eukaryota; kingdom Viridiplantae; phylum Streptophyta; class Magnoliopsida; order Fabales; family Fabaceae; genus Abrus; species Abrus pulchellus. Next base: position 23,453,611 of record CM044056.1, read on the forward strand.
TTGGAACAAAATTTATTTATTTTTCTTTTTATTTACTGTAATATGATTTGGGGTAGTATAGTTTTTTATTACATAAATTTGAGTTTCCACTTTTTAAAGATTTTCCTTTTTTATTATGTTGTGTGACTTTAGAGTATTTATTTCTTTTAATTTAATCTTTATTTCTTAATTTTAAACTTTTTATCTCTTTAAATTAGTCTTATTTAATAAAATCATATATTTATTATTAATGATAAAAATATTTATTTTAATTTATTAAATTTTAAAATAATTATAAAAAATTTTATATTTATATTTTTATTCTATATCTATATGTAAAATTACTAAATACAATTATAACAAAGTTTATGATTATTAAACTTTAAAATGTTTTGAATAACGTATAATATTGATAACAGAAACTATCAAAATGAATGTTGTTGTATGTTAAAAGTAAAAACAACAAATTATGAATTATATTTAATAAAAATTAATTGAAATTGATTACAATATTTTATGTTACTTAAGAATTTAAATTATAATTGATTCATAATTATTAAATTTGAATTATATTTAAAAAAAATTATTGAAATTGACTGTATACATTGATGGCTATACGATGTTAAGATTAGGGATGGAAATAGAATATGTTAGGCTAGGTTTTACATAAATAGATCCAGCCTATTTATTAATTTTAACCTTACTTATTATCTATTATAGGTTTTTTATTAAGTATAGTCTTTCAATAAGTCATTAAACTTCCTTATAAATACATCATTGTATTTAAATAAGTATGTAGTATTGAGACATTCAATAGAATTCTCTCTCTTATAGGATATGTAATAGAGACATTTTTTTTACTTTAATAAAAAAAATTAGGGTTTTTAATTTAAGATTTTATTATTTTAAAATTTAATTGATTTAATATATTATTATATTATAATTTTTATATAAAATTATTTAATATATTATTATAAATTTTATGAATTTTAAATAAACTATTCTAATAGGCCTAATAAATTTTTTCTTAAGCTCAAACCTAACTTATTTAATTAATTCAATTTTTTAAAAATTTTAAATTAAGTCTATTAATTAAATAAATTAGATTGAGTTAGTCTTTAAAAAGGTTAAGCTGTAAACCCTTATCGCCATAAACCTTTATCGAACGGTCTGTCCTATTTTCATCCCTAGTCAAGAACAAAAATAATAAATTGACTATGAATTGTATTTAATAAAAAATTATTAAAATTGATTATATAAGAAAATAGAAAAGTTCATCATGTTAAAAATAGAAAAAATATTAATTAAAATCATATAAAAATAACTTTGTGAAAAATGGACAAACCTCTAAAGTTACTATTTCATTAAAAATAAAATTATATCTATTATTTTAAATTTTATTCAAATTTAAATTGTATTGATTTAAGTAATTTTATTAATTAATTTAATATATTCAATATTTTAAAATGTATATTAAAAGTTAAAATATAATTAAAAAAAACTACACACTTACAAAATTATTATTTTGTATTGTATATTATTAAATTATTTTTTTATGAAAAGACAAATAAATAATAATACAAATAAAAAGATAATATTTATTATATTAATTTTTTATCTTTTGATATATCAATAAAAAGCTCTTCATCTTCACTTATATTGAAAATTTGTCGTCTCCTTTTTATGTCATTACTTTTTTTTTTCATATTTTGAACTGATTTCAATTCTCAATAGTCATTTATCTAAATAAGTATATATATTATTTAAGTTGATATCTTTTATTTTATTTTAGTAAATTATATAAAAATTATTTATTAAATAAATATAAAACTGTATTATTAAAAATATTAATATTACAAGATTTGTAATTTCTTTTTAAATTAAAAAATTTCAAAAACTTATCTAAAATTTTAGTTATGAAAAAATTAAAGAATAATATGATAATTTAAGTTTTTTAATAAATATTTTTTTATTTTAACATTTAATTAAATTTCAGAATTGTTTTGTTTGTTATATTGTAATTTTGACAATATATTATTAAAAAAATAGTTAATATTACATTTATTTCTCCGTCGTAAAAAAAAATATTTCTTTCATCGTTACAAATTTCAAATGTAAAATTTTTTATAAAGATATTAAATAGCTAATGATGAGATAATTAATTTGTTAATATAGTTATAATGCTATATGAATTAATTTTAAAATTTTAATTTTAAAATTAATTGAATTATATACTATCATTTTAATTTATATATATTATAAGTTTTATCTTGAGTTTAATGTCAAATATTCAACTAATTTAACTATATATATTTTAATTGATAAATTTATTAAAAAAATTAGTACAATAATAATTAAAAAACCTTAATACAACTATTAAAATTGTAAATAAATTTATTAAAATTTCACTTACTTGAAAATTTAACTATAAGATTATTATATAAATAAAATATATTAAATATATAACTATTTTTATATAATAATATTTTTATAGAATGATGGTAAGTTTGAAGTTATCTTTAAAATTTTAAAATATTAAATACTTCACCTATTTTTTTAAATAAAAATTAGTACTTTATTTTAAAAATCATAAAAAATAAATTTTTATAGCAAATAAATTTTTAAAACCAATAATGAAAATAATAAATAGAATAATATTATAATTTTATTGTTTTTATTTATAAAATTTATAATATAAGCAGAAAGAATTTATTTTTATTATTCTAGATTTGCAAGTTGAGAAAGAAAAGAGTTTAAACAATGTAAATATCAAAATAAAAGAAAATAACTTTAAAATAATTAATTTTTCAAATAAATTTTTAACTATATAAACACTAAATTTAACAAAAAAAATTAATATATAAATTATAAATTTATAAAATATTGTCATAATTTTTTAAATTATACAATAATTTATAACTTATATTTTTTTCTTACGTCGAAATTTAAGAAAGAAGAAAGAAATTACGTTAAAGAAAAAATAACAACAGAAAACTTACAAGATTGAATAATTTGTATTACATTATTTTTAATATTAAATGAAATTATTTTTATTTTAAATTTTTCTAATTTTTTATTTAATTTTTTAACAACTTTACTTTTTTATTTTTTTATTTTAGTTTTTTAAAAAACAGATAAATTATTAATCAATAATAATTAATATATCATAATTATGTATAATCAATTAATATGAATAACATTTTAAATTGTAAAATTTAAATTTTTAAAATAAAAAAATTACACATAATTGATATTTGATGATTCTGTTATAAGTTTTATTTGTTTTTAAATGTTAGGGTAATTATTATAAATTTAAAATTCACAAATTAAAATTAATTAATTATAATAATTAAAATAAATTAAATATTATTAAATATCATAATAATGAAATGGTAATATATTCAGAAAATAAATGAATAAAATTTATTATTAAAATCTTATAGTAAGTATTCAATTTGCATGTTGAATATTTTTATAACATAATAAATAAATAAATTATAATATTTTAAATCTAAATTTAAGTTTGAATGTTCGATTTAGAAGGAATGTTTGATTGGTTTGTCACCTTTGCAGGCTCATCTAAATATCAACGCCGACAATCCATTAAAGCAATTGAATGTTCGATTTAAAAATATTTTTATAAATTAAGAAATGGATAGAAGAGAAGAAAAAAAAAAAAGAGAAAACCAAGCTAAAATAAAATCAAAACTCAAGATATTAGTATACTAATTCAGTTTACAAAAAAATTATCAGCTTAACTATAATTTTAGTTTTTTAAGTATTTTTGAGTTAATTAAGTTGTTCTATTTTAAAATTAAACAAATTTAGTCTCTTCATTAAATTTATGATTAAAAACTCAAATTTTTATTTTTACTAAAAATATACATAAACTAAATTAATTAAATTATTTTAAATTTTCTACCCAAAACTCACCAGTCATAACATCAATTTTTTTTACATGATAACAAAAATTCTTAGTTTTTTCTCTTCACATCTCAATTTCACATCTTATACAATTATTTAAATTTTAATATAGAGCGTACAACTGTGTGAATAATCTAAATTTAAAATTAGTCAATAATCGCATTTAAAAAGTCTATTTATCTTTTGGTCTTAATTATTTAAAGAAAATTAATTATTTATATCTTTATTTCTCATAATAATCAAGTATGTTTATATAAATAATTTATTTTATTTTATCTAAATTTAATGTTTTTATATATGCATGTAGGTATGTAAGATAAAAAAAATGTCACGATAAAAATGTAAATTTATTATCCAAAAGAGTATAAAATTTAAATATCTTATGTCTTAAAGTTTTGTTACCCAAATTTACGAAACTTAAATTAAAAAATTAACCATAATTTTTTAAAATAAAAATTATGTTTTGTTACTTCAAATAACAAAAGATGAATATAAATATATATATATATATATATATATATATATATATATATATATATACACACACACACTAGCAAAACTAGGAGTACGAATCTAATTTAAATGCAAAGATTGGTGCTAGATATACAAATTGATTTGTGCTACTACTATGCATTTAATTGAGTGACTCAATAATAGGAAAGTTGCATCATGTAGAATCAAATGAACGTCATAACTAAAATCATTATAATTTTCTGCTTCAGCTATCAATCGGTGCAATCATATTTTATTTATTTTTTAATTTCATTAAAAAATTAATTAAAAAAATTAAGTTAACTATCCCAGACATAAAAATTGTTTTGATTTTATATTTTTTGATAAATTATTTATTTATATTTTGTAAGTAAAAAAAGCCAGAATAACAATATAAATATATTAATGTAATATATAATGTGTTAAAATTTAAAATTTAATTAAAATCACTTAAATTTGAATTTATCTTAAAAATTGTTTTTGCTTATGAAAAAGAAAAGGCCTTACTTCTTAACGTAGGGGTTCCACAAACGTAAGAGATGTGTTAAATCACTTTCTAGAATGCAACATTTAATACGGTATATAAAGATTTAAAATATAAAATTTAATTTAAATTGTAGTAATGGTAGTAGAAATAAATTAATTAAATGAGATACTTAACAATCAATAAAAGAAAAAGGTACTTAATTTGATGAAAAAAATAACACAAGTATTCGTAGAAAATAAAAAAGTATGAATAAACTAAATTAAAAATTTTGATCCGCATAGGCATAGAATTCCTTTGTTTTGTTGGGTGACATCGCCGAAAACCCGTTCGACATCGCCGTTACCATAATTTGATTATGTCCTTTTGTTCTTTTTTTCTTTTATCAAGGTACATGTACTCAGGGTCATCTAACCAAATATTTTAATGTACAATTGCATTTCATAGCTGTATCCTTCCACTGTAACAGTAAAAAAATTCAACTAGCTCAGCCTATTTTTAACCCATGTGAATTAGGGTAAAAACGTTCAAAAAATTTAAAGTTCTATGGGTCAATAAATCCACAGGGTCAGGCCTTATGGGCCAAAAAAATTACTGATATTAAAAAAGTAACTAAACAATATGACATACAAAAAAGGGTTTTTTGGCAGTCCAATTTCATTGATACACACCTCAATGCAATATTTGACTCTGCAAGGAAAATAAATAGATATATAGTAGCTACCAGCTTAATAAAAGAACTTACCGCAAAAACAAAATTAGCAAGGGTTAATAAAAAGAAAAATTCCATTCAGAGAGAAAGACTTCAATCCAGGCATAGAGGATAAGCAAATGAACATAGCAGAACTATAGAAACACAAGGACACGATCTACTACAATACGTATCCATAAGTTTTTGATCCAGTGCCCCTGAATGACAATTAAAGACACTCACTTTAAACACCGATCAACAAAATAAGGCAAGCAGATTGTGCTTGGAGCCAATCTCTCACTGAGAGAAGCTTCAGCGAAATTAGTGTACTCTAGCTATTGCTAATGAAATGAAACCAGAACAGTTGCTAATAAGCAGAACAGAACAATCGGAAAAATAGAACTAAACTTGATTCGTTTCTGGGGTATTGAATGCCCTGTTAAAAGGTCATCAGCTTTTTCATTTTATTTTTTCCATTTCATCTGCAGTAAAATTTTGTTGCTCCATGCCCTGTTAACTTTCCATACCCTCTCTTGAAGATAATTTCCCTCACACTCTTCAGATTTGGGTTTCTAGAGCAAAAGCAGAGATCTCTTTAGTGGTCAAAAAAATCATCACCACATTTAAATTGTGACAAGGAAGTAAGCATACCCATAAGTCACATAAGGCTCAACTCGGTGCAGCATGTTCTTTATGGCTTTGTTAACTAAGAGAAATACACCATTGAAAATCTGTTTTACAAAATGACAAGGATCAGCGCCACCAAATCCCTTGCATATTAATAAAAATGCAGTATACAGTTGTTCATTGCATGCTCTAAAATGCTAAACAAATTGCACGCAATGCATTACAAATCATAACAAAACTCATCCACGCATCCAATTGTTTTTAACAACTTAAATAAGACACTGTAATGCCTCAAAACTTCCACTCTCTATGCAGAAATCTCACCCAGCCAAACAACAACCTAAAACCTAATGATCAAACATATATACCTTTGCTAGCGGAAAACAATGAGAGATAAAATTAGACGAGTACAGAAGTAGTTGTATGACAGTTTTTATAGCTTACATTATTTACCTCTTCTTTTAGTGCTCAAAAATTATAAAAAACTTCCAGTTGCAACTATCCTACAACTAAGCTCCACTGTAAATAGAAATCATAACAATAAACTGAAGGAAACATCAAACATTCATAGAGAATTATATGATTATAAGTAATACCTGTCTCAATCGCAACAACTGCAAGATCTTTCTGGTCTTAGGGTGCATGGCATTAATACTGAAAGAACACAATTATATTAGTCAGAACGACAAAAACACTCTTAAGGTTTGGGATAAGAGGAAAAACCTAATAAATAAAAACATACCCAAGAATGCGAATAATAAACAACAGCTTAGCCTCTGGATCGACATAAAATCCACCGTTCAGCTTCGCCTTGCATTTCAACCGAATCAATTCCTTTTCCTGCAAAATTAAAAATTAAAAAGCAAAAACAAAATTAGTTCAAAACCAGAGTACATGGTTGAGAATGGTAGTAACCTGTACCTGATCATTGTACTCCTATCAATCAATCAATTTGATCATTCTGCTTCTTCGAAATCATGGCCGTAGTTGTGTTGCAACATTCCTTCTTCAGCTTGGCTTCCTTTCCGTTGCAAATTTCGACTCAATGTTGCAAAGATCAATAAATCATGAGGAATGGAGATTTTGATGTCACAAACCATGAATTTGTATGATTTTAGAGGATTGGGATTAAGGTTTGTATGACTTTGGGTAAGATTTGGGAGTGTTTTCAGGGTCAAGGCTAATCCATGGATATCCTCACCCTGGTCCACATATTAAGAGCTAAATAAATATAGGGGCAGGGTAGCCCTTGTGCTAAAGCCCTTTTAGACTGCTCTACCTCCTACGTTAGAAAACTAGTGAAACAGCATAGTCAAGGTAACTTAGAAAACATGTAAAATTTAGCTAATATTTTCCCCTTGTTTTCTTCTCATTTCCATTGTTTTCTTCTCCACTCCACCACCTTCATCAGGAAAGTCTCCCGCGTAATACTTAACTTCCCCAACATAATCTTTAGAATCATCTTGTCGATGTCCCGTGTCTTCCCAGGCATTTCAATGGATGTGCCCCTTCCCATCTTATGATTCTTCCATCCATTGAAACACACTTTCCTTCTTGCAAAGCCAACTCTACCAGAGTTCCTCCCAAGTTGCAACTCTTCTACCACCCCTAGCAAATCTCAAAAACTGCACTTTAAATTGTTTATTGGACCACGTTAGAGTCAGGTTCCCCACATATATTTCTACCTTTCAGAACTCGCAGAGCCTTTTCCGCATCCGGACGAAAATCAAACACTACAAAGCCATATCCATCTCTCTTTAGCTGAACATGACCATGTCCAAATCGACCGAAAACACGCTCAAGTTCATCCCTTTGAGAATATTCCTGACAGATTACCTTACATTGGTAAGATTACAATATCAAACGTCACATTTGGCTGCAATTTCATCATTTACCTTACATGTATTCACTGTCCTTTGAATAATGAGATAAGAGTTGAGATTGAGTTGACAACAAAATTTAAATTACCAAATTAAATCTTCATTAATCCTCCGCTTTTAGTTGAACAAAGAGGTATGTGCATTAGATACATCCTTATCTAATACAAACAGAATTCTAGAACACAGTTAACGAAATTCATATTAGATAATCATCTGATATTAGTCTCTCTATATTCAATTAAACATAAATCAAATTCGTTGTCTAGAAGAAAAAGTTTGTCATACATGTTGAGTCTCATAAGCTCAACACACACAGGAATAGATTATAATTAGTCTATAATAAAGTTAGTTTGCTTCTGAACGAGAATCTTGTCTCCAAGAATAATATGAAGGTCACTATACACGGATTAAACCATATTTAATAGATTTAAATTTTTTTAACCACATTTTTTTTATATGTAAAGTATCAGCTACGCAAACATGTAATTATTGTAGTTCACTAAAATTACAAAAAAAAAATCATTAATAAAATAAATGATAGAAATTATCTTCAAGACGACTTTTACAATATTCTTGTAATCCATTGAATTTCTCAAAAAATTATTATTTTTGTCTATAGTATCTTTATATTGATTGATGCCCTTAACAACTCTCTTTTAACATATTAATTTTCACCCAGTACAGCTCCCTATTGAGTTACATTATCACAAGCATCTACACGTGCTGCAACAAAATTATAATTATTTTATAATATATTAAAGTTATATATCTTAATTTTATTTATTTAATATAAAACTTTTAAACTATAATATGCAAATTAATAATTCGAGTTAATAAGAATAAAAGTATAAAAAATAATAGTTAGAATGATTTTGTTAAAATCTAACTAAATTACCTCTGACCTGCTGTGTTCCAACAAAACATAAACACATATTACACTTTCCTTTAACAATGTTATATTATGATTTTCCAATTTAATTAATAAAATTAGTTAACAACAAAAATAGAAAATTAAACAAAAATATAAAGTATTTTATTCAGCAAAGTTGCATCTCTATTCTTATTGAATTTATATTTATCCCAACCCCATTCTAATAATTATATTTTTAATAATTCATCTTTCTCGATGTAGCACATACCCTGTATACCATCATACCACGAGATAACTTTCCAGCTCTGTCCCATAGAATTTCCTGTATGGTTTGCCAGGTTTGTGTTATTTCTTATAAACCAAACAAGTTTATAAACTTATAACACATATTAGTTATAAAAATGAGTAAACTATCAATTATTCTAGAACTAGCTTTTATTTTTATCTAGAAAAAATTATTTATAAATATATGTACATTTACATCTTCCATGTAAAACTAATAAATTTTAAGAACTTTTTACTTTTTAACTTCAATGGATGTTTCTCTTGTTCTAACAGTAAACAATTGTAACTGTTTATTAACCTTCTAATATGTCCACAAACATCACTCATAGTTGTGATTTCTTTAACAATAACTTTAGTTTATCTTTGATGAACATAATATCTTAACAAACAATTTAAAACAAATCCTTAAAATGTATACCAAACTAAATTTTAAAGTTTCATAAATTTATAAAAATTTAATAATTATCACACAACCGTTAACTAATTTAAAAAGTTTTAGACATTTAATTTATTAATATTATCTTTTTATGACAAAAAAAGCTCAACTTTTAACGTTGAGAAGATCTCGTTAAAATAATTTAAGCAGTAATTATTATAATTGAGATAAAAACAAATCTAAATTCTAAGATAAAATGAAATTTATAATTACCAATAGAAAAATCAAATCTTCTAACATTTCTTAATCTTAATAAGTAAATCATCCTCGCCACTATTTGAAAATGATATTTTAAACCACTAATTCTAAGTGTTTTTGAAAATGAATCAATAGTTTCTTGAAATTTCAATCTTTTGAATCTTTAAGCACAATAATTGATAATGCAACATGATGTATTCGCACAATACTCTGCAATCTGCTATCGCAAGACATCTCTTGCAAATGTGCAATGGAGAACACGTCTTGCAGGAGTAAATTGCACCCAAGTCGAGTTTCCTTGTGTTATATGCCTTCTCTTAGCTAATCGAGTTAATATATATATTTTTAGGCAATATTTCATTTTATTTATTAAATTTTATATATAAAATTTTATTGTTGATTTTATATTATTCAGGTAAATTATTATCATGTCACACATTTTTCAAAAAAATACCATTGTCGAGATTATCTATGTCTTCAATTGATTAAACATTTTTGTGTAAATTTATTAAATATTTGTACAATGTAAGATTAATCAATTCTTTTTTTTTAATGTCTTTTACAAATTATCTTCTTTGTCGTGCATAGCAATGAATTTTTTTTATCCCATCACTGCTACATTTTACAATCCAATTAGAACATGAATTTGAGTGTTAATAGATAAAAATTTGGAGACAAAATACGTAACTAAAATATAGTGAGCATTATCTACTTTAATTATAGTCAGCTATGGACAGATGCATCCAACAAATAAGGAAAAAATGATTTTTTGTATTTTATGCATGTCTTTCAACATAGCATTTACAACATATACTAATATGAGCATATTGTTTTACTGTGGTCAAACTTGAAAATTTGTAAGTAAAATATTAATTTATTATAACAAAATTTATAATTTTGAATAACTTAACAATATTTTGCATTGAGTGTTTTTATATTCAATAAAATTTAATCTTGTTAACTTTCAAAGACTCACCATGAAAAAAGTTACAAAATTTGCTCGCATAAATCAATTAAAAGATAATCTATTACATGTATGATTTGTCATTTAACTTTAAAATTCAAAACATTGAAATCACAAGAAACCATTAATTAATTTGCAAAAACAATCAGAATTAGTGTTTTAAAACATTATTTCCAAGAAGTGGTGAAGATAGTTTATTTGATTCAAAAAATATTAAAAGACTTAACTTTTTTATTAGTAATTATAAAATTTCATCTTATCTTATAATTTATGTTTACATTTTTTATCTCAATTGTAATAATTTTTACTTAAATTACATTAATGATGTCTTCTCAAAGTCTTTTTCACCGCAAGACATAATATTAAAGATTGAAATGCCTGAAATTTTTTTATATTAGTCAGCAATTGTGTAATAATTATTAAATTTTTATAAGTTTATGCAACTTTAAAGTCTGTTATGCATTTTAAAGATTTATTTTAAATTTTCAAATTGTTTGTCATGTTGTGTTCATCAGAGATGGAGCTGGAGTAATTAGAGAAATCACAGCTTTTGCTGATGTTTGTGGCGAGATTGGTTATAATTTAGAACAAAGAGAAAAAAAACACTATCAAAGTTAAAAAGAAAATATTTCTTAAAATTTATTCAGTCGTACTTGAAAAATGAAGAAGCACATACATTTATGAATAATCTTCTTCAAGTAAGAATAAAAACTAATTCTGGAAGAATTGATGACACATTGATAGTTCACTCACATTTTTATAGTTAATGTGTCATAAATTTTGAAACTTGTTTGATATATATGAAACAACACTTGTTAGGCAAACCATACATTGTGATACGATGGACTTACCACTGGGTCTCTATTGATAGTCCACTCACATTTTTATAGTTAATGTGTCACAAGTTTCAAAACTTATTTGGTTTATATGAAATAACATTTGTTAGGCAAACCATACATTACAGAATAGAGATGAAAATTTACATTGTGGTATGATCGACCTACCACTGGATCTATAATATGCTATATTAAGTAAAGATGAATTATTAGAAAGACAATTGTTAGAATGAGATTGGGATAAAAATAAATCTAAAAAAGAAAGTATAACTTAAATGAGTAAAATACCTTAATTTTTTTTCTATTTTTTTTATTAACTAAATTGATTAATTAGATTGAAAAACCATAATATAGTAGCATTAAAGGAAAGTGTGACATGTACTTTTGTTTTGTTGGAAGACGAAGAAGTTACTTTAATTGAATTTTAGCAAAACTATTCTAATTATTATTTCTTATATTTTTATTATTATTTACTCAAATTATAAATTTTCACTTCTATTTTAAAAATTTTATAGTAAATAAAAAAAAAGTATTAAAACATATAACTCTAGTATCTTATAAAATAATTATAATTTTATTATTATGTTTAGGGAGCTCTACTGGCCGGACGTGAATATGTGATAAGAGAATTGTTAAGTATAGAAACTAACATGCAAAATGGGTGATATCAATTAATATAAAGATACTGTAAGCGTAAACAATTTGGTGAGAACTTAACGAATTATAAGAATACTAACTTTCAAGAGCCATCATAAAGACAATTCTTGTCATCGATCTTATCAATGAAAATTTATTTGTGGTTTTAGAAATTAGTAAACTGTGAGAATTACATGCAAATATTTTATATGTACAAAAAATTATGGTTAAAAAAATCTATTGGGTATGGTTTAATCGATGTCTTATGTAACTTTTGTATCATTCTTGGAGATAAGGTTCTCACTTAAAACTTAGGAGACAAACAAGCTTTGGTATAGACTAATCCTATTGTAATACAGCTTCCTCTCCATATATACTGAACTTCTAAGGCTCAACATGTATAGCAATTTTTTTCTAAACAACGAATTTCATTTACCATCTAATTGAATATAACTTCATATAATCAAGAGTGCTTGACATTAGAGAGACCAACTGACATTGGATGATTAGATCAAATCAACACAACACCCTAATTAGTTTCAATCCAAAGACAGATTAATAATGAAGCAAATTCAAGATTTTGGATTCACTAAGGGATTGCATATTGTCCTATTAAAGAAACCCTAACATTTTACAACCAAATATGTAAAATGTGGTAAATGCAGACATGAATATATGGCTAATGTTCAAGTTTCATGTCAGAAAGGTTATCTTTTACAAAAGTTGATAGTGTCAGAAAGGTTATCCTTTACAAAAGTTGATAGAATAGTATTGCTAAAAAAAAGGACTTAAGTATAGTTTTTGTTAGCTTAGAAAAAACATATGATTGTGTACCAAGAGAGTGTTATAAAAAACTTTGGAAAAAAAAGGAGTTTGTGTAACATATTTGAGCAATATAAGACATGTACAGGGAATAACTACATTACATTTGTGAAAACTTCTAAAAGAGTATTTGAAGGCTTCCTTGTATAGATAAACTTACATCAAGGCTCACTTTAAATCCTTACTTATTTAAACTAATCTGAATTCTCCCCAGATACACAATATACATGGCATAATATTTTATTTCACAATTGAATCCATTTAATTAAAAAGTTTAAAAAAGACCTAAAATTAGAGATTTCTCAATAGGTAATGTTGCTTGTTTATGAGTAACATATAAAAGATTATTTTTAAATAAATGCTCATTGCAAATGATATTGAGTATTAAAAACAAGAAGTTAATATTAAACTTGAGTTATAAAAGGAGACTTTAGAATCTAAAAATTTTCACTTGAGCATAAATAAATAAAGTATATGTATTGCAATTTTAGCAAAAAATGAGGATTATGCATTAAAAATCAAAATTAAAAATATATTATACCACAAATCTCCAAATTTAAGTATTCTGGATTGATTTTTCAAAATAATAAAAAAATTAATAAAAATATTACTCATATAATACAAATTGTGTAGTTAAAAATGGAGCCAGATGTCAAGAGTTATTTATGAACGTAAAATATCTATCAAGTTGAAAGAGAAATTTTAATACGACCAGCTGTAACAAAAATGAAAATGTTAAGGTGCATGAGTAGTCAAATGAAAAATGACAGAATAAAAAATAATTGTATATATGAAAATGTTGGAGTAGCACCCGAAGTGAATAAGAAATATCTATTATATAAAATTACATAGAGTAAGAAATAGAATGGAAGAATGCAACTATACCCCGAATCACAAATTTTACATACTCAAACTTCTCTAGAAACGTTGTTGTTGTTGTTGTTGTTCACCGTTTTTATTTATAATTTTGCAGGTGGAGGAATGGAAAGGAAAATGATGCCAAAAGGGATATTTTGTAAAGAGAGTTGGAAGAGAAAAGGATCGGAATCGTATTTGCATAGATCTGAAGAGAAGAAGAGAGAAGCAACCTATCGAGGTATTAGATTCAAAAAAAAAAATAGGAGAGAGAGATCACCAGAAATTTCCGACTTCTGTCAAACGATAACTGTTCTTGCTTCTTTCTTAAGCGTTGCAACATTCCTTCTTCAGCTTGGCTTCCTTTCCGTTGTAAAGTTCTGACTCAAGTTGCAGAGATCAATTAATTACGAGGAATGTAGATTTTGGAGAGTCACAAACCACGGATTTTGCATGATTTTAGAGAATTAGGAATAGAATTCGTTTAACTTTTGGGTAAGATTTGGGAGTGTTTCACGGTGAGGGCTAAACTGTACATGTCAACCAAAGTTCCTGTAGTTTTTATTTAAAAATATAATTAAAATTAATGTTAAGGTATATTTTTATTATATTTATTAATTTTTTAAAATACAGTCTTGTTCCGCATTATGAGTTTGTAATCACATTCTCCGCAAAATCTACAGTTTGTAATTTTTTTTTTTTTCACTCATGACGCCTCGGCCTATGGCATTTTTAACCCATAGGAGTTTGGATTTCGTGGATTTTTTTTGGCTTACGAAGCTTTTTGGGCGTAACCCACGGGCTAGAGCAATAGGGTTTTTTAACAGCTCAATAATAGTAGATAGATAATTATTTACAAAAAAAATTAAAAAACGATTAAATGAACAAACTACCGTTATTTGCGTTCCTTTGACAATGGTTGATGCAGTGCTTCATAACGCCATCTCCATAGGAAACCCTGTAACCGGGGATTGGCCTTGGGTAATGATAGTGACAGTAACGTGAGCGACATGGGTCATGCTAGCGAGAGCCTCACCTCGAAACCCCATGGACTTGATGCGCTGAAAATCTTCAAACGCAGACAATTTGGATGTCGTGTGGCGCTTGCACATTATGGGAAGGTCCTCAAACTGCATCAAAACGCAAGCATAGCAAGAAATGAGACATTGTGACATGAAATGAGATGAAACACAGTGAGTTGTTTCAAACTGACTCAGATTCGGTGGCCATCGTCGAAGACTTGGATGAGTTTGAGGCCGCCGTCCTAGACGAGGATGTTGACGGAGGAGGAGGCGGCGGCGTCGAGGCTGTTCTCGACGAGGTACTTCACGGAGTTACTTTCTTTCTGAGCAATTGATGGTGAGCATCAAAGTGAACCCTACCCAGTTGGATTTTTATGAGATTTTGGTTTGAAATTGAAACCCAGAACCATTAAACAGTGGGAAATTGAAATTGAAACCCAGAACCACCCGAAGAAGAAACCCAGAACCATTATTGAAATTGAAATGAACGGAAATTGCAGCGATACCAAGGTGAAGAAATCAGAGAAAGAGTGGGAAAGAGACATATCCAAATGCTCAAAATGGAAGATTGGAAAAGGAATGAAGAGAGACTCTAATGCTCAAGATGATTTTCTCATTTTCATTTTCAGCCCTATTATTCCAATTTTCATTTTCTTCATTATCTAACATGAGGATCATATTTCGTTATTTTTCTTCGTTGGCTTAAGCGAATAAAAATTTCACATAATGAAAAATAATGAAACATGATTCATTAGCTCTATTATTTTTATTTTTATTTTTTTTAGTTTCAAACATGAGTCATGTTCTGTTATTTTTCTTCATTCGCTTAAGCGAGTAAAAATTTTGCTTAAGCGAATGACAAAAAATAACAGAATATGACGAACATGAGGGGATCCTCATCCAAATTTTACACAATAGGAAAGAGGTTGAAGTACAAGAACTTAAATGTAAAAATATAATTATAAATAATAAAATATTAAAAGTAATATTATTTTATTTATATTTTAAATTTTTTTTTAAATACATAATAGTTGATGTAGGATAAGTTTTTGTAATTTCTTTTAAAAGAATTAGGTTAAAAAGTTACTTTTAAAAATTATCCTTAAGTCAGATGGTTTAAGTGACAAATAATTTAATATTATTTAAACAAAATTTTAAATTTTATTTAATTTTAATTGATATAAATTCTATTAAATTATTAAATAATATATAATATTTTAATTAATATTTTAAAAATATTCAATTTTTTATTTTTTAAAATATTTTTACCTGTTAATCAATAATTAAATTTATAAGTTTAGAATACATATTGTATTATTATTAATTTTATTTATGATACTTTTATAAACTAATTTTTTACAGTAATAAAAATTTAATATATTTTATTTTAAAATATTAACATATAATTTTATATGTATTTATATTAAAATTATATTTATTATATTTTAAAAAATTCATACATTAATAAAATAATACACTTTCTTTCAATTTGTATATATTAAAAATAAAAATTATTAATGCAACATTATAATCTAAACACAGTTGAAGGACTAATAAAATATTAAATAAATTTTAATAAAATTGATAAAATAATTAATAAAATCACTTAACAAGAATTTATATATTTAGTAAAAAAATTTAATATTTTAAATTTTAATGAATCTTTCTGTCATAAAATTAATGATGAAAATAGGATAGATTAAATAATTTTTTATAAAAATTATAATATTATTATTGTAACATCTTTGTTTTGATATTTATTATTTTAGTATTGAATATTGGTTGTATGTGTTAAATTATTTAAATTTTAGAGAGTTTAAATTATGTAAGTTGTAAGATATCTCATTGTGGCGATAAAGAGTAGGGATGACAATGGGTAAAGTACCCGATGGGCACCCACAAAATTTATCCACAATGGGTAAGGTATTTACCCACTATATGAGTACGGGTATAGGTGTGAGTAAAAACTCGCAAATTTTAATGGAGATAGGTGCGGGTATGGGTATCTAACTACCCATCCCGTCCCGTACCTGCATATATATATATATATATATATATATATATATATATACATATATATACTATTTTATATCATTTAATTAAGCTAATATAATTTAATTATTATGTAGTTAATATGAGATTGACTTTTTTTAAAATATTATTTATATATGATACACATAAAATATTTTTTATATAAATAATTTTTGTTAATAAAATTATATTGATATTTAAATCATAAAATAAATGATAAATAATAAATATATTGTAAATATTTTATAAATTTTACAATCACCTACTATTATCGTAAATTTATTATTATTTATTGATAATATTTAAATTTTATTTTTTATATTTTAATTTAAAATAATATTTTTCTATGCAACATATGTATTACAAGCATAACTATAATCTATTGAATCTAAATAATATTCTTACTATTTATTCACGTTCAAAGAAGTTTTTAAAAAGATATAAAATATAAAAAATTTATATTAATCTCTATTTGTTAATTTTTCTTCAGATAAAAAAGTATAAATTTTTTTAATATACACATATATTTTTTTATTATAAAATCTTATTATGACCATTTATCTTTTATTCAGATTCTTTCTTTTAAATTTATATACATTATAAATATTTAATTCATTAAAATATTTTTTCAAAAATTTGTATTTTTGACAAAATACTTTTGTATAGTATATGAGTTAAAAATATTAGTATTAATATATATATATACATATATATTAATTATATTATATTATTTTAATTAAATATATTATTTTCTTACAATTTCAAATTCAAAAGTTTAAAAAAATATTTTATGTATCCACTTTTCGTTGTTAATACTTGAACTTTTCTACTCTAACTCTATTCTCATTCTCAATATTTGTCTCATTAAAACCTAATAACTATGAAACGTTATTCATTAGAGTTAGTTGTCACTTGTCAATGCCGCCACAAGAGGTCACCAAGTGACCCCACACAAAAGGACAATCATTGTGTAGATCTATTTTGTTGTCGCTCTGACATTGCCGATAGATCGAATATCACACAATATAGGGTTATCACTGACAAATAATTTGTGTATTTAGTTTCGCTTATTGTTTCTAAAAATTTTAGTTTAAAAAATTATTATATTAAGATATATTTAGCACTTGTGATCTTTAAATATTTATTTTTTATTTATGTTTGTACTGTGTTTGACAACTATATATTGAATTTTTGTATTATTATGTTACTTATGTGAAGTTATATAAATATATTTTTTTTATAAATATTTTTTTCTCAAACAAGTACGGGTAATGGACACAAGAAGGGTATGCGGGTACCCAGAGGGTACAGTTACAGGATTAATGTTCATACTCACGCGGGTATGGGACTGGGTACGGATATTTTTTTAAAACGCGGGTATAGGGATGGGTACTATAGTACCCTACCCATACCCTACCCATTGCCATCCCTAAGAAAGAGCGTCTAGAATCAAGCTTTCTGACACTCTCTTAGCTAGAATGATAGATAACAAAAGAAAATTTTATGTGATTTTTTTTTCTACAACGAGAGAGAGATAACTCGTTGGAGAATATCACAAGTTAAGAGGTATTTAAGGATTTTCTATAACATCATAATTCTCAATACCCCTGATTTGCTGAATTTTGACAAAATCTGTCAAAATTTAAAAAAAAAACTAAATTATTAGGAATTAGTAAAAGTGACTTTAGAGTTTTATATTCATTAGATAATTTGTGATTTTATGAAATTTTTAGGAAATACTCAAAATTAGCCTATTTTGCGGGTATTTTAGTAAAACAAAAAAATTCAGACTGAATATGATTATATAGTAAAAAAAAGTTGTAAAATTTTGAAATCTTTACAAAAGCTTAATAATATTAGAAATATTTTGAAAAGTAAATTTTTATAATAAAATTTTATAAATTTCAAAATTCTATTTTGCAGCACATCTAATTAGCAGACAAGAAATGAACCGATCTGAGAGTAATTTGAGTGAATTAAAATTTTAGTGACTATCCCAGTATTATTATAAATATTCTATTACCTTGTTTTAAAAAAATTTTCCCTACCTGTTAAACTAAAAAAAATTTATATTTGCAAAAGTATAATTTTTAAGTTAAAAAAATGATAAAGTAATTAAATTTTGACTTTTAAAAAGTGTTCTAGCTGTCACCTTAGGAAGTTGCCTTATTTCAACAGCCATAGATTTTGATTTACTGAGACTGATGAGTTTAAAATTAGGACTTGACTCCTTCCTAAAAGTTGTAGGAAATTGTATGCCTGAAATTTAGAAATTGGTTTCATGTCAATAGCTTATGTGTAGCATGAGATATAGTGAAATTATTAAGGTATGTTCAGAGTATTAGTGTAGTTGAGTCCTGTCAAAAACAGCTACTGTAAACTGAAAAATGACACTATTCTATAGGGTATTTGAACTTAATTCCTCCATAAAAGTTGTAGATAAATGAATCCTTGAAATTTAGAAACTGGTCTCATGTTAAAATATTAAGTATATCTTAAGTTATGGCAAAAACACTGAACTTTGTGCAATCTACTCAAAAATTTTCCTGTCATGACTTTGACCAATTTTACTGTACAATCTATCTCGAATTAGACTTTGAACTCTCATCAATATTGTAGATAATTACATTACTAAATTTTGGGCTTTGACCTCATGCCAAAATAGTCTATATAACTCTAGAAAATTCCAAAATACTGAACCTTGTTCATGTTCGCCATTAAGATTCTTCCTACTCTAAATGTGTACCAACTAGGATGATTTTTTTTTTTGAGTGTAAGTTGAATGTGAGCTTAACATATTACCAAAAATGGATTAACAAAACAAAATGAGTTCAAATTTCCACAATATAAAATCATAGAACTATAAGGTTCTAACTAGCGTTTCATTACGTATATATATTTCATTGGAAATCAACTTCAAGTATTAGAGAGAACAAACGTGGACGTAACAAGTAAGGAGAGGTGGGCTATGTAGTAAGGATTACATCATAAACTTGTTTACCCTTATTTGTTGAAATTGTCTAAATTTTGGTATGATTGATAATTATGATTTTCTTATATGCTTAATTTTGATAATGGGTTGCTTATGTGTTTGGTGGTGGAAATATATGTTTGATACTTTATTAAGACATAAATTGTGCTATATGATATGAATTGTCTTTGAATGAGCATTTATGTGCATGGTGGTTTTTCATGGGAAAGTTTAATAAAAATAAATTGAAATGATTGAATGATGGATTGAGAACCCTTATAAACTGTATTTGGAAGTTTTCTGATTATAATAAGTATTTGAAAAATTTTGGAAAGATTGTATTACAGGAGAAACTCTGTCAAAATTTTGAAAAATATTCAGACTTAAAATTTTTTTTAATCATTCTCGAACAAATTTAGGAATTTGGGAATATGAGACTTTTCTAAAAAAAACCACTTAGGAACTCATATATTACTCATCTGAAAATGGTATTTTGTGCAAAATAAGGAATCAGAGACTATGAACTATGAGAATACGATAGGGAGGCCCTGAGGGAGGATAGTAAGGGTAGTGGCTGGAAGCCCTAAAAGACTCAGGCTTGCTACCTGTCGCCATAAATCTCCCTGTACAAACTCTCCTGTACCTAACTGTGCTTTTGCCATATATCATGGTCAGTGAGCTACTAGGTTCATATTTGAGTGTGGGTCTCAACAAACCCATGGGTGGATTTCTATACCTAATAATGTCAACTCCTGGCTACCCCAGTACTGATTTAAGAAACGATTCGGGCCCGCATGTATGGATATTTTAGAAAAACAAGCTAGGATCATGCACCATCATCATCATTCATTTGAAATGCGATTAATCTGTGAATATTTATGATGTTTGATTTTAACGTGATGTATGAATTGTGGCTCACCCTATCATTTTTTTATTTTCTTTATTTTCTCTGTACCTGTGGTACTCATTGGACCTGATCGGTTACTACCTATAGCAGAGGAAAATGGCTCAGATTTCACACCAAATGAATATAACGATCAGACTCATTAGCCAAAGCTACATCGATGGCAGCACGATTGGGATAGACATACCCATACTTTTGCAGGTATACTTATTATATTTTGTAGGAGAGTGGCACCAGGACCCGGAGGTGGTGTCCCTATTACTATAAGTAGGGATGACAATGGGTAAAGTACCCGATGGGCACCCGTAAAATTTACCCACAATGAGTAGGGTATTTACCCGCTATACGGGTATGGGTATGGGTAAAAACCCGCAAATTTTAATGCGGATGGGTGCAGGTATAGGTATCTAAGTACCCACCCCGCCCCATACCCGCATATATATATATATATATATATGCTTGAACTTTATTCTACAATTATGCATTAAATTTTTGTATTATTATATTACTTATGTGAAGTTATATAAGATTAATATAAAAATATATTTAATAATAAAGTAAATCAAAAAATTTATTTTAGTTTATATTTTTAATAAAAAAATTTATTTACTATTTTATATCATTTAATTAGGTTAATACAATTTAATTATTACATAGTTAATATGAGATTGACTTTTTTAAAATATTATTTATATATGACACATATAAAATATTTTTTACACAAATATTTTTGTTAATAAAATCATATTGGTGTTTAAATTATAAAGTGAATGATAAATAATAAATATATTATAAATTTTACAATCACCTACTATTACCGTAAACTTATTATTTATTAATAATATTTAAATTTTATTTTTTATATTTTAATTTAAAATAATATTTTTCTATGCAACATATGTATTAAAAGTACAACTATAATCTATTGAATTTAAATAATACTATTCTTATTATTTATTCACATTTAAAGAAGTTTTTGAAAAGATAGAAATATAAAAAAATTATTGTTAATTTTATTTGTTAATTTTTTTCAGATAAAAAAGTATAATTTTTTTAATATCCACGTATATTTCTTTATTATAAAATTTTATTGTAAGTATTTATCTTTTATTCAAATTCTTTCTTTTAAAATTTATATACATTATAAATATTTAATTCACTAAAATAATTTTTCAAAAATTTATATTTTTGATAAAATACTTTCATATAGTATATGAGTTAAAAATACTAGTATTAATATATATATATATATATACTAATTATATTATATTATATTATATTAATTAAATCTATTATTTTTCTTACAATTTCAAATTCAAAAGTTAAAAAAATATTTTATGTATCCACTTTTTGTTGTTAGTATTAAACTTCTCTACTCTAACTCTATTCTCATTCTCAATGTCTATCACATTAAAACTTAACAACTATGAAAAGTTATTCATTAGAATTAGTTGTCAATGCCGTTACAAAAGGTTACCAAGTGATCCTACACGAAGGGACAACTATTGTACAGATCTATTTCATTGTTGCTCTGACATTACCAATCAATCAAATCTTACACAAGATAGGATTATCACTGATAAGTAACTTGTATGTTTAGTTTTGCTTATTGTTTCTAAGAATTTTAGTTTAAAAAATTATTATATTAAGATACATTTAACATTTATGATCTTTAAATATTTATTTTTTATCTATGTTTGTACCTTGTTCGGCAACTACATATTGAATTTTTGTATTATTATGCTACTTATGTGAAGTTATATAAACATATTTTTCTTTATAAATATTTTTTTCTCAAACAAGCGCGGGTAATGGGTACAAGATGGGTATGCGGGTACCCAGAGGGTATGGGTACGGGGATTAATGTTCATACCCACGCGGGTATGGGGCCGGGTACGGGTATTTTTTTAAAACGCGGGTATGGAGATGAGTACTGTAGTACCCTACCCATACCCTACCCATTGTCATCCCTAACTATAAGGACTAGACTAACCCTTGACTTAGATAATAATAATCCTTTTTAGCCCATACCACCACCAATTCTCCCTCTAGCTGAGGAAGAGGAAATGGATATTGATATTTCGGAGGATTATGATCCTTTAAAGACTGACAAGTCTAACGACTTGGAGATGGACTCATATGAGGGGATTCATCTCTTGAGTCTGAAGAGATAAACTCAGAGTAGGACTGATACTACTTTGTTTTTCTTGTATAGTGGCAAAGGTTAGTCGTAGGTATTCTTTTGTTATACATAGGCCTTTATGACACCGAGTTGAAGTCACTCTTTTTGTTTAGTTGTGTTGCTCTGTAGGAAGTTATCTCTGGTGTTGCTCTTATTATTTTGAATAATTGTAACTAATGTTTTATCTGTATGTAATTATGTTGTTAGGTGAAATAGTAATTGAGTTCTCCAGTAAACAGTGTTGTGTAATGCGAAGAATTTATTGACCATTTTGCCCTTTGTATTACTGTAAAAAGATATCTAAATACTTATGAAAGTTTACCTTAAGTACTTTATGTAACGACAAAATTCTGAAATATGTTATTAAAAAATTGTTTGTAAAAGTTTAATTTTGCGATTAATAGTTTAATACATCGATATTATGTATGAGGAAAAGATTATTAGTATATATAAAAAAATCACTAATTCTCTAATTGAGGCTTTATAAAGTAGGGTGTTACATTTTCAACTTAGAAAACTTGAATTACAATACAAGTTTTTGACCTTTCCCCTGGTTTCTCTGCTCTTTAACCTTCTCTTCTGAGAAATCTCTACTAACTTCAACTTTCCTCTGACTTTGGGCTTGAAAGTTCACCCAATCAACTCCAAGTAAATTCTTAGAGCTTAGTTCTCTCATTTTGTTTGTTCTCTATGTTTCTTCCTTCTCAAAATGCTCTCTTTTGTGATATCTAGGAAAAGTTAGGACCTTTCACGAAAAACCCTAACCTTCTTTTAAAACTTCGTTTCAAGGTAAAGAAGGTTTTATTTTGCCATTTTAAGTATAATAAATATTTTGTACTCATAAGAGTACTTTGTGTATGTATTCTTGTATGATTTTTATGATTGAATGACATTGGATTGTTGTAAAAGTATGTTTGATTGATTTTGAGTGTTAATGATATATTATGATAGTATAAGTGTTCGGAACTTAGGTTGGAAGTGCTTTGCTAGCATGACCTTTTACTTGAGTAGTGAGTTTGGTACAAAAAGGAGTATGGAATAAATGTAAAAAGCTGACTTAGCGAAAATAGTTACAGTGATACGCTTGGGGTATAAGTTCCAGAGATAATGAAAAATCTAGGGGAAACATAAGGTGGTGAGCAACATTCATGCATGTGTACACACTCTTTCTGCGAGCGAATATGCCACCTAGTCTCACACTCGTATCCTAACAAGACTCCTGACTATACTTTTACTAAGAGGCTCATTATTATATATATTGTATCAGCATGCATGGACTAACCGACGATTATTTACCTAGTTGTGTAAGACTTCAAGAAATGTTGGAGATATCGTATATCTGTGATCACAATACACTAGAAGTGCATATATGAAATAGAGGAATATAATGACTTGTGACGAAATATATGCATATGTGATACCTTGATTTAAGATTGATATTATTATGTTCTCTTATGTTCCATGATTATGTTTGAGTTATAATGTTGGTCTTTAAAATAATATTATGTTTAAATAAGAAGATAGATGTTCATCCTTACTAAAAATTTCTAAAAATCAGGATGACAGCGCTTCAAAAAAGAATTAGGTTAATAGACAATTCTATACAAAATAGACTAAACTATGTATTTAATAAGTACTAGAGAACATGCTATTTTAAGTTTGCTATCAATGTTGGTAATGTACCTAAGAATATTATTATGTTAGAGATGAATCTATTTTATAGTATTCTCTTTGATTTTCCTGTAAGTAGAATACAACATACTCTATGCATCTATATCTATATAGGCACGATTAGGACCCCATCAAACTTCACATATATGTTTACATATCATGACCATGACTATCTTAGAAGACCAACCCAAGTTACCAGTGAGCAGGTTAGAAGTGTTGAGGTTACGGTCGACTGAAGAGATTTATATCTTGGATCAGATAATGACTTCAATTCTGAGAAACTAGAGGAGATAGAGAGATGGCATGAGGATGACTAGTACTAAGTCCTCAGTATTAGGATGTATTTTGAGGCTACTCTGGACTCTATCTATTCTGGTTATGCAATTATTATTTGAGTCCTATGTATTTTAACAAACAGTTTGTAAATTATTGTATTTAACATATATAAATACAAACTTGTACTCATATTCATAAAATTATTTTCAATTGATTATATTTTTATTTCACTGTTACTTAATTAATATTGTATGATTGATAAACTTTATTCATAAATAGATATTTTATTTATCCAAAATTACAATGCTTGTTATATAAGAAAAAATTCATATTTTATACCAAGTTTGTACAAATAGAACAAGCAATTCTAAGACTAAAATTTTAGGATGTTACAGTTATATTAAATAAATTAAAATTTAAAATAAATAAATTTTTAAATTAAAAATCTGATTTTTTCATAAAAATTTAAAAGTTTCCATATTACATACTTTTAAGAAAAAAAGTTTTGTGCTTGTTAAAGTTTTTAATATATCTTATACGCATAATGTTAATTTGCATTTACTCTATCAAAATTATATCAATTATTGGCTCATCTCATCCATCATCTTCTTTAATTATATATATAATGCTAATCTATTTATTGCTTCTTTAATTTAATTTTTTAATTTTAATAATTTGATATGTAATTCTATTGAAACATTGATTTGTTTTAAAGATTAATTGCGTCACAAGTATAATATGACTAGAAAAATAAAGGTAATAAATTCTGAAAATATTTTTAAAAAATAATTGTAGTCACTATTTTTAAAATATTTTTATTCTAATAATATTTTCTTTCTTTTGAAGGTTGATTAAAAATATGAAAAAATCTTTTTGATGATTTGATGATATATTGGTTATTTCTCATTTATTTTAGAAAAATATTGTTATTTTGTATTTTAAATTTTGGTATGTTGTATTTACTAATTTTAGGTTTAAAACTTATTTTGTTATATAGTATTTATTTATTTAAGGTGTGAAACTTTATACTATTATATTTGCTTAATGATTTATGAATTTATGTTTATTTTATTGTAGGTAAATTATGTAGTACCCTAAAAATTTTGTATGGGTACCGTACCAAAAAATTTAAACTAATATAAAAGAGACACATTTTAATTTAAAAAAATTATTATATATAATTTATTTAAAGTTATATTATTTTTATTATTTGCTACACAGTCTTGTTATATATATATATATATATATATATATATATTTTTTTTTTGCATATTCAATTTCTTATTTTATTTTTATCATTTTTTATAAACATTAAGTACAATTTTTTATTTTTTTGAATAAAATATATTTATATTTAATAATTTTTATTTATTATAAATAAAAAATAATTATAACATAATATATTAATATAATAATTAAATAATTAAATATTAATAATAATAAAATTAAGAATATTGAAATATATTAATATAATAATATTATTATTATTTTTAAATTTTAATTAGTAAAATTTTTATTGCATCTTATTTCTATTTAAAAACTTAACCGCTTCCTAACTTGTTTAAATATAACAAATATAATAATTTATTATTAAATAAATTTAATATAAAATATTTTATTTTAAACTAAAATTTATAAAAAAATATCTAAAAACAAAATAAGAAATTAAACATACACAACAATAATAATATGTAGCAAATTATATAAATAATATAACTTTAAATAAATTATATATAATAATTTTTTTAACTTGATATGTGTCTGTTTTTTATTAGTCTAAATTTTTTGGATACGATACTCATAAAAAAATTTTAAGGTATCACAACACACACTTTTATTGTATGTATAGTAATTTAACTTTATGATCAGATTTTCTCTTACACCATCTTGTAATTTTTTAGTCAATCAATCTTAAATTAACAACTTAACTCTTTATTCCTTATTGCATATATATTTATAAATTAATCTCTTTAATTGCTACGTGTCTTTTCTTAATAACTTGAGACAAAATGTCATCCACTTTTATTCATATTTGCATACCACTTTTACTCTCTCGTTATCAATCTTTTGAATCTTTAAGTTTTTACCAAATTGAATAACATACATTTTGAATATCTCTTTAAAATCTTTTTTGCATGCAAATAAGGTGTCTAACTCCTATTTGTAATCAAACATCTTTGATAGCATTTGAAATAAATTATATTTTTGTCTGTCTTCCTCCTCATTAGAATCTATACCATTCTCCAATCCTTTATTAATATACTCTTCATCAAAACTAAAGACACCTCTATTTGTAGCATATGTTCTTAGATCTTAACCCAACCTCAAATTCTTTATGACGATAGAAATCAATATGAAGTAAATAGAGACTATTTTCCTTTTCTTTTCACTTGTTCCATTTCTTTTGTTTGTTTTTTTTTCTCTATTTTTACTTTTTTTGTGGCTTTTTTTTTTTGCAATAGATTTTTCTTTATTCTCAGGGCTATAAACATCTATTGGTTAGTCTTTATCTCCTTGCTCCTCTTTAATATCAACCTAAACCTCATTATTCACTTAATTATTTGCCACATTTTATCCCCCTTCAACATCTATGTGATAATTTAGTAATGGACTCTCAACAAGATTTTAGTTTATAAAATTGCATATACTAAATACAATTTCACTTTTTCATAATATTTGGATACTATGACCATCTCCATAGTTTCATTATCATCTTTAGTTCTTTCAATATAACTTCAAGATATTTTTCACCTATTTTGTATCACATTTTATAAACCATATCATATCCCAATTCAAGTAATTTATTCAAGCACTCAAAATAACTCCAAAAATCTTAATGCATAACAATTGATATCATAGCATTCAAAGACTTTATTTTTCATTAAACAATCTTGCATTTTATAATAAGAACTTTCAAAATAATAGTTGAATTTGCCAATCTCATATTATATAAAAAGTTATTAAATAATATAAGTGTTCAAATTTAACATTAGATTCATACTTAAAAAAATGACTATACAAAAAAATATGTTACGGTTCTAAAAGTAACATTTTTAAAACTAAGATAACTTGAGAATAAGTTTATTAAAAGAATTAAGCTCACCACAATTTATCTCATATTATTAAAAGACTTTATCTTAATCAATAAATTAATTATAAATACTAAAAGAAAAGCAATTATATAAAAATAATATGTTAAAATTCTAAAAGTAGCATTTCTAGAAACTAACATAATTCAAGTTGATTGAAAGATTAAATTCACAACAATTTATATCATAGAATAAAACTTCTCAATTTTTCTTATAATTAACAAAAATAATCTAAAACCATAATTATTAGAACTAAAATTAATTTTTTTGCTTAAATTAATTTATTACATAATTTTATTTGATAATTTTTACCTATCAAAACCTTCAAAATAACTTAAAATTTTTTTCTCACAATCTCATACACATATATCACTACTAACGTACTTAATATTTAACAACTTTTTAAACTTGTCTCTATGGTGAACTTTTATGCATAATTTATACATCCTTATGACTCAAAATAGTTAATAACGAACTAAACTTAAACTTCAAATTGACAAAATCTTTAAAAATGTCAACAATGTCGTATGAGTCTAAGACTACAAACCCCTACTCTCATGGAAAAAAAAACAATATACTCTACACATGCGACAAATTTGTTATAATTAAAGCACATACTTTATAACTTTGACATTCACTAAGCAATTTTCTCTGAGTGTCACAACTTCCCTTTTAAACAGTGGCAAAATCTTTTTCTTAAGTGCAAGTAAAGTAATCGATATAAACCTCATTCTCAGATGTTTTAATTAAAATGTCCAAATTAAACTCCTTAATATCGTTTAGGCCACTTTAAAGTCATGTAGAATATCTCTCTTAAGTAATGCAACATAGCTAACAAAAAGAAAAGATTTGAAAAAAAAAAAAACTTAAAGGACTAAAATGAAACAAAATAAAAATAGAAAACTAAATATAATGTTACCTATAAGTTGAAGACAAAAATATTAAATTTTTCTTATATATATATATATATTTAAATTTTTTTAAAAAATCTTGCCTCCTTTATCCTCCAAAAACTTCTAAAAAAATTCTTCATCCTATAATTCAAAATTTTTTCCCTTTCTCATAACACATTATGTATATTTATAAAGCATATCTTTTTTTAATAAATAAATATATTCTCTCTTTTATTTTTATAGGAGTACAATTGTAGTTAAATAGATTTCAAAATTATGGCCTCATGGAAACAATCTAACTCCCACACTACTGGTTTAATTTTAATAGATAAAAGCATACTTAAAAATACAATTTAATTAAACATTTAGTTAATAAATTTTAATTATACAACAACTAATTATTGATTTTGCTTATCACCCTACACTGTTACCCACTATATGGCACTCTTTACTATTGTTTCTATGTTGCTAATTAACACCTTCATTTCTACTATCATCACAGTCATCTAACTTTCCTTTACATCATCCTCGTAATTTCACATCTTTTACTATCACCATTGTCACGTCACTCCTTTTATCAACATCACTATTGTGTCTATCACATTTCATTCTCCTTTGGCACACTTCATTCTTGCCATCATTGTTATCGATTACCTTCTTTTCATAATTTTTTTTATAATTTAAAAATAAATTACATATAATAAATTTAAAAATAATAAAGAAATGTTAGATTTTTTTAAAAAAAATAATATCTTATCATTATCTTTATCATAAAAAAAAAATACAGGTCAGATAACATATTACTATTTATTACATACTAAATATAATAAAAAATTTTTAAGATTATATTGTATCCTACTTTTTAATTACATTCATGACTACCAAATAAGCCTACAGTATTTGTGGACTACTAAATAATGATTATATGATTAACAAAAATGTTACCATGTGTTAGTTAATTATTTGTGTGACTACATTAGTTAGATATAGAGGTGAAAATAGGTTAAGTTGAATAAGGCTTTGCAAGGTCTAACCTTAACCTAATTTTAAAATTTAAGTTTCCAAAATTTAACTTAATTATTTACTTGATTTAATCCATTTTTAATATTTAATTTAATTTTTGTTAAAGGATAAAATTTAGGTGTAGTATTATAAATATTTTTAGAAATGTTCTCCAATTAAGATTGAAGTTTCATCTTGATAACGTTGAGGTTAAACTTCATCTTGATTGAAAAAACACAAAAAAGCATATATTGTACTTACTAAAAATTTATCCTTTTAAATGAAAAATCCTATTTAATAATAAAAGCTAACACTTTGCTTCTAAATAAGCTAACAAGATAAAAGTTAAATTTATATGTAAATAACTAACTTAAAACTTGAAATATAACAGTTACATAATAATTTGATCGAATAGACTTTTGAGAAATTGTTAATCTAATTTATTTAATAAATAAACTTAACTTGACTTAGGCATTATGTAGAGTAGGTCATAAGCTCAACCAAATCACTTAAGTTGCATAAACACAAAATAATGCCACAGAAAAAAAAACAAATAAAAATATGTTAATTAAAAATATATTTAAGTATTTGAAGTCATTAATAATAAAATTACATGAACTATTATTACCTTTTAAATCAAAATTAACCTCTAAATATTAATCTACTTGTGCATATTAAAATGTGAGTATTTAATTTAACGAGAATATTTTTTATAAAATTATCTTAAATGATATAATTTTTAGAACTTGGTACTTTTCTTGTTGTAACATGTGTTTTTTTTTCTACATTTAATATTTAATATTTTTAATTTTATCTTAATTTTTTAAAAAAATATTATTTCTTTAATTTAGTCATACTTAACATAACAGAATATTTATTATTAATAATAAATATATTTAATTTTAGTTTATAAATTTTAAAAGTAGCCATACACATTTAATTATTCAAAAATTTTATTTTAATTTAATAATACTCATATAGTACACAAATAATTCTTTTTTTTTCAAGGGTGAAATTTGAGAGAAGAATTTGAACCCGGATTCTTACGTATCAAGTTACTGTTAAGTTATCAAGGATCGATAAATAACTCAGTAGTATAATAAATCATTTAAGTAATGTTTTTTGGTTATGTGATTTTGTTTGGTTTAGTGATTACTAGTTGTTACTAATTTTCTTTTTTAACACAACATTGCAACGAAGCCCAAGAACAAAATTTCCACAGAATAAATAAAGCCCAATTTAGTGATCTCAAGTAAGAATTTGTTTAGTCTTGTTAAGTCCATTTCAGTGGCCCAAATCTCAGGAAAGCAACGTAAAACCCTAAGTTCACTTTGTCCGCACGTTCCAATTTTTGTAGCTCTGAGAGAGACAACGTTCGCTCCTTCGTTCGCTCGCAGGAAGAGACTTCAACATGAAGGTTTTGTTACGAAACTCTATGCTCCCTCGTGCTTTAATTCCTTGTTGCATTGGTTCCTCAATTGCTGCGTTTTTTGTGCAGTTCAACATTGCAAATCCAACCACTGGCTGCCAGAAGAAGCTCGAGATCGATGACGATCAGAAGCTGTAATTTCTTCAATTTTATTATTATCATTATTTTTTAATTTTGGATTTGGATTCTTAGTTCAATTGTTATAGTTTCAGTAAGCCAGTTGTTAAGTTCATTCACAAGTTTGTTAGGGGGTATTGCTGTAGTTAGAAGTTCCTATCTATCAAACTATATAAGCAGTGCTGTGTGATGAGTTTCCTGCTAGCTATGGGTAGCAATTGGATTTTAGAAAATACATAAGATAAATTGAAGTGGGTGTTTGCTTGCTATATAAGGAAAAGGAAATGCATTGAATTTTTGTTATTGTATTAGCAACTACTCTAGGAGTGATGTTTTTATGCAGCACAAATGATCTAATTACTATTTTTGTAGCTTTGGATTGTTTTCGTTATTCTCCTATGCATTATTTGGATAGACCAAGAAAGATGTACTGTCTAATGAGCTTGCAATTTTCTATATTTTTGTATGAAGTTGAAATATGTATGTCAATGTTCTAGCCTGTATTTATTAAAGTTTGAAGGGTTCAGGTTTCTCTTAAGGCAAAGTAGAAGTAAAAAAATGGTTGCTGTTGATTTTGAAGATGCTAATGAATTGACATTACGTTCAGTTTCCTATATTGCTGTCATTATGTTCATGAACATGTCCCTATATTTGAACATCACCTAGGGTTTATTCCCTTCCTCTTTTCTGTCCCTGCCCTCATCCACAACTGTGATTACTGGAAACACCTAATAGCTGCCTGCAGCATGCGTCCCACTTGCAGTACTGGGGGTTTACTTGGTTTGCCCTCTTCTGATCTCTTGACTACATTACCTTTTCAATTAGAAGCATTTGGCCAACTGACACCATGTTGGTTGGTTTAAGTAAGTATACCTGTTGACCCTTTGTGAAGAAATGAAAATGAAAGCAGAGAGATATTTCCTAGGAATTTGATTTTTTCTGCTATTCAATCTAGTTGCCTCTGTTTCCTATGCTAATTATTTGGCTACATGACTTGTTTCCCTGTTATAATATTCTATTTGAAATTGCAGACGAGCATTTTGGGACAAGAGGATCTCTCAGGAGGTCAGCGGAGATGCTCTTGGTGAGGTATGCTCTGTAGATGGAAACCAAATATCTGTCCCTTTATCTTTTGAGGAGCATTGATATAGTTGATATGTTCAACTTAACAATTCGGTTACCTACAGGAGTTCAAAGGATATGTCTTCAAAATCACTGGTGGTTGTGACAAACAAGGATTCCCAATGAAGCAAGGAGTTCTAACACCTGGCCGTGTTCGTCTTTTGCTCCACAGAGGTAGGACATTCAAAAAGCTTCAATTTTTAATTTGGATTGATTTGCCAGAATATATTTTGGTATCACTGTAGCATTTGTCCAATTCTTTTGTTCTGTGTTTGTAGATGATTTGTAAATTTTGTAGTTACTATCCACAGTTTGTATTCTGCCTCTATGTTAGAACTTATGCTGTATAATTTCTCTTAAAAAATGTAAGGTATAAAACTATTTTCTGGCAGATGCTTGTCTCTCTATGCTATGACTCTAGGATTTTTGAAGAAGCCTCTTTGTATAAGGATTTAAGATTTCTTACACAAGATGGCCTGGAGGGATGTTAATTCTTTTTGCCCTGATTGTGTGAACAGGAACTCCTTGTTTCCGTGGGTATGGAAGGCGCAATGGAGAGCGTAGGAGGAAGTCTGTACGTGGGTGCATTGTTAGCCCAGATCTCTCTGTTCTGAACTTGGTAATTGTGAAGAAGGGTGAAAGTGATTTACCTGGACTGACTGATGTTGAAAAGCCAAGAATGAGAGGTCCAAAGAGGGCATCCAAAATTCGTAAGCTGTTCAATCTGTCTAAGGACGATGATGTGAGAAAGTATGTCAACACATACCGTCGCACCTTCACAACAAAATCTGGTAAAGTTCTTCATGCTAGCAAATCCATTATTGTCACCCACTTGCCCATTGTATGACTTTGTCATTTGATGTTGCCAACTTGCCATTAAATAGAACCTGTGGATGGGTGGTTTGGAGATTTCATAATATAAGAAAATGAGTTGAAGTGTAGCTGATTTTCGTATTTTGTAGCCTGTCTATGTCTTTCTGTTTTATTTTTCAGAATCATCTTCCTGTATGTCAGTTTTTATCTTGTTACAGAGTTTGATAGTGATAACATTCAAGTTTATTTGTTCATCTGGGGCATATGTGCATTAGTAATGTACTTTTTACTGAGTTCAATGGTGTTGTGTGATCCATGTAGCTTATCTTACCTATTGGAATAAGGCTTAGTTATTGTTGTTGTTGTTGCATGCATTAACAATGTAATAGACATGATTTGTTCCGGAATGTTTTTCAGTCTGTTGGTGTATTAAAAGTTACGACTTTCGTATAAAATGAGAATTCTTGACTTCATCCCTTGGGAAACTTATGTTGTTAAGAAACAGTCCTGTCTGGTAATTCAAATATGAAAACGAAAACATGCACGTGGTTTTGATTATTGACAACTGAAACCCTTTTGAATTGAAGAGTTGCCACAATCAATGTATGTGATAGTACCTCTGGCCTCTGCTACATCCAATTAAAATTGGACGGATACAAACATAATTCATTATGAATTCTAGTCCCAATGGAATTTTCATTGCAGGGAAAAAGGTTAGCAAAGCTCCAAAGATTCAACGACTTGTCACACCATTGACACTGCAAAGGAAGCGGGCAAGGATTTCAGACAAGAAGAAGAGAATTGCAAAGGCAAAATCAGAGGCCGCTGAGTATCAAAAGCTCCTTGCCTCCAGATTGAAGGAGCAGAGGGAACGCCGCAGCGAGAGTCTGGCAAAGAGGAGATCCAAACTTTCTAGTGTTGCTAAGCAAGCTGCCTCTGCATAGGCCGGTTGCTTTCACAGATATGGTGAAGTTCAATCATCATCATAGTTTTGGTAGTGTCATTCCGTGATGGCTGCTTTCTGCTAAAAACTTGTTGATTTGTTATTTAGATGCACTTGAGTGAGTATACTCAACTATTTCTTAATGTTGTATTTGACAGGGTTGAATTAAGAATTTTGGCGGCTTGAATTTTGGATTCATTTGATGTTTGTAACTTGTTTTTATTAGTGAACTTAAATATTCCGTGATTGATAGATGTAGTGCTAATATAAAAACAACGAGTCTCTTTATGAATATATGCAAAATTTTGATTGTTTGATCATGTTATCCATTTTAAGTTTTAGTATTAAAAAAAAAAATCTAAACTTAAGTCACAACGAAGTGAAAATATCTTATAATAACAAAATCTTAAGTTAGCCACTCTGCAAATTGCGAACAATATATAAAATAAATATTAATGAATATATGAAATTGATTCAATAAAAAAAATAGATATTGAAATTTTTTGAAATGATTTACCACAAAAAAAAATTGTTTTATTGGCAAGTCATTGTCAAAACGCAAGAAGTAGTGTCTCATTGGAACAAATTTAAAAAATTAATTAGTAATTCAGTAAGACATATTAAAAAATCAATGAGTATATGTGATTGAGATTTGGATTAGCTCTAGTTAAAGTTCATATCTCTAAATTCTTAAGAATATTAAATCAGAATAGTTTAATCAATAAAAAAATAAAATAACATCCAAAGCAAATTTTTTATATGAAAAAATTTTAAAATAATAATAAAAACATAATATATATATATATATATATATATATATATATATAATATGCTATAATTTATTTAGAAACTTCAAAATCTTTATTGAAGTTAACATCATTTAACTGAGAGAGAGAAACTCTAAACTAATTCTGAGTACATATTAATACTTTTGCCATTTATAGACTTAGGAAACTCTGAAATGTGCATAAAACTTACCTTAAGTTGAAAATGCACTTTTTGAAGCTACACTTGAAACATGAATAGTCAAAATATCCCTTGCAACACATTAATTTAAATTTTTAAAATAAAATGATTTCGCAATAAATGAGAATAATAAAAATTTTATTTAAACGGCTCTAATTGCATCGTTTCAATAAAGTATTTCAAAATAAAGATAAATTATAATTTGAATCAAGTAATTGCTACAAGACTAATTTAAAGATATCATAGTTTTAAAAAAAAAAGCTTTCTAAGTCATATAGTAGTTTCATCCATCCTTTTACTGAACTTGGCGCTGATCGTTTTAGTTATGTGAAAAATAAATGTAGAGGTGAGTACTCTACACTATCACACACACAAGCATAGAGACTCATCTTGCACGTTCCACACATTTCTAACATGATTCATGTCATCCATCAAACAACATAAATTCATACTTTTTCAAACATTTTAACATTTTACATACACATGCGCTCACTGCATGATAGTCATGCTCACTGTGGCACTATGATCACAAATTCCGGATGCCCTCAACCTTAGAGTCTTACTTAGTTTCACACCATGGATGATCGTTGGATAGCTCCCGCTCCACGAATACAATGTATGCGGTCCTAGGCCCCAAAACAAAGGTGTTAGTCAAAGGCCGAGTCAGGAGGAAAGTGTGTGGCTTGTGGTGCACTCACGCTCACTGTTGGTGTCACTACTACCTTCTTTTCTCCAAGGTATTTCTACTGCCCTCATCTTCCACATCCTTAGTATATCGCTGAACTATTCATAGTTTTTCAATATTTCAAACACATCCACAATTAGAGTCACATGGCATTCACACGTATTTTTAATCATTTCATATTACTCATTATCAACTAATGACATGTCCACACATACAATCAATCACATTATATTCCACACTAAATTTTTACCATAATCCAATAATAATCAAACCATTTCATCACATACATCACTCAATAATTATCACATCTTGTTCCATATGAAATTTCCATTAAAAATCGCCATTTTCCTACGTTCTATCTCAACCATGTTCCACTATCTAGCAACATGAACGAAATCTAAACACAAGGAGATAGGATAGAGTCTCCCTTTACTTCGGGTTGAAGATCCACGACAAAACCAATAGTAGAATCGCTCTCTATACATATCCTCGTCCTAAATACATGGAATAATCCATGAAAAACCAAGAAAATGAAAGAAAGGGACAAAAACTGAAACCCTAACTCATAAAACTTACCTCCAAGCGTCTAAAACATGATTTTAACTTTCAATCTTACACCCAAATAACTTTGGAGGCAATTTAGTCGGTGAAATAGGGTTGAGAGTAGAGAGAATCAAAGAAGAGTTCGAAGAGAGGAATGAGAAATGAGTTTTTCAAGCCCTAAACCCCTCAAATACCCTAAGAGTCGGGATATTCTTCCTACAACGAGATATTTTTCGCTACAGAGAAAATATCATATCACACTGCACTCTAATTTCTGCATTATCACTCTACAGCGAGACTGCATACAGAAAATGCACCTCCTTTATTGCCCTTTCGCTACAGCGAGAATACAACAGAATCATGCCATTTGTCCAGGACCTTCTCACTACAGCGAGAATCCTCTATGGTACACACTTAGCCTATGTTTTCAATTAGTCTAACCCAAACACAAGTCAAATATTCTCATTCACATTTATGTTTCTATCCACACATGTACACATATATTCATATCATTATCATATAAATCAAAATACACATTCAACTAGAAGAAATCCACAATTCATATTAATATTCGAACTATATTACAAAACTCGGAACATTATATCCCTTACCATAGCTAAAAGAGAAAATTGTGAGAAATTTTGTTTCCATTACACGAGTATTTAAAATTTATCATGTACATAATCTTCAACTAAGTACTTGTCCAACTCTTTTTTTTTTTTTTTATCAATGAAACTTTTTTTTCTTTAAAATGAGTTTAAAGCATCTCTTTTTACCAAATAAGGTGAAAGTTTGGTAAGACTAAATTTTTGCACACAAAAAATCCTTTTCCATTGGGGTGGCACAAGATTTCTTTTCATGGAAAAAAAAAAAACCAATTATGCATACTAATAAATTATTTTTCAAACTTGTGGACAACTCAATACAAAATATTTTATAATCTCTATACAGATTTTCAAATGACCACTCAGCATATCTCAATTTATATTTAAAATGTTTCTCTAATGTTTGTCATATTTCTTCCTTAATTCCCACCCATAATGCTCAAGTTCATAGCAGACTATATAAGTTCCCAATGGACAAAGGCAAGTTGGTGAAATATAGATTTTATTGTTTCATGTGATGAAGATGTAAAGACTTCAGTGACTTCATAGAAAATTTTCAAAGATTTAATAAAAACTCTAGCATTCTCCCAATTAACACTTGTATGTGCACCAACAACCCTAAAGTAATCCAAATAACTTGAATCTTTAAACTCAAGCTTCTTAAAAGTAGCTTGGAATTTGTATGCATATTTTTGGCATGGAATCCTAGCAAACTCTTAGTATTTCTTAAACTTAGATAGTCTTTGGGGTGAAGAGCTCA
The DNA here is from genome assembly GCA_024086825.1 of Abrus pulchellus subsp. cantoniensis. Classification (NCBI taxonomy): domain Eukaryota; kingdom Viridiplantae; phylum Streptophyta; class Magnoliopsida; order Fabales; family Fabaceae; genus Abrus; species Abrus pulchellus. The sequence goes on from CM044056.1 coordinate 23,491,615, forward strand.
CTTATCTTACAACAGTGTGAATTATTTAAATAGAAGAATGTAATCTTTTAACCCATCATTTAAAATGTGTGCACAACACCTCATGTGAAAGAATTTTCCTTCTAACACCAAACATTCATGTTATTTATTCTCTTTTTAGGTAAATGACAATCATTTCATTATTGCTTGCATTGTCAACAATAACAAGATACACATTCCTAAGTCTCTTTTCTCTTAAAATCTCCTTCACATGCATTCTTATGATTTCTCCTTTATGATTAGGAACTATTGAGAAGCTAATGATTTTCTTATGATAATTCTATTTTTTGTCTATAAAGAGAGCGATGAGGGTCAAATAATTTAGATTTTGAATTGATGTCCAACAAAAAGTGATTAATGCAATCCTATTATAATCTAATTTTAAAAATCCATCATCCTAATTTTTTCTTCTGTATATAATTGAAAACAATCTTTAGCCATAATATGCCTTGAACGCCCTATAAATTGTGGTTTTAGTTGTCTACATAAATACTCAAACTCCTCACCCTTAACTACTCTAAAAGGTTATTCATCTATGGTCACAAATATTGCTATTGCCTTCCTACAAGCTTCAACCCTAAACTTCTGACTAACAACAATTACATTGCTCTCCACTTCTAGAAGTAAGGATTGATTGAGTAGGGTGATTGATTAAAGCATATGTATACTTGGAACAAGTTTTGAGGTGAGCAAGAAAATCGGATGTGCCATGTACCTTAATATCACAATGATACACTTTGTTTCAATATTTACAAGTAGCCATAGGTTCTTCCAATTCACATTAGATAATTTATTAAGATGGTCCCATGCTGTTGATGTCTTTTGACGACCACTAGCATTCCATTTTCTCTTTTTCAAATTCTACGAAGGGTTATCCTCTTCAACACCAGTTTTAGCCACAGGTACATTACTAGGCTGAGTTTTCCTCCCACTTACTTCTATTAAAGCAGAATTTGTGGGATTGAGAACCCCTTCATTTTCATTTAAGGTTGTCTCTTGTTCATCGAGAGTAAGAGGCAAATTAAGGCTAAATTGCTCCATTATTTCTTCAATACTACCTACCATATGAAATGTTTAAATAGTTTTAAAAAATTATTCTTAACATTTTACAACTTCTATGTTTCTTGTCTTCAATGCATAATCCTTACATGAAAGCTAAATCTGCCAATGATAAGAAAAAGTACGAAGGAAGAGACAAAGATGATATTTCTTACACTCATTCTACCATTGTTGAATTAAAGAGAGAGAAAGAGAGAGAGAGAGAGAAGAACAATAAATAATTCCCCTTCTAACTGAGGGAATAAAAATCATATCTCAGTCTATCTAACATCATTGAATAAAAAAAAATGATATCTTAGTCCATTGTCATTGAATTAGAAAAACATAACAATTATATCAGTCTAACATCATTGAATAAAAAAAGAAAACAAATATCTTAGTCCACCATCATTGAATTAAAAAGAGAGAAAGAGGAACACAAAAGAACATATTAGTTACAATTGGAGATAATCTGACAAAAAGCAAAGCTACGCTAAGCATGATGTATGACCTTGCTTAATAGCCACTCTGGGAGTGCTTTATGATCATGCAGAACAATGATGGAAGGTATGCATGACTATGCTTATCTCCTAGTGATTTGAATTTAAAGATATTTTAAGAATTGAAAATTCTATTTAAAGAACAATTAGGAGCATGTGATATGAAACTTTTGCCTAACGAACTTTCAAAAACTTTTGGAGCCATTTGAAAGTGAAAATAATTGATAAAGACGTAACTTCTCTAGAGTCTAAGTGAGTGATTAAGAACACATCTTGAGAATAATAAATTTGCTTATTCTTTTTCTTTGAGATTCCTCTAGTTTACATTTATTTTTGAATAGAAGCTAAACCCATAGCTAGGACTATGATGGATTCTTTACCTATTTTATGTGATCTTTATATTTAAAAGACAATTGTGGTTTTTTCCTAGAATGTTTTTTGCCCTAGTGCTTGTATATTTGTATGTTACGAATCAATAATTGTTAACATTGCATTGTAGATGATCGTACCATATGTTATTAATGAATTTACAAGGTAAAGGACAAGAATTAAATGGATCAAACTTAGTTTTTCTTTTTTAATCGATTATTAAATTAACAAACTTATAGGCTCTTTACGTTTTTCTTATCTTTTGATATTGCATGACCATTAGAGGTAACAACTTAGGAAAAAATACTAACATTGCATGACCATTAGGTATTAGTAGTTTAGTAGGAGTGGTTGACGATAATTGAAAAATTAGAATTTGGGTTAAACTAAAATTGAACATAAAGAGGTGTAAAGGTGAAACCAAAAGCCTTAGGTTCATCTCAATTAGTTTTCTTGTTAGAGTTACACTATTTTATTAATCTTTTAATTACCTTGTCATTTAATTTTTTCATGCTTTATTTTATTATATTAACATTATTTAGGTTCAAACACTTAAATCAAGATATTTTTGGTAATTGAAAATAATATTTGTAAGACGATATTCTGAAAGTAGTCAATTTAAGAATCTCTTATTACTTTTCAACAAGCATGATCACAAATACTCAATCCACCATATTAATAGAACATAAGAAATCTCATATTTACATCATTGAATTAAAAAAAAACAGACAAGGAAATTAAAAAAGGAGTATTTGAAATAGGAAATTCATATGTATCAACCATCAAACATCGTTGAACCATATTATTAAACATATTAAATCTCAAACTAGCATCATTACTTTAAAAAACACAGAAAATTACAAGAGTAACATCTAAAACAGAAAATTAAAACATGTCTTAGTCATTAAACATTATTAAACCAGATTAATAAATTAATAGAACATAAGAAATCTTAGACCAACATCACTGAGTTCAAAAAATAGAGAATAATATTAGAAGAGTAACATGTAAAATAGGAAATTAAAATATTTCTTAGTCATTAAGCATCATTGAACTAGATAAATAAAACACAATAAGAATCTTAGTCCACCATCATTGAAATAAGCAATAAAAATCTTTCACAACCATTCCAACATCATTCATCATTCAAACATAAAACAAGATTAAAGGAATAGCATCTGACTTAAGAAATCACAAGAAATCTTAGTAATAAAGCATCATTGAACTAGAACACAAAAAATATCAGTCCACTATTATTAAATTTAAAAAATAGAGAAGATTAAAGGAGTAAAATCTAACTCAGGAAATAATAACATTTGTTAGCTTATAGCATTATTCAATAAAAAATACAAAACACAAGAAATCTTAGTCCAACATCATCGAATTAACATTTAAAAAAATAAGAGAAAAAAAAATAAGAAATTATAGTCATAGACACATTTTGCTTTAATTAGGTATCATTGAATAAAAAAAAATTAACCACAACAATGTCAAATTCTCACTTCAACATCATACAATAAAAGAAATAAAATCAAACAAGTTGTAAGTTAAGTCATGATTCACAGAGAATTAAAAACCTCAGACTCAAGAAGTTATAATACTAAAAAAAAAAAATTAGGATATTTAAAATATCTAAAAACCTTAATGATGACTTAGACTCTAAGTTGTGTTCAATTACTTCAATCAAAGAAAAAGAAAAACCATATTATGATAATACTATTATTAAATAATAAATTTATTGATATACTATAACCTAAAATATAACATAAGCAAGACTCTCAAGCATAAAACAAGATAAACCTTAAACTACAAATTACAAAAAATATAAAAGAATAACTAAGAAAGTGAAAAAACTTCTTACCTTTTTTAGTTCACACCATCTTGGATCTTAATCTTCATCATCAATACCTCAACATAACTAAAAATGCCAAAAAAAAAAGTTTTAGATAAAAGAAGAATAAACCCTAAACTAAATTAGAAAGATCAACAAAAATAGCCTAAAAATAAAACCTAAAAAAAGTAGTGTAACTTACTAGTTCTTTGGCTCACCAATAAAAATCATTGAAGATTGACAAAACTCTCAATAAAGAAGTCAACTAAATAGCAAGCTAACAACAAAGGTAGGTTTAGGGTTTTCTATAGGTGGGAGAACTCTATAACAAAGAATAGTGTCGATATTAACAGATGAGAAGAGGAAAAGAAAGATCAGTATCTATAATAGAAATTGTGAGAAAACAAAATAAAAAATAGATAAGAATGAGATAAAAGCTGAGGGAGATGGGAGATGGTTGAAAAAGGATGAAGATCGTTGGGTGTAGTCGTGTAGAAATTACATGATGCAAAAGTTTAGAGAAGAATGAATGAAAGATGGTGACTTATGACACAAAAAGGAGGCGTGTAGACTAAGAGAGGAGTGACACTTCACAAAAAGCTAGAAATAAGGTAGCAAAATTAAGGTTTGAGTTTGGAGGTTTAATTTTTTTCATATGTCTACTTGATATCTATAGAGCACTTGATTTCATATTGAAAATGGACTTGTAAAGTTTATAATTAAAAAAAAAAAAACTTAATGCTTGATTATTTTCAATCAAATTTGCAATATTTGTTGGTTTTGATTCCTATCAGTAGTCCATCGTTGATATAAGGCATTTGTGAGTAACACTGCAAATTTTCATTGGGGTAAATAGCATGTGTAAACCAAGAAATGGAACAAATTCCTCTCCCCCTAAATATACATTCACAAAAATAAAATCCTAGAATTTAGAAAAATTTGGAAATCAGAACATTTGAAATCTCAAAAGTTACTATGAAAGCCTTGTAAAAATGGGAACCCATGTCAATTCAGCATGAATTAAAGTTTTCCTTGTTATTCATTTTCTTACTCTTGATTGTAAGGTCAAGGAATGCAGTGATAACCCTTAGCATATTTCAGTGAAATCAATAAGCTGAAGACTAAACTAATTCTATTGAAAAGGACTTAAGTTACTATATTTGTAAAATATATATCTATATATACACTCCATTCAACTTCGGATCATGGCAGGAATAATTTCAGCATGTTGCTACCAAAATTATCATTTCAAATATCAAAACTGTAGTATGAAGGTATGCGATTTAGGGAACAAAACATGGGATGGAAGGCAGGTATGAACTCTACTATGAGCATACATGCTTGGTCTCTTTTGAGTTGCCTAAATGCTTGTTCATTTAAATATCAATTTATGAAGCTTAATGGTTTACTTCTCCAAAACTATAGATATTTGGTAAATTCAAGAAAAATAGATTGGTTTTCTTTCTTTTTGAACATTGAGGTTCTCCTTATTATTTTTATCTTTCTGTTCCTCTCAATAAAGTTGCTTAGTGAACAGTTTCTTGGTTCCTGCATTAGCTTAGATTAGCATTGGAGGATTTACCACTGCTGCCTCGAATTAAGCTTTACTTTTTTAGATTAGCATTGGAGTTGAGTGTAATTATGATGGTAGTTTTAAAGAAAAATGCTAACAAGTTTATTAAAAATTATATGAATGCTAACATTTTAGTGGTGCTTGTAACCCCAAATTTTTGTAATATTAATTAATGTGTATATGTATATATATGTGTGAATGAATGCTGGAACGTGTACTTGAGTGCGTAATGAATATGTAATGTCGAATGTTGGTATATACATATATAATGCATAGGGATGTGTATAACTGTGTTTGTGTATGTTTGGACTAGATTGATTAGGCTGAAAATATGCTAAGTGTGAATACTGTTGCAGGGCATTCTTGCTGTAGCGAGAATATTCTCATTGTAGTGAGGGAACACTGGGCATGAAGCATGAAACTGTGTCTTTCTCTCTGTAGCGATAAAGCACTAGGAGAGAAGGATGAAACTGTCGCATTGCCGCTGTAGCGAAAGGCCCCTCGCTATAGCGACAAAGCCACAGTTTAGGATACATTTCTGGGTGTAGTCTCGCTGTAGTGAGAGGGCCTTGCTGTAGCAAGATTATGCAAAAATAGAATGCAATTTTGTCTGAGTTTTTCACTGTAGTGAGGAGGGTGTTGCTGCAACGAAAATATCTCGCTGTAGCGAGAGTGTCGTGACCAGAGAGGATTAAAAAGGGGTTAGAGTTCAAGAAAGATTATTTCTCACATTCCTTTCAAAATTTCTTTGATTTTCTCGACCCAAAACCCTTTTTCACCGATTAAATTGCCTCCAAAGCCATTTGGGAGCTAAATTAAAGGTTAAATATCTGTGTGAAGAACGCTTGGAGGTGAGTTTTTATGGTTAGAGTTTTCTTTTTTCATCCCCTTTCTCTGTTTCTCAGTTTCCTTTGGTTCTTATGGAGTTAATCCATGTATTTGGGCCGAAATATCCGTGTGAGGAGCACTTCCATGGTTGAATTCGAGAGTGAGTCATCAATCAAAGGTAAGGGAGGACTCTACCCTACTCTATTGTGTGATTTACAGTTATTTTGTTGAATATCATGATGTGGCTGAGTTAGAGGGTAGGAAATTGCAGTTAGGGGGACTCTACCTTACTTTATTGGGCCATGTGCCATGACAGGTGAATATTATGTGTGTGGATGAGAGAATGTATGGTTGTCCGAGATTAATGAATGTGGATTATATATATATATATATATATGTATATATATATATATATATATATATATATATAATGTCGTGTGATAGGATAAGCACATGTATGTCGAGTATTGTGAATAGGTATGAGCACTTATGCCATATATTTGAATGAATATTGGGAACAAGTGTGGGCCAAAGGGCTGTGTAATATGCATGAATATGAGCTTCGTGTCAAGTACTGTAAAACGAATGTGGGCCTAGTACCGTGTATTATGCATGACTATGAGCTTTGTATCGTATACTGAGAATGAATATTGTAATGTGTGTGAATGGGGCGTGATTAATGCCGGTGTGATGTGCTGGAATGGTTCAGCGATATACTGTGGTGTGGAAGATGAGGACGGTAGAAATACCTTGGGGAAGAGAGAGTGGTGGTGACACCAATTGTGGGAGCGGGTACACCACGAGCCACACACTCTTTTCCTGACTAGACCTCTGACCACTACCTTTACTGAGCGACCCGAAACTGCCCACGTGGTATCGATGAGGCAGGGGTAACTGGCGAACATTCATGGTGAAAATTTGTGATCACAGTGCCACAATGAGCATGGCTGCGTGTAGTGAGCGCACGCGTGTATGAATGTTTTGGTGCCATGAATGCATCGGCTATGAATGAGAATGATATGTGTGATAATTCTGTCTATGATTATATTATGTGAAGTGTATTAGAAATAATGTGAATTATGTGCAAGATGAGACTCTATGCTTGTTTGTGTGTCTGGTAGTGTAGAGTACTCACCTTTACATTCATTTTTCAGATAATCAAAACGATCAACACCAGATTCAGTGAAGGGTTGGGTAGAACTGCTATAGGGCTTAGAATGTTATTTTGAGATTGTTGTATTTAAAATGGTTCTGTAGCAGTTATTTGATATAAACTTGTAAGCTTTTTCCTTATTTCGAAATATTTTATGAAACTTTTATTATTCTGAAATTGTAAAATTATTATTTATTTGAAATTAAAATTTAGGTTTTACAATGCTAATTATAACTTTTGCATTGAATTGATTTTAAAAAATTCACTAAATGGGTAAAAAAGTTTTAGTGCAAATTAGATTTTCATGTCTCATGCTGATATTGGATGTTAATGTATTGATTTTTTCTTTTATTTACATGAATTAAATAAACAATTAAGTTGATGCTTCATCTATTTACACATTAACACAATATTTTAACTATTTCATTTCTTTCTCTTTAAATTTCTTGGTAATATTTGAGAAAGTAATAATGTAAATTAAATTGTGCTTGTGTTTTTGCTCAATATTTATCCTCTTCTATTTAATTTTCATTTGGCTCTATACACATTGATGTTTACTTACTTTTAATATTCTTTTATGATAGATGTCAACTAATGTTGATAACAATTAGTTAAAATTTTGGCTTGACTCTATTGTTAAGGCTTTCATTGATATTATGGTTGATGAAACTAGAAAAGGAAACATAACAAATGGTGTGTTTCACTCTAAAACATGCAATTCAATGACTATGACTTTAAATTCGATAACAAATCGTTCATATAAATCAAAATAATTAAAGGCAAAGATGCACAGGTTATGAGTTATTTATCATGAAATTTCTCTACTTTTACAACAAACTGGATTTGGATGGAATATAGAAACTGTAACACCTTAAATTTAATTTCAATAAATAAGAATTTTCACAAATTTTTAAAATAATAAGATTTTTATTTTTAATTCAAGTTTCATCAACCATTTCAAATAAAGAAAAGGGTTACAAATTATATCAAATAGTTGCTATAGGACTTATTCAAATACAACAGTTTTCCAAAATAATATCCTAAGTTCTGTAGCAGTTCCATCCACCCCTTCACTGAGTCTGGTACTGATCGTCTTGATTACCTAAAAAATGAATGTAAGGGTGAGTACTCGATACTACCAAAACACAATCAAACATAGAGTCTCACCTCTAATTCATTTCCAATACATTTATACAGATATAATACAAACAACATCATTATCCAGTACATTTCAATTTGAACATCAATGCACTCACGACACCAACAACACTTCACATTCAAAATTACAATTGCTAACAATCCCATGCACATGCACGCCAGCCACGCTCACTGTGGCACTGTGATCACAGATTTCTACTACGAATGGTCGCCGGTTACCCCCGTCTCACGGATACCATATGGGCAGTCACGAGTCACTTAGCAAAGATAGTGGTTAAGGTCTAGTCAGCAAGAGAGTGTGTGGCCCGTGGTGCACCCGTTCCACAGTCGGTGTCACCACCACTCTCTCTTCCCCAAGGTATTTCTACCGTCCTCATCCCCATACCCCAGTGTATCGCTAAACCATTCACAACATATTACAACGGTGCTAACACGCTCCATTCATATATTCATTCATACACGCAATATTCATGCTTGCACACGACACATAGCCTATATTCAATTCACACTACATGGCACATGACCCATATTCATCTATATTACATGGCCCTTGGGCCCACATTTGTTCACAACATTCATTAATTCATCAATCAATGGCATTCCATCACACACAATTTCTCCCACGGGGCTTAACTATTCCAGCACACATCACGATGCACACCAATTTCCATCAAACACACCATTTCTACTCCCTATCTCAGCCACATTGCATTAATAAACAAAACACACAAGAATTATAATACTTTGAGATAGGGTAGAGTCCCCTCTTAGCTCTAATAAAAAATTCACATGCTAAATCCACCAAGAAGTGCTTCTCCTCATGGATTTCATCCTAAACACATGGAGAAACTTCATGAGAACCTAGGAAAACCACGAAAATAGAGAAAGGGATGAAAAATCAAAACCCTAATCATTAAAACTCATCTCGAAGCGTTCCACACATAGATTTAACCTTTAATCAACTCTCGAATGGCTTTAGAGGCAATGTAATCGGTAGAAAAGGGTTTGGGAATAAGAGGATCGAAAGGATTTTAAAGGAAGAGGGAGAGATAACCCTCATCGAACCCTAACCCCCTTTAAATCCTTTTCTAGTCGCGACACTCTCGCTACAGCGAGATATTCTCGTTGCAACGAAAATATCAGACGAAACTACACCCTGGTTTTTGCATAATCTCGCTACAGCGAGACTGCACCTAGAAATGCATCCCAAATTATTGCTTTTTCACTATAGCGAGAAGGTGACAGTTTTAGTCCTTCCTCCCAGGGCCCTCTCGCTGTAGCGAGAACAAACCAGTATCACGCCCTGCACTTAGGCAATTAGCCTATTTCAGTCCTATCCAGTCATGTATACACACAATACATACATCCATATACTTAATACACATAAACATCATTATCAAGTAAATCAACACACATATATATATATATATATATATATATATATACATTTAGATTTATATAAATAAAAATAATTAATATTACCAAAATTCGAGGCATTACAGAACCAACACTATCGCTGTAAGTGAAGAAGTATGAAAAAAATTATCTATGGGTATGAATTAATTTTTATTATATTATTTTAGCTAAATGATAAATTTGCTTAATTTCAAAATAAAGGATATGACTATTATAAGTTATTGGCAACTATGTTTAATATAAGTATTGCAATTGAAGTACTTCATCATTCATTTGCCCAAGATCCACCAAATACAGATGAAGAAAATGAGCTTGAAAGTCAATACCTCAATAGTGCAAGTTATGTAAATATTGATAACGATAGCTCAAATGATGATACAATAGAAGTGAAGCGCATCACATGTAGTGAAAAATGCACAATTCAAGTTAAAGAGCACAAGTCTAGGACAATACAATTAGGAGATGCACTTGCAACATGGGTTGAAGCATCTAAGGCAAAAGATGAGAAGTATAAGGCTAGAAGTATGGAGGCTACTTCTTCACTTATTACACCAAATCATTCTATTACTAAGTGTGTGGCTGCCCTCTAAGAGATTGAAGGCATACCAGATGATATTTATGTGAAAGCCTTTGAAAAATTTAGGAAGCCTGATTGGAGGGAAATGTTTCTTGCCATGTCTATTGATAGGAAACAAGCATAGTTATTTAGGCTTTAAGGATAAAACTCTAGACATCTTTTTAGTATCTTCGTTTATTACTTCTATGATTATGTTTTTAATTTGTGGTGAACATTTATTTGTGTTTTTATGAACTACTTTAAATTTTATGTTATGTTATTGCACTTTTATTATATAATTTTCATTGAATATCTTTTTTATCAATATATTTTTATGGAATTATATGACATATTATAATCATAATGGATATTGATAAAAGTGATGATTGTAACGCTCCAAATTTTTGGTAATATTAATTAATGCGTATATATTTATATATATGTGAATGAATGCTGGAATGTGCACTTGAGTGTGTAATGAATATTAAATGTCAAATGTTAGTATATATATATAATGCATAGGGATGCGTATAACTATGTTTGTGTATGTTTGGACCGGATTGATTGGGCTGAAAATAGGCTAAGCGTTCTGGTACAGAGTATTCTCGCTGCAGCTAGAGATGTCTCGCTGTAGCGAGAAGGCCTTGGGATGAAGGCGTGAAACTGTCACCTTGTCACTGTAGTGAGAGGTCCCTCGCTATAGCGACAAAGCCACAATTTGGGATGTATTTCTGAGTGCAATCTCGCTATAGCAAGATTCTGTAGAAACCAGAGTGCAAATTCGTCTGAAATTTCACTGCAGTGACGCCTCTTGTCGCTGCAGCGAGAGATGCCTTACACTAGCAAGAATGTGTCGCTGTAGCGAGAGTGTCACGACTAAAAGAAGATTTAAAGGGCGTTAGGGTTCGAGAAAGATTATTTCTCATCTTCCCTTCAAAATTTCTTCGATTCTCTCCAACTACAATCCTATTCCACCGATTAAATTGCCTCCAATGCCGTTTGAAAGCTAGATTGAAGGTTGATTCATGTTGGGAACGCTTAGAGGTGAGTTTTAATGTTTAGGATTTTGGTTTTTCATCCCCCTTCTCTGATTTCGTGATTTCTCCGAGTTCTCATGGAATTCTTCCGTGTATTTAGGATGAAATCCGTGTGAGGAGCACTTCCTTCCGTTGATTTGCGTGTGAGTCTTCAATCCAAAGTAAGGGGGGACTCTACCCTATCTCAATATGTGTGATTAGCCGTTTATTCGTCGAATATTGTAATGTGGCTGAGTTAGATGGTAGCAAATATGTGTTAATGGGAATGGTTGTGAAATATGAGGTGGGCCATGTACCGAGAGATGTGAATATTATGTGCGTGATGAAAGAATGTGTTTACCCGAAATTGATGAATAAGGATTATATAATAAATGTCGTGTAATAGAATGAGGGCATATATGCTGAGTATTGTGAATGGGTATGAGCACTTGTGCTGGTATTTGAATGAATATTGTGAATAAGTGTGGGCCCAAGGGTCGTGTAATATGAATGAATATAAGCTTTGTGCTATGTACTGTAAAACGAATGAGGGCCTAGTGTTGTGTATTACGCATTATTATGAGCTTTATGCCGTGTACTGAGAATTGATATTGCAATGTGTGTGAATGGGGCGTGATTAACGCCGGTATAATATGCTGTGAATGGTTCAGCGATACACTGGGGTATGGAAGATGAGGACGGTAGAAATACCTTGGGAAATAGGGAATGGTGGTGGCACCAACAGTGAGAGCGAGTGCACCACGGGCCACACACTCTCTTCATGATTGGACCTCTGACCACTACCTTTCCTGAGCGACCTGTGACTACCCACGTGGTATCCATGAGGCAGAGGTAACCGGTGACTATTCATGGTAAAAATCTGTTATCACAGTGTCACAATGAGCGTGATTGCATGTAGTGAGCGCACGCGTGTATGAATGTTTTAGTGCCATGAATGCATCAGCTATGAATGGGAATGATATGTGTGATAATTCTATCTATGATTATATTATGTGAAGTGTATTAGAAATAATGTGAATTATGTACAAGGTGAAACTCTATGCTTGTTTGTGTGTCTGGTAGTGTAAAGTACTCACCCTTACATTCATTTTTTCAAGTAATCAAGACGATCAGCACCAGACTTAGTGAAGGGTTGGATGTAACTGCTATATGACTTATGATGTTGTTTGAAATTTGTTGTATTTGAAATGGTACTGTAGCATTTAATTGATATAAACTTGTAACATTTTCCTCTATTTCGAATTATTTTATGACTCATGTGATGAGAATCCTATTTGAATGAAAGATTTTATTATTCTTAATTTTTTTTAAATTTATTATTTTAAAAATTAAATTTAAGGTGTTACAATGATTCTTCTTATTCAATTGATGATGGGTTATTGAGTTTCTTTTAATTAACATGCTTTATGATTATGATCATAAATTTTTGAACAAAGGAAAAGTTTAAACATTCACATTGAGTGGTCGTGATTATAATCCAGTGTTATTAAATGGATGTGAAGTAACTTGTTTCGAGTTACTTCAAATGAAAAATGACTGCTTTGTTAAATTTTGTGATGAGTTGCGGGTAAAAGGTTACTTAAGTGAATCAAAAATATACTTCTTGAAGAGAATGTTGCTATATTTTTATTTATAATTGGCTAGAATGTTTGTCATAGAGTTGTTGTAGATCGTTTTTAGCACTCAACAAAAATAGTTTCACGTTATTTTAAGCAAGTTTTAATAGCAGTATGTTTATTAGGAAAAGAGCTGATAAAACAAGAATCTATAGAATTGCCTGGCAAGATTAGAAATAAGTCAAAATATTATCCTTGGTTCAATGTATGTATGTAATACTTATTTATTATTTTAGTTAGTTCTTATTTTATTCTTTTTTTTTTATTTTATCTTGTTTTAATTTTTTGTTTTTGGTTATTGTTATAGAACTTCATAGGTGCAATTGATGGTACTCATATAAGTGCACGAGTTCTTACTGAAAAACAAATTGCATGCAGAAATAGAAAAACAACTATCACACAAAATGTTATGTGTGCTTGTAATTTTAATATGATGTTTACATTTATGTATTTGAGATAGGAAGGAAATGCACATGATTCAAAATTTTTTTTATGCACTTACCAACCCAAATGCAAATTTTCCATGGCTATTTAAAAGTGAGTACTTATATTATAACTTATATTTTATATTTATATTATAAATATATATTTTATATTCTAACTATCCATGTATGGGAGGTTTTCTTCTCTTTTATTGGGGAAAAAGGTATCATGCACAGTAATATAGAGGTAAAGCTAGGCTACCAAGAAGTCTTACAAAGTTATTCAATTATAGACACTGTTCATTGATAATGACAATTGAGCGTTGCTTCGCAATCTTGAAAAACAAGTTTCTTATTTTGAAATGGATGCCTCTATATAAACCTTTTAGGCAACGCCTCATAATAATGACATGTTGTGTTATTCATAATTACATACGGAAATAAAATTTGAATGATGATTTATTTAGGATATAAGAAGAAATGAATCTTATAGGAATTGAGCATGAAAATAAAGGTTCGAGCTTGGAAGAAACTAGTTCCAATAATCATAATTTAGTCAAATTATGTGATGAAAGTGCAGCTCAGATGACAATATTTAGAGATCATATTACAAATTAAATGCGGACACAATATAACAACTATATTAACTATTTATATTATTTATATTTATTTATTAAAAATTATTTTGATATTAAAATTAATCATTATTTTTAGTTTAATATTAATTTATTTTATAATTTTCATAATTTGTAAAACTCTTTGCATTATAAGTGTTACTTCAATTTAATATTATATTTTGTTGTTATAATTTTCATAATTTTTCAATTCAATATTTCATTTTAAATATAAAACTATATTTAAATAAACAAAAAATACTAAAATTAAATATCATATATACTTATACATATTCATTTAATTTAAAATAAAAAATAAAAAGTAAATAAAATCAAACACATTTTCATTTTTTAGTTTTTAAAACTTTTATTTAAAAACAAATTTATCAAACAAGTTTTTTAACTTTTTCATCTTAAAAATATTTTTAAAACTAAACTACGAAACAAATTTTAATTTTTTTAAAAAAATATTTTATAATTTTTTAAAATATAATTTTAAAAACTAAAATAAATAAGGCCTAAATTCTTATGTTTTAAAAATGTTAGAAATTAAATTCTAATAAATTTTTTTTAAGAACTTATTCCAAAGAATACTACTTGTATATGGACTAAATATAGTTAATTATTTTCTGTAATTATCTAAAATAATTTTTTGTTAACTAGAAATTTAAAATATTTTAGGTGTATTTAGTTATTTTTTATAATATTATAATGTCAAATAAAAACAATTTTTTTAATGTTAGGCCAAATGCTTGTTAGATTTTATTTCAATGAAATATCAAGCTTATAAACTTAACTATAAAATTTATTGGAATAAGTTGAAAAGAGCTTATTTTAATAAATTATTATAAAATCTTAATAAAATAAGCTTAAAAATTATATATATCATAAACTATTTTTTATTATAAACTCTCTATTTTTTATTATAAACTCTTTTAAATACTTTCTCAATTAGATCAACATTTATAAAGTCTTACAAACAAATTCTATCATTAAGTTTTTTTAAAAAATAAAATTATTTGATTAAAATAATTATAATTTAATTTAAAAACTACCTTTCAAAATTTTTTCACATCATATTTATCAAAAACATGCGATCAAGCTTGTTTAATATATATATATTTAATTAAAATTTTATATTTTTTAAAATTATTGTTTTTATTTAAATATATTAAATGCAAAAAATTTAAATTATATATCTAAACATGAGTCGTTGAAACCAAGGGATCAAAGTACTAAGAAGAAGGGTAGGAATTGAAACGGAAGAAGCAACTTTGGCGGAGGATCGGAAATGAGAGACTAAGGACCAGATGCCAATTATTTTAGTCTTGGGGACTATTTAACAATTAATAATGACATGATGGACAAAATAAAAACTGACTCTTGTCTTCGGACTATTACGGTCTTCCATAAAAATGTTTTTATTTTATTGAAGAGATTATTTTTGTTATTTTGTTATTATTTCTGCTTATTATTTTTAAAATATAATTTTTAAAAGTTTTTTCTTTTCACAAAAATATGTTTTATACACTTTAAAAAATTAAATCTATATCTTCTAAAATTTAAATTTTACAAATGTTATAGAACTGATAATTATAACAAGTAAAGTATACATTTAATTTTTATAATTAACAAGTATTTATATATTTTAGTCTCTATACAATTTATTATTATTATTATTTTATTCTTTTAATCTTAAAATAAAATATTTGATGTAAGAATTAAAATGTAACATTTTTAGACATATAAATTAATTTGTGAAAAATAATTGTAATTTTTAACCTTCAGAAACAGTTTTCTATTCTACTATGCTTGGGAACTTGGACTTGAACACCACTCTTGAAACGCCATTTCCCTTATCTTCATTGTTCAGTTACGCATTTAGAATCATTGGCTCAACTTCCTTAGCTCTCTTTCTCTCCTACTCGCGTTTTCTGTGACTACTTCTTACCTTTTAAGGCAACTAAACGTAAGTGTCGCGAGTTGCAACTTGCAATATATAAATTAATAATAATAAAAATAAAAAATATCTTGTTGATGGATCCATCATTGTTTCACATTCATTCTCTATAAATGGGGTTTCATTGTTTGTTGCTTTTGATAAAGATTTATTTATTTTTCCTTTCATTTTCTTATCTTCTCACAGAATGGCCAAGACATGTTGCAGTTTGTGTTTTGTCTTTCTTCACGTTTTCCTTTGCTTAGTGTTAACCAATTCAGCACCTGAAAGTGCCATTGTAACACACGTTCCTGGCTTCAATGGCACTCTACCTTCAAAGCACTATGCTGGGTACTTCTTTTTTCTCTAAACAATTTAATGTTTTTTCCTTGGAAATGTTGACCCTTTGAGAAATTAATGAAATAAATAATTGCATTATTTTGTGTCTTATTATGCGGCCTTGTTTTGAGGTTGTTGAAGGTACGTGACAGTGGATGAAAGTCATGGACGGAACTTGTTTTACTATTTTGTTGTGTCAGAGGGAAAGCCTTCTGAGGACCCTGTGGTTCTGTGGCTTAACGGCGGACCTGGGTGCTCTAGCTTTGACGGATTCATATATGAGCATGGTAATTATTCAGTTTGTGGACTACCCTTTTCTCTTTTGGTAGATTTCAAGGTGAACATTAGGAATTGTAACCCAGAAATGGTTTGAAATTGTTCATAGCTATGCTATATAGTTCTTTCCTAATGACTAGTTTGTACTCAATATACTTGTTCAACACTTACTTGGTTTCTTCCAAGTACATTTGATGGATATCCTAGTAACCATCAGTAGAAAATGGTTCTGGTTCTGTCATTTGTTGACCCTGAGGCTGAGGTTACTTTATGAATCATGTGGCAATTGATTATTTGTTTCAGGTCCTTTTAATTTTGAAGCAGCAAAGACAAAGGGAGGCCTTCCCACGCTGCATCTCAATCCATACAGCTGGTCAAAGGTCTGAACTTTTTGAACATTGTTGAAATCAGAATGGGAAGGATTAAGTTTGTAAATGAGTTGAGTTGAGCCGAACCTGAAGTTCATAGGTTATTATTGTCAGGTCTACAGCTTGACTGATTTAAATAATCGAGTTTAACTAAGTTTGAGCTTGTTTGTTAGATAAGCAAACAATCTTGAGTATTTAGTGGCCTGAGTTGGCATAGTTCATGAGTTGCTCGACTCATTTACACTTCCAGGAAGGATGATTTCTTCTTTATCGTCATGTTTTGGGTTGAGTATATGTGTAATGCTGTGATTCATCAAATACTAGTTGTGTTTTCATGCGATCAATTTATATGTATGATTCTGTGATTCATCAAATCCTAGTTGTGTTTTCTTGTGATCAATTTAAATGTATGATTCTGTTTTGCACCATAGGTTTCCAGTGTCATATATTTGGATTCTCCAGCTGGTGTGGGGTTTTCATACTCTGAGAATAAAACTGATTACATAACAGGAGACTTAAAGACTGCCTCTGACACACATGCCTTTCTCCTTAAGGTAGTTAAGGAAAGTGAAAAATGTGAAATTTTGACATAATATTTGAACTAAAAACTCTGTATTCTTCACAATATTCTTACATATATGCCCTTTCTTATATATTGCTTTTATTATAAATCAGTGGTTTGAACTATACCCTGAGTTCCTTACCAACCCATTCTTCATCGCTGGAGAGTCATATGGTGGAGTTTATGTACCTACTCTTACTTTTGAAGTAGTGAAAGGTAGCAAGTTATGTCCTTATAGTGTTGAATAAATGTGTTAGAACGGGAAATAAGGTGTGGTTTCTTGATTTTTCCACAGGAATTGATGCTGGCGTCAAGCCCAAACTGAATTTAAAGGTCTTTATTTTTAAGTGATCAATTTATGTTTTCAAGCCTGTGGCTGCAATCTGAACGTCTTTGTGTGCAGGGTTATATGGTTGGAAATGGTGTTACAGATGAAATGTTTGATGGCAATGCTCTTGTTCCATTTGTGCATGGGATGGGTCTTATCTCAGATGATCTGTTTGAGGTGAAACAAACACCACTGTTATATCACTGTCACACAATGATTCATCATAATTTCATCATCTTAATAGACCATTAAATTAATTGCTTAGTTTTTGTTTTATGAAATATGTAAAATAGTTTACACTTTCTGCTGTATCTAGATCATTTTGAAGGATTTTAATCATATTTGCACTTTTGCAGATAATCTAATTTTCATTTTTCTCTGACTGTAATTCTCTTATTCAATGTTGATTTTTTATGTACTAACTTGAAATAACTCATTTTCTTTCTAACATTAATTATGTTAAAATGAGAGGACATGCCAATTAAGATGTTCATAGAACCAATGATGTTATCTGCTATGAATTTTCCATTTATAATATGGCAATATGTATTATCTTTTGAATATAAAAGCAATACGCATTATTTAAGAGTATGTTTCATGTTTGGATAGATTTTGTTTGAAACCTTGCTAAGTCCTTTAAATATGTTTCATTTAACCAGTGGTAATTGCTGCTGCAGGAGGTTAACACTGAGTGCAAAGGAAATTTTTACAATCCAACAAGTGATAATTGTGCTTTCAAGCTTCAACAAGTTGATCAGGTGATTTAATTAGATAACATTACTGACAAGAAATGAGCTAAGTGATTTGGAACTCATTGATGGTTCTTGCTATTTTAGGACATTGATGACATAAACATATATAACATTCTAGAACCATGCTATCATGGCACAGAGACACAGAAGATTACAGCATCCTATATTAGATTGCCATCTAGCTTCCGGAAGTTAGGTGAGACTGAAAGACCTTTTCCTGTGAGGAAAAGAATGTTCGGTCGTGCTTGGCCCCTAAGAGCACCTGTTAGACATGGAATTGTACCAACTTGGCCGCAGCTGAACAATCTTAACCATGCTCCACCATGCACTGTAGGTTGCATTACTACTATCTGAGTACCTATTTTTACCATTTATGATTTAGCGTCGAATTCTCAGCTACCGTTTGACTTTAATGGCTTGATTATTGCATAAAATTTATGTCCAAGTCTGAGAACTGTTGATTCTTTATTGCTAAAACAACAGAAAACTTTGAGTTCTCCCCATCTTCTGTGAACAACAAAGCTGATTATTAAATTAGAAAGTGATGAAAATAGTCCTGAAAAAGAGAACATGCTCAAGTCAGTGAGAGAAATATAAATGCTAAATTGAAAGACACTCCTACAATGTGTCTTCTATCTTGTTCTAAACCTTACATATTTGAAGTAATGCTTGTTCTTCATTTCAGATTAGGGATAAACTAGATTTGAGAGATTTCTAACAAATAACGATTTTCCATACTCCATTAGCACAAAATTATGTCTTCAGAAAATTAGGGTTGTCTGGATTGAAAATATGCTTTTTATTTTCATTTTAAATCACAAAAGTATCACCTTGTTTTCACTTTGTTTACTATTTTCAAATATTACAAATCAAATTGCCCCTATGCATTAGCTTCTAAAAATGGTTCTTTAAAATTGAAAGTAATTTTTTAAGGGATTTTCCTGTTAACATCTAAGCTATCATACAACAACAATTTGCTTTGATCGTGACAAATATTTCCCAGTTGAAGGGACAATAATTTCTTTTCACTCTGACTTATTCTTTCATGTCTACTTTGATTAAAATGTTGCCGGGCTTCTATATACATGATATAATCCTGTATCCTGATCACTTTTATAGTTATTGTATTATTTTTCCTCTGAATGTTTAACAAGTAACAAGATGTAATGATATCTTTAGGATGATGAGATTGCAGACACATGGTTGAACAATGAAGCAGTCAGGAAAGCAATTCATACTGCACAGGTAAGGTTTCTAACTCCAGTGAGGTATCTGTACTATGGATGTGAAAAAACTAATTCTTGTTCTTTCTGATGAAACAGAAAAGTGTTGTCAGTAGCTGGGAAATTTGCACAGACATAATTTCCTTTGATCATGATGCTGGGAGCATGATCAAGTACCACAAGAACTTAACCTCCAGAGGGTATCGAGCACTTATATTCAGGTCAATTTTGTTCCATTACGTTTTACTATTTCTTCTGTTTAAGCAATGGTGCCTGCTTTGGGTATTATGAGTCTAACAAGCTCAATGTTTTTGTGCCCTTGAGCAGTGCAGAATATGTAGGAATGCACTTCATGATCTGAATGTATTTAGAAAATGAATTGCTTGCCTTACAAGTATCAGTGTTATCAAATTGCTTGCCCTTGAGCCGCCATCCGCCATTGATAACATTGTCAAGTATGCTGATTGCATATTTTCATTCTGGGAATAATTCGTTATCAATAATGATACTTCACTAGAATCTTTGTGGCTGACCATTTACATTGAGTAATGAATGACCATTTTCCCAAATTAGTGTTGGTTAATGCGAAGACAACCATTCTGTCAATGAAAGTAATATCATTGCCTTTCTCTTTTAACATATTGTTGTCACCCATATTACAACCATTAGGCCCATTACTCACCCTATGTCAAAGTCATTCTAAATTCCACCACCACCATTATTATTTCCAATATCATTTCAACATGTTAATGCATTGTGGGCCTCTTGCATTGCAAGAAAGTAACCTTTTGCCACCTTCATTATGGGCTGGCACAATCAATTAAGCCTGCTAAAATATATTTTCCTTGTAATCTATTTTACTGTAAAAATACAGGTAAAGTTTAGACTTAAAGATTAATTGATTTGAAAAATAAGTTTCACGTTTATGGCAGTGGTGATCACGACATGTGTGTTCCATTTACTGGGAGTCAAGCATGGACAAGATCAGTGGGCTACAAGATTGTTGATGAATGGAGGCCTTGGATGTCCAATAATCAAGTTGCTGGGTACTTATAGCTCCATTCCCTTTTATCTTCTTATCCTACTTTGTTAATCTTCAAATATTTTAATCAGTTAAATGGGGGACCTTGTTTAAAAATCTCGTCTCTGAAATGGTTTATTAGTCTAGATAAATTGATCTTTGTTAAGTGCCTATACCTTGCATTATGAAACATGCTAGAACATATTTTTTGGGATTCTGGCTGTCTAAATTAAGGTGTGTGAAGTAAGCAAGTGAGGGACTAATTATAGTTGATTTGATATTGATTATGTTGATTAAAGGCTTTAATTCAAATAACGGTAATTAGCCCCATATTTTTCCATTGTAGATTTTTTAATTGGATCTGCATACATGTATTCTAGTATTGATCCTTCTTATCAATAGGCATTTAGGTCTCAAGGTTGCAACCTGTTATGAAAAGTTCAAAACATGCCCCAGAAATGTTTTTCACCACACATTGCATAAAAGACCAATCTCTCTCTCTTTATTTGGAGGAGGAAACCATTACAGTTGAATTTTATGATAACTGCTTTAAAGTCATATTTAGAGTATTTTCTAATTGGTTGTTGGTGTAAATCTTTACATTAACAAAATATTAATATTAAACTCTTTTCTTTATTGGTTGCAGGTTTACACAAGGATATGACAAAAATCTTACTTTTCTGACCATAAAGGTTTGTGTATATACATTATCAGTAAGAATTAGAGAAAAAAAGGTAACCCTGAAGCAATTTTATTAGCATCAAACTTTAAAAATCGTAAGTTCTTATTAAAAAAATAAAATATTCATTATACTTTTATAATTTTAATATAATAAAGAATTATTATTTTACTTACCTAAAATAACCAGCCTTAAAGGTGATGTTAACTTTTTTCATTAAAAATTCTCTCCTTTATTTTTCTCCAACCAAACACATTGGCTGCATTGGTTGAGTTGTGAATAATATTTGATTACATTTGATACAGGGAGCTGGGCATACTGTTCCGGAATATAAACCAAGAGAGGCTTTGGATTTTTATAAACGCTTTCTTTCTGGATTGCCAATATGAAAGAGACTGAGAATGGAATAATGCTGCTTTTCATTTTCTTTGTACTTTATAAATGATTTATATGGGTGAATGGAGACATCATATTATATCATATATGTCTATTCTATGTTTACCTCTCTGATTTATTACCATGGTAATATTAATTACCTTTTATATTTAAAATGAGACTAATAGCATATGACAAATAACCTTGTTTAATTTATTAAATTTGGGCCACGGCAATTCATTTATTAATTTCTTACATAATGCCCGGGCGTGCGTAATATGGATTTTTGTAAACATAAAAAAAAATTAAAAATGTTTTTTTTAGGTTGTTATACTTTTTTTAAAAAATTAGTATAGTCTTATTTTTTTTTTCTCTTTTTTAGTCTCTAATCTTTTAAATTTAACGCTCTTAGTCCTTAATTGACTTAATCTAATAATAATAATCTGACACATAACACATAAAAATAATTTGTGACAATCTCTTAACTGGTCATGTTTATTAAAATGCTTAAACTAATTGCTAAATGACTGAAGTTAGCAAAAACCCAAACTAAAATTAAACACATTTCCTTGGAAGGATAAAAGCATAGTAAAAATCACTAAAGAAACATTAAGAGCCTGTTTATTTTCCTTTTCAAAAAGATTTTTTTTAAATTAAAATGTACTTTTAGTTTTTAATTAAAGATATATATTTTTAATTTTTAAAAAGAAAAAACTATTTTTAATTAAAAACTAAAAATACTTATATTTTTAATTTTTAAAAATTAATTTTTAAAAGGAAAAAACACTTTTTAAAAAGGAAAACAAACGTATCCTAACATTCTGAAAATGCTTTGACTAGGTGGCAATAGGCCTCTTTCTCATTGGACAGTGGAAAGGTCAAAGAAATTTAAAAGTTCCACTAGAATGCTTCTCCACGAAGTTGTTTTATCTTCAGAGCTTATTAATAAGCAAACAAAGGGTCACATAACTTGTTCATATGCTTTGTTAGCCTTTCTTATATTCACTCATTTTCCCATTTTGTTTCAGTATTGTTGACACTTTGTGACTGTGATTTAGGCAAGTGAGTGAGATACGTAATGGGTACTCCAAAGGATCACATTGAAGAGATAAGAAGGAACAAGTTCTCCATTGGAGGCACGCCAAACCCATTGATTGAAGACTTGCATCAAGCTGTTAAAAATCTCTCTGTTGAACTTTATGCCAAAGATGTTCATTTTCTCATGGAACTCATTCAGGTCCCCACTCACTACTTAATTTTAATTACCATTATTCTCATTTTCTCTTCTTTTTTATTTAATTATATATTTGAAAAATATGACCGAGTACTTACACGTTTGATCGGAAGTATTATTTATATTTAACTTAGAATTTTATATAATAAATTTGATCATTAAATTATTGAAATAAACTATTTTTTCAAGTTTGAATAACTCATTTGAGAACCTATATTTTTATAACATTGATTTGTTTGCTTAAATTGTATGTCTCTAAATTGCCATGCAACTACCAAGTTACACAAAGAAGCTGAGTGCTAATAATGTCCACTACACACAAATTTTATTTTATTGATTACCATATTATAAGCAGCTAAAGTATGATTATATTCCTTAAGTTCTATTTTGCCATATATTTTCTTAAATTATGGTCTTTGATATTTTCCTGTCTTTGGTTTTACTTAAACAATTTTGTTTTCCGTAAATTAAAATAGTATCAGATGTTTGGATGAAACTTTTGTTTATTGTTTTTCCTTTTTAATCATTTGTCGGTATGCATTTATTAAAATTTTTGTTGTCACATATAATAGCTATTTAATTTATTTTATTTAGGACCAAAAGCTTTTATAAAAATTGTTTTTATCACTTTTTTAACTAAATGTGTTTACATAAAGTTTCAACAGAATAATGCAGGGTAACAATATCCATAAAAATCTTTTTAACAGAAATTTTAAGTGCAGTCTTACATATTATAATGAAAAGACTCTTTCTTTAAATTATGCTAGTCCTATGATCTGCTTTTGCTTTGCTTCCTTGTTGCAATATCTGTGAGCACTTCTCGTTTAGTTTTAGCTATATAACTAGTACTCGCATGCATTTTTATAAATAGAATAAAAGAAAATACATAAAATGTCATTTTAATTAAGTTTGGTATCTTATACAGTTTTTTGTGACATTCAAAACTTTTATATTTTCGCTTAATCTCATTTATAGTTTCACAGATTTTCTATTAAGTTTTAAATGGAGTTTCTTAAAATTACAACTATGCTTTGGACATGTAGAATCATTTAAGATTTTAGATTTATGCATTTGTAATATTTGATAGTTCTCCAATTATTTAATGTAGAGTAGAGACTTTGATGCAGACATCCACTCTTAATTATCTGTTCAATGTATTGCCTTCATTGATACACTTACTAGAAATGATGACATTATATTATTCAATAATAGTGGCTGATTTACTATCGCAAATTTATTGTTACTTTCACAGAATGCTGAAGATAATCAGTATTCTGAAGGAGTGAGTCCTTCACTTGAGTTCATCATAACTACTAAGGACATAACAGCTACTGGTGCTCCAGCCACGTTACTGATTTTCAACAATGAAAAGGGTTTCTCCCCTAAAAACATTGAATCTATATGCAGTGTTGGACGGTCCACAAAGAAAGGCAAAAGGAGCAGTGGTTACATAGGCGAGAAAGGTACATTCTCTATCTTAATTCTTAAATGTCTCTAAACGAGTTTGTATATTATTTCAGTAGAGACATGTGTGGGTCATGCCTTCAGTGAAGATTAGTTAAGTAATTAAATTGTATTTAAATACCAGTATAAATTGTTCATATATGCACATAACTAGCTTGAATCAACTCAGTGCCTAATACCTTGTTGCATGAAAATAATACTTGTAATTGTTAACAATGTTTTAGTATTTCTTGTTCCAAATATGGTTCTCATTACTCAAATTTAAACATGTTACTATCATCTGAAAGGCTAAGTTAATTAATTACCATGACTGTGCATAATAGTGGCCAAATGAAAAAAAATGATGCAAATCAATGACACAATCTCTTGTATGGTTGGATTGCAGGAATTGGTTTCAAGAGTGTATTTCTAGTTACTACTCAGCCACATATTTTTAGCAATGGATATCAGATACGGTTCAACGAGAATCCTTGTCAACATTGCGGCCTTGGCTATATAGTTCCTGAATGGGTTGAGAAGCCAACCCATCTTGACATAGAGGAGATATATGGTGCTGGTGACAATGCTGTTCCAACTACAACAGTTGTCTTACCTCTGAAGCAGGATAAGGTCAATCCGGTGAAACAGCAGCTGTCAAATGTTCATCCAGAAGTTCTGTTGTTCCTTTCTAAGATCAGACACCTTTCTGTCAGAGAAAGTAATCATGATCCGAAGCTGAACACTGTGAACTCTATATCTATTTCAAGTGAAATTAACTTTGTAACAAGGAAAAACATGAATGCTGAGTCGTACACACTTCATCTATCTGCTGAGGAAAATGGTGGTTCTGAAAAGGAATGCAGCTACTATATGTGGAAGCAGAAGTTTCCTGTCAGGTCTGAATATGTGGTGGAAAGGAGAAGGGATGTTGAGGAATGGGCTGTTACATTAGCCTTACCAAATCAAGAGAGGCTTCATAGGGGAAGGACCTCACCTGGGGTCTATGCATTTCTTCCTACAGAGATGGTAACTAACTTCCCCTTCATAATTCAAGCAGATTTTGTCCTAGCTTCGTCAAGGGAGACAATTCTCTTTGATGATAAGTGGAACGAAGGAATACTAGATTGTATTCCTTCAGCATTTATGGATGCTTTCAAAACACTTGTCATAGGATCAGATCAAGCACCGTTGTCCAGTTTGGCTCCCATGTTCAAATTCATTCCCATTAATAGTTCTCCTTATGAGAAGTTAAATGATGTGAGGGAGAAAATCAAATCAAAACTGCTTGATGAAAAAATTATTCCTATTGAGACATATAAAGAGCAGAAGCATTTCTTTAAGCCTTGTGAAGTTGGAAGGCTACTGCCTCAATTTTGGAGTGTTTTGTCTGAGGCTCGTGCGCAAGGAGTGCTCTTGCTTAACCTATCATCTCATGATGGAATTAAAATTTTGAGTTCTTCATTTGATAAAAGCCAGTATGATGGAATACTAAATTTTTTAGGAGTTCAACAGGTCAAAGTTGATTGGTATGCAAAGTGCATTCAAAGTTCCAATCTTGTGGATGGAGTATCTGAAGATGTTTATCTGAAGCTTCTACAGTTTGTTGCTACAAACTGGGAAATGAAGTTTGATGGATCCAACATGGTTAGCATTCCTTTGTTGAAGTATGTGTGTTCTGATGGGAGCCTGTCCTATTTCAGTGTTTCTGATTGCACCTACGGTGGAAAGCAATTAGTTATAGCAGACCCGAATCAGTCATGTCCTTTTTCTTGGATGATTGATTGGAACTGGGAGTTTTCAGGTGCATCCAACCGGTTTTTTTTGCCAGAATTGACACAGCAAGCTGTCTTGCATTTTCCCCACAGGCAAACTTTATTGGAATGGCTGGCAAATGAAGTTAACGTGACTACTTTGAATGTGCACTCTCTTGCAAATTTACTTTGCAGTTCTATTAAAGGAAACTGTAAACGTGCTATTACATATGCTCACTTTTTATATCATTCTTTGTCTAATGGTTACTTGTCAAGTCGGGAGATTGATGGCTTGGTTACTTCTATGCCACTTGTTGACAACTATGGACATGTGACTGAAAGTAGAAAAGGGGTTCTTTTACCTGCAAATGTGAGCAAATGGGCAGACCTGATTGTTTCTAATCCATGGAGAAGTGAAAATTATGTTGAGCTGGGAAAGGAGTATTTACAGCAATCTTGTTATGCAGGCCAATCCACAGACTATAAGGAACTAATCGAATTCCTGAAAGATCATGCTGATGCATCTGACATTCCTTATATATCTCCGCCAAATGCTGGGTTTCCTGGTGTAGATACACCACTTACAAAAGATAATGCCTTTTTACTCTTAGATTGGATTCGGAACCTGAAGTATAGAGGAGTGCATCTACCAGAGAGGTTCTTGAAATGCATAAAGGAAGGAAGCTGGCTTAAAGTTACAATCACTGGATGGAGGCCACCCTCAAAGTCATTCTTAATTCGCTCATCATTGGGAAGAATTTTGCAAAGTGGTTCTGTTCTTGTTGACATTCCATTGGTCGATGAGAGTTTCTATGGTAGAAGAATACTTGAGTATGAGGAGGAGCTGAAAACAGTTGGTGTGATGTTCAGTTATGAGCAAGCGTGTGAATTCATTGGAAAAGAACTAATGAATCGTGCAGAATCTTTCACTTTAAGCAGGAATCATGTTATTTTGATGCTGAAATTCATCCAATATCTGAGACAAAGCCTTCTTCCTTCAGACAAATTTGTCAACAGCATCAGAAAGGGAAGCTGGTTAAAGACATCTCATGGTCTGAGGTCTTCCGTCGGATCTGTATTATATGATTCAGGATGGGGAGTTGCATCACAAATTAGTGCCATCCCTTTTATTGATCAGGTTTATTTTGGTGAGGAAATATATAATTTCAAAGAGGAGCTTAAGTTGCTTGGCGTTATAGTTGGCTTCAGTGGAAATTACAATGTTGTAATTGATCATATAAAGCCAGCCTATAATTTGGCAAGTTTAACAGCTGAGGCTGTTCTGTTGGTAATGGAATGTATAAAACAGTCCTCTAGCTCAGGTAAACTCTTAAATTTATTCAAAGGTATGAGCTTTCTGAAGACAAATAATGGAACGTATAAAACACCAGGTGAATGTTTTTTGTATGATCCTGTATGGGGCTGCCTTTTGGCGGTGTTTAGTGATTTTCCAGTGATTGATCACAAGTTCTACGGTGATAAGATATTTAATTACAAAGGTGAATTAAGGAAAACTGGGGTGGTGGTTGATTTTGAGGAGGCTATCCAAAAATTTCACTGTCTCTTCAAACAAGCCTCAAAACGTTCATTTACCCCACAACATGTCAAGTCTCTTCTCCATTGTTTCAGGCTGCTGAAGGGAACTCAATATAGATTTCCTGCTGATTTCTTATCGACTGTACAAAATGAGAAGTGGTTGTTTACTCGAGTTGGTGGTTATAGATGTCCCACAGATTGCATTTTTTATGGTGTGGAGTGGAAATCTATCTCTAAAATAACTTGTCTTCCTTTTATTGATGACAGTGACAACTGTTATGGTCAAGAAATACACAAGTACAAGGAAGAGCTGAAGAGCATTGGTGTTGTTACTGAATTGAAAGATGGGGTGATGTTTATGCCTAAATGTTTGAAATTTCCTTTAGATCCCTCCACCATTACTCCTGAAAGTGTGTTAGTTTTTCTGGGATGCATCAGACTTTTAATGCACAGGACTAATCTTTTCACTGAAGATGACTTCAGAAAAAGACTGTCCAGAAATTGGTTGAAGACACATGCTGGTTATAGGCCACCAAAAAAATGTTTGTTGTTCGATTCCAAGTGGAATTCATTCTTGAAGCCAACTGATGGGCCTTTCATTGATGAGAATTTTTATGGTCCCAAAATTTCATCTTACAAGAAAGAACTCAATGCAATTGGGGTCATTGTTGACATTGAGAAAGGGTGCTTCTTGGTTGCTAGTCACCTTGAGTGTCTCTCTGATTATAACACCATCGTGCAAGTATATAGGTATTTCCTTCTGCTCTAAAGAAGCTTCTTCTCTTTTAGTTTTTTCAGTTTTAAAAATTATATTAAAGGAGATATCTGTTGTATTTTCTCTGTGATTATAGGTACTTAAGTGAATACAAGTGGAAACCAGAAGATAAATCTGTCCCAAAGATTTGGATTCCAGACGATGAAATCTGGGTGAATCCTGAAGAATGTATCATACATGATCAGGATGAACTTTTTGATTCAGAATATTATGTTTTGGAAGATATCTATGAAAAGGATATTCTTCCTTTTTTCTCATTTGCCATGGAAGTGAGGAACAAGCCTTCAATTGATGATTATGTTGACCTGTGGAAGGATTGGGAGGATTCATTGGAACAACTGTCATACGACAAGTGCTCTAAGTTCTGGATGTTTATGCTGAAACATGCGAGCTCAAGTGTGGAGAAGAAACTCTCTGAAAAGTTGATGAAATTGCCTGCAACATCAGGCAACAATAAAATCATTTTGTTAGATAAGGAGGATGTTTTTATTCCTGATAACCTTTATCTGAAGAGGCTTTTTGAGAATGAGAATGTTTTTGTCTGGATTCCTCAGAACATGGCACCATTGTCCAGGTGTAAATTGTTTGACATCTATAGAAAAATTGGTGCTCAAAATATCTCTCAATCTTTGTCTAAGGAAGAGTCATCCTCACTGAATGGCGATGAATTTAATCAGGTTGATGCTTGTAATATTTTCAACATGAAGGGGTTAGTCAAGCTTATTCTTGGTTTTCTTGCTTGTTCTAGCCTCAAAATGAAACAAGATGAGAGACACAATGCTGTTCAAGGCCTACTCAACCTTAGTTTCTTTGAGACAATGAAGCCAGTCACCGTAAGCTATAGTTTATCACTGTCATCAGGTGACATCATTAGCAAGAAGGCAAACAGAATGGTGCAGTGGGAAAGGGAAAGTTCCAAGTTTTTCACTCAGAAGATGGATGGGCATCCTGGAAATGGAAGTTTGATAAAATATGCTACCTATTTCTCTGAAACAATATCAGAGGGTGTTTTGCGCGAGAATCATGATCATGTTCCTGCACTATCTGAGCTGATCAAGTTGGCTTTTCTGCTGAAATTCAACAATGAGGCAATTGAATTTCTTATGGAGTCCAAGAACTTGCAGATTTTTGGTGGAGATCAGAAGTTCCTTACTTCTGGCTTCCTATCTGACTAGGTCTACTGCATTGATGTTTAAAATGTTTAAACTAACGTTTGCATATTATCATATGTGTATTTATAAATTCTGTTTCAAAGTTTGCTTGTTCCCTTGTCTATGGTGTGTGATCAGTTAATGACGAAGAAAAATGTTGCATTAGCTGTTAAGACTTAAAGTATTAGTTACTCAGTTTCATGGTCAATGCTTTGGTTTCGTTGTCTGAATGAATATTTCCCATGTTTATAATCTCAATATCTTTAATTTTGTTTGATGAAAAATTGGACCTGGCTACATTTGTGGTCTTGAAAGTCTCATATTACTACTAGTGACTCCTTATTGCATATATATTATTATTGTTTTATATTTATTTTGACTTGAAAGTCATGCTAAAGGCATACGCCAAAGTAAAATTTAGTTAACTTTTGAAACAAATTGTTTGCCATGATTCTGCAAACAGTAAATTCAATAAAGATGAATTATGTGCTGTGTATGTAAATCAAACAGTAACTTCTTGTTATTCCATATATATACAATACATCTTTATGCTTTGTTTTGATAGACCTATTGGCATGAAAAGAAAATGTAAGGAATGATTTTTGTGCAGATTTTTTTGTTTTCTACTGTTTGGATAACTTGTCTGCTCCCGTGCTAATGCAATTTACTTATTTTAACGCATTCAAATAAGCGGAGAGAATTTTTATCATTTTTTAAAAATTTTTATATTCATCCAAAAAATATATTTTCTATTTTTGTTTTTACTCTATTTTTTTCTTTCATCATTTCATCTCTTTTCCAAAACATACTATTAGTTCTTGTTGCATACGTGCATTGACCTGTATTACCAAAAGCACACATAATGTGTGTTAATATTTAGTTTATTTTAAAGAAATGATCATGTTAGCTTCATAAATTTATTAAATATTATTAGTTTGATGTTTTAAATTACTAAAATATTGTACATATAATAATTAATAAATTTTATGAAAAATTATAACATTTAACATGTATTAAATTACATTAAATTTTATGATTTTATTAAAAAGTTTCTATAATAATTTTTTAAGACAAAAGTTAGGTACAAAATCGTAAATACATTTTATACTCTTTTAATTAAAATTACAATTTCATCTCATTAATATCTAATTACTTTTAATCTTAAATTTTATTGTGTAAAGTATTAAATTAAACTTCAATTTTATTTAAAAACAACACAAAACACCTAAATTAATGCACTTAAATTTTATGAAATATTCTATCTTCACATGTTAAAAATAATAATTTTTCTAATGTGTATGCAAAAGTTAAAGCTATTTTTTTTTATTAAATATAAGCATTAATTTTTCAAAATTATAAAAAATTTGATAAATAATTTAAAGTATTTAATAAAATATTTTTTTATGTACATTCCTTAAAGTAACCATAAAAAAAATAGTTAATAATTTTGGAAACGCTAAAAATCAGTACCTTGGCTAATATGAAAAGCCTTGGGATTTAATTAAAACTATTAAAAGTAGATAACTAGCAATAAATAAAATAAAAATTCAAGGTTCGAATTACATAAAACATGATAACAAATTTACTCTCTTTGGTCACTAATAATATAATGACTACATATGAATCCTTTACTTGTTTTTTGGATGACATATACAAACCGAAATAAAACACTTCAACACGAAAATAATCTAAAATTACCCTTAAAAACATGAATGATTCAAATGGTTATCCTAAGATAATGACATAAACAAATGACGTTTGTAGGAATATCACATGATAAATTATATTTGTAAAAGGAAAACCTAGAATAAACAAAGAACAATTGTTTTCATCTTTTTGGGTTTTAAAACAAAGGCATACCAAGCCTAAAGGAGGTTCCTTGGGCTATGAAACTGGTCCCAATCCCTCTCGTTTGCAAACTCACTTATTTTCTACTTAAGCATGTTAAGAGTAATAGGTATTTCTTCATCAATCTTACCCATCTTTAAATCACAAAACAAAAGAGAGGATGAAGAAATAGAGAGAGAAGAATGAAGAAATGAAAGACAAATAGAAACACATTATATAAGGAACTGAAGACAAGAAAGACAAATTTAAAACTTTTTTGTTTTCTTGGGAAGAATGACTAATAGTGTGTTATTATGCATAAAAAAATAGGAAAAAGTTTTGCATGGTCTTGGACTATTATTGTTCCTACTAATAAAAAAGACATTTATGTATTTTTTTTTATATAAAATTGATACATGTCTAAACTTAATTGACAGGAACTACATGGTCCTGGATTATTGAATAATTTTTTAGATGATAAAAAAATGTCATTCCGTTTAATATTTGAAATAAAAAAACAATAAAATAAAATATAAATATATTTAAATAAAAAATACTTCTTTATTAAAATTAATATAATTTTTTAATTTTTTTCTGTATTATATTATTAAAACTTTTAATATTAAATGAAAATAATTTTCTTCCATGTTTTTACAATAAAAAATTAATTTTTGGTAAGAAATTGTATTTAAAAATATAAAAAATGTAAAATATATTTTAGATGATAAGTAAAATATTTTTATAAAATTATTTTAAAATATAATTTTTTAATATATATATATTTTAAAGTATTCATATAGTATTTTTCATAAAAAGTATTAAAATTATATTTTTTAAATAATTTTTTGTAAAATATTAAAAAGATATGAAGTATGACTAAGAAGGTAATAAAAAAAGTTATTCTATTATGATATTCTTCTGACTTATGACTTTCTTTTGAATAAGAATTTAAACTATGAAGATATGATAATCATTAGTATATCTTGTTATTAATAAATATAAAAACTAAAATAATTTTTCTTCTTTTATTCTTGTATCCTAAATACTAGAGTAGCTTTAAGTGTTTATTAACATTCTTATTTATAAATTTTTATATAAAATATTCTTATTATTAGTATAGAAATTTATCACTATTCAATGCTTATTATCATTTTAATTTAAGTAATTTTTATTTAAAATACTATTTTTTATTTCTTATAATTATATTAATAATTTGACTATTTGAGACAAAAATCACTTAAATAATAGTAACAATAGATATATGAGATTGACTATGGATGATCTCTTAATATGGTAAAAATGGTAATTTAGACAAAAAAATTATTTAAATGAAAGTGGGTATAAATATTTAATACACATACATATATGAATTTTAAAAATTTTATTATATCTATAT
Organism: Abrus pulchellus subsp. cantoniensis; assembly: GCA_024086825.1. NCBI lineage: Eukaryota > Viridiplantae > Streptophyta > Magnoliopsida > Fabales > Fabaceae > Abrus > Abrus pulchellus. The sequence continues at coordinate 23,524,719 of CM044056.1, forward strand.
TTATAATGTAATAAATATTTTTAATCAAATTTTATTATTTTTAAATTTAAAAATTAATATTTTTTATTTTAAGAAAAATTTGATGGTTAGCTTTGTTGAAAGGAGAAAAAAAGAGGAGATAAGAGACTCAAAAGGGATCCAAGTTATTCAATTTGGTTTAGTTAATTTTAAAGTTAAAATTTTTATTTAAAAATTAATCTTATACTATTTAATATAATTAAGATATGTAATTAAATTAATTTTATTGAAATATACATTGTTAAAAAATAACTAATTAGTTTTTTTTATTAAACCAAATATTATACTATTTAATAACATTAAGCAATTAAGCTAACTCATGTAAGTTTACAATTGAGATGCAAAGAGTAAAAACTAATTTTAAAAATATAATTGAGATGCAATTGAGAAGCTAACTCAAAAATTACTTCTTTCGCTTAATTTTACATTGAGTTATTATATTTAAATTATATACAATTTTGGTATTATAAATTTTTTTATTATTAAATTTAGGTAAATTTAGTCCATGCATTCATTTCTTTTTTTTATTAAATATCATCAAAATTATTATTTTTAATTATTTATTTGAAAATATATGATTCATTTGAAAATGATCAAATCATGATGTTTTATTTAATGATTTTATGTAGAAGAGGTCTAAAATAATTTAATTAATTTCAATTACAAAGAAATGAGATAAATAAGTTACTATAATGATAAAGAATTCAGTGCATCATAGTAGAATAAAACATATACTAATCAAATACTATTTTATTAGAAAAGCAAAAGGAACTAATGAAATCAAGTTTGAGCATTACAAACTAAAGATTAAATTACAGATATTTTAACTAAAATACTACCAAGATCAAAATTTGAACAATTGTACACAATGTTTGAAGTTATATAAATTTACATTAAGGAGGTGCATTAGAACATGACACAAATTTCTAAAATAGTCTAAAAAATATTAGGAACAATTTAAGAAAATCTATTTGTATAAAATCATTGTTCAATAATATTATAAATATTATTATAATATTAAACTATCCAAACATAAGGTGGAAGATGCCTATAGATAAACATGAAATTACATTGTAAGTAAATGTGAATGAAGTAAGCAAATTATCAATTCTGTATCCCTAAAGTGTTTTACTCAAACTTGTACCAAAAACCATTATATATTATCCATCTAGTCAGTACATTATATTTTGAATGAATTATGATTACCATTTTGATTAAGAAAGAGTTCGTATGATTCCAAAACTTGCTATTATTAATGTCTTTAATACCTAAACACTTGTATAGATCCTTATTAATCAAAATATATAGAAATATTCTTATACCCAAGATATGTAAAATATTGAAGTTAAGCAAGTATTTCAAGTTTATATTTATGATTAGTTTTAAGAGCTTGGCCATTGACATGTGTAGCTTTTTGTTCATAGTGTGCTAGTTGCAAATAAAAAGTACAATTTGAATTGTTCAAATATATTTAGTGATATGGAAATAGCTCGCTTTAGGGGTGAACTATGGTTTGGAATCTGAGATCCAAGTCCAAAGACATATTTGATTGTTCTTGTTTATAACCTATCCTATATATCTATTGGAATTCCTTGCGTTCTTGCAATAACAAACAAATTTGTAGTTAGCACACATCATCAAAGTGCAGCATCCTGAAAGCATATCAAACATCTCCTTGCTCAATTGAAGCAATAAGTTCTTGTCCACACATTTCGCTTGGATTTGTTGGGGCACCTCTTTCTTTGGATGCAAGCAATACAGATTCTAATTAAAAGGGTGGGTGCTGAAAAGCTGATATTTGCCCCTGTTAACTTTGTTAGGAGACCTTTCCAGACAAAAGGAGACTGTTCTTCCAGTAGAAGGAGTCAGCTCTCTTTGTTAGCATATCCACCATGTACTTTGCAGTCATGAGGAGTTATCATTTCAGGTGGGAAAATCTTAATTTTCAGGGTATCATATCTAATTTTTGTTTGAATAATTCTACCAGTAGTACATCAAGGAACTATGTTCTATTGGGATGAAACCTTATATTTACTATCAATGAAACCTTATATTTAAGGATAGTAATATGCATATTATAGTTCTCATACCTAGCGTGGAATTTGATTTTTGATCCATGGAAACTATTACTTGTAACCTCACATGGTTATGAGGATTTTTTCAGGAGCCATTATTGAAAGTAAATTATTTCTAATGGGTTTATATAAAATATGAATTTGATAGAATGCACTCATATTTTGATCTTTACATCTAATCCTACCTAGAGGAAAGTACTTTGGTTGATGTTTATAATCAATTGATATTGTTAATGCACAATTTTTGTTTATGTTTTTTGTAACACCCTCATTTTCATTCCTTTGTTTTGGAAAAAAAAAAAAGAAATTTTGGTGTACAATTTCTCGCTCAAGGGAGATATGTCTTGCTTAAGCGAGAAAGATATTTTTGAACTGAGCTTTTTTAGACCATTTTTTTGCTCAAGTGAAATAGGATAGTGTTGTTCCAACTGTGTCATCTTACCCAGGTGAGAAGAGGTGTTGCTCAGGCGTGAAGCAACTCACCCAAGAGAGTAGTCATAGGAAAAATAGGGTACTCTTTAGATCCATTCTCGCTCAGGCAAAAATACCTTTCACCTAAGTAAGAATATCAGAAAAACCATCATTTGATTTTCTCACTCAAGCGAGAAAGAGCTCACTCAAGCAATGATGTTCCCACTCAAGCAAGAGTTTGCTCCACTTCTTACTCTTGATTCTCATCATTCTCTCATTCTCCTTTCCTAGAGAAAGCCTCCTATAACTCAAGATTTCTCTCAAATCTAAGCTCCAAGGTCTATTTTACTCAAACCCAAGAAGAATTCTTATCCTTGGTTAGTATTCTCGGTTAAGACGTAGATCTCCTCTCTAGAACTCACGAAGAACATAGTCTCAGGGATCTATTTCCATGTAGGGAAGCTGACCTTAGATTCTAAGTTCTAATTGTATATTTGGCTTGAGAGAATTTGAAATAATTATTTGAAAGATAAATCTAAAGGGTTCTCTTGAAAAGTAGAATATAAAATGAAATGGATTCATAGGTGTATAAGACATATATGAATTTTTATCGTAATCGTAGTAAAGTTCTATAGTAAGAATTGTAAAGGGAACCCATTTTTAAGAAGTCCCATTATTTATTTAATGATGATTATGAATGAGTAGTTCTAGGATGTGAATTGGTATTGAAAACAATAAGTTTGTTAAGAAAAGATTAAACCTCAGGTTAGACAATTTTTATTAAGATTGGAAGAGTGTGATATCTGGCAGAATACTTATGAAATGCGCAACTAGCCTGAGTTTAGAGATATCTGACCTTTGGTGCATTGTGTTGATTTTGTGATGACATAATTTCTTATTTTATCATTGTATACTTGATTGAAAAGTTGAGTGTTGGGTGAATTTGATATAAACAAATTGATTATCTTTAAATGGTAAAAGATATTCTGTTACATATGTGTGAATTAGATGAAGTAGGAATGCATGTACTTTGGATATGAGTTAATAAAATGAATAAGATAAAAGAGATGAAGGAAACTTGATGGCTAATGAAAGTTATTAATGAGATTTATGAGAATTGCTGAGAAAGTATAAAGTAAAAGAAATTTAGGAAAAATGTGTTACTAGTGGAACTTGATGAAAAGTGTGATGTATGAAGATGCTAGGAAAGTATAAGAAAAAGGAAAAAAAAAGTAACTGATTTATGTCTCATAAGGACATTGATTGATATGATTATAGTATACGTGTTGTAATACATTAACGGGTGAGATTATAACCATATGTTGCAATACATTGATTAGTGTAATTACAACATATGTATTATAACAATATGATTGTGATATCTCATGTTTGAGTTACCGTATAGATAGTTTAGAGATACAATGGGGTATAAAATCTAAAGGCGATTTGGGATGTCTGGAGGAAATAAGGGTGATGAATGCTAATAGCTTAAGTGTAAATGATTGACAGCGAAAGCATTTATAGGCCTTACCCTTATTTTTTGATTGATCTCCTGACTATACGTTTGCTACGAATGCCTAATAAAGCACACGTTATATCTGTGTGTAGCGGTGGACGACAATTATCTATGCTAGTGTAAGTTCATCATAATTAGGAAGAGTATGTTAGCAGTGATTTAGGGGCCCGCAAGTACCTAGAAGTACTCTTGCTTGATGAATATTTCAAAATTTAAATTATTAAAGTGACATGAGTTGAGAAATTGAATGATCATGTGGACAAAGGGAATAAGTAAAATTGGATTTTGATTTGATTGAGTAATGAATAATGTGTGTGAATGTTCCTTATTGATTAGAATGGTTTAGGAATAAATTCTAAGCTAATACATAATGAACTAAAAAATATTTGTTATGTTATTATGATTATATTATTAAGATGAGAATTTAGTGCAAGTGAAGCTTATTCTTACAAACATTTTAGGTAAAAGAAGAAATAAAAGAAAATGGATATATTCTAGAGTCAGACTTGCATAAGACTGTAAGAAAAGAAACTGCCATGTTAGAATTAGTTATTTTGATAAATGTAATCATATTACTTTAATTTCTATTTAAGAATTGTAATATTTCAATGAATCTTATTATAATAATGGTTCTAGTATCATGTGTAATATTTAGTAATTAATTATTTGAATTTTTGGTATTAATATCAGTTTTACTCAGAAAATTAATTTACCAAAAGATAGTTTGTTTATACCATGAATACGAAATATGTACATATAAATATAATGTAAAACTTTAACTTTCATTTTATTCATAAAGTTGAGTTATGAAATATATTTTATTTTGTCATGAATGAAATTTTAGAGAGAATGAAGTTTTTTTTTTTTTTAAATTCTAATAATATTTGTTAGTCTATATTTATACCACTATTTAATATCCTAAACTATCCAAATCTTTTACAAGTTCTATTAAGTTTTTATTCAAAATAACATATATTAAGGTAAATTATTAGAATTTTAACAAGGTATTACATATTTTATTACAAAATTTGAATTTATTATAGTATAATAATGTACCCTAATAAATTTGATTTCTTTTCAATGATTTTATCGCATGAATTCACTAGAGATAGGCTTATGATGGAGTTGGCATGAGAACAGACAATGTCAATTGATGCAAGAAGACATGCTCGAGCTAAGGCAAGTTCATTGAATTCTGCTGCTATGGGAGCATTTGTAGGTGCTGGTCTTCACCTTGTCTTGACAATTGTAATGGTACTTAATCACATAAGTGTAATTAGAGAACAATGTCTTATAATAAATATCTATTGTTATCCTATCTAAGTGATATCTAATCACATTAAGATTGAGCATCAATATCTTCTCAATAGCTAGGTGCATGTTTGACAACATTTAGCATACATGTTGAACATATGTATTAAAATAATAATCGATCAAACAAATATGTTACTACTATGCAAAAGAAATTATATATTGTCCTTGCACAAATTTCTTCTATCTATTATCTAAGAAAACTATAAAATAATAGTATTTAGAAAATATGAACAAAGGGTAGACACAATCCAACTTGCATTGCATAAGCACCAAGTCAATTTTAAGAAAGGAACTGGATTCTCGTGGCTTCTTTTGATAAGATGTTATCCTTGTTATGATGGCCAAAATAATGCTATAACCAACCCCAATAGACACACACTCATACAACAGAATTCACCGAAGTTGCCTCATTAGCTCAAGTATTTCAACTTACTTAATCTCAAACCAATGAAATCATTAGACTACAAAAGCAATAAAGAAAGAAAGAAAATTGTTAGTATGCATTTTAGCAAATATATTTGAAATTGTGTAATAAAAAGCATGATAAATAAAACTTGAGCATGTAAATGAAATACCAATTGATAAAATGATAAAATTTCTTTTAACACAAAAAATCTTGAAGTGTTATTTTGCAAATAACAAAACACATTATCTTATTTAAGTTTCTAATACAAATTTTAAAATTACTTTTTAATTTGTAAAAAATTATCTTTAATTTAATCTTATTAATATAATAGAATATTTATTAATAATAAATAAAATTTATTTATAAAAGTTATTAAATTATATGATATATTAATTTTTATTTAAAAATTATATATTTTTTAATATTATCATTGCAAAGAAAGAAAAACACTTATTAGCATTAAATATATGATGGTTAATATCAAGTTAAACAGAGACCTCAATGTTGTTTAACAATTGAAAATTAATATTATTAAGATAATTTGTATTTATTTTTGAAACTCAAAAACTAGTTAAAATTATCTTATTAACAAAGCACATAGGCGCAATAATTGTTGAGTTACACAAAGTTTACACTAAATGATTTGAGGTGCTCCAAAGAGGGGAAGAAGGTTACTGCAAAACCATCTTCATAAAGATATATGTATTCCAATTCATCGAGAGATTCAATGAGAAGTGACTTCAACAATTATCAAACTCAAAGAGAGTGATGTGAACAACATTTGTGAGGAGAGAAAGCTAACTTGGGAAAAGCAAGCCTGGATAATAATACACATTCAATCGCTTAAGACTATGGTGGGGCTAAAGGTTTTCTAATAATTGTAAGCTGTCACTGTTACGGATGGCTCCATACTTTTTAGAAGACCAACTTAGAGTCAAGGATTGAAGGAATCTTTTTTCCTTTTAAATTTTGTTTCTTGACTATCTCCCACAACAAAGGTTGATAAGAATTGCAATGAGCACAATTTTCCCAACCCAACTGCCATCCCACTGGAGGAGTAATCGTCAACAATATCCAGATATCTTAAATGCTTCAATCTTCCAATTGAATCAAACAATTTGCTAAAAGAAGGCGACGACATCTTCAACACTCGCAAGTATTTCAAATTTGCAACAGACAATTCCTCCTCATTGTAAGCCCACAAAATCAAAGTTCGCAGCCTGCTTTTGTCTAATGAATTCAGTAAATGAGTGGCCTCAGATTCCAAAGATACGTGAATGGGACTACCTTCAACTTTTTCCGCCTTACTGTCCAAGTAACAGCAATCATTGCCAGCAACAAGCATTGCAAGATCATGCATTAAATCATGCGTTTTGAAACTAATGATCTCCCCATCTTTATCACTTTTTGCATCTTGAAAAAATGAGTTCATCAAACAAATCTTTACAAATCGGTTACCAGTATCTTCCATGTCCAAGTGCTGTTTTTAGCAGTCGTTGCCTCTGCTACATTTTCACTCGAGTTGTCACTAAAATCTTACTATCTTGAGCGCCACACATCAAGTACTTTCTCAATTCAGCCCATTTGTCATGTCTCTCATTCCAAATGTCATCCAGGACCAACAAATATTTCTTACCACTTATTTTTTCATGTAAGTTTTCTTTGCAAGTTGCCTAATGATACTTCAATTTGGTCACCAGTAATTGATTCTAATATTTTTTTCAGAATAGTTTTCACATTAAAGTTATCAGAGACACGCAAACATTTGCATTTCAAAAGAACTCTGCACTTCCAAGTCATTATACACCAACTGAGCAAGAGCTGTCTTTCCCAAACCACCAAGGCCAACAATGGCAATTATAGAAACTTTTTGGTTTTCATGATAATGTTGTCTCAACAGACTAATAATCTCCATTTTACTATCATCTCTTCTAATGATATCTGTCTCTAACACAAAAAAACATGTTTTCCTCCATCCACTATCAGTTTGCTTGACCAAAATAGATCTTGGGCATAAATTCAATTTATACATTCCTTTTACTACAGCATCAAAACTTTCTCATGTTCTTAATTTCTTCAGCCATTTGGATGGGAAAATCAATTCGATTTGAAGATGAACATGGATAAAGTACCGTGTGACTTCTTTTCCTCGTTCTTCATCCAGTTTGTGTCGAATAAATTCGATAGCAAGGTCGTCGAACAAGTCATCTGCGCGATGAAGTACTTCTTTGAAGTGCATTATCCAATTTCGCACAGAACTTGATCTTGTTTGTGATCAGCATCAAAGAGCACATCATTGATAGATTCAATTGTCTTCTTAAGCTCTTCCAACTCTTCCTTCACATCATACTTTTCTCCAAATTCAATAAAATCTGTGGAAGCCAACCTGTGAATGACAGGTGAATCAACACCAAGTGTAACTGAGCTATCATTAAAACGATTAAGAAAGATTGTACATAAGGATATTTAATGAGTTTAGATTTTATTTGAGACATAGTATCTATATTCTAAAAGTTTTAGATTCTATTGTTATTGTTAAGTCTCAAGTGACTTTTCAATAAATTTATAATTTGAGAGTGATATTTAGTGTATATATTAATATAAGTATAATTTGATTTTATTCAAGTTAAAATATTATTTGTTTATTAATTTATTCTCATTAATTAAAGTGGTAACAAATATATTAAAAAGAGGAATGCTTTTAAAAAAAATTAGGTAGAGAAAACACAACAAGTATATACTTATATATATAATTACTTTATTTATTTTTATATTTAAAAAATCAGATAAAAAATAGAATGTCATATAAAAACAAGAGTAAAGCTAAACAGTACCAAAAAATTGTACGGAAAATTTACAAATTCTAACTAATCAAGCATGGAATTGGTGTGAATAAAAGGAAAAGAAAATATTAATAAATAATTAACAGTGAATCAAGCTTAAGAATTATGCAATAACAAATTCGTATTCATCCCATATAGCATTTTTTTTTTGTAAAAAAACTCGTTACAATTATCAATTTTCATTTTGCGTATGAGTTGCAAAAGTTTAAGAAAAAATAGCTTGTTCATGATTTGTTTAACAGAATACGTATATGTATTAGTGACTGATGTTACTTTTATATCATAATTAGGGATAAATTCATAATAGAACTCAATTTTTTTCAACTTTTTATGTTGTTTGCATCATTTAATAACTATAAAATGTATAAATTACAAAATAATATTAAAAAAAATTCAAATACTAAATGTTAAAATAAAAGAAAAATATTCAAAGAAAATAAAAAGATAGACACTTATCTATAAAAAAAAAAATTAAAAAGGTGAAAGATTGAAACTGGAAAAATAAAATAAGGATGAATTAAACTATATATAACCAATACTTCTAGAAAAGAAACTAAAAGAAGATATAAGAATAAAATTCTACAATTGAAAAGGAAGATCAAACCTTATTTTCGTAAAAAAGCAAGACTTTTTTTGTTTTGTAAAATTTTTATTTTAAACGGGATGAGTTATCTCAGGTGTTAGAAAAATATAAATATTGTAAAATAGCTTCACGAAATAAGCTTCATATACCAAGTTTTTTTCCCTTCAAGAAAGAAGAGAAATACAACAAAAAATATAAAGTTATTCGTTTATGATTTATTAAATAATAATGAAAGAGCTATCATTAAAAAAAATTAAAAAACTGAAAAGTTAAGAGAAATCTAAAATAAAATGATAAACAAACTAAAATAGAAAACTGAACTGTGATTTGAAGAATTTATTATGAAATAATAAAGAATTAAGAAAGGCAGCAGAATATAGAATTTGAAGCAACAGAATATAGAATTTGCTGAGCCATCCTTGAAATGATTGAGAGATGAAGAGGAAAATAGATCTACAATGAGTTGAGTTTGGCGATAGTCGATAGATATATATCCAGGAAATGGGCACGATCGTAATTAAAAAAGTCAACCCATCATTTTCAAATCTTATTGGTTCAATCATTTGATCTTTGGTTAAATTTAATGTTAATAAGCTGACCAAACCACAGTTTTTAAGATTCAAGATAGGTCAACGAAGGAAGGAGATAATTTTTTATTAAGAAAATTTTTATTATTTTAAGAATATAAAAGATTAATAAATATATATTTTTTAATAAATTACTATTTTTGAGTATTTAACTCTATTTTTAAAAACTGAGTTAAAATATTTATTTATAAAATACAATTATTTTAAAGGTTTTTATTAACCTCAGCCATTAAAGTAGTTTGAAGGTTTAAAAATAATAAATTTCTGTTTGAAAAAAAATTAATTTATTATATATAGAAGACAAAAGTATAATAAATATTTAATTTAATAATTTTTTTACTATTACTACTTACTTAAATTCAGCCATAAAAATTAATATTTTTTTATCTAAAGAAATTTCCACCATGAAAAAATTCAATTAACTAATAATTTTTTGTGTTGACAATTTATTTTATTACTAGGGTAATTCCTTTTATCTGGATCATATATATGGAGAGATAGGAGACTCACCGATCATTAAATGAGCTGCTACAGAAGGTTTTAAAACTTATAATATTTATAATTTAATTTTTAATAAGTTTTACATATTTAAGATCTTTGTTTTTTAGATGTTTAAAAGAGGTCCTTTAACATTTTGGTATTGAAGACAATTATTACTGAAAAGAACATCATTATTCATTCAAATGAAACTCAATCATATTCTCTTAAACTTACTCTTATCCTTATATTTGTGAAGCAAGTTCAAGAATTTTTTTTCAGTATTTTTAACAATTAATTTAACAATAGATTGAGTGAATGTGATTGAAATTTACTTGATAGAAGTCTGAAAAGAGATACCTAAGATATCAAATGGAATCAAATAATTCTCTATTGAAATATTATCATAGAAGTTTTGTTGAATTTCTTCTTTCAATGCCTCCTTATTTCTCCTTCCTTAATTGAAAATCTTGTTTGCCAAATCTAACTAAACTCTAAACTTAAATGACCATAATCACCAACTTTTAATTGAAAATCTTGGTATTTATGATCAGCTTGCTACTTCATGTAGTTCTGAGCCTTGATTAGATTAATCTTGAGTTGTTGTAACACAATATCACATGATTTAAGAGTCTCTTGCACCTGTATAGGATCCTGTGAATGGACTTTATAATGAGTAATCGCAGGAGGATCACGACCAAACAAAGCCTTATAAGGGAACATCCCAATGCTGTAATGCATGAAAGAGTTGTACCAAAATTGAGCCTATAGTAACATAGAGAACTAAGACATAGGATAGTCAAGCACATAGCACTATAAATACATCTTGAGCGTTTTGCTTAAGATCTCAGTCTCCCATCTGTTTGAGGATGACATGCATAACTCATAGCAAGAGTAGTTCCTTGAGCTTTGAATAGATTCTATCAGCAGGAGTTGATGAAAACTCTCTCTATCTAATACAATGGATTTAGAGAATCCATGAAATTTGACTAGTACTAATAAAAGCCTCAACTACACTCTTATTACTGAAACCATACTTTAGGCCCACAAAGTAACCAAATTTAGTCAACCTAACAACAACAACCATGATGTTAGTATAACCATGAGAAGGAGGTAAATTTGTGATGAAATCCATAGCAATGTCATCATAAACTAGTTGAGGAATAGGAAGAGGCTGTAGTAAACTAGTTGGAACTGTCTAAGAAACTTTAGCCTTTTGACAGATGTTGCACTCTTTAACAAAGTTTCTAATATCTTATTACATACATGATCAATAAAATTGAGAATAAATTTTTGTAATGGTTTGTGTTGCCAGCATGACCTCCTACCTTAGATGAATGAAACTCTTGCATAGTCTAAGTAATAAGGTTAGGATCTTGAGAAAACATAATCTTGCTTTTCCTAAGTAAAATACCATTATGAATAGTAAAATTTGCAGATCTCTCTAGATAACTAGTGCATTCTTTGAAAATTTTCATCAATTCCTCATCCTTTTGAGTCACTGTAACAATATTCTATAACCAAACACAAGTAGGTTCAGAGCAAGCAATCATCAAACTGCGAGAAAGTGCATAGGTAGGAGAATTTTCTTTCCTTGGCTTGTACTGAATAGTCAAGTCTTGATCAATTTTATTCTCAAACTTGTGACCAAGAAGGTAACGTCTGAACTTAGCCAAAATCTTCGTTATAGCATAAAATTCTCTAACATAAGTGGATTGCTAGTGGATTGCTTTTGCATGGGTAAGGATAGCTTTTTTGAGAAATAAGCTATGTGATGTTTGCCTTGGCTCAAGACTGCTCCAATACCCGATCCAAAGGCATCTATTTCTAACACAAAAGGTTCCTAGAAATTAAGAATAGCCAATACAGGTGCAAAAGTCAAAGCTTCTTTCAACTTATAAAATGCAATCGTGGCTGAATCCATCCAATCGAAGGACTCCTTTTCTAATATATTGGTCAATGTGCTGCTATATAAGTGCATAATTCTTGACAAACACCTATAATAACTAGTAAGACCAAAAAAAAAAAAACCCCACAATTACTCTAGATTAACAGGTTGTGGCCATTCCTTACATTTTTAAAATAGAAATAAATATCATATTGTATTACTTTATAAAATTATTCAGTATTTTATAATATTACTTTATTTTAATAGGTAATATATTTTTAAAATAGAAATAAATAGCTTTTTTGGACATGAGTGAATGAATGAATGAGGTAAAAGAGATGAAGAAAACTTGATTGACAGTGAAAGTGATTAATGAGACTAAATTGAATATTTGTTAACAATGCTGAGAAAGTGTAAGAAAAGACAAAGGGGAGTAACTAATATATGTTTCACAACAACGTTGACCGGTGCGATTATGATATTTGTGTTATAATGCATCAGCGGGTAAGATTATAACACATTTTGTAGTAAAATGATTAGTGTGATTGTAACACCTGCATTAAAACAATGTTGGTTGATGTAAGCAGTATGACTTGGTGTGCCATTGTTGAATTACCGTATAGATAGTTCAGAGATACATTGAGGGTATAGAGTCAGTAAGGCGATTTGGAAAACCTGGAGAAACGATGGTGATGAATGCTAATAGCTTATGTGTGCACAATTGGTAGCAAAAGCATTCGTAAGGCCTCACGCTCATTTCCTAACTGATCTCTTGACTATACATTTGCTATGAATGTCTAATAAAACACATGTTGTATTCGTGTGTGGTGGCTAACGATGACTATCCATGTTGACGTAAGTTCATCATAATTAGGAAGAGCATATTAGCAACGATTTAGGGGCCATGAGTACCTAAAGTACACTTAATTGGTAAATATTTCATTATTGAAATAAATAGAGTGATATGAGCTTAGATATTGATTAAGTGAGAAATTGATTATGTTGAATAAAGAAGAAATGGACTGTGTTTGATTCAATGATAAATAGTGTGTGGATGTTCTCTGTTTAATTAGAATTGTTTTATAAATTAATTCTAATGTGATACATGATGTATTAGAAATTATTTTTTAGTAATACTTTGATTATTTTATAAAATGAGAATTTAGTGGGTGATGGAAGCTTACCTTTATAAATATTTCCAGGTAATGAAAATGAAGAGATAAAGAAAGTGAATTTGTTCTAGGATCATACTCGCATTGGACAGTAAAGAAAGGAACTGTTCTGTTAGAATTTATTTTACTGGAAAAGCTATAATGATATTAATTATGTTTCTATTCAAAGCTAATCATAATATATAATTATTTTCAATGTTGATTTTAGAATTGATAAATTTTAAAAATTCTCGTAAATGATGATTCAAAGTATATATACTGTTCCTGGATATGAGAACACCCCTTAGTCTTCGGACTCCGGAATGGGTTGTAAAAGCAGTCTTCGGTCTTCTTGTCTTGGAAGTATTCGGTCTGTCCGAGGTGTGATCAATTGAGGGTGAGGAGGGTACCTACAAAGGCACTCCGATGGTAAAGTAAGTGTTCGGTATTACGTAAGCGAGATTACTATATTTAGTAAGAATGACATCAGAATGAATAATGTACTGTGTACTTCCCTTTTTATAGCCACTGTTTTGGGCTGATGGGCCTGGATAACTTAAGCCTTATTGACTATCCTCTTGATTAAGTATAATCCTCGTTATTACTTCAGATTAGTGCATATTAATTATTTAATGCACGTGGTAAATGGTGACTATTCGGTACCGAGACCTGAGAATCTTAAGGAATATCTGGTTTGGAGGGTACTCTGCATCGAATACCTAAGGGGTACTCGGTACCGGGTACCCTAATAGGTACACTAGCCCTCGAAGCCTCAAAAATTGTAGAAATTTTGAAGAGGCTTATTATCCAGATTTCGGTCTCGGTGCAATGAGCGGGAAATATGATTTTGGCGGGAAATTGGGGATGCTTTTAGGGTTTTGCATTTACTGTTCACCAAGATCTGACAAGTTACTCTTTTGATAACTGTTGATCTATTGATGATCTTAACGGCTGAAGTTGGGCGCGACTCTTCATTTACCCGAAGCCCTTTGCTCTATAAAAGGGGAGTGTGGTCCCTGCTTGCTTCTACCTTTTGCTCTGTACCGAAGTGTTATAATTTTCTTGTGCGCCAAGCTCTCTGTCTTTAAAACCGAGCTCTTCTTTTCAAAGTAAACTTCTCTCAAGGTATAAATATTTTTATCCGAGATGGTGAACTCAATAGAATGGGAAGATTCACTGTCAGATAGGGCCGATGACCGGGAAAGGGCTGAGTCTGTTAGAATTGTAGTGGACGAGGCCGAGGAGCCCATTAGGGCTGTAGGTGAATCTAATGAACCTGCCGAATCCTCTGCCTCCGCCGAAGGGATGGTACCCATCGTCAGTCCAATTAGGGAGAGGCCGACATGTCCACCATGTACAATTCCAGGATATGAATGGGTGGACGGAGAGGTGGTATCATACTTCTCCAATTACCAAAGGAATACCGACCTGAAGCGATTCTTAAGACTGAATAGGGTTTGCTTATTTGAAAACGAGGACCCTTATCCCATGGAAGTCGAATGCTGCCGAGGGGATGGCACGCCGAATCCTGACCTAGTATGCCTAGGCGCCGAGTTCGGCTTGGAAAGGGGATTTTATGTTTATGATTGCATTTTCAAGGAGTTAGGAGTAGTTTTTCCTCTAGATGATTTTCAAATGGGGGTTTTACGTGTTTTAAACGTAGCCCCCACTCAACTTCATCAGAATGGGTGGGCAGCAATGCAAGCCTTTAGGATTCTTTGTAAATTCCATTATATAGAGCCAACCACAAACCTTTTTCTTCATTTTTTTAGTACACGTCCTTCGGACAAAGCTCGGTGGATTTCCTTGTTCCGCCAGGCCGATTTTCCCATTTTTAAACTTTACACTTCCTCCTTCAAAGGTTTTAAGACCGAGTTTTTTAAGGTCTTTATTCACCCCGAGGGGGGGAAAAATTATTTTTACGACCGAGAAGGGACTCCTCTGTTCCCTTTTCATTGGACTCGGGTACCTCGCCGATATGACGTGGTGCCCGAGGATATGCTGACAGCCGAGGAGCTGTCAGCTCTTCAATATATAAAGACCCTTCCTCGGGAAATTCCTGCCCGAGGACTGATTTTGCTGCTCAAGTCCCCAAATCCTCGGATGGACTTGAATGGTAGGTAATTTTCCTAAGTACATTTTTCTAAGATATCTTGAATTGATTTGACTTTTCTTTTTTGATGCAGCTCTTATGGCACACCTCGGCTCCGGAATGGGATATCGTCAGGCTTTAAAGCAAAGAATGCCGGAGGGGATGACGGTTGATCAACATCGTCATCCCAAGGTGGATCGCTTGGCCGAGAGGGCCACTGCTCGATCTCCTCCCCGAGATCACAGTCAAGCTGAAGGGGACCTTCGAAAAAGAAAAAATAAGGGCAAGGCAAAGGAAGCTGAATCGAGGCCAAAGAAAAAGCAGGCACGTGCCCAACCTGCTGCCGGACCGGGAGAGACTTCTCGGGGGGTAACCATTCCTCCCAAGGTTATGTCCGAGAGGTTCTTCGCCGAAGGGGTGAATCCTTCCCGCCTACTCCCACCTCGTCTTCTTTCAGAATCAGGGAAGAAGATAGTAAATGAACAAGATAAGGGGGCGAGGTGGGATTGGTTCTGCGAGTTCTTCTCCCGAGCCGGGATCATGGCTCGATCTTTGGCGCTTGAGCCTATGCTTGAGCTCGAGAAGGTGAAAGAAGAATTGGCCAAGTGCCAAGAGGTACAGCTGAACCTCTCCGAGACCAACAAAGCACTGGAAACCGAAGTGGATCAGCTTAAAGAACATCTTCGTATCCGAGGCCGACAGGAAGTCTAAGGGTCTGGAGTTAGCTGATGCCTTGGCGCGGGAGAGGAGGACTAAGGAGCGGTGTGAGGCCGAAATGAAGGCCTTGGAAATTAAAAGTAATGACCTGATCTATGCCGAGCATGAAGCAGGTTTCTACCATGCTGTCCAGCAGGCTAGACAGTTCGGGGAAATTCCTTCAAGCTTCCAGTTTGATACAGCAAGGGATTTTTTCCAAGGAAAATTCCTTCGCTATGATGAGGTAGCCGATGACCTTGAGCCGGATCTCCTTGCTCCTCGCCAAGTGGAATCGGGTGAAGCCGAGGACACTGGTGCTCTTGAAACTTCTCTTCCCGCCGACGCCCCCGAAGAGTCCCTTAATATTGTTGATTAATAAATGTATTTTGCTTTTCTTTTGTTGTATTTCAATATCAATAAATGAAGAAGTATTCATGGGAACTCTGTGTTTGACCTTTAATTTTCTGTAGTCGCTCGAAATACCTTATAAATTTGAATAACTTGGATAAATTAAATTCAACCTTGGCCGAGATGTAACCCGGGAGGGAATCGCTTAAATAAATTGAATTCAACCTTAACCGAGATGTGACTCGGGAGGGAATAATTTGGATAAATTATATTCAACCTTGGCCGAGATGTGAGATTCAATTTGGATAAATTAAATTCAACCTTGGCCGAGATGTAACTCGGGAGGGAATCGCTTAAATAAATTGAATTCAACCTTAACCGAGATGTGACTCGGGAGGGAATAATTTGGATAAATTAAGTTCAACCTTGGCCGAGATGTGACTCGGGAGGAAATTGCTTAAAATAAATTGAATTCAACCTTAACCGAGATGTGACTCGGGAGAGAATAATTTGGATAAATTAAATTCAACCTTGGCCGAGATGTGACTCGGGAGGGAATCGTTTAAATAAATTGAATTCAACCTTAACCGAGATGTGACTCAGGAGGGAATAATTTGGATAAATTAAATTCAAACTTGGCCGAGATGTGACTCGGGAGGGAATAAATTTAACAGACTGAATAAATAGTTGCCTTGAACAGACGAATTTCATTAAAATAGTGCCTCATTAAAATCCTTCTTGGGAAAACCCCTTTTCACGTTTTTATAAGGGGAGAAAACCCAAGCGAGGAAAAGAGTGCACTTGAATTTACATTTACATTCATATAATCAACTGTAGTAACGTTTGAGATGAGAAATGTTCCATGTTCTCGGAATTGGATCTCCTTCCAATGTTT
The DNA here is from genome assembly GCA_024086825.1 of Abrus pulchellus subsp. cantoniensis. Lineage (NCBI taxonomy): Eukaryota > Viridiplantae > Streptophyta > Magnoliopsida > Fabales > Fabaceae > Abrus > Abrus pulchellus. Next base: position 23,542,019 of record CM044056.1, read on the forward strand.
CCAAGCGGTATGATCCATTTTTCAAGTTTTCCCTTATTCTGAAGGGTCCGTCCCAGTTGGCCGAGAATTTACCATGTCTCTTATCTCGTCTGGCTTCTCCAGTTGCTCGCCAAACGAGGTCGCCTTGAATGAAATGCCTAGGCCGAATGCCCGAGTTAAATTTCTTTGTCATTATTCGTCTGCTTGCTTCGTTCATTATGGCTGCATGATCCCGGGTTTCTTCGATGGTATCAAGGCTGATTGACAAAGCTTCCGAATTATCTTCTTCATTAAATTGCTGCCTTCTAAGGGATAGCTCGCCGATTTCGACAGGTACCATGGCCTCGGCACCATATGTTAGCCGAAATGGTGTTTCCTTAGTTGAGGATTGAGGGGTACACCGATATCCCCAAAGGATCTCAGGGAGTTTTTCAGCCCATTCACCTTTTGCTGAGCCTAGACGTCGTCTTAGTTCCTTGAGAATAACCTTGTTGGCGGCTTCGGCTTGGCCGTTAGCTTGGGGATGTTCGACTGACGCTAGTCGATGCTTGATATGTAACCCTTCTAGGAACTCGTTAAAGCGTCGATCCGTAAATTGGAGGCCATTATCGGTGACTATGGCATGGGGGATGCCGAAACGGGTGATGATATTTTTCCATGTGAACTTCTGAACATTATTGGCCGTTATAGTTGCAAGGGGCTCGGCTTCGATCCATTTAGTGAAGTAATCAATGGCAACGACTAAGAACTTACATTGCCCCTTTGCTATGGGGAAGGGTCCGAGCAGATCCATCCCCCAAATGGCAAAGGGCCAAGGTGTGACAACCGAATGGAGGTTTTCAGCTAGTTGATGAATCAAGGGACCATGTTGTTGGCAGGGTATGCATTTCTTCACAAATTGATCTGCATCTTGGAGGAGTGTCGGCCAATAATATCCGGCCCTAATAATCTTCAGAGCTGTTGTTCGTCCGCCAGAATGTGTACTACATATTCCTTTATGTATTTCTTTTAATACATATTCGGCCTGATCCTTGCCGAGACATTTGAGTAAAGGGGTGGAGATTCCCCTTTTATATAGCTCTTGGCCAATCATGGTATACTTCGCAGATTGAGTTCTTATCTTTTTTGCCTTATCCGGGTCTGTAGGAAGCTCATTATCACTGAGATATTGGATGATATCTTTTCTCCAATCGGCCGGATTATCTATGAAAAAACATTCTTTCTTCAATATACTTGGCTCGGCTATTTCCTGCTGGATGATACTCTGAAGTTGTCCAGGCCGACGAGTGCTTGCTAGCTTAGCTAGTCGATCGGCCTCTTCATTAGAGGATCTCGGTGTGTGCTGGACTGCTATTTCATCAAAGGTTGCACGCAATTTCTGGTATTCCTGGAAGTAACATAGCAGTGTATTATCCTTGATTTGATAATTCCCTGAAATTTGGGAAGTTATCACCTGAGAGTCACTGAGGCAGGTTATTCTCTTAATCCCTATTTCTTGAGCCAAACGAAGTCCGGCCAGCAGTGCTTCATATTCAGCTTGATTGTTGGAGGTCTTGAAGCCGAAACGTAGCGATTGTTCCAAGGTGACCCCATTTGGTCCTTTTAGGACGATTCGGCTCCACTTCCATGTTGGTTTGATGATCCATCTACGTATAAAGTCCATTGATCGCACTCGTCTTTTGGTCCGGATGTAACTCATTAATGAATTCGACCAAATTTTGATTTTTGATAGCGCCCCTTGCTTCAAAACGTATGTCAAATTGGGATAATTCAACCGCCCATGCCATCATTCTTCCTGCCAGCTCAGGTTTTCTCAGCATTTTACCGATTGGGCAATCGGTTCTGATGACAATTCGGTATCCTTGAAAGTAATGTCGAAGACGCCGAGATGTATGTACCAAGGCTAAGACTGCCTTCTCAATTATTTGATACCTAGTCTCTGCACCGAGTAGTGTACGACTGGTAAAATATAGGAGGATGGGGTCAGGAGTTTCTTGCATTAATACCGAGCTGATGGCCATTGGTGATACTGCGAGATAAACAATGATATCTTCTTGACTAATTGGTTTAGATAGGACTGGCGGTGTTGCTAGTATAGACTTGAAATGTTGGAAAGCCTTCTCGCATTCGTCGGTCCATTGGAATTTCTGTGCCCTTTTAAGTAATGTAGTGAATGGACGAGCTATTTCGGCTAATTTAGGTAGAAACCGAGATAGGGCTGCCATTCGTCCTACTAATCTTTGGACTTCTTTGGTAGAGCTCGGGCTTTTCATACTTATTACGGCCTGACACTTGTCCGGATTGGCCTGGATTCCTCTTTCTGATAACATAAAGCCAAGGAACTTTCCCCCTGATACACCGAAAACACATTTTTCTGGATTAAACCTGAGGTTATACCTGCGTGCTTCGGCAAATACCTCGGCAAGGTGTGCTTGGTGTTCTTGTATGGAGGCGGATTTTATCACCATGTCATCAACATAAACTTCCATACATCTGCCAATCTGTTTACTGAATATTTTATCCATTAAGCGTTGGTATGTAGCTCCAGCGTTTTTCAAACCGAACTGCATCACCTTATAGCAGTAATTTGCTGATTCCGTAATGAAGGCTGTTTTTTCTTCATCTGGCCGATACATCCGAATTTGATTATATCCGGAGTACGCGTCCAGAAAGCTCAAGAATTTATTTCCTGCTGCTCCGTCAACCAATTTGTCAATGTTTGGTAAAGGATAGGCATCTTTTGGGCAAGCTTTATTTAAATCCGTGAAGTCCGTGCACATTCACCATTTTCCATTTGCTTTCCTTACCATGACTACATTTGCTAGCCAGGTAGAGTACGTCACTTCTCGGATAAAATTTGCTTTCAATAATTTGCCGGTCTCCTCTTTAATTGCCTTGGCTCTTTCTCCCCCGACTTTTCTCTTCTTTTGTGCTATCGGGCGAGAATTTTTGTATACAGATAGGTGATGGCACATAAAACTTGGATTAATGCCTGGCATGTCGGCAGCGGTCCATGCAAAGAGTTCTTTATTTTTCCACAAAACTTCTTGAATGATATCTTGTTCAGGATCAGTTAAACCGATGCCGAGGTATGTGTCCTGTCCTTGAAGGACGCCTAGCTGTATTGATTTCTTTCCTTCATTCGGTTCTACTCGGGGCCTTCATCGATCCTAGGATCAAGCTCTATATCTTTCATATCATTGTTGAGTTCAGGGGATACTATATTCACATCCCCCCGAGGCGTCGGTCTGACCCGAAGACTTGCAAAGTAACATTCTCGGGCGGTTTTTTGATCGGCATGAATAGTTACAATCCGACCTTGGTCTGATGGAAACTTCATAGCCAAATGTGGAGTCGAAACTATAGCCTTTAATTTGTTTAGAGAAGGGCGTCCGAGGAGTATGTTGTAGGAAGTGTTGGCTTCCACCACCAGGTAAGTTATTTTGATGCATTTCCCTTCTCGTTCAGACCCGAACAAAGTGTATAAGTCAATGCATCCTCGTGTTTCGACTCTCTCCCCTGCAAACCCAACCAGAGGTTCATGGTATTCTCTGAGTTCTTCCTCTGGTATGCCCATTTGTTGGAAAGTTTTCCAATACAAAATGTCGGCAGAACTACCTTGGTCTATCAATGTTTTCTTGACTGTACAATTATTAATATCTACACTTATGACCATAGGATCATCTTGTACGGGATCTACCCCTTGAAAATCCTGGTCAGTAAATGTGATTGGGGGGATGCGGACCCGACTACCTAAAGAGATGTGATTTACTGATCTCACATTTCTTAGGTGTCGTCTTCTAGCCGAGTTGGTGGCGCCTCCACCTGCAAAGCCACCGGCTATTGTGTTAATAATTCGGCGAGGTTGGTTCTCTGGTTCGTATGGCCGCCTTTGAGGTTATCTAGACCTACTTCTTTGTCTTTCATGTCTGGGACCTCGATGATTATCTCCTCTGGAAGGGGGATGGGCCACGAAATTATGAAGATGACCGGCTTTAATTAAATCCTCAATCCGATCTTTGAGTGCTGCACATTCTTCAGTATTATGACCCCTGTTTCGGTGATATTTACATACTTTCGTCTTGTCAGCTCTGGGAGGGGTATTTGCTCTTCTTGGCATGGTCATTATTTCTGTGTTAAGTGCTTGGTCTAGCACTTTTGCCCTGTTAGTATTTAAGGGAGTGTAACTTGTATACCGACGTCCTCTGTTGACCCTGTCAATGACAAGTCCTTTTTCTTTTTCTTTATTTTTTAGGTTATTTCTTTCACTTTCTCTTCAGCTAGAGCCTTGATCAGTTCTCATCTGGCTTCGGTGTTCGGCTAGTTCCTCCATCTGCATGTATTTGGTTGCCCGGACCCTGAGTTCATCTAAGTCCGACGGAGGCTTTTTGCAGATGCTATTAACGAAGGGTCCTGGCCTAAGGGCTGTGGAGAGGTGATGCATAGCCACAGCTGGCTCAAGATTTCGAATAGAGAGGGCAACTTTACCAAATCTGTCAATGAATGCCCTAAGAGTTTCTCCTCTTTCTTGACGAATATTCATCAATGCTATAGAGGTCAACTGATGTGGCCGACTTGTAGCAAATTGAAGCTTAAAGCGTGTGACAAGAGTTGTGAATGAGTCAACCGAAGAGGGGGGAAGTCGGGTGAACCAACTTAGTGCTGGTCCCCTGAGAGATGTCGGAAATAGTCTGCACATGAATGCATCCTCGTCAGTGTAGAGACCAACTTGCATCGAAAAAATGTCTACATGTTCTTCGGGATCAGTCGTGCCATCGTACTTTTCTAACACTAGGCCTTTCCAGGCCTCGGGCAGTCTTGCCTCCATGATAGAGCTGATGAAGGGATTTCGGCCAGACCTGTCTGAGTCAGATACTGGTGGTGGGGCTTTTGTTTTTGTAGCTTGCAAAGCAGAGGAATCCCCTTGTTCTTGAGAAATCGGAGCTGTATGAGTTGGTATGTACGATCTGATCTCACTTCTCAGATTAGCATTTTCTCTCTTCAATGCTGATAACTCCAGTGCATCTCTCTCTCTTTGTTTCTGCAGCTCAGTTATTTCGGCTTTCATTTGCCTCATGACAGAAGAGAGGTCTTCCTGGCTCATCCTTTCTACTACCACTTCGGGTTGTTGGTTGGGGGTAGTATCACCGTCATACATTTCTCTCGTCCTGATAGGTCCTTCTTGTTGACTTCTTGTAAGCACCATAATATCTTTACTGTTGGTTGAATCGGGCCCCACGGTGGGCGCCAAAATGTTCCTGGATATGAGAACACCCCTTAGTCTTCAGACTCCGGAATGGGTTGTAAAAGCAGTCTTCGGTCTTCTTGTCTTGGAAGTATTCGGTCTGTCCGAGGTGTGATCAATTGAGGGTGAGGAGGGTACCTGCAAAGGCACTCCGATGGTAAAGTAAGTGTTCGGTATTACGTAAGCGAGATTATTATATTTAGTAAGAATGACATCAGAATGAATAATGTACTGTGTACTTCCTTTTTTATAGCCACTGTTTTGGGCTGATGGGCCTGGATAACTTAGGCCTTATTGACTATCCTCTTGATTAAGTATAATCCTCGTTATTACTTCAGATTAGTGCATATTAATTATTTAATGCACGTGGTAAATGGTGACTATTCGGTACCGAGACCTGAGAATCTTAAGGAATATCTGGTTTGTAGGGTACTCGGTACCGAATACCTAAGGGGTACTCGGTACCGGGTACCCTAATAGGTACATATACAATACTTAATAATTAATCGTTAATATGAAATTTTAGCTTTACTCTAATTATAAATTTAAAATATTAAATATGCATTTTTAATTTTATTATGAATGAGATTTATGTAAAAAAGTTTTAATATTTACTGATTTTTATTGGTTCAGATTTTATATACACAAAAATCTTTCTAAATCATTATACCTTTTACTTATTGTAATCAAATTGTATTGATATTTGTATGTTTAAATTAGAAAATTATTTAAATAAAGCGTGGATGTTACAATTACAATAAAAAACAATAGAATAATGTATTTAAAATAAATAAAAATAAAGTTACGAATTCAAGGTTGGCAGGAAATAGTCTTTGGGAGCATTGAATGGAGAATAATATGATTTTCTTTGCAAGAACTTAAAAGAATGACCATTTAAATCTGGCCAATAAATTGTTGAATGAATGACCAAGAAGATTGAACAGTTGTAATAAGAAATGAAAGAGAAAGATAACATTCTACTCCAGTTGTGTTGGATGGTCAGATACCATGAATTGGGAATCTATTTGTTATTGTGACGCAACTTCTATTCACAAATAGTAAGTTGCGGGTAATTATAGAGCCAGAAGAATGTAGTAGTTAACAGGTGAAGCTTGATCTCCTACTCCTGGAATCCAAAATAGAAATAAATTAAATATCTTCTTTTAATTGTTTAGAATGATTCAAAGTTAGGAACACTGTGAATCTTAGAATGATACTTAGAAATGCATTTAAATTATATTTTAAAAGTTAAAAGAATCTTTTTAATTTTTTAATGTTAAAATAATTAAATAATTATTTTAATATTTAAATTATAATTCTTTTTTATTATTTTAAAACTAAATTAACTAATAAAATAAATATAAATATACACGTGTAAATTTATGCAACGCATTGATATGTTATATGTTTACTAATGACTCGTATTGTTGTAATAAAAAATAAAAGTTTTCAACTTGTCATTGAGATCTTACAAATAAAATAAAAAAACGAGAAAAACTAAAAAAAAAAAGAAGTAGAAAGTTAAGAGGGTAGTATGCAAATTGTCAAAAAGTCATGTTTCATGATTAGGGTGTGGAACAGAGTTTATTTGCAATTATTAAGCAGTAACATCTTTCTTTGCAATTTCGCATCCAAAACTACAAATAAGTTGGTAGGAATATATATCTTACTGTATTTATAAACACATCTTTAAGAAAGTATAAAAAAAACAACAAAGTAATTATATGAAAAAAGGAAAGATTATTTTAGGGCTTCAAATATTGTCTATCAAAAGAAGAGATAAAGCTAGTAGACTCTTAACAAGCTAAATTTCTACATACACATTTCTAGAGTGTGACAGAAGTCACATGCAACACAAGGGCATTTGCATGCTCATGTAGAATGCTTAATTCCAACTCACCGACTCAACTTAGTAAGGATATAATACTTGATGAAGTCAAGTCATGAATATAGAATTTGGCCAAGAAAATTATTTTAGATTTTCAGAGACACAATTAACAAACACCATAATTCTAGGATTGATGAAAGAAATGAAGAGAAGCTTATGGTGAAAGTGATGGGATACATCCCCAATGCTTAAGTCTCATTATCTTACAACTCACTTTGTTATGATATTATAATTTAAAGAACTTTCAATTCTTTCTTAAAATATTAGAAGAACTTATAATAAGAGGGGACAAATGCATGTTAAGGATCTTATTAATAGATACTAGCTTATAATAATTTTTTCTTTCTGAGACTTACATTGAATTTACTAAAACTTCTCATACTTGGACGTGAGTGGGTTATTTACTCGTCTCAGTGGTTGAGATCCAAGGGCACTTAGATGGTTTATAGATTTTTGCTCAAAAAAATAATTAGTTTAGTCTTATGTTCACTCATATTTACCCTCATTTTATCACCATTAAAATAGAGATAATAGACAAAGAATGACACTACTACACTTGTGTTTATGCCAGCTCTATTGCCACTAGAAGAGAAAAGATGTGGATAACCTTAAGTGGTGTTTATGCCAACTGTTCTACTCCATAGATATTGATTGGAGATTTCAACAAGTTGCATTTTTCTTGTAAGCAAAAAGGTGAGATTTTTTTTTCATACCACAATGTTCAATATCAGACTTATTGAGTGTGACTTAACCAATATTCTTTTATTAAGTTGCGTATTCACTTGGCATATGAATAATAATGGTCAACATTATTTTCTGAAGAAATTTGATAGAGGTGTAACTAATCTTAGTTAAGGAGATTTCTAGAAGATTTTGCTAAGACACTTATTCTTTTACACTATGATCATAGGTTGAAAGATAGTAAGACGATGAAGTATTGTTAAATCCACGTTGTAAGTTGATTTATATTTTTAATTGTAAAGAAAGTTAGAATAGTCGAAGAAATGCATAAATTAAGCTAAAATGACTATTTTTCTACTAGAAGCTTCTTAGAAGTAAAAGATGGAATTCATTTGTATTTTATAGCAAAATAAGTGATTATATGTGTTTTTAAGGTAGAAATGCCAAGGTAAAAGATTGAGCAAGAGTAAAATAGAATGCTGAAGCATGATGTGAAGATGAAGATGCAAGTTAGGACATCTAGTTATGAATGTAACATTCAATCTTTGAAGAATATTTTAAAAGATGCGAGTTGGAGCATTCGGTTTTCGATTATAACATGCATTCAATCTTCCCGATTGGAATTATTTTCTTTACCACATGCAACTTTTCATTTGATTACCACAATCAACATAAAGACTTCACTTTGGAGCTTGTGAGAAGTCCATGATGATATTTCATTGGTGAGTTTAATACAAAGGTAATTCAACAATTAATTCACCCTCTTAACTCATTTCTAAATATTATATTTTAAAATGATATCAGGTATTCTTCAAGTATCAACAAAAGATAGCATGCCAATTGATTGTTTCGTAAATTTAAGTAAAGATTGTTTGCTTTCAAGTCAAAATAGTTATGCTCAAGTTAAATCTCTACATAAGGTTGTAGATGGATTTGAATGTTAAACATTTTAATTGGATTTTGACGCAAGTGTAGTTGAAGAACAGTGTCCTATGTATGATGAATACCAATTTTTATCCAATTCAAGTGGTTCTTAATCACATGAAATTATCAATTGTGTATGATCGCAAGCAAGTAAACTAAGGAAATTAAGCACCAAATCTATTCTTGAACAATAGACAAAAAAAAAAAAAAAGGACTAACTCAAAAAGGTAAAAAAGCAGCATAGAATGACTTACAAGCTCGAGCATTAAAAACCTGTCCAGAATAGAGAATGACTCCTTGTTGTCTAGAATCCTATGAGACTTACCGTATAATAATCAACTCAATTTCAAATGATGAAGTAAGAACACTTCCTTTTAACATATCAAATCTTGAAGTGTTGTTTTGCTAATGACAAGCATGTTATCTTAAGCTGTAAATAATTGAGCTTCTAATACAATTTTACTTGTTAAGAAACAACAATAATGTAGCCATATCTAACTATGTGCACTCATATATGTGCTACTAGATCAAGCAATTCCAATGAGTTCTATGAATAAATAAATTAAGAATAAGGTATAGCAATTAATGATATCGTAACTTAATTATTGACAATATATAAGTTCTCTTTGACCAAACAATTAAAAATTTGATTCATACCACTCATGTTTCTCTAGTAAAAAGTTTAATTTCAACACAAAACAGAGTGAAACTACGCATTCTGTGTTGTAGTCACAAAAGGATTACCATGAATAACACAAATATCTTGATAACTAAGTGAATTAAAAGAAAGGTCATTGGGAGAAGCAAGGACTGGCAAGAGCTAACCGTACCCTTCATCTTCTGATAATAACCACTTTTGGCATAATAGCAATGCAAAATCATTGGTCAAATTATGTTTTTTTCATAACCATTAGGTTGAACCATAGGTAGTCTCTGCACCAAACAAAAATAAAAAGTGGGCATTAATTAGTCTACCATTAGTAGAGCACCAACTACTAATATAATCTTCGTAAATTGGGCTGGATTCCATGATTTGAAGAACAATCTGGAGCAAAAGGAAATCTAAAAGAACACCTATTTGTGGTATAAATACTCATAACATACCTGAACTTCCATTTTGCCTTTCTTTGTAGAAAATATATGCAATGAGAAACAATTACCGTAAAACTGACTGGTTTTATATATATTTCATTTACTGAGTTGCAGACCAATAATTTGTACAATTAACTAATATCAATTAACTCCATACCATAACTAATCAGATGATCTAGATTATAAATATTATATTACATGATATAACGGGAATTTCCTTTCTGGATTATTAATATTAAAATACTAGGCTTTTAGAAGAGAAAAAAATGGATACTAAATAAGATAATTCCTTTTTCTATAATTTTAATCTTAAAATGTTGTCCAACAAAAACATATCCACTTAACAAAGAAGTAAAAGAAATGATCACATCCAATATTTCATAGGAAGGTATGAAGAAATAGAAATAGTGGAGCATAGGTAGTGAAAAAAATGAGAACATTCTTATAATGTTTTCCAAAAGAACAGATTGGAGAAAGAAAAACATCATTGCTACATCTGAAAATAACATAAATCTTTGAGCCAGTAGTGGTCTTAGCCTTTTTTTTTACCAGAAGCATTCTTTGTCTTGATCATTCTGATCCCATGTTCCGAACAGAAGCTTTTGAACTCCTGGCTATCATACTCACCGCCATTGTCAGATTTCAGATTTTTCAACTTTAAACCTGTCTGATTTTCAACTTCTGCTTTCCATCTTTTAAACACAGAAAACACGTCAGATTTATTTTTGAGAAAATAAACCCATACCTTTCTCGTAGCATCGTCGATAAAGGTGACGTAATAGCGTGAGCTTCCGAGAGATTTCACTGGAGTTGGGCCCCAAACATCTGTATGCACCAATTCAAGCTTTTCTGCTTTTAGTGCCTTTCCTGTCCTTGAGAAACTAATCTTTTTCTGTTTTTCCAAGATACAGTTTTCACAAGCACCAACTTCAACGTGCTTCACATTAGGTAGCTTACCCTTTGCCGCCATCAGCTTCATGCCTTTTTCACTCATGTGCCCAAGTCTTTGGTGCCACAATGATGAATTATCGACAGCCTCAGTAACTGCTACCATATCTTCATCTGCAACCAATGTAGAGAGATCCTCGCTTCTTTCCACGAGCCACCACGAGGTTGCCTTTTGTTATCTTCCAAACTCCATCTCCAAAAGTGGTGTGATGCCTCTCATCATCTAACTGCCCTATAGATATTAAATTTCTCTTTAAGGCAGGGATATGTCTGACATTGTGTAATGTCCATAGGCTCCCACTAGAGGTCCTGATGTCAATATCACCTCTTCCGACAATATCAAGAGGTTTGCCATCTGCAAGGTAAACTTTGCCAAATTTTCCAGAGATATAGTTAGACAACAATTCTCTAGAATGTGTGTTGTGGAATGACGCACCTGAGTCTATCACCCATGATTCAACTGGATTATCTAAGCTGCAGATTAATGCATCATCTACTTCATCTGTTGCTGCATTTGCTGAATCACTATCATCGCGCTTCCTGTGATTTCTGTTCTTCTTTGGAGCCTTACACTGATTGGTAAAATGACCCCTTTTGTCACAATTCCAACAAACAATATCACTTCGGAATTTTGCCTGATCTCTCTTTCTGGATTTTGATCTACCTCGATCATTGCGGCCTTTTTGCGTAGTCCTTCCTCTGCTTTCAGTGTTTAAAGCTGAACTGGAAGCAGGACTGGAAGACTCTCCAGAATCTTTCCTGCGAACATCTTCGCTCAAGATCAGGTCACAGATGTCATTGAGTTTTAACTCTTTGTCCTTTGCAGAACTACTGACTACAGTAACAATTGCGGCCCAACTTTCCGGCAGTGATGACAACAGGATTAATGCCTTCACTTCTTCTTCAAATTTAATCTTTACTGATTCTAACATGGCGAGAATGGTGTTAAAGTCATTCAAATGATCAGCTACAGGGCTTCCTTCTCCCATCTTAAGGTTGAACAGCCGATGCATCAGATGTACTTTGTTGGTCATGACGGTTTTTCGTACATATCTGACAACGTCTTCATTAGACCCGCAGTTGTCTTCTCATTTACTATGTTGAACGCGACATTCTTGGCTAATGTTAATCTGATTACGCCAAGAGCTTGTCGGTCTAACAAGTCCCAATCTGCTTGCTCTATGTCATTTGGCTTTTTCCCTGTTAGGGGCTGATATAACTTCTTTTGATAGAGATAATCCTCTATCTGCATCTTCCAGAAGCTAAAATCTTTGCCATCAAACTTCTCGATCTTCACCTTCCCTTCTTCTAATGCCATTGCTTTGTTGCTTACTCTAAACTGAGAAAGCTCCCACTACTGTCTCTGGGCTGAGACTCTCCTGTCTCTGGGCTGAAGAAAATTCTTTTCTGTTGTGGAAGATCAGACTATGCTGCAACCACAGAGCATACTAAGAATTCCCTACCTAAACCAACTGCTCTGATACCAGTTGTTAGGCAACTGGCATTTAGAAGAAAAATGATAGAGAGAAAAGACAACTATTTACGTGGTTCGGCACACTTTGTATGTACCTACGTCCACGGCAACACTAGGAAGAGTTTTTATTTTTGATGCATATAAAGCTTACAAGGGGTGTCATTATATAGGAAGAATAAATTGTCAATTTTGTAAACTAAGCGATGTGGGACTTTGTAACTTAGAATACAACTCAAGGACTTTGGAACTTAGACTACAAACTTAACAACGCCAACACCATCCCTTAAGCTTGGGACTGTCAAATAATGTGAGGCTCTCCAAAGAGGGGAAGAAGGTTACTGCAAAACCATCTTCATAGAGATATATGTATTCCAATTCATAAAGAGACTTGATCGCAAGTGACTTCAAAGACGGGAGACGTCCAACGGTGGGATAAGGTGGCAATTAGTAAGCTCACAGAGAGTGATACTAACAACATTTGTGAGGAGAGAAAGCCAATTTGGAAAAACAACGCCTGGGTAATAATTCACCTCCAATATCTTAAGATTATGGTGGGGCTGAAGGTTTTCTAATAATTGTTTGCTGTCACTGTTACAAATTCCCCCATGCTTTGTATCAAACCAATCTAGAGTCAACGATTGAAGGAATTTTTTTCCTTTTAAATTTACATCATGTGATTCCACAGCCACGTCTCTGACCCTATCGAGATGCTTAATTTTTAATTCTCCTCTGAGGTTTATGTTCTTCAGTTCATTTAGTGTGCCATATTTTATTTCTTGGCTGTCTCCCACAACAAAGGTCGATAAGAATTGCAAAGAGCATAATTTTCCCAACCCAACTGCCATCACACTCAAGGGGTCATCCTCATGATCAGTAATTTCAAGACATCTCAAATTGACTAATTTTGAGACCACTTCAGAAAATGATTTTTCTTCGCATGCCACAAATTTTAATGTTTGTAAGGGAATAAGATTGCTTAGGGATTTGGGAAGACTTATTTGTCCCCTGGAAGAGTAAAATGGGTGACCCAAATCAAGATATCTTAAATGCTTCAATTTTCCAACTGAATCAGGCAATATGCAAAACAAAGAGGCCAACATCTTCAAGACACGTAAATATTTGAAATTTGAAATGACAGAAAAATATTCCAAATATTCCTGCTCAGTGTAAGAATCAGACCAGACAATCAAAGTTCGCAGTCTGCTTGCATTCAATGAATCCAATAGATGGATGGCCTCAGATTCTAATGATACGTGCATGGGTCTACCTTCAACTTTTTCTGCCTTATTATCCAAGTAGCAATAATCATTGCCAGCTACTAGCATTGCAAGATCATGCATTAAATCGTGCATTTTTAAACTAATGATCTCACCATATTCACTTCTCGCTTCTTGAAAGAACGAGTTCATCAAAAACATCCTTACAAATTGGTTACCAATATCTTCCATATGTTGTTTTTCAGTTGAATAACCTTGTGCCATCCATAACTGAATCAACTCATCCTTGAAAATTATCCAATCCTTGGGATACAAAGAGCAGTAAGCAAAACATTGTCTCATCTCTGGGGACAAGTTTAGGTAACTGAGTCTTAGAATTGGCATGATATCTTCTTGCTCTTCACATATTTTCCAGAAGTCACCGCGTAAAACATCTTCCCATTCACTTTCTTTATTTTGTCCTCTTAACAGGCCTCCTTGAGTTTTAACTGCTAGTGGAACTCCTCTACATTTTTTTGCTATTTCTTTCCCCATTGATTCTAGATTTTGATTCACTCCTTTGAAATCATCCTCAAATGCAATGTTCTTCAACAAACTCCAAGATTCTTCTTCAGTCAAACTTTTTAAAGGATAGGAAGTGCTAGTCATTGTCTTTGCTACAATTTCACTTCGAGTTGTGACTAAAATCTTACTATCTTGAGCACCACACGTCAAGTAACTTTTCAATTCAACCCACTTTTTATGACTCTCATTCCAAATGTCATCCAAGACCAACAAATATTTCTTACCACTTTAAACTTTTATGAAGCTCTTTTTGAAACTTTTCTAATGATTGGTCTTGTCTTTGGCCATCCGTAAATGATTCTAATATTTTCTTCAGAATAGTTTTAACATCAAAGTTATCAGAGACACACACCCACATTTGCATTTCAAAATAATTCTGCACTTCCAAGTCATTATACACCAATTGTGCAAGAGCTGTCTTCCCCAAACCACCAAGGCCAATCACAGAAACTTTTTGCTTTTCATGAGGTTGTCTTAACAGACCAATAATCTCCATTTTACTATCATCTCTTCCAATGATATCTGTCTCCGACACAAAAGAACATGTTTCCCTCCATCCACTGTCAATTTGCTTGACCACCGTAGATCTTGGGCATAAATTCAAATTATACATGCCTTTTACTGCAGCATCAAAACTTTCTCGTGTTGTTTTAATTTCTTCAGCCATTTGAATGGGAAAATCAATTCGATTTGAAGATGAAAAGGGATAAAGTACCTTTGCGACTACTTTTTCTCGTTCCTCATGTAAGTTGTGTTTCATAATTTCGATAGCAAGGTCATCCAACAAGTCATCTGCGCGATGAAGTACTTCTTTGAAGTGCATTATCCAATTTCGCACACGAACTTGATCTTGTTTGTGGTCAGCATCAAGGAGCACATCATTGATAGATTCAATTGTCCTCTTTAGCTCTTCCAATTCTTCCGTTACATCATAATTCTTTCCAAATTCAATAAAATCTGTGGAAGCCAACCTGTGAATGACATGTGAAGCAACACCCAGTGTAACTGAGCTATCATTAAAATAATTAAGAACGACTGTACAGATTATGTTAGGATTAAGGGTTTTATATAAATAAAGATACTTAAAGAAATTTAATACTTTTTTATATAAATATAATTGTAAAAATTCACTTAAAATCTGAATTTTATGTAACTATATTTTTTATTTTTAAAATTTAAAATAAAATTAATAAAAAAAATAAAAATATTGCTGCGAAAGAGTGTAATTCATGCATAATTTTAAAATAATAAATTTATTAAATAATTTACTTTTTAGGAAAAGTAAATTTATTTATAATATTATTAATTAATAAAATGATTATGATATTACCATAGGCCAAAATCTATATTAACAGATATCATATTATTAATACAAGTATTGGAATTTAGATATTTGAGTATTATAGGGGACAATGTATCTATATTCTAAAAGTTTTAACTTTATTGTTATTGTTAAGTATTAAGTGATTTCTTTTTTAATAAATTTATAATTTGAGAGTGATATTTAGTGTTTAAATTTATATAATTATGTTTTAATTTTAATTAAGTTAAAATATTATTCATTTATTAATTTATTTTCATCAATTAAAGTGGTAAAAAATATATTAAAAAGAAGAATACTTTAAAATAAAAAAGGAATATGGTAGAGAAAACATGACAAATATATATATATATATATATAATTTATTTTTATATTTTAAAAATATCAGATAAAAAATAGAATGTCATTTAAAAACAAGAGTAGTAAAGCTAAACAGTACCAAAAAACTTGTACGGAAATTTGACAAATTTTAACTAATCAAGATAGGTGTTGGTGTGAATAAAAGGAGAAGAAAATATTAACAAATAATTAACAGTCAATCAATCTAAAGAATTATCCAATAACAAAGTCGTCTTAATAACAGAAAGCATTGTCGTAAAAGCATTCGTTACAATTATCAAATTTCATTTTGCAGTATGAGGTGCAAAAGTTTAAGAATAAATAGTCATGAACATTATCTTGAACATTATGTGTTTAATAGAATATTTATGTATTAATTACTAATGTTACTTTTATATCATAAAAGAACTCAAGGTTTTTTTAACCCATCTTTTTATGTGTTTGCATCATTTAATAACTATAAAATGTAGAAATTACAAAATAATATCAATAAAAAACTTCAAAATACTAAATATTCAAAGGAAAAAAAAAGACACATATGTTTCATATACCAAGGAATTTACCTTCAAGAAAGAAGAGAAATAAAACAAAAAATATAAAGTTATTTTTTTGAGATTCATTAAATAATAATGAAAGAGATATCATTAAAAAATAAAAATAAAAAGGTGAACAGTTAAGAGAAATCTAAAAATAAAATGAGAAACTAACTAAAATAGAAAAACTAAACTGAGATTTGAACAATTTATGAAATAATAAAGAATTAAGAAAGGCAGCGAAAGGGAACCTACGAATGAGATTTGATGTAACAGCATATGGAATTTGCTCAGCCATCCTTAAAATGATTGAGAGAAGAAGAGGAAAATAGATCTACAATGAGTTAAGTTTGAGTTTGACGATAGATACATGAAATGGGCACGATTGTAATTAAGTAAGTCAACCCATCATTTTCAAATCTTATTGGTTCAATCATTTCATCTTAGCTTAAATCTAATATTATAGCTATATAAGAAGCCACCCAAACCACTGTCACGAAAGCAAAATGTTAACTGCAGTATTTAAGATTGAAGATAGGTAACAGAAGGAGATAAATTTTTGTTAAGAAAATATTACTATTATTTTAATAATATAAAATTTTAATAAATATAATTTATTTTTTTTTATAAATTACTAATTTTAAGTCTGTAAAACTATGTTTAAGAACTGAGTTAAAATATTTATTCATAAAATATAATTATTTTTACATTTTTGTTAACCTTAACTCTTAAAATAGTATGGAAGTTTAAAAATAATGAATTTCTGTCTGAACAAAAATTCATTTATTACATATAAAAGATAAAAGTATAATAAATATTTAATTCAATAAAATTTTACAATTATTACTTATTTAAATTCAAACATAAAATTGATAATTTTTTATCTAAAGAAATTTTCACCATGTAAGAATTCAATGATTAATAATTTAATTAATAATTTATTGTGTTGACAATTTATTTTATTTAAGGATATGAATATTTGAATAATTTTTCATAAAATGTGAGATTTATAAATCTAATCATTGAATCATTTTATTTTATCTTTGTAATAATGTATATTAAATTTTACTTAATTTGAACATTTTTTGTTACGTTATTCAAAATTTAATACTTTTTTATTTTTAAAATATAATATTGTTAAAACAATAAAACATAATAAAATACCTATTAATTTTATTTTTTATAAAGTTTTATGAAATTAATTTATTTGATAAGGACCTTCAAATCAATAGTTGAATTGATCAATCTTATGTTTATTAAGTGGGGGTTAAAAATATGTTGGAAGCCTTACTCCATTGGTGTGGGATAGGTTTCATCTATAACGGTCCTTATCATCTCTCGTGTACGACAAAATATTTTTTTAATTGTTGATAAATATATAAATTAGGTAATTTTACATGACTCAAACACGTTCCATGTTAAGTGTTTGGATTTGATTAAATTTTTCCTAAACTTAAAATTTTTATAACTACTTGTATATTTGAGCAGAAGAATGCAAATTTTAAGTATTTTAATTCCTTTTTATATATTTTGTAGTTGGAATCAGAAGAGAAACATCACCAAAAATTGAAGAAATTTGAAAAATTAAGAAAGAAGTACAAAAAAAATGAACTTTGAACATAAGCTATCCTCAACTGTGTAGTCCCATACCTATGCAGCCTCTGGATCCCTCTCATTTCGGTGTAAGTTTGATTCATTCATTTGTCCCTTGCCCCTTACCGCTGGTAGCCTGACAGGTAGTCGCTCCTTATCTATGCTACATTGCACCGACGATCACTCACTACCCTCACCTAGTGCCTAAGTGTCACATGCCCACCAGCTTCCGTTTGGTTCATCCTCGAACCGGCGATCACTCCCTACCCTCACCTAGCGCCTGGGTGTCACATGCCTACCAGTTTCCGTTTGGTTCATCCTCGAACCACACTGTACTGGGAGAGAAGTCTGCTCTGATACCATTATTGTCATACACTTCCTGAGAACTTCCTAGAAAGTCACCCATCCCATAATTTCCCAAAGTTAAGCTGTTTAACTTTAGAGTTCTTAAGTGATAGGCCACCAAAAAGTTAATATATTTTGTTGGTATAAGTAGTCCTAATCAATTCCTTTAGGTTATCATCAACTGTGTAGGAGAGGGCGGGAAGTGATCGCTGATGCAATGTGGCATGGACAAGGAACAGCTACTTGCCAGGCTTCTGGCGGTAAGGGGCATATGAATGATTCAAATTTACACCGGAAAGAGAGGGATCCAAAGGCTGTGTAGGTATGGGACCATACAGTTGAGGATAGCCTAAAAGAATTGATTAGGATTACCTATATCAAGAAAATGCATTTACTTTTCGGTGGCCTATCACATAAGAACTTCAAAGTTAAGCTTAACTCGCGAAAATTATGGGATAGGTGACCTTTTAGAAAGTTTTCGGGAAGTGTGTGAGTGAGGATAAAGCATATTAAAAAGTCTTGTATTGGTTTGTGGGGATAGTCATCGATGTACGGTGTGGTTCGAGGATGAATCAAGCAGAAGCTGGTGGGCATATGACACCCAGGCGCTAGGTGTGGGCAGTGAGTGATCGCCGATACAATGTAGCATGGACAAAGAGCGGCTACCTGGCAGGCTTCTGGCGGTAAAGAGCACATAAATGAATCAAACTTACACCAGAATGAGAGGTATTCAGAGGCTGTGTAGGTGTGGGACTACACAGTTGAGGATAGCAGAGTGTAGGAATACAATGGGAACACTCATTTTTGCCCATTATTTGTACCTCTTTTCTAGATGTCATGGCTGTAATGAGTAGCTAAAACTCTTGTAGGATTGAATGTAAATCTTCAAACTTGATGTATTCTTAGTAATTTATATAAATAACCGATCGTTTCTTGAGCCCAAATCTGAGTTATATATGGAAATATATTGCTCAAATCCAGATCTAATTGAGATTACTCAGTAACTGATCATTCTAAGAATAGATTTCGAGTTATTGATTGCTTTTAAATCTTGATTGTAATGCTGGATAGTTTGTTAACTGCCTGAAGAATCAACATTTAAGAAATTATCTTAGAAATATATTTTCAAGGAATTAAGATATACGATTTTTGTATTTTGTATCATTGTCAATGGAAATGATTGCTATATTTATCACTGAATTATTAGAATACAGAGAGGGAGATAGATGAAATTCAATCTCAGTTTCTTTAATTTGATTTTTACTACATTTTACATCATTACCTTACATTATAGTTGTCACTCAAATTCTATTAAAACTATCAATCAATTTTATTGTATATAAAGTTAATTAATTTATATCTTAACAATTAATACATTTTGAATTGTTCTCTAAGAATGATATTCTGATACTCCATTGGTTATTACTTGCAATAGATCCGATACACTTGCTGTGTTTTAAGGAAAAATTTCAACAATTATACATGAGTATGTATATTTTCTTTCCTCATTAATGTATGCATTTTTAAAAAAAAAATTGTAACATTCATTTCTGAATTTAAAAAAAATGTTTGCAGGTCATTAGTACATCACATTGCATTTCTCCGCTATAGCCCAACCAATACTTGACATCACTATTATAGTTCGATGAAAATGGTCGACTAAATTTAGAGTCGTGTTAGACTTGTGTGAGAGAAAATTAGATTGAGTGATTAGTAATGACTTCCAAATTGATTTATTAAGTTCAAATTCTCAATATATATAGTAGTACATTAGTCAGAAGAATAGAGATTCAATTGTTTTTGTATTGCTAGTAAGTATTTCTTAACTGTTATATTTTAATATTATACTGATTGCTTTAATGTTAACTATATTATTTCTTAACTTGTAAGTTCTTATGTTTGACAAATTTGTTATGCCAGTGTAGTGATCTGTTCACGAGAAGGTGTATTACTTGTATAATGATTGTCAAAAGTTATTTACATTTGACAAAGTGAGAGAATTGTGTAAGACCATACTATTGTTATAAAATGAGCAGGAATTCATCTTAAATTGCTTCGTCATTTGAGTCTCCCATTCAGAGCCAACGCACAACAATGTATAAGGAAGTCAAAGGCTTGCATGTGAATACTAGTCGAGGTTAATTATATCATGATATCTTATTTCTTAAATCATAATTCTTAATTATCAAGTAACTAGATGATAAATTTTTGCATTGTAACTTGTTCATTTAATAATTTTGTGGTGTCTACTTTGTCCCTCCAAAGTTTCCTTTTAACTTTCACAGGTCACATAAACTTCCTATTTTCACTTATCCCAGGCTAGCTCACATCTAGGATCCTCCCCTACTTCTCCTTTTAGCACTGCACATTATTATGTTGAGGACCTGGCCTATTCAAAGACATAATAAATTCTTAATTAAATAAGTGCTTTGATACTACTTGTTAAGGTTTATGCACTATGCGGAAGCATGAGATTGTAAACAATTAAAGAATTAAGAGAAGCAAATTATATTCTCTAATAAAGAGAAAAGAAAGGAAAAACTATAAGAGACTAGATGAGATAATGATAATTTTTTCTCTGAATGAATTGATTTCTACATCACAAATGCTTATATAGCCTATAAGAATTAATGTAAACTATAAGCTAAATTGTGGTTAAAAATTAAACTAAACAGTAGCCATATAATACATTATTAAAACTAGAATAAAGAAATTAGAGCCACACAGCATGAGACTCAACAAGTACATGTTATATCCGTTTGTGGTAGCTAACTAATGACTATTCATATTGGCGTAAGATCGTCATAATTAGGAAGAATATGTTGGAACCAATTTAGGGGCCTGTGAGTACTTAGAGTACCATTTATTGATGAATCCATCATAGTAAAAATGAATGAAGTGGCATGAATTCAATAATTGTATAATTGTATTTTGTTAAGTATAAAATATTGTGCATTGATGAATTCTATTTGGTTAAAATTTTAATAAATATGAATGAGTCCTATTTTGTTGCATGTTGTATTAAAAAAATGAAGATTTAGTGGGAGCAGATAATGCTCACCCTTACAAATATTTTCAGGCAATGAAAATGACAAAAAAAAACAAGATGCATTCATTCTAGGATCATACTTGTAGTAGATTGTAAGGAAAAGAATTGTTTTGTTAGAATTTAGTTTATTTTGAGAAATGTAATGATATTGATTAAGTTTTTATTTAGAATTAACAATGAGATATAAATATTTCAAATGTTAATTTTAGAGTTTATAATTTTGATAAACCTTGTTGTAAATAATGATTTAAAGTATATGTGTAATATTTAGTTGTCATTTACTTTAAATTGTAATTTATAGCCATCATTAATTTAGATTGTGTGAAGCATTTCCGCGATTATTTGCAATGGCGAGAAATGCTGAATCATGTGTATTAGAAAATGGTTTTCATGATGGCACTAGATGGGTTTGGAATGTTAGTTGGCGAAGAAGACTCTTTCAACATGAGATCTTGAGCTTTAATCTTTTGTTGGAGCTTGTGGATGGAGTTTCTATTAAGTTAATACAAGAAGATAAATGGATATGGAGGGTAGATTCTTCAGATTGTTATTCAGTGCAATCTGCGTATTCATGGCTATTTGAACTTTTTGGTGGTCCTAATAGTGTAGATCAGTGTACGGCAGATGCCTTGCAAAGGCTATGGAGTGGGAAGGTCCCTCTTAAGTGTCTGGTTTTTTCTTGGCAATTATTATTGAATGCACTTCCTTGTAAAGGTTTACTGATTGATCGTGGTGTTCAAATTGATGATATAACTTGTTGCTTCTGTCATGGTTTGGAGGAACTTCCAACTCATTTATTTTTAACGTGCTCAGTTTCATCTCAAATCTGGTACTTTACTGCACGTTGGCTTGGATTCTCATTGGTTCTGCCTTCAGATTTATCGACTCACTTGCTTTTTTGAGTTGGTGTTGGCTGTAGTAAAAGAGAAAGAATATGCTTATTAATTATTTGGGTAAGTACAGTGTGGTCTTTATGATTGCATAGAAATAGAATTATATTTTCCAATGGTGTTTTGGATGAGAGGGAAGTCCTAGATTCTATTATTCTGAGATCCTGGAAATAGTTATCACTTGTTAGTAAGGGAGAAGCTATTATGTTAGCTGATTGGTATTTGAACCCATGAAATTGCATCTGTCTTAATTTTGTATAAGTATATTTTTACTTTTTATTTCTCTGAGTAAGTAATTTTTTGTGTATATGGGTTTTGAGTTCCCCTTGAACTCTTTTTAATAAGATTTGTTTTGCCTATAAAAAAAAATTAATTAAAAATTTAAATTGCTGAAAGACGGTTTTGTTATATTATAAACTCTTATTGTATATATAATATGATATGAGTTTGTTGTTAAACATGAAATTTTAATTTTCACTTTAATTTTAAATTTAAATTATAAAAATACAATTTTATTTTTATTATGAATGAGATTTATTTTGTTTATAAATTTTACTTTATTTTTTAAAAAGATTTTGCTAACTTTTATCATTTTAAATTTATATACACTTGAATCTTTTCAAAACTATATATATCCTTTGTTATTTTAATTAAGTTTTATTGAAAGTTTTATACTTAATTAAGGATGGAAATAGGCTAAATCACCTGACAGCACTTGTGGCCTGACCTGAACTTTTTAATAAACAAGTCAAGCCTAAGTTATTTACAAAGTCTGTTAAGTCTGACAGACCAGCCTGTATGCATGTATATATATATATAATTTAAAAAATAAAGTTGTCAAAATATATTTAAATAATAAATTGTTTAATAATATATTTTTTATATTCTTAATTCTGTTATTATTAAATTAATATATATTATGTTATAATTTTTTTTATTTATAATTATAATAAATAAAAATTATATTCTATTAAAAATTAAAAATATTTATACACGATTACACTTTTTAAATAATAAATTTATTTAATAATAAATTATCATATTTGTTACATTTAAACAAGTTAAAGAGTGATTAAATCTTTGAAGAAGAACAAGATGGAATCAAAACTAAACAAAATAAAATTTAAAAATAAAATAATAATATTATATTAATATATCATGTATAATTATTTTTTTTATAATAAAAAATTATTTAATATGAATTATATTTTATTTGAAACTAAAATTTTATAAGAAAATAATAGAAAAATAAAATAAAAAATTTAATATACAATATATATATATAATAGGACTATATAGTAAATAATATAAATAATATAATTTTACATAAATTATATATAATAATATATACTTTTTGTAACTTACTACGTGTTTTATTTTTATTGGTATAATTTTTTTGAGTAAGGTATTCATAAAAAAATTTTAGATACCAAGTCCACAACACACAGCTACACACCTAAATATAAATATGTCAAATTTTGAATAATTATTTTTAATAAATTTAATATAGATATAGAAAAATTTTTTCTTAAAAAATATAGTTGTTAATATATATATTTAAAATTCAATAATTAATAAACATTTATATAAACAAAAAAGTATAAATAAAAAATTATATTATTAATTAATTTATCAATTTATTTATAATATATAAATATATGTTTTAATGTATTGCATCAGTAATATTTTTTATATTATATTAATATTATAGTGTAGTTAATTTTATGTATATTTATTAATTTAAATCAAAAAAATTAATAAAACAAATAAAATTAAATATTTTATAATTATTTTTTAATATAATTGTTATTATTAATGTCATTATATATATATATATATATATTACATTAAGTTTAAATTTTTATATTAAGTTTTATCACATATTTTTTTATTAAGATAAAAGTTTAGATATATAAGTTATTTTAATTTAAATATAAATTTTATTAATTCTTACTATGTTCATATGTTATTTTTCTGCATCCATGAATCTTATAATATAAATATTTTTATCGACAATTTTTATAATGAAGATATTTATTTAATTTTTTAAATATAATAATTTTATTTTAACTAATTCAACAAATTTTGTAGGTATTTTTTTTGTTATCAATTTTATGTGTTTACTGTGATTTTATTTATTTAATATAAGATATCTTTATACAAACAAAATATGATTATCATAAAAAAAAATTAAAATCTTTAATACTTTAATAATTTTATAAAATTAAATAAAAAAATAAAAAAAAAATTTTATAATATGAAAATATTTATAGTTAATGGTCAAATAATATTATAAAAATTATTTATAAAATTATATAAAAATTTTTACAATTATTTAATAATTATCAATAATACAAATAAAATTTTAAAAATATGTAAACTAATTTGATAGTAAAATAATTATATTTTTATTAATATTAAGATATTTTTTGTTGTAACAAGCTTTGTTAACAGGCATGAGCCAAACTAAGCCGAAAATAAAGTCTTTAAGATAATATATCAGACTCAGGCCTAATAATTATATTACAAGCCGGATAATAAAGCTTTTAACAAGTAACAAGTTAAATTCAGACTTAATAATTATGTTATAGGCCAGACCTGTTTAGAGTAAAGTCTGGTGTAACCTGATTTCACCGTTATACTTAATAAAGAAAAATATTTAAATTTCATAAAGATGTTATAACTTTTAAAAAACAAACCATTATTTCTACAAAAGAGTCAAATTACTGTGTACAAACATCTAAAACTAAGTCAAATTGATATGCTATTAGGTATTCCTCTACCTGTGATTCCACTTCTTGAGTTAGAAGAAGTAGATGTGTCAGGGTACAAAAGAGTGTACTCAATGTTTGCTGGGCCACGCCTATTCTTAAGCTTCGGATCTCTATTCCTTTGGATGATCCTTGTCTCAATTTCCTTAAGATCTTGTTTGAACTCAGCAAACCTGTTCAGAATCACTTCATTGTCTATCCACCCGGGTGATTGGTGGCACCCCAAATACACTTCTTCACAAGTGTGCCTTGAGAGCACATCAACCAATGCTACTGCAAGACTCATCTCAAACCTATCAGGTAGCATCTTAAGGAAAAACTTATCTGGGTCCTTGAGAAATTCACCAAACTCAACTGTCCCTTCTAGTGGAACAAATTTCCTACATAGTGTGGGACGGTTTGGAGGGTAACCATTGTATGCATATTGGCCATAGTTTAAGGATGCATGCCTAGCAGAAGCAACCCATATGAGGGTTGTTAATGTTTCTACAAGGTGTGAGAGTGTTGTCATTTCGTACCAACATGTGTCATTGTGTTTGTCACCATGGCCTTGAGTTGTAATCTCTGACCACCATGCTTGGAGTTCTATATCAGCCTCAATGGCCTCATCATCCTCGTAGAAGAATGAGCAAAAGTCCATCACCCATTCTTTGATGGCAACCCATATTTCAAGTCCATCAGTGGCATAGGGATAGTCCAACACCATAAGCTGAATCCCAGTGGGGTTATTTATGTCTGGATCTTCCACAGCCATGCCCCTGCATAATCAGTTTTTGTTGGATTAACACATGTGAGTGTGTGGGACGGTAGAATTGACTAAGTCCAGAGGGTGTGTTGTGTTAGGCCCACAAAGTAGCTCACAAGATGACTTTTTCCTTAGCCTTTATAAGCTCTTTTGATTTAGCCATATTTGTAGTCTATGAGAGACTTCAACATTTTACTTTATTATATTTATCTCGAGAGTTTCTTTTAAGTGAACCTATTGGGCAGTATATGAGACAATGAATATGGTGTGAGAAAGACCTTAACACACATGGAAAAAAACACTCTTCAAAAGCTCAATGCAAAATTTTCAAACTATTTTCCCCACCATGGTACACAATTAAAGTGAAATACGCCATTCTAAACCTTGTGAATAAAGGTGGTAAATTCTAATGTACCTTTTGAGTAGATCAGCAGGAAGTCCTTGTTCATCAAATCTCCACTCTTTATAAAGGTCACAAGCTATCTGCATACAGATTTCACCAGGGAATAATATTCTCTCCAGAATTCCTCCTGAGTTTAAAAGGTAAAGTCGTGCCAAGGCATTTATGTGCATTGTGTCTTTGAAATGAGGGTTCAATAACCGATGGACTGGATGCATAACACTTAGCCTTCTTTTGGTGGCAATGATAAATGGTTCAACAACTGCATGGGTGTATAACCTGAAAAGGTTTTCATTATACAACACTTAAAATGGAAAAAGTAACATAGTAATAGATTAATATATATTGCTAAAAAGTTTCCGTGTCCTTTATTTTATTTTTTTTCTTATCTTTCTTGGTATACTATTTCTATCTATTTTTAGTTTTTCTTGTAAATTACTTAACTTCTTTGTAGTTCATTATTCTTTTCTAATGAAACGATATTTCTTTAGCTTTTGAATGCTCAATGTTTCTGTTTATTAAATTAAGAAGTCAGTTTTCATTAACGAACTCAGGAAATATTCATTCGCCACTAGTAATTGTTCTTATGTGTAAAGTGGTCAACAAAAATGCTGAAATTCAAGATTAGGAAAGCATAACAATTTTAATAATGCTGGAAAGGATAATTATTTCCTTGTACAAATAAAACAAATCCTGAAGAATTCTAGAAATGCACCTTTATTTAGAAAACAGAAAAGGACAAAGACTCTTAAACATAAGCATGATTTTTCAATTCACTAAGTTACACACTTACCTGTATTTATCAAAAGAAAGCCTATTTTTCTTTCTTTTTTCTGTGCCACGTGATTTGACATTTTTACAGGAGGCGGTGTAAATGAAAGTGCAAAGTAAAGCAGTAATGTGAAACAATCATTTTTTGAGTATCTTTGCAGAGTAAAAATTGAGATATTTGAATGAGAACTTTAGTAAATGGGATAGCAGAAATAATTTAACTCACCAGTGACTCATTAATTGATGGTAAACAGCATCATTAGCTAAAACATGAGTTTTTGCGAGCTGCCAAAGTGCTGCTTGTGTTCCCTGCTTGGCTGGAAGAATAACTCTATGGAATTCAAGTTGTGGAGATGGACCTGGCAAGCTAAGTTCTATAGCCAATGGCTTAAGCATGCCATCACTCCTTAAGAAAAATAGAGTCCTGGATGCATAAGCACATACTCCATTTGCATTTATTCTGTTCAAATATGGAATGAGATAGTCATGGTGGTCCAGAATGAATATTCTTCTCTGTTCCACTGCCTGACACAATTTGTGAGGAAAAGCCAAGAAATAAATAAAGGCAAGAATAAAATGCTCAAAGAAAAATTACCATTAAATATCAGTCAATTAAGCTGAAAAACTGTAAAATGTCTTGCTATATTAACTACCATAGTTAAATTATGCATGAGGAAAGTTTGGCGTGATTATTTTGTTGAAACTTCAGTTCAAAGGTCATCCAAGCAAAAATGCTGCCCTTGTTACTACTTATTAATTACTAGCCATCAACATAAACAACTCAACTACATATTTTATTCCCATATTGGTATAGCAAACCCTTGAAATATATAATCATGCATAAATTTAAGGATAAAAAAGACACCGCTAGAGGTCTTATTATTTGGTAAAATGGAGCCCACATTTGAACATATAGAACATGAGGTAACTAATCATCTCATGAATTACACCTTAATGATTCGTGTGGCACATTTCTTAACCTTGATACTTGTTGTTTGAAAGTGCTTAAGTTTTAGAAATTGTAATTTAATTTTCTAAATTCTAACCATATGTAATGTTTGAAAAAACAAAAATTGTGATTAAAATGTGATTTCTTACAGCGTTTAGGTTATTTAATATATCCCAATTAAAAAACAAAACAAATGATACCTACCTGAGAAAGTGTCCATCCTTCCAGCTTCTGTTCTATGATTGAATGTTTTATTGAACTCCGTACTCCAAATTTGTTTCTAGGTGGGAATCTCTGCAAGGTGGATTGAAATTAACAATGACAAGACTAAAATTGTGATATTAAAATCTATTTTGATTACAAACTACATGAGAACCTACAATTATTAGACTAGATGTGTTGCTCTAGTGGTGAAGCTTGACCAACATGTTGTGATATATTGCATACATTCATTTTATATTCTTTCAGATAATTACATACAATCTACTATTTTGATTTATACAACTTTGGCTGTTCTATGCATGGGAACATGCTCGATTCAGAAACCATATTTGTCTTTCTTTCCATTGCTCCATTCTGTGATGTTGAGGCTCAAACTGTTCATTATATATTAAGGCCAAGACAGGGTCAATTTTGATTACCATGTTGACAGGGTACCATCTTGAAGAAGTTGCTGCTTTTCACATGTCTATTTTAAGTGTAATACTATTCATATCCCTGATTTTATGGTTGCTACTATGGACCTCAATTTTCCGTTATGCATCAACACAACTTTAATTCCATAAAAGTTATTAGTTTTAAGCATAGAAATTGTAAAATCCATGGAGACTAACTTTGTGATTTTGTTTTTGCATGTTCTAGATTTGGCTTAGTGGGTAGTATGCTAATAATGAAACTTTGGATTAGGTGTGTTGATGGATAAATCAACATTCATTTCATATTTTAAAATCTAATTAGTCCTTGATGCTTCGGTACTAGGAATATTCTTAATTCTGGCTGATTAAAGCATAACCTAGAATATTGCTTCTATAATCTTAAAAACTTCAAAAGATACAAATTCCCAATCTGGTATTATACTAATGAAACATGGGTTGAATTTCTTCTATTCCTAGATATAACAACAATTTCCAATATTAATCCGCGTCACTATGTAGTGTAGAAAATATATGTTTATACCTTGTCATGGAAAATTCATTTCATGAAGACTCAAGCTTGTTGAGCAATGCTGTACAACTTTTTTCGAAAGAAATGATATATTTTTTCATTGTAATAGCACATATTTGCTTTTACTAATATTGTCTAGTATAGTGGATGTTTACCCTATGGAATCTACTCCTTTACATGATCCTCTTCTTTCCCTAGGTAAATAATGAGATCTTTCAAATTGGCAGGTTATTTCTAGAGCCTAGTTCATAAGTGGAAATACCGTTAAGCACTGGATTCTGACAGGATGAGTTCCTGCAAGCATTTGTCGTCCAAATTCCATGTCATCTTTCCAAGCCCATTCATTTTCTGAAAAGAAAAGATCCCAGAAAACAATTTCATAAATTTATCTAGATATAACAGAAATTCTCCTTCCTTCAATTTAAGGAGACAAAACTGGAAATTAACTAAGCTCACCAAATGATACAATTTCCTAACGAGTTAACTTTGCCATCTAGGACTTATTTACTATACAATTTATCTCCTAAAATAACTAACTGCACAACCAAATGAATAAAATAATTACATACAAATGGTATCAATGATTTTACCAGCAATGATTTGAGGAAAAGGTAGTTGATCATGGTTTTCCTTGATCGCACGAGTTATCTCCTTAAAGTGATCTATCGGTATCATTTTCTTTAAGTTCTCTTTCATCCATCCCTCTATTGTTTGGTTCTTATTTCCAGAGAACATGTCAAATATCTCTTCCAATGATTGAACACTTGCGGAACTTCGTTGTGGTATTAATTCTGCCTTTGTTGATAGAAAATGTACCATAGCATGGACACAATTTGATTTCAGCTCCTTCAATTTATTGGGGCTAAATCTCTCATCTGATGGAACATACATGTCAAAGCTCATTGGTTGTGGCCTGCTCTCACTCGATGGACCTAAATTTTCCATGGAGGTACATCAAATTAGGAATGAGAAATAGAATCAATGTAGAAAACTGGTACAATGTGCTACAGACATGATCTAATGCATACCCTTTATTTTCCATGGACTTTATTCTTAAGTAGGTTCATTTTCCATTGGGATCCAATCTCACAAACTCGGGGAAAAATATCAAAGCAGAGAATGAAACTTAGTTTGAATTGTTAAGCCTAGCATGTAATTTTCTGAGGATTTGGCTCCTTTACACCACCCTTGATTTGAAAGTATCTCACAAACATGTATTAATTTGGACCTCTAAAGTGAGGGAAGGTGGAAAGTGAGAATCTTTTCATCATTGATTTCAAGTTAGATATATTTTTAAAACCTCATTGCAGAGGAGCTCAATCCTCGCACACTTAACCCAAATTAAAGCAACTATATTAAAGCATGTTAATAGGCTACAATTGCTATGGATCATGCCAATGGAGATTTCTACCATGAACTGAATTTAAGGGGCAAGTAAATTAATTGACTACCTGCTATACTATGTTTTCGACCTGTTCTTCCTCTACGTGGATATGGATACAACCTTGAGCCACCAAGGATTGGTCTAAGGTGCTCTGGACCTTTGTCAGGATCACCAAGGTCATTATACAAGTCATAGTCATATATTCTATCCCATTCCTTTCTTTCTCCCATTCCATTTCCTCTCAATCTATCAAGCTCTTCCTTTCTTAGTTCCACTAGTGCTCTTGGTGTCCGACTTGGAAGATAGCACTTTCATGACCACATAGTTATGTAATTTCATGTAACATAAAATTGCCAACAAAAGATGAAAGTATGAGTTTAATTTTGATACACAGTGTAAAGTGTGACTTTTATGTTAGTTATGATAAAAGGGCCAGCTCGGGTAAGCTTTCGTCCATATAAGTAAAGAAAAACAACATAAAATATTAATAAAATTTCTTCTATAAGTTAAAAATATGTTATTTCTTTAAGTTTTGAGAAGTTACACTATGCTAAAAATAAATTTTTTAAGTGCTAATTTAGAGAGCGAATAATGAAAACCGCCTTTTCACAGTGCATTTAAAAAAGGTTAGCATTGAAAGGCTATGAGATTTATACTTTTAGAAACGATTCTTTGTTAACCGTTCTCTAAAGTATACCCTCTCAGATTTATACTTGTAAGAGGGGAGTTCTTTATTAACCATTTTCTAAAGTATCTATACTTCTAAAAGCGGTTTTTTGTTAACTACTTTTTTAAGTCTTTAACTTTTACAAATGAAACACGTTCAACTCATGAATCTCTTCATCTTACTAATAAAGTTAGTCTCTTTTACCTCTGTAAGTTCTTTTCATCTTTTTTATGTTAACAAAGTTGGTATCTTTAGTCTCTTTCACATATGTAGGTTCTCTTTGTCTTCCCTCTGCTAACAAATTGGTCTTTTTCATATCGGTAGGTACCTTTTCACAGTTATCTCTATTCTTTTTTTTTTTTTCTCTTTATTAATGGTGAATCATTAATTCTCTCTTTCTTTGTTTTTTTTTTCTCTATTAACGGTAAATCATTCTACTATTTTGTTCTAATCTACTTTGTTTACTTGTGTTTGGTTCATGCATATGTGAATTGTTTGATTAACACAACATATAAACTCAAGATTCAATTTTGATTTGTGACAAAAATGAAGAAATTTGGAATGTCAGACTTACAAATTAAAACACCCATACTTAGGAAAGTGATTATATAGACCGCTCTCCAAGTAGCTTTTAATTGCTCTCTTAAATGCAACATATTGGATACCATGGGACTTTAGAATAGTTCTAAATGCTCTTTAATTTAAAACAGAACGGCTCTCACATCTCCTTTCTGGTGTAGTGTTAAATAATAATAACTTCTAAAAATAATGAAGTATAAGTTAATTTTAACTTAGAGAAATTTTTTTGTCTTGTTTAAGTAAATTTTTTGAGAAGTCCTCATAAGAGGAAAAATCAATATAAAAAATGAATAATACCTTGTTGGGTTAATATATGGATAAGTCTATGTAAGAGAAGAAAAACAATATAAAAAATGAATAAAACTTTTCTCATAAGTTAAAAGTAACTTATCTCTTATGTTTTAGAAAAGTTAAAAGAGATTATTTTCTAAAAAATAGAAGAGTATAAGTTAAGCAAGAAGTTTTATTGATTTTTTATACTATTTTTTCTTTTCTTACAAGGATTTGTCTTCAAGATTACCCAATGTAAAAGTACTCTCATACAAGTAAGAAACAACTTATACTGCTCTATTTTTTTTAGAAATTTTGACAAGTTCTCTTATTTAATTTCTCTAAAATTTGAAGAAATAAGTTTTTTTTTTAATTTTGAGAAAAATTTATTCATTTTTATACTATTTTTATTTTATTTTATAAGAACTGTTGATTGAGATAAGATGGTTAAAAAAATACAAGATAAAAAACTAGTGACATAAATTAAATTTATCAAAGAATATATGACATGAATTTGTTTACTCTATAGCCTCCGTTGGGGATTACGTAACCAAGCACAGTCACTTTCCATTCGCACCATGGCTATAAATTTTATTCAAACCATCGAGGATTTGCATATGGAAAAATCCTTTCTACAAAATAAATAAAAATAAAAAACACTAAAAAAATAGAAAAAAAAAGAAAATGTTAAAATTTTGGAAAAAAAAGTTTGTCCAAGCCCTCTGAACTTTTAAGTTGAATAGATATTAAAATATTATATAAAATAAACATATAGTTTGTATAAATTAAAATTTTATTCTAAAAATTATATCCTTTCAAAATTTATAATATTAAAGGTAGAAATTACAAATTTTTTCACTAATTTCTACATCCGTTATTACGTTCTAAATTAGTTGCTTAGGAACCGATGCAAAAAGTAGGTTCCCCTTTCCATGCCCAATCAACTCACTCACAATAAATTTTTAACTCGCCCTCAACATCAGCAAATCTGATTTTTATCCAATTCAAATGAGGACTTCGACTTGAGCTCCACGCCAGTTTCCCCTGGCACTGGCCAAGGCAGGGACGAGTATATTTTTAGAGTGATTCGACCCACAGATATCGGTAACAAACAATAATTATTCTCCCTTAAATAAACATTGATCTCCTTCTCTCTCTTTGACTTTGCTTGTTTAGACTAACAAACTAGCTGAGAATGGAAGTTGAGAGGAGAGGAGAGAGATGGAAGAGGAGGAATTGCCAAGAGTAACGGCAATAGATGAAGGAAGAGGAACAATTTATCGATTTGTCTTTCATCAACCTATTATTAACCGAAATGTTTACCTAAAAATCATTAAATCTCAACCATTCATTTAACATAAAATCATATCACTTTTCCTTGTGAAAGTGAATGGGAAGACCTAAGAATCACCCATTTTTTATATTATTTTTCTTCTCTTACAAGAACTTATATAAAAATTTACCAAACCGGGAAAAAGTCAGACTTTTACTTTTATGATAGTTTATGATTAGATGACAGAGTTAAAAATTGTGACACTGTCAGTGTATTTCAGTCAAATTCCAAGTATATAATAGGACTTACTCTATTTGAGAAGAAGAGTCTGTCAGATTTGGTCTTCTTGATTGGATATACCCAAGAATTGCAATCAAAGTGAATGATGCGGTTGTTAGAAGTCTCAATAGATGCAGACTGAAGGAAGAATTTCTTATTGTGTTGGTTTTGAATCACAAAAGCTCTTGGAGTTCCGAAGTGTGAGCCAACATGTATTTTAATTTTATATATGGTTGTTGGTGCATCATGGTTATGTTTTATGCTCTCACATTGTTTGAATTTTGCTTTTCCGCTCAACATCCCTTTACCTGTATCTGTTCAATGCTCACAGTTGAAAGCATAATAATATGTTCCCTAGTTAAAACGCATCACATAAATATAGTAAACTGGGCAACATAAACTGGTCCTTTGAATGGAAGAGTTTAAACATATTTTTCGTCCTTCTAAGTATAATCAATTTTTCATTTGTTTCTGTCTTATTTTTATAAAAAGTTATAATCTATAAGGTTTCTTTGATAATCTTCGTTTATCTATATTCAGTGAGCTTACTTTTTTCGTTCTTTTAAATATTATAAGTTTCTCATTTTTATTTTTATTTTAATTTTAACCATGCATATATACGCTAATTTATATATAAAGATAGATTATAATTTTACAGTACTAATATAATTAGGTAGTCAAATGCCATTTGCTCTTTAACCTCTCTTATGTTTTCCAAATATGTCACATAGAACAGAAGATTAATGAAGAGTATACGGCAGAGGAAAAATTTGCAAAGACTAAATTATAATTTATTGAAAAGACAGATTAAAAGTTTCACAGAAGATAAAAATTATAACACGTTTAATTATAGTTTATTTTAAGAAACTATCTCATAAAACTAACAGAAATAAGTGATTAAGAAATCGTACTTACCAGGATCCTCATCTGTCCCACTATAAATCTGAACAGAAATTAATTTTCCAGGTATTGATTTGGTATGGTTGTGGATGATCACCAACTTCCCCTTGAGAATTAACTGTTGGTTGGCTTGGCATATGGGATTTAAGTTATTAAAAATATTGGTTTTGACGTAAGAGGTGTGCTGCTTTGGACTAGAAGTCCTTTTTGGCGTTTCAGTATTCATGCTTCTATGGCTTGCTTCTTTCCTATGGCGTTTCAATATTCATGCTTCTCTTCTCTACAACAAAATTTCTTAATGTTAGCATTTTTATAGGCCATAGTGATCAAGTTTTGGTGTGCTTGTAAATACTTACCTTCTAGTTACTAGCATGGCATCCGATACGTTTCTTGCCTTCACCATGTGGTTTTCTTTTGGCTAGGAAAATGCTACCAAACCATTTTCGTACATATTAATGTCTACGTATGAGGTGGTACACTGAATGGAACTCTACTGTTGTTAATTAGCTATACCATTGGAAATAAACGTTCTTGTTAAATTTTCTTGTGAATATCTGTTAGAGTTTAGTTTTAGTTGTAAGAAATTGTATACTATCAACTCAACTAAAATATAGATATGATTTTTATATTAATTATTACAAAAATTAAATATTATTGTTGATATGACAGTTCATATTACATGTGTGAAAGTAACATTTTGTCTTCTAAAGTTACGACACGTGGTATTCTTTAAGATTCAGTTTCTTATGTATAATATTTACAATCTTTTAACATTTAAGTAAACAAATAAAATTATTTCAACTTGGTTCATTCAATTTAATTCTTAAATCTTATGATTCTATGAATTATGGAAATTAGTTTATTAGATATTATAGAATGATTTTTTTATTACTGCAATCAATAATTACCAACTAATAAAATTAGTTGTAGAATAATTTATTCAATTAATTGAGATATATTTAAATTATTGAAATTATGTAATTAATCACGAGATAAAAATCATAAAAACATGCGCATGTTATGTAACATTAGAACTAAAGTGATAAAGCCTTAACTATCTTGATTCCTTTTCTGTAATTTTTTATAATAAATTTACCATGAAAATGTTTTATTTTTAAATTAAATTAAATTACTTTAAATAATATATATAGCCTATAAAACAACGAATCAATGTATTGCTAATAAGCAAACTGAATATTTGAAAAAGAGAAATATTCTTTCAATATTATCATTTAAATTTAATTTTACAAAGTTATTTAAATTAGATATATAGACATTTATCGCTTTATAATAAATTAAAAAGTATATATTGCATTAATATTAAATTCTATAGACATTATTTATGTAATAGGAGCTTCTAATAAAAAATTGATTAAATGGTGTAAAATTGGTTTAACTTATACCAGCATAATTTTATTCCTCCTCACAAGTGATTATGCAAAAGAGCTTTCACATTGAAGTGACCACAAGAGTAAAGTTAAGTGGAAATGAGCATCAGATAATAGAAAACAAAGCAATATAGACAAAGATACTTTAAATTAACCGGATTCAGTCATATCACAACAATAAGGCATTATTGGCTATGAAAACTCACACCACTGATAGAAAAGCAAAATCATGGAACCAGCAAACATGAAGTAGCAAGCAATTAAACCTGAAAAGATCTATGCAAAAGGCTTATTCAGATGGAAATGCTGAACTGAGGAAATCGTCATCCTCACAGAAAATCTGCAAATTCTTGGATTCCATAAGAAATTCAATTTCCTCATCATTGAATTTCAGCACAAAAGCCAATGTGATCAGCTCAGAGAGTGCAAGTACATGATCGTGGTTCTCACACAAAACACCTGCTGATATGGCTTCTGAGAAATATGTAGCATACTTTATTAAACTTGCATTTTCACTAGACCTCTTCATCTTCTGTGTGAAAAACTTGCAACTTTGCCTTTCCCAGCATACCATTCTGTTGTCCTTTTTGGTAATGATGTTCCCTGATGATAGTGGTAAACTATAGCTTACACTCATTTCCTCCATTGTGTCATAGAAATTCAGGTTTACAAGACTTTGAACAGCTTCATGCCTCTTGTTTGGTTCCATTTTTAGACTAGAACAAGCAAGAAAACCAAGAATAAGTTTAACCAAATTCTTTACATTGCAAATACTACTCGGGTCAATCTGATTGAGTTCAACACCATTCAGTAAGGATGACTCTTCCTTGCATAGTGATTCAGAGATATTTTGAGCACCAATTTTTCGGTATATGTCAAACAATTTGCATCTGAGAGATGGCACCAAGTTTGGAGGATACCAGACAAAAACTTTCTCCTTCTCAAATAGCTTCTTCATATGAAGGTTATCAGGAATAAAGACATCATTCTTGTCTAACAAAAAAATTTCATTGTTGCCTGATGTTGCAGGAAGTTTCACCAACCTTTCAAAGAGTTTCTTCTCCGTGTCTGTGCTCAAATGGGTCAAGATAAACGTCCAAAATTTGCAGCATCTGTCATATGACAATCTTTCCACAGAACTCTCCCAATTATTCCAAAGGTTAACATAGTCATCAAGTGAGGGCTTGTTTCTTACTTCCATGGCAAAGGAGAAAAAAGAAAGAATCTTCTTCTCATAGATATCATCCAACACATAAAATTTTGAACTAAAAAGATTATCTTGGTCATATATGACACATTCCTCAGCATAGGCCCACTTTTTACTTTCTGGAATCCAAATCTTTTGGGTAGCTTTATCCTCAGGTTTCCAGGTGTGTTCGTTCAAGCACCTATATATTTGCACAATGGTGTCATAATCAGAGAGAAATTCAAGGTGATTGGCAACCAAAAAGCACCCTTTCCCAACATCATCAATGACTCCTATTGCATTGAGTTCTTTCTTGTAAGATGCAATTTCAGGACCATAAAAGTTCTCATCAATGAAAGGCCCATCACTTGGCTTCAGATACAAATTCCATTTTGAATCAAACAACAAACACTTGTCTGGGGACCTATAACC
Source organism: Abrus pulchellus subsp. cantoniensis (assembly GCA_024086825.1). Taxonomy (NCBI): domain Eukaryota; kingdom Viridiplantae; phylum Streptophyta; class Magnoliopsida; order Fabales; family Fabaceae; genus Abrus; species Abrus pulchellus. Next base: position 23,579,259 of record CM044056.1, read on the forward strand.
AGCATGTGTCTTCAACCAATTTCTGGATAAGCTTTTCCTGAAGTCTTCTTCAATGGGAAGAACACCCCTTTTGGTCAGAAGACGGATGCATTCCAGCAAAGAAAACACACTGTCAGGAGTAATGGCTGAGGGATCTGAAGGGAAATTCAGAAACTTATGCACAAATTTCAGTCCATCTTTTAATTCAGTAACAACACCAATGCTTTTCAGCTCATCCTTGTATTCATGTATTCCCTTACCATAACAATTATCACTGTCATCTATGAAAGGCAGACAAGTTATTGAAGATATAGCTTGCCACTCTGGACCATATAAAATGCATTTTCTTGGACGCCTATAAACACCAACCCTGGTTTGCAACCACTTCTCCTTACGTATGATGATTGAGAAATTGGAAGGAAATTTGTATTCTGTTCCCTTCAGCAGCCTACAACATGAGAGAAATGATTTTACATGCTGTTGATTAAAGGAAGTTTGTGATACCTTCTGTTTGAAGACACAAGAAAATTTTTGGATAGCTTCCTCAAAATCAACCACCACTCCTATTTGCTTCAATTCATCTTTGTAAGTGAAAATATTCTCTCCATAGAATTTGTGATCTATAACAGGAAGACCATTGAACACCTCCAAAATGCAGCCCCATACAGGATCATACAAGAAACATTCACTTGGTGTTTTGAAGCCCATGTCTGTCTTCAAGCAGCGCCTTCCTTTGAGTGAATTTACAACTTTATCAGAGGCACGTGAGAATCTTAAGCATTCCATTATCATAAGAACAGCCTCAGCTTTCAAATTGGCCAAATCTGAGGGTGATTTTAAATGGTCAATGACAAGTTGGTAGTTTTCATGGAAGCCAACTATCACACCCAGCAACATGAGACCCTCTTTAAAATTATATATTTCCTCACCAAAATAAGCCTTATCAATGAAAGGGATATCACTAATTTGTGAAGCAGCTTCCCATCCTGAGTCATACAATACTGAACCTATAGGAGACTTGAGACCAAGAGTTGTCCTTAGCCAACTTTCCTCCCTGATGCTGTCAATAAATTGGTCAAAAGGAAGATAATTTCGCTTCAGATATTGGATGAAGTCAAGCATCAAAAGAACATGATTCCTGCTTAAAGTGAAAGAAGCCCCACGTGCCCGAGACATTAGTTCTCTTCCAATGAATTTACATGCTTCCTCACAACTGAACATCACCCCAACTGTTTTCAACTCATCTTGGTAGTCATTTATTCTGTTCCCATAGAAGCTCTCATCAATAAGTGGAATGTCAACAAGAGCAGAACCGGTTTGCAAAATATTTCCTAATGATGAGTGAATTAAGAATGATTTTGAGGGCGGACTCCATCCATTGACTGTAACTTTAAGCCAGCTTCCTTCCTTTATGCATTTCAAGAACCTCTTTGGTAGCTGCACTCCCCTATACTTCAGATTCCGAATCCAATCCAAAAGTAAAAAGGCATTTTCTTTGGTAAGTGGTGCATCCACAGCAGAAAAGCCAGCATTTGGAGGATAAAAATCAGGTATATCAGAAGCATCAACATGAATTTTGAGGAATTCTATGAGCTCCTCGGAACCTGTATATTGCTGCGCATATTGAGATGGACGCAAGTACTCCTTTCCTAGCTCAACATAATCTTCATTTCTCCATGGATTGGAAACAATCAAGTCAGCCCATTTGCTTACATTTGCAGGCACAAGAACTCCTTTTCTGCATTGAATCACACATCCATAGTTGTCCACAAGTGGCATTGAACTACACAAAGCATGAACTTCTCGACTTGTTAAATACTTCTTTGAAAAAGAGTGATACAAGAAATGAGCATATGTAATGGCATGCTTGCAGCTTTTATTAACTGAACTGCAAAGGATTTCTGCAAAACTGTATACATTCAAAGTAGTGACATGAACCTCATTTTGTAGCCATTCCAACAAAGTCTGCTTCTGGGGAAAGTGCAATATAGCTTGTTGTGTGATTTCTGGCATAAAATATTGGTTGACTGCACATGAAAATTCCTTGTTCCAGTCAATCATCCAAGAGAAGGGACAGGATTGACTTGGATCTGCAAGGACTACTTGCTTGGCACCATAGCGCTGTCTGCACTCAGAAAGGGTGAAATGGGACAGATTCCCATCAGAACCCATGTATTTAATCAATGGAATGTGAATCATGTTTGACCCCTTGAACTTTGAAAACCAGCTTGTAGCAACAAACCATAGAAGCTTCAGATAAACACTTTCTGATACTCCATCCACGAGATTAGAACTCTGGATGCACTTAGCATACCAATCAATGTTGACCTGCTGCACCCCCAAAAAATTGAGAATGTGATCATACTCACTTTTATCAAATGAAGAACTCAAGATTTTCCTTCCATCATCAAGAGATGAGTATACTCCTTCCTCCCGAGCGCTGGACAAAATATTCCAGAATTCAGGCAGTAGCCTGCCAACTTCACAAGGCTTGCAGAAGTGCTTCTGCTCCTTGTATGTCTCAATAGGAATAATATTTTTCTCAAGAAGTTTAGCTTTGATTTTCTCCCTAACATAATTTAACTTCTCAAAGGGAGAACTATTAATAGGAAGGAACCTGAACTGAGGAGGCAAACTGGATACTGGAGCTTCATATGATTCAATGACAAGTGTTTCAAATGCATCCATAAAAGCTGATGGAATGCATTCTAGTATCCCTTGGTTCCATGTATTGTCCAACAGAATTGTCTCCCTTGATGAAGCTAGGACAAAATCTGCTTGAATTATGAAGGGGAAGTTAGTGATCATCTCTGTAGGAAGAAATGCATAGACCCCAGGTGAGCTCATTCCTCTATGAAGCCTCTCCTGATTTGGGAAGGCTAATGTTACAACCACTTCCTCCACATCCATTCTCCTTTCCACCACATTCTCCAACCTGACTGGAAACTTCTGTTTCCACATATAATAGCTGCATTCCTTTTCAGAATCACCGTTTTCCTCCGCAGAGAGATGGAGTGTGTAAGACTCAGCATTCATGTTTTTCCTAGTGCAGAAGTTAATCTCACTTGAAATAGATACAGCACTCACAGTAATCTGGTTAGGATCCTCATTATCTTCTCTGACAGAAAGGCTTCTGATCTTTGAAAGAAACAACAGAACTTCTGGATGAATATTTGATAGCTGTTGTTTCCAGGTTTGACCTTATCTGGCTTTAGAGGTAAGATAAATGTAGTGGTTGGAAGGGAATCATCACTAGCACCATATATCTGCTTTATGTCATGTACGGTTGGTTTTTCAACCCATTCAGGAACTATATATCCAATATCACAATGTGGACAAGGCTTCTCATTGAATCGTATTTGATATCCACTGCTAAATATATAGGGCTGAGCAGTGAGCAGAAATACACTCTTGAAACCAATTCCTGCAATTCAACCGTAGGAGATTATTCGTCAAACATTTGCATCTTTTCATTTCATATGGATACTTTAATGGATAATCTTTTACCCCTTGATTCAGAACCCTTTTGCATTATATTCAGAAGAGTGCTAAGTGTCGAATAACTTTGGCTTGATACCTTCTTTCATTGTATTTCTCTTAAATATTACAGAGCTGATTTAAAAAGCCGTTAATTCTAATTTACAGCTTATGATTCTAATTCTTGATTTGTACAAACTATTTTAGGAATTTTAAATATATACATTTAATTGGGGGCTGATTATACTCCTAACTATTACAACATAAAATAAGGAATAATGGATTCTCACATTAACACTAAGAACACACTCTTACTAACAGGCACTCTCAGTTATTGGCTGAAATTTATTGAAAAATGCAGAAGTATGAGTAAAAATCATTAAATTAGGAGTGATTTTTATGATTTCTAATAAATTTTAACCAATAATGAAGAGTAGATAGAAAGTTTGTAGTTAATATTTTTCTTATATTAATCATCCTATTTTGTAAACATGGACTTTCAAAATATGCAGAACTGTTTATTGAAACTGTTTTCAAATTTTAAGAACTATATTTTGCTAAACCATTGTGATATTAGTCTCTTTTCTTTGGTATGACAATTACAGGCATTCTTTTCACAAATGAAAATTACTAGACATTGAATTGATTCAGGCTAGTTATAAGCAAGTATGTATATACATTTAAATACCATTCAAATTATTTAATTAATGTTCATTGAAAGCAAGCATGTTAATGTCAGTACTTCATAAAACAAAGTTACAAAAACCTTTTGTTGAGACATTTAAGAGAGTAAATGTACCTTTCTCCCCTATGTAACCGCTGCTTCTGTTGCCTTTCTTTGTGGACCGTCCGACACCGCAGATAGATCCAATGTTTTCAGGAGAGAAACCCTTTTCATTGTTGAAAACTAGTAATGTGGCTGGAGCACCAGTATCTGTTATGTCCTTAGAAGTTATGACAAACTCAAGTGATGGAGTCACTCCCTCAAAATACTGATTATCTTCTGCATTCTGTGAATGTGACAAGAAATTGATGATGATGAATTGATAACTGATAGTTTTTGGTGTAGGTGAGATGAGTAAGATAGTTGAAATGTTAGTAGGAATAGTTGAAAATAGTAGTTGAAGAAGTTTTAGTAAGAGACTCAAGAGATGGAGAATTGATATCTAGATTATTTCTTCTTCATTACATTTACAATGAGGTAGCATGTCTATTTATAGGCATCATCTACCATTTGGTTCAATATACTAGAGCTATCTAGAAACTTGAAGATTTACAATATTCTAGAACTTTTTCTAGAAGCATCTACATACTAGAAGATACAATTAGTTTTTCCTAGATTGTTCTTAGTATTTTTTCTAGATTATTCTAGAAATTTGTATCAATTTCTAATAATAACTAACTTCCCCTTTTCATTGCTTCATTCAAATTAGACTATTGGTGAAGGATAGACAGAGAATAGAAAATAAGATAGGATATGTATGTATCTGGAGCAAAGTTTTTTTCATTGGCGCTCATTTTACTCATTTTTGTAAACATATACAAAAGAATTGTCAGCTAAGTATCTAAAAAGAATCCATTTTTTTATTTTATTTTGAAAACTAAATTCTTGCCTCGATACCACTCAATACGGCTTTCAGTTAGTAGATACGATATATTTAACTTAGTTAATATTGAAACAGTAAGTTTCAATTCCATGATTGTTCAACACTTGAGATAGAGTCTCTGACCAGCATCATCACTCATCTCCTCTAGGTAGGGCTTGTGGCAGCATGGATCCTGTCTTACACAAATAAGGGCTGCGATTCTCGTAGGTCTCATATGCAACAATTTTCAAAGCTTTTGCACACAATATCTTTCACAAAATTGTAGACCTTTTTTTATAGTGATTAAAGCTTTCACACGCGGATGACTAGCAAGTTGCGATTAAGAACACTTCTGACTTTACCAAATGATACGGTCCTTTCTATTGTGATTATGGTAGATTTATTAATTCTATCTCTGAGAAAAATGCATAAGATTATGATAGGAAGGCTCCTGGCCAGCTTTTGGTATCAGAAGTCTCTGTTGAAAAGGGAGATAAGTGTGATAGTCATCATATATAAAGTTAGTAAGAATCATCAAACCATGAACAACTACACACTGATCAACCTTCTTCCTCTGATATATCTTCGGTTCTTTTAAACTCTCCAATGTCCCTACCTAAATCTTGTATTAAGATAGCAGCCAATAAGATAGAAAATCTCGTAGAATACATTTATCTTCTAGATGATGCAAAGTTATCAGAATCTATCACCCCTATGTTAAGCCCTTATAATGTCTTTAGAAGAAAGAGATCTTTTGCCAACAAAGTAAATACAATGATCTTAAGAAAGTAGTCTCCTATCAAAGAATATGTCTAGTCATTACAGATGGACCACTGTGAGCTCAAAGCAACATCACAAGAATAGTATATAGACCTAGAGATTCCAAAAATGTTCATTGAATCATGAAGGCATGAAGGATACACATCCTCATACTTTGGAGCAGTTAAGTTGGTCCTATCTTTTCATGGTAAGAAAAAGGTCCTAGTCACTACAAGAATAGCTCTTTTAGACATTTCTTACATCCATTATGAGCATGTTGTTATAGTCACTTTGACTACCTTACATGCTAGAAGTATAGTCTTCTATCAAAGACAAAACCTTACCCACCAAACTTAAGGTTCAAATACAAATTACAGGAGCAGAGCAGGTAGAAGGAGATCTATCTGCCACCTTTCATCATCAAATAATTTACAGATTACAGAATCATGCCTATGATCTGCCTATGCTTGGAGGAGCAAATGACAATTTGTTTGTGATAGCCAACAAGGATGAAGATGATGTCTCTTCTATCATTCAAGTCCTAAGGCAGATCTTTAGGGATGAATTGATCAAAATGATTTCCTTAGAATGGGCAAACAAATTATGAAAAAATCCATCTGAACAGTAAGCCAGTTCATTCCTTTGAGGTTACCTTTAGAAGATCAATAGATGGAGCACTAAGAATGATCTTCGAAAGGCCAGATGCAGAATCTAGCCAACTAACCAACTGTTTTTAATCCATGATGATTACTCCAGCAAAAGAAGAAGATGGAATCGCCATTTATAACTTCAAAGCTGATGGCCCAACTATATTTTCTGTCAAGTTTGATGGCCATTTTATGTGGGATACAGATTTCTTCATGTGTGACCTTAGATGTGATTGTTGAATGCATTCGAGAGATACCTCTAATGGGGTGTCAAAAGATGATGATGAAATCAATCCTGGAAAAAAGAAAAAGAAACCTTGCAAATCATCTCCTAAGCTAAGAAGAAGGAACCCAGGATTTACTTCTTGGATACGGATCAAAGAAAAGAGAGAACCTTTACCAATATATTATGAGGCTTTTAGGATACTAAGAGAAAAAGGACTCTTATCAAAACCTCTAGATAATCCATATTTGATTACTTGGCCTCCACCACTAGAACTATGCAATTCCTTTACCACTCCATCACTAGAATGATAGAAGTCCCACACGGTGGAAGCTTCAATTTGGAGGACCCCTCTTCCTTATAAATATAGGCTTGTGGTCCCCTTTATCAATTATCCAAAATCTCTCATTCTTCTCCCTTTCTCCTCTTGTGATCTACCTTGTGCATTTATACTTGGTAGAAGTAATAGTCTCTTATATTGAGGAGTGAATTTTAATAGAGAAGGAGTAGTGTAATTTTTCTTCTGTGATAATTTTAGTATTGTCTTTATTATCTCTTTTTATAACTCTTATTTTTCATCTCTTATTTTAGTTGTGTGTTATTATACTGGTACTCTGGTCCTAACATAGAACCTGTCCCATGCATGATGTTTACCCAATATGATGAAGATTTTCCTTCTTTAGGAAGAAGAGTAGATCCTTTTTACTAAGGTTAACCCAAAACCTTTAGTAATTCCAATTGAAGTTCAACCAAACAAAAAACTGAAACCTCCATCTCAAGCTGAAGAAGTTCTGAATTGGCAGACTAAGAACTCTCTAGCTCAAAACAAGTTTTTAAATAAAATAGATGGGAAGATCAACCAGATTGTTGATTCCATCAACAAGACAGATGAAAGACTCTAGTACCTATCTGAAAAACTGAGGAAACACCACAAAAAATCTCAACAGCAACTTGAAGAACTTCGTCTTGAAATTGCAAAACTTACAAAAGATCAAACAATCTTCACAAGAGAATATAACAAGAAGGATAAAGAAATCAGAAGGTTAAAAGCCCAGATTCAAGAAATGGATGATATAATTGCAGCTAGACAACAATACAAAGAACCTGAGAACAATCCTTTCTTTATTCCTCCACCAGCATCTACTAGTTATTATTCTCCTTTTAATCCATTTTCTTTTTATTCCAGAGAAACATATACAACACCTTCATATTCATTACCATCAGCTTATAAACCTAAACTAGTCCAACCACTAAAAACCTCAAAAGGAAAAGAAAAAATGAGTATCTCTTCATCAAACACAACTCTTGAAAGTATCTCTTCATCAAACACAACTCTTGAAACTAGACAGTTAAATTCATCCTCAGATTATTCTCCTTCACCACCCAAAAAATCCTCCATCAAGGAATGGTCACTACAAGCTGAAAAAAATGTTGTTCCATCTTAATACAAGATTTATGTAGGGACATTAGAGAGTTTAAAAGAAATGGAAATATATCAGAGGAAGAAGATTGATTAGGGTTTAGGTTGTTCATGGTTGAAAATATTTTGTTTTTGAATAAAATATATTGTTTTTCTGAATTCATGATAATGTTTACACAGTTATCGTGTCTTGAATTTTCAACACTCGTGGGTCTCGTCTCCCGTATACCCCGTATTGTCGTACTAAGCATCTGGGCTTCACAGTGGATCAGTATCTGTTCTGTTCAACCTTTGCCGCGATGAAACAAAATCAAACACATGACTTATAACCAAAATCACTCAAACTTAGGTAATCATTTATCATTTAAAAGTTACATATCTAACAATTCCAATGTGCAACATATTAATGATTCCTTATATTTTGTGATCGTTTATCAAACATTTATCGGATCAAGTCAAGTTAGCTCTTAAATTCTGAGAAACAGTATCAAACATTTACTAGTTGAGGTTAAACCAGCATCTACCAATGATACGTATAGCTCCTTTCGAAAAAAAAAAAATACGAAAAATAGATTGACCAAATCAAGGGAAAGCCAAGGCAGCCCCATCTCCAACAAAGAGTGACCGTCTGAACGCGGGTAGCTTCGTCTTGTTGATAGCTTATTATATTCAATATTTATTATTTCAATTAATCCAAGTTTAACAACTTATGATAATTAATCTATATTTAAAAAATTATTTATTAATAAAAAATTAAAAATTATGCTTTAGAGAGTATCGTTTTCCTGCAAAAGCTACACTTTATCTTTGGATGACATATTCCAAGTTCAAAGAGTATCTTTAAAAAAAATTTAGGTATTGTTCTCAAATATGACGATACTTGTGCTTCGTGTAAAAAAATCCTACACGGATAATATGTTTTAAAATAACTCTGAATTGGTAATTAATTTTGAAAAAAAAAATCTACTTAGACAAAGATAGTCAATCTACCTAAATCCTAAACCATAAACAATGATAAAAGATTTACAAAAAGAAATAGTAAATCTAAAAACAGAAATAAAAGAATTAAAAGAATATCAAAATAATTTAGAAATTAAATTGTTATCTTAGAATGAAAAGAAATTTTAAGATCACAAGAAAATTCAACTAGCACATCAGGAACAAAGGATCAACAAGATATATTTAATCTAGAATTATTAACATTAATAACTTCACACAAATGGTGGTGTGAAATTACATTAATAGTAGAATAAGAAAAATTTAATTTAATAGCATTAATAGATTCAGGAGCAGACGTTAACTATATACAAGAAGGAGTAATACCTACAAAATATTATGAAAAAACTACAGAACAATTACAAGAAGGAGTAAACCCTAAACAATTATTAGCAGCTAGAGGAAACAAACTTAATCTAAATTATAAGCTCTCAAAAGGAAAGATTTGTAAAAATGAAATTTACTACGTCATTCATATTAGTAAAAAATATAAGAAACAAAATAATTCTAGGTACTCCTTTCTTAACATTATTGTATCCTTGTGAAATTAGTAGTACGGGAATTATTAATAAAGTCATACCAGATAGAGAAATAAAATTTGAATTTTTACAACCACAAAAAATTAGAGAACTAAACTTAGTACAAGAAGCTTCAATAACTAAAATAAATTTGATAGAAAGAAAACAACAATAAATTAATTTTATAAATAAAGAAATAGAATATAAAAGAATTGAAGAACAATTAAGAAGTGAAAAAATCAAAAAAATTATACAAGAGTTTGAAAAAAAATATTACTAAAGATATCTGTAATTTAAACCCTATAGCCTTTCACCATAGAAAAAAATATGAAATAGAATTACCATATGCAAAAGAATTTAATGAAACAAATATACCCACAAAAGCTAGACCTATATAAATGAATGAAGAGCAATTAAAATTTTGCAAACAAAAACTACAAGAATACTTAGAAAAAGGTCTAATTAGACCCTCAAAATCACCTTGGAGTTGTACAGGATTTTATGTAAATAAAGCTTCGGAGCAAGAAAGAGGAGCTCCAAGATTAGTAATAAACTATAAACCCCTTAATAAAGTCTTAAAATGGATCAAATATCCTATACCTAATAAACAAGATTTAATCAAAAGATTAATAAATGTTAATATATTTTCAAAATTTGATACAAAATCTGGATATTATCAAATATCAGTAAAAGAACAAGATAGATATAAAACAGCTTTTTTAGTACCTTTCGGACATTTCGAATGAAATGTTATGCCCTAAAGATTAAAGAATGCTCCAAGTGAGTTCCAAGAAATAATAAACAATATATTTTATCCATACATGAGTTTTTCCATAGTTTATTTAGATGATGTATTGATTTTTTTAAAAGGAATTAATCAACACATACAACATTTAAATAAATTTATAGAGTTAATTAAATAAAATGGATTATGTGTGTCAGTCAAGAAAATTAAAATCTTTCAGGACAAAATTAGATTTTTAGGTTTCAATATTTATGAAGGTACAATAACACCAATACAAAGGTCTATAGAATTTGCAGATAAATTCCCAGACCAATTAAAAGATAAGACTCAGTTACAGAGATTTTTATGATGTTTAAATTACGTAGCTGACTTCGTACCAAATATTAGAACTTTATGTGCCTTTTATATAAACGACTTAGAAAAAATCCTGCACCTTGGGATGAAGAAATGACTAAGATAGTACAACAAGTAAAAGTCTTAGTTAAGAATCTTCCTTGTTTAGGAATATTAGATCCTTCAGCCTATTTGATAGTAGAAACAGATGCATCAGATTTAGGATATGGAGGAATTCTAAAACAAAAGTTACCAGAATCTACAATAGAGCAGGTTATAAGATATTACTTAGGAATATGGTATCCTGCGCAACAAAAGTACTCTACTGTTAAAAAAGAAATTTTAAGGATTGTCTTATGTATACAAAAATTTCAAGATGATTTATTTAACAAAAGATTTTTAGTAAGAATAAATTGCAAAGTGGCCCCTTCTGTTTTACAAAAAAATGTTCAAAATCTTATGTCAAAGCATATTTTTGCCAGATGGCAAGCCCTACTATCAAACTTTAATTTTGAAATACAACATATTAAAGGAGAAAAGATTTTTTTACCAAATTATTTAACAAGAGAATTTTTACAGGAAAATGTCAGAAATGACTAGCTCAGACTATGCCTTACCAAAAAAGACAGAGCCGAAAATACCAAAAACACCGACCAGAGACAAAGGGAAAAAACCAATGACTAGTCTACAAATACTACAGACTACAATAAAGCCAACCCAGCCAGTTTCACAAAACAAATATTCAGTCTTGGCTAAACCAGTCCAAACATTACAAAATCAACCAACTCCATCAAACCAAACAAGAAAATTACCTTAATGGGCCGAACAAATTTATCAAAGGCCTATTGAAAAAACTGACCAAACCCCATAATATTATGAAAAGCCTTATGGGTTACCACTTATGGAAATAGAACCAGAATGGTTCAAATTGAATCGTACTGAGATAGCAAAAAGGGTGTTTCCACCAAATTGCCATGTGATTCCATCCTCTTCTGAACAAAAAAGAGAATTTTATGAATTAATTCTCATTGATTCAAAATCAATAGAATTAACTCATAAGAAAAATGAGAAACAAGAAATAATTTTTTCAAAATTCAAAATCTGCCAGATACTTATCCCAAAAGAATGGGGACAACATTTATATTGTTATCGCAAATTTACCATAGAATATCAGCCTATACAATACAATTATTTTGATTACATAAAAGCATGGGAAAAATTTTTATTTCTTAGACCAGACACCCATTCCTGGTTCATTTGGTTCCAGAAGGAAATTTTTTTACATTTTCCAAAATAGTTTCTACCTGGTTTCACAACTTTGGACCAGTTAAGGAAATTCTATCAGGAAAAGTACAAAAAGCCTTTGATTACTTTTCACAAAAAAACCAACTTCCAAGAACCATATAAATTCATTACATTTATTGCCTCCCAAGGCATTTCTTGGATCATGATGTGGCAGTATGATTCTGCTAAATTAGAGTATGATTCATCTGTCCAACTATTAATTTGAACAACAAAAAGTAAAATGGTGGGTTAACTTTGATCTTGGCCTGCTAGAAATTACAAAATTAAATCAGTGGTTACAAAATAATATACAAAGTCCAAAACTTAGCGAGGAAATCCTTAAAGAAAAGCAAAGCCAAGAATTTCTTCAACATAAGGCAAGATTTCTAGCTAGCCTGAGTGCAGCTAGTTTTGAAGAAGAATTCAAAAAGATCATCGACACCATATCTCCAGAAGTCACCAATGCAACCTCTGAAAGAGATAGAAAAAGTCTAAGTCCAACAGAAGATGATGACTACGGCTTTTTCAACAATGGAGATGACTGCTATGGAATATCTCTGTAGCAAAATTTCCAAAAGAAGAAGACAAAATTTGACAACAAGTTGACAAGTGAAACGACAAAAGAAAAAAGGTGACAAATGAAATGACAAAAAGAAAAAAAGATTTGACAAAAGAAGAAATAATTGTGAAAGAAGACAAAATGAATAAAGCTTGAAGAGACATCACCAGATAAGAAGGAATCCTACAATAGAAGTTTCCTCTCTATAAAATGTAAGCTCCGCTTCATTTGAAAGCACGAGCAAATTACCAGCCCCAATAGTTTTAAGAAAAACTCTCTTCTAAATTTTTATTATAAGATTTCAATTTCTTTGAAAGATTGTACAAGAAGTCTCGCCATACTTGTAAGTTTTATCAAGTTTTCAATATATTGATTTCAAGTTCTATCATCATCATGTTTTTCATTTTTCTATCAATATACGATCCTCACCACGTTGGTATCAGAGCCTAAACGGGTTCTGATTTCAAGAGGGGAGAGAGAGAGTATTTATGCAATGCCATTTTACATTTTTGACTTTGGTGAATTTGAATTTTATCATACTTTTGATATAAGAAGAAAACTAAAAGAAACCAGAAAGCTTTATAATCAAACACAAAATAGTATTCAGAAAAAGATTTGTCTTTTCGATATCATAGAATATAAGAAAGATTTGAAGGTTTTGGCGAGAGCCTGATTTTCTTCATCTGCATAGCATTCATTTGTAAGTATCTTTTTGTCATATCCTGAGTTAATTATTAATTGTTCAATATAAGTCTGTTATTAAGAATCCAAATGGGTAGTAGTAAGAGTTATGTGTACGTTGGTAAGCCTGGAGGGTGTTCCCAGGAGTAAGTCTTGTGTGTGGGCAATGAAACTGTTGGTAAGCCTTGGTGTTCCCATAGCCTTTACGATTCAAGATGGCAAATTATTAAGAACAATGAGTAATTTAGCTTTAGGTAAAAACAAAGAGATAATTACAAGAGTAATGGGCAGAAGATGAAAATTCTACCTCTTCCCAAATAACCTCCTCTTCCTCTTCAACAACACCACAACAGATTACCATAGATGGTATTGAAAAATTCCTAGATGATTGGTCAATACCTATAGTTAAAGAAAAAGATGTATACAAAGATAGATCTGTTTGGTCGTTTAGAAATAATCATGAACAAATTCACAAAATAGAATATTTCTATCCTGGAACAACGAAAAATAGAGAAATACAGCTTTTAGAAGATCAACTTATACAAAAACATAGACAAGAAGTTTTTAAGTTTATCCATATAGGACTAATTCAATTAGCAGTTAAACGAAACTTCAAGTTAGGAGTAGATCTCCCTATACTTGTATATGTTTTTATATAAGTTGATCTTCTAAAAGCTGTATTTCTTTATTTCCCTTTGTTCTAGGATATGAATATTTTCTATTTTGTTAATTTGTTCATGATTATTTCTAAACGACCAAACAGATCTATCTTTATATACATCTTTTTCTTTAACTATAGGTATTGACTAATCATGTGGGGATTTTTCAATATCATCTATGGTAATCTGTTGTGGTGTTGTTGAAGAGGAAGAGGAGGTTATTTGGAAAGAGGAAGAATTTTCATCTTCTGCTCTCATTACTCTTGTAATTATCCCTTTGTTTTTACCTAAAGCTAAATTATTGTTCTTAATAAATTTACCATCTTGAATCCTAAAAGCTACGAGAACACCAAGGCTTACCAACGGTTTCACTGCCCACACACAGAACTTACTACCAGGAAAATCCTCCAGGCTTACCAACGTACACACAGCTCTCACTGCTACCCATTTGGATTCTTAATAATAGACTTATATTGAACAATTAATAATTAACTCAGGATATGACAAAAAGATATTTACAGAATGAATGCTATGCAGATGAAGAAAATCAGGCTCTCGCCAAAACCTTCAAATTTTTCTTATATTCTATGATATCGAAAAGACAAATTTTTTTCTAAATACTATTTTGTGTTTGATTATAAAGCTTTCTGGTTTCTTTTAGTTTTCTTCTTATATCAAAAAGATGATAAAATTCAAATTCACCAAAGTCAAAAATGTAAAATAGCATTGCATAAATACTCTCTCTCTCTCCTCTTGAAATCCAATAAATCTAAGCGTAGTGCTAGGTGTATTGGTTTTTTTTTTTTGGAAAGGGAGTGTGTGCGAGTTGTTAATTTCAAAAAATAGATTAGATCCAACCAATTGCACTTTTTTTCTGTTATAACTAAGAAAATGTGCATAATCCCGCGAATTACTTCTCAAAAATTTTTTTTTTTTGAAAAACAAATTAAGAACCATAGCATTTCGTTATTCATTAGTAAATCCACTTTGATTCTCTATTAATCCAAAATTTTGGATTATTACCATGATTAAAGTAAACAATTTGAAGTCTAGACGTAGTGTAATACTCTTTCTACCATTATGTTAATACATAAATGAAATGATTTCAAAATTTTTTTTACAATTTTTCAATATAGAACACTCATGTCAATAAAACAACTTAAACCCTCTTTACGGTAAAAAATTATAAAAACGTTCAATTTCACCCTCCATTTATACAATGCAGAATCGATGACCTATGTATAAATTTATAAGTATATATATATATATATATATATATATATATATATATATATATATATATATACTACTACTATTATTATGTATAACTAAAAGAGTCTCACTGTGTTGATAAAGGTAACTTATAAGTTTATCGGCTCTTAAGCGATTATTTGATAAATATAAAATAAAATAATTTATAATTTTTGAAATATAATTTTTAAAAGTTAGTTGTCAACATTTTTATTATAGTTTTACCAATTTACCTTTTAAAATTAGACAATTTATTTTTCATAAAATTAAAATATTAGTACATTAATTTTATTACTAGTTAGTTTTTTTTATTTTTAATCTTTTTATTACTAATAATTAATACTATATTTTGTTAGATAAAATAAATTAAGTAAATAAGTATTATTTTTAAAATTAAAAAATAATATTTAAATTAATTCATGTAATTTTTATTGATATAACATGTTAAAATTAATAATTTTAAAAATAAATTTAAATTATTATTTAAATCAATTATATCATTTGTATTAATAAAATCTGTTAAAATATTTTATATTTAATTTTAATATAATAATTTTTTAATATAAATCAATTAATTAGACAACTAATTTATTGAATAATTTAATTTTATAAATTACTTATACAGCTATAAACTTCCAACTAACCTTTGTATTTTTCATAAGCATATCTATTCTGGATCAAATTTAGCATTTGTTTATTCGAAAGTTACAAAATCAATTTTTGCACTTTGCAATAAAAAATATATGCTTTAATAAAAATATGCAGTTCAAATTAATTTATGCATGTAACTTAATCATATTTGATGGGCTAAAATTAATTCCATAAATAATTTATCATACTCAACATTAAATCAAACAAACAAACACTTAACACAAGTTCACACACTTAACTAAACACGAGTAAAAAATAATTACTCATTCCATTTCAACTTAATTAATGTTTAAGGTCTTTATATAAGGATTAAGAAAAATAACAAATATCTTAATTAGTAAGATAATATTACTAAATTATTTTTATTATTTATTATCCTTGTTTAGTGAAAATTTGTCTTACACGATGCTAAAAAATGATTGCATTCATTATATATTTGAGGTAAAATTAGAACAAAAGAATTAGTATTTTACTAAAGTTTGTCTAATGACACAAAATCCACTCAAAACTAGAATGAAAAGAAAAATTGTTTGAACAACACTGATCAAGTAAATGCATTGCATTGTTACATAATCAATAGCATAGCAGATGTAAGAAATTGAAGAAGTGAAATACAAAAACGATGGTAGGTACCTGAATGAGCTCCATGAGAAAATGAACATCTTTGGTATAAAGCTCAGCGGAGAGATACTTGACACTTTGGTACATGTCCTCACGCAATGGGTTTGGGTTCCCCCCAATGGAGAACTTGTCTCTTCGTATCCTTTCAATGTGCTCCTTTGGTGATTCCATGACCTCTCTTCAGAAAATCACTATGAAACAAAATGTGAGAACGTGTGAATGACGTGGGAAGAAGAGAACATAAAAGAAATGGGTTGTCTTGGTCTACTTTAAAGTGTTCAAAGACCAAGACTACTTCAGGAAGAAGAAACGTTAAAAAGTGGGTTCTAATTATTGTACGAAAAAGGGTTTGCGTATCTCTGAATTCGTATTAAGAATTTTCCTTTTAGTTTCCTCATCCTTTCCACTATCCAATGAGGAATCACCACCCATTGTGCTATCAATTTCCAAATGAGTTTATTCACCACCGTGCCTAGTTCTTGCTTTTATTTTAAGAAAATCTTTTATGCATTGATTTTTTTCTTTCAAGTTTGGGTGTACCCTTTTAATGTGTCTACTTATAATATATTAAATTAATAGTTTAAGTTTATCATATGAAATTTCATTGAATAAAAAACATAATAGACATGTTCTAATAGTACCAAATTGAATTTTTTTTATTTAGTTAATAAGAAATTAAAGAAAAAGCATTATTAAAAACTATTTTTTAATCTTGGGTGTACCCTTTCTGCTATTATTTCTCAATAATTATAAAAATATCATTCTTAATTTTTGTTTTAAAATGTTTATGTGACAATCAATATAAAAATTAATCATTTTTATCAATTTTATAACTTTATTAGAAATATAAAACAGTATTCTTAACATTACCAATAAAAAAATATTGTATTCCTGTAAGTCTGTCAACTTTTTGCAAGATTATATTAAAATTAATTTTAATTAATTTTCTATTTTAATGTATCCTGAAATATTTAGCAATTATGATTGTAGTCAATGTCATCATGGAAGAACTGTTTGTGGTGTTTTTCCAAATCAATCAAAACGTAATATATAAATAATTCTAAATTCTTTTACTATTCATTCCTATGAAGAGAGTGTGTGAACACGTTGAAAATAGGTAAAACTTAAAACACTTATACTTTTTAATAACTTTTTTTAAATTATATAAATATTAAAGTTAGTCAATAGAACTAATAATATATTACTAAACAATAAGCTTATTGGTCCGTTGACGTTGACTGAAGACTTTTATAACGTAGACCCGATGATTAATGATAACATGGAAATATCATCTCTGAATATTTGAGAAAAAGGAAAGAAAAACTATTAGGGTAATTTGTTATAAAATATGTAGTTTAAGAATTTAAAAGATGCATTTGAAAATGCATTCTAAATACAATGATTAAAATTTTGAATAAAACAGAAAAACCTGTTGGTAAAAAGTTTTCATAAATAATTTGATTAAAAGTTCCGACAACAGATTTCTTGAACCTCTAAAATCACAGAATGAATTAACCTATAAAAAA
The DNA here is from genome assembly GCA_024086825.1 of Abrus pulchellus subsp. cantoniensis. Taxonomy (NCBI): domain Eukaryota; kingdom Viridiplantae; phylum Streptophyta; class Magnoliopsida; order Fabales; family Fabaceae; genus Abrus; species Abrus pulchellus. The sequence goes on from CM044056.1 coordinate 23,597,174, forward strand.
CACTCTAAATCTAATGACTTAATTAGCAAAAGTATGTAGAGAATGATAGGGGCTTCAACCCCTATATATTATACAACATGGTATATAACCCATAAACGTGATCACAAGGCCAAATGATAATGCTATATAATTATATTTACATAATATTTTTTTTGATCTAAAATATAAGTATTTTTCATAAAAAAAAATTATTTAAGTTATTATTGTAAACGACAAAAATCTTTCTATAAATATTTGATATAATTATATTCACGGAAAAATACTATTTTTATCAAGTTAGTACCCGCAATACACGGTGTTTTATTTGAAAATAATTCATTTGTTATGAGAAATTATAAAAATGTTTTTTTTATAACAAAGTACATATAAAGAATTAATATGTTTTTTTTATAATTTTCGAAAATTTATAACTTAAAATTTAAATGTAACATATTAGTCTAGGACTATACAGGTATTACTAAAATAAAATAATCTTTAAATAAAAAATAAATTTTACTGTGAAGCGTTTTAAGTTTGAAAACTTCATAAATTTTAAAAGAACAAATAATTTTATTATTTTACCAAAATAATACTTATATTATAATAATTACACTTTCTTATATTAAATAGGATTAAGTTAAAGAAAAAGGTTTTTAAGTTAAGAAAAAAATTCAAATTCAAATCAAGATTGAAAAAAAAATTAAATATTAAATTTAGAAAAATTTAAATGACATCAACTAATTAATTAAAAACGTTTTCACTTAATATAACTTCATATGTTAACTTTTAAATATTAATTGTGAGTACAAATTATTAAATAAAAATAATTTTCGAAGCTTTTTTAAACAAATAGTACTGTTCTCATTATGCCATGTGAATATGAAATAAAAAAAATATCATAAAATCATTTAATCCACATTTTGAAATAGAAAAATAAACTTTTAAAATTTTACCTTAGATGCGTATATGTAAACCGTACATTGCTAATTTTAGAACGTAAAAAATAAATCCAATCGTATTCTAATTAAAATAGTGATATATTATATAAAATATATAACAACTACTCCAAAATTTAACTAAGCTCTAAAATTAAGATTAGTGCACCAAGAGGTCGGTAAATTTTATAAAAGTTAAAAAAATATCAATAATAAACATTCTATAATATGAAATAAGATTCAATAAAAGGATAATTTTTAGATTCAAAGATAAATTTTAAAAAGATAAAAATTTAAATTAACAATCAATTAAAATATAAATTCTTAAATAAAAAACCCGTTTGTACAATAAAAAGAGCAACTCCTAAAAAAAACTTCTACTTAAAAGTAAATAATTCAATTAATAAAAAGTTTTAAATTTATAATGTCATCTAATCAAAAACAGTAATGCAATTAAAGATAGTTGACTTTTATGATATTTAGTTAAATATCATACTCAGAATAATTTTCAATTAGTTATAGATATAAATATCTTTACACGGTCTATGTTGATGAACAGTTATGTATATCATAAACAGTAATGCAATTAAAAATAATTGACTTTTATGATATTTAGTTAAAAATCATACTCAGTAATATTCAATTAGTTATCGATATATCTTTACACGGTCTATGTTGATGAACAATTATATATATATATATATATATATATATATATATATATATATATATATATATATGTAAAAGAAATTTTTAATCAATGCAAAAAGCATGGATACGATGCAAAGGGCACTGATCAAAGCAACTATGTATAACACATAATGTGTAACGTCCTTATTTCAAAATTTTGTACGCTGTATTATTTGTCAATTCAAATAAAAAATTGTAAACACTCTTTTTGGTATATCGATATTATGTCACAATTAAATGCTAAAACATAATCAAAACTTTATAAATAAAAGAATCGTGCATCCTTAAATAACAATAATTTACAAAGTGTTATTCAAAATATGCAAAACTTTTAAAAATATTTACTTCATTCAGACACTACAAAATAAATCCTAGAGCAGTCTCGGCTCTAGCATTCCAACTCTCTATCTCAACGAGATCAGCTGAGTCTAAGTTGTCATCAAAACCCAGATACTCATCGCTCAAATCAGTTCGGACATCCGTTCCCGTAACGTACTCAAATGTCCATCGAGTAGGTCTTCCTAGAAAGTCGTGGTCATGGTAGGTATAAAGGTAAGTAAGGGCTGCTGGAGTTTTTACCGTACCTCTATACATATACACACATAGGGTTTGGTGGATTCTACTTCTAGGGTAATCAAGAGTAATACTACAAGCGTAGTTGAATTCTATCATGACAAAAATCCTAGGTTCATCTTCTGATATTAATACAGCAAATTTAAAATAATTTACATGTTCGTATTCATTAAATACATAATTTAACCTAAAATCTATTGAGCTATCTATTAGTCTAACTCTTCCTTGGAGCTCTGTCATCTTGGTTCCCTGAAAGTATTAGTAAGGATGAGCATCTATTCTATCCTTACAAATATTATCATACATATATAAGACATAACATGAAAACTATACATCAACCAATCTCATACCAATTCATCACAATACCTATTCACATTCCATATAACATTCAGCAAATCATGATCTATTTTCCCTTTTTCTCATTTCAACTCACACTCCCAGTGCACTGTGATCACAGATAACGATGCCTCCAGCATTTTCGAGGTCATACACAACTAGGTAAATAGTCGCTAGTTAGTCCATGTATAATCATACAACATGTACAATGTCCGAGCCCCTTAGCAAAGTCATAGTCAGGAGTCTAGTCAGGAAACGAGTGTAAGGCCATGTGACACATTCATTCTTAACAGAGTGTGCACACATACGCGAATGTCGCTCACCACCCTACGTTTCCCTGAGATTCTCATTGTCTCCAGACTCTATATCTCCAGTGTATCTCTGTAACAATTCACACTAGATCAATCCAAATCTGACTCTTAGAGTCAATCTTGGCATTATTCTCTTTCTCATTCAAAAGATCGTGCTTAGTAAAGTACTTTCGGACTAAGTCCATTTCCATTCATTTCACATAGACATTGCTTTAAGCACTCTCAACATCATATCTTTTCACATCAATTTCATATCAACAGATCATTTATCCGCACATATTCCATAATATCATACTTATATCAATTAGCAAGTCTCATGCTATTTCATACCAAATATTCATCACATAATGCAAATAACCATATATCGGCCATTTAGCCCAAACAACCAATCAATCTAAACCATCAACTAAACATAGTTTCAATCATATTTCATACAACAGATATCACACTCAACTATTTTTCTCCCATACTCTCACAATAATGCTCTATGAGCATAAAATAATAGTATATCATAACGATAAAATAGAGCTCTCCTTACCTCGAGGACGATTTTATAGAGAGATTTAGTAAAGGAGCAAGATTCACGAACAAAAGTTCTCCTTAATACCAAGAGATATCCATCAGAACCAAAAACAAGAAAATGATCGGTAAAAATAGAATTTTAACCAAAGAAACTTACGTGAAATTGTTTAGAATCCAAGTCTAAACTTGTTTATGGAGAGAAAAAGGAGTTTCTGAGGCTTTAATCTGAGTGAAAAGGAGAGAGAGATCAGAGAAAATGAGAGGGAGGGACGTAAGTTAAGTTTTAGAATTAATTTCCATGCAGAAAATTTCTTAAATACCCCCAGTCCCTACACGTCTCGCGACCGTCGCTTGAGCGACAACATCTCCCTTGAGCGAGATATGCAGACAGTGGTCTCGACCCTCTTTTCCTGATATGCTCGCTTGAGCGAGCTCCATCTCGCCTGAGCGAGATAATGTCCGGAGGGCATGCAATTTCACCTGTGAGTCCTCGCCTGGGGGAGCCAATCTTGCCTGAGCGAGGTCTTCAACTCACCTGGGCAAGATCACCCTGGCCTGGGTGAGGCAGTAGTTGGGTTGATCTTATCCCATTCTCGCTTGGGTGAGACTCACCTCATCTGAGTGAGATCCTCTGCACCCAAAACTCTCCCAAAATCATCCAACACCCTTACAAATCACTTCTAAATACATTCCAACACTAATTAACATCAAACATCGTATAAATCATAGAGAAGTGAGAAGAGGATGTTACACTACTTTCACTCTTTTAGGAATTTTGCCTCAAAATTCACTGATCAATGAAAAGATGAGGATAAGCTTCTTTTATTTTGTCCTCAGGTTCCTAAGTAGCATCTCTTTAATCAACTGCGCTCCAGATTACCTTTACCAAGGAAATATCTTTACCCTTCAGTTGCTTACTCGGTGATCAGCAATTCTCACCGGAATAACTTCAAATGACAAATTCTTTTGAACTTGGATAGGATCAAGTTCAACCACATGAGAGGGATCGGGAATGTACCTCCTCAGCTGAGACACATGAAATACAAGATGCAGATTTGACAAATGTGGGGGTAAGGCAACATGATAAGCTACAAGACCCACTCTACTCAGAATTTCAAATGGTCCAATGAATTTAGGAGACAGCTTTCGGGATTTTAATGCCCTACCGACTCTAGTAATGGGTGAGACCCTCAAGAATACACAATCACCAACTTGAAATTCCAACGCCTTCCTTCGCCGATCGTGGTAACTTTTCTTCCTATCCTAAGCAACCTTTATTGTTTCCCTAATCATCTTCACCTGGTCATTCTATCTCTGCACCACATCAGGAGCATACAACATTGCCTCTCCAGCTTTGTACTAGCATATAGGAGTTCTACATCTCCTACCATACAATGCTTCATATGGCACCATGCCGATGCTTGCATGGTAACTATTATTATAGGTGAATTCTACCAAAGGTAGACATTCATCCCACGCTCCTCGTTGCTCCATCACGCAAGCTCGCAACAAATCCTCCAGGGTTTGGATAGTGCACTCCGTCTGCCCATCCGTTTGAGGGTGATATGATGAACTAAGCTTTAACTTAGTCCCTAAAGCCACTTGCAGACTCTCCCAGAATTTCGATGTGAATCTTGGATCTCGGTCCGATACGATGCTTAAGGGTACTCCATCCAATCTAACTATTTCATTGATGTAAAGCTCCACTAACCTTTCCAATTTATACTTCATATTGATAGGAATAAAATGCGTAGTCTTGGTCAGACGGTTTACAATTACCCATACAGCATCGTGATTTCTCTTTGTCTTCGGCAATCCAGACACGAAATCCATAGAGATAGTTTCCCATTTCCAGTCTGGGATCTCCAATAGTTGCAGTTCTCCTGGCATTCTCTGATGTTCCACCTTCAATTTTTGGCACGTTAAGCACTTGGTAACTTATTCAACAATCTCTTTCTTCATATCATACCACCAGAAATTCTTCCATAAATCATGATATATTTTTATTGCTCTAGGATGGAAGCTCAACTTACTCTTATGCGCCTCTTCCAATATTAATTGCTTCAACTCTTCATTCTGAGGAACGCATACTCGGCCTTTGAATCTGATGAGTCCATTTGAATCACGATAGAACTCCGAGCCCTTGCTTTCGTCATTCAATTGCGCTTTATCTTATAGGTATCGATCTTCTATTTGAGCATTCTGGATTTGCACCAGAAAGTTATTATGGATCTTCAAAGTACCCAAGTACAAACTTTTGGCTCACACTTCTACCATCAGGTTCAAGTCTCAGAACTCTTCAATCAAATCCCATTCCTTTATCATCATTTCAGACTCTTGTGATCGCTGAACACTTCAAACCTCAATTCGAACAAATAATGTCTCTAGATCTTCAGTGCAAACACCACGGCTGCCAACTCCAAGTCATGAGTGGGATAATTGACTTCATGTGGTCGAAGTTGCCTTGAAGCATATGCAGTTGCTCTCTCAGATTGCATCAGAACACAACCTAGTCCTTGTCCTGACACATCATAGTACACTTCGAACTTCTGATCTGGATCCGGCAGAATTAACACTAGAGCTAAAGTTAGTCTTTCTTTCAAGTCTTGGAAACTTCTTTCACATTCTTCGCTCCACTCGAACTCCTTTCCTTTTCTCGTCAGTTTTGTTAAAGGTAACGCTATTTTAGAAAATCCCTCAATGAATTTTCTATAATAGCCAGCCAAACCAAGGAAACTTTGGATCTCAGTCGGAGTCATAGGTCTCGACCACTGAGCCATGGCTTTTACTTTCGCTGGGTCGACCATGATCCCTTCCTTTGAGACAACATGTCCCAAAAACTGAATCTGTGGAAGTCAGAACTCACACTTTGATAACTTGGCATAAAGTTGCCGTTCGCTCAAGATTCGCAACACGATCCTTAAATGTTCACTATGCTCATGATTCTCGGCATAGATCAGGATATCATCGATAAACACTACCACAAATTGATCTAAGAATTCATGGAAAATATGGTTCATATAATCCATGAACACCGCTGGAGCATTAGTCACACCAAACAGCATCACTAGATATTAGTAATGACCATAACGGGTTCTAAAAGCTTGTTTTAGGGATATCTTTTTTCTTCACTCGGATCTGATGATACCCTGATCGCAGATTGATCTCCAAAAGTACTGAAGCTCATCTTAGCTAGTCTATGAGATCATCAATCCAAGGAATAGGGTACTTATTTTTAATCGTCACCTTATTCAGCTGATGATAATCCACGCACATTCTCATGCTCTCATCTTTCTATTTCACCAATAGCACTAGAGCTTCCCATGGTGACACACTTGGCTTAACAAATTGCTTTTGCAACAGTTCTTTCACTTGCTTTTTCACTTCGGCCAACTCCACTGGTGACATCTAATATGGTGCGATAGACACGGGACTTATGTAACACCTTTATTTCATTTTTTGGTAAAATAAGGTTTTATTTAATATTAAGTAGTATTAGAATGCATTTGGAAGAGAGTGTAAAGGATTTCTGTAGGAGTTTTGGTGCAGGATTTCTCGCTCAAGCGAGATATGTCTCGCTCAAGCGAGACAGATATTTCAGAATAAGGTGGTTTGGAGCAATCTCGCTCAAGCAAGAACGAGATAAGGATACCCTAACTGCCTTCTCACCCCAGGCGAGAAAGGGGATCTTGCTCAGGCTGGGAGTCGCAGGAAAAATAAGGATACCCTGAACTCGACCTCGCTCAGGCACGTGGAGCTCGCTCAAGCGAGAAAGTGTTCTCGCTCCAGCGAGAATATCAGTAAAATGAGTATTTTTGCTGTCTAGTTGTCTCACCTAGGCGAGGGAGGCTCACCCAAGCAAGGATGGAAGCTCGCTCGAGTGAGAATTATGTCGCTCAAGCAAGATCGCGCGATCTTAAAGAGATATTTAAGGGCCCTCAGCTTCAAAAACATTCATTTCTCACCAAACGACCTTCTCTCTAGATTTTCTCTGAGTTCTCTCCTCTATCTCTCTCAAAAAAACTATATTGAACTCCAAATCTCTTTCAGATATAAGTAAGTTTCTCGGATCTCAGATCTCTATTTTACTGATTTTTTACATTCTCTTCTTGTGTTAAGGTTTCTACCGTGAAATACTTAGGAACCATGGAATCTTTCCTTAGATCACTTTGAGACCTTAGTTGGAAGAACCTCTACTAGGAAAGAGGAGTATTTCTGAACTTTAAGTTTGTATATACGTATCTAACGAACCTAGGAGTACGTGAATAACCTATTTTAGTAAGAATCTATGATTTTATGGTGAAAGGATACTTTTGGTTAAAAGAAAGACTTTGAGTTCTTTAAAAGAAATGAAATCGGATTCTTAGAGAATGTATATGGATTAAGTAATAGAAAATATACAATGGTGAACTCTAGGTTAGGAGACTACCATAAGATGGTACGAGTTGGGTTGAGTCCGAAGGTGATCTTCGGCGCATTATATTGAATGTATGGTGTGACATTGTGTGGTAGCTTCTGTGATAAGTTTATGAGTTGTATGATGTGACTTTGTATGACAACTTTATATGTTGAACTGGTATGATGCGGTAAGTGTAGCTATGAAGTGTTGAATGAAAGTGAATGCATGTGATGTATGAATGAGAAATGAGAATATGATTAAGAAAGAATATGATGCGTGATTATAATGCATGAGTCCACGTAACTTGAAACGGAGTGATTATGATATAAATTATAGCACATTGAAGGGTGTGTTATCATATATATTGTAATCCATGAATTTATATAAATTGTGACTTATGAATCATGACATGCTGATTGATAGAAAGAATGTGAAATGAGAAATGTTGAGAATGAGTATAGATAGTACAGCGATACACTGGGGGTATAGAGTTAAGGAGAAGATTTGGGAAATCTTAGAGAAATGAGGATGGTGAATGTTAACAATGAAAACGATGCACAATAAATTATTGAAAATAAATATTCATAGGCCACACCCTCATCTCCCGACGAAGCTCCTGACTATACCTTTGCTAAAAGGGGCCGGAGCAGCACACGTGTATCTGTGATGCTGCGACCAACCAGCAGCTATCTATGCTAGAAGTCCTCAAGGGATCCCAGGGTAATTATTATGATGAAAAGTGATATAGATGGGATGTGATATAGAATATGTATGATATGATATATGTAACATAGCTGATCAGTTCATGTTATTATGGTACATGTGTTGTAGTGCATCGACAGGTGTTACTGAGACAGATGTATCGTGACACATGAATTAAAATGATATGACACATGTATAATAACATATAGGTCAACATAGAATTGTAGGTATGATGAGTGAATTATGGTATGTGCTCTGGATGATGATCGAATGACTATATGTATTTGGATGTAATGAATGTAAATATGGATTGTACCCTATTGATAAGGGACTAAAATGAGATATTAGGTTATAACTCAAATTACTGGTAAATTAAATATATTAACAAAGACTTAGTGGGTTGGAAAATACTCACCTTTATTGAAATGTTTTAGGTAATGGAAGAATAGATATGAAAATGGATGATTCGTTCTAGGATCATACTCATCAAGGATTGTTGGAAAGAAACTGATCAGATAAATTTGATTTAATGTAATAAAATCACTTATGTATTTTATTTATTGACAGTGTAAATCTTTTAAGGAGAAATATTATAAATTTGTAAACTTTACTAATTCGTATTTTCATATTGTACCATTTATTCAAAATATACAAGTTTTTATGAATTTTTCCTAATTATGTTTTAATAACATAAGTTATAAATGCAAATTATTTATATATTAAATGAAGGATGTTATAACTTGCTCTCAGAATCAGATTGATGGCAAACTCAATCTCTCGTTCCGGTGGCAATTGCATTACATCCTCCGAAAAAACTTCCAAAAAATCTTGTACTATTGGAATATGTTCTGCTTTCACAGCTTTGGTAAACTCAGCAGAAAACAATACCATGAAAGCCTTAGCTTCACCTATATTCAGGAGTCTAGAGTTTTTCGGTAACTCATCACCAAAGATTGAAGCTTTCTTCTTACAGTTTAACAGAACATGATTGGATGACAACCAATCCATACCCAATACCACATCAAGTTGAGAAAGCAGTAAACAAACCAAGTCCACACAGAAAATTCTACCATGAATTATCACAGAACAGCCTAAGCATATAGAAGAAGTCACAACAGGCTTAGTTGTAGGAGTAGACACACAAACATCACATGGTAGAGAAGACATTGGCAGTCCAATACACTTCACACAATCCATAGAAACAAAGGAATGTGTGGCACCAGAATCAAATAAGACATCACAAAGTCTATCATTAATGATGCATTTACCTCTGATAAGATCGTCTGACGTGGACGCCTCTGATCCACTCATGGTGAACACCTTGCCCAATACACATGGCTTTGCCCCATTGCTTGCTCTAGATGCAGGCTGGTTGCTTCTACTCACACTTTCGCTCCTCTGAGGAGCAGACTAGCAAGTGTTTGCTGAATGTCCCATCTTCCCACAAATACTGCATGTTGATGGTGGTTGTGGGCAATTCCTCATATGTGAGGTCCTCCACATCCGAAACATCTCGATGATCCCCTTGACAAGTTAGAACCACCACTGCTACCTCACAGGTCTAAGATCCTGCCTTACCAGTCCTCCAATCTGGTTGTCCACCGTCTTGCCTTAGAGTTTGCCTCAAAGATTCGGCACTTGCTAACTAGAGTTGGCACGTCAGTCAGCTAAAACACACTAATTGTTGCTCTAATCTCTAGCCTTAGCCCATTCTAAAACTGGGCACACAGGTCTTCATCACCATCCTCATGATGGAAATGAGGCCAGTATTTCATCAGCTCGTGGAATTTAGCAGGATAATCTCCCACAGACATACTTCCTTGCTTCAGCTCAAGGAATTCCTGTGCCTTCTGTTTCTTCAAATACCTAGGAAAATAGTTCTCTAAGAAACAAGCCTTAAAGGCTTCCCACTGAATGTACCCTTCTTCTTGTGGCAGAGTCCCCTGGCGAATCTTTACTAATCCTCGGCTTCTCCGCCCAACATATAGGTGGCATAAACCACCTTGTGCTCCTCGCGACATCCCATCACAATAAAAATCTTTTCTAGGTCTGCAATCCATCTTTGCGCACCTTCATGATCAAACTTCCCCTCGAACTTCAGAGGGTTATGCTTTGTGAACAAAGAAAGTCCACGATACTTAGCTGGCTCTGCCCTTTGGTTTTGCACCAAGTTTTCTAAAACTTGGGTCATGCGGGCCAGAATCTCATTAGTAGCACCAGCAGGTCTACCTCTACCAGCCATAGTTCTATTTCTATAACAAATCAGCACATTTCATTTCAGCAATTCTCATTTCAGCACATTTTGTATCAATTCCACATCATACAGCTATTCCAAATATTTCAACCAAATCACACAATTCACAATTACCAAGTTACATCAACAAGCAGTTCCTAATCAATACTTAAAACATCTACTCTTAATGACTAATCCCATATCTCATGCTAGTTTGGATGAACTACTCTGATACCATTATTGTAACGTCTTTATTTCAAAATTTCGTACACTGTATTATTTGCCAATTCAAATCAAAAACTATAAACACTCTTTTTGGTATATCGATATTATGTCACAATTAAATGCTAAAACATAATCAAAACTTTATAAATAAAAGAATCGTGCATCCTTAAATAACAATAATTTACAAAGTATTATTCAAAATATACAGAACTTTTAAAAATATTTACATCATCCAGACACTACAAAATGAATCCCAGAGCAGCCTCAGTCTCACTCGTCTCCAGAATATCAACTCTTTATCTCAGCGAGATCATATGAGTCCAGGTCATCATCAAAACCCAAATACTCATCGCCTGAATCAGCTCAGACATTCGTCCCCGTGACGCATTCAAATGTCCATCTGGTAGGTCTTTCTAGAGAGTCGTGGTCATGGTAGGTATAAAGGTAAGTAAAGGTTGCTGGAGTTCTCACCGTGTAACATCCTCTTTTCACTTATCTGTAATTTATGCGAGGTTTAATGTTAATTAGTGTTAGAATGTATTTAAAAGGGTTTTGGAAGGTTTTGGGGGAGTTTTGAGTGTAGAGGATCTCGCTCAAGCGAGGTGAATCTCACCCAAGTGAGATGACTCATGCAGGAAAAGGCAGTTCTAGAGCTGCCTCGCTCAGGCGAGGATATGCTCGCTCAAGCGAGATTCTCGCTAAGGCAAGAAGAGCGTCGCCTAGGCGAGAATAGGATAAGATCAACCTAGCTGCCCTTTCACCCAGGTGAGTTGATGAGCTCGCGCAGGCGAGGACTCACAGGCGAAATGGCATGCTCTCTGGATGCTATCTCGCTCAGGCGAGATGGAGCTCGCTCAAGTGAACGCATAAAAAAAAGAAGGTTTGAGATTTTGTCTTCATATCTCGCTCAGGCAGTTGGCGGTCGCCCAAGCGAGATGACGTCGCTCAACCAAGATGCGCGGGGACTGGGGGTTATTTAAAGAATTTTCTGCATGAAAATTCATTCTAAAACTTAATTGACGTCCCTCTCTCTCATTTTGTCTGATCTCTCTCTCTTATTCACTCAGATTAAAGCCACAGAAACTCCATTTTCTCTCTACAAACTAGTTCAGACTTGGATTATGAACGATTTCAAGTAAGTTTCTTCGGTTAAAATTATGTTTTTACCAATAGTTTTTCTGGTTTTGGTTATGATGAATATCTCTTGATATTCAGGTGAACTTCTGTCTGTAGACTTTGAGCTTTTACTAAATCTCTCTCTCAACTCGTCCTTGAGGTAAGGAGAGCTCTATTTTATCGTTATGATATACTAATATTTTAAGCTCATAGAGTACTATTGTGAGAGTATGGGAGAAAAATAGTTGATTGTGATGTCTGAGGTAGGAAGTATGATTGAAATTATGTCTGTTTATGGGTTTGGAATGGTTGGTTGATTGGGCCAAATGGCCGATACATTCTTGTTTACATTGTATGATGAATATTTAATGAGAATCATTATGAGAATTGTTGATTGATATGGGTATGCTGTTATGGAATATGTGTGAGTAAAATGATCTGCTAATATGAATAATATTAAATGGATATGCTGTTGGAATTATATGCGTAAATGTCATGTGATGAATGTATGACATTGACTGTTGTGTGGTATTTATGATACTTGTGTGATTGTATGATCATGTTTGTAAGGATAGAGTAGAAGCTCATCCTTACTGATGATTTCAGGGAACCAGGATGAGGGAGCCGCAGGGAAGAGTTAGACTTGTAGATAGTTCTGTAGACTTCAGATTAAATTACGTATTTAATGAATACTAGAGAGTTAATTATTTTAAATTTACTGTATTGGTAGAGGATGACCCTAGAGTTTATGTTATGATAAAACTGAATTATGCTTGCAGTATTTCTTTTCTTTACCCTAGAAGTAGAATCCACCAGACCTTATGTGTGTATATGTATAGAGGTACGGTGAGAACCTCAGCAACCTTTACCTATCTTTACACCTACCATGACCACGATTCTCTTGGGAGACCTACTCGGTGGGCATTTGAACGTGTCATAGGGACAGATGTCCGAGCTGATTCAGGTGATGAGTATCTGGGTTCTGATGACGAACTGGACTCAGATGATCTCACTAAGATAGAGGGTTGGAATGCTGGAGATGAGTAGGACCGAGGCTGCTCTGGGATTCATTTTTTAGTGTCTAGGTGATGCGAATATTTTCTTTTTTAAAGTTCTGTATATTTTGAATAACAGTTTGTAAAATTAATGTACTTTATTCATGAAGTTTATATATAGCCTTTTTCCTTACTTTTGATTATGGTAAATTCGGAAGTTTTATGTTATTGCACGATTTCTATTTATTTAAATGGAACTATTGCTTAAATAGCAGTGATTACTTCCAGAAAAATTTTATTGTACCTGAATTTCATATTCATATTGAATCAAAATGGAAAATTATATAATATGTACGGAATTTGAAATAAGGACGTTACACACTGTACCTCTGTACATATACACATATAGGGTCTGGTGGATTCTACTTCTAGGATAATCGAAAGGAATACTACAAGCGTAGTTCAATTCTATCATGAAAAAAACCCTAGGTTCATCTACTGATATTAATACAGCAAATTTAAAATAATTTACACGTTGGTATTTGTTAAATACATAATTTAACCTAAAAGCTATTGAGCTATCTATCAGTCTAACTCTTCTCTGGGGCTTTGTCATCCTGGTTCCCTGAAAGTATTAGTAAGAATGGGCATCTATTCCATCTTTACAAACATTATCATACATATATAAGACATAACATGAAAACTATACATCAATCAATCTCATACCAATTCATCACAATACCTATTCACATTACATACAACATTCAGCAAATCATGATCTATTTTCCCTTTTTCTCATTTCAACTCGCACTCCCAGTGCACTGTGATCACAGATAATGATGCCTCCAGCATTTCTGAGGTCTTACTCAACTAGGTAAATAGTCACTGGTTAGCCCATGTACAAGGATACAACATGTACAATGTAACACCCCGAATTTTGATAACGTTGATTATCGGTATTCATATGTATATAAAGTGTTGATGGATATTAGAATTACACTTAAGTGCGTAATGGGAAATGAGAATAAGGAAATTGCATTGAAAATACGTAATAAATGATATTTGTATGCGTAAGCCTAGGGATATATATATATATATATATATATATGTGTGTGTGTGTGTGTGTGTGTGTGTGTGTGTGTGTGGCTGGACTGAGAATTTGCCAAGTGCCTAAGTGTAAAGTGCCCTCGCTGCAGCGAGATGATTCTCACTGGAGCGAGAGGCCATTGGGACGAGAAGGGTGAAACTGTCGCCTTCTTGCTGTAGCAAGAGCTGTCTCGCTGTAGCGAGAGGGCGATAGAAGGGACTGCATTTCTAGATGCAGACTTGCTGTAGTGAGAGGGTCTCGCTGTAGCGAGATTCTGCAGAAACCAGAATGCAGTTTTGTCTGAGATTTTTGCTCTGGCGCTGTAGCGAGAAGTTGTCACTGTAGCGAGAGTGTCGCGATCTAAGGGGTTTTAAAAGGGGGTTTAGGGATTCAAAAATCATTTCTCGTTTTCCCTCTTAGATCCCTTCGTTTCTCTCGACCCCAAACCCCTTTCTCACTGATTAATTGCCTCCAAAGCTGTTCATGAGCGAGATTGGAGCTCAAATTTGTGTGGAGAACGCTTGGAGGTAAGTTTTAAAGGTTAGGGTTCTGTTTTCTTTCCCCTTTCTCTGATTTTGGGTGATTTCTGGGGTTCTCATGGAATTAACCCGTGTGTTTAGGCCGAGATCTGTGTGAGGAGCACTTTCGTGGCCAAGTCCATGAGTGGGTCTTCAATCCAAGGTAAAGGGGGACTCTATCCTATCTCAATACGTATGATTCGTTGTTTATTTGAATGAATATGGATATGTGGTTGTAATAGAAAGTAGAAAATGTATGGGAATGGAAGTAGTTGTAGAATGTGATGGGGCCATGTGTCGGAACTTGTGGATGTTATGTGTGTTGATAAGAATACGGGTAATTGAGGGAATTTGCTGTGTTTGATGATGTGCGATTAAGTATGGGCCAAGTGCCGTATAATAGAATTGAATGAGGACCATGTGTCGTGAAATTGTGATTGAACATAGGCTAAGTGCCGTGTAATGTGACATAAATATGGGCCCGAGGGCCATGGATATGGGCTAATACTGTGTGTTATGGATAATGGTAGGCTATGTGCTGTGTTTGATAAGTGAAATGTGGGCCTAGAGCAGTGTATTGTGAAACAAAGAGAATGGGGCACATAACCGCCAGTGGGCACAATAGCGCAAATGGGGCGACTAATCGCCGGTGGGCACAATAGTGCGAATGGGGCAACTAATCGCCGGTATGGAATACTGAGATGAGGCGTGTTAACATCAGTTTAATGTGTTACGGTGCGGTGAATGGGTGTATAAGCGCCGGTATAAATTGTTGTTATTATAGAATTGAAATGCTAGCTGTAATTGTATCTGTTTTTAATGCTTTTAAAATGGCTTGAAGGTGAGACTTTATGGTTGTTGTATTTTGGTAATGTAGAGTACTCACCAGTATATTTATTTTTCAGGTAATCAAGATGATCAACACCAGACACAGTGAATGGACGGATGAACTGCTATAGGGCTTAGGCTAATTTATTTGAAATTTGTTGTATTGAACTAGCCATGTGGCAATTGTTTGATATGAATTTGTAACCCTTCATTGATTTCGAAATATTTTATGAAAACTTATTATTCGAACTTGCGAAATTGTCATTTATTTGAAATTAAATTTAACGTGTTACATACAATGTCCGAGACCCTTAGCAAAAGCATAGTAAGGAGTCTAGAAACGAGTGTGAGGCCATGTGACGCATTCACTCTTAACAGAGTGTGTACACATACGCGAATGTCGCTCACCACCCTACGTTTTCCCGAGATTCTCATCGTCTCCGAACTCTATACATCCAGTGTATCTCTGTAAATATTCACACTAGATCGATCTAAATCTAACTCTTAGAGTCAATCTCAACATTATTCTCTTTCTCATTCCCAAGATCATGCTTAGTAAAGCACTTCCGGACTAAGTCCATTCGCATTCATTTCACATACACATTACTTTAAGCACTCTCAACAGCATATCTTTTCACATCAACTTCATATCAACAAATCATTTATCCATACATATTACATAATATCATACTCACATCAATCAGCAAGTCTCATGCTATTTCATACCAAATATTCATCACATAATGCAAATAAGCATATATCAGCCATTTAGCCCAAACAACCAATCAGTCCAAACCATCAACTAAACATAGTTTCAATCATATTTCATACAACAAATATCACACTCAACTATTTTTCTCCCATACTCTCACAATAGTGCTCTATGAGCATAAAATAATAGTATATCATAACGATAAAATAGAGCTCTCCTTACCTCAAGGACAATTTTATAAAGTGATTTAGTAAAGGAGCAAGATTCACGAACAAAAGTTCTCCTGAATGCCAAGAAATATCCATCAGAACCAAAAACAAGAAAACAATCGGTAAAAACAGAATTTTAACTGAAGAAACTTATGTGAAATCATTTAGAATCCAAGTCCGAACTCGTTTTTGGAGAGAAAACAGAGTTTTTGAGGCTTTAATTTGATTGAAAAGGAGAGAGAGATCAGAGAAAATGAGAGGGAGGGATGTAGGTTAAGTTTTAGAATGAATTTTCATGCAGAAAATTCCTTAAATAACCACAATCTCCGCGCGTCTCGCTTGAGCGACGGTCCACGTCGCTTGAGTGACGACATCTCGCTTGAGCAAGATATGCAGACAGTGTTCTCAACCCACTTTTCCTGATATGCTTGCTTGAGTGAGCTCCATCTGGACATTATATTTTAAATTGCATGCCCTCTGGACATTATCTCGCTCAGGCGAGCCAATCTCACCTGAGCAAGGTCTTCAACTTGCCTGGGCGAGATCACCCTCGCCTGGGTGAGGCGGCAGTGGGGTTGATCTTATCCCATTCTCGCCTAGGCGATGCTTTGCTCGCTTGAGCGAGAATCTCACCTGAGCGAGTATATCCTCGCCTGAGTGATATAGCTCTGTAACTAGATTTTTCTGCACAAAGCATCTCGCCTAAGCGAGATCCTTTGCACCCAAAACTCTCACAAAATTATCCAACACCCCTCCAAATCACTTCTAAATACATTCCAACACTAATTAACATCAAACATCGCATAAATCATAGAGAAGTGAGAGGAGGCTGTTACATAATGGTTTTAGAAAATTTTTATATACCATGTATAAGACAGGATAAGCAAAATTTTGATGTGATTGAAAATTTAAGGAAAGAAAATGAATAATTACTAACAGATAGTGCTAAAGACCAACAAGTTCAAACAACCTTAGCATAACAAGTATCCATCATAAATTTAGATGTTACACCCTTTGGATGTTCTTAAAAATTCTATATATCAAAAACTAAAAATAAAAGCATTAATAAAATTAATTTATCAGAATAATAGATACATTTTTATAATGTAATTTTTTCATATTTTATAAGCACATAAAAAAATACACCCAAAATAAAAGAGAACAAATTTTTGTTTAATTTTGTTAATTCACAAAATATATATTGTCTTTTCTTCTCCTATTTATTCGGGAGAATACTTGATGATTTGGTGCTATATGGCTTCTGTATGGTTTGTTAATTTGACTTTTGGATAGCCTATGCCACATGCATGCTGTTATTTGACTTTTGTATAGTCTGTGGTTGTATATGATTTATGCTATGATGTCTGTTCGCATACATGAATTTAATTTAATTTTGACATATCGATTCATACTGTGAATCAATTAAAAGTATTTTAGATATAATATTAAAGTAATTGTAAAAAATACTTTTTAGTAATACGATCATTTATAATTAATTGAAAATAAAATACCTATAATTATTAGTATATTCAAGTCAAGTTCGATCTTTTATTATTTTTTAATTATAAGCTACTAGTTATCATGGTACCCCATTTTGGGTTTGCCAAGTGCATCAATAATGTGTTCCCCTGTGATATGAATAATCATTTAAGCATATTTTTAATAATCGATCGCGTGATACTTGGAATTATGTGAACAATTGAAAAAAATAGTAAACAAATAACATGAACACAATAACTAGTAAGAAAAACAGTCAAGCAACTTCAAATTTGAACGATACTTTTACATACTAGTTAAAATCGCTACCTAAAAGCATATTATATACGAAAAATTATTATTAGCATATCATGATTCTATGGAAAGTTACAATCACGAAAGAAAAAAATGGAGCCATTAGCATGTCCTGAAACATACCCACTTTGATTAACAAGTCCCCTAAAGTTCTGCTCCCCACTGTTGTTCATGGCTCTAGCAACTGCTTGTGGATTAGGAATGGGAATGGGAAAAGCCCCACCATAGCCATCCTCAGTGATTCCATCAGAAGTAACATTTGGGTCTGGATCAGAGGTCTTGGGAGCAAATTGATCTTCCATTGATTGCAATTCTTTTAGCACCTGAAGCCAAAGTTTATAGAAGGGATCAAAGCTTGGAGTCATGTTAATTTGCTTTGATGCCATGTGTATCAAGTTCTTGTAGTCAGAATATGTGATCCCTTGCAATTCTGATCTTAGGTGCCCTCTTGCACCAAATAGCTTGTATTGCAACTCTGTTTGGGCTGCATACCTCTTGCTATAGGACATCTTAGCATTCTTGTCAATGCTAGCCATCAGTGTTTCATTTGAGAACACTGAGAACCCTTGTCCCATTTTTGCTAGTTTAGACAAAGCCTTTCTTGCTTATAACAATTTCTCTTCTCTTGCATAGAATTTGGTTGCTAGATTGAGGGCTATTAATCAGTATGGTATTTATTCATTTATATATCCCCAACTATTCTATCAAAATAGCTTCCTTTATTTTATCATGTCTTTGTTAAAGCAAGATACATTCATTTAAAACTAATCGTATATATTCTCTATAAGTGGAATTAATTAACAAGATTATCTTCCATCACATTGTGGTTTAAGTATATATGCTTTTCAATCTAGTGGGCCTGTTTCGTTCAAAGCCACAAATTGGGGATTGCTGTCTCCACTACTTTTTTTCCACCTGCACTACCTTTTTGGTTGTAAAATCTTAAAAATAAATTTTAGATGTGTTTGGTATCTTTTGAAAACTAAAATTTGAAAGTAATAATGTGTAGAATTTAGCTTGTAGAAGGTGTACAATCACTTCTACTTCTAAAAATTTAATTCTGAAAAAATTAGTAAATTACTTTCATAATTTAGTTTTCAAAAAGTATTAAAGACATTTTAAAAAATTAAACTTCAAAAATCACATAAAAAATGTTTTGTGAATAGCAAAATTAGTTTTACAGAAGTAATTCCCCCGGAATTTCTAATTGCTATATGCACGATGACATATACAGGTCTACGTAAGCGTTTGTACGAAGAAACATGATATAAAAATAAATATAACTTCTCTTACAGTTGATATACTTAAAGAATCTGACTATACTATTTATATATGCTAATCTTATAGATATACACAACAACATTATTAAATTATACAACTACAATTTTTTTCATAATAAAATAATTTATACATAATTCTTACAAAATATCTGGGAAGTGGATCAAGATCTACCCTTACGCTAGATCCCTCCCTGGTCTGAGAAAATGGCCTACACAAACATACCTCTTCCTTCTCATGTGTTTATAAAAAGGAACTATGAGTTATATTATATTCATGTTAGGATGGAAAAGCATCGATGCATAATTACAACTATTAATATAGAAATTACATTTCCCAAAACAATATAATTGAAGTCCAAATTAAAGATTCTACACACATTCATCCATACATAACACACTTAATCAAGACAACCCAAGCCTACATAGATCAAATGTGAAAATACAAAGCATCAATCAATGCATTTTTTCTGAGTTACTTTCGTGAAACATTTAATCAATCTTTTTGGAAGGACCTTCTTAACTTGCTTCCCAAGCAGCTTGACCGAGTTTTCAGCCATCACATAAACAGGAAATTGAATTATTGCAAACACAGTGACAGGAAAAAAAGCAGCACTATATATCAAAGTTGAGCTCCATTTCTTCCATTCCAATCTAATCGTTAGCAACATGGTTGCACTAAATGCTAGCATTGTTGTCATCAATGAGAAGAACAACATAGCAAAACCCAAGTTCAATTTTCTTGGAAGAGACTTGTGAAAATCCCACAATTCACATGGAGATGTGAGGATTGAAAGGAACATGACCACTGAAGCTAGTGACGTAGCAAGAGCCACAACATCCATGACAGTGAAAAAGAGAAAAACGGGTGAACGAAGGAACACAGGAGTACCTCCTTCAGTTCCACCAGGAATGGTGTAGGCTGCAGCGAAAACAACAGTGGCAACAAGAACAGCAACAGTGGAACATGATTGAGCTGTTTCCTTTAACCATTTTTGTGCATTTTTAAGCATTTCATCATGTTCAAGCTCCAAAACATCTCCTGCTGTTTGTCCATCTTTGTCACAATGCATGTAGTAGTGATGAAGAACTATTCTTCTTACTTTCTGAACACACATCAAAATAGTTATTGTTTAATCATTACTGCAGTTAGAATCATGTTATTTCAACGTCTATTTTCAAATGTTACACTGTATAATTTTATTTTATTACACTTATTTTTTTAAAGAAAAATCTATCTCATACTAACATCAAAATTTAAAAAATGGACACACTATAGCATGTCCCTAGCTGCATGGATATTTTTCACTTTAGATTTTGAAATATGAAGGAAATAAAAATGTAGATGTCATGTTATCATTCACATTAATTTTATCCTATATAATATAAGCTAAATCAAATGTTACATAAGCAGATAATAGAGAAAATTAATAAATTACAAATAAAAAATCATACGATTGAAAATAAAAAAGGATTTTGGAAGACTGAATTAGAATATTTAAAATCAAAAGTCAAATAAAATAATACAAATTTTCTAGGACTAAAAACTTAATAATTTTCTAGGACTAACAACTTGTTTTAACCGCTCTTCTTTAAAGCAAAAAATAAAATAAAATCAACTCAATCATCAAATCCAAACTAATTAACCCAATCATAATTAAGTTGAGATGGAATTCATTTTGATGAAATAAATTCACAATTCAAACCAACATAAATTAATAAAACAGTTCATTTTATTAGTTTTGTTCAAATCTGATTAATTCAATCAACTATGTGGTCATCCATGTTTTTATATTAAGGTAAAATTTTAATTTTATTTTGATTATTTCTTTTATATTATTTATGTATAATGCAAATATATGAGATGTAAAGGGTTAATTAGCTACTTACATCATACCAACGCAACTCATCTTGTAATTGAAATGCCACTCCAGCTAAGTGGCTTCCTTTGTAATAATCCATCCTTGCAACTTGATGCAAGATTGTACGGCCTTCCTCAGTGATTCTAGCAACCAATGCTTTAAGTGCTTTTTTTCTTTTCAAGATTCTAAAGATTTCCTTTTGGCGGTGTTTGATGGCCATGTGTAGTACGTTTTGCCCATCCTTTGTAACATGACAAATAGCCCCAGGAGTCATATGAAGGATTTTCTCAACAATTTCTACAATTCCAAAACTAGCTGCTAAGAGTAGTGGTGTGTAACTGTAAGTAAGAGACTCTTCAAAGTTCACTTGACTCTCTTGCCTCTTACATTCAATTTGCTTTCTCCTTTTGGCGACATTAAAGGGAAGAGGTGGCATTACTATCAATGTCTTTTTATAATCATTATAGGATATCTGCCATGATAAGTCCATTTGCACTAAAATATCTGCCAAACATTCTGCTAACATGTGCTTTTTCTTTTGCTTCCACATTTGATCAATCCCATCAAACTCTGCATTGTAAGGCAAGCTTAAGGTTATTTGTTAAAAAATTAATAAATATTTTTATTAAAAAGTACGATAAAAATATTAATAATATTAAATGTTATAATTTTAGTTTAAATATAATTTTGATCCTCACATTTTAATATTTTTTTAATTTTATTCCCTCCTTTTTTAAAAAAAAAATTTTGCTTTGAATCTCTAATGCTGATGTGGTTAAATAAAATATTTATACACAACAACATCTCAGTAGACCATATAAATGATAGGGACTAAAAATAAAAATTTACAAAAAAGTAAGGACTAAAATTAAAAGAAAATTGTTTGAATGGATTAAAACAAAAAAAAAATTGTTAAAATGTGGGGATTAAAAATATAATTTAGTCTATAATTTTTTATGTACTTTTTTAATTCTTTAAATAGTGTCTTATGACACTTTTTAGTATTCTTCAAATATAATATAGACATAACAGTAATTTATATAGATCGTACCTTTAGCAAAGCGTTTCCAAAATCCATAGTTGATCTTTGAAATAGCTGCAGTTTTGGAAATTTCCTCCCAGGTCATTAGAGATGCAATACATACACAAATACATAACCATGCATGTGTGTGTTATACTTGAAAGTTTTAGAGAAAACTTTCATGAGTACCTGATTTGGGAATTCTTCTTTCGTCTATTTTCCCATTCTCTAAATCTCTCTTATGTTTAAATAAATGAAGGCTTTCGTCATCTTCAATTTCATATCCTTCGTCAGGAAGCACTAGCACCCAAATCATAACCAATCAACATCGATTACACATATAAAATATAGGGGAAAGAATCTTTTTCATGTGTATGATGTGTCATCCATGTTAATATTTTGTATCTATTTCTTTCTTAATAAATATTAGAGTCCACTTATTTAACATCTATGAATAGAAAGATAGCCAAATAAATAAAGCCTTGTCACATGAAATTTAACATCAAAGGATATATTTCCAAAATGTGAGAAAATTAAAGGATATGCCCACTCATGTATATTTGTACGTCATTTTGAAATTTTGTGTCTATCTCTGAATATATCATAGTGACCTTTATTTGTAGGATAGAAATTCAAACAATTTTTTTAATGTAAATTATATTGTAGGATTGGGTAATAGTATTGATGGCTATTATAGCTATTGAAAAGATACAAATTAAGAAAGTACAATGGTATATGAGACTCTTTACTAATCCCGTGGGAGTGTGACTACGGAAAACTTGTGGCATTTTGGAAAGTAGCTGAAGACATGTAAATCCCTTCTGATTCTTTTCCGTAGCAAGTTCTTTGTCTATTCTTACTAGCCAAAGTGCAACATCTGCATAAAAAAATGATACTCAATATTTCACAAATAAATGATTATTTTATTGTTTATTTTAGTTAATTGATAAGGTAAAAAAGTTACAATCAATATATAAATAGATATAGAGAGATCAGAGAGAGAGAGATAAACCAAAATATTGGGCAATCACACTAGCGTGAAGAGCAGAATAATTGTCAGCTCTATGAAAATGATTTCGAATGTCTCCTAAATCATGTATGGCTATATACTTGGCCATATGCTTGAGCATCTTTAGCTTCCCATACTTTGCAGCCCTAAACAAAGGGGTTTCACCTTTGTGGTTTGTAAACTCAATTAGTGACCCCTTATTTTGTTCAGAAACTTCTTCCTTTGGCCATGGTTGTAGATCCTTTTCAAATTCAAAAACAACATCTGCCATTTTCACTTTTTTGCAAAATACAATATCATGTAGAATAGTGTTTCCTTCACGATTCCTCTTGCACAAAGCTTGCCACCTTTCTTCTTTTGGTACCATTTCTAGTAACTCTTTGAGGAGTTGTGGACTGTTAGAACGAGTTGCAACATGGAGGGCAGTGTTCCCAAATAGGTCAAACCACTCAAGTAGATTTTTCTTATCTTCCTTCATTATTTTCTTGAACTCTTGCCACTGATTTCTCATGGCAGCTTTTTGAGCATCCTTCATTTTATCATCAAATAATGAAGTTTCTCCCATTCTCTCTATTTCTAATTTCCTCTCCATCACATTCATTATCTCTGAGAATAGCACACTAGCCACCCTTAGCCACTACCTACGTACCCTCACTCCCTTGTGCCTTTATGTACTTAGAAAGTAGCTGGCACTCGAATAAATGAGAGCAATCCTTCAGGTTTATAAAATATTTATTTGTAAGACCTATATCTTTTTTATTATGTAAAATGTAAGTTTTATTAAATTACCTATATCTCCTTTTTCTTATTTAATAAGATCATTCTCCTTATTTAAAAAAATCCATGCCACTTATATTTTACGCAAGTCATGTAAAGTATGTTGACAATAACACGTTCAAAGCCATATTCCTCACATTCCTAAGCAAATATCATTGTAGTGAGATAATGCAAAACGATACCAAAAAAAAAAAAAAAAAAAAAACTGCTTTCTTACTTGTTCCTTACCTTTTGCCTTTTTCTTTTTCCATCTTTTGACTTGTTTTCTTTAATTATTGTGTTGGGTATGTCGCAGTGAAAATGTGAACAAAAATAAATTCATTCTTAATTTAATTGATAAAGTAGATCATATTCCCGACTCATTAAAATTTAAAATAATTATGTTTATAATTTTACAATTTAAACGCTAATAATAACAACATTTAAGATCAGTCCTATTATGTTGAAATATCGAGCGGCTTTTTCAATTATGTGCCAATAACAACAGTGATTTCCGACAAACACCTTTTTTTTCTTTTCAATTCAACGTGAAACACGCACACACCACTTTGTTATTTTACTGGTTTATTAGCAATAATAATAATTATGATAATAATAAAAAGAAGATTTAATTTTTTTTAGCTTTTTGATTTAAGATTTTAATTTTAATTTCTTTTTCCTGCTTTCTTACTTGTTCCTTACCTTTTGCTTTTTTCTTTTTCCATCTCTTGACTCTTTCTTTAATTATTGTGTTGGGTACGTCAGAGTGAAAATGTGATTTACTTTTGTTTTGTGAAATGTTGGAAAGCCCTTAAAAACATATATTATTATTGGCACCTAATATAACATTCTATAAAAATCTCTTTAACTTTTTGAGTGGAACAACTTAGGAATCGTTTGTTTTAAGTTTAGAAAATAAAATAAACTTCTAATTGTTAAATACAATTAAGACGAATGTTTAAATTAATTTAAACTGTAAATTTATGTTCATTGGGCAAGTGTACCCATTAAGAACTAATAAAGTGTTCCAAAATAAGTTTTCGAATATCATCTTACAATGATTGATTTTCAATAACTAAAATTTTTTTAATTCAATCATTTGAGCCTAAAAGATGTAAAATGTAATAAGAACTAAAATTTAATTGTAAAATTAATTATGAATAAAAGTAAATAAAATAACACACGTCTTAGTTGAACTTATATGAAAAGAGCTTAAGGCGTATGAATTTTCTCAATCCTTCATTTAACTCTAAATTTTGATTTCTTTGTGATTACCAATTATTTATATAAATACTATTAATACCCAATGATCATGCAATATTAATATTTTTTTTCTAAAATAATATCTCTAATGATCCTACAAGACATCAATTAAAAAAACATAAAATACCTATGAACTTGTTAATTTAATAACGATTGAAAGAAAAAGATTGGTTTGGTCCACCTAATTATTTGTCTCTAATCATTTGTCTCATTTTATCCTATAGATCCATTAACTAATCAAGATATGATTGCCTAACGATATAATTAATTAGAATTATAAATATGCACAATAGGATAAAAGGTAATCACAAACGGAAACTAAGTATAGATTCAAACTTCAAAATTACATAAATTGATGAACAACAGTTCCCATAGTCTTAGTTATAGACTTAGTTATTCACGCTAAAGAGAAAAACTAAAACAATCATAAACAAAGTCATAATTAAAAAAAAATAGTAAATAGAGTGTGAGATGAGTTCCTGATCTGCAAGTATGATTGCTCGAAACTCCAAGTACCGCTAAGAGTATGCCAAAGATCTCATACAAAAGAAATGAGATGAGAAGTATATAAGAGAGTAAAAGACAAGATGTAAACGGTGTGTCAAATAAGATATCTAAGGTATCTCTTTTATTGGGTTTGAAAACTCTAAAAACTTTTTATAATTTGACCCAAAATTCACTTGTAGCTTCTTCATACTAAACTGCATATTTAACTTATAAATCAATGTAAAACTCAATTAAAATAAACGCTAAACATAAATATATTTAAATTTATAATGCCATCTAATCATAAACAGTAATGCAATTAAAAATAGTTGACTTTTATGATATTTAGTTAAAAATCATACCCAAAATCATTTTCAATTAGTTATCGATATAAATATCTTTACAAGGTCTATATTGGTGAACAGTTATATATATATATATATAATTATTATATTTTTTAATAAATAATCTTAAGCTTGACCTATATGAAAAATTTATAAAAAAAAGTAGGGAATAAAAATAAAAAATTATTAAAATGTGAGGATCAAATTTATATTTAAACTAAAATTATAACATTTGATATTATTCATATTTTTATCATATCTTGTAATAAAAATAGTTATTACTTTTTAATAAATAACATTATAAATTTAAAATTTTTTATCAATTGAATTATTTACTTTTATTTTAGTTGAAAATTATTCTGAGTATGATTTTTAACTAAATATCATAAAAGTCAACTATTTTTAATTGCATTACTGTTTATGCTAAGGTTGTCTGAACTTGTTGGTCTTTAGCACTATTTGTTAGTAATTATTCATTTTTTTTTCCTTAAATTTTCCAATCACATCAAAATTTTGCTTATCTTGTCTTATACATGGTATATAAAAATTTTCTAAAACCAATATTTATGTTATACTACTATGGTTGCTTTGATCAGTGCCCTTTACATCGTATCCATGCTTTTTGCATTGATTAAAAATTTTATTCCCTACTTTTTTTATAAATTTTTCATATAGGTCAAGCTTAAGGTTATTTATTAAAAAAATAATAACTATTTTTATTAAAAGATATGATAAAAATATAAATAATATTAAATGTTATAATTTTAGTTTAAATATTAATTTGTGTTATACTAACATTTATATGGTCTACTGAGGTGTTGTTGTGTATAAATATTTTATTTAACCACATCAGCATTAGAGATTAAAAGCAAAAATTTATAAAAAAAGTAGGGAATAAAATTAAAAAATTATTAAAATGTGAGTTTAAAAGCAAACCCCTTATTTTGTTCAGAAACTTCTTCCTTTGGCCATGGTTATAGATCCTTTTCAAATTCAAAAACATCTGCCATTTTCACTTTTTCGCAAAATACTATCTCGTGTAGAATAGTGTTTCCTTCACGATTCCCCTTGCACAAAGCTTGCCACCTTTCTTCTTTTGGTACCATTTCTAGTAACTCTTCGAGGAGTTGTGGATTGGTAGAACGAGTTGCAACATGGATGGCAGTGTTTCCAAATAGGTCAAACCACTCAAGTAGATTTTTCTTATCATCCTTCATTATTTTCTTGAACTCTTGCCACTGATTTCTCATGGCAGCTTTTTGAGCATCCTTCATTTTATCATCAAATAATGAAGTTTCTCCCATTCTCTCTATTTCTAATTTCTTCTCCGTCATACTCATTATCTCTGAGAATAGCACACTAGCACCCTTAGCCACTACCCTCACTCCCTTGTGCCTTTATAAACTTAGAAAGTAGTTGGCACTCGAATAAATGAGAGCAATCCTTCAGGTTTATAAATTATTAATTTGCAAGACTTATATCTTTTTTATTATGTAAAATGTAAGTTTTATTAAATTACATATATCTCCTTTTTCCTATTTAGTAAGATCATTCTCCTTATTTAAAAAAAATCCATGCCACTTATATTTTACAAGTCATGTAAAGTATGTTGACAATAACACGTTCAAAGCCATATTCCTCACATTCCTAAGCAAATATCATTGTAGTGAGATAATGCAAAATGATACCAAAAACAAAATAAACCTGCTTTCTTACTTGTTCCTTACCTTTTGCTTTTTTCTTTTTCCATCTTTTGACTTGTTTTCTTTAATTATTGTGTTGGGTATGTCAGAGTGAAAATGTGATTTATTTTTGTTTTGTGAAAATATTGAAATGCCCTTAAAAACATATATTATTATAGGCACCTAATATAACATTCTATAAAAATCTCTTTAACTTTTTGAGTGGAATAATTTAGGAATTGTTTGTTTTTATGTTCAGATAATAAAATTAACTTCAAATTGTGTTAAATACAATTAAGATGAATGTTTAAATTAAATTTAACTGTAAATTTATATTAAAATATGTTATGGTAGGATGAATTAATCTTAAGTGTTCTCCAAATATGCTCTTAAATATAAAAGATTTATTCTTTATCAACGTGTTGAGATAAATTTTGTAGTTTGAAAGTTACGTGTGTTAGCCAAACAAAAGGTCATATTTTACTTTTTTTTTTATTAAGATGAATAAGTAAAGCAATTATTTTAAGGTGTACACACTCTTATGCATCCGTGTGTTTGAAATATACTCAACAGCATTTTTAATATTGCCAATATTGCTTAATTTGATTGAAATTTGATTAAAGTATTCAAATGAACCACGTAACCTATCATGCAAAAGTTAATCATATAAATGCATTCTCAAATAAAAAGAGATTGAGTGTTCAATAATATTACTAACCCTACTGACAAAGCAAAATGATGCTAAAAGTTTTTGTCTACTTGGTTACTTTTATATATCTTGTCTATGTTTTTTTCCCACTATTTTTGGCTTGCCTTTCTCTTTTGCATGTTTCGTACATTTTTTTTATGAAATTGTGGCTCACTTTGTTTTAATGAGAGTTCACTAAAAACAAATTACAGATTATTATTTTTACTGAATATTTAGACATTAGTAGAAATATATTCATATTCTCCATAATCATAAATATAAAAAGGCATTATAACTTCGTATGACATATAACCTCTCTTCCCCCTCCTGAAATCAGAACCCGTTTAGGCTTTGATACTAGTTTGGTGAGGATCGGTATAGTTCTGATTTCAAAATAAAAATAAACATGATGAAAATGATGATATATTAAAACTTTGATAAAAACTTACAATATTGTAGTACAAAACTTCTTGTAAACTTCTCAAAAATAGACGTCAAAACTATTACAATGAGAGGGTTTTCTTAAGGATATTGAGGCTGATAGTTTTGCTCGTGCTTTCAAATGAGCTTGAGCTTACAATTTATAGTGTAAAATTTTACTATTCTAAGATTCTCTCTTATCTGGTGATGTCCTTCTTCTTTTGTCAAGTTTGTTGTCTTCTAGTGCAATTATTTCTTCTTTTGTCAAGTCCATTGTCTTCTAGTACAATTATTTCTTCTTTTGTCAAATTTCCTTTTTCTTTATGTCGAGTCTTTTGTCTTCTTGTGTCAAATCATTTTTTCTTTTGTCAAATCTTCTTTTTCTTTATGTCGAGTCTTCTTTTGCTTTTGTCAAGTCTATTGTCTCTTGTTGCTACAGAGAGATTCCATAGCAATCGTCTTCATTATCAAAATAGCCGTAGTCATCATCTCCGGTTGGACTGAGGCTTCTTCTGTTGTCTTTGTCAAAGGATATGCTTGTAACCTCTGGAGATATGGTTTCAATGATCTTTTTAAATTCTTCTTCACTTCCAGCTGTACTTAGACTGGCCAGAAATCTTGCTTTCTGTTGTAAGAAGGCTTGCTTTTGTTTATCCTTTATCACATTTTCGCTTAATGGAGGATGTTGAATATTATTTTGTACCCATTGCATAATTTTCTCGGTGGTTAATAAATCTAAATTAAAATTAATCCATCATTTGACTTTTATGGTTCTGATTAATAATTGTATTGAGGCATCATATTCCAATTTGGCAAAATCATACTGCCACATCATAATCCATGAGATACCTTGTGAAGCTATGAAGGAAATAAATTTATATAGTTCTTGGAATTTGGTCTCTTCTTGAAAATGAGCTAAGGCAATTTGAGCTCTTTCTGGTAGGATTTGTTTAATTGGCCCAAAGTTATGGAACCAGGCTGAAAACCATTTTAGAAAATATAAGGAAATCTCTTTCCTGAACCAAATGAACCAGGAATGGGTGTCTGGTCGAAGAAATAGAAATTTCTCCCATGCTTTTATATAATCAAAATAATTGCATTGTGGAGGCTGATATTTTATTGTAAACTTTCGATAACAATATAAGTGTTGTCCCCACTCTTTTGGAGTGAGTATCTGACAGATTTTAAATTTTGAAAAAATAATTTCTTTTTTCTCATTTCTTTTATGGGTTAATTCTATTGATTTTGAATCAATAAGGATTAACTCATAAAATTCTCTTTTTTGTTCTGATGATGATGGTACCACATGATAATCTTGAGGGAAAACTCTTTTTGCTATTTCTGAACGGTTTAATTTAAACCATTCTGATTCTATTTCCATTACGGGAAGGCCATATGATTTTTCAAAGTACTATAGAGTCTTATCAGTTATTGTAGGTTTTTTATAGGCAGATTCTGCCCATGATGGTAATTTTCTAGTTTGGGTAGTAATTGTCTGGGAGTTTTGGCCTGATTTGGCTAAAACTGTATATTGTTTAGTTAACTCTGGTGGTTGGATTTGAGCTTTATTTTGTAATAGCTGTAAGCAAGTCATTGGCTTTTTACCTTTATCTCTGGTGGGGTTTTTGGTATTTCTGGTTCACTCTTTTTTGGTAGGGCATAGTCGGTGCTGGTCATTTTTGACATTTTTCCTGTAAAAACTCTCTTGTTAAATAATCTGGTAAAAAGTTCTTTTCTCCTTTAATATGTTGTATTTCAAAATCAAAATTAGATAATAATACTTGCCATCTAGCAAAAATATGTTTCAAAACTAAGTTTTGAACATCTTTTTGTAGAACAGAGAGAGCTGCTTTACAGTCTGTTCTTACTAAAAACCTTTTATTGAATAAATCATCTTGGAATTTTTGTATACATAAAACAATGCTTAAAATTTCTTTTTTAATAGTAGAATACTTTTGTTGTGCAGGGTGCCATATCCCTGAATAATATGTTATAACATGTTCTGTCTTGGACTCTGGTAATTTTTGTTTAAGAATTCCCCCATATCCCAGATATTAGGCATCTGTTTCTACAATCAAGTAGGCTGAAGGATCTGGTATACCTAAACAAGGGAGATTCTTAACTAAGACTTTTATCTGTTGCACTATTCTAGTCATCTCTTCATCTCATGGTTGGGGATTCTTTCTAAGACGTTTATATAAAGAAGCACATATTGTTCTAATATTTGGCAAAAAATCTTCTACGTAGTTTAAACATCCTAAAAACCTTTGTAATTGAGTTTTGTCTTTTAATTGGTCTGGGAATTTATCGGCAAACTCTATAGACCTTTGTATTGGTGTTATTGTACCTTGGTAAATATTAAATCCTAAAAATCTAATTTTATCTTGAAAAATTTTTATTTTCTTGGCTGAAACACATAATCCATTTTATTTAATTAATTCTATAAATTTGTTTAAATGTTGTATATGCTGATTAATTTCTTTTGAAAAAATTAATACATCATCTAAATAAACTATTGAGAAATTCATATATGGATAAAATATATTGTTCATAATTTCTTGAAATTCACTTGGAGCATTTTTCAGTCCTTGGGGCATTACATTCCATTCAAAATGCCCAAATGGTACTACAAAGGCTGTTTTGTATCTATCTTGTTCTTTTACAAATATTTGATAATATCCTAATTTCATATCAAATTTTGAAAATATATTGGCATTAATTAATCTTTTAATTAAATTTTGTTTATTAGGTATAGGATATCTAATCCATTTTAATACTTTATTTAGGGGTTTATAATTTATTACTAATCTTGGAGCTCCTCGTTCTTGCTCTGAAGCTTTATTTACATAAAATCCAGTGCAACTCCAAGGTGATTTTGAAGGTCTAATTAATCCTTTTTTCTAAATATTCTTGTATTGGTCTAGCTTTTGTAGGTATATTTGTTTCGTCAAATCCTTCTTCATATGGTAGCTCTATTTCATATTTCTTCCTATGGTAAAATGCTATAGGATTTATATTACAAATTTCTCTTGTAATTCTTTTTTCAAAGTCTTGTACAATTTTTTTAATTTTTTCATTATTTAATTGTTCTTCAATTCTTTTATATTCTATTTCTTTATTTATAAAATTAATTTGTTTTTGTTTCCTTTCTATTTGATTTATTCTGGTTATTGAAGCTTCTTTGACTAAATTTAATTCTCTAATCTTTGGTGGTTGTAAAAATTCGAATTTTATTTCCCTATCTGGTATTACTTTATTAATAATTCTTGTACTATTTATTTCACAAGGGTATAGTAATGTTAAGAATAGAGTTCCTAAAATTTTGTTTCCTATGTTTTTTACTAATATGAATGATGTAGTAAAACATATCTTATTTTTACAGATTTTTTCTTTTGAAAGTTTATAGTTTATATTAAGTTTATTACCTCCTGCTGTTGATAATTGTTCTGTAGTTTTTTCATAATATTTTGTAGGTATTACTCCTTCTTGTATACAGTTAACGTCTGCTCCTAAATCTATTAATGTTATTAAATTGAATTTTTCTTGTTTTACAATTAGTGTAATTTCACACCACCATTTGTGTGAAGTTATAAGTGTTAATAATTCTAAATTAAATATGTCTGGTTGATCTTTTTTACCTGATGTACTAGTTTGATTTTCTTGTGCCCTTAAAATTTCTTTTCCTTCTAAAGATAATAATCTAATTTCTAAATCTTTTTGATATTCTTTTAATTCTTTTATTTCTGTCTTTAAATTTACTATTTCTTTTTGTAAATCTTTTACAGTTGCTTGTTGACTTGGGGTTCTAAATCTATTAAATACTTCTATCATTTCTATTGGTTTTATTACTACTTTTTTTGGTTCTTCTCTAGTAACAAATTCATTTAGTTTTTTAATAAATTCTGTTTTCAAAGGTCCTTCTTCT
Organism: Abrus pulchellus subsp. cantoniensis; assembly: GCA_024086825.1. Taxonomy (NCBI): domain Eukaryota; kingdom Viridiplantae; phylum Streptophyta; class Magnoliopsida; order Fabales; family Fabaceae; genus Abrus; species Abrus pulchellus. Next base: position 23,630,068 of record CM044056.1, read on the forward strand.
AATCCTTCTATTATTGTTATTAATGACTAAGTCTGATCTCTGGTTATAGTATTTAATTGTGGAGTTTTACAATCATTACTGTGACACCCTTACTACTTATTACGCCATCAATATAAATATAATATTAATATAATCCAAGCAGTAAGAAAGCCACATGTATGAGTTTACGTCTGTTCACATTAATAGAAACTAAATACATCATCTGCACCAATTATCCAAATATATATATACATATCATCTGTCAAAATATACAGTCGTCCAGTCATATAAACATATGCACATAGCTGATTTACATACAAAATAAAGTGGAGTCACAATATCAGAGACAACAACAACAAAAGTGACCTCACAAGCTTTCTCCCTAGACCCATGATTATCAAAAATACCATTTCCTCCAAAAGTTAACAGTACTCTAGGAGTAAATGGAAAAGTGAGTCTCATAGGTACCCTAATGGGGATGGGGTATGCCCGTGGGCCTGGCCCATTTCTATCTAATAAAAAGGTAATAGTGCCAGTATGCGTGAACTGTTGTCATTCCCAATCGTGCGCCCATCTTCCTTCAGGATCATATCTGACCATGACGCTGAACTGGTATAGTGGTCGGACCATTTGTGTCCTCACCTACTAAACATATTCACATACAACACACATATCAACTAAAAGGGTGAGAAAAACTCATTTCAACCAAAATACAGTAGAAAACACGTCAAGATATTTACAATCATTATAGCAATTAGCAACAACTCAACACACAATGTACATGCCATGTATGATTCTGTGCATCACCTAGTTAATTGCTATACTGACACATGCATGTGGGCCCAAACCATTTTCTTCTTCTTTTTCACTTTCTTTCTTTCTAGGAAGGATCAGGAGTTCACTATCACTAACTATTCTTGGTCATAACCATCTCATTAGATAGTTTCAAAGATATAGCTCAACTGATTCTGATAATCCATTGGGTTCTGTCAGGATAGTCCAGTTTTGCAGTGAGAACCGACAGCACAGGGTTGCGAGCCCTGGCCTTTGCCCGGCTCAATCACACCCAACTATCCCCAACACCATCATCATTACATGCTTATGATGCATGAACCTAATTTCAATCTTTTAATTAGGTATTAAACATTTCTTTTTAATCAACAACATATGTTTCAAAATTCCACCGACAATCCGGCAGAGTTTCCTCTATAATTCAGATATTTCTAAATTTTCTTCTCTCTGCAAAACAGCCAGAAAATTACAATACACTTCTAATTTTAAACAGAGACTCACCACCACCACATTTCATAACTTTTCAGTCATTTCAATGGCTCTCAAATATATTTTTTTCAGTTATCACTACATTTCAAAATACTCATTTGAAATAATACTTTAAAATGAATTATAATACTTTAAATTATTTAAATATGTATATAGTTATACTTTAAATATATAAAAACTGTTAAATAAATCTTGATCAAACCACTTGAAATTAAAGAAGATTTATTTATTTTTAAATCATTTTCTTAAGAAAAAATTAACCACAATTCCATTTATCAATTTCTAAAACACTTTTCAAAATCCATCAAATTTTATCTCAAATCTTCCCATTTTTCTTTTTAAACATCTTTTTTTCACAATTCTCTAATTCTTTTCAACTTTCAACATACCTTCTATATGCTCACTCCACATGAATGATAGTTCATTCCTCAAGTATTTTAGGCAATCAATTATTTATACTGAATTCAACAAACAATTATCATAGAAGCATCACCACACATAAAATCAATCTCAAAAAGGAATATCAAACAATTGTACACTAAGTATGAAAATAATTATAAATTCCTTCAAATAATTTATACATACATAGCAAGGAATAAAACACTTATCTCCTAACGTTTTTCTACTATACCCATGAAAATAGATATGTCCCCCCTTACCTTGAAGTGTATACCGATTTTTTTTCTCACCAACGACTTCTTTCCACCACTTCTCAAACCACGATCCTAACCAAATAATCACACATAATCATGATCAATGTTAAGAGGCATTAATCACCCAACCCACTACTAGTGAGTTGAAACTATCATTTTCTAATCTTCGCAAAAATGGCTTACGGGTCTTACAATTGTTTTCTATAATGTAAATGGAATACTATAAGCCTAAAGGTGATTAAAAATAATTATTTTCCCTTCATAACACTCTTAGGATAGCACCTCTAGACCAAGGGTTTTAAACCTCCAAATGTATTTTTAACAAAACAAAAAGCACCAAAATTATTTATTATAAAATACAGAAAGATTAAGCTAATTAAAACATAATTTAGAAAAAAAAATTTTGGACAAAATCTCACCCTCATGCCACTGTTCCAGCACCCAAAAAGAGGGAGAAAATAAAAAAAATTAATCGGTTAAAAGTATTCAAAATGATGAAAATAGATGAAATATTAAAAAAATTTAATGAACTTACTTGGAAAATCAAAAGATTAGAGCCAAAGAAGTTTCAAAGCTTTTGGAAGGAGAAGAAGAGCACTTACGGCAGCCAAGAGAGAAGAAAATGAATTGGATGAATTGATCTTATCTTAAATAGTAAAAATAATAATATAATATTAGAATTTTCACTAATTCTTTAGTAATTAATTGAAATAATTAGATAAAAATCCCAAAATTTAAAAATAATCATGAAATATATTAAACATAATTATAAAATAATTTTTGACACTATTGATCCTTTAGTTGGTGTCCAAAATTTTTACACACCATTTTTACTTGAGCATATAACTAATTTACGTAAAATTAACCAGAAAATCCACAAATGCTCATTAATTACAAAAAAAATTATTTTTATATTTCAAATAATATTTATAAATAAAATATAACTTTTTTAATTTTTATTATTATTATTGTTATTTTTAAAATAAAATGTTATTTTTAGCATTATACAACAATTTTAGCCAATACAAATTGACACTTTTTGAAACTTAAAAATTTTAAAATTAAAAATTACCAAAAATTTCTTAAAAATATACCTAACAATTTTATCTAAAGCATCTCATGCTAATTCTATCCCAATTTTTCCCAAAAAAATCAAGTACTATATATTAACTTAGAACTATATTAATAAATTAATCGTTTAGCAAAAACGAGGATGTTACATCTCTTCCCCCCTCAAAAAATTTTGTCCCAGAAATTTACGCACCTTAAGAAAAAAGGTAGGGGTGAGAATCCCTCATTTTGCTCTCTAGCTCCCACATAGCATCTTCATCATTAGTTTCACTCCATACCACTTTTACAAGCAAAATGTCTTTTCCTCGTAGATGTTTTACTCGTTGATCCACAATATGTACGGGCGATGTTTCATAAGTAAGATTGTCCTTCAGTGGTATCGTCTCAGGTTCAAGGACATGGGATGGATCAGGGATATATTTTCTCAGTTGGGAGACATGAAAAACATTATGGAGATTAGAGAGAAACGGGGGTAAGGCAACTTGGTAAGCCACGAGGCCAATCTTTTTCAGAATTTGGTAAGGACCAATAAATTTAGGTGTAAGCTTTCGAGATTTCATAGCTCTTCCAACTTCTATGGTAGGTGTAACTTTTAGAAACACATGGTCCCCTTCTTGAAATTCTAATGGCTTCCTCCTTCTATTATAGTAACTTTTCTGTCTACTTTGTGCCGTTCTCATTTTCTCTTGGATCATTTTAATTTTCTCCGTAGTCAGCTGAATCACCTCAGGTCCCAAAGTCAAATTCTCTCCTGTTTCATACCAACATAGAGGTGTTCTGCACTTCCGACCATATAACGCTTCAAACGGTGCCATCCCGATACTTGAGTGAAAACGATTGTTGTAAGTAAATTCAATCAAGTGTAAGAATTGATCCCAAATGCCTTTATACTCCATTACACAAGCTCTGAGAAGGTCTTCAAGTGATTGAATAGTTCTTTCTGATTGTCCATCAGTCTGGGGATGATATGCTGAACTAAATCTGAGTTTTGTTCCCAATGCCTTTTGTAATTTTTCCCAAAACCTTGAAGTAAATCTAGGGTCTCTATCTGATACTATACTTGATGGTACACCATGTAGTCTTACTATTTCTTTGATATATAACTGGGCCAACTTTTCTAATGAATAACCAACATTAATGGGTAGAAAATGGGCAGCCTTGGTCAATCTGTCAATAATTACCCATATCGCATTATGACTTGCAGATGTTCTCGACAATCCACTCAAAATCCATTGCAATACTGTCTCATTTCCATTTGGGAATATCCAAAGATTGCAACATCCCAGAGGGTATTTGATGTTCAACTTTCACCTTTTGACATACCAAGCAAGATGCCACATATTCTGCTATGGCTTTCTTCATTCCAAGCCACCAAAATAATTCTTTCAAATCTTGGTACATCTTAGTGGTACCTGGGTGAATGCTTAATTTACTTTTATGGGCTTCTTCCAAAATCATCTTCTGAAGTTCTTCATTTTGTGGAATACAGATTCTTCTTCGGAATCTCAAAATTCCATCAGTACCTTCCTGAAAATCTTTTTCTTTGCCTTGAATCATTAATGCTTTCTTCTCTTGTATGATTGCATCTTCTTGCTGAGCTATGCGAATCTGTTCTAAAAATTCACTAGTGATCTTCAATATTCCAAATTTAAGACTCTTTGAAGTAAGTTCCATTACCATATTCAGATCTCTGACCTGTTCCACCATTTCCAATTCTCGGATCATCATGGCTGACACTTGTAAAGATTTTCTGCTTAATGCGTCCGCTACAACATTCGCTTTTCTAGGATGGTATTGAAGTTCAAAGTCATAATCTTTTAAGAATCCAATCCATCGGCGCTGCCTCATATTCAATTCCTTCTGGTCAAACAGATACTTAAGACTCTTATGGTCACTAAAAACTTCAAATTTAGCACCATACAAATAATGTCTCCAAATCTTCAATGCAAAAACTACAGCAGCAAGCTCTAGATCATGCGTAGGATAATTCACCTCATGTGGTCTCAATTGCCTTGAAGCATAAGCTACTACATTCCTATTCTGCATCAACACACATCCTAATCCTTGTCTTGACGCATCACAATAAACTTCAAAATTCTCATAAGGGTTTGGAAGTATTAATACAGGAGCAGAAGTCAATCTATTCTTCAATTCTTGGAAATTATCTTCGCACTGACTAGTCCACACAAACGGTTGTCCTTTGCGAGTCAATGTAGTCAAAGGCAATGCCAACTTTGAAAATCCTTCAATAAATCTCCGGTAATAACCTGCCAATCCTAAGAAACTCCGGATCTCAGTAATTGTTTTTGGTCTAGCCCACTGTAAAACAGTTTCAACCTTAGAAGGATCTACAGAAATTCTATCTTTATTGATTACATGCCCCAAATAACTCACTTCTGTTAACCAGAATTCACACTTGGAAAGCTTGGCATATAACTGTTTCTTTCTTAGGATTTCCAATACCACACGAAGATGGTCCGCATGTTCCTCATGATTCTTGAAATATATTAGAATATCTTCAATAAAAACAACTACAAAGTTATCCAAATACGGATGAAAAATCTGATTCATGTAATCCATAAACACTGCAGGTGCATTAGTTACACCAAATGGCATCACTAGGTATTCATAATGCCCATAGCATGTTCTAAAAGTAGTTTTTGGAATATCTTCTTTTTTCACTCTGATCTGATGGTAACCAGACTTCAAATCAATTTTAGAGAAAATTGTTGCTGCTCGTAATTGATCTATCAAATCATCTATTCTTGGTAGTGGATACTTGTTCTTAATAGTCACTTTATTCAATTGACGATAGTCCACACATAACCTCATCGTTCCATCTTTCTTCTTAACTAATAACACCAGAGCACCCCAAGGGGATACACTTGGACGCACAAACTGTTTCTCCAATAACTCTTCCAGTTGCTTTTTCAATTCAGCTAGTTCCAAAGGTGACATCCGACAAGGTGTTATAGAGATTGGTCCAGTTCCAGAGGTTAAATCTATAGTAAACTCTACTTCACTTTCTGGAGGTAACCCAGGAATATCCTCCGAAAAAACTTCAGGAAAATCACAAACAATCGGCAAGTTCTCTATAGTAAATTCCTTCTCCCCTTTAAATGAAAGTAACACCATACATATCTGAGCTCCTCCTTTCAAAGAAGCATTGACTTGGTTGGCAGATAGAAATCTCAAATTCTCAGGAGATGATTTAACAGGATTAGCAAAGACTATGGTTTTGTTATGGCAGTCTAATAGAACATGATTGGCAGACAACCAATCTAGTCCTAGAATGACTTCTAAGTCAGTAAGGGGTAAACAAAACAAGTTTACAAAGAGGTCTTTGTTTTCTACTATTATGGGACAATTCAAACAAACCCTAGCAGTAATAATAGAATTACTACCAGGAGTAAAAACAATCAAATCATATGGCAAAACAGTAACAGGTAAATTCAACTGTCTCACACAAATTTACCCTGTATCATGGTGTCAGACTGAGATGCCTCCTCCCCAGTCATCGCAAAAACTCTCCCTTGAGTTCGTGGCCTTCCAACTTGATCGTTGTTCTTATTTTTGCTACCACCAGCTTGACTATTCTGGTTGTTGTTGTTCTCTCGCTTCATCTCTGGACAATCACGAATGAAATGACCTTGCTTTCCACATCTAAAGCAAACATAGCTCTTTTGTGTACACTCTCAAGCAAAATGTGGTCCTCCACAAATAAAGCACCGTGTACCACTGTTACCAACTCTATTGGAACTCCCGACAAAGTCTTGAAACCTTCCACCCGCTGACGAAGATCCTTGATACCTCTGTGATACTTGATAGGGTTTCGCTCTCCCTTGAGCATCTCCTCTGCTATTAGGATAATTCCGCTGTGGACCAGAACTCTTCCACTAAGCCTGTTTTGCCTTCGCATCATCTTCATAAATCCGACATCTATTCACCAGAGTAGGAAAATGAATAATTTCTTGATAGCCAATTGCAAGCTTAATGTCTGCACGTAACCCGTTCTCAAACTTAGTGCATCTAGAACGATCATCTCCATTATTATTAAAGTAAGGGCAGAACTTCGACAGCTCATCAAACTTTGTAGCATACTCTCCTATAGTCATACTTCCCTGCTTCAAGTTCAGAAATTCAACCTCTTTCCTCCTTCTTAAATCTTCTGGAAAGTATTTCTCCAAGAAACAACGCTTAAACGATTACTCCACGCCCTAAATCTTATATCACCACTTTCTTTCGAAAATAGTAACACAAGAGCACACAAACAAACATAACAAGCCTTTCCCCAGGCCTATAGGAACAAACTGCTCTGATACCACTAAATATGACACCCTTACTACTTATTACGCCATCAATATAAATATAATATTAATATAATCCAAGCAGTAAGAAAGCCACATGTATGAGTTTACGTCTGTTCACATTAATAGAAACTAAATACATCATCTGCACCAGTTATCCAAATATATATATACATATCATCTGTCAAAATATACAGTCGTCCAGTTATATAAACATATGCACATAGCTGATTTACATACAAAATAAAGTGGGGTCACGATATCAGAGACAACAACAACAAAAATGACCTCACAAGCTTTCTCCCTAGACCCATGATTATCAAAAATACCATTTCCTCCAAAAGTTAACAATACTCTAGGAGTAAATGAAAAAGTGAGTCTCATGGGTACCCTGATGGGGATGGGGTATGCCCATGGGCCTGGCCCACTTCTATCTAACAAAAAGATAATAGTGCCAGTATGGGTGAACTGTTGTCGTTCCCAATCGTGCGCCCATCTTCCTTCAGGATCATATCTGACCGTGACGCTAAACTGGTATGGTGGTCGGGCATTTGTGTCCTCACCTACTAAACATATTCACATACAACACACATATCAACTAAAAGGGTGAGAAAAACCCATTTCAACCAAAGTACAGTAGAAAACACGTCAAGATATTTACAATCATTATAGCAATTAGCAACAACTCAACACACAATGTACATGCCATGTATGATTCTGTGCATCACCTAGTTAATTGCTATACTGACACATGCATGTGGGCCCAAACCATTTTCTTTTTCTTTTTCACTTTCTTTCTTTCTGGGAAGGATTAGGAGTTCACTATCACCAACCATTCTTGGTCATAACTATCTCATTAGATAGTTTCAAAGATATAGCTCAACTGATTCTGATAATCCATCGGGTTCTGTCAGGATAGTCCGGTTTTGCAGTGAGAAATTATATCTTTTTACTTAAGAGTTGTGTCTTTAAAACTAAGAGATACCTTAAAAGTCATATCCTTTCACTTGAAAGCCATGTCTTTTAAATCAAGAGACACCCTTAAAAGTCATATCTTTTCACTTGAAGGTGATGTCTTTTAAACCAACAGATGCCTACATGAACCAACACACTTGTTCATAGTTAATAACTATTTCATCTCTCTTAATTATTGAAATCATCTACTTTTAAACCTGTAAATATATTTCAATATATATATATATATATATATATATAGAGAGAGAGAGAGAGAGAGAGATTTATGTTCTTTATTCTTGCAGAAATTTTCAAATAATTCATTGTTACTTAGTCTTTTTATTCCCTTGATTTATGACTGCTTTTGGTGAATCTTCTGTATTCTTTTGGAGATATTCTAAACTGGGGTTTGAATTACCAATGAATTTATTTTCAATAAATTCTACCTCTCTTGATTTAACGACTGTATTAGACACTGAGTCCAAAATTCTATATGCCTTAGAATTTTGACCATATCCTATAAAGATGCCTTTTATGACTCTTGGCCCCAATTTAGTTCTCTTTTGATCAGGAACATGATAAAAGGCTAAGCACTTCACACTTTTAAATAATTTAAGTTTGGTTTTCTTCCTTTGCATATTTCATATGGAGAAACCTTTCTATTTCTTAACGATATCCTATTATGAATATGACATGCCGTCAATAGTACTTCACCCCATAGATTATGAGGCACCTTAGCATTTAATAGCATTGAATTAACCATATCCACTAAGGTACGGTTCTTTCTCTCTGCTAAACCATTTTATTGTGGAGTATATGGAGCAAAATATTCATGCATAATCTCCTGTAATTCACAAAAATTATCAAATTCATTAGAGAAGTATTCTCCACCGCTATCATTACGAAGAACTTTTATTTTCTTATCAAGCATATTTTCTACTTCCATTTTATATTTCTTAAACATTTCAAATGCTTCATCTTTATTTCTTATCAAATACACATAAGTAAATCTAGAACAATCATCAATAAAGGTTATAAAGTATCCTTTTCCTCCTCCTGTAATATTTTTATTTAATTCACAAATATCACTATGTATTAGTTCTAGTAAATGTGTATTTCTTTCAACTTTAGGAAAAGGCTTCTTAGTAATTTTGGATTGTATACAAATTTCACATTTCTTATTGAAATCCTTATTACTAAGATCAATATAATTATGTTTTTACATATATTCAATTGATTTATAATTTAAATGTGCTAATCTACTATGCCATAAATCACAAGAATCAACAACATACAAAGAATCATTCACTTTATTATCAATACTAAATTTGAACATGTCTTGAGTACAATATCCTTTTCCTACATACATAACATTCTTAAGCAAGATAATCTTATCAAATTCCATCACAATTTGAATCCTCTTTTACACAAGAGACTAGCAGAAACTAAGTTCTTCCTTATGTCTGGAATATGAAGTATATTCACCAAGTTTAACTTTTTTTCCGATGTAAAGTTCAACTCTACTGTTCCTTGATCACACACTTTGGCCGAATTGTCAGTTCCCATTAATAATTCTCGGTTGTTTACTTCTTTATATGTCTTGAATTGATTGCGATCATTACAAACATGAACAGTAGCACCAGAGTCTCACCACTCATGGTATTTTTCATATGTTGCTATGTTTAGTTCTGTGATCATACCAATGTGCACGCATTGAACTTCTTCAATAATCATAGCAACCAAATCTTTTTCTTCCACAAGGTTGGCTTAGAACTAGATACTTCTTTCGAGTAATTACCTTTTTCTAGAAGTCGACAATCCTTGATATAATGTCCTTTCTTATGACAATGGTAACACTCTCTTTGTCCCTTTTTATCTTGCTTAGCATCTATAAAGGATTTCTTTCTTTTGCCTTTATTGGCATTTACTTCTCTAACATGATTCACTTTAGAGTTTTAAGAAAGATACACAACATCACATTTTCGAGTTTCCTCTTCTATATGTAAATGTCTTAATAATCTTTCAACAAAGAAGTCTTCTCCAAGATGTAGGAGTTTCTTCCTATAATCATTCCAAGATGAAGGCAATTTTGAAATAATTGCTCTAACTTGTAATGATTCAGGAATTATTACTTGTACATCATATAACATCATTACAACAATATACCTTTTTCCATAATTCTCTGAATCAATACAACAATTTACTGAAATTTTCTTTTAATTATGTATGTAAATGAAAAATTTAAAATAATTGCCATATTAATATAACAACATTAACGAAGATTGAAAAGAGTAAATAAGTATCATAAATACAACTTAGAAGTCTTCATAAGAATCCTGTATATACAATACATATTTCATACTCTGAATATTACAAACTGTTTGTCAAAATGAAAGAGATTTACAACAAAATATCCATAACCATAGTATTTACAATCCATAAAATGTACAAGTCTCAAAGCAGTCTTCCTCTAAAACCAACTACTAAAGACCGGTCCTACTCATCCACTCCATGCCAACTCTCTATCTCAGTCAAATCCTCTAAATCAAGATATCATCTGAACCCAAATAACTATCGCCCGAATCAGCTCTGACTTCTGTCCCAGTTACATGCTCGAAGGTCCATCGGGTAGGTCTTCCGAGATGATCATGACCTTGAAAGTATATTTTAATCTTGAGTCATCTTTAATATAATATCTCTTTAAAATCGTTAAGAAACTTGGTGTAGAAGATAATGAACAAGAAATTAAAATACTGGTTTCATGGTACAAAAAAAATCGCTATCTTTAGAGAGATATTCACCCCCACACGAAGTTGCTATAGGTTGATGACGATACTCCCCCAGGATACAATGAAACCTTTAAATTTCTTGTCTAGCAATAACAAGAAATTTTCTCTCTTGAACATAAAATTTAAGAACACTTAAATTATAAGTTACACACATTAAAAGACCCTGTGTTTAATAGTGAAGATTATTTATAGTTGATGATTTAAACACAAATGAACAATTACATCTTTTTACTTAAGAGTCGTGTCATTAAAATCAAGAGATACCTTAAAAGTCATATCCTTTCACTTGAAAGCCATGTCTTTTAACCAAGAGACACTCTTAAAAGTCATATCTTTTCACTTGAAAGTCATGTCTTTTAAACCAAGAGATGCTTACATGAACTAACACACTTGTTCATGGTTAATAACCATTTCATCTCTCTTAATTATTTAAATCATCTACTTTTAAACTTGTAAATATATTTCGATATATATATATATATATAGAGTGAGAGAGAGATTTCTGTTCTTTATTCTTGCAGAAATTTTCAAGTAATTTCCTTCGCTTTTTTTTTGTAAAATTTTGTATACCGAATTTCTTATAAAATAATGTATATTTGTCTTTTGATTTTTATCATTCGAATAATATTCAATAATTAATATTTATTATTCTCATTTCTTGAGGAAATAACCCAAAATATTATACACACAAGTTATTTGCATGTAATTACCTAATGTAAAGAATAAATGTTAATCAATTGGTACGCTAACACAGGAGATGTAAAATCATTGCAATTAATAAAGTGATAAACCGTGATTGACTTTGTTATTTTAAATCACGAAAATTAACTCCTATAGAAATTTTTTTTTATAATACATGAACAAAAATAAATTCATTCTTAATTTAATTGATAAAGTAGATCATATTCCCGACTCAATAAAATTTAAAATAATTATGTTTATAATTTTACAATTTAAACGCTAATAATAACAACATTTAAGATCAGTCCTATTATGTTGAAATATCGAGCGGCTTTTTCAATTATGTGCCAATAACAACAGTGATTTCCGACAAACACCTTTTTTTTCTTTTCAATTCAACGTGAAACACGCACGCACCACTTTGTTATTTTACTGGTTTATTAGCAATAATAATAATTATTATTATGATAATAATAAAAAGAAGATTTAATTATTTTTTAACTTTTTGATTTAAGATTTTTTAATTTTAATTACACAATTTTAATTTCTTTTATTTAATTATGATATTTTCTTAATTTATCATTTAATTGCGGACAGAATGAGACAACCATAATTTCTAAACTGTTGTTGCTAATGAGTGCCAGGAGGAGATGTTGAAGGGCGTTATTTCTGTTTCTAAGGAAATCAAAGGACTTTCTTTAAAAGAACAATCATGTTCTTTCTTTTGATTTTTATCTGAACTAAAAATATATCAGTACAAATATGCAAACATGATCCAATTTTACTACAAATACTTTTAAAGTATCTTCTACTGTTATTTCTAAAATATTTACACACAATATATGTCCCAACTACCTCCTACATCAATCTTGATAGTATGGGATTACACCTATATCAATATTTCTACAATATCTCGTATGTACACATTATATCATTATCCCCCCCCCCCCCCCCCTCCTTATCAGTCAATTATGTACGGGTAGAAACATAAACAGGTTCGATGTGGCCTTTTAAAATCTCATTGCAAACAAAATGATAGTCAATTATGATGTGTTTCGTCTGCTCATTAAAAATCTGTTTTTGACAATGTAGAGCGCTGTTTGACTCCCATAACAAAGATGTATAGGCATAGAATGTGAGATTTCAACTCACACACAATGGCTGCCATGGAATGGTATTTGGCTTTAGCGGAGGAACAAGAGATCGTGGGCTGCTTCTTTGTTTCTCAATAGATGGAAAAGTCTCCCAATTGACTAAACCAGCTCGTGAGAGACCTACGTGTTAGTAGATAACTTGCCCAATTTAAATTACATCATCTCGTCAACTTCGTATCACAAGTTTTGCTAAAGAGCATACTCTGCGCTGGATTGCCTTTCAAGTAGCGAACTACTTGCTACATAGCTTCGCAATGTTCTTGTTTAGGTTACTACATGAACTGAAACAAGATGTGAGCACATTACGATAATTTTGGTCTAGTGAAACAAAGGTAAATGAGGCATCCTACCAACCACCTATATTGATCAGGGTGAGACAATTATGAGCCCTTAGCAAGTTCCAACCGATAGTTTTGCTCCTGGGGAACACTTGTTGCGTTGGCTCCTAGAAGTTTGGTTTCTCCTATGATGTCCAGAGCAAACTTTCTCTAAGTGAGGACAATACCCCTAGAGGAACGAGACGCTTAGTGCCTAAAAAATATTTCAATTTTTTTTAACTAGGTTTTTCATGTAAAAACAAGAGTGTAAATAATTCTTGAAGCAGTTGATAGTTGCATGATCATTCCTAGAGATGATGAGGTCATCTCCTTACACCAAAACTATAAGGTGCAATTTTTGTTTCTACAAGACAAATAAAGAATAATTTGAAAGTGACTATTTGAACCTATATTGTTTCAGTGCAGCTAACTACTTAGCTAACCAACACCTAGGAGCCTACTTAAGTCCATAGAGAGACATCTTGAGTTGGCACACCATTCCAGGTGGTGGCGTCATGTACACCGCATCCTCAAAGTCTTCATGTAAGAATGCATGCTTTATGGATATCCATCTAATGCAACTCTTGATGTTTTGCAATTGTTACTGCTAATATCGTACACACAATCACTATCTTGACAACTAGAGCAAATGTCTTAATGTAATATATCCTTTCTACTTAATGGTTGTCAAAGATAAATGATAAGTCTATATTTTAGCATGCTTTTATAGTCTATTTTTATGTATTTGATCCTTATTTAAATGATTTTTGCATTGATTATTCTGCTGATCATCACAATTTATCATGTTAAGAGTCCTATTAAATTATTGAAGTATTTTGGACATAAATTGGTGGAAAATAAAATAAGCATGCCCATACTTTAGGAGTCAGCACATCTATGATTCGAAGCATATGTACAATTGTACATATTGGTGCGCACAATTGTGCTCCTCTTCTAGTCAACCAACTTGAAGATTTTTAAAGACCTAAAAAAATTTAAAATTTGAATTTTGAATTTTGAATTTTGAATTTTAAATTTGAATCTTAAATCTGGCAACTGAAAATCAGCTTTTGATATGTCATATCTTTGAAGAGATAAAGCATATCTCTTGAGGGCAAAATCTCCATATTTTGTGAATTCTATGCTACCATTAGATTTGTTCTTGATTTTATACACCCACTTAGAATCAAGTGCTTTCTTCTTAGGAAGCAAATGTGTCACTGTCCAAGTGCCATTATTTTCAAGATCTTGTATCTCATTTTCATGGATTTCCTTCACCTCTTATCTCTTATTGCTTCTGTATAAGTAAACGATTCATTTTCCTATGAAATAGAGGCAAGAAAAACATGGTGTGCAAGAGAAAGTATTTTACAATTCACAAAGTCTGATATTAAATAGGCAACCAACACCTAAGAATGTTGTAGATAGAAATGAATAGTTGGATGGACTATTCTTTTGATAGTGTTAGTCATGAAGTCATAGAGACAGATGGATGGTTATTTGACTCTTTTTCCTTTGCCTAAAAGAGGTTCATTGATGACATCCATTAGAGTTGTGTTGAGTTTATCTACTACTCTTGATTTGCAAGTAGAGCAAATGGGTGTGAAGATTGCTTTCCTCTAGTGATTTGGAGGAAAAGATCTACATAAAGCAACTCGATAACTTTATTGTTGAAGGTACAAAAAATTATGTGTGTAGGTTGAGAAAGGGCCTATATGATTTTAAGCAAGCTCCAAAATAATGGTACAAGAAATTTGAGTCTGTTATATGTGAGTAAGGTTATAAGAAGACTACTTTTAACTATTGTGTCTTTGTTAGAAAGTCTTTTGATGATGACGACTTTATTATCCTATTATTGTATGTTGATGCTTTTTGTTAAAAAAAAAAAATTCAGAATTGACAATTAAATAAGCAGTTATATGTGTTGATAGCATATGTAATGTTCAGTCTTGTCCCTGTTAAATATAGCAAATGTCCCACAAATCTTCTATATCTCGTGGCTTCTATTGTTGAAGTATTGTTGTCTCCCGTTTTATTACAATTTTGCTCCATTGGAAATTTGCTTGGCCTACATGCTTGAATTTTCATTTCCTTCAATATATGAGGTGATCTAGCTACTTCTTTTTTGAGAAAATATCTCAATGAACTCAAGTTTTTGATACTAAATTTCTCATCTAAATAATTTTTCATCCACTGCATGGCTGTTCTACTATTTCCTGCTAGTATAATTTCATCAACATGAATAAGTGCAACAAGAATTGTCTATAACCGACTTTATTTAAGGTATTAGTGAACTTTTGATACCAATTCATTTATGCTTGGGGCTCATAAAGTGACTTTTTCAACTTACATACTCTATGTCACTTGCCCTCGCAATACCTTGAGGCATTCGCATGTAGACTTCCTCCTTCAAATCTTCCTATAAGAGGCATTGTTATATTTAGACTATTTTAACGTGTGTAACAATTTGTTGAAAATAAATTTGCAAATATATATATATATAGTCGTAGAAATATCCTTTTTGTGGAATTAGTCACAAATTTTATATTTTTGAAAATAATCCTTACCAAACTTATAACTGTTAAGTGATAATTAAGTAAATAAAATATTTCGTACTACTTGTCCCTAAAAGTCCATATTTTTTTGAAATTATTCTCTATTAAATTTTTATTTTTATTTTGGTCTTTTAAAATTTCAATGGTAAATAAGGAAAACTTTCTTTATTATGTTCCTTTGACCTCATATTATTAATTTTTACACTAATTGAATTAATGGATAGGTTCTCCATTGTGTGTAATATAGTAAGACTTATTCTTATTGTGCTCATTTTCATCTTTAAAAAATAAGAACATGGACTCTATTTCCCATAGCAATAAAAGCAAAAATAAAATAGAAAATTTTCAAAATAGATTCCAAATAGTGAAATACTTTGCTATTAAATGTAATCATAAAAAATTATTTTATTTAAAATTTTACAGAACTAAAAAAAGGAAATTAATATTGAACTATAGTATTTGTTAAGGACTAATTACTTATCACATGTAAAACTAGCACTATCTGGAACATTGTTTATTTAGGGACTATTTTCCAAAAAAAAAAAAAATTGTGGGAACTAAGTCCAATAATTTTTTTATAGGAACTAATTTCAAAATAATATATATTTTTAAAATTTTATTGAAACAAAGACAATTAAACTCAATAACATAGAATAAAAGTAAATATTAAACCTTTAGAATGTATAGTGTTTGGATGACAGGACATAGAGGAAAAGAAGAAGAAAAATTGTGTTTTCATGTCAAAATCTTTTTTTTCCACTTGGAACATGATATTCATGATCTCTTTCCGTTCATGTGTGCAAGTGCCTTGCTAGATGAACTTCATCTGGAGTAATTGTGTCTTCGAGGATGGAAGGAGAAAAAGAAGGATAGAGAACTTAAATGACAATTACCTACCTCTTTAAATTTAAATTAATCTATATTTAAATTTTTTTAAAAATGATAATGAACCAATTTGGGAGGAAAAGAGAGTGTACAAGAACTTGTACATTTTCAACATCTATAGCCCTCTTTTACTACAAGTAAAGTATTGATTGATCTGAAGTGGGGTTAACTAACCCACATAACAAGAAAAACCTACAACACAAGCAATATACATGAGAAATGCATTCATTCGAAATATTCCCTAATGATCTTAAAAACGAAAGAATCTCTTGCCAAACATGCATTCTCGAGAACATTATTATCAAAATTAGAAATGAAACAGCAACTTTAATAACTTCCCTAAAAACATGATGCAAGATGAAATTCTTATTATCCTTAAGAATATTGATGATCAAATTGTAACATTGATGAGACAATAAACAAAACTATGTAATCAAATAAAAAAAAAAATTGAGTCAATTTCAACAACCAAGTGATTTATCATTATATCATATTTCACTTTATAATTTACCAATTAAAAGAGCAGTTATTAGAAAATCACTTTCTAAGATATACGTGAAGGTTGTTTTAGAATTGCATTCTAAGAAAGACTTTAAAGAGCAGTTCTTTATTAACTGCTTTATAAGAAAGATTTCAAAGAGCTTTTCTATGTTAACTACTCTCTGAAGTGATACTATGAAGAACGATTTTCTATTAACCACTCTCTAAAGTTAGAAATGAGTTCTCTATTAATTGTTATGACTTTAGAGAGCATTTATGTATTAATCATTCTCGTCTTTGAGAGCAATTACATATTAATCACTCTCTAAACTCACTTTTAGAGAGTAGTTATGTGTTAAGTGCTCTCACAAATTAAAATTTTAAAATATTCAGTAATTTCTATCTTATAAATAAAGCACACACCTTATGAAAAATCTCTTCATTTTCTCTACCTTAACAAAGTTGATCTCTTTCATATCTGTAAGTTTTCTTCGTCTTATCTACATTAACAAAGTTTACTTCTTCCACATATGTAAGTACTTTTTTCATAGTTCTCTTCATTGTCTCTTTCTTTTCTCTTTATTAACTGTGAAACATCCTATTAATTTATTCTTTTTTTCTTTGTTTAATAGTGATTAATTTATACAAATATGAATTATTTGGTTAACACAACATACAAACTTGAGTTTTAATGTGGAAGACAAATAATCAATTTTGATTTGTGATAAAAATGAAAAAATTTTGAATGACAAACATACAAATTCATAATTAAATGTTGTAAAGAAATAATTTTGGATTGTAATTGAAAACTCAAAGAAAAAAATTTTAAAATTTAGATTCGTCATACTTATACTTTTGACAGCAGTTATATAAAATACTCTCTATGTGACATTCACTTTGAATAGTAGTACTTATTAGAACAGTATGAACTATTCTCTAAAACAATGCAAAACTACTCTTTAATTTCTTTTTTGTTATAGTGTATCTTCAGTTCGACAACAATTTTTAAGTTCTACCCAACACACTTGTTTGTTCGCCTCTAGTGGAAGACAAAGAGATGTTTTACCCCATTAGTCACATTCAAAAATACTCTTTCTTCACTAGAATCAATTAGCATTGTCATATAACCTATTTGTCTTTTTTGTTGTACAACTAGTGGAAATGCTTTTGTGATAGAAGCATGAACATAGTGAAAAAACATCACACCTGCATACATGTTGGAAGAGATTTGAAATTGTTTATTTTTTAACTTTGATATGCATTTCTTCATCTTTGACATGACGTAATAAGTTTGTAAAAAAGCTACTTAGTCTTTTATTTTTGCTGTTTCTTATTTACTTTTTGATTTTAAATTTTATTACCTTGCAAACAATTTTTTTTAGTATTATTAACTTTGAAAAAATTAAAATCTAATAAATCAAAACTAATACCTAAACTTAATCACCCCCAGTATCATTTAAAATACTGAATTCTTTTTAAAACCTCTAAACTTCTGTTAAGTTCCTGATAAGAAGTTTTCGTACTAACCACTAGGTTGAAGGCGCTAAATAGCATATGTGGATATGTGTGAAGTTGAGTTGATCACACATTAGATTCAATCCTTAATTTTGCTTTAATTTTAATACATTGTTAGTGTAAAGTTTTTAATGTTATTATTAATTAGAAATTATCAATATAACTTTTAAAATAATTATTATAAAAAGATAATTTATAAATTATTACATGTTTATAAATTATCTTAATATTCACCATTTTTTTACCATATTATAGGATGAGAAAATTTTGCATACAATGCTCCCTATATTCTCCCAAATTTTCAGTCACACAATACCATGGAATGTCAACAAATATTTGACTGAAGGACACATTTTATCCAATAATTCTATTTTAATCTTTCCATTTTATCTAGTTACCCATTCAAAGTATCTTGTTGAAGAATTTACGGCTCTTTAAAACCAGAACCCAAAGGCATATCTCAAATAATTTATGTTGTTGATAGGAAAGACTGAAGATGGGTGGAACTGGTCTTCATTAACAATAATATTTTAACATTTTCTTTGACTACAGTATGTAAAATTTATCTTGTAAGCATGTTTTGGTGATAATACGCACAATCACATATTAAACAACACAAATCACATGTTTTGGTGATAGTTATTTTTCCAAGAGCACAAAACACACACACGTCTTATCTAGTTCTCATATTGAATATCACATAATCACATGCCAAAAGTCTACTTAATAAAATGCTGTAAAATATGAGTAGATAAAAACAATCAAGCATAGAAACTTAATAATATATTAGAAGTCACTTGAAAACTCTTATTGAGTGTGCTTATAAGAAAGAAATAGATATAAGACTGTGAAGGTAGAGCTGTCAAAATGGGCAAAGTTACGATTTCTATCCTATTAGCTCCTTATATAGTCTTATTTTTTTTAAAAGCCTTATAGTTAGTGAATTTATATTAGCTCTAAGTTTCAAAATAAAAAAACTAGTAGGCTAAGGTCAGAGTTAGGAGTGGGCTAATCCACTTATTCTATAAAGTAAGGAATAACTATTATATTATTTTTATAATATTTATTAAATTATTTTATTTAAATAAAATAAAAATTATATTTAAAATATAAAAAATAATTTTAAAAATAAAAAATATTTATTTAATATATTAAAATTTTATCATAAAAATAATATCAAATATAATCATATTATAAAATTAAATTAAATTAAATTTAGTTTTTACATTTGTTTAATTTTATTAATTAAATTTAATATAGTATGGTAATAACTTATGAGTTTAATTAAGAATACGTATTAAATATTTTTAACTAAACAATAATTAAATGATAAAATAATATTTTATAAAATACTAATTAATAATTATTTTAATAAATTTAATCAGTTCTAGTATGTTTAAATATTCTTTAATGACTTTTAATAATTATAAATTCATTATAGCTTAGATTTATAAATGGTATAATTATTTTTAATATAAATATAAATATGTAGAATTTTAAATAATTAATTTAATAATTATAGAAGCTTAAATGATTAATTTTAATAAATTTTTTTTATATATATAGGTATAGATAGGTTTTTATTATTAAAAAAATATAATTATTAATATATACATGAAATTCAATAATTATTAAATATTTACATAAATTAATATATAAATAAAAAATTAAATTATTAGTTAATTTATCAATTTATATATAGTATTAAGTATGTATTTTAATTTATCGTATACATACTATTTTTTTATATTACATTAATGCTATAGTGTAATTAATTTTATGTATATTTATAAGTTTCAAATAATAAACTAATGTATAAAATAAAATTAAATATTATATATTGTATTTAGTTCAAAATTTTATATTAAGTTTTATCATAAATTTTTTATTAAGATAAAAATTTAGAAACACAAGTTATTTTAATTTAAATGTAAATTTTGTTAAATATTCTATGTCTACAACTTTTTAACATCACGTGTAAAGCTAGCAGTATTTAGTAAGGGACTATTTTAAAAAAAATAAAATTTATGAGGACTAAATTAAATAATTTTTTATAGGGACTAATTTTAAAAGGAGATATACTTATAAAATTTTATAAAATAAAAGACAATTAAACACAATAATAGTAGCAAAGGATAAGAAAAAGAAGAAAAATTGTGTTTTCATATCAAAATCTTTTCTTCCTACTTTGGAACATGACATTCATGGTCTCTTTTTTGTTTACATGCGCAAGTGCCTTGTTCTATGAACTTCATGGTGAATAATGGGGTCTTCCTAGATAGAAGGAGAAGAAGAAAGAAAGAGAACTTAAATGGTAATTATCTACCTCTTTTAAAATTCAAATTAATCTACATTAAAAATTTTTAAAACATACTAATGGATCAATTTTGGAGGAAAAGAGAGTGTACAAGAACATGTGCATTTCCACCATTTATAGCCCTCTTTCACTGCAAGTAAAATGTTGATTGATCATAAGTGGGACTGAACAACCCATACAACAAGGAAAACCTACAACACAGGCAATAAACACAGGAAATGCATTCACTGGAAATCTTCCCTAATGATCCTAGAAACGGAGGAATCTCTTGCCAAACATGAATTTTATGAGAATATTATTATCAAAATTGAAAAGGGGCAGCAGTTCTATTAGCTTACCTAAAAATATGATGCAAGATGAAATCCTTTTTATCCCTAAGAATAATGCTGATCAGATTGTAACATTGATGAGACAACAAACAAAACTACAACAATCAAATAAAAGAAAATTTAGAGTCAATTTCAACAACAAGTGTTCTATCTTCAGTCCCACAACAATTTTGTTTGTTTGCCTCTAATGGAAGGCAAAGAGGTGTTTTACCCCTAGTTAGTCACATTCTCAAACACTTTCCCTTCAGTAGAATCAATTGGCATTGTGACATGACCTATTTATCTTTCTTGCTGTACAACTAGTGAGAACTTTTTGTGATAGAAGGTGAAGTATCCATGAGCATGACGATGGGAAAAACATCACATCTGCATAAATGTTGGAAGAGGATTGAAATTCTTTGTTTTCAACTTTGATATGTATTTCTTCATCTTTGACAATAAGTAGTTGGTTTGTTAAAAAATTACTTAGTCCTTTATTTTTTTTGTTTCTTAATTACTTTAAAAAAATCTAATAAATCAAAACTAATACTTAAACCTAACCATCCCCAATATCATTGAAAATGGTGAATTCCTTTAAAAACTTTGAAACCACTTCTATTCAAATTATGATAACAAATTCTCATACTAACCAAAAATTTGAATGGCAAGCTTGGGCCCACATTAGATTGGTTGAACTCATTATATATATATATATATATATATATATATATATATATATATATATATATACATACGAAGTTATGAGTTGATTATATAGTAGCTTTGATCCTCAATTCTGCTATAAATTTAACACATTGTTAGTGTAAATTTTAAATACTATTAATTAATTAGAAATTATCAATACAAATTTTAAAATAATTATTATAAAAAGATAATTTCTAAATTATTTTAATATATTCACCATTTTTTTTTCATATTATTGCATGAATTTTTTTTGCATACAATGCTCTCTAACTTCTCCCAAATTTTTCAATATCATGGAATGATAATAAATATTTGATTGAAGGACATATTTCTCCTAAATTTTATTTTAATCTTCAATTTTATCTAGTTACCCACTCAAAGTATCTTGTTGAAGAATTCACAGATCTCAAATAATTTATGTTGTTGATTGGGAAAGCTGATGGGTGGGGCTGTTCTTCATTAACTACAATATTTTAACATTTTCTTTGACTAAAGTCTGTAAAATTTATTTTGTAAGCATGTTTTGGTAATAACACGTAAAATCACATATTAAACAACACAAATCACATGTTTTGGTGATAATTTACCATTATTCTTAATTCTTTCCAAAAGCACACAACACACGCGTCTTATCTCGTTCTCATATTAAACAACACACAATTACATGCCAGAAGTCTACTTAATAACATGCTGTAAAAATATACACCGGTAAAAAGCAATATCAAGCATAGAAACTTAATAATAAATTAGAAGTCAACTTGAAAACTCTTATTCAGTGAGCTTACAAGAAAGAAATACATGCCATATCAAAATCTCATACACATACACATGCATATAAATATAATATAAAGTTAGTATTCTATTATGCAAAACATAAACACCAACTTCCTTCTAATTTTGCTTTTTCAGAATGTATGTTGGTAAACCCATATATTTATTGGCACTCTAATTTAAAAGAAAATTATATAAAATAATTTTATTATTAATGTAGTTATAAGAGAGAAACAAAAATATATTTTAGACAAAATTTACTTAAAAAGGAGTGGTAATAGATATTAAAGTGTAGCAATATACATGTAACATGTTTTTTTTTTCTTAATAAAGTAAAGGATATATGATTACAAGAAGTAAGAGGAAAATTACGAAGCACATTAACAAAATAAAGGCATTCAAACAAAACTAACGCACCTCACTCTTATCAAATCAATTTCGTGTGACCGCTTGCATTGTATGCAGACAAATCGGAGTATTAGAAACACAACAAGAATTATATAAATAATGAAAAAATTAATAAATTAAAATTAAGAGTAGTAAATTACAAAAATTCATTTTCACCAAGCATCTAATCAACTTAAAAATATATATATTTCAACTTAATATATAATCTCATAACTGTATACGTTGTTTAATTTTTTAACTAAATTAAATAATTATTAAAAAAATGACTAAAAGATGAGAAGGCATTAGCGGTCAATATGAGTTATAATAATGCACCGTCTATCCCACATAATTTTTTAACTCGACTACACAGCAAAGTCACAATAATTAATCTCAACTTTTGATTAAATTATTATAATATCTAACTGCAGAAACATTCTCCCTCATTGCTAAACTAATTAATGGGTAACTCGTGTTCGAGGCTGCCCTTTATTTGTATATTTAAAATATTATATGGAAGATAAGAGCAAAGCATTGAATCAATAAGACTTAGAAATGGTGGTTCCAGTGACAGCTATAATTACAAAAGTGTCCCTGTGATGGGCAGATATAAGAGCAATACTGTTTATGGTGCAGCCATTGCCAATCTGAAACTGAGAACAGTGCAGATCTATTTTCCTCTTCAGCAGATATATAGTAGTTCTCAATCATTTTAAGCATGATGGAAAACATTCCATTTGCTGTTGTGTCTAATCTCATTCACAGGTTCGTTTTTGCATTAAACAATGACTATCGATTCTTTTTATTCTTGCATAATATGCTTAGCTTGCAGTTTAGTTTTCTTTTTTCTTTTTTCTCTCTATTTTCTTAGTTCGTCTTTTGACTTTCATATTGAACAATATCTCTTTTACTGTTGTTCAATAATTTTGTAAAATAGTTTTTTTTTTCATTTTTTTAACATAATTTTTTATATTTTTCTTTTACGCATAATAAAGTTTGTTTGATGGTGTTTTTCAGTGTTTACATTTTTAACTTCTGAGACAACGCAAACGATTTATGTTTAACAAATATTTTGAAAATCATTAATTAAAATATGTGCTTAATAAATATAATTTAATTATGTTAAATATTAAATCCAAATAATCCGGCACATATTATCGATAACCTAATAGAATATATAATTTTTATGTCTAACAATTTAATATATTGTGTCATGATAAAAATTTTAAAATTTACTTTAAAATTAATTAAATTTAAACAATAATATTTAAACTTAATGAAAAGATAAATATAACAAAATTAATATAAAAGAAGCTAAACAAGTAAATCTAAAAAAAAAATCTTAAGTACTCTTTTATTCGAGAACAAAGATATGTGCACACAAGAGAATTCATATGATACAGAGTTTTCAATAAATTACTTTCTATGGTAATTTTTATGAGATATAAATAATTCATTCATCAACATTAACAAAAATTAATTATGTGTTATAAATTAATGTTATGTTGAAAAAATGTTCATAGAATTATATACTGCGTTCCATTAGTGGCTTACATTAATAATAACATTTCAATAAAATATCTTAAACAAGGAGATTTTGGAGTGACAGTTTATATTTTTCTCTCTTGTACTAAAATTATAAACAATAAATATCTATTTTTAAATGTGTTAACGAGATTTGTACTAACAAAATACTCATGTATAACTGAGCCTGCCATGAATAAATCATGATTCAATCTATTGAATTTGCAGATTATTATTACATGTTTTCCCTTTTCCTCGATATTTATGCCAATATTGTTACACATTGCTCAAATTATGATTTTACGTCGTCTTTCATAATCATTTCAACGATGTCTGAGTCAATTCCATTTGCTGTTACTTCAAATCTCAGGTTGGCTTCCGCAGATTTTCTTGAATTTGGAAAGCAATATGGTGTGACAGAAGAGTTGGAAGAGCTTAAGAACACTGTTGAATCCATCAATGATAAGCTCCTTGATGCCGAAGACAAACAAGATCAAGACGGTGGTGTGCGAGTTTGGATCAGAAGGTTCAAAAAAGTACTTCATCATGCAGATGACTTCTTAGATGACCTTGCTATCCAATTCAGGAGAGACAAATTGGGTGCAGCAGAAGGAAAAGAAGTAAAGAAGGTACTTCTTTCCATTTCATTTTCAAAACAAATTCCTTTATACATTGAAATGCCTGACAAAATTAAAGAAATACGAGAAAGTTTTAATAGTGTGGTAAAAGAAATGAAGGATTTGAATTTAAGCCCAAGATCAGGGGTGGTTGAACAGAGGGAAACATGCACTTTTGTATCAGAATAGATATCATTGGAAGAGATGATAGTAAAAAGGAGATTATTAGTCTGTTGAGACAACCTCATGAAAAGCAAACAGTTTCTGTGATTGCTATTGTTGGGATTGGTGGTTTAGGGAAGACAACTCTTGCTCAATTGGTGTACAATGACTTGGAAGTGCAGAATTATTTTGAAAAGCAAATGTGGGTGTGTGTCTCTGGTAACTTTGATTTAAAAACTATTGTGAAAAGTATATTAGAATCTTTGACTGGCGACCAAATTGAAGACAGCTTATCATTAGACAACTTGCAAAAAAGGCTTCGTAAAAATTTAAGTGGTAAAAAATATTTGTTGGTCCTGGACGACATTTGGAATGGAATTGCAACAAATGGGCTGAATTGAGAAAGTACTTGATGTGTGGCTCTCAAAATAGCAAGATTCTAGTGACAACTCGAAATGAAAATGTAGCAAATGCAATGATTGCTATCACTTCCTATCCTTTGAAATGTTTGACCGATGAAGAATCTTGGAGTTTGTTGAAGAACATTGCATTTGAAGATGATTCCAAAGGAGTGAATCAAAACATAGAATCAATGGGGAAAGTATTGAGCTCAAATGCGGAATAACTTGGACGTGTAAATTAAAATTCTGACGTAAACTGGTGAGCAATAATTCAGACCTAATAAATAGATCTAGCAGCGCAGCGGTGTAACTTGTAAAGTGTGCACTGAAATACTTCCCAGGAAAGAGAGGTGGATCACAACGGATCACTTAAATACCAAGTCTTTCCTTAGCCAGAACCTTTCCAGTTACAACACTAATACAAATACACACTTCTCCAGCAATCCGACAATCAGCCACGGAAGGATAACGAAAAATAATTCTTTTCTGATGTGGAAGATCAGACTAAACTGCAACCACAGAGCATACTAAGAATTATTCTAACTGAATAAAATAAGCAGATAAAGAACACCAATATTTAACGTGGAAAACCTCCAATATGGAAGGAAAAACCACGGGACAAACTCCGAAAAATATTCCACTATATCTCGGGATATTTACAATATCCTTTCAACACTCTATCACACAAGAGATGTAAAATATAGTGTACCCAGTGAGACCCACTCCTATTCAAATATTACAAATTTTGTAATACCAAGAAGAAATAGAGATGATACCCACCCCAGTGTATTTTTCTCACACTCTTAGGATTTACTCAACACTCTATTTTTCTCTCACAAACACTCACAATGCTTGATGAAATCTTGTGTGTGTTGCTGCTTGTGCTGCCCATATCGATTTCATTCATGGCTATTTATAGCCAAATGAGTTTACTGTTAACAAATAAAATATTATTTGTTTAGGGAGAGGGTCAAAAAAGGACGGCACCGAATGTATATGTGCTGGACCTCACAATTCTCCCCCTCCAGCACAAAGGTGCATTCTTGGAATCTTCACATGCGATCCATGCCAATCAGCTTGGCACACTGTTTATGTTTTTCTCGTGCAACAACTTTCGTCATCATATCAGCAGGATTTTTATCCGTGTGAATCTTATCTAGTTTGAACTCTTGTTCTTCCACTGCCTGACGCAGCCAATGATATCTGACATCAATGTGCTTCGTACGAGAGTGATACATCGCATTCTTACTTAAATCCAATGCGCTTTGGCTATCACAATGGATAACGTACCTTTTCTGCTCAATTCCCAGTTGTTGAAGAAACCTCTTCAACCAAAGCATTTCCTTTCCTGCTTCAATCATGGCAACATACTCAGCTTCAGTAGTTGACAAGGCCACACATTTCTGCAATTTGGATTGCCAAGATATAGCTCCCTCTGCAAAGGTAAACACAAGTCCTGAAGTAGATTTTCTACTATCCAGGTCACCTGCCATATCTGCATCTGTGTATCCTTCAAGAACTGGATTAGGTATTCCAAAGCTCAAGCACATATTAGAACTACCTTTCAGATATCTCAAGATCCACTTCACTGCTTCCCAATGCTCTTTTCCAGGATTGGAAAGATACCTGCTAACAACTCCGACCGCATGAGCTATATCCGGCCTCGTACAAACCATGACATACATCAAACTCCCGACTGCTGAGGAGTATGGAATACCCGCCATAGCTTCTTTTTCTTCTTGACTTGTGGGACAACTTCTTTTGCTGAGTTTGAAGTGATTGGCCAACGGTGTACTAACTGGTTTAGCCGTCTTCATGTTGAATCTGT
Organism: Abrus pulchellus subsp. cantoniensis; assembly: GCA_024086825.1. NCBI lineage: Eukaryota > Viridiplantae > Streptophyta > Magnoliopsida > Fabales > Fabaceae > Abrus > Abrus pulchellus. The sequence continues at coordinate 23,657,709 of CM044056.1, forward strand.
CCAGAATCCGATTCACATACCGTTCCTGCGATAACCACAACCTCCTGGATTTTCGGTCTCGCATGATCTGCATGCCCAAAATCTGTTTTGCAGGGCCCAGATCTTTCATATCAAAAAACTTTGACAATTCTTTCTTCAAATCACCAATCAGCTTCACATCCTGTCCCACTATCAACATATCATCTACATACAACAGAAGGATAATGAATTTATCACCTAGACATGTCTTGACAAATACACAATGATCTCGCATCGTCTTGGCATATCCATGACTCGTCATGAACGAGTCAAATTTCTTATACCACTTGTCTTGGAGCCTGTTTCAATCCATACAAGCTCTTCTTCAATCTGCAAACCATGTGCTCCTTTCCAATCTCCTCAAAACCTTCTGGTTGCTCCATGTAGATTTCCTCATCAAGATCTCCATGAAGAAACGCAGTCTTCACATCTAGCTGTTCAAGCTCCAGATCCAAGCTAGCCACCAATCCGAGTATAACTCGAATAGAGCTCATGTTCACAACTGGAGAGAAAATTTCATCAAAATCTATTCCTCGCTTTTGTCCAAAACCTTTTACAACTAAGCGAGCCTTGTACTTCAACAGCTTGTCACCATCTTTCTTAAGCTTGAACACCCACTTATTTTTCAAGGCTTTTCTGCCTTTTGGGAGCTTGACCAACTCATAAGTATCATTCTTCACCAAAGAATCCATTTCTTCTTGCATGGCTTTCATCCACTGGGATTTATCCTTATGAGTCTGAACTTCATCAAAGTTTTCTGGCTCCCCCTCTTCAGTGATGGTAATATACGTCGAACTAGGGTACTTTGTAGATGGCTGGTGTGGTCTTCTTGATTTTCGAGGCTGAGGTGGAGCTTCTGGGTTTTCTTGCTCAACACCTTCATCATCACCATCTTCTGTTGCTGGCTCATTATCAACCCTAAGTTCTTCATCACACTCTCCCCCTACTGTGGCATTTTTAGGAGGAACAACTGGTTGTAAGATCAACCTTACCACCTGGTTCTTTGATTTTTGGTGAAGCAGAATCCGACATAGTTTCTTGCTCATGGAACACTACATCTCTGCTTCTAATAACTTTCTTATTTTCTGGATCCCATAACCTGTAGCCAAATTCCTCATCTCCATAGCCCAGAAATATGCAAGGAATGGCTCTATCATCAAGTTTTTGTCTCTGTTCCTTATTCACATGAGCAAAAGCTTTGCATCCAAACACTTTCAAATGAGAGTATTTAACATCATGTCTGGACCATACTCTCTCAGGGATATCAAAGCCCAAAGGAACAGATGGAGATCGATTAATCAGGTAGCTTGCCGTTAGAACAGCTTTACCCAGAATGGCTTAGGCAGTTTTGCCATTCTTAACATGCATCTTACTTTCTCCATAATGGTTCTGTTGATTCGTTCGGCCACACCATTATGTTGTGGGGTTCCAGGTACCGTCTTCTCATGCCTGATGCCATGCTCAGCACAATAATTCTTGAATTCATGGGAAGTATATTCACCCCCATTATCCGTGCGAAGACACTTCAAAGGTTTACCAGCCTGTCTCTCCACCATTGCATGAAACCTTTTAAAGCATTGAAAAACCTGGTCCTTCGTTCTTAAGAAATACACCCACAATTTTCGTGAAGCATCATCAATAAACGTCACGTAATATCTGCTACCACCAAGACTCTCCACTTCCATGGGTCCACATACATCAGAATGAACCATCTCCAAAATATTCTCTTTCAGCTTTGACGTTTTGCTGAAAGACACTCTATGATGCTTGCCGAATAAACAGTGATCACAAGGATTCAACTTTGTATTTTTGGCAAACGGGATAAGGGACTTTCTTGCCAAAATCTGCAATCCTTTTTCACTTATATGAGCCAATCTTTTGTGCCACAAATTTGGCGAAGCATCATCCTCGACTGCATTCAATCCGCCCTTGATCAGCTTTACTTGAGTTTTATACAACGTTGAATTTACTGTGCCTCTAGCAACCAACAACGATCCTTTGGTAAGCCTCCACTTGCCGTTACCAAAATGGTTGTCGTAATCAGCTAGATCCAAAGCATGCACAGAGATCAAATTCAGACGTAGATCTGCAACATGACGCACATCTATTAGTGTTATTGTGCATCTGTATTGGTTTGAATGCACACATCACCAATTCCCACAATATCTGCGATATCGCTATTGCCCATCTTTACTTTACCAAAGTCTCTGCTTTGTACACGATAAAGAATTCCTTGTGAGAAGTTGCATGATAAGATGCTGCTGAGTCAATGACCCATTCATCACATGAGTCTGTAACTTGACACTCTTCTTCTTCTTCAACAGAGAGTACTACCACATCCCCAGTTGTCACAGAGGATGTAGTATTTTCATCGTCATCCGATCTAGAGTTTCGTCGGTCTTTCTTCTCTCTGTTCTTCCAGGCTTTACAGTTTCTTTTTATGTGCCCTTCTTCACCGCAGTGGTAACACTTGAATTTTCTTCTGGTCTGAGACTGTGACTTATCTCTGGATTTGTTACTTCGTCCTCTGCTCTTACTTCTCCCCCTGTTCTCTGTGACAAGGGCATGGGAACTGCTTGCCCCAGAGTCTTTTCTCCTTGTTTCTTCATTAAACATGCTGTCTTTGACTTGAGACAAAGTCAGTTTTCCTTCAGGAGCAGAGTTGCTTAATGACACCACCAGAGTCTCCCAGCTGTCTGGTAAAGAACTCAAAAGTAACAGCGCCTGCAATTCTTCATCAAGTTTTATCTCCATGGTAACTAGCTGGTTTACCATGTGTTGGAAATCATTCAAGTGTTCTGCAACTGATCTTCCATCCTGATATTTTAAATTCACCAGCTTCCGAATAACAAAAGCTTTGTTTTGTGCAGTCTTCCTCTGATACATTTGTTCAATTTTGTTCCACAGAGTCTGGGCATTCGTCTCTGTGGCAACATGGTGGAATATGCTGATATCCACCCACTGCCTAATTAAACTGACGGCCTTCCGGTGTATCTTTTTCCAATCCTCATCCTTCACGTCTTCTGGCTTTTGATCTCCCTTTTCCACAGGATCATACAGGTCCTTGTAGAAAAGTATGTCCTCCATTTTCGGCTTCCAAATAGAGTAGTTTGTTGCTGTTAGCTTCACCATGGTACCTACGTTCTCCTCCATTTAATTTACACTCGGTGATACAGAGCCCAACCAGGCTCTGATACCACTTGTTGAGCTCAAATGCGGAATAACTTGGACGTGTAAATTAAAATTCTGACGTAAACTGGTGAGCAATAATTCAGACCTAATAAATAGATCTAGCAGCGCAGCGGTGTAACTTGTAAAGTGTGCACTGAAATACTTCCCAGGAAAGAGAGGTGGATCACAACGGATCACTTAAATACCAAGTCTTTCCTTAGCCAGAACCTTTCCAGTTACAACACTAATACAAATACACACTTCTCCAGCAATCCGACAATCAGCCACGGAAGGATAACGAAAATAATTCTTTTCTGATGTGGAAGATCAGACTAAACTGCAACCACAGAGCATACTAAGAATTATTCTAACTGAATAAAATAAGCAGATAAAGAACACCAATATTTAACGTGGAAAACCTCCAATATGGAAGGAAAAACCACGGGACAAACTCCGAAAAATATTCCACTATATCTCGGGATATTTACAATATCCTTTCAACACTCTATCACACAAGAGATGTAAAATATAGTGTACCCAGTGAGACCCACTCCTATTCAAATATTACAAATTTTGTAATACCAAGAAGAAATAGAGATGATACCCACCCCAGTGTATTTTTCTCACACTCTTAGGATTTACTCAACACTCTATTTTTCTCTCACAAACACTCACAATGCTTGATGAAATCTTGTGTGTGTTGCTGCTTGTGCTGCCCATATCGATTTCATTCATGGCTATTTATAGCCAAATGAGTTTACTGTTAACAAATAAAATATTATTTGTTTAGGGAGAGGGTCAAAAAAGGACGGCACCGAATGTATATGTGCTGGACCTCACAGAAAGAAATAGCCAAAAAATGCAAAGGGGTTCCACTGGCAGTTAAAACATTGTGAGGCGTGCTACAAGGACAAAATGAAGAAAGTGAATGGGAAGATGTTTTATGCGGTGACTTCTGGAAACTATGTGAAGAGCAGGATAGTATCATGCCAATTTTAAAACTCAGTTACCAAAACTTGTCCCCAGAAATGAGACAATGTTTTGCTTACTGCTCTTTATATCCCAAGGATCGGGTAATTTTCAGGAATGAGCTGATTCAGTTGTGGATGGCACAAGGTTACCTTCAATGTTCAACTGAAAAACAATGCATGGAAGATATTGGAAACCAATTTGTGAAGATGTTTTTGATGAACTCATTTTTTCAAGATGCGGAAAGTGAATACGGTGAGATCATTAGTTTCAAAATGCACGATTTAATGCATGATCTTGCAATGCTTGTTGCTGGCAATGATTATTGTTACTTGGACAGTAAGGCAAACAAACTTGCAGGCAGACCCATGCACGTATCATTGGAATATGGGTCCATTCATTTATTGGACTTGTTAGACAAAAGCAGACTGCGAACTTTGATTTTTGTGGCCTTACAAGGAAGACATTAAGGGGGAACTACCTGTTGGAAATTTCAAATACTTACGTGTTTTGAAGATGCCGTGCTCTTCCATATTCAAGTTCTCTGTTTCAACTGAAAAATTGGAGCATTTAAGATATCTTGATTTGTCTCACAGCCTGAGGCTTCCCAAATCTATAAGCAATCTTGTTTTCTTACAAACATTAAAATTGGAGGAGTGTGATGAAGAATCATTTTCAGAAGTGGTCACTAAATTAGTAAATTTGAGGTGCCTTGATATTTCTTACCCCTGGGATGGGATGGCAGTTGGGTTGGGAAAATTGTGCTCGTTGCTATTCTTATCAACCTTTGTTGTGGAAGACAGCCAATAAATAAAATGTGGCACACTAAATGAACTGAAGGACTCAAACCTAATAAGAGGCAAATTAAAAATTAAGCATCTTAATCGTGTGAGAGACGTGGCTCTGGAATCAAAGGATGTAAATTTAAAAGAAAAAAAATTCCTCCAATCCTTGACTCTGGATTGGTCGGATGGAGGCATCCGTAACAGTGACAGTGTGCAATTATTGGAAAACCTTCAGCCCCATCATAATCTTAAGCAATTGGAGGTCAATCATTATCCAGGCATGCTTTTCCCAAATTGGCTTTCTCTCCTCACAAATGTTGTTGACATCACTCTCTTTAGGTTCGATAATTGTCACTGTCTCCCACCGTTGGAACGTCTCCCTTACCTGAAGTCACTTAAGATAGACTCTTCTTTTAGATTGGAATACATATATCTCTACGAAGATGGTTTTGCAGTAACCTTCTTCCCCTCTTTGGAGAGCCTCAGATTATCTTGTTGTCCCAAGCTCATGGGATGGCGGAGGCTGGGAGATGATTCTCATAATCTCTCATTTCCTCATCTTTCTCAACTGGAAGTCTATGACTGTCCAAAGTTGACTTGCATGCCTACTTTTCCAAACCTTAAGTATTTAGAATGGTGTCATAACAATGAGGAGCCATTAATAGGAACACTAAACACAACAGCGTCAACATATTCAGCTGACTCATCTTACTCCGCTGCTCCTCTTTCCATGCTCAGAGAACTGGAGATCTCTGATCCTATTAATTTACCAAAGGGTTGGATGCAAAATCTGACTTCTCTCGAATCTCTTCAAATTCAATGGCATGAAAATGAAATTGAGGAATTTGAAACTAGGTTTAAGGACGACACCAACTGCCTTCCTTCTCTGCGACAAATCACCATACTTGGTTGTGAAAACCTAGAGGCTTTGCCAGATTGGATTTGTAACCTCTCATCGCTTCAGCGTATCTTGATCTTGAATTGCCCAAAATTGGCATCGCTACCCGAAAGAATGAGTCGTCTTACCAACTTAACAATCTTTGAGGTCAAGCATTGTTCCCTCTTACTTAAAGAATGCTGAACAGAGACAAGTCATGTTAGGCGCCAAATCGCACACATCCCACAAATTATCCTTCGTGGTCAGTGATGATAAAGTACGTGCCCTTTTCTATTAAAAAAAAAAGTTTGTTTTTTTCAGTGTAAACATGGAGTAACTCAACAATTATTGCGACTATTTGTTTTGCTAATAAAATACTTTTAACTAGTTCTTGGGTTAGTTTTCATGTGTTAAAGGGAAATTTTTATTACTTTGTAAATTGATATCTTGTTTACGTGATAATTGATATTTCATGACAACAATTTTTTTTCTTTATTGCTTTTGTTGCAGTAAGTTGTCAAAAAATAATGTAATGATTTAGTTGGTTAGAGATCAAGCAAGAAGAGATACTTGAGCTGATAAAACAACTTCGTTGAATTATGCTATGTGAGTGCATTTATTGGGAGTAGTTATGGCATTATCTTGACCATCATGATGGGGCAAAATCTTCCTAAAGGAAGCTATAAGAATCTAATTCCTTTCTTAAAATGGACTTAGGTGCTTGTGCAATATTGTGTGAGAATAGTATTTAATTTCTTTTGCACAATAGTAACATTTGTTTAATCAGTTATTACTTTAATCCATAAGTTCAATATGTATGTGCAACGGTGTCTAACATTCACCTAAGGAATTGATGTTCTTACCACAAGAAGTCTATTACTATTCTTCATAGGTTTTTAATGTTTGAGCTTGTTATTCTCTTTGGGATTCCTTTTTACTTTTTTTACAATTTTTAGTTAGTCTTCTATTCTTCTCCATATGAGAACAGATTTAGTGTTTTCATCATTAACTTGTTTGCTATATGATACACAAATGATCATTTAATGTGATTAAGTACCACTTGTATATGATAACAATTGGTAATAATCATAGGACATTGTTCTCCAACTATACTTATGTTGAAATCTAATTAAAATGTTTCATGTTCTAAGTCATTTATTATTATCTATATATTTTTTATTTACAATAACTATTTTGACTTGAAAGCAAATGATATTTACTTAATTCTCTTCCATTTAAATTTCTTATCAAATAATCAATTGGTACACCATCTCTTATTGATACTTGAAAAATACATGAGCTTAATTTAAAATATAATATTTAGAGATTAATCAAGAAGGAGGCGAATTAACAATTATTTTATTAATTTTATATTATTTTTAATTATTAAATTAATTACCTTTATATTAAACTCACTAATGAAAATATGTTTATGGACTTTTCATAAGCTCCAAAGGGAGGTGTTTAAATTGTTTATCGTAATCAAATGAAAAATTCCATGTTACTAGTAAAGAAAACAATCTTGGTAGGGAGGATACTATGGGTATTAGATTCATTAACTTTCGATTTAAGAAATTAGTTTTACTTAATTGTTGAAAATTTTTTTTTCTTACCTTTTATTCAAAGTATAACTATTATTTTCAATATTTCAATGATCAAATACATCTATTAGAATGCTACTTGGCACTGATCCTTTTTTGCTCAAACGAGAATCCCTAGCATAAGTGAGAATGCTTAAAGCATATTTTGATCTCTGCTTAGTTTTTGTTCAAGCAAAAACTTCTCATTTAAGTTAAAATGCCTTCCTAGCTTGAATGAGAATTCATTTACTCCACTTTTTAAGAAAGAAGAATTAAAAAGAAAGGAAGATCAGAGGAGCGAGAAAGCAACTTAGCAAGAGAAAGGCTAAGGAATTTATTTGAGAAGACTAGGGAACCTCTCTTTATCCCCTTTTCCTTTCTTTTTCTTGGTTTAATTGATGTCATGAGCGGGTAAACACCTTTTGGGATTATATGTAATCTTCTTCTCTAAAATAATTTATATATAGTGTAACACTCTACTTTATAAACCCTCAATTAGAGAATTAGTGATTTTATATATATATATATATATATACTACTAATAATCTTTCCTTCATATGTAATAACAATGTATTAAAACATTAATTGCAAAAATAAACTTTAACAAGCAAATTTTAATAACACATTTCAGAATTTCGTCACTACATAAAGTACTTAAGGTAAACTTTCATAAATATTTAGATATCCTTTTACAGTAATACAAAAGGCAAAATGGTTAGTAAGTTCCCTGCATTATATAACACTATTTATTGGGAAACTCAATTACCATTTCCCTATCAACATAATTACATTCATATAAAACATTAGTTACAATTCTTCAAAATAATAAAAGCAACACTGGAGATGACTTCCTACAGAGCAGTATAACTAATCAAAGAGAGTGGCTTCTACCCAGTACCATGAAGATTTATGTACAACAAAATAATACCTACGACTAACCTTTGCCACTATACAAAAAAAATAAAGTAGTATCAGTCCTACTCCGAATCCATATCTTCAGACTCATCGGTGATCAAAGGATCATAATCCTCTGGAATATCAATATCCATTTCCTCCTCTTCAACTGGAGGGGGAATTGGTGGTGGTATGGGCTGAAAAGGATTATTATTATATAAGTCAAGGGTTAGTCTAGTCCTTATGGTAATAGGGACACCACCTTCGAGTCCTGCCGCTCTCCTCAAAAATATAGTAAGTATGCCTACAAAAGTATGGGTGTGTCTATCCCAATCGTGCTGCCATCGCTATGGCTCCGGGCTAATGAGCCTGATCGTCATATTCATTTGGTGTGGAATCTGGGCCATCTCTTTCTGCTACAGGTGGTAACCGATCAAGTCCAATGAATACCACAGGTACAGAAAAAATAAAGAAAATAGAAACAACGATAGGGTGAGCCACAGTTCATACATCACGTTAAAATCAAACATCATAAACATTCACAGATCAATCAAATTCCAAATGAATGATGATAATGGTGCATGATCCTAGTTTGTTTTTCTAAAATGTCCATGCATGCGGGCCCGAATCGTTTCTTAAATCAGTGTTGGGGTAGCCAGGAGTTGACACTACTAGGTATGGAAATTCATCTACGGAATTGTTGAGATCCATACTCAAATATGAACCTAGTAGCTCACTGACCATGATATACGGTAAGAGCACAGTCAGGTACATGAGAGTTTGTACAGTAGGATTCCCGATAACAGGTAGCGAGCCTGAGCCTTTTAGGGCTTCCAACCACTACCCTTCCTATCCCCAAGTCCTCCCTCAGGGCCCCCCATCGTATTCCCAAAGTCCATAGTCTCTGATTCCCCATTTTGCACAAAATACCATTTTCGAATGAGTAATGTATGTGTTCCTAAGTGGTTTTTTTTTTCTTAGAAAAGTCCTATATTTGTAAATTCTTAAATTTGTTTGAGAATGCTTAAAAAAAATAAATTTATAAGTCTGAATATTTTTCAAAATTTTGACAGAGTTTCCCCTGTAATATGAATTTTTCAAAATTTTTCAAATATCTGTTGCAATCAGAAAACTTCCCAATACAGTTTATAAGAGTTTTCAATCCATCATTCTATCATTTCAATTTGTTTTCATTAAACTTTGCCATGAAAAACCACCATGCACATAAATGCTCACTCAAAGACGACTCATATCATATAACACAATTTATGTCTTAATGAAGTATCAAACATATATTTCCATCACCAAACACATAAGCAAACCATTATCAAAATTAAACATATAAGGAAATCACCATCATTAATCATAATAAAATTTTGACAATTTCAACAAATAAGGTTAAATAAGTTTATGATGTAATCCTTACTACATAGCCCACCCCTTACCTGTTACGTCCACGTTTGTTCTCTCTAACGCTTGAAGTTGATCTCCGACGAAATCTATACACGTAATAAAACGCTAGTTAGAACCTTATAGTTTTCTGATTTTATCTCGTGGGAATTTAAACTCACTTTGTTTTGTTAATCCATTTTATTTTATTTTTTTTGTAATATGTTAAGCTCACATTTACCCCACACTTAACTTAAAAAAATCATCCTAGTTAGTACACACTTAGAGTAGGAAGAATCCTAATGGCAAGCATGAACAAGGTTCAGTACTTTGGAATTTTCTAGAGTTATATAGACTGTTTTGGCATGAGGTCAAAGCCCAAATTTCAATAACGTAATTATCTACAATATTGATGTAGAGGTCAAAGTCTAATTCGAAATAGATTGCGCAATAAAGTTGATCAAAGTCATGACACAGAAATTTTCGAACAGATTGCACAAGGTTTAGTGTTTTTACCATAACTCAAGATATACTTAATATTTTAATATGAAACCAGTTACTAAATTTCAAGGTTTGTTTATCTACAAATTTTATGAAGGAATTAATTTCAAATACCCTATAGAATAGTGCCAGTTTTCACGTTAAAGTGGCTGTTTCTGACAGGGATCAATTACACTAACACTCTGAACATACCTTAGTAATCTGGCCATATCTCACACTACTCATAAGATATTGACATGAAACTAATTTCTAAATTTCAAGCATACAATTTCCTACAACTTTTATGATGGATTCGAGTCCTAATTTTACACTCATAAGTCTCAGTAAATCAAAATCCGTGGCTGTTAGAACAGGGCAACCTCCTAAGGTGACAGCTAGAACACCTGTTAGTAAAATGGACATAACTTGAGTTACAATTATTTGTTTGAGGTGAAACCAGTGGCTAAATTTCAAGTATTAGAAGGGCTACAACTTTCATGAAGACATAAACGCCTAATTCAGTCCATAAAAATCCCAGAATTTAGTGAACAGTGACCTGCGAATTTGGGTTCTTAGGTTTTTAGCTCAACCACTTCTAATCCTCCATTTCAAGCATGATTCTAGTATCCTAGATGTAAAACCACAACAATAAAAGCAAGATAACACCCTTCCCATTCCTATTCAAGCTCATCCAAGTAAGAAGAGAAAATTAAATAACACCATTTTAAAAAAATAAAACCATACAAGTGTAGAGGAGGAATGTAGAAATCAAGCTTGAAGGTGGGTGTATTTGAGAGAGAAATGTAGAAAATTTTACAGAAACTTGTAGAAGAAGATGCATTCTCTCTCAATCACTTTTTAAAAGTAAAAAAATTTAATTACTTTATCTTTTTTTCTTCACTTAAAAATTTCACTTTTGCAAATGTATATATCTTTTTCAGTTTAACAGTTAGAGAAAATTAAAAAAATAGTAAAATATTTAGAATAATACTGGGATAGTCACTAAAATTTTAATTCACTCAAATTGCTCTCGGATCAGTTCTTTTCTTGTCTGCTTATTAGACGTACTGAAAAATAAAATTTTAAAATTTATCAAATTTCATTGTAAAAATTTACTTTCCAGGATCTTTCTAATATTATTAGGCTCTCATAAAATTTTTAAAATTTTACGGCTTTGTTTGCTATAAAATTAGATTCAGTTTGAAAATTTATTTATTTTTGCTAAGATTCTCGCAAAATAGGCCAATTTTAAGTATTTCTTAAAAATTCCAGAAAAATTTTAGAAAATCACAAATTATCTAATAAATATAAAACTCTAAAGTCACATTAAATAATTCTTAATAATTTAATTTTTTTTAAAATTTTGACAAAGGTTCTGTCAAAATTCAACAGACTACGGGTTCTGAGAATTGGGATGTTACATATAGTTATCCATTTGTATAGATGTTGGTGATTTCATTTTGTTCTTAATGCTTGATTTTTAGCTTATCATGAAATGCTAAATTTTCTTAAAGAAATTGTGAGAAAAGTGAATTGGGCTCATGACTGAAGTTTAATGATAGGTCTAACAACTAAAACTGACAAAAATTATTTCCAATTGATAAAATTATATTAGCTGCAACTTATAGCTAAGGTGATAGACAGAATATTTAAATACAATAAGCAACTAAAACAACAATGGCAAGACATGCTTCAGCACTTATATTTTTGTTTGACATTTTAGTTACCATTAAAAATTAGTTTGAGGCAGAGCTCTTACAGTGTGTGTACAAACACCCAATATCATACATTAACTTTGTCATACAAACACACACTATAATATTATCTTTATCTCATCATTTTCAAACACTCAGAAAAAGAGAAAAAAGATACTGGAACATAAAGAATCAAGCTTGAGTTTTTTTTTTTTTTTCCCCAAATGTGTTGATACTTGTTGTGTGTAAGAATCTAAATCCAAATCAAAATCAACAATGGTGAAATAAAATATCATTCACCTTCATTCTATTACATTTTACCAATCAAACATAGCCATAAGATATCTATGGGTCTTGATTTTAAATAATTTTTATTAGAGTAAAAAAGTTCACATTTTTATTTTAGAAAAAAATCTAGAACCAATTATGGTTAACCATTTCTCAGTAATAATAAAATCATGTAATAAACAATTCAAAATACTATACTTTATGGATTCACATCTATAGTTTGATAGACCATCTCTTAATTTGGATCATTTCATGTCATGATTACCAAATCCTTTTTATCATCTTGAATAGTTAACTATATATTATGGTATTAATGATCAAGTTATGACAGATCTTACAGTTTCAATGAATGGTGATCTTAGTGACATTTTAACCATATGGTTATTGACCTCACACATAATTTTGGACGAGAGTAATAGTATTTTGACTTTTACTTGAGTAAGAAATTCAAAATCAATTAATGGTTTTAACTAGTAAAAAATAACCACATAAAAAGATTTAGTTAACCACTACGTAATGAAATACTAAATACATTCACATTTATAATTTGATATAGAATAGTGACTACGTCCTAATTCAAATCCCCTTCCAAGCCTGTCATCATCAGAGAAAGTGTTGACTACAACATTTGAGAGAGCAGAATGGAGATGAGAGACTATATTCTTTCGAGTGTCCTCTCCACGAAACCTTAGGAATATATCCAATGACGATCGGAGTATGACGAAGAAGACATTGATTGAAACGAACTGAGTTCAACGAGCTAGACACAAGACTAGGGAATGATGATTCAGACTCTCTTATTGGTAAGTATAGTCTTTGTATATACCGCATGTTCACTGTTGATTGATCCCATCAGGTTGTTCATATATTCTTTCATTTCTTTGTTCATGTTGAATCTTTATTGCATATGCTTCTAAATTAATCTTCTACATATTCTTAAAAATAAAATTTACTTTCTTTTGGATAAAATTTTAATTTATTTAAATTAATTATATCAACATTTTATAGTTTCAAATATTTTAAGATATTATATTTTAATTTATAAAGACCATTAAAAACATTAATTCTTTATTAGTCTACCCTGTATATTAAATGGAAGTATTTTCTAGGAGAATCTCAAACAAAAATATTTTAGGGGTGCTTGTTACGGTGCCCTGAGATTGAAGGAGCATTAGATGCCCCTCTTGAATGGATTAATAAAATTTATTTAATTAATTTAATAAATTTAATGTGTATTTTTTATTTAAAAAGAGTGATAAAAAAGTTTTAAATTAGTCATGCCTTGAGAACAAGTTAGTTGACACATCGGTAAAACATTGACAATAACGAATAAAGAGAACAAATGGTGACTCAGGCCTGAATTTGTTGGCAAGTTCTATGCTATTGAATGACTAGATAGTGTTGATGAGGGGTGGCTCATACAATTCTCAACAAACGAAAAATCTTGACAGATTTACCATGCGTTCAGTGAGGTGGTTCTGATTTCAAGGTCAATGGTAAGGGTCATATAGTTGGGTTTTGTAAGGTGACAACTGTTTTCAATACGTTGGAAAGTAATGATAATGGATTAATGATGATTAGTTGTAACATCCCAAGTGCTGACGAGGGTGGGGAGTGATTGTCAGTGCAACAAAACACGAACAAAGAATAACCTCTGGCAAGCTTTCAGCAGCGGATGAGACACATGAATGAATTAAATATACATTAAAATGAGAGCGATAAAAAGATTGTATAGATATGAAACTATATAATTGATGATAATTTAAAAAAAATTGATTAATATTACCTTTACTAACATTAATTTATCATTTAAGAACTCTAATGTTCTTAGTACGGGATTCTAACATAATTGTTTACAGTGAAAAATATCAATTGTAAATAAATAAATCTAAGAACAATATAGGGATTGAATTTAGGTATTTTTGAGTTATTTTAAGTGTGTTGTGATTAGAATAATTAAATGGACATTGTGAAGCAAATTATTATGTAAGAATAGCAAACAGTAATAACGTAGAATTAAATTAAACGTAAAAGGTTTACAAAAATAAACTAAACATGAACGTAATTACAAGAACAGAAAACCAAATATCATGTAAACAAAATAACCCAATTATGGTTTTGGTATTCCTGCATAATAACATAAGTACAAGAACAGAAAACATAAAATGAACTGGAAACTAAATGCAAAAACGTAAATGTGCAGAAAAATAGCGTATAACTCCTCACAAAGAATGGCAATCGTGAAACTCTGTGTAGCTGGTGTCTGGCAGAATAGTGTAGAATTTCAGGGTGCAGAGAATTTTAGGTGTAGTGTTTGGGTGTAAAAAGTCATCCCCAGTGATATAAAGCTTTGTAGTATTTATAGGCAAATAAACCACCCACGATCTCCTCATTTTGCGGGCACCTCTCAGCAATTATCTTCCATACGCGCTTGCCTTCAACCGCTCTACCTATTATCCATGATCATTTATGATTATGCCGTCGGTTGGGGCTTCTTCCATAATTGTTATCGCCCACGATCTTTCTTTGTGTCTTGAACCTTCCACTAATGGTAACTATTGATAACTGCTTTAAGCCTTGTAACTCTTTCGATATCACTTTTTGCTCTATCATGTTTCTTGTGAACTTAGAATATTTTTTCCTTAAATTCCTATTTTTCAAGTAATTTCTGATGAGAACCTGTGAGCTCATTTAAGCCTCAATTTCTACTTTTTGACTAATTCTAGGAGAAATCTGATAGTTCTTTTAATCTTATGGACTTAAAATAATTTTCCCTTAGTTTTTACTTTTTAATCAATTCTGAGAGAAATCTAAGAGTTTATTTAGTCTTGTAGACTTAGAATATTTTCCTTGTGATTTATCAATTCTTCCAGCAATTTGGAGGGAAATCTGGGAGTTCATTTAGTATTGTAGACTTAGAATAATTTTCTCATCAATTCTTAATTTTTGAGTAATTTTGAGGGAAGTCTGGGATGCTACTCAGTTTTGTGGACTTAGAATATTTTCCCTATCAGTTCCTGTTTTTTGACCAATTCTGAGTATCAGGGACTTGAAAATCCTCAAAAGACCTCCAATCTTATGAACTTAGAATAATTTCTTGTCAGTCCTATTTTTCGAGTAGTTTTAGGCATTAGGGACTTGAAAATCTCAAAAACTCCTCGAAAGACTTTTAGTCTTATGAACTTGGAATATTTTCCTTATTAGTCCTGTTTTTTTACCAGATTTAGTTATTTTTAGTCCAGGGACTAAAAATTCCTTAGAAACTCCTCGAAAGGTCTTTAGTTTTATGGAATGAGAAAGAGAACTAAAAGTAAGAGAACCACATGCCTCACATTCATTTCCTGACTTAAACTCCTGACCATACTTTTGCTAAAAGAGGTCAAGTTGACACACGTATTTGTGTAGCTGCGGCTATCTACCAACTATATATGCTAAGGAAGACCTCGAGGGATCCCAGGAGCAATGAAAGTGTGAAATGAGAACTCTAAGTACTAGTTTGACATAATTGTTTATCATCAGTAGAATAGTTTTATTGTACAAATATACTAATCATGGTTTTGGTATTATATATACTTTAGAGATTACTAGAGGATATGATGTACCCTTAGATTACTCTGACAGTGGTAGAATCCACCATACTGTATGTGTAGTTAGACGCAGAGGTTTGACGAGGCCATGATCAGCATGGGAGACCAAGCCATTATATTGCCAAGCAGATCATGGGTCCTGAACTAGTAGCTGATGACGGTGACCTTGATGAAGACAAAGACTTATCCCTAAAAGAAATAACAGAGATAGAAGGGTGGTTTGGGGATGATGACTAGTATTATTTCTGGTCCTTTGGTGGATAAACTACTCATTAAGACTTATCATATTTTGTATTTTGTAAATGATATAGATGAATCCTAATGTATTTTGATGTTATATTTTGCAAATGTCCACCTCTTGTAAACTTAGGAGAACAACGTATATTAATGTTATTTCAACGTTCCGTTTTAAATTTATTTAATTTTCATTACTTTGTTATTTAAATTTTTATAAGTTTGAGTAAAGTAAATGAAATATTTTATATTTCTACACATTGTATTCAGTTTGTAAACAAATTTAATTTAATTTTTCTTCTTAACTCTAAAATCATTTTCTTATTGCTTTAAATAAATAAAGATGTTACATTTCTTCTTCCTCCTTGCCCCTAGTTAGACTCCATCATTGTTGTCACTAAAATTGTGTAATTTAAAATTAAAAAAATATCTTAAATAATTTTTTCTCTTATATATGAAAGCGTAAGTTTTTTTGTATTTTTAAGGTAAAATTAGTCTTTTCGTTCTTTAACTTTAAGGTAAAATTTGATTTCATCCTCTAACTTTTCTTTTATTTAATTTCATCTTCAAAGTATTGTTTTATTCCCATGTTAGTCTTTTCCACAAGCTCCGTTACATAACCTAACAAAGATATCTTATGTAGCACTAAAGTGGCTTAATATTATTTATTTAATCCTACGTGGACTATTTTAAATTTAAGTATTTGTGTACATGGACTTTCTCCTTCCCTTTTTCTTCTCCTTTCTCCTCCTCCTGTTGCTTCCACACCCCTTTCCCAACCTACGAGCTCTATCTCTCCCTCCCGTAGCCCCTTATTTCTCTTTCCTACAACTTCTCCTCTCCTCTCATAGCCCTGCATTTCATCCTCCCTTTCTTATTCCCCTCCCACTAAGCCTTCCTTCTCTTCTTTTGTTCTCATTCCCATAGCTCCTTTTCCCATTCTTGCAACTCCCTTCCATTTTCTCGTAAAACAAAACACATGTATACTGTATCTCAAATCTCCCATGCACCATTTTTGGAGGTAACTTGCTATAAGTTTGTTTCCGATAGTTCTTGATAGGGTTTTATTTACATCTTATAAATTTAACATTCACCTTTTAAATCAATTTCAAGTTGTTACTCTCACCACTTGTAATTTGTGAAAGTTGTTGATATTTTTCACTTGTAAAATTATAATATGTTAGATCATTAATTTACCTTGATACAAAGCATGAAAAAGAGTCTAAATGTTCTGAAGAGCTTGAATCTGCATATTGAAGAAACTTTATAGATTGCGTTTAGTTTTAAGTTAATTACATTTCTTCCTCAATGTTAAAAAGAGAACCTAATCTTATAAAATAGTAGAACCAACATTAAACTAATACACTTATATGTAAGCTATGAAACCAAAGGACTCAGAAAGAAGTGTGTTTCCCCACATTGTGTTGGATGACATATAGTTCAAATTATACATAGAATGTATTCCAGAATAAAACGTATAAAGAAACATCAAATTGATTCTTTAATAAGGCATGAACTATTTTTTAGTTATTTGTACTCAATGTTCTCACTTGCTAGAGGTTTATTAGGGAGCTGTGATAAAGGAGAAAGGAGGTTGCGGAAATAAGAACGAGAAAAGAGAAGGGAGGCTTTGAAGAGTTGAAAAGGAATAAGAAAGAGAAGATGGAACACAAGATTGTGGAAGGGGAGGGAAAGTTGCAAGAAAGGGAAAGAAGGGGCTGCGACACGGAGAGATAGAGTTGGTGGGTTGGGAGAAGGGATAGGGGAGTGGTAGGAGGAAGAAGAAGGAAGGGGAAGGGAGAAGTACACATACACAAATCCTTAAATAAAAAAAAATTATATAAAATTAAATAAACAGTGCTAAGTCATTTAGCGCCACATAAGATGTTTCTGTTAGGTTATGTAACAGAGTTAACGGAAAATACTAATGTGAGGAAAAAAATAATACTTTGAAGACAAAATTGAATAAAAAAAGTTAGAAGATGAAATTAAATTTTACTCTAAAGTTAAAAGTCTAATTTTACTTATTTTTTAATTGATTAATTTTAATGTCTATTTAAAAATATGATAAAAATAAATAAATACTAATTTTTTATTAAAAAGATATCTTTTTACGGATAATTATTTTTATTAAAAAATAATCGTGTTTGAATCGGTTAAAATTATACTAAAAATTATAATACTTAACGTTATAAATACATTTAATTTAATAATATTATATAATTTTTAATAAAAATTTACTTGAAAAAACTATTCAACCCAGTGGTACTCATCAATTAAATATTGACAAGTGTAGACCCCACCCAAGTTCGCAATTACCCCTCCTCTTACTCCTCGCCGGCTACATTCCATTCGACGACTCGAACATTCCGACGATATGCAAGGGAATATTCCGGCGGGAGTACTAGTTGCCGGTGTGGATCTGGAAAGCGGCGGGAATCCTAATTTACCAATTACTTGACCCGAACCCAAATAAGCGAATGAGATTGGAGAATGTGATGAAAAGACGAGTGGTTTAAGAAATTGGTGAGGGATGCAACAACCGACAAAGAGGATCATGGAAGGTTAGCAATAACGTTTTTGGCATTACTTGTGTTTTTACCTATATAATGTCATCTTCATTTTTCTTTAATTTAAAGCATTTTATTCTTTTTTCCTAATTCTGTTTCAGGCGGGGATCATGGCAGTGTGAAGAATTTCATGTGATTAGTTAACAGACGAAGACATGGGCTTGGACAGTTTGTCTCTTCAAACTCCGCAGCACCATGGAAAACCCTTGAAGGGCGTGTCTGCAAAATGCTGCTTTTTGTTATGAATGTACATGAACAAACAATAAGAGCAGAAAAATGTAGAACAAAAAACAAAACATTGCATATGATTAAGAAAATAAAACATTGCATATGATCGAGAAGCAGAGAAAAGGAAGAAAAGCACACAAAAATTTATGTGGTTCACCTTAGAGTAAGGGCAGCAGATTCTTTAATTGTGAATGAAAAGTATAAGAAATTGGTGTAACAATAGATTAAGACCCTTTAAATAGGAAGAGTCCCAAAAAACAAAAATAACTGTATTAACTGAAACCATTATTAATTATTTTACAAACTTCTAAGACAAATCAATTATATTATATTAGGAGAAGTTTAAAGGCAACTCCACCTTGCATTAGACATCTTAAGGATCTTCATATTAGAATCTAGTCCCACCTTCCTCAATAGACTATTTCAAACAATCAACATTAAACAAGTTCAAACAACGCATGAACTTACTAATAGGACCTGGTTTGGTAAACATTCATGTCAGCAAGATTATGTCTTATGTTTTATGTCAATTTTCTGAACCTGAATCCATTTATCTGTTTGAATGAAATGGTACCTCACATCAATATGTTTGGTCCTTTCATGTTGCTAAGGATATGACACTTAAACTATCGCAGAAGATCAGGGTTTGGTCTTAAATGATAGCGAGGTCAATGACTAATCTCTTTAATCAAATACCTTCCTTTGCAGCTTCAGTTAAAGTCGTATACTTTATTATTTTTGTTGATAGAGCAACAGAAGGTTATAATATAGTTTTCCAACTCACTAAACAACTTCCAAAGAGTAAAGGATCTCCTTCAATCCAGATCAGCTGCATAATCTGCATCTAAACAACATAACAACTTATATGAGCTTCATATATAAGTCCCACATCTAATGTTCCTTCTAGGCATCAAAAAATACTCTTGGTTGCTTGCCAATGTTCCTTGTGAGGCTAATTCAGAAATTTGCTTGATAATTAGGCTTCTTGTATATTAGCAAGGCCATAAATACAGTCATGCACGTATATCAAAGCACTTCTGTGCTTGCTGCTGCTAAGGTATGAGCATATTAATTGCTGCGAAGTTCTGTTTTTCAATTGATTTGAGTCCAAAATGTCCAAAAATCTAATCAAGCCTTTTTATGCAAAATTACGCAATATATCTATAAATTAGTCCAAAATCCAAATAAAATAAAGACTAAACATAAATAAACAAGTTATAAAAGTTGGTTAAAATATAGATTTATTAGAATTGCATCCTGGATAAATTCTTGTAGGAGTTTTGATATAGATTTATTAGAATTGCACGCTGGATAAATTCTTGTAGGAGTTTCGGCAACTAGCTTTAGCGATTCATTGTTAGTGCAATAGGTTTGAATGACGTAGACATTTAGAATGAAAGTAGGTTAAGGTAGAAAAGCTTAAGTACTAAACGACAAAGAAAAATAAACATATAACATATTCTTTTCTTTTTCTTGTTATTTTTAAATATAAAATTAAAAAAATGGTAAATTTAATTGAAATAATGTAATATATATTAATACTAGTATTTTAACCTATGTACTGCATGAAAGTATTTTGTCAAAAATAAAAATTTATTTAAAAATAATTTTAAAAGAAAAAATTTAAATAAAAGATAAATGGTCACAAAAAAATCTTGTAATAAAAAAATAGACGTTTATATAAAAAAAATTATACTCTTCTATTTGGAGAAATATTTATTTAACAGTTAACTTGTAATAAAAATATATAATAAACTCAGTAAAATAAAAAAAAATAAGAATTAACAATATTTTTTTTCTCTTTGTAAAAACTTCTTTAAATGTAAATAAATGATAAAAATTAATATTATTTAGATTCAATTCAATAGATTATAGTAATGTTTCTAACATACATGTTTCATAGAAAATATTATTTTAAATTAAAATATAAAAAATAAAATTTAAATATTATCAATAAATAATAAACCTACAATAGCTATAGGTGATTGTAAAATTTATAAATTATAATATGTTTATTATTTATCATTTACTTTATAATTTAAATATTAATATATAATTTTATTTAAAGAAAATATTTATATGAGAAATATTTTATATGTGTGTCATATATAAATAGGCTTAATTATATTTTGGGTCCCTATAAACATAAGCATTTTTGTGTTCAGTTCCTACAAATATTTTTGTTAGGAATTGGTCCTTATAAAATGGGTAAATTAAGAATTGGTCCTTGCTGTTAACCCTCATTCTGTTAAGTGTTGAGCTAGCTGACAGGGAGCTAGCTCAGAACTCGGCGTGGCCTAAAAGAGTCCTAGTCAGTTACCTACATGGCTTCATCCTTGCTTAAGTGGTTTGCTGAGATGGATTTGAGGAGGTGGGCCACTTCGTTGTTTCAGAAATGAAAAATCACAAATAAAATAAGCTCACTTCATTGTTTTATGTTTAGGGCAGACAATGAAAAACCCTAATCTCTTGTTGCACATCGTCTTCTTCCTTAGCAGTACAAAAGGTACAATACAATTTTGGAGCAACAAAATTAATAGCAACAAAATTACGAGCTTCAACATCTTCTTCAGCAGTATCGAAGCGACTAGGACAACCTCTATGTGTTTGTGGAAAATTGTTGGTCGTATTTACCTCCAACAGCAAGAAAAATCCTAGAAGGGCATTTTGGAGATGTCCGAATTGGAAAGTAAGTAATAAATATCCTTCATATAGGGTTTTGTATTGTTCATTAAGTTCAAAAAAATTTTTTACATTCGATATGTGTGAAATATGCAGTTGAAGGAGTCTTGTAAGTTCTTTGAATGGGCTGATGAAGGAGTTTATGAGGGCATGAAATGTCTGTGTTTGAATGAGGTTCCAGTAATCATTGAAGAGTGTGTGTATAGGATTGTAAAGTTAGAAAGAAAATTTGCACATGAGAAGGCAAAGGGATGGATTTTGTGTTACATAGTTGGAGTTTCTTGGGCCATAATTGTTTTGTTGTTTATGTATTTTGCCATGATAGGTTAAAATGAAGTTTATGTCCACTGTAGTAATATGAAATTGCAGTTTTAGATTTCTACAATTATGTTTAGTTATTGTATTTTTAAATTTTGCACTTGTGTAAATCTGATTAAGTATTGTTCTTTTTAGGTATATATTTGATGGTGACTTTAGTCATGTAACCAGATTTAGCATAAATGAAAAACCTTTTTGTAACTATCATATTATTGAACAATTGTGGGGGTGTAATGTTTGGATTCTTTAACCATGGTGTGTAAAATAACCTTATATTGTTTTGTACATTGTTCTTAAATAAAAGTTGTCCCAAAATAACATGCACATCAGGTGTCCAGTATTAATATCTAATTGCAATATGCTAATATGTTAAAAACGAAGTTTTAAAGTTCTGTCAACAGAATACTTGCCATAAGTACATCTAAAATAACCATAATATATTTTGTACATTGTTCTAGGAAAACAACTCATCAAAATTACATTCACACCAACAAAATAACATGCAGGTTTCCGTATTAGTATCTAACTGTGCAATATGCCAACAAAATAATTTGTACATGTAAACAAAGAGGCTTCACATAAGTTATGTCAACATAATATTTTTTATAAGTACATCCAAAATAACTTTAATATGTTTTCTACATTGTTCAGGGATAAAGCTGTCCAAAATAACATATAATTGTGCAAAATAACATGCAGTAGTCCAGTGTTAACATTTAACTACGCAAAATAACACTAACTTTGTAATTACATCCAACTGACAGCAATATATCATGGATTACATACAACTGTTTTGTACATAATGTTGCATTTGTACATCCAAAAAAGAAAAATCCATATTCCATCTAAGTTAAGCTAGTTGTATTAGGATGTGCAACAGAAATTGGGTCATCAACAACAACTTCAGATTAGCTTGCAGTAAGGACTGATGATTGTGATCCTTATGGAGTGTTTGTTGAACCAAGTTGTGCTCTCTTTGGTCTTCCTCTTCCTCTCTCTCTTCTTATTCATGTTCTAGCCACTTAGTTCTATGGTTCCTACAGGGAAAAAGACAAATTGTTAATAATATGAAAATAAAATATAAAATCAGAATGCTATCACTATTAAATTGTTTACCAACCTGCTGAACTGAGGTGTTTGGACAAGTAGTCCTGTTATGGCCAAACACTTGACAATTGTTGCATTTGTTTTAGGAATGTGTCCTCCTTAGCCTTGTTGGATTTGGTTGTTCAACATATCCCTTCTCCTCGGCTTTTTTGGCCTACCTGGTCCCCTCTTGTAAGAAGGTGGCAAAATGACATCCTCTTCTATCTGTGGCCATCTGTTTTGACCATTAATTGGACTAATATAATGGTCATAACATCTCATATATGCTTCCTTACTATAATATTGGTGAACATAATAGATTGAATTTTCTCCCTTATAGGAAATTGCAGCACAAGCATGTCTACATAGAATGCCAACCAAATTCTAAAAGTTACATAAACAGTAATTTGTGCTGAGCTCAACAACAAATTTTTCTGTAAATAAAGTATGTGTGACCTCAAATTTTAACTCCTCAGCCCATGTAAGAAACCAATTTGCACTATGTTCTATTTTCCTTTCAAGCCTTTTCTCAGGTTTAGGCATGACACCCTCTTGCAATTTATTGCCTTTCTCTCGTAGAGTGGAGAACCTTCCCATTAAATACAACCTAATCCACTTTAACATACTTATAATAGGTTTATCTCTAGCAGGCAAAATAGTGCTGTTGAAAGCCTCACATAAGTTATTTATATCAACATCACGCCTAGGGTATGGACTAAAATAATGTTTACACCAACTTTCTTTAGGGATGACAGACAACCACTCATAAGCTCTTAAATCTAGTCTTTTTATTTGACTCATTTTCTCCTCCAAAGCTTCTAAGTAGGTTGCTTTAGATGCCCCATCATCAACTCTTTTAACAATAACCCCCTCCAAACTTTTTTTTCAAGTTATTGTATAAGTGCCTAACAAAATACATATACTCTACTCCCATTACCAGTTCATCAAAAACTTGGAGCAGACCCTAAAAATAAAAAATAAAAAAAACAATGTTAGTATTTAGTCCTTCAATAAATAAATATTTTAGGATTTAGTCCTACAGTTGATTGTCCATAAAATTGATATTAGGAAATCATTATACCTGCCTTTTGTTGGTCAGAAATGAAAACATATCTGTTAGTTGATTGGTTCCCAATGTCCTCTAACAATAAAGTCAAAAACCATCTCCAAGACTTTTGTTTCTAATTCTACGACAGCTACTGCAAGTGAAAAATATTGATCATTTGCATCTCTTGAAACTACAACAAGAAGTTAGCCACCATACTTGGTCTTCAAATGATAGCCATCCACACAAATGAATGGTTTACAAGTAGAGATAAAACCTCTTTTACACCCATCCAAACACATGGAAAAGCTTCCAAACTTTGGTTGTATGGTGGATTTTAGTCTAACTAATGCTATTTTACAATAATTTCCCTGGTTAACTCTCTTCAATTCTGCACAATACCTCCACAACAGTGCATAGTACTGTGTTGCTTCCCCATCTATTGCACCCAAAGCCATTCTTTTTGCATTAAAAGCTGTCCATTTTGAAATGCCATTGCATAGGTTTTCCTTATCTCACTTATGATTTCTTGCAGTGTCATTTTGTTATTTATTTTGAGTTTGTCCACAATAACCTTTGCCACCCATCTTGCATTGGCATTCTTATTGTCAAATACCCTTGGACAAGTATGTTTTGGAACATAGGTCTTTAACTTATAAGAACTTGTGGTCCCCACTTTGCTAATAAATGCCAAAAAGTTACTGCTTGAAAGATGGCACCTAACTCTGCATCTAATGTCATCGTTCTTCACAAATTTTATTTGTCGACCATTCAAAATAGAGTGTTCTATAATTGCATTCTTAAATTGCTTTATTGAGGTGAATTCCATGCCCATATGGAACTGAAAATCTTTTTGCATGTTTTATTGTTGAAAAGATTTATAGTGAGGGCTGTCACTGTCTGAATTAACCTCAGATTGCAACTCTTCACTTAAGCTTCAACATTCTCTGTATCAGACTCCTCTACATCAGCATTCTCTGCATCAGACCTTTCTTCATCACTCATTCTTTCAGTTATTCCTACATTATTCATTACTTGAGCTCCACCCTGTGCATCACCCATAAATGTAGATTCACCCTCTACATTACCCATTGCAGCAGGTTCACCCTCTCCCTCACCCATTGCAACAGGTTCACCCT
This sequence comes from Abrus pulchellus subsp. cantoniensis, assembly GCA_024086825.1. Classification (NCBI taxonomy): domain Eukaryota; kingdom Viridiplantae; phylum Streptophyta; class Magnoliopsida; order Fabales; family Fabaceae; genus Abrus; species Abrus pulchellus. The sequence continues at coordinate 23,682,743 of CM044056.1, forward strand.
CTCCATCACCCATTCCTTCAGCTTCATCCTGTACATCACCCATTGTAGCAGGTTCATCCTCTCCATTAGTCAGTTTTCTAACTATGTGCTTTACATATAAGTGTACTTCACATTTCTCCTTCAAGGCATAATTAGCCATCATCAAATGTTAAACCAGGCATCTTCCACCATATCAAAAAGTCACCTTTATAGCCAGTCTCTCACAATGGACAACACCTCAAAATACGACCATTTATCAATGTCAATGTTACGTACAACATCAACTTCTCCCCCTACATATCTCACCCTCAGTTCATCAAAAAATTTACCCCCATAGTGTATTACCAAGTTAAGAGTCATCCCTAAAATTTCAATACAAGTTAAGAAATTTAACAAATTACATTTAACAGAGATAAATTAAAGAAAATTCCATTACATAACTACTCCACCACCAACATTTTTAAGCTGAAAACAATAAAATAGGGTTTCACTGACATGTTACCTTACTTTACGTTCCACACACTTTCCCTTTTTGGCACAACCTTCACAGCTTCTGCATGACCTTTAGATTGAAATGCAAATGCCAACTAGCATAACCAATGCTTCTCGTTGAATCAGACCCCACGCATGAAAGTTACTTTCTTCACACCCAGTGTCCCTTTCTATTAAATCTAGCCTTAGTCCATGTTTCACACACTCTCTATTTTGGGCACAAGCTTCACAACTCCTATACGTCCTTCGGATTGAGAAGCAAATGCTAGCTAGCACAACGAATGACTCTCGTTAAATCAGACCCCATGAGTGAAAGTTACTTTCTTAACGTTTCTGCACTTATTTTATTTGGAGTTTTTCATTTTTGAAACAACAAAGTGGCCCACCTCCTCATATCCATCTCAACAAACCACTTAAGCAAGAATGAAGTCATGTAGACAATTGACTAGGACTCTTTTAGGCTACGTGGAGTGCTGAGCTGGCTCTCTGTCAGCCAACTCAGCACTTAACAGAATAAGGGTTAACAGTAGGGACCAATTCCTAATTTATCCATTTTATAAGAACTAATTTCTAACAAAAATATTTGTAGTGACTGATTACAAAAATGCCTATGATTATAGGGATCAAAAATATAATTAAGCCAATAAATTTATTTTATTAAAAATATGAAAAAAAAATTATAATTTACTTTATTAGTGAATATAGTTTTATATCTTTATATATGCTTTTTTTAATTTTAAGTAATGTAAATATTTATATTAAATTTCTCAATCCCATATTTTACATAAAAAAATTGAAAATAAAGAATTATAATTTGAAAGATAATATTACTCAAAATAGAAAATTTGCACATTCAAAAGAATAAAATAATTATGGCGTATAAAAGAACTGAAAAGAAAATATAAGACATGAAATTACATAAAATAAATAGTAAAATCTTTATTACCAAAATTTCACAAAAACATTCACAAAATCTTTTTAAAAAACTAAAAGTGAGTTAAGTTCTTATTTTCCTGAATTACTAATTGCTTCATTCCATGATTCTCTCTTCTTTTTCACAACACGTACTAGTATTATATTTAAAACCAAATACTGATGTATACTTGTTGACTTTCTTTAATATTCACATAAACAATGTCTACTATTAAAAAATTATACTGAAAATATAAAAAAAATATGATTGAAAGTCTACAATATTAATAGAGTATTTTAACAGTGTTATATAAATAAAAAATATTCATATTTTAAACACATTCTACAAAAACACATGATAAAAAAAAGAAAATAAATAAAATAAAATCTAACTTTGTGAAGATGACTTGATCGATAACATTTGTTGTTGCTAAATAATGAAACAAAATGCATAACAAAGGTGTGTAAGTAATAAAAAATTAATGAATCATGAATATACATCATACAAAAAATAAATCAATCACTTATAAAAAAAAATATGTTTATATAATTTCACATAAGTAGCATAATAATACAAAAGTTTAATACATAGTTATAAAACAAAGTTAAAACATAAATAAAAATTCATATAAGTAATATACTGAATATTATATAGGTTTTTTTATTAGATATTGTAAAATTAAAAACAAATTCTTAGGGTTTGTTTGATTTTTTTTTATTTTTAATTTTTAAAAATTATATTTTAAATTTTTTTTATAAAACTGTTTTTAGAAAAATAAAATAAAATAAATTTTGTTTGATAATTTAGTTTTTAAAACTCTTTTAGTTAGACTTTTGTTAGTTTTAGGAAAAAATAGAAAAATAAAAACAAAAAACACCTAAATAGCAATTATGTTCTTCAGTTTTAAAACTAAAAATAAAAATTAATTTTTAAAAATAGTTTTTAAAAATTACATTAACAAGCAAGTTTTTCTATTTTTTTAATTTTAAAAATTTTATTTAAAAGAGAAAACAAACAAGCTCTTAATTTATTGTTTTGTTGAAACTATTTTCCTGGAGTGTGTTAGTCCACGTAGCAATAGTTACGCTAGAACGGCTAACAAAAATATTAATTTTTTATTTTTTCTAAAGTAAATTTTGCCACCAGAAATGTGAAATAACCAAGTTGTGACTTATGTCAGCATCGATGTAATTTTGCAATATAATTAGCGAAATTAAATACTAATTTTGTCATATACAGCGTGAAACTCTCATATGGTGACATGTGTCACAATCTAAATGAGTTTCGCCATTAAAACTACACAACTTACAGGAATCTGACATGTAGCACAATTTTTGCCTATTGCGCGAATTTGCCTTCATTAATTTTAATAACATAATCAAACAAAATCTAATTTAAATTTACATACAAATCATTACCACATGTAAAATAAAAATCAAATTATTAACATAATACTAGAAAATATTTTTTAATTTATATACAAATTCAAATTAGATCTTAATTAAATAAATTTAAATCACTAACATATTTAAAAAAAATTATTAGATATCAATTATTATTACATTGAAATTAAAAAAAATTACTAACATAATACAAGAAAATACTTTTTATATTTACATACAAATTACTATTAAATCTTCATTAAAAAAGTCCAAATAACTAATGTAATTGTAATAAAGAATTTTGTTGCGCTCAAAAAAATATCCACTCCACATATTCTTTAAATTAAAAAATCAACAAAATTGCATGCATGTAATTTGAAGAACTTGAAAAAATCAACAAAATTCTTTAGTTATTTTTTTTATTTTCAATGTAATCATAATTGATATCTATTGATAAAAATTTTAATTATGTTAGTGATTTAAATTTATTTAATTAATATCTAATTTAAATTTATATGTAAATAAAAAAAATATTTTCTAGTATTATGTTAGTAATTTGATTTATATTTTAAATGTGGTAATGATATGTATTTAAATCTAAATTAGATTTTGTTTGATTATGTTATTAAAATTAATGAAGGTAAATTTGTCCAATAGGCTAAAATTGTGCCACGTGTAAAATTCTTGCAAGTTGTGTAATTTTCATGACGAAACTTATTTAACTTATGACACATGTTTAGGGTTTAAAAGTTTCGCGCTGTGTATGAAAACATGTATTTAATTTTGTCAATTATATTACAAAAATATGGTGATGCTGACACATGTCACAATCTAGTTATTTTACATTTTTTGTGACGAAACTATTGCCATGTAAATTGACACACCCTCGTTTCAAAAAATAATAAATTAAGAATTTGTTTTTAATTTTGCAATATTTAAATAAAAAACCTACTATATATATATATGGGAGTGGATGGGTACTTAGGTATTCATATTTGTACTCACTCCTATTAAAATTTATGGGTATTTTTTCATACCTATACTCATTTAGCGGGTAAATACCCTACCTGTTGTGAGTAAATTTTGCAGATATTCATTAAATACTTTAGCGGTTGACATTCCTATTTGTATTCTAGTGAGTTTATATTTGTATGTTGAGAATTGATCACTCTTAACATCTCATAATTAGTTGTATTATAGGCTACTATATCACATATAGTTAATGAATCTATAGGATAAAATAAAATAAAAAATTAAGTACCAAACTTAATCTTTCTTTTTCTATCGTTATTAAATTAACAAATTCAGCTAAATTTTTTATGTTTTTTTTTTCTCTTTATCTTGCATGATCATTGAAGGTTATAATTTAAGAAAAAAAAAATATTAGCATTGCATGACCATTAAGTGTTAATAGATTTAATATGAGTAATTAAGAATGATAATAAAACTGAAATTAAAATTAAATATAAAGGTGTGTAAAAAGTAAAATTGTATGTCAATAGATTTAACTCGAATAGTTTTCATTCAAAGTTGTGCTAGTTTCTTTTTTTTTTTAGTTTAAATATTTCTCTGTTCTATTTAATTTTATTACACATTCTTTAAAATAAAATAATTAAATTATGATAGTCTTAATAATTAGAAACAATATCTATAAAACTTAATTTGAGAAATCAGTGAAAGTTGCACTAACTCTTTTATAACATGTGAGTTATGAGTTGATTATATAGTAACTCTTTTAGAACATGCGAAGTTATGAGTTGATTATATAGTAAATTTGATCCTCAACTTTACTTTAATTTTAATAACTTTTAGAATAATTATTATAAAAAGATAATTTATAAATTATCTTAATATTCACCATTTTTTTTCATATAGCATGAGAAAATTTTTCTCATGCATACAATGCTCCTTAACTTCTCCCAAATTTCAGTCTGCACTATATTATAGAATATCAATAAATATTTGATTGAGGGACAGATTTTATCCAGTAAATATATAAGTGTGGCAATATACGTGTTTATTTTTTTCTTAATGAAGTAAAAGATATATGATTATACGAAGTAAGAGGAAAATTAAGAAGCACAAACAATAGGTATAACAAAATAAAGGCATTCAAAAGTGAGGCACCTAACTCTTATGAAATCAATTTTATGTGACCACCGGCAAAAAGAATATATGAATAATGAAAAAATTAATAAATTAAATTTAACAGTAATAAATTAAATTATAAAAATTTATTATCATCGAGCATCTCAATCAACTTAAAAAAAAGTATTTCAAATTAATATATTATTTCAAAATTATAGACGTTATTTAAAATTTTAAATTAGATAAAATAATTATAAAAAGATGACTTAAAAATGAGACTGCATTGAAATTTTCAACGTAAGTTATAACGCACAGTTGATCTCACCAAAATTTTTAACTCGCCGCTACACAGCAAAGAAAAGCAGAACTGACAAGTCACAGTAGTTAATCTCAACCTTTGATTAAATTATTATTATTATATCTAACTGCAGAAACAATCTCACTCGTCCTTTATTATACATTTATGTATTTATAATATTAGATCAAAGATATGATCGAAACGTTGGACCATTAAGACTTAGAAAAGATGGCTTGACTGACGGATCCAGATTCTCTCCCGTAACTGGAGCGATAATGTTTATGCTGCGGCCATTGCTAATCTCAAACTGAAAACAGTGCAGATCTGTTTTCTTCTTCATCAGATACATAGTATTTCTCAATCGTTCTAAGGATGGCGGAAAACATACCATTTGCTGTTGCGTCTAATCTCATTCACAGGTTCGTTTTTCCACCCTTTTCTTCAATTTAAACAACAACTATCGATTTTTTTATTCTTGCGTAATATGCTTAGCTTACGGTTTAGGTTTTTTCCCCCTATTTTCTTAGTTCGTCTGTTTGTTTTGGAATTCACATCATTTAGTTTTCCTTTGTTAATTTTCATGTTGAATAATATATCTTTTACTGTTGTTCAATAATTTTTATAATTTTTTTTTCATTTTTCTTCTTTTTTTAACGTAAGCTTTTATTTTTTCTTTTCCTGCAAATAATAAATTTTGTTTGATGGTGTTTTTAGTGTTTGCATTTTTAACATCCGAGACAACGCTTAAAAGATTAATTTTATTAAAAAAATTATTCTTTTAATTTATCATCTCAAATTTTTTGTTTAAATACCAAAACTAATTTTTTTCTCTTGTACTATTATAAGAATCCAAAATCTCCTTGTTTACGATATTTTATGAAAATATTATTATTAATATAATCCACTAATAGAACAAGACACAGTATATAATTCTATGAATATTTTTCTAACATAACATTAATTTATAACACATAATTATCTTTTATTAATGTTAAACACGACAAGAGGTAGGTAATGAAGGGAGTGTCATTGGTCATTAAAAAAAATTGGAGAGATCATTAAAAAGGAAGGTATTGATATCTTAACACTTTAAGAAACTAAGCTTGAAGTTTATGCTAAAGAGGTATATGGTCATGTATGAAACGATGATGACTGAGTGGTGTAAGTGGCCTGCGGTTGAAAATAGTGGTGGTTTGTTTAATATTTAGAATGCAACAAAAGGTAAGCTACCCTGCATCTTTTGTGGATTGGGTTTTGTCGATTTGCCTCGAGTGGGGACCAAATAGAAAGCAAGTGAGAATAATAAATGTTTACTCTCCATGTTGATTAAGTGACAAAAGGAGGTTGTGGGCAACCTATGTATGTCTAGACGTGGATTGAGAAAGGAGTTATTGTGTATTTTAGGTGATTTTAGCGCAATATGGGATCATGAGGCAAGAAAAGGGGGAATGGGTTCGGTGAATGCTAATGATACGACGAAATTCAATCAATTTATTGTTGATATCCAATTGATTGACCTGCTGCTTGAGGGAAGGAAATTCAGTTGGATGGGTGGGGAAACTTTTTACTGTAGAGGAAGTGTTGAGTATAGTAAGGTAGTGTGAAGGGGATAAGAATTCGGGTCCTAACAGATTCAATTTCATGTTTGTAAAATCGTTTGAGACTAGAGGAGGGATGAGGTAATGCAGATGCTTGTGAAATTTCCTATGAATATCACGGTTAAGGGTTGTTCTCTTATTTTGTAGCACTCATTCCAAAAATGAAGAATCTCCAAGAGTTAAGTGAGTATAAACCTATTTCTTTATTGGGATGTCTTTATAAAATTATTACAAAAGTGCTTGCACATAGAATGCAGGTGTATTAGCAAGCATAATAAATGAGCAACAATCAGCATTCATATTGGTAAAAAAAATGTTAGACAATGTATTTGTTGCCAACGAGGTGATGAATTATGCTAAGAAGAGCAAAAAGAAATGTTTTTGTGTTGAAAGTAAATTATGAGAAATCATACGATTCAATGGATTCAAAATATATGCTATATATGTCACGAAAGTTTGGCTTTGGGAAAAAGTGAGTAAAGTAGATGAAGGCTTATATTTGTGGTGGTCATTTATCGGTCTTTGTTAATGGGAGCCCAACAAAGGAAGTGACAATTGGTAGAGGCCTCAAACAAAGCAATACTCTATCTCCTTTTTTATTTTTATTAACAGCGGAGGGTTTGGGAGGATTGATGAGGAGTGTAATCTCAAAGAGACTTTTTTCTGAGGTTAAAGTTAGTGATAGACCCAAAATTTTATTGTTACAATTTGCAGGTGATACACTGAGCAAGATTTGTTGATGATAAAGGCTATTCTACAAAGTTTTGAGCTTATATTCAAGCTTAAAGTTAATTTTCATACACGTTGTATTGTGGGAGTGAATGTGATAGGTGATTTTCTGGATATGACATCTCACTTTCTAAATTGCAAGATGAGATCTTTGCCTTTTCGGTATTTAGGCATCTATGTTTTGGATAAACCAAGAAGCAAAATTGTTTGGTAAAAGTTTATTGAGGTGCTTAATCGCAAACTAATATCTTAGAAGCACAAATACATCTTCATTGGAGGTAGAGTAACATTTCTTAATGTCATTCTAAATAGCCTTCCACTACATTATTTATCCTTTTGGAGAATGCCACCAGGTGTAATCAAGGAGGTGATGAAGATTCAATGTCAGTTTCTTTTAAGTGATGTGAAGAAATTATCAAAATAATTGGAGTTAAATGGAAAAAAGTATGCATGCCAAATAATGAATGCGATGTAAGGGTAAGAAACCTATAATGGTTCAATTGAAGCTTTTTGGGTAAATGGGTTTGGAGAAGATTGAAATCTTCAAACTAGTTGTGCTTTGACATGCTACGGGGGCAATACAGATCATGTGCTAATATATTAGTTTCTTTGGAGGTAGCTCAGAATGCTTCGGATTGGTAGAGGGACGTTATGTGGAGCTAATGGGTGGATAGATTCTAATGTCATACGAGTACTTAACGATAGTTGTTCTTTTAGTTTTTGGAGGAATAAATGGGCGAAAAATATTAGGTTGGCAAATTCATACTAAAGCTTATTTTCAATAGCGACTAATAAGGAGGCACGAGTAGTGGATAATGAACGATTTGAAATGGACTAATGGGAGGAGGATTTATAATAGTAGTTGTAGGAGACTGTGGAGAGTAAGAGGACAAGAAAAAATATGAATGACATATTAAAGTGGAAGTGTGATGGTAATAAGAAATATAATGTATAATTGGCTTATCACTACATTCATCATTTTTGGAATTGTGTCTAATGCAGGCCTTACGCAAAATTTGGAAGGTTAGTGTGTCAAGGAAGATAATGGTATTCATTTGGTGTCTGCTATACGAAAGAATTTAACCAAACGTGAATTAACGATTCTTTCGAAAGCGTATGGATTGTATGATACCGAAAATGAAGACATATTGCATCTTTTTTTGCATTGCGGTGTCTATATAAGATTGTGGTACATGGAGTTCTAATGGTTTGGTGTTAGTTTATATTTACCTGAAAATTTGCACAAAATGTTACTAAACATGTGTGAAATCCGATGTGAAAAAAAAAATGGAAGAGAGTTGTAACGGTGTGGTTTATGAAATTTGGCTTCAATAGAATAATATTCTCTCCAATAATAGTGTGTTAGTGAAATGCTTGATTTTATTAAGTATTGTTCTTGGAAGTGGCTTGCCGTGGAGCCTTTAAAAAGATCAATTGTATATAAGAATTGGATTAATGATCCATTTACATGTATTGTTAATTCTCTTTGTAATGTAGTCTGAATTTTCTTAATAAAATATTAATGCTTAAAAAAAATTATTTTTAAATGTGTTAACTAGATTTGTACTAACAAAATACTCATACAGTGCTTATGGAAATTATGATTAGTAAGGATTTGTAACTGAGCCGGCCATGAACAAATTATGATTCAATCAATTGAATTTGTAGATTGTTATTACATGTTTTTCCTTTTTCCTCGATAGTTATGCCAATATTTTTACAGCTCAACTTCCTCTCAATAAAGCACCCTTCTATGTACTCTTTCTTAATCATTTTAATGATGGCTGAGTCAGTTCCATTTGCTGTTACTTCAAATCTCAGGTTGGCTTCCGCAGATTTTCTTGAATTTGGAAAGCAATATGATGTGAGGGAAGCGTTGGAAGAGCTTAAGAACACTATTGAATCTATCAATGATAAGCTCCTTGATGCCGAAGACAAACAAGATCAAGACGTTGGTGTGCGAGTTTGGATCAGAAGGTTCAAAAAAGTACTTCATCAGGCAGATGACTTCTTAGATAAGCTTGCTATCCAATCCACGAGAGACAAATTGGGTGCAGCAGAAGGAAAAGAAGTAAAGAAGGTACTTCTTTCCATTTCATCTTCAAATCAAATTCCTTTATGCAGTGAAATGCCTGACAAAATTAAAGAGATACAAGAAAGTTTCAATGGTGTGGTAAAAGAAATGAAGGATTTGAATTTAAGTCCAAAATCAAGGGTGGTTAAGAAAACTAATAGTGAATGGAGGGAAACGTGCTCTTTTGTATTAGAGTCAGATATCATTGGAAGAGATGATAGTAAAAAGGAGATCATTAGTCTGTTGAGACAATCACATGAAAAGCAAACAGTTTCTGTGATTGCTATTGTTGGCATTGGTGGTTTAGGGAAGACAGCTCTTGCACAGTTGGTGTATAATGACTTGGAAGTGCAGAATTTTTTTGAAATGCAAATGTGGGTGTGTGTCTCTGATAACTTTGATGTGAAAACTATTCTGAAGAAAATATTAGAATCAATTACTGGCGACCAAATTGAAGTCAAGATATCATTAGACAACTTGCAAAAAAGGCTACGTGAAAAAATAAGTGGTAAGAAATATTTGTTGGTCTTGGACGACATTTGGAATGAGAATAATAAAAAATGGGCTGAAGTGAGAACTCACTTGATGTGTGGTGCTCAAGATAGCAAGATTTTAGTGACAACTCGAAGTGAAATTGCAGCGAAGACAATGGGTGCTAGCACTTCCTATCTTTTGAAAGCCTTGACTGAAAAAGAATCTTGGAGTTTGTTAAAGAAAACTGCATTCGAGGATGGTTCCAAAGTGGTGAATCAAAATCTAGAATCAATGGGGAAAGAAATAGCAGGAAAATGTAAAGGTGTTGCATTAGCCGTTAAAACGCTCGGAGGCCTGTTACGAGGACAATATGAGGAAAGCGAATGGAAGGATGTTTTACACGGTGACTTCTGGAAATTATGTGGAGAGCAAGATAGCATAGTGCCTATTCTAAAACTCAGTTACCAAAACTTGACCCCAGAGATGAGACAATGTTTTGCTTATTGCTCTATATATCCCAAGGATTGGATGATTTTCAAGGATGAGTTGATTCAGTTGTGGATGGCACAAGGTTACCTTCAATGTTCAACTGATAAACAATGTATGGAAGATATTGGTAACCAATACGTAAAGATGTTTTTGATGAACTCATTTTTTCAAGACGCGGAAAGTGAAGATGGTGAGATCATTAGTTTCAAAATACATGATTTAATGCATGATCTTGCAATGCTTGTTGCTGGAAATGATTATTGTTACTTGGATAGTAAGGCAAACAAACTCGTAGGTAGACCCATGCATGTATCATTGGAACTGGAGGCCATTCATTTACTGGATTTGTTAGACGAAAACAGGCTGCGAACTTTGATTTTGTGGTCTTACGATGAGGACATTGAAGGGGAACTACCCGTTGCAAATTTCAAATACTTACGCGTCTTGAAGATGCCTTGTTCTTCCATAGTCAAGTTGTCTGCTTCTGCTGAACAGTTGGAGCATTTAAGATATCTTGATTTGTTTGACAGCGCAGGACGGGTAAGTCTTCCCAAATTTATAAGCAATCTTGTTTTCTTACAAACATTAAAACTGGGGAATTGCGATGAATCATTTTCAGAAGAAGTCGCAAAATTAGTCAATTTGAGATTCCTTGATATTGTTGATTATGATGACTCCTTCACTGGGATGGCAGTTGGGTTGAGAAAATTGTGCTCTTTGCAAATCTTATCAATCTTTGTTGTGGGAGACAGGCAAGAAATAAATTACGGCACATTAAATGAACTGAAGGACTTAATAAGAGGAAAATTACGAATGAAGCATCTCGATCGGGTCAGAGACGTGGCTTGGGAATCACAGGACGTAAATTTAAAACAAAAAAAATTCCTTCAATCCTTAACTCTCACTTGGTCGTATCAAGACATCTGTAACAGTGACAGCTTACAATTATTAGAAAACCTTGAGTCCCACCATAATCTTAAGCGATTGAAGGTGAATTATTATCCAGGTGTGCTTTTCCCAAATTGGCTTTCCCTCCTCACTAATGTTGTTGACATCAGTCTCTATGCGTTTGGTAAGTGTCGTTTTCTCCCACCGTTGGAACGTCTCCCTTACCTGATGTCACTTGTGATAGAGTTACTTCCTGAATTGGAATACATATATCTTCATGAAGATGGTTTTGCAGAGACCTTCTTCCCCTCTTTGAAGAGCCTCGTATTAAGAGGATGTGGGGAACTCAGGGGATGGCTACAACGGGGAGATGATATAAATGATTCACAAAATCTCTCCTCACCTCTTTCATTTCCTCATCTTTCTCATCTGGAAGTCTCTCTCTGTCCACAGTTGACTTGCATGCCTACTTTTCCAAATCTTAAGGATTTAAAATGGTGTCAATGTAGTGCGGAGCCATTAACAGAAACACTAAACACAACGTCAACATGTTCAGTTGACTCATCTTCCTCAGCTGCTCCCCTTTCCATGCTCAAAGAATTGACGATTTCTGATCCTATGAATTTACCACAGGGTTGGATGCAAAATCTGACCTCTCTCGAGTTTCTTAAAATTCAATGGTGTGACAGTGAAACACTTGAGGAATTTGAAACTGGGTTTAAGGACGACACCAACTGCCTTCCGTCCCTGCGAAAAATCAACATATGTTGGTGTAAAAGGCTAAAGGCTTTGCCAGATTGGATTTGCAAGCTCTCATCGCTTCAGCACGTCGGGATCTTGGATTGCCCTAAATTGGCATCGCTGTCCGAAGGAATGAGTCGTCTTACCAACTTAAAGATCTTTGAGGTTGATAATTGTTCCCTCTTACTGGAAGAATGCCGAACAGAGACAAGTCCTGTTACTCTCCAAATCGCACACATCCCACAAATTATCCTTCGTAATCGCTGATCATAAAGGTACGATCTGATGCGTATTTATCTTGTAAACGTCTGTGTATTGTATTTGCTTTGCTAATAAAATTTTTTGTTTTCATATTAAAATTTTCTGTTCTCAATTTGGAAGACAACATTCATGTTTCTCTTCGATATGTATGCAACTCACTTGTTGGATGAAATTTATGGCGAGTAATTGCGTTTTTTGGATGGAAAAAGGAAACTCCTGAACTAAATGGCAATTATTTACCTCTTTTCAAATTCAAATTAATCTATTTAAAATTTTAAAAATAATAATCAAAATAATGAAACAATTTTGGAAGGAAAGAGAGTGAAAAAAAAAAGTGTCGTGTGGACATTTCCACCATCTCATAGCCCTCTTTTACAGTAAGTAATGTTTAATTTATCATAAGTGGGCTTTAGCAACTCATACAACAAAGAAAAACCTACAACACAGGCAATAAAGACAAGAAATATATTCACTGCATATCTTCCTTAACGATCCTAGAAACCTAAAATACATAATCAATTAAAAAGAAATTTTAGAGTCATTTTTAACAACCCAGTGCTCTATCTTCAGCTCCACAACAATTTTTAAATCATGCCCAACACACTTGTTTGTCTGTCTCTGGGGGAAGCAAAGAAGTGTTTTACTCCCGTTTAGTCCCATGCATAAACACTCTTCCTTCACTTGAATCAATTGGTATTGTCACACAACCTATTTGTTTTTCTTGCTATACAATCTATGAGAATGCTTTTGTGATTAAAAAAAAAAACAAACAAAGGATCCATGAGTATAACTACGGAAAAAGCATCACACTTGTGTACATGTTGAAAGATGTTTGAAATTCTCTATTTTCAACTTTGACATGCATTTCATCTTTAGAGTAATAGGCTGATTGAAAAAACTATATAGTCATTTGATTTTGGGTTTCTTAATCACTTTTTGATTGTAAATTTTATTATCTTGCAAACAATTTTTTTTTTTAGTATTATTAACTTTAAAAAAATTAAAATATAATAAATCAAAACTAATACTTAAACCTAACTATTTTAATTATCGTTAAAAATGCTCAATTCGTTTTAAAACTTCTAATTAGATAAAGAAAACTACCTCTGTTATCATGATAAAAAGTTTTCATAAAAGATTTTATTAAATTCAACTTTTAAAGTTAAAAATAAGCAGCTAATAATAATAAAATTTTATTAATAAAAATTATTTATTATGTTTTTATAACTTTAATACAATAACTACGTAATTTTTTTATAAAAAATTTCTATATGTTATTAGCAAAAAAAAAAAATCTATTTATAGATCTTTAAACTTATTCTAAGAGTTGAGGTTAACAAAATTATTTCATTTATTATTAAGATGAAAAATGAAAAAATTATTGTAATATTATAATAAAAACTCATTTAGTAATTAGGATGAGAAAAAATATAATAATTTATTCTATCCTATTTTATTTTTGGCGTAGGTTGGACAATAAGATATGATAGCTTATTTTGTTAAAATTTTTATCCTGAGAAAAAAGATGAGTTAAGAAATATTAGGATAGGATAATTTTTTGTTACATTTTTACTAGTACTTTATATCTTTTTTAATATTTTATAAAAAAAATTTATTTTAAAAAATAAATACAAATAGTTTTTATTAAAAAAACATTATGTGAGCATTTCCTTAATAATAGATATTTTAAAAAAATGTTTTTATAAAAAAATATTTTACTCATTTTATAAAATATATTTTAAATTTTTTATAATTTTTTATTCATATTCTTTTACCAAAAAGTAAATTTTAATTGTAAACAAAGTTGAAGAAAATTATTATAATTTAATATCAAAATTTTAATATTATATGTGATTAAAAATATTTTTAATATACTTTTTATGAAAAAGTCAAAAAGTTCAATAAAGATTTAAAATATTATATTAATTTTGATCAAAAGAGTAATTTTGTCATTTAAATATATTTTATATTTTTTTTTTGTTTATTGGAAATATTAAATAAAATAAAATAATGTTATATGTTTTACTATATTATGTACACCAAAATTGGATAAGAATTTTTATTCTATCCAACTTTCATATAGTATCATTTTCTATATTATCATGTTAACCAAAGTTATTACAACTTAGAGTAACAGGTCATATTAGTTTACGTAACAACGAGGGCTCACAAATATTTGATTTATGTTGGATAAAATTAAAAACTTTTGGACTATAAAGACTTTTTTTTTCTGTTTTTTCAACTGCTATTTCAGTGGTAAAATTGCTACTTTAATCACAAATAAGTAGCTTGCATGTTAATTGCTACTTTAATTCAAGCATTTATTACAGGTTTTTGTGAATTTAATTAGCATTGTCACATAACCTCTTTGTCTTTCTTGTTGTACAAGCAGGGAGAATGCTTTCGTGATAGAAGGCAAAGGATCCACGAGCATGACTATAGGAGAAACATCACACCTGCATACATGTTGGAAGAGGTTTAAAATTCTCTATTTTCAAACTTTGACATGCATTTCGTCTCCTTTGATATGGAATAGTAGGTCCGTTAAAAAACTTATTTTTTGTTTCTTACTCATTTTTTGGTTGTAAATTTTAAAGTATCAATTTGGTCCTTGAAATTATACAGTTGTATCAATTTTATTTGTAAAATTACAAAAGTCTCAATTTAGTCTTCTTCTCAATTTCAAATTTTCTTTCACTTTAGTTCCTGAGTTAATTGGCGTTAGTAAGAGCTAATGTGGCACTAAACGGAATGCTGAGTTGACTGTTACATATAACTATTTCAAATTAGCCCACTTAACTTAAAATTATGTTTCAATTCAGTCCTTTTTGTTTCAATTTTCTCTTCATTCTTCTTCTAACTTTCTTCTTCTTCTCTGTTCTTTAGCTTAAACATTCTTCTTCTTCACAAAAAGCATAGTAAAGAGATTGATCATAAATGGGAGAATTTGATTCGAAGGTTCTGCAATGTCTTCAAATTCACAAGGAATTCATAATGGATCAAGTTTCAGATGAGTAGGTGGAGGTGAAGTAAGGAAGTTTTGCTTCTATGACTTCAAGCCAGTACTTAAGATCTCTAAAACTCGATAAAATCTTGATAAACCATTCTATGGTTGTGATAAGTATGAGATATGTACTTTGTTTTGGTGGGTGTTTGTAGGTGTTGGTGTTTATATATATATATTAAGAATCCTGGCAACTTCAAGTCAATGCTTTATTTTTTTCAATTGCAGAAAGGAAACCATTTTAACTATTTTCGGTAGGCTAATGATGAAGTGGTGGGTATCTTTGAAGCTGTGTGTGAAGTTACAAATGATGGTATCACAAGTGTCGTTCAGGAGTGGAAGATTAATTTGGCATAGAAAATTTGGTGTTTAGAGGCTAAAATTAAAAATTTATACAAAATCATTGTTTGTTGTAATCATTGTTGGTTTCACAGTTTTGAGCTCAATATGTTCAAGTTTAAGAAAGTAGTGAATGCAAGACGTTGGGTTGTTGGAAATGTTAAATTTTATGCTAAACCAATGTAATAAATAATATTTAAGAAATTAAGGAATTTTGGTGATTTTTCTCCTTGCAATTTTTTTCTCATTTTATTTTAGAGTGTTTTTTCTCATTTTGTTTTAGAGTGTTAGGCTCATTTAGTTATGCAAACAAATTGATTTTGTTGTAAACAATTATAAAATCAACAACAAAAAGTATATGAAAATAGCAACAAGAGCTTAACATAAACAGCAAAAAAGCTGAATCATGGTTGTATTATATCACCAATAATATTTATAAATAGCCTTGATTTCATTTGTCATTGTATTGAAAAACAGCAATATTACAGCACAATTATAAAAAATAACAATACATTTTAAGTAAAAAAAAAATGGTAGCAGAAGGGCTATACATTGAACAAGATAAAGTTATGTACAAAATAAACCCTAAACCCAATATAATAATATATATCTAAATGCGAATCATATTAGGAATGAGATTGGAGTTAGGGTTTGCAATTTAGTTTGGAATTGGGAGTTCGATTTGAATTTTGAATTTGGAATAGGATTGGGGGTTCGATGAAAAAGAGGGAGGGATGGAGAAAAAAGCTGGAGAAGAATAGAAAAGATGAATGTCGGTGATAAATAATAGAATTCAGGAACCAATTTGAAATGAAATTAAAAGTAAAAACGAAACAAAATTTACAATTTGCCACCTCAATGCTATATCAACACTAATCACAGTGCCACATCAGCATTAGTTAAAGCAAATTAATAGGAGTGACTACGTGTAACAAAATTTAAAATTTTGAAGACTAAATTGAGACTTTTATAATTGATGAAATTGATACAATCGTGCAATTTTAAGGACCAAATTGATACTTTACTCTAAATTTTATTATCTTGCACACAAGTTTTTTTAGTATTATTAACTTTGAAAAAATTAAAATCTAATAAATCAAAACTATTACCTAAACCTAACCATCGTCTTTACCATTGAAAATGTCAAATTCTTCTTAAAACTTCTAAAACCACTTTTGTTCAGATCATGATAACAAGTTTTCACACCAACCAAAAACTTTTAAAGGGCAAGTTGTACATGTGTGTGAAGTTGAGTTGATTATACAGTTGATTGGATCCTCAAATCTACTTTAATTTTAATACATTGTTAGTGTAATTTTTTTTAAAATAGTATATATTTATAAATCATCTTATTATTCACTATTTTTTTTTTCATATTATAGCATAAGAAAATTTTGCATACAATGCTTCTAACTTCTCCCAAATTTTCAGTCAGCATAATATCATGGAATGTCGATAAATATTTGATTGAAGGACAGACTTTATCTATTAATTTTATTTTAATCTTCAATTTTATCTAATTACCCTCTCAAAATATCTTGTTGAAGAATTCATAGATATGTAAAACCAGAGCCCAAAGGCATCACTAGTGGAAAAAAAAGTTTTTTACATCGGTTTCGTGTCTGATGTAAAAAGTTCAGGACTTTTTATATTAGTTGTTAAAAACTGATGTAAAGCGTGTCACTTTCTACATTAGTTGTTTATAATAACCGATGTAAAAAATATTCTTAATGTTCATCTTTGTCAATGGCGTCAATATTTCTCTTCTTTGAGAGTTTTAACGTTCGTGTCAATATTATCAATATATTTTCTTAAGTTAAATTAAAATCCATAAACGTCAGTGTTTATAGTGTTCATCGTGTTCTTCATGTTTGTCACATTCGTCATGTTTGTTGTGTTTGTCGTGTTTCATTATTGTTCATCTTTGTTTGAATCTGAAACATAAAGAAGATGCAATGTTTATCAAATCATTTAATAAGGAAGAAGAAACAATAAAATATATAAAAATTAAAATAATTGATGTACCTGGAAAACCTTTGCATGTTCGTTGTCCACCAAGCTAAGATATCAGAAGTTTGAGAAACTTAAGAAAAATATGTATTTGAGTCTTATTTTGCTGGCATGTATATAAAACTTTGAAATTTGAATTAATTATATGTCAGTTCCTAAAAACAACCAATGTAGAATGTACATTTTACATCGGTTGTAAAAATAACTGATGTAGAAAGTACTTTTCACATCGGTTTTTTTGACAACCGATGTAAAAATATTTGCAAAAATTTTAAATTTGAAAACATTTCAAAAAATGCCACCGTATCTTTTTCTACCTCATTTCACAAAAATTGATGTAAAATCCTGTTGTAAAAAGTGATTTTGTACTAGTGCATATCTCAAATGATTTATGTTGTTGATGGGAAAACCTGAAGATGGGTGGGGCTGGTCTTGATTAACTACCATATTTTAACATCGTCTTTGATTACAGTCTGTAAAATTTATTTTGTAAGCATGTTTTGGTAATAATACGCTCAGTCACATATTAAACAACAGAAATCACATGCTTTGGTGATAATTTACAATCATTCTTATTGTTTCCAAAAGCACACAACACTCACGCGTCTTATCTAATTCTCATGTTAAACAAAACATAATCATATGCCCGAAGCCTACTTAATAACATGCTGTAAAAATATGCACAGATAAAAACAATCAAGCATAGGAACTTAATATGTTAAAAGTCAACTTGAAAGCTCTCATTCAGTGTGCATACAAAAAAGAAATGCATATCACACTGTGAAAGTAATGATTATAATAGAATTATTGAGGTGCTGAATACAGTCATATCAAAATCTAATACACATACACGTGTGTAATTAAGAGAAAGTAATTATTTATCGCGTACACTTGCATATAATATAAAGTTAGTATTCTATTATGTAAAACACAAACACCAACTTCCTTCTAATTTTGCTTTTTTAGAATGTATGTTGTTACACTCATATATTTATTGCCACTCTAATTTAAAAGAAAATTATATAAAATAATTTTATTATTAGTGTAGTTATAAGAGAAAATATATATATATATATATATATATATATATATATTTTAGACAAAAATTACTTAAAAAGGAGTGGTAATAGATGTATAAGTGTAGCAATATACATGTAACATGATTTTTTTCCTTAATAAAGTAAAGGATATATGATTATACGGAGTAAGAGAAAAAATAAGCAGCACATCAACAATAGGTATAACAAAATAAAAGCATTCAAAAGTAATGCACCTAATTCTTATCAAATCAATTTCATGTGACCGCTTGAATTGTACGCAGACAAATCGGGGTATTAGAAACATAACAAGAATGATATAAATAATGAAAAAAAATTAATAAATTAAAATTAACAGTAATAAATTACAAAAGTTCATTTTCACCAAGCATCTTAATCACCTTGAAAAAAAAATATTTCAACTTAATATATAATCTCAAACTTATAGACGTTGTTTAATTTTTTTTAACTAAATAAATAATTATAAAATGATGACTAAAAGATGAGAAGGCATTAGCTGTCAATATGAGTTATAATAATGCACAGTCTATCCCACATAATTTTTTAACTCGACTACACAGCAAAGTCACAATAATTAATCTCAGCTTTTGATTAAATTATTATAATATCCCTCGATGCTAAACTAATTAATGGGTAACTCGTGTTAGAGGCTACCCTTTAATTGTATATTTATAATATTAGATGGAAGAGAAGAGCAAAGCATTGAACCAATAAGACTTAGAAATGGTGGTTTGAGTGACATGGCTAATTACAATAAGTGTCCCTATGATGGGCAGATATAAGAGCAATAATGTTTATGGTGCAGCCATTGCCAATCTCAAACTGAGAACAGTGCAGATCTATTTTCCTCTTCGTCAGATATATAGTATTTCTCAATCATTTTAAGGATGATTGGAAACATTCCATTTGCTGTTGTGTCTAATCTCATTCACAGGTTCGTTTTTGCATTAAACAATAACTATCGATTTTTTTTATTCTTGCATAATATGCTCACTTCTAGAAAACTTGCAAATATAGACAGATTTATAGAAAAATTTTTCATTATTATAGATGAATTTTAGCATTACAGACGGTTCCAGTCTGTCTATAATATGCATGTCGGTAAATAATTACAAACGAATTTTTAAATCTATCTGTAAATTACGGAAAATTTCATCTGTAATTTACATACAGAAAAATCTATCAGTAAATTACAGATGAAAAAATCTATCTATAATTCATTTATGAAATTTCAAAAAAATTTGTTATTTTTTTTATAAACATAATTATTCTTCCCTGTTCTTAATTTTCACAATTTATAAACATAATAAAAATTATAAAATTATATATTTAAAATAAGAAATTATTTATAAAATGTAAAATTAAAATGTCATTACAAATGAAGAAGTAAAATTTTTTTTAAAAAATAACATTGTATATCTCTAATAGTCAGTGTGATCATTTTTTGAAATAGTATCGCCATCAATAGAGGAGGAGTCAGAGGAGAAATGACGCATGAAGCTGAAGATTGATGGTGTTGGAGCTGGTGGAGGAGGAGGAAGAGGTGTAAAAGTGCTTGCTTTCATTAGCTCAAATTATGCATGCATTGGCATATACTGCTGCTATATCTGTTGCTACAGCTCCCTCTGCATCCTCGATGACACCTTCTTCTCTATCTTTTCCATTTTCTTCGCCTACTTCTTCCATTCACTTTCCTTGGTCTTGTACATCTCCTCATTTTGCTTCTGTAGTTCTTCATTGAGGGCATTGACCTGAGTGTAGACCATGTCCTCCACTTCCTCAGGTACAAGAGAAGGGATATTTCCGGTGACAGACGCAAGGGACATAGAGTCTGCAAAGCGGCTCTCCATGCCATAAATGCAGCCTTTATAAAGGCCATTCACCGTCTCTGACCATATATTATCCTCATCAACTGACTCTGGATCCTGAGAAGATGCCTCTTCAAGCCTTTGAACATAGTCATCTTATAGTTCAACGGAGATAATTATATATTAGTTCTGAAAACTATTTAATAAAATATTAATAATAACATATAGTGTCAATAAGGATTACTTACATATGTGGCCTGAGATTGTGTATCAACCCACAAGGTTTTGTCTCTCTTGCGAGTATGTATCTCCTTGAACACCTCTTCATGTGTAGGTGGTCTCTTCAGTAACTTTTCCTACAATTTCAATTAAATCACCATCTCAGTCATCAATAATAGATTGAATAAAATAAATTTTAAAAGAAAATTAAAAATTAGATACCAAGTTTGCTTTAATGCCAGCCAAATATTGTATCAACCTTTTATTTTATATTATACAAATTTCTAATGTAAATTTTGGCAGAATCTCCTGTAATATATGAATATTTTATTATATTTGTTTACACTTAATAAAACAAATTTCTAATGTAAGTTTTGGCAGAATCTCCCTTGATATATGACATGTCATTATATTTGTTTACACTTAATAAAACAAACTTTTAATGTAAATTTTGGCAGAATCTCCCCTGATATATGAATATTTCCTTATATTTGTTTACACTTAATACAACAAATTTCTAATGTAAATTTCAGCAAAATCTCCCCTAATATATGAATATTTCCTTACATCTGTTTATACTTTATACAAAAAATTTCTAATGTAAATTTTGGGAGAATCTCTCTTAATATATAAAAATTTTTTTACATTTGATTACACGTACTCAATACAAAAATCTAAATTTCTTTTACACATATTCTATATATTATGTAACAATCTATTAATCAATGCATAAAAAACATAACATTACAATCCTAAACCGTTCTAGAGCATCCCTTATAACTCCACAATATACATATTCTACAAACTCGGCAAACACAAACAATCATACAATACACAATAATCAGGTTCAGAAAAGGACCTCTGTGCCCTTTCCCCTAATCATACAATCTCCAATCCTGCAACTCTATCTTAGAATTTTTAAGCCTCTAAATTACACAAAAAAAATAAAAATAAAAAAAACTAAACCGACTAAAAGTTACAATTTTATACCAGAAACACAATGATACAAATTATCTTTCAAATGGATGCTCAAATCACTCATAAAAGCTAAAAAACTGAAGCTCCTGGAGAGAGGCAGGCAAGAGAGAGAGGAAATTATGCAAAATGAGGAAGAAGAAGGAGGAGGCGCGGATTTATGTGTTTTACACATTACAGACAGAAAAATCCATCTGTAAATAGTTTAATGAAACGATACATTTTAAAGGTTGAATTACGGACGAATTTTCTCGTCTATAACTCCCGCTCCAAATTTTCTTCCTATTTTCAAATTATAGATGAAAAAATCCGTCTGTAATTTCTGTCTATAAAATTTCATGCCAAATGGGGGGCCAACTACAGACGATCATTATAGACGGATAAAAATCTGTCTGTAATATAGATGGATTTTTTTAGAAAATAAAAAAAAAAAAACCAAAAGTCCGTCTGTATTACAGATGAATTTTTTATCCATTACCGACAAATTTTTTATCCCTCTGTAAGTAGTGCTATTCTAGTAGTGGCTTACCTTACCGTTTAGGTTTCTTTTTTCCTATTTGCTTAGTTTGTCTTTTTGTTTTAGAATTTCAGTTAGTTTTTTTTTTTTAATTTTCATATTGAATAATATCTCTTTTACTGTTGTTCAATAATTTTTGTAATATAGTTTTTTCTTTCATTTTTCTTCTTTTTTTAAACATAAGTTTTTATTTTTTACTTCCTTTTCCTGCTCATGATAAAGTTTGTTTAATGGTGTTTTTCAGTGTTTACATTTTTAACTTCTGAGACAACAAAAATGATTTATGTTTAATAAATATTTTTAAAATTATTAATTAAAATATGTGCTTAACAAATATAATTTAATTATGTTAAATATTAAATCCAAATAATCCGGCATATATTACAGATAAACTAATAGAATATATAACTTTTATGTCTAACAATTTAATATAACAAATGATAAAAAATTTAAAATTTACTTTAAAATTAATTAAATTTAAGCAATAATATTTAAACATAATGAAAAGATAAATATAACAAAATTAATATAAAAGAAACTAAACAAGTAAATATATAAAAAAAATCTTAAGTACTCTTATTTGAGAATGAACACAAATAGGTGCACACAAGGGAATTCATATGATACAGAGTTTTCAATAAATTACTTTCTATGGTTTATATATGTGTATGTTTGTAAAATGTGATATGGATATTGATTGTGCATCGAGATTGATTTTCTAGACTGTTTGAAATAGGCTAAGTGTGGATGTTGCATAGTGTTCTCGCTGTAGCGAGAAAGTGCTGGAAAATAGGGATGACACTGTTGTGTTCTCGCTGTTGCGAGAATTCCCTCACTATAGCGAGAGGGCGACAGTGGAAGGTGCATTTCTGGATGCAGTCTCGCTGTAGTGAGATTCTGCAAAAACCAGGATGTATTTTCCTCTGATATTTTCATTGTAGCGACAAGGGGCATCGCTATAGCGAGAGTGTCCCGACCAGAGGGATTAGGGTTTGGGAAATCCATTTTCCATCTCTCTCTTCAAACCTCTTTGATTCTCTCGACCAAAAACCTTATTTCATTGATTAAATTGCCTCCAAAGCCATTTGGAAGCTAGATCGAAGGTTGAAATTGTGTTGGGAACACTTGGAGGTAAATTTTAATTATTATGGTTTTGGTTCCTCATCCCCATTCTCTATTTTCTCAGTTTCCCTTGGTTTTCATAGGATTCTTCCATGTATTTAGGATAAAATTTGTGTGGGGAGCACTTCCTTAGTTGATTTTGTGTGTGGATCTTCAATCTGAGGTTAGGGGGACTCTACCCTATCTTTTGTGATTTTAAAATCCGTTGTTTGGTTGTGTATTGTAATATGGATGGTTTTAAATGGGCTGTGTATAGTGTAATGGATGTTGAATAGTGTGTAAGATGGAATAAATTGATGAATATGGATTATGTTGAAATGTTATGTGTATAGAATTGCTATGCGTTAAATGTAACACGAATGAATGTGGGCACGTGTGCCATGTATGAATATGAATACTATATGTTGTTGAAAATGTGTGTGAAAGGGCATGTTAAATGCTGGTTGTGAATATGCTATGAATAGTTCAGCTATACACTGAAGGTGTGGAAGAAGGGGACGATAGAAATACCTTGGGAAAGAAAGGGTAGTGGTGACACCAACAGTGAGCGTGGGTGTATCACAAACTGCACACTCTCCTCCTAACTAGACCTCTGATCAATGTCTTTGCTGAGCGACTCGTGAACGCACACGTTGTATCTGTGAGGCGGGGGTAACTGCGACCATCCACGGTATGAAACTATGATCACAGTGCTACAGTAAGCGTGGCTACATGCAATGAGCATGTTATTGGTGTAGTGAACGCACCGGTTGTGAATTGAAATTAATTTCTTGAAATTGTGCTTGTGATTGACTGTAATTAAGTAGAATATGTGAGAAATACATGTAAAGTAAGTAAGGTGAGTCTTTATGTTTGTATGTGTTGGATAGTGTAGAGTACTCACCCTTACATTTATTTTTCAGGTGACCAAGACAATCAGCACTGGGCTCAGTGAAGGGATGGATGAAACTGCTATAGGACTTAGATTTTATTTTGAAATTACGATGTAATTGAACTAGCTTTGTAGCAGTTATTGATATAAACTTGTAATCCATTATTATTTTGAAATACTTTGATGAAACTTTGTGTTGAGAAATTGTTCTTAAATAAAAGTTTTATTATTCCTATTTTGCAAAATTTATTATTTTAAAATTAAATTAAGGTGTTACAGTAACCATACCATTTCGGCATAGCCTCACGACGAACACCTCCCCAATCATGCTAAAATAAATTAATAAGATAATTAAATATTAATAATCAAAATTAATAAGAAAAAGGCTAATTTCCTAAGTAATCAGAAAGATAAGACAAGGTTGAGTCATCAAGCTCATCAGCCCAATATTTTGTTTATAAAAGGAAAGTAAAAAGTACAAGTAAAGGAGTTGACTTCAGAATATTAAATAGTATTTACTGTACTATGCAGAACACTTACTTCACCATCGAAATGCCTTTGTAGGTACCCCCCATGCCACAGCAGAGAAGAATCTGGAATATTCCATAAAGAAGTTGTAACAACCTATTTTTGACGATGAAAATGCCAATTTTTTATTTTTTTTTTACCCAAACTAAATTGATTCTTATTCATAGTGAATCATTCTCACATAGTCTGTCACATGTATATTCTAATTAAGTAAACTCACTTTGAATTACAAGCAACTTGTCAGACTTTCCTCTTTGGTAGTCCTAGAGACTGACTTAACATTCGAACAAGGCATAAGGCATCCCATACCACATTAGTTCACAAGGTAAATGTTAAATCCTTAACTAGTATCATACTAATTTGGTAAAATCTAACATCAAAGAATTACTCACCTATTTACTCTAATAACCCTAGTTAACCTATAGAATTTCATACATGCATAAGAATCCCCTTGTGCAATCATGATCCGACTGACACAAGTGTGTTTCTGGATGTAGCAATGCTAACAGAATCTTCTTATAAGCCTCGAGTATACCTATGCCCCTAGACACAACATCGAAGATTCCTAAAACAAAAATAAAAAAGAGAGGTGAGACTTTTAAAATACTCATAAAAGCAGTTAGGACTTAAAAAAAGGAAAAAAAATAAATAGGAGTAAATATAAACTTATATAAAACATTGATTTTCAAAAATCAACTTAACCAATATAATATAAATAATTTCATTCATTCACAAGTAGGCACCTCATATATTTCCAATTAAATGCCAGATCATGATGCATAGAACTTATGCATATGTTGACTTTTGGTTTGGCTTAAAATCATTTGTTATGCTTATGTGACTCTTGGATCCATTCCTATCATCGGAAGTTGTTAGGAGTTTCACTAGCCAGCCAACATTTCGCATGTGTGGTGGGGCTCAAACCTTCACCGACTGATCTAGCTTGACCAACATGATAAGCCTCAGGAGAAGGTCAGGATAAAGGAGCATCGCGTGGAGACTCCCAGCCAGAGTTCTGGGGCCTAGGACACTCATAGGGCCATTGGTAAGTCACCTAACTCTATTAAACCCCCTAGACATTGAGGTCCTCCTTATCTTTCACTAACAACAATTATAAAATAACTTCATGACTTCCTTCACAAGGGAGAGGTATCCACACCCATTGCCATCTGAATAGTTCATTTCTCTTTGGAGCTTAATTTCCATATCACCCACACAGGTGCCAATTCAAATCAAGATTAAATCTCATCTCATTTCATATCACGCACTCAAGTGTTAGTTTAAATCCAGGATCAACATTCCATGTTCAACTATTCAGACAATTTTCACAAGAGATTGACATATCAATGCTTTCAAGCACATCCACTAAGGGTCCCTAGCTCACTAGCCTTGTCACTTTCTTTGAATTTCCAATTTTATCGACCTAGTTAGTTTACTACTCATGATTGAAAAGATGTTATATTTTTGTAAACATTTGCTTTCCTTGATTCAATCATTAAGGTCTATTATGAATTATAGGTCCAAGACAAGCAAGTAGCTAGACTCGATAGTGTGGTTCTACTTACATGTCAATTCTCTCTAAGTGTTCTGATTAACACATACACACCCCTTCAGGGTCTCATAATCATAATGGGGGCCTCCATCCACCTGCCTATGCATCTTTACATGCTTTCAACCAACTATGGGTCATCAATTCACATGTGCCAAATTAGACTTTAAAGTCATGCAATTATCACATTCATATTCAAATGTCACAATGTGTATAAGACTTATGCATATACAAATAATAAAATATTCAAAACCACAATGCCTCAATCATCTACAATAAAGATGGATTTTATTCTCATAGGCATCCTACATTAGGTTTGTCTTAGTTTCCTTATGGCAGTTCATTCAATCTTTTCATCAGACAGTTTGCTATATACAAGGACTTTAGATTTTATTATTATTATTTTCTAAATCCACGAGTATACTTAACGTAACTAGTATTTTATCAAACATAACCTAACTCATTTTGTCCCTACTCTAGACCATATTCAATTAAATTTTCTAAAGGATCAGATACTTAAATCGAGGCTTCATTTTATCTTTCCTTTTTTCATCTATTATTGGAATATCTGTTAAACTTGTCCAATTTCTTACTTATTACTTGTTTTTAGCTAAAAAATTATAGATTAGGGTGATTAAACTTAGCATGACTTAAAGTCAAAGGACTTGCTAGTTCATTGGATTTTCTAAGCAATAGTCTGGGTAGGGGTCATTATCAAGAATCAAATGCCTATGTGTTTCTATCTAGCATATTGATTTTACTAGGTAATAGAATTTACATGTCAATGTATAGCTTAGTTCATTCAACAAGTTTTGGTATACTTAGTCATATGCTGCTGTAAAGGACAATTTCCATTCTTCTTGGTATTCATCAAGTTTAGGAATCTAAACTTACTATGAAATTTTGCTTAACTTAGCATTCAATCACACAATTTCACTCATATATGTGCACCACAGTAACACAAGCAAACATATCAATCTCAATATCAAATATATGTCTATAAACTCAAGAGAGTGAGGAATTCTCAAGAGTTTTCAACCACACACAATATTCATAATTTCATCAAGTATATTCTTATCCATTCCCTCAATTCTTAACTTGAGTCATATGAAAGTTTCTCCCCCTCACCTTAGAGCGTAACTTAGTTTGGTGTGGAAAGACACTCCACTTCTAGGCTTGTTTGGGTTGTACTCACGTTTTTCTCAACGGGATCGATAATCGTTTTTTCTGAACGGTTCTTGCTATTAAGCCCATAACTTAGGCATTTAGAATCTGAATGAAGTGTGTGAGGCACCGACACTTTTCTCATTCAAGGAAACAAACATAAAGATCATTAGAGGAGGTTTTAAACTAAATCATATAATTTTTTGTTAGCTAAAAACAATATCGGTAATTGAGTGATATGGTATACAAATTGAGATTAAGATAGCTCTTTGGAAAGGTAAAATTGTCACGTTTTAGAGAATGAGTTGCTGGCTTATCCTCGTTCTTTGGGGAAGTAAATGGAATCCAATTCAAATTTGGGATAGCTTGTTATATATAACCTAGAATATAGAAACATGGTTAGGAAATGTTTTCCACATGCATATTTTTCCAGAAATTGAGAGCAAGTTGCTGCCGCATGCAATTTCATAAAAACATTTTTTGCAAAATTTGGCATTGGGCAGCTTGAGAGTTTTGGACCAAAAGTAGGGAAAATGACCTCCAAATTGAGTTCCGCAGAGGGGTTTGAAAACTAACATCCTAAGGATTATAGAGATGTTCTTAAAATAATTTTCCATATAAGCAGGTGATACAGAATAACGATTTTACATAGATGTGTTTCAATTGTCATGGATTGTTTTGATAGATTTGAGATCTTAGTTTGTGCATGTCGTTGAGAGCACAAGATGACTTGATGAAAAGGTTATGTCATAAGGAACACAAGTATATGAATGCATGTCAATAAAATCACATGCAAGTGGTTCAAAAAGAAGACTTTTTTTTTTTCTGTTAACAAAGAAAACGCAATTCTAAGACAACTTCATTAAAAATTGTATATCTCATTAATTTGTGATCCAAATCAAGTCCAACCAATGTTGTTTGAAAGATAAGACATTGAGATTTATAAAATGTGCTCATTCAAATTTTTGGAAATACAGATTGATCGCAACACTCACATTAATACAGAGCGTGTCTGTTGATTTTTGAAATGAGACCTCCGCTTGTCCTGACATTTCGACTTAGCAAATGAGATCAAAAATGGGTGTTGGAAAGATATAATTACAATGATTTCATAAGTTTGTATGAATGTTTATAAAGTTAGATGAATAGGGATTTAAAAACACATTATTTTCAATGCTCTCATAAATTTTTTAGAATTGGATATAGCATGGTTAAAATAGTTTTTCTCCTTGATCTTTGCTTCAAATCTTACTTCGAAAATGGCTATGGAAAGCTAATGAAGTGTATTATGTGAAGGAATAAGGTCAAGTTAAAAACAAGGAGGTTTAGCAAGTGAAATATGCATAACAAATTTCATGCAAGGTGAAAAACGCTGACTTTCTCTATGAAGCTTTGAACTTTGCATATGTCTCACCATTTTGTTCATATCTTGATCAGTTGAAGTCCGATCGATGAGCCGTAAAGTGTGTCGGAAAGGTAAGACAATAAGGAATAAGATGGAAGGTTTACATGTCAGTTCCTCTGCATGAAATTTTCTCAGAAATTCAAGGACGTGGCTGTTGGACTAGCAAAATTCAGCTTGGATCATACTTACGAAATTAAGTCATTGAGGTGTGAAACGAACTCCAAATCAAGCTTGAGATACTACGTCGGAAAGCTATCTTCATGTAATTGTGAAAATCAAAAGTTTAGATTTAAAGAGATCAGTACAGAGGGCAAGAAAATTAATTCTTTACACTATTTTTGCATAAAAACGTAAGAATGAAGGTATTCACGTACTCTAGGCGATTGAGGGGGCAAACGATGTCAGATTTAAGCTCACGATGTACCATTGGAAGGGTATTTCTGTAAGGAATACAGAAGGATATTTGCATGTCAATTTTAAGGACCAGAGAAGCAAGAAAAGTGGTCTCCTTTGCTGCTGAAACACAGAAACGCAGAGCAAGGAAGATATTTCACTGTTTTCATCACAACTTGTGAATCCGACATCCGTTTTGAGTGAAACCACTTTCATTTGAAAGATAAATCTTTGAGGATCATGAAGGAATAATTGCATTCAAGGTTCAGAGACCAGAAAAATGAAACTTAGTCTCTCTTGTCGCTGCAACACATAAAATGCAGAAACAAGGAGTGTTACCGTTTTCCTTGTAACTCAACAATTTGATGTCCGTTTTGGGTGAAACAAGTTGGGTTAGAAAGATTTTTCACTAAACAATCCAAATAAGAAGAGTTTAGGCTAAAAAATACATTCAAATGATCAAAACTGATTCACATAGTGGCTGGACGCAGAAAGCTCCAAACTTTTTCATGGAAGAGGTGCAAAAACATCATCTCTTTACTTTGATCGGTGAAAACACTAAGGAACAAGGATGCAAGAGTGTTTTTATCTTTCTTAGATGTTTAAAGAGTAAGGGTGAGTAGACAGAAACCATGAGAGGAGGAGAGAGAGCTTTCCAAGAGGGAGAAAGAATGAATTTGGTTTTGTCAAGCTTTAAACACATGGCTGCATATGTGTCACGCATGCAAGGGGTGTCTTCCTTCTTTGACACGTGGCTGCCACATGGTGTCACACATGCAAGGGCTTCTCCTACTTCGACATGTGGCTGACACATGGCATCAAGCATGTAAAGGCTTCTTCCTTCTTCGACACGTGGCTGACACGTGGCATCATGCATGCAAGGGCTTCTCCTTCTTCAACACATGGCGTCACGCATGCAAGGGCTCGCTACATTTTGCCACCTATCTCATGCATGCATGACATTTTGAGGGCAGCTCATTTAACAATTCAGTCTATGAATTAAATTATGAAAAACCTTGTTGAAGCAAAATCTACCTTGCTAAGGTTTGAACTTAGAGACTTTCAACTCTAGACTAAGGACTAACCGTTCAACTACTACACCACCTTTGCTAGTACGTATAGCATTTGAAACTCAAATATAATTATAGGATTTCTAAATAATTCAAAGCATTGAGATCCACCTCTTAAAATATTAAACACATACCGATGAATTATTTGAACAAAATAAAATAAATACTTTATATCAAAACTTCTTTAACCAAAATCATAAAATTTTATAAAACACATTGAATTATCTTTGAGAAAAAAGGAGAAATCGCATTACACACGTGAATATGGAAGAGAGCAAAAATGAGGATGTTACAGAAGTCACATCAAAGGATGAGAAGAGAGACTACAAAAGACACTTGTGTGCTTAACATGAACATTTTGGTGCTCACCATCGATTTGCTCAATATTTTTGTATAATAATTTTATAAAATATTAGATTATATCAATATAAAAATAATATTTTAAAGGACAAAATTTAAATTCTAAAGTACATAAAATTTAAACTCTAAAGTATATAAAATTTAAACTTCAAAGTTATATTAATATGGATATAGATATTGTATATTTTAATTGATCGATAATGTGATTTTTTTTATACAAATAGTGTATCAAAATTAAACTGTACTTAGTACTGTCATAATTATGAAAATAGTTCCGAATGTTGAATTTCATAATTTAAACTTTTAAAATTTTATTTATTTCAAACAATTTGAATGTTTTATTATTTCAACACAGATGTTTGACTCTTACAACACAAGGTGATGTATAACAATTCAAAAAACTTGCCTTAGCGTGTAAGTTATAACGCTATTCAACACAAATGTAAAAAACCCTAAAATTATAAAATAACTAGATTAAATAATTATAAAATGATGACTACAAATGAGACTGCATTAGAATTGTGAACTTAAATTATAACGCACAGTTTATCTCACCTAATTTTTTAACTCACGACGGCACAGAAAAGTCACATTAATTAATCTCAACCTTTGATTAAATTATTATTATATCTAACGGCAGAAACAATCTCACTCGTTCCTTTATTATATATTTATGTATTCATAATACTAGATTGAAGGTAACATGAAAGCGCTGAACCAATACGATTCAGAATAGATGGTCTGAGTGACAGCTAATTACAAAAGTGTCCTTGTGATGGGGAGATATAAGAGCAATAATGTTTATGCTGAAGCCATTGCGAATCTCAAACTGAAAAAAGTGCAGACCCAAGAATGGCAGAACACATTCCATTTGCTGTTGCGTCTAATCTCATTCACAGGTTCGTTTTTCCACCCTTTCTTCAATTTAAAAATTTCTCTTTTAAAAAGAATTTTTCGCGTAGTATGCTTGGCTTACATTTTAGGTTTTTTCCCCTAATTTTTCAGTTCAACTGTTTGTTTTAGATTCACATCATTTAGAGTTTGTCTGTTTTCTCATTTTAAACAGAGTTTTTAGTTTTTAAAATTAAAAAATAGAAAAATTTGCTTGTTAATGTCAGTTTTAAAAATTATTTTTAAAAATTAATTTTTATTTTTAATTTTTAAAACTGAAAATCAAAATTACTATTTAAGAGCTTGTTTGTTTTTTCTTTTTAAATAGAATTTTTAATTTTTAAAATTAAAAAATGGAAAAACTTGCTTGTTAATGTAAATTTTAAAAATATTTTTAAAAATTGATTTTTATTTTCTGTTTTTAAAATTGAAAATCAGAATTACTATTTAAGAGTTTGTTTGTTTTCTCTTTTTAAATAGAGTTTTTAATTTTTAAAATTAAAAAATAAAAAAACTTACTTGTTACTATAAATTTTAAAAATTAACAAAAGTCTAACTAAAAACAGTTTTAAAAACTAAATTATCAAACAAAATTATAAATTTTATTTTTAGTTTTTCTTATTTTATTTTCATATTGGATATCTCTTTTACCTTTTTTCGATAATTTTTATAAAATAATTTTTTTCCATTTTTCTTCTTTTTTTAACATAAGTTTTTATTTTTCTTTTCCTGCATAATAAAGTTTGTTTGATGGTGTTTTCAGTGTTTGCATTCTTAACATCTGATACAACGCTTAAAAGATTAATTTTATTAAAAATGGTTCTTTTAATTTATCATGTCAAATTTTTTGTTTAAATACCAAAACTATTTTTTTTCTTTTGTACTAATATTATAAGAATCCAAAATATCCTTGTTTAAGATATTTTATGAAAACATTATTATTAATGTAATCCACTAACAGAAAAGGACATACTATATAATTTTATGAACATTTTTCCAACATAACATTAATTTATAACACAATTGCCTTTTATTAATGTTATGAATTACTTATTTAAATCTCCTAAAATTTACCATAGAAAGTAATTCACTGTAACTCTATATCAAATGAATTCTCAAGGATGAGAAAATAGTAAAGGGTCAAAGAATTGGTTTCGAAGTTAAACCATTCGAAATTTAAAAATCCTCATTTGTGGGAAAAAGAAAGCAATGAGACATTATTAAGTATGCATGGAAATGATATGAAAAAAAGAAATAAAGGAAAATTATAATGGTGTGATTTGCGATAATATGAATAATTTGACTTCAGTAAAATAATATTATCTTTAATGACAGTATGCTAAATATTTAATTCTATATATTGTTGTTAGAAATAACTTTACCTTTAAAAATATATGAATTGGATTCATGATCCTTGATACACGTGTATCATTAATGCCCCGTAATAAGTTGGAGTACCCCTATTATTCCTTCTGTTGATGTTTAAAAAAATATATATCTATTTCTAAATGTGTTAATGAGATTTGTATTAAAAAAATACTTATGTATTTTTTATTGGTAAGGATTTGTAACTGAGCCGGCCATGGACAAATCATGATTCAATCAATTGAATTAGCAGATTGTTATTACATGTTTTCCTCCCTTTTCCTCGATATCTATGCCAATATTTTTACAGTTCAACTTCCTCTCAATAAAGCATCCTTGTATGTACTCTTTCTTAATCATTTTAACAATGGCTGAGTCAGTTATTTGCTGTTACTTCAAATCTCAGGTTGGCTTCCGCAGATTTTCTTGAATTTGGAAAGCAATATGATGTGAGGGAAGCGTTGGAAGAGCTTAAGAACACTATTGAATCTATCAATGATAAGCTCCTTGATGCCGAAGACAAACAAGATCAAGACGTTGGTGTGCGAGTTTGGATCAGAAGGTTCAAAAAAGTACTTCATCAGGCAGATGACTTCTTAGATAAGCTTGCTATCCAATCCACGAGAGACAAATTGGGTGCAGCAGAAGGAAAAGAAGTAAAGAAGGTACTTCTTTCCATTTCATCTTCAAATCAAATTCCTTTATGCAGTGAAATGCCTGACAAAATTAAAGAGATACAAGAAAGTTTCAATGGTGTGGTAAAAGAAATGAAGGATTTGAATTTAAGCCCAAAATCAAGGGTGGTTAAGAAAACTAATAGTGAATGGAGGGAAACGTGCTCTTTTGTATTAGAGTCAGATATCATTGGAAGAGATGATAGTAAAAAGGAGATCATTAGTCTGTTGAGACAATCACATGAAAAGCAAACAGTTTCTGTGATTGCTATTGTTGGCATTGGTGGTTTAGGGAAGACAGCTCTTGCACAGTTGGTGTATAATGACTTGGAAGTGCAGAATTTTTTTGAAATGCAAATGTGGGTGTGTGTCTCTGATAACTTTGATGTGAAAACTATTCTGAAGAAAATATTAGAATCAATTACTGGCGACCAAATTGAAGTCAAGATATCATTAGACAACTTGCAAAAAAGGCTACGTGAAAAAATAAGTGGTAAGAAATATTTGTTGGTCTTGGACGACATTTGGAATGAGAATAATAAAAAATGGGCTGAAGTGAGAACTCACTTGATGTGTGGTGCTCAAGATAGCAAGATTTTAGTGACAACTCGAAGTGAAATTGCAGCGAAGACAATGAGTGCTAGCACTTCCTATCTTTTGAAAGCCTTGACTGAAAAAGAATCTTGGAGTTTGTTAAAGAAAACTGCATTCGAGGATGGTTCCAAAGTGGTGAATCAAAATCTAGAATCAATGGGGAAAGAAATAGCAGGAAAATGTAAAGGTGTTCCATTAGCCGTTAAAACGCTCGGAGGCCTGTTACGAGGACAATATGAGGAAAGCGAATGGAAGGATGTTTTACGCGGTGACTTCTGGAAATTATGTGGAGAACAAGATAGCATAGTGCCCATTCTAAAACTCAGTTACCAAAACTTGTCCCCAGAGATGAGACAATGTTTTGCTTATTGCTCTATATATCCCAAGGATTGGATGATTTTCAAGGATGAGTTGATTCAGTTGTGGATGGCACAAGGTTACCTTCAATGTTCAACTGATAAACAATGTATGGAAGATATTGGTAACCAATACGTAAAGATGTTTTTGATGAACTCATTTTTCAAGACGCGGAAAGTGAAGATGGTGAGATCATTAGTTTCAAAATACATGATTTAATGCATGATCTTGCAATGCTTGTTGCTGGAAATGATTATTGTTACTTGGATAGTAAGGCAAACAAACTCGTAGGTAGACCCATGCATGTGGCCATTCATTTACTGGATTTGTTAGACGAAAACAGGCTGCGAACTTTGATTTTGTGGTCTTACGATGAGGACATTGAAGGGGAACTACCCGTTGCAAATTTCAAATACTTACGTGTCTTGAAGATGCCTTGTTCTTCCATAGTCAAGTTGTCTGCTTCTGCTGAACAGTTGGAGCATTTAAGATATCTTGATTTGTTTGACAGCGCAGGACTGGTAAGTCCTCCCAAATTTATAAGCAATCTTGTTTTCTTACAAACATTAAAACTGGGGAATTGCGATGAATCATTTTCAGAAGAAGTCGCAAAATTAGTCAATTTGAGATTCCTTGATATTGTTGATTATGATGACTCCTTCGCTGGAATGGCAGTTGGGTTGAGAAAATTGTGCTCTTTGCAAATCTTATCAATCTTTGTTGTGGGAGACAGGCAAGAAATAAATTACGGCACATTAAATGAACTGAAGGACTTAATAAGAGGAAAATTACGAATGAAGCATCTCGATCGGGTCAGAGACGTGGCTTGGGAATCACAGGACATAAATTTAAAACAAAAAAATTCCTTCAATCCTTAA
The DNA here is from genome assembly GCA_024086825.1 of Abrus pulchellus subsp. cantoniensis. Taxonomy (NCBI): domain Eukaryota; kingdom Viridiplantae; phylum Streptophyta; class Magnoliopsida; order Fabales; family Fabaceae; genus Abrus; species Abrus pulchellus. The sequence goes on from CM044056.1 coordinate 23,718,300, forward strand.
CTCTCACTTGGTCGTATCAAGACATCTGTAACAGTTACAGCTTACAATTATTAGAAAACCTTGAGTCCCACCATAATCTTAAGCGATTGAAGGTGAATTATTATCCAGGTGTGCTTTTCCCAAATTGGCTTTCCCTCCTCACTAATGTTGTTGACATCTGTCTCTATGCGTTTGATAAGTGTCGTTTTCTCCCACCGTTGGAACGTCTCCCTTACCTGATGTCACTTGTGATAGAGTTACTTCCTGAATTGGAATACATATATCTTCATGAAGATGGTTTTGCAGAGACCTTCTTCCCCTCTTTGAAGAGCCTCGTATTAAGAGGATGTGGGGAACTCAGGGGATGGCTACAGCGGGGAGATGATATAAATGATTCACAAAATATCTCCTCACCTTATTCATTTCCTCGTCTTTCTCATCTGGAAGTATCTATCTGTCCACAGTTGACTTGCATGCCTACTTTTCCAAATCTTAAGGATTTAAAATGGTATCAATGTAGTGCCGAGCCATTAACAGACACACTAAACACAACGTCAACATGTTCAGTTGACTCATCTTCCTCCGCTGCTCCTCTTTCCATGCTCAAAGAATTGGAAATTTCTGATGCTATAAATTTGCCGAAGGGTTGGATGCAAAATCTGACTTCTCTCGAGTCTCTTCGAATTCAAGGGTGTCACAGTGAAACACTGGAGGAATTTGAAACTGGGTTTAAGGACGACACCAACTGCCTTATTTCTCTGCGACAAATCACCATACTTGGTTGTGAAAAACTGAAAGCTTTGCCAGATTGGATTTGCAACCTCTCGTCGCTTCAGCATATCTCGATCTTCGATTGCCCAAAATTTGTATCGCTGCCCCAAGGAATGAGTCGTCTTACCAACTTAAAGATCTTTGAGGTTGATAGTTGTTCCCTCTTACTTGAACGCCGAACAGAGACGAGTGCTGTTTGTCTCCAAATCGCACACATCCCACAAATTATCCTTCGTAATCGCTGATCATAAAGGTATTGATCTGATACATATTTATCTTGTAAACGTCGTGTATTGTATTTGCTTTGCTAATAAAATTGTGTTTTCATATTAAAATTTTCTCTTCTGGAGGGAAAAAGAAAACTTGAACTTAAATGGCAATTATTTACCTCTTTTCTAATTCAAGTTAATCTATTTAAAATGTTTTCAAAAATAATAAAAATAATGAAAAAATTTTGGAAGAAAAGATAGTGAATAAAAATGTGTCGTGGGCATTTCCACCATCTCATAGCCCTCTTTTACAGTAAGCAATGATTGATTTATCATAAATGGCTTTAACAACTCATACAACAAGAAAAATCTACAACACAGGCAATAAAGACAAGAAATATATTCAGGGCAACTCTTCCTTAACGATCCTAGAAACCTTTGGAATTTCTTACCGAACATGCATTATGATGAATCACTAACTTATCTAGAAAATTAAAGGTTTTTGTCATTTTTTATTAAATTTAAATTATAAGTAAATACAATTAATTGAAAAATTTAATAGAATATTGTAATTGCTGAAAAATTTATGTATCATGCATTATTTTGATGCTAATAATTGAATTTTGAAAGAATTAGAAGAAAGAAATTGACAATCAAACTAAAGAACAGAAGTTAAGTGCTGTAGTACTCATTTGTGGGAATACAGATTTATGCATCAAAAGTTTATAGTGTTACAAAGGTACGTTATTATGCACTTTCTTGCTCTGATTTTGCATCTGTGTGCTATGCAATTATCCTCCCAAGTTTCGCATTTGTTTTGTATTCTCTATGGGTCTTTGCTAGCACGTGGTGCCTATTTTAATTTCTGGGTGCATTTCCAAGTTGTGAAAAGGGAGACAATTTGTGTTTTTATGCTTGCTATGTACTGTGCGTAATTTAGGCACAAAAGTTTTCTCCCTTTTTCTATCACTATGCTAAAAATGAGATAAGAAAGCAGTTCCGTTTTAAATTAGAGAAAGTTTAGAACTACTCAAAAATCTTGTGCTATCCAATATATTATATTTAGGAGAGCGGTTAAATAACCGCTGTAACGCCTTATATTTCTTTCCTCAATATATGATAAATTTTCATAAAAATTTAAATGGTAAAGTAAATTTTCTTTCAAAAACTCTCTAATAAGAAAGAGACATTGAAATGATATAAGGTTCATATAAGTACTTTAGAAAAACAAAGATTCTAAAATTTTCATCAGCAACAAAAAGAAATAGTAGTTGTACAACTGTTTCAAAAGAATGCTATAGAACTGAAAATATCCATTACATAACTCAAAATAACTAAGTTTTATAGCAGTTCTCATCCATCCATGCACTATGAGCCTAGTACTATTCATCCGCATTTTCCGGAAAATGTTGTGTAAGGGTGAGTCCCTACCCTACCACTCATACATCACACATATTCATCACAAAACACATCTTATCACGATTAAAGAAAACATCATGGCATTACATATCACAGTGTCATATAAATCATATTCTCATCTCAACACATATGATATTCCACAGATTCACAATTTCTTTTACTTTTATCAGCGCTTACCGCGCCTTGTGGCCACAGTTATCCGATGCCTCTATCCCGAGGTCTTATACATCCATGTAAATAGTCACTGGATGGCCCAATGCAATACGGATACAACGCATGCAATAGACGATCCCTTAGCAAAGGTAATGGTCAGGAGTCAAGTCGGGAAACGAGTGTGTGGCCATGTGGTGCATTTAAACACAATATTCGTGTACAATCCCGAATGTCACTCACCACCCTACATTTCCCCAAGATATCCCATATCGTCTCCATCTTCCACTCCCCTAGTGTATCTCTGTAACTATTTACATCATATCCTTTTTCCATCTTATACTCTTTCAAGTATATTTACATGTTCACATATGTCATTTCTCATATTCACACATATTTTTCATTATATTTCCACATACTTTTCATCATATACATCAAACGATGACATATTCACAATACACATCATTTTTACATGAAACACAATATATTCAAACATGAAACATCTATCTCTTTGTATATTTCATATCACAAAATCATAAATCATATCAACCATCCTTAATATACCTTATCATGCCTTATTTGAACTTAATATCACATTTCACCATGTATTCATCATAAAATCACATAAACAACCGATTATTCTCACTTTTCACCGATTATTTTTCATAAAGCAAGGATTATTCCACATATAATTATTCTACATATAATCACATACATGACAAGATCTATAAGAATACAAGTAATAAACATGACAAAATGATAAAGTAGAGCCCCCCTTACCTCAACATAGAGCTTTCACAAGGATTTAACCGAAGATTTAACTCTAGAACAAAGTTTTTCCTAAGAACATCACGAACATCTCTAAGAAAAAGAAGAAGAAGAGAAACGAACGGTAAATCTAACTTCAAACTTAGAGAAACTTACTTGAAATCCACTAGAACGGACGTATAATCAAATATCTGAAAAGAAATCTAAGTTTAGGAGGTTTAGTATGGGAGAAAATGGTGAGATATAGCCTTAGGACCTTTGAAAACTTTGGATAGGAGTGAAGAAATAAAAATTTCATATGAAACCCCTTTTTATAGAAAATTTTTGAAAGTACTGTTCACCGCCAGAATTACTATTCATCGTCGGAAACACTGTTCATGCCGGAAACACTATGCACATGTACCGTACACGGACTATACGCGTACTGTACGCGGATGTGACGTCAGCCATGGCGTCATGATGATGTCATCGGTCACTATACATACGCGATTTTACTATTCATACGTGGTTTACTGTTCATAGGCAGTTTTACTGTTCATTTTTTTAATATAAATTCTATCCAAATTTATTCCAATTATACTTTAACAGACCTTATTTTATTTAAATGAAAGTACATGATTTTACAACCGCTCTCAAATGTTAAGATTAAAGAGCGGTTCCACGTGGAACCGCTTTCCAAAGTATGAGTGTAAAATTAGATAGTGGTTCCACGCAAAACTGCTCTCCAAAATATGAATTTAAACTGCAAATCTAAAATTTAAAATTTATTTATTTGTGAGTTTTCTGTAGCAAACTAAAATTAATTTATTGTTACGTTTAAATTTTAATTTACAAGTCTGACAATCAAAATTGAATCTTAAGTTCATACACTATGTTAATCAAACAGCCATATTTGCACAAACCAAACAGAGAAAAAGAGAACAAATTAATAAGATAATTCACCGTTAACAAAGAGAAAGTGAAAGAAAGAGAGAATGAATGATTTACCGTTAATAAAGAGAAAAAGAAAAAAAAGAAAGAATGGGAAGAACTGTGAAAAAAGTACCTACAAATGTGAACGAAGAACTATGAAAATATAGAAGATGAAGAAAACCTACAAACGTGAAAGAAAACAAATACACCAACTTTGTTAATGCATAAAAGATAAAAGAACTTATAGAGGTAAAAAAGACTAACTTTGTTTGGAAGACAAAGAGATTCATGAGTTAAGCATGAGCGTGTTTTATTTATAAAAGTTAAAGACTTTAGAGAGCGGTTAATAGAGAATCGCTCTCAGAAGTATAGATATGAGAGTGGTTCAACACTAACCGCTCTCTAATATATGACTTTAGAGAGAGGTTAATAGAGAATCGCTATCAGAAGTATAGATCTGAGAGCGGTTCAACACTAATAGCTCTCTAAAGTATATTTTAGAGAGCAGTTAACAGATAACCACTCTCAGAAGTATAGATCTGAGAGCAGTTTAACATTAACCGCTCTCTAAATGTATTGTTACAAAGCGGTTTTTACTAACCGCTATCTAAGTTAGCGCTTCAAAAACTTATTTCTGGCGTAGTGTATTTTTGCATTGATGAATGACCCTTGGATGTGCTTTGAAAATCATTTAACAGTGATGCCTTAATTGCACTATTTTTTTGTTTACAAATTTCTGCTATTATTCTATTTTGCTTAGCATTCAAATTGTGACTATTGGGTTATTTAAATACACATCCTGCATGTTTTGGGTGATGATTAAGTTTATTGTTCTAGTTAAATTCTTGTTAGTGTACTCTTGCAACTCGATAGCGTGCTCGTGACACAGTACTCCCGCAACAATGCTTGCAGCAGCTCGTAGCTATTGTATTCAGAGTAACGAGGTCTTGATTGCACGAGCTAGCCGATTCGGATTCTGCTTTTGAGAAGAACTAGGACGGGATTTGGTGCGTCATCTTTGTTAATATTTTTCTATATTATTTAGTGATTTTGAGTGACCCAGGTGTTGATTTAACTTTGCATAAATTTTGTTTTTTTGCTGTTTGGATCCCTTTCACTGCAGAATTCATTTTTGTATATGACGTACTGTAATGTCTTATTATTTATTGCCAATTTCTCTTTCACACGCAAGTCGTCATAAATGATGTTATTCCTTTTGCTAAATAAGTCTCCTCTCTCAAAATTGGTCTTACTCATTGTTTATACAAGAAGCATAAAATAATTAATAGTTTTCTTCTCTTTTTTGGTGCATTTTCACTTTACTTGAAAGTTCATACGTGTTTTCAGTTTTAAACAAACTTGGAGGCATATTGTTTTAAATCACTGGGGTGTTGTAGATGGTAAACAATTTCAATATTATATGATAATTCTGACAGCATAGCAATTGGTATTTAGGAGTTATTTTAAATATGACCAAACCAATACATTTGTCACTTTTATTGAGTTATACTTTTCATATCTTAATAATGCTTTGAATTTATTCTGAATTTTTTGTGTACATTCCTTTAAATATTGTTCACTTCATTAATTCTTGAACATTATTTGAATAGTGATATAATTTATTTTTTTTGGTGGTGTGCTTTACCTTGCTGAGAACTTTCCTCCTTGTCTAAATTCTAATTGAATCTTTTCTCTCATGAACAAATTCTACTTGCTAGACTCTCCTGTATCTCTTGCACAGAGTTTAACATTCATTTTTTTGAGAAGGACTTTAAACTGTTTTGACTCACCATGAGAGTGCAAATTTTTATTTTTTTGTAATGAGCAGTATGTACACACTATATTAAATTTTCTCTTTTATATGCCCTTTACATTGTCAAATATCATATCACCTTATGGCTGTCATATTCTAAATCCATTTTGCGAATTATACTGAGTGACCAAATTCTCATTCTGAATTTTTAGGATTCATCATTCTTTAGTTGGGTAATTTTGTCTCTGCAAGTTTTTCTCTTGGTTTATGCAATGCTGTCAAATTCTTATTCTTGAGTGCTCAAAATTTTGGTTCATACATAGTGGACATATGCAATTTTAATTCTTTTTACTGCACAAAATTCCATCTTGCCATAATTTCAATTTTAATGCAATCCAATTTTCTTTTTACAACACTTGAATGCACAATTGTTTTACTTTCTGGGTGTCGTGAGTGCAAGTACATATGCAGTAGCTGCATAATTCTTGTGATGAATTGAAACTTGTACATGCTCTTATAGTCTTTTGCTCAAATCTGATACATGTTGGCTGCATTCCTTGATCGAACAATTACACTGAGTTTGGGAACATAAGCATCTCTGTTTCTTGGCATGTTATCAGATTGGGATATTTTTTCAGTGTTATATTTTCTAATCTTGTGCAGTATACATCCTTACTCATTACCTTATTTTTCTAGCTGCAAATTTTGCAAAATTTTGTATGCTTTTTGATTTAAATTGTCAATATGCAGACTGCACAATACATAGCATTTTATGACACTGCATGATCTGTACTGTAAATATGGTCCACTATCTTCATGGTTAATTATTTTGGATTCATAGTTTATAATGCACCTTTCTCTTTAGTCCCACCAATTCAAAGCAATGATCTTATCAAATTTATTTAGTTAAGCTTTTCCTCATAATTTTACTTTGGTGTGTCTCTTGAATGGTGCACAAGTTCTGAAATTTTTCTGAAAATTTGTGTAATTCCCCTCATTACCCCTTCATGCAGTGAACTTTTGTAGTTGATGATTACGGATTCTGACCCAGCAGCTGACGCGCGCCCAAGAAGATGAGGACATTTGAAGAATTTCCCCCAACTTTACCTCTTATTTTACTACTTTGTTTCTGTTTAAATTTGCTTCATTTTGAGTTTGTAATTATTTCATTTGGAATTCTATTTTAGAATAATGTGTTTTATTTTGCAAGCACATAGAATAGACAATTGTGTTTTGCCACTACTCTGCATAATAGACACTTTTATGTTTTTCTGATTTCTGCAGCCAGTGGTAGTTGAAATTCTGCTATAATGAATGTTGGGGGAGGCTAGTTCCAAGCCTCTGAATACTCTAAATTTACAAGGGAGTTCCTTTCTATTTTTCATAATCACTTAATTTTTGCACCTTGCGTTTTTTTGTTCTAACTAGAAATTGTCCTTGTATTATATACATCACTCCTTGCATATAGTAACTTCCCGCATCACTTTTGCACAACTTCCACAGTTTACAATTTCACAAACACATTTCAATGTTGCTGGACATCATTTTGACTTAAATTCCATAAATTTACCATGTTAGCAATTGAGCCCAAATTTCATTACGGAGAGCATACTTGCTGTAATTGTCATTTTCTTTGCATGATTTGTCATTTTGAAATGTCATTTTCTTTAGCTATTTTTAACCAAAATGTCATCCATTCATTCAACCCTTGTTAGCCTTTTTGAGCCTAGCCAACATTTTTCTCTCACCTTTACACCAGCACCTACCATGCCCAAGCACCTATCCCTCCTTATAACTTAAAAAGTATGAGCACTAATTTGGATAACTTAGCAAATTCTAAATTTGGGGTTTCTATTAGAAATTGCTTGAGGACAAGCAATCCTTTTAAGTTTAGGGTTAAGAAATTGTACATGGGTGTATAATTGTATATGTTAAGAGAGCTATTGTGGTTAGATACTGCAGAATAAATATTATTATTGAGTATCATTCAATCTAAAAGAGAGAGAGAGAATGAAAAGAAAGAAAAATCCTAAGAGAAACTCAAGCTCTGCAGCAGTACTGTAAATAAGAGTTGAAAAATGTCAAATGAGGGAGTGCAAGTAATTCTTCGAATTCTTAGATTTTCTAAGTTATCCCTTATTCTTTTTCTAATGTCAAATGAGGGAGTGCAAGTACTGAGATAGGATTGATTCTGCTTAATTATCACCTTGCTCAAGCGAGCTGAAGATTTCGCCCAGGCGAGCTGCATCGTCTAAGCGAGAACTCACAGGAGAAATACCGTCCTCTCTGGCCACTATCTCACTCAGGCGAGATGGAGCTCACCCAAGTGAGCATATCAGAAAATATGGAGAAAAACCATTGTCTGCATATCTCGCTCAAGCGAGAATCCCGTCGCTCAGGCGAGATTGCGTTGCTCAAGCGAGTTGTTCCTCGCTCAAGCGAGAATGCGCAGGGCTGAGGGGTATTTAAGAAATTTTCAGCATGAAAACTCATTTCATTTCTGAAAACTTATGTTCCTCTCCTATTCTCTTTGAATTCTCTCTTCTTATATCATAGATAAAAGCCTTAGAAACTCTGGAACTTAACCGAATCCGAGCTAAGACTTTAACTCCACGAAATCATTGAACTACTTTGGACTATTAATCAACCTTCTTTTGCTTTCTCGTCACTAAACTAGTTTTCTAAGGTAAGGAGAGCTCTATCTTATTACTAAGAACTACTGTCCCTGTATCTATGAAAAGGTTTGAAATGAGTATATGTTGAATGATAACATGTGTTTGTGATGTTTGGAATATGTTTTGAAATGATTAGTGATAAGTATGATCCTTATTTTGAATATGTACATATGCATGAATATGGTGGACTGAGTTCGAGGGAACTAGCTCTCGGCAATGATTAAAAAATATATGTTGGACTGATGAACTATAGAAAGATGAGATAGAAATATGGAAAGGGAAAAGAAATGAGAAAGGATTATGATAAGGACAAGTATAGATAGTTCAAAGGTACACTGGGAGTGTAGAAGATAGAGAAGACTGAGAAGTCTTAGGGAAATGAGGGTGGTAAATGTTCCTCTTAAATTGCACAACACAAATGAGAGTAAGAACACCACAGGCCTCACACTCATTTCCTGACAAATACTCCTGACCATACTTTTGCTAAAAGGGGCTGGGTCGGCACACGTTGTATCTGTGTAGCTGCAGCTATCCAACAACTATCTATGCTAAGGAAGACCTCGAGGGATCCCAAGGGCAGTGGAATTGAGCATTGAAAGGATCAGTAATAACGAACCTAAATTGAATGCTTAATTAATATGGTTATATGATGCTGGGTTGAACTCTTGTTTGTATTATTGAACTCTTTAAGTATGTATGCTTAATAATGAATATAGAGACTCATCCTTACGTAAACGTTTCAGTGAACCCAAATGACAGACCCACCAGAAGGGATTAGACTAGTAGAAAGTTCTGTAACTAATAGATTAAATTATGTATTTAATGAGTACTAGAGACATAGTTTCTTTAGAATTATTGTATATAATAGTAATGTATCTAGTGAGATTATTATGATGGAAATAGAATTAGCTTTTAGCATTCCTTTTGATTTTCCTGTAAGTAGAACTTATCATATCCTCAGTATTTATATCTTTCCTGGTACCGTAAGGACCCTAGCAGCAGTGACTTATCTGGTCACGTATCACGACCATGATCACCTTGGGAGACAATCGTGATAGACATTCGAGCAAATCACGGGTACTGTGTCACTGAGATCCAGGTCATACGTATCTCGGATCGAGATGACGATCTGAATTCTGAGGATATAACAATGATAGAGGGTTGGCACGGGGATGATTAGTGCCACTTGGTCATGTGATGGACAAGTTGCTCATTAGTACTTATATTATTTTGAGTATTTGTAAATATTAGCAAATAGTCCTAATGTATTTTGGTAACTTTTATGAATAATTATAAATATTGATATATTTTTGCTTATTATGAGAACAATGTAGAATCATGTTATTTTGAAGTTTTTCTTAAATTTGGTTTAATTACTATTGTTTTATTATTCAAGCTCTTGTAATTGTAAGAAAAAGTAAATAGAATATATGTTTTGTTAGTATATTCGCTCGATAATATAACTTAATTTTCCAATTTATTCTGAATTTATACTATTATTATGATAATTAAAATTAAGGGTGTTACACCAAGAACCTAAAGAGTCCAAAGTAATTAAAAGAAGTAGATCTATAGGGGCTGATTCTAAAATACAAAAAGGAATTACCCCTTCACCCCCAACTTTAGCAAGTCAATCTACATACTAATGTGGCTAATGAGCATGCTCAAGTAATTACTAAAATGATGGGTCTGATTGAAACCTAAACAAGAACAAATATCTTGTACTAGAATAGGATCACAAATTTAGAAAAGAAAACAGAGGATTTTGCCTGGTTAACTGTTAAACTAGAAGTCACAGAGAAAGTATTAAGAGCATTTCTAATGACTTCAACATTGGACCTATCAGCTTTAGCAACTAAAGTTATATCATCAGCAAAAAGAGGTGGGAGACCCTAGGGCCTTGATTGCTGAAAGAGAAAAGGGTGCAACTACCAGGCGGTAACAAGATCCTGGATTAAATGCCCTAATCGCTCCAAGGAAAGAACAAAAATATAGGGAGATATAGGATCTCCTGTCTAATTGATAAATTCATATTTTTTGTATTTTACCTTAGTTTTAATACATTTGATATAGAAAACATGATGGAGAAAGCTGAAAAACTCATAAAAATAATAAAATGTTCAAGTCTTTTCTAAATAGTTAGTTGTTTAAATTTTGTGAATTTTCTGTATAAAAATTACTGATTAGAACATATTTTGTAGGAAATAATGAGCTAAGTTCATAAGGCTGGAAGATCAAGAGAAAAATAGAAGAAAAGTAGCAATTTTGGAGACAAGGAACAAAGATTGATGAAGATAGCTGTTAGTCGTGATCACTATTTTAAAGAAAAGTTATCATTCTAGAGCCTAAATTCAATGATTTACTTGTGCGTTACCACTTTTTCTTACAATAGTAACCACGCCCATGAAGAGTGATCCTGCATTATCACTATTTCTGATAATAGTGATCATTCCAGAGCTGGGTAAGAAGAACAAAATGATCACGCGTAGCATTTATAGGCAAAACTAGCTACGCGTTACCACTTTTTCAGAAAATAGTGATTGTTCCAGAGAGCTTTTCAACAAAACTAGTTGCGTGTTACCACTTTTTCATAAAATAGTGATTGTTCTTGAGAGCGCTTTAACAGAATAGGATGCGCGTGACTCCGATTTTGTACAATAGTGAACACGCGCATGCCATTAAGAGCGATTAACCTCTGCGTTGCTACTTTTATTAAAAAAAAAAAGTAATTGTTCTAGTCATAAAGGTTACAAAAAGGCCTCTTTGTGGTTACTTTATTAAAAAATAGTGATCACACCAGAAAGGCGGAAAATTCTATAAATATGCATTAGCTCAGACTTTTTGTATCTTTTGTTCATTTTTTATTTTCATTTCATTTTCTTGTCTTGAGAGAGTCTGAGAGGGAGATTGCGGAAGAACACCAAGCTTCACATCTTGAGGAATCAGATTGAAGATTAGATTGAAGATGGTTCTTTTCTCATCTCCTTCTTTTTCTTTCTCTTTTCATTTTGTAATGGCTGTCTAAACTCTTTGTAGTTAGGGATTTATGGATCTAAAATGGAAGTGTTGAATTGATTTTGGATCTGAACTTTGAGTATTTGATTGGATTGAGTAGTTAATTCTATTAATCAAGTAGTTGTTGAATGAAAAATCGATTTACTAAACACAGAGAAGCTTTTATCAATGGAAGTTGAAATTGTTTCTCAGATCTGAATTAACTAGATTTCTTAGGTTAAGTCATCTTAATCTTGTAATCTTTTGGTTTCTAATGCTTAATACAACATTTAATTGAATCAGATCTAAGGAATTACGATGATTGAATTGAATGTTAGAGTCATTGCATTAAGGAATTAACCTTTGATTACTAAATCGTAAAACTGATTGTCATTCAATCCAAATGCTTGAAAGTTAAGAACTTGATTGAATTACCACTAAAGTTTTGGTGAAATAAACTCCTAACTATGTTTCATACATCTGTTTCAATACACAAATTTGTAGCTTTTGCTCTGTTACATTTTTTTGAATTTTGTACTTGTTAATTTGCTTTCAAATATTACAAACTCCAATTTACTTGCGTTAGGCTTAACTAGTTGTTGAATTGTGAAGTGATACTTGAGAAAACTATTCCCTAAGGACAATATTTGGGACTTAAACATGATTCCAAGATTTTATAACTTGCTACAATAATACTAGTACACTTGCTAGTCAATTTCACTTTTAGTGCAACTGTTGAGAAAGTAACACTAATCCCTCTAGAATGTTTAAATTTCTCAATTCTACTATTATTCCAGTTAATAGTCATAGATGTAGAGGAAATGCATTGATATATAAGATCAGACAAATCATAGTTAAAACCATTTTTTTGTATAGTGTCTTTTATGAAGCTCCATCTAAGCTTATCATAAGCCTTTTCTAGATCCAACTTTACAATCATGTACTCATTCTTGTTTTTCAGTCTATTAAAAGAGTAAACTATTTCTTAGAGAGTTAATATATTATCGAGTCCCTTGCTACATTTTCTAAAACTAGTTTGATTGGGAGAGATTAGAAAAGACATAGTTGCATTGATTCTCTTAGCTATTAGCTTAGTTAGAATTTTGTAGCTAACATTACATAAAGAAATGGGTCTAAAATTACTCACATATTCAAGATTATCCTTTTTAGGAATGAGGGTAATGGTAGTGTCATTCACATCAGCAATGTTCGAGGAGTTTTTAAAGATATCAAAAACAAACATACAATTAAAAGGGCCTAAAAGTTCCTATGATTTTTGAAAATTAAAGCATGAATGCCATCGGGACCAGGGGTTTTGAAAATTCCTATACTAAATAAGACAGCTTTAACTTTTGTAAAAGAAATATCGAGTTTAATAAAGCTAACTCATCATTCATAAGCCTGAGAAAAGCAGAGGTAGTGAGAAAAAGAGAGCCCATAGACTCATAATCATGATAAAGAGCCTAAAAGTAATGAACAACTAGAGTTTTAAGCTTAATAGGATCATAAACCTAGTTGTTCCTATCATCCTTAAGAGCCTTAATCAAGTTATTTTGTCTATGAATTAAAATAGATTTATGAAATAAACTAGTATTCCTATCCCCTAATTTGAGCTAGTTAGACTTATAATGGTGAAACTAATACGTTTTTTCATGATTAAGAATTTCTTGGTATTCCCTCCATAGAGAATTCATGAGATTTATGAGAAAAGGATTATCATTACCAGCTAATTTACAAGAAATTCCCCTCAATCTATTTAATATTCTTTTCTTCCTATTAAGAATATTACCAAACATATTCCTATTCTAGTCAGAGATGTTTTCCTGGAAAGAAGATATATTCTCAGTCCAGGTTCTAGATGCAATCCAGGAATTCTTGACTTGGTTTGGAAAATCACTACGAGTAAGCCAAAGGGCAAGAAACTTAAAAGCTCTATTATGAGGGATAGATCTGGTCCCATCTCTAATTCTCAGCCAGAGCCCATGATGATCAGATTTGAGAAGGGGAAGGTGAATAAGGGAATTATTAAGGAACATCATCCTCCAGGAGTCACTCACCACAACTCTATTAATTCTTTCCTTCATTTGACCTTTATGCCAAGTAAAAAGGTCTCTTTTGAAACCCAAATCCTGAAGGCCATAATTATTAAGATAGTCAGCGAACTGTTGAATAACTTTAATATTGGCTGGCCTCCCCCAAAATTTTTTATTTTCATAAAGAACTTAGTTAAATTCTCCAGCAACACACCAAGGTTTATTGAAATTTATGCTAAATTCAGACAAAAGATCCCAACAATTAGCTCTCAGCCTTCTTGGGGGCTAGCATACACAGCTGATAATATCTAATCTCAATTAACCATACAAATATTTAGGTGGATCATATACTTATTATTTCCAAATAAACTAACTTTTATTTTATTAGTATTCTAGCAACACCATATACCCCTAGAAAACCCAACAGCATCCACTCTAACTCCCCCATCCAGATTAATTTTTTTAATAACCCTGTCAGCCTTAATAGAACTAATTCTTGGTTCAAATATAGCAATAAAGTCAAGATTATAAATTTTAATATCATGCTGTGAAACGTCTTACTCCCAGCCCCCTACAATTCCAAAACAAGCAATTCATATCACTAGATCTTATTAATAGTTGCATCCTCAAGATCTTTGGCCTATACTTATATCATCATTAGATACCACAACAGTATTAGTGCCCTTTTGAGTGGTATTTTTGGGATTTTCAAGCTCCATTAAAGATAGACTATCGGGAGGTTTATCAATAGGGTTGTGTTCTAAGAGACCTTGAGATCTCCCTAAAAGTCCAAAATTATGGCCTGCTAGATCCTGGATAGAATGGCCTAGATTAGGGTCACTTTAGATTATATTCTAAAAATAATTCACTAACAACATAATGTCTTGCATTTCATGATTTTCAACACTTTTAGATTTTATTAGATCAGAGTTTGGCACCACTACATTACCCTGAGAAAGATCGCATTTCTCACTGCCTCGTTTACCAAGATTAGGTACAGAATGAGCTTTGGAAGGTTTTTTAACATATTCACTCATCTTGGAACCATTGGACATTTTAGAGCTTAGCCTATAAGTGCTAGAATTCTTAAGGTAAACAACATTCTTATACTGAGGCTCAAATTTTCTAAGAATGGCAGATTTTAAGTTCTCATTTATATTTTGCTCAAAATTGTCAAGAATTTCAAATTTAGACCCTAGATGAATTTCTTTTTTTTCTTAGCCTGGTTCATGGAGGACCCAACAATAGGAGGGAAACTTAATTTCTTCCTAAAATGTTTATTTGCAAGCATCCAAGGAAAAAATTGGTCCTTTTCTTTATCAGTTATGTTATCATTGTCAAGCATTACCAAATCATTACCAAATCACTACTTGTATGGCTATCATTTTCCCCTACATAGTTAATTTTGTTTTCTTCCACCTTTAAATTAGCCCTAGTATTCTTGACGTTTTCACTACATTGCTTTTGTCGGTGCCCATACTTCTCACAAATAAAACAAATGAGATACAGCCCTTCATATTTTACTTTAAATTCTTGTCCTAACACATTGAAAGCTGGAATCAGTTTCTTTTTTAAATCAATTTCTATATAGATTCTAGCAAATTTACCCCTAGCTACTAAGGAGGTGTGGGGACCAATCTTCAGCATTGACCCAAGACAGTTCTCCACTTGCCATAAAAATTTGTTATTGTAGAGTTCAAAAGGAAGGTCATGAATTCTCACCCAAACTGCTATCCTTTTAAGGTCATAGTCTTACAGTTTAAAGAGGGGTCTCCACCTCTACACTAACAAATAATGATCCAAAATTAACTAGGGCCCTTCAAAAAAGGCATGTTTATAATCCTCCATACTTTCAAACTTAATGAGAAAGAAATCGCTATTCAGATCAAGGATTTTTAGGGACCCATGTTTATCCCAAATATTACTTAGCTTCTGGTTTAAAAAAACTGAAACTAATTGATTTTCTTAACAATTTAACTATAAGTGTAAATTTCCAAAGAGTACACCACTCCTCGTAGTCCTCCAAGGGAATCTTTAGGTTAGGAAACAAGTTTTGCATTTTATCATCACTCTCAGTATCATCTGCAACCTCAGAAATAATATTCAAATCATCCAATACAGTTTTAATAACTTCTTCACCATTTAAAACCATATCTACCTCGTTTGATTCTAAGGCCTTATCTTTATAGGACGAAACCTTAGGAAAACAGGATATAGAAAAAGCACCTAGTATGTTGCAGCATCAACAGATCTTGCCTCTTCTTGCATGCCTAAGATCGGCGTCTCCTTTGGCCCCCTTCATTTGTCTTACCTTCTTGATGCTTCGATCCATGAGATTCATCTTCTCTATAGGCTGTTTCTCCACCTCATGCTTCTCCATGTTCTCCGGACCCTCAAGATAACAAGTAAAGGACCTCTATCCCCTTCTCATAATGATTTTTCCTTCCTCCAACACTTCAAAAAACTCTTGCGACCATAGTCGAATCATTAGGGCGAGAACCTTAGGAACACCTCCAAAACCCTCTTTTCTTGAAAAAAAAAAAAAAGTGTGGCTCTTGGCTCTTTTCGTGAGAAAACCCTAAAAGTTATTATTTTAATACATTGTTATTGTAAAGTTTTTAATTAATTAAATAAAAACTATCACTATAAATTTCAAAATAATTATTATAAAAATATATTGTGCAATAACAATGTATTATGCAATGTCAATAAATATTTGATAGATTTTATCCAGTTATTTTATTTTAATCTTCAATTTTATCTAGTGAATTTTAATCTTCAATTTTATCTAATTACCCTCTCAAAATATCTTGTTGAAGAATTCATAGATATGTAAAACCAGAGCCCAAAGGCATCACTAGTGGAAAAAAAAGTTTTTTACATCGGTTTCGTGTCTGATGTAAAAAGTTCAGGACTTTTTATATTAGTTGTTAAAAACTGATGTAAAGCGTGTCACTTTCTACATTAGTTGTTTATAATAACCGATGTAAAAAATATTCTTAATGTTCATCTTTGTCAATGGCGTCAATATTTCTCTTCTTTGAGAGTTTTAACGTTCGTGTCAATATTATCAATATATTTTCTTAAGTTAAATTAAAATCCATAAACGTCAGTGTTTATAGTGTTCATCGTGTTCTTCATGTTTGTCATATTCGTCATGTTTGTTGTGTTTGTCGTGTTTCATTATTGTTCATCTTTGTTTGAATCTGAAACATAAAGAAGATGCAATGTTTATCAAATCATTTAATAAGGAAGAAGAAACAATAAAATATAAAAAAAATTAAAATAATTGATGTACCTGGAAAACCTTTGCATGTTCGTTGTCCACCAAGCTAAGATATCAGAAGTTTGAGAAACTTAAGAAAAATATGTATTTGAGTCTTATTTTGCTGGCATGTATATAAAACTTTGAAATTTGAATTAATTCTATGTCAGTTCCTAAAAACAACCAATGTAGAATGTACATTTTACATCGGTTGTAAAAATAACCGATGTAGAAAGTACTTTTCACATCGGTTTTTTTGACAACCGATGTAAAAATATTTGCAAAAATTTTAAATTTGAAAACATTTCAAAAAATGCCACCGTATCTTTTTCTACCTCATTTCACAAAAATTGATGTAAAATCCTGTTGTAAAAAGTGATTTTGTACTAGTGCATATCTCAAATGATTTATGTTGTTGATGGGAAAACCTGAAGATGGGTGGGGCTGGTCTTGATTAACTACCATATTTTAACATCGTCTTTGATTACAGTCTGTAAAATTTATTTTGTAAGCATGTTTTGGTAATAATACGCTCAGTCACATATTAAACAACAGAAATCACATGCTTTGGTGATAATTTACAATCATTCTTATTGTTTCCAAAAGCACACAACACTCACGCGTCTTATCTAATTCTCATGTTAAACAAAACATAATCATATGCCCGAAGCCTACTTAATAACATGCTGTAAAAATATGCACAGATAAAAACAATCAAGCATAGGAACTTAATATGTTAAAAGTCAACTTGAAAGCTCTCATTCAGTGTGCATACAAAAAAGAAATGCATATCACACTGTGAAAGTAATGATTATAATAGAATTATTGAGGTGCTGAATACAGTCATATCAAAATCTAATACACATACACGTGTGTAATTAAGAGAAAGTAATTATTTATCGCGTACACTTGCATATAATATAAAGTTAGTATTCTATTATGTAAAACACAAACACCAACACCCATATATTTATTGCCACTCTAATTTAAAAGAAAATTATATAAAATAATTTTATTATTAGTGTAGTTATAAGAGAAAATATATATATATATATATATATATATATATATATTTTAGACAAAAATTACTTAAAAAGGAGTGGTAATAGATGTATAAGTGTAGCAATATACATGTAACATGATTTTTTTCCTTAATAAAGTAAAGGATATATGATTATACGGAGTAAGAGAAAAAATAAGCAGCACATCAACAATAGGTATAACAAAATAAAAGCATTCAAAAGTAATGCACCTAATTCTTATCAAATCAATTTCATGTGACCGCTTGAATTGTACGCAGACAAATCGGGGTATTAGAAACATAACAAGAATGATATAAATAATGAAAAAAAATTAATAAATTAAAATTAACAGTAATAAATTACAAAAGTTCATTTTCACCAAGCATCTTAATCACCTTGAAAAAAAAATATTTCAACTTAATATATAATCTCAAACTTATAGACGTTGTTTAATTTTTTTTAACTAAATAAATAATTATAAAATGATGACTAAAAGATGAGAAGGCATTAGCTGTCAATATGAGTTATAATAATGCACAGTCTATCCCACATAATTTTTTAACTCGACTACACAGTGTTAGTATATCAGTCATGCAGCACAAGCACACACAACTAAAATAGAGAAGAGAAAATACTGACAATAGGCAAAAAATAGAAATTTTATACTATGGAAGAAATTTTACAGCACCTCTCTCTTTCACAACAAGAACTTCTCAAAATTATGAGAATACAAGAAAGGAGAGAACAAAGAAAGATATGGGATAATAACAAAGGGTGCAAGGGGTTTCTTTTATAACCTCCAAACCATGTTCCTTTAGAAGTTCCCACCAATGTGGGACTTCATTCCTCACAATCTCCCACTTGAAGATTTTGATGAAACTAATCAAATCTTCACACCATCTTTGCCTTCATGTTGCTTGTTCTTCTTATAAACTTCAGTAGAATCGAATTTACGTAAACCTGCCAATAACCTTTGACACCTAATTCTGATTCTACGAAACGCAATGCAACACACGATCAATATTTCACCGCTCTCCACCTAAACCTGCTACGAACATACTAACCACTCCCACTTTGCTTGTGCAATGTCTGGTCTTGTACCCATCATAACAATTATAAGGCTGTCCACCACCGATGCATACGGTACTCGAGACTTCTCCATCCTCTCCGCTTCTTGCTAGGACTCATACTTGAGGATAATTGATAGGAGATGGGGTAAAACTGGCTTGCACTCTTGCATGTTGAAGCGCGACAAGACTTTCGATAAGTTTTACTTCGAGAAAGCCAAATCGTCCTATCTTTTCTATCTCGGTGACGTTGCATCCCTAAAATCTTGTTTGCCGCTTCCAAGTCCTGCATAGCAACCTGCACACCAAGTTTTGTTGCTTTTCAAAGCCTTTTGGTTGGAGCATCATTTCATTCTGCTTAACAATAACCTTGTGAGCGGTGGAACTCACGAAATACCCCTTCACATTGTTAGCATAGCCCAAGCACTTAATTCTTTCCCAGTTTCAAGCTCTACTCGGGCATTGGTTCCCTTGAACTGGTAACAATAACACATTTGACTTCCTCTTGATGTAATACACCCACAAACTCCTGGAATAAACTTTGCTCTTCCTAGGAATAACTCAGGTGATTCCCTTACATCGAGAATGAACCAAGTCTTCTTGTGTTTTCTTTTACAGTGGTCAAACTAGCAAACTTCGGTCTATATTGTTGGCTTATCACACGGTGCTCGCATAGAAGTAAAAAATACTTCTGAGCCCGAGTCTGATTACGTTCCGCCTTGCAAACTTTACTTTGACATTTGTCCAAATACGATGTCACTTTAACATCGCTTCTTCTTGACTTGTCAATGCAACCATTGCATTAGCTTTCTGCAACGTATCTACCATAAGCACATGTCATGATCTTCTGAGCTTGTATGACTTACCAAATCTACCCTCTTTCTCACAGAACATCTTCATCCTCTGAAGTATTTGCCATACAACCTTGTGAGGTTGATGCCTCAGAGTTCTTTCTTCCACTCTTCTCGTGCCAACATTCTTTCTTGACATGCCTCCTCTTGCCACAATTGTAGCATTTGAGATGCTTCTTACTTTGAGATCTATCATGGGGTGACTCCCACTAGACCCATATTTCGTTGATCTTCCTCTCATCATCACCAAAGCTTGTGTTTGCTTTGAACTTTCCGATATGTCTTCTTTGTTCCTTCGCCTGGATTCTTCTTCAAGAATTGCTCCGGCAACATCCTCAAAGTGAAGACAGCCTTCGATATTATTATTTGTAATATTGACGATGAGTTGATCATACGAGTCTGGTAAACTCTGCAGTAGAAGCTCCGCGCGTTCATTTTCAACTATGTTGAAATCTGCCGCTGATAGTTGGGCAAACAAAGTGTTCAGATGGTTGATGTGGTCCGTCACCGTTGTGGACTCACTCATTCGGAGAGTGTAGAGTTTCCTCTTCAAGAATATTCTTGTGTGAAGAGACTTCACCTCATATAATTTTATGAGGGCATCCCAAATCTCCCTTGCTTGTTTCTTTCTCCGCCACACTAGATAACAGAATACGCCATTAATAGGTGCAAATTCGCGATGGCATTGTTGTCAATTTCTTTCCATTTCTGCTCCGTCATTTCTGCGGGTTTTCCTTCAATTGCAGCTATGCAATTGTCCTTTCTCAAAATTGCCTTTATCTTCAATTTCCACAACGAAAAATTGTTACCGTTGAACCTCTCTATCTCATATTTTGTTGTCATGATTTTAGAACCGACTTGTGCACTTCTTACTATGAATAGTATTGTCTACTGGAATAACACAGGTAGACCATGAACTAACACACCAAGAAATTCCCAGGAAAGAGAGGTGGGTCACTTTAGACACTCTTAAATACCAAATCTTTCCTAGCCAGAACTTTCTCAGATAGCAGTTTCACACTACCAAACTTTTCCAGTAATAACTCTTTTCTGATGCGGAAGATCGGATTAACCGCAACCACAGAGCATACTAAGAATTTTACCAACACTATTCTAATGACAATAGCAGCGGAATACCAACCAATAGCTCTGATACCACTGTTAGTATATCAGTCATGCAGCACAAGCACACACAACTAAAATAGAGAAGAGAAAATACTGACAATAGGCAAAAAATAGAAATTTTATACTATGGAAGAAATTTTACAGCACCTCTCTCTTTCACAACAAGAACTTCTCAAAATTATGAGAATACAAGAAAGGAGAGAACAAAGGAAGATATGGGATAATAACAAAGGGTGCAAGGGGTTTCTTTTATAACCTCCAAACCATGTTCCTTTAGAAGTTCCCACCAATGTGGGACTTCATTCCTCACACACAGCAAAGTCACAATAATTAATCTCAGCTTTTGATTAAATTATTATAATATCCCTCGATGCTAAACTAATTAATGGGTAACTCGTGTTAGAGGCTACCCTTTAATTGTATATTTATAATATTAGATGGAAGAGAAGAGCAAAGCATTGAACCAATAAGACTTAGAAATGGTGGTTTGAGTGACATGGCTAATTACAATAAGTGTCCCTGTGATGGGCAGATATAAGAGCAATAATGTTTATGGTGCAGCCATTGCCAATCTCAAACTGAGAACAGTGCAGATCTATTTTCCTCTTCGTCAGATATATAGTATTTCTCAATCATTTTAAGGATGATTGGAAACATTCCATTTGCTGTTGTGTCTAATCTCATTCACAGGTTCGTTTTTGCATTAAACAATAACTATCGATTTTTTTTATTCTTGCATAATATGCTCACTTCTAGAAAACTTGCAAATATAGACAGATTTATAGAAAAATTTTTCATTATTATAGATGAATTTTAGCATTACAGACAGTTCCAGTCCGTCTATAATATGCATATCGGTAAATAATTACAAATAAATTTTTAAATCTATCTGTAAATTACGGAAAATTTTGTTTGTAATTTACATACAGAAAAATCTATCAGTGAATTACAGATGAAAAAATCTATCTATAATTCATTTATGAAATTTTAAAAAAATTTGTTATTTTTTTTATAAACATAATTATTCTTCCCTGTTCCTAATTTTTACAATTTATAAACATAATAAAAATTATAAAATTATATATTTAAAATAAGAAATTATTTATAAAATGTAAAATTAAAATGTCATTACAAATGAAGAAGTAAAATTTTTTTAAAAAAATAACATTGTATATCTCTAATAGTCAGTGTGATCATTTTTTGAAATAGTATCGCCATCAATAGAGGAGGAGTCAGAGGAGAAATGACGCATGGAGCTGAAGATTGATAGTGTTGGAGCTGGTGGAGGAGGAGGAAGAGGTGTAAAGGTGCTTGCTTTCATTAGCTCAAATTATGCATGCATTGGCATATACTGCTGCTATATCTGTTGCTACACCTCCCTCTGCATCCTCGATGACACCTTCTCTATCTTTTCCATTTTCTTCGCCTACTTCTTCCATTCACTTTCCTTGGTCTTGTACATCTCCTCATTTTGCTTCTGTAGTTCTTCATTGAGGGCATTGACCTGAGTGTAGACCATGTCCTCCACTTCCTCAAGTACAAGAGAAGGGACATTTCCGGTGACAGACGCAAGGGACATAGAGTCTGCAAAGCGGCTCCCCATGCCATAAATGCAGCCTTTATAAAGGCCATTCACCGTCTCTGACCATATATTATCCTCATCAACTGACTCTAGATCCTGAGAAGATGCCTCTTCAAGCCTTTGAACATAGTCATCCTATAGTTCAACGGAGATAATTATATATTAGTTCTAAAAACTATTTAATAAAATATTAATAATAACATATAGTGTCAATAAGGATTACTTACATATGTGGCCTGAGATTGTGTATCAACCCATAAGGTTTTGTCTCTCTTGCGAGTATGTATCTCCTTGAACACCTCTTCATGTGTAGGTGGTCTCTTCAGTAACTTTTCCTACAATTTCAATTAAATCACCATCTCAGTCATCAATTATAGATTGAATAAAATAAATTTTAAAAGAAAATTAAAAATTAGATACCAAGTTCGCTTTAGTGCCAGCCAAATATTGTATCAACCTTTTATTTTATATTATACAAATTTCTAATGTAAATTTTGGCAGAATCTCCCGTAATATATGAATATTTTATTATATTTGTTTACACTTAATAAAACAAATTTCTAATGTAAGTTTTGGGAGAATCTCCCTTGATATATGACATGTCATTATATTTGTTTACACTTAATAAAACAAACTTCTAATGTAAATTTTGGCAGAATCTCCCCTGATATATGAATATTTCCTTATATTTGTTTACACTTAATACAACAAATTTCTAATGTAAATTTCAGCAAAATCTCCCCTAATATATGAATATTTCCTTACATCTGTTTATACTTTATACAACAAATTTCTAATGTAAATTTTGGGAGAATCTCTCTTAATATATAAATATTTTTTTACATTTGATTACACATACTCAATACAAAAATCTAAATTTCTTTTACACATATTCTATATATTATGTAACAATCTATTAATCAATGCATAAAAAACATAACATTACAATCCTAAACCGTTCTAGAGCATATCCCCTTATAACTCCATAACATACATATTCTACAAACTCGGCAAACACAAACAATCATACAATACACAATAATCAGGTTCAGAAAAGGACCTCTGTGCCCTTCCCTCTAATCATACAATCTCCAATCCTGAAACTCTATCTTAGAATTTTTAAGCCTCTAAATTACACAAAAAAAATAAAAATAAAAAAAACTAAACCAACTAAAAGTTACAATTTTATACCAGGAACACAATGATACAAATTATCTTTCAAATGGATGCTCCAATCACTCATAAAAGCTAAAAAACTGAAGCTCCTAGAGAGAGGCGGGCAAGAGAGAGAGGAAATTATGCAAAATGATGAAGAAGAAGGAGGAGGCGCGGATTTATGTGTTTTAGACATTACAGATAGAAAAATCCATCTGTAAATAGTTTAATGAAACGATACATTTTAAAGGTTGAATTACGGACGAATTTTCTCGTCTATAACTCCCGCTCCAAATTTTCCTCCTATTTTCAAATTATAGATGAAAAAATCCGTCTGTAATTTCTATCTATAATATTTCGCGCCAAATGGGGGGCCAACTACAGACGATCATTATAGACAGATAAAAATCTGTCTGTAATATAGATGGATTTTTTTAGAAAATTAAAAAAAAAAATAAAAAACCAAAAGTCCGTCTGTATTACAGATGAATTTTTCATCTATTACCGACAAATTTTTTATCCGTCTGTAAGTAGTGCTATTCTAGTAGTGGCTTACCTTACCGTTTAGGTTTCTTTTTTCCTATTTGCTTAGTTTGTCTTTTTGTTTTAGAATTTCAGTTAGTTTTTTTTTTTTTAATTTTCATATTGAATAATATCTCTTTTACTGTTGTTCAATAATTTTTGTAATATAGTTTTTTCTTTCATTTTTCTTCTTTTTTTAAACATAAGTTTTTATTTTTTATTTCCTTTTCCTCCTCATGATAAAGTTTGTTTAATGATGTTTTTCAGTGTTTACATTTTTAATTTCAGTGTTTACATTTTTAACTGCTGGAAAATAGGGATGACATTGTTGTGTTCTCGCTGTTGCGAGAATTCCCTCACTATAGCGAGAGGGCGACAGTGGAAGGTGCATTTCTGGATGCAGTCTCACTGTAGCGAGATTCTGCAAAAACCAGGATGTATTTTCCTCTGATATTTTCATTGTAGCGACAAGGGGCATCGCTATAGCGAGAGTGTCCCGACCAGAGGGATTAGGGTTTGGGAAATCCATTTTCCATCTCTCTCTTCAAACCTCTTTGATTCTCTCGACCAAAAACCTTATTTCATTGATTAAATTGCCTCTAAAGCCATTTGGAAGCTAGATCGAAGGTTGAAATTGTGTTGGGAACACTTGGAGGTAAATTTTAATTATTATGGTTTTGGTTCCTCATCCCCATTCTCTATTTTCTCAGTTTCCCTTGGTTTTCATGGGATTCTTCCATGTATTTAGGATAAAATTTGTGTGGGGAGCACTTCCTTAGTTGATTTTTGTGTGGATCTTCAATCTGAAATGTTATGTGTATAGAATTGCTATGCGTTAAATGTAACACGAATGAATGTGGGCACGTGTGCCATGTATGAATATGAATACTATATGTTGTTGAAAATGTGTGTGAAAGGGCATGTTAAATGCTGGTTGTGAATATGCTATGAATAGTTCAGCTATACACTGAAGGTGTGGAAGAAGGGGACGATAGAAATACCTTGGGAAAGAAAGGGTAGTGGTGACACCAACAGTGAGCGTGGGTGCATCACAAACTGCACACTCTCCTCCTAACTAGACCTCTGATCAATGTCTTTGCTGAGCGACTCGTGAACGCACACATTGTATCTGTGAGGCGGGGGTAACTGCGACCATCCATGGTATGAAACTGTAATCACAGTGCTACAGTAAGCGTGGCTACATGCAATGAGCATGTTATTGGTGTAGTGAACGCACCGGTTGTGAATTGAAATTAATTTCTTGAAATTGTGCTTGTGATTGACTGTAATTAAGTAGAATATGTGAGAAATACATGTAAAGTAAGTAAGGTGAGTCTTTATGTTTGTATGTGTTGGATAGTGTAGAGTACTCACCCTTACATTTATTTTTCAGGTGACCAAGACAATCAGCACTGGGCTCAGTGAAGGGATGGATGAAACTGCTATAGGACTTGGATTTTATTTTGAAATTACGATGTAATTGAACTAGCTCTGTAGCAGTTATTGATATAAACTTGTAATCCCTTATTATTTTGAAATACTTTGATGAAACTTTGTGTTGAGAAATTGTTCTTAAATAAAAGTTTTATTATTCCTATTTTGCAAAATTTATTATTTTAAAATTAAATTAAGGTGTTACAGTAACCATACCATTTCGGCATAACCTCACGACGAACACCTCCCCAATCATGCTAAAATAAATTAATAAGATAATTAAATATTAATAATCAAAATTAATAAGAAAAAGGCTAATTTCCTAAGTAATCAGAAAGATAAGACAAGGTTGAGTCATCAAGCTCATCAGCCCAATATTTTGTTTGTAAAAGGAAAGTAAAAAGTACAAGTAAAGGAGTTGACTTCAGAATATTAAATAGTATTTACTGTACTATGCAGAACACTTACTTCACCATCAAAATGCCTTTGCAGGTACCCCCCACGCCACAGCAGAGAAGAATCTGGAATATTCCATAAAGAAGTTGTAACAACCTATTTTTGACGACGAAAATGCCAATTTTTTATTTTTTTTACCCAAACTAAATTGATTCTTATTCATAGTGAATCATTCTCACATAGTCTGTCACATGTATATTCTAATTAAGTAAACTCACTTTCAATTACAAGCAACTTGTCAGACCTTTCTCTTTGGTAGTCCTAGAGACTGACTTAACATTCGAACAAGGCATAAGGCATCCCATACCACATTAGTTCACAAGGTAAATGTTAAATCCTTAACTAGTATCATACCAATTTGGTAAAATCTAACATCAAAGAATTACTCACCTATTTACTCTAATAACCCTAGTTAACCTATAGAATTTCATACATGCATAAGAATCCCCTTGTACAATCATGATCCGACTGACACAAGTGTGTTTCTGGATGTAGCAATGCTAACAGAATCTTCTTATAAGCCTCGAGTATACCTATGCCCCTAGACACAACATCGAAGATTCCTAAAACAAAAATAAAAAAGAGAGGTGAGACTTTTAAAATACTCATAAAAGCAGTTAGGACTTGAAAAAAAGGAAAGAAATAAATAGGAGTAAATATAAACTTATATAAAACATTGATTTTCAAAAATCAACTTAACCAATATAATATAAATAATTTCATTCATTCACAAGTAGGCACCTCATATATTTCCAATTAAATGCCAGATCATGATGCATGGGACTTATGCATATGTTGACTTTTGGTTTGGCTTAAAATCATTTGTTATGCTTATGTGACTCTTGGATCCATTCCTATCATCGGAAGTTGTTAGGAGTTTCACTAGCCAGCCAACATTTCGCATGTGTGGTGGGGCTCGAACCTTCACCGACTGATCTAGCTTGACCAACATGATAAGCCTCAGGAGAAGGTCAGGATAAAGGAGCATCGCGTGGAGACTCCCAGCCAGAGTTCTGGGGCCTAGGACACTCATAGGGCTATTGGTAAGTCACCTAACTCTATTAAACCCCTAGACATTGAGGTCCTCCTTATCTTTCAGTAACAACAATTATAAAATAACCTCATGACTTCCTTCACAAGGGAGAGGTATCCACACCCATTGCCATCTGAATAGTTCATTTCTTTTTGGAGCTTAATTTCCATATCACCCACACAGGTGCCAATTCAAATCAAGATTAAATCTCATTTCATTTCATATCACGCACTCAAGTGTTAGTTTAAATCCAGGATCAACATTCCATGTTCAACTATTCAGACAATTTTCATAAGAGATTGACATATCAATGCTTTCAAGCACATCCACTAAGGGTCCCTAGCTCACTAGCCTTGTCACTTTCTTTGAATTTCCAATTTTATCGACCTAGTTAGTTTACTACTCATGATTGAAAAGATGTTATATTTTTGTAAACATTTGCTTTCCTTGATTCAATCATTAAGGTCTATTATGAATTATAGGTCCAAGACAAGCAAGTAGCTAGACTCGATAGTGTGGTTCTACTTACATGTCAATTCTCTCTAAGTGTTCTGATTAACACATACACACCCCTTCAGGGTCTCATAATCATAATAGGGGCCTCCATCCACCTGCCTATGCATCTTTACATGCTTTCAACCAACTATGGGTCATCAATTCACATGTGCCAAATTAGACTTTAAAGTCATGCAATTATCACATTCATATTCAAATGTCACAATGTGTATAAGACTTATGCATATACAAATAATAAAATATTCAAAACCACAATGCCTCAATCATCTACAATAAAGATGGATTTTATTCTCATAGGCGTCCTACATTAGGTTTGTCTTAGTTTCCTTATGGCAGTTCATTCAATCTTTTCATCAGACAGTTTGCTATATACAAGGACTTTAGATTTTATTATTATTATTTTCTAAATCCACGAGTATACTTAACGTAACTAGTATTTTATCAAACATAACCTAACTCATTTTGTCCCTACTCTATACCATATTCAATTAAATTTTCTAAAGGATCAGATACTTAAATCGAGGCTTCATTTTATCTTTCCTTTTTTCATCTATTATTGGAATATCTGTTAAACTTGTCCAATTTCTTACTTATTACTTGTTTTAGCTAAAAAATTATAGATTAGGGTGATTAAATTTAGCATGACTTAAAGTCAAAGGACTTGCTAGTTCATTGGATTTTCTAAGCAATAGTCTGGGTAGGGGTCATTATCAAGAATCAAATGCCTATGTGTTTCTATCTAGCATATTGATTTTACTAGGTAATAGAATTTACATGTCAATGTATAGCTTAGTTCATTCAACAAGTTTTGGTATACTTAGTCATATGCTGCTGTAAAGGACAATTTCCATTCTTCTTGGTATTCATCAAGTTTAGGAATCTAAACTTACTATGAAATTTTGCTTAACTTAGCATTCAATCACACAATTTCACTCATATATGTGCACCACAGTAACACAAGCAAACATATCAATCTCAATATCAAATATATGTCTATAAACTCAAGAGAGTGAGGAATTCTCAAGAGTTTTCAACCACACACAATATTCATAATTTCATCAAGTATATTCTTATCCATTCCCTCAATTCTTAACTTGAGTCATATGAAAGTTTCTCCCCTCACCTTAGAGCGTAACTCAGTTTGGTGAGGAAAGACACTCCACTTCTAGGCTTGTTTGGGTTGTACTCGCGTTTTTCTCAACGGGATCGATAATCATTTTTTATGAATGGTTCTTGCTATTAAGCCCATAACTTAGGCATTTAGAATCTGAATGAAGTGTGTGAGGCACCGACACTTTTCTCATTCAAGGAAACAAACCTAAAGCTCATTAGAGGAGGTTTTAAACTAAATCATATAATTTTTTGTTAGCTAAAAACAATATCGGTAATTGAGTGATATGGTATACAAATTGAGATTAAGATAGCTCTTTGGAAAGGGAAAACTGTCACGTTTTAGAGAATGAGTTGCTGGCTTATCCTCGTTCTTTGGGGAAGTAAATGGAATCCAATTCAAATTTGGGATAGCTTGTTATATATAACCTAGAATATAGAAACATGGTTAGGAAATGTTTTCCACATGCATATTTTTCCAAAAATTGAGAGCAAGTTGCTGCCGCATGCAATTTCATAAAAACATTTTTTGCAAAATTTGGCATTGGGCAGCTTGAGAGTTTTGGACCAAAAGTAGGGAAAATGACCTCCAAATTGAGTTCCGCAGAAGGGGTTTGAAAACTAACATCCTAAGGATTATAGAGATGTTCTTAAAATAATTTTCCATATAAGCAGGTGATATAGAATAACGATTTTACATAGATGTGTTTCAATTGTCATGGATTGTTTTGATAGATTTGAGATCTTAGTTTGTGCATGTCGTTGAGAGCACAAGATGACTTGATGAAAAGGTTATGTCATAAGGAACACAAGTATATGAATGCATGTCAATAAAATCACATGCAAGTGGTTCAAAAAGAAGACTTTTTTTTTTTCTGTTAACAAAGAAAACGCAATTCTAAGACAACTTCATTAAAAATTGTATATCTCATTAATTTGTGATCCAAATCAAGTCCAACCAATGTTGTTTGAAAGATAAGACATTGAGATTTATAAAATGTGCTCATTCAAATTTTTGGAAATACAGATTGATCGCAACACTCACATTAATACAGAGCGTGTCTGTTGATTTTTGAAATGAGACCTCCGCTTGTCCTGACATTTCGACTTAACAAATGAGATCGAAAATGGGTGTTGGAAAGATATAATTACAATGATTTCATAAGTTTGTATGAATGTTTATAAAGTTAGATGAATAGGGATTTAAAAACACATTATTTTCAATGCTCTCATAAATTTTTCAGAATTGGATATAGCATGGTTAAAATAGTTTTTCTCCTTGATCTTTGCTTCAAATCTTACTTCGAAAATGGCTATGGAAAGCTAATGAAGTGTATTATGTGAAGGAATAAGGTCAAGTTAAAAACAAGGAGGTTTAGCAAGTGAAATATGCATAACAAATTTCATGCAAGGTGAAAAACGCTGACTTTCTCTATGAAGCTTTGAACTTTGCATATGTCTCACCATTTTGTGCATATCTTGATCAGTTGAAGTCCGATCGATGAGCCAAAAAGTGTGTCGGAAAGGTAAGACAATAAGGAATAAGATGGAAGGTTTACATGTCAGTTCCTCTGCATCAAATTTTCTCAGAAATTCAAGGACGTGGCTGTTAGACTAGCAAAATTCAGCTTGGATCATACTTACGGAATTAAGTCATTGAGGTGTGAAACGAACTCCAAATCAAGCTTGAGATACTACGTCGGAAAGCTATCTTCATGTAATTGTGAAAATCAAAAGTTTAGATTTAAAGAGATCAGTACAGAGGGCAAGAAAATTAATTCTTTACACTATTTTTGCATAAAAACGTAAGAATGAAGGTATTCACGTACTCTAGGCGATTGAGGGGGCAAACGATGTCAGATTTAAGCTCACGATGTACCATTGGAAGGGTATTTCTGTAAGGAAAACAGAAGGATATTTGCATGTCAATTTTAAGGACCAGAGAAGCAAGAAAAGTGGTCTCCTTTGCTGCTGAAACACAGAAACGCAGAGCAAGGAAGATATTTCACTGTTTTCATCACAACTTGTGAATCCGACATCCGTTTTGAGTGAAGCCACTTTCATTTGAAAGATAAATCTTTGAGGATCATGAAGGAATAATTGCATTCAAGGTTCAGAGACCAGAAAAATGAAACTTAGTCTCTCTTGTCGCTGCAACACATAAAATGCAGAAACAAGGAGTGTTACCGTTTTCCTTGTAACTCAACAATTTGATGTCCGTTTTGGGTGAAACAAGTTGGGTTAGAAAGATTTTTCACTAAACAATCCAAATAAGAAGAGTTTAGGCTAAAAAATACATTCAAATGATCAAAACTGATTCACATAGTGGCTGGACGCAGAAAGCTCCAAACTTTTTCATGGAAGAGGTGCAAAAACATCATCTCTTTACTTTGATCGGTGAAAACACTAAGGAACAAGGATGCAAGAGTGTTTTTATCATTCTTAGATGTTTAAAGAGTAAGGGTGAGTAGACAGAAACCATGAGAGGAGGAGAGAGAGCTTTCCAAGAGGGAGAAAGAATGAATTTGGTTTTGTCAAGCTTTAAACACATGGCTGCATATGTGTCACGCATGCAAGGGGTGTCTTCCTTCTTTGACACGTGGCTGCCACATGGTGTCACGCATGCAAGGGCTTCTCCTACTTCGACATGTGGCTGACACATGGCATCAAGCATGTAAAGGCTTCTTCCTTCTTCGACACGTGGCTGACACGTGGCATCATGCATGCAAGGGCTTCTCCTTCTTCAACACATGGCGTCACGCATGCAAGGGGTCGCTACATTTTGCCACCTATCTCATGCATGCATGACATTTTGAGGGCAGTCTGCTCATTTCATAATTCAGTCTATGAATTAAATTATGAAAAACCTTGTTGAAGCAAAATCTGTTGAGACAATCACATGAAAAGCAAACAGTTTCTGTGATTGCTATTGTTGGCATTGGTGGTTTAGGGAAGACAGCTCTTGCACAGTTGGTGTATAATGACTTGGAAGTGCAGAATTTTTTTGAAATGCAAATGTGGGTGTGTGTCTCTGATAACTTTGATGTGAAAACTATTCTGAAGAAAATATTAGAATCAATTACTGGCGACCAAATTGAAGTCAAGATATCATTAGACAACTTGCAAAAAAGGCTACGTGAAAAAATAAGTGGTAAGAAATATTTGTTGGTCTTGGACGACATTTGGAATGAGAATAATAAAAAATGGGCTGAAGTGAGAACTCACTTGATGTGTGGTGCTCAAGATAGCAAGATTTTAGTGACAACTCGAAGTGAAATTGCAGCGAAGACAATGAGTGCTAGCACTTCCTATCTTTTGAAAGCCTTGACTGAAAAAGAATCTTGGAGTTTGTTAAAGAAAACTGCATTCGAGGATGGTTCCAAAGTGGTGAATCAAAATCTAGAATCAATGGGGAAAGAAATAGCAGGAAAATGTAAAGGTGTTCCATTAGCCGTTAAAACGCTCGGAGGCCTGTTACGAGGACAATATGAGGAAAGCGAATGGAAGGATGTTTTACGCGGTGACTTCTGGAAATTATGTGGAAAACAAGATAGCATAGTGCCCATTCTAAAACTCAGTTACCAAAACTTGTCCCCAGAGATGAGACAATGTTTTGCTTATTGCTCTATATATCCCAAGGATTGGATGATTTTCAAGGATGAGTTGATTCAGTTGTGGATGGCACAAGGTTACCTTCAATGTTCAACTGATAAACAATGTATGGAAGATATTGGTAACCAATACGTAAAGATGTTTTTGATGAACTCATTTTTTCAAGACGCGGAAAGTGAAGATGGTGAGATCATTAGTTTCAAAATACATGATTTAATGCATGATCTTGCAATGCTTGTTGCTGGAAATGATTATTGTTACTTGGATAGTAAGGCAAACAAACTCGTAGGTAGACCCATGCATGTGGCCATTCATTTACTGGATTTGTTAGACGAAAACAGGCTGCGAACTTTGATTTTGTGGTCTTACGATGAGGACATTGAAGGGGAACTACCCGTTGCAAATTTCAAATACTTACGTGTCTTGAAGATGCCTTGTTCTTCCATAGTCAAGTTGTCTGCTTCTGCTGAACAGTTGGAGCATTTAAGATATCTTGATTTGTTTGACAGCGCAGGACTGGTAAGTCCTCCCAAATTTATAAGCAATCTTGTTTTCTTACAAACATTAAAACTGGGGAATTGCGATGAATCATTTTCAGAAGAAGTCGCAAAATTAGTCAATTTGAGATTCCTTGATATTGTTGATTATGATGACTCCTTCGCTGGAATGGCAGTTGGGTTGAGAAAATTGTGCTCTTTGCAAATCTTATCAATCTTTGTTGTGGGAGACAGGCAAGAAATAAATTACGGCACATTAAATGAACTGAAGGACTTAATAAGAGGAAAATTACGAATGAAGCATCTCGATCGGGTCAGAGACGTGGCTTGGGAATCACAGGACATAAATTTAAAACAAAAAAAATTCCTTCAATCCTTAACTCTCACTTGGTCGTATCAAGACATCTGTAACAGTTACAGCTTACAATTATTAGAAAACCTTGAGTCCCACCATAATCTTAAGCGATTGAAGGTGAATTATTATCCAGGTGTGCTTTTCCCAAATTGGCTTTCCCTCCTCACTAATGTTGTTGACATCTGTCTCTATGCGTTTGATAAGTGTCGTTTTCTCCCACCGTTGGAACGTCTCCCTTACCTGATGTCACTTGTGATAGAGTTACTTCCTGAATTGGAATACATATATCTTCATGAAGATGGTTTTGCAGAGACCTTCTTCCCCTCTTTGAAGAGCCTCGTATTAAGAGGATGTGGGGAACTCAGGGGATGGCTACAGCGGGGAGATGATATAAATGATTCACAAAATATCTCCTCACCTTATTCATTTCCTCGTCTTTCTCATCTGGAAGTATCTATCTGTCCACAGTTGACTTGCATGCCTACTTTTCCAAATCTTAAGGATTTAAAATGGTATCAATGTAGTGCCGAGCCATTAACAGACACACTAAACACAACGTCAACATGTTCAGTTGACTCATCTTCCTCCGCTGCTCCTCTTTCCATGCTCAAAGAATTGGAAATTTCTGATGCTATAAATTTGCCGAAGGGTTGGATGCAAAATCTGACTTCTCTCGAGTCTCTTCGAATTCAAGGGTGTCACAGTGAAACACTGGAGGAATTTGAAACTGGGTTTAAGGACGACACCAACTGCCTTATTTCTCTGCGACAAATCACCATACTTGGTTGTGAAAAACTGAAAGCTTTGCCAGATTGGATTTGCAACCTCTCGTCGCTTCAGCATATCTCGATCTTCGATTGCCCAAAATTTGTATCGCTGCCCCAAGGAATGAGTCGTCTTACCAACTTAAAGATCTTTGAGGTTGATAGTTGTTCCCTCTTACTTGAACGCCGAACAGAGACGAGTGCTGTTTGTCTCCAAATCGCACACATCCCACAAATTATCCTTCGTAATCGCTGATCATAAAGGTATTGATCTGATACATATTTATCTTGTAAACGTCGTGTATTGTATTTGCTTTGCTAATAAAATTGTGTTTTCATATTAAAATTTTCTCTTCTGGAGGGAAAAAGAAAACTTGAACTTAAATGGCAATTATTTACCTCTTTTCTAATTCAAGTTAATCTATTTAAAATGTTTTCAAAAATAATAAAAATAATGAAAAAATTTTGGAAGAAAAGATAGTGAATAAAAATGTGTCGTGGGCATTTCCACCATCTCATAGCCCTCTTTTACAGTAAGCAATGATTGATTTATCATAAATGGCTTTAACAACTCATACAACAAGAAAAATCTACAACACAGGCAATAAAGACAAGAAATATATTCAGGGCAACTCTTCCTTAACGATCCTAGAAACCTTTGGAATTTCTTACCGAACATGCATTATGATGAATCACTAACTTATCTAGAAAATTAAAGGTTTTTGTCATTTTTTATTAAATTTAAATTATAAGTAAATACAATTAATTGAAAAATTTAATAGAATATTGTAATTGCTGAAAAATTTATGGATCATGCATTATTTTGATGCTAATAATTGAATTTTGAAAGAATTAGAAGAAAGAAATTGACAATCAAACTAAAGAACAGAAGTTAAGTGCTTTGTAGTACTCATTTGTGGGAATCTGATTTATGCATCAAAAGTTTATAGTGTTACAAAGGTACGTTATTATGCACTTTCTTGCTCTGATTTTGCATCTGTGTGCTATGCAATTATCCTCCCAAGTTTCGCATTTGTTTTGTATTCTCTATGGGTCTTTGCTAGCACGTGGTGCCTATTTTAATTTCTGGGTGCATTTCCAAGTTGTGAAAAGGGAGACAATTTGTGTTTTTATGCTTGCTATGTCGTGCGTAATTTAGGCACAAAAGTTTTCTCCCTTTTTCTATCACTATGCTAAAAATGAGATAAGAAAGCAGTTCCGTTTTAAATTAGAGAAAGTTTAGAACTACTCAAAAATCTTGTGCTATCCAATATATTATATTTAGGAGAGCGGTTAAATAACCGCTGTAACGCCTTATATTTCTTTCCTCAATATATGATAAATTTTCATAAAAATTTAAATGGTAAAGTAAATTTTCTTTCAAAAACTCTCTAATAAGAAAGAGACATTGAAATGATATAAGGTTCATATAAGTACTTTAGAAAAACAAAGATTCTAAAATTTTCATCAGCAACAAAAAGAAATAGTAGTTGTACAACTGTTTCAAAAGAATGCTATAGAACTGAAAATATCCATTACATAACTCAAAATAACTAAGTTTTATAGCAGTTCTCATCCATCCATGCACTATGAGCCTAGTACTATTCATCCGCATTTTCCGGAAAATGTTGTGTAAGGGTGAGTCCCTACCCTACCACTCATACATCACACATATTCATCACAAAACACATCTTATCACGATTAAAGAAAACATCATGGCATTACATATCACAGTGTCATATAAATCATATTCTCATCTCAACACATATGATATTCCACAGATTCACAATTTCTTTTACTTTTATCAGCGCTTACCGCGCCTTGTGGCCACAGTTATCCGATGCCTCTATCCCGAGGTCTTATACATCCATGTAAATAGTCACTGGATGGCCCAATGCAATACGGATACAACGCATGCAATAGACGATCCCTTAGCAAAGGTAATGGTCAGGAGTCAAGTCGGGAAACGAGTGTGTGGCCATGTGGTGCATTTAAACACAATATTCCGTGTACAATCCCGAATGTCACTCACCACCCTACATTTCCCCAAGATATCCCATATCGTCTCCATCTTCCACTCCCCTAGTGTATCTCTGTAACTATTTACATCATATCCTTTTTCCATCTTATACTCTTTCAAGTATATTTACATGTTCACATATGTCATTTCTCATATTCACACATATTTTTCATTATATTTCCACATACTTTTCATCATATACATCAAACGATGACATATTCACAATACACATCATTTTTACATGAAACACAATATATTCAAACATGAAACATCTATCTCTTTGTATATTTCATATCACAAAATCATAAATCATATCAACCATCCTTAATATACCTTATCATGCCTTATTTGAACTTAATATCACATTTCACCATGTATTCATCATAAAATCACATAAACAACCGATTATTCTCACTTTTCACCGATTATTTTTCATAAAGCAAGGATTATTCCACATATAATTATTCTACATATAATCACATACATGACAAGATCTATAAGAATACAAGTAATAAACATGACAAAATGATAAAGTAGAGCCCCCCTTACCTCAAAATAGAGCTTTCACAAGGATTTAACCGAAGATTTAACTCTAGAACAAAGTTTTTCCTAAGAACATCACGAACATCTCTAAGAAAAAGAAGAAGAAGAGAAACGAACGGTAAATCTAACTTCAAACTTAGAGAAACTTACTTGAAATCCACTAGAACGGACGTATAATCAAATATCTGAAAAGAAATCTAAGTTTAGGAGGTTTAGTATGGGAGAAAATGGTGAGATATAGCCTTAGGACCTTTGAAAACTTTGGATAGGAGTGAAGAAATAAAAATTTCATATGAAACCCCTTTTTATAGAAAATTTTTGAAAATCACGTTCACCGCCGTAATTACTATTCATCGTCGGAAACACTGTTCATGCCGGAAACACTATGCACATGTACCGTACACGGACTATACGCGTACTGTACGCGGATGTGACGTCAGCCATGGCGTCATGATGATGTCATCGGTCACTATACATACGCGATTTTACTATTCATACGTGGTTTACTGTTCATAGGCAGTTTTACTGTTCATTTTTTTAATATAAATTCTATCCAAATTTATTCCAATTATACTTTAACAGACCTTATTTTATTTAAATGAAAGTACATGATTTTACAACCGCTCTCAAATGTTAAGATTAGAGAGCGGTTCCACGTGGAACCGCTTTCCAAAGTATGAGTGTAAAATTAGATAGTGGTTCCACGCAAAACTGCTCTCCAAAATATGAATTTAAACTGCAAATCTAAAATTTAAAATTTATTTATTTGTGAGTTTTCTGTAGCAAACTAAAATTAATTTATTGTTACGTTTAAATTTTAATTTACAAGTCTGACAATCAAAATTGAATCTTAAGTTCATACACTATGTTAATCAAACAGCCATATTTGCACAAACCAAACAGAGAAAAAGAGAACAAATTAATAAGATAATTCACCGTTAACAAAGAGAAAGTGAAAGAAAGAGAGAATGAATGATTTACCGTTAATAAAGAGAAAAAGAAAAAAAAGAAAGAATGGGAAGAACTGTGAAAAAAGTACCTACAAATGTGAACGAAGAACTATGAAAATATAGAAGATGAAGAAAACCTACAAACGTGAAAGAAAACAAATACACCAACTTTGTTAATGCATAAAAGATAAAAGAACTTATAGAGGTAAAAAAGACTAACTTTGTTTGGAAGACAAAGAGATTCATGAGTTAAGCATGAGCGTGTTTTATTTATAAAAGTTAAAGACTTTAGAGAGCGGTTAATAAAGAATCGCTCTCAGAAGTATAGATATGAGAGTGGTTCAACACTAACCGCTCTCTAATATATGACTTTAGAGAGAGGTTAATAGAGAATCGCTATCAGAAGTATAGATCTGAGAGCGGTTCAACACTAATAGCTCTCTAAAGTATATTTTAGAGAGCAGTTAACAGATAACCACTCTCAGAAGTATAGATCTGAGAGCAGTTTAACATTAACCGCTCTCTAAATGTATTGTTACAAAGCGGTTTTTACTAACCGCTATCTAAGTTAGCGCTTCAAAAACTTATTTCTGGCGTAGTGTATTTTTGCATTGATGAATGACCCTTGGATGTGCTTTGAAAATCATTTAACAGTGATGCCTTAATTGCACTATTTTTTTGTTTACAAATTTCTGCTATTATTCTATTTTGCTTAGCATTCAAATTGTGACTATTGGGTTATTTAAATACACATCCTGCATGTTTTGGGTGATGATTAAGTTTATTGTTCTAGTTAAATTCTTGTTAGTGTACTCTTGCAACTCGATAGCGTGCTCGTGACACAGTACTCCCGCAACAATGCTTGCAGCAGCTCGTAGCTATTGTATTCAGAGTAACGAGGTCTTGATTGCACGAGCTAGCCGATTCGGATTCTGCTTTTGAGAAGAACTAGGACGGGATTTGGTGCGTCATCTTTGTTAATATTTTTCTATATTATTTAGTGATTTTGAGTGACCCAGGTGTTGATTTAACTTTGCATAAATTTTGTTTTTTTGCTGTTTGGATCCCTTTCACTGCAGAATTCATTTTTGTATATGACGTACTGTAATGTCTTATTATTTATTGCCAATTTCTCTTTCACACGCAAGTCGTCATAAATGATGTTATTCCTTTTGCTAAATAAGTCTCCTCTCTCAAAATTGGTCTTACTCATTGTTTATACAAGAAGCATAAAATAATTAATAGTTTTCTTCTCTTTTTTGGTGCATTTTCACTTTACTTGAAAGTTCATACGTGTTTTCAGTTTTAAACAAACTTGGAGGCATATTGTTTTAAATCACTGGGGTGTTGTAGATGGTAAACAATTTCAATATTATATGATAATTCTGACAGCATAGCAATTGGTATTTAGGAGTTATTTTAAATATGACCAAACCAATACATTTGTCACTTTTATTGAGTTATACTTTTCATATCTTAATAATGCTTTGAATTTATTCTGAATTTTTTTTGTGTACATTCCTTTAAATATTGTTCACTTCATTAATTCTTGAACATTATTTGAATAGTGATATAATTTATTTTTTTTGGTGGTGTGCTTTACCTTGCTGAGAACTTTCCTCCTTGTCTAAATTCTAATTGAATCTTTTCTCTCATGAACAAATTCTACTTGCTAGACTCTCCTGTATCTCTTGCACAGAGTTTAACATTCATTTTTTTGAGAAGGACTTTAAACTGTTTTGACTCACCATGAGAGTGCAAATTTTTATTTTTTTTTGTAATGAGCAGTATGTACACACTATATTAAATTTTCTCTTTTATATGCCCTTTACATTGTCAAATATCATATCACCTTATGGCTGTCATATTCTAAATCCATTTTGCGAATTATACTGAGTGACCAAATTCTCATTCTGAATTTTTAGGATTCATCATTCTTTAGTTGGGTAATTTTGTCTCTGCAAGTTTTTCTCTTGGTTTATGCAATGCTGTCAAATTCTTATTCTTGAGTGCTCAAAATTTTGGTTCATACATAGTGGACATATGCAATTTTAATTCTTTTTACTGCACAAAATTCCATCTTGCCATAATTTCAATTTTAATGCAATCCAATTTTCTTTTTACAACACTTGAATGCACAATTGTTTTACTTTCTGGGTGTCGTGAGTGCAAGTACATATGCAGTAGCTGCATAATTCTTGTGATGAATTGAAACTTGTACATGCTCTTATAGTCTTTTGCTCAAATCTGATACATGTTGGCTGCATTCCTTGATCGAACAATTACACTGAGTTTGGGAACATAAGCATCTCTGTTTCTTGGCATGTTATCAGATTGGGATATTTTTTCAGTGTTATATTTTCTAATCTTGTGCAGTATACATCCTTACTCATTACCTTATTTTTCTAGCTGCAAATTTTGCAAAATTTTGTATGCTTTTTGATTTAAATTGTCAATATGCAGACTGCACAATACATAGCATTTTATGACACTGCATGATCTGTACTGTAAATATGGTCCACTATCTTCATGGTTAATTATTTTGGATTCATAGTTTATAATGCACCTTTCTCTTTAGTCCCACCAATTCAAAGCAATGATCTTATCAAATTTATTTAGTTAAGCTTTTCCTCATAATTTTACTTTGGTGTGTCTCTTGAATGGTGCACAAGTTCTGAAATTTTTCTGAAAATTTGTGTAATTCCCCTCATTACCCCTTCATGCAGTGAACTTTTGTAGTTGATGATTACGGATTCTGACCCAGCAGCTGACGCGCGCCCAAGAAGATGAGGACATTTGAAGAATTTCCCCCAACTTTACCTCTTATTTTACTACTTTGTTTCTGTTTAAATTTGCTTCATTTTGAGTTTGTAATTATTTCATTTGGAATTCTATTTTAGAATAATGTGTTTTATTTTGCAAGCACATAGAATAGACAATTGTGTTTTGCCACTACTCTGCATAATAGACACTTTTATGTTTTTCTGATTTCTGCAGCCAGTGGTAGTTGAAATTCTGCTATAATGAATGTTGGGGGAGGCTAGTTCCAAGCCTCTGAATACTCTAAATTTACAAGGGAGTTCCTTTCTATTTTTCATAATCACTTAATTTTTGCACCTTGCGTTTTTTTGTTCTAACTAGAAATTGTCCTTGTATTATATACATCACTCCTTGCATATAGTAACTTCCCGCATCACTTTTGCACAACTTCCACAGTTTACGATTTCACAAACACATTTCAATGTTGCTGGACATCATTTTGACTTAAATTCCATAAATTTACCATGTTAGCAATTGAGCCCAAATTTCATTACGGAGAGCATACTTGCTGTAATTGTCATTTTCTTTGCATGATTTGTCATTTTGAAATGTCATTTTCTTTAGCTATTTTTAACCAAAATGTCATCCATTCATTCAACCCTTGTTAGCCTTTTTGAGCCTAGCCAACATTTTTCTCTCACCTTTACACCAGCACCTACCATGCCCAAGCACCTATCCCTCCTTATAACTTAAAAAGTATGAGCACTAATTTGGATAACTTAGCAAATTCTAAATTTGGGGTTTCTATTAGAAATTGCTTGAGGACAAGCAATCCTTTTAAGTTTAGGGTTAAGAAATTGTACATGGGTGTATAATTGTATATGTTAAGAGAGCTATTGTGGTCAGATACTGCAGAATAAATATTATTATTGAGTATCATTCAATCTAAAAGAGAGAGAGAGAATGAAAAGAAAGAAAAATCCTAAGAGAAACTCAAGCTCTGCAGCAGTACTGTAAATAAGAGTTGAAAAATGTCAAATGAGGGAGTGCAAGTAATTCTTCGAATTCTTAGATTTTCTAAGTTATCCCTTATTCTTTTTCTAATGTCAAATGAGGGAGTGCAAGTACTGAGATAGGATTGATTCTGCTTAATTATCACCTTGCTCAAGCGAGCTGAAGATTTCGCCCAGGCGAGCTGCATCGTCTAAGCGAGAACTCACAGGAGAAATACCGTCCTCTCTGGCCACTATCTCACTCAGGCGAGATGGAGCTCACCCAAGTGAGCATATCAGAAAATATGGAGAAAAACCATTGTCTGCATATCTCGCTCAAGCGAGAATCCCGTCGCTCAGGCGAGATTGCGTTGCTCAAGCGAGTTGTTCCTCGCTCAAGCGAGAATGCGCAGGGCTGAGGGGTATTTAAGAAATTTTCAGCATGAAAACTCATTTCATTTCTGAAAACTTATGTTCCTCTCCTATTCTCTTTGAATTCTCTCTTCTTATATCATAGATAAAAGCCTTAGAAACTCTGGAACTTAACCGAATCCGAGCTAAGACTTTAACTCCACGAAATCATTGAACTACTTTGGACTATTAATCAACCTTCTTTTGCTTTCTCGTCACTAAACTAGTTTTCTAAGGTAAGGAGAGCTCTATCTTATTACTAAGAACTACTGTCCCTGTATCTATGAAAAGGTTTGAAATGAGTATATGTTGAATGATAACATGTGTTTGTGATGTTTGGAATATGTTTTGAAATGATTAGTGATAAGTATGATCCTTATTTTGAATATGTACATATGCATGAATATGGTGGACTGAGTTCGAGGGAACTAGCTCTCGGCAATGATTAAAAAATATATGTTGGACTGATGAACTATAGAAAGATGAGATAGAAATATGGAAAGGGAAAAGAAATGAGAAAGGATTATGATAAGGACAAGTATAGATAGTTCAAAGGTACACTGGGAGTGTAGAAGATAGAGAAGACTGAGAAGTCTTAGGGAAATGAGGGTGGTAAATGTTCCTCTTAAATTGCACAACACAAATGAGAGTAAGAACACCACAGGCCTCACACTCATTTCCTGACAAATACTCCTGACCATACTTTTGCTAAAAGGGGCTGGGTCGGCACACGTTGTATCTGTGTAGCTGCAGCTATCCAACAACTATCTATGCTAAGGAAGACCTCGAGGGATCCCAAGGGCAGTGGAATTGAGCATTGAAAGGATCAGTAATAACGAACCTAAATTGAATGCTTAATTAATATGGTTATATGATGCTGGGTTGAACTCTTGTTTGTATTATTGAACTCTTTAAGTATGTATGCTTAATAATGAATATAGAGACTCATCCTTACGTAAACGTTTCAGCGAACCCAAATGACAGCACCC
This sequence comes from Abrus pulchellus subsp. cantoniensis, assembly GCA_024086825.1. NCBI lineage: Eukaryota > Viridiplantae > Streptophyta > Magnoliopsida > Fabales > Fabaceae > Abrus > Abrus pulchellus. The sequence continues at coordinate 23,760,994 of CM044056.1, forward strand.
ACCGAAGGGATTAGACTAGTAGAAAGTTCTGTAACTAATAGATTAAATTATGTATTTAATGAGTACTAGAGACATAGTTTCTTTAGAATTATTGTATATAATAGTAATGTATCTAGTGAGATTATTATGATGGAAATAGAATTAGCTTTTAGCATTCCTTTTGATTTTCCTGTAAGTAGAACTTATCATATCCTCAGTATTTATATCTTTCCTGGTACCGTAAGGACCCTAGCAGCAGTGACTTATCTGGTCACGTATCACGACCATGATCACCTTGGGAGACAATCGTGATAGACATTCGAGCAAATCACGGGTACTCAGGTCACTGCAGATCCAGGTCATCTGTATCTCGGATCAGATGACGATCTGAATTCTGAGGATATAACAATGATAGAGGGTTGGCACGGGGATGATTAGTGCCACTTGGTCATGTGATGGACAAGTTGCTCATTAGTACTTATATTATTTTGAGTATTTGTAAATATTAGCAAATAGTCCTAATGTATTTTGGTAACTTTTATGAATAATTATAAATATTGATATATTTTTGCTTATTATGAGAACAATGTAGAATCATGTTATTTTGAAGTTTTTCTTAAATTTGGTTTAATTACTATTGTTTTATTATTCAAGCTCTTGTAATTGTAAGAAAAAGTAAATAGAATATATGTTTTGTTAGTATATTCGCTCGATAATATAACTTAATTTTCCAATTTATTCTGAATTTATACTATTATTATGATAATTAAAATTAAGGGTGTTACACCAAGAACCTAAAGAGTCCAAAGTAATTAAAAGAAGTAGATCTATAGGGGCTGATTCTAAAATACAAAAAGGAATTACCCCTTCACCCCCAACTTTAGCAAGTCAATCTACATACTAATGTGGCTAATGAGCATGCTCAAGTAATTACTAAAATGATGGGTCTGATTGAAACCTAAACAAGAACAAATATCTTGTACTAGAATAGGATCACAAATTTAGAAAAGAAAACAGAGGATTTTGCCTGGTTAACTGTTAAACTAGAAGCTGCAGAGAAAGTATTAAGAGCATTTCTAATGACTTCAACATTGGACCTATCAGCTTTAGCAACTAAAGTTATATCATCAGCAAAAAAGAGGTGGGAGACCCTAGGGCCTTGATTGCTGAAAGAGAAAAGGGTGCAACTACCAGCAGTAACAAGATCCTGGATTAAATGCCCTAATCGCTCCAAGGAAAGAACAAAAATATAGGGAGATATAGGATCTCCCTGTCTAATTGATAAATTCATATTTTTTTTGTATTTTACCTTAGTTTTAATACATTTGATATAGAAAACATGATGGAGAAAGCTGAAAAACTCATAAAAATAATAAAATGTTCAAGTCTTTTCTAAATAGTTAGTTGTTTAAATTTTGTGAATTTTCTGTATAAAAATTACTGATTAGAACATATTTTGTAGGAAATAATGAGCTAAGTTCATAAGGCTGGAAGATCAAGAGAAAAATAGAAGAAAAGTAGCAATTTTGGAGACAAGGAACAAAGATTGATGAAGATAGCTGTTAGTCGTGATCACTATTTTAAAGAAAAGTTATCATTCTAGAGCCTAAATTCAATGATTTACTTGTGCGTTACCACTTTTTCTTACAATAGTAACCACGCCCATGAAGAGTGATCCTGCATTATCACTATTTCTGATAATAGTGATCATTCCAGAGCTGGGTAAGAAGAACAAAATGATCACGCGTAGCATTTATAGGCAAAACTAGCTACGCGTTACCACTTTTTCAGAAAATAGTGATTGTTCCAGAGAGCTTTTCAACAAAACTAGTTGCGTGTTACCACTTTTTCATAAAATAGTGATTGTTCTTGAGAGCGCTTTAACAGAATAGGATGCGCGTGACTCCGATTTTGTACAATAGTGAACACGCGCATGCCATTAAGAGCGATTAACCTCTGCGTTGCTACTTTTATTAAAAAAAAAAAGTAATTGTTCTAGTCATAAAGGTTACAAAAAGGCCTCTTTGTGGTTACTTTATTAAAAAATAGTGATCACACCAGAAAGGCGGAAAATTCTATAAATATGCATTAGCTCAGACTTTTTGTATCTTTTGTTCATTTTTTATTTTCATTTCATTTTCTTGTCTTGAGAGAGTCTGAGAGGGAGATTGCGGAAGAACACCAAGCTTCACATCTTGAGGAATCAGATTGAAGATTAGATTGAAGATGGTTCTTTTCTCATCTCCTTCTTTTTCTTTCTCTTTTCATTTTGTAATGGCTGTCTAAACTCTTTGTAGTTAGGGATTTATGGATCTAAAATGGAAGTGTTGAATTGATTTTGGATCTGAACTTTGAGTATTTGATTGGATTGAGTAGTTAATTCTATTAATCAAGTAGTTGTTGAATGAAAAATCGATTTACTAAACACAGAGAAGCTTTTATCAATGGAAGTTGAAATTGTTTCTCAGATCTGAATTAACTAGATTTCTTAGGTTAAGTCATCTTAATCTTGTAATCTTTTGGTTTCTAATGCTTAATACAACATTTAATTGAATCAGATCTAAGGAATTACGATGATTGAATTGAATGTTAGAGTCATTGCATTAAGGAATTAACCTTTGATTACTAAATCGTAAAACTGATTGTCATTCAATCCAAATGCTTGAAAGTTAAGAACTTGATTGAATTACCACTAAAGTTTTGGTGAAATAAACTCCTAACTATGTTTCATACATCTGTTTCAATACACAAATTTGTAGCTTTTGCTCTGTTACATTTTTTTGAATTTTGTACTTGTTAATTTGCTTTCAAATATTACAAACTCCAATTTACTTGCGTTAGGCTTAACTAGTTGTTGAATTGTGAAGTGATACTTGAGAAAACTATTCCCTAAGGACAATATTTGGGACTTAAACATGATTCCAAGATTTTATAACTTGCTACAATAATACTAGTACACTTGCTAGTCAATTTCACTTTTAGTGCAACTGTTGAGAAAGTAACACTAATCCCTCTAGAATGTTTAAATTTCTCAATTCTACTATTATTCCAGTTAATAGTCATAGATGTAGAGGAAATGCATTGATATATAAGATCAGACAAATCATAGTTAAAACCATTTTTTTGTATAGTGTCTTTTATGAAGCTCCATCTAAGCTTATCATAAGCCTTTTCTAGATCCAACTTTACAATCATGTACTCATTCTTGTTTTTCAGTCTATTAAAAGAGTAAACTATTTCTTAGAGAGTTAATATATTATCAGTCCCTTGCTACATTTTCTAAAACTAGTTTGATTGGGAGAGATTAGAAAAGACATAGTTGCATTGATTCTCTTAGCTATTAGCTTAGTTAGAATTTTGTAGCTAACATTACATAAAGAAATGGGTCTAAAATTACTCACATATTCAAGATTATCCTTTTTAGGAATGAGGGTAATGGTAGTGTCATTCACATCAGCAATGTTCGAGGAGTTTTTAAAGATATCAAAAACAAACATACAATTAAAAGGGCCTAAAAGTTCCTATGATTTTTGAAAATTAAAGCATGAATGCCATCAGGACCAGGGGTTTTGAAAATTCCTATACTAAATAAGACAGCTTTAACTTTTGTAAAAGAAATATCAGAGTTTAATAAAGCTAACTCATCATTCATAAGCCTGAGAAAAGCAGAGGTAGTGAGAAAAAGAGAGCCCATAGACTCATAATCATGATAAAGAGCCTAAAAGTAATGAACAACTAGAGTTTTAAGCTTAATAGGATCATAAACCTAGTTGTTCCTATCATCCTTAAGAGCCTTAATCAAGTTATTTTGTCTATGAATTAAAATAGATTTATGAAATAAACTAGTATTCCTATCCCCTAATTTGAGCTAGTTAGACTTATAATGGTGAAACTAATACGTTTTTTCATGATTAAGAATTTCTTGGTATTCCCTCCATAGAGAATTCATGAGATTTATGAGAAAAGGATTATCATTACCAGCTAATTTACAAGAAATTCCCCTCAATCTATTTAATATTCTTTTCTTCCTATTAAGAATATTACCAAACATATTCCTATTCTAGTCAGAGATGTTTTCCTGGAAAGAAGATATATTCTCAGTCCAGGTTCTAGATGCAATCCAGGAATTCTTGACTTGGTTTGGAAAATCACTACGAGTAAGCCAAAGGGCAAGAAACTTAAAAGCTCTATTATGAGGGATAGATCTGGTCCCATCTCTAATTCTCAGCCAGAGCCCATGATGATCAGATTTGAGAAGGGGAAGGTGAATAAGGGAATTATTAAGGAACATCATCCTCCAGGAGTCACTCACCACAACTCTATTAATTCTTTCCTTCATTTGACCTTTATGCCAAGTAAAAAGGTCTCTTTTGAAACCCAAATCCTGAAGGCCATAATTATTAAGATAGTCAGCGAACTGTTGAATAACTTTAATATTGGCTGGCCTCCCCCAAAATTTTTTATTTTCATAAAGAACTTAGTTAAATTCTCCAGCAACACACCAAGGTTTATTGAAATTTATGCTAAATTCAGACAAAAGATCCCAACAATTAGCTCTCAGCCTTCTTGGGGGCTAGCATACACAGCTGATAATATCTAATCTCAATTAACCATACAAATATTTAGGTGGATCATATACTTATTATTTCCAAATAAACTAACTTTTATTTTATTAGTATTCTAGCAACACCATATACCCCTAGAAAACCCAACAGCATCCACTCTAACTCCCCCATCCAGATTAATTTTTTTAATAACCCTGTCAGCCTTAATAGAACTAATTCTTGGTTCAAATATAGCAATAAAGTCAAGATTATAAATTTTAATATCATGCTGTGAAACGTCTTACTCCCAGCCCCCTACAATTCCAAAACAAGCAATTCATATCACTAGATCTTATTAATAGTTGCATCCTCAAGATGCTGGCCTATACTTATATCATCATTAGATACCACAACAGTATTAGTGCCCTTTTGAGTGGTATTTTTGGGATTTTCAAGCTCCATTAAAGATAGACTATCGGGAGGTTTATCAATAGGGTTGTGTTCTAAGAGACCTTGAGATCTCCCTAAAAGTCCAAAATTATGGCCTGCTAGATCCTGGATAGAATGGCCTAGATTAGGGTCACTTTAGATTATATTCTAAAAATAATTCACTAACAACATAATGTCTTGCATTTCATGATTTTCAACACTTTTAGATTTTATTAGATCAGAGTTTGGCACCACTACATTACCCTGAGAAAGATCGCATTTCTCACTGCCTCGTTTACCAAGATTAGGTACAGAATGAGCTTTGGAAGGTTTTTTAACATATTCACTCATCTTGGAACCATTGGACATTTTAGAGCTTAGCCTATAAGTGCTAGAATTCTTAAGGTAAACAACATTCTTATACTGAGGCTCAAATTTTCTAAGAATGGCAGATTTTAAGTTCTCATTTATATTTTGCTCAAAATTGTCAAGAATTTCAAATTTAGACCCTAGATGAATTTCTTTTTTTTCTTAGCCTGGTTCATGGAGGACCCAACAATAGGAGGGAAACTTAATTTCTTCCTAAAATGTTTATTTGCAAGCATCCAAGGAAAAAATTGGTCCTTTTCTTTATCAGTTATGTTATCATTGTCAAGCATTACCAAATCATTACCAAATCACTACTTGTATGGCTATCATTTTCCCCTACATAGTTAATTTTGTTTTCTTCCACCTTTAAATTAGCCCTAGTATTCTTGACGTTTTCACTACATTGCTTTTGTCGGTGCCCATACTTCTCACAAATAAAACAAATGAGATACAGCCCTTCATATTTTACTTTAAATTCTTGTCCTAACACATTGAAAGCTGGAATCAGTTTCTTTTTTAAATCAATTTCTATATAGATTCTAGCAAATTTACCCCTAGCTACTAAGGAGGTGTGGGGACCAATCTTCAGCATTGACCCAAGACAGTTCTCCACTTGCCATAAAAATTTGTTATTGTAGAGTTCAAAAGGAAGGTCATGAATTCTCACCCAAACTGCTATCCTTTTAAGGTCATAGTCTTACAGTTTAAAGAGGGGTCTCCACCTCTACACTAACAAATAATGATCCAAAATTAACTAGGGCCCTTCAAAAAAGGCATGTTTATAATCCTCCATACTTTCAAACTTAATGAGAAAGAAATCGCTATTCAGATCAAGGATTTTTAGGGACCCATGTTTATCCCAAATATTACTTAGCTTCTGGTTTAAAAAAACTGAAACTAATTGATTTTCTTAACAATTTAACTATAAGTGTAAATTTCCAAAGAGTACACCACTCCTCGTAGTCCTCCAAGGGAATCTTTAGGTTAGGAAACAAGTTTTGCATTTTATCATCACTCTCAGATCATCTCGCAACCTCAGAAATAATATTCAAATCATCCAATACAGTTTTAATAACTTCTTCACCATTTAAAACCATATCTACCTCGTTTGATTCTAAGGCCTTATCTTTATAGGACGAAACCTTAGGAAAACAGGATATAGAAAAAGCACCTAGTATGTTGCAGCATCAACAGATCTTGCCTCTTCTTGCATGCCTAAGATCGGCGTCTCCTTTGGCCCCCTTCATTTGTCTTACCTTCTTGATGCTTCGATCCATGAGATTCATCTTCTCTATAGGCTGTTTCTCCACCTCATGCTTCTCCATGTTCTCCGGACCCTCAAGATAACAAGTAAAGGACCTCTATCCCCTTCTCATAATGATTTTTCCTTCCTCCAACACTTCAAAAAACTCTTGCGACCATAGTCGAATCATTAGGGCGAGAACCTTAGGAACACCTCCAAAACCCTCTTTTCTTGAAAAAAAAAAAAGTGTGGCTCTTGGCTCTTTTCGTGAGAAAACCCTAAAAGTTATTATTTTAATACATTGTTATTGTAAAGTTTTTAATTAATTAAATAAAAACTATCACTATAAATTTCAAAATAATTATTATAAAAATATATTGTGCAATAACAATGTATTATGCAATGTCAATAAATATTTGATAGATTTTATCCAGTTATTTTATTTTAATCTTCAATTTTATCTAGTGAATTTTAATCTTCAATTTTATCTAATTACCCTCTCAAAATATCTTGTTGAAGAATTCATAGATATGTAAAACCAGAGCCCAAAGGCATCACTAGTGGAAAAAAAAGTTTTTTACATCGGTTTCGTGTCTGATGTAAAAAGTTCAGGACTTTTTATATTAGTTGTTAAAAACTGATGTAAAGCGTGTCACTTTCTACATTAGTTGTTTATAATAACCGATGTAAAAAATATTCTTAATGTTCATCTTTGTCAATGGCGTCAATATTTCTCTTCTTTGAGAGTTTTAACGTTCGTGTCAATATTATCAATATATTTTCTTAAGTTAAATTAAAATCCATAAACGTCAGTGTTTATAGTGTTCATCGTGTTCTTCATGTTTGTCATATTCGTCATGTTTGTTGTGTTTGTCGTGTTTCATTATTGTTCATCTTTGTTTGAATCTGAAACATAAAGAAGATGCAATGTTTATCAAATCATTTAATAAGGAAGAAGAAACAATAAAATATAAAAAAAATTAAAATAATTGATGTACCTGGAAAACCTTTGCATGTTCGTTGTCCACCAAGCTAAGATATCAGAAGTTTGAGAAACTTAAGAAAAATATGTATTTGAGTCTTATTTTGCTGGCATGTATATAAAACTTTGAAATTTGAATTAATTCTATGTCAGTTCCTAAAAACAACCAATGTAGAATGTACATTTTACATCGGTTGTAAAAATAACCGATGTAGAAAGTACTTTTCACATCGGTTTTTTTGACAACCGATGTAAAAATATTTGCAAAAATTTTAAATTTGAAAACATTTCAAAAAATGCCACCGTATCTTTTTCTACCTCATTTCACAAAAATTGATGTAAAATCCTGTTGTAAAAAGTGATTTTGTACTAGTGCATATCTCAAATGATTTATGTTGTTGATGGGAAAACCTGAAGATGGGTGGGGCTGGTCTTGATTAACTACCATATTTTAACATCGTCTTTGATTACAGTCTGTAAAATTTATTTTGTAAGCATGTTTTGGTAATAATACGCTCAGTCACATATTAAACAACAGAAATCACATGCTTTGGTGATAATTTACAATCATTCTTATTGTTTCCAAAAGCACACAACACTCACGCGTCTTATCTAATTCTCATGTTAAACAAAACATAATCATATGCCCGAAGCCTACTTAATAACATGCTGTAAAAATATGCACAGATAAAAACAATCAAGCATAGGAACTTAATATGTTAAAAGTCAACTTGAAAGCTCTCATTCAGTGTGCATACAAAAAAGAAATGCATATCACACTGTGAAAGTAATGATTATAATAGAATTATTGAGGTGCTGAATACAGTCATATCAAAATCTAATACACATACACGTGTGTAATTAAGAGAAAGTAATTATTTATCGCGTACACTTGCATATAATATAAAGTTAGTATTCTATTATGTAAAACACAAACACCAACACCCATATATTTATTGCCACTCTAATTTAAAAGAAAATTATATAAAATAATTTTATTATTAGTGTAGTTATAAGAGAAAATATATATATATATATATATATATATATATATATATTTTAGACAAAAAATTACTTAAAAAGGAGTGGTAATAGATGTATAAGTGTAGCAATATACATGTAACATGATTTTTTTCCTTAATAAAGTAAAGGATATATGATTATACGGAGTAAGAGAAAAAATAAGCAGCACATCAACAATAGGTATAACAAAATAAAAGCATTCAAAAGTAATGCACCTAATTCTTATCAAATCAATTTCATGTGACCGCTTGAATTGTACGCAGACAAATCGGGGTATTAGAAACATAACAAGAATGATATAAATAATGAAAAAAAATTAATAAATTAAAATTAACAGTAATAAATTACAAAAGTTCATTTTCACCAAGCATCTTAATCACCTTGAAAAAAAAATATTTCAACTTAATATATAATCTCAAACTTATAGACGTTGTTTAATTTTTTTTAACTAAATAAATAATTATAAAATGATGACTAAAAGATGAGAAGGCATTAGCTGTCAATATGAGTTATAATAATGCACAGTCTATCCCACATAATTTTTTAACTCGACTACACAGTGTTAGTATATCAGTCATGCAGCACAAGCACACACAACTAAAATAGAGAAGAGAAAATACTGACAATAGGCAAAAAATAGAAATTTTATACTATGGAAGAAATTTTACAGCACCTCTCTCTTTCACAACAAGAACTTCTCAAAATTATGAGAATACAAGAAAGGAGAGAACAAAGGAAGATATGGGATAATAACAAAGGGTGCAAGGGGTTTCTTTTATAACCTCCAAACCATGTTCCTTTAGAAGTTCCCACCAATGTGGGACTTCATTCCTCACAATCTCCCACTTGAAGATTTTGATGAAACTAATCAAATCTTCACACCATCTTTGCCTTCATGTTGCTTGTTCTTCTTATAAACTTCAGTAGAATCGAATTTACGTAAACCTGCCAATAACCTTTGACACCTAATTCTGATTCTCTGAAACGCAATGCAACACCTGATCAATATTTCACTGCTCTCCACCTAAACCTGCTACGAACATACTAACCACTCCCACTGCTTGTGCAATGTCTGGTCTTGTACCCATCATAACAATTATAAGGCTGTCCACCACCGATGCATACGGTACTCGAGACTTCTCCATCCTCTCCGCTTCTTGCTAGGACTCATACTTGAGGATAATTGATAGGAGATGGGGTAAAACTGGCTTGCACTCTTGCATGTTGAAGCGCAGCAAGACTTTCAGTAAGTTTTACTTCTGAGAAAGCCAAATCTTCCTATCTTTTCTATCTCGGTGAATTTGCATCCCTAAAATCTTGTTTGCCGATTCCAAGTCCTTCATATCAACCTGCAAACCAAGTTTTGTTGCTTTTCAAAGCCTTTTGGTTGGAGCATCATTTCATTCCTCGCTTAACAATAACCTTGTGAGCGGTGGAACTCACAGAAATACCCCTTCACATTGTTAGCATAGCCCAAGCACTTAATTCTTTCCCCGCTCAAGCTCTACTCGGGCATTGGTTCCCTTGAACTGGTAACAATAACACATTTGACTTCCTCTTGATGTAATACACCCACAAACTCCTCGGAATAAACTTTGCTCTTCCTAGGAATAACTCCGGTGATTCCCTTACATCGTAATGAACCAAGTCTTCTTGTGTTTTCTTTTCGGTGGTCAAACTAGCAAACTTCGGTCTATATTGTTGGCTTATCACACGTTGCTCGCATAGAAGTAAAAATACTTCCCGAGCCCGAGTACAGATTACGTTCTGCCTTGCAAACTTTACTTTGACATTTGTCCAAATACGATGTCACTTTAACATCGCTTCTTCTTGACTTGTCAATGCAACCATTGCATTAGCTTTCGCAACGTATCTACCATAAGCACATGTCATGATCTTCTCGAGCTTGTATGACTTACCAAATCTACCCTCTTTCTCACGTAACATCTTCATCCTCTCAAGTATTTGCCATACAACCTTGTGAGGTTGATGCCTCAGAGTTCTTTCTTCCACTCTTCTCGTGCCAACATTCTTTCTTGACATGCCCCCTCTTGCCACAATTGTAGCATTTGAGATGCTTCTTACTTTGAGATCTATCATGGGACTGACTCCCACTAGACCCATATTTCGTTGATCTTCCTCTCATCATCACCAAAGCTTGTGTTTGCTTTGAACTTTCCAAGATGTCTTCTTTGTTCCTTCGCCTGGATTCTTCTTCAAGAATTGCTCCCAGGCAACATCCTCAAAGTGAAGACAGCCTTCGATATTATTATTTGTAATATTGACGATGAGTTGATCATACGAGTCTGGTAAACTCTGCAGTAGAAGCTCCGCGCGTTCATTTTCAACTATGTTGAAATCTGCCGCTGATAGTTGGGCAAACAAAGTGTTCAGATGGTTGATGTGGTCCGTCACCGTTGTGGACTCACTCATTCGGAGAGTGTAGAGTTTCCTCTTCAAGAATATTCTTGTGTGAAGAGACTTCACCTCATATAATTTTATGAGGGCATCCCAAATCTCCCTTGCTGTTTCTTTCTCCGCCACACTAGATAACACTGAATCTGCCATTAATAGGTGCAAATTCGCGATGGCATTGTTGTCAATTTCTTTCCATTTCTGCTCCGTCATTTCTGCGGGTTTTCCTTCAATTGCAGCTATGCAATTGTCCTTTCTCAAAATTGCCTTTATCTTCAATTTCCACAACGAAAAATTGTTACCGTTGAACCTCTCTATCTCATATTTTGTTGTCATGATTTTAGAACCGACTTGTGCACTTCTTACTATGAATAGTATTGTCTACTGGAATAACACAGGTAGACCATGAACTAACACACCAAGAAATTCCCAGGAAAGAGAGGTGGGTCACTTTAGACACTCTTAAATACCAAATCTTTCCTAGCCAGAACTTTCTCAGATAGCAGTTTCACACTACCAAACTTTTCCAGTAATAACTCTTTTCTGATGCGGAAGATCGGATTAACCGCAACCACAGAGCATACTAAGAATTTTACCAACACTATTCTAATGACAATAGCAGCGGAATACCAACCAATAGCTCTGATACCACTGTTAGTATATCAGTCATACAGCACAAGCACACACAACTAAAATAGAGAAGAGAAAATACTGACAATAGGCAAAAAATAGAAATTTTATACTATGGAAGAAATTTTACAGCACCTCTCTCTTTCACAACAAGAACTTCTCAAAATTATGAGAATACAAGAAAGGAGAGAACAAAGGAAGATATGGGATAATAACAAAGGGTGCAAGGGGTTTCTTTTATAACCTCCAAACCATGTTCCTTTAGAAGTTCCCACCAATGTGGGACTTCATTCCTCACACACAGCAAAGTCACAATAATTAATCTCAGCTTTTGATTAAATTATTATAATATCCCTCGATGCTAAACTAATTAATGGGTAACTCGTGTTAGAGGCTACCCTTTAATTGTATATTTATAATATTAGATGGAAGAGAAGAGCAAAGCATTGAACCAATAAGACTTAGAAATGGTGGTTTGAGTGACATGGCTAATTACAATAAGTGTCCCTGTGATGGGCAGATATAAGAGCAATAATGTTTATGGTGCAGCCATTGCCAATCTCAAACTGAGAACAGTGCAGATCTATTTTCCTCTTCGTCAGATATATAGTATTTCTCAATCATTTTAAGGATGATTGGAAACATTCCATTTGCTGTTGTGTCTAATCTCATTCACAGGTTCGTTTTTGCATTAAACAATAACTATCGATTTTTTTTATTCTTGCATAATATGCTCACTTCTAGAAAACTTGCAAATATAGACAGATTTATAGAAAAATTTTTCATTATTATAGATGAATTTTAGCATTACGTGCATTCCCAAATTCCGTCTATAATATGCATATCGGTAAATAATTACAAATAAATTTTTAAATCTATCTGTAAATTACGGAAAATTTTGTTTGTAATTTACATACAGAAAAATCTATCAGTGAATTACAGATGAAAAAATCTATCTATAATTCATTTATGAAATTTTAAAAAAATTTGTTATTTTTTTTATAAACATAATTATTCTTCCCTGTTCCTAATTTTTACAATTTATAAACATAATAAAAATTATAAAATTATATATTTAAAATAAGAAATTATTTATAAAATGTAAAATTAAAATGTCATTACAAATGAAGAAGTAAAATTTTTTTAAAAAAATAACATTGTATATCTCTAATAGTCAGTGTGATCATTTTTTGAAATAGTATCGCCATCAATAGAGGAGGAGTCAGAGGAGAAATGACGCATGGAGCTGAAGATTGATAGTGTTGGAGCTGGTGGAGGAGGAGGAAGAGGTGTAAAGGTGCTTGCTTTCATTAGCTCAAATTATGCATGCATTGGCATATACTGCTGCTATATCTGTTGCTACACCTCCCTCTGCATCCTCGATGACACCTTCTCTATCTTTTCCATTTTCTTCGCCTACTTCTTCCATTCACTTTCCTTGGTCTTGTACATCTCCTCATTTTGCTTCTGTAGTTCTTCATTGAGGGCATTGACCTGAGTGTAGACCATGTCCTCCACTTCCTCAAGTACAAGAGAAGGGACATTTCCGATGACAGACGCAAGGGACATAGAGTCTGCAAAGCGGCTCCCCATGCCATAAATGCAGCCTTTATAAAGGTCATTCACCGTCTCTGACCATATATTATCCTCATCAACTGACTCTAGATCCTGAGAAGATGCCTCTTCAAGCCTTTGAACATAGTCATCCTATAGTTCAACGGAGATAATTATATATTAGTTCTAAAAACTATTTAATAAAATATTAATAATAACATATAGTGTCAATAAGGATTACTTACATATGTGGCCTGAGATTGTGTATCAACCCATAAGGTTTTGTCTCTCTTGCGAGTATGTATCTCCTTGAACACCTCTTCATGTGTAGGTGGTCTCTTCAGTAACTTTTCCTACAATTTCAATTAAATCACCATCTCAGTCATCAATTATAGATTGAATAAAATAAATTTTAAAAGAAAATTAAAAATTAGATACCAAGTTCGCTTTAGTGCCAGCCAAATATTGTATCAACCTTTTATTTTATATTATACAAATTTCTAATGTAAATTTTGGCAGAATCTCCCGTAATATATGAATATTTTATTATATTTGTTTACACTTAATAAAACAAATTTCTAATGTAAGTTTTGGCAGAATCTCCCTTGATATATGACATGTCATTATATTTGTTTACACTTAATAAAACAAACTTCTAATGTAAATTTTGGCAGAATCTCCCCTGATATATGAATATTTCCTTATATTTGTTTACACTTAATACAACAAATTTCTAATGTAAATTTCAGCAAAATCTCCCCTAATATATGAATATTTCCTTACATCTGTTTATACTTTATACAACAAATTTCTAATGTAAATTTTGGGAGAATCTCTCTTAATATATAAATATTTTTTTACATTTGATTACACATACTCAATACAAAAATCTAAATTTCTTTTACACATATTCTATATATTATGTAACAATCTATTAATCAATGCATAAAAAACATAACATTACAATCCTAAACCGTTCTAGAGCATATCCCCTTATAACTCCATAATATACATATTCTACAAACTCGGCAAACACAAACAATCATACAATACACAATAATCGTGTTCGTAAAAGGACCTCTCGTGCCCTTCCCTCTAATCATACAATCTCCAATCCTGAAACTCTATCTTAGAATTTTTAAGCCTCTAAATTACACAAAAAAAATAAAAATAAAAAAAACTAAACCAACTAAAAGTTACAATTTTATACCAGGAACACAATGATACAAATTATCTTTCAAATGGATGCTCCAATCACTCATAAAAGCTAAAAAACTGAAGCTCCTAGAGAGAGGCGGGCAAGAGAGAGAGGAAATTATGCAAAATGAGGAAGAAGAAGGAGGAGGCGCGGATTTATGTGTTTTAGACATTACAGATAGAAAAATCCATCTGTAAATAGTTTAATGAAACGATACATTTTAAAGGTTGAATTACGGACGAATTTTCTCGTCTATAACTCCCGCTCCAAATTTTCCTCCTATTTTCAAATTATAGATGAAAAAATCCGTCTGTAATTTCTATCTATAATATTTCGCGCCAAATGGGGGGCCAACTACAGACGATCATTATAGACAGATAAAAATCTGTCTGTAATATAGATGGATTTTTTTAGAAAATTAAAAAAAAAAAATAAAAAACCAAAAGTCCGTCTGTATTACAAATGAATTTTTCATCTATTACCGACAAATTTTTTATCCGTCTGTAAGTAGTGCTATTCTAGTAGTGGCTTACCTTACCGTTTAGGTTTCTTTTTTCCTATTTGCTTAGTTTGTCTTTTTGTTTTAGAATTTCAGTTAGTTTTTTTTTTTTAATTTTCATATTGAATAATATCTCTTTTACTGTTGTTCAATAATTTTTGTAATATAGTTTTTTCTTTCATTTTTCTTCTTTTTTTAAACATAAGTTTTTATTTTTTATTTCCTTTTCCTGCTCATGATAAAGTTTGTTTAATGATGTTTTTCAGTGTTTACATTTTTAATTTCAGTGTTTACATTTTTAACTGCTGGAAAATAGGGATGACATTGTTGTGTTCTCGCTGTTGCGACAAGGGGCATCGCTATAGCGAGAGGGCGACAGTGGAAGGTGCATTTCTGGATGCAGTCTCACTGTAGCGAGATTCTGCAAAAACCAGGATGTATTTTCCTCTGATATTTTCATTGTAGCGACAAGGGGCATCGCTATAGCGAGAGTGTCCCGACCAGAGGGATTAGGGTTTGGGAAATCCATTTTCCATCTCTCTCTTCAAACCTCTTTGATTCTCTCGACCAAAAACCTTATTTCATTGATTAAATTGCCTCTAAAGCCATTTGGAAGCTAGATCGAAGGTTGAAATTGTGTTGGGAACACTTGGAGGTAAATTTTAATTATTATGGTTTTGGTTCCTCATCCCCATTCTCTATTTTCTCAGTTTCCCTTGGTTTTCATGGGATTCTTCCATGTATTTAGGATAAAATTTGTGTGGGGAGCACTTCCTTAGTTGATTTTTGTGTGGATCTTCAATCTGAAATGTTATGTGTATAGAATTGCTATGCGTTAAATGTAACACGAATGAATGTGGGCACGTGTGCCATGTATGAATATGAATACTATATGTTGTTGAAAATGTGTGTGAAAGGGCATGTTAAATGCTGGTTGTGAATATGCTATGAATAGTTCAGCTATACACTGAAGGTGTGGAAGAAGGGGACGATAGAAATACCTTGGGAAAGAAAGGGTAGTGGTGACACCAACAGTGAGCGTGGGTGCATCACAAACTGCACACTCTCCTCCTAACTAGACCTCTGATCAATGTCTTTGCTGAGCGACTCGTGAACGCACACATTGTATCTGTGAGGCGGGGGTAACTGCGACCATCCATGGTATGAAACTGTAATCACAGTGCTACAGTAAGCGTGGCTACATGCAATGAGCATGTTATTGGTGTAGTGAACGCACCGGTTGTGAATTGAAATTAATTTCTTGAAATTGTGCTTGTGATTGACTGTAATTAAGTAGAATATGTGAGAAATACATGTAAAGTAAGTAAGGTGAGTCTTTATGTTTGTATGTGTTGGATAGTGTAGAGTACTCACCCTTACATTTATTTTTCAGGTGACCAAGACAATCAGCACTGGGCTCAGTGAAGGGATGGATGAAACTGCTATAGGACTTGGATTTTATTTTGAAATTACGATGTAATTGAACTAGCTCTGTAGCAGTTATTGATATAAACTTGTAATCCCTTATTATTTTGAAATACTTTGATGAAACTTTGTGTTGAGAAATTGTTCTTAAATAAAAGTTTTATTATTCCTATTTTGCAAAATTTATTATTTTAAAATTAAATTAAGGTGTTACAGTAACAATACCATTTCGGCATAACCTCACGACGAACACCTCCCCAATCATGCTAAAATAAATTAATAAGATAATTAAATATTAATAATCAAAATTAATAAGAAAAAGGCTAATTTCCTAAGTAATCAGAAAGATAAGACAAGGTTGAGTCATCAAGCTCATCAGCCCAATATTTTGTTTGTAAAAGGAAAGTAAAAAGTACAAGTAAAGGAGTTGACTTCAGAATATTAAATAGTATTTACTGTACTATGCAGAACACTTACTTCACCATCAAAATGCCTTTGCAGGTACCCCCCACGCCACAGCAGAGAAGAATCTGGAATATTCCATAAAGAAGTTGTAACAACCTATTTTTGACGACGAAAATGCCAATTTTTTATTTTTTTTACCCAAACTAAATTGATTCTTATTCATAGTGAATCATTCTCACATAGTCTGTCACATGTATATTCTAATTAAGTAAACTCACTTTCAATTACAAGCAACTTGTCAGACTTTTCTCTTTGGTAGTCCTAGAGACTGACTTAACATTCGAACAAGGCATAAGGCATCCCATACCACATTAGTTCACAAGGTAAATGTTAAATCCTTAACTAGTATCATACCAATTTGGTAAAATCTAACATCAAAGAATTACTCACCTATTTACTCTAATAACCCTAGTTAACCTATAGAATTTCATACATGCATAAGAATCCCCTTGTACAATCATGATCCTAATGACACAAGTGTGTTTCTGGATGTAGCAATGCTAACAGAATCTTCTTATAAGCCTCGAGTATACCTATGCCCCTAGACACAACATCGAAGATTCCTAAAACAAAAATAAAAAAGAGAGGTGAGACTTTTAAAATACTCATAAAAGCAGTTAGGACTTGAAAAAAAGGAAAGAAATAAATAGGAGTAAATATAAACTTATATAAAACATTGATTTTCAAAAATCAACTTAACCAATATAATATAAATAATTTCATTCATTCACAAGTAGGCACCTCATATATTTCCAATTAAATGCCAGATCATGATGCATGGGACTTATGCATATGTTGACTTTTGGTTTGGCTTAAAATCATTTGTTATGCTTATGTGACTCTTGGATCCATTCCTATCATCGGAAGTTGTTAGGAGTTTCACTAGCCAGCCAACATTTCGCATGTGTGGTGGGGCTCGAACCTTCACCGACTGATCTAGCTTGACCAACATGATAAGCCTCAGGAGAAGGTCAGGATAAAGGAGCATCGCGTGGAGACTCCCAGCCAGAGTTCTGGGGCCTAGGACACTCATAGGGCTATTGGTAAGTCACCTAACTCTATTAAACCCCCTAGACATTGAGGTCCTCCTTATCTTTCAGTAACAACAATTATAAAATAACCTCATGACTTCCTTCACAAGGGAGAGGTATCCACACCCATTGCCATCTGAATAGTTCATTTCTTTTTGGAGCTTAATTTCCATATCACCCACACAGGTGCCAATTCAAATCAAGATTAAATCTCATTTCATTTCATATCACGCACTCAAGTGTTAGTTTAAATCCAGGATCAACATTCCATGTTCAACTATTCAGACAATTTTCATAAGAGATTGACATATCAATGCTTTCAAGCACATCCACTAAGGGTCCCTAGCTCACTAGCCTTGTCACTTTCTTTGAATTTCCAATTTTATCGACCTAGTTAGTTTACTACTCATGATTGAAAAGATGTTATATTTTTGTAAACATTTGCTTTCCTTGATTCAATCATTAAGGTCTATTATGAATTATAGGTCCAAGACAAGCAAGTAGCTAGACTCGATAGTGTGGTTCTACTTACATGTCAATTCTCTCTAAGTGTTCTGATTAACACATACACACCCCTTCAGGGTCTCATAATCATAATAGGGGCCTCCATCCACCTGCCTATGCATCTTTACATGCTTTCAACCAACTATGGGTCATCAATTCACATGTGCCAAATTAGACTTTAAAGTCATGCAATTATCACATTCATATTCAAATGTCACAATGTGTATAAGACTTATGCATATACAAATAATAAAATATTCAAAACCACAATGCCTCAATCATCTACAATAAAGATGGATTTTATTCTCATAGGCGTCCTACATTAGGTTTGTCTTAGTTTCCTTATGGCAGTTCATTCAATCTTTTCATCAGACAGTTTGCTATATACAAGGACTTTAGATTTTATTATTATTATTTTCTAAATCCACGAGTATACTTAACGTAACTAGTATTTTATCAAACATAACCTAACTCATTTTGTCCCTACTCTATACCATATTCAATTAAATTTTCTAAAGGATCAGATACTTAAATCGAGGCTTCATTTTATCTTTCCTTTTTTCATCTATTATTGGAATATCTGTTAAACTTGTCCAATTTCTTACTTATTACTTGTTTTAGCTAAAAAATTATAGATTAGGGTGATTAAATTTAGCATGACTTAAAGTCAAAGGACTTGCTAGTTCATTGGATTTTCTAAGCAATAGTCTGGGTAGGGGTCATTATCAAGAATCAAATGCCTATGTGTTTCTATCTAGCATATTGATTTTACTAGGTAATAGAATTTACATGTCAATGTATAGCTTAGTTCATTCAACAAGTTTTGGTATACTTAGTCATATGCTGCTGTAAAGGACAATTTCCATTCTTCTTGGTATTCATCAAGTTTAGGAATCTAAACTTACTATGAAATTTTGCTTAACTTAGCATTCAATCACACAATTTCACTCATATATGTGCACCACAGTAACACAAGCAAACATATCAATCTCAATATCAAATATATGTCTATAAACTCAAGAGAGTGAGGAATTCTCAAGAGTTTTCAACCACACACAATATTCATAATTTCATCAAGTATATTCTTATCCATTCCCTCAATTCTTAACTTGAGTCATATGAAAGTTTCTCCCCCTCACCTTAGAGCGTAACTCAGTTTGGTGAGGAAAGACACTCCACTTCTAGGCTTGTTTGGGTTGTACTCGCGTTTTTCTCAACGGGATCGATAATCATTTTTTATGAATGGTTCTTGCTATTAAGCCCATAACTTAGGCATTTAGAATCTGAATGAAGTGTGTGAGGCACCGACACTTTTCTCATTCAAGGAAACAAACCTAAAGCTCATTAGAGGAGGTTTTAAACTAAATCATATAATTTTTTGTTAGCTAAAAACAATATCGGTAATTGAGTGATATGGTATACAAATTGAGATTAAGATAGCTCTTTGGAAAGGGAAAACTGTCACGTTTTAGAGAATGAGTTGCTGGCTTATCCTCGTTCTTTGGGGAAGTAAATGGAATCCAATTCAAATTTGGGATAGCTTGTTATATATAACCTAGAATATAGAAACATGGTTAGGAAATGTTTTCCACATGCATATTTTTCCAAAAATTGAGAGCAAGTTGCTGCCGCATGCAATTTCATAAAAACATTTTTTGCAAAATTTGGCATTGGGCAGCTTGAGAGTTTTGGACCAAAAGTAGGGAAAATGACCTCCAAATTGAGTTCCGCAGAAGGGGTTTGAAAACTAACATCCTAAGGATTATAGAGATGTTCTTAAAATAATTTTCCATATAAGCAGGTGATACAGAATAACGATTTTACATAGATGTGTTTCAATTGTCATGGATTGTTTTGATAGATTTGAGATCTTAGTTTGTGCATGTCGTTGAGAGCACAAGATGACTTGATGAAAAGGTTATGTCATAAGGAACACAAGTATATGAATGCATGTCAATAAAATCACATGCAAGTGGTTCAAAAAGAAGACTTTTTTTTTCTCGTTAACAAAGAAAACGCAATTCTAAGACAACTTCATTAAAAATTGTATATCTCATTAATTTGTGATCCAAATCAAGTCCAACCAATGTTGTTTGAAAGATAAGACATTGAGATTTATAAAATGTGCTCATTCAAATTTTTGGAAATACAGATTGATCGCAACACTCACATTAATACGCAGCGTGTCTGTTGATTTTTGAAATGAGACCTCCGCTTGTCCTGACATTTCGACTTAACAAATGAGATCGAAAATGGGTGTTGGAAAGATATAATTACAATGATTTCATAAGTTTGTATGAATGTTTATAAAGTTAGATGAATAGGGATTTAAAAACACATTATTTTCAATGCTCTCATAAATTTTTCAGAATTGGATATAGCATGGTTAAAATAGTTTTTCTCCTTGATCTTTGCTTCAAATCTTACTTCGAAAATGGCTATGGAAAGCTAATGAAGTGTATTATGTGAAGGAATAAGGTCAAGTTAAAAACAAGGAGGTTTAGCAAGTGAAATATGCATAACAAATTTCATGCAAGGTGAAAAACGCTGACTTTCTCTATGAAGCTTTGAACTTTGCATATGTCTCACCATTTTGTGCATATCTTGATCAGTTGAAGTCCGATCGATGAGCCAAAAAGTGTGTCGGAAAGGTAAGACAATAAGGAATAAGATGGAAGGTTTACATGTCAGTTCCTCTGCATCAAATTTTCTCAGAAATTCAAGGACGTGGCTGTTAGACTAGCAAAATTCAGCTTGGATCATACTTACGGAATTAAGTCATTGAGGTGTGAAACGAACTCCAAATCAAGCTTGAGATACTACGTCGGAAAGCTATCTTCATGTAATTGTGAAAATCAAAAGTTTAGATTTAAAGAGATCAGTACAGAGGGCAAGAAAATTAATTCTTTACACTATTTTTGCATAAAAACGTAAGAATGAAGGTATTCACGTACTCTAGGCGATTGAGGGGGCAAACGATGTCAGATTTAAGCTCACGATGTACCATTGGAAGGGTATTTCTGTAAGGAAAACAGAAGGATATTTGCATGTCAATTTTAAGGACCAGAGAAGCAAGAAAAGTGGTCTCCTTTGCTGCTGAAACACAGAAACGCAGAGCAAGGAAGATATTTCACTGTTTTCATCACAACTTGTGAATCCGACATCCGTTTTGAGTGAAGCCACTTTCATTTGAAAGATAAATCTTTGAGGATCATGAAGGAATAATTGCATTCAAGGTTCAGAGACCAGAAAAATGAAACTTAGTCTCTCTTGTCGCTGCAACACATAAAATGCAGAAACAAGGAGTGTTACCGTTTTCCTTGTAACTCAACAATTTGATGTCCGTTTTGGGTGAAACAAGTTGGGTTAGAAAGATTTTTCACTAAACAATCCAAATAAGAAGAGTTTAGGCTAAAAAATACATTCAAATGATCAAAACTGATTCACATAGTGGCTGGACGCAGAAAGCTCCAAACTTTTTCATGGAAGAGGTGCAAAAACATCATCTCTTTACTTTGATCGGTGAAAACACTAAGGAACAAGGATGCAAGAGTGTTTTTATCATTCTTAGATGTTTAAAGAGTAAGGGTGAGTAGACAGAAACCATGAGAGGAGGAGAGAGAGCTTTCCAAGAGGGAGAAAGAATGAATTTGGTTTTGTCAAGCTTTAAACACATGGCTGCATATGTGTCACGCATGCAAGGGGTGTCTTCCTTCTTTGACACGTGGCTGCCACATGGTGTCACGCATGCAAGGGCTTCTCCTACTTCGACATGTGGCTGACACATGGCATCAAGCATGTAAAGGCTTCTTCCTTCTTCGACACGTGGCTGACACGTGGCATCATGCATGCAAGGGCTTCTCCTTCTTCAACACATGGCGTCACGCATGCAAGGGGTCGCTACATTTTGCCACCTATCTCATGCATGCATGACATTTTGAGGGCAGTCTGCTCATTTCATAATTCAGTCTATGAATTAAATTATGAAAAACCTTGTTGAAGCAAAATCTGTTGAGACAATCACATGAAAAGCAAACAGTTTCTGTGATTGCTATTGTTGGCATTGGTGGTTTAGGGAAGACAGCTCTTGCACAGTTGGTGTATAATGACTTGGAAGTGCAGAATTTTTTTGAAATGCAAATGTGGGTGTGTGTCTCTGATAACTTTGATGTGAAAACTATTCTGAAGAAAATATTAGAATCAATTACTGGCGACCAAATTGAAGTCAAGATATCATTAGACAACTTGCAAAAAAGGCTACGTGAAAAAATAAGTGGTAAGAAATATTTGTTGGTCTTGGACGACATTTGGAATGAGAATAATAAAAAATGGGCTGAAGTGAGAACTCACTTGATGTGTGGTGCTCAAGATAGCAAGATTTTAGTGACAACTCGAAGTGAAATTGCAGCGAAGACAATGAGTGCTAGCACTTCCTATCTTTTGAAAGCCTTGACTGAAAAAGAATCTTGGAGTTTGTTAAAGAAAACTGCATTCGAGGATGGTTCCAAAGTGGTGAATCAAAATCTAGAATCAATGGGGAAAGAAATAGCAGGAAAATGTAAAGGTGTTCCATTAGCCGTTAAAACGCTCGGAGGCCTGTTACGAGGACAATATGAGGAAAGCGAATGGAAGGATGTTTTACGCGGTGACTTCTGGAAATTATGTGGAAAACAAGATAGCATAGTGCCCATTCTAAAACTCAGTTACCAAAACTTGTCCCCAGAGATGAGACAATGTTTTGCTTATTGCTCTATATATCCCAAGGATTGGATGATTTTCAAGGATGAGTTGATTCAGTTGTGGATGGCACAAGGTTACCTTCAATGTTCAACTGATAAACAATGTATGGAAGATATTGGTAACCAATACGTAAAGATGTTTTTGATGAACTCATTTTTTCAAGACGCGGAAAGTGAAGATGGTGAGATCATTAGTTTCAAAATACATGATTTAATGCATGATCTTGCAATGCTTGTTGCTGGAAATGATTATTGTTACTTGGATAGTAAGGCAAACAAACTCGTAGGTAGACCCATGCATGTGGCCATTCATTTACTGGATTTGTTAGACGAAAACAGGCTGCGAACTTTGATTTTGTGGTCTTACGATGAGGACATTGAAGGGGAACTACCCGTTGCAAATTTCAAATACTTACGTGTCTTGAAGATGCCTTGTTCTTCCATAGTCAAGTTGTCTGCTTCTGCTGAACAGTTGGAGCATTTAAGATATCTTGATTTGTTTGACAGCGCAGGACTGGTAAGTCCTCCCAAATTTATAAGCAATCTTGTTTTCTTACAAACATTAAAACTGGGGAATTGCGATGAATCATTTTCAGAAGAAGTCGCAAAATTAGTCAATTTGAGATTCCTTGATATTGTTGATTATGATGACTCCTTCGCTGGAATGGCAGTTGGGTTGAGAAAATTGTGCTCTTTGCAAATCTTATCAATCTTTGTTGTGGGAGACAGGCAAGAAATAAATTACGGCACATTAAATGAACTGAAGGACTTAATAAGAGGAAAATTACGAATGAAGCATCTCGATCGGGTCAGAGACGTGGCTTGGGAATCACAGGACATAAATTTAAAACAAAAAAAATTCCTTCAATCCTTAACTCTCACTTGGTCGTATCAAGACATCTGTAACAGTTACAGCTTACAATTATTAGAAAACCTTGAGTCCCACCATAATCTTAAGCGATTGAAGGTGAATTATTATCCAGGTGTGCTTTTCCCAAATTGGCTTTCCCTCCTCACTAATGTTGTTGACATCTGTCTCTATGCGTTTGATAAGTGTCGTTTTCTCCCACCGTTGGAACGTCTCCCTTACCTGATGTCACTTGTGATAGAGTTACTTCCTGAATTGGAATACATATATCTTCATGAAGATGGTTTTGCAGAGACCTTCTTCCCCTCTTTGAAGAGCCTCGTATTAAGAGGATGTGGGGAACTCAGGGGATGGCTACAGCGGGGAGATGATATAAATGATTCACAAAATATCTCCTCACCTTATTCATTTCCTCGTCTTTCTCATCTGGAAGTATCTATCTGTCCACAGTTGACTTGCATGCCTACTTTTCCAAATCTTAAGGATTTAAAATGGTATCAATGTAGTGCCGAGCCATTAACAGACACACTAAACACAACGTCAACATGTTCAGTTGACTCATCTTCCTCCGCTGCTCCTCTTTCCATGCTCAAAGAATTGGAAATTTCTGATGCTATAAATTTGCCGAAGGGTTGGATGCAAAATCTGACTTCTCTCGAGTCTCTTCGAATTCAAGGGTGTCACAGTGAAACACTGGAGGAATTTGAAACTGGGTTTAAGGACGACACCAACTGCCTTATTTCTCTGCGACAAATCACCATACTTGGTTGTGAAAAACTGAAAGCTTTGCCAGATTGGATTTGCAACCTCTCGTCGCTTCAGCATATCTCGATCTTCGATTGCCCAAAATTTGTATCGCTGCCCCAAGGAATGAGTCGTCTTACCAACTTAAAGATCTTTGAGGTTGATAGTTGTTCCCTCTTACTTGAACGCCGAACAGAGACGAGTGCTGTTTGTCTCCAAATCGCACACATCCCACAAATTATCCTTCGTAATCGCTGATCATAAAGGTATTGATCTGATACATATTTATCTTGTAAACGTCGTGTATTGTATTTGCTTTGCTAATAAAATTGTGTTTTCATATTAAAATTTTCTCTTCTGGAGGGAAAAAGAAAACTTGAACTTAAATGGCAATTATTTACCTCTTTTCTAATTCAAGTTAATCTATTTAAAATGTTTTCAAAAATAATAAAAATAATGAAAAAATTTTGGAAGAAAAGATAGTGAATAAAAATGTGTCGTGGGCATTTCCACCATCTCATAGCCCTCTTTTACAGTAAGCAATGATTGATTTATCATAAATGGCTTTAACAACTCATACAACAAGAAAAATCTACAACACAGGCAATAAAGACAAGAAATATATTCAGGGCAACTCTTCCTTAACGATCCTAGAAACCTTTGGAATTTCTTACCGAACATGCATTATGATGAATCACTAACTTATCTAGAAAATTAAAGGTTTTTGTCATTTTTTATTAAATTTAAATTATAAGTAAATACAATTAATTGAAAAATTTAATAGAATATTGTAATTGCTGAAAAATTTATGGATCATGCATTATTTTGATGCTAATAATTGAATTTTGAAAGAATTAGAAGAAAGAAATTGACAATCAAACTAAAGAACAGAAGTTAAGTGTTGTAGTACTCATTTGTGGGAATACAGATTTATGCATCAAAAGTTTATAGTGTTACAAAGGTACGTTATTATGCACTTTCTTGCTCTGATTTTGCATCTGTGTGCTATGCAATTATCCTCCCAAGTTTCGCATTTGTTTTGTATTCTCTATGGGTCTTTGCTAGCACGTGGTGCCTATTTTAATTTCTGGGTGCATTTCCAAGTTGTGAAAAGGGAGACAATTTGTGTTTTTATGCTTGCTATGTACTGTGTGTAATTTAGGCACAAAAGTTTTCTCCCTTTTTCTATCACTATGCTAAAAATGAGATAAGAAAGCAGTTCCGTTTTAAATTAGAGAAAGTTTAGAACTACTCAAAAATCTTGTGCTATCCAATATATTATATTTAGGAGAGCGGTTAAATAACCGCTGTAACACCTTATATTTCTTTCCTCAATATATGATAAATTTTCATAAAAATTTAAATGGTAAAGTAAATTTTCTTTCAAAAACTCTCTAATAAGAAAGAGACATTGAAATGATATAAGGTTCATATAAGTACTTTAAAAAAACAAAGATTCTAAAATTTTCATCAGCAACAAAAAGAAATAGTAGTTTTACAACTGTTTCAAAAGAATGCTATAGAACTGAAAATATCCATTACATAACTCAAAATAACTAAGTTTTATAGCAGTTCTCATCCATCCATGCACTATGAGCCTAGTACTATTCATCCGCATTTTCCTGAAAATGTTGTGTAAGGGTGAGTCCCTACCCTACCACTCATACATCACACATATTCATCACAAAACACATCTTATCACGATTAAAGAAAACATCATGGCATTACATATCACAGTGTCATATAAATCATGTTCTCATCTCAACACATATGATATTCCACAGATTCACAATTTCTTTTACTTTTATCCGCGCTTACCGCGCCTTGTGGCCACAGTTATCCGATGCTTCTATCCCGAGGTCTTATACATCCATGTAAATAGTCGCCGGATGGCCCAATGCAATACAGATACAACGCATGCAATAGACGGTCCCTTAGCAAAGGTAATGGTCAGGAGTCAAGTCGGGAAACGAGTGTGTGGCCATGTAGTGCATTTAAACACAATATTCCGTGTACAATCCCGAATGTCACTCACCACCCTACATTTTCCCAAGATATCCCATATCGTCTCCATCTTCCACTCCCCCAGTGTATCTCTGTAACTATTTACATCATATCCTTTTTCCATCTTATACTCTTTCAAGTATATTTACATGTTCACATATGTCATTTCTCATATTCACACATATTTTTCATTATATTTCCACATACTTTTCATCATATACATCAAACCATGACATATTCACAATACACATCATTTTTACATGAAACACAATATATTCAAACATGAAACATCTATCTCTTTGTATATTTCATATCACAAAATCATAAATCATATCAACCATCCTTAATATACCTTATCATGCCTTATTTGAACTTAATATCACATTTCACCATGTATTCATCATAAAATCACATAAACAACCGATTATTCTCACTTTTCACCGATTATTTTTCATAAAGCAAGGATTATTCCACATATAATTATTCCACATATAATCACATACATGACAAGATCTATAAGAATACAAGTAATAAACATGACAAAATGATAAAGTAGAGCCCCCTTACCTCAAAATAGAGCTTTCACAAGGATTTAACCGAAGATTTAACTCTAGAACAAATATCTGAAAAGAAATCTAAGTTTAGGAGGTTTAGTATGGGAGAAAATGGTGAGATATAGCCTTAGGACCTTTGAAAACTTTGGATAGGAGTGAAGAAATAAAAATTTCATCTGAAACCCTTTTTTATAGAAAATTTTTGAAAGTTACTGTTCACCGCCAGAATTACTGTTCATCGTCGGAAACACTGTTCATGCCGGAAACACTGTGCACATGTACCGTACACGGACTATACGCGTACTGTACGCGGATGTGACGTCAGCCATGACGTCATGATGATGTCATCGGTCACTATACATACGCGATTTTACTATTCATACGTGGTTTACTGTTCATAGGCAGTTTTACTGTTCATTTTTTTAATATAAATTCTATCCAAATTTATTCCAATTATACTTTAACAGACCTTATTTTATTTAAATCAAAGTACATGATTTTACAACCGCTCTCAAATGTTAAGATTAGAGAGCGGTTCCACGTGGAACCGCTTTTCAAAGTATGGGTGTAAAATTAGATAGTGGTTACACGCAAAACTGCTCTCCAAAATATGAATTTAAACTGCAAATCTAAAATTTAAAATTTATTTATTTGTGAGTTTTCTGTAGCAAACTAAAATTAATTTGTTGTTACGTTTAAATTTTAATTTACAAGTTTGACAATCAAAATTGAATAACAGCCATATTTGCACAAACCAAACAGAGAAAAAGAGAACAAATTAATAAGATAATTCACCGTTAACAAAGAGAAAGTGAAAGAAAGAGAGAATGAATGATTTACCGTTAATAAAGAGAAAAAGAAAAAAAGAAAGAATGGGAAGAACTGTGAAAAAAGTACCTACAAATGTGAACGAAGAACTATGAAAATATAGAAGATGAAAAAAACCTACAAACGTGAAAGAAAACAAATACACCAACTTTGTTAACGCATAAAAGATAAAAGAACTTATAGAGGTAAAAAAGACTAACTTTGTTTGGAAGACAAAGAGATTCATGAGTTGAGCATGAGCGTGTTTTATCTATAAAAGTTAAAGACTTTAGAGAGCGGTTAATAGAGAATCGCTCTCAGAAGTATAGATATGAGAGTGGTTCAACACTAACCGCTCTCTAATATATGACTTTAGAGAGAGGTTAATAGAGAATCGCTATCAGAAGTATAGATCTGAGAGCGGTTCAACACTAATAGCTCTCTAAAGTATATTTTAGAGAGCGGTTAACAGATAACCACTCTCAAAAGTATAGATCTGAGAGCAGTTTAACATTAACCGCTCTCTAAATGTATTGTTATAAAGCAGTTTTTACTAACGCGCTATCTAAGTTAGCGCTTCAAAAACTTATTTCTGGCGTAGTGTATTTTTGCATTGATGAATGACCCTTGGATGTGCTTTGAAAATCATTTAACAGTGATGCCTTAATTGCACTATTTTTTTGTTTACAAATTTCTGCTATTATTCTATTTTGCTTAGCATTCAAATTGTGACTATTGGGTTATTTAAATACACATCCCGCATGTTTTGGGTGATGATTAAGTTTATTGTTCTAGTTAAATTCTTGTTAGTGTACTCTTGCAACTCGATAGCGTGCTCGTGACACAGTACTCCCGCAACAATGCTTGCAGCAGCTCGTAGCTATTGTATTCAGAGTAACGAGGTCTTGATTGTACGAGCTAGCCGATTCGGATTCTGCTTTTGAGAAGAACTAGGACGGGATTTGGTGCGTCATCTTTGTTAATATTTTTATATATTATTTAGTGATTTTGAGTGACCCAGGTGTTGATTTAACTTTGCATAAATTTTGTTTTTTTGCTGTTTGGATCCCTTTCACTGCAGAATTCATTTTTGTATATGACGTACTGTAATGTCTTATTATTTATTGCCAATTTCTCTTTCACACGCAAGTCGTCATAAATGATGGTATTCCTTTTGCTAAATAAGTCTCCTCTCTCAAAATTGGTCTTACTCATTGTTTATACAAGAAGCATAAAATAATTAATAGTTTTCTTCTCTTTTTTGGTGCATTTTCACTTTACTTGAAAGTTCATACGTGTTTTCAGTTTTAAACAAACTTGGAGGCATATTGTTTTAAATCACTGGGGGTGTTGTAGATGGTAAACAATTTCAATATTATATGATAATTCTGACAGCATAGCAATTGGTATTTAGGAGTTATTTTAAATATGACCAAACCAATGCATTGTTTGTCACTTTTATTGAGTTATACTTTTCATATCTTATGAATTATTGCATAATAATGCTTTGAATTTATTCTGAATTTTTTTTGTGTACATTCCTTTAAATATTGTTCACTTCATTAATTCTTGAACATTATTTGAATAGTGATATAATTTATGTTTTTTGGTGGTGTGCTTTACCTTGCTGAGAACTTTCCTCCTTGTCTAAATTCTAATTGAATCTTTTCTCTCATGAACAAATTCTACTTGCTAGACTCTCCTGTATCTCTTGCACAGAGTTTAACATTCATTTTTTTGAGAAGGACTTTAAACTGTTTTGACTCACCATGAGAGTGCAAATTTTATTTTTTTTTTGTAATGAGCAGTATGTACACACTATATTAAATTTTCTCTTTTATATGCCCTTTACATTGTCAAATATCATATCACCTTATGGCTGTCATATTCTAAATCCATTTTGCGAATTATACTGAGTGACCAAATTCTCATTCTGAATTTTTAGGATTCATCATTCTTTAGTTGGGTAATTTTGTCTCTGCAAGTTTTTCTCTTGGTTTATGCAATGCTGTCAAATTCTTATTCTTGAGTGCTCAAAATTTTGGTTCATACATAGTGGACATATGCAATTTTAATTCTTTTTACTGCACAAAATTCCATCTTGCCATAATTTCAATTTTAATGCAATCCAATTTTCTTTTTACAACACTTGAATGCACAATTGTTTTACTTTCTGGGTGTTGTGAGTGCAAGTACATATGCAGTAGCTGCATAATTCTTGTGATGAATTGAAACTTGTACATGCTCTTATAGTCTTTTGCTCAAATCTGATACATGTTGGCTGCATTCCTTGATCGAACAATTACACTGAGTTTGGGAACATAAGCATCTCTGTTTCTTGGCATGTTATCAGATTGGGATATTTTTTCAGTGTTATATTTTCTAATCTTGTGCAGTATACATCCTTACTCATTACCTTATTTTTCTAGCTGCAAATTTTGCAAAATTTTGTATGCTTTTTGATTTAAATTGTCAATATGCAGACTGCACAATACATAGCATTTTATGACACTGCATGATCTGTACTGTAAATATGGTCCACTATCTTCATGGTTAATTATTTTGGATTCATAGTTTATAATGCACCTTTCTCTTTAGTCCCACCAATTCAAAGCAATGATCTTATCAAATTTATTTAGTTAAGCTTTTCCTCATAATTTTACTTTGGTGTGTCTCTTGAATGGTGCACAAGTTCTGAAATTTTTCTGAAAATTTGTGTAATTCCCCTCATTACCCCTTCATGCAGTGAACTTTTGTAGTTGATGATTACGGATTCTGACCCAGCAGCTGACGCGCGCCCAAGAAGATGAGGACATTTGAAGAATTTCCCCCAACTTTACCTCTTATTTTACTACTTTGTTTCTGTTTAAATTTGCTTCATTTTGAGTTTGTAATTATTTCATTTGGAATTCTATTTTAGAATAATGTGTTTTATTTTGCAAGTACATAGAATAGACAATTGTGTTTTGCCACTACTCTGCATAATAGACACTTTTATGTTTTTCTGATTTCTGCAGCCAGTGGTAGTTGAAATTCTGCTATAATGAATGTTGGGGGAGGCTAGTTCCAAGCCTCTGAATACTCTAAATTTACAAGGGAGTTCCTTTCTATTTTTCATAATCACTTAATTTTTGCACCTTGGGTTTTGTTGTTCTAACTAGAAAATTGTCCTTGTATTATATACATCACTCCTTGCATATAGTAACTTCCCGCATCACTTTTGCACAACCTCCACAGTTTACAATTTCACAATCACATTTCAATGTTGCTGGACATCATTTTGACTTAAATTCCATAAATTTACCATGTTAGCAATTGAGCCCAAATTTCATTACGGAGAGCATACTTGCTGTAATTGTCATTTTCTTTGCATGATTTGTCATTTTGAAATGTCATTTTCTTTAGCTATTTTTAACCAAAATGTCATCCATTCATTCAACCCTTGTTAGCCTTTTTGAGCCTAGCCAACATTTTTCTCTCACCTTTACACCAGCACCTACCATGCCCAAGCACCTATCCCTCCTTATAACTTAAAAAGTATGAGCACTAATTTGGATAACTTAGCAAATTCTAAATTTGGGGTTTCTATTAGAAATTGCTTGAGGACAAGCAATCCTTTTAAGTTTAGGGTTAAGAAATTGTACATGGGTGTATAATTGTATATGTTAAGAGAGCTATTGTGGTCAGATACTGCAGAATAAATATTATTATTGAGTATCATTCAATCTAAAAGAGAGAGAGAGAGAATGAAAAGAAAGAAAAATCCTAAGAGAAACTCAAGCTCTGCAGCAGTACTGTAAATAAGAGTTGAAAAATGTCAAATGAGGGAGTGCAAGTAATTCTTCGAATTCTTAGATTTTCTAAGTTATCCCTTATTCTTTTTCTAATGTCAAATGAGGGAGTGCAAGTACTGAGATAGGATTGATTCTGCTTAACTATCACCTTGCTCAAGCGAGCTGAAGATTTCGCCCAGGCGAGCTGCATCGTCTAAGCGAGAACTCACAGGAGAAATATCGTCCTCTCTGGCCACTATCTCACTCAGGCGAGATGGAGCTCGCCCAAGTGAGCATATCAGAAAATATGGAGAAAAACCATTGTCTGCATATCTCGCTCAAGCGAGAATGCGCGGGGCTGAGGGGTATTTAAGAAATTTTCAGCATGAAAAATCATTTCATTTCTGAAAACTTATGTTCCTCTCCCATTCTCTTTGAATTCTCTCTTCTTATATCATAGATAAAAGCCTTAGAAACTCTGGAACTTAACCGAATCCGAGCTAAGACTTTAACTCCACGAAATCATTGAATTACTTTGGACTATTAATCAACCTTCTTTTGCTTTCTCGTCACTAAACTAGTTTTTTAAGGTAAGGAGAGCTCTATCTTATTACTAAGAACTACTGTCCCTGTATCTATGAAAAGGTTTGAAATGAGTATATGTTGAATGATAACATGTGTTTGTGATGTTTGGAATATGTTTTGAAATGATTAGTGATAAGTATGATCCTTATTTTGAATATGTACATATGCATGAATATGGTGGACTGAGTTTGAGGGAACTAGCTCTCGGCAATGATTAAAAAATATATGTTGGACTAATGAACTATAGAAAGATGAGATAGAAATATGGAAAGGGAAAAGAAATGAGAAAGGATTATGATAAGGACAAGTATAGATAGTTCAAAGGTACGCTGGGAGTGTAGAAGATAGAGAAGATTGAGAAGTCTTAGGGAAATGAGGGTGGTAAATGTTCCTCTTAAATTGCACAACACAAATGAGAGTAAGAACACCACAGGCCTCACACTCATTTCCTGACAAATACTCCTGACCATACTTTTGCTAAAAAGGGCTGGGTCGGCACACGTTGTATCTGTGTAGCTGCGGCTATCCAACAACTATCTATGCTAAGGAAGACCTCGAGGGATCCTAAGGGCAATGGAATTGAGCATTGAAAGGATCAGTAATAACGAACCTAAATTGAATGCTTAATTAATATGGTTATATGATGCTGGGTTGAACTCTTGTTTGTATTATTGAACTCTTTAAGTATGTATGCTTAATAATGAATATAGAGACTCATCCTTACGTAAACGTTTTAGCGAACCCAGATGACAGCACCCACCGAAGGGATTAGACTAGTAGAAAGTTCTGTAACTAATAGATTAAATTATGTATTTAATGCGTACTAGAGACATAGTTTCTTTAGAATTATTGTATATAATAGTAATGTATCTAGTGAGATTATTATGATGGAAATAGAATTAGCTTTTAGCATTCCTTTTGATTTTCCTGTAAGTAGAATTTATCATATCCTCAGTATTTATATCTTTCCTGGTACCGTAAGGACCCTAGCAGCAGTGACTTATCTGGTCACGTATCACGACCATGATCACCTTGGGAGACAATCGTGATAGACATTTGAGCAAATCACGGGTACTCAGGTCACTGCAGATCCGGGTCATCTGTATCTCGGATCAGATGACGATCTGAATTTTGAGGATATAACAATGATAGAGGGTTGGCACGGGGATGATTAGTGCCACTTGGTCATGTGATGGACAAGTTGCTCATTAGTACTTATATTATTTTGAGTATTTGTAAATATTAGCAAATAGTCCTAATGTATTTTGGTAACTTTTATGAATAATTATAAATATTGATATATTTTTGCTTATTATGAGAACAATGTAGAATCATGTTATTTTGAAGTTTTTCTTAAATTTGGTTTAATTACTATTGTTTTATTATTCAGGCTCTTGTAATTGTAAGAAAAAGTAAACAGAATATATGTTTTGTTAGTATATTCGCTTGATAATATAACTTAATTTTCCAATTTATTCCGAATTTATACTATTATTATGATAATTAAAATTAAGGGTGTTACACCAAGAACCTAAAGAGTCCAAAGTAATTAAAAGAAGTAGATCTATAGGGGCTGATTCTAAAATACAAAAAGGAATTCCCCCTTCACCCCCAACTTTAGCAAGTCAATCTACATACTAATGTGGCTAATGGGCATGCTCAAGTAATTACTAAAATGATGGGTCTGATTGAAACCTAAACAAGAACAAATATCCTGTACTAGAATAGGATCAAAAATTTAGAAAAGAAAACAGAGGATTTTGCCTGGTTAACTGTTAAACTAGAAGCTGTAGAGAAAGTATTAAGAGCATTTCTAATGACTTCAACATTGGACCTATCAGCTTTAGCAACTAAAGTTATATCATCAGCAAAAAAGAGGTGGGAGACCCTAGGGCCTTGATTGCTGAAAGAGAAAAGGGTGCAACTACCAGCAGTAACAAGATCCTGGATTAAATGCCCTAATCGCTCCAAGCAAAGAACAAAAATATAGGGAGATATAGGATCTCCCTGTCTAATTGATAAATTCATATTTTTTTTAGTATTTTACCTTAGTTTTAATACATTTGATATAGAAAACATGATGGAGAAAGCTGAAAAACTCATAAAAATAATAAAATGTTCAAGTCTTTTCTAAATAGTTAGTTGTTTAAATTTTGTGAATTTTCTGTATAAAAATTACTGATTAGAACATATTTTGTAGGAAATAATGAGCTAAGTTCATAAGGCTGGAAGATCAAGAGAAAAATAGAAGAAAAGTAGCAATTTTGGAGACAAGGAACAAAGATTGATGAAGATAGCTGTTAGGCGTGATCACTATTTTAAAGAAAAGTTATCATTCCAGAGCCTAAATTCAATGATTTACTTGTGCGTTACCACTTTTTCTTACAATAGTAATCACGCCCATGAAGAGTGATCCTGCATTATCACTATTTCTGATAATAGTGATCATTCCAGAGCTGGGTAAGAAGAACAAAATGATCACGCGTAGCATTTATAGGCAAAACTAGCTACGCGTTACCACTTTTTCAGAAAATAGTGATTGTTCCAGAGAGCTTTTCAACAAAACTAGTTGCGTGTTACCACTTTTTCATAAAATAATGATTGTTCTAGAGAGCGACTCCGATTTTGTACAATAGTGAACACGCGCATGCCATTAAGAGCAATTAACCTCTGCGTTGCTACTTTTATTAAAAAAAAAAAAAAAAGTAATTGTTCTAGTCATAAAGGTTACAGAAAGGCCTCTTTGTGGTTACTTTATTAAAAAATAGTGATCACACCAGAAAGGCGGAAAATTCTATAAATATGCATTAGCTCAGACTTTTTGTATCTTTTGTTCATTTTTTATTTTCATTTCATTTTCTTGTCTTGAGAGAGTCTGAGAGAGAGATTGGGGAAGAACACCAAGCTTCACATCTTGAGGAATCAGATTGAAGATTAGATTGAAGATGGTTCTTTTCTCATCTCCTTCTTTTTCTTTCTCTTTTCATTTTGTAATGGCTGTCCAAACTCTTTGTAGTTAGGGATTTATGGATCTAAAATGGAAGTGTTGAATTGATTTTGGATCTGAACTTTGAGTATTTGATTGGATTGAGTAGTTGATTCTATTAATCAAGTAGTTGTTGAATGAAAAATCGATTTACTAAACACAGAAAAGCTTTTATCAATGGAAGTTGAAATTGTTTCTCAGATCTGAATTAACTACTAAGTTTACTGATTTCTTAGGGTTAAGTCATATTAATCTTGTAATCTTTTGGTTTCTAATGCTTAATACAACATTTAATTGAATGAGATCTAAGGAATTACGATGATTGAATTGAATGTTAGAGTCATTGCATTAAGGAATTAACCTTTGATTACTAAATCGTAAAACTGATTGTCATTCAATCCAAATGCTTAAAAGTTAAGAACTTGATTGAATTACCACTAAAGTTTTGGTGAAATAAACTCCCAACTATGTTTCATACATCTGTTTCAATACACAATTTCGTAGCTTTTGCTCTGTTACATTTTTTTGAATTTTGTACTTGTTAATTTGCTTTCAAATATTACAAACTCCAATTTACTTGCGTTAGGCTTAACTAGTTGTTGAATTGTGAAGTGATACTTGAGAAAACTATTCCCTAAGGACAATATTTGGGACTTAAACATGATTCCAAGATTTTATAACTTGCTACAATAATACTAGTACACTTGCTAGTCAATTTCACTTTTAGTGCAACTGTTGAGAAAGTAACACTAATCCCTCTAGAATGTTTAAATTTCTCAATTCTACTATTATTCCAGTTAATAGTCATAGATGTAGAGGAAATGCATTGATATATAAGATCAAACAAATCATAGTTAAAACCATTTTTTTGTATAGTGTCTTTTATGAAGCTCCATCTAAGCTTATCATAAGCCTTTTCTAGATCCAACTTTACAATCATGTACTCATTCTTATTTTTCAGTCTATTAAAAGAGTAAACTATTTCTTGGAGAGCTAATATATTATCAGTCCCTTGCCTACATTTTCTAAAACTAGTTTGATTGGGAGAGATTAGAAAAGACATAGTTGCATTGATTCTCTTAGCTATTAGCTTAGTTAGAATTTTGTAGCTAACATTACATAAAGAAATGGGTCTAAAATTACTCACATATTCAAGATTATCCTTTTTAGGAATGAGGGTAATGGAAGTGTCATTCACATCAGCAATGTTCAAGAAGTTTTTAAAGATATCAAAAACAAACATACAATTAAAAGGGCCTAAAAGTTCCTATGATTTTTGAAAATTAAAGCATGAATGCCATCAGGACCAGGGGTTTTGAAAATTCCTATACTAAATATGACAGCTTTAACTTCTGTAAAAGAAATATCAGAGTTTAATAAAGCTAACTCATCATTCATAAGCCTGAGAAAAGTAGAGGTAGTGAGAAAAAGAGAGCCCATAGACTCATAATCATGATAAAGAGCCTAAAAGTAATGAACAACTAGAGTTTTAAGCTTAATAGGATCATAAACCTAGTTGTTCCTATCATCCTTAAGAGCCTTAATCAAGTTATTTTGTCTATGAATTAAAACAGATTTATGAAATAAACTAGTATTCCTATCCCCTAATTTGAGCTAGTTAGACTTATAATGGTGAAACTAATACGTTTTTTCATGATTAAGAATTTCTTGGTATTCCCTCCATAGAGAATTCATGAGATTTATGAGAAAAGGATTATCATTACCAGCTAATTTACAAGAAATTCCCCTCAATCTATTTAATATTCTTTTCTTCTTATTAAGAATATTACCAAACACATTCCTATTCTAGTCAGAGATGTTTTCCTGGAAAGAAGATATATTCTCAGTCCAGGTTCTAGATGCAATCCAGGAATTCTTGACTTGGTTTGGAAAATCACTATGAGTAAGCCAAAGGGCAAGAAACTTAAAAGCTCTATTATGAGGGATAGATCTGGTCCCATCTCTAATTCTCAGCCAGAGCCCATGATGATCAGATTTGAGAAGGGGAAGGTGAATAAGGGAATTATTAAGGAACATCATCCTCCAGGAGTCACTCACCACAACTCTATTAATTCTTTCCTTCATTTGACTTTTATGCCAAGTAAAAAGGTCTCTTTTGAAACCCAAATCCTGAAGGCCATAATTATTAAGATAGTCAGCGAACTGTTGAATAACTTTAATATTGGCTGGCCTCCCCCAAAATTTTTTATTTTCATAAAGAACTTAGTTAAATTCTCCAGCAACACACCAAGGTTTATTGACATTTATGCTAAATTCAGACAAAAGATCCCAACAATTAGCTCTCAGCCTTCTTGGGGGCTAGCATACACAGCTGATAATATCTAATCTCAATTAACCATATAAATATTTAGGTGGATCATATACTTATTATTTCCAAATAAACTAACTTTTATTTTATTAGTATTCCAGCAACACCATATACCAATAGAAAACCCAACAGCATCCACTCTAACTCCCCCATCCAGATTAATTTTTTTAATAACCCTGTCAGCCTTAATAGAACTAATTCTTGGTTCAAATATAGCAATAAAGTCAAGATTATAAATTTTAATATCATGTTGTGAAACGTCTTACTCCCAGCCCCCTACAATTCCAAAACAAGCAATTCATATCACTAGATCTTATTAATAGTTGCATCCTCAAGATGCTGGCCTATACTTATATCATCATTAGATACCACAACAGTATTAGTGCCCTTTTGAGTGGTATTTTTGGGATTTTCAAGCTCCATTAAAGATAGACTATCGGGAGGTTTATCAATAGGGTTGTGTTCTAAGAGACCTTGAGATCTCCCTAAAAGTCCAAAATTATGGCCTGCTAGATCCTGGATAGAATGGCCTAGATTAGGGTCACTTTAGATTATATTCTAAAAATAATTCACTAACAACATAATGTCTTGCATTTCATGATTTTCAACACTTTTAGATTTTATTAGATCAGAGTTTGGCACCACTACATTACCCTGAGAAAGATCGCATTTCTCACTGCCTCGTTTACCAAGATTAGGTGCAGAATGAGCTTTGGAAGGTTTTTTAACATATTCACTCATCTTGGAACCGTTGGACATTTTAGAGCTTAGCCTATAAGTGCTAGAATTCTTAAGGTAAACAACATTCTTATACTGAGGCTCAAATTTTCTAGGAATGGCAGGTTTTAAGTTCTCATTTATATTTTGCTCAAAATTGTCAAGAATTTCAAATTTAGACCCTAGATGAATTTCTTTTTTTTCTTAGCCTGGTTCATGGAGGACCCAACAATAGGAGGGAAACTTAATTTCTTCCTAAAATGTTTATTTGCAAGCATCCAAGGAAAAAATTGGTCCTTTTCTTTATCAGTTATGTTATCATTGTCAAGCATGAGAGAAATGGTGGTTTACGGCCTTAGAACCTTTGAGAACCTTGGATAGAGGTGAAGAAATGAAAATTTCCTGTGAAACCCCCTTTTTATAGAAAATTTTCAAAATTTACTGTTCACGACGGAATTTAC
The DNA here is from genome assembly GCA_024086825.1 of Abrus pulchellus subsp. cantoniensis. NCBI lineage: Eukaryota > Viridiplantae > Streptophyta > Magnoliopsida > Fabales > Fabaceae > Abrus > Abrus pulchellus. The sequence continues at coordinate 23,799,851 of CM044056.1, forward strand.
TGTTCACCGCCGGAAACACTGTTCACCGCCTAACTGTTCATGCCGGAAAATACTGTTCAGGGCACTATTCATGCCGGAAAACTGGTACTGTTCATACACGGTTTGTACGCGGTTTGCACTGTTCATACGCGGTTTGCACTGTTCATACGGTACTGTTCACTTTTTTTTTTTTTTTTAAATTTCAACTCCATCTAAATATATTCCAATACTAAATAATCCTTCAATTAACATTGAACAAGTATAAAATATTATAGATTACTCAATAATAAATTAGAAGCCTGACAATTCTCCCCCCGAAAATAAATTTTCGTCCTCGAAAATTTCATTTCCCAGAGAAAAGATGAGGGTACAACTCTGTCATTCTTTCTTCTAACTCCCATGTGGCATCACCAGTTATTTGGTCCCAAACAACCTTTACTAACCGAATAGACTTACCTCTAAGTTTCTTAACTCTAGTTTCCTCGATACGAGCAGCTGGGACCTCCACAGACAAGTCATCTCGTAACTCCACAACATCAGGCTCAATTACATGAGACAAATCTGGAACATACTTCTTTAGCTGCGACACATGGAAAACATTATGTATTCCAGACAACTGAGGTGGTAACGCTAATTCATAGGCTACTGGTCCTCAACGATGTAATATCTGATACGGTCCTATGAACTTAGGTGTTAACTTCTTGGCTCTTAAGGCTCGCCCCACACCTGTAGTGCGTGATACTCTTAAGAATACATGATCACCAACCTCAAATTCTAGGGATCTTCTACGTCGGTCAGCATAAGATTTCTGTCGACTTTGGGTAGCTCTTAGCTTTTCTCTAATAAGTTCAACTTTCTCCTTAGTTTCTTGCAGCATTTCAGGTCCAACCATCAAATGTACTCCATCTTGGAACCAACAGATAGGGGTTCTACACCTTCTACCATACAGAGCTTCAAATGGTGCCATATCTATACTCGAATGATAGCTATTATTATAAGTGAATTCTACCAAAGGAAGCATATCCTCCCAATTACTCCTCTGCTCTACAATGCAAGTCCGCAATAAGTCTTCTAAGGTCCGAATAGTACGCTCGGATTGACCATCTGTTTGCGGATGGTATGCGTAACTCAACCTCAACTGTGTGCCCATAGATTCTTGGAAACTACGCCAAAGCGGGAAGTGAATCGAGGATCCCTATCGAGAGATAATACTAGAAGGTACTCCATGCAACCTGACAATCTCTCTAATGTACAATTCTGCTAATTTCTCCAAGCTAAAGGTCATGTTAATTGGCAAGAAATGTGCACTCTTGGTTAGCCTATCAACTATGACCCACACTGCATCATGATTCCTAACTGTTCTAGGTAGATGGGACACAAAGTCCATAGTCACATGGTCCCACTTCCACTCTGGAATTTCCATCGTTTGTAACTCTCCTGGAGGGTTTTGGTGCTCCGCTTTTGCCTTTTGACAAGTCAAGCAGGCTTTAACAAACTCAGCTATCTCTCGCTTCATGCCTGGCCTCCAAAACATCTGCTTTAAATCTTGATACATCTTGGTAACACCAGGATGAATGTTGAGACTACCCTTATGTCCTTCTTCTAGAATTGCTCTCTTTAATTCAGTATCTCTAGGGACACAAACTCGACCTTGACATCTGAGAATACCATCAACACCTTTCGAAACCCTTTGTCTTATCTGTCCCTAAGAGAAATACAATCCGACATAACATTGGATCCCACAATTGTTTATCTTTAATTTCTGTAAGAAATTATTAGTCACCACAATTCGGCTACAACTAATCTTTTCGGGTGATAAGTCCACATGTATGTTCAGGTCTCGGAATTGTTCTACCAAAAGGGTTTCACTGACTCTTAGGGAGAATGCCTGAACCACATTCCTACTTAATGCATCAGCCACCACGTTAGCTTTTCCTGGATGGTATTGGAGCTGAAAATCATAATCCTTAAGGAATTCCACCCAACGTCTCTGCCTCATATTTAACTCTCGCTGATCAAATAAATACTTCAGACTCTTATGATCACTATATACATCAAACTGAGCTCCATAAAGATAGTGTCGCCACACCTTCAGAGCAAAGACTACAGCAGCTAACTCAAGGTCATGAATCGGGTAATTTCGCTCATGAGTTCGCAATTGACGAGATGCATAAGCTACCACTCTCTTATCTTGCATCAACACACATCCCAATCCCTGATGAGAAGCATCACAGTAAACCTCAAACGGTCGACTAGTATCAGGGAGAGTCAACACCGGTGAAGAAGTTAGTCTCTGTTTTAACTCATTAAAGCTTTGCTCACATTCCTCAGTCCACACAAAGGGTTGATCACGGCGAGTTAACCGTGTTAATGGTGCAGCTATCTTCGCGAATCCCTCTATAAATCTCCGGTAGTAACCTGCTAGGCCCACAAAACTACGAATCTCTGAGGCTGTCTTTGGCCTTTCCCACTGCAACACCGCTTCAACTTTAGAAGGATCAACTGCAATTCCTTTAGCTGAAATAACATGACCAAGGAACTTCACTTCCTCTAGCCAAAACTCACACTTAGACAGTTTAGCATACAACTGTTTTTCCCTTAAAATATTAAGTACAGTCCTCAAATGCTCTTCATGTTCTTCTGACGAATTAGAATAAATTAAAATATCATCAATAAAGACTACCACAAATCGATCCAGGAAAGGTCTAAAGATCCGATTCATGTAGTCCATAAACACAAATTGGAGCATTTGTAACTCCAAAAGGCATCACTATATACTCATAATGACCATATTTAGTGCGAAAAGCAGTCTTAGGAATATCTTCATCCTTCACTCGGATCTGATGGTACCCAGACTTCAAATCAATCTTAGAGAATACCTTAGCACCTCTCAGCTGGTCCATCAAATCATCGATTCGCGGCAATGGGTACTTGTTCTTAATTGTCAACTTATTCAACTTACGATAATCCACACATAATCTAGAACTTCCGTCCTTCTTTTTCACCAAGAGAACTGGGGCTCCCCAAGACGATACACTTGGTCTAATCATCTGTTTACGCATTAAATCCTCGATCTGCTCCTTAAGCTCAATTAACTCTTTTGGCGCCATTCTATACGGTACTACAGACGCTGGCTCAGCTCCAGGAATCAAATCTATAGCAAACTCTACCTCTCTACGTGGAGGTATTCCAGGAATATCCTCTGGGAAAATCTCAGGGAATTCTCGTACCATCGGTATTGATCGAAGGCTTTGCTCCACTTCGCATTCATAACTCCCAACAAAACAAAACAACATACTCCCTCACCTAAGGATGTTTCTACTTGGCGAGTAGAAATTAATTCTACACAATCTTCTTTGCTCGGGGAAAGATTAAACACCTCCGGCCACAATCAATTAGCACACGATTGGCAGTTAGCCAATCCATACTCAAGATTACATCTAACCCTGACATCGGGATACAAATAAGATTTACTTTGTATCTTCGTCCCTCAATTGCTATGGGACACCTAACACAAACCGTCGAAGTCTTAATTGAACTTAAAGTAGGTGTCGATACTACTAAGTCACATCCTAGATCGTCCACCGGTAATCCTAAGTTTCTCACACAATCGTCCGCAATAAAAGAGTGTGTGGCTCCAGAATCAAATAATACAGAAAGAAAAGTACCTGCCACTACCGCTGTTCCTTGAACAAGATCTGTCGCCTGGGCTGCCTCTGATGCAGAAGTAGTGAATACACGTCCCGCTGCTCTCGATCTGGTTGTTGTTGGAGCCCTAGTTGCTTTAGGCCTAATAGTGTGCAAGGCGCTAGCAGAAGACGAAACTGCCCTACTAGGCGTAGGACAGTCCCTTGCAAGGTGCCCTGGCTGCTGGCACGAGAAGCAAACTCTTACATCAGTCTGTGGGCACTGGCTCAGATAGTGTGGTCCACCACACCTAAAACATCTGACAATCTGCGGCATTGAGACTCTAGGAGAAGAAGAAATTGCTCCCCTAGGCTGAAATATAGAAGTAGCAGTCCCTACTGGCACCGGGGCTGATGCTGCCGATCCTCTTGACTGATATGATCGAGACTGCTGTTGGCGTAGCGACCGACTGTAGGGGCCCTTCTTAGCGCCCTTACCTCCATTACCATAACTACTAGCAGCTCTACTAGATGGAGCCTTCCCAACTCCACCAACATCCTCCGCATTAAGACTCTCTATAATGGTGGCTTGATCCACCAAGTCAGCAAACTCCGTGATCCTGAGTGGGATCAAAATCCTCTTTATGTCAGTTCTCAGCCCGTCTGAAAACCTCTGACATCTCCACTCCTCTGAAGTCGGGTGAGAATAAAATCTGTAGAGCCGCTCAAACTGTATTGCATACTCATAGACTAATGAGTTTCCTTGCACCAAGTTTAGAAACTCTCGTTCTTTGGCAGCACGAACATGAGAAGGGAAAAACTTTCCCAGAAAACTACTTCTAAATACAGCCCAAGTAATGACTTCACCTCGGGCCTCTAGCATAGTACGAGCTCCGTGCCACCACATCTCTGCATCCCCTATCAGCATATACGTAGCATATATCACCTTTCTCTCCTCGGCGCAACCCATGGTTAGGAAGATCTTCTCAATCTCCCTGATCCAGAGTTCAGCAGCATCTGGTCCATCCACTCCTGTGAATTGAGGAGGATCATTCTTTCTGAACACTGACAACCCATGGTATTCAGGAAGAGGTGCGGTGAACGAGGCTAGCCGCTGTCTTTGCAGCGGCGGCTTGATTTGCGACTTCTGGCGTCGCTGAATCATATCTAGACTCTGCCTAACAGTGGCTGCCATGGCCTCCATGGCATGAGCCATTTGGTTCACGTCAACAGGAGGAGGAGGGTTTGCAACAGATTTTCTCGGTCTAGCCATCCTAATATATAGACTAGCTTAGATTACTGATGTTTAACACATTCAGCAATACCACCACATAGCTATATTCACATATTCAGCTTACAGTAATATATTCATATTTAGTATGTCATAACAATTTAATCAATTTAGCACTGAGCACAACGTCATATCAGCATTTCAAACAACATAGCAAACACATTTATCTCAGCAATCATGTACAATCTTAGCTTAACAACCTATTATTCACGTAGCATGAATCACCTATAGCTCACCCAGTATCATATACCAAAATTTTCTACATCAATCATGTCTGAGAATCGAGGTGATCAAGCTCGTTCCCTCACAACTTGATGAATAGAAATCATGATATATGATTCACAGCTAAAACTCACATGTTTAATATGCACAACTGACACCTAACAACCTCACCCTGTAGGTTTACCTAGACCATGCTCTGATACCACTAAAATGTCACGACCCCTTTTTATAAGGGACCGAGAACATTGTTTCTACACCACATACTTATTTAAAATAGGTAAATAGCAGAGAATATAAGTATAAAAATGAAGTTCCTTACAACAAATATCCAACAGATCACATAATATTACATTTAGTTTATAATATTCAAAATACCAAAAAAATTATAATACGTGACTCCCTCGACATGAGGTCTCATATATAAAGAAAAAGGACTTTGATGCATTATTACTCAACTCCAGCTTCTAACTTTTCTTCACTGGCCCCTCAGCCTGTGAAGTAGATGCAACACCTGCTACATCTGCTCACGTAACACCGTACGATCATCGCAGTACACACGCACACAACGACATAGAAAGAAATGCAAGGGTGAGCTTACCAAACATAAAATAAAATTATATATATAGAGCAAAATATTTCTCACAGCAATAACCCCATGCATTTCCAGCCCATCTAATGCACAGCATGAAAACGGCTTCCAACTGGTTTCACAGCCTAAGTAATCCAGAAGGAACCGAGCCGGTCCGGGAGCGACCCATTCCTAGATCTCGGATCCAGACAAGACAAAGACAAGACTCAAAGCATGAACTTACCGTTACATGTCTACCCACCTAAACATGTAACTCGGCTCTATAATGATGCAAAACATATATCTCAGCATGATGCACGCCACCAAAATTATTTTAACAGCTCAACTACGGCAAGTTTATAATAGATCAGCCAAAATCTCAGCATTTTAAACTAATTAACAACGATTCTGACTTAGAAAATAGCTTTTATTCAATAGATCTAACAAAATCATATCAAAATATCTTGAAATAACATATTAAACCGTTCAAAACATAGTTCATAGGTTAAAGTAAACTCCCCTTACCTCAGAAAGATGATTCACACTAGATCTACCGAATATTACTTGATTATAACAAAATTCACCGAAGATTCAGCTTTAGAACGGAGTTTCTCCTAAGAACACCATGAATTTCTATAAGAAAGAGAAGGAGAAGAGAAACGAACAGTAAATCTAGCTTCAAACTTAAAGAAACTTACTTCCAATCCTTCAGAATAGATGTAGAATCTCAGATCTGGCGAGAAATCTAAGTTTAGGAAGGTTTAGTATGAGAGAAATGGTGGTTTACGGCCTTAGAACCTTTGAGAACCTTGGATAGAGGTGAAGAAATGAAAATTTCGTGTGAAACCCCCTTTTTATAGAAAATTTTTGAAATTTACTGTTCACGACGGAATTTACTGTTCACCGCCGGAAACACTGTTCACCGCCTAACTGTTCACGCTGGAAAATACTGTTCAGGGCACTATTCATGCCGGAAAACACTGTACACGCGCACTGTACGCGTATGTGACGTCACCGATGACGTCATCAGTCACTGTACATACGCAGTTGGTACTGTTTATACACGGTTTGTACGCGGTTTGCACTGTTCATACGCGGTTTCAACTCCATCTAAATATATTCCAATACTAAATAATCCTTCAATTAACATTGAACAAGTATAAAATATTATAGATTACTCAATAATAAATTAGAAGCCTGACATTCAGCATTGACCCAAGACAGTTCTCCACTTGCCATAAAAATTTGTTATTGTAGAGTTCAAAAGGAAGGTCAGGAATTCTCACCCAAACTGCTATCCTTTTAAGGTCATAGTCTTACAGTTTAAAGAGGGGTCTCCACCTCTGCACTAACAAATAATGATCCAAAATTAACTAGGGCCCTTCAAAAAAGGCGTGTTTATAATCCTCCATACTTTCAAACTTAATGAGAAAGAAATCGCTATGCAGATCAAGGATTTTTAGGGACCCATGTTTATCCCAAATATTACTTAGCTTCTGGTTTAAAAAACTGAAACTAATTGATTTTCTTAACAATTTAACTATAAGTGTAAATTTCCAAAGAGTACACCACTCCTCGTAGTCCTCCAAGGGAATCTTTAGGTTAGGAAACAAGTTTTGCATTTTATCATCACTCTCAGTATCATCTGCAACCTCAGAAATAATATTCAAATAATCCAATACAGTTTTAATAACTTCTTCACCATTTAAAACCATATCTACCTCGTTTGATTCTAAGGCCTTATCTTTATAGGACGAAAGCTTAGGAAAACAGGATATAGAAAAAGCACCTAGTATGTTGCAGCATCAACAGATCTTGCCTCTTCTTGCATGCCTAAGATCGGCGTCTCCTTTGGCCCCCTTCATTTGTCTTACCTTCTTGATGCTTCGATCCATGAGATTCATCTTCTCTATAGACTGTTTCTCCACCTCATGCTTCTCCATGTTCTCCGGACCCTCAAGATAACAAGTAAAGGACCTCTATCCCCTTCTCATAATGATTTTTCCTTCCTCCAACACTTCAAAAAACTCTTGCGACCATAGTCGAATCATTAGGGCGAGAACCTTAGGAACACCTCCAAAACCCTCTTTTCTTGAAAAAAAAAGTGTGGCTCTTGGCTCTTTTCGTGAGAAAACCCTAAAAGTTATTATTTTAATACATTGTTATTGTAAAGTTTTTAATTAATTAAATAAAAACTATCACTATAAATTTCAAAATAATTATTATAAAAATATATTATGCAATAACAATGTATTATGCAATGTCAATAAATATTTGATAGATTTTATCCAGTGATTTTATTTTAATCTTCAATTTTATCTAGTGAATTTTAATCTTCAATTTTATTTTATTTTAATGCACATTTTTTAGGTGTCATGGATAAAAGATCCAAAGTTCGGGGGCGATGGGTACCATATGACAGAGCTGCAATTAGTGAATTTTTGGAGAATCCTCTTCAGATGAACGAAGATGAAATGTGCACATATCGGAGGTTAAGAAGACAGATTCAAGGGTTTAATGAATATAAGACTGTTGAGATCTTATGCTTGCCTGGACGCTCATTTGAACAAACATGCAGGAAAAGCAATAAGGATACTGAGAGGAAACATTAAGTCCCTCGCTCAGATTGGGATGACATTTTTGCTAGCCAACATAGTCCCGACTACGCATAGTTCGTATTTGAATATGCCACGATGCTACCTATTGTACTGTATCCTAAGTCACTGCTCTGTGGACATAGCCACCATCATATTTGAAGAGATTTATCAATTTGTCATAAATGAATCAGGCAGGAGCTAGGCCCCCATATCCTTAGGCTTCCCAGCTCTCATCACTACCTTATGTGCTGCCAACGGTGTAGATGTAATACCTTCTGACAAAATTTGGCCAGCCATTGACCGAAAATTTGTAGAAAAGAACTGCATCAACCCAGATGAGTACCCACAGGATCCAAATGCACCACAGGTGCCAGAACCCCCAACAGCAACTCTAGCAGGCCAGCCACCACCATCCATGGCAGCTATGATGGAGTACCTCTAGAGACTTGAAATTCATATGCACCACCTGGAGGACCAGCAAGCAGCTAACCATAGAGGCCAAACCCAGCTCAACAACCCCTTCTATATATACTTTTTCCACCTAGTAGTTCCCCAATCATACTCCAAGTGCATGGCTCACACCCGAGCAATTTGCAGCACATGTTGCATGGCCTGGGGAGAGGCCTATCTTTCCGGAGGGAGTGGGAGCTGAACCAGAACCAATAGAGGCAAATACAGAAGGAGATAGACTAGAAGGAAAAGATAAAGATGTTGAGAACATGCTAGAAAGAACTACATGAGGGAATTGTAAAGAATAAAACATAGGGCTTTTATATTTATATTTTTGGTCATCTTTTAATTTTATGCTTCAGTTTATGTTTCAGTTTATGGTTTTGAAGTTCAGTGTTTTTATATAGCTTTAAGTAGTATTTTAATGTTTGTGCCTAGTGGACTGTGGATCTCAACTTTGACTGGTATTGTGAATGTAATTTCTTAGTCAGTAAATAGAAATCATTTTTTTTAACTTAGTAGAAATATCTCTTGACAACATTCGGGATAGTGGGTTGTTCATTAATACTAAACTAGTTAGTATATTTGTGGATAAAAGAAAAGACCTCAAAATTTTTGTGAAACATTTTTGAGAGTTCACTGAAAATTCTTCTTGATTAAACTTGTTTGGAAAAAAATCACTACCTAATATTTGAAAGTGAATGTAAATTGCGATTATGGGAGTTTGGAATGAGGAAAAATGTGGTTGTACTTAGGATTCAAGTAGGAAAAGGTTGCTATGCATGATTAAAGTTAAACAATGAGCTGACTTGATCTAGGAATTAAGCTTGAAATCTAAGTGAGTTTGTACATCCTAAATAGTTAAATTGAGTACCATCACTGTGTGATTGTGGTTGATATTGCTTGAATCTTTATTTCATCACTGAGCACAATAAGCTTGGGAAATGATCAAGGCCATCCTTGTCAACATAAACTAAGGCCAAATAGCCAACCTATAAATGATCTATCCTTTGCACCCTATTTGAGCCTGAAAAATATTAATTTTATTTTGGAAAAACCTTTCCAAGCCTTAAAAAAAAATTCTATCCCTTCCTTTTCATTTAAATTATGAAGAAGCAGAAAAATCTTGCAAAGTGAAGGAGGCATGTTTGAAAGGCGAAGACATTGTGAACAAATACCTATTCCCCTGATTGTGAAATGTAAAGAAATACAATTCAAATGCAAATTGCATAGAAAAGAAAATAGAAGAGAAAAGAGCAAAGGAACAAGAGGCATTTGAGACGAAAAGATTAAAGGTGGAGCAAATGTATGAATTTCAGAAAAATTAAAGAAAAAAATGACACCATGGGTTGAGTCACTCTCTGCTTCCTCATAATTTAAATGGCATGTTGTCACCTAAAAAAACAATTTTTATCTTGAAGCCCAGCCACATTACAAACCGAAAAGACCTTAGTGATCTTAATTGTTGTACTATTGTGATTTTTCAGAGATGGATATCAATGTTGACTTACATGCAGAAAGTGATGGGATGAGAGAAACACTTAACTTAATGAAGTTCATTGTTAAAAGAAAAATTTCAGTAGCGAGTTTGAGAGACTCCTTTGATTTTAGTTAGTCAAAGTTCTGCTTATTTATCTTTAAATGATTCAAAGTGAATTTGCATCTTGTTTCTACTTAATTTCGGGGCACCATTTTGAATTATGAAGGACTGGTTAAAGCATTTTTTTTTCTTTTTTTTCGGATGAGTGAAAAGAATAGGAGTGATTTCTATCAAACAGTTTCTATAACTTGGTTTGATAAGGTTATTTTGTAAAGCTTTAGATACTTTGTTTGAGGACAAGCAAGATTCTAGGTTTAGGGGAGTTGATAAGTGCTTAATTTGAGTATTATGTACATTGATTTGAGTATTTAATTGCTTCAAAGTTAGGAATTTGAATGTTTATCTCCTCTTTAATCATAGAATTTAAGTTAGTTAGCTTAGTTAATTTTACAATTAAGATAGATATTCATTCTTATGCCATTTTTTGCTTAATTTCTTATATCCAAGAACTTATTGAAGTGGAAGGCACATGGTAGCCTAATCAACTCTCGCCCAAGCAAAATTATTTCGCTTGAGCGATAATTTGCGTATTAGAATTGAGCCTCTACCTTATTTTTGCTCAAGCGATAAGTCTTTACTTGAACAAAAATTCATTTATTCTAGTTTAAACAAGGAGAATCAGAGAGAAGGAGCTGCGAAGTAAGGACAGGGCATAGATAAGAGAATTAGGGCAAGAAAGATTTGGGAAATTGGCAATCTTACCTTTTTTCTCTTTTTTTTTTACTTTGTAATGGCTACTATGAGTAGTTAAAATCATTGTGAGATTGGATGTAATCTTTTACTCTAAAGTATTTTCGGGTGCATTTTTAGGTGCAGTCTCGTTGTAGTGAGAGAGTCTCGCTGCAGCGAGATTCTGCAGAAACCAGAGTGCAGTTACTTCCGAGTTTTTCACTGCAGCAAGAATATTTCACTGTAGTGAGTGTCGTTACCAAAGGGGTATTTGAAGGGAAAAATCATTTCACACTTCTCCCTTCAAGCTCTCTCTCATTTCTCTCGACTTTCAAGCCATTTCCACTGAATAGATCACCTCCAAGGCCATTTGGAAACTAGATTGAAGGTTGAAATCACGTTTGGGGCGTCTGGAGGTAAGTGTTAATGGTTAGGGTTTTGAGTTCTCATCCCTGTCTCTATTTTCTTGATTCTCTAGAGTTCTCATGGAATTTCTCCATGTATTTAGGACAAAACCTGTGTAAGGGGCGTTTCCATTGATTGATTTCATTGTGGGTCTTCGATTTGAGGTAAAGGGGACTCTACCCTATCTCATTGTTCTTGATTTACCATTTAATTTGCTAAATATTGCATTGTGATTAAGATAGAGGGTAGAAAATGTGTGTTGATGGAAATTATGGTGTGTTTGAATACAATATGATGTGTGATGAGATAGATGAACCATTGTGGGTGGTTGTACTATGTGAGCATGCCATTGCTTGATGATTGAGTAATGTAGATATGAATTATGTTGAATGTTATATGCATGGAATTACTGTGTGTTAAATGTAACGCGAATAAGTATAGGTTGTGTGCCGTGTGCAAATGTGAATATTGTGTGTGTAGCTGAAATGTGTGTGAATGAGGCATGTTACATGCGGTTGTGAGTATGCTATGAATGGTTCAACGATATACTAGAGGTATGGAAGATAGGGACGGTAGAAATAACTAGGGGAAGAGAGAGTGGTGGTGACACCAACAGTTGTAACGCCTCGAATTTTTGTAATATTAATTATATATATATATATATATATATATATGGGTGTGTAAATGTGCATGGATATTGGAATTTGCACTTGAGTGCGTGATAAATGTTGAACAATGAGGTATATGAGTGTGTAGGGATATATATATATATATATACACACACACACATACATATGTGTGTGTGTACATATTGGCTTGAGGCTAGGTCTGGACTAAGGAAAATAGGCTAAATGTTCGGTGCAAGGTGTTCTTGCTATAGTGAGAGGGCCCTGGGAGGAAAGGGGCGAGACTGTTGCTTTCTCGCTATAGTGAGAGATATCTCGCTGTAGCGAGAGAGCGGCAGTGAGGAGTGCATTTTTTGGTGCAGTCTCACTGTACCAAAATTCTGCAGAAAGCAGGCTGCAATTTCGTTTAAGATTTTCACTATAGCGACAAGGTGCGTCGCTGTAGCGAGAGTGTTGTGATCAAAGAGGATTGAAAGGGGGTTAGGGTTCGGGGAAGTTCATTTCTCACCTTCACTTAGAAATTTCTTTGATCCTCTCACTCCCAAACCCTATTCCACCAATTAAATTACCTCCAAAGCCATTCAGAAGCAATATTGAAGGTTGGATTCGTGTTGAGAACGCTTGGAGGTGAGTTTTAATGGTTAGGGTTTTAATTTTTCTTTTCCCTTCTCTGTTTTCATGATTTTCCTGAGTTCTCATGGAGTTCTTCCGTGTATTTAGGACGAAATCCGTGTGGGAAGCACTTCCTTGGGTCGATTTGCTTGTGGGTCTTCAATTCTAGGTAATAGAGACTCTACCCTATCTCAATATGTGTGATTTACCGTGTATTTTGTTGATTCTTGTAATGTGGATGAGATAAGGTGTAGAAATATATGTATCTTGATGAATTTCGCATGCTGAATATGAAGTATTAAACGTCGGTTGATATTATTTGTGTAGAAAGTGGTTGAATGATGATTTAAATATGATGAAATGAGTGGGTCATAGTAATATTTGATAAGAGTTGTATGATTGAGCATTATGTGATGAAATGTGGGCTATGTGCCATGTATTGTAAATGAATATGGGCTGTGTGTCGTGTGCAAGCATAAATATTGCATGTGTGAATGGGGCGTGTTGGACGCCATTGTAATAATGCTATGAATGGTTCAGAGATACACTGGAGGTGTGGAAAATAGGGACGGTAGAAATACCTTGGGATGAGAGAGTGATGGTGACACCAACAGTGAGCATGGGTGCACCACGGGCCGCACACTCTCTTCTTGACAAGACCTTTGACCACTACCTTTACCGAGCGACTCGTGACTGGCCATGTGGTATCTGTGAGGCGGGGGTAAACGACGACCATCCATGGTATAAAACTGTGATAACAGTACCATAGTGAGCATGGCTGCATGCAGTGAGCACACGCGTCTATAAATGTTTTGGTGTCATGAGTGCATTGGTTATGAATTGAAATGAAATGCGTGATAATGTTGTTTGTGATCATATTGTGTGAAGCATGTGCAAGGTGACATTCTATACTTGTTTGTGTGTTGGGTAGTGTAAAGTACTCACCCTTACATTCATTTTTCAAGTAATCAAGACGATTAGCACCAGACTCAGTGAAGGGGTGGATGCAACTGCTATAGGCTTAGGATATTATTTTGAAAATATTGTATTTGAAATGGTCCTGTAGCAGTTAATTGATATAAACTTGTAACCTTTTCCTCCATTTCGAAATATTTTATGAAACCATATGATGAACATTTTATTTAAATGAAAAATTTTATTATTCTTATTTTTTGAAATTTATTATTTAGAAATTAAATTAAGGTGTTACAACAGTGAGCGTGGGTGCACCACGGGCTGCACACTCTCTTCTTAACTAGACCTCTGACCACTACCTTTGTTGAGCGACTTGTGACCGCCCACATGGTATCCGTGAGGCGGGGGTAACCGGCGACCATTCATGGTGAGAATCTGTAACCACAGTGCTACAGTGAGCATGGCTACGTGTAGTGAGCACACCAATTGTAATGTTGAAATGGAATGCATGACGAGTGCTGTTTATGATTGATAATGTTGAGTAGACTATGTTAGAATATATGTGAGATGTACGAGGTGAGACTCTATGCTTGCTTGTGTGTGTGAGATAGTGTAGAGTATTCACCCTTACATTCATTTTTCAGGTAACCAAGACGATCAGCACCGGACTCAGTGAAGGGGTGGATGGAACTGCTATAGGACTTAGGATATTATTTTGAAACTGATGTATTTGAATTGATCCTGTAGCAGTCATTTGATATAAATTTATAACCTTTTCCTTTATTTTGAGACATTTTGATGAAACCATATGTTGAAAATTATATTTAAAAGGAAAATTTTATTATTCCTATTTTGCAAAATTTTTTATTTTGAAATTAAATTTAAAGTGTTACAGACATCATATGAAAGAAATTCAAAATAATATTAAACAAATCTATAGAACTCAAAGAAAAAAAAATACAAACTAGAAGAGTTTCCAATAGTGAAGAGACAAGAAGAGCTTTTGGTCCCAAGATGCACTCCTAAAGCTCTGATAGTCGTTAGCAACTGTCTAACACCAAGATTGATGATGTAAAAGAGATGTGTAAGAAAAGATGAGATAAAAACAGGATGCCTAAGTTGATCCCCTAAGGTATCTTTTATAAGGTTTAAAAACCCCCAAAATTGCTTAAGGTTTAGGCTTCCCGCAGGTGAGCACGACATGCAAGGCTATCAGCACAGTCGTGGATGTGATTGAAGCATTCTCATGCTTGATGCTGGAGTCTGGGTGTGTTGACTATAGCGAAGCCCTATTCTTCGACTAATTTAGGCTCAAAATGCACTAAAAATGCACCAAAAATGCAACTGTAGTCTTCTCATATTAATCTACACAATTAATGTATAAATTATTGTAAAACTCAATTAAAATAATGATCACATATAAATATATAGACTATAAAAGCATGTCAAAATACAGATTTATCAGTAACATTGATGAGACAACAAACAAAACTACATAATCAAATAATAGCTACTTTAAAAAAGCACCTAACAAATAGAACTTTATATATTATATAATAGATTTGATCCTCAATTTTGTACTAATTTTAATACATTGTTAGTGTAAAGTTTTAAATACTAGTAATTAATTAAAAATCATCAATATAAATTTTCAAAATAATTATTATAAAAGGAATTTATAAATTATCTTAATATTTACCATTTTTTTTTTCATATTATAGCATGAGAAAATTTTGCATACAATACTCCTTAACTTCTCCTAATTTTTCAATTAGTACAATATCATGGAATGTCAACAAATATTTGATTGAAGGACAAATTTTATCTAGTAATTTTATTTTAATCTCATGTTAGATTATAATCCATTATGTAATTTCTATTTTTAATTTAACTATTATGAAAATATTATTCTCATTGATCTTAAATTACTTGATTCTAATATAGTTCTCACACAATTAAGAGTTTAAAGAACATTAACCCGAATCTATTGTTTTCTGATGTTACCTCTCTCCTTGATGTTATTGAGCTCTTGGTATTTTTTTAACTCTTCCTTCCTCTTTTAACTCCTCTTTGATAGTTGAGAGAAAGTTCATTTCTTGTAATTATCCTGAGAGACTGTAAAAATGATAGTCTAGGTGATAAAAAATACCATAACTACTATTTTGTAACCACTCTCTTATTTTTATTTGAAGGAAAAAGGGAGAATTTCTTTAATAATTTTTCAAAATCTTGTATTCTATCATGCAAAACACAAATACCAACTTCCTTCCAATTTTGCTTTTTCAGAATATATGTTGTTACACCCATATATCTATTACCACTTCAATTTAAAAGAAAATCATATAAAATACTTTTACCAATACTTTTACCAATATAGTGTAGTTATAAGAGAGAAAAATATATATACTTAAGATAAAAATTACTTAAGAAGAATGGTAATAAAAAAGTTATTTGAACTTAATTTATAATCTCAAAATTATAGACATTGTTTAAATTTTTTAACTAAATTAAATAATTATAAAATGATGACTAAAAGATGAGAGTGCATTAGCTATCAATGAGTTATAATAATGCAGAATCTATCCCACATTATTTTTTTAACTCGACTGCTGCACAGAAAAGATGAGCAGAACCGACAAGTCACACTAATTAATCTGAACTTTTGATTAAATTATTATAACATCTAACTGCAGAAACAATCTCACTTTATTATATATTTATAATATTAGATTGAAGACAAGATCAAAGCTTTGAACCAATAAGACTTAGAAATGCTGGTTTGACTGACCTAGCTAATTACAAAAGTGTCCCTGTCCCTGGCAGATATAAGAGCAACAATGTTTATGCTATGGCCATTGCGAATCTCAAACTGAAGACAGTGCAGATCTATTTTCCTCTGAGGATGGCGGAACACATTCCATTTGCTGTTGTCTCTAATCTCATTCACAGGTTCGTTTTTCCACCCTTTCTTCATTTTATATAATAACTATCCTTTTCTTTTCTTGCATAACATGCTTAGCTTACCGTTTAGGTTTTTTTCCCCTGTTTTCTAAGTTCGTCTGTTTGTTTTAGCATTCACATCATTTAGTTTTTCTTTTTTAATTTTCACATTGAATAATATCTCTTTTACAGTTGTTCAATAATTATGTTATATTTTATAATTTTTAATTTATATCTTTAGTATTAATGGTGAAAAAATATTTATTCAAATTAATATTGATAATATAATTTGAAACAAATGTATAGAAGACAAAAATTAAACCCTTCAAAGATGAATCTCACGTTATAAAATTTTGTTAAACTTACATTAACTTTAAATAAAAAAGTCCGTTCAATTGAGACTCTAAATTTGTTTGAATAACCTTTTTCATTGTAAAACTTTAATCAAATATTCTTTTAAAAATATTTTGTTTATAAATTAATATTTTGAAAATAATTAATCAAAATACATGCTTGATAAATAAAATTTAATTTCATTAAATATTAAATCCAAATAATCCTGCACATATTATAGATAAACTAATAGAATATATAATTTTTATCTTTAACAATTTAATATAGTGTGTCATGATAAAAAAAATTAAAATTTACTTTAAAATTGATTAAATTTAAACAAAAATATTTAAACTTAATGAAAAATAAATATAACAAAATTAATATAAAAGAAGCTAAAGAAGTAAATTAAAAAAAAAAATCCTAAGTACACTTTAGTCGAGAATATTCATATGATATAGAGTTACTATAAATTACTTTCTAAGGTAATTTTTATGAGAAATAAATAAGTAATTCATCAACATCAATAAAAAATAATGTTTTGTAAATTAATGCTATGTTGGAAAAATGTTCATAGGATTAAATAATCAAATTCGAGTATTCGACTTATATACTATGTCCTGTTCTGGTGGATTATCTTAAACAAGTAGATTCTGGAGTGATAATTGACACTTTTTTTCTTTTGTACTAAAATTATAAGAAATAAATATCTATTTTAAATATATTAATTGTTAAATTCTTTTTACCTTGACCTGAGATTGGTAAGGATTTGTCACTGAGCCGGCCATTAACAAATCATGATTCAATCTATTGAATTTCAAGATTATTATTACATGTTTTTGCTGTTACTTCAAATCTCAGGTTGGCTTCCGCAGATTTTCTTGAATTTGGAAAGCATTATGATGTGACGGAAGAGTTGGAAGAGCTTAAGAACACTGTTGAATCCATCAATGATAAGCTCCTTGATGCTGAAGACAAACAAGATCAAGACGGTGGTGTGCGAGTTTGGATCAGAAGGTTCAAGAAAGTACTTCATCATGCAGATGACTTCTTAGATAACCTTGCTATCCAATTCAGGAGAGACAAATTGGGTGCAGCAGAAGGAAAAGAAGTAAACAAGGTACTTCTTTCCATTTCATCTTCAAATCAAATTCCTTTATATAGTGAGATGCCTGACAAAATTAAAGAGATACGAGAAAGTTTCAATGGTGTGGTAAAAGAAATGAAAAATTTGAATTTAAGCCCAAGATCAGGGGTGGTTAAGAAAACTAACAGTGGATGGAGGGAAACATGTTCTTTTGTATTAGAATCAGATATCATTGGAAGAGATGATAGTAAAAACGAGATTATTAGTCTGTTGAGACAACCGCATGAAAAGCACACAGTTTCTGTGATTGCTATTGTTGGCATTGGTGGTTTAGGGAAGACAACTCTTGCTCAATTGGTGTATAATGATTTGAAAGTGCAGAATTCTTTTGAAAAGCGAATGTGGGTGTGTCTATCTAATAACTTTGATGTCAAAACTATTCTGAAGAAAATACTAGAATCAATTACCTGTGACCAAGTTGAAGACAAGTTATCATTAGGCAACTTGCAAAGAAAACTTCATGAAAATTTAATTGGTAAGAAATATTTGTTGGTGCTTGATGACATTTGGAATGAGAGTCATAAAAAATGGGCTGAACTGAGAACTTACTTGACGTCTGGTGCTCAAGATAGTAAGATTTTAGTGACAACTCGAAGTGAAATCGTAGCAAAGACAATGACTGCCTGCACTTATCATTTGAAAGGGTTGACTGAAAAAGAATCTTGGTGTCTGTTGAAGAACATTGCATTTGAGGATGGTTCAAGAGGAGTGAATCAAAACCTAGAATCAATAGGAAAGGAAATAGCCAAAAAATGTAAAGGGGTTCCCCTAGCCGTTAAAACGCTTGGAGCCTTGTTACAAGGACAAGATGAAGAAAGTGAATGGGAAGATGTTTTACATGGTGACTCCTGGAAATTATGTGAAGAATAAGATAGTATCATGCCAATTCTAAAACTCTGTTACCAAAACTTGTCCACAGAAATGAGACAGTGTTTTGCTTATTGGTGACGTAAATTGATGTCGTCCTTAAACATCAATTGCAACCTCTCATCGCTTCAGTGTATCACTGCCCGAAAGAATGAGTGGTCTTACCAACCTAAATATCTTTGAGGTCGGTTATTGTTCCCTCTTACTTAAAGAATGCCAAACAGAGACAAGTGTTGTTAATCGCCAAATCGCACACATCCCACAAATAATCCTTCATGATTTGTGATCATAAAGGTACTGATCTGATGCCCTTTTCTATCAGAGACAGTTTGTTTTTGCTTTAGCGGAAACTTCGTGTAACTCAACAATTAGTGCAATCATTTGCGCCTATTTGCTTTGCTAATAAAATACGTATAACTAGTTTGAGTAAGTGTTCATTTGTTTCAAAGATAAATAGAAATTATCCTAACAATATTAATTTTTATTGTTAAACAATATTAAAGAATGTCAAATATATTTCGGGACAGATTGAGAACATTATCATATATTGTATATTAATTTGAGTTTATATAGTTACAGTAGAGAGATATTTGAGGTCTGTGGGGAGTGTTCCCTCTTACTTAAAAGAATGCCGAAAAGAGAGACGTGTTGTTATATTTCATGGTTATTCATCGTAAAGGTACCGATCTGATTCTGATGCGTATTCATTTAGTGTAAACGTCGCGAACTGTATTTGCTTTGCTAGTAAAATACTTTTAACTAGTTTTTTAGTTAGTGTTCATTTGTTTCAAAGATAAATACAAATTATATATCCTAATAATATTAATTTTCAATTGTTAAACAATATCAAAGTCTCTGTTTAAAATGATATTAACTATCATATATTTAATGCTAATAAGCTTTTTTTTTTCTTTGCATTGATATTATTAAAAAATATTTTTAAATAAAAATTAAAATATTATATAAATTAATAAATTTTATAAAAAATATTTAATTATTAATAATAAATATTCTATTGTATTAATAAGATTAAATTAAAGAGAATTTTTTACAAATTAAAAACTGATTATAAAATTTGTATTAAAAGCTCAATAAGATAATATTTTGTTATTTGTAAAATAACTTCTCAATATTTGTTGCTTTAATGAGAAATTTTGTTATTTTATTGATTGATATTTTGTCTATATGTTCAAGTTTTGTTTATCATGCTTTTCATTGCACAATTTTAAATATATATGCTAAAATAATGCATGCTAACAAAAAATTTTCTTTTTTTTATTGTTTTTGTTGCATTAAGTTGTCAAAAATAGTCTAATAATTCTGTTTATTATAGATTAAGCAAGCAGAGATATTGAAGATGACAAAGCAACTTCGTTGAATTATGGTGTGTGAGTGCATTTATTGGAGATGGTTATGGCATTATCTTGCGCATCATGATGGGAGCAACATCTTCTGAAGGGAAGTCATAAGAATCTAGTTCCTTTCTTAAAATTGACTTAGTACTTACGTAATGTAAGTTGGTTTGTGTTTGCCCTAGGTTCATAATTTTTTAAATACTATAACTTTATAGTTTTCTTAGATAATATACAGAAGAAATTTGTGTGAGACTAGTATCTAATTTCTTTTGCACAATAGTAACATCTTTGTTTAATCGGTTATTATTTTAATCCATACATTCAGTATGTATGTGCAGTAGTGTCTAACATGCACCTAACTATTGAAGACTTTTATTGTCTATCACTGTGTACTTTACATTAAACTTGATTTATGACTGTGATTACGAATAACTATCGGTTGAAGAACTAAAACTTAAGAAATTTAGAATTTAAAACTGAGTTGATTGATTTACACTAAATTTCAAAGAATTCTCCACCACAAGTCTTCATAGGTTTTTGATATTTGAGCTTGTAATTCTCTAGGATTCCTTTTTACCTTTTTGCAACTTTGAGTTAGCCTTCTATTCTTCTCCATTTGAAAATAGATTTAGTACTTTTATATATTAATTTGTTTGCTATATGATACATGATTAATCATTTGATGTGATTAATTCTATATATATATATATACTTAAAAACAAATATTTTTTACTTAATTCTCTTCCATTTTAATTTCTTATCAAACAATCAACTAGTATACCATCTCTTGTTAATACTTGAAAAATACACGAGTTTAATTAAAAATATAATATTTAGAGATGAATCAATATGGAAAAGTAAATTAATATTTATTTTAAATAATTCTATATTAGTTTTAATTATTAAATTAATTACCTTTATATTAAACTCACTAATGGAAATAACATTATGAACTTTTCATAAGCTCTAAATAGTTTAAAATGTTTCTCGTAGTCAAATAAAAAATTTTCATGTTATTAATAAAAAAAACAATCCTGGTGGGGAGGATAATGGGTACTAGATTCATTAACTTTGGATTCAAGAAATCAGTTTTCCTTTTTTCTTTCTTACCTTTTATTTAAAGCACAACTACTATTTTCAATAGTTCAATGACAAAATGCATCTATTAGAATGCTACTTTGTCTTAGTCATTGGTTTTAAGAAGAATAGTGTATATTACCTTGGAAATGCCAAAGCGCAACACAATTAACTAATTCAAAAGCAAAAATCTAAAACCAACGCTTATAATCTTAAATTTATAGTGCTTTTCTTAAAATGAAAGTTTAACCTCATTAACTTTTCCAAATAAGTTTATTGAGTATCACAAAATTACAACTAAGACTTGAGACTTGTTAGGAGATGTGTGGACAAGAATTTATTCCTTCAGTTAAGCAAAGAGATGCTTGATATGCTTTCAACGTAGCTTCAATTACTGCCTTAATTTTGATGGTGTGCACTAACGCAAATTTGTTTATTATTGCAAGAACCCAAGGAATTCCAAGAGATATATGGGATAGGTTATGAACAAGAACAATC
Source organism: Abrus pulchellus subsp. cantoniensis (assembly GCA_024086825.1). Classification (NCBI taxonomy): domain Eukaryota; kingdom Viridiplantae; phylum Streptophyta; class Magnoliopsida; order Fabales; family Fabaceae; genus Abrus; species Abrus pulchellus. The sequence continues at coordinate 23,821,628 of CM044056.1, forward strand.
AAATCTATGTTCTAACATAGATCTAGCTTGTATTCCAAGCCATAGTTAATCCCTGAAGTGAGTGGTTTCCGTATCAAGTTCATGTAAAAATAAAATAAATATAAATATAATTGAACATTATTCAACATATTTAACAATTCAGATTGAACTATTTATTCAATGGCCAAGTTCTTAAACTAATCATAAATATAAACTTGAAATACTTACTTAACTAGAATATTTGACATATCTTGGGTATAAGAATATTTCTACATATTTTGACTAATAAGAATCTAAATCTAGCATCCAGCTCAAATGTGCAGGTATTAAAGACTAATAATGGTAAGTTTTTATATCATATGAACTCTTTTTTACCAAAATTGTAATACTCCAAAATTTCAGTACTTCTAAATTAATTATTAATCTTATCAATTTAAATAGTTTAGAATTAGATTATATATGAAAATTTAGAAATAAAAACACACGTAGTTAAATTTACTTAAAAAAGAGATAAATTAAGAAAAATTGAATAACAAATTATAGGGTAATTCAATTTTAATGAGAATAATTATCCAAAATTTTTCTAAATAATTTTATACCATCTTAATTATGTATTACAAAATTTATAATCAATTGGGAGGAAATAAAAATAGAAAATTAAAAAATAAGTTACAAAATTGGCTAAAAAGATCAAAATACTCTAGAAAAGGCCTAGAATGATGATCCAAGTTGGATAAGAAAATGGTCATGAAAAAATTCTGAAATTTTTATGACAAATTATTAGGTCAAATGAGGTTGTATTCATTCAAGAACCAATCCCAAACCTCAAATAGAAAATTCAAACCAATTTTTACAAATTCAGCACTCAAAGTGGCGTAAAAAAGGGCTAGGCAAATTGGCCAAAACTTTCAATTTTATAATCCTACCTTACCCAACCTAATTGGTACGGTTTGGCATGAAAAGGAGACCAAATTTTCTGATAGTTAGACAAGGAATCAGCTGAAGTGAAGTAAACTAATGAGAAAAAAGACTTTGATTTACTAAAACTCCTTGATTATGACATAGAGTTAATGGTTCAATTCCTAACCAAGAAGACAAACTAAATGCCAATCAAACCCAACCAAACTCAGCCAACAAATAGTATTATATGAGAAGAAAAATCTGAAGTTAGAAATCAAGAACTAAAGCAAACTAAGAGGGCACACTTAGGTCAACTAGATGACATCATAACAGTCCAAAATATCCACTTTGAGCATGATTATTGGGGATGACTTTTCACCATGATAAAATCCAAATTTGGGGAAGGCTCTAACTGCAAAGTTACTCCACCTTAACCCCTCTAAATGTTTGTGAACTCCCTGCCCAATAAAAACCAAGAAAAAATTTTGAAAAGCATTCCCCAAAGACAAGGCCTAAATTCACATGTAAATGGAGTAAATTTGAAGACTTAGCCAAAATTCCTAAATCAAGCCAAACCAAACTCTTTTAAACACCCGATCACATCTAACACGTGTTAAAAATAAACCCCACCACATAGCCATGTCACTCTCCAAGCCAACAAAGTAGGAAAAACTCCAAAAACACCACCACCAAATTTAGCAAAAGAACTTCAACATTTAAGGACCTTCTTGGGCACACTCAAAGATGACTCGGAAGAGAAGTAAAGAGGTCAAGAAAAAGAGGAGAAAGAGGAGATTAACATACCCTTGCAACCTCACCCATAAAGGCAAAGACAAAATCAAGTAAAAGAGGAGAGTATAGTTCATAAATTAGGGGGATACTTTTGTTAATTAACTTTGAGTCAAGGGGAAATCTTAACCCTTTATATTGAGTGAAACTTTCATGGTTCTAATTGATATATAAAAACAAAATTGATTGGAACAAGAAAATCGTTAAAAACAGCAAAAACAAGAAATTCTATAGAAAAATCTTAACAAATTGTAAATGGATATTTTGAGGAAATTTTATTGATGACTTTGCTTGTTGTGCATTATTATCATGCTATTATGTTGATTATATATGAATCCATGTCTTGAAATTGATTGAACATTTTTTTAAAGTTCTCTATAAATACTCAGGTATTTTCTATCATAAATTGTCTACTATTTCTATAAATATTCTTTTTAATGCATGATCTGAGTTATAAACTTTTGTTTGACTTTTATATGGCATAAATACTCCAAAATTAATTAAAAATTCATGATTGGGTTTTGGTAGAACATAAAAAGGGATTTTCATAAATTTTTAAGAGGATTTACGGTTTTGAGATAATTATAATTGTTTTGTGTTAATTTTAATTTTCAAAAATTTTAAGAAATCATAAAAACTTTCTCAATATATCAGCTCATATTAGTATAATATTCTTGATATTTTGGATTTATTTTGAATTGAAATGATATTTTAAATGTATTTTTGAAGATTTTGGATAAAAGAGCTAAAGGAAAATGATTTAAAAATGAAAAATTACTAAGAAATAAATTATGGACTCATGGAAATTTTTGGAACCTTTGAAGTATAAGAAGTATATGAAGTTGACTAATTTATTGAATTAAATTTGAAAAATTGGACCTTTAAATAAGAAAATATCATGATTGGACCATAAATAGACTTCAAAAAGTTTAAAATAATTAATCACATGAGTGGTAGGACCAAAAGAATATTTTTTACCATATTGAGACTTGGACAATGACTTAGTGGCAAGAGAAAAACGTGTTGAACAACCCGAAATCTTCAAGTTTTGGTAAAAAGACTTATTTTGCAATTATCATAAAATAGAAGGACTAAATCGCAAATCATATAAAAATGAGACAAACTTTGCAAAAGAATTTGTTAGTATTTTATTCGTGTCTACAATTAAATTTTGAAAATTTTTCCACTGCTTTTAATTTATTGTGATTTAAATTGAATTAGTTATGATTTTTCTAATTTTCTGCTACATGAAAATAGTATTCTAGGAGCACTATGTCTTGATTCAATTTTGTTTTAATATCTGTTTGTGAAGTTATTTTATATTTATTTTTTTATGAAAATAGACTTCTTAATGGAATATTTCTCACTAGTTTCACTTGATTTGAATTTGAAACAAAATAGATATGAATTTCTGAATATTATGATATGTGTAAATGATTTCCTGAGAACATTTCACTTTAAATTCCTTTCATCTTAAAATTGATGCATGAAGTTATTTTATTTATATTTGTGTACAAAATTAGATTTCATAAGAAAACCATGCTCACTGAGTTTACTCAAATTGGAGCTAAAACAAAATACTTATGATTTTCTCAAGTTGCTGTTATATGAAAGTAATTTTTTGTGTATGTTACTGAGAAACTTGATTTCATTTTTAAGGATATATACGGTGTTATTTTATTAGTATTTTTGCATGAAAATAGACATTATAGGGAAAATATCCTCAGTGATTTTATTAATTTTGAACTTAAAATAAAATAGTTATAATTTTTCTATTTAACTGATTCTAAAAAGTAAATTGATCTAAGTAACAGAGAATGGTTAGGACTGGTTTTGAAATATGAAAGCGATGAATTTTTACTTGTATTTTTCTGTGAAACTATATAATCAAAGTAAAAGAATGCTACTAGTTTCATAAATTTTGGCGGTGAATTGAATGACTTATGATTTCTCTAATATTTTTGGCTGAATTATGCTAACATGTGACATGTACTGATAAATTAAAGCATAAATTAATGTCTGTGAATAGTTTGATTTTTAAAGTATTTTTACTTAGAAATAGACATACTAAGAAGAATAATCTCACTAGTCTCATGTATTTTGGATGAGAATTGAATTTATTACAAATTTTACAATTTATTGGATTCTAAAAGTGGCATCATGTGAATGGTAGAAAGAAACTAGGTTAAGTGTCATTTTCTGTATATGAATTATTTATGTGTGTATTTTATTTTTTGAAAAGTAGACACTTTAAGGAAAACAAAAACCCAAGTGATTTCATGATTTTTTGATTTGTATTGAATTAATTATGAATTTTACAAATTGATGCATGAAATCTGGAAAAATCAAAAAATATCATGTCCATAAAATGAATGATTATCTTGTTTTAAGGGATGAATGATTATGATAGATATGTATCCAATGGACAAATTAATAGCTAGAATTCATGTTGTGATTATGAAACAATTCAGGGATAGTGGTTGAAAACACCAGGTACAGGCGAGCGACAAATAGTGTTGGTTATACCATAGGGGATAGCAAAGTACTCAAGTCTTAGCAAGAGACTAAACCTAACTAATTTGTATCATAGGTAGTGGAAAATATGCTAAACTATCTCGATAGGCACTAGAGCATATCATGATTGGTTATAGTGTGAACCACTAGGAGTGACCATAACAGATTTTGAGCACAGTTGCTCGATTCCTTGCTTGGAATGTTGTACCTATGGTACTATCTAGATTGTGGGTACAGAACTCCCAATCTTCAACCTAGAAAATTAAATGGATAATTAATTACTCTATAGAGAAAAGAATAATACAGATAAAATATTATGAGATGCTTGTTCATGAATTTATTAGTGGTTATATTTATTAAGTAATTAGTATTGCCTTATAAAATAATTTATTAATGATCTACTCATTCTTTCTTTGTTTGTGTCTATTAATTATGTTATGGATACAAAATGAGTGCTGGGAATATCCCTATTCCTGAGCAAAACATGACTTTTAGTATGGGATTAGGGACATGGAGCCATAATAATGCTAATCAAACTATTATCTTTACGGGTTGTATGATACTAACTATTACTACCATTAATAACCCCCATATTGCTCCTATAATTATGCAGAGTCCTATTAGGATTGAGATTCCCTACCCCATGAATTGTGCAGCGGCTTACTTGGGCTTTCATGCTGATGCTCCTCCAAATGGGCTAGATAACTAGAAGAGAGTGATCTGCTCGAAAAAAAAAAATGAAAATAGGGTATATGTTAAATATGAGTGCTTAGGATCTTTTTGCCTAACCTTCATTTTCCTTTGGTTTGTAATATACTTGAATAACCTAGAAAAGATAGGAGGTCTGGATTATATTATCTATTGTTGAACAATAACTCTATCTGTAGACAGATGCACATTATGTGTGAGATATATGCCTTTATTTATATTTATTTAGCAGATTGAATTTATTAGAGTCCCTAAGTTGAACATAGTAACGTAATAATTAGGATGAAATTGTTAATAATAACGACAACGTCTAAAAAATAGTAATCACAATTTATTAAAAAGATAATGAATTTAACATAGGTTTACATTTATAAGACAACACAAAGGTTTAAAAGATAAATTTTATTAAAAATATTGTTTTAATTTATCATCTCAAATTTTTGTTTAAATTTTAAAACTAATATTTTTATTTAAATTTCATGTCGTATATTATCTCAAGTAATTGGCGCACCCTTTTTAAATGGATACTTGAATAATAAATGAGCTAAAAAAGAATATTTTAATATATTTTTATTGAAAAAATGAAAAAAAGAAAATGTTTTTGTTATACTTTGAAGGATGAAGAGGTGTAGATAATGAGTAAGAGGAAGAAAATTTTAAAAAATAATTGATAAGTAAAAAGTGTACCTATACTCATTGAGTACACTTGCATACTTATCTAAATTATTTTAAAAAATAGTTGTATGTAGTATAAATATAACCTTAATGAAATTAGATACAATTTAAGATATTGTTAATTATACTTAAATACTTAAATTATTTTACTTTTCTCCCAATTTTCTTATATTTATTTTTTATTTAACCAAATTTATTCATCTTTATTTATGAAATATATAATAAGAATTTAATATTTACTAATATTTATATTATTTATTTGTATTATTTAAAATGCACCTTTAATTTTTAAAAATTGTCTTATTTTGTATCCGTATGTGTAAGAGATACGAGTACTACATTTGTATTCATTAGACATAGACTAGCAATATATCTAAAAGAGTGCAGAACTGTACCCAATTTGTGAAACGAAGATCGTGGTCCTTGTTTAAGACCGTATAAGAATGTGCTTGTAATAACACATTGTTAATATGAATTTGGTGAACAATTGGATGAGACAGCTAAGCTAAGAACAATTCAAAGGGTGGTAGGTTTTATAACAGGACTGAAAGTATCAGTGAAATCGATGCTGGGTGTTTGATGAAAGCCTTTAGTAAGAAGCTAACTTTTATGTTTTTGAAAAGTGCCATCAGAATTTGGATTTGAACATCTATTTGCATCCAACCACAATCTTATCTGGAGCGAGTTCAACTATAGACCAAGTGTTATTTTTTACTATTGGATTATATTCATCCTTCGTTGCATTAAATCATTTAGGGCGAGATAAGGCCTCCTTGACAGAGTGAGATTCAATAACATGAGAGAGAGAAGTGGAAGAAGTCCGATATGCTTTTGACATATAGATACCAACTTTAGATTTGGTGGTCATAGGATGAGTATTGAAAATCTATGATACACAATACTAAACTTTCCATTAACCTCCTTAACCTTCAACACACTTTGCTTTAAAGGATGAATTTGATATAATAGTTAGAAAGAGATAGTAAAAAAGACAAAGTATAGATGAACCATTTGATGGAGACTAAAATACTAATGAATGTAGAGACACAAATGTTGGAGAGGGCTTTGTTCAGGATAAAGAAATAGGAGATAAAACAGTGTTTGATATTTTTTTTTTTTTTTTGTGCAGGATCAAGTACATAAAAAAAAAGAGATCAATTGTAAATGGAATACATATTTCGATCTTTTTTAAGTTTTGATATTGATAATATTACCTATCATTCAAGTGTATGAGTTTAGAAATTGTCTTCGAATAATAATTTATTATATTTAGAAGGAAGTGACGAGGTATAAGTTTAAAGTAACATAAACTTGAGTTACCAATAAAAAAATGCAGCGAGCAATGATAGTTTTCAATGATGGAAAAGAAAGAAGAATGACGAATAAATAAAAGATTTTAAAAATTAAAAACTAAAATATTTATTAGTAAAAATATTAGAACTAAAATGTTTCACCAGTAATAATTTCAAAGATTTAAATAAAATAAATATATATATATATATATTACATATAACATCATATTTTTAAACGTGATTAATCTCCCCTAAAATGATAAGTTAGTATTCTTTTATTGTCTATTAATAATGTTTGAATCTAAGAACTTAAACATCTAATAGAGATAAAAGTTAAGAATTAATGTGATATTTATTAAAATTTTAAAGATTAAAATGTTCAATCCTTGTTATCACATCGACTAAAATAAAGGTTTTTACGTTTCATATTAACTATGTGCTGATTTGAAAAAAAATATATATATATATATTTTTATATCATTGCATTTTTTAATCGGTCGATGATTCAGCTATTAGTGATTGTGTGATACTGTTCGGTGGTGAAGATAACGTGTACGTTTAAAAAATATACACATGAATACGATGGCTTCCAGGAAGTAAAATCAAAGTGAACTTGTGTTATTATATATAATTGTTTATTATTTTATTGGTATTGAATGATCCAATGCTTTTTATCTTTTGAATTGACCTCTTGGAAATGTATCCTAATTTTGAAAATGTGTTTTCAATTAATAAAGTGATGCTATATATATATATATATATACTGAATTTTACGTGAAAGGTTATCCTCATGATATTTATGAGTTCGCGTTATTAAATGATTTAGTTATTTATACTATGGTAAAAAGAAAATATTTTATATTTATATTTTAATTATTAATAATGTTAAGATTAACTTTTTGTTAAGAATTATTTACTTTTATTTTCAAATCTCACCTATCTTAATTTTTTTTTTTAATTTAAGCTATTTAGTCTCTTTACTAATTTGTTATTATTATTTTTAAATGAAAAATATTTATATTTTTACTTATTTTTCTAAAGTATTATGCAAAATTATCTTATTTTATATTTTCTTTCTTTTGATTTATAATTTAAAATATACTTAAATTAAAAAATTAACATGCACAAGATAAGATACTTGTCATTAATTCTTATAATATAAATTAAATACTTAATTAATAGGAAAAGTGATTGAAAACACCAGGCGACGAGGGATAAATAGTGTTAATTTTACTATAGGGAATAGCAAAGTACTTAAGTCATAGCAAAAGACTAAACCTAACTAATTTGTATCATAGGCCATAGAAAATAGGCATTAGAGTATACCAACATAGGTTAGAATGTGAGCTGCTATGAGTGACCATAACAGATTTTGAGCATAGTTGCTCGGTTCTATGTTTGGGATGTTGTACCTATGATACTATCTGGATTGCAGGCACAGAACTTCCAATCTTCAATCCAAAAAATTAAATGGATAATTAATTACTCCATGAAGAAAAGAATAACACAGATAAAATACTATGAGATGATTGTTTATGAATTTATTAGTGGTTATATTTATTAAGCAATTAATATTGCCTTATGAAATAATTTATGAGTAATCTACTCATCTTTTCTTTGTTTATATCTTATTAACTATGTTATGGATGCAGAATAAGTGCTAAGAATATTCTCATTCCTAAGCAAAACATAACTTTTAGTATGGGATCAGGGACATAGAGCCATAATAATGTTAATTAAACTATTATCTTTACGAGATGTGTGATACTAACTATTACTACCATTAACAACTCCAGTATTGCTCCTATAATAATGTAGAGTCTTGTTAGGATTGAGATCTCCTACCTCATGTATTGTGCAATGACTTACCTGGGCCGCCTATGTTGATTCTCCTCCAGATGGGTTAGATGACTAGAAAAAAGTGATCTGCTTGAAAAAAAAAATGAAAATAAGGTATATGTAAATTATGAGTGCTTAGGATTTTTCTATCTGACCTTCATTTTTCTTTGGTTTGTAATATACTTGAATAAGGCATATATACATTATATGTGGGATATATGCCTTTATTTATATTTATTTAACAAATTGAATTTATTAGAGTCTCCAAAATAGTAATCACAATTTATTAAAAAGATAATGAATTTAACATAAGTTTTTTTCTTTTCTTTTCCTGGTCATATTAAAGTTTGTTTGACGATGTTATTTTTCAGTGTTTACATTTTTAAACATCTAAGACAACACAAATGTTTAAAAGATAAATTTTATTAAAAAAATTCTTTTAATTTATCATCTCAAATTTTTGTTTAAATTTTAAAACTAATATTTTTTATTTAAATTTCATGTAGTATATTATCTCAATTAATTGGCGCACCATTTTTAAGTGGATACTTGAACCATAAACGAGCTAAAAAAAGAAAATTTTATTATATATTTTTGAAAAAATAAAAAAAAGAGAAAAAGAGAAAATTGTTGTTATATTTTGAAGGATGAAGAGGTATAGATAACGAGTAAGAGGAAGAAAATTTTAAAAAATAATTCATAAGTATACAAGTGTACCTATACTCATTGAGTGCACTTGAATACTTATCTAAATTATTTTAAAAAAATAGTTGTATGTAGTATAAATATAACTTTAATGAAATTAGATACAATTTAAGATATTGTTAATTATACTTAAATACTTAAATTATTTTACTTTTCTCTCATTTTTCTTATATTTATTTTTTATTTAACCAAATTTATTCATCTTTATTTATGAAATATATAATAAGAATTTAATATTTACTAATATTTATATTATTTATTTGTATTATTTAAAATGCACCTTTAATTTTTAAAAATTGTCTTATTTTGTATCCGTATGTGTAAGAGATACAAGTACTACATTTGTATTCATTAGACATAGCCTAGCAATAAATCTAAAAGAGTGCAGAGCTGTACCCAATTTGTGAAACGAAGATCGTGGTCCTTGTTTAAGACCGTGTAAGGCCATAAATGTCCTTGTGTTGTTTACAAATTGTATTCGTTGAACCAAGAGAAAAACTAGGAGGTTGAGGCATGAAGACTTTAAAAATATTGCCAGTATTAACATATTGTTAATATCAATTTGGTGAACAATTGGATGAGACAGCTAAGCTAAGAACAATTCTAATGGTGGTAGGTTTTATAATAGGCATGAAGACTTTAAAAACTGGGTGTTTGATGAAAGCCTTTAGTAACCAAGCTAGCTTTATGTTTTTGAGAAGTGCCATCAAAATTTAGATTTGAACATCCATTTGCATCTAACCACAATTTTATCTGGAGCTAGTTAAACTACCAAGTGTTATTTTTTAATATTGGATTATATATTCATCCTTCGTTGCATTAAATCATTTAGGGCGAGATAAGCCCTTCTTGACATAGTGAGATTCAATAACATGAGAGAGAAGTGGAAGAAGTTCGATATGCTTTTGATTTATAGATACCAACTTTAGATTTGGTGGTCATAGGATGAGCATTGAGAATCTACGATACACAATACTGAACTTTCCATTAACCTCCTTAACCTTCAACACTCTTTGCTTTAAAGGATGAATTTGATATAATAGTTAGAAACAGATAGTAAAAAAGACAAAGTATAGATGAATCATTTGATGGAGACTAAAATACTAAAGAATGTAGAGAGACAAATGTTGGAGAGGGCTTTGTTCAAGATAAATAAATAGAAGGAGATAAAATAGTGTTTGATATTTTTTTTGTGTGTGTGCAGGATCAAGTACATAATAAAAAGAGATCAATTGTAATTTGAATATATTTTTTCTTCTTTCTTAAGTTTTGACGTTGATGATTATATTGCCTATCATTCGAGTGTGTGAGTTTAGAAATTGTCTTCGAACAATAATTTATTAGATTTGGAAGGGAGTAATAAGGCCTAAGTTTAAAGCAACATAAACTTGAGTTCCCAACAAATGCAAGTAGCTGGCAATTATAGTTTTCAATAATAGAAAAATAAATAAATAAATAAATAAAAAATTTTAAAAATTAAAAACTAAAATATTTATAAGTGATAATATTAGAACTAAAATGCCATATCAGTAATAATTTTAAAAATTAAAATAAGATAAAAATATATATCATATTGCATATAATATCGTATTTTTAAATATGATTAATCTTCACTAACGTGATAATTTAGTATTCTCTTTTTGTGTATTAATTTAAAGACTTAAAAAATTTGATGGAGATAAAAGTTAAAAATTAACATAATATTTTTTTAAAATTTTAAAGATTAAAATGCTCAATCCTTAGCTACCACGTTGACTAAAATAAGGGTTTTTACTTTTCATATTAACTATGTGCTGATTTAAAAAAATATATATATTAATTTTTTATCATTGCATTTTTTAATTGATCGATGATTCAGCTATTAGTGATTGTGTGTTACTGTTCGGTGGTGAAATATCGTGTACGTTTAAAAAATATACTCATGAATACGATGGCTTCCAGGAAGTAAAATCAAAGTGAACTTGTGTTATTATATCTAATTGTTTATTATTTTATTGGTATTGAATGATCCAATGCTTTTTATCTTTTGAATTGACCTCTTGGAAACGTATCCTAATTTTGAAAATGTGTTTTCGATTAATAAAGCGATGCTTTATATATATATATATATATATATATATATATATATATATATATATACTTATAATTTTAATACTGAATTTTACGTGAAAGGTTATCCTCATGATATTTTTGTGTTCGCGTTATTAAATGATTTAGTTATTTACAGTGGTAAAAATATATATATATATATATATTTATATTTTAATTATTAATGATGTTAAGATTTACTTTTAGTTTAGAATTATTTACTTTTATTTTCAAATCTCACCTATCTTAATTTTTTTTATTTTTAAATTTAAGCTATTTAGTCTCTTTACTAATTTGTTATTATTGTTTTAAATGTTATCTTCTTTTTAAATGGAAAATATTTATATTTTTACTTATTTTTCTGAAGTATTATGCAAAATTATCTAATAATTTTACATTTTCTTTCTTTTGATTTATAATTTAAAATATATTTAAATTAAAAAATTAATGTACACATAATTAAATATTTGTTATTAATTCTTATGATATAAATTAAATACTTAATCATTTTTTCGATCCTATGAATATTAAGTATTTTATGAAAAGTTTTTATAAATTTTTTTTACTAGGATTCAATCTCTTCAATATTAAGAGGTTAAAATTTAGTCTATTAATTCATTTTGATTAAATGTGGAACCGGCTAACAAAAATTAGCAATTTCATATAGCATACTATTTTATTTAAATTCTTAATATTTTATTAATTATGTAAACAAATATTTAATTAAATTTTAAATATTTGCATAAAAGTTTTCTTAATTTTTTTTACTTTTTTTTTCGCAACTCTCTCTTTCTTGTATCATTGTTAAATTAACTTTTTAATCAATCAGCTCAACATTTAATAAAGAGTTGATAGTAAAAATTATATTCTAACTTTTTAAATATTTATAAACTAAATTTTAACAAAAACTTTTACAAAAATTTATAATAAAATATGCTAACTTTATAGTAATAAAAAATATAATTAAGACTATATTAAATTTCTTATTATTTAAATTATAAGCATTTTAGATTTTATTTTATTTTCTTATAACACATAATTTTATCATTATTTTACTACTTTTATATATTTAAAATTTTCAAAAATTATTAATTATTTATAAAATTTCTTTTTACATTAAAATATCTTTTTTTTTCTAAAATATCATATTTATTACATTGAGTAATTTTAAAAAATTACTTTTCACAATATATTTTCTTCTTTTATGTCAAATCTAAATTATATATATATATATATTTAAAAAAATTTATTTTTATTTATGTTTTTACTTTATTTATTTAATTATTACTTTGTTGAAAAAATAAAAACCATCTGAAATAGCAAATAAAAAAAAACTATCTGCAATCGCAACCTCCCAAAAGATTACTTAATCAAATACATTAATAAAATTAAATATTATAATTTTTTTATTAAAAACCATTATTAAAATTAAATATTATAATTTTTTTATTAAAAACCATTATTCCTTTAATTTTCAATTTATAGCTTTAGAAAACTTGAAAGAAATTTAAAAAACATTTAAACTTCAATACTTACACTTGCAATATGTATATGTATATATAATAAACTAAAACTCTAACGTGGTGGTGGCCACACATTTCCATGGAGGAGAAAACAATCCACATAGCTGTAATTCCCAGTCCTGGATACACCCACATAGTTCCCATTCTCAACTTCTCCAAGAGACTCATTCATATCCACCCTCACTTCAGCATTACATGCATCATTCCCACACTTGGTTCTGCTCCCAGTGTCTCAGAAACCTTCCGTAAAACCCTACCACCAAACATCACCTTCACTTTTCTTCCCCCAGTGAATCCCAAAGACTTGCCACAAGGGATTGACCCTGCAGGCCAAATCCAACTCACAGTGACTCACTCACTTCCTTTCATACACGAGGCTTTGAAGTCATTAACTTCAAGGATCCCTCTTGTGGCCTTGGTGGTTGACACTTTTGCTGCTGAAGCACTTGACTTTGCTCAAGAGTGTAATCTCTTGTCCTATGTTTACTTTCCTTTGTCAGCCACCACTGTCTCTTTGCACTTTTATATGCCTAAGTTGGATGAGGAGACAACATGCGAGTACAAGGATTTGCATGATCCAATAAAAGTACCAGGTTGTGTGCCACTGCATGGTAAGGATCTGTATACCTCAGCTCAAGATAGATCAAGCCAGGTTTATAAACTATTGCTTAAACGTATAAAAAGGTTTCTTTTGGTTGATGGGGTTTTTGTGAATACCTTCTTGGAGATGGAAATGGGTCCTGTGAGAGCATTGAGTGAGGGTGGAGGTGGTAAGAGTAAGTGCCCTCCTGTGTATGCTGTTGGACCTGTTGTTCAAATGGGGTGTGGTGCTGGTGGTGATGATGCAAATGGGTTGGAGTGTGTTTCATGGTTGGATAGACAGAAACCTTGTTCTGTTCTGTTTGTTTGTTTTGGGAGTGGTGGGACATTGTCACAGGAACAAATGAATGAATTGGCTTGTGGGTTGGAATTGAGTGGTCATAAGTTCATGTGGGTTGTGAGGCCGCCCAGTAATGAGGCTCATGCTGCATATCTTGGTGCAAAAGATAATGTTGATCCATTGAAGTTTTTGCCATGTGGGTTCTTGGAGAGAATCAAAGAGCAAGGTTTGGTTCTTCCTTTGTGGGTACCTCAGATTCAAGTCCTTAGTCACAGTTCGGTTGGGGGGTTTTTGAGTCACTGTGGATGGAATTCCACCCTCGAGAGTGTGCTGAAGGGTGTGCCACTGATCGCATGGCCTTTATTTGCGGAGCAGAGAATGAATGCCATCGTGATAAGTGAAGGCCTAAAAGTGGGACTAAGGCCTAGAGTTAATGACAATGGCTTGGTGGAAGGGGTGGAAATTGCTGAAGTGATAAAGCGTCTAATGGAAGGGGAAGAAAGCAGGGAAGTGCGGAAAAGAATGAAGGAATTGCAAGAAGCTGCTACTAATGCACTGAAAGAAGATGGATCTTCTACGCAGGCCCTTTGTCAGGTAATACGCAAGTGGACAAATTTGGCATAGGAAAAACAAGCTTCCTGGAATGCTTTGGTCAGGATCTTTGCTTTATTACCCTTTATGTGTATAATTTTTTCTGATTCTGCTTTGTAATGACTGCCAATCCTTCGGTGGACCCTCGCCACCAGTTTGTACAATGTGTGATTTTCTGATCTACAATGATGTCATCGTGATAATATGCACCTTTAAGCTCATATTTTAGCATGCTTATATGACATTGTATTCGACACAGTTGACTGGAGCATAGCTATCGAATTCTCTCAATGACACATATCAAACATACTGTATCTCATACAGTGCATCACATTCTCTTTAAAGATACTCTTTTGATAAAAATGTAACTATTGACGAATCGGACACCTACATGAACCACATACCTAGTTGTGCCACGAATTTATTAAATATGGACTGTAGTCATCATTATCTTCAACATGTAAAGTTTTGAACCCATTACTGGAGTCAAATACTTTTGGGTTTGGTGGGTTAATCATGAATCTATGTTTTACCATATTTTTCAGTTTCTTTTGAGGACTAATTTTATTGTTTTCCAGTGTAATTATTTCTCAGATGTATACTTCTGTTTAGACATTATACAGCTATTACAGTGCTTATGTTTCTGGTCATCTTAGATGGTTAGACTTAGGTCAATCACTGATGATTTCTTTTGTTTATGGATTCATAAATACCATTTTGACTAGGATTTGAGAATGTGTAGTGAATTTCCTTTTCCTCTATAATGTCAGATGCCTTTTGCTTAGGAATGAGTCTACTTTGTTAATGGATATATGCCTTTTTCTCCCATCACCACAGATTTCAACACCAAATCAATGATGTTCAATAATGATTAATGAACTTCAACTATGCTTATGACACCTAACCATTGCTTTCTCATGTTATTGTTTTCAGCTCCTTCGTCCCCTGTTTTCCCCTGTTGTTTTATGTAGCTGTACAATTTATCTGCCATTGTTGCAAAATTTAAACTTATTTTTTGGATTTGTCAAGCATAATCTGTGCAGGGAAATAATCCTAGTGATTTTTATCACCTTTTATGTATTTAATGGATAAGATAATACCTAAGGAGATCTTTACTTAGATAAACCGCCAATGATTGTCATTTCAACATGTTTGAAGGCTTGTGGCATTGACAAGTAATACAGTGAACATACTTCAGGTACTTTTTGTTATTATTAATACTTACTAGTCTGACTTGTTATATTGTAACTTAAAGAATTAAAATGACTAAAAGTAAGCACTGTTAATTAGATATTGAAAATAGTATCCAAACTTATCAGTTTTTGGTTTAGTGGATTTGGCTCAAGATTTCACATCACTTGGTTCTAGTTGTTCCTGCATGTTTAGGGTAGTTCTGTTGTGAAGTCCATTAAGTTAATGCATAAGAAGGCTTACTACTGATGGCATGCATTTTCTTAATCTGATCTACTGGACGTCTACTTGAGCATTTCTTGGCATAGGTTTGTTTGAGACTTCATTTATGGCATTGCATCTTATTGGTTCTAGATTACTCTAGCATAAATGGTATAGTTCTATCCAGAATCTCATTAAGTTGATTGCTTGTATCATGAGTTGGTTCATTACTTATATCTCTTGGTTTGGAATGAGATATTTTGCTGGTATATTATGAAATTTAAAAAAAAAAATTGACATAAGTGATGTTAGAGATATAATACTATTCTTGGACCTACATGTGGAAGCATTAACTTTTAGGAAATAAAAGTTTGAACTTAGCACAATACTTCTGATAGGTACCAGAAGAAAAAAAGAACACAGAATTACAAAAAATTAGCACAATACTCCATGTGGAAGCATTAACTTTTGTCAAAGAAATTGTACCATACCTTCTTGTTCAAGTTGGAAGTGCATCCAGCTGTCTTATAACATAAATCTCAATACCATGGATTTTCATTTTTTGCCCAGCAGCTTTAAATTGAGAGGTTGCATACAACTTGTGTAGTGCAAGGATTCTAACATTAAAGTTGCATGACAGGTTATGTTGAATTTCCTAGGTTAGTTAGGTTTTCTGAAGCTGTGACTTCAGCAATGTACAAGTAAACATAAACTTTCCAATTTGGATCACATAGGGTCCAGTGAATTCCAAATTATAACTGTTTTTCTTCAGTGTATCAGTAGTCTTGAATCTCTTGATGACTTCAAATTTTAAAATGGTTCTCTATAGCCATTTCCATTAACATTTATTGATGAGGAAAGGATGACATAATTTCATGATGAGAAACTGTGGCCTTGTAGGAGAACAAATTTCATATCTATTAGTTCCATTGAATGACCCAATGGCATAACATTTGTAAAGTAACAGTGTAGCAGATTCTCCAAACTAAGAATTGTATATAAATAGAACTATTAAGTGGCGTAAGTTCCAATAATGAGGCAAACATTTGTCACCTCTGATTGTGCCATACTAATTATTTCCATTGTAGCTTCTTCTAAAGCATTTCTAATTTAACTGATGACCAAAAATTGACACTGAAATACAAATCAACTATTCGATCTTTAGCTTGTGCCTTAAATACAATTTCAACTTTAGTATTGTTTAGGCTTCTAAAATCAGGGGATATATGACGCCATTTATATGCCATAAAGCCACTGTTGAAAGAAGAAAATCGAAATCTTAATTGGAATCTTGCTTATCAATGCTTGAAGGCATACTACATGATCCAATGTTTAAAACTATGCATAGCATCATTCATATTGATAAGAAATGGTTTTATATGACAAAAAAATTTGAGAATTATTATTTGATACCAGACACAAGATGACCCACATTGCACTTGTAAACGCAAAACTTCCATTGCGAAAGTTATGTTTGTAGTTTCTCTGACTCATATCAAGATTTGATTCACAAGGAAATGAGGTTTTCTCAAGTAAAATTGGTGTTTTTCTGTTTGTTACTCAGAAATCGGCTAAAAGGACAAGCGTTAATAAAGTTGTAGGGACAATGGAGACAAAAGCAATAACTTCAGTAAAGAAAGAAGTTATAAGATCATTTTTTATTAAGAAAGTCCCCCAGCTATAAAGGAAAAGTGGCCAAGTGAGGACTTAAGGTCTCCAATATTTATCCAGCTAGATGATGCAAGAACTCATTAATCTTGATGATGTTAAGTTCCTTCAAGAAGCTCCAAAAGATGGGATTGACATTCATTTGATGTGTAAACCGGAAAATTCTTTGGAAAAAGATGGGTTTGACAATCATTTGATGTGTCAACTGGAAATTTTTTTGAATGTAAGTGTCTTAGATCTTGGAGTTTTTAGTGTTATATAGCTTGTAATACAAGGAATCACCTAAAACTATTGATGAGCTTGTCGGTGTAGTGGTGAAATCATTTGAAAACTCTTCTTCAGTGAAGTCCAATTGCATAAAAAAAGGTTCTAATAAATATAAAATTTCACATGTTAATAAGGAAAAGCTAGAAAGGGAAAGATAATTACCCACGCAAATGAAGTGTGAACCAATATTATCACTAGTTTAGTAAAAAATATTTCATCGTTTTGATTTAATTTAAGCTATTGTTATTTTACTTTCCTATTTCTTGCCTCACGTTCCTATATATGTTTTTGCCTTAACCATTGATTCAGTTAAATAAAAGGAGTACATATTATAATAGGTCACATCCATTTTTTCAGCAAGTTAAAATTATCTAAAATGCTATGAGACACATCCCTATTGCAGCTAACTTTTGTTTTAAGCTGGTTATAAATTAGCAAAAAGAAATCAATGAGAGATGAAGGAAAAATAAAATTGAATACTTGGCAAAGCCTTGGGGGTATATTTGATGGGGCAAAAAAAATTCTATTTACACAATATCTAATGATTGTTTGTAAATAAATGTGGATTACACTAATAATATCACAAATATATATATATACGGAGAAGGATTTTTTTATATCGTTATAAGTTTAAAAACTCTTATACTCAATCTGAGCCTTTCATTTAACTTAAATTTAACGGGTTATAATTTATTATTTCACTGGGCGTTAGATTTAAGTTATATTGGATATATATATATATATATATATATATATATATATATATATATATATATATCACCAATAAAATTTAAAATTCACGTAAAGTATAATATTAAATTGCAAAAATATAAAAGAAAAATTATAAAATTTAGATATAATATCTAGTAGAAGAACTTCATAAAATTTAAGAAGATAATTTTTAAACACCCTTCTAACTACTGGTTGGAACTTCTTTTCCTTAAAAAGTTATTGCTTCTTCATCATTATCATCATCTTTTCTTCTACTAAAAATTTATTCAAATAATATATACTCGGCCTTTATATTTAAGTCAAAATCCCTTATTATTTTATGCTTTTCTCCATGAAACACCTCAAATGAGTCAATATCTTGATAAACTTCAGGGAACCTCGAACTTTATTCATTTTGTCTTCTTGCAAGCATGTGTCAATGTCATCTTGTGTGCTAACAAAGGAGCCTTTAAATCTATCTATGATGCTAAGTTAATGAGAAATTAGATGAAGCAGTAGAGAAAGACATTTTAAGTAAGTACTTTGTGCTCATAAAAGGAGAAAGACATGTTAATATGTTTTATCCACAAAACAATTGATCAATGCAAGATGTAGTCTATTTATAGTATGTACTTTGATTTTAAAATATTTAATTATCTTTGAACTTTTTAAAGATTTATTATCTGATTTTATGAAAAATGTGTAAAATAATTAATTAAAATTAAGTGAAAATAAGGGTATAATTGATAAGAAGATAATTAATGTAGCCTTGAACTTTAAAAATAACAAATAAATAGTAAGAAAATTTTGCTAAAAAATCGACACTTAAAAAGGAACGGGTAGAGCGTGTGCGATGTACAATTCAACGTACTATACTTTATGGATTCACATCTATAGTTTGATAGATCATCTCTTAATTTGGATAATGTCATGTCATGATTACCGAACCCTGTTTATTATCTTGGACAGTTAACCATATATTATGGTATTAATTAAGCAAGTTATGAGAGATCTTACAGTTTCAATGAACGGTGATCTTGGTGACATTTTAACCATATGGTTATTGACTCAACCCATAATTTTGGACGAGAGTAATAGTATTTTGATTTTTACTAAACATAAGTTTTGTGGCATTCCATGATGTTGGCCAATTGATTAAGACACCAACTAGAAAATGCATAGTATTTGGAGAAAACAACAATAGCTATTTGAGACCCTTCTATTGCATGCAATAGTTCTTGTCCTAACTCAAATCCCAAGCCTGTCATCATCAAAGAAGTGTTGACTCCAACATTTGAGAGTGTAGAATAGAGATGAGAAACTATATTTTTTCGAGTGTCCTCTCCTCGAAAGCTTAGGAACAGGTTGTATATTCAATGACAATCGGAGGATGACGAAGAAGACATTGAATGAAACGAACTGAGTTCAACGAGTTAGACAAGACTAGGGAATGATGATCATAGAGACTCGGCTATTGGTAAGTATAGACTTTATATACATCGCATGTTGACTAGTGATTGATCCCACCAGGTTGTTCATTTAATCTTTAATTTCTTTGTTCATGTTGAATCTTTATTGCATATACTTTTAAATTAATCTGCTACATGTTTTTAAAAATAAAAATTTACTTTCTTTTGGGTAAAATTTTAATTTATTTAAATTAATTATATCGACATTTTATAGTTTCAAGTATTCTAAGAAATTATATTTTAATTTATAAATATGATTAAAAACATGAATTCTTTATTAGTCTACCCTGTATATTAAATGTGAGATTTTTTTTTAAATGGAAGTATTTTCTAGGAGAACGTCAAACAAAAATATTTTAGGGGTGCTTGCTATGGTGCCTAGAGATTTCAAGGAGCATTAGATGCCCCTCTTGAATGGATTAAAAAAATTATTTAATTAATTTAACAAATTAATATGTATTTTTATTATCATTTTTTATTTAAAGAAAGTGATAAAAAAATGTTAAATTAGCAATGCTTTGAGGGCAAGTTAGTTGACACATCGGTGAAACATTAACGATGACGAATAAAGAGGACAAATGGTGAATCAAACGTGAATTTAGTGGCAAGTTTTATGCTTTTAAGTGACTTGTGGATGCCATGGTTTAAGCCTAGAAGGGTCATGTTTAATGATGATTAGTTGGTTGCACATACTCGGCTTATCGACGACAATGGTTTGTCAATGACATGTTAATAATGTTGTGGTTTTAATTTGATTGAGTTGGTGTCAATGAATCATGCGTCGTGTGAAATAAATCAACTAATTTCAACCTTTTTGATTGATACGAGACTTTCAATTTTTTTACTTAAAGCATTTTTACTAGTTACATCATCTAAAAGTTGAAGCACCAATGTCATGTGAGTTTCTTACATTGAGCTTTTAATTTTTTTTTCAAATTCAATTTTAATTTTAATTTGTATTTTTTTTATAATCAAGTTATTAAATTTAATATTTTTAAATTGTTTTATTTAATATAATAAAATATTTATTATCAATTGAACATATAAATACATGATGTATTTTATTTTTAAAAAATATTTTAATTAATAATACCTGTTTCGTGAAAAATAAAATAAAATTTTAATAAAGGATCCGTAAATATTCAGAGATAAAAAAATTAAATATATTATTATTGTGAAAAGCTGGAATTACAATAAAAAAAAGATATAGTTTTATTTCAATATTGTTGGCATAAAAGCTTATTTAATTATAAATTAGGCTTAATTGCACTTTTTGGTTTCTTAACTATCATGTATATTTGATTTTAGTTTTCTAATTTTTAATTGCATAATTTTAGTTCTTCTGTTTTCTCAATTTGGCAAATTGTCCTTTATTTAAGATACCATCCAAATTCTAACGGGAACTACACGTTTATTTTCTTCCTCCTTACATTTTTAATTCCCCAGCTATTGTATTTGTTTGATTTTAATTTTAATTGTGAAATTTTAATCCTCTTATTTTCTTAATTTAATAAATTTAGTCTCTCAACTGTTATGTTTTTTCTTCCTCCTTATCTCTTGATAAGTGTCAAGTTTCAGTAATTGCAACACAAATTAAGACATTTATTTACTTCAATGAATTTAAGTTGTATTATAATTTCCTTTTAGTTTAGAAGAGTTTGAATTAAAATATTTATTTTGATTTAGAGATTGAGATGAAGATATTCATTGATCTTTTTTGTTGAATTCTTGTTTTCAAGAGCTTAATGAGGATGGAAGGCAAAGAAGACTGGAAGATTTGACTTTTAGACCCATTTTCTCTCAAGCAAGAATCCCTCGCTTAAGCGAGAATGTATGAAGTAAACTTAAGTTTTTGCTTGGTTTTTGCTCAAGCTAGGAAGAGCGAAAATGTCTTTTTAGCTTAAGCGATAATTTCTTACTTGAGTGAGAATTCATTAACTTCGTGTTTTCAAAAAGAAGAACCAGCAATAGAACTTCAGCAAGGGAGAACTAAAGCATTTGGTGAATGAGCATTGAGACACCATTTCTTAATCATTTTCTCTTCTTTCTTTTGTAGTAATGGACATCATGAACAGCTAAACTCCATCTAGGATTGGATGTAATATTCAACTTTGAAGTATTTTGATGATTTATACATAATCATCTATTTCTATAGATGTTGGTGGTTTCATTTTTTCTTTAATACTTACTTCTATTTTAAATGATAGTATTTTGATTTAGGATCCAAGGTTTGGCTAAAAGGCAAGTCTTAGAAGCGAATTAAATGAAAGTCACTTGATCTATTGTGATGCTAGGAATATGTTTCAATATAACAATTGCTTTTTAACTCTTGTTTTTAATGCTAGAGGATTTGTTAAGTATAGGAGGAATTGTTATTCATATGATACTCTTAGGAACCGTATATTTGAGAAATCGATATAATGAAACATGAAAAGAATGTATCTATTTCTATAGAATAATTTCTATGTATTTATTTCTCAAAATATGGAGGAAGATGAATGATGAAATTCAATCTCAATTCAAATCCTAATATTTTTATATCTTAGTCAAATTCAATTCTTGTATCTTTGAAATTATTAACCATGAACATTTGTGCAAACATCAATATTTGTTGTTAAGAGTTTTATTTAAGATATTAGAGATTATAAATATATCTACTAATAATTCGTGTGAATACGAAAACTTATATTCCTTTACTAAAACAAAAGCTTGATATGCTTGCTAAAGATTCAACCATTTTTTTAACGCAATTGCCACATATTGTATTTAGATATTTAGTAATTTCAATTTATCCTTATTAAAATTTAATTCTTTTACTTTTGTACAACTTATAATTTATAGATTCTGTACTCGTGCTAATTTATTTGCTTAAATTTTGTGACTGTATATGAGGTAAAACACCAACTGAGTAGTTTTTTTTCATACCAAAATTGAAAGGACAACTTGAAGGAATAAAAGCAAAACCAAAAGAAGAATGCAAGCAAAAGAAAAAATAAGACAGGAAGGAGTTCCTCTCAATCTCAACCTGTAGTAATCCCTTCTACTTCAGAACCAACAATGACTAAGCAAGGTCAAATCCACCTAGAAGGACTCTTAGAGATTATGCTATTCAATAAGGACTAAAACATTTCTCTAGCATTGCAGCTCGTTCTACTAGAACTAGGGAGATGAAGCTAATTTAGTTAGTGCACACCAATATGCAAGGCTAGATCATAAGAATCCTTACACTTATTTGTCCCATGTTCTATGAACTGTGTGGCATCATGGGCATGCCAGAAGGTTAGGAGAAGTTGTGTATCTTAGACTGTTCCCATTCTCTCTAGTAGGAAAAAGCAATGCCTGCTTGCAATCTCATCCAAATCATAGTCTTACTAGTTAGACTAACTGATGTAGAAGACAAAATTATGAACAATTTTTTTACACTATCTAGATTCATTAGTACTAAATAAGACATTTTTACCTTTAGTCAAGGAGCATATGAACCATTTTGAAGCATAGAAAATATTCAAATCATTACTTAGAAAATGCCCAAATCATAGATTTGAAGACATAAACCAGCTAAACATATTTTATAATAGTTTGAGGCCTAACACGAAGATGATTCTAAATGCAGCTATAGGAGGATCCATGATGTCAGTAGATGCTGAACAAGCCACAAAGATCATTGATCCTTTAGCTTCTACAGACTATCAGGCTCAACACCGCAGACCTACAGTTCAAAAATGAGGAGTGTTAAATCTTAACATTACAAATGAAATTTTGATACAAAATAAGATCTTGACTCAGCAAATTGAAGCACTCACAAAGTAAATGTGAGAGATGTTTAAGTTATTTCTTGCAATCAAATAAAAAATTGCATGTTATTAGTAAAGAAAACAATCTTGAGAGAGAGTGTGTGAGACTTTTGTATCATTCGGCTCTATCTCACTACGCTAGAAATTAGCTTTTCGAGAGCCAAATTAGATAGCAGTTAGTAATAACTGCTTTGTATATAAATCTAAGAAAGCGGTTCTGACAAAACCGTTCTCTAATATGTACTTCTGAGAGCGGTTCAATGAAACCGCTCTCTAACATGGACTTGTGAGAGCGGTTCATATAGAACTGCTCTCTAAAATAGACTTATGAGGGCGGTTGTAAAATAACCGCTCTAAGAAGTCTATGTTAGAGAGCTGTTTCATATTAACCGCTCTCAGACATTGGATAGCACGTGATTTTAAAGCACCACTAACCACTCTCTTAGTTCATACAGAATCGCTCTTAGATCTCATTTTTGACGTAGTGTCTCAAGCTTCCATCATCGACTCTGGTAATTAGACCACTATCTATGCATGTATATTAAGCCTGGACTCTCGAATCTTTTGCTTCTCGGGTGGTGGCGAACAATGCAACTTGTGTTGCCGAAGATGGCCACCGGCCCAGCCCCCTTATTCCTAACATGCTATGGTGCCTTGGGGTGGATAGGAGCGGGTCGAATCCGTCTAGGTATTAGATTCATTAACTTTGAATTCAAGAAATCATTTTTACTTAATTGTTGGAAGTTTCCTTTTTTTACTAGCCTTTGAATGCTATTTTCAGTAGCTTATGACCGAACGCATCAATTAGAATACTACTTTCTTGTCTTGATCACTCAGTTTAAGAAGGATAGCGTACAATTACTTTGGTAAAAATCAAAGTGCAACACAATTTACCAATTTCAAAAGTAAGAATCTAGAACCAAGACTTGTGATCTCGAATTTATAATGTTTTTCTTCGATGAAAGTTTAACCTCGTTAACTTTTCTAAATAAATTTATTGACTTTTCCAAATTTGAGGGATAAAAGAATATTTTATATTTATATTTTTAATTATTAATTATGTTAATATTTACTTTTAGGTTAAGAATTGTTTACTTTTACTTTCAAATCTCACCTATCTTAATTAAGTTAAATTTTTTTATTTTATTTTTTGTCTCAAATTTAAGCTATTTGTCTCTTTATTAATTTGTTATTATTGTTTTAAATGTTATCTCTTTTTTTAAATCAAACATATTTATATTTTTACTTTTTTTTTCTGAAGTCTTATGCAAAATAATCTTATAATTTTACATTTTCTTTTTTATTTATAATATAAAATATACTTAAATTAAAAAATTAATGTGCGATAAGATACTTGTCATTAATTTTTATAATATAAATTATTAAATTTATCATTATTCAAACTATAAGAATTTTAGATTTTTATTTTATTTTCTTGTGACATGTAATTTTATCATTATTTACCACTTTTATATATTTACAATTTTCAAACATTATTAATTATTTATAAATTTTATTTTTCGTTAAATCTCTTTTTCTTTCAAATATCATAATTATTACATTAATTACTTTTAAAAAATTATTTTTCACAATAAGTTTTCTTCTGTTATGTCAAATCTGAATTATATATATATATAATTTCTTATTTTTGTTTATCTTTTTACCTTATTTAATTGAATGAATTATGCACACTTGTTAATAATTTTAAAAGTTATTCTTTTAAATTTTATTTTGATTTAATTATTATTTTGATTAAAAAAATAACCATCTGCAATCGTAACGTTCCAAAGGATTACACAATAAAATACATCAACAAAATTAAATATTATAATTTTTATTAAAAACTATTGTTCCTTTACTTTTCAATTTATAGCTTTAGAAAACTTTTAAAAAATTTTAAAAACATTTAAACTTTAATACTTACACTAGCAATATGTATGTATATATATATAATAAACTAAAACTGTGTAACCTGTTGTGGCCATACATTTCCATGGAGGAGAAAACAATCCGCATAGCAGTAGTTCCCAGTGCTGCTACGTGGATTGTATATAAATATTTATTTTTTAATCATAATATTCTATTGAATTAAATAAGATTAAATCAAAAAGAAATTTTGAAAATTAAAACTAATTAAAAATATTTAATATAAAATTTAAATTAAGATTGGATTAAAAAAATTAAATGTTGAATGAATAAAAAGTAATGTAACATTATAAGAAAAATAATTAATACCTAAAAATCTTCTCATTTAAAAATTATAATTCAAATTATAAAAGTAGATTATTTGTGTGTAGGAAATTGATTATTGATGTAAAACAAATATACACTAATTTAGGTTCATTCTACTTCATAAATGTAAAATACAAATCGATATTTTGTATAGTTTCAATTTCTATTTATCTTTTACAAGTTTTCTAAGACTTTGGTTCTTAATTTTGAATTGAAGGTAAATTTTCAAGTTTTAATTTTATTATAAGACTCATTGTTTTAATATTTACAGGTGAAAATAGAAAGGAGAAAAAAAAGAAATTATAGATATTGAAGACTTCCTAAAAATTATTAGATTTTCATAATGTTTTTCTCTTCTAAAAGCCTAGTATTTTAAGATTTATAATCAAGAAAAGAAATTTTCTATTATATAATGTAATTTAACATTTATAATCCAGATCTCTTGATTAGTGATTTAAGATGGTATAGGAAACTTTAGTGCATTTTTCTTATAATTGGTCTGCTACTTAGTTGTTGGTATAGGAAAATTTTGCATTAGAGTCGTATTGAACGTAATTCTTTTTATTATTCATTTCAAGACTGATTGGAAGGCAAAGTTGAAGAAAGTGAGCTGCCACCAATGTGCTAGGACTCTACAAGAGAAAATATGTGGATTATCCTTTTTTTTCTTAGCCCTTGTTTCTTTTTTGCTGTACTTTCATCTTGCTTTTTCCCAAAGAGCGACCTTTCTTTCAAACTTTTATATTAAAGAAATGCAAGTATTATTAATCAAATTTCTAATTGTTAAGTCTAAGCGACTTTAAATCTTGTTAAGAATTAAATTACGTTACCATTGTTTAAAATATCATATTATTAATTTATTTGTTTATAGAGTTCATTGGATTTGTATAATCTAATAGCATGTAACATCTTCATTTTTATTCCCTTGTGTTGGATAAAATAAGAGTTTTGGGTAGGACTTCTCGCTCACGCGAGATGTGTCTCGCTCAAGTGAGACAGATATTTTAGGACTAGGCGTTCTGGAGCATTCATGCTCAAGCAAGAAAGCATAGAGTTGTATCAACTGTTCTCTTGTTCAGCCGAGAAGGGAGCTCGTCCAGGTGAAAAGGGTGCTCACCCAGGCGAAGAGAAGGTCGCCCAAGCGAGATAGAGCTCGCTTAAGCGAGCTGTCGCAGAGAAATCTGAAACTCTCTGGATCCGTCCTCGCTCAGGCAAACCTCTCGCTCAAGCGAGGATATCAGAAAAACTATTATCTGATTAGCTCGCTCAAGCGAGAGCCCACTCGCTCAAGTGAGATCGCGCGGGTTTGAAGGGTATTTAAGAGCTTGTATGTTGAGAAATTTTATTTCTCACCAAAACCACTTCTTCTTCTCTTATCTCTCTGATCTCTCCTTCTCCCATCCTGAAGAAAGCCCTCAATACTTCTGAATCTCTATTGAATCTAAGCTCCAACGTCTGTTCTTCTTGGATCTGAGTAAGTTTCTAGAACCCAACCTTCGAATTTAGTTTCTATTTCTCTATTCTTTCTCCTTTTAATAGTAATCTATTCTTGAGCCTTAGTCTTATTTTTATATTTAAGAACTCCATAAGAATCAGAGTAACCTATTTTATAATTGATGAAATTTTTGTGAAATCATAAGGTAAAAGTGAATTTTTGGTATAAAGAAAGATTCTGAGTTTTATTTGAAATTACTAGAATCAATTTATTAGCAAAATTCATAAGATGGAACAATATTAAGAAATGTTAGGGCTAAGTTGTTTGGAATGTATATGAATTAAGTGACAAAAGATAGAAAATACTAAACTCTAGGTTAGAAGATTTTATTGGAACTAAGAAAATATAACATCTAGTGAAGTATTATGAGACTGCATGATTTGGGCTAAGTCTGAGGGTTTCTGACCCCCGGCATATCATGTGCTAAGATGTTACTATTTTATAAATGTGATGTTGAAATAATATGAGCATGCTGATTGTGTGAAATTGTGTGCTAATATGTGATGAAGTAATAGAACATAGTAAAAGTGCTGAATTGCATGATGATGTGGTATGGTTTGAGTTGATAATTATATGAATGTAATGAAATTTAGGGAATATTGGAGAGAAGAGATTTATTAATATGTGAATTAGAATTTGGTTGGTGTATATATATATATATATATGTATATATGAATTGTTGAATATGTTTTGATGGATTTAATAATGAGAAAAGGAATGGAAATGATACCAATGAATAGAAGTGTATGAAATTGACTTCTTAGAATTATGTGATATGAAAAGTAATGATATGTGTGATGGACGAAAAATGGAATACTAGTATGTATGTTACAGATACACCGATTGATGCGATTATGATATATGCGTTGTAATACACAGATGAGATTATAACATATATGCTGTAATAGATCGATTAATGTGTTTGCAATACATGTATTAGAACAGTATAATGTGATGTGCCACGATTGAAATATGGTATGGATAGTTCAAGGATACACTGGGGGTATATGGTCTGGAGTCAATTGTGGAAATCCAGGGAAAATGAGAGTGGTAAATATTATTCACTGATGTGTACACAATGTAAAAGTGGGAAGCATTTGTTTAGAAGGCTGTGAATGCACATGTTCTATCTGTGTATGGTTTAACTCACGAACGACTATCTATGTTGCAAGTCTTTCATAACTAGAAAAAGTACGTTGACAGCAATTTAGGAGCCTGAAAGTACCTAGAGTACCATTGAATAGATGGAATATTTGAATGAGAAATGGATAAAGTGGCACAAAGTTATGGATTGGATGATGACGTCTAGTTAAGTGTAAAGTAATGTGATACGAAATTACATATTGGATGATATTTGGCTAAGTGTAGAGTAATATGTTTTAATGTTTTATGATTGTATGTCTAACAACGAAGTTAAGTCTGGAGGAAATTGATGCGAATGAATTAATTATTTTTCAAGAATAAAAGAAGTTATACTGCATGTGTGCTAGAAAAAGTAGGAAATGTATAGACTTTGAATAGAAATTGAGAAATATTTGGAAATCAATATGAAAAGTGAAACGAATTGAATAATTGAATTATAATATCATACACTGAGAAATGGGTGTTAATTAATCAAATTGATGAATGAATTTATTAGAAATTGATTGTTTCTAACTTAGTATATGCGCATTTTAAAAATAATATATGCATTATTTCTTGTATGTTATAAATTAAGATTTAGTGGGCAAGAGATGCTCACCCTTACAACTATTTTTTAGGTAAAAAATATCGGTCCGTTCTAGAGTTGTACCCGTAAGGAGTGGTAGGAAGGAGATTGCTTTGAAGAGTTTAATTTATTTAACGAAGACTTGCAAAGATATTAGTGAATATTTTCTATCAAAAGTCATTTACCCTATGTAATTATATTAATGAATGTTTTAATTTGGAGTTAAAATATTTTGATAAATTGCGAAAAAAAATTTATTAATATGAGGGTTTAGATCTTCTTAAATTTGTGATTTGAGAATCTTGAAATATAGATATATAAATAAAATTTAAATTTTTCACATTTTCACCAATTTAGAATCTACGTGCTTAGAAACATTTTCTACCTTCATTTATCTTTTATCCATTTTCATAAAATAATTTATAATATTTTTATATTTTATAAAAGAAAGTAGATTAATGAGAGGAGGATGTGCACACAATGAGATATTGTTACATTATTGTTAATTAATTAGTTAAATTTTATTAGAAGCTCAGTTATTTATGGCTTAATATTTGCTTTGTCATTAGCAAAATGACACTTCAAGATTTGTTGTGTTAAAGGAAGTTTTGCTACGTTATCAATTGATTATTTTGTCTACATGTTCATTTATTTATCCTACTTTTCATTGTATAATTTCAAATATATTGGCAAAATATAGAGTAATAAAATTTTTCTTTCTTTAATGCTTCTGTTGCAGTAAATTATTAGAAATAGACTAATGATTCACTTCAGTTAGCTAAATATTAACCAATGTTAGTTGATACAATTAGAAATATTTGAGGTGATGAGTTAACTTAATTGAAGTTCACTGTTACAAGTGAATCCATTGGAGTTAGTTTTAGCTATTGTAATGGTCACATCATCTGCCTAGAAGAAGCCATAAGAACTTATTTTGTTCCTTAAAATTGACCTGGTGCTACCTAATCAAGTTAGATCGTGTTTACCCGCCCTGTGCTCATATTTTCTAGTTACTATATTGTTGTTAATCCTTATGTTTTTTAGCTACTATTTATCCTACACCTTTCTTTATTTGCAATGTTTGATGAAATTTTGATTAAAAATAGAAGTTTTATTATTTCAAAAATTTACAAAATTTTTTATTTATTAAAATTAAATTTAAAGTATTACAATTTATATCTAACCACTTCTTAATAGGAGATAGTTCAAGTAGAGATTAAGTGTTATTTTTTAATATTGAATTATATTCATCCTTTGTTGCATTAAACCATTTAGGTCAATACAGGGCCAACTTGACAAAGTAAGATTCAATTGTACGAAGGAGAGAAGTGAAAAAGGTCTCGAATGTTTTTGGTTTATAAATACCAGCTTTGGATTTGATGGTCTTAGAATGAGTATGAAGAGTCTATGATACTAAATACTAAACTTTTCATTAACCTCCTTAACCTTCAACACACTTAACTTTAAAGGATGAATTTAATATGATGGTTAGAAAGAGATGGTAAAAGAGGCAAAGTGAAGATGAATCATTCGATGGAGACTAAAATACTCAAAAATGTAGAGAAACAAATGTTGGAGAAGGCTTTGTTTAGCATAAACAAATAGAACGAGACAAAACAGTGTCAGATGTTCATTTGTGCAGTGGTGAAGATAACATGTACGTTTAAAAAATATGCACATGAATACGATGGCTTCCCTGAAGTAAAATCAATGTGAACTTCTGTTATTATATATATATATTTGTTTGTTGTTTGACTGGTATTCAATGATCCAAGGCTTAAGGCTTTTCTATCTTTTGAATTGACGTCTTTGGAAGTGTGTATATATACACTTGTAATTTTAGCACGGGATTTTACGTGAAAGGTTATACTTATCATATTTTTGTGTTAACGTTGTTAAATAATTGAGTTATTTACACTTGTTTGTGAAAAAAAAATATTTTATATTTATTTTTTTAATTATTAATTATGTTAAGATTTACTTTTAGGTTAAGAATTGCTTACTTTTATTTTCAAATCTCACCTATCTTAATTTTTTTTTCAAATTTAAGTTATTTAGTCTCTTTACTAATTTGTTATTATTGAGTTAAATGTTATTTTCTAAAATGGAAAATATTTATATTTTTACCTGTTTTTCTGAAGTATTATGCAAAATTATCTTATAATTTTACATTTTCTTTCTTTTAATTTATAATTTAACATATACTTAAATTAAAAATTTAACGTGCACCAGACAAGATACTTGTCATTACTTTTTATGATATAAAATTAAATTTTTCATTATTCAAATTGTAAGTACTTTAAAATCTATTTTATTTTCTTGTAACACTTAATTTTTTTTATCATTATTTACCAATTTTACATATTTACATTTTTCAAAAATTATTAATCATTTATAAATTTTCTTATTTTATGTCAAATCTGAATTATATATATATATATATATTTTTTTTTTTTAAATTTCTTATTTTTATTGATATTTTTACCTTATTTAATTGAATTAATTATGCACACTTGTTAATAATTTTAAATGTTTTTCTTTTAATTTTTATTTTGATTTAATTATTACTTTGAGTAAAAAAAAATCTGCAACCTTTGAAACGATTACATAATAAAATACATATTAATAAAGTTAAATATTATAATTTTTATTAAAAACTATTATTCCCTTAGTTTTCAATTTATAGCTTTAGAAAACTTTAAAAAATTTTAAAAAACATTTAAACTTTAATACTTACACCAGCAATAAATAAATAAATAAAGTGCTAAGAAAATACATTCTCATGTATATAAATAAACTAAAACTCTGTAACCTACTGTGGCCACACGTTTCCATGGAGGAGAAAACAATCCACATCGCAGTAGTTCCCAGTGCTGGATACGGCCACATTGTTCCCATTCTTAACTTCTCCAAGAGACTCATTCATATCCACCCTCACTTCAGAATTACATGCATCATTCCCACACTTGGATCTGCTCCAAGTGTCTCAGAAACCTTCCTTAAAACTCTACCACCAAACATCACCTTCACTTTTCTTCCCCCAGTGAATCCCAAAGACTTCCCACAAGTGATTGACCCTGTAGGCCAAATCCAACTCACAGTGACTCACTCACTTCCTTTCATACACGAGGCTTTGAAGTCATTAACTTCAAGGACCCCTCTTGTGGCCTTGGTGGTTGACACTTTAGCTGCTGAAGCACTTGACTTTGCGCAAGAATTTAATCTCTTGTCCTATGTTTACTTTCCTTTGTCAGCCACCACTGTCTCTTTGCACTTTTATATGCCTAAGTTGGATGAGGAGACAACATGTGAATACAAGGATTTGCATGATCCTATAAAAGTACCAGGTTGTGTGCCACTGCATGGTAAGGATCTGTATACCCCAGCTCAAGATAGATCAGGCAATGTTTATGAACTATTGCTTAAACGCATAAAAAGGTTTTTTTTGGTTGATGGGGTATTTGTGAATACCTTCTTGGAGATGGAAATGGGTCCTGTGAGAGCATTGAGTGAGGGTGGAGGTGGTAAGAGCAAGTGCCCTCCTGTGTATGCTGTTGGACCTGTTATTCAGATGGAGTGTGGTGGTGGTGGTGGTGGTGATGCAAATGAATTGGAGTGTGTTTCATGGTTGGATAGACAGAATCATTGTTCTGTTCTGTTTGTTTGTTTTGGGAGTGGTGGGACATTGTCACAGGAACAAATGAATGAATTGGCTTGTGGGTTGGAATTGAGTGGTCATAAGTTCTTGTGGGTTGTGAGGCCGCCCAGTAATGAGGCTCATGCTGCATATCTTGGTGCAAAAGATAATGTTGATCCATTGAAGTTTTTGCCATGTGGGTTCTTGGAGAGAATCAAAGAGCAAGGTTTGGTTGTTCCTTTGTGGGCACCTCAGATTCAAGTCCTTAGTCACAGTTCGGTTGGGGGTTTTTTGAGTCATTGTGGATGGAATTCAACCCTCGAGAGTGTGCTGCAGGGTGTGCCACTGATCACATGGCCTCTGTTTGCGGAGCAGAGAATGAATGCCATTGTGATAAGTGAAAGCCTAAAAGTGGGACTAAGGCCTAGAGTTAATGCAAATGGCGTGGTGGAAAGGGTGGAAATTGCTGAAGTGATAAAGCGTCTAATGGAAGGGGAAGAAAGCAGGGAAGTGCAGAAAAGAATGAAGGAATTGCAAGAAGCTGCTACTAATGCACTTAAAGAAGATGGATCTTCTACAAAGGCCCTTTTTCAGGTAATACGCAAGTGGAAAAATTTGGCATAGGAAAAACAAGCTTCATGGAATGCTTTGGCCAGGATCTTTGCTTTATTACCTTTTATATTTATAACATTTTTCTGATTCTGCATTGTAATGACTGCCAATCCTTCGGCGGACCCTTGCCACCAGTTTGTACAATGTGTGATTTTCTGATCTACAATGATGTCATCATGATAATATGCACCTTTAAGCTCATACTTTTTTGCATGCTTATATGACATTGTATTCGACAGTTGACTGGAGCATAGTTATCGAATTCTCTCAGTGACCCTGCGTATTGCATATCAAACACACTGTATCTCATACAGTGTATCACAATCTCTTTAAAGGTAGTCTCTTGTAATAATATAGTAACAAGTGACGAAAAGGATACCTACACGAACCATATAACCTTAGTTGTTCCACGAATTTATTAAATATGGACTGTAGCCATCATTATCTTCAACATGTATAGTTGTGAACCCATTACTGGATTCACATACTTATGGGTTTGGTGGGTTAACCATGAATCTATGATTTACCATACTCTTCACTTTCTTTGGAGGACTAATTTTATTGTTTTCCAATGTAATTATTTGTCAGATGTATACTTTTGTTTAGACAGTATACAGCTAGTATAGTGCTTATGTTTCTGTCATCTTTGACGGTTAGACTTAGGTCAATCACTGATGATTTCTTTTGTTTATGGATTCATAAATACCATTTTGACTAGGCTTCGAGCATGTGTAGTGAATTTCCTTTTCTTCTATAATGTAGCTGTACAATTATCTGCCATTGTTGGAAAATTCAAACTTATTTTTGGATTAGTCAAGCATTATCTGTGCAGGGAAAAAATCCTAGTGATTTTTATCACCTTTTATGTATTTAATGGATAAGATAATACCTAAGGATATCTTTACTCAGATAAACTGCCAATGATTGACATTCCAACATGTTTGAAGGCTTGTGGCATTGACAAGATCACAAGACTATGAATGTGATATATTTGCATATCAATGATCACGTTAAAAAAAAATACTTGCGATCATATATTTTTTTTGTCTAAGTTACTAAGTCAAAATATTTCTCTTATTATTAAATATTGAATTTAAACACTCTTATAGAGTTTTTAAAAATACATATTTATTATATTCAAATTATAAAATTACAATAAATATACTTTTAATAAAATTTTATTATTATTATTATTATTAATTACTTATTTTTGGTTTTAAAGTTTCACTTAAGATTTAACTTAACAAGAAAAGAAATACTCATAAAGTAATTTGACCTAGTTTCAATTTTTAATTATATATAAAACAAGTTATTATTTGTATGAGCTGACTTTGTGGTCGGATCTTGATGAACTTTCATGTAACAATGCCTGTTGTCAAAAGAAAAAGAAAGAACAGAGAGAAAGAAAAGGTGAAAAGAACCACTAGTATTATAATTGGGAATTAGGAGTGTATCGGATGATTAAGAGTTGTACCCCAGCTGTGTCGGATGATTAGAGCCATATATCAGCCGTATTTAAGCCGTATCGGGTTGAAAATTAATTTTTAAAACAAATTAAATTATGAATACTTTTGGGTTACATGTATAGACGTATCGAACACATGTCAGTATCAGATAAGTGTCTTACACGAATACTTTGATTGTTTTAACATATCTAGGCTTCATAGTACTTACTAGTCTCGCTATATTGTAACTTAAAGGACTTAAAATGACTAAAAGTAAGCACTGTTAATTATATATTAAAAATAATGTTCAAACTTATCAGTTTTTGGTTGTGTATTTGGCTCAAGATTTCACATCACTTGCTTCTAGTTGTCTGATAGAAGATGAAGAAAAGAAATCTGATATTCCAGGAAAGAAGTTTTGTAGTAAGCCCAATTTTTTTTTATATTCTTTCAAATAGGTTTTTACAATTGATATAAGAAATTCTCCCTCTCTAACGAACACTCACAAAAATGAAAAGAACAACACATATCCTAACAGAAAAAGATTCCAAATCTCTTCTTATGAACATAAGCAAAACATAATTGCTAATAACAGACAAAGGTAATTAAGGAACTATATTTTTAATGGATGAATTCACTCCAACGAGCTGGCCTTGAGGTTTCTCTCGAGCTCTTTTTTATGGGTTTTGGTTCATTGCTTAGCCCACTCTCACCAATTGGGTTGTTGGTGTCACTTGGCTCAATAGTGCCTCCATTTGTATCATTGTCCGTGCATGTTTAGGGTAGTTGTATTGTGAAGTCCATTAAGTTAATGCATAAGAAGGCTTACTGCTGATGGCATGCAGTTTCTTAAATCTACTGGACTTCTACTTGAGCATTTCTTGGCGTAGGTTTGTTTGAGACTTCATTTATGGCATTGCATCTTCTTGGTTCTAGATTATTCTAGCATACGTAGTATAGTTCTATCCAGAATTTCATTAACTTGATTGCTGGTACCATGAGTAGGTTTATTACTTATATCTCTTGGTTTGGAATGAGATATTTTGCTGGTGTATTATGAAATTTTCAAAAAAATTGACATAAGTGATGTTAGAGATATAATACTATTTTGAAGTTGCATGCCAGGTTATGTTAAACTTCCTCAGTTAGGTTTCTGAAGCTGTGACTTCAGCAATGTACAAGTAAACATAAAATTTCCAATTTGGATCATATAGGGTCCAGTGAATTCCAAAGTATAACTGTCATTCTTCAGTGCATCAGTAGTCTTGAATCTCTTGATGACTTTAAATTTTAAAATGGTTCTCTATAGCCATTTCCTTCAACATTTATTGATGAGGAAAGGATGACATAATTTCATGATGAGAAATTGTAGCCTGTAGGAGAACAAATTTCATATCTATTAGTTCCATTTAATGACCCAATGGCATAACATTTGTAATGTAACAATTTAGCAGATTCTCCAAACTAAGAATTGTATATAAATAGAACTGTTAAGTGGCGTTAAGTTCCAATAATGAGGCAAACATTTGTCACCTCTGGTTGTGCCATACTAATTATTTCCGCTGTAGCTTCTTCTAAAGCATTTCTAATTTCACTGATGACCAAAAGTTGACACTGAAATGCAAAACAAACTCTTGTAGCATGTTTTCTCCTTTGTAGTTTCCATACAACAAGGAAGCCCTTATCAAATATAAATAGCCTCTTCTTCTAGAAATTAACATCGCTACGCCGGAAATTGGCTTTTGGAGCATCTACTTAGATAGCGGTTAGTAAAAATCGCTTTGTATAAAACATTAAGAGAGCAGTTCCACCCTAACCGCTCTCTAATATATACTTTTTAGAGCGGTTCCTGTCGAATCGCTATCTAATATGTACTTCTGAGAACGGTTCAATTGGAACCGCTCTCTAATATATACTTGGAAGAGCGATTGTTAAATAACTACTCTTAGAAGTGTATATTAGAGAGTGGTTAGGGCGAAACTACTCTGAAAGGTGTAGATTAGAGAGCATTTATTTCTTAACGGCTCTCAGATGTTGTATTTTTAAGTTATACCCTAAGCCCAAATCTGGTGATCCCTGTCACCCTGTTAAGTTTATACTTCAAAATTGTCTCTGTTCAGTGTTCTTTGAGAAATTTTTGTAGAAGAACAAGCACACCTGACATCGCAATCACAATTTTAAGGTATATTCATAATCGTTTCTTTGTTTACTGGCCATGTTTGGACATTAGCACTCTCTCATTCTCTCTGTTCATTGAAACGTACCTGTGTTATTGACGTTGAATAGTGACAAACATCTGTCCTCCATTTCTGGCTTCAGCTGAACTGCGACAAATTAGCACTCCTTTCTTAATTCCAGGTTAGTGCATGCTGTTGTGTTTATAATTTGTATGAACTGAATATAACTAACATGTTGACCATTGCTGTCGCGTGAACAAAGAGAATGAAATTAGTTTTTATTTTGTAAAAGTTGATTTGAAAAGGTTGAACCTTATTTTGTTAACCTCTGAAATATTGCTAGAACGGTTTTTTAGGATTTGTTGAACATGATATTAGGACAGTGGTTAGTTATAATGTAAGAGATTAATGTGAAAATGCAACACTAGTTGACTGTAATGCAAGTGATTAATGTGAAAATGTATTTGATTGTTGTGAAAATTGATTTTCTGAAATGAAGCCTCATGTTCTGTTGTGTTATTTTGTTGTTACAATATAAATAGAAAGGAGGAACATGTTATATATGTTGTCCTGGGAATTGAAATAAGTTTATGTATTGAACAAGATATTATTGTTTGTTTTGCTCCCATAATGTATATTTTCTCTGTGTATGAATGAAATTGATGTTGTATTATAGAATGTTATGAATGCATGATTATTGTTAGTGATTAAACTTTGTAGTGTATGATTTAAAATCTAAAATTGAGTGAAACCATAGTTTCTCGTTTGAGATTGAAAATAATGTTTTGATAAATCATTATTCTTAATCTCAAATTGTCCAAGTTGAACAATTTGTGAACAAACTTATTCATTCATTTGTTAGCATTTGCTTCTCATAATGTTGTATTTAATAATTAACAAAATTTGAGTTTGAAGCATTTCTCATTGTCTCTTGGTGCATGCTTGATTAAGATAAATCATCTCATATTCAAGTTGTGTACTAGGAGACTAATGCGAAATGCTGCCCAAATTTTATCAAGTAAAAAATACAACATTTAAGTAGCAATTGTTAATTAAGGTTGGAAAAAGTTTGTTCTCAAATGGGATAAGGCCCTACCATGTGGGAGTTAATAAGACATGAATATTTATATTGACCATAATCGTAGTTAGAGCAAATATGGATCGAAGTTGGATAGTAGCTGATCGATTAAGTAAAGAATACGAAGATAGAATCAAAGAGTTCATTAGATTTGCAATTAAGCATGCAATTGATGTCAACCTTATTCCCTGTCCTTGTTGGTGTTGTTTGAATATGTTACAAGTAATTGCGGAAGAATTAGAAGAATATCTAATGTGCAATGGGATAGATGAAAAATATGCTTGTTGGACAAAGCACAGTGAGATACAAGGTAGAAGTACATCAACTAACATGGAATCAAGTGTCAATTACTCAGAGATATTTAGAACAAATGAGAGTGATCCAGCAGACTTGGCATGTAGATGACTTGGCATGCTAAAGGCAGAATTAGAGATGGAAAGCTTAGGCATCCAGCAGATTCTCCGCAGTGAAAAAAATTTGACGACGACCATGAAGAGTTTGAAATTGAAACAAGGAATATACGTTTTGCATTAGCAACCGATGGAATGAATCCCTATGGCATGCAAAGTAGCACCCATAGTACATGGCCCTTGATCTTAATAATGTATAACTTACCTCCATGGCTTTGTATGAAGCGAAATATATGATGCTTTCTTTGTTAATCTCTGATCCTAAACAACCTGGAAATGACATTGTTGTGTATTTGTCTCCTTTAATTGAAGATTTGAAGTTGTTGTGGGATAATGGCATAGAAGTATATGACGGATTTAGAGATGAAAATTTCACGATCAAGGCAATGTTGTATGGAATAATTAATGACTTTCCTGCATATGGAAATCTTTCTAGTTACAACATCAAAGCTCAATGTGCATGTCCAATATGTGAGGAAAAAATAGATTATATAAGACTAGAGCACTGTCACAAAAATATTTTCATGGGGCATCATAAGTGGTTGTCAAAAAATCATCCTTTTAGAAAAATGAAAAAAACTTTTAATAGAAGTTGTGAAGAACGACGATGTCCTTATTTGAAGAGTGGAGAAGAAATCTTTGATGAGGTTAAACATAGAAGAACAACATTTGGAAAACTTTTTGCCAAACAAATTCCAACCGTAGGTTGGAAGATGTCAATTTTCTTTAAGTTACCGTACTGGAAATCTTTATACGTAAGACACTTTGTTGATGTTATGCATGTTGAAAAAAATGTTTGTGAAAGTGTGATTGGTACATTATTAAACATCGTGGGAAAAAAGAAAGATGGCATCAATGCAAGACTTGACTTAGTGAAGTTGGGAATACAATCCGATTTGGCTCCAGTGAAGAAGGGAAAACGAACCTTTTTATCACTAACAGCATGTATCTTGTCTAGAAATGAGAAATGATATTTATGTGAGACTCTTTATTTAGTTAAGGTTCCAGAGGGGTATTCATCAAACATTAAAAGTCTTGTATCACTTAAGGACCTAAAGTTAAAAGGATTGAAATCTCATGATTGTCATATATTAATAGAAAATTTAATTCTTGTTGCTATACGATCTATTCTACCCAAAAAGGTTCACATGGCAATCACGAAGTTGTGTTTCTTTTTCAAGGCAATATATAGCAAAGTGATTAATCTTGGGAGATTACCATATTTGCAAAACCAAATAGCTGAAACTTTATGTGAACTCGAAATGTATTTTTTACCGTCATTCTTTGATATCATGGTTCATTTGACTATTCACTTGGTGGAAAAGATAAATTGTGTGGCCCTGCATATATGCGATGGATGTATGTCGTTGAAAGATATATGAAGATTTTATAAGGGTATGTTAAGAATAGAAGCAGACCAGAGGGTTGTATTGCTGAATGATATTTAGTGGAAGAAGCAGTTGAATTTTGCAATGAATACCTGTCAAATGTTGAATCATGTGGTATTCCAAAATCATGTCACACAGCCAGGACTTTAGGGGAAGGTAGCAGTGGTTGTCAACAAATAGAGGTCCCTAGACTGCAATGGGAACAAGCACACTTGTATGTATTACAAAACACCCCTAAAATTGAACCATATATAAGCTTGCACAAAGAGACACTGAAGCATAGAAATCCTACCAGAGGTGAGAATTGGATAACAAAAGAACATAACTAGCGATTCATTGGATGGCTACAAGAACATGTTGATGAACAGTTGATACAACATAACAATTCTGTTTCAGAAATGATTTGATGGTTGTCAAAAGGTCCTTGTATTGATGCTTTTTCATACACTTTGTACTTAGTCAACAGGTTCACATTTTACATAAAAGAGCATGACGACCAAAGCACAATGCAGAATAGTGGGATCACTTTTGTTGCTGAATCATTGCATATCTCCAGTGCAAAGGATAGAAATCTAATATATGCAAATATGTCATACTTTGGAGTCATTGAACATATATGGGAGTTGGATTACACTAACTTTCGTGTAGCAATCTTTGGATGCAAGTGGGTAGACAACAACAATGGTGTTCGAATTGACAATATGTGCTTTATAAGGGTCAATTTTAAAAAGGTCAGTTACCAAGATGATTCGTTTATCCTTGCATCACAGGCTCGACAAGTGTTCTATATCGACGATCCTGTTGACAAGTCATGGTCAATTGTCTTAATGTTTAATAAAGTAAATGCTTTCACCGATGGAGAATTAATGGAAGAAGAAGTTAATGTGGAGGACAATCCTTTCAGAAGTGTTGAACACATGTCAATTGCAGATACATTAACAGATGACGAGGATTTTTTTGTAAGACATGATCATGAAGAGGGTATTTGGTTAAATCCATCATTTCATTCAATAAAAGGTTATAGGAAACTTAGTATGGCTCCTAGAAAAAGAAAAAGGTGCATTTATTATTAAATTTGAATTGATTATATTTTGTTTTTATGATTTTACTTTATCTCTGAATGTAATTATTTAATGTTAACCTTTACCCTTTTTTATACAAAGATGACTTCTTTAGATAACATGGACGGGAGTCCCCCTCATCACTCCGTTGAGGCAAAAAAGAAAAAAGGTAGAGGGATTACTAAACTTAAGTCCATTAGCAAATCAAGAAAGTTAAGACAGAAGCTACAAATAAATTGTCACCATCAATGAATATTATTGATATTTAAAGATCTTTTATGCTAATATTAGTAACACTAAATTTTGTCTCAACATTTATATTTGCATATAGATTAGCTGGAATGCAAAAGGTCAACCGATTGACTATAACCAATCAAAATTTACACATTGCATTGGCTTTGTTACTAGGAGTGTGCCAATCAGTTATTCTGATTAGACAAATGTCCCTAGTAATGTTAAAGAACACATTTGGGAGCAAGTTGAGGTACACAAGCACACTTTCAGTAATTTTATAGTGATTTACGGAAGAGAGTTTATCTGATATTTTTTTGTTTCCAATATAGCAAACTTTTGAGGTGGAATCTATTCACAAAGATTTTGTTCTTTTATTAGCTAGACGGGACCTTCGTGCATTCTGCACACGTTTGAGGAAATATATCTATGACAAAGATGGAAATTGTGTCTCCCATCCTCTGGAGAAGTATCAGAGATTCATCACAGTCACTGATCACTGGATGGACTTTGTCAACCAAAGCTGCACAGAAACTTTCAAGGTAAATTGTCACACATTATTACTTCAAATTACTGTCACCATCACAATTAGGTATTGATTTGGTACGTTTCTAAATGTCTAATTACAGAAAGAAAGTGAGGCTAATGCACAAAAGGCGAAAGGAATGTCGTACAGATATAGGAAGTCAGCTAAGGGATATGCTCAGTTAAAGTAAGAATGGGTATGTATATTTGTGTCTAATGTAACAATGTGATGCTTTTTCATAAACTTATGTTAAACCTATTAACGAGGGTATTTAATCTTAAATTTTGTGTAGATTGCTCATCTAGGTCTAATTTAACCTCAATACCTCAACATGTCCTTTGGAAAGCTGCTAGGGTAAATAAACAAGGTAGTATTGATGACGAAGGAGTTCAAAAAATGGTCCATGAATTTATAAGTAGTTAAGCCTAATGTGTTAGTATTTTCAAATACATTAACTTCTATTTGAATTCTCCTTTAATGACCTCAGGGTATTTTGTTATGTTTATTGTAGGAAACCCTTTCACAGGTCACTCTAGACGCTGAGACTGAATCAACAGCCTGAAATGACATATTCTCTCAAGCACTTGGTGTAAGAGAGCATCCAGGTCGCGTGAGGGCTGTAGGTTTTGGGGTTACCCAAAAATCTGTATTTGGGCTAGCTACATGTCCACATCTTTCATCTACCGAGTGGCAAAACATAAAGCATTGGGTAGCTCATTTGACCAATGTAGTGACACAGTTGACAGGGAGTCAGGGACTACCCCTATTCATGTCAGGTCAGATGCCATTCAACCCTACTTAGTCCCCACCACCATGTATGCTACCCCCTTTCAATATTACTCCTCAAATGCAACCAATGGCGGACATTGGTCCCCACACGCCTGTAGATGCACCTTCTACCAGCCATAGAGGTAGTTGCACACCAATTGCATCTGTTGAGATTCTAGAGGTATTTAAGCTACAATAAATCATCATTTAGCTTTTAATGTTTAATGCTTTTGATTTAATTTTTGCGAAATATAACAAACTTTCATTTGTAGGGTGATCATGATTGTATGTTATACTTGAACAAACCTTTTCGCCTGGTTGCAAGAGGTAGAGTATATCATACAGTGGTTGGGGACTCCTTACATAATATGGCTCTTCCTCTAGAGCATGGTAAGGTTTCTATAGAGATAGTGCAACGACATGAGGAGGACTCTGCACTGCCTGTCCCACATAAACAAGCAAACATGTATTCCCTGAGAGATGCCATTGGTACTTATGTTGCTTGGCCATTGTCCCTAATCACTTTATGACCCAAGGTATGTATATAAATATATATTTCAGGTTGCCCCTTCATCAGCTAAAGGGTTAGGGAAAGAGACAGGATACTCAAAAAAGTCCATTACTAGTCCATCCAATAAAGGTAGCAATGCTTGTCTATCATCAAAGATTCTTAAGTTGGAAGAAGCCCAATGTGCTACATGCTTGGATATGATGAAGCTGTTTGTGAGAAGTGATCAAGCAATTGATACAGCTACAATTCAACTGAGAAAGAGTTCTGTGACATTATGGGGAAGGAAAACATTATAAAGGTCATACATCGACATTGGTTGAATGTCTCTAACATTAACCTTTACATACGGTAAATTAATTTTCAAATTATATAATTCTTTAGCAATTTATAATTTTTTGAACCTTCATTGTATAATGTATTGTACTTTTGCAATACAAGATATTTGTGTGAAGGTTATTTGCATGGGACAACAATGGCAAATAGATTCTCATTTATATCTCCGTATGAAATGGACAAATTGCTCAATCCAAACCCATATCAACATATAGCTAAAATGTTGAAGCGTCATAGGTGAAGATCACTTGATTTTTACACTTATAATGTTGGATAAGTCAATTTGATTGAGACTCTGCTTTATGTTTTATAATTTAGCATATAACTTTTAATTCTTGTAATCTTAAACATATATTTATACTTGTGTTAGGCAACATTAGGTCTTGGTTGTCATCAATACCGCTGACGAGACTATGTATTATATGAACCTTCTACGCAAGCAGCTGAAGATGAGAACACATATGCAGAACCTATTTAATAAGTAAGGATTCATTTATGTCAACCAACTATGATTAATGTTAAGTGGTTCAAATGTATCTAAGTTATTTGATGCACTATTGTTAGTGCTCTTCTCACATATCAAGCAGCGAAGGAAATGCAGTTGTCTAGGACAAAATTGATTCAAACAAGATGGGTCACTGTACAGGTTGCCTATATCATACAATATGTTTTTAATTTTCAAGTAAATATTAATTGCACTGTATATCTTTCTTAGTTAATGCTGATTTTTTTGTTTTTATCTTCCATATAGTATCCAAAGCAAACAAATAATGATGACTGTGGATATTATGTGTGTCTATTTATTGAGGATGCTTTGCAGCATGGACAAACTGTAATCCCAGTTAATGTAAGAATGTTACTAAATGTTTCAATATGCTTATTATTTGACTTAATTAATTAAGTTTTGTGTTTTTATTTTTTCGTATTCAGTACTTTCCAAAGGTGCAGATACCAACTTTTCTTGACAACAGAATTCATCAAGTGCAAAAGGAGTGATGTGCATATCTGTACCATACATATTTAAAGGAGACATTAAGCACAATTGATTAATTATTAGTGTTTTTTTACAATATTTAGACAATAAACTTATTCAAGGCATTAGGCAAAAAGTGTAAATATGAGATTATTTTCCTCCTTGTCAATGTAAACTCTTATTGTAATCTGTACATGTGATAATTGAATAAGTTTAATGTTCAATTGCTTTCAAATTCTGGTATATCAGGCTCTGTTTGAAATTTATATTCCAATTGAACTAATTCTGAATACTGTATGCTTTACCAAGTATGCTAAAAATAGAAATTATGACAGTTTTATTAAAATAATTAAAAAAAATTCTAACTTTGAAGAGCGGTTAAACATGAACCGCTCTTATATGTTTGAGATTAGAGAGCAGTTCACGTAATGTTTGATATTAGAGAGCGGTTCACGCTTAACCACTCTCTTAAGTGTACTTCTGAGAGCGGTTTA
Organism: Abrus pulchellus subsp. cantoniensis; assembly: GCA_024086825.1. Taxonomy (NCBI): domain Eukaryota; kingdom Viridiplantae; phylum Streptophyta; class Magnoliopsida; order Fabales; family Fabaceae; genus Abrus; species Abrus pulchellus. The sequence goes on from CM044056.1 coordinate 23,866,491, forward strand.
TTTTTAACCGCTCTCTTAAGTGTAGAGATTATAGAGCGGTTAATCGTTAACCGCTCTCTTTGGCCCAGCTTCTGAGAACAGTTCACTCATAACCGCTCTCTAAACTACTAAAACTCTAAAAGTGGTTACACGGTTAACAAAGATTTTTGAGAGCGGTTGACCGTTCAACCGCTCTCCAAAATATACATTTGAGAGCGGTTAAATAACCGCTCTCCAAATATCAAGATATTGCATAGTGTGAGATTTTATAGCGCTTATGACCGCTTTCTATATTCAACCGGAACCGCTCTAACATTTCATTTCTGGCGTAGTGCATGTAACAGTTCGTCTTTGCCTAATTAATGTAAATTTTCAAGATCTAATAGTGGTATGATTTTGGGATATTTGGGTTTGCATACTCACAAAAGATGTTCTTATTAACCTTGTTGGTATGTAGGCTCCATTTATGATGTATTGTTGTTGTGGAAAGATCATTGTATTTTAAACCCTCGACCACCACAACCAATGCCTAGGAAGCCTTAATAGAAAAACAAATTATAGTAAAAAATACAATATTTTAACTTGTATATACTTGAAAAAAAAGGGATAATATTTATAAAACCCAGAAGTTTATGGTTGTTTTATTGTAAGCAGTTAATCTGATTAACTTTTAGCTTTACAGTATTGCATGATGATATCTAATCTTTATTCTGAATCGTTTTATTTGGTTTGTTTTTTTTATTATTATTATTTTGTTTCTCCATGTATTAGTCGTATATTTTATCCTACTTTCTTGGTTTCATCAAAATTTAATTCATCTTTAATTCAAAAAGCCAAAATTTTAAAAATAAAAAATATATACAAAGTAAAAATCTGAAAAATTAATTTTTTTCTTTTACTAGATTTTTAATTAGCTACTGTGTCTTTATTTCTTTTAATTTTTTCTAATTCAAAAAGTCATTTTTTTTAATCTAACTAGGTACTAGATTTTTGTGCCTCTTTTTTATTTATTATTTGATTTGTAAATTTTACCTTTTTTCTTTAATATTTATTCTTATTTCATTACATTTGTATTATCATTTAATTCTTAAACTAGTCATGATAGACTTAATTATGAATGTTTGTGAATAGTAAAATTCTATTGAAAATTTTTTATTTCTTTTAACATTATATCAATTTTATTTTACTCATTTTTAAGTTTTATTTATTTTCCTCTAATTTTCTTTTTATTTTAATTCTATCTTTTAATTAGAAATAATAATAACAATTAAATCTTATTTCACTAGATGAGGTTACTTACTTAGATTACATAACTCTATTAAATTTAATTAAAAAATTTAATTCATATAGACAATTTAAAATAAGTAACTGCTATCGTCTTCTTTTTACACACTGTGAGTTCTTTATAGCTGTTTGTAGATTATCTGATCTTATGAATCATGTTATAGATGATAACTTATATCTAAAAACTTTAACAAACTCTTATACAGTTTAAATCCATCTGAAAGTAATTTTCATTCATCAAAATTTATGAAGACCATCAATATTTAAGGAACTCATTTGCGGCAACAAAGATGATACCATTGCTTTGGATCTATTTATATAGACCATAAAACTGCATACCATATTGACAGAATTCCAAAGCATGATTTGCTTTCATTTTAATTTCAATTCGTGTATGTTGAAGAAAGTGTGATTTGCCTCCCCTCGGTAGAGTAACTGTATTCCCAGCCATTCATAACTCTTCCACCATATGTCATACGAAACATTACATTGATATAAACAAGAGATTATCACCTTGTTTCATCATTGTTAAGCTTCATTTTCCTCTTTGAGCCAAATTAGCTTTAGTTGCCAACCTGTTTAATATTGCCCTCTAAGCACAAATAGCAACTTTCATAGGAAGTGATTTCTCCCATAATATCATGAAGAATACTTTTATCTGTTCAATGTATGAGATGTCATATAATCTAACTTTTCATCACTATCCTTTCATTTAATTTTCTAAATATATATTGAAGTGGCCAAACAAAATATGTAATAACTTTTACCTGTTTTCAGTTTCACCATGAAAAAATATTGCAGTGATAAAACACTTTGGACCCAAATTTACCTTAATTTATTACTTTCCTTTAACTTGATTTCAACTAATTTCTTTAAGTTAGTTTCATTCATTAAAGTATTCATCCATTTCAATTTTTTTTTACCTAAATTTAATCTTTCTCGTTAAATCCTTAATTTATATTTTAATTTCTAACATAGATTATAACAAAAGAAAGTAAATAAAGTAAATATTTTTATTTTTATAGCTTAAAAAATTGAAAAAACGTTAAACATTTATTCTGTTATTCAATTTTATAAAAATTTAAAAGTATTTAAAATTTTTAAAGGAAGCATTATGAAATTTAAATTTGTAAATAGTGTAAAAACTAAAATTTTTATTTTAAGAATTTATTTAATCTATGATACATACATATAAATTTGAAACACAAATAACATTATTTTCTAACAAAGTAAATTTCTATAAAAATAAATGTAATTTATAGTTAAAATAGCTTGACTATCAATATTACAAATACACTTCAAATCAATATTTACAATCAAACTTATCTAAGTGTCATAAATTCAAAAATAAAAATTTAGATTGATTACATAAATTTGTCAATTTGAATATAAATTAAATAAAATATTACAATTTTTCAAAATATTCTAAACACTAATAGAACAGTTCTTTCCTTACATTCTCATTGAGAATATGATTTTCTGTCCTACTATTTATAATCCTCGTAAAGTATGGATTGATCAAAAGCGAGACTAAATAACCTATACAAGAAGAAAAACTAACAATAGTGACAATAAGCATGAGAAATGCATTCAGTGGAAATCTTCTCTAATGATCCTAGAAACAAAGGAATCTCTTGCCAAACATGCATTTTCAACTTTGAAATTTGTTATTTTCAACTTTGACATACATTTCTTCATCTTTGATATTGAGTAATAAGTTTATTAAAAAACTACTTTGTCCATTATTTTTCTTCTTTTTTTTTAATAACTTTTTGGTTGTAAATATTATTACATTGCAAATAATTTTTTTTTAGTATTATTAACTTTGAAAAATTAAAATCTAATAAATAAAAGCTAATGCCTAAACCTAACCATTGCTGAATTCTTTTTAAAATCTCAAAAATCACTTCTATTCAATCATGATAAGAAGTTTTCATACTAACCAAAAATTTGAAGGGCAAGTTTGAGCCCACATTAGACCACTAGATTGAAGGTGCTATTTATGTAGATATGTGTGAAGTTATGAGATGATTATACTCAAAATTAGATTTAGGGTTTAGGGTTTAGATCCTTAATTCTGCTTTAATTTTAATACAATATTAGTGTAAAATTTTTAATATTATTAATTAATTATAAATTATGAAAATAACTTTTAAAATAATTACTATAAAAAGATTATTTATAAATTATTATATGTTTATAAAAGATGATTATAATCCAAATAAAAAATCAGAACACAAAAAATCATATCTTTATTCTTTCTTTCAAGAAAAAAGATAATGGACTAACTGTTAGTTTTATAGTTAATGTAAAAGTCCAATGCCAAAACAAAATACACTTTGAGTTTTTAAAATAATTCAAATCATTTCGATAATAATCAGTTTGATCTATTTTACTAAGAAGGTCTGTAATTTTGAGTCCGTATAGCTCTAATATTTTTACAGATACTAAAAATATTTAGTATCCAATATCTCTCATTACTAAAATTGTCTTAATATTCACTGTTTTTTTAATTCGACTACTGCACAGCAAAGTCACAATAATTGATTAAATTATTATCATATCTAAATGCTCCCTAGTTGTTAAAGTAATTAATGGGTAACTCGTGTTAGAGGCTACCGGTTATTGTATATTTATAATATTAGATGGAAGATAAGAGCAAAACGTTGAACCAATAAGACTTAGAAAACGTGGTTTGAGTGACATAGCTAATTACAAAAGTGTCCCTGTGATGGGCAGATATAAGAGCAACAGTGTATGTGTTGCAGCCATTGCCAATCTCAAACTAAACACAGTGAGATCTCTTCTCTTCTTCATCAGATCTGAGGAATATGGAAAACGTTCCATTTGCTGTTGCGTCTAATCTCATTCACAGGTTCCTTTTTCCACCCTTTCTTCAATTTAAACAATAAATATCCATTTTTCTTTATTCTTGCGTAATATGCTTAGCTTACAGTTTGTGTTTTTTCCCCCTATTTTTTATTTAAACTTCATGTTGTATTTTTTTTTACTAAGATTCTTTTTTCTAATCAACGTATTTCCTTTTCTTAATAATTTTCTAAGGTGGAAATAAATTAACAAATGACTAATATTTTAGATGAAATCAAAATAAACTTATAATTACGTAAAAATTGATCATTCTTATTTAATTACAAAAATAAGGTTTAAATTTTTTATACCTTTTATTTTCTTTTCTAGGAGTCCACTTTTTTTTATAGTTCTCATTGGTTCTTAATATATATATTTTTTAGTTTTAATCTCTTTCACCTTTTATTATTATTATTTGGTAAAAGTTATACCTTTTTTATTTTCTTTGAATATTTTTTCCAATAATTAGTATTTAAAGTTTATTTACTAATATTATTTTTATAAATTTTATATTCTTTTGTTACTAAATAATGCAAACAAAATCAAAGACAGGTTGAAGGAAAATTAGATTCCTAAACAATCTCACTTACCTGTACACATATATATTGTATTAAACAAATATTATTTATAGCTATTTTTTATACCTCATACACTAAAATAAAAATGGATAATTATAATATTTCTTTCGCAGCAACATTCTCTTTTTTATCTCAATTTTTTTTAATATCAAAACCAATAAAGTAAAAAAAAAATTCAAATTTTATGTCATGATTTTTACACCATAATTTTTTGTTTAATCAAATTTATTTATTTTTTTATAATTTTTTATCTTTTAAAAACGTTGAAATAAATTAAAAATGAATAATATTTTAGATTAAATCAAATAAAATTGTAATTATATAAATTTATTTCCAAAATACCAAATCTTATCATAAATTGTATTAAAAAAATAGAAAAGTAAACACTTAAATATTTATAAATAATAATTAACCACAAATATATTATCAAAATTTTTAGAATCGTGATTTTTGTCTCTAATAAAATAAAAAATCTAATTAAATAGTCGAATTAATAATTACTGTAATAATAATGTTATCTTTTATCTATTAATATGTTACGTATAAAAAATTATTGATATAGATAATACCAGGTGGTACTTATAAAATCAATTTATTTATTACCTTGAACATTTATTTTTTATTTGCTTTTCAGCAATCGTACAACTTTAATAAATTAATCAAAATAAAAATTGTGTTGAAACAAATTATAATATTTATTTTAAATAAATATTAATTATAAATTTTTATCCTCAAAATAGTTGATTGTGTTAAGTGTAACATTGTAAGTATGTTAAATATAACATCATGCTATTGAGTCCTCAAAATGGGTAAAACTAGCCTATCCACTACTAGACCACCTTTGTTGATGTAAAATTATATCCGTTTTAATTTTGTATAAGTATATATTTATTTTTTATTTCTTTGAGTAAAATTTTTTTTTTCTATGTATATGAATTTTGAGTTCTTTTTGAACTCTATCTAATAATATTTATTTTATCTATAAAAAAAATAACATCATGCTATTGAGTCAAATAAAGAATGAATATATATATTCTTTCAAAAATTTATATGTCAACGATCAATACATTTCATCATTTACGGTTAGGTCTTAACAGATTATTAATTTTTTAAAGTAAGTTTAAATATTTATTAAAAATATTAATCTAAACTCTTAAGGTTCACGAAGATGATTAAAAATAATAAATATTTTATAATAATATATTATATTTTTAAAAATAAAAATAATAAATGCTATCTTTGTTAAAAAAAATATTATTTTTAAGGTATAACCTTAATTTTAAAAATTAAAATCAAGAAAACTAATATTCATGTTATCACATTATACTTTAGAAATTAAAGTTATTAAACATTAATGTCATTTATAATTAAAGCAAGATTTGTCCTAACTAATGTTATGCCGTATCACCTCCTAAGTTATTTTAGTCCAAAAATTTATATATACATCTATATTTAAATACAAGAAGATATCATTATAGTACTTAGCTCAATAGATAAAGGGATGTTTTAGTTTTTTACATAGTTCAAATAACATTACTTTCAGTTGAGATACCGGTGATTTAGATTAAAAAAATATATAAAGAAATAAATGATAAATGTTGTCTAATAATATTTTTGTTTTATATATTAAAAATCAAGACATTAATAAAATCAAAAACAAAATACTTGATAAATATAGACTACATTATTTATACATTATATATGTAAACCTTATAAAACATAAAATTAGTAATATATATACATATATATATATATATATAGTAAAAGAAGTCCCATAAAATGTGTCTTGTGCCACTTATTTCATTATTTCTTTTTCAAAAAAATCAAATCATGTTATATTTTATAACTTTTAATTTATATCTTTATAAGTTTAATATTAATGGTGAAAAAATACTTGTTCAAATTAAGTATGATAATATAATGTGAAAAAATACAAATTCAAATTAAGTATGATAATATCTTTATACGTTTATGATTCGTAAGGATTTGTAATTGAGCCAGGCATGAACAAATCATGATTCAATCAATTGAATTTGTAGATTGTTATTACACGTTTTCCCTTTTCCTCGATACTTATGCCAATTTTTCACACACTGCTCAACTTACTCTCGATAAAGCATCCTTGTATGTAATCTTTCTTAATCATTAGCTGAGTAAGTTTCATTTGTTGTTACATCAAATCTCAGGTTGGCTTCTGCAGATTTTCTTGAATTTGGAAAGCATTATGGTGTGACGGAAGAGTTGGAAGAGCTTAAGAACACTGTTGAATCCATCAATGATAAGCTCCTTGATGCCGAAGACAAACAAGATCAAGACGGTGGTGTGCGAGTTTGGATCAGAAGGTTCAAAAAAGTACTTCATCATGCAGATGACTTCTTAGATGAGCTTGCTATCCAATTCAGGAGAGACAAATTGGGTGCAGCAGAAGGAAAAGAAGTAAACAAGGTACTTCTTTCCATTTCATCTTCAAATCAAATTCATTTATACAATGAGATGCCTGACAAAATTAAAGAGATGCGAGAAAGTTTCAATGGTGTGGTAAAAGAAATGAAGGATTTGAATTTAAGCCCAAGATCAGGGGTGGTTAAGCAAACTAACAGTGAATGGAGGGAAACATGTTCTTTGTTAGAATCAGATATCATTGGAAGAGATGATAGTAAAAAGGAGATTATTAGTATGTTGGGACAACCTCATGAAAACCTTAAAGTTTCTGTGATTGCTATTGTTGGCCTCGGTGGCTTGGGGAAGACAACGCTTGCTCAGTTCGTGTATAATGACTTGGAAGTGCAGAATTTGTTTGAAAAGCGAATGTGGGTGTGTGTATCTGATAACTTTGACGTGAAAACTATTTTGAAGAAAATATTAGAATCAGTTACTCGTCACCAAACAGCAGACGGGTCATCGTTAGACTACTTGCAAGAAGAGCTTCGTGAAAATCTAGGTGGTAAGAAATATTTGTTGGTCCTGGATGACATTTGGAATGAGAGTCACGACAAATGGGTTAAATTGAGTAAGCACCTTATGTGTGGCGCTCAAGACAGTAAGATCTTAGTGACAACTCGAAGTGAAAATGTGGCAAAGGCAATGACTGCTAGCACTTCCTATCCTTTGAAAGGTTTGACTGACGAAGAATCTTGGAGTTTGTTGAAGAACATTGCATTTGAGGATGATTTCAACGGAGTGAATCAAAATCTAGAATCAATGGGGAAAGAAATAGCCAAAAAATGTAAAGGGGTTCCACTAGCAGTTAAAACGCTGGGAGGCCTGTTACGGGGACAAAACGAAGAAAATGAATGGGAGAATGTTTTACGCGGCGACCTGTGGAAATTATGCGAAGAGCAAGATAGTATCATGCCAATTCTAAAGATCAGTTACCAAAAATTGTCGCCAGAAATGAGACAATGTTTTGCTTATTGCTCTTTATATCCCAAGGATTCAGAAATTTCAAAGTATGAGTTGATTCAGTTTTGGATGGCACAGGGTTACCTTAAATGTTCAACTGAAAAACAGCAGATGGAGGATGTCGGTAATCAATTTGTAAAGATATTTTTGATGAACTCATTTTTTCAAGATTCAAAAAGTGATAAATATGGTGAGATTATTAGTTTCAAAATACATGATTTAATGCATGATCTTGCAATGCTAGTAGCTGGCAATGATTGTTGTTACTTGGATTATGAGGCAGAAAAAATTGAAGGTAAACCCATGCACGTATCCATGGAATCTGATGAGACCCTTCATTTGTTGAAATCATTAGATACGAGCAGGGTGCGAACTTTGATTTTGTGGCAAGACCTCGGAAAGGATGAATATTTGTCCGTTATTGCAAAGTTCAAATACTTACGTGTCTTGAAGATGGTTGGTCATCTCCCTGATCCCACTGAAAATTTGAAGCATTTAAGATACCTTGAATTTTTATATACAACAGTTTTTCCCAAATCTAGCAATCTTGTTTTCCTACAAACATTAAAATTGGTGAACTGCGATGAAGAATCATTTTCAGGAGTCACAAAACTAGTCAATTTGAGGTGCCTTGAGATTGCTAGTTGTTGGCCCTGGAAGGGGACAATTGGGTTGGGAAAATTATCCTCGTTGCAATTCTTACCTCGCTTTATTGTGGGAGACAGCCGAGAAATAAAACACGGCACACTGAATGAACTGAAGGAGTTAAACCTGAGAGGCAAATTGAAAATTAAGGATTTGAATCGTGTGAGAGACGTGGGTCTGGAATCACAGGATGTGAATTTAAAAGAAAAAAAATTCCTTCAATCCTTGACTCTGGATTGGTCGATATTCCGTGCCATCTATAACAGTGACAGCTTACAGTTACTACAAAACCTTGAGCCCCACCATAATCTTAAGCGATTGAAGGTGAAGCAATATCCAGGCGTGCTTTTCCCACATTGGCTTTCTCTCCTCACAAATGTCATTGACATCACTCTCTATCGGTGTTATAATTGTCGGTGTCTCCCTCCGTTGGAACGTCTCCCGTCCCTGAAGTCACTTCTGATGGACTCTCTTGATGAATTGGAATACATAGATCTCTACGAAGATGGTTTTGCAGTAACCTTCTTCCCCTCTTTGGAGAGCCTCACATTACATAATTGTCCGAAGCTTATGGGATGGCGGAGGCAGGGAGATGATATCAATGATTCACAACATCTCTACTTACCTCTTTCGTTTCCTCATCTTTCTCAACTACGTGTCGTTGGGTGTCCAAAGTTGACTTGCATGCCTACTTTTCCAAAGGTTAAGGATTTAGGATGGAAACTTAGCAGTGCGGAGCCATTAACAGCAACATTAAACACAACAGCGTCAACATGTTCAGCTGACTCGTCTTCCTCCGCTGCTCCTCTTTCCATGCTCAGAAAACTGAATATTTCTGATCCTATGAATTTACCAAAGGGTTGGATGCAAAATCTGACTTCTCTCGAGTCTCTTCGAATTGAATGTTGTGAAAGTGAAACACTGGAGGAATTTGAAAAGGACGACACCAACTGCCTTCCTTCTCTGCGAAAAATCAGCATAAATTGGTGTAAAAGGCTAAAGGCTTTGCCAGATTGGATTTGCAACCTCTCATCGCTTCAGCACATCAAGATCTACGGTTGCCCAAAATTGGCATCGCTGCCCGAAGGAATGAGGGGTCTTTCCAACTTAAAGATACTTGAGGTCAAAAACTGTTCCCTTTTAGTTTCAGAATGCTGAACAGAGACAAGTGCTGTTGGGAGCCAAATCGCGCGTATTCCACAAATTATCCATGATGGTAAAGGTACTGATCTGATGCCCTTTTCTAAGCAATTATTACGCCCATTTGCTTTGCTAATAAAATACTGTTAACTCGTTCTTGAGTTAGTGTTCATTTGCTTTAAAGATAAATACAAATTATTCTAATAATATTAATTTTCAATTATTAAACAGTATAAATCATATATTTAATGCTAGTACGTTTTTCTACTTTGCATTGACATTTTTGAAATTAAAATTAAAATATTATATAATTTAATAAATTATATAAATAAATTTTTAATTATTAATAAAAATATATTTTATTATATTAAAAGATTAAATTAAAGAGAATTTTTTACAAATTAAAAACTAATTATAAAATTTGTATTAGAAGTTCAATTATTTATGTCATAAGATAATAAGTTTTTTACTTTATCGATTGATATTTTATTTACATGTTCAAGTCAAGTTTTGTTTATCATGCTTTTCATTGTATAATTTTAAATATATTTGCTAGAATAATGCACGATAATAATTTTTTGTTTCTTTATTGCTTTCGTTGAAGTTGTCAAAAATGGTCTTGATTGGAGATTAAACGAGAGGAGATACAATAAAAACAATATAAGAGAGAAGCCTGATGAGGTAACTTTGTTAAATTCTGCTGTATGAATGCATTTATTGAGGTTTGTTGTGACATTATTTTGGCTTATAATGGGGGCAACATCTTCCCAAAGGAAGTCATAAGAACTCAATTTCTTCCTTAAATTGACTTAGTATTTAGTTGGATTGTGTTTGCCTTGGACTCATTTTCAAAATATGATTTTATAGTTTTCTTAGATAATAGATAGAAGAAATTTGTGTGAGGGTAGTATCTAATTTCTTTTGCATAGTAGTAATATATTTGTTTCATTTGTAATTATTTTAATCTACATGTTTCATATGTATGCACAATGATGTCTAAGCGCACCTAAATATTGAGGGAACATTGATTTTCTTAGTCTTACTGTTTATCATCGTGTATTTTACAATAAATTTAATCTATGATTGTAATTCTTCATCACAAGAAGTTCATTGCTATTCTTTACAAGTTTTTAATGTTTGAGCTTGTAATTCTTTTTAGGATTTCTTTTTACTTTTTTGCAATTTTAAGCTAGTCTTCTATTCTTCTCCATATGAGAATAGATTTAATACTTTCATTGGTTAACTTGCTTGCTATATTAAATACATTATTGATCCTTTAATGTGATTAAGTATCGTTTGAAAAGGATAACGATTGGTATCTATCACAGCACATTGTTTTCTAATTACACTTATATTAAAATCCAATCAAAATGCTTAATGTTCCAAGTCACCTATCCCTTATCTATATATATTTTTTATTCACAATAACTATTTTGACTTGAAAGCAATTAATTTTTACCTAATTCTCTTCCATTTTAATAGAAAACAATCAACTGTCATACAATCTCTTGGTGATACTTGAAAAATACATGAACTTATTTAAAAATATAATATTTAGAGATGAATCAAGAAAGAAAGGTAAATTAATAATTATTTTAAAAAATTATATTATTTTTATTATTAAATTAATTACTTTTATATTAAACTCAAAGACAAAAAAAATTATTTTGATAGCAATTTTATGCAAAAACAAATTGTTATTCGATTTTTCTGTTTAAAAGATGAATTGCTTTATTATTCTTTTTAAAATCATGTATTCTCATTAATTAAATGAAAGGATTTTTTATTCAAGCAAAAGTGTCGTAAACAATGAGAATTTCATAATTTTCTATCGTCCAGAATCAAGAAAGAAAGGTAAATTAATAATTATTTTAAAAAATTATATTATTTTTATTATTAAATTAATTACTTTTATATTAAACTCAAAGACAAAAAAAATTATTTTGATAGCAATTTTATGCAAAAACAAATTGTTATTCGATTTTTCTGTTTAAAAGATGAATTGCTTTATTATTCTTTTTAAAATCATGTATTCTCATTAATTAAATGAAAGGATTTTTTATTCAAGCAAAAGTGTCGTAAACAATGAGAATTTCATAATTTTCTATCGTCCATTTTGTTTTTATGCAAAAATATCATGCTGGTAGAAAGAGTGGAAATAATTATTTTCTTTATTTTTTAAGATGCTTAGAAAAATAATGAGTTTTTTATTTTTATTTTTAAGATGAAAAAATGACATGTTAATGATGAAAATAATTGTTATATGATTTCCAAGTGATATTTATAGTGATGGCTTATTCTTTTGATGTGCTATAATTATTATGATTAACCTTTATTTAGATGCATATTTTATTTGAAGATAAGATAAATTGCAATAATGTAATACAATATATAAGAACTATTAGATTTATTAGAAATAGTCTCAGTTTGATTTTCATTGGTCTGAGAATAATATTAAGATTGAATCATTTCTAATCGATATGTTGTGAATTTGATTGGATTTTTTTTTCTCTTATTTTATAAAACTTTGATTTGTTGGTTAATAAAAAATAAATTTTCATGAATTAGAGTATCATCTAAAATTAATATATAAATTCTTTTTAGTAGTACAAGGCTTATTAAGTAAAAAGTCAAAATTATATATATAATTTGAAAATAAAATCTACTCAAAAGCATTAAATCTCATTATAATTTAACTTAGTCTAAATTTCAAAACATAAATTTAAATAATTTTAAGTTTTTCTTAAAAATATTTAATGAAATATATTTTGATTAGTATTTACATAAGGACAGAATAAAAAAATTAATATATTTGTAGATCATAATGATTTAGTTTGTATTGGTTTTAAATATGGAAAAAAATCAAATAAAATAAAAAATTGTCATGTTTTTATTCATAATTTATTCAATCTTCAAATTTATGAATCGATTTACCTGTTGAAAATGGTTTCGATTGATTTTTTAACACATTTATTTGATTATTTAGAATTTATTTTGAGCATGGATGCTCATGTAGAAAGGAAAATAAATTTTTCTGAATTGATGAGGTGCAAAAGCTTCATATTAGATGCATCATTTTTATTTTGAAGATGCAAAGAAAAATCATGCTAATTTGCAAATAATTTTTCTTTATTATCCCTATCAATTTCTTTATTATTAATTTTTAAAAATTTAAATTAGAAATAAACTAACCATATATCAGTGAGTATTGCTATATAAAAAAGGGGCATTACAGTAGAAATACTGAAAAAAATTCCATTGTTTTTCATTATTTTTTATTTATTTATTTTTCTTTACTTTTCAGCAACCGTAACCATAATGTTTAAATAAATTGATCAATATAAAAACTGTGTTGAATCAAATTACAATATTCAATTTTAAATGAATATTAATTATATATATATATATATATTGTCATAGATGATGATATAAAAATAAATAATTTTTTTTATTAACGATAACTATTTTAACTTAAATTTTATGTTGTGTATTTTTTACTAAGATTTTTTTAACCAAAGTATTTCTTTTTCTCATGAAAAGGTGGAAATAAATTAACAAACGAATAATATTTTAGATTAAATCAAAATAAAATTATAATTACGTAAAAATTGACCATTCTTAATTCATTAAAAAAATAAGGTTTACTATTTTTTTTTACCTACTATTTTCTTTTCTAGAAGTACCACTTTTGTTATAGTTTTTATTGGTTCTTATTTTAATTTTGTAGTTTTAATCTCTTTCACCCTTTTATTCTTTTTTTTCGTAAAAGGTATATCTTTTTATTTTCTTTGAATATATTTTTTATAATGCTTAGTATTTAATGTTTATTTACTAATATTATTTTCTAAATTTTATATTTCTTTTATTACTAAATAATGCAAACAACACCAAAGGTGAACCGAAGAAAAATTTGATTCCTAATATGATAAAAAAAAAAAATAACCATACTCACTTGCCTGCACACATATAAATATATTGTGTTAAACAAATCTTATTCATGACTAAATTTTTTTAATTTTTACACCTCATACACCAAAATGAAAATGGATAACTATAATGATTCTTTCTATGCGACATTTTCTTTATTATCTCAGTTTTTTTAAATATCAAAACTAATAAAGTAAAAATTTTTATTTAAATTTCATGTCATTTTGAAAACGTTATTTCATATTAAATCAAATAAAATTGTAATTATAAAAATTTATAACCAAAATATCAAATAATCTCATAAATTGTATTAAAAAAATAGAAAAGTAAACACTTAAATAATTATAAATAATAATTAATCACAAATATATCATCATAAATTTTAGAATCATTATTTTCATCTCTAATAAAATCAAAACTCTAATTCAATAATCAAACTAATAACAAAGTACTATAATAATAATATTATCTTTTATATATTAATATATTATGTATAAAAAAATAATTGATATAAATAATGTCATGATACTTCTAGAATCATTTTATTTATTGTCTTAAAGATTTATTTATTTATTTATTTTTATTTTTTATCTGGTTTAACTCATATTCAATTTGAATAACTTGAAATTGAAATCTTACTTAAGCGATATTTAATTATTTGTCACTCAAACTAATTTCTGTTAATTTTTTACCTCTAATACTTTAATATATTAATCAATAAAAATTGTGTTGGATCAAATTACAATATTTAATTTTAAATAAATATGAATTATATATTTTTATTGTCATAATAGTTCATTATCTTAAGTGTAATCATTATTTTGAAATTTTTTTTAAAGAGTTGAAATATTCATCATTTTTATAGCAACCATCAATACATATCATTTACAGTTAAGTCTTAATGAAATACTCACATTTTTATTATTTTTATTATTGTTGCATATTTATTTTATTTTAGTTATTATTGTATTTTAATTTTTTAAAATAGAAGAATTTTAATAATTTTTATCTTTTGAAAATGTGGAAATAAATTAATAAATAAATAATATTTTATATTAAATTATAATAAAATTATAATCATGTAAAATTTTATTTTTATTAAGTTACATAAATATGGTTTAAAATTTTTTTATTTCTTTATATTTTTCATCAATTTTTATTTTGTATTTTTGTTTCAATCTTTTTCTTCTTCTTCTTCATCATCATCATTATTATTATTATTATTATTATTATTATTATTATTATTATTATTATTTAATGGCTCTATCTTTTTATTTTCTTTGAATATTTTCTCTAATTCTGGGTATTTAAAGTTTGTTTACTGATATTATTTTATAAATTTAACTATTCAACGATGCAGACTACACTGAAGATGAGCTTAAAAAACAATTTAGATTCGTAATATCATATACAAAATAACACATATATAATTCAAATTGAAAATGGATAAATGTAATTATTTGTTCCACGAGACATTTTCTTTATTATCAATTTTTTTTAAATATCCAAACGAGTAAAGTAATTTTTTTATTTAAATTTCATGTTGTGTTTCTTCTATCATAAATTTTTTTGTTTAATCAAAATTATTTACTTTTTAAAGAATTTTTTATCTTTTGAAAACGTAGAAATAAAATCATAAATAAATAATAGTTTAGGTAAAATCAAATAAAATTGTAATTATATATATTTATACCTAAAATATCAAATCATATTATAAAATGTATTAAAAAAATAGAAAAAGTAATTACTTAAGTACTTATAAATAATAATAAATCACAAATACATTAGAATTAATGCAAAACTCAAATTAAATAACGTAATATCTAATAACTGTAATAATAATGTTATTTTTATCTTTTAATATATTATGCATAAAAAAACTATTGATGTAGGTAATGCCATGGGATACTTCCAGTCATTTTATTTATCGCTTTAAAGAACTATTTTTTCTTTACTTTAGTAATATTAACTATAATGCTTTAATAAATTAATTAAAATAAAAACTCTGTTGAATCAAATTACAATATTCAGTTTTAAATAAATATTAATTACATATAATTTTTGTCACAAATAGATTATGATATGAAAATAAATAAATATTTTTTATTAACGATAATTATTTTGAATTGAAAGTAAATGATATTTATTTAATTTTTTTATTAAACAATCAATTGCCACACCTCTCTTATTGATAGCATAAGTTAATTTTAATTAACTTACGGGAGGACTTTTATTATTTTTATATTATTTTTTTCATTTATAGGGATTTATCTATAAGCTTACCCATATAGGGCCTTAGTGGTAATTTGTTATGGGATATATACCTTAGCATAAAATTGAGACTGGAGAGATAAACTTCTTAATTCTGTTCAGTTTTTCTCCCATCAGAGATTTCAATTCCAATTCAATGATGTTCAATAATAATTAATGAAATTCAACTTCAACTATGCTTATGACACCTAACCATAGCTTTCGTTTTCAGCTCCTTCCCCTGTTTTGCCCTGTTGTTTTATGTAGCTGTACAATTATCTGCCATTGTTGGAAAATTCAAACTTAATTTTGGATTTGTCAAGCATAATCTGTACAGGGAAATAATCCTAGTGATTTTTATCACCTTTTATCTTTTAATGGATATGATAATACCTAAGGATATCTTTACTGAGATAAATCGCCAATGATTGTCATTTCAGATACTTTTTATGTTATTACTAATACTTACTAATCTCGCTTGCTATATTGTAACTTAAAGAATTAAAATGACAAAGGTAAGCACTGTTAATTAGATATTGAAAATACGGTTCAAACTTGTCAGTTTTTGGTTTATTGGCTTTGGCTCAAGATTTCATATCATCACTTGCTGCTTCTAGTTTGTCCCTGCATGTTTTGGGGTAGTTCTATTGTGAAGTGCATTAAGTTAATGCATAAGAAGGTTTATTACTGATAGCATGCATTTTTCTTACTCTGGTCTGCTGGACTTAGCCCATTTGTGTAATAGATATCACCAATCAAAGCATTTTGGAGTAATGAATTGGGCCTTAGAATCTACAACTACAATAGTTAGCTTTTGTGGTGTGGTTCTCCCTCCCACGGTTCTTATCAATTGCCTTCCACCATGTCTCTCAGCAAGCTCCTGAGGAGAAATCTCATTCTTATGATTTCTTTGCGCAATTTCGTTGAACTCTATTACTTTTATGTTCATCATAGCATAAACTATTTTTAGATATAGTTTAATTCACAAATGCATAATCTTCGAAACTGTAAAACAGTAGCAAGTAATATGATTGTTTCATAAGGTTGAACCAAAGTTTGTTGTTTTTTTTCAAGTTTCAAAAGGGTACACAATATAGCACTATTTAGCACATGAAATTTTGTCAAAGAAATTGTACCATACCTTCTTGTTCAAGTTGGGAGTGCATACAGCTGTCTTATTACATAAATCTCAATTCCATGATTATCATTTTTTACCCAACAGCTTGAGAGGTTGCATACAATTGGTGTATTGCAAGGATTCTAACATTAAAGTTGCATGCCAGGTTATGTTGAATTTCCTCAGTTAGTTAGGTTTTCTGAATCTGTGACTTCAGCAAAATGTACAATTAAACATAAAATTTCAAATTTTGATCACATAGGGTCTAGTGAATTCCAAAGTATAACTGTCATTCTTCAGTGTATCAGTAGTGTTGATGACTTGAAAATTTAAAATGGTTCTCTGTAGCCATTTCCATTAACATTTATTGATGAGGAAAGCATGACATAATTTCATGATGAGAAACTGTAGCCTGTAGGAGAACAAACTTCATACCTATTAGTTCCACTGAATGACCCAATGGCATTACATTTGTAAAGTAACAGTTTAGCAGATTCTCCAAACTACGAATTGTATATAAATAGAACTATTAAGTGTCCTAAGTTCCAATAATGTGGCAAACATTTGTCACCTCTGATTGTGCCATACTAATTACTTTATCTTCTTCTAAAGCATATATAATTTCACTGATGACAGAAAATTGACACTGAAATACAAAACAAACTCTTGTAGCATGTTTTCTCCCTTGTAATTTCCTTACCCTTATCAAATATAAATAGTCTCTTCTTCCAGAATTAACATGTAACAGTTCCACTTTGCCTGATGTAAATTTTCAAGATCTAATAGTGGTATGATTTTGGGATATTTGGGGTTGCATACTCACAAAAGATATTCTTATTAACCCTTGATGGTATGTAGGCTCCATTTATGATGTATTGTTGTAATGGAAAGATTATTGTATTCTAAACTTTCTTGACCACCACAATCAATGCTTGGGAAGCCTTAAAAGAAAAACAAATTATAGTAAGAAATACAGTATTTTAGCTTGTATACACTTGAAAAAAAGGGATAATGTTCGTAAAACCCAAAAGTTTATGGTTGTTTTATTGTAAGCTGTTAATCTGATTTATTTTCGGCTTTACAATATTGTATGATGATATCTAATCTCTATTCTGGATCGTTTTTGTCGGTTAGTTTTTTTTTTTTTATTATTTCTCCATGTATTAGCCGTATATTTTATCTTACTTTCTTAGTTTTTCTAAATTTAATTCACTTTTAATTCAAGAAGCCAAAATTTAAAAATAAAAAATATATATAAAAAGTAAAAATCTGAAAAATTAGGGTACGGTTAATTTCTCTACAAATTACACTACAATTTATTTTTAAAAATAGAAAATTATTTTTAAAAGAAAAATTAAACATGCTCTATTTGTTTTTATTTTTTTTACTAGATTTTTAATTAGCTACTTTATCTTTATTTGTTTTGATCTATTAGTTCTTTTAATTTTTTAATTAAAAAATATTTTTTATATAACTAGTGTAGAAAATCAACTAAAAAATTTCGTATTAATAAAGATATTTATTATACTTATATATTCTTGATTTTGTCTAATTATAACAAATGTAAAATTTTTTTTCCACATCTCAACAATTAGCAACTAAATTTTTGTACCTTTTTTTATTTGTTCTTTAATTTGTTAATTTTTCTCTTTTTCTTTAATATTTAGTCTTATTTCATTACATTTTTGTTATCATTTAATTATGAAACTAGTC
Organism: Abrus pulchellus subsp. cantoniensis; assembly: GCA_024086825.1. Lineage (NCBI taxonomy): Eukaryota > Viridiplantae > Streptophyta > Magnoliopsida > Fabales > Fabaceae > Abrus > Abrus pulchellus. Next base: position 23,885,394 of record CM044056.1, read on the forward strand.
ATAATAGACTAATTATGAATGCTTGTGAATACTAAATTCTATTGAAATTCTTTTATTTCTTTTAACATTGTATCTGTTTTATTTTACTCGAATTTTGAGTTTTATTTATATCTCCTTAACTTTATTTATATTTTAATTCTATAAACTTTGAAGTGAAAATAATATCAATAATTGAGTCTTATCTCACTAAGCAAGATCACCTACATAGATCATATAATGCTATTGAACTTAGGTAAAAATTAATTTTTATGAATATTATTTATTGTTAAATCTCTTTTAATCATTTACTGTAAAGTTTTTTAATTTTTTAATTTTTTTATTAGACTAAAAGTATTATTATCAACTCTTCTCATTAGTGCCTAGTAACTTTCTTTACACTTGACCAAATCATCTTAATAAATTTTCTATTATCAATGGGTACTACTTCAATATTTTTTATCATATTCTTTCTCATATAACTATTTATCTATCTTAACATTCTCATTTTTATAATTTTTAATTTTTTTTTGTGTTGTTCTTTTAAAGTCTAGAGCATTCACTACCATATAAAATAATTGGTTGTATAATAGTAAATAAAATATTTTTTTTAGTTTAATAAATACTTTACTATCACAAATAACTCTTAATGTTTTTCCACTTTAACCACCTAACTTGTATTCTAAGTAATATTTTTATTAATTTTTCAATATTCCATCAATTGATTCCGATTACTAAAATTTGGTGGCTTGTAATATTATATTATCTTCAATTTTAACTTGTTGTACATAATCATCATCTTATTTCTTGCTAAAACTACAATGCATATATTTTAATTTACTTTTTCTCAATCAAAAATATTTAGAGGGAGTTTGGATAGGATATTTTAAGTGAGTGGTTGGACAAGATATTTCAAGTAAATAATTTATTTTTTTAAAGAATTTATAATTTTAGAAATTTAAATATGAAGATTTTTAATAGACTAAAATCAAAGAATGTTAACAAAAGAGGGAGAGTTTGAAATTACTTTTTCATGTTTTGTATATTTCATTGATATTTTTATTTAGTTATAGTTAATTTAATAATTTTATCACATTTACATTATCATTTAATTTTGTTATTTAAATTGTTATTTACTTCATTTCTTTTATTTTGATTTGTCTTTTATTATATTTTTAGCTTTTATTGTATTCTAATTCCATCTCAATTTCAAAATGTTGCCTATTTAAAAAAAATTAAAATCAAAATTTTAAAATCTGAAAATAGGACAATATGGGTTATGTGCCTCCATTTTCTTAAAATTGCTCGTCACGTCTCTTAGGTGCCAATTTCTTAAAACATGGGCTCTGTTTTTGCGCAGAGTCATTTTCTATTTCCACACCCCATACAAATTTAAATTATCCCTGTTAATCATTGTGATTGCATTGAAACCCAAGGAGCACGTGCCAAGTGTTAGACCTATATACATATATAAATTATATATATATATATATATATATTCCTTTAATTCATGTTGCAATAAGTTTGACTGTATGCATTAAAATAAAGATGAAATGTGTGCGGTGTATAGTTATTGACTAAAATGTGATTATTTTATTTGATGTAATTAATAGTAGAGGTTTATGATAGGAGTTTTGGTGCAGGGTTTCTCACTCAAACGAGATATGTTTCGCTCAAGCAAGATTGAGTTGTGCTGAATTAAGCATTCTAGAGCGGTCTTACTCAAGCGAGATAAGATAATATTGCCCCAACTATCCCCCATCCAAGTGAGAAGAGATCTCGCTCAGATGAGAAGTGACCTCGTTCAGGCAAGAAGTCGCAGAGAAAATAGGGAACTCTTTGGACCTATTCTCGCTTAAAAGAGAATGCTTCTCACTCAAGTGATATACTACTCACTCAGGCAAGAATGTCTCTTACTCAATCAAGAATAGCAAAAAACTGAGTAGTTTTACTATTTAGTTTTCTTACCTAGGCAAGAGCAAAGCTCGCTCAAGCGAGAGCGTGCGGATTTAGAGGAGTATTTAAGGAATCTCAGCGCAAAAAACTTTTATTTTTCACCAAATAACTTTTCCTTCCTCTCATTCTCTCTCTGTTCTCTCACCTTCTCTCCTAAAAAAAAACCTCACGAAGTCCACACCTCTTCCCCATCCAAGTGTGAGCACCGGTATCATTTAAATCTAGGTGAGTTTTTAGAGCTTATTTCTTTAACTCCAATCGTTATTCCTTAATTTCTCTTCTCAAGAGTTTTCTATTTTGTAATACTAAGGAGATCCAAGTTCTTTGTACATTGTTTTTCTCTTTAGGACTCATGAGGAGTGTGATCTAAGAAAGTTTAGTTCCAAGTAAAGGGAGCTTACCTTATTATATGGCTTTTATTATTCACTAGATGTTGAGATGTTTATATATAAATATTGTTCTAGCTGAGAATGGGTTGATGTATAGACAAACCTTAGAATAAACACAAAATACATGTGATGAGGTTCTCTATTGTTCTGTGAATGGTATAAAACTATTTATGTTTGAGATAAATGTTTGAAATATTGTAATGTAATATGCTAAATTTGTTTGATATATGCTGCAAAACCAAAATGCTAAGGCCGACTGATAAATACTGCACTTCTACACAAGTTGTAAAAAAGGAGAAAATGTTGTGAGCCACTCGGTTTTGCTGAGATAACATACATATATATAACTATTCTGCACCATGTTGATTTTATCATTCTATAACCAAGTTGCATGTTTAGGTGGTTAGACATGTAACAGTAGAAAAATGATAAGTTGTGATGTGCTGTGTTTGGATACAAATACCATGATGGATCGCTCCTAGACCAAAAAATTGTAGGTTTCTTATAGATTATTTGAGCTGTGAAATCAGTTAAAACTTAACTATTGCATTTGTGTTAAATGGACTGGGAATGACATAATTGTTGCATTGTTTTGCTTGGCATTTTGAGTCTAACTACATTTGTGTTTCATATGAAAAAAAATATTTTTGTGTTTTTAATAAATATGAATCTTCTCTTGCAGAGGTTAGGTCTGTTTTATTGATGTAATTTTTGTACATTATTTAAGTCATAAAGACAATTTAAGATAAGTAACTGTTATGATTCTTCTTTTACACATTGTCAGTTCTTTAAAGTTGCTTTTAGATCATCTGATCTTACGAATCATGTTATAGATGATAATTTATATCCAAAAACTTTAACAAACTCTTAAATACAGTATAAATCCATCTAAAAATAATTTTCATTCATCAAAATGTATGAAGACCATCAATCTTTAAGGAACTCATTTGCTTCAACAGAGATGATACCATTGCTTTGGATTCATATAGACCATAAAACTGCATAACATTGATTTTGACTTCCATTTGTGTATGTTGAAGAAAGTGTGATTTGCCTTCACTCGGTAGAATAACTATATTCCCAGCCATGCATAAGTCTTCCTCCATTTGTCATATGAAACGTTACATCGATATAAACAAGAGATTATCACCTGTTTCATTATTATTGAGCTTCAAGTTTCCTCTTTGAGCCAAATTAGCTTTAGTTTTGGCATCCTGTTTAATATTGCCCTCCAATCCCAGAATATCATGAATACTTTTATCTGTTTAATGTATGATATGTCATATAATCTAACTTTTCATCACCATCCTTTCATATAATTTTCTAAATATTTATTGAAGTGGCAAAACAAAATATGTAATAATTTATACTTGTTTTCAGTTTCACCAAGAAAAAATATAGCAGTGATAAAACACTTTGGACCTAAATTTACCTTAATTTATTACTTTCCCTTAACTCGATTTCAACTAATTTCTTTCTGCTAGTTTCATTCATGAAAGTATTCATCCATTTCAATTTCTTTTTTACCTAAATTCAATCTTTCTTTTAAGATAGAGTTTTAGCATCTGACACATTTGTTTTAAAATTTTAATCTGAATAATTAGTCTTAAATTGACTTAGTTTGCTTTGAGATGATTTTCTTACACTAGAACATCTCATCAAAATAATTGCTTATTTAAGGATTTTAGCCTGAATTAATCAATGGCTATATATATTAGTAAATAGGGGTATATATGTCTTTACCTTATATTATTAGAAAAATGAAGAATATTTACACTGCAATCTTTTAAAACATGAGCAAGGGTAAAAATAAGCATTTTCTTTCTCGTTATAAATATTAGAATTAAAAGAAATAGAGCCTAACTCCACTATTACCTAAAACTATACAAATAAATAAAATAAAGGAAACTTCTTTACTTCGTCTCCTTAAAAACAAGAGTAAAAATTCTAATTTGTCAGACCCAATTTAGATATTAAAATGATAAAATAATTAAATAGTTCTTAATTCTTTTAATCAGACATTATTAGTCCCTTTATTAAAATTATTATTCAATTGTTAAACAATATCGCCGTCTGTGTTCAAATTGATACTAACCATATATTCAATGCTAGGAAGTGGCATTATTAAAAATATAATATTTTTAAATAAAAATTAAAGTTATTTTATAATCAATAAAATTTATTAATACTAATATATAAATATTTATTTTTTAATAATAATATTCTATTATATTAGATAAGGTTAAATTAAAAAGAAATTTTGAAAATTAAAAACTAATTAAAAAATATTTAATATCAAATTTAAATTAAGATTGAATTAAAAAAAATGTTGAATGCATAGAAAGTCATGTGACATAATAAGAAAGATAATTAATACCTAAAAATTTTCTCATTTAAAAATTAGAACTCAAACTATAAAGGTAGATTATTTATGTGTGTAGGAAATTGATTATTGATATAAAAAAAAATATACACTAATTTGGGTTCCTTCTATTTCATAAATGTAAAATATAAATTGATGTTTTGTATAGTTTCTTGTGTATATTTTTTACAAGTTTTTTAAACTTTTGTTCTTAACTTTGAATTGACATTAAATTTTCAAATTTTAGTTTTATCTCAAGAAGACTCATTATTTTAATATTTACAAGTAAAAATGAAAAGAAGAAGAAAAGAAATTCTAAATATTGAAAACTTCTTAAAATTGTTGGATTTCTATAATGTTGGGAACTACTTAATCAGTTAATACTTTAAGAAATGAATAACTATTCATTTTTTTATTAATTTTTAGCATCACACATGTTGGCACACTTTGTTCTGTTTGGCATATTGCTCATTTAGTAATTATCATCCATATCTTTTTCTATTATGATTTTACAATGTATTTGTGGTAGTATTTCAAATAAAAATATATTTTCAACCATTGTTCTGTATCTTTTATGTTTTAATATTTTCTCTGATATTATTACACCCGAGGGATTGCTGAATAGAACAAATGCAAGCATATTATATGTTCAACAGAATAAAACTTAAACTAAAATTTGGCTACATTTAACATTAATATTATAGAAAAGGAATTATCTTATTTAGTATCCATATTTTTCTCTTCTAAAATTTTGGTATTTTAAGATTTATAATCAAGAAATTATACCATGTAATTTAATATTTATAATCTAGATATCTTCATTAGTGATTTAGGATAGTATGGACTATGGAGTTGATACTAGTGATTTATAATAGCATGGAGCTAATAACTGGTCCGCAACTTAGTAAATTAAAATATACAAAAGCAACTAATTTTAAAGTAGTTATGTCTCAGTGTATGTATAAAAAGTGACCTAAAGGTATGTTATGAGTACTTACAGGCAAATTTTGCATTGGGGTCAATGTGAAAAGTTTTGATAAAAACTACTCTTTGGAAGGCAAAGTTGAAGAAAGTGAACGAATTTTGCCACCAATAATTTGCTATAATACTTTGATCTAGCTTTTTCCCACACAATGACCTTTCTTTTAGTTCACTTGGTTATCAAAATGTTTGTTATTCGTGGTAAGCCTTTTGGGAATACAACATAGAGAATGCTTTGTGTTACACTGTTTTGTGTTGAAATTGAACATTTTTATTAGAGAAATAAGAGTATTATAAATCAAATTTCTAATAGTTTGGTTAAAGAAACTTTCAATCTTGTCAAGAATCAAATTATGTTACCGTTGTTTGAAATACCTTATTCCTAATTTGTTTCTTCACCGAGTTCATTGGATTTGTTTGATCTAGTGACACATATCCAACTGCACATAGTGAGATACTGCTACATTATTGTTGTTAGTTCATTAGTTAAATTTTATTAGAAGTTTAATTATTTATGGCTTAAGATAATATGCATTGTCATTAACAAAATAACACTTCAAGATTCACTGTTTAAGGAAAGTTTTGTTACGTTATCAATTGATTATTTTGTCTACATGATCAAATTTTGTTTATCATATTTTTCATTGCACAATTTCAAATACATTGGCTAAATAATATAGAATGACAAATTTTTTCTTTCTTTAATGCTTTTGTTGCAGTAAGTTGTCAGAAATAGACTAATGACTCACTTCAGTTGGCTAGAGATTAACCAGTATTATTAGTTAATGCAAGTAGAAATACTTGAGCTGATGAGGCAACTTCGTTGAATTCTTCTGTTACTAGTGCATTTATTGGAGTTAGTTTTAGCTATTGTAATGGTTGCACCACCATTTGCTCAGAGGAAGCCATAAAAACTCAGTTAAACGTATAAAAAGGTTTGTTTTTGGTTGATGGCGTGTTTGTGAATTCCTTCTTGTAGATGGAAATGGGTCCTGTGAGATCATTGAGTGAGGGTGGAGTGTGATTCATGGTTGGATAGACAGAAACCTTGTTCTGTTTTGTTTGTTTGCTTTGGGAGTGGTGGGACATTGTCACAGGAACAAATGAATGAATTGGCTTGTGCGTTGGAATTGAGTGGTCATAAGTTCTTGTGGGTTGTGAGGCCGCCCAGTAATGAGGCTAATGCTGCATATCTTGGTGCGAAATATCATGTTGATCCATTGAAGTTTTTGCCATGTGGGTTCTTGGAGAGAACCAAAGAGCAAGGTTTGGTTGTTCCTTTGTGGGTAGCTCAGATTCAAGTCCTTAGTCACAGTACGGTTGGGGGGTTTTTGAGTCACTGTGGATGGAATTCGACCCTCGAGAGTGTGCTGCAGGGTGTGCCACTGATCACATGGCCTCTATTTGCGGAGCAGAGAATGAATGCCATCGCGATAAGTGAAGGCCAAGGCCTAGATTTAATGAAAATGGCTTGGTGGAAAGGCTGGAAATTGCTGAAGTGATAAAGCGTCTAATGGAAGGGGAAGAAAGCAGGGAAGTGCAGAAAAGAATGAAGGAATTGCAAGAAGCTGCTACTAATGCACTGAAAGAAGATGGATCTTCTACAAAGGCTCTTTTTCAGGTAATACGCAAGTGGAAAAATTAGGCATAGGAAAAACAAGCTTCATGGAATGCTTTGGTCAGGATCTTTGCTTTATTACCGTTCATATGTATAATTTTTTTCTGATTCTGCTTTGTAATGACTGCCAATCCTTCGGTGGACCCTTGCCACCAGTGTGTACAATGTGTGATTTTCTGATCTACAATGATGTCATCATGATAATATGCACCTTTAAGCTCACAATTTTGCATGCTTATATGACATTGTATTCGATAGTTGACTGGAGCACAGTTATTGAATTCTCTCAATGACCCTGCGTACTGCATATCAAACACACTGTATCTCATACAGTGCATCACATTCTCTTTAAAGATAGTCTCTTGTAATCATAATGTAATAAGTGACGAAAAGGATAATTACACGAACCACGTACCCTTAGTTGTTCCACGAATTTACTAAATATGGACTATAGCCATCATTATCTTCAACATGTACAGTTGTATACTTTTGTTTTGAGGACTAATTTTATTGTTTTCCAATGTAATTATTTTTCTGATGTATACTTTTGTTTAGACAGTATACAGCTAGTATAGTGCTTATGTTTCTGGTCATCTTAGACGGTTAGACTTAGGTCAATCGCTGATGATTTCTTTTGTTTATGGATTCATAAATACCATTTTGACTAGGCTTCGAGCATGTGTAGTGAATTTCCTTTTCTTCTATAATGTCAGATGCCTTTTGCTTAGGAATGAGTTGTATTTTAAGGGATATATACCTTAGCATAAAATTGAGACTGGAGAGATAAACTTCCTAATTCTGTTCAGTTTTTCTCCCATCACAGACTTCAACACCAATTCAACGATGCTCAATAATGATTAATGAACTTCAACTTCAACTATGCTTATGACAACTAACCGCAGCTTTCTCATATGTTATTTTTCAGCTCCTTCTTCCCCTCTTTTCCCCTGTTGTTTTATGTAGCTGTACAGTTTATCTGCTATTGTTGGAAAATTCAAACTTATTTTTGGATTTGTCAAGCATTATCTGTGCAGGGAAATAATCCTAGTGACTCTTATCACCTTTTATGTATTTAATGGATAAGATAATACCTAAGGATATCTTTACTTAGATAAACTGCAAATGATTGACATTTCAACATGTTTGAAGGCTTGTGGCAAAATGGTATATAGCAGTAGTCTTGATGACTTCAAAATTTAAAATGGTTCTCTATAGCAATTTCCATTAACATTTTTTGATGAGGAAAGGATGACACAATTTCATGATCAGAAATTGTAGCCTGTAGGAGAACAAATTTCATGTCTATTAGTTCCATTGAATGACCCAATGGCAAAACATTTGTGAAGTGACAGTGTAGCAGATTCTCCAAACTAAGAATTGTATATAAATAGAATTATTAAGTGGCGTAAGTTCCAATAATTAGGCAAACATTTGTCACCTCTGATTGTGCCATACTAATTATTTCCACTGTAGCTTCTTTTGAAGCATTTCTAATTTCACTGATGACCAAAAATTGACACTGAAATACAAAACAAACTCTTGCAGCATGTTTTCTCCTTTGTAGGTTCCATACAACAAGGAAGCCCTTATCAAATATAAATAGCCTTTTCTTCCAGAATTAACATGTAACAGTTCCACTTTGCCTGATGTAAATTTTCAAGATCTAATAGTGGTATGATTTTGGGATATTTGGGTTTGCATACTCCCAAAAGATGTTCTTATTAACTCTTGTTGGTATGTAGGCTCCATTTATGATGTATTGTTGTAGTGGAAAGATCATTGTATTCAAAACTTTCATGACCACCAGTCAATGCTTAGGAAGCCTTAATATAAGAACAAATTATACTAAGAAAGACAATATTTTAGCTTGTATACAATATTACTCTTTTAATTTACTTGCCCAATCCAAATATACCTTGAGTTGGAGAACCCTTTTCTGAAAATTCACTAATGGCTATTTTTTTTTTCTCTTTTTGTTCTTTTGTTATTTTAGTATAAGATGTGATGAATAAGTTAAAAAAAAATGTATTTTTAATAAATATGAATTTTCTCTTGTAGAGGTTCGGTCTGTTTTGTTGATGTAATTTTTGTACATTATCTAATTCATATACACAATTTAAGATAAGTAATTGCTATCACCTTTTTTTCTTAACACACTTTCAGTTCTTTATAATTGCTTTTAGATCATCTAATCTTATGAATAATATTATAGATGATAACTTATACCCAAAATATTTAACAAACTCTTAAATACAGTATAAATCCATCTAAAAATAATTTTCATTCATCAAAATGTATGAAGACCATCAATCTTTAAGGAACTCATTTGCTTCAACAAAGATGATATTGTATAATAATTTTTACTTGTTTTCAGTTTCACCAAGAAAAAATATAGCAGTGATAAAACACATTGGACCTAAATTTACCTTAATTTATTACTTTCCCTTAACTCAATTTCAACTAATTTCTTTCAGCTACTTTCATTCATGATTAAAGTATTCGTCCATTTCATTTTTATTTTTTTTGTTTACCTAAATTCAATCTTTCTCTCGCTACAGAGTTTTAGCATCTGACACATTTGTTTTAAAATTTTAATCTGAATGATCAGTCTTAAATTGACTTTTACTTAGTTTGCTTTCAGATAATTTTCTTACACCAGAACATGTCATCAAAATAAATGCTTATTTAAGGATTTTAGCCTGAATTAATAAATGGGTATATATATTAGTAAATAGAGGTATATTTGTCTTTACCTAATTTTTATTAAGAAAATGAAGAATATTTACACTATATTATTTCAAAAATGGGCAAGGGTAAAAATAAGTATTTTCTTTTCTCCTTATAAATATTAGAATTAAAAGAAATAGAGCCCAACTTCACCATTACGTTGTTAAGTGCTAGAAATTCATATTATATCATTAATTTAGCACAGTTTTTGGTTGAAATGTAAATAATTTTGGGTATATCTAACTCTCAATTGTATGAATTAATCTAATTGAAGAAGTCACAAAAGTAGTAGTGTTTTCCTTTAAAATATCTCTCTTTTGTACAGAATTTGGTGAAGTCTGAAATTTAGGGCTACAGCCCCAAAGCCACAGCTACAGCCATGAAATTGTGCAACAAAAAGAGGATTTCAGAGAGCTACAACTAAAGCCATGAATCTGCAGCTACAGCCATGAGAGAATTAATGCAAGCCAAAGCTACAGCTACAGCGGTGAATCCATAGCTATAGCCTTGGAGTTAAAATCTGTTCGAATTCTCTTTATTTTGAAGACCCATAAAAGAAAAACGGCTGGAAAGAGAAAAAAAGGAGAAAACGTAGGGAGGATCGCTTCAGAACAAGAATCACGTCTTCACTTTTTCTCATTGTAATTTTTTTCTGCATCTTGATATGGCCCTCACTATGAGTGGCTAATTTCTTTAGGATTGGATTCAATATAACTCCTAACTCAATTACTTCATGAGTTTATATGATTTTCAGTTTATTTACTTGAATGTGATTCTATTCTTAATGCTTAATTCGCCTTGATCACCCGGTTTATGATCTTTAGCTTTTGAATTCTGTTGGGAAACGCTTTTGAAAACCCGAACTGAATCACACACCTAATAATCACTTGTACTAGGAATAGACTTAGAGTTGTTAGCCATATATGTTCAAGTTGTGTTCTTAATGCAAGGTATTAATCTTAAAACATACGTAAAACTATAACAAATAAATAAAATAAAGGATACTTCGTTGCTTTGCCTCCTTGAAAACAAGAGTTAAAGTTCTTATTTGTCAGACCTAAATTCTAGATCTTAAAAATAAAAATTATTAAATAGTTCTTAATTTAATCAGACATTATAAGTCCTTTTATTAAAATATTCTTCTTTAAAAATTGCAGGTACATCTCAACTTGTTAATAGACAATGTAAGCAATTATGTTAAGTTATTTTTTGGTCTTTTAATGGAGACACTAACCTGTCTCACGGGGGAAAAAAATTAGTGAATTTAGCATAATTTTTCAATGACCAACTTAGGTATTACTCAAAAAATAGAGAGTGAGAGATAAGGAAACCTCTTTCTTTTTCTCTCATATGGCATGTTTAATGTTAAGATTCTTGATTCTGTTCGTTGTTACTTCTTACAAGCAATTAAAAATGAAAAAAAGAAAAAGTAAAGACGCAAAGCGAAAGTAAAAATCAAGAATAAGAACAATTAACTATAATTAGAAAAAGCATAACGCACTGAAAATAAACTATCATGTGATTCGGGAGGAAGAAATCTTTAATTTGCATCAGCATTCATGAACTTAGTTGTTACATGTATTGCTTATAAATCTCATAAGCAATGGGTAGTTCTTTGTTCTAATTTGGGAGAGAGTTCGACAATTTACCTAAGAGATAAAAAATTGCTTGTAATGTTTTCTGGATCACAGGTATGTCTTATATACTTACCACTATAATTTATTTATATATTTTTTGACTTACTTGTGTTACGATTTAAACAATACATTTAAACCCTAGAAAGCACATGAAACCCAACACCAATTAACAGAACCAAACACATCACGCATCATATAGACTTCATTCCCATAAGCATTTAAAATTACAACTCAATTTTTTTAATAAATTTTACTTTACCTCTTGTCATGCTACCGTTTAATTAAGTACAATGTGGCACTAATGAAATTGCATAAGAGATATGTATGGCTTGCGATGTGTTTTCTCTGTTCATGTTTTGTTTTTAATTATAATTATAAAATGTTCTTTTATTTTCACTTTACTTCATGTTTTTAAATATTTGTATTAAAAAAGTGAGAATTTTTTTTCTTATTTTCTATACAATTTTTTAAAATCTAAACATAAAATAAAAATAAAGTAACCTTTTTTATAATCAAAAGTACAAAAGCATATTCTCTTATCAAAACAAACCTCAATTTTTCTCTACGTAAGTTGAGTTTAAATAAACTTTTCAATAAATACTTATAAAAGAAAAAAATTAATAAAATAAATCAAGTTTTTTCTATAAGTTAAAATTAACTTGTGTTTCTATACCTTTTTTAGAAACTCTTTTATTTAATTTATCTAAAATTTAAAATGTATAAGTTGCTTTTAAAATATGAAATTTTTTTTTCATTTTTTACATTGATTTCTTTCCTTCTGCAAACTTATCTAAAAATTTATCTAAATTAGATACTGTCGATGGGATGATTCATATATATATATATATATATATATATATATATATATATATATATATATATATATCATTATCTCAGCGATAATAATTTTTGCACTAGTGTTCATAGTCGCACTTATGTAGCACATTATTTTACTGCTTTAACTATGCTTCTATTAGATTATGAGAATATTTTATCATTCTCGTAATTTTTTAATTTATATATATATATATAATAGAAGCTTTTACCCCCTAAATTACTTTGTTGAAGAAGTAACATATATATGAAAATAAACGCTAGTTCTTATTTATGTGGGTATACACTATGATCGCTAACAACTAGACTAGTTTTGAAAAGAGAAATTAATTAAACTTAACTGATCAGTGTGTTGTAAACAGACAATGAACGAGATTGAAATTACGGAAACAAAGAAAGAGGAAGAAATCGCATTATTTGATGAGAAAATGAAAGAAGCCCAAAAAGCTGTCATGGCTAATAGGTGGAAAGACTTCAATAAAATAATAAAGAAAGACAACATAAACATACTTGAGTGGTTTGACCTATTTGGGAACACTGCGATTCATATTGCAACTCGCTCTAACGATCCACAACTTCTCGAAGAATTAATAGAAATGTTACCCGAAGGACATAGGTGGCAAGCTCTTTGCATGAAGAATCGTGAAGGAAACACTCTTCTGCATGAGATTGTCTTTTGCAAAGAAGTACAAATGGCAAATGTTGTGTTTCATTGTGAGAAGAATTTACAACCACAAACAGGGATCAAATGCCCACTCATAGATTTAACAAATAACAAAGGTGAAACCCCTTTGTTCAGAGCTGCAAAGTATGGTAAGCTAAAGATGCTTAAGCATATGGTTGACCATATGATAAAAAATAATGTGCAAGACATTCGTAAACATTTACATAGAAATCCCAGTGTTTCAGCTCTCCATGTTAGCGTTATTGGGCAATATTTAGGTATCTCTCTCTCTCTCTATATATATATATATATATTTTTTTTTTTTCTTCTGATTATGGATTATGGTGACTACAATGTTGTTCTGTTGTATTTTTATTTTTTTAACGAAAACCGTTGCACAATGTAGTAATGCGGTAGGCTACACCAAGTAATATGCTATCTGTAACTGGTAGTAATAATACAATGTTTGTATTAATTAAGATGGATAGATAGAATAGTTAATTACTTTTTTTTGTTTTTTATTTTACTCTTCAGAATTGATTAATTGTATCCTTTTGGTGCAGATGTTGCACTTTGGTTAGTGAGAATGGACAAAACACTTGCTAATGAAAAGTATAACAATGAATTTACATCTCTTCAACTTCTTTCCAAAATGCCACATGTTTTTCGAAGCCACTCTCCCATGGGACCAGTGAAGAGCCTCATATATTTTTGTATTCTCTCTTATCTTTTTTGAATTTATTACTATTATTATTATTATTATTAATACATACAGAATCGCACTGTATGTATCATTAATTTGTTACCGCTCCCTCACTCTTTTGGCTTATAATTTGGTGTAACAGTGCTTCCAGTCGAAAGACATGAAATTGAAGAAGATAAAAGTTTTGAGTTGTTCAAACGTACGAGAGATTTAGAAAGTGGTAAAATGGATGACAGGAAACTCTCCTATTCAGGTATATAAAGTATTTATACATAGAGAATAATATTTTCGTATTAGTATAAATCTAAAAATTTTTAGATTCAATTTAAATATTTTTTTTAATTTACATTTAACAATTATTAAAGTAATAAATTATATTTTATTAAATGTAAGTTAAATAAAAGGCTCAAATAGTTTAAGAATTATTAAATTTATACTAGTTTGAAAAAATCTGTCTTTTAATATATATATATATATATCTAATCAAGTGGAAAAAACAATTCACAAATTGCAGTTTTTTCAAAGATCAACTATGCAGTTTGGAAATGGTTTGCAAAAGGTGCGAAGTACAGATAAGTGTCCTTAGCTTTGGATCATTTCATGTTTTATTTTTCTAGCTAGCTTGCCAATATCTAGCTAACATTGACATTATTTAATACCTTTCATTAAAAAATCATTTGCAACCATTAATTAATTTCTTTATGATTAATCTTATGCTTGGCCAACACTACAGAGTTTGAAGGGATTAATCATATGTGGCAACAAAAGAAGCAGCATAAGCTTGCGGAGTGTCTAGCGGATATTTTAGTGAAATATGATTTATCATGGCAGGAATCTTATAATAACATTAAAAAGACATTGATTGCAATGCCATCACTTCCCTTCAATGTGGCCAAAAGAAGAAAGCAAATTGAATCCAAGAGGCTAGAGAAGCTCGAGAGCATTGAAGAATGCCTCAAATATAGCTACACACCACTACTCATAGCAGCTAGCACTGGAATTGTAGAAATTGTTGAAAAAATTCTTGATGTGCATCCTGAGGCTATTTCTCATGTTAGCAAGGATGAGCAAAATATACTGCACATGGTCATAAAGCACCGCCAAAGGGAAATCTTTCGAATCATAAAGAGAAAAAAAGCACTTGAATCATTGGTTCCTCGCATCACAAGGAAGAATCGTACTATCTTACATCAAGTTGCAAGGATGGATTACTACAAAGAAGGCCACTTAGCAGGAGTGGCATTCCAACTCCAAGATGAATTGCGTTGGTATGAGGTAATTAGCTCTGCCTAACCTTTATAAAATGACAATATATTATCTTGGGTTTTTTTTTTTTTATATAAGATACATTTTATTAAATTACACAAATAAATAAAAATACCACCACTTTTCTTCTTTATATGAAATAGATATATGTCTATTTATCATGATCAATAAAATGTAACTATATGTAATAAATTTATACTCTATTCTTAATATTGAATGGTCAAATTGGTATCCTATATTTAAACGAATGAATGATTAGTTGACAGGGGTAAAGGGCACAAAGTACAAAAGAAATATTGATAGTTGTTCTTTACAAATATGTAGAGAGGTAGTAATCAAAATTTATTTATTTTTATTATAACATGACAATTTATCCTCATTTATTGTCATTAAACCTAATCATCCCATTATCAATATTTATCTTTGTTAGTTTTAATTAAAGTTTTTAACTACAAATAAGAATAAATATTCATTATAGATTTTGAAATTGTAGGACGTCCTTAATGTTTTAAAAATTTAGTTGATTTTTATTTCATTTTCATTGTCGTTTTACATACATAAAAATGATTGACTAAAATGAATGTCATTTTATTAAGTCAGATATTAAAATGAGATCACTGTGAAGTCCGAAAATAAAATTATTAGCACTTCCAATTTGAGATGATAGAGTGGATATTTGTTCTAAAAATATCATTTTTAAAAAGAACAACTAAAACCTTTTAAAAGATGCCTTATTATAAGGATAAGAGGAAGTATTTTCATGCATTAATTTTGTTAACACCCACTAACTCCAATACAATATGAAAAACTCGATTAAATATGGTTTTTAATCCCTCTAGAAAATAATAGTTTTGTTGATGTCCAGAGAGTGAGAAGAATAGTTCCACAGCATTATTATTTGCATTGCGACAATGATGGTCAAACAGCAGGAGATGTTTTGGATATTGAGCATGATGAAATGCTTAATGATGCAAAAAAATGGCTGAAGGAAACAGCTCAATCATGTTCCACAGTGGCTGTTCTAGTTGCCACAGTGGTGTTTGCTGCAGCCTACACTATTCCAGGAGGAAGTGAAGGAGGTACCCCTGTGTTTCTTAATTCTCCAATTTTTCTCATTTTCACTATAATGGATGTTGTGGGTCTTGCTACCTCGCTAGCTTCAGTGGTAATGTTTCTTTCCATCCTCAGTTCCCCATGTGAGCTTTGGGATTTTCACAAGTCTCTCCCACGAAAATTGAATTTGGGATTTACTTTGTTGTTCATCTCTTTGATAACAACAATGCTAGCATTTAGTGCAACCATTTTGCTGACTATTCGATTGGAATGGAAGAAATGGACATCAACTTTGATATATAGTGCTGCTTTCTTTCCAGTCACTGTGTTTGCCATAATTCAGTTTCCTCTGTATATTATGACTAAAGACATGGTCAAGCAGGTTGGCAAGCTACTTAAGAAGGTCCTTCCAAGTAGATTGATTAAAATGTTCCATAGAGGAAAAAAATAATTAGATATGCATCAATTGATGGGCTTTTATTTTCATAATGAGTTTGTACTTTCAGGATCTATTTTTAAGGATGCATGTATGAATGTGTAATGGAGAAATTATTTAGCTTCGTTTGGACTTCGATGATGGATTTGGATTATGTATTTCAATTGAATAGTTTTAGTTCTACTTATAAATTTTCAATGTTTTGGAAACATACAAGTTAAAAATAAATGAGTTTACTCAATAAATTTTTTCTATTAAATGAGTCAACTAGCTAATTTAAACAGCAAGCTTAAGTGGCAAATATGAGTTAATCTAGATTGTCAAACTTTTAGCTACTATATACTGCATTAGAACAGAAAACATGACAACATAAAGAGCTAAATCTTATTTTCCTTAATTTATGTGGGCGCGTGGTACAAGTGTTGCTAAATTTTTCCACAACTACATAAATTGAATTTTGTTATGGATGTCTAGGTAAAAAATCAGTGAAGTAGCTGAATAATCAATTAACTGCCAACATGATTCAACATTGATAGTGATCTAACTATAGAAGGAAAGGATTAGCCCCTCAACTGTGGATTTCCAAGCTACTCTCCAAAGAGTGTTTATATTTTATAGTGTGAAGTCTAATTGAATCTGCTGATAAAAGAGAAGGGAAATCAAGGTCTAAAAGCTATAAGAAAAACAATATAAAAAAAGGTAGCCAAAGGGAAGGTTCTTACTCCATAAGTCAAGTGGCAGTGAAATAGGTAAATTAAACAATCGTAGACGTGTAATTTTATTGATAACATTTGCTTATATTTTGAAAAGTACGTTTTACTTTAACCTAAGTCGTTAATGATATAAAATTTTGTTAACTTGATATATTCTTAATTCATCGGTTGAATTGATAAAATTTAATGCAAAACAAAAGTTATTAAGCAGAATAAATTATTCAAAACATAGTCCTGAATTATTAAGCAATTGGCTGATCAATTATTAAAAGAAAAGAAAGACAAGTGCTATCAACAGAAAGACATCTACTTTACAACTAGTTTTGCTCCACATTGTAACTAGTTAAGAACTTGGCTCCGATAGCACAATTCTAGCAGCCTTGCACAGGGGACTTTTGGCATAACATCCCCAAGATCCTCCGTTTTGCTTAACAAATCTTTGCATTTGACCCAAGTTAATATTAAAAAAAATGAAGCAAGAAAATTTGCTTTGTAACACGCAGGGTGAAAGTTAGTCAGTGTTCAAAGGTTTTTGCACTTCATTCTGAAGTTGTCTGACATTGTTAACAACATGTTCAACTTTTCTTGATAAACATTCTGTTTGTTCCTCAACAGTTTCCATAAGGGAAAGTAGCAGCCTGCGATATTGTTGACATAGCCGATCTCGTTGCTCAAGTTCCTTCGTGAGTTGTAGTATCTTCCTATCCTTTGATTCCTGGAAGTTAAGTGAAACAATTTGTTGCTAGGATTTAAGAAATGTGAATTCAAATTGCAGGAAAAGATGGATAGATGTTAATACAACTGTTACTCGGAAAGTATTGGAAGGGTTCCCTGTGCGTTTCAAATGTGTAAAGAAAATAGAGGTGAAGTTAATTTCTATGCACAAAGCTTACACTCAATGCAAATGATTTTTTTTGAGTAAGGAACTATATTTCCATTATGACTCAGACCTAAACTTCTGATAAGGAAATGCTCACCACTATCGTCAATTTCTTAATGTGCCTCAAGTGACTGCTGAGGAAATCCTTTAGTGACATATTTAAAATGTATAGCCTCAAATCATGTTTGGACATGATAAAAATATAGGAGCCAAAAGAAAGGACCAAATCTAATAAAGTGGGAAGGATAAAAAATAATTGTAACAGTCCCCAAAGGGTGCCAGAAAATGACTAGAAGGCTCAATACAGACTGGTAGCCTATAGTACTCCTAACCATTAATTAGAATATGAAATTGAGTCTCCCTAAAATAAAAAAAGTCTTAAAAACAAAAATAATAAGCAGCTAAAATGAGGAATTTTTACGTTCTATACTTGTACTAAATCTTGCAGTATTCCTAATGCTACCAAAATAAAATTAAATAGGAATGAATGAGCAAACTTTGATGCTGTTCAATCTAGATATGTGGATACTGAAACAAAAATAGCAATCTTTACAATATAGGAATCAGTAAATAACTGCATTTCCACACCTATAATCAGTCACATGCATGACATCAAGCAACATGCTCAACTTTCTGCTGGTCAAATATAACCCAAATATCAGGTACTGCCTTAAAAGATGAAAAAGAACTAAAAGCTAAAAACATCATCAAATCGGTGATCTTTAAGCATCATAAATAGAGCATCTAGTCGACATATGATGACAAACTAAAAGATTCCAAATTTGACAACATGACATGGTAATGAAGACTGATCGCAATAATCTTTATTAAATAAAGACTATCACTTTAAAAGGTAAAGGTGTGTAAACAGGAATAATATACTGACATTTATGGTCATGATTTGCACTAGATTAAAATAAAACATGAAACTCAACCATACAGGATTAGCTATTCAATATTAGGAACTCAGTAAGATAAAACTCACCATCAATCTATTATATGCAGGTAAACCAGAAGCATTTAGCGGATGATTATGTTCCTTTACAAATTTAGTAATCACCCACTTCTCACATTTATTAAATTTAACCAACATCATAGCCTCACAGCCTTCTCTTATGCTAGTTCGTGGCTTATGAACAGGCTTGATTCCATTTCTACCTCGCACGTGAAAACCCTGCTTATTGCACGAAAAACGGCGAGAAATGATTCGGTTGTCAAGTTCAGAACGATGACAACGATCAAGGCGCACAATGAATCCTTCCCGTCTTGCATATTCATCATAAAAGTGCTTGGCAGCCTCTTCAGACACAAACTCCATACCAACACTCGGTTCCTCGATCGAATTGACTTCACATCCAGCTGATATTTTCTCAGCAGAATTTTTAACAGTTTCTGCTACAGCTTCCAAATCCACTAATCAGACAACAGTAAACCAATCATCATTGAATAAAACTATTCCATCTGAATTTGTAGTTTCTAAATACTATCTTCAAATTTCAATACTATGTTGAATTTGTAGTTTCACTGGAGAATAACAACTGAATAACAATTTTCAATATGTAACCCAAAACAAAAATGACCTAATTTAAACAATACAAATGCAAAAACGGAAGGCATTGAATCCCAAGATTTCAAATTCTCAATAAATTTTCCTAGGAAAATTCAACACTACTTGAGCTCTAGCGAATAAAAAACTAAAAAGGGGAAAATAAGAGTTGAGTGAATTCCCCACATACATGCATTTTCCTGGAAAACATTTTTCTTTGAAATTATAAATAGAAAATTATAATAAAAAATTGTTATTTTTTAAGGGTAGTGACTGAATTGAGAGAAGTGTAAACTTACTTGGAAGGAAATATAGGAAGAGGGGTGTGAAAATAGGGCTAAATTAAAGTTATTGAATAGAAGTTAGAACGTGGGAAAGTAGAATAATGGAAGGTGTGCTCAACTCAAGAAGAAAGTGACACGGCACTTTTATTTTGTTTTGGTCCATAAAAATATCAAGGCACAAACATACCATGCATGGGTCAGGGGAGTGTTGGGCCTTGAAAAAAGTAACTGAAAAAAAAATTAAATTTTAAAATAAATTGAAAAAATAAAACTCGTGATTATTATTTTTTACAATTAAAATTTAAAAGTAATTGAAAAAGTTTAACATGTTTTAGAAATTTAATTCCAGAAAGTTGAATAATAAATGACTTTTTTTTAAATTAAATTTTAAAGTAAATCTCTTTTCTAAAATTAAACTCCCACAATTAAAATTAAGGAAAAAAAGAGTATCCTGTAAAAAGAAATTTCCTTCATTCAAAATTGTTGTTTGTACTACCTATTATCATTGTGCAACTTTATTTAAAAAACAAAATTCCGTCATTCAAATTTCTTTTAAAAAATTATATGTTAAATTAAAATAATTTACAATTTACTTCATTAAATTAATTTTTTTAAAATAATTAATATATATATATATGAAATTAAATTTTTAAAAAGAGTTTACGAATTAATTTTGAAACTTAATTTTGGGAATATAATAAACATATTTTTTTTATAGAAAGGTAATGTAACTAAAAATGAAGTATGAAAAACTATTTTCCCTTTCAATTAAGGTACACGGCCTAATTTTAAATTATCCAATATATGAACATATAAGAAAAATTTTACCAAAATAATTTTTTAAAATACTCATTTTAATATGATTTTTTTTATTTTTATTTAGAATTTATATGAGATCGACTTAAAAAGTTAGTATTTTTATTATCTAACTTAAAGGTTAATCTCAATTTTATTTTTTAATTTTATTTTTATTTATTTTAGTCCTTTAATTTTTAAAAATATTTTAAATAGGTTATATTTTGTTAAAAATATTAACTTTATTTACATTTTTTTATCTTTTTCTTCCACGTGTAATATTTGTATACTATTCATTGTTTTCTTCTTTAAATCTTCATATGTTCATCGTCTTTTTCTTCATGTATTTGGTATCAACTTTCTCCTCCATCTCTTCTTCATCTTTTTCTTCCAATTGACTCATTTTCCAAACATGCACATTCAACACCACCAACATTGTCACCGCATGGTTGCTTCAACGTTGTACTCCTCATCTACCTTTGCCACCCTATTACATTGATCGAGAATTCTTTTATGGATCAATAGTAGCACCTTTTGCATTGACAAGAATGATCACATTCTCCTCTTAGAGTCATAGCGGCAACTTAAAGGTGACAGCTACCACCTCCATTACCTCTACTATGTAAAGTTTTAAATAGGAAGAAGAAAGAAGGAGAAAAATAAAGAATAGAGGTTGAAAAGAAAGATAAAAAGGAAGAAGAAGTTGGAAAGAAAGTTGAAATCAGAGATATGATGAACAATGTATAGAGATATGAGAAAGAATACAATAAATAGTGCATAAACAACACATGGGGCAAAAAAGACAAATAAAAATAACAAAATTAAGGTTTTTAATAGAAAAAAAACTTTTGTGAAATATTTTTAAAAGTTAAAAGGATTAAAATGAATCAAAATAAAGTTGAAGGTCAAAATCAAAAGTAACCTTTAAGTTAAAGGATAAAAGCATTAATTTTACCTATAGTTTAATAGTATTTACATAAAATTAATGAGACTTGTATTATCAATTTTGTCTACCGAAAAATGTGATTAGTGTAGTAAAAGCAAAAGGTAAGACTTTATAGCCAATGACATTCATTCTTCGATGTTTGTTACCTTAAGGAAGTATCTCGAGTTGATTATTTAAACTTTTTTGATTCACAAAATATTTTTTATTTTTCACTTCTTGTTTATAAATAAATATAAAAATATTTCTTTATTTTATTTTATTGTACTATATCCACTATTTTGAAAAAATTGTATAAAAAATATGAAAATGCAAAAAGTCTTCAATCTTGTAAAGTTGTTTAAAATAATAACATAAAAATAAAATAATATTTTGAATTATTTATGAAGACAATTTTTTTTTTCTCAAATCAACTGTCATAGTCTAATATCCTTTCTCTCCTCCTTTCAAGGTATGGAATAGATATTTGTAATCTCCAACTTATGAATGAAAGAGGAAAAAAGAGTTGCAAGTAAAACTTTATAAAAATTAAGTTAATTGATGTTGGCTCTTAAATTGAGAACTATTGCCTAAAAGCTTGTCTTAATTCATATATAATGACTTGTTCTTGATTCATGTATAGCGTATTCCTTTTGTCATATACTTTTAGGAACTTTCATGTAAACTTCCTTAAATAATTCTCTATTAAGGAACATGTTCTTGATCTCTATTTGGACGAAATTCTATTTGTTAATGGTAGCAATGTTGAGAAACTTAAGCAATAGTCAATTTTTTCATAGGAAAAAATGTATCTAAAAAATCTATCATAGATTGTTAAGTGTAGCCTTTGGCTACTAATCGAGCTTTGAAACAATCCACTGAGTCATCCTTATTGTATTTCACCTTGTATACCTATTTACAACCTTTGCAGTGTTTGCAATTTGGTAGGAGGACTAAATTCCATGTATTGCTCGATTCTAAAGCTTTAATCTCCTCACTCATAACGTTATGCCATTTAGGAATTTGCGTGACTTGACGGAAGAATTATGCTTCATAAGTATTTGAGACTTGAAGGATAAAGTTATTATAGGTAGGGTTTAATCTGTAGTAAGAACAATGATTATGTATTAAATATATTTCATTTACATTTTTTTCCTTTTTGCTTCTAATTTTGCAATATGCTTTGTTAGGTTAGTTGTTCTTTTTCTTACAAGTTGTTATTCCTTTATATATATATATATATATATATATATATATATATATATATATATATATATATATGCCAATTTTATGATTACATTTGTTTTGTATTCCATTCTACAAACAAAGGTACTTTGTGCTTTTTCGCTTACCTCATTTTGTCTATATTTTGCCATTTTGATTCAATGAAACATTATAAAATATTATTATGCAGAAATCAAGATAGTATCAAAGCTCTCAAAGGAGCTCTAGTCACTTGTCCCACCATTAAAATAATTTTTGATTTTATATTTTTCTTCCTTTTTGGCCACAAACCTTTCATAATGGAAAACCAAAACTACAGCTCTAACCTTGACTCCTTTAGTCCCTCTTACCTCCACCCAAATAAAAATCCACCATTGGCTTTGACATCTCCTCTAGACAAGAAAAAAAAAAACCTACCATCATAGGTTCGAAGCATGAAATTGTCCTTCATTTCAAAGAACAAAATGAAATTTGTTGATGGTACACACAACCAACCAAGTCTACTGGATCTATTCTATGGAGCATGAGAGAGATATAATACTATGGTTCAAGGATGGTTACATAACTCTATGATAGAACCAATCATATAATTCATTTTATGGATTAACCAAACAGATAATGTATGGAAAGATTTATACGATAGATTTTCACTAGGAAATGTGTGCATCTTTGATCTACAAGAGGATTTCTATAAACTCCACCAAGGTGGGCTTAATATAATATACTACTTTACCAAACCTAGGACTATTTAGGATGAAATTAAAAATTTCAGACATCTTACTTGATGCTCATGTACTTTGCTTATAGCTCTGGAGCAGTTAGTATCATTAAAAAATATAGGGATAAAGACTACATAATCCATTTTCTAAAAGGACTTAATAAGTAATACTCATATATGAAATCTCAAATTTTGATACTTAAACCCCTACCACCATTGATAAAGGTTTTTAACATGGTTGTGCAACAAGAACGCCAAATGAATGCAATTGCATTGTAAATTCCATTAATGATTCAAAATTGGCATGGAATGTGGTTGCAAATCAAGCTTAAAAGGAAAACTATGAAAGAGGAACCTTTACCTAAGGTTGAGAAACATTTGAAAGAGGAAGGGGTTAACAAAGCTCAAAATTTTGTACTCATTATGGTTTCAACAATCATATGATTGAAAAGTGCTATTTTAAAATAGAATTTTCTCCTTGTTCCAAAAGCTCAAAGAACAATCATAATAGCATAAGCTTAGTAGCATCTTTGATGGACGTGTTTATCGATCTTGGTCACAATAGTACAAATGAATCATTTACTCTTTAAGAAGTATAGAAGCTAGTTGTCACTTATCCAACAGAGTAACAAGTCGTCTTCTTTAAGTGTTCATACATCCAACATGGTTCAATCTTTAACTAGTAATTCTATTCTTCAAATTTCTCATATGATACCTTCAGGTAGCATTTTTTGTTAGTGGCTTCTTGACACTAGAGCCACTAACCATCTTACATTTAATCGTTCTTTTTTAAAAAGTATCAACTTATTAAACCTATATCTATTTTGCTACCAAATGGAAGTTTTGTTTTTGCTTCATTTATTGGAACTATTGTTCTTTCTCTTGCCTTGACATTGTATGATATTTTATATGTTCCTAAACTCAAAGTTAACCTTATATTAGTCACAATATTATTATTCAAAATAATTCTCTATAGTCTAACTTTCATTGACACAAATTGCATCATTACACAAAAACCTATCAAGAAAATGATTGATTTCGCTAAATTAAAAAATAAGTTATTTGTGGTAGAGCCTGAAGATAATCAACTTTAAAGGAATCAATCTGACATCTAACCTAGTTGCAGTAGTATAGGAACTAATAGTGATTCTAATTTCTTATGGCATAATGGATTTAGACATGTGGCTGATTCTTAATTTAAACTTTTGATATTATAACTTTCTTACATTAAGTATACATTGGATTTTATCATATAGTAAATCAATCATATTATTCAACTAACAAAAATCGGTAAGAATCAAGATATCATCTAAAGGGAGCAAGCTAAAGTGTATCAATTCTTAAGGAATAGATTAATTGAAAAAAAAAAATATATATATATATACAGATAAGTTGATTGATTAATTGCATGAAAATATTTAAGAACTATAATTTAAGAAAATAGTTGAAAGTATAATTGAAATCAAATTAGAGAAATTGAGATTGAATTTCATCTATCGTCCTCTTTGTAATCCTATGATTCAGTGACATATATAGTAAGCACTTCTATTGATATTGATGCAACCCACTAAAATCATATATTTCAATTCCTTAAAACACACTTCTAAGAATACCTCTTAAAGAATGATTCCTCAAACACTTAACAGTTTATGCAGCATTCAGATTAAGGCTAAGAAGTAATCAGTAATTTGAAATCTATTTGTAGAGTAACAAGTTACCAAGTAATTTCAATCAAATCAGAATCTAAGCATTACTTTCCAAATATAACTTAGATTCTAAGATCGAGAAGCCATTAGCCAAATAGTTTCAAGCAAGAAACACTATTGAAATTACCAAATCAATAGAAATGAAGAAGATGATCTATATAAATGAATTACAGAGACTACATTAAGTTTGAATATTTACATTCAATTCCACAAAATTTTTAGCTGCTCATTGCACCCATAACATCAACAAAAGAGGAAAAAAGACAATGATCCAAACTTGAAACCAAGTGTTACCCCTCTTCTCCTTCGTTCTTCAATGTCTTTATTCCTCTAAGTTTCATTCTAAGCCTCCTTACCCCTTCTAAAGTGTAAGAACCCCTAAAATATGAATATGAAAAAAGCTATTCTTACTACAACATCACTATTGCTATAGTGAGAGAGGTTCTTCATTTAGAGGAAATGTGTTCTCACTACAACGTCATCACTCTTGCTATAGCGAGAGAGGTTTGTCAAAAATGTCATTTTGTTTGTTTCCATATTCCAAGTTCCTGCTTGATTCTTCAAATTTTCTTCAACTTGTGGGATGTTTCTCCTTTGATTCAACCTACAAAATATATCAAAGGGAATAAGACATTTAAATTTCATTCCTCTTCCTATACAAATAAGTAAATGCAATGATTCCAAGTTTATGGAGATTTAAATTAAAAATTCAAACACTTAAACATAAAAGTGTTCAAAATATCACCCAAAAGTACTTAGTTTAGCCCTCAAGCAAAGTATTTGAGTGCAACAAAAAAAAAAATCATAAGAACCTTTGAAATCGTTTAAAAAATAATCACATTTCCTTGCTTTACAATGTTCATCATCTAGGATTTTCAAAAACTTCTAAACTAAAGAGCATTGTTCCTGATCAAAGATATTAGTTCAAAAATTCAAAGGAATTCTAAGTGTTAATGCACTTCATTCTCAAGAAAATAAGAAAACAACATCCATTAATCAAGAGAAAAGTCTCATATTATCACAAAGTAAGTGCTTCTCTCACTTTCTTACTAAATTCCTTATGTGTAACTTTGCTCTTCACTTCCCATCAAACTAATTACACACAAAAGGCAAGGATCATAAGGTCTTTCAAAAAAGTTGAAATGTGGTTAGGTTTCAAATGAATCATTATTTTTCTAGGACACTATGAAAGATAAAAATAAATTTAATCAAAGAATTTCAAGTATTTAAGAACCTTTCATGGAAGGCAATACTATAAAGTAACATAAAATCAGTATGTTAAAATGAGTCTATGATTTTTACCTCTATTGAAAGCTCGATTTTGGTTATATTTGTATCTATGATACAATCTAAAGGAATGATATCTTCTCCTGTGCCATCTCCTTTGTTTTCATTTTTACATAAAAATAATAAACAAATAAAAACTAAAATTAATGAAATATTGCACTGAATTATTTCCTTAGGGCAAAATTCATAAACAAGATACATGTTAGATAAGAATAGAAATCTTATAGATAGTTATCCTTTTACAGGCTAATGAAGTGTTACATCCACTATTAGATGTGTGTGGATAACTGTTCATGAATATATAATAATAATAACTTTAGAAAAAAAATATGTTGTAAAAAGGTAGGAGAAAAATATATGAAAAAAAATTAAAACTTAATTCTCAAAAAGGTATTAAAATGAGAAATTGTAATCACATTACAAATTGATAAATTTAAAATTTTAAAAGATTCAAACATGAAATGAAGAAACAATTCTTAAGGCAAATTGAGTAATTATTTTACATACCTGTCCATTGACTTTATTAAGAATGCTCTCTACTAAAAAAGCATCATCAACAAGTCCCTTAAAAAAGGATTCATTAGAAGTTACTTAAGAAGCAAAATTGTTATCCATTGGTGCCAAAGTTTGATGATATCCTTAATTATAAATTTGATGCTGAGGTTGTTGGGGCAGAAATAAATCCTCTATATCAATGTTTTCAATGTTATTGTCCATCGATATAGAGGAAGTTTGATTTGTGCTATTAACCTTATTAATAGTAGACACTACTCCTCTAACCAAACTACTATTATTTGGTATCAACATCTCTAAAGAAGTCACACTATCAATGTTTTTATCATTCACAGTGTCATCCCAATAGTCAAAAGTATTTGGAAAACTATTTCTTTCCATGGAGCAGCTATAGCATTGCAATTACTAAAACTTAAACTTAATGCTTGACACAATCTAAGTGTGTTGTTGAAACTATTACTAGCTAAAAATCCTGAAGGACTAAGTGGGGGGTTTTGAGATGGCCGATTATAAATATTTTGTCCTAAATTTGAACCACTTCTAAGTTGATATGAATGGCATAGTTCAATTGGATTTGTTGTGATACCAACATTATTGATTTTTCTTGATGAAACCCCTACATTATTAACATAAGAATCCATTTTGCTATGGCAGTAATGTCTAGAATCAACAACATTATTACTCAATAACTAAGATAACTTGAATCTTAAGTGAGCAATGTATGTGTTGTTGGATTCTAATTTAAAATTTCTTCTTCCACTCTGCTTTATAGTTTTTTCTATATCTTCTTGAATGTTTGCAACATCAATAATGGGTATGTTGAAGCCATCTTAGACAAAAGGATATCATTATTTTCATTTGCTTTGTTTACAACCATAACAAACAAATTTGTAACTCTCTTTAAGAAAAGTTGATATTTCTGCAAAGTTCATGGAATAATGCCATGATTACACAATGCAAAAAGCACACATTGGATAGTATCACTCAAGATGATAATAATAATAATAATAATAATAATAATAATAATAATAATAATAATAATTTGTTAAATTTATTTTCTTTGTATGTGTGTAGATTGTTAACATGGACTTGGCTTGTAGGAGTTTAAATATGTATAAAACTATAGTATTTGAGTACAAACTCAATTCATCTTACCCTTTTTCTATATTTCCTTCTCTTGTCCAATTAATTAAAAGAATATACAATTTATAAAAACTAAAAAAAATTACATTTGATTTTTTTCAATTAGAAAAACAGTAAAGAAAACATAAAAAAAGGAATAGGTAATTTTTACCTGTGACTAGCTACATACTTATAGATATTCTAAACTGTCAAGTAAAAACAATGGATATCCTCTTCTATCCAAAATTGAGATTATGATATTCTTGGCACAACTAACATACATGTAGCATGTTAACTTATTACTAGTTTAATTTTGGTGTATGTATTATATTTATGTAAGCTTGAATTTCAAATTTGATATCAAAATTACTAAAACTCAAGTATTTGATAATTTGTGTTATAGACACACGAAAGAATGTAATTTTTAGAGACAATTCAAGTCAAAACTAAAAAAAAAAAATCTTTGTTGAAACACATGCAGGGGTAAAACAATTCTCATACAAATAAACATTTAGAAAATAAACAAACCTGTAAATGACTTGCCACATTTTCCCTGGTTAACCTTTTAAAATTCATGATTTGGAGAATCTTTTTAGGAACTACATCTATTGTAGCAAAAAGTGACAACAAAGTAATTAATCAGTTTATAATAATTACATATAATGTACAAGAAATTTAGTTTCTAGGTAACAAAATAGTAAAGTGAGATATAATATAAAGCAAAAATTAACTAAACTTACTCTTTAAGCCAATAATATTTATAACGTCCACAAATTTGCTTTGAAGTTTACTTGTTTAAATAACTTTGGTCTTTTTTAGGGTAATAAATCCATTATTTTCCAAAGTATTTGTCAATTCTTTTTCCACATCACTATTTTGGTTAACCTATTTTTCTTTTAGTGCTAAAGATCCCAACTCTTTGTGATGCTTTCTCCCACAACTTAATTCTTTGATAATATCTCTCATTATTTTTGTATTAATTCGCTCCTTACCTTTTATTCCAAAAATTGCAAATTTTCAAAGACCTTTGAAGACCTCTAGTGTTGTTAGTTTTATGATATAATGCATTACACCATATACTAAATTTTTTTCTTGAATTTCCTCATTGTTGTCAAATTAAATCACTGAATTGGTAAAATATTGTTAATAAAAAATATATATGCTATTAATCTATATTTTAAACTCTTGTTTAACAAAATTGAAAAAAAACTCTAGGGTATCCCTTCATTTGTGTAAGAAACCGTTTGTCTCATGGTCAAGTACTAAAGTAAAGACCCTTTTCAACTTTTAAATATATAAAAAGTACAAGCTACTTCTGCTTGAACTAATATGAGTTAAAAAATTTATTTATATTTCAAGTTTTAATTTCAAGTACTAAACTATTGTCAAGTTTTAAGACGAAATGTCATGTGAGAAAGGTTTTCTACCATTGATTTGTGTTGTGAGTCTTCAATCCGAGGTAAAAGGGGACTCTACCCTATCTTTTGTGTCTTTAGTTTGTTTGTAATGTTAGGGATTGCAATGAGAGTGAGATAGAACGTAGGGGAATGATCGGATTATGATTGGATTGTAATGGAAACTTTGTGTGGAATGAAATGTGATTGATATTAAACATGATGTGTGATTAAATGATTAAAAATACGTGTGAATGACATGATGGGTGTGATTGTAGTTGTGTTTGAATATATTGGAAACTATGAATGGTTATAGCAATACACTGAGAGTGTGGAAGATAGGGGTGGTAGAAATACCTTGAGAAAAAAAAGGTGGTGGTAATATCAACAGTGAGCGTAGGTGCACCACAGGCCACACACTCTCTTCTTGAGTTGACCTCTAACTAACACCTTTGCTAAAGGGCTCCTGACCGCATACGTTGTATCCGTGAGGTGGGAGCTAACCGGTGACTATACATGGTGTGAAACTGAGTAAGACTATGAGGTTGAGGGTATCAGGAAACTGTAATCACAGTACCATTATGAGTATGGCTAACATGCAGTGAGTGCACATGAGTGTTGTATGTAGATTGTTTGATGGTGCAGTGAGCGTACCTGTATGTAAATTAGAGTGGAATGTTGAAAGTACTATTTTGTGTTTGTTTAATGCATGATTCGAATTATGTTAGTAGATGTATGAAACGTGTAAGGTGAGTCTTTGTACTTGTGTGTGATAGTGTAGAGTACTCACCCTTACATTTATTTTTCAAGTGACCAAGGTGATCAGCACCAAACTTAGAAAATTTTATTTTGAAAATTGTGATGTATTTAAATTAGCCCTCTAACATTTATTTTGATGCAAACTTGTAATCGTCCCTTATTTTGAAATACTTTAATAAGACGATGCATTGGGAGCTATTTGAATGAAACTTTTATTATTTTTATTTATTGCAAAATTAATTTATTTGGAAACATATTTTATCAACAAGATCATCCAGACATATATTCACAAACAAGAAACATACAATCACATGCGTATGAGTACAACACATTAAGTTCTCAATAATGGAATAAAACTCTCATTACATCAAATAGATCGTTTTGTGAAGAAGTTAATGAAAAATTTCGTCCAAAAGACTAAGGTATTCCTACATATTATAGAGAAGAGTACTCTTTGAGAAGAGAGAAAACAGAGAAAATAGAGATAAAATTAAAGAGTCGAGTTTCGAGAAACTTACTAATGATTAAGTGGAATGAAGATTCAAGTTTGGGTTCAGAGCACGTTTGGAGCTCAGAGGAGTTTCTCTGGGAGAAGGGAAGAGAGAGTTTAGAAAAAAAAAAAAAAAGAGTTAGGAAAGGTTTCTTGGATTGCAATGGAAGCTTTTGAGTTAGAATCTCTTAAATACCTCTCAAATCTCATGCGTTATCGCTTGAGCAAGCGAGCTCTCGCTTAGGCGAGTCCTTTCTTGCCTAGGTGAGAAAACCAGATAGTGGTTCCTCTAAGCTTTTTTTTGCTATTCTTACTTGAGTAAAAAGACATCCAGAGAGTGAGTGATTTTTCTTGTAAGTCCTTGATTGAGTGACTTATCTCGCCTGGACGATATCCCTTTTCGCTGAAGCAAGATCACTTCTCACCTGGGCATGAGGACAATTGAGACAAGTTTATATTGTCTCGCTTGAGTAAAAATGTCCTTAAATCATGTAGTTCTAAGTGCTTAATCTCGCTTGAGTGAAACCTGTTTCTCCTAAACGAGACTCCCTGCACTAGACATCTTCCAAACACTCATTAAATGAAACCAAAACACATCCAACATCACATATTATTAAATAATAAATAAAAAAAAAGTGTTACACATTATACATTGCATTAATCCACTGTAGCCCATTCATTGCAATATCATACATTAAAATGTTTACCAAATAGATATATTGATGCATGCCTTTTTCAATAATATAAATTAGAGAAACTTGTTGTCAAGCCCCTTTGTACATATGCATCCTTTTAATTTTAAAGTATCATTAGAATTAATTTTTACTTCAGAGTTGAAAGAGTTGCACTAAATTTCTTTTACTCTCTCTCTTACACACACAAAATTTCTTTTATTTAATTGTATCTTTTGGTTTTCAAAAATATTATTCTTTTTATTCAAAAAAATAGTAAATTATTAGAAAGTAATTCAATCAAATACTAGTGCTTGAGTTTGATAACTTAATTTTAATATTGGTGAATTCTTCCTTTAATTTAGTCAAAATCTAAAAGGAGATAAAAAATCTTAATAGATTTAATTAAATATAAATAGTTTTATTTATTATTATTTAAGAACTTCATTATTTCTTATATCTTGATTCATGTATATTGACAAAGGAAATTATTGATATGAGTCTTTCGTTTTATGAATTCATTCTCCAACATTAGCGCTTGATTGATAGTATTTTACATGCTTTTTTTTTAATGATTTTTTTATTTATTTCAATCATACTGAAAGAGGCAATTGAGTAGGATTGTTATAGACTATTAATTCTCTATTTAAGTATTTAACACGACTATATTCATTAAATCTTAAATTCAAAGTCACAAATTAAACTAGAATAAACTTTTACTTATTTTATTTTTTTAAGTGTTAAATAATTATTATTTGAAATAAGAAAAATAAAAAATAAATTTATGCAAGTGTCTCAAAAAGTAATTAAATAAAAATTTAAAAATTACATTTTAAATATTAGCAGCTTTTGTCTTTAAAAACAAATTTTACAGTGTTAAATATTTAATGCTCTTTCTAAATCTTTTAATTACTTAAATCAGCACTATTTACATGAAATTTCTATTTATTAAATATAAGATGAATACAATACAAAAAGAAAAGGGGCAATATCAAAATATACGGTACCTTTCTTTATAGTTGAAGGAAGTTAGTATCCCATCAATCACCAAAATATTGGCATTAAAGGGAATCAAATTACTTTTTGAATAAAATATATAGTATATATGAAATTTTCTTATTCTCTTTATTCTTGTCACAATCTACACTCGTATCCTCTAAATACTGAAAATCATTAATGCAAATAATCTCTACGGCTTATATAGCATTAAATGTAATTTTATTTACATTAAATATTACTTGTCATTATTTTTAAGAAAATTTTAACTAGTTTCAGCTTTATTAAATAAACAAAAATAGAAAAATCGTAAAAGTAAAGAAAAAATCATTTAAAAAAATTGTATGCATTTAATTAGGTTTTTTTTAATAAATATTGTTAAGACATTTATTAATACATAAGGCTAATTTTATATTTTCTTATTTGTCCACTTTTATAAGGAAATTTTATTTTCATTAATTACGTAATTTATAATTTCAAAATAATACTAAATATTAATTATTTTAATTATACTTGTTTCTATATCTGATTTTTAAAATATTTTATGCAACAAAAAAGAATAAAAAAATATATATATGGTATCAGGAAGTTAAAAAAATTCATATGAATAAAAATATTAATTATTTTTTTAGTTTGTACGTTATCTTTCAAAACAGACAAATAAAAAAATATAAAGTAAAACATATTTGCTAATATCATCCAAATGGATAATTTTAAACCAAAAAAAAAGTTATATTCTTTTACTAAGAAAAAGATATTTGATATATATAGTACTCGCATTAATATTTTTTAATAATAATTTTATTTGGTAAAATTCACTCAAAGTTACGTGTCTATAGTTTGTTGTTGTAAATCATTTCTATGTAGTTAATTTATGAAATTAGACCTATATAGTAAATAAAGTGTATATATGTTAGTATAATTAATTAAAATGCACTAAATAATTATATATATATATATATATATATATAATATTAAAATAATTAAATATCATTTAATTTTTTTATTTATTATCAATCATTTAATATAATATTTATTATTTATTTATTATTAATTATTGATTAAAAAATTAAAAGGTAAAATTAATGTTTTTTTCATTTAATTTTAAGCTAAGTATTTTTTTCGTCTTCTATTTTTTTTTTTTTTGTAATCCTTTAACTTATAAAAATGTTTCAAATAAGTCATCTTTTGTTAAAAACATTAATTTAGTTAAAAGTTTTTTTCATTCTATGAGTACTATGTATGTACTATTTATTGTCTTCCTTATATCTCTAAATATGACTCATTCATATTTTTTTCTTTTTTATTTCTTTCATTTTTATTTTGTTATCTTTTTTTTTTTCATCCTTCTTTTTCAAATTTGTTACAAAATGTTGGAATGGAAAATAATATATTTAAAATATTTTTACAAAATTTGGAAGTTTGGAGAGAAGAGGAAGAGAATAATTAGTGAAATTTAAACCTTATTTGAAAGTTATTTAACTAAGAGGAGAAGGGTTAGAGGGTTTTTGAAGTTTTTCTAAAAAATATAATTTTTCAAGTAAGAATTTTTTTAAAAAATTATAAAAAATAGAAATATTAATTTTTAAATTATTGATTTTTAGAGAGACAAAAATATTTATTTTTATTTTAAAAAAAATAAATAAAAGATATAAAATAAAATATTATCATTTATACAATTAAACATTCGTCACCATTCCTTTTTAATATTAAAAATTTAAATAAGGAAACAATGAACTTTCTTTTTCTTCACTTTTTCTCGCTTTCTTTTTTTTTTAACTCTCAAATAAAATCTAAAATAAATTAGAAAAAGTTAAAGAATGAAATTGAAATTTACCTTGGATGAAAACACTAATTTTTCCAAATTAAAATAGTAACAAAAAATAACACAAAAAGGAGAAAAAAAAAAAACATATGAGAAAAGGTGTCGTAGTGATTTTTGGTATTGAGAAAGAATAAGAGTTTTCAAGAAACTTATCATGCAGGTTAAAAATAACTTTTTTTTTTCAATTTTAGATAACTTATATGAAAAAGTATCTCAAAAAGTATAAGTTCATTTTAATTTATAAAATATATTTTATTTATTTATTATTTAATTTTATACTCTAATGAATATTTATTGAAAGTTTATTTAAACTGAATATTTATATAGTTTAATTCAATTTTTGGTTTGCATATTCAAAAGTGAACTAAACAAAACCAAATTTAATTGTCCTAAATTTATATCAATTTTTTTAATATACTATATAACATTATCATAAAATATGTTTTATTGAATATAACTATATTTGTTAAAAAAAATAAGTTTATTTTGACCAGTGACATAATTTTGACCAAATTATGATTTACAAAGGAAAATGCATAAAATATTTAAATAGAATAGTAAATTACATATATAAATTACAATAAAAGAATATTTTATAATTATTTAATTATTTTATATACCTTTTATTTATAAATCTATACAAAGCAATAACATATTATAGTTTTATTATACTTCTTTAAATAATGGATGAAATTTTGGGTAAAAAGTGAACTGTTGAAAAGGACTAAATATGAGCAATTAAATTTAAAGGACTAAAACAACAAATAAATTTCATTATAGGGACTAAAAGTATTATTAAATATAAATTTTAAGAAATCATAAATAAAAAATAAATTAAAATATTCATTATTTTTTATTATTAATCATGTATATTCTATTATATTAGATAAGAATAAATAAATAAGACTTTTCAAACTGAGATGTAATTATTGAAATAAATTATTTTAATCAAGTATCTTGTCTATATTGATAATAGTATTTCTCATGTATCATTAACTTAAATTAAATTTTAAAATAATAATTAAAACTATGCTATATGACTATTTTGAAATTTAATAAATTTAAAATTATTATAATTTTTTTTTGCTGGAAAATTATTATAATAAAAATATATTAAATTAAAATAAGTTATAAAAAGTAAATTTTAATTAATATTAAATTAAAAATAAACACATAATATCAAACAATATCTTAAACATTCAATGCATTTTAATTAATTTAACCAAAATTATCTAATTCAATTAATTAATTATAAAGTTATAAAATTTTAATTAGTTTTATCGACTGGAAACATTGGTATGATAAACAGAAGGAAAAAAACCTAATATTTAATTAAACGCTCATGTTTAAAAAAATTATATAGTTTCGTTAAAAAATAAATATTTACAATTTATATATAAAGTATAGAGATTGATATATTTTCAAGTTATCATAACATCAAAATTGCTTTATGTAAACAGAAAGATATCAATATAAGAAAAAAAATTAAAATAAAAGTATATGTTAATTGCAAAAGAAGTCACGTGACTTATAAGGATAAAAATAACTCCTTGGAGCATTCTCACTGTGATAACTATAATACAGAGATGGATTTATTTTTATTATTTATAAATTATTTTAAAAAATAAAATAATATTAAATACACTTTGTTAAATGTTTTTGTATCTAATTATTAACTTTTTTACACATTTATTACAAATGAGATATAAATAATAATAAATAAACAAATACGTAAAATTTATAGTAATACATTAAAAATTAATTAATAAAAGAGATGCCCAAATATAAAAAAATAAAGGAAATACTATAAAATAAATAAAGTATTAATTATATTTCTTAAGTTGTAATGATTACCAAAACGACAATTAAAAAGAAATAAAAATGCTAATGTTTTATTTCTTTGATATGAAATTATAGAACTAGAGCTATTGTGTGAAATTATTGTCATTCAACTTACGTGATTAAAAGTCTGTATAACAATAATATATTATTTTTTATCCATTTCCATGTAAAAAAAATGGATAAATTTATTTTTTAAATTAATATAAATTTTGTGTTTATCTCAGTTTATATTTTTTTCTTTTATTTTATGACACATTTTATTAACTTTTATTCCCTCTATTTCAAGTCAGGTAACATTTGAATAAAAAATCATATGAAATAAGTTTTAAATTTTAATAAAATATTTAATAAATAAAACAAATTACCATCAAAAGTTGACCAAACTACATTAACACTATTATTGTTTCAAAACTATCCTCACCCCACTAATTTGAAGGCACCCGTCCTCCCTATCATAATTAATGAATACAATAATGAGTAAGTATAGCTCAGTAAAATTATTTTATTAATTGAAATATTAATTAATTTTATTTATTTTCAAGGAAATATTAATCAAATTAAAATAGAATACAATTTTCTAATTTACATGTATCATCTTTAAAAAATAATTTGACTAAAAAAATGTGTTGTGCGATGATATTTTTATATTCCTAGTCTCTTTAATTAATATTTAGTATGAATAAATCAACATTAAATATAGTGGAATATTTATTAAAAATCAAATATAAATTTAGTAAAAAGAGGTCTTATATTTTAATAATAGAGAAGATGACTAATATATAAAGATAGAGAAGGAAAATTTTCAAAAAGATAAAGCAAAAATGAAAGTTATAGAAAATTTATATAAATTGAAAAATTTAAAAACATGAGATTGGGGTTAGGTATAAAAGTAGTGAAATTATTAACCCTCTATCAGCAGAAATTATTCCATCAAAAAGTCTAAATTAATTATGAAGTGTTTGATATAGGTCGCCATTTATTTTTGTATTTAATTACTGTTTTATTAATTTTTTTATATATTTTTAAATTATATGCAATACGAATACTTATTTTATAATTTTTTCCTGACAAATTTTAGAAACTGAATCATGTTATAATATTGAAAATTCTTTATAATATTTAATCGAGTTGTATTTGAAATTTAAAATAAATTAATTTCAAATTTGACGTATTTAGAATTCACTTTTATTTCCCTTTTTTTTTAACATATTTACTACCTTAATATTGATAATTGATTTTTAATATTTTGGTTTAATCTATAATAATTTTTCATTCTAATAATGACAATTATCTATATTATGATATATATTTTTTTATTAAATTTGTATCATTAAATACTATTTAAAATAATAAAAAAGACCATGATATCAACAAAAGAGTAAAAGCAAAAGCAATAAAATTTGTAGTGTAACAAGGCAATGCAAAGTATTTTACTTTAAAATAAAAATATATAATTTAATAAATAATTATATATAATAAAATTAATTTTTAAAAAATAATAACTAAACTTTATACTCACAAACTATGCGTATTAAAATGTGAAAGATTGAATAAAATAACAATAATTTAAAATATAATTTATTTTAAAATAATAAAATAACATATTAAATATTTTAAATTTTATATATAAATAAAGATATTTTAAAAAAATAAAATTTTATACATGTATAATAAAAAATTTATAAATATAAACATAGATATTTATTAGAAATTGAAAGTTTAAAAAAATATTAAAAGAAATTTTATAAATGTAAATATAAAAATTTATGAAAGTCGGAAAGTTTATATAAAATAATAAAAATTTAAGTAATACTTTTTACTTTCAAAATTAGAACAAAATTATTAAAAAATTAAAAAAACACAAAATTATTGATAAAGAATTTATGCATAATATTTCAAATAATTTTAACCTTAAAAAATACATACGACAAATCGTAAAAAAAAGTAATTTTAATAATTGTTTTATTTTTTAGATAAACCATTATTATTTATAATATAAAACTAAATTATTAATCTTCATAATATTCATTCAATCAATTTTTTAAATTAATTATATGAGCAGTAAATAATGAATAATTTTCAAACCAATCAAAGATAAAAATTACTGATGTGGTATTTAAAATATGTCTCTCATGTTTGTGCAATTAATTAGCAATCATATATATATATATATATATATATATATATATATATATATATATTATTAATTGAAATAAAAAATTTATTTTTACATAACTTTATAACTGCTAATAATATACATCAAAATATAAAGATTTAACAAAATTATGTATTTTAGAATATAATTTATTTATTTTTGTTACATAATATATTTTATATTAAAATAATATTTTTATAATATAGTATAAAATTTTAATTAAATATCAATAATTAATACATATTAATAATTATAAATTTAATTAAATAATATATTAATTTAGTGTATCTAAATTATTAAATATACTCTTAATCTTTATATTTAATGTATTTTTGTATTAGTCCCTCGAAATTATTTACTTATTTTTTTTGTTGTATTGCAGAAAAGGTGAGGTTAAAAACAAAAATTTCAAAATTATAAGGATCATAATAAAAAAAATTAATATTTTTATCTTAAGTAAGTTTTGATTTTATATTCAAACTTTATTTTAGTTTATTTTAATTTTTAAAAATATTTTAAATAGTTTTCTTCCATTAAAAATATTAACTTTATTAAAATAGTTTTATTATTTTCCATCACGTAATAATATAGATTAATTATAATTTTCTAATAGAGTTAAATATGTAATGCTTGAAATTTAGAGGAAAGTTTTGCACAAATATTCAGCAGAGAAAATAATAGAGACAAACTATAAATATTAGGAAGAGAAAAGAGAAATAGAACTATAAGTCGTTAATTTATTGAGGATTTAAAAGTGTACTTGGTTATACACTTAATATTAATAACATGTAAATAACTCGTACATATATAAAATTTTAAATTTTAAGAGTTGTATTTTATATAAGTGACTATAAATTTTTTTAAAAAAATATATATATATATACTATTTTTATAATTAAAAATTTATTTTTAACCTTAGATTGTCTTCATATAGATAAAATTATATTTTATCGTTACCGTTTTCCTTTACTTTTAGCATAAAAATATTCATTAAATATTAAAATAATATAAAAATCATTTTAAAATTATACAAAAATTATAAATAAAATAATGAGTAAAATTAAAATTTCAAAATTATTAATCAAATTAAGCTCAAAGTTGAAATATAACTTATTTAAATAAATAAGTTAAATTTAAATTTATTTATTTTTTACAAGATAGCTTGAACTTTAAATATTTAAGTCACCTCGTTTAACCCGGCGTATTAACATTAATTTTGATATTATATAAGTTTATGAAGCTTAGTTAATAAGTCATACAATAATAAAGTAAAATTTTAATAACGTTTAGGCTCCTCTTGAATCTCAACACAGAAAAGCTCAATAAAGTTTTTGTATTCTTCAAGAGTATGATATTAGTGTGTGTGTGCCTTTGAAGAGATGAAAAGGGTTGGATGTCGAACTTGACATGCTCACATACTTATTGTGTCAACTTCCCATGAAATTTAGAAATTTGCTTATGATGTTTAGGAGCAATTAACGCAGCACTAATAAATGTACTTGTTCTTGGTATAATTTACATAACCAAAGCAAGTAAAATGAGTCCATATAGAATTAAGTCAAAAGTAAATTTGAATCTTTTAATCTAATCTAATCAAGCTCAATACAGGCTAAGTTTGTCAAAATTCCAATAAGTTAAGCAATCATTTTTGTAAGCTCAAATCTTGAATTGACTCAGCTGATGCATGAACTAAACTAGATTTTTCATGTAAATTAACAAAACTACCAAGTTTAGACGAGAACATGAAACTGAAATATTCAAGCTTCAACCACTGTTTATTTGCAAACTATCATATGTAGTTTGAGACAAACAGAGAAGGACTATGCTCAAACTCGATTTGATAAAGCTCTTCTACGATCTTGATTTCCTTTTACGCCATATCATTGAGAATGGATTCAATGAAGTCATAGTCCCATTCCAACTGAGGTAAGAAAAAAAGACATAAATAAATAGACATATATTCATGACATATGCTTGTAAGTAAAGGAGAAAATATGTTATGACTCAAAAAAACTTTGAAAAAGAGTATTGCTCACATTTTATCTAGGTAAGACATTCATAAAAGATATATAGTTCAATACTATATATCTTACCAATGAAAAACACCACATATCTGAAGGCTAATTTGGAGAAGAGATAAACCTTACCAATGCTTAATGGAAGAACTATAAAAACGTGTGCGTGAATATATATATATAATTTCCTCATAATAAAAAGAATGAACTGCATCCAATTATTAAAAGTTATTGAAGCATGTACAACTTTTGATGAGTTTAATGATAATAGTTAAATTAACTCTCATGTACCAAAAAAGTTAATTCTTAAACTGTTTTTAGCAAACCCCACAATATTTAGACTATTTTTGTGGCAAAAGTTATTGTTACTTAATGAATAAATTGATGTAATGATATTTTGAGAATCACATGAACATTTAGAAATCTTTTCAATGAACTACATGTTTGTACTTTTATAAAAAAATAAAATAAAATTGATCATCTAGTTGCAAAAGATATATTTCTATTTATGAAGATCAACTACTTTGCTGTAAAGTGGTGAAGAAAAAGACGTAAATGATTTAAAATTCCTTTTACAGTAAAAGACACTTGTATAATTAAATTATTTTATTTCAACTATAAGACATCTAAGGCGAAAATGAAAGATAAAAAGTGAATTTAATTAAAGAATTTTAAATATTTAAGAACTTTTCATGCAAGGCAATACTATGAATCAATATAAGATCAGTACGTTAAAATGAGTATGTTTTTTACCTCTGTTATAGGCTCGATATTGGTTATATTTGTATCCATGATACAATCTAAAGGAATGGTGTCTTCTCTTGTGTCATCTCCTTTATTTTTATCCTTACATAAAAATAATTAACAATAGAAAACTAAAATTAGTATAACATTAAACTGAATTATTTCTTTAGTGCAAAATTCAGTAACAAGATACATGTTAGGTAAGAATATAAATTTTATATATAGTTATCTTTTACATGTTAATGAAGTGTTTCATCCACTATTAGATGTGTATGGATAATTTTTCATGAATATATAACAATAAAAATTTTAGAAAGAGAAAATATGTTGTAAAAGGGTGGGAGAAAAATATATGAAAAAAATTAAAAAATTCTCAAAAAGGTATTAAAATAAAAAATTGTAATCACATTACAAATTGATATTTAAAATTTCCAATGATTCAAATATGAAATAAAAAACAATTATTAAGGCAACTTGAGAAATTATTTTATATACCTGCATAGTGACTTGATTAAGAATGTTTTTCACTGAAAAAGAATCATCATCAAGTCCTTCAAAAAGGGATTCATCAGAAGTTACTTGAGAAGCAATAGTGTTATCCATTGTTGCTGAAATTTGATGATATCTTTGACTATGAATATGATGTTGAGGCTGTTGAGGCCGAAATAACTCCTTCATGTCAATGTTTTTAATGTTATTGTCCATTGATGCAGGGGAAGATTGATTTGTGCTATTAACCTCATTGGTAGCAGACACTACTCCAACCAAACTACTATCATTTGGTATCAACAGTCCTTTTGACCCATTCCTTCCTTGAAAAGTTGTTATAGCATTGCAATTGGATAAATTTGAGCTTGATGTTTGACATAGTCCAACTGTGTTGTTGAACTTATTACTAGCTAATCCTGAAGGGCTAATTGGAGAGTTTTGAGATGGCCGATTGTAAATGTTTTGCCCTAAATTTGAACCACTTCTAAGTTTATATGCATCATTCACATTGAGATATGAATGGTATAGTGTAGTTGGATTGGTTGTGATACCAAGGTTATTGATTTTGCTTGATGAAACCTCTACATTATTAACATGAGGATCCATTTTGCTATGACAATGTTGCGTAGAGTTAGTAACATCATTACTCAATAACCAAGATAACTTGAATCTTAAGTGCGCAATGTATGTGCTGTTGGATTCTAAATTTAAATTTCTCCTTCCACTTTGCTTTATAGTTTTTTCCATATCTTCTTGAATGATTTGCAACATCAATGCTGGGTATGCTGATGCCATCTTAGACAAAAGGATATCATTGTCTTCCTTTGCTTTGTTTACAATCATGACAAACAAACTTGTAACTCTCTTTAAAAAAAGTCGATGTTTCTGCAAAATTCATGAAATAATGCCATGATTACACAAAATGCAAAAAACACACATAGAATAGTATCACTCATAATAATAATAATAATAATAATAATAATAATAATAAATTGTTTAATTTATTCTCTTTGTATGTGTGGATTATTAACATGAACTTGACTTGTAGGAGTTTAAATATGTATAAAACTGCAGTATTTGAGTATAGACTCAATTAAAAGAATATACAAATTAGGAAAAATGATAAGAAATGGTACATATGATTTTTTTTTTCAATTAGAAAAGCAA
The DNA here is from genome assembly GCA_024086825.1 of Abrus pulchellus subsp. cantoniensis. Classification (NCBI taxonomy): domain Eukaryota; kingdom Viridiplantae; phylum Streptophyta; class Magnoliopsida; order Fabales; family Fabaceae; genus Abrus; species Abrus pulchellus. The sequence goes on from CM044056.1 coordinate 23,928,253, forward strand.
TGAAAATAAAATCAAGAAAAAAGGAATAGATAGTTTCTACATGTGACTAGCTACTACTTATGGATATCTTAAAATGTCAAGCCAAAAAAAAAAAAAAAGATATCCTCTTCTATCTAAAATTGAGATTAGTTATGATATTCTTGGCGCAGCTAACATACATATCGCATGTTAACTTATTACTAGTTTAGTTTTGGTGTATACATTAGATTTATGTAAGCTTAAATTTCTAATTTAATATCAAAATTAATAAAACAAATATTTGATAATCTATGTGCTATAGACAGAACAAAAGAATGCAATTTTTAGAGACAATTTAAGTCAAAACTAAAAAAAAATCTTTATTGAAATACATGCAAGAATAAAACAAATTTCATACAAATAAACATCTAAAAGTGGACACAAAATCAACAAACCTGCAAATGACTTGCCACATTTTCCCTAGTTAACCCTTCAACATTCATGACTTGGAGAATCTTTTTGGGAACTGCATCTGATTGTAACAAAAATTGATAACAAAGTAATTAATCAGTTTATAATAATTACATATAATGCACAACAAATTTTCTTCCTAAGTAACAAAATAGTAAAGTAAGAAAAGCAAAAATTGACTAAACTTACTCTTTAAGCCAATAATATTTATGGCTTCCATGAATTTGCTTTGAAGTTTATTTGTCCAAACAACTTTGGTCTTCTTTTCGGTAACAAATCCATTATTTTCCAAAGTATTTGTTGATTCTTTTCCCACATCACTCTTTTGGTTAACTAGTTTTTCTTTTAGTGTTGAAGAACTCAACTCTTTGTGATGCTTTCTCCCACAACTTGATTCTTCGATAATATCTCTCACTATTTTTACGTTAATTGGCTCCTTACCTTTCATTCCAGAAATTGCAAATTGCCAAACACCTTTGAAGTCCTCTAGTGTTGCTGGTTTTATGATATAACGCACTACACCAGATACTAGAGCTTTTTCTTGGATTTTCTCATTGTTGTCAAATGAAATCACTGAATGAGTAAGATATTGTTAATAGAAAACATATATGTCATTAATCTATATTTTTAGCTCTTATTTAACAAAATTGAAAAAAATATCTAGAGTATTCCATTCATTTGATAGGTAAGAAACCATATTTTCTCATGATCAAGTACTAAAGTAGAGACTTTTTCAAATTTTAAATATATAAAAAGTACAAGCTACTTCTACTTGAACTAATACATGTGAGTTAAAAAATTTATTTATGTTTTAAGTTTCAATTGAAGCTAAGCTATAGAAAATTAAAAAGAATTGAACTATTGTTTTGAAACATATGAAATGTCATCTTTTAACTTTAAACAAATTAACATTGTCAATGTTATCGAAGAATAAGTAAATTAATTTAGAATGGAACTTACTTATAATTGGAATTGAAAATTCTTTATCAACTATTTCTTTCAATTTGAATCCGTCGAGATCTGGCATGTGAACTTCAGTAACAATGAGTTGAAAATATTCTTCATTATTTCGAAGTTTTTCTAAAGCAACTGAGAAGTGTGTAGTACCTACAGCTGAAATACCAAGTAATGATGTTATTGCAAATATAAAGATACATTATACATTGCATTAATCCATTATAGCTCATTTATTGTAATATCACACATTAAAATGTTTCCCAAACAAATACATGGATGCATGCCTTTTTCAAAATTTAAAATATAAATTAGAGAAACTTGTTATCAAGCCACCTTGTACATATGCATCCGCTTAATTTCAAAGACAAAGGAGAGTATCGTTGGAGTTAATTTTCACTTTAGAGTTGAGAGAGTTGCAATAAATTTCTTTTACTCTTTCTCTTTCTCTCTCTCTCTCACACATACACAAAATTTCTCTCATTTAATTGTATCTTATGGTTTCCAAAAAGTATTATTTTTTATTCAAAAAATAGTAAATTATTAGAAAGTAATTCTATCAAATACTAATGCAATACATTATAAGTTTGGTAACTCAATTTTAACATGGGTGAATTCTTCCTTTAGTTTAGTCAGAAATTTATTTATTATTTTTTATTATTATTTTAATGATTGATTGATAGTATATTTACATGTTTTTCTAATAAATTATTTATTTATTTATTTTATTTCAATCATATGTACCCCTATGATAAGCAATTAAGTATGATTATTACAGACTATAAAATTTTCTGTTTAAGTATTTAACATGACTACATTCATTGAATCTTAAATTCAAGACCACAAATTAAACTAGAATAAACTTTCACTTACTTTCTTTTTTTTAAGTGATGAAAAATTATTATTTGAAATAAGAAATATAAAAAAAAATTATGCAAGTGTCTTAAAATTCGATTACATCAAAATAAAAACAATTAAAAATTACAATTCAAATATTAGTAGCTTTTGTCTTTAAAAATAAATTTAACAGTGTTAAACATTTGATGCTATTTCTAAATCTTTTAATTACTTAAATTAGTACTAACTCCAGTACATGTAATTTTTATCTGTTGTTTGCTATAGTACTCCTAAAATTAAGAGGGTGTTGTATACTCTCTAGATTGAGGAAAGTGATTTTTTTAATATCTTAAAAATTAAATGATAATAATGTATTTTTCAAATAAACTACTAACCTCATTATGTAAGAGAACATATAATGCCCCTCATTTTAGAGAACACAGTAGAATTTACCTTTTTGATAAGATGAATACAATGCCAAAAAGAAAACAGCAACATCAAAATATATTGTACCTGTATAGTTCAAGGAAGTTAATATCTCCATTGTTGTATCTAGAGAAGCAGCATCACCATCAACCACCAAAATATTGACATTGAAGGGAGTCAAATTACTTTCTGAAAGGCGACATACTCTCCTTTCATCATCAGATGTCATTTTTTCTCACATAAACAGTAATTAAAGTTTGATTGAAAGAAAGAAAAGTTTGAGAGATAGAAAATACATATGAAATTTTCTTATTCTCTTTCTATTTATTCTTGCCATAATCTACACTCATACCCTCTGAATACTGAAAATCATTAATGCAAATAATCTCTACAGCTTATATAGCATTAAATGTAATTTTGCTTACATTAAATATTACTTGTCATATATTTTTTAAGAAAATGTTAACTAGTGTCAGATTTATGAAATAAATAAAAATAGAAAGCTTGTAAAATAAAAATAAAAATCCATTTAAAAAAGTTTGTAAGCATTTAATAAGGTTATTTAATTTTTTTAATCAATATTTTTTAAGACATGTATTAATATATAAGACTAATTTTTTATTTTCTTATTTGTCCACTTTTGTAAGGAAATTTTGTTTTCATTAATTACATAATTTATAATTTCAAAATAATAGTAAATAGTATTTTTTTAATTATACTTGTTTTTTTTATCTATTTTTAAATATTTTATGCAAAAACCAAAAATGAAAAAGGAAAAGTAATATATATGGTATTAGGAAGTTAAAAGAAATTCATACGAATAAAGATATTAATTATTTTTTTACTCTGTATGTTATCTTTCAAAATAGACAAATAAAAAAAAATATATAAAGTAAAACATTCTTTCTAATATTATCGAGTAGATTTAAACAACAAAAATTGTTTCTTTTATTAAGAAAAAGATACTTGATATATACTACTCACATTAATATTTTTTTATAATAATTTTATTTGGTAAAATTCACTCAGTTACGAGTCTGTAGTTTCTTGTTGTAAATCATTTTCTATGTAGTTAATTTATTAAATTAGACCTATTTGGTAAATTAATTGTATATATATGTTAGTATAACAAATTAAAATACACTAAATAATTAAAAAATTATATATAATACAATATTAAATTAAATATCATTTAATTTTTTTATTTATTATCAATCATTTAATGTAATATTTATTATTAATCAATTGATTAAAAAATTAAAAGTCAAAATTAATGTTTTTGTCCTCTAATTTTAATTTAAGTATTGTTTCATCCCCTAACTTTTGTTTGTCCATTGTAATTTTCTAATTTTTAAAAATATTTTATTAAAAATAATAACTTCTTTAAAAATTTGTCATTTTATGTCATTTGTATGGTGCATAAAGATAAAAACAGATCAAGTCACTTGAGTAAAACACTTCTTCACATATTTTTTTCATAAAATAATTATTCTTAATAATTAACTAAAACAATGAATTACTCATAAATAGGTTTAGAGTCAGTATCATCTATATATGTTATTATCTCTTTTCTTTATTATCATTTTAAAATAACTAGTAAATTTTTTATGCATTACACATGCTTGTATAAAATTTTAAATTCATGGTTTATTTTCACTTTTAGTTTTTATATTTTAATTTTTTATATTTAATCTTAAATTCTTAATTATTGAAATTAAGTCTCGCACATCAAAATCTCACCAAATATTTGATAAAATATGATAAAATTATGAGATATAATTAATTTCTACAAATTAATAAAGGAAAATGTATAAAATATTTAAATAAAATAGTAAGTTACATATATAAAATACAATAAAAGAATATTTTATAATAAGGCAGAATCTTCTTATACTAGTGTAAGTCTAAAAACTCTTATATTTAATCTGAACTTTTTATTTAATTTATATCTAACGGCCAGTAAAGTAATAAATTATAACTCGTTATATGTAAATTAAATAAAAGGTTCAGATTAGGTGTACAAGTTTTTAGACTTACACCAGTATAAAAAGATCATTTTTCTTTTATAATTATTTAATTATTTTATATAATTTTATTTATAAATCTATACAAATCAATAATATGTTATAATTTTATTATATTTCAATAAATAATGGATGAAACTTTGGGTAGGAATTGAACTATTGAAAAATTAAGAGGACTAAATATGAGCAATTAAATTTAAAGGACTAAAACTACACATAAATTAATTTATATGACTAAAAGTATTATTAAATATAAATTTTAAAATTCATAAATAAAAAATAAATTAAAATATTTATTATTTTTTATTATTAATCATGTATATTCTATTATAGTAGATAAGAATAAATAAATAAATAAGACTTTTGAAACTGAGATGTAATTATTGAAATAAATTATTTTAATCAAGTATCTTATCTACATTGATAATAGTATTTTTCTCATGTATCATTAACTTAAATTAAATTTTAAAATAATAATTAAAACTATGCTATATGACTATTTTTAAATTTAAAAATTATTATAATTATTAATAATAAAACTATATTAAATTAAATATTATAAAAATAAATTTAATTAATATTAAATTTAAAAATAAACACAAAATATCGAAACAATCTCTTAAACATTCAATATACTAAAATTTTCTAATTCAGTTATTAATTATAAAGTTATAAGTTTTAATTAGTTTTATCTGCTAGAACCTTAGTATGATAAAAATAAAAATAAAAACTTAATATTTAATTAAACGCTCATTTTCAAAATAAATAAATATTTTCGTTAAAAAATAAATATTTATAATTTATATATAAAGTATAGAGACTGATAATATTTTCAAGTTATCATAACATCAAATTTGCTTTATCTAAACATAAAGATATCAATATAAGAAGAAAAAAATTAAAATAAAAGTATACGTTAATTGCAAAATAAGTCACGTGACGTATATGGACAAAAATAACTCCTTAGAGCATTCTCACTGTGATAACTCAAATTTATAATATAGGATTTATTTTTATTATTTATAAATTATTTTAAAAATTAAAATAATATTAATTAAACTTTTTTGAATATTTTTGTATCTAATTATTAAATTTTTTACACATTTATTATAAATGAGAGATAAATAATAATAATAAATAAATAAATAAATACATAAAATTTATAGTAATACATTAAAAATTAATTAATAAAAGATATGCCCAAATATAAAAAATAAAGGGAATACTAAAAACTAAATAAAGTATTAATTATATTTTTTTAATTTGTATATGATTACCAAAACGACAATTAAAAAGAAATAAAAAGGCTAATGTTTTATTTCTTTGACATGAAATTATAGAACTACAGCTATTGTGTGAAATTACTGTCATTCAACTTACGTGATTAAAAGTCAGTATAATAAAAATATATTATTTTTTATCCATTTCCATGTAAAAAAAAAGTGAGTATTTATATTTTAAATTAATATAAATTTTATGTTTACTCTCAGTTATTACAATTTAAATAAAGTAAACTAAATTTTAAATTTTTCCAAAATTATAATTTTTAAACCAAATAATTTAATTATATTTATCTAAAACATTTTTAAAATTTACATTTATTTACATTTTACTCGTTCTATGCGCATAGTTATTTAAGTATAAAATAATAGATTCTTAAAAAATAAAAAAAACTTTGAAATATATGAAAATAAACTTGGTTATTATTTAAGGAATCGTTAAATCAATAAAAGACTAAAAAATAAATAAAAGTAGTGAAATTATTAACCCTCTATCTGCAGAGATTATTCAGTCAAAAAGGCTAAATTATGAAGTGTTTGATATATGTCGCCATTCATTTTTTTATATATAATTACTGTTTCATTAAGTTTTTAAATTATATGCAATACGAATACGTATTTTATAATTTTTTTTTCTAATATAAATTTTAGAAATTGTACCATGTTATAATATTGAAAATTATTTATGATATTCAATCGAGTTATATTTGAAATTTAAAATAAATTAATTTAAAATTTGACGTACGTAGAGCTCACTTTTTTTTTTTTTTAACATATTTACTCCCTTAATATTGATAATTGATTTTTAGTATTTTGGTTGAGTCTATAATAATTTTTCATTCTAACAATGACAATTATCTTTATTATGATATATTTTTTTATTAAATTTATATCATTATATACTATTATATCAAGAAAAGAGTAAAAGGAAAAGCAATAAATTTTGTACGCCAAATCAGAGTCTCTCTCTCTCTCTCTCTCTCATGACTTTGCAGTTTAATAAGACAGTGCAGAAGTATTTTATTTTAAAATAAATATATATAATTTAATAATTAAAAAATAATTTTTTTTGTAAATAATTATATAGATAATAAAATTATTTAAACATTTATTTTTTTTAAAATTAATATTAACTTAATTTTATAATACAAAACGTGTGTATTAAAATGTAAAAGATTCAATGAAATTACAATTATTTGAAATATAATTTATTTTAAAATAATAAAAGTAACATATTAAATATTATAAATTTTATATATAAATAAAGATATTTAAAAAATTTATATTTTATACAAGTATAATAAGAAAAATTATAAATATAAATAGATATTTATAAAAATTTGAAAGTTTAAGGAAAATATTAAGAAAATTTTACAATATAAACATAAAAATTTACTTAAAAATTTATACAAGATAATAAGATAAAATTAAATAATGTTGCCAATGAGGTGGTGGATTATGCTAAGATTAAAAATAAATATTTTGTATTGAAAGTAAACTATGAAAAAGTTTATGATTCAATGGATTAGAAATATATGTTATATATACTCTGAAAGTTTGGCTTTGGGAAGAAGTGAGTAAGGTGGATGGAAGCTTATATATGTGATGATCATTTATTAATCCTTGTTAATAGGAGTCTCACGGAGGAAGTGGCGATTTGTAAAAGTCTTAAATAAGGTGATCCTTTATCTTCTTTCTTATTTTTATTGACGGCAGAAGATTTGGGAGATTGATAAGGAGTGATGTTTCAAAGGGACTTTTTCATGGGTGATGGATCCTAAATCTCATTATTACAATTTGCCTATGATATTTTGATTATATGTAAAGCTATTGAGCAAAATTTTGTGGATAATAAAGGCTATTATGTGAAGCTTTGAGCTTATATCTGGGCTTAACGTTAATTTTTATAAGAGTTGTATTGTAAGGGTGAATGTGAAGCAAATTTCTAGAAATGGCATCTTGTTTTCTAAATTGCAAGGTGGGATCTTTGCCATTTCGGTATTAGGTATCTATGTTGGAGACAGACCAAGAAGAAGAAGTGTTAGGCAAAAGCTTATTGAGGTGCTTAATCACAAACTAGCATCTTAAAAGTACAAATATATTTTTATTGGGGTTAGAGTAACAATATTTAATGTTGTTCTAAATAGCCTACCACAGTTCCACTATATTATTTATCTTTTTGAATAATGTCATCAGTTGTCATCAAGGAAGTAGTGAAGATTTAATGTCGATTTCTTTGAAGTGGTGTAAAGGAATCATAAAAAATAACTTGGATTAAATGGGAAAGAGTATGCATGGCAAACAATGAGAATGATTTCAAGGTAAGAAATGTGGAATGGTTTAATTGAAACTTATTGGGTAAACAGGTTTGGAGAAGATTGAAGTTTCCAAACTCAGTGTTGCTTAATGCAATTCCAATACAGAGAAATTTAACCAAAAGCATATTAATGATTTGTTTAAAAGCTTTTGGGTTTTGTGATACCAAAGATGAGGAGATATTACACTTTTTTTTTACATTGCAATATTTCTATGAGATTATGGTACATGGTGTTCGAATAATTTGATGTCAGTATATGCTTACGTGAAAATTTGCATGAGACATTACTGAGTATGTGGAATTCAATTTGAAAAAAAATAAATAGAAAGGAGTCGTAATAGCGTGGTTTGCAATAGTATGGACAATCTGGCTTCAAAGGAATAATATTATCTTCGATAACGGTATAGTAAATGTTAATAAAATGTTTGATTCTATTAAGTATCATTCTTAGAAATGGCTCACGGCAAGATCTTTGAAAAACTTAGTTATGTATGTAAATTAGATTAATGGTCTCTTAATATGTATTGTTAATTCTCTTTAAAGATATAGTGGGTTAGAGTACCTCTTGTACTCATACTTTATCTTTAATAAAATGTTGGTGCTTAACAAAAAAAAAAAAAGTATTCTAACTCATTACATTTCTAAATAGAATTAACAATACATATTAGATTATTAATTCAGTTCACATATCATTTTAAATAAGTGGTCATAACCTTTTTTTAAATACTATTTTTACAAATAATTTTTTTTAACCTTAGATTATCTTCAAATAGATAAATTTATATTTTGTCACTATCATTTTCTTTTACTTTTAGCATAAAAAATTTATCGAATATTAAATAATAAAAAATATTTTAATACTTATACAAAAATTAAAATAAGTTAATGAGTAAAATTTAAATTTAAAAAATAATTAAATTAAACTCAAACTTAAAATTTTACTTATTTAAATAAATGAATCAAATTTAAGCAATTTTTTTTTTCACAATACAAGCTTAGACTTTAAATATTTAACTCAACTCATTTAACCTTACATATTAGCATTTATTTTTATATTATATAAATTTTTGTAAGCTTATTTAATATGCCATACAATAAAGTAAACTTTTAAATTAATCAAAAATTTTAAAAATGCTAAATTAGACCTTAACATATGGTTCATTTTAAACAGGCGGATTAAAAAAAACCATTAAACCTTAATCAAATTAAAATGAAGAGAGTATAATAAAAAAAAATTCAACTATATTAAATATTACTTTTATAATAAATTTCAAAAAATTATTAAATATACCAACAATTAATAAAGCATTTAATTGTTACTGTATTAAATTTTTATTATTTTTCTTAATTGTTTAAAAAATATTAAACGTCAGTCATTTAAAATGAACAGTGTAATACAAGCTTTTATGTAAACAAGACATTAATTTTATGATAAAATTAAAAAATAATTAAATATGCCAACAATCAACAAAGTATTCATGTTACTGTATTAAATAAAAAATAAATATGAAAACAATGTCAAAATGTAAAATAAAAATAAAAATGAATGTCAATTTTTCAATTAATGCAACAAAAAATAATTATTAGTCGTATTTTAATTAATGATGTATTATATTAATAGGTAACTTTTTTTTTGTTATTTAAGTGGCTAAACATCTGGAACACAAAAAAGAGTTAAAAAATAGTTCTAGGAGTATACATGCCAATGACATCAAAGATACATATTAACAAACATGGCCAAACATATTTTTTTCAGTTTATTAAAATTATATGGATGTGTGGAATTTCTTATTTTGAAAAACTTTAATCTTGTGGTGTATCAATACAGTTACATTTGCTCAAAACCGTTGTTTTGAATTTTAGAACAAATCAATTGTCAAAACACATTGTGACCAACGTGTAAACAGTAAACCACATGCCTTTCGGTTATCTAATATTATTAGTAAACAGTAACCAATTAACCATTGAAGAAAGTGAAGAGATAGTGATATAGAAATGGAGAAAATTAACGGTGGCGCCAGGAGTGGTAGACGGAGAGAGGCGTTAGTGATGCCCATGTTTTTGTAGATATAGGAGAGAGAGTGCTGTTATGAGTGAAGGATTGCTATGTCATTTGGTCTAAATTTATTTATTGATCAACTTTACACATGATATCGTGGTTCCTTGTGAGGGCTGCAATAACATAATAAAAAAAATCTAACAATAACACGTTAAGATCATCGTAAGTCAATCAATTTAAATTTAGGAGAATTAACGGGTCAGGTATACTAATCCAACTCAAACCAAATTAAAATTAGCTGGTGAGATATAATCAAGTTATGAAACTACAAACTCGCCGAAGTTCAAGTTCGGTATCAGTCTCTTTTTATAGCATAATGAATCTGGCCCAAATATTTTCTATTTTATTATATTTTTTTGAATGTGAATTTTGATAAGTAATTTATTATTTGAGTGTAAATCAATAATTTTGTATTTAATAATTATTTAATTTTATAGATTACAATTTATTTCAACATTATAGACCCAACCCATTCATGAGTGATATGTCAAAAAAAAATTTTAAAAATTAACAAAATACATTATATTTTAATTGAACCGAATAATTTTTTTCACCAAATTTATAACCCTTAATACCTCTAGTTAAATTAATTCTTGAGCAACAATTCCACCTTCAATCAACAGAATATATCAAACTAGAAGCAAAAAAATCAGCAACCATTCAAAATTGTAACACCTTGAAAATTCAAGAATAATTGATAATATTATTTACAAATTTTCAACTTATAACTAACAAATAAAATGTAAATAAAATTAATATGACATAGCAATAATAGTATTCTCAAATCATAACCAAAATCTAAGGTTTCTCTTGAATTTAACTAGGTTCAAAGTATAAATTTAATTAGAATGCCTTTCTTCAAGTTAACTTATTTAAAGTCATCTTCTAATATTAATTTTTGGTCATGGTGTCATTTTTTAGTGACTTAGTTAGCCAACCTCATATTTGGAAAGAGGAATGTCAATCTTATTTATGAGTTATAATTTATTATAAATCATAAATATTATATTTAGGTTTCTTCGACAATGTAGTTTTCAGCACCAAAATAATTCCAGCGAAATTTTTAAATCTGAGTTGAGCAAATAGATTTAATATTCATGCCATTGACTTGAGTGCATGATTCCGAATAATTACAACATTTTGCACAAAATTGGAAATTATAAGAGCATACTAAAATGAAGTTAATGTACAAGCAGCAATCAAAGAAAAATTTTACATAGTCACATACCACATAATTTTATTGAACAACTAATCTCTGTAAATGATCAAGGAAGACCTCAAAGCTAACATCATCCGTAAAGATAATATCCCCTCCGGGATGTGAAGTTTCAGTATTGTAAGTAGCAGAAGGATTTAACTTTGCTAGAAGAAACCGTGCCTGCACATGATTGCAAGTACATCAGCACATGTACGCCAAACATCTTACATTACCAAAAACATATGCACACAGTCCACACAACGGAGCAAAACTATAGCAGAAAGCCAGTTCGAAGCATATAAACCAATCAACTAAATTACAGCTAAATTTCAATCTAAGCAAGCTCACCAATTAACAAAATAATTGAGAAATTCCTTTTCACATACAAACAACTTGTGCAGAAAGGCTTTCGAGAAGAATATGATAGGTGAATTCTCTTTCTTTTTTATTCCCTAGCATTGGATCTATTACAGGAAACCACTAACCATATACACAAGGATTACAGAAAACCATGATATTTTCATCACCAATAAATTCTATAAAGCATTCTCCGCACATTGATATCCTTCTATACCCAGAATTCCATTCGATTAACTACTTTTCCAGGTTTACTTTTACCCATCTAAATTGTGATCCTAAAGCCAGCCTTATTCCATTTGAAAAGCATTTCAAATTGATATCAAGAAAAAAGCTTCAGAATTTTCTTTGTAAAAACACAATAATTTTAAATAGATTTTCTAAATGGTGCCACCATCCCTATCCTAGAAGATCACATACACTAAATTAAAAGAAATAGATGAAGAATGTATAGAGTCGAGTCATTGACAAAAAAAAAAGAGATATAGAAGAAGAAGTTCTGAACTTCTGATTGTTCCAGAACAGCAAACAGAAATTTATCCACATATCCCTTGCATTTGAAGGTGAGTGCATTGTTCAAAAGTAAATACTACAATTTGTAGTTTATATGCTTCTTTACCGGTAGAATTTTTCTGAGTGAGAAACATATGAGCAGCTAGTACATACCATTAATGTTTACTCCAAATAGGACAGTAATGGGTTAGCAGCAGTGAATAGACAAACATAGCAAGCAAGCCAACTATACAGCATTGTATTACCAGAAGATCAATGGCAAGAAGGAACAGAGGTTAACCTGAGAGCCATACTGATCACAGACAACAAGTCGAGGCACAGGAAATCTCTCCTTCATTATTAAATCTGAATCGTCATGTGGAGCTTTTAGCAATTGAGCGAATGCCTGCAAAATATAGTTACTTTATTAAATAAATTGACAATGTGAAGGCAAGAGCATTGGAAACGCAGTGCCATTTTGGATATTATGACCTCAAGAAAACACCGATAGAAGTTTACAAAGACCTGGAATAGGTGTCCAATAACAAGGTCCCTCAAGCTCAGGAAAAAATTACCACAATCATAAAACCAACTGCGCTTTTTGGTACTGAATGTAGGGCTCAAAATTTCCAACAAGAGCATGAGAAATTTTGTTCAGATAAGCTAGGTCAGGATGTATATATTGTCACTATGATAATAAGGAGAATATTTACATTATCATGCTCTGGCTCCTTTCCCTTTTCAACAGTTTTTATTAAGGTTTCCTCTCTCTTAATTATTTTCATTTCCCACTGGGATGTATCCATCAAGTCATACTCTGTCATATATCAAAGTAATTATAAATAAATACATCATGAACCATAAAAGCTTAGAAAATCAAATAAGACCCAATAAGGCTTAAGTAGAATAAAACTGATGCCCAACTTCAGCCTAGGAGCTGCAAAATTTATTAAAACCTTGCAGTTGCACAGCTGCAAACATAGCTCTCGATCTGAAATTTAAATTTAAGCAGCAAGACCAAGCACCTTACTAAACAATCTTAAAACTATTCTCACGCCATTCGAGGTGGCCCAGCCCAGCATTCATTCGCAAATCCTGTAGTGAAATTGAGACTGCTTGACCAGGAAGCTAATTTGCGTGTAGGCATCATAAAGTAAGCCCATAATCTACTTGGTTGTTTGATACATTGAAATTAACAAAAATACTGAAACAATTCACCATAATAAACATAATCTACACTTACACTTCTTGATGCTATTTTGTCTCTATAAGTGGGATACTCTAATTCTCCAACAACATACCACAGGTCAAAACTAATAGAATAATTATTCTCAGATTAGCTATAAAATGCTCAAAGAATACCTGATGTTCTGGTTCATTATGATATCCAGCCTTCCTCCATTGAGCAATGGTTGAACCATGAAAAATAACAACAGTAAAAAATGAATCCAAAAGCAGGATCCTGTCAGCTGCAATGGCTGCAACATCAAGAAGAGCTGGTTCGGGACCAGAATGGAATGAATAAGAAATCAATGAAGGCTGAACCATGACAACAGAATTAGCAACATTTTCCCGGTTCAGTATCATTCTAAAGTAAGCAGTCTCATCTGGGCTGTTGTTAAAGACCTGAAACAAAAATAATTACAGAAAATAAGTAAACAGCAACTGGAGTAAATAATAAAACAGCAGCAGCAAATAACAGCAGTTACATGCATATAAAAGATATGATAATACAAAATGCATACCTGAACAAATTGAGAGCGTCGTAAATGAAACATAAATTGTGGGAATATTGACAACCTGGGAGACAAACTGAAAGAAGATGGACTATCTTTCTGGAAGTCTCCAAACCGGGAACACAAATTTATCAATGCTTTGTCCAACCATCTGATAGGATCAAATTCAGCCTGATTCCAAAATTACATCATTACTAAAATGTCACAACAATAAAAAAGTAAAAAACCATATCAGGTGGATCAGCAAGAAAAAGATTAACAGATTCTCCAGCTCTCACAACTATATGTTTTACATGTATCAAGTGGCAAAGAATACTTCTGAGTCTTGATTCTCTATGTCAATCCACTTTTCAACTATACAAAAGTATTTAGGGTTTTGATTCCCTATAATCCATTCCTTGTTATGAAAGGAGAAAACAAAGATAAGCTCATCCCATTTTTCATGCTGTAATGAAGTATTTAGCAGTAAAAGCTCAAACAATAGTTTTTTCTTGTCTTGCATAATTAAATTTGGGTTATCACTTATTCTTAACAGCATAAAATAAAAAAGTCTCTATACATGCCTTTTCTGCTTCATTTCTATAACATGCAGTAATTAATTATAATGCCATTTAGTTCTGTAAATTTATGTAGACAGACACGTGATGGTGATCCGCATCCACTATATTGGTTTTTCTTTTTCTCTAGCAGAATTTAATTTTCATTATCAGTTAACAGAATAAAATGCAAAAGCCTCTTCACATGCTTTTTTCTGCTACATTTCCATAACATGCAAATGCAATAATTAATCACAAGCCCTTTAGTTCTGTAAATTATTTTATACACTCATACACATGACGTGACCCACATCCACTTACTTGTTAGTATATGAGTAAGCATTTTCAAACTTTGCTTAATAACATTTTATGGTCATTAAATTTCATCAAACTGACAGTAGGATTGCAAGTTCTCATTTAGTAGAACAAGTGCACAAAATTCCATACAATTTAAAAACTAGTTGTGATACAAGATACTTTCAAAAGATACATGTTGAATATAAGATTAAATTAAATGCCTACAAATGTATGATTTGTCTAAAATTTAGTACCCACAGTCATCAAAATAAATTCACATGATTCAACAGTTATATATAATGTTTATTCTATAAAAAATTATAAAGTCAAGTAAATGTTCGTGACTTACTCCTACATTAAGTAGATCACAAACATACATACATGTGTGTGTGAGAGAGAGAGAACAAATGCATCAAGTGTCAAACTCAAGTAAAACACTAACTCCAATAACTTTTATCAAAAGTAAATTTCATCAAGCTAACAATTGAATTTAAAATTTTTCATTATTTACAAAATTTTACACAAAAAATTATTTGATACTTCATCACACCAATTTATTTTAAAATATTTAAAATAGAAATAAATAGTTAACACTGGATTACACATCTACAAATGTCTAAATCAAGGTAGTTAAAATTAGGATTTTACTTTAAATCATAAAGGAGAGTGAAAGTCGTAATTGTAAAATTGTAAATCAAATTGTAAGAGTTTACAAAATCCATATATATGCTTATAAATTCATATTAAGCATATAAAATAACAAAATGTAGGGAAAAAACCTTTAAATCAGTAAAAGCACTCAAAATCATAATCCATATTCCATAATAATGTCATGCATCGGCATGGGTAAAAAATATACCAGAACAGAAAAGATGCAAGAACAGTAGCACTAGCACACTGCTGGGTTTAGTGGCAGATCAGGCTGCACACATTGGGAGGACTGTTGAATTAACAACAATGTTAGGGTTCAAAGCTACTAGAGGGAAGTTAGGTTTGATAAAAAAAAGAGATATGAAAGAGGCGTCAACTAAATTAGGCTTCAATAAATAAGACTTTTTGTGGAATTTTCAGAATCAAAGTGAATCATAAAATCCCACAATTTGAGGGATTTTATGATTTAAATCGGGATTTTACTACGATTTTACTCAGCCATGCTTTAAATCAGGAAGGTTTCCAAAATTGTAGGATTTTACGATTCAAATCGGATTTTAACTACCATGTGGTCTGGATCATGTAAAATTGCATATAACATTATCATTATGACGATATCATATGATTTAATGGTTGGATTGACAAAAATTATTAGAGGTGGCATTTCACTAAGTTTGACACAGTATAATTTATTCCTACACATACATGCACACACACATACCAAAATACAAGTACATTAGGCACAGAAAATATCCAACACTCACCTCTGTTTCCATTTTGAAAGAGACTTGGCGCGCCATGACTATAGCAGCTGCTTCTTGGTCAAATCCAGCAATCAAGTCCTACAACATTTTAGACATAAATGCTATAAAAACACTGAAAAACAACATAAAATAACTTAGTGATTGAAAAAAAATGATAAAATTGTTATAACACCAAGTAGTACTCAAGTTACTTGATAAACCATCCCGTGAAACAGGAAACCAATAACCAACATAAGCACTGATTATCACATATAAAAGATTGTTAAGACCACACATCAGCTAGGCATAGGGAGTGTTTATTGTCCCTCCCAGGTGTCTTTTACCAATCCTATTTAAGACATTTGTATGTTAAATATCTCTATTGATAATATGGTTATAAAAAGGGAAAAAAGGCATTTTAGACAAAAATCACTTAAATGGGTTTAGTAATAGAAACTTAGGAATGGTAATAGACACACCCATTCACATATTCCCAAAGTAGTACTTCAAATGACTTGAGCGATGCCCCCCTTCCCCTCTCCTTCCACACACACACAACCAACTTTTGGGGCTAAATGTGACCTTTGTTCTCACTTCTCAATTACATGGTATCAAAGACTTTCCAATCTTGATGTTGAGTCAACCACAGATGTCTAGTCTAGTAAAAACTTCATGCTCAAAATATCCAATCCCCACATAAGGGGTGTGTGTTGAGATCCAACACCAACTAGCCATATCGCCAAAGTAATCCCTAAAAGGACTTGGACAATAGTAAGCCCTTTTTGGGATTGAATTAAGCTCAGTCCATTCAAAATTTGATAAAGAGAATAACTGTGAACAGATGAAGTTCAAAACAATTTTGGTGTAAGAAACAAGAATATCAATTCACAGTTCACACCCATTAGATCATCACCCATCTCCGACCTTGCACACCTTTGAGCCATTGAAGCTGGTGAAATACTTCTTTCTTTAAGGTTCCCAATTAGTGTTAGTGGAACTATATAAGCATTGATTCAGCTATCTCAATGCAAATGTGCAAGAACCCTATACCAAACCCTTTCTTCTTTTATGGATAAATTCCCTGTTAAATTCTGAAAGAGGTCCTAAATGGTCATGGCTCAAAAGTGACCTCAGTTTCCCAAATATACAACTAAATTTGTTAGAACTATGGTCCTCACTTCACTGATACTGTAACTCCATTGCTCTGAACATTAATGGAGAAATTACAATGTCCTTCTGTAAAAAACAACTCCCAATTGTTACTCATGAGTCATATTATGTTACCATCAACCACTTGGAATTCTCTCTCCTTTTGTCCATGAATGTGTTCAAAAATCATGGTTAATAAAGCATATAGTTAGAAGAGATATATTGAATCAGGGCCCACATGAGCCATGTAAACATTGTGGAGGGAGGGAAATAACCACTTGCTCACATGACCTGAGATGAGGATCATGCAGGAGGGGAATCAGAGGAAAAGAAGATAAAAAGCAAGGCAGGGAAGTGGGAAGGCATGGAATTCTTCAGCGAGGAAGGTGAAGACAGTTTAGGCACTCTCCAATTGTCTGGACTACTGTATTTTTGTTCATTTCCTGATAATTCTAAATCTGTGTATACTTTACATACCCACTGATCTGATATCACCTTTGCTCCTAGAAACCAGTTCAGGAGAGATGCATACCTCTGTTTCTGTGCTGTGTCTGAATCTGATCCTTCTATTAAAAATATAACCACACTTTTTGCACTACAGGATTGATTATCACAACAATCCAACTGATTGCCATTTGATGGCCCTACTAAGAACGCTGCTCCAGTTAAATATTCAAACCCATCCATCAAGACTACAGACAGGTACAAGTACAACTTTTATACTTCAGCAATTAGGAAGAGAAAACAAATGTTTTAAAACTAAAGAAGGTAAAACACTAAAAATAAGAAAGAAAAGCCATGAAAAGCTACAAATAATCCCTTATCTTCATAAAGGAATACTCTAAAAAAAGGTGACACAATGCATGAGACTTCCACATGGCGGCTTCTAAGTCTCACAAAGCACCAATCATATCATTGCGCCCAGGTTCACCCTCATATACACAGAATATAATTGAAAATATTTATTGAAACCATAGTAGTCAATAGCAGTCGCTATTGCCAGAGGAGCAGAGCAGCTCCCTGCCACAATTCCAGTGGTCATTGGGTCGTGGTTTGCTGTAGCGGCCATTGCGCCACGAATCGTGGCCGCAAACAATGTAAATCATGGATATTTTGCAGCTGCGTATGGTGTAACCACTATTTCTTGCAGGGCAAAAAGTCGAGTCTTCCCTCCCTTTCTAAATGTTGGAATCCTTTTAATGGGGGGAATCTTGGGATTTTGCCCCCTTTTACATTGCTGCTTTCTGTGCTCCGCTGTCTTCAACAAATCGAACCCTACTGACCCTGCTTCTTCCTCTCATCTTCCTGCTTCGTCCACCATCTCCAACGAAGTTTTCTAGACATTTTCTGGCCAAGCTCTGATCTTATTCATCTCTGGCAAAACAGAAGCAATTTCTGACGTAATCTAGACATTTTCCAGTCATCTTTTTCATCTCTGGAAAAATCCAAGCTATTTCCAACATGATCCAAACATTTTCTGGTCATTTTCATCTCTGGTGAAACTTCCAACGTGACCCCGATGTTTTATGGTGAATGACCACTATTTTTTATTTTCCCTCTCTGTTTTTATTTTCTTCTTTGTTCTGTTGGTTTTTGTTTTCTGAATCCCTCCAAATGATCCAAATTTGAATGCCTGACCCAAACCTCAGAATAGTGGCTATCTCGCTATCCCATTATAGCATGTTTGGGGTGGCTGCTTTGCATCGCTATCCATGATTGACTACTATGATTGAAACACAAACACAGTGCACACTACAACAATGAATTTGCCGTCCCAAAGACTTGCGTCTCCTACAGAGAATATTTATCTTTCTGAAACTGACAGATAACAGCAAAATAACTGCCCACATAGGTGATTAAACACTACAAAGCATCTGTCATATGGCATAACTAACATTCATTACCAAAAAAAAAAAAAAAACTGCCATTCGTTACAAAACATAACTGCCCACTCACAGTGCTCCTAAATTAAATTAATAGTCACATGGCATAACTGCCAGTCAGTACACATGCCTTCTCGAATAAACATTCCCCTGTGAGGTTAGTTACATGGATCACACGATACCATTGAGCTTGCTCAAAAATCAAATTTTCATAAAACCGGCATAAATTAGTATAAAAGAAAAATCAACGTAGAAACTCAAATTCAGCAAAAGAAGAGAAAAACAATAGGAAGAAAAAACAATTAAAGATGAATTGTGCTGGCTAGTACTAAACATGTTCTACCCTAGACTATTATGAAAGGAAAGAAACTTAGACATAGAAAAACAACAAGGAAAAGCTTTGTTTAGCATCTTAACTTATTTTATGTAATGAAAAAAGTACAGTGTATCATTCCCAAACTAATTTTAGTAAATCACTTCCAAAATTCAACAACTCCAAAGGAATTGTTTTTAGTTATGAATGGAGATGAAAAGAAACAACTATAATGAACCAAAAGGTCGCAGATGACACCTTACCTGTATGCTTCCTGGTCCAGCAACCCATCTACGAGAAAGAGTTGTAACCCGTAATCTCATTTGCCCACTGTTATTCTGATAACTGAAGCAAAACATCTGTGATGAGTGAGAAATATTTCATGTGCATTATCATAACATACAAAAGATTACTCAAAGGAGCACTAGGATGGTCTTCATACTAGGTCAAGAATTGGAAGTAAAATTGATTGCTTGTGGACTGCATTGTAGCATCAGGACTTTCTTTCCTCACAATGTCAAAAAATAGACACAATGATGTGGATTTATCAAGACCACACATCTTCCATGCACTTGTACCACCTTGCCCAATAACCACATCTGAGCATAATGGGCCTTTCTGCAGATACAAAGAAGCAGCTAAGCATCTATTGTGAGGGAATAAACAGCAGAAAAGACAAGAGATTGTCTAGATATACCTTTTCAAGAGATGCACAGGGGCCAATAATACCTTGGACTTTCAAGTCCTTGGAGCAGTTTATCTCAAATATTCCACTGCAAAAATAATTAAAATCAGAAATAGATGATGATATATATAGGAAGACATGATTATCAAGACCATCTACACTACTAACATATAGTGGAACTTAGAATAATATACAATTATAGTAAAGCTATGTTCATGGTAGCATTTATAGTCTATTATCCAGTATTAATATGGTGTCAGAGCTCGGTACTCCCAATACATAAAACAAAGGAGCTGCAAGAGTCAGGCACTCAACAATCATAGGAAATGCTAGGTGGCACCACCGCACCAGTATATATTTCAGGTTTTCAGTAAGGCTAAAAGTGCTGATCAACACCTCCCTCATTTTCACTGGTTTTCTTTTGGTTAGTAGATGTGTTTCTGTCAAACTTGTAACAAGCTTAAGCTTGAGGGAAAGTGTTCAAAGATATATGGAGTATTAGTTTTAGGTGATCATAATGTATCACACTATCAATAAAATATTATTCAGTGCTAATGTAGTTAGCAGTCATTTTTTGTTCACTTCTTCCCTACCCCTAAAATTTATAATTTCAACAAGAATGAACTTATTGTTCAATTTTACACAATGGTACACTAAGACTTACTTTGACGATAGACCCAGATCATAATCGCCTGATTGGAAAACTCGCTTAAGTGAATCCTTGAACACTGAATGGCCAAAACTTTCAGCAAGTACAACAAGGCCCCCAGTTCTTTCAACAGCAGTTTTAAGTTCAGCAATACCAACCTGTAGGATAAAGAAAGAATAAAGCAGAAATTTAATATTTTTAAATATAAAAAAAATTATACAAATGAAAAACAACCACCAGATTGTGCATTATGAACATTTATAGAAATTAAGAAATAACACTTTTATCCACCAATAGAAAGCCTAACTATAAGCTTAGTATCACCCCAACTTCAATAGAAATGGAATCAGATAGCACAGTTAACGAAAATAATCACCTTGTCTTTTCTATTCATAAAATCAACCAGCAATTTCAGACTACAGGAATTATGAGTTAGGATGAGTTAGTTATTAATGGTAGTAGGCATTAGACTGATGGGCGGTCATTGGCAGGATTGCCTCTAATATCAAACATCATTTACATTTTATAAAAAAAGTTAGAATGATCAAAATTAATGTTGTTAAAATCGCGATTAAAATTGCAAGATTGTACGTGAGAATGAATATACTGGAGAAGTTTATCGTTTCAAACATCATTTGACAGGAATAAAGCAAAATGTTGGAGCTTGATAGCTGTTCCTGATGATGTTCGAAAACAAATGTGGGACATTGTTGTTAAATTGCAAGAAAAATTCATAAAAAACAAACACACAGCAAGAGCTTGAAGGAAAGGGAATAGAAGGTGATGTTGGTGAATTTGAAAATGTAAGCAAAAGAAAAATACAAGATGATGTTGAGAGTCCAGCAACTCTTTTCAAGAAAAGGGGAGTGACCACCCAAGCTACAATTAATCCAATTTTTAAACAAGGTTTTGAGAGAGAATGCATGTTTAGAAATTGTTTCATTTTATTACAATAATGCAATTTCTTTCAATGTTATGAAGAGTGAAGAATTTAAAAAGATGTGTGAGGAGATTGCTCGACATTGTATTGGATTTAAGCCACCATCCTACCATGAGATTCAGGTATAATATTTGAAGCAAAAAGGTGAGAAGACAAATAGAATTTTAGAAGAGCACAACGCTACATGGAAAAAATAGGATGCACCATAATAATTGATGGATGGACCGACAAAAGGAGGACTATACTTAATCTTTTGGTAAATAGTCCTGCAGAAACTATGTTTTTGAAGTCTATTGATGCTGTTAGAAATATGCAAATATGGAAACATGTAATTATAGTAATGCTAAAATTAGGGAGATGATATGTTGTATTTAGGAAAATAATATTCCTGTAATTATGTTAATTAGATAACTATAATATCTCTGTAATTAATTCTTGTATCAATGCTCCTAGTATATATATATATATATATATATATATGCTCTGGTGTGTAGTTGAGACACATGGATTCACTCAATTCTCTTTTGTTTTCTTTTCTCTTAACAGATGCATCTGACATATGCAAAACAACAGACAAAATTTTTAAGATGATAAATGATGTTGAAGAAGTTGGAGAAGCAAATGTGGTACAAATTGTGACGGATAATGTTGCAAATTATAAGGCAGCAGGAGAAATGTTGATGGAGAAGAGAAAATTGTAATTGTTCTACTTAGATGTTCCTCATTCTCTGGGTTTACTAGTTCTAGACTTCTAGTTCTAAAATCATGATATAAAATGAATTAATTGGTTTAAAAGTCATCTCTACAGAATCTTATCTTTTCATAGAATATATGTCAGTATTTAAAGACTAAATAATAGTAAATCACTAAAAAATTATGGCAATAAAGGGAGTATTTAGATCCACCTTTCTTACATTATTCTGTTGCTGTTTCTTTATGGAATACATTGTTCACCTTTTCTACCGAACGTGACATAAGCCCAAGGTCCTTGGTTACTACTAGCACTGGTCATTTAAGTAGAGGTATGGAGGCTACATTTTTATGCAACATTCAATTCTTGCTACAATGGAAGCATTTGGTTGAGCACAAAGCTCATATTTTAAATTCAATGAATTTTTAATCCAACCGCTATTATTGAATCAAAGATGCAAGGAAGTTAGTGCATGAAGACTAAACATACGGCAGAAATTTCAACACAAAACTACTTTGAAAAATTAAATTATTCAAGAATAGGAAGAAGTGAATTACAATTTAAACCATCATTACACAAGAAGTACTTGGAGGTTGGACTGTCAATTAAATATTCTGGCTTAAAAAAAACTGAACACTGGTGAAAGCCTTTTGAGGGGGAAAAAAGAGACAGTCATTGGTCAACCTATAAAAAACCAAAACGCTGTGTACCAAACAGAAAAGGTCGGTTGAAAATGTGAAAACATTACCTGATCAAGAGCGCAAGCAAAGAGATCTAATACATGACCTTGATGTACAAGCTGCTTCGAAAGTCCATCATAGAATTTCACACATTTATGGTAATGTGGTACAGAATCTTTATCCAGATCCTTGTGGGAGCGAATTGGTTCAGAAAGTTGTTTGGATACAATCTACAGTATACAGTAGTTCATATAGAGAGAATCAGTTGAATGTCATCAATAAATCAAGTGAGACAGAAGTAAATGTTGATTCATACACTTAAGTTTTTATTATTTCATTTTAGTTTTGTATTTGTAGCATTCAACATACAGCGACTAGTTGAGGACAAATGTTCTGAAAAGCAAAAATAAAATAAAATAAAATAAAATAAAAGCTTTGAGCTAAAGATTCTAACAAAAGCTTAACCTGTTAAGTAAAGGTACATAAATAGTTTTATACTTTTATCACATTTCTTTTTAATAAATGTAACATTACCCATAGGTGGATATTGCATTCAGGTCATTTCAGACCAGAAAAATCTTCAAATACCCATAATTCAAGATCTTCTTTTATTATGGAAATTAAGTAATTAAATTCATTCCCATGATGTCTGCAGGCATTCAAAACATAGAGAGATCCATCATATATGCCAACGTGAAAGTGCCAACATAATAAATGCTTACAAAACTAAAAATATATTTTTGTTTGGACAAAGACTAAAGAGAAATTAATAAAGAGGAAGGGAAAAGTACAATAGAGGGTGTTATATACTAAAAAAGAAAGCAAAAAGCTGACTGGCTGAGAACGGACAGAAAAGGAAAAACCTGCACAAGAACCCTCATCGCACGGATGGAAATAGCCTAACCTTTTTAAGACCTAACTCATTTTGGCCTATTTAAATAATAGACTTAATTTAGATTTTTTAAAATACTTAATTAATTAAATAGGTCAGGCTTGAGCTTAAAACAAAACCTATTAAACCTATTAGAATGGCTTATTTAAAATTCATAAATTTATAATAATATATTAAATAATTTTATATCAATATTATAATATTATGTTAAATAAGTTAAATTTTAAAAAAATAAAATTTTAAATCATAAACTCTAATCCTTTTCGTTAGAATTGAATAGTGTTCATACCACATACCTTCTAAGAGAGTCTAAACTAGTTGGAGTCTTTTGCGTTACTATCATTTGATTTATGCATAACGCTAATTTGCATTTGTGTTATTTTGATTACATATTTTCAGCGTAGTCAAAATCACGATCCAACGTGTAAGATCAGATGATTCCACGGTTTTCTGCGGCGCCTCCGATCTCGTTCCTGCCCTGCGACGCGATTTTTCGAGATTGTTGGTATCGCACGATCTTCCTCGTGAAATCATGGGAGCGTGCAATCCTGAACGAGTTTGATTGAGCCCCATTTTCTTTAAAAAACCCGATTACCCGATTTGACCCAGCCTGTTTTTTTTACTTGACTTATTTAATCTTAGATATTAGGGTTTTTTTTTTTTTCATTCTTCCCTTCTCACTTGCCCCGTTCTCCACGACACAGAATTTTCTTCCTCAGCACCGCCGACTATGACCCAAAGTTTTCCTCCTGAGCACCGCCAACTGCGACCCAAAGTCTTCTTCCTCAACACCCAACCTACACTCTCTTCTTCCTCAGCACTGCAATCCACCCTTCCCTTCTTCCTCAGACTCACGACGCACATTTCTCTTCTTCTCCAGCACAGCGAATCTGTTTTTCCCATTCTTTACCCTGTTTGAAGATGTCTGCACGTGGGAAAAGTACACCTGCAATCCAAAGAGGGCAACCAGAAAGTAGGAGAGTGATTGCAAGTCCTACCATTGGTCACACTTCTACTGGCTCAATGAGCTCCTCTGTTGGTGCAGTTGTGGCTGGTTCTTTGCGAAAAAATGCTCCTGGAAACACGAGTGATGTGGCATGGCAGCATGGATTATCTGTGGATGAAAATGCACGAAAAATTCAATGCAACTATTGTCAAAAAATAATAACTGGTGGAGTTTACCGATTAAAACATCATTTGGCTGAAGCACAGAAAGATGTGGGTACTTGCTCTTCGGTTAGTGATGAAGTGAGAAAAGAAATGTGGCAAGTTGTGTCCTTACAAGAGAAATTAATGAAGAAATCAAATAGCAAACTCAACGAACTTCTTGTAGAAGGTGATAGTGGGGGTGATTCTGGTGAAAAAAGAAAAGGGGGTGAAGTTGAAGCTAGTGAGAACATTTTCAAGAAGAGAGGAGTAAGTAATCAAGTCACTCTCAATAACATATTCAAAAAGAATTTGAGAGAGGAAGTGTGTCAAGATATTGCTTCTTTTTTTTATAACAATGCCATACCATTCAATGTGGTAAGGAGTGAAGAATTTCATAAGATGTCAGAATCGGTGACAAAATATGGGCTTGGATTCAGCCACCTTCCTATCATGAAATCAGAGTTAAGTATTTGAAACATCATGTGAATTTGACCACGCAAGCTATTGAAGCACATAGAGAAGAATGGAGAAAAACAGGATGCACAATAATGACGGATGGCTGGACCGACAAGAAAAGGAAAACTATATTGAATTTTTCAGTTACCAGCGCCTATGGGTACAGTTTTTTTTACTTCAATTGATGCATCTCATATATCTAAAACAGCTGACAAATTGTTTAAAATGATAGATGACATTGTAGAGGAAGTTGGTGAAGAAAACGTGGTTCAAATTGTAACTAACAATGCAGCAAATTATAAGGCTGAGGGTGAATTGTTGATGGAGAAAAGGAAGAAACTGTATTGGACACCATGTGTTGCTCATTGCATAGATTTGATATTGGAGGATTTGGAGAAGAAGTTACCCATTCATCAAGAGACAATCTCAAAGGGAAGAAAAATTACTACTTATATTTATTCAAGGACTTCCCTAATTTCTTTATTGCAATTCTTCACAAAGGGAAGGGATTTGGTGAGACCAGCCATGACTCACTTTGCTACGTCTTATCTTACTTTAGGATGTCTTCAAGAGCATAAGGGAGCATTGGTTAGAATGTTCACATTTTAACAATGGAAGACTAGCCGATTTGCTAAATCAACAGACGGAAAGTTTGTTGAAGATGTGATTATGGATAAAACTTTTTGGAAAGGTATTGTTGTTTGCTTAAGAGGGGCATATCCTATAATCAAAGTTCTTCGTTTGGTTGATTCGGATGAGATTCCAGCTATGGGATTCCTTTATGAGGAAATGGACCGAGCTAAAGAGAAGATAACAAAGGCCTTCAATGAGAGTAAAAGAAGGTAAATAAATTATTAAGCTTAATTAAAAATTTTAGTTATTTTTGTTTGAAAATTAATTTAATTTTTTTTCATATATTAGTTATCTCCCTTTATGGAATGTCATTGATGAAAGATGGGCCAATCAACTCCATAAGCCATTGCATGCTGCAGCTTATTACCTCAACCCTTTTTTACACTACAGTCCTGGTTTTAAAGCAAATTTTGAAGTTAAACATGAATTATATAATTGTATAGAAAGGATGGTAGAAAATGACGAAGAAATGACTAAAATTGATGCTCAACTTGAAGATTTCAAGGCAAAAAAGAATTCTTTTGGTGGCAAGGCAGCCCTAAATGCACTTAAAACTAAAATCAAAACTTCAGCAGAATGATGGGAATCTTATGGAGATGGACAGAGCTTCAAAGATTTGCTATTCATATATTGAGCTTGACATGTAGCTCCTCTGGATGTGAACGTAAATGGAGTGCTTTTGAGATGGTAAAATTTTAAAACTATGAGAAATTGCATTCTTTTTCTTTACCTATTAAGAACTAGCAAATAATCAATTGCATTTATATATTTTTTAGGTCCACACAAAGAGACGAAATCATTTGAAACAACAAACTCTGAATGATGTTGTTTATGTGATGGCTAACTCAAAATTGACCAAGAAAAAGACATCCAGAAAAGCAATGGAGTTTAATCTTGATGATCTTTCATCTGATGATGAATGGATTATGGCCAATGAAAGTTCATCAAATGGCGATGATTTAGAAGTTGATGACTTATTGGACTTGGATTTGAATCCAAATGAACACTTGGGTCAAGTTGGAAATGATTCCAATGATGTTGATGATGATCCTATAAATTTAGATGATTTAGAGATTCCTACTTTTGATGATGACCTTGATGGAGTTGGAGATGAAGAAAATGAAGACCACATAGAAGATGATTATTATGATCAAAACTTGAATGATTTGTTAGAATAAGAAATACCAATCTTGGATACTTTGACTAATTTGTTTTTACTTTAGTACTATTTTAAGTTTTATGTGTAATTGACTTGAGAATATATTTATTATCATGAATGTTTGAGTTGTGATTGTCTTTTATGAATTTAAGACTATTGGTTCTTTATTTATCTTCTTTTTTGTATGCATTTGTATGTTTTAATATAGTTTATACATTAGGTAAGATCTTACGATCCACTCTGCGATCCTACGAGTCACGTGTTTTTCTTTCCCTTCCGATCCTAAGTAGGATCTCGATTTTGACTACCTTGCATATTTTGATGAAATAGAAATATGTAATTTTATTATACATATTGAAAGTGTTAAACCATTTTTTCATAGCTTATTTAGATATAAGCCTTATGGTCTTTACAAGGATATACCTATTTAGATTGTTTAATAGCCTATTTATAAAAATGCTTAATGATCTATTAAAAATTCTCAATAGGCCAGACTTTTAAAAAAGTTAGGCTAGACTTTTAAAAAAGTTATGCTAGACTTAATAAAAAGCCTATGAGCCTATGACAGATAATAGACCAAACTTAGGCTTCAAAATTATTAAATAGGCAAAGCCTATTTATGCAAAACCTAGCCTAGCCCAGCCTATTTTCATCTCTACTCAGCATACTCCAAAATCTTATGGTGAACTGAAATGAAGCAACAGCTGCCACCATACAATAAAACCAGATCACTTCATCGAAAAATAACTTCCAACAAAAAGGATGAATGTAAACTATAAAGCCCAAAACAACTTCACCTGATCCTCAGCACAAAAGCCAACATCAAAACTTTAATAAAATCTTATATAAGACTTCATTTCCTACACACCCTCCACAATTCACTGCAATGGTTAATCTTTGTAGTTCCTTCTTCATAGTCTAGGTCAACACTGCATTATGGGACCTCAACACCCTCACCCAACAAATTAACCAACCATTAACCCAATAAGTCAAGAAGTGAGTGAAACTCCGTCCATCAAGTAATTAACATACACTGCATTATGGCACACTGGACATAAATTCGTCCCCCAGTCCTCTCACTTTGACCAAAAGATGTTGTATTATGAGCATATGGACAGAATCATCTGAGAATAGATTAATCTAGTCCTTCACGGAATCTTTGAAGCCTAACTAAAAGTATAATCAATCTCAGAACCTTGTTGCTGAAAAGGCCTCCTTCCTTCGCTCCCAGCCAAAACGCACGATCAATCACTCCTTCACCCACCATACCTCACTCAGATAAAACTACAACACTAACTATTTATATAACCCAAAAATCATCAGATACAAGCAAGTAGCACACATTCAAGCTCATCTATAACAACACAAGCACAACGAGCAGCCCTTACCGGAGCAGGTCCTTCTGTCGCAGGTCCCCCAATAAATGCCATTATTCTCGCAGCAGAACCCGGCACACACGCCCCCAACAAACTGGCAGCAATACTCAACGCCGTGCTGGTACACCTTGTTGCCCTCTGATCCGCGGGCACTGTCCAAGGATCCCTCTGCATCTCCTCCAAAACCTGCCAACCAAACCACACACGCATGCACGATCAAAACCAACACAATCAACCAAAATCCAAATCCACTAACACACACTCATCAAAACCTCACCGAATTGAGAGTAAACTCGCACTCGGACGCCGGCACCAGAAAACGCGAAATACTCTCAGAGGAGAGGCCGTCCCTGGCGCCGGCAACAACGCCGACCGCAGGCCGGGGCTTCTTGGCGAAAAAACTCATCTGCTCGAGAAGCTGGTCTTTGGAAATATCCTTAGAGCCCTTGAACACATAAGTCTTGGGAACAATTCCAAACCCTAATTCATGAACATGCACGAAAGTCCCGAAGGTAACGAGTCCAACGAGGGAATTCTCAGGCAACAACTCAACGGCTTGCGAAAGCGCGGAGCGGAGGAAGCCGATTTCCTCCTCGATGACGCAAGTGTCAACGACGAAGAGGAAAACGGGGGGCACGTGAGGGGAAGGGTCGTTAACGGTGTCGTATTCGACGGTAGTGTATTGAGGGAAGAGTTCTGCGGGGAGGTTCTGATCGGAGATGGAAGCATAGTGAGTGGGGAAGTGGTTGCGTTGGAAGCAGAAGGGGCAGATCCAGATCTTGGCGGCGAAGTCGACGATGCAGAAGGGATTCAGAATGGATCGGCACGTGCGGCAGCGCAGAGGCGTGTAAGGGAGGAGAGGCATTGATGGGAAGTGTTTGATTGGAGTGTATATGGCCGATATCGGAACGACGGCGTTTAGCGAGTCTTGCTTTGTGCCTGGGATCACGTTCCATGGCATTCGCACGCCGTCTTGCGATTCCAGATCTACGAATTCCGCCATTCAACTCAACAACGCTGATCTCAGAGCGATCTTTCCCCTGCTTTTGCTGATCTCCACTTCTCCACTCCAATTTTAATTCTTTTGTTTCTTCACACTAACAAGTCACACAGGTTAGATTTTTATCAGTTTAAGTTCTTTTATTTATCAGTTCAAATATATTCAATTTTATCAGCAGTTAATAATAATTGAAAATATTAAAAAAGAATAAATATTAAAAATTAATCGATAACATTTTAAAAAGAATAAAAAATATCTAACATATTAATTATTTAATTTTTAATACAAATTTATTATATATTTTTTATTTATTTTTAAATATAAGTATCTCATAAAAAATTTAATTGTGCGTATTTTATTGTGCACCGTAAGCATGTTACTATGTTTTTTTATTTATTTAATTAAATCTTTTTTTAAATTTTTAAATTTTAGTTTTTTATTTAATATTCTCAATTTTTTACATTTTTTATTTAAAACTTTAAGTGATTAACCGTGAAATTAAAATATAATATAATTATTATCAAACATGCAAGACTTATCTTAACTTAACATATAATTTTGAATTTAAGTTTGAAAGAAAACCATTCAAATAGGATTATTACTTTCACTGAATATTATTTAAGATTTAAAAACATAAAATAATTTAAAAAGTTAAAAAAAAAAAAGCAAAAATCTATTATATGCAAGTTCTTGCTAATCCATTATATGCAAATTCTTGCTAATGTCAGTCAGATTGAAAAACTATTATAATAAAATTAGGCCCTTAATTCAATTTATTAAATCACTAAATCAATCGTTCAAAGCATAAAAATGGAGTAGTATTAATCTGCAAATTATATTAACTTTCTTAAACATTTATTATTTAATTTCTAAAATTATAAAAATAAATTTTCAGTCTTTGAAATTACTAAAACAAATCATTTTAATTTTCAAAATTATAAAATTAGCCGTCTTAGTTTTTGAATTATAAAATCCATCATTTTAATATTTACATAAAGTAAGAAATAAAGGAAAATTTTCAATTCAAAAATCTGAAAAAGAAAATAAACAGTACATGAACTGAACAAGTAGTAATATTTTTTAATAACAGTAATATTTTTATAAAAAAATATTTAAAGTGTTTTTTTTATATTAAAAGACCAAAATAAATTGAAATAAAGTAGAAGTATTTTAAAGTTAAATGATAAAATCCGTCAATTTGCTTAAAAGAGTTAGCCATTTATTAATTATGCCAGACTTTATAAATTAACAGGATATATGTAATAATTAAAAAAATAATAATATGCTTTCGGGACCCAGCGCAATTTATATTGGTGATGAATGAGTGCTTACAAAGTTTTTATAAATCCCTTTTCCATTATAAAATGCTATCTTCAAATTTGAATACTCCTCTTAATCTGTTATTGGATAATTAATGTTAAACTCTATAAAAAATAATAATATAAAAATATCTTTCTTTATTTTTAAAATAACAAATTAACAATTATATTGCCTCTCCTTAAATGTACACGTCTTTTTTAAATAAAATGTCATTTACTTTTAAAATATTTTTCTTCGAGTAAGCCCAATTAATAAAGTTATAAAATATGAATATTGGGTGCACAATTTTGATCTCCAACATGCACTTTGCCCTTTTTCTCATTATTTTTTCCCTTTTGTCCTTTCTTCTTCGTAAGGCATATTGTGTACAAAAGAAAAATCTTGAGGTAAGTTTTTAAATACCATTTTCTTGCTTAATCTACTGCTAATAATGTCAATCTCTACTTATTTTAAACGCTATTATTTCCTTCTCAAAATCAGTTAATAGTATGGATAAATGATATCATTTAGCCGAAAATAAAAATTAATAATTCTTTTTAGATAGCTAAGTCATCAAAGTGTGTACAATCTTTTTTAATATATTTTTTTTTCATATGCACAAACAAAAATAATGGATCCTTAAATAATACAGTTAATTAACATGCACTTATACAAACGATGATGTATGGTGTTATTGCAATGTAATGTGTTAATACATTTTTAATTTATGTCAATTTGAGAATGTTTTGGCGACTAAAAACACTTTGTACATAAAACTAATAAATTTTAAGATGAGAATATTAATAATACACTCTTTGTAACATACTATTTATTATTGGTTAAATTTTTTTTAGAAACTATAAAATTATAAGAACTTTTAAAATAGAATTGAAACTTAAATAGTTTTGTATTTTTAATAAATTTTAGTCAATGATAAAGAATTTTTAATTTGATTTATCTTCTAACAAAAAGATTAAATAAATGAAAATCACACCTTACAAGACTAATTTTAACATTATATTTTTTTAGGGACTAAATTAAAAGAATCTTTAACTTATCTTATATGAATCAATTTGAAATTTTAGGGTAATTTTAGCATTGATTGAGAAATGAAAATAAAATATATTGATAAGAAACTGTATAAAATATATCTTATAATGATACCTGATAAACAACTTTTTATTTATTGGAGGACATAATGAAGAAGGACTATTTATTCAGCAAAGCATGATAAGAATCATATAAATTAAAAAAAAATGGGCTTCTTCGAGCGTAATATTTGCTTGACCAATAAACTTTTTCCCGATTTCAACGCTTCAAATTTATCCCTTTGTTTGAAATTGTCTATCATCATCATGTGATTTCTATCAAACCACCATTTTTGAGCTACTGGAAAATCCTCAAACAAAACAAAATAAGAGAGAGAGATCTACAAAGAGAAACAAAGAGAGTGATCATTATTGATCTTCCTCTTCAATGGGAGATAGAAAAGGAGATGTTAGAGTATATCTCATCTCTGGAATTTTCTTGGCATGCACCATTGGAGGAGGGGTCTTTCTTTGTATGTACATAATACTGCCGAATTCAACATTTGCACGATTCTATCTCATTGCTGGCATGACCTTGGTTGCCATCCCATGGTTCTGTTGGCTTCTAATCTATTTGTATAGATGCTTTGATCACATTAATGCCAAATTTGATGAAAACCATGATCATGGTCGTTATCATAATCATGATCATGAAGATGTGAGGACACCAAAACATGCACCAACAACTGCTGTTACCAACTCTTGTGAAAAAAACCCTATCAATTCTCCTGTTGGAGAAGAGCGCCATGTTCATTTTGGAGCAGTTATTGAGATAGACAATGAAGGCCAAGAACACCATCATGAAGATGTTGCTAACAAGTCACAACATGAGTACGAGGAAGAAAAGGGTAATGGTTAAAATTGGTCTAGAGAAAGTGAAATTACCTTTGAAACTTTAAGGGAATTATATATGCAGGGTGCTATGAAGAATCTAATACAAGTGATCGGGTGTATTTAGTTGAATGCATGTGCATGCGATGCATGCCAAGTAGTTCTTACTAAGGTAGTTAATATTATTTGAGTTAGAGGGGCATGCATCTATGAGATAAGAGAAAATAGTGCAATAGAGTAGATGAATTGCTTAATTAGCTAGGCCCCAAGCCTTGATTGTAAAAAAAAGGGACAAGGTGGGGGAAAATTCATTGATATATAGTGATTTTATTAATTGGTAGGTTGATGATAGAACATATAGTGTTAAGTGAAGGGGGAAAATGGTTATCATGAGTCATCTTGATCATTATTGATTTTTTTCCCTTTATTTTGCTTTTCTTTTTGGTAAATAAATGGGGCAAGAGATATAGAAAGATAAAAAATTAAGTTACATGGAAAAGGATCAAGGATGTAGAGTCCTAACCAAATCTAAGAATACATACACAAAATTAATATGAAAGGGGCAAGAGAATGACCAAATTGACAAAGGATGAAGGAGGTATAAAGTCCTAACCATATAGGATTGTTCATTGAACCTCACATATGCATATACAAGTTGGACAAAGCATTAAACTCCCTTTTTTTTTAACCTTTTAAACTTGAGAATTGAAATCTTCAATCTCCCAAGACTATATTGGATCCCAACTAATAGAAGTTAAAGTTAGGAGAAATCGTTAAAGGGCTAATAAAATTATCTTAAAACTTTTTTTATTATTTATAATATTAAGACTTGATACTTTATTTAAAGAAATCAAAATTCTATAATTTGAACACATGAGTTAATTAGGGGGAGGTTTTATCGTCTTAACCTTTAATTTTAAGTTCAAATTTTAGTGAATGAAACATAGTTACTTTCAATAAATAATACATGTGGTTTAAACTAAAAGAAATCAAACTCCTTAAAAAATATTATTGATCTAAATAAAAAATAAATAAACTCACTCTTATTCAAACATTTTAAAGATTTACCCGTACTTAATCAAAATTTGTTATTGAAAAAGTTAACAAGTTACGTGGAAGAGCTGTCAAAATGGGCAGCTCAACCCAGCGTGGCCCAGTCCAGCCCAATATGGGTAAAATGCTCAAACGGGTCAGGTTTAATTAGCTCAAGGTAAAAATGAGCTTATATTTTTACTGCTTAAGCCTTACCCTATGCGGGCTACAGGCTATTACGGGCTGACCCAACAACTCGAATATTTTTTTTCTTTTCATATTTTTGTAATATGTCATTTTTTTACTATTTTTATAATAACAAATCGTTGTTTTTATTGCTATTTTTAGTGTTTGTAACAAATTATTTTAAGCTATTTTTGCAAAAGCTTAATAAACCATTCGTTTTTGTTGTCCAATTTTTATATTAGACCATTTATTTGCTTTTTTTTTTAAATGTAAAAGGCCACTAGTTTCTTTTTTTTTATTATTTTTGTAACAGCCAATTTTTTATTTTTATACACATAATAAGTCCACAAAAATATAAATAAGTTCATAATTATACAAATTTATTACGACAAAAAGTCCATACACATAAAAAGTCTACAAAAATATAAAACAAGTTCACAAAGATTAAAAAAGTTCATCAAAGATTTAAATATCAAAATGTAAGAATATGAAATTTCTTGAGAAAGCTTAGAATCATCAAGAGTAATGGTCTCTTTTCCATTAACATATATTTTAGGATTTTTAAACTAAGAATTTAATCTATATATATATATAGGCTGCCCAAACCCGCATAAGCCAACCCGGTTAAAGTCTTATCAGGTACTAGACTTATTTGGACCGGGTCAAAATGACTCAACGTAATTTCATATCTTATTTTTTATAGCTTAAACTCGCCTATTTAACGAAATTTTTTGACCCAATCCATCGGATCAGCCTATTTTGCCAGCTCAAAATGTAAACAAAATTTATAAATATTATGTATTGTTTTCTTTCTTACACTCATGATATATTTTAAATATAATTTTAAAAACTCCTTATAAGAAGGTGGTGTAATACTTTTGGCCATTAACTCGTTTGTCTGAATCCCCAAGTCACACAAGACCCCAAGAAATTTTTATATATTTTTAATAAATTTTACTTATTACAAATTTAAGTTAACAAATAATAATTTATATTTAAAAATATATATGCTTATTAAATTAAATTTATTATCAATATAATAATCGCTATTAATTATTAGTTTCATTATAAGACATTGTTATAAGTTTTAATAGGTGTATTCGTTGGTAATTGTATTCATTATTTTTCAATACTTCTTAAAAAAAATTAAAGTATCTAATATTTTAGAATTTAGTGAAAATATACTAACTATTTACATTATCATCCAATCATGATGACCATATTCAAAATAATAGTTAGCTTTAGTAATAATTAATATAAGAATAATATCTATGATTTATTTTAACTAATTAATAGTATACAATTTTTTTACACTAACAGTATTAAAATTAAACTCATATTTTATTTATTCCACTACTAGAAAACCTATAAATATAGACAGATTTTTTAATTATTACAGATAAATTTTAACATTAAAGATAGATTTATAGATGATTCTAGTCCGTCTATAATATGTGTTACAGACAGAAAATTTTGTCTATAAATAAGAGACAAAAAAATTCATATATAATCCATTTGTGAAATTTTATTTTTTTTATATACATAATTATTCTTCGCTATTCTTAATTATTATAAATTATAAACATAATAAAAACTATAAAATTATATATTTAAAATTAGAAATTATTTATAAAATATAAAATTAAAATGTTATTACAAATTAAGAAATAAACATCTCAATAAATAATGTCAAAAATAAAAAAATATTGTATATAACTAATAATCAGTGTGACTATCTTTTGAAAAAATATCACCATTAGTAGAGGAGGAGTTGGAAGAGGAATGACGCATGAAGTTGAAGATTGGTAGTGTTAGAGCTGGTGGAGGAGGGGGAAGAGGTGTGGAGCTGCTTGCTCTCATAAGCTCAAAATATGCATGCATCTGCATCTGCTGCTGTTGCATTTGCTGCTGCACCTCCCTCTGCATCCTCGAACCCACCTTCTTCTCTATTTTTTTCGCCCACTTCTTCTTCAATGCACTTTTCTTGGTCTTCCACATCTCATCATTTTGCCTTTGTAGTTCTTCATTGAGGGCATGAACTTGAGTGCGGACCATTTCCTCCACTTCCTCAAGTGCAAGAGAAGGGATATCTCCGATGACAGATGTAGGGGACATAGAGTTTGAAAAGTGGCTCCCTATGCTATAAATGTGGCCTTTATAAAGACCACACACTGTCTTTAACCATATAGTATCCTCATTAACTGACTCTGAATCTTGAGAAGATGTCTCCTTGAGTGTTGATGTGGAGGTGGAAGTGGGAGTAGTAGGTGAAAGAGTGTTGCCACGATTAGGGCGCTAAGCAACACCTTTCTTACCTTTATCTGCCATATCTGAATCAAATATAATACATGTTTATAGACCAAATACACAAATACACAATGTTGTATCAACATTTTATTTTATATTATACAAATTTCTAAATTTTAGCAGAATCTCCCCTAATATATGAATATTTTCTTATATTTATTTAACGTAATACAACAAATTTCTAATGTAAATTTCAGTAGAATCTCCTCTCATATATGAATATTTTCTTATATTTGTTTACACTTAATATAACAAATTTCTAATGTAAATTTTGTCATAATCTTCTCCAATTTATATTTGTTTACACTTAATACAACAAATTTATAATATAAATTTTTGCAGAATCTCTCATAATATACGAATATTTCCTTATATTTGTTTACACTTGATACAACAAATTTTTAATGTAAGTTTTGGTAGAATCTCCCTTGATATATGTATATTTCCTTGTCTTGTTCTTTACATGTACTTGATACAAAAATCTACATTTACTTTGCACATAAGCTATATATTATATAACAATCTATTATTAATCAATTCATAAAAAACATACACATCACAATCCTAAACTGTTCTTGAGCATATTTTCTTATAACTCCACGACATGCATATTCTATAATCTCCGCAAGCACAAACAACCCCATAACACACAGTAATCAAGTTCAAGGAAGGACCTCTATGCCCATCCTCCAGTCATACAATCTCTAGTCCTATAGCTCTATCTTAAAAATTTTAAGTCTCTATTATACATAAAAAATTAAAAAACTAAATCGATTAAAAGTTAAAGTATAGTACTAAGAACACAATGATGCAAATTATTTTCTAAATGAATGCTTCAGCCACTTGCAAAGGCCAAAAAACTGATAATGCTAGGGAGAGACAAAGACAGGGAGATGAGAGAAAGAAGAAATAATGGAAAGTGAGAAGAAGAAGAAGGAGTATGCACGATTTTAATGAGTTTCACAAATCATAGCAAGAAAAATTCGTCTATAAATAATTTAATGAAACAGTGTGTATTGCAGACAAAAAAAATTCATCTATATTATTCATCTATATAAAATATGTTTCTGGTAATGTTCTCTCTCTTCGATCTCTTTTTCACTTATTTGCTTCTTATTTTCCAAACATTTTATTTTATTTTTATAGTTGATTTATTATTATCCTCTTTCAATCCACACTAATTATACATTCTATTTTTTATTCTTTGCAGAATTGAAGATATCAAGTGAGTTACGTAAGTGTTATAAAAGTCTTGTACAGTAATTTAAACTAGTTTACTAGTTTCTTCGATTGAGAATGATGATCTTGATTGAACTTTAAATTTGAATACACAGAGAAAACGCTAAAATAAGAAAATAATATTCCACCAGTATTAAATTATATCAATAGATTATGTTTATTTTCAAATACATGTATTGTTTAAAGAATATCACTCATTTTGTTGTATTCGTTACTGTAAAAAGAAATTCATTTCAAACTAAAATTTATTAAATTGTATTTTAAACTAATTATGTACTAAAATGCGTAAGATGAATTAATCATAAAATTTGATAAACAATTTTATAGTTCATAAAGGTAAAAGAAATAAAATAAAAATCGATTGGTTGTATTAAACTAGACTTTAAACATAAATTCTCCTCAAGGTGTCAAATTTTTTAGACACATACCTTATGTTTGAAACCTATAAATTATCATTATTTGCTTAAGAAATTGTTTGACAACAACACTGGAGCAATCTTTTGTATAAAATAAAATAAGTGCAATTTTATTTTTCAATATTAATATTGTTGGATTTTACAAAATTCAACGTATCAATTCAGATTATATCAAATTTAATTAGTTTCAAAATAATAATAATAATATAATAATGAAAAAGAATAGAAGATAGATTAAGATGCCACAATTAAGAGTGATCTTTATGTAAAACTATGGTAGAAATCAACAGTGAAAAAGCATCAACTAATAAGTTGTAATAAACAAATTTAATTTCGTGAAAAAGTTCTTGTTTTCTTAATAATATTCAATTTAATCGTTGAGTTTGCAAGCTAACATTCGTCAATTTAACACTTAATTTTATATAAAAAAAATTCACTTTAGTCTTTAATATTTTAAAAAATATTTTTTTTTAATCCTTTTTATGTTATTTTTAATGTCATTTTGTATTAAATAGAATTAATATAAATGTGATTTCGTAAAGTTAAAAATTAAAGTGAGATTTTTATAAAGCTAACGACAAAAATATCAATACTTACATTTTACTTAGAAACTAAAATAAATATTTACTCGTTGAAAAAACATGATTTGTTCGTTTGTTATATTCTTTAGATTTTGTTACTCAGTGTCCTTATGAAACTGGTTAAATAATTAAAAATACAAAAATTCTTAAAAAACATGCTTACTGTATTAAATATTATAAAATAAAATTTATTTATTATTATTTTTATTATAAAAATTTCACTTTTAACTTCATTAGAACAATCATTAACATTTATTTTATTGAGAGTGAAGGAGGGGGTGGAAGTTATAGGCAATTATGATATAAAAAAAAATGTGATAGTATTATTTAATAAAATTTAAATTGACATTTTATCACAGGTATTTCTAATTAATGATAGTATCATTAGTTTTTCAAATAAAAATATGATATCACATGATACACGGTAGAAAGTACTTATATTTTTATAATTAATTATAATACATATATATATATATATATATCTTTAATCTCTTATTATTTTCTCTAATTTTTGTCTTCACCTTCTTTTTCACTTCACACTACCTTCCACCAGCCTAAACTTTCACTTAAAAACTAACTTTAATTCAGTTTTCTCTTTCAATCTTGCTACAGTTTTTTTTTTTTAAACATATTTTCAATACTAAAATGAAATATAAGACAATAACAACAAAGTTGCCAATAATTCCTAAATGTGTGTATAATTTTTTTTTAAATGATTATTTTCCCTACAACAGCAAATCCTTTTTTATTATTTAAATTAATGACTCAATAATTAGTTATTAAGCAGGATAATTTTAACAAAAATTACACCTAAAACAATTTAATCCTCGCTCTCTCTCTCTCTCTCTCACACACACACATAACACCTTCAATTGCAATTGGATCCCTTCCCACTATGTATACAAGTGCGTGTGTATATGTACAAGTATAAATACTTAACATATCAAATAATAATATTTAAATTATTAAAATTATATATTTTTATTGTATAATATATATTTAAATTAAATTTAATTATTTTTTATAATTTAGGTGTAAAAATAAATTTGACTAGCTGCATTGCCCGCGTAAAAACATACTTGTATATTTGTATGTTTAAAACACGGAATAAGCCTTTAGACGCGAAGAACCAAAGACAAAAAAATGCTCCAAACTTAGAACTAAACGCGAATAATACTTCAAATTAAGCACTTCCAATAGATAATAACTATCGACTGAAAGGTTCCAACCAATAACTTCAAGTGGGTCAATACATCCCAACTTCATAAGGAGTATGATGTTGCCTACATTAAAATGCACTTCGTTCAGGAATGAAAAAAATATGGTCCTTGAAAAACAAAAATTAACACATTTACCCAAGTACTTTTAAACGTACATGGGAATAACTATTACACTTCAATACTCCTGTATGCAAATACAAAAAGGGAGCACATGGGCAAAAGGGGGTGGAAAAAAAGTAAGTAAATTGTCACTAAACTACATCCTCCATACGAGGAAATCAATCTGAACCATAGCTTCATTCCCAATCAATATACAATTGGCTTTCTTCTGAATTCCTTGACCAATAACAGAATTCAACAGCCATCCCATCACTATTGTGATAAGGGAAAATGATGGGTTGGCCACTTCGGGTATGCACGTTTGTATAAATTCATACACACAGTATCACGCTGTTCAAGAACCCCATTGAGAAGGCACTTCATTGTTCCTAAACAGCAATAAAAGAATATGATCAAATATGACAGGCAACAAGCAGAAATAATAAATGAAAACAAAAAAATTGTCACTGAGAATCATGGAAAGCACATGTACATGTGCAATCAAGCAACATATAATATGTTTTGACCCTAAAATAACTAGTTGCCAGAATGTTCATAGCAAGATTAATGATAAGGATTTCAAACATTACTAACTTACCATGTGTACCAACAGGTTCTTTAATTCGCCCACGAAGACCACGTTTTGTATAAAGCTCAACAGGCTGCAATCACCACCGACATTAAAATCTCATTAGGATGACGACAATGGAAACCAAATTTTGGGGAGTAAATTCTTTCAATTCTCTTTGCTACCATCCTAGTAAAATTTAAAGATCCATAAATTGGGTATAATATAATTTCACCTTAAACCACCTAACATCCTCTGGATTATAAAACATGTGTCTCACAGAAGCTTTACGTTTTGATACTCTTTGGGGGTAACTGCACCACAAAAATGTTTGAACACTCCAAATAAGCAACACATAAATTCAATGATCGATTTTCACAAAGATGATGTAAGTCTAAAAGTGGCAATAGTTACATTTCCACTAAGAATCAGTATTGGAAATAAGACAAAAAAAAAGATAACAGAACAGGTCTTGACAAATATCAACAACATACCCTGTCAAAATAACCCGCTTAAGGATTATCCTATCTGGATCAACAGTTTTCAGTGAGCCAACAGCAGCCACTGCAGGTGCAGCATCCCCTCCAGTTCTCTTTAGGATTATTGAAGGAAGAGGAGGAAATGAAATTGGTGCATAGATTGAAGCAACTGAAAAGCGCCCAGCATGGAGAAATCTCTCCATCTTGTTCTTGTCTGTATTTATGAATTCACTAGAGAAAATTGGCCTGCAAAAATTTGCAATTAACTAAATATTTCTCCCAAAAAAAGATATATATTATACGATATATATTATATGCCATGGTTGTTCAAATTGACTACCCTACCTGCCAACAAATTGCCGAAACCCTACATGAAATATCAACTCTTCCTTGGATTTGATGGGTGCATCATATGTTTCATGCTTCTTCACACTACAAAACACAAGTGACTTTGGTTCATGACACATCTTTTGAATTTTCAGAAAGGACCACAACTTAGAGGGAGGGCACAATGCAAATGGTAAAATAATGACACAAAAACACCTGAAATGAAGAACAGATACTTTGGACTCATGCTTCAACAGGCCACATGCTGTAACTGGTATTGTCTTTGCAAGCATGCATAACTTTGAAGCAACAGCACTAGGCACTCCCATGATATGCAGTCTAGCATATGAGCCAACTGGAATACAGTCCTTCCGGTTTTCTTGATCCAGTTCTAAGGCTTTAGCAAGAACATGTTTTTGTGTTCTTTTAAAATTATCAAATTCAAAAATTCTGGCATAATCTTGGGGTAGAGATTCCTGATATTATTAGAAATGTCAGAAATATTTTCAGGTAAGAGACAAAAACTAAATATAAAGAATTTCCAACACACATACTTTAGGATCCCATGAAGAAGTCCTAAAGGACTTGAGTCCTCTGTATTTTGCAAACCGCTTCCTGGCAGGAACATCTAATGGGGTATCCACTTCATCAGGAAACTCTGCAACAAGAAAACAAACAAATGACAGGCAGCACATTAGAAAGAGTATCATTATATTCATAGGCTCATTCCTGGTTATCTTAGGCAAACTTCCCAACAAAATACAAAAGGTATGAATAAGAAAGTAGAAATTTTAAAAAATAAACTCATTTGGATAACTTTTAGACATAGGCAGACCAAACATTCATGCCTTTTTCGAAAAGAGGCAAATGAGACCAATAAATTTGAATAAGAATAGAAAAGGAAAGAAATGCACCTTCATCTGCAGCATGTGCTTCTTTAAGTTCCTTTAGTTCATCTTGTATCTTCTCTCTGGTCATGTTATCCACTTCCTGTAATATACAACAGAAAAGTAGTCATGCATTGATAATATAGATGAGAGTTTAGAATCCATTAAAATGAATTGTGCACAAATGAATAACAGTAGGTTTAATGAAATTCTCACAAAATCTACTGTATTAAAAGCTTGTGTGGTGCACAAGCTCATAAAATTTAACAATGATCCAATGATGGCAACTACTAGAGGTCGCTCTTAAAATTAATGAATAATATGGCTATCAAACAACCATGTCAATTAATCCCCACCACAAACACACACATTAAATGAAGAAATGCCTGCCAAAAAGTTCAGAAAAAGCTTAGCAGACCAAGGTGTGGGGGGAGAACCAGAGACTGTCCAACAATGACAAACATTTATGTAACAAGTGTTTTCTAGAACCTCACCATCATAACTGAATCATTGTCAGTTTCTTCCTCAGAATCTCCAAATCTAAGTGAAGCGTCATCATCAAATTCTGAATACTTATTTCCCTCTTGAGCAGAAAACCCTTCTTGCCCTTCATCCAACAACATATCATCATCATTTTCATCGTCACAATCTGACTCCTCCTCATCAGAATCATCAACAATCCATGCAGCCTGAAAATTTAAATAAAATCTAGATTCTATTATTTCTATACTGGATATTTGGTAAGCCAAAAAAAAAAAAAATTAAAACAAATAGGTCATCAAAAACCACTATGAAATAAGTGAATAAAAAAAGTTCAGACCTGATATTCTGAAGTGCCACGGGGAAGACTCCTCTTTTTTATCTTCTTCTTTCCATCTTCATCAGCCTTAGCAATTTCAGCCTCTGTTGGCCATGTCTAGTGAAAAGTAATGATACCCAAAATATTAAACAGAAGAATCAGACATTCAAACAGAAGAGGGGGGAAGGTTGTTCTTGACCAATCAACAGTAAAAACAATTGGGTAACAATTGATAGGTCATTTTGGCTAGTCTTCAGAATTTCTTTTGGTAAACCATTTGGTCTTAGTATTAAAAATATTAAAATGAAAAAATAATGTTTATTGAAAACGGGTAAAAAAAGACTGATGAATACATAAACTTAAAAAAAGGAATAATAAAAGGGATGAGATTTCATTATCTACCTGCTCTCCAGCAAGAGGATCAGGTATATTCTCAATGACTATGGCTTCCTGGTTATGAGGATCTGGAACCAAAGAGCCAATGACCTAAAATATAAAAAAGGTGGAAAAGCAGGGAACAGGTAAACACAGTTTACATGAATAAATAAAGCATAGAATTAGAAGAAAAATAATTGAAAGATCACAATGTCTATTCTTACGCATAGCATGTACTAAATGCAACAGCTATAACAAAAATTGAAAAGATATTCCCTTTTAATTGGAGACTATCAAAAAAATCAGAAATTTCAGGCAGTCAATTTTAGGAGGGGAGGCATGTGCATGTTTTCAGATTGAACAAAATCTGTCCTTTTAATATTTAACATCAATTCAACCAAAGGTAAACGTATTCCATCTCATTTAATATTGTTATTTTCCATATTCATTTAAGTGAATTTATGTATATATTTAGCATATGCAAAAACAACAATCAAGCCTTTTCCCACTAAGAAGGGTTCACAACATAAATCAAACAATGCTAAAAATGTTTTATTGTGAATTGTGTCTATACTCTATAGATAAATTATTGATCTTTAAATCTGTACACTTTACACATGCAATTATATGTTTTGACATATTGTTATATGTGTGCACATGCGTGTGTTGAAAATGAAGTTGAACCTAAAAACCATAACACTTGTTCCTTTAACAGTTGCAAAAATGTATAAGCCTGTACCTCCACAGCATGGATTTCTTCTGAATCCATTAAGTCCTGATTTTTCCTTGCATTCAAAGGACAAGGATCTTTAA
This sequence comes from Abrus pulchellus subsp. cantoniensis, assembly GCA_024086825.1. NCBI lineage: Eukaryota > Viridiplantae > Streptophyta > Magnoliopsida > Fabales > Fabaceae > Abrus > Abrus pulchellus. The sequence continues at coordinate 23,972,790 of CM044056.1, forward strand.
GAACTTCAATTTTACCCAATTGGAAATCTCCTGCACCTGACACATGAACCTGGTAAAACAAAAACAGTGAGACAACTAATAAATCAATGCAACTATAATAGCAAATCCATGAACTTGCTGATTACCAGTTGATTGACTGAGAGGCTACGAGCATGAAGATAACCAGTGAGAAGCAGCGTGCATTTTTCAGAGTTTCCATCATATACTGCATCAACCTATTGTTTAGGGTGGCAAAGATTATAAAGTCATTAAAAAACCTGTTCATGAATTGATACCATCAATCAAGATCTTTAGACCAAACAACATTAGGGCACTTCATAAAAAAAAAAAAAATATATGTGAACATTAACTCTTAATGTCTTAATAATATAATCTTCAGGTTTTCCTACAGCCACAAAAATTGCAAACTTGATTAAACTAGACTGTTACCTTTGCTAGGTAACTGTTAGGATCAAGGCATATCAAAACATTCCAAGTCAAACTATGCTCAAGAATGTTATTAAAGGGAAAAATTCAAAATGTTGGGTTAACAATTAATATTTACATTTTTTTGAGTAAATATATAATGTGGTCCCTGAAAGTGACATTTCGTTATCTTTGGCATAGTTGTTAATCTCGGATAGCGGCAAATAGCGGCTGACCCCTAAAGTGCTATAGTGGAATAGCGTAAGCAGGATGAACGCTATTTTATAATATGCATATATTATTATATAAAACATTATAACATGACTGTTATATTAAACAAAAATGCTTTCATATGATAAATCACTGAACAAAAGCTGAAAAATCTGATTTTTCCAGTGAACAGAAAAACAGAGATGCCGGAAAAACTAATTTCTCCGGTGAAAAAAAAAAAGAGGATACACCTCAGAGGAGATGCGAGAAAAGCTTGTTCCTCCGGCAAAATGGAGCAGGTGAGCCTCCAGACATGATTTCTCCAGCGAAATGGACTGGGTGCACCGCTGAGAATGGGAGAAACTACTACGCAGATCTCGGTCTTTTCGCAGAGAGAGGAGAGTGTGGGGAAGATGGGTTTCTTTTTTCCCCCAAATGACCTTTGTACCCTTAACAAATAATCTAAATGGTTCGTTTTATAAAAAAATAGAATAGGGTTTCTTTCTTTCCCCTAAATCACGCGATTGCACACGAATGTCTCACCGTTTTGGCTGCAAACGCCCGCACCTGCCGCGACATGCCAAACGCGCTGCGATGTGGTGGCAGTGGCAGCCAATGGCCACACCGCACCACTCCGGCGTGATAGCACCACTCTAGCGCGCTATTAACAAGTATGATCTTTGGTCCTTGAAAGTTTTTCTATGTAAAATTTAGTCCTTGAATGTGTGAACTTACTTACGTTGTGGTCCTTTTCTAACAAAAAAATGTAAGAAAAATAGGGGTAAATGGAGGCAAAATTAACATAATCAAAGACCAAATTGATACACTGGCACTTCCAGGGTTAAATTAGTTCCCAAATAAGACCAAATTGTGAGTAAATTAGCACATTCAAGGACCAAATTGTACAAAATAAAACTTATAGGGATTAAAGGTATACAGAGTGTCAGTTTCAGGGACTAATTTGTTTATTTGCTCTCTTTTTTCAAAATCTATTTAGCTTTTTTCCGAAAAAATGGGAGAATGAATGGGGCAGAACGAATTAGGATGGAAGATAACAGTTAGGTTTCAAGATAACTTCCATTCCCATGGGAGAGGGAAAGCAACATACCAAGCCCTCATCATGGGCAAAACATGTTAATTTCCTGGGAGTGTATTTTTTAAAGCATATACCAAACATGAGAATTTCATATTCCCAATTTCAATTTCTCAAGAAAAACTACAAAACCTCAAAACAAACACATTATAGAAGTTCAGAGCTGGATCAGCACAAATCCAAACCTTTTGGCACAAGAGGTAAGATCGTTGATTTCTCCAATGAGGAACCTTAAGCCTTTGCTCTTTAAAGAGCCACAAGAACTGCAATTGTAAAGAGGGAAGAAGTAGTAGGCTTAGATAATCAAACTGGGCATTCATTTGATGATATGTTCAGCAGGTACAATCATAATTTTCACCCAACAATGAGAGAAGTAACTACCTTGTGCAGCTCATCCTTTGTATCAGCCGGATAAAATTTACAATCTTCAGGAAATTCAGAGGCGAGACTAGATGTACACATCTTCTTCAGTTCATTTCTTTGTTTAAGCTCAGTAGGTAGATCCTGAAGGCAGAAAATGAAAATTCCACACAAATGGCTAAAACTTGATTTCTTCATGAAAGGTTATAAGATTATGTAAATTAGTTCATAAGTTCAAAACATTAAATCCACCATAACTTACACGAATAAACACAGCAGTGCTTGGTAAACCAAGAGACCTAAATACAGAAAGGCATTGACTTCCAAATGAGTCAATGTAGTAAGAATCGGGTTCTTCGCAGAAAGACCTTACAGAGGTCACAAAAACCAGTAGATCAGCGACCTACAATGAAAACAATGTCCAATGATAATCAAGAGCCACATTTTTGGCACTCTAAAACTGATAAAACAAATCAGATAGAAACAATAATACCTTGGCCATTTCCATGCATGATAGGAGATCACCATGAGGTGCTTTTAGAACCTGCAGTGCAGAACGTTTGATCAACATTATAAAATCCTATTCACCATAACAAACCTGGGAATACAACTTCATACAAAAAGCATAATAAAATATTCATTCAATGAATATAAATTACAGTTTTGGTGCTCACTTCCCAAAAAACTGATAAAGAAAATGAGGATCCAATCTTGGACCAAATTAACCAAGGCCCAAAGGTTTGGAAAGTGTATCAGAGGTGGACACGCAGTAGCTACCAGGAACAAGAGAAGTTTGTTACGCAGAAAGGTGATTCTATTACATGTGACGGAAGAGAGATTGAAATAGGCACATGTGGATTAGAAAGGGGTGTGGAAAAACTGAATAGTGAATTTGGCTGTTGATTTGGGACCCCTCAGCTCTGGGAGTTGGGAGGTAATAGTCAATTTTTTTTTATATTTCTGAATTTGTTAAGTTCTGCAGTTCCATTATAAACCAGGTGCAGCATGCAGGTATATATTCTAATATATGAGAATGAATACATTCTGATCTTCATAACTCCACATCATTAAAAATAATTATTAAATGTTAACCATTAAAGTTCTTTCAGACTATTAACTCAATCATTGCTGTATCTATATAAATTTTTTCATTCAAATTCATTAGTAAGTGCTAACAATTATGCAAGCCAAAGCAACATTGTACTCCCATATACACGTAACACATCCACGACTTCTTAGTTCTTATATCGAATGTCAATATACATCTTAAAATCAATCTAAAATTATAAAATATTTCATTGATTGTGATATATTTTTTGAAATATATGAAAATAAAAATTGCTTTATCACATTCTTTTTGTATTTCAATTTTATAGATTTGACATGAAAATTCAAGATAAGAGATAGTGGTAATTCAACAGTTGAATTGATAAACAATACATTCTAAATAAAGTAGTTGAAAGTGATGTAAGAATGTATGTTACACCATTGTAAAACATCATTCCCGCATATAAAAGCCTCTCAACAAGTTAATAAGTTTACAGAGACTAAGGCAGCAATGCAGCATACCGTTATTCTTGTCCTATATTCAGAAGAAGCAACCGTTCCTGGCAGACCCATAGAAGAACCTTTAGATAATATTGACAAGAGATCCCCAGCAAGTGATTCTAAATCCACAGAAGCACAGAGGCCAAAGAGCACCTGCAAAGAACAAATGATAATACGGTGTGAGGACATAACATAAAATAAGAAAATGCTAAATAGTCTCCTAAGGGCATTGGTTAAGAAATAAAAAGTAAAAAAAATATAAAAGTGCTCTCACGCTAGTAATTTTCAATACATCCTAACTTAAGTTTCAATAAAAACTTACTCTTTATTAATTTCTTAACCTACTAGCAAGACCCTATATTTCAAAAACAAATGCCCAATTCAATTCCATTAAACAGCCATGCTTTACTCACTATAACTCGAGGAGGACTTCGCGACCCACTCAATTCTCTTTTTTCTTTCAAAACCGCAGCTCTTTTCTGATCACGTATCTGTAAATTTGCTAACAATCAGTGCTCTGATAATTAAAAAACAAAAAAAGCAACACGCAAGGTACAATAACAACAACAAAACAGAGACGAATACCATTTTATTTCTCTGAATTCGAGCAGCACGTGCTCCTTTTCCAACATTGCGCTCTGTTTTCGCGACCGCGATTCTATCTAAACAACCGATTCGAAAAACCAAACATTACATAAGACAAACAAAAACATCAACAAAGTCTTATTCCACAGGTCGGCCACGAGTCACACGACAAACATGAAAAAAGAGGAAAATAATTCAACCTTTGACAGAGGTTTTATGAACATTGCGAGAAGATTTAGAAGAGAAGCGAGATTTGTGAGGCTTATTCACTTGAACTCGCGTCCCTCCCATTGTAAGCAAAACCCTATTTGGGAAGCAAAAAAGCTGCACAGGGTTTTAGCAAACAGAGAAATTCAAGCCATAAAAATTTTTATATATACGATACAAACCCTCGTAATAAACCTGTTATCTGTGCTACCCGGTTCGAACCAAATCAAACCCATTACTATCATACCGGGTCAGGGCTTCGATAGAGAGAGAACATAAAAGGGCAATAAATAAAGATAAACTAAGATTAAATAAAGTAAATTACATAAACTTTTGAATAATGTTAATAAAATTAATTTAATAAAAAATTTAAATCTCCTATTATAGTTTACAATTTTTACTTAATGAAAATTTATTTATAATTTTAAATTACATAAAATATTATTTAATTTTAAAATTATTTCAAAAAACCCATAATTCCTCCTTTTGTTTCCTTGGGAGAGATTTTTGTTATCAATAAAAAATATTTTATTTTCTATTATTTTCTTTTTTTTTAATTATTATTGTAATCAAATATAATTTTTTATTTCTTTATCTTCAAACAAAAAAAAATTTATGTATTCCCATAAAAATTTGAGATAATATTAATTATTAATTTCTATTCATATTCTTTTACTAACATAAAATACTACTAAATACATAAATAAAATAATAAAAGTTGTTCCATTTTACCATATACTTTTATATTCAAGTAAATATAATTATATCAAATATTCTAAAAAAAATTACTGTACATAATAGTTTTACCGAACTTAAACTATATTACTTTTTAATAAAAAAATACTTGATGTATAGAAAAGAAATATTTATACAACTTGAATAGTTCAGGAATAAAAAAAAAGCCTATTTATAAAAAAAATGTAAATTAGTAAAAAAATAACAAATTTTAATTAATTAGATTTTAAATTTTTTTCTCTCTTTAAACACTAAATAAGAAAGAAGTAATTAAATAAAAAAGTAAAATATTAACTAATTTATTTTAAATAATTTTCCTATTAAAGTTAATTTTATAAAAATTATGATCATTTAGGGTCTGTTTCCCAACACAAATTTATAATTTATTTAACTATTTTTTTATAATTTTTTGTCAACAAACTACTAATACTGTTCATCAATAATTTTTTAAAGTTAGTTTATTAGAAAAGTGATTTCAAATAACATTTAACTTTTTGAAAATTAAATCATTTTTTTTCTGACATAACTTTTAACATTTTAAATAATTTATAAGCCACGAGTTTTAACTAAAAATTTTAAGAGACGAGTTATAGACTTAATTTTTGGCAACAGCGTCTTTATTAAAAAAACTATTCATCCAAACACAAAAATCAAAGAGAAAATAGCAACAGCGGGAAACGTGGCAGCACGACAAAACATACTTCTGAATTCTGAGGTCTTCATTTATTAACTAAACAAAAATAGAAAAGAAAAACATGTGGTGACGAAATTGGTGGGCTTGCTGAACACTGCAGAGGCAGCTGTTACTGTTTCATGGCTTCTTCAACTGCCACACTTACACTCCCTTTGGCTTTCACCCAACAACAGCATAACTCTCTTTCTCAGCGCCAAGTTTTCTCCTTCACTAATATCCCAAACAGGGTTTCCCTGTATTGGAGAGGGAATTGTAGTAAGTATTCAAAGTGTGTTTATGCAAGAGCTGTTTCAACCAACGAGGAAGTGAATCAAACTCAGAGTTCAGAGTTGAAGAACGATACCCAAAGCACCCCATCATCCTCCAAACTCGTCCTTGTTGTTGGTGGCTCTGGTGGCGTTGGTACTAATTCTTTTCATCTTCCTGTTTTCCCGTGTTTTGTTGTTTCCTCAAATTCAAATATGTTTTAAGTTTCTAACTTTATTGTGAATATTAAATTTTAGTCTCTGTTTTTCTTTTAAATTTTAGTCTCCTGTCTTTTCAAATTTCAAAGCTTTAGGTCCTTAACGATGCACTATCAACGATAATGCGGTTTTATAAGAGATTTTCACATGTCAATGTTTTATGCTGCGTGTAAATTTTTATTGAATTTTGACAAAGTAGGGACGAAAAATTTTAAAAAAAATAAGAAATTAAATTAAAATCTGCCAAAATTACATAGACCAAAGTATTTTAAGCTTTATTTGTTTTCTATGGACTGATTTTATGACCTTATTTCTAGTTCGTATTAATTATATGGAGTTTTTAATGTGTTTAGGACATAAAATTATAAATTAATAAGTAATATTTTTTCGTCAAATTTTACATAGTTAATATTATCAATGTACTATATTATCTGTTTTTCAATAAAAAATTACTATATATAAGTTCTTATTGTGTATTTTTGGACATACATTAAAAAAACTGTAATTATATTTACAATTATATATCAATGTATTTTTGGACGTACATTATGTTGTAGTCGTCTTGTATATTTCAAGGATAGTTTGTGTTTGGCTTGTACATAAAATTCTATATACCTACTAATAGGTATATATAAAATTTTTAAATACAATAAGTGTTAATGTGTAATAATAGTATACTAATTAAAGGAAGTAGCTGTAATTTTTCAATTACAAAGAATATTAGTTTAGTTAGCGTTAAATATAAGGGATGCAAGTGTAATTATGTTTTCTTTTACCACTGCGGGTGGAGTTGTAAGTGGGAGTAAATTGTGATTTAAATTTTTTTAAATTTCTATGTTTATTTTACAGACAAGCTTATTTAAAAGAAAAAAAAATAAATCACTGCAAGACGTTTCAAGAGAAATATTTATTGTTTACTGATTTTATCACAAGTGATTAAAAGTTTATTCAATATAATTTATTAATAATAGGTGTTTGATAACTCAAGTATTGTATATCACAAATTGTTTTGAAGTTTACCAAATATTGAACTAGCAATTAATAAGTATTTTTCAACTTATCAATAAACCCTCTTCTTGGTCTGATTTAGACAATTGTCCCTTAAAAGATTTTTTATCAAATAAACCCCTTAAAGATTAAGTGTTATTACAGTCCTTAAAAAATTTTCATTAAATTAGTTCTTCAAAAATACAAATAGTTACCATATTCATCATTTTGTTTCACCTTTTAGACTTATGTAAGGATGAATATAGTGATATTTAGATATGTAAATGACCAATTTGATGATAAAATCTTTGAAGGACTAATATGGTAATTCTCAATCTTTAAAGGCAAAGTTGAGGGTTTACTCTATAACTAATTGATATACCACAACTAAATAAACATGAGTATATTAGTGATTTGTGTTATTTGTATAACCTTCCATCCTTATGTATTTGTATGCCTTTGGGATCCCCTTTTTAATTTTATTTTAGCATTCAGATTAGAAATGTAAAATGTGGAAATGCATACATATTCACGGCAATAGTTTGATTGGGGAAGTTTGTGAAGCAGTTCCCTTATACTTACTATTCAGGGCAGCTGGTGGTAGCATCACTGCTTCAACGGAATGTTAAGTCACGCTTGATACTTAGAGATCCTGAGAAAGCCACAGAACTGTTTGGTGAACATGATAAGGAGAAACTGCAGGTTTATCATCTACTCTTTAGTGAGCAGTTGCAGTGCCAATTTAATTGCTTTAAAAGTCCCTCTGTGAAATAACAAGCTTTGTGGGTCAATTTGATTATTCATCAATTCTCAATTTATTTTCTAGTCATATAGAGCTTCTGATTTTGAACATAATAGGTATTCAAAGGAGACACAAGGAAGCAGGAGGATTTGGATCCATCCATATTTGAGGTAAGCTCTTCTGAGTATTTTACTGAATAATACAAGGGTGATCTGAATAATTTTTATTTTGATGAGTCATTTCATCAGAAAAGAAAATGTAGGACGTAATTTATGTTTCTTATTTTCTCTTTGCTTCTTATTACTTGCTTTATAGGGTGTCACACACGTGATTTGCTGCACAGGAACGACAGCTTTTCCTTCAAAGCGGTGGGATGATGATAATACACCAGAAAGGGTTGGTAAGAATCATGTTGTGCATATGTTGCTGCATTTGATGTCATAACTATAATGAAATAGAAGATTAGTTAGGTGAAGATTGAATCGAGTGTGGAAAATCTAAACATAATAGTAATGCTAATGCCTTCTATTCAAAGTTGCTTACAACATAGAATTCATCAACATTTCAAGCACCTGTAAATATTTGGATTTTGATATTGACTATAAGTATTTAATTTGAAGATTGGGTGGGAGTAAAGAATCTAGTATCTGCATTGCCTTCCTCAGTGAAGAGAGTTGTTCTTGTGTCATCAATAGGTGTGACCAAGTTCAATGAGTTGCCATGGAGGTAAGCATACCTCATGTTTTGTTCTTAATTAACAAACTTGGCTGTGACTTTTATAGTATCATCATTTGGCTTGCAAGAAAGCTTTTCTTTACTGGTAATTCAGACTATGGTCTTTATAAAATCTTAATGAGATATTAGTCTAAACTTTGAAAAATTAGCTTAAGTTGTCCTTGATGAATTATAAAGAATTTTTTTCTTTCAAAATTCAAGTAACACTAGATGAAAACTCGCTAAAAATTTGAAATTAACTGATGTTCATTTTATTATTTTAATTCAATTGCTAGTTTTCTGTTGGCTATTCTTGATTCTAGAATTGGTTTCATTGTGTATACATACTACTGTAGTCTAAACTTAGGTAATTGAAATTGTCTAACTTATCCTAGTCATTACCAAGACTTACATTCTCAATTTTGTTCTTGCAAAAAGTACAAATTGACTGATGACCTGCAGGAGAGGGAGGGAACAACATTAGAGGAATTCCTAAATGTGCTAAATAAGAACTCTGCATTAAGCCTTAGGTGGGCCCTTCCTTGTACTCTCCACCTCCACCCCCCAAAGAATTTGTACCTTTGTAGTAGACCATTAATAGCTGATGTCTCCTTTGGGAAGGGAATTGATTTGAGGCTTTACCTCCATCTGCTAGGACCTAACACAAGATTGGTCTTTAGCACTAGATGGGAATTTAAAAAACGTTTTTTCTCACCTCACATCCTATATGAAATCCTCAATATTTTGTTCTGTACCTTGTGTTGTTGGAACCCTTAAGCAAGTCAAGTACATAAAACAAGTCTAGTACCCTTATTTCTCTGTCTACAATTCTGCATCATTCCCATATTCATCCTTTCGTAGCAGCTTTCTTTTGTGACAACTGTTAGTGCCTTATGCTGTTAGTAACAGTTCAAACTGTGAGATGTCAATAATGCATGTGAAAAATGCGAACAACACATTTTATAACTCACTTTTTCTAATAGTCTCTTAGTAATTGGCTAAAATTTATTAAAAATTGTAAAAGAATGTGGGTCTCACTCTTAATGTAATGATTTTCAATCCTAATTTAATGATTCTTTCTCATACTTTTGTATTTTTCAATACATTTTAGCAATTGAGAGTATGTTCCTAGCATTCCTCTAATACATATTATCCTCACTGCATCTTCATTTTATATACTCATTCATGGTCTTCATTAATACCTACTTTATTAAAATATCTATTATTTGGTTTTTGGAAAAAAGGATCATTAGACATCAGGCAATAAACTCTAGGTGATCAATGATATACTTAGTTGCGTTTATGCTCCAAATTTTTTCTGATGGTGTTTTTAATGTTGTTTTTTCTTGTAGTATTATGAACCTATTTGGTGTCCTAAAATATAAGAAGATGGGTGAGGATTTTCTTAGGAGTTCTGGCCTTCCATTTACCATAATCAGGTAAGGTGAAATTTTAGCATGTTTCATACTTGGTGTTGTTGATACTTGATGAACAGAGAGGTGGAGGACTTTTGACTTGGAGTATGTGGGTCTTAAATTCTTGAAGTCTCCTCATATGGCATATTTAAATGCATTTTAGAGCTGGAAGGTTGACAGATGGACCATACACATCATATGATCTCAATACTTTACTCAAAGCAACAGCTGGACAACGACGAGCAGTCCTTATAGGTCAAGGTATATGAATAATATTCATTTATAACTATTGTACAATGAAAGCATTTATTGCCCTTTCTGTTGTCAATTTCCTAAGCAATTTTCACCTAAGCAGGTTACCAAGCTATACCAATTGTATGTGCGAAAATAGTCTAGCAAACCAATAAGATGATTTGCTAGGCAATGTAGCATGTTTCATAGACAAAAGGGAAATAGGGTTCCCACCACTCTTTGTCTAATGAAGCAGGAGCCTGAACTGCAGTTGAATTTCCTTAGTTAGATGCATAACTGTATGATGATGGTCTTGTGATAGATACCCATTAGTTATTGTTGAATTTGGGCTTTAAGCCTAACCCAACTCTAAAAGTTATCTCGTAAGTTGAGGATTGTTTTAGCCTTTATAAACTCTTGTTTATCCATATGACCATATCGGTAGTTGTAGGACTTTAACACATCCCCTCATGATAAAGATTGGACATCTCAGGTCAAAAATTGTGGGACTGATTTTTATTTTTTTTAAAATATTGCATTGGAAATGCAGAGCTAGGTAGGTAGCACTAGGGAAACTGCAGTACTAGGTTAATTGCACTTGGAAAATCTGTGGGGCCAAGTTGTTTTTAGTCAAGGGGAGCCCAATATTGGATCTAAGATAGGCTTTGATACCATGTTGAATTTGGGCGTTAAGCCTAATTCAACCCTAAAAGTTACCTAGTAAGGTGAGGATTGTTTTAGTTTTTATAGGCTCCTATTTAGCCATATCTGCAGCTGATGTGGTACTTTAATAGTTAGTTGCTTAGTTATGCTTGTTTGAGAGTTTATAATTATCACAATTCTGTAACCCTTGCTGATGTTACATGTATGTATTGGGGTTAGAACTTTGCAAACTCTCTCTCTTGTAAATAAAATATGGCATCCTAACAATTAACAGAATAGTTCTGAGGATAATGGCATTTAGCAACCAACACTTCAATCTAGCATCTCATCTATAATGTTTAATTTTGATTGAAAATACTGCACTTGCAACCTATGGCATGTATGTCTTTGTCAAACGAAACTAAATGGGTAGACGCATCACAGAATTTTTATTCAGATCCATCCTATTCTCCTACATAGCTTTCTGCTACCCATCATCATGTGCAAGACTGATAAGAGAAAACGCCCTTTTCGAGCAAGGGTGATCTCCTAGAGAAATAAAATTGGAATTAACTATTTGTCTTTTTTTTTTCATTCCACTCCCAGCACATATAGTGTGAATTAGTTACAAACAAAACGAATCTAATGCCACGTGGATAACAAACAACAAAAATACATCAATAGAAATTGGAAGAATAGTAAATTTCAAATATTAACTTCAGACTCAAAAACTACTCATAGTCATTTAGCCACTGGGGTTTTTGCTTATTCCTCTTAGGTCTTGCAAAATTGGGCTTTTCTGATGCTATAGGCCCAACAATTTTCCCTTCCTAGCTATCTGGTAATTGGGCCCCAATGCTTGCGACCTTATCAAAGACCCTTTGAGACAAACTTTGGAACCGTAACATAATCTTCTAGGAAAACAGTGTTTCAATGTAAGGGGATAGACATCTTATGCCAGAGGTAGCTGGGTAGATGCAAGATTGTTTACCTCTGACAAGCCATTGAGGCATCAAGACTATGATTTGGTTTGTTGGAGAGCAAAGAGAAGGAAACAAAGTGACCATTAGTGGCTATGATGAAGCTAATGGTGATCAAGTGCTGCTAAGAAACTGACAAATTGTTGGTTAGACATTAGGATGTACTTACGCCTTCAGTTGAAAAACACAACTTAAATGCCAATGTAGCAGGGAATCACACAGAACCATTGCAGGCATTCTATGGTGTGAATTCAAGCACATACAGAGCACTGTGTTCTTGACCATTAACAATGATCTCTGTGTACTTGTAGTTTTTATTTTAGCAGGCGGGGACAGGGTGATATTTGCTGATGGATAATACATTAAGAGGAGAGTTTTTGAAAAGGAAAAAAGGAATAGTAGCAGTGGATTTGTGAGGCTTGTATGGGGATACTGGAAAGGTATTGGGTCAGGTCAGACTAAGGGTAAGTCAATGCAGGCTAAAATTATCAGTCATTATTAGCACTGTGTATGATGTGAGTTGACTTGTATATTGCAGAAAAGGAAAAACGAACCATTATTTCTTATTCTACAACCATATATATAATCTAACACATCATTTAACATGTTCGTTAGTTGTTACACTTGTTAGCACTGTGTATCTACTACCCATTAATTACCTGGGCAGTTACGCATAAAATGTTTGTGTGAATATGGTTTTCTTTCAAATGTTTAATTATTGTCTCTACATTTGGGATAAGTTTCCCTTAGCATAATAGATAGATACTTGTTTATTAATATGATTCATTTATACACTTTGCTAGTGTTTTTCTTTAAAGTTTAGAAATTTGGCAATGGGCTTTCAGGAGATAAATTAGTGGGAGAGGCCAGCAGAATTGTGGTTGCTGAAGCTTGCATACAGGCATTAGATCTAGAAGTCACTGAAAACCAAGTATATGAAGTTAACTCTGTTGAGGTAAATTTTAAGTGGCAAATTTGGTATTGTACATGAATGTGTTACGTGTGTGAGATCATAAACACTTGATAGAATCTCCTTGATTGTGAATGCTAGGCAGATAGCTGAAAAGAACTGATAGTTTGATGCCTTGAATTTCCTAGTTTGTGAATTTTCAGCCTTAAAGCAATGGAAAATGTGTCACCTAAAAGTAATGTGCTTGATGAATAAACAGTTTATCATGCTTCACCTAATTTAGTTACTTCTATTTGATAAATATTTATATAATTTGTTTATATATATTTTAGGGTGAAGGTCCTGGAAATGAAACTAAGAAATGGCAAGAACTATTCGAGGCAGTGCACTCCTGCTGACTGGTCTTCCAATAAATTACCATAGTGCTCTTCGATCCATGTACATCGCCATTTATTTGATAGGATTATATGAAGAATGATATTGCGAAGTGTTACAAATTTTTTGGTACAAAAATATTAGTGACATGGTCTTTTTTAATTCGTTATTATATTATTAGAATTGCTGAGTAGAAAGAAGTTAGAAGTACACAAATAACTAATTTAATAGAAGAAAAATGCAATTATTAGTTCAGTTCTTGTTTCCGAAAAAAATGAAAAAAAGAGAAGAGACGCGGCCGCGAAAATGCAAGTGCAAAGTGATTCCCAATTAGATGCATTCTTATTTAAATACAAGAATAGTACCTAGGAAATTTATAGATGACATCATTCAATACTATTAATCACGCTCAATCTTTTACTTTCTTTTATTTAAGAAGAAGGGGTGTTTTGAAGAAAATGAAAGTGGATAAAATTCTTATTTTAAATAAAAATATGTTAAGTTGATAATTTTTTGAAATAAAAATATAAAATGATAGATTAATATAAATTTAATGCATTAATAATTTATTTACCATCATAAATAATAGATTTTTTTAATTTAAAGTTAAAATTTTGCTTTCCCTCTCTTTAAAGTCCTTCCAAATAATTCCTTAAAAACCTTGTTATCTACTTCTGTTTCATCTATCTTTTTTCCTCCAAAACATCTATTATTATAGCAAAATGCAATGTGAATGATGTGCTTGTTTTACAATTTATTTTATTTCTTTCATTTAATGGTCAACTTCAACATGAGAAAGCAACTTTCGATTCTCAAAGCAGCTTCAAATGGGCATAAGCTAATAGTTTCAGTGGGGCAATGATAGTAAACCTTCTAATTTACACATTATATTCCAAATTTACATGTATTTAAAAATTTCACAGTGGCATTGCATAGCTCCAATCCTTGAACGACTCCTGACACCCCTTCTAACGAGACAAACACAAGCTTCATTATTATTTGGGTAGACATTATGCTTAAGAAGTGTATAATTTAATCATCAATCACAGAAGATACAAGACAATAGCTTGTGCAAGAATGTTTTGGGTTGTATTGGGATATGTGGTCTAGCACAATGGACAATTTCAGATCCATCAATTCTAATTTGCTTTGCTTTCTCACACTCATTCAAGAATGTTCCTAATGCACCCTCGCAGTATTTAAGTGCCTCCGAAACAGTTAAGTTCTCTCTTAGCTTGTTGGGGTATATGGGCTTGCCATGATCCCCATTTAGAGTTGCTGCCATATATACCAATTCCTCCTGAAATTCACTCAATTCCGCTTCTTCTTTAGCCTCAGATTCTCGAAGTTTGATAGGTTCGGGTAGTTTCACTGAAAATTGGTAATAGAAATTGTCAAAAAGAAAGATTTTTTTAAATCTACGTATGTAATGTAATTATTTGTTACAGGATTAGAACAACTTTCTCTTTAAATACACTTTATTTAACATATTTGTTAAAATTAATTAAAAAATACAAAAATTATGAAAGAGAATGTAAATAACATTTTAAAGTGCTTTACTTTGAGTGATCAGTTCTGGATAAGACATTTTAATTCCTGAAATCAATAACAGTAGAAAGAAAAAGGAAAGAGAATAAGATAGAGATTTCACCTGGGCAGTCAGTTCTTGGGGTGCTAAGAGTTAAGAGTCCCTCGAGTGTTCCAGCCCATGCATCACGCTTTGTCAAAAACTGAGGTAGATTGAATATTTTCTTAACAGTTGCTGGTATTGATGAGTGCTCATACTGTGATGTTGGGAATGGCCCAGAAGGTTCGTGCAACACTATAAATAATCATTATTATACAATACATAGTTACTTATTAGTAAATAGTAAAATTAGTCCTTGGTTTATGAAATAAATAATCATCCAAAAGACTTCATCTTTTTACTTTGAGACATCAATAAGAGGCAACCAACTATATATATGTAAATGTAATGATACCTTTGCCTGGCTGAATCCATGGGGAAATAATGATGGTGGGAACCCTTACACCAAGTCTATCAAACTGAAACTTGAATGGTTCAGGACCTGCCTCGTCATCTGGTCTTGGTACTCCAGTCACAGGAGTTGGCACGTGATCATAAAAGCCACCATGTTCATCATATGTAATCACAAACAAGATTTCATTCCATTGTGGACAAGCTCTTAGTGCTTCATACACTTCTTTCACAAATTTTTGTCCTTCTGCCATATCATGAGATGGGTGATCATCATTCCCCGGTTGTGATAACAAGTCAAAATATCTTTGTTCAATCACCACGTAGTTTGGCAGTTTCCCTTCTTCACAGTGCTGCTTGAACTTTAAATCGAATTGATGAAAGTTGTCTATGTATTTCAGTTTCCTAAGATTTCTGAAAGTGCTCAATGGATTAATATGTATGTGCAAGACATAAACATATACAAAAGATAGTAATCATAATTTTGTTTACTGCCATGGAACACCATTTAATTAGTATTGCTCTTGCTGAACAAAATGGTAGACAAAATTTAACATTGATTTATTAAGAAAAGAAAGAGTTGATCAATGGGTTTAAAATTTGATGTTGTGATGTCCAGCACATTTTCGGTGCCATTTTTTTTTACTCCCTAAATAAATAAATAATATTTTAATAAGTGAATAGTAACTTCATTTGGCTATAAATAGCCGTGAGGAATGAAATTGAGGGTGTGCATCAAGAGTGTTTATCAAGCATTGATAGAATTCTAGTGAGAGAAAAATAGAGTGTTGAGTAAATCCTAAGAGTGTGAGAAAAATATATTGGAGTGGGTATCATCTCTATTTCTTCTTGGTATTACAAAATTTGTAATATTTGAATAGGAATAGGTCTCACTGGGTACACTATATTTTACATCTCTTGTGTGATAGAGTGTTGAAAGGATATTGTAAATATCCCGAGATATAGTAGAATATTTTTCGGAGTTTGTCCCGTGGTTTTTTCTTCCACATTGGAGGTGTTTCCACGTTAAATATTGATGTTCTTTATCTGCTTATTTTTTTCAGTTAGAATAATTCTTAGTATGCTCTGTGGTTGCAGTTTAGTCTGATCTTCCACATCAGAAAAGAATTATTTCTGTTATCCTTCCGTGGCTGATTGTTGGATTGCTGGAGAAGTGTGTTTTTATATTAGTGTTGTAACTGGAAAGGTTCTGGCTAAGGAAAGACTTGGTATTTAAGTGATATGTTGTGATCCACCTCTCTTTTCTGGGAAGTATTCCAGTGCACACTTTACAAGTTACACCACGCTGCTAGATCTATTTATTAGATCTGAATTATTGCTCGTCAGTTTACGTCAGAATTTTAATTTACACGTCCAAGTTTTTCCACATTTGAGCCCAACAAGTGGTATCAGAGCTTAAGTTGGGCTCTGTATCACCGAGTGTAAAATGGAGGAGAACGTAGGTACCATGGTGAAGCTGACAGCAATAAACTACTCCATTTGGAAGCCGAAAATGGAGGACATACTTTTCTACAAGGACTTGTATGATCCTGTGGAAAAGGGAGATCAAAAGCCAGAAGATGTGAAGGATGAGGATTGGAAAAAGACACACCGGAAGGTCGTCAGTTTAATTAGGCAGTGGGTGGATATCAGCATATTCCACCATGTTGCCACAGAGACGAATGCCTAGACTCTGTGAAACAAAATTGAACAAATGTATCAGAGGAAGACTGCACAGAACAAATCTTTGGTTATTCGGAAGCTGGTGAATTTAAAACATCAGGATGGAAGATCAGTTGCAGAACACTTGAATGATTTCCAACACATGGTAAACCAGCTAGTTACCATGGAGATAAAACTTGATGAAGAATTGCAAGCGCTGTTACTTTTGAGTTCTTTACCAGATAGCTGGGAGATTCTGGTGGTGTCATTAAGCAACTCTGCTCCTGAAGAAAAACTGACTTTGTCTCAAGTCAAAGACAACATATTTAATGAAGAAACAAGGAGAAAAGACTCTGGGGCAAGCAGTTCCCATGCCCTTGTCACAGAGAATAGGGGGAGAAGTAAGAGTAGAGGACGAAGTAACAAATCCAGAGATAAGTCACAGTCTCAGTCCAGAAGAAAATTCAAGTGTTACCACTGCGGTGAAGAAGGGCACATAAAAAAAAACTGTAAAGTCTGGAAGAACAGAGAGAAGAAAGACCGACGAAACTCTAGATCGGATGACGATGAAAATACTGCATCCCCTGTGACAACTGGGGATGTGGTCGTACTCTCTGTTGAAGAAGAAGAAGAGTGTCAAGTTACAAACTCATGTGATGAATGGGTCATTGACTCAACAGCATCTTATCATGCAACTTCTCATAAGGAATTCTTTACTGTGTACAAAGCAGGAGACTTTGGTAAAGTAAAGATGGGCAATAGCAGTATCGCAGATATTGTGGGAATTGGTGATGTGTGCATTCAAACCAATACAGGATGTACAATAACACTAAAAGATGTGCGTCATGTGCCAGATCTATGTCTGAATTTGATCTCTGTGCGTGCTTTGGATCTAGCTGATTACGATAGCCATTTTGGTAACGACAAGTGGAGGCTTACCAAAGGATCGTTGTTGGTTGCTAGAGCCACAGTAAATTCAACGTTGTATAAAACTCAAGTAAAGCTGATCAAGGGCAGATTGAATGCAGTCGAGGATGATGCTTTGCCAAATTTGTAGCACAAAAGATTGGCTCATATAAGTGAAAAAGGATTGCAGATTTTGGCAAGAAAGTCCCTTATCCCGTTTGTCAAAAATAAAAAGCTGAATCCTTGTGATCACTGTTTGTTTTGGCAAGCATCATAGAGTGTCTTTCAGCAAAATGTCAAAGCTAAAAGAGAATATTTTGGAGATGGTTCATTCTGATGTATGTGGACCCATGGAAGTGAAGAGTCTTGGTAGTAGCAGATATTACGTGACGTTTATTGATGATGCTTTACGAAAACTGTGGGTGTACTTCTTAAGAACGAAGGACCAGGTTTTTCAATGCTTCAAAAGGTTTCATGCAATGGTGGAGAGACAGGCTGGTAAACCTTTGAAGTGTCTTCACACGGATAATGGGAGTGAATATACTTCCCATGAATTCAAGAATTATTATGCTGAGCATGGCATCAGGCATGAGAAGACGGTACCTGGAACCCCACAACATAATGGTGTGGCCGAACGAATCAACAGAACTATTATGGAGAAAGTAAGATGCATGTTAAGAATGGAAAAACTGCCTAAGCCATTCTGGGGTGAAGCTGTTCTAACGGCAAGCTACCTGATTAACCGATCTCCATCTGTTCCTTTAGGCTTTGATATCCCTGAGAGAGTATGGTCCGGACATGATGTTAAATACTCTCATTTGAAAGTGTTTGGATGCAAAGCTTTTGCTCATGTGAGTAAGGAACAAAGACAAAAACTTGATGATAGAGCCAATCTTTGCATATTTCTGGGCTACGGAGATGAGGAATTTGGCTACAGGTTATGGGATCCAGAAAATAAGAAAGTTATTAGAAGCAGAGATGTAGTGTTCTATGAGCAAGAAACTATGTCGGATTCTGCTTCACCAAAAATCAGAGAACCAGGTGGTAAGGTTGATCTTACACTAGTTGTTCCTCCTAAAAATGCCACAGTAGGGGGAGAGTGTGATGGAGAACTTAGGGTTGATAATGAGCCAGCAATAGAAGATGGTGATAATGAAAGTGTTGAGCAAGAAAACCCAGAAGCTCCACTTCAGCCTCGGAAATCAAGTAGACCACACCAGCCATCTACAAAGTACCCTAGTTCGATGTATATTACCATCACTGAAGAGGGGGAGCCAGAAAACTTTGAAGAAGTTCAGACTCATAAGGATAAATCCCAGTGGATGAAAGCCATGCAAGAAGAAATGGATTCTCTAGTGAAGAATGATACTTATGA
This sequence comes from Abrus pulchellus subsp. cantoniensis, assembly GCA_024086825.1. Taxonomy (NCBI): domain Eukaryota; kingdom Viridiplantae; phylum Streptophyta; class Magnoliopsida; order Fabales; family Fabaceae; genus Abrus; species Abrus pulchellus. The sequence continues at coordinate 23,992,008 of CM044056.1, forward strand.
GTTGGTCAAGCCCCTAAAGGCAGAAAAGCCTTGAAAAATAAATGGGTGTTCAAGCTTAAGAAAGATGGTGACAAGTTGTTGAAGTACAAGGCTCGCCTAGTCATAAAAGGTTTTGGACAAAAGCGAGGAATAGATTTTGATGAAATCTTCTTTCCAGTTGTGAAGATAAGCTCTATTCGAGTTATACTCAGATTGGTGGCTAGCTTGGATCTGGAGCTTGAACAGCTAGATGTGAAGACTGCGTTTCTTCATGGAGACCTTGATGAAGAAATCTACATGGAGCAACCAGAAGGTTTTGAGAAGACTAGAAAGGAGCATATGGTTTGCAGATTGAAAAAGAGCTTGTATGGATTGAAACAGGCTCCAAGACAGTGGTATAAGAACTTTGACTCGTTCATGGCGAGTCATCGATATGCCAAGACTGATGCAGATCATTGTGTATTTGTCAAGACATTTCCAGGTGATAAAATCATTATTCTTCTGTTGTATGTAGATGATATGTTGATAGTGGGACAGGATGCGAAGCTGATTGGTGATTTGAAGAAGGAATTGTCAAAATCCTTTGATATGAAGGATCTGCGTCCTGCAAAACAGATTTTGGGCATGCAGATAATGTGAGACCGAAAATCCAGGAGGTTGTGGTTATCGTAGGAACGGTATGTGAATCAGATTCTGGACAGATTCAACATGAAGACGGCTAAACCAGTTAGTACACCGTTGGCCAATCACTTCAAACTCAGCAAAAGAAGTTGTCCTACAAGTCAAGAAGGAAAAGAAGCTATGGCGGGTATTCCATACTCCTCAGCAGTTGGGAGTTTGATGTATGTCATGGTTTGTACGAGGCCGGATATAGCTCATGCGGTCGGAGTTGTTAGCAGGTATCTTTCCAATCCTGGAAAAAAGCATTGGGAAGCAGTGAAGTGGATCTTGAGATATCTGAAAGGTAGTTCTAATATGTGCTTGAGCTTTGGAATACCTAACCCAGTTCTTGAAGGATACACAGATGCAGATATGGCAGGTGACCTGGATAGTAGAAAATCTACTTCAGGACTTTTTGTAGGGGGAGCTATATCTTGGCAATCCAAATTGCAGAAATGTGTGGCCTTGTCAACTACTGAAGCTGAGTATGTTGCCATGACTGAAGCAGGAAAGGAAATGCTTTGGTTGAAGAGGTTTCTTCAACAACTGAGAATTGAGCAAAAAAGGTACGTTATCCATTGCGATAGCCAAAGCGCATTAGATTTAAGTAAGAATACGATGTATCACTCTCGCACGAAGCACATTGATGTCAGATATCATTGGCTGCGTCAGGCAGTGGAAGAACAAGAGTTCAAGCTAGATAAGATTCACACGGATAAAAATCCTGCTGATATGATGACGAAAGTTGTTACACGAGAAAAACATAAACAGTATGCCAAGCTGATTGGCATGGATCGCATGTGAAGATTCCAAGAGTGCACCTTTGTGCTGAAGGGGGAGAATCGTGATGTCCAGCACATTTTTGGTGCCATTTTTTTTTACTCCCTAAACAAATGAATAATATTTTAATAAGTGAATAGTAACTTCATTTGGCTATAAATAGCCGTGAGGAATGAAATTGAGGGTGTGCATCACAAGAGTGTTTATCAAGCATTAATAGAATTCTAGTGAGAGAAAAATAGAGTGTTGAGTAAATCCTAAGAGTGTGAGAAAAATATACTAGGGTGGGTATCATTTCTATTTCTTCTTGATATTACAAAATTTGTAATATTTGGATAGGAGTGGGTCTCACTGGGTACACTATATTTTACATCTCTTGTGTGATAGAGTGTTGAAAGGATATTGTAAATATCCCGAGATATAGTAGAATATTTTTCGGAGTTTGTCTCATAGTTTTTTCTTCCACATTGGAGGTGTTTCCACCTTAAATATTGGTGATTATCTGCTTATTTTATTCAGTTAGAATAATTCTTAGTATGCTCTGTGGTTGCAGTTTAGTCTGATCTTCCACATCAGAAAAGAATTATTTTTGTTATCCTTCCGTGACTGATTGTTAGATTGCTGGAGAGTTTGTATTAGTGTTGTAACTTGAAAGGTTCTGGCTAAGGAAAGACTTGGTATTTAAGTGATCTGTTGTGATCCACTTCTCTTTCCTGGGAAGTATTCCAGTGCACACTTTACAAGTTACACCGCTGCGCTGCTAGATCTATTTATTAGATCTGAATTATTGCTCGCCAGTTTACGTCAGAATTTTAATTTACACGTCCAAGTTTTTCTGCATTTGAGCCCAACAGATGTTACCACATAAATTCAACCTAGAAATTCAGGAAAAGACGTCTCTGTTTTTACAAGAAAAAATAATAATCATGGCTGCATGTTGTTCTTGAGTTTCAGGTTATTTAATTAAAACCATTTCTTTTCCTTGGAGGTTACATAGATTATTCCACCACATTTTAATCGACCAGTGAATCCTTAAACTAAGGGCTATGGCAGCATTTCTATCTTAAGAGTCTTTTGGCTTTATACGCTGCAACTGCCAATGATAACTGTCAAGTTAGATCTAATATACTTTGTTTACTTAATTAATCTAAATTCTATTCTACTATGTCTAATCCTGAGTATGAATTTTGAACAAATTCTATGTTTTCTTCAAATTATATATCTGCATACATATTCACCATTCTTTATAATGTTAATGGTTGTTTTCTAGACTTAATTTTATCATATGTTTGAGTCATGTAGGATCACTGTGGGTGGTAAAGCTATTTTATTACGTGTTTGAGTCAAGTAGGATCACTATGGATAGTAAACTCTTCTCTCTGAGTATTTAACACATCTGCATTTAGTGGAACTCGAACTCAAGATCACATTTTAAGCTGGAACAATTCCTTACCAAATGATTCCCGTGCTGTGTTTTTGTTGGTTCTTTTTTCAAAGTTTTGTCTTATTAAGTTTGATAACCTATTCTCTTTAGATATCTTCGTGTAATTGGTTTTAGATTTTGCTAGTATTTAAGTCTTTGATTAAGTTAAATTATTATAAGTACTCTTGTAATTTTTTATTTTTTATTTTTGTAAAGGTTTTGGTTTGGGTTTATTGTCAATAAAGTTTGAATTTTATATTTTGTCTTTTGATTGTTTTTCTATGTCTAATGTATTATTTATTTAGATAAGTAGGTCATGCTTCTAAGATTTAAAATTTTTCTAAAATGGCTAAGCTTTTTACATAATTTAATTTAACCAAAACCAATAATCAATATATATATCAATCAGTATTTTACTCTCTTGGCATTTTTGCTAAAATTGGTGACTCTAACTTGACTAACTTGACAATCAAGGAGTATCATTACTCAGCATAATAATGTGCACGTCTCTAGGTAATAGGATGATACACTACCTAATTAGTCAGGTAATGAGACCTTTTTAAGCCCAATATATAATTAAATAGCCATTTGAAATATGACAATTTCCACTAATTGCACAGTTGTGTATAATACTTTATGAAACATATTTATTATAAAGATTAGGAATTTGGAAAACAACAGAGGATTTGAAATCTCATTTCGATCTCCCACCTCTCTTCTCACACACAAAAATTCTCTGATCTCACGTAATCTTATTTCCTCATTCTTTGTCTTTTCTTGTGTTGCTGTCATTGATAGCGTATAGGGACGAAAGATGGATGAATAAGGATTTGAATAATCTCATCTTATATATAAGAAATGCATAATTAATTATGTATAGTATTTTAAAAATTAAAAACAACGTTCTTAACGTCATTATTAATAAAAAATCAAGAATAAAAAGACAATGGTAATTGGCAAGTGACTTACCTGTAAAAAAGAGTAGCTGGTGCGGATTGATAATATATTCCAAAGCTGAACCCATTTTCGTCCAATGAATCGAAAATGGTCTTCTGCGGCAAACCCCCAATAAGTTTCTTTGTGTCCTGAGTGGTCAACCCATACGACGTCGCAGCATGCACGTAAAGCCGGTTCGGTTGGGTTGGACCGGGAACCGAAGAAAACCAACGATCACAAACCGCGAACTCCTTAACTAACTCTCGGTAAACCGGTAACACATCCGGTTTGAACCCATTCATAACCGTTTCCGCCGTGGACCCCTTCTTTTGCTTCACGGAATTTAGAGCGAAGCCTTCCATTGTTGGCGGCGCCACCGCTGGCGAGGCTTCGGTCCACGGCTCTCCGAATACTTGCTCATAGACGTCCTCAACCGTGTGGCCTGGGTCCGGTTCGACGAAAACAGACCGGTCCCCAAAGTGAATCCGGTTCGAGCTTGGGTCGTTTGAAACCGGGTTTGACTCTGAACCGGTGACTCCGTCAATTTCCGGGTTAAGGGTCTTCATCCAACCCAATATGTGGTCGAAGGAACGGTTTTCTTGGACCAAAACGACGACCGTTTTGATGGGGTAGGACATGGCTCTACTAGTATTGGAATCTGAAAACGTTTTGATCTGTGGGTGGTGTTGATCGATTCTGAAATGGGGTGGGAATAGAAACTTAGAAAGGAGAGTGTGTGAATTTCAATATATTATTTTGTAATGAAAGTTGATAATAATGGTTTTGGTGGAGCTCACTAGTTAGCACATGATTTAGTTTACTATAGGAATATGGTAAAGGTGTTTTTGTCTCGTGCTTTACAAGTTTAATGCAGTGGTGGGCTCAATTTGGCTTCATTATTGTTATGGGATTTTGATTCTTTAATTATCTTTCTTAATTTGTTGTCTAGATAGAGAATATGGGTTCCTTATTTCACCGTTGATTGAGGGAGAATCAATGATTCAACTGTGCTAATTATTAAGATCCATTATTTAATGCTTTTTTACTTAGAATTTTTATATTAAAAAATTTATCATGAGTATATTATTTTTCGAACAATTGAAAACTTAATAAGTTTTTATAGGTTTTTTAAAATTTAGAATAATAGATTTTAGAAATTATATCATAAAATCTCTTTTTATTTTTTAGAAATCTGAGAATAAATATTTGCGAGACTCATATTTACTTACATTTCATTTTAGTAGTAAAATTGCAGAAGAAAAGATGTGATTAGCGGATTAAACTCCATTAGCAGAAGGGGAAAATTTGAAAGATAATGGTAAAATGATGCATAAGAGAAGACAGGTAAAGCCGAAGAGGATAATATTGACAAAAGAAAAAAGACAGAAACAAGCATAACTTAACTCCGTTCATGCATGATGAATAATTCTAATACATTAAGTAAAAAATGAAATATATTTTATATTTTCAAAATATTAAATACATTAATATTTTCATTTAATATTTACTTAATAAAATATTAAAAATTAATAGAAATATATAGTAAGGGAATTAATATAGTATTACTCTTTTCATTTTAAAATTCTCTCTTTTATTTGTCTAGATACAGAAGTTGATTTGCTTAATTCATCCTTGGAAGAGTTTAGTCATGCTAATAGTAATATCCCGTTCTTTGTATATCTTTTAAGTAATAATACCTTTAATTATAAAACATATCAGTTATTGTACATATAGAGAGAGAGAGATTTTAGTAATGCATAATTTGAAGACCTTAAGTAAAAAGTAGAAAAAAAAATGCACTTGAGTGAAGTACTTTCAAGATACTATATTTTTGTTATTATAAAATTTTAAATATTCTAATTTTATTTTATAAGTTATAAAAATAGTGAAAAATATTTTTAAAAAGGATATTAAATTATTTTATTGTAATAATAAAGTTTTAGAGTACCAAAATTTATTTAAATAAATATAAGGTTGATATGATGATATTTAAGAAACAAGTTTCATATCAATAAAACAAAGAACAACAATATTAGGATGGAAATGGACAATTAATAATGATGAATAATAATTTCAAACCTTATCACAATACAACTTCATGCCATGTCTAAATTCAACTTAGGTACATATGGTATGGATTTTTATTTACACAATTTATATTTTAAAATGAGTAATCAAAATGGTGGAAAGACACATTACATATTGGAATATTGAGAAAGAAAATAAGAGAAAAGGAGAAAAGCAAAAGTGAACAGATTGTACAAACTAATCTATTACATTGTATAAATGAAAATGTTTTAATATGTTTTGATTTGGGAATTGATGAAAGATATACAATGGTGATGATGGCCACTTGATTCAAAAGTAGCAAACTTAAAATATAATTCATCAACATTCGGTCACATGCACAACGTGGCAATTAACATGCATATGGCAATTCTTATAATCAAATGTGCAATATTTAATTATTAATTCTACTTGATGATAGCAAACAATGATTATCAGTTAATTCTAAGTATGATGCACGGGTTTATTATTATAGATTTTTCTTTTTGTTCTAATGATAATTTAACCAAGGAATGCATGGAATGTAGATACTTGACAAAATTGTTTGAAAAAAGTGCAGAAAAGTCACAATTTTCCCAAAAGTTATACTATTTTATTAAATTAGCTTCGGTATATTGCAATCTATTTCGCCTTTTTTCCTATTAGGTTTATTTACTTGTCATATTATATTTAAGTATAACTGTTAATTCAACACATCACGTGTTTTGGATGAATTAAGTTAAAAAACGACTAATAAGAATTTTTAGTTACTCATCCAAGTCAACTGTCAGGTTAATCCATTAAATTTTTATTTTTATTTAAATTATATGAGTATTAAAAAAAATTATAATATACTATTATTTTAATTTTTATAAATTTTTTATTCTTTTATATTTTTTAATATCAATTAAAAATAACATTTTAAGTTAGGCAAAGAATCAATATAAATATATAGTTAATATAATAAGTTAAGATTTTTGTTTGTAGCAAGTTTAGGGTTTAGGTGCATATTACTAAACATAATTGGCTACTAAAATATCTTAATTTGTTTGTATTAAAGGAATTTTTATTCTTCTTTTATTTAGTTTTAAATTAGGTAAACTTTTAATTTTTATTGTGCTAAAAACACTTGAAACAAATAGAAATAATATAATTCAAATGAAAAACATTTTAAGAATTGTGAATTATTTTGAAGGCTAAGATTCTAACGTCTTATCAAGACTCAAATATTTTTATGAGGATTTTATCAACTAAATAGGTTTGTCGGTTTATGGCACCTATTATTTGTTCTTACTTATTTTAATTTTTTGTTTTATTTACATTAACAAAGAGAATTCAAAATTTAACTTAGAGTTCAAGGATATATCAATTTTTTTCTTATCACTAAATTTCTGTTACAATTAGCTCATATCATATATCTTGTTATACAACATTTTTTTAATAATTCTTGAACAAAAATTATGTTTCAAAATGTAGTGCAAAAAGTAACCTAAATGTGCAATTGCATCATCTTCTTGTTTTTGTTTGCTTTCATTGCTCACTTTAATTTTGTACCAATTTTTAGAGTTTAAGAGTCTACTTTGAAAATCTTAATTTTCTCTTTTAATTTAAGTATTATTAGTCTTAATTAGGCTTTTTTCTAAGGGAGATTAAAAAACTTCAACAGATTATAATTCAATCCATCTAGAAAGTTCTCTTTTCGTGTTTAATGTTCATTAATGTCATCAATAACGTCAATATTTGTAAAAGATTTCTTTTATTTTTGTTAAATTTATAAATAAAGAATATGCAATATTCGTTAATATCATGTACTAAAAAATAAATGGGTTAATGAAGATGAAAACAAAAAATAAAGCAAGATTTATCATTAACGTATCTAAAATCTTGTACAAGATTAGTGTTGGTTGATTATGTATTAAAAATATTTGGATTTAAATCTTTTCTAGTTTGTGTTGAAACTAAACTTTTAATTTTATTTTTATTTAAAAGAAAAAACAAAATTTTTAGTTAAATGAAAAAGTCCAATTTTTTGCTTAAGCGAGTGATACGTGTTTAAGTAAAAATAATGAGTTATTTTATTAGCTATGATATAAGATGTTCCTTTTCTTTGTTAGTCACTACACACGTGTCACCAAATCTTTAACTTCCAATTCCAAACCCATCATCATCCCACTCTCTATTCATTTTCCCTCTTTTCCTATTCACAAACACACCCTCAACACTGGTTCTCCTGTAGAGTAACTAGCTGAAGCATACTAAGTTGAACTTGATCTCTAGTCAAAGATTCTAGAAAAAGAAAGAAATGATGTCACTAAATAACCGCATTTTATAGTAACTACAACACCACCATTTTGTCTCATAAATCATTGGAAACTGCACTGGCTCATCATTTAGCTATCAAATTGAGCAGTGCAAACCTTCCAAGTTATGTCCTTTCTAATCTTTTCGTGAAAGTTCTAGAAGTTGATGAAATCCTCATAGATGATATGATGATCTTAGAGCAATGTGCATTGTTTCTTGAACTTCAAAGGGTTTTTGACATGTTAAGCTCATAAGGTGGCTCATAAATTGTGGCTTTAGGGTAGGAAGGTTTTGGCTACGATGATTTAGAACTGTGTTTCTAAGGTTTTGCAGTGGATATTCATCCTGGAGCTAAGGTTGAAAGTGAGATTTTGCTAGATCATGCAGCTCGGATTGTGGTGGGTGAAACTATTGTGATTTGGAATAATTTGTCAATTTTGCATAATGTGACTTTGGGAAAGACCGGTAAGATTGGTGCTTGATGGAACCACCCTTTATTACATTGTAGATGAATCTAATTTTAAATAAAAAGTTTACTTTTTGTTTAAGAAAAAATATGATTGGAAGTTTATCTTCCTCGTAAACTAGAGATGGTCCATATCTAAAACATTAACAAAAGCTCATAAATATAAGTAAGAATTTGTGTTATCAACTCCAATTAATGATGTTTCCTTATCGTACACTTTTAAAGAAGAAGAGATAATTTTCTTTTGTTGATGAAAAGAAATGACTATTGTGCTTTCAGATCAACTTTATAAGTTCTTATATTGATTAACTTCTAAATTGTCTATATACAAGTCATGCTTAAGCAAGGAATCCGGTGATATATATATATATATATGAAAGGATTTTCATATATAAATATAAGTTTAAAAATTTTTACATTTAATCTGAGTCTTTCATTTAACTTACATACAGTTAATGAAATAATAAATAATAACTCGTTAGAGATAAACTAAACGAAAGATTCAAATTAAATATAAAAATTTTTAAAATTAAATTATATATTTATTTTAAAGTAAAATATTTGTACACTTTACAGTCTACTAACTAGTTAGTATATTACATTTGACTATACCAAAACATTGTTAATTTATAAATTCATTTGAATTATGGTAAATTTTACTAACATTTAATATATTTTTTTTTTGTAAATTTTTCTATTTTATATACTTTTTTCATATTTTTATTTTGTTATAAAAAAATAATAACTCAAATAATCTAACTCAAACCAATCCAAATCTTATCCAATTAATTTGAAATGAGTTGGTAAAAAACAAAAATCAACCAAAACTATTTTTTGTAATTTGTTTGGACATTATTTTTTTTAAGATGAAATTATAAATTTATTCTATATTTTATATATATATATATATTAACTTGGTTCTATAAAAAAAAAAGCTATCTAATCTTTAAATGAGAAAATACTTTTCAAATTAGTCATTACTGTTTAAAATGATATTAGATGGAATAGACTAAAATATAAATAATTTTCATATAAAAATTAAAGTGTAAATTTTAATTATAGAAATTAATCTGTAAATAAGTATTGATTATAAATATTAAATATATATTTTAATTATAAATTAAAAATAATAGACTTATTTTTTAAAAAAATATCGATTAAAAAAATTATTAAATTTTAAGAGACTAAAAACTTATATATTCAAACAAATTTATATATAAGGTAGTTTTATATTTCAAAGATAGAAATTTTTTAATAAAAAATATTATTTTCAAATACTCTATAGTAATTTATATATAATAAAAATAACAAGAAAAATGTTAACGTCGATTAATTATAGTAAAATTTAATTAAAAAATATTTATTATACTTTTATAATTTTAATGTATTAAATCAATTCTTTCTTAAGATATATATATATATATATATTATTTTTTTATGTTTAAATTCAATTTTAACTCTATTAAATAAAATAATTTTTTTTGTTAATAGAAAAATAAGTGTGTTATAAAAAAAATTAAATTATTAGATAAATTAATTTTTATAGTTAAAAATTTACATGCTTTAATCTTTATATAGTTTATATATATATATATATTTAATCACTTTTTTAATATTATTAATGCGTATTAAATAGTAAAGATTAATCTAAAAACATATATTTATATAAGGACTAAAATTATAATTATTTTTATAGAAACTAAATTAAAAAGCATATTATCTAAAATATTGAGACTAAATTTATAATTTTATTTTTTTTCTAAAATTCAAACCAACCTGGTCCAATTACACTCAAACTTCTGGCTAATTTTATCGAATGGAATCTAAGTCTCACTCCAATCCTTCAAAATAAGGATAAGATATTTTTGGGTCGCAACAAGAGATTGTTCTTTTTTTATTTTCTGATAAAAAGATTATGATGAGAAGAAATTCTTGAGGTTTCCAAGATCAACTATGCACGAACCTACCTCTCTATTCTTTCTATGGTAAAAAGAAAACACCAACGTTGAGTTGACATGCATAGTTATGACCCATAATAAGTCATAAATGAATAAACTTTTTATTCAACATAGCTTAACTAATTACCGTCAATAAATCTTACACAACACGCGTTTCAAGCAGCAATTATGTCCAAACTGTGAAGTTGATTATCGACTACATGTTATACAAGAGAACACATTTTCAAAGAAATTTTTGGAATTGGGTGGTGCACTTCCATTAGCACAATCCACGATTTCAGATTCATCAGCCCCATTTTGCTTTGCTTTCTCACATTCTTTCAAGAATGTGTCGAATGCACCTTCAACGTATTTAGCTGCATCCTCAACACTCATGTTTTCAGTTAACTTGTCTGGGTATGAACTCTTTCTATGATCCCCATTTAGAGTTGCTGCCATTTGTACCAATTCTTCTTGAAATTCACTCAACTTGGCCTGTTCTTGTGCAGGAGCTTCTCGTAATTTGACAGGTTCAGGCAATTTCTCTGTAAAATTAGCAATTTAAAGGGTCAAGAATTAAGGTAATCTAAATAGCACATTGATCCTTGAAACTATAATTCTCAAGCTAATTATCTTAAACAAAATGTATCACTAACTCTTTAAATTATTAAGATATTTTAAGGTTTTCTGCTATATATTACATTTGACAACTAGCGTGAAATGGATGCATTTGAATAATTTTACCACTTAGTTTGAATGAATCAATCTGAATTACAAGTGAACGAAAATTTTTAAGGACATTTATAACATTGTTGTCAATGAAAAAGAAATGTTATTTTAGGTTTAAAAGTACAAAGAAATTGTCTATTCTATGTCTATAATTGGCGCATCATATGAAGGTAATAAATACAATCTATTAATTTCTTTTAAAGAATATGTAGTGAATGGCTTTTATATATTTTAAAAATAATAAAAAATTTTAATAAAAAATTTTATGTTTAAAATACTTGTGCATGTGCATATAAATACACATTATAAAAAATCATAAATATGAATATTAAAATGATCTTACTTATGAAGGATATGGATTAATATATCAACAAATATTTTTTATTAAAATAATAGTAAGAATATAATATTAATTCCGATATATGTTACACTTTTTATATATAAAAAATATTTTTAATTTCTTAATTAATACTATTTATTATGTGTTTATTTTTACATGATATAAAAGTATTAAATACAAATTATTAGTAAGGGTTTTGAATTATGTAAACGGACAAGTATTAAATATTTTTTTATATACTTAATATAATTTTTTTTATTTTAATATAAAAATTTACTTTAAATTTCTTATCACGTGCATGTGCATTTGGGCATATAATAAGAAAAATTAATATTAAAAAGATTTTGTTAGTAAATGTCTTAGGACATTGATTTAAAAGAAATCATGGCAAGAATATATAATTAACTAGGTGTCACATTTTTATAACTTTTAAAAATTTTAATTTCTTAACTAGTGTTTTAAAAATATTAAATAATATTTTTTATCTAAAATAAAAAAATATGTACGTATAAAAGTACTAAATGCATCTATACTTTACATAATTTTCTTTAACTTTAAATTCATTCATAGATGTGTAGATATAATTTTTTTTATGTGCAATAAGTTAATATATATGACCAACTCTCTCTTTTCAATAGAATATTCTCTTCCTTCCACATTAATCTTGCAACTCATGTATAACAGTAATTATTTTTAAGCAATTCCTACAAAAGATTCTCTAGTTTCTGAGTAGGGTAAATAGAAAAAGAACTTAAATGACAAGTGAGGCTCTATTCATAAAAAAAACCTACATTTATTAAATACTTTCATGCATATTGGCACATAAATATTAAAAATATGATCATAAATCTATCATCTTAGCAAAAAAGAAACAGAAAAGACAAAAGATAGATACTTTGTTTATGGTCAAATAAAAGAAAGATATTTAACCTGGACAATCAGTTCGTGGGGTGGTTCGAGTTAAAAGGCCTTCAAGTGTTCCAGCCCATTCATCACGCTTTGTCAGAAAGTGAGGCAGGTTGAAGATCTTCTTCACAGTTGCTGGTATTGACGAATGTTCATATTGTGATGTTGGGAATGGTCCTGAGGGTCCGTGCAACACTGTATACAACATTTATTATTAATTAAAAAGAATTAATGAGCATCTTAAAAATGAAAAATTATTTATTATATTAAAACTATAAATATTATTTAATGCATACTTTTAAAATAAATAAAAGTATTTAACATGGTATAATAAATATTCCTTAACTAATATTTTTAGTACACTTATTAGTAACATTATAATTTTATAGTATAAATATTCACTATAATGTAATTTCACAAATTTGTCTATTTAAAAATTTAGTTTAAAAACCAAAGTCATTTTGGTATTTCTCTGAGATTGATTGAGAAGAAAACAAAGTCTCACGTCTACTGGTCGAGAGACTTGAGCTCCTTTGAATTTAGATATCATCTCCTCATTCAAAATTATGAAAGGAAAACAGAAATGCATGCATTAGAAAAATTAAATTTCTTAATAATAATTTATAAAGAAATAAAAAGAACCAATAAAAAAACATAAATCAAACCTTTTTAATTAATTAAAATTAACTTACGTATCTTAATTTTTTTTAAATTCCTTACCTGGCTTCTCTAAAAATTAAGATACATAAATTAATTTAATAAACAAAAGATAATTATTTTTGTTTACTTTTAAAATTCATTTCATTGTTTACTTTTAGAAGTATTAGTTGACAAAATGATTCAAAATAACTAAATATAACATGGTGAATTAATATGTATAAATGTAGATGCATGGTTCTTATTCTTTCTTACCTGTGCCAGGCTGAATCCATGGAGAAATGATGATGGAAGGGACCCTAACACCAAGTCGATCGAACTTAAAGAAGAATGGTTGAGGACCCACAAGGTCATCAGGGCTAGGGACTCCATCCACAGGGGTTGGAACATGATCAAAGAACCCTCCATGTTCATCATATATGATCACAAACATCATTTCATTCCATTGTGGGCTACCCCTCAGTGCTTCATACACTTCTTTCACAAACTTTTGGCCTTCTGAAACATCGTGAGATGGGTGATCATCATTCGCTGGTGCTCCTATCAGGTCGAAAAACCTTTGCTCAATCACCACATAGTTGGGTAATTTTCCTTCTTTACAATCCTTCTTGAACGATAAGCCGAATGGATGAAACTTGTCTAAGTATTTCAGTTTCCTCAGATTCCTGAAAATGATTAGTGGAATAATTTGTCAACCAAACATATGAATAACAAACTAAACTAATAGGTATGCATGGCTTCTAAAAGCTTAGGGTGCATCATCAAATGGGGTTGCACAAATAGAATAGTAAATTAATATGGTGATTGTACTTTGAACTATTATAAAGTCTATTTTTAAACTGGATATATCCAAATTAACTGAGGTCAACGCAAATTTATACATCGATTGCGATCTTTTTATCTCTGATTCTTTTGTTATGAAAATTGAGTACACTGCTTTTACTTTTTGGCTATGATTAAATTAGAGTGCCTACTAATCACCAATTATTAAAAGATTAAAAATACAAATATTATGTAAATGTATGAAATTCATTACATTTAGACATGTCTAAGTAAACAACCTAATTAAAATTTTATATAAAAATTATCAAAATAAAAACTTTTTCATAAACTTGAATTTTGAAATTTGCTAAATTAAGTTAAAAATAATTTATTCTGAAATAAAATTTATCGAAATAAATAAAAATATTATGAAAAATTTATAAATTATTTATGTAAACTCAAAAAAGTTGTTCTTATATTATTTCTTAAGAACTTCAATTATTTTAATACTTTTAGCCTTTATATCTTCGACAAGCCAGTGCCCTCATCACTTGTCAATATTTTTTTTTTCTGAAACAAAAACACTTATTAAAAAGGGTTCCTTTTATATAACTACAGCATATTTTTGGAGTAAACTTATAGTAGGATAGCTAATACAGAACTTTTATGATAAAAAATAATTACGATCAACAACATCTTATACAAATAGTTACGATTTGTATAAGGTTCATTTAACTTATTTGAGTAAATATTTTTAGTATAACGTATAAAAATAAAATATTTTTAATTTATCCCAATAAATTTAAATTTAAAACATTAGTCATTTAATATATAAAGTCAGTTAATATATAATATCATCCTAAAATAAAAGAGATAAACTAAGACAAGGACATTTATTGTTTTTTCTTGAAGAAATACGACAAGGACATCATAAGTAGCAAGAGTCATAGATGATATTCGAGTTCGAGACAAATTTAATAGAAAGGGTAAAAAGAAAAGGGAAATTATAACAACCACAGAAGCAAGCAAAAGAATAAAGCAAAAACAGGGATCCGGATCCTCTGCAGTCTTGGCGGGAACTGCAGGGCGCAGTGCGTTTTCGCTTAAGCTAATATCTCCGCTTAAGCGAAAATATAAGACTTTAGAGAGCGGTTCATTTTCAACCGCTCTCCAAGAAAGACTTTAGAGAGCGGTTATTGGAGAACCGCTCTCCAAGAAAGACCTTAGAGAGCGGTTAATGGAGAACCGCTCTCCAAGAATGACCTTAGAGAGCGGTTAATAGAGAACCGCTCTCCAAGCACTCTGGGCATCCTCTCTTCCTCACTTGAACTTGCAAATATTTGGCGAGACAAGCCACATGGTAGGGCGTGTTCTTAACTTAGTTGATGTGAAGAGGATTTTGACCAAGCTAAGACTCTGCAAGACCAGGAATTTTCATGAAAGGGCAAGGAGTAATTAAATTCCTGATCCGTTCATTGATGGCTCTTTCACGAAACGGGGTTAAGTTGCCCCCCCAGTTTCGTAGAAATGCATTGGTCAAAGGGCATTGCTACATGTGACTCTGTATATCATTCAAAGCTATGCGATGCCTTCGTGCCTCTTGCTTTCAGCTGTCCTTCTTACTCTCTATCAGACACATTTAATTTATTTACATTACTTCCTCTCAAGAGATCAAGTTGCCCTTTCATGAAAATTCCTGGTCTTGCAGAGTCTTAGCTTGGTCAAAATCCTCTTCACATCAACTAAGTTAAGAACACGCCCTACCATGTGGCTTGTCTCGCCAAATATTTGCAAGTTCAAGCGAGGAAGAGAGGATGCCCAGAGTGCTTGGAGAGCGGTTCTCTATTAACCGCTCTCTAAGGTCATTCTTGGAGAGCGGTTCTCCATTAACCGCTCTCTAAGGTCTTTCTTGGAGAGCGGTTCTCCAATAACCGCTCTCTAAAGTCTTTCTTGGAGAGCGGTTGAAAATGAACCGCTCTCTAAAGTCTTATATTTTCGCTTAAGCGGAGATATTAGCTTAAGCGAAAACGCACTGCGCCCTGCAGTTCCCGCCAAGACTGCAGAGGATCCGGATCCCAAAAACAGTAACAAAGAAAAATATGAAGGAACCTGTAGAAAAGGGTGGCAGGTGGAGACTGATAATAGATCCCAAAACTGAACCCATTTTCATGCAAAGAATCGAAAATGGTCTTTTGAGGCAATCCTCCAACAAGCTTGTTAGTGTCATTACTGCTTAACCCATGCGACGTCGCTGAATGCACATAAAGCCGGTTCGGTTGGGTCGAAGCCGGAACCGAAGCAAACCAATGGTCACATACCGCAAACTCTTTAACTAACTCTTTGTAAACCGGTACCAGTTCCGGTTTGAACCCGTTCATCACCGTTTCCGTCATCGTCGCCGTTGCATTCTTCGGCAACTGTTGCCGAGCCGCGTTCTGAGCGAAGCCTTGCATTGCCGCCGGCAACTTCTTCGCCGCCGAGGCTTCGCTCCAAGGGTTGCCGAAGATTTGCTCGTAGATGTCTTGGATCGAGTGACCCGGATCGGGGTCCACGTAGACGGATTGGTTCCCGAATTGAACCCGGTTCGAGTTTGGATCGGATGTGGAAACCGGGTTTGATTCTGAACCGGTGACCCCGTTGATTTCGGGGTTGAGGGACTTCATCCAACCCAGCATGTGGTCTAAGGAACGGTTTTCTTGAACCAAAACGACGATCGTTTTGATGGGGTAGCTGCTGCTGGAATTTGAAGCCATGTTTCTTTCGTTTTGATCAGATATCACAGAGTGAGTCACTTTTGTGCACAGCAACAACACATTATATGATGAAGTTGTACTGTTGATGAAGCAACTTAGGAAGATGGATTAACCATGAGAAAAAGAAACCACATTAATTTATGAACACGTTATTTCATATTTTAATTTATTATTATGTGTATTTTCTTACGCGAGCTTCATTAAATATAATTTTCATGATTCGGTATATATAAAATTATATAAATATGGTACTATGACGAGTGGATAAGAAACGTGAGAAAAGGTGTGAGTGGCATGGATCGTCGAGACTAATTATCTTATCGAAAAAATTTATTTGTAATTATTTAAATATTTTTTCATCAAACTTAAATTGTTTTATATTTAATGTTACCATAAATAATAGTAAAATTACCTAAATTTTGTTCTTATCTTATTTCATGTCAACTATTTGGCTTTTCGTTTGGGAATGTAAATATGACGATGGCCCAGCGAGTTAGCTCGCAAGTGGCAATCATGTTTCCTATTGAATTCTTTTGCTCATAATCATAGCTCCCCGTTGAGTGAAATCTCCTTTTTTTACCCCTTGAAGATTTGAGATTTGTTGTATTAATTTTAAACATAAATTTTAAGATTAATTATCAATAAATATGTAGTAGTTCATTGAAAATTATGCCCATGAAATGCCATAACAGTTATCTTATTTATTTCAATCCGCAGCAAATCAAATGAAATTACTTGTGAGTTTTCATTATTGTCACGGGGATTCCTAAAATAAAATGAATTTAAATCATCTCTCTCTCTCTCTCTCTCAATTATCGTGTCATTAGGTCAGTATAATAAACATTATTTTTTATAATATATGTAGTACTTAACATGATTTATTATATAATTTATGTTTTCAATAAATATTTAATAATTTTTATCCTTAAAAGATTGAGTTAATAGTTTAGTTTTTGAAAAATGAATATCATCAATTCAGATCTCTTACCATTGATAATTACATCGAGACCATTATATTGAGAACAAATCATAAAATTAAAGCGTTAAATTAATGTTATTTCTTATTGATGAAGACTTTACAATTAAGAGACTAGATTAATGTTTTTCTTTTATTAATGAGAGGATAAATTGATGACACACTTCGTATCTCAGAATTAAACTAATTCCACTTATCTTTTAGTAATATGTTTGAAGAGGTTATAGCATTCTGTAGTTGTCTAGAACAAAAAAACAATAATATTGTGTTGTTTATAATCTCTAATTGTTTCTCTTAAGATATATAATCTTATAATAATAATTAAAAAAAGAAATTTCATATCTTCAACTCAATTTTCGGATCGATCTGTAGTTTTCATTGGTCAGAGAATTAATTATTGGAAAACCTAAATAAAATTAAAAAATAGTATTTTTGGATCACATAAATCAAGGGGGAAATTTTTTCACAAAACTCCAAAATTCAATATGACAAATTGGTGGCGATTATTTAAAAAATGTGCGTGATATTACACTTATTATTCTTTTTGACTTTGTCTCCACATGCATACATACATGTTATGCCTTTTTCGAGATCCGAGTGTACAAGCTATGCCAATGAATCTGTCGAATCATACCAGCATATACTATACGTAAAAATTGCGACGTTGATCTGTTTTGCGTATGATTTTTAAATTATGAAAGAAATTGTTTTCACGTAAAACAGTTGCGTCACATGCCATAGGTAACTTACGTGATTAAATATTTAATCATTAGTAGATTTATGTTAACAATCATTAGATTGTTGTTGTAGGTGGAATTTAAAGTTAAACAACAGATAAATACTCGAAACATTTGATTTTAATCCACAACTAGTTTTATTTTTTTAAAAAAGTTTATATTATTAACTAATTGTATTATCACAAGTCAAAACTTTTGACATGGACAAGAACACAACGTCTTTTTTAAATATTGTGATAACAATTATTATATGATAACATAAACATGTTTGGATTGATTATATGAATAACAAAATAGAAAATAAATTTTGGGGTAAACTACAACACCACACGATCCCTTCATTTCAATGGAGAAAATCCAGCAACTGTCAAATCGATATCCGCTGATTGCTTAAAGAAAATAAATTTTTATACATCATTTTTGGGATATGAAATAGGTTGAAGCAACAAGGATTTGAAAAAAAAAAAAAAAAGAGAAAGTAAGCAAATATGTAGAAAATAAAGAGAAAGATAAAAGGAAAAAAGGCATAAAGAATGAGTGAAAATATAGGAGTTGATTATCAAAGCAAAATCATTATTTGGGTGTTTCATTAGATGGTCTAAAAAAATTTCTCTATAAATTATATTACTTTTTCTTTTTCTTTTTCTTTTCTTTACAATGAATCCTAGAGTAGGACTCTTGTGCCAACGGTGATCCAAAATAATGGATCTGCAGCAAGCCAAACACTCCTTGTGCCGTTTTTCTTTTCTTTTCTGTTCTTTGCTTTTCGGCTTTTTCATTTGAAACGAAGAGGAGGGCCTAGCAAATGAATTAAGAGATATTGTGGTTTGGTACATTCGGTTGATCAGACGAAAGAGTGAAGCATTAGATTTGTCCGCATGAAAAGAAAAGGAGATTGTGGAAAATAGTGAGTTTTAGTTAAAAGATGATGTTAAATAATTTATATAATAGACGAGTTTCAGTAAAATGAGACCATTCCCGTTACTAGTTAAAATGAAGATAATGCAAATGCTATATTTATATTATTGTCACCATTTATTCTCATATTTGCCATTTTCAACACTACTCTTTCTTCATCTTTTGGATAGTTCGTCTTCATACTTCCCTTCCTAAAAGTCGTTATCTTTGTTCAGTATTTTGTTGTCGAACAAAAGCAACAGACGATATAGAAACTAAAAGTAGAATCTGAGACCATAATAACTATCATCTTTGGGTTCGGGGATGCGTGCAACAGTGCTTAAAGTTGAAGATAAAATTTAATGGCTTTTCTGTTTGGTCAACCAATTTCACGATGTTAAAGCTTCAACCCTTAATCGTTTCGTACTGTGGTTCTATATTCATAAAGGTTTTAATCTTTCCTCTAATTCTTGCTTGATTTGTTGAAAGGTATCATTTTTGCGTGTAGAAGGTTGGGTGTAGAGACAGAACTGAAGGAAATTTTGTCCATCTCTTATTCTTCCTAATTTTAGAGATTCCCCCCCCCCCCCAAATGTACAGTGTCAATCCATTGATTTTAAACTGCCATATTGAAGCATTCGGGAATCCATTGAACGGGGTGACACTTGTCTTCTATATTTTTATTTTAAGTTGATACGATTTAGATTGTTGATGCCTTACAGCTTTGAAATAGCATATGCGGGCAGATTGTTGAACCTTTTAGGAAGATCCAAATCTTCCCATCCTTCATCGTCAAGCTTGGAGAAGTAACGATCAACGTCACTATCACTAACAAACTCCAATTTGGAAGGTTCCCACTGAAAAAGACATCATCAACATGAGAACCAAAGAAATACAATTTCAACAATATTAATTTGCATCTAGGAATGTTCATGAGTAAATGTGCAAACGATTATACACAATCGAAGTGGCTACCAACCTTTGGGTTCCTGTCTTTGTCTAACAGTATAGCCCTACAACCCTGCAGTAATGAATAACCATTGAGTAAAGGCAAGAAAGAAACAATTTAAATGCGTAACCATGAGTAGGAATAATCAGAGAACCTCAAAGAAATCCTTGCTGTAGTGTCCTTTTAGAATATGACAGACAATTCTATAGTCACAAACAAGGCATTGACCAATACCTAGGAGCCTGGCTTGTCTAATCTGTAAAAGGCAATAGAAATTAATAAATGGTCATAATGATGATGATAGTAAAATCATGATGATGATGACAATGATAAGTGAGTTCAAAGACTGGTGTATTTGCTACAAGAGGGAAAAATCAATTAGCCTGTCTGTATGACACACTTAAACTGTGGTCATAGTTGGACTTTTGTCGTGATCCATGCATTTTCGTATGTGTCCATCATAAAATATTGTCTCCAAGAACCAATCCATTCGTGCAATGAGAAAAAGTAAACAGTGAATAGCAATAAAAAATAAAAATCAACAAAAGCCATTTCAAGCTTTCGTCGCTTTTATACCAGCAGACAACTTTTTCTATTTTGAACAAGGAGAGATGGGCAAGTCCGGTACCATATAAATATATAGGTTCATCATTTCAATATCAAATAATGGACGCTGTGTTTGTTATTGTATACAATACCTCTATCTCTTAGTTTTTATTTTTTTCTGTAACGCATATCTCAAAATTATCTCCCCTCCCCCGGGGACCCCAAAAACAGAGATCAAATTTACAAACGACCCTCGTTAATGCAACGCTGGACTGACAGTGCAAGCTTTCCTGGATCCATATCTTGCGAAGCTTAACAACTTAAAGCTTTTTGGATAGATCATGACCAATCAAAATTTCAATTTTTTCATATTCATACATTTAAAAACACATGAAAATGGAACCCATTCATTTGGAAAACGATTTCTCAAAAGCACTAGAGCTTGATTAAACTATATAGAGAAAAGCAAAAAATCTTTCACCATTATCAATGTCATCAAGCCATACTCCATAACCATATCTTGCTTTTCTATTTTTTGTTGGTAATTCAAGAAATTCGACTGCAAAGTGGAAGAGTACAAGGAGATTGGAGAATTTTTACACATATTTTATGATATGGACATGCCATTAAAGTACGATAACATAGCCAACGAACTATGCAGCCATTAAAACTGATTACTAAAAACAGTTGTGTGATAAAAAAAAAAAAAGAAACACTCTTTGATAAGTCATATCCATCTATTATAATTTATAATAGATAAAAATAAAAAGCTTAATTATAATTTTCGTCCCAATAAATATTGGTCATTTTATGATAAATCCTTATAAAATTTTTTGTTAGGATTTAGTTTCTAGCAAGTTAAAATTTAATCCTTAATGTCAACTCTCCTATTAAATGCTGAACATATTTTTAATATTTGCAAAGACCTTTTTTTTTTTTTTTACAAATATGTAAAATATGTTCAAAGATTTTTTTACAAATATTTATTTTAAATAATAAAATATTATAAAAAAATGACGTAGCATGCCAGTAGCTCATCACTTAATGGAGAAAGTTGACGAAAAGAACTAAATTTTCACTTCTTAACTTTCTAGAAACTGAATTCTAACAAAAAATTTCATAAGGACTTATCACAAAACCAGGATAAAAAACATAATTAAGCCTAGATAAAAAATGAGATGCAAGATTTTGAGATGACATCTAGCTTAAACTTCTATCATTTACCATATAAGCAAATTTTACACATTCTTCTTCCTAAGTCGAATCTAGCTTTCTTTTTAACAACTCTTATCTTATACATGAATGTAATTTAATAACTTTAATAACTCTTCACTTCATACAGTGTTGAGAGAGAGAAAAAACAAGACTAGGATGAATCTGGGTGGTTTGAGTACACAGTAGAGCTATCTATTTATGATTATAAGTCATAATAAATACATGATTCACAGTTATTTAGAATCACACCAATTACAAAGTAACCTATTTATAACATTACCCAATTTATTTATATAATTCTCATCACTCCTCCTCAAGCTGGAGCATATCATAAATGAAAATTACATAACTGCTCATACAAAACCTATTAACTGTCTACAATCAGAGCATACATAAAACAATTGCTCCTAACATAACTGAACCTAATAACGATCTATCATCACACCATACATAAAATAACTTATAATAGAATTATTAATTCCTAATAGTAATTATCGTTTCCCATCAAAATTTCTATCATTAAGTCCTATGGGTACGAAATGTGATCACTTGCTGAGCTGGGAAGTATGTTGTCATCCTAAGGAGAAAGGAGGGGATTCAGTTTTGGGTAATTTGGCTGTTTATGTCATTTTCTGTTGCAATCTCTTTCCCTTGGACACAAGGTTACTCAAGTAAGTATGGCTTAGACCAAAATGGGTGAGATACTATATAGGAAACCAAGCTTCCCATTTCAGTCTACGGATATGTATCTCAAATGGTAATACTATCTTTGTAAGTATTTGCTTTCCACATAGGTAGACAAGACAATGGTTCTCATTCAACTTTTGGGAGGACCATGGGGTATGAGATCCCCCGTTCAACTTTAATAGAATTCAAGAGTCCACATTTTCATGGGATTTCTACTTCTTTTGTAACTTAAATATGATAGGTATTTCTCTGAATTAGAGATTCTATTGAGTCTCCTTCACCATGTTCTCTTTCTTCTAGTCCAGAAGAAAGGATCTAGTTTCTTGATCCCTCTGGTGTTTTCTCATGTGAATATTTTGAATTTTAGGGCTCCCTCGAAGGCCAAGTCCTTTATTTGGACATGATAAGAACCTTGGGAGAACCACACTAGAAAAGCTATCTATTGTAGTTGGAGAGCCCAAGGCCTTATAAATCCCTAGCCCCTTTGAGTAGTCTTAGGCAAACATTGCAACGCAGGCGTCACCACATTGTGACACTAGTTAGGAGATATGATGGAAGGCTCTGATACCAATTGATAAGAAGCTTGGGAGAACCACACTACAAAAGTTAGCTATTGTAGTTGGAAAGTCCAAGGCCATATAAAATGGGCATTAGAATCTCATACTTCCAGTGTGGGACTCAAGTCCCATACCTTGCAATTGGATCCTAATAGGACAGCGTGCTTAATAAAACTAATACCAATGAGGCAATGAAATGATGCAGATTCATAACTTCATATGCCATATCATACCTGTAAAATTCTTATTTTTAAGGTATTCTTACCCACACAACAAACACACTAGAACATATAAGAGAAGTGAGCTTTAGAATGTAGAAAAAACACTTTCAATACTTTCTGTACACATACCAATCTAAGAAAGATTTTAAGGCTTGTTGGAGATGCTTTCTTTAAGGTTTGAATAGTTGCCAAAATCCAATTATCAGCCTTACTCATAGCTTCCATCTCCTCCTAAACAGTATAAAATTAAGATTACAAAATTGGCAAAATTAGATCCTTGATGCAGCTTGAAGAATATTAATCAATCAGATATGTTTAATAACGTAACTCCAAAACTTACAAGAGAAGATAATATTTCCTCAACTGTTCTTCTAGAGAAACACTTATTGATCATATGCATCCTGCAATGAGCCAGCATAACAAGCAGAGATAACTGAGACATACGAGACAATGCCAGTTTTCAATTATTTTAGAAAAATAAAGAAAATAAACAAAACCAACACAAGCTCAACTTTCTAGAAAAATGTATATTTAGAGAGCTCAAGCCCAAAATTGTTTATTTTGATGCCTTTTAAGATAAAATAGATTTTATTACTGAAGAGAAACAAACAAGAGCTATGGATAAGATATCCCACCACAAAAGCCAGGACAAAGATCAAGTAAGCAAAGCTCTCCAATTCTTATGCATTTTGAACAAAGAGAAACCTTCTAAAGTAGCCATTAAGTATGCTGGAGAAAGAAGCCAAAAGTAGCACTTAATTTCATAAAAGAGATAAACAATATCTATCCTTTAAAATTCTAGCACCATCATCCTACCGTGAGAATCAATAAAGCCAAACAGAAAACGATACACACTAACAAAATAGTCTTGCCATCTCTACACTTCTTGTCATCCAAAAAAGTGATCTATGGGGGCTTGGGAGTGGGGGAGGTGTCCCAACCATTGATCTTTAACCAACAAGAACATATTTCAATGAGATCACTAGAAATATAATTCCAGACATTTAGGATTTTTGTATGTCAGCAGAATTAATTATCATAGAATTAGCAGTGAGGGTTTTAGTAGGTCACATGTTCAAAGTTCAAAACCCTACGGATCAGGGTAACCAAAAGAAAAATGAATGATAAGAAATTCAATTAAAATGATCACTTCATTCAAGTGTTATCGATCATGAACAAATCACATTCCATTATGTAAATATCTTCAATACATGGAATCAGAGATGTATCCCTAGTTGAAAAAGTTTATAATTGAATCATAGTAGAAAGATAAAAAAAACAGGTACAACCATGAGAAGGATAAGACATCATCTGAAACAGTAAATCAAAAAGAAAATGGTAGTCCAGGAAGATGCAAAAATATATCTTGCTGTCCAATCTGTTTTCACAGAGATCAGGATAGAATATGCTATGTCTAATAAAAATGTATAAAAAGTAGGACAGTTAACATACACACATACATGTGTATGTGTAAGAACATAATAAAATATCTTATCCTATGTTGTCATATCTTAGATTTTCCTTTAGGATTAGTTTCCCTATTTGCTCACTATCTCTTCCTATCCCAAAATTTGGTTTTAGACAGAAAAAAATGACAACAATTGATTTTTGTGGCCATCCCAACCTAGTAAGAAATTGCTTTGGTTGTTGCTACTGCAGCGGTTGTGTATATAGCTAAACTATCTATTGTCGTTGTATGTGTATATGTTATATGTCTTTTAGATATGGATTAATTTATAGATAAGACCATTAGCTATAATTAGTTTTCTGATAATATTAGTTATCTTGTTTTATCTTATTAGAAGATAAAGATAGACTTATTTGTTAAGGAATAAGGATTATAAATAACACCCTAGTGTAATCAAAGGGGATCATCAGTAATATAATCAGATTATTGTGTTTCCTCGACAATTTTCTTGTGAGGTTGAGAGTGAGTGTGTTGGAGGTGTGAGTTCCACCTTTGACAATTGGTATTAGGAATTGGAAACCCGTGTGGAAACTTTAGAAAAGTTGGTAACAGATTCTCAAACAGAGACAAAGAATTCCATTGCGGACTTAAAGAAATTGATTTCTAACTTTATTTAAGGTACTCTTTTGAAGAAGTCGAACGAAACTGAGGAGGAAAACACCGACACATCAATCGCTGTCAGTTCCATAATTGATCGTACACATATCCAATTTCCGTCCTTCGATGGTTCCAATTTTCGTGAATGGCGAGCCAAAGCTATTCAATTTTTTGAATTAGAAAACACTCTTGAAGACCAGCGAGGCAAACTACTATTACTGTCCATGGATGGCAAGGCCTTCTCGTGGCAGAAGCACTATCTTCAAAATCCAGGCTTCAAAGCACGTTCCTGGCGGCAAATCTTGGCAAATGTGAGCAATTGTTTCGACGTCAACGCTTATGATGATCGGATTGCTGAGATTTCACGATTGAAACAAGAGGATAGTTTGGGAAAGTACTTGGAACGATTTGATGATCTTTTGGCACGGATATCAGTCTCTGAAGAGATGGCCATTAGTTTCTTCCTTGCTAGGTTACAAAATCAATTAGACAAGGCTGTTCGTGTTCATTGTCCAAGAACCCTTCAAGAAGCAGTCCGGTTAGCACGATTACAGGACAACATTATGCAAGAACTAAACAAGAAATTCTCTCTAGTCAAGCCTGTTACGTCGGATACAAGAAATCCTGGCATGCAATCATGGTCCGGATCCAGTAGGAGTTTTTGATCCCCACCAATCACTAGTGTCAATCGTGCTCAATTAAATTCTGCTACATCTTCAGAAAATAAAACTGACAACAGAGCTAGTACAGCCTTTTCTATCAACAGAAAAGTAGCCAGTTAAAGGATAGCAAAAGATCTATGTCGGTTTTGTGGGGAGAATTGGGACAAGAATCATAGGAATCACTGTAAAGTATGGGGAAATTAACTGCAATTTTTGCTGCTCAAGAGGACACGGTAGCTAAAACAGATAGTGATGAAGATGGTGAATTAATTGACGAGACTTTCATCAATAGCGGATTAGCTTTATTGCAGGAGGACAATGTACATATCTCCTTGCATTAAAGCGCATAGCCGGTGGACACACCCTGCAGTTGAGAGGATTAATTAAAAAGCAGGAAATTCCCTTCTTCATGGCTACTGGCAGTACACACAATTTCATCAGTGAGCGATGGGCCAAATCATTGGGACTAAAGACTCAATTTATCAAAGACTTTCCAATTGCAGTTGCTGATGAGAAAAAAATATTGATTACAAAAAAATGCGATCAAGTGGAATGGTCCTTTAAGAATCGAAAGTTTACAGCAGATTTCTTGATATTTACGGGAGCAACTTTTGGTGCTATCTTAGGAATGCAGTGGTTTAGAAATCTAGGAGAAATATCATGGAATTGTGCAAGCTTGACCATGAAGTTTGCACATGAAGGACACCGAGTGGTGTTAGAAGGAGAACATCCTTCAAAGGCCATCCACAGTTAGAAGGTAAAATGAAAACGATACAGTGCCAAACCATGCTGCTTCCTATGACTGGACCCAGCTGTTTTACCTTGACAGTAAACTCAGAAAATGATGAGCTCACTCCTAAACAGCAATCCAAGTTACAGCAACTTCTAGAATAGCAGCTATTTTTAGATCCATCTACCTTGCCACCTCGACGAAGATATGATCATCGGATCATTCTCAAAGATGACACACTTGTGTGCTTAAAACCATACCGATATCCACATATGGAGAAAGCTGAAATTGAAATGCAGGTTAACACCATGTTGAATACTGGAGTAATCAGAGACAGTGGCAGTGCTTACGCTTCTCCGGTTGTTTTGATAAAGAAAAAAAATGGTACTTGAAGATTCTGCACAGATTTCAGGAGACTTAACGCATTGACAGTTAAAAATAAGTTTCCAATTCCCTTAATAGAAGATTTATTGGATGAATTGCATGAAGCAAGATACTTTCCAAGTTAGACTTAAGAAGTGGGTATAATCAGGTGCGGATGGCTGAAACAGACATACATAAAACGACATTTAGGACACACTCAGGTCATTATGAATGGGTGGTTCTACCATTTGGCTTAAGTAATGCACCAGCAACATTCCAAAATCTGATGAATGACATTTTTTGAGACCATTTAAGGAAATTCATTTTAGTCATTTTTGATGATATCCTTATTTACACACAAGGCTGGTCGGATCACTTAGCTTACTTGGATTCCACACTTAAGATTTTACAGCAACACTCCCTGGCTTTAAATCAAAAGAAATGCAGTTTTGGTCAAACAAAAATCGATTATTTAGGCCATGTAATCTCTCAGAAAGGAGTGGAACCTGATCCACTCAAACTAGATGCTATTAAGCAGTGGCCTTGACCTAAATCAATCAAAGAAGTGAGAGGATTTTTAGGCTTATCTGGATATTACAAACGATTCATTGCTAACTATGGTAAGTTAGCTTTACCATTGACTACATTACTACAAAGAGAATCAACATTTGCCTGGAGTCAACCAGAAGAAGAAGCCTTCCAATTATTGAAGATAGCTCTAACGATTGCACCTGTTTTGGCACTACCAGACTTCAATCTTCCTTTCACCATTGATACAGATGCATCAAGTCAAGGGATTGGTGCATTACTGTTACAGAGAAACCATCCTATTGCTTATATCAGCAAAATCATGGGGAAGAAGTTCCAACTCATGTCAGCTTATGAAAAGAATTCTATCCATTTTTGTTTGCTATGAAGAAATGGCAATATTACTTCTTAGGTCACCACTTCATCATCACGACTGATCAGCAGGCATTAAAACACTTATTACAGCAACCACCCACAACTTTAATGCAAAATTGGGGCTTAGAGAAATTAATGGGACTACATTTTGAAATTCAGTACAAGAAAGGCAAGGAGAATGTGGTGGCAGATTGCTTATTTAGGAGGGAATCTACAAGAAGCTTAAAAGAAATTTTCCAAATCGCATCTCAACTAGTTGAAGAAGTGAAAGCAACTTGGCAAGCTGACCCAAAAACAAAGATCATTGACATAATAACTCTTTCCCAGCAACCTTACAAAAACTTTAGTAGGGATGGCAAACTCTTAAAGAGGAAAGGCAAATTAGTGGTTGGTGCAGATGTGCAAGTTAGAATCAAACTTCTGCAACACTTTCATGATTCAGTTGTTGGTAGACATTCGGGTATGGGGCAAACCTACAGAAGGATCAAGGAATTTTTCTACTGGAAAGGTCTGCAAAAAGTTGTAAAGAGATGGGTTCAAGAATGCAACATATGCCGATGATTCAAACCTTTGCTTACGCATCCAGCGGGGTTACTGCAACCATTGCCTATTCCAGAGAGAGCTTGGCAAAGCATTTCTATGGATTTTATTGCTGGGTTACCAAAGTCGAAAGGCATGAGTGTTATACAGGTGGTCATTGATAGATATACTAAATATGCTCATTTCCTAGCCTTGAAGCATCCTTATGGAGCTGCTACAGTGGCGTAAGTATTTATGGATTCAGTAGTGAAATTACATGGATGGCCCAACCAAATAATTTCAGACAGAGATCCTATTTTCATGAGCAATTTCTGGAAAGAGTTATTCAAGCATCATGACGTCCAATTGCTGAAATCTACTGCTTTCCACCCTCAGACAGATGGTTAGAGCGAGGCCTTGAATAAGGTTTTGGAAGGTTACTTGCGATGCATCGCGGGGGACACTCCTAAAGATTGGTATTCTTACTTGTCTTTAGCTGAACTATGGTATAATTCCAAATTTCATTCAGCAGCAGGCATGACTCCATTTGAGGCTCTTTATGGTTAACCACCACCATCACCAACTTGTGCCATGCCAACTGAATCCTTGGTCGAAGCTGTGGATCATACCATCAGAACTAGAGAAGAAATCGACTCCTTGCTCAAGCAGCATTTAATTTAGGCACAAGAGAAAATGAAGTTTTTTGCAAATTTAAAAAGAATCGACAAGGAGTTCCAATGTGGGGACATGGTGTATCTCAAATTACAATCTTACAAACAACATTCAATAGCAAATTCTTCTTTCCACAAATTATTTGCAAGGTACCATGGCCCCTTCAAAGTCGTGGAATGGATAGGCAAGGTGGCATATAAGCTGGAATTGCCTACTAGATCAAAAATCCATAATGTATTTCATGTGTCCCTCTTGAAGAAGCACATAGGTACACATACAGTGGATCGTCACCTCCCTAAATTCAATGACGATGGCAGGTTAACAGTTCAGCCTTTAGCCTTATTGGACCGAAGAATGAAGAAGAAAGGCAATAGAGCAGTGACGGAAGTACTAGTTCAATGGGAACTTACAAGTCCGGAAAATGCACTTTGGCAGGAGCTTCATGTTCTTAAGCAGCAATATCTGGATTTTGATTGGTCTGCTACTTCTGATGGCCTCAAGGGCTAGGCCATTTTTTAAGGAGGGAAAACTGTTATATATCTTTTAGATAAGGATTAGTTTATAGATAAGACTATTAGCGATAATTAGTTTTCTGTTAATATCAGTTATCTTGTTTTATCTTATTAGAAGATAAAGATAGACTTGGTTGTTAAGGAATAAGGATTATAAATAACACCCTAGTGTAATCAAAGGGGATCATCAGTAATACAATCAGATTATTGTGTTTCCTCTACAATTTTCTTGTGAGGTTGAGAGTGAGTGTGTTGGAGGTGAGTTCCACCTTTGACAGTATATATATCATGTTTTATTTATTTATATTACATACCAACCTGTGATAAACGCTATCCTCTTTTAGGGAAGGTTGTTCGGAGTACTTATCAATAACTGCAGATACTGCAGATGAATCATTGGTTTCCACCTTGCATAATGATTCTTCCAACAAAGACAATTTCTGTGCATTGAATGATTACAAAAGAAAACAAATCAAGGATACAAATCAGAAACCTGAGCGAATAAACATCACATGATACATTACATAGAAAATATTATGAACTAAAAATCATAATAATGTTCCAAAGGAAGACACACCATAAATAATGGAAATTGATGTTAAATTAGGATCAGGTTTGTGTCATCTTAGTTTAATATAAATCTTCAAGCTAACTGTCCATAAAGTTTAAGACTACCATAAAGTTTCTAACATTTTAAAATAAGGCAATGGCTTTAAAAAGCAGACAGCTACGACTCAAAAATATTCAAAACTGCCCAAATTGAAAGAAACAAGATTCTCAACCACTCTCTCTTGTTTCTTGCATAGCATTAGAAACTAATTAAAAACAACACGTCATCCTCTATATAAAAATAAGGTTAACACCTCAGCCAGTCACTGAACTTTCACCTTACTCAGAAAGTGCACACCTATCATTTGCTTGAATCCTAGGGTAATAAAGTGTGATGCCAAGTTAGAGATGCATATGAAAAGCATCTCTAACTTTCTGAATTTATCAATGGATATTTCATCATAAACATTCAATCCAGACCGGAAGAAATTAGGTTAAAAAATACTTCAAAATTGCACTAAATTTTCAATGACTTTTATAATACACATTTCTACGTCTGAAGTTCTGGTATCTAGTTACCAAAGACACTAATCATCTGAAAGAGCCAACAAATATAGAAGTAGGTAGCATACCGAAGTTGGGACAAAATGTGTTGCAAGACCACAAGCAAGCATTTCTGCACCATCCAATCTAGCACCTGTAAGACCAACGTATTCTCCTGCAATTTGTTTTCCATTAGAAAGGAGAAAAGGGAAAAAGGAAATGTTATTATACTTTTTCCAAGTAGCTGTTTGAGAATGCTTAAAAGCTTTTAGATTTAAAACTGGAATTGTTCAAATGAAACAGTATCAAGAATCTTAGCCTCTCCCATCCCCAGTACTCTCTTCTCTGTATGTGTGTGTGTGGGCATGCAGCATTGAAAGATGTTAATTGACTGGAAGAAACAGTAATGCACCAACAGTTTGCAGGAGAGATCATCAATGACACGAACAATCAAAAGATTGAAAAATTAAGATTAATATGAAGGAAACCAATTACATTGACAGAGATGTAAGATAGAACATGCATACCGAAAAATCCAGCGAGTCTAGACAAGAAATATGAGGAACCTACATCAGGAAATAAACCCAAAGCAGTTTCTGGCATTGCAAAGACCTGCAATGCAAATGCTAGAACAAGTAGGTCATGAATTACAGACAGAAAATTTGAAGTCAACAAAGATTTGGATGGGAGATAGACGTAAATGGAAAGGTATACATGTAAAGGCCCTTTCAAGCCAACCTTCTGTTACTATCACTATATTCCAATTTATGGATAGAAAGCAAATTATTAGGATAAGAAAAGTTTAACCAAATACGAAGAATAATGTATATACAAAAGCACCTAATGGTATTATGCAATCAATTATGCAAATATCTGATGCTTATGGTTATAGAGAAATGCCATATATTTTGAAACTTATGAAAATAGGTCATGTTATGAAATAAATTTCTAATATAGCAATAAAGAAAATTTAGAAGGCCAGGCTTAGTAAATTGGTGACTTCTTCCTGACAACTGTACACAACTAACTAGAAAATCTCAATTTCAATTGTAAAAAAGACACATGAAACAAATTGATAGAAGTTTCACAAGAATAAAAAGATTAAAAGAAGAAAAGCTAACAAAGAAATCATATAGTCAATTGCACACTTTAAGTTCACATATTCAGAATTAATACCATTTTTGCATTTCTTTTATATGCAAAATAGTCCCATTAACTCAAGTTATCATAACATACTTTGCTCATCTGACATATCTTGGAAAGAAAGAATTCAGTACACTAATCAAACCTAACAGTGCCACTAAAAAGTTAAAACCAAGTAAGTGATAGAAACTGATAATTTATTATAAGGAATTGGGAAGAATTTCCTCAAATATAGCTACAGACTCACAGAACTTTAGAATCTGTACCTACCAATGCCAAAAGGCTCTAAGTTCCTCTTGCAAAATGACAAGATATATCTCTCATAAACTCTCCTAAACCATTATAGCCCAAAATAACGACCACTTCCTCTTCCTCCTAGGTCAAAACAAACAAGGGAGTTCCTCCATTCTCCTCTAGTGCTCTATTTTTCAGTAATATCATTGGCTGTGAAACAAAGTATCAAAGCCTCTGCTACTGGGCTGTGATCCCATGGACCCCTTAAGGACTATAATATGCCAAGTGGTAGCTGATGATGACCATCATGGTCCTTCACTTTCTGACAGTTCCTTGTTCACCATATTGATTCTGGTTCTTGATCTCTAGATTTGTTTCTGATTCTTGGTTTCCACCCCTGTATCTACATTCTTGCATCTGTTTCTTCGCTCCCATGATTTTTGTTCTTCACTCAGCTCTCTTCTAATACAAGTAAGCCCTTTCCTTATTTCCCTAATAAGGTTATCCTCCCCAATCTCCCTTCTCCAATTTGCAATTTCTTTCTTGATTTCTCCAAGAATGTCAAGAAATCCATTGTTCATTCTTGTTGAAATCTGAAGAACTCCTGAACTCACCATTATGCACCACCCACAGCTCTAATACAAGTAGATCGAACCTAGATCAGAATTGTAGAAAGAAAAGTTTCTATTAAAAGAAAAGAGTACAAATGATTACCAGGACTTTCGAGAGGCCTGGACTCTCCCAAACAATATGAATTTTCCTCTCAAATCACAAGATAAAATCTCCCTCTCAGCCCCATTTATTATTCATAGGCGACATGCGATGTTTCTCTGATTATCCCAGCCCCAAACTAACTAACTAATTATTCTACTAACTAACTATGGAAGTTACCTATCAATTAACAATTTCATTATTTCATAGTTCATTTCAACTGTGTTGAATTAACAAAGAAAAGCGAGACATGTGATGAATCATATGTTTAATAAGTGTTACAACAATATATGAAAAATAAAAATCAGTATTTGATTATCAATATACCACGGGTATCTTGGATTATCTCTTAGGAGTGGTTTCATATTTCATTATACTTAATGACTAATTCCCTTATTTATTTAGGATTAGGAATCTAGTATTAAGTAAAGTTCTTCTCTCCATATGACTAAACTACCTTAACACAGTTTTTAGTTATCTTTTTCACTAGAAGTGCTACTCCAATATTCTCACATATACTATCATTTCTTATTCTGGCTTTTCTAATGCGACCACTTATCCACCTTAACATTCTCATTTTTGTCACTCTCACTTTTTTTTCGTATTGTTCCTTTTTGGTCCAATATTCGCTACCATATAGGATAGTTAGTTGTTTTGCAATATGATAAAATTTCCTTTTCAGGTTGATATGTACTTTACCGACAAATAACTCTTGATGTCTTTCTCCATTTGAACTTTTGCTATAGTGACTTCTTGTTATTTTTCAGTTTATCTTTTTAAAAGGCTATATGTTGAATTCGAGCGTTCAGTTTTTTTATGTTAATGTGACTGACTGTTATTATTTGAATCTTTGCTTGCTAACAAGTGCATGTCACATTGTTAGTTATATAATATTTGACTTCAAAATATTAATATATTAGATGTTTTCATGTTTCTTTATTTTGCAATGCTCTAATATTTATGTTTTAAATTATTGATCTTGAATGTCATGATTTGATTCATGATTCCAAAAACAGATCTTACGATTCATAAGGGTGCGGGGAGAAGGAAGGGAAGGAGTTGGGTTGGGTGGTTACGGGAAGGAGGAGGGAGGAAGAGGGGTGGAGAGCAAAATAGAGAAAAGAGAAGGGGACTTTTACAAATATAAAAAATATAACCAAGGACTTATTTACACATTAATTTTAAATAATAAAATATTATTAAAATAAATGACATGGTTGCCACATAAGAGTGTTGAATTGACTTTACGTCAACCAACTCAACACTTAACAGAAGAGAGCTAATGGCTAAGACTAAATCCTAACTTCTTAATTTTTCAAGGACTAAATTTTAACAAAAAAATTTAGAAGGATTTATCACAAAATGCCCAATATTTATAAAGACCAAAAACATAATTATATCTAATTATATTATATCCATTTTTAACTTCCAATGCACAATCTTCATTTAGTTTTTTTTTTTTTTTTTTTTTTTGCTAAACTTACGATGCATATACTCTATTTTACTTTTATTTAGGAAAAAACTATTAAATTCTAAAGTCTCCCTCCATAACTCAAGTTTAGCATTTTCTTCTTCTTTTGAATCCTCAACCAATACTCCTACATGCACTTATATATTTTTTTGTATGTCACTAGTAAGTACATTTAAGACTAGATTAAACAAGTAAGCACTCAAAGCGAAGTTTTGATGTAAACCTATACCTATTGAGAAGTCCTTACATGTGTCTCCAAAAGTTCTTATACAAGTAGTTACCTGTTCATATATATCTTGTATAACCCAAATATATACTATATGAAATCTTTTCTTTTCTAAAGTCTTCCATAATAATTCTTTTGATACACAGTCATCTGCTTTTTCCAAGTCAATTAAAATCATATGCAAGTCATTTCCTTTGTAGCAATACATTGCCATCATCTTTTGTAAAAGATAAATAGCTTCTGTTTTAGACATTCTTGGCACAAAATCAAATTGATTTCCTGCAATCCTAGTATGAGTTTGTAGTTTATGTTCAATTGTATTTTTCCACAACTTTATAGTGTGACTCATAAGCTTAATGCTTCTATAGTTTACACAATTTTGAATAACACTTTTTTTCTTGAATACAAGGGCCAAAATATTCTTCCATTTATTTGACATATTCTTAAATCTCAAAATCTCATTAACAAGAATAAGTCAATCAAGTCTTTGTTTTCTCAAACTTTTCCAAACTTCAATGAGAATATTATCGTAACAACCAACTTTATTATTGTCTATTCTCTTAAGAACTTACTAGACTTCTCTAATCAAATCCTATGGTAGTATGTCAAATTTAGATCATTCGTTTGCACTTCTAATCTTTCTATATTTCCATTTGCTTCTTGTCCATCGATAAAAAGTTCATACAAATATTTCTCCCAATGGACCTAAAACTAATTTTTTTTTCTTGTTCACCCTTAATATATCTATCTTGATTCAATTCTTTAGATTTTCTTTCTCTACTTTTGGCAAGTTTCCAATATTTCTTTCACCACACTTTGTCCTTAGAGCTTGATAGAAACCCTTCAAAAGCTTTAGAACGTGTTTCACTCACTTTTTCCTTGTCTCATTTCTTGCATTTCAATACTTTGCCTAATTTTCAGCATTGTTACATGTATGCAAAGTTTTAAAACACAGCATATTCTAATTTTCTTTTACATACTTTCATTCCACCACCATGATTCCTTGTCTCTTGGTCCAAAACTTCTAGATTCACGTAAAATTTCCTAGTCAACTTTCGTGACAGTCGTAGCCATTTTGTCCGAAATGATTATAGCACTATCTTGTGCAACCCAACTACCTTCTTCTACTAACTATCTCTGAAAGTCCAATAATTTTTCACCTTTAAGAAGTCACCACTTAATTTTTGTAACAAAAACTTGTTGAATTCTTTGTTTACGAGTCTTCAAACAAAATCAAGGATCAAGATCTTGTGTTGTGTATTAAGGTTCTCTCCTGAAATCAATTTACAATCCTTGCAAATTCTTTTGCATAGATTCCTTACTAATAAAAAATCAATTGGCAAACTTAAAACCCACTTTTAAAAGTTATTAGATACTCTTTCTTTTTAAAACAAATGTTCATAATTTTAAAGTCACAAGTCATTGAAAAATCAAGAATAAATTATCCTTCTTCATTTAACTCTATAAGACCAAAACCACTAACCCTTACAAATTGTCTCGTCTCACAACTAACATGGCCATTTAAATCTTCACCTATGAAAATCTTTTTGGTTTGTGAATAATCTTAGATCAACTCCTTTAAATTCTTCAAAAATACTTCTTTCAAAAGAGCTTCTAAGTCAACTTATGAAGTATAACTACTGATAATATTAATAATGGCTTTTGCAACCAATAACTTCAAGGATATGATCTTGTCTACAATCCTCTTAATCTTTACCACATTCTTCTTTCAAGTATTATCCATAATTATGCCTATTTTGTTCCTTTAACTTTTTCTATGTATCGAAGTTTGAAATATGTAGTATCGAGCTTTTTAACCTTATCTTCAACCCATTTTGTTTCTTGAAGGCACATGATGTTAATCTTTCTACAAATCAATGTTCACCACTTCTAATGACTTTCTTGTCAAAGTACTGATATTCTATGAACCAAACAAAAACACACGTTCTTAAACTAACTTTTTTACCTACATTCATCCAATCAAATGTGAGGACCCTTTTACTCCTTTAACACTACATTTGAGCACCAATGAGGCAACTTAGCTCATTTGACATCATACTCGAGCCATACAAGGCATTACTTCCACATAACGACCTAGCCCTAGCACAATATTGTCATAAGCAATCGATGTAAAAGGTTTTGACAAGTTTTACATTGACTACCAAAGGCTTAACACAACCTTTCTCCTTTACTCGAGCTTAGGAACGACTATGGGACTATATATCTATAATATTAATGCACTTAATACAATGATATAGTTCTCTAACTAATATAATTTCATAATCTGATTAAATTATACAATGAATCTAAACACTACTTCTATAATAATGCACTCAAAACCATATACCGTATTCTCCGTAACAACACGAAATCTTCCATGTATAGAAGCACCAGCACCACCTCCCATGACAATTCCATTAAGAATTGAAATCTTCAAATGTTTGCCAAAAAAGAGTAAGTAAAAGGCACATATACGAAAGCAAAAACAAAATGAAGCATTTGTAGATAAGGAAAACCTGGGGCTTGCTATATGTTGCCATCATGTAATTCAATTTAAATTCTGTTTTAAAATATTTTGCACCAGACTTCCAATCACCTGTTTCCAAAGAAAATAAAAATTAATTTTGCATTTAAACTAAAAACTACATTCAAGAGCTCATGCACACAAATTTATTAAAATCCTTTGTTGCATAATAGTTGTTTGAAATATGCCACAAGTTCATATAAGGAATTTCATATTAGTACAATATTTCAGATCAAAACAGCCTCTATCAAATTAAGATTGTAGCAATTGTCACAATGTACCTCAAGGGTGGTGTAGCAAGTAGAGAAACTAAATTTATTAAAAAAAATACAGAATCACCATCACTAATTTTTACATTATGAAAAAAATTGGAAAATAATTTATGTGCTCAGTAGAATAAGTACTCTCATAGTTTGTTTGGGAAGTGCTCATCTTCAATTATTGGTTCTTGTGCCACCAATAATATCTCTAGTAACAAAGTCCCTTTTCTCCTCCCTCTCTACCTCCAGATATTTGCCAATTGTCACCTAGGCTCATTGTTCTAAGATATAGTCCCAAGGGGATTGTATAATCCATCCCTTCCTTACTCTCAACTGATAATGTTTTGTATGTCCCTAACTCTTCTTTAAGT
Source organism: Abrus pulchellus subsp. cantoniensis (assembly GCA_024086825.1). Lineage (NCBI taxonomy): Eukaryota > Viridiplantae > Streptophyta > Magnoliopsida > Fabales > Fabaceae > Abrus > Abrus pulchellus. The sequence continues at coordinate 24,029,926 of CM044056.1, forward strand.
TTGCTTTCTAAGAGCCAAGTATCTCATTTTCTTGATTATTAAATTTTCACCGAAGATTATGCCATCTTGCAAGACCAAAGTTCAAGGAATAAGATTGGCAAATGTGAGTCCCATGCCCTCTAGTAGATTTTTTTACTCTTCCATTGTGTGCTCTATGGTGATTCCATCTTCATGCTTAATTATTAGGTCATCCCAATCTTGCCAAGCTCCAAACATTAATGCCATAGTCCAAGCTATTCAAATTACTTAATTACCTAGTGAGTTGTGTAAGGGAAACATACTTCTTGTTTGTTTCCAAACCCTATCAGCCATTGAGATCTATCTCGTTGCTTTAGTCCATTCTGATGTCTAGTGACCTAATCATATTATGTTTGCTTTCCAGTCCAGATATTTTATCACTTTTTTAATGATTACTCCCTGTGCATCACACAGTATATTACGGTTAAGTGATCAATTATGCAATAAAAGGCCAAATAAAATAACACATACCTCCTCTTGCATCACGAACAACAGTTGCAACATCACCACCTGCGCAAAATGCCCTTCCATTTCCCTAATACAAGTAGCCACAAGACAAGCCAAAGGTCAGAAAATCTAGGTTCTCTTTGAAGATAAGATCACATTACATATCCAACTAAACTTTTGTGCCAACCTCTGCAACATGGGTACTTCATTTTGTCAAATATACCCACACTTGGTGCGTATTAGGTACAGATACACCTGGTTACTTACTAAAATTAATTATTTTAAAAAATTTATATGCAACTTGAGTATGACTCTAACGAAACTGTGTAGCATGGCTAGACATGCCTAAAGTACTAGTTGGATCATTTTCCCTTGAAAAAATTTATCGTTTTTAGGGTAAATCTAGAATTTTTTCCTCTCTCTCGTTTCCATGTGTGTTTTCGCTGTTTAATCAAACTCATTCATCCTTAGTTGTGAGATGTGAGATACAAGTTTGTTAATTTCTTTTTATTATAAGACTTAGCATAACAATTTACAAAATATTTTCGTAACAATCTACAAATATTATTCTTTTTTCAGTCATTTTATTTAAATTTTATATTACTGTATACGACTACACGTTCCTTTAATTTTTAAATTTACCGTATTCTGTATCCATATTCATACTGGGTACCGATACCATACACATATTCATGCAACATAGGTTCCAACCAACTACTTCTCCCTCTAATTGTCAAAGACAGACATACATTTACACATATTAGATGAATTGTTAAAAGACAGAGACATGCACAAAGACAGAACAGAGCATAGCAAAGACAAAGCACCAAAGAAGTGAAACTACAAAGCAAACCCAACACCAAAGAGCATAACTCCAAAGTAGTTGCTGGCTTGCTGCCAAGTGCAACTACAAACCCAATGCCAGAAACCAAAGAGAGCCAAAGGCAGACCCAGTCAGAGTACAAGGGTTCAAACATACGATGAGAGAGCATTTTGGCTTTTGAGTCAAAAGAATTGAGAGGATGGCCCAACCACACAAGGGAACTACGGCACAATTATGCAACAAGACTGAGCTTGAAAGCACAAGAATGAGGTAAAAATTTGGATGAAAAGGTAGGAGTTTTTGTATTTTGTGGATCTTGTTGCAATCTCACCAAATCAAAATGATGACAAGTCAATGCAATGTCACAATCTTAAAAACATTGATTATAGCACTACAAGATAGAAGGCAGAAACTTTGTAGATGGAAAACAGATAATCACATACATTCCCACCGTGTAAATTGAACCAGCTTCCATGCTATTCACATCTCTAGGTGAAAAGTGAAAACCAACAAAAATCCATTCACAGTCAACCCTTTTTCTCTGTCCTTCAACCTCATCCTTTTGGCATTCAGAACAGATAGGCCTTCATACTCCCAAGGCTATGCAAATTTGTTCATCATCAATTTCATATCCCAGAATAGTAAATTCTTTACAAGTTAACCAACCACACAAATTATTCCCAAAAATTGTTTTTTGGTCTAACCACGCAATGTCTTAGAATCACATTCAATAAAATATCATTCTACTAATCAAACACGTAAAATCTATAATGTTCCGAAAGAAACCAATCAAAGATTTGAAATTACCCCAACCCAACAAATATATAGTTCGCATTTGACAGAAATAACCAATGTAAAGCAATCTGTTTTATTAGTTGTTAATAATAAATACCAATGTAAAGGAGGAGACATAAGTAGGAGGGCATTTGTGTTTGTCTTGGTTTTCCACCAGTTATGCCAGATTGAACCTACATCAGCTCATTGTCCAGCCAAAAAACCCCAACTAAAAGGTAATTTTTTTACAGGAAAATGTTCAAATATCCCTGTTGAAACGTTTTTCAATATGTTAAAAACAGGTAGTAGGTAATAGCAATAATGCTACAAAACTTTTTACTATTGAAAAGAAAATAGCACTACTGCAAAAATGCAAAGAGGCACAATTCAGGTGCACACATTTAGTGCATATTCGAATTGGTATGTTTCTTCAAACTTTGGCTAATAATAAACTTTGAAAGCAAAGGTTTTGAAAATCTGCACCTTAGTTAGAGTGTATATTCTTCAATTCACTCATATTTCTTATGAGAAAAAATATTCATATCTATTTCATTTTGCTCAGAATCATTTTTCTTCACTTAGAATGTATCTGTCTAATTTTCAGGTATGAGTGTTTATGAAGATACAAATTTTACAATTAGCTTCCATGGAAAATTCAGATAGAGAAAAAATAAACATGTATAACATACAGATATCAAATACTACACATACACGATGCAGCTTAATTTCATATTCAGATAAGACAAATTTCTAAATGAAAAAAACCAAATATTCCCTTAAAAAAGTTTGCAACAAATTAGTCACTCCAAGAAACTAACATGTGGCCCTCAACATAGTTTGAGTGACTTCAAATTGATACTTATGAAAGTGTTAATTAGGACTTCAAGGAAATCACATTTTAGCCACGATACATTATTTGAGGACCAAACAACAGGTACTTTCACAGAACAATTTGCTCCTTCCAAAATATTTCAAGAATGAATTTAGGGTGGATTTGGACATAGGTTAATTAAGTGCTTATCAATGTTGTCAATAAACAGTTACTGTGGCACCACCATGGCAGTTAACGGCAGTAAAAATAAACATGTATAACATACAGATATCAAATATTACACATACACGATGCAGCTTAATTTCATATTCAGATAAGACAAATTTCTAAATGAAAAAAACCAAATATTCCCTTAAAAAAGTTTGCAACAAATTAGTCACTCCAAGAAACTAACATGTGGCCCTCAATATAGTTTGAGTGACTTCAAATTGATACTTATGAAAGTGTTAATTAGGACTTCAAGGAAATCACATTTTAGCCACAATACATTATTTGAGGACCAAACAACAGGTACTTTCACAGAACAATTTGCTCCTTCCAAAATATTTCAAGAATGAATTTAGGGTGGATTTGGACATAGGTTAATTAAGTGCTTATCAATGTTGTCAATAAACAGTTACTGTGGCACCACCATGGCAGTTAACGGCAGTGGTTTCTGACCAAACTGCCACAACTATGGCAGAAACCCTAAATCACACGAATCGCATCTCTTCTTCCTCTCTTCTTCATCTCACATCTTTGTCTATCTGCTTCATCTAAGTTCTTCGTCCTCACTCTCACTCAACCCCTGTTCTTCCTCAACATCGGCCAGTCTCTAGTTACTGTTGTTGCTGTAGTTCCAGCAATTATTCAGTAGCTTTTTTTTCTTTTTTCCGTTTTTCCCTCCTCTATTTCTTTTTTCTTTGTTTTAATTCTTGATTTCAGTTTTTCCCCCTCCATCTTTCTTTGTTCTCTGTTTGAAATCCTTTACTTCAGTTTTTCCCTCTCCCACAGCTCTATTTCTCTTTTTTTTCCTTAAATCATTTTTCTCTTTATTTGAGCTTTCCTTAACATGGCTGAACAAGAGTCTTCATCAAATTTTTCAGGAGTTTCTAATTATTCTAATCCAAGATGGAAATATGCCAATTCATTGATAAATGACAATACAAATAACACCGTATGCTATTATTGTGGAAAAGATATGAGTGCAGGGATCACTAGAATCAAACATCATCTAATTGGAAAGAAGGGTAATGTGAGATCTTGCCCGAAGTGTCTAAAAGAAGTTAAAAAGGAGTTTGACACATATGAAAAGGAGAAAGAGAGTCAAGATAACTTCAAAATTCCAAATGTGAGAGGCTTTGAAAGTATAAGCTATGATGAAAGCAAGAATGAGGAAAATAGTTAGACACATGTATTGCTATGAGGAATAAGAAGGAGGATAAGAAAGGGTCAATAGGCTTATTTTGTAGCAAGCTAGAAACTGCCATTGAGAAAAGAAAGAATTTAAAATTAATGCAAGCAAATATAAGAAAAGTATGTGACAAGGAAGTCAAAGCAAGGGTCCATAAATACATATCTCGATTTTGGTATCAAGCTGACCTTTTCTTTAACCTTATTAAATTAAAAAGATATCAAGAAATAGTTATGGCTATCGATGCCTTAGGTCCAAATTTTCTAGTTTTGAGTTATCATGAGATTAGAGTTCCACTTCTTAAGAAAAAGCTAGAATATATTGATTTTCACTTGAAAGATTTCAAGGAGCAATGGAGCAAACATGATTGTTCCATCATGTCAAATGCATGGACCGATTCTAGGCAATAATGTTTGATTAATTTCTTAGTGAGCTCTGCTAGGACTATGTTTGTAATGTTCACTGGTGGATCTAATTTTGTAAAGACCGGTGAAAAGCTATTTGAAATGCTTAATGCTCTTGTGAAGGAGATTGGAAAGAATAAAATTGTGAAAAATATAACAAATAATGGAAGCATGTCTTGGCCTGTAAGATGTTGGAAGAAAAAAGACCACATCTTTATTGGACTTTTTGTGTAGCTTATTGTATAGACCTTATGCTTGAACATATTGGTAAACTTCCCTTAATAAAGAAGACAATTCCAAAGGGAATATCTCTTGTTGTTTTATCTATAGTCATCCAAGTACCTTGAATTTGTTGAGAAATTTTACAAACAAAAAGAAATTAGTGAGGCATGTGGTTACTCGATTTGCAACTTCCTTTCTATCATTAAAAAAGCTTCATCAAGAAAAGGCAAATCTTAGAAAAATATTTACTTATAAAGAGTGGTGCAAAAATAAATTGTCAAAGAAAAATAAAGGGAAGCAAGCCATAAAAATTATATTAATGCCTTCATTTTGGACTTATGTGGTTTACATTCTCAAAATTGTGGCTCCTTTTGAATGGGTGCTTCATTTGGTTGAGGGTGAAAGATCAGCTATGGGACACATTTATGAAGCAATGGATAAGGCTAAAGAAGTTATTATTAAGTCTTTCAAAAATAATAAAAGCAAATACAAAGATCAATTTGCCAACTTCATCGTCCTTTACATGCAATTGGTCATATTTTAAATATGGAGTTATATTAAGACAACCATCAAATAGAGTTTGATTTAAAGGTCACGAATGGATTATATGATTGTATCAAGAGGTTGATGTAGAGTTGGGATGTGCAACAAAGTATATTACTTGAACTAACAATTTATAAGAATGGTAGTGATCTCTTTAGGTCCAACTTTACAAAATTACAAAGAAAAAGTATTGCTCCTAGTAATTTATCAAAGGCTTCAATATTTTAATTTCAAGTTAATTTATAGTTAAGACTTTTAAGGTTATAATTTATCTTTGATTTTATAGCTTAATAGTGGAGAATGTACGACCATTCAACTCCAAATGTATAGCAACTAGCCATCAAAATTTTGAGTTTGACATGTAGTGCACTAAGATGTGAACGCAACTAGAACATTTTTTAGCAAGTAATTTCTCATCTCTCAAACCTAATACTTTCTTCTAGAAATTAGAAAGAAATTAATCAACACTTTTCTAATTACACTTGCATTGCAAATTTATTCAAAGAAGAGAAATAGACTTGATTACAAAAAATTGCATTACTTAATTTATGTAAAATGCAACCTGCCATCCACCATTGATAACATTGGTACTTATTCAATAAACTCATTTTACAAGAGAGCTTATGCCATAAATTTAATCATAAAACTTATTGGAAAAAGATGAAAACAACTTATTTTAATAAGCTATACCATGAAGTTTATTAAAATAAGATAGAATGAGCTTATGAGAGTTCCAAGCTATTTTTATAAATTGTCCATAAGCATTTCCAAAAGCCCCCCTTAGTAGTTTACGGTTTGTTATTCCAATGTTGCTAGTATTATTTTTTTTCCCCTCTTCCACAACATCAAGGAAAAGGTTTTAGAAAATTAAATTGATTGTGCTCAGCAAAAGAAGATTACCTGCACGATAATCAATTTAACATCAGAGTTTCCCTCATCCTCACGAAAAACTTCCAGCAGCCGAGACACCTACAACAAGATGAGAGAAGAACACATAAAAATAAGAAAATAGGAAATGGAATTGGCATTGGCAATGGAAATTCACAAATAGAAGAAAAAATAACTTTCAGTGTTCAGAGATGCAACTGTGGAAGACGATAAGGTGCTTTTGATCTGTAAACATATCTCCTATTTTCATTCTACTCTCACTAATAATTACAAAAGCATCACTTTGTTTATGTTTCGTATCCTGTTTTCAAATATTTATACAAGAAATAGCAAAAACAAGATTTCCACAAGTCTGTAGAAACAGAAAACAAAGCAAAAACAATGCATCTTTTCTGTAATCATTACTTAAAACAGAAAGCGAAAATAGAAATATATTTCCCCAATCCAAACGCATCGTCAGCATTTGAAAAATCCACTTGAGTTTCCAAATGTGTGTCCTCAGAATTATATTTCATTTTGACGTTAATCCAACCAAACGTATACCGCAGCAGTGAGAAAACAATCATAAAAACCTAAGAGTATAACAAATAATTTCAAATTCAACGCAGAGCTTCACGTGTTTATAATAAACGTTCCAGTGAAAGCAAGTTATAGCTTCATACATCTTTTCCATCCAATGCTACTCCAAAGTAAAATCAATTAATCAAATAAATTGACAAGATAAAGTATCGAGATATGTCAAAAAAGATATCAATACCATATAAAAAGAGAGCGCATTCAATTGCTTAGGCCTGTTTAATGTCAAAACTCTCGCACACGATTTACGCTCCACCAGAACCTGTCGAAACAAAAACAAAAAATAATTAAGACAATTTTATTTTTAAAAAAAGAAGAAAATGAAAAAATAACAGAAACAGAAACAATCGAAGAAGTAAGAGTGTTCAAGCTAGTAGCGGAAGTTAAGCGACGATTGGAATTCACAGAATATTCTGAAGAGCAAGAGTGGTTCAAGTTCATGTGATGATAGACAGAAAAAATGAAGAGCACTGGTGAAGTGAAGTTTGAAGTTAATATTACAGAACGTTAAGAATAGAGAGAGACCTGATTCTGATAGCCTTTGGAGAGGGAAGCCATAACGGGTTGGTTGGTGAGGGAAGTTCCCCTGTTCCAGTCGGTGAAGGAGCACCCAAAATGTGGTGGTGGGCACTGGGCTGGGAAATATGAGTTTTTTACAAAAATAAAATATTTTAAATAATAAATTAAGTATAAGAAAGTTGATTATAATCGACTTATGTTATCTAAATTAAAAAATATAATTTTAATTAAACTCGTTAATATTTTTATTTGTCATTCACACCTGTTAAACAGCAGAAAGTGGCTGATTAGAATATACATCAGTAAAAATGCACACCACAGATCTGTACGACAGATTGTATGTCATCGTTGTGTAATAGAAAGTCACCTTGTTGTGCTAGACATAACAAGCGTGGCTCCTAGTCATATATATTGGATGATAATCTACTTTAGAATTTAATTTTTTGTACTTTAAAATTTTAATTTTATGTATTTTAGAATTTAAATTTTATACAGTTTATAATTTAAATTATTTTTCTTTTAAAATATTATTTTTAAATTAATATTATTTAATTATTATATAAAAATATTAACAAATTTAATTAAAATTATATTTTTTAATTTGGATAAAAATTTTAAATAAATTATAAAAGATTAACAAATTTAATTAAAATTTTATTTTTTAATAAGAATATGCGTGGTAGAAGTCGATTATAATCGACTTCAATTTAATAGAGAAGTCGATTATAATCTACTTCCTTATTGCATAATAAAAAATAATTATAATCGACTTCTCTATTAAATTGAAATCGATTATAAATGGACTTTTATACAATTCAATTTAGGATATTTATGTATAATTTTTTTTTAAGATATATATGTAATTTATTATTTAAAATATTTTATTTTTGTAAAAAACTCGAGAAATTTTTATTATACATTATGTATATAATGTAAATCATTAATTTTTATTTTTCTATTTTTATATATTTATGCTTCTAAAAACTACAATTTAATTATATAAAAAATTATAAAAATTTCTCCCATAAAGAATATAATAAATATTTTCCTGTCACAACTGGGGCCACGACGGGACGGCGATGACAAGGAGTTGCCACCAAAGTTTATTAAAGAAAACATTGGAAAAACTTTTAATGAAAAAAAAAATCTTCAAAATCATATTTGGGCTCGATTCGTTTATGTGTAAGGAAGGTATTAGCACCTTACGACGTCCGTTGGTTAAAACGATTATCTTCTAATTAATTGTGTAAAATTTTACTTTAACTTTAAAAATATTTATTTCACTCTAAGAGAAACTAATTAATATTTTTTTACTATTTTAAAATTTGTTATTATTATTATTTTTAGATTTATTTCTAATTATTACAAAAAAAATTTAAGAGATTTTAATTTCATTTTTTTAAAATAAGGAAACACAATAAAAATTATTTGAATTAAAGGAATGAGTTATTTGTAAAAATATTATTCTTTTTTTTTATTTTTTGTATTAAAGAAATATTATAGTAAAAAAAAACTTATCTTAACACTTTATTTTTTTATTTCTTAGTTTTAAAATAAAATGAAAAAATTATTTTTTAAATTTTTATAAAAAAATGTGCTAGAAATTAATTTTAATTTAAAATGATTTTAAAAATATTTTGAATCTGAAAAAAATTAAAAAAAAAATTAGACTTGAGGAGTCAGGTTCATGTTCCTACTTATCTTCCGTATGCAACGAAAGAATCAAAGCTACCACGTAGTTCTTTTTTGAAAATTGTATTTTGGATAAGTTTTAAAGATTTTCTGTCTTTTTTTTTTTTTGAAAAACTTGATTTTTCTTTATTATTTTTTTAAAGTAAATCCACTCCTGCACAGGATTCAAGTTAGCACACGGCTACTCAATAAACTCTTATGATTCAAGCAACGTTGAAAGTGGATCCTCCACTCTATCAAAATTACTTGGCTGTTGCGTGAATTCAAAAGACTCTTTTTTTTAATAATGAAAAATTGATGTACTTTTTAATATTAGATTTTTACACGCAAAAAAGAAAAAAATGAGAGACATACAGAACAAATAAACAAATATAAAAGCAAACCAAAATGACGAGAAAATAACTCTTATTCGATTTAGGAATAAATTTTTTTTTTAGGTTAAGATATGCAAAGAAATTAGGGTTTTTAGAATTTATGAAAAGAAAGAATTTTTTAAAATTTAGAAAAATTAAATTTTTATAATTTGCAAAATTGTTAGGCTTGAAAACAATGGTTTGTTTTAAACCTTGCAAAAAAATTGAATGATTTTGGGTTAGAAAAACAAAAATTCTTTTTAGGGTTTGCAAAAAAAAAAAATTAGTTAGAAAAAAATAGTTTATTTTTAGGGTTTGAAAAAAGGTAATACTTAGATTTAGTCAAAAAAAATTATTTTTATGGATGTAGATTTTTTTTTTAGGATTTGACTGAGGATTTAGTAATTTAGGATTAGAAAAATTATCAGAATTTATAAAAAATAAAAAAATTATTAAATTTTCTCTTTTTATTTATTTATTACACTTGCAAAAAAGGTTAAATCATGAAGAAGAAGAGAAGAACGTATAAAAAATAAACAAAGAAGGAGAATCCTTAATAAATATAGGAAGGATGAGAAATGAATAAAGAATGAGGATTTTTATTAGATAAAAAGCGGAAAAAACTTTATTAGACAAAAGGAGGATGAGAAACAAATGAAAGAATAAAATGAAGAACACTTACTTGATGAAAGTTTTTCTTTTTTCTCTCATGGTTGGATCTCTCCTCCTTCGATTTGTTCTATGTAAACGATCTCGAAATGTGTTTTAGGATTTTTGACGCTACTTGATAGTTTTCTCTGATCTCTTGTCCTTCTTTTACTCTTTGTTTCCTAGGCTCTCTCTAGAATTCTCTTTCAAAGAGGTCTCATAAAAATAAAAGGTATTCACCTCCAAAGTCTCCCTCTCTGAAGACCTAAGCTTCCTATCTATAAGCATTTTCTAAAACTCTAGATTCTAATAAAGGCTCCCTTATTTTTTGATGACCAGTAATCAGTTTTTTTTCTTTTTTATCCATTTTCCTAAAAATTTACTAACTACTTTGACCATTTCTAAATCTGATTTTACATTTAAAAATTAAAAATTTAAATTTTAAATTAGTTTTTTTATCTATTTTTTTAACCTTTTAAAAAAAGAAATTATTATATTTAATTTTTTATTTTGAAATTTATTTTTGACAGGGACTCGGATAAAATTGAGTATTCACATTTCTTTTGAATTTTAACTTATGATTGTGAGGTTTTTCATTTTCATTTTTATAATTTTTAATGTTAAGTATTTACGAGATTGATAAATATATTTACTTAAATATTTTTACTTATTTAAAATTTTTCAGAAAATTTTATATTTTTAATATAAAAAATATTTTTAATGATTTTTTTGAATTTGTAACTGATGCAGTTGTGCTTAATATAAATAAATTATTACCTTTAGATTTAAGATATTTTCGTAATTATAACATTTTCTACTTATGACATCTAGTTTTTATCAAAATTTAATATTTTTTATTTAAAAATTCTCGTGTTATTAACTATTTCTTAAGGATACTTTTTCTTTTTTATTTATTTTAAAACTTTTGTTTGTTTATCAGAGTTAGCAATTTATGCTTTAAATTTTTTTTCAACTATCTTCTAAAATATGCTTACTTTTCCTTAAATTTATCTAAAGTATAGTCATGTAGTGCTAAAAATTTAAATGATCATTTGTTAGTGGAAGAGATTATTTTTCTTTTTACAAAAAAAATTTAACGGTTCCTTACATATGTTTTTTTATTTTTATTTATATTTATTTAAGTTAATTATATATTTCTTAAATTTTAATATTTTTATTTTTTACTTTAAAATATATACAAAATACTAGTAGTTTTTATAAAAAATAATTTTTACTCTTTTCAACACATTATTGAATAAAACTAATACAAAAATCACATAAAGTTTATCCAATGACAAAGTATATTTTTAATATTGCTGGTAGATAAATAAATTTGATATTCTATGAGATATATGGATCTAGATCCTCTCCAGTTGTGGTAAAAACTAGACATTTAATTCTATTTTTGCTTAAGCAAAAATAAACTCATTTAAGCAAAAAATGAAGAAAACAAAAAATTTTATGCACAATTAACTTAAATGATTTTTTTTAATTTAAGCGAATTTTGTATATTCACTTGAGCGAATTATTTTATCTTAAGCGAATTTTGTATATTTAAAAAGATAGAGGTTGGGTGGAGATGGGAAAAACAGTGATATAGGGTGGTGGTAGAGAGAGAGGAGGGTGGAGAGTTGGATATAAAAGAAAGAGGGAGAGGTGAGTATGGGAGTTGGATGAGGGTGAGAAGAGAAAGAAAGGAGATAGACATGGGATGAAGGAAAAAGGGAGTTGGACGAAGAAGTGAAGAGTTGGATATGAGAGAAGGAAGATAGTTGAATATGAAGGTTGAGGAGTTATGTATGACAAAAAGGAGAAAAAAAGATTAAGAGAGAAAACACAAAATTCGCTTGAGTTAAAATAATTCGATTAAGCAAAAAAAATTTGCATAAGCTAATTTTGTATTTTTTTTTTTTTGTCATTTTCTTCATTTTCACTTAAGCGTGTTCATTTTTTCTTAAGTAAAAATAGAACTGGATGTCCAATTCCTGCCACAACTGGAGAGGATATGGATCCAAGATATATGTATAGCTTTAACTCTCTAAGTTTACAATAAAGTAAAGTTATGTTAAGAATTCTCATTCAATATGGCTCTTGAGTTAATAACCTAAAGCTTTAATTTACTTATAAGTTACCAAAGGATGCTACAATGATGTTGCGGATAGAGTAGAGTGTATATGTAAACGTGCTTCATTGCATACATAAAGTAATGTGTAACATTCTTAATTTCTTATGCAATATGGATAATAATTTATAATGAAGAAGGGAAAAAAAATAAAGTTCTTTATATTTATATCTTAAAGAATTGGGAAAAAAAAGAGAGAAAAACTTACATTTCTTTTATTCAATTTATAAAAGCTCAAAGACATTTAAAAATAGGGTTTTTTTAACCCCAGCTCTAAGGGTTGGGTTTAAACATCTATAAATAGAAAATTTCATTGAAAAAGTACACAGTTATTGTATCAAAGTTATTAAAATACAAGAAATATTTTTCTTTATAATAAATTTTACTATTATTAGCTGTTTATCCTTAACCCTAAGAGTTGAGGTTAACAAAATTTTAAAAATATTACAAGGAATAGTTTCAAAATTTTAATTTATAAATAGAATAAAAACTAAAATTTACATCTTAATGATTTACTTAATTCATATTACATATGTATAAGTTTAAAACATAAATAACATTTCTTTTTAGCAAACTAAATTTCTATCCAAAACTGAAAGTAAACTACAGTTAAAATAGTTAACTACCGAATATTACATATGCACTTCAAATCATTAATCACAATAAAACTTATCAAAATATTATACATTTAGAATAAATAATATGAAAATGATTACATATCCTTGTTGACTTTAAATAAAAACTTAATCAAAATTATTGTAATATTCATAAATAGTTTAAATTATAAAAGAACAGTCTTTCCTACAACATCATTGAGAATATGATCCTAACATAGATCAACTTTTTTTTCTTCAATTTCTCTTCCTAAAAAATAATTTGTAAGGGTGAGTATCCTCTGCCCAACTAAATCTTTATTTATAAAATAATCAAATAACACAGAAACATCATCTAATACAACATATACCAGAATAAGAATAACTCATATATCATAATGATGTCAATTAGTATATTACAGCACATGCATTATAACCATATTAATCAATAGATTACAACACATGTATTGTAATCACACTCGTCAATGTATTATAACACTTGTGTTTGAATCATATCACTCGATGTACTACCACACATGTATCATATTCTTTCATAATTCATTGTCCTTGGTATTCCTTGAGGTCTGCATAGTATATAGATAGTTTCATGTTACCATAGCAATACGGATACAATGTATTGCCTACCTGACCCATTTTAACAAAAGTGTGGTTAGGAGTATAAGTCAGGAAATGAGTGTGAGACATATGATGCTTTCAATTTCAGTAATTTGTGTGTAATTTAAAGAAAAGCATTCACCACCCTACATTTCTTCAAGTTATTCCAAAATCAACCTCATCTTCCACATTATAGTGTATTTCTGTTACTATCTATACACATTTCTATCACTTTTTCACAAACACAATTTCTCAATAATTCTCAAATATTCACCTCCATTTCCTTTAATCACTTTTTATGATAGTATAATTTCCACTCTTTTTCTTTCTTATCATAATACTATTTCACCATATCAATCATTCATTACTTTAAACAACCAATCATGATCTCAACTCATATTTCCAAAATAAAATAGAGTACATAATCACACATCAATAGTCTTTCTATCATATGCAATCAATTTCACATTTTCTCAACAATTCAAAATATCACTTCAAACAAATCAATACAACATGTCAAAAGTCGGACACCTTCAGACTCAGCTCAATCATATAGTTTAGAAATACATTGCCGGATATCACATTCTCTCGGTCTTAATAAAAATCACCTATCTTAGAGCTTAGCATTTTTTGCTTTCCATTTTTTTTATCACATATATTGTTCAAACACACACATACAGACTCTCTACATTCCATTTTTCAACATATATATTGTTCAAAAACACACACACACACAAATTTTATAGCTTTACTATTTAAAACATAGACACACACAACTTTACTATTTAAAACACACACACACACACTTTATAACTTTACTATTTAAAATGAAATAGTTTGAGTTTTCTAAGTTAGAATGCATAAATGAGACTTAGGGTTTGAGATCAACTTTTCTTATCTAGTGTAACATCTTATTTTGTTATTTGTTATTATTGCAATTTATATTAGTTGTTTGTACATGTTGTTTGAAATTAGGAGAATTTTAGGCGTGTGAGTTGTAAGATTTTTTGCTAGTAGCGATATTTGTCTCGTTGTAGCGAGAGAGATAATCCAAAATCAGGCTCTCTCACTATAGCTAGGGAGTCTCGTTGTAGCAAGAAGTGGATAAGGATAACCCAACAGTACTCTCGCTGTAGCGAGAATCTCTCACTGTAGCTAGAATGATAGACAGCAAGAGAAAAATATTGTCTGCTTTTTTTGCTGTAGTGAGAAAATTGCGAGTTTAAGGGGTATTTAAAGAATTTTTGTCCTAGAAACCTTCATTTAGAATCAAACAACATTCACTCTCTATTCTCTCTGTTCTCTCCCTTCTCAAAGAAAACTTCCCTAAACCCCGAACTTCTTCCAAATCCAAACTTAAACGTCTATTCCGTTCATTTCAAGTAAGATTTTTGGTATTTAGTTCTCTAAACTTCGTTCTATTTCTCTATTTTCTTTCTTCTTAAAAGTGATATATTTTGTAATATCTAGGAAAAATCTTGGTCCTTAGGTAGTACCTTATATCATAAGGTTGCGTTTCTCTGTAGATTTCACAAAGAAAGCACTCTTAAAGACCTATTTTCAAGTAAGGGGAGTTGATCCCAAACCTTAACTCCTATCTATATGTTTTTGGCTGAAAACTTCAAGTTCTCTAGCTTAGGATGGCAAATTCCTAACAATTTCTTAAAATGTAAATATGGATTTGAGGACATATAAAATCTATATTTTGTTAACATAACTACCGGAACAAATTTTCATAGTAAGAGTTATGAGATAAACCAATTCTTTGTAGAAATTCTATAATTTTTTTAATGATTATTATACATGAAAAGTTTGGAGTGTGAATTTTTATTGAGAATAATATGGGTACTTGGAAAAAGATTAAACTCTATGATAAATGATTTTATTAAGACCGAGAGAGTGTGATCTTCAGCAATATATTTTATACTGCATAACTAGCCTAAGCCCAGAGGTATCTAACCTCTGGCATATTTTATTGACTTGTATGATGTGGAATGAATTGATATTTTATTGATATATGCTGAGAAATTATGAAAGGTGTTTAATTGTCCTAGAATGAAAAATGATGAATAGATGCCTAACATAAATGGGTATGCATGAGAAAGTAATGTTATTTATGTTATCAAAATAGAAAGAGAAATATTGATGAAATTGAATGTTATGTTAAATGCTAAAAAAATAAGGGTCATGAAAAATGTTGAGACATTGTATAAATAGTTATATAGATACATTAGCGGTATAGAATCTAGAGAAGATTTGAAAAATCTTTGAGGAATGAGAGCGGTGAATGCTTTTGTATTTGGGTGCACATGATTTTGCTGAAAATTAAAGCATCACGGGTCACACACTCATTTTCTGACTAAACTTCTGACTATACCTTTACTAAAAGAGGTCGGGGGAACACATGTTGTATCTGTATTGTTGCAGCTAGCCAGTGACTATCTACACGTATGTAAGACTTTAAGGGATCCTAGAGATAATGACTGTGTGAATTTGTAAGATGTGTGTTTGTAATAGTTGAGTTATAACAAATTGATTGGATGATTATAATATAGGTATTGTAATATATTAATGGGTGTAATTATAATACATGTATTATAATGCATTAATTAATAGGAGTATAACCTGCTCGGTGTGAAAATGCATGAAATGAAATGATTAATAGTCATTTTGAACTACTATAATACTAGTTAATGTGATATATGAATTTCTATTATCACAATGTATATTGTTTGATTTAAAATATGGAGATACAACTATTATTGTCGTGAAGATTTGTAAATTTGACATTGAAACTAATAATTTTGTTTTATTCCACATTAAATTATGTTTCCTATGTTACTTTGACTTATTTATGAATAAAAGGATTAGTGGGACAAGAATACTCACCCTTACAAAAATATATTTTTAGGAAATGCTAATTAAAATAATTAAAGAAAAGCTGATCCGTTCTAGGATCATATCTTCTGCGAAGTGGTAAGAAGTACTGCTCTGTTTAGATATAATATATTCTAAGAATTGTAGTATTTTATCAATTTTCCATTTTAGGTTGACTAAGTAGTGTAATTATTTCAATTGTCAAATTCAGAATTTATAATATCTTATAAATTTGGTTGTAAATATTATTTTAAAGTGTTCATAGTATAGGTAATCAATGATTTTGATTGTGGTTTATATTTATTTTTCAATAAATGTTTACTCTGTTGAAAGATAATATTAGTTATGTTTTAGATTTATAGGTGGAAAATAAGTTTAGCATATTACCAAGAAGTCAAATTTTTATTTCACTATATTTTTTTAAAATTTAAAATATTGAAACTATTTCTGTAAAAGAAGAAATTGTAGGTTTTGCTTTTTTTTCTTATGTAAGTCTTTAAGCTATAAATACGAAGAAATTTTATTTTATTTCTTCTTTTGCTATACATTATTGTATGTACGTATTTGAGATTATTGTACATATTTGAGAGTTAAAATTTTAGGATGTTACACTTGGAAATGAGTTTTTCACAACTAAAAGAATGAAACATGGTCAGATGGTATCTCTAAGACCTAGTTCTTCTTGAGATCTAAAGAAAAGCTACAAGGTTGTGATGGAAGATGTTGTCCAAAAGATCAAGATCTCTTTAAGCATTTCAAAATAAAATAACTCTTGAGAAGGAAGAAAATGAAAGAATAGAAGTGAAATGGGAAGATCAATTTCTAAGAAACTTACTTGGAATCTAAGGGAAGAGATATCCAAGCTTGGATTCGAGAGAGGTTTGGAATTCAAAGGTGTTTTTTCTAAGAACGGGAAGTGAGAGAACAAAGAGATGATAAGGGTTTCTTGTTTTGAGATGTGTGTTTTTAGAAGGCCAAAATCACTTAAATACTCCTTTTTCTCGCAAATTCTCGCTTGAACGAAAAAACTAGACAAAAATTGTTACTTTTCTATTGATATTTTCGTTTGAGTAAGGGTATTTTAGCTTGAGGCAAAACAGACCTTAGAGCTACCTTTTTCTATCACAAATTTTTACTCGAATGATAGATTGCTCACTTGAGCAAGAGTACAGGTGAGAAAATCTATTTTCGCTTAAGCAACGAATTTTTACTTAAGCTAACATCACTTTTTCAAAAATAATATTTTTTAGGAAACTCTTCTATTTTATAACAAAAAAATGCAATTGAAAATTTAGGATGTTACATAAGGCACCCACTGTAATGCTCTAAGGATGAGAAATATATACTTAATGACTAAAGATTATCATGTTTATACAGTAAATAATTGCTTAAGAATAGGAGTGATAGGTTGCAAATATTAGTGAGGTAATGTAATTTTTCTCATTTTGTTATATATCTCTAGGTTAGATTTGCAATTGCAGAATTGAGGGAAAGATTGCAATCACTTCAAATAAGATTTGGACTTCAAAGGTGTTTTTTCTAAGAAAGGGAAGTGATAGATGTAACACATTATGTTTAATTTCAATAAATCATAATTTTGCAAATTCATAATAAAATAAATTTCATTTCAAATAAGGTTTTCAACCCTTGGTTTCATCAAATATTTTTAAAATAAGGAAAGGGGTTACAATTTCTATCAACTCACTACTACAGGACCCATTCAAATATATTAGTTTCAAATAAAACTCCTAGTCCTATAGCAATTCCATCCGCCCCTTTCACTGAGTTCGGTGCTGATCGTCTTGATTACTTGAAAAATGAATGTAAAGGTAAGTACTCTACACTACCAAAACATACAAATAAGCGTAGAGCCTCACCTCCAGCACATTTCTAATACATTAAACAAATACAAGTACAGGCAACATTATCACATCCATAAGCACAATTCATGAATCCATGCATACGCACGCCAGCCACACTCACAATGACACTGTGATCACAGATTTACACTATGAATGGTCGCCGGTTACCTCCACCTCACGGATACCACGTGGGCAGTCACAGGTCGCTCAACAAAGGTAATGGTCAAAGGTCTAGTCAGGAAGAGAGTGTGTGGCTTGTGGTGCACCCGTTCCTTAGTCGGTGTCACCACCACTCCCTCTTCCCTAAGGTACTTCTACAGTCTCCATCTCTCACACCCCAATGTATCGCTGAACCATTCACAGCATATTACAATGGCGTTACACGCCCCAGTCACACACATTTTACCAGGCATATAGCCCACATTTAACAATACACGACACTAGGCCCACATTTCGTTTCCACAACACACACAGCACATAGCCCATAATTCATTCAAGACACACGACCCCTAGCCTATTTCCATTTATATTACACGGCCTTCGGGCCCACATTTTCATAATGTTCATTCAGATATACACACACGTATAAATGGCACAAGTGCCCACATCACATATCTCAGCAATTTCTTACCCTCTACTCAGTCACATCACAATATCACACAAAACATCAGCAAATCACACATAAAAGAGTAGGTTAGAGTCTCCCTTACCTTGGATTGAAGACTCACGTCTGAACTCAACCACGAAAATGCTCCTAACACGGCTTTTAGCCTAAACACATGGAAGAATTCCATGAGAACCCCGAAAATCACCAAGAACAGAGAAAGGAAAGGAAAACGAAAACTCTAACCTTTTCAAACTCACCTCCAAGAGTTCCCCACACAAATCTGAGCTCTAATCTCGCTCCCGAACGGCTTTGGAGGCAATCAATCGGTGGAATAGGGCTTTAGAAATGAGAAGATCAAACGAATTTTGAAGGGAGAGGGAGAAATAACTTTCCTCGAACCCTAACCCTCTTTAAATCTCTTTCTGGTCGCGACTCTCTCGCTACAGCAAGATATACCTCGTTGCAGCGACACGCCTTCTCGCTACAGCAAAAAATTCAGAGAAAATTGCACTCTGGTTTCTGCAGAATCTTGCTACAGCGAGACTGCACCTAGAAATACACCCCAAACTGTCGCACTATCGCTACAGCGAAACGTCTCTCACTATAGCGAAAAGGTGACAGTTCTGGTCCTTCCTCCCAAGGCCCTTTTGCTACAGCGAGAACAGTCCAGTATCACGTCTTACACTTAGACATCTAGCCATTTCAGCCCTATCCAGTCATGCATATATATATATATATATATATATATATATATATATATATATCTAAAAATATACACATGAAAATACATTTATTTTTATATAATTATCAATAATTAAGATTGCAAAATTCAGAGCGTTACAACTCTCCCCTCTTTTAAGGAATTTTGTGCCTGAAATTCAACCAAACATATACAGTTACAAGAACAACTTTGGATACAATTCTCTCATTCTACTTTCCGTTTCCCATGTAGCATCTTCCTCATCACTTGAGCTCCATATTACCTTCACCAATGATATCTCTTTACCCCTCAGCTTTTAAAATGGTGATCCGCAATCCTCACCGAGTATACGTCGTACAACAAGTCTTCTTTTACTTGAACCGGGTCAAGATCAATCACATGGAAAGGATCTGGCACATATTGCCTAAGCTGTGACACATGGAACACCAGATGTAGATTCGAGAGATTCAGAGACAACGCGATCCAATATGCAGCAGGACCAATTCTACTCAGCACTTTAAAAGGCCCAATAAACTTAGAGGATAACTTCTAAGACTTCAGAGCTCTCCTCATTTCGGTCACAGGTGAGTCCCCCACCTGGAACTCCAACGGATTCATCCTTTTGTCATGATAACTTTTTTGTCAGTCTTGGGCGACTTTCATCTTTTCTCTGATAATTTTGATATGCTCATTCTGCTGTCGGATCATAGCTGGTGCACACAAAGTCGCCTCTTCAGTTTCATACCAATACAACAGAGTTTTGCACTTTCGCCCATACAAGGCCTCAAACGGTGTCATTCCAATATTGGCGTGATAACTATTGTTGTACGTGAATTTCACTAGCGGCAAGCACTCTTCCCAAGTTCCCTGCTGCTCGAGCACACAAGCCCTCAACAAGTCCTCTAGGGACTGGATGGTCCATTCAGTCTAACTGTCAGTCTGTGGGTGATAAGCCGAGCTCAGTCTCAACTTAGTCCTCAACGCCCGTTGCAAGCTTTCCCAGAACCTCGAGGTAGATCTCAGATCCCTATCTGACATAACACTAGTCGATACTTCATGCAGCCTGACTATCTCTCGCACATACAACTCTGTAAGTCGCTCCAATTTATACTTCATGTTGATCGGAAGAAAGTGTGCAGCCTTGGTTAATCGATCCACTATCACCCAAATGGCGTCATGCTTACTCCTGGTCTTAGGCAACCCAGAAACAAAATCCATAGAGATACTATCCCATTTCCACTCAGGGATCTCCAACGGCTGCAACAACCCAGGTGGACGCTGGTGCTCTACCTTTGCCTTCTGGCAAGTTAGGCATCTAGCCACATATTCAGCCACGTCCCTCTTCATTCCATTCCACCAAAAACTCTTCCAACGATTCTGATACATTTTAGTTGCACCAGGGTGAAAACTTATCCTGCTCTTATGCATTTCCTCAAGCACCATCTGTCTCAGCTCATCCACTTGAGGAATGCACACTCGGTTCTGAAACTTGATCACCCCATTCTCATCACGATGGAAATCCAAGTCCTTTCCATCATCCTTCTGTCTCATCATGTCTTATAGGAAAGCGTCTCCCTGCTGAGCATCTCAGACGTACATTAGAAAGTTGTTATGAATTGTCGTTGCTCCAAGATATAAACTCCCCGACCTCACCTTCATGGCCAAATTCATGTCCCAAAATTCCTCAATTGACTCCATTTCTTTCACCATCATTGCTGCCACGTGCAATGATTTCTAGCTCAACGCATCAGCTACCACATTTGCCTTGCCAAGGTGGTAAGACAATGTGAAGTCATAGTCTTTGAGGAATTCCATCCATCTCCTCTGCTGCATATTCAGCTCTTTCTGATCAAACAGATATTTCAAACTCTTGTGGTCGCTGAACACCTCAAATCTCGTCCTATATAGGTAATACCTCCATACTTTAAGAGCAAAAATCACTGCAGCCAATTCCAAATCATGAGTCGGATAGTTGACTTCATGCGGACGCAAGATGCAACTGCATCGAGACATAGGTGACCACTCGCCCATCTTGCATCAAAACACAACCAAGTCCTTGCCCGGATGCATCACAATACACATCAAATTTTCACTCTGAGTTGGGCAGCACTAACACCGGTGCCGAAGTCAGCCTTATCTTCAGGTCTAAGAAACTAGCTTCACACCCCTTGGTCCACTTGAACTCCTTTCCCTTGCGAGTCAGCTTCGTTAAGGGCAATGCTATCTTAGAAAACCTCTCAATGAATTTCCTGTAATAGCCCGCCAATCTGAAAAAACTGTGCACCTTTGTTACATTTATTGGCCTTGGCCACTCAGCCACTACTTCCACTTTTGCAGAGTCTACCATGATTCCTTCCTTCGACACTACATGTTCCAGAAACTGGATCTTTGACAGCCAGAACTCACACTTGGAGAATTTCGCATACAACTGCCTCTCCCTTAGGATTTGCAAGATAATTCTCAAGTGCTCGGCATGCTTTTCCTGAGTCTTTTAATAAACCAGGATGTCGTCAATGAATACCACCATAAACTTATCCAAAAACTCGTGGAAGATCTCGTTCATGTAGTTCATGAACACCGCAGACGTGTTGGTCACCCTAAACGGCATCACCAAATACTCATAGTGACCATACAACATCCTGAATGCTGTCTTAGGTACATCTGCATTCTTCACTCAGATTTGATGGTATCCTGATCTCAAATCAATCTTTGAAAACACCGCTGCTCCCTTAATTGGTCCATCAAATCATCTATCCTTAGAAGTGGATACTTGTTCTTAACCGTCACCTTATTCAACTGCCGGTAATCCACACATATCCTTATGCTTCCATCCTTCTTCTTCACCAAGAGCACTGGTGTGCCCCACGGTGACACACTCGGTCTCACAAACCGTTTCTGTAACAAATCTTCTACTTGCTTCTTGACCTCTACCAACTCCACTGGTGACATCCTGTAAGGTGCCATAGAAATCAGGCTTGCCCCCGGAATGAAGTTAATAGTAAACTCTATCTCCCTCTCAGGCGGTAGCTCAAAAACATCTTCGAGAAAAACTTCTTAGAAATCCCTTACCACCGGGATATGCTTTGGCTCCACTACACTTTCGACCTCCATCGAAAACATCACCATAAAGGCCTTGGTGTTCACCGTGTTCTCCCACGCTCCCTGGCTCATAAGCCTTGGAACCTTCGCCATTGTCACACCAAAGATCAAAGTCTTCTCCCTACAGTCCAGCAGCACATGGTTGGCAGCAAGCCAATCCATTTCCAGAATTACATCCAATTGCAAAAGAGGTAAACAGATCAAGTCCACCTCAAATTCCCTATCATGCACCATTATTGCACACCCCAAACACACCCATGATGTCACAACCGGCTCACCCGTAGAGGTAGTCACCACAACATTACACGACAATTCAGTCACATACAAGCCTAGACTATTCACACAGTCCACAGATATAAATGAGTGCGTAGCACCCAAATCAAATAGTACATCAAGCAATCGATCCTTAATAATGCATTTACCTCGGATCAGATCCTCTGACTGTGAAGCCTCTGCCCCACTCATAGCAAAGACTCGACCAGGAATGCTCGACTTCTGCCCCGTACTTCCCCTTGATTCTGGCCTCTGAGCTGCACTTGCACTACTGCTTCTCTTAGCGGCCCAACACTCATTGGCAATGTGTCCCGACTTCCCACAGTTGTTGCAAGTTATCCTCGGCTGTGGGCAGTCCTTCACTATGTGTGGCCTTTCACACCTGAAGCACTTGAGTGGCCCTCTAAAAGAACTTGATCCTGAACCACTCCCACTGCTCTTCTCTTGAGATGAACTCCCTCGAGACTGAGAGCTATTCGAACCTGAGTACGGTCCCCTTGAGAACCTAAGGGGTCTCTTATCTTGCCTCACTGGGCCAGCTCCCCTAGTGTCCACCGTCTTCCCTCTTAAGTTAGCTTCAAAGATTCTACTCTTGCTCAACAGGGTGGGCAAGTTTGTCAGTTGAAACACACTGACTGCAGCCCGGATGTCTGGCCTCAGTTCATGCTCAAACTGAACACACATATCTTCCTCTCCATCACTATGCTGATAGTGAGGCCAGTATTTCATCAACTCTTGGAACTTAGCTGCATACTCTCCCATAGTCATACTTCCTTGCTTCAGCTCAAGGAACTTCCTAGCTTTCTGCTTCGTTAGGTCCCGAGGAAAGTAGTTTCCTAGGAAGATGATCTTGAATGTCTCCTACTAGATGTAGCCATCCTCTTGTGGCAGGGTCTGACCGACAAACCTTCACCAGTCTTCAGCCTCCTCACACAGCAAATAGGTGGCATAGGCAACCTTGTTCTCCTCATGATATCCCATTGTATTAAAGATTTTCTCTACATCAGTCACCCACCTTTGAGCTCCTTCAAGATTGAACCCACCCTCAAACTTTGGAGGATCATGCTTAGTAAAGGCAGATATGACAAAGAATTAGATGCACCAAACCGATCTTTCTCTTTCAATCGTTATTAGATTAACAAGTTCATAGGTTATTTATGTTTTCCTTAATTGATATCTTGCATGACTATTGGGGTGTTAATTTAGAGGAAAGAATGTTAATAATGCATGACCATTGGGTATTAATAGAAATTGTATAAATAGTTGGTAATCACACGATCATCGAATCTAGAGTTAATTAGAAAAAGAATATAAAGGATTGAATGAGTAAACTCATATGCCCTAGGTTTTCCTCCTATAATTTTTCCTAGGACGTGTGTTGTGATTTCTGCTTTGAGATCTGGTGATAATTGTTTTAAATTCTTTAGTTTAAATGTGCAATTTTGCATCCATTATGTTTAAATAATTAGACAGATAAATTCTTAGTAATTAGAACTCTTTTATTACTTTTTGATGGGTACACTTGTCTTCCGAATATATTTCTACCAAGCTTGGCAATAGAACAAATGCAAAATTCAAGTATTTACAATAATTTAATAAATAAATTGGTGGATATATATTGTTAGAATGACAACAAAATTAAAAATTTCCTTCATATAAATTTCATCTATCTATTATCTAGTAAAAGAAAAAAAATCCTTATACGAAAAATCAGTTTAATAAGGTAGACACAATCCTACTCATGTTGAGCAAGCACTCAGTGAATTATATGACAAATTTGATCCTTTGGGCTTCCGTAGGACTGATGCTCACCATTACAATCGCCAGGCTAAGGCCAAGATCAGCACCACACATGCTTTCACAACTCTAGAATTCAATGAACTTGCCTTAGCTCGAGTATCTCTATTCGTGTCAATTGACATTGCATGTTCTTATGCCAACTTTATCATTAGCTTATCTTTAGCGAATTATTGTGATAAAACCATTGAAAAGAAATCAAATTTGTCAGGAATTTTAATAAATACAAATTCTATAATAAAAGACATAAATAAAAATTATGCATCAACAAAATATCAATTGATTCATTTGATACAAGAAATCTCAGAACTTATAAACATCAACCAAAGTACCGTTCTCCAGGTAGGATCAGATGCAAATATCAAAACATCACTACACTTAGTCAAATTCATATCTTATAAAAACTTGTCAGGGAATCTCAATCAGTCAAAGAAAATATTGCCTAGATCTCATTAAGGATGTTGGTCTCCTTGCTTGCAAACCTATCAGGGCCCCTATGATCCATCATTCTAAACCCCAAGTGTAACACCCTCTTTTCATTATTTAGTAATTTATGTTTTGTTTAATATTAAGTAGTATTAGAGTGCATTTACAAGAGAGTAGAGAAGATTTTTAAAAGAATTTTGGTGTAGGAAGTCTGGCTCAAGTGAGGTAAATAATTACTTTAAAAATAATTTTATATATGTTGAGCAGAATAGACCTTAAGCTTTAAAGGAGAAAATATGGGAAAAAAAACCCATTTGTTGCTAAAACAAAGCCATATGATTCATCATATGCATTATGTAACACCCTAATTTTCATTTGAATTTTTCATGTTTTCAAAATAGAAGAGCCTTTTTAAGAAAAAATTCCTAAAAAAAAAGAATATTCTTTTTTTAGCTCAAACGAAAATTTTTTGCTCAAGTGATAATGGATCATATTTTCTAAATTTTATTCTCGCTTAAGTGAAAATTTGCAACAGAAATGGGTAGCTCTCTGTCATGTTTTTGCTTAAGTAAAAATATCAGCAGAAAAGTAGCAATTTTTGTCTGGTTTTCTCGCTCAAGCAAGAATGGCCTTGCTCAAGCGAAAATACGTAAGTTTTTAAAGGGTATTTAATGGATTTTATTTTAAAACTTGTATTATGAGACAAAACCTCTCAACCACTTCTTCCTCTGTTCTCCTGCTTCTTTCCTTTTGACAAACCCTCTAAAACTCCAAATTACTTCTAAATCCAAGCTCAGATTCCCTTTCCTCTCAATCGCAAATAAGTTCCTTGGAACTCAATCCTTCAATTTCATTTGTGTATTTCTCTGTTTCCTCTTTTCTCAAAATAATTCTACTTCGTAATATATAGGAGATACTTAATCTTTGGACAATATTTCCTTTGAAACATTACACTTCCCTCTGAATTCTGAGGAGATCTTGGTTTTTGAAATACTAGCTGTCATCCCTTTGGTTGTGAGAGACCAATTTCTAAGTAAAGAGAGTTGATCCCAAACCCTAACTGCTACTTTGTGTACTGGCTTATAAGACTTCAATATTCTTGCCTTAAATAGTATAGCCCTAATGTTTATTAAGATCTCAGTGTTAAAAGGGGATTTTTGAGCACGAAGACTCAATGACCTATTTCTAGAAATACCTAGATACAAGAGTTTATGATTTTTTTTTATATTAATATGTATGTATAGTTAATGTTGGATTATGACTCAGAATAATATGTGTTATAAGATGTTAAACCTTAGGTTAGATGATTTTATTAAGACTGAGAGTGTGATCTCTGACAAAATATTTATGAAATGCGCGACTATTCTGAGTCCGAAGGTGTCCAACCTTCGGCGCATTGTATTGAATTTTGTGATGATATGTTTCTTTGTTTTATCAATATATGCTTGAATGAGATTTGAATTGTTATGAAAAGTTAAGGATATATGATTGATCGATTCAAAATGATATATGATATATGATAATGAATAAAGACTTTGTCAGATAAGTTGATGCACATTGATTGATGAATTTATGTTATTAAAAAGTGCTTGATTGCCCTCAAATGATAAAAATAGTTTTATTAGTGAAAATTAACGAATAAAGGACTGATGTGAATGGGTGTACATGTAAATTTAAGTTATTTATGTGGTAAAAGTGGAAAGAGAAATGTTGATAAATTGTGTATAATATGAAATGCTAAAATGTGAATAAATGTGTCATGAGAAAAATGTTGAGAAAGTGTAAGAAAGAGATAATGAAGTAACTGATATATGTGCATAAAAACACTAATTAGTGCGATCATGACATGTTTGTTGTAATACATCGATGGGTGAGATTATAACACATATGTTGTAATACATTGATTAGTATGATTGTGACACATGTATTAAGAAAATATCGATTGATATGAACAATATGATGTTGGTGTGCCATTGTTGAGTTTCCGTATGGATATTTCAAAGATACACTAGGAGTATAGAGTTTAGAGGCAATCTGGAAAATCTGGGAGAAATGAGAG
Organism: Abrus pulchellus subsp. cantoniensis; assembly: GCA_024086825.1. Lineage (NCBI taxonomy): Eukaryota > Viridiplantae > Streptophyta > Magnoliopsida > Fabales > Fabaceae > Abrus > Abrus pulchellus. Next base: position 24,057,088 of record CM044056.1, read on the forward strand.
TGATAAATGCTAATAGCTTATATGTACACGATTGATAGCAAAAGTATTCATAGGCCTCACGCTCATTTATTGACTGATCTCCTGACTATACTTTTGCTATGAATGTCTAATAAAGCAAAGCAAACGTATCTGTGTATGGAGACTAACAATGACTATCAATACTGGCGTAAGTCCATCGTAACTAAGAAAGTATGTTGGTAGCAATTTAAAGGCCTGTGAGTATCTAGAGTAGTCTTAATGAACCCTATTGTAGATAATGATTCAAGGTTTATGTATAATATTTAATATTTAATTGTTTGAATTTTAATTCATACCCAATTTTAATTAAAAATTTATATTACTAAAAAATAGATTATTTGTTTTATGAACTTGAAATATATATATATATATATATATATATAATGTGAAAGTTTTGTTTTCATTCTATTTATAAATTTAGGTTAAGGAAATGCATTTTTATTTTTAAAATGAATCTTTACTTCACAATGAATAAGACTTTTATACAAGCAAAGTTTCAAAAGTTAATTGTTGATCTTTATCAAATATATTAAAATATATTTGTACAATTTTCCAAGCTAGTAAAACTCCTTACGAATTTTATCAAATTTGTTTCAAAATATTATATATTATTAAAGAGAATTATTTGAATTATAGTAAAGATGTTACACATTATATTTTTATTTTTGTCACATTTTATGGTAATACTTGTTAATAGATTCATAATTCACAAAGTGATACAAAGCCATACTTGAGGTATCTATAAATATTTGTGAAGAAGATAAGTTATTGCCTCTTAATAAATACATAGTCTTATTATTTGGGAAGTGCCAAAGAGATGCACTTAAATTATCTACCTATATGAGTGACAAGGTAGAGGTAATACCTTACCTTTCTTCATTTTAAATATATTATGTTTATAAAAATTTAAAAAGAATAACTAACTTTTTCGTATAATCATTCATCAAAATTTCAAAAATAAAACATTTCACAACAGTAAATTTGTATATAAGACAATTTAAGAAAATAAAATACGTGAATATATTACAAATTAATATTTACATACTGAAAGAATTCTAAATACTAATTAATATATTGTATTTACATATCATTATCTAAAATATATAAGAATTTACAACAGTTTATACTCAGTCTCACATACTAAGGACCTGATGTCAGCCCTCAATTTTCTCTAAGTCCTCTGTAGTCAATTCATCATCCTCTCCAAGATAGACGTCACTAGAATCCACCATCATTTCTATACTAGATAATCTCTCAAATATGTAGCTATTAGGCCTTCCTAGCAAATCATGATCATGATAAGTAAATACATTATTCATGATCCGAGAAGATCTTTATATTCTCCGATATAGATAAAAACTAAGAGACTGATGAATTTGACCACTAGGTTGGAAAATCAAAATGTACTGCATAATTATAGATTACTTCTAATGTGTACTCCTTAATCATTTCCAAAATATACTCTAAAATGTAAATGTACAATGTGTCTATATTCCCTAAATATATAATTTAATCTACTACTAGTATAGACATCCACTATATCAATGCGCACAAGATGTGTTGTCATCTTTACTATCTGCAGGATGGTGTAAGGGTGAGCAACTATTTTACCTTTCAAACATAACACAATTGCACCATATCATTTATCAGAATAATTATAAATATGCAAAAATCATCACTTCATATCATATATCAATTATTCTCTTCCTAACATACAAATTCACATAATTACATTATATTCTTATCATTCCATTTCCAAACACGCACTTTCAGTGCATTGTGATCACAGTTGTTCGATGCCTCCAGCAGTTCTCGTGGTCTTACTCAATTATGTAAATAGCTGCTGGTTAGCTCATGCAATATGAATATAACGTATGCAATCACGAGTACCTTAGCAAAGACATAGTCAGGAGTCTAGTTGAAAAACAAGTGTGAGGCCTTATGGCGCATTTGTATTAAACAATAATACGTACATAATTGCAAATGTCGCTCACCATCCTACAATTTTCTGAGATTTCCTTATCGTCTCCAGACTTTCTACCCCCAGTATATTTCTGTAACTATTTACACCAATTCATTCAGCTCTTATATTCATTCCATCATCCAATCATAAAATCGTGCTTATTATCACTTCTAGACTATTTCCATATTGCTCATCACTTACTCATGATCTTAATAATCACATCATTCAATAAATCATCGATAACACATTCATCATTTTCAGACATATCTCAACAACAAGGTTATATTACATTTAGTACATTCATTAAACTTGTTTGATAATAATAATATGCTTTCTCATCATACATTTCATATTTACACATTAAAACTAGTCAACCAAAACATCAAACATATTCATATCAGTAATCTTTCTGCATTATTACCTATTATTCAAGCATATATCATAAAAATGCTACGTAAACATACTTTTCGAGGCTCAACATATGACCTATAACACATAATAATAAAATAGAGCTCCCCTTACCTTACAATGAAGATCTAAATGGAGATTAAGGATGAAGAACGTCCTAAAATAGCACTTCTATTTAGATAACACAAATTTATTCTTTAAGAACAAGATTTAAAGAAAATGAACGGTAAAAACATGATTAAACTTAAGAAAACTTACCTAGGATCATTTAGAACGAATGTGTTTAGAGAATAATTAGTGTTTAGAGAAGTTTTATCTGAGAAAATGTGGATAGTTCAGAGAAAACGAAGTCTGGACGTGAGAGGAAGTGAAGAAATGAAGTTTTCATGCATGAAAACCCTTAAATACTCTTAGAATTGAGACATTCTCGCTACACCTAGTCTTTCTCGCTACAGCGAGAAACTGTCGCTACAGCGAGAGATCTCTTACTCAGCAGGACCATTCTCTTAACATACTCTCATACATATTTATCATAACCATGTAATTTTAATTGATATAAAAACAAGAATGTTATAGTAGAAGTCGCCTTCTATAAAAGACTTAGGCAATTTTTTAAAAAAAACCTTAAGAATTCCAAGAACCATGAGATCAAATTTTGAAACATATTTATTGTTGAACATTTTACCATAGTCTTCACAATTTTAAATGTATAGTGTTTGATGTGGGATGCTCAACAAAATTCACTTAATTCAAGATAATTCACTACATGTTAATTCAATCCTTAAAGACATTAACACTTAAGCACAAAATCACTTCTTCGGCTACTAAAAAACTTCTATATCTTGCTTCAATCTCATTTTATCCCATCAGCAAGAGATTGTTTGTAGAATCAAAATTCTAGTGTATTAAATTTTCAATGATTCACAAAATTATTAAAGACAAATTTTATTAATAATTTATTGACTTGTTTATAATTTCTTCATCGTTAAGAGATAATCTTATTTATGATTATATTCATTGTATTTAGTTTTTATTTTATTTTCTAATATATAAAAAGTAGTTGCGCTTTCCTTTTGATGCACCATTCATTTTATCCTTCTAAGCATTAGTTGTGAGACTCTATTATGTTTGACTTTAAGCACACAAGTTGGAACTTGTAGAATGTTAACCTTGAAGAGAAATTGATTATCATTTTTGTTTTCAAGACAATGGTTTAAAGTACAATGCAAATGTTTGTTCTATATATTTCAACTGCTATGTACTCATGTATGCATTGATGTTTGAATCAAAACTTGAAAGAAATTAAAAACCGACTATTGGATTGCATAGGATAACGCTTGATGTGAGCTTGAGAAATAAGATCATAACATATACATAGCTCTATTATTTGGATAGTTTTAAATAGATGCACTTGATGTATCTACTTATGTGAGATTGAAAGTATAGGTCACTTTTTATGAAATACAACAATATTCTTTCAAAGCACTCCTTAGCATCCTCAAAGTGTACATAAAAGCCTCAAATATTTATGAATTTTTTTAAATATTTATTATTTAATTATTAAATTAATTAAATAATATTTTATTTTTAATTCATAACATCTGAAAAATAAAAAAGTTTCTGTTTTAATAGAATAATAATTTAAAATTGATTGAGTTTAAATTTTTATAAATGTCAAATAACTAAGAGTATGTTTGTTTGCATTTTTAAAAAGAGTTTTCTCTTTTTAAAAACTAAAATAAGAAAAAACTCTTTTTAAATATGCAAACAAACATACCATAAATATTTTAGTTAAATGATTAATTTTTAATTTTTATAATTTTTTATCGTCTTTATATTCTTTTTTATTGTCTTTCTATTTTCTATATTGTCATAGTAATAAAACAAGTAATGTTAAGATTAAAAAAATGTTCACGTGTAGAATTGATGGTTATATAGAATTGAGGGTTATAATGAAGTAACCGTAAAATACATCATCAAAGTTATATTATTATTATTATTGTATAATCTTGATTTATATAATTTTTACTTTAATTTTAATTAAAGGATAATTTATCTTCAGCGTAATTTTAATTAATTATTATTATTATATTTTAAAATTTTGAAAAAAAATTATTACTAAATTATATCAATATAAATATGAAATAAATTTTTATTAAATAAAACTATAATTGAATAAAAATAAAATATTATTTAATTATTTTAGTAATTAATTTATTAAAATTTAATTAAATTATCATAATAATTAAATTATAAATATTATAAAAATAAAAAATTTAATTATAATAGAAATCGTATATCATATATATGACTTTTATCATTGAATAAAACAAATACTGAATACAATTTTTATTTATTTGTTTTTTTTAAAAAAGAGTCGCATATCATATATTTTTGTTTATATAAAAAAATAAATATAAGTCATATATACAATATACAATTATGTTTTAAAATAAATAAATATAAAAAATATAAATCTCTGGTACAATTTTATTTTATTATTTTTTAAAAATATTTATATTGATAGTTGTCTTTAAAGGCGGGTCATATATTCTATAGTTAACCTTGTAGAGTGAACTATTTTGATAAAAAAAAAAACTTTTTTTTTGTTGAGTCTTTTTTATTTATGTACTTTATTCACGTGGAGTTTTAAAAAATGTTCTTGTGAAAATACATGTTAATAAACAAAACAATAAGTTAACATAGCATTAATTTTAAATGATTTTTCAAGTATTATATTTTAGTAGGTAATTTTTACGGTGCTTTTTAAATTAATAAGGTATTCTATATCTTTTCATATATGAAATAATTATTATTCTTAATTTTATATTAATAGATAATAGGGTTAGTAGTTTATTTAGAACAAACGCAAATGTTTTATAATATTTAAGATATTAAATAAATCACAATCATCAAATTTAAAGAAGGATATATAATACTCACTTAAATTTACATAAGAAGCATCATTTTAGTATTCTTGCAATTAAATGAAGAGCATATAACTTTCCTATTATTCTAGAACTGTTCATTCATTCTTATTTATTTTCTTTCCTTATGACTTTCTTATTATTGGCACTGCATGTTTGTAAAGGCTCATTGCTCCTAGCCTTGAGTGCAGAAGTCCAACTCCGAATGTAAACTGTGGAGACAAACCTGGTTTCAAATTACCACAGAAGTCCATTTAAAAATATTCTTTTAAGATAATGCCATTTTTTAAGACACAACATTTTTTTCCTAAATTTCTAACCATATAAATATATATTATAAGTTTGGTTTGTCTTGATTTAGTTCAATTTTAACCATAAAAAATAAAAATTAAACTAAACTGTGTAAAAAAAATGATTTTTTTCAACTTTTGTTAAATCAGTTTTTATGTTTTTAATAAATTTAGTATTTTAAAAAAACTAGATGTATTTTTTTTAACATCTTCACTCATCTTAAAAGTTAATGATAAAATAATCCACAAACTTATTGTATCCACTTAAACATCATTGGTCAAATTCTAAGTTTAGGATAATCTGTGCATTCTAAGTTGTAATACATATTGACTAATTGAAAGTTTATAACCTTTTATCTATTAAGTTTACAAGTTCGCTCGTTTATAACTTAAAAATCTAAATTTATAAATAAATTATATGTTTGAATTATTCAATATTTTTTATGAATTAAATTTAATTATTATTTTACTTTTTTTATAAAAACATATGTTAATTTATTATCTAAATGAGATGTATAAATATAATAATTAATTTAAGTGATCCATTGATTTGAGTTTGAATATCTATAATTGATCAGATGAATTAAAGTGTATGTTTTAATACAAAAATTCACTATTGAAAAACTAAGGTTAACATTTTGTATGTTTAGTAAGGTTTCCTTTATAACTAGTGAATAATCATCTACTCACTGAGTTCAACTTGTTCTCAAAAATTGTAATGTAGGAGAATAAATTACTGATATCCAACATATTACTTGTAAAGCTTGAATACGATAATTTTTATTAAAAAAATTACGTATTCAACAAGTAAGTTTTAAAGTTTATTATAATTATATTTCGTGTTCTAATTTTATATAATCTTGTCTGAATAATTTAACTTACATTGTAAACTTGTATTATAAAAATTTATAAATTTTTAAATAAATGACAAACTTGTGTTATAAAAATTACTGTCTTAGAATTGTAAGAAACGAAGATTTTCCAATGATATTTGTATATTAAAATAAATAATATTTGTAAATTTATTAATTAAAAATATTCAAGTGAACAGTTGAATTGAATATTTTTCTTCACAAATTATTATATAAGAGTTAATGATATAAATTTGATTACGAAGCTTGTTGAAAAAAATTTAAAAACTTAATTTGGTAATAAGAAATTTATTGAAATAAGATTGTTAATACATGTAAAAATTATAAATTATTCTTAAAAGCTTCTTATACCCTCAAAATGTCTCCTGAAAAATGAAAGATTAAAATAAATTTCATTTACAATTTGTAGGAAATACAGTTGATATATTTTTCTTATTTCTCAAATCTTAGATACTTTTATTTACGAGGAAAAATTATTATCAAATTTAATTATTTAGTTTTCAAACTGTGTATCATGACGGTTAATGTAAAATTTTTACATGGTTAAATATAATCTTAAAATAAAATTAAATAAGAATTTAATCCCTTAAATATTGCTGTTTTTGAAATTAATCATCGTAGAAATAAATTTGAACATTTTTTTCTAATATTTTAAAGAAATAAAATATTAATATTATCTGTTTAATTAATAATTTATAGGTTTACTTCTTTTAAACAAAAATTATATTTTTATCGTCACGGTGAGCTTAACTAAAAATACCAAGAATATTAATTGAATTTTGTTCATTCATAACTTTTTTTTTCTGTCGAGAAGTCACGTCAGAGTATCACCGACCACATTTTTATTCGTAAATGCTACTTTAAATATTAACTTTTTCTTTGTCCTTACATCATTTAATGAGTTGGAATCACGTATTAGACAATTGTGTCAGAACTTCAATCATTGGGGGCCTTGACGATGGCTTCATTACGTGTGAATGCTTCTTCCTCGAAATCAAACAAATACATCGTATGTGTAATCAGTTGACTGACTCATCAGCTGATTATATATGCGATTAGGGTTTTTAGCTTCCTCCGTTCCCAATCTCAAAATCTACACATTGCAGCTTTTGTTTCGATACACTCTCTCTCGATCATTTCAAGGATGGCTGAATCAGTTCCATTTGCTGTTACCTCAAATCTCATTCACAGGTTCCTTTCCGCACCCTTTCTTTAAATTTATCTCAGTTCAGCCTTAAATCTCACGAGTATCTGAGTTAAACTCATTAACTTAGTACCAAACACTTTTAATCGTGTGTTTTTTATTCTGTCTTATAAACTGTTTAGTTTGTATTTTAATTTGTTTTTCTAATCTCTGTTTCTTTTATAATTCTCTTGTCTTTCTAATTGTTTTTAACACAGTTTTATGTCTGTGTTTTTAAATTTCTCCGATGTTTGGCATGTGATCTATTAATATATTATTTAAAAAATACTTTATTAGAATATATAATGTCATGTAAGAATACCACAATTATTTTCTTCTGAGTAAATTACAATCTTCTCTCAGAACATCATATTTTCTATTTTATGATTTTTGTAAAGCATTATTGTTAAGCGTTTACATGTCTTTACTTTATTATTTTTTCATAGTCTAATTTTTATTTAAATGCCTTCATTTCTTACAAAAAAAATTACACTTTACCTTTTTCTTTGAATACGCCAATGTTGTAACTCGTCTACATCTTATACCTTTCATCAAATGTGAGAATTTGTTTAGTTTTATTTCATTATTTGCTCGTGAGACAAACTCTTTAAAATTTTTATAACAATAATAAGTATTTATTATTTCATAAAAAATACATTGAGTTCGTTGAGCCTTTTGAAAAAAAAATTAAAAAAAAAGGTAAACCTATTAAAAGAATTATTTTAGTAAAAAAAATTAAATAAATATTTACCAATGCTCTAACGAAAAGTTTAATATAGATTGAATTGTGATTATTTTATTTTTTTAAAAAAATTATATGATTTTAAAATAAAAGAAAATAGTGTAATATGCATCTTTTAAGAGAGAAAATTTTAATTTAATCTTTTATGTATTGTCCAGAAAATTTTCATTTCATTGTTTCTCAATCAATCGTGACTCTAATATTTCAATAAATTAATCAAAATAAATATCAAGCCGAACCAAATTACATTTTCAGTTTTTAAAAATATTGAATAAGGATATGTATATTATATTACCCCCATTTCTATTTTAAAATTATATAACGTCCTCTCATTAATATATATATATATATATATATATTATATTTTAATCCATTTTAAGGTTTTTGTAAAGCATTGTTAAACTCTTGCATGTCCTAATTTTATTTTATATTTTTACTTGTAGTCTAATCTTCATTTAAATTTCATTTTTTTTAACTTTGCCATTTTTTAATATGTTAAAGTTGTAAGTTATTTATATCTAATACATTTTCATCAAAGGTAAGAGTATTTAGTTTTATTTCGTTATTTGTTGCATAGATAAGTTTTTAAAACTTTTATAACAACAAGTGTTTACAATTTCATAAAAAAAATACATTAAGCTCGTTAAGGAAAAACTTAAAATAGATTAAATTGTGATGCATTTTAATTTTTATGACAGAAAGTTATATAATTTTAAAATGGAAGAGAGAGTAGTGTAATATATGCATCTTTTAGAATAGAAAATTTTAATTTAATATTCTATTTATTGCCCAGATCAATTTTCTTATTATTGTTTCTCCATCAATAATGAATCTAATATTTTAATAAATATAAATATTGGGTTGAATCAAATTACATTATTAATTTTAATACCACAACTCAACTTATGTATAATTTGACAAAGTTTGTAAAAAGAAGTTAAATATAAAAGGATGATTTATAATTCCACAAAGATTCTTTTCATTTTTAATTAAATAGTTATAATCTTATCTTTTTAATTAAATTCTTAACAATTAATATCATTATATCGCTATTAAATATCAATGAGATGATATTTTCAATTTACTAACCTATTATTTTATTTTATAATTATTTTATAGAGTTAAATTTCTCTAAATTCTCAAATCCTATTATTATTGCTAGATGATAAAATATAATTATACCAAGTTTTACAACCTACATAATTGATTGAGTCTAAATGAAATACTATGGGTATGTTGAATATAATAATATGCAGGGAAGTTTTACAGTGAGACTAAATATTATTGGTAAAATGCTAAAAATTACTCTAGAAAAATTAAATAATATCAGGTATATGAAATAACAGCATTAGACAAAATTTTAAATGCATTATATTAATATCCAATAATAAAGTTTTATATATAAATTATGGGTGTGAATTTTAAGAATATCTTTAGGAAAATTTTCAAATGACATTACTTCTAAATTTAGTTATTTTTTTATTGTGTCAAGTGATTTTTATTATATTAATTATTTATTTTTAATTTATTAAATTAAAATTTGAAATTTTATCATTTTATTTTAATTTTTATTTACCTAATATAATAAAATATTTATTATTTATAATTATATTTAATGTTTTAAAATTTATAAATTTGTTAAATTTTAAAATTTTTGTACAATTATTTTGAAAAAAATATTTTAACTTAAAAATAGCGTACAATTTACCGAAAAATCAGTAGTAATAGTATAGTGTGTGCAATTATTTAAATCAGTAATAGGAAATTTTTAAGACGATACTTATTAATATTTAGTAGCCTGAGTTATATAACATTTAAATTCAGCACTATATACTCAATTTAGATACTAACAAACCAAATAGGCTAAGAATGATGCCAATAAAGTGTGTAACAATTTAAAATTAGTAAATATACCTTAATTCAGTTCGTTGTTTGAAATTATTGATTCTTTTATTATTTATATTAATTAAATTCAAATATAATTAAGTGATGTCACATCACCATTATTATTAATAATAGTATTTTTTTTAAAATTTAGCTCCTACCGTCGAATACATCACTGTTATTTTGTAATATTTTATTTTATAAAAGGTTGATATTTACATAAAGTTACACTTTATCTTTTTCTTACGATTGAAACACATCCTGCACTACTAGATCCTACTAGATCAAACACTGGAAATTTACTTTTCAATGTATCTCTTCCTATAACTACAAGAATCAAAACTTGGATCACATGTTTTTTGTTTTCGTTTTTTTCTTTGTTTTTTGGGTTTGACATTTCATGAGGTGAGTTAGTCAATGCTAACACTTATTCTTAGGAGTGAGTCTATAATACTCCCATTTACTTTGAAAAGTAAAAGAATTAAAAAAGTAATATTTTTGTATAAGCAAAATATAAAAGATTTAAGACGGTTGATTTTGTTATAAGTGATTTATAATTAAAGATAAAGATAGATTAGTTATTAAAAGATAAGGTAGTTCGTTATTAGAAGATAAGAATAGATTAGTTATTAGAAGATAAGGATAGATTTAGTTAAGAAATAAGGATTATAAATAAGACCCTAGTGTAATCAGAAAAACAATTATCAATAATACAATTATATTCTTGTGTTTCCTCTTCCATCCTCGTGTGAGATTGAGAGAGTGAGTGGTGTTAGAGGAGAACTTCAATTCTCCTTTAACAATTGGTATCAGTATTGCCGACAACGATGGGTGGGTCAACGACGAACAAAGATCTGGAAAATAGAATTGAAGGACTTGAGAAATTGTTGACATCCTCACAGGAGGAAAATTCGAGGAACCACTGCGACAACAAGAAAGCATTCAAGGAATCGCTGAAGAGTCACAAAGTGGATATCGACTTGATGAAGGCGATGATGGCGCAACTCCTGGCCAAATTAAACATCAACGGCGAACCATTCAAATCCACCGCAGAGCACGAAGAAGAAGCTGAGTCAGATCCTGACTCGAGCAAGATTATCGAACGAACCCAGATTGCTTTTCCTTCATTCAATGGCACCAACTTCAGGGAATGGAGAGCGAAAGTAGAATAGTTCTTTGAATTAGAACGCACACCCATTAATCAGCGAGACAAATTACTTTTACTATCCATGGATGGCAAAGTATTTGTGTGGCAGAGACATTACATGCAAAACCAAGAATTCCAGAATAAATCCTGGAAAACTATTCTTCAAGATGTTGACAACCGTTTCGATGATGGCGCTTATGATGACCCAATTGCTGAATTATCTCGTTTGAAACAATCAGTATCATTACATGAGTATCTGGAAAAATTTGATACCCTGCTTGCTCGAGTTGCACTATCCGAAGACATGGCCATCAGCTTCTTTCTTGCTGGATTGGAAGTTTAGTTGGAGAAATCTGTGCGAATTCGCAACCCCAAATCAGTGCAAGAAGCTGTTCGATTGGCAAGATTACAAGATGATGTCATTAAGGAATCAGAGAAGAAGATATTAACAGGGAAATCAGTTACTTCTGATTATCAAACTAGATATACATGTTCTAGGTCAAATCCATTCCCCAACTTCAGGAACCAATCAATTACTAGCTTACAAACTCAACCACAAAATTCTTCAGTCAATGCGTCAATTACTGATTCAAAGGCTAGTACCAATTATGCAGTTTCTAGGAAAGAAATCAGTGAGCGTATTTCAAAAGGATTGTGTAGATTTTGTGGTGATAAATGGGAGAAGAATCATAGAATAAAGTGCAAAGTTTGGGGTAAGCTAAATGCCATCTTTTGTGCACAAGAAAATTCAGATGCAAAGGAAATTAATGATAGTGACAATGATGCAGATGAATCTCTAGTGAAAAAAAGTTGAATTATTAAATGATGATCAGGTACAGATTTCTTTGCATGCTTTAAGAGGTATAGCTGGAGGTAATACTTTACAATTTCAAGGCTTATAAAAAGAAAAGATGTGCCTTTTCTGATGGACACAGGCAGTACACACAATTTCATAAGTGCAAAATGGGTTAAGCTGCTACGGTTGAAAACACAACCTATAAAAGATTTTCCTGTAATGGTTGCAAGTGATAAGCCGATTGTGATAATCGGGAAGTGTGAGAAATTAGAATGGAAATTTGGTGAACACTCTTTTGTTGCTGATTTTCTAGTACTACCTGGTTCAACTTTTGGTGCCATCCTAGGAATGCAATGGTTTAAAACCTTGGGTGAAATATCTTGGAATTGTGCTAACTTGACAATGAGATTTGTTCATAGGGGCAGCACTGTGACGTTGACAAGAGAACAATAAGCGAACATGTTCGTGGACGGAGCTGGGAAACTTAAAGCAATAAGTTTACAAGCAATGTTGCTTCCAATTCATGACCCACTTAGCTTTGGCATAACAGTTGCAGAAGATGACACTAAATTGGATTCAAGCCAGACTCGAGTTGGATGAACTTTTGCAAAAATATACTGAATTCTTTGTGGAACCTACTCAATTACCTCCAAAAAGAAAGTATGATCACAAATCAACCTCGTTAGTGATAATCCTATATGCCTGAAACCTTATAGGTATCCTCATACTCAAAAAGAGGAAATTGAATGACAAATTAAACACATGTTATCTACTGGCTTTATAAGAGAAAGTAGCAGCTCATTTGCTTCACCTCTAGTTCTTGTCAAAAAGAAGGATGCTACATGGAGGTGTTGTACTGATTTTCGCCGATTAAATTCTATGACTATGAAAAACAAGTTTCCTATTCCACTTATTGAAGATCTTTTGGATGAGTTAAAAGGAGCAACATATTTCACAAAACTGGATTTAAGGAGTGGATATAACCAAGTTCGAATGGCAGAATCTGACATCTACAAGACAATTTTAGAACTCACAGTAGACACTATGAATGGGTGGTTCTCCCATTTGGCTTAAGCAACGCACCTGCAACATTTTAGAACTTGATGAATGATATTTTTCGTGAACATTTAAGGAAGTTCATACTTGTCTTCTTTTATGACATTTTGGTTTACACAAAAAATTGGGATGAACACCTCTTGTGTTTGGAGAAGGCTTTGAAGATACTGGAAACAGATTCACTAGCATTAAATTACAAGAAGTGCAGCTTTGGAAAGAAGAAGGTTGAATACTTAGAACACATTATCACAGCTGACGGAGTTGCCCCTAATAATGATAAGGTAGTAGTTGTACAAGAATGGCCAACACCAACATCAGTGAAGGAATTGCGAGGATTCTTAGGGCTATCAGGCTACTACAGACAGTTTATTAAAAACTATAGTAGAATAGCATCACCATTAACTTCATTACTGAAGAAGGATACTGCATTCAACTGGACACAAGAAGCTGAGGAAGCATTCTTGACCATTAAGAAATTCTTAGTATCTGCACCTGTTTTGGCTCTTACAGATTTCCACCAACCTTTTACAATAGAAAAAGATGCTTCAGCATATGGAATTGGGGCAGTTCTACTTCAGCAGGGCCATCCAATAGCATATATTAGCAAGGCTATAGGGAAGAAGTTTTCAGCTATTATCTGCATATGAAAAGGAGTTCTATGTCATCCTTTTTGCTACTTTCTAGGAAACCACTTCATTATCAAAACAGATCAAAAAGCCTTAAAGCATTCACTAGAACAACCTCCTACAACTTTAATGCAGAATTGGGGCTTAGAGAAGCTTATGGGCCTTGATTTTAGCATTGAATACAAGAAAGGCAAAGACAATGTTGTGGCGGATATGCTGTCTAGGAAAGGAGTTATAAGGCACTTAGCAGTTGTCTCTCAGTTAGTAAGTGACTTGGTGACCGACGTAAAAACTACTTGGGAATGTGATCTAAAACTGAAAAAGATTATAGACAAAATTTGACTAACACAGCAGCAGTATAAGCAATTTAGTTATGATAAAGGCTTGCTGAAACGAAAAAGTAAACAAGTAGTGGGAGTGGATCAGAATCTACGAAGCCGAATTGTTAGCTATTTTCATGATCCTCCTATTGGATTCTAAGGCTAATGAAATCTAAAGCTCGAGAATAACTCATTTTACTTGAAAATGGATTCTAAGGCTAAGTTCTTTTTGATCTCTAAAGAGAAGCTCTACGTCTTGACCAGAGACACTATCCAAGAACCAAAGTTCTTCCTAACATCACAGGATAAAATTACTATCATGAAAAGAAAGAACGGAGAAACAATAACAAGATTCAAAAGCTGAGCTCTAGAAACTTACTTAGATTCGAATAAAATAGACGTGAGAGCTCAACTCCAAGATGATTCAAGGTTGGAGGAACCTTTTTCAGAGAAGGGAGAAGAAGAGAACAAAAGAAATGGAGAGGGAGATACGTTTTGACGAAAAAATAGTTTTTCAACGTAACTTCCTTAAATAACCTTCAATCTCGTGACATTTTCGTTACAGCAAGAACTTCTCGCTACAACGAAAAAATCAGAAAATAATTTTTTTGTTTATTGTCTGTCCTCCTAGCTACAACAAGGGCATTCCAAAAAAAGCTTGATTCTATCCCCTTATTCTCGCTATAGCGAGAAAGTTCCAGAGAGCTTGGTTCAAAAAAATCTTTCTTGCTTAAGCGAGAATTGCTGCATTGAAATCCCCATTTTCTTCAAAATAGAGGAAATAAAAGTAAGGGTGTTACATAATTATCAATAAAGGATACAAACCATTAAGCACTATAAAAACTTAGCAATAGGAGCATGTCCCTATACATCAAAATGGATAGATAAAAAAATGCAGTACTTTTTAAAACTATTTGGAAAAGTAACACGATGATGTTTAACAAATTAACAAATATCACATTAAAAAAGCTCAACTTATTCTTTCAAAATTAAAGAAGGAAACGTACTTTTATACAATCTAAAATGTAGATGACTTAAACACTTACATTGAAGATAAATTTGACAAGAGTCATACTTAGAAGAAGACTAGTTACAAAATTTGAGTCTCCCTCTTCCAAAATTGTTTTTGGACTTTAGTTTTCATTGAGAGAAAGTAATATAATCATGTCCATTCTTAAGCAACTCTAATTGTCCTTTCTATGGCAAGATCCTAAAAAACATAATTAAATTAAAAAAAAAAGGTTACAATCACAAGTGAATTTATGAATGGAGATAAGATTAGTGAAGAGCTGAGAAATATAAAGAACATTTTTTAATAAAAGAGGTAGTGTGATGAATATAACCATAACTAAGAATGAGAGTTTGTATTGTAAACAATTGACAACTATAATGTAATATGTACCAAATAAAGTGGAATAAAAAGTAAAAGAAAAAATATTAGGAGTCATGTGATCAAAAGCAACAAAGTCAATTATCTAAATATTCTGAGGTACAAAACATGAGGTATTAAAAGAAGATAAACCATAATTCTTATCAATCATGGAATGAGAGACATGAGTCATCTATGGTGAAAAACACTTATGTTTTAATAAAGACCTTATAAAAGTTGAAGAAACAATCACCCAAATAGATACAATTTGAGTAAAGAAGGGTCAAAATTGAGAGAGAATGTCTTGACAAACAAAACGACATTTGCAAAAAGGCAAACAACGTTCAAGAAGGCAACGTGTGCCTTTCACGCAGTGATGAGAGCTTTTATGATGTGGCAGCACATGGAAGCTTTATTGGAGACAATGTTTTGGGTTTGGCTGATCTTGGTCATGCACTTCAGATGGTGTGATTTACAAAGTTGATTGGTGGTCCAACCATAGTAATCGTGATAATAATGGTGGTGGTAGAGACAGGAGGAAAAAAATATCTAAACATATGCATACATATGCTATAATTAAGACAATTACTAGGGTTTGGGTGATAGCTAGCTAGGGTTTGAAAGTGTTGAAGCAAAAATCCCTTGAATCAAAGTTTTTGATACCAACTTGAATTTCTAAATTGTATGTTGTCATTATACATTATAATTTTACATGTATATATATAAGTCTAATATTAATATTTACCTAAGATAATATTCTAAATTATCTTATAATAATTAAAAGATAATAACAAATAATTGTAAAGATAATAATAATAATAACTGACCATAATATTCATATTTTAGATTACCTTCTAATAATAATAGAGATAATAACAATAACTAATAATTAGGAGATATTTTCAATATAATTTATTTAATATTTTTTTAATTAACTATAGTATTCATATTTTGTACTGATTATTTTATATTTTTCAAATATAACTTTTATATATAAATATAAAAAATATCAAATGATATTACATTAATTGAAAGTAAAAACTCAACGCAATTGTAATAAATAAATAAATATAAAACTAAGAATAAATTAACCAAACAAAGTAATAGATATTAGAATTTGGATAAAATTATAGTGTTTACATATATTTGAAAATATAAAAATCAGAAATTAAAAATAAATTAAATAAAAATAAATTTTTAACAGGTATAACATATTGGATAAAATATTAAAAACTATATTACGTTGATATTTTCTTTAAAATAATTAATCATTAATTTTATATTTAATTATAATTAATAAATTTTATATTAATTGTTGATTTTATACTTAATTCATTACAATAACAATTGTAATTAAATTTTTATTATGTCAAGAAAATTTATTCTTTAATTAAATTTATTTTATCTATTCTTGTATAATGTTCCATCATGTATGATTTATTAAATAATGAATTATCTTTTAGAATGATTCCTTTAAAACTTTACAAATAAGAAAATAATATTAAAATAAAATAATAATGTAGGCATTGTAGAAACATGATAAAAAATAATAAATTAGTATTTAGACGAATCATGCAATGATTAAATATGGCAATGTAAGACAGAAATTAGAGCTTATAATATTTTAATATCATAAAATAAAAAGATATATTATTAAAGATTTGTTTTCTAATTATTGAAAATATTTTTAATAATACTACACTTATTCCAATATTAATGACAGTAGATATTATTATTCTATATCAAGAGAACTTATTTTTCATCATATTTCTAGTTTTTGTAACAGTAATTTACTATAACTTATGAATTTAATTTTTTTTATTGTGGTTTTAAGGTTTTTAATTATTACAGTAACATGATTCTAATATTTTGTAATTGTTTCATTCGTTTTATAGCTGTATAATAATGTTTTATTATTTTCATAATTTTATACTAGAAAAAATTATTCTATTTTGATTTTATATTTTTATGAATATCGATAATGTAATATTATGATGAAAATATTATAATATTATTTTAAACAGGGTGACAAAATATTTGACAACATTTTTAAATTTTATGATTTTTATTTTGAAAATTAAATATTTTTTAAAAAATTATTTTACTATTATAAAATATTTTTTATAAATATTTTTATATTATAATTTATATTTATTGTTAAATTTATGTAATTTGTTTTGTGGGGTTTCTATTAAAATTATAAAAATTAAAATATTTATTTAAGCAGAAAAAAAAGTAAAAAATTGTTTCATAATTAATGTGTAAAATTTTTTAATGTATGTTTAATTTTCAATTATTAAGGCATTAAAATCTTATAAAATAAAAAGACATTGTAGCGATCACCTGTAAATTCTAAAGGTGATTTAAATAACTTATTTTTAATCTAAATAATTAAAATAATTTATTAAAAATATAATTCCTAAAATATATCTTTTCAAGAATGACCAAGTTTACAGACCATTTAGTCACTATCAAAATTATGTTTGCAGTTAAATACTAAAAACATCCCTTCTATTAACACTAAATTTGTTTGAAACACTCTATTTTTAATTTTTGTATTCAATTTTTTTTAAAAAAATATTATTTTAAGTGATTTTGAGCACAATAATTTTTAAAATCAATAATTAAAATATGTATTTAATACATACAATTTAATAATATTTAATATAAATAATAGCTTGAAGGTAACAAGTTCTTTAGATATAAATAATCATATGCTATAAAAAAATAACAATAATGTCATTTCATCAGAAATTTTTTAAATTAATACACAAAAAGAAAGTATGAGGTGGGAGCTTGGATGAATTTATATATTGAAAAGTGTTAAAAGAATAATTCTCCCCCTTCCTTTATAGCCGTCACCATTTTGAAAATAAAAAGTATATATATATATATATATTATTTTTTGTGCTCATTAAAAGTTTAAGAAAACATTTTATTATTTTTATTTTTATTTTTATTATTATTATTACACTTTCTTTTTGCAAACTAGATATATTTCTTAACATGCCCTTAATTATTTACTAAAATATATTAGAAACTATATATATATATATATATATATATATATATATATATATATATATATATATATATATATATATATATATATATAGTTTTCTTATAAATTAATGTGACGGAGGAAGATAGTAAAATATTTATTATAGAATATATGCACACTTTCTTAATCATTTTAAGGATGCTAAGTCACTTCCATCTCATTCACAGGTTAGCTTCCGCAGATTTTCTTGAATTTGGACAGGAGTATGCTGAGTATGGTGTGATGGAAGAGTTAGAAGAGCTTAAGAACACTATTGAATCCATCAATGGTAAGCTCCTTGATGCCGACGATAAACAAGATCAAGACGATGGTGTGCGAGTTTGGATCAGAAGGTTCAAAAAAGTGCTCCATGCTGCAGATGACTTCTTAGATGACCTTGCTATCGAATTTAGGAGAGACAAAATGGGTGCAGCCGAAGGACAAGAAGTAAACAGGGTACTTCGTTCCATTTCATCTTCAAATCAACTTCCTTTATACAGTGAAATGCGTGACAAAATTAAAGTAATACGAGAAAGTTTTAACGATGTAGTGAAAGCAATGAAGGAGTTGAATTTAATCTCAAGTTCTATGCTGGTTAAGCAAAGTGAATGCAGGGAAACAGATTCTTTTGTGGTAGAATCTGATATAATTGGAAGAGATGATAGTAAAGAGGAGATTATTGGTCTGTTGAGACAACCACATGAAAAGCAGCCAGTTTCTGTGATTGCCATTGTTGGCCTTGGTGGTTTGGGTAAGACAGCTCTTGCTCAATTGGTGTATAATGAATTGGAAAAGCAGAATTCTTTTGAAGTGCAAATGTGGGTGTGTGTCTCTGATAACTTTGATGTTAAAACTATTCTGAAGAAAATAATAGAATCAATTACTCGTTGCCAAATAGCAGTCGGGTTATCGTTAGACTACTTGCAAGGAGAGCTTCGTCAAAATTTAAGTGGTAAGAAATATTTGTTGGTGCTGGATGACATTTGGAATGATAGTTATAAAAAATGGGCTGAATTGAGAAAGTACCTGATGTGTGGCTCTCAAGATAGTAAGATTTTACTGACAACTCGAAGTGAAAATGTAGCCAAGGCAATGACTGCTAGCACTTCCTATCATTTGCAAGGTTTGACCGATGAAAAATCTTGGAGTTTGTTGAAAAGCATTGCATTTGAAGATGATTCCAAAGGAGTGAATCAAAATCAAGAATCAATGGGAAAAGAAATTGCCAAAAAATGTAAAGGGGTTCCACTGGCAGTTAAAACCCTGGGAGGCCTGTTACGAAGACAAAAGGAAGAAAGTGAATGGGAGGAGGTTTTAAGTGGTAATTTCTGGACATTATGCGAAGAGCAAGATAGTATCATGCCAATTCTCAAACTCAGTTACCGCAACATGTCGCCAGAAATGAGACAATGTTTTGCTTATTGCTCTTTATACCCCAAGGATTCAGAAATTCCGAAGGATGAGTTGATTCAGTTATGGATGGCACAGGGTTACCTTAAATGTTCAACCGAAAAACAGCACATGGAGGATGTCGGTATTCAATTTGTAAAGATGTTTTTGATGAACTCATTTTTTCAGGATGCAGAGAGTGATGAATACGGTGAGATCATTAGTTTCAAAATGCACGATTTAATGCATGATCTAGCAATGCTAGTAGCTGGCAATGATTATTGTTACTTGGACAGTAAGGCAGAAAAAGTTAAAGGTAGACCCATGCACGTGTCATTGGAATCTGATGTGAACATTAATGTGTTGAAATCGTTAGATCCGAGCAGGCTGCGAACTTTGATTTTCCCACCGTATCACTTCGAAGAGGAGGAATATTTGTCGGTTATTGCAAAATTCAAATACTTGCGTGTCCTGAGGACGCATTATCTCTCTGATTACACTGAAAATTTGAAGCATTTAAGATACCTTGTTTTAACAGAAAATACAAGTCTTCCCAAATCTATGAGCAATCTTGTTTTCCTACAAACATTAAAATTGAAAGATTGCGATGAAGAATCATTTTCAGAAGTAGTCACAAAGTTAGTCAACTTGAGGTGCCTTGATATTGCTTATTATGACACCGTGTGTGGGATGGCAGGGTTCGGAAAATTATCCTCATTGCAACACTTATCGACCTTTGGTGTGGGAGACAGCCAAGAAATAAAACATGGCACACTAAATGAACTGAAGGACTTAAACCTCAGAGGCCGATTAGAAATTCAGCATCTAAATTGTGTCAGAGAAGTGGCTCTGGAATCTCAGGACATAAATTTGAAAAAAAAAAAAATTCCTTCAATCCTTAACTCTGGACTGGTGGCATGGAGACCTCTGTAACAGTGACAGCTTGCAATTATTGGAAAACCTTCAACCCCACCGTAATCTTAAGCGATTGAAGGTGAATCATTATCCAGGCGTGCTTTTCCCAAATTGGATTTCTCTCCTCACGAATGTTGTTGACATCACTCTCTCTACTTTTGATAATTGTCGCTGTCTCCCTCCGTTGGAACGTCTCCCGTCCCTGAAGTCACTTAACATACAGTTTCTTCGTGAATTGGAATACATATATCTCTACGAAGATGGTTTTGCAGCAACCTTCTTCCCCTCTTTGGAGAGCCTCATATTATATGATTGTCCCGAGCTCAGGGGATGGCGGAGGCAGGGAGATGACATCAAAGATTCACATAATCTCTCCTTACCTCTTTCATTTCCTCATCTTTCTCAGCTATATGTCTTTCGGTGTCCAAAGTTGACTTGCATGCCTACTTTTCCAAATGTCAAGGATATAGACTGGTTTCATAGCAGTGCGGAGGCATTAATAGGAACACTAAACACAACAGCGTCAACATGTTCAGCTGACTCATCTTCCTCCGCTGCTCCTCTTTCCATGCTCAAACAATTGAGCATTTCTGATCCTATGAATTTAACAAAGGGTTGGATGCAAAATCTGACTTCTCTTGAGTCTCTTCAAATTCAATGGTGTGACAGTGAAACACTTGGGGAATTTGAAACTGGGTTTAAGGACGACACCAACTGCCTTCCTTCTCTGCGACAATTTTCATTATATTATTGTCAATGGCTAGAGGCTTTGCCAGATTGGATTTGCAACCTCTCATCGCTTCAGGAGATCACAATCTCATTGTGCCCAAAATTGGCATCGCTGCCCGAAGGAATGAGTAGTCTTACCAACTTAAAGATCTGAGGTCTGGGGGTGTTCCCTCTTACTTGAAGAATGCCGAACAGAGACAAGTGCTGTTAGTCGCCAAATCGCACACATCCCACAAATTATCCTTAGCGATTAGTGATGATAAAGGTACTGATCTAATGCATATTTATTTAGTGTAAACGTCGTGTATTATATTTGCTTTGCTAATAAAATACTTTTAACTAGTTTTTGAGTTAGTGTTCATTTATTTCAAACATAAATACAAATTATCCTAATCATATTAATTTTTAATTGTTAAACATTATCGGACTCTTAACGGTCATATATTTAATGTAAATAAGTTTTTTTTTTTTTTTTTTTACTTTGTACTGATATTATTACAAAAATAAATTTTATAAATAAATATTTTATTATTAATAATAAATATTCTATTATGTTAATAAGATTAAATTAAATAAAATTATTTACAAATTAAAAATTAATTATAAAACTTGAATTAAAAGTTCAATTTTGAATTAGTCTTCTATTTTTCGTATGATACTTATCACAAGACATTGTTCTCTAATTACATTTATTGAAATCCAATTAAAATATTTAATGTTTTAAGTTATTTATTGCTTATCTATATATTTTTTTTATTAAAGATAACTATTTTGACTTAAAAGCAAATAATTTTTACTTAATTCTCTTTCATTTTATTTTTTTATAAAATAATTAACTAATATATCATCTCTTGTTGATATTTGAAAAATACATAAACATATTTAAAGATATAATATTTAAAAATGAATCAAGAAAGAAAAGTAAATTAATAATTATTTAAAATAATTTTATATCATTTTTAATTATTAAACCACCTTTATATTAATCTCAAAGAGAAGAAAACTTATGTCGACAGCGATGTTATGCAGACAAAATGTTATTAAATTTTCTTTCAATTTTTATATCATATGAAATATCACGTGACATGCTTAAAATGATGAATTGATTTATGATTTTTTCAAGATCATATAATTCCGTTAAGTGAAAAGATTTTTAATGCAAACAAGAGTGTCGTAAACAATGAGAAACTCATAATTTTCTATTTTCTATTTTATTTTTATGCAAAAATATCATAACAATAGAACAAGTGGAAATAACTATTTTCTTATTTTTTCTAAGATGCTTAGAAAAATAACGAGTTTTGTTTTTATTTTTAAGATACGGCATGTTAATGATGAGAAATAACTATTATATTATTTTCGAGTGATATTTATATTGATGGCTTATTATTTTGATGTGTAATAATGATCAACCCTTATTTGGATACATATTTTATTTGAAGACAAAATAAATTGCAACAATATAATAAAATATGTAAGAAAAACGGTTGGATTTATTAAAAATATTCATAGTTTGATTTTAATTAGTCTGAGAATAATATTAAGATTGAATCATTTCTACTCAATATGTTGTGACTTTGATTTGTTGGTTAGTAATATATAAATTTTCATTATTTAGAGCAAGAATATCATCTAAAATTAATATATAAATTCTTTTAGTGGTTAGTTTTTATTAATTTCCGAAACAATGCTTATAAAGTAAAAAGTCAAATTATATATATATATATATATATATATATAATTTGAAAATAAAAAATACTCAAAGCATTGAATCTCATTATAAATTTAACTTAGTCTAAATTTCAAAACACAAATTTAAATAATTTCAAGTTTTTCTTAAAAATACAAATATTTAATGAAATATATTTTGATTAGTATACATAAGGACAAAATAAAAAATTAATATATTTGTAGTTCATTATGATTTGGTTTGGATTAGTTTTAAATATGTAAACAAAAAATCAAACCAAATAAAAAAAATTGTCATTTTTTAATTCATAATTTATTCAATCTTCAAATTTATGAATCGATTCATCTGTTGAAAATGGTTTTGATTGATTTTTGAACACATCTATTTTAACACAAGTATGATGCTAACGTGAGGAGCCAAATGATGAAATTTTTAATTTATTTTTTCTTTGCCGACAGATTATGATAATGTAGTTTCTAATCGTAGACAACTGACAGATTGTGATAATATGACAAACGTGGTGACACATGGTAAAGGATCAAATGGTATGTACCTGCTCACAATGATATATTTGCACATCAACGTGCATCTTTTCCAATTGATGTTGCAAGTTTTATGCATTTTAGCTTTTATTCATCAAATTCAAATAAAACGCAGTTCCATTGAATATTCTCAGCTCTTTCCATGCGTCGTAATCATCGTGCCACATTACTTTGCCTCAAAGCATAGGAATGTCATTGAGAAAACACCAATTGCACCATAATGCAGAAGCCACAAATTTTGCAAATTTATGTAGCCACCTGTTCAACATTCAGAATTGTACTTGCCCACGATAAAGAATTTCACATCTAAGGTTTAATTGATGCAAATCTGTGTCTCAGGCCACAAGCTATCTTCACTCATCAACTCTGGGCAAACCTTCAATTATCTTCTGCCTGACACTGATATATGGTATAAAACCTCTTTTTGTCGTCTTCATTGCAACCTTTTCGGCCAAAACATACTCACTTTTCTCCAAACACCCTTCAATCACCAACTCGTAGCTCTCAGATCCAAAAGAGTTACCCTCTTGCTACAGGAACTCAATCATCTCAACAGCCTTCCATATCTCCCTGTTTGCCCGTAATGCTGCCAACAATTTCAGCAGCATTCCTTCTCTTGGGGTCAAGCCATATTGAACCACCAACCATTTGCTTCATCAAATCCTGTGCCTCAGCAGTCTTTTTCAGTTTGCAAAATGCACTGATTACAATGCCATAATTATTTGAATCGGTAATGCATCCTAACCCACACCGTGTTAACACCTTCTTTTTCATTATTCAGAAAATAATGTTTTATTTGATGTTAAATAGTATTAGGATATATTTAGGAATGAATTATGAAGAGTTTTTAAAAGAAGTTGGTGTAGGAAATCTCGCTCAAATGAGGCTGAGCGCTCAGAAACACCCTTATTTCAGGGTAATCTCACTTAGGCAAGATAGGATAAATTCAGCTCAATTGTCACCTCACCCATGCGAGAGTGATCTTGCTTAGGCAAGCTGAGATCTCGCTAAGGCAAGATGAGTCGCTTAGGCATTAGGAGATGTCTATATTACAAGTACAGAGGAAGTTACTAAATAGGGAAATGAAACTACAAGGGAGTCTATATTACAGGAGTATCAAAAATTTGCTCAGCAGTTAGGGGATGCCAATTGCACATGCTAGTAACCAATATATTAACTATAGTAAGTGTAGATTAGTTAGTTAGTTACTGAAATTTGGAAAAGGGGGGAACACACAGTTGGGGGCATTAATTGTATTAGTAAGGATTTGGGAGAGGCCTGGATCTCTTGAACATCCAGGATTTCAATATTCTTTCTATAATTCTGACCTATCCTTGGACTAAAACTACAATGGAGACAGATTGAGGAATACACAATTCAATTTGAAAATATATCCATAATTGCACTTAATTCAAACTGGCAAAAGGGCTGTCAATAAACCCTTTCAACTTGAATGACATTAAAGATAGTGTCCATTATTCAATACCCATGAATGGTCATAGAATGGATTAATTTTATGCAAAATTTGCAACATATAAAGATAATTATGAAAAAAGTATTTTCTATTGTTAAAAAACTTGGGCCTAACTCAACCCTTAAAGCTAGCTTTGAGGATTGCTTTAGTCTTTATAATTGTAAGCTCTTATTTGACCATATCTTGTATAGTTCATGTGGATAGCCATATTTATAGTTGATCTGGAACTTTAAGACACTTTATTATGCTCAATATTGGACATCTAGGACATGGAAATTGTAGGACTTTATTTTTTTTAATATAGAAATAGATAAGCCTACAATAAGTGTTTATACCAAATTTTATGTTGGGCCAGTTTCTATTTTTCAATCAAGGGTTTCTCATCATTGGATCTATAATAAGTGTTGATACCATGCATGTTAAGAAACTTACCTAATTCCCTCCTAAAAGTTAGCTCTTATGAGAAGAACTACCCAAGTCCTCATAAGCAGTATTTTTCTTATATTCCTAACTAATGTGAGACATCTTAACATTTATTCTTTTTTTTTTAAAATAATAATTAAAATATTTTAAAAAGTTAAAATTACTATGACATTGGATCCAAGTAAGCACTAAGCTGCTTAACTGCAGTCATAGAATTTTGATATGCTTATGTAAAAGTGCACTATAAACCACAACAAGATTTGAATCAAACCTCCAAACTTTTCCTTACTAGAATAACCATTTAACTTTCAAACATGACAGACATCAGGGAGAAACACCGATTCTAGTGCATGTTTGGATAAGCAATGGAAGCTTCTAAACTCGTGTTTAAAGATGTAAACGTGGTTTGAAATTTGTGCCAACATGTTTGGCAATTGTATGACATAATTAATTTTATCTCTAACCTTACATTTGAGTCAACATGATAAATTATAGCTTTGGTGTTGATTTGAAAAATTTATACTGAATTTTCAACAAACCTTTAAGTGATAGTTTTCAAATATAAATCACATTACTTTAGACTCACCTTTAAATAAAATCATTTCTACAAAATGAAGTTCATTCAAACTCAAGTTTGCAAATGCTCATCCAAACATACACTAAGATATAAGAATAACCAAAAAGCATTCAAGACCCAACAGTGCATTACACAAAAAATTGGCTCCAATTTGACTATAATCATCTAGTATTTCAATACAGTGAATTAGAATGCAAATTTTAAGAGGTTAAAACCACGCAAATTAGCTTTCAACAGAATCAAAGGACTTTAATTTTGAGTTGTATAGCTCAAGTTTTTATCGAAGGAATAACACTTTTATAAGGGGAATTATGAAGAAAATAGGTTCAAACTTGGAACATAGCTGATACTAATTGACAAGGAAACTAAACCTAAAATTTATATATTCTAAACCAAAGAGTGTTCATTTTGACATGTACAACAAGAAATAATGATTGCAACCAGGAAAAAACAGCCTAAGAATTTAGTTAAAAATCAAGGAATATTTTCACCATTTGCAGAGCTGGTAGTATGAGGTTTATAGTGTAACACTCTCTTTTTCATTATTCAGTAAATTATGTTTGGTTAATGTTAAGTAGTATCAAAATTCATTTAGAAGAGAGTATAGAGGGTTTTTGGAAGGATTTTAGTGCAAGGAGTTTCGCTTAGGCGGGGCAAATCTCACTCAAGCGAGACTGAGCGCCCAGAAATATTATGTTTCAGGGCAATCTTGCTCAAACGAGATAGAATCGATTCAGCCCAACTGTCACCTCGTCCAGGTAAGAGTGATCTCGCTCAGACGAATTGAGATCTCGCTTAGGCGAGGACTCACACGAGAAATATCCTACTCTTTGGACGTCATCTCGCTCAGGCGAAATAGAGATCGCTTAAGCGAGCATATTAGGAAATATGGGGCTAAACCACTGTCTGTATATCTTGCTCAAGCGAGATATCTGTTGCTCAAGTGAGATTTTCGTCACTCCAGCGAGTTGTTTCTCGCTCAAGCGAGAGCGCACGAGGCTGAGGGGTATTTAAGAGATTTTCAACATAGAAATTTTATTTCATTTTAAATTCACGTACCTCTCTCAGTTTTCTCTAAACCCTCTTTTTTTTTTCTTAGATAAAAACCTCAGAAACTCTGATTATTCTTCAAATTCGAGCTTGGACGTTGAATCTAAACAATTCTAAGTAAATTTCTCTAGATTAAACTTTATTTTCTCTGATTATTTCTTGTATTTTCTCGTTCCTTATGGATATTTCTTGGTATTCAGGAGAACTTCCATAGTTGATCCTTGATCTTCTTCAATATCTCTCTGTAAAACTTGTCTTTGAGGTAAGAAGGGCTCTATTTTATTGTTATATTACAAGTATTTATTTTGTGCTCATTAGAGTACTATTACATGAATATTTTATGAGAATATGTGGTTGATATATCTATTGTGTGAAAAATGAATGAAAATATGCTTGTTTGATTATTTGGACTGATTGGTTGGTTAGACTAAATGGTTGGTATATATGCATTATATAATGAGTAATTAATGTAAAATAGTATTAAACTTGCTGAGTAATCATTATGTGATTTTATGGAATATGCATGAACAAAATGATATGATAAAATGTAATACTGATATAAAGGATTTAGTAAGTGTAATTACATTAAAAAGAGGTATGAGTGGAATGGATTTAGTCTAGAAGTGCTTTACTAAGCACAATCTTATGAATAGAAAAAAGGATAAATTCTGAGAATGACACTAAGTGTCGAAGATAGACTGTATCTAGTGTGAATAGTTATAGAGATACGCTATGAGTATAGAATCCAGAGACGATGAAAATCTGAGAGAAACGTAGGGTGGTGAACAACATTCGCGTATATATACACACTTTATCTGAGAGCAAATGCGTCATATGGCCTCACACTCATTTCCTGACTAGACTCCTGACTATACCTTTGTTAAGGGGTCCGATTATTATATACGTTGTACTCGTGTGCATGGACTAACCGGCAACTATTTACCTAGTTGAGTTAAACCTTAAATAACACTGGAGGCATTGATATTTGTGATCACAGTGCACTGGGAGTGTGTATTGGAATGAGAGAATTCATAATAGATAATAAACTATTGAATGGTGTGTGATGTGAATATGTTTGCAATATAAATTTAGTGTGAAATTGAATACATTGTATTTATACTATAAACTATGATTCTGTGATAATTAGTTTTGTAAATGATAGAATAGATGCTTATCCTTACTAATATTTTCAGGAAAATAGGATGACAGAGCTCCAGGAAAGAGTTAGATTATTAGATAGATCAGTACATAATAGGCTAAACTATGTATTTAATGAATATCAGAGATTGTGTTATTTTAAGTTTGTTGTTCTTGTTGAAAATGAACTTAGGACTTTTGTAATGTTAGAAATAGATTACTTTTATAGTATTCATTTTGATTATCTTAGGAATAGAATACATCAAACCCTATGTATCTATATATATAGTGGTATTGTTAGAACTCTAACGGCCCTCACATACTTATTTACATACCACGACCACGATTATCTCGGGAGACCGTCTAGATGGACTTTTGAGCGAGTAACTAACACAGATGTTACGACTGATTCAGACGATTATTATCTTGAATCATATGATGATCTAAATTCTGAAGATCTGACCGAGATAGAGAGCTAGCATGGAATTGTCTAGTACCAGACCTTTATGATTGGGGTGTGTTTTGAAGACTGCTCTGAGACTTGAAATTTGTTTATATTATGAAATTATTTTAGTTATGTAAATGTTGTTTTAACCCCCTCATATAGTCTGGCAAACAGTTTATAAATTTGTACAATTGATATATATGTAATGTATAACCAAGTTTCCCACCGAAAATACTAAATCTTGGGTTGTGATATTTAATTATTTTACTCTTCTTTTATCATTGTATTTCTATTAGTATTGCAAAGTTCAAAATTTTTATATACATATGTCTATCTAAAAGAAAAACTTCAAAATTCATTATATCTAAGTATTCGTCTTTTATTCCAAATTACTAGAAATAAGAATACATTTTCTAGAACTGAAATTTTAGGGTGTTAAATACAACGAAATCCTTATGTATCAAAGCAAACAACCAGCTAATCATCTTAAAGCAAAAATAAAGGCTCCCATATTGTAACATTGTCATCTTTGACACATAGCCTTTATTCTTCTAATAATTGGCAACAATTAAGAAATACCCCTTTAGCAAATCCCAGGAAAATGAACTTCCATCAATTAAACCACGTTAAAGCTACAACTCGAACTTATTGATTTTGTCAAACACCTTGCAGGCATTCATGAAATAAACAAGTGTGTATTACATTTATTAGCTTGAGTACGAAAGGTTATGGACTACAACGAACCTGACTCAAAGTGGCACCATAGTCTCTCTCACTTTCCTCTTGCTTTTTTTCTTCTCTCACCTTTTTTTGCTTATGCTTTTGCTTGCTTGATCTATGTATGTAAGCAATAAGCACATTGAAAATAAAACCATAATAAAATCGTTAACAAGTTCACTAACTGTATTTTCAAATTTTTCTAAAAACTACTGTTCGGGGTAAGAAAAATTTTCTAAGCTAAAAAATTACATTGAAAGAAGCAACATCACGACAAATTTTAAAAGGTCGGAGAAGGAGCCTCTTTCCTGGGCGAAAAGTAAAGTTGAATCCAAGAAGCACTAAAAGATGGATTAGACCCATTACTCGAAAAAGGCAAATTTCAAGTAGTTCTAGAGGTTTCTATCACATCTCTAGTTTCCCTCAAAACTGCTTGAAAAAAAAGAGTAATAAATTATTCCAAGTCCACAAAACTAAAGATCTTTTTGAGGTGTTTTTGAGGATACCTTGGCCCCTGGATTGAAAATAGCCAAAACTGCTCAAAAAATGGAAACAATCAGAAATTATTCTAAGTCCACAAGACAAGAGGATTTTTCAAGAAGTGTTTGAGTAGCCCTCAGGTTCCTTACACACAAAATGGCTCGAAAGACAAAAATAACAGGAAAATATTCTAAGTCCTCATGACTAAGTCTTTCGAGGAGTTTTTGAGGGTTTTTCCTAACACACAAAATTACTTAAAAAACAAAATATGGCCAGAAAATATTCCAAGTCCACAAACTTGACAGAGCTCCAGATCTTCTCTAAAATTGTTTGAAAACCAGGAAGCGGTTAGAAAATATTCCAAGTCCACAAATCTGGTTGAGCTCCGTATTCCCTCCAGAATTGCTTGAAAAATTGGAATGATCAGAGAAAGTATTCAAAGTTCGCGAGGCCAAGAGAAGCTCTCAAAACTCCAAAATTAGTCGAAAAGAAAAGTCAAAAGGAAAATATTCTATGGCCAAAATGCTAAATATGCCTCCTAGATTTCTCCGAGAAATTACTCGAAAGAGAGAAAATAAAAGGTCCTGATAGGACTCAAAAAATATTGTAACTTTCAAAAGCAGCTGCCAATAGTTACCACAAGACGAAGGTTCACCAACATGAAGATAGATCGTGGGCGATAGCAGTTACAAGAGAAACCCCAATCGACAACACGATCACAAGCTATCGTGGATAATGGGCATCAGCAGTTGAAGACAGTTGTTAAGAAGTGTCTGCCTAAAGAGGAGAACGACGATGATCATTGCCTATAAATACTTTAAAGCTCCACTTTCTAGAGGATGACTTTTGCACCTAGACACCTGCACCCAAAACCTCTGCACGCTGAAAACCTGCACTGCTCCAGATACCAGTTACCAAGAGACTCATGGTGTTGCTACTCATTGCTAGGAGTCATATGTTTAATTTCTGCAAATTTACCTTTCCGCATTTTAACTCCAGTTCGTTTGCTTATTTCTTTTCTACAATTTGGTTCTTGTTTTAACAAATTATTGTAAAGACCTCCACACTGTAATTCAATTTTATATTATTCCTGTTTAACAATTTGTTTCACAACATTCATTTAATCACAACACACTTAAAAGAATCCAAAGGGGACCTAATCCTGTTCCTAGATTACTCTTGGATTATTTGTTTACAAACTGTCATTTTTTATCGTAAACAACTACCTTAAAATCTACTTAAATTTCGTGTATATATTATTCAAAATCTACATTTGACGTTTCCTTTTCTGTCATAGACCATGAAAATAAATTTTACGTGTAGTACTAAAATTTACATTTGATGATATTATTTGTTGTAAAATTTATTATGAAGCTTTGATTCTTGGATTGAAAAAATAGGAGATTGGAGTTACAAGATTAATTTTAAAATCTAAGAAATATTATGATAAATTTCTAGAATCCTAATAGAAGTTTTACAGGAAAACATAAGTTTTATTAGTCAAAAAATTAATTCTATAGTTTAAGCCTATCTGGAATCAATTATCAAAAACTTATTTGGGCATATGCTGCCTTAGAATTATGTTTAGAACAATTTATCAGAATAAAAATAAAATAAAATCAAACAAGATAAGTTTACATAACAATTTGAGCTTACAATGAATTGTAAAAAAATATATAAGGTCAAATTAGGTCTAATTTATTTTCTTTAGGCCTAAGAATCAATGAATACCATAGAACTATCTCCTAAAAGAGGGATTGCTTTTTACACCCTACTTTTGTTCTTTTCACCATCCTTATTTTTCGTTTTGTTATTTTTTTATCCTTTTGTGATAATAAAAAATTATCTGACCCAATGTAATAGTGATATATATTTTTTTACTCATGTACCATTCAATGTATATAGTCTTATTGAATCACTATTGTTTCACAATACATCTTTTCATCCATTAGTTTACCTCTTAAAGTCGTTGTGGCAGTATTTAGAAGGTTGTTAATCTTTTCTTTTCGTTAATCGTTTTTTGTTATCGTGATTATTTTGTTATTTTTAATTGAATTTTGGATTATTATAAAATTAATTTCTATTGTTTTGGTTTTTTGCTTCTAAAAATTAAATACTAAAAGTGTAAATATTAAATTCCCATAAACATGATTATGAAATTATAATTTACAAGCGTCAAAAAATAAGATTTTGAAAACTAATTTTTACGATTCCAAAATTAAATTCTTAGAATCTATGTACTTATAAAAAAATAATTTTACATTTATAATTTACAAAAGTTTTCATCATTAAGATTTTAAAACTTGATTTTTTTTTCATTTTTGAAATTAAGTTTTAAAAAGATAATTTTTACATTTTTAGAATTTAATTTCTGTAAGTGTTATTAACTTCTAAAAAGATCATTTATAGGCTTCTAAAATTAAGTTTTTGGAAACCATTTTTACAAGGTAAATTCTATGGTACCTTTAAAAATTTTCAGGATATCATATATAAAAATTTTTAACTAATAATATTTAGATGCATATTTAAATAATAAATTATTATATTTGTTATATTTGAATAAGCTGAATAGCAATTAAGTATTTAAATAAGAATAAAATGTAATCAAAATTAAATAAATTAAAATTTAAAAATAAAATAATAATATTATATTAATATATTTTTATATTTTGAATTTTATTACTATTAATATTTAATTTTTTAATTATTATATTAATATATTATATTATAATTTTTTTATTTATAATAAATAGAAATTACTTAAATATAAATTATATTTTATTTAAAATTAAAAATTTATAAAAAATTATAGAAAAATAAAATAAAAAATTCAATTTACAACACATACATATATATATATATATATATAATAGAATCATATAGTAAATAATATAAATAATATAATTTTAAATAAATTATATATAATAATATATTTTTTTAATTTATCACATATCTCTTTTTTTATTGATTTTGAGTATGGTATTTATAAAAAAAAAATTTAAGTACCAAAACACACACATCATTTAACAATTCCATAATTTTGAAAGTAAAAGTTTGGATTTAATAACCAAAGTTTCAAAATTGTAAGTGTGTCATTTACACAGTCATCACCTTCTAGAGGCACTATAAATGTGAATTTATTTAACGCTAATTGTATTATATTAATGTTTAACATTGAAACTTGGTGGAGAGAGTAGCCAAATTTGAGAAAGGGCATCATTCTAATCTTTAATGCTAGGAGCCAACTAAGAATCAAAAGAAAATTTAATTTCTTGGGAACTTTGATTTTTTATTTGAGAAAAGGCGTCGTTCTAATTTGCTTGGATACTTATTTGTTTAATTTTTATTTTTAATAATATTTTTCTTTTTAAAAGTAAAAAAATGATAAAATTTATTTGTAACGTAAGTTTTATTTTCATTTTCTTCTTAAAAACAATTTTAATTTTTTTAAATATAATTTTAAAATTTAAAAACCAAAACAGGAACAAACTTAATTTCTGAAGGTATTAAAATAAACTTCCAAAAATATGTTTTAAGAGCTTCTGAAATTTAATTTTTCAAATATTATTTTCTGAATGATAGACTTTTTGAAAACTAGTTTTCAAAATTATTATTACATGCTTCTAAAAATAAATTTATTGAATTGTATTGAAAAATACCTCTAAAAATAAATATCTGAAATAATATTTAAGAATATTTCCAGAAATGTAATTCTGCAATATATTTAACTGAAGGTACATTTTCCACTCTTCATGACAATGAGCGTGTTGTTAATGCTTCCATGCGTCTTTTCCATATTCATATTAAGGCAATTTTTTTTATTTCTAAAATATTTTAGGCAGCATACCTTTTAAGCCCAAAACAAAAGATCATCATCACTATATTTTCTATTCCTCTCCTTTCACTTAACTCTAAAATTCAGAAATTAGTTGAATAACTTGGAGAGAGTGGAGGAAGGAAAAAAGGCATTGATACTGGTTTGCCAGGCAATGGTATGTTCGAAGTTATAAGAGAAACCTGATTTTTCATTGATATTTAAAGACCCTAAATAATACGAGCATTTGTCTTGTTTTAGTTGATAAATAATATGGGCATTCCTCTAAAATTTTATTTTATTTCTAGAGTCAATTATCTGATCAATAATAGTCTAAGTCACTTGGTGTAAACCAGAGGTGAATGGTATGGTAACACATGAAATGCCTTCTCTAAGCATAAATTATTAGACATTTTCAGGCGAGAAAAAGGTCCAACAAAATTATGCCTGAATATATCTCAAACAACAAGATGCTCCAAATAAAACATATGAATGATTTCTTTACCTAGGAACAAAATACTTTTATAGACAGCAGTATCATGCCAGTTTGAGCATAATTTGCAAAGAGATGTTCCATAGTTACGACAATCTGTCTAAGCTATTGAGAGAAGTGTTGGAGATTGAAATGAGAAAGCCACAAGCAAACTAGATCCATACATGTAATCACTGATAGTATCTATCATTGTATTGCCACACATAAGAGGGACGAAAACTGACACCCTAGCCATTAAAACTCACCTCCAAAAGTTCTTAACTTGCTTTCAACCTTCAATCTTACTCCCAAACGCCTTTGGAGGTAATTTAATCGATGAAATAAGGTGTTGGAACGAGGGAATCGAAGAGATTTTGAAGAGATATATGAGAAATGAAATTAAACCCTAACCCTTTAAATCCTCTTCTGATCGTGACACTCTCGCGACAGCTAGATATTCTCACTACAGTAAGGGAACCTCACTGCAACGACACCCTTTCTCACTACAGCGAAAATCTCAGAAGAAACTGCACTTTAATTTTTGTAGAATCTTGCTACAGAGAGATTGTACCCAGAAATGCACCCTCCACTGTCGTCCTCTTGCTAAAGCAAGGAGTTCTCGCTACAGCGAGAACGCAATAGTTTCATCCCTCGCCCAATGCCTTCTCACTATAGCGAGAACGACATAGTTTTATGCCTTTCGCCCAGAGTCTTCTCGCTACAACGAGAATCCTCTCACTACAGCATCCACACTTAGCCTATTTTTGTCAGTCCAATTCCACCTACAAACCAACACACACACACACATATATATATATATATATATATATATATATATATATTAATAATTAAACAATATAACAAAATTCGAGGTGTTACAACAGTGACTGCATAGAAGAAAAGAAGTATGTAGAAAAAGGATTGCAATCAATTTCAGAAAGACTGATGAAAGAGAGTTGCCACTAAAGTTTAATAAATAAAATTTTGAAAAAAACTTTTAATAAAAAAATCTTCAAAATTAAATTTGGATTCATAGTTGTTTACGCGTAAGTAAGTTATTAGCACCCTACAACGTCTATTAAATAAAACAATTATCTTCTAATTAATAATACAAAATTATTTTAACTTTAAAAATACTTATTTCACTTCCTAAGAAAATAATTCACAATTTTGTTTTGTTTATTTAGTATTATTGCTTTATTTTTAATTTTAAAATTTAAGTAAAGACATAATTTATATAATATTATTTCTTTATATTTTTATGATAAAAAACGTAACTTTAGAAAGAAAACATTTTTAAAAAAATTTAAATTAAAGGAATAAACTATGTACAAAAAATATTATTATTTATTTATTTTTATAAGAGGAATAAATTCAAAAAATTATTTTGCACATTTTTTATTTTTAATTAAATTAAAAAGGTACTAGTTTAATTTTTTTTAGAAAAGAAGAGAGTTTTGAAAATATTTTTGGTCTTTTTAAATTCAAAATTAGAAAAGAATATTTTGAAAAACATTCTTGATGTTTTAGAACCTAAAAAAATTTTTAAAAAATATTTTGAACTTCAAATGTCAAACTCCACTCACACGTATCTCCCGAGTATAATGGAGAAATTAAAGTTATATAGTTATTTTTTTTTTGAAAATTGGATTTTGGACAAGTTTCAAATATATTCTTTTTATTTTCAGAAAGCTTGATTATTTCTTTATTATTATTTTTAAGTAAAATTAGATTTTTTTAAAATCGGGTTTTAAGGTAAGTTTAAAAGATTTTTATTTATTTTTGAAAACTTGACTTTTACTTTATTATTATTCTTTTATGCAAATTTACTCTTGCACATGGTTCAAGTTAGCACACGGCTACTCAATAAACTCTTACGATCCAAGCAAGGTTAAAAGTAAATCCATCATTCTATCAAAATCGATTGACTATTGTGTAGATTCAAAAGATTTTTTTTTTCAGATAACAAAAGATTTACGTATCATATATGAATTCAAAAGATTCTCTTTTTCAAATAACAAAAGAGGAACATATAGAATAAATGAAAAAGAACAAACACAATAGTAAACAAAAATAATGAGAAAATAATACTAACTTGGTTTTAAGATTAGTTATTTTTTCTTAGGATTTGCAAATAAATTAGGTTTTTGTTTTAGGATTTATGAAAAAGATTTGATTTTTAGGGTTGAAAGTGATTTGATTTTTAGGATCAAAAGAAAATTTAGGTTAAAAGGTTCAATTTTTATTTTATTTTTTTAGAGTCTTAAAAAATGTTTTTTTTACGGTTTGAAAAAGTTTTAAATTTCAAACAAAAAGAAAAAAGCAAAATAATTTTTAGGGTTTCAGAATATTAGATTTCTACGATTTTGGATAAAGTTAAGGTTTTGTAAAAATTAAAATTTAACTAGTAAAAAGAAAGGAACAAAAGGAAAAAAAAATTAGGTTAGATTTTTTTTAAAAGAAATTTTTTTGGAATATACAAGTGAGAATCAAGAAAACAAGAAAAAAAAACACATGAGAAATTATAAAAAAAAATAAAATAAAATAAGTCCTTACCTTTGTAACACCCTAAAATTTATTTATATAATTTTTTCTTTTAGATATAGAAACACTAACATGATTTGTGTAAAATAAGTGAAAGATAGATGAATGTAGAATATATATATATATATATATATGTGTGTGTGTGTGTGTGTGTGTGTATGTATGTATGTATGTTCTTCAGGATTCTCAATTCACAATTTAAAGAAAACTAAACTATTATATTAATTATCTTTCTCAGTAAATTTATCAAAATGGTTTAACTTTAAATTAAAAACTTTCATCAATATAATTACATAAGGTAAATGACTTTGAATAGAAAACATTCATTACTATCGTTACAATTTTCCCTTAAATAAATTAAACTCTGTAGAGCAATTCCCTTCCTATGACTCCTTGCTAGTATGACCCTAGAACAAATCGACCTTCTTTACTTGAAAAATAGTTGTAAGGGTGAGCATCCTTTACCCACTAAA
This sequence comes from Abrus pulchellus subsp. cantoniensis, assembly GCA_024086825.1. Taxonomy (NCBI): domain Eukaryota; kingdom Viridiplantae; phylum Streptophyta; class Magnoliopsida; order Fabales; family Fabaceae; genus Abrus; species Abrus pulchellus. Next base: position 24,094,600 of record CM044056.1, read on the forward strand.
TCTTAATTTTTAAAATAATGGAATTAATGCAGAAAGTATTTTCAAAAGCTACATATTGTAATGTCTTGGTTTGTATGTGTTGAAAATGATAAGACTTGAGTATATGTTGCCATGAATGAATGTAATTCCCTTGTCTTATTGCACTGATTGTTGAATTATAACTGAGTGTGCTTTGTGTTGAGCTGATGTGGATGTATATGTATAAGTATATATTGGGTACTGGCTGGATTGAAATAAGAGGAATAGTATGAGTTCTGATGCAGGACCTTCTCGCTGTAGTGAGAGGTCTTAGGGAGAAAGACATGCGTCTGTCGCCTTCTCGCTATAGCGAGAGGGCCTTGCTGTAGCGAGATTCTGCAGAAACCAAAGTGCATTTTCTTCTGAGTTTTTCGCTGTGGCGAGAGGGTGTGTCGCTGCAGCGAGAACATGTCGCTGTAGTGAGAGCGTCGCATTTCAGACTGTATTTAAGGGTTCTAAGAGTACTGCGCGAGGGTTATTTTGAAAACTCTCGACCCCTCTCTTCTTCCCTTCGCATTTTCGGTTGATTCCCACCCCAAATCACTAGAAAACCCCAATCTCTTGTTTGATTCTAGGCCAAAGGGAGTGATTGAAGCTATTTTTGGGTAAGTTCTATGGTTTCCTTTGGGATTTTTCTTGAATTCCTCCAATCCCCATTCGATTTTCTGAGCTTGGCTGCGTTTGTAGGGAGTTCTTACGGAATCTAGACTTGAATAACCAAGAACACCTTGAAAATCACCGGATTGAGGTAAGGGGAGCTTACCCTAGGTCGTTTTGATGATTTGGGAGTGATGAGAGGTGTTGAGAGAGGGCTAGAACTGCGTTTTTGGAATGAAATTGTTGTATTGATATGATTGATTGTTGTTGAACCCTAGGAGAAGAAATTTGGTAGCTGAATGATTGAGTATTGCGGTTGTATGTTGTGAAAAACCCTAGGGAAGATGAACCAATGTGTTAAATATGACATGTAGTAAATTGTTGGCTCGTTTATTGAGTTAATAATGTTGTATTTGCCGAAAATTGCTGAATTAGCTGAGCTGTTATATAATTACTATTGCTGAAATTATTAATATGTTGATTGCTGCATCATACTAGAGCTGAATAGGGCTGTCATGATAGGCACTGTGTCACATGCTAGGTGGGTAGTCATGTGGCTTTAGAAAGCTGAGTTGTACTATCTGGATCCAGATACCGGAATGGGTCGCTCCCGGACCCGTACAGTTCCTCTGGACCTATTGAATGTGCTAATAAAGGCCAGATGGATACTGTTTCCCATTGCTGCATAAGCATGAGCTAGGTTGGGTTGCATGGGCTGAAATTGCTATTTCTTGCTGATTTTGTTGCAATTATTTTATTTGATATGCTGTTTCTTTTCATAAGCTCATCCTTGCATTTTCTCATTTATTAGTCTTTTGCTTTAAATCAATAATTGTAATGACAAACTAAGTCGTACTTTGTAATACTTATATTATGTAAAAATTATTCTCAATCAATATATATGTTTTCCTTGATGATTCTCCATGAATGCCTAATTAAGAGTGATTATTGTGTATTTCTGAGATTTAGAGGATTATGTTTATAACCTCACCCTTGGGGTCGTGACACATATAATAAGTTAGGAACAGTCTATTTTTAACAAATTCATTCATCATTTGATTAATTAATATCTATTCCTCCTTGTTTAATATGATAATTCAATTATTCGATTCATTTCAACTTTATCATATTGATTGCAAAGTATTTATCAATTTATATCTAAAGCACATGCAGTTCTACATCTTTTAGCATACTCATGTAACATAACTTCTTTTATTATTGAAAGATAGTTAATCCATTCACATCAATTTTCCTCCAGACTTAACTTCTCAATTGAACATACAATAATAATACATGAAAACACATCAGTTTACACTTAGCCAAATATCATCATCCAATCCATAATTTCGTGCCACTTTATCCCTTTCAAATCTGACTACTCCATCAATTCAACGGTACTCTAGGTACTCTCGGGCCCTTAAATCGTTGCCAACGTACTTTCTCTAGTTACAAAGGACTTATGCAGCATAGATAGTCGTTGGTGAGTTAAACCACACACGGATACAACATATGCGTTCACAGCCTTCCAAACAAAGGTATAGTTAGGAGTTCGGTCAAGAAATAAGCGTGAGACCTATAAATGCTTCCCACTTTTACATCGTGTATACATCAGTAAACTGTATTTACCACTCCTATTTCCTCCAAATTTCCATAGTCAACTCCAGACCCTATACCCTCTGTGTATCCCTGAACCATTCATACCATATCTCAATCATGGCACATCACTTTATACTGTTCTAATACATATATTGCAACCACATTACTCGATGTATTATAACATATGTGTTATAATCTCATTCATCGATATATTACAACACATATATCATAATCGCACCAATCAGTGTCTTTGTAACATATGTATTAGTACTCCTTTTTCTTTCCTCCACACATATCATTACTTTTCATATCATACAATTTTCCAAAAGTCATACTCCTACACCTCTATTCACGGTCATATTTTCCATCCTTTTTTCTCATCATTGAATTAATCAAAACATGTTCAGTAATTCGCATATCCCAACAAATTCTGATTCTCATATTAATACATCTATTCTTCCCATTACCAACTAAACTTCATCAAATTCATCCAATCATCACATTCTACTATTTTAGTACATAACCCCAAACCGTAACATATCATCATGCAATTCAGCACAATTATTATGTTATATCATTTCATCACTCATTTATCAGACAATAACACATTAGCACACAATATGTCGGGGTCGGCACCCACGAACTCTGTCCAAATCGTGCAATTTCATAATAATTCACCAGAGGTCATATTTCCTTAGTCTCAATATAGTCTTCTAACCTAAAGTTCAGTATTTTCTGTCTTTTAGTACTTAACTCATATACATCCCAAGTAACTTAGTCATATAACTTCTTAATGTTGTTCTAGCCCATAACTTTTGCTAAGAATTTGATTCCAGTGATTTCAAATAAACCCAAAACCTTTCTTTATATCAAAAATCTACTTTCACCATATGGTTTCATAAAAATTATAGATTATTACTAAAATAAGTTACTCAGATTCTCATTGGGTCACTATGTATATAGAAATAAAACTAAGGCTCGAGAATACACCCTTTACCTAGAAATGGGTCAGAAAACTAAGTTCTTCGTGAGCTCTAGGGAGAAACTCCACGTCTTAATTGGTAAAACTTACCAAGAACTAGAGTTCTTTTCTAACAACACAAAATATATTGCTATTAGAAGGGGAAAGAGTAAAGAAATAGGAATTAAATTTAAAGGTTGGACTCTAGAAACTTACTTAGATTTGAGAAGGACATACGCTTGAGCTCAAATCCAACTGAGATTTAGAGGTATTGAAAACTTTCTCTAGGATGGAAGAGGGAGAGAATAGAGAGATCAGAGAAGAAGAAGTGGTTTTGGTGACAAATGAAATTTCTCAACATAGAAGCCCTTAAATACCCTTCAGACCCGCGCGATCTCGCTTAAGCGAGCGGGCTGTCACTTGAGCGAGCACATCCTTGGTTGAGCGAGATCTTCCTCGCTTGAGTTTTTCTAATATCCTTGCTTGAGCGAGAGGTATTCTCGTCTGAGCAAAGACGGGTTTAGAGAGTTCCATATTTTTCTACGACACCTCGCCTAAGCAAGAGGACAGTTAAGGCAACTCTATCATTTCTCGCTTTAGTGAGGCTTACCTTGTGATAAGTCTGTAATTAGGCCCTCTTTTACAGCTCATATATTCATATTTGACCTTTATTTTATTTGGATTTTACACTAATTTATATATTAATTGTGCAATTTGGTATAAAGAGGCCGCAAGTGGATTTTGGGTGCATTCTGGGCCCAAATTGATGGATGATTAGAGCTTCAAAGTAGTCATTACGCCCAAACCCATTCAATAAGCACGAGGGTAACTCAATTATGAAGAGTGTTTTGGGTTTTCAAATCTTATAAAAGGAAAGATCTCAGGCATCGTAAAGGGGGGCATTTTTACACCTAGTCTTTGGCTTTCGGATACACTTCTCGTCTCTTTTCTCTTGCACGGTTGACGAGACTTGGAGCTTCAAGCGATCGTACTTGAAGACTGGGAACACATTTCATACTCTAGTTTGCTATTTCTTTTGATTATGGCTTTGTTTATGATGTGTTTTAGTTCTTTTCTTTAGCATGAGTAACTAAGTCCATAGCTAGGGCTATGGGAACTATTGTTCATGAATTTATGGAATTTTGATATTTGAATCTAAATTTGATTTCCGCTTTGTGATTAGATTTTATCCTATTGCACTTCTTTCTTAATCCTAATTAATTATATCGTCAGGCAACTGTACCTCGGTTAATTAATAGATCTATAGGATAAAACGAGACAAAGGATTAGGTGGACCACACCAATCTTTCTCTTCTAATCGTTATTAAATTAACAAGTTCATAGGTTCCTTAAGCTTTCTTAAATTGATGTCTTGCATGACCATTAGAGATGTTAATTTAATGAAAAGAATATTAATATTGCATGGCCATTGGGTATTAATAGTATTCGTATGAATGATTGGTAATTACAAGGAAATCGAATTTAGAGTTAAATAGAAAAAATAACATAAAGGATTGAATGAAAAAACCCATATACCCTAGGTTTCTCTCCGATAAGTTTAACCAAGACGTGCATTGTATTCCTTGCTCTTAGTTTTATAATTAATTTTATAAATTCTTGTTTTTAATTAATTTCGTATCTTTGAAGCTTAAACAATTGAATTAGGAAATTCTTAGTAATTGAAAATCAATCCTTGTGGGATGATATTTTGGGAACTTAATTTAAGAACCCTTTATTACTTCTCGATGGGTACACTTGTCCTCCTCCGAACACCTCGCTTGAGCGAGAATGCTCCAGAACGCCCAGTTCAGAAATATCTATCTCGCTTGAGCAAAAAGTCTTGCACCAAAACTCCTATATTTGCCTAAAATCAAGGAAATAAAAATGAGTGTGTTACAACCTTATTGTTCAACAAAGTGAAGTTTGTTCTCCTTTGTTTTTGTTTTGCCGACTCTTTCGTGTGGCTTAAGGTTCTTTAATTAGAACTCTCTTCTTCAACCTCTAACTATTAATGGCTATAGATCATGTACTTTTGAGGATTCTAGTGCTTTCAGAATATTTGTTTCTCTCTGACTTTTTCCTATCTTCTTTGTTTCACTGTATCCTAAAAAATGTTTCTTATTTTTTTCTCTCTCCCTTCTATCTTTTCTCTTTGTTTCTCAAACTGTCTTGAGTTCTCTCTCTCTTTTCTCCTCTCTTTTGTTTCCTGTCTTCTCCAAAAGATTTCAATTCTCTCTCCTTTTGTTTCACCGTCTTTCAAAAAAAGTCTCCTTTATTTGACGACCTAAGCTTTCTATTTATAAGCACTTTTTGAAATCCTAATCCTATGAAATATACATTTTTTTTAATTTAGAAAAAAGACTCCAACTTCCAATGACCACCCATCCATTTGTTTTCAAGTGTCTAATCTAATTTTCCTAAAAGCTTACCCTCCAATCATTTTTTTTTACTAACCAAAATATCTACCTATTTAAAATTTAAATTTAAAAAATCATAACCTTTTATAGATCTAAAATTTTAAGTCCTAATTTTATTTTATTTTATTTATATATTTATTATTATTATTATTATTTTAAAAAATTTATTTAGATTGAATTTAGATAAAATTAGATATTCACACCTCTATTAAAAGAATATTTTTAAGTTAATTACAATAACAAAAATAGGAGTAAAATATCTGCGCCAATAAAAATAACTCACCTAACATTAAGAGGTGGTAAAACTAAGTGTTGAGACATATAATGCTTTAAAAAATAAGTGTTCATGATGCTTTTCTTTCTTTTATGAATAATTAGTAACTTTTCTGGACTGTGATTACTATTTGGATGGAACACTTGTACTGTTTTGACTCAACTTCTCCTTATCTACCGTTTAGTAAAAATAATTATTTTACGGGTCATTGTTGTTTTTTTCTATGGGACACAAGTTTCGATTGAATCAAATTCGCTTTGATGGAAATGTTGAGAATAGGGATCCACCCGACATTTATCAAGATTTGAAATCTTCAACCAAGTGAGGAATATTTTAAAGATTTATTTTCTAACCAATTGTTGGCAGTTGGAATCCCTACAAAAGTTGCGTCAGATTTGTTGGCGATTAGTAAGAATTGCTAGAATATTGTTGTAGAGTCATTGATTTTTAATGATATTTTAATCAACCGATAAAAATAATTTAGAGGTGGATTAGCCTGCCAATAAACATAAGAAAAAACTACCACTAATCTTTGTTTTTTTTTTTAGTGGCACCATTTTTTTTCTTTTGTTGTCCTTCTAAGCACTAGTTACGAGACTCCACCATGTTTGACTGAGTGCACAATTTTGAGCATGTAGGGTGCTGTAAATCTTGACGAGCAAAACTGATTATCAAATTACACTTCAGGTTTTACCAAAAAAAATAAATAATTTTCAAGACAATGGTTTGAAGTATAATTGAAATGTTTGTTCTATATTTTTCAGCAGTTATATACTCATATATGCATTGATGTTTGAATCAAAACCTTAGAGAGAAAAATTAACTATTGGATTGTATAGGGTAGTGTTTGATGTGGGGTTGAGAAATAAGTTTTTGATAGATACATAACTCTATTATTCGAGTAGTTCTAAATAGATGCACTTCATATATCTCTTTATGTGAGTTTGAAGGTATAGGTCATTTTCTATGAAAGACTTGGGCAATATTCTTTCAAAGCACTCGGAAGCATCTCAAGGTTTACATAAAGGCCTTAAACATTATGAGAGCATTTTAGCATCTCAAGGTACAATGCATGTTTATGAGAGTCTCGTATGAAATCAATTAACTTAAAGAAACTTAAAGAAATTTCTACATGCAGTTTTGCCTCATATCATTGTGTTAATTCAATTCAATGGACACAGTAATACAAAAAAAAAAAAAAAGCTTTTAACATATGTTAAAAATGACATTTAACATCAGTTGTTAATCTGATATAAAAAGTCCCGACTTTCTATATCAGTTATGAACAATTAATCTTAAAAGTGTTTTTATTCATTAATAGCAAGCAATAGTATTAATGTTCATTGTCAATATTTTTTGTCAATGTTCATCAATATTTATTTAAGATTAATTAATCTTTGTTGTGTTCTTAATGGTCATCAACATGTAGAATTCATTGTCAATTTTTATTGAGCTTGTAAATGAAAAATATGCAAATGATTGTCAATATCATATACCAATAGGTTAATAAAGAAAAAATAGGTAATGAAGTGAGATAAAATTATTGATGTACCTCGTAAGAATTTGTGTTCATTAATGGCATAGGAAAAAATATTAATAGAAGCATGAAAATATAAGTAAAAAATTCATATTTGTTGTGTCCAATTTATTTTATTTCACTAGTGTTGATAAATCCATATTTTATGAAAATTTTAGTTAGTTTTCTAGTAGCTTTTTAATAAAAAAATTAGAGTTAGGAAGATTAAAATCTCATAAAAATGATAATTGTTCAAATAAGTTCAATTTTGCTAAAATAGTTCAAATTGTTTAGATTTAAGAGATTTCTTATGTAACTTTGTTGATTGAAATAAATTTGCAAGAAATTTTGAGCCAAGATTCTTGAGTTAAAGACATTCAGAGGGCAATTTGGATGAAAGTGATCACTCTAAGCACAAAAAGTGACAACTCCAAAAGTATGAAGCATCAAGCTATGCTAGGCGTGGTAACTCTGGGCATCAAAATTGACTACTTGAAGGTTGTTTGATGAGAAACATGATGAATAATAAGTTTGTAATTTGACCTTTATTTTATTTGGGTTATACACTAATTTATTTATTAATTATGCAGTTTGGTATAAAGAGGTCGCAAGTGCATTTTGGGTGCATTTTGGGCCTAAGTTGATAGAAGATTAGAGCTTTACAGCAATTAGCATGCCCAGACCCTTCCAATAAGCACGGGAATGCTTCGAGCCCATGCGATCGTGCTTAAGGCCTTGCACGGGCCGTGCTCATATGCGAGAAGCCCAATTATCAAGAGTCTTCAGAGTTTTCAACCCCTATTAAAAGAAGATCTGAGGCATCGTAAAAGGGGACGTGTTTTTACATCTAGTCTTTGGCTTTCAGATACACTTCTCATCTCGTCTCTCTCTTGCACAGGATCCTCGGCATATGCTTGGCGAGATTTGGAGCTTCAAGCGATTGTACTTGAAGACCGGGAACACATCTCATATTCTAGTTTGATATTTCTTTTGATTGTGGATTTGTTTATGATTGTTTTAGTTCTTTTCTTTAGCATGAGTAACTAAGTCCATAGCTAGGGTTATGGGAACTATTGTTCATGAATTTATGAAATTTTGATGTTTGAATCTAAATTTGATTTCTGTTTTGTGATTAGATTTTATCCTATTGCGCTTCTTTCTTAATCCTAATTAATTATATCGTCAGGTGACCATAACTCGGTTAATTAATATATCTATAGGGTAAAACGAGACAAAGGATTAGGTGGACCAAACCAATCTTTCTCTTTTAATCGTTATTAAATTAACAAATTCATAGGTTCCTTAAGCTTTCTCAAATTGATGTCTTGTATGACCATTGGGGATATTAATTTAGAGAAAAGAATATTAATATTGCATAACCGTTGGGTATTAATAGTATTCGTATGAATTATTGGTAATCACAAGGAAATCAAATTTAGACTTAAATAGAAAAATAACATAAAGGATTGAATGAGAAAACCCATATGCCCTAGGTTCTTCTCCGATAAGTTTAACCAAGACGTGCATTGTATTTCTTGCTCTTAATTTTATAATTGATTTTATAAATTCTTGTTTTAATTAATCTTATATTTTTGAAGCTTAAACAATTGAATTAGGAAATTCTTAGTAATTAGAAATCAATCCTTGTGGGATGATATTTTGAGAACTTAATTTAAGAACCCTTTATTACTTCTCGATGGGTACACTTGCCCACCGAATAATGAACATGATCAATTTTAGCACCAAAAGTGATAACTACAAAGGCTGATTAGAAGAACCCATGTTGGTGTTACTGTATACCTTGATTAACAAGTGAAATCGATTATCAATTAATCAAAATACTTAGGATTTCAAAACAGATTCAAGTGTACAATTGATAATTTGGTGAAGTAATCCCTAACTTCATTTAGCATGTCATTTCATTACTAAAATTTGTAGATCTGTTTTGCTGAACTTTTGTATTTTATTGCACTTTCTACTTTTGTTCTTTATTGATTTAAAATTTCTCCAAATTTCATTTGGCACAAATAGTTATGAATCTTGTGAAGTGGTAATTGAATGATCCAATTCCTGAGAACGATACGCAAAACTCAAAGAATTTTGAATTTATAACTCGTTACAACTACTTAGTATACTTGCTAGTAGTACTCTAAGAGTGTGATAAGTTTTTGTTGTCGTTGCTGAGGATTGTTTACTTTCAATATCATTAGTAGCTGAGAGATAGCTAGATTGAGCTCTTATTTTCTGTTTTCTATATTATAATTTGTCTGTACAATTTTTTACATTTTTCTGCTTGTTCTATTTTGTATTTTTTTGCATCATTCAATTTTCTTTTTGCTTGATTACTGATTTGCTTTCAACTTTGTTTACTTCTATTTTTGTATGCAAGGAAAAAAACAAAGTTGCTCTATTGTTTGATCCTGACACAGACAAAACTCTAAAGAAATTAAGAAGTGAAGCTAGAGCAGAAAATTCTCAAAGAAGAGATTAAAAACTAGAATTAACTCCTTCTCCAGAAAAGTTTACTAAATATCTAACCACACCTCCACCACAGCAAACATCATAGGATAATTTGATGGCTTAGAATAATAGAAGGAGAACTCTAGGAGACTATGTTGTTCCAAACATGCAAGGCCATAACTCATGTATTGTTAGACCAACAATGCAAGCTAACGACTTTGAGGTCAAACTTACCTTGTTGCATTTGGTACAGCAAGATCAATTTTTAGGAAGCATCTCTGATAATTCCAATCTGCACATCTCTAATTTTCTACAGTTGTATGAAACTATTAGAATTAATGGAGTAAGTGAAGACAATATCCATTTGAGATTGTTTCCTTTCTCTCTTAGGGACAAGGTAAAATGGTGGCTGCAAACTCAACCATAAGGAAGTATAACAACATGGACAAATCTAGTTAACAAATTTTTTATCAAGTACTTTCCTTCCTTAAAGGCTGCCAAGTTGAGAGGAGAAATCACTTCCTTTGTGCATCAAGATGGTGAGTCTTTATATGAAGCTTGAGAAAGATTCAAGGAGCTGTTGCGAAGGTGTCCTCACCATTGTATTTGAGAATGGATACAACTTGAAACCTTCTACAATAGAATGAATGCTACCACTAGAACAATGATGGATGCAACAGTTGGAGGATCATTAAACACTAAATCATTGGAGGAGGCTTAACAAATAATAGAGATGATGGCAACCAACATGTATCAAAATTTCAACAAAAGACATGTTGCAAGTAAAGGAGCATTTGAAGCAAAGACACTTGAAGCTTTAATTAATCAAAACCATAGGCAAAATAAATTGCTCTCAGAACAATTTGTAGCCTTGACTCAACGAGTTAGTAGTTTTCAAGCTGGAGCTGCACAAATAAACTCTTTGGTATGTGATTTTTGTGGTGGAAATCATATGAATGGAGCATGTGATGTATTTACATAGAACCTCAAGAGCATATTAATTACATGGAGAATTTTTAAAGATCTCAACCTCTATTTCATTATGATTTTCAATATCAAGTCAATAGGACTCAACCAAATCACCAGTGGAATCAACAAAGTCCTACATCAAAGAGTAATATTGCATCAACACCATTGTCTAATGGCAAATTTTAGCCTCTATAATTATACTTTCAAGGAACATCTTCTTCTGAACCTCCAAGAAGACAAAATTTTTCAAAACTTTTGTCTGAGAGGATGAATAAAATGGACGAAACATTGCTACAATTTATAGAATTTACACAGACCAGCTTAAAAAATTAAAAGGCATCCATAAAAAAGCTGGAAACTCAGATTGGATAACTTGCTGAACAATTGGCTTACAGAGATAAGGGTCAATTTCCTAGCAGTACCATTGTCTCTCCAAGGGAGCAATGTCATGCTATCATCATAAGAAGTGGAACAATGGCATCTAACCCCCAAGCTAAGGAGAAAAATTCAGGTTTTAAGAAATTGGAAGAAAAGCAATAAGATGATTTCAAAGAAAAACATATTACTCTTTTAAGAAGAGAGCAGCAAGACACAACCAGAAAGAAAAACCAAAAAACAATTGCTTGAATGTGCATTGGGATATCAAGATAATGAAGAGTAGGAAAAGAAACTTATTGATTATATCAAATAGCTAGAAGTCCCTCCACATTTATTTTTTTCAGGTTCTCAAATAAATGAAAAGTTGCAAGTTGGTGAGAAAAAGAGGAAATGTTTGAAGATAGAGCAAGAGCCGTTACCATCAAAGTTATCCTTAGAGTTAAAGATCATTAGGCGTCAAGCTTGTGATGTTAAAGAAGCACTATGTGAGAGGCAGCTCACTTCTTTCCCTTTAATTTTTGCTAATTTCTAGTTTTTGATTGCATTTTTCTACATATTTTGAGTTTTGAGCTGTAGGTGAACACTTTTGAGAACAAAAGCATCAACTATTTGAGGAGAATTTTGATTCATTTTACTAGGGTAGACACTTTTGATATATAAAGTAAACACTATGAAGCATATCGCAGCTTTTTGGATGGAAAGTTTCAACTTGCAAGGATTGGGTGTCACTGGACTAGCCACTCTCTGAGCTCCACTCTCTGAGCAAAAAGTAGCCATGCGCAAACTGTTCTGGACACTTTGGAAGTTTTGATTCTTTGGAACATCAACTTTTGGGGCAGAGAGTAGTCACGCGAAAGTCATTTTGGACAATTGAAGGTTACACGTAATCATTTTTTGCTCAAAAAGTGATTACGGGCATACAAATAGAGGAGACAGGAAAATTGAGCTTGCTAGAACAGCCACTCTCAGCACAAAAAGTAGCTATGCACAAGTGCTTCTTGGCTGAAAAAGCTATGCATAACCACTTTTTGCCCCAACAGGATCTATGCGCAATCAAGTTGAAGGATTGGGGGTTTAACTCGCTGGAATGTGCATTTTTTGCCCCCAAACTAGCTACGTGCACCAAAAGCTTACCTTAGCACTTGCTGGAACAAACACTTTTGGTGCCAAAAGTAGCTATGCATCTTAGCGTAGGCATATATACATAGGTTGTGCATGGTTACAAACTTACTTCCCACCTTTCACGTTCAAATTTCTCTCATTTCTCTCTCTCCCAAAAATTTATTTTCCCTCAGATTTTGCTTCCCAAATTAATTTTGTGTGGGTGTCCATTTATTAGGAACTAAAATTAAACTGCCACTACACTTTGATTCCAAATTCAAGTACTTCAACAAAGGAAACAAAAAAGGATGAAGAAGAAAGCTTTGTAGAGGAGGCTGATGATTAGCTTTAGATTAGAATTTTATTTTTTCAGTTATTTCCTTTTCCTTATTATTTATAGGGCTTTATTTCTATTTTACAAAAGCTAGAACTTGTTTACTTTCAGTTTTAGTATTTCATGAGTTGTAAGCATTTTGTAGTATTGTTGTAACACTTTAATTTAAATTTTCTAAATAAATAAATTTTTGCAACAAAAAGAAGTAAATAAAATTACATTTAATTAGTTCCCAATACGTAGTTCAATAAGGTATTTCAAAAACAAGAGAGAGTTACAAGTTTGTATCAATTAAGTGCTATAAGACCAAATTAAATACATCAAATTTCGAAAATTAATTTCCTAAGTCCTATAACAGTTTCATCCCTCCCGTTCATTGAGTTCGGTACTGATCATCTTAGTCACCTGAAAAATAAATGTAAGGGTGAGCACTCGACACTATCACACACAAGCACAGAGACTCATCTTGTACATTTCACACATTTACAAACATAACTCAATCGTGCATCAAATAGGCATAAAGCAATAATTTCAACATTTCATTCTCATTCATACATAGGTGCATTCACTGCACCATCAAATAATCCACACACACGTGCACTCACTGCATGTTAGCCACGCTCACTATGGCACTGTGATCACAAATTCCTGATGCCCTCAACCTTAGGGACTTACTCAGTTCACACCATGGATGGTCATTGGATAGCCTCCGCTCCATGGATACAACGTGTGCGGTACTGAGCCCACCAAGCAAAGGTATTAGTAAAAGGTCAAGTCAGGAGGAGAGTTTATAACCTGTGATATACCCACGTTCACTGTTGGTGTCACCACCACCCTCTCTTTTTCAAAGTATTTCTACTGTCTCCATCTTCCACACCCCCAGTGTATCGCTAAACTATACATAATTTTTTCAATATATTCAAACACAACCAACATGTCATTCACAAATATTAACCCATTCATATTGTCCATCATCCATCAATGACATGCAACCATATACAATCACCTACATTTTCAATCACATCATAGTTTCATCTTCACACATCACATGTACACACATAATCGGTCATATTACACTTAAACACACCACAATTCTATCACAATCCTATGTCAATCAAATTCATTTCTTCACACACATCACCCAATAACTACCCTATCATATTTCACATGAAATTTTCATTAAGGTACACACTTTCCTACATTCTATCTCAACCATATTTCATTATCTAGCTTTAACAATGAATTTCAAACTAAAAGAGATAGGATAGAGTTTCCCTTACCTTAGAATGAGGAGCCAATATGAAACAATAGCAGAAAACGTTCTCCACATAGTGCTTCGTCCCTAAAACATAGGAAATCTCCATGAGAATTTGAGAAAACAAAGAAAGAGACGAAGGAACAAAACTCTAGTCCATAAAACTTACCTCTAAGCGTCTCAAACATGATTCTAACCTTTAATCTTACTCACAAACGGCTTTGGAGGCAATCTAATCGGTGGAAAAGGGTTTGGGGTCGAGAGAATCGTGGGAGAAGGAAAGGAAAATGTGAAAAATACATTTCCTTGAACCCTAACCCCTCAAATACCCTTCTGTTCGCGATATTCTCGCTACAACGAGACATCTTTACCTCGCTGCAGCGACATTCCTTCTCGCTCCAGCAAAAGTATCAGAGGAAATTGCACTCTAATTTTTGCAGAATCTCACTACAGCAAGGCTGCAACCCAAAAATGCACCCTCTTCTGTCGCTTTCTTGCTACGGCGAGGAGCATTCTCATCTAACTCGTCCAGGGCCTTCTCGCTACAGTGAAAATCCTCTTGCTACAGCGAGAATGTCCCTGTACCACACACTTAACCTATTCTCTCAATCACTCCCACTCAACTACCAGTCAAACATTCTCAATCAATTCACATATATTCATGCACACGTATTCGCATCATATCACAGTCAAATGTATATATCCATATCATCATATATCTCAAACACATAAACATATAACGATCCATATATACTTACATTAATAAATTAAAATATTATTGTTACAAAATATGGTGCGTTACTTGTTGTTTGGTAATTTTAGTTTATGCCTTATCTGCTATATTGAGCTTAATTCTTTGTTTGTTTGTGTAGACCATGCTTTTAATCTCACGAGGTGGAGCACATGGATTCTTATCTGTGAACAAATCTCATGGAAAGGGAGTTTCTTTCCTTGCCTTTAAATTCATATGATGAATTATATCATAATTTCCTGCTTAACTACATAAAGAAAAAGAAAAACATAAAAACATATTGGTTAATCCTTATTTGTGTCTTAGGTTTTTTTTTTTATGCATAAATATAGTTTCTTCTTTTTCCACTTCAACATTTCTTATTTCTGAATACATACATAAATTGTTTGTAAATATTCTTCATATGATGATTATGCTTTGTTTTAAAAAATAAAGGGTTAATACCATTTTGAGTATATGAATCTAAGAGGTCAATTGTAAACATATTTTGACAAGATATTATAACCTATTTCCAATGGTAAGATTTGAGCCTTCTAAATGATTTCTTTCTGGTGTGTTCATTTTAATTATAATTTTCATTCACTCTCTAGAACCTGCCTTGTTTCTTGGTTAAATATGCCATTTGCAGTGGTCACATACATGATGGAGGCCTTGTATGTTTGTAACTAGTGGAATAGTCTCCCAGTGCCCTTAATTATCCTAGTTCACTCCATTTCAGCTGAATAGCCTTTATCTTGACTTACCTTATCACAAGCCTTAATGAAAAAACCATTATACCTATTCAAAGGAAAAGAGACCAATTTGTGTTTTATCAAAAATGAGTTTAAAACTAAGTTTAGGGTGACATCCACATTTTAAATTGCTTAAGGACAAGGAATGTTCTAAGTTTAAGGTGGAGAAGAAGAGAATAGCAAAATCACTTGACCTATGTTCAAAAAGAAATAAAAAGCAAAGTTGTGTTCAAATACAAAATATTCATAAAAGTGTTGTTATAGAAAACAAATTAATAAAAGAAATGAAAAGAAAATAATGAAAGAAAACAAAAGAAAAGAATAATTGAAATTGTTTGACAAAATGAAACATGGTTTTTGATCTGAAATAGTTTTGTTTGTTGCATAATTGAAAGGATGATTGAAAGAAATAATGCAGTTCATATTAGTTTTAAGCTCATTCAATAAAAAAACCTCTTTTCTCTTTGCAATTACCTAAATTGTTTTCCCATTTATGTAACACTTACCTTAACCTTAGCCTTATTTTTAACCAGCAAAAGCTCTCTTGATATGTGATTAACTCTATATAAGTAAAGAAGATTGACAATTTTGGCAAGCATATAGTAGAGTGAAGAAAAATTTGATGATTTTGAGGGAAAACACTTACCTTAAACACTAATGAGTGAAGAGAGAATGTGATGATTTCTATCATTAATATGTTGCATGAAGCTCTGCTGATTTATTAGCTCAAAGTAGTAAGATGCTGCAAAAAAGAATGTGTTTAATTGTGATTGATTGTGAAAATGAAACTATGGAAGGATAATTAGAAAGCATGAAGTGGAATGAAAGAACTCTGAAAAATTTGAAAATACTTGTGTAAAAAGATTTCTCATTTTTGCTTTAATAAATGGATAAATTAGATCTCTTAGTGTGTTCTGATTTGCTTGAGGACAATAAAAAATTTAAGTTTAGGATGGTGATAAATCTATATTTTACTGAAATTTTAGTTAGTTTTCTAGTAGCTTTTAATAAAAAAATATAGTTAGAAAGGTTAAAATCCCATAAAAATGATAATTGTTCAAATAAGTTCAATTTTGTTAAAATATTTATAATTGTTTAGATTTAATACATTTCTTATGTAATTTTGTTTATTGAAATACATCTGCAAGAAATTTTAAGCCAAGATTCATGGGTTAAAGACATTCAGAGGGCAATTTGGATGAAAGTGACCACTCTAAGCACAAAAAGTGACAACTCCAAAAGTATGAAGTATCGAGGTATGCTTAGCATGGCAACTAGTCTAGACATCAAAAGTGGTTATTTGAAGGCAATTTGATAAGAAACATGATGGGCGTGATCACTTTTGGCACCAAAGTGACAACTACAGATCCTGATTAGAAGAACCCATGTGCGCATTATCATTTTATAGGCAAAAAGTAACAATACTAAAGAGTATATGAAGAAAAGCTCTAGGCATGGTTACTTTCCTTACCAAGAGTGACAAGTCTAGAGACCTTGCGAAGAAATGCAAGTGTGTGTGGCTACTTTCAACACAAAGAGTAACAATATGCAAGCCTGTTATGAAGAAACTAAGGTGTGTGTGGTTACTTTCAGCACAAAGAGTGTCAACGCGCAAGCCTTGTGGAGAAATGCAGCTATGCGTGGTTACTTTCCTCATAAAAAGTGATTGTTCTAGACTCTTATCTTTGAGAAAGCCTTGTACGTGATTACTTTTCTCACCAAAAGTGATCATATTAGAAAATCAGAAAAAATTATAATAGCTCAAAAGCTCATAATTTCAGGATCTCATTTTTTTTTTTTTTTACACTTTAGGAGAGTTAGAGGGAGAGATTGAGGGTTCAAGCTCTAGATCTTGATAAATCAAACTAGGGATTGGAATCATAAAGGTCTTATTTAGCTTATCTCCTTCTTTTCTTTCTTTCTTTCTCTCATCTATGATGTTGTTCTAATTCTCTTCAGTTAGCAATTTTTGGATCCGAATTTGAAATTGTAACTTGATTATGTATCTGGACTAATTTTTCAAATATGAATTGTATACCAATGTTACTAATAACTTAAGGATAAGCATTCATAACCTTGTAATCTTGTGATTTCTAACACCTAATGCAATGTTTAATTGAATTATACCTAAAGAATTAAGGTAGTTAAATTGAATATTAGGATCATTGCGTCAAGAATTGATCATTAATTAAATAAGTAAAATTGATTATTAATCAATCAAAATATTTAAGAGTTCAGAAAATATTCAAATCTACAAGTAATAATTTGGTGAAGTAGTCCCTAGCGTCATTAGTATATCATTTCATTACAAATATTCGTTACTATGTTTTACTAAACTTTTGCATTTTACTCCACTTTGTACTTTTGTTCTTAACTGATTCAAAACTTTTCCAAATTTTGTTTGGCTGAAATAGTTATTAATCTTGTGAAGCAGGAATTGAATGATCTAATCCCTAAGAACAATATACAGAACTCAAAGAATTTTAAATTTTATAACTTGATACAATTATCTAATACACTTATTTTTTCTATTTTTATATTTTTTCCCTACTTTAAATATTGATTCAAAAAATAGTTGATATAGAAAATATATTTTATATCGATTATTTTGACAACTAATATTAGAAAATTTTTATTATTTTCAAAAATATTACTGTATTTTTTTATTAAATTGATTAATTATTAACTGATGTAAAAGTTTATTATAATTTTTTTTTGTATTAATGATCACAAAATTCTTTCATTGTGCCTTGACGTCTCCGGCTAGAGATTGCTGGTACATTCCATTAAAGTTAAAAACAACACTAATATTAAACTTCCTATTTTTAGCTTTTTTTTTTTCTTTTACCAATATCTACATTTTAAAACATTAATTACCGGTGTAACTTTTAAATTTATTATCAAAATAGTGTAAATCATATATACATGACTCATATATAAAAGACTCGTATATTATATTAAATTATATTATATAGGACTTCTATTTGTTTATTTTAATATTTTGATTTGAATTATTAAAATAATTAAATAGTACTTTATTTTTATTTCTTTAAAATTTTTTAATTCATAAGATCTAAAAAATAAATAAATTTGTTTTAATAATAATTAAACATTGATTGAATTTAAATTTTTATAAATGTAAAATAACTAAATATTTTAGTAAAATGGTTGATTTCTAAATTTTAAATTTAATTTTTATATTTCTCTTCATTATCATAGTAATAAAATAAGTAAAGTTAAGCTTAAAAAAACATTAATTGTATAAAATTGAGGATTATAGTAAAGTATCTATCAATTGGCAACACCGCTATCAAAGTTAAATTATTATTATAAAATCTTGATTTATGTAATTTCTAATTTAATTAGAGAATAATTTATCTTCATTGTAATTTTACTTATTTTATTATTATTATTGTTATTATTATTATTATTATTATTATATTTTCAAATTTTGTAAAATTTATTAATAAATCAATTTTATATGAACAACATTTTATTAAATAAAATTACAATTAAATACAAATAAAAAATATTTAATTATTTTAATAATTAAGTTAGAAAATTTAATTAAATTATGCATATTCAAAAATTAAAAATTTAATTATAATAGAAGTCGCATATAATATGTACGACTTTTGTTATTGAGAGAAACAAAAAAGACTGAAATGCTATATATGATATAAAATTCTTATTTATTTATTTAAAATAATTAAGAGTCGTATATCACACATGACTTTTGTTTATATACAAAAGTTAATATAAGTCATATATATGATATATATATATATATATATGTTTTAAAAAATATATAAAAATTGTATATCTCTGATACAATTTTATTTTATTATTTTTTTAAAAAAATTGATATTCGAATTTCGTAAATGCAACTCATAAAAAATTAAAGGGAGATCGTATATGTTATATATAACTTATATTATTTTATTAATAAATTTACAAGTTAACATTATAAAGTATTATCTTGATAAAAAAAAAAAACTTTATTTTCTCTTGAGTAAGTTGAGTCTTTCTTTTTTGTGCAGTACATTTCTGTCCTATGAAAATACATATTAATAAACAAACCGACAACTTAACATTGTATCAATGTTAAAATGATTTTCAAATGTCATATTTTGGTATCCTTACAACTAAAGAAAGAAAGAGACCTACGATGTAACATTCTCTTTTCACTTTTTGTTAAATTATATTTTGATTAATGTTAAGTGGCATTAGAATGCATTTAGAAGGGAGTATAGAAGATTTTTGTAAAGATTTTGGTGCAGTAGATCTTGTTCAAGCGAGGTAAACCTCGCCTAGGCAAGATTGAGCGTGCAGGAATACATTGTTGCAGGACTATCTCACTCAAGCGAGATAAGATAAATGTTGTCCAACTGTCACCTCGCTCAAGCAAGAGTGATCTCGCTTTAGCGAGTTGAGATTTTTGTCCAGGTGAGATGGGTCGCTCAGGCAAGGACCCATAGGAAAAATAATATGCTCTCTAGACACCATTTCACTCAAGCGAGATGGAACTCGCTCAAACTAGCATATCAGAAAATAGTAGGCGAGACCACTGTCTGTATATCTCGCTTAGGCGAGATGCCTGTCGCTCAAGTGAGATGTCCCTCGCTCAAGCGAGAATGCGCAGGGCTGAGGGGTATTTAAGAGATTTCCTGCATGGAAATCTCATTTGTTTCTGAACTCACGTCCCTTTCTCAAGTTTTCTTTGAACTCTCTCTTCCTTTTATCTTGACTAAAGCCTCAGAAACTCCAATTTACCTTCAAAGTCAAGCTTGGACGTTGAAGCTAAGCGATTCTAAGTAAGTTTCTTTGGATTAAACTTGAGTTTCTTCTATCATTTTTCCTGTTTTTGTTTCTTATGGATATCTCTTAGTATTCAAGAGAACCTCTGTAGCTGACTCTTGATCCTTTTCAATATCTCTCTGTAAGTTTATCTTCGAGGTAAGAAAAGTTCTATTTTATCGTTATCTTACAATATTTATTTTATGCTTATAGAGCAATTTTTATGTGAATATTGTATGAGAATATGTGGTTGAAATATCTGTTATGTAAAGTATGAATGAAAAGATGGTTGTTTAATTTGGACTGGTTGGTTGTTTGGACTGATTGTTTAGGCCAAATGGCTGGTATGTGCTTATATGCATCATATGATGAATACTCGATGTGAAATTATTTGTGAATCTGCTAAAGGAATATTATAAGATTCTATGAAGTACATCTGAATAAAATGATATAAGGAAATTCTATCAATGAATGTACGCGTGGAATGGACTTAGTCTGGAAGTGATTTACTAACCATAATCTTATAAATGAGAAAGAGAATAACTCTGAGAATGACCTAAGAGTCAGATATGGATGGAATCTAGTGTGAATAGTTACAGAGATACACTAGGGTATAAAGTCTGGAGACGATGAGAATCTAAGGGAAACATAGGGTGGTGAGCGACATTTGCGTATGTGTACACACTTTTTCTGAGAGCGAATACGTCACATGGCTCACACTCATATCTTGACTAGACTCCTGACTATGCCTTTGTTAAAGGGCCTGATTATTGTATATGTCACTGGGAGTGCGTATTAGGATGAGAAACCGGATAATAGATAGTGAATTATAAATAATCTTTGTGTGAATATGTTTGTAATGTGAATTTAATGTGAAATTGAATATGTTGCCTTTATACTATAACTTATGATCTTATGATATAATGTTTGAAAAGAATAGAATAGATGTTCATCCTTACTAATAATTTCAGGAAATCAGGATGACAGAGCCTTAAGGAAGGATTAGATTAATAGATAGATTCGTACATTTTAGGTTAAACTATATATTTAATGAATATCAAAGAGTATGTTATTTTAAATTTGCTGTACTTGTAGAAGATGAACCTAAGATTTTTGTTATGATAGAGATGGATTACTCTTGTAGTATTCCATTTGATTTTCCTAGGAATAAAATACACCAGACTTTATGTGTGTATATATATAGAAGTACGGTTAGAACTCCAGCAGCTCTCACTTATCTATTCACCTATCACGACCACGACCATCTTGGAAGACTGACTCGATGGACCTTCGAGCATGTTACTGGTACATAAGTCAGAGTTGGTTCGGGTGATCGTTATCTAGGTTCAGATGATGATCTAGATTCAGAAGATTTGGCCGAGATACAGAATTGGCACGGGTTGATGAATAGGACCAATCTTTAGTGTTGGTGTTGACTTGAGACTACTCTGGGTTGTAATTTTGCATATATGATGTACTTATTTTGGTGATGTAAATATTATTTAAGTCCCATATATTTTGATAAATCTTTTGTAAATTATTATACTCAATTTATGAAATGCATGTACAGTCTCTTAAATTCTGAATTTTGATTATGTTTAATACAACATTTAAAATTTTGATGTACCATTTATACTAATTTGAATGGAAATATTTGTACAAATTACTGTATCATGATGAAGATTTTAGTAATTAGTCATCATAAAGCCCAGTATACACAAACTTCATATTTTACATCAAATTATAAAGTATAAAATATACATTGTACGAAATTGTGAGATAAGGACGTTACATACGACCTTTTTCAGCTAAAGTTTATTCTTTCTTCTTTTTATTCCTGTGATATTCTTCTTTTATATTATTTGTAAAGACTTAATGCTCTTAGCCTTGAGTGTAGAGTTCCAGCTACAAAGCTATGTAAACTTGGGAGACAAACCTAGTATTGAATTGCAACAAAAGTCGGTAAAGGTAATGAAAATTTTTAAGACACGACATTTTCCCTTTCCTAAATTTGTGACAATATAAATATATATTATAAGTTTGGTTTGGCTTGATTTACTTTACTTTTAAATAATAGGGGACAAAAATTTGTTAGCACCCGATTTTTGTTTGTAGTTCTAATTTTCAAGAGACATTACGTGATCTACATAACCCCATTATCTGCATCTGTTTGTTGCACATGGAGGTTATTTTCACTAGTTTATCGAAATGGGCTATATGATGGGTAGAGCCCTATAAATATTTCACACTCTCATGGTTTTAGGTCACCGAATCCGCTCCTCTTCTTAGAACAAAACACACCAACGTGCTTGAGTGAGTGAGGGTTTGGAAACTAGAACTGCAACCACGAATCAACTTTGCAATGGCTGAAGGTTAGTGTTCTCAATCTGTTTCGCTTCCGCATAGCCTTATTATGGTTTTCATTTAGCTTTTCTTCATTTACAAAATTAAACTAAACCTTGTAAGAAATATGATTTTTTTTTAATCTTTTGTTAAATCAGTTTTTATATTTTTAGTAGATTCAGCATTTTAAAATCAATGTAATACATATTTTTTTAACACCTTTACTCATCCTAAAAGTTAATAATAAAATAATCTACAAACTTATTGTATCCAATTAAATATTACTAGTTCGCCAAAGACCATTTGTCTATAGATAGGTAGATAAAAAGTTAGTAAAAATGGCCATATTTACAGACTAATTTTTCTCGTCTGTAACTCCCACTCCAAAATTTCTGCTAATTTTTAAATTATAAATGAAAATTTTCATTTATAATTCTATCTATGATTTTTCGTGACAAATGACGGATTGTAATATAGATGGATTTTTCTAAAAAAAAAAAAATCTGAATATCCATATATAAATTTGTATTATAGACAAATAAAATTAGTCTGTGAAATTATTTGATGATTTGTTGTGTTAGACTGATTTAATACAATAAATATGAATGTTTGTCTAATAGCTAAGGTATATTGAAATTGGTGGATTTATATTACTGATGAAAAGTGATTAAATGTGACATGATTGTGGAATCATGAGATGTGTGATTATAATATTGAGTCATGATAGATTTATGAGTGTGATTATAATACAAATATTATAATACATCATAAGATGTACTTATAATAAATGTATTGTAATACGTTGATTTATATAATTATAACTCACGTATTATGACATGTTGATCTATAAAAAGAATGTGAAAATTAAATGAGAAATGTTGAGAAAGAGAATAATATGAGAAATGTTAAAAATAAGTATAGATAGTCACAAGGATACATTGGCGTGTGAAAGATGAGGGTGATTTTGGAAATAGTGAGATAATTAGGTGGTGGATGCTTTTTTATGATTGTGCATAATTAATAAAAATAAAGAAAAAAGACACAATAGGTCTCACACTCATTTCCTGACTTAAATCCCTTACCATACTTTTGCTAAAAAGGGTAGGTTGACACACATTGTATCCGTGTTCAACAGTTAACCAACAACTATCTATACTATGAAGTCCTCAAGAGATCCTAAGGACAATGATTGTGAAATGATGATGGATGTGAAATAGTATATAAATTGTGTGATTATAATATATGTGTTAAAATATATTGATTAGTGTTGTTATGATATATATATTGTAATACATCGACGGGTGTAATCAAGATATATGTGTTGTGACATATTGATTGATGTAATATTATAAAGTATTATAACATACAGATTAGTTTAAAAATATATGTTATAAATATTTGCAAATGTGATTGATTTGTTGTATATGCTACGTTGTAGTAATGATTTGTATAATCTGAGTGTTATTGTTAACTAAAGTATAATAGATAATATTTTCAATATTATATATATATATATATATATATTATTTTTTTCTGTCGAATAAGAGATTTAGTAGAGCGGTAAATATTCAGCTTTACTAACTATTTTCAGGAAATGGATTTGAAGAAATTAAAGAGGATTAACTTATCTAGGATCATATTCTTGTTGGAATTGTAAGGAAGAGCTACTTTGTTAGTGTTTAGAGTATTTTAAAGACATGTAATATTTTATTGAACTTCTATTCAAACTGACAAAGTTATGTAATTTTTCTAAATAATAATTTTTAAATTTATAATAATTTAATAAGTTTAATTGTAAATATTAATTTGAAGTATATCTGTAATATTGATAATTGGCTATTTCAATTATTGATTATATTTCATTTTATAGAAATTTATCCTGCTACAAAATAACGTCGTTTGTATTTCAAATTTTTATGTATATATCATGAATTAAGTAAATTCTTGAAATGAAAATGTTAGTTTTTACTTTATTTGTAAATTTAACTTTTATAAATGCTTCTTTTAAAAATTTTAAATACTTTCAAGTTTTCGCTAAATTGAATAATAGAATAAAAGATTGATCTCTTCCTTAATTCTTTTAACCATAACTATAAAAAGTATTTAGAATATCTAATTTTATTTATTATAAATTATGTTACAAATTAAGGATGTTACAAAAGTTATTTTCAAATAACGATTATATTATTTCGCTTTGTAAATGACTACTTTAAAAGATGTACAATGACGTAGCCTTTTGAGATTTACTTAATGAATATATAAGTCAAACGTGAGAAAAGTTTTAAATTTCTTGAAGAGTAATGCACTTAAATTATCTACTTACGTGAGTGACAAGGCAGAAGTTGCCTTCTATGAAAGACTTAGGCATGAGATTGATTTCTGAAGCATATTCATTGTTGAACATTTCATAGCAATCTTTACAATTTTAAATGTACAGTATTTGTTGTGGGAGACTCAATCAAATTTATTTAATTCAAGATAATTCACTGCATATTAATTCAATCCTTTAAGACATTAACCCTTAAGTATAAAATCATTTCTTTGCCTACTAAGAAAACTTCTATATCTTGCTTCATTCTCACTTTTTTCCCATCAACAAGAAATTGTTTGTATAATGAAAATTCGAGTGTATTAAATTTTCAATGATTCATAAAACTGTTAAAGATAAATTTTATTAATAATTTATTGACTTGTTTATAATTTCTTCATCATTAAAGGATAATCTTATTTATGATTTTATTTAGTTTTTCTTTATTTCATATATATATATATATATATATATATATATATATATATATAAAGTAGTTACGTCTTTTCTTTTCCTTTTGATGCGCCATTCATTTTGTCCTTCTAAACTCTAGTTGTGAGACTCTACTGCATTTGACTATGAGCGCACAAGTTCGAACATGTAGAATGTTAACCTTCTTAAAGAGTAAAATTGATTGTAGATTACACTCAAGGTATTGCCAAAATTTTGTTTTCAAGACAATGATTTAAAACACAATACAAATGTTTGTTCTATATTTTTCAATAGTTATATACTCATGTATGCATCGATATTTGAATTAAAACCTGAGAAAAAAGTTGACTATTAAATTGCATAGGATAGCACTTAACGGTTGAGAAATAAACTCTTAATAGATATATTGCTCTGTTATTTTGATAGTTCTAAATAGCTGCATTCAGTGTATCTAGTTATGTGAGTTTGAAGGTATAGTAGCTTTTTATGAAATACTTAAGCAATATTCTTTCAAAACACTCATGGCACTCATGAGCATCTCAAGGTGTATATAAAAGCCTCAAACATTTATGAATTATTTTTGTCATATTTAGAATTTATTATTAAAATAATTAAATAGTATTTTTATTTTATTGTAAATTTTTAATTCATAACATCTGAAAAATAAATAAATTTTTGTTTTCATAAAATAATAATTAAAAATTGATTGAGTTTAAATTTTATAAATGTAAAATAACTAAATATTTGAGTAAAATGATCATGCTTTTCTTTGGGAAGAAAAAATATTATCAAATTTAAGAATTTAGTTTTCAAACTATGTGTTATGAAATTTATAAAAAAAATGAAGTGTTAACTATTAATGTAAAATTTTTACATTGTTAAATATAACTCTTAAAATAAAATTAAGTAAGAATTTATTATCTCTGAATATTGCTGTTTTTGAAATTAATTCTCATAAAAAAAATTTCACCGTCACAGTTAGCTTAACTTAAAATACCAGGAATATTCCAGATGCTCGAGAAGTCAGGTCAGAACACAAACCACCAATAGTGTGTTTTTATTCGTAAATGCTACTTTAAATATTTATTATTCTCTGTCTACATTATCTGAAGCGTTGGACTCAGATGTCTCACACATTTTTATAAACAAGTTTTCCCGTGTTAAAGTTCAGTGGAGAACTTCATATAATAAATTTAATGCTGAGGATGACTTAGTTATGTGTGAATGCTTCTTCCTCTAATTAATTAGTCTAATTAATAATAAATATTTTTAGTGTACAAATGTGGTAGCACCTAGGGCTTTATTATATATGTGTATTATTAGATTAGAGATAAGATCTTAAACGAATAAATAATGGAAGATTAGATGAAAGCATTGAATTAATAAATAATGGGTTGACTGAATCAACAAATAATAAGGTTTTTGCTTCCTCCGTTTCCAATCTCAAAATCTACACATTGCAGCTTTATTTTCGACACTGTCTCTCTCGATCATTTCAAGGATGGCTGAACCAATTCCATTCGCTGTTACTTCAAATCTCATTCACAGGTTCGTTTCCTTATCCTTTCTTCAACCTTTAATTTAACTCTATTTAGCGTAACTTTCCATTGCTCTTCCAAGCCTTCATGTGTTTGTTTCCTCATATTATTTTGAAATTTCTACCTTTTATCTTTTTGTTACAATTTTATCTTTTTAATTAAAGTCATAACAATTAATATCATTATATCTCTATTAAATATCAATGAGATGACATTTTTAATTTACTAACCTATTATTTTATTTTAAATTTCTCTAAATTCTCAAATCCTATTATTGTTAGGTGATAAAATATAATTACCAAGTTTAACACCCTACATAATTGATTGTCTAATTGAAATACTATGGGTATGTTGAATATAATATGCAAGCAGACTTTTATAATGAGACTAAATATTATTGGTAAAATACTAAAAATTACTCAAGAAAAATTAAATAATATCATGTATATGAAATAACAGCATTAGACAACATTTTAAATGCGTTATATTAATATCCAATAATAAATTTTTATATATATTTTATCTGTGTGAATTTTAAGAATATCTTTAAAAAAAATTTCAAATGACAGTACGCCTAAATTTAGTTCATTTTTTTTATTGTGCCAAGTGATTTTTATTATGTTAATTATTTATTTTTAATTTATTAAATTAAAATTTGAAAGTTTATAATTTTATTTTATTTTTTATTTACCTAACATAATAAATATTTATTATTAATAATTAAATTAAATTTTTTAAAATTTATAAATGTGTTAAATTTTAAAATTGTTGTATAATTATTTAATAAAAAATATTTTAATCTAATAATACCGTACAAATAACCGAAAAATCATTAATAATACTATAGTGTGTCGGCAAGTATTTAAATCAGTAATAGAAAAATTTGAATACGATACCTATTAATATTTAGTAGCCTGAGTTAATATAACATTTAAATTCAGCACCATATATTTAGTTGAATCACTCAATTCAGATGATTTTTAAGTACTAACAAACCAAATAGGCTAGAATGATACTAATAAAGTGGGTTAACACTACCAATTTTTAATGAACATATCTATTAGTTGATAAGTAGAAAATATATAAATAATAGTAATGATGCCACTATCCAATTTTCCTTTAATAAAATATCAATCAATATTTATGTATTTTATCTTATCTTGTTAGATAATATTATGAGCTATGTTGATGGCAAACTTGTTATCACACAAATAGTTGTATAGAACTAATGAATTTTAATTTAGAGTCATTAAGAATGATTTTTATCTATAAAAGTTCACATACTTCAGCTTCAACACTTAATTTGGTTATAATACTTTATTTCTTACTCCTCCACTACTAGATTTTCTCCTAAAAACATACAATATTTTGAAATGAATCTTCTATCTACAATGAAACCTGCATAGTCATTGTTTGTATATACCTCCAAGGCAAGAAACTGTCCCCCTTTTAAAGAGAATGTCTCATTCAAGACTTCTTTTTAGATACTAGAAAATCTTGTTTACTGCTTGTCAATGTTTTCACATTCATCATGCATAAGTTGGCTAGTAATACTAACAATATATGCAATGTCAGGTTTAGTATGAGATAGGTAGATTAACTTATCCACTAATATTTGGTATTGAGCTTTATCTACATTATGACTTTTTTCTTCTTTACCTATTCGACAATTTTGTTCTATGGGTATTATAGTAGCTTTAAATCCCAATTTTTCAATCTCCTTAAAAAGATCTAGAACATATTTTATCCAAGAGATAAAAAATTTTATTTCAAAGTAGCCACCTCAATTCTGAGGAAGTACTTTAGTCTTGTTGGATCATTCATCACAAAACAAGCAGCTAGTTTCTCCTTTGAGTTCTATCTTATGTAACGCCCTTACCCTTTTTAATATTTTCCTTTGTTATATATATAAATTTTGATAAAACTTAATTAAAATAGATAAATGATATGACTAATTTAAAAAAGTTTACATTTATATAAATTTGAAACTAATAGAAGTTAACAAAATTTTAAAACTTCATACATATGTCTTATTTATTTAGAGATGAAACTTGATTTTCACAATATAAACTTTCTTTTTATTAAAGTAAGGACTGAAATTGCATTTTAAATAATTAATTACATTATGATATATATATATATATATATAAGTTTAAATTATAAACAAAACTACTTTTCAGCAAACAAAACTACGTTAAGTTTGTTGAGATTTTTGAAAAATTAAAAAAATGATAAATTTATTAAAAAAATTATTTTAGTAAGAAAAATTTAAAATAATATTTAGTATGATTTCCTTAACTTTGCTTATATTCTAAGGACACCATAGCGCAAGCAAATATCTCAAACCAAGCATAAGGAGATTCCTTAAGCTTATATAAACTTTGTTTCCACTATTAATGATATCAAATCTTAAGAGAATATCCATATTTACTTTCTCTTGAGTCTCATTTTTTACATCAAACATATGTAAGATCCAAATATGTTGCTAATGAAAATGATAATTTTTATATTATTCATTTTTGTCATTCGTGCAAATGTCTGCTTGTAGTAAAATTCATTGGTCTGAGTGTATCTTTTTGCAACTAATCTAGTATTGTACCAACCAAGAGTATCATCTAATCGATATTTAATTGTGTAAATCCAGTTGTAATCCACCATTTTCTTGTTCAAGTCATTCTACAATCTCCCAAATAATATTCATTTCTAATGCATTTATCTTTTTATTCATGACTCGAACTCAATTTTCATCCTCTAAGGTTTCTTGTACTAACTTAGGGGTATTTAAAGAATTAATAACAAAGAGAAAACTCTAATGTTGTAAAAATATAAGTTTAATAGATATAAACTGAGAAATGTAATACTTGACACAAGAATGTTTTTCTTTTTGCAAACCAAATTGTTTAAAGGAATGTTTAATAACTCAGGATTAATGGCACTAAAACTTACCTTTAGTTCGATTGATTGAAGTTGTCATTGATTCAAGTCAAGTTTTCTTCTCCTTAAGATAGGTGTACTTGCTTTCATTTGCAACGAGTCACTTTCCTTTTGACTAAGTCAGGGAAGGAGAGTAAATTCGTGCAAATGATAAGGGTTAAGAAGAAGAATAAACAAAGATTCATATGGACTACTAGATTCAACCTCGTGATGACTCTTCCCTTGAAGTTGGGTATGTGAGTAAAATGACTCTATCTTATTAGAAGTGACATCTATATAAATGTAGAGTGAACAACTCAAAGGATGATAACATTTACAACTTTTTTTATTTAGAGTATACCCTATGCAAATACATTTAACAATATAAGGATTCAAATTACTACGATGTTGACTTTGAACATGAAATAAAAGTAATACCACCAAAGAAATAAATCTCAAGATGTGACAACCTGTTTATTAAGTAAGCCGTTATTAAAATTGCTTCTACTCAATATGATTTTGACATTGTCATATGAAATAACAAAGTTTTGGTAACTTCCAAGAGATGTCAATTTTTTTTACAACTCTATTTTGTTTTGTTGAAGAGTATCTACACATGTCAACTCATGAAAAACACCTTTTTTCTTGTAGAAATTGAAACCAATTTTAATTTACATATACTCATCCATTATCTACTTATAAACATTTAAGTGCTTGATCAAATTGAGTTTAAATTAATTTATAAAAATTCACAAATACTTGAGTCATTTCTATTTTATCCTTTACAAAAGGATTCATGTAACAAGTGTGTAATCATCAACAATGGATACAAACCATTAAGCACCATAAAACTTAGCAACAGGAGTAGGTTCTTATACATCAAAATAGATAAGATCAAAAAGTGTATTACTTTTTTATATAACTATTTGGAAAAGTAACATGATAGTGTTTAACAAACTAACAATCATCATATTAAAAAGACTCAACCGATTCTTTATAAAATAAAGAAAGAAACATACTTTTATGCAACTTAAAAGGTAGATGACTTAAAAACTTAAGTTGAAGCCAAATTTGAGAAGAATCATACTCTAGAAGACTAGTTACAAAATTTGAGGCTTGTTTGATTTAATTTTTACTTTTAATTTTTCAAAATTATATTTTAAAAAGTTTATAAAAATAAATTTAGGAAAAATAAAATTTGTTTGATAATTTAGTTTTTAAAACTATTTTTAGTTAAACTTGTGTTAGTTTTAGAAAGAGAAATAGAAAAATTAAAACAAAAAACACCTAAATAGTAATTTTGTTTTTCAATTTAAAAAACTAAAAATAAAAAATTATATTTAGAAATAGTTTTAAAATTTACATTATCAAACAATTTTTTCTATTTTTTTATTTTTTAAAACAAAAAACTATATTTAAAAAGAGAAAATAAACAAGCACATAGTCTCCCTCCAAAATTGTTTTAGACTTCAATTTTCATTGACAGAAAGTAATATAAACATCATTGTTCCTTAAGAACTCCAATCGTCCTTCCGAAGACAAGATATTAAAAAATATAATGAGATGAAAAAAGTTTTATTGCATAATTTAGATCACAGGTGAGTTTATGAATGGAGATAAGATTAGTTTTAATAGCTGAGGAACATAAATAACAGATTTTTAATGAAAGAGGTAGTGAGTTGAATATTACCATAAAGAAGAATGGTTTTGTAAACCATTAGCAACAATAATGTGATGTGTACCACATAAAGCAAAATAAGAAGTAAAAGAAGATATATTAAGAGTCATGTGATCAAAAGTACCATTCAATTATACAAATATCCCCGAAGTATGTGTATGTAAGGTATTAAAAGGACATAAACCAGAATTATTATCAATCATGGCAAGAGAGACACATAGGTCATCTATGCTGAAAAACACATATTTAAAAGAGAACTTATAAAGGTTGAAGAAAAAATCACTTAAAATGCTAATGTTTGAGTAATCAAAGGTCTGGACAAACAAAATGACATTTTCAGCAAGACAAACAACGGTTAGGAAGACAACATGTAGCTTTCACGTGTTGACAAGAGCATCTACGGCGTTTTGGGTTTGACCGATCTTGGTTGTACACTTTGGATGATGTGGTGTCTGAAGTTGATTGGTTAGCAATAATAGTAATAGTAATGGCAGTTATGGTGGTAATTGAGACAAAGAAGAAGAAAAAAATGTCTGAAGTACAATCAATGTGTAGACGTATGCTCGAATAAAGACAACTACTAAAGTTTGGGTGCTAGGCAGCTAGGGTTTGAGTGTGTGAATGCAAAGATCTTGGATCAAAGGCTCTTATACTAACTTGAAAATTTAAACTGTACTAATTATTTTTTATTTTCAAATATAATTTTTATATATAAATATTAAAAATATCAAATGAGATTACAATGCAATCATAAAAAATATAAAAACAAAGATAAATTATATTAACCAAAGTAATAGATATTAGAATTTAGATAAATTACAGATATAATAGTGTTTACATATATTTAAAAATTAAAAATTAAAAATTAAAAATAAATTAAATAAAAAAATATTTTTAGCAGTTATAGAATATTAGACAAAGTATTAAAAAATATATTATGTTTATATTTTACAATAATTAATCATTAATTTTATATTTATTTATAATTAATCAATTTTATATTCATTATTATGAGTTTATATTTAATTCATTAAAATAATAGTTATAACTATTTTTATGTCAAGAAAATTGTTCTTTAATTAAGTTTATTTTATTTATTCTTGTATAATTTCCATTTTCTATGATTTATAAAATAATGGTTTGTCTTTTTGTATGATTCCTTTAAAAATTTAAAAAAAATAAAATCATATTAAAATAAAATAATAGTGTAGACATTTTAGGAACATCATAAAAAGATTAACAAATTATTATTTATAAAAATCATGTAATAGTTAAATATGACAATGTAAGAGAGAAGTTAGAGATTATAATATTGAAGATTTATTTTTCTTATCATTAAAAAATTGTTAATAATACTACACTTATTTTAATATTAATGAAAGTAGATATTATTATTCTATAATCAAGAGAACTTATTTTTCATTATATTTCTATTTTTTGTAACAGTAATTTATTGTAACTTGTGAATTTAATATTCTTATTGTGGTTTTAATATTTTTAATTATTACAGATGTTGCTAATATTTTGTAATTTTATCGTTCGTTTTATAGCTATATAATATTATTTTATTACTTTCATAATTTTATACTATAAAAAATATTCTGTTTTGATTTTATATTTTTATAAATATAGATAATATACTATTGTGATTAAAATATTATAATATTGTTTAAAACAGGAGAACGAAATATTTGACCACATTTTTAAATTTTATGATTTTTTTTATTTCGAAAATAATATATTTTTTAAATAAAATTATTTTATTGATATAAAATATTATTTGTGAATATTTCTTCTATTATAATTTATATTTATAGTTTTTTTATGTAATTGGCTTTGTGGGGTTTCTATTAAAATTATAGAAATTGAAATATTTATTTAAAGCTGAAAAAAAGTAAAAATTTGTTTCATAATTAATGTGTAAAAATATTTAATGTATGTTTATTTTCCAATGATTAAGGCATTGAAATCTTATAAAATAAAAGATATTGTAGCGGTCATCTGTAAATTCTTAAAAGATATCATTTTGAAGAATGACTAAGTTCATAGACTACTTGATCATTATCAAAATTATGTTATGCAATTAAATATTAAAAAATCCCTTCTATTAACACTAAAGTTGTTTGAAACAATTTGTTTTTTTACAATTGAATTTTTAACAAATATTATCTTAAGAGATTTTGAGTACAAATATTTCTTAAAATCAATAATTAAAATATGTATTTAATTTTAAATATAAATAACAACTTGAAGGTAAAAAGTTCTTTTAGATATAAATAATCATATGCTATAAAAAAATTTAACAATAATGTTATTTGATCAGTTTTTTTTAAAAGAAAAACAAAAAGAAAGTATGAGGTGGTAGCTTGGATGATTTTATATATTGAAAAGTGTTAACGAATATACTCTCCTCCTTGCTTTTTATCCGTAACCATTTTGAAAAAAAAAATTATTCATTTTTAATGACTCATTAAATGTTTAAATGTTAACATTTATTATTATTTTTATTACACTCTTACTATTTACATACTATATATACTTTTCAACATGCTCTTGATTATTTACTAATATATATATATATATATATATATATATATATATATATATATATTTTGTAAGTTAACGAGAGAAGGGAATGATAAGGTGTGCGATGTGACGGAGGAAGATGGTAAAATATTTATTATATCATTTTAAGGATCACTGAGTCACTTCCGATCCATTTGGTGTAACTTGTCATCTCATTCACAGGTTGGCCTCTGCAGAATTTATTGAATTTGGAGAAGAGTATGATGTGAAGGAAGATTTGGAAGAGCTTAAGAAGACAATTGAATCTATCAATGATGTGCTCCTTGATGCTGACCACAAACAAGATCAAGTTCGCGTCCGTAATTGGATAATGCACTTCAAGGAAGTAATTCATTGCGCAGATGACTTGTTGGATGACCTTGCTATCGAATTTATGCGACGCAAATTGGATGTAGGACATGGAAAACAAGTAAGCAAGGTACTTTATCCCTTTTCATCTTCAAATCGAATTGATTTTCCCATTCAAATGGCTGAAGAAATTAAAAGAACACAAGAAAGTCTTGATGCTGTGGTAAGAGGCATGTATAATTTGAATCTATGCCCAAGATCTATAGTGGTCAAGCAAGCTGATATTGGATGGAGGGAAACATGTTCATTTGTGTTAGAATCTGATATCATTGGAAGAGATGACAGTAAAAAGGAGATTATTAGTCTGTTGAGACAACCTCATGAAAACCAAAAAGCTTCCGTGATTGCCATCGTTGGCCTCGGTGGCTTGGGGAAGACAACTCTTGCTCAATTGGTGTATAATGACTTGGAAGTGTAGACTTTATTTGAAATGCAAATGTGGGTGTGTGTCTCTGATAACTTTGATGTGAAAACTATTCTGAAGAAAATATTAGAATCAATTACGGGCGACCAAGTTGAAGTATCATTAGGCAACTTGCAAAGAAAACTTCATGAAAAAATAAGTGGTAAGAAATATTTGTTGGTACTGGATGACATTTGGAATGAGAGACATGACAAATGGGTTGAATTGAGAAAGTACTTGATGTGTGGCGCTCAAGACAGTAAGATTTTAGTTACAACTCGAAGTAAAAATGTAGCAAAGACAATGACTGCCAGCATTTCCTATCCCTTAAAAGGTTTGACTGATGAAGCATCTTGGCGTTTATTGAAGAACATTGCATTTGAGGATGATTCCAAAGGAGTGAATCAATATCTAGAATCAATGGGGAAAGAAATAGCCAAAAAATGTAAAGGGGTTCCACTGGCAGTTAAAACCTTGGGAGGCTTGTTACGAGGACAAAACGAAGAAAGTGATTGGGAGAATGTTTTACATGGTGACTTCTGGAAATTATGTGAAGAGCAAGATAGTATCATGCCAATTCTAAAACTCAGTTACGGCAACTTGTCGCCGGAAATGAGACAGTGTTTTGCTTATTGCTCTTTGTATCCCAAGGATTCAAGAATTTCAAAGAATGTGTTGATTCAGTTATGGATGGCACAGGGTTACCTTAAATGTTCAGTCGAAAAACAGCACATGGAGGATGTCGGTATTCAATTTGTAAAGATGTTTTTGATGAACTCATTTTTTCAAGATGCAGAAAGTGACGAATACGGTGAGATCATTAGTTTCAAAATCCATGATTTAATGCATGATCTTGCAATGCTTGTTGCTGGCAATGATTATTGTTACTTGAATAGTAAGGCAAAAAAAGTTCAAGGTAGACCCATGCACGTGTCATTGGAATCTGACGAGACCATTCATTTGTTGAAATCATTAGATCAGAGCAGGCTGCGAACTTTGATTCTGCCGTATTACTTCGAAGAGGAGGGATATTTGTCCGTTATTGCAAAGTTCAAATACTTACGTGTCTTGAGGATGCATCATCTCTCTGATTCCACTGAACATTTGAAGCATTCAAGATACCTTGATTTAACGCAACAAACAAGTCTTCCCAAATCCATGAGCAATCTTGTTTTCCTACAAACATTAAAATTGAAGAAGTGCGATGAAGAATCATTTTCAGAAGTAGTCACAAAACTAGTCAATTTGAGGTGCCTTGATATTGCTGATTATGACTCCATGATGAGTGGGATGGCAGTTGGGTTGGGAAAATTATGCTCTTCGCAATTCTTATCGACCTTTGTTGTGGGAGACCGTCAAGAGTTAAAATATGCCACGTTAAATGAACTGAAGGACTTAAACCTAATAAGAGGCAAATTAAAAATTCAGTGCCTCAATCGTGTCAGAGAAGTGGCTCTGGAATCTCAGGACGTAAATTTAAAAGAAAAAATTTTCCTTCGATCCTTGATTCTAGATTGGTCGTATCCAGACATATGTAACAGTGACAGCTTACAGTTGTTGGAAAACCTTCAGCCCCACCGTAATCTTAAACTATTGAAGGTGAATAATTATCCAGGCGTGCTTTTCCCAAATTGGCTTTCTCTTCTCACAAATGTTGTTCACATCCGTCTCTATAAGCTTCTTAATTGTGGCTGTCTCCCTCCGTTGGAACGTCTCCCGTCCCTGGAGTCACTTGTGATACAGTATCCCTATGAATTGGAATACATATATCTCTACGAAGATGGTTTTGCAGTAACTTTCTTCCCCTCTTTGGAGAGACTCTCATTATTTGGTTGTCCCAAGCTCAGGGGATGGCGGAGGCGGGGAGATGATATCAAAGATTCTTATAATCTCTCCTCGTCTCTTTCATTTCCTCGTCTTTCTCGTCTAAATGTCACTGACTGTCCACAGTTGACTTGGATGCCTACTTTTCCGAACGTTGAGTATTTAGAATGGTTTCGTAGCGGTGTGGAGCCATTAACAGCAACACTAAACTCAACATGTTCAGCCGACTCATCTTTCTCCGCTGCTCCTCTTTCCATGCTAAAAAAATTGACGATGTCTGATCCTATGAATTTACCTAATGGTTGGATGCAAAATCTGACTTCTCTCCAGTGTCTTCAAATTCAATGGTGTGACAACGAAACACTCGATGAATTTGAAACTGGGTTTAAGGACGACACCAACTGCCTTCCTTCTCTGCGACAAATCAGCATAATTAGGTGTGAAAGGCTAGCGGCTTTGCCAGATTGGATTTGCATCCTCTCATCGCTTCAGCACATCGAGATCTCACTCTGCCCAAAATTGGCATCCCTCTCCGAAGGAATGAGTGGTCTTACCAACTTAAAGATCTTTGAGGTTGATAATTGTTCCCTCTTAAGTAAAGAGTGTCGAATAGAGACAAGTGCTGTTAGTGGCCAAATCTCACACATTCCACAAATAATCCTTCGTGATTACTGATAATAAAGGTGCTGATCTGATGCGTATTTATTTAGTGTAAACGTAGTGTATTGTATTTGCTTTGCTGATAAAATACTTTTGACTAATTTTTTTTT
Source organism: Abrus pulchellus subsp. cantoniensis (assembly GCA_024086825.1). NCBI lineage: Eukaryota > Viridiplantae > Streptophyta > Magnoliopsida > Fabales > Fabaceae > Abrus > Abrus pulchellus. Next base: position 24,131,898 of record CM044056.1, read on the forward strand.
TTGCTTTGCACTTATATTATTACAAAAATATAATTTTTAAATTAAAATTTAAATATTTAATTATTAATAATAAATATTTTATTATATTAATAAGATTAAATTAAAGAAAGATAATTATAAAATTTGTATTATAATTTATTTATTTATGGCATAAGATAATAAATTTCATTATTTTATCAATTAATATTTTGTCTACATGCTCAAGTTTTATTTATCATGCTTTTCAATGTACAATTTTAAATATGTTTGCTAAAAGAATGCATAATAATAATTTTTTTCTCTTTTATTGCTTTTGTTAAAGTTGTCAGAAATGCTTTAATGATTCAGTTGGTTGGAGATTAAACAAGTAAAGATATTTAAACTGATGAAGCAACTTCGTTAAATCCTACTGTGTGAGTGCATCTATTGAAGTTTATTTTGACATTATTTTGCCCATCATAACGGGGATAACATCTTTCCAAAAGAAGCTCATAAGAACCCAATTTCGTCCTTAAAATTGACTTGGTGCTTGCTCAATGCAGGTTGGATTATGTTTGCCCTAGGCTCATACTTTTAGAATACTATTGATTTCATAGTTTTCTTAGATAATAGATAAAAAAATTTTATGTAAGGGTAGTATTTAATTTCTTTTGCATAGTAGTAATATATTTGTTTAATTGGTAATTGTTTTAATTCATGTTTAATATGTATGCACAATGCTATCTAACATGCACTTAGCTATTTAGGGAGCTTTGATGTTCGTAGTCTTCCGATTTATCATGGTGTATTTTATATTAAATTTGATCTTTGTAATTCTCCAATACAAAAAGTCCATTACTATTCTTTACATTTTTTTAATATTTGAGCATTAAATTCTTTCTAAACTTCCTTTTTACCTTTCGCAATTTTGAATCAGTCCTACGTTGATATGAGAATAGATTTTGTCATGACTCCTTTTTGTAAAGGATGCATGACATACTAATGCAACTTTTCCTTATGAAAAAGTTCTTGTAATTTGGAAAATCCAAGACATATCTCACAATTATTGGTAGAGTAAAACTTCTAGTTTCAGTACTAAAACAGAACCTCAAGGCATCATCACAAGAGCTAAAAAAGGATCTTTCGTGTATAATCTTGCATAATCTCAAATGTTATCAGTTCTTGTACTTAGACCAAATGATACAATGCAAGCAAAAGTTCCTAGATTCATGGAGATATAGAACAACGTATAAGTTATCATGTTTGCATATCCACCATTTGAGTCTCTAACAATTATTTCAATAATTACATATCTGATTTGACCTATGGACGAATACACAAGCATACGTTTCATGCTTGTTTGGGTAATAGCAATAAGATTCGCCAATATTATGCTAAGAATAGCTAGGATTTCCAGAAGAAGATGCCATTTGTTTGATGAGAAATAAAAAGGAATATTGAAAATTCGAGTGGCTGAAGCTGAAGCAGCTACTTTCGAAGCAACAGAAAGAAAAACAACGACTGGAGTGGGAGAGTTAGAGTCGAAAAAAGGATTCCTCACTTCTTTCTCGCATTCAAAACCATGCATGAGACTTTTATCTCGCACAGCTCCTAAGTGATAAAAGAAACAAGATGAGTTCTTCTTTCTTTTTTGATTACCTTCCTTGCATATGTATAAGACCAAATCTTTTCAATTTTGAATTTTCAAAAGGATTAATATACATAATATTCTATAATGTTATTTACATAAGAATTGCTCGATCTAGAGCTAAAATACATATTATAAACAAAATTACATGTCTTCAAAAATTTTGACTGAGTAGCCTAAACTATAACTCTTCCAAAAGGCATGTTAAACTCCAAATATCCCTTAGCGAGATGGTCCAGCATGGAGAGTAGATGCATCACCTGCACTTATTCACAACTAGGATAAGATTTACTCATGGCCTTACAACAACCAAGAGAACCATAGGGGTTATCTAAAGTAAGCTCCCCTTACCTGGAATGGGTTTTCCTTAGATTTAGGTCCACGAGAGTTCTAGAGAAGGAAACAATGCTCGAAGGCTCAGATCTCTACACTATTAGAAAATAGAAACTCTTAAGAAGAGAAACCAGAAGGGAAAGGAGGGATGAAATAAGGGAACCAAACCCTAAAACTCACCTAGATTCTTACTTGGTAGAGATTCTCACTCAGATTTGGAAGAAGTTCAGTTTAGGCAGGGTTCACTTTGAGTGAAAAGAGTGAGAGAATGGAGGGGAAGTGAGAATGAATAATGACTTGGTGAGTTACAGTGATAGAACTCCAAAATGCCTTGTTCTGCACGACCCATTCTTGCTCTAACGAGAGATATCTTGCTGCAGCGAATTGTCCTGCAACCCAACATCAACCAAAATCTCCCAACTCACACAATATGCATTAAACTTTTACTCAACAACCATACAACTTATACACACATAATTTCAAGCCATTTCATACCACAACCATCATACGACATTACACCTAAAACATAGGGACACGGTAATTAAATGAATACATCATTAATTCTAAAAGAAAAATAGGTATACACTTAACACAAGCTTGACAATTCTCCCCCCAAAAATTCATTCACCTGGGAAAAGATAGGGGCATTGCTCTCTCATCTGATCCTCCAACTCCCATATGGCATCACTAATAGCTGGATCCCAAACGACTTTCACTAGTTGGATGGATTTGCCTCTAAGCTCCTTTACTCTAGTGTCCTCCTTTACTGGTCTCCTACGATATAGTATCTGATACGGCCTAATGAACTTAGAAGTCAGCTTCTTTGCTTTCAAAGCTCATCTTACACTTGTAGTTTGTGATACACTAAAAACTATGTGATCATGCACCTCAAACTCTATCGTCGATCAACATATGATTTCTGATGACTCTAAGTCGCTCTCAGTCTCTTTCGGATCAACTCAACTTGTTCTATAGTTTTCTGAAGCATCTCAGGTCCAATCATCATACGAACTCCATCTTGGAACCAACAGATAGGTGTCTGACATATCCTACCATACAACGCCTCAAAAGGCGTCATGCTGATGCTTAAATGGTAGCTATTATTATAGGTATATTCTACCAGAGGAAGCATATCCTCCCAATCGCTCTTCTGATCAATAACACAAGCTCGCAACAAACCCTCCAAAGTTTGAATGGTTCGCTTCGATTGGTCATTAGTCTGTGGGTAGTACGCTAAACTTAGCCTCAACTGAGTACCTAAAGCCTCTTAAAAGCTTTGCCAGGTGAAGCGAGGATCTCTGTCAGAGATTATACTGAAAGGTACTCCATGTAACTTAACAATCTCTCTGATATACAACTTATTAAGTCATTCCATGGCATTGTTCTTATTAACTGGCAGCAAGTGAGCACACTTAGTCAGCCTATCAACTATGACCCAGACAACATAATTTCTAACAGTTCTCGGCAAATGGGACACGAAGTCCATTGTCACACTTTCCTATTTTCACTCAGGAATTTCCATGGCTTGTAGTTCTCTAGGTGGACAACAGCTTTCTACTTTTTCCTTTTGACAAGTGAAACAGGCCTTGACAAATCTAGCTATTTCACCTCTTATGCCCGGCCACCAAAACATTTGTTTCAGATCTTGATACATTTTTGTCACTCCAGAATGGAGATTTAGGCTGCTCTCATGACCTTCTTCTAGAATCTTACTACTTAACTCAGCACCCCTCGGAATATAGACCCGGTCATGATCGATGGATACCATCAGTGCCTCGATTGAAGCCCATAGTGCAATATGTGCCCAAAGAAATACAATCCAGTACAATCTAGGATCCCACAACTATTTATCTTTAATCTCTTGTAGAAATTCACTGGTCACCATAATCTTGCCATAACTGATCTTTCTAGGCATTAAGTCCATATGCAAGTGTAGGTCACGAAATTGCTCCATTAAAAGAAACTCACTAACTCCTACGGAGAAGGCCTGAACTACATGTCTGCTAAGGGCATTTGCTACTACATTAGTCTTACTTAGATGGTACTGAAGTTGGAACTCATAATCTTTAAGAAATTTCATCCTTCACCTTTGTCTCATGTTCAATTCTCGTTGATCAATTAAGTACTTTAAGCTTTTGTGATCATTGAATACATCAAACTATGTTCCGTAAAGGTAGTGTCACCAAATCTTCAGAGCAAAGATCAGTAACTAACTCAAGGTCATGTGTGGGGTAATTCCACTTATGGGTTCTTAAATGGCACAACGCATACGCCACCCATTTTCTTGTTTTGCATCAATATGCATCCTAAACCTTGATGCGATGCATCACAGTACACCTCAAAAGGTCGGCCGATATCAAGAAGAATCAATACTAGAGAGGATGTCAACCTCTGCTTCAGCTCATTAATGCTTCGTTCATAGTCCTCTGTCCATATAAAGGGTTGATCATAGTGAGTTAATTGTGTTAAAGGGGAAGCCACCTAGCAAACCCCTCTATAAACTTTCGGTAGTAACTCGCCAAGCCCACAAAACTGCTAATCTCAGTTACTATCTTCAGCCTTTTCCATTGCAACACTGACTATACTTTTGAAGGGTGAATTGCAATCCCTTCAGGCGAGATCACATGATAAAGCAACTTTACTTCCTCAAGCCAAAATTCACACTTGGACAATTTGGCATACAATTGTTTCTCTCTCAAAACTCTCAGAACAATCCTCAAATGTTCAGTATGCTCCTCCTTTGAACTGAAATAGATAAGAATGTCACCGATGAACATCACCATGAACCCAGAAAAGGCCTAAAGATCCAGTTCATGTAGTCTATAAATATCGGTGAGGCATTGGTAACTTCAAAAGGCATTACTATATACTCATAGTGCCCATACTGAATTAGAAAGCCATTTTTGAAATGTCATCGTCCTTAACCCAAATTTGATGATACTCATACTTCAGTTCAATCTTGGAGAACACCTTAGCACATCTCAGCTAGTCCATCAAGTCGTTAATCCGTGGTAATGGGTATTGATTTTTAATGGTCAACTTATTCAGCTGACGGTAATCCACACAAAGTCTAGAACTTCTGTCTTTCTTTTTCACTAGAAGAACTAGTGCTCCTTGAGGCGACACACTCGGCCTAATCATCTTTTTCTGTATTAGATCCCCAATCTGATCTTTCAGCTCTATCAATTCTTTTGACACTATTCGATAAGGTGCTACTGATACTGGTTCAGCTCCAAGAATTAAGTCTATACCAAATTCTACCTCCCTAGGTGGGGGTATTCCAGGGACATCATCTAGAAATATTTCAAGAAATTCCCGCACTATTGGTATCGACAGAAGCTCCTGCTTTACACTCATAATGGCCAAAAGAATGAAGCATGAAGCTCCCTCACTAATAGGTACCTCCACTTAGCGCGTAGGAATCATTTCTGTCAAGCCTTGCTGTTCGGGAAAAATCAAACGTCCCTATGCACAGTCAATCAGAATGTGATTGGCAGTTAGCCAATCTATGCATAGGATTATATCGAAGTCTGACATAGGGATAATAATAAGATTAACCCTATACTTTCGTCCCTTAACTACTAAGCAACACAAACTAGTGAGGTTGTTACCGAATTCAAAGTAGTGTCATCACCACTAAATCACACCTTAAGTCACTCACAGGCAATCCTAGATTTTTCACACAGACGTCCACAATGAAAGAGTGTGTGGCTCCAGAATTGAAAAGCACAGAAAGGGATATACCTGCCACTACTCTTGTTCCCTGAACAAGATCTGTAGCTTGAGCAGCCTCTTTCCTAAAAGTAGTAAATACACGAGTCTCAGCTCTAGGCCCAGCCATATGTAGGGCCCTAACTGCTCTGGGTTTCACGACATGCAAAACACTAGCCGTGGACGACGCTGCTCCACTCCATGAAGTAGGCAATCCTTAGCAAGATGTCCCTGTTGTTGGCATTAAAAATAGACCCTAGTGTCAACCTGCTAGCATTGGTTCAGATAGTGTGGTCCTCCATACCTGAAGCATCAAACTGTCAGCTGGAGCTCTAAAAGATAGTACACTTGCTCCCCTAAGATGGAGAGTAGAGGTGGCTGTCCTCACTGGTCTAGGAGATGATTATGTCACTCCCCTAAACTGGGAAGGTCGAGATTGCTAACTAGCTTGTTTGCTAGACTAAGTTACCCTATCCCTCCAGCATCCTCTAAATTGAGGTTCTCTATAATAATAGCTTGATCCACCAGGTCAGCAAACTTAGTGATTTGAAGCGGGATCAAGGTCCTTTTGATATCAGTCCTCAACCTATCTGAAAACCTCTGACATCTCTACTCTTCAGAGGTTGGGTACGAATAGAATTGATAGAGGCATTCAAATTGGATAGCATACTCGTAAACAGACAAGTTTCCTTGTACCAAACTTATAAATTCTCTCTCTCTTGCCGCACAAACATGGAGAGAAAAGAACTTTCCCATAAAACTATTCTTAAATACTGTCCATATAATAGCTTCTCCCCAAGTCTCCAACATAGTACGGGCTCCATGTTACCACATCTCAGCGTCTCCCACCAACATATATGCAGTATAGATTACCTTCCACTCCTCTACACATCCCATTGTCAGAAAAGTTTTCTCAATCTCTTAGATCCAGAGCTCAGCTGTGTCTGGTCCATCAACTCCAGTAAACTGGGGAGGGTCACACTTTTTGAATTTAGATAGACCCAGGTACTCATGTGGCGGTGCTGCTACTGCTTGAGTTGTAGAGGCCGCCTGATTTGCAACTTGTTACTGCTGGACAACCTCTAAACTTTGCCTCACAGCTGTCGTCATAGCCTCCATAGCGTGAGTCATCTGGTTCATATCAGGTGGAGGGAGATTTGAACAAGTCTCCTAGGCGGTCTCACCATCTTAACACAAAGCAAAAAAATTTCCTTAGAACACTAATAGCCAACTTTGTCTTAAAATTAATTATTCAGCTACACAAGCAATCTACCAATCACAACATACATACAAATCAGCATAATTCGACACATAACAACACAGCTATACACCATTTCAACATACAATATTGTTTTAAAATCACACATATCATGACAGCTCAACTTATTCAGCACAACACTAACATCCACCAACCATATAGCAAACAAACACAGCTGATTCAATATTCCATCAAAGTCTAACTCAATAGCACATTACCAGACCATATGATTTCCCTATAGCTCACCAAAGCCTCATATGTCAAAATCCTTTACATCTGTCATATTAGAGAACATAAGTGATCATGCTCGTTCTACACATAACTGAATGATAAGAGAATTTTGGTATATGATCTATAGCTAAAACTTCCTGCTCAGAATACACAACTGAAGCCTAGTAACCTCACCCTATAGGTTTACCTAGAACATGCTTTGATACCACTAATTAAATGTCACGAACCCTTTTTGTAAAGGATGCATGATATACTAATGCAACTTGCCCTTGTGAGAAAGTTCCCGTGATTTGAAAAACTCATAGTTATAATATAAAACAAAACCTCAAGGCGTCATCACAACATCCAATATATATATATATATATATATATATATATATATATATATATATATATATATATATATAAAGAGTTGCTGGATCTAGAGCTTAAAATATATATTATAAAGAAAGTTTCATGTCTCTAAAAATTCTGGCTAAGTAGGTTGAACTACAACTCTTCCTAAAGGCATGTTAAGCCCCGAATATCCCTTAGCCAGACTGTCCAACATGAGGAGTAGATGCATCACCTATCACTTCTTCTCACGTACCACCGTACAATTATTGTAGCACACATACCAACACAACAAAAATGCAAGGGTGGGCTTATATAAATAACAAACATAATTATAGAATATGAATATATTAAAATTATCTATACAACTTATACAATTCACACTAATCAGCACAACAGTCTCAATCAATTGATGTAGCATGTTCAGCTCTTTTCTAGCTACAGTGAGGCATATCTTGCGACCCTTATGCTACTGTCATTTTCGCTGTAGTGAGAATGACGACCTCCTCACTGCAGCGAGAGAGTTCCAGAATGCCTTATTTTGGATGACCTATTTTCGCTACAGGGAGTTGTCCTGCAACCCAACATCAACCAAAATCTCTCAACTCACACAATATGCATTAAATTTTTACTTCGCAACCATACAACTTATACACACATAATTTGAAGCCATTTCACTTCACAACCATCATACTTCATCACACTCAAAACATAGGGACACCGTAGTTAAATGAATACATCATTAATTCTGAAAGAAAAATAGTTAAATATCCCTTGAATAGGATAACGATTGGTATTTATTAGAGAACATTGTTCTCCAACTACATTTATGTCAATCTCATCTCTTGCTTATACTCGAAAAATATATAAGCTAATTTTAAACTATAATATTTAAAAATAAATCAAGAAAGAAAAGTGAATTAATAATTATTTAAAATAATTTATATCATTTTTAAATATTAAATTACATTTATATTAAACTCAGACAAGGAAAATTATTTTGATAGGTGATGTTATGCAAAGACAAATTGTTATTCTATTTTTCTTCATTTTTCATGCTTAAAAAGATTAATTGATTTATTAATTTTTTAAGAGCATATAGTCTCATTAATTAAATGAAAGGATTTTTTATGCTAGCAAGAGTGTCATAAACAATGAAAAACTCATGGTTTTCTATGTTCCATTTTGTTTTTTAAGATGCATATATAAATAACGAGTTTCATTTTTATTTTTAAGATGCAAAAATGGCATGTTAATAATGATAAATAATTGTTATATTATTTCCAAGTGATATTTATATTATTGGAAGGCAACCAGAACATAAAGTCCGTTGTAGGACAGTTTAGTGCAAGTGGGAGGGGATGGGAGCTTGGCAGGGTGTAAGAAAGAAGGTAGGAATAAGCTAGCTGGGGCTTGGAGCGTGGTCTGATAGATAGGTATAAAATATTGCAACATTTTATCAACAATTTTCACTTGTAAGTTCTGATGAAATGAAGAAAAGAAAGAAAAAGGATTTGAATTTTGGCAGCAACCCAAGGAAATGAGTAGTTCGGGAATTTTAATGTTGTTTTTGGCTTCTACTTCAGCTCTAACAGCCTGCTCAAGCTTTTGCAATGAAGACACTGAACAAACTGAAGAACTTGGCTCAGAATAGGACACAAACGAAGAAGAAATCTGCAGTGTATTATGGCTTCCACCGCCATTCTTGATCAGCTAATATAGTCCTGGAGCAACTTGTAGCATAAGAAAAATGAAACTAGTTCAAATTCGTCAGAAAAATAGTTAGTAAATCAACAGGGGCAAAAATGTATGAGGATATATATGTCAAACAAAAAAAAACAAAAAATGCAAAGACGTGGCTGATCATTGATAAAATATCATTTTTTTTTCATATATAAAACAACGAGGCACCCTTACATGGGAGAATATACAACTATTACTTGAAACTACCAATTGGACATTACAGTGGTTAAAAGAGAAAGTGTAACGATGAAATCACAAAAATGTAGCATGTCATGTATGCAGCACATCATCACCAAAAGCCATGATATCTGCATTGCATTGTATATCGTCCATGTTGAAACTAACAATAATAAACATAAAGCAACGACAAAGAATAAACATATAATTCAGTTAATACATTATAATAAAAAATATATAACTAGAATCAACACAGTTCTCATCAAAACATGCACATTTAAATGAATTAGCCAAATGTAATATCAAACAACAGTCAATCTTGTAATTAGGGGAGTTGTCAGGTCAAGTAAGGTTCAGTAGAAAAATATGTCCAAACTAATGAAAAATAATTGGTTTGGATTGGCTCAGTTTCTTTTTTTTTTTTATGACAATTTGAACCGTACCAACCTGGCCATTTTCTGATAGGTTCAGGTTGGGTCATTGGGTTAATTTACTAAAAAATAATAAATTAGAAAAATAGAAAAAATAAAAACAAGAAAAATAAGAAAACCACACTAACAGCACTTTCATTTTCCCTCTTCCAATGGACACAGGATTTGCTATATTCACCCATGACACTAAAGAATTTTCGTTATATTCAGACATAGATACGATTATATAATGGGTCTGCAGTTTGCCAATAAATAGAGAATGGAGACTTGAATGTACCCATTGATGGTACATTTTTGTCACTGCATGATTTGTGTGTGCCTAGGATTTTTGACTTGTCCTAGCACTTGATCATTCCAAGCCGTAATATCTTTCTAGCCGGTTTGCTTTGTCTATGTGGAACTCCGTTCAGCCAAAGCATATTTTATTTTATTTTTTCTTTGTATCTGTGGTTCCATAAACATTAAACAATAATAATAAGATTCCTCATGTATTTCATTTTACATTCCTGGATTAATTTTTATCTTCTATCATATTTACTTAGTTTTGCAGGCCATCATCTTTACAATCATGATGAGAATGAGAGATGGAGATACAACAGACCCACATTGCCACAAGAGAGAGCATATGCTTCTCCTGAAATTTAACAAATATTAAAAAATTAAAAGCTTCATGTTTTTGGAAGATAAAATATTATCCAATGCCCGGCTATTTCAACCTAAAAGATTGAAGAATATTACTTAAAAACCTTTTAGGCAAGCTTGCAAGACTAAAACTCAACAAGAAACATAAGAATGAAGTCCATCTCCTTTCTTAATCAATCAGTACCTTCCTTTTCTTTTACAATAGGCACTCTGCTAATTTTTCCATTTTTACTCTAAAAAATTAAATTTTGAACCCATTTTTAATTAAAATTGTTGATATATAAATACGGTAATTAAAAACATAATATCAGAATTGTGAAATACAATCATTAGGATTTTACACTTGTATAAATTCAAGCCTTTGGATCAAATGTAATACACACAAAAATATCCAAAACTCCTCTTCTCTCTTCTATATGGTATCAGTTTGGTTCCAAATCATTTTTTTGTTGTTGATACAGTAACTGTCACTGCCCAGTCCCGTTCTCCACGGTCGTCAACTTTTTCTGGCAACCTAATGCTTCGATTAGAAGCGCCTATTCCCGGCAACCACCATCAACCAAGCAGTGTCACCAACCGTCACCGCACACGCCACCTCTATCAGCATGCGTGCATCTCCTGCACTGTTACTGTTCTCGCGATCCATCCCTTTTCCATGCCAGTCTTGCTTTTGTAACTTTTTCCGGCATCTTCACAACCTCCGATGACCTCCCAGTACAATTCTTGGATTCTTTCTCTTTTCTCCTTCTTTTTTCTCCTTCACATATGTTGGAATTACGTAATTATAATAATATTATAAATAGGAAAATTAGTATATTTATAATTATACGAACTTGTTATTATATATCCATGAATCCTATTATGAATATATGTTCCCATATGCAGTTAAGACACGTGGATTTATCCTTCTCCAGCGCGTCCGATACTGTATCTGGCTGCTGCTTGTTTTGTCGGAGTCACCGGAAGTTGTTGTCTTTTTTATCTGTCCTTTATTCCTTGATCCAGGTTATGGGTTCCTGATTTTTTTTATTATTTGTTTTTTTTTTTTTTTTTACATTTCTTACTCTCTTTTAATTCACGCTGTGCCTTGACTGCCTCTAACTCTTTTTACCTAAAAATTCAGCAATCTCCAACACATGCTTCTTCATCCACATATAGTGACTTTTTTCAATAGTTTGAGAAGCATCAAGTCTCTAATCTCACTGCTTCGGTTATGTACACGAGTAATTTTTTTGTTGGTGTCTCTCCCTCTTCCTCCCTTTGACAATGGATCCTTGATTATGGGGCTATGACTACATCACTAGTAATAAATCCTCTTTTTCCACTATTTTTACATCTGATTATTTACCCTCTGTCATAATGGGTAATGAATCCCAAACAAAATCTCAGCGTATTGGTATTGTCCATCCTTTTCCTTCCCTCTCTATTGATAATGTTCTTTATTCTCCCGGATCCCTTTTTAACTTACTTTCCATTAGTTGTCTCACTTATTCCCTTGATTGTATTATCTTTTTCACAAAAGATTCTATTTACTTGCAAGACCGGATTTCAGGGAGTACGATTGGCACTGAATGTGAGTCTCATGGTCTCTACCAATTAAACGTTTCTACTCATGCTAGTTTGGTAATGATTCACCTCTTCTTATTCATACTCAATTAGGAAATCCTAGCTTAACCAAGTTACAACATTTAGTACTAAGTCTTTCCAAGTTATCTACTTTGTCCTATGGTTCGGTAATGATTCACCTCTCTATTGATAATGTTCTTTATGTTCCTGGATCCCTTTTTAACTTACTTTCCTTAGTTGTCTCACTTGTTCCCTTCATTGCATTATCTTTTTCACAAAAGATTCTATTTACCTGGAGGACTGGAGTTCAGGGAGGACGATTAGCACTGAATGTGAGTCTCATGGTCTCTACCATTTAAATGTTTTTGCTCATGCTTGTTCGGTAATGATTCACCTCTTCTTATTCATACTCAGTTAGGACATCCTAGCTTAACCAAGTTACAACACTTAGTACTAAGTCTTTCCAAGTTATCTACTTTGTCCTATGAGTTGGGTCAATTAGGAAAACATACTCGTTGTTCTTTTACTAGTCATGTCCATCATCGTTTTCCTTCTCCCATTTCTTTAGCTCACACTGATGTGTGGGGTTCAAGTCATACTATATCTACTTTAGGTTCAAAATATTTTGTTACTTTTATTGATGATTATTCTAGATGTACTTGGTTATTTTTTATGAAAGATAGTTCTGAGTTATTTTCTATTTTTAAAACTTTTTTTTAAATTAAAACTCAATTTGGTGTTCCAATTTATACTTTACAAAATGATAAGCTCGTGAGTACTTATCTAATCAATTTCAAAATTTTATGACTTCTAATGATGTCCTTCATCAAACTAAGAGTGCCCATACTTCATAACAAAATAGAGTTGTTGAACAAAAAATAGACATTTTATTGAAACTGATCATATGCTATTGTGTCATAGTCAGGTTCCTCATCGTTTCTGGAGTGATGCTGTTCTTACTGCGTGTTACTTTATTAACAGAATGTCATCCTCAATTCTTCAAAACCAATTACCTCACTTTATCTTATACCCTCACTAATCCCTTCACCTTTTACCCTTTTGTGTCTTTAGGTTCACCTATTTTGTTCAATACCTTAGTCCTAGGCTTGATAAACTCTCACCACACTCTCACAAATGTGTTTTTCTAGGTCACACTAGGTCCTAGAAAGGTTATAAGTGTTACTATTTAGCTCTTTGTCACTATTTAGTTTCGGCTGATGTCACCTTCTTTGAATCTGTTCCTTTCTTTACACTTAGTCCTCTTATTTCAGTCTTTGAATCTCCTCCTTCCCCTCCTTTAACTTCTATGCCTTTCCATTATGTTCCACTAGAACCATCTCATGCTTCTGCCAAACCACCTCCTTCGTGCCCTCTGCAAGTATATCACTAATGCTAGCCCCTCTCTACCACTGTAGAGGTAGTTGAGACCGTGGGACATATCACTTTTCAACCCTTGGTTTAGTCTTTGGAGTTTAGCAAGTAACTCACTCCTATAATATGTAGGGACATATCTATTCCTAAGTAAGGCCTTGAACTCAACCCAATCATCAATGGGAAGTAAGCCTAACCTATCTCTATTTTTACAAAAATTGGTCCACCACACTAGGGCATAGTTTTGAAATGATAAGGTAGCTATCCTAACCTTCTTTTCCCTAGTAATCCTATGGCTATTAAATACTTATTCAAGCCTCATCTCCCATTCAAGATAGGCTTCTACATCACTTTTACCATAGAAATGTGGCACTTCTATTTTAATTTCCTTAAGCCTAGATTCATCTTCTCTATCTCTTCTAGGTCTTCTTTCCTCTTTATACTTTCTTTTATGGGCTTCACTTCTCACACTCCTTTCTTCCCACCTATCCCTCTCTTGTCTTCTATTTCCCCTTCCCTGTGCCTTTCATATCTATTATGACAACTTGATGAGGCTTTTCCTAAGTTTTGCCTCTCTAATCTAGCTCTCATTTCTTCCCTTTCTCTTCTTATTTCATCCCTCATTTTAGCAATTTCAGCCATAAACCTTGCGGTTTTAGGAGATGGTAGAGGACTATCCTCACTATACATATCCATGACTCTTTTCTATTTTAATAGAGGTTGATTTTAGCACAAGCTACACACTAAAAATGGACCACTAATCTTTTTTTTAACCTAGATCAGAACACTAAACTATAAGCAATAAACAAAGTAAGAAAGTAATAAAAGAAAGACTATCAAAACTAGTCGTTACTAAACTCAAGAAACTAGAGAAAATTTGGAATAGAGAGGAAAGGTGGGAACTCTTACTTCACATCCCGGAATCCTAACATGGCATGCAAAGAATGGAGTGAGGAAAGGATTGGAATCTTAGTCCAACACCTGAATTATGCAATGATCCTAATCGCAAAGCTTTAAAACAATCACACAAACCTAAACTAGCATATACTAGTTGTAACATCCTCGTTTTTGCTAAACAATTAATTTATTAGTTCTAAGTTAATGTATAGTACTTAATTTTTTGGGAAAAATTGGAATAGTATTAGTATGAGATGCTTTAGACAAAATTGTTAGACATATTTTTAAGAAATTTTTGATAATTTTTAATTTAAAAATTTTTAAGTTTCAAAAAGTGTCAATTTGTGTTGGTTAAAATTGCTGTATAAAGTTAAAAATAACATTTTATTTAAAAATAATAATAATAATAATAGTAAAAATTATAAAAAATTTATATTTTATTTATAAATATTATTTGGAATATAAAAATAATTTCTTTTGTAATTAATGAGTATTTTTGGATTTTCTGGTTAATTTTAAGTAAATTAGTTATATGCTCAAGCAGAAATTGCATGTAAAAATTTTGGACACCAACTAAAGGATCAATAGTATCAAAAATTATTTTATAGTTATGTTTAATATATTTCATGATTATTTTTAAATTTTAGGATTTTTATCTAATTATTTCAATTAATTACTAAAAAATTAGTGAAAATTCTAATATTATATTATTTTTTTTACTATTTAAGATAAGATCAATTCATCCAATTCATCCGATTCACTCTTGGCTGCCGTAAGTGCTCTTCTTCTCCTTCCAAAAGATTTGAAACTTATTTGGCTCTAAATCTTTTAATTTTTCAAGTAAGTTCATTAAATTTTTTTAATATTCCATCTATTTTCATCATTTTGAACACTTTGAACCGATTAATTTTTTTTTATTTTCTTCCTCTTTTTGGGTGCTGGAACAGTGGCATGAGGATGAGATTTTGTCCAAAAATTTTGTTTTTAAATTATGTTTTAATTAGCTTAATCTTTCTATATTTTATAATAAATAATTTTGATGCTTTTTGTTTTGTTAAAAATGCATTTGAGGGTTCAAAACCCTTGGTGTAGAGGTGCTGTCCCAAGAGTGTTATGAGGAGAAAATAATTATTTTTAATCACCTTTAGGCTTATAGTATTCCATTTACATCATAGAAAACAATTGTAAGACTCGTAAGCCATTTTTGCGAAGATTAGAAAATGATAGTTTCAACTCACTAGTAAAGGGTTAGGTGATTAATACCTCTTAATATTGATCATGATTAGGTGTACTTATTTGGTTATGATCGTGATTTGAGAAGTGGTGGAAAGAAGACGTTGGTGAGAAAAATCGATAAACACTTCAAGGTAAGGGGGGACATATCTATTTTCTTGGATATAGTAGAAAAACGTTGAGAGATGGGTGTTTTATTCCTTGCTATGTATGTATAAATTATTTGAAGGAATTTATAATTATTTCCATACTTAGTGTACAATTGTTTGATATTCCTTTTTGAGATTGATTTTATGTGTGATGGTGCTTCTATGATAATTGTTTGTTGAATTCAGTATAAATAATTAATTGCCTAAAATACTTAAGGAATAAACTATCATTCATGTGGAGTGAGCATATAGAAGGTATGTTGAAAGTTAAAAAAATTAGAGAATTGTGAAATAAAGATGTTTAAAAAAAATGGGAAGATTTGAGATAAAATTTGATGGGTTTTGAAAAGTGTTTTAGAAATTGATAAATGCAATTGTGGTTAATTTTCTTCTTAAGAAAATGATTTAAAAAAAATCTTCTTTAATTTCAAGTGGTTTGATCAAAATTTATTTAATAGTTTTTATATATTTAAAATATACCTATATACATATTTAAATAATTTAAAAGATTTTAATTCATTTTAAAGTATTATTTTAAATGGCTATTTTGAAATGTGGTGATAATTGGAAAAAGGTATTTGAGAGCCATTGAAATGAAAGGAAAGTTGTGAAATGTGGTGGTGGTGAGACTCTGTTTAAAATTATAAGTGTATTAGAATTTTCTGGCTGTTTTGCAAAGAGAAGAAAATTTGGAAATATCTAAATTATAGAGGAAACTCTGTCGGATTGTCGGTGAAATTTTGAAACATGTGTTGTTATTAATTGAAAAGAAATGTTTAATATCTAATTAAAAGACTGAAATTAGGTTCATGCATCATAAGCATGTAATGATGATGATGTTGGATGGGAAGTATACAAAATTTAGGGGAGACTCAAGATTAGTCTTGGGAATAGTTGGGTGTGATTGAGCCGAGCAAGGGCCAGGGCTCGCAACCCTGTACTGTCGATTCTCACTGCAAAACTGGACTATCCTGACAGAACCCGATGGATTGTCAGAATCAGTTGAACTATACCTTTGAAACTATCTAATGAGATGGTTATGACCAAGAATGGTTGGTGATAGTGAACTCCTGATCCTTCCCAGAAAGAAAGAAAGAGAAAAAGAAAAAGAAAATGGTTTGAGCCCACATGCATGTGTTAGTATAGCAATTAACTAGGTGATGTATAGAATCATACATGGCATGTACATTGTGTGTTGAGTTGTTACTATTTGCTATAATGATTGTAAATATCTTGACGTGTTTTCTACTCTACTTTGGTTGAAATGGGTTTGTCTCACCCTTTTAGTTGTTGTATGTGAATATTTTTAGTAGGTGAGGACACAAATGGCCTGACCACCGTACCAGTTCAGCGTCACGGTCAGATATGATTCTGAAGGAAGATGGGAGCACGATTGGGAGCGACAACAGTTCACCTATACTGGCACTATTACCTTTTTGTTAGATAGAAATGGGCTAGGTCCACGGGCATACCCCATCCCCATCAGGGTACCCATAAGACTCACTTTTCCATTTCCTCCTGGAGTACAGTTTAGGAGACCCAATGTCCCACCTCCTATCCCTATATTATCACCCCCAATATTACCCCCGAGTTTCCTTAGATCTTTAGGGCCTTATGTACCACCTGTTGTACGACCCAATATAGCGAACATACCTCTACCCAGACACATCTCCATCTCATCCACTTCAAATTCAACTTCCTCTAGTTCTTCTAACTCTTCAGATTCCTCTCACTGCTCAAACACTCCTACTACTACTAGAAAGAAGAGGACTTCTTCTCAGGCTAGACTTCCTCCTAGTTTTGACTCCTCTGAGCAAGAACCTAGTGGGAAAGGAGAGTAGGCTAAGTCCGAGTAAAGTATAACTTGTACATATATGTAGGTATAATTACTAGTGACTAAGGGAACGTATAAATAGAAATCCTTAACCGTTGTTAACTTTTGGAGGAAATGGTACTTTTGATAATCATGGGTCTGGGGAAAAAGCTTGTGAGGTCATTGTTGTTGTTGTTTTTGTCTCTGATATCGTGATCCCACTTTATTTTGTATGTAAATCAACTATATGCATATGTTTATATGACTGGACGACTGTATATTTTGACGAATGATATGTATATATGTATTTGGATAACTGGTGCAGATGGTGTATTTAGTTTCTATTAATGTGAACAGACGTAAACTCATACATGTGGCTTTCTTTCTGCTTAGATTATTTTAATATTATATTTATATTGATAGCGTAATAAGTAGTAAGGGTGTCACATTTAGTGGTATCAGAGCAGTTTGTTCCTATAGGCCTAGGGAAAGGCTTGTCATGTTTGTCTATGTGCTCTTATGTTACTATTTTTGAAAGAAAGTGGTGATATGAGATTTAGGGCATGGAGTAATTCCTAGTTTGTTCAGTTTTACTTCACGTATAAGATATTAATTGATTATATGTGTGTACAGAAATCTATGGCTGGACGAGGAAGAGGTAATGCTATCTTAAACCAATTATTAGAACGAATGGTGGGAGTTCTAGAAAGGTAAACTGAACCAGTTGGGTATCATGGATTGGAGACCTTTCATAAGAATAACCTCTCGCAGTTCAAAAGAGGTTTTGATCCAGATGGTGCTCAACTGTGGATTGAGGAGCTTGAAAAGATTTTTGCTATTATGGAATGCCCTGAGGCAAGCAAGGTTACTTTTGTAACATATATGTTGGTGGTGAGGCAGAACACTGGTGGAGATATGCTTGTCAGCAAATAGAAACTGAAGGCAGGAAGATTAATTGGGAATCGTTTAAGCGTTGTTTTCTAAAGAAATACTTTCCAGAAGATTTGGGAAAAAGGAAAGAGGTTGAATATCTGAAATTGAAGCAAAGAAGTATGACTATAGGAGAGTATGCTGCAAAGTTTGATGAGCTGTCAAAGTTTTGTCCTTACTTTAACAATAATGGAGATTATCGTTCTAGATGCACTAAGTTTGAGAGCGGGTTACGTTCAGATATTAAGCTTGCAATTGGCTATCAAGAAATTATTCATTTTCCTACTCTGGTGAATAGATGTCAGATTTATGAGGATGATGTGAAGGCAAAACAGGCGCAGTGGAAGAGTTCTGGTCCATAGCAGAATTATCCTAATAGAAGAGGAGATGCTCAAGGGAGAGGGAAACCCTATCAAGTATCACAGAGGTATCAAGGATCTTCGTCAGGGGGTAGAAGGTTTCAAGACTTTGTCGAGAGTTTCAATAGTATAGGTAACAGTGGTACTCGGTACTTTATTTGTGGTGGACATTTCGCTCGAGAGTGTACACAAAAGAGCTATGTTTGCTTTAGATGTGGAAAGCAAGGTCATTTCATTCGTGATTGTCCTGAGATGAAGCAAGAGAACAACAACCAGAACAATCAAGCTGGTGGTAGCAAAAATAAGAACAACCATCAAGTTGGAAAGCCACGAACTCAAGGGAGAGTTTTTGCGATGACTGGGAAGGAGGCATCTCAGTTTGACACCATGATACAAGGTAAATGTTTCATAAATAGGAACACCTTGAATGTATTGTATAATTCAGGAGCTTCTCACTCTTTTATTTCTGAAGTTTGTGTGAGACAGTTGAATTTACCTATTACTATTTTGCCATATGATTTGATTGTTTCTACTCCTAGTAGTAATTCTATTATTACTGCTAGGGTTTGTTTGAATTGTCCCATAATAGTAGAAAACAAAGACCTCTTTGTAAACTTGTTTGTTTACCCCTTACTGACTTAGAAGTCATTCTAGGACTAGATTGGTTGTCTACCAATCATGTTCTATTAGACTGCCATAACAAAATTATAGTCTTTACTAATCCTATTAAATCATCTCCTGAGAATTTGAGATTTCTATCTGCCAACCAAGTCAATACTTCTTTGAAAGGAGGAGCTCAGATGTGTATGGTGTTACTTTCATTGAAAGGGGAGAAGGAATTTACGATAGAGAACTTGTCGATTGTTTATGATTTTCCTGAAGTTTTTCTGGAGGATATTCCTGGGTTACCTCCAGAAAGGGAAGTAGAGTTTACTATAGATTTAACCCCTAGAACTGGACCAATCTCTATAACACCTTATCGGATGTCACCTTTGGAACTAGCTGAATTGAAAAAGCAACTGGAAGAGTTATTGGAGAAACAGTTTGTGCATCCAAGTGTATCCCCTTGGGGTACTCCGGTGTTATTACTTAAGAAGAAAGATGGAACAATGAGGTTATGTGTGGACTATCGTCAATTGAATAAAGTGACTATTAAGAACAAGTATCCACTACCAAGAATAGATGATTTGATGGATCAATTACGAGGAGCAACAGTTTTCTCTAAAATTGATTTGAAGTCTGTTTACCATCAGATTAGAGTGAAAAAAGAAGATATTCCAAAAACTGCTTTTAGAACACACTATGGGCATTATGAATACCAAGTGATGCCATTTGGTGTAACTAACGCACCTGCAGTGTTTATGGATTACATGAATCGAATTTTTCATCCGTATTTGGATAAGTTTGTAGTTGTTGTTATTGATGATATTCTAATAAATTCCAAGAATCATGAGGAACATGCGGACCATCTTCGTGTGGTATTGGAAATCCTAAGAAAGAAACAGTTATATGCCAAGCTTTCCAAGTGTGAATTCTGGTTAACAGAAGTGAGTTATTTGGGGCACATAATCAGTAAAGATGGAATTTCTGTAGATCCTTCTAAGGTTGAAACTATTTTACAGTGGGCTAGACCAAAAACAAACTGAGATCCGGAGTTTCTTGGGATTGGCAGGTTATTATCGGAGATTTATTGAAGGATTTTCAAAGTTGGCATTGCCTTTGACTACATTGACTTGCAAAGGACAATCGTTTGTGTGGACTAGTCAGTGCGAAGGTAATTTCCAAGAATTGAGACTTCTGCTCCTGTATTAATACTTCCAAACCCTTATGAGAATTTTGAAGTTTATTGTGATGCGTTAAGGTAAGGATTAGGATGTGTGTTGATGCAGAATAGGAATGTGGTAGCTTATGCTTCAAGGCAATTGAGACCACATGAGGTGAATTATCCTACACATGATCTGGAGCTTGCTGCTGTTATTTTTGCATTGAAGATTTGGAGACATTATTTGTATGTTGATAAATTTGAGGTTTTTAGTGACCATAAGAGTCTTAAGTATTTGTTTGATTAGAAGGAATTGAATATGAGGCAACGCCAATGGATTGAATTCTTAAAAGATTATGACTTTGAACTTCAATACCATCGTAGAAAAGCGAATGTTGTAGCGAACGTATTAAGCAAAAAATCATTATTCAATTTCACCCTCCATTTATACAATGCGGAATCGATGACCTATGTATAAATTTATAAGAATTCTTTGGATTTGAAGAAAAAAAACAACTTTGCTGACAATTATTTTTTTGGTCAGAAGAGTCCTCTGAATATTCTGGTCTTGTAAAGTGTCAGCTATGATGATTCGAGAATTGGAATTGGTGGAGCAGATTATAGATCTAAATATGGCCATGGAACTTACTTCAAAGAGTCTTAAATTTGGAATGTTGAAGGTCACTAGTGAATTTTTAGAACAGATTCGCATAGCTCAGCAAGAAGATGCAATCATACAAGAGAAGAAAGCATTAATGATTCAAGGCAAAGAAAAAGATTTTCAGGAAGGTACTGATGGAATTTTGAGATTTCGAAGAGGAATCTGTATTCCACAAAATGAAGAACTTCAGAAGATAATTTTGGAAGAAGCCCATAAAAGTAAATTAAGCATTCACCCAAGTACCACTAAGATGTACCAAGATTTGAAGGAATTATTTTGGTGGCCCGGAATAAAGAAAGCCATAGCAGAATATGTGGCATCTTGCTTAGTGTGTCAAAAGGCGAAGGTTGAACATCAGAGACCCTCTGGGATGTTGCAATCTTTGAATATTCCTGAATGGAAATGGGACATTATTGCAATGGATTTTATGAGTGGATTGCCGAGGACATCTACAAGTCATAATGCGATATGGGTAATTATTGATAGATTGACCAAATCTGCCTATTTTTTACCCATTAATGTTGGTTATTCATTAGAAAAGTTGGCCCAGTTATATATCAAAGAAATAGTAAGATTACATGGTGTACTATCAAGCATAGTATCAGATAGAGACCCTAGATTTACTTCAAGGTTTTGGGAAAAGTTAACAAAGGCATTGGGAACGAAGCTCAGATTTAGTTTAGCATATCATCCCCAGACTGATGGAGAATCAAAAAGAACTATTCAATCGCTTGAAGACCTTCTCAGAGCTTGTGTAATGGAGTATAAATGCAACTGGGATCAATTCTTACATTTAATTGAATTTACTTACAACAACTGTTTTCACTCAAGTATCAGGATGGCGCCATGTGAAGCGTTATATGGTCGGAAGTGCAGAACACCTCTATGTTAGTATGAAGCAGGAGAGAATTTGACTTTGGGACCTAAGGTGTTTCAGCTGACTACGGAGAAAATTAAAATGATCCAAGAGAAATGAGAACGGTACAAAGTAGGCAGAAAAGTTACTATAATAGAAAAAGGAAGCCATTAGAATTTCAAGAAGGCGACCATGTGTTTCTAAAAGTTACACCTACCACAGGAGTTGGAAGATCTATGAAATCTCGAAAGCTCACACATAAATTTATTGGTCCCTACCAAATTCTGAAAAAGATTGGCCTTGTGGCTTACCAAGTTGCTTTACCCCTGTTTCTCTCTAATCTCCATAAGGTTTTTCATGTCTCCCAACTGAGAAAATATATCCCTGATCCATCCCATGTCCTTGAACCTGAGACGATACCACTGAAGGACAATCTTACTTATGAAACATCGCCCGTACGTATTGTGGATCAACGAGTAAAACATCTACGGGGAAAAGACATTTTACTTGTAAAAGTGGTATGGAGTGAAACCAATGATGAAGATGCTTCATGGGAGCTAGAGAGCAAAATGAGGGATTCTTACCCCTACCTTTTTTCTTAAGGTGCGTAAATTTCAGGGACGAAATTTCTTTGAGGGGAGAAGAGATGTAACATCCTCGTTTTTGCTAAACAATTAATTTATTAATATAGTTCTAAGTTAATATATAGTACTAGATTTTTTAGAAAATATTGGAATAGTATTAGCATGAGATGCTTTAGACAAAATTGTTAGGCATATTTTTAATAAATTTTTGATAATTTTTAATTTTAAAATTTTTAAGTTTCAAAAAGTGTCAATTTGTGTAAAATAACATTTTATTTTAAAAATAATAATAATAATAGTAAAAATTATAAAAAATTTATATTTTATTTATAAATATTATTTGGAATATAAAAATAATTTCTTTTGTAATTAATGAGTATTTTTGGATTTTCTGGTTAATTTTAAGTAAATTAGTTATATGTTCAAGCAGAAATTGCATGTAAAACTTTTGGACACCAACTAAAGGATCAATAGTATCAAAAATTATTTTATAGTTATGTTTAATATATTTCATGATTATTTTTAAATTTTAGGATTTTTATCTAATTATTTCAATTAATTACTAAAAAATTAGTGAAAATTCTAATATTATATTATTATTTTTACTATTTAAGATAAGATCAATTCATCCAATTCATTCTTGGCTGCCGTAAGTGCTCTTCTTCTCCTTCCAAAAGCTTTGAAACTTATTTGGCTCTAAATCTTTTGATTTTTCAAGTAAGTTCATTAAATTTTTTTAATATTCCATCTATTTTCATCATTTTGAACACTTTGAACCGATTAATTTTTTTTTTATTTTCTTCCTCTTTTTGGGTACTGGAACAGTGGCATGAGGTTGAGATTTTGTCCAAAAATTTTGATTTTAAATTATGTTTTAATTAACTTAATCTTTCTATGTTTTATAATAAATAATTTTGATGCTTTTTGTTTTGTTAAAAATGCATTTGAGGGTTCAAAACCCTTGGTCTAGAGGTGCTGTCCCAAGAGTGTTATGAGGAGAAAATAATTATTTTTAATCACCTTTAGGCTTATAGTATTCCATTTACATCATAGAAAATAATTGTAAGACCTGTAAGCCATTTTTGCGAAGATTAGAAAATGATAGTTTCAACTCACTAGTAGAGGGTTGGGTGATTAATACCTCTTAATATTGATCATGATTAGGTGTGCTTATTTGGTTATGATCGTGATTTGAGAAGTGGTGGAAAGAAGACGTTGGTGAGAAAAATCGATAAACACTTCAAGGTAAGGGGGGACATATCTATTTTCTCGGGTATAGTATAAAAACGTTGAGAGATGGGTGTTTTATTCCTTGCTATGTATGTATAAATTATTTGAAGAAATTTATAATTATTTCCATACTTAGTGTACAATTGTTTGATATTCCTTTTTGAGATTGATTTTATGTGTGATGGTGCTTCTATGATAATTGTTTGTTGAATTCAGTATAAATAATTAATTGCCTAAAATACTTAAGGAATAAACTATCATTCATGTGAAGTGAGCATATAAAAGGTATGTTGAAAGTTACAAAAATTAGAGAATTGGGAAATAAAGATGTTTAAAAAAAAATGGGAAGATTTGAGATAAAATTTGATGGGTTTTGAAAAGTGTTTTAGAAATTGATAAATGTAATTGTGGTTAATTTTCTTCTTAAGAAAATGATTTTAAAAAAAAAAATCTTCTTTAATTTCAAGTGGTTTGATCAAAATTTATTTAATAGTTTTTATATATTTAAAATATACCTATATACATATTTAAATAATTTAAAGGATTTTAATTCATTTTAAAGTATTATTTTAAAAGGGTATTTTGAAATGTGGTGATAATTGGAAAAAGGTATTTAAGAGCCATTGAAATGAAAGGAAAGTTGTGAAATGTGGTGGTGGTGAGACTCTATTTAAAATTATAAGTGTATTAGAATTTTCTGGCTGTTTTGCAAAGAGAAGAAAATTTGGAAATATCTAAATTATAAAGGAAACTCTGTCAGATTGTCGTTGAAATTTTGAAACAGGTGTTGTTATTAATTGAAAAGAAATGTTTAATATCTAATTAAAAGACTGAAATTAGGTTCATGCATCATAAGCACATGCATGTGTCAGTATAGCAATTAACTAGATGATGTATAGAATCATACATGGCATGTACATTTTGAGTTGAGTTATTACTATTTGTTATAATGATTGTAAATATCTTGACGTGTTTTCTACTGTACTTTGGTTGAAATGGGTTTGTCTCACCCTTTTAGTTGCTGTATGTGAATATGTTTAGTAAGTGGGGACACAAATGACCCGACCACTGTACCAATTCAGCGTCACGGTCAGATATGATTTTGAAGGAAGATGGGAGCACGATTGGGAGCGACAACGGTTCACCCATACTGGCACTATTACCTTTTTGTTAGATAGAAATGGGCCAGGCCCACGAGCATACCCCATCTCCATCAGGGTACCCATGAGACTCACTTTTCCATTTCCTCCTGGAGTATAGTTTAGGAGACCTAATGTCCCACCTCCTATCCCTATATTATCACTCCCAAGATTACTCCCAAATTTCCTTAGATCTTTAGGGCCTTATGTACCACTTGTTGTATGACCCAATATAGCGAACATACCTCTACCCAGACACATCTCTATCTCATCCACTTCAAATTCAACTTCCTTTAGTTCTTTTGACTCTCCGGATTCATCTCACTGCTCAAACACTCTTACTACTACTAGAAAGAAGAGGACTTCTTCTCAGGCTAGACTTCCTCCTAGTTTTGACTCCTCTGAGCAAGAACCTAGTGGGAAAGGAGAGTAGGCTAAGTCCGAGTAAAGTATAACTTGTACATATATGTAGGTATAATTACTAGTGACTAAGGGAATGTATAAATAGAAATCCTTAACCGTTGTTAACTTTTGGAGGAAATGGTACTTTTGATAATTATGGGTCTTGGGGAAAAGCTTGTGAGGTCATTGTTGTTGTTGTTGTTGTCTCTGATATCGTGACTCCACTTTATTTTGTATGTAAATCAGCTATGTGTATATGTTGATATGACTGGATGACTATATATTTTGACAGATGATATGTATATATGTATTTGGATAACTGGTGCAGATGGTGTATTTAGTTTCTATTAATGTGAACAGACGTAAACTCATACATGTGGCTTTCTTACTGCTTGGATTATTTTAATATTATATTTATATTGATGGCGTAATAAGTAGTAAGAGTGTCACACTAGTCGTGTGCAAAATTTAAACTAACAACCTATGCATGATTATCCTAAATAAATAGGCCAAATAGAGCCAAAAGTCCAATGTCCAATTACAAAGAATTTTGAAACCTACTACAAAGTTCTACAAAAATTGAAAATTCTAGCCCAAAAATAAAAGAAAAAGTCTCCAAATACAAGGAGATTTGAAATGTACAAAATGAAAATTCCCAAGCTAATGTATTACAAGGTTTTGCTCTCCAATACAAAAGTTTTCCAAAAAGTGCAACTCCGAGTCACCAGGTATCGAAAGAAAAGAAATGGTTAGTGAAAAACAACAATTAATATGTGAATTTTGGACCAAGGACCTCACCACTCTTCTCATGTGTTTCACTCAAATTTTAACTCGTGTTTACTCTTTTTCTTTTTCTTTTTTTACTTTTTCAATAGTGTGCACACTTGTCTTTTCCCTCTCTACTCCTTAACTAACAAGGAAATCAAGGTAGAAAGTCAAGCTACTCTTAATTTGATCACCTAATATCCTACCATCATAGTGAGTCCAATGTTTATCTCAAAGAAGCTAAAAAAGATATGAGACTCTAAGACAAAACTAGAGAAATTTGAAAGACAAACTAAAAAATCACAATTAGAATTAAGCACACTGAAAGAGAATATTTATGTATGATAAACTTGAATAAGAAAGAAACAAGCTAGAATTAAGGACTTTTGAAAGCAAGCACTCAAAAGAAACCTAAAACTCTAGATTTCACAAACTAGATTCAAGTTAACACACAAAATTAACCTTCGGTTTCACTTCAAAGACCAACATATAATACTTGCACATCTCATGATATTCAAATTCATTCTTTAACCTTTGATTTTACTACTCTTTTTTTTTAAATTTTTTTTCTAGCAAGCCTTTTTTTTCTTGTATTTGCTCTTTTCTTTCTTTCTTTTCTCTTTTCTTGTTGTTTTGGCTTTTTCTATGTCACTAATTTTCTAGATTTGCAATGGATCTTTAATTTTACACAAGAATCCACACTAACAATTCTATTTTCAACAACACATTTAATTCACCCTTGCAAGTTATCACAATTAACAAAAATGACAACTATAGCAAGATGATGGAATAGCAAAACAAGAAAAAAGACAAGTAGAAAGAAGTGGTTGGAACAAGAAAATCACCACACAATGAAACTAGAAAGCAAGAAAACAAGATAAAAGTGCAAAAAGGATTCACGAATTAACACCAAGAACATAAACACAAAACTTTCCAACACATGTAATTCAAAATGATTCAAGATCTAAGATTGAGAAACAAGTGTATAGCAACAATTTTGCATTTACAATTGCAAAACATATGGATCTAATGTCACGACCCTTTTTTTTTATAAGGGACCGAGAACATTGTTTCTACACCACATACTTATTTAAAATAGGTAAATAGCGAAGAATATAAGTATAAAAATTCATTTCTCATTCAAAGTAAAAATGAAGTTCCTTACAACAAATATTCAACAGATCAACATAATATTACATTTAGTTTATAATATTCAAAATACCAAAAAAAAAATTATAATACGTGATTCCCTCGACATGAGGTCTCATATATAAAGAAAAGGACTCTGATGCATTATTACTCAACTCCAGCTTTTAACTTTTCTTCACTGGCCCCTCAGCCTGTGAAGTAGATGCAACACCTGCTACATCTGCTCACGTACCACCGTACGATCATCGCAGTACACACGCACACAACGACATAGAAAGAAATGCAAGGGTGAGCTTACCAAACATAAAATAAAATTATATATATATAGAGAGCAAAATATTTCTCACAGCAATAACCCCATGCATTTCCAGCCCATCTAATGCACAGCATGAAAACGGCTTCTAACTGGTTTCACAGCCTAAGTAATCTAGAAGGAACCGAGCCGGTCCGGGAGCGACCCATTCCGGTATCTGGATCCAGACAAAGACAAAGACGCTCGGCATGAACTTACCGTTACATGTCTACCCACCTAAACATGTAACTCGGCTCTATAATGATGCAAAACATATATCTCAGCATGATGCACGCCACCAAAATTATTTTAACAGCTCAACTACGGCAAGTTTATAATAGATCAGCCAAAATCTCAGCATTTTAAACTAATGAACAACGATTCTGACTTAGAAAATAGCTTTTATTCCATAGATCTAACAAAATCATATCAAAATATCTTGAAATAGCATATTAAACCGTTCAAAACATAGTTCATAGGTTAAAGTAAACTCCCCTTACCTCAGAAAGATGATTCACACTAGATCTACCGTATATTACTTGATTATAACAAAATTCACCGAAGATTCAGCTTTAGAACGGAGTTTCTCCTAAGAACACCATGAATTTCTATAAGAAAGAGAAAGAGAAGAGAAACGAACGGTAAATCTAGCTTCAAACTTAAAGAAACTTACTTCCAATCCTTCAGAATAGATATAGAATCTCAGATCTGGCGAGAAATCTAAGTTTAGGAAGGTTTAGTATGAGAGAAATGGTGGTTTACGGCCTTAGAACCTTTGAGAACCTTGGATAGAGGTGAAGAAATGAAAATTTCGTGTGAAACCCCCTTTTTATAGAAAATTTTCGAAATTTACTGTTCACGACGGAATTTACTGTTTATCGCCGGGAACACTGTTCACCGCCTTACTGTTCACGACGGAAAATACTGTTCAGGGTACTATTCATGACAGAAAACACTGTACACGCACTGTACGCGTATGTGACGTCACCGATGACGTCAGCAGTCACTGTACATACGCGGTTGGTACTGTTCATACACGGTTTGTACGCGGTTTGCACTGTTCACACGGTACTGTTTACTTTTTTTTTTTTTTAATAATTTCAACTCCATCTAAATATATTCCAATACCAAATAATCCTTCAATTAACATTGAACAAGTATAAAATATTATAGATTACTCAATAATAAATTAGAAGCCTAACAATTTTCCCCCCGAAAATAAATTTTCGTCCTCGAAAATTTCATTCCCCAGAGAAAAGATGAGGGTACAACTCTCTCATTCTTTCTTCTAACTCCCATGTGGCATCACCAGTTATTTGGTCCCAAACAACCTTTACTAACCGAATAGACTTACCTCTAAGTTTCTTAACTCTAGTTTCCTCGATACGAGCAGCTGGGACCTCCACAGACAAGTCATCTCGTAACTCCACAACATCAGGCTCAATTACATGAGACAAATCTGGAACATACTTCTTTAACTGCGACACATGGAAAACATTATGTATTCCAGACAACTGAGGTGGTAACGCTAATTCATAGGCTACTGGTCCTCGACGATGTAATATCTGATACGGTCCTATGAACTTAGGTGTTAACTTCTTGGCTCTTAAGGCTCGCCCCACACCTGTAGTGCGTGATACTCTTAAGAATACATGATCACCAACCTCAAATTCTAGGGATCTTCTGCGTCGGTCAGCATAAGATTTATGTCGACTTTGGGTAGCTCTTAGCTTTTCTCTAATAAGTTCAACTTTCTCCTTAGTTTCTTGCAGCATTTCAGGTCCAACCATCAAATGTACTCCATCTTGGAACCAACAGATAGGGGTTCTACACCTTCTACCATACAGAGCTTCAAATGGTGCCATATCTATACTCGAATGATAGCTATTATGATAAGTGAATTCTACCAAAGGAAGCATATCCTCCCAATTACTCCTCTGCTCTACAATGCAAGTCCGCAATAAGTCTTCTAAGGTCTGAATAGTACGCTCAGATTGACCATCTGTTTGCGGATGGTATGCGTAACTCAACCTCAACCGTGTGCCTATAGATTCTTGGAAACTACGCCAAAGCGGGAAGTGAATCGAGGATCCCTATCGAGATAATACTAGAAGGTACTCCATGCAACCTGACAATCTCTCTAATGTACAATTCTGCTAATTTCTCCAAGCTAAAGGTCATGTTAATTGGCAAGAAATGTGCACTCTTGGTTAGCCTATCAACTATGACCCACACTGCATCATGATTCCTAACTGTTCTAGGTAGATGGGTCACAAAGTCCATAGTCACATGGTCCCACTTCCACTCTGGAATTTCCATCGTTTGTAACTCTCCTGGAGGGCTTTGGTGCTCCGCTTTTGCCTTTTGACAAGTCAAGCAGGCTTTAACAAACTCAGCTATCTCTCGCTTCATGCCTGGCCACCAAAACATCTGCTTTAAATCTTGATACATCTTGGTAACACCAGGATGAATGTTGAGACTACCCTTATGTCCTTCTTCTAGAATTGCTCTCTTTAATTCAGTATCTCTACTGAAACCCTTTGTCTTATCTGTCCCTAAGAGAAATACAATTCGACATAACATTGGATCCCACAATTGTTTATCTTTAATTTCCTGTAAGAAATTATTAGTCACCACAATTCGGCTACAACTAATCTTTTCGGGTGATAAGTCCACATGTATGTTCAGGTCTCGGAATTGTTCTACCAAAAGGGTTTCACTGACTCTTAGGGAGAATGCCTGAACCACATTCCTACTTAATGCATCGACCACCACGTTAGCTTTTCCTGGATGGTATTGGAGCTGAAAATCATAATCCTTAAGGAATTCCACCCAACGTCTCTGCCTCATATTTAACTCTCGCTGATCAAATAAATACTTCAGACTCTTATGATCACTATATACATCAAACTGAGCTCCATAAAGATAGTGTCGCCACACCTTCAGAGCAAAGACTACAGCAGCTAACTCAAGGTCATGAATCGGGTAATTTCGCTCATGAGTTCGCAATTGACGAGATGCATAAGCTACCACTCTCTTATCTTGCATCAACACACATCCCAATCACGATGAGAAGCATCACAGTACACCTCAAACGGTCGACTAGTATCAGGGAGAATCAACACTGGCGAAGAAGTTAGTCTCTGTTTTAACTCATTAAAGCTTTGCTCACATTCCTCAGTCCACACAAAGGGTTGATCACGGCGAGTTAACCGTGTTAATGGTGCAGCTATCTTCGCGAATCCCTCTATAAATCTCCGGTAGTAACCTGCTAGGCCCACAAAACTACGAATCTATGAGGCTGTCTTCGGCCTTTCCCACTGCAACACCGCTTCAACTTTGGAAGGATCAACTGCAATTCCTTTAGCTGAAATAACATGACCAAGGAACTTCACTTCCTCTAGCCAAAACTCACACTTAGACAGTTTAGCATACAACTGTTTTTTCCCTTAAAACATTAAGTACAGTCCTCAAATGCTCTTCATGTTCCTCTGACGAACTAGAATAAATTAAAATATCATCAATAAAGACTACCACAAATCGATCCAGGAAAGGTCTAAAGATCCGATTCATGTAGTCCATAAACACAGCTGGAGCATTTGTAACTCCAAAAGGCATCACTATATACTCATAATGACCATATCTAGTGCGAAAAGCAGTCTTAGGAATATCTTCATCCTTCACTCGGATCTGATGGTACCCAGACTTCAAATCAATCTTAGAGAATATCTTAGCACCTCTCAGCTGGTCCATCAAATCATCGATTCGCGGCAATGGGTACTTGTTCTTAATTGTCAACTTATTCAACTTACGATAACCCACACATAATCTAGAACTTCCGTCCTTCTTTTTCACCAAGAGAACTGGGGCTCCCTAAGGCGATACACTTGGTCTAATCATCTGTTTACGCATTAGATCCTCGATTTGCTCCTTAAGCTCAATTAACTCTTTTGGCGCCATTCTATACGGTACTACGAGACATCGGCTCGGCTCCAGGGAATCAAATCTATAGCAAACTCTACCTCTCTATGTGGAGGTATTCCAGGAATATCCTCTCGGGAAAATCTCGGGGAATTCTCGTACTATCGGTATTGATCGAAGGCTTTGCTCCACTTCTGCATTCATAACTCCCAACAAAACAAAACAAGATACTCCCTCACCTAAGGATGTTTCTATTTGGCGAGTAGAAATCAATTCTACACAATCTTGCTGCTCAGGAAAGATTAAACACCTCCGGCCACAATCAATTAGCACACGATTGGCAGTTAGCCAATCCATACCCAGGATTACATCTAACCCTGACATCGGGATACAAATAAGATTTACTTTGTATCTTCGTCCCTCAATTGCTATGGGACACCTAACACAAACCGTCGAAGTCTTAATTGAACTTAAAGTAGGTGTCGATACTACTAAGTCACATCCTAGATCGCCCACCGGTAATCCTAAGTTTCTCACACAATTGTCCGCAATAAAAGAGTGTGTGGCTCCAGAATCAAATAAGGGAAAAACTTTCCCAGAAAACTACTTCTAAATACAGCCCAAGTAATGACTTCACCTCGGGCGTCTAGCATAGTACGAGCTCCGTGCCACCACATCTCTCGCATCCCCTATCGCATATACGTAGCATATATCACCTTTCTCTCTCGGCGCAACCCATGGTTAGGAAGATCTTCTCAATCTCCACGATCCGCAGTTCAAAGCAACATCCGGTCCATCCACTCCTGTGAATTGAGGAGGATCATTCTTTACGAACTCGACAACCCATGGTATTCGGGAAGAGGTGCAACCGAGGCGATGGCCGCTGCTGCCGTGTCTTTGCGGCGGCTTGATTTGCACTTCTTGGCCGTCGAATCATATCTAGGCTCGCCTAACGTGGTCGCCATGGCCTCCATGGCATGAGCCATTTGGTTCACATCAATAGGAGGAGGATTTGCAGCAGATCTTCTTGGTCTAGCCATCCTAATATATAGACTAGCTTAAATTACTAACGTTTAACACATTCAGCAATACCACCACATAGCTATATTCACAGATTCAGCTTACAGTGATATATTCATATTTAGTATATCATAAAAATTTAATCAATTTAGTACTCAGTATAACAACATATCAACATTCACATAGCATAGCAAACACACTCATTTCAGCAATCATTTACAGCTTAGCTTAACAGTCTCTTATTCACACAGTACGACTCACCTATAGCTCACCCAAGTATCATATACCAAGTTTCCTACATCAATCATGTCTGAGAATCAAGGTGATCAAGCTCGTTCCCTCACAACTTGATGAATAGAAATTATGATATATGATTCACAGCTAAAACTTATATGTCTAATATGCACAACTGACGCCTAACAACCTCACCCCGTAGGTTTACCTAGACCATGCTCTGATACCACTAAAATGTCACGACCCTTTTTTTTTATAAGGGACCGAGAACATTGTTTCTACACCACATACTTATTTAAAATAGGTAAATAGCAAAGAATATAAGTATAAAAATTCATTTCTCATTCAAAGTAAAAATGAAGTTCCTTACAACAAATATTCAACAGATCAACATAATATTACATTTAGTTTATAATATTCAAAATACCAAAAAAAAAAATTATAATACGTGATTCCCTCGACATGAGGTCTCATATATAAAGAAAAGGACTCTGATGCATTATTACTCAACTCCAGCTTTTAACTTTTCTTCACTGGCCCCTCAGCCTGTGAAGTAGATGCAACACCTGCTACATCTGCTCACGTACCACCGTACGATCATCGCAGTACACACGCACACAACGACATAGAAAGAAATGCAAGGGTGAGCTTACCAAACATAAAATAAAATTATATATATAGAGAGAGCAAAATATTTCTCACAGCAATAACCCCATGCATTTCCAGCCCATCTAATGCACAGCATGAAAACGGCTTCCAACTGGTTTCACAGCCTAAGTAATCCAGAAGGAACCGAGCCGGTCCGGGAACCCATTCCGGTATCTCGGATCCAGACAAAGACAAAGACAAAGATCTCAAGCATGAACTTACCGTTACATGTCTACCCACCTAAACATGTAACTCGGCTCTATAATGATGCAAAACATATATCTCAACATGATGCACGCCACCAAAATTATTTTAACAAATTTCAACTACGGCAAGTTTATAATAGATCAGCCAAAATCTCAAGATTTTAAACTAATGAACAACGATTCTGACTTAGAAAATAGCTTTTATTCAATAGATCTAACAAAATCATATCAAAATATCTTGAAATAGCATATTAAACCGTTCAAAACATAGTTCATAGGTTAAAGTAAACTCCCCTTACCTCAGAAAGATGATTCACACTAGATCTACCGTATATTACTTGATTATAACAAAATTCACCGAAGATTCAGCTTTAGAACGGAGTTTCTCCTAAGAACACCATGAATTTCTATAAGAAAGAGAAAGAGAAGAGAAACGAACGGTAAATCTAGCTTCAAACTTAAAGAAACTTACTTCCAATCCTTCAGAATAGATATAGAATCTCAGATCTGGCGAGAAATCTAAGTTTAGGAAGGTTTAGTATGAGAGAAATGGTGGTTTACGGCCTTAGAACCTTTGAGAACCTTGGATAGAGGTGAAGAAATGAAAATTTCGTGTGAAACCCCCTTTTTATAGAAAATTTTCAAAATTTACTGTTCACGACGGAATTTACTGTTCATCGCCGGAAACACTGTTCACCGCCTTACTGTTCACGACGGAAAATACTGTTCAGGGCACTATTCATGACAGAAAACACTGTACACGCGTACTGTACACGCACTGTACGCGTATGTGACGTCACCAATGACGTCAGCAGTCACTGTACATACGCGGTTGGTACTGTTCATACACGGTTTGTACGCGGTTTGCACTGTTCATACGCGGTTTGCACTGTTCACACGGTACTGTTTACTTTTTTTTTTTTTAATAATTTCAACTCCATCTAAATATATTCCAATACCAAATAATCCTTCAATTAACATTGAACAAGTATAAAATATTATAGATTACTCAATAATAAATTAGAAGCCTAACAATTTTCCCCCCAAAAATAAATTTTCGTCCTCGAAAATTTCATTCCCCAGAGAAAAGATGAGGGTACAACTCTCTCATTCTTTCTTCTAACTCCCATGTGGCATCACCAGTTATTTGGTCCCAAACAACCTTTACTAACCGAATAGACTTACCTCTAAGTTTCTTAACTCTAGTTTCCTCGATACGAGCAGCTGGGACCTCCACAGACAAGTCATCTCGTAACTCCACAACATCAGGCTCAATTACATGAGACAAATCTGGAACATACTTCTTTAACTACGACACATGGAAAACATTATGTATTCCAGACACATGGAAAATACTGTTCAAGGCACTATTCATGCCGGAAAATACTGTACACGCGTACTGTACACGTACTGTACGCGTATGTGACATCACCGATGACGTCATCAGTCACTGTACATACGCGGTTGGTACTGTTCATACACGGTTTGTACGCGGTTTGCACTGTTCACACGCGGTTTGCACTGTTCACACGCGGTGTGCACTGTTCATACGTGGTTTACACTGTTCATACACGGTTTGTACGCGGTTTGCACTGTTCACACGCGGTGTGCACTGTTCATACGCGGTTTGCACTGTTCACACGGTACTGTTCACTTTTTTTTTTTTTTTTTAATAATTTCAACTCCATCTAAATATATTCCAATACCAAATAATCCTTCAATTAACATTGAACAAGTATAAAATATTATAGATTACTCAATAATAAATTAGAAGCCTAACATCTAACCAAAAATTTCAGCAAGAACATGAAGAACACAAGATGAAATGATGCAAAGAGACTTGCAACACAAGATCTGAAGATTAGAACAATCTAACAATGATTTATGAATTCTAAACTGATTAAAACACTTATCTAATACTAGGAAACAAAATAATCGGATTAGATTTGGCAAAGAATCAACAACATAAAATCTGAAAATTTGAATTTGAATGAACGAATTTGGCTCCAAAAATTGAAACTCAACCAATCTAAAATATAATGGCAAGGTTTTGATCGGAATTGAATGTATATTAAGGATCTACAATTGAATTTTCAAAATTCTTTGTAGATCAAAGTAGATCTAAGAAATGAATTCAAATGAAATTTGGCAGGAAAATTTGAAAGTTGTCTGATCATGAAAATGATTACAAGTTTTGATCGGAATACAATGTAGATCAAGGATCTACAATCGAATTTTCAAAATTCAAAATAGATCCAAGTTTTAAGTTTTGACACCAAAATTGAAATTCAAAAAAGAAAAAGATGATCAACCAATGGATCTATATGAAGGAGAAGGTGTAGATGAATAATATGGAATTAGATTTCAAAAGAAATCAAGAAAATAAAGTAGATCTAGAATTTTTGTTACCTCTAGGAGCAAGCCCTAGATACCAAATGATGTAGGAATTGCTTGATTCCTTTGAATGTGCGGATCATTCCTAGAGCAACTTCATTCACCGATCCTTGATTCCTTGAAGAAAAATACAATCGAACTAGAATTTTTTAACAAAAAAGTTGAAGTAGAATGAGATGGATATTGGCACCACTCTCAAAGGGAGATAAGCCACAAGATCTTCACCATGATGGAAGAATCCACCAATAAAAAGTAAACTCAAGGTCTCTACCAAAATCACTTGAGAGAAAAAGGAGTTTCTCAAAACTTACTAGATTTCATCAAATCTGAAAAATGAACCAAAGTTACCAAAATACAAAGGAAGAGTGCCTTATATAAGCAACAAGCTACACTAGCTATTGGGCTAGGCCTAACTACACAAGAAGGCAAAATCCAAAGTTACAAAATACACTATGAGACCTAAGAATTATGAATGATACAAGAGAAATAAGAATAAATCTTCAAAGTGTGGCTTTCTATGGGCTTGGGCCCAAGATGACTCACTAGGCCGACAAGCTTGCCTAGAGCTTCTTTGGTCTTCTTAACCCTTGACCTAGTCATAAGGCCTTAAAGTCCCTCCAAAGCATCCTCTACTTGGCTTAAGCTCTCCAAGCTAGTGAGATCCTCATCACATTGTGGAGTCATGGTATTGTACAGTGCTACAACTGTGGTAAATTTGACCATCATTGGAATCAGTGCACTCATCCTTCACAGAATCAGTTATTTTTTCACTCATAAGGTAATTTTCGCTTTGCTAGCTCAGTGTCTCCACCTAATACAGCTACTCAAGAGAAAGAATGACATAATATGCATATGAATGATGAGAAATTTCTTCAGTATACTCAGTTTCAGATTTCTCAATAGTTGTCTACATCCTCTACGGCCACTTTTGTCTAAAAAGGTAATCCTACTGCATGCCTTTCCTCTTCTTTCAAGCGCTAGGTCATCGATTCTAGTGCTACTAATCATATGACTGGAGATTAAGGTATCCTTTTCTCTTTTTGTCTACCTAGTTCTCATGCTTTTGTTGTTCATTTTAAGGGCAGCAGGTGTACTACCCTAGTTTCAACCTTACCTTTATTCTTAGTTTTATATTTGCTTCAATTCCTTTTAAATTTGTTGTTCATTAGCCAAATTACTTCATCACTAAATTGCTCAGTAACATTCTTTTCTGATTCTTGTGTTTTTAAGGATCTGGTGACACAGAGGATTATTGCTAGAGGTAGAGTACCTAATGGGTTGTGCCTATTGGAAGAAGAAGGACTTTTGCAAGCTTATATTGCTTCTAGGAATGAAAAAGTGTCTCCTTTCCAACTCTATTGCCGTATAGGTCATCCGTCTTTAAGAGTTCTTAGGAAATTATGTCATAATATAGAGTGTAATTTTTATTATGAGTCATGTCAATTTGCTAAACATCATCATAATATTTATTAACCTTGTTTAAATAAAAGGCCTCATGCCCCCTTTGAAATTGTTTATTCTTATGTTAAGGGTCCTTGTCCAGTTACTTCTAAATCTAGTTTTAAATATTTTATTACCTCTGTGGATGATTATTCTCTTGTAACATGACTATTTTTGATAAAATTCAAATCTAAAGTCTTTTCTATATTTTTTAATTCTTGTGCTGAAATTAAAACTCAATTTAATGCTTGTGTGCATATTCTTAGAAGTGATAATATTAAAGAATATTTTTCTACATCCTTAAATAATTTTATGAATGAACATGGCATACTTCATTGGTCCTCTTATCTTGTTACCTCACAACAAAATGGAGTAGCTGAACGTAAAAATTGTCATCTTATGGAGGTAGCTCATGCTTTAATGTTTGAACTGAAAGTTCCTAAAGCTTTTGGCTGATGCTATTCTTACTACTGTATATTTAATTAATCATATGTCATTATCTATGTTACATGGCGAGATTCCCCACTCTATACTTTTTCCATCACAATCTCTTCTTTCTTTACCTCCTAAAGTTTTTGCCTACATTTATTTTGTATTTGATGTTTCATCCTCAGATAATTAAAATTGATCCAAAGTCCCTAAAATATGTATTTTTTGATTATTTTGGATCACAAAAAGATTACCGTTATTTTTTTCCTAATCTTAATTATTATCTTATTTTCTCTTATGTGTCTTTCTTTAAAAATCTTCCATTCTTTAAGTCCTCATCTTGTAAGTCACTATCCGTGCACTTATTTTAATAAGTTTCTTTAATTCTGTATTAAATTTTAGTAGAGAACTTCACATCATAAATTTAATTCTGAGGCTACTACCAATCTTGACGAAGACCTTATTACGTGTCAACAAAATAAAACAAATTATGGGTTGACCATGACTTTAAAAAATGATATTTAAATACTTATCTTAAAAATTATGAATTTTATTAATTTTAGTTTTTAAAATTAAGTTTAAATATTTATAAATAAATTTTTTTATAAAAATATATTTACTATATTAAAAATATAATAAATATTTTTTATAAGAAAATTATTTATAAATATTTGCACTTATATAATAAATATTTTTTTAATAAAATTTTACTATTATTAATTATTTATCCTTAATTTTAAAGACAAAAATTATTTTATAAGAGTTTGTGACATAAATTTGATTATAAAATTTATTAAAATAAAATTAAAAAACATATAAAATTATAAATTATTCTTAAACAATTTTTATATCCTTCAAACTATCTTAAAAAGAAAAAATAATATAATATAAATTTGTAGTACGTTAATTTTAAAATTAAAAAAATTATTTTTAAAAAGGATACCAATATGCTCTCTCACTTACAATTATTGGAAAATATAATTGATAAATTTTTTTTATTTCTCAAATCATACATGCTTTTTTCTAGGAAGAAAAAAATATTATCAAATTTAATTATTTATTTTTCGAACAGTGTATCATGAAATTTACTAAAAAATATGAAGTATTAACTATTAATATAAAATTTTTACATTGTTAACTATAACTTTTAAAACAAAATAAAATTAAATAAGAGTTTAATCTCTCTAAATATTGCTGTTATTGAAATTAATTATCATAAAAAGAGTTTTTAACGTTTTTTCTAATATTTTAAAGAAATAAAACATTTATAATTATCTGTGTAATTCATGATTTATAGGTTTATTTCTTTTAAACAAAAAATATATTTTTACAGTCACATTTAGCTTAACTTAAAATATCAAGAATATTAATTGACTTTTGTGCATTCGTAAATTCTACTTTAAAAATATTAATTTTTCTTTGTCCTTAGATTATTTGATTAGTTGGAATCGCACGTCTCAGATATTTGTCTCAACTTCACATTAATGCATTGGGACCGCTGCCACTCTTGACGATGACTTAATCATGAACGCTTCTTCCACGAAATAAAACGAATACAACATATATTTTAGTATATTTTTATAATTAGTTAATTTTTAAAAATTAATTCATAAGATATGTATTTCATTATTTAAAATTAATCTAATTACAAAGAATGTATTTGTGTCCAAAAGCATATTATTAACATTGCTTTAAAATTATTCAAAATATTAAAGATAAAAAAAAATTCACAAGAGTAATAAAATGAGTTAGCGTAATAAATTATTTAATTAAACCTGTGAGTCATTAAAGTGTATTTAATTAGGTAATACAAATAAAAAATAAATTTGTAATGTAGTATCTTAAAATTTTTTTTATAAGTATCGCATCTAAAAAGTTTATACTAATAAAAAAACACATAATAAATTATAAAAAATATATATTATTATATATAATTTATTTAAAATTATATTATTTATATTATTTACTAGATGATTCTATTATTTATAAATATAGATATATATTATTTAGATATATTTGTAATATATATATATATATATTGTATATTAATTTTTTTATTTGTTTTATAAATTTTTAATTTCAAATAAAATATAATGTATATTTAAGTAATTTTTATTTATCATGAATAAAAAATATTATAATATAATATATTAATATAACAATTAAATAATTGAATATTATTATTAATAAAAAATAATTAAATATTAATTATAATAAAATAAAAATATAAAAATATATTAATATAATATTATTATTTTATTTTTAAATTTTAATTTGTTTAATTTAATTATGTTCCTTTCTTACTAAAAAATTTAATAATTTTTCAATTTATTTAAATATAACAAATATAATAATTTATTATTTAAATAAGTATTTAAATATTTTTAATTTTAAATAAAATATAATTAATATTAATATATTAATAATAATAAAATTAA
This sequence comes from Abrus pulchellus subsp. cantoniensis, assembly GCA_024086825.1. Classification (NCBI taxonomy): domain Eukaryota; kingdom Viridiplantae; phylum Streptophyta; class Magnoliopsida; order Fabales; family Fabaceae; genus Abrus; species Abrus pulchellus. Next base: position 24,172,251 of record CM044056.1, read on the forward strand.
GAATATAAAAAATATATTAATATAATATTATTATTTCATTTAATTTTTATTACATCTTATTTTTATTTGAAGATTTAATATTTTTTAACTTATTTTAAATATAAAAATTTATTATTAAATAAATTTATTATTTAAATATATAGCTAAATATTGTTATTAAAATTTTGGTTAACGGGGCTTATAGATTTTTAAAGATAATACAGAATTTATTAAACAAGTAGAATTGTGTCACTATCCATGCACTTTATTTAAGAATAATTGTAGGTGTTCTTTTGCTGAGTACATACGCTAACAGGGCTTTGGCTTCCTCCGTTTCCAATCTCAAAATCTACCCATTGCAGCTTTAGTTTCGATACAGTCTCTCTCGATCATTTCAAGGATGGCTGAGTCAATTCCATTTGCTGTTACTTCAAATCTCATTCACAGGTTCCTTTCCGCACCCTTTCTTCAACCTTTTAACTCTATTTACCGTACCTTTCCATTGCTCTTCCAAGGCGTCATAGCTGAGCCTTAAATCTCACAAGTTTCTCTCACTTGTTAAACTCATTAACTTAGAACCAAACACACTGTTAATCCTGTGTTCTTTTTATTCTGTCTTATAAACTGTTTAGTTTGTATTTTATTTTATTTTTCTAATCTCTGTTTTTTTATATTTCTCTTGACTTCTAATTGTTTTTAACACAGTTTTATGTCTGCGTTTTTAAATTTCTCTGATGTTGGGCATGTGATCTGTTAATATATTATTTAAAAAATATTTTATTAGAATAGATAATGCCGTCTAAATATACCACAATCATTTTCTTCTGAAGAAATTACAAACAAATGGATATATTATGATATTCTCATTTCTATTTTTGAAATTATATATCTCTTCCCATAAAAAATTAAAACATCATATTTTCTATTTTATGATTTTTGTAAAGCATTGTTTAGCATTTACATGTCTTTACTTTATTTTTTTGTATAGTCTATTTTTTATTTAAATGCCTTTATTTTTCAAAAGAATTTCACTTTACCTTTTTCTTTGAATACGCCAACGTTGTAACTGATCTGCATCTTATACCTTCCTTCAGATGTGAGAATTTTAGCTTTATTTCATTATTTACTTTTGAGACAAACTTTTAAAATTTTTATAACAATAATAAGTATTTATTGTTTCATAAAAAAATACATCGAGTCCACTGAGCCTTCTGAAAAATTTAAAAAAGGGGTAAATTTATTCAAAGAATTATTTTAGTAAAAAAATTCAAATAAATATTTATCAAGGCTTTAACCAAAAGTTTAAAATAGATTAAATTGTGATGATTTTAATTTTAAAAGATTATATAATTTTAAAATAAAAGACAGAGTAGTGTAATATGCATCTTTTAATAGAGAAAATTTTAATTTAATTATTTATGTGTTGTCTAAAAAATTTTCATTTTATTGTTTCTCAACCAATCGTGACTCTAATATTTTAGAAATTAATCAAAATATATATCAAGGTGAACCAAATTCCATTTTCAGCTTTTTAAAAATATTGAATAAGGATATGTATATTATATTACCCTCATTTCTATTTTAAAATTATATAACTTCCTCTCATAAAAAAAATTAAAATGTATTACATTTTAATCCATTTTAAGGTTTTTGTAAAGCAATGATAAACATTTGTATGTCCTACAAAAATACATGACCTTTATGTCCATTGAAGCCTACAATCCTAGATTTTAGTTTAACATCAAAATAAAAAAAATCCATCATCTTATAGCAAAAAGTAAATGACTCTTATATTAAGACTAGCGCACACCAAAATTATGTGTCAAGAAGAATCAAAAACCGAAAGAATAAAGGAGAAATTTTGAAACTAAGTACAAGACAAAAATTACACAGGAATAGATACGAAGTACGAATAATCCTGTTTGGCTATTGATACAAACTAATCCTGTTGATAGCTCCCAACTGCTTTTTTTTTTTAATATAGTTGCTATCATAGATTGTTTGGCTGTGGTTATAGCTAGGGATTTGCATTCATGTATATGATGTCATAGGTGTGGGAGGGAAAGATGTAGATGGTTATTAATTGTCATGCTAGAACCATATTTTCAAATATACTTATGGGGTTAAATTAGAACATGGCTAGGTAGATTGTTTTGGTGTGAGTAGAACTTCTTCAAAGCTATCAGTTGTGGCTTTGAATAGAGTCTGCTTAATGACTGGTGTTAATTGCAATATTCTACTTGTATTCTTGAGCATATTTTGTGCTCCTATTAATTCTTACTTTGTGATTATAAAAAAAAAATAAAAATATGAAGTGCGAATTGAGAAAATATAATCACAAATTGTTTTTGTATGAATGCAAAACCCTTTTGTTTCATACAAAAAAAAACGTAATTTAAGAGATGATGTGTGAAAAAATTGCTTTGAATGAGTAAAATTATAAAAATGATAAGAGAATTGACAAAGGAGTTGATTGCAAAAATAAATGTATGAGTTTGGAATTTAAGAGAAAAGAGAGAAAGCGTAATCGGAAGGCCGAATAGAAAGGAAGAAGAGTCTCGAATTATCCAAATAGAGAAGATGAAAATGACTTTTTTATTTTTTCAAATGTTAACTTTTCATGTAATAAAATATTAAAAATAATAATAATATGACAATACTAACGTAGACTCATAAGTTAAAAGAGGAAGTTAAAATATTAAAGATTAAATGTTAATAATTTTTTAAAACTCTATTATAATAATAATAATAATAATAATAATAATAATAATAATAATAATAATAATAATAATATTATTATTATTAACGTAGATTAAATAATATTTTTTTAAAAAGATTAATTTTAAAGAGTACTACTTTTATAGTAATAAAAACACATAATTAAGACTATAAATATAATTTTAATATTTACACAAGATAATATTTTAAATTATCTTTTAATAATCATAGAAATATTGATAAATAATTACAAAGACAATGATAATAATTAACTTTTAATAATTACGAGATATTTTTAACACTCTCACTCAATTTAGTGAATGAGTATCTATTATTCCAAATTGTGTAAAAGGTCTTAGAATTGTTTAGCTTTCAATTCTTTAGAAGGTCTTAGAATTGTTTAGCTTTCAATTCTTTAGTCAACATGTCTATTAGTTGATCTCTAGAAGAGACATAAGCAGTAGCTATGAGACTACTATTCAATTTATCTTAATGAAATATCAATCAATCTTTATATGTTTTATGACAAGATTATGAACTATGTTTATGACACTTATTATCACACAATAGTTTTACAGAACCAATGAATTTTAATTTAAGGTCATCAAGATAGATATTCATTCGTAAAAGTTCACACTTCTTGAGCCATAGCTTAGAATTCAGCTTTCACACTTAAATTGACCACAACACTTTCTTTCTCCTTCGTGTTACTAGATTTTTTCTTAAAAATATACAATATCTTGAAGTGGATCTTCTATATACAATGGAACTTGCATAATGAATGTTTGTATATATATATATATATATATATATATATATATATATCTTCAAGGCAAGAGAGTCTCTCCCCTTTTAAGGAGAGTGTCTCATTCAAGACTTCCTTTTCAATACCGAGAATCTTGTTTACTTCTTCTCAATGTCTTTCACATTGATCATGCACAAATTGGCTAACAATGCTAACAAATATGGAATGTTAGGTCTAGTATGAGATAGGTAGATTAACTTTCCTATTAGTCTTTGGTATTAGGCTTTGTCTACAATAGGACTTTTTTCTTCTCCTCTTATTTGACATTTTTGTTCTATAGGTATTCCAATAGCTTTAAATCCCACTGTTCCAATCTCCATAAGAATATTTAAAACGCAGTACAAATTTTAACCATCCTACTTTTTATATTCTAAAAATAAATAATACTTTATTGTACAACGGAGAATAAATTAATTTAAATTATTATTTACAACAATCCCTATCAAACCTCTCAATATTTAAATTCATCATACATTATTTACATATCAGAAATTTAACTCTAAGATTTAATCAAAACTTTCACAACTTTAATACAATTTAAAGCCTACAAAGTATATTCCTCCTTCCAACACCACTGAAAATATAATCCTAGAGTGGACCATCCTTCATTTTAAATTTCTGAAAAATGGTTGTAAGGGTGAGCAATCCCATTCTCAATAATTCTTTAGTTTAAAGGTAATTCCAATTAAAAGCAAGAGACATAGATTCTTGTACCAACATAGTAAATAATATTGTTTTCAATACAAAATTCAAAAAATTATAGCAACAGCAATTAGATTAATTATACTTTAAATTATACACCGATATAATATCAATCTAAACTTTTTCACTAACATATGTTCCACAAATCAACAAATTATTCTATCACATTACCATTACATCAAATACTTATAATTTCCACACCATTTCATTCATTTCATATCGAGCAGTATGTTATAATAAGTGCATTACAACCATATTAATTAATGCATTATAATACATGTATTATAATTACACCCGTCGATGTATTATAATATCTGTATTATAATTACATTGATTAATCTGTGATGATTCACCTATTATAAACACACATCTCACATTCACATTCATTACCTTTGGGATCTCTTGAGGTCTTACATATAGCTGCTGGTGAGCCGCAATAATATGGATACAATGTGTGTTCTCCCGGCCACTTTTAGCAAAGGTGTAGTTAGGAGTCTCATCAGAAGATGAGTATGTGGCCTGTAAATGCTTTTCCGTTCAGCAAATCTTTGTGCACTTTTTTACAATTAGCATTCACCACCCTCATTTCTCCAAGATTTCCTAAATATTTTTCGGACTCTATATCTCTAGTGTATCTCTGTACTATCTATACAGGGTCTCAGCATTTCTCATGACCCTTGCTTCCTCAACATTTCATATACATTCCATTTCTCAACATTTTGCATTAGAATTCGCTTTATCATCACTTCAATATTTTTCATGATATATGTCACATCATCAATTCAGCATCTCATATTCCATACAATTCATCATTATTTCTTTTCCATTTGATAAAATCAACAACTTAAATTTAACATGGAGACTCATTCACATAAGCTCTTTATTCATAAATTTTAAATAAATACACATTACTATACAAAACAAGCAAATACATTTATGAGGACACAAATTCACTAACTTTCTCATTCTATTTATGAGGACACAAACACAAATTCATATTTATCACACTACAAAATTTCAATATTAATAATTCATCAATCTATTTCACATCAATAAAGTGTGCCGAAGGTCAATCACCCTCGAGCTCAGACCAGTTACGCATGTTGATACACATTAAGCTAAATCACAGTAAAAATTGTCGAAGGTTATGCTCTCTCTCATCTTTTTAACTAAAATCATCTATCCTGGGGTTTGATCACTTTTCATCCTCTATTATCCAAAATCATACCCCAACAATCATTATATGCACATATTGATACTAAAGTCATAAACTTTCCTAAAAATTTGTTTTACTTGTAATTTATGTTACAAAATCCTAGCCAGGTGTGTTTAAAAATAAATCATCACACTTTCTTGCTCCAAATATCCCAGTTAATAAAGACTTTACTATTTAACACAAAAGTATTATAATTTCTAAGCCAAACTATAGAGTAATAGTTAGAATTCGGAATCTACTCCCCTTACCTAGAAATGAGTCTCTACTATCAAATCCTTCTGGAGGTCTAGAGGGAAGGTACAATTTGTCTCAAAATGGAAAGTTTTGTCTAGAATGTAAAAAATCTCCCTAAATATTACAAGGTGAACACTTATTGAGAAAGAGAAAATCGAAGAAAAGAGATAAAGCTAGAGATATGAGTTCCGAGAAATTTACTTTGTTTCGAATGGAATAGACAAATGAGCTCAGATCTGAAAGAGATTCAAAATTCAGAAGAGTTTCTCTTGAGAGAGGATAGAGAGAGAATAGAGAAACAAGGAGAGAAAATTGTTTGGTGAAAAATGAATGTTTTCCAAGGCTAGGGTTCTTTAAATAGCCTTCTAAACTCGTGCGATCTCGCTTGAGTGGCCAAATTCTCGCTTGAGCAAGATCCACCCTTGGATGGGTGAGACTTCCTCGTCTAAGCGAAACAACCAGACAATGAGATTACTCATTTTTTTGCTATTCTCGCTTGAGCGACAACACTCTCGCTTAAGCGAGATATAATATCGCTTGAACGAGCTCTATCTCGTTTGAGCGAGATTGAATCCAGAGACCTCTATATTTTCCTGTGACTCCTCGCTTGAGCAAGCTCTAGCTTGCTTAGGCGAGATTCCAGGTCGCCTGAGCGAGATCACTCTCTCCTCAGTGAGGTGACAGTTGAACTGAATTTATCTTATCTTGCTTAAGCAAGAATTATCTCGTTTGAGTGAGATAGCCCTGCAACATTGCATTTCTGCACTCTCAATCTCGCCTGGGCGAGACTTCCTGCACTAAACTTCTTCCAAAAATCCTTTATACTCTCTTCTAAATGCACGCTAATATTACTTAATATTAAACAAAACATAAATTATCAAAAAATGAAAAGAGAATGTTACACAAGTTCTGTTTTACAATTTCATCATCACCTACAATGATTATATCATCGATATAAACTAGTAAAAATGTCAGCTTACCACTTATGAGTGTTTTATGAAAAGAATATGATCTTCTTAACTTTGCTTTTATCCTAAGGACATCATAGCTTGAGTAAATCTCTAAAATCAAGCATGAGGAGATTGCTCAAGCTTATAATTCTTCAATTTGCCACTTTGTTTTCACCATAAATTGTCTTGAATCTTGAGCGAATATCCATATATACTTCCTTCTTTAAGTCTCTATGTAAGAATGTATTTTTTATATTAAACATATGTAAGATCCAACCAATGCTACTAATGAAAATGATAGTTCTCATAATATTCTTTTTTATCATTGGTGCAAATGTCTCCTCATAATCAAATCCATCAATGTGAGTGTATCCTTTTGCAATTAATATGGCCTTATACCAATCAATGGTACCATCGGATCAATAATTAATAGTGTAGATCCACTTGTAAACTACCATTTTCTTGTTCTTGAGTCATTCTACAATCTCCCAAGTGGTATTTATTTCCAGTGCACTATCTTTTTATTCATTACTTGAACCCAATTCTCATCCTTTAAAGCTTCTTATATAGACTTAGGGATATTTGAAAAATCAATAGTAGAGATAAAATTCTGATCTTGTACAAATAGATGTTTAGTGGATATAAACTGAGAAATATGATACTTATATAGGAATTAGACTTATAATTATTTAAAAAAATATTTAATAACTTAGGATTAATGGTACTAAAACTTACGTTTATTTCGATTGACTGAAATTGTCATTGGATTAAGTCAGGTTTTCTTATCCTCAAGATAAGTGTATTTGCTTTTGTTTATAATGAGTCACTTTTCCCTTTTCCTAAGTCAAAGGAAGGAGGAGTAAATTCCTATTGATGATAGGGGTTAAGAGGAAGAAAAGACAAAAATTCGTATGGACCACTATGTAACATCCCTTTTTCCAAAGTATAAATAATTTACATTTGTAACTTATATTATGAAAACATGATTAGGAAAAATTTGTAAAAACTTGTATATTTTAAATAAATGGTATAGTATGGAAACACGAATTAGAAAACTTGATGAATTTCTAATATTTTTCCTTAAAAGATTTTCACTGTCAATAAATAAAATACATAAGTGATTTTATTACATTAAATCAAATTTATCTGAACAGTTCCTTCCCCACAACTCCTTGATAAGTATGACCCTAGAACGAATCATCTATCTCCATTTCTTCTCTTTCATTACCTGAAACATTTCAATAAGGATGAGTATTTTTCGTCCCACTAAGTCTCTTTTAATATATATATATATATATATATATATATATATATATATAATAGTAATTAGAGTCATAACCTAATACTCTATTCTAATTCCTTTTCAACCAGGTATAATTCATGTTGACATTCATCACGTCTAAATACATATAACCATACAATCATCAATCAGAGCACATACAACGTTTCACTCATTATACATGCATTCTATATTGACCTGTATGTTATTATACACATATCATATCATTTCAATTAGTGTGTCCCAATACATATATCCCAGTAATATCCGTCGATATACTACAACACACATATCACAACAACATAAATTGATCTGCTATGATCCATATATCATAATCATACATATTCTATATCATATCTCATCTCTGAAACTTTTCATCATAACTGCCCCTGGGATCCTTTGAGGACTTCCTAGCATAGATAGCTGCTGGTTGGCCGCCACATCAAATTACACGTGTGTCACCCCAGCCCCTTTTAGCAAAGGTATAGTCAGGAGCTTCGTCAAGAGATGAGGGTGTGGTCTTTGAATGTTTATTTTCAATAATTTATTGTGTACCCTTTTTAATATTAACATTCACCATCCTCATTTCCCCAAGATTTTCTTAAATCTTCTCCTTAACTCTATACCCCCAGTGTATCGTTGTATTATCTATACTTATTCTATATCTCTTTCTCTTTCTCAATCGTTCTCATTCCATATTCTTTCTCAATCATCATGTCATGATTCATACATTATCATCACCCATCATATTCTTTCTCAGTCATATTCTATTACTCACTCATATATCACATACTTTCAATTTTAATCATCAATTCATATCTTTTACTTATTGCATCATACCCATCCAATATACAAAGTATCATGCAATATCACAACATGCAACCAATATAATACATCAATCTCATCAAAGAGACTACCACACAATATCACACCATACAATTAGTACAATCTGCCGAAGGTCGGACACCTTCGGACTCAGCCCAACTCATACAATACCAATACATATATAGTACCCTAACTTAAAGTTCATCATTGTATATCTTTTATTGCTTACTCCATATACACTCTTAGAACTTAGTTTTGAAACCTCTTAAAGCTATTCTAGCTTCTATCTTTCTTTAAAAATATGATATTACCAGTTCAAATAACCCCAAACCTCTCTTTATATCAAAATACCCATTTGTTACATAATATTATCAAAATTTTCAGGTCTTTACTAGGTGAGATACTTATGTTTCTCATAGAACCACTAGATCTATATATCTGTATATAACTATAGCTAGAAAACACTCCCCTTACCTGGTAGAGGTTCTTCCAAACGAGTTCTCTGAGTGATCTACAGAGAGATTCGACGATATTCACGGAGAGATCTTCCAAAAGATATGGTTTCCTAGATCTGAATGGAATAGATGGTTGAGCTTAGATTTGGAAGAGATTCAGAGTTTGAGAGGGTTTCCTTTAGAGAGATAGAGGAGAGAACTCAGAGAAAATCTAGAGATAAGGTCGTTTGATGAGAAATGAACGTTTTTGAAGGTGAAAATCCTTAAATATCGTCATAAACTCGCACGATCTTGCTTGAGCGATATCATATCGCTTGGCTGATTGACAGCTCGCCTGAGCGAGATATGCAAACAACGATCTCGAACCTTCTTTTCTGATACTCTCGCTTGAGCAAGCTCCATCTCGCCTAAGCAAGATGGTGTCCAGCGAGCTCATCATTCATCCTATAGGTCCTCACCTGAGCGACCCAATCTCGTTTAAGCGAGATGCTCATCTTGCCTGAGCGAGGTCAGCCTCACCTGGGTGAGGTGGCAATTGTGCTGACATCATCTCATTCTCGCCTGAGCGATATTCTCCTTGTCTGAGCGAGAATTATCTCGCTTGGGCGAGATAGCCCTGCAACCGACTTTCTCTGCATGAAGCATCTCGCTTGGGCGAGACCCACCTCGCCTGAGCGAGATCTCCTGCACCAAAAATCCTCTAGAAATCCTTTACAATCTCTTTCAAGTGCATTCTAATACTACTTAATATTAAACAAAACCTCATTTACCGAAAAATGAAATGAGGATGTTACACAAAGTTAAATATGTGACTAAAATAACTTTGTCTTATTAAAGGTGACATTTATAGAAACATTGACTCAACAACTCGAAGGATGATAACATGTACAACCTTTTTTATTTGGAGTATACCCTATGAAAATACACATAACAACGTAAGGATTCAATTTGCTACAATATTGACTTTGAATATGAAATAAAAGCAATACAACTAATGACATGAACCTCATGGTTTTTTAGGATATGAACAGAAGGATGAAAGTTAGACATGGACTAAAGAAGACTAAAGTCATTCAAAATGTGACTTGACAACCTATTGATAAATAAGTTGTCACTAATATTTTTCTCAATATGATTTTGGCATTGTCATATGAAATAACAAATTTTTGGTAACTTTTAAGAGATGTCAATTTTTCTTTCTGTAACTTCATTTTGTTAAGGAGTATCTAAACATGTCAACTCATGAAAAAAATTTTCTTTTAGAAATTGAAACAAATTTTAGTTCACATATGTTCATCCATTACCTGCCCCTTAACATTTAATAGCTAGTTCAAATTGAGTTTGAATTAAGTAATAAAAATTCACAAATATTTGAGTCACTGTTATTTTATCCTTTACAAAAAGGATCCATGTCATAAGTGTGTAATCATCAATAAATGATACAAATCATTAATCCGTATAAAAACTTAGCAATAGAAGCACATCCCTATACATCAAATGGATAGATCAAAGGGTACATTACTTTTTAAAACTATTTCGAAAGTAACACAATGATGTTTAACAAACTAATAAACATCACATTAAAAAAAACAAAAACTCAACTGATTCTTTCAAAAATAAAGAAGGAAACATACTTTTATGCAATCTAAAAGGTAGATGACCTAAACACTTACGTTGAAGATAAATTTAGGAAGAGTCATGCTCAAAAGAAGACTAGTTGCAAAATATGTGTCTACTTTTCAAAAATTGTTTTTAAACTTTAGTTTTCATTGACATAAAGTAATATAACCATCTTTGTTCCTATGCAACTCCAATCATCCTCCATAAGACAAGATCCTAAAACACATGAGATTAAAAAAAGAAAAAAGTCATAAGTTAGATCACAAGTGAATGTATGAATGGAGATAAGATTAGTGGAGAGATGAGAAAAATAAAGAACAACTTTTTTTTTAATAAAAGAGGTAGTGGGTTGAATATTACCAAAACTAAGAATGGAAGTTTTAAACCATTAGCAACTATATTGTAACGTGTACCAACTAAAGTGGAATAAAAGTAAAAGAAGAAATGTTAGGAGTCATGTGATCAAAAGCACCAGAGTCAATTATCCAAATATCCTCAGAAACAAAACATAAGGTATTTAAAGAAGATAAACTATAATTCTTACCAATCATGGCAAGACAGACATGAGTCATCTATGGTGAGAAAGACTTATGAGTAAAGTCTCTAACATAGTTTCATTATGTAGGTTTTGTTAAGCATGTGAAGATTCCTAAATCCTAATCCTCCAGCCAATCAAATGACATTTTCTAGTACCCAGGATCCCTAAATAAATTTCTTGCATAGGCTGTTAATCGCATTACACACAACTATTGGAAGGAGGGCAAATTGCATTATGTAAGAGGGTATATTCATGAGATATGATTGGGCTAAAATCACTCTACTTGCCAAGAAGAGGGTTTTCATCTTCCATAGGGAGAGTTTTTTTTTCCTAATTTTATCAATTAAAAAGGAAAAATGATTCCTTATGATGAGTGATAAGAATACCAAGATATTTACCAACCTAACTAGAAGATTTAATACCCAAGAGCCTACTAATATTCTGCCTAAAAGCTAGGTCAGTATTTTTGGAGAAAAACAAAGAGAATTTATCAGTATTTCCTTTCAGTCTCGAGGCTTGACATAAAGAATTCAAGGTGTTTTGGATAATAGAAGCTTGCTGCAGGTTAGCCTTAGCAATCATAATGATGTCGTCTGCAAAATGAAGGTGAGATATACGCAGATCATGGAATCCAAAGAAAAAAAGTTCCTTATTATGGATACTGTCTTGGATAAGATAGGTAAGTCTTTCAATACATAGCACAAATAAGTAAGGGGATATAGGATTCCCTTGGCGGATACCTCTAACAGGCTAGAAGATTTTAGTGGTGCTATTATTCCAGTTAATAGTCATTGAAGAAGAGGTGATACAAGTTTAAATGAGATTAATAATATCAGTCTAAAAACTAATCTTTTTAAGGTATCTATGATAAAGTTTCATCTAAGCTTATCATAAGCTTTTTCTAAACCAATTTAACTATCATAAACCCATTTCTACCCCTAAGCTTATGGAATAAGTGAAAAATTTCCTAAAGAATCAGGGAGTTATCAATTCCTTGCCTACTAGGGATGAATTTGCACTAGTTAGCAGAGATCAAGTGAGATAAGGAGTCTCTTAGCTTGTTGGCCAGGATTTTGGTGACTATCTTGTAGATCACATTACACAGGGACGTGAGCCTGAATTGCCTAATGGACTCAAAGCTTTCAAAATTAGGGATAAGGGTGAGGCAAGTGTTATTAACCTCAGTAATTCTCTTTTGATCATGAAACACAGACAACACAAAATCATATATAAAGTTTTCCAACACCTTGCATTGATTCTTAAAAAACAGGGCATGAAGCCCATCAAGCTTGAAGGCCTTGAAATTCATAATACTAAATAAGGCAATCTTAACCTCTTCTATGAAAACTTTGAGAGAGAGAGAGGGAAGCCTTTTATCAGAATCTCTCAAGGAATGGAAGGAGGATTGAGTGTTCAGAATAAAGTCCTAGGGGTTGGAATCATAGTATAAAGACTTAAAGTAATTTAAAGTTGGGGTTTTGAGATCAGAGGAATCACAAATCTAATTCTGGTTGTTATCTTTTAAATCTTCAATTTGACTTTTCTTTCTCCTACCTATAGCAGCCTATGAAAGAACTTAGTATTCCTATCTCCTAAGGTCATCCAATTGGCTCTATATTGGTGATATCAATAAGTTTCCTCCTAATCCAGAACGAGCTAATACTCTTTCCAAAGGGTTCTCATAAGATTGGTAAGGAAAGGGTTGATTTCATATCCTAACTTTCTAGAAATGCCTTTTATTCTACACAGTAATTGTCTTTTTCTTTGAACAATACCCAAAATTTAGAAGGCATCCAAGACTTTTTGACTTGATCATAGAAGTCAGGATGGGAGAAACAAGGGACAAGAAATTTAAAGTTTTTAGATTTCTAGGTAGGGAACTTTCCATTAGGGATTTTCAACCACAGGCCAAAGTGATCGAATTTTGAGAGGAAAATATGTATGATAGTACTATTAATAAAGGTCATATGCCAAGTGTTATTCACAACAACCCTGTCCAGCCTTTCCTTTAGATTTCCTTTATGCCATGTAAAAGGGTTCCCCTTGAAGCCTAAGCCAAAGAGACCACAATAAGAGAGACAATAAGTAAATCTATTAAGTATTCTAGGATTTGGTGGTTTACCCCCTACTTTTTTAGTACTATACAAGATAAAATTAAAGTCCCCAGGCAAGGACAAAGGGCATCTGATAATGGCACTAAACTCAATTAAATCCTCCTAATAGGTCGCCTTGTGATGTTCTTGGCGGCTAGCATAGATAGAAGGCAAAATCTAGTCCCCATACTAGATGTTTTAACATTAAGGTGAATGAAATATTTTATCTTAACAATTAGGAAAGTTGAGACTTTTTTACTATTCCAGAGGCACCAAATGCCTCAAGAGTATCCAACAATATCCATTTTTTCACACTTACAAAATTAATTTTGTTGATAACTATATCAGCTTTATCAGAATTAATCCTAGGTGCAAGTAGAACAATGAAATATAATTTGTACATAGTAATAAGATCATTAACAAGTCTATAAAAAGCTTTACCACTAGCCTCTCTACAATTCCAAAAAATACAATTAGGTTACATCTGTAGGATGTTGTGAGGGTGTCTGACTAGAGGACTTACAAGGCTCAATGGGGCTAATATTTTAGTTATAGGGATATCTATATTCATAAGTGACACTGGGTCAAGAGGCTAATCAATTGGAAGTTGTACTATTGAATCTTGAGATTTCCAAGAATTACTAAGATTCCCTCCTCGCAGGCCTTGGATGTATCTGCCTCTAGACTCATTATTATTAATATCTTTATTCATTATATTCAAGATTGCAAAGATTTCCTTATGATTTGAACTAATATGGTTATGGTCATCCTTTCCATTACTCTCCTCATTAGTTATCATAGGTAGACTAGTCCCTTCTACTTCCTTATTACCAGGTTAGGTTTTATTTTTGAGTTTACCTTTAGTGGAATTTTTTTTTTTGAAAAGTTACACTCAGTATTCCAGGAGTCCTTTAGATCTTTACCCTCCTCCACATTCCTATTTAGGCGTCCTAGCAATTTCTTTAGATATGTTTCTGAATTATGTTAAAGGTCTAGGCTTGAATGCCCCAAAATATCAAATCTCGATCCTAAGTTTGCTTCTTTACTTGTCTCACTATGAAAAGGGGTCAAAATTGGCCGATAGGTTCCTATCTTTTTCTTAATCGGTCGCTTAACTAGCATCTAGGGCCCAAACAGGCTTTGTTCCTCACCTAGGCTGCCCACTTAAGTTGGATTAGTGGTATCATTATCAGGATTCTTGTGAGGTATAGATTCCTCTGCGTTGTTCCCCTCACTATGCATAGGGATCACTTCCGAATTATCAGTAGTTAATTTATGGTCAAGACAAAATTCTTGCCTATGTCCATACTTCCCACAGTGGAAGCATATAAGGTGTAGACCCTCGTACTTTACTTGAACTCTTGACCTAAGACTTTGAAAGCAAGAACTAATTTTTTCTTAAGGTCAAGTTCTACAAAAATCCTGACAAACCTACCTTTAGAAAGAAGAGAAGTATTTGGGTCAATTTTCAGCATTGCACCTAGGTAGGATCTAACCTACCATAGGAACTTCTCATTATATAGTTCAAGGGAGAGATTTGGGATGCAAACCAAGGCCGCTAGCTTCCTAAAGGTGTGGTTTTTAGGCTTGAATAGAGGCCTCCAACGCTGGACTAGGAGGTAATAGTCTAGAATTAATAGAGGTCCCTCAAATAATGCATATTTATAATCTTCAGTGGTCTCAAATCTAACTAGGAATACTCATTATTCAAATCTAAAATTTTTAGGGGGCTATTTTGCCCATAAAGGCTACCTAATTCTTGATTCAAATGATTAAAGCTTACTAATTTTCCTAGCAATTTAACTATCAGAGAGTATTTTCAGGGTAAGCACCATTATTCATAGTCTTTTAGGGGAACTCTCAGATTAGGACATAGTATTTGGTCAGTTTCTGGGAGACCTTGTTCATCAATTTCAGGACTAATATTTAACTCCTCTAAAATAGAATTAACAATATTCTCATTCCCTAACATCATTTATTAGTCGTTTACTGATAAAACTTTATCTTTACAGGAAACCTTAGTAAAAAAATTAGAGTTTGAAAGCGCTTAATCATCCATAGCTTCCTCCGCACTTTCTTGTTGCATGTCACTTCCAGAGTCGCTTCATAGTCAGGTAGTGCCAAGCTTTCCCAAAACATGACTAGGTTTCAAGGTGAAACTTTTCCCAACAATGACCACTTCTTCAAGATTGACGGTGCTGAGATGAAGAGAAGAAGAAGTCAGAGTTTGTAGGAGACCCTAGTCGAGCCGATGCTTTGATGTCACAAAGAGACTCACAAGGATCAAAACCCCTCACACCTGGGAGGTTGAGGGTTTGAAACCCGAGTATAGCTTCTCACGGTACCCCTTGTAATTTTTTTATTTTTTATTATTTTATTTATTTTTCATGTGGTTTAATTAGATCTTGCTTAAGCAATACCGAACCGCTTGTCACTTAAACCATCCTCCATTAGTACTAATATTTTATAATTTTATTATTCGTTTTTTAGCTTTATAGTATTATTTTATTACTTTCAAAATTTTATACTACAAAAAATTATTCTATTTTGATTATATAGTTTTATAAATATAGATAATATAATATTATGATTAAAATATTATAATATTGTATTAAACAAGATAACAAAACATTTGACCACATTTTTAAATTTTATGATTTATTTAATTTTGAAAATAATATATTTTTTATAAAATTATTTTATTATCAGAAAGTATTATTTCTAAATATTTCTATATTATATTTTATATTGATAGTTTATTTTATGCAATTGGCTTTGTGGGGTTTCTATTAAAATTATAAAAAATTGTTTCATAATTAGTATGTAAAAATATTTAATGTATGCTTGGTTTTCGATTATTAAGGCATTAAAATGTTCTAAAACAAAAAGACATTGTGGCGATCATATGTAAATTTTAAAAGTGATGTAAATAAGTTATTTTTAATATAAACAATTAAAACACTTTACTAAAAATATAATTCCTAAAAGATATTTTTTAAAGAATGACCAAATTCACACATTACTTGCCATTATTAATATTATGTTATGCAGTTAAATATTAAAATAATCTCTTCTTTTAATAGTAAATTTGTTTGAAACATTTTTTTTTTACATTTCAATTTTTAACAAATATTATTTTAAGAAATTTTGAAAACAAATATTTATTAAAATCAATAATTAAAACATGTATTTAATACATATAATTTAATCATATTTAATATTAACTATAAATAACAACTTGAAGGTAAAAACTTCTTTAGATGTAAATAATCATATGCTATAAAAAATTTAACAACAATGTCATTTGATCAGAATCTTTGAAAAGAAAAAACAATAAGAAATTTATTATAGCCTTCAATAATGATAAGGTATGTGATGTGACGGAGTAAATTAGTAAAATATTTATTATAGCCTTCTATATATATATTTTAAGGATAGCTAAGTCACTTGACATCTCATTCATTCACAGGTTGGCCTCCGCAGATTTTATTGAATTTGGAGAAAAGTATGGTGTGAAGGAAGATTTGGAAGAGCTCAAGAAGACAATTGAATCTATCAATGATGTACTCCATGATGCTGACCACAAACAAGAAGATCAAGTTCGTGTGCGAAATTGGATAGTGAACTTCAAAAAAGTACTTCATTGCGCAGATGACTAGTTGGATGACCTTGCTATCGAATTTACGCGACACAAATTGGATGAAGGACATGGAAAACAAGAAGACAAGGTACTTTATTCCTATTCATCTTCAAATCGAATTGATTTTCCCATTCAAAAGGCTGAAGAAATTAAAAGAAAACGAGAACGTTTTGATGCTGTTCTAAAACTGATAGTGGATGGAGGGAAACGTGTTCTTTTGTGTTAGAGACAGATATCATTGGAAGAGATGATAGTAAAAAGGAGATTATTAGTCTGTTGAGACCACCTCATGAAAACCAACAAGCTTCTGTGATTGCCATTGTTGGCCTTGGTGGTTTGGGGAAGACAGCTCTTGCACAATTGGTGTATAATGACTTGGAAGTGCAGAATTTTTTTGAATTGAAAATGTCGGTGTGTGTCTCTGATAACTTTGATGTGAAAACTATTCTGAAGAAAATATTAGAATTAGTTACTCGTCGCCCGACAGCAGATGGGACGTCATTAGAATACTTGCAAGAAGAATTTCGTGAAAAAATAAGTGGTAAGAAATATTTGTTGGTCCTTGATGACGTTTGGAATGAGAGTCGTGATGAATGGATTAAATTGAGAAAGTACTTGATGTGTGGCGCTCAAGGCAGTAAGATTTTGGTGACAGCTCGAAATGAAATTGTAGCAAAGGCAATGACTGCTAGCACTTCCTATTCTTTGGAAGGTTTGACTGATGAAGCATCTTGGAGTTTGTTGAAGAGCATTGCATTTGATGATGATTACAAAGGAGTTAATCATAATCTATAATCAATGGGGAAAGAAATAGCCAAAAAATGTAGAGGGTTTCCACTAGCAGTTAAAACCCTGGGAGGCCTGTTACGAGAACAAAAGGAAGAAAGTGAATGGGAGAAGGTTTTAAGCGGTAACTTCTGGAAATTATGTGAAAAGGATGGTATTATGCCAATTCTAAAGCTCAGTTACCACAAGTTGTCGCCAGAAATGAGACAATGTTTTGCTTACTGCTCTTTATACCCCAAGGATTCAAAAATTAAAAAGGACGAGTTGATTCAGTTATGGATGGCACAGGGTTACCTTCGATGTTCAACTGAAAAACAGCATATGGAGGATGTCGGTAATCAATTTGTAAATATGTTTTTGATGAACTCATTTTTTCAAGATGTCGATAGTGAATACGGTGAGATCATTAGCTTCAAAATGCACGATTTAATGCATGATCTGGCAATGCTAGTAGCCGGCGGTGATTATTGTTACTTGGATAGTAAGGCAAAAAAAGTTGAAGGTAGACCCATGCACGTATCTTTGGAATCTTTTGAAGCCATTCATTTGTTGAAATCATTAGATCCGACCAGGCTGCGAACTTTGATTTTGCCGTACGACTTAAAAGAGGAGAAAGATTTGTCGGTTATTGCAGAGTCCAAATACTTACGCGTCTTGAGGATGCATCATCTCCCTGATTCCACTGAAAATTTGAAGCATTTAAGATACCTTGTTTTAACACAACCAAAAAGTCTTCCCAAATCTATAAGCAATCTTGTTTGCTTACAAACATTAAAATTCAAAGATTGCGATGAAGAATCATTTACAGAAGTAGTCACAAAATTAGTTAATTTGAGGTGCCTTGATATTGCTCGTCACTGCTTTAGTGGAATGGCAGTTGGGCTGGGAAAACTATGCTCTTTGCAATTCTTATCGACCTTTGTTGTGGGAAACAAAATAAAATATGCCACATTAAATGAACTGAAGGACTTAAACCTCAGAGGCAAATTAAGAATTGAGCATCTTAATAGTGTCAGAGAAGTGGCTCTTGAATCACAGCACGTAAATTTAAAAGAAAAAAAATTTCTTCAATCCTTGACTCTGGGTTGGTCGGGGGATGAAGACTGCCTTAACAGTGACGACAGGTTGCAATTATTGGAAAACCTTCAGCCCCACCGCAATCTCAAGGTTTTGAATGTCTATCGTTATCCAGGCGTGCGTTTCCCAATTTGGCTTTCTCTCCTCACAAATGTTGTTCACATCACTCTCTCTGAGTTTGATAATTATGGCTGTCTACCACCGTTGGGAAGACTCCCGTCCCTGAAGTCACTTGTTTTGCAGGGTCTTTCTCGATTGGAATACATATATCTCAATGGTTTTGCAGTATCTTTGAAGAGCCTCTCATTATTTGCTTGTAACAGGCTCAAGGGATGGCGGAGGCAGGGAGATGATATCAATGATTCACATAATCTCTCATCATCTCTTTCATTTCCTCATCTTTCTCGACTGGAAGTCTATTTTTGTGAACGGTTGACTTGCATGCCTACTTTTCCAAACGTTAAGGATTTAAGATGGCGTCATTGCAGTGCGGAGCCATTAATAGCAACACTAAACTCAACATGTTCAGCTGACTCATCTTCCGCTGCTCCTCTTTCCTTGCTCAAACAATTGAAGATTTCTCATCCTATGAATTTACCAAAGGGTTGGATGCATAATCTGACTTCTCTCGAGTCTCTTCTAATTGAACGGAGTGAAAGTGAAACACTCGAGGAATTTGGAATTGGGTTTAAGGACGACACCAACTGCCTTCCTTCTCTGCGAAAAATCAGCATAGAAGGGTTTAAAAACCTAAAGGCTTTGCCCGATTGGATTTGCAACCTCTTATCGCTTCAGCACATCGAGATCTACAATTGCCCAAAATTGGCATGGCTGCCCAAAGGAATGAGTGGTCTTACTAACCTAAAGATTTTTGAGGTCAGGTATTGTTCCTTCTTAACTAAAGAATGCCGAACAGAGGGAAGTGCTGTTCGTCGCCAAATCGAACATATGCCACAGATCATCCTTCGTGATAAGTGATGATAAAGGTACTGCTCTGATTCTGATGCGTATTTATTCAGTGTAAATGTCGTGTTTATTGGATTTGCTTTGCTAATAAAATACTTCGATTCAGTGTTCATTTGTTTCAAACATAAATAAAAATTATCCTAATCATATTAATTTTCAATTGTTAAACAGAGTCTTAACCGTCGTATACTTAATGTCAATTTATTTTTTTCTTTGCAACGATACTATTACAAAAATATAGTTTTTAAATTAAAATTTTAATATTATATAATTTAATAAATTTTGTAAATAAATATTTAATTATATTAATAAGATCAAATCAAAGAAAGATAATTATAAAATTTGTATTAGAAATTCATTTAAAAAATTTAAAATTATTTTATAATGATAAAATTATGAATATTAATATATAAATATTTATTTTTTAATAATAATATTTTATTATAAGTGTGATAGTCATTACAAACAAAGTGAGTAAGAGTCTTTACAATATCATGAATACACCTGCAACTACCTTAAACACCTCTTCTACCTCTTCTACTGAAGTTTCTCCTATTCTCTTAAATTCTCCAATCTCTCTACCAAAAGATTGTATCAGAACTGCTTCTGATAAGATCGAAAATCTGATTGAATATACCTATATTCCTGAAGATGCACAAATCCAAGAATCCATAGCTCCTCTCTTGAGCCCTTATAATGTTTTTCGAAGACACAAATCCTGGACCAACAAAGTTAATGCTTTGATTCTCCGAAAGCAATCTCCCATAAAAGAATATGTTCAATCCACCCGGATGGACCAGTGTGAGATCCCTGCCACAAAAGAAGAGAGATACATCAACCTAGAAATCCCTAAAAACTTCATAGATCACTGGAAGATTGAGGGATATACTGCTCTTCATTTTGGAGCAATAAGATTAGTCCTATCACTCCATGGTAGGAAAAACCTCCCAGTTACTGCCAGAATCACTCTTCTTGACTCCACCTATCTCCACTATGAACATGCTGTCATAGCAACCCTACTTACTACTCTTCATGCTGGAAGTGTAGTCCTCATGATTTTTCCAAACTATAATGTCTCATTAAGGGACAAAACTCTGCCGACCAGACTAAAAGTTCAGATCCAGCTCAGTGGAGCTGAGCAGATTGAAGGAGCCATCTCTGCTACACTTCACCATCAGATGATTTACAGGTTACAAAACCATGCTCATGACCTTCCTCTCCCAGGAATGGTAAATGATAACATGTTTGTTATAGCCAACAGGAATGAGGATGAAGTTCCATCCATCATTCAAGTTCCCAGACAAATTCCTCGAACAGAACTCCTCAAGTTGATTCCACTGGAGTGGACAACTGATTATGAGAAAATCAGGCAAAATAGCAAACCAATCCAGTCTTTTGAAGCAACTTTCAGAAGATCTGTAGATGGTGGTGTCAGAACAATCTTCAAAAACCCTGATGAAGAACCAAGTCCTTCTACCAACTGTTTCCAGTCACTTATGGTGATCCCTGCTGGAAAAGAACATAGAATTCCAGTATACAGCTTCAAACCAGATGGATCTTCCATCTATTCTGACAAATTCGATGGACACTTCATGTGGGATGTTGATCCTTCTATGTGTGATCCTGACTGTGACTGCTGGATGCATACTAGAGATACATCTGATGAAGAATCAGATGATGATGAAGATAACCAAAAGAGAAGAAGAAAGAAACCTTGTAAGCCACCTCCTAAACCTCGAAGGAAAGACCCTGGATTTACTCCTTGGGTGGGAATCAGGACTGAAAGAAAGCCTTTATCTATCTATGATGAAGCTCTTAGGATCCTAAGGAAAGAAGGCCTATTATCTGAACCTCCTTGTGATCCAGACTTGATCACATGGCCTCCTCCTGAAGGATTATGTAATTCTTTCAGTTCACCTCAAGAAAAGGTTTCATCTCCAATTCCTTGCATGATGTTCACAGAATATGACAAAGACTTTCCTTCATTAGAAAGAAAGACAGATCCTGTTACTAAGGTCAACACTAGGCCTTTAGTAATACCCTCTGAAGTCCAATCAGATGGAACTTATAAGGCTCCATCTCAAGCTGAAGAAGTTCTCAACTGGCAGACTGAGAATTCTTTAGCCCAAAACAAAATCTTGAAAAAGATAGACGGAAAAGTGGACCAAATCACTGAGACTGTCCACAAGAATGAAGAAAAGCTCCAATATCTTTCTGAAAAGCTCAGGAAATGTTACAAAGAGTCTCAGAAACAGATTGCCAAATTGGAGTTAGATATTTCAAAATTGACGGCAGAAAAGGCTGTCTTTACAGGAGAATACCACAAAAAAGATAGAGAAATCAGGAGACTTAAAGAGCAAGTCAGAGAAATGGATGAATTGATTGCTGCAAAACAACAGAACAGGGAAGCTGAAATTAATCCCTTTCTGGTTCCTCCTCCTGTACAATCAACTTATTATTCTCCTTTTAGTCTATCTCCATTTTACCAAGGTACATTCACAGCACCTTCTTACTCCTTACCCTCTGCCTATAGGCCTAGACCTAGGTCTTCTACCCGAGATTCCAAGGGTAAAGGAAAGATGAGTATTTCCTCTTCAGAAACCACAAAAACCAGAAGTCTAGACTCATCTGAAGAAGAAAAATCTCCCCCCAAAAAGTCATCAAAAGGAAGTAAAGAAAGATCCCCTTTCATAGGGGTTATCTTTGAAGAAGATGAAAAAATTGATGACTCTGAAGAAGAAGAATTTCTTAGATCTTCATCTACTGAAGAAGATCTATCTAAAGAATCTTATGAATCTCCAACAACTGAAGAATCTCAGAGTGAATCAGAAATATCAGCAGCCAAATCCTCTGATGAAGAATTTACAAATATTACTGAGATGCTGATGGTCAACACGGCACAATCCAGTAATCAAAGAGGATCTTTTTATGATTCACCAGATGAAGAAGAAGAAACTAGTAGACGAGAGAAAAAAGGATCAAAAATTAATGGAGGTCCTTATTTCACTCTTGATGATGTTTCTCCACAATACTGGAGAAAAAGATTACTTGATTTTGGAGCCTGGTTAGATACTCAATTTATGAAGATAGATGCAGATCCCTATAAAGTCATTGAAGAATTTTGTTGCAGAATGACTGGCACCTTGAAAGAATGGTACCACAATCTGGAAAATGTCAAACAAGACCAATTTCATCAGTTAGGCAATACCAGACAAGTTCTTGGAGCCATACACCAAGAATTCGTTGGAGATATGGATCTTTATGACAAAAAAATCAGGCAAGATTACTTTGAGATGAGATGCTGCTCTTTGAAGAAGAAAGATTTAGAAAGACATCATAAAAGAATGGTAGAAATTTTCTATCTTCTTAATGGATACAATGATATCAGTCTAAAAAATACTTATGTTGCCTCTCTTCCTCAAGAATTACAACCAGAGATTCACAAGCTGATCGTAGCTCAAGGTCAAGACTTAACCAATCTTAGTCTTGGCCAAATCCATCAAAAAACTTTAGAATCTCTTGATAAATTATGCAGGACACATTTGTTCATCTCTGATGTGATGAATGAAAGATCAAAGTTTACAAAGGCCTGCAAGAAAAAATATCTTGAAATTGGATGCAAAGAAAAGAAATGTGTTTGTCCATCCAAGAAAAAAGAAAAGATAAAGAAGTTTTCAAAGAAGAAAAAGAAGAGGATGAAATATTTCAAGAAGAAAGAAAAAAGAGGAAAGAACAAAGGAACCCGATATTTTATCTGCGGGAAGAAAGGGCATTTTGCCAAGAGATGTCCAAACAAAGATGCCAAGGCTCAAAACTTGGTAAACTCTCTAGATCCTATTGAAGGAGACATAGAATCTGAATATTCTGAATAAGAAGAAGCAGATCAGGATACTGTCTTTGCTATCCAAGAATCTTCTGATGATTCTTCAGATTCTTCAAGCAAAGAAGAAGAATACATTCCTCTTTACTTTACTCAAGAAATAAAAAGTGTTCTCCAAACTCCATCACAACCTTGTGTGGAGGTCCAAGTTCTTATTAACAAATATTCCAATCCAGTCAAGGCCATCGCCTACATGGACACTGGAGCACAAAGGACTATGATGAATCCAGATATTCTTCCAAAAGAAAATTGGACTCAGTACACAACCAGCTTTGTAGCTGCTGATGGAAAGATTTTCAACACCTACTTAATCTCTAAAGTACCAATTGGGATTAAGCTATTTCCAGATTGCATAATCTGGATCAAGCCTATAGGAACTCATCTTCCTAACAAAGATATTCTGCTAGGAATGGATGCTTACTGTTTGACTGATAAACTTCAAATACTTCCAACAGGAATCAAGTTCAAAAGAAATTTCAAGCCCTATACAGATATCTTGAAACTTTACTCTCTTGAAGAAAGTCCAGCAGAGTACTCTGAACTTAAGGAGAAGCTGAAAACTCTATGTGCAGACGGCCATGAGAATTTTTCTCATCCCAATCCAATATGGAATAATCCAGAGTTTTTCATAAAACTTCCCTTTAAGCTCAATGAAGACATCAATCCTACTAAAGCCACACATCCTGGAATGAGTCCAAGTGACTTTCAATTGGCCAGACAAGAATGTGCTGAACTCCTGCGCCAAGGATTGATAGAACCAACCAAATCAGAATGGGCATGCCAGGCATTTTATGTTGAAAAGAGATCTGAAAAACTCAGAGGAAAAAAGAGGCTGGTCATTGATTACAAACCACTCAATCATTTTCTCAAAGATGATAAGTTTCCTATCCCAAAAACTTCCTCTCTTCATACTCTTATTAAAGATGCCATGATTTTTTCAAAGTTTGATTTGAAATCTGGATTTTGGCAACTTGGTATTGATCCTTCTGATAGATATAAAACTGCTTTCTGTATTCCAAATGCTCAATACCAATGGAAAGTTCTTCCATTTGGCCTGAAAGTAGCACCTTCTCTTTTTCAGAAAGCCATGACCAGAATCTTTGAACCAATCCTTGATAGTATACTCATCTACATAGATGATGTATTACTATTCTCAAAGGACACAGAATCTCATAAAACTCTTTTAAACAAGTTCTTTGATCTTTCAAATAATTATGGTATTATGCTGTCAGAAAAAAAGATTCAATTAGCTCAAACCCAGATAGATTTTTTGGGAATGCATTTTTCTCAGGGAAATTATCAACCTCAACCTCACATTGCTGAAGAATTACTGAATTTTCCTGATGAAAATCTCACAGTGAAACAAATTCAACAGTTCCTTGGAATTCTGAATTACATTAGAGATTTCATTCCTAATGCTGCTAAGTATACAAGTCCTTTATCAAGATTATTGAGGAAAAACTCTCCTCCATGGACCAATGAACAAACTGAAGCTGTTCGTCATCTGAAGAAGATAGCCCAGAATCCTCCTCCACTCAAGATACCTGGTAATGGGAAAAGAATATTGCAGACAGATGCTAGTGACCACTATTGGGGAGCTGTTTTACTTGAAGAAGTTGATGGGAAGAAAGCTTACTGTAGACATGCCAGTGGACAATTTAAAGAATCTGAAAAGCATTATCATACGACTTTCAAAGAAGCCCTTGCAGTTAAAAATGGAATCCAAAAGTTTGACTTCTATCTTAGGGGTCATAACTTTGAAGTCCAAATGGATAATTCTGCTTTTCCAGCACTTCTTGACTTCAAAAACAAAATGCCACCTGATCCTCAAGTTCTCAGACTGAAGAATTGGTTCTCCAGGTATGATTTTACTGTCAAACACATCAAAGGAGAAAAGAATGTTGTCCCAGATCTCTTATCCAGACCAAAAAAGCCTATAGCCTTTGTTACCTCACTAAACACATACCCTTTGATCTTCCCCTTAAATAGTGCTGAAGCCAGTACTAGCTCCAGACCATCTCCTCTTCCAATGTTTCCACCTGACTTAAAAAATGATGGAATGATCACAGTAGAATATATCAAAGATTTTGCAAAAAATCACATGTTCCATTATCTGTCTCTCTCCCTTCATCACCATGGTATGAAGCCCAAACCTTCTTGGTTCCAGATTGACGCACCATACTTAAACATTTTTGCTTTGTTAATGGATTTTCCATTAATTGAAGAAGATGTATGGTATCTTTGGTGTACTACTCTCTTATATCACTACCCTATAGTTTTTCCCACTTTTACCATGTTTGAATTTCTTAATGATTCTCAAAATCAACATACTCTGTTGTGGAAATTTCTTGCTTGGTATCAACCTATCCCCAACTGGAAGAAAGATGTGCATAATGAGTTACAGAGACTCAGTATTTGGAAAGAGATTGAGATTCCTCCAGCTGAAGCTCCAAAACATGTTACAGTGGTAATTATTCATAGACCTTATTTTGAACATCCAGTTTCAAAATTGCTTTATACTCAGAATCAAGTCAAGGTCTGGAATACTTATACTAGTCTTTTGGAGATATCTGAACCAGACAGACCACCTCATAATCAAGCAGATCTAAATGTTCATCTTCACATTGAAAATGGAGTGCATGAAGAAATGATCAAAGTAAAATCCACTTGTACCAAACTGAAAGCAATGGATATAATTTGTCCTCCGGATAATGATAACACATCCATGTGGGACAAAATTCAACCTGTAGATCCATCAGTGATTTGTTCTTCTATCACTTTTGGAAATTGGGAAATGACAAGCCATGTCATAATCAAGAAAGACAACTCATCCACTACTGATGCAATAATGGACTCTCAAGATCCTTTCGACTCAATTAGTCTCTGCTCAAGTGATGATCCCAATATGTCACCGAGTCACGAGCCTATCTTCAAGGACTAAAAAGACTATTCAAGAAAGTACCTTTATGTAATAAAGTAGCTTTTATTCTTATGTCTTTTGTGTGAGTCATATGTCCTAAAAGTTCTTACTTTTGTTGCTTTGTATAAAGAAGCTTTAAAAAAGGTTCGGATTCTTATCCAACCTTATCTGATGTAGTTATTGTATCTGCTGTCCATCCTCTATAAGAGGACCATAGCAACAGGATCTGTCCATCCTCTATAAGAGGACCATAGCAACAAGATCTTTCACCTAGAAATTTTCTGATGGACAGTAGATACAATAATTACATCAGATAAGGTTGGATAAGAATCCGAACCTTTTTTAAAGCTTCTTTATACAAAGCAACAAAAGTAAGAACTTTTAGGACATATGACTCACACAAAAGACATAAGAATAAAAGCTACTTTATTACATAAAGGTACTTTCTTGAATAGTCTTTTTAGTCCTTGAAGATAGGCTCGTGACTCGGTGACATATTGGGATCATCACTTGAGCAGAGACTAATTGAGTCGAAAGGATCTTGAGAGTCCATTATTGCATCAGTAGTGGATGAGTTGTCTTTCTTGATTATGACATGGCTTGTCATTTCCCAATTTCCAAAAGTGATAGAAGAACAAATCACTGATGGATCTACAGGTTGGATTTTGTCCCACATGGATGGGTTATCATTATCCGGAGGACAAATTATATCCATTGCTTTCAGTTTGGTACAAGTGGATTTTACTTTGATCATTTCTTCATGCACTCCATTTTCAATGTGAAGATGAACATTTAGATCTGCTTGATTATGAGGTGGTCTGTCTGGTTCAGATATCTCCAAAAGACTAGTATAAGTATTCCAGACCTTGACTTGATTCTGAGTATAAAGCAATTTTGAAACTGGATGTTCAAAATAAGGTCTATGAATAATTACCACTGTAACATGTTTTGGAGCTTCAGCTGGAAGAATCTCAATCTCTTTCCAAATACTGAGTCTCTGTAACTCATTATGCACATCTTTCTTCCAGTTGGGGATAGGTTGATACCAAGCAAGAAATTTCTACAACAGAGTATGTTGATTTTGAGAATCATTAAGAAATTCAAACATGGTAAAAGTGGAAAAAACTATAGGGTAGTGATATAAGAGAGTAGTACACCAAAGATACCATACATCTTCTTCAATTAATGGAAAATCTATTAACAAAGCAAAAATGTTTAAGTATGGTGCGTCAATCTGGAACCAAGAAGGTTTGGGCTTCATACCATGGTGATGAAGGGAGAGAGACAGATAATGGAACATGTGATTTTTTGCAAAATCTTTGATATATTCTACTGTGATCATTCCATCATTTTTTAAGTCAGGTGGAAACATTGGAAGAGGAGATGGTCTGGAGCTAGTACTGGCTTCAGCACTATTTAAGGGGAAGATCAAAGGGTATGTGTTTAGTGAGGTAACAAAGGCTATAGGCTTTTTTGGTCTGGATAAGAGATCTGGGACAACATTCTTTTCTCCTTTGATGTGTTTGACAGTAAAATCATACCTGGAGAACCAATTCTTCAGTCTGAGAACTTGAGGATCAGGTGGCAATTTGTTTTTGAAGTCAAGAAGTGCTGGAAAAGCAGAATTATCCGTTTGGACTTCAAAGTTATGACCCCTACGATAGAAGTCAAACTTTTGGATTCCATTTTTAACTGCAAGGGCTTCTTTGAAAGTCGTATGATAATACTTTTCAGATTCTTTAAATTGTCCACTGGCATGTCCACAGTAAGCTTTCTTCCCATCAACTTCTTCAAGTAAAACAGCTCCCCAATAGTGGTCGCTAGCATCTGTCTGCAATATTCTTTTCCCATTACCAGGTATCTTGAGTGGAGGAGGATTCTGGCTATCTTCTTCAGATGACGAACAGCTTCAGTTTGTTCATTGGTCCATGGAGGAGAGTTTTTCCTCAATAATCTTGATAGAGGACTTGTATACTTAGCAGCATTAGGAATGAAATCTCTAATGTAATTCAGAATTCCAAGGAACTGTTGAATTTGTTTCACTGTGAGATTTTCATCAGGAAAATTCAGTAATTCTTCAGCAATGTGAGGTTGAGGTTGATAATTTCCCTGAGAAAAATGCATTCCCAAAAAATCTATCTGGGTTTGAGCTAATTGAATCTTTTTTTCTGACAGCATAATCCCATAATTATTTGAAAGATCAAAGAACTTGTTTAAAAGAGTTTTATGAGATTCTGTGTCCTTTGAGAATAGTAATACATCATCTATGTAGATGAGTATACTGTCAAGGATTGGTTCAAAGATTCTGGTCATGGCTTTCTGAAAAAGAGAAGGTGCTACTTTCAGGCCAAATGGAAGAACTTTCCATTGGTATTGAGCATTTGGAATACAGAAAGCAGTTTTATATCTATCAGAAGGATCAATACCAAGTTGCCAAAATCCAGATTTCAAATCAAACTTTGAAAAAATCATGGCATCTTTAATAAGAGTATGAAGAGAGGAAGTTTTTGGGATAGGAAACTTATCATCTTTGAGAAAATGATTGAGTGGTTTGTAATCAATGACCAGCCTCTTTTTTCCTCTGAGTTTTTCAGATCTCTTTTCAACATAAAATGCCTGGCATGCCCATTCTGATTTGGTTGGTTCTATCAATCCTTGGCGCAGGAGTTCAGCACATTCTTGTCTGGCCAATTGAAAGTCACTTGGACTCATTCGAGATGTGTGGCTTTAGTAGGATTGATGTCTTCATTGAGCTTAAAGGGAAGTTTTATGAAAAACTCTGGATTATTCCATATTGGATTGGGATGAGAAAAATTCTCATGGCCGTCTGCACATAGAGTTTTCAGCTTCTCCTTAAGTTCAGAGTACTCTGCTGGACTTTCTTCAAGAGAGTAAAGTTTCAAGATATCTGTATAGGGCTTGAAATTTCTTTTGAACTTGATTCCTGTTGGAAATATTTGAAGTTTATCAGTCAAACAGTAAGCATCCATTCCTAGCAGAATATCTTTGTTAGGAAGATGAGTTCCTATAGGCTTGATCCAGATTATGCAATCTGGAAATAGCTTAATCCCAATTGGTACTTTAGAGATTAAGTAGGTGTTGAAAATCTTTCCATCAGCAGCTACAAAGCTGGTTGTGTACTGAGTCCAATTTTCTTTTGGAAGAATATCTGGATTCATCATAGTCCTTTGTGCTCCAGTGTCCATGTAGGCGATGGCCTTGACTGGATTGGAATATTTGTTAGTAAGAACTTGGACCTCCACACAAGGTTGTGATGGAGTTTGGAGAACACTTTTTATTTCTTGAGTAAAGTAAAGAGGAATGTATTCTTCTTCTTTGCTTGAAGAATCCGAAGAATCATCAGAAGATTCTTGGATAGCAAAGACAGTATCCTGATCTGCTTCTTCTTGTTCAGAATATTCAGATTCTATGTCTCCTTCAATAGGATCTAGAGAGTTTACCAAGTTTTGAGCCTTGGCATCTTTGTTTGGACATCTCTTGGCAAAATGCCCATTCTTCCCGCAGATAAAACA
Source organism: Abrus pulchellus subsp. cantoniensis (assembly GCA_024086825.1). Taxonomy (NCBI): domain Eukaryota; kingdom Viridiplantae; phylum Streptophyta; class Magnoliopsida; order Fabales; family Fabaceae; genus Abrus; species Abrus pulchellus. Next base: position 24,202,467 of record CM044056.1, read on the forward strand.
TCGGGTTCCTTTGTTCTTTCCTCTTTTTTCTTTCTTCTTGAAATATTTCATCCTCTTCTTTTTCTTCTTTGAAAACTTCTTTATCTTTTCTTTTTTCTTGGATGGACAAACACATTTCTTTTCTTTGCATCCAATTTCAAGATATTTTTTCTTGCAGGCCTTTGTAAACTTTGATCTTTCATTCATCACATCAGAGATGAACAAATGTGTCCTGCATAATTTATCAAGAGATTCTAAAGTTTTTTGATGGATTTGGCCAAGACTAAGATTGGTTAAGTCTTGACCTTGAGCTACGATCAGCTTGTGAATCTCTGGTTGTAATTCTTGAGGAAGAGAGGCAACATAAGTATTTTTTAGACTGACATCATTGTATCCATTATGATGTCTTTCTAAATCTTTCTTCTTCAAGGAGCAGCATCTCATCTCAAAGTAATCTTGCCTGATTTTTTTGTCATAAAGATCCATATCTCCCACGAATTCTTGGTGTATGGCTCCAAGAACTTGTCTGGTATTGCCTAACTGATGAAATTGGTCTTGTTTGACATTTCCCAGATTGTGGTACCATTCTTTCAAGGTGCCAGTCATTCTGCAACAAAATTCTTCAATGACTTTATAGGGATCTGCATCTATCTTCATAAATTGAGTATCTAACCAGGCTCCAAAATCAAGTAATCTTTTTCTCCAGTATTGTGGAGAAACATCATCAAGAGTGAAATAAGGACCTCCATTAATTTTTTATCCTTTTTTCTCTCGTCTACTAGTTTCTTCTTCTTCATCTGGTGAATCATAAAAAGATCCTCTTTGATTACTGGATTGTGCCGTGTTGACCATCAGCATCTCAGTAATATTTGTAAATTCTTCATCAGAGGATTTGGCTGCTGATATTTCTGATTCACTCTGAGATTCTTCAGTTGTTGGAGATTCATAAGATTCTTTAGATAGATCTTCTTCAGTAGATGAAGATCTAAGAAATTCTTCTTCTTCAGAGTCATCAATTTTTTCATCTTCTTCAAAGATAACCCCTATGAAAGGGGATCTTTCTTTACTTCCTTTTGATGACTTTTTGGGGGGAGATTTTTCTTCTTCAGATGAGTCTAGACTTCTGGTTTTTGTGGTTTCTGAAGAGGAAATACTCATCTTTCCTTTACCGTTGGAATCTCGGGTAGAAGACCTAGGTCTAGGCCTATAGGCAGAGGGTAAGGAGTAAGAAGGTGCTGTGAATGTACCTTGGTAAAATGGAGATAGACTAAAAGGAGAATAATAAGTTGATTGTACAGGAGGAGGAACCAGAAAGGGATTAATTTCAGCTTCCCTGTTCTATTGTTTTGCAGCAATCAATTCATCCATTTCTCTGACTTGCTCTTTAAGTCTCCTGATTTCTCTATCTTTTTTGTGGTATTCTCCTGTAAAGACAGCCTTTTCTGCCGTCAATTTTGAAATATCTAACTCCAATTTGGCAATCTGTTTCTGAGACTCTTTGTAACATTTCCTGAGCTTTTCAGAAAGATATTGGAGCTTTTCTTCATTCTTGTGGACAGTCTCAGTGATTTGGTCCACTTTTCCGTCTATCTTTTTCAAGATTTTGTTTTGGGCTAAAGAATTCTCAGTCTGCCAGTTGAGAACTTCTTCAGCTTGAGATGGAGCCTTATAAGTTCCATCTGATTGGACTTCAGAGGGTATTACTAAAGGCCTAGTGTTGACCTTAGTAACAGGATCTGTCTTCCTTTCTAATGAAGGAAAGTCTTTGTCATATTCTGTGAACATCATGCAAGGAATTGGAGATGAAACCTTTTCTTGAGGTGAACTGAAAGAATTAGATAATCCTTCAGGAGGAGGCCATGTGATCAAGTCTGGATCACAAGGAGGTTCAGATAATAGGCCTTCTTTCCTTAGGATCCTAAGAGCTTCATCATAGATAGATAAAGGCTTTCTTTCAGTCCTGATTCCCACCCAAGGAGTAAATCCAGGGTCTTTCCTTCGAGGTTTAGGAGGTGGCTTACAAGGTTTCTTTCTTCTTCTCTTTTGGTTATCTTCATCATCATCTGATTCTTCATCAGATGTATCTCCAGTATGCATCCAGCAGTCACAGTCAGGATCACACATAGAAGGATCAACATCCCACATGAAGTGTCCATCGAATTTGTCAGAATAGATGGAAGATCCATCTGGTTTGAAGCTGTATACTGGAATTCTATGTTCTTTTCCAGCAGGGATCACCATAAGTGACTGGAAACAGTTGGTAGAAGGACTTGGTTCTTCATCAGGCTTTTTGAAGATTGTTCTGACACCACCATCTACAGATCTTCTGAAAGTTGCTTCAAAAGACTGGATTGGTTTGCTATTTTGCCTGATTTTCTCATAATCAGTTGTCCACTCCAGTGGAATCAACTTGAGGAGTTCTGTTCGAGGAATTTGTCTGGGAACTTGAATGATGGATGGAACTTCATCCTCATTCCTGTTGGCTATAACAAACAGGTTATCATTTACCATTCCTGGGAGAGGAAGGTCATGAGCATGGTTTTGTAACCTGTAAATCATCTGATGGTGAAGTGTAGCAGAGATGGCTCCTTCAATCTGCTCAGCTCCACTGAGCTGGATCTGAACTTTTAGTCTGGTCGGCAGAGTTTTGTCCCTTAATGAGACATTATAGTTTGGAAAAATCGTGAGGACTACACTTCCAGCATGAAGAGTAGTAAGTAGGGTTGCTATGACAGCATGTTCATAGTGGAGATAGGTGGAGTCAAGAAGAGTGATTCTGGCAGTAACTGGGAGGTTTTTCCTACCATGGAGTGATAGGACTAATCTTATTGCTCCAAAATGAAGAGCAGTATATCCCTCAATCTTCCAGTGATCTATGAAGTTTTTAGGGATTTCTAGGTTGATGTATCTCTCTTCTTTTGTGGCAGGGATCTCACACTGGTCCATCCGGGTGGATTGAACATATTCTTTTATGGGAGATTGCTTTCGGAGAATCAAAGCATTAACTTTGTTGGTCCAGGATTTGTGTCTTCGAAAAACATTATAAGGGCTCAAGAGAGGAGCTATGGATTCTTGGATTTGTGTATCTTCAGGAATATAGGTATATTCAATCAGATTTTCGATCTTATCAGAAGCAGTTCTGATACAATCTTTTGGTAGAGAGATTGGAGAATTTAAGAGAATAGGGGAAACTTCAGTAGAAGAGGTAGAAGAGGTGTTTAAGGTAGTTGCAGGTGTATTCATGATATTGTAAAGACTCTTACTCACTTTGTTTGTAATGACTATCACACTTATAATAAAATATTATTATTAAAAAATAAATATTTATATATTAATATTCATAATTTTATCATTATAAAATAATTTTAAATTTTTTAAATGAATTTCTAATACAAATTTTATAATTATCTTTCTTTGATTTGATCTTATTAATATAATTAAATATTTATTTACAAAATTTATTAAATTATATAATATTAAAATTTTAATTTAAAAACTATATTTTTGTAATAGTATCGTTGCAAAGAAAAAAATAAATTGGCATTAAGTATACGACGGTTAAGACTCTGTTTAACAATTGAAAATTAATATGATTAGGATAATTTTTATTTATGTTTGAAACAAATGAACACTGAATCGAAGTATTTTATTAGCAAAGCAAATCCAATAAACACGACATTTACACTGAATAAATACGCATCAGAATCAGAGCAGTACCTTTATCATCACTTATCACGAAGGATGATCTGTGGCATATTGTAAAGACTCTTACTCACTTTGTTTGTAATGACTATCACACTTATCCCCTCCTTTAACAGAGACTTTAGGCTCTGAATAAATTTAGGAGTTCGTGGCGTTGTTACAGACAGGGGCAACTGTAGATACAGTTTCTCCGGTAGGTGTCTGTCAGCTGTCCAGCCGATAAACCCTATGAAATTGAGCATCAAATAATTTGAAGGCTCTGATACCATTACTGGCCGGGAGCCTCTAATATCATAATCCAGAAATAGACTATCAGCATTTTTTGATACTTTGAGCAAACCCATATGCATTTTTCTCATACTCATGCTGATCACCATTCCAGAATTATAATAAAGAGGACCGTAGCAACAGGATCTTTCAACCAGAAAGTTCAGAGTATTCTGCTGGACTTTCTTCAAGAGAGTAAAGTTTCAAGATATCTGTATAGGGCTTGAAATTTCTTTTGAACTTGATTCCTCTTGGAAGTATTTGAAGTTTAATTTAAAATGAAATTTTGAAAATTAGAAACTAATTAAAAAATGTTTAATATAAAATTAAAATTAAGACTGAAATAAAAAAAAATAAATATGAAATGCATAAAAAGTCACGTGACATAATAAGAAAGATAACTAATACCTAAAACTTTCTTAATTAACAATTAGAATCCAAATTATAAAGGTATTATATGCGTAGGGAATTAATTATTGATGTAAAACAAATATACACTAATTTGGGTTCCTTCTATTTCATAAATATGAAATATAAATTGATATTTTGTATAGTTTTAATTTCTGTTTACTTTTTACAATTTTTTAGATTTTTGTTCTTAATTTTGAATTGAAGGTAAATTTTCAAATTTTAGTTTTATTATAGGAAGAATCATTCTTTGAGTGTTAACAGGTGAAAAAAAAAGATATTCTAGATATTGAAGAGTTCTTAAAAATTGTTGAAATTCCATAATGTTGGGAACCACTTACAATAGAACAATTGTATTTCTTTTTTCTCCGATTTGATTTTAGATTTCAATGATTTGTTAGTCATAATTATTTAGATATTTCATAGCGACTTTCAAGTATTAAATTATAAATATATTTTCAGGGTCTGTCGTATTTTATTATTAAATATGTGAAAAGAGCAAGAGGCATTTGTACATTACCTAGTACCTAGCTCTCACTTTAAGTTCTCAAAACACAAGGCAAGATCTCATCTTGGACAACATTTAATGTTGATATTATAATCAGGAAAGGAATCATCCTATTTAGTATCCATGTCTTTTTCTTCTAAAAGCCTGGTTTTTTAAGATTTATAATCAGGAAAGGAAATTTTCATATTATATCATGTAATTTAATATTTATAATTAATCTAGATCTCCTTATTAGTGATTTAGGATGGTATGGAGTTGAAACTAGTGCATTATTCAGATAATTGGTCTGCAACTTAGTAAATGAAATATATAAAAGCAGCCAATTTTATAGTAGTTGTTTGTCCGTGTATATATTTTCTACGAAGAAAGGCAAAAGGGACCTAAAGGTATGGTATGCGTACTTATATCATAATTAGGTGTTTTTAGCTTTCGTAATGCACCAAACTGTTCTTCAAATCCTTGAATCTAGGCCAATTTACCAAGATTATAATAATTGAGTTATTGTTGTTATAGGTAAATTTTGCGTTGGGGTCATATTGAACGTAGTTCTTTTTATTATTCATTTCAAAACTTGTTTGAGTTTGGTAATTGAAAGGTTCTGATAAAAACTACTCTTTGGCAAGCTAAGTTGAAGAAAGTGAATATGATGCTGCCAACAATGTGCTAATGGGACTTAACAAGAGAAAATATGCAGGTTATCCTTTTTTCTTAGCCCTTGTTTTTGTTTTTTCTATGCACTAATTTGGGTTTCTTCTACTTCATAAATGTAAAATATAAATTGATATTTTTTAATAGTTTCAATTTTTGTTTACTTTTTACAAGTTTTTTAGACTTTGGTTCTTAATTTTGAATTGAAAGTAAATTTTCAAAGTTTAGTTTTATCACGAGAAGAATCATTATTTTAATATTTACAGGTGAAAATGGAAAGAATGGAAAGGAAAAGAAAAAAGAAATTCTGAACATTGAAGACTTTCTAAAATTTGTTAGATTTCCATTACGTTGGAAACCACTAACAATAGAATAGTTGTGTTTCTTTTTTCTCCTATTTTGATTTCAGATTTCGGTGACTTGTTTGTCATTATCATTTAGATATTTTATAGCGACTTTAAAGTGCTAAATTGTAAATATATTTTTAGAATCAAGAAAGAAAATTCTTCTATTGTATCATGTAATTTAATATTTATAATCTAGATCTTATTAGTGATTTAGGATTGTATGGATGAAGAGAAGTGCCATTTGCATGTTGCAAAGAAGCAAGATGGAGGAGAAGACTGAAAAAAAAACCCTAAAAACTTGGATTATATAAGTCAGGACATAATAAAATGGGTGGATCAAACCGAGTCAATTAGGTTTTTTTAAAAAAATTGAGTTTTTATTAGGGCTTAATTATTATTTTTTAATTAATATAAGGACAAGGCTAGGCCATAGGCTAAAACCCTCTTTGAAAGCATATTTTTTTAAAGGCTAAATTGAAGGGCTTATTATCTTTTATAAACTAAAATGAATGATAGACCACACTTTGAATGATTAATTTTAATATTAAAGGATTGAATTGAATAATCTATCTTTTTGTGCTTAAAAAATATGAAAAATTATGTATTCAAAAACTATTTTTAATATTTCTTTCTTTTAAAGACTAAATTGAATGACTCCGTCTTTCAAGAATTAACATGAGCAAGAATCAAGAGAGTGAGGATGTATGCTCGGACGAATGAGTGGACATACAAAACAACTTTATCAGACAACAAATTGATTAATGTTTTAATATGAATGTATCAAGAACTCTTGACAAAATATTTATCATGAAAGAAATATACAAATAATTACCGCATTTAGTCCTTTCTGTCCAAACCTTAAACAAGAATTAGTACAACAGTAAATTTTATTTTTTCCATTGTTTTCTTCACTCTCCTCTTGCTCTCTCTTTCTCTGACATAATTAAGATTAGGAGGTAAACAAAATCTATGGTGAAAAGAAGCAGTTGTACCACAACTGATAACAAGTTGGACTATGTGTTGGATCGCTGGCAAACTTGACCATTTCCCTAGCTTCTTTGGGTCCAATAGACACATCACATAGAGGAGAGGCATTTTTGCTCAAAACTTCAGCACGCTTCAGTAGATTTGTACAAAATTGCAAACACAACCTCAGACCTGAAGACTTCACTTCTTCATACATAGAAAATGCCAAAAGAGTGTTAACAAAATGTTCGTAAATAAGTTTACTTATCAAAAAATAATAAAAGGTTTTCGAATTAAGAGTTCTCAAGTTATTGTCCCACAAAGATTATTTTCAATTACAAAGAATAACTTAATTTAATTGTTTAAACGTAATGAGATTGTAACGCATAAAAAACAAAGCTTAATGTTAACAATAAATTAAAAGAACAATAATATAACATGAGAGAAATTAGATGAGATAAGTCTAGGACTTATGGATTCACCTACTACACTTTTTTATGTTCTAATTAATTTAATCTTGGTATTGATATCCAAATATTTTCTAACCACTCATAATTAGTTTTATTAACATTCAATGATTATGCAATGTCAATAATTTTTTCCTGAGCAAACACTTCTAATGATCATGCAAAGTAATTAGTCGAGAAAGTATAAAGATCCTATGAGTTTGTTGATTCAATAACGGCTGAAAGAAAGGAATTAAGTGTGATTAACCTAACCCCTTACCTCGTTTTATCCTATAATGCAACTAACTATGGAATGCTAAGGGTGTAACACCTTAATTTAATTTTCCAAATAATAAATTTTGCAAAAAAATTGAGAATAATAATAATAAAAATTTTTCTTCCAATAAGATTTCTATCACATGGGTTCATAAAATAACTCAAAATAGAAGAAAGGGTTACAAGTTTATATCAATTGACTGCTACAAGACCATTTCAAATACAACAGTTTCAAAATAACATTTTAAGCCCTATAGCAGTTCCATCCATCCCTTCACTGAATCTAGTGCTGATCGTCTTGATTACTTGAAAAATGAATGTAAGGGTGAGTACTCTACACTACTCAGCACACAAACAAGCATAGAGCCTCACCTTGCATATACTTCACATCGTTTCTAATGCATTTTTACATAAGTATAATCACACGCAATTATTTTCAAGCATTTCACTTTCATTCACAACCGATGCACTTACGGCACCAAAATGACTTACACACCTGTGCTATCACGGCACGTCGCCACGCTCATTGTGGCACTGTGATCACTGTTTCACATCATGGATGGTTGTTAGTTACCCCCGCCTTATGGATACCATGTAGGCAGTTACGAGTCGCTCGGCAAAGGTAGTGGTCAGAGGTCTAGTTAGGAAGAGAATATGCGGCTCGTGGTGCACCCACGCTCACTGTTGGTGTCACCACCATTCTCTCTTCCCTGAGGTATTTCTACCATCCCCATCTTCCACACCTCTAGTGTATCTCTGAACCATTCATAACATCATTACAACGGCGTTTAACATACCCCATTCACACATATTTCAGTCACACATGCATATTTATGCTTGCACAGGCACACATGCCCATATTTCATCACATAATGCTCAATCATATAGCTCTTATCAAATATTACTACGACCCACTCATTTCATCATATTCAAATCATCATTCAACCACTTTCAACACAAATAATACCAATCAACGTTTAATACATCATATCCGGCACGCGAAATGCATCAAAATACACATGTTCCTATACCCTGTCTCAACCACATTACAACATATAGCAAATAATTGGATTTTGAAACAAAATGAGATAGGGTAGAGTCCTGCCCTTACCTCAGATTGAAGGCCCACACGCAAATCGATCCAAGGAAGTGCTCCCCACACGGATTTCATCCTAAATATACAGAAGAACTTCATGAAAACCCAAAGAAATCACGAAAATAGAGAATGAGAATGAAAAACCAAAGCTCTAATCATTAAATCTCACCTCCAAACAGTCCAAATACAAATCCAACCTTAAATCTAGCTCTCGAACGGCTTTAGAGACAATTTATTCGGTGGAATAGGGTTTGGGAGTGAGAGAATCAAAGAAATTTTGAAGGGAATGGGAGAAATAAACTTCTCCGAACCCTAACCCCCTTTAAATCCTCCCTGGTCGCAACACTCTCGCTGCAGCGAGATGCCTTGCTACAGCAATGCCCTTTGTCGTTACAGCGAAAATCTCAGAAAAAATTGCACCCTGGTTTATGCAGAATCTCGCTCCAGTGAGATCTTCTCGCTACAGCGAGACTGCACCCAAAAATGCACCTCTCACTGTCGCCTCTTGCTACAGAGAAGACAACAATTTCATCCCTTCCTTCCAAGGCCCTATCGCTATAGCGAGAACACTCCAATATTACACCCTTAAACCTATTTTTTAGCCCAATCAGTCTAATCCAATTATATATAAATACATTTATACGTATCCATATGCATTTATACACACTACATCATCATTACGCACTCAAGTGCAAATTCCAACATCCATTCACATTTACATACACATATAAATACATATATATATATATATATATATATATATATATCTATAAATAATATTACAAAATTCGAGGTGTTACAAAGAGTAATCAAATCTTAACATATACAATATAATCCAATAGAATAAAAATTAAACATTAAAGGAAAACCAATACTAACATTAAAAGTAAAAGTCACAAAGTTTGCAGTAAGATCCGTCAAAGCCCTAGTTATGGGTTTAGTTACTCATAACGAAATAAATTACAAAGAACATAATAAATAAACACATAACCACAAAGGAAAATTCAAACAAAAGAAACTCAGGGTAAAAGACGAAGAGAGTTCTCGTTCTCCGAAGAGTATTTAATCACGTGCTTGGACTCTAAGGGAAAGCTCGTCATCCTTGCCAATTAAAATAGTGTAGCAAATACGCTAAGTCAACGGCATGCATTACTATCTATAATGCAGATGAAGGTAGTAGGTTTTGAAATTATTAAGGAATTGTATCAAGATGATCCAGATTTTCGGAACATTTGGAGCTCTACAGAAAATCAACCTTTCCAACATTACCATCGACAACAAGGATTCCTATTCAAAAATAATGTCTTGTGTATTCCCCAATGCTACTTAAGAGAAGCAATCATTTGGGAAGCACATGACGGAGGATTAGCCGGACACTTTGGACAAGACAAGACAATAGCCTTAATCAAAGAAAACTTCTATTGGTCGAGACTTGAAAGGGATGTTATTCGTCACATTCAAAGGTGTCAAATATGTCACCTTGTCAAGTCCATAAGCCAAAACACTAGGCTATACCTACCTCTTCCAGTACCAGTTGCACCATGGGAGGATATCGGCATGGATTTTGTGTTAGGATTACCTCGTACACAACGACAGAAGGACTCAGTAATGGTGGTAGTGGACCGATTCTCTAAAATGACCCATTTCGTACCTTGCCAAAAGACCAATGATGCTGTTCACATTGCCGATCTATTCTTCAAGGAGATTGTTCGACTTCATGGAATTCCCAAAACCATCACTTCGGATAGAGATATTAAATTCTTAAGCCATTTTTGGAGGACTCTATGGCAAAAGATGGGCACTAAACTACAATTCAGCAGTGCTAGCCACCCCCAGACTGACGGACAAATAGAGGCAATAAATAGACTTCTGGGAAATCTACTACGAAGCTTTGTTCAGAAGAATCTTCGACAATGGGATCTTATCTTACCTTAAGTTGAGTTCACCTACAACAATTCCAGTAATCCTACTACTGAAAAATGTCCATTTGAGGTCGTGTATGGTACTAGACCTCTTAGCCCATTGGACTTGATCCCTATTCCCACTAATAACCAGTTCAGTGCCGATGCTGACCAAAGAGCAAATGAGATTAAGAAGCTTTATGAGCAAGTTCCAGCACAAATTGAGAAGCAAAATACCAAGTATAAAACTCAACGAGATAAGCATCGAAGACATGATATTTTCAAAGAAGGAGATTTGGTATAGATTCATCTGCGGAAGGATAGATTTCCAAAGCAGCAAAATGCTAAATTGTCTCCAAGAGCAGATGGACCATTCCGAGTAGTACAGAAGATCAATGACAATGCTTATAAGATAGAACTGCCTGAGTCATACAGAATTTTTGCTACATTCAAAGTTGCAGATCTATCGCCTTACTATGAAGATAATACTTAGATTCGAGGACGAGTCTTTTCCAACCAGGGGAGTATGGCCCAATATGGCCCAATATCTAGAAACATCCATGGCCCAATATCTAGAAATATCTCTAGTCTAGAAATATCCTTACTCTAGACTTATCTATTCTCTAGAAACATCTCTAATCTAGAATTATCTTATTTAATATCTACTATAAAATAATCTATGTTCTAGAATCATCATTGTAATACTATAAATACCCCATTGTACTCCTCATTTTGGCATCAAGTTGAAGAAGCAAATTCTCATTTTCTACTAAGAGTTTTAAGCTCTAGTTCTCTCTTGTCTTATTTGAGAGTTCTAAGCACTTCTTGGTCACTTTCCCTTACTGGTTTCTGAGCCAGCCTCCTCCAACCATTCATGTTTTCAGAGTGACTGGATCAAAATCATATACGAAGTTGCATTTGGTTCGCAACCTTTCCTTCTCATCTCTTTCAAAAGATCATAAGCATCCCCCATTTTCCCAGCTTGAGCATACGCACTAAGTAAATTGTTATAAACCACAATATCTGGTTCAATGCCTACATCCTTCATTTGCACCAACACATGTAACATGTTTTGCTTCCATAAGCTTCCCTTCTCTAGTTTTATTATAATTATCTTCAGTTTTGTAATTTGATATACTTTTGTTTGAATAATTTTTTACTTACATTGCAAACTTACGTTAAAAAATTAAATTTTTAAATAAATTACAAACTTGTATTATAAAAAGTACTTTCTTAGAATTGTAAGAAATGTAGATTATTCAACTTTGTTAATTTTTTTTATCAAATTCTTTAAAATAAATAATATATTTTTCTTTTTTATTAATATGTTGAATTAAAATAGGATTAAAATAAATGATATTTGTAAATTTATTAATTAAAAATATTTAAGTGAATAATTTAATTGAATACTTAGTTCAATAATTTATATCTTGATTTGTCTTGATTTAGTTTAATTTTAACTATAGTAAACAAAAATTAAATTAAACTGCTTACAAAATATAAATTTTTTCATTTTTTGTTACTCAGTTTTTATATTTTTAATAGATTTAGCATTTTAAAAATAACTTGATACATTTTTTTAACACCCTCACTCATCCTAAAAGTTAATAATAAAATAATTCACAAATTTATTATATCCAATTAAATATTACTGGTTGACTTATAATTTGTGCATTCTAAATTGCAATACATATTCATGCACTAATTGAAAGTTTATAATTATGATATTTGTAGTTTATAAGCTCTCTTGTTTATAGCTTAATTTTAAACTTACGAATAAATTATATATTTGAATTATTTAACAAATCTTTGTGAACTAAATTTAGTTATTATTTTATTTTTTAAAAAAATATATTAATTAATTATCTAAAGAAAATATATAAGTAAGTATAATAATTAATTTAAATAGTATGTTGGTTTGAGTTTGAATATATGTAAATTGAATAGATAAATTAAAGTGTATGTATTAATAAAAAAAAGTTAAGTAGAAATTAAGGTTAATACTTTTTATATTTAATTAGGTTTCTTTGTAACTATTAATAAATTATCTAATCACATAAGTTTAACTAGTTTTTGAGAATTGTGATTGGAGAGAATGAATTATAAATATTTAATATATTATTTATCATAAAATTCAAAATTAAAATATGATAATTTTTATTATATAAGTTATATTTTCAACAAGTAAACTTAAAATTAAAATAGTATGTTGTCTCTAGGAATATCAATGTAATCTGGGTTGAATGTGATTCTAAGGATGCTATTTCTTTAGCAACTAATGTTCAAAGTAGTGTTCATCCGTTATTTTTTATCATTGAATAAATTAGGAACATTTTTAAGATATTTAAGTTTGTTAGGCTAAACCATATTTTGAGAGAGGCCAACCATTGTGTTGATTAGTTGGTTAAACATAGGTCTGACGATGGTATATTTTGTTTTACTATTGCTCCTCCTTCCCTTGATCTCCTCTTAATGCTAGATTCTTTAGAAGTGTCTTGACTTAGAGTGTTTGCTTAGGGTTTTATGTTTTTTTTTTGTGGACTTTTTGCCCCGTTTAATATAAAAAAAATGTTATTCAATTTTTTTTTCAATTTTCTTATCATATGAAATGTCATATGAAGGTAACACCAATAATGCAGTAATATGATCAAAGCTACAATACTAAACAAAAATAAACTTTAACACTTAACCATTCAGCAAAAATAACAAAAATTAATGCTTAACTGTCCAAAGAAAAAGCTTTCATCAACATTAGCTTAACCACTAAGATAGAAATCAAAACCAAACTTAATCACCACCATAAAGCAGAAGCTACAGCTATCAGAACTTAACTACCAAAACAGAAGTAATACTTCAACACTTAACCACTTGAAACAAGCTCAAAAATCAAACTAAATAAGCTTAAAAGAAACTATTACATTAGTTAATCTTTATGAATATAAGAGAAATTTTTAAAAAAGAACTTGGCCTAAACAACTGCCTTATTAAAGCAAATCAAGAAACCACAAAAAAATATCTTCGGCCCAAGCAAAACTATTAGGAGTTTCTTCAAATCTCTTCCAGTATCAATATTATGCAAAACATCAAATCCTCGGTTGATTTCAATTCTCAAGGCAGACACAACTTGCGAGAATGACTCCTCAGGAAGATGAACTTCCGGAATGCGAGGTTGAGATTTGTGAATAAAAGCATGAAAATTGGACCACAAGAACAGAACAGCAAGCAGCAGCATTAAGATGTGACAGACTAGAGTAATAAGGTGATATTCCAGCAACTCAAAAAAAAAAGAAAAACAAACAGCAATGGCTCTGCCAAGCACACCAGCAGATATTTTCTTGTTCCTCTACAACAAAAATTCAGCAGGTTTTCCAGCGCCCAAAACGTAATGAACGGCTTCTCCCTTGAAAAAAAAATCTTATCCTTAGCGGATGAAGTAACAGTTTTTTTCTTTTGTTTTTTTTTTTCCGTAGTCGAAATCGGAAGAAGAGGAAGAAGAATCGTGACCGTGAAGCTTCTCGCTAATCTTGTCCATCGACGATTCGCCGCCGCCGGTGGTGACTGTGCTTTCCGGTTGGTCGGCCATTGACCCTAAATTTCGAAGATCAGAAAAAAAACCTAACCCTTGAACTTCGATTTCGTAATGAGGAAATGGAAGGAGCTTTCGTTCTTTCTTTCTTTCGTTAAATGTGTCAGTGATAGGGTCGGAGACACATCGACGAAGAACGGGAAAGAGTGTTTCTTGTTGACGAGGGAGTTAAGGTTTAGGGAAATGGGAATGGCAAAGATGCCATGGAGGAGAAGGTCTTCTTGGTCGCAAGAGAGTTTCTTGGCGCTGGGTTGGCTGGAGGAAGAGGAAGACAGCAGTGATCAGTGTTTCATGAAGTTGGTGACGGTAGTGCACAGTGGGTGACGATGGTGGGAGGGGTTGACAATCTCCAAACCCAAAAAATTTCTGAGAGATGCCGAAGGTGGAAGCACCACCAAAACGTCGCTGATAGCACCCGAGACTTGCATTTTCAATATTGTGCCTTTCGCGCTCCAACGATTAGCGATCTTCTCTTCAAATTCGAAAGCTCGGTTCTTGAAGTTCTTGGCTTGGTGGTGGATGGATTATTCGCAGAGGATGGCACAGGGCACAGAACATGACAAACAAATATAGAGAGCATGAAATTTTCTCTCCATTGAGTTTGCAGTAAGTATATTCAGAAGCTCATGATGGGAACGCTATTATACCATGTCAAGAAACAAGAGAAAATAATAGAATTAAAATGCAGGAAATATAAATTTGAATCAATATGAATGAAAAAAAAATATTATAATAAAAAATAAAAGGCTTATATAACTCATAAAATCAATTAATTATTAACAGTCTTGATTAATTTTTAACATCAATTTTTAAATTTATGAATCTATTTACTTATTAAAAATGGTTTTGATTGATTTTTGAACACATTTATTTGATTATTTAAAACTTACTTTGAACATGGATGCTAATGTAGAAAGGCAAATAAAATTTTCTGAATTAGTGAGATGCAAAACCTTCATATTCAGTGTGTAAAATCCTTACTCAATTAAACTAATTTCCCTCAATTCAACTAATTTTTCTTGTTAATATACATAATACTTTGAATAAAACTTAATGTATTATTATTAAATTATTATATTAAAAAAATAAATTTTATAATAATTATATAAAATTATATTTGCATATATTTTAAAAAATTAATGATATAATTCTTTTACATTCATATTGTATTAAAATTAAATTTATATTTTTTACTTTACATCATTTATCCACCACACAAACTAATTATACATATTAAATTTTAAATTAATTTTTTTTCTTATAAAATAGTTTAAAAGTAGTTTTAAATTTTTGATTTGATTTAAAAATGGTTAAAAATCTAGTTTTAGTTAAAAATCAATTTTAAATCCAATGTTTTATGTTAACTTAGTTTTAAATCTAATGTTAAGTTAAATTAGTTTTAAATATTATTTTAAATTTAAATTTTAAAGAAAAATAATTTTTAATACATTTATAAAATTAGTTTTTAATGTCAAATTAATTTGTTGTACTATACCGTTATATTAAATTAGTGTATTTTAAAAAGATTTTAGTAATATTTATTAATGGTATTATACTTTATAGAAGTTTTTATAAAATATTTATTTTTTTTAACGTAGTTTCAATAAAAGAGTCTATGATAAAAATTTAAATTAAAACCTATAAAAATTTGTAATATTAAATAATGATAAAAATATTATGTTATAATATTTTAAAAATTTAAAAATATAAATTTAAATATAAAAAAATACTAATAATTAAGTAAAAATAATTGTCATATTTTTATATCTTTCATATAATAATTATATTTTAAAAATATTATTTTAAATATTTAGTTTTAATTATAAAAATTAAGGTTAAAAAAAATTAGTCGTTGTCTAACAAGTAAAAAGTGTAGTAGTGTCTTCATGCATAATATGAATTTGGATGAATAAAATAAAAATTGATCCCAGAAAATGGATTGAAAATATTAAACCTATTACAAAAATACAGTGAATCAAATATAAGCAAATATAATAAAAAATAAAGAGAAAGATTAAAGGAAAAAGGACATAAAGAATGAGCGAAAATATAAGAGTTGATTATCAAAGTATTTGGGTGTTTCATTAGATGGTCTAAAAATATTTCTCTATAAATTACATAACTTTTTCTTTTTCTTTTCTTTACAATGAATCCTAGAGTATGACTCTTGTGCCAACGGTGATACAAAATCATGGATATGCAGTAAGCCACGCACTAGTGCTTTTTTGGGTTTTTTTTTTTTTTTTTGTGAGATTGTGGAAAATAGTGAGTTTTAGTTAAAAGATGATGTGAAATAATTTATACACTATATGAGTTCCAGTGAAATGAGACCACCCCGTTACTAATTAAATGAAGATCATGCAAATGCTATATTTATATTATTGTCATAATTTCTTCTCATATTTGCCATTTTCAACACTTCTCTCTCTTCATTTTTTGGATAGTCTTCGTACTTCACTTTCTAAGGGTCGTTCTTTTTGGTCAGCATTTTGTTGTATAACAAAAGCAACAGAGGATATATAAACTAAAAGTAAAAGTAGAATCTTCGAGACCATAAAAATTTTCATCTTTTGGGTGCGGGGATGCACAGTGCTTAAAGTTGAAGATAAAATTTAATGGTTTTTTGGTTTGGTCAACCAATTTTACATGTTAAAGCTTCAATCTTTAATCGAAGTGGCTAACCACCTTCGGATTCCTGTCTTTATCTAACAGTATAGCCCTACAACCCTGCAGTAATGAATAACCATTGAGGAAAGGCAAGAAAGAAACAATTTAAATACGTAACCATGAGTAGGAATAATCAAAGAACCTCAAAGAAATCCTTGCTGTAGTGTCCTTTTAGAATATGACAGACAATTCTATAGTCACAAACAAGGCATTGACCAATACCTAGGAGCCTGGCTTGTCTAATCTGTAAAAGGCAATAGAAATTAATAAATGGTCATAATGACGATGATAGTATAACCATGATAATGATGTCAATGATGAGTGAGTTCAAAGACTGGTGTCTTTGCAGACAACCTGTTCTAATTTTTTTGGTAAACTCTGACCATTATCAATGTCGTCAAGCCATACTCCATAGCCATATCTTGCTTTTCTATTTTTTTGTTGGTAACTGAAGAAATTCAGCGGCAAAGTGGAAGAGTACAAAGGGATTGGAGAATTTTTACACTAATATTTTATGATATCGACATGCCATTAAAGTATGATATCATAGCCAACGAACTGTGCAACCATTAAAGTATGATAATGTGAAAACAACCTATGCATCCATTAAAACTGATTACTAAAAACAGTTGTGTGACCAAAAAAAAGTATAAATACTCTTCGATAAGTCATATCCATCTGTTATAATTTATAATAAATAAAAAATGAGATGCAAGTTTTTGAGATGACATCTAATCTTAAACTTCTATCATTCACCATATAAGCAAATTTCACACATTCTTCTTCCTTAGTTGAATCTAGCTTTCTTTTTAGTAACTCAATCTTATACATGAATGTAATTTAATAATTTTAATAACTCTGCACTTCATACAATGTTGAGAGAAAGAAAAACAAAGAAGGAATAGGATGATTCAGTGTGGTTTGAATACACAACCAAGCTATCTATTTATGATCATAAGTTATTATAAATACATGATTCACAATTATTTAGAATTATGCCAATTACAAAATTACTCTATTTATATAATTCTTAACACTTTTTCTTAAATTAGAGCATATCATAAATTACAAGACTCACTGGTTAGCTAAAATTGGTCCTGAGTTTGGATAAAGATTTTAACCAGCACAGATTAATAAATGTACTAACTGGCTGGCTAAAATAGCTCCGAGTTTGAGTTACCTGTTCTGCTTTTTGAGGAGGCTCCTCATTCCTTAATGTCTTTTTTAAGATTGGATTTTTTAGATTCTTGGTCTCCTAAATTTGCAATCTAGAGTTTTGTGTTCCTTTGGATTGTTAAGCCCCATTCAATAGAAAAACAAAAAACTAACTTATACTTTTTTATTTTTTAAAAG
The DNA here is from genome assembly GCA_024086825.1 of Abrus pulchellus subsp. cantoniensis. Lineage (NCBI taxonomy): Eukaryota > Viridiplantae > Streptophyta > Magnoliopsida > Fabales > Fabaceae > Abrus > Abrus pulchellus. The sequence goes on from CM044056.1 coordinate 24,220,617, forward strand.
TTACTCTTATTCAATTATGTGTAGTATACAATACACTTACAATTTAACTGCTTTTTATGAAAACTTAAATAATAAATACTGATTTTTTGTTCATTGTATAAGTATTATTAAATTAAAATAAATCTTATAAATAAACATTTCAAAAAATATATTAATCATTTTTTTCAAATTTAATAAATTTTGTGAATTAAAAAATAATAAATATTCTATTCTATTACATAAAACTAAATAAAAAGATAATTTTTTAAAATAAAAATAATTATACAGTTTAAAATTTAAATTAATATTAAATTAAAAATTAAATATTGAATATAAAAATTTATTTGACATAATAAAAAATAAAATTAACTCTGAAAAATATTTATATTTATAAATTTATACTCATATGATGGTTGGTTTATTTAACAAATTCTATTTCTCATGTAAATGCAATATACTTAAACTACATTCTTACTAGCATATTGTTAGGTATAATATATCTCGGAGATTAATTTATTTTATCATTCATTTTGTTGTTTGTTATATTAACCTCTATATATAGTTTATAAACACTAAATCTTTAACTAGAGCATTTTTAGGAATAATCTCAAATGAAAGTTTTTTCAAGGATTAATTTTTTTTCTCATCATATAAGTTATTTTGTTTACATCGTGTATTAACTTTTAAATTTTATTTTTATATATTTTTAATTTTTTTAATATGATAGATTTTATTGTTAATAATTATCATATTAATCATAAAATTTATTTAATTTAAAAAAATTCATATAACATATTTTTAATTATTTATTAAAATATTTACTTTAATTTAACTATACTCGGGCATTGCATAAAAAATTACTAATACATTTTGAAAATTAAAAATATTATAATCACTTTTGAAATTTTAATTTTAAGAAATATAATTTAAAAAAATAAATTTCTTAAGAATTTGCATATGACTTAGAGATTTTAATTTTTGAAAAGGTACAAAATTATTTCAAAAAATTAAAGTTTAAACCAAAATTTAATTTTAAATATCTTAAATAGACTTTAAAAGATTAAACTCTAAAAATAAAAAATTGGTGCAAAATGAAAATAATAAAAAAATAATGTAAAACACAATTTCTATATACAACTATATAGATACACGGTGTAACACCCTCTTTTTTATTTATTTAATAAATTGATGAATTATTTGGTATTATATAGTATTAAATGCATTGGAATGATTTATGAGTGTTTTGTTAAAAGTTTGGTGCAGGGCTAAGGCGAAATGATTCCCACTCAAGTGAGAAAGGATAAATTCAGCCCAATTGTCACATGGCTCAAGCAAGAGGTAATTTTGCCTAGGTGAACTAAGTCGCTTAGGCGAGGACTCACAAGAAAAATGTCTAACTCTCTAGACGTTATCTCAATCAGGTGAGCTTGACCTTGCTCAAGTGAGAATATCAAAAAATGCTTGGCGAAGCCACTTTCTCGCTCAGGCGAGAATTTTGTCACTCAAGCGAGAAGGCACAGGTTGAGGGGTATTTAAGATATTTTCAACATGAAAATTTTATTTCATTCCAACTCTTATGTCTCCTCTTAATTTCCTCTGAACTCTTACTCTCTTTTCTCAGACAAAACACTTTCAACTCCCAATCACTCCTCGAATTCGAACTTGTGCATCAAATCTAAACAACTCCAAGTAAGTTTCTCTGGGTTCGACTATTTTTTCCATTTGTTTCTCTTGTTTTTCATTTCTCAATGATATCTTTTGATACTCAGAAAACTCTCATTGTTGAAACATAATAGTCGTTAACCTTTCTCCAAATACTCACCTTCAGGTAAGAAAGGATCCATTTTATCATTTAGTTAAGTGTATATTTTGTGCTCATTGTTATATAATTTTGTATGAGAATACATGTTTGAGTGATATAAGTTTTTGAGTATTTGGTTTAATTAATCTAATTGTGTTGATATGAAATATGCGATAAGAACTCAATATATGGCATATGAAAATGATGATGTATATGGAAAGTGTTGAAACTATTATGGTATATGTTGGCTGGAAATGAATATATTGCATTGAAATATACATGTTTGAAAGATTGTATTCCTATGCTATGAATGATGTGGACTTAGTCTGAAAGTACTTCACTAAGCATGATCTTATTAATAGAGAATGAAAAGATTCTTGGGATGAGTATAAGTGTGAAATATGGAATGGATATAGTGTGAATAGTTACAAAGATACACTAAAGGTATAAAGTTCGGAGACGATGAAAAATCTAGAGAAAACGTAGGATGGTAAGCGACATTCGCGTATGTATATACACTATTTCTGAGAGCGACTGCGTCATATGGCCTCACACTCATTTCCTGACTATACCTTTGCTAAAAGGCCCGTTATTGTATACATTGTATCCGTGAGCATGGGCTAACCAACAACTATTTACCTAGTTGAGTAAGACCTTAAGAAATGTTAGAGGCATTGTTGTTTGTGATCAAAGTGCACTGAGAATACCTGTTTGAAGGAGAGAAATTAGACAATTTATGATTAACTTGGGTGTCGTGACTATATGAATATTGTTGTTTATAAATTAGTGCGGAATGATTATATTTTCTCTTATGCTATAACTATAATTTTCTGTGACATGGTTTGTAAATAGTAGAATAGACATTCATCCTTACTAAAATTTTCAGGGAATCAGGATGACTGGACCCTGAAAAAAATTAGATTAATAGATAATTCTGTACAATGTAGACTTAATTATGTATTTAATGAATATTAGAGAACTTGTTACTTTAAGCTGACTATATAGATTGTGATGGTGTACCCAGTCATATTTGTATGTTGAAAATTGAATTATATTATAGCATCCCTTTTAATTTTCTTATAAATCGTGGAATCCACCGCACTTTATGTAAATATATTTATAGAAGTGTTGTCAAAATGACCCGAAGTAGCTGATCAATAATTTAGTCTAAGGCGTGTAAAACACTGTCCTTAATTATTATTTCGGTGTAGTCAAAAATCCTCTAGAATATAGCAGACTCTTCTTGTCTGAATGAACAAGGCTCTCAAGAACTAGCAAACAATTCTCAACTCATAACCCAGAGTAATAAATATAATAAAAGTCTGTGCATCTTTTTGTCAGTTTCGTGCAGTTTTCTCAAAATATTGAAAATACTTTAATCACTATAAATGTTACATATAACTGAAGATTTAAAAAATAATAATAATTAAATTAGAATAATAAAATAGAATTAATAATTAATAAATTCTTTTGAAATATAATTATATTATTTTCAACAATCTCCCACTTATTTCAAAAGAATGTAATGTAATAAAATAAATAATTTTAAAATTAGGTTACACTGTGAATGTAAATGCTTTGAGTCTGGTGTATTCTGAACTATGAACCAAACCTAGATAAATAGAACTTTACTTAACATTGTAATCGGTGAATTAAAACTTCTATGAACCAATACATTTTTTTTTATGTAAATTAGAGTCCCATTTGATCACATTTTCACCATACATTTCTCTTGCTGTTAACGCTATGTTGTGCTTTTCGGACATGCACGTGCCTGGATGTTCATGAGTGCTTTAGAGACTAAGGTATCATCTCATAGGAGTGGCCCCCTTTTCGGAGGGCAAGTGTACCCATCGAGAAGTAATAAAGGGTTCTTAAATTAAGTTTCTGAAATATCGTCCCACAATGATTTTCAATTACTAAGAATTTCTTAATTCAATTGTTTAAGCTTCAAAGATATGAGATTAATTAAAAACAAGAATTTATAAAATCAATTATAAAACTAAGATCAAGAAATACAATGCACGTCTTGGTTAAACTTATCAGAGAGGAACCTAGGGCATATGGGTTTTCTCATTCAATCCTTTATATTATTTCTCTGTTTAACTCTAAATTTGAATTTCTTGTGATTACCAATCATTCATACGAATACTATTAATACCCAATGGTCATACAATATTAATATTCTTTTCTCTAAATCAATATCCCCAATGGTCATGCAAGACATTAATTTAAGAAAGCTTTAGGAGCCTATAAACTTGTTAATTTAATAACGATTAGAAGAGAAATATTGGTTTGATCCACCTAATCCTTTATCTCGTTTTACCTTATAGATCTATTAAATCGCCTGACGATATAATTAATTAGGATTAAGAGAGAAGTGCAATAGGATAAAATCTAATCACAGAACGAAAATGATATTTAGATTCAAATATTAAAATTCCATAAATTCATTAACAATAGTTCCTATAGCCCTATCTATGGACTTAGTTACTCATGCTAAAAAAAAGAACTAAAATAATCATAAACAAAACTATAATAAAAAGAAATAGCAAACTAGAGTATAAGATGTGTTCCCGGTCTTCAAGTATGATTGCTTAAAGCTCCAAGTCTCGCCAAGCATGTGCCAAGGATTCCGTGCAAAAGAAACGAGATCAGATGTGTTTTCAAAAGCTAAAGACTAGATGTAAAACGGTATACCTTTACGATGTCTGAGATCTCGCAGATAAGCACGGTCGTGCAAGGCCTTAAGCACGACCGTGCATGGGTTCGAAGCACCCCCATGCTTATTGAATGGGTCTGGGCGTGCTAACTGCTGCGAAGCTCTAATCTTTCATTAATTTGGGCCCAGAATGCACCCAAAATCTACTTGCGGCCTCTTTATACCAAACTGCACAATTAATATATAAATTAGTGTAAAATCTAAATAAAATAAAGGACAAATATGAATATATGAGCTGTAAAAGAGGGTCTAATTACAGACTTATTAACACTCCCATACTTATCTGTTTGCTTGTTCTCAAGCAAGGTGCTAGTTAACAGTAACATAATAACTTAAAACATAATACCACACAAGGAACCCGAAATAAAGGAGATAAAGAGAGCAACAAGAGTAATATCACTGAGCATAAGCAATCAAAAGGATTCTCAATTAGAATCTTATATTTCCATACTTTTCACTCAAACGTCAAACTGAGATCCTGATAAATCTATATTTTTACTGATATTTTAGCATAATTCTAACTCATTTGATAAGGAAAATTCATGAGAAAAGCAGAAAAACTTAGAAAAATATAATGATTTCAAGTGTTCTTGCTATTTGTAGTTATTTTAGCAATTGTGGAATTTTTGCTTAGAAATTAAGTGTTAATCTTGTTTTTGTAGGAATAATCTGAGCAAGGTTCATGAGAATGGAAGCATAATGGAAAGGAAGAGCTAAAATAGCAAGTATGGACTCAAAACACAAGGAATGAGGAATACAGGCTGAGCGTGATCACCATTATCAGTGAAAGTGATCACTCTAGAGCTCAAAAGAGAAGTGAAGTCTGGGCGTGACCACTCTTACCAGCAAAAGTGATCGTTCCAAAGAGTGAAAATATCAGGAAAGCTTTGTGTAACCACTATTGTCATTGAAAGTGATCGTTCCAGAGGGTCTTCAACTTAGCGAGTTGCGTGTAGTCACTTTTATTCATAAAAGTGATCACGCGCAACCACTTAAGCTCTGCGTTGACACTTTTATTAGCAAGAGTGATAGTTCCAGAGAGCCCTCAATTTAGCAAAGTTGCGAGTGGCCACTTTTTCTCATAAAAGTGTTAATGCGCAACCAATCAACCTTCTGCGTAGCTACTATTTTTGAAAAAAGTGATAACGCGCAAATCTGGAAATTTCTATAAATACCAGAAACGTTTAGATTTTATGGAATTTTGTTCATTTTGTTTTTTTAGTTAGATTCTCGTTGGGGGAGAGAGAGAAGATTGGGGTCAAGTCTCGAAGCTTCCAAAAGAGGAATCGGATTGGAGCTTGCAGCCATGGCTTCCTTGAGTTTTTCTTCTTCTTCTTCTTTCTCTTTCTCTGTTGCCATGTATGAGTAGTTCTTTGTAGTTAGGAGTTTATGGAACTCAAATTGATGTATAGATTTGATTTTTGCTTCTGAAATTTGAGTATTTGGATTAATTGAGTTGTTAATTATGCATTTTTCATAATCTTTGAATGGGAATTCATTTGATTAACCTTAGAGGAACATTTGCCAATAGGAATTGGACTTGATTCTCTGATCTGAATTAGCAACCAGAATTAGGGGTTTCTTAGGGATAAGTACACTTGATTCTATAATCCTAATGTTCTAAGTCTTAATGCAATATGAAATTGAACTTCACCTAAGGGATTAGGGTGGTTTACTTGCTTGTTAGAGTCAATGAGTTAAGGGATTAACCTTTGACTATTAATATACGAAACTGATTGTCAATTAACCATGTTCTTGAATATTCAGAGGCATAATTGAAGTAATATTGACATTCTTGTGAAGTAAATTCCTAACTATTCTTCATTCCTATCTCAATCCATCACAACTTTTATACTCTATTTTTACTGCAAGTTTAATTCTCTGTATTATCCTGGTTTATTGCTATTACATGTTGTAACGCCTTATATTTCTTTCCTCAATATACGATAAATTTTTATAAATATTTTAATGGTAAAATAAATTTTTCTTTGAAAAACTCTCTAATGAGAAAGAAACAATGAAATGATATAAGTTTCATTGAGTAAAATTTCATTAATTCATAAGTACCTTAGAAAAACAACGATTCTAAAGTTTTCATTAGCAACAAAGAGAAATAGTAGTTTTACAACTATTTTAAAAGAATGCTATAGAACTGAAATTATCTATTACATAACTCAAAATAACTAGTCCTATAGCAGTTCTCATCCATCCATGCACTGTGAGCCTAGTACTATTCGTCTTGGTTTCCTGAAAAATATTGTGTAAGGGTGAGTCTCTACCCTACCACTCATACATCACACATATTCATCACAAAATACATCTTATCACGATTAAAGAAAACATCATGGCATTTTCATATCACAGTGTTATATAAAGCATGTTTTCATCTCAACACACAAACACATAGTATATTCCACATATTCATAATTTCTTTTACTTTTATCCGCGCTTATCGCGCCTTGTGGCCATAGTTATCCGATGCCTCTATCCCGAGGTCTTACACATCTATGTAAATAGTCGTCGGATGGTCCAATGCAATACGGATACAACACATGCAATAGATGGCCCCTTAGCAAAGGTAATGGTCAGGAGTCAAGTCGGGAAACGAGTGTGCGGCCATGTAGTGCATTCGAACACAATATTCCGTGCACAATCCCAAATGTCACTCACCACCATACATTTCTCCAAGATATCCCATATCGTCTCTATCTTCCACTCCCCTATTGTATCTCTGTAACTATTTACATCATATCCTTTTCTATCTCATACTCTTTCAAGTATATTCACATGTTCACATATGCCATTTCTCATGTTCACACATATTTTTCATCATATTTCCACATGACAAGATCTATGAGAATACAAGTAATAAACATAACAAAATGATAAAGTAGAGCCCCTCTTACCTCAAAACAGAGCTTTTACAAGGATTTAACCGAATATTTAACTCTAGAACGGAGTTTTTCCTAAGAATACCATGAACATCTATAAGAAAAAGAAGAAGAAGAGAAACGAACAGTAAATCTAACTTCAAACTTAGAGAAACTTACTTGAAATCCTTTAGAACGGACGTAGAATCACAAATCTGAAGAGAAATCTAAGTTTAGGAGGTTTAGTATGGGAGAAATTGGTGAGATATAGCCTTAGAACTTTTGAAAACCTTGGATAGGAGTGAAGAGATGAAAATTTCATGTGAAGCCTCTATTTATAGAAAATTTTTTAAGATGTCAGCATCAACGTGATGTAAGCATGATGCAAGCAATGATGTCAACGTGATGTAAGCGATGACGTCAGCATGATGTCACCGATGATGTAAGCAATGATGTCAGCGTGAGATCACCAATGACATAAGCGATGATGTCAGCGTGAGGTCGCTGATGACATAAACGTGATGTCAGCATGATGTCGCCAATGACATCAGCGTGAGGTCACCGATGACATCAGGGGCTACTGTACATACACGGTTTCTTTCTGCTCACAAAGTACTGCAGATTTTTCTCAATGATATACTAAAGGAATGACACAAAACCCAGGATGTTACACATGTTACAAATCTCATTCAAAATTCGTATGGCTCAAATGGTTATAATTCTGTGAATTGATACTTGAAATCGAAATTCCCTATGGAGACGATATTTTGTTCTTAAAAATTAGTCATTACTTGCTGCAATTCTAGTGCACTTGTTAGTGTTAGATTGTAAACAACAGATACTCTACTTTCCTCTCTCACTAAGGGACAAAATAAGATATCACTCAGTTCTCCTAAAGAAGAGTGTAATACCATAGGCTTGACTATAAACCGACTCTCCACTAAATAAATTAAATGCAAATCAAAATCATGAGGTCTTTTTCAGGTTATAATGTGGCCAAGGGGTTATAATAATTGAGATGAGATAAATAAAAGAAAGGGAATATACAAGGGGTAATAAATTATAAAAATTATAAACATCCCCTAAGTTTACAAATGAAACACTTGGAGTAATTTTTATACTTTTGTATATAAACAATATCTTTACTCCTCTCTCTTTTCAATCATATATAACCCTTTTTCTTTTCTTTTCTTTCTATTTTTTATTTCCTTTTTCATACTTTCTTTCTTTCTTTTTGCACATAAGAGATATAGAGGAGGATTTATCAAACAATTAAACAACTCAATTGCTCCATTCATAAACTCAAGGTCATCAAAACATTTTATAAATTTAATGCAAGGGACCAAGAAAATCAATAAAATTTAATGCAAGGGACCAAGAAAATCAATAAAGCTTAAAGTGAACAACTAGTTGTATCTCCAACATGCTGAAGGCCAAGAATAAAAATCCTATTATGCCTCAATCATATTAAAAACATGCAATTAAAAAGAGAAGTCTTAAATCAGTTCCAAGTCAAGTTCTAGAGCACAAATCCTAAGGAGATAATCATACAAAACAATAAGAAAAGGGATACAATTAATTGAATTAAGATAGAAATTCCCTTTAAGGCTCAAAACTCACATATATGGGTTAAAGTTTAATGTAGAGCATAAAAGTAAGGAACTTAACTAATTATTAGTTTCCAAATGAAAGTATAATGTCAATAATAATCACTCAACATGTTCTTTTATCTGGAAAAATTAGGTTCTATGAGGGAAAAAGTTTTAAATTATCACAAAAATAGCATAGGTACTTTACTCAATAACAATCATATAATTAGGAACTACTCCCCCATACTTAAAGCAAAACATTGTTCTCAATGTTTGAAAGCAATCAAATTAAAAGCATGCAAAGAGGGCAATTGAATAAAACGGAAAGAGGTTTCCTGGTAATTCTTGAAGCGACAGCTTCAGGTGAGGGAGCACGGCCATGCTGAAATCTTAAGCACGCCCATGCTTATGATGTAAAGCTTCATGGTCTTTAAGTACAATCTCTTGAAGCTCCAAGTCTCGCCAAGCATATGCCAAGGATCCTATGCCAGAGAGACGAGATCAAATGCATATCTGAAAGCCAAAGACTAGATGTAAAACAGTGTACCCTTACGATGCCTGAGATCTCTTTTATTAATAGGGTTTGAAAACCCTAAAGACTCTTGATAATTGGGCTTCTCGCAGATGAGCACGGCCGTGCTTATTGAATGGGTCTGGGTGTGCTGACTACTGCGAAGCTTTAATCTTTCATCAATTTGGGCCCAGAATGCACCCAAAATCCACTTGCGGCCTCTTTATACCAAACTGCACAATTAATATATAAATTAGTATAAAACTCAAATAAAATAAAGGTCAAATATGAGTATATAGGTTGTAAAAGAGGGCCTAATTACAGACTTATCACCCCACTCCATACTCATATAGGTGATTCTATCATTGTATACTGCACTTTATACACAACCCATAAGGGATATAGAATTCATTAAAAGATTTCGCTTATCCTCACGTTAATGTAGTCTAGTATTTCTCATATTTCTCACACCATAGGAAAGGATAAACAATGTACTAGCAAGACTAACAATTGACTTGTTATTACCCATATGAACCTTTTCATGGGATCTCCACTCATAAGGTTAGGTTACTATCAATGTTAGATATCAAATTAGCTTAAGTCCCATTCCCCTCGATTTGGTATTTATTAAATTCTTTCCTAAGAGCTTGGTCAAAGGATCTGCCAGGTTCAATTCTGACTTCACTTAGTCAATGGATATAATTTCATCATTTAGCAGCTGCTTTATTATCCCATGTTTTAACCTGATATGTTTCTTCTTGCCATTGAAGATTTTATTATTTACAATAGATATTGTCGCTTTATTATCACAATGTATAGACACAGAAGGAGTTGGCTTTATTCCTAATAGAATATTATCTAAGAAATTTCTTAACCACTCAGCCTTAGTTCCGATTTTTTTCAAAGCTATAAACTCTGATTCCATGGTGGATTTTGCAATTATTTTTTGTTTTGCTGAACTCCAAGTCACTACACCACCACCAAAGGTGAAGACAAAACCACTAGTGGATTTAATCTCATTTGAATCTGAAATCCAGTTAGCATCACTGTATCCTTCTAATACAGTTGGAAATCCACTATAAGTAAGACCATAATTCATGGTACCTCTCAAATATTTTAATATCCTAGCCAAAGCAAACCAATGATCATTACTAGGATTATGAGTATATCTACTCAATTTGCATACAGCATATGCAATATCAGGTCTAGTGAATTTCATCCAATGCATCAGACTCCCAGTGATTTGTGCATATTGAGACTAAGCAATTGGATCACCTCTATTTTTCTTCAATTGGGTGTTAGCATCATAAGGGCTACTCACTGGTTTGACATCAAAATATTTAAATTTATTTAGAACTTTCTCAACATAATGTTCTTGTGATAATATTATACAATCACACTTTCTTATGATTTTAACCCCCAGAATTACACTAGCTTCATCCATATCTTTCATGTCAAACTTAGATGCAAGAAAGCATTTTGTTTGATGCACTATGTCATGGCAAGTACCAAAAATAAGTCTGTCATCCACATATAGACAAATAATCACACATTCACCATTTTCTAATTTTGTGTGTACACATTTATCAACCTCAATAGTAGAAAAACCATTACTAATTAAAGTTTAGTTGAACTTATCATGCCATTGCTTAGGAGCTTGTTTTAGACCATATAAAGATTTGAGGAGCTTACAAATTTTATTTTCTTGTCCAAGAATTACATACCCATCAAGTTGGACCATATAAATTTCTTCCTCTAACTCACCATTTAAAAATGCTGTTTTAACATCCATTTGATAAATAACTAAATTATATGTAGATGCTGAAGCAATCAAAATTCGAACAGAGCAAATCCTTGTTATAGGAGAAAAAGTATCAAAATAATTAACATTTTGTTTTTTGAGTAAAACCTTTAGCTATTAATCTAGCCTTATATTTTTCAATTGATCCATCGGGGTTATATTTCCTTTTAAAAATCCATTTGCACCCAATTGGTTTCACACCGGGAGGTAAATCTACCAAAGTCCAAGTATTACAATTTGTAATAGAATCAAGTTCAGATTGGACAACTTTTTTCCAAAATAATGCTTCAATTGAGGAGAAGGCTGTGAAATAGAAAAAGGTTCATCATCAATAAGATACGTATAAAAATAATTTCCAAAAGATTTTTCTTTTCTTTGTCTTTTACTTCTTCTCAAATCCTCATGAAAAACATGGACTGAACTATATGTTGGTGTTTCACCAAAATTTTCTAATTTCAATGGAAAAACATGTTCAAAAAATTCAGCATTTTTTGTTTCAATTATTGTCTTACAATTAAGCACAACACTCTTTAAAACTACAAATCTATACGTAGCACTATGATCAACATAACCAATAAACATTTAATCTGATGTCTTAGAACCTATTTTCCTCTTTTTAGGATCAGGTAGCATAACTTTAGGTAAGCAACCCCACACCTTTAAAAATTTCAAACTAGGCTTATGTCCCTTCCACAATTCATATGGTGTTTTACCTGTCCTTTTATATAGAATTCTATTTTGTAAAAAACATGTTGTTAACAAGGCTTTGCCCCAAAGGTTATCAGTTGCATTAGAACTAATTAAAAGAGCATTCATTATTTCCTTTAATGTTCTATTTTTCCTTTCAGCTATTCCATTAAATTGAGGTGAGTAAGGATGTATAACTTCATGAATAATTCCTTCTTTTTCACATTAATCATTGAATAAAGTGTACTCACCACCTCTATCTGATCTAACTTTTTTAATCTTTTTATTTAATTGATTTTCTACTTCTGCTCTATATAGAAGAAACATGTTGAAAGCCTCATCTTTATTTCTAAGCAAATATACTCTGGTATATCCAGAAAAATCATCAATAAAAGTCACATAATATTTTTTCCACCTCTACTCATAGTTTGCTTTAAATCTCCCAAATCAGAATGAATTAATTCTAGCATTTTAGTTTTTCTTTCTACATGTAAGCATGATTTTTTAGTTATTTTTGATTCCACATATATTTCACATTTGTTTAAACATCTATTACTAAAACCAGAAATCAAACCTTGATATTGTATTTCTTTTATATAAGAAGCACTAACATGTCCTAATCTAGCATGCCAAATATCCATAGAGTCAATCAAATAAGCAAAAGATGAAATATTTTCATTGACAACATGAGCAACATTGAGTACAAAGAGTCCCTATTTACAATAATCTTTTCCCACAAACACATTATTTTTTGTCATCATAATTTTATCAGATTCGAAAGACACCTTGACTCCAACTTTTTTCAATTAACTAACAGAAATTAAGTTTGCCTTAATACTAGGCACATGGAGCACTTCATTGAGCCAGGGTATTGCCAGATGTGAGATTCAGAAGAACTTTTCCTTTTCCAAGAATTTCAGCAGTCCTTGAGTCACCAAGATACACTTGTTCTTCTCCATCTCCCACTGAAGTGTAGGAGGTAAACATATTTTTGTTTGCACATATGTGCTTGGTAGCCCTAGAGTCTACCACCCAATCACTCACATTAGCCATTAGCAAGGCTTGAGAAATGACCGCAACTATAACGTTGGAGGATTGTCACTTCTCTTCCTGTGTCTGCATTGAGCAGCACGATGACCTGTTTTGTCACAAACAAAACAATTTCCTCCACCAATTTTAAAAGTGGGATTATTCACTTTTGGGACATAAGGTTTATTATAATGAGACCTTTCATTAGGTTTATTGTCGTACCTTTTTTTATTAGCTTGTATCATGTTTGCCCTTGATGCTAATGCCTTTGCCCTTGTAGCCTTGAGTTCCTTCCTATTTGTGTCCTCAATGATAATGTGGGTGATAAGTTCAACTAGAGACAGTGGTTTATTCTTATGCTTTAGTTGCTGCTTATAATCCTTCTAAGATTCTGGTAATTTTTCAATTAGTAGTCCAGCGACAAAATTCTCAGGCAGTGTGATCTTCTCAACTTTCAAGTTTTCCAGCAGCTTGTGGTATTCATTGATCTGAATCTTGATATCTTCTTCATCATTCATCTGCCACTTATAATAGTATCCTATGATAAACTTCTCTCTTCCGACATCCTCAGCAATATATTTGAGAATTAGAGACTCTCAAATTTTGTTGGTTTCCTTATAGGAACAATAGATATCAAATAATTCATTAGACAATGTACTGAGAATAGTATGTCTACAAACCTTGTTAGCAGAAATCCAGTCTTCCAACAATTTTGGGTTAGCATTTGAATCTGGTTTCGATTGTGTGAGAGCATGAGCTACGTCATGTATGTCAAGAACAGAATAGACACGCCCTGCCATCTTTTAAAGTTTTTCCTTTGGAACATTTCTATCTTTGACACGTCTGGGAAAGGTTTTGCATAGTTGACTGCGAGAACAATTGGATTAGGTGGATCCATGTTGATATCGTTTTCATGGTTATTTGCAGCGTTGTTGATGGGGTTTTCATTATTTATTGATGCAGCCATACCCATAATCCTTAAGATTATTGTCAAAATGACCCAAAGTAGCTGATTAATAATTTAGTCTGAAACGTGTAGAACACTGTCCTTAAGAATTATTTCAGTGTAGTCAAAAATCCTCCAGGATACAGCAGACTCTTCTTGTTTGAATGAACAAGGCTCTCAAGAACTTACAAGCACTTCTCAACTCATAACCTAGAGTAATAAATATAATAAAAGTATGTGCATCTTTTTGTCAGTTTCTTGCGATTTTCTCAAGATATTTAAAATACTTTAATCACTATAAATGTTACATATAACTAAAGATTTAAGAAATAATAACAATTAAATTAGAATAATAAAATAAAATTAATAATTAATAAATTCTTTTGAAATATAATTATATTATTTCCAAGAAGAAGTATGATTAAGACTCTGAAAGCCTGTGACTTACTTATGCACGTGTCTTGATTATGATCATCTTAGAAGACTGACCTAAGTTATTTTTGAGCAAGTTTCGAGTGTGGAGGTCACAACTGACTTTGGTGATCTTTATCTTCGAGATGATAAAGATCTAGATTCTGAAGACCTAGTAGAGATTGAGAGATAGCATGGGAATGATGAGTACCTAGTCCTCATTATCTTGGGAATGAAATATAGCTGCTCGAGACTTAGTATTTTTTATTATGTAATTATTATTCTAAGTCCTACACTCTTTTAATAACACTTTGTAAATTATGTGTTTATTACATGTAAATGATAGTTTAACATCTATATTTTCTTAACTAATTAGGCACACTATGATCGTTAAGTTATAATTTGTCTCATTTATCATATTATATTGACAATGAATTATTTTAGAAATAGCTTTATTTATGAAAAAATTTTAATTTCTTTATGCATATTTTTTACTATCATTAAGAATAAAATTTATATTATTCATCACAGTTATATGCAAATAAATGTTAGAATTTGAGAAACTAAAATTTAGGATGTTGCACAACTTAGTTATATGATTATATGTGTGTAGACATTATTATGGTATTGTGTCTGTTTTTTTTTTTTTTTTGGCTTATGCGATTCTTATTGGTAAAATAGGAATTTGTGATTTTATTTTAGTAATTCAGAATGCTCACTAACCGGAATAAAGGGACCTAAATGAAGGTATTTTAGGTCAGGAACAAAATCCAAAAAAATTTAAAAAATAATGTTTATTCTAGTAATCTCAAACAAATTTTATGTGCTTGTTGTTAAAATTGATGTTATTATAAAGGTTTAAATACCTTTTAACTATCTCCAATAGGGATGACAATGGGTAGGATATGGGTAAGGTACTATGTACCCATCTCTATACCCGCGTTTTTAAAAACGTACTCGGCCCCATACCCGCGTGAGTATGAACATTAGTCTCTGTACCCGTACCCTCTGGGTACCCGCATACCCATCTTATACCTATTACTCGCACTTGTTTGAGAAAAAAAATATTTATAAAGAAAAATATGTTTATATAACTTCACATAAGTAGCATAATAATATAAAAATTTAATATGTAGTTGCCGAACAAGCTACAAATATAGATAAAAAATAAATATTCAAAGATCATAAATGCTAAATGTATCTTAATATAATAATTTTCTAAACTAAAATTTTTAGAAACAATAAGCGAAACTAAACACACAAGTTATTTGTTAATGATAACCCTATCTTGTGTGAGATTTGATCGATTGGCAATGTAAAAGCGATAAGGAAATAGATCTGCACAATGGTTGTCCCTTCGTGTGGGATCACTTGGTGACCTCTTGTGACGACATTGACAACTAACTCTAATGAATAACGTTTCATAGTTAGGTTTTAATGAGACAGACAATAATGAGAATAGAACTAGAGTAGAGAAGTTCAATACTAACAACAGAAAGTGGATACATAAAATATTTTTTTTAACTTTTGAATTTGATATTGTAAGAAAAATAATAGATTTAATTAAAATAATATATATATATATATATATTAATACTAATATTTTTAACTCATATACTATACAAAAGTATTTTATCAAAAATACAAATTTTTGAAAAATTATTTTAATGAATTAAATATTTATAATGTATATAAATTTTAAAAGAAAGAATTTAAATAAAATATAAATGGTTACAATAAAATTTTATAATAAAGAAATATATGTCTATATTAAAAAAAATTATACTTTTTTATCTAAAAATTATGTCTTTTCAAAAACTTCTTTGAACGTGAATAAATAGTAAGAATAATATTATTTATATTCAATAGATTATAGTTGTGCTTGTAATATATATGTTGCATAGAACTATATTATTTTAAATTAAAATATCAAAAATAAAATTTAAATATTATTAATAAATAATAAGTTTATAGTAATAGTAGGTGATTGCAAAATTTATAAAATATTTACAATATATTTATTATTTATCATTCACTTCGAATTTTTTTTCATTTTAATACTTAACTAATTTTTTTTCACCCGAAGTTAACTTCTGTCAGATAAATGGTGACGTGGCTAAAAGTTTGTCACGTCACCATCGATCTCTCTCATCCACCTTATTGTTAATCCACCACGTCAGAATCTTGTCGGTAATAGTAACATCATCTTTCTTCACCTTTTCAAATGACAAGACTCAGCAACAACAGTTCATCGTTTCGCCTTTTGGTTGTGAAAATAAAAACAAAACTTCATTCTTTCACCGTCCATTACTGAAACACCCAAAAGTTCCAATGGCAAGTTTTCTTGCAGCAAATTCTTGGACACTGACAACAACCTATATAAATAATATTTTAAATTCTTTTATGTACTTATTATAAATATATGAACCCAAGTAAAATAGTGGTAACAACAGCAATGCAGTAGTGGTGTTCTAACACGAATCGAGTACTGTGGTGACCTCTAAGAATTAACTCTCATTGTTGAATATGGTGCAAACCCTTGAAAACAATAACACCACTCTCAATTTTAACTCTTCGTTTGGTTAGATTATAATAATAGCTTCTATAGTTAGTGGGTTTAGGTTGTGTCTTTTATTCCTGCATTTTGGGTTCAAGCATCGTGCTTTGTACCCCACAGTACTTCAGCTTCTTCTGAACTAGTAAAGTTTGCACTTTTTTTGAAATCAGCTTCTTCTGAACTAGTAAAATTTGCTCCTTTTTTGAAATCTGATTGTTTTTGTTGTTTTAATCCAAATGGGGAGTTGGAATTGCAATGATTGTAGATTGTGGGTGGATGATATTTACTAGATCCATTTTCAGTTCCTCCATTTTATGCAATTTCTCCGTGATGGTTATGATCAAGGCCTTGTTAGTTCTTTCTCTTTCATTTTCTCAATCCTTATCTTTTGTGAATCATGAAATAAAACCTCTTGTAATCGTATATGAACTTTGAGAGTTGAGTGCATGTACTCCGGTTGTTGTCGGTGCTGATGTTAATGGCCCAAATCTCGGGTGAGGGAATGAGTTGCTGATGTAAACGTGAAGATGGTTACGTGAAATACTGACGTGGTGGATTAATAATGAGGTAGATGAGAGAGATCGATGATGTGACAAACTTTTAGCTACGTCACCATTTAACTAACGAAAGTTAACGTTAGGTAAAAAATTAAAAAAATAAATTAGTTAGGCATTAAAATGAAAAAAAAGATTTGAGGTAGTTTTTTATAATACGCCCTATTTGTAGGTAGTTAAAAGGTATTTAAACCTTTTATAAATTAAGGACTAATAATTAATTTTTTTATTTATGATGGAGATGAAATTGAAGTGATAAAGGATGAACACTAATTCAGGGATTGATTAAAAAGGTACTCTTACATACCTGAATTTAAATGGCACAGTGAATTGTAATTTAAAAGTAAATAAATTCTGTGGAACTCTAAATTTTTTTTTTTATGAATATCGTATCTAAAAAAATTAAACTAATAAAAAAGAGGCCCGTATTAAATTAAAAAAATTATTATATCTAATTTATTTAAAGTTATATTTTTTATATTATTTACTATATACTCTTATTATATAAATATATATATATATATATATTGTATATTCAATTTTTTATTTTATTTTTTTATCATTTTTTAATAAATTTTTAGTGTAATTTTTTTATTTTTTTCAAACAAAATATAATTTATATTTAAATAATTTTCATTTATTATAAATAAAAAATTTATAATAAATGAAAATGAAAATAATTGATATAATTTAAAAGTAAATAAATTCTGTGGAACTCTAAATTTTTTTTTTATGAATATCGTATCTAAAAAAATTAAACTAATAAAAAAGAGGCCCGTATTAAATTAAAAAAATTATTATATCTAATTTATTTAAAGTTATATTTTTTATATTATTTACTATATACTCTTATTATATAAATATATATATATATATATATTGTATATTCAATTTTTTATTTTATTTTTTATCATTTTTTAATAAATTTTTAGTGTAATTTTTTTATTTTTTTCAAACAAAATATAATTTATATTTAAATAATTTTCATTTATTATAAATAAAAAATTTATAATAAATGAAAATGAAAATAATTGATATAATATTGATATAATTTATATTCTTAATTCTATTTTATTAATATATTAATATAATAATTAAATATTAATAAAATAGAATTAAGAATATGAAAATAATTGATATAATATTATGTTTTTTAAATTTTAATTAATTTAATTTTCATTATATCTTATTTCTATTTAAAAATTTAACTGCTTTCCAACTTGTTTAAATATAACAAATATAATAATTTGTTATTAAATAAATTTAATATAAATTATATTTTATTTAAAACAAAAAATTTATAAAAAATAAAATAAAAATTAAATATACATAATAATAATAATATGTAATGAATAATATAAATAATATAAATTTAAATAAATTATATATAATAATTTTTTTAAACTTGACATATGTCTATTTTTTATTGGTCTAAATTTTTTGAATATGATACTTATAAAAAAATTTTAAAGTATCACAACACACACTTTAAAACAATCTCTCAACGTAAAAGATGACTATTTATTTATTTTATCTATAAAAAAAATAAATTTAGTACTATTTAAGCCTTTTTTTTTTTAATCTAGCAGAGAAATTTATATATTGTATCTATAAAAAAATCACAACTTGTTGCTAATTTTGAAAATAGAAGAAAATGTTATTAAAAAAAAAAGGATAGCATTCAAGCCTATATTCCACTCCTTTTTTATTTTGTAAAATCTCTTAATTTAAAAGTTACGGTGATAGAGATAATTATTTAATATTATATATATATATATTAAATTGAATATTTTTATTTATATGTTGAGATCAAATATAAATAAAGAAATTTTACAATTAATAAAAATAAAACGTTAAACAATATATAAGTAAAAATAACTTATTAATAGCTTTAGAAATTTCATAGTTGGGCATAAAATCTAATTATGCTTGAATGATTTGCTCATTAATGGAGATTTTTGTGGTGTTTTAGCCTTCTTGGATGCTCTCAATAAATAATATTAAACTTTACCGGCTCATGAATATTGAAAATTGACGGTGGATACACTGAGATCTCCCGATATTAATCTCCTGATATGCCTACAAAATTATATACTAAAATTGGATTCGTGAGGTCAGATGATTCAAAAGTTTTCATATTATATTTGTAACTTGAAAAAAAGGTTAAAACAAATATTTAATCTACTAATTGTCTTTCATTTATATATTAATCTTTGTATTAAAAGAGTTGACAATTTAGTACTATTTCATTTTTACTCTGCTATGATGTTGAAGACAAAGACTTCTTATTATAAAAATTATTTCATAAATTATTAACATTAAAATATTAATAAAAATCTTTTTTTTAAAAAAAGGTAGATAGTGATTCATTCATTGGATTACTAAGTAGGGGAGGTGTGGTACAGGTAGGGGTGTCCATCGGATTGGGTAAATCAACGAACCCGATAATTCAAACCGATCCAAATTAGAAACGATCCAAACTAATGTTTAACGAGTCTGATTCAATCCAAATCGATCAAACTAAATGTGGTTTGGTTCGGATATCGGGTGACACTGCGTCAACCCAATCACCCGAACATATACCCAATTAACCCGATGAATACTACTTAGTAGTAAATCACGTGACTCACGTAAAGATCCCTAACACTTATTTTGAATTTGGTTTTTTTGTTTTGAATTGAGACTTGTTTTGAATTTGTGTATTTGTATCGGAATGTTGTGTAATTGTGTTAAATTTATATGTCAAGAATTATTTAAATGAAAAAATGACATTTTTTCTATTTTTTTTATAAGTTTTTTAATTTAAATTATTTAATTGGACAATCCCATGATTCAAACCAAACCAATCCATTTATGTTTAGTTCGGATCAGTTCAGATTTTCAAATTTTTCCCATAAATCTAAACCAAACCAAAGTAATCCATTTTGATAGGTTTGGATTATTTTTTTTTTTCTAAATCCAAACCAAACTGACCATGGACACCCCGATTACAAGATAAGCTGGTTCACATACCCACCTATGATAATGATTGTCAAGTGGAGTAGATGAAAAGTCTTGCATTCTCTTTCGTGGCACTTACCATTGTCCTTTTCAATTGTCAATTTCGTTTGGTCTAAACACTCTATTTGACCACATCTCCTCTTATATATATATATATATATATATATATATATATATATATATATATATATATATATATATGCTCAAACATTGAACAAAACTCATATCTGATTTTGTTCAAGTTTAGTAGTATTTTGATTTGATTCAGTTCAATGGCGTTTTATGGTGACCAATCTGCTACATACAGATGCAAAAGCTGCCAAAATCCTGTTGCTTTCCGCAGTGAACTACTCTCTAAAAGCTATTGGGTAATATTGTTGATGAAACCAATTGGATTTCTTACTTTCTTCCTATAACTCTTCATCAGTATTTCCTCTTCTGAACTTTGTAGATGATTTATTTTCAGCACTGTAATGAAGACTAAACTTCTTATAACATTAAACTTTTTCTTTTCTCTGTTTTTCTTTCCCAAAAATACAGTAAAACTCCTTAGCAGTTCCCTTTTTTTTTTTCTCATTTTTCAATAAAATGCTGTCTTTTTGCCACAAGGAAAAAAAAAACTATATTATATGTGGGTTTTATACATCCTTAATTTTGTAACGTGAAAATGCTATCATTTATGTTGAGTATATTTTAAAATGTAATAACTATTTTCCTTCAATTTTGAACATATACTATTCTTTATGTTGGATTCAAAAGTTTTATCTTTGTATTTGGCCCCATGAAAATATCTAGCTCCATCCCTGTTTGTGTTCATCTTTGATTATTCAGGCAAACACTGGGCCAGCCTTTATGTTCTCTCATGCAAGGAACATCATTTTGGGGCCAAAGCAAGATAGAAGTCTCATAACTGGTGTGTATAGTGTTGCTGACATCTTTTGTAGCAACTGTGGTGAGGAATTGGGTTGGAAGTATATTCAAGCTTATGAGGCAAGAGAAAGGTTCAAGGAAGGAAATTTCATAATTGAAAGGGCAAAGATAACCAAAGAGTATTAAAACATATATAAAATGAAGGCAATTCTAATTAGCAATCTCACTTGGATGTTGTGCCTTCATTAATTTCTGTGTAATTGTAAAAAGTCCACAGGAATCATGGTGATTACTTATCTAGTGTGAAGACCTTACAATGGATAACTATTGAATGAAGTATAGTATAACATGTGCTGTGCTGCTTAATGAACACCAAATCTTCCTTCATTTTATCTTAAGGTTGTGCTGATTGCGAGCCCTAAGATTGACAATATCTAATGAGCACTATGGATATTTATAGACTAATGCATATTTCTCAACTACATTAATAACTTAAAATTAACCTCGATATGATAAACATGAGTCTATTATTTGAGAAGTAAAATATTAATGAAGTTATTCTCTTTCATAATTTGTTACATTTTGATGTTTTAATATTAAAATTAACTATTTTGTGTAAATTATACTCTCTCGTATCACAATAGTTTTATTTTTCACTCACATATTTATTAATTTTGTTTTAAATTTTAGATATTAAAGTTATTATTTAACTTTATCTTATTACCTTATATATATATATTTATAAATATTTATTTTTATATTTATAAAAATTATCTTAATTTTTTCTATATCAAATTTAAAAATTACTTTCAAGAGTCTTATATCTTAAATTTATTGTTATTAAAATTTACTGAATATTAACATTTAGTCAAATTTTATTTTCATACTCTACGATAAAAATATTTTAAAATAAGTTATATTTTAAAATTATTTAATTTTATTAAACCTTATCATTCTGATGAATATCATCCATAATTATAAAATTAAATTAAAAAATATTTTTCTAAAAAAATTATTATTTAAAATATTTTGTTACGAGGACTAAACGAAGAAAGTGAATGAAAGAATGTTTCACGTGTGACTTCTGGAAATTATGTGAAGAGCAACACGGTATCATGCCAACTCCAAGACTCAGTTACCACCGCTTGTCGCCAGAAATGAGACAATGTTTTACTTATTGCCTTTTATATCCAAGGATTGGATAATTCCAAAGGATGAGTTGATTCAGTTATGGATGGCACAGGATTACTTTAAATGTTCAACTGGAAAACAACACATGTAGGATGTGCGTAATCAACTTGTAAAGATGTTTTTTATGAACTCATTTTTTCAACATGCCGGATGTAATGAATACTGTGAGATTATTAGTTTCAAAATGCATGATCTTGCAATGCTAGTAGCTGGCGATGATTATTGTTACTTGGATAGTAAAGCAGAAAAAGTTGAAGGTTGACCCACGTATCATTGAAATACAATGCCATTCATTTGTTGAAATCATTAGATTCGAGCAGGCTGCCAACATTGATTTTGCCGTATGACTTCGTGGAGAAGGAACAAAGTTCAAATGACTACGTGTCTTGAGAATGCATCATCTCTATGATTCCTCCACTTAAAATTTGAAGCAATCAACATACCTTGTTTTAACGTTAAGATTCCTCTTTGAAGAGCCTCACATTATTCTGTTCTGCATCCCCTCTTAAAGAATGAAGAACATAGACAAGTGCTGTTAGTCGCCAGATCGCACACATCCCACAAATTATCCTCGTTGATTACCAATCATAAAGATACTGATCTCATGGTTGTTAAATATAAAATATAGAGTCATTGAGGGTATAATTATAAATATAATTATAAGAAAACCCTCTCCTCTCTCTTCGTATAAATAAAAGAGCGATTACCAAATAGAGGTTATATCATTCTCTATTTTGTTCACTTTCACGGTCTCTGAGTGAGCTTCTCTCAACCATCCAAGAGGAGCTAAAAGAGGAAGGAAGAGTTGGGAAAAATATCAAGGGATCAACTACATCAAAGAGAGAGGTAACATCAAGGAACAATATATTCAAGTTAATGCTCTCTAAACTCTTAATTGTATGAGAACCATATATTATGTTGTGAGAGCAATGTAAATTAAGATCTCTAAGGGAAAAGGTAATTTCATAATAGTTATTGCATAATAGAAATTACATAATGAATTAAAGAAAATTCTAACAGTTAGTATCAGAGCAAGATTGTGAATTTCGTTGATTCTCCATAAGAGATTGGTTCTCCATTAAAGTTTTCCCCAAATTACATGAACCCTAGGTATTTTATATGATGGATTGACATTATTTTGTCAATTAAAGTTGTTTGTTAGCATCATTATAGATAAATTGTATATTTAGGCGTTACTCAAATGTAAATTTAGATGCATAATTAATGACAGTTGACTGTCCGAATCCATTAAGTTTATTCAAAGCATAAATGTTTAAGCATGTGTTAAATATTTCAATCTCTATGAATACGTATGGCATGAGCAATGGCGTAGTCAAGTTCAATGGGCTTAATTATGATGATTGGGCTGAACCAGTTCGATTCTAGCTAGGTGTTATGTGTAACACCTTAATTTTTAAATTTCTGAATAAATAGATTTCCACAAAAATTCAAAATAAAGAAGTTATCCATTCAGAAAGATTTAAGGCCAAAGTTCCAAAAAAATGTTTGAGATAGGGTAAATTACAAATTACATCAGTAATTGCCATAGGACTTAGTTAATACATCAGGTTTTATAAAATAAGTTCCTAAGCCCTACAGTAGTTTCATCCATCCTTCAAGGGTCCCGGTGCTGATCGTCTTGGTTACCTGAAAAATAAGCGTAAGGGTAAGTCCTCTACTCTAGCATAAACACACATACAAGCATAAAGACTCACCTGACCTATTCCACATGTTTCTAATCTCGTTCAAACAACATGATCACAAATACAATTCATTCCATTTCTAATAACAACAGGTGCGGTCACTGCATCAACACCCAATCCACACACATACAAACATATATGCACTCACTGCATATAGCCACGCTCACTGTGGCACTGTGATCACAGATTCCTGATGCCCTCAACCTCAATGACTTACTCAGTTATACTATGGATGGTCGCCTGAATAGCTCCCGCTCCACGGATACAGCATGTGCGGTATTGAGCCCCCTAGGCAAAGGTGTTAGTCAGAGGCCGAGTTAGGAGGAGAGTGTATGGCCTATGGTGCACCCATGCTCACTGTTGGTGTCACCACCACCCTCTCTTCTCCAAGGTATTACTACCGCCCCCATCTTCCACACCTGCAGTGTATCTCTGAACCATTCATAGTTCCAAAACCCAAACACATCATCATTCATTCAACATGCCATCCACACTCATTGCCAACCATTCGCATTATTCAATTTGCAATCAAGGGCATGTCAACACAATTTCATTCACATTACAACCAACTATTTCATCACAATCATCACACATCATGCTTAACATATTCACAATCATATTTCTATCATATACACATCATTTCCTTGCATCCAATGGCAACCGACACAGTCACATCACTCAATTTCACACAATATGCCCGAGGTCGGACACCTCCGAACTCAACCCAATTCGTACAATTCGTCAATACACATAACCTCATCTCCTATTTCTATCACATTACTATATTCATTCAAATAAACTCATTCCTAACAAAGATAACTAGAGTAAAGTACTCCCTTTACCTAAAAAACGAAGACCCGACACAAAACGTTGATGTAATCGCCTCCCCACACGGATTTCATCCCTAAAGCACACAGAAATCCCAAGGAAACTTAGGGGAAATCTTAGAAAATGAAGGAGAGGGATGAAAACCGAAACCCTAACCATAGAACTTACCTCCAAAGACTCCAAACGTATTTCCAACCTTCAATCAAGCTTCCAAACATCCTTGGAGGGCTTTTAATCGGTAGGAATGAGTTTGGGTAGAGAGAATCATGAAGGAGAGATAGGAAAATCATGAAAATAACCCTCTCTTCGAACCCTAACCCTTCAAATACCCCTCTGGTCGCGACACTCTTGCTACAGCAAGATATTCTCGCTACTGCATGCTACAGCGAGACTGCACCCAGAAATGCACCCTAAATTATCGCTCTGTCGCTACAGCGAGACGTCTCTTGCTACAGTGAGAAGGCGACAATCGCATGCCTTCCTCCTAGGAGACTCTCGCTACAGCGAGAATTATCTCTCTATAGTGAGATTGCCCTGCACCAGGACTTATCCTATTTCTTTCAATCCAAAATCCAATCACATACACATATATACATACCTTTACATATATCTGTATTCACACACATTCTCATCAAACTAGGGCTCATCTATACATCCATATCACCATCAAGTCAATCATCACACCACAAAATAGGAAATATATAAACGTATATATATATATATATATATATATATATATATATATATATATATACACTTAAACAATATTACATTTTTGGGGCGTTACATTATGGACTTAGACCTAGCAATCATTATAGAACAAGAGCTTGCAGCCATCACAGAGACTAGTACTAAAGAGGAAAGGACTCTTCGTGAGGCTTGGGAAAGGTCGAATAGGCTGAGCTTGAGCTTGCTGAAGATGACTATAGCTGAAAATGTGAAGCCATCAATGCCAAAATCTAAAAATGCTAGGGAATTTATGGTAAAGGTAAAAGAGTATGCACAATCAGACATTACTGACAAGTCCATTACAGATACCCTGTTGACTGAGCTGACTACTAAGAAGTTTGATTGGTCACAGCCCATTCATGACCATGTGACTGACATGATCAATCAAGCGGCAAAGTTAAAATCAATGGGCATGGAGGTAAAAGAATTCTTTCTAGTACAGTTCATTTTGAACTCACTCCCTCCTGAGTTTGGTCAGTTCCAGGTGAATTGCAGCACCATTAAGGATAAATAGAACATATAGGAAATTAAGGCCATGCTGGTTTAGGAGGAAGAGAGATTGAAGAAGGTAAAAGAATACTCTATCCATCTCACATTTCATGAAGGGGATAGTAGTAGCAAGGCTAAGCCAGATAAGAAGGACAAGAAGGATACGGCCATATTAAAGGTTCGTGAAGGCCAAATCCAAAAGGGCCAAAGGTGCTTCTTCTGCAAGAAGACTGGTCACTTCAACAAAAGATTGTCCGAAGAGAAAGGTTTGGTTCGAAAGGAAAGGTATATATTATGTTTCAGTATGCTTAGAATCAAATCTTATTAAGGTACCTAAAAATACCTTGTGGTTAGATTCTGGTGTAACTACTCATGTGTCACATGTAATGCAAGGATTTCTTTCGATCCAACCCATAAGCAGAACTAAAAAGTTCTTGTACATAGGAAACATAATGAAGGCATGGATAGAAGGAATAGGGACTTACAGATTGATCATGCATACTGGTTACTGCATAGATCTAGAAAAGTGTCTTTATATTCTTGAATGTGCTAGAAATTTAGTTTCTGTTGCAAAGTTGGACGAATTTGGTTTTAATTTTAAGATTGGAAAAGGTACATTTTCTTTGTATAAACACTCGTACTATTTTGGATCTGGTACATTAATTGATGGTTTATATCATTTTAATCTTAATGTTAAATTTGCTGAATCTCTGTTTCATGTTGAGAGTGCTATTAGTAGAAATTTGAATGTGTGTAATAAATGGTTTGCTTTCTTGTGGCATCAATGGTTATGTCACATATCCAAAGAAAGGATGATGAGGTTAACGAAAAGTGAAATTTTCCTCAATTGGATTTTGGTGACTGGGATGTATGTGTGGATTGTATTAAACGAAAACAAACTAAACACACATCAAAGAATCCAGCTACAAGAAGCAGTCAACTCTTAGAGTTGATACACATTGATATTTGTGGTCCGTTTGACATCCCATCTTAGGGTGGTGAAAGATATTTCATTACTTTTATTGATGACTACTCATGTTATTGTTATCTGTATGTGTTGCATGAAAAAATCAATCAGTGGATGTCTTATAGGTGTTCATTGATGAGATGAAAAGGCAACTAGATAGAAAGGTAAAGGTTGTGAGGTCAGATAGAGGTGGTGAATATTATGAAAAACCTTATGAAAGTAGACAATATAATATATGTGCATAGTATATTATGCCTGGTACACCACAACAAAATGGTGTGGCTGAAAGGTGAAATCGTACTATCATGGAAATGGTTAGAAGTATGTTGAGTTATAGTTCTGTACATATGTCTTTGTGGATGTACGCATTAAATACCGCTGCGTATCTACTTAATAGAGTTCCTAGTAAGGCAGTTCCAAAGACTTCTTATGAATTGTGGACAGGAAAGAAACCTAGTTTAAGACATCTTCATGTCTGGGGTTGTCCAGCAGAAGTAAGAGTGTATAATCCACATGAAAAGAAGCTTGATGCTAGAACCATAAGTGGTTATTTCATCGGCTATCCTGAAAAATCAAAGGGGTACAGATTCTACTGTCCTAACCATAGTATGAGAATAGTTGAGTCTGGAAATGCAAGGTTCATTAAAAATGGTCAGTCTAGTGGGAGTGGTGAAACACGAAAGGTGGAAATTAAAAAGACACATGCGGAAACTCCTGTAGTTAGTGTCTCTTCTCCAGTTATTGTTCCTCTTATTGTATCACGATCACACAACATAAGGAGACAATAAGTTAATGTTCTAAACCCATAAGAACAATATATAGAGGATGAACTAGCTGAAAATGCGCAAGTCACAAGTGAGCAAGAGAAAGGTGAAACACAAGAGATAGCATTAAAGAGGTTTGTAAGGCAGAAAATACCTGCTATACTCACTTGAGCATGAATGTGACTTGAGTATTGATGAGGATCCAGTCTCATTTAAGCAAGCCATGGAATGTTACAATTCTGAAAAATGGTTGAATGCCATGAAAGAAGAGTTAAAATCAATAAGTGACAACAAGGTATGAGATCTAGTCGAGTTGCTTAAAGGTTCAAAACCAAGACTCAAAAGGCAACATTGAGAGATACAAGGCTAGACTTGTTGCTAAAGGATACACTCAAAAAGATGGCATAGACTATAAAGAGACCTTTTCTCCAGTTTCAAAGAAGGACTCTTTAAGAATTGTTATGACTTTGGTGGCTCATTATGACTTAGAGCTCCACCAAATGAATGTAAAAATCGCCTTTCTGAATGGTGACTTGGAAGAGGAAGTTTATATGGATCAGCCAGATGGCTTCTTGATCGTGAGTAAAGAAAGTATGGTGTGTAAGTTAAAGAATTCAATATATGGGTTGAAACACGCTTTCAGACAATGGTATCTTAAGTTCAATGATACCATCACGTCATATAGTTTTGTAGAGAACACTGTTGACCGGCGTATCTATATGAAGGTCAGTGGGAGCAAGTTCATCATTTTAGTCCTGTATGTTGATGACATTCTTCTTGCTACTAATGATGTTGGGTTGTTGCATAAAGTAAAAGAATTTCTCTCTAAGAACTTTGAGATGAAAGATATGGGTGAGGCTTCCTATGTGATTAGAATAGAAATATTCCGTAATAGATCACAAGGATTACTGAAATTGTCTCAGAAAGGTTACATCAACAAAGTATTAGAGAGATTCAAAATGGAAAAGTGCTCATCAGGGATTGTTCCAATTCAAAAGGGAGACAAGTTTAGTGAAATGCTCAGACATGCACTCGGCCTGATATCAGTTTTGCTATTAGAATGTTAGGCTGATATCAAAGTAATCTTAGAATGGACCACTGGAAAGCTACAAAGAAAGTCCTTAGGTATTTACAAGGCACTAAGGACTACATGCTTACTTATAGGAGATCTAGTCAACTAGAATTGGTTGGCTACTTAGATTCAGACTATGCTGGATGTGTATACTCAAGGAAATCAACCTTTGGCTACATCTTCTTGTTAGCTGGAGGTGCAATTTCATGCAAGAGTGGAAATGAGTCCATTATTGCTACGTCTACCATGGAAGCAGAATTTGTGGCATGCTTTGAGGCCATTATTCATGCTTTGTGGCTGCAGAACTTTGTCTTAGGGCTTGGTATTGTGGATAATATAGAAAAGCAACTGAGAATGTACTGTGATAATTATGCAGCCATCTTCTTCTCTAAGAATGATAAGTATTCAAAGGGAGCAAAGCATATGGACTTAAAATACTTATCAGTGAAAGAAGAAGTGTAAAAACAGAAAGTGTCTATTGAGCATATTGGTACTGATTTAATGATAGCGGATCCGCTAACTAAGGGATTGCCCCCAAAAACGTTTTCTGGCCATGTTGGTAGAATGGGCATTATAGACAAGTCCTTATTAGCATAATTGTGTGATTCACATATATGTGAATAGATTTTTTTGCTCATATTATTGTAGACATTTTGGAAATTTATTAAAAGTATTGTTTCTGACTTGTTTACTTGTTATCTAAATTGTGTTAATGTACATGTATGGTTTGAGTTTGATAATAGGTTGTGTGTTAAAAACACATTAGAGTTACAGTCTGTAGTATTATTGATTAAAGCTATTTGGATTTGGGTTGGTTCTGTGATACTTGGAAGAAATCATGTCGTCAAATGACTTGTGACCGCCATGATCCGATCAACTTAAATCATTAAAAGATGATGACTTGATATTATTAATGATATGCACACTTATAGTTCATTGAATTTTTAAGTCGTCATATAGGCCAAGTGAGAGATTGTTAGATTATTTTAATAATCTTATTATTGTGGCCTATGTAACTTATAGCATGACTCTAATTAATGATTTAATGTGATGATGGTTAAATATAAAATATAGAGTCATTGAGGGTATAATTGTAAATACAATTATAAGGAAACATTTCCCTCTCCCTTCATATAAATAAAAGAGCGGTTACCAAATAAAGATTACGACATTCTCTATTTCATTCACTTTCACGATCTTTGAGTGAGCTCACAGTAAACGTAAGAAAAGAACTTTCTCTCAACCATTCGACAGAAACTGAAAGAGGAAGGAAGAGTTGGAAAAAATATCAAGGGATCAACGACATCAAAGAGAGAGGTAACATCAAGGAACAATGGATTCAGGTTAGTGCTCTCTAAACCCTTAATTGTATAAGAACCATATATTGTGTTGTAAAAGCAACATAATTTAAGATCTCTAAGAGAAAAGATAATTTCATAATAGTCATTGGATAATGAAAATTACATAATGAATTAAAGAAAATTCTAACAGATGCGTATTTAGTTAGTGTAAACGTCGTGTATTGTATTTCTTTTGCTAATAAAATACTTTTAACTAGTTTTTGAGTTAGTGTTCATTTGTTTCAAACATAAAATACAGATTATCCTAATCATATTAATTTTCAATTCTTAAACTTAACTTCAATAAATTTAATAGAATTTATTAAATTATAAATTTTAACTGTTTGAGTCGGGAATACATCATGCCCCACACCATGCGACTTAGAACTTTAACTGCCTGCACTAATTGATCAACAGCACAGAGAGATGATAGTAGATAATTACACGTCTCACAGTCAGGGTGATATCCATTTGATTGCATCTCAAGTAAAACATTAGCAATAAAATGAGTGAGACATTGTAGGTCCAACCAAGCAGATGAAAGGAGAATAAACATATAATTCAGTTTGTACTGGATAAGGAACTACTCGGTCCTACCTGTAGGAAAAGAAAATCGAGTACCTATTTGGCTTACTTTGGATGGATATATTTTGTCAGGATTAAAAGGTAAGTAACCCAACTAAGGGTAATAATCAGAATACTATCTACTTTAAATAAAGGGGCAAAATCAAGGCTGATTTAGCAGGCCCATTAACTCATAACAGTGCCTATATAAGGAATGTAGAAAGTACAGGTAAAGGGATGACTTTCCATTATTAAATAGCATTTATTGCTTAGAACCGAATCCTAACTTTAGCATTGAAGTTTTTTTGCAGGTACCTCTCCACGTCAGCAATAGTCAGAGACGTCACCGTTTCAGAGCAGAAACTTGAAGACTAGTGTTTTCATAACAGGAACACAGTTCATACATTATAATACAAAATATATGACTAGAATCAACACGGCTGTCATCAGAACATGCGCATTAGCCAAATGTAATATCAAACAACAGTCAATCTTGTCATTAAGGTTGTCAGGTCAAGTAAGGTTTAGTTAAAAATCATGCCCAAACTAATGAAAAATAATTGGATTGGACTAGCTCAATTTTCTTTTTCTTTTTTTCATGACAATTTGAACCGTACCAACCTGACCATTTTCTGATTGGTTCAGTTTGAGTCATTGGGTTAATTTTTTTTAAAAAAAATAAAAAATTAGAAAAAATAAAAACAAAAAAAGTAAGAAAACCACACTAACAGCACTTTCATTTTCCATCTTCGCCGGTGGACACAGGATTTGCTATATGCACCCATGACTAAAGAATTTTCGTTATATTCAGACATAGATATGATTATATAATAGGTCTGCAGTCTGTCAATAAATAGAGAATGGAGACATCAATGTATCTATTGATGGTACATTTTTGTCAATGCATAATCTGTGTGCCTAGGATTTTTTATTTATCCTTGCGCTTGATCACTTCCAAGCCGTAATATCTTTCTATTAAATATAACTTTTAAAATAAAATTAAATAAAAATTTAATCTCTCTGAATATTGCTGTTTTTGAATTTAATTCTCATAACAAGAATTTTAACGTTTTTTCTAATATTTTAAAGAAATAAAATATTTACAATTATATGTTGAATTCAAGATTTATAGGTTTACTCCTTTTAAATAAAATTATATTTTTACCGTCACATTTAGTTTAACTTAAAATACAAAGAATATTCGAGAAGTCAGGTCAGAATACCAACCACCAATAGTATGTTTTTATTCGTAAATGATACTTTAAATATTTATTATTCTCTGTCTTACATTATTTGATGAGTTGGATTCACCTGTCTCAGACAATTTTATAAACATTTTTATTATATATGTGTATTATTAGATTAAAGATAATTAAGATCAAACCATTAAACGAATAAATAATGGAAGATTAGATGAAAGCATTGAATTAATAAATTATATATGGGTTGACTGACGATCATCAACTCACTACATATGCAAATCTCAAAATCTACACATTGCAGCTTTAGTTTCGATACACTGTCTCTCGATCATTACAAGGATGGCTGAATCAATTCCATTTGCTATTACTTCAAATCTCATTCGCAGGATAGTTTCCGCAGCCTTTCTTCAACTTTATCTCAATTTGGCGTAGCTTTCCATTGCTCTTCCAAGGCTTCATGTGTTTGTTTCATGATATTATTTTGGAATTTCTACTTTTCTACTGAATTATATTTTAACTGAAATAAAAGCAAATCATAATTATATTATTCTTTTAGCCAAAATATCACTTTCAAATTATTAAATTTATTAAAAAAAAAAAAAAAGTAATCGACTTGATATGTAAAACAACAATAGATCATATCTAAAATTTTAAAATAATTATTTTGTCTCCCATAAAATCAGGTCTTCAATTCAAAAATCTAATACTTAAAATTCTAATAATTCTCTTTTATCTACAATATATTATTTAAATTTTTTTATTAGAATAGATAATGTCATGTAAAAATACCACAATCATTTTCTTCATACGAAATTACAATCTTCTCTCAGAACAAATGGATATATTATGATACTCTCACTTTCTATTCTGTGATGCATTTTAATATTTTAGGAAAGAAAGTTATATAATTTTAAAACAGAAGAGAGAGAGTAGTGTAATATATGCATCTTTTAAGATAGAAAATTTTAATTTAATATTCTATTTATTGCCTAGAAGAACTTTCTTTTTATTGTTTCTTCATCATTCATGATTCTTATATTTTAATAAATATAAATATTGGGCTGAACCAAATTACATTATTAACTTAAAAAATATTGATTATATTTATTAATTAATACCACAACTCAATCATGATAGTAAAAAAAAAAATTATTTATGATGTTTGTAAAAAAAAAAAATTTAATATAAAAAGATGAATTAATTTGTTATTCCACACTGATTCTTTTCATTTTTATTTAAGTCCATCTAGTTAAATTGTTTTTAATTAAATTGTTATAATTTTATCTTTTTAATTAAAGTCTTAACAATTAATATCATTATACCTCTATTTAATATCAATGAGAGGACATTTTTAATTTACTAACCTATTATTTTATTTTAAATTTTATTTTTTATGATTAATTTATATATTCAAATTATTTCTAGGTGATAAAATATAATTACCAAGTTTAACATCCTACATAATTGATTGTCTAAATGAAATACTATTGGTATGTTGAATATAATATTATGGAAGGAGAGTTTTACGGTGAGACTAAATATTATTGGTAAAATACTAAATATTACTCTAGAAAAATTAAATAATATCAGTCATATGAAATAACAGCATTAGAAAATATTTTAAATGCATTATATTAATATCCAATAATAAGTTTTATATATAATTTATCAATGTGAATTTTAAGAATATCTTTAAAAAATTTATCAAATGACACTACATCTAAATTTAGTTCATTTTTTATTGTGTCAAGTGATTTTTATTATGTTAATTATTTAGTTTTAATTTATTAAATTAAAATTTGAAATTTTATAATTTTATTTTATTTTTTATTTACCTAATGTAATAGATATTTATTATTAACAATTAAATCTAATTTTTTTAAAATTTATAAATTTGTTAAATTTTAAAATTGTTGTATAATTATTTAGTAAAAAAAATATTTTAATTAATAATACCGTACAATTTATCTGTAGTAATACTATGGTGTGTCGGCAAGTATTTAAATCAGTAATAGAAAAAATTGAATACGATACCTGTTAATATTTAGTAGCCTGAGTTAATATAACATTTAAATTCAGCACCATATATTTAGTTCAATCACTCAATTTAGGTACTAACAAACCGAATAGGGTCAGAATGATACTAATAAAGTGTGTTAACAATTTAAAACTAGTGATCGAAATTATTGATTCTTTTATTATTTATATTAAATAAATTCAAATATAGCTAAGTGATGTCACATCACTATTATTATTAATAATAGCACTTTTTAAAGCTAAATTTTATCACAAATAATCAAACACACAAAATATCAAAGTCCACCTATTAAACCAAAGAATGATTCAATCAATCCATCAAAGCCATAAAATAGTAACTTAATTAGACTAAGTACACACCAAAAACATAGTACTCCCCCCACTTGAAATTAACATTGTCCTCAATGGAAAACACAATAAGCATAAGAAAAATTCAAACAATCCAATAAGTGAGAGAGAGATAAGAAAACTTCCTATAAATCGGGGTAGGTGGCCAATTCAAAAGTGGTCTCCTCTTATTCATGTTTCCCCAAGCCCTCATGAAAAATCTTGAACCGATGCCCATTAACCTTGAAGCTCCTTTGCGATCCCATATCTTGAAGTTCAACAACACCATAAGGAAAAACAAGAAAGGGACCATCCATCTAGATCTCAATTTACCGGGCATTAACTTAAGTCTAGAATTATATAAAAGGACTTTGTCGCCAATGTGGAACTCTTTACGCCCTATTAGCTTATCATGGAAAGCCTTGGTGTGCTCCTTGTAAATGTTGAAGTTCTCATATGCTTCTTTACGAATCTCCTCCAACTCTTTTAATTGAAGCTTCTGCCCCTATATCTAAATTACATTGCTTTATCGCCCAGAATGCCTTATGCTCTACTTCTATTAGTAGATGACGTGTCTTGCCAAAAACAACCCGATAAGGAGACATTCCTATGAGTGTTTTATAGGCGGTTCTGTAAGCCCATATAGCTTCCTCCAAGCATAGACTCCAATCCTTTCTGTTGAGTTAGATAGTCTTCTCCAGGATTTGCTTTATTTCCCAATTGGAGATCTTCGCTTGTCCGTTAGTCTAAGGGTGGTATGGTGTGGAAACTTTATGCATAACCCAAAACTTCTGAAGTAAGGCAGCCATTGTACGATTGCAAAAGTGTGATTCCTGATCACCGATTAATGCTTTGGGAAATCCAACTCTGTAGAAAATATGTGACTTTACAAAATATACAACAACATGAGCATCATCAGTACGAGTAGCCTTTGCCTCCACCCACTTGGAGACATAGTCCACTACTAACAAAATATAGATATAGCCAAATGAACCTGGAAAATGACCTATAAATCTATGCCCTATAAATCAAACACCTCACAGAAAAGGAGAGGTAGTTGGGGGATCTCATTCTGGCGCGAGAAGTTCCCAGTCCTTTGGCATTGCTCACATGTCTTACAGAAGTTGTGTGCATCCCAAAACATGATAGGCCAATATAGTCCAGAATCTAAAATCTTTTGAGCTGTACGTTATAGTCCAAAGTGTCCCCCACAAGCCAAGGAATCCCAAAATCTAAGCACAGACTGGAACTCAAGTTCGGGCACACATCGTGTAATAATCTTGTCACTGCATATCTTCCATAAGTATGAATCATCCCAAATGTAGTATTTGGAATCACTCCTCAGCTTGGCAGCTTGAGCTTTGGAAAAGTATGTAAGAATCTCCTTAGCAGCCAAATAATTCACCAAGTCTGTATACCAAGGATCATGCCCTCCAATGTGGTAAAGCTGCTCATCTGGAAAGGTGTCTCTAATAGGAAGATCCTCCAATGGATGCTGAATTCTGCTCAAATGGTCTGCCGCTAAGTTTTCTGCACCACTTTTATCTCTGATCTCAATGTCAAACTCTTGCAGAAGAAGCATCTAGCGATTTAGTCTCGATTTAGAATTTAACTTCTTAAGCAAGTACCTCAGAGCTGCATGATCAGAGAAAATAATTACTATAGATCCAAGTAAATATGAACGAAATTTATCTAAAGAAAAAATAATGGCTAGAAGTTCTTTTTCTGTAGTGGTGTAGTTTGCTTGTGCTTTATCCAATGTCCGAGAAGCATAGGTTATGACATGGGGTTACTTCTCCACTTTTTGACCAAGGACAGCACCAACTGCAAAGTTTGAAGCATCACACATAAGCTTGAACAGAATCTCCTAACTTGGAGGTTAAATGATTGGAGTAGAAGCGAGGTACCTCTTCAGCTCATCAAAAGCGTCCTTGCAGGTTTGATCAAAGATGAAATTAGTATCTTTCTGCAAAAGGGTAGATAATGGGGACGCGATTCTGCTGAAATCCTTGATGAAGCACTTATAGAAACCTGTATGGCCAAGAAAAGAGTGCATTTCTTTTGCAAAAGTAGGGTAAGGTAAAGAAACAATTACATCAATCTTGGCTCTATCAGTCTCAATACCCCTACTTGACACTACATGCCCTATTTGTGTGGAATTAGTGGATTAATAGAAATAGGGGAATTTTTCAGAATTCTTCCCTTGACAGTGAGTCTCTTTTTCAAAAAATTAAATTTGAGTTTGATTATCTTTGTCTTTATGACAAGTCAAATTAGGAGAGGGGAACTAGTTGGCAAGGAGTGGATGGCTTCACCCAATGGTAGCCTCCTTTGAATTTGTAGCTGAAATTAAATGTTGATGGAGTTGTTTCCTATGTTGCTAGAACTGCAAGTTATGGAGGTCTTATTCAGGATAGTCATAAAAGGTTCATTACTAGTTTCCACAGAGTCTTGGTGTAACGCCCTAAATTTTGTCAACTTAGCTAGTGACTCTTAGATCTTGTTTGTTTTCTGTTTCCAGCTTGCTAGTGTCGGAATAAGTAGCTAGGTGCTGAGATTTTCTATTTTATTCTCTAAGGAGAGTACTGACTTGAACCTCTAGGTTCTATATTTTAGAGTAACTGCATGCAATTCACTTGGCTTTGACATCATCTAAAATTTTCCTTTGTTTTCAATTATGATTGCCCAAAATACCCTTGAGAATCTTGTTCAAAAAGTCAATCTTTGTCTTATTTAAATTATTAAAAAAATCATAATTATCTGTCTCAAAAAATATGAGATTTTGTAATCATTGCAAGGATTTTATAATCATTGCACTGGATTTTTAATTATCTCTTAGCCGCCATAATCATTACACAAAATTTAGTAATCATTACCCCTAAACCTTTCATTCTCTCAAAGTTTCTCATTTTTCTCTAACTTCTCTCAAGCAAACCGAGAGGTTCCAGCCCAAAGACCCCCATACTTACGAGATAGGGATAGAGAAAGAGAAAAAAACTGAAGATTTCATTTCACATAGTACTTTTGATAAAAAAATCAATCTGATTTATTTCGTACTTTTCGTTCAATGATAAAATGGTTCAGATTCTACAGGATCAAACTTGTGGGCCACTTTCTCATCCAAACCTTACAAATACTTCACTAACACATTCCTCCATCTTCTCTTCAAGATTTGTGTTGCAAAAGCTCGCTTTAGAGGAAGGATTCAAGCTCCCTTGGTGCAATTTTTCTTGGTCCAGCTAGGTTTCCTTGGAGATCAAGTGTTCCAGCCCTTTCCTTGTTCATTTCACACTCCAAACTCAAAGGCAAGTGGGGGTTCTCACTTCCTTGTCTCTTATTTGCTTTCCTTTAGCTATACTTTGTGAAAATCCTTGAAAAGTTTGAGTTTTTCTCTTTAATAACACTTGGTGATGTGAAATCTTTCCTTTTGGATACCATTTTTCTTACTCCTAAATGTCCAATTTTGCCTAAAGTAAGATGATCTTCTTGAAAGCTTGAAATTTTTATGCTTGCATGTTGAGATTTCCTTGTGCATGTCACGAATTTGCCTTTGTCTATTTGATTTTTTGTTTGATTGACATTCTACCTTTGGAACTTGATAAGTTCATATTTTGATATATTTTATGACTTATATTTATACACTTAAACTCTATTTTATATATATTTACAGTAATTATGTTATTAATTATTGCAGTTTAGCTAAAGTTGTTATCAGTGCATTATGGAGATATTCTGGATAAAAATTAGATATTTTTAATGCTTGGCAGTGCTATGTGAAGTTAAGTTTGAATTTTGAATTAAAACTTAAACTTAGATATGAAGATTTGGAGTAATTTTGATTCTGGATAAAACTGATTTAAAAAGATAGAGCTCAACCAATTGAAAACTCAGGGCACAACCTATATAAAGAGGCCTTATGCTCCACACTAGAGACACTTCCACTTCTCTGCACACCTTCTTCCCCTTCTTAGTTCTAACCAAACTCATTTTTTAGAGATTGGAGACCATTGGCAAGGACAACAAGCTTCTCCTTAGAGTCCAAGCAAGTGATTGAGCGCCTTTTGGAGAATGAAAACTCTCTTCGTCTTTTACCTTTCTAGGTTTCTTCTGTTTGAGTTTTCTTTTGTGGTTATGAGTTTATTTATCATGTTCTTCATAGTTTATTTTGTTATGATTAACTAAATCCATAGCTAGGGCTATGGTGGATCCTATTGCAAACTTTGTGTGATATTTTACTTTAATGTTGGTATTGGTTTTCCTTTAATGTTTGGTTCTTATTCTATTGGATTATATTTTATATGTTAAGATTTGATCACCCTTAGCATCCCATAATTAGTTGCATTATAGGCGATTGTACCACGTGTAATTAACGGAACTATAGGATAAAATGAAATAGGAGGCTAGGTTAATCACACTTAATTCTTTTCTTTCAGTCATTATTAAATTAACAAACTCATAGGATCTTCATGCTTTCTCGACCAATTACCTTGCATTATCATTGGGGATGTTTGCTCAGGGAAAAGAATATTGACATTGCATAATTATTGGCTGTTAATAGAACTGATTATGAGTAGTTGGCAAATATTTGGATACCAATATCAAGATTAAATTAATTAGAACATAAAGAAGTGTAGTAAGTAAACCTATAACTTTTAAGCTCATCTCATCTGATCTCTCTCATACATTATATTACTATTCTTTTAATTTATTGTTAATATTAAGCTCTATTTTTGGTTTGTTACAATCCTGTTACGTTTAAACAATTGAATCGAGTTATTATTGGTACTTAAAAATAATCTCTGTTAGACGATAACTTGAAAACTTTTTTCAAAAATATTTTATTACTTTTTGACAGGTACACTTGCCCACGAACAGAACTATGGAACCGTGAGCTTGCATGTCAAGTTCCTCTCTTTACATGTCAATTCTAAACCTTGGATGCTTTGGTTTTCCCTTTTTCAAACTTGATTTTCACTTCTAATTGAAATTCTACACTAGGATGATGAAGCAATGTGTTTGCATGTTAGTTTTTACCTTGCATGTCTTAGATTTCCTATTCTTAAAGCTTTATTTCTTCTTGATATAAGTCTATCTTATTGAATGATGAAAGTTAAGCGTTGGAGTGCTGAAAACTTTTGTGTGTGCCTCGATTTTACACCTTTCTAACTTGAAATTTCCTTGAAATAAAAATTCTACACTTGGATGATGAAGCAATGTGTGTGCATGTTACAGATTTTAGTGAGACATAAAGTATAATGCTAGACAGATTTGATCCCTACTAAAAAGACTAGTGTTTTCTATTTTAATGCCTTAGAGATACTTGGAAAAAGCTTGTGTAAACTATAAAAGAGAATTACACAAAGAGGAGTGCTAATTTTGCTTGTACTACATCAGTTTTAACTATTAAAAAGAATTACAAATCTGAATTCTATTTTGCATTTCTTGTTTTTGGTAAGAAAGTTAAATGAAAGTAAAATATTTTACCCTTGGCCTTGATGTGATTGAATTCGTGTTGGACTATGTGTGATTGAATGGTTGCTAGTTTTTTGCAAGCTTGGTGAATTGACTTTGTGTGAATTTTGATGCATGGCTTGATTTTTACCTTGATACAATGTTGGAAAAATTCTGAATTTGCTTGTGTGTGATATGCTGGAAAAGTGTGAATGATGTGAAACTAGAACACTATTCATTCTTGGGTTTTACCTCTAGAAAACTGTAAGGGAACATGTTAAAGTTCTATGTTGCTAATGTTGAAACATGATGTGATGCATGGCTGGAAAAATTGTAAGTTGCTTGCTGTTTGCTATGAACATGCCATGAAATTGCTATCTAGCTAGAATCTCATGCATCATTCGCATTCTACTATGAAAGACTTGATGAATCTATGCTAATGTGCAGCTAATTTAATTCTAAAACTTATGAACTTGATGATTTAGTGCTCTTGGGGCTGTTTGAACGAAAATGGACTATGACTATGTGTGGACTTAATGGAAACTCTATGATCTATCTATATTGTGAGTATTTGAGTATGTGGGAATAAAATCAGCCTGTGTTCTATGAGGAAAAGAGAGAAAAATCGAGAATTAAGGACAAGTAAAAGGGAGTTAGATTGGAACTAGTCATTAAGAGTGAGGTAATGTTTTAAAATAAAATATTTTGAGTGGTTATGTGGAGTGGATTGGGTACTTTGGTGTTGAAACCATGAAATTAATTGATGGTTTAGAAGAAGTCTTAGTTTTATTGAAATCTCCTAATGAGGAGTGAAAAACCGAGAGGTAAGAATCATGTGAGTTTGGAATCTAATTTGATTATTTAATGGTTTAGAAAGAGCTAGAGGTTGATGAAAAAAGGTAGAATGATTAGGATGAACTTGGATGGCAAGATCATGTGAATTGAGTGATGAAATTGGAATAAATTAAAAGGACTAGACTTAATATGAAAGGAATATTGTGAACTGTAAAGGAGGATATAAATAATGAGAGGATGGATTGCTTGAAGGAATGATGA
Source organism: Abrus pulchellus subsp. cantoniensis (assembly GCA_024086825.1). Classification (NCBI taxonomy): domain Eukaryota; kingdom Viridiplantae; phylum Streptophyta; class Magnoliopsida; order Fabales; family Fabaceae; genus Abrus; species Abrus pulchellus. Next base: position 24,261,664 of record CM044056.1, read on the forward strand.
ATTGAATAATTTGACTAAGCTATAATCTAGACTACTAAATGCTGCACTAAAATGTCTTTGAATATCAAACTATGAAACTCATGAAATCTATCCATGCTACTAAATGAAACTCATGGAGTCTATCCATGCTACTAAATGGAACTCATGGAATCTATCCATACTACTGAATGAAACTCATGGAATCTATCCATGCCACTAAATGAAACTTATGGAATCTATCCATGTTGCTAAGCCCATGATAGCTTCTATTCTACTATGCCTAGTCCCTAAGCGGCTAAATGAAATAAGAAAACTATCAAAGAAAATTGGAAAATACTACTTCATGCATCATACTATTTTTGAACGACTTGAAGGCATTACCGGGACACAGCTTGGAGGTGTTGTAGGTTCGGTCCCGAGTAGACCTATTGGGGTGGCAAAAGGGAAAAAATTTGACCTAAGTGGTAACATTGAAGATCCTAGTGGCTAGGTCGTGACCCATTGCAAACCTTAGCCAAATCGGACAAGGACCGCAGATTCTATAGTCATTGAGGTCCATTCCCGAAGAGACCCCAGTAGGGCCAAACACCAGTGGTGTTCTACTAATGCTAAATGCTATTTCTATTCTATTCTACTGTGCCAATCTACATGCAGGGAATGGAGTTCTCCAATCACCTTACAACTTGAATCTATCTATTTATCTATCTATGAGACTCTATTGTAAAAGCTGGGCAAGTCGCCAGTCATAGAGTGATGGGATCCCCATGCATCATTGCATACTATCGAAACATGAGAGACGATATTGGGTGAGGTTGAAACCTGCATTCATGCATCATATGCATTACTACTATGAATGGTTGAATGATTATGAATTTGGTAATGAATATAAATATTACTTATTATTCTACTATATTACTGAGTACTTAATGATGGTGAATGCTGATTGTTGGAATTGTTTGTGATTGTGACGCCGCCTTCCTTGGGGTATGGCAAATTGATTAATGTTTGTGTGTGGAGAACTCACCCCTTTGAATTGTCTTACATTGTGTTGCTCTTTTCTTTTATCTATATAAATGGACAACAACAAGGTGAAGGTATGGATCCTTCTTTCTGAGGAGGACATGTGGGTATTTGACTCTGCAACCCAACAGATTATTTTTCGCAGACTAGCTCGTGTGATTCATGGACTAAAGAGTGTAGGCTCATGGATCACCCAGTTTGTTGCTGATACCCCCATAGAGATAGTGTTTTCTGTTCCTTCTGGTGACACTCAGTTACCCTATCCTGCTTTGTCTGCTACCCTGACTCTTATGTCAATTAATCCTTGTACTCCTATTTCTAGACCTGCTTTTACACCCATACCTTTTCATTCTATGTACCCTGCTTCCCCACCTGTACTAGCTGAGAGAGATGTCTATGTGGTGGAATCCTCTGTTAGGTACAATGTTATGTCATCTTATATGCACCTTGCTTACCCATCTACCCTATTACCCTCTGCTACTACTCGTTTACCTCCTCGTACTGCTAGATGAATTAAGGAGAACGATAGAGATTCTGTTGCTGCTGGTGTTTCTAGTTCTACTTTCCCTACTTCTGAGGAGTCTAATCCCATTGAGAATTACTTTCTTTATGACTGACTTGATTTATTATGTTATTATATTTGGATAATGTTATTTTTATTTTAAGCTATGATTAAGTACTATGACTATTTTAATAGTTGGATCAACTGATGTCTTAATATATGGGAGTATTTTTAGATTATGAAATTGTGATTCAATCTTACCTTATTATGTTACTGATGATGAGATGTTGGAATAATGATCTATTTATGGAATGATGAAATGTGAAAACAATATGCATGTTAACTCTCTCTTTCAGAAAAGGGAACCTATACTTATATATGTACTTTTATATATAAAAAAAATGGTACCAAATTTTGGTGTTTTCTAAAGTTGCTATATTAAAATTTAATGGTATTAGAGCATTACTACTAGTAGAGTATTTTAGGGCATTATACTTGGACATGTGCTCTCCCCTTACTATTGAGCTCTGTGGTATGTACTAGGGTCTTCATCTAGTCATCTCCAAAAAAGATCCAACTTATTTGGATTGAAGGCAATTTCAAGGAGGCAATCTCCTTAATTACTAGCCTCTTGAACTATAATCACCCCTACTTTTTTTGTTATTAGTGAAGTTAGGAGGCTACTAAAAGGGATTAAATTTATCAAGTTCAGCCATGTTGTAAGGCAAACTAATCAGTATGCTAACTAGTTGGCTAAAATTGGTCCTGGTACCTGTTCTGCTTTTTGAGGAGGCTCCTCCTTACTTAATGCTTTTTTTCAGACTAGATTTTTTAGGTTCTTGGTATCCTAAATTTATGATCTAGATTTTTGTCTTCCTTTAATTGTTAAGCCTTGTTCAATAGCAAAAAAAATAAAAAAATAACTTATTTTTTTAATTTTTTTAAATTTACTCTTATATAACTTTTTTAAAATTTAAAGATTTTAGTAATTTTTAATTTATAGAATAAATTTTATTTATTTGTTATATTGTTTTTCCTCTTTTAGAAAAACATATTCACAAGTTTATTTAAACTGAACCTAAATAATTATAAAATACCTTCAGTTTGTGAAGAGTAAAATTAAACTTTTAATGCTCTATTAAATGAAAAAATAAGCTTACCTTAATTAACTATTACATATAAAGGTAGAAAATAAACTTGCCTATTTTAATTGTAATTAGTGATTACATTTAAATATATAGGTAGAAACTAAAATAAATCTAACTAATAATATCAAATAAAGAAAACTACCTCAATTAACTTATGGCTTGTTCAATCTCAATTATGTGTAGTATACATTACACTTACAATTTAACTGCTTTTTATAAAAACTTAAATAATAAATACTGAATGTTTGTTCATTGTATAAGCATTATTAAATTAAAATAAATATTTTAAATAAATATTTCAAAACAAATATTAATCATTTTTTCAAATTTAATAAATTTGTAAATTTAAAAAAGAATAAAGATTATAATTATTATTAATAAATAATCTATTATATTACATAAAATTTAATAAAGAGATAATTTTTAAAATAAAAAATAATTATAAAATTTGAATATTTAAATTAATATTAAATTAAAAATTAAATATTGAATATAAAAATTTATTTGACATGATAAAAAATAAAATTAACTCTGAAAAATATTTATATTTATAAATTAATACTCATATGATGGTTTACTTATTTAACAAATTCTATTCCTCATGTAAATGCAATATACTTAAACTACATTCTTACTAGCTTATTGTTAGGTATAATATGTCTCGGAGATTAATTTTTTTATCATTCATTTTTTATTTGTTATATTAACCTCTATAAATATTTTATAAACACTAATTCTTTAACTAGAGCATTTTTAGGAATATTCTCAAATGAAAGTGTTTTCAAGGATTAAGTTTTTTCTCATCATATAAGTTATTTTGTTTACATCGTGTATTTATTTTTAAATTTTATTTTTTATATTTTTTTAATTTTTTTAATATGGTATGTTTTATTATTAATAATTATCATATTTATCATAAAATTTATTTAAGTTAAAAATATTCATATAACATATTTTTAATTATTTATTAAAACATCTACTTTAATTTAACGATACTTGGGCATTGCATAAAAAAATTACTAATACATTTTGAAAATTAAAAAATTATAATCACTTTTGAAATTTAAATTTTAAGAAATATAATTTTTTAAAAAAATAAATTTCTTAAGAATTTACATATGACTTGGAGATTTTAATTTTTGAAAAGGTACAAAATTATTTCTAAAAATTAAAGTTTAAACCAAAATTTAATTTTGAAAATATATTAAACGGACTTTAAAGACTTAAACTCTAAAAATAAAAAATTGGTGCATATAATAAAAAAAAATAATGCAAAAAACAATTTCCATATACAAGTATGTAGAGTAGAGACACGGCATAATAACTTATAAGATTATATGTGATGCAGACATTATTATGGTTACGTGTCTGTTTTTTTTTTTTTTTTTTTCATTTAGCTTATGCGATTCTTATTGGTAAAAATAGGAATTTGTGATTTTATTTTAGTAATTCAGAATGCTCACTAACAGGGATAAAGGGACCTAAATGAAGGTATTTTAGGTCACGAACAAAATCGAAATTTTAAAAAAAATAATGTTTATTCTAGTCATCTCAAACAAATTATATGTGCTTCTTGTTAAAATTGATGTTTTTATACATTAGGGACTGATAATTAATTTTTTATTTATGATGGAGATGAAATTGAAGTGATATAAGATGAACACTAATTCAGTGATTCATTAAAAAGGTACTCTTACATGCCTGAATTTAAATGGCACAGTGAATTGTAACTAAAAAGAATCTCCCAACGTAAAAGATAACTATTTATTTATTGCATATTAACTATATTAATTCAAATGAATGTCTTTGACCATAATACAGCTAAAATGGAGTAGAATTTATCTTTAAATGGATTCCTCATCACGTTATATGATTCAACTTTTATATATATCATATCTACACAAAACAGTAATAGTAATTAGGCCTCTTTTTTTTTTTAATCTAGGTGAGAAATTTATATATTATATCTATATAAAAAAGATTTAATTATTTTTCTTAATTCTAATAATTTAATTTTTTATTTTTTATAAAAAAAATACCGGAGGAGCATGTTGCTCACCATGTTTTTGTAAAGCGTGCATTATTTCTTGGCACTAGTGATTTTCTTTTCAGAATTTGACGTATTGCTATTGAAGGCTGAACCAATCAAGCACTAAAATGATATAAATTTGAAAATAAAAAAAAAATTATTATGATCCTTAACAAATTGATTCCACCACTGCCTCCCTATATAAAAATAATAAATTATTCTTAAAAGTTTCCTATACTTTCAAAATGTCTCTAAAAAATGAAAAATTAAAGTATAATATAAATTTGTATTATATTTTAGTTTTAAAAACCAAAAATTGTTTTTAAAAAAGAAAAATAAATATACTCTCTCACTTACAATTTTTAGAAAAAACAATTGTTACATTTTTCATAATTCTCAAATCTTACATGCTTTTCTTTACGAAGAAAAATTATTATCAAATTTAATTATTTAGTTTTCAATTTGTGTGTCGTGAAATTTATAATAAAATGAAGTGTTAATTATTAACGTAAAAGTTTTACATTTTTAAATATAAATGTAAAAAAAATTAAATAAGAGTTTAATATCTCTGAATATTGCTGCTTTTAAAATTAATTCTCATAAAAAAAAATTTCACTGTCACATTTAGATACCAACCACCCACCATGTTTTTATTCGTAAATGCTACTTTAAATATTAATTTTTCTCTATCTTTACATTATTTGATGAGTTGGAGTCACATGTCTCAGACATTTTTATAACCATTTTTATTATATATTTGTATTATTAGATTAAAGATAATTAAGATCAAACCATTAAACGAATAAATTATGGAAGATTAGATGAAAGCATTGAATTAATAAATTATATATGGGTTGACTGACTCATCAACTCATTACATATGCGATTAGGGTTTTTGCTTCCTCCATTCCCAATCTCAAAATCTACACATTGCAGCTTTTGTTTCGATACACTCTCTCGATCATTTCAAGGATGGCCGAATCAATTCCATTTGCTGTTACTTCAAATCTCATTCACAGGTTCGTTTCCTCAGCCTTTCTTCAACCTTTAACTCAATTCAGCGTACCTTTCCATTGCTGTTCCAAGGCTTCATCGGTGAGCCTTAAATCTCCCAAGTTTCTCTCAGTTGTTAAACTCATTAACTTTGCAGCAAACACACGGTTAATCATCTCTGCTTTTTATTCTTTCATATAAATTGTTTAGTTTGTATTTTATTTTATTTTATTTTCTAATCTCTGTTTATTTTATATTTCTTCTCTTGACTTCTAATTGCTTTTAACACAGTTTTATGTCTGTGTTTTTTAATTTTTCTGATGTTTGGCATGTGATCTATTAATATATTATTTTAAAAATATTTTATTAGAATAGATAATGTCATGTAAAAATACCACAACCATTTTCTTCTGAGGAAATTACAATCTTCTCTCACAACAAATGGATATATTATGATACTCTCATTTCTATTTTTGAAATTATATATCTCTTCCCATAAAAAATTAAAAACATCATATTTTCTATTTGTTTTTTAGAGTCTAATTTTTATTTAAATGCCTTCATTTCTTAAAAAAGTTTGCACTTTACCTTTTTCTTTGAATAGGCCAAAGTTGTAACTCATCAAATGTGAGAATTTGTTTAGTTTTATTTCATTATTTGCTCTTGACACAAACTTTTAAAATTTTTATAAAAATAATAAATACTTATTGTTTCATAAAAAGTACATTTAGTTCGTTGAGCCTTTTGAAAATTTTGAAAAAGGGTAAAGTTATTAAAAGAATTATTTTAGTAAAAAAATCAAATAAATATTTATTAATGCTATAACGAAAAGTTTAAAATAGATTGAATTGTGATTACTTTAATTTTAAAAAAATTATATAATTTTAAAATAAAAGAGAGTAGTGTAATATGAATCTTTTAAGAGAAAAAATTTTAATTTAACCTTTTATTTACTATCCAGAAGAATTTTCGTTTTATTGTTTCTCAATCAATCTTAACTCTAATATTTCAATAAATTAATCAAAAAAAATATCAAGCTGGACTAAATTACATTTTCAGTTTTTTAAAAATATTGAATAAGGATATGTATTTTATATTACTCTCATTTTTATTTTAAAATTATATAACGTCTTCTCATAAAAAAAATTTAAAATATATTACATTTAATCCATTTTAAGATTTTTGTAAAGCATTGTTAAACACTTGTATGTCCTAATTTTCTTTTATTTTTTTACTTAGTCTAATCTTCATTTAAATGTTTTATTTTTTAATTTTTTTTTACTTTACCAGTTTTTAATATGTTAAAGTTGTAAGTTATTTATATCAATTGTACATTTTCATCAAAGGTAAGAATATTTAGCTTTATTTCATTATTTGTTGCATAGATAAGTTTTTAAAATTTTTATAACAACAAGTGTTTACAATTTCATAAAAATATACGTTAAGCTGGTTCATCTTTTTAAGAAATTAACAAAAAAAGTGTAAAATTTATTTTAGTAAAAAATTTTCAAATAGAATTAAATAATGCTTTAAAGAAAAATTTAAAAATGGATTAAATTGTGATGCATTTTAATTTTTTAAAAAATAAAGCTATATAGTTTTAAAATAGAAGAGGGAGTAGTGTAATATATGCATCTTTTATGATAGAAAATTTTAATTTAATATTCTATTTATTGCCGAGAAGAATTTTCTTTTTATTGTTTCTTCATCAATCATGATTCTAATATTTTAATAAATATAAATATTGGGTTGAATCAAATTATATTATTAATTTATAAAGATATTGTTTATATTTATTAATTAATACCACAACTCAATCATATAATAAGAAAAGAAAAACTTATGTATAATGTGAAATAGTTTGTAAGAGAAGTTAAATATAAAAAGATGAACTATAATTCCACACAGATTCTTTTCATTTTTAATTAACTCCTTATAGTTAAAATTTTTTAATTAAATCGTTATAATTTTATCTTTTTAATTAAATTCTTAATAATTAATATCATTATATCTCTATTAAATATCAATGAGATGATATTTTTAATTTACTAACCTATTATTTTATTTTAACTTTTATTGTTTTTATAATTATTTTATATAGTTAAATTTAGGAATTACAATGAGTAGGATATAGGTAGGGTACTACAATAGTGATCATTCTCGTACTCGCATTTTAAAAAAATATTCATACCCAACCCCGTACCCACATGGATAATAATTTAATCCCCATACTTGTACCCATCCACATACTCATATCCGCTCTTATTACTTGCACTTGCCTAAAAAAATACTTATAAAAAAATTTATTTATATAATTTTACATAAATAGCATAATAATATAAAAGTTTGATACATAACTACTAAACAAAGTTTAAATATAGATAGAAAACAAATATTCAAAGATCACAAATATTAAGCGTATCTTAATATATCAACTTTCTAGACTAAAGTACTGAAAAATTATAAGCAAAATTTTACACATAATCTTCAAGATCTTCTAAAACAACCAACTCATAAACTTGATAGTGTTGTATTGTCACTCTCCAAGATCTAAAAAATAAACACTTTTAAAAGCATTTTCAGGTTGTGTGAGAGTAATGGAAATAATAGGAGAAAAGTTATTCCATATACATTTTCCATTTATTATTACCTATATCAAAGCTAGAACTAAAACTAAAAACCTTATTTAACTCAAGTCAATATAATATTATATAATTTTAATTACTAAATTTCTAAATATTTTGTATGTGTCATATATAAATAATTTTTTTAAAAAATCAATCTCATATCAACTATATAATACTTAAATTGTATTAGCCTAATTAAACAATATAAAATAAAAAAATTCTATTAAAAATGTGAAAAAAATTATGGTTTACTATATTAGTAAATATATTTTTATGTTAAGCTTGTAAAATAAATTTAATTAGATAAATTTTTATATCTTTAAATATATATTCTTTTATTTAAGTAACATAAATATTTATATTAAAATTTTCAACATTTTATTGGGCTTAAAAAAAATTTTAAAAATGAAAAATTATAAATTGAAAGACAATATTACTCAAAAATTAAAAATAAAAATTTTGTCCATTCAAAAAAATAAAATAATCATGGCCTATAAAAGAACTCTAGACTAAGTAAAAAATATAAGATATGAAATTAAATAAAATAAATAATAAAATCTTTATCTTGACCAAAAGTTTACAAAAATATCTACAAAAACTTTCTAAAAACTAAAAGTGAGTTAGGTTTCTGCTTTCTCATTTATTTCATTCCACTGAAATTCTACGTCTTTCTTAAGAAGTGATGTTAGAGGTTGTGCCAACTTACCATAATTCATGATAAACCTCCTATAATACCCCGACAAATCCAAAAACCCTCTCAGTTGTTTGATTGTGGTTGATCTTGGCCACTTTTGGACTGCTTCTATCTTGTTTGCATCAGAAGCTACTCCTAATTTAGAAATTACGTGGCCCAAGTATTCAACTTGATGTTTAGCAAAACTACATTTTTTTTCTGTTCAAAACTAGTGTGTTAGCTCTTAAGAGTTGCAAGGCTAAGGAAAAATGCTCCATGTGTTCTTTCCATGTTTTTGAATACATCAAAATATCATCAAAGAAGACTAAGATGAAATTCCATAAATGAGGCCGAAAAACATCATTCATCAAATTCGAGAAGGTAGCCGGTGCATTGGTTAATCCAAAAGGAAGGACCACCTATTCATAGTGTCCATTATGATTCCTAAATGCAGTTTTAGGAATGTCAGACTCCCACATACGAATTTGGTTATACCCACTTCGCAAATTTAACTTAAAACAATAAGTGGCACCTTCCAACTCATCCAGCAAATTTTCAATCAATGGAATAGGGAATATGGACTGATTTTTTTAACGAAACATGTAAACCTCCCAAGAAAAAATTGATAGCCATTTCTTCGGTAACATCTACTCTAGCTAATAATTGATCAAACTTTTCAAAATAATCAAGCAAAGTACCATCCTGGTGTAGTTTAGATAATTCTGATATGGGATCATCATAATTGCCCATGTCCAATCTTGAAGCCACATCCTGAAGAATCTACTGCCAAGATTTCACCTTATTGCTGGTATGAGTCGTGTAATGCCTTTGCCACACAAATGTTTTCCCTTGCATTGACAATAACAGAAGCTTTCCCCGTTGATCTTGAGGCGTATTTTCCAATTCAAAGAACTGTTTAGATTTGGCTCTCCATTCGTGATAATTCATGTCATCAAAAGTAGGAAACAGAATCTGTGCTCTATCTAAAATCTTGCTCGAATGTGCATCGCTGACCACCTCTTCCTCGTCTTCTGAATGTGCTTTTCTACCCATCAATTGAACTTGTTTTAAGAGTTTCTCCATCATGGAATGCATAGAATCCATCGTCAACTTATGATTTTTTTCTGATTCTGCAATGGCTGTTTGAGTTTCTTGATGAATCTTGTGGTTTTCGCGCTGTGAATTCTCCAAGAGCTTCTCCAGACCTTAAATCCGATGCTCCAAATCCTTATTGGTTGTATTGCCTCCCATCGTTGCCCAACAAACTGATACCAATTGTTAGATTGAAGATTATCAATCTACGTTACAATAGGATACTACTATTTATACAAGTGAAAGTAACGGAATTAACTACATTCCTACTTAATATCTAACAACCCTTGTTATTTTTAACCCTCACAATTATTTTTATAAACTGACTTAGGAATATTTGAAAAATCAATAGTAGAGATAAACCTCTGATGTTGTACAAATAGATATTTAGTAGATATAAACTGAGAAATATGATAGTTGGCATAGGAACATTTTTCATTTTGCAAAGCAATGGGCAAATAATCTATATTAGACTCATAATTGTTTAAAAGAACATTTAATAACTCAAGATTAATGGTACTTAAACTTACCTCTGGTTCAATTGACTGAGTTTTCGTTGGATAAAGTCATGTTTTCTTCTCCTCAAGATAGGTGTGCTTACTTTTGTTTGCAATGAGTCACTTTCTTCTTTTCTTGAGTTGGAGGAAGGAGAGTAAATTCCTACAAATGATAAGGGTTAAGAGGAAGAAAATATGTACAACTATAGGTGAATATGTGACTAAAACTTGTCTTATTAAAGGTGACATCTATAGAAACATAGACTGAAACTCAAAGGATGATAATATGTACAACCTTTTTTATTTGGAGTATATCCTATAAAAATATACTTAACAACATAAGGATTTAAATTGTCACAATGTTGACTTTGAACATGAAACAAAAACAATACAACCAAAGACATGAACTTCAAGGTTATTTAGGACATGAACAAAAGGATGAAAGGTAAACACAGACTAAACAAGACTAAAACCATTCAAAATGTGACTTGACAACCTATTGATAAGTAAGTAGTCCTTAAAATTATTCTCAATATGATTTTGACATTATCATATAAAATAACAAAGTTCTAGTAACTTTTAAGAGATGTCAATTTTTATTTTTTTATACAACATCATTTTGTTGAGGAGTATCTAAACATGTCAACTCATGAAAAATACTATTTTCTTGTAGCAATCGAAACAAGTTTTAGTTCACATATGATTATCTATTATTTTGCCCATTAACATTTAATTGCTTATTCAAAATGAGTTTGAAGTAAGTGATAAAAATTCACAAATTATTGAGTCACTTCTGTTTTATCCTTTATGAAAAGGATCCATGTCATAAGTGTGTAATCATCAATACAAACCATTAAGCACTATAAAAAGTTAGCAATAGAATCACATCCCCATACATCAAAATGGATAAATCAAAAGGGGCATTACTTTTTAAAATTATTTAGAAAAGTAACACGATGATATTTAACAAACATCACATTAAAAAAATTCAACTTATTCTTTCAAAAATAAAGAAGGAAACAACATATTTTTATACAATTTAGAATGTAAATGACCTAAACACTTACATTGAAGACAAATTGAGAAAAGTCATATTCACAAGAAGACTAGTTACAAAATTTGAGTCTCACTATTCCAAAATTATTTTTGGATTTTAGTTTTCACTGGCAGAAAGTAATATAACTATCTAAATTTGGTTAATTTAATTCTTTATTATTTTATCTACAAAAATATCATTTCATTTTCATCTCGGGAGAGGGGAAGCCTCCTTAAAACAAGATCCTGAAAAACATAATGAGGTGAAAAATAAAAAAAGTTACTGCATAATTTAGATCACTAGTGAATTTACATTTTTTTAATAAAAGAGGTAGTGGGTTAAATATTACCATAATTAAGAATGGGAGTTTCAAACCATTAGCAACTATAATGCAATGTGTACCAAATAAAGTGGAATAAAAAGTAAAAAAAGAAATGTTAAGAGTCATATGATTAGAAGCACCAGAATTAATTATCCAAAAATCTTCAAATACAAAATATAAGGTATTTGAAGAAGATAAATTGTAATTCTTACCAATCATGGCAAGACAAACACAAGTCATCTATGGTGAAAAACACTTATGTTTTTATAGAGAACTTAAAAAAGTTGAAGAAATAATCATTGAAATAGATATTGTTTGAGAAAAGAAAAAAAAGGTCAAAACTGAAAGGGAATGTCTTGACAAACAAAACAACATTTGCAAAAAGACCAACAACAATCAAGAAGGCAATGTGTGACTTTCACGTGATGACAAGAGCTTATACTTCATCACATAATGACGAAGTTAATTAGTTGTCCAACCATAGTAATAGTGCTGATAGTGGTGGTGGTAATTAAAATAGAAAAAAAAAAGACAATTATTTGAGTATGTAAAAATAAAGACGCTTGGATCAAAGGCTTTTATACCAATTTAAAATTTTGAATTGTATCCTATCATTATACATTATAATTTACATACATACATAGGAATCAAATATTAATATTTAAATAATATAATATTTTAAATTATTTTTCTAACGATCATAAAGATAACGACAATAATTATAAAAATAATAAAATATAATATTCATATTTTAGATTATTTTCTAATAATGATAGAGATAATGGCAATAACTAATAATTAGGAAATATTTTTAAATATATATAAAATATAATACACATACACGTGTGTGTCTTTATTTAATTTTTTTAATTAACCATAGTATTCATATTTTGTATCAATTATTTTATATATTTTTAAAACATAAATATTAAAAGTATAAAAAATTATATTACATTGATTGAAAATAAAAACACAACGTAATCATAAAAAATATAAAAACAAGCAAAAATTATATTAACCAAACAAAGTAATAGGTATTAAAATTTGAATAAATTGTAGAAATAAAAGTGCTTACATATATTTAAAAATATCAAAATTATTAATTTAAAACAAATTAAGTAAAAGATATATTTTTAACAGGTATAAAATATTAGATAAAGTATTAAAAAATATATTATGTTTATATTTTATATTTATTTATAATTAATCAATTTTATATTAATTGGTATGAGTTTATATTTAATTCATTATAATAAAAATTATAATTAATTTTTTATCATGTCAAGAAATTATTTTTAATTAAGTTTTTATTATTATTGTATAATGTTCATGATTGATAAAACAATGAATAATTCTTTTGTATGATTCCTTTAAAAATTTAAAATAAGAAAATAATATTAAAATAAAATAATAATGTATACATTTAAGAAACATGATAAAAAAATAACAAATGAATACTTAGACAAATCATGCTACTAATATTTTGTAATTTTATTGTTCGTTTTTTAGCTGTATAATATTATTTTATTACTTTCAAAATTTTATACTACAAATAATTATGCTATTTTGATTTTATAGTTTTATATATATAGATAATATAATATTGTGATTAAAGTATTATATTATTTTTTAAACAGGATAAGAAAATATTTGACCACATTTTTAAATTTTATGATTTTTTTTATTTTGAAAATAATATATTTTCTTAAAAAAAATATTTTATTATCAGAAAATATTATTTATAAATATTTTTATATTATAATTTATTTATATTGATAGTTTATTTTATGCAATTGCCTTTGTGGGGTTTCTATTAAAATTATAAAAGTTAAAATATTTATTTAAGCAGAAAATAAAAGTAAAAATTTGTTTCATAATAAAAATATTAATGCATGTATAGTTTTCAATTATTAAGGCTTTAAAATGTTATAAAATAAAATAAAAACATTGCGGCGATCATCTGTAAATTTTAAAAGTGATTTAAATAAGTTATCTTTAATATAAAAAAATAAAATAATTTATTAAAAATATAATTCCTAAAAGATATTTTTTAAAGAATGACCAAATTCACACATTACTTGCCATTATTACAATTATGTTATGCAGTTAAATATTAAAAACATCCCTTCTCTTGACAGTAAATTTGTTTCAAACACTTTTTCGTTACATTTCAATTTTTAACAAATATTTATTAAAATCAATAATTAAAACGTGTATTTAATACATATAATTTAATCATATTTAATATTAACTATAAATAACAACTTGATGGTAAAAACATCTTTAGATGTAAATATTCACATGCTATAAAAAATTTAACAATAATGTCATTTGATAAGAATTTTTTAAAAGAAAAAACAAAAAGAAATTTATTATAGCCTTGAATAATGATAAGGTGTGTGATGTGACGGATGAGGATAGTAAAATATTTATAATAGCCTTCTACAGACTTTCTTAATCATTTTAAGGATGGCTAAGTCGCTTGACATCTCATTCACAGGTTGGCCTCCGCGGATTTTATTGAATTTGGAGAAGAGTATGATGTGAAGGAAGAGTTGGAAGAGCTTAAGAAGACAATTGAATCTATCAATGATGTGCTCCTTGATGCTGACCACAAACAAGATCAAGTTCGTGTGCGAAATTGGATAATGGACTTCAAAGAAGTACTTCATTGCGCAGATGACTTGTTGGATGACCTTGGTATCGAATTTATGCGACACAAATTGGATGCAGGACATGGAAAACAAGAAAACAAGGTACTTTATTCCTTTTCATCTTCAAACCGAATTGATTTTCCCATTCAAATGGCAGAAGAAATTAAAAAAATACAAGAAAGTTTTGATGCTGTTGTAAAAGGCATGTATAAATTGAATTTATGCCCAAGATCTGTTGTAATCAAGCAAACTGACAGTGGATGGAGGGAAACGTGTTCTTTTGTGTTAGAGACAGATATCATTGGAAGAGATGATAGTAAAAAGGAGATTATTAGTCTGTTGAGACAACCTCATGAAAACCAGTGATTGCCATTGTTGGCCTTGGGGGTTTGGGGAAGACAGCTCTTGCACAATTGGTGTATAATGACTTGGAAGTGCAGAATTTTTTTGAAATGCAATTGTGGGTGTGTGTCTCTGATAACTTTGAAGTGAAAACTATTCTGAAGAAAATATTAGAATCAATTACCGGCGACCAAGTTGAATTATCATTGGGCAACTTGCAAAGAAAACTTCATGAAAAAATGAGTGGCAAGAAATATTTGTTGGTGCTGGATGACATTTGGAATGAGAGACGTGACAAATGGATTGAATAGAGAAAGTACTTGATGTGTGGCGCTCAAGATAGTAAGATTTTAGTGACAACTCGAAGTGAAAATGTAGCTAAGGCAATGACAGCTAGCACTTCCTATCCTTTGAAAGGTTTGAGTGATGAAGCATCTTGGACTTTGTTGAAGAGCATTGCATTTGAGGATGATTTCAAAGGGGTGAATCAAAATCTAGAATCAATGGGGAAAGAAATAGCCAAAAAATGTAAAGGGGTTCCACTGGCAGTTAAAACCGTGGGAGGCCTTTTACGAGGACAAAACGAAGAAAGTGTATGGGAGAATGTTTCAAGCGGTGACTTCTGGAAATTATGTGAAGAGCAAGATAGTATTATGCCAATTCTAAAACTCAGTTACAGCAACTTGTCACCAGAAATGAGACAATGTTTTGCTTATTGCTCCTTGTACCCCAAGGATTGGATAATTCGAAAGGATGAGTTGATTCAGTTATGGATGGCACAGGGTTACCTTAAATGTTCAACTGAAAAACAGCAGATGGAGGATGTCGGTAATCAATTTGTAAAGATGTTTTTTATGAACTCATTTTTTCAAGATGCAGAAAGTAATGACCATGGTGAGATCATTTGTTTCAAAATGCATGATTTAATTCATGATCTCGCAATGCTTGTTTCTGGCAATGATTGCTGTTATTTGGATAGTAAGGCCGAAAAAGTTGAAGGTAGACCCATGCACGTATCATTGGAATCTTATGAGACCATTCATTTGTTGAAATCATTAGATCCGAGCAGGCTGAGAACTTTGATTTTGCCTTTGATTTTGCCGTATTACTTGGAAGAAGAGGAATATTTGTCTGTTATTGCAAAGTTCAAATACTTACTTGTCTTGAGGACGCCTCATCTCTCTGATTCGACCGAACATTTGAAGCATTTAAGATACCTTGATTTAACGCAGCAAACAAGTCTTCCCAAATCCATGAGCAATCTTGTTTTCCTACAAACATTAAAATTGTGCGATTGTGATGAAGAATCATTTTCAGAAGTAGTCACAAAATTAGTCAACTTGAGGTGCCTTGATATTGCTGGTTATCGCTCCATGATGAGTGGGATGGCAGTTGGGTTGGGAAAATTACGCTCTTTGCAATTCTTATCGACGTTTCTTGTGGGAGACAGTCAAGAAATAAAATATGGCATACTAAATGAACTGAAGAACTTAAACCTAAGAGGAGAATTAAAGATTAAGCATCTCGATCGGGTCAGAGACGTGGCTTTGGAATCACAGCACGTAAATTTAAAAGAAAAAAAATTCCTTCAATCCCTGACTCTGAGATGGTCCATTGAAGAGCACAGAGACATCCGTAACAGTAACAGTGACAGCTTACAATTGTTGGAAAACCTTCAACCCCACCGTAATCTTAAGCATTTGGAGGTGTTTTATTATCCAGGCGTGCTTTTCCCAAATTGGCTTTCTCTCCTCACAAATGTTGTTCACATCACTCTCTTTGGGTTTGTTAGTTGTCGGTGTCTCCCACCGTTGGAACGTCTCCCATACCTGAAGTCACTTGTTCTGCGGTATCTTTATGAATTGGAATACATATATCTCTACAAAGATGGTTTTGCAGTAACCTTCTTCCCCTCTTTGGAGAGCCTCACATTATTTCATTGTCCCAAGCTCAGGGGATGGCCGAGGCGGGGAGATGATATGAATGATTCACATAATCTCTCCTTACCTCTTTCATTTCCTCCTCTTTCTCTACTAATTGTCTCTGAATGTCCACAGTTGACTTGCATGCCTACTTTTCCAAACGTTAAGGATTTAAAATGGCTTCATAGCAGTGCGGAGCCATTAACAGGAACACTAAATTCAACATGTTCAGTTGACTCATCTTCCTCCGCTGCTCCTCTTTCAATGCTCAAAAAATTGACGATTTCTGATCCTATGAATTTACCAAAGGGTTGGATGCAAAATCTGACTTCTCTCAAGTCTCTTCGAGTTGGATGGTATAAAACTGAAACACTCGAGGAATTTGGAACTGGGTATTAGAAATTGATACAAATTTCTAGAATAGTCTAGAAAAAATACTAAGAATAATCTAGAAAAAAAACTAGTTGTATCTTCTAGTATGTAGATGCTTCTAGAGAAAATTCTAGAATATTGTAAATCTTGAAGTTTCTAGATAACTCTAGTATATTGAACCAAATGGTGGATGATGCCTATAAATAGACATGCTACCTTATTGTAAAAGACATGAAGAAGAAGCAATCAAGACATCAATTCTCCACCTCTTGAGTCTCGTACTAAAACTTCTTCAACTACTATTTTCAACTATTCCTACTAACACATTTCAACTATCTTACTCATCTCATCTACATCAAAAACTATCAGTGGCATCAGAGCTACGTTCGGTCATCTACTGGGCGTAGAAATATTACCATACTATTTCAAAATTAAAATAAACTACTTCCAAAAATTTCCTAACCCATGGCTAGCATTACTCAACCATCATCTCTTTCCGTCCTCATTTTCAATGGTGAAAATTATGATTTTTGGAGCACAAAAATGAAAACATATTTCACTTTCCAAGATTTGTGGGATGTTGTGGAAGAAGGATTCACTACTCCCTCAGACATATCATCCCTTACTGCAACTCAAAGAAAAGAATTGAAGGAGAATAAACAAAAGGATTCAAAGGCCTTGTTTACTCTACAACAAGCTGTGACTGATACAATTTTTCCAAGAATAATGGGTGCTACAACAGCCAAAGAAGCATGGAGTACGCTGCAGGAGGAGTTTGAAGGAAGCGAAAAGGTACGCACTATAAAACTCCAAACTCTACGACGAGAGTTTGAATTATTAAAAATGAAAGAGTTTGAGACCGTCAAGGATTACTATTCCAAAATAAAAGAAATGGTTAATCAAATGAGAGCTTACAGAGAAAATATTCTTGACAAAAAAGTTGTTGAGAAATTACTGATTACAATTCCCCGTAAGTATGATCCAATTGTCACCACTATTGAGCAAACAAAGGACCTATCTACTCTATCAATGACAGAGTTGGTAGGGTCCCTTGAAGCTTATGAGCAAAGGTTGAAAAGGCATGATGAAGACTCAATAGAAAATGCCTTTCAATCAAAGCTCAAATTACGGTCTCAGAATAAAGGAAATGAAGCAAGAAAGAATAATGGAGAAACTTCTAGAAACAAAGAGAATTCTAGAAATTTCTCTAGAAACAATCAAGATAAATACCCTCCATGTGGTATTTGTAAGAGGACAAATCATGCTGAAGAAGAATGCCGGTATCGTGGAAAACCACAATGTCGACACTGCAAGAAATTTGGACATGTGGAAAAGTATTGTCGCAACAAAAACAAGTATCAAGCAAATTTCGCTGAAGAGGGTGATCGAGAACCACATCTTTTCTATGCTACCCAAGATCCCAGTACTGAAACAAGCGAAAATTGGTACTTGGATAGCGGTTGCAGCAATCACATGGCCAAAGATATAAACATCTTCAAGGATATCGACGAATCCATCAAAGTGAAAGTTCGAATGGGGAACGGTACTATCGCTGAGTCAAAAGGCAAAGGCACTGTTATGGTGGAGACAAAGAAAGGTACGAAACTTATTACTGATGTCTTACTAGTTCCCAACCTCAAAGAAAATCTCTTGAGTGTTGGCCAAATGATGGAGAAAGGTTATTCTCTTCACTTCAAAGGGGACACATGTAAGATATATGACAACAAAAAACAAGAGATTGGCCAAGTAAAGATGGAGAAAAGAAATCGAAGTTTTCCAATAAACTTTCAACAAGGCACTAACATTGCCATAAAAGTAGAAGTTGATACTTCACGACTTTGGCATCGAAGATTTGGCCACTTCAATACTCATGCCTTAAAGCTATTGCATCAAAAGAATATGATGAAGGATCTTCCATATCTTGAAGAAAATAATGAAGCTTGTGAAGGATGTCTCCTTGGCAAGCAACATCGATTGCCATTTTCTACTGGAAAAGCTTTGAGAGCAAAAGACTTATTGGAGCTTATTCATACAGATATTTGCGGACCAATGCGGACACCATCACTACATAATAACAGGTATTTTATCCTTTTCATAGATGATTTTTCTAGAATGACTTGGGTCTACTTCATCAAAGCAAAGTCAGAAGTCTTTGGAATTTTTAAGAAGTTTAAGGCCCTTGTCGAGAAGCAAAGTGGTAAACAGATAAAAGTATTAAGAAGTGATCGTGGCAAAGAGTATACATCTCAAGAGTTTGATAAATTCTGTGAGGATAAAGGCATTCAACAACAACTTATCGTCGCATATACTCCACAACAAAATGGAGTAGCGAGAGGAAAAATCGCACGGTAATGGAGATGGCTAGATCCATCGAAGGAGAAAGAATTGCCAAATACTTTACGGGTTTGAAGCAATTTATACTGCTGTCTACATACTTAACAGATGTCCAACTAAGGTTGTCCAAGATAAAACTCCAATTGAAGCTTGGAGTGGGCAAAAACCTTCAGCAAAACATCTAAGGGTTTTCGGATCAATTTGCTACATACACATTCCAGAAGAGAAGAGACACAAACTAGAAGACAAAACCGTACGAGGTATCTTCTTGGGATATAGCACACAGTCAAAAGGATATCGAGTCTACAACTTGCAAACCAAGAAGCTCACCATTAGTCGAGATGTTGAAGTTGATGAAAATGCTGCTTGGAATTGGAAAGATGAAAAGGTTCAGAAAAATGTTTCCATACCAATGCAGCAACCTCAAGAAATTGAAGAAGTCTCAGGTGAAAATTTTT
This sequence comes from Abrus pulchellus subsp. cantoniensis, assembly GCA_024086825.1. Classification (NCBI taxonomy): domain Eukaryota; kingdom Viridiplantae; phylum Streptophyta; class Magnoliopsida; order Fabales; family Fabaceae; genus Abrus; species Abrus pulchellus. The sequence continues at coordinate 24,281,664 of CM044056.1, forward strand.
CACCTCCACAACAACAACATTCCTCACCAGAGTCTACTCCAAGACGAGTTAGATCTTTGGTAGATATATACGAGACCTGTAACCTGGCCATAACTGAACCTGAGAGCTTTGAAGCAGCGTCAAAAAAAGAAGTATGGGTCAAGGCAATGAAAGAAGAGATAAAAATGATTGAGAAAAATAACACATGGGAGCTAGTAGATTGCCCCACAGATAAAGATATCATTGGGGTAAAATGGGTCTATAAGACCAAGCTTAATCCCGATGGCACCATACAAAAGTACAAGGCAAGACTGGTAGCTAAAGGATACTCACAACAACTTGGAGTTGATTACAATGAGACATTTGCTCCAGTTGCTCGCCTGGATACTATAAGAACTCTGATTGCTCTTGCTGCACAAAAAGGATGGAACATTTATCAACTCGATGTAAAATCTGCATTTCTCAATGGGATTCTTCAAGAAGAGATTTATGTAGAGCAACCGCAAGGCTTCACAAGAAAGGTAATGAAGGCAAAGTACTAAGACTGAAAAAGCTCTATATGGATTGAAGCAAGCTCCACGAGCATGGTACAGCAAAATTGATCAATACTTTGCAGACCAAGGATTCAGGAGGAGCAAAAGTGAAGCAACTTTATACACCAAGATCCAAGGTCAGTATGATATACTCATTGTCTCCTTGTATGTAGATAATCTTATCTGCACAGGAAACAATGTGAAGATGATAGCTAAGTTCAAAGAAGATATGATGAAGACTTTTGAAATGACCGACCTTGGCTTAATGAACTACTTCCTCGGAATAGAGGTAAAACAAAAGAAAGAAGGAATATTTATCTCACAGAAGAAATATATTGAAGCACTACTCAAGAAATTTAAGATGAATGGATGTAAGACGGTCAGTACTCCATTGGTGACAAATGAGAAATTGAAGAAAAATGATGGTGCACTGGAAGCTGATGCATCACGTTACAGAAGTTTGATTGGAAGCTTACTATATCTCACAGCCACACGACCAGACATAACGTATGTTGTAAGTCTTCTTTCAAGATTCATGTAAAGTCCAAGCCAAATTCATTTTGGAACAGCAAAAAGAATCCTAAGATATCTACAAGGCACAAAAGAGTATGGTATATGGTACCAAACTATGAGCAACTCAAAGCTACTTGGCTACACCGACAAGGATCGGGCAGATCGATCGACGACATGAAAAGCACATCTGGTTATGCCTTTTCACTAGGATCGGGAACAATCTCATGGGCTTCAAAGAAACAAGCAATAGTTGCGCAATCAACAGCAGACGAGAATATGTAGCAGTGCTTGAGACTACAAGTCAAGCAATATGGTTACGAAGAATACTTGAAGAAATGGGAGAAAAACAAAATGAGCCTACTACAATCTACTGCGATAACAAATCAGCTATAGCAATGACAAAGAATCCAGTGCATCATAGTAGAACAAAACACATAGCAATCAAATATCATTTTATCAGGGAAGCAGAAGGAACTAAAGAAATCAAGCTCGAGTATTGCACAACTGAAGATCAAATTGCAGACATTTTTACTAAAGCACTACCAAGACCAAAATTTGAACAGCTATGCACGAAGCTTGGAGTTACAGAAATTTGCATCAAGGAGGAGTATTAGAAATTGATACAAATTTCTAGAATAGTCTAGAAAAAATACTAAGAATAATCTAGAAAAAAAACTAGTTGTATCTTCTAGTATGTAGATGCTTCTAGAGAAAATTCTAGAATATTGTAAATCTTGAAGTTTCTAGATAACTCTAGTATATTGAACCAAATGGTGGATGATGCCTATAAATAGACATGCTACCTCATTGTAAAAGACATAAAGAAGAAGCAATCAAGACATCAATTCTCCACCTCTTGAGTCTCGTACTAAAACTTCTTCAACTACTATTTTCAACTATTCCTACTAACACATTTCAACTATCTTACTCATCTCATCTACATCAAAAACTATCACTGGGTTTAAGGACGACACCGACTGCCTTCTTTCCCTGCGGAAAATTTCATTATGATTGTGCAAACCTAAAGGCTTTGCCAGATTGGATTTGCCACCTCTCATCGCTTCAGCATATCAAAATCTCATACTGTCCAAAATTGGCATCGCTGCCCGAAGGAATGAGTGGTCTTCCTAACTTAAAGATCTTTGAGGTCAGACAAGTGCTGTCAGGCGTCAAATCGCACACATCCCACAAATATATTTGCTAAAATAATGCCCAAGAATTTTTATTTTTATTTTTTCATTTTTATTGCTTTTGTTGAAGTTGTCAGAAATGGGGTAAATACACTTAAGGTGATGAAGCAACTTGGTTAAATCCTCTTGTGTGACTGCATCTATTTAGGTTTGTTTTGATTGGTCATAATAAGCAAACATCTTCCCAAAGAAAGTTTATAAGAATTCAATTTCTTCTTAAAAATTGACTTAGTACTTGTTGAATGCAAGTTAGATTATATTTGTCTTGGGCTCATATTTTTAAAATACTATGATTTCATAATTTTCTTAAATAATAGGTAAAAAAATATTTATAATGGTAGTATTTAATTTTTTCTGCATAGTAGTAACAGATTTGTTTAATCAGTAATTATTTTAATTCATATATTTAGTATGTATGCGCAATGTTGTTGACATTTGTCTCTATGAACTTGATAATTGTCGCTGTCTCCCACAGCTTGAACGTCTCCCGTCCCTGAATTTACCAAAAGGTTGGATGCAAAATCTGACTTCTCTCGAGTGTCTTCAAATTCAATGGTGTGACAGTGAAACACTTGAGGAATTTGAAACTGGGTTTAAGGACGACCCCAACTGCCTTCCTTCTCTGCGAAAAATCAGCATACGTAAGTGTCAAAGGCTAGATGCTTTGCCAGACTGGATTTGCAACCTCTCATCGCTTCAGCACATCGACATCTACCGTTGCCCAAATTTGGCATCGCTCCCCGAAGGAATGAATGGTCTTACCAACTTGAAGATCTTTGAGGTCAGGTGGTGTCTTACTTAAAGAATGCCGAACAGAGACAAGTCGTTAGTCGCCAAATCGCACACTTCCCACATTAGTGATTACTTATAACAAAGGTACTGATCTGCGTACTTATTTTAAAGGTATTTATGTAACCAGAGAGTTGATTATTGATATAAAACAAATATACACTAATTTAACTTCTAAATGTAAAATATAAATTAATGTTTTGTTGTGTAGTTTCAATTTATGTTTACTTTTTATAAGTTTTTAGACTTTCATTCTTAATTTTGAATTGAAAGTAAATTTTCAAATTTTAGTTTTATCATAAGAAGAGTCATTGTTTTAGTATTTATAAGTGAAAATGGAAAAGATAAAAAAAAATTCTAAATATTAAAGACTTCCGAAAAATTGTTGAATTTTCACAATGTTGTGAACCACTTACAATAGAACAACAGTGTTTTTTTTTTCTCTCGTTTTAATTTTGGATTTCGATGATTTGTCAATTATAATCATTTAGTTATTTCATAGCGACGACTCTGAGTATTAAATTATAAAAATATTTTCAGGATCTATCGTTTTTTTTTTTTTTTAGTCAAGGTTTGCTCATCAGATCTACTTGCACATTATCGAATTACAATAAATGTTGATACCATATTAAGAAACTTAGATTTAATTTACACTTAAAAACTAGCTTTTATGAGGAGAATTATCAAAGTCCTTATATGCAGCATTCTTTCTCTATTCTTAACTAATATGAGACATCTATTTCTTTTTAAATAATAATTAAAATATTTTATAAAGTAAAAATCACTATTAACGGATCCAAGTAAGCACTAGGCTACTTACTATAGGCGTGTGATAGTCAATAAACTAACTGCAGTCATAGAATTTTGATATGCTTCTGTAAAAGTGCACTAGAAATCACAGGAAATGAATCAAACCTGCAAACTTTTTCTAACCTAGAAGAACCATCTAACTTTCAAACATGACAGACATCAGGGACAAACACCGATTCTAGTGCATGTTTGGATGAGCAATGTAAGCTTCTAACCTCATGTTTAAAGATGTAAACGTGGTTTGAAATTTGTGCCAATATGTTTGGCAATTGTATGACATAATTAATTTTATCTCTAAACTTACACTTGAGTCAACTTGACAAATTATAACTTCGGCGTTCAGTTGAAAAATTATTTATACTGAATTTTTCAACAAACCTTTAAGTGATAGTTTTCAAATATAAATCACATCACTTTAAACTCACTTTCAAATAAAATCATTTCTACAAAATGAAGTTCATTCAAACTCAATTTTGCAAATGCTCATCCAAACATACACTAGGATATAAGAATAACCAAAAAGTATTCAAAACCCAACTGTGCATTATACAGAAAATTGGCTCCAATTTGAATACAATCATCTAGTATTTCAATACAGTGAAATAGAATGTGAATTTTAAGAGGTTAAAACCATGCAAGTTAGCTTTCAACAGAATCAAATGCCTTTGATTTTGAGTTGTATACCTCAAGTTTTCATTGAAGGAGTAACACTTCTATAAGGGGAATTACGAAGAAAACAAGTTCAAACTTGTAAACAAACTGATACTAATTGACAATTAGATAAGTCAAGAAGTCCAACTAACCAGTCTTAGCCCCTTAGCCCTACCCATGATGGTTAGGGCCAAAAAGCTTGTGTGCCAAAAGGCTCACTAAATCAAGAGCTCTATAGGCCGAAAAGCGTACTGGCCCAAGGTTAGGTTCAAGGATATGTTTAACAAATAGAAAATACACAGCATAGTATTAGTTTCACGGCAAAAAGGTAAGACGGGAGGTGATGTAGAGAAGCAAAAGTTTCTAAACAAGAGCATCATAAACATCATTTTTGCTTTACTAACTTTGTACATTATATTAACATCATTCTCTTAGCAGCAATCTGAATCACATAGCATCCTTGAACATAATAATACTTTTGGACCTAGTTACTTACAACTGGTAAGCAAACTAGCGAGTACAAACGGGTCGTGTTGTTAAAATGAATCTTGATGGTTCTACCAGAAAGTTGAAAGGCATCTAGTTGCACACAGTTATGCACAAACTTACGGTGTGGCCATACCTATGCTTTTATTTTTTATTTCCTCGGTTTTCTAGCAATTTGTCATTTTATAAATAGGATAACAGAATGCACCTCATCATGGCTATTTTAAAAGAAGAATGCCAGTATAGCCTGCATTCTATCATGCCCACCCAAAAGAAAGGAGTGGGGACAAAAAGGAAAAACTAAAGGAAATCATATGTTTGATTGTCAGCCATTCAATTACAAATTTGCACAGAAATTACATTATAATATAGGCATTCCGACCTTGCCAATCAGTATGGTATATGTTTGTGTGGCTAAATCCAAAGCTAACATGTTGCCCCAAATCCAATAGTCAATAATTTGATCCCTACAGTATATGCCCCAAAGCTAACATATGTTCTTCGAATTCTCATTGAATTCCTAGTTCTATTCAAAACATTGGTATCAGCATGGACAAGTCATGGTCATAACCCGTAATCAACACAGTATGGCAGACATGGAAAAACGATTGGCGACCAAGCTATCTTTGCAGATTGATAAACCAATCATGCAACTTGCCAGCACGATTCAAGATTGCTTATTTGAGGCGTTATCGCAGAAGATGGAAAACCTATTCAAGACTCGGTTTGATTCCGGAAGTCACTCACCTTCCTTTAGCAACAATTCCAATGGTAACAAAGGCTCAAATCAATATTCTTGTGGGACACGACTTGCAAGAATCGATTTTCCGCGATTCAATGGCGAAAGCATCAATCAATGGATGTATCAATGCAAAAATTACTTCTTGATTGATGCCACACCAGAGGATGTAAAGGTCCGGTTAGCAATTGTTTACCTTGAAGGCAAACCCTTACAGTGGCACACGGCAAATTCTAGGAATATGGCAAATCAACGACCTTCATGGGAGGAATATATGAAGATGTTACACAATCGATTTGGAGATATCTGCGATGATCCTATGGTAGAACTTACAGGTAAATATCATGAGGCTTTCGATGCAATAATTTCTAGACTAGACTTAACAGAGGAAAACTGGTTAAGTTGCTTTCTGGGAGGACTCAAACAAGAAATTCAAATGATGGTACGCATGTTTAGACCCGACATTGTTCAGAGAGCATTCTCACTGACCAAGATGTATGAGGCCTCACAACCCTAAGGACCGATTGCGATTGCCTCAAAGACCTTTTCTTTGAGTTCAGGAAATAGCAAGAACATTGTGAATTCAAAACCCTTGTTGCCCACACCAACAGAATAGGTTAAGTACAAATAATCAGAACTTACCTCGAATAGAGCAAAGCCTTACAAAAATCTGACTCCAGCGTACATGGCTGATTGGAGATCAAAGGGACTGTGTTACTTCTGTGATGAACCATATTCTCACGCTCACAGTCTTACACATAAGAGGCTACAACTACATGTTATTGACTTGGAAGAAGCATTGAATGAGCCATCACTTGAGGAAGAACTGCATGATTCAAAGACAGCTGACGTTGGTGAACCACAAATTTCAGTACATGCTTTGACAGGCATCCCCAACTTCAAAATTATGCGAATTACTGGTTACTATAACAAGAAACCCTTGTATATCCTTATAGACAGTGGCAGTACACACAACTCCTTGGACGCTAACATTGCCCAGAAGTTAGGCTGTCAGATCGATAAAGTGGAACCCATGCATGTTATTGTAGCATATGGCAGCAGGTTAAATATAGAAGCTGTGGTCAAAGTTTAAGTGGTCAATACAGCAAACAATGTTTATTTCGGACATGATGTTATTACCTTTGGAATGCTGTGATTTAGTATTAGGAATTGAATGGCTTATAACCTTGGGTGACATTACATGGAACTTTGATAAATTAAGTATGCAATTTTATGCACATGGAAGAAAGCATGTTTTAAGGGGTGCTCAGCTACAAGGAATAAAGACAATGAGGAGAAAACAACTAAGAAGAACTATTACTGAAAGAGTACATCTTTCAATGATACAATTATGCAGCCACGAAGGTGCTTTGTTAAACACTCTTGACAACACATGGACAGTTACCTGCTCCTACACCAAAGATACAACACATCCTAGGGGAATTTAAAGATGTTTTTCAAGAACCAACACAATTGTCACCTATCAGACCAGAACATGATCATAAAATTCCCCTCATTCAGGGAAGAAGCAACCCTGTGAATAAGAGACCCTACAGGTATGCAAAACATCAGAAGGATGTCAAAGGATATAAAGGGATGGAGCACTATGAAGCTGAGAAACAATCTACGAAAGAGTTAGATCTTATGGATTGTAGTACAAAGAAGGTCAAGATGGGTATAGAGAACCCAATAGAAGAGAAGCTCTAGCACATACAAGAAGATCTACACTCTAAAGAGCTTATCAAAGCAAATTAGTTATTTTCTAAAACTTATTTTTCTAATTTTTACACTTATAAAGATAAAGTTTTAGAGTCACATAAAATGGATCTAACTCTAAATGATGATGAAATACTAAAATCTATCTTAGAAGACTTTAATATTCATTTTAAATATGAAGATAACACTGAGTCTCCTAATAACTCTCAAGATTTATGTACTAACATTAAATTTTCGCTAAAAGATTATGAAAATTGGTGCTCTCTATGGAAGTTAACTCTGATTATAAAACTCTAAGGAAAGTCAGTTAGTTATAGTTATTTAAATAAAAAACTAGGTAATATTTGGGGAAAAAGGGGGGGCTTTAAAAGTTCTTAACCTTAACAATGACTTTTTCCTAGTTAGGTTTGAAACATTGATGACTATGATAACATGCTCTTTTTGAAGGCCCTGGTTAATCTTAAGTCACTATCTTTTAGTTCAAAGATAGCAACCTTTGTTTAGGACAAAAGATTATAACTTAAGAAACATTGTTGTCTTGGTGCACATGCCTAATTTATCCCTAGAACTTTGTAATAATAAGTTTTTATCGCAAGTAGGGAACTGTTTAGGAGCAATGGTGAAAATTGACCCTTATACATCCCTTTACCAAAAGGAAAATTTGCTAGTATCTATATAGAAATATAGATAATAAAGAAGCTGGTTCTAGCCTTTAAAGTTTAAGGCATGGATTCACAGTTGAATATGATGGGTTGCATCTCATATGATTTAATTGTGATAAATATAGACATAGACAGGAACTGTGTACTAATTCTCTCAATCATAGTTAGAATGAAAGAAACCAGGATAATAATAAGAATTCTGATACTGTTAAAAATCAAGAAGGTAAGGCTAATAAAAATGAAGTGACTAGAGATTTAGTCATGGCTAAGCAAGGCAGTAGTCCTGGGCAGGAAAGTAACCAATTTGGTCCTTGGACGTTAGCAAAAAAAATCGTTAGACCAAGAGCTAATTTCTATCGAACCTCTGGGACTTACAGTAGAAAGAGAAAGCCCCAATTAAGGTCTAAATTTTATATACTTTGGAGACCTGACCAAGTTGTCAGTGCAATGCCTCAAATTTTGTAATATTAATTATTGTTATTTATATAAATTTAAATGCATATATATGTGTGTGTTGATTTACTTGATAATGATGTTTATGTGTATTAAGTATATGGATATGTGTATTGTGTGTATGCATGACTGGATAGGGTTGAAATAGGCTAAGTGCCTAAATGTAGGGAGTAATTATGTGCTGTTCTCGCTGCAGCGAGAGAATTCTCACTGTAGCAAAAGGGTCCTGAGAGGAAGAACTGAAACTGTCACCTTCTCGCTGTAGCGAGAGAGCGACAGTTTGGGGTGCATTTCTGGGTACAGTCTCGCTGTAGTGAGAGGGTCTCACTGTAGCAAGATTCTGCAGAAATCAGGGTGCAGTTTCGTCTGATATTTTCGCTGCAGCGAGAGGGCGTGTCGCTGCAGCGAGATAGTGAGAGTGTCACGACTAGAAAAGGAATTAAAGAGGGTTAAGGTTAGGGTTCGGGGAAGGTTATTTCTCCCTCTCCCTTCGAATTCCCTTTGATCCTCTCATTCCCAAACCCTTTTTGACCGATTAAATTGCCTCCAAAGCCGTTCATGAGCTTGATTGAGGGTTGAATCCGCGTGGAGAATGCTTGGAGGTGAGTTTTAATGGTTAGGGTTCCGTTTCTCATCCCCTTTTCTCTGTTTCTGGGTTTCCTTAGATTCTCATTGAGTTCTTCTATGTGTTTTAGGCCGAAATCTATGTAAGGAGAATGTTCGTGGTCGAATCCAAGTGTGGGTCTTCAATCCAAGGTAAGGGGGGACTCTACCCTATCTCAATGTGTTATAATTCTTGTGTGTTTTGTTGATTAATGCAATGTGGCTGAGATAGGGAGTAGAAATTGCGTGTTGAATGGAAATTGGTGTGCAATGTGATGTGTGCTCGAATAGTTAGGCCCTGTGGGGCGATTGTGTGTAATGGAATGCCATTGATTGGTGAGTTAATGATATTATGAATAAATGTGGGCTCAAGGGCCATGTAATATAAATGAGCATTGGCTACGTGTCGTGTGATGTGAAATGAATGTGAGCCTAGTGCTGTGTATTTGAATGCAAATGTGGACTGTGTACAGTGTGTAAGCATGAATATTGTATGTGAATGGGGCGCGTAGCACCGTTGTAATGTGCTGTGAATGGTTCAGCAATACACTGGGGGTGTGGAAGATGAGGACGGTAGAAATACCTTGGGGAAGAGGGAGTGGTGGTGACACCGACTGTGGAACGGGTGCACCACGGGCCACACACTTCCTTTCTGACTAGACCTCTGACCACTATCTTTCCTTAGCGACTCGTGACTACCCACGTGGTATCCGTGTTGTCGATGCCGTGAGTGCATCGATGTTAAATTGACATAAGCTGTGTGATAATGCTGCCTGTAATTGTATTTGTTTAATGTATTAGAAATGTGTTGGAAGTGAGACTCTATGCTGACTGTGTATTTTTGGGTAGTGTAGAGTACTCACCCTTACATTCACTTTTTCAGGTAATTGTTGTTAACAATTCTTAACACTAGCAAGTGCACTAGGAATTGCAGCAAGTAATGAGTAAATTTAAGATTCAAGTATCGTCTCTACAGGGAATTAGGTATCAAATTACCACTTCACAGAGCAATAATTAGTTGAGCCACACAAATTTCAAGAAGTGTTTGGAATTATAATTGGCAAATGCTAAAATCAAAAGAAAAACAAAACAATGAACAAACAAATATGTGATAATAGATGGAGAAACCATAGCTAGGGAGTTGCTTCACCAAAACTCCAATGTTTAATCAATAAAGTTCTGAACTAGCAAGCAATTGGAAAGAATGACAATCAGTTTCACGTTATATTGTTTAGAGGTTAATTCCTTAACTCAGTGAACCTAACATTCAATTAAGTCATTCTAATTCCTTAGCTCTGATTTAATTCAATATTGCTTTAAGTGTAAGAAACCAGAAGATTGCAAGATCAAAGTCTCGTATCCCTAAGAAAACTATAATCTCGGTGATTGGTTCAGATCTGAAGAACAAATTCAATTTCCATTGACAAGAATTCCTCTGAAATTAGTTAATCAAATTTCCATTCAATTACTACGTAAAGTGCAGAATCAACCACTCAATCTATTCCAAAGCTTGAAATCCAGATCCAAAATCAATTCAACATGTTCGTTTCAGATCTACAATCCCTAACTATGAAGAAATTACATAGCCATGACAACAGAGAAAGGAAAAGAAAAAGAAGAAGAGAAAGAACGTAGAAGAAGCATCTTCATTCGATCTCCAAACTGATTCCTCTAGGTTAAAGCTCGAAGTTCGTCCCCAATCTCTCTCTGAGGCTCTCTCCACACCCAGGAACAAAGTGAAAACGGAAAATGAACGAAAGACCTGCGAAAATCTAAGCATTCTAGTATTTATAAAAATTTCCAGTTTTGTGCGTTATCACTCTTGCTGATAAAAGTGGCAACACAGAAGGTTAAGTGGTTGCGCGTTAACACTTTTATGAGAAAAAGTGGTTACACGCACTTTGCTGAGTTGAGAACTCTCTGGAATGCTCACTCTTGCTGGTAAAAGTGTCAACGCAGAGCTCAAGTGGTTGTGCGTTATCACTTTTATGAGAAAAAGTAACTACGCGCAACTCGCCAAGTTGAAGGCTCTCTGGAACTATCACTTTCAATGATAATAGCGGCTATGCAGAGCTTTCCTGATATTTTCACTCTCTGGAACTATCACTTTTACTAATAAGAGTGGTAACGCAGAGCATTCTGAAACTTTGCCTTCTCTGGAACTATCACTCTTACTGGAAAAAGTGATTACGCCCACTGAAACACTCACTCTTGCCAGAAATAGTGATCACGCACAGGCTGCGTGTTCACTTTCGTGAACAAAAGTGATAACGCCCAACACATCTTCATTAATTCTTGTTCCTTGTCTCCAGATTTGCTACTTTTCTTCTATCTTTCTCTCTTAATCCTTCAACCTTATGATCTCAACTCAAAGTTTCCCGCAAAATAGATTCTAATCAGTACTTTTTACATAGAAAATTCACAAAATCTAAACAATTAAACTATTTAGAAATGAATTGAACATTCTATTATTTTTATGAGTTTTCCAGCTTTTTCCATCATGTTTTTCATATCAAATGTATTAAAAACTAAGGTAAAATACTAGTAAAATATGCATTTATCAGTAATCAAGATGATCAGCATCAGACTCAGTAAAAGGGGTAAATGGAACTACTATAGAACTTAGGATATTATTTTGAAAACTGTTGTATTTGAATAAGTCCTGTAGCAACTGTTTGATAAAATTTGTAACCCCTTTCTTTATTTGAAATGTTTGATGAAACTTGGATTAAAAATGGAAGTTTTATTATTTCAAAAATTTACGAAATCCCTTATTTATTGAAAATTAAATTTAAGGTGTTATAGTCAGCCTAAAATCAGATCTTGAAAATTTAAGGAACCCATATCCCCTACCTATTAATAAGTTAAAGGCTAAGGACTAGTCTAGGAAAAAATTGAGTTTCAAGTCTCCTAATAGCCTCAATCTTCTTGAGGCTAGTAAAAAATCTGTTAAGGCTAAACCTTCCTCCAAAATTGGGAAAATAGGTAAAGACATAGAGGTTTCTTTAAACCTTGAGAAGGTAGATTCCCCAAATTACAAGTTGGAAAGACAGGTGACTTCTAATGATAAGGAGAGTAAGGGTACCCTCCTACTAATGAGACAATTTCAAAATAGCATTTAAGAAAATTCTAAAATAGGACACTTTATACAAGACCTTCTAGGTCTTAATTTTGAAATATTGTGGAAGAATCAAGATTTTTAGGAGCAATCCCTTATTGATAGGCCCCTAAATCTCATTACCCATGGAACTTGACAAAACTGTTAGGTTGGAGTCTAACACTGCTGAAAACATGTTGTCTTTGAGTGATTACATTGAGTTGTCCCAGCATCTTAAAGATGCTCATAACCCTAATCAACAAGTTCATGAATTGCTTATTTTGGAATTGTAAGGGAGTTAGGAATAAGACTTTGTATAGACTTGTTATGATTTAATTAGACTTTACAATTTAGACTTTATTGCTATCTTTGAAACCAAAATCAGCTCTAATATGGTTGACTTTATTATTAAAAAAATAAACCTTGATAGAGTTGTTAAGGTAGATGTTATAGGGTTTGTTGGGGGGATATGGTGTCGCTAGAACACTAGAAAACTCAAAGTTAATATTATAACTAAAAATAAATACATTATTTACCTAAATATTAGTAACGGGCAATGGGATTGGATCTTATCATCTATCTATGCTAGTGCTCAAGAAAACATTAGAGCTAAGTGCTAGAAATTATTAATTGAATTCAACTCTTCTGTGAAGAAGCCCTGGTGCCTAGCTGGGGACTTTAACTCTGTCCTTTATTAACATAAAAAAGTTAGGGGTCGGCCTGCTAATTTAAACCTAATCAAATAATTAGCTAATTGCCTAGATATTTGTGGTCTATAGGATCTGGGCTTTAAAGAAAACCCTTTCACTTGACACAAAGGCAATATTGAAGAAATGATTGATAAAGTTGTTGTTGATGACTCTTAGAGAATGTGTTCTAAAATGACTATTTAATTCATCTCCCTCTCCTGAAATCTGACCATTATGGTCTTTGGTTAAAAATTAGAAATAAGGACAATTTTGTTTCTCATAAAAAAAAACTCTTCAAATTTCTAGCCCCTTGGGTTTACGATAATGATTTTCCTAACTAGGTAAAGAACTCTTGGATGATTTCTAGGTCTTAGAATAAGAATTTAGACTGCTTCCAAAAAAACATTTCTAATTGGAACATAAATACTTTTGGTAATATTCTTAAAAGAAAAAGGTATTTGCTAAATAGAATTAGGGGAATATCCTATAAATTGACCTTAAATGAGAATCTCTTCCTGAATAATCTAATGAAATTCTTATGGACAGAATATCAAAAAAGTCTTAACCCAGAAGAAATGTTATGGTTCCATCACTACAAATCCAATTGGCTGACATAATCCTTTTTCTCTTTTAAGAATAGGGGCCCCAAAATGTCTCATCTATTTTTTGTTGATGACATAATCCTTATTGCTAAAGATTATATGAATAATGCTGAAGTGATCAATTTTGCTTTAAGTGGCTTTTGCTATGCCTATGGTCTATCTATTAATAAGGAGAAATCCTCAATTTCCTTCTCTAAAAACTGTGACTCTATTTTATCCCAGGATCTTAGTCTCAGATTAAGGATTAGGCACTCTGCCCATTTTGGTAAATATCTAGGTATCCCCTTTAACAACCCTACTCCCTTTAAATAGGATTTTTCCTTTCTAGTTGATAAGATTAGGGAAAAAGTTTTTTCTTTGAAAAATGAACTCTTTATCTATGGCTGGTAGAATAACTCTTACTCAGACTTTCAGTATGAGTATTTTAGCTTATTTCATGCAATCCATGCTAATTTTGAAGGCTGTGTGTAAAAGCACAGATACGATCTGTAAAAAATTTATTTGAGGGTCTTTAGGTGGTAGGAAGTGTCATTTAATTGGCTAGGACAACATTTGCAAACCATAAAAGAAGGGGGGCTTAGGCTTTAGGAAGACCTATCTAGTTAATCAAACTTATATCATGAAACTATGTTGGAGATTTATAGCCTCCCCCAACACCCTATAGGCCTAGGTCATTAGTAGTAAATACAACTTTTTCCTAGGGAAGAACCCTAATACTGGCAGTACTCAACATTGCTCTCATTTATGGAGAAGTATGCTTTCTGTTTGGCACTTTCTACAGTAGTCTTGGCTAGGTCATTGGTGATGGTTTGGAAAGATAAGTGCTTCCATTCCTAACATAACTAATAGACGATGTCGAGTTGCTATTAAAATAATTAATTTTCGCTAAGAATTTTTTAATAAAGAGCTCAACCTAAGTCGATTCACTGAGATCTTCAGTTAAATTCAATTTTAGATTTTTTAAAAGAATGAAAGTAAGGTTTGGGGGTTTAAAAACTGCAATTAAATAAATCAAATTACGAATAAATTAAAATTGAATAAAAATAAATTAAGAAATATCAATCCACAGAATACCAAATGCATATGACCTTGATTATCACAGTATCGAAAGATTTTAATTCGAGTTTTAACATTTACCCAGTTCAATTATTAATTCAATTGAATAATCTAATTGAAATAGATCACAGATTAAATCAAATTATCATTGAATCTAACCTGAATTAATTATCAAATTAGAATATCAATCGAATCCTAATTTGAATTTTAACCACAAAAAAGTTAATCATTATTAGCCTTTCATCAAAGCACTTAACCCACAGGAAAATAAGAAGAAAATGAGAGAATTCGAGAGAAAGTAAAAATAATAATTTTTATTTCGGCCAAATATTAAAAAAACTCAATGTCTAATCGCAACCCACTAATTCAGAATCTTATTAGTCTATTTATGGGTTCTGATTAGGGTAAATTAAGTGGTCAAATTTGGGCCTCAGAAATATCTAAAAGCCTAAATACAATTATTAAATAACAAGGGTCCAAATGCAATTCCGCAACAATATTCAGCAAATCTATCTCAACTTCAAAAAATCATAAATAATAAAAAATAACTCCAAATACAGCAATTGATATATGCATTTTGAAGTCCTGGATGTGTAGAATCTAATGCAACTAGAATCAACTAAAAAATATATTTATAGAAAAAGTTATGGATAAAAGAGTAGTCATAAGTCAGAATAACCAACAATACGAAATTAAAATATTTATTTGTAACAAGTCCAATTTATTCAAATAACTAGAAAATGATAAAAAAAAAAGTAAAAATAAAGCATATAAAAAGTTTGTAAATCAAAATAAAACTATAAATATAAACTTAAAATATGTTACATCAATAATCTTATACATTTCTCCAAGTTTCCTAATTTTTTGACAGTGAGTTTGAGGAGCTCGTGGCTCTATTTGCTCATAATGGCCACTGGGACTGGGCTAGGATTAAGGCTCTCCTCCCTAACCACATAACTGATTCAATCACTCAGGTTAATCCTCCTGTCCTAACAAGGGGACAGGACTTATCTTATTGGAATCTCACTAGTAATAGAACCTTTTCTATGAAATCTACTTATAATCTTATTTCTTTCCTTGACTAGAACCAAGCTTTTATTTATAATCTATTTAAATGGTGTGAAATTAGAAAGACCCTCGATATTAATATTTTCTGTGGAAAGTGGCTCATGGTAGATTCCTAATTGATAATGAGAGATATAATCGTGATATTACTAATTATTCTACCTTTTTCAAGTGTAGAATGAATGTTGAATCAGTAATGCATGTCCTTAGATATTGCTGTTTTGTTAGGAATATTTGGAACCAACTTGTCCTTTCCAATATTTGGGTTCTTTTTTTGCAGCAAAGGATTGAGCAGTTGGCTCGAGTTTAACCTGTCCAATGACAATTCTCCTCTGTATCCTTCCTAGAAGCTTTTATTTTGTCTATCTGTATGGTATTTGTGGAGTAACAGAAATAGGGAGATTTTTCAGAATTCTCCCTTTGACAGTGAGTCTTTTTTTCAAAAAATTAAATCTAAGTTTGATTATCTCTCTATCTATGACAGGTCAAATTAGGAGAGAGGAACTAGTTGGCAGGGAATGGATAGCTTCACCAAATGGCAGTCTCCTTTGAATTTACAACTGAAATTAAATGTTGATAGAGCTATTTCCCATGCTGCTAGAACTGCGAGTTGTGGAAGTATCATTCAGGATAGTCATGGAAGGTTTATTGCTGGTTTTCACATAGCCTTGGATGTGTGCTCTCCCTTGACTATTGAGCTCTAGGGTTGTACTTGGATCTTCATCTAGTCATTTCCAGGAAGATCCAACTTGTTTGGATTAAGGGTGATTCTAAAAAGGCAATCTTCTTAGTTACTAGCCTCCAAAATTGTAATCACCGTCACTTTTTTGTTATTAGTAAAATTAGGAGATTACTAAAGGGATTAAATTTATTAGGTTCAGCCATGTTTTAAGGCAAGCTAACTAGTGTGTTAACTAGTTGGCTAAAATTGGGCCTGAGTTTGGATTACTATTCTACTTTTTGAGGAGACTCTTCCTTCCTTAGTGCCTTTTTTAAGACTGTATTCTTTAGGTTCTTGGTTTCCTAAATTTGTAATTGAGACTTTTGTGTTTCTTTGGACTTTTAAGCCCAACTCAACTGAAGAAAAAATAAATTTATATTTTTTTATTTTTTAAAAGTTACTCTTATTTAACTTTTTAAAATCTTAAAAATTTTAATAATTTTTAGTTTATATAATAAATTTTATTTATTTGTTATATTGTTTTTCTTCTTTTATAAAAACATATTCACAAGCTTATTTAAATTGAACCTAAATAATTACAAAATACCTTTATTTTGTGAAGAGTAAAATTAAACTTATAATGCTCTATTAAATGTGAAAATAAACTTACCTTAATTAATTATGACATATAAAGGTGAAAAATAAACTTGCCTATTTCAATTGTGATAGTTGATTACTTGTAAATATACATGTAGAAAGTAAACTAAATCTAAGTAATAATATCAAATAAAAAAATTATCTCAATTAACTTATGGCTTGTTCAATCTCAATTATGTGTAGTATACAATACACTTACAATTTAACTGATTTTTATAAGAACTTAAATAATAAATACTGATTTTTTTCATTGTATAAGTACTATTAAATTAAAATAAATATTTCAAAAAATATATTAATCATTTTTTTCAAATTTAATAAAATTTTTAAATTTAAAAAAGAATAAATATTATAATTATTATTAATAAATATTCTATTATCTTACATAAAATTAAATAAAGAAATAATTTTTAAAATAAAAAATAATTTTAAAATTTTAAAATTTAAATTAAAAATTAAATATTGAATATAAAAATTTATTTGACATAATAAAAATAAATTTAACTCTGAAAAATATTTATATTTATAAATTAATACTCATATGATGGTTGATTTATTTAACAAATTATATTCCTCATGTAAATGCAATATACTTAAACTACATTCTTACTAGCTTATTGTTAGGTATAATATATCTCGGAGATTAATTTTTTTATCATTCATTTTGTTATTTGTTATATTAACCTCTATATATAATTTATAAACACTAATTCTTTAACTAGAGCATTTTTAGGAATATTCTGAAATGAAAGTGTTTTAAAGGATTAAATTTTTTCTCATCATATAAGTTATTTTGTCTACATCGTGTATTTATTTTTAAATTTTATTTTTTATATATTTTTAATTTTTTTAATATGATAGATTTTATTGTTGATAATTATCATATTAATCATAAAATTTATTTAATTTAAAAATATTCATATAACATATTTTTAATTATTTATTAAAATATTTACTTTAATTTAACGATACTCGAACATTGCATAAAAAATTACTAATACATTTTAAAAATTAAAAAAATTATAATCACTTTTGAAATTTAAATTTTAAGAAATATAATTTTTAAAAAAAATAAATTTCTTAAGAATTTACATATGACTTAGAGATTTTAATTTTTGAAAAGGTACAAAATTATTTCAAAAAATTAAAGTTTAAACCAAAATTTAATTTTAAAATATATTAAACAGACTTTAAAAAATTAAATCTAAAAATAAAAAATTGGTGCATATAATAAAAAAATAATGCAAAAAACAATTTCCATATACAACTATGTAGAGCACGGCATAATAACTGCTAAGATTATTTGTGATGCAGACATTATTATGGTTACGTGTCTGGTTTTTTTTCACTTGGCTTATGCAATTCTTATTGGTAAAAATAGGAATTTGTGATTTTATTTTAGTAATTCAGAATGCTCACTAACAGTGACAAAAGATGAAATTGATAATTAATTTTTTATTTATGATGGAGATGAAATTGAAGTAAGTGATAAAAGATGAACCGTAATTCAGTGATTGATTAAAAGATGAAATTGATAATTAAGTGATAATTAATTTTTTATTTATGCCTGAATTTAATGGCACAGTAAATTGTACCTAAAAAATCTCTCAACGTAAAAGATAACTATTTATTTATTGCATATTAACTATATTAATTCAAATGAATGTCTTAGACCATAATACAGCTAAAATGGAGTAGAATTTATCTTTAAATGGATTCCTCATCACGTTATATGATTCAACTTTTATATATATCATATCTATACAAAAGAGTAATAGTAATTAGGCCTTTTTTTTTAATCTAGGTGAGAAATTTATATATTATATCTATAAAAAAATCACAACTTGTTGCTATTTTTGAAAATAGAAGAAAATGTGATGAAAAAAAAGGATAGCATTCAAGCCTATATTCCACTCCTTTTTATATTTTGTAAAATCTTTTTTTTTTTTAATTATAACATTGTTACCCATCTTAATTTAAACTTATGGTGAAAGAGATAATTATTTAATATTATATATATATATTTTAAAATTGAATATTTAGCAGTATTATAATAATACAAGTAAAACATAATAAAACACTCGTAACAAAGACGAAGACTTCTTAGTATAAAAATTATTTGATAAATTAATGACATTAAAATATCAATACAAATCTTAAGAAAAAGGGGTAGCTAAGTGGGAAAGGTGTGGTACAGGATAAGCTGGTTCACATACCCACCTGTGATAATGATTGTCAAGTGGAGTAGATGAAAAATCTTGCTTTCTCTTTCGTGGCACTTACCATTGTCCTTTTCAATTGTCAATTTCGTTTGGTCTAAACACTCTATTTGACCACATCTCCTCTTATATATATATGCTCAAACATTGAACAAAACTCATATCTGATTTTGTTCAAGTTTAGTAGTATTTTGATTTGATTCAGTTCAATGGCGTTTTATGGTGACCATTCTGCTACATACAGATGCAAAAGCTGCCAAAATCCTATTGCTTTCCGCAGTGAACTACTCTCTAAAAGCTATCGGGTAATATTGTTGATGAAACCAATTGGGTTTTTTAGTTCCTATAACTCTTTATCAGTATTTCCCCTTCTGAACTTTGTAGATGCTTTATATGATGATTTATTTTCAGCACTGTAAAGACTAAACTGCTTATAACATTAAACTTTTTCTTTTTCTTTTCTCTGTTTTCCTTTCCCAAAAATACAGTCAAAACTCCTTAGCAGATCCCTTTTTGTTTCTCATTTTTTCAATAAAATGCTGTCTTTTTGAGTTTTATACATCTTTAATTTTGTAATGTGAAAATGCTATCATATATGTTGAGTATATTTTAAAATGTAATAACTATTTTCCTTCAATTTTGAACATATACTATTCTTTATGTGGGATTGGTTCAAAAGTTTTATCTTTGTATTTGGCCCCATGAAAATATCTAGCTCCATCCCTGTTGTGTTCATCTTTGATTATTCAGGCAAAAACTGGGCAAGCCTTTATGTTCTCTCATGCAAGGAACATCATTTTGGGGCCAAAGCAAGATAGAAGTCTCATAACTGGTGTGTATAGTGTTGCTGGCATCTTTTGTAGCAACTGTGGTGAGGAATTGGGTTGGAAGTATATTCAAGCTTACGAGGCAAGAGAAAGGTTCAAGGAAGGAAATTTCATAATTGAGAGGGCAAAGATAACCAAAGAGTATTAAAACATATATAAATTGAAGGCAATTCTAATTAGCAATCTCACTTGGATGTTGTTGCCTTCATTCATTTCTGTGTAATTGTAAAAATTCCACAGGAATCATGGTGATTACTTATCTAGTGTGGAAGACCTTACCATGGATAACTATTAAATAAAGTATAACATTTGCTGTTTAATGAACACCAAATCTCCCTTTATTTTATGTTAAGGTTGTGCTGATTGCTAGCCCTAAGATTCACAAAATCTAATGAGAACTATGGAAATTGAAAACTTATCACAATGGGGATTTCAATCGAGCAATGATAATTTTATAAATTAAATTAAAAAAAAAACTTACTTTTAGAGCAAGTAAATTCTCGTCTTCATAAATATACGTTAGGTATAATAAATACCAATTCATGAAAATATATTAATTTAAAGGAAAATTTTAATAATAATAATAATAATAATAGAAGTTTAGCATGGACTTTTTTTACTTGTTTATTCTGAAGTTATAAAATTAATTAAAAAAATACACATTTTAATAAAATAAAACTTGTAATTTAGACTAATTTATACATATTTCTCAATTACATTAATAACTCAAAATTAATTAACCTCTACTTTATAAACTTGAATCTATTATTTGGGAAGTAAAATATTAATGAAGTTATCCTCTTTTATAATTTGTTACATTTTAATATTAAAATTATAAGAATTTTGTGTGAATTATACTCTCATGTTGTAATAGTTTTACTTTTTAATTATATTTTTTAAATTTAGAGATTAAAGTTATTACTTAACTTTATTTTATGACATAATATATATATATATATATATATATATATATTTTGTAACACATTAGTTAATAAGTTCATATTTTGATATATTTTATAACTTATATTTATACACTTAAACTCTATTTTATATATATTTACACTAATTATATTATTAACTATTGCAGTTTAACTGAAAATTGTTATTAGTGCATTATGAAAATATTTTGAAAAAAAATTAAATATTTTTAGTTCTTGGCTGTGCTATGTGAAGCTGTGTTTGAATTTTGAATTTAAAATTCAAACTTAAATATGAAGATTTGAAGCGATTCCAATTGTGGATAAAACTTATTTGAAAAGATAAAGTTCCACTAACTCGAAGCTCAAGACACAGCCTATGTAAAGAGGTCTTATGCTCCACACTTGAACTTCCACTTCTTTACACACTTTCTTAGTTCTAACTAAACTCATCTTTGAGAGTCATTGAAGACCATTTATAACATCGTAATTCTTAATACTCCTGATCTGCTGAATTTTGACAAAATCTTTGTCAAAATTTTAAAAAAAATTAAATTATTAAAAATTAGTTAAAGTGACTTTAGAGTTTTATATTCATTAGATAATTTGTGATTTTCTAAAATTTTTAAGAAATAATGAAAATTGACCTATTTTGCGAGCATCTTAGCAAAAATAAAAAAAAGTTTCAAACTAAATCTGATTATATAGCAAACAAAGCTATAAAATTTTAAAAATTTTACAAGAGCCTAATAATATTAGAAAAATCTTGGAAAGCAAATTTTACAATAAAATTTGACAAATTTCAAAATTTTATTTTGTAGCACGTCTAATTAGTAAACAAGAAACGAACCGATCCGAAAATAATTTGAGTGAATTAAAATTTTAGTGACCATCCCAGTATTATTCTAAATATTCTACTACCTTGTTTTAAAAAAAATAAATTTCCCTACCTGTTAAACTGAAAAAAATTTACATTTGCAAAAGTGTAATTTTTAAGTTAAAAAAATGATAAAGTAATTAAATTTTGACTTTTAAAAGTGATTAAGAGAGAGAAGATGCATGAAAAATAATCTCCTTCTCCAACAAGTTTCTCGTAAGTTCTTTCCTCTATTTTTCCCTCAAATACTCTCACTTTCAAACTTGATTTTGAGGGTCAAACTTTAATTTTCTTAAGAAGTTTCAAGAGGTAAATTTGTTACCCTCATCCTCCTCTACACTTGTATGATTTTATTTTTTAAAATAGTGCTTATTTAATTTTCTATTCTTACTTGGATGAACTTGAATAGGAATGGGAAGGGTGTTATCTTGCTTTTATTGTTGTGGTTTTACACCTAGAATATTAGAATCGTGCTTGAAATGGAGGATTAGAAGTGGTTGAGCAAAAAACCTAAGAACCCAAATTCGTAGGTCACTGTTCACTAAATTCTGGGACTTGTATAGACTGAATTGGGAGTTTATGTCTTCACAAAATTTGTAGCCCTTTTAAATGGATATTTATAACTCAAGTTATATCCATTTTACTAACAGGTGTTCTCGCTGTCACCGTAGGAGGTTGCCATGTTCCAACTTTTGATTTATTGAGACTAATGAGTGTAAAATTAGGACTTGACTCCTTCATAAAAGTTGTAGGAAATTGTATGCCTGAAATTTAGAAATTGGTTTCATGTCAATAGTTTATGTGTAGCATGAGATATGGTCAAATTACTAAGGTATGTTCAGAGTGTTAGTGTAGTTAAGCCCTGTCAGAAATAGCCACTATAAACTGAAAACTGGCACTATTATATAAGGTATTTGAACTTAATTCCTTCATAAAATTTGTATATAAATGAATCTTTGAAATTTAGAAACTGGTCTCATGTTAAAATAATAAGTATATCTTGAGTTATGGTAAAAATACTAAACTTTGTGCAATCTGCTCAAAAATTTCCCTATCATGACTTTGACCAACTTTAATGTACAATCTATCTCGAATTAGACTTTGACCTCTCATCAATATTGTAGATAATTAAGTTATTGAAATTTGGGCTTTCAACTCATGCCAAAACAGTCTATATAACTCTAGAAAATTTCAAAATACTGAACCTTGTTCATGTTTGCCATTAGGTTTCTTCCTACTCTAAGTGTGTACTAACTAGGATGATTTTTTTTTAAGTTAAGTGTAAGGTCAATGTGGGCTTAACATATTACAAAAAATGGATTAACAAAACAAAATGAGTTCAAATTCCCATGAGATAAAATTAGAGAACTATAAGGTTCTAATTAGGTTTCATTACGTGTATAGATTTCGTCAGAAATCAACCTCAAATATTGGAGAGAACAAATGTAACGCCCCGAATTTTGTAATATTAATTATTGATAATTATATAAATATAAATGTATATTCATCTGTGTATGTATATACGTGTATGCATGACTTGATAGGGATGAAATGGGTTAAGTGCCTAAGTGTAGGGAATGATACTGGGCTGTTCTCACTGCAGCGAGAATCCTCTCGCTGTAGCAAGAGGGTCCTGGGAGGAAGGACTAGAACTGTCGCCTTGTCGCTGTAGCGAGAGACGTCTTGCTGTAGCGACAGAGCAACAATTTGGGGTGCATTTCTGGGTACAGTCTCGGTGTAGCGAGAGGGCTTCGCTGTACTGAGATTCTGCAGAAACCAGAGTGCAGTTTTTCCTTTTTTTCGCTGTAGCGAGAGGGCGTGTCATTGCAACAAGGAGACCGCGCTGCAGCGAGAATATCTCACTATAGCGAGACTGTCACGACCAAAAAATGATTTAAAGGGGATTAGGGTTAGGGGAGAGTTATTTCTCCCTCTTCCTTCGAAATCCCTTTGATCCTCTCGTCTCCAAACCCTTATTCACCGATTATATTGCCTCTAAATCCATTCGGAAGCTTGATTGAAGGTTGAATTCGTGTGTGGGCGCTTGGAGATGAGTTTTAATAGTTAGGGTTTTAGTTTTTCATCCCTTTTCTCTGTTTTCGTGGTTTCCCTGAGTTCTCATGGAGTTTCTCCACGTGTTTAGGACAAAATCCGTGAGGGGGAGTATCTCTTGGTAGATTTAGCGTGTGAGTCTTCAATCCGAGGTAAGGGGAGACTCTATCCTACTCTTTTGTGCATAAATTGTTGATATTCTGCTGAATATTGTGTTTTGACGGAGTTAGTGGGTAGGAAATTGCTGAGAAATATAATGTGGGCCATGTGCCGTGATATGTGAACAATATGTGTGTTGATACGAAATTGAATGATTTGGATTATATGTAAATGTTGTGTGATAGAATCAGTGTGGGCACTTGTGCTGTATATTTGAATGAATATTGTGAAAATGTGGGCCCAAAGGCTGTGTAATATGAATGATAATTGTAGGCTGTGTACCGTGTGCAAGCATGACTATTGCATGCGTGAATGAAATATGTGTGAATGGGCGTGTTAGCGCTGTTGTAATGTGCTGTAAATGGTTCAGCGATACACTGGGGGTGTGGGAGATGAGGACGATACAAATACCTTGGGGAAGAGGAAGTGGTGGTGACACTGACTGCGGAACGGGTGTACCACGGGCCACACACTATCTTCTTGACTAGACCTCTTACCACTATCTTTGCTGAGTGACCCGTGACTGCCCATGTGGTATCCGTGAGGCGGGGGTGTAAGTCTGTGATCACAGTGCTATAGTGAGTGTGGCTGTTGTGCATATGCACGAGTTTGTGTATTGTGCTTGTGAATGTGAAATGTTGCCTATGATTGTATTTACTTAATGTATTGGTAATGTGCTGGAGGTGAGACTCTATGCCGTCTATGTGCTTTTGGGCAGTGTAGAGTACTCACCCTTACATTCATTTTTTAGGTAACCAAGACGATCAGCACCGGACTCAGTGAAGGGATGGATGGACTGCTATAGGACATAGAATTTATTTTAAAAATATTGTAATTGAACTAGTCCTATAGCAGTTATTTGATATTAATTTGTAACCCTTCACTTATTTCTAAATCTTTTATGAAAAACTTGGTTATCCGATTTACGAAATTATTATTTAATTGGAATTAAATTTAAGGTGTTACAATTTTGGTATCAGAGCAGTTCATCCAAACTGGACTTGGGTATCAGGCTGAAGTGTCTAAGATAAGTGTTGATTGTTTTGTTTGCCTGAATTATAAATGTATTGTTGATCTGTTGAGCTAGACTGTGACTGTTAAATTGTGTAGCTTAGAATATGTCTAGTAGAGGTAGAGGTAGAGGAGCTAAAGGCACCAATGACCTCATGGAATGCATGGCTCAGATTCTGGAACCATGGTACACAATCAAGGCGTGGAGCCGGCTGACTATAAAGGGTTATCTGCCTTCACTAGGCATGATCCTCCATAGTTTGAGGGTGGATTCAACCCCGAAGGAGCTCAAAAGTGGGTAGTTGATGTGGAAAAGATCTTCAATGCAATGGGATGCCAAGAGGAGAACAAGGTTGCCTATGCCACCTACTTGCTGTGTGGGGAGGCTGAGAACTGGTGGAGGTTTGCCGGTCAGACCCTGCCACAAGAGGATGGCTACATCCAGTGGGAGACATTCAAGACCATCTTCCTAGGGAACTATTTTCCCTGAGATCTGAGGAAGCAGAAAGCTAAGGAGTTCCTTGAGCTGAAGCAAGGAAACATGACCGTGGGGAAGTATGCACCTAAGTTCCAAGAGTTGATAAAATACTGGCCTCACTATCAGCATGGTGATGGAGAGAAGGATCTATGTGCTCAGTTTGAGCATGGATTGAGGTCAGACATTCGAGCTGTAGTCAGTGTGTTTCAACTGACTGATTTGCCCACCCTGGTGAGCAAGAGCAGAATCTTTGAAGCTAACTCAAGAGGGAAGACGATGGACACTAGGGGAGCCGGCCCAGTGAGGAAAGATAGAAGACCCCTAGGTTCTCAAGGGGACCGTATTCGGGTTCGAACAGCTCTCAGTCTCGAGGGAGTTCATCTCAAGAGAGGAGTAGTGGAAGTGGTTCAGGATCAAGCTCTTTCAGAGGGCCGCTCAAGTGCTTCAGGTGTGGAGGGCCACACATGGTGAAGGACTGCCCACAGCCAAGGATAACTTGCAGCAACTGTGGAAAGTCAGGGCACATTGCCAATGAGTGCTGGGCCGCTAAGAGAAGCGGTAGTGCAAGTGCATCCCAGAGGCCAGAATCAAGAGGAAGCACAGGGCCAAGTATAGGGCAGAAGCTGAGCATTCCAGTAGAGTCTTTGCTATGAGTGAGGCAGAGGCTTCACAATCAGAGGAACTGATCCGAGGTAAATGTGTAATTAAAGGCAGATTACTTGATGTGCTGTTTGACTCAGGTGCTACGCACTCTTTTGTGTCTGTGGACTGCGTAAAGAGTTTGAATTTATATGTAACTGAACTGCCTTATAATGTTATGGTGACTACCCCTACAAATAAGTCAGTTGTGACGTCATGGGTGTGTTTAGGGTGTACAGTGATGGTGCACAGCAGGGAGTTCGAGGTGGACTTGATTTGTTTACCTCTTTCTCAACTGGATGTAATTCTGGGAATGGATTGGCTTGCTGTCAACTATGTACTACTGGACTGTAGGGAGAAGACTTTGATCTTCGGTGCGACCATGGCAAAGGTTCCAAGGCTTATGAGTCAAGGTGCATGGGAGAACACGGTGAACCCCAAGGCTTTCATGGTTATGTTTTCAATGGAAGCCGAAAGTGTAGTGGAGCTGGAGTATATTCTAGTGGTGAGGGATTTCTTAGAGGTGTTTCCTAAAGATATTTATGAGCTACCGCCTGAGAGGGAGATAGAGTTTGCTCTTGACCTCATTCCAGGAGCAAGCCCAATTTCTGTGGCACCTTACAGGATGTCACCTGTGGAGTTGGCGGAGGTCAAGAAGCAAGTAGAAGATTTGTTGCAGAAACAGTTTGTGAGACCAAGTGTGTCACCGTGGAGAGCACCAGTGCTCTTGGTGAAGAAGAAGGATGGAAGCATGAGGATGTATGTGGATTACCGGCAATTGAGTAAGGTGACAGTCAAAAACAAGTACCCATTTCCAAGGATCAATGATTTGATGGACCTATTAAGGGGAGCAGCAGTGTTTTCAAAAATCGATTTGAGATCGGGATACCATCAAATCCGAGTGAAGGATGCAGATGTGCCTAAGACAGCGTTCAGGACGCGGTATGGGGGTGACCAATGCGCCTGCGGTGTTCATGGACTACATGAACAAGATCTTTCATGAGTTTTTGGATAAGTTTGTGGTGGTATTCATTGACGACATCCTAATTTATTCAAAGACTCAAGAAGAGCACGCCGAGCACTTAAGAATTGTCTTGCAAATTCTGAGAGAGAGACAGCTGTATATGAAATTCTCCAAGTGTGAGCTCTGGTTGTCGGAGATCCAATTTCTGGGGCATGTGATATCAAAGGAAGGAATCATGGTAGACCCTGCAAAAGTGGAAGCAATGGCTGAGTGGCCGAGGCCGACGAATGTGACAGAGGTGCGCAATTTCCTCGAATTGGCGGGCTATTACAGGAAGTTCATTGAGGGGTTCTCCAAGACAGCGTTTTCCTTAACGAAGCTGACTCGCAAGGGAAAAGAGTTCAAGTGGACTAAGGGGTGTAAAGCTAGTTTCTTGGAGCTGAAGATAAGGTTGACTTCGGCGCCTGTGTTGGCTCTACTTGACTCGGAGCAGAAGTTTGATGTGTATTGTGATGCATCTGGGCAAGGACTTGTTGTGTTTTGATGCAAGATGGACGAGTGGTTGCCTATGTCTCGAGGCAGTTGCGCCCGCATGCAGTTAACTATCCGACACACAATCTGGAGTTAGCCGCGTTGGTATTTGCTCTTAAGGTATGGAGGCATTACCTGTATGGAGCGAGGTTTGAAGTGTTCAGTGACCACAAGAGTTTGAAATACCTGTTTGATCAGAGGAAGCTGAACATGCGGCAGAGGAGATGGATAGAATTCTTCAAGGACTACGACTCCACATTGTCTTACCACCCTGGCAAGGCAAATGTGGTAGTTGACGCTCTGAGTTGGAAATCATTGCATGTGGCAGCAATGATGGTGAAGGAGTTGGAGTTGATTGAGGAATTTTGAGACATGAACTTGGCCATGGAGGTAAGGCCGGGGAGTTTGTATCCTGGAGCGATAACAATTCACAATGACTTTCTGGTGTACATCCGAGATGCTCAGCAGGGAGATGCCTTCCTGCAAGACATGATGAGATAGAAGGATGAGGGAAAGGACTTGGGTTTCCATTGTGATGAAAACGGGATGGTTAAGTTCCGGAACCGAGTGTGCATTCTTCAAGTGGATGAGCTGAGACAGATGGTACTTGAGGAAGCGCATAAGAGCAGGATGAGTTTTCACCAGGGTGCAACTAAAATGTATTAGAACCTTTGGAAGAGTTTTTGGTGGAATGGTATGAAGAGAGATGTGGCTGAGTATGTAGCTAAATGCCTAACTTGCCAAAAGGCGAAGGTAGAACACCAGCGTCTAATGGGTTGTTACAGCTGCTAGAGATCTTTGAGTGGAAATGGGATAGTATTTCCATGGACTTTGTTTCTGGGTTGTCTAAGACCAGGAACAACCATGATGCCATCTGGGTGATAGTGGATCGATTGACCAAGGCTGCACACTATCTCCCAATCAATATGAAGTATAAATTGGAGCAACTTGCGGAGTTGTATGTTCGGGAGATAGTTAGGTTGCATGGAGTATCGACTAGTATGGTGTCAGATAAAGATCCAAGGTTTACCTCGAGGTTTTGGAAAAGCCTGCAACGGGCGTTGAGGACTAAGTTGAGACTGAGCTCGGCTTATCACCCACAGACTGACGGTCAGACTGCGCGGACCATCCAGTCCCTAGAGGACTTGTTGAGGGCTTGTGTGCTCGAGCAGCAGGGAACTTGGGAAGAGTGCTTGCCGTTAGTAGAATTCACGTACAACAACAATTACCATGCTAGCATTGGAATGACACCATTTGAGGCTTTGTATGGGCGAAGGTGCAGAACCCCGTTGTGTTGGTATGAAACTAGAGAGGCAACTTTGTGTGCGCCGGATATGATCCAAAGATAGAATGAGCAAATCAGGATGATCAAAGAGAAAATGAAGGCTACCCAAGATAGGTGAAAGAGCTATTATGATAAAAGGCAAAAGCCGTTGGAGTTTCAGGTGGGTGACCACGTATTTCTGAAGGTCTCACCTGTAACCGGAGTGGGGAGAGCTTTGAAGTCTCAAAAGTTGTCTCCTAAGTTTATTAGGCCATTTGAAGTGCTGAGTAGAATTGGTCCTGCTGCATATCTGATAGCATTGCCTCCAAATCTGTCAAATCTACATCTGGTGTTCCATGTGTCACAGCTTAGGCAATATTTGCCGGATCCTTCCCATGTGATAGATCTTGACCCAGTTCAAGTGAAAGAAGACTTGTCATATGATGTGTACCCGGTGAGGATTACTGACCATTGTGTTAAACAGTTGAGGGGTAAAGAGATATGACTGGTGAAGGTAATATGGAGCTCGAGTGATGAGGGACATGCCACATGGAAAACGAAGAGTAGAATGAAAGAATTGTACCCGGGGTTGTTTTTGTAGTTATGAGTGTTTGGTTGAATTTCGAGGACGAAATTCCTTAAAAGAAGGAAGAGTTGTAATGCCCCGAATTTTGTAATATTAATTATTGATAATTATATAAATCTAAATGTATATTCATGTGTGTATGTATATATATGTATGCATGACTGGATAGGGCTGAAATGGGCTAAGTGCTTAAGTGTAAAGCATGATACTAAGTTGTTCTCGCTGCAGCGAGAGGGTCTTGGGAGGAAAGACCAGAACTGTCGCCTTCTCGCTGTAGTGACAGAGCGACAGTTTGGGGTGCATTTCTGGGTGCAGTCTTGCTGTAGCGAGAGGGCCTCGCCGTAGCGAGATTCTGCAGAAACCAGAGTGCAGTTTTTCCTAGTTTTTCGCTGCAGCGAGAATATCTCGCTATAGCGAGAGTGTCGCGACCAGAAAATAATTTAAAAGGGGTTAAGGTTAGGGGAAAGTTATTTCTCCCTCTCCCTTCAAAATCCCTTTGATCCTCTCCTCTCCAAACCCTTTTTCACTGATTATATTGCCTCCAAAGCCGTTCGAAAGCTTGATTGAAGGTTGAATTCGTGTGGGGAGCACTTGGAGGTGAGTTTTAATGGTTAGGGTTTCGGTTTTTCATCCCCTTTCTCTGTTTTCGTGGTTTCCCTGAGTTCTCATGGAGTTTCTCCATGTGTTAAGGACAAAATCTGTGAGGGGGAGCATCTCTTGGTAGATTTAGCGTGTGGGTCTTCAATCCGAGGTAAAGGGGACTCTATCCTACTCTTTTGTGCATGAATTGTTGATATTCTGCTGAATATTATGTTGTGACTCAGTTAGTGGGTAGGAAATTGCTGAGAAATGTAATGTGGGCCATGTGCCATAATATGTGAACAATATGTGTGTTGATACGAAATTGAGGGATTTGGATTATATGTGAATGTTGTGTGATAGAATGAGTGTGGGCACTTATGTCATATATTTGAATGAATATTGTGAAAATGTGGGCCTAAGGGCTGTGTAATATGAATGATAATTATAGGCTGTGTATCGTGTGCAAGTATGACCATTGCATGTGTGAATGAAATATATGTGAATGGGCGTGTTAGCGCCATTGTAATGTACTGTGAATGGTTCAGCGATACACTGGGGTGTGAGAGATGAGGATGGTAGAAATACCTTGGGGAAGAGGGAGTGGTGGTGACACTGACTGTGGAACGGGTGTACCACGGGCCACACACTCTCTTCCTGACTAGATCTCTTACCACTATCTTTGCTGAGCGACTTGTGACTGCCCACGTGGTATCCGTGAGGCGGGGATAACCGGCGACCATTCATGGTGTAAATCTGTGATCACAGTGCTATAGTGAGTGTGGCTGTTATGTGTATGTACAAGTTTGTGTGTTGTGCTTGTGAATGTGAAATGCTGCCTGTGATTGTATTTGCTTAATGTATTAGTAATGTGCTGGAGGTGAAACTATATGATGACTATGTGCTTTTGGGTAGTGTAGAGTACTCACTGTTACATTCATTTTTCGTGTAACCAAGACGATCAACATCAGACTCAGTGAAGGGACGAATGGACTACTATAGGACATAGAATTTATTTAAAAAATGTTGTAATTGAACTAGTCCTGTAGCAGTTTGATATTAATTTGTAACCCTTCACTTATTTCAAAATCTTTTATGAAAAACTTGGTTATCCGATTTGCAAAATTATTATTTAATTAGAATTAAATTTAAGGTGTTACAACAAACGTGGACGTAAGAGGTAAGGGATGAGCTATATAGTAAGGATTACATCATAAACTTATTTACATTTATTTGTTGAAATTGTCTAAATTTTGTTATGATTGATGGTTGTGATTTCTTTATATACTTAATTTTAATAATGGGTTGCTTATGTGTTTGGTGGTGGAAATATATGTTTGATACTTCATTAAGACATAAATTGTGTTATATGATATGAATTATCTTTGAATGAGCATTTATGTGCATGGTGGTTTTTCATGGGAAATTTTAATGAAAATAAATTAAAATGATTGAATGATGGATTGAGAACCTTATAAACTGTATTAGGAATTTTTCTGATTGTAACAGGTATTTGAAAAATTTTGGAAAGTCCGTATTACAGGGGAAACTCTATCAAAATTTTGAAAAATATTTAGACTTAGAAATTTTTTTAATCATTCTCAAACAAATTTAGAAATTTGGAAATATGGGACTTTTCTAAGAAAAACTACTTGGGAACTCATACATTACTCATCCGAAAATAGTATTTTGTGCAAAATGGGGAATCAGAGACTATGAACTCTGGGAAGGGAGGACTTGGGGATAGGAAAAGTAGTGGTTGGAAGCCCTAAAAGTCTTAAGCTCGCTACCTGTCGTCGGGAATCCCACTGTACAAACTCTCCTGTACCTGACTATGCTTTTGCCGTATATCATGGTCAGTGAGCTACTAGGTTCATATTTTAGCGTAAGTCTCAACAATAACGTGGATGGATTTCTATACCTACTTGTGTCAACTCCTAGCTACCCCAGCACAGATTTAAGAAACGATTTGGGCCCGCATGCATGGACATTTTAGAAAAATAAACTAGGATTATGCACCATCATCATCATTCATTTGGAATGCGATTGATCTATGAATATTTATGATGTTTGATTTTAACGTGATGTATGAACTGTGGCTCACCCTATCATTTTTCTATTTTCTTTATTTTCTCTGTACTTGCAGTACTCATTGGACCTAATTGGTTACCACCTGTAGCAGAGGGAAATAGCCCAGATTCCTCACCAAATAAATATGACGATCAGGCTCATTAGTCTGGAGCTACATCGATGGTAGCACGATTGGGATAAACACACTCATACTTTTGCAGGCATACTTACTATATTTTTTAGGAGAGCGTCACCAGGACTTGAAGGTGGTGTCCCTATTACCATAAGGACTAGACTAACCCTTGACTTAGATAATAATAATCCTTTTTAGCTCATATTACCACCAATTCCCCCTCCAACTGAGGAGGAGAAAATGGATATTGATATTTCAGAGGATTATGATCCTTTAAACACTGATGAGTCTAGCAACTTAGAGATGGACTCATATGAGGGAGATTCATCTCCTGAGTCAGAAGATATAGATTCAAAGTAGGATTGATACTACTTTATTTTATTTTATTTTTTTGTATAATGGCAAAGGTTAGTTGTAGGTATTCTTTTATTGTACATAGGACTTATTGTACCGGGTAGAAACCAATCTTTTTGTTTAGTTATGCTGCTCTGTAGGAAGTCATCTCCGGTATTGCCCTTATTATTTTGAAGAACTGTAACTAATGTTTTATCTGTATGTAATTATGTTGCTAGATGAAATGGTAATTGAGTTGTCTAGTAAACAGTGCTGTGTAATATAGAGAACTTATTGACCATTTTTCCCTTTGTATTACTGTAAAAGGATATCTAAATACTTATGAAAGCTTACCTTAAGTACTTTATGCAACAACAAAATTTTGAAATATGCTATTGAAAATTTGCTTGTTAAAGTTTATTTTTGCGATTAATAGTTTAATACATTGATATTATGTATGAGGAGAAGATTATTAGTATATATATATATATATATATATATATATATATATATATATATTACTAATTCTCTAATTGAGGGTTTATATAGTAGGATGTTACACCATTGGCAAGGATGACAAGCTTCCCTTTGGAGTCCAAGCAAGTGATTGAGCACACCTTCGGAGAACAAGAACTCTCTTCATCTTTTATCTTTCTAGGTTTCTTTTGTTTGAGTTTTTCTTTGTGGTTGTGGATTTATTTATCACGTTCTTCATAGTTTATTTTACTATGAGTAACTAAACTTATAACTAGGGCTATAGGGGATCCTACTACAAACTTTGTCTGATTTTTACTTAATGTTAAAATTGGTTTTCCTTTAATATTTGGTTTTTACTTTATTGAATTATATTGCGTATGTTAAGATTTGATCACACTTAGTATCCCATAGTTAGTTGCATTGTAGAAGATCGTACCACGTGTAATTAACATAACTATAGAATAAAACGAGACAAGGAGCTATGTTAATCACATTTAATTCTTTTCTTTCGGCTGTTATTGAGTTAACAAACTCATAGGGTCTTCATGCTTTCTTGACCAGTTACCTTACATGATCATTGGGAGTGTTAGCTTAGAAAAAAGAATATTGACATTGCATGATCATTGAGTGTTAATAGAAATAATTATAAGTGTTTGGCAAATATTTGGATACCAATATCGAGATTAAATTAATTTGAACATGAAGAAGTGTAGTAGGTGAATCCATAAGTCTCATCCAATCTCTTTCATACGTCGTATTATTGTTCTTTTAATTTATTATTAATATTAAGCTTTGTTTTTTATTCGTTACCATCCCGTTACGTTTAAATAATCAAATTAAGTTATTCTTGGTATTAGAAAATAATATATGTGGGACGATAACTTGGGAACTCTTAATTCAAAAACTCTTTATTACTTTTTGATAGATACACTTGCCTACCAACACTAGTACAAAATATATTTTCTATAACATGATTTTATATCAATTTTTTGTGAAACGATATAGAAAAAGACACAGTGACATTTTTAACATTTATACAAACTTTTCTACATTGGTTCTAAAAATAACCGATGTAAAAAAATACGTTGATACTTTTGAAATTTATACAAACTTTTCTATATTGGTTGTTTTTGCGATTGATGTAGAAAGTATTGAAATTCTACCATATTTTATGTTTATAGCTGTAAACTTTGAATGAACATAACTTTTAGAACAAGACTTTAATTTGTCCAACTTATACATTTATTTCATATAACTTTTCAAGATCTATTCAATTCAAAGAGGTTTGGCCCACCCATTTTCCAAAGATTTAACATTTTCCCCCATTTTTCTAATTCTTTTCTATTCTTTACTCTTTTTTCAATTTTTTTTCATCATTTCTAAAAATTCGGTATATAATTTGTAAAAATCAGAGTTTTGTGCCAAAAGTTATACCTTTTAAACTTTTTAAATTTTTTTTAAAATTACCAGAAATGTATATTTACATCATTTGTTTCTGAAATCTATTCAAATTTCAAATTTTTACATACACACTAACAACATAACATAAATTGAATTATTTTATAAATTAAATTAAAAAATTTCTTTTGGAGCAAGTAAATTCTCGTCTTCATAAATATACATTAGATATAATAAATATTAATTCATGAAAATATATTAATTTAAAAGAATAATTGAATAAAATTTATTATACAAGTTTAGTAGGGATTTATTTTACTTGTTTATTCTAAAGTTATAAAATTAATTAAAAAAATACACATTTAAAAAAAAAATTGTAATTTAGACTAATTTATGCATATTTCTCAATACTCAAAATTAATTAACCTCTATATTATAAACATGAATTTCTTATTTGGGAAATAAAATATAATTCTGTTTTTAATTTTAAAAATTAAAGTTATTATTTAACTTTATCTTAATACCTTATATAATTATATATATATATATATATATATATATTATATTTATACAATTATCTTAACTTTTTGTATTTTTCAAATTTAAAAATTAATTTTAAGAGTCTTATTTCTTAAATTTATTGTTATTAATATATTACGACTATTAACATTTAGTCAAATTTTATTTTTACACTATTCGCATAAAAATATTTTAAAATAAATTGCACATTAAAATTATTTAATTTTTTTTATTAAATCTTATCATTCTAAATTATTCATAATTATGAAATTAAATTAAAATATATTTCTCTAAAAAATTATTTAAATAAAATTTATTTTTTAATTATTAAATTATATATATATATATATATATATATATGTATATGTATATTCTAAATTAAATAGAAAAACATTACACGGGTTAGTAATCTAGTTATACTCATATTTAAACCAATGCTTTTGAAACGTTAAAATCATAAAGTTACACTAGAGCCTGAATATGTTGGCAAAATTAAATATTATTTGATACAATTAATATCTTAATACATTGAAATAAACATTTTTTTAAATCACCAGAATATTAATACTAATATACTATATTAATTATTATGCATTTGACTAAGCTAAATAAGTCGGATGCAATCAATAAATTAGAATAAATTTAAATTTAAAATTTACCTATTTGAAACAATGTTATTGCTGTTAGTCATTGAATCCCTTGTAGATTTTTAAGATTTTAGGGAGATATTAGATTTCTATACGTAAATTATTTTAGAATATAATTAAAATACACTGATAGTGTAACAATATTTTATATTGTCATTAATAATTTTATAAGTTATAATATTTGATTTTTTGATACACTACTAGAAAAGTGCTAAATACAGACAGATTTTACAGATGGATTTTAATCCGTCTGTATTACAGACGAATTTACAGACGGATTTGTGAATTTTTTTTTTCTAAAAAATCCGTTTGTAAAATCCGTCTATATTTCGCCTGCCTTTTGGCGCCAAACATTACAGACAGCAAATACAGACGGATTTTTCCGTCTGTAATTTGAAAATAGGAGGGAATATTTAAGCGGGAAATTATAGACGGATTTTTCCGTCTGTAAATGTGGCGGTTTAATTACAGACAGATTTTTCCGTCTGTAAATTGGATTGACGCATTACAGATAAAAAAATCCGTCTGTAATGTGACTTTAGAGAGCAGTTCATTAATAACCGCTCTCCAAGAAAGAGTTTAGAGAGCAGTTAATGGAGAACCGCTCTCCAAGAAATCTAAGAGAGCGGTTCCGACAGGACCACTCTCTAATATGTACTTCTGAGAGCGGTTCATATGGAACCGCTCACTTACATGACTTTTGAGAGCGGTTCAAATGAAACCGCTCTCTAATATTGAAATTTCAGAGCGGTTCATAAGGAACCGCTCTCTAAAATAGAGTTATGAAAGCGGTTTAAAACTAACCGCTCTAAATACAGACGGATTTTTCCGTCTATAATTTGAAAATAGGAGAGAATATTTAAACGGGAAATTACAGACGGATTTTTCCGTCTGTAAATGTGGCGGTTTAATTACAGACGGATTTTTTTGTCTGTAAATTGGATTGACGCATTACAGACGGAAACATCCGTCTGTAATGTGGAAATAAAAAACGCACCGTTTCATTTGACCAGTTACAGACGGATTTTCCCGTCTCCGTTTGTAATGGCTGAAACCCATAAAACCGCGCCTCCTCTTTCCCTCCTCCATTATCACATCGGTTTCTCTCTCTAGCTTCCCCCCCTCTCTCTCTCTCTCTCTCAAAGAGCTCAGTGTTTTGGCCATTGCGAGTGATTGGAGCAACCATTTGAAAGTTTTTTTGCATCATTGTATTCCTGGTACGATACTCTAACTTTTAATCCGTTTAGTTTTTTAATTTTTTATGTTTTTTAGAGACTTAAAATTTCTAAGATAGAGTTGTAGGATTGGAGATTGTATAACTGGGGGGAAGGGCGTAGAGGTCCTTCTCCGAACCTGATTATTGTGTGCTGTGGGATTGTTTGTGTTTGTGGAGTTTGTAGAATATGCATGTTGTGGAGTTGCAAGGGGATGTGCTCTAGAACGGTTTAGGATTGTGATGTGTTTTTGTTTGATGTATCGAATAATTTATTGTTATATAATTTATTAGTTGATTTTAGGTGAAATTTTCATTGTTGTAAAAAAATGGTAAACAAATGTAAGGAAATTAACATGTATTAGGGGAGATTCTGCTAAAATTTATATTAAAATTTTCTGTAATGTATTTTAGAAGGTTAATACAATATTGTATATTTGTATTAGGTTTATATAGTTGTTGAGGAAGATGTTTCTCAGAAATCATCAGTGGATGTATGATAGGTTGCACCCAAGTCGAGGGGGAATAAAACCAGAATTCTTTGAGGGTGTAGAGGAATTTATACGCGTCTGTTGTAATTCGCAGCAATTCATCACCAATCAGGTCGTTAGGTGTCCATGTTCTAAGTGCAAGTGTAGAAAGTTCTTGGATATTGATTCAATTAGATATGATTTGTATAAGTTTGGATTTAAACATGATTATTGGATATGGACTGAGCATGGGGAAGAAGTTAATTTAGAAAATCCAGTAGGTAATTCAAATATATTACAATCAGGTAGTCATGTAGGTCATGTAAGTTGGGAAGAAAGTAATAGTCGTTATCAAGAAATGGTTTATGATGCTGTTGGTCCTCAATTTGGAATTTTTCATGATTTCGAAGCTGAAGAAGAACCTAATGGAGAGGCTGCAAAGTTTTATAATGTTTTAGAAGCAGCAAACAAGCCTTTATGGGATGGGTGTGTGCATTCAGAGTTATCTTTAGCAATAAGAATGTTAAGCATAAAGTCAGAAGGCAATCAAAGTCAGAGTTCATTTGATCAATGGGCTACATTAATTAGTGAGCTTAGTCCCGAACCTGATTCCATATCAAAGGACTTTTACCAAGCCAAAAAATTAGTTTCCAAACTTGGATTAAAAGAAGTCAAAATTGATTGTTGTTTGAAAGGCTGCATGCTGTATTACAAAGATGATGCTGTTTTGACCAATTGCAAATTCTGTGGAGAGCCTAGGTTTAAACCAAGAAGAGGTGGTAGAAGTGGTAAACATAAAGATATACCGCAAAGTAGAATGCATTATTTGCCTTTGATTCCTAGGCTAAAAAGGTTGTATGCGTCTATGAGTTCAGCTCCTTACATGACGTGGCATGCTGAAAATGAAAGGAGTGATGGGATAATGCTCATCCATCTCATGGTCAGGCTTGGCAACATTTTGATCAAGTGTATCCTGAGTTTGCATCCGATCCTAGAAATGTAAGGTTAGGGTTATGTGCTGATGGGTTCGCTCCAAACAATCAATTTAATAAACCATATTCTTGTTGGCCTATTGTGGTTACACCTTTTAATCTTCCTCCTGAAATGAGCATGAAAAATTCATATTTATTCTTGACTGTAATAATTCCTGGTCCAGAAAATCCAAAGGCAAAAATTGATGTATACCTTCAACCTTTGATTGATGAGTTGAAAGAGTTATGGTGTGAGGGTGTATTAACTTACGACATATCAAGGAAGCAAAATTTTATCATGAAGGCAGCACTGATGTGGACGATAAATGATTTTCCTGCTTATGGAATGTTGTCTGGATGGATGACTCAAGGGAAATTAGCATATCCAATTTGTATGGAGGATACAAAGGCATTTACTTTAAAACATGGAGGAAAAAATTCATGGTTTGATTGCCATAGGAGATTTTTAGATATGGAACATCCTTATAGGCGTCAAGCGTACAAATTTAAGAAAGCAACTGTTGAGAATGAGGACCACTCCCGCCCGTTTAAATGGTCATCAAGTATGGGATAGAGTTAAACACTTGCCAAAAATCACAGAAGTAGGAAAATCCATTAGGTTTCCTGGTTATGGGATGACACATAATTGGACCAAACAAAGTATATTCTGGGAGCTCCCATATTGGAAGGATAACTTAGTTCGTCATTGTTTAGATGTGATGCATGTGGAAAAAAATGTATTTGACAATATCATGAATACTGTAATGGACACCGATCGAACTAAAGATAATGTCAAGGCAAGGCAAGATTTAGAAGAATATTGTAGGCGTCATGAATTGAGGTTACAACAACTTGCAAATGGTCGATGGTCAAAGCCAAAGGCAAGTTACACTCTGACTTTACCACAAAGACAAGATGTGTGTAAGTGGGTGAAGGAGTTAAAAATGCCTGACAGTTACGCTTCAAACCTCGGTCGTTGTGTGAATGTTGAACAAGGAAGATTTTTTGGGATGAAAAGTCATGATTGCCACATATTCATGGAGTGTCTTCTACTTGCATTTAGGGAACTACCAGACCATGTTTGGAAGCCATTGACTGAGTTAAGTGAGTACTTTAGGGACCTGTGTTCACCTATTCTAAGGGTTG
The DNA here is from genome assembly GCA_024086825.1 of Abrus pulchellus subsp. cantoniensis. NCBI lineage: Eukaryota > Viridiplantae > Streptophyta > Magnoliopsida > Fabales > Fabaceae > Abrus > Abrus pulchellus. The sequence continues at coordinate 24,321,095 of CM044056.1, forward strand.
AAGATCTATTAGTTATGGAGAAAAATATTCCTGTCATTTTGTGCAAATTAGAGAGAATACTTCCCCCTGGTTTCTTTGACTCCATGGAGCACTTGCCTATACACTTAGCGTATGAAGCACGTGTATGTGGACCAGTACAATACAGGTGGATGTATCCGTTTGAACGAGAAATTGGAGGGTTCAAAAGGACTGTGAAAAATAGAGCTCAAGTGGAAGGATCCATATGCCAGGCATATATATCAAAGGAGACATCAAATTTTTACACATACTATTTTGAACCTCATGTTTAATCTAGGAGAACTAAAGTTGGTCGAAATGATGATGAGGGAGAAAGTAGTAATGAGCCAAGTCTATCTATATTCAACCAACCAGGTCGTGTATCTGGAAAATGCGAAGAACGATGGATCTTAGATGATGAATCAGAGGCCGCCCACTTGCACATCTTATTAAATTGTGATGAAGTTCAACCATTTAGAACGTAAGTGACTTATGATTGCTTTAATGATTTTTTCTGATCATGGTCATTCAAATCTAGTTAATGATGTTGCAATGTTTACAGATATTTTGAACAATTATATGGTCACGAATCCCTTAATCAATTTCCATCATGGTTCAAAAGTTATGTATGTCATGACATTTTCCTAACATGTTAGTTAATCGACTTTTTAATATTATTCTGTATTCAATCAATTGACATTGATTTATGGTATGTGTAGGTGCGTGATCCTAGTAATGGTATCAAAGATCATGACCTATATAACTTGTCCAGAGGTCCAAAAAATAAAGCATATTGTTGGCCAATTTACTTTGTTAATGGGTATAAATTTCAAACTATTGAATCATGTCAAGGGAGAAAAACAGATAATAGTGGAGTTAGTGTAAAAGGAAATTCAAGTGATGGTGACTGTGATTGGTATGAAAAACTTCATGAAATTGTTGAGCTTGAATATGCTGGTGAAACCATAAAAAGGATTGTCTTATTCAAGTGTGAATGGTTTGATCCAACACGCCCAACAGGTACACGTAAACATAACCATTACAATATAATTGAGATTAACCATACCAAAAGATATAGAGGCTTTGACCCCTTCATCATTGCACAAAATGCAAGACAAGTATATTTCTTATCTTACCCTGGAAAATGTAATAAATGTTGGAGGATTGTAATTAAAACTAAACCAAGGGGTCGAATTGAAAGTGATGAAGTAGATGATGAAGATGCATATCAAATTGATGACTCAATTCCTTCACGTGTAGTAATAGACACTGTTGTCCCTCCAATTTTATCTTCTCATTTGAATGAGATTGAAATAATTGACCCTCCTACCCAAGTTATGAGATATAATGAAATGGATGACAACATAGAAGACGAGGATGAAGGAATTATGGATGAACTTTCATCGAATGATGATGAAGGTAGTCTTGAACTATCAGAGTAAATGAGGTAAAGTAAGTAGATTTGTCAATTTACTATGTTGCCATGATTATTTAATTTGAGTTATCACCAATATTATTCATATTTTAAACAAATTATAGTATTTGTCTCTAAATATATATATGGTTTGATTCAGATATGGCAGGTAAAGGTAAAGGTAAGAAGGGTAATACTCAGCAAACTGATCGTGGCAACACTTCTTCACCTACTGCTCCGACTTCCACGTCGACACCAGCAATAGTGCAGACCTCCCAGGTTAGGGGACAGGAGCAATTTATCATGGTGCCCAATCCTGGGTATATTGCTCCTCCCCCTCCAGTACAACGAGTTTCACACTCTGCACCCCCTACTACACAGGCCACACAGTCACCTGCTATACAGGGCACAGGAGATGGATCCACTGCTGTCCCATCTTTAAGCGGGCAGCAGTCATCACAGACCCAGACATCAGTGAGATCGTTAGAAACTTTGAGATAGGATGGGTCCACTTGCTAAGTAATTCAATCAAATATGCCTAACATTGCATATTTTATGTGAATGTTAGTAGTTATAATCCACTTTATATTGTGTTATTAGTTGGATACCACCACAGAAAGGTCTCCATCAGGTCACAGATACGATTAAGAAGATGTTTGATGCGCCTTACAAAAATTTTGCAAAGGTGCCAAATGATACAAAGATAGAATGGTTCAAAGATTGGAAGGTAATAATAGTGTATTAATTTGAACTAAGTGTAATTACATATGACTGTTTGTACCTCTTCTAATGAAATTGTGTTTCTGTAGAGCAACTTTTCCATTCCCCCCCAGGACGAAAAGATGATTTTCAAGGCCTGGAAGAGTCGCAATGCAAAGCGACTAAGACAGATGTACACTAAGGCTCGCCAGGACCCTTCTACTGCTGATTGGATAGCACCCAACTTTCTTCATGCCTTGCAGGAGTATTGGGGTACAGATGGGTTTCAAAATCTCTCTGTAAAGAACAAGACAAATAGGGCATCTAATAAAGGGGGGTCACTGCATACTGGTGGGTCTACGACTTTGGTTGGCACTAAGGCGAACTTGGTATGTGATTTTAAAATTTAGTTGACTCTATCTATAATTTCATATTTGAGATTGTGATTTATTTCTAATTGCAGGAGAAGTCGTTGAAGAGGCCACCTACTACTGGAGAGTTGTTTAAGGAGACACACACTCGCAGGTAGGACAAAAACCTGTGGATTGATACACGATCTCAGGCCACATATGTAAGTCATTGTTATTGATAATATATGTTATTATTAGCGACTTATAAAATAGTTCTCCAAACTAATATCTAATTATCTGAACTGAACTGTAGGATGACTATATTCAAAGGCTTGAGGAAGCATCTTCTCGAGAATCCGAGTCGGTAGATGAGGATGCTATGTGGTCACGGACGGTGGGTGGCCTTTATAAAGGTCGCATTTATGGCATGGGGGCCGCTTTGCAGACTCCATGTCCCCCGCATGCATCCTTTGGAGATGCCCCTTCTCTTGCACCTGAGGATGTGGAGGACATGGTCCGCACCATGCCCTTAATGAAGAACTCCAGAAGCAGAATGAGGAGATGTGGAAGAGTAAAGAAAGTGCATGGAAGAAGAAGTGGGCAAAGAAAATGGAGAAGAAGATAAAGAAGAAGGTGGCGTCGAGAATGCAAAGGGAGGTCCAGTAGCAGATGACGCAACAGCATATGCAAATGCAGCAGATGCATGCTTATTTTGAGCTCATGAGAGCAAGCAGCTCCACACCTCTTCCTCCTCCTCCACCAGCTCCAGCACCACCGGTTTTCACCTCCATGCATCATTCCTCTACTGACTCCTCTTCTACTGATGATGATGCTCCTTCGGATTATGACTTCACAGATTATAATTGATGAAGACTTGTATTTTATATTTAAATGTATTTATTTAGATGCTTTTTTGTCTTTCTTTGTAATAACATTTAAATTTTATAAATCATTTTGGAATGTTTAGATGCCGAATCTATAGTTTCTATTTTATTTATAAATTGTAATAATCAAGAACAGCAGGAAATAACTTTTTATATAAATAAAAAAATATCAATAATAGTAAAATATATCACTGACGGATTATCCGTCTGTAACTCACAGACGGATTTTCAAATCCGTCTGTAATAAAAAAAACCGTCTGTAATACTCTAAAAATCTGTCTGTAAATCCGTCTGTATAAACAGACTTTTTAGTAGTGATATTTAATATAAAAATTGTTAACAATGTATTAAAATTAAACTCTTTATTTTATAATAAAATCAAGCAATCAAATGCTCATAGAATGGATCCACTTTTCTTGATAATAAGTCTTAGTTGGCTTATTTTGTTTAATAATTTTTCACAGACGCTTAATTTTAATAATCTAATCATTGATTTAAAATATTTTAATAGACTAAATTTATAAAACTTAAAAATTAATTTCAATTAAAATAATTATATGTTCTATTTTTTTAAATTTTCTTCCAAAATTATATCATTAAGATTTTCATTCTCAAATAAGTATATATTTGATAATTAATATAAATATTACACCTATTATATATTTTAATCGATTAGAAGTTAAAACTTTTTAACCATACATTAAAATTAATCTCTTATTTTATAATAAAATCAATTTACCAAAAATCCTGTAACATCCTAATATTAAAATCTGTACAAATGATATTTTAGCTATAATAATTTGGAATACAATATGAACTTTACTTATAATGGAATTTATTATGACAAATAAAAGAAATTTTTTTTGAAATAAAGTTATGCATACAACGTTTATGTAATCTATAATATTAATATGCGAAAAAAATTTTAATTCTTCTTCGAATAAACATATTCACTAATCCATTTTCAAATTAAATCATAAATATTTAAAAAAAATAAAGATTAATTTATAAATAAAATGAGTAGCATAAAATACAATGACGTTGCAATTTCCTTGAAAACGAATTCTTTCATTTATATTTTTGCTAAAATATTAAAAAGACATTTTTCACAATTCAAAAATTTCATATAAAAGTAATAAAATTAATGAAATTAATTGATGAATATCACAAATATAATTTAAATTATTATTTACAACAGATCTTATGAAACCTACTGAGATTTAAGTTCAGCATACCTTATTTATATATTAGAAATTTAACTATAACTAAGATTTACTTGAAATTTTCATAACTCTAATATAAGTTAAGCCTACAGAGCAGATTCTTCTTTGCTGCATTACTCAGAATATGATCCTAGAGCATACATTCCTTCAATTTAAACTCTTGAAAATGATTGTAAGGATGGACAATCCTGTTTTCAATAATTCTTTAAAAAAATATCATTTAAATTTAAACAAGAAATATAGATTCTTTTACTAACATATTAAATAATATTTTCCAATAGAAAATTAATAAAATCTTAACAACAATAATCATGTTACTTATACTTTAAATCAGACAAAGTATCAATCCAAGCATTTTACTAACATATAGTCCACAATCAACAAATGATTATATCATATCATCATTACATCCAATATCTATAATTTCCACAACACTTCATTTATTTTATACCGAGCAACATGTTATAATAAGTGCATTATAACTATATTAATTAATGCATTATAATACATGCATTATAATTACACCCGTCGATGTATTACAATACCTGTATCATAATTACATTGATTAATTTGTTATGATTCACCTATTATAAACACACATCTCATATATTCACATTCATTGCCTTTGGGATCCTTGAAGGTCTTACATACGTATAGATAGCTGCTGGTTAGCTGCAACAACACGGATACAACGTGTATTCCCCTAACTTTTTTTAGCAAAGGTATAGTTCGGAGTCTCGTCAGAATATGAGTGTGTGGCCTGTGAATGTTTTTCTTTTCAGCAAATTATTGTGCACTCTCTTACAATTAGCATTCACCACCCTCATTTATTTAAGATTTCCTGAATCTTCTCCGAACTCTATACCTCCAGTGTATCTTTGTACTATCTATATAGGTCTCAGCATTTCTAATGACACTTACTTCCTCAACATTTCATATACATTCCATTTCTCAACATTTTTCATTACAAATCACTTTATCATCATTTCAGCATTTAACATTCCATACAATTCATCATTTCTCTTTCCACTTGATGATATTAACAACTTAATTTCAATATGCACAGTTATTCATATAGCTATTTATTCATGAATTTTGAGTAAATACACATTATTATACAAAACAAACAATTACATTCCATAAGAACACAAATACATATTTATCACACTACAAAATTTTAATATTAATAATTCATCAATTTATCTCACATTAGTAAAGTGTGTTAAAGGTCGGTCACCCTCAGACTCAGACTAGTTACGCATATTAATACATATTAGGCTAAATCACAGGAAAATACCAAAGGTTATGTTTTCTCGATCTTTTCATGAAATCCTCTATCCTGGGGTTTAATCACTTTTTATCCTCTCTTATTCAAAATTATAGCCTAACAATATTTATACGTGTATAATAACATTAAAGTCACAAACTTTCTTAAAATCCTGTTTTACTTCTAATTTTTGTTATAAAACCTTCACTAGGTATGCTCACAATAGATCATCATATTCTCTTGTTCCCAAAAATCCCTATTAATGGAAGTCTTGGTATTCAACATAAAAGTAGTAAAGTCTTGAAGCCGAAACAGAGAAAGAGTTAGAGTTCGGGATCTACTTCCCTTACCTACAACTGAGATTCTACTATCAAAATCCTTTTAGAGATCCTGAGAAAAGGTACAACACATTCAAAATGGAAAGTTTCGTCCAAATGTAGAGGTATTCCTTAATATTACAAGGTAAACACTTATTGAGAAAGAGAAAATTGAAGAAAAGAGATAAAACTAGAGATCTGAGTTCTGAGAAACTTACTTTGTTCTGAATAGAGTAGACATTTGAGCTCGAATCTAGAAAAGATACAAAGTTCGGTAGATTTCTTCCTTGAGAGAGGAATGAGAGAACAGAGAAAACAAAGAGAGAAAGTTCTTTAGTGAGAAATGAATGTTTGGGCTGGCTTGAGCGACCAAATTCTCACTTAGGCGAGATCCACCCTCACCTGGACGAGCCTTACTTGCATGAGCAAGATAACTAGATAGTGAAATTACTCATTTTTCTGATATTCTTGCTTGAGCGAGGACACTCTCGCTTAAGCGAGATACAATCTCGCCTAAGCAAGCTCAATCTCGCCCGAGTGAGATTGAGTCCATATAGCACCCTATCTTTCCTACGACTCCTCGCCTGAGCGAGCTCTATCTTGCTTGGGCGAGATGCTCTCAGCCTGAGCAAGATCCCCTTCTGAGACGTTCCTATTCTCAATAGTTTAATCTCCATTATCTGATACTTCTTAGGAAAATACCCAAGTTTTTTTTTTTTCCTTTATAATGTATATAAGAGTCAATTATGTCTAAAACATCAACTAACTATTTTACACAAAAGCACTAATATCTTACAATGGCATAATATTATAGTTTCTTCTAGCCATTCAATTAATTACACCATAAAAGAAATGAAGATCTACATAGTGACCCTTAAACACAGGTCATTACACATATAAGCTACTCGCTAGACATCTCGTCCCCTACTCCTTTAGCCCACCTGGAATGAAGTTATTTTGCATCCATATCATTGTTAAAGACACAAAACAAAGAAGAGAGGTAAGTACAAACATTCATAAACAATAATACAAGGCAATACATATGCTTAAATGAACAAAATATCATTCAAACATCAATGATATCAAGCATCAACAATATTTATACTTAAATGAACAGAACAACATTCAAGCATCAAGCAACAATCATTTAATGTCTTTTGTTAGTGAATTCTCCATGGAGTAATTAATTAATTATCCAACATTTTATTTTCAAGTTGAGATTGGGAGTTCCATGTCTGCAATTCGGCTAATGTTATAGGTACATCTTCTCCTTTTACTGGGGATAAAACATAAGTGCACAATTCTCATTTTATGATCACTACCAACAGTCCATACTTAAACCAATCTTGGTATGCTCTAATGTCTATCAGGATAAGTTAGCAAAGTTTCCACTGTCTACGACATAAGTTAGCTAGACTTGGTCCTTTGTAAGTCTTGGGCACTCTCCTATCCCCTATGGTAACACCAACACTATTTGTTCCTCTCCTGTACCATGGCGTATTCAACCTCTTTCACAATCATAAACACAAATAATATCATAGCCATTAATTGTCCAATATGTATATTATAACATCTCTATTTCAAGAGACCAACAATCAATTACATGGACATGACTAACAATAAAAAATTTTCAGATTTCATGAACTAACTTGTAAAATTCATAACTAATTTGATACAAGTCCAAATATCATGAAATCACCAAGGTTTTCTTCCATTAAATGTATACTGTAATATAAAATTACAGTAAAAATACAAAAGCTTCTAAATAATTAAGCAAGTCTCAGTTTACCTCTGCTATTCTCAGATCATTTCACTAAACAGCCAACATATTGTAAAATTCATAATAAATTCAATTCTCATCAAAAACACATGAGACTAGTGAGATTATTCTTCTTAACATGTCTATTTTCATGTAAAAATACTTCCAACATCCAAATATTCTCATACATTAATTCATGCTTTAATTTCTCAGTACATGTCACAGAATAGCACAATTTAACAACAACATATTGGAAAAATCATAAGTTATTCAATTCACCACCAAAATTCATGTAACCAATTATTTCAATTTGGTTATAAAGTTTCAAATAAAAATATAATTAAAAATTTATAACTTCCAGATTCTAGGATAAGTCTTAAACATTCTTTGTTAGTCTCAGTAACATACTTCTCAAAAGCAGTTAAATAGAAAAGTCATAACTATTTTATTTTAAGTCCAAAATTCATCAAAACAGTGGGAATACTTCCCTTATAGTCTCTGTTTTCATAAAATAATGTCACATATACATTTTAAAACGAAAATAGGTATCTCATTAGCATGCACAAAATGTTACTCTCATAAAACAACATATTGAGAAAATCATAAGTATTTAATTTTAACTTCAATTTCTGTAAACTTAGTGAGAATAGTTTCCTTATGAAGTCTAATTTTGTAAAAAAAAATATAAATAAAATAATATTATGCATGGAATTTAAGATGAAGAGAATTTATAGTGAGTTGTTCTCAGGAAATCATTCACACACATCATAATATTCAAAAATTCATATCTATTTTATTTCAAATCCAAATCAAAAGAAACTAGTGAGAAAAGTTCCATTAATAAGTTTATTTATATAAAAAAATAGAGATGAAATAATGCCACACAAAGATATTAAAATGAAATTGAATCAAGGCACACTGCTCCCAGAATACTATTTTCATGTAGCAGAAACTTTGAAAAATCATAAATAATTCAATTTAAATCCAAATAAAGTAAAATTAGTGGTAAAAGTTTCAAAATTTAACTATATACATGAATAAAATTCTAACAACAATTTTAGCCAAAGATTTTCTCATATGTTACATTATTTACAGTTTAGTCCTTTTACTTTATATTAATTGCAAAAATGTCCATTTCTCAATTTTTTTGGCAATTCTTAGATAGTCCAAAACATTTCTAATGAGCTTATGGGTCTTAAATCATTTCTCCACAAGTTCTAAAATATTCTCATGGTTCTACCACATATGTGGTCAAGTGTCTTGCACTTTTAAGGTATATTTTGGTCCAAAATCGTAGTCCATCATCATGTCAAGGTTCAATCTTTCAAATTTATTCTTAGATCTTTATTTTCATTATATTTCTCATATAGTCCAGAGGTTCCAAATATGTTCAAGGTTCCATAGGTTCTCCTCATAGTCATTTTCTAACTTTAGTCCATTTCTTATTAAAGTTTCATATGAAATCTTCAATAATGTCCCAAAAATACTTTTTAACTCCAATATAATCCAAACCAAAGAGAAAATCATATATCTTACTTGATTATCCTCAAATCAAATTGCACAGCATAGATCAAAAAGAAAATTTTCAGAATACACACTTAGAAACAAATTTTACAGAAAACCCATATTTATTCAATGACAGAAAATATGCAATTTCCTAGAAAATTCTCAAACTCCATCTACTTATTTACAAAGCATAAATCCACATGAATATATCATGGATTCATGAAAATAACACATATCAAATAAATTCATTAACAAAATTCCATTAAAATATTGTTTTACAGTTAATTTTGATTTTTCTGCAAAACTTTCTGTTTTTGCTATTTTAATAGTTTTCTTGTGTATTCTTTTTTCAATCAATTTTTCTTTCATATGTATACTAAAGTCACGAAATTTTCATCATATAAAAAGGGTTAAAGACTCCCCTTTGACTCAAAAATTCATTTAACAAAGTATTCCCTTAATTTATGAAATAGTACTCCCCCTTTACTTAATTTTTGGTTGATCTTGACTTGGTCTTTGGGAAGTCCTCTTTCTCTCCTTCTCTTAATCTTTTCCTCCTCTTGAAAGTGATCTTCCACTTCCTTGGGTCTCCTCTTACACGTGATCAAGGCTTCCATCTAGAAAGTTGATTGCTTTGTGAATTTTGTGGGGTTTATTGTCTACTTTAGGACTTTTATGGTAAGTTGGTGGATGATTCAACCTGGTGGAGTTCAAGAGATAGGTGTGGGACTGATTATAGAAGTGTTTGAAGGTTGCTAAGTTTGTAAACTCTCTCTCCCTTGCATGGTTGCTACATTCTTATGTGAAATGGCATTTTACTATGAATAGGTTTCTAAAATTTTGTCTTGGCTGAATTGTTGTGGGTGGCTTATGACTAAATAGAAGAGTCTTAGACAAGCATTTTTGATACACATGGTGGCTTCGTTATAGCTTCCCATCCACATTCAAATTGCTCCCAAAGTTTCAAAGCATGGTTTGCAATTTTTCAAGTCATGATGTCATGTTTTATGACTTTGTACTTGTCCAATTTGATTCTAATTCTTTGGTTTGCTAAGTCTAGTTTATTTCCTCTTAATTCCTCTAATTATTAGTTTCTTTGGAAAGAGTTTGGTCATGATTTAAATTAGGAAATTTGGCAAGGGATAATGTATTGACTTGAGTCAATATTCCTTCATCATTTCTTGAAAGTTTATGTAACGCCCCGAATTTTGGTAATATTAATTATTATTATTATTCTTATATATATATATATATATATATATATATATATATATTCATATGTGTGTTGATTTATTTGAAAATAATGTTTTATGTGTATTAAGTACATGGATGTGTGTATATATGTGTATGCATGACTAGATAGGGCTGAAATGGGCTAAGTGCCTAAGTGCAGGGCGTGATACTGAGCGTTCTTGCTGCAGCGAGAAGATTCTCGTTGTAGCGAGAGGGCCCTGGGAGGCAGGACTAAAACTGTCACTTTCTCGCTGTAGCAAGAGAGCAACAGTTTGGGGTGTATTTCTGGGTGCAGTCTCGCTGTAGCGAGATTCTGCAGAAACCAGAGTGCAGTGTACGTATGCATGGATTTGTGTTTTTGTTGAGTGACCCGTGACTGCTCACGTGGTATCCATGAGGTGGAGGTAACCGGCGACCATTCATGGTGTAAATCTGTGATTATAGTGCTATAATGAGTGTGGCTAGTGTGCATGAATTTGTGTTTTTGTACTTATGGATGTGAAATGTTGCTTGTGATTGTGTTGTTTAAGGCATTGGAAATGTGCTGGAGGTGAGACTATGTTTGATTGTGTTTTGGTAGCGTAGAGTACTCACTCTTATATTCATTTTTCAGGTAATCAAAACAATCAGGACCGAACTCAGTGAAGGGGGTAGATGGAACTGCTATAAGACATAGAATTTATTTTGAAAATATTGTAATTGAACTAGTCCTGTGGTAGTTATTTGATATTAAATTGTAACCTTTCACTTATTTCAAAATCTTTTATGAAAAATTTGGTTATCCGATTTGTGAAATTATTATTTAATTGGAATTAATTTTAAGGTGTTACAGTTTAGATAACTCAAGCCCTTCTCTTATTGGCTACTTCAGTCCAGCTTCTTCCTCACTTCAATTACTGATCAATTTGCTTCTCTTTTAAACCAAGAAAACATGCAAATTGAATTGGGTTGGGTAGGTTACAAATTTTGCAAGTTTTTGGCACAAAATAGGCCATTTTCCACATCATATGTGGGCTGTTTTTGATAAATTTGGTTTGAATTTTGTACTTGTCTTTTTGGCTTGATTCTTGAACTTTTATAATCCTATTTGGTCCAATAACTTACCATAAAAATTTCAGAATTTATCTCATTTATTTGATTGTCCAAAAGGGACATCCATTTTAAGTGTTTTTAGGGGTAGCTTGGTCATTTTGGTCAAATTTTACAATTTTGTTTAATTTCCATTTTTGGATATTTATAACCCTCTTATAAATCATATAAAACTATTATAGATAGTATAAAATTGTTATAAAAAAATTTATATTACTTGATTCTTTACCAATCGAACTCATTTCGGTAAATTTTGTTAAAGAAAATTTTATTTCTAAAGTTGCTATGTTCTACTTATATATTATTTCATAAGATTGATATAATTCAATAATAATTTATAGAGTGAAGGAAATTTTGGGTGTTACACCTTCTTATCTGGGCGAGAGGACAGTTGGTTCAACCTTACCCATTTTCACTTGAGCAAGACTTATTTCGCTTGAGCGAGATTACTCTAGAACGTCCAATCCTAAAATACCTGCCTCACTTGAGCGAGGCATCTTACACCAGAATCTTTCTAGAAATTCTCTATACTCTCTTCTAAGTACACTCTAACAATGCTTAATATTAAACAAAATATAATTTACTGAGAAATGAAAAGAAGGTATTACAAATCCTCCATAGAATGGATCTACTTATCTTGAAAGTAAGTTTTGGTTAGCTTTTTTTGTTTAATAACTTTTTATAAACACTTAATTTCAATAATCTAAGCATTAGTTTAAGAGTTTTTAATAATTTTTATAAAATTTAGAAATTAATTTCACTTGAATAATTATATGTTTTATTGTTTAAATTTCTTCCAAAATTATATAATTAAGATTTGTATTCTAAAATAAGTATGTATTTATTTGATTTTTTGGTATTATATTAATTATATGGTAAAAATAATTACATTCATTGCATCAGACATGTAGCATTTGTATTAATTGAGATTCAATATATAATGAATTTAATATGGATACATTAACAGTACAAATATTTTTATATTTTTATTTAATCATAAATTAACATATCTGCAAGAATATTGATTTTTGTAATAATTAATATAAAAATAATATCTACTAATTGATTAATAATATAAAAAAAATCATCTTAACGATGTACCAAAATTATACAAAAATAATATATTAATATAAATTTTGTTGTATTATAACTGCAACGACTGTTTGAGTTAATTGTTTTTGCATCATAAGTAATTTATATTGTTTATTATTTATAATAATAATAATAATTCACATACTCAACAAAAACATTAAACAAGTAATAAAACTTTATTATTTAAGTACAATCATCAAATAATTAAGTGAATGGATAAGTATTTAGAAATAATCAATATAATGATCCAATTTTCGAAGAATTTTCAAACATGAAAAATTAAAATGTTTAATTTCTTAATTAATTAATTTAATAAAAATTCCTTTAAAATAATATATATATATATATATATTATTTAATAATAATATTTTCAAAATTTAAATTTACTTATTAAATTTATTAATTAGTTTATTGCGTGCATCTAGTAATGTTAATTTAACAATATAGAAATTAAATCAAGTTTTTTTAAATTCAAATTGAAAAGTATTCATAGTATTGAAGGAAAAATTTAACTGCATTAAATACATTCGTTGATGAAATTTCTTGTGGCCATTAATCCAAATTGTTGTATATAATAATGTTCATGGAGAGTAGTGCCATCATATCAGTTGAAACATAGTTCATAGTTTGCTCCACCATAAGCAAATGGAGACAACATGGGCCACATCTGCAAGCATAGTTTTCACATTTGCATTTGCTCTAGCATGGGCATGTAAGGTGCTAAACTGGTTATGGCTAAGGCCTAAGAGGCTAGAAAGACTCCTAAGAGAACAAGGCCTCAAAGGCAATCCATATAGGCTTTTGGATGGGGATTTAAAGGATACCCTGAAGATGGAAAAGGAAGTTAGATCTAAACCCATGAATCTCAATGATGATTTGGTGTTTTCTGTGTTTCCCTATCTCCATTACAGTGTCAATAAACATGGTATGCCTTTGCTAACCATTCTTCTTATTTTCAATTGTCATCTATTTGCCTCTTTGGATCTTATTTTCTTATTGCATATTTTGTATTTTTCCTTATACACTCTTTTTTTAACTTTGTCAATTTCTAACCTTTGTTCTATATTTTTGGTGCACATGTTCCTGGACTTTACTCATGCCATTTTCTAGTTTCCAGACAGTGGTTTTATTTTGAATTCCCCTATTCAGTGTATTGTTATGTTTATTTAGTTTCTGCCGATTTGAATATATATGCCCAGAAATTTTACAAAATCAATGGGGAGCCTTATATATTGTGTGTAATTATAACCCATGAAAAATTTTATGTGAAATCATTTCCTTGAAAAATATTATCTCTGTTTCTAACTTTTAGTCGAGGGAAAAGAAGAAATTTGTTCTTATTTATCTGTAAAAGTTTAAAACAATGACCCAATTTGGGTAAAGTTCCAGAAAAATCTTAAAACGAGAAAAAAATTAATATAAGAAATAAAAAATTATGTTAAAAGTTAAAAATAGCTTATTTCTTTAAAATTAAAAAAAATTAAATAAGAGATTTTTTAAAAAATTAGAAAATTATAAGTATCTTTTAACTTGTAAGATAAATTTTATTTATTTTTTATACTAATTTTTTTTATAAAAATTTCTCTAAAAATTCACTTAAACTGCGTTAATATTAATTATGATTCTTTCACCGAAACACTTGTCTCCGGATAAAATATTATGTCCAATTTTATTTATAAAAAACAACTAGTAATATCTCTTAATCCTAATTATAAGATATAAAGACCTATTTCTAAATGTATTAATTGTTATTCACTTATTTATAATAAGATTTGTGTTAACTCAACTTTCCACCAATATCTTTATTTTATATATAAATTTATAACATATAACTATTTTTTATTAGTCTTGTGAATTATGTATTTATTTTTTATAAATAAAATTAGGAGTAATATTAATTTTTTTTAATGTGTGGCCAAGGACATATGTTTAAAATCAAAAAATATTTTTTATTAATAATAAAAATATTTATTATCTCAAATTCGTAAATAGCATTCAATATATACTCTTTAAGGTTATTTAAAACATTTAGTAGAACATATTTGATGCTTCTTAACATGTGTCCACTATACACACTAAAAAACTCGATAAACTATTTGTACTATTAGATAGTTCAAGAATAACAAACCCAGTAATAAAAGATAAATTAGGATGCTTAAAAAATAAATTTAACAAAATAATTATATTTCTTAGTTTGTATATATATTTTCTCTCTATATAGATAAATAAACACAGAGGTAGTACTATCTATATATTTTGATTCTTTTGCTGAAGTTTTAAATTGGAGAAATCCTTAAATGAAGGTATAAACTATTCAAGGCTGGACCTAAAGGTTCTTGTTGTTTGTGAATAATGTAAAATTCAAATTGATTATCTTGTTCTATTCAAATCCCAATTTTTATTTTGTTTTATCATCAATTTAAGTCTGTTTATGAAGTTGCTGATGGCATGTAGGCAAAAGTTCTTTTATTTGGTTTGGACCAACACCTAGGGTGACCCTTGCAGATCCTGACCTAATCAAAGATGTACTTAACAAGATTTATGACTTCCCGAAGCCTGATTTGAATCCAGTTGTTAAATTACTAGTTACTGGTCTTGTCCACTATGAGGGAGAAAAGTGGACCAAGCACAGAAGGATAATCAACCATGCATTCACTTTAGAAAAATTAAAGGTTAGTTGGTGATTACTACATATAGATCTTATAAATAAACATTAGAAATTTTAACACCCTTTTTTTATCACACCACAGAATATGTTACCATTATTCTCCCAAAGTTGTAATGATTTGATAAGCAAATGGGAGAGCATGTTGTCTTTAAATGGATCATGTGAAATAGATGTGTGGCCTTTCCTTCAAAACATGACTAGTGATGTGATTTCTCGAACTGCATTTGGAAGTAGTTATGAAGAAGGACAGAGAATATTTCAACTTCAAAAAGAGCAAGTTGAACTTTCAGCAGAAGCTATGAAGAAAGTTTACATCCCTGGGTGGAGGTAAGTGTAATATGTAAATCTAGCCACATGATAGATCTGCAAGATCAAACTTAAGTTTGATGTAAAACTTTACCATATATTTCATTTTGGAAGAAACAAGTAGCAAATTATTTTTTAATAAAAATCAATACTACTTAATCATGGTAAAAGTGATCTACGATCCCAAAAGAACATAAGCGGTAATGTTAGAGTTTGAATCTAGAGTTAGGCCCACTTTGCGTGAACTTATAGAAAATTCCTCATAATAGAAAATTAGTATAAAATATAAATAAAATTTCTCACATAAGTTAGAAACAATTTATCTTTTTGAAATTTAAAGAAGTTAAATAAAAAACTTCCTAAAAAACTAGAGAAACATAAATTGATTTTAACTTATGTAAGGAGTTTGATTCAATTTACTACATAGATTTTTACTCCTACAAGTATTTATTGAGAAGTTTATCCAAATTGGACTTTATTATCATTCAAAGGAAAGCTTTAATAATCCCCACCTTGGCTCAAGGATTCTTTTTCTTTCTTTCTTTTTGGTTTAAGACACCAATATTTATACACCAATTAGACATTTGGGTTCCCTCAAGTAGAATCATTATGGGTGTCAAAACTCTTCCTCTTAATTTTTACCGTATTTCTGGAAATTTAGGGACTTGATTAAGCTAGAGGAATCATCTACCAATTGATCACATAGTTAGCCATGCCTAGAAATAGACAATTAAAGACCCAAAAAGGAATAAACTTATTTTATACAACAACCAGTTTACTATATATTGTGATGGAAATATGTGATATCTATGATCAATTGCAACTTGAACAGGACAAGAATGTCATTCCTAATTAAACTATTAGCCAGCAACATCAAGCAATAGCATTAGGAGTCTGTGTTATTTTCAGTTCCTATACATTTACTAGTTATTGTGAGGAAAAGATGATATGTACCCTCTCAATTACAAATTGAAAGAGAAAAGTATAGCTATTGGAAAATCATATTATGTTTCCCATTGACACAATAACCACTGGAAGGATAGTTAATATGGGAAAGAGAATTCCCTTAGAATCATGACAAGTACCGGACTGATTATCCTTACTTTTGTAGGTTTCTACCTACTGCTATAAATAGGAGGATGAAGGAAATTGATAGAGATATAAGAGCTTCACTCAAGTTTATTATTAACAAGAAAGAGGAAGCACTAAAGGCAGAGGGAGCTACTAAGAATGACTTACTAAGTGTGCTTTTAGAGTCAAATCACAAGGAAATTCAAGAACATGAAAACAATAAGAATGTTGGAATGAATCTTCATGATGTAATCGAGGAATGCAAGCTATTCTATTTTGCAGGACAAGAGACCACTTCAGTTTTGCTTGTTTGGACAATGGTGTTATTAAGTAGGTACTCTGATTGGCAAGCACGTGCGAGGGAAGAAGTATTTCAAGTCTTTGGCAACAAAAAGGCAGATTTTGATGGGCTATGCCAACTTAAGATTGTAAGTATTGTATTATGAAGAGTGTTAAGAACACACTTTCTGTTATTAGTTGAAATTTATTGAAAACCACAACTGTATAACTGAAAATCATTAAACTACAAGTTGTAATTTCTAATAAATTTTAGTCAATAATAAAGGGTGTGTTATATAGTGTATTACTAGAATTTTTTTATTGTATCATTATCTTATATTCAAAAGTACACCTTTCATACTTATTATGATTAATATTGTTACAGGTCACCATGATTTTGTATGAGGTTCTTAGGTTATACCCACCAGTAGAAGGGCTTGCTCGAATTGTTCCAAAAGATATGAACCTTGGAAGCATTACATTACCTGCTGGAGTGCATCTTTACTTACCAATAATCTTAGTTCACCATGATCGTGAACTTTGGGGTGATGATGCTAAGGTGTTTAATCCCGAGAGATTTTCTGAAGGGATTTTGAAAGCAACAAATGGCAAAGCTTCATTTTTCCCATTTGGATGGGGTCCTAGAATTTGCATTGGACAAAACTTTGCCTTGGTGGAAGCAAAGTTGGCTTTAGCAATGATTTTACAACATTTTTCATTTGAACTTTCTCCAGCCTATACTCATGCTCCAGCTCAAGTAATTACCCTTCAGCCACAACATGGGGCTCATATCATTCTGCATAAAGTGAAAATGTAGAAAATAATAATAAGTTTTTATTGTATCACTTTTATTGCATAATGATGTTGAAAGTGTTAGATTATTATTATTATTATGGATTGAAATAATCAATTATTTATAATTTTTAATATCAATTATTATTATTATTATTTATTATATTTTTTTATTTATTGATCAATTGATGGATAATATTACTTTAGGTTATTCTTTTAATAAACCATGATGAGTTGGGTTATTAAATAAGTCCATTGAGAGGTTCCTGATCTCATCTGGGAAGTCAGTTATATGTTATCCCATCAGGCACTAACCCATACGCACGATCACTTTTCATAACTTCTAATAACTTTTTAATCAAAGAGCAGAACACTCTCATCTCTTGCGGTTATCCTCTCATCTTTTCATATACCAGAGACACATGAAATTCGAGATGGATGAAGGATTAGTTCCGGGTATGTAATCCTAAATCAAAAACCAATTTAATGCATGCTATAATTTGTATCTTGAATTATTTATTGTTTAAAATTTTCATGATATTTGGGCATGATAATTATTGTCATTTTGTGTGATTCTGGTCCACCTATCGTGGATTACAATTATACAGAATATATTTAAAATATATAATTTATCTCATTATAAATTTAATGGTGCATTATTAATAATTATATCATATCAATATATTACTATTGATGTGATTGACATGTAAATACAATGCATTTCTATTTTGCTTGTTTCAATTATTTTCTAATATCATATCGATATTAGTTTTCTAGTGTCATAAGCTTGTATGTTATATTGTTATAAAATTTTTTATTTATTATAGTTCGGGACCCTTAGGCAGAACTATAACAATTAAGATATTTTATTATTAAGGCATATTTTGATTGTGAATTAAGGATTATTTAACTCTCTTTTGCATGACTAATCATGCATATTAAATGATTTCTTATCTTGTTTGATTCCAGCCTCTTTGCCTATGCAATTGACTTCGGTCAAAATACTGAATGGGACAAACTATGAGGATTGGAAAGAGTCCTTGAATCTCTACCTTGCTATAACCAACATGGACTTAGCCCTAAGAGAAAATGAGCCTCCAGCTGTCATACCCCAAAATTTTCTTACTTCTAAGTTAATTACTAATTGTATCAATATAAATAAATTAGAATTAGATCAAATATATACTTAGGAATTAAAACACACTTAGTCAAATTTATCCGAAAAACAGACGAATTAAGGAAAAATCGGGTAACGGATTATAATGTAATCCAATTTTTATAATAATAATTACCTAAAAAATTTTGTTTTTATAAATTTATACCATCTTAATTATGTATTACAAAATTTATAATCAATTGTGGAGAAAAAAATAGAAAATTAAAAATAAGTTCAACATTGGCCAAGAAGACCAAAATACCCCTAGATTAGGCCTAGAATAGAGACCCAAGTTGAATAAGGAAATGATAATAAAGAATTCTGAAATTTTTATGCCAAATTATTGGGCCAAATGAGGTTGTATTCGTTCAAGAACCAAATCCAAACCTCAAATAGAAAATTCAAACCAATTTTTGCAAATTCAATACTTAAAGTGGTGTGAAAAGGGCTAGGTAAATGGACCAAAACTTCCAATTTTGTAATCTTATCTTACCCAACCCAATTGGCACGGTTTTGGCATGAAAAATAGACTAAATTTGTCAATAATTAGGCAAAGTATAAGCTGAAGTGAAGGAAGCCAATGAGAAAGAAGACTTAGTTTACTAAAATTTCTTGATGATGACATAGGGTCAATGGTTCAATCCCTAACCAAGAAGCCTAACCAAATGCCAACCAAATCCAACCAAACTCAGCCAAAAAATAGTGTTATGATGAAGTTATAAACCAAGAACTAAAGGCAAACTAACAAGAAAAACTTAGGCAAACTAGATGATATCACAAGGATCCAAAATATCCACTTTGAGCATGATTATTAGGGACCACTTTTCACCATGATAAAATTCGAATTTAGGAAAGGCTCCAACAGTAAATTTACTCCACTTTCACCCCTCTAAATGGTCATGAACTCCCTGTCCCATATAAATCAAGAAAAAAAAATAAAAAGCATTCCCCAAATACAAGGCCTAAATTCACGTGTAAATGGAGTAAATTTGAAGATCTAGCCAAAATTCATAAATCCAGCCAAACCAAACTCTTCTACATACCTGATCACATCCAACACATGCCAAAAATAAATCCCACCACTCACCCATGTCACTCTCCAAGCCAACAAAGTATGAAAAACTCCAAAAACACCAAATAATCCACCACCAAATTTAGCAAAAGAACTTCAACATTTGAGGACCTTTTTGGACAAACTCAAAGCTGACTTGGAAGGGCAGTAAAGAGGCTCAAACAAGACCAAGAAAAAGAAGAGAAAGAGGAGATCAACACACCCTTGCAACCTTATCCAAAAAGGCAAAGACAAAATCAAGTAAGGGAGGGGAGTATAGTTCATAAATTGGGGGAATACTTTTGCTAATTAATTTTGAGTCAAGGGGAACCCTTAACCCTTTATATTGAATGAAAATTTTGTGGGTCTAATTGATATATGAAAACAAAATTTTCTTGCACAAGAAAATTCAAGAAAAATGTTAAAAACAACAAAAATAGAAAATTCTGCAGAAAAATCTTAACCAACTGTAAGTGGGTATTTTGAGAGAATTTTATTGATGACTTTGCTTGTTATATGTTATTGTTATGATATTAGATTGATTATATGTGAATCCATGCCTTGAAATTGATTGAGAGTTTTGTTAAAGTTTTTTGTTTATAATCAGGAGCTTTCTGTCAGAAATTGTCTACTATTTCTGTAAATATTCTTTTGATGCATATCTGAGTTCTAAGTTTTTGTTTGAGTTTTATATGGCATAAATACTTTAAAATTAGTAAAAATTTTGTGATTAGGCTTTGGTAGAACATTAAAAGGAATTTTAATAAATTTTTAAGAAGATTTACAATTTTGAGATAGTTATAACTGCTTTTGTGTTGATTTTTATTTTTAAAAATTATGAAAATTTTCCTAAGGTATTAGCTTGTATTATTATAATATTCTTGATATTTTGAATTTATCTTGACTTGAAATAATATTTTAAATGTATTTTTGAAGATTTTGAATGAAAGGGTAAAAAGGAAAATGATTAAAAAAAATTACTTAGAAATAAACTATGGACTCTTGGACAATTTTTGGAACCTCTGGAGTATAAGAATCATATGAATTTGACTAAAAAATGGAATTAAATTTGAAGGATTGGACCTGAGAAAATACAATGATTGGACCATAAATAGACATCAAAAAGTTTAAAATAATTAATCACATGTGTAGTAGAACAAAAGGAATGTTATTGACCATACTGAGACCTGGACAATGACTTAGAGGAAAAGGAAAAACGTGCTAGACAACCTGACTTCTTAAAGTTTTGGAAAAAGGACCTAATTACAATTAACATAAAGTAAAATGACTAAACTGCAAATAATGTAACATATAAGAAAACATTTGCAAAAAATTTTGTTACTATTTTATTCATATAGATAGTTAAATTTTAAAACTTTTCTCGCTATACTTTATTTGGATTTAAATTGAATTAGTTATGATTTTTCTAAGTTCTACTACACGAAAATAATATTCTGGGATCAGTATGTCTTGATGTAATTTTGTTTTGATATATGTTTGTGACGTTATTTTATATTTATTTTTTTTTATGAAAATAGACTTCTTATTGGACCTTTTCTCACTGGTTTCACTTGATTTGGATTTGAAATAAAATAGATATGAATTTATGAATATTATGATGTATGTAAATGATTCCTGAGAATAGTCCACTTTAAGTTCCTTTATTCTTAAAATTCATCCATGATGTGATTTTATTAATATTTTTGTACAAACTATACTTCATAAGGAAACCATACTCATTGAGTTTACTTAAATTGGAGTTAAAACAAAATACTTATGATTTTCTAAAGTTTCTATTATATGAAACTAATGGTTTGTGCATATTGCTGAGAAACTTGATTTTGTTTTAAGGATATATATGACGTTATTTTATTCATATTTTTGCATGAAAATAGATACTATAGGAAAAATATCCTCACTAGTTTGATTAATTTTGAACTTAAAATGAAATATTTATGATTTTTATATTTAACTGATTCTAAGAAGTGAGTTAATGTAAGCAACAGAGAATAATTAGGACTATTTCTGAGATATGAAAGTAATGAATTTCTACTTGTATTTTTCTGTGTGAAAGAATACCACTAATTTCATGAATTTTGGTGGTGAATAACTTATGATTTTTTATATATGCAGTTGCATAATTATGCTAATATGTGACATATATTGATAATATTATAGCACAAATTAATGTATGTAAACAGTTTGAATTTGAAAGTATTTTTACTTCAAAATAGACATAATACTGAGAAAAATTTCACTAGTCTCATGCATTTTTGAAGAAATTTGAATTTATTACAAATTTTACAATTTATTGGATTCTAAAAGTGGTATCATGTGAGCAGTAGAAAGAAACTAAGTTAAGTGTTACTTTCTATGTAAAAATTATTTATGTTCATATTTTTGTTGAAAAGTAGACACTTAAAGAAAGAAAACCTAGGTAATTTCGTGATTTTTGAATTTGTATTGAATTAGTTATGAATTTTACAAATTGATGCATGAAATCTGGAAAAATTCAAAAGTAGCCATGTCCATAAAATGAATGATTCTCTTATTTTAAGGGATGAATGATTATGATAGTGTGTATCCAATGGGTAGATTAACGGCTAGAATTCATTTTGTGATTATGAAACAATTCATAGGGACAATGGTTGAAAACGCTAGGTACAGGCGAGGGGTAAATAGAGTTGGTTTTACCATAGGGATAGTAAGGTACCCAAGTCCTAGCAAGAGACCAAACCTAGCTAATTTGTGTCGCAGGGAGTGAGAAATATGCTAAATTATCCTGACAGGCACTAGAGCATACCAAGATTAATTAAAGTGTGAGCCACTATGAGTGACCATAATAGAATTTAAGCATGGTTACTCGGTTCCCTATTTGGGATGTTGTACCTATGGCACTATCTGGATTGCAGGTACAAAACTCCCAATCTTCAACCTAAAAAATTAAATGAATAATTAATTACTCCATAGAGGAAAGAAATAATACAAATAAAATACTATGAGATGCTTATTTATAAGTTATGTAGTGGTTATCTTTATTCAACAATTAGTATTGCCTTATGAAATAATTTATGAATGATTTAACATTCTTTCTTTCTTTGTGTCTATTAATTATGTTATGGATGCATAATGAGTCCTGGGAGTATTCCTATTCCCGAGCAAAACATGACTTTTAGTATGAGATTAGGAACGTGGAGCCATAATAATGTCAATCAAACTATTATCTTTACGGGTTGTGTGATACTAACTATTACTATCATTAACAACCTCCATATTGCTCCCATAATTATGCAGAGTCCTTTTAGAGTTGAGATTCCCTACCCCATGTATTATGCAGCAACATACCTGAGCCTTCATGTTGATCCTTCTCCAGATGGATTAGATGACTAGAAGAGAGATCTGCTTGAAAAGAAATAAAAATAGTCTAAAATGGGGTATATGTAAATTATGAGTGCTTAGGATCTTTTTGCCTGACCTTATTTTTCTTTAGTTTGTAAAATACTTGAATAACCAAAGAAAGATAGAAGGTCTGTATTATAATATCTACTGTTGAACAACAACTCTATATATATGTAGATGTGCATTATGTGTGGGATATATGCCTTCATTTATGTTTACTAAACAGGTTAAATTTATTAGAATCTCTAAGTTGAACATAGTAACATAATAATTGGGATAAAATTGTTAATAATAACAGGAACATCTCACTAGCTCTCACTGCTAAATCCACTACTGGCTATAAGACCTCTCGAGAGAAGTGGGAATACTCTAATAGGGTCTGTCTCATGGTCATGAAGTATATAATGGAGAAGTCTATCATACAGAGTATCCAAGAAAGCAATAATGCTAAATATTTTTTGAAATCTGTTGCGGATAAATTTCAAATCTATGACAAAGAAGTAAAGGGTCAGTATTTGTCTTTACTTGAGAAGACCATGTATGATGGTTTCAGTGGAGTACATGAGCATATGATGAAGCAGGTCCATTATTACAACAAACTGAAAGCACTAAAAGTGGATCTTGGTGATGACTATTTAATTTGGAAGATTCTGGATTCTCTCCCCTCTTAGTTTTACATGTTGAAGACATCATACCATGGATATAAGTAGCTAGAATGGAAGATAGATGACGTGATTGCCATTGTTACTCAAAAAGAAGAAAATATAAAGAAGACCAAGTCTCATACTATTCAGTTTGCTACTTTCTCTTTTAGTGCTAAGAATAAGACAAAAGGAGGTTATAAGGGAAAGCCTCGTTTTGAACTCATGTTGAGAGGGATAGAAAAAGGAAAACACCTATCAGTTTGGGACCCAAGAAGAATTCCTTTAAAGGGAGCTGCAAATACTACAAGAAGTATGGTCACGAGGTGGACGATTGTTTCTTCCTAAAGAAGAAAGTTGAGAAACAAGGTATACCTCTAGCTCTAGCATGTTTTGAATCTAATACCATTGATATTCCTCCCCATTCTTGGTGGCTAGACTCGGGTGCCACTATTCATGTTGTGAAATCTTTACTGGGATTCACAAGCCTGAGAAAGCCAAATGATGCAGAATCCAAGATTATCATGGGAGATGGAGCTAGAACAGCTGTGAAAGACATATGAGTAGTTTCTTTATGTTTACCTTCTAGACATGTTTTGGTATTAAAGGATGTTGTTTATGTACCTTCCATTAGAAGGAATTTGATTTCAATTTCTGCCTTGAATAAGGACGGTTATTCTTTTACTTTTAGTAATGAAAAACTAGTTGTTTCTTTTAATTCCATTGCTGTCGCTTCTGAAGTTCTATGTGATGGGCTATATATGTTAACGTTGAGTATTATGATTGCTAATTCTGTTATTGGACAAAAACGTGATAGGACTGATGAGAACTCTTTTATGTTATGGCATAGGCGTCTAGGGCATATTTCTAAGCCTCAAATTCAAAGATTAATCAAATAAGGCATTCTTCATAATCTAGACTTTTCTGATTTTAACACTTGTATTAATTGCATTAAAGGCAAGTTTTCTGCCAAAGTCAGAAATAAAACTTCTAACAAGTGTGATGATGTGTTACAGTTGATTCACAATGATATATGTGGGTCTTTGACACCTGCTACTTTGGGTGAATATAGGTACTTTATCACATTTATTGATAATTTCTCTAGGTTTGGATGGATAGAACTCCTTCAAGAGAAATTTGGATCTCTAAATGCTTTCAAATCTTTTAAAGTTGTTGCTAAATTGAAAATGGGAAAGAAGATCAAATGTGTAAGGTCTGACAGAGGAGGAGAAAATTATGGAAGATACGCTGAAACAGGTAGAAACCCTGGACCTTTTGCAAGATATCTTGAAGAATATGGCATTAAATCCCAATATACTATGCCAGGTACACCTGAGCAAAATGGAGTTGTAGAGAGAAGGAATGAGGCACCTCTTGACATGGTGAGATGTATGTGGAGCCATTCCTCCCTACAAGTCTTTCTTTGGGGAGATGCCTTAAGGATTGGTGTGTACATTCTTAATTAAGTACCCAACAAATCTGTACCTAAGACTCCTTATGAGCTCATGACTGGAAAGAAGCCGACCTTGAAGCATATACATGTATGGGGTTGTAAGGCAGAGATAAGACCTTATAATCCTCAGTTGAAGAAGTTTGATCCAAAAACTATCAATGATTTTTTCATTGGCTATTGCATTGGTTATCGTGGTAGCAGATTCTATTGTCCTTCTTACTCTACTTGAGTTATTGAATCCGATCGTGCTGTATTCTTTGAAGAAGTCTTGGATAGTTGGAGTCAAACAACACAGCCAATCATCCTTAGGGAGGATAGGGTTACAATTCCTATGCCATCAAATATTGTCGTTCCTATTGTTCCTTATCAAAATCTTCAAGACGAAGTAATTAGCTCCTTTCATGAATGAACAGGAACAAGATGACCTTGTTGAAGAGGTTCCTTTGAGAAGATCTTAAAGAGCACACAGGTCTTCAATACCTGATGATTACATTGTTTATCTCCAGGAACATGAATTCAATTTCAATGATGCTGATGATCCCATTTCTTTTGAAAAGGCTATCTCTTGTTCTGATGCATCTGATTGACTAAATGCTATGCATGATGAATTAGCCTCTATGGCACACAATTGTGTTTGGAATCTTGTTGAGTTACCAGTTGGTTGCAAGTCAGTTGGATGCAAATGAGTCTTTAAGATTAAACATAATCCAGATAGTGAAATTGAAAGGTACAAAGCCAGACTAGTAGCCAAAGGCTATAGTCAGAGGTAGGGTATTGACTATAAAGAGACTTTCTTACCGGTATCTACTAAAGATACTTTTCGAGTTGTTATGGCTTTGGCGGTGCACTTTGATTTAGAACTTCACCAGATAGATGTGAAAACAACATTCTTGAATGGAGATTTACATGAAGATGTTTATATGGTTTAGCTTGATGGCTTTGCTAAAATTGGCAAAGAACAATTAATTTGCAAACTTAAGAAATCAATTTATGGATTGAAGCAGACATCTAGACAATGGTACTTAAAATTTGATTAGGTGGTCAATTCCCTTGGTTTCAAGGAAAATGCTTCAGATCTATGTGTTTATCTAAAAACTAGTGGGAGAAATTTCATCATTCTTGTCCTTTGTGTTAATGATATTCTTTTGGCAAGTAGTTGTGTTAAACTTTTGACTGAGACAAAGTCGATGCTGACTAACCACTTTGATATTAAGGACCTAGGTGATGCCTCTGTTGTTCTAGGCATATAAATTTATCGTGATAGGTCACGTGGTATCTTTGGATTGTCTTAGAGAAGATACATTAATAGAATTCTTAAACAGTTTAACATGCATTCTTGTTCCCCATGTGCTGCACATGTTCAAAAGGAGGACAAACTTTCTAAATCTCAATATCCTAAAAATGATAATGAAAGAGTTGAAATGAAGAAAGTCCTATATGCTTCTGCTATTGGCAGTTTAATGTATTGACGTTGCTTTCGCTGTTAATGCTTTAGGAAGATACTTGAGCGACCCAGGTTTGGGTCATTGAAAAGCTGCAAAGAAGGTCATAAGGTACTTGCAGGGCATAAAAAAGCACAAGTTGACCCATAAGAAGTCTGATCAACTTTAGGTCCTTAGTTATTTTGATTCTGATTTTGCAGGTTGTCCTTACGATAAAAAATCTACATCCAGTTGTATCTTCATGATGGTAGGAGGAGCTATTTCTTGGAAGAGTGTGAAACAAACTCATGCAATTACCTCTACCATGGAAGCAGAATATATTGCTTGCTACAAAGCTACTTGCCAAGCCATGTGGCTCAAGAACTTGATTTCTGGACTCCAAGTTATTGAGAGTATATCTAGGCCACTTGTGCTATATTGCAATAATTCTGCCGTTGTACACCTCTCAAAACAACAAAAGCTCCTCTCATTCAAAGCACTTTGACATAAAATATTTGTTTGTTATAGAGAAGGTTTCAAAATTTTAGACTAAGATTATGCACATCTCCATAGAGAAGATGTTAGCTAATCCACTAACCAAAAGCTTAAATGTTGGAATTTTCAAAAGTCATGTAACCCACATAGGTGTAGTTGAATCTTTTGATGTTTTGGGTTAGTGGGAGTCTAAAATTTTTTCTTCTACTTTAATCATTGTGAGGTATGTTTGAGATGACGTCATTTTATTGTCATATCTCATATATAACATTTCTAAATGCTTGGCCATTCTTTGGAATTGCATTTTAAATTGAATAAAATGTTATGCATTTTTTTTTATATCCATCACCCTTCATATGAAGTATAAGCATGTGACACATATATGATATCTCTATCGGATATTCTATTTACACTTTCATGGCTTATATTTTTTGCTGTTTTGGTCAAATAATATTCACATAATAATTGATATATTGATATGATATTTCCTACAGCTTTGTAAGTGACACATATATTGATTTATGTCATCAAAGTGGTAGATTGTTAAATTATTATTATTATGGATTGATATAATCAATTATTTATAATTTATAATAACAATTATTATTATTATTATTATTATTTAATTATATTTTTTATTTATTGACCAATTGATGAATAATATTACTTTGGGTTATTCTTTTAATAAACCGTGATGGGTCGAGTTATTAAATAAGCCCATTGAGAGGTCTCTGGTCTCATCTGTGAAGTCGGTTATATGTTATCCCATTAAGCACTAACCCATACTCACGATCACTCTTTGTAATTTCTGGTAACTTCCCAGACACATAGCAGAACATTCTATCATCTTTTGCGGTTATCCTTTCATCTTTTCATATACCAAAGACACATCAAATTTGATATGGATGAAGGATTAGTTTCAAGTACGTAATCCTAAACTAAAAACTAATTTAATGCATGCTATAATTTGTATCTTGAATTGCTCATTATTTAAAATTTTTAACAGAAAGAAAGGTGTATAATGATATATAAATAATAACCTTTTTAGATATTGTAATATGTTTGATTTCATTCACACATCTAATCTGAAGTACACATTTAAATAATAACCATTATATATACTTAACTAATTTGTAATTTCTAACCAAAGCTACCATGTAATACTAGTAGAATCTCCACTTCGATTTACATGTTGAAAGTAGAACCATTCTTACTGTTGCTTTCACTACAAATAATACAGGATATCATCTCCACATCACCTATCCTTTCTGCACTTCTATTATTTGCAAGATATGTTACAATCCTTCTTTGTATGTTGATCAAATCCAACTCTCTCTATCCATAGATTTGTAGAATTCATAGTTAGTATTTTACTTACTTCCATTTCCTTACACAATTTCCAGATAGAGATTCCTTCCCACAAGCCGAGTTTGAAAATTTAAGGAAACTTTCTAAATTTTCTTGATTTAAACAACAATTTTTTTATAACCTGTTGGAGTGTTCATCGTAATTAAGCCTCAAGTTGCTGTTTGGACAAGGATGTTGTGAGCAAGGTTGTTTCAATTATTAACTAACATTTATTAAAACTACACAGATACAACAAAAAATTATTAAATTAAGAGTAATATTTACTGATTTTTATAATTTTTAATAAAGTTTAGTTAATAATTAAAAATATATAGAAAGATGAGACTATTTATAATTATAAGAAAAATTTTCCGTATTAAAGTACCTATATTATTATGAATAATATTAATAACACACTTTTTTAACACATACTTTATACTGTAATACATTCTCTACTATTAGTTAAAATATATTGAAAACTACAAAAAATAATGAATTTTACTTTTTTTTTCACTTATAAATTAATATTTTTTATATTTTTTTAGTTTTAAATAAATTTTAACTAATAGAAAAATAAATGTGTGGCATTTCACTTTTACTATTGATGCTATAATTGGTGCAACGTTATTTTTAATTTTAAGTTGATTTATTTGAAGTGCCCTTTTTCTTGTAGCGTTGAGCTATACAATACAAATTATAAAGAGAGTAATTTGGTGGCTAAAACAGGGATAGTTCATATTTTTTCAATAAATAACAGGTATATCTTCTCAAACACATATCATCTCATATTCCAATGAGGGGAAGATAAATAATTTATTTAAGTATTTATTTGACAGTTTGTGGTGTGAGTGTGCAAAGGTCAAGGTTGAGACTAACTGTTAATTACAGGCAAAATCCGCTGCGTTGCTAAGTGATTTCTCCACAGCCCTTTAAACTAAATGAAAGGATTTTGTCATCTATATACAAGAGTTTATAATAATTTACGATTTTATAGATTATTTTTAATTTATTTTAATCATCTATTTAATATTAAATAAATTATTTTTAAATTATTTTAATACATTTTATATTAAATTGTTGACAAGTTATTATTTTAAAAAAATTATTAAATAAGTAATTATTCAAGTGTACACTTTTAGTCTAAACCAAATGAAAGACTATCTATTATTTATTAATTATATATTTTCAAATACACATTGAAAAAATAAAAATTCATTGATATTAAATATTTATATTATTTAATAATTTTTTATTAAAAGAAAAATTGATCAATTTATTCATAAATTATTTTATAAATATATATATTAAATTTTATATATGGAAGTATATTGTCTAAAATTTAATAATTCGATTAAATATTTTTTAATATTATATATTTTTTAAAATTTTATAAAATTAATTTCATTTTTAAACTAATAATTTTATTGATTAATTTTATTTAAAAGAATTATTAAATGGGGTAGGCTTATCGCCCGAGTGTTTTTGATCAAAATAATATATAAAAAAAAAATATTGAAATAGACCTATCTCAAAAATATTTACCAAAGTAGACCGATTTACTGTGTAAGGTCAGAATTCGTCTTTCCGAAAACCGAATTCTGGTCTTTGAATTTGTGTCTGTACAGTAAATTCCTAAATGGAATTCAGTTTTGGAGCAACCGAATTCCATACATCATTTGTATTTTTGTTTTTGTATATAATAAAAAAAATATTATCTTATATTTATGTTTATATAATTATTATAGTTTTAAATAATAAAATAAAATATATTATTTGAATTCTATTTTTATTTTGATATTATGTGAAAATAAATATTTATATTATGTTAATTTGTGTGACAAATGCATTCCCTCATTTTGTAAATTACTTTAAATATGCTACGAGTTCACTTCTGAGAGCGGTCCAATTTTGAAACGCACTCTAAAGTCGACTTCTGAGAGCGGTTGCAAAAAACCCGCTCTCCAAAGTCAACTTCTAAGAGCGGTTAAATACGAACCGCTCTCCAAAGTCGACTTCTAAGAGCGGTCCAAAATGAACCGCTCTCCAAAGTCTACTTCTAAGAGCGGTCCTATTTGAACCGCTCTCCAAGTCGACTTCTAAGAGCGGTCCAATCTGAACCGCTCTTCAAAGTCGACTTCTAAGAGCGGTCCAATTTGAACTGCTCTCCAAAGTCATTTTAATATGAAATATGACTATTAATATGATAATATTATTTTGAATATGTATTTCATTTAAAATGCAACATGAAAAATTTTAATATTAATATGTGAAGTGTTTGAAGGGGCTAGAATGTGGGAAGTAAAATTATGACATTTATTATTATTATTATTATTATTTATCTTATATACATATTTTTTAAATTTGTATTTGATAAAAATTACAATAATAATTTATTTAATTTTATATTTTTATAAAATAAAGAAAAGTATTAAATAATAATAAGATTAGTTATTTAATTTGAGATATTAATCTTTATTAAAATTTATACATAATTATTTATTTAAAAAATATTTTATTAATATTAATAAATATTATTAAATAATATTATGTAGATATATATATATAATAATAATATATTTAATATAAATTACTAATACTAAAATTTATAAGTTGCAATGACATTCATAAAACTAAAAATTACATGAAGAAAATTTTAAAGTTTTACAACAACATAAATCAATGACGGGAAGTAGAAGCTTGAGTAATGTTTGGACATGTCTTCCTTGTGTGACCAGTGGTGTGACAATAAGAACAATTTTTTTGCCGACTTTGTTATTCTCTAATGTCCATCTCTGTCCTTATCCTACTAGACTTGGGTCGACCCTTTGAAATTCTTTTCAGTTCTGTATTTGGACACAAAGTTGGGTCCGTGTAAGTTGGCCAATAGTCTTCATGTCTGAGTTCTCCAAACTGACCTTCGTATACCTTAGAAACTTGTTGTAAGGTATACACGGGAGATATGTATATGTCAAAGTTGTGGTGTGTGTATAAGCATGAAGCAATTATATGCGAGCATGGGATGTGAACTTTTTGAAACTTGCTACAATCACACCACATTTCATCTAACCGTACTGTAAATCTTCTTATGGGTCAAATTTCTGTCGGATGTTGCATTTCTTCGACTAAAAATCTAGTGCTTGTTCTGTCAAAGGTGATAACTCTATGAGTTTTTGCGTTTGACTGTGCATCTTGAATTACTTTAGTTGCAACCTCCGAGTACATATGTCCTATAACGACCTTTCTAATACTAAAGCTCTGATATCATTTTATTAATGTAGTAACTCAGAAAACACCAAAATCTGGTAAATTTTTTTTTTCTTCATACATAGAAATATAAGTATAGGTTCCTTTTTTCTGGAAAAAGAGAGTTAATATACATATCTGTTCAACATCTAACCATACCATAGCTAATTATCATTCCACATTTCAATCCCAACGGCCTAATAGAGTAAGAATAGACACAGCTCATAATATGATAACACCTCGATGTATTAAATATCAGTTTGGCAGCATAGTTAAGTACTTAGTCATAATTAAAGACGATTAGCATTATCCAAATACAAAACATAACAGAATAAGACCAGACTTCCTAAGAGCAGTTCCCCTAATGCATAGGCAAATAAAACATCAGTCATGAGGAGAGTAATCCCTAACGGGATTCAACTCCTCAGAAGAAGTAGGGGAAGAAAAACTAAAAGTAGAAGCGGGATCTTTATCATTCTCCTCGATCCATTCAGCAGCGTGAGGGGTGAACAAGTAGTAGGTATCCTCCTCAGAAGGTAGGTTCCATGCCTTCACCTCGTTCATGTCCATCTATATAGATAAAAGGAAAGCAATACGAAACAACACAAACAAGGGGTGAGTTCTCCAAACACAAACATCATATATAGCCATACCCCAAGGAAGGCGGCGTACAGTCACATCTCAATCTAACAATTTACATTCAGCATCATCAAAGGTTCAATCATAAAATAGGGAGATAAATGTGATCATAATCATAACAAATCTCACGAATATTCAATCATCCCTAATAGTAATGCACATGATGCATGAATGCAGGTTTTGATCTCATCCATAGAGTCACTCATGTGTTAATAGCATGCAAATGATGCATGGGGATCCCATCACTCTATGACTGGCGACTTGCCCAGCTTTTACCATAGAGTCTCATAGATAGATTCAAGTTGTGAGGCGATCGGAGGACTCCATTCCCTACATTTAGATTGGCACAGTAGAATAGAATAGAAGCAGCATTTAGCTTTAGTATAACACCACTGGTGTTTGGCCCAAGATGGGTCTCTTCGGGAATGGACCTCGACGACCATAGAATCTACGGTCCTTGTCAGGTTTAGCTAAGGTTTGCAGTGGGTCACGACCCGGCCACAGAGGCGCATCACTGTTGTCACTTAGGTCGACTATTCCCCCTTTTGCCACCCCCAGTAGATCTACTCAGGACCGAACCTACAACATCTCCAAGCTGTGCCGCGGTAATGCCTCTAAGTCGTTCAAAATAATATGATGCATGAAATGGTATTTTTCAGTTTTCTTTAATAGTTTTCTCATTTCATGTAGCCACTTAGAGGCTAGGCACAGTAGAATAGAAGCCATCACAGGGCTTAGTAGCATGGATAGATTCCATGAGTTTCACAGTAACATGGATAGATTCCATGAGTTTCATAGTAGCATGGATAGATTCCATGAGTTTCACAGTAGCATGGATAGATTCCATGAGTTTCATAGTAGCATAGATAGATAGATTCCATAAGTTTTCATAGCAATTTCAATGAGTTCATAGTAGTTCAAAGTAATATAGTTTCTGGAACTCATAACTTAGAATAGATCTTTCATCATAGATTCATAGTCTCATGGTTTTATATTTTCCCACTCATGGATAATTTTAGTGCAGCATATAATATATTGGACCATAACCTAGGCAATTCATTCAAGCCTTCTTGATTCATTTCCTCTTAATTCACTTTTTCTTTCACATTTCAAGTCCAATCTCTCTTTCAATTTAGTACAATCCTATTTCTTAATCCTTGCAATCTCGCCATTCAAGTTCATCCTAACCATTACATTTATTTCCATCAATCTCTAACACCTTCTAAACCATAAATCATTCAACTCAAACTCTTGCTTTCTTGATTTCTTCCTCTCGGTTTTTCTCTCCATAAAAGTACAATTCATAAAACCTAATTCCTCTCTAAACCATCAATTAAACAAGTTAATTCACAATAATCTAAGGGTGTTACCTCTCAGTTTTTCTCTCTTTATTAGGGAAGATCAATCAAACTTAGGTTCTTTCTATACCACCAACTTAATTAACTTAGTTCACAAATGTTCAAAGTCCTATCCTCTCGTGTTTTCACACTTTTCTTATAAGATATATGTGGTTTCTTCACTCCACTTACTCAACCACTCAATATATGTCAAATTCATAATATTCCCAATAATTCCATTTAGGTCCAAGGTCCCTTTTTTTTTTGATAATTCAGCCCTCAAGGGCTATAGATCAACATCAATATATCATTGTATAATTTTTTTTTTTTTTGCTGCACAATCTCTTGGTTCATCAAGTCTTTTGTAGTGAGATGTAAATGATGCATGTAGTACTATCAACATAGACATTTCTTGGCATAATCATAATAAACAGTAAGTCATTCAAATTTTCCAGCCAAGCGTCAATTCAACCTCTTCACGGTTTTTCAAGGAATAATACAATTCATGAATAGTACATTATTCCACATCACTTACATTTTTCCAGCAACTCATTCAAGCAAGCATCACTAATTTCAAGTACCAATACCAAGCGACATCAAGGTCAATCACAACCAATTTTATAATCAATCATTCAATCACACACTCAACCAAGTCCCACACGGTTCAAGGCATTCAAATCAAGACAACACACTTTCAAATTCAGTTTTAGTTTCCTTAAAATGTAAGGTACAAATAAGATATTTTTCTGAAATTTTGCAACACTTTTGGATGTCAAAACCGAGACCATCCAAGTCCATTTCCACTCTTTCTTTCATAACCTTTTCTCCCATTATTCTTAACAAACTTTTCAAAATTATTTCAAGGTTCTAAATCCATTACTTTCCACCTTTTTCCTCACAATATTCAGAACTGTCCAACCTCCAAAATCTCATCATTTGTCAAGTCACTAACAAGCAAATTAAGGAAAATCAACATGCAAACACCAAGTTCCATCATCCAAGTGCAGTATTTTAATTTTCAGCAAAGGACTATGTTTAAAAAGTGTAAACCGAGACAACACAAAGGCAATTTAGTATTCAAACTCTCAAAATTTTTAAAGGAGTTCTTTTTATGAAATTAAGTTTGGTAACAAAGTGTTCAAGACATGCAAACTCACGGTTCTAAGGTCTCAAGGGTAGATTTTTGTTTACTCAAGAGATTTAGCAAGAAAACCTCTAAACCGAAACTTGTACGAAAGGTTTTCAACATACTTTCAAGCTCAAATTTCGTACAAAGGTAGGATGTCACATGCAAGGGTTAAAAATTCAAACTTTCTAAAGAATCTCTTCACACAAAACCAAAACCAAAACCAAAACTTTGAAAGTGAATCAAGTAATTTTTCAAGCGAAAATCCAACAAGCAAGTGAAGGAATACAACATGCAAATTCATGGATCATGGCTTTGAAGGTGGATCATCATAGAAATCAAGGATTCCAAACATGCAAAGGCAAAATCGAAATACTTTCAAGGAAGAAATTGCAAGCACTAAATAAAGTTTCAAGCTTTGAGAGAAATCAACACATCTAAGCATGAAACCGAGAATTTCAAAGAGATAAAGTGGAGTACAAGACAAATACTCAACATGCAAATGAAAGATATTGCCATCCAAGCTCATGGTTACTTAATATCAAGGGTGGATCATCATTGGAACAACAAACTCATTCAAAGAAGTGAAAAACGAGACATTCACAAGGAGTACACAACATGCAGATGTTCAAAATGCAAGCTTTTAGAGAGATTACCTCCTTTTCACATAAACCGCAAACTTAGAGGTAAATAAAGTGAAGAAATCAAGTAGAATTTAACATGCAAATGGTACAATAAGCTTGATCAAAGTTATTGGAAATAAAGATGGAACCTTTACAAGATTTTTCATAGTTTCCAACCAAGGAAGGAAAACAAAGGAGTAAAGGATGAGAACTCCCCTTTGCCTTTGAGTTTTTGGGCGAGAAATTGAAGAAAGAAGGGCTGGAATTTGTGGATCTCCAAAGAGAGCTTGCTGGACCGAAAAACAGCAACCAAGATCTTCAAGTTCTTCCTCCTAGGTGAGTTCTTTCAACACGAAAATTGGAGGGATGATGGAGGAAGAAGTTAGTGATGGAAGGGTGAAGTGTTTGAGTGATTTGGATGAAGAAATTGTGGTGTTTGAAGGGGTAGAAGCTCTCGGTTTTCTTGAGAGAGTTTGAGAGAATTTGAGACTTTGAGAGAATGGGAAATGATGAAGTAAAGTGTGAGAGAAAGAGAAATGAGGGTCACGGTTTTTTGTTTTCCAAAATGAGCAATTGAATTTAGTAAGTCTATTTATATGGAGGGTTAATGGTTCTAATGGCCAATTGCCACAAAACACTTACGGTTTGGCTTACTTGGCAAGGTTCCAAAGTTGAAAAACTGCACAAGGCCTAATTGGTGCAAAATTGAAGTGAATTTGATACAAATAGTGCAAGAAAAGGGTGTCACGGTTTTTAGTGTAGGAGTAGTGAATTTTAGGGAAACTTGCAAGCAAACTTAGTACATTTTGGCAAGCAAAATGCATGGAAAAATTTAGGGCTGCATGCACACGGTTTTGGTGGGGCAATTTCCAAAAATCCATACAAAACTCCAAGGTTAAGATTTTGGGCAGCAAATGCATGTAATTTGATTGGCCGGAAAAGAATGCGACATGACTAGGTTGACACGTGAACGAGACATTTGATGTGGTGCTAATTTCAAGAAAGACAATTAATTAAGGTAATTATGGTGTCGGCAATTTGGAAGACATGAAAAGAAAGTTCCGAAATGAATTTGCCGACAAATCGGGAGACAAGAATCTCTTGCATGTAATTCTAGTGGTCGGTACTAGATTTTGGAAAATTCGGATAATCATGGTGTTTGCACTTTAGGGGACAAGAATATTTTGCATGAAAATCTAGTGGCCGATACTAGATTTGTAAAGATTTGAAGTAATGACTACAAGACTAAGTAATGATTAACAAATCTTTTGAAATGATTATAAAATCTTTTGAAATAAATATAAAATCTTTTGAAATGATTATAAAATCTTTTGAAATAAATATAAACTCTTTTGAAATGATTATAGAATATTTTGAAATGATTACAAAATCTATGTAATGATTACAAAATCTTTTTTGCAGTGATTACAAAATCTTTTGAAATAAATATAGAACATTTCGTAATAAATATAGAACATTTTGTAATGATTACTATTCTCCTCAGTGAATAGAAAATTCAGCATCTATCTAATTATTCCGATACTAGCAAGTCGGAATCAGCAAATAATTAAAATTCAAGAGCTAATAGCCAACTAACGAAAATTTGGGGCGTTACATGTCCAGCATTAATCATTGCATTTACTTCTCTGCCTCTGTCAATGAAGAACTTATTGCAACGGGTGTATGTTGCCAGGACCATGGAGCAAATTGGCAAGTTTCTGATTTTCTTCAAGACCGAATTGATTGATTCCGCTAGGTTTGTTATCATGTGTCCCCAACGTCGTCCATTGTCCCATGCCAGTGTCCATTTTTTCCTTGGGATGTTGTCCAACCATTGTGCAGCTTCAGGATTATTATCTTTTACTATGTTGTAATAGTAAAAGAATCTCGGTTCAGTCATCCCATATGCTGGAAACAAGATTACAAAAAAAATTAATATAACTAGCTAAGCAATTGTATAAAATATTAATGAGAATATAAAGTACGTAAAAAATTAAAATTACCCATATTGACGACATTTTTTTTCAGTGCAGCGTTTTTGAATTGTCGTATGAAGTTTTGTGCAATATGTCTAATGCAATAGACATGAACAGAATTGTTTTCTGTCCAACCACTTCCATTTTTGGAGTATGCACTTCTTATGGCCTCGTGACGATCTGAAATGAGGTACAACCCCTCTTGCGAAGTTACGTACCTCTTTAAGTTTTTCAAAAAAAAAGAACCATGCATCGCTAGTTTCACCTTCTACCACAGCAAAGGCAATGGGAATTATGTTATTGTGGCCGTCTTGCGCAACTGCCACTAATAAAGTCCCTTTGTATTTGCCATACAAAAATGTTCCATCCACTTGAACAATTGATTTGCAGAAGGCAAAACCATCAATGCATGGCTTGAAGGTCCAAAATAACCTCTTGAAGAACACATTCCCCTCGTCAAGCAAGCCACCCTTGTATGCTGGTTGTGTACTCAATTTCTAGATGAAGCCTGGAATATACAGTTGCATTGCAAGCAACTGTCTAGGTAACTTATGGTATGACTCCTCCTAATTTCCAAAGATATTTTCAATGGCATGTTGTTTCCCTAACCATCCCTTCCTATAGCTGATTGTGTAACCCATTGTGGACTTTATGTGGGCTAAGATTGTTGTGATGGGTGTGGATGAATCAGTCTGTATTATTTCATGAATCCCATGAGAAATCATTCGTGATCCCAAGTTATTATGATCCTGTGAAATGAGTGGGGAAGCACATGTGTGGCACTCGTCAAGCTTCATTATTTCCCAGTGTTGCTCTTTGGTGCGCAATATTGCGCGACATCTCCAAGAACAGTCGTTGTGAATACATTCCACGACAAGCCTAGTTGTGCTTGACATCTTCACCTTGTAAGTGCAATGATTGACAATGTGAAATCTATTTATGACATCTTGCACTTGTTCTTTTGTTAGGA
This sequence comes from Abrus pulchellus subsp. cantoniensis, assembly GCA_024086825.1. Taxonomy (NCBI): domain Eukaryota; kingdom Viridiplantae; phylum Streptophyta; class Magnoliopsida; order Fabales; family Fabaceae; genus Abrus; species Abrus pulchellus. Next base: position 24,359,918 of record CM044056.1, read on the forward strand.
AGCGCTGGCCAACAAATAGTGTTTCAGGTGGATACACTACCATTTCACGTTCAAGTACATGGCCAAACTCAGAGTCATGTTCTTGTATTTGACTGGAAAAGTCTAAAAAATGTGGAGGTAGGTTGTATAATGGTAATGGTTGTGATGGTGGAATATTTGGAAGTGGGAGGGAGTCTTCTTCATCATCCTACTGTTGAGATAGGATTTCATCTTCGTCCTCACTAAAAGGATCAAATACTTCGATTGGGAGACCCACAACAACATGTTCTTCAATGGGAGTTTCTTCAAGAGGCTGAGAGGGTTGGGTTTGCTCAAATGGTTGTGAGGGTATTTCATTAAGGTCCATGAATTGACCAGTTAAAAGTTGTGTGTAGGACTGAAGGTCAGAATTCATATCATATGTTGGAAAAGATGGATTTATGATTTTGTAAGTTTGGTAAAATGAAGATGAAGGCGAAAGTTGTGGTGGCTGGGTTACGCAGACCACGAGATAGTGACTTCTCAGTCACGCAGACCAAGAGATAGTGACTTCTCAGGTCACGCAGACCACGAGATAGTGACTTCTTAGGTCACGCAAACCAAGAGATAGTGACTTCTCAGTCACGCAGACCAATAGATAGTGACATCTCAGGTCACGCAGACCAAGAGATAGTGACTTCTCAGTCATGCAGACCAAGAGATAGTGACTTCTCAAGATTCTAAGGCTACTCTCTCATACTGAAGTTTGTCTATAAATATGTTCATCCAAGGGCACATGTTTTCATTCAAACTTGCGTCCATCTTTGTTCTTCGTTTCTCTTTATCTTTGATCTCATTACTAAAAAAGTTGTGCTGGAAGCAAAACGAACACAGGTCCGCCTTTATTGGAAGAACGGTAAGTTTTACACATTACCATTATGTAAATCAATATTCTACATATAATGTTACTAATTTATTAATAACTGCAAGAAACTGAAAACATGATTTTATCTTTATGTCATTCAATGCCAGAACCCAGTCCTCTAATTGTTTCCATACTTGAACAACTTGGTTTTGCTGGGGTTGCAAAATTAAGGCATCTTAAGGTGGATCACGCATTGATAACAGCTTTGGTCGAGAGGTGGAGACCTGAAACTCACACATTTCATTTTCCAACAGGGGAGTGCACCATAACCCTGGAAGATGTTGCACTACAACTCGGGCTAAGAGTTGATGGTTTACCAGTCATTGCTCCAACAATGTTTGACTGGGAGGAAATGTGTGACAAATATCTCGGTATCGTACCAGTCAAGGGAGAGTCACTAATTGGCTCTATGGTAAAATTGAAGTGGCTGAGAGACAACATGTTGCCATTACAAGAAGAATCATCTGAAGAAGAAGTTCACACTCATTGCAGGGCTTACATACTAGGTTTAATTGGAGGTGTTTTGATGCCTGACAAAACAGGCAACAAAGTACATCTTATGTATTTAGCTTTATTAACTAATCTTAGAAGAACAAGATGATATAGTTGGGGTTCTGCTTGCTTAGCTATGTTGTACAGGGAAATGTGTAGAGCCACGAAAGTTGGCAGCAAAACAATGGGTGGTTGCTCATCACTGTTAATGTCCTGGGCATGGTATCGCATGCCATATATTGCGCCAATTTCTAGTAATTTACCAACATACCTTCTCGTGTGCAAATGGAGTGGGGGTAGAGTACTCAACTTTCGAAATAAACCTCACAATGATGTTGTAGGGTACAGATCAATGTTTAATCACATTCAAGCTAATCAGGTAACTCTTCATATTTATTTTCTTAGCTTTTATACATCATCTTAAGTAACAAAGTTAATTTTATTTGTAGTTTTTATGGGCGCCATATCAAGACTTGCAAACATCAATACCCATGGAAGCATATAGAGATATCCAATTGTGGACTTCATGTACTGCCATCCTTTGTTTTGCAATTGTTGAATGACACCAAACAGATAGAGTCAAATTACAGTTTCGTCTCTTCCAAAAAGTCCCTTCTCCACCGAATAATTTGAATGACCTCCACAAAATTGACATAAGAGGAAGACAGGATGAAAATTGGTTTACAAGACATGCTCAATGGATCGAGATATGGAACAACAGACGTGAGCTGACAATAACGGGTCATCCAATGCAAGGCCCATTGTGTCACACACAAGAATACATGGAATGATACATTGCCAATTCCATCTATTTTCTATTTGTGCCACCACTACTACAAGATCCAAGGAGGAGTGACCAACAATTAAGAACTACCAACACATTTGAAATCGGTACGACTTCCACACCGTCGTACCACGTGACTGCATCAATTTCTCTGAACATTATGCCAGAAGCAAACATTATTAATACAAGACATTCGTCTGTAACAACATCGGAGGATTTTTTTACAAACTTATTTGGAGTTAATTTTACAACTCTATCTTCAGCACAAACTTACATGCAGTCTCTTTACCAACCGAATTTTGCTAATGAACCTGGTAATTCATCAAATGCATTCCAACAACTACACCTTCATGCTGATCCAAATCCTCCACAAGTTCATCCTGAAATTCTAGAGCAACAACCACAACGATGAAACCCACCACGTCACAGACGTCGCCCTCGTTGTGGAACTGGCCATTATTACGGAGATAGTTAATTATTAATGTTGTTATGAATTTGTTATCATCTTTGTTAATACACTTTGTCTTCATCAATGTTACTTTAGTAATATGAAACTGTTAATATTAAAATATTTATCTCAAGTATAAATAATTAACTTATAATTTAATATTTTATTTACTTTTTAAAAATAATTTTTTTTCTCAAATCAAATTTATTTAAAATTATAATAATAAAGTTTTAGAGTTTAGGGTATTAAAAATTATATTATTAAATAATGTCATTTTAAAAAAAATTAAAGTATTAAAAATTATAATATTAAATAATGTCATTTTTAAAAAAAACTAATTTAATTTACGTGAATGTCAGAAAGCATCTTTATTGGTTGGGAGGAGACAAAGCTCGTTTGGAAGTATGTGAGATGGCTTGAATGAGAAGAGAATCTAATGTTGAGCGTGACCGACTAGTCACTATCTATTGGTTGGGAGGAGAAAATGGTGTCATGGAGAGGTCAAAATCACTCGTAAGATGTGATATGGCATTGAATGACGAGGAATCCAATGTGCCATTATAAATAGTCATATTCGTGTTCAAGTATAATGCATCACATTGAAACATCTTATCAATGGAGTCTTACACTATTTGGGATACTGTTTATTATGATGGACCATGCGTCAAAGTGTCATTAACTTTACATCAGGAATCTATGACACCGCATTAGTGCGTCAAATTGTCATTGACTTTACGTCAGGGTGTTAGGAATCAATTACTTTATGTCAGTGCGTCAGAGTGTCATTAACTTTACGTCAGGAATCAATGACACCGCGTCAGTGTGTCAAATTGTCATTGTCTTTACGTTAGCAAAACCATATTAACGTCAATGTCTGTACACAAAACCCTTTAATAAATTATCATACTTTCCAACAATCTGATAAAGGCAATAACACACTACACGATGTTCTCAGACCAACTATATCAGAAACTACTCACTTCAACTGTCTCATCTGAAATAAGATAAGTCACTGACCACTTTTATCAAGAATCTCATAAAACAATGGCACGTTGCATTATGTCTTAATTTGACCACTCAATAGTATATCAGGAAATATAAAATTAATCTCAACCATTGAACACATTATAAACGATCCTGACCATCCTTTTTTTTTTCACGCACTTACTTTAGAAATTGTCTATAAAAGACATATCATGTAGTTAACAAACACCACACATTCATTATAAAATATAACATTAACATCCGAAACTTTAGATGGAGGACTTCGGTATAACAAACATCGACAATTTCACAAATTCTCTTCTAGCTGTTACGTTTGCAAATGGCCAGATTACCCATAATCACGAAGGTGTGAGCTTTCAGTGTTCATCTCCAAAATTATTTACGATCCCACATGAGTGCACATTCGTGGAGCTGAAACAAAGAATTTGTAATGCTTTAGGCATTGATCATAACACCCAGTTCACTAACTTATACTATCAGAAACCAAATCACAGCGGTGAGGGTTTAGTTATATTTGAAGCTTTTTCTATTTTAACTGATGTTCATGTGGCGCAGATGCTTTCCTGGAAATCCAATTTTCCAGTCTCTTTAATCATTGAAATTTATGTCATCTATCAAAGATCAACATAACAAATTATGACGCTTCTAAACCTTCCAGCCCCAAGCTCTTCATCAAACCCTCAATTCATCACTTCTAGCAAAGCTATAATATATTTTGGGGGACCTATCCAGCATGCCACCATCATGAACTGTCCACATGGTTATGGCCTTATGTTTAAATGTCTTCACCCAATAAGAATGATCATCCAACACAACTGGACTTTCAATCAATTGTTTCAAGAGGTAAGTGAGGTACTGGATTATGGAGACAGGAAACAAATTATAATAATTAATTATAGACGACCGATCCGGGTCATCAACCAAAAACTCATCTATGATTGCATAGAAATAAAAAATGATTCTGATGTGCAACAGATGATCGCACAATGGAAAAAAAAATATTTGAACTTCATTCAAGCATTCAACGTACACATAACTGGTCAAAGATTGAATTGTTTGTAAAAACAAAAGACCTACGACCCCCAACACTTGAAGAAAGACTTCGTGATTGGCATGACAGTCAGTATATTGACCATCATGGAGAGAAAAAATATGCAATAGAAGATCTTTTTTAATTTTTAACCAATTAAATGTGTATTTTGTATTTTCTTTTCTACTTTCCATGTCTGTTTCATTTTATTTTAATTATGAAAGTTTCATTTAGTTGTTGTTTATCTTCTTTTATTTAATTTTTTTTTATAAATTCATTTAATATTATCTCGAAATTCGACTACTGAGAGCGGTTAAAGTAAACCGTTCTCCAAAGTCGACTTCGATTTTGAACCGCTCTCCAAATCCTCCAACCTTCATGTGTGTACGAATCCATGTTTATATAATTTATATATTGTCAAATTTAATAATAAAAAGATTGTTTTAAAAAGAATAAAATAAAATTTATTATTTGAATTATATTTTTATTTTTATATTATATGAAAATAAATATTTATATTATGTTAATTTGTGTAAAATAATAATTATATATTTATATTATGCGAAATAATAAAGAATATTTGGCATATATTTATTTGAATATGTAAATGATAAAATATTTTTGAATTATTATTTTATTAATTTAAAAAATATGTATATAAGATAAATAAAAATAATAAAGAATATGATGTAGAAATTTAAAAGTATATTTAAAAGATGAAGAAAAAGCTAACTTAACTGGACGTTATATTAATAAATGTCATAATTTTACTTCCCACACTCTAACCCCTTCAAACACTTTCACATATTAATATTAAAATTTCTTATATTGCATTTTAAATGAAATACATATTCAAAATAATATTATCATATTAATAGTCATATTTCATATTAAAATGACTTTGGAGAGCGGTTCAAATTGGACCGCTCTTAGAAGTCGACTTTGAAGAGCGGTTCAGATTGGACCGTTCTTAGAAATCGACTTGGAGAGCGGTTCATTTTGGACCGCTCTTAGAAGTCGACTTGGAGAGCGGTTCAAATAGGACCGCTCTTAGAAGTAGACTTTGGAGAATGGTTCATTTTGGACCGCTCTTAGAAGTCGACTTTGGAGAGCGGTTCTTATTTAACCGCTCTTAAAAGTCCACTTTGGAGAGCGGTTCGTATTTAATCGCTCTTAGAAGTCGACTTTGGAGAGCGAGTTTTTTGCAACCGCTCTCAAAAGTCGACTTTGGAGTGCGTTTCAAAATTGGACCGCTCTCAGAAGTGAACTCGCAGCATATTAAAAGTAATTTACAAAATGAGGGGATGTATTTGTCACACAAATTAACATAATATAAATATTTATTTTTACATAATATCAAAATAAAAATAGAATTCAAATAATATATTTTATTTTATTATTTAAAACTATAATAATTATATAAACATAAATATTAGATAATATTTTTTTATTATATACAAAATAAAAATGCAAATGATGTATGGATTCGGTTGCCCCAAAACTGAATTCCATTTGGAAATTTAGTGTATGAACATAAATTCAAATACTAGAATTCGGTTTTCGGGAAGACGAATTCTGACCTTATACAGTAAATCAGTCTACTTTAATAAATATTTTTGAGAAAGGTCTATTTCAATTTTTTTTATTTTTTTATATATTATTTTGGTCAAAATCTCATTCTTATTAAAAAAAATATCTAAATATAAAATAGAATTTGGGTCACTGCCGCTTCGGCTCCGTCCCAAACAATCTTAGGCTGGCCGAAGCAACCTTTTCACGTGGCATTTTGTTTGTCTTGCGAGGTACTACCACTAGCAGCTCACACACCCTCTTCTCTTCTCTTCTCTTCTCTTCTTGCAATTGCAATTCAATCGTCCAAACACAACAAAGGAGAACATAGTGATTTGAAGAATAATGGAGTTTGGTTTTGAGGAAAAGGACTTTCTCTCATGCTGTGGAAGCACAAGATTCGCCAACCACATGGCTTCAGCCTCTCCTTTCTCTTCCTTTGATCACGCTGTTTCTGTTGCCAGAGACGTTTGGTTCAACCAAGTTGATGTCAACGCTTGGCTTCAAGCCTTCTCTGCTCACCCTCAGATCGGTCAAACCCATTCTCCCTCTCATGCCTCTCAAACCAGTGCTCAGTTCAGTCCCAAAATTTACCTCATTTCCGCATCTGGGTCACTTTCCTTTTTTCATTTTCTTTCATGTCAAAAATAAATGAAAGTTTCAGTTTTGAATGCAAATGTTGTGTCTTTCCCTTGATGGGTGTCAGTTTGTGTCTTCATTTGGAGTTTTAAGATAGTATTCGAGTTTGTTCCCGATTTTAAAAATCTGGGCTGCTTTTTCTTTTTAACATTAAGGGTAAGTTTGAAAAATTGAATTTTGAAAGAAAAAAGAAAATAAAGATCAATAAATTATTTTTAAATTAAGAAAGTTATATAATATTTGTATACATTAAAATTTGATCTCAAGCATACACTGAATTGAAAGACTTGAGTAATGATTTGTCTGAGGGACTGCTTTTTGCAGGTGGAGTAAGGGAGAGCAATCAACTGCTTTAGCGACTGCTACTGATTCCACCTTACAGGTTTAGTTGCCACTGCTACTAAAAAAATAACTGCTTATACTTTTGTGTTGTTTCCTGTGCTATGAAATACTCTGAAACTGATTGATTTCTGGCTCTTCTGTCAGAATATCTGAGAAAATTGTTTGAATATTGAAATTGACAAACACCTTGTAGAGAGTTATGTTTCTTGCCAAATATTTCATTTGATTTCATTGTTGCATCCTTCATTGGCTGGACCTGCATCACGGTTTGCTATTGTTTTTTTTATTATTATTAATATTATTGTGGAGAAAGAGCTTCGAGCTTCAGCTGCTATGTTAACTGTTGGTAAATGAAAGTTAGTCATCTAGATGTGGTCCACTATGCAGGAACTGTCTGAATGGAATGCTCGGTATAGGGAAAAGTTTGGGTTTGTGTTTCTCATATGTGCATCTGGGAGAACCACTGATGAGATACTTGCTGAACTGAAGGTATTTTTGAATTTAAAGTTTAGTTATGGCAATATTTGTGTTTATTTATTTTATTTTTATTATTCATCTAATGTCTACACGGGCAAATTTCTGTGGAGCTATTATATTACGAATATGCATTTGTTTCTTATTGAAAGATAGAGAAATGAATTGATTATTATTTTTAGAAGGTTGAGCTTGTGAATGTGATGATTTTTTTTCTAGATTTAATATTCAAATGACAACATTTTGGGATTTGAAATACCCACCCATGTGCAGTAATTTGGGGAACTTTTCATGGTGATTGATTTGACATTGGTTTGGTCAATATAGACTAATGCAATTTTTAAAAGACTATTTCATAATATCACCAATTAATTCATGTTAAATATGACTCAATGCAGGCATTGGCAACCTAATCACTGTTAAAATTCAGCAAGTTCCTGGAAGTCTATTTCTCATGAATATGCTCTTCCAGGTTGCTGGTTACTTGGGGGAATGGTTGTTATGTTATCAAGTTTTGAAATATGTTAGGTTGGAGAATATTCGTTTCTCAGAGGCTTTTCATCTCCTTTATCATCTCTTGTATATGCATGATTGAACCATTAAAAGTTTCCGCTAAATTCAGGAACTCAATATTTTGAATTTTTCACCAATAAAAGAATTTGAGTGATACAGTAAAATGGTCATATATTTCTTTTCATTTGAATTTAAATTAATTTATTTTACACTCTGCAGAGACGTTATAATAACAGGCCAATTGTTGAATTTGAGATTGCTGCTCAGGAGCAAATGAAAATTACAGAGCTGCGCCTTGCAAAGCTCTTTTCAAATAGAGAAAACATTTCTTCTACAGCTGATAAGCATTCCACTTCTAAAAAAGCAGAAGGTACTTTGATACTCTTTGTTATGTTTTATGTTTGGTTAGTGATTAAGTTTAAGAACATCTTTTCAAATTTTAATCTGTTTTGGCAAGATATAGCTTGGTGTTCTAATTGTTTCCTTGACAACCCTTTTGCTATTGAATTTTGGTTCTGTCTGTAGTTGTATTTATTAAAATGTAGCAGATTATTGGCCATTTAGAATCAACCATCATGAGTCATAAATTTTTTGCTAGAAGTAGCAGGAGAAAAAGAATGAGTTTTTCATCCATTCGTTCTGCGTATCAAAAGTTGTGAGTTAATAGGCAAATCTTAGATTCAAATAATTAATGTTAACTAATTGTTAGAATCATGTGATTGCCATGTGTCATTAACTGTATGAATCAAATAGAGGATAGAAAAGGCAATGTGAATAAATCCCATTGTAAGGTGCATAATTAATTTCAGGAAATCAGGAGTCCTTTGTAAGTGCCTCAAAAGTCCATATTTAACAGGTTTTATAAAATTTACACTTTCTATTTTTTTCCATAAGTTATTAAGTTTTACCATGGAAAAACAAAATTTGTATGCTTGAATTATGCTTGCTGTCCTATGGGCATTGTTTATTTCACAGCATTACTCCGCTGTAGTCCAACTTGCCTGTGTCCTTTTACCAGTTTAAATAGTCAGGCTTTTTCTTTCTCCTTCAGTTGTGTTTGCTAATACTTGATGCTCTGTTTTCTGAAATTGGTTTAGCTTGATTTTGTTTTCCTACCATGAGAAGGCATGTTATATATAAAACCACATTTGAGTCTTTTACCTAGCAGCTTAAGGTTTTGAGAGAGTTGATTGTTGACAAAGAAAAAAGAGGCATGGTATACCATGCAATATATAATTATGAATAGTACTTCTGATGAACTAAATTGGTGTTAGAGTGGAATAATATTTACCTATGAAATTTTAGTAAGTAGAAACTGTGAAGTGAGCACTGAAAAGTGTGTTCACGTGGGGCATCATTTGTCTATTTGTGTGTTAATTTATTTAACATAAAGTTTTGGATCTGTGGTGAATCTATTGTCCATTCTCTTAAATTTTGTTTCAATGCATAGTTACTTTTGTCTATTGATAAAAAATGAAATTTTATTTATATGGGAAAGGGTACAAACTACAAAGGGAACATGATTGTTCAATTTTATGTTCACTTAACCAAATCTAAATTTTCTTAAGAGAATTCTTACCTATGCGCCTTATTGAGAAAAATATTTGCTTAAGTCAATATTGATTAGCTAGACAGTGAGAGCATTTATTTGGAGAATCAAGAAAGCATATGTAATTAATCTTGAGAGCTTGATGAAGACACGAGAGAACATGTGACCAAGTCTATGATGTCATAGGTGGATGGAAGATTTTTGAGTTGAAAATGACTAAGGAGAGAACTTGTACACATTGTCTTTATTCAAACCGCACAGCAAAACCACTCTTGTGCTCAAGTTCTTTACCTCAAAATGCCATGGAAAATATTCAATAAAAACATTATTAAACTAGCATAACTGTGAAACAGAAACTAGTTTTTTTGTAACACCAAGAACACAAAGAACATTGGATAAAAATAAAAGGTTTCTGATAAGCATAGGCTACCTTTAATGAAAGTTGATCAGAGGAAGCGTAAGAATAGGACAGCTGTAGAGGATTTGAATTGTCAATCATAACTGTATTAGTTATAACTGTATTTTGTTTCATGCTCTATAAATAGTTAGTTAGAGAGGGGGAAAGGGATTTTTTGGAGAAATCGGAGATTGGAGGGAGAGGCTGGAACTCTTGAAATTCCAGTGGGAAGGTATTGTACAGTTTCTTATTCTCTTCTCTTGTTCAGAGAAGATCCAATAAAGAAATCTATTCTTGTTCAGTACCTATCAATCTGGTATCAGAGCTCCATCCAAGAGCTCTGGTATCGGGATTGTTTATGTGCAAAATAACTCCCAGAATGGAGTCAAGGATCAAATGATTGGAGCATTGTATGGAGCTGTGGAATCGCGAGCGAGAAGAGGATCGGAATCGAGAGGAAGAACGATTCCGACAATTGGAAGCATTGGTGGAATCCTTGGTTTGCCGTTTGGGAGAAGATGCGAGAAATGATGTAGCGCATCAGGCAGCGGAAGAAACAGAGCGTTGGGCGGAAGATGAAGCCCGGTCAGATGCGGCAGTAGGCGGGCAACTTGTCAGAGTGAGTGGATGATGGAAGAAGATGAAAATTCCGGTGTACGAAAGAGAAGAAGACGTGTTTGGGTGGGTTAATAAATTGGAACGTTATTTTCGCTTGCAAGGAGCTGAGGATGGGGAGAAACTTCAGGCGATGATGGTGGCACTTGAAGGTAAAGCTCTAAGTTGGTTTCAATGGTGGGAGTCATGTCTTCTGCACCAAAACTGGGAAGAGTTTAAAGAAGCTATTATTGGTAGATTTCAGCCGGCCATGGTACATAGTCCTTTTGCAGCTTTATTGGCTTTGAGGCAAGAAGGCATAGTGGAGGACTTTGTTTCTCAATTCGAGAAGTTTGCAGGAATGCTGAGTGGGGTAGGAGAGGAACATTTGATAGATATATTTGTCAATGGCTTGAGGGAAGAAATTGGAGCTGAGTTGAAATTGTACGAACCTCCGAATCTATCAGCAATGATAAAGAAAACATTGACGATTGATCAAAAGAATGCAGCATTGATGAAGAATGGTGTTGGGGCCGTAGGGAAGCATGGAAGCAATCATAAACCATTCTCTTTCTCTCGTACGGTAATGGTGGATACAGGACAGAAACTGGGAGTGAGAGGAACACATGCTGAAGTCGTTTCACCTGCATCCTCTGCTGGTAGTAATGAAGTGGGTTTGGATTTAGAGGCAGGGTGGTGATTTCAAAAGGTTGTCCAATGCGGAAATGCAAGAGCATGGTAGTCAAAATCGCGAGTTAACACGTTAAATCGTATGATTTTACGATCTGTCGCAGGTCCAACGATCCCGATCATGGGTTGGAACTCGTTTTGGTGGGATCTCTGGGATCGCACGATCTTCCTCATGAAATCGTGGAATCTTTGATCCTGGGCGAGTTGTTTCTGCCCTATTTTTAGGTTTTTTTTTTTTTCATTCTTCTCTCCGATTTCTTGCCTCTTTGCAACCTGCGAAGCGCACTTCTCTTCTTCCTCAACACAACAAATCTTTCCATTCCATTCTCTACCCTTTCTCTTTCAAATCGCCTCTTTCTCCACCATTTTTGGACGCGACCAGGACTTTGCAGCCTCATTCCTCTGTTCTGCGATCCCTATAGCTTTCGCTCTGATGACCATGTTTGCTTCGGCGACCTTGTCTGTGTCAGCGACTCTGCTCTGCGCCGGCGACCTTGTTATAGCGGAGAGTTTTGCTGTGGTGGCCATTGCAGCTGTATTTGCAGCCAACGTAGCCTAATTCACAGTGCGGCTGGAGTAAAAGTTGTTTAGGGTTTAGGGTTTTTTAAGGGTAAAAACAAGACTTCTCATCATTTAAAAATAATTTGGCTTTCCTTTTTTACCCTTAAGGTGGCTCTGTTTTAAGTTTCTTTAAGGATAAAATAATTTTTAGGGTTTAGGATTTATGAAGCAGATTTTAGGGTTTTTTAAGGGTAAAAACAAGACTTCTCATCATTTAAAAATAATTTGGCTTTCCCTTTTTACCCTTAAAGTGGTTCTGTTTTAAGTTTCTTTAAGGATAAAATAGTCTTTTATCAGAATACAATATTTAATCTATCTTTTCCCTCTCTGTTTCTGTTCTTAGTATCTCTGTTTTGAGGTGGGGTGGCTCACTTCTCTCATTTGTCCTCTAGTCTTTATATTTATACTATTTTACATGTATTTATACAATTTTGTAGGATCTTACGATTCATGTTATGATCCTACGAGTTACGATTTTTCATCTCCTCTCTGATCTTACTTAGAATATCGATTTTGACTACCTTGTGCAAAAGAAAATAAGAAAGGGGGAGTTCTTTAGATGTGAAGAAAAATATGGACCAAATCATATTTGTAAAATTAAACAGTTAAAAATGATGTTGTTGGAGAAAATGGAGGGTATGAATGAGGGTGAGGAAAACAATTTAGAATATGAGGAGAGAGGGGCAGAATTCAAGCAATTATCGCTAAATAGTATTGCTGGATTTACTTCCAAGAGGTCCCTAAAGGTGTGAATTAGGAGAAATCAGAGCAAATTTTGAGCAATTAACTCTGAAAATAAAGGTGGAAGGGTAGTTGGTCACATTGAAGGGGGAACCGGAGTTAACGAAGGGTAGAACTTCATTGAACTCTATGATTAAGACTATACAGCAAGAAGGGGAAGGTTTTTTGTTAGAATGTCGATTGATTCAGCTATGTGAGGAAGCTATGGCAAAGTTATCTCCAGTATTGACTGCAGTTCTGCAACAATATGCTGAGCTGTTTGAGGTTCCGAAGACATTACCTCCGACAAGGAAGCATGATCATGCGATACATCTTAAGGAGGGAGCTGCTATTCTCAACATTCGACCCTATAGGTATCCTCATTACCAAAAACCTGAAATTGAAAGATGGTTAGTTAGATGCTCGTAGCTGGAATTATTAGACCGAGTGTGAGTCCTTATGCTAGTCCTATTGTTTTGGTAAAGAAAAAATATGGAAGTTGGAGGTTTTGTGTGGACTATAGGGCCCTTAATAAGGTGACTATATCTAACAAATTCCCTATTCCCATTATTGATGAATTGCTTGGTGAATTGGGTAATGCTGAAATTTTTTCAAAACTGGATTTGAGGTCCGGTTATCACCAAATCAGAATGAGAAGTGAGGATATTGAGAAGACAGCATTTAGAACTCATGAGAGGCATTACGAGTTTGTAGTGATGCCTTTTGGGCTCACTAATGTGCCGTCAACCTTTTAATCTTTGATGAATGAAGTGCTGAAACCCTTATTAAGGAAATATAAATTGGTATTTTTTTATGATATTTTGATTTACAGCAAAAATGACGGTGAGCATGCACAACATTTGGCTACAGTAATGGATCTTGGACAGCAGAATGATTTAAAGGTGAACGGGAAAAAATGTCTTATTGGCCAGTCTACTTTGGAATATTTGGGCCATATTATTTCAGCGGGTATTGTGGCTGCTGATCCAAAAAAATTAGAATATATGTGGCTTTGGCCTCAGCCTAAAGATGTGAAGAGCTTGCGAGGATTTTTAGGTTTGACGGGATATTATAGACGGTTTGTGCAGCAATAGGTCTCATTGCCAGACCATTGACTCAACTTTTAAAGAAGGATAGTTTCTTGTGGAGTGAGGAAGCTCAAGTTGCTTTTGATAGACTCAAGCACGCCATGACCTTATTGCCCACATTGGTTGTTTTAGAAACCGATGCTTCAAGAACAGGTTTGGGTGCGGTTTTGCTTCAAGATGGGAAGCCTCTTGCTTTTTGGAGCACTTCTTTGTCAGACAGAAATCAGTGTACAAGAGGGAGTTGATGGCAATAGTTAAAGCCGTGCAAAGTGGCAACATTATTTGTTGGGAAGTCATTTCATCATACGGACGGACCAAAAAGGTTTGAAATTTCTCATTGATCAACGGTTGTGGGCAGAGGAACAATTCCATTGGATTTCAAAATTGTTTGGATATGATTTTGAAGTGCAGTATAAACCAGGCAAAGATAATACAGCAGCTGATGCTATGTCTCGCCGAAGCTCTTTTTTTTCAATTTCGATTTTAAAGATGTCTGATTTTGAGGATTGGCAAGAGGAGATTCAACAAGATGCTAAGTTGAAAGGTATTATACAGGATTTATTGTTGAACCCAGCCTCTCATGAGGGATATGTTCTGAAAGATCAGAAACTGTTTTTATAAAACAGTTTGGTGTTGCCTAAATCTTCTGCTAAGATTCCCATTATTTTAAAGGAATTTCACTCTTCGTTGATTGGAGGACACTCTGGTTATTTTTGAACGTTCAAGCGAATTGCCAATGTGGTTTATTGGGAAGGTATGAAGAGTGATATAAAGGAGTTTGTGGCTGCCTGTGATGTGTGTCAGAGAAATAAATATTCTACTTTGACTCCAGTTGGATTGTTACAGCCGTTGCCAATTCCCATGGTTGTATGGAGAGACATATCCATGGATTTCGTGGGGGGACTGCCAAAATCCAAAGGAAAAGACACTATCTTAGTCGTTGTGGATAGACTAACGAAGTATGCCCATTTCTTACCCCTGAGTCATCCTTACACGGCTGGAGATGTGGCAGCCATTTTTGTGCATAAAATTGTGAGGTTACACAGTTTCCCTAGTTCTATTGTGTCGGATAGGGATATGATTTTTATGAGCAATTTTTGGAGAAGCTTGTTCAAGGCAGTAGGTACCCAGCTGAAGTTCAGTTCCGCTTATCATCTACAATCAGATGGTCAAACGGAAGTGGTTAATAAGAGTGTGGAAGTTTACTTGAGGTGTTTAACTAGGACAAGACCCAAAAACTGAAGTTTGTGTTTGGCTTGAGCTGAATTTTGGTTCAACACAAACTATATCGCATCTAGTAAAATGACTCCCTTTTGGGCTTTATATGGAATTGATCCCCCAACGCTTTTAAGGGGTACTGTGATTCCTTCTTGAATGGAAGAAGTAAATCAGCTGCTGCAAAGCTGTGAGGAGTTGTTGATTGAATTGAGGGGCAATCTTCTTAAAGCCCAAGATGTGATGCGGGTACATGCTAATAAACATAGAAGAAAGGTGGAGTTTCTGGAGGGTGATTGGGTGTTTTTGAAACTTCAACCCTATCGTCGAAGGTCTTTGGCTAAAAGAGTGAATGAAAAGTTGAGTCCTCGATTTTATGGACCTTTCAAGGTGCTGTGTAAGATAGGACAAGTGGCATACAAGCTGGAGTTGCCTCCAACTAGCAGGATTCATCCCGTGTTTCATTTTTCATGGTTAAAAAAAATGGTGGGTCCGTTAGTTCAAACACAGCCACTGCCAGAAATGTTGTCGGAAGATCAGGAATTGCGGGTTTTCCCACAAGCAGTTTTGGAGGTTAGAGAATCCACTATGGGTGATGTGGAAGTTTTGATACAATAGTCTGAACAACATTGGTAGAGTGGTTGCTTTTTCACAAGTTTTTGGTGAGCTTATAGCACTGTAAGGCTCTATGACCCCTCTTATTTGTAGACTCGGGCAAATGATAGACCTATTGTTTTGACGTCCACCAGAACGAGGGGAGTTAGATGAATGATTTTGAGCGAAATTGGCAGTCACATGTCTAGAGGATTGTAGACGTTCTTCTCTTTGAAGGAACATATCAAAGTTAATTAGTTTAACATATAGTTCAATAAATGCAATGGGATTGTCACAGGTTTGAATGGAGGCAATGAATTCAAAATATGAAGGTCTCAATCCATTAAGTGTGTAGATGACAAGATCAAAATAGCATGCAAAGGGTGACCAATCAGCAAAAGCTTGTGAACTATGAACTGGATAGTTTGTAGGTAGATGGCGACAAAGTCCAATCCTTTGGAAATAGAGTTAAGTCACTCCTTACTCCAGAGTGAAGAGTGATTGGAGAAGGCTCATTGAAGAAGGAGCCAAGCATCTAGAGGTATCGACCAAGGTCCTGACAACTTGAGCTTCAATATCACAAGATCTTGATAGAGCAATATAGAGGAGTTTGTCCTAAAGAATACAGAATGTGTAAGATGGATTCAAAGTGGTAGAATCGCCTTCAATGATAGTGGCATGACATATCACCAGCGACATATCTTGTAAGGATGTGAACCGATTTGTACCATGCTAGGTAATTTGATGATTTTAACTTTAAAGGATAGCTAAGTGGACATATCACCAAAAATTGACATATGGTTATAATAAAGAAGTAAAAATTGATTTATTTATTGCTATATGCATACATATATGTACTTGAGATGCTTGACTTTGTGGTTGACTTCTAATTGAAGTTTTCTTTTCCCTTTTGGCATGTCACCAATGTAGAGACATCATTGCTGTGCTTATCAATACTTTTTTGCTTATAATCAAAGCTTTGTGATTTTTGACATATAGTGTTATAATTTCATCTAGTAGTTGACAATACTATTCAAAAGTAGATATCTCGGATGCCAGACTAATCATTTGATATGCTAGTTGTTGAAATCGTCATATGCAAGAATGTCTAAGATCCCTCTCAACCTCTATTCCTTTTATATTATATATAATGCCACAACGATCTTCTTTTGTCCATTTCTTTAGTATATATTTTTCAAGAACAACATTCATATCATTTGCTTTAAACACTTTCAATGCTTGAGAATAAATTAAAGCTGCAAGATATAGAAGTTGAGACATGATCAAGTGATACACTCCACGATCTTTCTTAGTTGATTCAGATTGTAGAAATGACATATTTGAACAAAGAAGAAAACAAACTCTTATTGGAATAAGTTAAACACAACATGTGTGTAAACTTTGTCCATTTGCATTAGTATTGGAGACACCTCATATCACAACAATGCTAACTTATGGCAGGAATCATGCTCAAGTTAACTCATTGTAACATTTGTCTTCAATAACTCATACTATTAAGGTGATAAAATCACTTGAGTGAATTTTATCACTTCAATAGTTTATTAGAATCAAATTCGTTTAAGACAAAATTAATTTGCTTAAGTGAAGTTGATGTCCCTAACAAATCTTTGTTTTATGCCATAAATTCGCTTAAGCGAATATGTGTTGCTTAAGCTAATTTATTGCTCAAGTGCCTCTAAAAGCGAATTTGTGAGAATGTCACATGCTGAGAATTCTTCGTGCATCCTTTCGTGACTCTAATTATCCACATATTCAATGGTAATGCCTTTATTAATCATGCAATTTCCATTGTTGTGGTTGTTGCAGGAATGACTCCTAGGAAATTAATCCCTTATAGAAAAAAACAAAGACTTTAACCGGGGCAAAGTTCACAAGAACTTGAGGAAAGACATACTCAGCAACAAGCACCACCAACACCCACCATAGACACTCCCCTACCTTCATGGGATCGATTTAAGTTCAAGACTAAAGCCAAATATCAAAGGTTCTTAGAATTGCAACTAAGGGAATTGTTACCAGAGCGTAATGTCCAATTAGGTGAAGGAGAATACGTAGAATTTCAAGAGGAGATAAACAGAAGGAAATGGCACTTTTTGGCAAATCTTCCAAATCATATTAATGAAGACGTTGTTAAGGAGTTTTATGCCAATGCATGGCCATTGGATATACAGAAAAAGGATAAAAGGTCATGGGTTCGAAAGGTGGAGGTGTGTTGTGACAGAAATGCTATAAATGCCTTGCTAGGTAACCCCTTGACCTTACAAGAAGGAGAGTTGTGCCAATACCAACAAAACAAAAGGCAGACAACAATATTTTTGGATGGCACCATAGCTGAGACCTTATGCATTCCTAACAAATCGTATGAAATAAATGCTCATGGGAAGTCCATGAGGTTCAAGAGGCAAAGTTTGAAGACATTAGCCCAGATTTGGACTTCTTTTTTGTTTGCCAACATTGCTCCAACTAATCACACCTCTGATGTGCGAATGTCTTGGGCATATTTGATTTATAGCATCATGGAGAAGATAACAGTAGACATTGCTAATGTCATTTCAGAGGAAATTCATCAATTTGTCATCTCCAACCCTTCTACTTCTGTAGCAGCCACAAAACCATTGGGATTCCCAGCTCTGATCACTACTCTTTGTGTTGCCTAAGGTGTTCAGATTCCAAATGCTTCTCAATCTACTATCAAATTGAAGAAGCCCATTAATGCCCACTTCATCAAGAATTACTGCATCAACTCATTGAAGCAGCCTAGTGTAGCTTTTTCTCATCCGTCCTCATCAGCACCACCACCAGCCCTAGCATCCATGCCTGACATGACACCCATGGAGTCTCGCCTAACACGATATCTCATTCACCTACAACAGCAAATGGCGGCCAATCATCGAGCGTACACCTAACTCAATGATTCATTTTACAAGTTTACATTACACCAACATAATGAAGAGTCTTCCCCTTTCCCATGGCCTACACCAACAAAGTTTGCAGCACACGTCTCGTGGCCTGGGGACAGTCCTAGTTTCCCAAATGAGGAGGACCAAAATGTGGATGAAGCAAGACAAGGAGAAGGACTAGAAGATCAACATGATGGTGGCAAGAATGACACAGGACAGAGAGAAGGACTAGAGGATCAGCACAATGACAATAATGTTAGTAACGAAGGACAACACATGGAGGAGGAGTTTGTGGCAAATATACTCATTGGGGGGACTTGAAGGGCACATTGGAGCACTTCAATTTATTTCCTTAATTACTACTTTATTTCATTAATTATGTAATCACTTTCATTTAGGCTCCACATTATTTCCTTTAATTTTGTAATGTGTTTTTAGGTTTTATTGTGTATTAACAATGTCTTTTAGCAATGTATATTATCTATTGGAGTAATCTTAGGAATTGTTTTCTTATTTACACTTTATTTCCTTATTTCAATGACTAATTGTATATTAAAAATGTCTAATGTTTTGACTTTGAGGGAAAACCTACAAGACCACAAATATTAACAATGTCTTTTAGCAAGTCTTTTAATTGTAAGTTTGTCTAACCATGTTTCAATTGTTATATTTTGTACTAGTTTTAGTTTTTTTGCATAATTCACTTAAGTCAACTGCTGTATCTAGTAAAGTTTGCTCTATGTTCATAATTCACTTAAGCTGTTTAATAATTGCTTAGGTGAGTTTTAATTCACTTAAGGCTTGCTCAAGTGATCACCTCTATCTTAATCTCTGCTCTTTGTTCCAATTTAATTTAAGGTTATTAATATTCGCTTAAGCAAGATGAAATTTGCTTAAGTGACCGCCTTTTATGCCAATGTCTTCCCACTTAGGCAAGGTTTAGATTTGTGTAAGCTAATCATATTCGCTTAAGCAAATATTTTTCTTGCTTAAGCGAGTAGGGAAGAATTCGTTTAAGTGAAAATGGAATTGAACGATCTTGTTTTTGTGCAAACCGGAAAAGATCCGGTTTCATACAAAGGGATAGCAGGATCTAAGGTGTAAGGTGGTTCTCTGTAAAAATCAAGAAATTCCAGTGCCAAGCACTATATTGATATAGAAAAATAAGTCTGTCCCAGAATGTTGTGTGTCAAGACCAAAATTTCCTTATGAAAATCAGACCCATTTCTATCCAACCAAACATACCATAGAATGGAAATCCCCTCCTTAGTCTTACTCCTCCAAAGCTTGTAAGCGCATTTAAAAAATAAAATAACTTTTCCAAGCTTTGGGGACCATCAAGATTCAGAAAGCACGTGAAAACTCTACTCCAGATATAATTGGCTTCTGGGCTATGCAAAAAGAAATTTGCAGTTTTTTTGTTATACTCTAAAATCATGCAAATTCCCTTCCACCAATTGCTATGTGCCATCTCATGATTGAACCTGGGCTGTTTTCCTTGCACTGCTTAGCAAAGGCATGTTGTTTTGACAAGTGGGACACATTCTTCCTTAGTCCTCAATGCTCCTCCAGTTGAAAGGAACCCTAAATCCTACACCTCAGCTATTTAATGTGGCAATCAAGAGTAAACTATAAATGATTACAGTGTGTTTCTCATTGATCCTCATTGTGAACTGTTTTGAAATGTAGCAAATGATTGATTATTGCATGACCCTATTATAGAAAAGGGAAGGATTTTATTATCTGGCACACATAATACATGAATATAGTCCACTATATTTATTAGAGGTAGAGTAACCCTTAACTTGTTTCAAATAATTGCCTTTTTTATGTCGCTAAATGTCAAATAGTTATAAACTAAGAATTATAGTTCTTAACAAAGGAATTGTGATCCTTAACTCACACCAACTCACAACCTTTTCATCTTTATAACGCATGCAACATATTATTTTTCTAGTAATTATTTCCAACATTATAGTCTCCTTGTAAGTTGTGACTTACCACTTTCTGAGTCAAACTCCTTGGGAAATTACAGAAGGTATATGGTGTGCTATTGATTGCCATTAAATAGTTATTTATGTATGCGATATGAATTTTCTGTTCAGACTCCCCAATTTATGCATCATGATATTTCCTTGTGTATAACCTGTAACCTATCTTGATTTTGAATTTTCCCAATGCTAGAAGATCGTATGAACATTATTGGAGGTCATGTGACTGCTGCTTCAGAAAGTTCACCAGGAAAATCAATTCAACATTCTGCTAGAACCCGCCCGCCCATTACCACTCATGTGTTGGATGTTTCGCGAGGCTGTCCAGCTGCTGGTATTGAGGTACTTTTGGAGGCATGGAGGGGCACTCAGTCTCGTCCTACATTCGGGGCCACAGGTGGTGGCAGTTGGGTGCTTCAAGGGTCTTCGATGACAGATAAAGATGGCCGCAGTGGTCAACTATTGAGCATAGTTGATGATGTGAGTCCAGGGATATACCGGATAAGTTTTAACACAGGCAAGTACAACCCAAGTGGTTTCTTTCCATATGTGTCTATTGTGTTTGAAATCCTGGAGTCTCAGAAAAGGGAGCATTTTCATGTTCCTCTCCTGCTTTCTCCGTTTTCGTTCAGCACTTACCGTGGAAGCTAGAAACATAGGAACGGTTGCCAAATGAATGCCACTGATACTTGTGGGTAACTGGCATGAATTTCTGAAGATTTGATGAACTGAACTTGTGTTTGTGCCCATAGAACATTGTAATGATACCAAATGTAGTAAGGAATAAGTGTATTATTGGTGTTTGCTTGATGTATGTTATATCAGCACTTTTGAGATAATAATTGAGACTTGCAACAATTAAGAAATGCCATCAACATATAAATAGCACATTTAAGGAGCATGAGCAAGGGTTTATATTGTTATGGAGGTTACTTTTACTAACAACTTTACTCTTATTTGCATTGCTTTTGCTTTTCATGATAGATATAATTAGTCATTCATTGAAGTACGTTTAATTGCCTCCATTATTTGCCATGACAATTAAATTAGGGAAAACAATACATATATCTTGTTTTAGGAACAAAGACAATAAGGTAAATTATGTGAAGTAATTTTTTAATATGCTTCCAAATAAGGGTTCAAATTCAAACTAAATTGCTATGAAAAAAACTGAAAACTGTAAAAATTGTATTCTATATCGTAGTTTAGTTGAAATTTGGGTTTCGAACTAAATTATACCTATAATATATTTAGAATGTTTTTATTATATTTTTATATAAAATTATTTTTTTAATCTTAACATAACATTGAACAAATATATAGTACATTAAAATTATGTTAATTTCAATTGCATATTTTATTTATTTATTTTTCTTTTCTATCAATAAATTTATTGTTCTTTCACATTTTTGCCCTTTTAATTAATTTTTTTATTTTTTATTTTACTTTTTTCAACAATCTCGTTTTGATTTTTGGGATATTGTTCTTCCATCTAAAACAATTGATCCATATATTATTTTTTATTTAATTTGTGATGACTTTTTGAATTAAAGTTTAGTACTTTCTGTAATCCACAAGCATTTTATTTTCTTTACAAATATACATATAATTTAATTATTAAAAAAATAAAAACTTATATAATTTTAATAATTATACATATATATTATTAAAATATTTTAATCAATGTTTTTTAAAAAAATATTTTTATTTAACTCTATAACTATTACGTATTAAAGTGATAAAGATTTGATTAAATTAAACAATTTTAAAATAATATTTTTATCGTATACTGTCAGATAAAAGTTTTCAATTAAATATCATCAATTAATATATATTAATAATTATATATCTAAGTATACCAAAAAAAATAATTATATATCTAAGAGATGAGATTCTTTAAAGTAAACTTTAAATTTGAAAAAAAAAAACATGTAATTTTTATAAATATAAAAATAAATATTCACAATAAATATAAAAATTTATATAAGGTAATAATGAAAATTTAAGTAATAACTTTAATTTTTAAAATTTAAAACAAAATTAACAAAGATGGAAATAAAAAGCAAAATAAAACAACAAAAAATATTATAATTTATATATTATTTTTTATCAATTTTAATTATAAAAAGTACATGTGACGAAGAAGCTCCATTAATATTTTTAAATAATATACTTTCATAGACTCTTTATTTGAATAAGTATTTGATATATATGTTACAGTTTAATAAGTAATTTTCTTATTACTTTGAGGAATATATATATATATATATATATATATATATATATATATATATATATATATATATAATTCTAGCGTGTCTATGTTACGTTGCAAAAGGGTCAAATTCCAATTATTTAATTTTTATATGCAAGTAAATGATAAAAGACTTACACTAATTTAGATTGTTCACACAGTTGTATTCTAGAGACTCAAAGTCAATATTCTTAATTAAGTTAGAAAAGATTGTTTGAAAGCTTTTTCATAAACTAAAATAAAAAATTATGCAAATTATTAAGCATGTTTTAAACCATATTGCTTTGAATAATGGTAGGAAGAAATTTAAATATAATAAGTGTATTTATTGCAATATTTTTTTTCATGAAATGTGTATCTTTTATAATTTCAATTTTTAAAACTTGATTTAAATTCACTTCTTATAAAATGTGATAAATATTTTGAAGGTAAAACCAATATTATTATTGAAAAGAAATCAAATAATTAATAAGTTTAACTAGTGTCGCAAAAATTTAATAAAATAATTTTCTAAGATCTGTCTAATCAATCTGTCAACCAAAATTAAGATAAAATAATATTGCAAATATATATATATATATATATATAGTTTATTTACAAAATGTTATATGGAAAATATAGTAATTTTATCTTAGTAATACAATTTTAAAATCTGAATTAATTTTACTTTTTTCATTTTACTAATTAGTTGATTGCTTGCATCTAATATGTTAGTTTGACCAACAAAATATTTATAGTATTTAATTCTATATGAATTTAAATCTTATTTTTAATTTCAAATTACCAAAGAAAGAAAAGCATACTACTTTATGAAACAAACAATTTGATTGCATTAAATACACATATTTTTAAAAATTTTATTCCTGACAACAGTAAAAAATTAATTGTTGCTTATATAGTTTTCACTGAGAACAATTGAATGAAAGAAACCTCTAGTTTGATCAACATCTCCTATTTTCTTTGCCTCACCAAGCATTAATGGGAACATTAGAGGCCTCAACTGCAAGCATGATTTTCATTTTGATACTTGTTCTGATATGGGCATGCAAAGTGCTAAACTGGTTATGGCTGGGGCCAAAGAGGCTAGAAAGGCTCCTCAGAGAGCAAGGTCTTCAAGGAAATCCATATAGGCTTTTGGATGGAGATTTAAAGGAGATTCTTGAGATTGAAAAGAAGGCCATATCCAAACCCATGAATCATTATGATGATTTAGTGTCTTGTGTGTTTCCCTACCTCCAACACAGTGTCAACAAACATGGCATGCATTTCCTACTCACTCTCATTGTTGTTCATTTTGTCATTGTGTAATGTCTTTTAATAATCCATGTCTTTACACATTGATCTAAGCCTCTTTATTATTTGATGGTACGTAGGCAAAATTTTTTTTATCTGGTTTGGACCAACACCAAGGGTGATTCTGACAGACCCTGATCTTTTTAAAGATGTATTTAACAAGGTCAATGATTTTCCAAAGCCTAATATAAATCCAACTGTCAAGTTACTAGCTACTGGTCTTGCAAACCATCAGGGTGAAAAATGGAGCAAGCATAGAAAGATAATCAACCCTGCATTCTCCTTAGAAAAATTGAAGGTTAGTTCCTCATTACTAAATATAGATCTTATATATCAACAAGAGGAGTTTTAATTAACACCTCTCTTTTCTTTTCTAATTCATTTTATCACAGAATATGTTACCAGCATTCATCAAAAGTTGTGATGATCTAATTACCAAATGGGAGGGAATGATGTCTTTAAATGGATCATGTGAAATTGATGTATGGCCTTTCATTCAAAATATGACCAGTGATGTTATTTCACGAACAGCATTTGGAAGTAGTTATGAAGAAGGTATAAGAATATTTCAACTTCAGAAAGAGCAAGTTGAACTTTCAGTGAAAGCTACAAAGCAAGTTTACATCCCTAGATGGAGGTAAGATTGATTTTTTATTTAACAAAAATAACCTTACCATATGTTTTATAATGTAAAAAATGATGAGTAAATACTACATTTCATCCTATTTGTAGGAAATAATTATTAATATTTTTCCTAGTTATAAGAAATAGTTACCCGTTTTCAAATGCATTAATTGTAATTATTTTTTATACCTTTATTTATTATGAGATTTGTGTTACCAAATATCCAACTTTTAACTATATAAAAGGATACTTTTGTTTATTTATAAAATTCTAATTTGATCATTAATATTATGAATATTTTTTAGTGAAAATATAGATTTTTGACATATAATTACTTTTTTTTATTAATCTTAATAATTTAATATTTTTTTAACAAATTAAAATATATATATATATATATATATATATATATATATATATATATATTATATGTAATAATCAATGGTTGTTGGTTGGTCATAGTGAAAGTGAACCGTCACTTTTTGGGAACTTCACCTAAAACTTGGAGTAGTTTGTGCTGGAGTTGCCATTTTGGTTAGGACTTTATTACCCTACTAGTAAGCCCCATTATAAGAAACTGGTGTATCTCTGACTTTAATAGGAAATTTTTCGTTTCAAATAAAATATTAGCAACCAACATTTATCATAAAGAAACTGTTATTTTCAATTGCTACTCATTTACTAATTATTGAGATGGAAAAAAGAATCCTAGCAATTGGAAAGTCAAATTAATTGTTGGTGACAGAATCACCTCTGGAAATATACTTATTATATCCAAGAGCATTCCTTTCATATAATAACAATTATGATACTAATTATGTTTACTTGTAGGTTTCTGCCCACTTCCATTAATAGGAGGATGAAGCAAATTGATAGAGATATAAAGTCTATGCTTAAGGTCATTATTAACAAGAAAGAGAAAGCACTTGAGTCAGGGCAAGGCACTAGAAATGACTTATTAAGTGTGCTTTTGGAGTCAAATTACAAGGAAATTCAAGAGCATAAAAACAAGAAGAATGTTGGAATGATTGGAAGATGTAATGGAGGAATGCAAGCTATTCTATTTAGCAGGGCAAGAGACCACTTCAGTTTTGCTTGTTTGGACAATGGTGTTACTAAGTAGGTACACTGATTGGCAAGCTCTTGCAAGGGAAGAAGTTTTTCAAGTCTTTGGCAATGAAAAACCAGATTTTGCTCGCCTGAATCACCTTAAGATTGTAAATAATTTATTAATTAATTGTTTATTATCTATATATAATAAGGTTTAATTTAATTAAAATTGTAACATTTAATAATATTAATATATTAAATCTATACTTAAAATTACTATAAATATTGTCACCAGCAGATGGGCTTGCTAGAACTGTTCACAAAGATGTGAAACTTGGAAACATAACATTACCAGCTGGAGTGCAACTTTATTTACCAATAATTTGGGTTCACCATAACTATGAACTATGAGGTGATGATACAAAGGAGTTCAATCCTGAGAGATTTTCTGAAGGAGTTTTGAAGGCAACAAATGGGAAAGTTACATTTTTTCCTTTTGGATGGGGCCCAAGAAAATGCATTGGACAAAACTTTTCCATGTTGGAAGCAAAAATGGCTTTGTCAATGATTTTACAACACTTCTCATTTGAACTTTCTCCAGCCTATACTCATGCTCCAGCTCAAGGAATCACTCTTCAGCCACAATATGGTGCTCATATCATTTTAAGCAAGGTGGAAATATAAAAAACAATGAGCACTTTTTGTATTTCACTTTTTGTATTTTTTTTTGTTGCACTACATTGGGAAGTTAAATAAGGAGAGAAATAAAATTAAACCGATATAAATTATATCAATTTTTACAATTTTATATAAAATATAATTTTTATGGATTCAACTGTTAATTTATAACTGTATATTCTTTAATTATCTGTATTAAATTTCGTTAAAATTAAATAAATATAAAAATTGTAATCAAATAGTATTTATTTTTAACAACTTCAAAAGTATATATATATATATATATATATATATATATATATATATATATATTATGTTACATTTTATGTATATAAATGAGAGTGTTAGCATTTCTTTCAATTTGAGATTAAATTATCCTTTTTTTGATAAAGGTTGTTTTGATATGCAAATGAAATTAAATTTAGCATTTTCAGTAGATGTTAATTTGAACTTATTTAACTCGAATAATAAAAATGTATTATCATGAATTTAATATGATTGGCGGTATCCTTAGTCTTGAGGTGAATAGTCCCTTTTCCATGTCACTTGATAATACATTCAAATATTCAATTAAATTAAAGGAGGTGGTTGCATGTCTTCCAAGTAATAGAGGTTCACCAAATTAATCTTTGCATAAGCTGTATAATAATTCTTTAACCTAAACTAGTTATTATCTATTTTTTATGCAATTATTTTATTTTTATTCGTGTCTGATTATCTTTGTTGATTGTTCCTTGTCCTCCATTCAGATATGATTATGTCATGTTCATGTAACATTAAAATTCTTTTCATTGTCAAAATGTATGTTATAAAGTAAAGAGTAGGCTGGATCATAATGTGGATCAGGACACCCCATTCAAATAATATGAGTGGGTTAGCAAATTCTGATTTTAGAATACAAATATAAAGATTTTGTTTCTTATAATAGAAGATCGGAGTATGTTATAATTATTTTTCATTCTCAAAAGGCATGTTATAAAGAGTGAGCTGGATCATAATGTAGGTTAGGACAGCCCATTGAAATCATATGAGTGGGTTAACAAATTCTAATTTTAAAATGCAATTATAAATCACTGCTGTTCACCATGTTTATGTAAAGCGTGCTATTTACGTTGAAAATTTATAACTGATAAAAATAAATTGAAAAATAATATAAGACTGAATTTTACATTTTTTTAAAGATCTTTTAAGTGTATTGTTAATATGATAATAAAAGTAACAACGTCAATAAGAAATTAAAACAAAAGTAGTAGAAAAGTTTAAAGCACTACTAAACTTAATATAGTTTACAGAAACAAAATAAAAAGTAAACTAAATTGCGGGAAATAAATTAAACAAAAAAATTAGAAATAAATTGTAGAAATATAGACGTACAACTTTAACCACAACAATTGTGTCTCTATTAGTAGCTGGTGTCTGGTTAGGTGCAGAATTTCAGGTGCAGTGTTAGGTGCAAAAAGTTGTTCACCGGAATGTAAAGTTTTATACTATTTATAGATAGATGAATCTCAACCACTCTCCTCCTTTCGTGGAGACTTCTTAGTAATTGTCTTCTATGTGCGCTTCTCTTCAACTGCTTCCTCTCAATATCCATAATTGCTCATGATTGTGCCTTCTCCATAACCGTTGTCGTCCACAATCACTTTTTCGTGTCTCTGACCTTCAATTGGTGGTAATCGCGAGGAACAGCTCCTTTGATAGTCGCTTCAAACCTTGTGATTTTTTCGACATGTTTCCTCACCTTTTAAGCTCTATTTTGCCTCTAGGACTTGAAATTGTTTTGACAAGTTTAAAGTAAATATGTCAAAGATTCTCGTGGACTTGTAATAATTTTTTTTTGTCGACTCCTTTTTTTACAAGTTTTAGGGAAAATCTTTGATCTTTATCTTATCTCGTGGACTTAAGATAATTTCCCTTGATAATTCCTTTTTTCGACCTTTTCAATCCAATTTGCTGAAAACACTCTTTTCGACTAGTTTTGTATATTTTTCATCTAGGACTCAAAAATTTCTAAAACTCCTCGAAAAGTAACCCTTTTCTTAACAAAAGTTAGGGCTCTTCTCAAAGCTCTTCAGAACTTCTCAAAATGTAAACTCCTTCTCAACAAAGAATGAGGCTCTACTTATGACTAGAGGTGGCAAATTGGGCCTAACTTGATAGGCTAGCCTGTCTAACCCACTAAAATTGATGGGTCGAGCTGAATGTTGTGTATATACCTGCTTGCCTAGCCTCCTAAAATGAGAGCCAATGGCGGGTCGAGGCGAGTTGGCCCGTCAGGCCCAAATTTTATTTTTCAAAAATTAAAAAAAAATAATTTTTATTCATATAAAAATATTTTTATATTATTTATTGTAACTTTTTTTTATTTTTTTGGATAACTTTTGCTGGGCTAGTCCATTAATTCAGTGGTCCACTAACATTTTTTATTTTCTGATTTTTTGCAAGCTGGCCCATTAGCCCGTCAGCCCACTCTTAAATGGGACGGGCTAGAAAAATTGGCCCGTTTTCTAAACGAGACGGGTCGGTCTAACCCGTTTTTAGGTAAGCTTTTGGTAGGGTGGGATAGGTTGGCCCATTTTGACATCCTTACTTACGACCATCTAAAAATCCTTGAAATATCATCTTTTTTTCAACAATGAATGAGACTCTTGTTAATCTTCATAAAAATGTGTTAAAAAGTGGTTCTTCTGACAATATTTTTGGATTTAGATATTTTTACAGGTTCACGACTCATCAAAGCATAGGAACCTAGAGTTCTTTAATTTTACTCGAAAGACATAGTCTATTTTTTACTAGAAAAATTTAATAAAGGACTTTGTAACTTAGAAAATTTTCCTTCCTCAAACACATGCATTATTTATTGACACTAGTTATTTTCTTTTCAAAATTTGACTTATTGTTATCCACCGTTAACCAATCAAGTACTAAAATGATATAGTTGGATTTGAAAATAAAAATAATTATTTGATCCTTAACAAATTGATTACACCACTACCCTCCTCAATACAAAAATGTTTGATTTAATTACAATTTTTGTCCCACAATTATTTTCTTGTGTGATTTTAGTGCCCTTAATTTAGTACTTGTATGATTTGGATTCCTCAACTTGTAATTGGTACGATTTTAGTCCCACTAGTTTAACACTTATGCGATTTTGGTTCTCTAATTTTCAATTGTGCGATTTTGGTCCTACCCTAGTTTTAAAATCCATTAACTCGTCATTTAAATTTCCACAAAAGTGATGAAGTGGATGTTATTTATGCTAATGGACATCTCTTTGTTTTACTGGCCTGATTCAAAATATTGTCTCATGAAAATGTGCAGTAATGTTGATCAGTATTTTGCCCTCGGATTTTCTTGTTCAAATTCTCTATGATTCTTTGTATTGATTTCATTCTCCCTAATGAATTTCTCTATAAAGTTTTCCTTTTTAGAATATAGACACATAAATCAACATAACTGCATAAACACATCAACATATTTAGCAGCAACATGAACAAGAACACTTCAATATAATTAATAACCACCTCACCACTTTCTTGAAAGTTGAATGATAGGTTAATAAATGCAAACTAAAAAACATTCGAAGACTAAAATTGCACAATTGGAAGCTAGGGGGACAAAAGTAAAATATATGATAAACTAAAGTGACCAAAATTGTGCAATTACATGCTTGGGGATCAAATTTAAACAAGTGCCAAATTAAAAGGACCAAAATTGCACAACAAAAAAATAGAGAACCAAAATCAAGTAAGTGTCAAACTAGGGAGACTAAAATCGTAATTAAGCCAAAATATTTTAAAAGCATTTCAACCTTTGGCAACTACAAAAAGGACAGGGACAATTATCATACCATTAAAGTAGAATGAATCAATTATGACAAAACATCAAAACATCAACAAAATATGGTAGGTAATCAAAAGCATTACATGAATCAAAAGCATCATTCGTGTAACAATGAACTTGAGTGCGATGATGTTAGAAAACTTGCTTTGATAAAAAAAAATTTATGCAGATGAGTCGATGGAGGGGGCTGGAAAATCCTACAAACTACTGAAAGTCTCCAAAGGATCTCTGCATCATTCTCTTTTGGCTTCGCTGCCCTTTGTTTATGTTTTCTCAATAATGAGGTGTTAATTTCATTTTCAGAAGGCACTGACTGAGTCTGAACAGTAGAGTACGAATTTAGAATGGTAGAAAAGAAATACAAGGAAAACATACCCCTTCATAACAGCACTTCCAACAGGACATTTAATAGAGACATTTTCATTTATAGCATAAAACCTTTACAAGAGCACCATAACTCATAGCCTAAACCAACAAACCATGCAACGCCATTCCACCATCTCTGGAACCAAGAAATCACTTTTAATTTATTAATGAAATGATAAAAATTATAACATGTATGAATGTTCTTGTTATTATTAGTTTACCTTTATAATATTATTTGAATTAGAAATTTTTTTAATATCATGAAGTTTATTTGTGATGAATCTCATCTGATCTAAGAAATTTGAATAAATTTATGTAATTTAATCATTATATAATATTATTGAATAAATTTATCTTTATAATGTATTTTTTAATAATTTTTTTATTAAAATAAATTTTAATTTTTTATTTATGATAGGGTGGTTTTCTTGTTTGAGTTGTTACACTCAATTCAAGTATTTAGCGTTAAAATACATTCTATCAAGCATTTTAGTGCTTGATAAACTCTAAAGATTTGTGTTCAATTTATTTTAAAATTTTATTGTGTCATAAGTTTTGTCGTATGCATGTAGATTTGGTTTTAAATGATGATAAGGTAAATTTTATTAGAAAATATGTTTAATTAAGTAGAGATAATATTTTGTAAAAATTTATAAGAAGACTTATACATCACACTTCATCATAAAATTTAAATCATTGCTTTTGATGCAACAAAAATATTAACAAAATAATTGAGAAACTTAATCGTGAGTGCTTTACAATGGAGTGAAAGTATTTCATCAACTTATGTATAATATTAATGTCAAAAGCAGTTAAAATTGTATTTTTTTTTATAAATTTACAATTCTTATTAGTGATGCTTTTGAAATAGAATTGATGAATACACATGTAATATTTCTTTTAGTGAATTCATATTTGTTAGTAGCAGTGCTTTTACTATAACAAAAAAATTAAAAATAATAAATTAGTATGTGGTTCCACATTATTTTGGAGAATAGTTTATAACCACTTTTCAAATGTTATTAAAATATATAATCGCTTTCTAAAGTATGAACTGCGAATTTGAAATTTAAAATTTTTTTTATAAGTTTTTTATTACAAATTAATTTTAGTTTTTTTACATTTAAACTCAAAGTTGTATGTTTGAAATTTAATTTTTTTTTCTTTTATAATTTTTTTTAATCACAAACTAAAATTGATTTTTTGCATTGTTTAAACTTAAATTTGTATATTGTGTTAAACAAATAGTCTACCTATAAAAAAATGAAACACTAGTAAATAAAAAAAATATCTAAGTAATAGGAGAGGAAAAAAAATAGAAAGAAAATTGTGAGAAAGGTAAAATTTAGTTAGCCTAAAGAAGACGAAGATGAAATTTGACACTACTGTGAGTTAAGCGACACTCTATCCTTACATGCGATTATAAGTTAGAAGTTGTTAGAATTTTTAAAATTTTTCCCTTCAAAAGTGACTTTAGAGAACAATTATGTATTAACTGCTCTATAAAGTCACCTTCAAATAGCGGTTATATTATTTCGTTTTGCATTGCTTTAAAAGATGTAAAATGACAGTGGTTTGAGATTTACTTGATGAATATATAAGTCAAACGTGACTCAAAATATAATTTTATATATGTTGAGAAGAATATGTCACGACCCCTTTTTATAAGGAACCGAATACATTATTTCTACACCACTTACTTATTTAAGATAGATAAATAATGGAGAATATAAGTGTAAAATTCACTTTTCATTTAAAATAAAATAAAGTTTCTTATAACAAATATCCAACAGAACAACATAATATTACATTTAGTTCATAATACTCAAAATACACAAAATTATACTACATAACTCCCTCTATATGAGGTCTCAAAATATAAGAAAAAGGACTTTAATGCAAAGTTATTCAACTCTAGGCTTCTAACACTTCTCCACTGGCCCCTCAGCCTGTGAAGTATATGCAACATCTGCTACATCTACTCACATACCATCGTACGATCATCGTAGTATACACGCACACAATAGCATAAACAGAAATACATGGATGAACTTACATAAATAAAATAAAATCATATATATAGAGCAAAATATTACTCACAGCAACAGCCTCATGCATTCCAAGCCCATCTAATGCACAACATGAAAATGGTTTCCAACTAGTTTCACAGCTTAAGTAATCTAAAAGGAACCGAGCCAGTCCGGGAGCGACCAATTCTGGTATCTAGATCTAGACAGCACAGCTCAGCATGCTTTATCGTTACACGTCTACCTACCTAAACGTGTAACTTGGCTCTATAATGATGCAAGACCTATATCTCAGCATGATGCAGCATGACTAAAATCATTTTAACAACTCAGCTAAGATAAGTTTATAATAAATTAGCCAAATCTCAGTGTTATTAAATCAGTTATCAGTAGTTACAGCATAGAAAAATAACTTTCAAGTATTAAATCCTTTATATCTCATCTTTTATCAAGGAGATCTAACACTGTTAACATGTTCATGTGACACTGTTCACTTTTTTTTTTCTTTTTCAAAACTCCATCTAAATCTATTTCAATACCAAATAATCATTCAATTAACATTTAGTGAGTACAAAATATTATAGAATTTCTCAATAATATATTACAGGCTTAACAATTCTCCCCTAAAAATAAATTTTCGTCCTTAAAAATTTCATCCTTTAGAGAAAAGATGAGGGTAAAACTTTCTTATTCTTTCCTCTAACTCCCATGTGGCATCACCAGTGACTAGGTCCCAAACAACCTTTACTAACCAAATAAACTTGCCTCTAAGCTCCTTAACTCTAGTGTCCTCGATACAATCAGCTAGGACCTCCACAGACAAATCATCTCGTATCTCCACAACATTAGGCTCGATTACATGAGACGGATCAGGAACATACTTCCTCAGCAGCGACATATGGAAAACATTATGCAGTCCTGACAACTGTGGTGGTAACGCTAATTCATAGGCTACTGGTCCTCTGTGATGTAATATCTGATACGGTCCTATGAACTTAGGCGTTAACTTCTTCGCCCTTAAGGCTCGCCCCACACCTGTAGTGTGTGACACTCTCAAGAATACATGATCACTAACCACAAATTCTAAGAGTCTTCTAAGACTTCTGTCGACTCTGAGTAGCTCTCAGCTTTTCTCTAATAAGTTCAATTTTCTCCTTAGTTTCCTGCAGCATTTCAGGCTCAACTATTAAATGTACTCCATCTTGGAACCAACATATAGGGGTTTTACACCTTCTGCTATACATAAAACATTATTTAATAATTAATATGTCAAAATAGTGTAGCTCATGTATTATATTAATGAATCTACAGTAGATCAAACATCATTACAATCACACTAAGATCATGTCATTTCATATATTTTTACGGCAGTACACAACATTTCACACATAACCAAATTCAATCATTCCATCCTTGAACCCATGCCACTTTATTCCTTTCATAGATCTGCATGTCATAATAAGTGTGTTATAACCATGTTCATTAATGCATTATAATACATGCATTATAATCACACCCGTTGATGAATTACAATACTTGTACTCATCTATTATAATCACACATCTTATGATTCACAATCATTGTTCCTGGGATCCCTTGAGGTCTTCCATTAGTATATATAGTTGTCGGTTAACCCATGCACACGGATACAACATATACAATAAAAGGATCCCTCAACAAAAGTATAGTTAGAAGTTTAATTAAGAAATGAGTGTAAGACCATGTGATGCAGTCACAATCAATAGATTGTGTATATGCAAGCGAATGTTATTCAGCACCTTATATTTCTCCCAGATTTCTCAAATCGCCTCCATATTCTATACTCCTAATGTATCTCGATCTGTAACTACCCATACACATTTTAGTCAATTTTTCATGACACCTATTTTCTCAACACTTCTCAAATATTCACATCCATTTCTTTCCATCATATTTCTCATAATAGTACAATTTTCACTCTTTTACTTTCTTATCATAATACGAATTCACCATACTATGTCATTTTAGTACAGTTAAATCATCAATCATTTACATCAATTCTCTTTCATAATTCACATGTAATCAATTTCACACTAATTCTTTTCATTACTTTTCACTAATAATACGTTTCATTCATCTCTTTCTCAATATTCAATTAAACAAAATGTGTCTAAGATCACACATATCCAGACTTAGTCCAATTCACATTCATCATTCAAAAGCAGTCAAACATTCTTCATCAATCAATTTCACATCATACAAATCAATACAATGTGCCAAAGATCAGACATCTTTAGACTCAACTCAATCATACAGTTTAGAAATACATTGCCAGATATCACACTCTCTGGGTCTTTATAAAAATCATCTATCCTAAGGTTTATATCTCTTTTCCAACACATATATGAATAACACCTTTACGAAAATATTCTTAAAAACTTATTCTTAAACCATATAATAGGAGGTTTTCCATACTCAAAAATATATTTTTACACTA
Source organism: Abrus pulchellus subsp. cantoniensis (assembly GCA_024086825.1). Lineage (NCBI taxonomy): Eukaryota > Viridiplantae > Streptophyta > Magnoliopsida > Fabales > Fabaceae > Abrus > Abrus pulchellus. The sequence goes on from CM044056.1 coordinate 24,395,031, forward strand.
TAATTGTTAAGAAAATATTAGGGATCTGCCATCCTAAGCAAGAGAATCTAAATTTTAAGTCAAAACATATAAATAGGAGTTAGGACTTGGGATTAACTCCATTTACCTAGAAATGGGTCTTTGAGACTATGTTCTTTGCAAGATCTAAAGGAAAACATAATGTTTCAATGGAGGTATCATCCAAAGACTAAGTTCTTCCTATATATTACAAAGAAGAGTACTTTTCAAAAAGGAAAAAGTAGAGAAACATAAGTGAGATTGAAATATTGAGCTCCAAGAAACTTACTTGGGATCAAGAGGGAAGAACGTTGGAGCTCAGATTCGGAAGAGATTCAGGGATCAAGCAAGTTTTTCTACTTAGAGATATGGGGTTTTAGAAGCCTAAAATCACTTAAATATTCCTTTTTCTCATGAATTCTCGTTTGAGCGAGAAAACGAAACAAAAATACTTACTTTTCTGCTAATATTTTTTGCTCGAGTAAGGGTATTTTTACTTAAGCGTAAATACAGTGGAGAGCTATCCATTTCTGTCACAAATTTTTGCTCAAGCGAAGAATTTCTCGCTTGAGTGAGAGTTCAAATGAGAAATTCTGATCCATTCTCACTTGAGTGAAATATTTTCCTTTGAGCTAAAAGAAATATTTTTTTTTTTTGAAACTCTTCTATTTTGTAAACAAGAAAAATGCAAATGAAAATTAGGGTGTTACAAAATTGACAACTCTTGAACATACTATAATTAATTATATTGTAAGCAATTGTACCACATATAGTTAATTGTTTTATAAGATAAAACAAAACATAGGTAGACCAAGCTTAATTCTCGTCTTTCAATTATTATTAAATTAATATCTTATAGGCTCTTTATGTTTTTTCTTCCTTTTACCTTGCGTGATCATTGGGAGTGATAGTTTAGAGAAAAGACGATTAACATTGCATAATCATTAAGTGTTAATAGATTTAGTATGAATAAATGATAATCATAAGGAAACTAGAATTAGAATTAATTTAAAAGTGAATATAGAGAAGTGTAAAGATAAAATCTGACGCCTTAAGTTCTTCTCAATTAGTTTATTGTCAGAGGCTGTACTATTTTAATTTCTCTTTAATTAGTTTTATATTTAAATTCTTTTTTATTTAATTTCACATCCTTTGAGTTTAAATAATTAAATTAAGTGATTCTTGGTAATTGAGAACAATAGTTGTAAGACTATATTTCGAGAACTTATTTTAGAACTCTTTATCATTTGTTGACATATACACTTGCCCATAAACAAACATTTTATCGCAGTCTTCACAATTCTAAAAACACTAAAGGTTTTGCCAAAATTTTGTTTTCAACACAATGGTTTAAAGCACAATGTAAATGTTTGTTTTATATTTGTCAACAGTTAAGTACTATGTATGCACTGACGTTTAAATCAAAACCTGGGAAAAAAACTGACTATTGGATTGCATAGGATAGTGCTTGATGTGAGGTTGAGAAATAACCTTTTAACATATGCACATGATGTATCTACTCATGTGAGTTTAAAGGTATAGGTGGGTTTTTTACAATATACTTAGTCAATATTCTTTCAAAGCACTCCTGAACACCTAAAGATGTACATAAATACCTTAAACATTCATGAAAACATTTTTTTAATATTTAAAATTTAATTACTAAAATAATTAAATATTATTTTATTCTTATTTCATTGGAAATTTTTAATTCACAACATCTGAAAAATAAATAAATTTTTGTTTTAATGGAATAATAATTAAAAATTGTTTGATTTTAAGTTTTTATAAGTGTAAAATAAATAAATATTTTAGTAAAGCAGTCGATTTTTAATTTTTATACTTTTCTTTATTGTCATAGTAATAAAAGAAATAAAGTTATGATTAAAAATTGTTGATAAAGGGTTATAATGAAGTAACTTCAAGTACAACAACACCATCAAAGTTAAATTATTATTATTATTATAAATTTTTACTTTATTATATGATCTTGATTTTTATAATTTTTACTTTAATCTTAATTAAAAGATAATTTATTTTTGGTGTAATTTTAATTACTTTTTATTATTATATTTAAAAAATTTGAAAATGTTATAAAGTAATCCCTTCAATTATTTAGATATTATGTTTTATTTCAATATTATCTTTTTAAAATATTAATGTTTTTTTTATATTTTTTACTCTATATAATTAAAATATATTATTTATACTTTAACTAACTTGATATTTATTTAAATTTAAAATAATATAAAGAAATTATAATATAAAAATGTATATGAAAAAATTCAAATAAAAAATAAGTTGTTATTGTAATATCGGCATGGCTAATGTAGACAACTATATTGGGCTCATGTAATAGAATTAGTGTATACTTTGTTGGCTGAAAATATAGATTATTTAACAATTTATTATATTTATAAGTAAAAAGTTTTATGTCTGGATATGAGTAAAAAGTGATTTTAAAATAATTTATTCTATTTAGAGTCTAAAAATAGTCACCTTTTTATCTACTGTGAATTACAACAAAAATATATAAAATTATGTGAAATACTTATATTTATATTTAAAATAATAAATTAGGAAACATAAAATAAAATAAAATAAAAATTAAGTGGAAAAAACTTAAAGCTATAATCATAAACACTAAAATTTTACTTATTTTAAACAAACTGTTTTATTTATGAAAAGAATAACAATAAAGGATTATAATTTAATGCTTCACACGCATATATGCTTAGTTATATATGTATTTGTGTGTATATGTAAAATTATTATTTGTTAAAAAGAGTTGACAGATGAATTAAGATTTTTTTATAATAAAACATTATCATTTTTTATTAAATATTATTTTTATAACTTTAGATAATTTCTTGTGATAATTTTAGCAATAATTAACAGTTGATTATTAAATTTATATAATGTTTTCAATAATAATAATAATATTTTTGTAACTAGCTATAACTAAGTTATTTATTATATTTTTTACAAGATGATAATTTTTTAAAATAATTAAATAATTATTTTATTAATTTAAAAAAATTTAATTTCTAAATTTGGTTATATAAACTTGATAATACGTCTTCACATTACAAAAGGAATAAAGTATATATATATATATATATATATTTTGAAAATATGCATGTTTTAAAGTTTAAGACTTTAAAGGATGTTTGGAATCAACTTATAAGTTTATGCGAATCAACTGAGAGAAGCTTTGAGAAATATTTTTTTTAATTTTTAATTTTAAAAAAATGAATCTATATCTGTAAAGATAGATGTTGTGGGTCCAAAAGACAAATAAAACAAAGAGAGTATGATTTATTGTTATATTACTCTTGAAATATCGGTGAAAGTTGAAAAACAGCGCCTATGAAGATTGGATGAAGATTGGTCAATTGGCCAACATTGTATCAACCATTTCATTTTTTTGGCTTTTGTGTACCTTTTCTAATTCCTGGGTCCATATAGCACTGTTTTTGGACGTTGAAAGTTGAAAAACGCGAAGATGAAGATCGGTCAATTGGCCTATTTTGTATCAATCATTTCATTTTTTCGGTGTACCTTTCCTAATTCCTGGGTCCATATACCACTGTTTTTAGACGGTGCAGCTCTCTATCAAACACTCTTCCATAGTGTTTCTTAATCATTTTATTGATGGCTGAATCACAAATCTGTTCCCTGCTTTAGAACCCCTTTTTCTCTCTCTCTTTTAAAACTGAGAATCTCAATTAATTTATAGAAACAAGAATATGATAAGTTATACTGTGCTTTTCTTTACCAAAAGTCATGTGAGCTTTACTTTTTGAAAACCGGTGAACAATGAGTGGCCTATTTTACTGTATTCATTTCATTACATAGATTTGTGCTCTTTCCTCACTGTTTCTACACATTGATTTAATTTCTCTCTTTCAGTATCAGTATCAACCCTTCTTCACCATTCTCTCACGCTCATGGCTAAGTTTGAGTCAGTGCCATTTGCTGTTGCATCAAATCTTATTCACAGGCTAGCTTCCCCAGATTTTCTTGAATTTGGACAGCAGTATAGTGTGATGGAAGAGTTGGAAGCGCTTAAGAAGACAATTGGATCTATCAATGATGTGCTCCTTGATGCTGACCACAAACAAGATCAAGTTCGCGTGCGTAATTGGATATCTGACTTCAAAGAAGTACTCCATGCTGCAGATGACTTCTTAGATGACCTTGCTATCGAGTTTAGGAGAGACAAACGGGATGCAGCAGAAGGAAAAGAAGCAAACAAGGTACTTCTTTCCATTTCATCTTCAAATCAATTTCCTTTGTACAGTGAAATGCCTGACAAAATTAAAGAAATACGAGGAAGTTTTAACGATGTAGTAAACGAAATGAAGGATTTGAATTTAAGTCCAAGATCAGGGGTGGTTAAGCAAACTAACAGTGAATGGAGGGAAACAAGTTCTTTTGTGTTAGAATCTGATATCATTGGAAGAGATGATAGTAAAAAGGAGATTATTAGTCTGTTGAGACAACCTCATGAAAACCAAAAAGTGTCCGTTATTGCCATTGTTGGCCTTGGTGGTTTGGGGAAGACAGCTCTTGCACAAGTGGTGTATAATGACTTGGAAGTGCAGACTTTTTTTGATATGCAGATATGGGTGTGTGTCTCTGATAACTTTGACGTTAAAACTATTCTGAAGAAAATATTAGAATCAATTACTGATGGCCAAAGACAAGACCAATCATTAGAGAAGTTGCAAAAAGAGCTTCGTAAAAGATTAAGTGGTAAGAAATATTTGTTGGTACTGGATGACATTTGGAATGAGAGACATGACAGATGGGCTGAAATGAGAAAGTACCTGATGTGTGGCGCTCAAGATAGTAAGATCTTAGTAACAACTCGAAGTGAAAATGTAGCCAAGGCAATGACTGCTAGCACTTCCTATCCTTTGAAAGGTTTGACTGGTGAAGCATCTTGGAGTTTGTTGAAGAACATTGCATTTGATGATGATTCCAAAGGAGTGAATCAAAATCTAGAATCAGTGGGGAAAGAAATAGCCAAAAAATGTAAAGGAGTTCCACTGGCAGTTAAAACCCTGGGAGGTCTGTTACGAGGACAAAACGAAGAAAGTGAATGGGAGAATGTTTTACGCGGTGACTTTTGGAAATTATGTGAAGAACAAGATAGTATTATGCCAATTCTAAAACTCAGTTACCACAACTTGTCGCCAGAAATGAGACAATGTTTTGCTTATTGCGCTTTGTACCCCAAGGATTCAGAAATTGCAAAGGATCAGTTGATTCAGTTATGGATGGCACAGGGTTACCTTACATGTTCAACCGAAAAACAGCACATGGAGGATGTTGGTATTCAATTTGTAAAGATGTTTTTGATGAACTCATTTTTCCAAGATGCAACAAGTGATGAATACGGTGAGATCATTAGTTTTAAGATGCATGATCTTGCAATGCTAGTAGCTGGCAATGATTATTGTTACTTGGATGGTAAGGCAGAAAAAGTTGAAGGTAGACCCATGCATGTATCATTGGATTACGATGCCATTCATTTGCTGAAATCATTAGATCCGAGCAGGCTGCGAACTTTGATTTTTCCTTTGATTTTGCCATATTTCTTAAATAAGGAGAAATATTTGTCGGTTTTAAAGTCGAAATGCTTACGCGTCTTGAGACTGCATTATCTCTCGGATTCCACTGAACATTGGAAGCATTTAAGATACCTTGCTTTAACGCAACAAACAAGTCTTCCCAAATCCATGAGCAATCTTGTTTTCCTACAAACATTAAAATTGAAGTGCGACGACGAAGGATCATTTTCAGAAGTACTCACAGAATTAGTCAATGATGAGTGGGGTGGCAGGTGCGTTGGGAAAATTATCCTCATTGCAATTCTTATCGACCTTTGTTGTGGGAGACAACCAAGAAATAAAATATGGCACACTAAATGAACTGAAGGACTTGAACCTAATAAGAGGCAAATTAGAAATTAAGCATCTCAGTCGTGTCGGAGAAGTGGCTCTGGAATCTCAGGACGTAAATTTAAAAGAAAAAAAATTCCTTCAATCCTTAGCTCTGGATTGGTCGCATGGAGACATCCGTAACAGTGACAGCTTGCAATTATTGGAAAACCTTCAACCCCACCATAATCTCAAGCATCTGGAGGTGAATAATTATCCAGGCGCGCTTTTCCCAAATTGGCTTACTCTCCTCACAAATGTTGTTGAGATCTCTCTGCATGATCTTTGTAAATGTCGCTGTCTCCCACCGTTGGAACGTCTCCCTTACCTAAAGTCACTTAAGATAGGGTGTCTTCTGGAATTGGAATACATATATCTCTATGAAGATGATTCTGCAGTAACCTTCTTCCCCTCTTTGGAGAGCCTCGCATTTTCTCTTTGTCCCAGGCTCAGAGGATGGTGTTGGCTGGGAGATGATCTCAATGATTCTCATAATCTCTCTTCAACTCTTTCATTTCCTCATCTTTCTCATCTGAATCTCTATTTCTGTCCACAGTTGACTTGCATGCCTACTTTTCCAAATGTTAAGGGTCTAGAATGGTTTTACAGCAGTGCGGAGCCATTAATAGCAACACTAAACTCAACATGTTCAGCCGACTCATCTTCCTCTGCTGCTCCTCTTTGCATGCTCAAACAATTGACGATTTTTGAACCTATGAATTTACCAAAGGGTATGATGCAAAATCTGACTTCTCTCGAGTCTCTTCAAATAGAATCCTTTGAAATTGAAACACTTGAGGAATTTGAAATTGGGTTTAAGGACGACACCAACTGCCTTCCTTCTCTGCAAAAAATCAGCATACATGGATGTGAAAGGCTAAAAGGCTTTGCCAGATTGGATTTGCAACCTCTCATCGCTTCAGCACATCGTGATCTTCTATTGCCCAAAATTGGCATCGCTGCCCGAGGGAATAAGTGGTCTTACCAATTTAAAGATCTTAGAGGTCTACGAGTGTTCCCTCTTACTTAAAGAGTGCCGAACAAAGACAAGTGCTTTTAGTCGCCAAATCGCACACATCCCACGAATAATCCTCCGTGATTAGTGATGATAAAGGTACTGAACTACTGATCTGATTCTGATGCGTATCTATTTAGTATAAATGTCATGTATTGTATTTGCTTTGCTAATAAAATACTTTTAACCAGCTTTTGAGTATACAAATTATCCTAATCATATTAATTTTCAATTATTCAATAATATCGGAGTCTCTGTTAAACGTCGGGTATTGTATTGGCTTCGCAAATAAAATACTTTTAACTAGTTTTTGAGTTAGTTTTCCTTTGTTTCAAACATAAATTCAAATTATCTTAATAATATTAATTTTATAAAAATATATTTTTTAAAATGAAAATCAAAATATTAAATAATTTTATAAAAATAATGTAATTATTAATAATAAATATTATATTATATTAATAAGATTAAATTAAAGAGAACTTTTTACAAATTAAAAACTAATTATAAAATTTATTTTAGAATTTCAATTATTTATGGCATAAGATAATAAATTTTGTTATTTCATCTATTGATATTTTGTTTACATATTTAATTATCATGCTTTTCATTGTACAATTTCAAATATATTTGCTAAAATAATGCACGCTAACAAATTTATTTTTTTTTTACTTATTGCTTTTGTTGAAGTAAGTTGTAGGAAATAGTCTAATTATCCAGTTGACTAGAGATTAAGCAAGTCTATACTTGGGCTGATGAAGAAACTTTGTTGAATTTGCTGTGTGAGTGATTCTATTGAAGTTGGTTATGGCATTATCTTGACCATCATAATGGGGTAACATCTTTCTATAGGAAGCCATAAGAATCCGGTTTCTTCTTTAAAATTTACTTGGTGCTAGCTCAATGCAAGTTTGATTGTATCTATATTGGGTTCAGATTTTCAAAATACTATGATTTCATAGTTTTGTTAAATAATAGATAGAAGAAATTTATGTGAGGTAGTATCTAATTTTTTTTTTTTTGTATAATAGTAACATATTTGTTTAAAAGATAATTATTTTAATCTATATGTATGAGCAATGTTGTCTAACATGCACCTATAACTATAAGAATTAATGTTCTTAGTCTCACACTTTACATTAAATTTGATCAATGATTGTAATTTTCTACCACAAGAAGTCCATTGCTATTTTCCGTAAGTTTTTAATGTTTGAGCTTGTAGTTCTTTCTAGGATTTCTTATCATCTTTTTTTATAATTTTAGTTAGTCCTCTATTCTTCTCTATATGATAATTCTATATGATAATAGATTTAGTGCTTTCATTCATTAACTTGCTTGTAATATAATACATGATTGATCATTTAACTTGATTAAGTATCACTTGAATAAGATAACAGATTGGTATTCATCACATGATATTATTCTCTAACTACACTTATATTAAAATGCGTAATGTTCTAAGTCACCTATTGCTTATCTATATATATTTTTATTAAAGATAATTATTTTGACTTGAAAGAAAATAAATTTTACCTAATTCTCTTTATTTTAATTTCTTATAAAAGAATCAACTGATATACTATCTTTTGCTTGTTGATACTTGAAAAATACATGAGCTCATCTGAAAAAATATAATATTTAGAGATGAATCAAGAAAGAAAGGTAAATTAATAATTATTTACAATAATTTTATATTATTTTTAATTATTAAATTACTTTTATATTAAACTTAAAGACAAAAAAAAATTATTTTAATAGCGATGTTATGTAAAGATAAATTGTTATTTAATTTTCCTTCATTTTTTTTTATCATATAAAATATCATGTGACTTGCTTAAAAGGATGAATTGATTTATAATTTTTTAAGATCATGGAGTCCCGTTAATTAAGTGAAACGATTTATTATGCAAATAAGAGTTGTAAACAATGACATACTCATTGTTTTCTATCTTCCATTTTGTTTTTATTGCAAAAATGTCGTGCCAATAAAAAAGAAAGAAAGAAATAATTATTTTTTTAATTTTTTAAGATGCTTAAAAAAATAATGAGTTTTGTTTTTATTTTTAAGATGCAAAAGTGGCATGTTAATAAGAAATAACTGTTATAATATATCCAAGTGATATTTATATTGATGGCTTATTGTTTTGATGTGCGATAATTATTATGATTCACCCTTATTTGGATGCTATTTTTTCTGAAGACAAGATAAATCGTAATACTATAATAAAATATGTAAGAAAAATTGCTGAATTTATTATAAATATTCACGGTTTGATTTCCATTGGTCTGACAAAAATATTAAGATCCAATAATTTCTAATCGATATGTTCTGAATTTGATTGGATTATTATTATTTTTCTCTTATTTTACAAAACTTTAATTTGTTGGTTAATAATAAATAAATTTTCATTAATTAGAGTAAGAATATCATCTAAAATTAACATATAAATTCTTTTAGTAGTTAGTTTTTATTAATTTCAGAAACAATTCCTATTAAATACTGAAAAAAATTCTGTTGTTTCTTCATTATTTTTTATTTGTTTATTTTTCTTGCAAAATATCATGCTAACTTGCAAAGGAACATAATGTAATTTTTGGTAAAAATAAAAATAAAAATAAACATGTGTAGAATGATAAGAGAATACTTGAAATTATTTTTATTTATTTTTTCATATATAGCATGATGTATATATGTGAAAAAATATATGCAATTAAATGCCTTTTTTTAATGGATGACATGCTAAGTCAAATATGTCGACTGTAAGAGCTTAATATTTTTTAATTTTTGAAATTATATTTTCTTAATATCATATTTTTGAGAATTTTACTTTGTGAAAATGTTAAGAATATACCTGTTGTATCTTAAATATTCTTAAAAATGTTATGCAATATTGTCTAAAAATGTTCTAATATTGTGTTTGATTTAAATATTATTTAATGTAAACTAAGTTTAAATTAAAAATTATTAAAGGATATATATGTTTTCTGAGAAAACTTAATTAAGTAAATATTTATAAGAATATTAATTTGTTGGACTATTTTTTAAAAGTATTCATACTAGACATGAGAATTTAACATTCTTAATTTAAAATTTAAGAAGAACTTGAAAGAATTCACTTGTCAAATGTAGGGATGTTCATGGATTAGATTTTTAAAAAATTAATCTAGATCTATTTAAAATTTAATTATATAGATTGGATTATAAAATAATCTATTTTAATTTTTCTAAAATTGATTTAAATTTTGTTTTAAAATTTGAATTTAGTTTAAAATCGATTGTAAACTGTTTTTATATATGGTAAAAATATACTATAACTATTTTTTAATTATTATTTTAAAAAATATTTAAATTTTATAATAAATAATATAACATTATACATATATATATATATATATATATTTGTTAAACATCAACATTTATTAAAGATAAAATAAGAATACAAAGATTGTTCTAACCCATTATACTAAACAATACATATCAAGAGAATATTTACATATATTTTAATTTATTAATAATATTTTTTATATTTTATTAAAGTAATAAATATTTAAATATATTCTACTTTTTATTATCTATCCATCACACAAATTAATTATATGAGTTGAATTTTAAACTATTTTATTTTATTTTTTTAATCAATTCAAAAATAGTTTTAAAATTTAAATTTAGTTTAAAATTAGTTTTAAATTTAGTTTTTATTGAAATTAATTTTAAATTTAGTTTTACGTTGAATTAGTTTTAAATTTAATTTTTCACACAAAATTGATTTTCAATATATTTGTGAGTTATATTTTTAAGGTAAAACTAATTTATTGTACAAAATGTTGCATTAAATTCGCGCATTTCAAAAAGATTTTAATAATATTTATTAATATATTATATTTTATAGAAGTATATAAAATATTTATTATTATTTTTAACTTATTTTTAATAAATGAAGTTTATAATAAAAATTTAAATTAAAACCTACAAAAATAAAAATTAATAATATAAATAATAATAAATTTTTTATGTTATAATATTTTAAAAATTAAAAAATAAACATAAATATAAAAATAACAGTAGTAATTAATTTTAAAATACTTTTTATATTTTAATATCTTTAATTATTTTAAATATTTAATTTTAATTATAAGAATTAAGATTAATAAAAAATATTAGTAATAAAATGTAATTATAATAAAATTTTATAAACTAATATAACGCTGAAATTTAATAAATAAAAATATAAAGTTGCTTCATACATATAGATTTAAATAATTAAAAAAATTCAGTTTTAGAAAATAAATTTAGACACTAAATTAGTTATATAAATATAGTTAATAAAAAAACTTAATATGGATCTAAATTTTTAAAACTAATTTGACATTAGTTATGGATTGAATTTTTTGAACACTCCTGATCAAAGGCCCTAAAAAATATACTATATCCTCTCTAAACCATACTAACGTGAGGAGCTAATTAATGAAATTTTTAATATATTTTTTTCTCTGGCGATATATTATGATAACGTAATTTTTAATGTAGTCAACTGATAAATTGTGATAACAGGGACAAAGGTTGGGACACATGGAAAGTGCATTTACATTAATCACAAAGCATGGTGGGATTGCCGGTTGCCACTGATAAAGATTATCCTTATAAAGGATCAAATGGTATGTACCTGCTCACAACGATGTACTTGCACATCAACCTGCATATTTTCCAATTGATGGTGTAAGTTTTATGCATTTTAACATTTATTCATCAAATTCAAATAAAACCCAGTTCCATTGAATATTCTCAGCTCTTTCCATGCGTCGTAATCGTAGTGTCACATTACTTTGCCTTAAAGCATAGGATAATCTTCCAGCAATGTCATTGAGAAAACACCAATTGCACCATACTAGGATGGAAGCTTTGCAGGGTGTAAGAAAGAAGGTAGGAATAAGCTATTCGGGGCTTGGAGCGTGGTCTGATAAGGTATAAATATTGCAACATTTCATCAACAATTTTCACTTGTAAGTTCTGAGGGAATGAAAAAAAGAAAGAAAAAGGTTTGAATTTTGGCAGCAATATAAGGTAATGAGTAGGTCGGGAACTTCAATGTTGTTTTTGGCTTCTACTTCAGCTCTAACAGCCTGCTCCAGCTTTTGCAATGAAGACACTGAATGAATTGAAGAACATTGCTCAGAATAGGGCATAAACGAAGAAGAAATCTGCAGTGCATTGTTGCTCCCGACACCATTCTTGATCAGCTAATATAGTCCTGGAGCAACTTGTAGCATAAGAAAAATGAAACCTGTTCAAATTTGTCAAAAAAACATGGAAGAATATGCAAGTATTGCTTGAAACTAACGCAGAAAGTGTAACAATGTGGCATGTCATGCATGCACACATCATCACCAAAAGCCATGATATCTGCATTGGAATGTATATCGTCCATGTTGAAACTAACAATAATAACCACAATGCAAACGAACAATAAATATATAATTCAATTCATACATTATAATCTATGAAGCTCAAATATGTTAAAACAGTCAAAGTAGCCATGTCGAACAAGTATTTGATACCAATACATGTCTAATATGTGTAGATACGTATCCCAAAAGTATCTATGATTTAATTTACTTTTAAAAATTAATTTTCAACTTAATAGGACTTAGATACAATTGATATATGGTTCCTAATCATTTGATACGACTCGACTCGAAATAGTAACAAATTATTATTAAGACGGGTAATTTTAATCTTTCTCTCATTTTTCTCATTGTTTGTGAGTTAGGAACGCCCCAATCAAAACCTCACCAAAAAAAAAAATATCAGTTAAGGTTTCTTCGAGTTGCGATTCTCTTGGGAAAATGAGATATATACATTTGGAGGAGAACAATTGAGGAAGCAAGGTGATTCGAAAAGGTTTTTTTGAGGCATTGATTTTGTTTGATCAAGTTTTTGAGGTGTCAATTCTCCAATTCCAAAGCGATAGTGGGTGATAGGATTTCTGTTTTGATGGCAATAGTGGGTTTGTTCGACTGCGATAAAGTGTAACACTCTAAATTTTGTAATAATATTTTAATTATATATATATGTGTGTGTGTGGAGTTTTTGTGTGTTTGTATACAATTGAACTAGACAGTTGGGTTCGAGAAAGAGGTTAAGTAGGTAAACTAGAGTGTTCTCGCTGTAGTGAGATGGCACTGGAGGAAGACATGAAATTGTCGCCTTCTCGCTGTAGCGAGGAGTCTATCGCTGTAGCAAGAGAGCGGCAGCGAATGGTGCATTTCTAGTTACAGTCTCACTGTAGCGAGATTCTGTAGAAACCAAGGTGCAGTTCTCTATGAGATTTTCACTGCGGCAAGAGAGGGCGTCGTTGCAGCGAGAGATGCCTCTCTGCAGCGAGAGTGTCGCGATCAAAGGTGTATTTAAAGGGTTTAAGATTTGGGAAAAGAGATTCCCACTTTCCTCTCTTCTCTCTCATCGGTTTCCTTAACTTCTAAGCTTTTTCCACCAACTAAACTGCCCCTAAGCCGTTCGTGCCTTAGATTGAAGGTTGGATTCGCGGTTGGAACGTTTGGAGGTAAGTGTTTTGAGTTAGGGTTTCAGTTTTGGCCCCTTTCTCCATCTAGCTCGACTTCTCATGGGTTATTTTATGTGTTTAGAGCAAGGATACGTGTGAGAGGTGTTTCTACCGATTGATTTCGTAGTGGGTCGCCATTTAAGGTAAGGGGAAGTAAATCCCAAATCCTAAACTTCTCTTTGGTAGCTAAAATGAGGGATCTGTAACTATGTTGATTACTAATTAAACGTATTTTGTAATAAAGGCTGTGAATAAATCTATTAATAAAGGAATATTACACTTTTGATGTGAAATCATTATTTGGGAGTAGTTAGAATAATGTCCAACCTTAGGGTAGATGACTCTATGGTCATTTTTAAGAAATGTGAGTAATGGACTGTGCAACTGGGCTGAGCCCGAAGGTGTCTGACCTTCGGCACATTGTATCGATTGTGTACTGTGTGTGATGGTGTGATGATTTTGCTGTGTTGAATGAATACCCCGTTAATGGCTGAGTGTTGTAATGTTTGAAACATGATATGTTATGTTGTTTGGTAATTGGGTATGTTAAATGAGTGAAATTAAGTTATGAATGCAAGTGAAGGTAAGCATGTTAATGACTGAATAAAGTAAATTATTGGAAATGGGTGTAGATGACACAATGAATGTGGATGAAGATGAATATAGGCTGGGTCATGTCTTGTGATTGAATGTGAATGAATTAAATGATGGTATGATTATTATGTATGTCGTTTGATTCTTCTAAATTAAAGAAAGAATTTTCTGTATGATGAGAACTAAGTGCCACAGTGGGCGTGACTGAGTACAGTAAGTGCACGTGTGAATAAATTAAATTAAATGTTAGAAAAAGTGATTGTAATACGGGAGTTCGGATGGATAAATGGATGTAATTGCAATACAGGTATTGCGGTACGACCAAAAAGGTGTATTCGTAATAAATATATTGTAATACACCAAACTATTGGTCAAGACTCACGCATTATGACACGTTACTCTATAAAAAGTGTAGAAAAGATGAGAAATGTGGTGGTGAGTTTAAATAATTATAGTGATACAACTAGGGGTATAGAGTCCAAAGAAGATTGGAAAATCTTAGAGAAATGAAAGCGATGAATGCTTGTGTGGATAGTGCACAACAATTTGCTGAAAATGAAAGCATTCACGGGCTACGCACTCATTTCCTGACGAAACTCCTGACTATACCTTTTCCATAAGGGGCTGAGTCGGCACACGTATATCCATGTTGCTGCGGCTAACCAACAACTATCTAAATTGAGAAGTTTTCAAGGGATCCCAGGGGCATTGAATATATAAATGTGAAAGGAATGTGAAATGGTGATGTGCATGAGATAGTATAGAAATGGTGCAGTTGGAATATAGGCATTGTGTCATGTTGATTAATGTTGTCGTGATATGTGTATTGTAATACATCGACGGGTGTGATTGAGACACATGTGTCATGACATATTGATTGACGTGATGTAATACATGTATTGAGATGTGCATGATAGTGAGCAAATGCGTGACATGAAACTTAGTGAATGTGATTGTTATCTTGCGTGTAGTATTTCATGATAGTAAATGGTATGATTTGGGTGTTATTGTTGAATTAATCGTTGTTGATTAATGTTATTAAGTATTGTCCATGCATGCCAGTAACTATTTATGTTAGATTGAGATTTAGTGGGGCGGGAGATACTCACCCCTTACTAATATTTTCAAGTAATGGATGTGAAGAGAAAGATAGTTGCTGTCTTAGAATCATAGTCTAAGGATATTGAAGGGAACACTACTCTGTAGGGATTTGAAATATTTTGAGAAATTGTACTATGTTATTTGAAATTGTAATTTGTAACAATTAAATTGATTAAAGGATTTTAAAGGCCGAATTTTATGATTGATAATACTTGGACTAACATTATTATAAATAACGTTGTTGGAAATATCCTTGATGAAATTTCAAAAATTACATGTATTAAAAAAAATGAATCTATTAACTTACCTTTAAAAATTATTTTCTCTTCGCATAAAGATATGTTTATTAAGTAAAGAAATTTAAGATGTTACACAAAGCAACATCAGCAACCTCAAGCACCATTGTTGTCACTACTAGGGCTTCATTATAGCAACAGTTCTAAACTTTGTTCCTCTTCTCTAGACTTCAACAACACTTTTAAATGTTGTTACTCTATTGTAGATGTTGTAAAATCTCACAAATTTCCTCTTTTTTATTCATTTTAGATCAACAAAGTTAAAATGTTATTCTTTCATTTTTCAACAACTTTGTTTGTGGAGAAAAAATAAGTTCCGGTGCTAAGTCTAATTTTAGAATTCCAAGTCACTTTGGTTCTTTAGAACTTCAAGATGCTCATGCTCCACTTTGGGCATTTGTCACTATAAAGGATAAGCTAAGAGATGAAGGAGGCAACAAGCTATGCAATTGTAATTTTTGTGAGAAAGTGGTCAAAAGTTCATACTCAAGAGTGAAAACACACTTACTTAGAATTTTCGGTGCTAGTGTTGCTCTTTGTCCTAAGGTCATTGGTGAATACTTGGCTAATTTAAAATAAAATTGTGAAGAAGTTGAGAATAAAATTAAGCCTAAAACTATCTCACTACCTTAAGTTCCAATAACCTTATCCTAGAAAAGAAGAAAATTGGAAGTGGTACACTAGAAAAGGGCTTTCAATGTTAATGAAAGGAATAACCTTAGAGCAGAGACAGTAAGAATGTTTTATTCAACTAGCTTATCATTTTATTTTACTAAAAATTTGTACTATGTTAGCTCTTATTCATTTGCTGCCAACCAGAACCTTAGTAGTTTCCTTCCTTCTAGTTATAATGCTTTAAGAACTAGTCTTTTACAATAAGAGAGATCTCATATTGAAAGGTTGCTCCAACTTAGAAAATCTTTATGACTTATAAAAGGAGTTACATTAGTTTCTAATGGATAGAAAAATGTTCAAAGAAGGCCATTGATAAATTTCATGGCTGAAAGTGAAGGAGGACCAATATTTTTAAATGTTGTTGATGGTTCTAAGAAGTACAAGGGCAAACACTACATGGCCAACATAATAAAAGATGTAATTAATGAAGTAGGGCCAACAAATGTTGTTCAAATCATAACCGATAATGCTCATGTTCGTAAGGCAGCTAGGATGTTAATTGAAGCTAAGTATCATCATATGTTTTGGACTCCTTGTATCATTCATATTTTGAATCTAGCATTGAAAAACATATGTGCAGCTAAAAATATTAATGGAAATGAAAATGTTTTCAATGAGTGTTATTGGATCACTCTCCTAGTTGATGTAACATCCTCATTTTTGCTCTCTTCCATATTCACGTGTGTAATGCGATTTTCCTTTTTTCTCAAAGATAATTCAATGTATTTTACGAAAATTTATGATTTTAGTTAAAGAAGTTTTGATATGAAAGTACTTATTTTATTTCGTTCAAATAATTCATCAATATGTGTTTAATTTTTTGAAAGATGGATCTCCAGTAGAAAATAGCTAGAATAACATTAAGAAATTTTATAATTAAATTACTTGAGATGTATATGTGTTGAGTGATAAAAGGTAGAAAATACTGAACTTTAGGTTAGAAGACTCTATTGAGACCGAGGGAATATGATCTTTGGTAAATTATATACAAAATGTACGATTTGGGCTGAGTCCGAGGGTGTCCGGCCCCCAGCATGTTGGGTGTAATATGTTACTGCCATATAAATGTATTACTGTTTGTGGTTAATGCTAAAATAATGGAATAAGATGATTGTATGAATTTGATAAAGTTTAACTGGTATTGGAAAGAACAAATGTATTTATCATAAATATGTGAATTAGAATTAATTGGGATCTGCAAATTATTGTATATGTTTTGATTAATCAAATGATGAGGAAAGAGGATGGAAAATGTGATGGTAAAAAGGGATGTATAAATATGGCTCTTGAGAAACTGTGTGATATGAAAAGTGATGAATATGTGTAGAGAAAGGAGTAAGGAATACTAGTACGTATGTCAATTACACTGATTGGTGCGATTATGATATATGTGTTGTAATACATCGACAGGTGAGATTATAACATATATATTGTAATACATCAATTTATGTGTTTGCAACACATGTATTAGAACAATATAAAGTATTGTGCCACGGATTGAGATATGGTATGGATATTTTAAGGATACACTGGGAGTATAGGATTTGGAGTTGATTATGAAAATATGGTAAAAATAATAATGGTAAATGCGGTTCACTGATGTGTACATGATGTAAAAGTGGAATGCATTTACAGGCCTCACGCTCATTTTTGACTGAACTCCTAATTATATCTTTATTTAGAAGGCTGTGAACGCACACGTAGTATCTGTGTTTGGTTTAGCTTACCATCAACTATCTATGCTGAGTAAGTCTTTGGCAACTAGTGAGAGTGCGTTGACAGCGATTTAGGAGCTCGAGAGTACCTAGAGTACCGTTGAATGATAAAATATTCAATTTTGAAATGGATAAAGTGACACGACGTTATGCATTGAGTAATGATAATTGGTCAAGTGTGAAATGATGTGTTTTCCTATTTTATCATCGTATGTTTGACTGAAAAGTTAAGTAATTGATGAGATTGATGTTAATTGATTGAGTGATAAAAATTGTACATGAATAAATTTGTTAAAAATGGAATGTTCCTAACTTATTAGATGCTCATTTCAAAAATACTCTCTGGATTGATATGATTACTTTATAGATTTAGAGTTTTAGTAGGCAAACGATGCTCCTTACAACTATTTTTCGGGTAAAGAAGGTTGATTCGTTCTAGGGTCATACTCGTAAGGAATGGTAGGAAGGAAACTGCTCTACAGTGTTGAATTTATTTAAGGAAGAATTGTAAAGATATTATTGAATAAGTTCTATTCAAAATTATTTACTTTATATAATTATATATATTGATAAAAAAACATTTATTTGAAAGTGAAGCACTTTGATAAATTTACTGTGAAGGATGATTTGGAAAATATATATGAAGTTCTAAAAGGACAAGTATAGATAGTTTAGAGGTACACTGGGAATGTGAAAGATGGAGAAGACTGGAAAGTCTTGGGGAAATGAGGGTGGTGGATGTTCCTCTTGATTTGTGCACTATGAATGAGAGTAGGGACACCACAGGCCTCACACTCATTTCTTGATCTAAACTCCTGATCGCATTTTTGCTAAAAGGGGCCAGATCGACACACGTTGTATCCGTGTAGCTGCGGTTATCTAGTAACTATCTAATGCTAAGGAAGACCTCAATGGATCACAAGGGCAGTAGAGATGACACTGAAATTAAGTATGGACCTGAATACTGAGAGAATGAATAGAGATAAACATAATTGAATGCATAACTGAACTGTCATATGAGGCATGTTGAATGTTTATATACATTATTGAACTACCTGTATGTGTATGCTTGGTGATAAATATAGAGATTCATCCTTACCTAACCATTTCAAGAAAATCAGATGACAGCACTAAGGAGGGAAATTAGGGTAGTAGAGAGTGAGGAAATTAATATTGTGAATGATGCTTTTGGTGAGTATCAAAGAGTTACTACTTTTAGAATTCTTGTATAGGATAGTGAAGTGCCTAGTGAGATAGTAATGATGGAGCTAAACCTAGCTTTTAGCATTCCTTTTGACCTGTCTATACATAGAATCCATCATACCCTTGTATAGATATCTTTTCTGGTACTGAGAGAATCCCTACCGTGGTGACTTATGTTGTCACATACCATGATCATGACCAGTCTCAGATACCATCGCAGTGAACGATAGAGCGGATGATAAGTGTTCAGGTCACTACTGACCCGAGTGACCGATATCTTGGCTCAGATAATAAGTTGGCAGCCGAAGATTTGGCTATGATAGAGGGTTGGCATGGGGAGGACTAGTGTTACTTGGTCAGAGAATGGACAGGCTGCTCATTAGAACCTATGTTATTTTCAGTATTTGTAAATATAAATAAATAGTCACAATATATTTTGATCACTTTTATGTAAATTGAGGATATCAATATATGTTGTACATTGTGAAAATAAAAATATGATTAAGTTGTTTAATGTCCCTTATGGATCAATGAGAATAATTAACTAAATCATTCTTAATTAATTTAATCTTAATTCATATGAGCTAGAACTAAGAAGCTTGTGAGACTAAAAATTTTACCATATTAAAAGCTTATAGAATTAAGTGGATTATGATTAACTCATGGAATAAATCATTAAAAATATTTATTTTATATAATATTTTTCAATATAAATTTATAAACAAATAAAATTATTTAAAAATTAAATAAAAATAACTAAATTTATATAATATTTAATATTTAAAATAAATTATTATTATTAAATAATATTAAATAAAATATAATAATTATTATTGTTATTAAATATTTATCTAAATGTTTTTATTTTTTATAATTATTAAATCATAGTAATATTTTTTATTTATATAATTTTATAAATAATCTCTTAACATATTATTTTATAATTTTATTTGAATATTCATTAGAAAAAATTTTATGTTTAATATTTTTATATTTTTATTTATTTTTATAAAATTATTTTAGATACATCACATGTTCAATAAATATTTTTAAAATTACTATAAAAACACAAAAGTTGACAACTAAAAATACTATTAGCTAAATTTATTAAGTCATTTATTGTTATTAAAATGCTCAAAATAGTTTATTTAAATAAAATTTAATGTGTTAAAAAAACTTAATACAACACTGTCATCATATGATTTTTAGATATATAAATTTAAATTTTGTTTCATCTTAATTTGAAGGAACTTATTTTTAAAATAACATTATTTAATTTGATATAGTTGATAGATTTTTATTTTATTTTTTGAATATATTTTATATTTAAAATATTTTTTAATTAATTTTAAACAAAATAATTTAATAAAAATGATAAACAAACACGTATCTTTTAATAAAAATAATATATTAATTATTAATTACTTTTTAAAAGAAGTGAATTAACTCACATTAATTCTAACTCTGACTCATCTTTTTATATATATATATATATATATATATATATATATATATATATATATATATATATATATATATATATATATATATATATATATACTGGGGCTTAGAATTAAAGTAAACATAGTGCATATAGGACTTAAGAAAAAATGGGGTTATGCGCAGCGCATGGACTTGGGCTACAGTCCTATATTGACAACTCTGTGACTAGTAGGTATTGTTTTCATGTAATCTCAAGTTTTAGTGAATACATTTATGTTAAATAATTGGAGGGGAAGATTCACCATTCATAATGATATTATCTAACTTGAACAAAATTGCTTCTAATAAAAAATATTTGTGATAACAAAGTATACATTATTTTAAAACATCACATGAATTTTTAAGTCTCTAAACAATATATAATAAATCTCATAATTTGTGTAAATAATAATTATTTTAACGTAACTTTTAATACAGAAGTTTTTTTCGCTTTTAAGATTCTTTCATTTAAAAAACTATGAATTATTCATTATGAGAACAGTTGGACTTGCTCACTCAAAATTAGTAAGTTATCACCTAAATCATTTATGATTAAAAAGTATACTTACATAGAGTGATTATGAATGTGTGGTGTGGGTATATATATATATATACACACACACAAAAGAAGGAATTTTTTTAAAACAAGATATAAGTATATATAGTTAATACTAAATTAAGAAATTAGTGTAAAGCCTTATTATATATTAATTCAACTGTTAAGAAACCTATGAAACTCCCAATAACATTCTTAGGAAATGGTGATTGTCAATTTGGGTAAAACGTACAAGATTCTGTGGTTAAAGTAAGCAAGTTTCAAGGAACTGGTGAGCTACCATTAGCTAAACCAACAAAGAAATTTTGTTAAGAAACTTTGGTTACCAAGCTTTTGCTAACCAATCTAATGGTGATGCCCAATATCTTGATGCATTTTTTCTCACCCTTTCTTTCATTCTCTTCAATCCTTCATTTTGCACAATAGGGAATGGCTGCAGGTAAAGAAGAAAAGAAGAAAGAAGACATTGAAGTGATCAATGCTGTTTACAGGGTTAACCTGCATTGCATGGAATGTGGGAACAAGATCAAAAAGCATCTTCTCATTACCCCAGGTATGAACTTAACTTAATATATTTTTTTATTTATATATCATTTTAGTTCCTATAAATATGATCATACTTCATTTTGATTTTTTAAATTTTAATATTCTTAAATTTTGAAATTCTGTAAAATAGTTCATGTCACCGTATAATACTAAATAGTCGTGTTACGTTAATGATTATTTTGATATAACATATAATTTATCATATCTAAATATATACATGTAATAAATATATAAATAGTAAAAGAGATTGTTTTAAAATTATAAAATTTATAAGAATTAATTAAATGTAATTATATTTATAGAGATTAAAAATAATTCCATCCAATCTTTTCTGTATGCTCTAATAATTAAATTTCTTTAATATAAAGATTTTATTTAATCCTCATTGAGTGAATAGAATTAATAGATTAATGTGATTGTGATATTTTGGCAGGGGTACAGAGTGTGGATATAGATATTGAGAAAGACGAAATAAAGGCAAAAGGGAAAATAGACCCTTTGAAAATATTGAAGCTTATAGAGAAGAAAAGCAAAAAAAGAGTTGAATTAATATCACCCAAAGTGAAGCCCAAGGAGACTCCTACTGAGGATATAAAGCCCAAGGAAATCAAAGATGTAAGTTATTTCTAAATTTTCAATTATTTGCAGTTCACTACATATATGGGTGTAAAGATATTTTTATTTTTATTTAATCATAAGACGATTAATAATTTTGTCATTGAATTTTACAAATAAATAAAATTTTAACGGTTATACTAGCTTTAATTTTTAAGATTAAATTTAAACATTCAAAAATAGTAATTTTTTAATTTAAAAAAGGTCATTTATATGAATTAGAAATATAAATATATATAATAAATGCAATAAAAATCCCATTTACTAACAAATAAAAAACATCAAGTGTTAAAATAATCTTTGTTGGTACAGTATTTGTCTAACATTTTTTTAGGACAGGATTTAAAGATTTATACCAATAATAAGATATATTATAGCAATAAATAATTTTGTTAGTAAAAATATTAATATATAAAATTAATATATCAATTGTTAGTAGAAAACGTAATTTATCTGCATAAATCTCTGTAAAATCTATACTAACAATTTTTTTTAATGTTCGATAATTTTTGTGTATTATTGAATGACAATTTCTTATAGTAATATTTTATTTATAATAAAATTTTACTACTATAAAGTGTTTAATCTCAATTTTAAGAGTTAAAATTAATATTTTTAAAAATAAGAAGCTAATGTAAAGGTTTGTGCACTGATGGAGGTGTATGTGTGTAACTAAAGTTCTGGAAAGGAACGGATTAAACTAATGCTTTTCTTTTTCTTTTGTATTTTTTTCCCTTTGTTTATGCATTTTTTTTTTCCATTGCTTTCCCACTTTTTTAAAATCAATTGGGCCTCTAAGACCGGGCCATTTATTCACAGAGAAAAACTTAAAATAATATACAAAACATTCTAGGAACATTGACCAAAACAAATATTCTACGACCGTAAAAATAAAAAATATTTATATTTTTGCTAATATATTTATAATACAATTTATGTATAAAAAATTATATATAACACAATTTCCTAAAAAATGCTAAAATTATCTATTATTTTTTAGTTATACTTAATTCATTTATTACTTTAACATTTGATAAAAGAAGGAGTGCCTAATTGTTTCAGTGTTCACACTGCATAATTTCGTTCTTGCAAATTGAAAATTTTTCCCAATCATTCATCATACGTGGGAAAATATGTAAGAACAATTAGCACAGTTAGATTTGTTTAAGATATCATATCCTATTAAACCAAAAAAGAAAATATCAAACACAGTAGAAATATATAAAACAACAATTAATAATGTAAAAAGTTAACTTTTTAGTCATAATATTTTGATTAATGATGATATAACAAAAATATATGTCAAAAGAATGGGTATAGAAAAATTATACTCATAAAAAAGAATATATACAAAGTAAACACATTTGCAGCAGTATGAACAAATTAAAATTTTCATCACCAACTTTTGAATTGAAAAGTATTGTTCAGATAACACATAGGTTTACCGTCCACACATTCATTATTTTTTCTGTGATGACTGTTTTTATAATTGCAATTTGTATGAAGAATCGTGGCATGAAAAGGAATAGCTACAATTATTTAGGCTTTAAAAAATTCAACTTGACATTTACCAATTCAGAAAATAAAATAATCCACCTTGATAATGGAGTTAATTTAACTTTCGTTGTCTTAGTAAACTCTTTGTTTTTGTGGTCAAGTCTTAGTAAACTGAACTTAATCAAATAATTGTTCATGCTCAAATTTAACATCACAGTCTAAACTTACATCGTTCTGGTGTAAACTAATCCTATGATATAAAGCAAGTTACATATTTTTTTTAATTCCTTAAAATATATCGTATTTTATTTTTGTCTTTTAAATTACGTGAATTATGTATTACGCCTGAAATTTGTGACTCAATTAATGTTTAAAAGAAGTAGAGCATAATTTACATCATAAGGAAGGATTTGTAATTAAATAAGCTGATAAATATATTAAATTATCAGAATAAAAGAATTATATTAATTTATTTTAAGAGAAAAAAAGTATTATAAGTTGATTATTTAATAAGGCATTATTTTTTCTATAATTTAATACATTATAAATCACGTGTAAGATATCACTAATTTTAATCCATTTTATCTTAATTTTTATAAATATTTAATGATTTATCTCAATAATATATCACTAATACTCCTAGCTTAGAAATTTTCTTTCTTTGTTTTTGGGAAGTGATCGACCGTGTAGCCTGGGTTTCTAAATCCAGCAAGAAATGAGCAAGGATGAAAAATTTAATTATTCCACATGCTCTTAATTAGTAAATGTTATATAGTTTAAGGCATTTAAGAAAAATAGTAAAAGCTTGTGTTTAGATAAAATTGACAGTAAATAAAAGGAATAGAAAAAGTCTTCCCTTCAAATAATTAATATTTGAACTACTTTTGGGGCTATATGAAACTTAATTTATTTTATTTTATTTTTCATGTGTGATTTCAAGCCAATTATCCGCACTATCTCGGTGAAGGTTCACATGCATTGTGACAAATGTGAAGCTGACCTAAAAAGTATATTAATAAAGCACAAAGGTACAAATAACTCATAGTGATGAATTCATGTCACATGTGAACCCTTTCAATCTATTTAGACAAGCTTATCCTAATTCTAAGTTGACAAAATATAGGTATTTTCAATGTTAAAACCGATCAGAAGGCTCAAACTGTGACAGTTGAAGGTACAATTGAAGTGGATAAATTGATATCATTTTTGAGAAAAAGGGTGCATAAAAATGCTGAGATTATTTCCATAAAAGAAGAGAAAAAGGGTAAAGAGGAAGGGAAGTCTTCAGAAAACACCAAAGATAAGGATCAAGGTAAGTCTAGTGAATCAACAAAGGAAAAAAATGATGACAAAAAATCAGGTGAATCAACAAAGAAAAAAGATGATGACATAAAATCAGGTGAATCTACCAAGAAAAAAGATGATAGCAAATCAGGTGAATCTACCAAAGAGAAGGATTTAGTGAAGTCTGGTGAATCAGCCAAAGAGAAGGATTTAGGGAAGTCTGGTGAATCAGCCAAGGGAAAAGGAGAGGGCAAGTTAGGTGAAACAAGCAAAATAATAGAGATTCATCAAGGGTATACAAAAGAAGAGATTAAGATTAAGGATAATGTTCCTTATATAATTCACTATGTTTATGCCCCACAGCTATTTAGTGATGAGAATCCAAATTCTTGTTCTATTTTGTAATTGGAGTATTATAAAATAGACTAAATAAATAAATAATTCATATAGAAAAAGATATAGAGGGGCCAGTTCCCTGTTGTTAGGTTATCTACAAACTTTATTTTAATATTCATATTATAATTGTTTGTAAAATGGGGTGCTTGTAATTTCAAATACAGTTTATATTTGATCCATTATTCTTCTGCCTGTTGTATCATTGATTAAAATAATAAATGCCTTTTGTCAATTTCAAGGGAAAACCATTCCAGTAATACTCCAATTTGCTGTACATTTTTTTTTATCAAATTTATATTAAAGGTGTAAATGCTAAAGTAATTTATAATACCAAAAATATATATTTAAAAGTTGGTTATGTATCTGTATAATATACAGGTTTATAAAAAACATTATTTTATTTTTATATTATTAACCATTTAATATATATTAATAATATTAAATATTTTTATTTTAACTATACTTTAGATAATTAATTTAATTTACTTGAAAAATATTAAATTATTTATTCAGTATTTAAAAATTTATTCAATATCAAATTACATAATAAGATTTGTGATATTAAATCAAATGATATGGAATAAGTTATTTTATTAATGTCATTTTTTTAGTAAACATTTAGAGAAATTTTTGTAAAAGAAAATTTAGTAAATAAATAAATTTTTTTTCATAAGTTAGAAACAACTCATACTTTTTTGTGTTATGAGAAGTTAAGTGAAGTTTTGTCCTTTAACTTTTCTAAAATTTTAAAATATAAATTATTTTTAACTTATGAAAAAGTTTTATTCATTGTTTATACTAATTTTTTTCTTCCCTAAGGATTTATATAGAAGTTCAGATAAATAAAACTTAAGTTATAGAATAAATCATTTCACTACAAAATCAATTGATGGGCGTTTATTTCAACTTAATATATGATCTCAAATTGTAGTTAAGTTCAAGTCTCAATTGTATTAAATATTTAGAGTGAATTTTGTCGCTTATCATAGTTCTATTCAATTTTAACAGAATTACCTTCTTTAAATAAATCAAGGAGCAGAGAGTCCTCATGAGACTCCATAGACCGATTCAATAAATTTTATTATTCATATTATTTTATACAATAGATTATTACATTTTATTTTCATAATATGCTTTATTATACAATAATAATTCATGTTAATTTTATTGTTAATAAAAAAATGTTAAAAAATTAGTATTGTTAATGTAATTAGCTTGATTAGCATTCTTATTGTATTATCTTGTTTATAACTTAATTGAGTATGTAATTGTTTTATATTTCATTGTGAGCTATAAATAGGGTACTTTTGTATTCTATGCTAGTTTTGTGTCTTATCTCCTTTTTCTTGTTTTTTTATACTTTTATTTTGTGCATAACTTTAGAGTTTATTTTGAAGTTAATTTTTGGAAAGAAAGTTTCCATGTGAGTTTATCTTTATTTAAAAGTTTTCAAATGAGAAAGAGTTTATAAAACCTCTAAAAATTTTTAAATACTGTATTTTTAAATTTTCTCAATATAGAATTTTGTATTAACTATCATTCCTCTTCATTTTTCCATTCCTCCCTTACCCTTTAATAACTTTCCTCTCCTCTCTTTTTAAACTTCCAAACAAAATCTTATCCTACACTTCTTTTATATTAACTTTTTTTTTTCTACATTAGAGTTACAATTTTAATTTTCTTTTTTCTTTCTTCCTAATATTCACTATTTATTGTTTTGTGTTTTGTTAAGTTTCTCTCTTAAAGTTTATTTAAACATTGAGAACCATATTTCTTCGTGTTTTTTGATATTCACAGTTTGTTCTTTCTCTTTGTTATTGAATTGATTTATTTATTAATTACTATTAATATAATTAAATATGTAAAACAAATCATAATTAATATAAATGAATTAATAATCAGACTGACTAATAAGGTAGAGAAATACTATATATCATGCATTTATTGACTGTCATTTTACTTGTAGTGCATAAAAAAACAACTAATTTGATATTTACATACAATATTTAACATTTAAATTGAAAAAATGTAAGAAAATGAAATAATTTAATTAAAACATTAAATGAATATTAAAAAATTAAGGTTTATCATCTTTTCTTTTCTAAGATGCAATAAAATAGTGAAAGTTTATATATGAATAAAATTTAAATATAGACTATTAAATATCATTTACTGATCATATTATTAAATTAAGAAATTCTTAATCGTTAAAAATAGACAATGATTAATAACTATACCACAAAGTCAATGGATGGAAATTCTAATTTAGTGTGCATATTTTTTGCTCTTTTTTACTCTTTTATTAATTTTATGATTCTCTCATTAATTAATATTAATATAATTTATAAAAATATTAAAAAACAATGCATTATTGTTAATTATTGAATGAATTTATTTGAAAATCCATTAAAGACACTTCCTTGAGTAAAAAATTTGTTGAAAAAGGATATAGAAATAAGACAAAATATTTCAATTACAAATTAATTTGATTTCTTTTAAAATTTAATGTGACTCTATTGAACAGAGGTTATAAAATGGGTCGATCTTTTGATTTCTTCTATTAAAAATATTACATGAAAATATAAATAATATATAAATTTAGCTACTCAATTATATATATATATATATATATATATATATATATATAACTTTCACTTATATAATTTAATTCCTATAATATATAATTCTTATTTAACTCGACCTATACTAGTCATCCTTTTTGCCATTTCCAAATATTTCTGGTATTTGACAAACAAATGCAAATTAAGTAATTTTAAAAGTATAGGAATAAACATGGGCCCCGATCAGTTCCTCTTCAGCTAATATAAATAAAATCATATGTGTAGATTCTATTTCTACTAAATAAAAAAATACAAAATATAGTAATTTATTTATTTTATGTGTTAAAGTTTGTTTACTTTTGACCACTTTTCTAAATATTTTTAAATCTATCTTTATAAATAAATATTGATTTGAAAGTATAAGCAAATGAAAGTTGAAGAGAGAAATAATATTATATATAAATATATTTTCATTTAAAAAGTCACATATTATTTTACTTTTGAAAATGATAATTTTATATTATATAAATTAATTAGTTTTTTTTGTCAATATCTATCTATTTATATACACTGCTAAAGTTCTTTC
The DNA here is from genome assembly GCA_024086825.1 of Abrus pulchellus subsp. cantoniensis. NCBI lineage: Eukaryota > Viridiplantae > Streptophyta > Magnoliopsida > Fabales > Fabaceae > Abrus > Abrus pulchellus. Next base: position 24,423,658 of record CM044056.1, read on the forward strand.
ACTAAAATTATCACGTGATATTTTTTTATTTTTTAAAAAATGTTTTTATTAATTCATTGTATTTATTTTTAATTCGCACTTTAGAAAGTGAGGTTACGTGTGAAATTTTTTATTTTAGAAAATTATGTCAATGTTTTAGGTTAAAATTTACTCACTTCAATCAAGTCTGATTGTGTTTCTTAATTTGGATAATTGAGAGTGTGATACAATTCTTCACATATTCTAATACAAGATACTACCAAAAACTAAAATTCATAAAAAAAAAAAATATGTATATTCTTATAACATCGAAAATATTCTCATATGAATTAGTTTTTAAAATTTTCATAACCAAATGAAAGAAAAAAAAATACACTCAATTCTTACTCAATTTTATATAAAATCTTTAAATAGGCAATTTCTCTTTATTCTTTTATCCCAATATTCCTCATATCAAATTCCTAATTAAAACTATAATCTAAAATAAATTCACATGAATATTTTTTTGGAATTAACATGACCAAATATCACGTGGATAATTTTTTAAAATTATTAACACAATACTTTTTCAAAATCATCAACTAAATAAAAGAAAAGATTTCAAGTTTAAATTCTAACTTAAAGTAATAGAAGAAACATGAAAAAAAAAAAAAGTTTGACAATTATAAGGTAAATCTTCTGGCATCAATTTGATATTTAAACTTGACCTCTTTTTTAATTGCCATGTTTACTAAAATTTAAAGTAATGCAAGAATTAATCTTAATCATTAAATATATTATAAATCTATAATATTACATGAGGTTGGGGTGTTTTTCTATAACAGATAAATTCATGAAATCACATTTTGTACATATCAATGCCTAACCATCACTAATCATTTAATTACGTTATGTGATTAACAAATAATAATTAAAAGAGTTATTTTTGTAACATCATATATATATATATATATATATATATATATATATATATATATATTCTTAAATATAAATACAAGTTTAAATGTTCTATTTATTTACTTCAAAAGTTTCTTTTATCATATTAAAAAGATATTATTATTCCTAAATTTGATTACTTATGTTATATTTTTTATGTGCGTTAAATTTATAAAAATAAATTTTTTTGCACACATGTATCATTATTATACTCATAAAATTCTTAATTTTAAATTTTGAGTCTCAAGAACTTAAGAGCGGGATGAATTAAGTTCTTATAATTTTTTTATTTTCTTTTGCATAACCTCCCTTTTTAATTTTTTGTTGGTGTAAAATATTTAAGGAATGCCTAAGTGAGTGTGAAAATGAGCATGCAAGTTATTGAAGTGAAAAATTGATAGAAAAAAAAAAAACCATAAACTAATGCTTGCAATAATGTAAAAGTAAAAAGATGAGAGAAGCAAACACATATCTATCCTGGTTCACTCTTTCTTGTCTGTGTCTAATTTTCAAGCAATTGCTTAAGATTTTTAACTAGTCTTCAACCCTTAAAGGTGTTTGGAAACTTTTACAATGCTTTGAGTACTCACACTTTTGAAAATTCTCATTCTAGTACTTGAGTCACTCAACAACAAAAGGGATGTTTCACCCTTTTCATCTTTTTTAGGGATATTTCACCCTCTTACAAGATTTCAAGATAAAAGAAACACAAGAAATTCACTCTCAGTTCAAGGTAAATGTTACAAATTGAAGCTCCAGAAAGTTTTCAAGAGATAATGCTTTTTTTAGCCACAAAACTTGATAGAAAAATCGAGATAAGAAAGATAATTAAGGGTGATTGATGAATGGTATTTTATCATGTGTAAATGTACCATTCAACATGTATTTATAAGTCATAGAAACATACAAGTTTGGTAGTTCAAAACTAGTCATATTGGTCATCTAACTGCACTGTAATTGATTTATCATACTTGTTAATTGATTACACTATGTAAAAATATAATTTTAGGTAATCGTAAGAATAATGTAATTAATTACAATTTACTGTAACCGTTTAACAGTAAGACAATTTATGAATTTCGTTACTAAAAATAACTATGATCTATTACTAGTGTTAAAAATACTTGCAATCATGACTAAATTCCCTTATACCTTATTTTCAATCGAATAAAAATAATTTTACTATAATTTCCTTTCAAATCACAATTTATGATTAAGATTAAAAGACAAACTCATCTAAATCATTTTTTAAAGCAATATTTAAATTTTAGTCAAGATATAGTATCATTAAGTTTACTCAAAAAAAAATTTAAACAAAAAAAATTGATTCCTAAGAATTTTACGACCTAAACTTTGAACTTATTCTTCTTAAAGTTTCACATCATTCTCACTGCTATTATTATACTCTTTTACAATAATCAAAACCTGTAATATAATTAATTACTTTATTTAATCACGATTATTATGTTAATAAAAGTATTAATTTATATAATAATTAATATAAAAAAAAACTCTCAATACATCCTAATTATTTTTTATTTTCTTTTAACGAGTATGCCTTGTAAATTTTGTTAAACCCATCGGTTCCCAAAATTAAAGTCGTGGGTAATTTTTTCTAACTTGAACACGCTTGAGAGTTGATTACAATAGAAATAGACTGAAGTGGTCTTCTAGATGATGACCTCAGACACTGTTGAAAATAAGATATCATTGTTTCCTGTGAATGCGAACGAGTCTAGTCAAGTTCTTCTCTATATTTTCTCTTTTAAAATTACAATCAAAACGTGCCCTCATTCTTCGTTTTCGTTTCCACAAACGACACGATCCAGATACAACCTCTCAAGACTTTTACTTTATGAAACCCATCTTTTTGTTATAGACTATGATTTATTTTTTTTTATACAGACTTTGATTCAACACTTTAACCAATCGTTTAAATATTCATCATTTGAACTCATCGTATGCTGATTTAGAAGAAATAAAATCATAAGCATGCAATCGAAATTTAAAAATATTTATTATATTAAATATATGAAAGTTATTTAGTATGTATTTATAAAATTTTAAAATAAATATATTAGGCCCTGTTACAAGAGTAATGTGTTATTATACTTTTTAATAAAAAAAAAATTTAAATTCGTTATTGGTTAACATTCATCAAACGTAATTAATGCTTTCACATGATGTGACCACCTCGCACGGACGTAATAGAAAATCTGATATACTAAACCATTCTCTAAATTATGAGCGTTAGCCAATTTAATCTTTAAAACTGTGTTTTTAAAAAATATACATTAAATTATGGTTATTTTAGTCTATGATGTTATAAAAAATGATAGTTTTAGTGTTATAATTATAAGATTAAAAATTTAAGCAGCTCATATTTAATAATAATTTACAAATTAAAACAAGATTTTGTGTAAATGATAATTTTTTTGTAATATAAAATTTATTTTTAATGTGTCTAAAAATGAACCCACAATAAATTAATAAATAATATTTTTTATTAAAATTATAATATTAATTTTATTAATACGTAAATTCTACAATACATTGTAACTATTAATAAAAAATTACTATATATAATTTTTTATTATGTATTTTTGAAACGCTTTAAAAAAATTGACTAATTCTAAATCTTCTTACCTTTTATACCTATAAATTTTCCTAACTATTTAATATTTTTTACATTTTTAAAATAAGCATGTATTTTTCAATTTAATACTTATTTTATTAAATAATATAAGAATAATGAGAAAGATTCATATGAAGATATAGTAAATTTATATAAAAAAAATTAATAAGAGATGAAGATGGAGCAATCGGGTGGTCTTGTTCTTGTTAAGTAAGAAGCGCGTGGACAAAGTTCTCTTGAAATGGACATTTATTATTTAAACAGAACGAGATAACATGATAACGTGAGAGAGTGTAGTAGTTGTAATGTAACATGTTCATACGACGAGAATCGCGTTATTCGCAGGTTGCAAAGTGAACACACAACACACGGGTATAGTAGGTATGTCATGTCCCAAAAACAATTAATTCGAATTTTCATAATCCAAACTCAGCACAATTAATTTTGAGATGTGATGAATTAATTGGTTCCACATAGAAACAACACGCATGAATAAGCAACGTTGCAAGTAGAAGAGAGAGAAGAGAAGAGTTGAATATATATATATATATATATATATATATATATATATAGTGTGAGAGAGAGAGAGAGTGGTAGAGAAGAAGAGAAAGGTGAAGAGAGAATGAGTGGTGGAGGTGTTGAAGAAGGAAACGACTTGGAGTTCACTCCTACGTGGGTTGTTGCTGTTGTTTGCTCTGTCATCGTTGCTGTTTCCTTTGCTGCTGAACGTTTTCTTCATTATGGAGGCAAGTTTCTCAAGAAGAAGAATCAGAAACCACTCTATGAAGCTCTGCAGAAAATCAAAGAAGGTTCTTGTCTTTAATTCATTTTTTAAAAAAGTTTTGGTTGGCATATTTATTGGTCAGAAAAAAAATTTAAGCGTTGAATTATAGTTTTTAAGATAAAACTTTAATTTTGATCGAAGTATAACATGGAAAAATATGTATGTTATTGCATCCAAATTTTGTCTTTATGATTAAAGGGTATGCAGTGATTTCTGATCTGAGAAATGGGATTTGATCAATTTTAAATTTTTCTTTTTTTTTTTTTTTGTTCTTGTTTCAGAGTTGATGCTGTTGGGTTTTATTTCTCTGCTTCTGACGGTGACGCAAAACGGGATAATCAAAATCTGTGTTCCGGTGGGTTGGACTCACCATATGCTTCCATGTAGCCTCAAGGATAAAGAAAATGAAGAATCAAAAACACCCACATCACATTTTCAGAATTCTTTCTCTGGCACTGTTAGGCACCTTTTAGCTGAGAGTGAAAATCACCAGCCGGCAACAGAGGCAAAAACTGGACACTGTGCTGCCAAGGTATTAAAACATTAGTATAAAGTGCATGCTATCATTCCCTGTTAATTACTCCATCCATTTCAAAATGATTGTCACTTAAGGTTTTTCCGTAAAGATTAAAGAAAGCAATAAATATTTTAATTAGTGGAGTAGTTTTACTAAATTATCTCTGTTTATAGTTTGTTTAGTTTGCTTAACTTTTCACTCAATATTCAAAAGTCATTATATTCATCATTTATTTATAATATAATTGAAATAAAATAAATAATGTTTCATTGAAATCTTAAAACGTGATTTAATATGATTTTATTTTTTTTGCTAAAATGACAATTAATTTGAAATGGAGGGAGTGTCATATTCATAGTTTATCTTGACAAATTTTTTTAATGATTTTCATCTCTTATGCCTTTGATCTTCCAGTTTCTGGCAGACTAAACCATAAGTACTTTGTTGTGTATTTTTTATTTTCTTTTCAGGGCAAGGTTCCTCTATTATCCGTGGAAGCACTCCATCATTTACACATCTTTATTTTTGTCTTAGCTATAGTCCATGTGACCTTTTGTGTTCTGACTGTTTTCTTTGGAGGGTTAAAAGTGAGTACATAATACACTTTAATTATAAGGTTTTCTTGTTGAATTGAAACCTATTTTTTACTAATAAATATCTCTAATTAATAGATACGTCAGTGGAAACACTGGGAAAACTCTATTGGTGATGAAAACTATGAAGGACAGCCAGGTAAACAGATTTGTTCAGTAACTTATAGTATATTCTCTATTCAATTTGATCAATTTCTGTTTGTCTGGGAATCACTAAACCATCTATTTTTGTCATCATATATAAGAATTGAAGCCCAAGTTGTGGTATTAACGCCTCAATTGCCCAATTAGTTTAAATTTCAATTACATCTTGCCGACTCAGCATCTCACTTGGATAAGAAAAGTATGCAAAAATTGATGGAAAAGTTATAAGATGCCCAGTGTAGATAATGTGCAGGTTTATAAGTCTATTTGGATATGCAACTTAATTAAATAGTTTTTAATATTTTTTAAAAAAATAATGGCTGATGACTTTTGTCATAAATTTATTTTAACTATGAAATTAATTGGGATAATCTAAAAAACAGCTTATTTTGATAAGCTATATCAAAAAGTTTATTGAAATAAGTTAAAAAAAGCTAATAAGAATCATAAATTATTTTCGTAAGCTGTTACAAGCTCTTTCAAACATACCCTATATTTAATTTACCAGAAGTTTCCTAATTGAACTTCTGAAAAGTTATGTAATTTTTTTTTCTCTGCTAACAACTTTTATATGCATACTGGTTTAATGCAGCTATGGAACCAACGGTGACTCATGTTCACCAGCACGCTTTTATCAGGGATCGTTTCACTGGTTTTGGCAAAGATTCTACTGTGCTGGGCTGGGTGGTAGGTTATAAGTATTTAATTGTCTGAAACTTTGATAGAATAGAAAATACACACACACATACTCCAGTTCAGTCTTTCTTCATGTCAAGCCATTTCTTCTAATCTCTTAGAATGGAATTTGTGTGCAAATTGGATTTTGGATGTAGAGAACAAGGGAGAAAGTGTGTATATTTTACAGTGTCTATACAATGCAATAGTATCGCCTATTTATAGCCTAAAATGAAATACAAAATGGGAAGTACAATAAATTACAATGAACAGAAATTGTTATGACAGACAAATTGATTCAATGAAGCCAATATGATTATGCTAATAATGTTGTGATTGTACCAACATTGGAATTGGCTATGTAGCTTGATGTATATTTTGGCCTAAACAATGGTTTTATGTGGCATTGATTTCTGTTAAATCTTGTTTCTATATTATTTTTCCTTCCAGGTTTGATTACCACTTTGCAGTTCTATGTTTCATGATTTCATGTACAGATTAACAATTTTCTGTGAAACTGAAAAATCTAATGATCCTTGCTGTAGAGTGCAGACAGCTAAAATTAGGGACTGCATAAAGTTTTGCTAAGTGACATTGCCATGTTGTTATTGAAATGATTGTTACTCCTCCTAACTTTTCATGTCTTTTTCAGAAATCCTTCTTCAAGCAATTTTATGGATCTGTGACAAAATTAGATTATGTGACATTAAGGCTTGGTTTCATTATGGTAAGATTTTAATATGCTGTCAAATAAGCTCCTAGCTTCTTATTAGGCTGTAATTTCTAAGATTGAACCATGATTCAATGTATCTTGTATCTTTGTTTTAGACCCATTGCAGAGGAAATCCAAAGTTTAATTTTCACAAGTACATGATTCGGGCCCTTGAAGATGATTTCAAGAAAGTTGTTGGTATAAGGTATACGCTTCTGTAGAATAACTCTAGTAATTTTTTAAGCTTCTATTTGATACATCTTATACAGTGTTTACTCAATAGTGAGCCTTGCTTATATGTTATTGATTTCATGGTTGCAGTTGGTATCTTTGGATCTTTGTGGTCATCTTCATGCTGCTTAATATCAATGGTATGCTACTAGCCCTAGCACTTATGTGCAATGACTAAACAGTTTCGCTGCATGCTATCTATATTTTCTACTTTAAACAGAGTTATGCTAGCCGATAATAAATTAGTATTACAGTGATGAGTTGATTTCACACCTAATTAAACCATAGAAAGTTTTACAACTATGTAGTACTATCTTGTGTCACATTGAACCCTGTATATGTTTCACAATTATTTTTGTAGTTTCTTGTTTTGGCAACATGGATGAATCTTGCATGGGATACAACATTGTATGACAGTCTAATTGGCTCTGCTATGTTTGAAACTTCTCTCTGTGTCCTTTTGTGTTTCTACATGTGCCATTCTTTGAGAGCTAAAGTGGAAAATTTTGTTAGTTAGTTAGTTTGTACCCTGTAACATTGTTAATGATTGCAGCAATGCAATCCCTTACTGATCTTTGTTTGTGCTTTTGTTGAAGAAATAAATAAATAAAATTTTCTATTATTAAAAAGGAAGAGGACTGGGAGTAAAGGATTTTTATGAGATTGCAATGAACATCATTAACGACAATGATTAGTATACTTTTGCCTAAAGGAGTGATAGTGCTAGTAGCATATTCTGTTTTTTTTTTATTAGTATTTAATAGCTTTAATTTGAATCTCATAATTATGATTTTGCTTTCTCTCCCAGGTTGGCACACATATTTCTGGATTGCTTTCATTCCTGTCATTGTAAGTATCATGATAAATTTGAATGGTTCTTTTCTGTGAACAATACCACATCACTACATTAATTCAGCCTTGATAACATGTCATGTCTTAATTTTGCTCAAGGGATATGAGAAATATTGAACGTTGCAAGATGTATGATTCTAATCCCATTAACATGATGTTATGACAGTTTTCGGCTGTATGGTTAGTACCTAGTAAGAATTTGATCTTAAAGGCATCCTTCTAATTCCGATTACAGTTACACTAATGTGAATTGTCATTTTTCAAATCTACTACCATCTTTTTCTTATAATGGATGCAATTGAATACGCTATTAGCAGGATAGGTAATTACTTCTCCCTAGTAAACAACATAAGTTACTGCAACAATTTTTTTATATTCATTATTTAAGTTTATACTTAATGCGGTAGTTTGTAAAAACTCTTTTTCTGTTTTTTTTTTTTCCAATTAATATTTTACTTATAGAAGAGTGATGCATTTGAACAAGTGCTGCCCTTTCTATCAATTTTGTTTTCTTGGCATCAGCGGATGCATAGGCATATATACACATATGAACTCTATGCATAAAAGTATATCTTCCACTTCAGTTAATTTTGCTTTTGCTGGTTTTGATTCTTTAGCTTCTACTTGCTGTGGGAACTAAGCTGGAGCATGTGATAATTCAATTAGCTCATGAAGTAGCTGAAAAGCATTCTGCTATAGAAGGTGAATTAATTGTTCAACCAAAAGATGATCTTTTTTGGTTTCATCGGCCCCACATTGTCCTCTTCTTGATTCACTTCATCCTTTTCCAAAATGCTTTTGAGATAGCATTTTTCTTTTGGATATGGGTAAGCATATTGGTTTAAAGCACAAATTTATGGTGATCTTTGCTAGCCTTTTTGTGAAAAATTGTTCCAAAGTTCTAATCAATATAACCTTATTATTTGTGTACCTTAGGTTACGTATGGCTTTGACTCTTGTATAATGGGAAAAGTACGTTACATTGTTCCAAGGCTCGTTATTGGGTAACTACAATACTTTCTTTTTCTTTCTCTTTTGTGTGATACCCTTTTTTCTAAAACATTTGAATTTAATTAATAGGATTTGAGTCAAATCAATTTAAGAGACAAAGCTCTCCAATTGCAAAAACGGATCCACTCATATGTTTAACTTTTGCAAAACCATATCAAATGAAAATTTCATGTCCAACTCTCTTTGTAAACCTATACATAAATAAGAGAAATGTTAGTTATACACTAATTTTGTACAGCATTTTATATAAAAAAAAGGAAATAGGAAGAATAAAGGAAAAAGTGTGTGATAAGATGAATATGTGATAAAAATAAAATTGAGAGAAAAAACAGTAATAAAGAAAATATCATACAAAAATATTATATAAATTATACAAGTCTTTTTAATAAAGCTCTACTTATTTAATCTTTATGAAGAGAAAGATAGAGACAAAATTTTCAAATAACATGGTCATGTAAAATTCCACTCTAAGAGGTCCATCTCCCACCAATATTTGACTTCTTACACTTGCAAGTCTCAAATACAACCAAACACCTTAATATACTAACCACTTTCATTAATTTCTTTACATTGTAGCTTATTTCAACAGCATTCTAAATTACAATATTTTCTCTCTATCTCCTTTTTCTTAACCCTTTCTGTTGGGGTTGCAGGGTATTTATTCAGATACTATGCAGCTACAGTACCCTACCATTGTATGCAATCGTTACGCAGGTGAGTTAGAGTTACTTTTCAAAATGAAATGATGTCCAATTTTATCTTCTTTTTCATTTTTCAAATTAAGGTGTCTTTACATTGATATTCATCATTTGCTACATATAAAAATGTAGATGGGAACACACTTTAAGAAAGCGATATTTGATGAGCAAGTGCAAGCAAGAATTGTTGGTTGGGCACAAAAGGCAAAGAAAAAGGGATTAAGAGGTGAATCTGTTCAAGGAAGTTCTCATGCAAATGCTGGAATTCAGCTAGGAACAATGTTCAGGAGGGTTTCTGGCCCAGAAGACAATGTTATTGTCCCTAAAAATGATGGCTCCGAATGAGTGTGAATGGTGGCTAAGATCAACACAACACGCAAACTGTGTTTTACAACCATTATATTATATATATTTGTAAATGTTAATTTCCTTAGTATCAAATGAGCATAAGTAATGTTATTCTCACATTTTTCTTTACTTTATTTATTTTTATTTCTCTTTGTTATGCCACCTATTTTATTTTGTATCTTTTTTTATCTCTTTTATTGTAAGAAATATTATAAAAAAGATATTGTCACTGTCAGAATAGCATTATTATGAGCAATTAATCACAAAGTTTTTGGTAGTGGGGGCAAAGACAGTAAATGATGAGGACATACTATATTGCTAAGCTAACATTACAAATTTTAAAAACGGGATTTTGAAAGAGGGAAAAGTTATCGATTGTAAAGAACAGTTGTTCATTACAAATTTTGTTATATTTTTTAGTCACAATTTTTAATATTTTGTGACATTTTTTTTGATTTAATTGTAATCTTTTAATAATATACGATTATTTATATATTGTAATATTTGTTTTTATTAAGTTTTTTTTTCTTGAAATGATTTTTTACTAACCAGTTTTATACACGTCCAAACAAATTTATGTGAATTGATTCTGCTCTTCTTAAATTCTAAAATTTTAAAATAACATGACAAACATCTAAACATAACACGTTGGATCCCATCTTAAAATAATTGCTGACATAGTATGCCCAAATGCATATCATGTCATCATTGAGTGATAATAGAAATTAATTTTAAAATTTATGAGAACTAAAAAAAGAAATTAAGAACCAAAACAAATTTAGTCATTTTTTCGAGAAAAAAATACTAAGTCTTATTCATAATTAAATATGGCCTATTTATTTTTAAGATGCTTATCAATATAATTTAATGGAGCAGTGGTTATTAATATAATCCATGTTTGATTTTGTGTTGAATTTGCATAAGTTTCTTTTGATAACTTCTATTGAACTTGAGTCTACTTCAACCAGTGAATTATGAACCGATTGGGTAGCTTCGAACAAGTTAAAAGATAGGTTATACATTTAAATTCGTGTAATAAATTGCTAAATTTTTGTATTATTTTTATTTTTCAAATAATTTTTAAAATCTAATTTTTATTTTTATTTTGTAAATTAACTTCTAAATCTATAAATCTATTTTTTTTTCCCAATAGATTGATATATCAACAGGTAGTTCATTCTTAAATAAAGCACGGGATGGTACCAGGAAAAAAAATATCTTACATATGATATCATGATTTAGGATAGAATATAATATATGATACTATAATCTAAAATAGAAGAGACATGACATGTTCTCTGGGAAAAGAAAATTTTTTCTAAGTTACGAAGTTTTTGTCAAACTTTCGTTGTAAGAAAAAGATTATATTCTCTCAAGGAGAAACATATCTCAAAGTTCAGTAGCACAGATATAACTTTTATAACACTCTCAATTTTGTGACCTTTATATAGAAAAATGTGAGTTTTGGATGCAGAGTATTTCGCTGTAGCGAGATATCTCTTACTGTAGTGAAAAGAGTGTCTAGAATCAAGTATTCTGATGCTCTCTCACTGTAGTGAGGAGCTCTCGCTGTAGCTAGAATGACAGATAGTAAAGAAAAATTTTGTCAAGTTTTCTCGCTACAGCGAGCCCTCTTCTCGCTGTAGCGAGAATATTGCGAGTTAAGGGATATTTAAGGATCTTCAACCTAAAAAACTTAGATTATAATTCAAAATTTTAACCTTCCCTCTGTTTTCTCTAATCTCTCACCTACTCTTCTCAAAAATCCTCCTCTAAACTTCAATCTTCCTTTGAATTCGGGCTTGGGAGCTTAACCATTCAGATCCAAGTAAGTTTCTTTGAGTTTGATTCTTTAACTTCATTTTTATTTCTCCATTTTATCCAATCTAAAGGTTTGTACTTTGTGATAATCAAGGAAACCTTAACCCCTAAGATGATATCCTCTACTAGGACGTTGTGCCTCTCCCTTGGATCTCAAGGAAAGCTCAATCTGAGAGACCTATTTCTAGGTAAGGGAAGTTGGTCCCAAACCCTAACTTCTTCTTGGTATTTTGGTTCAAAAATGCTAAGTTTCTACTGGGACCTTAAAATACTAAAGCTTTCTTAAAAGTCTAATGTGTAGGGTAGAGAGTTTGACACAAAAACCCCCCTTTTAAACCCTAACTTTGGTATTTTGTTTTGGGTAATAGAACTCTAATAATTCTCTAAATTGTATTACTAAAAATGAAATATTATTTAGATAAGATTTTATAGTGAAAAGATGAGTAACTAAGCTTTTGGAGAATTTTTAAGATTTTACTATTATTTATGTATGAACAAGTGATATTGAACTTTAGGATAGACTATTTTGTTATTAGTGAGAAAGTGTGTATATTGGGTTATATGATTGGGCTGAGTCCGGAGGTATCCGACCTCCGGCACATTGTATTGATTTGTGTAGTGTGAAATTGTTTGTTCTAGATGAATGTTTGATGATGACTAAAGTATGTTGAAATGGATGAAATTAGGTTATTGATGAAAAGTGTTATATTATTCTCAAAAGAAGAAAGAGTTTTATGTATAAAAGTAAATGATATGACATGATGAAGGAATTATGAGAAATGTAATTGTAATAGTGAGTCAGATGGATTGATGGTTATTATTATGATACATGTGTTGTGGTACATCGAAAGGTATACTCATAATACATGTATTGTAATACATTAAGTTGTGTAATTAAGACTAACGTATTATGATACGTTAATCTATGAGAAGGATATAAAGAAGAATGAGAATGAAAATGAAATGAGAAATGTTGAGAAAGAGAAATGGAATAAATATAGATAGTCACAGAGATACACTAGGTGTGGAAGACGGAGGCAATTGAAAAATCTAGAGGAAATGAAGGTGGTGGATGTCTTCCCATGATTGCGCAAGAATTAATGAAAATAGAGAGAAAAGACACCACAGGCCTCACACTTATTTCCTGACCTAAATCTTTGACTACACCTTTGCTAAAAGGGACTGGGTCGGCACACGTGTGTATCTATGTTGCTGCGGCTAACCAGCAGCTATCTATGGTATGAAGTCCTTAAGGGATCCTAGGGGCAATGAATATGATGTAGTATAGAAATTGTATGATTATAATATATGCATTGTAACATATCGGTTGATGTTGTTATGATATATGTGTTGTAATACATCGATGAGTGCGATTAGGACACATGTATTGTGACATATTGATTGATGTGGTATAATACATGTATCATGGCATACAAATTAGTGTGAAAATGCATGTCATAAATATTTACCAAGATGATTGATTGGTTGTCATGTATGTGCTTCGCTGTGATAATGATTTGTATGCTTTGAGTGTTATTGTTAATCTAATACATATACATTAGATAATATTTTTAGTATTATATATATATATATATATATATATATATATATATATATACTTTTCTTATATCGAATAAGAGATTTAGTGGGATGGGAGATACTCATCCTACTAATATTTTCAGGTAATGAAAGTGAAGAGATACAAATATCTGGTCTGTTCTAGAATCATAATACAGTGGTATTGGAAGAAAGACTGCTTTGTAAGGACTAGAACCGGTTGAAAAATTTTAATGTTTTACCCAAATCACATTTCATGTTGACCAAGTTATGTAAATATTTCTTTAATGTCAAATTTTAGAATTTATAATGCTTTAGTGAATTTTGTTGTGATAAATAATTGGAGATGTAAATTTAAGTTTTATTTATTACTTTAAAGTCTTGAAACTAATCCTTTGAAAGTTTTAAATTCTGTGGAAGTTGATACAAATTTTCATCGCAGGAATGTAAGTTTTGTTTTTATGCAATTCTTAAATCTAATATATATATATATATGTTCTATTTTCTCTTTTGCTTATAAAAAATTATTTATTTTTAGATAAGAAAATGAGGATGTTACAACTTTCAACAAGAATCAAAGGATTTTAGGCTCTTACATGACAAGACAGGAACTTGTAAAATTATCTAAGTTTTAAAATCTTGTTGAAAGGTATACTTTTGGAGAAATTTTGGAAGGATTTAGAGAAAAGTCTTTTCATGTTGAAGAAACTATATTCCGAGGAGTTTTAGAAGGTCGAAAAAGGAGCCTTATTCTTTGTTGAAAAGAAGGCTTAATTCCAAGGAGTTTTAGAAGGTTTTGAGAGTAACCTTAAATTCTGTCGAAAAAATGTGTGCTTTTTCGAGTAGATTTAGGGGTTTTAAATCTCCAAAATGAGGTAAGCCAAAGTTGATCGAAAAAGGGCGCTAATTGGAATATTCTAAGTCCTCTAGTTCCTATTGAGAAGATATATTTTCCAAGGAGTTTCAGAGGGTCCAAAGAAGCCTTATGTAAAAAAAAATAAATTTTGAGGTATTTTAGAGGTTTTTGTCAAAGTCCCATATTTTCCTCAGGATTGCTAAAAAAACAGAAAGTGACCAAAAAATATTATAAGTTCACAAACCTAAATGTGCTCTCAGATTCCCCTCAAAATTGCTCGAAAAATAGGAAGTGGCAAGAAAATATTCTAAATTCACAAACTTGAGTGAGCTCTCAGATTCCCCTCAGAATTGCTCGAAAAACAGGAATTGGTAAGAAAATTATTCTGAGTCCATGGCTCAAAAAACGATTACAAAGCTCAGAAATAGTTACCAGCAGTTGAAGGTTCAAGAACATAAAGAAAGATCATAGGCGATAGCAGTTATGAAAGAAGCCTCAATCGACAATACGATCAAAGCCAGTTATGGATAATGGGTAGTAGTGGTTGAAGGCAAAGCTCGTGTAGAAGGCAGTTAATGAGAAACGCCTGTGAAAAGAGAAGAACGGTGGTGGTCCATTTGCCTATAAATACCAAGAAGCTTGATATCACTGGGAATGACTTTTTGCACCCAAACACTGCACCTAAAATTCTCTGTACGCTGAAATTCTACATCGTGGCAACACTAGCTACCAGGAAGCTTACGGTGGTTGTTGTTTGTTGTTGTTTAATCTATGTTATGTAAGTTATGTTTAGCTTAATACTGTTGCATTGTTTAAACACTATTTCTGTTCCATACTATTATAGCTTAATTTTGCTTTACAACATCAATTTAGATATTACGTTTAACAACACACTTCAAAAAACTAAAAAAAATCTAAAATCTAGTCCCCAGTTTGTTTTTAGATTTATTTATTTACAAATTGACATTTTTCACCATAAACACATGTGATACCATGATATCACATAACATGACCTTTTTCATATAAAATAAGCACTTGAAATTGTCATAATCATCCATAATCTTATAATAAATTTATTAATAATAATATAAGTTTCACTTCAGAACAATTAGTTAACATAATTTGTGATATCATTATATATATATATATATATAATGTTAAATAGAATAATAACTTCTATTTTTAAAGAACAACTTCTCATCAATTACTTATTATTATAAACTTATATCTCTTCAAGAAAAAAATATAAATATACAGTTTGATAATATAAAATATGATAAATTATGTGTCACTATCATTTTAATTAACATACTTATAATGTTATTATGTGTCTTTTTTTTTTTACAAGTTTTAATATAAAACATATACCTAAATAAATATCAATTCAACCAATTATCCAATATGTTGACGAGTGAATTGCAAGTTAAATTTAGATAAATTCAAACAATATATATTGAGAATTTTTATTTTTTGCCCAATAAAACTCCAAATAGGTGACCCCTTTCTATGTTCAAAATACATGTTTAAATTTCTCCTTTTCATGACTTGTCATTGTGTCTCTAAGCTAAGGTCATCTCGAATTTAATTAATTAAATTAAAAATATGAAATTTGAGAATGTAATTTTTTTTAATATTGTTTAGTTTTGGAAAAAAATTTCACTTTTATTATTATTTTTAAATACTAAAAATTTATTACTTATTATTTCATTTCTTAATTATAAAGATTTTTATAAAAAAATTTATTATTTCTTAAATGTACTTTTATTTTTAATTACAAAAAAAATCATTTCATAATTATAAAAATTTGTATAAGAAATCATAAAAATGTTATTTTTAACTTTTTATAAAGTTTAAATGTAATACCCTTATTTTTATTATTGCATATTTTTTTATTATTGAATTTTAATTTAAAATAAAAGAAGTTAAATTTTTGAAGTTGCAAGTGATCTCAGTCAAGTGAAATTGAGTTTTCTAGACCACTTGTTGTACAGCGATCTCGCTGAAGCGAGATAAGATAATGTGGCCTTAATTATCCTTTTGCTTAGATGAGAAGACATCTCACTCAGACAAGATTATCAGAAAATCAGTATAAAATTTCTATTTAGTGTTCTTGCCTAAGTGAGAGGGTCTTGCCTAGGCGAAATTATGTAGCGAGAGTTTGCTTGCTCAGGCGAGAATTTGTGGACCAAAAAGATGTTTAATGAATTCAATGTTTTAAAACTTGCATTACAAGCCAAGAAACTTTTCCTCACTATTTTGTTTATTTTCTCATTTCCTTTCTAAGAGAAAACTCTTTCAAACTCCAAGCCTCTTTCAAATCTGAGCTTGGACGTTTCTTTTTTCTTGATCTTAAGTAAGGTCTTTAGAGTTCAATCTTCTCAGTTTACTTCTATTTCTTAATTTTTTTTCTCTTCTCAAAAGTGCTTCACTTTGAATATATAGGAAGAACTTGATCTTTGGACAATCTCTTCCGCAAAACTCTTCACAAAATCATATTTTTTAAGTAAAGAGAGTTATATTCCATCGTTAGAATCCTGAATATTCTTGTGTTCATGTGTGTGGTTATGTTCTCTCTTTTTATTTTAGGAATGAGTTGAGAAATGATTGTGTTGAGTAATTGAAATTATGGTCATTTGTTTAAATAATGAGTGGATTAATGTATACTTCATTGTTTTTGCACGTTATGAAATATAATGTATTGAAAATTAGGATTTGAATTGAGTTTGAAGGTGTCCAACTTTTAGCATGATTTGGTGGTGTTGTGATGAAAATGATAAAATTATATTGTGATGAGAAAAGGAAAAGGTGAAAGTTGTACTAATGATTAGAATATGTATAGATAGTTACAGAGATATGCTGGAGTATGAAAAATGAAGCCGATTTGGGAATCTGGGAGAAATGATGGTGGTGAATGTTATTCATAATGGATGCACATCAATTAATAAGAGTCAAAGTATCACAGGCCTCACACTCATTTCCTAACTCATACTCATGCTCATATTTTTGCTAAAACGAAATACATTGGCACACATTGCATTCATGTTGCTAGGATTAACTAGCTACTATCTACATGCAGAAGACCTGAAAGAATCCTAGAGGCAATGATTGAATGAGATAAGGGTCCAAAAAATCAATAAAAGTGTTAATAGCATATGATCACAGTCTATGGAAAACATTGTATGCATATGAGTGATTTGGTCAATATGTTTATTTCATGAGTTAGTTTGTATGTTATTTTAAATATATGGGTGTGTTGAAATTATTGAATTGATTTTAGTCTTGATTCAGTGGTGAGGAGAATAGCTCATCTTTACTAATCTTTTTAGGAAACAAGGATGATCAACCTTTAGAGACCCATTAGGTTAACTGAATGAATTGTAAATAATAGACTAAATTATGTATTTAGGAAAAATTAAATTATGTATTTAGAGAATGACAAGTTTATCATTATAAATTTGTGATAGATAATGGAAATAGATCCAGAAATGTTTTTACTCTAGAAATTACAATAGGGTATAATGTCCTTTTTTCATATCCTATTAGCGTTAGGATCCACCGCACCCTCAATTTATGTGTATAGAGGAATAGTCCAGACACACTAGACGCTGTAAAAATTGTTTATAACTTTCCATGATCATAACCATTTTGGAAGTCCATTCTGTTTTACTAGAGAGCAGATAACTAGCATAGAGGTTATTGCAGACGCCAAAGATTTCTATGAGAAAGACTTAACACTGGATGAGTTGGAAAAGATAAAGGATTGGTTTAAGGATGACGATTAGGATCGTATTCTCAGTATTTTGGTGTGGAAATAGACTGTTCTATAAAACTTAATGTATTTTGATATTGTAATTATGTAAATTAAGCCCTAATATATTTTGAATGATGACTTATACATATCAAACTTCTATATTTAAATGATATCTAAAGTATATGTTTCTTCAGTGCTCAAACATGATTACATTTAGCAATGTATAACTTGATAATAAATATTTACTCTTTATTTTTTTTACCGTTTATTATATCGTCAAAGTTATTTGTGAATTGAATAATAATAATTTAAATGAAAGTTTTAAATTTTTACTGAATTTTCCACATAATGAACGTCAAAGATTTGATTTAATTAATTTTTAACTCATTATAAATTATAGATAAATATACAATAAATTAAGAGCATCACATTTTAAATAAAAAATTAAATTAAATAATTATTATATCGCTACTCTAGGCTAAGGTCATCTATTTAAGTCAATTTAATTAGTTAAATTGGAAATATGACATGTGAGTATTAATTTTATAAATGATATTTATTTTGAAAGTTGTTTTTTACTTTTATTTTTAATTACAAAAGAATTATTTTTATTGTGTTAATTATAAAGATTTATATAAGAATTAATAAAAATAAAACGTATTTTTAATGTTAAAATTAAAAAAAATTATTTGTAATTGTATTCCTAGTTATATGTGAAGGTCTTCTCTTCGAGTCAATTCTAACAGATAAATTAAGAATATGAAGTATGAGTATCCAATTTTATAGGTGTTGTTTAGATGGGAGAAATATTTTTTACTTTTATTTATAATTTTAATGACAAAAATATTCTTTTATTATAAAGACTTATACAAGAAATAATAAAAATAAAAAATTAATATAAAAAAACATATATAGCCTTCCAAACCTTGATTAAGAAAAAAGTAAGGGTGTAGAAACAATGTCATTTACTATGCTGACTTTGTCAACGATCAAAATTCTTCAAATTTGTTATATAGAGACTGTTTTGATTGTAATTTGTTATTTTCAACACGTAGCGGGAGGATATCACCCTCTTTTTTCTGGTGATTTTTATTATGATTGTTATTGTTGTGTAATTTACTTTAAAACTGCTAGAGTACTTTTTGATTTTAGTCTTATTTTATAAAAAAACTAACACTTCTATTTCTTAACATATACAGTAAGGATCAATTTATAATCCAATGATTCAACCTGAACCAATCAGAAAATGGTCAGGTTGGTCCGGTTCTAATTGTCATGAAAAAAAGAAAGGAAAGTGACCCAATCCAAACCAAATTTTTTCATTAGTTTGGGCATGTTTTTCTACTAAACCTTACTTGACCTGACAACTCCCCTAATTACAAGATTGACTGTTGTTTGATATTACATTTGGCTAATTCATTTCAATGTGCATGTTCTGATGAGAGCTGTGTTGATTCTAGTCATATATTTTGTATTATAATGTATGAAATAAATTATATGTTTATTCTCCTCTCATCTGCTTGGTTGGATCGGCAATGTCTGTCTCATTCTGAGACTTGTAATTATCCACTATCATCTCTATGTGCTGTTGATTTATTAGTGGAGGCAGTTAAAGTCTAAGGGACATGGTGTGGGGCAGAATGTATTCCCGATTCAAACAGTTATGGCATTGTAACCCTGTTGGATTTGAGAGCTACGAGTTGGTGATTGAAGGGTTCTTGGAGAAACCTGAGTATGTTTTGGCCAGAAAGGTTGCAATGAGATGACACAAAGAGGTTTTATACCATATATCAGTGTCAGTAGAAGATAATTGAAGGTTTAGCCAGGGTTGATGAATGAAGATAGCTTTGTGCCCTGAGACAAAGATTTGCATCACTTAAATCTTGGATGCATAAAACTTAACATCAATTGAAAAAGATGCAGGTTAATGTGCAAATACATCAGTGTGAGCAGGTACATACCATTTGATCCTTTATATATGCTTTGTGATTAATGTAAATGCAGTTTCCTGTTACAACCTTTGTCCTACTGTCACAATCTTTTATTTGACAACATTAAAAACTACATTATCATAATCTGTCACCAAAGGAAAAAAATATATTAAAAATTTCATTAATCGGCTCCGCATCGTAGATGTGTTAAGGCAGTTATACTCATTTTCATAATTTTTTTTTATTGATAAGGAAATTATTTTAAGTTTTCCTTAAATTTTAAATTAAGAATGTTAAATTATAATGTCTAATATGAATATTTTCAAAAAATAGTCTCAAAATATTAAATGAGTTTATATATTTTCTAAGTATTAGCAAGAGATTGTATGTCGGTTGATTGTTTATAAGAAATTAAAATGAAGAGAATCAAGTAAAAATTATTTGACTTCAAGTCAAAATAGTTATTGTTAATAAATATATATATATATATATATATATATATATATATATATATAGATAAAGAATAGGTGATTTGAAATGTTAAATATTTTGAATGGATTTCAATATAAGCATAGTTGGAGAACAATGTCCTATAATAAATACTAATTATTTTCCTATTCAAGTAATATTTAATCACATTAAATGATTAATAGTGTATCATATAAAACACTAAATTTATTCTCATATAGAGAATAATAGAAGACTAACTCAAAATTGCAAAAAGATAAAAAGTAATTCTAGAAAGAATAACAAGTTAAAACATTAAAAATTTGTGAGAATAGCAATGGACATCTTCTGGTGGAGAATTATAATCATAGATCAAATTTAATGTAAAGTATACAATGATACATAGTAAGACTAAAAACATCAATGCTAGGTGCATGTTAGACAACATTGCCCATACATATTGAACCTATGAATTAAAACAATTACCGATTAAACAAATATCTTACTACTTTGCAAAAGAAATTAGATAATATCCTCTCACAAATTTCTTCTATCTATTATCTAAAAAAACTATAAAATCGTAGTATTTTGAAAATATGAGCCTAAGACACAATTCAAGTTGCATTGAGCAATCTCCAAGTCAATTTAAAAGAGAACTTAGGTTCTTATTACTTCTGCTGCGAAGATCTTGCCGTCATCATGATGGCCAAGATAATGTCATAACAAACCTTAATAGATATACTCAAACAGCAGAATTCAACGAAATTGCTTTATCAGCTTAAGTATTTCTAACCAATTGAATCATTAGACTATTTTTGATAACTTACTTCAACAAAAGCAATAAAGAAAGAAGAATTTTGTTAGCGTGTATTATTTTTATTTTTTTTACTATAAGTGTTCATTATTTTAACAAATATATTTAAAATTGTGTGATGAAAATTATGATAAACAAAACCTGAGCATGTAAAATAAATCAATTAATAAATAACAAAATTTATTATCTTACATCATAATTAAATTAAATTTCTAATGCAAATTTTATAATTATATTTCTTTAATTTAATTTTATTAATATAATAAAATATTTATTTATAAAATTATTAAATTATATAATATTTCAATTTTAAATTAAAAATATATTTTTGCAATAATATCGGTACAAAGAAAAAAAAACTTATCAGCATTAAATATATTAACGGCTAAGACTCGGATAATGTTTAACAATTGAAAATTAATATGATTAATTAAGATAATTTGTATTTATATTTAAAACAAATGAACACTAACTCAAAAACTAGATAAAAGTATTTTATTAGCAAAGCAATACAGTACTGTCAGTACACGACGTTTACACTAGATAAATGCATCAGAAACAGATCAGTACCTTTATCATCACTAATGGCGAAGGATAATTTGTGGGATGTATGCGATTTGGCGACTAACAGCACTTGTCTCTCTTCAGCATTCTTTAAGTAGGAGGGGACACTTGATGACCTGAAAGATCTTTAAGTTGGTAAGATCGCTCATTCCTTCGGGCAGCAATGCCAATTCTGGGCAATGCCGGATGTTGATGTGTTGAATCGATGAGAGGCTCCAAATCCAGTTTCAATTTCCTCAAGTGTTTCACTTCCACCTCCAACACCAAGAGACTTGAGAGAAGTCAAATTTTGCATCCAACCCTTTGGTAAATTCATAGGATCAGAAATGGACATGTATTTGAGCATGGAAAGAGGAGCAGCGGAGGAAGATGAGTCAGCTGAACATGTTGAGTTTAGTGTTGCTATGAATGGTTCTGCACTGCATTGTTCCAATTCCAAATTCTCAACGTTTGGAAAAGTAGGCATGCAGGTCAAATGTGGACAGCCAGAGATGTGTAGTTGAGAAAGATGAGGAAATGAAAGAGGTAAGGAGAGATCATGTGAATCATTGATATCATCTCCCCGCCTCCGCCATCCCTTAAGCTTGGGACAACCCCATAATGTGAGGATCTCCAAAGAGGGGAAGAAGGTTACTGCAAAACCATCTTCGTAGAGATATATGTATTCCAATTCATCAAGATACTTCATCACCAGTGACTTCAGGGACGGGAGATGTTCCAACGGTGGGAGATAGCAGCATTTACGAAGCTCACAGAGACGAATGTCAACAACATTTGTGAGGAGAGAAAGCCAATTTGGGAAAAGCACGCCTGGATAATAATAGACCTTCAATTGCTTAAGATTACGATGGGGCTCAAGGTTTTCCAATAATTGCAAGTTGTCAGTGTTACGGAGGTCTTCACGCGACCAATCCAGAATCAAGTAACGAAGGAATTTTTTTTCTTTTAAATTTACGTGCTGTGATTCCAGAGTCACTTCTCTCACACGATTGAGATGCTCAATTCTTAATTTGCCTCTGAGGTTTAAGTCCTTCAATTCATTTAGTGTGCCATATTTTATTTCTTGGCTGTCTCCCACAACAAAGGTCGATAAGAATCGCAAAGAGCACAACTTTCCCAACCCAGCTGGCATCCCACTTACGGAGTCATAATCAGTAATATCAAGGCACCTCAAATTGACTAACTTTGTGACTACTCCTGAAAATGATTCTTCATTGCAGCTCCACAATTTTAATGTTTGTAGGAAAACAAGATTGCTCATGGATTTGGGAAGCCATGTTTGTTGGGTTAAAGCAAGGTATCTTAAATGCTTCCAATTTTCCGTGGAATCAGAGAGCTGATGCATCCTCAAAACACGTAAATATTTGAACTCTGCAATAACCGACAAATATTCCTCCTCTTTGAAGTCATCTGGCTCCTCATTCACTTCCAAGTCATACGGCAAAATCAAAGTTCGCAGCCTGCTCGGATCTAACGATTTCAACAAATGAATGGTCTCATTGGATTCCAATGACACGTGCATGGGTCTACCTTCAACTTTTTCTGCCTTACTATCCAAGTAACAATAATCACTGCCAGCCACTAGCATTGCAAGATCGTGCATTAAATCGTGCATTTTGAAACTAACGATCTCACCGTATTTGTCAGTGTCTGCATCTTGAAAAACTGAGTTCATCAAAAACATCTTTACAAATTGATTACCGACATCCTCCATCTGCTGTTTTTCAGTTGAACATTGAAGGTAACCCTGTGCCATCCATAACTGAATCAACTCATCTTTTGGAATTTTTGAATCCTTGAGGTACAAAGAACAATAAGCAAAACATTGTCTCATTTCTGGCGACAAGTTGCGGTAACTGAGTTCTAGAATTGGCATGATACTGTCTTGCTCTTCACATAATTTCCAGAAGTCACCAAGTAAAACATTCTCCCATTCACTTTCTTCGTTTTGTCCTCGCAACAGGCCTCCCAGCGTTTTAACTGCCAGTGGAACCCCTTTACATTTTTTGGCTATTTCTTTCCCTATTGATTCTAGATTTTGATTCACTCCTTTGGAATCATCCTCAAATGCAATGCTCTTCAACAAATTCCAGGATGCTTCATCAGTCAAACCTTTCAAAGGATAGGAAGTGCTAGCAGTCATTGCCTTTGCTACATTTTCACTTCGAGTGGTCACTAAGATCTTACTATCTTGAGCGCCACACATCAGGTACTTTCTCAATTCAGCCCATTTGTCATGTCTCTCATTCCAAATGTCATCCAGGACCAACAAATATTTCTTACCTCCTATTCTTTCATGAAGTTTTCTTTGCAAGGTGCCCAATGATACTTCAATTTGGTCACCTGTAATTGATTCTAATATTTTCTTAAGAATAGTTTTCACGTCAAAGTAATCAGAGACACATACCCAAATTTTTATTTCAAACAAATTCTGCATTTCCAAGTCATTATACACCAATTGAGCAAGAGTTGTCTTCCCCAAGCCACCAAGGCCAACAATGGCAATAACAGGAACTTTTTGGTTCTCATGAGGTTGTCTCAACAGACTAATAATCTCCTTTCTACTATCATCTCTTCCAATGATATCAGATTCTAACACAAAAGAACATGTTTCCCTCCATTCACTGTTAGTTTTCTTAACCACCCCAGATCTTGGACTTAAATTCAAATCCTTCATTTCTTTTACTACATCTTTAAAACTTTCTCGTATTTCTTTAAATTTGTCAGGCATTTCACTGTATAAAGGAAATTGATTTGAAGATGAAATGTTACGAAGTACCTTGTTTACTTCTTTTCCTTTTGCTGCATCCATTTTGTCTCTCATAAATTCGATAGCAAGGTGATCTACGAAGTTATCTGCGGTATGAACTACTTCTTTGAAGTCAGATATCCAATTACGCACGCGAACTTGATCTTGTTTGTGGTCAGCATCAAGGAGCACATCATTGATAGATCCAATTGTCTTCTTAAGCGCTTCCAACTCTTCCATCACACCATACTGCTGTCCAAATTCAAGAAAATCTGGGGAAGCTAGCCTGTGAATAAGATTTGATGCAACAGCAAACGGCACTGACTCAAACTTAGCCATGAGTGTGAGAGAACGATGAAGAACTGTTGATACTGATATTGAAAGAGAGGAATGCAATCAACTTGTAGAAACAGTGATGAAAGAGCGCAAATCTATATAATGAAATGAATACGGTAAAGTAAGGCACTCGTTGTTCACCCTTTTTCAAAAGTAAAGCATAACTTTAACATATTATTGTTTTTGATAAATTAATTGAAATTTTCAGTTTTAAGAGAGAGGAAGAGAGAAACTGTAGAAGGGTGTTTGATAGAGAGCTGCAACGTCTAAAAACAGTGTTATATGGACCCATAAATTAGGAAAGGTACACAAAAGCCAAGAAATTGAAATGAATGATACAAAGTAGGCACATTGTACCAATCTTTACACGCTGTTTTTCAACTTTCACCAACATTTCAAGAGTAAAATAACTATAAATCATACTCTGTTGTTTTCTCTGTCTTTTGGACCTACAACATCTATCTTCACAGATATAGATTCATTTTTTAAAAATTAAAATTAAAATAATTTTTCTCAAAGCTTCTCTCAGTCTCTATTTCTCGATTTAGACGGCTGATTGTTCGCATTCAATGTATTATTTATTTTACTGTATCTTGTATCAGATGCACTAAATTTATGACTGTGTTGCGATATTAAGATAGTAATTTTATTTCTTTTTAAATTTTGCGTAAATAAAGTTAAAATGACTTATGTAAATTTTACAAATATTATGCTTCGTAGATGCTACCCATGTGTAGGAGGATATGGAAAGATATTAAATAATTTATTAATATAAAAGTTAATTTTTATGGTAAATTAAAAGTATCAGTATAGATGCAAAAAAAAAATGAAAGATTACATGATATTTAACGTAATTGTTAATTCAAAAATTATTTTTTTATTATAAATTAAAACTACTTTAGTGCATGTCAAAATTTTTATTCTTAAAATTATCACTGAAATATGAGATATGTATGAGATTTGTATAAAAAAGACAAAAATGACTATTAATACAATTCTATAAAAAATAATAATAATAAATTTTGAAAGTGTAAAGAATAATTTTACAAATTTTTACTCATATCTAAACAGAACAAATTATTTTAAAATAACTTTTTACTCATATCCAAACATAAAACTTTTTACTTATAAATATAATAAATTGTTAAATTATTTATATTTTCAGCCAGCAAAGTATACAACTAATTTTATTACATGAGCCCACTATAGTTGTCTATATAGGACAAAAATGTTAAATTTAAAAAAATAAAGGACTAAAACAATAAAAGTTGAGACTAAAATAAAAAAAATCAAAAACTAAATAACATATTAAAACCTAATAAATTAAAACAATAAGTTAATATTTATATTTATATTTATATTAATATAATTTGATATCATATTTTAATAATATGATATTCATAACTTTACAAATATATTTATTATATGAATTTTTTAAAAAATATTTCATATGTAAATAAATACTTTTGCTATGATAAACTATTTTTTCTTCTGAAAGTTTCTTTTAATTATTTTCAATCAATCATATTTACCATTTTCATAACATGCATTTTTCTACTAATCTTCACGTCATAATACATACATTATACCACATCAATCAATATGTCACAATACATGTGTTCTAATTGCATCCGTCGATGTATTACAACATATATATCATAACAACATCAACCAAAATGTTACAATGCATATATTATGATCATACCATTTCTATACTATTTCATATACAACACATTCACATTTATTCACTTTCCTATTCAATGCCCCTCGGATCCCTTAAGGACTTCACAGCTTAAATAGTCGCTTGTTAGCCACAACAACACGGATACATGTGTGCCTCACCGGCCCCCTAGTAAAGGTATAGTTAGGAGTCTCGTCAGAAAATGAGTGTGTGACCTGTGAATACTTTTACTTTTAGCAAATCATTATGCACTTATTCACACTTAGCATTCACCACCCCCCATTTCTTCAAGATTTCTCAAATCTTCTCCACACTCTATACCTTAGTGTATCTCTCTAGCTATCTAAACTCACCACCAACATTTTTCATTCTTTTTCACACCCTTTTTACAAGGCAACGTCTCATAATACGTGAGTCCTAACCACATAACTTGGTGTATTACAATACATATATTATAAGTACACCCGTTGGTCGTACCACAATACCTATATTACAATCACATCCATTCATCTATTCTAACTCCCGTATTATAATCACTTTTCTCATAATTCTACCATCATGTCACATCACACAGAAAACTCTTTCTTTATTTAAGAACAGTCAAACACTTACATCAATAACATAGTTTTACTCATTTGGCATACCTCAATTATCAAACAACATCCATAATAAATATATCATTCCTCACGAGAATATCATCAACCTATCTCAACATGCCTCAATCATCAACAAACATTTATCCAACACAGAAAATCATCAACCATTTCACACATCACATAATTAATACAATATGTCAGAGGTTGAACACCCCAGGGCTCAATCCAAGCGTACAATTCATCACCCACATTGTCTTAGTAATAGTAATAGGGTCGTCTATCCTAAGATTTGGCATCATCCGTTATTAATAATAAGTCCACTATTGCAAAAACATCAAATAGCACATCCCAACTACTCCCAAACAACGTTTGCTCGATAAAATCGTAGTATTCCTTAAGGACAATTTTGTTTAGAGCCTTTATCACACGTTACATTTAAATAGTTATTAAAGTGGTTAAGGGTTTCCCATTCTAAACTACCCAAGAGAGGTTAGAGTTTGGGATTAACTCCCCTTACTGTGGAATGAAGACCCACCATGAAGTAAACAGTAGAAATGCTCCCTACACAGATTCTCGCCCTAAATACATGGAATAATCCATGAGAAATCAAAAAGAATGAAGAAAGAGTAAAAATTGAAAACCCTAACTCACAATACTTGCCTCCAAACATCCCAAAAACGATTTCAACCTTCAATTTAGGGCACAAACGGCTCTGGGGGCAATTCAATCGGTGAAAAAGGTTAGGGATTGAGAGAATCGAGAGAGAGAATGAAAGGAAAGTAGGAAACACGATTTCTCCAATCCTAAACTCCTTAAATATACAAAGTTTTGTCTCTACAGCGAAACCTCTCTCGCTACAGCAAAAATACCAGACAAAACTGCAACCTACTTTCTGCATATTCTCACTACAGTAAGACCTATCACTACAGCGAGACTGCACCCAGAAAACACCCATTCTCTGTTGTCCTCTCGCTATAGCGACAAGTTTTTGGCTATAGGGAGAGTGCAACAGATGCACATCCCTTTCCAAGGACCTTCTCGCTACAGCGAGAATGCCCTACAGTTTACCCTCATCCTATATTTTCAATCAACTTTAGCCAATCTAAGTCAACACTCACATATATTTATTTATATACACACATCCAAATTATCAACATAAATCAAGTTGCACATTCAATTAACAATACACATACTCATATTAACAATCAAATTATTATTACCAAATTATGGGTGTTACAACATACAAGTACGGTTTCTGGCTCAGAAGACAATGTTTATTGTTCCTAAAAATGATGGCTCCAAATAAGTGTGAATGGTGATTAAGGTCAACACAACACAACAGAACACAATGTTATTGTTCCTAAAAATGATGGCTCCAAAAATGATGCAACAGCAAATGGCACTGACTCAAACTTAGCCATGAGTGAAAGAGGATGATGAAGAAGGGTTGATACTGATATTGAAAAAGAGGAATGCAATCAATGTGTGGAAACAGTGAGGAAAGAACACAAATCTATATAATGAAATGAATACCGTAAAGTAGGCCCTCATTGTTCACCCTTTTTCAAAAGTAAAGCATAAATTTATCATATTCTTGTTTTGATAAATAAATTGAAAATTTCATTTTTAAGAGAGAGAAAAACTGTAGAAGGGTGTTTGATAGAGAGTTGCAACGTCTAAAAACAGTGTTATATGGACCCATAAATTAGGAAAGGTACACAAAAGCCAAAAAATTGAAATGAATGATACGAAGTAGGCCAATTGTGTTGTCATTTCTTTTTTCTTTCCCTTTGTTACTAGTGTTATGCATGTATTTTTTTTCAAGATTAAATGATTAACTTAGGTGACATGCCTTATTAATTCTTTTTAATTTCATTAGGAATACTTAAATTGTAATAGGTGGATAATTTTAGATTTATTTAAAATTTTACAACTTTTTTATTTTATGTTATAAAAGGTTAATTTAAATAATTTCTAATTTGTTAATTCTATATTTTTAAATTAGGATACTTTAAATGTGTTAATCTAGTTATTTTAACTATTACATAACTATTTTATTTTATGTTTTTCCTTTTTACCCATTTTTAAGAATTATGTATCTCTAACTTTCTTTTTTTTTTTAGGTAATCCTTAAATACAACCTCCATCATTTTATCACATACAAGGAGGGTTTCTTGCCCAGAAGATAATATTATTGTCCCTAAAAATGATGACTCCAAATGAGTGTGAATGATGATTAAGATCAATACCACGCGCAAACAATGTTTTACAACCATTATATTATATGTATTTGTAAATGTTAATTTCCTTCATATCAAATAAGCATAAGTAATGTTATTCTCACACTTTTCTTTACATTATTTATTTTTATTTCTCTTCGTTGTATTTTATATTATATCAAATTTAGTCATTTTTATGAGGAAAAAAATATTTTAAGATGCTTATCAATATAATTTAATGGAGTGGTAGATTATATAGTCTATGTTTGAGTTTGTGTGGAATTTGCAGGTTTCTTTTGATAACTTCTATTGAACTTAAGTCTACTTCAACCAGTGAATTATGAACCGATTGGGTAGCTTCGAACAAGTTAATTAAAAGATAGGTTCTGCATTCAAATCCTTATAATAAATTGGTTTGACTCGTTATTTTTCATAATCACAGCAAGTAACTTTTCTTAAAATTAAGGTAAGAGAGCATTGAAATTTGAAAAGGCAGCTTATATTTGCATTGGATTGTTAAGATGTAATATAATTTTTGAATGTTTGGTAAATTTTTGTATTTTTATATTTCATATAAATATACATCATGTGTTATTACGTGTATAATATACAGTTTGATAATATAAAATATGATAAATCATGTGTTATTATGTGTCATTTACTTCTTTTTTACAAGTTTTAATATAAAATTTATATTCTTAAATAAATATCGATTAACCAATTATCCAATATGTTGATGAGTGAATTACGAGTTGAATTTAGACAAATTCGAGAAATATATTATATATAATGGAGATTCTTGGAATTTTTGTTTATTAAAACTAGCAAGAAAATAAAAGGACCCTGCTAGCTGGCCCAATAGAACTCAGAGTAGGTGACGCTTTGACAATTCGAAATACGTATGTCTCCAGATGTGCTTTCATGACGTGTCATTGTGTGAGGTCATCTTGAATTTAATTAGTTAAATAAAAAATATGATCCTTGAGTATGTAATTTTACTTTTTATTTTATTTTTAATTACAAAAAATTATTTTTTTAATATTTTTTTATAAATTTTAAAATAAACAAATCAAATATATATTTTGTCATTTTATTTTTATTATATGTTAAGATTACTCTTTAAGTCAATTCAATTAATTAAATTAAAAAAAATAATGTATGAGTATGCAATTTTATCAGGTACTATTTAGTTTGAAAAATATATTTATTTTTATTTTTAATTACAAAAACATTATTTCATAATTATAAAGATTTATATAAGAAATCATAAAAATGTTATTTTTAACTTTTCATCAAATTTATAAATTAAATTATATCATTATTATGTCGCTATTCTAAGTTAAGGCTCTTTAAGCCAATTTAATTAGTTAAATTAGGAATATGACATGGGAGTATGCAATTTTATAAGTGCTATTTAGTTTGAAGGATGTTTTTTACTTTTATTTTTAATTACAAAAAAATTATTTTTATTTTTTCTTAATTATAAATATTTATATAAAAAATAATAAAAATAAAAAATATTTTTAATGTTGTTATACTTTTTAAAAATAATTATTGTATTATTATATTATTAGTATATATGTGAAGGTCATCTCTTCGAGTAAATTAAATTAGTTAAATTAAGGACACCAATTTTATAGGTATTGTTTAGTTGTGAAAAATATTTTTTATTTTTATTTATATTTTTTATTACAAAAATATTCTTTTATTATAAAAATTTATACAATAAATAATAAAATAAAAATTAATATAAAAAGACATATATAACCGTCCAAATCCTGATTAAGAAAAAAGTAAGGGTGGAGAAGCAATGTCATTTATTATCCTTACTTTGTCATAAATCAAAAGTTACACTTAAAATTTGTTATATGGAAATTGTTTTATTATAATTTTTTTTTTCATTATAATTGTTATTGTTGTGTAATTTATTTTAAAGCTGCTAAAGTACCTTTGATTTTGATTTTAAAGCTGCTAGTGTACAGATCAATTCATTGACTATTGAATTTGGGGCAACATGTTAGCTTCGAATTTAGCCATACCATATTGATTGAAAAGGTTGGAATGCCCATATCATAATGTAATTTTTGTGCAAATTTGTAATTGAATGACTCATAATCGGACTTTCTGATTAAGATATGATTTCCTTCAGTTTTTCCTTTTTGT
Source organism: Abrus pulchellus subsp. cantoniensis (assembly GCA_024086825.1). Lineage (NCBI taxonomy): Eukaryota > Viridiplantae > Streptophyta > Magnoliopsida > Fabales > Fabaceae > Abrus > Abrus pulchellus. The sequence continues at coordinate 24,455,258 of CM044056.1, forward strand.
TACCAATCTTTTCTTTTCAGTGGGCATGATAGATGCAGGCTATACTGACATTCTTCTTTTAAAATAGCTATGATGACGTGCATTTTGTATCCTATTTATAAAATGACAAATTGCTAGAAAACCAAGAAAATAAAAATAAATGCACAGATATGGCTACCCTGAAAGTTTACGCTTAACTAGTTACAATTAGATACCTTTTTTCAACTTTCTAATAGAACCATCAAGATTCATTTTAACAACATGATCCATTTACACTCACTAGTTGGCTTACCAGGTGTAAGTAACTAGGTCCAAAAGTATTCAAGAATGCTAGGTGATTCAGGTTGCTACTAAGTGAATGATGTTTCTGATGTTAATATAATGAATAAAGTCAGTACACCAAAATTGACGTAGATGATGTTCTTATTTAGAAACTTTTGCTTCTCTGCATCACCTTCCGTATGACCTTTTTGTCGTGAAACTAATGATATGCTGTACATTTCCATTTGTTAAACATATCCTTTGAATAAAATTTTTTTAGCCCATAAAATCTTTTGTCGTAAATTTTTTTAGCCCACAGATACAAAGCAAAAAAAATGCTTTGGCTAGAAAGATATTAAGGCTTGGAAGTGATCAAGTACAAGGACAGGTCAATAATCCTAGGCACACAGATCATGCGGTGACCAAAAAAATTAACCCAATGACTTAACCTGAAGCAATCAGAAAATGGTCAGGTTGGTACTGTTCTAATTGTCATGATAAAAAAAAAAAAAAAAAAGAAACTGAGTCAATCCAAACCAATTATTTTTCATTAGTTTGAGCATGTTTTTCTACTAAATCTTACTTGAACTGACAACTCCTAGGCACACACAGATCATGCCTAATTCATTTCAATATGCATGTTCTGATGAGAGCTGTGTTGATTCTAGTTATACATTTTGTATTATAATGTATGTATGAACTGAATTATATGCTTATTCTCCTCTCATCTGTACCCGCAATGACTCTTATTCTGTTGCAATGAGGATGACAGAAAGAGGTTTTATACCATAGATCAGTGTCAGCAGAAGATAATTGAAGGTTTGGGCAGGTTTGATGAGTGGAAGATAGCTTGTGCCCTGAGACAAAGATTTGCATCACTTAAATCTTGGATGCATAAAAGCTCAAATGCATAAAACTTAACATCAATTGGAAAAGATGCAGGTTGATGTGCAAATACATCATTGTGAGCAGGTACATACCATTTGATCCTTTATAAGCCCACCATGCTTTCTGATTAATATAAATGCAGTTTCCATGTGTCACAACCTTTGTCTTATTATCACAGTCTGTCAGTTGACTACATTAAAAACTACGTTATCATAATCTGTCAGTCAAAGAAAAGAATATATTAAAAATTTCACTAATTGAATCCTCATCATTCTTGTGTTAAAAAGTAGTTATACTCATTTTCATACTTTTCTATTCATATATTGACAAGGAAATTATTTTAACTTTTTCTCAAATTTAAATTCTCATGTTTAGTATAAATATTTTCAAAAGCAAGTCCCAAAAAACTAATATTCTTATAAATATTATATTTTTAAATGAGTTTATGTATTTTTTTAAATATCAATAAGAGATAATATGTTGATTGATTATTTTATAAGAAATTAAAATAAAAGAGAATTAGGTAAAATGCATTAAAATAGTTATCATCAATAAAAAAATTATATAAATAAAAGATAGGTGTCATGACCCTTATTTATAAGGAATCATTAATATTTTGCCTTATCATTAATCAGCCATTCATACATTTAAAATCGTTTATATATCTATAAATAGGAAATATAAAATTTATAGAATTTTCAACTCCATCATCAAGATTAAAGAGAACACAAGCCTCACGATATATATATATATATATATATATATATATATATATATATATATATCAAATTTTACATAAATGTATATGTACATCAACTCTCCATATATAATTACATTACATTTTGGGTAAATCTATAACCCAATAGTCTAGACCTAATACTCAAATCTAGACCAACAAGATGTTTCATTTCATGCTCTCAGCCAGACCTTCCAGCTTGAGAAGTTGAGGTATTCCTGTACCTTCTGCTCACGTACCATCGTACGATTATAGCAACACATACATACCAACACAAATAATCACAAGGGTGAGCTTATATAATAAATAACCTTATTAGTAAAATGTGAATGAAAATAGGTAGAATTATTTAAACAGCTTATGAAAATCAGCCCACAGCACATTACAGCACTCCAATAAAACAATGCAACATGTCCAGCCCATTTAATGCAAATGCAGCGATATCAGTATCCATCTAGTTTCACAGTCTAAGTATTTTAGAGGAACTGTTTTCTAGTGTGGGAGCGACCCATCTCAGTATTTGAATCCAGACACAGCATAGCTCAGCATCCTAATCAGCTCTAAAATGATGATGATAATGAATATGATGCAACACGGTAAAATCAGCATAGTACGGCTCAACAATTTTTCATATTTAGCCTTAGCAATACAGCTAATTCAACATATTACAACAATAATTGCATTTTATACAGCGTTAACAACACAGCAAGTGGTCATATTTTCAATTTCAACCAAACATATTAGCTAACTCATCTTCAACAACTCAGCTACATACAAATTCTAACGGCGACATCAAATCTCTCAGCACGTGATATTTCAACAAAACTAAGCAGCTCAAAAGATTTTCTAGATATCCCAGCACACATTCACGGCTCATAACTCACTGCATTCCAACTTATCATATTCTAGCACGGTTCTTTATACAATCATCAAATAGCAAAGGAATTTGCCCAACTACCCAAACTGTCAATTTTAACCTCAAGATTACTTCTACAGTCCGTTATTCTCAGCTAGAATAAAATCCTTTATACCTATATCTCAGCTCCCATGAAATAAACTAGATCAAGTTAGGTAAGCTCCCCTTACCTAGGATGAGTTCCGAGAAAGTGCTCCTAACGGTTCCCGTAGAGAAAGATCGACCGATTGAGTGTGAAACACAGCTTGATTAGCTCAGATCTACTCAAAACAACCAAATCTAAGTCTCTCGAGGAAGAGAAAGAGAAAACAGAGTAAAACTGACAATGGAGCTTCCAGAACTCACCTAGATCTTGATGAGATAGAAGATCTCACTTTGATCGAGAAGGATCTCAGCTTCAAGAAGGCTTTTTCTAAGGATAATAGCAGATAGAACAGAGAGAAACGAGAGAGGAAAGGCGTTTGATGAGAAAAATGAAGTTTCTGAACGCTGAAGTCCCTTAAATACCCCTCCAACGCTCGATCTCACTAAAGCGAGCTGCTACTCCCTTGGGCAAGCTCTGCTCTCGCCTGGGTGAGCCAACCCTCACCTGGGCAAGAAAACCAGACAGCAAAACCTCTTAATTTTTTGATATTCTCGCTTGAGTGAGCATCTCGTCGCTTGAGCGAGCTGCATCTCGCCTAGGCGAGCAGCCATCTTGCCTGAGCGAGATTGGGTCAGAGAGCTACCCAATCTTCTTATGATTCCTCGCTTGAGCGAGGTCAGCTCTCGCCTGAGTGAGATCCCTTCTTGCCTGGGCAAGGTGACAGCTAAGACAACCTTATCTAATCTCGCTTAAGTGAGACTAATCTCGCTTGAGCGAGATACCCTGCACCCAGACACCAAATTCTCTCTCTCGAATAAAATATCACCAATTCTTGATCATACTTTCGAAAATATCCAAACTCTCAGCATACTTAACAATCATTTTACAGCTCACACTCAATAGCATCATAATACAGCATTTTAACTGGATTCAGCTCATCACACAAAAATTATACAACCTTTATATTTCACATTTCAACATAATTCAAGTTTACACCACCCTAATCAATAGGGTTAGTAATAAATATACATAATTACATCAATCTGACAATAGGCGATTTGGAACGTTACACATTTTGATTGGATTTTGACAAAAGTATAGTTAGGTAGTGTTTGGTTCAGAGACATGGGATAGAGACACAGAGACACGTGTATCATGTTTGATTAGTGTCTTGCTGGAGAGACAGAGACACAAAAGACACACGGGACACAAATTCAAAGGACACCAGTGTACCTCCTGAAAAAAGGAACACCAGTGTCCCAGCTCCAGAGATACGGAGGGTAAACTATGAAAGACAAAAATACCTCTCATAATTTTTAAAAATTGTATAATTTTTAAAAATTGCATAGATTATCCTCATAATTTTTATATCCAAATATAATACAAGATGCAATACACCACATTATATTCTTACTTCCAAACATAATACACAGACACAAGTATTAGTGTCTCTGTTCATTATTGTTTAGTGTCTCTGTATCTAGTTTCCAGGACGGTATCTAAATGCTACCTTAGAGAACAATGTCCTCTAACAAATATCAATTATTTTCCTATTCAAGTGATACTTAATCACGTTAAATGATCAATCTATTCTCATATAGAGAATAATAGAAGACTAACTCAAAATTGTAAAAAGATAAAAAGTAAGGCCAAAATGAATAACAAGCTGAAACATTAAAAACTTGTAAAAATAGCAATGGACTTCTTGTGGTGAAGAATTACAATCATAAATCAAATTTAATGTAAAGTATATGATGATACATAGTAAGACTAAAAACATCAATAGTAGGTGTATGTTAGACAACATTGCACATACAAATTGAACATGTGAATTAAAACAATTACCAATAAACAAATATGTTACTCTTTTGCAAAAGAAATTAGATATTATTCTCACACAAATTTCTTCTATCTATTATCTAAAAAAAATTATGAAATCATAGTATTTTAAAAATATGAGTTCAAGGTAGACACAATTCAACTTGCATTGAGCAAGCACCGAGTCAATTTTAAGAAAACAACTGAGTTTTTATGACTTCCTTTAAAAAGATGTTACCCCCATTATGATGGCCAAGATAATGTTATAACCAACCTCAACAGATATACTCACATAGTAGATTTTAACGAAGATACCTTATCAACAAGTATCTCTACATGCTTAATTTCTAACCAATTAAATCATTAAACTATTTTTTATAGCTTACTTCAACAAAAGCAATAATGAAAGGAAAAAATTGTTAGCTTGTACTATTTTAATAAATATATTTAAAATTCTGTAATGAAATGCATGATAACCAAAACTTGAACGTGTAAAAAAAATAATATCAATTGATAAAATAACAAAACTTACTTGTCTTGCACTATAAATAAATGTATTTCTAATAAAAATTTTATAATTATTTTTCTTTAATTTAATCTAATTAATATAATTAAATATTTATTTATAAAATTTATTAAATTATATAATATTTTAATTTTAATTTTAAAATTTATATTTTTGTGGGTGCAAAGAAAAAAACATTATTGGCATTAATACACGACGTTTACACTCAATAAATATGCATGAGAGTCAGATCAGGAATCACGAAGGATTATTTGTGGGATGTGTGCGATTTGGCGACTAACAATACTTGTCTCTGTTCGGCATTCTTTAAGTAAGAGGGAACATCCCCTGACCTCAAAGATCTTTAAGTTGGTAAGACCACTCATTCCTTCGGGCAGCGATGCCAATTTTGGGCAACCGTAGATTATGATGTGCTGAAGCGATGAGAGGTTGCAAATCCAATCAGGCAAAGCCTTCAGCCGCAGACAACAACCTATTTTGATTTGTCGCAGAGAAGGAAGGCAGTTGGTGCCGTGATTCCAGAGCCACTTCTCTGACACGATTCAGATGCTCAATTCTTAATTCGCCTCTTATTAGGTTTAAGTCCTTCAGTTCATTTAGCGTGCCATATTTTATTTCTTGGCTGTCTCCCACAACAAAGGTCGATAAGAATCGCAAAGAGCACAACTTTCCCAACCCAGCTGGCATCCCACTTACGGAGTCATAATCAGTAATATCAAGGCACCTCAAATTGACTAACTTTGTGACTACTCCTGAAAATGATTCTTCATCGCAGCTCCACAATTTTAATGTTTGTAGGAAAACAAGATTGCTCATGGATTTGGGAAGCCTTGTTTGTTGGGTTAAAGCAAGGTATCTTAAATGCTTCAAATGTCAGTGTCTGCATCTTGAAAAACTGAGTTCATCAAAAACATCTTTACAAATTGATTACCGACATCCTCCATCTGCTGTTTTTCGGTTGAACATATAAGGTAACCCTGTGCCATCCATAACTGAATCAACCTATCCTTTAGAATTTCTGAATCCTTGGGGTATAAAGAGCAGTAAGCAAAACATTGTCTCATTTCTGGTGACAAGTTGTGGTAACTGAGTTTTAGAATTGGCATGATACTATCTTGCTCTTCACATAATTTCCAGAAGTCACCATGTAAAACGTTCTCCCATTCACTTTCTTCGTTTTGTCCTCGTAACAGGCCTCCCAAGGTTTTAACTGCCAATGGAACCCCTTTACATTTTTTGGCTATTTCTTTACCCACTGATTCTAGATTTCAATTCACTCCTTTGAAATCGTCCTCAAATGCAACGCTCTTCAAATACAATATAAAATTATCACAAAAAGAAAAAACATTTCACTACTCCTTCTCTATTAAAATTCACTCTTCAAACTCTATTAAAATTCACTCCTATTTATTATTACTATCAAAAATTCACTCCTCAAACTCTATTAACATTCACTCCTGCCAAATATAAACTATTACTGCCAAATACAAAAACTCTATGTAATACAAAAGTGCGAGAAAAGAAGATTTGAATATATGAATTGGTGGACCCCTAGCCCTTATATAGACAAAGAAGGGGTCTTACCTTTGAAGTTCCCACCGATGTGGGACTTCTTACGTAACAGATGCTTATCAATATAATTTAATGGAGCAGTGGTGATAGGTTTTGCATTCAAATCTGTGTAATAAACTGGTTTGACTCGTTATTTTTTTTTTTTAATTAAGGTAAGAGAGCATTGAAATTTGAAAAGGCAGCTTATATTTGAATTAGATTATTAAGATGTAATATAATTTTGATGAGTGAATTACGAGTTGAATTTGTAAGACAAATTCGAAGAATATGTAATGGAGATTCTTGAAATTTTTGTTTATTAAAACTAGCAAGAAAATAAAAGCACCCTGCTAGCTGGCCCATTAGAACTCAGAGTAAGTGATGCTTTGACAGTTCAAAATACGTATGTCACCACTTGTGCTTTTCATGACGTGTCATTGTGTTCGGTCATCTTGAATTTAATTAGTTAAATTAAAAATATGATACTTGAGTATGTAATTTTTTAATATTATTTAGTTTTGGAAAATAAAATATTATTTTTAATTCATTCTTAATTGTAAGGATTTTCATAAAAAATAATTTTTTTATAAATCATTAAAAGTAAAGTAAAATATTTATTATATTATTATCTCGATTCTCAAGTTATCTCTTCGAGTAATAAAAAAGAAAAAAAATTATTTGTTCAAATCAATTCAATTAGTTAAATTAAAACATTATTCTCCAATTTTATAAGTTTTATTTAATTTGAAAGATGATTTTTTACTTTTTATTTTATTTTTAATTACAAAAAATATTTTTAAATTTTTTATAATATAGTCTATGTTAAGATTACTCTTTAAGTCAATTCAATCAATTAAATTAAAAAAAAATGTATGAGTATGCAATTTTGTCTGATGCTATTTAGTTTGGAAAATTATTTTTTAACTTTTTATCAAGTTTATGAATTAAATTAAATCATTATTATGGCGCTAGTCTTAAGTTAAAGTCACCTGTTTAAGCTAATTTAATTAGTTAAATTGAGAACATGACATGGAAGTATACAATTTTAAAAGTGCTATTTAGTTTGAAAGGTAATTTTTACTTTTATTTTTAATTACAAAAGAATTATTTTTATTTTATTTTTAATTATAAATATTTATATAAAAAATAAAAATTATTTTAAATTTTGTTATAAATTTTAAAAAAAAATTTATTATGTCATTATATTTTAGTATATATATGAAGGTCGTCTCTTAAGCCAAGGAGTTAAATTAGGACACGACATATAAGTATCCAATTTTATAGGTATTGTTTAGTTGTGAAAAATATATTTTTTTACTTTTATTTATATTTTTAATTACAAAAAATATTTTTTTTATTATAAAGATTTATACAAGAAATAATAAAATAAAAAATTAATATAAAAAGACATATATAACTGTCCAAATCCTGATTAAGAAAAAAGTAAGGGTAGAGAAGCAATTTCATCTATTGGCTTTACTTTGTCAAAATCAAAAGTTATACTTTAAATTTGTTACATGGAAATTGTTTTATTGTAATTGGTTATTTCAACACATGATTGGGGATAACACCCTCAATTTTGTGGGGATTTTTATTATAATTGTTGCGTAATTTATTTTGAAGCTACTAGAATACCTTTGATTTTGGTCTTTACTCTATACAAAACTAACACATCTATTTCTTAACATATAGTGTACAGATCAATTTATTGACTCTTGAATTTGGGGCAACATGTTAGTTTTGAATTTAGCCACACAAACATATACCATATTGATTGGCAAGGTTGGAATGCCTATATCATAATGTAATTTTTGTGCAAATTTGTAATTGAATGACTCATAATCAGACTTTCTGATTAAGATATGATTTCCTTTAGCTTTTGTTTTTTGCTCCCACTCTTTTCTTTTGAGTGGGCATGGTAGACTGCAGGCTATCCTGACATTCTTCTTTTAAAATAGCTATGATGAGGTGCATTCTTTGCATCCTATTTATAAAATGACAAATTGCTAGAAAACCAAAAAAATAAAAAATAAATGCATAGATATGGCTACACTGTAAGTTTGTGCTTAACTATTTGCAATTAGATGCCTTTCAACTTTCTAATAGAACCATCAAGATTCATTTTAACAACATGACCCATTTGCACTCACTAGTTGGCTTACCAGGTGTAAGTAACTAGGTCCAAAAGTATCATTGTGTTCAAGAATGCTAGGTGATTCAGGTTGCTACTAAGTGAATGATGTTTATGATGTTAATATAATGAATAAAGTCAGTACACCAAAATTGACGTAGATGATGTTCTTATTTAAAAACTTTTGCTTCTCTGCATCACCTCCTGTATGACCTTTTTGTCGTGAAACTAATGATATGCTGTACATTTCCATTTGTTAAACATATCCTTTGAATAAAATCTTTTTAGCCCATAAAATCTTTTGTCGTAAATATTTTTAGCCCACAGATACAAAGCTAAAAAATATTGCTTTGGCTAGAAATATTAACCCAATGACTCAACCTGAACCAATCAGAAAATGGTGAGGTTGGTACTCTTCTAATTGTCAGGATAAAAAAAATTAGAAACAGAGCCAATCCAAACCAATTATTTTTTATTAGTTTGGGCATGTTTTTCTACTAAATCTTACTTGACCTGACAACTCCTAGGCACACACAGATCATGCCTAATTCATTTGGCTAATTCATTTCAATGTGCATTCTGATGACAGCTGTGTTGATTCTAGTCATATATTTTGTATTATAATGTATGTATGAACTGAATTATATACTTATTCTCCTCTCATCTGTACCCGCAATGACTGTCTCATTCTGTTGCAATGAGGATGACAGAAAGAGGTTTTATACCATATATCAGTGTCAGCAGAAGATAATTGAAGGTTTGGCCAGGGTTGATGAGTGGAAGATAGCTTGTGCCCTAAGACAAAGATTTGCATCACTTAAATCTTAGATGCATAAAAGCTAGAATGCATAAAACTCAACATCAGCTGGAAAAGATGCAGGTTGATGTGCTAATACATCATTGTGAGCAGGTACATACCATTTGATCCTTTGTAAGTCCACCAGCTTTGTGATTAATGTAAATGCAGTTTCCATGTGTCGCAACCTTTGTCCTGTTATTACAATCTGTCTCATTAAAAACCACATTATCATAATCTGTCAGCCAAAGAAAATAATATATTAAAAATTTCATTAATTGGCTACTCATCATTCTTGTGTTAAAACAGTTATACTCATTTTCATACTTTTCTATTCTTATATTGAAAAGTGAATTATTTTAACTTTTTCTTAAATTTAAATTAAGAATGTTAAATTCTAAATACTTTCAAAAACTAATCAAAAAAACTAATATTCTTATAAATATTATATTTTTAAATGAGTTTATGTATTTTTTAAATACCAACAAGAGATAATATATTGATTGATTATTTTATAAGAAATTAAAATAGAAGAGAATCAGGTAAAATGCATCAAAATAGTTATCGTCAATAAAAAATTATATAAATAAGGGATAGGTGATTTAGAACGTTAAATATTTTGATCGGATTTTGACATAAGTATAATTAATGATCAATCATTTATCGTATAAAAAGCTAAATATATTCTCATACAAATTGAACATATGAATTAAAACAATTACCAATTAAACAAATATGTTACTCCTTTACAAAAGAAATTAGATATTATTTTCTCACAAATTTCTTTTATCTATTATCTTAAAAAAACTATGAAATTATAGTATTTATCTTTGAAACAAATGAACAATAACTCAAGAACTAGTTAGAAGTATTTTATTAGCAAAGCAAATACAGTATACGACGTTTACGCTAAATAAATACGCATCAGAATCAGATTAGTACCTTTATCATCACTAATCATGAAGAATTATTTGTGGGATGTGTGCGATTTGGCGACTAACACTTGTCTCTGTTCGACATTCTTTAACTAAGAGGGAACAATTCTTCACTTCAAATATCTTTAAGTTGGTAAGACCACTCATTCCTTCGGGCAGCGATGCCAGATTTGGGCAATCCCACAATATGATGCGTTGAAGCGACGAGAGGTTGCAAATCCAATCTGGCAAAGCCTTTAGGTTTTTACACCTAAGTATGGCGATTTTTCGCAGAAGGCAGTTGGTGTCAACCTTAAACCCAGTTTCAAATTCCTCAAGTGTTTCACTTTCACACCATATAATTTGAAGAGACTCTAGAGAAGTCAGATTTTGCATCCAACCCTTTGGTAAATTCATAGGATCGGAAATCATCAATTCTTTGAGCATGGAAAGAGGAGCAGCAGAGGAAGATGAGTCAGCTGAACGTGTTGACTCTGTTGTGTTCAGTGTTCCTATTAATGGTTCTGCACTGCATTTAAGCCATCCTAAATCCTTAGCGTTTGGAAAAGTTGGCATGCAAGTCAACAGTGGACAGTCTGAAACATTTAGTTGAGAAAGATGAGGAAATGAAAGAGAAGAGGAGAGATTATGTGAATCATTGATATCATCTCCCCGCCTCCGCCATCCCCTGAGCTTGGGACAATTATATAATTTGAGGCTCTCCAAAGAGGGGAAGAAGGTTACTGCAAAATCATCTTCGTTTAGATATATGTATTCCAATTCATAAAGAGAGTTCATCAGAAGTGACTTCAGGGACGGGAGGCGTTCCAACGGTGGGAGACAGCCACAATTACGAAGATAATAGAGACTAATCTCAACAACATTTGTGAGGAGAGAAAGCCAATATGGGAAAAGCACGCCTGGATAAAACTTCACCTCCAATTGCTTAAGATTACGGTGGGGCTCAAGGTTTTCCAATAATTGCAAGCTGTCACTGTTAAGCATATCATCTTCCCACCCATGATCATCCGACCAAATCAGAGTCAAGGATTGAAGGAAATTTTTTTCTTTTAAATTTACGTGCTGTGATTCCAAGGAAACTTCTCTGACACGATTGAGATGCTCAATTCTTAATTTGCCTCTGAGGTTTAAGTCCTTCAGTTCATTTAGTGTGCCATATTTTCTTTCTCGGCTGTCTCCCACAACAAAGGTCGATAAGAATTGGAATGAGCATAATTTTCCCAACCCAACTGGCATCCCACCCATCATGGAGTGATATTCAGCAATATCAAGGCACCTCAAATTGACTAATTTTGTGACTACTTCCGAAAATGATTCTTCGTCGCACTTCCACAATTTTAATGTTTGTATGAAAACAAGATTGCTCATAGATTTGGGAAGACTTCTTCTTTGTAGCTTTAAATCAAGGTATCTTAAATGCTTCAAATGTTCAGTGGAATCAGAGAGATGATCCATCCTCAAGACACGTAAGTATTTGAACTTTGACAAATCTTCCAAGTCATCGTCCAAAATCAAAGTTCGCAGCCTGCTCGGATCTAATGATTTCAGCAAATGAATGGCATCGTATTTCAACGATACATGCATGGGTCTACCTTCAACTTTTTCTGCCTTACCATCCAAGAAACAATAATCATTGCCAGCTACTAGCATCGCAAGATCATGCATTAAATCATGCATCTTAAAACTAATGATCTCACCGTACTTATCACTTGCTGCATCTTGGAAAAATGAGTTCATCAAAAACATCTTTACAAATTGAATACCGACATCCTCCATGTGCTGTTTTTCGGTTGAACATTTAAGGTAACCCTGTGCCATCCATAACTGAATCAATTCATCCTTTTGAATTATCCAATCCTTGGGGTACAAAGAGCAATACGCAAAACATTGTCTCATTTCTGGCGACAAGTTGCGATAACTGAGTTTTAGAATTGGCATAATACCATCTTGCTCTTCACATAATTTCCAGAAGTCACCAAGCAAAATATTCTCCCATTTACTTTCTTCGTTTTGTCCTCGTAATAGGCCTCCCAGGGTCTTAACTGCCAGTGGAACCCCTTTACATTTTTTGGCTATTTCTTTCCCCATTGATTCTAGATTTTGATTCACTCCTTTGGAATCATCATCAAATACAAAGTTCTTCAACAAACTCCAAGATTCTTCATCAGTCAAACCTTCTAAAGGATAGGAAGTGCTAGCAGACATTGCCTTTGCTACATTTTCACTTCGAGTTGTCACTAAAATCTTGCTATCTTGAGCGCCACACATCAAGTACTTTCTCAATTCAACCCATTTGTCATGTTTCTCATTCCAAATGTCATCCAGTACCAACAAAGATTTCTTACCACTTATTTTATCATGAAGTTTTCTTTGCAAGTTGGCTAATGATAGTTCAACTTGGTCGCCCGTGATTGATTCTAATATTTTCTTCAGAATAGTTTTCACATCAAAGTTATCAGATACACACACCCACATTTGCATTTCAAATAAATTCTGCACTTCCAAGTCATTATACACCAATTGAGCAAGAGTTGTCTTACCCAAGCCACCGAGGCCAACGATGGCAATCACAGAAACTTTTTGGTTTTCATTCGGATGTCTCAACAGACTAATAATCTCCCTTTTACTATCATCTCTCCCAATGATATCAGATTCTAACACGAAAGAACATGTTTCCCTCCATTCACTGTTAGTTTGCTTAACCAGCACAGAACTTGGGCTTAAATTCAATTTATCCATGTCTTCTACTACATCGTTAAAACTTTCTCGTATTTCTTTAATTTTGTCAGGCATTTCACTGTACAAAGGAAATTGATTTGAAGATGAAATGGAAAGAAGTACCTTGCTTGCTTCTTTTCCTTCTGCTGCATCCCGTTTGTCTCTCCTAAACTCGACAGCAAGGTCATCTAAGAAGTCATCTGCAGCATGGAGTACTTCTTTGAAGTCAGATATCCAATTACGCACGCGAACTTGATCTTGTTTGTGGTCAGCATCAAGGAGCACATCATTGATAGATCCAATTGTCTTCATAAGCGCTTCCAACTCTTCCATCACACCATAATGCTGTCCAAATTCAAGAAAATCTGGGGAAGCTAGTCTGTGAATAAGATTTGATGCAACAGCAAATGGCACTGACTCAAACTTAGCCATGAGTGTAAGAGAATGATGAAGAAGGGTTGATACTGCAATCAATGTGTGGAAACAGTGAGGAAAGAGCACAAATCTATATAATGAAATGAATACCGTAAAGTAGGCCACTCATTGTTCACCCTTTTTCAAAAGTAAAGCACAACTTTATCATATTATTGTTTTTGATAGAAAAACTGTAGAAGGGTGTTTGATAGTGAGCTGCAACGTCTAAAAACAGTGTTATATGGACCCATAAATTAGGAAAGGTACACACAAAAGCCGAAAAATGAAATGAATGATACAAAGTAGGCCAATTGTACCAATCTTAGTGCAGGCTGTTTTTCAACTTTCACCGATATTTCAAGAGTAAAATAACCATAAATCATACTCTCTTTGTTTTCTTTGTCTTTTGGACCCACAACATCTATTTATTTTTTAAAAATTAAAATTAAAAGGTTAATTTTAGGCAATCCACACTTTGCTAATTCTAAAAACGTGTTAATCTAATAATTTTAAATTACTAAATAACTATTTTGTTTTATTAGTTTTTTTATTTACTTTTAATAATTATGTAGCTTCGAGTTTCTTATTTTATCTAAAGATATGTAGCAATAAAAACTAAACTATGGTGATAAAATTGTTGGATTCATGTAATTTAGCTTAAGTTAATATTTCTACATAAATAAATTCATGATTATTTAAGCAATGTTTATTTAGTAAAATTATTTTTTTAATAACTTTTGTTTAAATGAGGTTAAAATGACTTAAGCAAATTTTACATATATTATACTTACTAGATGTGACTTATGTTTAAGAAAACACAGAAAATATCTAAAGTGATATTAAACAATTTATTAATATAAAAGTAAATTTTTATGATAACACTCAACATTTTATTAATTTAAAATTTATTTTTTTATTATCAATTAAAATTACGTCAGTGCATATGAAAATTTTTATTTTTAAAATTATCATTTAAATACAAGATATAAATAAAATTTGTATGAAAAAGATAAAAAATAATTATCAATACAATCCTATAAAAATAAAAAGAACAAGTTTTAAAAGTACAAAGAGTAATTTTATAAATTTTTATGAAAGATTAAATCATAACTATAAGAAACTTGATATTATTAAATAAAAATAAAAGATCTAAACTGTTAATTTTTTAAAAAATATATTTAACTGTTTAAATATGTTAACTTACTGATACACCACCTAATTACTTACTCATTTTTTAAAATCAAATAATTTCTTAATTTTTTTCTTTTTTATTTTATTATTGTCTCTCCTCCCATAAAATATTTTGTATAAAAATTCTGTTAAGTTTTTTTAAAAAAAATGAAATTGGAAATGATGAGTTCTGATATTTAGCATAAATATTTTTTAATTATGTTTTTTTAAGAAAACATCCGCATAAGAAAAGTAAAAATATAATATTGTGATAAAGACGACAAATTGTAATATAAAAATATAATTATATTCTTTTAATATTTCCAAATTTTAAAGTAATTTATGTTATATAACAATCTAATAGTAGTAATTAATTAATTAATTATATATAAGCAATTATTTTTTATATATATTTTTTCACATACATTTTATATTTTAATTTCCTTATATTATTTTAAATATAAATAAATACAAATTTAGTTAAAGTATAAATAATATATTTAAATTATATTGAGTAAAAAATATTAAAAAACATTAATTTTTTCAAAAGACAATATTGAAATAAAACATAATATCTAAATAATTGAAGGGATTATTTTATAACATTTTCAAGAATATTCAAGACATATTGAACATATTGAAATAACAAAATTATCAAAAAAAACTTGATTTGCATAAATTTAAATATTGATTCTAGACATTAAATATCCTTTAAAGTCTTAAACTTTAAAATATGCATATTTTTAAAAATTATATATATATATATATATATATATATATATATATATATATATACTTTGTTCCTTTTGTAATGCGA
The DNA here is from genome assembly GCA_024086825.1 of Abrus pulchellus subsp. cantoniensis. Lineage (NCBI taxonomy): Eukaryota > Viridiplantae > Streptophyta > Magnoliopsida > Fabales > Fabaceae > Abrus > Abrus pulchellus. The sequence continues at coordinate 24,470,999 of CM044056.1, forward strand.
AGACGTGATATTAAATTTGTATAACCACATTTAGAAACTAAATCTTTTTAAATTAATAAAATAATTATTTAATTATTTAAAAAATTTTACCATCTTGTAAAATATATAATAAATAACTTAATTATAGCTATTTACAAAAATATTATTATTATTATTAGAAACATAATATAAATTTAGTAATCAACTATTAATTATTACTTAAATTATCATAAGAAATTATCTAATGTTTTAAAAATAATATTTAATAAAGATGATATTTTTTTTATAAAAAAATTTATTAATTCATCTGTCAACTTTTTAACAAATAATAATTTTACATATACACATAAACGTACACATAACTGTATGTGGGTGTGAAGCATTAACTTATAATTTTTTGTTTTTTTATTTTTTTTATAAATGAAACAGCTCATTTAAAATAAGTAAAATTTTAGTGTTTATGGTTAATAGCTATAAACTTTTTCCACTTAATTTTTATTTTTATATTTTATCCTTAATAATTTATCATTTTAAATATAAATATAACTATTTCACGTAATTTCATATATTTTTGTTGTAATTCACCCTAGATAAAATGTGACTCTTTTTTACAATTTAAATAGAATAAATTATTTTAAAATCACTTTTTACTCATATCCAAACATACAACTTTTTACTTATAAATATAATAAATTGTTAAATAATCCATATTAGCCAAGCCGATGTTACAATAACAACAAATTTTTTATTTGAATTTTCACCCATCTTATGCTTAATTAGATTTTGATGACTACTTTACAAGTTTGTTTCAGCTTTTTTTAAAATAACTAATTGTACTTTTAGGTGATGACCATAAGATGACTTGCCAAAAAAGGGAAATGAAGAAGGCAAGTAAATGATATTTTATAGAGTTATATTTATATCTCACTTGTTCTTTTATTTTTTTAATATATACATACATCTTAAAAATAAACTCTTAAAAGGATAACTTTTGGTTTTCTTATTTAATTGTCAGTAAAATATTTTTTCTAAATGAAAAAAAAAGTCTTCATTTTTTTTTTTCTGGATAAAAGATTCTTGACTCGTGTAATAAAACACACATCATATTGGACACCCACAAAATAAAATACCATTTAATAATTTTAAAACATATTTAACACCAAAATATCACAGACCCTATGTCATGCTTCAATTTTTCCTCTCTAGCCTGCCAAATACAATGTGTCTATATCACCAAAAGTGGCAACATTATGTAATCAACGAATCGACCCAAATGAATTTCAAGAAAAATAAAAAGTGGGTTAAGTTTAAAAATTGGGCTATGGCATGAGAGCTTCAATTAAAAAAAGCAGAATGTTACTCGTATGTAATCTAGTAGACAACCAAAAGGGGTAATTTGAAAACAAAAACGTCACAGTGCAAAGCTTTAAAAAGTCTATTACATAAAATTCACGTAAATACATAAAAATTGTTCAAATAATATAAACTAATAACAAACTAAATACATCAAATCAAATTAGAGGTATTTTTGTGTTTTACATATATGTATATATGGAGCAAAGATCCCAAAGAGCAAGGTGCGTGATCCCCATACTCAATCCCCGTTTCTACAGTCAATTTTTCCTCAAGAACATGGCCTCAAATGGGGCAATCCCAACAAAGATCCCATTTTCAAGTGAAAATTGCTATCACTGTTCTATGCTTATAGTGGGAGATGTAAGTTTGATTCTTGAAATGACTAAATTGGTATTTTAAGCAACAATACAGAACCAATAATGAGTCACCATTTCAGTGCTAATTCAGTGGGTTTAGAAACAAATTCTTGAACCCCCCAATTATATAAACTTAACTAAACCTGCCATGGGTTTAATTCATGATTGGACAACAATGATTATTATAATTCCAATCATATTATCTGTAGTAAATAGTTAGTTTAGTCTGAGTGTTGGATGAAATACACAATCCAGAAAATGAATTTCAATTGAGATGTGAGCACCCACACACACATAAGGAAATATAACCTTTTCCTCACAATTTTTCCTGCTACCAAAAAACCCTATCTGTACAGTTGTTTTCACAACTTTTCATTGTTGCCTTTCCTGTACCTTAGCCGCTGCTGATTATAGGATCATCTACAAAAAGCAGTAGTAGAGGATGAACAAATCTCCCAAAGGATTGAAAGTGAATTTTGTTTAATATACATCTGAAAACCATACCAATTTGTCATCATTAAACCTTTCGGGACAATTTCTTTATAAACAAAGAATATACACATTAATTCAAAAAATGTGTACAATCAAGCATTTCATGTTAAGAGGAGTACAAGCATCAAAAAGCTTATGTCAACTAAGTATGTTAAATTTACAAAATAAACAGACAACCTTTTTTTACCACAAACACCTAACAATTTCCATCTCATTTAATTTTTGTAAACAAAACACTAGAAAACCTTTGCCCCTGAGATCAGCAAGGTTAACTTGGACTAATTGAAATATAAATAACTTAAGTCTCCCTCGGGAAAAAAAATTTGATCAAATTTGCATTTTAAGTAAGAAAAGAACCGGGTGAAAGATGGCTTTTAATTCTAAGATACCATTCATCGTAACAGAATAACATTTAATTGTGGATTATCCGTGTAAGGTTAGTAGAATCAAGACATAATAGGCAAATGCAAATTGCTCAAGTAAATAAGAGCTTCCATAAAATTTTACATTAATCCAAAATAGAGTTTTGTTCTTGACCAACTCTTAAAAAGCCATTCCCTATCTTCATTCGTTGAGGCATTGAATATATCAAGTTCTTCATGCCATCCCCAGTAAAACATGGTGCCTATCAGCATGCATCATCACAGTATGTAGCACACTGACAACAACTGGTTAAATAGTCATTCATACCTATATATATATGTTAACAAACAATGCATTTCTTACCCTTCACTATCTTCTGCATCTACAAGAGTACATGCTACAGCTTAACTTCAAAGTTTGAACACTTGAAAATATATCTACATATGAGCAAGTTCAGTCACGATGTGGGGCTGTAGCGAAGATGCTGCTCATAGAATTTGATCAACTGCAACATGTTAAAAACATTAGCTTCAGATAAAAGAGACCATAGGAAAATTTTAACAATGAAATGATCAACATTAATATTTCGAATAAGAGAGAGGGAAAACCAGTATAGGATTGTATGCCTTGAGATACTTGCTGTCAACCATCACTTCTGTTCCATCAGACCTACGAAGTTAACAAGATAAGCTTTATGTGAGTCCATAATACACTTTCATTACAAGGTTTGCTTGTTGAATTGAAACCTCTTTTTTACTAATAAATATCTCTAATTAATGGATATGTCAGTAGAAGCACTGGGAAAACTCTATGGGTGATGAGAACTATGATGCACAGCCAGGTAAACAGATTTGTTCAGTAACTTATAGTATATTCTCTATTCAATTTGATCAGTTTCTGTTTGTCTTGGAATCACTAAACCACTATTTTTGTCATCATATATAGGATTTGAAGCCCAAGTTGTGGTATTAACGCCTCAATTGCCCAATTAGTTTAAATTTCAATTACATGTTGCCGACTCAGCATCTCACTTGATGAGAGTTGCCTTCTTATAATCAATCTTAGTTTACATCTGTTTAATCTCTTTAATTTATATCTTTTGAGTGACTAACATTAAACCTCAAATGTATTTATGTACCACATTAATTTAGATGAGCACAGTATGCTTGTATTCTTTTATCAAAATCTATTCCAAAACAAACGTGATGAAATCTGTCCAATTGGATAAGAAAGTACGCAAAAATTGATGGAAAAGTTATAACATGCCCAAGTGTAAATAATGTGCAGGTTTATAAGTCTATTTGGATACGCAATTTAATTAAATAGTTTTAATAATATTTTTTTAAAATAATGGCTGATGACTTATGTCATTAATTTATTTTAACTATGAAATTAATTGGGATCGTCTAAAAACAGCTTATTTTGATAAAGTTTATTGAAATAAGTTAAAAAAATTAATAAGAATCATAAATTATTTTCATAAGCTGTTACAAGCTCTTTCAAACATTCCCTTATATTTAATTTACATAAGTTTACTCATTGAACTTCTGAAAAGTTATCCTTTTTTTTTTCTCTCCTAACAACTTTTATACGCGTACTGGTTTAATGCAGCTATGGAATCAACGGTGACTCATGCTCACCAGCATGCTTTTATCAAGCATCGTTTCACTAGGTTTCGGCAAAAATTTGGCAGTCATTTGATGCCTCAAGCAGTTCTTGAAGTCTTACTCAATCATGTAAATAGTTGACAGTTAGCCCATGTACATGAATATAACGTATATAATAACAGGTCCTTTAACAAACGCATAGTCAAAAGTCTAGTCAGAAAACAAATATGAGGCCATGTGTAGCATTTACTTTCAGACAGAATGGGTATACACACAAATGTCACTCATCACCCTATGTTTTTACCAAATATCCTCATCGTCTCCAAATTCTATAGATAGTAATTTAAAATATATATTTTCATAACTTATATTTGTAGTACTATATAAATTGTTAATAAGTGTATAAATTTGACGGATGAATTGTTGTAATGCAGAAACTACATTGCCCTTTTGGAATATAATCCCATATTACAGTCATATTAATTGGGAACACCCTGATCAAAAATTAGATTTTTTTGGTATGAATGACACACAATCATGGAAAGAAGGAGGTACATTATATGTAGGACAACTATTTGACACTAAAGAAGATGTAAGAATGGCTATAAAATATTATGCCATGAGGAAACATCAAACTTTTTTGGTGGTCAAGTCAAAAGCAACAACATATGTTGTGAAGTGTGTCAATCACAATAGTGGATGTCTCTGGAAAGTTTGAGCATCGTTGCCAAAAAATACAAATAAGTGGAAAATTATAAAGTGGAGTGGTGCATTACGTGCGTACATGCTTCAATCTCTCAAAACCACCAAAAGTTGGATTCCAAATTTATTTGCTTATACATTCTTGGTATGTCAAATGTTATATTAAATTTTATTATTTTCAAATAGAAAAAATATACTAAATTCCATCCTATTATATGCCAAAAAATTTAAAAACTCCCTCATTATATGAGATGCAGGTATGGTGAAAGAAGAATCGTTAGTGCCTATTTCGTTAATTCAAGAGAGAATTAGTGGTCAATTTAGATATTCAATTTCGTACAAGAAGGCATGGAACACAAAACAAAAGCAATAGTTACTGTATTTGGTGATTGGGACGAATCTTATGCTGCATTGCCAAGGTGGCTAGAGTACATACAATTACATGCGGTATACGAAATTGAAACAAATGATTATCTTGAAGGACGTATCGTGGACAATAGATATCGAGTTTTTCATCGGTTGTATTGGTCGTTCAAGCAATGTCATGAAGCTTTCAACTTTTGTAAGCCTATAATACAGGTAGATGGAACATTTTTGTACTGTAAGTACCGACAAACTTTGCTAATTCGACTCAAGATGGAAACAATTGTGTGCTTCCCATTGCGTTTGCCATTGTGGAAGGGGAAACCTTATCTGCATGGGAATGGTTTTTAGCCATGATTCCTATACATGTGACAAATAAGGCAGGGTTATTTTTTATCTCAGATCGACATCAAAGTATAAAAGGTGCAGTGTCTAACCCACATCTAGGTTGGCAACCTCCAAATGCTTATCATGTTTATTGCATTCGTCACATTGCAAGCAATTTCAACTCCATACTGTACGGTTGCCATACAATCTGCATTTTCAAAGTTGTGCAAAATAGTAAATTTGTTATGAATAATAATTAACCCATCGTGTTGATGTTGTATCAATGTATATTAACAAAATACCTCATCATGTTTCAGATGATCAAACTTATATCTGTAGTAAGCGAGATCTCTCTTTCCTCTAGTATAACTCCAACTCACTAATCACCTGCAAGACACACATATAAATTTAAATCATGTTGACATAAGTTTGAAAAGTAATTCATAAATTACACATACAATAATTCAAGACATACCTGCACCGTAAGGAAGATCTAGTCGTGTATGGACAGGATTATTAGGCTGTAAAAACGGAAACCTATCCCATGCCCACATCATAAGTAGTGGGGTTAATCCTCCAATACCAGAACGCTCAATATTGGTCGACATGCATGCATAACTCTCAATATAGAAATGTCAATACTGCAGCTCCCCAACTGTACTCTCCTGTGATAGTAAAATCCTCAAGCAATGGAAGGTACCTAACCGGGACCCTACTAGAGGAATGATCAGCCAACATGAAACCACCTATTAACCTCAGAATGTAAGCTATAACAAAGCGAGTAAGCTGAAGTTCATTATGATTATGCATTGCAACATGTGTAAAGTGTTGGTCCAACCAACTCAACTTCAAACTGCTCCCCATAGATGCATCATCAGGTGGCCTAATACCAAGCAATTTATGCCTTATTACCTCCTACAGCTGCAATGACTGTCTTTCCATCTATACGAAGCCCTATTTGAATAGCAATGTCCTGAAGAGTTATAGTACACTCTCTAGGAGGCATGTGGAAGGTATGAATCTCTGTCCTCCATCTTTTTACCAAGGCTATAATAAGATGTCGGTCAATAGGAAAGCATGCTAACTGAGCTACTCCAGCAAATCCAGCTAAGGTAAGATGAGGAAGTATCTCCACTGGAACCCCTTCCATGCCAGCCGGTATGAAATGACTCCTTCTCACCTTCAGAATTGGGTGGTCACGTCCATCCCAAATATGCTCCGATACGTGAACAGACTGATACCTCAATAATGAATCATCTCTGGGCCAAGATTTAAAACCCTACTCCGTGATGAAGATGATGCCATCTGAAATTAAATTTGTCAACTTAAACTTAAATTATGTACATTCAAATTAATACATTAAAAATTCTATTCAGTTTATCATTTTATTATTCATTATTAGTACATGGGTTTTATTACAATTATTTAACTCTAACAATTTCAAAATTTAAAATTAACCTAAAAAATTATTTCATTTAATTATTAAATTATTTATTTAACAATTTAACAACTTTTAATATTTAATTATTTTCATTTAATTATTTATTTGTTTAAGAATAAAATGCATGTTAAAACTAAATTTAATTATTTATTTGTTTAAGAATAAAATACATGTTAAAACCATATTTATACTTTATTTCTAAAATCCTTTCAACTAAATTAGATAAATTATAAAATTTCTAAAAGATAATGATGTATTATTTTTTAGCAAATTAATTACTACATTCTTACTTAAAGTAAAATTTTTGTTATGTTAATTTTCATAAAATCATTATTTTCTTAATTTATTATATTTATTCAATAATTATTTTGTTTCTTAAATTATAAATTTTTTTTAAATGTGTAATGTTTTAAATAAATTTGATGACATAATTATTATATTTTATTATTAATTTTTGTATGAATATAATATTTTAAATATGTTTATAATTTTTTCCTTTTCATATTTTATCTATTTTATAATGTAATTGTATATGTTCTTTTAATAAATATATTCTATTTACTATATCTAATATTTTTTATTTCATTAATTTTTTTATATATCAATCTACTATCAAAATATGAAAATTTATTATTTCTTCTATATTAATTATTTAATATTTTCACTACATTATTTACATATTTTTTCATTATCATGTTTTTTATTTTTTTCTAAACTATATATTTATATATATTATTCTTTCCTCTTAATTTATCAAGTTATGATAATAGAATTTTTTTTATTTAATAATTAATACATATTATGGATTACTATAATTTTTATTTATTACATTTTTAAACAACTAATTATAAATAACATTTCTATTATATAATTTATAATACAATTTAGCTAAAATTTTACTTATTAGAAAATAAATAAATTAATTTATAAAATATTTAAAAATTAAAATTAATTTGTGCACCTCTGCAGCTTTGATATGGATTTGAAGGAACCCTTTTCTTCACAAGCTCCGGTCACTCACCAACCAACCACTCACCCACAATCACCTGCACCACAATCTCAATATTACATACATGCAATTTCATATTTAAAAAGTAAAATATATTCAAAATATTCATCTAACCTTTTAATAATTTTTTGCTCAAAAATCTTAATACATGAAGCCAACAAAATGCTGATTAAACGCTGTATTTTTTCCGGCAAGACAAACATCTGCAAATGCGAAACAGAGAAGATGAAGGAGAAAGGGAAGAAAGGAAGAAGCCCGCGCCTAAACGGTCCAACTTTTCTGCCACGTGGACCAATGAAAGAAGTGTCGTCCCTGACCCAGATGACTGTCTTGAATCGTCCCTGACCCCACCAACACTGACGTCGGCTCTGACCCAGACGATTCTCTATTATTTATACACGTCAAGTATACCCATCGAGAAGTAATAAAGGGTTTTCATCTAAGTTTTCGAATTATCGTCCCACAAGGATTGTTTATCAACTACTAAGAGTTTTACTAATTTAATTGTTTGAGCCTTAAATATTCGAAATTAATAAGGACGAGAATTTATAAAATCAATTGTAAAAACTAAGAGCAAAGAAACACAGAGCACGTCTTGGTTACACTTATCAGAGAGAAACCTAGGGCGTATGGGTGTTCTCATTCAATCCTTTATGTTATTTTTCTATTTAGATCTAAATCCGATTTCCTAATGATTACTAATCATTCATACTGATGCTATTAATATTCACTGGTCATGCAATATTAATATTCTTTTTTCTAAGTTAATATCCCCAATGGTCATGCGAGTTATTAATTAGAAAAAGCCTAAGGAGCCTATAAATTTGTTAATTCAATAACAATTAGAAGATGAAGATTGGTTTGGTCTACCTAATCTTTTATCTCGTTTTATCCTATAGATCTATTAATTAACCGAGGTACGATCGCCTGACGATGTAATTAAATAGAGTTAAGAATGAGAAATGATAAGATAAATTCTAATCATGCAGCGGAAATTAAATTTAAATTCAAATATCAAAATTCCATAAAATCATGAACAATAATTCTCATAGCCGTAGCTATGGATTTAGTTACTCATGCAGAAAGAAAAAGCTAAAATAATCAATAACATATCCATAATAAAGAGAAAAGCAAACTAGAACAAGAGATGAATCTTCGGTCTTCAAGTATGGTCACTTGAATCTCCAAATGTCGCCAAGGGTGTGCCAAAGGTCCGTGCAAAAGAGGTGAAAATGATCAAAAATCTTGAAGGGCCTTATGTGAAATGATGCTCAAGAAAAAAGATCCCCTCTACAATGTCTCCTCCCCATTATTTATAGAATTAGAACTCCTTTAAACTAGGAAATTTTGAGCAAACGCAAACAAGCACGGCCGTGCATGATAGTGAAGCACGGTCATGCATATTGTCGAAGCACCCCTGTGCTTCATTGGGAATGCTTATCGCTGTGATGCTTTTAAACCCATTCATTTGGGCCTAAAATGAACCAAAATCTACTCATGGCTTCTTTATATCAAACTGCACAATTAATAAATAAATTAGTGCAAACTCAATCAAAATAAAGGTCAAATGTGAGTAAATGGCTATAAAAGAGGGTCTAATTACAGACTTATCAACTCTCCCATACTTATCTGTTTGCTTGTCCTCAAGCAAAGTGCTAGTTAAGAAAATACATAATAACTTAAAATATAATACCACACAAGGAACCCAAGATAAATGATAAAGAGAACAAGAGTAATATCACCGAGCTTAAGCAATCAAAAGGATTCCAAATTAGAATCTTATATTTTCATCTTTTCACTTAAACATCAAACTAAGGTACTCTACTTTCCTCTCTCACTAAGGGACAGAATGAGATATCACTCAAATCTCTTAAAAAGTGTACTACCATAGGCTTGATTATAAACTGACTCTCCACTAGATAAATTAAATACAAGTAAAAATTATGAGGTCTTTTATAGGTTATAATGTGGACAAATGGTTATAATAATTGATGTGAGATAAATAAAAAAAAAGAGTATACAAATGGATAATAAATTATAATTGCAACATCCCCTAAGTTTACAAATGAAGCTCTTGGAGTAATTTTTTTGTTTTTATATGTAAATAATATATTTACTCATCTCTCCTTTCAATCATACATAACCATTTTTCTTTTCTTTTCTATTATTTATTTATTTATTTTTTTACTTTTTATTTTTTTCATGCTTTCTTTCTTTCTTTTTACACATGAGAGATATAGAAGAGAATTAATCAAACAATTCAACAACTCAATTACTCCATTTATAAACTCAAGGTCATCAAAATATTTTATAAATTTAATGCAAGGGACCAAGAAAATCAATAAAGGTCAAAATGGGCAACTAGTTGTATCTCAAACATGCTGAAGGCCAAGAATAAAAATTCTATTATGCCTCAATCATATTAAAAACATGCAATTAACAGAGAAGTCTTAAGTCGGTTCTAAGTCAAGTTCTAGAGCACAAATCCTAAGGAGATAATCACACAACACAATGAGGAAAGGGGTACAATTAATTATATTAAGGTAGAAATCCCCCTTTAAGGCTCAAAACTCATATCTGTGGGTTAAAGTTTAATGTCGAGCATAAAAGTAAGAAATTTAGCTAATTATTAGTTTCCTAATGAAAGTATAATGCCAATAATAATTACTCAGCATGCTCTTCTATCTGAAAAAAATTGAGTTTCATGATGGAAAAAGTTTTAAATTATTACAAAAATAGCATAGGCACTTCACTCAAGAGAACATGCTAATTACTCCCCCATACTTAAAACAAAACACGGTCCCCTATGTTTAAAAATAAAGAGAAAAATAAAAATAAAAATAAGAGAACAAGGAAAAATACTGCCTGGTGGAATCAAGCGTTTGATAATGCTCATAGTGTTGACCTTCGAATATTTGCAATGATATGGAGACAAAATGCCCACATAGTAGACTAGCTTACAGTAGCATATATATAAAAGAAACTAGAGTTCAAGTACATGAAATGAAATAAAAATAAGAAAAATAGATATTAAACTAAAATAAAAGACATAAAAGAAATCATGAAACTCATAAGTCACTGCGGAGGGGGGAAATGATGCTAGAACAAGCGGAGCAACTCTACGATCTAGGTGTCCTGCTGGTCAAGGCGCTGATGGACCGATGCAGAATACTTAGCCAATTGAGTCTCATACCTATCCATCCTCTCATCGATATGCTGATACAATTGCTGAAGATCTGGATGGTTAGTAGGAGCAGGGGATGAGGGTGGCTCCATTGGAGCGTCATGAAACTCACCATCCTCGTCAGCAAGAGGAGGCTCAAACTGCTGCTCAGGTACTGCTGGCTCTTCTCTAGCAGGTGCATGGGGTGGGGCGAGTACGAACTCCCCATTTCCTACTCGGACTAATATGCCCATCTAGTAGAACGTGTCTGTAGTCAATGGGGTCATCTCAACAATCTTCGTGTCTCTCCGGTGTACTTGCTAAAGGTTGAGGGCGAGGCGAGAGATGAAGGATCCAACACAAATATAGCCAGTCTTTGCGGTACTCAGACGTGCTCCAAAGCCCATGTATAAGAGTAGGAGGAATCGCCCAGCATTGACAGGACGCTGGTGAAGCATGCACCACAGAATGAACAAGTGGTGAGAGTTACATTACATATGCTCTAGCTGCGTGCAAAAATAGAATGCACAAGCCACCTATGGACCACCCGCAGAGCTGGATCTCGAATGGCGGTGCTCTTTGCGAGTCTGGCCCTGTAGACGTCACGGGTGCCAGTAATTTCCTGCCAAGCTGTGTCCTCAGAATAGCCTGGAGGAATCTCTACCAATGCCTCTCTGTATGCTTCCGTCTGGCTTGACTCCTCTGTCTCAAATCGGCAGTGGACGTTGAACTGTGCCAACGTCATATCGCGCTGGGTGGTCATATGGAAACACACCCGTAAGTCGTCGATGTACGTGACAGAGCTCAAGAACTCCAATACTGGCTCCATGTATGCTGGTGCTCGCACAGCCTGGATGCCTTCCCATCCTATAGCTGCAATGTATCTGGAGACGTCCTCCCACAGACTATGTTCTTGAAGAACATTCTCGTCCAGATAGCATGTTGAGAGGAACTCGAACCCTAGCAAAGTGTCCAGGCGCTTGCGGTATCCTTCTACTGTACCCTGGTCACCTCAAAATTGAAGCTCATACGTTGTTGGTGCAGTGGAAGTGCCTTCCCCAGCTCTTTTAGGAGGCATTTTCTGCAAAAAAAAAAAAAAAAAAATATAGAGCCAATGTTAGAGCCAATGTTAGTCTAAGTGAACATGCACGGCTGTTCTCCTTGACAGCACGGTCGTGCTTGTAATGAAAGCACGCCCATGCTTGCCAGAAAGCACGACCGTGCTAGTGACCTAGTTTATGTGCACGACCGTGTTGTTTATATGCACGGTCGTGCTGCGCACGCAGAGGCAAAGAAATCAAAAAACAGAATACAGGGAAAGGAGTTTCTACCAAAATAGCATCAAATATGAACAATAAATAAGAATGAACACGTACCTGGATATGAATGCAATCCAAAATTACAGAATAGAAGCAGAAATTAGAAGAGTGTGTGGGAGTGCTTTTTCTGTTTAGGGGAGAAAGGGCGTGCTCTATCTGTGCACCCCTCCCCCTTTTATTTTTCAAATCCCACTCACTTGCACGGCCTTGCTTTTGTGATGTGCAGTCGTACTCATTAAATGAAAGCACACCCAAACAGCCTTTTCTGACATGGGCGTGTTCAAGTGAGGCACGCCCATGTTCTCATTAGGAGCATAGTCATGCTGTATGGAAGCGCGGCCATGCATATCTCGTCTACCCTCTTCATTATGTGTAAAAACAATGAAAACTTAAAATAAAATTAAGAAAAAAAAAGACATAATTAAGAAAACATAACACAGGGTGCCTTCTGGAAGCACTTGTTTAATGTCGCGAGCCTGACATCTTGCCTGGGCTAATCAAGTGTTATCGTGTGACCAGGAGGGGTCACATTCTCCATATACAGCTTCGCTCTCAGCCCATTGATACGGAAGGGTTCTTCTCCATGCTTGGACACTTCTAGTACCCCATATGGAAGAACCTTTACCACATTGTAGGGTCCATACCACCTGGATTTCAATTTTCCAGGAAATAGTCGCAATCGAGAGTTGTAGATAAGAACCTTGTCACCTGCTTGAAAACTCCTATAATAAATATGTTTATCATTTCACTTCTTAGTACACTCTTTGTATAACTTGGCATTTTTTCAAATGCCTCAAAATGCAATTCATCCAATTGATTGAGCTGCAACAATCTCGTTTCACCTGTGACCTGTGAATCAAAATTTAAGAACTTCAAGGCCCAGTAGGCCTTGTGTTCAAGCTCAACTGGTAAGTGACATGCTTTACCAAAAACCAAACGATAAGGGGACATACCAATAGGGGTTTTGAAAGCAGTGCGATAAGCCCAGAGTGCATCATCCAATTTCTAAGACCAATCTTTCCTGGAGTTATTAACAATGCGCTCTAAAATTCTTTTCAATTCCTTATTAGATATCTCAACTTGCCCACTAGTTTGGGGATGATAAGGAGTGGCCACCTTATGGGTGACACCATATTTTGTCAAAAGAGATTCAAATTGTTTATTGTAAAAATGGGTGCCACCATCACTAATAATAGCTCTAGGGGTGCCAAATCTAGTGAAAATATTTTTCTTTAAAAATTTAATCACAACTCGAGTATTATTGGTGGGTAATGCTATAGCTTCTACCCATTTGGAAATATAATTAACAGCTACTAGTATATATTCATTATGCATGGATTTGGGGAAAGATCCCATGAAGTCTATGCCCCAGACATCAAATAATTCACAAATTAAGATATTACTAAGAGGCATTTCATGTTTCCTAAATATATTTTCACTTCTTTGACACTTATCACATGACTTAACATATAAATGAGCATCTTTAAACAAAGTAGGCCAATAAAAACCACACCGCAGGACCTTATGATCGATTTTCGATGAGCCACAATGACCTCCTACCTCCCTAGGATGGCAATGGTTAAGAATCTCATTAACTTCACTCTCTGAAACACACCTCCTAATCATATTGTCCCCACAAATCTTAAAGAGATAAGATTCATCTCAAATATAATGCTTCACATCAGACCAAAACTTTCTAAGCCTATGCTTGTCAAGTAGTTTAGGAGTTACATTACCTGCCAGATAGTTTACAAAATTCGCATACCAAGGTGCCTTAGAGATTGCGAGTAGCCTCTCATCAGGAAAAGAATCCTTGATTGATCTCCTTCACCGTGGGTTCCCTCACTGAAGCATCTAATCGAGACAAATGATTTGCTTCAACATTTTCACTCCCTTTCTTGTCTCTAATTTCTACGTCAAACTCTTGAAGGAGAATAATTCACCGTATAATCCTTGATTTAGCATCTTGTTTTGACAACAAATGCTTAATGGCAGAATGGTCAGTAAAGACAACAACTCTGGACATTATCAAATAAGAACGAAATTTATCAAATGAAAAGATAACAGCAAGTAATTCCTTCTCTGTAACGGTGTAATTACGCTAAGCGTCGTCCAAGGTTTTACTTGCATAGTAAATGGCCTGAAACACCTTATCTCGCCTTTGTCCTAGAACTGCTCCCACAGCTGCATCACTAGCGTCACACATTAGCTCAAAAGGTAAATACCAGTCATAGGCCACAATCACAGGAGCAATTGTTAATTTCTCTTTTAATTTCATGAAAGCAGATAAACATGTTTCATCAAATTTAAACTCTACATCTTTAGATAATAATTCAGAAAGGGATTTTGCTATTTTTGAGAAGTTTTGTATAAACCTACTATAGAACCTGGCATGTCCTACAAAACTCCTGACTGCCTTGACACTTGTAGGGGGAGGTAATTTAGAAATAACCTCAATCTTGGCAGGGTCTACTTTAATACCTTTTCCTGACACCTTGTGCCCCAAAACAATGCATTCATCAACCATAAACTGGCACTTCTCCCAATTTAAAATCAAATTGGCTTTTCTGCATCTCTGTAAAACTAAATTCAAGTTATGTACACAACTATCAAATGTGGTGCCATATACAGAAAAATCATCCATAAAGATTTCAATACAATGCTCTAACAAATCTGAAAATAAAGCCATCATACATCTTTGAAAGGTAGCAGGGGCATTACATAATCCAAACGGCATTCGTTTATATGCAAATGTACCATAGGGGCATGTATTTTTTCTTGATCTTCAAGAGCTACGGGTATTTGCATATAACCAGAATAGCCATCTAAAGAACAGTAATACTCATGCCAAGCTAACTTCTCTAACATCTGGTCAATAAAGGGTAAAGGAAAGTGATCATTCCTGGTGGCTTCATTAAGCTTCTTGTAGTCAATACACATCCTCCATCCGGTTACCTTTCTGACAGCGATGAGCTCCTATTGCTCATTCTGCATAACAGTAGTCCCTTCTTTCTTTGGTACAACCTGCACAGGACTCACCCAAGGGCTATCAGAGATTGGAAATATGATACCGGTATCCAATAACTTAATTACCTCCTTTTTCACTACTTCTTTCAGATTGGAATTTAATCGCCTTTGGAGTTGTACTTTTGGTTTGAACTCCTCCTCTAGGTGAATTCTATGAGTGCATATGGAAGGACTGATGCCCTTAATGTCATTTATGCTCCACCTGAAAGCCTCCTTGTTCTCTCTCAATACTCTCAAAAGCTTTTCCTCCATGCTACCTGTCAAATTGGCAGAAATAATTAAAGGTAAGTGAGATGGAGGATGTAAAAAGGCATATTTAAGATTCGAGGGAAGAGGTTTGAGTTCTAGTTTAGGTGGTTCTTCGACTGATGGCTTGGTTCTTTTCTAGGAGTGTTCTCCTAGATCTTTAAATATCATTCGCCTGAACCATCTTCCAGGCACCCCACTGTTCAATGCTAAGATCTCATCTATTATTTTTTCAGTGTCGTGTAGATCCCTCCTTTCAAATGTAAGTATCCTCTCCAATGCATCTTTTATTAATTCATCTTGCACCTGTGGTACATCCAGGGAGAGGGAGGTAGTATCTGCAGCTGTCACAAAATTGCATGAATCAAAAGTAAAGGGATACTTAAGTGAATTAAAAACTTTGAATACTATTTTCTCATCATTTAATCTTAATGTAAGCTTCCCTTGCTGAACATCTATTATCGTTCTTCCTGTGCCTAGGAAAGGCCTTCCTAGTATGATGGGTACTTCGTCATCCTCTTCCATGTCAAGGACAACAAAATCTGCAGGAAATATGAACTTATCTACCTTGACCAGGACATCCTCCGCTGTGCCCCTAGGATACGTTATTGAACAATCAGCAAGCTGCAAAGAAATTGAAGTTGGTTTGGGTTCTTGCATTCCCAACCTTCTAAACACAAAAAATGGCATTAGATTAATACTAGCGCCTAGATCACAGAGCGCTTTATCAAAATAAGAGTTGCCTATTGTGCATGGAATCGTAAAACTCCCTGGAACCTTAAGCTTAGGTGGCAACTTTCTTAGTAATATTGCTGAACACTCCTCATTCAATCTGACTATCTCGAATTCTTCCAATTTCTTCTTATTGCTTAGCATCTACTTGACAAATTTAGCATATTTAGGCATTTGTGAGATGGCTTCAACAAAAGGGATATTGATGTGGAGCTTTCTGAGGATCCCGAGAAACTTATTGAATTGAGGGTCTCTCTGGTTACCCATCAACCATTGTGGGAATGGAACTTTCGGCCTTGGCATCACTAATTCATCTTTCTTTGCTTTTTTCTTTGTATCTGGTTGGCAAGCACAGCCTTGCTCATCATTTAGCACAGTCATGTCTTTGGTGAGCACGGCCTTGCTTGGGACATGCACGGTTGTGCATTCATTGTCTGTATAGGCGTGCTGTTCGAAGCACGGCCGTTCTTTGTCAGCCAACATGGGCGTGCAGGGTGATGCAAAGGCGTGCTGAGCAACAAGCACATGCGTGCATGAATCATATGTTTGCATTCCTTTCAAGTTTTTCCCACTTCTTAAAGTAATTACCTTAGCTTGTTCCCTGGGATTCAGTTCTGGTTGGGACACTAGTGCTCCTAGTGCTCTTTGACTGAGGAGACTAGTGATTTGCTCCAACTGGGCTTCAAGCTTTGAGGACTGAGTCCTCATCTCAGCTCTGATTTCTGCAAATCTCTTATCTTCCCTCTAAATCTGTTGTTCCATCTGTGCCTCAAGTTTTGCTATTCTCTTGTCAGAGCTATGCACATCTGTTCTTGAAAATTGGATTGGAATCTAAGAGCTTCTCTTCTTTCTAGCTTCTCTCCTTGATTTTGCACATGAGGGGGTCGATAGGGCGCATTCTGATTTCTTTGGCGGCTTCCCCAAGGAGTTGTATTACTATTGCGCCATCTTGGGTTATAATTATTACCCATAAAGTTTGCCTTCTCTTGATCAAACTCTGTATTATGCGCTGACTTTATGGGTTGATCTTGTGCTCTCATTAAGCACTCCAGTTGCATTATGAGAGATGCCATTTGGGTTACCAATGGGTTACTGCTCTCTGCTTGATAGACTGGTGCAGCTTCCTTTCTCTTAAAGTTATATGTGTCAGCTGTGTGCCACTGAAAGCTAGCAGATGTCATTTCGTCTATCAATCTATATGCGTCATCTGGATCTTTCCTTATAAGATATCCTCCTACGGTGGCATCAATTGTGGCCCTGTTATGGATGGATAGACCACTGTAAAAGATCTGCACTTGCCTCCAAGTTGGAAAGTCATGATGCAGGCATCTTCTCAATAATTCTCTGAATCGCTCCCACGCCTCGAACAGTGATTCTGTCTCATTCTGCTGGAAGCAACATATTTCTGTCATCAGCTTGGAAGATCTTGATGGAGGAAAGTACTTTCCCAAGAAGTGTTGAGTGAGATCCTCCTAAGTTGTGATGGAATTGGTTGGGAGTGAGGAAAACCATGCATTCACTCTTTCGGACACTGAGAATGGGAACAGGCATAGTCGAATAGCATCGTTCGAGACTCCGTTGTATTTTATGGTGTCCGTCAATCGGAGGAACTTTGTTAGATGCAGATTGGGGTCTTCGTTAGGCAAGCCCCCAAATTGTATGGAGTTCTGAACCATGGTTATGATTGTTGGTTTCAACTCAAAATTGTTTACCTCTATATTAGGTGCCATGATGTTTCCAAGAGTGCCTCTAGCATTGGGTGTCATGTAATCTTGGATCAATCTTCCTCCCTCTGCCATTCTATGCTCTCTCACTTCTTTTCTTTGTCTACGAACTATCCTTTCAATTTCCGGATCAAACAAATAAGTTGTAGAATACTTAGAACAAGTGAGCATACATCAAAAGTAATTTTAAAAAAATGAGAATAAAATAGATACGAAAATTATAAAAATATAAAAGAAAATTTTAATAATGAACAAAACAAAATAAAACAAAACACAAGTTGCTCAAATCAATTAAATTCGAGATTTTCTTAATATTGAAAAAGCAATCCCCGGCAACGGCGCCAAAAACTTGTTCGGAGGGCAAGTATACCCATCGAGAAGTAATAAAGAGTTTTTAACTAAGTTTCCGAATTATTGTCCCATAAGGATTATTTATCAACTACTAAGAGTTTTTCTAATTTAATTGTTTGAGCCTCAAATATTCAAAATTAATAAAGACGAGAATTTATAAAATCAATTGTAAAAACTAAGAGCAAAGAAACACAGAGCACGTCTTGGTTACACTTATCAGAGAGAAACCTAGGGCGTATGGGTGTTCTCATTCAATCCTTTATGTTATTTTTCTATTTAGATCTAAATCCGATTTCCTAATGATTACTAATCATTCATACTGATGCTATTAATATTCACTGGTCATGCAATATTAATATTCTTTTTTCTAAGTTAATATCCCCAATGGTCATGCGAGTTATTAATTAGAAAAAGCCTAAGGAGCCTATAAATTTGTTAATTCAATAACGATTAGAAGATGAAGATTGGTTTGGTCTACCTAATCTTTTATCTCATTTTATCCTATAGATCTATTAATTCACCGAGGTACGATCGCCTGACGATGTAATTAAATAGAGTTAAGAATGAGAAATTATAAGATAAATTCTAATCACGAAGCAAAAATCAAATTTAAATTCAAATATCAAAATTTCATAAAGTCATGAACAATAATTCACATAGTCCTAGTTATGGATTTAGTTACTCATGTAGAAAGAAAAAGCTAAAATAATCAAAATAACATATCCATAATGAAGAGAAAAGCAAACTAGAACAAGAGATGAATCTTCGGTCTTCAAGTATGGTCACTTGAATCTCCAAATGTCGTCAAGAGTGTGCCAAAGTTCCGTGCAAGAGAGGTGAAAATGATCAAAAATCTTGAAGGGCCTTATGTGAAATGATGCTCAGGAAAAAAGATCCCCTCTATAATGTCTCCTCTTGCCACGTCACCCACCAACCCCAAACCAGGAATTTGTTTCCATAAAGTCCTATTTTGATAATTTTTTTTAAACCCTAAAAGGAGAAAAAAGCCGAAAAAATATATTAAAAATTTCATTAACTGGCTCCTCATCGCAAATGTGTTAAAAGCAATTATACTCATTTTCATACTTTTCTATTGATAAGTGAATTATTTTAAGTTTTTTTTAAATTTTAAATTAAAAATATTAAATTATCATGTCTAATATGAATACTTTCAAAAAATAGTCTCAAAAAATTAATATTCTTATAAATATTATATTTTTAGATGAGTTCATATATTTTTCAACTGTCAACAAGAGATTATATGTGGGTTTATTATTTTATACGAAATTAAAATAGAAGAGAATTAAGTAAAAATTATTTGCTTTCAAGTCAAAATAGTTATCATTAATAAAAAAAATACATATAGATAAGCGATAGGTGATTTAAAACGTTAAGCATTTTGATTAGATTTCAACATAAGTGGAGTTAAAAAACAATGTCCTATAATAAATACCAATCGTTTTTTTATTCAAGTGATATTTAATCACATTAAATGATCAATCGTGTATCATATGAAACACTAAATCTATTCTCATATGGAGAATAATAAAAGACTAACTCAAAATTGCAAAAAGATAAAAAGTAATTCTAAAAAGAATAACAAGCTAAAACATTAAAAACTTGTGAGAATAGCAATGGACTTCTTGTAGTGAAGAATTAGATCAAATTTAATGTAAAATATACAATGATACACGGTAAGACTAAGAACATCAATGCTAGGTGTATGTTAAACAACATTGCACATACATATTGAACATATGAATTAAAACAATTACCGATTAAACAAATATGTTACTCCATTGCAAAAAAAATTAGATATTATCCTCACAAATTTCTTATATTTATTATCTAAGAAAACTATGATAAAATCATAATATTTTAAAAGTATGAGCTCAAGACAGACACAATCCAACTTGTATTGAGCAAGTACTAAGTCAATTTTAAGAAAAAACTAAATTCTTATAACGTCCTTGGAAAGATTTTACCTCTATTATAATGGCAAGAATAATGTCATAACCAACCTCAATAAATATACTCACAGCAAAATTCAACAAAGTTACTTTATTAGCTCAAGTATTTTTACTTACTTAATTTCTAACCGAATTATTACACTATTAGATTATTTTTTATAACTTACTTCAATAGAAGCAATAAAAAAAAGAAAAAATTTGTTAGTATATCTTATTTCAATAAATATATTTGAAATTTTGTACTGAAAAATATGACAAACAAAATTTGAGCACATAAAAAAAATATCAATTAATAAAATAACAAATTATGTCATAAATAAATAAATTTTTAATACAAATTTTATAATTAACTTTTTTTAATTTAATCTTATTAATATAACAGAATATTTATTATTAATAATAAAATATTTATTTATAATATAGTGCAAAGCATAAAAATTTATTAGCATTAAATATATGACGGTTAAGACTCCCATATTTTTTAACAATTGAAAATTAATATTATTATTAGGATAATTTGTATTTATAAGTCAAAAGCTAGTTAAAAGTATTTTATTAGCAAAGCAAATACAATACACGACGTTTACACTAAATAAATAAGCATCAGAATCAGATCAGTACCTTTATCATCACTAATCACCACCACGAAGGATGATTTGTGGGATGTGTGCGATTTGGCGACTAACGGCACTTGTCTTTCTTCGGCATTCTTTGAGTAAGAGGGAACATTTCTTCACTTCAAACATCTTTAAGTTGATAAGACTCATTCCTTCGGGCAGAGATGCCAATTTTGGGCACCTCCTGAGCTTGATGCGTTGAAGCGATGAGAAGTTGCAAATCCAATCTGGCAAAGCCTTTAGCCTTCCACACTCATATATGTTGATTTTTCGCATAGACGGAAGGCAGTTGGTGTCGTCCTTAAACCAAATTCCAAATTCCTCAAGTGTTTCACTTTCACAGAATTCAATTTTAAGAGACTCGAGAGAAGTCAGATTATGCATCCAACCCTTTGGTAAATTCATAGGATCAGAAATCTTCAATTGTTTGAGCACTGAAAGAGGAGCAGCGGAGGAAGATGAGTCAGATGAACATGTTGACGTGTTTAGTGTTGCTATTAATGGCTCCGCACTGCATTTGTACCATTTTAAATCCTTAACGTTGGGAAAGGTAGACATGCAAGTCAACTGTGGACATTTAGAGACAAATAGTTGAGAAAGATGAGGAAATGAAAGAGGTAAGGAGAGATTATGTGAATCATTGATATCATCTTCCCGCCTCCGCCATCCCCTGAGCTTGGGACAATCATGTAATTCGAGGCTCTCCAAAGAGGGGAAGAAAGTTTCTGCAAGGCCATCTTCGCAGAGGTATATGTATTCCAATTCATGAAGAGACCATATAGCAAGGGACTTCAGAGACGGGAGACGTTCCAACGGAGGGAGATAGCGGCATTTAGAAAGCTCAGAGAGACGGATGTGAACAACATTTGTGAGGAGAGACAGCCAATTTGGGAAAAGCACGCCTGGATAATGATTCACCTCCAATCGCTTAAGATTACGGTGGGGTTGAAGGTTTGCCAATAATTGCAAGCTGTCACTGTTACAGAGGTCTCCATATTGCGACCAATTCAGAGTCAAGGATCGAAGGAATTTTTTTTCTTTTAAATTTACGTGCTGTGATTCCGGAGCCACTTCTCTCACACGATTGAGATGCTCAATTCTTAATTTGCCTCTCAGGTTTAAGTCCTTCAATTCATTTAGTGTGCCATATTTTATTTCTTGGCTGTCTCCCACAACAAAGGTCGATAAGAATTGCAAAGAGCATAATTTTCCCAACCCAACTGGCAACCTAATCATCGTCGAGTGATTATCAAGGCACCTCAAATTGACTAATTTTGTGACTACTTCTGAAAATGATTCTTCGTCGCACTTCTTTAATTTTAATGTTTGTAGGAAAACAAGATTGCTCATGTATTTGGGAAGACTTGTTTGTTGCGTTAAATCAAGGTATCTTGAATGCTTCAAATGTTCAGTGGAATAGGAGAGATAATGCATCCTCAAGACACGTAAGTAATTGAACTTTGCAATAACCGGCAAATATTCCTCCTTTTTTTTTAAGTGATCCGGCAAAATCAAAGGCAAAATCAAAGTTCGTAGCCTGCTCGGATCTAATGATTTCAACAAATGAAAGGCATTGTATTTCAATGATACATGCATGGGTCTACCTTCAACCTTTTCTGCCTTACCATCCAAGTAACAATAATCATTGCCAGCAACAAGCATTGCAAGATCATGCATTAAATCGTGCATTTTGAAGCTAATGATTTCACCGTATTCACTATCCGCATCTTGAAAAAATGAGTTCATCAAAAACATCTTTACAAATTGATTACCGACATCCTCCATGTGTTGTTTTTCAGTTGAACATTGAAGGTAACCCTGTGCCATCCACAACTGAATCAACTCATCCTTTTGAATTTCTGAATCCTTGGGGTATAAAGAGCAGTAAGCAAAACATTGTCTCATTTCTGGCGACAAGTTGCGGTAACTGAGTTCTAGAATTGGCATGATACTATCTTGCTCTTCACATAATATCCAGAAGTCACCACGTAAAACATTCTCCCAATCACTTTCTTCGTTTTGTCCTCGTAACAGGCCTCCCAAGGTTTTAACTGCCAGTGGAACCCCTTTACATTTTTTGGCTATTTCTTTTCCCACTGATTCTAGATTTTGATTCACTCCTTTGAAATCATCCTCAAATGCAACGCTCTTCAACAAAGTCCAAGATGCTTCATCAGTCAAACCTTTCAAAGGATAGGAAGTGTTGGCAGTCATTGCCTTTGCTACATTTTCACTTCGAGTTGTCACTAAAATCTTACTATCTTGAGCGCCACACATCAGGTACTTTCTTAATTCAGCCCATTTGTCATGTCTCTCATTCCAAATGTCATCCAAGACCAACAAATATTTCTTATCACTTATTTTTTCATGAAGTTTTCTTTGCAAGTTGCCCAATGATAATTCAACTTGGTCGCCGGTAATTGATTCTAATATTTTCTTCAGAATTGTTTTAACATGAAAGTTATCAGTGACACACACCCACATTTGCATATCAAAAAAAGTCTGCACTTCCAAGTCATTATACACCACTTGAGCAAGAGTTGTCTTCCCCAAGCCACCGAGGCCAACAATGGCAAACACACAAACTTTTTGGTTTTCATGAGGTTGTCTCAACAGACTAATAATCTCCTTTTTACTATCATCTCTCCCAATGATATCAGATTCTAACACAAAAGAACATGTTTCCCTCCATTCAATGTTAGTTTGCTTAACCACCCCTGATCTTGGACTTAAATTCAAATCCTTCATTTCTTTTACTACGTCATTAAAACTTCCTCGTATTTCTTTAATTTTGTCAGGCATTTCACTGTATAAAGGAAATTGATTTGAAGATAAAATGGAACGAAGTACCTTGTGTGCTTCTTTTCCTTCTGCTGCATCCCGTTTGTCTCTCCTAAACTCAATAGCAAGGTCATCTAATAAGTCATCTGCAGCATGGAGTACTTCTTTGAAGTCAGATATCCAATTACGCACACGAACTTGATCTTGTTTGTGGTCAGCATCAAGGAGCACATCATTCATAGATCCAATTGTCTTTTTAAGCGCTTCCAACTCTTCCATCACACCATAATGCTGCCCAAATTCAAGAAAATCTGGGGAAGCTAGCCTGTGAATAATATTTGATGCAACAGCAAATGGCACTGACTCAAACTTGGCCATGAGCGAAAGAGAATGACGAAGAAGGGTTGATACTGAGATATTGAAAGAGAGGAATGCAAATCTATATAATGAAATGAATACAGTCAAGTAGGCCACTCATTGTTCACACTTTTTCAAAAGTAAAGCATAACTTTATCATATTCTTGTTTGATAGGCCAATTGTATCAGTCTTTATACACGCTGTTTTTCAACTTTCACCGATATTTCAAGAGTAAAATAACTATAAATGAATGATACATCTATTCATTTTTTTAAAATTAAAATTAAAATATTTTTTCTCCAAGCTTCTCTCAGATTCTATGCTGATCGTTCGCAATTCAATAAAACGTATTATTTATTTTACTGTATCAATTTAACATGAATCGTTGACTTAAATATCACCATTTTGGTAAAATAAAATGAAATATAAATAAATAAATAAATTATTTTGTTGTTATTTCTTTTTTTTCTTTTCCTTTGTTACCAGTGTTATGCAAGTATATCTTTTTAGACTAAAATGGTTAACTTATATGCCTTAATAATTCTTTTTAATTTAATAAGAGATACTTAAATTGTAATATGTGAATAATTTTAAATTTTTTTAAAATTTATAACTTTTTCATTTTACGTTATAAAAGGTTAATTTACTTAATTCGCACTTTGTTAATTCTATATTTTTAAATTAGGATACTTTAAATGTGTTAATCTAGTGACTTTAAACTACTATACCATTTTATTTTATTATTTTCTTTTATTTACTTTTAATAATTATGTAGCTTCGAGTTTTTTATTGCATCAAAAGATGTGTAGCAACAAAAACTAAATTATTGTGCTACAATTGTTGGATTCATGCACAATTCACTTAAGTAAAATAAATTTAGCTTAAGTTAATATTTTTACTTAAGTAAATTCATGATTACTTAAGCGATGTTTATTTAATGAGTTATTTTTTCAGTAAGTTTTGTTTAAACAAGGTTAAAATGACTTAACCAAATTTTATAAATATTATATTTACTAAATATGATCTGTGTATAAGAAGATAAAGAAAATATCTAAAGTGATGTTAAACAATTTATTAATATAAAAGTAGATTTTAATGATGAATTAAGACTTTGTGTAGAGATGAAGAATCCCATAGATCTATAATAACATTTAATATTATATTAATTTAAAATTTATTTTTTATTATAAATTAAAACTGCTTCAGAGCATGTGAAAATTTTTATTTTTAAAATCATCATCTAGATATGAGATACAAATAAGATTTGTGTGAAAAAATTAAAAATAATTATCAATACAATCCTATAAAAATAAAAAATAACAAGTTTTGAAGATGCAAAGAATAATTTTACAAATTTTTATGGAGGATTAAATCATTAAATATAAGAAACCTGGTATTATTAAGTAAAAATAAAAATTTTGAACCTTTAATTTTTTAAAAATATATTTAACCATTTAAACATGTTAACTCACTACACCACTTAATAGCTTATTTATTTTTTAAAAATTAAATAACCTCTTAATTTTTTTACTTTTTAATTTTATTACTCTCTCTCCTTCTCCTTAAATATTTTGTATAAAAATTCTGTTAAGTTTTTCAAAAAAATTGAAATTGGAAATGATGAGTTCTCGTATTTAGCATAAATGTTTTTTTATTATGTTTTTTAAGAAAACATCCTCATAAGAATAGTAAAAATATGATATATTGATAAAAACAAAAAAATATATATAATATAAAAAAATAATTATATCCTTTTAATATTTCCAAATTTTAAAGTAATTTATATTATATAACAATCTAATAGTAGTAATTAATTAATTAATCATATATAAGCAATTATTTTTTATATATATTTTTTCAAATAAATTTTTATATTTTAATTTCCTTATATTATTTTAAATTTAAATAAATATAAATTTAATTAAAGTATAAATAATATATTTAAATTATATTGAGTAAAAAATATTAAAAAAACATTATTTTTTTAAAAGATAATATTGAAATAAAATATAATATCTAAATAATTAAAGGAATTACTTTATAACATTTTCAAGAATATTCAAGAGATATCAAACATATTAAAATAACAAAATTATCGAAAAACTTGATTCGTATAAATTTAAAAATTGATTCCAGACATAAAACATCCTTTAAGTCTTAAACTTTAAAATATGTATATTTTAAAAAATTATCTGAAATATATATATATATATATATATATATATATATTTTATTCCTTTTTTAATGCGAATGGGCAATATCAAATTTATATAACCAAATTCAGAAATTAAATCCTTTTAAATTAATAAAATAATTATTTAACTATTTTAAAAAATTTACCATCTTGTAAAAAATATAATAAATAACTTAATTATAGCTATTTACAAAAATATTATTATTATTATTATTGGAAGCATAATATAAATTTAGTAATTAACTATTAATTATTACTTATTATCATATGAAATCATCTAAAGTTCTAAAAATAATATTTAATAAAAAATGATAATATATTTTTAAAAAAATTCTTAATTCATCTATCAAACTTTTTAATAAATAATAATTTTATATATACACACGAGCATACACACTCAATTACACATACAATTAAGTGTGTATGCGTGTAAATCATTAACCTATAATCTTTTATTTTTATTTTTTTTAAAATAAAATAACTCATTTAAAATAAGTAAATTTTAGTATTTTAAGATTAATAGCTATAAGCTTTTTCCACTTAATTTTCATTTTTATATTTTATTCTTAATAATTTATTGTTTTAAATAGAAATATAACTATTTTACGTAATTTTATATATTTTTATTGTAATTCATCCTAGATAAAATGTGACTAGTTTTTACAATCTAAATAGAATATTATTTTAAAATCACTTTTTACTCATATCCAAACATACAACTTTTTCCTTTTTAATATAATAAATTGTTAAATAATCTATAGTAGCCAAGCCGATGTTACAATAACAACAAATTTTTTATTTGAATTTTCACCCATCTATGCTTAATTAGATTTTTATGATTACTTTACAAGTTTGTTTCAACTTTTTTTTAAATAACTAATTAGACTTTTAGATTATTTAAAAAAATAGCTCATTCCCAAACATATACACATTCATTAGCACAACAGGGGCTGCCAAATACAACTAGATTAGTTGTACTTACTTGAGGAGTTGTTACTAAATCAAATATCAATTTTCTTACAGTGGATCATTGTTGAATATTGTACAGTATAAGAGACTCAAATATTTGAAAGAAAAAACCTGTGAAAAATGTTAGTTCATTAAACATTAAGACACAGAAAACATGTTTTGTCTGAACCTATAGTATGGCCTCAGAATAGATTATACAAAAGAATGAAGAGCAAAAGCAAGAGCAATGTTCCCAATCCGAATTCAAATCCATCATAGTTATGGTTGGATATGCTCACATGACCATAAGATGACTTGCCAAAAAAGGGAAATGAAGAAGGCAAGTGAATGAATGCATATACT
The DNA here is from genome assembly GCA_024086825.1 of Abrus pulchellus subsp. cantoniensis. Lineage (NCBI taxonomy): Eukaryota > Viridiplantae > Streptophyta > Magnoliopsida > Fabales > Fabaceae > Abrus > Abrus pulchellus. The sequence goes on from CM044056.1 coordinate 24,498,787, forward strand.
AATAGAACAAGAAGCACCAAGATTAAGGCTGTAAAACTTTTCTCATCAACTTCAGATACCCATTGAAATGAAGATAAGAACATGTCAAAAATTGACAGAAGAGTAGGCCAGTATATGAGGAATCCCAAGCAAAGCAAGAATAGAGAAGGCATTAATGGTGATGGACCCCTTTCCATCATCTCACTATATTATTTCAATGTTCAAAGAAGTATTTGAATTTATAAGAGAATTGCATTGTGAGGTGTTGTGTGGATAGGAATGACTTCAACTTTATTAGTTATTTTATTTTATGACATTTATCTGTCCAATTTGTTGAGCTATCCCAACGTCTCTTGCAGTAAATACCACTTTTAAATTCCTATCATTTTCTCAGTTCACAATATAATATTGCTAACATAAGAAGGAAGCCATTTAAAAGTCTATGAAGTTGGATGCCAACCACAGCTTTTGCATCATCTCTATTTTTACATTAAAAAAATGTATACAAAATGGTTTTTTTCTTCCAACACATCACGAAAATGTCTTTGGATGATGATCCCTTGAAGTTAATCAGAAAAACATCAGTGATATTATACTTTCTCTAAACAAGTTTCTCCACAAAATACATGTAAAAGTTTCTCTATTTTAATATTTATAGATTGATACTATAACTGATATTTTATAGAGTTATATTTATATCTCACTTGTTCTTTTATTTTTTTTAATATATACATGCATCTTAAAAATAAACTCTTAAAAAAGATAACTTTTGGTTTTCTTATTTAATTGTCAGTAAAATACTTTTTCTAAATGAAAAAAAAAAGTGTTCATTTTTTTTTTCTGGATAAAAGATTCTTGACTCGTGTAATAAAACACACATCATATTGGACACCCACAAAATAAAATACCATTTAATAATTTTAAAACATATTTAACATCAAAATATCACATACCCTATGTCATGCTTCAATTTTTCCTCTCTAACCTGCCAAATACAATGCATCTATATCTCCAAAAGTGGCAACCATTATGTAATCAACGAATTGACCCAAATGAATTTCAAGAAAAATAAAAGGTGGGTTAAGTTTAAAAATTGGGCTATGGCATGAGAGCTTCAATTAAAAAAAGCAGAATGTTACTTGTATCTAATCAAGTAGACAAAAAAAAGGGGCAATGTGAAAACAAAAACGTCACAGTGCAAAGCTTTAACAACGTGAAAATAGAGATTCAAAATAAAGCGTTTCAAGAAGAGTCCAATTATGTTATAAGTAGTAAATTATTTACCATGTGGAAGGGCAGAAGCTCACCCTTGCGGGGCCCTCTTTGGACAAGAAGATGAAGAATTATAGTAAAATTTATCACTGTTATAATCAATATTTTTAAAATTGTACTAGTTATTCAATCAGTAAATATACTAATATTACTTATTGGTTAAATTATAGTAAAATTGATAATATTAAACAATTTTATTTCATGTAATATATTAAATAAATTATAAATTAACCTTAAAATGTATTTTTAAGTCTTACATTTCTTAGATTTAAATTTTAGTCTCTCAAAATGTTTATTCTGCTTCTTTGGCAAAATAAAATATTGACACATACCACAAAAATATAACATTGCAACATATCTTAGTTAGCCACTTTACAAAATGTGATATTTAAAAAGATAAAGGACTAAAACAAGAAAAATTAAGAAATTAAAATAAAAAATAAATAAAAACCAAAAAACATATTTAAACCTTATAAAGTAATATAATAAGTTAATATTTATATTAATATTAATATAATTTGATGTCATATTATAATAATATGATATTCATAACTTCACCAATATATTTATTATATGAATTTCTTTAAATATTTGATATGTACATAAATAGTTTTGTTATGATAAACTATTTTTTCTTCTGAAAAGTTACTTTTAATTATTCTCAATATATACTCAAGTGTATTAAGCAACATGGAGGCATGGTCCCCGATTCTCGCCACATGCTATTTTCGTTCTCTGTTCCTGTTTCCCACCTCGCTGCAGTAACCTGCAAGAATTCCCAAACATTTATAAAAAATCTGAAAATTTAAAAGAAAAATAGAAACAATATAAAAAATAAAATAAAAATATACCCTATATTAAAAACTATAAGTAATAAGTCTATTACATCAAATTCACGTAAATACATAAAAATAGTTCAAACTAAAATATAATAACAAACTAAACACATCAAATCAAATTATAGGTATTTTTGTATTTTTAATATATGTATAATTGAGCAAAGATCCCACAGAGCAAGGTGTGATCCCCACACCTCAATCCCCGATCCTACGGGAAATTTTTGCCCAAGAACTTGGCCTCAAATGGGGCAATCCCAACAAGGATCCCCATTTTCAAAGTGAAAATTGCCATCACTGTTGTATGCTTATAGTGGGAGTTGTAAGTTTGATTCTTGAGATGACTAAATTGGTATTTTAAGCAACAATACAGAACCAATAATGAGTCACCAATTCAGTGCTAATTCAGTGGGTTTAGAAACAAATTCTTGAACCACCAATTATATAAACTCAACCCAACCTGCCATGGGCTTAATTCATGATTGGAAGCATCAGTTTGCCATCACGTACAACAATGATTATTATAATTCCAATCATATTATCTGTTTGGTTGAAATAGTAAATAGTTAGTTTAGTCTAAGGAGTTTTGAACACCATTAGAAATAAACAATCAAGAAAACGAATTTCAATTGAGATGTGAGCACCCACACACAAATAAGGAAATATAACCTTTTCACAATTTTTCCTGCTACCAAAAAACCCTATCTGTACAGTTATTTTCACAACTTTTCATTGTTGCCTTTCCTGTACCTTAGCCGCAGCCGATTACAGGATCATCTACAAAAGCAGTAGTAGAGGATGAACAAATATTCCAGGGGATTAAAAGTGAATTTTATTTAATATATATCTGAAAACCATACCAATTTTTAATTTTTAATCATTATACCTTTCAAGACAATTTCTTTATAAGCAAAGAATATACACATTAATTCAAAAAATGTGCACAATCAAGCATTTCATGTTAAGAGTAAAAGCATCAAAAAGCTTATTTCAACTATGTTAAATTTACAAAATAAACAAACCACCTTTTTTACCACACACCTAACAATTTCCATTTAGGAAGGTCCAGTAGAAAAACTTTGCCCCTGAGATCACCAAGGTTAACTTGGACTAATTGAAAATATAAATAACTTAGTCTCCCTCGGGAAAAAAATTTTAAAAAAATGACCAAATTGGCATTTTATGTAAGAGAAATGAGTGAAAGATAGCTTTTAATTCTAAGATATATTCATCCTAACAGAATAACATTTGATTGTGGATTCTCCGTGTAAGGTTAGTAGAATCAGGACATAATAGGCAAATGCAAATTGCTCATAAGTAAATAAGAGCTTCCATAAATTTTACATTAATCCAAAATAGAGTTTTGTTCTTGACCAACTCTTAAAAAGCCATTCCCTATCTTCATTTGTTGAGGCATTGAAAATATCAAGTTCTTCATGCCATCCCCAGTAAAACATGGTGCCTATCAGCGTGCATCATCACAGTATGTAGCACACTGACAACAACTGGTTAAATAGTCATTCATACCTATATATATGTTAACAAACAATGCATTTCTTACCCTTAACTATCTTCTGCATCTACAAGAGTACATGCTACAGCTTAACTACAAAGTTTGAACACTTGGAAATCTAACTACATATAGGCAAGTTCAGTCACGATGTGGGGCTGTAGCGAAGGTGCTGCTCATAGAAATTGATCAGCTGCAACATGTAAAAAAACATTAGCTTCAGATAAAAGAGAAAATAGGAAAATTTTAACAACGAAATGCTCAACATTAATATTTCTATTGAGAGGGGGCAAACCAGTATCGGATTGTATGCCTTGAGATACTTGTTGTCAACCATCACTTCTGTTCCATCAGACCTACGAAGATAACAAGATAAGCTTTATGTGAAGAAGCATGTTGATTTAGATTGAAATCATTTAAATATGTAAATATATTCTCACATAACCATTGATTTTCTTCCTCTCCAATTTACTTTCAGGATATAAAAAATAGATGGCAGGATCAAACTTGATAAATATTGCGGACTTAAAAATATATGGAAACATACGAATCTTGCTTTCTTTCATATAACTTCTTTTCTGGACATTCTACCTCCATTTTGAGTCAATTCAAGAATCATGGGTCTAAAGCAAAAAATATTAGACCAACAAGTTTTGTTACTTTAAATATAAATGATATGTAAATATACCCATATTAAAATGAAAATACTTTTCTTGATCAACATATTTTCTTTCTGTAATCTAGATTCTCTCTGTCTGTCACTCTCTAAATTGAGAGATAACAATATACGCAAAGAAAAATGCAAGACTAGCTCAAAAGCAGGCCATCATCAGAGAGCCGCAAATTTGACATTATCAGTAAAAGGCATATATAACCTGCACACATTGCAAAACAAGAGTACAATAAGATTAACCAATAACATTAGATTCAAGGTTGTCAAAATCAAGTTTCAAGGTTGGAACAGATAGGGGATGTTGGATCATAACACAACTGTAAGAGTCAACTAAAATTCAGGATTATTTTGGAACACATACATGTATACAACAACCACCAAGCCTTATCCTACAAAGTACGGTCAGCTACATGGATCACACAACGCCATTGAATTCAGTCAAAAACCAAATTTTCAGAAATTTGGAAATTTTCAAAAATCTGACATAAATATATACATGGAAAATGGCATAAATAAGAAAAACAGCCCTTAAATCACAACAAACATTTAACAACTGAGAAGAAAGGAGATAAGTCATGTAAGTTTTGACAAAAAAAAAAGGAGAAATGCATAAAACTAAAGCATAGAAGAAAATAACAGCAACCCAACGACCCAAAGCAACAGAGAACTGGAGAAAGGATAAGAAAAAACAGATGCAGTCACAGCAACCCAGACACAAACAAGCAATGGAATTGTGCACACCAGAGGCTTAGAGTGTCAACTTGAGGAGAATAGAGGCAGAGAGTTGAATGTTGATATCAGGGTGGGTCTAGCAGGTTAGGGTTCACAAAACATTAAAAATGGGCTTTTCTAAATGAAACAGGCTGGGCAACCCGACCCGACCCGACCCGACTCGTGGAAAATAGTCCTAATACATTTTTGGTCCTAAGATGTGCCACTCTGGAGCGGCAATTCCCTTGACTCCGATCAGATTTGCGAGTCATGGTGGAGGGCAACTCACCGGAGAGGCCACAACACATTGAATTGTACACTCAAAGTTGAAGCGCAAATTTGACAACAATTATTAGATTAATAACAAAACCAATGAACTTCACATAATTTAGTAAAAGGACCAATTTTCAATAAATTTCATAAATTGTTTTAGGAATTAGGATACTTCAAAGATTTTACATTTACCAAGCAAATGATTTTAATTCATCAATTAAAAAGGAAACATTTTAACAGCAAAAAGATTGATGGATATGGATATTACACAAGAGAAAGTTGCGGCACATGAGGAGACATAGAAGACAAAATCAGTAATAAATGTATTTGAGAGGAAATTACAGTAACACCTATTAGGAAAAAAATATGACAGAATCTTGCCTAAAATGACTGTCATTTATAGATAAGATCACATGTACACAGGAAGAAAAGTGATCAAATCAAATGGAGCATAGCCAACAGACAAAGGTAGAGAAAGAAAGATCCAAAAAAATCTAATGAAAAACTGTTCAAAGAAGAGACCTTATTCTAAATGGCCTTTCCAAAAAGCTTGGATTTTGACAAAAAGGAAAGGCATAATTTGATCCATCAATGTGGCCAACCCATGTGACAAAAGGCCATTGTCTATGAAGCCCATATACATAAACACAAGGATACAGGACATTTCTAAAAATCAAGATACGACATGGCCTACATATATTAATAAAAATTTAATATATTTATACACATACAAACACATGAATTCACAATATTTGCAAGGAGACAGTACTAATTTCTCATTAATATATAAACATATCAATAGTCAATAGTTGATTATCACAATTTACAGAAAAACACTTACGATCATAACAATGAAACATACATCTTTCCCTCACCCATTCTACTATGAACATATCACAAAAGAATCATCATCTTATTCAAAAGAAGTTTTGGCTCTATAATTTCCAATTCCTACAATTCACTTCTTAACACTAACAATGTCAGCCTCATCCCATCCATCCACAACATTGGATGTGGTCTATTGGTTTAGAACAGAATGATGGGGATCTACAATTGCAGTCTTATGTTTGAAAAGAATATTATGTAAGTGTACCACAAAAAGGAGTTATATAATATAATAATATATTTGAAAGTTTGAAATATATAAGGACTTGACCATATCGTATCCTACTGTATCTCACAGTTTATTTAAAAAAAAAAAAAAAACATTTGGATACCTTCTAGATACCTATTCGACTGTACCGCACGTGTCTCAATATGAGAAACGTGTCTAATATTGATACTTTGCCATTTTTGAAGGGCTTTATAGGCTATTGTTGTTATTAGAAAACTAGGCCTAATTCACTGAGGTTTTCCTAAGTTTTATAAGAAGTATTATGATCATATTCTTAACTGGGACATCTTAACATCTGTCATTATAGGCTAATTTTAATAAGACAAAGCTGTAAATATTAACATGAATTTCTTGCAATCCAAAGTATTTCCTTTTATTATTGCTAATTAATAGCAAATATACAACTTCAAATTACATTTAAATATATAATCAAGTTTCAATAAAGTGATGAATACCAAAGAACAAAATTGAGTCTTTACTGATAACACCTTATCATCCTCCTCATTTCGAAACTCATTACTTTTTTGTCTATTAAAATTTCTTTGCCAACAAGCTTTTGGCTAAGTTGATGCTATCTGATGTTTATGTGCTAGATGGGGGAGTTTGAATCAATGTTACATGGTTCATGGTACGTGGTACATAGTAAAGGTACATGGTAAGCGACTTTTCTATGTATGTGGAAAGGGAGAATATACTAAATTGGTTTGCTTTTTCGAAACAAATTTCGCTTGACATTTGATCATCAAGCATTAACATTAAAAAGCCTTTGGCTAAGTTGTTGCTATCTGATGTTTGTGCGATAGTTGGGGGAGTTAGAATCAACGTTAAACCCTAAACAAATTTACCTTGACATTTGATCATCAAGCATTAACATTAAAAAGCCTTTGGCTAAGTTGTTGCTATCTGATGTTTGTGCGCTAGTTGGAGGAGTTAGAATCAATGTTATACAGTTCATGGTACAACTTGGTACATAGTACATGTACGCGGTATGGGACTTTCCTAAACTTGTGGAATGGGAGAATATACTAATTTGGGTAGCTTTTTCGAAACAAAATTCGCTTAACATTGGATCATCAAGCATTACCATTAAAAAGCCTTGGCTAAGTTGTTGCTATCTGATGTTTGTGCGCTAGTTGGGGGAGTTAGAATCAATGTTATACGGTTCATGGTACAACTTGGTACATAGTACATGTACGCGATATGGGACTTTCCTAAACATGTGGAATGGGAGAATATACTAATTTGGTTTGCTTTTATGGAACAAAATTCACTTTACATTGGATCATCAAGCATTAATATCAAAAAGCCTTTGGCTAAGTTGTTGCTATCTGATGTTTGTGCGCTAGCTGGGGGAGTTTGAATCAATGTTATATGATCCGTGGTACAACTTGGTACATAGTACATGTACACGGTATGGGACTTTCCTAAACGTGGAATGGGAGAATATACTAGTTTGGTTTGCTTTTATGGAACAAAATTCACTTTACATTGGATCATCAAGCATTAACATCAACAAGCCTTTGGCTATGTTGTTGCTATCTAATGTTTGTGCTAGTCAAGGGAGTATGAATCAATGTTACATGGTTGGTGGTACAACATGGTACATGGTACATAGTACAGGTACAGATACATGGTATGCGACTTTTCTATGTACGTGGAACAGAAGAATATACTAAATTGGCTTGCTTTTTCAAAACAAAATTAACTAAACATTGGATCATCAAGCATTACCATCGACAAGCCTTTGGCTAAGTTGTTGCTATCTGATGTTTGTGCACTAGTTGGGGGAGTTTGAATCAATGGTACATGGTTCGTGGTTCAACTTGGTATATAGTATAGGTGCGCTGTATCAGACTTCCGTAAGTATGTGGAACTGGATAATATACTAATTTGGTTTGCTTTTTTGGAACAAAATCCACTTAACATTGAATCGTCAAGCAATAACATCATGGGGGAGTTTAATCAATGTTACATGAGTCATGGTATAACTTGGTACATAGCACAGGCAGAGGTATGCCGTAAGGGGCTTTTCTAAGTATGTGGAACGGGAGAATATACTAATTTGGTTTGCTTCTATGGAACAAAATTTGCTCAACATTGGATAGTCAAGCATTAACATCATCGATGGACCCATGAATGTTTATGTTGTGGTGGAAACACACATATAAATTGTGGAATACATATGTAGACATAAAACATGTAATATAATATAAAGGAAACAATTAATTGTGGAGGGAAATCCCCCCAACAACCTTATGAATAGGCCTGTCCCCGCTGCTGAACATCTACGGTAAACTAATTATGGAATGCTCTACAAACATTTTGGGTTGCAAGCAACTTATATTTAGGAACATTACAAGATGTTGTACGCAGGGGGCATTACAAAACCATGGAACACCGGCTTGAATCTCCCTAACGGCACTTCTCTCTCCCAATGAAAACCTAGTAGGACACAAGTAGGTCATGGAGGGAAGTTGAGCCTCCTCTGCACCTACAAGGGTCAAGTACCAGAAAACAACAGGCTCATTTGATTGCATTTCATTTTTTTAGTTTCCAAAATCTGTTTCGTAAGACAATTTTAGAAACCACTTTTTCTAAAACAAACAACGAACCCTTATCCCACTAAGCCAGATTGGCTACACGGATCACACAATGTCGTTTGACACTTAGTCAAGCCATTCAATGTGTTACTTCCATTGTTGTTAATCTCGGATAACAGTAAATAGCGAATGACCCCTAAAACGCTATAACAGAATAGCGTATTGCGGGATAATTGCTATTTAAAAATTTATAATATGCATGTATAATATGTTATATACACATAATTTTAGTATAGACGCTCAAAAAATTCTCAAAATTTATTACATAATCATCATTCCAAGTAAAAGTGTAAAACAATACAGTATGGGTGTTATATTAAACAAAATAATGTTTTCACATGATAAAGTTGAAGCAAGAGTGATCAATGAATAGAAAAACAGAGGAGACGTTGAAAAATCTGATTTATCGGCTGAACAGATAAACAGAGGAGACGCCAGGGAGAAGACGCCAGAAAAACCAATTCCTCCAATGAATAGAAAAATAGAGGTTGTTGGAGAGAAGGCGCCAAAAAAGCTGATTCCTTGGGCAAAATGGAGTAGATGAGCCTCCAAAGGAGCTGATTTCTCTAGCGAAATGGAATGGGTGCACCAATGAGAAGGGAAGAAACAGCTAAGCAGAGGCTCAGAATTTTTGAGGACAGAGGAGAGAGTGGGGAAGATGAAATCAACATATATTTTTTATAAAGGGTAAATGACCTTTCTAGCCTTAAAAATAATCCAAACAGTTTTATAAAAAATAGAATAGGGTTTCTTTCTTTCCCCCAAATTGCGCAATCGCAATGAGAACATCTCCCTATTCTGGCCATGGACACCCACAACTGCCACAACATGGTGGCAGTGGCGGCTGACGGCCATGCCAGCACAATAGCACCGCTGTAGCGCACTATTAACAATTATGGATACTTCTGAGTAACAACATAACCTTTGTACAACATCGTCATGAGTACTCGTCATGAGTACTCCCCATGTAAGCTTCAACAAGTTTTACACTGGTTGCCAAAGGCCTAACACAACCCTCCTTTACCCAGACTTGGGACATGCTATCTAAATAATTTGTAGAAAAAAAACTTCCCTTTCAACTACCACACACCATTACCCCACTACATTCCTAAAAATATTGTTGTATTTTGAAAACATCCCAAACTTGTTTTCCTTTTCAATTTTAAAAAAAAAAAAAATTTGAAATTGGTTTTACTTTTTAAATCACCAAACAAAAACAAATTTTATCAAAGAAACATTTTCCTTTTTTTATAAATTAAAAACATTTTAAAAACAGATGTCAAACAAGCCCAAAATTTCTTCTTTCATCCAGCTCCCAAACAAAAACAAAGTGAAAACATCACAGTAGCCAGTACTAGCAGCAGTTTAGTGCTGATGGTTGGAAACAAGCCACAGCATTACTAAAAAGAAAACAATTATCCCATATTCAAATGAATTCCCTTTCGTAAGTCAGCTAGAATTTTTATTTTTTTTTTGTCAAGCCACAAAATTTGAAGGTAATAGTGTTTTAATTTAGTATAGAAAAGGTAGTTTTCATCATTTTCTATAGAACTTTAAAAACAAGAAACAAAATGAAAGTAAGGTAAACACTTTTGAAATTAAAAGTGAAAATAGAAAATATTTTCTCCAACCAAACCACTCCTTATTGTCACAATCATAGTTATCAATAATTTAAGCCTCTAACTCAATTCCTTAAAGTAACAAAACATTAAGGACTATATAAAACTAGAACTGAATAAGGAGAGATTTAGACAAAATAAAAGAACAAAATGGCCAGAATTAAAACCAATAAAACACAGAAAAAGATAAGGAAAAAAAAAAAGAGGTGGACAGACTGAAAAGGTAGAGGAGAACAACTTGTGGTGGGACAGTAGTAAAACAAAGGGAAAAACAGATAACTTGACAGAAAATGAAGAACAAGGATCAAAGAACAGAGGTTTGCCAGAAACCGGCCGGAAAACACCAGCAGCTCACAGGAAAGCCACCAGAGAGCAGAGGGTTGGTGGATCGCACAATACTAAAGGGTCAGAGAAAAGAGTGTCGGCAAAAATGAGAAGAGGCATGATTGGTTTCTTAAAAACCATTTAAAGCCTTTTTCTATTTCAACCCATAAACTCCAAAATACCACACCATACATTATTCTGCAAAGTTAAAAATTTAGGAAATCTTTGAGTTTCCGAAAAATCTCACAGTAGCAGCCAAGATACATGCAAAAAGTCGCAATTTCCACCATGATGGCAACATGACAAGCTTGAAATAGCAGCCAACCAATGCAATATGACACCACTATAGCAGCACTATTGCATGCTATTCACAACCTAGATTACAATTACATTAATTTTCCCCTTTACTTTTACCAAGAATTCAGCCCTGCTTACTTTATTAACCCACAAAAAAAAAAAAAGAACTTCAAGCACTTAATGAATTTCAAGTTACGTTAACACCTTTTCTATATTAGTCATTTAAAGTGCATTTTATCAATCAAAATATAAAATAGAAGTAAACGATGTTGCAAATATCTATGACTGTCCTCATTGTGAATGAGGAGCTGGATAAGCTTTGTCTCTCCAACTTATAATAAAAGGGGCAGGTACAAGTATAAAACTTGATCTCATGAACCAGAAGCTCAGTATTAATGAGTGTATATATGAAACCAAAGCAATCACTATGTCTCAGATAAAAACAATACCTTAAATATAGAGTCAAGAATCAATTCATCTTAGCAAGCATATTATGAAACTAATGCAGTTGTAAAAGTTTGATAAAAGACAACAACGAAACTTATTGTCATAAATTGCGGTATAACTACCTCATAGCCACAAAGGTCACCAAAACATCCTGCGTACCACTGGATACTGAAGCTGAATAGCCTACTGGCCTTATAATCTTCACAATGTTGCTGGCAGGCCTAGCATGATCTGTCTTGTAACGACTATTATTACCTCCATTGTCAGCAATCCCTGTTCGTGCTGGCTCAGCAGTTCCAACAGGCATGCCAATTGGTCTTTGTGCATTAACAGGCTCCTCACCAGTATATGAATCTTTTTTAAACCTCTTCACAGAACCAGATTTTCTCCTTTTGGCTCCCCTGCAACGGCCACTTTGAGGTGGTTCCTCAGAAACCCCCTTCGATTGACCATCCACTTGACGAATATTGCCTGATGAAATCCTAGCTTCTTGAAACTGTATGGCAAGCTTGTCCGTATCATACCCATTGGTAGTTGTAGCCCGAAGTTCACTAAGCTTAGGATCATAATCATTTTCCTCATTCCTTTCCACATTTTGCTCTGAAGCATTTGCAGACCTATTATCATTAGCATGCTTGGCTTGTCCAAGATTGCCGGCATCACCATTAGTTTCCACCTCATCAGCAAAAATCACAGTCTGAGGAAAGGCAGGAATATCAGAAATACTAAGATCATTAAGAGGAGCAGGCTGAGTATGATTCTCAGCTGTACTAGTCGAAAAACGTCTTAGGCTGTAGGGAGTAGTAGAACGCTCCAGCCGCTTCTTGGGTTGAGTATGATGCACCACATGCTTGCGTCTGCGCCTACGATGCTTTCCCGATCTCAAGCTTCAAAACCACAAAAAAATTAAGAAATAAAAACCAATACCCATAAACAAAAGTTACACAATTGTGACATCCAAATCCACCTAGTTTCTGATAATAGCAGTCTTCTACCTATGCTTATAAGCAACCTATTAGCAATCACAGCAAAACAGAACATCCATACAAAAAAATCATCGGAACATTGTGCCTTTCACATCCTTACTCATTTCATTGAAGAAAAAGGGAATACCTCTCCTCAAAGGCTTCAACAACATCAGGAACAGACTCTAGATTTTCAGGGGGCTCCCAAGTGTTGGCTGTCTCAGGCCACCCACGCCTTCATCAACAAACAAATAATCATACAAATAAGCAAAAATATATCAAAAATTTCACATTATCACCTTATCCCCTTCAGTTCCATCACAATCCTGTTGGAAAAAAAAAAAAGAACAGAACACAAAGGAGGAAAAGGGGCACTCACCATTTGATAAAGTACTGCAGCTGACCCTATACATGCAACATTTGAAATCCACATTGTCATAAACCAAAACCATAAGAAAACAAAAACAAAAAGAAATATATATAGTCAGGCCAAAAAACAAATTAGACAAAAAAGAAAATCTAAATGAAAAAAAAATCCCCATTACAGATTAAAAAAACACAAAAAAAAGGAGAGAAAAACCAGAACCCCGTGTCAAAAGAAGAAGAAAAAAGGAAACTTTTTCACCTTTCGGACTCTCTTACGACGAATAGCTTCAACTTCATAGAATCCATCACCAAGAATAAGACCTTGTCCACCCTCTTGAGGCACAGCAGCAGGAGCATCACCATCGCCGCCACCATTTTCCTCTTCTCCATCCTCTTCCTCTTCTTCCTCTTCATCTTCCTCTTCTTCACCTTCTTCTCCCTCATCCGCACCCTCTCCTTCAGAATCCTCTGCATGGAGTTCCTCAGCTCCCTCTTTCGGCAACTGGGTACCCTCGTTTTCCTCAAAGTTCACAACTTGGGAACCCCCACCATCACCACCCAAACCCACAGCATCAGAAGAAACAGAAGCATCGTTCGGAGTCTCCGAGGTTGCCTTTCTCTTCCCTCCACCCTTCATTGCCTTGCCAACAACAAAAACAAAATCGAAAGGAACAATCTTAGACTGTGTTCCTTTTTTCTATGTAAAAAGGAACAACCTTGGACTCTGTTTTTTTTTTTTTTTTGGTTCTGACACAAAAGAAGAGGGAGAGGAAGAAAAAACCAAAAGTTGTGTCCACTGAAGAGTGAGTTGTGAATCTATGCAGAGTTGTGAATCTATGCAGAAGAAGAAGCTAAATCCATCACTTTGGTTTTTTTATTTAACTCTAATTTCCTCTTTCGCCCCTTTCCTTTTTCATATCCTTCTTTTATTTCCAATATTTCCCCTTTTTATTCTTTTTTATTATTTTGCTTTTTTGGGATTTTAAGGGTTTTGCTTTCCCTCCTATCCCCGCCATTTCTCGCTGCCCGATGTTTCGCTGGGTTTTGCTTTTTTTTATTATTATTTATTATTATTTTTCAATTCACCACTCATCAATGTCCTTCAAGGTTACCACAGTTTCAAAAATTAATAAATAATAAAATATTAAAAATATTGAAATGAATTAAATGTTGTATAAGTATACATATTATAAAATGTTTCAATAAATTTTTTTGAATAAATTAATTAATTAATTTTTGAAAGGGACAATGTCTATCATTAATTTTTAGATTTTTTGTTTTGAAAATTTTGACTTTCAAATTTATTACTTCATTCACATTTTGGTTATTTTTTGGAATTAATTAATCATAAAAAGTGTTGATGAGTATAATTAGTTTTTAAATATGCTATTTTTTGTGATATTTTGTTCTCACTTTATTTATTTAAAAAATATTTAACATGTTTTGAGATTAAATTATATAAAATAAAATTTCATGTGTTATTTTTAAATAAAGACAACACATTTTTTAACATTTTTTTAACACATTCTATTAATTAAAATTTATTAAAAATTATAAATATTGTATAAGTCTCATTCTTTTTCATTTTTATTGTAGTAATTTTATTTTTCATATTTACATAACTTTTAATAAAATTCAAGTAATAATTATTAATAAGTTAAAGGATGTGTATTAGTTCCCCAGGAAATTTAAATGAGGTGAGTTTTTCATAAATTATTTGAATTAAATGTTTAGTTAATTTTATTTATTGAATTAAACAAATAAACTCAAATTGAAAGTTACAATTAATTACTCAGTTCAAATTTTACAAACTTAATACTAACCACTTGTGAATAGTTCATATATACATGCATATTTACATAACTGTAATGTTATTTATTATATTTACTTAAATTTTTACTTTTTATTGTTACCGTTGGGTGTGTTGTTTATCTAATTTTAGTTTTTAGCAGTTGTATTTTAAATAAATAATGATAAACTTTTTAAAAGAAATATATTATTTTATAGAAATATCTTTTCTTAAAACCTTTAGTTATTTTTATGTAAACAAAATTATATTTTAATTCACTTTTTAACATAAAAATACTCATTGAATATTAAATTATTTAAAATTTATTCAAATTTTGTAAAAATAATAACTTATAAATGAGCTAATGACTCAAATTTAAATTACAAAAATTTTAATCAAATTAAATATAAGCTTTACATTTATTGTGTTTAAATAAATAAGTCAAATTTAATTTTTTTTCATAAATACAACTTACTCTTTAAGTATTTGACTTGGACTCTGTTTATTTATATCCCTTCTTTTAAAATTTAAATTATATATTTATTCAAATTTTATATTTTTGATGCCCCAACATTTACCCATTTTCCTTTTTTATATTATCCATGTACTAACTTACATAGTCATATTAAATATAATAATTTTTAACACAGAATTTTCATAGTTATTTATCATTTTAAATATTAATTATTTTTTTAATAATACATTTATTTATTAAGAATGGCTTTTTTAAATAACTATTATAACAGCTTCATATCAATCTGGGAGCAGTTATTATCAACTTTTTCCTGTAACAAGTTTAACATTTTTAATAAGTATATTTTAATAAAATTATTTTATTCTATCATAATAATTAAAAATAACAATACTTTTTAATATATATATATATATATAGAGAGAGAGAGAGAGAGAGAATATAAGAAAATATAATGTTATATACACTCTTTTAATATTTTCTTAGTAATTTTTGCATTGTTCTGTAAATACAGTATTAAACAAGTAAAGTAAACATAATTAATGCTAAAAGTAAAAGAAAATGAGTTTGGTGAGTTGGATTGAGACACTTAACCGCTTGCATTGTTCTTTAAAATGTGGGTTTATTTTTAAAAGATTCAAAAAGTTTTTAAAATAAATATCACATAACCTTTCAACCATTCTAGAAATTTTATATTTTATGTTTTTATATTTTAAAATTTTTGAGAAATAAAATAATTTATAAAAGGCAATGAAAAGGATTTAGTTTTTACCTTTTTATAATTATTTAATTAGATAACAATAATTATAATGGTAAAAGTATGACCAAATGCGGGCCCCATACTAATAATAGTATACAAAAGACAATAAAAATAGATGGTTGTGCGAATACTTTTTCTTTCTGTAAAAAATATGTTTAATTGCATTTGTATTTTAATTTGTGTTTAATTTTAATATTAACAATTTTAATTATTTATACTTAGTTTATTTATTTTTTAATTGTTTAAATTAATTTTTTTATTCCTAAATTTCATTCAATAATTAACAAAAGTATAATAAAGACGTGACATATTATTAATTTATATAATTTATTAAATAATAGATATATAAAATCTTTAAATAAACATATTAAAAATGAGTTTTTTTTTGTAATTTTATATACATAAATGATATATTACATATTCTTTATATTTTTATTAATTATTAAATGAATTATTGTATTAAACATTTATTTTAAATAATTAAATATAAATAATTAAAACTAGAGAACTAAAATTGCATAAGTTAAAGCATGTGAATTAAATCCATGTTTAAGCCATAAAACTAACTCACATTGATGTGTTAAATATACAATTTATTGTTGTTTTTATATTATAATAAATTTTGTAAAAAAAATATTTAAATAAATTAATAAAAATATTATTTGGAAGAAAAAACTATATAAAATATTTCGTAATTATTATATGGATAGAAATAAGAAAAATATTAAGTAATTTTTCAATCTTTGCTCTTGTCTTTGTTATTTCTATTAAATTTAATAATTTATCGATATTGGAAAAAAAGACTAATAAAAATAGAAAATAATAATTTAATTGAATTTTTTGAATTATAAATAAATAATATCTTAATTGATTATAATATATATACATGAATTTAAAAAAAAAAGGTAGCAGAAATTATATTTTCTTTTAAGAGTATATATGTACTTAAGAATGTTACATTTTATGTAACGATTAAATTATGTTAAATTAAGAAATTAATTTCTTAACTTTTTTTTTAATTTATGTGTTTTAACTTACAAAATTATTTTAAATAAAATATTTTTATAAAAATATTAATTTTATTACAAAAATATTTAATTATCTTCTTTCTTCTCGTGAACTTTAACAAAAATATAAATTTTGTTGGTTGCTTCCTCTTTCTCCTCTTACTCATAAGTTTTCTTATTTCTTTTCCTTTTTTTAGTTTTTACCCTTTATCCATGCATCTTACTTTCTTCAAACTCTAAGAAAAGATTCCTTTTTTCTCTTCTACTTTTTTTTTTCTTCCTTTTACCCCTTAGTCACACTTTCACAATCCATTCTCCACCCTTTTGAACTTGAACAAATATATTTTTTTTACTCAATAACAATGCCTATTTTGATTGATAAGCTTTACTATGTAAAGGTGTATACATATAGAAAAAGGAAAATAGAATAGACCTTTTATTCATGTAATTGTATGGTAAATAGTTAAATTTAATAAAATTAAGCCTGTGTCATTATCTAAACACTAACATTTAAAAAATGATAACAAGTTACTTTTATTAAATAAGGTTTTTAAATGATAAATCTCAAGGGGACTTCATCCACACCTTTTAAGCTAAAAAAATGTTTCATTAGATTTTTGTTGGAAAATAAAAAAGAGAAAGATAAAAGTGATAAGTATTTTTGTGGTTTAAATAAGAGGAGGAATATGGATATGAGATAAAAAGAGAAAGAAAAAAAATAAAAAAGAAGAAGAAGAAAAAATGAAAGAGTCTATATTAGAAGAGAGAAATAGGGTGTGGAGACATAAATGGAGAGTAAGAAGAGAGAAAAACAAAAGAGACAATAAAAATAATTGTCAAAATATATTATATTTTTGTTAAGTTAAAAAAAAGAGAAGAAAATGAACAATTCTTTTAATAGAATGAAACTTTTTTTAGTAATTTATTTGAACTATTTTTGTGTACTAAAAAAAAAAGAACAAATCAAAATAAAATAAAGAAAATAAAGGAAAAATATACTATTTTAGCTGCTAAATTAATCTGAATTTGCTTTTGTATTTATTTGTAAATTGCTAATTATGCAAACTTTTAAACTTCAGCTACTATATTATTTTTTTTATATCACTTTTAGTTTGTATATTTTAATTTATATATAATTTTAGTAATTTTAACTATGTATATTTAGTCTCCTTAATTTTTAATTATTCTGATTAAGTCATTCACTAAAATTTCATGTAATAATATATATAAATTTTCTATTAAAAATATATTAAATAAAAAAATTTATTACATTTTATTTAAATATTTTATATATGTTTATTTATTAACTTATACAAATCAATGCTATATTACGCTTTTACCATAATTTTATTAATTGTTGAATAAAATTTTAAAATGAAGAACTTAATTTGAATAATTAAAAAAAATCAAAAGATTAAACATAATTAATTAAAATTAGTGAGATTAAAATTACACATAAATAAAAATATAAAAGGCAAAAGGATAAATACAATTAAGAATTTTTTTTTGTTATCTAATTGTAAGAATGAGAGACCTTCATCCATCAAGTAGATTTTTGACATGGTAAAATTTACAACTCAATACTCTGTGTTTCATGGTCAAGCTGTCATTTATGACACTATTGAATTGTTAAGAGTCAATTAAATTGTTTTTGCCTGATAATTTAATTTGGAAAAAATACAATTTTAATTCTTTAAGTTGTTGGTTCCAGGTTATTTACTGTATTTAATTAATTTTTTAATTTAATTAAATATTTTAAATTAATTTATCATGTTTGATGTGTTTTCATTTTTTTAAAATTTAAATAAGGTCTTAACATTTTTTCAAATTTATTGCCTTATATATTAAAATATAAAACAGAAGTAAATAATGTTACAAATATTTGTCATTGGTCTCATTTATTAACAAGAAGCCTGGTGAACTTTGTTTTTTCAAAATATCCCTTTTTTTTTTTATTTTTTTCAACAATCGTATTCTATAAATTTCATCATTCTCGTAATGGTTATATAAATAATCAAGAAATCAGTAATCCTAGTTTTTTTGGAATAAGAGCTTATTTATATTTTTTTAAAATATTTTTTTAAATTAAAAAACAGAAAAACCTACTTGTTAATATAAGTTTTAAAAACTATTTTTAAAAACTAATTTTTATTTTCAGTTTTTAAAACTTAAAAGCAAAATTACAATTTAAATATTTTTGTTTTAATTTTTTTTCTTTCTAAAATTAACAAAAATTTAATTAAAAATAATTTTAAAAACTAAACTATCAATTTATTTTATTTTATTTTCTTAAAAACAGTTTTATAAAATTATTTTAAAATATAAATTTTAAAAATTAAAAATCAAAACTAAATCAACCAATTCCTAATATTTTGGTTTCAAATACGCATTGTTATTGCCCGTTGACAGGTATACTTACCATTACACCAACGTTGCAATTAAATGAGGAAACCTTCAGATTGGTTTTCCAAGAAATATTATTTCATAAACGACGTCGTATTTCGTTTGCACTGTACCAATCTCCATCTCCAAACATGGGGCGGAAACACGGCGTCGTTTTGCTCGGCGAACCAGTCGCCGAAGAAGCCCCCAACAGCCCGGAACTCGAATCGGAGAAGAAGAAGAAGAAAGACAAGCATCAAAACGAAACTAGCCCCAAACGAAAGCTCGACTTACTCGACCTTCAAAACGGCACAGAATCGAAGAAGAAGAAAAGAAGAAGCACCACGAGTCGAAGGAGAGGGCCGATGAAACCAACGGCAAAAACAACACTAACGGCACTAGCCGTGACGGAACTGTGACGGATGGTTCCGTGGTGGTCACTGGTAAGAATGTCGGCAACGCGAAATACGCGGCGGTGAAAACATTTGCGGATTCGGGCCTAACGGAGAACGTGCTGGAGTGCTGCAAGGGTTTCGAGAAGCCTTCGCCGATTCAGTCCCGAGCATGGCCTTTCTTGTTGGACGGTCGTGATTTGATTGGAATCGCAGCCACTGGTTCAGGGAAGACGTTGGCTTTCGGCATACCGGCAATTATGCATGTTCTGAGAAAGCGTAAGAGTAAAGGTTCCAAGGGTCGGAATCTTCTTTGCCTCGTGTTCTCTCCCACCAGAGAGCTTGCACAACAAATATCAGATCTCATGTGTGATGCTGGTAGTTCTTGTGGCGTGGAATCGATCTGTTTGTATTGTGGAAACTACAAAGGGCCCCAAATCTCCTCACTAAAATCTGGTATTGATATTGTCATTGGAACCCCTGGTCGTATCCAGGATCTGATTGAAATGGGTGTCTGCTGCCTTAATTATGTATCTTTTGTGGTACTTGATGAAGCAGATCGGATGCTTGACATGGGTTTTGAACAAGTAGTTCGCCTATACTGGGTCAGACATGTTCTTTACGTCAAATGGTTATGTTAAGTGCTACATGGCCTTTACCAGTTCATCACTTGGCACTGGAGTTTATGGACCCTAATTCTGTAAAAGTTGTTCTGGGTTCAGAAGATTTGATGTCATGCAGATAGTTGAGGTCTTGGATGACCGTTCACGTGATAAACGCCTGGTTGCTTTACTGGAAAAGTACCACAAATCTCAAAGGAATCGAGTATTGGCTTTTGTTTTATACAAATGGGAAACCACACGAGTTGAAAATATGCTTCAAGAAGGGGGTTGGAATGTTGTGTCAATACATGGGGACAAAGCCCAGCATGATCGAACAAAAGCACTGTCATTATTCAAGAAGGGGAGCTGTCCTTCGATGATTGCTACTGATGTTGCTGCCCGGGGATTGGACATTCCAGGTGTTGAAGTAGTGATCCACTACAGTTTTCCTCTGACTACAGAAGATTATGTTAATAGTGTACCATTTAGGGTACCCGGTACCGAAACCAGATTTTCCTTAAGGTTCTCAGGTCTCGGCACCGAATGGTCACTATTTACCACGTGCATTAAATAATTAATATGCACTAATCTGAAGTAATAATAAGGATTATACTTAATCAAGAGGATAATCAATAAGGCCTAAGTTATCCAGGCCCATCAGCCCAAAACAGTGGCTATAAAAAGGGAAGTACACAAGACATTACTTAATTCGATGTCATTCTTACTAAATATAGTAATCTCGCTTACGTAAGACCGAATACTTACTTTACCATCGGAGTGCCTTTGCAGTACCCTCCTCACCATCAATTGATCACACCTCGGACAGACCAGAATACTTCAAGACAAGAAGACCGAAGGCGTTTCTACAACTCATTCCGGAGTCCGAAGACTAAGGGTGTTCTCATATCCAGGAACATTTTGGCGCCCACCGTGGGGCTCGATTCAACCAACAGTAAAGATATTATGGTGCTAACAAGAAGTCAACAAGAAGGACCTATTAGGGCGAGAGAAATGTATGACGGTGATACTACCCCCAACCAACAACCCGAAGTGGTAGTAGAAAGGATGAGTCAGGAAGACCTCTCTTCTGTCATGAGGCAAATGAAAGCCGAAATAACTGAGCTGCAGAAACAAAGAGAGAGAGATGCACTGGAGTTATCGGCATTAAAGAGAGAGAATGCTAATCGAGAAGTGAGATCGGATCGTACATACCAACTCATACGACTCGATTTCTCAAGAACAAGGGGATTCCTCTCGCTCTGCAAGCTACAAAAACAAAAGCCCCACCACCGATGTCCGAATCGGACAGTCCGGCCGAAATCCCTTCATCGGCTCTATCATGGAGGCAAGGCGCCGAGGCCCGGAAAGGTCTAGTGTTAGAGAAGTACGATGGCACGACCGATCCCGAAGAACATGTAGACATTTTTCGACGCAAGTTGGTCTCTACACTGACGAGGATGCACTCATGTGCAGACTATTTCCGACATCTCTCAGGGGACCAGCACTAAGTTGGTTTACCCGACTTCCCCCCTCTTCGGTTGACTCATTCACAACTCTTGTCACACGCTTTAAGCTTCAATTTGCTACAAGTCGGCCACATCAGTTGACCTCTATAGCATTGGTGAATATTCGTCAAGAAAGAGGAGAAACTCTTCGGGCATTCATGGACAGATTTGGTAAAGTTGCCCTCTCCATTCGAAATCTTGAGCCAGCTGTGGCTATGCATCACCTCTCCACAGCCCTTAGGCCAGGACCCTTCGTTAATAGCATTGCAAAAGCCTCCGTCGGACTTAGATGAACTCAGGGTCCGGGCAACCAAATACATGCAGATGGAAGAATTAGCCGAATACCGAAGCCAGATGAGAAATGATCAAGGCTCCAGCCGAAGAGAGAGTGAAAGAAATAACCTAAAAAATAAAGAAAAGGAAAAAGGACTTGCTATTGACAGGGTCAACAGAGGACCTCGGTATACAAGTTACACTCCCTTAAATACTAACGGGGCAAAGGTGCTAGACCAAGCACTTAACACGAAATAATCACCATGCCAAGAAGAGCAAATACCCCTCCCGTAGCCGACGGGACGAAAGTATGTAAATATCACCGAAACAGGGGTCATAACACCGAAGAACGTGGCAAAGACTCAAAGATCGGATTGAGGATTTAATTAAAGCGGTCATCTCCATAATTTCGTGGCCCATCCTTCTTCCAGAGGAGATAATCATCGAGGTCCCAGGACATGAAAGACAAAGAAGTAGGTCTAGAGAACCTCAAAGGCGGCCATACGAACCGGAGAACCAACCTCGCCGAATTATTAACACAATAGCGGTGGCTTTGCGGGTGGAGGCGCCACCAACTCGGCTAGAAGACGACACCTAAGAAATGTGAGATCGGTAAATCACATCTCTTTAGGTAGTCGGGTCCGCATCCCCCAATCACATTTATCGATCGGGATTTTCAAGGGGTAGATCCCGTACAAGATGATCCTATGGTCATAAGTGTAGATATTAATAATTGTACGATCAAGAAAACATTAATAGACCAAGGTAGTTCTCGCGACATTTTGTATTGGAAAACTTTCCAACAAATGGGCATACCGGAGGAAGAACTCGAGAGAATACCATGAACCTCTGGTCGGGTTTGCGGGAGAGAGTCGAAACACGAGGATGCATTGACTTATACACTTTGTTCGGGTCCGAACGAGAAGGGAAATGCATCAAAATAACTTACAGGTGGTGGAAGCCAACACTTCCTACAACATACTCCTCGGACGCCCTTCTCTCAACAAATTAAAGGCCATAGTTTCGACTCCACATTTGGCTATGAAGTTTCCATCGGACCAAGGTCGGATTGTAACTATTCATGCCGATCAAAAACTCGCCCGAGAATGTTACTTTGCAAGTCTTCGGGTCGGGCCGACACCTCGGGGGACGTGAATATAGTATCCCCGAACTCAACAATGATATGAAAGATATAGAGCTTGATCCTAGGATCGATGAAGGCCCCGAGTAGAACCAAATGAAGGAAAGAAATCAATACAGCTAGGCGTCCTTCAAGGACAGGACACATACCTCGGCATCGGTTTAGCGATCTGAACAAGATATCATCCAAGAAGTTACGTGGAAAAATAAAGAACTCTTTGCATGGACCGCCGCCGACATGCCAGGCATTAATCCGAGTTTTATGTGCCATCACCTATCGTATACAAAAATTCTCGCCCGATAGCACAAAAGAAGAGAAAAGTCGGGAGAAAGAGCCAAGGCAATTAAAGAGGAGGCAGGCAAATTATTGAAAGCAAATTTTATCCGAGAAGTGACGTACTCTACCTGGCTAGCAAATGTAGTCATGGTAAAGAAAGCAAATGGAAAATGGCGAATGTGCACGGACTTCACGGATTTAAATAAAGCTTGCCCAAAAGATGCCTATCCTTTACCAAACATTGACAAATTGGTTGACGGAGCAGCAGGAAATAAGTTCTTGAGCTTTCTGGACGCGTACTCTGGATATAATCAAATTCGGATGTATCGGCGGATGAAGAAAAAACAGCCTTCATTACGGAATCTGCAAATTGCTATAAAGTGATGCCGTTCGGTTTGAAAAATCTTGGAGCTACATACCAACGCTTAATGGATAAAATATTCGTAAAGCAGATTGGTAGATGTATGGAAGTTTATGTTGATGACATGGTGATAAAATCCGCCTCCATTCAAGAACACCAAGCACACCTTGCCGAGGTATTTGCCGAAGCACGCAGTATAACCTCGGGTTTAATCCGGAAAAATGCGTTTTCGGTGTATCGGGGGAAAGTTCCTTGGCTTTATGTTATCGTAAAGAGGAATCCAGGCCGGTCCGGACAAATGTCGAGGCCGTAATAAGTATGAAAAGCCCGAGCTCTACCAAAGAAGTCCAAAGATTAGTAGGACGAATGGCAGCCCTATCTCGGTTTCTACCTAAATTAGCCGAAATAGCTCGTCCATTCACTACATTACTAAAAAGAGCACGAGAAATTCCAATGGACCGACGAATGTGAGAAGGCTTTTCAACATTTCAAGTCTATACTAGCAACACCGCCGATCCTATCTAAACCAATTGGTCAAGAAGATATCATTGTTTATCTTGCGGTATCACCAATGGCCATCGGCTCGGTATTAATGCAAGAAACTCGACCCCATCCTCCTATATTTTACCGATCGTACACTACTCGGTGCAGAGACTAGGTATCAAATAATTGAGAAGGCAGTTTTGGCCTTGGTGCATACATCTCGGCGTCTTCGACATTACTTTCAAGGATACCGAATTGTCGTCGAACCGATTGCCCAATCGGTAAAATCTTTGAGAAAACCTTGGTGGCGGGGAAGAATGATGGCATGGGCGGTTGAATTATCTCAATTTGACATACGTTTTGAAGCAAGGGGCGCTATCAAAAATCAAAATTTAGTCGAATTCATTAATGAGTTACATCCCGATCAAAAGACGAGTACTGATCAATGGACTTTATACGTAGATGGATCATCAAACCAACATGGAAGTGGAGCCGGAATCGTCCTAAAAGGACCAAATGGGGTCACCTTGGAACAATCGCTACGTTTCGGCTTCAAGACCTCCAACAATCAAGCTGAATATGAAGCACTGCTGGCCGGACTTCGTTTGGCTCAAGAAATAGGGATTAAGAGAATAACCTGCCTCAGTGACTCTCAGGTGATAACTTCCCAAATTTCAGGGAATTATCAAATCAAGGATAATACACTGCTATGTTACTTCCAGGAATACCAGAAATTGCGTGCAACTTTTGATGAAATAGCAGTCCAGCACACACCGAGATCTTCTAATGAAGAGGCCGATCGACTAGCTAAGCTAGCAAGCACTCGTCGGCCTGGACAACTTCAGAGTATCATTCAGCAGGAAATAGCCGAGCCAAGTATATTGAAGAAAGAGTGTTTTTTCATAGATAATCCGGCCGATTGGAGAAAAGATATCATCCAATATCTCAGTGATAATGAGCTTCCTACAGACCCGGATAAGGCAAAAAAGATAAGAACTCAATCTGCGAAGTATACCATGATTGGCCAAGAACTATATAAAAGGGGAATCTCCACCCCTTTACTCAAATGTCTCGGCAAGGATCAGTAGAATATGTATTAAAAGAAATACATGAAGGAATATGTGGTACACATTCCGGCGGACGAACAACGACTACGAAGATTATTAGGGCGGATATTATTGGCCGACACTCCTCCAAGATGCAGATCAATTTGTGAAGAAATGCATACCCTGCCAACAACATGGTCCCTTGATCCATCAACCAGCTGAAAACCTCCATTCGGTTGTCACACCTTGGCCCTTTGCCATTTGGGGGATGGATCTGCTCGGACCCTTCCCCATAGCAAAGGGGCAATGTAAGTTCTTAATCGTTGCAATTGATTACTTCACTAAATGGATCGAAGCCGAACCCCTTGCAACTATAACGGCTAATAATGTTCAGAAGTTCACATGGAAAAATATCATCACCCGATTCGGCATCCCCCATGCCATAGTCACCGATAATGGCCTCCAATTTACGGATCGACGCTTTAACGAGTTCCTAGAAGGGCTACATATCAAGCATCGACTAGCGTCAGTCGAACATCCCCAAGTTAACGGCCAAGCCGAAGCCGCTAACAAGGTTATTCTCAGGGAACTAAGACGACGTCTAGGCTCAGCAAAAGGTGAATGGGCTGAAAAACTCCCTGAGATCCTTTGGGGATATCGGTGTACCCCTCAATCTTCAACTAAGGAAACACCATTTCGGCTAACATATGGTGCCGAGGCCATGGTACCTGTTGAAATCGGCGAGCTATCCCTTAGAAGGCAGCAATTTAATGAAGAAAATAATTCGGAAGCTTTGACAATCAGCCTTGATACCATCGAGGAAACCCGGGAACATGCAGCCATAATGAACGAAGCAAGCAGACGAATAATGACAAAGAAATTTAACTCGGGCATTCGGCCTCGGCATTTCATTCAAGGAGACCTCGTTTGGCGAGCAACTGGAGAAGCTAGACGAGATAAGAGACATGGTAAATTCTCGGCCAACTGGGACGGACCCTTCAGAATAAGGGAAAACTTGAAGAATGGCTCATACCGCTTAGAAACATTGGAAGGAGATCCAATTCCGAGAACATGGAACATCTCTCATCTCAAACGATACTACAGTTGATTATATGAATGTAAATGTAAATTCAAGTGCACTCTTTTCCTCGCTTGGGTTTTCTCCCCTTATAAAAACGTGAAAAGGGGTTTTCCCAAGAAGGTTTTTAATGAGGCACTATTTTAATGAAATTCCTCTGATTCAAGACAGCTATTTATTCGGTGCATTAAAGTTATTCCCTCCCGAGTCACATCTCGGTTAAGGTTGAATTCAAATTTAAGCGATTCCCTCCCGAGTTACATCTCGGCTAAGGTTGAATTTAATTTATCCAAATTATTCCCTCCCGAGTCACATCTCGGCCAAGGTTGAATTCATATTATTTAAGCGATTCCCTCCCGAGTCACATCTCGGCCAAGGTTGAATTTAAAAATTATCCAAGTTATTCCCTCCCGAGTCACATCTCGGTTAAGGTTGAATTCAAATTACTTAAACAAATTCCCTCCCGAGTTACATCTCGGCCAAGGTTGAATTTAATTTATCCGTTATTCCCTCCCGAGTCACATCTCGGCCAAGGTTGAATTCATATTATTTAAGCGATTCCCTCCCGAGTCACATCTCGGCCAAGGTTGAATTTACAAATTATCCAAATTATTCCCTCCCGAGTCACATCTCGGTTAAGGTTGAATTCATTTATTTAAAGCGATTCCCTCCTGAGTCACATCTCGGCCAAGGTTGAATTTAAATTATCCGTTATTCCCTATCGAGTCACATCTCGGTTAAGGTTGAATTCAATTTATTTAAACGATTCCCTCCCGGGTTACATCTCGGCCAAGGTTGAATTTAATTTATCCAAGTTATTCAAATTTATAAGGTATTTCGAGCGACTACAGAAAATTAAAGGTCAAACACAGAGTTCCATGAATACTTCATTTATTGATATTGAAATAACAAAAGAAAAGCAAAATACATTTATTAATCAACAATATTAACATTTGGGGACTCTTCGGGGGCGTCGGCGGGAAGAGAAGTTTCAGGAGCACCAGTGTCCTCGGCTTCACCCGATTCCACTTGGCGAGGAGCAAGGAGATCCGCTCAAGGTCCTCGGCTACCTCATCATAGCGAAGGAATTTTCCTTGGAAAAAATCCCTTGCTGTATCGAATTGGAAGCTTGAAGGAATTTCCCCGAATCGTCTAGCTGCCGGACGGCATGGTAGAAACCTGCTTCATGCTCGGCATAGATCAGTCGTTACTTTTAATTTCCAAGGCCTTCATTTCGGCCTCACACCGCTCCTTAGTCCTCCTCTCCCGCGCCAAGGCATCGGCTAACTCCAGGACCCTTAGACTTCTGTCGGCCTCGGCGATTTTCGGCTTGTTCTCCATCTCCTCAACACGAGTATCTCGGATACGAAGATGTTCTTTGCCGATCCACTTCGGTTTCCGGTGCTTTGTTGGTCTCGGAGAGGTTCAGCTGTACCTCTTGGCACTTGGCCAATTCTTCTTTCACCTTCTCGAGCTCAAGCATAGGCTCAAGCGCCAAAGATCGAGCCATGATCCGGCTCGGGAGAAGAACTCGCGAGAACCAATCCCACCTCGCCCCCTTATCTTGTTCATTTACTATCTTCTTTCCTGATTCTGAAAGAAGACGAGGTGGGAGTAGTCGGGAGGGATTCACTCCTTCAGCGAAGAACCTCTCGGACATAACCTCGGGAGGAATGGATACCCCCCGAGAAGTCTCTCCCGATCCGTAGCAGGTTGGGCACGTGCTCGCTTTTTCTTCGGCCTCGATTCGGCGGCCTTTGCCTTGCCCTTGTTCTTCCTTTTTCGAAGGTCCCCTTGACTTGACTACGATCTCGGGGAGGAGATCGAGCAGTGGCCCTCTCGGCCAAACGATCCACCTCGGGATGACGATGTTGATCAACCGTCATCCCCTCCGGCATTCTTTGCTTTAAAGCCTGACGGTAGCCCATTCCGGAGCCGAGGTGTGCCATAAGAGCTACATCAAAAAAGAAAAGTCAAATCAATTCAAGATATCTTAGAAAAATGTACTTAGGAAAATTACCTACCATTCAAGTCCATCCGAGGATTTGGGGACTTGAGCGTGAAATCGATCCTCGGGCGGGAATTTCCCGAGGAAGGGTCTTTATATCTTGAAGAGGCGACGGCTCCTCATTGTCGGCATATCCTCGGGCACCACGTCATATCGACGAGGTACCCGAGTCCAATGAAAAGGGAACAGAGGAGTCCCTTCTCGGTCGTAAAAATAATTCTTCCCCCCTTCGGGATGAATGAAGACCTTAAAAAACCCGGTCTTAAAACCTTTGAAGGAGGACGTGTAGGGTTTAAAAATAGGAAAATCAGGCTGGCGGAACAAAGAAATCCACCGAGCCTTGTCCGAAGGACGTGTACTAAAAAAATGAAGGAAAAGGTTTGTGGTTGATTCTATATAATGGAATTTACAAAGAATCCTAAAGGCTTGCATTGCTGCCCACCCATTCGGATGAAGTTGGGTAGGGGCTACGTTTAATACACGTAAAACCCCCATTTGAAAATCATCTAAGGGAAAAACTACTCCTAACTCCTTAAAAATGCAATCATAAACGTAAAATCCCCTGTCCAAGCCGAACTCCGCGCCTAGGCAGACTAGGTCAGGATTCGGCGCGCCATCCCCTCGGCAGCATTCGACCTCCATAGGATAAGGATCTTCGTTTTCAAATAGGCAAATCCTAGTCAGTCTTAAGAACCGCTTCAGGTCGGCATTCCTTTGATAATTGGAGAAGTAGGATACCACCTCTCCGTCCACCCATTCATATCCCGGAATTGTACATGGTGGACATGTCGGCCTCTCCCTGATTGGACTAACGATGGGTACCATCCCTTCGGCGGAGGCAGAGGATTCGGCAGGTTCATTTGATTCGCCTACAGTTCTAATGGGCTCCTCGGCCTCGTCCACTACTATTCTAACAGACTCAGCCTTATCTGGTCGTCGGCCCTATTTGACGACGAATCTTCCCATTCCATTGAATTCACCATTTCGGCTAAGAGAATTATACCTTAAATTTACTTTGAGAAGAACTCGGTTTCAAAGACAGAGAGCTTGGCGCACAAGGAAATTATAACACTTCGGTACAGAGTAAAAGGTAGAAACAAGCAGGGACCACACTCCCCTTTTATAGAGCAAAGGGCTTCGGGTAAATGAAGAGTCGCGCCCAACTTCAGCCGTTAAGATCATCAATAGATCAACGGTTATCAAGAGAGTAAACTGCCAGATCTTGATGAACAGTAAAATAAAACCCTAAAAGCACCCCCAGCTTCCCGCCAAAATCATCTTTCCCGCTCAATGCGCCAAGACCGAGTTCTGGATAATAAGCCTCTTTAAATTTTATACAATTTTTTAGGCTTCGAGGGCTAGTGTACCATTTAGGGTACCCGGTACCGAGTACCTGAGAGGTACTCGGTACCGAGTACCTGAGAGGTACTCGGTACCGAGTACCTGAGAGGTACTCGGTACCGAGTACCCTCCAAACCAGATTTTCCTTAAGGTTCTCAGGTCTCGGCACCGAATGGTCACTATTTACCACGTGCATTAAATAATTAATATGCACTAATCTGAAGTAATAATAAGGATTATACTTAATCAAGAGGATAATCAATAAGGCCTAAGTTATCCAGGCCCATCAGCCCAAAACAGTGGCTATAAAAAGGGAAGTACACAGTACATTACTTAATTCTGATGTCATTCTTACTAAATATAGTAATCTCGCTTACGTAAGACCGAATACTTACTTTACCATCGGAGTGCCTTTGCAGGTACCCTCCTCACCATCAATTGATCACACCTCGGACAGACTGAATACTTCAAGACAAGAAGACCGAAGACTGTTCTACAACTCATTCCGGAGTCCGAAGACTAAGGGTGTTCTCATATCCAGGAACACATAGAATTGGGCGCGCTGGACGAGCTGGTAAGAAAGGTGTTGCCCATACATTCTTCACCAGCAAATTGTGCCAGATGCCCTCTTGAAGTTTGGCAGGCATGTAAAGAAAAAGGAGTCCAAGCTTTATGGGGCTCATTTCAAGGAAATTCCTGTTGATGCTCCAAAGTCTCAAAAAATTACATTTGACAACTCTGATGATGAAGACTAAATGCTGGTGACTTATGTTTATTTTTGGTAGAGGAATATGTGAATTCGATCATTTTTTACTCCTTAGTTTAGTTATTTATTCCTTTAAAAGATAATAAGGAATTATTATAAGTAGATTAGTGAGTCTGTTCTTGTTGTAGCACTTACTGATATGTGCTTGCATGCATTTGTTCTTTTCTTCACTTTATGAGATGATAATTTTGAATTCACACATGTATTTTTGCCATCTGGGATTGTCTTTTAATTTTCAAAGTTTGACATTTTATATTTTTAATTAAAACTAAATCTATCGTATTTTAACAACAAATAATAGCAAAATGACTATTTTGCACATGCTAAAATTTTGACGGGTTGAAAGACACATAAAATTTAGGAACTAAGTTACACTTGACACAAATTTTAGGGTGTTAATTTGCATTTTTTTTTTCTTATTGTTATTAAATTTTTTGGTTATAACGTTTTTTCTTATTTAAATTGAACTATGTTATGCTTTGTCATAATAAAGTAGTTTTACCTTAATAGATTTTTAAAATCATGTTTGTTGTGAGTCAATTTTATATTATATTAAGTCTTTATCTCAGCGAACATGATTTAATTGATTCTTTTAACCTCTTAAATCAAATTGGAATACGTAACATCATAATAATAGTATAAATAGATTTTTCTTTTACTTTGTTTTGATATGGCTTAAAATTCCCATAAATTAAAGTGGAATTATTCAATTTGTTTCCATTTTCATATTTAAAATTCAATTCTATCCGTTTGTTTTATTGCAGATAAAACAAGTATGTTGCTTTTGAGATTACTAAAATTTACAAAAAAATTCAAAATAATGTATCGTCATTAAAAGAGAGATAGTAAGAACCAAAATCACTTTAAATTAATGTTGTTTTCATGATTGGCAAACGCTAATGAAGAGATTAGTGTATAATCTTAATAAGTTAAAAAGTATGTTTAACCTCATATGCATTAGTTGGATGCAATTCCAGGTGATCCTAGTCCGTGTCCTTCCACTGAAAATGATGCGCAGAGAACAGTACAATCACGAAAATGAGAAATGTTGAAGAAACACTAATAGCATGGTACCAATGACTAAGCACAAGTTACACAGTCGTGGTGTAAATACCAAAACGCGACTTAATAATTTAAGAAATTCATTAAAAGTACAAATCTTTATTTCTATACTTACAGATAAATCAAATGACAAATAAAAGAGAGGAGTTAAGCTTAGCTGAGTGTAGAGCTTTTAAATCATGCAGCTTTCCCCCACATTCACAGGCATACAATATTACATTGTAATTTCAGTGGAAAAAAAATGTTACGCACTGTTTTTGCTTTCTTCTCATTTTACACTTTCTTAGCTTCTATATACTACTGTTGTTTTTACAGCAGGTCGCTAGACAAGTGGAACAAACCAATAATCAAATGAGACCGTAACTTTTTTCTTCAACTGATTTTGTATTTTATTTTCTTCCATACAATAGCTGAAGCTTGGACATGGTAGTCTGAGGTCAAGCTCTCCCTTTCCTTTTGTCATCCAATGCCTGTGTCCCCAAAAACAATGTCCAAAATGTTTAGGTAGACAAACTGATAGTATGGACCACAAAAAGAAAAAAAAGAAAAAACAGAGAGAAACTGATATCAAACCATTTTACAGAATTTATTTAAAATGCTCTCATATGACAAATGAAAAGGGAAACAAAAACAAAGGGAAAAAAAAGAAGACAACTGGACTTGTAACTCATTATTGTTGCTTAAAAAGTAGTATCAGAATACTTCCATTACAGAAAATTGATAAAGGCAGGCAGAGAGAATGCTTCAATCCAGTCATAAAATTGATATTTAAATGATTAGATAAAGGTTGCGCAGTTATACATGAAATAGCACAGGAAGTTATTTTTCTCCTATCATGAGTACCAAATATTACTATTTTTTGCATGATCTTATAGCATCTTACCCTATCTCCAACTCTGAAGAATATAATAATACTAAAAAAAACAACCAAGCCTTATCTCATTAAGTGGAATTAGCTAAATGGATTGGTTGACCCCATTGAAGGGACAACGACACCAACACAGGTTCCAGAAAGCTACGGTGAGAAAAGTATATTAAGAAGTAACCTGACTAAGAGATGTAGAGGAAGATGAAAGAAAACACTTGGGGAAAACATTAGAAAAGACCATGCTCTAAATTATTCAACTCAAATATGATTTTTGAGAATTAGTCAATTGAATAATAGAAGGCTTGGTTGTTGTATTTATTGAAATTCAAAGTTTCTTGTAGTGCCAATATTTTGGGTAAAATATTTATATATGGAATGACTAGTTTCTGCAATTGACCGAAATTTGGATTCACATTTTGGACATCAATTTTGTTAAATCTTTACAACTACAATCTACGATTCTAGGATTACAATTACTTGTCATTGCCACCGATGCCTAAGAAATTGCTAGAAATAGAAAGAATATTGTTGATATGTAAATATAATAATTAGGCCAGTAAAATAGCATAATTACAGCATGATATCAGGATTACTTTTATTAAGGTAATAATATGTAATTAATGTAGATTCCCTTGTACACATATAAATTCAGACCCTTGGGTCATATGCAATACACAGAAAATAAAAACACATTCAAGTATTAGATTCTATATGCACCAAGCTAGGGCATACAAATCATATGCATCAAGCTTGTTACAAATATATTCTACTCAGGGCTCCCTTAAGGATTTTGTAAACAAATCTGCCAACTGATCATCCAGCGCCTAAAATAGCACTTGTCCCTACATTTTCAGACCAAGGATCTCGGTCCTCTCAAATATTTCCTTGGCATTGAAGTTGCCCAATCCAGCCATGGGATTTCTCTCAATCAGCGCAAATACGCCCATGATATTTTTACTGAAACTGGCATGCTTGACTGTTGTCCGACTGATTCCCCTATGGAGCCCAATATCAAGCTCCTTCCGGGTCAGGGGGAGCCTTTGAAAGACCCAGAAAGGTATCGATGTTTGGTTGGTAAACTCAACTATCTCACCATCACTAGACTAGACATCACTTTTGCCGTAAGTGTAGTCAGCCAGTTCTTAAATGCTCCCTGTACCAGCCATTGAGATGCTATTGTTCGCATTCTCAGATACATCAAACTTGCACCAGGCAAAGGGCTACTTTATCAGAATAAGGGAAACTCTACTATTGTTGGCTACTCTGATGCGGATTGGGCTAGATCACCATCAGATTTATGGTCTACTTCGAGATACTGTATCTTTACTCTGGGGGGGGGGAGAACTTAATCTCATGGAAAAGCAAGAAGCAACACATTGTTGCTAGATCCAGTACAGAAGCAGAATATCGTGCTATGGCTGTGACCACGTTTGAACTTACTTGGCTAAAACAATTCCTCCTACAACTTAAAGTAGGAGAGGTCGATAAGATGAAGTTAATTTGTGACAATCAAGCTGCACTACACATAGCCTCTAATCCGGTTTTTCATGAACGAACCAAGCACATAGAAATTGATTGCCATTTTATTAAAGAAAAGATTCTCGTAGGGGAAATCGAGACAAGCTTTGTTGGTTCCAATGATCAGATGACAGATTTGTTTACAAAATCCTTAAAAGGGCCTCAAGTGGAATATATTTGTAACAAGCTTTGTGCATATGATTTGTATGCCCCAGTTTGAGGGAGAGTGTTGATATGTAAATCTAGTAATTAGGCCAGTAAAATAGCGTAATTATAGCATCATATCAGGATTACCTTTATTAAGGTAATAATCTATAATTAATGTATATTCCCTTGTACATGTATAAATTCAGACCCTTCGGTCAAATGCAATACAGAGAAAATAAAAACGCATTCAAGTATAAGATTCTATAAATACCTTGCTCTGGAAGATTCGCATAGTTAATACAAGTGTGTCTCGCATTCTACAGAAAGGGTAATGAACACAGTTAATCATTGTAAAATAGAGTGAAATTCAGATTTATAATTGTTGTCTAAAATTGAAATCAAATTGTATGAGCAAGAAATTCAATGTTGCAATCATTGAAGGATGAAAGTAAATTAAATTTGGAACAAATGATATTCAATGTAAAGGAACTATCAACTTAAATGAGAAGCAAGAAAGAAGGAAAGAGAACCATGAGTTTATTTGCACTACAAAATAACCGTATTTTTCAAACAACATTTCAATAGTAATAACTAACGGTTTAGCTAATGACTTCGTCCACTTGGTGCTAAATGCAATTGAGGCATCAAAAAAGGCATTGTTGGTGCAATGGATATTTTCCGAATATCATATGCTCACAATAAAAATCTTTGTTTGGTACTCAGTAAAAAGTATACAATAATTAGGATGCATTCAACACGAAAGTGAAACACAGCCAATGTTATTACCTGACACTGTATGTGCTTAGAGGATGAGAAGATCCATTCGAGCATGTTAACACAAATTGTGTTGAGAGACCACATGGAACCTTAATCTGTCAAAAATACATAAAAGGAAACTTTTTAAACAAGAAAAACAACTTGCTGAATGTTATTACATGTCAATTCACAAACAGATTTAATGACATATTTATGCATATATTTTTGCGAGTGTTTTACACTCAAGCTACTTTGATCCATCCAATAACCTTATGACCAGAAAGCTTTTGTTTTACGGAAATAAAAAGAATCCTTCTGTCCAATTACAACAGAGAACGATAACTTCTAGTCCCTAAGCAAAGGTGAGGAGGTTAGTGTTCAATTGTGCACCTCTACATAATGAAGAGTTTGAGGGGAAGGAAATGGTTCAAGAGAGAGAATCCTTCAATGGGTAAGATTATAAATATGCACATGTAGATAAAAATATCTTAAAATCTACTCCATTGACTTTTCAATCAATGGTTTCACACTTTATCTTCTACACTTCCAATTTTAGATGAGCCAAATCATGAAAACACTAAATCCCATACTTTGCAATTGGGTCTTAATATTCCACCATACTTTGTAGCCACAACCATGTAGGTTAGCTATGCATTAGCCCTTTGGCTAGTTCCAGTCTAGGCCAACACTACAATGTCAGAGACACCACCATGCTGCTTGTTTGCAATCGAGAGACATGGTTAAAGGTTTTGATACCAATTAATAAGAACTGTTGAGAATAATTGTAAATAAATAGAGAATATCTATTTATTACTATTTAATTTAATGTTATTTGTGATCAATATATGACAATATTTTGTAATTATTACTTAGTCAATATAAATAAAATTCTTTGCTGTGTATCATAGACACAGATTTCATCCAATGTCTCTCAATTTCTTCTCCTTGGACACAGTATCCATAGCCTGGCGAGAGACAAACCTTAATCTGTGTTTTACTTGATGGACCTAATGCATACTGGTGAATTTTTTTTTTTTCTGAAACCATGTCTCATTCTTGGTTTTTGAAGTTTCCTCCTCTCTTTTCTTCCCGCCCCCCTTTTTTTCTATGGTCAGTACAGCTACTGTTCCAGATTTGCCTTCATCATCGGGCCTCCGTCATTACCAGTGACCATATCATTGGCTTCATCTCACTTCAATCGGTCAATCCCCGTTGTCATCAGCGCCACCATGTACACTCACGTGCCACTTCCCTTACACACTTCTCTCGTGCTGATGCTTTTGGCAGCGTGGTGGCATGTTTGATGACTGTTTGCATCAATATTGGTTCGTCATACTTGTCTCTCCCCTCCTCCTTTTGGATTTGTCCTCCTTTCTTCATTCTAGTGCTTCATCCCTCCCAGCCACCCAGTTTGGAGTGTCTGCCATTGTTTGGCACTGTTGCTACGCATTTTTTTAATCACTTCTTTGTCGCCCATGGTGTCTTCTGATCCTTCGAAGGCTGAGTCCAATATTTTCACTAATCACGTCATTGCTCTACTTTCTGCAGAGATGTTGGAGAGTATGAATTATACCTCTTGGGTTTCTAACATTTGTTTTTGGCTTGTAGGACAAGATTGTGAGAACACCTCACTGAAAAAGTAGATACATTAGAGGCAAACCATCTTCAATGGAAGAAGATTGATACTTCACTCTTCATCCATCATTGTGTCCTGTTTTTCATGCTCATGAAACTTGTTTGTGAAGCTATTTGGACACAAGTGGAAGTCTTGTACACCAATATTACTTATCATCTTTATGGAGTTTGCTATGACCTCATGATTATTATTGGTACTCATCATATTAATGTTCTATGGCTAATTATTTAGTTAAGGTGTCTTGTCTCCTATGTGACTTTAATGAGCTACTCCCTCCAGCATTTACATTGGCTTTAGAACTTGAGCAGTGTCAGCAGTTTTTGTTGATACTTGCCTTATATGGTTTTCCTAAGGAATATTTGTTAGGACCATGGAAGAATAACATATGATTGATACTAATAAGAGACCTAAAGTGTGGAAGGTTTATGTTAGGAGGAAGGGAAGGAAAGAGTCAACTGCTAGTTAGTTGTTAATATGGTTAATAGATCCTATAAATAGAGTTAGATTCTGGATTAAAGGGGCTTTTGGTTTTTCTGAAAATACTGTTAGGGGGAATTATTCTCTGTACAGGAGCTGAAAGCTCTAGGGGGTTCTTGTAGTCCTGATTCTTTCTAAAGAGATCAATAAAAATTGACAATATTCTTCAGCCTTTTTCTTGATTTTACTTCTGAGAGCCTAACAGTATTCTCACATTTGTGATAGGATTTTGGGTTCCACCATAGTTTCCTCCATGGATAGTACTTGGTCTACTCTTCTAAAACACACACTGAGATTTATCAGCCTTACTCTCTCAAGAGGATAT
The DNA here is from genome assembly GCA_024086825.1 of Abrus pulchellus subsp. cantoniensis. Lineage (NCBI taxonomy): Eukaryota > Viridiplantae > Streptophyta > Magnoliopsida > Fabales > Fabaceae > Abrus > Abrus pulchellus. The sequence continues at coordinate 24,536,244 of CM044056.1, forward strand.
CCATGCTTGGATCTGTAAATTTAAGAAATTTGACCTTAAATATGATCACTGTCATAAGCTTGGACACATCATTGATACGTGCTGTGTTCTACATGGACACTCTCCTTACACTACTCACGTTGTTCAATATACTTTGCAGGCTTCCTCTGATATTCTCTTGCCAACACCTTCTCCACAGGCACTACCTCCCAGGCCCCAGCTATAATAATTTTTTGAGGTGGTATGAGGAAAGGCAAACTTTTTCATTGTTTTTGTTGCATGCACTGATGATTCCTTTGTTAGCATCTCTCACTCCTCTTCTTGGTCTCTGGATACTTGATTTGGGAGTCACTGATTGTATAACTATTAATTAAGCAATCCCTTTCCTCTATCCTTTCTACTTCTGGATATTACCTTTTGTCATTATGGCTAATGGTTCCAAACACAATCTAAAGACAATGGTATTTTTTGTCCTTTCTCTTCTTTTTTTGTTGACAATGTCCTTTATGTTCTTAGATCTCCTTTTAATTTGTTTTCCATTAGTTGTCTCACTTGGTCTCATTGTTACCTTTACTAAGGATTCTGTTTTCTTGCAGGATTGGAGTTCAGGGTAAATGATTGGAATCAGATGAGTCACATGGTCTCTACAGGGGAACGGATCAAGTCTTTTCATAGGGATCTGAACATGTGAACTTGTTGCTTGCCACAATATCACTTCAAGGTCTAGAGCTTGAGTACTTAGAAGTGAAGACAACATTCTTATTGAGCTAAAGGAGAAGAGTTACAGAGTTAGGCAGAGTGGTTTCCACTCTAGGTATTCCAATCACATTTTTTGCATAATAAACTTTAGCATGATTTGATCAAGTTTCCTATAATTGGTAATTGATCCAGATCACCAGAAGTTTGAATAACATACCGATAAGTCCTTTGAGAATTTTTCAGCAACTACTGCAGCTTCAGTACCATTAATCTTAATTTGATACCCTGATCGTCTTAAGAAAAGAGTTGCTTGTTCCCAATTTTCGGAAGAATCCATCTGTTGTCAGAAAGTAGGAAAATGTGAGAATGCATATAAAGATGTATGAACTCAACATATTCTGTATACTTTAGAAATGATATTGAACTGAATTAGAATTAGAAAAGTGAAGAGTGTTAAATATATGTAAATATGTTATTTAGAGAACCAGTATCCATATAATTATAGTAATTAAGTAATCATATATTTGTCTTTAATTTTGTAGCGATGATTACTATTACCATTATTAATATAAATATATATTCTGTGATGTAGTTGAAACACACGGATTTCTCTCATGCCTTGTTTTCTTTCATCTTAACATGGTATTAAGAGCCTAATAAAGAGGAAATCCTAATCCGTTCTTTCCCTATGGGCCCACTGCTCACAGGTGTAATTATTTTAGAAACCGTGTGTCTCTCCAGTTTCTGTTTTTTTTTCCTGGCTGCACTGTTCACTTGCCGGCAACTTTTCCAACTGTACTGTTCACTTACAGGATACTTTTCTGGCTGCCACTGTTCATTAGCCAGCAACTTTCTGGCAGCACTGTTCACACCGCTGGGAACTTTTCGGCGTGCTTTGTTGACCGGCTTCTCACCACCTTCGTTGCTGTTTACCTTGTTTTACCACTGTTTGATTGTGTTTTTCTCTCTTCTAGGCTGACCCATGGCGATTCCTGCTCCTCTCGAACCTGCACTCTTCAACAATTTCCTTAGTATGAGAGTTTAGGGTTTTCCTTTGAAGCTTGCTTCTACCGAGTCTGCTTCCACTCCTAAGATCCCACCAGCACTCTTCCAATTTCCTTTGTTCGTATAAGGATCGTTAGGCCTTTGATTCCACTGCTTCTATTATGTGCATGGGTAATTCTTTTGTTGGTATTTTTCATCCCCATCTCTTGACTCATGGGTGCTTGAGTCAGGTGCCATTGATCATATTACCCGTAACAAATCCCTCTTTTCCTCTCTCTCTACATCTGGATACTTACCTTCTGTTACTATGGCCAATGAGTCTCAAACACAATCTTAGGTAGTTGGCATTGTCTCTCTTCTTTCATCATTATCTATCGACACTGTCTTTAATGTTCCTGGGTCTTCTTTTGATTTTTTATCTGTAAGTCAACTCACTCGTACACTTAATTGTGTTGTCTTTTTTATTAAAGATTTTGTTTTTCTCTAGAACTAGACGACGGGGCAGATGATTGGCACCACCTATGAGTCACATGGACTTTATCAACTGCAACCCCTCACACATGCTGGTTCGGCAGTGGATTCTCCTCTTCTTTTGCATGCTAGGTTGGGACATCCGAGTCTTCAAAAACTACAATTACTGGTGCCAAGTCTCTCTCAGTTATCTACACTTTCTTGTGAGTTGTGTCAAATAGAAAAACATGTCCTTAGTTCCTTTCTGAGCCGTGAAAATAAGCAAGCCACATCTCATTTTAGTTTGGTTCATTCTAATGTTTGGGGTCCTAATCATACTATTTCTACTTTAACTTTTAGATATTTTGTTACTTTTATTGATGATTATTCTCGTTGCACATGATTATTTTTAATGAAAGATCATTCTAAATTATTTTCTATTTTTTAAAGTTTTTTCTTAATAAAATTAAAGTTTAATTTGGTCTTCCAATTCACACTTTGCGTAGTGATAATGCTAAGGACTAAGGAGTACTTGTCACATTTTTTTCAAAATTTCATAGCATCTAATGACATACTTCATCAAACTTCTTGTGCTCATACTCCTCAACAAAATAAGGTTGAAAGAAAAAACAGACACCTTGTTGAAATTAATCACACTCTACTCTTACATAGTTGTCCTACTTCATTTTTAGAGAGATGCCATCTTGATAGCTTGTTACCTTATCAATTGGTTGCCTTCTTTTGTTCTCCATAACTAAGTACCACACTCTATCTTGTTTTCTAAATAGCCTTTGCATTCTATATCTCCCCATGTGTTTGGGTCCACATGCTTTGTCCAAGTAATGACAAACTCTCTCCTCATGCCCACAAATATTTTTTCTTGGTTATAGTCGTTCTCAAAAGGATTATAAGTGTTACTCTTTGTTAAGAAACTTGAGCCTAACTCACTCTCAAAAGCTAGCTCATAGGAAGAGAGGACTGCCCTAGCTTTTATAAGAAGTATTCTGATTCTATTCCTACTCCTAACCAATGTGGGACATTTTAACACACCCGCCTCACGCCCAGGACTGGACATCTGGTGCGTGAAACTTGTAGAACTGGACATCTGCATGGGTAGACCCAACATAACTGGACATCTGTGGGCAGCCCAACTTTTAAATTGAATAGGCTCTGATAACATGTTAAGAAACTTGGACCTAACTCCCAAAAGCTAGCTCATAGGAGAAGGACTACCCTAGCCCTTATAAGAAGTATTCTGCCTCTATTCCTAACCAATGTGGGACATCTTAACACTCTCCAACTCTTAAACGTTATTTTGTACCTGCTGATGTTACTTTTTTCGAGTCTATTCCCTTCTTTAGTTCTTCTGCAATGTTTGAGTCAGGACTAGAATCTATCATACCTTCACCACCAGTTCTGGTTGTTTTTCACCCACCAGAGGTCATACCTCCTTTAGATGACCCTCCTCTACATTCATTACAAGTGTACCATCGTTGGCCACCAACTCCACCTTTGCCTACTGTTGACATACCATGTGACCCTTTGCCAGCTCCAACACATGTGCTCTTTCGGCCCTCTTACCTGACGTTAATCTCCCTATTGCACTTCAAAAAAGTATACATTCCATTCGTAACCCCTCTTCTCATTATGCTGCTTTATCATATCATCGTCTATCTTCTTCCCAATATATGTGTCTTCTTTGTCTTCTGTTTTATTCCTAAGAATACAGCAGAAGCTCTCTCACATCCCGCTTATTGTCAAGCAATGCTTGACGAAATGTGTGTACTTCACAGTAGTATGGCATTATAGATTTTTGGATAGCAAGTATTCATCAAAACTCTAATTTGATACAAGAAATGTAAAAACATACTAAATAAAATAAATAAAGAGAGAAAATATATTTTGAAAGATATAATAAGAATATAAATGTGAGTATAAAATATGAATCATTATTCAACATTTTTATTTAGCTTAAAAATATGTTTAGTCTAAATTAATCCATCTAAAAATTACATTAATCGTAATATTTAAACCCGATGAAATCAATGACATTATTTAGATAAATCTAGATATAAATTTTACTTATTTAATTAATTTTGGTTAAGCACATTTGTACCTAAATCTGTCCGAATCCGACCGCTGATCAGTAGTTTAGACACGACAGGAGTTTAACATGACCGAAGTTAAAGAAGCAGCTTAGGCAATGCAAGACACATCCACCAGACTTTTTGCCAACTTTGGTTTCATACAATCGATTGTGTGTTTAAATTAATATCAAATCTTCTAAAAAATAAATTTATTTTAATATTATAAGATATAAATTTTTTATATTAATTTTATGAACTTTTCAAACGTTTGACCGACTACCACTAGGATTTGTCATCTTTGATCTCTCACCACTAGCCCAGTATCCGTGCTTTTCCGCATCACCATCTTGGATCAAAGTTTAATTTCAAATAACCTTCCTTTGTAGGCTTCCTTCAAACATGTTGTTTTTTGTTCTAAATAAGTTTAAAACTTTAATCTAATATCATTTGTACGAGGATAAGGGTCATGATAAGATTGTTGGATATTCTAATGCAGGTTATGCAAGCTCTCATGATAGAAAGTCCATTTCTGGCTATTGTGTTTTGATTGGAGGTAATCTAATTTCCTAAAAAAGCAAGAAGCAAAATGTGATTTCTCTCTCTAACGCGAGGCAGAATATCGAGCCATGGCTTCAACCACATGTGAACTTATCTGGCTGAAAAAACTAAAAGAATTGAGATTTGGAGTAGATACACAAATGACACTCATTTGTGATAACCAGACAGTCTTACACATTGTCTCGAATCCAGTCTTTCACAAACGAATGAAGGATATTGAGATTAATTGTCACTTCCTTCGTAAAAAGATCTTATCCAAAGTTATTGCTACAAATTTTGTCAATTCAAATGATCAACTTACAGATGTATTTACAAAGTCTTTAAGGGGTTCTCGGATTAAGTACATACATGATAAGTTCGATGAATATGATTTATATGCTCCAGCTTGAGAGGGAATGTTAAATATATGTATAAATATATTATTTAGGAAAATAGTATTGATGTAATTATAGTAACTAGGTGACTGTATATTTGTCTTTAATTTTGTAACTATGATTACTATTACCATTATTAATATAAATATACATCCTGAGGTATAGTTGAAATACATGGAATTCCTCTCATGCCTTCTTGTTTTCTCTCATCTTAACAAAGAGAAAAAGGTTAAAATTTTGCTAACAATTTAATTTAAACACACTATTGGTATAAAAGAAGTTTTAATAGATTAATAAACATGAGATGTCAAACTTATTAAATAATATGGCAAAACATCATTGGATGACAGTGTACAACTTTTTTAATTGATTTTATATTCAAATTAAACTTTGAAACTCTGTTTTATTCACTATTATGTGGTGCATCTAGTCTTGGTTGGAGAGTAATGCTTGAGTTTTCAAGGTTTTTCAATTTCTTTGCAAATGTTGTGGCAGTAGGAAATAATAAGAGCTTTGGATTCTATTTTGTGGTCAGGTCATGAATTTTTCAAGGCATTTGCTGTTCCTGATTCACAACGAGATTGGGCTACTACTGTGCACTATTATTCACAAGTTTTGTTTAGCTGCCTCTTGGTAATTTTCTTTTAATAGCTTTCAGGTAGGATATCTTACCCTCCCATCTTTGTATCTCTTCTTTCTCAATGAATTTTTATTTTTATTTTTTAACAAAATACAAAAGAATTTAAAAAGTGAAATGCTATGTAATCTGAATTATAGCAAAATCAAACAATTTAAGTCATTAAATTGAAAATAAGGACTAAAAATAATTTGTAATCTCTAACATGGTCCATAGCAACAATTTTATTGGCTCAAAATACTGAATTAATAAGATGGTTGCAGTCATATTGTTCAAAACATCATTTGACATTAAAGCATTCTAGGTTAAGAAGGTGAAAACTGATTAAAATATTAACTGATCTGTGTTATTTTAAGTGACTTTTTATAAGAAATAAATCAAACATAAACACTAAAAATATAGATTCACATCACAAAACTCAAACAAAAGCAATCTCATTAAATCAAACATAAAAGTTGTAACAGAAAAGAGATCTAAAAAGGAATAGTTACCACGAGAAGTGTTAGTTGTTTTAACATCATATAGTCCTGCTACCAGCATCTCCACCCTAATGAATAGTTATTTATGTCTTTTATTTAACAAGAAATTATAGTTTTCCAATTGGATGATTGTCATAAAAAACTAAAGCAACTATTCGCATATTAATTCTAAGACCTCATTAAAATTATAGTTTCAGCTAAATTTCAAGGGAATTTTTCTTTGTGCTAAGTGTACAATTAAGATTTTGCAAGTAATATTCTATCAATTCAATATGTAAGATTTTGCATTGTGTCACAAATAACTTCAGCAGGTTCATGAGATATATTTTATTGGTCCAATAACTCTTTTTGTTGATGTACATCATGACCATATAGATTATGAATAAATATGGTGGATAAGATCTGATGATAAAAGGATTTTCCAAATAAAACCAGACCTACCAGAAGTAGAACACTGAACATTGCTTCTCCTTTAGACAGATTTGTGTCAATCTCATGTTGCATTTCTGAGTCTACAAAGTCAGCCAACAGAAGACCATGATTAGAAATACTAAAATAATATAATGGACAAATATTCTATCAGACATACGTGAACACAAACCAGATTCATTAATGGTTGATGGTGGCTGGCTCATGGCCCATGAGCCACCAGAAGGCACAGTAAGTAAAAAATTCTCCATATAAATACGGCAGATAGCATAATCAAATGAGAGAGCTGTTTTTATGTGGTAGTAAGGGGAACGAATTTTGATAATTAGATCTTACCATGAATAATCAAATTAAAACATAAAAAGTCATGCGGTTATAATCAACTTTTAGTGTTTGCTCATTAAATACATCCCATACATACACACACAAAATAGTAGTCAGATATCATAAACAGAAAAAATAATTTCATCAATCAGAAATATATACTAGTTAGTAAAATTCACAAAAATTAATTGCCTAGTGTAAGTCTTTCTTTGTCTACAGATATTTACAATCACTTGGTTGCATTAATTCAAGAAGAAAAAGGAAAATTTTAAAATTTTAAAGAATAGTTTTTATCTCTGTTTTCTAGCAAAGTTTTGCATTTGACTTTTATAGATGTTTGGCCTATGCAATTTATAGGGTTACTCTTGCAGGCATCCACACTGATTGAGTTAATTTGTTGTATTCAATTTTATGTTCCGATTCTTCTTGGGTTTTTGTGCTCTTGAATAATGTTAATAACGTCTCTCCACCATCAAAATTTCAATTCCTACTTTTATATAGCTTTGTTTTTCTGTAAAAAACTAACAAAGAAAAGGAAATTGAACACACTAAAGGTTAGGTCTTCCAACATATACTATCAAATTTTCAGAAGACGACCATTTATTTTGTATACGTTGAAAATAGTCAACGCCCCAGATTAAACCATGCCCTGCCTACCGTGTGCACAAGTCTCTTTTATTTAAGTTTTCATATGTATTAGAAAGAGAAAAATTATTACATAAAGTGCATATTAACAGTTTTAGTTGTAAGCAAAAACCGTATACCTGAGTGAACTATTTTGTATATTTTATTTTTTCAACACATTTTTTGGGAACAATAAGTTAATTTCCACCATAAAATTATACGATTAAAGTGTCCAATCAGAGTTGAGTTTTCCAGATTAGGCAGCAAATAAACTTACCGCATTTTATTTTGTTCTGATCATTAGCAAAAAGCCTCACCAGTTCTCCCTGACAAAGAACAAATTTGACGAAAATTCAGGAATAATATTCCTATGAACAAGAGATATATCTGTCATTTTCTATAATATATAGTTCAGTAAGAATGCGAGTGAGTTCAAATATATAGAAACTTGAATGATAAATAATTAAATTTCAAGAGTAGACTAGTAGATTTATGCTAAAGGCAAGGAAGGAAGAAGTCAAGGTCCCCTCTGTAAAAGTAAACAATTTAGACCTTCAGAAAAATTTCATTTTACTCCTTTTATTTTCTTATTCAATTCAGGTCATTGACATTTGCAGAAATTTCTAAAACCTGCATTGTATTGGAATTGTCTTCATAATACTGAGATTTTATTTTATGGCATCAAATATGCTGTTAGAAAGCAACAAAGATTTTGTAAAGCAGTAACATTAATTGCATCAGACAAACTTTTAAGGATAAACATGCACAACTATTTACAAAGTGTTATGAATTGACCAAATTATCCCCATGGCCCAACATTAGTAAAGTATAGCATTCATATATATGGCCATACGGTGTAAAACTGTAAATACATCAAATAATGTACACATATATGATAAAATGTGCATTTATAATTAATTTATTCCAAACCTGACGGCCTTTATCATCCATTGGAATACACTCTACTGCTATCAATTTATCAACATCATCAGCTGTAACAACATACTCTGGATTTGTGGCTCCTGAACCAAGAAAAGTAAATATTATGTTGAACTTTCATCAGACCCCTCCAGTCAGCAAACAAGCATAAGATTACAAAGAAAAAAGAAATCAGAAGTACAATTCCAATCCACCTTCAATGTACTGCCTAGTGCCATCCTCAAGATGCCGAACCCACTGATGCGAAGCCAAGAGTTATTGTGATATCAGTAATAAAAGAGGTGGCAAAATTACCGATGATATGCTAAGTTAAATATTAATGGGAAGCATATTCACCTGAAACATACAAAGAGAAGTTCCACGTACTGGATATCCACATCCAAGAAGCTTTTCTCCAGGAACACAATCACCACAAACTTGAAAATTCTCAATTCCAGGGCCATCTAGAAAAAATGTAACGTCAATACAAAAGGATATGCTATCTAATCTATTACAGTAGAAAACATAGATTACCTTCAGAAACAGAGGAAGCAGTCTCATCTTGCTCAGTTGGAGTTTGATACAAGTTGCCATTATTTCTTTCTCTGGTTTTGTCCTGCACTCCAATTTTATCAATTGAGCCATGTGGGAAAGCAGATACCACCCTGCACAAATTGTTTCATGGATAATTAGATGCATCCAAGCAAAATATGCCTTCCTTATGAATACATTTACATTTTTAATGAACATTTTAGAAATTCTTATAGATATCTATGAGGAGCATATCAAGTGAGAGGAGTACTTATTGTGAGAATAAGAACAAATCCAAACCATTGGATCATACATGTATGGTCAAGATTCAAACATAAACCATGTAATTTCTATAAACAGTTGTTGAATTTGAGCTGTAAGCCTAACTCAACCCCAAAAGATAGCTCGTGAGGTGAAGATTGCTTTAACATTTATAAATTCTTATTTAACTATATCTATAGTCGATGAGAGACTTCAACACATTCCCCATATTCAAGATTGGACATTTAGAGCATGAAAATTATAAGACCTTTTTTTTAATATAACACTGGATAAACAACGAGATTAGGTAGGTAGCAATGTAGCACTAGGAAAGTCGCGGGACCAAATAAGTTGCACAGGAAAAGCCATGGAGCCAGGTTAATTGCATTAGAAAAATTTGTGGGGCTAATTTTTTTTAAGTCAAGGGTGGCACAAAATCAAATCTACAATAGACTTTGATACTAAGGTTGTTAAACTCGAGTTTAAGTAAACTTGTGGAGTGTCTATAAACTTGACTCGTAAACTTATAATTTACAAGTTAAACTCATGCAAAAAAATATTTAAAAAATCAAAATATTGAAGCAAGACATAATAACAAAGTTTAAAACACACAAATAGGACCAAATCTTAAGTAAAGATAAGGAGGTCTGTTCACAAGACTATATTTGTACAAATTTGCCATAGTTTGGAGGTCAAACGTGATTGTTTTTGTTTACAAAAATTTGTTGCTGCAGGAAGCTCTGTTGTCGTTCTTACTAGTGGAAGCTTGGAGGTTCTGCTCACAGTTGGTTGCTGGCGCTGCTGCTCGCAATTTGCACACTGTAGTCGGTGCTCAAGGGGATGCAATCTGTTTGTTCATTTCAGATGGAGAGTTGAACGTTAGGGAGACAATGGAGGTTCTGTTCATAAGCTCTGTGTTCACACAACCAGTTGATGCATGGAGATTCTGAACGTCGCTGGCGCTGCTGCTCAAGGTTCTGCTCACAGTTCAATCTGTGGGTTGGACACGAAGGAGTTTCGATCTGCATTCGAAAAGGGTAATCCTAACAAGAGGGTTCAAACACTGTCGTTCAACAAAACTTGGGAGGCATAAACTCAGTGGTAGACTTGTCATTTCAACCGAGTTCGTTTGAGTCTGGCCAAAAAAGATTTTCCTGTCCATCCAACTCATTTTTGCTTTTTGAGATTGCAAACTCAGAGATTTTATAAGTTAACACACAATTTTAACAATTTTGTTTGATACCATTTTAAACTTGGGCTTCAAGCATATCTCCATCTCAAAAGCTAGTTTATAAGGTGAAGATTATTTTTAGCCTTTATAAGCTCTTATTTAGCCATATCTGCAGTCGATGTGGAACATTCATATGAGATTGAATGGTAAAGTTGGTTACTCTAACCTTTTGTGTGTGAATGAGTTTGAGAGTTGAAAGTGCAGATGTGATAAATTGTTAGTATAAGAGTAGAAGCGAATATTTCCCATCATATTAGGTTAAACCACCAGCAGAAATTTCTTGAACATTTTTTCATTTTTTTTCAAACGGGGCAAGGAATTTACCACACCATGAGAGGGCCATGTGTGTTTGCAAATAGCATAATTGTAGCTCAAGAAGCCATGCGACACATTGTTCCCAACTAATGATAGATAAGGTATATTCACATTGTGTGAAGTGGTTAAACAATACCAACCTATCTGCTTTGGAAATCTCCTGATAGTTGACCCTTTTGAATCCCCAGTTTACATCACCATTGAGAGCTGGGTGCATATATCCTGCCATATTGCTCATTGATTGAGGATTTTGATCATTCCCGATAAGATTTTGCTGGGGAAAGTTATGCTGAAACTGAAATATAAATTCAAATTGTAATTAATGAAAGACCATCTACTATGATAAACCCAAAAAAATGAAGACATCCCATGCAAGAAGATCACATGTAAATGGTACCATGAATTCATTTTGAACTTGACTTCTCAAATTTCCTGAACCTGGACTTTCAACAACATGATTACCATTATCGGTGCGGCTTTCAAGTACTGACGTTAACTCTCCAATTCTATCCTGTCCCAAAAAGGTGAAACTAATCACTGATCTTTAGAAATAGTCAATCAACCATTGGTTGCAAGAATAAACAGCCAAAAGGAGACTTCAACTCGAAGAATAAGCCAACAAGAGCTATAATAATAGATTAATAATGCAAATAAACTTAAGAAAATTGAAAAATCATTACTCCACCCATATAATGGCAACAAATATAAAAATGCAGAATTTAATAGAAGACTAAATGAGAACACAGTAACAACAACCTAAACAACATGCAGGTATTTATTTAAAGGAAACTCCCGATATGAAGCAAGGAACATGTAAAAAATGTGAGCAATATTTTAAATGTAACATCAGTATGTTGACTACAAACATGTGATATTATAATTTTTTCAGTTAGATGTTTAAACCCACAGGTTTCACACAGATTTGGCAAAGATAGCAATACAAATTATAATGCTTAAGGGCATAAATGACTCCTAAATGTGCATCAGAAGTGTAAAAACTTACATGTGAACTCCGTATCCTCCATTGTAATTGATCATGTAAATGCTGGACAAGGACCAATACAAAATTTTAGAATATCTACAAAAATATTTATAGGAAGAGAATGATGCATAATATATGAGGATAATTATGTTTTCTTATTTTTCAGTGATTGTGTGTAGTTAGGAACCTTATCTTTTGCTTAGGAAATTTATCTTACCTTTATGAAACTGTTTGTTCTCTAATTTAGGTAGCTTTTGGCCCAACATTTTTATGTTTCATTACACCTTAAAAGTTGGGTCAAACACAACTATAGAGAAGTGAGTAAATCACCACTTTAGTCCATAACTTTGTAATATCATTTCACTTTCGTTCCTAACTTAATAACTTCATTTTAGTTCTCAACTTATTCAAATATATTCCAAGTTAGTTCTTAAACCAACGAAATTATTTATCTAGCAAGTTAAATTTCAACTTGATACATTAAGTGCATGTGACACCCGGAAAAGGTATTGTGTAACTCTTACTGTGTAATTATTAAAATTTACATTCAAATTCATCCTCTCTCACACAAAAACCTAAAGTTGTCTTCTCTCCCCCATTTCCTCTAAATCTGCATTAATGTACCTCTAATACTAGTCCAATTGGCAGTTAACATGTTAAGTTGACATTTAACATGCGAACACTTGTTAAGTGTTATTAATGTTTAATAATGACAGACTAACATGACAAATTTTTCAGCAACTCAGGAACTAAAATGAAATATTCATTACATTAGGGGCGAGACTATAAAGGAATTACAAAGTTAAATACTAAAGTCATGATTTACTCAGAGAAAGAAGATCTAAAAACTAGAAGTTATTTTTCTGAAAAATATTAACATCAACCTTGAGGGCTGATTTTAAGCATCCAAAAATAGTAAAATTTATCAAGAAAACAAGGATTCATTACATAGGCAATATTAAAGAAAAACTGATTTATTAGATTCCTGTCCTTGGGTGCTGTATTTTGCATTAGGGGGTGTCTATTATATAACAAAATTTCAAAATGTAATGGTTCACACACACTCACACACACACACACATATATATATATATATAAGTTTGTGAAAAGAAATATTACGAGACATAATTTTACAGTGTAAGCACTTTGTCAAAATCTCCAAACAAGGTAAAATTATATCTTCCAAAACAAGGCATGTTCATCTTTTCAAACTAATATTGTAAGTTTTATATTTTTTTTCTATGATAAGGAGACTTAAAAGAAAATTAGGAGACATTAATTTTTAATATTTTACATTATATTTTATGCTAACTTTCCTAAAATTTTAAAAAATAAAATAGTTTAATAATACTAGTGTGTTACTGTGTATCCATCTATATTGGAATATCAGCTTAAGTGCCCGAGCCATATGGAGGTGTCCAAAAAATAAAATTTTTTTTGGTCACCTGTTAAAGAGTGTTCAACATGTGTCAAACAATTGTTTGGGGAAGTGTTATGATGAAAATGTGCCCAACACTGCAACACTGCAACACTTCAAATACGAGAAGTATTTATGCTTCATAGGCCATTGTTAAACTAGAAGATTAATTTATTTTCTGAAACATATATGGATTGCAAACTTCATAATTGATAAGTAAGTTACCTGATTTAGCTTGTATTATCATATTTTGTTATTATAGTGTCCTTTATTATAAAGTTGGAAAGCTAGATTTTATTATATTTTTGTATTATATATTATTTAGATACTAGGATTCAATTTTTGTAAAAATTATTTAAGCATTTAGTAAACTTTGATATCAAGTTTAACAACTCCAACACCTTTGTTATCTCCATCAACAGTATGTATCAGATCACAGATTAAAACCTTTTAGAAGAGGGAAGTTGCTGTCAATGCCCGAAAATGATTACAGAGGTGGCTGCGCAAGGTTCAAGGTATCTCAATACTCGATAGTTGAGCTAAAATTGTCATTTTATTCATTATCAAACACCGTCTGAGAGGGTATCAACTAACACGATGCAGTATGCAGTATCTTTCCGGCTTATAACAGGAGAGGTGTTTGGTGCAACATCCACAAATCTCATGGGAGATGAATGTAATATCATCACACAAACATGAAGCAAGGCTCGCATCAAATCTTCTTGTTGGTCAATTTTCTATTCATCATCAACAAACAAATACTGGAATCCACTAATTACAAGCAGATATTTCGGTACCATATTCAATTCTGAAGCAAACGGCTCTGCAGGCCAAATACATATGAACAATCTATAGATCAATGTTTTGGCCTTTCAGCATCATTCAACCTTTCTTAATCCATGTCCTTGAATTCCTTGTCAACTCAAACCAAAATTGACATTCAAGGGCCACTTCACAATTATGTAGGTGTAACTAATAGCATGAGTATAGCACATGGCAAAAATTAGTGCATATCATATCATGTTTAACCTATCATATCCAGAACCATATATTTCATACCTTTACAGAGTTGGATATTGAAGAGGCATTCATAACACGAGGCCAAAGACCATATTCAGCCAGCAACCCCAGCATAGATGACATGAAGATATATCTCTCATCATCTACATTCTAGATTAAGGATGTACATCAGTAATAGCAACCAGAAATACATGAATAAAGTAAAGGGTGATTCCAACCAAAAATTCCCATAGAGTATTGATAGTTTGCAGAATAAGGATATAACTAGTGCTTGATTTGGTAGATTTAAGGAGATATTTATAATCTCTATTAATGTATGCCTTTAATTAAATTGATGAATTTCTTTATCATTTAGATCTTTAATAGCAGATTAGAGTCAATTAAATGAAGGCTCAATGGAAGATTTGAAGAAAGTTTAGCTCTAGAACAAGTTTGTGTTGTTTCGGACCTTGTTATAACAAGTTTGTGTTGTTAGAATTAGTAATACCTATAGTGAGAGGTTCAAGTATGGTGAAAAGATGTCCCATGTTAATGTATATTAGTGAGTATTAGGCCCATAAGCCCATAGTGTACATGCAAATATATATATATATATATGAGTCTTTGGAATCTTCTTTTCAAATTGTTGAGAGAAAAAATATTGAATCCATGTTTATTAGGGTACAGCGGAGGTATTCCAATTTATAGATAATGAGTACATAATTACAAAATATTCAGTTACTATATTTACAAGATTCTAATAGATTTTAACACTCCCTTCAAGATGGAGTATATAGGTCATATGCACCAAGCTTGTTACATATGTAGTTAATCCGAAGACCCCTTAGTGACTCAGTAAATATGTCTACTAGTTGGTCATGGAAATTGACAAAACTAGTAGATATTTCCCCGGACATGACTTTTTTTCTGACAAAGTGACAATCAATTTCAATGTTCTTTGTCCTCTCATGGAATACTGGATTTAAGGCAATATGCATAGTAGCTTGATTATCACATATAAGTGATATATGTGTAACCTCTCCGAACTTTAGCTCTTGAAGCAACAGTTTGAGCCATATAAGCTCCTGACTCGCTATAGCCGTAGCTTGATACTCCACTTCTGCACTGGACCAGGCTACAATATTTTGCTTCTTACTTTTCCAAAAGACAGGGTTATACAAAATATACAAAATCCAGAGGTGGACCTTCTATCTACGGGAGATCCTGTCCAATTTGCATCATAATACCCCACAACTCGAGTGTGTCCTTTGTCTTCATACAAAAGACCTTTTCCTGGAGCTCATTTGATGTATCTAACAATGTGAGTCATTGCATCCTAATATTCCTTACATGGAGAGTTGAAAAATTGACTTACTACACTTATTGCAAATGAGATATCTGGACGGGTAGCAGTGAGGTAGTTAGCTTCTCTACTAATCGTCTGTACCTTTTAGGATCTAGAAGAGGCTCCCCTTGATTTGCAGGAGCTTGACATTGGGATCCATGGGAGTGTCGACTGGCTTAGAAGTTAACATTCCTGTTTCTTCCAAAATATCCATTGCATACTTCTTTTGGAAAATTATGATCCTAATTTTAGACTGTGCTACTTCTATTCCCAAAAAATATTTGAGTTTACCAAGATCTTTTGTCTGAAAATGTTTGAAGAGATGTTTCACCTGTGCGATGTCATGATGGTCACTACCTGTGATGACAATGTCATCAACATAAACAATCAGGTAGATGCAACTGGTAGGTGAGTGACGATAGAAGATAGAATGGTCAGCCTCACTCCAAGCCATGCCAAACTGTTGAATCACAATATTGAATCTGCTGAACCATGCTTTGAGTGACTGCTTGAAGCTATATAAAGATTTTCGCAGTCGACATACAAGACCAGAGGACTCCCCCTGAGCAACAAAGCAAGGAGGTTGCTCCATGTAGACTTCCTCGAGCAAATCACCATGTAAGAAAGCATTCTTGATATCCAACTGATAGAAAAGCCAATGATATATGGCAGCAATGGACACGAATAGTCGCACAAAGGGTAATTTGGCCACGGGAGAGAAAGTGTCGTCATAATCCAATCCAAAGATTTGAGTATAGCCTTTGGTGACGAGATGGGGCCTTAACCAGGTCAACCTTGCCATCTGGACCAACCTTGACTGTATACACCCACCAACAACCAACAACTGACTTCTCTGGTGGTAGAGGAACGAGGTCCTAAGTCCCACCGTTCTGTAATGCACACATCTCGTCTAGCATAGCTTGTTGCCATTCTGGATGGGCAAATACATCTCCTACACTCTTAGGAATAGAAACAGAGGACAAGGAAGAAAGGCAAGAATAATAGGAAGGAAAAAGACGATGATAACTTAAAAAAATATAATGAGGAGAAGGATTACCAATAGAACGCATACCTTTTGGAGTATGACGCTGGGAATGTCAGGTTCAAAGGGCGGGACCAGAAGATGAGGCAAAAGAGGTGGCTCCAAAGGTAAGTCCATGGTGTTGTTAGTGCTCGATGCCTCTAATACAGGACGAGTATGACGCTGATATACCTGCAAAGGTAGAGGAGATGGGTGTGGAGGGGATGAAGACTCCTCTAAAGGACAGAAAAAGATTGAACTAGGGGCAGTCGTGGACGGAGAAGACTCGAATATAGATGTTCTAAGCTCAAAGAATGGAATGGACGCAAAAAAAGTAACATCAGCAGAGATGATATACCTGCGAAGAGTAGGGAAATAACACTTGTATCCTTTTTGAGATTGTGGGTACCCGAGGAGAACACACTTATGAGACCGATGAGTGAGCCTGTCAATGCCAAGACTAAGAGTATGAGCAAAACATGTAGAACCAAAGACCCGAGGTGGTAAAGGATAAAGAGAGTGGTTGAGGTATAAAACTTGATGAGGGATTTTACCTTATAAAACAGATGAAGGCATGCGGTTAATGAGATAACATGCAGTAAGTACTGCATCACCTCAAAACTGATGAGGAACATGAGAGTGGAGAAGAAGAGTTCAGGTGGTCTCAAGTAAATGCCTATTTTTGAGTTCTGCAATTCCATTCTATTGGGAGGTATGAGGACAAGATGTTTGATGTATCACACCGTGTCATGCCATAAAGGTCTAAAACTGAGTAGACAGACATTCCCGTGCATTATCACTTTTTAAAGTGCAAATAGGAATACCAAATTGATTTTTTATTTCATAAAAAAAATACTAAAAATTTGAAAAAAAATTTGAACGTTCTTTCATTAAATATAACCAAGTACAATGGAAAAAATTGTCTATAAAAGTAACAAAATATCTAGACCTAATGTAGAGGAAATATGACTTGGACCCCAAACATCTGAATGAACTAAAACAAAAGGGAACGAAGCCCAACTCATAATGCGACTAGAAAAATAATTACGAACATGTTTGCCTAATTGACATGACTTACGAGACAAAGACTCTAACTTAAAAAGACTAGGGTATAACTGTTTCAACTTATCAAGACTTGGATGTCCTAATTGAGCATGAATCAAAAGTGGAGATATTGCTGCCGAACCAACAAGAAAGGGCTTGTTAAGCTGATAGAGGCCATGAGACTTGCATCTGGAGCCAATCGTCCTCCACGTACTCTGATCCTGCAAGGAAACAGAATTTTTGGTAAAAGAGATGACACAATCAAGAGACCAGGTAAGTTGACTAATGGACAATAAATTAAAGAGAGCCCCGGGAACATAAAAGATATTGTTAATAGAAAGAGAAGGAAGAGGATAAACAACACCAACATCTTGGGACTGAGTTTGAGAACCATTTGCCATGATAACAAAAAGTAAATAACCAGAAGTAGAAAGAGAAGGAAAAAAAGGGATTTATTACCAGTGATATGATCGATGGCCCTAGAGTCAAGTACCCAAGGGCCTGAAGAGTGAGAGACACTAACAAAGGAATTATCAGTGTGTGCAACAGCAGTAGTGGAACTGGAGGCCTGACGATCTTCATACCTGATAAGCATAGGCCACCTTTAATGAAAGTTTATCAGAGGAAGCGTAAGAATAGGATAGATGTAGAGGATTTGAATTGTCAATCATAACTGTATTAGTTATAACCATATTTTGTTTCATGCTCTATAAATAGTTAGTTAGAAAAGGGGGAAGGGATCTTTTGAAGAAATCGGAGATTGGAGGGAGAGGCTGGAACTCTCGAAATTCCAGTAGGAAGGTGTTGTACAGTTTCCTATTTTCTTCTCTTGTTCAGAGAAGATCCAATAAAGAAATATATTGTTTGTTCAGTACCTATCAATACCATTTCAAGAAATCATCATAGGAAGGTGATGGATTTAAATCCAAAGCCAATGGCGGAGCAGAAGTAGACGAAGGAGACACAGAACTTTGGGCCACCTGGGCAGTGCGAGTAGGTCCACCACGTAGAGTCCAGTACTTATCAATTGTGTGTTCTGGTCGGTGGCAATGATCACACCAAGGATGTCCTTTGCCACCCTTTCGCTGTGGAGGTCAGTTGGCATTGCAAAAAACCGAAGCAGAAGAGTCAACAGGAGTAGGGAGCAAAGGCTCAGAGGAGGTTTTGGGGAGAACACAAAGGAGGATCGTCCAGGTACTGTCCATTGTAGCTTCTGTGAGGCTCCCTAAGATCTGATCACGAACAGGAGAATATTCTGGGGGCAGACTGAACATGAAAAACTTCTTGCGATTGTCAAATTCCGCATCTGGAGTGTGGTAACGGGAGGAAGTAATTCATTGAACTCACAGAGAAAGCTATATACCGAGCCGAGCTAAAGTAGGTCGACATAAAATCCTTAATTTGATGGGCACTGAGGATAGTCATGAGGTCTTCACAAATTTGGTAGAGTCGCTGAGAATTGTTTATAAAGAGTTGTTGGGCTTCTGTTCAAACAACTTTGCAAGTTTTGTGAGTGCGAAAGACATCACGAAGAGATGGGGGAATGGTGGCTCAGATGATACAGCACAACTGAGCGTCAACCTTTTTCCACAGAGGACGGTCAGCTTCCAGGACATCGTCTGCTGTTTGGGTGAGATGGGTCTCATAATCCTGTCCAAGAAGCCAAAGTTCAATGTGAGAAGCCCAAAAGGAGTAGTGCTTACCATCCAACTGCTCATAAGCGAGAGGTGCAGTGACATGATTGGTAAAAATATAAGTGTTAGCTTTTGGAGTGCTAGAGGCCATTGGTCAGTGAGAAGAGAGAGAATAAATGCCCAAACAACAGCAGAAAAGGGAAAAACAAGGTTGAATAGATGTCCAAACAACCAACCGAGACCGGATACAAGTAGAGGAGAGAGGGGCGAGCAAGCCCCAGTCAACAGCATCAAGAAAGGACGCCGGACGCGCCGTCATGCGCGAAGAGAGAGGGCGACGTGTGAGAAAATGCGACAGAAAAGAGGCGGCACGTGGGGGCGCGTGAGGACTCCAATGAAGGCGCGGTCAGTGGGATTTGGCCGATCTGACAAAGGTGACCACAACGGCAGGGTTGCCTTAGTGATCGGAGGTCAGATGACGGTGGCGGCAGCGGAACAGTGGCGGACGGTGGTGGTGGCTCCAAAACAGGAGGGTGAAATTTCGGAAACCGCAATTGAGACACAGCTTCCGAAAAAAAATGGCACGGGTAAACGGATTAGGGTTGCCTCTCCTTAGGCTCTAGATACCATGTGAAAGAAAAAATATTGATCCGTGTATTAGGGCACAACAGAGTTATTCCAATTTATAGAGAATAGTACATAATTACAAAATATACAGTTACTATATTTACAAGATTCTAACACAAATTATGATAATATAGTTCAACTTTCACCTTCTAACATCTAAATTATCAAAAGAAGACCCATCAAACATCTATTTGAGCTTAGGTACCGAAACTAAAGACCCAATGCCTAAAGCACACAACAATGGGTCACCTTAATTATAATGATAAGACAAATGGCATAGTGAAGGCATCATTTTGGAGGATAACATTTGGAGTTGTTGATAAAAACCATTAGAGGAAAGCTAGATCAAAGGGAGAAAGCCATCAACGAGCCATCTTGGAGATGCAAGAGAGCAAGTTTCTCCACTGATATTAAAGCTTCAAAAATAAAGAAGATTCAACACATGAAAAAAAAAAATTATCTTTAAATCCCTTTACTCTATAATTACACTTGACCTTTTTGCATCCATTGATTCCATGGCCATGTTAAGCTAGATCTTCCATCTAGGCTAAGGGTGATTTTGAAGCCCAAGACATGGTTTATTTTTGACAAATATAACAGTCTGAGTTTTAATAAAGCTTGCACAAATATATTAGTCTTGAGTTTTAATAAAGCTTGCTAGTGTTCTTCCTTTAAATTTTCTTATGATTCTCATGATATCTTTAATTGCTTAGGGTTCACGCAAGCAAGATCTTCAAGGATTTCTAAAAATAATTGAGAGGTGTATGATCCATGTAATTGTCTCATTTTCCAAACACCTAGTAGAACTTTGTGATTAATGATTAGGAGTCCTTATGATTGTTGAGATCCTACATCGACCATAGATATGGCCAAAGTAGAGTTTATAAAGGCTTGGTAATCCTCACTTTACAAGCTAGCTTTTGGGGTTAAGTGAGGTCAAATCCCAAATTCAAGAGCAATAATTATGATGAATATAATTTAAGATTTGATCACATGCAAAAAAGAGACTGTTTCTTATATCAACCAATATTTTTCTCATCTTCATGCATTTGTTGGGTTGCATCACATGTGCAAAGCAAGATGGCTTGATGGATAGGAATCGGGCAGTGAAGGGCTTTGCTGCTTAAAGACATACTAAGAAATGACTGGTATAGCCTGTAGGCCCTTTAAGTTATCTATGTGATTGCCAGAAGGAGAATGTAATTTTAATAAAATAAATTCATTAACATAAAGGAAAAAGATTAAAGAGAAATTGGAGGATAAGAGATCCTCCTTTGCAAAAGAAAATTCAAACAAAATAGCTTAAGATAAATATCACTGAAGCAAAGCTACCCAACCCCTTAACATGTAGGAAACCCCTCTAAAAGACACACAGTTTTACACCATGCAGAAGTTAAATGCCTTATCCCATCCCAAAGAAGTTTCACCTTCAGATAACTCTTCTTAAAGATACAAGAATTATGCAGTAAGCATGGACACTGATGTCCAAGGTAGTATCATGGTGTTCGACACGTTTCCGACACCTCACCGACATGCACTGAACACATGTCTTGGTATCTGTGTCCATGTCAAGCCGATGCTTCATAGTTATGCACCGACCATATGGAACAAGAATAGCATACTGACACAACTTTCTCTTCTTTACTGCTGCAAAATCAGCAAAACTGATCATTGAACTTAAGACACATCCAACTCTCTCCAAAGATGCCAAACAACAAATTTCATAAAGAAATAGCCCCAGAACAGTGGGGTAAAATGATTGTGTAATTAGTCTCTCGTCATTGTATCTTGTCTCCACAATAATATAATTAGCATTTTTTATTTTTTTTCTTGGCATCATGGAAGGTTGTTGCATTGTAACTTGGGAGGTCACAAATTCAAATTCTAGAAACAGTCTCTCCATTTGTAGAGGAAAGCCTACATACATCTATCCTCCCCAAACCCCACTAGGTAGGAGTCTCATGCATTGGGTTGCCCTATTTTATTATTTTTTTTCTCGCTTTACTCCCTTTTCTATACCCACCTGTTAATCTTGGCTTTATAATTTGTTTAGTTTAACATCGATTTTCTCCCGGAACGAACTTTACCCACTACACTGCATTATACTACAATTTCTGGTAAGATTTAAACTTAGATTAGAAACTACATTATGAAATATTCAAGTTTTTGGCTTGTTGTGACAAGGATGGATAGTACCGAGTACCCATCAATGTGGCTGTCAGTGCCATCTGTGGACACTGGTGACCAATCATTGCTCTAGGAGTGGGATTCTGGCGGTTATATGTTAGTGTAATCCTGCCTCTTAGTAGGATGACCATAATACTATATGCCCAAAGAGGTTCCACACCACTGGCCAAGAGAGTATTTGCAGAAAAAAGGATGTTTTTCAGTTGAGAAAATATTTTGGAAACTTTGGGGAAATACACATAGTGGATAAGAAGATTTATCTGAAAATTCATTGGGCCTTATGAGTTCATCTTTATTAATCCTAAGCTGATAAATGAAAAGATGTTTTTATTCTTGACACTCCCACTCTACATAATTAAACTTGAACACAAGGTTGATGGGCTTGTTCTTTCGTACATCCTTCAGGCCCCCTTTGGCTTTCATTTATGTGGGTACACACATAATCATTTCTAAGTCAATACCAAAGGGTGTAAGCTTTTGGGGATACTTAGAAGCTAAAATAATTAAATTTACTTTCAACCCAACTTCAGTTCGGGCCTTTTAATAAACATTTGCAATTTATGCTAGTAGAAACAAAATCAACAAATAAATTGTAAACTTTAAAGTCAAGCAACCATTATTTTGGGTTGTTTCTAAAATGAAACTTGCAATAATTCAACCAACACAAGAAAATCATTATTCCATTTAAAAAATCTAAGTCTAGAGAGTAGAGACACCTACTAACTACTAGGTGATTATAAAATTCCATCAAATCAACCCAATCAAAAAATTGTCATAAAAGTAGCTAAACAAGAATAACAAAAACGGGTAAATAAAATGCATATGTCCTCCTGAAACTAGACTTACTTTCAAATCATGAGCAAGTTTTAAATTTTCTTCAAGATATCCTTTCCTTCGAGCTAAATCATTAGATGCGGATGAGATGGCTTCATTTTGCTTGTCATCAACGGCCTAACCAACATATATGACAAGTGAAGTTTAAAAATGAAGCTGTCTACAATGCAAATATAACTATAACAAAGACATCAACTAACCATTCTTAGCTCAGAGAATTGCCTCTCCAGTTTGCATTTCTCATTCACCAGCTGTAGTTCCTGCCACCATTAAATTTAGTTAATTCCCTTCAATGCCAAAGATGTAGATGTAACTTCCACACCAGTGTATATTTCATACCTTCATACAGGCAATAGCAATCTGTTCACGAAGGGAGAGGATCTCCTCTTCTTGAACCCTTGCTTGTGAATAAAGTTCCTGTAAATAAACTTAATATCTGATGGAATTGTATGAAATATCTTGTATATTTTAAAAACAAATAAATGTATCATGATCTCTTCTGGAAATTTTTTTCGTGTGCTCGAATGTCCAAAAAATTAGAATACTGTTATAACTTATTACCGTGGCGTCTAGGTCCTTGATGTGATCGAGTGCATCATTGCTTTTGAAATTTCTTCGAGCCAGTTTAGTTTCAAAATTGTGCCTATGATGCAAACATCAAGAAATTTATCACATCATGACTTGAACAGAACAGATTGTAAGTTTTAATATAAATCAAGACTAAACACATAAAAAATAAGCAACATATAAGGGACTATAATCACTTTCCTTAAAGAGGATCCTGTATCCTCCAAATTATTTGTAAATATATTCTCTTGATCTTAATGAATGTCTACTTTTATCATTAAAAAATGACATTGAATATGCCAGAACAATACGTTCGATGAATTCAGGTAGGTTGTAATCATACTCAGTAAACTGAAGGTATTATTCTTACTGATTCACTGTAGATTGGAATGTAAATGCATCTGACCTATAAAATGCAAAGCTAGAGTATAAGAAAGAACATTAAGGTAACAATTGCAGAATATAATGCTAATCTTAAAAGGGAACTATGAAAAGGAGATGGAAATTTTACCAATATCATATCGTAATAATCAAGGAGTTAACAGTAGGAACTATATCAGCATCCAAAACAACACTCAACAGAAAAAAAAAAAAAAGATTTCATGTCCTATGTTATATAATATGTATTACCTGCCAAGAATCTCAGAGCCTTTACTTGGAATTCCATTATTTTGAAGCCCATGCGAAGAACTTTTAACAGAAGACATAGAACGGTCTGCACAAGGATCTCTTCAAAATAACCTGTAATTGAATCATAGTTGATTCTTTCCATTATTACCAATAAATTCCTGCATTTTGTCTCATTTGATCCCCTTATTCAGGTCCAAATCAAGGTTTCTGTATGATCTGATTCTTACCCGGAAATGCTTCAACAGGAAACCGATACCAAGGAGTTAACAACTCATTCAACGCCCAAAGGATAATTTATTAATTCACAATAAATTACTTCACAAACTAAACCTCTCTCAGAAACTGCCACCAAAAAAAAAAAAAAAAACAATTATTTTCCCAAAATAAGTTAATCTAAACACAAACTAAGTAACGGAACACATATACACACAACAATATCTTATTCTACCAGCAAACAATAAACCGGTATGCACAACTAAATAGCAACTTGCAAGACAAAGACCATTCAATAGCAAAAGTAGCATACATTCAAACAGCAACAATTACATTCACACCAGATAAGCATGACCACTAGAACCTGTATAACCATCCAATTAACACCACAAACCAAACTCTCAAATCCTCAAAATTAATCCATTTCACCAATCGATACATTCATGAGAACCCTGCTAATGCTTTTTTTTCCACACACAATAATCGTAACAGAATGCAAAAAACACAAAAGTTAAAAAAAAAAAAATCCAACTTGGAACACCAGAGCATCCAAATTAACATATCAACGTGAGCAATGACAATTGTAAAAAAAAAGGGGAAATAAAGACCGTGATCAGATGCAGGAGCTCACCGACTGCAAGTACAACGTTGGTAAGCACCGAAAAAAGGAGGTTGTAAGAGAAATGTGGAGAGAGAGAGAGGAAGCGAGAAATTATACGATGGTGGCAGAGAGAGAGGAAACGTGGGTTTGTGTGGGGCGAGTCAAAGGAGATAGAGAAATTGTAAAAATGAGACTTTTTCAAATTTCAAAGAGAAAATAAATAAATAATGGTTATTGAAAAGAGGACATGAAAAGGAATAGTTCGGTTGGAGAAGAACAAAATAGAAAGAGTGAAGAGTGTGAAATTGGTTTTGCCAATCTGTGCCTCTTTTAACGGGGAAACTTGCAAGTGTTTTACACGTTTGGGGCGGCTTATTTTTTCCCTTGTTTTTTAAAAAAAAAACGGATATACAATGTCGAGAGAGTAAACACCAATTTTAATTATTTTAATTTTAAAATTTTGACTTAATAACATTTTGATGCTATTTTAAATTTTTGACTTAGTTTCATTTTGCTAATAATATTTTTTTTTGGTAATAAGACTTAGTTACATTTTTATTTCAATAGTTTTGTTAAATGCAATTTTGGTTCTCAATTGTTTTAGCTAATTATATAAATTTAGTCCTCAATCAATCTTTATTTACTTAAAATTCTCAATTCTTTATTTTTTTATCCAATATTTTAGATAATTTGTAATAAAATTAGAAAATAAAGTAATTCTAAAAGTTCAAAAGCACTAAAATGAGGAAATAATGATAAACTTGAAAATTTTTTATAAGATATGAGATTAGGGTTTCAAGAGGAAAAGCTTTAAGAGTTATTTTAATTTTGGGTAGAAAATTATGTTTTAATTGGTTATTTTTTAATAGATAAAAATTTAATTTATAAAAACTTTGAGTAGAAAATTAGCATTTAAAATATTTAGGTAGAAAAAAAATCAACAACGACTAAATATGCACAATTTTATAAATAAAGGAACTTAATTAACTCAGGAAATTTAGAAACCAAAATTGCACATAACTTAAACTAGAGGGACAAAAAATTGTAATTAAGCCCAAAAGTTTAATTAAAATGCATGGTTGTAAAGAACTTTTATACTAGCAATTAATTATCAAATGTCATATTATTAAATTTTTTTTATTATAATCACTTAAAAAGCCATGAATTAAATATTATCTAATTGATTGATAATTATTAAAAAAGGACAATGATTACTAATCAACCGAATATAAATTTTTAATTTTCATATATGGGTAACATATCTTACTTTAGTAGATTAATTGTATGTTACATTTAATTATTGAGCAGTTTTTATTACCGTGAACATGTAATATTAACAATTTTCGTAAATTTCTTTGAAAAATGCTTAAGAGTGTGTTTGAGAGAAAGGTTTTAGAGAATAAGGGAAGGAGAGATATTTTTTAAATTTTAAAATAAAAAATTATATATTATTTTATGATGATAAATGTATGATTAATATATTACGTTTATGATAATATATTAATTTATATATTTTATTTTAAAAAATATTAATTTTAAATGCATTTATTAAAATAAAAAATGTTCTCCCCTCTCCTTATCAAATCAAATGACCCCTAAAAGACATGATTTATTATCATAGAGAAGGAAGTTGGCTTAGGTTTATTTGTGCAGAGGACATACTTGACTTTAATTAACTCTAAAAATTAAGTTGGTTTAAGATTAATAGGTCAAAATAGGTAAAGATTATGAAAATTCAGTGATTGAGTTTGATATTTATATTAAAAAATTGTACTTGTGAAAATGATTTGATTTAATTAAGGTTATATTTGATAAAATTGTCTCAAAGTTTATATTTTGTAGCTTATGGTTGATAAGCTTGTTGAAAAATTTGCAGCTTATAATTAGTTGATTTGAACAATTTGATAAAACTTGCTATGAAACCAGCTGAAATATCTTAACGGATTAAAAGAGAAAAGTTAGAGTAATTTTGTGTTAACATAAATTATTTAGAAATTAAAGTGTAAAGATGAAAAAAAAATTTCATAGTTAGCTTTCAATAAGTTATAAACTACTTAAAATAACAGTTTTTTATAAACTAACTTTCAAAAATTATAATTTTTATTTATTTATTTATTTATCAAGCAGCTCGCAAGTCCTTGAAATTTTTATTTTTTTGTTTCTTTGCTTTATATTGTTAAATGAGATTCTCGATTCAATCACACTCACAATTGGATACTTGATATCGATTGGCATTTGGCAATATTAATATATTTCAAGCTAAGGGGCTTGAGGCAAGGTTGCTCAACTGCATTGCCTACAAATGAGAGTTGAGAAAAGGTTGGGGAAACATGATGGCATAAGCACGAGTAATGGCTGCTCAATTGTTTACAAACAACATCATAGTATTGTGCATAATTGCTCTCACACTAACAAACGATGACCCAATTGCTAATGAATAATGACATGAATTTTGGGGGGATGTCTGTGCACAGTAACAATTATTGAATGATAACATACCATCCAGTGTGATACTCAAGACTAGATTGCACTTAATGGCAGTAAGTAGGATCTGAATTTCGGGTTAAAGGAGAAGAATGGCTGGGTTTGGAAATGATGTGATACTTAAGATTAAAACCTCAGGAGTAACATGAAAAGTGGAAGCAAAAGATAAAACTGAACGTGCTGTTGACCAAAAGAAAAATGCCCTATTAACGAAGCTTTAAGGATTTTTTTTTCGACGGAGATCTCAATGGAGATCCAAACAAGCAATAAAATACGCAAAATTATTTTGTTATTGACCTAAAACCATAGCAGAATGGTGTCATGCGTTTAAAAAACTGAACGTGCTGTTGACCGGAAGCAAAAAAAAAAAAAAAAACACAAGTGTGTGTAGTATTAAAAAGGGCAAATCTCATTATATATATATATATAAAAAAAAAAAGGCAAAACAAGTTCGCTTTTCTAGAATGTGATTCTCAAAGTTAAACAACTGACCTTTAAAGACTTGTAGACCTCAATTCATGAACCCTAAAGTGCATTTTCTTCCTTTTTAAAAAAGGAAAAATGGGTCAGACCCGCAAAACAAAAAGGAAACAATAAATTCTACCCTTATTTCAATTCATCTGTCCATATAAAAAATTAAGACAACATCAATTATTATTCTTCCACTAATATCCGTATGATCATATAAAATATATATATTGTTTAAACAGTCTAAGAGTTAAAAAGAAACCGATTAATAAAGAGCCTAATTTCTTCTCACTCAAGACAGATAAATAGGAATGGAGGTAATACATACGTGAACCAAAGAATACCCAACTCCATAGCATGACTATGCTTAGCAGGGCCACTCTATAATCACTGAATAATTAAAAAGAAAACCTGGTGTTATATAGCTCCCGCTATTCGGGGGAGAGAGAAAGAGGGGAGGGGTTCCAGGACCACAAAAATGGGTTTACAGTAGGTAGGCAGCCTTGCATTTTGCAAAGGGTTGATTCCACAACTTCAACCTGTAATCTTTGGGTCATAAACGTCCTTGTCCAGCCATACTTTCTCTAATATCACTACCAATTCTTAAATAATTTGACCAATGCTTTTGTAGTAAGAATTGACCACTATTCTACAGAATTGTTGTTAAAAACCTAGCAATTTCAACACATTTATGTCGTTTACCAAAAATTTGAAATAGATTTCTTTTTGTACCAAAAACTAGATGATAAATAGTTTTTTCATTTTTTTTGAGGGACAAAGGAGGACTGGAACATTTTAAATACAGCTTGGTCAAACACATAAAGAAATCAACTCTCAGATTTCCTAATTTTCTTTCCTGCACAGGACGTGAACTTCGAAGTGGTAAAAACAACATATTGGCTTTGAAATATGTGGCTACCTCTTGCAAAACTCTTGGTAAAAACAACATATTGGCTTTGAAATATGTGGCTACCTCTTGCAAAACTCTCTCATTTTCCTGATTGTGACACAGCCATGAAGCTCAACTTAAGAAAGCCATGAAAATCCCCTGCGATCCAGTAAAAGGAAAAAGTCAAGTGTGTATTCTTACATTGACCATATTAAACTTCAAAATATCTACATTAAAATTTGGCAAAAGCAGAAGTTGTAGTTAAAAGATCACTTCTAAAATCAAACGTTGTAGAATGGTCAAATAGAGCAAAACTCTCAAATTACACTTGTATGAAAATTTTGCAGTCCTCCTCATAGGATAAAATTGACGCCTATATAGTTGAACAGCGATGAAGATAGCAATTACAAAATCTAGCATAAGGATATTATTACTTTAAGCTGATTTAATTAGCTCATCCTATTGACAAATGAGATGAAGCTGATGAACTATTTGACAAAAATAGAAAATTGAGCATATCTTAAAATGATGATTTCAAATACTAATTCAGATGAAAATTATAAAGCAAATGCATTTGATAAACAGAGGAAAATGACAAGCAAACACTCAAGATATGAAGGGACAATTGCAAATGTAATATTAAAAAATTAAAAGTTTATATAAATCCAATTACATTAATCGAATGCTGAAGATTTATAGAAATTGGACAAGAAAATTCAATAAATCATATCATTAAGACAGCTCTTAGAGCCATATTTGACAAATGTATCTAAATATGGACACATGATACAGATCAGTGTAGTTAGTATCGATTCACAATACGATACTAACAATTCAAATCAATTTTGTAGCCCAAGGATCCGAATTGTAGGGCAGAATCGATTTAACGTTTGAATCATTGCCATAATCGCTTGAAACTTACGTATCGGGCTGAATTGTGAATCTGGATCGCAGCACACAATTCCTTTGCAAACCGGGTAGCGCTCAAATCGGAGCAGTGCAGTGTGGCTGTCGGCCGCCAAATCGCGGGGCATTTGGCACCGTGGCAGGTGCGGGTGTTTGCAGCCAAAACAGGGAGATGTTCACGATCTGGTGATTTTGGGGAAAGAAAGAAACCCTATTCTATTTTTTAAGGGTAAAAGTCATTTACCCTTTATAAAACGTGTTAATTTCGTCTTCCCTACCCTCTCTTCTCTCCGTGAAAAGTCTGACCTTGCCTAGCAGTTTCTCCCATTCTCATAGGCACACCCATTCCATTTTACCAGAGAAATCAGCTAGTCCGGAGGCTCACCTGCTCCATTTTGCTGGAGAAATCATCTTTTCTGGCATCTCCTTTGTTTTTCTGTTCACTAGAAAAATCAGATTTTCCGGCATTTGTTCATTGCTTCCCTTTTCAAGATTTGTGGTATTCAAGATTTTTGGTGATCCCCTCTGCCATTGCAACAGTTCCTATTTTTTATTTGTTTTCTCCTCTTTTTGTTAGGTACATATTATTTGACTTCAAAATGTTAATATATGAGATGTTTTGATGTTTCTTTATGTTACAATACTCAATGTTGTTAAATGGCGGCCATGGTAGCGCCATGGTGGAATTCAGTGGCGGTTTTTAACCCCGTTACAGCGTTACCGTTTTTCAATGACGGCACCATGGCGCCCATTACGCCCATGGCGGTAACGGCGGCCATGGCGGAAAATGTAGAAAAATGGCGTTTTTGTGGGAAAAATTGAGTTGGGCCACTGATTGGACCTGCCCCAAAAAGAAAATCTGTAAGCCCAAACCCTTTATCACATATTTTCTTCCTTTCTACATGGCTGCTGTACCGCTGTGGAGCGGCAGTCTGACATGTGATGCTTGCTGTAAAGTATTTCTTCGTAGAGGTTAAGCCCTAATTGTTGTGTCGTGGTGTGGGTGTGCACGTTTGAAGTGTAATGGAGAAAGAGAGCAAAATTCCAATCTTGCCCTTGCTTTATGTATTTTAGGGTTTTTTAAGGGCAAAATAGACTTTTTTCACTTAAAATTTTTTACATTCTCTTCTCAAGCGGTAAATTTTCTGAAGGGTAAAATATTTAGGGTTCTCTCTGCACTATTTTTCTTCCTTCTTCTCTAAAGCTAACTTCTCCATCTCCTTCATCATTTTTGCCAGCGAAGACATCCTTTCCAGCTGTTTTCCGGCAACTGTGAGTGGAAGGCCCTGTTTTCCGACGTCCATTGTCCATTTTGCTTCTTTGAGCTCTGTCCCTCTTTCTTAGATTTTCCCTCTCCTATTTTTTTTTTCAGTTCTGTTTTTCCCTCTCCCATTCTGTTTTACTCCACCATTTTTTTTCATTTTTTCTTATTATTTTGTTTTCTTGATTCTATTTTTCTGTTTTCACTTCCAAGTTTCCTTCTTCATATTTATTTTAATTCTCTACTTTTCTGTTGTTATAACTTCAGCTTTTTTTCACTATTGTACAACCATTTTATTCTTTTTTTCTCAAAACCTTCCTTCTTTTATATGTACTTAGTTTTCTAGTTTTATATCACATTTTGCAATATATATATATATATATATATATATATATATATATATATATATATATGACCGCCATAATCCGCCATAATTTTATGGCAATTTTTTTGCTTTCCGCCATGACCCGCCATCCGCCATTGATAACATTGACAATACTCTTATATTTATATTTTTTATGTTTTAAATTATTGATCTTGAATTGTAAGATTCAAGATACGATTTGATTCACGATTCAAAAAATAGGTCTTACGATTCACAACTTGAACCCCAATTTAACTATCTTGAGACAGATTACTCAAACTACTTTTGGGAGAGCACTTAATGGATATTAAGAAATTATGCCAGTTCCAGGTTTAAAGATGGTTCTTTCACTCAAGTCCCTTTTCCTATCTAATGTCCTTCCTACCAATTTTGATATCAGCAATTCAGCATTTCTTAACCAGAGACTCAAATCAAAGCAAAGATTTTTCTTAAGAATGTCAACATGGTTCTGAAATACTGAATTGAACTGCAAAAGACCCTGTTTTCCTAAGGGTGAATCAAAATGCAATGTGAATTGTAAGATTCATAATCAAGGAAGTGCACAGTTGCACAAGCCTGTTTCTGGTTGCCATCTTCACAAAAATCTACCTATGTGATTCCAGCCATAGCGACACCTGGGGTTATTGCCCCATGATGGCTGTTCAGCACCCAATCCCTCCAATATCTGTTTACCTGGAATTGCAACAAAAATTGAGATTCGATGCAATTCTGCCAACCCGACCTAGATTCCACAACAAAACAAAAACTTCAACCAATCTGCCTTGACTGGATGAGGACTTGCTTCAAATCACATAAATCTAATTGCAGTTCATGTGATTCCAGTTCCAACTAATTACTACCACATTTGTCACATTAAACTAGCCATTTCCACTAAGAGAAAAGAACAGAGGTTTGTATTTGAAAGGGGAAATATGCAGCTCTTTTGAAAAATGTAATTATTGAAGTAAATATCTTCCATCAGCAAAAGGATGTTACAGCAATTTCGAAATTTTGTTCAAGAAAGTATCTCCAATGCCAATTTCAAAAGTAAATCAAGTTACTATTCTAAACCAGTAATTCATACTTTTCCTAGCATTAATATTTGCCACTCTTTTGAGTTTAACTAGCAGAAAAACACAACTATTTCTATTTAATCTCCTTCAATAAAATTTAGTCTTGACACGTGTTAGCAGCTAAACTTATTGGTCAAGAGCCTCTTGGATGATGGGCGTGATATAATGAGGCAAGCAGGGTGCAATCAATGGCACCAAATTTTCCCCATTGCGCCCTCTCCCTTCCACTGAGGTGAGCAATACTTTTCACCAAATAATACATGGAAATATACCCATTGATCTAACTAGGTCATATGTCCATACACTGTTCTAAAATTCTAATAATTTTTGGGAAACTAATGTGTGCATGGAGATTAATTATTGGAAAATAGTAAAAAGGGAAACCAAGTAAGGTGAGGAAATTGTCATTTGATTAAGAAATTAAAAACAAGAATGTTAAAAAAATTTGGCACCAGAGTCTCCTTTTTTTGTCTATCATTTACACCTACCAATTCCACTTATTATCAAACATAAAGTTGCACAAAACAAGAATGCTGGAAAACTACAACATCCCAAGCCTGAAATTGTAATCAAATGAATACGACTCATACAAGAAACTTAGATAAATAGAGTACCTGAGAATTGAGATGTTACTTCACATTGGCCAATGCAGAATTCAGCGTCTTTTAGTAAGGGATTTATTATGCAACTCTAGCAAGCCTTGAAGAGATTCCAAAGACCACGTTTCTTCATTTTGGGCATATACCTTTTGATGTTGAGAGTCTATTATTATGCTGACATTACCAAACCCATATATTTGATGACCATTGTGCATTCTACCAGGCTTTAGCTTGAATAGTAAACCATGTTGCTGAGCATGGGCTTCAATGACTTCTTTCAAGCTCAACTCATGCACACCATCAGCGTTGACTGCACCACCCACGCTTGCAGCAGCTTGCTGTTGAGCATAGGCAGCTGCTTTCTGCTGAGCCTCGAATTGCCTTTGTTCAAGTACCCTAAGATAGCTGATATTCTCCTTTAAACCAGGTTGGACCACCTCCATACCTTCAACAGCCTGGTTCATCATATCAAGACCACGATTAAGCTGGTATCGAATACTTTCATTTGCCAAAAGTTCTTTTGGAATAAGGTCTTTCCATCCCAAATACCATTTTGTAACTTCTTCAAAGTTAGGATTTGAGCACAACCAATGATACAAAACCTGAAGCCATTTGGCAAAGAAGACTTTCTCCATCATATCAACCATCAGATGAATAGGAATGACAGAAGCCCAGTTCATTACCCAGTAAAATTGATCAAGATTCTGACTTGCCGGGTTCACTTGGAACTCTTGCAAGACAAGCTGCAACTTTGGTACAATAAAACGAAGCATAAGTTGTTCCCAACTTGCAGAATCAAATACAGTCTTCCAAGGAGACAATATAGCATAAGCAGAACCATCACTTGGGTGCCAGGCACCAAGAACAGTACTCAACTTGAAACGAATCACCTGATAAATACCCTCCAACTTGTGTCCCAGCAGAGGCAGCCATGGATGCACCCAAGTGTGAATAGGAATGGTCTCACGATGTGGTTCCCAAGTATCTACAGCACTTAACAGTTTTGGCATGACTATATTGTCTAATACGGTAGCAAGGACTGAAGGAGGAAGTAACTTTTCCCATGATTCCAGAAACCGCAACATTGGCTCAGGATCCCGTGCTTGCCAGGTATTGATACCAGATATTCTGACAGCTGGCAATACAACCTCCGAAACCAATTGAGAATAAGGTGATGATATATCCCATATATCGACAGAATCTTCTCCTTCAAGCAACACCTTCCACTGTGATACCAACTCCAACCCATGAGATGGATTTCGAAGAGGATCCCATCCTTGGAACACTCTGATAAACAAAGGCAGAGCATATGAGCAAGCAATGCACGATAAATTACACAACTTGTAGTTATCAGCATATCTTGTGTGCAAGTCCCTAAAGCATTGAGCAAGTGAATCCAATGTCAATGATCCTAAAGTGTTATCTTCTCCGACTCGCTCCAACACCCTCATTATTTCCTCCAAATAATCCAGCTGCTTCTTTTGAAACGCTGCCTCAGTTTCTAACTTCTCTTTTTCCTTTTTCAAGCTAAGCGCCGTCTCCCTCTCTCTTCTCAAATCTCTATCAATCTCTTGGATGTCAGCCTCAGCCAACCGAACAATTAACGCTACATTATGCTGAAGTTCCGGCATTGGGACATCATTTTCTTTTGCTTTCTCCTCTGCATTCAAATCAGACAAATTTGTCAACACCCGAACCTGCGGCCCCCTCATATCATAAACCTTCTGAACAACCTCCAGCTCTTGTTCTTGCTTGCTCGCCAACAACTCTTCTGCAGTTACATACTCTTCCTCCTCTTTCTTCTTCTTCAGCCTCGCCTGCTTCGACCACAACCTTTCCTTCGTTCTACTGACTGTAGTTTGTGTGACTCCCGGCACGCTCTTCTTCTCTTGCTGCAAAGCGGGCAGCGGCACAGCCTCCTTAGAGTCATTAAACCCAATACCAGAATTCTTTGCTCTCAATTTTGCTTCAATGGGAGCCACAATACCTTGCTCATTCTTCCCAAGCCCACCCCCTTTATAACCCATCTTCTCCAACAGCTTCATCCCAATCCCCTTCGTATGCTTCTCAAACTTCCCAACATCACCAAATCCATCTTGACCTAAATTCTGTCGCTGCCCCCTCTTCTTCTCCAACCTCTCTCTCTCCCTCCTCATTGCCCCCTCCTTAAGCTTCTTCCCAAATGCTGTAGGCAAAAAATTTTCATCGCCACCATCGTCATTCTCCTCAGAATCATCATTTCTATCAGAACCATTAGCAACCTTACCAGAATTAAACCCTAAACCAGAGCCTGAAGTACTAGCAGACCCCGCACCAAGCCCTAACCCTAAACCTAACCCTAACCCTGGCCTATCATCACTACCATAGCCATCCTTCTCATCATGCCCTTTGGCCTTATTATCAACAATTTCTTGATTGGGTATAAAAGTGCCCGTAGACACAAAATTCACAGGTTTAGTAAGGTCCTGCTTCTTCGAAAAATCGCGGTCCTTTCTCCGTTTTCTGCTAGAATAATCATCGTCTTCGTCGTCATCGGAATCCGCAAAAACACCGTACAAAACATCGTCCTTGGTCTGAGTGCGCTTTTCTTTGCGTTTCCGGTAGTAGAACTCACCACCGATCCATTGCCCACCTTCGTAATCATTCTCCATTCCGAATCGTTCCATTTCTTGATCCTCGTCCATGTTTAGAGCAAATAAACGCTAAACCTGTAATCAAGACCAAGCAGACAAAAAAAAAGGGAAAAGTCATGACAAAACAAAATGAAAAACTACACAGAGAATCAGTACACAATTTGCTTTACCCTTTCACTTCTTCTTCTTCTACCCTTGGGACGAGTCGAGTCTCACAAAATAAAGGCACGAAAGCGAAGCAGGGAAGAAAGGGCTTAGCACGGAAGGGTAACAGGGTTGAGGCAAAACGGTGTCGCTTTTGCACTGTATTTGATGATTGATAAGCCTTGAATAAAAGTTTTTGGTCAAGTAAAAGTTACAAAACATTGAAATTAGTCATCAAATTTTTCTTTATCAGGATTTAATTTTAATAAATTAAGTAAAAAAAATATTTACCATTAATTTTTGTCTAATAGAAGCATGGGTATGTTTGTACCTTTGTAACTAGGGTAATGGTCTTTGGTGCATTTGGTCGGAGTATTTTTGTTGTTTATTTATTGCATATTAAAAATCAATGTAAATAAAATACAAATAGATTTTTATCTATACACGTATCATAATTATGTATATTGTATTAAATATTATATTTTTATACTTAAAATAAAATAAATAATAAATACTAAAATTAAAATATTACTTTTAAGTAAAGAATAATTTTAGTTAAAATATATTACTTTTTTTTTAGATTTTAGATTTAATTTTAATTAAAATATTCACTTTAAATTTCATTTCATGTTATAAAGATGCGTTTTAGTATCTTATTATTTCAACCCATAATATTATGTTGCTTATTTATTAACGAAATTTTATCTCCAATTCTTTTTATTCACAGTAATTTTATATATAATATTTTATAAATTTTTAGGTATACTAAATTTCATTAAATAACTTTTTATTTGCTTATAATTGTTTTCTTAATATCTTATTCAAGAAAAGCTATGAAAAAGTATTTTATTGTAATCAAATATATAAATTACTAAAGAGTTTTATATGATCCATTTATTTTAATTTTGATTCGTATGTGAAAGATATTAAACATCCATAAACTTATGTAATTAATTATTCCATCCACGTTTAATTTATTTAAATAGCTTTGTACTTTTTTTAAGTAATAACTTTTTATATTTTTGGTGATTGATTATGGTTCTCCACATTCATTGTATAAATATTTTATATCCAATAATAAAATAAATATTTTTTTATAACATGATAAATTGTAGCAAATAACATACATAAACTACCTGCCAACTTAACAAATAAATAAAATATAATAAATGTATTGATTCTCCTCCTTTTTATATAAAATATTAAAGAAAATATCCTTATTATTTTGAAATTCATTACTTTATAGCAATTTTGTAAACATGAATAAGTGACCAAAAATGATAGCTAAGATCTAACACTTGAATCTTTCTGCATAATATACAGGTCCAAGTAGGGTTGTATAATGGGTCGGGTTCGAGTGTAGTTGATCCAATAACAGTCCAAACTGACTTCTATATTGTTGAGCCTGTAATCATCTACCTAGAATTTCAGGTTGAATGAGGTTGCAAGAATAGAGGTAGTACTCTCTAGAGCTGAATAGAGGTAGTACTTGCCTTTGGATTGCTCCTCGAGTGGGTTAAGCTTAATGTGGATGTTGGCTTTGTGTCTTTGGAAAAGGCTTCTATCACAGGAATTTTTCGTGATCCTCATGGCAGTTTTATGAGAGTTTTTGCTGATAAGATTGTTGCTCCGTCGCCCATGGCCGCTGAACTTCTTGCTATCCTCATAGGCATAAACATGGCAAGGGATATTGGTTATAGGAACTTGATCATTGAATCTGATTGTAGGCACTGTGTGGATTTAATTTTGTCAAATATTCTGGATTTGATGTCAGAATCGGAACTGCTGCTGGATGACATCAAAGCCAAAATTAAATTAAACTGGAAAGTGGTTATTGGTCATGTCGACCGCTCCTGCAACTCTTGTGATGGTACTTTAGCTTGTTGTGCCTTAGAATTTCATAGTGACATCCGAATCTTTCATATTGTTCCGCATTGTATTCTATTGCTGTTTGCAACGAATTTTCCTCATTTTAATGTGAGTTAGTTTTCTTTGGGGCCTTGCTCCCTTTCATTCACAAAAAAAAAAAAAGAAAGAATGAGGCTGTAGTTTAAGCAAGTTGCAAGTTGAGCGGGTCAAAGAATCGAGTTGGACCAATTTATACTCAAAATGATTTTTTTTTAACAAAAACAATAAAAAATCTTATTTGTCTATTTTTTTAAGTCCAATTTCAATTTTTTTTTTCTTTATTTGCATATTTTTCCCCTAACAAAATAGGGTTAAAACATGGGTGGAGGCACTTGCTACAATGTCAAAAGTAATTCCAAAGAAAACATAAGTTGAATAATATACTACAACATTTATTCCAGCAAACTGTTGGAACAAGAATAGTGCTGCTCCAACACAGACAACTGCAATAATGCATTTTTTTTTCCAACAGCCAAAAATATGAAACTGTTAAGAGTATACACCTTAGTTTTAGGATTCCATGACTAACAGTCTAAGAGATGAAAATCTTAGCAAAAATTGCAAAGCACTTAGTTTGGGGATGAAATTGAAGAAAGAAGAAGAAAAAAGAACAAATAAAAAAAATAGCATGCAATGGTGACAAAGAGAGACTTACTATGTAACTATGCGTCCTAGGATTTCATTTTTTTTAAACATTAACTTAATAAGCTATTGGGTCAGTTTGGATATCCATTTTTAACGACCTGCAATTCTCTTAAACAAACCGACTCGATCCCGTCCGCACTTTGAGCCTTCGGCTAGCTCAATTTTGGACAGGTTTAGCATTTTTGGACAGGCTTAAGTCCTAGACAAGTCTAACCTTAAAGCAAGTAAAACATTCTGTAACGCCTCAAATTTTGTAATATTAATTATTGTTATTTATATAAATTTAAATGCATATATATGCGTGTGTTAATTTACTTGATAATGATGTTTATGTGTATTGAGTGTATGGATGTGTGTATGCATGACTAGATAGTACTGAAATGAGCTAAGTGCCTAAGTGTAGGGCGTAATACTAGGCTGTTCTCGCTGTAGCGAGAGGGCCCTGGGAGAAGGAACCAAAACTGTCGCCTTCTCACTGTAGTGAGAGACGTTTCGCTGTAGCGGCAGAACAACAGTTTGGAGTGTATTTCTGGGTGCAGTATTGCTATAGCGAGATTCTGCAGAAACCAGGGTGCAGTTTCGTCTGATATTTTCGCTGCAGCGTGAGGGCGTGTCGCTGCAGCGAGGAATATCTCGTTGTATCGAGAGTGTCATAACCAGAAAAGGATTTAAAGAGGGTTAGGGTTTTAGGAGTGTTATTTCTCTCTCTCCCTTCGATCCTCTCATACCCAAAGCCCTATTTCACTGATTAATTGCCTCCAAAGCTGTTTGTGAACTTAATTGAGGGTTGAATCCATGTGGAGAACGCTTGGAGGTGAGTTTTAATGGTTAGGGTTCCGTTTCTCATCCCTTTTTCTTTGTTTCTGGGTTTCTTTGGGTTCTGATGGAGTTTCTCCATGTGTTTAGGACAAAATCCGTGCGGGCAGCACTTCTTGGTGGGTTTAGTGTGTGGGTCTTCAATCCGAGGTAAGGGGAGACTCTATTCTACTCTTTTGTGCATGAATTGTTGTTATTTTGCTGAATATTGTGTTGTGGCTAAGTTAGTGGGTAAGAAATTGCTGAGAAATGTAATGTAGGCCATATACCGTGATATGTGAACATTGTGTGTGTTGATCCGAAATTGATGGATGTGAATTATATATAATTGTTGTGTGATAGAATGAGGACATGTATGCCGAGTGTTGTGAATGGGTATGGGCACTTGAGTCGTATATTTGAATAACTATTTTGAAAATGTGGGCCCGAGGGCTGTGTAGTGGGAATTGAATATAAGCTATGTGCAAGCATGAATATTGTGTGTGTAAATGAAATGTATGTGAATGGGACGTGTTAGCACCGTTGTAGCATGCTGTGAATGGTTCAGCGATACACTAAGAGTGTGGGGATAAGGACGGTAGAAATACTATAGGGAGGAGAGAGTGGTGGTAACACCGACTGTGGAACAGGTGCACCATAGGCCACACACTCTCTTTCTGACTAGACCTATGACCACTACCTTTGCTGAGCGACCCGTGACTGCCTACGTGGTATCCGTGAGGCAGGGGTAACGACGACTATTCATAGTGTAAATCTGTAATCACAATGTCACAGTGAGTGTGGCTGGAGTGCATATGCATGAGATTATGAATTGTACTTGTGGATGTGAAATATTGTCGATGCCATGAATGCATCAGTATTAAATTGACATGAGCTGTGTGTTAATGCTGCCTATAATTGTAATTGTTTAATGTATTGAAATATACTGGAGAATGATGTTGTTTGTGTTATATCTGTTTA
This sequence comes from Abrus pulchellus subsp. cantoniensis, assembly GCA_024086825.1. Classification (NCBI taxonomy): domain Eukaryota; kingdom Viridiplantae; phylum Streptophyta; class Magnoliopsida; order Fabales; family Fabaceae; genus Abrus; species Abrus pulchellus. The sequence continues at coordinate 24,576,396 of CM044056.1, forward strand.
AATGTATTGGAAATGTGCTGGAGGTGAGACTCTATGCAGATTGTGTGTATTTAGGTAGTGTAGAGTACTCACCATTACATTCATTTTTCAGATAACTAAGACGATCAGCACCAGACTTAGTAATAGGGGTGGATGAAACTGTTATAGGACTAGGATATAAATTTGAAAATAATGTATTTAAAAAGGGTCCTGTAGTAGTGATTTGATGAAGATTGTAACCCTTTTTTCTTATTTGAAATATTTAATGAAACTATGTGTTGAGAACTTTATTTGAAATGAAACTTTCATTATCTCGAATTTGCAAAATTATTATTTAGTAAATATTAAACATAAGGTGTTACACATTTCACTCTACCCTGTCAACTTATTTTTATTATTATTATAAATATTTTTAAAAAATTCGTAATTATTTAATAAATAATATTATATTATTAAGAGTAATTAAATATTTTTCTTAAAAAAAGTCTCTCATTTTATTATAGCAGTGTTTAATTCATTTTATTCAACTTTTTTTTACTTAGAATAATAAGTTGTGTTAAATATAATTATATAAATATTCTAAGAAAAAAGAACTTCTTTTCGGGAATTAAATATATACATAAAACTTTTTATAAGCTAATTTAGAAGCTTTTCTCCATTCTTCTCCTTTACTTTTTGATTTTTATAGAAATTCTAATATCTAAGAATACATTACACTTAAAAAATATATAAAATTATCTAACCATTTTAACTTTAAATTTAATTCTTTTATTTTAATTTTAACTTTAAAGTATATTTTAAGATTTTAAAAAAATTAATTAAATGCTACTGATCATAACTTTATATCTTTTAAGAAATTATACATCTTTAAAAATTCAAAAATATTTTAAATTAAATTATCATAATTTTAATAACTTAAATTGTGTTTATTAGTCAAAAGGTCTCGTGTGAAAATTGTTCTGTCCCTTTTGTTCCTCTGTAAGCATCTAAAGCAATTTTTTGATCCTTTCAATCCGCTCATCTTTATTGTGATTCAATTCATTTGCAATAAATCTATTTTCAAATGTAAGTACTTCAAATTGTGAGTAAAATATAATAAACAATTGAAATCTTGGAGAGAACTCTCATTAAATTGGAGTAACATTTCTAATTTTGAGACAATTTTTTTCAATATTTTATTGTTATCCGAATAAATTAGAAATACTTCTTACAAATAATAAGCCTTAGAACATTACAAGTCCCCACCAAATTTTTTTACTGGAAATTAGTAAAAAATAGTTTTAATGATCAATCGCTGCTTATTTCTAAAAACCAACTAGAATAGATCTCAAAAACATAGTAAGAAATAATAAGCGTTAGAAAATCGCAATTTTTTATACTAAAAATTAGAAAAAAATATTTAGTTGTGTTGTTTAAAACCTTTTATTCCTGTTAAAAACAAAGCAAAATAAATATTTATGTAGTAATAACAAGAAATTTGAAGAAATATATAATAATCACATATCTATTGTTTATTAAATATTATAAAAAAATGCAGAACCAATAAAAAATTCAAGTTGTTGAACATACAAATATACTGTCATATAAAATGTGAAAAATCAATAAAAAAAATTGAAATAAGTTAACTGATGAAAAGAAACACAGTACTAACCAACATAAAAGAAATTATATAGGAATAAATATAAGCACATTCAAAGAAATCAGTATAAATCCCTTTTAACTCACGCTATAGCAGCAGTAGTTTCAATAATAATAATAATAATAATAGTAATATTTGTTATTGAATCGTTCAGTATATCTAATGTTATGTAATATACTTATTTAAAAAATTATTTATTTATTTAATAAACATGCTAAAAAAATTTTAAACAATCATTCTTTTAATAATAGCTTATCCCATAAGCAATCTCAAAACAAAGGTGAACAAGATTGAGGAGGATTGAAAAAGTTTTAATAAAATTTAAATTTACTAAATTAGTTAGAAAATTACCATCCCTATATCTTAAATACATGGCACACATAAATAATTGTATAACATTGAATTAAAACTCTAATTTCATGAATTAAAAGTTTCTGTAAATGACATTTATTAACTTTAGACTTAATCAAGTGGATAACAAATTTGTGGTCTGTCTTCACTATAACATTGGTCCTCTTTGAGTGAATTTGTGGAAAAATCTTACAAAAGAAAAAATTAATATAAAAAATAAATAAAACTTTAAAATAATAAAAAGTATAAATGGTTTTTAACTAATAAAAATAATTTTATTTATTTTTTATATTAATTTTTTATTTTATAAAGAGTTATTCAAACATAACTATTATTAAAGTTAAGAGTCTTGACTTGATGAAATCTTAGTAGAAAAGTACATAACTGAGCTGAGCTTAAAAAATGAAAACTAAATTATAATATATATTTATATATATAATAAGTTTTTTGCTATTATTGTAGTATAATGGTAAAAAATGTGTTAAGAAAAATATCTTTTTAAAATAAAATATTTTTTAAAAATTAAAAGAGTTACCACTAAAATTTATTAAAGAAAATTTTTTTAAAAAGTTTTAGAAGAATATTTGAAACAATAAATGAGTTCAATAGTCGTTTATGTGTAGGAAGGTATTAACATCTAATAACATCCGTTTAAATAACAGTTATCTTTGATTAATTGTATAATTTTATTTTAAAAAATATTTATTTAATCACTAAACAATAATAATTATTTTTATTATTTTTAAAGAAATAAAATTTATTTATTAAAATATTAATTAATATCTTAAAAAAGAAAAAAATTTAAAAATAATTTTGACTCGATAGGTCTCCTTCTCGATCTTACATGTTCCAAGTGTAATAGTAACTTAAAATCACATAGTTATATCATAAAAATTTTAAAATTAATTAATTAAAAATTAAATTTAGTAGAAAAATGTTTATTTTAAAATTACAATTATTTTATAAAATTATAACATTTAATATATACATATATAAGATAACACGATTATACATGTATTTTACTATATTGTAAATTGCTAAAAATAAATAAATAATTTTAAATTTATGTTTTTTATTCATTAACAAAATATTTTCATTCAGCTTATTTTAAAGAAGATAACTTTTCATGACAAAAAATAGATTTTTTTTTGTTGCTAATTCTTTAACTAAATTTAGTGTGACTAATTAAGCTATATATTATTAGGCACTCTAGTCAATGATAAATAATTAGCTCTTCTTTATATTTAGATCATATGTATTTTTTTTTATTAAAAACAATAATGTTTGAGCTAAATAGGAGATATAACTTTCTCTCTAATTATTTAATATTACTATATTCGTCGAAACTTAAACTCAAGATTACAGATTAAATTAAATCAATATTTTCCAATTGGCTCTTTACAAATATATATTTTAATTTTTTTAAACCTTAAGATTTTCATTTATTCTTCCTATAAAAGAAATAATTTAAGAACTAATTTTTTTTTGTCATATTTAAGAACTAATTTTAATAAATACTTTTAGTTTAATAAATTAGACTAAGAATTTTCAACTAAAAAGATAAAGCTAAAATACTTTTGAATTTTTATTTCTCACTTAATTACGTCAAATTCAACCTAATATAATTTTAGATAAAGATACTATAAGTTATATTTTAATTATATAATAATATGAATGTAAAACTGCAACGATAATATTATTGGTGTAAATATTTTATCCTTATAAATTTATATATTTTACGAAATCATGTTACAACTCTATTTAAGGAAAATATTGTGTTTGATCGTTATTTTTATGTGATGAAAATATTTATTTATTTAATTTAAATAATAATATCTTTTCATAACAATGTAAGTAGACACATATTTTTATAATTTAAATAATAATATGTTCTCAATTAAAATTTTAATATCATGTGTTGTAAACATTTGTCCATACAAGTTGAATATTTAAACATATTAGAAACATTTTCATCCTTTAGTTATATTAAAATTTACTTATTTGATTTAACTAATATAATTTTATACAAAATTTATATTTGTACATAAAATATCTATCAATTGTATTTTAATTAAACTAAAGGTATTTATATAATTATTTTAGTCTTAAATATATGATTGATCCATATAAATATAATATATTTTGTGTTAGGTCTTTATAAAAAATTTTGTTAAAATTTAGTTTCTAAAATTTTAAAAAGTTAAGATTTAATTTTTATTATCAAGTCTTTCCTATTAAGTGCTAAATTGGCTAACAAAAAGTCAACTCAGTACTCCTATATGACATATTATTTAATTTTTAATATTTTATTATTTAAAAATAATATTTACAAATAAATCTCTAAATATATTTTAAGTATTTACAAAAAAAGTCTCCTAAACCCAAATTCCTTTCCTCCCTTTTTCCCTTTTCCATACCAACCCCATTGCAAAATTTTATAGTCATTTATTGAAGCATTCATAAAACCCATAATTCAGCAATTAATAGAAGAATTCTGACCAAATATAATCAATATTACATAATTCAATAAAATTTATAAGAATGAAAACTTTCTATTTTATTAGCAAACTACATGAAAGAGAATGTAATGTTTGCTACAAGCTTAGGAAGTGTGAAGAGGGAGAGGAATGAGAATAAAATTGGATATTTAATAAAACTTATAAGAATGACAACTTTCTATTTTGTTACCAAACTACATGCAGGAAAATGCAATGTTCACTACAAGCTTAAGAAGTGTGGGGAGGGAGAAGTGTCGGTTAGGGGCTGAGGAGTAAGAGAAGGAGAAGAAGAGAGAGAAGATGGAAGTTAAATTATAAATATTTAAAATATATTTAATAACTTATTTATAAATATTAATTTTAAATAATAAAATATTAAAAAATTAAATGACCTAACATGAAAATACTGAAATGATTTTTCATCATTTTAGTACTTAACAAAAATATTAAATTCTAACTTTTTAACAATTTAAGAACTACGTATTAATAAAAAAATTTATTAGAATTTATCACAAAATATATTATATATAAAAATCAAAAACATAATTAAACTAATATTTTAACTCTTTAAACATAAATATTAATATTATTTTATAAACATATATTTTCTTCTTATGAATACTTTATTCATAATTGATACAATAATTCTCTTTTTGAACTTTTTATACAAATTCATTAATTTTAATAAACAATTCTATCCACTTTAAATTTTTTTACCGAAAAACAACTTAATTAAATTGCAAGATGTAATATCCTTATCATTTGATATGAAAATGAAGCTATCTAATAAATATTTGTAACAAGAATTAATTATTATAGTATTAAAAGAAGAAAGTAATCTACTCTTTTATATTAAACATGCGTTCTCAACTGAATGAGAGCATTTTCAAAAGCTATTCACATCTTATGCCCTGCATTTTTTTCCTTGCATTTACCAATTAATTTATAATTTAATATACATATATATATATATTATTTTTAAATATTTTGTACTTTAATTTTATATTTTAATATATTGAAATAAATTAAATTTATCTTTCTTTTTTACAATAAAGTAATTTTTTTAATTTTATAATAAATATTAATTTTTGTGAGATAATAAAAATTTTTGATACATATGAGAGAGTTTTTTGTATATGATATTTAAAAATATTATATACTAAAATATAATATTTTAAAAAAAGTTATGAAAATATAAAATTCAAAGATAATATCTTATGGTGTTTTACTTTAAAAAATTACAGAAATGTAATGTTTTTGAAATAGGTGCAGAGATGGAACAACACAAAGTTTATTATAAAATCATGAATGGTGATTTTTTAAAATATTAAAATATTTAAAAAACAAAATTTATTAATAGTGATTTAAAAAATAATTTTAAAGTATTAAAATCATCATTACAAATGATCACGATTTTTAAAATCTTATATTTTTGTATATGATTTTTTTATATTTTATATAATTTAAAGAAACGTCTCTTCTTCTTTAGCTTGATCCTCAAGCAAAGGCGAACTGTTGAGAATACTGTGGTCAATCACCATCACCTCTTTCCCAACAATTTCCAAATATTTATTACCAAGTGGACCTCTTCACCTGCCTTCAAATTAAGAGTTTAACATAATTTAATTAATAAAAAACAACTAAACATTTATCAGTATAACCTCAAAATTACAATGTAAAAGAGTTTAATATATATTACTTGTATTTTTATTATTAAATTAAAATTGTTAATTATTTATTATTTAATTAAGATTGAACGTTCACACTTATATTATCATTGACCAAGTACGATGATGTATTTCAATATCCAATGCTTCTAAAAGTAGTTACAAAAATTTATTTAAATGTGCGTTGAGAAAGAAGTCTTGTAGTGAGATTCTTATATGCTTGGTTAGAAAGGAAAGAAATAAAAAAAATATATAATAATAGAGTGTTAAAGACAACAAAATTAAAATAATAGAAATAAAAGTTTATTACTTGAAAATATAGTATTAGTTTCTTATTTATTCTTTTTTACAGTTTGTTATGTGTATATCTTATAACTAAAACTGAAATGTGTGAATTATGCTTTCTTTTATAATGATTTTTTTATTCACATATTTTTAATTTTATTTTAAATTTTAGAGATTAAAATTGTTATTAATTTTCCCTTATTATCTTATATAAATTTTATTTTTTTGTGAATACATTTTTTTATATTTTAAAACTTATCTTAATGTGTTTATTTTTTTAATTTAAAGTTATTTTTAAGAGTCTTAATTCTTAAATTTATAATATTTTGTATATATTAATAGTTGAAATTTGATTCAACATTATATAATAAAGTTAATATTTTAAAATAAATATATTTTAAAATGATTTAATTTTATTAAATATTTATCATTTTAATACATAGTATTTATATTTATATAGTAAATCAAAATAAATTTCAACAAAATTAAAATAAATTTATTATAAATATAATTATTTTAAAAAATATAATTTTATTCTTTAATTATTAAGCTATATGTATATTTATTATAAAATAAAATACATGTAAATTAGTTAAGTTTCTCAACTAGTTTAGTTAACGATTCATGTTACATATATAAAAGCCTGTTAAACTTAATAAACAATTTTTTATTATTAAAATAAATATAATATATAATAAAAGTATTAAATTATGTACATATAGTATATAGTTAATGGATTAAATATATATTATACCTTCCGGTTATTGTATGTTTAAATAATATATAGAAACATGGTCTCATAACCTAAATAGTCATTTTTAACAAATCTTAACCCATTGAATTGAATATTTTGTAAGAACTCTAAATTTGAATTATTTTTAAATAAATTAGATTATAAACTCTTCACAATTTCTTTTGACATATTTAAATTATTATTAACAATACATAAAATAACATTTTTATTTATTCGTCATTACAAAAGTAAGACTGATAGAGTATTGACTCCAGAATCATAAATTGACAGAGTATTAACTATAATTAAAATTTCTTGGTGACCAAGCATGTTATTTTTATTTAAACAAATACAATTTCACTTAAAACGAAAAAATCTATAATAAATTAATACGTAATAACAGTTCTCAGTGTTTAAGTTTTTGCATATTGTAATGAATGAAGTAAGGATTAATAATTCAAATTTGTTAAGAATAAATATAATAACAATTGATCATAATGAAATTGTATGTAAAAAAATATTAATTATTATAATTACAGTTTAATTAAAATTATGATTAGTTTAATTATTCTTTAGTCATCAAACTTTTCTACCTATAATTGCCATATGGACAAGATGGCAACGTCTGTGTAAACACTTTTTAACGTTCGAGGTAACCTGAATGAATCGGTGTCTCACTTCGAAAATTAAAGAAAACTAAAATCAATTATTGAAATGAAAAAGAGGTTATTACATGTATTTAAAAAAAATTATATTATTAACAAATATCGTAAGTGCATTAATTAAAATTAACAAATAAATTTTTTAGAAAAAATTAATAAAAACTTTATATATATAATTTTGTTCAGAAAGTGCTGCTTAAACCCGTATACAAACATATCCAAGATTCCTTGTATAAATTTTAAATATCATTAACAAAGATCTTGGCAAAAAGTTTCTTTAAATTAACAACGAATTTAAGGAAACGATATTTTCAGACATTAATGCAATGATATCATGCTATACAACAGTGATTCTCTGTTACAAAAAGTCTACAAATTCTTAGAACACTCTTCTGTTCTTCATTTTCTCTTCTATGCTCCTTTCAAGAGCTTGTTGCTATTGAAGAAGCCATGTATTGTGAGCAAAAAACTGTCACCACCATGCTTCAGAAATCAGGTTCTTTGCCTATTACCCCTAAAGTTATTCGGATTTCAGTGATTGATCATTATGCGACAGATTCTTCCAGTGAAGATGAAGAAGAAGAAGGTTTTGTTCATCGTCCTATAGTGAAGAAAGTGGTGAATGAGATAAGAATTGGGTGTAACAAGAACAAAAAGAAGACAGAAAATGATGATGATTGTGGTGGGTGTGGACTGAAAGAGAATCATAGGCCTAAACAAGAAGATAAAAAGGTTCTGAACAAGCACAAGTTTCGCGGGGTTCGGCAAAGGCCTTGGGGAAGATGGGCTGCAGAGATAAGAGACCCTTTAAAAAGAACAAGAGTTTGGTTAGGTACTTATGACTCTGCTGAAGAAGCTGCTTTGGCTTATGATAGAGCTGCTATTCGATTAAGAGGTGCTGATGCTTTAACCAATTTCATTAAGCCACCCAAGAACTCTAAAGATGAAGAAGTTGGGTGTGTTGATTGTGATAGTGTTGTTGATGGAGTGAGCTGTGCGGTTGATTCTGGCAATGAGTGTGTTGTTTCATCTTCACCCACTTCTTTTCTTGTGTTTCAGCCTTGGAATAAATTGGTGGATGTGGGAGAAGTGTTTAAAGAGTTCACTTATGATGATGGCATTTTGTATCTTGATGCTTGTTATCCACATTATGAGCCTCTTCCTCTGCTGCTTTCTTCTGCCAATGAGGATTGCATTGGTGTTCCATTAATCAATCTTGATGAGGATTTTGAGTCATGTAAATGGGACGTAGATAGTTACTTTAGTGACCCTTAATGTTATTGCTCCAATGAGAAATGGAGTTGGAGTTGGACTGGATTATGGTGGAGAAGAGTTCTAGCAAACTGAGTTGGATTCTCAAATGATTCATTTTATGTTGTTTTGTTGGTATGTTAGTCTCCTTGAAGGGACTGAGCATGTGCTAATTTAATTATATGGCTCTAGTTGATGCAGATAAAAAATTTGTACCTTTTGTTTTTAGTTTATTCAAACATTGTTTCTTTGTCCTTATGATGAAATTTGTAGCAAGGTAAATTATGGGGTTGTTAACTCTTAAGTTTTGATTTTTATGTTGGGATATTTTTCATAAGGACATTCTTTATGCAGGCTCTTTTTGGGCCAACCATGCACCAAAGTTAAAGTTGAGTCCACGTTTCATGTTCAATAGTTGGCCACCTTAGGCACTTCACAGCCACACATACTGCATCTTGGACTCTTGATTAGTCGCACTGCAACTTTTTGGCGTACAATTTTTCTGTTGTGTAATGGTCAACAATTAGCATTTTCGTTGGCAATTAAATAAGTCAAATGTTTTGGTGTTACTATTAGCTTAGTTCTATGAATGTCACTTTTTCAGGTACCTTAACATAATTGAATGGTTAGTATTTGTTAGCAATTCTTTTGGAGCTAAGTCATCGTCACATATTTGAGTGAGCCTATTTTTAGTGGTATTAGAAAAGACAAAGCTCTGTTATTATGCCTAAGAACCTTTCATAGAATTCCATGTGCTTTTGTATGAAGATAATCAGTGAATTACAAGGTGAAAAAGGTCTATATGTGAATGAGCACCAAACTAACCCTGTAAATAAAAATTTTATGTACTATTAATGAATCATTTGGATCCACAGACTATGAATGAACTTTCCAAAAGTAGTTAATTTTTTTTAATGTATATGTATGTATTATGAATTTAGTTTAATGTTATATTCTCAATCTATATGTTTTTTTTTTTTTAACTTTTTATGATCCTTTTTAAGTTATAACATTAATTTTCACAACTCATTTTATGTAGATCATAATTTTAAAGAGTCAAAATAATGATTGTATCATTGTACATAATATTTTGATTCATATATACACATAAATGTTTCATTTATTTAATTATTTTTTACTTTATATTTATTTATTTTTAATTACACTTATCACACGCCAGTTAAAAACATCATGGATAAAATAACCGAGTCCCTTGACCTTTAAACGGTGACTAGAGCTGCTCGAGAATGTATGTTCTGTCCAAGATTCTAGAAACCATAAAATCTTAACTTCTTCAGGGTTCAGACAAGCACTCTTATTGGGAAGGATGAGCTATAAGTGAGGTTCCTTGAAGTCGTTATACTAAGAGGATTTAGTTTTTAATCTAGCTAATTAGTGTCCTAAAATATTACTTAAAATTTTAAAAAATAATAAATATTCATTAAAAAATTACATTAAAACATATTCAAATGTCTACTTTTTATATTTTTAATACACAACACACTAATATTTTTTATTTTACATTGAAAGACAATGAAAAGTTACTTTGCTGGTGAAATTAAAATTTGCATACTGTTTATTTAAGCTCCTAAGGACATAGGGGTAGTGGTATATTTCAAAGGTTGGTCAACGTTCTGCCAAAAAATGGATTGGGGTGCAAGAATTGCAGAGAACACACTTTTTCTCTGTCAGATGAATGTATGCATCATTTATGTGAATTGGGAAGGAATGTTATCCAAATCAGACCAACTTGCATGCCTGTGTTTTAAAAGTTGATATTCAAAAGTGTCAAACGAAATTGATAATGCAGCATGTAACTGGTCCTTTTATGAACACCTTTTCAGTATAGTTACAAATTTAGAATGTTTCTCAGTATGTGTATATTGGGCCAAATCTCAACACTTTGCTTATATGTGAAATTTTCAAAATCAAGAGAAAAGGCAAGTTACTCCTAAACCCTCATATTTTATCATGGCAAAACAGGCTTCATCAACAAGTTTGTTGATTTAATCCACCTAAAGCAATGTGTGTATATATATATATATATATATATATATATATATATATATATATATATTCATAAAATGTTAATATTATTTATATTTTAAATTATTTAGTTATTGGCCCACCCTTATATTGAATCAATAATTTTTAATTCATTTTAAAAAATAAAACAAATATATTTAGTTTTTGGATGAAAAAAAATTAAGGTAAAAGAAAAAAAAAGGAGAGTAGAAGAATGATGTATGTTTGAATGAAAGAAAGAAGAGTGGAGAAGAATTTTTTGACACAGGAGATTGTTATTATTAATTTTATTTTTAGTTTATTAAAAATATTTACATAACATTAAAAATTATGAAGAAATTAATTTTTCATTAAAATATTATAAGAAAACATTTTTAAAAATGATTTTAATTTTTATAATTATTTTAAATTTAATTTTTTATTTTAAACAAATTTATCTTTATTTCTTTGACTCTAATTTTAATTTATCTAAATATTATTTTTTACTTTAATTTTAATTTATTTAAACATTAATTTTTATTTTTACTCTTGCATGACAGAAGTTAAGAACAGAAAAAGTTGACCAAATTTATTATCCACAATTAATGACAAGATTAGATTGGGAACAGGTTATTGATTATTAAATTTTTCTTAGAAGAAGAAACCCTATTGACATTGCATTGATATTGATCGAATCACCAGTAATCTCAACAGAGCTAGATGAAACCTACTTATAGGTGCAAAACTCTCACCGCAATATTTTTTTATTTATAAAATTATTCTCACCAAATTAGTTTCTTATTTTAATTGAGAAACACACTTAACACACACTAAAAATTGTTTCATATAAAATTAATTATTAATAAATATTTACCAATTCATATCCAATAAAATAACAATATAAGTACTATAAAAATTTCCATAGGTGATGGAGTATGTGGCTGGTAGTGAAGGCAGCTTTTGCTCAAACCAACTTGCTAAATGTCCTTGGGGATTATAACCCAATTCAGATTTAACTTAAAAATAATTTTTAAATAAGTTGATTTGAAGTTAATTAGAATAATTTATTAAAATTATTGTTATTTTATTTAAAATATATGTTTTAACTTTTTTAAAATGTAAAATTATTTACTAATAAATTTCATTTAGTATTTTAAATTAATAATCAAGTTAATATATTCAAACACTATTGAGATATTATTGATTATTTTAAATATTTTATTAATTATTTTTAAAAAAACTATATGTTCTAAGATAAAAATTTGACGTTTTATAAAAAATATATATAATGCGTAATTAATATTTTTAATAATTAAATTTTTATGACTTTATTCTATTCTATTTTTTAATAATATTAAATAATGAAAGTTATAAATTTTACTTAGAATTAATAGGGTCATAAAGGTAAAGGAATGACTTTAAATAAAATAATTATTAATCAAGAGAGAGATATGTGTTATAATATTTATCTTTGGTTAACTAAAGTCTGTTTTGTTATTAATATTTTTTTATATGATTTTATTTGAAATGTTATAGAATCTCTTAAAACCTGTAAAAGGAAAAGCTTTAGCTAATTGTGAGCATCCTGAAAATTGAAGAACAGTCTAAAACTTTATACACCTTTGAAATGTTCTCAGGAAACTTCTAGAAGATTGTGTTAACATAAAAATTCTAGATTCAGGAAGAGGGAGAGTTCCCTATCACATACTTGGCATGAGTTACTGTCATTAAAGAACATTCAAGAACATTAGCAGCATTTACATTACATAAAAACTTTCTAGAGATAAGAAACTAATATTTCATATTTTGAAAATAATGTAATATTTAATAAAAATCATTATATTCCTTATTAAATGTAAACCCATTACATTAACATACAATTAATTAACAGATTAAATATGAATTATACATTTTTATTATTATATATTTAAAAATAAATTGAAACTTAGCCTGATAATATAGATAGACATTTTAAAAACTTGAATCTTAGACTATTTTAGTGAACTTTTTTTTTAAAACTCTAAGTTTGACTTAGCCTTTAAATAAAATAAGTTAAAAATAAACACACATATGTATAATTAGGTTTAGAATTAATAAAATTAATTAATAATAACTAACAAGAATTTCTTGGGTACCAAACATTTTAATTTTTGCCAGACAAATGAAAATGGCTTCAAATGAAAAAACATGCGATTAATTAATAAGTAAAAAAATAATAATCTTAGCATTGAAGTATTTAGAAATTAACATTAATGGCATTTTGAAATTGTATGTAAAAATAAAATTAAGAATAATATTTTTGGATCTTAATGCAATGATATAATGTTATATAACCCAATGGTACAAAAAAAAAAACTTTATAAATTCTTGATATTTCAGATTTTGCTTTTATTTTTTTTATCATGCTCTTCTCTTTTTACTTGATAAAATGTGGGTTAATAATAAGTAAATTTATTGGATTTTTAAAATTTTTTAAAATAAAATATAATTATTTATAAATTAAATATTAGTTTTTATTGATATTAAAATATTTAAAATAATTTTTTATATTTTTTTCTATTTTTATATTAAGTTTAAATAATATCTCATTAATTTATTGATCCGCTGACTTTTATTATTATTTTTTAATTTATACTCACTAGTCAACCCTTAAACGACACAACCGAAAAAACTTAGCCCATTTTAAAAAATAAGACAAGACATACTAACTAGTTTTGCAACAAACTTCGCAGGTTGAGGCAAGTTGATTTGTTTTGACATCCTCATTTATTTTGAATTTTGATCAAAAGCTTGTAACCACCAAATTAATTTTAATATTCAAAAATATGTAAAACAACACAAAATATTGATGACGTTTTATAAGTGTACATATACAATATAATTAATATTTATGATTATTATATTTTTCATTAGTCAATTCTAAATATTGCAATATTAAATTCAAATAAATTAATGAGATAAATAAAATAATGGCAAAATAACAAGGAAATAAATGTGTTATGGTGACTTATTTCTTAAAGAAGAAAAAAGTTACCCTTACCATTTTCTATATTCTTATCAATTTTTTACTTTAAACCAAAAGCTAATAATAATTAATAAAATTTAGAAGAATTATTTTTTGTCCATATATTTTTGGAGACTCAAGCAACCATTATACTTGAATGCTTCCGTCTATTGGATTTCCCAAACTTAAGGTGCTTGATAAATAATGTAATTAAAAATATATATTTTTTATTATAGAAAGCTTTACGTTATAATTTGAATTTTTTTAAAATAAGTTATAAAAAAATAATTTAATATGCTTTACTATAAAGATTTAATAAGCAAACAAAAATTATAAGAGTCAAACGATAGAAAGGGATAAAAAAAAATTATAAGAGCAAAAATAATTATAAGAATTTTAATATAAGAGAGACCATTTTGTAGCAAAGTGACACACACTGACATAGATATTCAAACTCACATACTTCCTCCTTCTAATTTAGAATTTAAGTAGCAAATGAGGAGTTAGACATAGAATCACAATGAAAAATGAATGTTTGTTACTCGTAAAATTAATATTAAAATCATTTTTAATATTAATTACTAAATTAATTATTAAATTAGTTATTATTCTCATATCTGTCACAAAAATCAGTCACCAAATTTATCTTCAAAATTGGTCAAGAGATTTGATTAGTATATTGGCTTTGAAATTTAATTACTCAATTTGTTTTTAATTAGTCACTTAATCAGTTTTAAAATTTAATCATTAATTTAATATATAAAATTGATTAATAAATTAATTTCTAAATTTAGTTATTAAATCATTCTCTACTTCAATTGTTATATTAACATCTAAATTGGTTGTTAATGATTAGCGACTATGCATTTATTGACAAAAAGATCGGTGTTCAGCGATCGAATTCTTTGTTTTATTAAAAAAAAAAAAAACAGTCACTACTCACTAATATAATTTTCTTGTGAATATTTTTTGTAATTTGTTTTATTTTTTCAAAAGATAAAATAAGAAAAATTAGTGTTTTGAAGTTAAATTAATACTTTTAAAATTATAATAAAAATTATAATAAAAATTATATAATTAATTTAAGTAATCAAGTGAGTAACTATTTTTAAAATTGATATTATAGTTGATAATATCTTCTCTAACTCCAGACTGAAGTCATATATATTTTTTAAAATTAATATATTTTTAATAAACCATACTTTATTATCTACTCATCTATTTTGCAAAACTTCAATTTTGCACGAGTACTTAAGTCTGTAAACATGTGAATACAATGTTTTGCAAGAAACGAACGAAATCGTGAAGTGGTGTATTAAAATTATATATTTTCAAATTGAAAATTTTAGAAATTGTTATTGTAACACCTTTATTTTTATTATTTCAATTTATTATATTTTGTTTTAAAAATAAAAAATTTTAAATTTTGAAGGTTGGAGGATATCTCTCTCAAACGAGACAAATTATTTTGAATTAAATGTCTAAGGGCAATCTTGCTCAGACAAAAAAGCATGAGAGAAAAATGAGAGCTCTTTAGACTCACAGGTCTCTCTCAAATGAGATTATCAAAAAATTGAGTAAAATATTTTGTTTGGTATTTTCACCTAGGCACTAGTTTTGTCCAAGTGAGAGTGCATCTTGCTTAAGCAAGAATGTATTCGCTCAGGCGAGTGATCACAAGCAAAAAAGTATTTAAAGAACTTCATATTTTGAAACTAGTATTACAAGCCAAGCAAGCTTTCCATACTTTTCTCTCTGTTCTCTCACTTCCCTTTTTAGAGAAATTACCTTGAGAACTTCAAACTATTCTAGAATATGAATTTGGATGTTTGTTCCACTTGATTTCAAGAAGAGTTTAGTCCTCCAGAAGATTTTTTTCCCCACAAAACTCTTCACAAATCATCTCTTTGAGGAAATAAGAGTTCTACTCATCAATAAAACTATGTCTATATGATGTATATAATTTCATATATATACTCTTTGCCCATGTGAGTTGTTACATGCATGCTCTACTTTCGAAACCTATGTTTTGAAACTAGATTCTTTGAGTTGCGAAATTAGATGATCTATGTTTATTGTTTCTTAAATGGAAGGCATATGATTTAGTGAAAATATGCAATGTGGACTAATTCAGGAGGTGTTTGATCTTCAACATGGCTTATTTAAATATATGATGAAAAAAAATTCTAAAAAATGTATCATTTGCATTATGGTGGAGAATAGTGTAGATAGTTACAAAGATACACTGATGGTATGAAAGATGAAGTTGAAAATCTTGAAAAAATATAGGGTGATATGGCTGTGCGTAATTTAATGAGAGCAAAAGTATTACAAGCCATAAACTTATTTCTCGACTAGCACTTTTGACCTTACTTTTGCTAGGGTGAGGCTCGATATTATATATATTATATCTATGTGCATGAGCTATCCGCACTATGCCAAAATGGAGATCTGAGAGCAGTTCTGTTTTGAATTGGAGAGCATTTAGAACTGCTCTAAAATCTTGCGCTATCTGATGTATTATATTTAAGAGAACAGTTAAACAAGCACTCTCTCATGTTAAGATTAGAGAGCGGTTCCAAGCAGAACTGCTCTCCAAAGTATAGGTGTAAGATTAGAGAGTGGTTCTGCGTGGAACCGCTCTCTAAAGTATAAATGTAGACTGCGAATCTGAAATTTGAAATTAATTTCTTTTTGAGTTTTCTGTTGCAAAATAAAAAATTATTATTACGTTTAAATCAAAATTTGAAATTGATTTCTTTGTGAGTTTTCTTTATTTTTATCATAAATCAAAATTGAATGTTGAGTTTATATATTTGGTGTTAACCAAACAGTCTACATCTGCATGAACCAAATACAAGTAAGCAGATAAAAAGGAAAGAACAAATTAATAGGATAATTTTTAACATTAATAGAGAGAAAAAGAAAGAAAGAGAGAATGGATGATTCACCGTTAACAAAGAAAGAAGTACCTACAAATGTGAAAAAATTAGCGTAAAGAAGATGAAGAGAGCAGGCTAACACAGAATGAAGAGGTACCTACAGATGGAAAAAAAAATTAATTTGTTAGTAAGAGAAGACGAAGAAAGCAGGCTAACAGAGAAGATGAAGAAAACATAAGAGAGCAAAGAAGAAACTTATAGTGAAAGAGACCAACTTTGTTAGCTAAGAAGAAGAAATGCGTTGAGCTTGTTCATTTATAAATGACTTTAATAATATTAGAGAACGGTTCTTTATTAACCACTCTCTAATGTGTATTTTAGAGAGCGGTTAATAGAGAACCGCTCTCAGAACTATACTTCTGAAAGCGGTTAACAAAGAACCGCTCTCAGAAATATAGATCTAAGAGTGGTTAATAGAGAACTGCTCTCTAAATATATAATTACAAAGCGATTTTTATTAACCGCTGTCTAAGTTAATGCTCCAAAAGCTCATTTCTGGTGTAGTGCCGATGACTATTCATCTACATGTGTAAGACCTCTTTAGACAAGAAAGTATGAGAGAAAAATAAGAGCTTTTTAGACTCACAGGTCTCTCTCAAGTGAGATTATCAAAAATTGAGTAAAATATTTTGTTTGATATTTTCGCCTAGGCATTGGTTTTGTCCAAGCAAGAGTGCATCTCGCTTAAGCGAGAATGTATTCGCTCAGGCGAGAGGTCGCAAGCAAAAAGATATTTATAGAACTTCATATTTTGAAACTAGTATTACAAGTCAAGCAAGCTTTCCATACTTTTCTCTCTATTATCTCACTTCCCTTTTCAAAGAAATCACCTTGAGAACTTCAAACTATTATAGAATCCGAACTTGGATGTTTGTTCCACTCGATTCCAAGAAGAGTTTAGTCTTCCAGAATTTTTTTCCCACAAAACTCTTCACAAATCATCTCTTTGAGGAAATAGAGTTCTATCTCATCAATAAAACTATGTCTATATGATGTATATAATTTCATATATATACTCTTTGCCCATGTGAGTTGTTACATGCTTTACTTTCGAAATCTATGTTTTGAAACTAGATTCTTTGAGTTGAGAAATTAGATGATCTATGTTTATTGTTTCTTAAATGGAAGGCATATGATTTAGTGAAAATATGCGATTTGGAATAATTTAGGAGGTGTCCGATCTTCAGCATGACTTATTTAATAATATGATGAAAAAAAAAATTCTAAAAAATGTACCATTTGCAGTATGATGGAGAATAGTGTAGATAGTTATAAAGATACATCGGGAGTATGAAAGATGAAGTTGAAAATCTTAAAGAAATATAGGGTGGTATGGCTACGCGTAATTTAATGAGAGCAAAAGCATTACAAACCATATACTTATTTTTCGACTAGCACTTTTGACCTTACTTTTGCTGAGGTGAGGCTCGATATTATATATATTATATCTATGTGCATGAGCTATCTGACGACTATTCACCTACATGTGTAAGACCTCATGAAATATGTGAAGCAACAATAAACTATTATTACAATGTAGGAAGAATTGTGCATATGAGAAAATGATATATTAAATTGTGTGATTATATATAGTATATGTTTGATAATATTGATAATATAATTGTTATTATTTTTGTTTGTTGCAAAAGTATTCAACTTGTTTAATTTATTCTAATTTTAGTAGTGAAGATAAGACTCATCCTTATTTACACTTTCACGAAAGGAAGATTGATTCATACTAATATCATATTCTCAGGATGTTTGGTATGGAAGTGTGGTGGTATATTAATTAGGATTTGATGTATTTTAACTTGTAATTATTTAAATTAAGTCATAATATATTTTTTTATTATGACTTGTAAATATTAAACTTGTGTAATTATTTAATATCAAATATGTTAATCATTAAGTCGTAATAGGCAATAGCATATGCAATGGTAATATTTTATTTAAGACTATAATTAGTTATAAATTTTATATAAAATTATGAAGTAAAAGAAACAAAAATTTTAATTATTGTGCATTTATAATGATATTAATTATTAGACTATACTGACAAGCTCGTTCAAAAATTAGTTCTCTATTATTAGTTAAAGATAAATCAAGACCTTACAAAGACAATGGAATATCCTTAAATAGGCAAACATATGAAGATAGATGTTACACAATGTACTTTTAAATAGTTTATGCATGGGTCGATCCAAATTAACGTTATATCATTACTTAATCAACCAAATTCAGATGACCATAATGATGACACATATCACTCACACTGAATGTGAACCTTACAGTGAGAGAGACATTAATACTAACTAAAATGATATAATGTTATTTTAAGTAATTATTTAATATATTATATGTCATTTTTTTAATATAAATAATATTTAATTGTATTTTTTATTTTCAAGCAAATAGGTGGCAAAAAAAAACACTAGGTACAAGTTGAGATTGATTTCAATGTCGTCGTAGAGGTTATGTTGAGACATCTTCCACAAAATCACAAGCTTTAGCTAATAAGCAAAACATGACTAGTACACTTGGCTTAGTAGCATCATAGGTAAATGTTTAATCAATTTCATCTTTTTTCTTTATTAATTTCTACTATTAAACTTGAAAATATTTATCATGCAAAGTTTTGAATTTAAGCAAGTTCCCGTGACACTTGATACAACGAGAAAGATAAAAAATAAAAATAAAAATAAAAATAAAAATAGATAATGGTTTAATGACAGATCCAAAAAAATTATTGTATACATTTTTCAAGACTACTTTTGTATTAAATTTTAGCTTTGTTTTGATTATAATTTGATATGTAATTTTATTTGTGTAAGAGGTGTTTATTGTTTATCACTCGCGCACACGATGAAGAGGCTATTTTTGGTGACATATTTATAGAAGTTGTTGGAAGTTGAAATAAGAAAAGTCATGTCTATGGGTTAAGAAAATTAGATGAAGAGTTTGTAGTCTCATCTTCTTAGTATATGCAATCTGATTAGTGTTAATTGTCAACATAAATATTGAAACTTAAGCAATTTGCCTTAGATAGGACTAGAATTAAGAAGACCAATTTGAAACTATAAAAGACTGATGATATTTTCTAACAAATTGTTAAATACCTTCGTCAATTGTCAAGTAAATGATTAACCATTTAACCGATTAAAAACGATGATATTTCATTATCTTTACGATGATTATTATGATGACAATGACTCACTTAATTTATGACTTTTATGTTTATTATGTGAATGATTCTTGCATTCATTTTTGTTATATATATATATATATATATATATATATATATATAATTTAATATATGAAGTTAAAATATACGTTGTCATGAACTATATAATGATTTTATTTTTTAATATATTTTTAATATTTTTGTGATTTTAGAGTATTATTTTTAAAAATTATAAAAAATATAATTAAATAAAATTGTAAAAAATAATAAAAACTTCAAACTACTCTTCCATATTAGCCATGAAATTTAATGACGGCATTTGCAACAAACATTTTATCATCAGCAATCAAAATTATCACTAATTTACACATTATGTAACAATTAGCGATTGACTGGGTAGTTGTAATTTTGTGACTGAATTTACAACCACCAAGTTATCATATTTAGCAACTTTATAATCTGTATTAGTCATCAAAATATTTTGGTTACTAATTTCAAAATTTAGCGACCAATTAAATTAATAGAGCACACTTCAATTTAATCATTAATTAATTTAATGACCAAAATTTTAATATTTGACAAGTAATTTATTATTATTAATTTGTTTTTTTAACTGTGTTTGTGTGATTGCGCATGTGTATGCATATTATGAATAAATATATTACAGATAAATAAAAATTTTATTTAAAGCATATTTATTTCACGAGTATAAATACAAGCACAAGAGAATATGAAACATAATGAAATAATATAAAAATATTTTAATTACTAAGGTATATATTAATATCACGTTAGAATAAAAGTATTACAAAAGTTTATTTTAATATTATCATAAAAAATAAAAGCTTATACATAAATAAATGTTGTCGCTAAATAGAGTATTTATTATGTAATAAATTACTAATAAATTGTTATTAAAAACGAGAATGTAATATATCACAAACTACGGATGTAAGTGTTCTTTTATATGTTTTTTTTAATAAAATTTATTTTTAATTCTTTAATTAATACTCTAAAAACATTGAATAGTATTCTTTTTGTATATTATATTACTAAAAAAATATGGTAGAAAAATAACATGTATAAAAATAATATATTTTTTAATTTATAAATTATATTTAAATAACTTATTTATTATACATAATTACATGTAAATAAATATTCAACCGGGGTATGACACAGGTCAGAAAATACTAGTTAATCATACTTTATTCAATAGTTAATCTATACAATAGTTGAATATATTCAATTTTTTTATAGTTTTGAATTAAATTACTTTTTTTCAATAACTTTATTTTAATAGATAATCATGTTTACAAAGTCAATTACAAGTAGATGTAATCTAAAGAATAAAAAATTAAAGATCTCAGCAATAACAAAACTTTAAAGAAGAAACACTATCGCATAGATCAAGCTTGTTTAATGTGGTATTACTCGATCAAAATAAAACCAAGAGTATCCCTGTAAATTTGTAGTTTCTAACATTTCAGAAGACATTAGTAAAGATCGAGGAATTGTGGAGTCGTGTTTTAATAGGTATATTAAGTTGCTTTTACAATTAACTTTGCATAGTAATATTCTTGTATCTGACCAGTTACTTTGGAAATACATTGAAGAAGATCCAAAATTGTCTGAACAATTTGGTTTATTGCTACTTGAAACAACAGAATTGAACAACAGTGAGGACCAGTTAAAAGAAGAGACACCATGTTCTTGATCATTGGATACATTATTACTAATTTTCTATCGCCAATTTTGAAGTAAACCTAAATCTGTCACAAGAAAAGCTTTAGCCAAATCACATGCTTGAAGATCTAACACACACACACACATACAAAAACTAGTATACATTAACTAATTAATTAATACTCACAAGTGTTAAAAGCTCACTTATTCTTTGAATGAGACATGATTGGAAGAGGGTGAAGAGAAGAACATAGGAAAGAATATTGGAAGCTCACTTAATCCAAAGGAAGGCTCCAATGGCAAACTTTCTCTTGTGATGAACATCGCCAATGATTGGTAAGCCATACTCTTTGAGCAAGCAATCAAGTCTCCACTCTGGCATTGCCTCATAATCAGCTTTGGTATACCTTGGATAGTGCAGTGGCATCTGAAAGTGCCCACACCTCTCTATGCCATCTTTGGAATTTGACCCACCATCTATGTTCGGTGAAGGCCCAGTGCTAGTCACTGATTCCATATATGCTTCCTTCTCTCTTCCTTCACTGTAATCTCTTTGGGGGTGGCTTCATTTGCTTCAACATAAATGTTGCCAAATTTATAGAGTTTGTGGTGAGTATTGATCTTCGTTATCAACATTTTTCTTTCATGCAACTTCAAAATTAATTTTCTGTATGGTGCTATTTTGAAGATGCGATGGGTCCTGAAAAAATTCTCAGCCTCTTCATGGGATATACTCCTATTATTGACATTTGACTTTACATGGTTATTCTTTTAATTTAATTTTTTTATTTAAAGGACAGAGTTTTAAAAAATTGTGAGCAAATTTTGTATTAACAGTGTATATACTCCCTTTCTATTTATTTTTAAACATAATTTTTTATACTTTTAAAAAATATAAATAGAAATCAATTTCATCATTATAATGTGAGAAATGGTCAAGAATCAAATATACAAGTTTTTAAATGATCATATTAATTCATAAATATTTTAATTTTGATTAGTCATAGTTGTAAGATTTATATTTATTCTACTCATTTTAATATAAAAATGCTCATTATAGTGTGTAAAATATTTGATAATTAAGTAAAAAAGCGTATAATTAAAACTATAATAATTAATTGTAAAAAGTGAATTAATTTACAATTTTCAAATAAAATGATTTTATTGAAAGTTATGTTGTAAGTATAACATAAATTATGGTGAAAATATACTAACAATAATTTTTAACAGAATTTTTTTTTAATTTTCCAATCAGTATTTTAAAGATTGATTAATATTTCTCTTTATGGATTTCTTAACCTTTACTTTCTGGACAATGTTCAGTAAAATGTTGAAGCATCCAAAATCAAACGGTAGAATCTATATTTTTGATTCATCACTCTTACTGGTTTCCATCTACACCTACGTCATGTTGGGTAACCATCAGACCAAGAACCCAATGCATTTAACTCGAAGGAAATGATTCCGACCATGAGTCCAATGATTCAGACAAGATTGTTATGAATATATTCTTTAATATATTTTTAAATAAAATCTATTAAAAATATAAAAATTACTAAGTTAATAATAAAATTTATATAATTTTAGTTGTTTATAATATCTTTTAATCAATAAAAAATATGTTTTAGAAAATAATAGAAAACGTATTAAAAATTGTATTACTAATGAATTTTTTGGGACAAATGTCAAAATATGCTTTTTTATCTCAATTCCACTAGATTTTGTCTATTTAATGTAGCCACAATTATAACCACACAATATAGTTCTTGGCCACTGATCATTTACTCCTTGCAATGGAAGGGGACATGGATGATGGAAAACAATTTCTCACTCTATGAAGGGAGCATTGATTATGTTCATCAAACTGTACATGGTGGTCCTCATCCACTGTAAAAAATGGAAGAAAGAAAAGCACAATGCAAATGAACTAGTGATGAAGAATTGTGCAGTTGGTACATGAATGAGGCAGAATGAAATATAGGCCACATATATAATGGCTTGACTTGACATTGTGTGGCCATAGGGCCAATGGGTGGCACCCCATAACTACAAAGAGATGTGAATAATTACCTAAAGCCATAGCCAGCAACACATGGTTTTTTCAAATTAGCTATGTATAGTTTAACTCATTCCAATGAAGATGCCCATGCACTTGGAAATAGCTGAATGATTGCAGACAGGAAAATATTATTATGCTATAAAACAAATGACTTTAGTATACGTTCTAGGACAAATGTGGGGCATCAAGAACATGGAACCCAATGAGAAAATAATGAAATTGCTTATTTTTAAGTGAATAAACATAAGGAAAAAAAATGGTTGTTTTGTGACCCACAAATCACACATACGTGTATACTTGATTTGAGTTTTTCATTTTATTTAGATCTAACGAATTATAATTTATTATTTTATTAATCATTAAATATAAGTTAAATAAAATCTTCAGATCGAGTGTAAAATTTTTTAGATTTATATTTATATGAGAAAATCTTTTCTATATATATATATATTAATGATAAATATAAAATTTACCACTAATAATTCATTATTTGCAATAATTTTTTTATATTATCAACCAATAATTTTTATAATTAGAATGAAAATGAATCGTCACAAATAATTTGTCATTAATATAAAATATTAAGATAATTTTTTATTTTTTTAGCTTGTCATAAGTGTAAGTTTGGTGTTTAGGCTTTTGATAATAAATTTTTAGTTTAATTATATTTTTAGTCTTTACGTTTTAATGTACGTTCAATTGTGATTATTTAATTTTAATTGTTAATATTTAGTCTTCTGATTTTAAATTTTTTTAAATTAAATCAAAATATATAAAATATTTAATTAAAAATACAAAATAAAATACAAAAAATATAATAAAAATCTTAATTGTAATGTTGAAGACTTAATTTGAACATTTAAAAAATTAAATAAACTAGATGTAAATAATTAAAATTAGAAGGATTAAAATTACACATATCTTAATTGTTGTTTTCTGAAAAGTTGATAGCATCTCTAAGAAGCTTTATGCGGAGGTGAGGAGAGAGGGTGTGTGTGTCTTGAACAACTCTAGAAAGGTTTCTTACTAAGAAACAAAAGAGCGTTGATTGAATCTACGATAGAAAGGTTGGAGATAGAGAACCGATCCCTGGACGAGGGAGATCTATTGAGCAGAAGCAAGAAGAAAGTGATAGTGGATCCCGAAGGCCATCATGAAGAATTGCAAGGAGGAAGTTGCGAAGAAGGCACTCTAAGCAATGATAATAACTAGGTGTTTTCTAACCCCATTCTGTCTGCGCATCTGTGTCTTATAAAGATAAAGTCTTGGTCTAGAAAGAGTTAGACCTGGTCCTTAAGGATGAAGAAATTATTCAATCTATTTTAGATAATTTGAATATTCTGTCGAATTCTAAAGAACCCGACTTAATGAATGAAAATGCTAACCAAAACCTTTGCCTTGAGATAAAAATTGCTCTGGATGACTATGAGACATGGTGTTCGCTATGGATATTCATCCTAATAGTTAAACTCTTAGGAAAATCAGTGAGTTTTAATTATTTGAACAAAAAATTAGGACATATTTGGAGAAAAATGGGCCCTTAAAAATCTTAAACTTAAATAATGACTTCTTTCTAGTTAAATTCGAAAATATGGATGACTAAAAGCATGCCCTATTTGAGGGGCCCTGCCTTATTCTGGATCACTATCTCTTGGTCCAAAGATGGAGACCCCTATTTAGACCTCACGGCCATAGTCTGAGGCATTTAGCAGTTTGGGTGAGAATTCCTGACTTTCTTTTAGAATTATATAATGAGAAATTTTTATGGCAGGTGGAAGCCTACCTGGGATCAATGCTAAAGATTGATCCCTAAACTTTTCTTCTGTCAAGAGGTAGGTTTTCTAAGATTTGTGTTGAACTGGATCTTAACAGACAACTAATTCCTTCCTTTAAAGTGTTAAGCAAAGAATTTAGAGTGGAATATGAGGGTCTTCACCTCATGCTTTACTTGTAGAAAATATGGTCATAAATAAGAGTCGTGACCAGAGATCTATAAGACTACTTCTGACCCCAATACCTCCCCTGAAGCCATGGATGACCTAATGGTAAGTACTGTGGAGGGGTGTGAGTCTCACCCTCTACCTAGTAAGGTTGCTACCCAAAAGGACAATGAAAAGGACTAAGTTTTAGATCAAGGAAGGTTTGGCCCTTGGATGTTAGTTAAAAGAACTCCTAAAAGGAAATTAGGACAAACAAGGTCAATAGGAAAATCAAACATTCCATTGGCAAGACTATAAATCCTCCCCCAGGTTCCAGATTTGGGGATCCTATTTCCTTATATTTTTGTTTTGTGTATTGAATGTCTTGCCCATTTAATTAAAGATACTATATTGGATGGTGATTGAGACCCTTTTACTTTTAGGAATCATGGCCTTAAACTATCCCACTTATTCTTTGCTGATGATATTCTTTTAATCGCTAAGGCTAATATGAAAAATGCAAATTCTATTAAACCTGCTCTTGAAAAATTCAATTCTACCTCTAGTCTTATTGTGAATAATTTTAAATCTTCTATTTTCTTCTCAAAAAATATTGATGTTTCTTTAATTGAGTCCATTAGCTCTTTTCTAGGAATTAACCCTTCATCTCAGTTAAATGGGTATTTAGGTATTTCTGCCTCTCATATGAAACCTAATAAAAACCAATTTTATTTTCTCACTAATAAGGTTAAAAAGAAGCTTTCTCTCTGAAAAATGAAAAACTTGTCCCTAGCTGGCAAAGTTACTCTTGCCCAATCTTGCATGATGAGCATTCCTATTTATGTTATGCAAACTCAACTTATTCTTATTACTGTTTGCAATGATATCAATAACATATGCAAAAAGTTCATCTGTGAGATGGGGTAAAAAATGTCATTTTATAGGCTAAGAAAAAAATTTGTAAATAAAAAAAGGAAGGGGGTCTTGGCAACCCAAGAAACAGCAAGAAAATGTCTGGTATTAAGGAAATCAGAAAAAGACAAATGCATTAACAAGAATGAAAAAATAGAGCACTAAGCAGCTCCTACGCTCCAAGTCCTAATTCAGAAAAATCCCCCTTTCTCCCTCCCACTAGCCAACAATTATACCCTTTTCTCATAATAGAATATTTGCTAATCATTCTCTCGCCCCACCCCTCAGCAAGACACACACACATCTTCACAATTAGTTAGGATTGGACCCACCTGGATCACACCCCTCTCCCAACTTATTATTTCCCAAGTTGCTCCTGAATTTTCTTTTTTATCCACCTTTATCCCATCCAGAATTCGATCCCTAACAATACCCCCCTCTTGAACTACCACCTTGTCCTCAAGGTGGAAGTGAGGGAAGCCTAGTTGGATGTTAGCTGCTATTCCCATGAGCTCAAAAATTCTGGCATATCTTTCCACTGAACAGAACTTCCAATCCTCCTTAGGGGTTTCTTCTTACTGCCATCACTTCAGCTAGCTGTAACTTCAGCTCCCAGTCTTTTGCAAGACCCACTGGGAGAGGCTGGCTCTTGACATTGGGGGCTATACATTTCTTGAGTAAGGAAACATGAAAACTGGGTGTACCATAGATTCAACAGGCAATTTAAATTTATACACTACCTTTCCAATTCTTTCCAGCACTTCAAAAGGTTGGGCTAAGTTTCTGAGTAACACGGTTGGCCAAGGAACGTAGCCTATAAGGTTGGATCTTTAAATAGACCTTCTCTCCTACTGCAAATTTCACATCCCTTCTTTTCTGGTTGGCTTGGTTCTTCATGCGAACTTGAGCCCTGTCTAGTTGCCATTTGAGCTCATCTAATATGACATTTCTTTCAGCCAACATGTGGTTCACTTCCTCCACTGCGGATGAGGCTACATCTCCCTTGATCAATGGGGGTGGTTCCTTCCCATATAAACTCTTGAATGGGCAAGTATTGGTGGCTGAACTGTAGGTGGTGTTATACCATAATTCAGCCCAACATAACCACTTTGGCCCCTACTTTGGCTTCATTCTTGCAAAATACCTTAGGTATGTCTCTAAGCACCTATTGACTACCTCCGTCTGCCTATCCATTTGTGGATGGTACGCAGAACTAAATTTCAATTTAGTTCCTGCTTGCTTAAATAATTCAGCCCAGAAAGTGTTCATAAAAATTCAGTCACAATTAGTGACTATTGATTGCGAAAATCCGTGTAGTCGCACCATCTCCTTCACAAAAATGCTAGCAATGTCCTTAGCTGAATAAGGGTGAAAAATGCTAACAAAATGGGAGTATTTAGTAAGTCTGTCTACCACCAAGATAGTATCCACCCCTTGAGCTTTAAGGAAACCCTTTATGAAATCTATTGATAAATCCTCCTAGACTTGAGAGGGAATTGGCAATGGCTGAAGCAATCCAGTTGGTGACAAAGTCTGATATTTGTTTCTACTGTAAGTTTCACACAACTGAATATACTATTGAATAGTCTTTGTCATCCCTTCCCACCACAATAGTCTTGCCATATGTTTATAGGTACGAAAAAAACCCGAGTGTCCTCCCAAAGCAGTGTTATGGAATTCTTGCAAGAGTAAAAAAATTCTAGGGGAGTTCTTGGGTATCACTTAAGAAAATTCTAGGGGAGTTCTTGGGTATCACTAACCTCTTTTGGTAGAATAAATGCCCCCTTTTAATTCAAATCCTGACTGTATTTTACTACCTTGCAGTAAATCATGCATAATCTGTTTCAGCTTCTCATCCCTTTGGACCTCCTCCTCTACTTCATCCCAATCCTGGAAGGTAACATTAGAAATGGCAGCAAAGTACATTTTCCTAAATAAAGCATTAGCAGCTCAATTATCTTTTCCCGCCTTGTACTTTATTTCAAAATCAAAACCAAACAGTTTGGCCACCCATTTCTGTTGTCCCTCACCCATCATTCTTTGGTCCACCAAGAACTTCAAGCTTTTATGATCAGTGTTTACCACAAATTTTCTTCTCAGCAGGTAGTGAAGCCATTTCTGGACCGCCATTACTATAGCCATGAGTTCCTTTTCATAAATTGATTTTTGTTGGGCCTTTTCTGATAGCTTTTGACTCAGATAAGCTAATGGACATCCCTCTTGCATTAGAACCGCCCCAACCCCCTTTCTTGAAGCATCTGTTTCAATTACAAACGGCTTCTCAAAATTAAGGGTCGCTAAAATAGGGAGTGTAGTCATTGTTTGCTTGAGTCTCTCAAAAGCCATCTTGAACCCATCTTTCTTTAGAAGTTGAGTAAGTGGCCAAGCTAATTTCCCATACCCCTTCACAAACCTTCGATAATAACCATTAATTCCCAAGAAACCTTTTAGCCCTTTCAAATCAGTAGGTACAGGCCATGTCAACATGGTTTTTATCTTTTTAGAATTTGCTGCTACTCCTTCCCCTGAAATGATATGCTCCAAATACTCAATTTCTGTTCTGGTAAAACAACACTTTTTCTTGTTAATAAAGAGAGTGTATTGTCTTAGTAGCTCTAACACTTGTTGTAACTGATTCAGATGCTCCTCTTCTGTCTTGCTAAAAATCAGTATATCATCGAAAAAGACAAGAACAAATTTTCGCAAAAAAAGTTTCAATATCTGATTCATCAATGCTTGGAATGTGGATGGTGCATTTGTTAGGCCAAAGGGCATTATCAAGAATTCGTAATGTCCTTCGAAATGATGTCTTCTCGACGTCTCTCTCTTTTATCGATATTTGGTGGTACTCTGACTTTAAATCCAATTTAAAAAATATTCTAGCTCTCCCAAGTTATTAAATAAATTAATAATAAGGGTCTTTGAACCCGTTTAATATAAAAAAAATAAATTAATAATAAATATTATAATCACAATTTTTAAATAAAAATATTTTGAATAATAATCTTAAATAAGAGTATTTTATAAAAACAAATTTAATGTTATGTGACTTCTTTTATTTTGATTTTCTTTTAAAACTTAATCTTCACTTTTTATCATTATCTTTTAACATAATATAATAAAATATTTATTTTTTAAAATTATAAAATCAATTAAATTTAAATATAATTAGGTAATTTATTATACTGTGTAATACACAAAAATAAAAATTGTTCACCAATAAAAAATATTAAAAATTTAGATTAGTAACACTAAAAAAAAATTATTATAAAAACACTCATTATAACATTATTTTATTCTATTATCTCACTATAAAATTATATATATATATCACACTCATAATTTGTTTCTTTAGTTAATTAAGATTATTAATATTAAAATGAGACGTTATTTTGTGTTTCATCTTTACATTGTTTAATCTATTCATAAAGTAAATCTAAACCACATAAAATATATTGCTGAATTAACTTTGAGTTTGTTCAATTATATATTTAGAAATTATATATTTAGAAATCAACAATGTGACTATCCTTACAGGAGGGGAGAAAACTTACTAAGTGGCTCCTGCAAAAATCAGAAGCGTGTTTGTGCTTATTCAACCATATATTATGACCTATCACATATATAATATATATAAATAAAACCTATCTAGCTATAATTTCCTTATGGCTAGTTCAGTTCATCTTCACCAAATAAATTATAATAAATTTATTCTCCTTTCTTTATGGAGAAGTTAATTATGGATCATAATTTTTTGTCTATTTAATTTAATTTAAATTTGATCGGATCACCCGTTTAGACATAATAGGTGAGTTTATTATTAATTTTTTATATATATATACAAAAACTTAAACTCAAAATCTTTCTTAAATAATATTAAATTACTTGTTTCATAGATCAATTTTTGTTAATTTAATACAAATTTTCTTTGTTTTTAATTCTAAACGAATTTTGTTTTAATTTTTAGTTTAAACTAAACAAAAGATGCTGAATTAAGAGAAGAGTTAAAATAGATACAAGTGCTACACTGTATAAAAACTAATATAAATATGTTAAGAGAAAAAATTTGATTTAATCTAATTTTTATAATAAAAAATAAAATTCTAAATTATATTATGATTTTTTTAATTTTTTAAATTGGTTTAGTGATTCGAAAATTATTAATTGATGAATTGATTTTTAATACTCTCAAACAAATACTTATATATTTTAATTTATAATGAAAGATTGTAATAAAAAATATTTAAAAAATACTTTTTTATAATTTGTTTATATGAAATTAATCAATCCAAATATATTAATTTAAAAAAAAACCTTTTTTAAAAGAAAAATGAAAGATCCTTTAAAAATGGTTTTATTGACTTATCTAATTACAAAAATGTCCCTGTGACGACGATTACACAGCAAAGAAAAGTAGAACGCACGTTAAATTATTATTATATTTATTGCATTGACCATTAAGACTTATCTAATTACAAATGTGTCCCTGTGATGGGGAGATATAAGAGCAATAGTGTTTATGATGCAGCCATTGCCAATCTCAAACTGAACACAGTGAGATCTATTCTCTTCTTCATCAGATCTAAGGAATATGGAAAACGTTCCCTTTGCTGTTGCGTCCAATCTCATTCACAGGTTCCTTTTTCCACCCTTTCTTCAATTTCAACAATAACTATCCATTTTTCAATTCTTCCATAACATGCTTAGCTTACAGTTTAGGTTTTTTTTTGCCCCCTATTTTCTTAGTTCCCCTATTTTTATGTCTAACAATTTAATATAGTGTGTCATGATAAAAAATTTTAATTTACTTTAAAATTAATTAAATTTAAAAAATAATATTTAAAATTAATGAAAAGATAAATATAACAAAATTAATATAAAAAAAGCTAAACAAGTAAATATAAAAAATTCCTAAGTACTCTTTTATTCGAGAATGAACACAGGCTGGTGCACACGAGAATTTATATGATACGGAGTTACAATAAATTACTTTATATGATAATTTTTATGAGATCAACGTTAATAAAAAATAATTATGTATTATAAATTAATGTTACGTTGGAAAAATGTTCCTAGAATTATATACTACGTCCTATTCTATTGGGGGATACATTAATAATAATATTTTAAAAAAATATCTTAAACAAGGAGATTTTGGAGTGATAATTAATATTTTTTTCTCTTCTGTACTATAATTATAAAAAATAAATATCTACTTTTAGATGTGTCGTGCATATGGAAATTCTGATTGGTAAGGATTTGTAACTGAGCCGGCCATGAACAAATCATGATTCAATCAATTGAATTTGTAGATTATTATTACATATTTTCCCTTTCCCTCGATTCTTATGCGAATATTTTTAGACACTGCTCAACTTTCTCTCAACAAAGCACCCTTCTATGTAGTCTTTCTTAATCATTTTAGCGATGGCTGATTCAGTTCCATTTGCTGTTACTTCAAATCTCAGGTTGGCTTCCGCAGATTTTCTTGAATTTGGAAAGCAATATGATGTGATGGAAGAGTTGGAAGAGCTTAAGAACACTATTGAATCCATCAATGCTAAGCTCCTTGATGCAGACGATAAACAAGATCAAGATGATGGTGTGCGAGTTTGGATCAGAAGGTTCAAAAAAGTACTCCATGCTGCAGATGACTCCTTAGATGAGCTTGCTATCCAATTCAGGAGAGACAAATTGGGTGCAGCAGAAGGAAAAGAAGTAGATAAGGTACTTCTTTCCATTTCATCTTCAAATCAACTTCCTTTATACACTGAAATGCCTGACAAAATTAAAGAAATACGAGAAAGTTTTAATGTAGTAGTAGAAGACATGGATAAATTGAATTTAAGCCCAGGTACTCTGGTTAAGCAAACTAGCAGTGAATGGAGGGAAACATGTTCTTTTGTGCTAGAATCTGATATCATTGGAAGAAATGATAGTGAAAAGGAGATTATTAGTCTGTTGAGACAACCTCATGAAAACCGGAAAGTTTCTGTGATTGCTATCGTTGGCCTCGGTGGCTTGGGGAAGACAACGCTTGCTCAGTTGGTGTATAATGACTTGGAAGTGCATAATTTTTTTGAAAAGAAAATGTGGGTGTGTGTCTCTGATAACTTTGATGTGAAAACTATTCTGAAGAAAATATTGGAATCAGTTACTCGTCGCCCGACAGCAGATGGGTTGTCATTAGACTACTTGCAAGAAGAACTTCGCGAAAATTTAAGTGGTAAGAAATATTTGTTGGTCCTGGATGACATTTGGAATGAGAGACGTGAAAAATGGATTGAATTGAGAAAGTATTTGATGTGTGGCGCTCAAGATAGTAAGATTTTAGTGACAACTCGAAGTGAAAAGGTAGCAGAGGCAATGACTGCCAGCACTTCCTATCCTTTGAAAGGTTTGACTGATGAAGCATCTTGGACTTTGTTGAAGAGCATTGCATTTGAGGATGATTTCAAAGGAGTGAATCGAAATCTAGAATCAGTGGGGAAAGAAATAGCCAAAAAATGTAGAGGGGTTCCACTGGCAGTTAAAACCCTGGGAGGCCTGTTAGGAGGACAAAACGAAGAAAGTGTATGGGAGAATGTTTTAAGCGGTGACTTCTGGAAATCATGTGAAGAGCAAGATAGTATCATGCCAATTCTAAAACTCAGTTACCGCAACTTGTCGCCAGAAATGAGACAATGTTTTGCTTATTGCTCTTTATACCCCAAGGATGCAGAAATTCCGAAGGATGAGTTGATTCAGTTATGGATGGCACATGGTTACCTTAAATGTTCAACTGAAAAACAGCCCATGGAGGATGTGGGTAACCAATTTGTAAAGATGTTTTTGATGAAGTCACTTTTTCAAGATGCGTATAGTGAATACGGTGAAATCATTAGCTTCAAAATGCATGATTTAATGCATGATCTTGCAATGCTAGTAGCTGGCAGTGATTATTGTTACTTGGATAGTAAGGCAGAAAAAGTTGAAGGTAGACCCATGCACGTGTCATTGGAATCCAATGCGACCATTCATTTGTTGAAATCGTTAGATCCGAGCAGGCTGCGAACTTTGATTTTGCCGTATTCCTACCCAGAGGAGGAATGTTTGTCGGTTATTGCAAAGTTCAAATACTTACGCGTCTTGAGGGTGCATCATCTCTCTGATTCCACTGAACATTTGAAGCATTTAAGATACCTTGCTTTAACGCAACAAACAAGTCTTCCCAAATCCATGAGCAATCTTGTTTTCCTACAAACATTAAAATTGTGGAAGTGCGATGAAGAATCATTTTCAGGAGTAGTCACAAAGTTAGTCAATTTGAGGCGCCTTGATATTACTTATTATGACTCCGTAAGTGGGATGCCAGCTGGGTTGGGAAAGTTGTGCTCTTTGCGATTCTTATCGACCTTTGTTTTGGGAGACAGCCAAGAAATAAAATATGGCACGCTAAATGAACTGAAGGACTTAAACCTAATAAGAGGCGAATTAAGAATTGAGCATCTGAATCGTGTGAGAGAAGTGGCTCTGGAATCACAGCACGTAAATTTAAAAGAAAAAAAATTCCTTCGTTCCTTGATTCTAGATTGGTCGCGTGAAGACCTCGGTAACACTGACAACTTGCAATTATTGGAAAACCTTGAGCCCCACAGTAATCTTAAGCGATTGGAGGTGAATGATTATCCAGGTGTGCTTTTCCCAAATTGGCTGTCTCTCCTCACAAATGTTGTTCACATCCGTCTCTATGAGCTTTCTAAATGCCGCTGTCTCCCTCCGTTGGAACGTCTCCCGTCCCTGAAGTCACTTCAGATGGACTCTCTTGATGAATTGGAATACATATATCTCTACGAAGATGGTTTTGCAGTAACCTTCTTCCCCTCTTTGGAGATCCTCACATTATGGGGTTGTCCCAAGCTCAAGGGATGGCGGAGGCGGGGAGATGATATCAATGATTCACATGATCTCTCCTTACCTCTTTCATTTCCTCATCTTTCTCAACTACACATCTCTGGCTGTCCACATTTGACCTGCATGCCTACTTTTCCAAACGTTGAGAATTTGGAATTGGAACAATGCAGTGCAGAACCATTCATAGCAACACTAAACTCAACATGTTCAGCTGACTCATCTTCCTCCGCTGCTCCTCTTTCCATGCTCAAACAACTGACGATTTCTGATCCTATGAATTTACCAAAGGGTTGGATGCAAAATCTGACTTCTCTCGAGTCTCTTCGAATTGAATGGTATAAAACTGAAACACTCGAGGAATTTGAAACTGGGTTTAAGGACGGCACCAACTGCCTTCCTTCTCTGCGAAAAATCAAAATAGGTTGGTGTCTGCGGCTGAAGGCTTTGCCTGATTGGATTTGCAACCTCTCATCGCTTCAGCACATCAAGATCTGCTCTTGCCCATATTTGGCATCGCTGCCCGAAGGAATGAGTGGTCTTACCAACTTAAAGATCTTTGAGGTCAGGGGATGTTCCCTCTTACTTAAAGAATGCCGAACAGAGACAAGTGTTGTTAGTCGCCAAATTGCACACATCTCACAAATTATCCTTGATGATAGCCGGTAACAAAGGTACTGATCTGATTCTAATACGTATTTATTTAGTGTAAACAGTCTGTATTGTATTTGCTTTGCTAATAAAATACTTTTAACTAGATTTTTAGTTATACATACAAATTATCCTATTCATATTAATTTTCAATTGTTAAACATTGTCACAGTCTTAACCGTAATAATATATTTAATGCTAATATTTTTTTTCTTTGCACCAATATTATTACAAAAATATAATTTTTAAATTAAAATGTAAATATATATTATATAATTTAATAAGTTTTATAATTAATATTTAATTATTATTAATAAATATTTTATTGCATTAATAAGATTAAATTAAAAAAAGATAATTATAAAATTTGTATTACAAATTCATTTTAAAAAATAAAATTATTTTACAATTAATAAAATTTATAAATATTAATATATAAATATTTATTTTTTAATAACAATATTCTATGATATTAAATAAGATTAAATTAAAAATAAATTTTGAAAATTAAAACTAATTAAAAAATGTTTAATATAAAATTTAGATTAAGACTGAATTAAAAAAAATTAAATGTTTGAATGCATGAAAAGTAATGTGAAAGATAACTAATACTAAAAACCTTCTCATTTAAAAATCAGAACTCAAATTATGAAGGTATTTATGTGCGTAGAGAATCGATTATTAATATAAAACAAATGTACACTAATTTGAGTTCCTTCTACTTCATAAATGTAAAATATAAATTGGTGTTTTGTATAGTTTCAATTTCTGTTTACTTTTTACAAGTTTTTTAGATCTTGTTCTTAATTTTGAATTAAAGGTAAGTGAAAATGGAAAGCAGAAGAAAAAGAAATTCTAGATATTGAAGAGTTTCTAAAAATTATTGGATTTCTATAATGTTGGGAATCACTTATAATAGAACAATTGTGTTTCTTTTTTCTCCTGTTTTGATTTTATATTTTGGTGACTTGTTTGATTTTATATTTTGGTTAATCCTTACGTTAAGTATGTTTTTTAGTTACTATCTAACGTGCACTTTAATGTTTAGCGGAACATTAATGCTCCTACTTTCTATCACAATGTGTTTTACATTAAATTTGATTCATGATTGTATTTATTATTGACTAGCTATTGAAGTACAACTTAAAAAAAAAACAACATAATTTGAAACTAATTTGCTTCATCTACTCTTTCATTATATCTATCTAATTCAAAATACTTGTTTTGTTCTATTTGAATTCACCTGTAGCTTGTTTATAATCAACATTAAGGATAACTATTTTGACATGCAAATTTTCATTGTCAAAATTTGTAATATTTTAATTGTTTGCAATGCTATTAATTAGCACACTATCTCTTGTTGAAACTTAAACAACAAGTGAACTACATAATAAATAATATTTTATTGTATTTTTATTGGAGAAAGAAAAAAAAAGAGAAAAGAGAAGATAATTTAAGAAGTATAGAGGTGTAAATGATGGGTAAGAGAAAGAAATTTTTTAACATATATTATTTTTAATTATACTTAAATATTAGTTAGATTATTTTTCTAAATATAACAAATATTTTAATAAATTTATATATTATTTTACTTTTCTCTCAACTTTATTTTTATTTTTATTTAATCAAATTTATTTATGAAATATATAATAAGAATTTAACATATACTAATATTTATATTATTTAAAATTTATATTCGCATACCTTTAATTTTAAAAAATCATCTTATTCTGTATCTATATGTGTATGAAATACGAGTACTGTACACGTATTCATGCAATACAGACCAGAAATATATTAAAGAAAAACAAAGGTGTAGAACTGTATCCAACTTGTGAAACAAAAATCATGACCCTTGTTTAAGACTGTTAATGGCCTTGTGTTGTTTACAAACTGTATTCATTGAACTAAGAAAAAAACTAAAAGGTTATACTTATGATATTTATATACATATATATTTAAAAAAATACATCAAATTATTAATTTAATCTTTTTTAACTTTAAATTTCTTCTACTGCAAGCCCAATTGTTTGGTTTAAAGATAGAATTTTATTTTTAATAAAAAATACACATTCTAATAAAAATATGAAATTTATATTAGTTTATGTATTTATTTTAATTATATTTAATTATTCAAAATTAATTCTATTTGATTTCAAATTAAACAGATGCTACGTATAAATACAACTTGTATCAGATTAAATTAATATTACTTTTAGGATAAATTTTAATTAAATTTAAAATTATTTATCATATATATATATATATATTATAAAAGTACTATTTTTAAAATTAAATCCTACTACTTTTAAATATTTAAAATTAGTAATATAAAATGATATGATAAAATCATAACTTAAAATATTCCCTTTATATTCAAAAAGAAGATTCCAATTGTACATATAGAAAACTAAGCATGGATTGTTCAAATGTACCTTTGCATATTGAAAGAAACACTTTGGCATAATATTAATTAACATATAAGAACTAATAAATGTAGCCAAAGGATTGATATAAGTTGCATGATGAATCATAATATATGTAGTTTCTAATTATTCTCCTTATCTTGTGACTGAATTGTTTTTATGTGGATGATGCAGGCCTCACATTTTCATTCTTGTAATAATCATACTTAAGGTCTCTGAAAATGATTAATAGCCGTGGAGCTCACATTGCTATAAATGCTTGTGAAATCAATATTCAAGTCTCTGGTAAAAGCCCCAACACTGATAGATTTGATATTTCAGCTTCCAGAAATATATTGATAAAAGATTTCATCACAGGAACTGGTAAATTCACCAAGTTTTTATCTTATGTGCACATGAAATTAAATTCCATGTAGTGTTTTAAGAAACTGCTATATGTGCAATTTTAATTTACATTGTTTTTCTGAACAGGTGATGATTGTGTTGCCGTCAATAGGTGTTCCTCTTACATTAATGTTACTAGGGTTTCTTGTGGATCGACCAGGCCATGGAATAAGGTTTACATAAATAGTGACGATATCAAAGTATAAAAAATAATGTATCTTTGATTCAAATAATATTTTTGTTATTCCAATGTATTTATTCAATTTATGAAAATGAAATAATCAGTTTTGACAGTCTTGGTAGAAATAAAGCTCATGATATAGTGGAAGATGTTTATACAAAAAATTGCAGCTTCACAGGGACTTCAAATGGAGCAAGAATCAAGACATGACCAATTAGTAAATAATTAATGAATCTGAATTTTTTTTCATGGGAATTGGACGTTTGTATTTTCACTAAAGTAAAAACGAGTTGATTTAAGTGAAAATGAAAAAAATAATAAATAATTAATTAATTCTTTAGTTTTTTACTATTTTTCTCTCTCATGCCTAAGAATTTTTTTTTCAATTTTCATATCCAATCCTCTTTCATCTCCTTCTATTCTTAACTTCTTTCTTTCTTTTCCAATTTCTTCTTCCTCACTCTATACTCAACTCTCCTTGTCTTTTCCCTATCCCAATATCCAACTCCTCCACTGTTCTCTACATACCTCTACTTTTATACCATTTACTTTCCTCATTCCCAACTCTCCATCCACTGCACATCTCTCCTTCTTCTCATAAAAAACATGCTAAATTAAAAAATAGAACTAGACATTCAGTTACTATGTTAACGAGAAAAAATCTAAATTCATATTTAATGTAAGTGTGGCAAGATATTGTATATATTTTTCAACCTATTCTGCTAATTTAAATGGAAATGTTTTTAAATTTTATTATTTTTATCATCGAGAAATTTTTTTTGCAATAAGTCTTTGATTATGTTTGTTAATTTTTCTTCTTTTGAATAATTTTTTATTTGATTTTAAATTAAGTTTAATTTAATTTTTTATAAAATGTAATAAATTGAAAATAGTTTTCAAAAAAACTAAATTTTGAAAGTATTGTTATGCTTAGTTTCAATTGTAAATTTTGACCCAGCGTATTGATATATAAGAATTGTTTTAATTAATTATTAATGAAAAATTTAAAAAATTTTATTCTTTTATTTAGTATTATTTAATAATGTAATATTTATTATTAATAATAAAAATATTTATTTTTTAAAATTATAATTTTTTGAAAATACTGCAATTTGCTCTTAATTTTTTTTATTTACAAGTAATTTAATTTAATAACATGTACATTAAAATTCAGTCATATATAAGAAAATATTGGTTTGAATTCTGTAACATTGATTTGGATATGACTTGATAAAACTGAGAGTTAAAGATAAGAAGCTTGAGATAAAATTAAAATAGAAAATATAACAAATATTTTTAGCTAACTGATATATCGAAAAGCAAATATTTTTCCACTACCTCTCACTACTTGAAACTAAGTTAACAGGAAGGATCAGGTTATGTAAGATGACAAAGCTTATTAACTTAGCTTGTTCCTCATGGGGTGTTTCAACATTGTATTGGATCAAATTAACATTGTCTATGCTAAACCAGGAAGGAGTACCTAAGCTTCTTGCAAAAATGCTCATGGAAAACTCTGTTATTTCAAGGGTCTCTTGTTTATTGAAATAATTTTTTAAAGAGTTAAATTTTTAAACCGTTAACTCTTTTGTTCCTAGAGTCCCTTTGTATTTGTAAGATGGAAATCATGAGTACTACGATAGTTTTTTGCTTTTTTATTGTGATATTATCTTATTGTAATTTAATTTGTCGTCCATGATTTTGGGATGGCCATGTAATTCGCATGAGATTCATTTTGTTTTTGTTTCACTTCTCTACGGAAAACTATAAGTTTATTATTTATCAAGTTGCATTCTAATGGAGTTCTTTTAATTTTTTTAATGTTCTCTTCCATCTAAAGGTAATATATATATATATATATATATATATATATATATATATAATTGATTATACTTATTACTTGGTGTATTAAATTTTGAAACGTAAAAATTATTTTTATATATGTAACTTTATCTACTTATTACTCTATACATTAAAAATCTGAATGTATAAAGTCACTTTATTGACTACACTTACTTATTACTCTGAACATTAAAATTCAAAACGTATAACATACGAATTAAAATTATACTTTATTTATATTTATTATGTTTGAATTGTATTTAAAAAATGTTTATTAGTATTGTTTTACAGACGATAATATAAATATTTATACTATAAATTGATTTAAATTATCATTATTAAAATTAATTATAATATTTTACATAATTAACGAATAAAAATTATTACTGCATTTTAATATAATCTGTATTTTATTATATACGTTAAATGCTAAAATATATTTTAAATTAAAAAATTAAAATTATAAAATTATTAGTTTATATTATATATTGTTAAATTAAATTTATAATGAAAGACAAATTTGCATATTTAAATTATTTTATTAATTAGTTTAACATAATCTATATTTTAATATGTACTTCAAATATTAAAATATAATTTGAATAAAAAAACTAAATTAATAAAATTATTCAGTTATATTATATATTATTAAATTAAATTTCTAATGAAAATATAAGTTTACATATTTAAATTATTTTAATAATTATTTTAATATAATCTATAGTTTAATGTATACTTTAAAAATGTATTTTTAATTAAAAAATTTATATTTATAAAATTATTAGTTTATATTATATAGTGTTAAATTAAATTTTTAATTAAAAGATAATTTTACATATTTAAATTATTTTATTTATTAGTTTAATATAATCTATATTTTATTATTAATAATAATATTAAAATATAATTTAAATTAAAAATACTATATTTATAAAATTATTAGTTTATATTTTATATTATTATATTAAATTTCTAATAAAAAGATAAATTTACAAAATTAAATTATTTTAATTATTTTAATATAATATATAGTTCAATATATATTTAAAAAACTAAAATTTACTTTAAAATAAAAAAATTATACTTACATAATTATGAGTTTAAATTATATATTGTTAAATTAAATTTTTAATAAAAAGACAAATTTACATATAAAAATACGATATATATAATTAAATAAGATAATTTAAATAAAAAATTATTAAAATTAATTTTAATAATTTGTATAATTTAAGAATTATAATAATAATTAATTCATACTTATTATCTTTAAATTGTATTTAAGAAAATTTTATTAGAATTGATAATTATATAATGTTAAAAGTGATAATAACAAAACTACTTTAAATGATATTTAATAAAAAAATAATTAAAATTTATTATAAATAATTTAAACAAATTTTATTTTTTTCTATGTTATATTTGAAAATAGGAAAAAAATATTGATTAAATTATACAAAAATATTTTTGAGAAGGTAAGTAAACTATAATATAAATGAAAAGATAACTTTTATTATATTGATTTTTCATTTTTTGACTTTTCATATATCACTAAGTAGGATTTTATCTCTACTTATATAAGTTATGTTAATATAACTTTTGAAAACTTGCTCGCGGTTCTTTATGTTATCATCTTTTTTTTTTTTGTATTTTACAATTATGTTAGCTGTCAAGGATTACCTACCCACATAAGTATATATGATTTCAAGTTTGATAATTTTTATTTCATTTCATTAAATTGTGTTATATATTTCAATTTAATTTTTTGAGTAAGCATAAAACTGTATTATTTTTAAATGATATAATGTATTGAATTTTATTTTTAACTAATTAATTTATATCAAATCTATCATTATTTTTCATACTTTTGTAAGAAAACAACAAGTTACAATGAAGATAAATGGACATTTTTTAACGATATGAATTCAACAACAGATGATTGAAAAATAAAAGTGCAAATATCACGACTGTGAGATATACTAAATATATATCGCAAACAAGAGTTAATTAGTTTTGATATGATACTAATTGATGAAAATGTATTAGATTTGTATTTTTCTTATTAAAAATTTATTATTTTTAATAATTTATAATTATGTTATCTTTTATATGTTGTTTTATGATAACTAATTAACTTAATTTTTTTTAATTTTCTAATTGATTAATTTTTCTTTTCTATATAACAATTATATACACGCTTTCATAGGATGGAGTATTTCTTATAGGTTCACATGTATGAAAGAAGGAAAAATAAACTCCTAACAAAATTTTCAGTGACAAAGAATAAAGATATATTTGTTGTGTTTGAAAATAATCCTTTTATGTTGCAATTTTGTACCATAACTATTATTAGAGAATTAAAGGATGATAACATAATTCCTTATCACATCTTTGAATATGTGAACTTTGAAGATTTGAAAAGTTATTGTAAAAATAATGTCTTAACAATTATTTTGCTGTAAAACTTTACTAAACTTTGTTATATAATTTATATTTAATTTATCAATTAGTTTCCTAAAATTATTTATTTTATAAATAGATGTGATTGGAGTGGTCATGCATATAAGTTCTGTTGAAGAAAAAACAACTACTCAAGGTAAGGTTAATTATACATATATAATTAAATATTTAATCACAAGACATGAGATATAAACAATTATTTTAAAGTTATTATTAATTGAAAAATATTATAATCTTAGTTAAATCATTTGTAGGGAAAGTAGAGTGAAAGTAACACAATGGGATGATTATATTGCACTATTTGAAGAAATAATAAAAGATAAAGTATCTAAGGATTTCAAAATCAATGTTGCAATATTCACATCCACTATTGTGAAAGAATTTTAAGGTAATTATATTATTATATTTTTTAAATATTTTATTTCAATAAATTATATATATATATATATATGCTTCATATTAAATTATAAAAAATATGAATGTATGTATGTATTATAAGTAATATTTCTATTTCCACATTAATATCAATAAAGATTTATGTCAATATTCACGCATCAGAAGTTATTAATTTTATAGATTCATCCAAATATTGAAATTATTTAAAATCTCTCTGTTACGTTAATTATTGTAAATTCTTTACTTTTTATCTTAACCACATTTTCAATTATTTATTATCACTTTATTGTAGGAATTTTAATAATATGCATATTGCTCAAAATATTGATAATACATAATTTATAGTTCTTTCTAAGTTAGAAACTTTTAAAAATATATCTGAAATTTTGGCAATAGATAATTTAAAGAGTGATATGGTAAATTTAATTTCTTTTACACTTTGTTCTTCTTAT
The DNA here is from genome assembly GCA_024086825.1 of Abrus pulchellus subsp. cantoniensis. NCBI lineage: Eukaryota > Viridiplantae > Streptophyta > Magnoliopsida > Fabales > Fabaceae > Abrus > Abrus pulchellus. Next base: position 24,619,850 of record CM044056.1, read on the forward strand.
TTAATTTTTAAACTAATTTTTAATTAATTTTCAGAATGCCCTACTTGATTGTATTGCAACTATGATTTGGTATAAAGATTAATTTTTGTATTAAATAAAATCATTCTTCTCTTTTATTTTTTACTTAAATCTTAATTGAAAATTTTTTAACTATTATATTTTTCTCTTCTTCTATTATTTTAATTTTTAAAAAAAATAATTTAATAGAAATTGATATATTATAATTATGTATAACCTATTGATGTAGATAATATTTTATTTATATTTTTTGTTTTAATGAACTGTATTTAAAAAAAATTTATTAGAATTGATGGTTATATTATGTTAAAAATGACAATAACAATATTGTTGTGAAAGACATGATGTTTAATAAAATATTATTAAAATTGTAAATGTAAAATATTTTAAAAATTTTATTGTCAAGTAAAATTGTACCTAATGAATGAAAATAATTAAATAGTAAAAAAATCTATGAATTTCTTAAGTTACATTTTAATTGAAAATAAAAGTTATACTTAAATTTGAGTGATATTAATTTAAATTATTTTATTAAATACTATATATACAATTTATATTTTAATTTGTTCTTTAAATATTAAAATGTACTTTGAATTAAAAAAAACTACATTTATTAAGATATTAGTTTATATTATATATTGTTAGGTTAAATTTTTGAAGAAAAGATAAATTTATATATTTAAATTATTTTATTAATTAGTTTAGAATAATCTATAATTTGATATGTACTACAAACTCTAAAATTTACTTTTAAATTAAAAAATTTATACTTATAAAATTATTAGTTTATATTATATATTGTTAAACAAGAACTGTTGGAGGCATCGTATAATTGTAATCACAGTTCACTGGGAGTGTGTATCCGAAAAAGAGGAATATAATGATTTGTGATGAAATTTATGTATATGTGATATATATTGCTTTGATATTCATGTTATTATGACTCCTTTTGTTCTATGACCATGATTGTGCTATGATGTTGGTCTTTAAAATAGTGTTATGTTTAAATGATAAAATAGATGTTCATCCTTACCAATATTTTCAGGAAATCAAGATGACGGAGCATCAGGAAAAAATTAGTCTAATAGATAGTTCTGTATACAATAGACTTAATTATATGTTTAACAAGTATTAGAGGATATGTTATTTTAAGTTTGCAGTTCTTGTTGAAGATATACCTAGGACTTTTATTATGTTAGAGATGGATTTCTCTTATAGAATTTCTTTTGATTTTCCTATGGGTAGAATACACTACACCCTATGTATCCATATTTATAGAGGTATTGTTAGAACTCTAGCAGTCTTCACATATCTATTTACATACCACGACCATGCTTATCTCAGAAGACCATCTAGATAGATATTTAAGCAAGTTACTGGCATAGAGATCACAGCTGATTCAGGAGATTTATATCTCATATCAAATGATGATATTGATTATGAGAATTTAGTAGAGATTGAAAGCTGACATCGGAATGACTAGTATCAATTTTTAGTGTTGGGATGTATTTTGAAGGGCTGCTCTGGGACTTAAATTATTTTTTGTAATGTAATTATTTTGGTTATGTACATATTATTTTAAGTTCTACTTATTTTGACAAACAGTTTGTAAATTACTGTATGAAATATGTATTAATGCAGGCATTGTATCAATGTTTGTAAAAATTTATTTCGAGTAATTATGACTTATGTTTATAGCTATTTACTTAATATTTCTCAAATTGGTAGACTTTGTAAACAACCTTATTAACAAATAGATATGTTATCTATTTATACTTACAATTTTTTCCATTATACTGAGTTTATATAAATAGAATAAACAACTTTTAAAATTTAAAAATTTAGGATGTTACAACAACAGTTTGTTAGACTTTGTAACATTCTCTTTTCACATTTTGATAATTTATGTTTTGTTTAATATTAAGTAGTATTAGAGTACCTTTAGAAGTGAGTATAGAGGATTTTTGGAAGGATTTTGGTGCAAGAAATCTCTCTCAAGCGAGACTGAACGTGTAACACCCTTAATTTTATTAACCTTATATGAGAAAAATAGGAATTTTGTGCAAGGCTTCTCGCTCAAGCGAGATAGGTCTCGCTTAAGCGAGATGAAGTTTTCTATGGAGAGTGTTCTGGAGCTTTCTCGCTCAAGCGAGAAAAGGTAAGGTTGACCCAACTGTCCTCTCGCCCAGGCAAATAGTGACAGGAAAACAAGGAGGTCTCTGGATTCAATCTCGCTTAGGGTAGATCGAGTTCACTCAAGCGAGATTGTATCTCGCTCAAGTGAGAATGTTCTCACTCAAGCGAGAATAGTAGAAAAAGGAATAATTTCACTGTCTAGTTGTCTCGCTTAGATAAGGAAGGCTCGCCCAAGCGAGGGTAGAGCTCGTCCAAGCGAGAATTTGATCGCTTAAGCTAGATCATGCGAGTTTGGATGGGTATTTAAAATAGAGGGGTTCCACTGGCAGTTAAAACCTTGGGAGGCCTGTTACGAGGACAAAACGAAGAAAGTGAATGGGAGAATGTTTTACGTGGTGACTTCTGGAAATTATGTGAAGAGCAAGATAGTATCATGCCAATTCTAAAACTCAGTTACCGCAACTTGTCGCCAGAAATGAGACAATGTTTTGCTTATTGCTCTTTATACCCCAAGGATTCAGAAATTCCAAAAGATCAGTTGATTCAGTTATGGATGGCACAGGGTTACCTTCAATGTTCAACTGAAAAACAGCTGATGGAGGATGTCGGTAATCAATTTGTAAAGATGTTTTTGATGAACTCAGTTTTTCAAGATGCAGACACTGACAAATACGGTGAGATTGTTAGTTTCAAAATGCACGATTTAATGCACGATCTTGCAATGCTAGTGGCTGGCAGTGATTATTGTTACTTGGATAGTAAGGCAGAAAAAGTTGAAGGTAGACCCATGCACGTGTCATTGGAATCCAATGAGACCATTCATTTGTTGAAATCGTTAGATCCGAGCAGGCTGCGAACTTTGATTTTGCCGTATGACTTGGAAGTGAATGAGGAGCCAGATGACTTCAAAGAGGAGGAATATTTGTCGGTTATTGCAGAGTTCAAATATTTACGTGTTTTGAGGATGCATCAGCTCTCTGATTCCACGGAAAATTGGAAGCATTTAAGATACCTTGCTTTAACCCAACAAACATGGCTTCCCAAATCCATGAGCAATCTTGTTTTCCTACAAACATTAAAATTGTGGAGCTGCAATGAAGAATCATTTTCAGGAGTAGTCACAAAGTTAGTCAATTTGAGGTGCCTTGATATTACTGATTATGACTCCGTAAGTGGGATGCCAGCTGGGTTGGGAAAGTTGTGCTCTTTGCGATTCTTATCGACCTTTGTTGTGGGAGACAGCCAAGAAATAAAATATGGCACACTAAATGAATTGAAGGACTTAAACCTCAGAGGCAAATTAAGAATTGAGCATCTCAATCGTGTGAGAGAAGTGACTCTGGAATCACAGCACGTAAATTTAAAAGAAAAAAAATTCCTTCGTTACTTGATTCTGGATTGGTCGCGTGAAGACCTCCGTAACACTGACAACTTGCAATTATTGGAAAACCTTGAGCCCCATCGTAATCTTAAGCAATTGAAGGTCTATTATTATCCAGGCGTGCTTTTCCCAAATTGGCTTTCTCTCCTCACAAATGTTGTTGACATTCGTCTCTATGAGCTTCGTAAATGCTGCTATCTCCCACCGTTGGAACATCTCCCGTCCCTGAAGTCACTGGTGATGAAGTATCTTGATGAATTGGAATACATATATCTCTACGAAGATGGTTTTGCAGTAACCTTCTTCCCCTCTTTGGAGATCCTCACATTACGGAGTTGTCCCAAGCTCAAGGGATGGCGGAGGCGGGGAGATGATATCAATGATTCACATAATCTCTCTCCATGTCTTTCATTTCCTCATCTTTCTGATCTGCAACTCTATCTCTGTCCACAGTTGACTTGCATGCCTACTATTCCATGCTCAAACAACTGACGATTTCTGATCCTATGAATTTACCAAAGGGTTGGATGCAAAATCTGACTTCTCTCGAGTCTCTTCAAATTATACGGTGTGAAAGTGAAACACTTGAGGAATTTGAAACTGGGTTTAAGGACGGCACCAACTGCCTTCCTTCTCTGCGAAAAATCACAGTAGATGAGTGTGGAAGGCTGAAGGCTTTGCCAAATTGGATTTGCAACCTCTCATCCCCGCAGCACATCAAGATCTGCACTTGCCCGTATTTGGCATCGCTGCCCGAAGGAATGAGTGGTCTTACCAACTTAAAGATCTTTGAGGTTGAGGATTGTTCCCTCTTACTTAAAGAATGCCGAACAGAGACAAGTGTTGTTAATCGCCAAATAGCACACATCCCACAAATAATCCTTCGTGATTACTGATCTGACTCTCATGCATATTTATTGAGTGTAAATGTCGTGTATTAATGCCAATAATGTTTTTTTCTTTGCACCCACAAAAATATAAATTTTAAATTAAAATTAAAATTGAAACACTTAGGGAATTTGAAACTGGGTTTAAGGACGACACCAACTGTCTTCCTTCTCTGCGAAAAATCAGCATAAATTGTCATTTTGTGGACTTACAATTAATTTCCATGATGTAAATCAAAATATAGGTATCAATATAAAAATATTAATTTAATACAAATATTTTTTATTAATATAATTATTTATTATATTATATTCTTAAAATTATACATTTTTAAATTTTAAAAAATATATTTAAATCAAGTTCACTAAATATTGATTTTTTTTTTGTAAAATCATGTAATATATCAAATATTAGACTACAGAGATAGATACAAGGACATCATACAAAAGGTATATCTAAAAGCATCAAATCTTAAATACACGAGATCTACGTCAAAATGTTTAGAACACATCTATTTTTTAAATGATGGTATAATATTTTAATGTGTTTATATTAAAGTTGTATTTATATATTTTAAAATAATTACAAACATAATAATAATATATATTTTTTTACTTATCTTTAATTCAATATACATATTTCTTTTTATCTAACATTTTAAATTTACTTTTTAAATTTTATTTAAATTAATATCTATTTTTTTAATAATTTTTTTAAAATATTATTATATCATTAAATTACTTTATAGTTACATTTATTTTTATTGATTCTTATTTACAATGATAAATAATAAAAACATCATATTAATTATTTTAAAAATTAAAAATAAATGTATAAAAAATTGATAAATTTATTATTTTAATTTTATGACTCAACAACATAATTTTATTATACTTAATTAGTTACTAAATAAAATTAATTTATTTATAATGTTAATTAATATTAATTCTATTATGTTACCAAGTAATATAAAATAATTTAATTATTTTAAAAAAACTTAATTTTATATATTTTTATTTTTCATTTTTATGAACAAGTAAACTTCTAAATTCAGAATATATATTACATTGTTATTAACTTTTATTTACAAATATTTTGTGTAATAATTTTATTTTTATATAAAAAATTTAATATATTTTTACTTTTAGATATTAACATATATTTTGTATATATTAATATTGAAATCAGATTTTTAAAAATTCATACATTACTTAAATAAATGTAATTTTATTTTTGTATATATTAGTCTGATGAGTTATTTTTTAAAAAATATGATATCATCCTTTAATAATTATATAGTAAAATTTTATTAGTAATTTTAAATTATAATTATAAATGAAAAATTTATCATATATATTTAGTTCAATAAATATAAACAAATGCATAAGTAAAAAATTATAAAGTCTTTTATTTATTGTTATAACTATTTATTTTTGCAATTTTATAATGATGAATGGTTTATGATATCATGAAATAATATAAATTTTATTTTTACATTTTAAAAATAAAATATTTTATGTTATTTAAAATTAATTTCTTAATTAATCATAAATTTTTTTTATTATATCAAACATTCTAATTTGATATAATTAATTCTAGAAAATATTAAATTTATATATTTTAATTTTACAGTACTATTCTAATATGTATGATATTTTTTGTAAATAAATTTATTTATATAATAATATAAAAATAATATATTTTAATTTAAATACATTATCATTTATATATATATATATAATTAACTTCAGCTACTTCTTACTTTATACATTAAAATTTAAAATGCATAACTTACAAGTTAAAATTATATTTTATTCGTACTTATTATCTTTGAATTGTATTTAAAGAATGTTTATTAGAATTAAAAATTATATCATTTTACAAAAGATAACATAAAAATTCATATTATAAATTACCTTTAATTAACGTTTAATAAGAAAAATATAGTATATTGTATGTACATATACTGAAATTTTTATTATCATCATTTTTAATAAAATTATAACAGTAATGAAAAAATTATTTATAAAATAAAATAGTTTTTCATGTTATCATTAAATTTTTTTAATTAATTTAAAGAAATTTAGAAAATTTGTAAGTAGGTTGATATTTATTTATTTATCTTTTAAAATTTATTATAATTATTACCATATAAAATTTATTTATTATATTATATTTCAAAATAAATAATAATATGTATGATAATATATATATATAATAAATTCATTTATTTATTTATTGGTCTTTTTTAAGATGCAACATATTATTAAATCTATTATTATCTTAATTTTATTAATTCTGTTATTATTATATTGATAAATAATTGTTTAAAATTATTTCATATTTTAAAATTAATTTACTTCTTTATTTTAATTAGTGAATAATTAAAAAATTTATTCATGCATGTATTGATATTAATATTATAAATTGTGATGATATTTACTTATTTATTAATTAATATAATTTAATTATTCATGTATAGAATTAATATTTTATTATACAAATTATAAATTAAAAATATGCTTACTTATTTATTAATAATATTTTAAAATTGTAGGTGATAATTTAAAATATATGGATTTAAGGTACCTAAATTATACATGTGAATATTGTAGTAGTTCTATGTGATATGCAAAAAGAACCAATAAACCGCAACGTCAAGAATGTCTAAGTTTTATCTTTGTTGTCAATAAAGAAAAGTTTAATTACCAATCTTTTAAGAACCACTAAATGTTTTAAAAAATCTTATTAGTTGTGAAGGTGGTCATACTTAGTAAAATCTAGACAAAATATTCGAGCATATAATTCTATTTTTACTTTTACATCGATGAGATCATATATTTTTAAAATTAGTGGTCAAACTTATCACATGATTGGAGCACTCATACTAGAAGGTCAACAACAAAAATTCTCACAACTTTATGTACATGATACAGAAAATGATGTCCAAAATATAATACATTTCTTCAATAATGGAGAAAATCTTAATAATACTATTGTTCAAAATTTGAATGATATGTTGGACATGCATAATTCTATTGTCTAGGTGTTTAGAATGGTAAGAGATAAATTATCTTCATTTGATGATAAAAATATATGAATCAAGTTGCTTTGATCTTATCAGAAGAATTTCGACAGTATAACAAGCTGAACTCAGTTGTAAAATACAGTATAATCAAATTTTTTGTTATATTATATTAATATAAATTAAAATTTTCATTAATACTTACAATAAAAAAAATACATTATCTATAAAACTTATAAAATATTTATTTATTAAATAAAATAAGATGACAAAAACTATTATTTTATTAATATTACATACATATAAAAATTCTATAATTTAGTATTAGCATCATCAAAATTATTTTTTATTTATCATAAAAATTATAAAAATATCTATTAAAAATTAATATCTTACATTTTAATAAAAACTTTAATAAATTATTATATAAATATTTTGTTTATGTCTCATTTACTCTTACTTTAAAATTTTATAGGTATTATATCGTTATTACTTCTTCTTCTCACAAAGCAATTGATAAAATCAAACCCGTGTAACAGGCATATTTACTTAGTTATTATTATATCTAACTGCAGAAACAATCTTCCCTCATTACTAAACTAATTAATGGGTAACTCGGGTTAGAGGCTACCCGTTATGGTATATTTAATAATATTAGATTGAAGACTTTGAAGAAAAGATGGTTTGAGTGTCCCTGTGATGGGGAGATATAAGAGCACTAATGTTTACGCTGCAGCCATTGCGAATCTCAAACTGAACACAGTGAAATCTCTTCTCTTCTTCATCAGATCTAAGGATTATGGAAAACGTTCCATTTGCTGTTGCGTCTAATCTCATTCACAGGTTCTTTTTCCACCCTTTCTTCAATTTCAACAATAACTGTCCACTTTTTAATTCTTCCACAACATGCTTAGCTTACAGTTTAGTTGAGTCACGAGTGACAGAGCTAATTACAAAAGTGTCCCTGTGATGGGGATATATAGGAGCATTAATGTTTATTCTGCAGCCATTGCCAATCTCAAACTGAAAACAGTGCAGATCTATTTTCTTCTTCAACAATCATTCTGAGGAATAATGTTCCCCTATTTTTATGTCTAACAATTTAATATAGTGTCATGATAAAAAATTTAAAATTTACTTTAAAATTAATTAAATTTAAAAAATAATATTTTAACTTAATGAAAAGATAAATATAACAAAATTAATATAAAAGAAACTAAACAAGTAAATATAAAAAAATTCTAAAGTACTCTTTTATTCGAGAATGAACACAGACGGGTGCACACAAGAGAATTCATATGATACGGAGTTACAATAAATAATAAAAAATAATTATGTGTTATAAATTAATGTTACGTTGGAAAAATGTTCCTAGAATTATATACTACGTCCTATTCTGTTAGGGGATTACATTAATAATAATATTTTAATAAAATATCTTAAACAAAGATATCTTGGAGTGATAATTGATTTTTTTTTCCTCTTGTACTATAATTATAAAAATAAATATCTACTTTTAGATTTGTGAATGAGATTGGTACTAACAAAAATAAAATTTACTCGTATGTCGTGCATATGGAAATTATGATTGGTAAGGATTTGTAACTGAGCCGGCCATGAAAAAATCATGCTTCAATCAACTGAATTTGTAGATTATTATTACATATTTTCCATTTTCCTCGATTCTTATGCCAATATTTTTAGACATTGCTCAACTTTCTCTCAACAAAGCACCCTTCTATGTAGTCTTTCTTAATCACTTTAACGATGGCTGATTCAGTTCCATTTGCTGTTACTTCAAATCTCAGGTTGGCTTCCGCAGATTTTCTTGAATTTGGAAAGCAATATGATGTGATGGAAGAGTTGGAAGAGCTTAAGAACACTATTGAATCCATCAATGCTAAGCTCCTTGATGCCGACGATAAACAAGATCAAGATGATGGTGTGCGAGTTTGGATCAGAAGGTTCAAAAAAGTACTCCATGCTGCAGATGACTCCTTAGATGACCTTGCTATCCATTTCAAGAGAGACAAATTGGGTGCAGCAGAAGGAAAAGAAGTAGATAAGGTACTTCTTTCCATTTCATCTTCAAATCAACTTCCTTTATACACTGAAATGCCTGACAAAATTAAAGAAATACGAGAAAGTTTTAATGTAGTAGTAGAAGACATGGATAAATTGAATTTAAGCCCAGGTACTCTGGTAAGCAAACTAGCAGTGAATGGAGGGAAACATGTTCTTTTGTGCTAGAATCTGATATCATTGGAAGAAATGATAGTAAAAAGGAGATTATTAGTCTGTTGAGACAACCTCATGAAAACCGGAAAGTTTCTGTGATTGCTTTCGTTGGCCTCGGTGGCTTGGGGAAGACAACGCTTGCTCAGTTGGTGTATAATGACTTGGAAGTGCAGAATTTTTTTGAAAAGAAAATGTGGGTGTGTGTCTCTGATAACTTTGATGTGAAAACTATTCTGAAGAAAATATTGGAATCAGTTACTCGTCGCCCGACAGCAGATGGGTCATCATTAGACTACTTGCAAGAAAAAATATGTGGTAAGAAATATTTGTTGGTCTTGGATGACATTTGGAATGAGAGACGTGACAAATGGATTGAATTGAGAAAGTACTTGATGTGTGGCGCTCAAGATAGTAAGATTTTAGTGACAACTCGAAGTGAAAATGTAGCAAAGGCAATGTCTGCTAGCACTTGCTATCGTTTAGAAGGTTTGACTGATGAAGAATCTTGGAGTTTGTTGAAGAGCGTTGCATTTGAGGACGATTTCAAAGGAGTGAATCGAAATCTAGAATCAGTGGGTAAAGAAATAGCCAAAAAATGTAAAGGGGTTCCATTGGCAGTTAAAACCTTGGGAGGCCTGTTACGAGGACGAAACGAAGAAAGTGAATGGGAGAATGTTTTACGTGGTGACTTCTGGAAATTATGTGAAGAGCAAGATAGTATCATGCCAATTCTAAAACTCAGTTACCACAACTTGTCGCCAGAAATGAGACAATGTTTTGCTTACTGCTCTTTATACCCCAAGGATTCAGAAATTCCAAAAGATGAGTTGATTCAGTTATGGATGGCACAGGGTTACCTTCAATGTTCAACTGAAGGTAATCAAATTGTAAAGATGTTTTTGATGAACTCATTTTTTGAAGATGCGGACAGTGAATACGGTGAGATCATTAGCTTCAAAATGCACGATTTAATGCATGATCTGTCAATGCTAGTAGCTGGCGATGATTATTGTTACTTGGATGGTAAGGCAGAAAAAGTTGAACGTAGACTTATGCACGTATCATTGGAATCTGGTGAGGCCATTCATTTATTGAAATCATTAGATCCGAGCAGACTGCGAACTTTGATTTTGCCGGATAACTTGAAAAAGGAGGAAGATTTGTCGTTTATTTCAAAGTTCAAATACTTACGTGTCTTGAGGATGTCATCTTTTTCCTACAGATTGTTTGATTCACTTGGAAAATTGAAGCATTTAAGATATCTTGACATCATTGATTATGGCTTCTTGAGTGGGATGCCAGCTGGGTTGGGAAAGTTGTGCTGGTTGCAATTCTTATCGACCTTTGTTGTGGGAGACAGCCAAGAAATAAAATATGGCACGCTAAATGAACTGAAGGACTTAAACCTAATAAGAGGCGAATTAAGAATTGAGCATCTGAATCGTGTGAGAGAAGTGGCTCTGGAGTCACAGCACGTAAATTTAAAAGAAAAAAAACTCCTTCGTTCCTTGATTCTAGATTGGTCGCGTGAAGACCTCGGTAACACTGACAACTTGCAATTATTGGAAAACCTTGAGCCCCACAGTAATATTAAGCGATTGGAGGTGAATCATTATCCAGGTGTGCTTTTCCCAAATTGGCTTTCTCTTCTCACAAATGTTGTTGAAATTAGACTCTTTTATCTTCTTAATTGTGGCTTTCTCCCACCGTTGGAACGTCTCCCGTCCCTGAAGTCACTTAAGATGGACTATCTTGATGAATTGGAATACATATATCTCTAGGAAGATGGTTTTGCAGTAACCTTCTTCCCCTCTTTGGAGAGCCTCATGTTAGAAGATTGTCTCAAGTACAGGGGATGGCGGAGGCGGGGAGATGATATCAATGATTCACATAATCTCTCTTCATCTCTTTCATTTCCTCATCTTTCTCGTCTGCATCTCTCTCTGTCCACAGTTGACTTGCATGCCTACTTTTCCAAATGTTAAGAATATAACATGGGCTGAAAGCAGTACGGAGCCATTAATAGGAACACTGAACACAAGAGCCTCAACATGTTCAGCTGACTCATCTTCCTCCTCTGCTCCTCTTTCCATGCTCAGAGAGTTAGAGTTGACGATTTCTGATCCTATGAATTTACCAAAGGGTTGGATGCAAAATCTGACTTCTCTCGAGTCTCTTCGAATTGGATGGTATAAAACTGAAACACTCGAGGAATTTGAAACTGGGTTTAAGGACGGCACCAACTGCCTTCCTTCTCTGCGACAAATCAAAATAGGTTGTTGTCTGCGGCTGAAGGCTTTGCCTGATTGAATTTGCAACCTCTCATCGCTTCAGCACATCATAATCTACGGTTGCCCAAAATTGGCATCGCTGCCCGAAGGAATGAGTGGTCTTACCAACTTAAAGATCTTTGAGGTCAGGGGATGTTCCCTCTTACTTAAAGAATGCCGAACAGAGACAAGTGTTGTTAGTCGCCAAATCGCACACATCCCACAGATAATCATTGATTAGTGATGATAAAGATACTGATCTGATTCTTATGCGTATTTATTTAGTGTAAACGTTGTATTGTATTTGCTTTGCTATTAAAATACTTGAGTTAGTGTTCATTCTTTCAAACATAAATACAAATTATCCTAATCATATTAATTTTTAATTGTTAAACATTATCCGACTCTTAATATATGTAATGCCAATAAGTTTTTTTTTTCTTTGCACCGATATTATTACAAAAATAAAATTTTTAAATAAAAATTCAAATATTATATAATTCAATAAATTTTATAAATAAATATTTTATTATATTAATAATATAAAATTAAAGAAAGATAATTATAAATTTTGTATTAGAAATTCATTTAAAAAATTAAAATTGTTTTATAATGAATAAAATTTATAAATATTAATATATAAATATTTATTTTTTAATAATAATATTCTATTATATTAAATAAGATTAAATTAAAAAAATTTGAAAATTAAAAACTAATTAGAAATATTTAATATAAAATTTAAATTAAGACTGAATAAAAAAAATTAAATATTAAATGTGTAAAAAAGTCATGTAACATATAATAATAAAGATAATTAATACCTAAAAACCTTCTCATTTAAACATTAGTTCTCAAATTATAAAAGTATTTATATACATAAGAAATTGATTATTATTATAAAATAAATATACACTAATTTGAGTCTCTTCAACTTTATAAATGTAAAATATAAATTGATGTTTTGTATAGTTTTAATCTCTGTTTACTTTTTATAAGATTTTTAAAGTATGTTTTGCATATACTAATTTGTATAATTAGATCTTTATTTTTTTATAATTAAGTAATTATAAAAAAAAATACATATAATATTGTTTCTAAATTTTGTCCATAATAATACTTGCACGTTGGACCAATTTTATTAACCTTTATTTGAGTGTTTTGTTTCTATGCCATGAACTTCATCTTTTGCACTCAACCCAAAGTCAATGTTCTTCTTGTCTTAATTTCAAATATAAAGTATGGGTTGAGTTCAGTCATCATATTCATATTTCAAAAAATATATATATTTTTTATCAAACGCATCTTCTGATTTTTTTTTTGCCATAAATTTTCAATTAGAAAAAAAAAATTGTGTTTGGGATAGAATTAATTTTAAAACAAATGATATTCAAAGATCAATATTTTGAAAAATAAAATAGATTAAGGCCCAGTTTTGGTAAATTTTTAAATAAATTTTTACACAAGAAAAAATTAGTATAAAAACAAATAAATTTTTTATAAATAAAAACTAACTTATATTTGTTTATTTTTTATAAGTTCTCTCATTTAATTTCTTTAAAATTTGAGAAAATAAGAGCTAAATTATGAAAGAAAATTTATTTATTATTATACTAATATTTTTCTCTTGTAAAAATTTTTCCAAAAATTTACTGAAATCGAATCTAAGTCTACTAATTTTTATATAATTTAAAAAAATAGTTGATATTTTGTTGGTTCACTTTATTTTAACATATAAGATTTTATTTAAAATGTAAATATAAAGGTATTATTAGGTTGTATTATTATCATTTAGGACAATATTATTACGAAGGTTAGAAAAGTTGTCAAAAAAATTTTAAATGAATCTAGAAGTTTTGAACTAAACGACAAATAATAGAGATTAGAGAAAAGAGAATGTAGTTTAAAAGTTTTCATAAATTTAATTGACAAGATGTCAAAAGGTAAGAAATGAAACAAGAAAAATATTGAATGACGTTTTAAGATTGTTAAAGGGTTTTAGATCTTGAAACAAAGAATGGTGAAAGGAGAATTTATAAACTTGTCGAAAGTAGAGAAAGAAAATTTAGAGTTTTGGAACAAGTTAGATGTCTTTAGGATGAATAAGGAAAAATTTTGGTTTCATATCAAGACATTAAAGATCTGTAAGAGAAATATTTCTATCAACTTTTTAACGAGAGCTAAGGAGTAAATGAAATTTTAGTAGAATAAGAAGTGCAAACAAATGGTCTAAGTTTGACATATTACCATAGAATTCAAGTTGAAGCAGTAAAGAAGTTCTTAACAGAATAAAAAATGGTAAAGCAATTAGCTTCAAGAATATTCCTATTAAAGTTCGGAAAACAAGAATTGAAGTGACTCACTAAATTCTTTAATAAGATTTTAGAATATACTACGTCCTATTCGAAGCATTTAAGATACCTTGATTTAGTGCAACAAACAAGTCTTCCCAAATCTATGAGCAATCTTGTTTTCTTACAAACATTAAAATCGTGGGAGTGTGATGAAGAATCATTTTCAGAAGTAGTCACAAAACTAGTCAATTTGAGGTGCCTTGAAAATGCTGAGTATGAATCTTTAACCTTGAGCCCCACCTTAATCTCAAGCAATTGGAGGTGAATTATTATCCAGGCGTGCTTCTCCCAAATTGGCTTTCTCTTCTCACGAATGTTGTTGACATCACTCTCTGGGGGTTTGATAATTGTCGCTGTCTCCCTCCGTTGAAACGTCTCCCGTCCCTGAAGTCACTTGCGATACACTCTCTCAATGAATTAGAGTACATAGATCTCTACGAAGATGGTTTTGCATTAACCTTCTTCCCCTCTTTGGAGACCCTCGTATTAGATAACTGTCCCAAGCTCAGGGGATGGCGGAGGCTGGATGATGATATCAATGATTCACATAATCTCTCCTTACCTCTTTCATTTCCTCATCTTTCTCTACTATTTGTCTCTAAATGTCCACAGTTGACTTGCATGCCTACTTTTCCAAACGTTGAGGATTTAAACTGGTTTCATAGCAATGCGGAGCCATTAACAGGAACATTAAACTCAAGATGTTCAGCTGACTCATCTTCCTCCGATGCTCCTCTTTCAGTGCTCAAAGAATTGCAGATTTCTGATCCTATGAATTTACCAAAGGGTTGGATGCAAAATCTGACTTCTCTCGAGTCTCTTAAAATTCAATCACGTGAAAGTGAAACACTTGAGGAATTTGAAATGGGGTTTAAGGACGACACCGACTGCCTTCCTTCTCTGCGAAAAATCAGCATATGGGAGTGTGAAAGGCTAAAGACTTTGCCAGATTGGATTTGCAACCTCTCAGCGCTGCAGCACATCATGATCTACTGTTGCCCAAAATTGGCATCGCTGCCTGAAGGAATGCGTGGTCTTAACAACTTAAAGATGTTTGAAGTGAGGAAATGTTCCCTCTTACTTGAAGAATGCCGAACAGAGACAAGTGCTGTTAGTCGCCAAATCGCACACATTCCACAAAAAATCCTTCGTGATTAGTGATGATAAAGGTAGTGATATGATTCTGATGTGTATTTATTTAGTGTAAACGTCGTGTTCATTTGTTTCAAACATAAATACAAATTATCCTAATCATGTTAATTTTCAATTGTTAAACATTATCTGAGTCTTAATATATGTAAAGCCAATAAGTTTTTTTTTTCTTTGTCCCGATATTATTACAAAAATAAAATTTTTAAATAAAAATTCAAATATTATATAATTCAATAAATTTTATAAATAAATAATTTATTATATTAATAAGATTAAATTAAAGAAAGATAATTATAGAATTTTTATTAGAAATTCATTTAAAAAATTAAAATTATTTTCTAATTAATAAAATTTATAAATAGTCATATATAAATATTTATTTTTAATAATAATATTCTATTATATTGAATAAGATTAAATAAAAAAGAAATTTTGAAAATTAAAAAATATTTAATATAAAATTTAACTTAAGACTGAATTAAAAAAAATTAAATGTTAAATGCATAAAAAGTCATGTGAAAGATAACTAATGCCAAAACCTTCGTATTTAAAAATTAAGATCCAAATTATAAATGTATTTACATGCGTAGAGAATTGATTATTGATGTAAAACAAATATATTGGGTTCCTTCTACTTCGTAAATATAAAATATAAATTGATGTTCTGAGTATAGTTTCAATTTCTTTATACTTTTTACAAGTTTTTTAGATATACATTCTTAATTTTGAATTGAGGTTAAATTTTCAATTTAGTTTTATCACGGGAATACTCATTGTTTTAATATTTACAAGTGAAAATGGAAAAGAGAAGAAAAAAAATTTAGATATTAAAGGCTTTATAAAAATTGTTGGATTTTCGTAATGTTGGTAACTACTTATAATAAAACAACTACTTATAAAAATATTTTCATAGGAAGGAATATCTGTGCTTCTTGCAAAAAATGCTCATGGAACATCTAACAATTATTTGGAAATTAATTGCAGAGGAAATGGTGGTGCTGACTAAAGCATGTGAGAAACTAAGTGCTTTATTCATAGGTGGATGCATAGGTTCATCTGAGAACTAACAATGTGATTATCTTTGCAGAAGAAGAAAAAATTTATTCAGTAACTGCTGCAAAAATCAGAAGTTTATTGTGTCTGTTGAACTATATATTATAACCCATCACATATATAATATATAAAAATAAAACCTATCTAGCTATAATTTTCTTATAACTAGTTCAGTTCATGTTCATCAAATAAATTATAATAAATTTATTCTCCTTCCTTTATGGAGAAGTTAATTATGGATCATGATTTTTACTTTTACATCTACTAGTCCATTTTACACACAACTATGGTTATTAACAAGTAGCACCAATTCTTTATACTCAATACATATGATTTTTTTTTATTTAATAAATAGGTATAGGATATTCACAGTTTGATCAGGTTTCAATATAACATTAAAATATAACTAAATCAAATCAATATTTTGCAGTTTAATACAAAATTTATTTATTTTTAGATGACTTTTATTTTAATTTTTAATTTAAACTAAACAAAAGATGCTGAATTAAGAGAAGTAGATAGAAGTGGTACACTGTATAAAAATATAATATAAGTATGATACTGAAAAGGTTCAATTTGATCAAATTTTTATAGTGAAAAATAAAAATTTTAAATTATAATATGATTTTTTCAATTTTTATCTTTTTTAAACCGGTTTAATGATTTGAAAACTATTAATTGATTAATATATTTAAATTATAATAAAAGCTCATAATAAAAATATTTTGAAAAGGTTTTTCTATAATTTGTTTATATGAAGTTAATCAATCCAAATGTATCTATAATTTTGCAAACAGAGTGGTGTTTAAAATTAAGAATTATATGACTTAAAATTTGAAATTGGCATTGAAGAATTTAAAAAGTAACTTTAAAAATATCTATGATGCTCACTTAAAATTATACAAAATAAAACCATAAAAAGATTTTAATAGATTTACATAAGTAAATATTTTTTCTTGCTCATTGTAGCAAAAGAAATCAATTATTTATTTTGTTATGTTACATTTGTTTTGGTTAAAATATAACAAGACTTAGTTCAACTTACACTTATAGTAATGAGAGGAGGTCCAAACTCCTAACTGGGTTAACATGATTTGGGCTGATTACATTAATAATTTACTATTGTTTCTAAATTTTGTCCATAATAATACTTTCGCGTTGGACCAATTTCATTAACCTTTATTTGGGTGTTTTATTTTCATGCCATGAACTTTATCTTTTGCACTCAACCCAAAGTCAATGTTCTTCTTGCCTTAATTTCAAACATGAAGTATGGGTTGAGTTCGGTCATCATATCTCAAAATACCCTTTATCAACATGCGTCTTCTGATTTTTTGTTTTGCCATAAATTTTTAATTAGAGAAAAAATTGCGTTTGGATAGAATAAATTTTAAAACAAATAATATTCAAAGATCAATATTTTGAAAAATAAAATAGATTAAGGTCTGGTTTTGGTAAACTTTTAAATATATTTTTATATGAGAAAAATTTTAGTATAAAAGTGAATAATTTTTTTATAAATTAGAAATAATTTTTATTTCTTTATTTTTATCAATTCTCTCATTTAATTTCTTTAAAATTTCAGAAGAAATGGTCTAACTTATAAAAAAATATTTATTTATATATATTTTTTCTCTTACAAAATTTTTTCTAAAAGTTTATCTAAATCGAATTTATGCCGTCTTCTTATAATTTTATATAAACTCTTTTGAGATAAATAGTTTTTTGGTGCAATTCAAAATGCAAAGTAAGTCTTCGTATCTTATTGGTAAAATAGAATATTTGAAATTCAACTGATCATGAAATTTTTTCTTTTGAAATAATAGGTATAAATGAATTTTTTACCATAAAAAAATGAAATGAAAGCTTTTCTCTTCTCCTCATTTTTTATAGATATTTTTATTGATCATTAATAGTAATAATACTCATTTTTGTATATAAATCTAAATTTGTTTGAAAATTTCTTATTGAATTCATTCTTTCTTATTAATCAATCCAATCAAAATAGATATAAAAGATACTATATTTATCTAAGTCCTCTAATTTTTATATAATTTAAAAAATAGTTGATATTTTATTGACTCACTTTATTTAATACATAATATATCATTTAAATATAAATACAAAGGTATTATTTGGTAGTACTCCATCATTTAAGATAACATTACTACGAAGGTTGGGAAAGCTTCAAAAATGAAAAATTTAAATGAATATAGAGATTTAAGAGTAAAAGACAAAGAATTATGGTGGTAAAATGAAAGTGTGCAAGAGGAGATTAAAGAAAAGAGAATATATTCTAAAATTTTGCATACATGTAATAATGCTAAAAATTAGGCAAGGCATCAAAAGACAAAAAATGAGATAAGAAAAGCACTGAGTGGTGATTTTAAGACTGTTGAAAGATTTTATTAAGATCTTGAAACAAAGTATGGTGAAAGGATGATTTATAAATTTGTCAAAAGTAGAGAAATAAAATTTAGAGATTTAGATCAAGTTAGATGTATTAGGATGAAGAAGGAAACATTTTTGTTTCGGATCAACACATCAAAGATTAATGAGAGAAAAGGGGGACTATGACTTCACAATGTCTTACCATCCTGGCAAGGTAAATGTGGCGGCCGACGCTCTGAGCTGAAAATCATTGCACGTGGCAGCAATGATGGTGAAAGAAATAGAGTTGATTGAAGAATTTCAGGACATGAACTTGGCCATGGAGGTGAGGCCAGGAAGTTTATATCTCGGCGCGACAATGATTCACAATGACTTTTTGGTGTATGTCCGAGTTGTCCAGTAGGGAGATACCTTCCTGCAAGACATGATGAGGCAGAAGGGCAAGGGAAAGGACTTGGAGTTCCACCGTAATGAGAATAGGGTGATTAAGTTCCAGAACCGAGTGTGCATTCCCTAAGTGGATGAGTTAAGGTAGATGGTGCTTGAGGAAGCACATAAGAGCAGGATGAGTTTTCACCCCGGTGCGACCAAAATGTATTAGAATCTTCGAAAGAGTTTTTGGTGGAATGAAATGAAAAGAGATGTGGCTGAATAAGTGACTAAATGCCTAACTTGCCAGATAGCGAAGGTAGAGCACTAGCGTCCACCTGGGTTGTTACAGCAGTTGGAGATCCCTGAATGGAAATGTGATAGTATTTTCATGAACTTTATTTCTGGGTTGCCGAGGACCAGGAACAACCATGATGCCATCTGGGTGATAGTGGACTGGTTGACCAAGGTTGCACACTTTCTCCCGATCAACATGAAGTATAAATTAGAGAGACTTGCGAAATTGTATGTGAGGGAGGTAGTCAGGTTGCATGGAGTGCCGACTAGTATGGTGTCAGATTGAGATCCAAGGTTTACCTCAAGGTTTTGGGAGATGGGCATTAGGGACTAAGTTGAGACTGAGCTCTGCTTATCACCCATAGACTGACGGTCAGATTCAGCGGACCATCCAGTCCCTAGAGGACTTGTTGAGGGCTTGTGTGCTCGAGCAGCAGGGAACTTGGGAAGAGTGCCTGCCGCTAGTGAAATTCACATACAACAACAGTAACCACGCAAGCATTGGAATGGCACCGTTTGAGGCCTTGTATGGACAGAGGTGCAGAACCCCATTATGTTGGTATGAGACCGAAGAGGCGACTCTGTGTGCGCCGGATATGATCCAAAGGTAGAATAAGCAGATCAGAATGAACAGAGATAAAATGAAGGTTGCCCAGGATCAGCAAAAGAGTTATTATGATAGGAGGAGGAAATCGTTGGAGTTCCAGGTGGGGTAGCATGTGTTTTTGAAGGTCTCGCCTGCGACTGGAATTGGGAGAGCTCTGAAATCCTAGAAGTTGTCTCCTAAGTTTATTGGACCGTTCAAAGTGCTGAGTAGAATTGGTCCTGCTGCATACCAGATTGCGTTGCCTCTGAAACCACGAGCTTTAGCTAATAAGCAAAACATAACTAGTACACTTGGCTCGGTAGCATCATAGGCAAATGTTTAACCAATTTCATATATCCCTCAAATTTTTATTGCTACAACTACTCCTACCCCTTCATCAGGGACACAACTTGCTTCACGGTAATCATTGCCAGAGCACCATATGTCTTTATTTGTTATTAGTACTTGAAACCAAATAGTTCACTGATCGAAAGATATAGATTGTCCTAAAATCAAATATGAGTTAGTTTATTTTTATACTTTTTTAATAATAATATAATTCTATCATATCATTTTTCTTAATAGTTATCTACCTCTATATGACTATTCTAAGATAATAATCAAAATAATCAAATTTAAGTTTGATGGTGTCAGATTGCTATTATTATGCATCTACTTATTATTAATCTTATTAATTAAGGTGGTGTAAACTTGAACTATGTTGAGATGTGAAATATAAATGCTGTATAATTTCTGTGTGATGAGATGAATTTGGTTTGAAATGGCATGTTGTGATGCTGTTAAGTGTGAGTTGTAAGATGATTGTAAATATGCTGAGAGTCTGGATAGTTCTAAAAGTATGGTTAAGAGTTGGTGATATTTTATCCGAGAGAGGGAATTTGGAGTTTGGGTGCAGGGAATCTCGCTCAGGTGAGATTTTGTCTCACTCAAACGAGATCAGATAAAGATGTCTCAGTTGTAATCTCGCCCAGGCGAGAGCTGACCTCGCTCAAGCGAGAGGTGCTCGCTCAAGCGAGGAGTCGCAGGAAAATTGGGGAGGTCTCTAGACCCAATCTGGCTCAGGCGAGCTCGCTCAAGTGAGATTATAAAAAATTTGAGGGGTTTTGCTGTTTGTTTTTCTTGCCCAAGCAAGAGTTGGCTCGCCCAGGCAAGGGCAGAGCTCGTCCAAGCAAGGAGTAGCTCGCTTGAGCGAGATCACGCGTGCTAGAGGGGTATTTAAGGGACCTCAGCTTCCAGAAATGTCATTTTTCTCACTAAACAGCTTTCCTCTCAGGTTTCCCTCTGTTCTCTCGATTGTTAGTTATCCTTGGAGAAAGCCTTCACGAAGTCGAGATTCTTCCCGATCAAAGTGAGATCTACTATCTCATCGAGGTTTAGATCTGAGCTGATCAAGCTGTGTTTCAATAGTCGATCTCTCTACTGGAACAACAAGGAACATTATCTCGAAACTCATCCTAGGTAAGGGGAGCTTACCTAACTTGATCTAGTTTTTTCATAGAAGCCAAGATATTGGTGTAAAGAATTTCATTTTAGTTGAGAATAATAGGTTGTAGAAGTAACTTTGAGGTTAAAATTGAGAGTTTGATGATTGTCTAGAGAACCATGCTAGAATGGGATAAGCTGGAATACAGTGAGTTATGAGCCGAGAGTGTGTATTGGGATATCTAGATAATATTTTGAGTTGATTAGTTTTATTGAAATATTATGTGCTGAAAGGTGTGATATTGCTGTTAGAATCGGTTGAAGCCAAGTAAAATAATATGTTTGGCTGAAATTGCTGAAATTGAAAATATGAGAATTTGTTGTGCCGTTAATGTTGATTTAGCTGTATTGCTATGGCTGAATATGAATAATCGTTGTGTCGTAATATGTTGATTTACTATATTGCATGATAATGATCATTATAGCACCGAGTTACATGTTTAGGTGGTTAGACATGTAACGATAAGAACGTTGAGTCGTGTTGTGTTTAGATCTAGATACTGGGATGGGTCGCTCTTAGACCAAAAAACAATTCCTCTGGATTATTTAGGCTGTGAAACCAGATGGAAACTGAACTGCTGCATTTGCATTAGTTGGGCTGGGAATGGGCTAGACATGCTGAATTGTTCCATTGCAATGCTGTAATGTACTGTGTGCTGATTTTATAAGTTGTTTGAATGATTTATCCATAATTCATTCTTATTGTATTCGTAAGGTTGTCTATTTCATAAGCTCACCCTTGCGTTTTATTGTGCTGGTACATTTGTGCTGCAATGATCGTACGATAGTACGTAAGCAAAAAGTATAGGTAATGCATCGACTTCTCAAGCTGGAAGGTCTGGCTGAGAGACGTTGAAGTTAGCCTTTTTGGAAATAGCCTGGAGTTAGGAATTTTGTTAGTCTATACTGCTGGGTTAGAGTTTTACCCAACGATGTAATGTATAATTATGTAACTTTTGAAATTATTTATATAAATGCCCATGTGGCTTGGGTTTCTTTTTAACTTGGACGTTGGAGTTGGTTTTATTTTTGGAGCTTTACATTTCCTAATTTTATATATTTAAACAAATTAAAGGTATAAATGGTGGATTAATGGTAAGGTGGAATATTAATGATTCTTTATAAAAAGGGGTCGTAACAGATGGTCCTTAAGTTACTTGGACAAAGATGCCATTGGAAGTGAGAAATATGTAGTTTGAAGGGTTTGAGGAAAGATAGTTTAGTTATATCATTTTTTAAGTACCTTACATTTATTTTATTTTTTATGAATATTTTGTGTGTGTGTGCAGACAACACAAAAATGACCTTTTCAACATAATTTTATCATTTGAACCATCTCTAACACAAAGTCTCGTTTATTTTAAAGAACATAATGAATAAATTACCAAAAGATAAAAGATAAAGATGATGTCTTTGGATTCCTCCTAATAGAAGGAAGGGTTAGACATCATTGGACTATAAAAGTGTTTAAGAAGAAATGGATTGTTATAAGCAAATTCGAGTTGTGGAACATCTTTATACATCGATGTCTCTATATATATTGTTGTGCATCGTAATCATTATGAATTATTATTGTGAATGTTCATATTCATAACTTCGAATATTCTTGGAACTTATAATTTTGTAACTATTTTGTTTAGTTCTAATTTAAAGAGATGAGATTCTTCGATTATAGATTTTGAAATATAGAAGTATGTCATTTATATTGAGGCGATATGATGTGAAATGAAATTGAGATTCTTTCTTCCTTTTTATATTGCTCTCTCTATTTTCTCACTTATTCTTTATAATTTTATGTTTATTTTATAACAATAACTAGAATATAATTATTTGAAATGTGTTTTTTTCTTTATTAATTTCTATTATTAAACTTGAAAATATTTATCATGTAGAGTTTTGAATTTAAGTGAGTTTCGAATTTAAGCAAGTTTCTATAACACTTGATACAACTAAAAAGAAAAAGAAAAAAACTAGATAATGGTTGAATGACAAGTCCAAAAAAATTGTATATACATTCTTCAAGACTACTTTTGTAACGTCCTTATTTCAAATGTCCATACTAACGTATAATTTAACTTTTTAATCAATCACAGTAGTTATATAAAATGGTTTATCAGTATTTCATTCATAAATAAAGATTGAACATAAATGAAAATTTATAATAAAAGAACTGTGCTTACACTAATTACAATAATTTACAAAGTGTTTCTAAAATATACAGTTTTTCAAAAGTTTACATCATTAAACATTACAACAGAGATCCCAGAGCAGCCTCAGCACTAATCCTCTCTAGAGTCCAAACCCTCTAGTGCCGCTAGGTCGTCAGAATCTAGGTCATCATTAGGACCCAGATAACTATCGCTAGGGTCAGCCTCAACTTTCGTCCCAAAAACCCGCTCAACTGTCCATCGGGTAGGATTCCCAAAAAGGTCGTGGTCATGGAATTCATAGACATAGGTGATGACTGTTGGGGGTCTAATTGCACTGTTGTACATGCATACACTAAGGGTCTCGTGTATCCTATTGTTGGAAAAGTCAAAAGGTATACTACGGGGCAAAATTTACCTCTATGGTAACCTCTACACTAGGGTCATTACTTACTAATACAGAAAATTTAAAATAATCTACTCTCTGGTGCTCATTAAACACAGGATTCACACCAGAGATCACATCACTCTCCACTATCCTAACTCTTCTCTGAGGATGAGCATCTATTCTGATATACAATACCACATAATTAAATATTATAATACAAACATCATACAACAAGTCTTAGACATACAGAACAACTAGTCTTATGCATAAACACAACAAATCTCACATCATTCATTCATGCCACATACACACTTAGCAGATCATTCACTCATTTCTTTATCTCATATTCCACTACGCACTCCCTGTGCACTGTGATCACATAAACGATGCCTCCAGTATTTCCGAGGTCTTACTTAACTAAGTCCTTTCCCACTCATTCACACATGCATATTCACATATAATTCCAACAGCATATTATTATACATCTCTGATAGTTCAGCATATCATATTCAAATCAGTCTTTATATCAGCAGATCATTTCATTCACATATAACTCAGCAAAACTCATAATATTCCTCATCAAATATTTACCACACAAAGCAAATAAGCATGTATCGCCAATTTTGGCCCAACAACCAAATCAATCAAATAAGCATGTTTTCATCCATACTACATATAACAAGTCTCATATTCAGCTAAAATTCTCCCATACTTTCACAACAGTGCTCTATGAGCTTAAAATCCTAGTTTATCCAAACTTCAAAATAGAGCTCTCCTTACCTCGAGGACAAGCTTACGAACAACTATAGTAAAGGGAGAAAACTTTCCAACCGAAGATAGCCTGATTATCAAGATATGAACATCAGGACTAAAAACCAAAATGATCGGTAAAACTCAAGTTTTTACCGTAAAAACTTACCTCAAATCGTCTAGAACTCAAGTCCAAAGTAGTTCACAGCATTTCTATGGCTTGAATCTCGGTAAAAAGGAGAGAGAGATCAGAGAAAATGAGAGAGAAAGTGTGAGTTTTCGGATAGTTATGAATTTCCATGCTGAAAATTCCTTAAATACCCCTCAGCCCCGCGCGTCTCGCTTTGAGCGACGTCCCCTCGCTTGAGCGAGATCAAGCTCACCTAAGCGAGATATGCAGAAAGTACTTTAGCACCTCTTTTTTTGCTAAGCTCACTTGAGCGAGCTCCACCTCGCCTGAGCGAGATGAGGACCCGAGAGCATGCATTTTCACCTGTGCATGCTCGCATGGGCGACCCATGTTCGTCTGGGCGGGATCCTCTGCACCTAAACACCTCCAAACTCGTCCAAAACCCAACCAAATACATCCCAACACTTATTAACATTAAATTCACACTAATTACATGGAAAATGATAAGGAGATGTTACAACTTTTGTATCAAATTTTAGCCTTATTTTTATTATAACTTGATATGTAATTTTATTTGTGTAAGAGGTGTTTATTCTTCATCGCTCATGCACATGATGAAGAGAGTGCTTCCCATGACATATTTATAGAAGTTGTTGGAAGTTAAAATAAGAAAAGACATGTCTATGGGTTAGGAAAATTAAATGGAAAATTTGTAGTCTCATCTTCTTAGGACATGAAATTCATTCTAATGCTAATTGTCAACACACATATTAACATTTGCAATTTAACTTGGATAAGACTAGAACTAAAAAGACCAATTCAAAACTATACAAGAACGATGATATTATTTAACAAGTTGTTAAACACTTTCGTCTATTCCTAAATTAATGATTGACCTATTAAAATTGATGATGCTCCTTTCTCCTCATGATGATCATTATGATGACAATGACTTATTTTCATGATTTACGATTTTTATGTTTATTATGTGAATGATTTTTGTGCTAATTTTTGTTATATATCTTTTTTTTTTCATTTAATAAATGAAGTTAAAATATATATAGTCATGAACTATATAATGATTTTATTTCTTTCAAAATATTTTTAATATTTCTGTAATTTTAGAGTGTTATTTTTAAATATTATAAGAAAATATAGTTAAATAAAATTGTAAAAAATAATAAAAACTTATAAACTACTCTCTATATTGGCAATGAAATTTAATGACTGCATTTGCAACAAACATTTTATCATGATTAGAAATCAAAATTGTCACTAATTTACACATTATGTAACATTTAGCGATTGATCGGGGTTGTTGTAATTTTGTGACTGAATTTTCAACACCAAGTTATCATATTTAGCAACTTTATAATCAGTAATTAGTCATAAAAAAATTTTGGTCACTAATTTCAAAATTTAGCAACCAATTAAATTAACAGAGTACACTTCAGTTTAGTCATTAATTAATCTCATGACCAAATTCTAATTTTTTACAAGTAATTTTTTATTACAAATTTATTTTTTTAACTTTGCATAGTAATAATCTTGTATATCTGACCAGTTACTTTGGAATTACATTGAAGAAGATCCAAAATTGTTTGAACAATTTGGTTTATAGCTACTTGAAACAACAGAACCGAACAACAGTGAGGACCAGTTAAAAGAAGAGGCACCATGTTCTTGATCATTGGATACATTATTACTAATTTGCTATGGCCAATTTTGAAGTAAACCTAAATCTGTCACAAGAAAAGCTTTAGCCAAATCACATGCTTGAAGATCTAACACACACACACACACACACAAAAACTACTATACATTAACTAAATAATAATAACAAGTGTTAAAAGCTCACTTATTCTTTGAATGAGACATGATTGGAAGAGGGTGAAGAGAAGAACATAGGAAAGAATATTGGAAGCTCACTTAATCCAAAGGAAGGCTCCAATGGCAAACTTTCTCTTGTGATGAACATCGCCAATGATTGGTAAGCCATACTCTTTGAGCAAGCAATCAAGTCTCCACTCTGGCATTGCCTCATAATCAGCTTTGGTATACCTTGGATAGTGCAGTGGCATCTGAAAGTGCCCACACCTCTCTATGCCATCTTTGGAATTTGCCCCACCATCCATGTTTTGTGAAGGCCCAGTGGTAGTCACTGATTCCATATATGCTTCCTTCTCTCTTCCTTCACTGTGATCTCTTTGGGGGTGGCTTCATTTGCTTCGACATAAATGTTGCCAAATTTATAGAGTTTGTGGTGAGTATTGATGTTTGTTATTAACATTTTTCATTCATGCAACTTCAAAATTAATTTTCTGTATGGTGCTATTTTGAATATGTGATGGGTCCTGAAATAATTCTCAGCCCCTTCATAGGATATACTCCTGTTATTGACATTTGACTTTACATGGTTATTCTTTTAATTTAATTTTTTATTTAAAGGAGAGAGTTTTCAAAAATTGTGAGCAAATCTTGTATTAACAATGTATATACTCCCTTTCTATTTATTTTTAAACATATAATTTTTATACTTTTAAACAATATAAATAGAAATCAATGTCATCATTGTAATATGTGAAATGGTCAAGAAAGTTTTTAAATGATCATATAACTTCATAAATATTTTAATTTTGATTAGTCATAGTTGTAAGATTTATATTTATTCTACTCATTTTAATATAAAAAAGCTCATTATAGTGTATAAAATATTTGAAAATTAAGTTAAAAAAGTGTATGATTAAAACTATACTAATTAATTGTTAAAAGTGAATTAATACAATTTTCAAATAAAATGATTTTATTGAAAGTATGTTGTATAATGTAAATTATGGTGAAAATATACTAACAATATTTTTAACAGAAAAAATATTTTTAATTTTTAATCAGTTTCTTAAGATTGATTAATATTTCTCTATATGAATTTCTTAACCTTTACTTTCTGGACAAAGTTCAGTAAAAATCAATATATATTTCTCTCTATCCCGAATCCATGTCTTGAAGCATCCAAAAACAAAAGGTAGAATCTATATTTTTTATTCATGACTCTTACTGGTTTCCAGCTACACCTACGTCATGTTGGGTAACCATCAGACCAAGAACCCAATGCATTTAACTCGAAGGAAATGATTTCGACCATTATGACCACACAATATAGTTCTTGGCCACTGATCATTTACTCCTTGCAATGGAAGGGGACATGGATGATGGAAAACAATTTCTCACTCTATGAAGGGAGCATTGATTATGTTCATCAAACTGTACATGGTGGTCCTCATCCACTGTAAAAAATGGAAGAAAGAAAAGCACAATGCAAATGAACTAGTGATGAAGAATTGTGCAGTTGGTACATGAATGAGGCAGAATGAAATATAGGCCACATATATAATGGCTTGACTTGACATTGTGTGGCCATAGGGCCAATGGGTGGCACTCCATAACTAGAAAGAGATGTGAATAATTACCTAAAGCCATAGCCAGCAACACATGGATTTTTCAAATTAGCTATGTATAGTTTAACTCATTCCAATGAAGATGCCCATGCACTTGGAAATAGCTGAATGATTGCAGACAGGAAAATATTATTATGCTATAAAACAAATGACTTTAGTATACGTTCTAGGACAAATGTGGGCATCAAGTACATGGAACCCAATGAGAAAATAATGAAATTGCTTATTTTTAAGTAAATAAACATAAGGGGAAAAAAAGGTTGATTTGTGATCCATAAGTCACACACACATACATATATATATATATATATATATATATATATATATATATATATATATATATATATATAAGGCATAATCTTCTTACACTGGTGTAAGTTCAAAACTCTTATTACACCCAATTTTAATCATTCATCTAACTTATATCTAACGATTACATTTTATAACATTGTTTAACTTATACTCAATTTCTCTCTCCCACTAGTTTTATTTAATGTGTTATAATTTATTACTTCACCACTCTTATTTTTTATTTTTCTCTTCTAATACTCTGTCTTTTCCTATTACCCGTCTTCTGCTTCAAACAACATAAGCTAACACATTTGTAATAAACCTACATAAGTAGTATGACTTATTAATTCATTGGTATTTTATTTTATAAAAACTATACAAATAATTTAATAATCAAAAAATAAAATTTTATATTCTATAAATAATTATATATAATAAAATTATTTTAAATAATAATTTAAAAATATTTAATATAGTTTGTAATTACAAATAATATGTTTAAAATTATAAATATTTAATAAAATTAAATAAATTTAAAATATAAGTTATTTAAAATAATATTTTTATTATTTAGTGTAAAAAATATTTAATATATATTTATAATCATAAATTTAAGAGATAAAACTCTTTATAAATAAAATGAACTAATGCGAACTAATGTGATTATCAATATATATTAAATATTTTTTACACTAAATAATAAAAATATTATTTTAAATATCTTATATTTTAAATTTATTTAATTTATTAAATATTTATAATTTTAAACATACTATTTGTAATCACAAAACAATATTAAATTATTTTTAAATTATTATTTAAAATAATTTTATTATATATAATTATTTATAGAATATTAAATTTTAGTTTTTTATTATTAAATTATTTATATATTTTTTATAAAATAAAATACCAATGAATTAATAAGTCATACTGTAAGACTATTTTTTTAATATATAAATAATTTGTATTTAAAATTTATATTAATAGAAGATGCTTAAAAAATTTTGAATACAAGGTGTACATTTTGAGAAAATACAATGAAATAGAAGTAACATATATTCCTTGACCGATATTCAAAACTTTTTCATGAACAAATTTCGCTGTGATAATGAATAAAAACACATTAAAGGATTTATACATTTATTTCATAAAACTTTATTATATCTGAGCAGTTCTTTTTCCACAATTCTGTGACGAGTATGACCCTAGAACGGATCATCCATCTCCATTCTTTCTCTTTCATTACCTGAAACATTTCAATAAGGGTGAGTATTTCCTACCCACTAAATCTCTTTTATTATATCTTACTTAACAGTAATTAGAGCTATAATATAACATTCTATTCTAGTTCATTCTCAATAGAGTACAACTCATATTGACACTCATTGCATTTAATACATATAATCATACATTCATCCATCAGAGTACATACAACATTTCACTCATTACACATACATTTCTATATTGACCTGTATGTTATTATACACGTATCATATTATTTCAATTAATGTGTCCCAACACGTCTGTCCCAGTAACACCCGTCAATGTATTATAACACACTATCACAACAACACAAATCGATCTGCTACGATATATATATCATAATCATATATATTCTATTTCGTATTCCATTTCAAACACTTTTCATCATGACTGCCCTTGGGATCCCTTGAGGACTTCCTAGCATAGATAGCTGCTGGTTAGCCGCAACATCATGAAAACACGTGTGTCACCCCGGCCCCTTTTAGCAAAGGTATAGTCAGGAGTTACGTCGGGAGATGAGGGTGTGGCCTGTGAATGTTTATTTTCAATAAATTGTTGTGCACCCTTTTAATCTTAACATTCACCATCCTCATTTTCCCAAGATTTCTCAAAATCTTTTCCTTAACTCTATACCCCCAGTGTATCGTTGTACTACCTATACTTATTCTCTTTCCCTTTCTCTTTCTCTTTCTCAATCTTTCTCATTTCATACTCTTTCTCAATCATCATATCATGATTCATGCATTATCATCATGCATCACCTTCTCTTTTCAATCATATTTCCTTTACTCATTTACATATTGTGAATACCCAATTTTATCCGAGTCCCTGTCACAAATAAATTTCAAAACAAAAAAAAAATTAAATATAATAATTTCTTTTTTTAAGAGGTTAAGAAAATAGATAAAAAAATAATTTAAAATTCAAATTCAAATTTTCAATTTTTAAATGTAAAATTAGATTTAGAAATGGTCAAAGTAGTTAGTAGATTTTTAGGAAAATATAAAAAAAAGAAAAAAACTTATTACTGGTCATCGGAAAATAAGGGAGCCTTTATTAGGATCTAGGGTTTTAGAAAATGCCTATAAATAGGAAGCTTAGGTCTTCAGAGAGGGGGACTTGGCAGGTGGACACCTTTTATTTTCTTTACGGAGATACTTTGAGAGCACAGAGAGAAAAAAAGAGAGAATTCAAGAGAGAAAGCTCAGAAAACGATGAGAAAGAGGAGATTCAAGATAGAGAGAGCTCGAGAAACAGAGGAAAGAGCTAAAAAGAAATAACTGAGAGTTAAAGCATAGTCCTAGAGATCAATTAGAAAGAACATATCTAGAAGGTTGAAAGAAAAGTCGACTCAAAAACTCTGAGTCATCACAAATGAGTCAACAAAAATATAATCCACTTCTTTTTATCATTCGGTAAGAACTACTATTTCCTTTTTCTTTTGTTCCTTTTTGCTTTTACTCATCATATCTTTATGTGTTTTTTCTTTCATCTGTATTAAAATGTTTTCTTTTTACAAATCTTAGTTTATCTAACCTAAAAAATTTTTCTTTTCTTATAAACCTACAAAATTTTTAATTTTCCTTTTAACTCTAAAATTTTTCTTTCTGCAAATCCCAATTTTTTTTACATGAAATATTTGTTCGTTTTGTGAAAAAAAAATTTTTTTTTCTATCCAAAAAATTATTCCTTTTGCAAAATTCTAAAGAATCTAATTTTTCTCCAACAACCTTTTTTAAAGATAAATCCTCTTGTTTTTTTTTTCGTAAACCTAAAAACCCTAATATTCTTTTAACCCTAAAAACCCTCAGTCAAACCCTAAAAAAAATGTAAATCCATGAAAATTATTTTTTTTTTAAACTCCGAGTATTACTTTTTTACAAACCCTAAAACAAACTATTTTTTTCTAACTCTAAATTATTCTTTTTTGCAAACCTTAAAAATAATATTTATTTTTCTAACCCAAAATCATTCAATTTTTTTTTTGCAAGGTCTAAAACAAACTATTTTTTTAACCCTAACAATTTTGTAAATTATAAAAATTTAATTTTTTCAAATCTTAAAAATTCTTTCTTTTCATAAATTATAAAACTTCTAATTTCTTTGCATATCCTAACCTAAAAAAAAAACTTATTTCGTAAATTGAACAAAAAAAAACTCATCATTTTTGTTTGCTCTTGTATTTGTTTATTTATTCTGTATGTCTCTCGTTTGTTTCTTGTTTTGCGTGCAAAAATGTCATATTAAAAGTTATATCAATTTTTCATTATTAAAAAAAGGAGTCTTTTGAGTCCACGTAACGGCCAAGTAATTTTGATAGAGTGGAGGATCCACCTTCAACGTCGTTTGGATCGTAAGGGTTTATTCAGTAGTCGTGTACTAACTTGAACCCTGTGCAGGAGTGGATTTACTTAAAAAAAATAGTAAAGAAAAATCAAGTTTTTTAAAAAAAATAAAAAAGACAAAAAATCTTTGAAACTTATCAAGTTCAATTTTTTTTAATTTTTTTTAGGTTCAAAATATTTTTAAAATTGTTTTAAACTAAGAGTAATTTCTAGCACATTTTTTTATAAAAATAAAAAAAATGAAAATTTTATTTTATTTTAAAAAACAGGAAATAGAAAATAAAAAATAAAAAATAAAGTGTTAAGATAAGTTTTTTTACTATATATTTCTCTAATAAAAAAAATGAAAAAAAAGAATAATATTTTTATAAATAACTCATTTTTTAATTCAAATAATTTTTATTGTATTTCCTCATTTAAAAAAGAAATAAAATTAAAATCTCTCAAAAAATTTGTAAAAATTAGAAATAAATCTAAAAATAATAATAATAACAAATTTGAAAATAGTAAAAAATATATTAATTAGTTTCTTTTAGAGTGAAATAAATATTTTTAAAGTTAAAATAAAATTTTGCACAATTAATTAGAAGGTAACTGTTTTATCCAACAGACGTTGTAAGGTGCTAATACCTTCCTTATACGTAAATGACTCTCGAGCCCAAATCTGGTTTTAAAGATTTTTTTATCAAAAGTTTTTCCCACGTTTTCTTTAATAAACTTTGGTGGCGACTCCTTGTCATTGCCGCCCCGTCGTGACCCCGGTTGCAACAGATGGCGACTCCACTGGAGAAATTTTTGAGAGTCAAACCTAATCTAATTAAGTGTGCAAAAGTTTTAATCTTTTTTTATTTCACTCATCATTTTGTGTGTCTATTCCTTTTATTTTATTTATTGTTTAGTTTATTTTTGTAAATATTGTCAGGCTTCTAATTTATTATTGAGTAATCTATAATATTTTATACTTGTTCAATGTTAATTAAAGGATTATTTGGTATTGGAATATATTTAGATGGAATTGAAATTATTTAAAAAAAAAAAAAAAGTGAACAGTACCGTGTGAACAGTGCAAACCGCGTGTGAACAGTGCAAACCGCGTACAAACCGTGTATGAACAGTACAAAACGCGTATGTACAGTGACTGCTGACGTCATCGGTGACGTCACATACGCGTACAGTGCGTGTACAGTACGCGTGTACAGTGTTTTTCCGGCATGAATAGTACCCTAAACAGTATTTCCGTCGTGAACAGTAAGGCGGTGAACAGTGTTCCGGCGATGAACAGTAAATTCGTCGTGAACAGTAAATTTCGAAAATTTTCTATAAAAAGGGAGTTTCACACGAAATTTTCATTTCTTCACCTCTATCCAAGTTTCTCAAAGGTTCTAAGGCCGTAAACCACCATTTCTCTCATACTAAACCTTCCTAAACTTAGATTTCTCGCCAGATCTGAGATTCTACATCTATTCTGAAGGATTGAAAGTAAGTTTCTTTAAGTTTGAAGCTAGATTTACCGTTCGTTTCTCTTCTCTTTCTCTTTCTTATAGAAATTCATGGTGTTCTTAGGAGAAACTCCGTTCTAAAGCTGAATCTTCGGTGAATTTTGTTATAATCAAGTAATATTCGGTAGATCTAGTGTGAATCATCTTTCTGAGGTAAGGGGAGTTTACTTTAACCTATGAACTATGTTTTGAACGGTTTAATATGCTATTTCAAGATATTTTGATATGATTTTGTTAGATCTATTGAATAAAAGCTATTTTCTAAGTCAGAATTGTTGTTAATTAGTTTAAAATCTTGAGATTTTGGCTGATCTATTATAAACTTGCCGTAGTTGAGCTGTTAAAATAATTTTGGTGGTGTGCATCATCTTTGAGATATATGTTTTGCATCATTATAGAGCCGAGTTACATGTTTAGGTGGGTAGACATGTAACGGTAAGTTCATCTTGAGTTCTTTGTCTTTGTCTTTGTACGGATCAAGATACCGGAATGGGTCGCTCCCGGACCGGCTCGGTTCCTACGGATTACTTAGGTTTGTGAAACCAGTTGGAAACCGTTTTCATCTGTGCATTAGATGGGCTGGAAATGCATGGGGTTATTGCTGTGAGAAATATTTTGCTGTATATATATATATAATTTTATTTTATGTTTGGTAAGCTCACCCTTGCATTTCTTTCTATGTCGTTGTGTGCGTGTGTACTGCGATGATCGTACGGTGGTACGTGAGCAGATGTAGCAGGTGTTGCATCTACTTCACAGGCTGAGGGGCCAGTGAAGAATAGTTAGAAGCTGGAGTTGAATAATAATGCATCAGAGTCCTTTTTCTTTATATATGAGACCTCATGTCGAGGGAATCACGTATTATAATTTTTTTTTTTGTATTTTGAATATTATAAACTAAATGTAATATTATGTTGATCTGTTGGATATTTGTTGTAAGGAACTTCATTTTTACTTTGAATGAGAAGTAAATTTTTATACTTATATTCTCTGTTATTTACCTATTTTAAATAAGTATGTGGTGTAGAAACAATGTTCTCGGTCCTCTATAAAAAAAGGGGTCGTGACAAATATCTTGTTACTATTATTTCTCTTGCTATATTGTGAATCTTAGGATAGATGACTTTTGTACATTTTTTGGTATTTGTTAGTCTGTGTTAGATGGGTAGTTAATAGGGTAAAAACTTGTATGCTCTATGCACACACATCACTAACACTTACCTCACACACATTTGGGCTTTATACCCAAGCTTATGCGAGCCTAGGAGTAGAAGGTACCTTAACAACTACTATTGAGGGGCTTTATGCTCACTTGGTAGTTGTTGAACTACCACTAAGATTGTTACTAGTACATTGACTTACTCATATTGAGAGGGCACGTCCCTACTTATGACTAAGTCATGAGCTAGGTCCTTATTATTTAATAGGAGCAATTTAGGAGCCATACAAGACCATAGGAATCTATATCTATCCATGAAACCATGCACCAACAAAAAGACATATTGAACTCCAAAAATTAGAGTTTTTACAATAGAAATATAGAAAAATTAAAATAAATAAAAATAAAATATATTTTCTTTATAAAATTTATCCTGTTCCTTCATTTGTTTAAAATCATTCATAATTATTCATCTTACACGTTTTGTACAAAAAAATGATTCATGCATTCGCATATACAAAAAAATTGATTCATACAAAAATAAAATATTCATGAATTCGTGTATACAAAAACATATATTTATCCATTCGCATATACAAAAAGAATTGATTCATACAAAAATAAAATATTCATGAATTCGTATATACAAAAAAAAATATTCATTCATTCACATATAAAAATGATTCAGGCATTCGTATATAAAAAAAAAATAATTAATGTATTCACATATAAAAAAATGATTCATGCATTCACATATACAAAAAAAAAAATGATTCATGAATTCGCATAAAAAAATGATCTAGACATTCGCATATACAAAAAAAAACGCATTCACATTTAAAAATGATTCATGCATTCGCATATAAAAAAATAATTTCATCATTCGCATATACTAAAAACTTATTTATGCATTCACTTGTAAAACAAAAAAAAATGATGATCCCTCCATTCACATATTCCAAAGTCATTAATGCATTCACTTTTTTAAAAATAATTCATGCATTTATCCATATGTTCATTTTTCAAAATAATGTATATTTATATAACATTTTAGAAGCATACTAAGTTGTATTTTTCTTATTTCTAATTATTTAAAAAAAAAGAGTAAAAATATTTAAAGTTGTTCAATGTTATACTAGCAAATGAGAAATATCAAGATTATGTTTACTTATTATTGAGTTTGATTTAAACAATATCCATTGATGAATAATAGTCTTTTGATTGAAAATATACGATGTTTTACACATTGCTAGTAGATAGACTTCATCTACTGAGGAGTGAATGCTCCTTTAGAATGAGAGTCGACCACTTTCTGACCTAAGAGGAAGCATACTTCTAGTGTTAGAATTTAGGAAACTTTTTTAAATAAAAAATAAACATATAAGTCTTTTCACTACCAATTCCTATCTTTTGTAAATATATATATATATAAATCAATTTCAAATCTTACATTCTTACATTGAACGTTCCTAATTGGACATGATTAATGAGTGAGAATACCATAATCAAGAGATGAAGAGGGATATCAACCGACCAAAGGTAAAAATAACCAGGATTTTAAAGCCACAACGATCTCTAAAGAAATAGAGTAAATTGGTTCTTTTTAGATATCTCGCCAATGCCTATTCAGCTTTACTTCATTAATTTGAACTGAGTCCTTAGATGGAATGTCACGCCCCAAGGAAGACATTTTTCTATGCTTGTTTGCCAAATAAAAATTTAACAATTGAGAAACCATCAATCTTTCTTTGATTTTTAATTCTTCAAAATAATTTTGCAATAATTCTAATGCTTTACCTAAGGCTTTAGGGTATCCCTTTTTTTTTTTTTAGAATTTGAACTAACATGTTTTCTTTTTGTACATTTTGAACTTTATTTTCTTACCTATTATCTTTGGTTTTAAGTTCACTATCCATAATTTTTATCCCAAATAATGCAATAATGGTAGTATCATATCAAGTAACTTTGACTGTCTCATTATTCAAGCAAATGAGAAAAATGCATGTATTTGGAAGCTTTATCTTGATATATGAATATCGTTGTAATAAATGGTCACAAAGATTGGATTGCAATTGGGGCAATGTTTTAGGAGAAAAAAAAAGGTTTGGATCAAAGAAGAATAAGTGCAATGGGGCAACTTTTTGTGGAATTAAAAAAAATTTCCTTACGAAAGATGACAAAAGCTTCTTTTTAAGAGTACAAATGGAAACAAGTTTGAAAATAAAAAATGTGATCATACTTATAAATTAGACCCCACTTGGACATCAAAAGATTGAATACATTATGCCACAAGGATTTCTTGATTAGACTTTACTTCTCCCAGATATGATAGTTGGGATCTCTTTAAAAAGAAAAATAAAGATGCAAAAAAAAAAAAACAAAAAAAAAGGATGGAAAAAAAAGGGAAAGATTCGATTGTTAGATTTGAAAAATATCAAAAAGGAAAAAGAAAAAAAGTTTCATGAAATAAAAACAAAAAAAGGTTACCAAAAAGGATCTTAAATGCAAATAAAAAAAAAAAAAGATGTCCGCTAGGTTGAAAACTCAAAAGAGCAGCCTAGGCAAAAGTTAGCGCAAAAGAAAAAAGAGATACTTGACTGTTAGATTTACCAAAAAGAAAAAAGAAAAAGAAAAGTAAAAAAAAGGTTTCATGAAATAAAAAAAAGTTACTGAAAGGGATCATAAATGAAAAGCATGATAAAAGCTTAAATTGGATCAATGAATGTATTGAAATCCTTAATCTGGGACAATTGGCATGATATATTCAAATCGGGGCAATCGATAAGTATCAAACCCTATATTAGGATAAATGATGTTCTAAGCTTTTCAAAATAGGGTAATTAATAATTTTGAGATGAAAAGAATGAAATGACATGAATGCAAACTGAGGCAAAAGAGAGCCAATTGAAGTGCTTGACTTTAAACTGGATAATTAACAAGGTTTCAAGCTTGGTTAACCTACTTCCAAGCTTGTTAATGAGTGGTCAATATTATTAACATGTGCAACTAGCATTGTTCAAAAAAACATTACTCCAATATCATTGTAGTCATTCATTTTGATTCCTTCCACTTCAAACTATATGCATTTCATTCTCACCCGCTATACATTACTCTCTTTACAATGTGTTTCATCTCTCGCTTAAATAAATTGTTGATTTTCTTTGTTTTACCATTAATTTATTTTACATTTTGATAAACATATATGAAAGGGAAACATGTGTCCACAAAAAAAAAAAAAGAGAACATTGCAATTATTTTGATTTGTCTTGAGTCATAGAAAGTTCATTGGGTTCTCAATAAATACAACATAAGCATATCATCATTTTAGCTCACAGAATATTAGCAGAAGCTAATCCGAAAGCACGTTGGCCAATCATCTAGTCACAAGTCAAGCAAAAAAACCATGAGTCATTCCTCATATTTGATTCATAAGGAGCGTGACTTTGTAAGGATGATGAGCTTCAAACTATTTGAAAAATGAAAATACCTTGTTTTGCATCATTTTCTAACATAATCTTGATTTCTCATATTTGATTCATAGGGTGCATGACTTTGTAAAGATGATAGGTTTCAAACTATTTCAAAATAAAAATAATTTGTTAATATTCATTTTACATTATTTACGTTTTACATCATCTTGACATCTTGCATCATTGACATTATCATGCATCAATTAATTCAATTAGAATTGTCTTTCATAGTGCTTAGATAATCTTGATCTCTCAGCCATTCATAATTTTATCTTCATTATGCTTATTGCATATGATAAACATTCATTTCATAAACTCACACTTGTTGCATATCATAAGATTTCTTGTTGTTCAAGTCCTTGTGCTCACTTCCTATTAAGGACACCATTTACTCCTAGTTCAAAGATCATCTTATTGGTTCCATCTCATAACTCTTTTTTTAACCTTTGAAAGGGTTTTGTGTCTATTTCATTCCATAGTACCTTGTGCTTATTACTTCTTAATAGCTCTAGTTGCTACTCACCTTAAAGCCTCATAAGCTTGTTATGCCTATATTTGTTCACCATGAAGGACCATTTGCCTACTCCATTCCATAAGTCCCATGCTTATCTCATCTTATAAGCTCTGATGTTAACTAATCTTAAAACTCTGGTACTTGCTTCTTCTCATAAATTCTTATGCATTCTCTATCTTACAGACTTCTGTACCTGCATATCTCATAGGTCTCATAGCTGTCCCATTTCGCAAACTCATGTGCCTATCTTATCTTATTAGCTACAATGACAACTAATCTCAAGCTCTTGTATTTACTTTTTCTTGTAGGTTATTATACATTCTTCACCTCACAGACTTCTGTAAATACCCATCTCATATATTTATTACTATCGCATTCTACAGGTCCATGTATCTATCTTATCTTATGAGCTTTGATATCAACTAATCTCAAATTGTGGTGCTTGCTTCTCCTTATAGGTTCTTGTGCTTTCTTTATATCATAGACTTGAGTACATACCCAT
The DNA here is from genome assembly GCA_024086825.1 of Abrus pulchellus subsp. cantoniensis. NCBI lineage: Eukaryota > Viridiplantae > Streptophyta > Magnoliopsida > Fabales > Fabaceae > Abrus > Abrus pulchellus. The sequence goes on from CM044056.1 coordinate 24,659,427, forward strand.
CTCATAAGTCCCAAGTCTATCTCATTTCACAAGTCCATGTGCCTATCTTATCTTATTAGCTCTGATATTAACTAATATCAAACTTCTGTACTTACTTCTTCTATTAGGTTTCTATGCACTTTTCTTCTCATACACTTTTGTACATACCTATTTCATAGATCCCATGACTATCTCACTTCACAAGTCCATGTATCTATCTTATCTTATGAGCTCTGATGTCAACTAATCTCAAGCTTTTATTTTTGCTTCTTCTTCTAAGTTCTTGTACATTCTTCATTTCTCACACTTATATACATACCAATCTCATAGGTCCCAAGGCTATCTCATTGCACTGGCCCATGTGCCTTGATGTCAACTAATATTAAGTTTTTGTATTTGCTTCTTCTCGTAGGTTCATACGCATTCTTCATAACAAACACTTTTATACATATCCATTTCATAGATCCCATGATTATATCACTTCACGGGCCTATGAGCCTATCTCATCTCATGAGCTATGATGTCAACTAATCTCAAGCTCTTGTGCTTACTTCTTCTAATTGATTCTCATGTATTATTCATCTCACACACTTTTGTACCTACTCATCTCATAGGTCTCATGGCTATCTTATTTCACAGGCTTATAAGCTTATCTCATTTTATGAGCTTTGATGTCAGTTAATCTCAAGCTCTTATGCATGCTTCTTTGCATAAATTTTGGTACATTCTTCATCTTGGATAGGTTCCATGTGCCTATCTTATCTTATGAGCTCTGATATCAATTAATCTCAAGCTCTTGTATTTGCTTCTTCTTACAGGTTCTTGTACGTTCTTCATCTCACATACTTCTATAGCCACCCATTTCATAGGTCTTATGGCTATCTTATTCCACAGGCCCATGAGCCTATCTCCTCTTGCATACTCTAAAGTCAGTTAATTTCAAAGCCCTTGTACTTGCTTTATCTCATAGGTTCTAATGCCTTCTTCATCTTTCAAGCTTACTTACACACTTTATATGCTTTCATGATTTCTACTTTCATAAGTCCATACCTTTTTACTTACACACTTTATATGCTTTCATGCTTTCTACTTTCATAAGTCCATACCTTCTCTTATAGGCCTTTTTGCACATACCTAGGCTTCTATGCATATGCACTCCTAAGATTGCACACATCATAGGTTAGCATGCTTGTTCTAATAGTTTTGGTGCTTACGTCACTTAATATGTCTCATATCTACTCACCTCATAGGCCCTTATACCTATTATGTCTCATAAGATATCATGCTTTTTCATAGACTTTCATTGCTCGCTACATCTCATAAGCTTTTGCACATATTTACCTTATAGCTTCATGCTTGTTGTATCTCATAAGTCATCATGCCTGCACTTGTTAGGCTCTAGTATTAAGTCATCATGCTTACGTTAATCCATAGGTATCTAGACCTTCTCCATCTTACAAACTTTATGCTTCTACATAAACCTTATAGGTTTTCGTGTTTTCTTAATCTAATTGGTCTCTATGCTCGTGACATCTGACAGACTCCTACCTATTCACTTATAGGCTTTCATGCTTGTTGCTTCAAAAATCCATATATTGTCTATCGTGCAAGCTTTCGTGCCTACATAAGTTCTATACTTATTACATTCCTTTGACCTTTATGTTTATGAACGCGTAAGCTTATTGTACCTCATAAGTTAGCACGCTTGTTCTTACAGGCCTCACTCACTTACCAACTAATCCCTCACGTAATTCCATCTCATAGGTTTCTACGTATTTTCTTAATCTTATAAGTCTCTATGCTAGTGGCCTTTGATAGAATTTTACCTGCCCACTTTGTAGGCTTTCATACTTGTTGCTTTAAAAAATCTATCTCTTACCTATCGTGCAAGCCTTCATGCCTACATAGATTTTATGCTTATGAACTCCTAAGCTCGTTATACCTCATAGGTTATCGCGTCTATTCTTACTCGCTTACCAACTAAGCCCTAATGCAAGTTTATCTCATAAATCTCTATGTGTGTTTCATCTCTAAGGACTTAGTGCCTATTGTAATCTTAGGCCTAATGCCTATTTTACCTTGTAGGCTTTTATGTTAGCTTATTTTAAAAGCTGTAGTGCCCATCCATCTTACAAGTACTTATATTCATACATCCCTGAGGCCTAAGCCAATACATGTGCTTAATCATAAGCTTCATATATTTTGTGCATCAAAGAATGTTGTGCTTGTTGCAATTCACAAGTCTCATGCTTCACATTTCAGAGGCACTCATACCAAATTTTCTTAAAGGTCCACATGCTCATTCCACCACTCATGCACTTATATCTCAAACTTTACTCTCATTCTAGTTGGATCCTGAAAGGCCTCCAGTTATCTCACATGCCTATGTTTTATTCTCATCTTATACCCTTGCATGTTTGAATCATCTTATGAGCCTCACACATACCTCATTTTGTAGGCCTTGTGCTTATTCATTTCATACGCTCACATGCCTAGTATGCCTCATGGACCTTTTTGTTCCCACTCCTTTTCCAAAAGCTCTCATGCCTTTCCTCATACCAAAAGTTAAGACTTGACTGACTTCTTTATTGTTCTACAAAAGCTCAGTAGCTAACTGTATCTTTAATTTTTTTGTTAAAGCTTGAAATCTTATTTATTCCTTTACTTCTTATCAATGTCTGAAATCTGAAATTTGACACTCAAACACAAGAACAGGAACAAGACCAAACCTCTTCCTCTTCCTAACCTATCATCAAATGAAAGATAGAGTAGGCAAAACAAGTCCTCTCCTCTCCCCTCTTTACTTTTCTCAAAGTCCAGAATGTGACTGGCACATTCACTTTCATTGAAAGTCTAGGACCTGACTGGCACATTTACTTTCATCAAAAGTCCAGAATCTGACTGGCATCTTTACTTTCTCAGAAGTCCAAAACCTGACTGGCATATTTACATTTTCCAAAGTCCAGAACCTGACTGGCACCTTTATATTTTCCAACGTCCAGAACCTGACTGACACCTTTATATTTTCCAAAGACCAGAACCTGACTAGTACCTTTACGTTTTCCAAAGTCCAGAATCTGACTGGCACCTATACATTTATCAAAGTCCAGAATCTGACTGGCACCTTTACATATTTCAAAAGTTGGCACCTTTACATATTTCAAAAGTCTAGAATCTGACTAGCACCTTCACTTTTAAAGTTTCCAAAGTCCAGAATCTGACTAGCACCTTTACATTTCTCAAAGTCCAGAATCTGATTGGCACTTTTTACATTTTCACAATGTTTAGAACCTAACTAGTTCTCCTTCACAAAACCTGGCTCGTATACAATACTTGTGTTACACAGGACCACAGATAAAATTAATTCACTTCTTTACTTATTTCTTACTATAATAATACGAAAATTTTATTATTCATATTATTTAGTAAAAAATAATTAAAGAGGGGCAACTGTGAATACCCAATTTTATCTGAGTCCTTGTCACAAATAAATTTCAAAACAAAAAAAAATTAAATATAATAATTTCTTTTTTTAAGAGGTTAAGAAAATAGATAAAAAATTAATTTAAAATTTAAATTTAAATTTTTAATTTTTAAATGTAAAATCAGATTTAGAAATGGTCAAAGTAGTTAGTAGATTTTTAGAAAATTGGATAAAAAAGAAAAAAAAAAACTAATTACTGATCATCGAAAAATAAGGGAGCTTTTATTAGGATCCAAGGTTTTAGAAAATGCCTATAAATAGGAAGCTTAGGTCTTCAGAGAGGGGGACTTGGCAGGTGGACACCTTTTATTTTCTTTACGAAGATACTTTAAGAGCACCGAGAGAAAAAAAAGAGAGAATTCAAGAGAAAAAGCTCAAGAAACGAAGAGAAAGAGGAGATTCAAGAGAGAGAGAGCTCGAGAAACAGAGGAAAAAGCTAAAAAGAAATAACTGAGAGTTAAAGCATAGTCTTAGAGATCAATTGGAAAGAACATATCTAGAAGGTTGAAGGAAAAGTCGACTCAAAAACTCTGAGTCATCACAAATGAGTCAACAAAAATATAATCCACTTCTCTTTATCATTCGGTAAGAACTACTATTTCCTTTTTCTTTTGTTGTTCCTTTTTTCTTTTACTCATCATATCTTTATGTGTTTTTTCTTTCATCTGTATTAAAATGTTTTCTTTTTACAAATCTTAGTTTATCTAACCTAAAAACTTTTCCTTTTCTTATAAACCTACAAAATTTTTAATTTTCCTTTTAACTCTAAAATTTTTCTTTCTGCAAATTCCAATTTTTTTTTACATGAAATATTTGTTCATTTTGTGAAAAAAAAAAAACTTTTTTTCTATCCCAAAAATCATTCATTTTGCAAAATTCTAAAGAATCTAATTTTTCTCCAACAACCCCTTTTTTAATGATAAACCCTCTTATTTTTTTTTCCGTAAACCTAAAAACTCTAATGTTCTTTTAACCCTAAAAACCCTCAGTCAAACCCTAAAAAAAATCTAAATCCATGAAAATTAATTTTTTTTTTAACTCTGAGTATTACTTTTTTTGCAAACCCTAAAAACAAACTATTTTTTTCTAATTCTAAATTATTCTTTTTTGCAAACCTTAAAAATAAAATTTGTTTTTCTAACCCAAAATCATTCAATTTTTTTTTTGCAAGGTCTAAAACAAACTATTTTTTTTAATCCTAACAATTTTGCAAATTATAAAAATTTAATTTTTTCAAATCTTAAAAATTCTTTCTTTTCATAAATTCTAAAACTCCTAATTTCTTTGCATATCTTAACCTAAAAAAATAGTTATTTCCTAAATTGAATAAGAGTTATTTACTCATCATTTTTGTTTGCTCTTGTATTTGTTTATTTGTTCTGTATGTCTCTCGTTTGTTTCTTTTTTTACGTGCAAAAATCTCATATTAATAGGTATATCAATTTTTCATTATTAAAAAAGGGAGTATTTTGAGTCTACGTAACGGCCAAGTAATTTTGATAGAGTGGAGGATCAACCTTCAATGTTGCTTGGATCGTAAGGTTTATTGAGTAGCCGTGTGCTAACTAGAACCCTGTGCAAGAGTGGATTTACTTAAAAAAAAATAATAAAGAAAAATCAAGTTTTTCAAAAAAAACAAAAAAGATAGATAATCTTTGAAACTTATCCATTTGATTCCTACGTTACACATGGAGGATACGTAGGAACGGGAACCTAACCTGTCAAGTCCAATTTTTTTTTAATTTTTTTTTCAGGTTCAAAATATTTTTAAAATTGTTTTAAACTAAGATTAATTTCTAGCACATTTTTTATAAAAAAAATAAAATTTTTATTTTATTTTAAAAAATAGAAAATAAAAAATAAAAAATAAAGTGTTAAGATAAGTTTTTTTACTATATATTTCTTTAATACAAAAAATAAAAAAAGAATAATATTTTTATAAATAACTCATTCCTTTAATTCAAATAATTTTTATTGTATTTTCTTGTTTAAAAAGAAATAAAATTAAAATCTCTCAAAAAATTTGTAAAAATTAGAAATAAATCTAAAAATAATAATAATAACAAATTTGAAAATAGTAAAAAAATATTAATTAGTTTCTTTTAGAGTAAAATAAATGTTTTTAAAGTTAAAATAAAATTTTGCATAATTAATTAGAAGGTAACTATTTTATCCAATAGACGTTGTAACGTATTAATACCTTCCTTATACGTAAATGACTCCCGAGCCCAAATCTGGTTTCGAAGATTTTTTTATCAAAAGTTTTTCTAACGTTTTCTTTAATAAACTTTGGTGGCGACTCCTTGTCATCGCCGTCCCGTCGTGACCCCGGTTGTGACACATATCACATACTTTCAATTTCAATCATCAATTCATATCTTCTACTTATTGCATCATACTCATTCAACATACAAAGTATCATGCGATATCACGTTATACAGCCAATACAATCATCAATCTCATCACAGAGACTACCATACAATATCACACCATCAATCTGTACAATCTGCCGAAGGTCGGACAGCTTCGGACCTAGCCTAACTCACACAATATCAATTCATATGTAGTCCCTTAAATTAAAGTTCATCATTATTCATCTTTTATTGCTTAATCCATATACACTCTTAGAAACTTAGTTTTGACATCTATTAAAACTATTCTAGCTCATATCTTTCTTTCAAAATCTGATATTACTAGTTTAAATAAAACCCTAAACCCCTCTTTATATCAAAATACCCATTTTTCATACAATACTATCAAAATTTATTGATCTTTACTGAGTGAGATACCTATATTTCTCGTAGATCCACTAGATCTATATATTCATATATAACTACAGCTAGAAAATAGAGGTTCTTCCAAACGAGTTCTCGAAGTGATCTACGGTGAAATTCCACGGTTTTTACAGACAGATCTTCTAAAAGATATGGTTTCTTCAGGATTTCAAAGTAGAAACCTTAACATGAGAAAAGAACCGTAGAAAATGAGTAAAATAGAGATCAGAGCTCCGAAAAACTTACTTAGATTGAATAAAATCGGTAGTTGAGCTTGGATCTAGGAGAGATTCAGAGTTAGAGAGGGTTCCTTTTAGAGAGATACCTATTAAGAACTCAGAGAAAATCTAGAAAGAAGGTCATTTGGTGAGAAATGAACATTTTTGGAGTTGAAGGTCCTTAAATATCTTTCTAAACTTGCGCGATCTCGCTTGAGCGACCGACAGCTCGCCTGAGCGAGATGTGCAGAAATGATCTCAAACCTTCTTTTTCTGATACGCTCGCTTGAGCGAGATAGCTTTGCATCTGCCTTTTCCTGCATGAATGATCTCGCTTGGACAAAATCTACCTCGCCTGAGCGAGATTTTTTGCACCAAAACTCCTCCAAAAACCCTTTACACTTTCTACCAAGTGCATTCTAATGCTACTTAATATTAAACAAAACCTCATTCACCAAAAATGAAATAAGGATGTTACACATGCTAAGTGTTAGCTTGTGTTGTTTGAAGCAGAATACAAATAATAGGAAAAGAAAAAGTATCATAAAAGAGAAATAAAAAGTGAGAGTAGTGAAGTAATAAATTATAACACATTAAATAAGGTTAGTGGAAGAAAGAAATTGAATATAAAGTTAGTGGGAGAGAGAAATTAAGCATAAGTCAAACAATGTTATAAAATATAGCCGTTAGATGTAAGTTAAATGAATGGTTAAGATTGAGTGTAAGAGTTTTGGACTTACACTATATATATATATATATATATATATATATATATATATATATATATATATATATATATATAAATTCTTACACTCGATTTAAGTCTTTCATTTAACTTACACCTAACGAATTATAATTTATTACTTCATTAACTATTAAATGTAAGTTAAATAAAAAGTTCAAATCGAGTGTAAGAATTTTTAGACTTATACTTATGTAAGAAATATATATTAATGATAAGTATAAAATTTACCACTAATAATTCATTATTTGTAATAAATTTTTTATATTATCAAGCAATAATTTTTGTAATTAGGATGAAAATGAATTCATCACAAATAATTTGTCATTAATATAAAATATAAAGATAATTTTTTTTTTATCTTGTCATAAGTGTAAGGTTGGTGCTTAGCCTTTTGACAATAAATTTTTAGTTTAATTATATTTTTAGTCTTTACATTTTAATGTATGTTCATTTTTAATTATTTAATTTTAATTGTTAATATTTAGTCTTCTAATTTTAAAATTTTTTAAATTTAAGTAAAAATATATAAAATATTTAATTGAAAATACAAAATAAAATGAAAAAAATAATAAAAATCTTAATTGTAATGTTGAAGACTTAATCTGGACATTTAAAAAATTAAATAAACTAAATATAAATAATTAAAATTAGGAGGATTAAAATTATACATATTTTAATTGTTGTTTTTTGAAAAGTTGATAGTATCTCTAAGAAGCTTTCTGGGGATGTGAGTAGAGAAAGTGTGTCTTGAACAGCTCTAGAAAGGTTTCTTACTAAGAAACAAAGGAGTGTCGATTGAATTTACGATAGAAAGGTTGAAGGTAGAGAAGCGATCCCCGGATGAGGGAGATCTATTGAGCAGAAGAAAGTGACAGTGGATCCCAAAGGCCATAATGAAGAATTGCAAGGAGCAAGTCGCAAAGAAGACTCTCTAAGCAACAATGATAACTAGGTGTTTTCTAACCCCAACCTGTCTGTGCATCTGTGTCTTATAAAGAAAAAGTCTTGGTCTAGAAAGAGTTAGACCTGGTCCTTAGGGATAAGAAAATTATTCAATCTATTTTAGATGATTTGAATATTCTGTTGAATTCTGAAGAACCCAACTTAATGAATGAAAATGCTAACCAAAACCTTTGCCCTGAGATAAAAATTGCTCTGGATGACTATGAGACATGGTGTTCGCTATGGAAATTCACCCTAATAGTTAAACTCTTAGGAAAATCAGTGAGTTTTAATTATATAAACAAAAAATTAAAGCATATTTGGGGGAAAAAATGGGCCCTTAAAAATCTTAGACTTAAATAATGACTTTTTCTAGTTAAATTTGAAACTATGGATGACTAAAAGCATGCCCTATTTGAGGGGCCCTGCCTTATTCTGGATCACTATTTCTTGGTTCAAAGATGGAGAACCCTATTTAGGCCTCACGATCATAGTCTGAGGCATTTAGCAGTCTGGGTAAGAATTCCTGACTTACCTTTTGAATTATTTAATGAGAAATTTTTATGGCAGGTGGGAGCCTACCTGGGATCAATGCTAAAGATTGATCCCCATACTTTTCTTCTGTCAAGAGGTAGGTTTTCTAGGATTTGTGTTCAACTGGACCTTAACAGACAACTAACTCCTTCTTTTAAAGTGTCAAGCAAAGAATTTAGAATGGAATATGAGGGTCTTCACCTCATGCTTTAGTTGTAGAAAATATGGTCATAAACAAGAGTCGTTTCTAGAGATCGATAAGGCTATTTCTGACCCCAATACCTGCCCTGAAGCCATGGATGACCTAATGGTATGTATTGAGGAGGGGTCTGAGTCTCACCCTCTACCTAGTAAGATTACTACCCAAAAGGACAGTGAAAAGGACCAAGTTTTAGATCAAGGAAGGTTTGGCACTTGGATGTTGGTTAAAAGAACTCCTAAAAGGAAATTAGGACACACAAGGTCAATAGGAAAATCAAACATTCCATTGGCAAGACTATAAATCCTCCCCCAGGTTCCAGATTTGGGGTCTTATTTCCTTATATTTTTGTTTTGCATATTGAACGTCTTGCCCATTTAGTTAAAGATAGTATATTGGATGGTGATTGAGACCTTTTTACTTTTAGGAATCATGGCCTTAAACTGTCCCACTTATTCTTTGCTAATGATATTCTTTTAATCACTAAGGCTGATATGAAAAATGCAAACTCTATTAAACATGCTCTTGAAAAATTTAATTTTACCTTTGGTCTTATTGTAAACAATTTTAAATCTTCTATTTTCTTTTCAAAAAATATTGATGTCTCTTTAATTCAGTCCATTAGCTCTTTTCTAGGAATTAACCCTTCATCTCAGTTAAATGGGTATTTAGATATTCCTGCCTCTCATCTGAAACCTAATAAAAACTAATTTTATTTTCTCACTAATAAGGTTAGAAAGAAGCTTTTTCTCTGGAAAATGAAAAACTTGTCCCTAGCTGGTAGAGTTACTCTTGCCCAATCTTGCATGATGTTATGCAAACTCAACTTATTCCTATTACTGTTTGCAATGATATCAATAACATATGCTAAACGTTCATCTGGGAGATGGGGTAAAAAATGTAATTTTATAGGCTGAGAAAAAATTTGTAAATCAAAAAATGAAAGGGGTCTTGGCTTTTGAAATCTGCATATGTTAATGATAGAAACAACCCAAGAAACAGCAAGAAAATGTCTAGTATTAAGGAAATCAGAAAAAGATAAATGCAGTAACAAGAATGAAAAAATGAGCACTAAGCAGCTCCTACGCTCCAAGTCCTAATTCAGAAAAATCCCCCTTTCTCCCTTCCACTAGCCAACAATTATACCCTACCCCTCAGCAAGACACATACACATGTCTTCACAATTAGTTAGGATTAGGCCCATCTGGATCACACCCCTCTCTCAACTTATTGTTTCCCAAGTTGCCCCTGAATTTCCTTTTTTTATACACTTTTATCCCGTTCGGAATTTGATCCCTAACAATACCCCCCTCTTGAACTACCAGTCTACCATCTTGTCCTCAAGGTGGAAGTGAGGGAAGCTTAGTTGGATGTCAGCTGCTAGTTCCCATGAGCTTTCAAACTCTGGCATATCTTTCCACTAAATCAGAACTTCCAATCCTCCTTAGGGGTTTCTTCTTGCTGCCGTCACTTCAGCTAGCTGTAACTTCAGCTCCCAGTCTTCTACAAGACCCACTGGGAGAGACTGGCTCTTGACATTGAGGGCTATACATTTCTTGAATAAGGAAACATGAAAAACTGGGTATACCATAGATTTAGCAGGCAGTTTAAGTTTATACGCTACTTTTCCAATTCTTTCCAGCATTTCAAAAGGTCCATAATACCTTGGGCTAAGTTTCTCAGTGACACAATTGGCCAAGGAACGTAGCCTATAAGGATGGTTCTTTAAATAGACCTTCTTTCCTACTGCAAATTCCACATCCTTTCTTTTCTGGTTGGCCTGGTTCTTCATGCGAACTTGAGCCCTATCTAGTTGCCATTTGATCTCATCTAAAATGGCATTTCTTTTAGCCAACAGGTAGTTCACTTCCTCCACTACGGATGGGGTTACATCTCCCTTGATCAATAGGGGTGGTTCTCTCCCATATAAACTGTTGAATGGGCAAGTATTGGTGGCTGAACTTTAGGTGGTGTTATACCATAATTCAGCCTAACATAACCACTTTGGCCACTACTTTGGCTTGGTTCCTGCAAAACACCTTAGGTATGTCTTCAAGCACCTATTGACTACCTTTGTCTACCCATCCGTTTATGGATGGTATGCAGAACTAAATTGAGTTCTTGTCTGTTTAAATAATTCAGCCCAGAAAGTGCTCATAAAAATTTGGTCACGATCAGTGATTATTGATTGCAGAAATCTGTGTAGTCGCATCATCTCTTTCACAAAAATGCTAGCAATGTCCTTAGCTGAATAAGGGTGCAAATTGCTAACAAAATGGGAGTATTTAGTAAGCCTGTCTACCACTATCAAGATAGTATCCACCCCTTGAGATTTAGGGAAACCCCCTATGAAATCCATTGATAAATCCTCCCACACTTGAGAGGGAATTAGCAATGGCTAAAGCAATCCAGCTGGTGACAAAGTCTGATATTTGTTTCTACTGCAAGTTTCATATGACTGAATATACTATTGAATAGTCTTTCTCATCCCTTCCCACCATAATAGCCCTGCCATACATTTATAGGTATGAAAAAAACTCGAGTGTCCTCCCAAAGCAGTGTCATGGAATTCTTGCAAGAGTAAGGGAATTCTAGGAGAGTTCTTGGGTATCACTAACCTCTTTTGGTAGAATAAATGTCCCCCTTTTAATTCAAATCCTGACTGTCTTTTACTACTATGCAATAAATCGTGCATAATCTGTTTCAGCTTCTCATCCCTTTGGACCTCCTCCTCTACTCCATCCCAATCCTGGAAGGTAACACTAGAACTGACAGCAAAGCACATTTTCCTGGATAAAGCATCAACAGCTCCATTATCTTTTCCCACCTTGTACTTTATTTCAAAATCAAAACCAAGCAGTTTGGCCACCCATTTCTGTTGCCCCTCACCCATTATTCTTTGGTCCACCAAGAACTTCAAGCTTTTCTTATCAGTGTGTACCACAAATTTTCTTCCCAGCAAGTAGTGAAGCCATTTCTGGACCGCCATTACTATAGCCATGAGTTCCCTTTCATAAACTGATTTTTGTTGGGCCCTTTCTGATAGCTTTTGACTTAGATAAACTAATGGGCATCCTCTTGCATTAGAACTGCCCCAACCCCTTTCCTGAAGCATATGTTTCAATTACAAATGGCTTCTCAAAATTAGGGGTTGCTAAAATAGAGAGTGTAGTCATTGCTTGCTTGAGTCTCTCAAAAGCCAGCTGAGCTTCTGTACCCCACTTGAACCCATCTTTCTTTAGAAGTTGGGTAAGTGGCCAAGCTAATTTTCCATACCCCTTCACAAACCTTCGATAATAACCAATAATTCCTAGGAAATCTCTCAGCTCTTTCAAATCAGTAGGCACAGGCCATGTCAACATGGCTTCTATCTTTTTGGAATCTGCTGCTACTCCTTCCCCCTGAAATGATATGCCCCAAATACTCAATTTCTGTTCTGGTGAAATAACATTTCTTCTTGTTAATAGAGTTTGTTGTCTCAGTAGCTGTAACACTTGTTATAACTAATTTAGATGCTCCTCTTTCGTCTTACTAAAAATCAGTATATCATCAAAAAAGACAAGAACAAATTTCCGCAAAAAGGGACTTCAATATCTAATTCATCAATGCTTGGAATGTGGATGGTGCATTTGTTAGGCCAAAGGGCATTACCAAGAATTCGTAATGTCTTTCATGCATTCGAAATGTCATCTTCTTGATGTCTCTCTCTTTCATCTGTATTTGGTGCTACCCTAACTTTAAATCCAATTTAGAAAATATTCTAGCTCCCCTAAATTATTAAATAAACTAATAATAAGTGTCTTTGAACCCGTTTAATATAAAAAAATAATAATAATAAATATTATAGTCACAATTTTTAAATCAAAATATTTTTAATAATAATCTTAAATAAGAGTATTTTATAAAAACAAATTTATGTTATGTGACTTCTTTTATTTTAATTTTCTTTTAAAATTTAATCTTCACTTTTTATCATTATCTTTTAACATAATATAATAAAATATTTCTTTTTTAAAATTGTAAAATCAATTAAATTTAAATATAATAAGGCAATTTTTTATTTTTATTTAAAACTTTACTTTAATTTATTATACTGTGTAATACACAAAAATAAAAATTGTTCACCAATAAAAAAAATGTTAAAGATTTAGATTAGTAACACTCAAAAAAGAAAAAATTATTATAGAAACACTCACTATAACATTATTTTTATTCTATTATCTCCATATATATATATATATATATATATATATATATATATATATATATATATATATAACACTCATAGTTTGTTTCTTTAGTTAATTAAGATTATTAATATTAAAATGAGACGTTATTTTGTGTTTCATCTTCACATTGTTTAATCTATTCATAAAATGAATAGGTTAAAAGTAAATTTAAACCACACAAAATATATTGCTGAATTAATCTTGAGTTTGTTCAATTATATATTTAAAAATTAATGGCAGAGGAAATGGTGGTGCTGACTGAAGCATGTGAGAAACCAAGTGCTTTATTCACAGGTGGATGCATAAGCTTATCTGGGAACCAACAATGTGACTATCTTTTCAGAAGGAGAGAAAATTTACTCAGTGGCTGCTGCAAAAATCAGAAGTGTGTTGTGCCTGTTGTACCATATAGTATGACCCATCACATATATAATATATTAAAATAAAACCTATCTAGCTATAATTTTCTTATAGCTAGTTCAATTTATGTTGACTAAATAAATTATAATAAACTTATTCTCTTTTTTTCATTGAGAAGTTAATTATGGATCATAATTTTTTTTTATCTAGTTTAATTTAAATTCAATCGAGTTACTCACCTCGATGTAGTAGGTGAGTTTATCACTAAATTTTTATATATATATATACAAGAACATAAACTTGAAATTTTATTTAAACAATATCGAATTACTTATTTCATAGACCAATTTTTGTTAATTTAATACAAATTTTCTTTATTTTTAATTTTAAATGACTTTTATTTTAATTTTTAGTTTAAATTAAACAAAAAATGTTGAATTAAGAAAAGAGTTAAAGTAGATATAAGTGCTACACTGTATGAAAACTAATATAAACATGTTAAGAAAAAAAGTTTGATTTAATCTAATTTTTATAATGAAAAATAAAAATTCTAAATTATATTATGATTTTTTCAATTTTTTAAATTGGTTTAATGATTCAAAAATTATTAATTGATGGATTGATTTTTAATACTCTCAAACAAATACTTATATATTTTAATTTATAATGAAAGATTGTAATAAAAAATATTTAAAAAAGGCTTTTCTATAATTTGTTTATATGAAGAAAATCAATCCAAATATTTTAATTTAAAAAAAATTAAAAGAAAAATGAAAGATACTTTAAAAATGGTTTTATTGACTTATCTAATTACAAAAGTGTCCCTGTGACGACGACTACACAGCAAAGAAAAGCAGAACAAGTCACAATAATTAATCCTTGATTGCATATTTATAATATTAGATCGAAGATAATAGGCGGAGCAAGCATTGACCATTAAGACTTAGAAAAGATGGTTTGAGTGAGATAGCTAATTACAAAAGTGTCCCTGTGATGTTTATTCAGCCATTGACCATTAATACTTATAAGAGCAATAATGTTTATACAGCCATTGCCAATCTCAAACTGAACACAGTGAAATCTATTCTCTTCTTCATCAGATCTAAGGAATATGGAAAACGTTCCATTTGCTGTTGCGTCTAATCTCATTCACAGGTTCCTTTTTCCACCCTATCTTCTATTTAAACAATAACTATCCATTTTTCAATTCTTCCACAACATGCTTAGCTTACAGTCTAGGTTTTTTTTTTTTATCCTATTTTCTTAGTTCCCCTATTTTTATGTCTAACAATTTAATATAGTGTGTCATGATAAAAATTTTAAAATTTACTTTAAAATTAATTAAATTTAAAAAATAATATTTAAACTTAATGAAAAGATAGATATAACAAAATTAACATAAAAAAAGCTAAACATGTAAATATAAACAAATTCCTAAGTACTCTTTTATTCGAGAATGAACACAGACCGGTGCACACAAGAGAATTCATATGATACGGAGTTACAATACATTACTTTCTATGATAATTTTTATGAGATCAACATTAATAAAAAATAATTGTGTTATAAATTAATGTTACGTTGGAAAAATGTTCCTAAAATTATATCCTACGTCCTATTCTATTAGGGGATTACATTAATAATAATATTTTAAAAAAATATCTTAAACAAGAAGATTTTGGAGTGATAATTGATATTTTTTTTTTCTCTTTTGTACTAAAATTATAAAAAATAAATATCTACTTTTAGATGTGTCGTGCATATGGAAATTCTGTTTGGTAAGGATTTGTAACTGAGCCGGCCATGAATAAATCATGATTCAATCAATTGAATTTGTAGATTATTATTACATATTTTCCCTTTTCCTCTATTCTTATGCCAATATTCTTAGACATTGCTCAACTTTCTCTCAACAAAGCACCCTTCTATGTAGTCTTTTTTAATCATTTTAACGATGGCTGATTCAGTTCCATTTGCTGTTACTTCAAATCTCAGGTTGGCTTCCGCAGATTTTCTTGAATTTGGAAAGCATTATGATGTGACGGAAGAGTTGGAAGAGCTTAAGAGCACTATTGAATCCATCAATGCTAAGCTCCTTGATGCAGACGATAAACAAGATCAAGATGATGGTGTGCGAGTTTGGATCAGAAGGTTCAAAAAAGTACTCCATGCTGCAGATGACTCCTTAGATGAGCTTGCTATCCAATTCAGGAGAGACAAATTGGGTGCAGCAGAAGGAAAAGAAGTAAACAAGGTACTTCTTTCCATTTCATCTTCCAATCAAATTCCTTTATACAGCGAAATGGCTGACAAATTTAAAGAAATACGGGAAAGTTTTAATGGTGTAGTAGAAGACATGGACAAATTGAATTTAAGCCCAGGTTCTCTGGTTAAGCAAACTGACAGTGAATGGAGGGAAACAAGTTCTTTTGTGTTAGAATCTGATATCATTGGAAGAGATGATAGTAAAAAGCATATTCTTAGTCTGTTGAGACAACCTCATGAAAACAGAGAAGTTTCTGTGATTGCTATTTTTGGCCTCGGTGGCTTGGGGAAGACAACGCTTGCTCAGTTGGTGTATAATGACTTGGAAGTGCAGAATTGTTTTGAAAAGAAAATGTGGGTGTGTGTCTCTGATAACTTTGATGTGAAAACTATTCTGAAGAAAATATTAGAATCAGTTACTCGTCGCCCGACAGCAGATGGGTCGTCCTTAGACTACTTGCAAGAAGAACTTCGTGAAAAAATAAGCGGTAAGAAATATTTGTTGGTCCTGGATGACATTTGGAATGAGAGACGTGACAAATGGATTGAATTGAGAAAGTACTTGATGTGTGGAGCTCAAGATAGTAAGATTTTAGTGACAACTCGAAGTGAAAATGTAGCAAAGGCAATGACTGCCAACACTTCCTATCCTTTGAAAGGTTTGACTGATGAAGCATCTTGGACTTTGTTGAAGAGCGTTGCAGTTGAAGATGATTCCAAAGGAGTGAATCAAAATCTAGAATCAATGGGGAAAGAAATAGCCAAAAAATGTAAAGGGGTTCCTCTGGCAGTTAAAACCTTGGGAGGCCTGTTACGAGGACAAAACGAAGAAAGTGAATGGGAGAATGTTTTACGTGGTAACTTCTGGAAATTATGTGAAGAGCAAGATAGTATGATGCCAATTCTCAAACTCAGTTACCGCAACTTGTCGCCAGAAATGAGACAATGTTTTGCTTACTGCTCTTTATATCCCAAGGATTCAAGAATTCTAAAGGATAAGCTGATTCAGTTATGGATGGCACAGGGTTACCTTAAATGTTCAATTGACAAACAGCATATGGAGGATGTCGGTAATCAATTTGTAAAGAGGTTCTTGATGAACTCATTTTTTCAAGATGCGGATAGTGAATACGGTGAGATCATTAGCTTCAAAATGCACGATTTAATGCATGATCTGTCAATGCTAGTAGCCGGCGGTGATTATTGTTACTTGGATGGTAAGGCAGAAAAAGTTGAAGGTAGACCCATGCACGTATCATTGGAATCTTGTGAGGCCATTCATTTGTTGAAATCATTAGATCCGACCAGAATGCGAACTTTGATTTTGCCGTATGACTTGAAAGAGGAGGAATATTTGTCGGTTATTGCAAAGTTCAAATACTTACGTGTCTTGAGCATGTATCATCTCTCTGATTCCACCGAACATTCGAAGCATTTAAGATACCTTGCTTTAACGCAACAAACAAGTCTTCCCAAATCCATGAGCAATCTTGTTTTCCTACAAACATTAAGATTGTGGAAGTGCGATGAAGAATCATTTTCAAAAGTAGTCACAAAATTAGTCAATTTGAGGTGGCTTGATATTACTGATTATGACCCGTTGAGTGGGATGCCAGCTGGGTTGGGAAAGTTGTGCTCTTTGCAATTCTTATCGACCTTTGTCGTGGGAGACAGCCAAGAAATAAAATATGGCACACTAAATGAACTGAAGGACTTAAACCTCAGAGGCAGATTAAGAATTGAGCATCTGAATCGTGTCAGAGAAGTGGCTCTGGAATCACAGCACGTAAATTTAAAAGAAAAAAAATTCCTTCAATCCTTGACTCTGAAGTGGTACAGTGATGATGAGCACAGAGACATCTTATGTAGCACTGACAGCTCACAATTATTGGAAAACCTTCAACCCCACCGTAACCTCAAGCGGTTGAAGGTGTTATGTTATCCAGGCGTGCTTTTCCCAAATTGGCTTTCTCTCCTCACAAATGTTGTTTACATCTCTCTCGTTTTTCTTCCTAATTGTGGCTGTTTCCCACCGTTGGAACGCCTCCCTTACCTGAAGTCACTTGATATAGACTCTCTTGATGAATTGGAATACATATATCTCTACGAAGATGGTTTTGCAGTCACCTTCTTCCCCTCTTTGGAGATCCTCTTATTAGATGATTGTCCCAAGCTCAGGGGATGGCGGAGGCGGGGAGATGATATCAATGATTCACATAATCTCTCATCTCTTTCATTTCCTCATCTTTCTCGGCTGGAAGTATATAAATGTCCACAATTGACTTGCATGCCTACTTTTCCAAACGTTAAGAATTTAAAATGGTACAAATGCAGTGCGGAGCCATTAATTGCAACACTAAACTCAACATGTTCAGCTGACTCATCTTCCGCTGCTCCTCTTTTCTTGCTCAAACAATTGACGATTTCTGATCCTATGAATTTACGAAAGGGTTGGATGCAAAATCTGACTTCTCTCGAGTATCTTCATATTGGATGGTATAAAACTGAAACACTGGAGGAATTTGAAACTGGGTTTAAGAACGCAACCGACTGCCTTCCTTCTCTGCGAAAAATCAGCATAAGTGGGTGTAACGACCTAGAGGCTTTGCCAGATTGGATTTGCAACCTCTCATCGCTTCAGCACATCATGATCTCCGGTTGCCCAAAATTGGCATCGCTGCCCGAAGCAATGAGTGTTCTTACCAACTTAAAGATCTTTGAGGTCAGGAGATGTTCCCTCTTCCTTAAAGAGTGCCGAACAGAGACAGGTGTTGTTAGTCGCCAAATCGCACACATCCCACAAATAATCCTTAGTGATTACTGATCTGATTCTGATGCATATTTATTGAGTGTAAACGTCGTGTATTAATGCCAATAATGTTTTTTTCTTTGCACCGATGTTATCACAAAAATATAAATTTTTATTTAAAATTTGAATATTATATAATTTAATAAATTTTATAAATAAATATTTAATTATTAATAATAAATATTTATTATATTAATAAGATCAAATTAAAGAAAAATAATTATAAATTTTTTATTAGAAATATATTTATTTATAGTGTAAGACAAATAAGTTTTGTTATTTTATTAATTGATATTTTTTTCTACACGTTCAAATTTTGGTTATCATGCATTTCATTACACAATTTTAAATATATTTATTAAAATAGTACAAGTTAACAATTTTTTCCTTTCATTATTGCTTTTGTTGAGATAAGCTATAAAAAATAGTTTAATAATTTAATTAGCTAGAAATTAAGCAAGTATATGATAAAGTATCTTAATTGAACTCTCTGAGCATATCTGTTGAGGTTGGTTATAACATTATCTTGTCCATCATAATGGGGGTAACATGTTTCTAGAAAAGTCATAAAAATTCAGTTGTTTTCTTAAAATTGACTCGGTGCTTGCTCAATGCAAGTTGGATTGTGTCTACCTTTGACTTATATTTTTAAAATATTATGATTTCATAGTTTTTTTAGATAATAGATAGAAGAAATTTGTGTAAAAATAATATCTAATTTATTTTACAAAGGAGTAACATATTTGTTTATTGGTAATTATTTTAATTCACATGTTCAATTTATATGTGCAATGTTGTCTAACATACACTTATAGCATTGATGTTTTTAGTCTTACTATGTATCATTGTATACTTTACATTAAATTTGATTTATGATTGTAATTCTCCACCACAAAAAGTCCATTGCTATTTTTACAAGTTTTTAATGTTTCAGTTTATTATTCTTTTTGGCCTTACTTTTTATCTTTTTACAATTTTGAGTTAGTCCTCTATTATTCTCCATATGAGAATATATTTAGTATTTTACATGATACATGATCGATCATTTAATGTGATTAAGTATCACGTGAACAAAAAAATAATTGATATTTCTCAGAGAACATTGTTCTCTAACTATACTTATGTCAAAATCCAATAAAAAGTGTTACGTTCCAAATTGCCTATCCCTTATTTATATAATTTTTTTATTGATGATAACTATTTTGATGCATTTTACTTAATTCTCTTTCATTTTAATTTCTTATAAAATAATCAATTGACATATTATTCTTGTTGATATTTGAAAAATACATAAACTCATTTAAAAAATATAAAATTTATAAGAATATTAATTTTTTTAGACTAGTTTTTGAAAGTATTTATATTAGACATGAGAATTTAACATTCTTAATTTAAAATTTAAGAAAAATTTAAAATAATTCCCTTTTCAATATATTAATAGAAAAGTATGAGTATAACTACTTTTAATACAAGAATGATTAGGAGTCAATTAGTGAAATTTTTAATATATTCTTTTCTTTGGCTGACAGATTATGATAACGCGGTTTAATGTAGTCAACTGACAGATTGTGATAATAGGACAAAGGTTACGACACATGGAAACTGCATTTACATTAATCAAAAAGCATGGTGGGCTTATAAAGGATCAAATGCTATGTACCTACTCACAATGATGTATTAGCACATCAACCTGCATCTTTTCCAATTGATGTTAAGTTTTATGCATTTTGAGCTTTTATGCATCTAAGATTTAAGTGATGCAAATTTTGTCTCAGGGCACAAGCTATTTCGACTCATCAACCCTGCCCAAACCTTCACTTATCTTCTGCTGACACTAATATATGGTATAAAACTTCTTTCAGTCATCCTCATTGTTTAACGTTCTTATTCCAAATTTCCATGCAATGTATAATTTTACATTTTAATCAATAACTATATACACAAAATATGGTTTATCGACATTAAATCCATAAGTAAAGACCGAATATAACCAAATCTTTATAATAAAAGAGTTTAGCATACTTTAAGTACAATAATTTACAAAGTATTATTCAGAATATATAATTTCTTAAAACATTTATATTACCAAACATTACAAAATAGATTCCAGAGCAACTTCGGCCCTAGTCATTTTCAAAGTCTCAACCCTCTATCGCGACCAGATCATCGGAGTCTAGATCGTCATCTAAACCCAGATACCTATCGCCGGAATCAGCTCTAACCTCCATTCCGATAATCTGCTTAACAGTTCATCAGTCCATCAGGTGGGTCTTCTACGAGAGTCATGATCAAGAAAAGTATAAAGGTAGGAGAGGGCCGCTAGGGTCTAACTGTACCCTATACATATATACATTAAAGGTTTGGTGTATCCTATTATTGAAAAAGTCAAAAGGTATACTACGGGCAAAGAATCTTTATCCTAGGGTCATTCTCTATTACAATAGCAAAATTAAAGTAGTTTACTTCATCAAATACAAGGTTTACACCCAGAGACGTGGCTCTGGAATCACTCTCTGGGGGTTTGATAATTGTCCCTATCTCCCTCAGTTGAAAAGTCTCCTGTCCCTGAAGTCACTTGCGATACACTCTCAATGAATTAGAATACATAGATCTCTACGAAGATGGTTTTGCATTAAATTTCTTCCCCTCTTTGGAGACCCTCGTATTAGATAACTGTCCCAAGCTCAGGGGATGGCGGAGGCGGGATGATGATATCAATGATTCACATAATCTCTCCTTACCTCTTTCATTTCCTCATCTTTCTCAACTATTTGTCTCTAAATGTCCACAGTTGACTTGCATGCCTACTTTTCCAAACGTTAAGGATTTAAACTGGTTTCATAGCAATGCGGAGCCATTAACAGGAATACTAAACTCAACATGTTCAGCTGACTCATCTTCCTCCGTTGCGCCTCTTTCCGTGCTCAAAGAATTGCAGATTTCTGATCCTATGAATTTACCAAAAGGTTGGATGCAAAATCTGACTTCTCTCGAGTCTCTTAAAATTCAATCAAGTGAAAGTGAAACACTTGAGAAATTTGAAATGGGGTTTAAGGACGACACAGACTGCCTTCCTTCTCTACGAAAAATCAGTATATTGTTAGATTATTTTAATAATCTTGTTATAGTAGCCTATGTAACTTATAGCATGACTCTAATTAATGATTTAATGTGATGGTGGTTAAATATAAAATATAGAATCATTGAGGGTATAATTGTAAATACAATTATAAGGAAACCCTCCCATCTCCCTTCATATAAATTAAAGAGCGGTTACCAAATAAGAGTTACGGCATTCCCTATTTCTCACTTTCACGGTTTATGAGTGAGCTCACGGTAAACGCATAAAGGAACTTTCTCTCAACCATCCGAGAGGAGCTGAAAGAAGAAGAAAGAGTTGGAAAAAATACCAAGAAATCAACGACATCAAAAAGAGAGGTAATATCAAGGAATAATGGATTCAGGTTAGTGCTCTCTGAACCCTTAATTATATGAGAACCATATATTATATTGTGAAAGCAACGTAATTCAAGATTTCAAAGGGAAAGGTAATTTCATAATAGTCATTACATAATAGAAATTACATAAAGGAATAAAGAAAATTCTAACAGTTGGTATCAGAGCAAGGTTGTGAATTTCGTTGATTCTCCATAAGAGATTGGTTCTCCATTAAAGTTTTTCCCAAATTACATGAACCCTAGGTATTTAATATAATGGATTGGCATTATTTTGATGTTGAATAATTGCTTTGGATTCAATAATTGAAAATCCTAAGTTTTGGAAGTTAGAAACATTGGATTTTGAATCTGTAATATGAGCAGGGCCATGTATCAGTGAGCAGGACAATATATCAGTGAGCAGGGCCATGCATCAGGAACAAGTACGGCCATGTTTCCACAAAGCACGGCCTTGCATAATGGAAGCACAGCCTTGCATATTGTGAGCACGGCCATGCATCAATTATAAGCACGGTCATGCATCAGGAAGCACGGCCATGCTTCAGGAAGCAGGGGCATGCATCAGAGATGAGCATGGCCTTGCTTCATCGAAGCACAACCATGCATTAAGTAAAAGCACGGCCGTACATAGAAATTTTACGGCAGAATAAGGAATATAATTCATAAAATATATAGATAATTTTAGAATTACATCAAAGTGAATTTTACTCACCAAACTGATTAAATTCTCAAGTTAATTAATTTTAAATTATATTATCATAATGAGAACTTCATAATTTAGTGCTTAATTTTAAGGGTAACTTGTTAGTCACCAAAGTGGCCTAGTTTTAAAACTTCTTTAAGCATTTAATTGTGTGTTATAAATTGTTCAAAATTGTTTGATGCTATATGGAAACAAAGAGTGAACAATTTAGCTCATTAATTATAACGCTAGGAGATCACCCAAAGGTGAATCATTGCATATGATTAATGACATCAAGGAGACATGTAAGCACTTCATAATATATTTGTATATCCAAAGATGACTTGCATATTGGTTTGAGTGACTGGTTGTCAATTAAAGTTGCTTATTAGCACCATTATAGATAAATTGTGTATTTAGGCGTTACTCAAAGATAAACTTAGATGCATAATTGATGACGGTTCACTGTTTGGATCCATTAAGTTTATTCAAAGCATAAATGTTTAAGCATGTGTTTAATGATTCAGTCCCTATGAATACGTATGGCATGAGCAATGGCGTAGTCAAGTTCAATGGGCTCAATTATGATGATTAGGCTGAACAAGTTAGATTCCAACTAGGTGTTATGGACTTAGACCTAGCAATCATTATGAAACAAGAGCCTGCAGCCATCACAGTGACCAGTACTGAAGAGGAAAAGACTCTTAGTAAGGCTTGGAAAAGGTTGAATAGGCTGAGCTTGAGCTTGCTAAAGATGACTATGGCTGAAAATGTGAAGCCATCAATGCCAAAGATTGAAAATGCTAGAAAATTTATAGCAAAAGTAAAAGAGTATGCATAATCAGACATTACTGACAAGTCTATTATAGGCACCTTGTTGACTGAGCTGACTACTAAGAAGTTTGATTGGTCACATCTCATTCATGACCATGTGACTGACATGATCAATCAAGTAGCAAAGCTGAAATCAATAGGCATGGAGGTAAAGGAATTCTTTCTAGTACAGTTCATTTTGAACTCACTCCCTCCTGAGTTTGGTCAATTCCAGGTGAATTACAACACCATTAAGGAAAAATAGAACATACAAGAAATTAAGACCATGCTAGTTCAGGAGGAAGGGAGGCTGAAAAAGGTGAAAGAACACTCCGTCCATCTCACATTTCACGAAGGGGCTAGTAGTAGCAAGGCTAAGCCAGGTAAGAAGGACAAGAAGGATAAGGCCTTATTAAAGGTTCATGAAGGCCAAATCCAAAAGGGCCAGAGGTGTTTCTTCTGCAAGAAGACTGATCACTTCAAGAAAGATTGTCCGAAGAGAAAGGTTTGGTTCGAAAGGAAAGGTATATATTATGTTTAAGTATGCTTTTAATCAAATCTTATTGAGGTATCTAAAATACCTGGTGGTGAATCTCTGTTTCATGCTGAGAGTGCTATTAGTAGTAATTTGAATGTTTGTAATGAATGTTCTACTTTCTTGTGGCATCAAAGGTTAGGTCACATATCCAAAGAAATGATGATGAGGTTAATGAAAAGTGAAATTTTACCTCAATTAGATTTTGTTGACTGGGGTGTATGTGTGGATTGTATTAAAAAAAAATAAACTAAACACACATCAAAGAATCCAGCCACAAGAAGCAGTTAACTCTTAGAGTTGATACACACTGATATTTATGGTCCGTTTTACATCCCATCTTGGGGTGGTGAAAGATATTTCATTACTTTCATTGATGACTACTCATGTTATTGTTATCAGTATATGTTGCATGAAAAATCTCAATCAGTGGATGTCTTACAAGTGTTCATTGATGAGGTAGAAAGGCAACTGGATAGAAAGGTAAAGGTTGTGAGGTCAGATAGAGGTGGTGAATATTATGAAAAATCTAATGAAAGTGGACAATGTCCAGGTCCATTTGCAAAACTTCTGGAAAGTCGAGGCATATGTGCACAGTATACTATGCCTGGTACACCACAACAAAATGGTGTGGCTTAAAGACAGAATCATACTATCATGGAAATGGTTAGGAGTATGTTGAGTTACAGTTCTGTACCTACGTCTTTGTGGATGTACGCATTAAAGACCGCTGCGTATCTGCTTAATAGAGTCCCTAGTAAGGTAGTTCCAAAGACTCCTTATGAATTATGGACAAGAAAAAACCCAGTTTAAGACATCTTCATGTCTGGGGTTGTCCAGCAGAAGTAAGAGTGTATAATCTACATGAAAAGAAGCTTGATGCTAGAACCATAAGTGGTTATTTCATCGGCTATCCTGAAAAATCAAAAGGGTACAGATTCTACTGTCCTAACCATAGTATGAGAATAGTTGAGTTTGAAAATGTAAGGTTCATTGAAAATGGTCAGTTTAGTGGGAGTGGTGAAACACGAAAGGAAGAAATTAAAGATACACGTGCAGAAACTCTTGTAGTTGGTGTCTCTTCTCCAGTTGTTGTTCCTCTTATTATATCACAGTCACACAACATAAGGAGACAACAAATTAATGTTCCAAACCCACAAGAACAACATATAGAGGATGAACCAGCTGAAAATGCGCAAGTCACAAGTGAGCAATAGGAAGGTGAACTACAAGAGATAGCATTAAGGAAGTCTGTAAGGCAGAAAAGACCGGCTATTTTGAATGACTATGTGGTTTACTCACTTGAGCATGAATGTGACTTGAGTATTGATGAGGATCCAGTCTTATTTAAGCAAGCCATGAAATGTTACAATTCTGAAAAGTGGTTGAATGCCATGAAAGAAGAGTTAAAATTAATGAGTGACAACAAGGTATAGGATCTAGTCGAATTGTCTGAAGGTTCAAAACGAGTCGGTTGTAAGTGGTCTTTAAGACCAAACGTAACTCAAAAGGCAACGTTGAGAGATACAAGGCTAGACTTGTTGCTAAAGGATACACTCAAAAGGATGGCATAGACTATAAAGAGACCTTTTCTCCAATTTCAAAGAAGGACACTTTAAGAATTGTTATGGCTTTGATGGCTCATTATGACTTAGAGCTCCACCAAATAGATGTAAAGACCGCATTTCTGAATGGTGACTTAGAAAACGAAGTTTATATGGATCAGCCAGATGGCTTCTTGACTGCAAGTAAAGAAAGTATGGTGTGTAAGTTAAAGAAATCAATATATGGGTTGAAACAGGCTTTCAGACAATGGTATCTTAAGTTCAATGATACCATCACGTCATATGGTTTTGTAGAGAACACTGTTGACCGGTGTATCTATATGAAGGTCAGTGGGAGTAAGTTCATCATTTTAGTCCTATATGTTGATGATATTCTTCTTGCTACTAATGATGTTGGGCTATTGCATGATGTAAAGAAATTTCTCTTTAAGAACTTTGAGATGAAAGATATGGGTGAGGCTTCCTATGTGATTGGAATAGAAATATTCCGTAATAGATCACAAGGATTACTGGGATTGTCTCAGAAAGGCTACATCAGAAAAGTACTAGAGAGATTCAAAATGGAAAAGTTCTCATCAGGGGTAGTTCCAATTCAAAAGGGAGACAAGTTTAGTGACATGCAATGTCCCAAGAATGAGTTGGAGCAGAAAGCAATGGAATATATTCCCTATGCATCAGTGGTCAGGAGTTTAATGTATGCTCAGACATGCACTCGACCTGATATCAGTTTTGCTGTTGGAATATTAGGCCGATATCAAAGTAATCCCGGAATAGACCACTAGAAGGCTGCAAAGAAAGTCCTTAGGTATTTACAAGGCACCAAGGACTACATGCTTACTTATAGGAAATCTAGTCAACTGGAAGTGGTTGGCTACTCGGATTCAGACTATGCTGGATGTGTAGATTCAAGGAAATCGACCTTTGGCTACATCTTCTTGTTAGCTGGAGGTGCAATTTCATGGAAGAGCGGAAAAGAGTCCATTATTGCTACATCTACCATGGAAGCGGAATTTGTGGCATGCTTTGAGGCCACTATTCATGCTTTGTGGCTGCGAAACTTTGTCTTAGGGCTTGGTATTATTGATAATATAGAAAAGCCGCTGAGAATGTACTGTGACAATTCCACAGCCGTCTTCTTCTCTAAGAATAATAAGTATTCAAAGGGAGCAAAACATATGGACTTAAAATACTTATCAGTGAAAGAAGAAGTGCGGAAACAGAAAGTGTCTATTGAGCATATTGGTACTGATTTAATGATAGCGGATCCACTAACTAAGGGATTGTCCCCTAAAACGTTTTCTAGCCATGTTGGTAGAATGGGCATTATAGACAAGTCCTTGTTAGCATGATTGTGTGATTCACATATATGTGTATAGATTGTTTTACTCATATTATTGTAAACATTTTGAGAATTCAATAAAAATATTGTTTCTGCTTGTTTACTTATTATCTGAATTGTGTTAATGTACATGTATGATTTGAATTGATAACAGGTTGAGTGTTAAAAACACATCAGAGTTGACTTGCATTTCCTTACCTCTTTCATTTCCTCATCTTTCTCTACTATTTGTCTCTAAATGTCCACAGTTGACTTGCATGCCTACTTTTCCAAACGTTAAGGATTTAAACTGGTTTCATAGCAATGCGGAGCCATTAACAGGAACACTAAATTCAAAATGTTCAGCTGACTCATCTTCCTCCGCTGCTCCTCTTTCCGTGCTCAAAGAATTGCAGATTTCTGATCCTATGAATTTACCAAAGGGTTGGATGCAAAATCTGACTTCTCTCGAGTCTCTTAAAATTCAACCACGTGAAAGTGAAACACTTGAGGAATTTGACACCGACTGCCTTCCTTCTCTGCGAAAAATTAGCATATGGGAGTGTGAAAGGCTAAAGGCTTTGCCAGATTGGATTTGCAACCTCTCAGCGCTGCAGCACATCATGATCTACAGTTGCCCAAAATTGGCATCGCTGCCCGAAGGAATGCGTGGTCTTACCAACTTAAAGATGTTTGAAGTGAGGAAATGTTCCCTCTTACTTGAAGAATGCCGAAGAGAGACAAGTGCTGTTAGTCGCCAAATCGCACACATTCGACAAATAATCCTTCGTGATTAGTGATGATAAAGGTAGTGATCTGATTCTGATGTGTATTTATTTAGTGTAAACGTCGTGTTCATTTGTTTCAAACATAAATACAAATTATCCTAATCATGCTAATTTTCAATTGTTAAACATTATTCGAGTCTTAATATATGTAATGCCAATAAGTTTTTTTTTTCTTTGCCCCGATATTATTACAAAAATAAAATTTTTAAATAAAAAATTCAAATATTATATAATTCAATAAATTTTATAAATAAATAATTTATTATATTAATAAGATTAAATTAAAGAAAGATAATTATAGAATTTTTATTAGAAATTCATTTAAAAAATTAAAATTATTTTCTAATTAATAAAATTTATAAATAGTCATATATAAATATTTATTTTTAATAATAATATTCTATTATATTGAATAAGATTAAATAAAAAAGAAATTTTGAAAATTAAAAAATATTTAATATAAAATTTAACTTAAGACTGAATTAAAAAAAATTAAATGTTAAATGCATAAAAAGTCATGTGAAAGATAACTAATGCCTAAAAACCTTCTTATTTAAAAATTAAGATCCAAATTATAAATGTATTTACATGCGCAGAGAATTGATTATTGATGTAAAATAAATATATTGGGTTCCTTCTACTTCGTAAATATAAAATATAAATTGATGTTCTGTATAGTTTCAATTTCTTTATACTTTTTACAAGTTTTTTAGATATACATTCTTAATTTTGAATTGAGGTTAAATTTTCAATTTAGTTTTATCACGGGAATACTCATTGTTTTAATATTTACAAGTGAAAATGGAAAAGAGAAGAAAAAAAAATTTTAGATATTAAAGGCTTTATAAAAATTGTTGGATTTTCGTAATGTTGGTAACTACTTATAATAAAACAACTACTTATAAAAATATTTTCATAGGAAGGAGTATGTATGCTTCTTGCAAAAAAATGCTCATGGAACATCTAACAATTATTTGGAAATTAATTGAAGGGGAAATGGTGGTGCTGACTAAAGCATGTGAGAAACTAAGTGCTTTATTCATAGGTGGATGCATAGGCTCATCTGGGAACTAACAATGTGATTAATCTTTGCAGAAGGAGAGAAAATTTATTCAGTGGCTGCTGCAAAAATCAGAAGTTTATTGTGTCTGTTGAACCATATATTATGACCCATCACATATATAATATATAAAAATAAAACCTATCTAGCTATAATTTTCTTATAACTAGTTCAGTTCATGTTCATCAAATAAATTATAATAAACTTATTCTCCTTCCTTTATAGAGAAGTTAATTATGGATCATGATTTTTACTTTTACATCTACTAGTCCATTTTACACACAACTATGGTTATTAACAAGTAGCACCAATTCTTTATACTCAATACATATGATTTTTTTTATTTATTTAATAAATAGGTATAGGATATTCACAGTTTGATCAGGTTTCAATATAACATTAAAATATAACTAAATCAAATCAATATTTTGCAGTTTAATACAAAATTTATTTATTTTTAGATGACTTTTATTTTAATTTTTAATTTAAACTAAACAAAAGATGCTGAATTAAGAGAAGTAGATAGAAGTGATACACTATATGAAAATATAATATAAGTATGATACTGAAAAGGTTCGATTTGATCAAATTTTTATAGTGAAAAATAAAAATTTTAAATTATAATATGACTTTTTCAACTTTTATCTTTTTTAAACCGGTTTAATGATTAGAAAACTATTAATTAATTAATATATTTAAATTATAATGAAAGCTCGTAATAAAAATATTTTGAAAAAGCTTTTCTATAATTTATTTATATGAAGTTAATCAATCCAAATATATCTATAATTTTGCAAACAGAGTGGTGTTTAAAATTAAGAATTATATGACTTAAAATTTGAAATTGGCATTGAAGATTTTAAAAAGTAACTTTAAAAATATCTATCATGCTCACTTAAAATTATACAAAATAAAACCATAAAAAGATTTTAATAGATTTACATAAGTAAATATTTTTTCTTGCTCATTGTATCAAAAAAAATTATTTCTTTTATTTTTTCCTTCTTTACCATCTCTTATTTTTTACTCATAAATCAATTATTAATCCATTAAATCGTTATTTATTTTGTTATGTTACATTTGTTTTGGTTAAAATATAACAAGACTCAGTTCAACTTACACTTATAGTAATGAGAGGAGGTCCAAACTCCTAACTAAGTTCACATGATTTGGGCTGATTACATTAATAATATACTATTGTTTCTAAATTTTGTCCATAATAATACTTTCGCGTTGGACCAATTTCATTAACCTTTATTTGGGTGTTTTATTTTCATGCCATGAACTTTATCTTTTGCACTCAACCCAAAGTCAATGTTCTTCTTGCCTTAATTTCAAACATGAAGTATGGGTTGAGTTCGGTCATCATATCTCAAAATACTCTTTATCAACACGCGTCTTCTGATTTCTTGTTTTGCCATAAATTTTTAATTAGAGAAAAAATTGCGTTTGGATAGAATAAATTTTAAAACAAATAATATTCAAAGATCAATATTTTAAAAAATAAAATAGATTAAGGTCTGGTTTTAGTAAATTTTTAAATATATTTTTATATGAAAAAAATTTTAGTATAAAAATGAATAATTTTATTTATAAATTAGAAATAACTCATATTTCTTTATTTTTTTTTATCAATTCTCTCGTTTAATTTCTCTAAAGTTTGAGAAGAAATAGTCTAACTTATAAAAAAAAATTTATTTATATATATTTTTTCTCTTACAAAAACTTCTCTAAAAATTTATCTAAATTGAATTTATGCCGTCTTCCTATAATTTTACATAAACTCCTTTGAGATAAATAGCCTTTTTGATGAAATTCAAAATGCGAAATAAGTCTTCGTATTTTATTGGTAAAATGAAGTATTTGAAATTCAATTGATCATGAATTTTTTTCTTTTTTTTCTTTTGAAATAATAGGTATAAATGAATTTTTTACCATAAAAAATGTAATGAAAGCTTTCCTCTTCTCCTCACTTTTGATAGATATTTTTATTGATCATTAATAGTAATAATACTTATTTTTGTATATAAATCTAAATTTCTTTGGGAATTTCTTATTGAATTCATTCTTTCTTATTAATCAATCCAATTAAAATAGATATAAAAGATACTATATTTATCTAAGTCTTCTAATTTTTATATAATTTAGAAAATAGTTGATATTTTATTGACTCACTTTATTTAATACATAATATATCATTTAAATATAAATACAAAGGTATTATCTGGTAGTACTCCATCATTTAAGATAACATTACTACGAAGGTTGGGAAAGCTTCAAAAACAAAAAATTTAAATGAATATAGAGATTTAAGAGTAAAAGACAAAGAATTATGGTGGTAAAATAAAAGTGTGCAAGAGGAGATTAAAGAAAAGAGAATATGTTCTAAAATTTTGCATACATGTAATAATGCTAAAAATTAGGCAAGGCATCAAAAGACAAAAAATGAGATAAGAAAAGCACTGAGTGGTGATTTTAAGACTGTTGAAGGATTTTATTAAGATCTTGAAACAAAGTATGGTGAAAGGATGGTTTATAAATTTGTCAAAAGTAGAGAAATAAAATTTAGAGATTTAGATCAAGTTAGATGTATTAGGATGAAGAAGGAAACATTTTTGTTTCGGATCAAGACATCAAAGATTAATGAGAGAAATATTTCTATCAATCTTTTAATGAGGGACTAGGAGCAAATAAAAAATTAGTAGAATTAGAAGTGCAAACGAATGACCTAAATTTGACATATTATGGTAGGATTTGAGTTGGAGAAGTAAAATAAGCTCTTAAGAGAATGAAGAATGGTAAAGAATTAGTCCTAATAATATTCATATAGAGGTTTGAAAAAGTTTGGAAAATCAAGGATCAGATTGACTTACTAAACTCTCTAATGAGATTTTGAGATCTAAGAGTATGTTAGATGAATGGAGGAAGAACATTTTGATTCCTATATAGAAGAACATGAATAATATCCAAGAAGGATTGAACTCATAAGTCACTTTATGAAGTTGTAGAAAAAGAAGATTGAACATAGAATACAAGAGAAAATTGATATTGCAAAAAATCAATTTAGTTTTATGTTAGGAAGATTTACAATAGAAAAATTATGAAAAAAAATTGCTACAAAGAAAAAGACTTAAACATGAATTTTCTTGACTTGGAAAACACATATGATCGAATTCTAAGAAAATTGTTATAGAAAACTTTAGAAAAACAAAAAGAAGAGAGTATATATAGCATATATTTATGCTATACAAGACAGTATAAGAAGGTACCTACATATGTGAGAACTTCTTGAAGTGTATCTAAGGATTTCCCAATTAGAATAGACTCATACCAAAGTTTTGCTTTGAATCCTTATTTGTTTAATCCAGTCTTAAATGTGTTTATAAATGACATACAAAAGATTCTCTCTTAGTACATGCTATTTGTTGATGATATAGTCTTGATTGAGGATTGAAAAGAAGATATTAATGCTAAACTTGAATTATGGAGTGAGACTTTTAAATCTAAGGATTTTTGCTTAAGTAGGAGTAAGATAGAATCTATGCATTATAGATTTAGTAAAAAATAAGATGAGAATCATACATTGAGAGTTAAAATTAGAGATAATATTATACTACAAATTTTCAATTTCAGGTATATAGAATCAATTATACAAAATAATAGAGAAATTAATGAATATATTACTCACAAAATACAAGTTGAATGGTTAAAAAAGAGAAAGACATCATAAGTTAGTTGTGATTATAAAATACCTATCAAGTTGAAAGGAAAATTTTACTATACTTCAATATGACTAGTTATCTTATATGACAGTGAACGTTGGGCATTAAAAAAATAACACAACAAAAATGTGAGACTAACAAAAATGAGAATGCTAAAATGGATGAGTGGGAGAGAAAGCACATGATATAAAATGATAATATACGAAAAAATATTAAAATAGCAAGTAAAAACAATGACTGAGAATCATCTAAAGTTATGTGGTCATGTGTGAAAAAGACCTTGGAAAATGTCAGTAAGAGGAGTGAATTACATAATTCTTAATCTAGTATAAAACGGTAAAAAAAATCTAAAAGAATTTTATATAAAATTATTAAAAATGATATTTTTATTAACTAAATTTTTAAAAATTTAGTTTTTGACGGAACTTAATATTATATGTTATACATGTAGTCAATTTCACTTAGTGAGATAAGGCTATTATTTTATTTGGAAGGTGTGAGTTGCCTTTCACCTTAAAGTGAAAGTTTTTTAGTTTTTAATGGACACTAGACTTTTGTATTTGATTTCATTCTGATTTTGCTATTGATATTTTAATTGGTTGTCACTCTTGTCAAATTTTTTTGTTAAGTCATCATATTTTCTCAATATTAAGTGTGAGAGATAAGATAAATAATGTAATAAATAAATAAATAATCAGTATTGTAAAAATATTATTTGTAAAAATATATTGTATGATAATATTTTATGAATAAAATAACTCTTTCATTGCATAACTAATTGAAAAATGAGATCTTGTTTCGGCATATGAAAAAGTCAATGAAATAACATTTTGATGTTGTCAGTGAAGGACGAACATAATATATAAAAGCTTGAACGGTCCTGTAATTACTGCTAATCTGTTTTATATTTCTAGCTATCATGACGAGACACTAAAAGAAATTGAGAGAAAATTTGACTCTGAAAAAAGATAAGTATTTAAATTTAATATATAAAATTTAATAAACAAATAGTTGTATAATTTCACTTAAATAAGGTTCTTGTTCTTCATAAATTCATAATTTTTTATTTGATCCTCATTTTTAATTTTTCTCAAATAATATTTTTATTTTTTTTATTTTCATAGTCCTCCTTATATTAGTAATTTATTATTATTTTTCTAACATTTATTCACGTAACATCTAACATAATTTATATGATATGATATATAATTTATATAAATGATGATATGACATTTGTATTTTTATTATTATTTTTATATATCTAAATATTAATTTCAAAACTTTTAACCTTATAACTTAAAATTTTATTTAAAAATAAAAGATGTAATGTTGTTAATAACAGATCTCATTCATATTATATCTCAGCCAAATTATATAAACAAACTCAAATGTTACATACACAAATAACAAAATAAATTAACAAATTACTAATAAAGATATTTTATTTTATTTTATTTTTTTACCTTTTTTTTCTTTTATAAAAACTTCAAAAAAATTTTACTCAAACAAAACCTTAATATTTTAATAGAAGTACTTATGAAAAAGTTTATCATTTTTATACTAATTATATATATATATAGACTTCTTTGGCAGTTTAGTAGCTTATAACCTAAATTTATTACTAGTAGAAAATCAATTCAATTATATAAAAGATATTCAAAATGAAAATTTTTTATGGTATTTTATTTTAATCTTTTTATGCATGATATGTAAAATTACTTTTTTTATGTTTTAGTTATTTTTTATCAATAAATTTTTTTGTTTTTTTTTATTAAATAACTTTTTAGGTATTTGAAACTTTTTTATAAGAAGATTTGAAGTGACATATATCAAAAGGACATTTTTTAAGTTTCATTATCATTGGTAGAACATTTTATACTTATAAGAAAATGGTGGTGCTGACTGAAGCATGTGAGAAACCAAGTACTCTATTTACATGTGGATGCATAGGCTTATCAGAGAACAAACAATGTGACTATCTTTGTAGAAGGGGAGAAAATTTAGTGGCTCCTGCGAAAATTAGAAGTGTATTTGTGCCCGTTGAACCATATATTATGACCCATCACATACATAATATATATAAATAAAACCTATCTAGCTATAATTTCTTTATAGTCAGTTCAATTCATGTTCACCAAATAAATTATAATAAACTCATTCTCTTTCTTTCATGGAGAAGTTAATTATGGATCATAATTTTATAATGGTTCTGCATGCATGGTTACTTCTACATTTGTTATGAAATATTGTATGGTGAGAGTATGAAGAACAACAATAGATCAAATCAATATTTTATAGTTTAATACAAATTTTCTTTGTTTTTAATTTTAAATAGTTTTTATTTTAATTTTTAATTTAAACTAAACAAAAGATGCTGAATCAAAAGAAGAATTAAAGTAGATACATGTACTACACAGTATGAAAACTAATATAAATATGTTAGAGAAAATGTTTGATTTGATCTAAATTTTATAATGAAAAATAAAAATTCTAAATTATATTATAATTTTTTTTTAATTTTTTAAATTAGTTTAATAATTCAAAAACTATTAATCGATGGATTAATTTTTAATACTCTCAAACAAATACTTATATATTTTAAGTTATAATGAAAGATTATAATAAAAAATATTTTAAAAAAAGCTTTTCTATAATTTGTTTATATGAAGTTAATCAATCTAAATATATTAATTTAAAAAAAATTCTTTTTAAACAAAAAATAAAAGATTTTTCAAAAAATAGTTTGATTGACTTATCTAATTACAAAAATGGCCCTGTGACGACGACTACACAGCAAAGAAAAGCAGAACGACAAGTCACAATAATTAATCCTTTATTGCATATTTATAATATTAGATCGAAGATAAGAGGCGGAGCAAGCATTGACCATTAAGACTTAGAAAAGATGGTTTGAGTGAGATAGCTAATTACAAAAGTGTCCCTGTGATGGGCAGATATAAGAGCAAAATAGTGTTTATGGTGCAGCCATTGCCAATCTCAAACTGAACACAGTGAGATCTCTTCTCTTCATCAGATCTAAGGAATATGGAAAACGTTCCATTTGCTGTTGCGTCCAATCTCATTCACAGGTTCCTTTTTCCACCCTATCTTCTATTTAAACAATAACTATCCATTTTTCAATTCTTCCACAACATGCTTAGCTTACGGTTTATGTTTTTTTTCGTTATAGTTTTGACTGGTTCTTATTTCGTTTTAATCTCTTTCACCCTTTTATTATTTCTTTTCGTAAAGGTTATATCTTTTTATTTTCTTTGAATATTTGTTTATAATGCTTTGTATTTAAAGTTTATTTACTAATATTATTTTATAAAATTTTAATTTACATCAGTAAAGTAATTAAAATGTTGTAAATATTTACTTTTTTTTTGTTTATAAGTTTATATGCATGCTATCCAATCTTGTTATCATGCTGAAATCTCAAAAATCAATATCTTAACTTAATCAAGATATTTAAAATAAAAATCAAATTTTATAATTTTTAATTTATATTTTTATATGTTTAGTATTAATGGTGAAAAAAATATTTATTCCAATTAAGGTTGATTATATAATATAAAATAAATGTATAGAAGACAAAAGTTACACCTTTTAAAGATGAATCAGACATTATACATTTTTGTTATACTTTCATTAAATTTAAATAAAAAAGTCCGTTCTATTGAAACTATAAATTTGTTTATCTAACCTTTTCGCATTGTTAAAATTTAATCAAATATTCTTTTAAAAATATTTTTATTATAAATTAATATTTTGAAAATCCTTAATTAAAATATATGCTTAATAAATATAATTTATTATATTAAATCCAAATAATCCAGCACATATTATAGATAAACTAGTAGAATATATAATTTTTATGTCTAACAATTTAATAAGTGTGTCATGATAAAAAATTTTAAAATTTACTTTAAAATTAATTAAATTTAAAAAATAATATTTTAACTTAATAAAAAGATAAATATAACAAAATTAATATAAGAGAAGCTAAACAAGTAAATATAAAAAAAATTCCAAAGTACTCTTTTATTCGAGAATGAACACAGACTGGTGCACACAAGAGAATTGATATGATGCGGAGTTACAATAAATTACTTTCTATGGTAATTTTTATGAGATCAACATTATTAAAAAATAATTATGTGTTATAAATTAATGTTATGTAGGAAAATGTTCCAGGAATTATATACTACATCCTATTCTATTAGGGGGATTACATTAATAATAATATTTTAAAAAAATATCTTAAACAAGAAGATTTTGGAGTGATAATCGATATTTTTTTCCTCTTTTGTACTATAATTATAAAAAATAAATATCTACTTTTAGATGTGTCGTGCATATGGAAATTCTGATTGGTAGATTATTATTACATATTTTCCCTTTTCCTCGATTCTTATGCCAATATTTTTAGACATTGCTCAACTTTCTCTCAACAAAGCACCCTTCCATGTAGTCTTTCTTAATCATTTTAACGATGGCTGATTCAGTTCCATTTGCTGTTACTTCAAATCTCAGGTTGGCTTCCGCAGATTTTCTTGAATTTGGAAAGCATTATGATGTGACGGAAGAGTTGGAAGATCTTAAGAACACTATTGAATCCATCAATGCTAAGCTCCTTGATGCAGACGATAAACAAGATTATGATGATGGTGTGCGAGTTTGGATCAGAAGGTTCAAAAAAGTACTCCATGCTGCAGATGACTCCTTAGATGAGCTTTCTATCCAATTCAGGAGAGACAAATTGGGTGCAGCAGAAGGAAAAGAAGTAGATAAGGTACTTCTTTCCATTTCATCTTCAAATCAACTTCCTTTATACGCTGAAATGGCTGACAAAATTAAAGAAATACGAGAAAGTTTTAATGGTGTAGTAGAAGACATGGATAAATTGAATTTAAGCCCAGGTTCTCTGGTTAAGCAAACTAGCAGTGAATGGAGGGAAACATGTTCTTTTGTGCTAGAATCTGATATCATTGGAAGAGATGATAGTAAAAAGGAGATTATTACTCTGTTGAGACAACCTCATGAAAACCGAAAAGTTTCTGTGATTGCTATTGTTGGCCTGGGTGGCTTGGGGAAGACAACGCTTGCTCAGTTGGTGTATAATGACTTGGAAGTGCAGAATTTTTTTGAAAAGAAAATGTGGGTGTGTGTCTCTGATAACTTTGATGTGAAAACTATTCTGAAGAAAATATTAGAATCAGTTACTCGTCGCCCGACAGCAGATGGGTCATCATTAGACTACTTGCAAGAAAAAATATGTGGTAAGAAATATTTGTTGGTCTTGGATGACATTTGGAATGAGAGACGTGACAAATGGATTGAATTGAGAAAGTACTTGATGTGTGGCGCTAAAGATAGTAAGATTTTAGTGACAACTCGAAATGAAAATGTAGCAGAGGCAATGACAGCTAGCACTTCCTATCCTTTGAAAGGTTTGGCTGATGAGGCATCTTGGACTTTGTTGAAGAACATTGCATTTGAGGATGATTTCAAAGGAGTGAATCAAAATCTAGAATCAATGGGGAAAGAAATAGCCAAAAAATGTAAAGGGGTTCCACTGGCAGTTAAAACCCTGGGAGGCCTGTTACGAAGACAAAACGAAGAAAGTGAGTGGGAGAATGTTTTACATGGCGACTTCTGGAAATTATGTGAAGAGCAAGATAGTATCATGCCAATTCTAAAACTCAGTTACCGTAACTTATTGCCAGAAATGAGACAATGTTTTGCTTACTGCTCTTTATACCCCAAGGATTCAAAAATACAAAAAGATGAGTTGATTCGGTTATGGATGGCACAGGGTTACCTTAAATGTTCAACTGAGAAACAGCAGATGGAGGATGTCGGTAATCAAATTGTAAAGATATTTTTGATGAACTCATTTTTTCAAGATGCGGACAGTGAATACGGTGAGATCATTAGCTTCAAAATGCACGATTTAATGCATGATCTGTCAATGCTAGTAGCTGGCGATGATTATTGTTACTTGGATGGTAAGGCAGAAAAAGTTGAACGTAGACTCATGCACGTATCATTGGAATCTGGTGAGGCCATTCATTTGTTGAAATCATTAGATCCGAGCAGACTGCGAACTTTGATTTTGCCGGATGACTTGGAAGAGGAGGAAGATTTGTCGGTTATTTCGAAGTTCAAATACTTACGTGTCTTGAGGATGTCATATTTTTCCTACAGATTGTTTGATTCACTTGGAAAATTGAAGCATTTAAGATATCTTGACTTCCATTATCATTACCCCTTGAGTGGGATGCCAGTTGGGTTGGGAAAGTTGTGCTGGTTGCAATTCTTATCAATCTTTGCTGTGGGAGACAGCAAAGAAACAAAATATGGCACATTAAATGAATTGAAAGACTTAAACCTGAGAGGAAAATTAACAATTCAGGATCTCGTTCGTGTCAGAGACGTGGCTCTGGAATCACATGATGTAAATTTAAAAGAAAAAAGGTTCCTTCAATCCTTGGTTTTGATTTGGTCGCATGAAGACAGCCGTAACAGTGACAGTTTAAAATTATTAGAAAACCTTGAGCCCCACCGTAATCTTAAGCGATTGGAGGTGTGTGGTTATCCAGGCATGCGTTTCCCAGATTGGCTTTCTCTTCTCACAAATGTTGTTGAAATTAGTCTCTCTTATCTTCGTAATTGTGGCTTTCTCCCACCGTTGGAACGTCTCCCGTCCCTGAAGTCACTTCGGATGGACTCTCTTGATGACTTGGAATACATATATCTCTACGAAGATGGTTTTGCAGTAACCTTCTTCCCCTCTTTGGAGAGCCTCATGTTAGAAGATTGTCCCAAGTTCAGGGGATGGCGGAGGCGGGGAGATGATATCAATGATTCACATAATCTCTCTTCATCTCTTTCATTTCCTCATCTTTCTCATCTGCAACTCTATCTCTGTCCACAGTTGACTTGCATGCCTACTTTTCCAAACGTTCAGAAATTAGAATGGTGTGGTAGCAGTGCGGAGCCATTAATAGCAACGCTAAACTCAACATGTTCAGCTGACTCGTCTTCCTCCTCTGCTCCTCTTTCCATGCTCAGAGAGTTAGAGTTGACGATTTCTGATCCTATGATTTTACCAAAGGGTTGGATGCAAAATCTGACTTCTCTTGAGTCTCTTCAAATTATACAATGTGAAAGTGAAACACTTGAGGAATTTGAAACTGGGTTTAAGGACAGCACCAACTGCCTTCCTTCTCTGCGAAAAATCACCGTAGATGAGTGTGGAAGGCTGAAGGCTTTGCCAAATTGGATTTGCAACCTCCCATCGCTTCAGCACATCATGATCTTCTATTGCCCAAATTTAGCATCGCTGCCCGAAGGAATAAGTGGTCTTACCAACTTAAAGATCTTTGAGGTCAGGGGATGTTCCCTCTTACTTAAAGAATGCCGAACAGAGACAAGTGTTGTTAGTAGCCAAATCGCACACATCGCACAGATAATCCTTGATTAGTGATGATAAAGGTACTGATCCGATTCTTATACGTATTTATTTAGTGTAAACTTTGTATTGTATTTGCTTTGCTGTTAAAATACTTTGAGTTAGTGTTCATTCTTTCAAATATAAATACAAATTATCCTAATCATGTTAATTTTCAATTGTTAAACATTATCCGACTCTTAATATATGTAATGCCAATAAGTTTTTTTTTTCTTTGCACCGATATTATTACAAAAATAAAATTTTTAAATAAAAATTCAAATATTATATAATTCAATAAATTTTATAAATAAATATTTTATCATATTAATAATATAAAATTTAATATAAAATTTAAATTAAGACTGAATAAAAAAATTAAATATTAAATGCGTAAAAAAGTCATGTAACATAATAATAATAAAGATAATTAATATCTAAAAACCTTCTCATTTAAACATTAGGTCTCAAATTATAAAAGTATTTATATGCATAAGAAATTGATTATTATTGTAAAATAAATATACACTAATTTGAGTCTCTTCAACTTTATAAATGTAAAATATAAATTGATGTTTACTTTTTATAAGATTTTTAAAGTATGTTTTGCATATACTAATTTGTATAATTAGAACTTTATTTTTTTTAAAATTAAGTAATTATAAAAAAAAATACATATAATATTATTTCTAAATTTTGTCCATAATAATACTTTCACGTTGGACCAATTTTATTAACCTTTATTTGAGTGTTTTGTTTCTATGCCATGAACTTCATTTTTTGCACTCAACCCAAAGTCAATGTTCTTTTTGCCTTAATTTCAAATATAAAGTATGGGTTGAGTTCAGTCATCATATTCATATTTTAAAATACTTTTTTTTTTTTATCAAACGCATCTTCTGATTTTTTTTTTGCCATAAATTTTCAATTAGAAAAAAAAAATTGTGTTTGGGATAGAATTAATTTTAAAACAAATGATATTCAAAGATCAATATTTTGAAAAATAAAATAGATTAAGGCCCAGTTTTGGTAAATTTTTAAATAAGTTTTTACATAAGAAAAAGTTAGTATAAAAATAAATAATTTTTTTTTATAAATAAAAACTAACTTATATTTGTTTATTTTTTTTTTATAAATTCTCTCATTTAGTTTCTCTAAAATTTGAGAAAATAGGAGCTAAATTATGAAAGAAAACTTATTCATTATTAAACTAATATTTTTCTCTTATAAAAATTTTTCCAAAAATTTACTGAAATCGAATCTAAGTTTACTAATTTTTATATAATTTAAAAAAATAGTTGATATTTTGTTGGCTTACTTTATTTTAACATATAAAAATTTATTTAAAATGTAAATATAAAGGTATTATTAGGTTGTATTATCAAGACAATATTATTACGAAGGTTAGAAAAGTTGTCAAGAAAATTTTAAATGAATCTAGAAGTTTTGAACTAAACAGGCCCAGTTCTGAGGGTAGGCTGAGAGTGCGATCGCTAAGGGTCCAGATCTAAAAGGGGCCCAAAATAAAAATTATAATACTTGTAATTTATTAGTTGAAAAAATAGAAAAATAAAGAAGACTTTTCAATTTCTTACACAATCACACTTTGCTTGCTAAAAACGTAATTACCTCTTCGACTTCTCCAGACCTTTTAACAGTGTGTGTGCAATTCTGCGCTTTATCATAATCAAAAAGACAAAATCTACCATTGTTGCAGGTAGTTCTTTCCTCTTCACTCTTCTTTCTTTTTTCTTTCTTCCTCCCTGTTCCTCAATCCTTATTCAGCAAATGTTAAAAAAATTGTTTACCTAAAAAATTGATTTTGTTATGTACTATGTATAGATAACCCACATTTGTTCCAAGTACATCTTTGCTTTTCTTTTTAGTGGGAAAAGTAAGGGAGCTAAAAGAGCTGTTCTGCAATTCAAACCCAGTTAGGCGTTTTGCGTTTAGAAGGTGATTAATTCGCTATTCATATAAATACTTTAGTAGGAATATTTATTTTGTGAATAGGGAGCGCTATTTTTATTTTTCTTTTAGTTTATTAATTATGTTCCATCTCCTTACTCTTGTTACAGCTATGTGGAAAATATATTGCAGAATTTGTGCTAGTTGCAATGCCATGATTGGATGTGTAATATTTTTGAGTTTCCTAGAGCTGTTTGGCATCCAAAACTAGCAACTGCTATAATTAGGAATAATCAACATATTAATTAGGAGATTTGATTTACTATAATCCTTTGCACTAAGTTAAAGTTGATCAAAACCTACTTGAAGTCATCACTGTCACAAGAACGGTTGAATGATCTTACAATTTTATCGATCGAGAAGGAATTTTTGAAAAACATTGATACGGATGTTATCATTAATGATTTTGCATTTCAAAATGCTCGTAAAACTTATTTTTTATAATTTTATGTATTTTTGTAGTTGATGATGACATAAGAATTATTTGAATGGATTTTTTTTTGTAATTTTATTAGAAAAATTCTATTTACTTAAAAAAACATATTATTTTAATAGAATTATGCTTTTATTTTGTTGTATTATGTCATATAATTTTTTTTGAAAGGGCCCCAATTTAGTATTTTGCCTAGGGCTCCAAAAAAGTCAAGAACGAGCCTGGAACTAAACGACAAAGAATAGAGATTAGAGAAAAGAGAATGTAGTTTAAAAGTTTTCATAAATGTAATTGACAAGGTGTCAAAAGGTAAGAAATGAAACAAGAAAAATATTGAGTGGCGTTCTAAGATTGTGAAAGGGTTTTATCAAGATCTTGAAACAAAGAATGGTTGAAGAAAGATTTATAAACTTGTCGAAAGTAGAGAAAGAAAATTTAGAGTTTTGGAACAAGTTAGATGTCTTCAGGATGAATAAGAAAAAAATTTGGTTTCATATCAAGACATTAAAGATTGGTAAGAGAAATGACATATTACCATAGATGTATTTACAAATGACATATAAAAAATTATTTCTCAGTACATGCTTTAGTGTTGGTTGAGGATTCAAAAGAATTTTGACTCAGCGTATTGATATATAAGAATTTTGTAATTAATCATTAATTTAAAATTTAAAAAAATTTATTCTTTAATTTAGTATATTTAATAATATAATATTTATTATTAATAATAAAAATTTATTTATTAAAATTATAATTTTTTGAAAATATTGCAATATGCTCTTAATTTTTTTTATTTACAAGTAATTTAATTTAATAACACGTACATAAAAATTCATCATATAAAGGAAAATATTGGTTTGAATTCTTTAACATTGATATGGATGTGACTTGATAAAACTGAGAGTTAAAGATAAGAAGCTTGAGATCAAATTAAAATAGAGAATATAACAAATATTTTTAGCTAACTGATATATCGAAAAAGCAAATATTTTTCCACTACCTCTCACTACTTGAAAGTTAACAGGAAGGATCAGGTTATGTAAGATGACAAAGCT
Source organism: Abrus pulchellus subsp. cantoniensis (assembly GCA_024086825.1). Lineage (NCBI taxonomy): Eukaryota > Viridiplantae > Streptophyta > Magnoliopsida > Fabales > Fabaceae > Abrus > Abrus pulchellus. The sequence continues at coordinate 24,702,818 of CM044056.1, forward strand.
TATTAACTTAGATTGTTCCTCATGGGGTGTTTCAACATTGTATTGGATCAAATTAATATTGTCTATGCTAAACCAGGAAGGAGTACTTAAGCTTCTTGCAAAAATGCTCATGGAAAACTTTGTTATTCCAAGGGTCTCTTGTTTATTGAAATAATTTAAAGAGTTAAATTTTTAAACCGTTAACTTTTTTGTTCCAAGAGTCCCTTGTATTTGTAAGATGGAAATCATGAGTACTACGATAATTTTTTGTTTTTTGTTTTAATGTGATATTATCTTATTGTAATTTAATTTGTCGTCCACGATTTTGGGATGGCCATATAATTCGTATGAGATTCATTTTGGCTACGGAAAACTATACCATTAGTTTATTATTGATCAAGTTGCATTCCAGTGGAGGGTTTTTCTTTTATGTTCTCTTGCATCTAAAGGTAATGTGTGGGTATTTGTCTTATCGAAAGTTATTTGCATCCCCCGAATTGTATTCAAGTACAGAAGAATGCTAGCAAATGCACTCTTTGATGTTAGAAACTTTGAAAGAATTTTGACAATGGACAAAAGAAAATTTATAGAAAGGAAAACACACCAAATTTGTCATGACTATGCAAAGGTTCTATTAAGAAAGAGTTTATAAAATACAAACACTCATATTATGCCAAAATGCTATTACATTCCATTCCTCCCATAACTCTACTGTGGATTTTGGGACTTATACACAAAATTCTCATTCATAAACCTTACAAACACTCAAGGAAGTTCACACTTTGCACGTAACCTTCCTTTTATAGCATAATTCTTCAACCCATCATAATTAAGCAAAGAAAAAGTTGTGTCAATTAGTAAGTTCTATGGTCAAACTTTGAGTACTACCAAGTTGAATTTCAACTTGCAATTACACAAAGATTATAATTTAGAAGTTTAATTAACTGAGTCAAAAATTGAATTGGGTAATCAAACTAGACAAAATTACAGGAGGATTTCAATATTTTACAATTAAGAAAATAAGTCCATGTGAAGCTTTACAGTTTTTTACAAATATGATAAACTATAATTTTAGTCTTAAGAAAAAATTAATATATGTTATCACTTATTAATGATAATTGACATATATTTAGTTATATTAATTAAGAGTGATCAAGTGAATTAGTTTGTAAAAAGTAAATTGGTCTGTTCAACTTATTTTAAAAGTGAATTAGACATCTTAACTTGAGTTGACTCGTTCGAAGATAAATGAGTTGGTGGACTGGTGGATTGACATGATCATATATTTAAAATGAAAATTTATATTTTAGAGTCTATTATAGAGTAATTCTTTTCCCTTAAGTACTTTTGCCAAAAAGAGTTTACATTGGGACTCGAAGGAGATGCACTATTCATATAATACTTTTTTTCTCCTAAAAGAATGCATCTCTTTACAAAGCAAGATTGGCAATTAATGTAGATTTATCATAAGGCTAGAGACCAAGAAAAGGTTAGGAACCATTATAACCAAAGTTTTGAGCATATTAACAAGCAATGGAAAATATCCTCATTATCTACTTCCTTTTGCTCAATATCCCACAAATAAGTTGTCAACTTCTTCACTATCATCTTCCTGAACCTGATGACCTGACTACAAAGTGCAAGAAATTTATTGTTTTACCCCGTGAAAATTGGCATAAGATTTATGAAGAAGAAAGTCTTAAAATACAACCAAAGTAGAAATGCTTCCAACATTTATTCATTAATACTAGCTCCTTGGCTTTTGAACAAAAAAACAAGTTACTAGACACATTTTTTAAGGTAACCATTGAAAGAATGGTATTATTCTGTTCATGAGAAGTGAGAAGTCTTGAAGACAATTTATTAAACAAGTATAATTCTGTCTGATGAAAACAAATGAAAAATTAAAACTATGCTAAGTCAAGCATGGGAAAATGAATCTTAAGTATGTACCATTGAAACTTCAATAAGTGTATGGTTAGAATAATAAAGAAAATTTTTTTAACTCAATATTATGAAAAAAATTATTCAATGTAAAGGAAAGATGAATATGCGTAACATAAATATGGGCATGAAGTTGCACATAATCTCTTACTAAAAATTAATATATTTTTTTAAAAATAATTTCTTACTATTTTTTTTACAAAAAACAATTAAGAATCAATGAAGTTGCACATAATCATCCCACTACGCAAACAAACAGGTTAATTAATATACATAATACACACAACTAAAACTTTTTAAAAAAGTGTTAAAAATAATATTCTTTAGATAAATAAAGATGATAAAGAAAGAAAGAAATATGTATGGATAACACTTTTTTTATGGACAAGTAATGCTAATCACCTAGCATATTGGCAACCATAGACGCTCAGTATTATTATTCATTGAAGATTTGTGGATTGAATTTGATCTTTTTGCCACGTACATTAGAAATGTAATTAGGAATCTTCTTATTCAGATTTATTTATGTTGGCAAAGAATTCTTGAATAATGTTAACACATTCTTTTCCTTTAAAAGTAGTTTGATGTAAGAACAAAACCATTGCTCATGTACTTTAGATTTAAATTAGGATGAGTCAAATTTTTGGGTTCCTTTAAAATTAGTTATGTATAGGGAGGATCTGGATGCTCTCCTGTTGTAACTTGATGTCTAGTTTCATTTTTACTTAAGCGAAAATAAAAATAAAAAACATAATTTTTTTTTATATAAAATTCACTTAAGTGAATTTAGTTTGTTTAAACAAAATTTTTGTATATTTCTTATGAGAGAGTAATCGGAAAGGAGGTCAAGAGGGATTGAAGATGGGTGGGGATGAGGAGAGTGGGTGGTACAAAGGTGAAGGTGAAAGAGTTAGATATGGATAGGTGAATATGGGGGTAGGGGACAGGATGGGAAAAGAAAGAATGGAGTTGGGTATGAGATGGGAGAAAGAGAGAGTTGAAAGAGAAATAAAAAAGTTGGATATGACAACAGAAGGATTAGATATGAAGATTGCAAAGAGAGCGTGAGAGCGTTAGACACGGGGAAAGAAGAGAGAAGAGACAACAAAATTTACTTAAGTGACTCTCGAATTCACTTAAGTGAGTTTTGTGTTGTTTTCTCTATTTTTTGTTAAACGGGTTCATTTTTGCTTAAGTAAAAATAGAACTGGACATTCAATTCTCCCACCACAACTAGAGAAGATCCGCTTTTATACAGGGATTGGTTTCTTTCATTTGACTCGCATGAGATAAAAACCAACTAAACACAAAATACAAGAAATTAGCTACATGAACCAGTGACATAAAAATAATATAATAAAAATAAAAAATCTTTTTACATGTTAATAATTTTTAAGTAAAGTTAAAAATCAATACCTATCTCTTTCTATAAAAAAAAATGTTAAAATAACATGTAACACCTTAATTTTAATTTCAATTAAATAATAATTTTGCAAATCAGATAACCAAATTTTCATAAAAGATTTCAAAATAAGTGAAGGGTTACAAGTTAATATCAAATAACTGCTACAGGACTAGTTCAATTACACATTTTCAAAATGAAATCTAAGTCCTATAGTAGTCAATCCATCTCTTTACTGAGTCCGGTGCTGATCGTCTTGATTACCTGAAAAATGCATATAAGAGTGAGTACTCTACACTACCCAAAAACACACAATCAACGTAGAGTCTCACCTCTAGAACATTTCCAATACATTAAACAAACACAATCATAGTCAGCATTATCACATCCATAAGTACAGTACATAAACCCATGCATATGCACACCAGCCACACTCACTATGGCACTATGATCATAGATTTACACCATGAATGGTCACCGATTGCCCCTGCCTCACGGATACCACGTGGATAGTCACGGGTTGCTCAGCAAAGGTAATGGTCAGAGGTCTAGTCAGGAAGAGAGTGTGTGGCCTGTGGTGCACCCATTCCATAGTCGATGTCACCACTACTCTCTCTTCCCCAAGGTATTTCTACCGTTCTCATCTCCCACACTCCCATTGTATTGCTGAATCATTCACAGCACATTACAACGGCGCTAACACGCCAATTCACATATTCCATTCACACACCCAATATTCATACTTGCACACGGCACACAACCTATATTCAATACATAGTACTCGGCATATAGCGCACATTTTATTCACAATATACGGCACATAACCTTCATTCATTCACAATAACATTAATTTACCAATCAAAGACATTCTATCACACACAATCACCCCCACGGGGCCTAACTATTCCAGTACACATCACATTGCACACCAATTTCTATCAAACACACAATTCCTACTATTTATCTCAGCCACATTGCATTATTCATTGAAACACACAAGAATTTCAATACATTGAGATAGGGTAGAGTCCCCCTTATCTTGGATTGAAGACTCACACTCGAATTTGACCATTGACGTGCTCCCTACAGAGATTGCGGCCTCCAAGCGTTCCCCTCTTAAATCCAACCTTTAATCAAGCTCCCGAACGGCTTTGGAGGCAATATAATCGGTGGAAAAGGTTCTGGGAAAGAGAGGATCGAAGGGATTTCGAAGGGAGAGGGAGAAATAATCCTCCCTGAACCCTAACCCCTTTTAAATTTTTTTCTGGTCGCGACACTCTTGTTGCAACGACACTCCTTCACGCTCAAGCGAAAATCTCAGACAAAAATGCACCCTGGTTTCTGCAGAATCTCACTACAGCGAGACCTTCTCGCTACAGCGAGACTGCACCCAGAAAATACACTCCAAACTGTCGCTTTCTCACTACAGCGAGAAGACGACAATTCTGGTCCTTCCTCCCAGGGCCCTCTCGCTGCAGTGAGAACAGCCCAGTATCACGCTCTGCACTTAGGCACTTAGCCCATTTTAGCCCTATCTATTCATGTATACACATAAATACACACATCAATTAAACTAGTGTATCCCGTAACCCCTTACCAATAAAAGTAAGGGTTTACTTAATACACATAAACGTTATTATTAAATAAATCAACACACATATGGATATATATACATATATATATTAACAATGATTAATATTACCAAAATTTGGGACGTTGCATAACATGTTATATAAAATTTAATAATCAATTATATTTTTAAAAACTAAACATTTATTAAAATAAAGTAATATAAAGTTGATCCATTCAATAAAAATCTTCAAATCAATAATTAAATTAATTAATCTGATATTTTATAAAGATTCATTATGTGACATAAGTGTCTAAGTATATTTAATTTCTTAATCAATATAATATGTATTTTATTGTATTAATTTAAAATCTTTAATTAGTTCAAAAAGGATAATTATTAAATATTATAGCTAATTAATTAGTAAATGAGTTTAAAATGTTTTCTTATATTTAATTTTTTTAACAATTTTTGGTAAATTAAATATACTCTTGTAATGAACAAAATTTTTAATAGGAATGTTGTGTGGATTTTTTAAAAAAAAAGTATAAATGTGATATGTTCATTAGTTTCAAAATGCACGACTTAATGCATGATTTTGCAATGCTAGTAGCTGGCAGTGATTATTGTTACTTGGATAGTAAGGCAGGAAAAGTCGAAGGTAGACCCATGCACGTATCATTGGAATCTTATGAGGCCATTCATTTGTTGAAATCATCAGATACGAGCAGGCTGCGAACTTTGATTCTGCGGTATTCCTTGAAAAAGGAGGAAGATTTTTCGGTTATTGCAGAGTTCAAATACTTACGTGTCTTCAGGATGCATCATCACTCTGATTCCACTGAACATTGGAAGCATTTAAGATACCTTGATTTAACGTACCAAACAAGTCTTCCCAAATCTATGAGCAATCTTGTTTTCCTACAAACATTAAAATTGTGGAAGTGCGATGAAGAATCATTTTCAGAAGTAGTCACAAAATTAGTCAATTTGAGGTGCCTTGACATTGCTGATTATCACTCCATGATGAGTGGGATGGCAGTTGGGTTGGGAAAATTATCCTCATTGCAATTATTATCCACCTTTGTTGTGGGAGACAGCCAAGAAATAAAATATGGTACACTAAAAGAACTTGCATGCCTACTTTTCCAATGATTTACATAATCTCTCTTCATCTCTTTCATTTCCTCATCTTTCTCATCTGCAACTCTATCTCTGTCCACAGTTGACTTGCATGCCTACTTTTCCAAACGTTAAGGATTTAGGATGGTATCATAGCAGTGCGGAGCCACTAATAGGAACACTAAACACGACAGCGTCAACATGTTCAGCTGACTCATCTTCCTCCGCTGCTTCTCTATCCATGTTCAAACGATTGACAATTTCTGATCCTATGAATTTTCCAAAGGGTTGGATGCAAAATCTGACTTCTCTCGAGTCTCTTCAAATTCAATTATGTGACAGTGAAACACTTGAAGAATTTGAAACTGGGTTTAAGGACAACACCAACTGCCTTCCTTCTCTGCGAAAAATCAGCATAAATTGTTGTGAAAGGCTAAAGGCTTTGCCAGATTGGATTTGCAACCTCTCATCGCTTCAGCATATCACAATCGCAAACTGCCCAAAACTGGCATCGCTGCCCGAAGGAATGAGGGAGCTTACCAACTCAAAGATCTTTGAGGTCTCGGGGCCTTCCCTCTTACTCAAAGAATGCCGAAGAAAGACAAGTGCCGTTAGTCGCCAAATCGCACACATCCCACAAATAATCCTTGGTTGATCACTGATAATAAAGGTACTGATCTGATTCTGATGCGTATTTATTTAGTGTAAACGTCGTGTATTGTATTTGCTTTGCTAATAAAATACTTCGAGTTAGTGTCCATTGTGATAAAATACAAATTATCCTAATCATGTTAATTTTCAATTGTTAAACAATATTGGAGTCTCTGTTTAAATTGATATTAACCATCATATATTTAATGCTAGTAAGTTTTTTGGCATTATTAAAAATATAATATTTTAAGAAAAAAATTAAAATTATTATATAATTAATAAAATTTATAAATATTAATATATAAATATTATTTTTTAATAATAATATTCTATTACATCAAATAAAATTAAATAAAAAATAAATTTTGAAAATTAAAAACTAATTAAAAAATATTTAATATAAAATTTAACTTAAGACTGAATTAAAAAAAATGTTAAATGCATAAAAAGTCATTTGATATAATAAGAAAGATAACTAATGCTTAAAAATCTTCTTATTTAAAGTTTAATACCGAAATTATAAATGTATTTACATGCGTGAGGAATTGATTATTGATGTAAAACAAATATATTGGGTTCTTTCTACTTCATAAATATAAAATATAAATTGGTGTTTTGTATAGTTTTAATTTCTTTATACTTTATACAAGTTCAATTTTAGTTTTATCATGAAAAGAGTCATTGACTTTCTAAAAGTTGTTGGAAATTACTTATAATATAACAACTGTATTTCTTTTTAGAAGACTATGTACTGTGTTGTTAGATTTTTTTTAAGAGTATTAGGTAGAGAGTCTTATAATTAGTAGAACATCACAATACAACTCTAAAATCTTAAAACAATGAGTATATGAATTCATTTCTTTATAAACTCCTAATTTACTCATATCCAATTTTATGTGGGATTCAGTTCACACTTGATTCCAACAAGAACCATCTACATTGTGTTTTGTCCTAAACACCCATTTAACATCAATAACATTTTTGTGTTGAGGTCTAGGAATCAATTCCCATGTCCGGTTCTTCTCAATCATTTTAAGCTCCTCCTGCATTACAACAATCCACTTTGGATCCTTTTCGGCTTCAGAAAAATTTGCAGGTTCTAATAAAGCAACATTATATTTTTCATAAATTTTACAAAGTAATCTGGTTCCTCTTACAGGTGGATCATCAATATTTTCATCTTCTTTTTCTTTAAAAGAAAAATTAGGAACATGTTTCCATTCATCTTTCTTCCAGCTCCATTATTCATCTTCAGCAAAATAAACATCTCTGCTTATTAGAATCTTACCAGTTTGTGCTTGGAAGACTCTATAAGCTTTTGAAATTGTGCTATAGCCAATGAAAACTCCAACTTCTGTTTTTTTGTCCAACTTATCTCTTTTTGCCTTTGGCATATAAATAAAATAAATACATCCAAAGACTTTAAAGTTTTTTTTTTTTTTTTATCATGAGTATCCATGGTCTACACCACGTGGGCTGTTGTCCATTTAACAACACTTTTTGGGCTGCTTCACACCCTCCACACGTGCTACCAGTGTCACCGTTTCCTTTTTACGGTTTACTTTCATATTAATCATAGGTTCACACTGTCGACTCTCTTGGTCTTGACTCATCTACTCGGTCACCTAGATCGACCCATCACTGATACTAGTGAGTTTTTTTTTTCTTAAATGAAAATTTACACTTTTATTCATACTAACAACTTTTAAATATAAGAAAACTATAACTTAAAGTTGATTCTAATTTCACTTATTAATCTGAACATAAATCACAAATAAAGTTATTCATAAATATGTAATAACTCATTTATCCTCATAATTTCTATAATCAAAACTCATAAAGTAAGAATTAAAACTAATAATAGCTATTGATTTAGATTCTCAATAAAATTGAATTTTTTTTATTAGAAAAATAGGAGTATTATGAATTACATTTCTAATTGTTTTGGTCAAAAAGACCTTAAAGGATGTGACTTACTGAGGGTTTTAAGGAACATCTACAGATGACAAAGCTGTCAACTTAGATTGTTCCTCATTGGGTTATTTCAACATTGTATTGGATCAAATTAACATTGTCTATGCTAAACCAGGAAGGAGTATATACGCTTCTTGCAAAAGATGCTCATGGAACATTTAACAATTATTTAGAAATTAATTGCAGAGGAAATGGTGGTGCTGACTGAAGCATGTGAGAAACCAAGTACTTTATTCACAGTTAGATGCATAGACTCATCTGGGAATCTACAAGGTGACTATCTTTGCAGAAGGGGAGAAAATTTACTCGGTAGCTGCTACATAAATCAGAAGTGTGTTGGGCCAGTTGGATCATATATTATGACCTATCATATATATAATATATATAAATAAAACCTATTTAGCTATAATTTCCTTATAGCTAGTTCAGTTCATGTTCACCAAATAAATTATAATAAACTTATTCTCCTTCTTTCGGGGAGAAGTTAATTATGGATCATGATTTTATAATTGTTTTGCATTGTTACTTTTACATCTATTTACTTTTGCATGGTGGGAGTATGAAGAATAACTATAGTAATAACTCAAGACAACTAGTTCATTTTACACACAACTAAACCGGCATCATGAAAGCCGTAGCTGGTCGCCAGATAGACGCCAACGTCTAGACAACCTGCCGCTGTCACTGGCAACCGTCATCGCTGGAAATCGCCATCTTCGCCGGAAAATTTACCAACCTGGTTTTTCCATTTTTAATATATTTATTTTTTATAAATAGAAATATTTGTAATGTAAATACTTTCAAAAGGGTCAAGGAAGGAGCTTGATCAGATATGGAAAGCGAAAGACCAACGACAGAATTTGTAAAATTAAATTTTTATAGTAATATTTATATTAAAAATAAAAGTTTGCATTTAGAATAATTATAGTACTTTGAGGTGTAAATTTAAAAATAAGTAAAAAATAATAAAAAAATTAAATACAATAATAAATAGTTAAATAAAATTCAGAATAGAAAAATAGAAAACAGTTGTATTACATTTAATTAGTGTTGTTATTGTATGATGAAAATTGTTAAATAAAAAGTATTACAAATATTTTAATGTTTATATTTATTAATTGTAATAGTAATTTATTTTGGTGTAATAAGTTAAAAAATATTGTAAAATATAGGGGTAAAATCCATAAAATATTAAAATTAATTTCTAAACAAATAACTACTTTATTTAGTAAATTTTTAAAAATTGGTTGTGAATAAGTGTATTTGATTTTATTTATATTACAATGATTAAAATGTTATAAATAGATTTTGTAGATAATTGATTTTTTGTGTTTTTGAGTTGATAAAATATTATTTGTAAGTCCTAAAAAAGAATGGTTGAAAATTAAAGTAACAATGAAACTAACACGCGTAGGCAGTAGCAGGATTACAATATGAAATGCAGAAATTAAAAATATAGAATATAAATATGTAAAATTAAAACATAGAAACTAAAACGGCAGTATAACCAACACAGAACTAGTAGAGGGAGAAGAGAAGAAAGTCAAACGACGGTAGTCCGAACAGAACCGGCTAAGAGGGAGAAGAGAGAAAAATAATTTGAAACAGCAAACTTTTATTGAAACTTGGAAAAAAGCTTACAAAGATATTATCTCAAAGCACTTCTCACTAGTTCATCTCTCTAAGATTGCTCAATGAAAGTTTTGGTTAAGGGGTTTATAGTTGATTACTAATCTGGGAGTACCTCTTTCTAATTCTGCAGGTTTATTGACATAAAAAGTAGAATACGACTAATGACTCTTACTTTTTCTAATAAGATTTTTGTCTAAAAGAGCTTTGATTTCTTTCTGACAAATACTGAAGGAGTTCTTCATTCATTTGAATGGGTCTAGCCTTAGTAGGGATTTGACTATCCTTAAAGTCAGAATCATAAGGAAGACTAACAATATGTTTCTTCCTATTTCAGAAACCATTGGGAAGATCAAAACAGATAAAACATTGGATAGATCCTAAAAGGGATTGAATCTTTTTCTGAAGTGAAGGATTCTTTAATTGTTTCTCAATGTTAGCAAAAGAAACTTCTTCTTTTAAAAAATTAATTTGATTAATTTTATTTTGGATAGAATTGATATTTTTAGTAAAAGGTTTACTAGAAAATTTGAAAGTTATTTGCTTACCTAAATGATAGGTGGAAATACCTTCTTTCGAAATCTGAAGTGGGAAAAGGGCTTTAATAAAAAGTGTTCCCAAAATTACTTCATTTTTCAAATTTTTTACAATGAGAAAGCTTGTTTCAATCTTAAACCCTTGATTTTCTATGATAGCTTTGGATAATTTATAATTAATCTTAAGCTTTGAACCACTAGCAGTGCTAAGTTTTTCAGAGGTTTTCTCAAAATATCTTATAGGAACTAATCCTTCTAAAATACAATTTGAATTAGCACCAGTATCAAAGAGTGCCAAAATATCAAGAACAAAATCATCAATAATGATCCTGATGTTAATGTAAAATTTTTGAATTTTGACCTTGTTGATCAAATACATAAAAGTTTCTTCAATTTTCTCAGAATCATTATTCTCAAAAAGTTTTTCTTTCTCAACTTCAGATTCACTATCATCATCAAGTTGGGAAAGAATAGCCTGATTAATTTGCTGTTGCTCTTTAATATATCTAATCTTCTTTTTGAAATTGTTAATTTCAATCTGGAGATCTTAGATAGTGGTTGGTTTAATATTATAATTATTTTCTAATCTTTTAAAAATATTTGTTCTATCAAACTTATTAGTAGTAAAAAGTTCTCTAGGTTTGGGTTTTGTTTTTAAAACATCTTTAAATTTGTTAAAAAATTATTTTTTTTCATGAAGATCAGATATAAAACTTACTGCTTCTATAAGGAGATCTTGTTCTTTTGTTAAAACATTTATTTCTGGAGTATCATCACTATCAGAAGAAGAGATTTGATCATCATGTTGAATTTGGTTAACATCCTCATTGGTTTCCTTGGCAGAATCTTCTTTAGAAGATTCAATAAGGAGATTATTGATTTAATCCTCAATAGAAGGATCAAGGTTGAGGCTACTAATTTTCTTCTTAAGCCTATAGTATTTACTGATATGGCTAAGTTGACCGCAATTGTAACAAGTTACACTTGTTATGGGTTTTTTTGGGATATTGTTAGGGATAACATTTTTCTCTTGTTTCTTGGAAGGAGGTTTCCTATTGTACTTCCTTTTGTAAGGCTTCTTATAAGTTTCAACAATTTCCTTTTTAGGAATTTATTTTTTCTTTTTGGTAGAGCAAGAAGGAAGACCAAATTTATCGCAGAAAGATCCTAAATCTTTCTTGTTCAGGGCTCTCTCTTTAGCTAGCTGCTTCTAAAGTTATCTTTTTGACAAACTTTGATAGCATTATGAATAATAATGGCAGTGAGTTGACCACACCGTTAAATTGCTTGAAGGGATATAACTGTTGATTATTTATAACTATGTTCTTCTGGATCTGGACTTTAAATTGCTTTAAAATTCTGCTTTTTGTATAGTTCATTATTTTATGGAATGCTTTTACTGGAAGTACAACAGTTCTTAGTTCTTTTGAATAAGGCTGTAGCAGTAAGTCCCGTGGGTGAAAGGCAGTAAGGCTAATTTGATGATGTTGTATTCAAAAGAAACAAAGAACATAAGAAGCTGGTGGCTATAGTAGAAGGATTTCTGATTTTGTAATTAAAAGTAAAAAAAAAAAAAAAAGTCCACAAATAACCATATCTAGTTGAAAGAGTTATAAATAATTAACAGATATGTTGTTATGGAACCAAATGAGGGTGATGTGCCAGATTCAGTTTGTATGATGTCTTGTCTCCTTCGCTCCTTCTCCCATATTTCTTTCCGTTCTGGTTCCAGCTCTTCATCTTCCTCTCCTATTAAAAACAATTACTTCAATGATCAGGAGAAATAGTCTCCTGAAATTACACCAAAACGTAACCTCTTTGACGAAGAAGTTCACTTTAAAGAGATCAACCAAAGTATGGATGATTGGACCATCCCAGAAATCCCTCAGAATACATTATATGTTCTTAAAAAACACTTCAAGAAAAACAGTTTTGATTATATTATTAAGACTGTTGAAAACAATATTCCTTTAGGAAAATATTTAGGAGAAGAATACTATCTCCTGTCCAAATCCTCAATCAATGAGCACAAACGTAAATATAAGTACCTCCACATAGGATGTGTTCAGGTAGCTATCAAACCTCTCATAGTCATAGGAATAGATGCTGCTATCTTAATGTGTCTTAGAGATGCTCGCCATAATAATTTTAATGATTCCCTTATAGGGACAGTAGAGACTAGTCTTGGCCAAGGTCCAATTTATTTTAATTGTTTTCCAAACAAAATAGTGAGTCTTCTTGATGATTATATCATTGACTCTCTGTTTCTCAATATTTGCTTTCATGGTTTAAACATGAAAGAGGGATCTATTCCCGCTGCCTTAATCTATAGGATTCAGTACAATTCATGAATTCTTGTGCTTCTAGAGTCCTTCTCAAACCTCAAAGAGGTGAGACTACTTTGTTTATCACTAATATGATGAAGGCTAATGTCTCTCTTCCTAGGGTCATCAAATGGGATGAAGTTTCTCTCCCAGAAAAATGGGTTTTGGATAAGGCTACGTCTTGTGTCCCAAGGCTTGCTCCTGAAATTCAAAATATTTCTCAAGATAATTCTGAGAAAGTCGAAATAATCTTTGATAGGAGAAACTCTTTCTCCTTAAGAGTTGACCATAGTCATAACTGTCATAATTAATATCTCCATTAGGAGAGTGACTTCGGAGTTTGCTTCTAATAAGATCTCCGAAAGACTTAGAAAGACCATCAAGGTATTTCTCCTTCCAATATACTTTGTTACAATCTTCTCTGGTTAAAACCCTAGACATAAAAGTATCTTTATACTATTTGAAGTCTTCTAAGGTTTTACATCTAAGATTGGATAAAAGCTCACCAGATCTTTCTCTCCATAAAGAAGGATCTCCAAGAAAATGTTGGGATATAGTGTATAATAAAGTATACACTACATTAGGGAGTTGTTCATTATAACTGACAATGGCTTTACCTTTGTCATCATTTTTTACTGCAGAGAGAATATTTTTTCTATTAGTTTCAGTGGATAATTATCCCACCATCCTTTGAGTTGACCAGTAAAACCTGCAACTAGAGTGTAAATAATGGTATCTTCGGGCATATTTTAGTTAGTAAAATAACCCATAACAATGACAGACATATTGTGAAGTTTGGAAATGATATTATTTTCAGATAGACCATCAATATTCTAAATATAGATATCATTAGAATTAAAACTTTGGATATAATCTTGCTTATCTTTTAAAACAATATCAGGAGCAGTGGCTCTATTATAATAGAGCTTGGAAGAATTTTTCCAATTGTTGACTGGATTAATGGCTAAAATAGAATCTGTCTCAGAATTTTGTCCTGAATCAGATTTAGAAATGGCATTGACAGTTTTGGTAAGGGATCTAGTCCTAGGTTTGGCGCTAGATTCTTCAGAAGTTTGGGGAGTATCAGGGACAGTGGTGATTAGGCTAGATAAGTCTAACTCCATTTCATCTTCAAAAGCAATATCTGTCCAAGATTTTTTTGGTAAAGTACTCGGGTTTCCTTGTTGGAGGGCCAATAGTGTACTGATGGGTAAAGCATAATCTGCTTTAGTTTGTTTGGTTATTTTGGTTTGAGAAGAATCAGTCTTTTTAAAAGATTCTTTAGGAATTCTAGATTGTTGAGTGGATGACTCAATAATTTGAATGGCTTTTTGAGTTGATGACTCAATTGGGATTGATGACCTTGAAGAGATTGAATTTGAATCTGCTGAAGTAGAATTTGCTTTTGATTTTAGAGCCAGAGCTAGCCTGACTCTTCCTCGGCTGGTGGCTCTTCCTTTAGAGGAGGTCGATGCCTTTCTAGGCATTCTATTTATCCTGTAGATATTTATGAGTGAGATAATCAGGAAGAGAATGAAGGTGTCTTAGGTGCCTTCAATTTCAAAATCAAAAACACTTAAAATTGCTTGCCATCTAGCAAAAATTTATTTTGAGGCAAGGTTTTTGACATCCTTTTGTAAAATCTCTTTAGCAGACTTACAATTTACTCTGATAAGAAATTTTTGGCTTAATAAATCTAATTGAAATATTTTAAAGTATATGCAATAATATGCTCATGTGATTTGATTCTTTGTTTGAGAATGCTACCATAACCTATGTCAGAGGCATCAGTTTCAACAATTTTGAAAGCTTGAGGGATAAGGAGATAAAGACATCTTATCTCTCTAACTCTATTTTTAATATCTCTGACGACATTGGTATGAATATCAGTCCAGGAAGGAGGATTCTTTTTAAGCCTATCATGTAAAGGCTTAATGATATTGTTGAGGTGTGGAATAAAATCACCTACATAATTAAGACATCTCAAGAACCTTTGAAGCTGAATTTTATCCAGGATTCTGTCAGGAAATTTGTCAGCAAATTTAATGGATCTGCTGATAGGAATGATAGTTCCTTGATGAATATTGTGACCAAGGAACCTTATATTGGTTTGGAATAAACTAATTTTAAACTTGGAAACAGCAAGTCCATTTTGTTTGACAACATTGATAAAAATATTTATATGTTTAAAATGCTGATCAATAGAATGAGAAAAAATTAAGAGATCATCAATGTAGACAATGACAAATTTGGAATAAGGATTAAATATATCATTCATAATCTTCTGGAATTCAGAAGGAGCATTTTTTAAGTCAAAAGGCATAATATTCCATTTGTAATGACCAAAGGGAACAGTGAAGGCGGTCTTATACTTATCACTCTCACAGATTTGGATTTGCCAAAATCCAGTTTTCATGTCAAATTTTGAAAAGATCTTAGCGGAATTTAACCTATTGAGAAGATCTTTTTTGTTGGGAATAGGATACCTAATCCATTGAAGTAATTATTTTTAGTAGGAGAGGAAGATGAAGAGCTAGAACCAAAACGAAAAGAGATACGGGAGAAGGAGCGAAGGAGACGAAACATCATACAAACTGAATCTGGCACATCACCCTCATTTGGTTCCATAACATATCTGTTAATTATTTATAACTCTTTTCAACTAGATATGGTTATTTGTGGACTTTTTTTTTTTAATTTTAATTACAAAATCAGAAATTCTTCTACTATAGCCACCAGCTTCTTATGTTCTTTGCTTCTTTTGAATACAGCATCGTCAAATTAGCCTTACTGCCCTTCACCCACGGGACTTACTGCTACAGCCCTATTCAAAAGAATTAAGAACTATTGTACTTCCAGTAAAAGCATTCCATAAAATAATGAACTATACAAAAGCATAATTTAAAAGCAATTTAAAGTCCAGATGTAGAAGAACATAGTTATAAATAATCAACAGTTATATGTGATTTTCCCACATATGGAAACATCTCGGAATGGAGTACTAAAGGAAAATTTGCATATGCATGTTATGAGATAATATGTTTTTTTGATTATTTTAAAATATATAATTATTGAAAACTTTGTTTATTATATTAGATATTAATAATGATAAAATACACTATTTAAATGCATCTATATATTTTAAAAAAAAAATAAATTTTTAAACTTGCTTTTTAATATATATTTTAAATTTTAAAAAATTAAGAATAAAAATTAGATATTATGTTTGTTTTTTTTTTTATTGTATCTATATATTAAACTTTTGTATTATAATTTTTAAACTTATTTTTTGTATACATTTTAAATTTTTAAAAACTATAAAAATAGTAATTATATATTAATTTTGTATATTTCTTGTGTGCACGTGTGCCTAAGATTATATTAATATGTGAATAATTATGTTTTAGGTAGAGTTTGGTAAATTTATTTTAAAAAAAAGAAAGCGAGGAGAAACTCAATTGCATGAGAATTGAAAGAAAAAAAGTATTTTTTTTTAATTGTCTTATTGGAGATATCTAAAGTTACGACGCAATCTAGATGTCATACATATTGAAAAGAATGTACGTGATAACATACTAGGAACATTAATGAATCTTGAAGGAAAGACTAAAGATAATATAAAATCTCGTTTTGATCTAGCATGCAGTAACAAACAATTTTTTTTAATAGATTACACTATTAAAAAAGAATGGGAAGAAAGTATATCCGAATCATTATTTGACTTAGCTTGTGAATCTGATAAACATATTTTACGATATACAAATTATCTTATAAATGGGTTGAGGTTTACCACAAAGGATTGTGATATGCAATTAAAATTTCAAAATATTGGATTTTTTGTTATAAGTGATGAGACTGCAGGTAATTTAAATTATTTTGGAGTCTTAGCAGATATTAAATTGAATTATTTTGATGAAAACAATGTTTTATTTAAATATGATTGGTGGGATGTAACTTTTAAAGGAAAAGGATACAAAGAAGATAAATATGGATTTTTTCTTATCAATAATGACAAATTGAAGACCAAAGAGCCATATGTTTTAGCCAATCAAGCTCACCAAGTGTATTATGTTAAAGACACTAAAGATCCTACTTGGCTAGTCTTTGTGAAAACAAAACCTCGAGACCTCTATGATATGCCAGAGGTTACAGATGACGCGTGTCAAGAAAATGATGAGATTGGTTCAATTCCCATTGTACCTAATGCATTGGGTAATGATCAAGTATTATCTTTAGAGAGTGGTTCCACGTAGAACTGCTCTCTAATCTTATGGTTCCACGTAGAACTGCTCTCTAATCTTACACATATAGTTTGAAGAGCGGTTCCATGTAGAATCGCTCTCCAATCTTAACTTTTAAGAGCGGTTGTTTAACCGCGCTCTTAAATATAACACATCAGATAGCACAAGATTTTAGAACAGTTCTAAACGCTCTCTAATTTAAAACAGAACTACTCTCAGACCTCCATTCTGGCATAGTGTATAATGATAATATTATATGAATTAATTATTAAATTAATTTTTTTATAAAAAAATAATTGACAATATTGTTTTACTAATTTTAGCGCTTAATATAATTTGTTCACGTTCAGTGTATACTATTTTCTTATTTTACTCTTCTCTTAGAAGAAACAAATTATAAAGAAAGAGACCTTATCTTGGATTGACACTAATTATTCACAGCTTGTTAATTTTAAAATTGGTTTATAATTTTGAATGCAAATCAAATGACAATGATAAATTTTTAATTTTGAAGGACATTGTGTGAGCTTTACAAACATGCTTATAAACCAAACCAATTGCATAACGACATTGTATTCAAAGAATTACACAAAGCATAAATTGTATCTGATGGAGTATGTCTTAGAGGTTCGTCGGGTTGCTTTGACGAAATGACTCTTCCTCTCTCTTGGACAAGACAAATAAGAATAAAAACACTTCATTTTCATATTATCATAAACTAACCATTCCATAATCACATCAATGGGTACTGCATGATGGTGAAATTCAATTCAACTTCTAATGTAAATGCAAATCGATATTGTTATATGATATGCATTTCTACACATGTGTGAATGGAAAAGACAAGAATATTCATACAAACAACAAATGGATTAATTTCACTTACTTCTATGAAGTCCAGAAGCATCAGCAGGATTGAATCCAGTTGCCTTGGCACATACATAAAACACACAAAAGAAGAGGACAACCCAAACAAGAGAGATTCTTTTAAAAGCCATGGTTTTGTGCATATAAAAATGTTTCCAACATACCCTATTTATAATCCAAACATACCCAAACAAGTGGCACAATGTTTGACTTTGATGCACTTTTGTTTTGTTATCTGACTTCTTTTATGTGTCTGGTTCTTCTTCCTGCATGCTTCCGCGTAAACTATGTCATTTCATGGGTGCCGTGATGGACACGGTCAATTACCCATTGTTGATGCCCTTCAACTTCCACAATATATAGTAAAATAGGAATTAAAAAAAAATTCTCATTTTTACTTTTAAAATTAAAAAATTCAAAGTATACATAAATTAAAGTATAAAGATTAAAAGTAAAGTTAAATCAAAAGATGACTAAACATAAATCTCGTAAATGGTAAATTGATTTTGTTTTTATACAAACCGTCTTATTTTTATATCTATTTTCTCTTATCATTATTTTTTTGTTATCTCTGAGTGAGTTTTCTCTCCCATTTTACTTTTTGATATACTTACCTTTAAATTCCCTCGTTTCAATAATCAAGTTTTGACTTCATTTGATTTAATAAAAATTTAATGTATGTTTGGTTTAACTTACTTTTAAAGAATAAGTCATTAAGATACATAAATTCTTCAAGCAATTCCAAATGTGCAGTTAATTGAGGTATATGCAAACACATCAATTCAATATTTAGAAGAAATATCATTAAGATACATAAATTCCATGTTGTTAAATTCAAAGTCGTTAACAAGTCTTTTATTCTCTAATATTGACCTAAAAATGTTAATTCATTCTTTTTAAGTTTGTTTCATAATCATATTTTATAGAAGCTAAGTTCGTAAACTTTCAAAGCACACGTTTAAACGGATTCTCAACTTTTAGCTTGGCTTGTTCTCCAAGATACATGTAATATCTATATCTCAAAACCTTTCATTTGCTGTTTTTGGACTCTACCCATGCAGAACTAGGGAGTGAAGTTTCATGTCTCCATCCTGAGAAAAATACCCTTACATGTCTGCATAGAGTTATCCCTAACACTTAGTTATTCTTCCACACTCCAATCTTTACTCAGCAGTTTAAGGCTTTTCTCAGTTGCCTTTCACGTTAATGTGAAAGCTTTTTTAGTTTTTATGGACACGAGACTTTTGTATTTGACTTCATTCTGATTTTGTTATTGATATTTTAATTGGTTGTCACCCTTGTCAAATTTTTTTGTTAAGTCATGTGAGAGATAAGATAAACAATGCAATTTCGTTATGTAGATAGGTTTGATTTGAACCAATTTTTATAGTGAAAAATAAAAATTCTAAATTAAATTATATTATGATTTTTTAAAATTTTATCTTTTTAAAACCGGTTTAATGATTTGAAAACTATTAATTGATTAATATATTTAAATTATAATGAAAGCTCACAATGAAAATATTTTAAAAAGGCTTTTCTGTAATTTGTTTATATGAAGTTAATCAATCCTAATATATCTATAATTTTGCAAACAGAGTGATGTTTAAAATTAAAAATCGTATGACTTAAAATTTGAAACTGGGCATTGGAGAATTGTAACACCTTGAATTTAATTTCAATTAAATAATAATTTTATAAATTCAAATAACCCAAATTTTCATAAGATATTTTGAAACAAGAGGAGGGTTACAAATTAATATCAAATAACTGCTAAAGGACTAGTTCAACTATAACATTTTTAAAAATAAAATCTAAGTCCTATAGCAGTCCATCCGTCCCTTCACTGAGTCTAGTATTAATCGTCTTGATTAGCTGAAAAATGAATGTAAAAGTGAGTACTCTACACTACTCAATACACAACTATCATAGAGTCTCACCTTACCTATACTTCACGCAAAGTACACATAAACAACATTTTCATTTCAATTTGTCACCGATGCACTCATGGCACAAAACACTCATATATATATATATATATATATATATATATATATATATATATATATATATATATATATATATAATTAACAAACAAACGTTTCGTGCACTCATTACACACCAGTCACGCTCACTGTGGCATTGTGATCACAGATTCACACCATGAATGGTCATCGATTACCCCCGCCTCACGGATACCACGTGGGCAGTCATGGGTCGCTTAGCAAATGTAGTGGTCAGAAGTCTAGTCAAGAAGAGAGTGTGTGGCCCGTGGTGCACCCGTTCCACAATCGGTGTCACCACCACTCTTTCCTCTCCAAGGTATTTCTACCGTCCTCATCTTCCACACCCCTAGTGTATCGCTGAACCATTCACAGCACATTGCAACGGCGCTAACATGCCCATTCAAACATATTCCATTCACGCATGCAATAATCATGCTTACACATGGCACATAGCCCACACTGCATTCAAATACACGGTACTAGGCCTACATTCATTTCATATTACACGACACATAGCCAATATTTATCTATATTACACAGCTCTCAGGCCCACATTTGTTCATAATATTCATTCTATCATGCAACATCTAGCACACAATTCACATTTATCAATTTTGGGTAAATACACACAATATTCACATCTCACGGCACATGGCCCTCACCACATTTCTCAACAATTTCCTACTCTCTAACTCAGTTACATCACAATATTCAACAAATAACAACAAATCACACATCATAGAGTAAGATAGAGTCCCCTTTTATCTTAGATTGAAGACTCACACTCGAACCCAACCTCAAACGTGTTCCCCACAAAGATCTTGGCCTAAACACATAGAGAAACTCCATGAGAACCCAAGGAAACCACAAAAACAGAGAATAAGGTTGAAAAACGGAAACCCTAATCATTAAAACTCACCTCCAAGCGTTCCCCACACATATTCAACCTTCAATCAAAGAGATATTGAGAAATGAATTCCTAAGTCCTAAACTCCCTTTTAAAACCCCTAAGGTCGTGAAACTTTCGCTACAGCGAGAAATTCTCGCTGCAGTGAGGCATCTCTTGCTGTAGCGACGCCCTCTGTTGCCACAACGAAAAAATCTCAGACGAAACTGCATTCTGGTTTCTGTAGAATCTCACTACAGCGAGACTGCACCCAAAAATGCACCCAAACTGTCGCTCTGTCGCTACAGTGAGATATTCTCGCTATACCGTGAAGGCGACAGATACATGCCTTTCACCCAGGATCCTCTTGCTACAGTGAGACATCTGTCGCTGCAGTGAGAATGCCCTATACCAGAACTTAGCCTATTTTTCCTTCAGTCTAATTTCAGCCACAAACTCATATCATTATAAGGTCACATACATATATTTACTTCACTATCAAGTAAATCAACATACATATGAATATATATATATATATATATATATATATATATATATATATATAATTTAACAACATTACAAAATTGGGACGTTACAAGAATCATAATATCCAACGAGAACACATAACAATATTTTAAAAAGTAACTTTAAAAATATCTATCATGCTCACTTAAAATTATACAAAATATTTTTTCTTTAATAGCTTTACATAAGTAAATATTTTTTCTTACTCATTGTAGAAAAAAATGTTATTTCTTTTACTTTTTCCTTCTTTACCATCTCTTCTTCCTTTTTACTCATTAATCTATTATTGTTCCATTAAATAGTTATTTATTTTGTTATGTTACATTTGTTTTGGTTAAAATATAATAAGACCCAGTTCAACTTACACTTATAGTACACTTATAGTAATGAGAGGAGGTCCAAACTCCTAACTGGGTTAACATGATTTGGGCTGATTACATTAATAATATACTATTGTTTCTAAATTTTGTCTATAATAATACTTTCGCGTTGGACCAATTTCATTAACCTTTATTTGGGTGTTTTATTTTCATGGCATGAACTTTATCTTTTACACTCAACCCAAAGCTAATGTTCTTCTTGCTTTAATTTCAAACGTAAAATATAGGTTGAGTTCGGTCATCATATCTCAAAATACTCTTTATCAACGCGCGTCTTCTGATTTTTGGTTTGCCATAAATTTTTAATTAGAGAAAAAATTGCTCTTGGATAGAATAAATTTTAAAACAAATAATATTCAAAGATCAATATTTTGAAAAATAAAATAGATTAAGGTCTGGTTTTGGTAAACTTTTAAATATATTTTTATATGAGAAAAAGTTTAGTATAAAAAATGAATAATTTTTTTATAAATTAGAAATAACTTATATTTCTTTATTTTTTTATCAATTCTCTCATTTAATTTCTCTAAAATTTGAGAAGAAATGGTCTAACTTATAAAAAAAATATTTATTTATATATTTTTTCTCCTACAAAAACTTCTCTAAAAATTTATCTAAATCGAATTTATGCCGTCTTCCTATAATTTTACATAAACTCCTTTGAGATAAATAGTCTTTTTGGTGCAGTTCAAAATACGAAGTAAGTCTTCGTATCTTATTGGTAAAATAAAATATTTGAAATTCAACTGATCATGAATTTTTTTTCTTCTTTTCATTTGAAATAATAGGTATAAATGAATTTTTTACCATAAAAAATGAAATGAAAGCTTTCCTCTTTTCCTCACTTTTGATAGATATTTTTATTGATCATTAATAGTAATAATATTCATTTTTGTATATAACTATAAATTTCTTTGAAAAATTTCTTATTGAATTCATTCTTTCTTATTAATCAATCCAATCAAAATAGATATAAAAGATACTATATTTATCTAAGTCTTCTAATTTTTATATAATTTAAAAAATAATTGATATTTTATTGACTCACTTTATTTAATACATAATATATCATTTAAATATAAATACAAAGGTATTATTTGGTAGTACTCCATCATTTAAGATAACATTACTACTAAGGTTGGGAAAGCTTCAAAAACAAAAACTTTAAACGAATATAGAAATTTAGGATTAAAAGACAAAGAATTATGGTGGTAAAATGAAAGTGTGCAAGAGGAGATTAGAGAAAAGAGAATATGTTCTAAAATTTTGCATACATGTAATAATGCTAAAAATTAGGCAAGACATCAAAAGACAAAAAATGAGATAAGAAAAGCAGTGAGTGGTGATTTTAAGACTGTTGAAGGATTTTATTAAGATCTTGAAACAAAGTATGATGAAAGGATGATTTATAAATTTGTCAAAAGTAGAAAAATAAAATTTAGAGATTTAGATCAAGTTAGATGTATTAGGATGAAAAAGGAAAAATTTTTGTTTCGGATCAAGACATCAAAGATTAATGAGAGAAATATTTCTATCAATTTTTTTAATGAGGGACTAGGAGCAAATAAAAAATTAGTAGAATTAGAAGTGCAAACAAATTACCTAAAATTGACATATTACAGTAGGATTTGAGTTGCAGAAGTAAAATAAGCTCTTAAGAGAATGGAGAATGGTAAAGCAATTAGTCCTAATAATATTCATATAGAGGTTTGAAAAAGTTTGAAAAATCAAGGATCAGACTGACTTACTAAACTCTTTAATGAGATTTTGAGATCTAAGAGTATGTTAGATGAATTGAGGAAGAACATTTTGATTCCTATATAGAAGAACATGAATGATATCCAAGAAGGATTAAACTCATAAGTCACTTTATGAGGTTGTAGAAAAAGATAACTGAACATAGAATACGAGAGAAAATTGATATTGCAGAAAATTAATTTAGTTTTATGCTAGGAAGATCTACAATAGAAAAATTATGAAAAAATATCGCTGCAAAGAAAAAGACTTACACATGAATTTTCTTGACTTGGAAAACACATATGATCGAATTCTAAGAAAATTGTTATTGAAAGATTTAGGGAAAAAAAAAAGAAAAAAGAAGAGAGAGTATATATAGCATATATTTATGCTATACAAGACAGTATAAGAAGGTAACTACATATGTGAGAACTTCCTGAAGTGTATCTAAGGACTTCCTAATTAGAATAGGCTTATACCAAAGTTTTGCTTTGAATCCTTATTTGTTTAATTCAGTTTTAAATGTGTTTACAAATGATATACAAAAGATTATCTCTTAGTACATGCTATTTGCCGATAATATAGTCTTGATTTAGGATTGAAAAGAAGAGATTAATGTTAAAGTTGAATTATGGAGTGAGACTTTTAAATCTAAGAATTTTTGCTTAGGTAGGAGTAAGATAGAATCTATGCATTATAGATTTAGTAAAAAATAAGATGAGGATCATACATTGAAAGTTAAAATTAGAGATAATATTATACCACAAATTTTTAATTTCAGGTATATAGGATCAATTATACAAAATAATAGAGAAATTAATAAAGATATTACTCACAAAATACAAGTTGAATGGTTAAAGAAGAGAAAAATATCAAAAGTTAGTTGTAATTGTAAAATATCTATCAAGTTAAAAGGAAAATTTTACTGTACTACAATATGATTAGTTATCTTATATGACATGACTAGTTATCTTATATGACAATGAATGTTGGGCATTAAAAAAATAACACAAGAAAAATGTGAGACTAACAAAAATGAGAATGCTAAAATGGATGAGTGGGAGAGAAAGGATATGATACAAAATGATAATATACGAAAAAAATATTAAAGTAACAAGTAAAAAAAATGACTGAAAATGTGGTCATGTGCAAAAAAACCTTAGAAAGTATCAGTAAGAAGAGTGAATTGCACAACTCTTAATCTAGTATAGAACAGTTGAAAGAGATCCAAAAGAATTTTATATGAAATTATTAAAAATGATATTTTTATTAACTAAATTTTTAAAAATTTAGTTTTTGACTAAACTTAATATTATCTTATGATACATGTAGTCAACTTCACTTAGTGAGATAAGGCTATTATTTTATTTGGAAGGTGTCAGTTGCCTTTCACCTTAAAGTGAAAGCTTTTTTAGTTTTCATGGATACTAGACTTAATATTGTAGGAATACATCTAAATCCATCTCTGGGCTGGTATCTAATCAATGTCACATAAAATGGATTTCTCCAAGTTTTGGTCAGGTCAAGCTGAATGTTGATAGGACAGTTTCCAAATCTACAAGATCTGCTGCATGTGATGAACTTGTCAGGGACTGTTGCAGACAACTTTTTGGTTGGGTTTTACTATGTTATTGATCACTGTGTTCTCCTTATTACTGAGCTTAGGGCTATTTTGCTGGGGGGTCCAGTTGATTTTAAAAAGCTTTAATAGTGTGTGAATTAAAAGTGACTCAAAAGAAGCTGTTTTTCTCATTATTAATTTCTGGACGAACAACCATCCTCTATTTGTCTTGATCACTGAGATTAGGGATCTTTAAAATCTACTTATTTTTTAAAATTTACTCATGTTTGTAGATAAGTTAATAGATGTGCAGACAAATTAGCTAAGTTAGGGTGGAAGTGTAGGAAATTATGCATGTTCCTCTCTTCATTGATCATGAAATATATACAAATTACAAGCCATCAGTTTGGCTATAATGTTGGCTAAATTATAGACTATTAGTGATACAAGATCAATTTACAATAATAACAAATATCAACAAATTATTTACAATTATATCTATCAATCTGAATTAATGACAAATTAATTATAGATTGTATCTATTACACCCCCGCAGTCACAGCGGGAGGCTTGCGAACGTTGAGACTGTCTCGAAAATCATCAAAGAGGACGCGCGGAAGACCTTTGGTGAAGATATCAGCGATTTGGTAGCGAGATGGAACATGAAGAACACGCACTTCACCGCGAGCAACTTTCTCACGCACAAAATGAATATCCATTTCAATATGTTTGGTGCGTTGATGTTGTACAGGATTTTCGGATAAATATATGGCACTGACATTGTCACAATATACTAGTATAGCCTTGCGAATTGAACAATGAAGTTCAAGAAGGAGATTGCGAATCCAACAGGATTCAGAAACAACATTAGCAAGTCCTCTGTATTCGGCTTCGGCACTAGAACGAGATAACGTAGGCTGCCGTTTGGAGGACCAGGAAATTAAATTGTCACCAAAGAAGACACAATATCCGGAAGTAGATCGTCGGGTATCCGGACAACCACCCCAATCGGCATCGGTGTAGGAGAGAAGATTGCCAATTATGGATTTATATAATTGCAAACCAAAATCAACCATACCTTGAATGTAGCGTAACACGCGTTTGAGAGCATTCATGTGATTTGCTTTGGGATCGTGCATGTGAAGACATATTTGTTGCACAGCATAAGAAATATCGGGCCTGGTAAAATTAAGATATTACAGTGCGCCAGCAAGACGTCGATACTGAGTTGGATCCGCGTATGGGCTGTCAGTGGACGAACCAAGTTTTGGCTTTGTATCAACCGGTGTGGAACAAGGTTGACAATTACGCATCCCTGCTCTTTCAAGAATGTCCTCCGCATACTTTTTCTGTGAAAGAAACATACCGTTTGCATTACGAGTAACTGCAATTCCCAAAAAAAAACTCAGAGGACCAAGATCCTTCATAGCGAACTCTGCACTTAAAAATCACATAATCGACTTGCGAAGAGAGTCAGAAGAAGCTATGAGAATAATATCATCAACATACAACGGAATATATGCAGTGTCAGACGCCTTATGAAATATGAATAAAGAGTGATCAGATTTACTATGACAAAAACCAATCGTGGCCACATGATCTGCGAAGCGCTGGTACCAGGCACGAGGGGCTTGCTTTAGGCCATAAAGTGATTTCTTTAGCAAACAAACGTAATCAGGATGAGAGGAATCTCTAAAACCCATAGGTTGATGCATATAAACCGTTTCATTTAGATTGCCATGCAAAAAGGCATTTTTGACATCCAACTGATGGATAGGCCAGGACTTTGACAAAGCAATGCTCAAGACGGTGCGAATGGTCGCCGGTTTTACTACCGGACTAAAAGTCTCTTCACAATCAACCCCCTTCTGTTGGGACCTGCCATCACCTATAAGACGGGCTTTATGCCTCTCAAAGGAACCATCAGAGTTACGTTTGTGACAAAAAATCCACATAGACCGAATGATATTCACATTAGGAGGGTGAGGCACCAACTCCCATGTCTTATTATTAATAAGAGCATTATATTCATCAGTCATGGCATTTAACCAATTTGAGTCATGAAGAGCACTTACCGGAGTTGTAGGTAAAGGGGAAATGGTGGGAGAGGTGGAAGTACTCAAATTATGAATATATTTGGGGTTTGGTTTAACAATGCCATGTTGACTACGAGTAGTCATATGGTGAAGTCGGGAACTAGGTAGTGGGGTTGGGTTGTGAGGGGATAGAGAAGAAGAAGGAGGATTTGGTGAGGCGAAGCTTTGAGTGGTGGTAGGCGAGATATGCTGAGGAGTGGAAGGCAATAGGTAAGGAAGTAAGTGTGAAGAGGTGTCGTCACTTAAAGAATCATACACACTGGGAGATGGGTCATGTAATTTTGAGAAAGGAAACTGTGCTTCATCAAAGATTACATGACGAGAAAGAATTATTTTTCCACTCGAAAGATCATAGCACTTGTAACCCCTATGATGAGATGGGTAGCCGAGAAACGTACACGGTGTGGACCGAGCTTGCAGTTTATGGATTGTAGTGGCGGGAAATAAAGGATAGCAAAGGCAGCCAAAAACACGAAGATGAGAATAGATTGGGTTTTTCCGATAGAGGACTTGCGTTGGGGAATGATACCCGAGAACCTTAGTGGGAAGAATGTTTAAAAGATAAGTGGCCATTTGAACCGCATGATGCCAAAAAGACGGTGGCATGGATGAGTGTGCCAATAAAGTGCGCATAATGTTGTTAATGGATTTAATATGCCGTTCAGCTTTGCCGTTTTGAGGAGAGGTGTAAGGACATGAGAAGCGAAGTTGCATGCCATTTTGGTGACATAATTTTTGAAATTGACAATTAGCAAATTCAGTGCCATTATCACATTGAAAATGTTTGATTTTTCTTTCAAATTGTGTGTGAATTGTCACGACCCCTTTTTATAAGGGACCGAGAACATTGTTTCTACACCACATACTTATTTAAAATAGGTAAATAACAGAGAATATAAGTATAAAAATTCACTTCTCATTCAAAGTAAAAAAAAAAAGTTCCTTACAACAAATATCCAACAGATCAACATAATATTACATTTAGTTTATAATATTCAAAATACCAAAAAAATTATAATACGTGACTCCCTCGACATGAGGTCTCATATATAAAGAAAAAGGACTTTGATGCATTATTACTCAACTCCAGCTTCTAACTTTTCTTCACTGGCCCCTCAGCCTGTGAAGTAGATGCAACACCTGCTACATCTGCTCACGTACCACCGTACGATCATCGCAGTACACACGCACACAACGACATAGAAAGAAATGCAAGGGTGAGCTTACCAAACATAAAATAAAATTATATATAGAGAGAGCAAAATATTTCTCACAATAATAACCCCATGCATTTCCAGCCCATCTAATGCACAGCATGAAAACGGCTTCCAACTGGTTTCACAGCCTAAGTAATCCAGAAGGAACCGAGCCGGTCCGGGAGCGACCCATTCCGGTATCTGGATCCAGACAGCACAGCACAGCAGCTCAGCATGAACTTACCGTTACATGTCTACCCACCTAAACATGTAACTCGGCTCTATAATGATGCAAAACATATATCTCAGCATGATGCACGCCACCAAAATTATTTTAACAGCTCAACTACGGCAAGTTTATAATAGATCAGCTAAAATCTCAGCATTTTAAACTAATTAACAACGATTCTGACTTAGAAAATAGCTTTTATTCAATAGATCTAACAAAATCATATCAAAATATCTTGAAATAGCATATTAAACCGTTCAAAACATAGTTCATAGGTTAAAGTAAACTCCCCTTACGTCAGAAAGATGATTCACACTAGATCTACCGAATATTACTTGATTATAACAAAATTCACCGAAGATTCAGCTTTAGAACGGAGTTTCTCCTAAGAACACCATGAATTTCTATAAGAAAGAGAAGGAGAAGAGAAACGAACGGTAAATCTAGCTTCAAACTTAAAGAAACTTACTTCCAATCCTTCAGAATAGATGTAGAATCTGGCGAGAAATCTAAGTTTAGGAAGGTTTAGTATGAGAGAAATGGTGGTTTACGGCCTTAGAACCTTTGAGAACCTTGGAAGAAATGAAATTTCGTGTGAAACCCCCTTTTTATAGAAAATTTTCGAAATTTACTGTTCACGACGGAATTTACTATTCATCGCCGGAAACACTGTTCACCGCCTTACTATTCACGCCGGAAAACACTGTACACGTGTACTGTACACGCACTGTACGCGTATGTGACGTCACCGATGACGTCAGCAGTCACTGTACATACGCGGTTGGTACTGTTTATACACGGTTTGTACGCGGTTTGCACTGTTCATACGCGGTTTGCACTGTTCACATGGTACTGTTCACTTTTTTTTTTAAAAAAAATAATAATTTCAACTCCATCTAAATATATTCCAATACCAAATAATCTTTCAATTAACATTGAACAAGTATAAAATATTATAGATTACTCAATAATAAATTAGAAGCCTGACAATTCTCCTCCCGAAAATAAATTTTCGTCCTCGAAAATTTCATTCCCCAGAGAAAATATGAGGATACAACTCTCTCATTCTTTCTTCTAACTCCCATGTGGCATCACCAGTTATTTGGTCCCAAACAACCTTTACTAACCGAATAGACTTACCTCTAAGTTTCTTAACTCTAGTTTCCTCGATACGAGCAGCTGGGACCTCCACAGACAAGTCATCTCGTAACTCCACAACATCGGGCTCAATTACATGAGACAAATCTGGAACATACTTCTTTAGCTGCGACACATGGAAAACATTATGTATTCCAGACAACTGAGGTGGTAACGCTAATTCATAGGCTACTGGTCCTCGACGATGTAATATCTGATACGGTCCTATGAACTTAGGTGTTAACTTCTTGGCTCTTAAGGCTCGCCCCACACCTGTAGTGCGTGATACTCTTAAGAATACATGATCACCAACCTCAAATTCTAGGGATCTTCTGCGTCGGTCAGCATAAGATTTCTACCGACTTTGGGTAGCTCTTAGCTTTTCTCTAATAAGTTCAACTTTCTCCTTAGTTTCTTGCAGCATTTCAGGTCCAACCATCAAATGTACTCCATCTTGGAACCAACAGATAGGGGTTCTACACCTTCTACCATACAGAGCTTCAAATGGTGCCATATCTATACTCGAATGATAGCTATTATTATAAGTGAATTCTACCAAAGGAAGCATATCCTCCCAATTACTCCTCTGCTCTACAATGCAAGTCCGCAATAAGTCTTCTAAGGTCTGAATAGTACGCTCGTATTGACCATCCGTTTGCGGATGGTATGCGTAACTCAACCTCAACCGTGTGCCCATAGATTCTTGGAAACTACGCCAAAGCGGGAAGTGAACCGAGGATCCCTATCGAGATAATACTAGAAGGTACTCCATGCAACCCGACAATCTCTCTAATGTACAATTCTCGCTAATTTCTCCAAGCTAAAGGTCATGTTAATTGGCAAGAAATGTGCACTCTTGGTTAGCCTATCAACTATGACCCACACCGCATCATGATTCCTAACTGTTCTAGGTAGATGGGACACAAAGTCCATAGTCACATGGTCCCACTTCCACTCTGGAATTTCCATCGTTTGTAACTCTCCCGGAGGGCTTTGGTGCTCCGCTTTTGCCTTTTGACAAGTCAAGCAGGCTTTAACAAACTCAGCTATCTCTCGCTTCATGCCCGGCCACCAAAACATCTCGCTTTAAATCTTGATACATCTTGGTAACACCAGGATGAATGTTGAGACTACCCTTATGTCCTTCTTCTAGAATTGCTCTCTTTAATTCGGTATCTCTAGGGACACAAACTCGACCTTGACATCTCGAGAATACCATCAACACCTTTACCGAAACCCTTTGTCTTATCTCGTCCCTAAGAGAAATACAATCCGACATAACATTGGATCCCACAATTGTTTATCTTTAATTTCTGTAAGAAATTATTAGTCACCACAATTCGGCTACAACTAATCTTTTCGGGTGATAAGTCCACATGTATGTTCAGGTCTCGGAATTGTTCTACCAAAAGGGTTTCACTGACTCTTAGGGAGAATGCCTGAACCACATTCCTACTTAATGCATCGGCCACCACGTTAGCTTTTCCTGGATGGTATTGGAGCTGAAAATCATAATCCTTAAGGAATTCCACCCAAAGTCTCTGCCTCATATTTAACTCTCGCTGATCAAATAAATACTTCAGACTCTTATGATCACTATATACATCAAACTGAGCTCCATAAAGATAGTGTCGCCACACCTTCGTAGCAAAGACTACAGCAGGCTAACTCAAGGTCATGAATCGGGTAATTTCGCTCATGAGTTCGTAATTGGCGAGATGCATAAGCTACCACTCTCTTATCTTGCATCAACACACACCCCAATCCCTGATGAGAAGCATCACAGTACACCTCAAACGGTCGACTAGTATCAGGGAGAATCAACACCGGCGAAGAAGTTAGTCTCTGTTTTAACTCATTAAAGCTTTGCTCACATTCCTCAGTCCACACAAAGGGTTGATCACGGCGAGTTAACCGTGTTAATGGTGCAGCTATCTTCGCGAATCCCTCTATAAATCTCTGGTAGTAACCTGCTAGGCCCACAAAACTACGAATCTCTGAGGCTGTCTTCGGCCTTTCCCACTGCAACACCGCTTCAACTTTGGAAGGATCAACTGCAATTCCTTTAGCTGAAATAACATGACCAAGGAACTTCACTTCCTCTAGCCAAAACTCACACTTAGATAGTTTAGCATACAACTGTTTTCCCTTAAAACATTAAGTACAGTTCTCAAATGCTCTTCATGTTCCTCTGACGAACTAGAATAAATTAAAATATCATCAATAAAGACTACCACAAATCGATCCAGGAAAGGTCTAAAGATCCGATTTATGTAGTCCATAAACACAGCTGGAGCATTTGTAACTCCAAAAGGCATCACTATATACTCATAATGACCATATCTAGTGCGAAAAGTAGTCTTAGGAATATCTTCATCCTTCACTCGGATCTGATGGTACCCAGACTTCAGATCAATCTTAGAGAATACCTTAGCACCTCTCAGCTGGTCCATCAAATCATCGATTCGCGGCAATGGATACTTGTTCTTAATTGTCAACTTATTCAACCTACGATAATCCACACATAATCTAGAACTTCCGTCCTTCTTTTTCACCAAGAGAACTGGGGCTCCCCAAGGCGATACACTTGGTCTAATCATCTGTTTACGCATTAAATCCTTGATCTGCTCCTTAAGCTCAATTAACTCTTTTGGCGCCATTCTATACGGTACTATAGACACTAGCTCAGCTCCAGGAATCAAATCTATAGCAAACTCTACCTCTCTACGTGGAGGTATTCCGGGAATATCCTCTGGGAAAATCTCAGGGAATTCTCGTACTACTGGTATTGACTGAAGGCTTTGCTCCACTTCTGCATTCATAACTCCCAACAAAACAAAACAAGATACTCCCTCAGCTAAGGATGTTTCTACTTGGCGAGTAGAAATCAATTCTACACAATCTTGCTGCTCAGGAAAGATTAAACACCTCCGGCCACAATCAATTAGCACACGATTGGCAGTTAGCCAATCCATACCCAGGATTACATCTAACCCTGACATCGGGATACAAATAAGATTTACTTTGTATCTTCGTCTCTCAATTGCTATGGGACACCTAACACAAACCGTCGAAGTCTTAATTGAACTTAAAGTAGGTGTCGATACTACTAAGTCACATCCTAGATCGCCCACCGGTAATCCTAAGTTTCTCACACAATTGTCCGCAATAAAAGAGTGTGTGGCTCCAGAATCAAATAACACAGAGAGAAGTACTTGCCACAGCCTCCATGGCATGAGCCATTTGGTTCACATCAACAGGAGGAGGAGGGTTTGCAATAGATTTTCTCGGTCTAGCCATCCTAATATATAGACTAGCTTAGATTACTAATGTTTAACACATTCAGCAATACCACCACATAGCTATATTCACATATTCAGCTTACAGTAATATATTCATATTTAGTATGTCATAACAATTTAATCAATTTAGCACTGAGCACAACGTCATATCAGCATTTCAAACAACATAGCAAACACATTTATCTCAGCAATCATGTACAATCTTAGCTTAACAACCTATTATTCACCAAAATTTTCTACATCTGTCGTGTCTGAGAACTGAGGTGATCAAGCTCGTTCCCTCACAACTTGATGAATAGAAATTATGATATATGATTCACAGCTAAAACTTATATGTCTAATATGCACAACTGACGCCTAACAACCTCACCCCGTAGGTTTACCTAGACCATGCTCTGATACCACTAAAATGTCACGACCCCTTTTTATAAGGGACCGAGAACATTGTTTCTACACCACATACTTATTTAAAATAGGTAAATAACAGAGAATATAAGTATAAAAATTCACTTCTCATTCAAAGTAAAAAAAAAAAAAAGTTCCTTACAACAAATATCCAACAGATCAACATAATATTACATTTAGTTTATAATATTCAAAATACCAAAAAAATTATAATACGTGACTCCCTCGACATGAGGTCTCATATATAAAGAAAAAGAACTTTGATACATTATTACTCAACTCCAGCTTCTAACTTTTCTTCACTGGCCCCTCAGCCTGTGAAGTAGATGCAACACCTGCTACATCTGCTCACGTACCACCGTACGATCATCGCAGTACACACGCACACAACGACATAGAAAGAAATGCAAGGGTGAGCTTACCAAACATAAAATAAAATTATATATATAGAGAGCAAAATATTTCTCACAATAATAACCCCATGCATTTCCAGCCCATCTAATGCACAGCATGAAAACGGCTTCCAACTGGTTTCACAGCCTAAGTAATCCAGAAGGAACCGAGCGGTCCGGAGCGACCTATTCCGTATCCGGATCCAGACAAAGACAAGACAGCTCAGTATGAACTTACCGTTACATGTCTACCCACCTAAACATGTAACTCGGCTCTATAATGATGCAAAACATATATCTCAGCATGATGCACGCCACCAAAATTATTTTAACAGCTCAACTACGGCAAGTTTATAATAGATCAACTAAAATCTCAGCATTTTAAACTAATTAACAACGATTCTGACTTAGAAAATAGCTTTTATTCAATAGATCTAACAAAATCATATCAAAATATCTTGAAATAGCATATTAAACCGTTCAAAACATAGTTCATAGGTTAAAGTAAACTCCCTTACCTCGTAAAGATGATTCACACTAGATCTACCGAATATTACTTGATTATAACAAAATTCACCGAAGATTCAGCTTTAGAACGGAGTTTCTCCTAAGAACACCATGAATTTCTATAAGAAAGAGAAGGAGAAGAGAAACGAACGGTAAATCTAGCTTCAAACTTAAAGAAACTTACTTCCAATCCTTCAGAATAGATGTAGAATCTCATATCTGGCGAGAAATCTAAGTTTAGGAAGGTTTAGTATGAGAGAAATGGTGGTTTACGGCCTTAGAACCTTTGAGAACCTTGGAAGAAATGAAATTTCGTGTGAAACCCCCTTTTTATAGAAAATTTTCGAAATTCACTGTTCACGACGGAATTTACTATTCATCGCCGGAAACACTGTTCACCGCCTTACTGTTCACGCCGGAAAACACTGTACACGTGTACTGTACACGCACTGTACGCGTATGTGACGTCACCGATGACGTCAGCAGTCACTGTACATACGCGGTTGGTACTGTTCATACACGGTTTGTACGCGGTTTGCACTGTTCATACGCGGTTTGCACTGTTCACATGGTACTGTTCACTTTTTTTTTTTAAAAAAAATAATAATTTCAACTCCATCTAAATATATTCCAATACCAAATAATCCTTCAATTAACATTGAACAAGTATAAAATATTATAGATTACTCAATAATAAATTAGAAGCCTGACAATTCTCCCCCCGAAAATAAATTTTCGTCCTCGAAAATTTCATTCCCCAGAGAAAATATGAGGATACAACTCTCTCATTCTTTCTTCTAACTCCCATGTGGCATCACCAGTTATTTGGTCCCAAACAACCTTTACTAACCGAATAGACTTACCTCTAAGTTTCTTAACTCTAGTTTCCTCGATACGAGCAGCTGGGACCTCCACAGACAAGTCATCTCGTAACTCCACAACATCAGGCTCAATTACATGAGACAAATCTGGAACATACTTCTTTAG
The DNA here is from genome assembly GCA_024086825.1 of Abrus pulchellus subsp. cantoniensis. Taxonomy (NCBI): domain Eukaryota; kingdom Viridiplantae; phylum Streptophyta; class Magnoliopsida; order Fabales; family Fabaceae; genus Abrus; species Abrus pulchellus. The sequence goes on from CM044056.1 coordinate 24,738,403, forward strand.
CTGCGACACATGGAAAACATTATGTATTCCAGACAACTGAGGTGGTAACGCTAATTCATAGGCTACTGGTCCTCGACGATGTAATATCTGATACGGTCCTATGAACTTAGGTGTTAACTTCTTGGCTCTTAAGGCTCGCCCCACACCTGTAGTGCGTGATACTCTTAAGAATACATGATCACCAACCTCAAATTCTAGGGATCTTCTGCGTCGGTCAGCATAAGATTTCTACCGACTTTGGGTAGCTCTTAGCTTTTCTCTAATAAGTTCAACTTTCTCCTTAGTTTCTTGCAGCATTTCAGGTCCAACCATCAAATGTACTCCATCTTGGAACCAACAGATAGGGGTTCTACACCTTCTACCATACAGAGCTTCAAATGGTGCCATATCTATACTCGAATGATAGCTATTATTATAAGTGAATTCTACCAAAGGAAGCATATCCTCCTAATTACTCCTCTGCTCTACAATGCAAGTCCGCAATAAGTCTTCTAAGGTCTGAATAGTACGCTCAGATTGACCATCTGTTTGCGGATGGTATGCGTAACTCAACCTCAACCGTGTGCCCATAGATTCTTGGAAACTCGCCAAACCGGGAAGTGAACCGAGGATCCCTATCGAAGATAATACTAGAAGGTACTCCATGCAACCCGACAATCTCTCTAATGTACAATTCTGCTAATTTCTCCAAGCTAAAGGTCATGTTAATTGGCAAGAAATGTGCACTCTTGGTTAGCCTATCAACTATGACCCACACTGCATCATGATTCCTAACTGTTCTAGGTAGATGGGACACAAAGTCCATAGTCACATGGTCCCACTTCCACTCTGGAATTTCCATCGTTTGTAACTCTCCTGGAGGGCTTTGGTGCTCCGCTTTTGCCTTTTGACAAGTCAAGCAGGCTTTAACAAACTCAGCTATCTCTCGCTTCATGCCCGGCCACCAAAACATCTGCTTTAAATCTTGATACATCTTGGTAACACCAGGGATGAATGTTGAGACTACCCTTATGTCCTTCTTCTAGAATTGCTCTCTTTAATTCAGTATCTCTAGGGACACAAACTCGACCTTGACATCCGAGAATACCATCAACACCTTTACCGAAACCCTTTGTCTTATCTCGTCCCTAAGAGAAATACAATCCGACATAACATTGGATCCCACAATTGTTTATCTTTAATTTCTGTAAGAAATTATTAGTCACCACAATTCGGCTACAACTAATCTTTTCGGGTGATAAGTCCACATGTATGTTCAGGTCTCGGAATTGTTCTACCAAAAGGGTTTCACTGACTCTTAGGGAGAATGCCTGAACCACATTCCTACTTAATGCATCGGCCACCACGTTAGCTTTTCCTGGATGGTATTGGAGCTGAAAATCATAATCCTTAAGGAATTCCACCCAAAGTCTCTGCCTCATATTTAACTCTCGCTGATCAAATAAATACTTCAGACTCTTATGATCACTATATACATCAAACTGAGCTCCATAAAGATAGTGTCGCCACACCTTCAGAGCAAAGACTACAAAGACTAACTCAAGGTCATGAATCGGGTAATTTCGCTCATGAGTTCGTAATTGGCGAGATGCATAAGCTACCACTCTCTTATCTTGCATCAACACACACCCCAATCCCGATGAGAAGCATCACAAAGACACCTCAAACGGTCGACTAGTATCGGGGAGAATCAACACCGGCGAAGAAGTTAGTCTCTGTTTTAACTCATTAAAGCTTTGCTCACATTCCTCAGTCCACACAAAGGGTTGATCACGGCGAGTTAACCGTGTTAATGGTGCAGCTATCTTCGCGAATCCCTCTATAACTCTCTGGTAGTAACCTGCTAGGCCCACAAAACTACGAATCTCTGAGGCTGTCTTCGGCCTTTCCCACTGCAACACCGCTTCAACTTTGGAAGGATCAACTGCAATTCCTTTAGCTGAAATAACATGACCAAGGAACTTCACTTCCTCTAGCCAAAACTCACACTTAGATAGTTTAGCATACAACTGTTTTCCCTTAAAACATTAAGTACAGTTCTCAAATGCTCTTCATGTTCCTCTGACGAACTAGAATAAATTAAAATATCATCAATAAAGACTACCACAAATCGATCCAGGAAAGGTCTAAAGATCCGATTTATGTAGTCCATAAAAACAGCTGGAGCATTTGTAACTCCAAAAGGCATCACTATATACTCATAATGACCATATCTAGTGCGAAAAGTAGTCTTAGGAATATCTTCATCCTTCACTCGGATCTGATGGTACCCAGACTTCAGATCAATCTTAGAGAATACCTTAGCACCTCTCAGCTGGTCCATCAAATCATCGATTCGCGGCAATGGATACTTGTTCTTAATTGTCAACTTATTCAACCTACGATAATCCACACATAATCTAGAACTTCTGTCCTTCTTTTTCACCAAGAGAACTGGGGCTCCCCAAGGCGATACACTTGGTCTAATCATCTGTTTACGCATTAAATCCTTGATCTGCTCCTTAAGCTCAATTAACTCTTTTGGCGCCATTCTATACGGTACTATAGACACTAGCTCAGCTCCAGGAATCAAATCTATAGCAAACTCTACCTCTCTACGTGGAGGTATTCCGGGAATATCCTCTGGGAAAATCTCAGGGAATTCTCGTACTACTGGTATTGACCGAAGGCTTTGCTCCACTTCGCATTCATAACTCCCAACAAAACAAAACAAGATACTCCCTCAGCTAAGGATGTTTCTACTTGGCGAGTAGAAATCAATTCTACACAATCTTGCTGCTCGGGAAAGATTAAACACCTCCGCCACAATCAATTAGCACACGATTGGCGCTAGCCAATCCATACCCAGGATTACATCTAACCCTGACATCGGGATACAAATAAGATTTACTTTGTATCTTCGTCCCTCAATTGCTATGGGACACCTAACACAAACCGTCGAAGTCTTAATTGAACTTAAAGTAGGTGTCGATACTACTAAGTCACATCCTAGATCGCCCACCGGTAATCCTAAGTTTCTCACACAATTGTCCGCAATAAAAGAGTGTGTGGCTCCAGAATCAAATAACACAGAGAGAAGTACTTGCCACAGCCTCCATGGCATGAGCCATTTGGTTCACGTCAACAGGAGGAGGAGGGTTTGCAATAGATTTTCTCGGTCTAGCCATCCTAATATATAGACTAGCTTAGATTACTAATGTTCAACACATTCAGCAATACCACCACATAGCTATATTCACATATTTAGCTTACAGTAATATATTCATATTTAGTATGTCATAACAATTTAATCAATTTAGCACTGAGCACAACGTCATATCAGCATTTCAAACAACATAGCAAACACATTTATCTCAGCAATCATGTACAATCTTAGCTTAACAACCTATTATTCACCAAAATTTTCTACATCTGTCGTGTCTGAGAATTGAGGTGATCAAGCTCGTTCCCTCACAACTTGATGAATAGAAATTATGATATATGATTCACAGCTAAAACTTATATGTCTAATATGCACAACTGACGCCTAACAACCTCACCCCGTAGGTTTACCTAGACCATGCTCTGATACCACTAAAATATCACGACCCCTTTTTATAAGGGACCGAGAACATTGTTTCTACACCACATACTTATTTAAAATAGGTAAATAACAGAGAATATAAGTATAAAAATTCACTTCTCATTCAAAGTAAAAAAAAAAAAAGTTCCTTACAACAAATATCCAACAGATCAACATAATATTACATTTAGTTTATAATATTCAAAATACCAAAAAAATTATAATACGTGACTCCCTCGACATGAGGTCTCATATATAAAGAAAAAGGACTTTGATGCATTATTACTCAACTCCAGCTTCTAACTTTTCTTCACTGGCCCCTCAGCCTGTGAAGTAGATGCAACACCTGCTACATCTGCTCACGTACCACCGTACGATCATCGCAGTACACACGCACACAACGACATAGAAAGAAATGCAAGGGTGAGCTTACCAAACATAAAATAAAATTATATATATAGAGAGCAAAATATTTCTCACAATAATAACCCCATGCATTTCCAGCCCATCTAATGCACAGCATGAAAACGGCTTCCAACTGGTTTCACAGCCTAAGTAATCCAGAAGGAACCGAGCCGATCCGGGAGCGACCCATTCCGGTATCTGGATCCAGACAAAGACAAAGACGGCTCAGCATGAACTTACCGTTACATGTCTACCCACCTAAACATGTAACTCGGCTCTATAATGATGCAAAACATATATCTCAGCATGATGCACGCCACCAAAATTATTTTAACAGCTCAACTACGGCAAGTTTATAATAGATCAACTAAAATCTCAGCATTTAAAACTAATTAACAACAGTTACAGCTTAGAAAATAGCTTTTATTCAATAGATCTAACAAAATCATATCAAAATATCTTGAAATAGCATGTTAAACCGTTCAAAACATAGTTCATAGGTTAAAGTAAACTCCCCTTACCTCAGAAAGATGATTCACACTAGATCTACCGAATATTACTTGATTATAACAAAATTCACCGAAGATTCAGCTTTAGAACGGAGTTTCTCCTAAGAACACCATGAATTTCTATAAGAAAGAGAAGGAGAAGAGAAACGAACGGTAAATCTAGCTTCAAACTTAAAGAAACTTACTTCCAATCCTTCAGAATAGATGTAGAATCTCATATCTGGCGAGAAATCTAAGTTTAGGAAGGTTTAGTATGAGAGAAATGGTGGTTTACGGCCTTAGAACCTTTGAGAACCTTGGAAGAAATGAAATTTCGTGTGAAACCCCCTTTTTATAGAAAATTTTCGAAATTCACTGTTCACGACAGAATTTACTATTCATCGCCAGAAATACTGTTCACCGCCTTACTGTTCACGCCGGAAAACACTGTACACGCGTACTGTACACGTACTGTACGCGTATGTGACGTCACCGATGACGTCAGCAGTCACTGTACATACGCGGTTGGTACTGTTCATACACGGTTTGTACGCGGTTTGCACTGTTCATACGCGGTTTGCACTGTTCACATGGTACTGTTCACTTTTTTTAAAAAAAAAAAAATAATTTCAACTCCATCTAAATATATTCCAATACCAAATAATCCTTCAATTAACATTGAACAAGTATAAAATATTATAGATTACTCAATAATAAATTAGAAGCCTGACAATTCTCCCCCCGAAAATAAATTTTCGTCCTCGAAAATTTCATTCCCCAGAGAAAATATGAGGATACAACTCTCTCATTCTTTCTTCTAACTCCCATGTGGCATCACCAGTTATTTGGTCCCAAACAACCTTTACTAACCGAATAGACTTACCTCTAAGTTTCTTAACTCTAGTTTCCTCGATACGAGCAGCTGGGACCTCCACAGACAAGTCATCTCGTAACTCCACAACATCAGGCTCAATTACATGAGACAAATCTGGAACATACTTCTTTAGCTGCGTCACATGGAAAACATTATGTATTCCAGACAACTGAGGTGGTAACGCTAATTCATAGGCTACTGGTCCTCGACGATGTAATATCTGATACGGTCCTATGAACTTAGGTGTTAACTTCTTGGCTCTTAAGGCTCGCCCCACACCTGTAGTGCGTGATACTCTTAAGAATACATGATCACCAACCTCAAATTCTAGGGATCTTCTGCGTCGGTCAGCATAAGATTTCTGCCGACTTTGGGTAGCTCTTAGCTTTTCTCTAATAAGTTCAACTTTCTCCTTAGTTTCTTGCAGCATTTCAGGTCCAACCATCAAATGTACTCCATCTTGGAACTAACAGATAGGGGTTCTACACCTTCTACCATACAGAGCTTCAAATGGTGCCATATCTATACTCGAATGATAGCTATTATTATAAGTGAATTCTACCAAAGGAAGCATATCCTCCCAATTACTCCTCTGCTCTACAATGCAAGTCCAAAGGAAGCTTTTTTTTTTTTTTTAAAAAAAAAATAATTTCAACTCCATCTAAATATATTCCAATACCAAATAATCCTTCAATTAACATTGAACAAGTATAAAATATTATAGATTACTCAATAATAAATTAGAAGGCTGACATGAATGAATTTGCGGAACGATTGAAAGATAGAGAAGACTTGTGATTTTTTAGAAATAGGAAACGTCCACAAGAATTTGCTAAAGTCATCAAGAAATAACATGTAATATCGATGGCCAGAAGAGCTGCATATAGGTGAAGTCCAAAGATCACTATGAATTATGTCAAATGGCAATTCAGTGAAAGAACAGGAATCATTAAACGGCAATTTTATATGTTTACCAAGAGGACAAGAAGTGCAAAAATCAACACTGCCTTTATTATAATGAATAAAATTTTGGCGACGCAGAGAGCCGAGGACTGTGGGTCCCAGATGACCTAAACGATTATGCCACACACGAGGAGATACAGCAGTGAATGCGGCAGAGTTGGCTTTATTGTGGGGAAGGATGGGGTAAAGATCCCTAGAGCTGTTACACCTCATTAGATTGGTTCTCGTGCGGAAGTCCTTCACAGAAAACCCAAATGGATCAAATTCAACAGAAACCCAATTATCAGTGGTAAATTTACGAACAGAAATAAGGTTTTTGATAAGTTTTGGAGCATGTAGCACATTGGTAAGATTTAATGGAGGGTAGGGTGGGGCAAGTGTAGTGCTTCCATGACCACAAATAGGAATTAAATGACCATTACCAACAACAATATTGTGATTGCTGCTCGAATTAAAATAAGATGAGAGGGTACCGTGATTTGCCGTCATGTGAGAAGTAGCACCAGTGTCCATATACCAGGTCTCATCCGGCTGAGAGAGAGAGAGAGTATGCATAGCCGCATTAACGTCTGTAGGGGCATACTCAACACTAGGTGCTGCGACGGAGGCATTGTGCGCTTGCTGCGGCGGTCTTGCACCGAGAACGGCGGGCTGGCGTGGAGGTCGAGGGAACCATGAGGCTGCCGGATAGGGACAAGGAGGTTGGGCCCACCCAGCCCAGGGAGTAAAGAAGGGAATCTGCTGGTACGGTGGGTATGATCTACCGCCATTCCCAGCGCCGCTTGCACCCCTAGTGTCATTACGTCCGCTGCGGCCACCGCGGTTGGTGGTACCCCTACTGCGGTGTGTGTTGCCTCTGCCGCGATTGGAATTATTACGGCTTTGTGAGGAGTGGTTGTTGTGATGCCGTTGCAGCTGGGAAAAGGAGCCGTCAGCTATGGTCAAAAGAGCAGCAGAATCAGATTCACGGGCTGCACGCTCCTTAAGCGTGGTCTCTTCCAACTTCAATCGAGAACAGGTGGTAGCAAAACTGGGCAAGCTGTCTTTTTGCTGCATAACCGGAGCACAAGACGCTGATCAGAAACAGGAGCGCCAACATTAGATAATTGGTCAGCAAGAGATTTTAAGCGATTGCAGTAAGTAGAGGTCGAGGAGAAATCTGCCAGGCTTGTGTTGGTGAATTGAGTTTCAAGATACACCGCCCTCGAGTTTTTGTTATCTTGAAATAAGTCAACAACACGTTGCCAAGCGCTCGCGGCAGTATCATCAGCCACGAGAATTGATGTGAGAATATCCGAAGAGACGGTCGCATAGATCCATTGGAGTATCGCAGCATCAAGACGGTTCCATAAGGGAAGATTAGCGGCCTTGGCGGTCTCATATGCTGCGAGGGCAACAGCCTCCGTAGGAGGAATGATGTGGTTAAGCACAGAATGAACTTTGGCTTGAACCTTAAATAAAGTCGCCCATGAGTGATATTGGCCGGTTTCCATGTCCAAGGTTATTGGAATGAGATGCTTCACATTAGTGACAGCGAGTGCGGAATGGAATTTGGAATTGTCGGCCATGGTTGGATAGTAAGAAAAGAAAATAAAATGAAACTGAGGAGAAGAGGATATGGGCGGCTGCTAGGGAGGTCAGAGGAAGGAAACCTAAGCTGATACCATGTAGGAAATTATGTCTGTTCCTCTCTTCATTGATCATGAAATATATACAAATTACAAGCCATCAGTTTGGCTATAATGTTGGCTAAATTATAGACTATTAGTGATACAAGATCAATTTACAATAATAACAAATATCAACAAATTATTTACAATTATATCTATCAATCTGAATTAATGACAAATTAATTATAGATTGTATCTATCATGGAGGAGCTAATGTCTTTTGTTATTTTTAAGGATACCCCTTTATCTTTACTTTCTCTTCTTAGCCATCTTAAGAGGAGTCCCTAGTTGTTGTTTAATATTAAGCGTTTAACCCTTCTTAAATATATATTAAAAAAATAAAAAATTACACATATTTTAAAGTATAAGGACTAAAAATATAATTAAATTAAATTTTTTTAAGAGTCTAAATTTGATTTTTTTTCATTTAACAGGTCAATTCAAAATACTTGAATAGATATTTGAAAATATTATCATTATTAACTAATGCTTATGAGCAAATTAGAAAAGTAATATTATCAAAGAGGGTGAAATAAATATCTTAATTAATATAAAAATAAAATTATTTTGCTTTTTTTATTTATATAGTAACAAATTAATGATAAAATGAAAAAAATTAATTAATAATGATATTATTTTCACTAAAAATTTGAAGTATTTTATTTATAAAAATTATGAAAAATTATATTTTATATATTAATGATAAAATATAATTTTTAAATTAATGTGTGAAGATCTTATTTATATATATATATATAGAGAGAGAGAGAGAGAGATTTTTTAACTACATTAAATAATTATAAAATGGTGACTAAAAGATGAGACAGCATTAGGCATTAGCTGTCAATATGAGTTATGATAACGCACATAATTTTTTAACTCGACGACGACTACATAGCAAAGAAAAGCAGAACCGACAAGTCACAATAATTAATCTCAACTTTTGATTAAATTATTATTATTATATTTTTTGCATATTTATAATATTAGATCGAAGATAGCAAGCATTGACCATTAAGACTTAAAAAAGATGGTTTGAGTGACATAGCTAATTACAAAAGTGTCCCTGTGATGGGCAGATACAAGAGCAATAATGTTTATGCTGCAGCCATTGCCAATCTCAAACTGAACACAGTGAGATCTCTTCTCTTCTTCATCAGATCTAAGGAATATGGAAAACGTTCCATTTGCTGTTGCGTCTAATCTCATTCACAGGTTCCTTTTTCCACCCTTTCTTCAATAAATTAATGTTACGTAGGAAAATGTTTCAGGAATTATATACTACATCCTATTCTATTGGGGAGATTACATTAATAATAATATTTTAAAAAAATATCTTAAACAAGGAGATTTTGGAGTGATAATTAATATTTTTTTAAAATTTTTAGTTTAAACTAAACAAAAGATATTGAATTAAGATATTTAGAAGAAATATCATTAAGATACATAAATTCCATTTTTTTAAATTCAAAGTCATAAACAAGCCTTTTATTCTCTAATATTGACCTAAAAATGTTAATTCATTCTTTGTAAGCTTGTTTCATAATCATATTTTATAGAAGTTAAGTTCGTAAACTTTCAAAACACACGGTTAAACGGATTCTCAACTTTTAGCATGGCTTGTTATCCAAGGATGCATGTAACATCTATATCTCAAAACCTTTCATTTGATGTTTTTGGACTTTACCCATGCAGAACTGGGGAGTGAAGTGTCATGTCTCCATCATGAGAAAAATATTGCATGTGTCTGCATAGAGTTGTCCCTAACACTCAGTTATTCTTCCACACTCCAATCTTTACTCAGCAGTTTAAGGCTTTTCTCAGTTGTCCCTAACAACTATAATATATGAAACATCATGCATCTCGTAAAATTATAATGCCTTGATTTAGGTACGTTGATTTTCAAGTAGCGATTACAGAACAACAAAATATTGTCAAAGTACAAGGCATTAAATTTACGTGAGTCATGGGATTTAACACGAATATTTTTTTTTTCTTATTAACCAGTTTTTGTGCCCATCAATCTATGCAACATGCTTCTTGGCATATAGAGAGAATTTTGCTTATCTTTCCAGTAAACAAAAACTAATTTGTAACTTCAAAAAAATGTTCATTGAACAGTGAATTTCCTTTCTCTTGAATTTTCAGACAAGAAAAGAAAAAATTTGAATTTTTTCATTGAACAGTGAATTTCTCTTGAATTTTCAGTTCTCCCCTTCAGACAAGAAAAGTTTGAATTTCCTTTCTCTTGACTCTATCATGTGGTGGATCTTTAAATACTTCTGAAACTCTGAACACTTGATCATCTCTGAATGCCAAACTCTGAACACTTGATCATCTCTGATACATGTTAGATATAAGAAAATATATATATATCCATAAGTCCTCATAAAAAACCTTTAGATTTTGGAAAAACTGGCTATTGGAAACAACTGATATTAAGAGGCAGAACAATGAAATCAGATTAAAATATGAGTAGAAAGAAGTAACTCAACTACAATTAATCCTTGATTGATGAACTTATATTGACGTTCCAATTTCAATAGCACACATCTGGATCTAGATCCTCAAAACTACATATACCCCTAACATTTATTTTAGGAAAACAAAGTAAGAAATAGATAATTACATATTAAAGCTTACATATACCCTGTATATATTTTCACATACCTTTTCATACATTTCCTTCTCGAGCTACGATAAGTTCCTCCAAGTTTTCAGTGTCACCAATATCTGTAGGTAACAACAAGTCATCCTCAGTTGTTATGTTGTATCTACCCCCAATAGCTATTAAAAGCTGATATACTTCAAACATGGTGGGCCTCTCCTTAGGAGTTGGTACAACACAGTTGCATGCAACCTTTAAAAATTGGAAAAGCTCGTTATCATCACCCTTGCCAACTAGTGATTCATCAATGGCATCCTGGAGTTGTGAGTTGCTTGAGAGCTCTGTAATCCATTCCACTAGATTTCCTTTAAAAGTTTCTGGAGCTTTAGCCACAGTGGTAGGTCTTTCACCAGTCACCAACTCAAGAGGCACAGTTCCAAAGCTATAAATATCCCCTTTCGGGGTAGCAACCAAAGTTCTAGTGTATTCAGGAGCAACATATCCAAAATCCCCAAACTTGCCATTTACGAAAGTACTCAAATTAGTATCAATTGGGTTTATCAGTCTGTCAAGGCCAAAATCAGAAATTTTGGGCTCAAAATCAGCATCCAACAAGATGCACTCTGCGCTTATGTTTCAGTGGATGATACGGGGATTGCAGCTATGATGAAGCCATGCTAAACCTTTGGCTGCTCCAAGTGCAATTTTGAGCCTCATGGACCAGTGATAGGAATCCCCTTGCTGGAATTCTGGAAGAGGACCTTTCTTGGATAAAAATACTCACAAGGATTGGAGAACGTCATTTACGAACTCGGAACTATATCTGAAGTTATAGAACTCGAAATTGAACGAGACCGAAATGAGGTGAATCCTCACGTTTTGGGAAGCTTTTAGATTTCTTTAGTCATAATGCATAAAATTTTCTTATTATTTAATTTATTTAATTCTTTCATGTTCTCTCATTGTTTCAAAATTCAAGAGTTCATTGTACTGTTAGAAAAGATATAATATCATGTTATAAAAAATTACTCCATGAAAGCAATGTGTATATCATGAGAAATTTTATAGTTATTAATCCAGAAAAAAAGATGCAAACCACCAAACACAAATGGAAGCTAAATTTGATGGCAACCACTAGAGTTTTAGAGGTTAAATGTGATAACATCTATTTCAACTGTTTTGATTTTATTCCATTCTAAAAAATTTTAAGTGAACCAGATGAACTATATCTAATTGGTAAATTTTGTTTTTTTATAATTTTAATTATTTTCATATTTATCCATGTATGCTACTTTATTATTTTAAAGTAATATTTAACACGTGTTCAATTAGATATCATCAGTCATGTGGTTGAGAAAGATAATCTCAAAAACATAAAAAAAAAATTGGAAAGAAAAACATACATATTGAATTAATTTTCGAAGATTTGTAGTGAATATTATTTTATAACATATTTGAATGGCTAAACTATTTGTTTAATGTTTTCCCCTTTTCATTACTTTATATGTATGTGACCTTATTATGATGTGAATTTGTGGCTAGAATTAGATTGAAGGAAAATAGGCTAAGTTCTGGTGCAGGGCATTCTTGCTGCAGCGACAGATGTCTTGCTGTAGCGAGAGGACCGTGGGTGAAAGGCATGCGTCTATCGCCTTCTCGCTATAGTGAAAATATCTTGCTGTAGCGACAGAGCGACAGTTTGGAGTGCATTTCTGGGTGCAGTCTCGCTGTAGATAGAGGGTCTTGCTGTAGCCAAATTCTGCAATTCTCTCAATCCCAGACTGTCGCTGTAGCGAGAATATCTCGCTGTAGCGAGAGTGTCACGATCAGAGGGATATTTGAAGAGTTAGGGTTCGAGGAATGAGTTATTTTTACGTTTTTCCTTCTCTCTTCTGCAATTCTCTCAATCCCAGACTCATTCTTACCGATTGAATCACCTCTAAGGCCGTTTGATAGCTAGATTGAAGGTTGAAATCACGTTTGGGACATTTGAAAGTAAGTTTTAATGACTAGGGTTTCTGTTTCTTGCCCCCATTCTTTGTTTTCTTGGGTTTTCATGGAGTTTCTCCATGTGTTTAGGTCGAGATCTGTGTGGGAAGCACGTCCGAGGTTGAGTACGAGTGTGAGTCTTTAATCCAAGGTAAGGGAGGAACTCTACCCTATCTCATTGTTGTGATTTGTTGTTATTTTGTTGAATATTGCTATGTGACCGAGATAGAGGATAGGGATTGTGTGTTGGATGAAATTGATGTGCAATGTGATTTGTGTTGAAATAGTTAGGCCCCGTGGGGGTTATTGTGTGTGATGAAATGCCATAGATTGGTGAATTAATATTATCATAAATAAATGAAGGCTGATGCCGTATGTTGTGGATAAAATGTGGGCTTGTGCCATGTAACATGAATTAAATATAGGTTATGTGCTGTGTGTAAGCATGAATATTGTGTATGTGAATGAAATGTATGTGAATGGGGCGTGTTGGCGCCATTATAATGTGCTGTGAATGGTTCAGCGATACATTAGGGATGTGAAAGATGAGGACGGTAGAAATACCTTAGGGAAGAGAGAGTGGTGATGATACCGACTGTGGAACAGGTGCACTACGGGCCACACACTTTCTTCCTGACTAGACTTTTGACCACTACTTTTGCTGAGTGATCCGTGAGTGCCCACTTGGTATCTGTGAGGTGGGGATAACCGTCGACTATCCATAGTAAAATTTGTTATCACAGTTCCACAGTGAGCGTGGCTAGCGTGCAGTAAGTGCACAGGACTACTGTTTGTTAATTTCATATATATATATATATATATATATATATATATATATATATATATATAATTGTGTGGTGCCATGAGTGCATCGGTGACAAATTGAAACGAAATGTTGTTTATGTGTACTTTGCGTGAAGTATAGGCAAGGTGAGACTCTATAATAGTTCTTTATTGAGTAGTGTAGAGTATTCACCTTTACATTTATTTTTCAAGTAATCAAGACGATCAACACCGGACTCAGTGAAGGAACGGATGGACTGCTATAGGAGTTAGATTTTATTTTGAAATATTGTAATTGAACTAGTCCTGTAGCAGTTATTTGATATTAATTTGTAACCCTTCTCTTATTTCGAAATATCTTATGAAAATTTAGTTATTTGAATTTGCGAAATTATTATTTAATTAAAATTAAATTTAAGGTGTTATAAGTTTCTAATTATTTGATTTTGATATTAATTTGTAACCCTTCTCTTATTTCGAAATATCTTATGAAAATTTAGTTATTTGAATTTGCGAAATTATTATTTAATTAAAATTAAATTTAAGGTGTTATAAGTTTCTAATTAGTTGAGCTTTATCTTTTCAAATCAGTTTTATCTTCAATCAAAATCTTAACTGAAAACTGCTTCAAATCTTTATCTAAGTTTAAATTTTAAATTCAAAATTCAAATTCAGATTCACATATCACAACAAGGACTAAAAGTATCTAATTTTTTTTCTAAAATATCTCCATAATTCACTAATAACAACTTCTAGTTAAACTGCAACAATTAATAACATAATTAGTATAAATATATATAAAATAAAGTTTAAGCATATAAATATAAATTATAAAATATATCAAAATATGAACTTATCACATAAATATTAATTTTATTTCAAAAATACCTATGATATTAAATGATGTAGTTAATAATTTGTATATTTAATGATACTAATAAAAGAAAGATATAAAAAAAATTTAATAATTAATACATATTGAATCTATCATTTGTTTCTTATAATAAAGACTAAAAAAATATTTTATTTTGTTTTTTTATAAAAAGGATCTAAAAAAGTATAATACAACACATAGATAATGGATAACTATAATTGTGGCAACAAGGTTCATCAGGTTGCTTTGACAAAATGACTCTTCCTCTTCTGAATGACCCTGCCTCTTCTTGGACAAGACAAATAAGAATAAAAACACTTCATTTTCATGTTATCATAAACTAACCATTCCATAATCACATCAATGGGTACTCGATGATGGTGAAATTCAATTCAACTTCAAATGTAAATGCAAATCGATATTGTTGTATGATATGCATTTCTACACATGTGTGAATGGAAAAGACAAGAATATTCATACAAATAACAAATGGATTAATTTCACTTACTTCTATGAAGTTCAGAAGCATCAACAGGATTGAATGCTAATGCCTTGGCACATACATAAAACACACAAAAAAAAGAGGACAATCCAAACAAGAGAGATTCTTTTAGAAGCCATAGTTTTGTGCACATAAAAATGTTTCCAACATATCCTATTTATAATCCAAATATCAGTTGGTGTTGCTTTCCACTCAAACATTTTAATTTGTGTAAAATTGGCACAATGATTGACTTTGATGCACCTTTGTTTTGTTATCTGACTTCTTTTGTGTGTCTGCTTCTTTTCTCAAATAATATTTTTAATTTTTTATTTTCATACTCCTCCTTATATTAGTAATTCATATTTTTTTCTAACATTTATCCACGTGACATCTAACATAACTTATATAATATGATATATAATTTATATAAATGATGATGTGACATTTGTATTATTATTATTACTTTTATATATCTAAATATTAATTTCCAAACTTTTAACCTTATAACTTAAAGTTTTATTTAACAAATGAAAGATGTAATGTTGTTAATAACAGATTTCATTCATGTCATATCTCAGCCAAATTATATAAACAAACTCAAATGTTACGTAAACAAATAGCAAAATAAATTAACAAATTACTAATAAAGAAATTTTATTTATTTTTTTAGCAATTTTTTCTTTTATAAAAACTTCAAAAAAAAATTACTCAAACAAAACCTTAATATTTTAATAGAAGTACTTATGAAAAAGTTTGTCATTTTTATACTAATTATATATATATATATATATATATATATATATATATAGACTTCTTTGACAGTTTAGTAGCTTATAACCTAAATTTATTACTAGTAGAAAATCAATTCAATTATGTAAAAGATATTCAAAAAGAAATTTTTTTATGGTATTTTATGTTAATCTTTTTATGCATTATATGTAAAATTACTTTTTTTTATGTTTTTGTTATTTTTTATCAATAAATTCTTTAGTTATTTTTTTATTAAATAACTTTTTAGGTATTTGAAATATTTATAAGAAGATTTGAAGTGATATATATCAAAAGCACATTTTTTAAGTTTCATTATCGTCGAACATTTTATACTTATATTGAGAAAAAAAGTAAATTATTTATT
Organism: Abrus pulchellus subsp. cantoniensis; assembly: GCA_024086825.1. Lineage (NCBI taxonomy): Eukaryota > Viridiplantae > Streptophyta > Magnoliopsida > Fabales > Fabaceae > Abrus > Abrus pulchellus. Next base: position 24,754,238 of record CM044056.1, read on the forward strand.
TAGTTTAGGAAATGTAATAATAAAAAATAAATTGTAAGTAAACACATTATTAAAAATTAAGTTGAGAATGCAAAAAAATAAGTAAATAATAATTTAGAGTTAGAAATGCAAATTTTGAATAATATTACAAAAAATTTAATGATATTACAAATATGTAAGATAGAGTCAATATCTTGCATCAGAATCTTAAATTAAATTGATATATCCTAAAAAAAATAAAATAAAACTTTGAAATAAAAATGAAACATTAATTAATTATTGTATTAAAATAATTATTATTTAATATACTATTTAGTGATTCGTGATTCAAATACTAATATAATTTATTAATTTATTAATTTTTATTTATTAGTATTAATTTTTTGTTTGTTTTACTTATTTGTATGAAAATTTTATTTAAAAATAATTTATAATAATAATAAATTAATTATCCATTTAAAAAATAGTGATTAATAAACAATACAAATATTATATGTATTTATAATAAATTATTTTATTATTAATATTTATATATATTAGTAATGTTAATTCTCAATCTAACAAATACTTTATTTTAGTAATTATAAAATATCCTTACAGTATAACAGTTGCTTAGTTATTAGTGACAATAGGTAAAAAAGTAAATATTATTATAAATTATTTTAATGATAACTTTAAATAATTTAATAATAAATATTATAACAAACAATATTATTAAATTTTTTTTAATAAATTTTATAAAAGCAAATTTACGTTAGTGACTTCTTTTATTTTGAACTTTTTTTAAAAATTTAATCTTCATTTTTTATTTTAATTTTATGATTATGTATTGATTTAAAAATAATCAAACAATATATTTTGAATTTTATTTTAAAGCTTACTTTAATTTATTATACCGTATAATATACAAAAATAAAAAGTTCAATAATAAAAAAAATGTCAAAGATACATTATCATACAAGTACTCATTGTAACACTATATTTATCTTATCATCTTAAAATACAAAGTTTACTGTAAAATATAAAAAAAAATGAAAGAAGAGAAAAAAAATCAAAACTAATTTATTTTTTTTGGTATATGTTAGTGTTTATTCATGAGTAAAAATATAAATTCAAATTCAAATTAACAAAGTAAAAAAAAAAGATAAAAAATGAAAATAAGGGGGTGTATTGGATTGAGATTTTAAAGGACTTTTTAAATTGAAAAAAGTTATGCAAATTTTAAAAGACTATATAGGATTCTACAAAACTTTAAAATCAAGATTTTAATGAATTCTGCAAAACTTTTAAGTTAGGATTCTAATAGATTCTACAATTCTTTTAAGTTAGAATTTTAATAGATTCTGCAAGACTTTGTGAACTTTGCAGAATTTTGTGAATTTTTGACATAAAGAGTTCAAGAGTTTTTTTATACATTCAAATTTAAAGAGTCAATGACAAAATTAATAAAAAATAACAATGTCTCTGTAATATCATGTCTTCCTAAATAGTATCCATAATTATACTAGTCTTCCAATCATTAGATATTTAAACATCCATTTATTCAGTTAAAAAAATGCTATATAATATAGATAAATATCTCAAACTTAATAGTTAAAGGTACTAGTTGACTGTTTAAAGATCTATAGTTAATTGTAGAGATTATAATATTAATTTTAGCTTTCAACTTTTACTTTTCTCGACATGTGTTATAAAAAAATTACTACTTAAAAGTTAAAATTTTAAGCATTTTCTGTGCTCTATATATATAAGGAACAAATTCAACTAAATAGAGTAAAATAGAGTAAGTCAATGACAATGTCATTTACGTTTTCACCAAATAGGGGAATAGAATAAGAATAGTAATACAATATCATATATAAATAATAGTGCAGTATTATTAACAGAAAAAAAAAAAGGAGAAGATAAGAGTATAAGAAAAAAGAGATGAAAAATCCACTTGAAAAATCACTTCAAACAAATCTCCAAAATTTAATGAGTTTGGATGAGATTGTTTTATGAATTTGGTATTTATAAATACTATTAAAATGTCCTTCAAAATTCCTCTAATACAATAATTCTTTAAAATTTTTATATTTTTTAATACCAATAGATTGTTTTTAAGTTGTAAAATGTCTGAAATGAATATCAATAAATTTTAATGGATTCTTTAAAAAATTTTGAAAATTAATATTAAATACCACTAAATTATTTTTAAGTGACATAAAATTCTGATTAAATATCAACAAACTTTTTAACTTAAAAAATGTCTTTTAGAATCTTATAAAATCTTGAACCAATGGATGTTCTAAATCTTAAATCTTAGTGTTTATCAAACATATATGTGATAGTTTGTATTTTTTTTTCAAACATTTTTGTGAGATAGCTGATGGATACCTATTGTTTAAGAACCCTAACCTTATGATCTTCACATTGTTTCAGAATGTGTACGTAAATACTATTCAAAATCATCGTTGTATACTTTTTCATGGCCATATTCTATCGTTTAAAGTTGTCAGCACTCAGCACGTCACCTTCCACAATCTTCTTCCAATTTTCTATTTCTTGACAATTAATCAGGAAACTATCTCCATCTTCCCCTCTTAGGTTTTCAGCAACCATTTGCTATTCTTCATGCATGTTTGACTTTTTTCCTAATACTACAACGGATTCGTGTAAATAGTGATTCATATAGGTAGAGTGTATATTTATTAATCAATTTGAGTTTATATATAAATAATTGTTTATAAAAACTTATGAGTATTTGTATGGATATGAGTACAAGAACATTAGTTTATTTCTTAATGCCTTTTTTTATCTAAGTTATTCATTTTTCATCGTTAATATTAGTATACTAATATTATTTATACTTTATTAATTTATAAGATAAATGTATATAAAAAACCATATTTAAATGAAACTTTAAAATACAGATAATAGATTTAAGTAATATTTTAAAAACCATATTAGTCGTTGAAGTGGTGAAGACATTAATTTGGGGTTCATTTGTTTAACTTTTATCAATGGAATCGAACTGGTGGTAATAAAATGTATACTTTTGTAAATAATAATTTAACATGAAATTGTAAAATTAATTTAACTAGAATTTTAAATTAACACAAATTAATCACATCATTTGATCTTTAAAATAAAAAATCGTGTAAATTAGTTAAATAAGAGTTGATTTTTCATTTCAATAGTTCTTAATTAATCTTTTACTCTTCCAATTTTTTGAATTACCTGAGTTAAACACTAGACCGGCACTTAAACTAACCAGTCAAATAAATTAGTTTAGTTTAATTTTAACAGTCATGAATTTGAATATAGACACAAATAAATCATAAAAATAGAAATATTAAAATGGCTATTCCCATGAGTATGAGTGAAAAACAAATCAAACATAAATATAAAAATTAGTGTGTAATATCTTTCTGGAACTCTTCCATTGTCGTATCTACTAACATGAATTCACTGTGACTTTTCTTCAATCAACTATTTTGTCATAAATTAAGAAGTCGTTTATGGTGGGAATACTCTTCCAAGTGAAAGATATTTGAGTGAGCAGAGACATAAGTGAAGGAGTTTACTAATGGAGAGGAAATCACATGCTGATTTCTGCATCTTCCTCCTTATTCTCTTAGCTGCTCGTAAGTTCTAATTACTAATAAAGAAATTTTATTTATTTTTTACCAATTTTTTCTTTTATAAAAACTTTTAAATAATTTACTCAAACAAAACCTTAATATTTTAATAGAAGTACTTATGAAAAAGTTTATCATTTTTATACTAATTACATATATAAAGACTTCTTTGGCAGTTTAGTAGCTTATAACCTAAATTTATTACTAGTAGAAAATCAATTCAACTATGTAAAAGATATTCAAAATGAAATTTTTTAATTGTATTTTATGTTAATCTTTTTATACATTATATGTAAAATTACTTTTTTTAATGTTTTAGTTATTTTTTATCAATAAATTCTTTAGTTATTGTTTTATAAAATAACTTTTTAGGTATTTGAAACTTTTTAATTATAAGAAAATTTGAAGTGACATATATAAAAAAAGGACATTTTTTAAGTTCCATTATCATTGGTCGAACATTTTACAATTATATTAAGAAAACAAACTAAATTATTTATTTAGTTTAGGAAATGTAATAATAAAAAATAAATTATAAGTAAAAAAATTATTGAAAATCAAGTTAAGAATTAAAAAAATAAGTAAATAATAATTTAGAGTTAAAAATGAAAATTTTGAATAATAATAATACAAAATATGTAAGATAGAGTCAATATCTTGCATCGTAATCTTAACTTAAATTAATATATCCTAAAAAACCAAATAAAATAAAACTTTGAAATAAAAATGAAACATTGATTGATTATTGTATTAGAAAAATTATTATTTAATAGACTATTTAGTTATTCGTAGTTCAAATACTAATATAATTTATTAATTTATTTAATTTTTTTATTAATAATTTAATGATTACATCATCACTCAATTAGTATATGTTACATTTCAAAAATTTTATTAATTTATTTATTACATTGAGAATTAACATTACTAATATATATAAATATTAATAATAAAATAATTCATTATAAATATATATAATATTTGTATTATTTATTAATCACTATTTTTTAAATGAATAATTAATTAGTTATTATTATAAATTATTTTTAAATAAAATTTTCATACAAATAAGTAAAAGAAAACATTATTAATATAATTATAAATTATTTCAATGATAATTTTAAATAATTTAATAATAAATATTTTAACAAAAAGTATTATTAATAATAATTTTTAATAAGAGTATTTTATAAAAGCAAATTTATGTTATGTGACTTCTTTTGTTTTGAACTTTTTTTAAAAATTTAATCTTCAATTTTTATTTTTATTTTTATGATTATTTTTTATTTAAAAATAATCAAACAATATTTTTTAATTTTTATTTTAAAGATTACTTTAATTTATTATACCATGTAATATACAAAAATAAAAAGTTTAGTAATAAAAAAAAATGTGAAAGATTTAAATTTGCAGATCAAAAAATACATCATACAAGTACTCATTATAACACTACATTTATCTCTTTTATCTCATCATCTTAAAATACAAAGTTTAGTGTAACATATAAAAAAAGAAAAAAAAATGCAAGAATAGAAAAAAATCAAAACTTAATTTTTTTTTTGTTATATATTAGTGTTTATTCATGAATAAAAATATAAATTCAAATTCAATTTAACAAAGTAAAAAAAAAAAAGATAAAACTGGAAAATAAGGGGTACATTGGATTGAGATTTTAAAGGACTTTTTTAGTTGAAAAAAGTTATGCAAATTTTAAAAGACTTTGCAAGATTCTGCAAGACTTTAAAATCATGATTTTATTGGATTCTGCAAGATTTTTAAATTAGAATTTTAATAGATTCTACAAGACTTTTAAGTCAGAATTTTAATGAATTCTGCAGAACTTTGTGAACTTTGCAGAATTTGGTGAATTTTTGACATAAAAAGTTCAAGATTTTTTCATATGTTCAAATTTAAAAAGAGTCAAAGACAAAAATAATAAGAAACAACAATATCTCCGTAATATCATATCTTCCTAAATAACATTCACCCACATATCCATAACTATATTAGTCCTCCAATCATTAGATATTTAAATATCTATTTATTCAATTAAAAAAAATGTCATATACTATAGACAAATATCTCAAACTTAATAGTTAAATATGTTAGTTGACTATTTAAAGATCTATAGTTAATTGTAAAGATCATGATATTAATTTCAGCTTTCACTTTTCACCTTTCCCTTTTCTTGACACGTATTATAAAAAAACTACTACTTAAAAGTTAAAATTTTAAGCGTTTTCTGTGTTATGCATATGAGAAATAAATTCAACTAAATAGAGTAATATAGAGAAAGTCAATGACAGTGTCATTTACGTATTCACCAAATAGGAGAATAGAATGAGAACAATAGTACAACATTATATATGAGCAGTAGTGCAATATTATTAGCAGAGAAAAATAATAAAAAAGACAGTAGCATAGAAAAAAAAATAAAAAATTTATTTAAAAATTCTTAAAATACTTGAAAAGTCACTTCAAACAAACCTCCAAAATCTAATGGATTAGAATGAGATTGTTTTATGAATTTAGTATTTATAAATACCACTAAAATGTCCTTCAAAATTTTTCTAATACAATAATCTTTTAAAATTCTTATATTTTTTTAATATCAATGAATTATTTTTAAATTATAAAAAGTCTGAAATGAATATCAATAGATTTTAATGAACTCTTTAAAAAAATTTGAAAGTCTAGATTGAATACTACTGAATTATTTTTAAGTGATATGAAATTTTGATTAAATACCAACAAACTTTTTTTAAGTAATAATATTATTTATACTTTATTAATTTATAAAATAAATATATATAAATGACCATATTTAAATTAAAGTGTAAAATACATATAATAGATTTAAGTAATATTTTAAAAAATGATGTGGTGAAGACATTAATTTGGGGTTCATTTGTTTAACTTTTATTATTGGAATCGAACTGGTGGTAATAAAATGTATCTTATTTTAAATTAACACAAATTAATCACATCATTTGATCTTTAAAATAAAAAAGCGGTGTAAATTAGTTAAATAAGAACTGATTCTTCATTTCAATAGTTCTTAATTTTTTGAATTACCTGAGTTGAACACTAGACCAGCACTTAAACTAACCAGTCAAATAAATTAGTTTAGTTTAATTGTAATAGTCATGAATTTGAATATGTCTCCACAAATAAATCATAAAAATAGAAATATGAAAATGGCTATTCCCATGAGTATGAGTGAAAAACAAATCAAACATAAATATAAAAATTAGAGTGTAACTTCTTTCTGGAACTCTTCCATTCTCGTATCTACTAACAGGAATTCACTGTGACTTTTCTTCAATCAACTATTTTGTCGCAAATTAAGAAGTCGTTTATGGTGGGAATACTCTTCCAAGTGAAGGGCTCTATAAATGGCAACACCTGTTAGATCAACAAACACACACAAACACAAGTTAAAGATATTTGAGTGAGCAGAGACAAAAGTGAAAATGGAGAGGAAATCACTTGCTGGGTTCTGCATCTTCCTTCTTGTTCTCTTAGCTGCTCGTAAGTTCTAATTAAATCTTTATTTAGCAATAAGTGCATGTTAATCCTTAAAATGTATTTTTAAGAAACTAAACAAAGTAAAATAAAACTTTAACAATTACAAATTAATATGACTAAATTTAATGTTTAGCAACAAGTGCATGTTCAGTTGAAAGTATTATATTAAATATTGGATAGTTAATTTTATTATGGACATTGATTTTACTTAACTTAAATAAGACTGTTTTTAGTAAAAGATACATGTGATTTAGATTAAAAAAAATACGAAATAACATGACTAAATTTAATTTTTTAAAATTATTAATTTTGTTTTTTGAAAAATTTTAAAATAATATATTGCTGAATAGATTAAAAGTAAATCTAAACCACATAAAATATATTGCTGAATTAATCTTGAGTTTGTTCAATTATTTGGAAATTAATTGCAGAGGAAATGGTGGTGCTGACTGAAGCATGTGAGAAACCAAGTGCTTTATTCACAGGTGGATGCATAGGCTCATCTGGGAACCAACAATGTGACTATCTTTGCAGAAGGGGAGAAAATTTACTCAGTGGCTCCTGCAAAAATCAAAAGTGTGTTTGTGCCTGTTGAACCATGTATTATGACCCATCACATATATAATATAAATAAAACCTATCTAGCTATAATTTTCTTATAGCTAGTTCAGTTCATGTTAATTATAATAAACTCATTCTCCTTTTTTAAGCGAGAAGTTAATTATGAATCATGATTTTATAATTGTTCTGCACTGTTATTTTTATGTCTATTGTGCAATGTAGGGTGCGAGTATTAAGAATAACTATAATTAAATCAATATTTTATAGTTTAATATAAATTTTTTTTCTTATCCAGTTTAATCTAATTTGACTCGATTCGTATATCTGAATATAATGGGTAAGGCTACTACTTAAGATTTTTACATACATAAAAACATAAATTTGAGACCCTACTTAAGCGATGCTTGCTACTCAGACCAATTTTTGTGGGTTTTAATAGAAATTTTTTAATAATTCTAAATGACTTTTATTTTAATTTTTAATTTAAGTTAAACAAAAGATGTTGAATTAAGAAAAGAGTTAAAGTAAATACAAATGGTATACTGTATGGAAATTAATATAATTATGATAGAAAAATGTTTGATTTAATCTAATTTGAAATTAATATAAGCATGATAGAAAAATGTTTGATTTAATCTAATTTTTATAATGAAAAATAAAAATTCTAAATTATATTTTGATTTTTTCAATTTTTTAAATCAGTTTAAAGATAAAAACTATTAATTGATGGATTGATTATAATAAAAAATATTTAAAAAAGACTTTTTTATAATTTATTTATATGAAGTTAATCAATCTAAATATATTAATTTTTAAAAAAATAAAAAAAATCCTTTTAAAAAAGAAATCAAACATGCTTTTAAAAAGAAGGTTTGACTGACTTATCTAATTGCAGCCATTGCTAATCTCAAACTAAACAGAATGAGATCTATTCTCTTCTTCATCAGATCTATCCAAACTGTGCACTTATTTGCTCTTGTATTAATGAAATATGTACCGACTGTTCTTTGTTCACTATTCCTATATAAAATTAAATTGATTTAGTTAAAAACAAAGTAATTGTATAGATAATAAAACAAAATTATGAACATATAGAAAACGTTTGTCTTACTAACGATGCATGAACATATCAAATCCGAATCTAACTTTTGATGATCTTAAGAAATTCTAAGATTGACACATGTGTGTGAACTAACCCATCTAATAATTTTTTACTTGTTTGAATTCTTCAACAATGAAGCCCTCACTCTCCATGGACAACCAGAGGTACGGTTCAAGCATTTCACATACAAACATGTTGGTTTAGACTTAGCCACAAAATAACTTTGATAGATCTTCATTGTGTAATGTTTTAATGTATTTTTCACATCTTCTTTACCATCAAATAACAAGCCAACGAATAAGAGATCTCCTTCAACCCATGAATTTACATCTTGAAAGTTTTCTTCAATCATCTCTTCATCTGGATATTTCCAATTTATATACTTATATTGTGGAGTAATATTCCAAAAAGGAATTATAGTATTTCCTGCATCATAATTTGCAAAAATTTGTAAAATTAATATTAACATAATTAATTAAAACAAAAATTTTAAACAATAGTCCATATTACCTCCACCTACTATGTTTTCTTGTATATTTAAGTTGGAATCAAACTTACCTTCAATATGAGTAGAAGAAGAATTGTCTAGTGAAATTTCTCCTTCATCACTTTCATCACTGTAACTATCATAATTTAGGTTTTCATTATCTTAATCAACTTCAATCCTAGTTCCTTTATTGCAATAAATTTATAAATTTTTATTCCAACAAGTATATATATTAATAAATTATTTAATAAAGCAATTCATATTACCTTCATAGTAATCATGACTCAAAAGAGTCTCATTATTTTGCTGTGAAAGTGATAAATTTAAATTCATCATCTGCGATGATACTTATGAACTTTCACCAACAGCAATATCTACATACAACTCTAATATTTGTACTAGACTGGTGATGAAATGCACTTATCATACAATAAATATTTTCATCATCACAAATATTCAAACTGTATACTGTCTATTATTTTCATCAATCAAAAAATGTGAAATTAATCTAGAAATAACTTTATTATGATCAAGATTAAGTTTCAACTAAAATTTTCTTTTCAAGGCTTCAAAACTTATTCCTCGCTTTATCTGAATCATTTTCTTTCTTCCTTCAAAACTCACACCTTCATTTCCTTCATAGATTCTACTATCCCAATATATAATTATAACATGTCCACTCATCCTATATTTTTACAAATAAATTTTATTTAATATCTAATTTTTCTAAATTAATATCAAATAAATAATAATACTTCATTATTAATCAATTTATTTAATTAAAATAAAATAAATAATAACTACATTCATAAATTTACATAAAATGAAACAAAAATTAAAAACTGACCTGCTTTTTTTCAAACTTGTTAGTCTTCAAGAAATATCAAAGGTTGAAAATAAGTGGTGGAAAGGGTACGCATAATAGAAGTCTCAACAGAATATTGTGCAAGTTTCGCCACTTTAATGATAAAACTGTTAGTTTTGCCCTGCACATGGCAGAAGTTCCTGTTAATTTCACTATCAAAATTGTAAAAATATTCCAATGCAAACACGTGTAAGGATCCTCTATTTTTGCTCTTCTTATGGCAAAACCAATATAAAAAAAATACTATTCTTTTTGCCAGCTACTTTGGCGAAACACTGCATCCACGTGACAAATTTACCCAGACAAGGAATTAGTTTCAAAAAAACCTATATATTAAGAAATAGTTTTTTAATTTACAATATTTAAATAAAAAATCCAACAAAACTCTTGTGAATGATATTTAATAAAAATAGAAAAAATAATATTAATTAAATTGTACAAAAAAATTTTTTTGATAAAGTTCTTGAAATACCTTCTAATTAAAAAAAATATATCTTTGTTTTAAGTTTTATTCAACATTTAAATGTTAATTATTATTTTATATTATATATATATATATATTATATTATGAAATTAATTTTTTATTAAAAAACAAGTAAATTATAACACAGATGAAAAGATAACTTTTATTATATTAATTTTTTATTTTTTAACTTTTAATATATCTCCAAGTAAAACTTTATCTCTATTTATATAAGTAATGTTTATACAACATTTAAAAACTTGCTTACCTTTTCTTTTAGGCATCTCTTCTCGGAACTTTATCTATTGAATGACTCATCTGCGTCTCAAGCATAAAAAAAAGTTCCTATCAAAGACATACAATTGATAAGAAAGCGAGTAAATCAACAACGTCCCTTTATGGTTGATTTTTTGTGAGCCGGTCAAAGATTTAATTAGAGTTGAAATAGAAGTTTTTCCCTAGGCACTTTTGATACAAGCGAATACTCATGTTCTATAGGAGATATAAGGTGCATTTCCCTCCCAGATCTTTGAATTAGAGTTTGTCTTAATGATTCACTGTTCTTTCTATTATATTTTTTTTTTGTATTTTTGAATCATGTCAACTGTTAAGAATTACCTATCTACGTAAGTATATATGTTTTCAAGGTTGATATTTTTTATTTTGTTTTACTAAATTATGTTATGTATTTTAATTTAATTTTTTGAAGTATAAAGCTGTATTATTTTTAAATGATATCATGTATTGAATTTTATTTTTAACTAATTAATTTGTATCAAATCTATTATTATTTTTTAATACATCACAAATAATTATTTACTTTTATGTTTTCTATACTTTCGTAGGAGAATAACAAATTTCAATGAAGATAAATGGATCACGATTGTGAGATACACTAAATATATATTGCAAAAAAAAGTTAATTAGTACTGATATGATACAAATTGATAAAAAAATATTAGTATTTGTATTTTCTTATTAAAAATTTATTATTTTTAAAATTATGTTGTCATTTATATGTTATTGTATAATAATTAACTAACTTAATTTATTTTTAAATTTTCTAATTGATTAATTTTTTCTTTTTATAGAGCAATTACATATATGCTTCTATAGTACAATGTATTTCTTACAAGTTCAAAGGTATATTACAAGAAGAAAAATTATACTTCATAACAAACTTTTCAATGACAAAAAATAAAGATAGATTTGTATTTGAAACAATACTTTCATGTTACAATTCTTTGTCACTAACTATTATTAAGAAATTAAATGATGATAACATAATTCTTTACCATATCTTTGAATTTGTGAACTTTGAAAATTTAAAAAGTCATCGTGAAAATAATGTCTTAACAGATATTTTGTTGTAAAACTTTACTAAAATAGTTATATAATTTATATTTAATTTATCAATTAGTTTCCTGAATTTATTTATTTTATGAATAAATATGATTGGAGTGGTCATGCACACAAGTTTTATTAAAGAAAAAATAATTGTTCAAGGTAAAGTAAAAAGAGGAAATTAATGTATATATTAAAAATTTGTAATATATTATTCAAATTTCTTAGATCATACAATAATTTATATTTCATATTTTCTATTAGGTTGTAACTTGAGAAAGATAAAACAAAAAATGGTAAACAGAAGGCAACAATAGAGGATTTAGAAGATTGAACCATTTTTATTGCAATATTATATAAATACTTTTAATATTGTATATAATTTAAAAAGTAAAATATCACTAAATATTTCTGTCTTTTATAAAAATAATTTTGTTATCTTATTATATATATTTCTCTTATTTTATTATTATATGTATTATGTATTCACTTTGTTCTTGACATAAAATTTGTCTAAATTTTATATGCAACTCATAAATTTTATATTATATCAATATCTGTAATTTTAATTGATATAAAAATTAATTTTTATATTAAATAAAATCATTATTCTCTTTTAGTTTCTTTTTAAATCTTAATTGAAAATTTTTTAACTACTCTTTTTTTTTCTCTTTTATCATTTTAATTTTTTTAAAAAATAATTTAATAGGAATTGAATTATTATAATTATGTATGACCTATTAATGTAGACAATATTTTATTTATATTTTATATTATAATAATTACGATGACAAATTTAATTTTTTTAATTTAAAAATTAATAATATTTATACTTAATAATTTTGTTGTAATTTCTTTTTTATAAAATGTTATAATGATGATGATAAATTCAAAAACTCTCAAATTAAAACTAATTAATTATAATAATTGAAATAAATTAAATATTATTAAATATCATAACAATAAAAATAAATATGATTTGATATTTAAATTTTTAGGTAAAAGTTTGATTTGTATATTTAATAATTTTATATTATAATGAATGAATATGTAAAAAAAATATAACGTTTTAATTCTGAATTAAGTTCAAATTTTATATTTAATTTATATATATATCATTTATTAAAAAGTTAACAAATATTTTTCTTTATATACTTTTAAAATTTCATGAGTATGAAGTTTAAATCTTCATAACTACTGAAAAGACTTACAATCTAATATAGAGATTAGTATTTAAAATATTATAAAAATATTTTTTATATTAATATATCAAATTATATTTATTTATTAGAATTTTATATTCTCACTATATGATTATTCAAAATTTTTAAGTTGAAATACAAGTTCTAATACTTTTGAAAATTTTGTTTGTATATGATTTTGTAAACAAAATTTTGAATAATCATATAATAAGAATATTTTAAACACATTGTATTAGAATTTTTATTTACAAACGCAGAGAATATGTATTTGTATTTGTAATCATGTATTCATTTACAAATACAAGTTCCCATAATTTCAAAAATAGTGTATTCATTTACAAACGCAGAGAATCATGCTTTCAAATAAAAAAATTCAGTCATTTTGTGGACTTACAATTAATTTCCATGATGTAAATCAAAATATAGGTATCAATATAAAAATATTAATTCAATACAAATATTTTTTATTAATATAATTATTTATTAAATTATATTCTTAAAATTATACATTTTTAAATTTTAAAATATATATTTAAATCAAGTTCACTAAATATTGACTTTTTTTTTTTTTTTTGTAAAATCATGTGATGTATCAAATATTTGACTACAGAGATAGATACAAGGACATCATACAAAAGGTATATCTGAAAGCATCAAATCTTAAATACACGAGATCTGCGTCAAAATGTTTAGAACACATCTATTTTTTAAATGATGGTATAATATTTTAATGTGTTTATATTAAAGTTGTATTTATATATTTTAAAATAATTACAAACATAATAATAATATATTTTTTTTTACTTATCTTTAATTCAATATACATGTTTCCTTTTATCTAACATTTTAAATTTACTTTTTAAATTTTATTTAAATTAATATCTATTTTTTTAATAATTTTTTTAAAATATTATTATATCATTAAATTACTTTATAGTTACATTTATTTTTATTGATTCTTATTTACAATGATAAATAATAAAAACATCATATTAATTATTTTAAAAATTAAAAATAAATGCATAAACAATTGATAAATTTATTATTTTAATTTTATGACTCAACAACATAATTTTATTATACTTAATTAGTTACTAAATAAAATTAATTTATTTATAATGTTAAATAATATTAATTCTATTAAGTTATCAAGTAATATAAAATAATTTAATTATTTTAAAAAAACTTAATTTTATATATTTTTATTTTTCATTTTTATGAACAAGTAAACTTCTAAATTCAGAATATATATTACATTGTTATTAACTTTTATTTACAAATATTTTGTGTAATAATTTTATTTTTATATAAAAAATTTAATATATTTTTACTTTTAGATATTAACATATATTTTGTATATATTAATATTGAAATCATATTTTTAAAAATTCATACATTACTTAAATAAATGCAATTTTATTTTTGTATATATTAGTCTGATGAGTTATTTTTTTAAAAATATGATATCATCCTTTAATAATTATATAGTAAAATTTTATTAGTAATTTTAAATTATAATTATAAATAAACAATTTATCATATATATTTAGTTCAACAAATATAAACAAATGCATAAGTAAAAAATTATAAAGTCTTTTATTTATTGTTATAACTATTTATTTTTGCAATTTTATATTGATGAATGGTTTATGATATCATGAAATAATATAAATTTTATTTTTACATTTTAAAAATAAGATATTTTATGTTATTTAAAATTAATTTATTAATTAATCATAATTTTTTTTTAGTCTATTAAACATTCTAATTTGATATAATTAATTCTAGAAAATACTAAATTATATATATTTTAATTTTATAGTACTATTCTAATATGTATGATATTTTTTGTAAATAAATTTGTTTATATAACAATATAAAAATAATATATTTTAATTTAAATACATTATCATTCATATATATATATATATATATATATATATAATTAACTTCAGCTACTTCTTACTTTATACATTAAAATTCAAAATGCATAACTTATGAATTAAAATTATATTTTATTCGTACTTATTATCTTTGAATTGTATTTAAAGAATGTTTATTAGAATTAATAATTATATCATGTCACAAAAGATAACATAAATATTCATATTATAAATTACCTTTAATTACCGTTTATTAAGTATAATATAATTTTTTTATGTACTTATACTGAAATTTTTATTATCATTATTTTTAATAAAATTATAACAGTAATGAAAAAATTATTTATAAAATAAAATAGTTTTTAATGTTATCATTAATTTTTTTTTTAATTAATTTAAAGAAATTTAGAAAATTTGTAAGTAGGTTGATATTTATTTATTTATCTTTTAAAATTTATTATAATTATTACCATATAAAATTTATTTATTATATTATATTTCAAAATAAATAATAATATGTATGATAATATATATATATATATATATAATAAATTCATTTATTTATTTATTGGTCTTTTTTAAGATGTAACATATTATTAAATCTATTATTATCTTAATTTTATTAATTCTGTTATTATTATATTGATAAATAATTATTTAAAATTATTTCATATTTTAAAATTAATTTTCTTCTTTATTTTAATTAGTGAATAATTAAAAAATTTATTCATGCATGTATTGATATTAATATTATAAATTGTGATGATATTTAGTTATTTATTTATTAATATAATTTAATTATTCACGTACAGAATTAATATTTTATTATACAAATTATAAATTAAAAATATGCTTACTTATTTATTAATAATATTTTAAAATTGTAGGTGATAATTTAAAATATATAGATTTAGGGTACCTAAATTATACATGTGAATATTGTAGTAGTTCTATGTGATATACAAAAAGAACCAATAAATCGTGACGTTAAGAATGTCTACGTTTTATCTTTGTTGTCAATAAAGAAAAATTTAATTATCAATCCTTTAAGAACCACTAAATGTTTTAAAAAATCTTATTAGTTGTGAAGGTGATCATACTTAGTAAAATCTAGACAAAATATTTGAGCATATAATTCTATTTTTGTTTTTACATCGATGAGATTATATATTTTTAGAATTAGTGGTCAAACTTATCACATGATTGGAGCACTCATACTAGAAGGTCAACAACAAAAATTTTCACAACTTTATGTACATGATATAGAAAATGATGTCCAAAATATAATACATTTCTTCAATAATGGAGAAAATCTTAATAATACTACTGTTCAAAATTTGAATGATATATTGGACATGCATAATTCTATTGTCTAGGTATTTAGAATGGTAAGAGATAAATTATCTTCATTTGATGATAAAAATATATGAATCAAGTTACTGTATAAGATCAGAAGAATTTCGACAGTATAACAAATTGAACTCAGTTGTAAAATACAGTATAATCAAATTTTTTGTTCTATTATATTAATATAAATTAAAATTTTCATTAATACTTACAATAAAAAAAATACATTATCTATAAAACTTATAAAATATTTATTTATTAAATAAAATAAGATGACAAAAACTATTATTTTATTAATATTACATACATATAAAAATTCTATAATTTAGTATTAGCATCATCAAAATTATTTTATACTGAAAGATGACACAGCATTAGGCATTAGCTGTCAATATGAGTTATGATAACGCACATAATTTTTTAACTCGACGACGACTACATAGCAAAGAAAAGCAGAACCGACAAGTGACAATAATTAATCTCAACTTTTGATTAAATTATTATTATTATATTTTTTGCATATTTATAATATTAGATCGAAGATAGCAAGCATTGACCATTAAGACTTAAAAAAGATGGTTTGAGTGACATAGCTAATTACAAAAGTGTCCCTGTGATGGGCAGATATAAGAGCAATAATGTTTATGCTGCAGCCATTGCCAATCTCAAACTGAACACAGTGAGATCTCTTCTCTTCTTCATCAGATCTAAGGAATATGGAAAACGTTCCATTTGCTGTTGCGTCTAATCTCATTCACAGGTTCCTTTTTCCACCCTTTCTTCTATTTAAACAATAACTATCCATTTTTTCAATTCTTCCACAACATGCTTAGCTTACAGTTTATGTTTTTTTTCGTTATAGTTTTTGACTGGTTCTTATTTCGTTTTAATCTCTTTCACCATTTTATTATTTCTTTTCGTAAAGGTTATATCTTTTTATTTTCTTTGAATATTTTTTTATAATGCTTTGTATTTAAAGTTTATTTACTAATATTATTTTATAAAATTTTAATTTACATCAGTAAAGTAATTAAAATGTTGTAAATATTTACATTTTTTTTGTTTATAAGTTTATATGCGTGCTATCCAATCTTGTTAATTGTTATCATGCTGAAATCTCAAAAATCAATATCTTAACTTAATCAAGATATTTAAATAAAAATCAAATTTTATAATTTTTAATTTATATTTTTATATGTTTAGTATTAATGGTGAAAACAATATTTATTCCAATTAAGGTTGATTATATAATATAAAATAAATGTATAGAAGACAAAAATTACACCTTTTAAAGATGAATCACACATTATACATTTTTGTTATACTTTCATTAATTTAAAAAAAAAAAGTCCGTTCTATTGAAACTATAAATTTGTTTATCTAACCTTTTCGCATTGTTAAAATTTAATCAAATATTCTTTTAAAAATATTTTTATTATAAATTAATATTTTGAAAATCATTAATTAAAATATATGCTTAATAAATATAATTTATTATATTAAATCCAAATAATCCAGCACATATTATAGATAAACTAGTAGAATATATAACTTTTATGTCTAACAATTTAATAAGTGTGTCATGATAAAAAATTTTAAAATTTACTTTAAAATTAATTAAATTTAAAAAATAATATTTTAACTTGATAAAAAGATAAATATAACAAAATTAATATAAGAGAAGCTAAACAAGTAAATATAAAAAAAATTCCAAAGTACTCTTTTATTCGAGAATGAACACAGACTGGTGCACACAAGAGAATTGATATGATGCGGAGTTACAATAAATTACTTTCTAAGGTAATTTTTATGAGATCAACATTATTAAAAAATAATTATGTGTTATAAATTAATGTTACGTAGGAAAATGTTACAGGAATTATATACTACATCCTATTCTATTAGGGGGATTACATTAATAATAATATTTTAATAAAATATCTTAAACAAGGAGATTTTGGAGTGATAATTAATAATTTTTTTCTCTTTTGTACTATAATTATAAAAAATAAATATATACTTTCAGATGTGTTGTGCATATGGAAATTATGATTGGTAAGGATTTGTAACTGAGCCGGCCATGAAAAAATCATGCTTCAATCAACTGAATTTGTAGATTATTATTACATATTTTCCATTTTCCTCGATTCTTATGCCAATATTTTTAGACATTGCTCAACTTTCTCTCAACAAAGCACCCTTCTATGTAGTCTTTCTTAATCACTTTAACGATGGCTGATTCAGTTCCATTTGCTGTTACTTCAAATCTCAGGTTGGCTTCCGCAGATTTTCTTGAATTTGGAAAGCAATATGATGTGATGGAAGAGTTGGAAGAGCTTAAGAACACTATTGAATCCATCAATGCTAAGCTCCTTGATGCAGACGATAAACAAGATCAAGATGATGGTGTGCGAGTTTGGATCAGAAGGTTCAAAAAAGTACTCCATGCTGCAGATGACTCCTTAGATGACCTTGCTATCCAATTCAGGAGAGACAAATTGGGTGCAGCAGAAGGAAAAGAAGTAGACAAGGTACTTCTCTCCATTTCATCTTCCAATCAAATTCCTTTATACAGTGAAATGTCTGACAAAATTAAAGAAATACTAGAAAGTTTTAATGGTGTGGTAAAGGAAATGAAGGATTTGAATTTAAGCCCAACATCAGCAGTGGTTAAGCAAACTAACAGTGAATGGAGGGAAACATGTTCTTTTGTGCTAGAATCTGATATCATTGGAAGAGATGATAGTAAAAAGGAGATTATTAGTCTGTTGAGACAACCTCATGAAAACCGAAAAGTTTCTGTGATTGCTATTGTTGGCCTCGGTGGCTTGGGGAAGACAACGCTTGCTCAGTTCGTGTATAATGACTTGGAAGTGCAGAATTTTTTTGAAATGCAAATATGGGTGTGTGTCTCTGATAACTTTGATGTGAAAACTATTCTGAAGAAGATATTAGAATCAATTACTGGTAACCAAGTTGAAGACAAGTTATCATTAGGCAACTTGCAAAGAAAACTTCATGAAGAAGTAAGAGGTAAGAAATATTTGTTGGTCCTGGATGACATTTGGAATGAGAGACGTGACAAATGGATTGAATTGAGAAAGTATTTGATGTGTGGCGCTCAAGATAGTAAGATTTTAGTGACAACTCGAAGTGAAAAGGTAGCAGAGGCAATGACTGCCAGCACTTCCTATCCTTTGAAAGGTTTGACTGATGAAGCATCTTGGACTTTGTTGAAGAGCATTGCATTTGAGGATGATTTCAAAGGAGTGAATCAAAATCTAGAATCAGTGGGGAAAGAAATAGCCAAAAAATGTAGAGGGGTTCCACTGGCAGTTAAAACCTTGGGAGGCCTGTTACGAGGACAAAACGAAGAAAGTGAATGGGAGAATGTTTTACGTGGTAACTTCTGGAAATTATGTGAAGAGCAAGATAGTATCATGCCAATTCTAAAACTCAGTTACCGCAACTTGTCGCCAGAAATGAGACAATGTTTTGCTTATTGCTCTTTGTACCCCAAGGATTCAGAAATTCCAAAAGATGAGTTGATTCAGTTATGGATGGCACAGGGTTACCTTCAATGTTCAACTGAAAAACAGCAGATGGAGGATGTCGGTAATCAATTTGTAAAGATGTTTTTGATGAACTCAGTTTTTCAAGATGCGCGTAGTGAAAACGGTGTGATCATTAGCTTCAAAATGCACGACTTAATGCATGATCTTGCAATGCTTGTTGCTGGCAATGATTATTGTTACTTGGATAGTAAAGCAGTAAAAGTTGAAGGTAGACCCATTCACGTATCATTGGAATCCGATGAGACCATTCATTTGTTGAAATCATTAGATCTGAGCAGGCTGCGAACTTTGATTTTGCCGTTTTCCTTTGGAAAGGAGGATTTTTCTGTTGCTAATTTTAAATACTTACGCGTCTTGAGGATATCACCATTTTCCTTCTTCAAATTGTCTGATTCATTTGGAAAATTGAAGCATTTAAGATATCTTGACATAACTGATTGGTACTCTTTGAGTGGGATGCCAGTTGGGTTAGGAAAGTTGTGCTCTTTGCAATTCTTATCGACCTTTGTTGTGGGAGACAACCAAGAAATAAAATGTGGCACACTAAATGAACTGAAAGACTTAAACCTAATAAGAGGCAAATTAAGAATTCAGGCTCTCGATCGTGTCAGAGAGGTGGCTCTGGAATCACAGGACGTAAATTTAAAAGAAAAAAAATTCCTTCGATCCTTGACTCTGGATTGGTGGCGTGAAGACCTCGGTAACACTGACAACTTGCAATTATTGGAAAACCTTGAGCCCCACAGTAATCTTAAGCGATTGGAGGTGTGTGGTTATCCAGGCATGCGTTTCCCAGATTGGCTTTCTCTTCTCACAAATGTTGTTGAAATTAGTCTCTCTTATCTTCGTAATTGTGGCTTTCTCCCACCGTTGGAACGTCTCCCGTCCCTGAAGTCACTTCAGATGGCCTCTCTTTATGAATTGGAATACATATATCTCTACGAAGATGGTTTTGCAGTAACCTTCTTCCCCTCTTTGGAGAGCCTCACGTTAGAAGATTGTCCCAAGTTCAGGGGATGGCGGAGGCGGGGAGATGATATCAATGATTCACATAATCTCTCTTCATCTCTTTCATTTCCTCATCTTTCTCGTCTGCATCTCTCTCTGTCCACAGTTGACTTGCATGCCTACTTTTCCAAATGTTAAGAATATAACATGGGCTGAAAGCAGTACGGAGCCATTAATAGGAACACTGAACACAAGAGCCTCAACATGTTCAGCTGACTCATCTTCCTCCTCTGCTCCTCTTTCCATGCTCAGAGAGTTAGAGTTGACGATTTCTGATCCTATGAATTTACCAAAGGGTTGGATGCAAAATCTGACTTCTCTCGAGTCTCTTCGAATTGGATGGTATAAAACTGAAACACTCGAGGAATTTGAAACTGGGTTTAAGGACGGCACCAACTGCCTTCCTTCTCTGCGACAAATCAAAATAGGTTGTTGTCTGCGGCTGAAGGCTTTGCCTGATTGGATTTGCAACCTCTCATCGCTTCAGCACATCATGATCTACGGTTGCCCAAAATTGGCATCGCTGCCCGAAGGAATGAGGGAGCTTACCAACTTAAAGATATTTGAGGTTGAGAATTGTTCCCTCTTACTTAAAGAATGCCGAACAGAGACAAGTGTTGTTAGTCGCCAAATTGCACACATCTCACAAATTATCCTTGATGATGGCTAGTAACAAAGGTACTGATTTGATTCTAATACGTATTTATTTAGTGTAAACAGTCGTGTATTGTATTTGCTTTGCTAATAAAATACTTTTAACTAGATTTTTAGTTATACATACAAATTATCCTATTCATATTAATTTTCAATTGTTAAACATTGTCACAGTCTTAACCGTAATAATATATTTAATGCTAATATTTTTTTTCTTTGCACCAATATTATTACAAAAATATAATTTTTAAATTAAAATGTAAATATTTATTATATAATTTAATAAGTTTTATAATTAATATTTAATTATTATTAATAAATATTTTATTGCATTAATAAGATTAAATTAAAAAAAGATAATTATAAAATTTGTATTACAAATTCATTTTAAAAAATAAAATTATTTTACAATTAATAAAATTTATAAATATTAATATATAAATATTTATTTTTTAATAACAATATTCTATGATATTAAATAAGATTAAATTAAAAATAAATTTTGAAAATTAAAACTAATTAAAAAATGTTTAATATAAAATTTAGATTAAGACTGAATTAAAAAAAATTAAATGTTTGAATGCATGAAAAGTAATGTGAAAGATAACTAATACTAAAAACCTTCTCATTTAAAAATCAGAACTCAAATTATGAAGGTATTTATGTGCGTAGAGAATCGATTATTAATATAAAACAAATGTACACTAATTTGAGTTCTTTCTACTTCATAAATGTAAAATATAAATTGATGTTTTGTATAGTTTCAATTTCTGTTTTCTTTTTACAAGTTTTTTAGATCTTGTTCTTAATTTTGAATTAAAGGTAAGTGAAAATGGAAAGCAGAAGAAAAAGAAATTCTAGATATTGAAGAGTTTCTAAAAATTGTTGGATTTCTATAATGTTGGGAATCACTTATAATAGAACAACTGTGTTTCTTTTTTCTCCTGTTTTGATTTTATATTTTGGTGACTTGTTTGTTCCAATATAAAGCAAGGTAGAAGGGACCTCAAGGTATGGTATGAGTACTTATATCATAATAGGTGTTTTTAGCTTTTGTTTTGCACCAAACTGTTCTTCAAATCCTTAAATCTAGCCCAATTTACTAATATTATAATAGTTGAGTTGTCGGTATGGGCAAATTTTGCATTGGGGTCATATTCAACATAGTTCTTTTTATTATTCATTTCAAGACTTGTTTGAGTTGGGTAATGTGAAAGGTTCTCATAAAAACTACTCTTTGGAAGGCAAAGTTGAAGAAAGTGAACCGGATGCTCCCACCGATGTGCTATTGGAATTCTATAAGAGAAAATATGCAGGTTATCCTTTTTTCTCGGCCATTGTTTTTCTTTTTTTCCTATACTTTCATCTTGCTTTTTCCCACAGAGTGAACTTTCTTTTATTTCACTTGGTTATCAAATTATTTTTATTATTCATGGTAAGGTTTTTAGGATTACAACATAGAGAATGCATAGTGTTACTCTATTTTGTGTTGTAATTGAACTTTTTTATTAAAAAAATGAGAGTATTATGAATCAAATTTCTAATTATTCGGTGAAAGAGACTTTAAATCTTGTCAATAATCAAATTATGTTACCCTTGTTTTGAAATACCTTATTCTTAATTTATTTCTTCACAGAATTTATTGGATTTGTTTGATCTAGTAGTAAATATCCAACTACACACAATGACATATTGCTATATTATTGTTGTTACTTAATCAGTTAAATTTTATTGGAAGCTCAACTATTTATGGTTTAAGATAATGTGTTTTGTCATTAGCAAAACAAAATTTTAAGTTTCGTTGTGTCAAGAGAAGTTTTGTTACGTTAATAATTGATTATTTTGTCTGCATGTTCAAGTTTGGTTTATCATACTTTTATTATACAATTTCAAATATATTGGCTAAATAATGCAAAGTAACAAAATTTTTGTTTTTTAAATATTTTTTACAGTAAATTGTCAGAAATAGACTAATGATTCACTTCAATTGGCTAGAGATCAACCAATGTTAGTGGATGCAAGTAGAATACTTGAGCTGATGAGGCAATTTTGTTGAATTCTACTATTGTAAGTGCATCTATTGGAGTACTCCATCAACCCTGAGGAAGTCATAAGAACTTAGTTTGTTCCTTAAAATTGATCTGGAGTTGTCTAATGTAAGATGGATTGTGTTTGCCTGTGCTCATATTTTCTAGTTGCTATGTTATGGTTAATCCTTACGTTAAGTATGTTTTTTAGTTACTATCTAACGTGCACTTTAATGTTTAGCGGAACATTAATGCTCCTACTTTCTATCACAATGTGTTTTACATGAAATTTGATTCATGATTGTATTTATTATTGACTAGCTATTGAAGTACAACTTAAAAAAAAACAACATAATTTGAAACTAATTTGCTTCATCTACTCTTTCATTATATCTATCTAATTCAAAATACTTGTTTTGTTCTATTTGAATTCACCTGTAGCTTGTTTATAATCAACATTAAGGATAACTATTTTGACATGCAAATTTTCATTGTCAAAATTTGTAATATTTTAATTGTTTGCAATGCTATTAATTAGCACACTATCTCTTGTTGATACTTAAACAACAAGTGAACTACATAATAAATAATATTTTATTGAATTTTTATTGGAGAAAGAAAAAAAAAGAGAAAAGAGAAGATAATTTAAGAAGTATAGAGGTGTAAATGATGGGTAAGAGAAAGAAATTTTTTAACATATATTATTTTTAATTATACTTAAATATTAGTTAGATTATTTTTCTAAAATATAACAAATATTTTAATAAATTTATATATTATTTTACTTTTCTCTCAACTTTATTTTTATTTTTATTTAATCAAATTTATTTATGAAATATATAATAAGAATTTAACATATACTAATATTTATATTATTTAAAATTTATATTCGCATACCTTTAATTTTAAAAAATCATCTTATTCTGTATCTATATGTGTATGAAATATGAGTACTGTACACGTATTCATGCAATACAGACCAGAAATATATTAAAGAAAAACAAAGGTGTAGAACTGTATCCAACTTGTGAAACAAAAATCATGACCCTTGTTTAAGACTGTTAATGGCCTTGTGTTGTTTACAAACTGTATTCATTGAACTAAGAAAAAAACTAAAAGGTTATACTTATGATATTTATATACATATATATTTAAAAAAATACATCAAATTATTAATTTAATCTTTTTTAACTTTAAATTTGTTCTACTGCAAGCCCAATTGTTTGGTTTAAAGATAGAATTTTATTTTTAATAAAAAATACACATTCTAATAAAAATATGAAATTTATATTAGTTTATGTATTTATTTTAATTATATTTAATTATTCAAAATTAATTCTATTTTATTTCAAATTAAACAGATGCTACGTATAAATACAACTTGTATCAGATTAAATTAATATTAATTTTAGGATAAATTTTAATTAAATTTAAAATTATTTATCATATATATATATATTATAAAAGTACTATTTTTAAAATTAAATCCTACTACTTTTAAATATTTAAAATTAGTAATATAAAATGATATGATAAAATCATAACTTAAAATATTCCCTTTATATTCAAAAAGAAGATTCCAATTGTACATACAGAAAACTAAGCATGGATTGTTCAAATGTACCTTTGCAGATTGAAAGAAACACTTTGGCATAATATTAATTAACAAGAACTAATAAATGTAGCCAAAGGATTGATATAAGTTGCATGATGAATCATAATATATTTAGTTTCTAATTATTCTCCTTATCTGGTGACTGAATTGTTTTTATGTGGATGATGCAGGCCTCACATTTTCATTCTTGTAATAATCATACTTAAGGTCTCTGAAAATGATTAATAGCCGTGGAGCTCACATTGCTATAAATGCTTGTGAAATCAATATTCAAGTCTCTGGTAAAAGCCCCAACACTGATAGATTTGATATTTCAGCTTCAAGAAATATATTGATAAAAGATTTCATCACAGGAACTGGTAAATTCACCAAGTTTTTATCTTATGTGCACATGAAATTAAATTCCATGTAGTGTTTTAAGAAACTGCTATATGTGCAATTTTAATTTACATTGTTTTTCTGAACAGGTGATGATTGTATTGCCGTCAATAGGTGCTCCTCTTACATTAATGTTACTAGGGTTTCTTGTGGATCGACCAGGCCATGGAATAAGGTTTACATAAATAGTGACGATATCAAAGTATAAAAAATAATGTATCTTTGATTCAAATAATATTTTTGTTATTCCAATGTATTTATTCAATTTATGAAAATGAAATAATCAGTTTTGACAGTCTTGGTAGAAATAAAGCTCATGATATAGTGGAAGATGTTTATACAAAAAATTGCAGCTTCACAGGGACTTCAAATGGAGCAAGAATCAAGACATGACCAATTAGACAAGACAAGATTGTATCTCGCTCAAGTGAGAATGTTCTCACTCAAGCGAGAATAGTAGAAAAAGGAATAATTTCACTGTCTAGTTGTCTCGTTTAGATGAGGAAGGCTCGCCCAAGCGAGGGTAGAGCTCGTCCAAGCGAGAATTTGATCGCTTAAGCTAGATCATGCGAGTTTGGATGGGTATTTAAAATAGAGGGGTTCCACTGGCAGTTAAAACCTTGGGAGGCCTGTTACGAGGACAAAACGAAGAAAGTGAATGGGAGAATGTTTTACGTGGTGACTTCTGGAAATTATGTGAAGAGCAAGATAGTATCATGCCAATTCTAAAACTCAGTTACCGCAACTTGTCGCCAGAAATGAGACAATGTTTTGCTTATTGCTCTTTATACCCCAAGGATTCAGAAATTCCAAAAGATGAGTTGATTCAGTTGTGGATGGCACAGGGTTACCTTCAATGTTCAACTGAAAAACAGCAGATGGAGGATGTCGGTAATCAATTTGTAAAGATATTTTTGATGAACTCATTTTTTCAAGATGCGGATGGTGAATACGGTGAGATCATTAGTTTCAAAATGCATGATTTAATGCATGATCTTGCAATGCTAGTAGCTGGCAGTGATTATTGTTACTTGGATAGTAAGGCAGAAAAAGTTGAAGGTAGACCCATGCACGTGTCATTGGATTCCAATGAGACCATTCATTTGTTGAAATCGTTAGATCCGAGCAGGCTGCGAACTTTGATTTTGCCGTATGACTTGAAAGAGGAAGAATATTTGTCGGTTGCAAAGTTCAAATACTTACGCGTCTTGAGGGTGCATCATCTCTCTGATTCCACTGAACATTTGAAGCATTTAAGATACCTTGCTTTAACCCAACAAACAAGGCTTCCCAAATCCATGAGCAATCTTGTTTTCCTACAAACATTAAAATTGTGGAGCTGCGATGAAGAATCATTTTCAGGAGTAGTCACAAAGTTAGTCAATTTGAGGTGCCTTGATATTACTGATTATGACTCCGTAAGTGCGATGCCAGCTGGGTTGGGAAAGTTGTGCTCTTTGAGATTCTTATCGACCTTTGTTGTGGGAGACAGCCAAGAAATAAAATATGGCACGCTAAATGAACTGAAGGACTTAAACCTAATAAGAGGCGAATTAAGAATTGAGCATCTGAATCGTGTGAGAGAAGTGGCTCTGGAATCACAGCACGTAAATTTAAAAGAAAAAAAATTCCTTCGTTCCTTGATTCTAGATTGGTCGCGTGAAGACCTCGGTAACACTGACAACTTGCAATTATTGGAAAACCTTGAGCCCCACAGTAATCTTAAGCGATTGCAGGTGTGTGGTTATCCAGGCATGCGTTTCCCAGATTGGCTTTCTCTTCTCACAAATGTTGTTGAAATTAGTCTCTCTTATCTTCGTAATTGTGGCTTTCTCCCACCGTTGGAACGTCTCCCGTCCCTGAAGTCACTTCTGATGGACTCTCTTTATGAATTGGAATACATATATCTCTACGAAGATGGTTTTGCAGTAACCTTCTTCCCCTCTTTGGAGATCCTCACATTACGGAGTTGTCCCAAGCTCAAGGGATGGCGGAGGCGGGGAGATGATATCAATGATTCACATAATCTCTCTCCATGTCTTTCATTTCCTCATCTTTCTGATCTGCAACTCTATCTCTGTCCACAGTTGACTTGCATGCCTACTTTTCCAAACGTTAAGAAATTAGAATGGTGCGGTAGCAGTGCGGAGCCATTAACAGCAACGCTAAACTCAACATGTTCAGCTGACTCATCTTCCTCCTCTGCTCCTCTTTCCATGCTCAGAGAGTTAGAGTTGACGATTTCTGATCCTATGAATTTACCAAAGGGTTGGATGCAAAATCTGACTTCTCTCGAGTCTCTTCGAATTGGATGGTATAAAACTGAAACACTCGAGGAATTTGAAACTGGGTTTAAGGACGGCACCAACTGCCTTCCTTCTCTGCGACAAATCAAAATAGGTTGTTGTCTGCGGCTGAAGGCTTTGCCTGATTGGATTTGCAACCTCTCATCGCTTCAGCACATCATGATCTACGGTTGCCCAAAATTGGCATCGCTGCCCGAAGGAATGAGGGAGCTTACCAACTTAAAGATATTTGAGGTTGAGAATTGTTCCCTCTTACTTAAAGAATGCCGAACAGAGACAAGTGTTGTTAGTCGCCAAATCGCACACATCCCACAGATAATCCTTCATTAGTGATGATAAAGATACTGATCTGATTCTTATGCGTATTTATTTAGTGTAAACGTTGTATTGTATTTGCTTTGCTATTAAAATACTTTGAGTTAGTGTTCATTCTTTCAAACATAAATACAAATTATCCTAATCATATTAATTTTCAATTGTTAAACATTATCCGACTCTTAATATATGTAATGCCAATAAGTTTTTTTTTTCTTTGCACCGATATTATTACAAAAATAAAATTTTTAAATAAAAATTCAAATATTATATAATTCAATAAATTTTATAAATAAATATTTTATTATATTAATAATATAAAATTAAAGAAAGATAATTATAAATTTTGTATTAGAAATTCATTTAAAAAATTAAAATTGTTTTATAATGAATAAAATTTATAAATATTAATATATAAATATTTATTTTTTAATAATAATATTCTATTATATTAAATAAGATTAAATTAAAAAAATTTGAAAATTAAAAATTAATTAGAAATATTTAATAAAAAATTTAAATTAAGACTGAATAAAAAAATTAAATATTAAATGTGTAAAAAAGTCATGTAACATAATAATAATAAAGATAATTAATACCTAAAAACCTTCTCATTTAAACATTAGGTCTCAAATTATAAAAGTATTTATATACATAAGAAATTGATTATTATTGTAAAATAAATATACACTAATTTATAAATATAAATTGATGTTTTGTATAGTTTTAATCTCTGTTTACTTTTTATAAGATTTTTAAAGTATGTTTTGCATATATTAATTTGTATAATTAGATCTTTATTTTTTTTATAATTAAGTAATTATAAAAAAATACATATAATATTGTTTCTAAATTTTGTCCATAATAATACTTGCACGTTGGACCAATTTTATTAACCTTTATTTGAGTGTTTTGTTTCTATGCCATGAACTTCATTTTGCACTCAACCCAAAGTCAATGTTCTTCTTGTCTTAATTTTAAATATAAAGTATGGGTTGAGTTCAATCATCATATTCATATTTCAAAATATATATATATATATATATATATATATATATATATATATTTCATCAAATGCATCTTCTGATTTTTTTTTTGCCATAAATTTTCAATTAGAAAAAAAAAATTGTGTTTGGGATAGAATTAATTTTAAAACAAATTATATTCAAAGATCTATATTTTGAAAAATAAAATAGATTAAGGCCCAGTTTTGGTAAATTTTTAAATAAGTTTTTACATAAGAAAAAATTAGTATAAAAATAAATAAATTTTTTATAAATAAAAACTAACTTATATTTGTTTATTTTTTATAAGTTCTCTCATTTAATTTCTCTAAAATTTGAGAAAATAAGAGCTAAATTATGAAAGAAAATTTATTTATTATTATACTAATATTTTTCTCTTATAAAAAT
The DNA here is from genome assembly GCA_024086825.1 of Abrus pulchellus subsp. cantoniensis. Taxonomy (NCBI): domain Eukaryota; kingdom Viridiplantae; phylum Streptophyta; class Magnoliopsida; order Fabales; family Fabaceae; genus Abrus; species Abrus pulchellus. The sequence continues at coordinate 24,783,909 of CM044056.1, forward strand.
TTTTCCAAAAATTTACTGAAATCGAATCTAAGTCTACTAATTTTTATATAATTTAAAAAAATAGTTGATATTTTGTTGGTTCACTTTATTTTAACATATAAGATTTTATTTAAAATGTAAATATAAAGGTATTATTAGGTTTTATTATCATCATTTAGGACAATATTATTACGAAGGTTAGAAAAGTTGTCAAAAAAATTTTAAATGAATCTAGAAGTTTTGAACTAAACGACAAATAATAGAGATTAGAGAAAAGAGAATGTAGTTTAAAAGTTTTCATAAATTTAATTGACAAGGTGTCAAAAGGTAAGAAATGAAACAAGAAAAATATTGAGTGACGTTTTAAGATTGTTAAAGGGTTTTATCAAGATCTTGAAACAAAGAATGGTGAAAGGAGGATTTATAAACTTGTTGAAAGTAGAGAAAGAAAATTTAGAGTTTTGGAACAAGTTAGATGTCTTTAGGATGAATAAGGAAAAATTTTGGTTTCATATCAAGACATTAAAGATTGGTAAGAGAAATATTTCTATCAACTTTTTAATGAGAGCTAAGGAGTAAATGAAATTTTAGTAGAATAAGAAGTGCAAACAAATGGTCTAAGTTTGACATATTACCATAGAATTCAAGTTGAAGCAGTAATGAAGTTCTTAACAGAATGAAAAATGGTAAAGCAATTAGCCTCAAGAATATTCTTATTAAAGTTTGGAAAACAAGAATTGGAGTGACTCACTAAATTCTTTAATAAGATTTTGAGATTCAAGAATATGTCATGTGAATGATGGAAAAACATTTGGTTCCTATATAAAAGAATAAGAGTGATATCTATTATACAAACTATAAAAGGATTAAACTCATGAGTCAAACTATGAAGTTAGGAGAAAAAGTGATTGAACATAGAATACGGGAGAGAATTGAGATTGCAAAAAATCAATTTAGTTTTATGCTAGGAAGGTTTACAAAAAAATATATATATCTTTTTCAAAAGATTATAGAAAAATATGGCTACAAAGAAAAAGACTTACACATTATTTTTATTGACTTTGAAAACATATATGATTGGATATAAAAAAAAAAAAGTGTTATGAAAAACTTTAAAAAATAAAAGAGTATGTGTAACGTATATTTGAGTTATATAAGACAGTATGAGAAAGTAGGTGTGAGAACTTTTTAAGGTGTATACAAGGACTTACTAATTAGAATTGGTTTACATCAAGGCTCTGTTTTGTGCCCTTACTTATTCTAGTCTTAGATGTACTTACAAATGACATACAAAAGATTATCTCTCATTACATATTTAGTTTTGGTTTAGGATTCAAAAGAAGAGTTTAATGCAAAACTTGAGTTACAAAGGAAAACTTTAAAATTGTAAAGGTTTTTGCTTGTGTAGAAGTAAGACAAAGTATATACATTATATATTTAGCTAAAAAGAAGATGAGGATCATGCTTTGAAAGCTAAAATTAGATATGATAATACCACAAGTTTTCAGTTTCATTTACTTGCGATCAATTATACAAAATAATAGAGAAATTAATAAATATATTACTCACATAATACTAGTTGAGTAATTAAAGTAAAAAAGACATCAAGAGTTATTTGTGATCGTAAAAACAGAAATAAATCTTAGTGTTTATCAAACATATGTAATAGTTTATATTTTTTTTGAACATTTTTGTGAGATAGTTCATGGATACTTGTTGTTTAAGAACCCTAACCTTATTTTGGGATTTTTTGCTAAAATATGATAAAAATTAAAATATATTATCAAAATAAAATATCTGAGAAACATTTTTTTTTTAAAGTTTTTTTCTTTTATCATGTTCATCTTATTTTTTTAATAATAATAAAAAAAAGTGTTGTTAACATTAACAAAAATTGTAAGATTACCTACATTTTCTCACGAGTTCGAAGTTTTTTCTCCTTTATTTTTCTTTTTTTTTTTCAATTTTATTTCTCACTCAAACATTATTCCATCACATTTTAATACTATTAATTATACATTTACTCTTTTTTTTTCATTTTCACCTTTTTAATTTCCTACTTTTTCATATTTTGTTTGCATATTTCTACATCCAAAACCTCAATTTTCTTTTTCACAAATTCCAAAATCCTACTTTATTTGTTCATAAAAACCTAACTAGAACAAATCATCCTTGCAAATATATTCTGCACCAAACCGTTAATAAAAGGTAGTGTCAGTCTTTTTGTTAAAGACACTTATTTTTTTATTATTAAAAAATAAATATCGACGTTTACATAGAAAAAAAAAAATCCTATTTTAGTAATATGTTTTAATTTTTAACATATTTTAGAAAACAAAACGCTTATTTTATGTTGATCTTCACATTATATTACAATATGTGCATAAATACTATTCAAAATCATCGTTCTATCATCTTTCATGGCCATATTCTATCTTTCAAAATTGTGAGCACACAGCACGTCACCTTCCACAATCTTGTTCCAACAGAAATTACGGAATCTATCTCCATCTTCTCCCTCTTAGTTTTTCAGCAACTATTTGCTGTTCTTCATACATGTTTGACTTTTTTCTAATACTACAATGCATTCGTGTAAATACTAAATACTGATTCCTCACAACAGACATTACTTTGCATGATCAGAGACAATATATTGATTCTTGACCACGTGTCTTATCTTTTCACTGAGGGCTTGAGTTGAGATGACAATTATTGGAGCTGATTTAATGGTATATATAAACATTATTTGTAATAGGTAGAGTCTAGATTTATTAATCAATTTGAGTTTATATGTAAATAACTTACGAGTATTTGTATCGATATGAGTACAGGAATTTTAGTTTTTTTTTTAGTTTTTTTTTATCTAAGTTATTAATTTTTTATCTCAAGCCCCATTACTATTGCTGAGTTCTGCATCTTCCTTGTTATTCTCTTAGCTGCTCGTTCAAGTTCTAATTAAATCTTTTTTTTATTTGTAACTGAGCCGCATGAACAAATCATGATTCAATCAATTGAATTTGCAGATAATTATTACATATTTTCGGTTCTTATGCCAATATTTTTACACATTGCTTAACTTCCTCTCAACAAAGCACCCTTCCATGTATTCTTTCTTAATCATTTTAACATGGCTGAGTCAGTTCCATTTGCTGTTACTTCAAATCTCAGGTTGGCTTCCGCAGATTTTCTTGAATTTGGAAAGCATTATGATGTGACGGAAGAGTTGGAAGATCTTAAGAACACTACTGAATCCATCAATGCTAAGCTCCTTGATGCCGACTATAAACAAGATCAAGATGATGGCGTGCGAGTTTGGATCAGAAGGTTCAAAAAAGTACTCCATGCTGCAGATGACTCCTTAGATGAGCTTGCTATCCAATTCAGGAGAGACAAATTGGGTGCAGCAGAAGGAAAAGAAGTAGACAAGGTACTTCTTTCCATTTCATCTTCAAATCAACTTCCTTTATACACTGAAATGCCTGACAAAATTAAAGAAATACGAGAAAGTTTTAATGGTGTAGTAGAAGACAAGGATGAATTCAAGGAAGACAGCTCTTGCACAATTGGTGTATAATGACTTGGAAGTGCAGACTTTTTTTGATATGCAAATATGGGTGTGTGTCTCTGATAACTTTGACGTTAAAACTATTCTGAAGAAAATATTAGAATCAATTACTGATGGCCAAAGACAAGACCAATCATTAGAGATGTTGCAAAAAGAGCTTCGTGAAAGTTTAAGTGGTAAGAAGTATTTGTTGGTCTTGGATGACATTTGGAATGATAGTCAGGACAAATGGGTTGAATTGAGAAAGTACTTGATGTGTGGCGGTCAAGATAGTAAGATTTTAGTGACAACTCGAAGTGAAAATGTAGCAAAAGCAATAACTGCTAGGGCTTTCTATTCTTTGAAAGGTTTGACTGATAAAGCATCTTGGAGTTTGTTAAAGAGCATTGCATTTGAGGATGATTTCAAAGGAGTGAATCAAAATCTAGAATCAATGGGGAAAGAAATAGCCAAAAAATGTAAAGGGGTTCCACTAGCAGTTAAAACCCTGGGAGGCCTGTTAAGAAGACAAAACGAAGAAAGTGAATGGGAGAATGTTTTACTTGGTGACTTCTGGAAATTATGTGAAGAGCAAAATAATATTATGCCAATTTTAAAACTCAGTTACCGCATCTTGTCACCAGAAATGAGACAATGTTTTGCTTATTGCTCTTTGTACCCCAAGGATTCAAAAATTCCAAAGGATGAGTTGATTCAGTTATGGATGGCACAGGGTTACCTTAAATGTTCGACTGAAAAGCAGCACGTGGAGGATGTCGGTAATCAATTTGTAAAGATATTTTTGATGAACTCAATTTTTCAAGATCCAAAAAGTGGTGAATATGGTGAGATCATTAGTTTCAAAATGCACGACTTAATGCATGATCTTGCAATGCTAGTAGCTGGCAGTGATTATTGTTACTTGGATAGTAAGGCAGGAAAAGTCGAAGGTAGACCCATGCACGTATCATTGGAATCTTATGAGGCCATTCATTTGTTGAAATCATCAGATACGAGCAGGCTGCGAACTTTGATTCTGCGGTATTCCTTGAAAAAGGAGGAAGATTTTTCGGTTATTGCAGAGTTCAAATACTTACGTGTCTTCAGGATGCATCATCACTCTGATTCCACTGAACATTGGAAGCATTTCAGATACCTTGATTTAACGTACCAAACAAGTCTTCCCAAATCTATGAGCAATCTTGTTTTCCTACAAACATTAAAATTGTGGAAGTGCGATGAAGAATCATTTTCAGAAGTAGTCACAAAATTAGTCAATTTGAGGTGCCTTGACATTGCTGATTATCACTCCATGATGAGGGGGATGGCAGTTGGGTTGGGAAAATTATCCTCATTGCAATTATTATCCACCTTTGTTGTGGGAGACAGCCAAGAAATAAAATATGGTACTGATAGTTAGTTTTTAGTAGGGATGAGATGAGTAAGATAGTTGAAATGTGTTAGTAGGAATAGTTGAAAATAGTAGTTGAAGAAGTTTTAGTAAGAGACTCAAGAGATGGAGAATTGATGTCTTGATTACTTCTTCTTCATATCTTTTACAATGAGGTAGCATGTCTATTTATAAGCATCATCTATTATTTGGTTCAATATACTAGAGCTATCTAGAAACAACCTTAAGAGCTTAGGACAAGGCTCCTCTTTCTCTGCTTTTAAATACAGTACCCTTTCATTTAAGAGAATAAGAACCTTTCATTTAAGAGAATAAGAAGAGTAGCTGTACTCTTAGAGCCTACTATGACTTCTTCGTCTTCTCTTTTTCCTTTATCTTATTAGATAAAGGGTTTTAGAGGCTTTTTATTTACACATCATCTATTTAGCGGATTTACCAAATATAGTTCTTGAGATAAGACCCAACGTGGATGACGATTTACAATATTCTAGAACTTTCTCTAGAAGCATCTATATACTAGAAGATACAACTAGTTTTTTTCTAGATTATTCTTAGTATTTTTTCTAGACTATTCTAGAAATTTGTATCAATTTCTAATAGGTACACTAAAAGAACTCAAGGACTTAAACCTAGTAAGAGGCAAATTAGAAATTAAGCATCTCAATCGTGTCAGAGAAGTGGCTCTGGAATCTCATGACGTAAATTTAAAAGAAAAAAAATTTCCTTGGATCCTTGACTCTGGATTGGTCGCGTGATGACCTCCGTAACAGTGACAGCTTGCAATTATTGGAAAACCTTCAACCCCACCGTAATCTTAAGCGTTTGGAGGTGTTTTATTATCCAGGCGTGCTTTTCCCAAATTGGCTTTCTCTCCTCACAAATGTTGTTGACATTCGTCTCTATGAGCTTGGTAAATGCCGCTATCTCCCATCGTTGGAACGTCTCCCTTACCTGAAGTCACTTGATATAAAGTCTCTTGATGAATTGGAATACATATATCTCTACGAAGATGGTTTTGCAGTAACCTTCTTCCCCTCTTTGGAGAGCCTCATGTTAGAAGATTGTCCCAAGCTCAGGGGATGGCGGAGGTGGGGAGATGATATCAATGATTCACATAATCTCTCTTCATCTCTTTCATTTCCTCATCTTTCTCGTCTGCAACTCTATCTCTGTCCAATAATTGATTTAGGATGGTATCATAGCAGTGCGGAGCCACTAATAGGAACACTAAACACGACAGCCTCAACATGTTCAGCTGACTCATCTTCCTCCGCTGCTTCTCTATCCATGTTCAAACGATTGACAATTTCTGATCCTATGAATTTTCCAAAGGGTTGGATGCAAAATCTGACTTCTCTCGAGTCTCTTCAAATTCAATTATGTGACAGTGAAACACTTGAAGAATTTGAAACTGGGTTTAAGGACGACACCAACTGCCTTCCTTCTCTGCGAAAAATCAGCATAAAATGTTGTGAAAGGCTAAAGGCTTTGCCAGATTGGATTTGCAACCTCTCATCGCTTCAGCATATCACAATCGCAAACTGCCCAAAACTGGCATCGCTGCCCGAAGGAATGAGGGAGCTTACCAACTTAAAGATCTTTGAGGTCTGGGGGCCTTCCCTCTTACTCAAAGAATGCCGAAGAAAGACAAGTGCCGTTAGTCGCCAAATCGCACACATCCCACAAATAATCCTTGGTTGATCACTGATAATAAAGGTAGTGATCTGATTCTGATGCGTATTTATTTAGTGTAAACGTCGTGTATTGTATTTGCTTTGCTAATAAAATACTTTTTGAGTTAGTGTCCATTTGTGATAAAATACAAATTATCCTAATCATGTTAATTTTCAATTGTTAAACAATATTGGAGTCTCTGTTTAAATTGATATTAACCATCATATATTTAATGCTAGTAAGTTTTTTGGCATTATTAAAAATATAATATTTTAAGAAAAAAATTAAAATTATTATATAATTAATAAAATTTATAAATATTGATATATAAATATTATTTTTTAATAATAATATTCTATTACATCAAATAAAATTAAATAAAAAATAAATTTTGAAAATTAAAAACTAATTAAAAAATATTTAATATAAAATTTAACTTAAGACTAAATTAAAAAAAATGTTAAATGCATAAAAAGTCATTTGATATAATAAGAAAGATAACTAATGCTTAAAAATCTTCTTATTTAAAGTTTAAGACCGAAATTATAAATGTATTTACATGCGTGAGGAATTGATTATTGATGTAAAACAAATATATTGGGTTCTTTCTACTTCATAAATGTAAAATATAAATTGGTGTTTTGTATAGTTTTAATTTTTTTATACTTTATACAAGTTCAATTTTAGTTTTATCATGAAAAGAGTCATTGACTTTCTAAAAGTTGTTGGAAATTACTTATAATATAACAACTGTATTTCTTTTTAGAAGACTATGTATTGTGTTGAAATTTGTTAGATTTTTTTTAAGAGTATTAGGTAGAGAGTCTTATAATGAGTAGAACATCACAATACAACTCTAAAATCTTAAAACAATGAGTATATGAATCCATTTCTTTATAAACTCCTAATTTACTCATATCCAATTCTATGTGGGATTCAGTTCACACTTGATTCCAACAAGAACCATCTACATTGTGTTTTGTCCTAAACACCCATTTAACATCAATAACATTTTTGTGTTGAGGTCTAGGAATCAATTCCCATGTCCGGTTCTTCTCAATCATTTTAAGCTCCTCCTGCATTACAACAATCCACTTTGGATCCTTTTCGGCTTCAGAAAAATTTGCAGGTTCTAATAAAGCAACATTATATTTTTCATAAATTTTACAAAGTAATCTGGTTCCTCTTACAGGTGGATCATCAATATTTTCATCTTCTTTTTCTTTAAAAGAAAAATTAGGAACATGTTTCCATTCATCTTTCTTCCAGCTCCATTATTCATCTTCAGCAAAATAAACATCTCTGCTTATTAGAATCTTACCAGTTTGTGGTTGGAAGACTCTATAAGCTTTTGAAATTGTGCTATAGCCAATGAAAACTCCAACTTATGTTTTTTTGTCCAACTTATCTCTTTTTGCCTTTGACATATAAATAAAATAAATACATCCAAAGACTTTAAAGTTTTTTTTTTTTATCATGAATATCCATGGCCTATACCACGTGGGCTGTTGTCCATTTAACAACACTTTTTGGGCTGCTTCACACCCTCCACAAGTGCTACCAGTATCACTGTTTCCTTTTTACAGTTTACTTTCATATTAATCATAGGTTCACACTGTCGACTCTCTTGATCTTGACTCATCTACTCGGTCACTTAGATCGACCCATCACTGATACTAGTGAGTTTTTTTTTTTCTTAAATGGAAACTTACACTTTTATTCATACTAGCAACTTTTAAATATAAAAAAACTATAACTTAAAGTTGATTCTAATTTCACTCATTAATGTGAACATAAATCACAAATAAAGTTATTCATAAATATGTAATAACTCATTTATCCTCATAATTTCTATAATCAAAACTCATAAAGTAAGAATTAAAACTAATAATAGCTATTGATTCAGATTCTCAATAAAATTGAATTTTTTTTATTAGAAAAATAGGAGTATTATGAATTACATTTCTAATTGTTTTGGTCAAAAAGACCTTAAAGGATGTGACTTACTGAGGGTTTTAAGGAACATCTACATATGACAAAGCTGTCAACTTAGATTGTTCCTCATTGGGTTATTTCAACATTGTATTGGATCAAATTAACATTGTCTATGCTAAACCAGGAAGGAGTATATACGCTTCTTGCAAAAGATGCTCATGGAACATTTAACAATTATTTAGAAATTAATTGCAGAGGAAATGGTGGTGCTGACTGAAGCATGTGAGAAACCAAGTACTTTATTCACAGTTAGATGCATAGACTCATCTGGGAATCTACAAGGTGACTATCTTTGCAGAAGGGGAGAAAATTTACTCGGTAGCTGCTACATAAATCAGAAGTGTGTTGGGCCAGTTGGATCATATATTATGACCTATCATATATATAATATATATAAATAAAACCTATTTAGCTATAATTTCCTTATAGCTAGTTCAGTTCATGTTCACCAAATAAATTATAATAAACTTATTCTCCTTCTTTCGGGGAGAAGTTAATTATGGATCATGATTTTATAATTGTTTTGCATTGTTACTTTTACATCTATTTACTTTTGCATGGTGGGAGTATGAAGAATAACTATAGTAATAACTCAAGACAACTAGTTCATTTTACACACAACTAAACCGGCATCATGAAAGCCGTAGCTGGTCGCCAGATAGACGCCAACGTCTAGACAACCTGCCGCTGTCACTGGCAACCGTCATCGCTGGAAATCGCCATCTTCGCCGGAAAATTTACCAACCTGGTTTTTCCATTTTTAATATATTTATTTTTTATAAATAGAAATATTTGTAATGTAAATACTTTCAAAAGGGTCAAGGAAGGAGCTTGATCAGATATGGAAAGCGAAAGACCAACGACATAATTGGTCACCAAATTCAATTTTAGAAGCAAAAAGATGCCTTCAACAGCTTAGTTTTGTACAAATATAACTTACTTCGTACTAATCAATAATTATAACAATGAAAGATTTTGTTTTCGGATTTGGGTGGGAACAGATTTTGTATTCTGAGGTATTGTCGCAAAGGTGGTTGACGAGTTTTCGAGGTTTCGGAGTTTTGGTAAAATGGAGGTCACACTGTTTCTGCTCCACCAAGAGAAGCAAGTTGATCACGCTCTATTAACGAGATTTGTTGCACGTGTTTAAGATTCAAAATTACAATTTAATAAATAAATTTATAAAATTTTATTGATAAGAAAATTTTTTTTAGTCAAATTTATATTAAAAATTGAAATTTTATTGATTAGAAAAATTCTTATAGCAATATTTAGATTAAAACTTTAATTAAAATGATTTTGGTAATTTTATAGAAATATAAAAATAACCAGAATTTGTAAAATTAAATTTTTATAGTAATATTTATATTAAAAATAAAAGTTTGCATTTAGAATTATTATAGTACTTTGAGGTGTAAATTTAAAAATAAGTAAAAAATAATAAAAAATTAAATACAATAATAAATAGTTAAATAAAATTCAGAATAGAAAAATAGAAAACAGTTGTATTACATTTAATTAGTGTTGTTATTGTATGATGAAAATTGTTAAATAGAAAGTATTACAAATATTTTAATGTTTATATTTATTAATTGTAATAGTAATTTATTTTGGTGTAATAAGTTAAAAAATATTGTAAAATATAGGGGTAAAATCTATAAAATATTAAAATTAATTTTTGAACAAATAACTAGTTTATTTAGTAAATTTTTAAAAATTGGTTGTGAATAAGTGTATTTGATTTTATTTATATTACAATAATTAAAATGTTATAAATAGATTTTGTAGATAATTGATTTTTTGTGTTTTTGAGTTGATAAAATATTATTTGTAAGTCCTAAACAAGAATGGTTGAAAATTAAAGTAACAATGAAACTAACACGCGTAGGCAGTAGCAGGATTACAATATGAAATGCAGAAATTAAAAATACAGAATATAAATATGTAAAATTAAAACATAGAAACTAAAACGGCAGTATAACCAACACAGATCTAGTAGAGGGAGAAGAGAAGAAAGTCGAACGACGGTAGTTCGAACAGAACCGGCTAAGAGGGAGAAGAGAGAAAAATAATTTGAAACAGCAAACTTTTATTGAAACTTGGAAAAAAGCTTACAAAGATATTATCTCAAAGCACTTCTCACTAGTTCATCTCTCTAAGATTGCTCAATGAAAGTTTTGGTTAAGGGGTTCTGCAGGTTTATTGACATAAAAAGTAAAATACGACTAATGACTCTTACTTTTTCTAATAAGATTTTTGTCTAAAAGAGCTTTGATTTCTTTCTGACAAATACTGAAGGAGTTCTTCATTCATTTGAATGGGTCTAGCCTTAGTAGGGATTTGACTATCCTTAAAGTCAGAATCATAAGGAAGACTAACAATATGTTTCTTCCTATTTCAGAAACCATTGGGAAGATCAGAACAGATAGAACATTGGATAGATCCTAAAAGGGATTGAATCTTTTTCTGAAGTGAAGGATTCTTTAATTGTTTCTCAATGTTAGCAAAAGAAACTTCTTCTTTTAAAAAATTAATTTGATTAATTTTATTTTGGATAGAATTGATATTTTTAGTAAAAGGTTTACTAGAAAATTTGAAAGTTATTTGCTTACCTAAATGATAGGTGGAAATACCTTCTTTCGAAATCTGAAGTGGGAAAAGGGCTTTAATAAAAGGTGTTCCCAAAATTACTTCATTTTTCAAATTTTTTACAATGAGAAAGCTTGTTTCAATCTTAAACCCTTGATTTTCTATGATAGCTTTGGATAATTTATAATTAATCTTAAGCTTTGAACCACTAGCAGTGCTAAGTTTTTCAGAGGTTTTCTCAATATATTTTATAGGAACTAATCCTTCTAAAATACAATTTGAATCAGCACCAGTATCAAAGAGTGCCAAAATATCAAGAACAAAATCATCAATAATGATCCTGATGTTAATGTAAAATTTTTGAATTTTGACCTTGTTGATCAAATACATAAAAGTTTCTTCAATTTTTTCAGAATCATTATTCTCAAGAAGTTTTTCTTTCTCAACTTCAGATTCACTATCATCATCAAGTTGGGAAAGAATAGCCTGATTAATTTGCTGTTGCTCTTTAATATATCTAATCTTCTCTTTGAAATTGTTAATTTCAATCTGGAGATCTTAGATAGTGATTGGTTTAATATTATAATTATTTTCTAATCTTTTAAAAATATTTGTTCTATCAAACTTATTAGTAGTAAAAAGTTCTCTAGGTTTGGGTTTTGTTTTTAAAACATCTTTAAATTTGTTAAAAAATTATTTTCTTTCATGAAGATCAGATATAAAACTTACTGCTTCTATAAGGAGATCTTGTTCTTTTGTTAAAACATTTATTTCTGGAGTATCATCACTATCAGAAGAAGAGATTTGATCATCATGTTGAATTTGGTTAACATCCTCATTGGTTTCCTTGGCAGAATCTTCTTTAGAAGATTCAATAAGGAGGTTATTGATTTAATCCTCAATAGAAGGATCAAGGTTGAGGCTACTAATTTTCTTCTTAAGCCTATAGTATTTACTGATATGGCCAAGTTGACCGCTATTGTAACAAGTTACACCTGTTATGGGTTTTTTTGGGATATTGTTGGGGATAACATTTTTCTCTTGTTTCTTGGAAGGAGGTTTCCTATTGTACTTCCTTTTGTAAGGCTTCTTATAAGTTTCAACAATTTCCTTTTTAGGAATTTATTTTTTCTTTTTGGTAGAGCAAGAAGGAAGACCAAATTTATCGCAGAAAGATCCTAAATCTTTCTTGTTCAGGGCTCTCTCTTTAGCTAGTTGCTTCTAAAGTTATCTTTTTGACAAACTTTGATAGCATTATGAATAATAATGGCAGTGAGTTGACCACACCGTTAAATTGCTTGAAGGGATATAACTGTTGATTATTTATAACTATGTTCTTCTGGATCTGGACTTTAAATTGCTTTAAAATTCTGCTTTTTGTATAGTTCATTATTTTATGGAATGCTTTTACTGGAAGTACAACAGTTCTTAGTTCTTTTGAATAAGGCTGTAGCAGTAAGTCCCGTGGGTGAAAGGCAGTAAGGCTAATTTGATGATGCTGTATTCAAAAGAAACAAAGAACATAAGAAGCTGGTGGCTATAGTAGAAGGATTTCTGATTTTGTAATTAAAAGTAAAAAAAAAAAGTCCACAAATAACCATATCTAGTTGAAAGAGTTATAAATAATTAACAGATATGTTGTTATGGAACCAAATGAGGGTGATGTGCCAGATTCAGTTTGTATGATGTCTTGTCTCCTTCGCTCCTTCTCCCATATTTCTTTCCGTTCTGGTTCCAGCTCTTCATCTTCCTCTCCTATTAAAAACAATTACTTCAATGATCAGGAGAAATAGTCTCCTGAAATTACACCAAAACGTAACCTCTTTGACGAAGAAGTTCACTTTAAAGAGATCAACCAAAGTATGGATGATTGGACCATCCCAGAAATCCCTCAGAATACATTATATGTTCCTAAAAAACACTTCAAGAAAAACAGTTTTGATTATATTATTAAGACTGTTGAAAACAATATTCCTTTAGGAAAATATTTAGGAGAAGAATACCATCTCCTGTCCAAATCCTCAATCAATGAGCACAAACGCAAATATAAGTACCTCCACATAGGATGTGTTCAGGTAGCTATCAAACCTCTCATAGTCATAGGAATAGATGCTGCTATCTTAATGTGTCTTAGAGATGCTCGCCATAATAATTTTAATGATTCCCTTATAGGGACAGTAGAGACTAGTCTTGGCCAAGGTCCAATTTATTTTAATTGTTTTCCAAACAAAATAGTGAGTCTTCTTGATGATTATATCATTGACTCTCTGTTTCTCAATATTTGCTTTCATGGTTTAAACATGAAAGAGGGATCTATTCCTGCTGCCTTAATCTATAGGATTCAGTACAATTCATGAATTCTTGTGCTTCTAGAGTCCTTCTCAAACCTCAAAGAGGTGAGACTACTTTGTTTATCACTAATATGATGAAGGCTAATGTCTCTCTTCCTAGGGTCATCAAATGGGATGAAGTTTCTCTCCCAGAAAAATGGGTTTTGGATAAGGCTACGTCTTGTGTCCCAAGGCTTGCTCGTGAAATTCAAAATATTTCTCAAGATAATTCTGAGAAAGTCGAAATAATCTTTGATAGGAGAAACTCTTTCTCCTTAAGAGTTGACCATAGTCATAACTGTCATAATTAATATCTCCATTAGGAGAGTGACTTCGGAGTTTGCTTCTAATAAGATCTCCGAAAGACTTAGAAAGACCATCAAGGTATTTCTCCTTCCAATATACTTTGTTACAATCTTCTCTGGTTAAAACCCTAGACATAAAAGTATCTTTATACTATTTGAAGTCTTCTAAGGTTTTACATCTAAGATTGGATAAAAGCTCACCAGATCTTTCTCTCCATAAAGAAGGATCTCCAAGAAAATGTTGGGATATAGTGTATAATAAAGTATACACTACATTAGGGAGTTGTTCATTATAACTGACAATGACTTTACCTTTGTCATCATTTTTTACTGCAGAGAGAATATTTTTTCTATTAGTTTCAGTGAGATAATTATCCCACCATCCTTTGAGTTGACCAGTAAAACCTGCAACTAGAGTGTAAACAATGGCATCTTCGGGCATATTTTAGTTAGTAAAATAACCCATAACAATGACAGACATATTGTGAAGTTTGGAAATGATATTATTTTCAGATAGACCATCAATATTCTAAATATAGATATCATTAGAATTAAAACTTTGGATATAATCTTGCTTATCTTTTAAAACAATATCAGGAGCAGTGGCTCTATTATAATAGAGCTTGGAAGAATTTTTCCAATTGTTGACTGGATTAATGGCTAAAACAGAATCTGTCTCAGAATTTTGTCCTGAATCAGATTTAGAAATGGCATTGACAGTTTTGGTAAGGGATCTAGTCCTAGGTTTGGCGCTAGATTCTTCAGAAGTTTGGGGAGTATTAGGGACAGTGGTGATTAGGCTAGATATTTTGGTTTGGTAAAGTACTCGGGTTTCCTTGTTGGAGGGCCAATAGTGTACTGATGGGTAAAGCATAATCTGCTTTAGTTTGTTTGGTTATTTTGGTTTGAGAAGAATCAGTCTTTTTAAAAGATTCTTCAGGAATTCTAGATTGTTGAGTGGATGACTCAATAATTTGAATGGCTTTTTGAGTTGATGACTCAATTGGGATTGATGACCTTGAAGAGATTGAATTTGAATCTGCTGAAGTAGAATTTGCTTTTGATTTTAGAGCCAGAGCTAGCCTGACTCTTCCTCGGCTGGTGGCTCTTCCTTTAGAGGAGGTCGATGCCTTTCTAGGCATTCTATTTATCTTGTAGATATTTATGAGTGAGATAATCAGGAAGAGAATTGAAGGTGTCTTAGGTGCCTTCAATTTCAAAATCAAAAACACTTAAAATTGCTTGCCATCTAGCAAAAATTTATTTTGAGGCAAGGTTTTTGACATCCTTTTGTAAAATCTCTTTAGCAGACTTATAATTTACTCTGATAAGAAATTTTTGGCTTAATAAATCTGATTGAAATGTTTTAAAGTATATGCAATAATATGCTCATGTGATTTGATTCTTTGTTTGAGAATGCTACCATAACCTATGTCAGAGGCATCAGTTTCAACAATTTTGAAAGCTTGAGGGATAAGGAGATAAAGACATCTTATCTCTCTAACTCTATTTTTAATATCTCTGACGACATTGGTATGAATATCAGTCCAGGAAGGAGGATTCTTTTTAAGCCTATCATGTAAAGGCTTAATGATATTGTTGAGGTGTGGAATAAAATCACCTACATAATTAAGACATCTCAAGAACCTTTGAAGCTGAATTTTATCAAGGATTCTGTCAGGAAATTTGTCAGCAAATTTAATGAATCTGCTGATAGGAATGATAGTTCCTTGATGAATATTGTGACCAAGGAACCTTATATTGGTTTGGAATAAACTAATTTTAAACTTGGAAACAGCAAGTCCATTTTGTTTGACAACATTGATAAAAATATTTATATGTTTAAAATGCTGATCAATAGAATGAAAAAAAATTAAGACATCATCAATGTAGACAATGACAAATTTGGAATAAGGATTAAATATATCATTCATAATCTTCTGGAATTCAGAAGCATTTTTTAAGTCAAAAGGCATAATATTCCATTTGTAATGACCAAAGGGAACAGTGAAGGCGGTCTTATACTTATCACTCTCACAGATTTAGATTTGCCAAAATTCAGTTTTCATGTCAAATTTTGAAAAGATCTTAGCGGAATTTAACCTATTGAGAAGATCTTTTTTGTTGGGAATAGGATACCTAATCCATTGAAGTAATTATTTTTAGTAGGAGAGGAAGATGAAGAGCTAGAACCAGAACGAAAAGAGATACGGGAGAAGGAGCGAAGGAGACGAAACATCATACAAACTGAATCTGGCACATCACCCTCATTTGGTTCCATAACATATCTGTTAATTATTTATAACTCTTTTCAACTAGATCTGGTTATTTGTGGACTTTTTTTTTTTTACTTTTAATTACAAAATTAGAAATTCTTCTACTATAGCCACCAGCTTCTTATGTTCTTTGCTTCTTTTGAATACAGCATCGTCAAATTAGCCTTACTGCCCTTCACCCACGGGACTTACTGCTACAGCCCTATTCAAAAGAATTAAGAACTATTGTACTTCCAGTAAAAGCATTCCATAAAATAATGAACTATACAAAAGCATAATTTAAAAGCAATTTAAAGTCCAGATGTAGAAGAACATAGTTATAAATAATCAACAGTTATATGTGATTTTCTCACATATGGAAACATCTCGGAATGGAGTACTAAAGGAAAATTTGCATATGCATGTTATGAGATAATATGTTTTTTTGATTATTTTAAAATATATAATTATTGAAAACTTTGTTTATTATATTAGATATTAATAATTACACTATTTAAATGCATCTATATATTTTTAAAAAAAATAAATTTTTAAACTTGCTTTTTAATATATATTTTAAATTTTAAAAAATTAAGAATAAAAATTAGATATTATGTTTGTTTTTTTTATTGTATCTATATATTAAACTTTTGTATTATAATTTTTAAACTTATTTTTTGTATACATTTTAAATTTTTAAAAACTATAAAAATAGTAATTATATATTAATTTTGTATATTTCTTGTGTGCATGTGTGCCTAAGATTATATTAATATGTGAATAATTATGTTTTAGGTAGAGTTTGGTAAATTTATTTTTAAAAAAAGAAAGCGAGGAGAAACTCAATTGCATGAGAATTAAAAGAAAAAAAGTATTTTTTTTAATTGTCTTATTGGAGATATCTAAAGTTACGACGCAATCTAGATGTCATACATATTGAAAAGAATGTACGTGATAACATACTAGGAACATTAATGAATCTTGAAGGAAAGACTAAAGATAATATAAAATCTCGTTTTGATCTAGCATGCAGTAACAAACAATTTTTTTTAATAGATTACACTATTAAAAAAGAATGGGAAGAAAGTATATCCGAATCATTATTTGACTTAGCTTGTGAATCTGATAAACATATTTTACGATATACAAGTTATCTTATAAATGGGTGGAGGTTTACCACAAAGGATTGTGATATGCAATTAAAATTTCAAAATATTGGATTTTTTGTTATAAGTGATGAGACTGCAGGTAATTTAAATTATTTTGGAGTCTTAGCATATATTATTAAATTGAATTATTTTGATGAAAACAATGTTTTATTTAAATATGATTGGTGGGATGTAACTTTTAAAGGACAGGGATACAAAGAAGATAAATATGGATTTTTTCTTATCAATAATGACAAATTGAAGACCAAAGAGCCATATGTTTTAGCCAATCAAGCTCACCAAGTGTATTATGTTAAAGACACTAAAGATCCTACTTGGCTAGTCTTTGTGAAAACAAAACCTCGAGACCTCTATGATATGCCAGAGGTTACAGATGACGCGTGTCAAGAAAATGATGAGATTAGTTCAATTTCCATTATACCTAATGCATTGGGTAATGATCAAGTATTATCTTTAGAGAGTGGTTCCACGTAGAACCGCTCTCTAATCTTACACATATACTTTGGAGAGCGGTTCCATGTAGAATAGCTCTCCAATCTTAACTTTTAATAGCGGTTGTTTAACCGCGCTCTTAAATATAACACATCAGATAACACAAGATTTTAGAGTAGTTCTTAACGCTTTTTAATTTAAAACAGAACTACTCTCAGACCTCCATTCTGGCATAGTGTATCATGATAATATTATATGAATTAATTGTTAAATTAATTTTTTTATAAAAAAATAATTGACAATATTGTTTTACTAATTTTAGCGCTTAATATAATTTGTTCACGTTCAGTCTATACTATTTTCTTATTTTACTCTTCTCTTAGAAGAAACAAATTATAAAGAAAGAGACCTTATCTTGGATTGACACTAATTATTCACAGCTTGTTAATTTTAAAATTGGTTTATAATTTTGAATGCAAATCAAATGACAATGATAAATTTTTAATTTTGAAGGACATTGTGTGAGCTTTACAAACATGCTTATAAACCAAACCAATTGCATAACGACATTGTATTCAAAGAATTACACAAAGCATAAATTGTATCTGATGGAGTATGTCTTAGAGGTTCGTCGGTTTGCTTTGACGAAATGACTCTTCCTCTCTCTTGGACAAGACAAATAAGAATAAAAACACTTCATTTTCATATTATCATAAACTAACCATTCCATAATCACATCAATGGGTACTGCATGATGGTGAAATTCAATTCAACTTCTAATGTAAATGCAAATCGATATTGTTATATGATATGCATTTCTACACGTGTGAATGGAAAAGACAAGAATATTCATACAAACAACAAATGGATTAATTTCACTTACTTCTATGAAGTCCAGAAGCATCAGCAGGATTGAATGCAGTTGCCTTGGCACATACATAAAACACACAAAAGAAGAGGACAACCCAAACAAGAGAGATTCTTTTAAAAGCCATGGTTTTGTGCATATAAAAATGTTTCCAACATACCCTATTTATAATCCAAACATACCCAAACAAGTGGCACAATGTTTGACTTTGATGCACTTTTGTTTTGTTATCTGACTTCTTTTATGTGTCTGCTTCTTCTTCCTGCATGCTTCCGCGTAAACTATGTCATTTCATGGGTGCCGTGATGGACACGGTCAATTACCCATTGTTGATGCCCTTCAACTTCCACAATATATAGTAAAATAGGAATTAAAAAAAAATTCTCATTTTTAATTTTAAAATTAAAAAATTCAAAGTATACATAAATTAAAGTATAAAGATTAAAAGTAAAGTTAAATCAAAAGACGACTAAACATAA
This sequence comes from Abrus pulchellus subsp. cantoniensis, assembly GCA_024086825.1. Lineage (NCBI taxonomy): Eukaryota > Viridiplantae > Streptophyta > Magnoliopsida > Fabales > Fabaceae > Abrus > Abrus pulchellus. The sequence continues at coordinate 24,802,939 of CM044056.1, forward strand.
ATCTCGTAAGTGGTAAATTGATTTTGTTTTTATACAAACCGTCTTATTTTTATATCTATTTTCTCTTATCATTATTTTTTTGTTATCTCTGAGTGAGTTTTCTCTCCCATTTTACTTTTTGATATACTTACCTTTAAATTCCCTCGTTTCAATAATCAAGTTTTGACTTCATTTGATTTAATAAAAATTTAATGTATGTTTGGTTTAACTTACTTTTAAAGAATAAGTCATTAAGATACATAAATTCTTCAAGCAATTCCAAATGTGCAGTTAATTGAGGTATATGCAAACACATCAATTCAATATTTAGAAGAAATATCATTAAGATACATAAATTCCATGTTGTTAAATTCAAAGTCGTTAACAAGTCTTTTATTCTCTAATATTGACCTAAAAATGTTAATTCATTCTTTTTAAGTTTGTTTCATAATCATATTTTATAGAAGCTAAGTTCGTAAACTTTCAAAGCACACGTTTAAACGGATTCTCAACTTTTAGCTTGGCTTGTTCTCCAAGATACATGTAATATCTATATCTCAAAACCTTTCATTTGCTGTTTTTGGACTCTACCCATGCAGAACTAGGGAGTGAAGTTTCATGTCTCCATCCTGAGAAAAATACCCTTACATGTCTGCATAGAGTTATCCCTAACACTTAGTTATTCTTCCACACTCCAATCTTTACTCAGCAGTTTAAGGCTTTTCTCAGTTGCCTTTCACGTTAATGTGAAAGCTTTTTTAGTTTTTATGGACACGAGACTTTTGTATTTGACTTCATTCTGATTTTGTTATTGATATTTTAATTGGTTGTCACCCTTGTCAAATTTTTTTGTTAAGTCATGTGAGAGATAAGATAAACAATGCAATTTCGTTATGTAGATAGGTTTGATTTGAACCAATTTTTATAGTGAAAAATAAAAATTCTAAATTATATTATGATTTTTTAAAATTTTATCTTTTTAAAACCGGTTTAATGATTTGAAAACTATTAATTGATTAATATATTTAAATTATAATGAAAGCTCATAATGAAAATATTTTAAAAAGGCTTTTCTGTAATTTGTTTATATGAAGTTAATCAATCCTAATATATCTATAATTTTGCAAACAGAGTGATGTTTAAAATTAAAAATCGTATGACTTAAAATTTGAAACTGGCATTGGAGAATTGTAACACCTTGAATTTAATTTCAATTAAATAATAATTTTGTAAATTCAAATAACCCAAATTTTCATAAGATATTTTGAAACAAGAGGAGGGTTACAAATTAATATCAAATAACTACTAAAGGACTAGTTCAACTATAACATTTTTAAAAATAAAATCTAAGTCCTATAGCAGTCCATCCGTCCCTTCACTAAGTCTAGTGCTAATCGTCTTGATTACCTGAAAAATGAATGTAAAAGTGAGTACTCTACACTACTCAATACACAACTATCATAGAGTCTCACTTTACCTATACTTCACGCAAAGTACACATAAACAACATTTTCATTTCAATTTGTCACCGATGCACTCATGGCACAAAACACTCATATATATATATAATTAACAAACAAAAGTTTCGTGCACTCATTACACACCAGTCACGCTCACTGTGGCATTGTGATCACAGATTCACACTATGAATGGTCATCGATTACTCCCGCCTCACGGATACCACAGGGCAGTCATGGGTCGCTTAGCAAATATAGTGGTCAGAAGTCTAGTCAAGAAGAGAGTGTGTGGCCCGTGGTGCACCCGTTCCACAATCGGTGTCACCACCACTCTTTCCTCTCCAAGGTATTTCTACCGTCCTCATCTTCCACACCCCTAGTGTATCGCTGAACCATTCACAGCACATTGCAACGGCGCTAACATGCCCATTCAAACATATTCCATTCATGCATGCAATAATCATGCTTACACATGGCACATAGCCCACACTGCATTCAAATACACGGTACTAGGCCTACATTCATTTCATATTACACGACACATAGCCAATATTCATCTATATTACACGGCTCTCAAGCCCACATTTGTTCACAATATTCATTCTATCATGCAACATCTAGCACACAATTCACATTTATCAATTTTGGGTAAATACACAAAATATTCACATCTCACGGCACATGGCCCTCACCACATTTCTCAATAATTTCCTACTCTCTAACTCAGTTACATCACAATATTCAACAAATAACAACAAATTACACATAGTAGAGTAAGATAGAGTCCCCTTTTACCTTAGATTGAAGACTCACACTCAAACCCAACCTCAGACGTGTTCCCCACAAAGATCTTGGCCTAAACACATAGAGAAACTCCATGAGAACCCAAGGAAACCACAAAATCAGAGAATGAGGTTGAAAAACGGAAACCCTAATCATTAAAACTCACCTCCAAGTGTTCCCCACACAGATTCAACCTAATCGGTAGAAAAGGGTTTTGGATCGAGAGAATCAAAGAGATTTTGAGAAATGAATTCTCAAGCCCTAAACTCCTTTTTAAAACCCCTAAGGTCGTGAAACTTTCGCTACAGCGAGAAATTCTCGCTGCAGTGAGGCATCTCTTGCTGTAGCAACGCCCTCTGTTGCCACAGCGAAAAATCTCAGACGAAACTGCATCTTGGTTTCTGTAGAATCTCACTACAGCGAGACTGCACCCAGAAATGCACCCAAACTGTCGCTCTGTCGCTACAGTGAGATATTCTCGCTATAGCGTGAAGGCGAGATACATGCCTTTCACCCAGGATCCTCTCGCTACAGTGAGACATCTGTCGCTGCAGCGAGAATGCCCTATACCAGAACTTAGCCTATTTTTCCTTCAGTCTAATTTCAGCCACAAACTCATATCATTATAAGGTCACATACATATATTTACTTCACTATCAAGTAAATCAACATACATATGAATATATATATATATATATATATATATATATATATATCTATATATAATTTAACAACATTACAAAATTGGGACGTTACAAGAATCATAATATCCAACGAGAACACATAACAATATTTTAAAAAGTAACTTTAAAAATATCTATCATGCTCACTTAAAATTATACAAAATATTTTTTCTTTAATAACTTTACATAAGTAAATATTTTTTCTTACTCATTGTAGAAAAAAATGTTATTTCTTTTACTTTTTCCTTCTTTACCATCTCTTCTTCCTTTTTACTCATTAATCTATTATTATTCCATTAAATAGTTATTTATTTTGTTATGTTACATTTGTTTTGGTTAAAATATAATAAGACCCAGTTCAACTTACACTTATAGTACACTTATAGTAATGAGAGGAGGTCCAAACTCCTAACTTGGTTAACATGATTCGGGCTGATTACATTAATAATATACTATTGTTTCTAAATTTTGTCCATAATAATACTTTCGCGTTGGACCAATTTCATTAACCTTTATTTGGGTGTTTTATTTTCATGGCATGAACTTTATCTTTTGCACTCAACCCAAAGCTAATGTTCTTCTTGCTTTAATTTCAAACGTAAAATATAGGTTGAGTTCGGTCATCATATCTCAAAATACTCTTTATCAACGCGCGTCTTCTGATTTTTGGTTTGCCATAAATTTTTAATTAGAGAAAAAATTGCTCTTGGATAGAATAAATTTTAAAACAAATAATATTCAAAGATCAATATTTTGAAAAATAAAATAGATTAAGGTCTGGTTTTGGTAAACTTTTAAATATATTTTTATATGAGAAAAATTTTAGTATAAAAAATGAATATTTTTTTTATAAATTAGAAATAACTTATATTTCTTTATTTTTTTTTTATCAATTCTCTCATTTAATTTCTCTAAAATTTGAGAAGAAATGGTCTAACTTATAAAAAAAATATTTATTTATATATATATTTTTTCTCCTATAAAAACTTCTCTAAAAGTTTATCTAAATCGAATTTATGCTGTCTTCCTATAATTTTACATAAACTCCTTTGAGATAAATAGTCTTTTTAGTGCAGTTCAAAATACGAAGTAAGTCTTCGTATCTTATTGGTAAAATAAAATATTTGAAATTCAACTGATCATGAATTTTTTTTCTTTTTTTCTTTTGAAATAATAGGTATAAATGAATTTTTTACCATAAAAAATGAAATGAAAGCTTTCCTCTGTTCCTCACTTTTGATAGATATTTTTATTGATCATTAATAGTAATAATATTCATTTTTGTATATAACTATAAATTTCTTTGAAAAATTTCTTATTGAATTCATTCTTTCTTATTAATCAATCCAATCAAAATAGATATAAAAGATACTATATTTATCTAAGTCTTCTAATTTTTATATAATTTAAAAAATAATTGATATTTTATTGACTCACTTTATTTAATACATAATATATCATTTAAATATAAATACAAAGGTATTATTTGGTAGTACTCCATCATTTAAGATAACATTACTACTAAGGTTGGGAAAGCTTCAAAAACAAAAACTTTAAACGAATATAGAAATTTAGGAGTAAAAGACAAAGAATTATGGTGGTAAAATGAAAGTGTGCAAGAGGAGATTAGAGAAAAGAGAATATGTTCTAAAATTTTGCATACATGTAATAATGCTAAAAATTAGGCAAGACATCAAAAGACAAAAAATGAGATAAGAAAAGCAGTGAGTGGTGATTTTAAGACTGTTGAAGGATTTTATTAAGATCTTGAAACAAAGTATGATGAAAGGATGATTTATAAATTTGTCAAAAGAAGAAAAATAAAATTTAGAGATTTAGATCAAGTTAGATGTATTAGGATGAAAAAGGAAAAATTTTTGTTTTGGATCAAGACATCAAAGATTAATGAGAGAAATATTTCTATCAACTTTTTAATGAGGGACTAGGAGCAAATAAAAAATTAGTAGAATTAGAAGTGCAAACAAATTACCTAAATTTGACATATTACGGTAGGATTTGAGTTGCAGAAGTAAAATAAGCTCTTAAGAGAATGGAGAATGGTAAAGCAATTAGTCCTAATAATATTCATATAGAGGTTTGAAAAAGTTTGAAAAATCAAGGATCAGACTGACTTACTAAACTCTTTAATGAGATTTTGAGATCTAAGAGTATGTTAGATGAATTGAAGAATAACACTTTGATTCCTATATAGAAGAACATGAATGATATCCAAGAAGGATTAAACTCATAAGTTACTTTATGAGGTTGTAGAAAAAGATAACTGAACATAGAATACGAGAGAAAATTGATATTGCAGAAAATTAATTTAGTTTTATGCTAGGAAGATCTACAATAGAAAAATTATGAAAAAATATCGCTGCAAAGAAAAAGACTTACACATGAATTTTCTTGACTTGGAAAACACATATGATCGAATTCTAAGAAAATTGTTATAGAAAGATTTAGGGAAAAAAAAAAGAAAAAAGAAGAGAGAGTATATATAGCATATATTTATGCTATACAAGACAATATAAGAAGGTAACTACATATGTGAGAACTTCTTGAAGTGTATCTAAGGACTTCCTAATTAGAATAGGCTTATACCAAAGTTTTGCTTTGAATCCTTATTTGTTTAATTCAGTCTTAAATGTGTTTACAAATGATATACAAAAGATTATCTCTTAGTACATGCTATTTGCCGATGATATAGTCTTGATTTAGGATTGAAAAGAAGAGATTAATGTTAAAGTTGAATTATGGAGTGAGACTTTTAAATCTAAGAATTTTTGCTTAGGTAGGAGTAAGATAGAATCTATGCATTATAAATTTAGTAAAAAATAAGATGAGGATCATACATTGAAAGTTAAAATTAGAGATAATATTATACCACAAATTTTCAATTTCAGGTATATAGGATCAATTATAGAAAATAATAGAGAAATTAATAAAGATATTACTCACAAAATACAAGTTGAATGGTTAAAGAAGAGAAAAATATCGAAAGTTAGTTGTGATTGTAAAATATCTATCAAGTTAAAAGGAAAATTTTACTGTACTACAACATGACTAGTTATCTTATATGACAATGAATGTTGGGCATTAAAAAAATAACACAAGAAAAATGTGAGACTAACAAAAATGAGAATGCTAAAATGGATGAGTGGGAGAGAAAGGATATGATACAAAATGATAATATACGAAAAAAATATTAAAGTAACAAGTAAAAAAAATGACTGAAAATGTGGTCATGTGCAAAAAAACCTTAGAAAGTATCAGTAAGAAGAGTGAATTGCATAACTCTTAATCTAGTATAGAATAGTTGAAAGAGATCCAAAAGAATTTTATATGAAATTATTAAAAATGATATTTTTATTAACTAAATTTTTAAAAATTTAGTTTTTGACTAAACTTAATATTATCTTATGATACATGTAGTCAACTTCACTTAGTGAGATAAGGCTATTATTTTATTTGGAAGGTGTCGGTTGCCTTTCACCTTAAAGTGAAAGCTTTTTTAGTTTTCATGGATACTAGACTTAATATTGTAGGAATAAATCTAAATCCATCTCTGGGCTGGTATCTAATCAATGTCACATAAAATGGATTTCTCCAAGTTTTGGTCAGGTCAAGCTGAATGTTGATAGGACAGTTTCCAAATCTACAAGATCTGCTGCATGTGATGAACTTGTCAAGGACTGTTGCAGACAACTTTTTGGTTGGGTTTTACTATGTTATCGATCACTGTGTTCTCCTTATTACTGAGCTTAGGGCTATTTTGCTGGGGGGGGGTCCAGTTGATTTTAAAAAGCTTTAATAGTGTGTGAATTAAAAGTGACTCAAAAGAAGCTGTTTGTCTTGATCACTGAGATTAGGGATCTTTATTTTTTAAAATTTACTCATGTTTGTAGATAAGTTAATAGATGTGCAGACAAATTAGCTAAGTTAGGGTGGGAGGAGCTAATGTCTTTTGTTATTTTTAAGGATACCCCTTTATCTTTACTTTCTCTTCTTAGCCATCTTAAGAGGAGTCCCTAGTTGTTGTTTAATATTAAGCGTTTAACCCTTCTTAAATATATATTAAAAAAATAAAAAAATTACACATATTTTAAAGTATAAGGACTAAAAATATAATTAAATTAAATTTTTTTAAGAGTCTAAATTTGATTTTTTTTTTCATTTAACAGGTCAATTCAAAATACTTGAATGGATATTTGAAAATATTATCATTATTAACTAATGCTTATGAGCAAATTAGAAAAGTAATATTATCAAAGAGGGTGAAATAAATATCTTAATTAATATAAAAATAAAATTATTTTGCTTTTTTTATTTATATAGTAACAAATTAATGATAAAATGAAAAAAATTAATTAGTAATGATATTATTTTCACTAAAAATTTGAAGTATTTTATTTATAAAAATTATGAAAAATTATATTTTATATATTAATGATAAAATATAAATTTTAAATTATAACCCGTTAAATAAAAAATTTAAATTAAATGTAAGAATTTTTAAATTAATGTGTGAAGATCCTATATATATATATATATATATATAGATAGAGAGAGAGAGAGATTTTTTAACTACATTAAATAAATGACTAAAAGATGAGACAGCATTAGGCATTAGCTGTCAATATGAGTTATGATAACGCACATAATTTTTTAACTCGACGACGACTACATAGCAAAGAAAAGCAGAACCGACAAGTCACAATAATTAATCTCAACTTTTGATTAAATTATTATTATTATATTTTTTGCATATTTATAATATTAGATCGAAGATAGCAAGCATTGACCATTAAGACTTAAAAAAGATGGTTTGAGTGACATAGCTAATTACAAAAGTGTCCCTGTGATGGGCAGATACAAGAGCAATAATGTTTATGCTGCAGCCATTGCCAATCTCAAACTGAACACAGTGAGATCTCTTCTCTTCTTCATCAGATCTAAGGAATATGGAAAACGTTCCATTTGCTGTTGCGTCTAATCTCATTCACAGGTTCCTTTTTCCACCCTTTCTTCAATAAATTAATGTTACGTAGGAAAATGTTTCAGGAATTATATACTACATCCTATTCTATTGGGGAGATTACATTAATAATAATATTTTAAAAAAATATCTTAAACAAGGAGATTTTGGAGTGATAATTAATATTTTTTTAAAATTTTTAGTTTAAACTAAACAAAAGATATTGAATTAAGATATTTAGAAGAAATATCATTAAGATACATAAATTCCATTTTTTTAAATTCAAAGTCATAAACAAGCCTTTTATTCTCTAATATTGACCTAAAAATGTTAATTCATTCTTTGTAAGCTTGTTTCATAATCATATTTTATAGAAGTTAAGTTCGTAAACTTTCAAAACACACGTTTAAACGGATTCTCAACTTTTAGCATGGCTTGTTATCCAAGGATGCATGTAACATCTATATCTCAAAACCTTTCATTTGATGTTTTTGGACTTTACCCATGCAGAACTAGGGAGTGAAGTGTCATGTCTCCATCATGAGAAAAATATTGCATGTGTCTGCATAGAGTTGTCCCAAACACTCAGTTATTCTTCCACACTCCAATCTTTACTCAGCAGTTTAAGGCTTTTCTCAGTTGTCCCTAACAACTATAATATATGAAACATCATGCATCTCGTAAAATTATAATGCCTTGATTTAGGTACGTTGATTTTCAAGTAGCGATTACAGAACAACAAAATATTGTCAAAGTACAAGGCATTAAATTTACGTGAGTCATGGGATTTAACACGAATATTTTTTTTTTTTCTTATTAACCAGTTTTTGTGCCCATCAATCTATGCAACATGCTTCTTGGCATATAGAGAGAATTTTGCTTATCTTTCCAGTAAACAAAAACTAATTTGTAACTTCAAAAAAATGTTCATTGAACAGTGAATTTCCTTTCTCTTGAATTTTCAGACAAGAAAAGAAAAAATTTGAATTTTTTCATTGAACAGTGAATTTCTCTTGAATTTTCAGTTCTCCCCTTCAGACAAGAAAAGTTTGAATTTCCTTTCTCTTGACTCTATCATGTGGTGGATCTTTAAATACTTCTGAAACTCTGAACACTTGATCATCTCTGAATGCCAAACTCTGAACACTTGATCATCTCTGATACATGTTAGATATAAGAAAAAATATATATATCCATAAGTCCTCATAAAAAACCTTTAGATTTTGGAAAAACTGGCTATTGGAAACAACTGATATTAAGAGGCAGAACAATGAAATCAGATTAAAATATGAGTAGAAAGAAGTAACTCAACTACAATTAATCCTTGATTGATGAACTTATATTGACGTTCCAATTTCAATAGCACACATCTGGATCTAGATCCTCAAAACTACATATACCCCTAACATTTATTTTAGGAAAACAAAGTAAGAAATAGATAATTACATATTAAAGCTTACATATACCCTGTATATATTTTCACATACCTTTTCATACATTTCCTTCTCGAGCTACGATAAGTTCCTCCAAGTTTTCAGTGTCACCAATATCTGTAGGTAACAACAAGTCATCCTCAGTTGTTATGTTGTATCTACCCCCAATAGCTATTAAAAGCTGATATACTTCAAACATGGTGGGCCTCTCCTTAGGAGTTGGTACAACACAGTTGCATGCAACCTTTAAAAATTGGAAAAGCTCGTTATCATCACCCTTGCCAACTAGTGATTCATCAATGGCATCCTGGAGTTGTGAGTTGCTTGAGAGCTCTGTAATCCATTCCACTAGATTTCCTTTAAAAGTTTCTGGAGCTTTAGCCACAGTGGTAGGTCTTTCACCAGTCACCAACTCAAGAGGCACAGTTCCAAAGCTATAAATATCCCCTTTCGGGGTAGCAACCAAAGTTCTAGTGTATTCAGGAGCAACATATCCAAAATCCCCAAACTTGCCATTTACGAAAGTACTCAAATTAGTATCAATTGGGTTTATCAGTCTGTCAAGGCCAAAATCAGAAATTTTGGGCTCAAAATCAGCATCCAACAAGATGCACTTTGCGCTTATATTTCAGTGGATGATACGGGGATTGCAGCTATGATGAAGCCATGCTAAACCTTTGGCTGCTCCAAGTGCAATTTTGAGCCTCATGGACCAGTGATAGGAATCCCCTTGCTGGAATTCTGGAAGAGGACCTTTCTTGGATAAAAGTACTCACAAGGATTGGAGAACGTCGATTACGAACTCGGAATTATATCTGAAGTTATAGAACTCGAAATTGAACGAGACCGAAACGAGGTGAATCCTCACCTTTTGGGAAGCTTTTAGATTTCTTTAGTCATAATGCATAAAATTTTCTTATTATTTAATTTATTTAATTCTTTCATGTTCTCTCATTGTTTCAAAATTCAAGAGTTCATTGTACTGTTAGAAAAGATATAATATCATGTTATAAAAAATTACTCCATGAAAGCAATGTGTATATCATGAAAAATTTTATAGTTATTAATCCAGAAAAAAAGATGCAAACCACCAAACACAAATGGAAGCTAAATTTGATGGCAACCACCAGAGTTTCAGAGGTTAAATGTGATAACATCTATTTCAACTGTTTTGATTTTATTTCATTCTCAAAAATTTTAAGTGAACCAGATGAACTATATCTAATTGGTAAATTTTGTTTTTTTATAATTTTAATTACTTTCATATTTATCCATATATGCTACTTTATTATTTTAAAGTAATATTTAACACGTGTTCAATTAGATATCATCAGTCATGTGGTTGAGAAAGATAATCTCAAAAACATAAAAATAAATTGGAAAGAAAAACATACATATTGAATTAATTTTCGAAGATTTGGAGTGAATATTATTTTATAACATATTTGAATGGCTAAACTATTTGTTTAATGTTTTCCCCTTTTCATTACTTTATATGTATGTGACCTTATTATGATGTGAATTTGTGGCTAGAATTAGATTGAAGGAAAATAGGCTAAGTTCTGGTGCAGGGCATTCCTGCTGCAGCGACAGATGTCTTGCTGTAGCGAGAGGACCCTGGGTGAAAGGCATGCGTCTATCGCCTTCTCGCTATAGTGAGAATATCTTGCTGTAGCGACAGTTTGGGGTGCATTTCTGGGTGCAGTCTCGCTGTAGATAGAGGGTCTTGCTGTAGCCAAATTCTGCAGAAACCAGAGTGCAATTTTCTCTGAGTTTTTCGCTGTAGCGAGAGGAAGTGTCACTGCAGTGCAGCGAGAATATCTCGCTGTAGCGAGAGTGTCATGATCAAAGGGATATTTGAAGAGTTAGGATTCGAGGAATGGGTTATTTTTACGTTTTCCCTTCTCTCTTCTGCAATTCTCTCAATCCCAGACTCATTCTTACCGATTGAATCACCTCTAAGGCCGTTTGAGAGCTAGATTGAAGGTTGAAATCACGTTTGGGACATTTGAAAATAAGTTTTAATGACTAGGGTTTCTGTTTCTTGCCCCCATTCTTTGTTTTCTTGGGTTTTCATGGAGTTTCTCCATGTGTTTAGGTCGAGATCTGTGTGGGAAACACGTCCGAGGTTGAGTACGAGTGTGGGTCTTTAATCCAAGGTAAGGGAGGAACTCTACCCTATCTCCTTGTTGTGATTTGTTGTTATTTTGTTGAATATTGCTATGTGACCGAGATAGAGGATAGGGATTATGTGTTGGATGAAATTGATGTGCAATGTGATTTGTGTTGAAATAGTTAGGCCCCGTGGGGGTTATTGTGTGTGATGAAATGCCATAGATTGGTGAATTAATATTATCATGAATAAATGAAGGCTGATGCCGTATGTTGTGGATAAAATGTGGGCTTGTGCCATGTAACATGAATTAAATATAGGTTATGTGCCGTGTGTAAGCATGAATATTGTGTATGTGAATGAAATGTATGTGAATGGGGCGTGTTGACGCCATTATAATGTGTTGTGAATGGTTCAGCGATACATTAGGGATGTGAAAGATGAGGACGGTAGAAATACCTTAGAGAAGAAAGAGTGGTGATGACACCGACTGTGGAACAGGTGGCCACACACTTTCTTCCTTACTAGACCTTTGACCACTACTTTTGCTGAGTGACCCGTGAGTGCCCACTTGGTATCTGTGAGGTGGGGATAACCGTCGACTATCCATAGTAAAATTTGTTATCACAATTCCACAGTGAGCGTGGCTAGCGTGCAGTAAGTGCACAGGACTACTGTGTTGTTAATTTCATATATATATATATATATATATATATATATATATATATATATATATATATATATATATATATATATAATTGTGTGGTGCCATGAGTGCATCGGTGACAAATTGAAACGAAATGTTTATGTGTACTTTGCGTGAAGTATAGGCAATGTGAGACTCTATAATAGTTCTTTATTGAGTAGTGTAGAGTATTCACCTTTACATTAAATGATGTAATTAGTAATTTGTATATTTAATGATACTAATAAAAGAAAGATATAAAAAAATTTAGTAATTAATACATATTAAATCTATCATTTGTTTCTTATAATAAAGACTAAAAAAATATTCTATTTTGTTTTTTATAAAAAGGATCTAAACAAGTATAATACAACACATAGATAATGGATAACTATAATTGTGGCAACAAGGTTCATCAGGTTGCTTTGACAAAATGACTCTTCCTCTTCTGAATGACCCTGCCTCTTCTTGGACAAGACTAATAAGAATAAAAACACTTCATTTTCATGTTATCATAAACTAACCATTCCATAATCACATCAATGGGTACTCGATGATCGTGAAATTCAATTCAACTTCAAATGTAAATGCAAATCGATATTGTTGTATGATATGAATTTCTACACATGTGTGAATGGAAAAGACAAGAATATTCATACAAATAACAAATGGATTAATTTCACTTACTTGTATGAAGTTCAGAAGCATCAACAGGATTGAATGCTAATGCCTTGGCACATACATAAAACACACAAAAAAAAGAGGACAATCCAAACAAGAGAGATTCTTTTAGAAGCCATAGTTTTGTGCACATAAAAATGTTTTCAACATATCCTATTTATAATCCAAATATCAGTTGGTGTTGCTTTCCACTCAAACATTTTAATTTGTATAAAATTGGCACAATGATTGACTTTGATGCACCTTTGTTTTGTTATCTGACTTCTTTTGTGTGTCTGCTGCTTTTCTCAAATAATATTTTTTATTTTTTATTTTCATACTCCTCCTTATATTAGTAATTCATATTTTTTTCTAACATTTATCCACGTGACATCTAACATAACTTATATAATATGATATATAATTTATATAAATGATGATGTGACATTTGTATTATTATTATTACTTTTATATATCTAAATATTAATTTCCAAACTTTTAACCTTATAACTTAAAGTTTTATTTAAAAAATGAAAGATGTAATGTTGTTAATAACAGATTTCATTCATGTCATATCTCAGCCAAATTATATAAACAAACTCAAATGTTACGTAAACAAATAGCAAAATAAATTAACAAATTACTAATAAAGAAATTTTATTTATTTTTTTAGCAATTTTTTCTTTTATAAAAACTTCAAAAAAAAAATTTCTCAAACAAAACCTTAATATTTTAATAGAAGTACTTATGAAAAAGTTTGTCATTTTTATACTAATTATATATATATATATATATATATATATATATATATATATATATATATATATATATATAGACTTCTTTGACAGTTTAGTAGCTTATAACCTAAATTTATTACTAGTAGAAAATCAATTCAATTATGTAAAAGATATTCAAAATGAAATTTTTTTATGGTATTTTATGTTAATCTTTTTATGCATTATATGTAAAATTACTTTTTTTATGTTTTTGTTATTTTTTATCAATAAATTCTTTAGTTATTTTTTTATTAAATAACTTTTTAGGTATTTGAAATTTTTATAAGAAGATTTGAAGTGATATATATCAAAAGCACATTCTTTAAGTTTCATTATCGTCGAACATTTTATACTTATATTGAGAAAAAAAAGTTAATTATTTATTTAGTTTAGGAAATGTAATAATAAAAAATAAATTGTAAGTAAACACATTATTAAAAATTAAGTTGAGAATGCAAAAAAATAAGTAAATAATAATTTAGAGTTAGAAATGCAAATTTTGAATAATATTACAAAAAATTTAATGATATTACAAATATGTAAGATAGAGTCAATATCTTGCATCAGAATCTTAATTTAAATTGATATATCCTAAAAAAAATAAAATAAAACTTTGAAATAAAAATGAAACATTAATTAATTATTGTATTAAAAGAATTATTGTTTAATATACTATTTAGTGATTCGTGATTCAAATACTAATATAATTTATTAATTTATTTATTTTTTATTAATAATTTGATGATTACATCATCACTCAATTAGTATATGTTACATTTCAAAAATTTTATTAATTTATTAATTTTTATTTATTAGTATTAATTTTTTGTTTGTTTTACTTATTTGTATGAAAATTTTATTTAAAAATAATTTATAATAATAATAAATTAATTATCCATTTAAAAAAGAGTGATTAATAAATAATACAAATATTATATATATTTATAATAAATTATTTTATTATTAATATTTATATATATTAGTAATGTTAATTCTCAATGTAACAAATACTTTATTTTAGTAATTATAAAATATCCTTACAGTATAACAGTTACTTAGTTATTAGTGACAATAGGTAAAAAAGTAAATATTATTATAAATTATTTTAATGATAACTTTAAATAATTTAATAATAAATATTATAACAAACAATATTATTAAAAATTTTTTAATAAATTTTATAAAAGCAAATTTATGTTAGTGACTTCTTTTATTTTGAACTTTTTTAAAAATTTAATCTTCATTTTTTATTTTAATTTTATGATTATGTTTTGATTTAAAAATAATCAAACAATATATTTTGAATTTTATTTTAAAGCTTACTTTAATTTATTATACCGTATAATATACAAAAATAAAAAGTTCAATAATAAAAAAAATGTCAAAGATACATTATCATACAAGTACTCACTGTAACACTATATTTATCTTATCATCTTAAAATACAAAGTTTACTGTAAAATATAAAAAAAAATGAAAGAAGAGAAAAAAAAAATCAAAACTTAATTTATTTTTTTTGGTATATGTTAGTGTTTATTCATGAGTAAAAATATAAATTCAAATTCAAATTAACAAAGTAAAAAAAAAAAGATAAAAAATGAAAATAACGGGGTGTATTGGATTGAGATTTTAAAGGACTTTTTAAATTGAAAAAAGTTATGCAAATTTTAAAAGACTATATAGGATTCTACAAAACTTTAAAATCAAGATTTTAATGAATTCTGCAAGACTTTTAAGTTAGGATTCTAATAGATTCTACAATTCTTTTAAGTTAGAATTTTAATAGATTTTGCAAGACTTTGTGAACTTTGCAGAATTTTGTGAATTTTTGACATAAAGAGTTCAAGAGTTTTTTTATACATTCAAATTTAAAGAGTCATTGACAAAATTAATAAAAAATAACAATGTCTCTGTAATATCATGTCCTCCTAAATAGTATCCATAATTATACTAGTCTTCCAATCATTAGATATTTAAACATCCATTTATTCAGTTAAAAAAATGCTATATAATATAGATAAATATCTCAAACTTAATAGTTAAAGGTACTAGTTGACTGTTTAAAGATCTATAGTTAATTGTACAGATTATAATATTAATTTCAGCTTTCAACTTTTACTTTTCTTGACATGTGTTATAAAAAAATTACTACTTAAAAGTTAAAATTTTAAGCGTTTTCTGTGCTCTATATATATAAGGAACAAATTCAACTAAATAGAGTAAAATAGAGTAAGTCAATGACAATGTCATTTACGTTTTCACCAAATGGGAGAATAGAATGAGAATAGTAATACAATATCATATATAAATAGTAGTGCAGTATTATTAACAGAAAAAAAATGGAGAAGATAGGAGTATAAGAAAAAAGAGATGAAAAATCTACTTGAAAAGTCACTTCAAACAAATCTCCAAAATTTAATGAGTTTGGATGAGATTGTTTTATGAATTTGGTATTTATAAATACTATTAAAATATCCTTCAAAATTCCTCTAATACAATAATTCTTTAAAATTTTTATATTTTTTAATACCAATAGATTGTTTTTAAGTTGTAAAATGTCTGAAATGAATATCAATAAATTTTAATGGATTCTTTAAAAAATTTTGAAAATTAATATTAAATACCACTAGATTATTTTTAAGTGACATAAAATTCTGATTAAATATCAACAAACTTTTTAACTTAAAAAATGTCTTTTAGAATCTTATAAAATCTTGAACCAATGGATGTTCTAAATCTTAAATCTTAGTGTTTATCAAACATATATGTGATCAAATATATATGTGATAGTTTGTATTTTTTTTTCAAACCTTTTTTTGAGATAGCTGATGGATACCTATTGTTTAAGAACCCTAACCTTATGATCTTCACATTGTTTCAGAATGTGTACGTAAATACTATTCAAAATCATCGTTGTATACTTTTTCATGGCCATATTCTATCTTTTAAAGTTGTCAGCACTCAGCACGTCACCTTCCACAATCTTCTTCCAATTTTCTATTTCTTGACAATTAATCAGGAAACTATCTCCATCTTCCCCTCTTAGGTTTTCAGCAACCATTTGCTATTCTTCATGCATGTTTGACTTTTTTCCTAATACTACAACGGATTCGTGTAAATAGTGATTCATATAGGTAGAGTGTATATTTATTAATCAATTTGAGTTTATATATAAATAATTGTTTATAAAAACTTATGAGTATTTGTATGGATATGAGTACAAGAACATTAGTTTATTTCTTAATGCCTTTTTTTATCTAAGTTATTCATTTTTCATCGTTAATATTAGTATACTAATATTATTTATACTTTATTAATTTATAAGATAAATGTATATAAAAAACCATATTTAAATTAAACTTTAAAATACAGATAATAGATTTAAGTAATATTTTAAAAACCATATTAGTCGTTGAAGTGGTGAAGACATTAATTTGGGGTTCATTTGTTTAACTTTTATCAATGGAATCGAACTGGTGGTAATAAAATGTATACTTTTGTAAATAATAATTTAACATGAAATTGTAAAATTAATTTAACTAGAATTTTAAATTAACACAAATTAATCACATCATTTGATCTTTAAAATAAAAAATCGTGTAAATTAGTTAAATAAGAGTTGATTTTTCATTTCAATAGTTCTTAATTAATCTTTTACTCTTCCAATTTTTTGAATTACCTGAGTTAAACACTAGACCGGCACTTAAACTAACCAGTCAAATAAATTAGTTTAGTTTAATTTTAACAGTCATGAATTTGAATATAGACACAAATAAATCATAAAAATAGAAATATTAAAATGGCTATTCCCATGAGTATGAGTGAAAAACAAATCAAACATAAATATAAAAATTAGTGTGTAATATCTTTCTGGAACTCTTCCATTGTCGTATCTACTAACATGAATTCACTGTGACTTTTCTTCAATCAACTATTTTGTCATAAATTAAGAAGTCGTTTATGGTGGGAATACTCTTCCAAGTGAAAGATATTTGAGTGAGCAGAGACATAAGTGAAGGAGTTTACTAATGGAGAGGAAATCACTTGCTGATTTCTGCATCTTCCTCCTTATTCTCTTAGCTGCTCGTAAGTTCTAATTAAATCTTTCTTTTATTTAGCAATAAGTGCATGTTAATCCTTAAAATGTATTTTTAAAAAACTAAACAAAGTAAAATAAAACTTTAACAATTACAAATTAATATGACTAAATTTAATGTTTAGCAACAAGTGCATGTTCAATTGAAAGTATTATATTAAATATTGGATAGTTAATTTTATTATGGACATTGATTTTACTTAACTTAAATAAGACTGTTTTTAGTAAAGGATACATGTGATTTAGATAAGAAAAAAAAACGAAATAACATGACTAAATTTAATTTTTTAAATTATTAATTTTGTTTTTTGTAAAATTTTAAAACAATATATTGCTGGATAGATTAAAAGTAAATCTAAACCACATAAAATATATTGCTGAATTAATCTTGAGTTTGTTCAATTATTTGGAAATTAACGGTAAAGGAAATGGTGGTGCTGACTGAAGCATGTGAGCAACTAAGTGCTTTGTTCACTTGTGGATGCATAGGCTCATCTGGGAACCAACAACGTGACTATCTTTATAGAAGGAGAGAAAATTTCATATAATTTGTTTATATGAAATTAATCAATCTAAATATATTAATTTTTAAAAAAAGTAAAAAATCGTTTTAAAAAAGAAATCACTGACTTATCTAATTGCAACCATTGCCAGTCTCAAACTGAATACAGTGAAATCTCTTATCTTCTTCATCAGATCTAAGGAATATGGAAAACGTTCCATTTAATGTTCCGTCCAATCTCATTCACAGGTTCCTTTTTCCACCCTTTCTTCAATTTAAACAACAACTATCCATTTTTTAATTCTTCCATAACATGCTTAATACATAATTTTTAAAAATATTAATTAATATAAATAAAACCTATCTAGCTATAATTTCCTTATAGCTAGTTCAGTTCATGTTCACCAAATAAATTATAATAAACTCATTCTTCTTTTTTAAGAGAGAAGTTAATTATGGATCATGATTTTATAATTATTCTGCACTATTTCTCTTATGTCTATTGTGCAATGCAGGGTGCGAGTATTAAGAATAATTATAATTAAATCAATATTTTATAGTTTAATATAATTTTTTTCTCATCCAATTTAATCTAATTATATTTTAAGTTATAATGAAAGATTATAATAAAAAATATTTAAAAAAGCCTTTTCTATAATTTATTTATATGAAATTAATCAATCTAAATATATTAATTTAAAAAAAATAAAAAAAATCCTTTTAAAAAAGAAATCAAACATGCTTTTAAAAAGAAGGTTTGACAGACTTATCTAATTGCAGCCATTGCTAATCTCCATTTTTTAAACAATAACTATCCATTTTTTAATTCTTCCATAACATGCTTAATACATAATTTTTAAAAATATTAATTAAACTAAATTTATACTCATTTAAATAAAGCAGTCAAATATTTTTTTTTTATAAAACAAACTTAAACTTCAAATACTCAATTTAATTAAACTCATTTATACTCTGCTTACAATTATTCATTTGATTTGAATTTATGAAATCAAAGCAGAATTGTTAGAGGGGCATTGAGCTCACTACATTTTCTTGAGCCGACCAA
Organism: Abrus pulchellus subsp. cantoniensis; assembly: GCA_024086825.1. Classification (NCBI taxonomy): domain Eukaryota; kingdom Viridiplantae; phylum Streptophyta; class Magnoliopsida; order Fabales; family Fabaceae; genus Abrus; species Abrus pulchellus. The sequence continues at coordinate 24,822,150 of CM044056.1, forward strand.
TAATATGTTTGCATACAACTTAAAACCTGATGCAAGCAACAAAAAAGTGTCGATTCAAAGTAAATTGAAATACTTTTGATACAATTAGTTTATGTCTGAATTAATCTGAATTGTAGCCAAAAACCATAATCTGAATCACATTTTAAAAATGTGTATTTATATTAAAAGGTACGAGAATTATTTTTCTTACTTTTAAAATAAACAGGATTAACTCCTAACAATAACTTGCTAATGATCTACCCTTGGTTTCAAGAGTTTCTCAAAACATCACAAAAAGAAAACCTGTTATTCTCTCAATCAATTTGAAAAAAAGTTATTTTAACTTAATACATAATCTCGAAATTATAGATGTTGTTTAAATTTTTTAACTATATTAAATAATTATAAAATGATGACTAAAAGATGAGACAGCATTAGGCATTAGCTGTCAATATGAGTTATAATAATGCACATAATTTTTTGACTCGACGACTACACGGCAAAGTCACAATAATTAATCTCAACTTTTGATTAAATCTATAATATTAATTTAAATTATTTTATAGATTTATTTAATATAATCTATATTTTTTATATACTTTTCATATTAAAATGTACTTTAAATTAAAAAAATTATACTTACAAAATTATTAGTTTATATTATATATTGTTAAATTAAATTTTTAATAAAAAATAAATTTACATAGTTAAATTATTTTATTAATTAGATTAATATAATACTTTAAATATTAAAATGTAATTTAAATTAAAAAATTATATTTATAAAATTATTAGTTTATATTATATATTGTTAAATTAAATTTCCAGTTAAAAGATATGGTTATATATTTAAATTATTTTATTAATTAGTTTAATATAATCTATATTTTAATATGTATTTTAAATACTAAAATGTATTTTGAATTAAAAAAATTACACTTTAAAAATTATTAGTTTATATTATATATTGTTAAATTAAATTTCTAATAAAAGTACAAGTTTACATATGAAAATACTATATATAAAATAATTTAAAATTATATTAAATTAAAAATAATTGATATTAGTTATACTCATTTGCATAATTTAAGAATTATAATTATAGTTAATTCATTTTTATTATCTTTAAATTGTATTTAAGAAAAATTTATTAAAATTGATAGTTATATAATATTAAAAATGACAGTAACAAAACTGAATTTTTTATTTAAATATTGTAAATTAAAAAACTATTTTTCAATGTATAGATTTTTTAAAATTAATTTTTTAAAACTATTAGTAATTCATTATTTTTTTCTAACATTTATCCACGTAACATCTAACATAACTTATACAATATGATATATAATTTATATAAATGATGATGTGACATTTATATATTTATTATTATTTTTATATATCTAAATATTAATTTCAAAACTTTTAACCTTATGACTTAAAATTTTATTTAAAAAACGAAAGATGTAATGTTGTTAATAACAGATCTCATTCATATTATATCTCAGTCAAATTATATAAACAAACTAAAATGTTACGTAAATAACAAATTACTAATAAAGAAATTTTATTTATTTTTTACCAATTTTTTCTTTTATAAAAACTTTTAAATAATTTACTCAAACAAAACCTTAATATTTTAATAGAAGTACTTATGAAAAAGTTTATCATTTTTATACTAATTACATATATAAAGACTTCTTTGGCAGTTTAGTAGCTTATAACCTAAATTTATTACTAGTAGAAAATCAATTCAACTATGTAAAAGATATTCAAAATGAAATTTTTTAATTTTATTTTATGTTAATCTTTTTATACATTATATGTAAAATTACTTTTTTTAATGTTTTAGTTATTTTTTATCAATAAATTCTTTAGTTATTGTTTTATAAAATAACTTTTTAGGTATTTGAAACTTTTTAATTATAAGAAAATTTGAAGTGACATATATAAAAAAAGGACATTTTTTAAGTTCCATTATCATTGGTCGAACATTTTACAATTATATTAAGAAAACAAACTAAATTATTTATTTAGTTTAGGAAATGTAATAATAAAAAATAAATTATAAGTAAACAAATTATTGAAAATCAAGTTAAGAATTAAAAAAATAAGTAAATAATAATTTGGAGTTAAAAATGAAAATTTTGAATAATAATAATACAAAATATGTAAGATAGAGTCAATATCTTGCATCGTAATCTTAACTTAAATTAATATATCCTAAAAAACCAAATAAAATAAAACTTTGAAATAAAAATGAAACATTAATTGATTATTGTATTAGAAAAATTATTATTAATAGACTATTTAGTTATTCGTAGTTCAAATACTAATATAATTTATTAATTTATTTAATTTTTTATTAATAATTTAATGATTACATCATCACTCAATTAGTATATGTTACATTTCAAAAATTTTATTAATTTATTTATTACATTGAGAATTAACATTACTAATATATATAAATATTAATAATAAAATAATTCATTATAAATATATATAATATTTGTATTATTTATTAATCACTATATTTTAAATGAATAATTAATTAGTTATTATTATAAATTATTTTTAAATAAAATTTTCATACAAATAAGTAAAAGAAAACATTATTAATATAATTATAAATTATTTCAATGATAATTTTAAATAATTTAATAATAAATATTTTAACAAAAAGTATTATTAATAATAATTTTTAATAAGAGTATTTTATAAAAGCAAATTTATGTTATGTGACTTCTTTTGTTTTGAACTTTTTTTAAAAATTTAATCTTCAATTTTTATTTTTATTTTTATGATTATTTTTTATTTAAAAATAATCAAACAATATTTTTTAATTTTTATTTTAAAGATTACATTAATTTATTATACCATGTAATATACAAAAATAAAAAGTTCAATAATAAAAAAAAATGTGAAAGATTTAAATTAGCAGATCAAAAAATACATCATACAAGTACTCATTATAACACTACATTTATCTCTTTTATCTCATCATCCTAAAATACAAAGTTTAGTGTAACATATAAAAAAAGAAAAAAAAATGCAAGAATAGAAAAAAATCAAAACTTAAATTTTTTTTTGTTATATATTAGTGTTTATTCATGAATAAAAATATAAATTCAAATTCAATTTAACAAAGTAAAAAAAAAAAAGATAAAACTGGAAAATAAGGGGTGCATTGGATTGAGATTTTAAAGGACTTTTTTAGTTGAAAAAAGTTATGCAAATTTTAAAAGACTTTGCAAGATTCTGCAAGACTTTAAAATCATGATTTTATTGGATTCTGCAAGATTTTTAAATTAGAATTTTAATAGATTCTACAAGACTTTTAAGTCAGAATTTTAATGGATTCTGCAGAACTTTGTGAACTTTGCAGAATTTGGTGAATTTTTGACATAAAAAGTTCAAGATTTTTTCATATGTTCAAATTTAAAAAGAGTCAAAGACAAAAATAATAAGAAACAACAATATCTCCGTAATATCATGTCTTCCTAAATAACATTTACCCACATATCCATAACTATATTAGTCCTCCAATCATTAGATATTTAAATATCTATTTATTCAATTAAAAAAAATGTCATATACTATAGACAAATATTTCAAACTTAATAGTTAAATATGTTAGTTGACTATTTAAAGATCTATAGTTAATTGTAAAGATCATGATATCAATTTTGTCACGACCCCTTTTTATAAGGGACCGAGAACATTGTTTCTACTCCACATACTTATTTAAAATAGATAAATAAACAGAGAATATAAGTATAAAAATTCTCTTCTCATTCAAAGTAAAAAAAAAATGAAGTTCCTTACAACAAATATCCAACAGATCAACATAATATTACATTTAGTTTATAATATTCAAAATACCAAAAAAAATTATAATACGTGATTCCCTCGACATGAGGTCTCATATATAAAGAAAAAGGACTTTGATGCATTATTACTCAACTCCAGCTTCTAACTTTTCTTCACTGGCCCCTCAGCCTGTGAAGTAGATGTAACACCTGCTACATCTGCTCACGTACCACCGTACAATCATCGCAGTACACACGCACACAACGACATAGAAAGGGATGAAAGGGTGAGCTTACCAAACATAAAATATAATTATATATATATAAAGCAAAATATTTCTCACAGCAATAACCCCATGCATTTCCAGTCCATCTAATGCACAGCATGAAAACGGCTTCCAACTGGTTTCACAGCCTAAGTAATCCAGAAGGAACCGAGCCGGTCCGGGAGCGACCCATTCCGGTATTTGGATCCAGACAAAGACAAAGACAAAGACTCAAAGCATGAACTTACCGTTACATGTCTACCCATCTAAACATGTAACTCGGCTCTATAATGATGCAAAACATATATCTCAGCATGATGCACACCACCAAAATTATTTTAACAGCTCAACTACGGCAAGTTTATAATAGATCAGCCAAAATCTCAGCATTTTAAACTAATTACAACAGTTACAGCTTAGAAAATAGCTTTTATTCAATAGATCTAACAAAATCATACCAAAATATCTTGAAATAGCATATTAAACCGTTCAAAACATAGTTCATAGGTTAAAGTAAACTCTCCTTACCTCAGAAAGATGATTCACACTAGATCTACCGAATATTACTTGATTATAACAAAAATTCACCGAAGATTCAGCTTTAGAACGGAGTTTCTCCTAAGAACACCATGAATTTCTATAAGAAAGAGAAGGAGAAGAGAAACGAACGGTAAATCTAGCTTCAAACTTAAAGAAACTTACTTCCAATCCTTCAGAATAGATGTAGAATCTCAGATCTGGCGAGAAATCTAAGTTTAGGAAGGTTTAGTATGAGAGAAATGGTGGTTTACGGCCTTAGAACCTTTGAGAACCTTGGATAGAGGTGAAGAAATGAAAATTTCGTGTGAAACCCCCTTTTTATAGAAAATTTTCGAAAATTACTGTTCACGACGGAATTTACTGTTCACCGCCGGAAATACTGTACACGCGTACTGTACACGCACTGTACGCGTATGTGACGTCACCGATGACGTCAGCAGTCACTGTATATACGCGGTTGGTACTGTTCATACACGGTTTGTACGCGGTTTGCACTGTTCATACGCGGTTTACACTGTTCACACGGTACTGTTCACTTTTTTTTTTTTTTTTAAATAATTTTAACTCCATCTAAATATATTCCAATACCAAATAATCCTTCAATTAACATTGAACAAGTATAAAATATTATAGATTACTCAATAATAAATTAGAAGCCTGACAATTCTCCCCCCGAAAATAAATTTTCGTCCTCGAAAATTTCATTCCCCAGAGAAAAGATGAGGATACAACTCTCTCATTCTTTCTTCTAACTCCCATGTGGCATCACCAGTTATTTGGTCCCAAACAACCTTTACTAACCGAATAGACTTACCTCTAAGTTTCTTAACTCTAGTTTCCTCGATACGAGCAGCTGGGACCTCCACAGACAAGTCATCTCGTAACTCCACAACATCAGGCTCAATTACATGAGACAAATCTGGAACATACTTCTTTAGCTGCGACACATGGAAAACATTATGTATTCCAGACAACTGAGGTGGTAACGCTAATTCATAGGCTACTGGTCCTCGACGATGTAATATCTGATATGGTCCTATGAACTTATGTGTTAACTTCTTGGCTCTTAAGGCTCGCCCCACACCTGTAGTGCGTGATACTCTTAAGAATACATGATCACCAACCTCAAATTCTAGGGATCTTCTGCGTCGGTCAGCATAAGATTTCTGTCGACTTTGGGTAGCTCTTAGCTTTTCTCTAATAAGTTTAACTTTCTCCTTAGTCTCTTGCAGCATTTCAGGTCCAACCATCAAATGTACTCCATCTTGGAACCAACAGATAGGGGTTCTACACCTTCTACCATATAGAGCTTCAAATGGTGCCATATCTATACTCGAATGATAGCTATTATTATAAGTGAATTCTACCAAAGGAAGCATATCCTCCCAATTACTCCTCTGCTCTACAATGCAAGTCCGCAATAAGTCTTCTAAGGTCTGAATAGTACGCTCGGATTGACCATCCGTTTGCGGATGGTATGCGAACTCAACCTCAACTGTGTGCCCATAGATTCTTGGAAACTCTGCCAAAACTGGGAAGTGAACCGAGGATCCCTATCAGAGATAATACTAGAAGGTACTCCATGCAACATGACAATCTCTCTAATGTACAATTCTGCTAATTTCTCCAAGCTAAAGGTCATGTTAATTGGCAAGAAATGTGCACTCTTGGTTAGCCTATCAACTATGACTCACACTGCATCATGATTCCTAACTGTTCTAGGTAGATGGGACACAAAGTCCATAGTCACATGGTCCCACTTCCACTCTGGAATTTCCATCGTTTGTAACTCTCCTGGAGGGCTTTGGTGCTCCGTTTTTGCCTTTTGACAAGTCAAGCGAGGCTTTAACAAACTCAGCTATCTCTCGCTTCATGCCCGGCCACCAAAACATCTGCTTTAAATCTTGATACATCTTGGTAACACCAGGATGAATGTTGAGACTACCCTTATGTCCTTCTTCTAGAATTGCTCTCTTTAATTCGGTATCTCTAGGGACACAAACTCGACCTTGACATCCGAGAATACCATCAACACCTTTACCGAAACCCTTTGTCTTATCTCGTCCCTAAGAGAAATACAATCCGACATAACATTGGATCCCACAATTGTTTATCTTTAATTTCCTGTAAGAAATTATTAGTCACCACAATTCGGCTACAACTAATCTTTTCGGGTGATAAGTCCACATGTATGTTCAGGTCTCGGAATTGTTCTACCAAAAGGGTTTCACTGACTCTTAGGGAGAATGCCCGAACCACATTCCTACTTAATGCATCGGCCACCACGTTAGCTTTTCCTGGATGGTATTGGAGCTGAAAATCATAATCCTTAAGGAATTCCACCCAACGTCTCTGCCTCATATTTAACTCTCGCTGATCAAATAAATACTTCAGACTCTTATGATCACTATATACATCAAACTGAGCTCCATAAAGATAGTGTCGCCACACCTGAGCAAAGACTACAGCAGCTAACTCAAGGTCATGAATCGGGTAATTTCGCTCATGAGTTCGTAATTGGCGAGATGCATAAGCTACCACTCTCTTATCTTGCATCAACACACACCCCAATCCCTGATGAGAAGCATCACAGTACACCTCAAACGGTCGACTAGTATCAGGGAGAATCAACACCGGCGAAGAAGTTAGTCTCTGTTTTAACTCATTAAAGTTTTGCTCACCTTCCTCAGTCCACACAAAGGGTTGATCACGGCGAGTTAACCATGTTAATGGTGCAGCTATCTTCGCGAATCCCTCTATAAATCTCCGGTAGTAACCTGCTAGGCCCACAAAACTACGAATCTCTGAGGCTGTCTTCGGCCTTTCCCATTGCAACACCGCTTCAACTTTGGAAGGATCAACTGCAATTCCTTTAGCTGAAATAACATGACCAAGGAACTTCACTTCCTCTAGCCAAAACTCACACTTAGACAGTTTAGCATACAATTGTTTTTCCCTTAAAACATTAAGTACAGTCCTCAAATGCTCTTCATGTTCCTCTGACGAACTAGAATAAATTAAAATATCATCAATAAAGACTACCACAAATCGATCCAGGAAAGGTCTAAAGATCCGATTCATGTAGTCCATAAACACAGCTGGAGCATTTGTAACTCCAAAAGGCATCACTATATACTCATAATGACCATATCTAGTGCGAAAAGCAGTCTTAGGAATATCTTCATCCTTCACTCGGATCTGATGGTACCCAGACTTCAAATCAATTTTAGAGAATACCTTAGCACCTCTCAGCTGGTCCATCAAATCATCGATTCGCGGCAATGGGTACTTGTTCTTAATTGTCAACTTATTCAACTTACGATAATCCACACATAATCTAGAACTTCCGTCCTTTTTCACCAAGAGAACTGGGGCTCCCCAAGGTGATACACTTGGTCTAATCATCTGTTTACGCATTAGATCCTCGATTTGCTCCTTAAGCTCAATTAACTCTTTTGGCGCCATTCTATACGGTACTACGGACAACGGCTCGGCTCCAGGAATCAAATCTATAGCAAACTCTACCTCTCTACGTGGAGGTATTCCAGAATATCCTCTCGGGAAAATCTCAGGAAATTCTCGTACTATCGGTATTGGTGAAGGCTTTGCTCCACTTCGCATTCATAACTCCCAACAAAACAAAACAAGATACTCCCTCACCTAAGGATGTTTCTACTTGGCGAGTAGAAATCAATTCTACACAATCTTGCTGCTCAGGAAAGATTAAACACCTCCGGCCACAATCAATTAGCACACGATTGGCAGTTAGCCAATCCATACCCAAGATTACATCTAACCACGACATCGGGATACAAATAAGATTTACTTTGTATCTTCGTCCCTCAATTGCTATGGGACACCTAACACAAACCGTCGAAGTCTTAATTGAACTTAAAGTAGGTGTCGATACTACTAAGTCACATCCTAGATCGTCCACCGGTAATCCTAAGTTTCTCACACAATTGTCCGCAATAAAAGAGTGTGTGGCTCCGAGAATCAAATAATACGTAAAGAAAAGTACCGCCACTACCGCTGTTCCTTGAACAAGATCGTCGCTGGTCGCCTCGATGCGAAGTAGTGAATACACGTTCCTCCGCTCTCAATCTGGTTGTTGTTGGAGCCCTAGTTGCTTTAGGCCTAATAGCGTGCAAGGCGCTAGCGAAGACGAAACGCCCTACTAGGCGTAGGACAGTCCCTTGCAAGGTGCCCTGAGCTGCGGCACGAGAAGCAAACTCTTACATCGGTCGTGGGCACCGGCTCGAGATAGTGTGGTCCACCACACCTAAAACATCCGACAATCTGCACCGAGACTCTAGGAGAAGAAGAAATTGCTCCCCTAGGCTGAAATGTAGAAGTAGCAGTCCCTACGGCACCGGCGTATGCGCCGATCCTCTTGACGATATGATCGAGGCTATTGTTGGCGTAGCGACCGACTGTAGGGACCCTTCTTAGCGCCCTTACCTCCATTACCATAACTGCTAGCAGCTCTACTAGATGGAGCCTTCCCAACTCCACCAACATCCTCCGCATTAAGACTCTCTATAATGGTGGCTTGATCCACCAAGTCAGCAAACTCCGTGATCCTGAGTGGGATCAAAATCCTCTTTATGTCAGTTCTCAGCCCGTCTGAAAACCTCTGACATCTCCACTCCTCTGAAGTCGGGTGAGAATAAAATCTGTAGAGCCGCTCAAACTGTATTGCATACTCATAGACTGATGAGTTTCCTTGCACCAAGTTTAGAAACTCTCGTTCTTTGGCAGCACGAACATGAGAAGGGAAAAACTTTCCCAGAAAACTACTTCTAAATACAGCCCAAGTAATGACTTCACCTCGGGCCTCTAGCATAGTACGAGCTCCGTGCCACCACATCTCTGCATCCCCTATCAGCATATACATAGCATATATCACCTTTCTCTCCTCGGTGCAACCCATGGTTAGGAAGATCTTCTCAATCTCCCTGATCCAGAGTTCAGCAGCATCTGGTCCATCCACTCCTGTGAATTGAGGAGGATCATTCTTTCGAACTCGACAACCCATGGTATTCGGGAAGAGGTGCGGCAGAGGCCGCCGCTGTCTGCCGGCAGCAGCCGGCTTGATTTGCGGCTGCTGTCGCTGAATCATATCTAGACTCGCCTAACAAAGGGTCGCCATGGCCTCCATGGCATGAGCCATTTGGTTCACATCAGCTGGAGTAGGATTTGCAGCAGATCTTCTTGGTCTAGCCATCCTAATATATAGACTAGCTTAAATTACTAACGTTTAACATATTCAGCAATACCACCACATAGCTATATTCACAGATTCAGCTTACAGTGATATATTCATATTTAGTATATCATAAAAATTTAATCAATTTAGTACTCAGCATAACAACATATCAACATTCACATAGCATAGCAAACACACTCATTTCAGCAATCATTTACAGCTTAGCTTAACAGTCTCTTATTCACACAGTACGACTCACCTATAGCTCACCCAAGTATCATATACCAAGTTTCCTACATCAATCATGTCTGAGAATCGAGGTGATCAAGCTCGTTCCCTCATAACTTGATGAATAGAAATCATGATATATTATTCACAGCTAAAACTCACATGTTTAATATGCACAACTGACGCCTAACAACCTCACCCTGTAGGTTTACCTAGACCATGCTCTGATACCACTAAAATGTCACGACCCCTTTTTATAAGGGACCGAGAACATTGTTTCTACACCACATACTTATTTAAAATAGATAAATAAACAGAGAATATAAGTATAAAAATTCTCTTCTCATTCAAAGTAAAAAAAAATGAAGTTCCTTACAACAAATATCCAACAGATCAACATAATATTACATTTAGTTTATAATATTCAAAATACCAAAAAAAATTATAATACGTGATTCCCTCGACATGAGGTCTCATATATAAAGAAAAAGGACTTTGATGCATTATTACTCAACTCCAGCTTCTAACTTTTCTTCACTGGCCCCTCAGCCTGTGAAGTAGATGTAACACCTGCTACATCTGCTCACGTACCACCGTACAATCATCGCAGTACACACGCACATAACGACATAGAAAGGAATGCAAGGGTGAGCTTACCAAACATAAAATATAATTATATATATAAAGCAAAATATTTCTCACAGCAATAACCCCATGTATTTCCAGCCCATCTAATGCACAGCATGAAAACAGCTTCCAACTGGTTTCACAGCCTAAGTAATCCAGAAGGAACCGAGCCGGTCCGGGAGCGACCCATTCCGGTATCTGGATCCAAACAAGACAAAGACAAAGGCTCGGCATGAACTTACCGTTACATGTCTACCCATCTAAACATGTAACTCGGCTCTATAATGATGCAAAACATATATCTCAGCATGATGCACACCACCAAAATTATTTTAACAGCTCAACTACGGCAAGTTTATAATAGATCAGCCAAAATCTCAGCATTTTAAACTAATTACAACAGTTACAGCTTAGAAAATAGCTTTTATTCAATAGATCTAACAAAATCATACCAAAATATCTTAAAATAGCATATTAAACCGTTCAAAACATAGTTCATAGGTTAAAGTAAACTCCCCTTACCTCAGAAAGATGATTCACACTAGATCTACCGAATATTACTTGATTATAACAAAAATTCACCGAAGATTCAGCTTTAGAACGGAGTTTCTCCTAAGAACACCATGAATTTCTATAAGAAAGAGAAGGAGAAGAGAAACGAACAGTAAATCTAGCTTCAAACTTAAAGAAACTTACTTCCAATCCTTCAGAATAGATGTAGAATCTCAGATCTGGCGAGAAATCTAAGTTTAGGAAGGTTTAGTATGAGAGAAATGGTGGTTTACGGCCTTAGAACCTTTGAGAACCTTGGATAGAGGTGAAGAAATGAAAATTTCGTGTGAAACCCCCTTTTTATAGAAAATTTTCAAAATTTACTGTTCACGACGGAATTTACTGTTCACCGCCGGAAATACTGTTCACCGCCTTACTGTTCACGACGGAAAACACTGTTCAGGGGCACTATTCACGCCGGAAAACACTGTACACGCACTGTACGCGTATGTGACGTCACCGATGACGTCAGCAGTCACTGTATATACGCGGTTGGTACTGTTCATACACGATTTGTACGCGGTTTGCACTGTTCATACGCGGTTTGCACTGTTCATACGCGGTTTGCACTGTTCACACGGTACTGTTCACTTTTTTTAAAAAAAATAATTTCAACTCCATCTAAATATATTCCAATACCAAATAATCCTTCAATTAACATTGAACAAGTATAAAATATTATAGATTACTCAATAATAAATTAGAAGCCTGACAAATTTCAGCTTTCACCTTTCACCTTTCCCTTTCTTGACACGTGTAATAAAAAAACTACTACTTAAAAGTTAAAATTTCAAACGTTTTCTGTGTTATGCATATGAGAAATAAATTCAACTAAATAGAGTAATATAGAGAAAATCAATGACAGTGTCATTTACGTTTTCACCAAATAGGAGAATGGAATGAGAACAATAGTACAACATTATATATGAGCAGTAGTGCAATATTATTAGCAGAGAAAAAAAATAGAAAAGACAGGAGCATAGAAAAAAAATAAAAAATTTATTTAAAAATTCTTAAAATACTTGAAAAGTCACTTCAAACAAACCTCCAAAATCTAATGGATTAGGATGAGATTGTTTTATGAATTTGGTATTTATAAATACCACTAAAATGTCCTTCAAAATTTTTCTAATACAACAATCTCTTAAAATTCTTATATTTTTTTAATATCAATGAATTATTTTTAAATTATAAAAAGTCTGAAATAAATATCAATAGATTTTAATGAACTCTTTAAAAAATTTTGAAAGTCTAGATTGAATACCACTGAATTATTTTTAAGTGACATGAAATTTTGATTAAATACCAACAAACTTTTTTTAAGTAATAATATTATTTATACTTTATTAATTTATAAAATAAATATATATAAATGACCATATTTAAATTAAAGTGTAAAATACATATAATAGATTTAAGTAATATTTTAAAAAATGATGTGGTGAAGACATTAATTTGGGGTTCATTTGTTTAACTTTTATTATTGGAATCGAACTGGTGGTAATAAAATGTATCTTATTTTAAATTAACACAAATTAATCACATCATTTGATCTTTAAAATAAAAAAGCGGTGTAAATTAGTTAAATAAGAACTGATTCTTCATTTCAATAGTTCTTAATTTTTTGAATTACCTGAGTTGAACACTAGACCAGCACTTAAACTAACCAGTCAAATAAATTAGTTTAGTTTAATTGTAATAGTCATGAATTTGAATATGTCTCCACAAATAAATCATAAAAATAGAAATATGAAAATGGCTATTCCCATGAGTATGAGTGAAAAACAAATCAAACATAAATATAAAAATTAGAGTGTAACTTCTTTCTGGAACTCTTCCATTCTCGTATCTACTAACAGGAATTCACTGTGACTTTTCTTCAATCAACTATTTTGTCGCAAATTAAGAAGTCGTTTATGGTGGGAATACTCTTCCAAGTGAAGGGCTCTATAAATGGCAACACCTGTTAGATCAACAAACACACACAAACACAAGTTAAAGATATTTGAGTGAGCAGAGACAAAAGTGAAAATGGAGAGGAAATCACTTGCTGGGTTCTGCATCTTCCTTCTTGTTCTCTTAGCTGCTCGTAAGTTCTAATTAAATCTTTCTTTTATTTAGCAATAAGTGCATGTTAATCCTTAAAATGTATTTTTAAGAAACTAAACAAAGTAAAATAAAACTTTAACAATTACAAATTAATATGACTAAATTTAATGTTTAGCAACAAGTGCATGTTCAGTTGAAAGTATTATATTAAATATTGGATAGTTAATTTTATTATGGACATTGATTTTACTTAACTTAAATAAGACTGTTTTTAGTAAAAGATACATGTGATTTAGATTAAAAAAAATACGAAATAACATGACTAAATTTAATTTTTTAAAATTATTAATTTTGTTTTTTGAAAAATTTTAAAATAATATATTGCTGAATAGATTAAAAGTAAATCTAAACCACATAAAATATATTGCTGAATTAATCTTGAGTTTGTTCAATTATTTGGAAATTAATTGCAGAGGAAATGGTGGTGCTGACTGAAGCATGTGAGAAACCAAGTGCTTTATTCGCAGGTGGATGCATAGGCTCATCTGGGAACCAACAATGTGACTATCTTTGCAGAAGGGGAGAAAATTTACTCAGTGGCTCCTGCAAAAATCAAAAGTGTGTTTGTGCCTGTTGAACCATGTATTATGACCCATCACATATATAATATAAATAAAACCTATCTAGCTATAATTTTCTTATAGCTAGTTCAGTTCATGTTAATTATAATAAACTCATTCTCCTTTTTTAAGCGAGAAGTTAATTATGGATCATGATTTTATAATTGTTCTGCACTGTTATTTTTATGTCCATTGTGCAATGTAGGGTGCGAGTATTAAGAATAACTATAATTAAATCAATATTTTATAGTTTAATATAAATTTTTCTTCTTATCCAGTTTAATCTAATTTGACTCGATTTGTGTATCTGAATATAATGAGTAAGGCTACCACTTAAGATTTTTACATACATAAAAACATAAATTTGAGACACTACTTAAGCGATGCTTGCTACTCAGACCAATTTTCGTGGGTTTTAATAGAAATTTTTTAATAATTCTAAATGACTTTTATTTTAGTTTTTAATTTAAGTTAAACAAAAGATGTTGAATTAAGAAAAGAGTTAAAGTAAATACAAATGGTATACTGTATGGAAATTAATATAAGTATGATAGAAAAATGTTTGATTTAATCTAATTTGAAATTAATATAAGCATGATAGAAAAATGTTTGATTTAATCTAATTTTTATAATGAAAAATAAAAATTCTAAATTATATTTTGATTTTTTCAATTTTTTAAATCGGTTTAAAGATAAAAACTATTAATTGATGGATTGATTATAATAAAAAATATTTAAAAAAGACTTTTCTATAATTTATTTATATGAAGTTAATCAATCTAAATATATTAATTTTTAAAAAAAATAAAAAAAATCCTTTTAAAAAAGAAATCAAACATGCTTTTAAAAAGAAGGTTTGACTGACTTATCTAATTGCAGCCATTGCTAATCTCAAACTAAACAGAATGAGATCTATTCTCTTCTTCATCAGATCTATCCAAACTGTGCACTTATTTGCTCTTGTATTAATGAAATATGTACCGACTGTTCTTCGTTCACTATTTCTACATAAAATTAAATTAATTTAGTTAAAAACAAAGTAATTGTATAGATAATAAAACAAAATTATGAACATATAGAAAACGTTTGTCTTACTAACGATGCATGAACATATCAAATACAAATCTAACTTTTGATGATCTTAAGAAATTCTAAGATTGACACATGTGTGTGAACTAACCTATCTAATAATTTTTTACTTGTTTGAATTCTTCAACAATGAAGCCCTCACTCTCCATGGACAACCAGAGGTATGGTTTAAGCATTTCACATACAAACATGTTGGTTTAGACTTAGCCACAAAATAACTTTGATAGATCTTCATTGTGTAATGTTTTAATGTATTTTTCACATCTTCTTTACCATCAAATAACAAGCCAACGAATAAGAGATCTCTTTCAACCCATGAATTTACATCTTGAAAGTTTTCTTCAATCATCTCTTCATCTGGATGTTTCCAATTTATATACTTATATTGTTGAGTAATATTCCAAAAAGGAATTATAGTATTTCCTGCATCATAATTTGCAAAAATTTGTAAAATTAATATTAACATAATTAATTAAAAACAAAAAATTTTAAACAATAGTCCATATTACCTCCACCTACTATGTTTTCTTGTATATTTAAGTTGGAATCAAACTTACCTTCAATATCAGTAGAAGAAGAATTGTCTCGTGAAATTTCTCCTTCATCACTTTCATCACTGTAACTATCATAATTTAGGTTTTCATTATCTTAATCAACTTCAATCCTAGTTCCTTTATTGCAATAAATTTATAAATTTTTATTCCAACAAGTATATATATTAATAAATTATTTAATAAAGCAATTCATATTACCTTCATAGTAATCATGACTCAAAAGAGTCTCATTATTTTGCTGTGAAAGTGATAAATTTAAATTCATCATCTGCGATGACACTTATGAACTTTCACCAACAGCAATATCTACATACAACTCTAATATTTGTACTAGACTGGTGATGAAATGCACTTATCATACAATAAATATTTTCATCATCACAAATATCCAAACTGTGTACTGTCTATTATTTCCATCAATCAAAAAATGTGAAATTAATCTAGAAATAACTTCATTATGATCAAGATTAAGTTTCAACTAAAATTTTCTTTTCAAGGCTTCAAAACTTATTCCTCGCTTTATCTGAATCATTTTCTTTCTTCCTTCAAAACTCACACCTTCATTTCCTTCATAGATTCTACTATCCCAATATATAATTATAACATGTCCACTCATCCTACATTTTTACAAATAAATTTTATTTAATATCTAATTTTTCTAAATTAATATCAAATAAATAATAATACTTCATTATTAATCAATTTATTTAATTAAAATAAAATAAATAATAACTACATTCATAAATTTACATAAAATGAAACAAAAATTTAAAAACTGACCTGCTTTTTTTCAAACTTGTTAGTCTTCAAGAAATATCATAGGTGAAAATAAGCGGTGGAAAGGGTACGCATAAGAGAAGGGGCTATATATATATATATATATATATATATATATATAATAGAAGTCTCAACAGAATATTGTGCAAGTTTCGCCACTTTAATGATAAAACTGTTAGTTTTGTCCTGCACATGGCGGAAGTTCCTGTTAATTTCACCATCAAAATTGTAAAAATATTCCAATGCAAACACGTGTAAGGATCCTCTATTTTTGCTCTTCTTATGGCAAAACCAATATAAAAAAAATATTATTCTTTTTGCCAGCCACTTTGGCGAAACACTGCATCCACGTGACAAATTTACCCAAACAAGGAATTAGTTTCAGAAAAACCTATATATTAAGAAATAGTTTTTTAATTTACAATATTTAAATAAAAAACCCAACAAAACTCCTGTGAATGATATTTAATAAAAATAGAAAAAATAATATTAATTAAATTGTACAAAAAATTTTTTTGATAAAGTTCTTGAAATACCTTTTAATTAAAAAATATATATATCTTTGTTTTAAGTTTTATTCAACATTTAAATGTTAATTATTATTTTATATTATATATATATATATTATATATTATGAAATTAATTTTTTTATTAAAAAACAAGTAAATTATAACACAGATGAAAAGATAACTTTTATTATATTAATTTTTTATTTTTTAACTTTTAATATATCTCCAAGTAAAACTTTATCTCTATTTATATAAGTCATGTTTATACAACATTTAAAAACTTGCTTACCCTTTCTTTTAGGCATCTCTTCTCGGAACTTTATCTATTGAATGACTCATCTGCGTCTCAAGCATAAAAAAAGTTCCTATTAAAGACATACAATTGATAAGAAAGCGAGTAAATCAACAACGTCCCTTTATGGTTGATTTTTTGTGAGCCGGTCAAAGATTTAATTAGAGTTGAAATAGAAGTTTTTTCCTAAGCACTTTTGATACAAGCGAATACTCATGTTCTATAGGAGATATAAGGTGCATTTGCCTCCCAGATCTTTGAATTAGAGTTTGTCTTAATGATTCACTGTTCTTTCTATTATATTTTTTTTTTTTTATATTTTTGAATCATGTCAACTGTTAAGAATTACCTATCTACGTAAGTATATATGTTTTCAAGGTTGATATTTTTTATTTTGTTTTACTAAATTATGTTATATATTTTAATTTAATTTTTTGAAGTATAAAGCTGTATTATTTTTAAATAATATCATGTATTGAATTTTATTTTTAACTAATTAATTTGTATCAAATCTATTATTATTTTTTAATACATCACAAATAATTATTTACTTTTATGTTTTCTATACTTTCGTAGGAGAATAACAAATTTCAATGAAGATAAATGGATCACGATTGTGAGATACACTAAATATATATTGCAAAAAAGAGTTAATTAGTACTGATATGATACTAATTGATAAAAAAAAAATTAGTATTTGTATTTTCTTATTAAAAATTTATTATTTTTAAAATTATGTTGTCATTTATATGTTATTGTATAATAATTAACTAACTTAATTTATTTTTAAATTTTCTAATTGATTAATTTTTTCTTTTTATAGAGCAATTACATATATGCTTCTATAGTACAATGTATTTCTTACAAGTTCAAAGGTATATTACAAGAAGAAAAATTATACTTCATAACAAACTTTTCAAGGACAAAAAATAAAGATAGATTTGTATTTGAAACAATACTTTCATGTTACAATTCTTTGTCACTAACTATTATTAAGAAATTAAATGATGATAACATAATTCTTTACCATATCTTTGAATTTGTGAACTTTGAAAATTTAAAAAGTCATCGTGAAAATAACGTCTTAACAGGTATTTTGCTGTAAAACTTTACTAAAATAGTTATATAATTTATATTTAATTTATCAATTAGTTTCCTGAATTTATTTATTTTATGAATAAATATGATTGGAGTGGTCATGCACACAAGTTTTATTAAAGAAAAAATAATTGTTCAAGGTAAAGTAAAAAGAGGAAATTAATGTATATATTAAAAATTTGTAATATATTGTTCAAATTTCTTAGATCATACAATAATTTATATTTGATATTTTCTATTAGGTTGTAACTTGAGAAAGATAAAACAAAAAATGGTAAACAGAAGGCAACAATGGAGGATTTAGAAGATTGAACCATTTTTATTGTAATATTGTATAAATACTTTTAATATTGTATATAATTTAAAAAGTAAAATGTCACTAAATATTTCTGTCTTTTATAAAAATAATTTTGTTATCTTATTATATATATCTCTCTTATTTTATTATTATATGTATTATGTATTCACTTTGTTCTTGACATAAAATTTGTCTAAATTTTATATGTAACTCATAAATTTTATATTATATCAATATCTGTAATTCTAATTGATATAAAAATTAATTTTTATATTAAATAAAATCATTATTCTCTTTTAGTTTCTTCTTAAATCTTAATTAAAAATTTTTTAACTACTCTTTTTTTTTCTCTTTTATCATTTTAATTTTTTTTTAAAATAATTTAATAGGAATTGAATTATTATAATTATGTATGACCTATTAATGTAGACAATATTTTATTTATATTTTATATTATAATAATTACGATGACAAATTTAATTTTTTTAATTTAAAAATTAATAATATTTATACTTAATAATTTTGTTGTAATTTCTTTTTTATAAAATGTTATAATGATGATGATAAATTCAAAAACTCTTAAATTAAAACTAATTAATTATAATAATTGAAATAAATTAAATATTATTAAATATCATAACAATAAAAATAAATATGATTTGATATTTAAATTTTTAGGTAAAAGTTTGATTTGTATATTTAATAATTTTATATTATAATGAATGAATATGTAAAAAAAAATATAACGTTTTAATTCTGAATTAAGTTCAAATTTTAGATTTAATTTATATATATATCATTTATTGAAAAGTTAACAAATATTTTTTTTTATATACTTTTAAAATTTCATGAGTATGAAGTTTAAATCTTCATAACTACTGAAAAGACTTACAATCTAATATAGAGATTAGTATTTAAAATATTATAAAAATATTCTTTATATTAATATATCAAATTATATTTATTTATTAGAATTTCATATTCTCACTATATGATTATTCAAAATTTTTAAATTGAAATACAAGTTCTAATACTTTTGAAAATTTTGTTTGTATATGATTTTGTAAACAAAATTTTGAATAATCATATAATAAGAATATTTTAAACACATTGTATTAGAATTTTTATTTACAAACGCAGAGAATATGTATTTGTATTTGTAATCGTGTATTCATTTACAAATACAAGTTCCCATAATTTCAAAAATAGTGTATTCATTTACAAACGCAGAGAATCATGCTTTCAAATAAAAAAAATTCAGTCATTTTGTGGACTTACAATTAATTTCTATGATGTAAATCAAAATATAGGTATCAATATAAAAATATTAATTCAATACAAATATTTTTTATTAATATAATTATTTATTATATTATATTCTTAAAATTATACATTTTTAAATTTTAAAAAAAATATTTAAATCAAGTTCACTAAATATTGACTTTTTTTTTTGTAAAATCATGTGATGTATCAAATATTAGACTACAGAGATAGATACAAGGACATCACACAAAAGGTATATCTGAAAGTATCAAATCTTAAATACACGAGATCTGCATCAAAATGTTTAGAACACATCTATTTTTTAAATGATGGTATAATATTTTAATGTGTTTATATTAAAATTGTATTTATATATTTTAAAATAATTACAAACATAATAATAATATTTTTTTTTACTTATCTTTAATTCAATATACATGTTTCCTTTTATCTAACATTTTAAATTTACTTTTTAAATTTTATTTAAATTAATATCTATTTTTTTAATAATTTTTTTAAAATATTATTATATCATTAAATTACTTTATAGTTACATTTATTTTTATTGATTCTTATTTACAATGATAAATAATAAAAACATCATATTAATTATTTTAAAAATTAAAAATAAATGCATAAAAAATTGATAAATTTATTATTTTAATTTTATGACTCAACAACATAATTTTATTATACTTAATTAGTTACTAAATAAAATTAATTTATTTATAATGTTAATTAATATTAATTCTATTAAGTTATCAAGTAATATAAAATAATTTAATTATTTTAAAAAAACTTAATTTTATATATTTTTATTTTTCATTTTTATGAACAAGTAAACTTCTAATTTCAGAATATATATTACATTGTTATTAACTTTTATTTACAAATATTTTGTGTAATAATTTTATTTTTATATAAAAAATTTAATATATTTTTACTTTTAGATATTAACATATATTTTGTATATATTAATATTGAAATCAGATTTTTAAAAATTCATACATTACTTAAATAAATGCAATTTTATTTTTGTATATATTAGTCTGATGAGTTATTTTTTTAAAAATATGATATTATCCTTTAATAATTATATAGTAAAATTTTATTAGTAATTTTAAATTATAATTATAAATAAACAATTTATCATATATATTTAGTTCAACAAATATAAACAAATGCATAAGTAAAAAATTATAAAATCTTTTATTTATTGTTATAACTATTTATTTTTGCAATTTTATAATGATGAATGGTTTATGATATCATGAAATAATATAAATTTTATTTTTACATTTTAAAAATAAGATATTTTATGTTATTTAAAATTAATTTCTTAATTAATCATAAATTTTTTTTAGTCTATCAAACATTCTAATTTGATATAATTAATTCTAGAAAATACTAAATTATATATATTTTAATTTTACAGTACTATTCTAATATATATGATATTTTTTGTAAATAAATTTGTTTATATAACAATATAAAAATAATATATTTTAATTTAAATACATTATCATTCATATATATATATATATATATATATATATATATATATATATATAATTAACTTCAGCTACTTCTTACTTTATACATTAAAATTCAGAATGCATAACTTACGAATTAAAATTATATTTTATTCGTACTTATTATCTTTGAATTGTATTTAAAGAATGTTTATTAGAATTAATAATTATATCATGTCACAAAAGATAACATAAATATTCATATTATAAATTACCTTTAATTACCGTTTATTAAGTATAATATAATATTTTTTTATGTACTTATACTGAAATTTTTATTATCATTATTTTTAATAAAATTATAACAGTAATGAAAAAATTATTTATAAAATAAAATAGTTTTTAATGTTATCATTAATTTTTTTTAATTAATTTAAAGAAATTTAGAGAATTTGTAAGTAGGTTGATATTTATTTATTTATCTTTTAAAATTTATTATAATTATTACCATATAAAATTTATTTATTATATTATATTTCAAAATAAATAATAATATGTATGATAATATATATATATATAATAAATTCATTTATTTATTTATTGGTCTTTTTTAAGATGCAACATATTATTAAATCTATTATTATCTTAATTTTATTAATTCTGTTATTATTATATTGATAAATAATTATTTAAAATTATTTCATATTTTAAAATTAATTTATTTCTTTATTTTAATTAGTGAATAATTAAAAAATTTATTCATGCATGTATTGATATTAATATTATAAATTGTGATGATATTTAGTTATTTATTTATTAATATAATTTAATTATTCACGTATAGAATTAATATTTTATTATACAAATTATAAATTAAAAATATGCTTACTTATTTATTAATAATATTTTAAAATTGTAGGTGATAATTTAAAATATATAGATTTAGGGTACCTAAATTATACATGTGAATATTGTAGTAGTTCTATGTGATATACAAAAAGAACCAATAAATTGCGACGTTAAGAATGTCTAAGTTTTATCTTTGTTGTCAATAAAGAAAAGTTTAATTACCAATCCTTTAAGAACCACTAAATGTTTTAAAAAATCTTATTAGTTGTGAAGGTGGTCATACTTAGTAAAATCTAGACAAAATATTCGAGCATATAATTCTATTTTTGCTTTTACATCGATGAGATCATATATTTTTAGAATTAGTGGTCAAACTTATCACATGATTGGAGCACTCATACTAGAAGGTCAACAACAAAAATTTTCACAACTTTATGTACATGATACAGAAAATGATGTCCAAAATATAATACATTTCTTCAATAATGGAGAAAATCTTAATAATACTATTGTTCAAAATTTGAATGATATGTTGGACATGCATAATTCTATTGTCTAGGTGTTTAGAATGGTAAGAGATAAATTATCTTCATTTGATGATAAAAATATATGAATCAAGTTGCTTTGTATAAGATCAGAAGAATTTCGACAGTATAACAAGCTGAACTGAGTTGTAAAATACAGTATAATCAAATTTTTTATTCTATTATATTAATATAAATTAAAATTAAGACATTAACAATAGGTATAACAAAATAAAGGTATTCAAAAGTGACGCACCTAACTCTTATAACATCAATTTCATATGACCGCTTGCATCGTACGCAGACAAATCAGGTATTAGAAACATAACAAGAATGATACAAGCAATGAAAAAATTAATATATTATAATTAACAGTAATAAATTATAAAAATTCATTATCACCAAGCATCTCAATCAATTTTAAAAAAGTTAATTTAACTTAATACATAATCTCAAAATTATAGATGTTGTTTAAATTTTTAACTACATTAAACAATTATAAAATGATGACCAAAAGATGAGACAACATTAGCTGTCAATGTGAGTTATAATAATGCACATAATTTTTTTGACTCGACGACTACACAGCAAAGTCACAATAATTAATCTAAACTTTGATTAAATTATTATTATATCTAACTGCAGAAACAATCTCCCTCGTTACTAAACTAATTAATGGGTAACTCGGGTTACAGGCTACCCTTTATTGTATATTTAATAATATTAGATTGAAGACTTAGAAGAAAAGCTGGTTTGAGTGTCCCTGTGATGGGGAGATATAAGAGCACTAATGTTTACGCTGCAGCCATTGCGAATCTCAAACTGAACACAGTGAAATCTATTCTCTTCTTCATCAGATCTAAGGAATATGGAAAACGTTCCATTTGCTGTTGCGTCTAATCTCATTCACAGGTTCTTTTTCCACCCTTTCTTCAATTTCAACAATAACTATCCACTTTTTAATTCTTCCACAACATGCTTAGCTTACAGTTTAGTTGAGTCACGAGTGACATAACCAATTACAAAAGTGTCCCTGTGATGGGGATATATAGGAGCATTAATGTTTATTCTGCAGCCATTGCCAATCTCAAACTGAAAACAGTGCAGATCTATTTTCTTCTTCAACAATCATTCTGAGGAATAATGTTCCCCTATTTTTATGTCTAACAATTTAATATAGTGTCATGATAAAAAATTTAAAATTTACTTTAAAATTAATTAAATTTAAAAAATAATATTTTAACTTAATGAAAAGATAAATATAACAAAATTAATATAAAAGAAACTAAACAAGTAAATATAAAAAAATTCTAAAGTACTCTTTTATTCGAGAATGAACACAGACGGGTGCACACAAGAGAATTCATATGATACGGAGTTACAATAAATAATAAAAAATAATTATGTGTTATAAATTAATGTTACGTTGGAAAAATGTTCCTAGAATTATATACTACGTCCTATTCTGTTAGGGGATTACATTAATAATAATATTTTAATAAAATATCTTAAACAAAGATATCTTGGAGTGATAATTGATTTTTTTTTCCTCTTGTACTATAATTATAAAAATAAATATCTACTTTTAGATTTGTGAATGAGATTGGTACTAACAAAAATAAAATTTACTCGTATGTCGTGCATATGGAAATTATGATTGGTAAGGATTTGTAACTGAGCCGGCCATGAAAAAATCATGCTTCAATCAACTGAATTTGTAGATTATTATTACATATTTTCCATTTTCCTCGATTCTTATGCCAATATTTTTAGACATTGCTCAACTTTCTCTCAACAAAGCACCCTTCTATGTAGTCTTTCTTAATCACTTTAACGATGGCTGATTCAGTTCCATTTGCTGTTACTTCAAATCTCAGGTTGGCTTCCGCAGATTTTCTTGAATTTGGAAAGCAATATGATGTGACGGAAGAGTTGGAAGATCTTAAGAACACTATTGAATCCATCAATGCTAAGCTCCTTGATGCAGACGATAAACAAGATCAAGATGATGGTGTGCGAGTCTGGATCAGAACGTTCAAAAAAGTACTCCATGCTGCAGATGACTCCTTAGATGACCTTGCTATCCAATTCAGGAGAGACAAATTGGGTGCACCAGAAGGAAAAGAAGTAGACAAGGTACTTCTTTCCATTTCATCTTCAAATCAACTTCCTTTATACACTGAAATGCCTGACAAAATTAAAGAAATACGAGAAAGTTTTAATGGTGTGGTAAAGGAAATGAAGGATTTGAATTTAAGCCCAACATCAGCGGTGGTTAAGCAAACTAACAGTGAGTGGAGGGAAACATGTTCTTTTGTGCTAGAATCTGATATCATTGGAAGAGATGATAGTAAAAAGGAGATTATTAGTCTGTTGAGACAACCTCATGAAAACCGAAAAGTTTCTGTGATTGCTATTGTTGGCCTCGGTGGCTTGGGGAAGACAACGCTTACTCAGTTCGTGTATAATGACTTGGAAGTGCAGAATTTTTTTGAAATGCAAATATGGGTGTGTGTCTCTGATAACTTTGATGTGAAAACTATTCTGAAGAAGATATTAGAATCAATTACTGGTAACCAAGTTGAAGACAAGTTATCATTAGGCAACTTGCAAAGAAAACTTCATGAAGAAGTAAGAGGTAAGAAATATTTGTTGGTCCTGGATGACATTTGGAATGAGAGACGTGACAAATGGATTGAATTGAGAAAGTATTTGATGTGTGGCGCTCAAGATAGTAAGATTTTAGTGACAACTCGAAGTGAAAAGGTAGCAGAGGCAATGACTGCCAGCACTTCCTATCCTTTGAAAGGTTTGACTGATGAAGCATCTTGGACTTTGTTGAAGAGCATTGCATTTGAGGATGATTTCAAAGGAGTGAATCAAAATCTAGAATCAGTGGGGAAAGAAATAGCCAAAAAATGTAGAGGGGTTCCACTGGCAGTTAAAACCTTGGGAGGCCTGTTACGAGGACAAAACGAAGAAAGTGAATGGGAGAATGTTTTACGTGGTGACTTCTGGAAATTATGTGAAGAGCAAGATAGTATCATGCCAATTCTAAAACTCAGTTACCGCAACTTGTCGCCAGAAATGAGACAATGTTTTGCTTATTGCTCTTTATACCCCAAGGATTCAGAAATTCTAAAAGATGAGTTGATTCAGTTATGGATGGCACAGGGTTACCTTCAATGTTCAACTGAAAAACAGCAGATGGAGGATGTCGGTAATCAATTTGTAAAGATGTTTTTGATGAACTCAGTTTTTCAAGATGCAGACACTGACAAATACGGTGAGATATTTAGTTTCAAAATGCACGATTTAATGCACGATCTTGCAATGCTAGTGGCTGGCAGTGATTATTGTTACTTGGATAGTAAGGCAGAAAAAGTTGAAGGTAGACCCATGCACGTATCATTGGAATCTTATGAGGCCATTCATTTATTGAAATCATTAGATCCGAGCAGGTTGCGATCTTTGATTTTGCCGTATGACTTGAAAGAGGAAGAATATTTGTCGGTTGCAAAGTTCAAATACTTACGCGTCTTGAGGGTGCATCATCTCTCTGATTCCACTGAACATTTGAAGCATTTAAGATACCTTGCTTTAACCCAACAAACAAGGCTTCCCAAATCCATGAGCAATCTTGTTTTCCTACAAACATTAAAATTGTGGAAGTGCGATGAAGAATCATTTTCAGGAGTAGTCACAAAGTTAGTCAATTTGAGGTGCCTTGATATTACTGATTATGACTCCGTAAGTGGGATGCCAGCTGGGTTGGGAAAGTTGTGCTCTTTGCGATTCTTATCGACCTTTGTTGTGGGAGACAGCCAAGAAATAAAATATGGCACGCTAAATGAACTGAAGGACTTAAACCTAATAAGAGGCGAATTAAGAATTGAGCATCTGAATCGTGTCAGAGAAGTGGCTCTGGAATCACAGCACGTAAATTTAAAAGAAAAAAAATTCCTTCGTTCCTTGATTCTAGATTGGTCGCGTGAAGACCTCGGTAACACTGACAACTTGCAATTATTGGAAAACCTTGAGCCCCACAGTAATCTTAAGCGATTGCAGGTGTGTGGTTATCCAGGCATGCGTTTCCCAGATTGGCTTTCTCTTCTCACAAATGTTGTTGAAATTAGTCTCTTTTATCTTCGTAATTGTGGCTTTCTCCCACCGTTGGAACGTCTCCCGTCCCTGAAGTCACTTCTGATGGACTCTCTTTATGAATTGGAATACATATATCTCTACGAAGATGGTTTTGCAGTAACCTTCTTCCCCTCTTTGGAGATCCTCACATTATGGAGTTGTCCCAAGCTCAAGGGATGGCGGAGGCGGGGAGATGATATCAATGAATCACATAATCTCTCTTCATCTCTTTCATTTCCTCATCTTTCTCGTCTGCAACTCTATCTCTGTCCACAGTTGACTTGCATGCCTACTTTTCCAAACGTTAAGAAATTAGAATGGTGCGGTAGCAGTGCGGAGCGATTAACAGCAACGCTAAACTCAACATGTTCAGCTGACTCATCTTCCTCCTCTGCTCCTCTTTCCATGCTCAGAGAGTTAGAGTTGACGATTTCTGATCCTATGAATTTACCAAAGGGTTGGATGCAAAATCTGACTTATCTCGAGTCTCTTGTTGTTATATCTGAAAGTGAAACACTTGAGGAATTTGAAACTGGGTTTAAGGACGGCACCAACTGCCTTCCTTCTCTGCGACAAATCAAAATAGGTTGGTGTATGCGGCTGAAGGCTTTGCCTGATTGGATTTGCAACCTCTCATCGCTTCAGCACATCATGATCTACGGTTGCCCAAAATTGGCATCGCTGCCCGAAGGAATGAACGGTCTTACCAACTTAAAGATCTTTGAGGTCAGGGGATGTTCCCTCTTAATTAAAGAATGCCAAACAGAGACAAGTGTTGTTAGTCGCCAAATCGCACACATCCCACAGATAATCCTTCATTAGTGATGATAAAGATACTGATCTGATTCTTATGCGTATTTATTTAGTGTAAACGTTGTATTGTATTTGCTTTGCTATTAAAATACTTTGAGTTAGTGTTCATTCTTTCAAACATAAATACAAATTATCCTAATCATATTAATTTTCAATTGTTAAACATTATCCGACTCTTAATATATGTAATGCCAATAAGTTTTTTTAATTTTAGAAAATACTAAATTATATATATTTTAATTTTACAGTACTATTCTAATATGTATGATATTTTTTATAAATAAATTTGTTTATATAACAATATAAAAATAATATATTTTAATTTAAATACATTATCATTCATATATATATATATATATATAATTAACTTCAGCTACTTCTTACTTTATACATTAAAATTTAAAATGCATAACTTACGAATTAAAATTATATTTTATTCGTACTTATTATCTTTGAATTGTATTTAAAGAATGTTTATTAGAATTAATAATTATATCATGTTACAAAAGATAACATAAATATTCATATTATAAATTACCTTTAATTACCGTTTATTAAGTATAATATAGTTTTTTTTATGTACTTATACTTAAATTTTTATTATCATCATTTTTAATAAAATTATAACAGTAATGAAAAAATTATTTATAAAATAAAATAGTTTTTAATAAAATTATGAAGGTATTTATGTGCGTAGAGAATCGATTATTAATATAAAACAAATGTACACTAATTTGAGTTCCTTCTACTTCATAAATGTAAAATATAAATTGATGTTTTGTATAAAATTTCTGTTTTCTTTTTACAAGTTTTTTAGATCTTGTTCTTAATTTTGAATTAAAGGTAAGTGAAAATGGAAAGCAGAAGAAAAAGAAATTCTAGATATTGAAGAGTTTCTAAAAATTGTTGGATTTCTATAATGTTGGGAATCACTTATAATAGAACAACTGTGTTTCTTTTTTCTCCTGTTTTGATTTTATATTTTGGTGACTTGTTTGTTCCAATATAAAGCAAGGTAGAAGGGACCTCAAGGTATGGTATGAGTACTTATATCATAATAGGTGTTTTTAGCTTTTGTTTTGCACCAAACTGTTCTTCAAATCCTTAAATCTAGCCCAATTTACTAATATTATAATAGTTGAGTTGTCGGTATGGGCAAATTTTGCATTGGGGTCATATTCAACATAGTTCTTTTTATTATTCATTTCAAGACTTGTTTGAGTTGGGTAATGTGAAAGGTTCTCATAAAAACTACTCTTTGGAAGGCAAAGTTGAAGAAAGTGAACCGGATGCTCCCACCGATGTGCTATTGGAATTCTATAAGAGAAAATATGCAGGTTATCCTTTTTTCTCGGCCATTGTTTTTCTTTTTTCCTATACTTTCATCTTGCTTTTTCCCACAGAGTGAACTTTCTTTTATTTCACTTGGTTATCAAATTATTTTTATTATTCATGGTAAGGTTTTTAGGATTACAACATAGAGAATGCATAGTGTTACTCTATTTTGTGTTGTAATTGAACTTTTTTATTAAAAAAATGAGAGTATTATGAATCAAATTTCTAATTATTCGGTGAAAGAGACTTTAAATCTTGTCAATAATCAAATTATGTTACCCTTGTTTTGAAATACCTTATTCTTAATTTATTTCTTCACAGAATTTATTGGATTTGTTTGATCTAGTAGTAAATATCCAACTACACACAATGACATATTGCTATATTATTGTTGTTACTTAATCAGTTAAATTTTATTGGAAGCTCAACTATTTATGGTTTAAGATAATGTGTTTTGTCATTAGCAAAACAAAATTTTAAGTTTCGTTGTGTCAAGAGAAGTTTTGTTACGTTAATAATTGATTATTTTGTCTGCATGTTCAAGTTTGGTTTATCATACTTTTATTATACAATTTCAAATATATTGGCTAAATAATGCAAAGTAACAAAATTTTTCTTTTTTAAATATTTTTTACAGTAAATTGTCAGAAATAGACTAATGATTCACTTCAATTGGCTAGAGATCAACCAATGTTAGTGGATGCAAGTAGAATACTTGAGCTGATGAGGCAATTTTGTTGAATTCTACTATTGTAAGTGCATCTATTGGAGTACACCATCAACCCTGAGGAAGTCATAAGAACTTAGTTTGTTCCTTAAAATTGATCTGGAGTTGTCTAATGTAAGATGGATTGTGTTTGCCTGTGCTCATATTTTCTAGTTGCTATGTTATGGTTAATCCTTAGGTTAAGTATGTTTTTTAGTTACTATCTAACGTGCACTTTAATGTTTAGCGGAACATTAATGCTCCTACTTTCTATCACAATGTGTTTTACATTAAATTTGATTCATGATTGTATTTATTATTGACTAGCTATTGAAGTACAACTTAAAAAAAAAACAACATAATTTGAAACTAATTTGCTTCATCTACTCTTTCATTATATCTATCTAATTCAAAATACTTGTTTTGTTCTATTTGAATTCACCTGTAGCTTGTTTATAATCAACATTAAGGATAACTATTTTGACATGCAAATTTTCATTGTCAAAATTTGTAATATTTTAATTGTTTGCAATGCTATTAATTAGCACACTATCTCTTGTTGATACTTAAACAACAAGTGAACTACATAATAAATAATATTTTATTGAATTTTTATTGGAGAAAGAAAAAAAAAGAGAAAAGAGAAGATAATTTAAGAAGTATAGAGGTGTAAATGATGGGTAAGAGAAAGAAATTTTTTAACATATATTATTTTTAATTATACTTAAATATTAGTTAGATTATTTTTCTAAAATATAACAAATATTTTAATAAATTTATATATTATTTTACTTTTCTCTCAACTTTATTTTTATTTTTATTTAATCAAATTTATTTATGAAATATATAATAAGAATTTAACATATACTAATATTTATATTATTTAAAATTTATATTCGCATACCTTTAATTTTAAAAAATCATCTTATTCTGTATCTATATGTGTATGAAATATGAGTACTGTACACGTATTCATGCAATACAGACCAGAAATATATTAAAGAAAAACAAAGGTGTAGAACTGTATCCAACTTGTGAAACAAAAATCATGACCCTTGTTTAAGACTGTTAATGGCCTTGTGTTGTTTACAAACTGTATTCATTGAACTAAGAAAAAACTAAAAGGTTATACTTATGATATTTATATACATATATATTTAAAAAAATACATCAAATTATTAATTTAATCTTTTTTAACTTTAAATTTGTTCTACTGCAAGCCCAATTGTTTGGTTTAAAGATAGAATTTTATTTTTAATAAAAAATACACATTCTAATAAAAATATGAAATTTATATTAGTTTATGTATTTATTTTAATTATATTTAATTATTCAAAATTAATTCTATTTTATTTCAAATTAAACAGATGCTACGTATAAATACAACTTGTATCAGATTAAATTAATATTAATTTTAGGATAAATTTTAATTAAATTTAAAATTATTTATCATATATATATATATTATAAAAGTACTATTTTTAAAATTAAATCCTACTACTTTTAAATATTTAAAATTAGTAATATAAAATGATATGATAAAATCATAACTTAAAATATTCCCTTTATATTCAAAAAGAAGATTCCAATTGTACATACAGAAAACTAAGCATGGATTGTTCAAATGTACCTTTGCAGATTGAAAGAAACACTTTGGCATAATATTAATTAACAAGAACTAATAAATGTAGCCAAAGGATTGATATAAGTTGCATGATGAATCATAATATATTTAGTTTCTAATTATTCTCCTTATCTGGTGACTGAATTGTTTTTATGTGGATGATGCAGGCCTCACATTTTCATTCTTGTAATAATCATACTTAAGGTCTCTGAAAATGATTAATAGCCGTGGAGCTCACATTGCTATAAATGCTTGTGAAATCAATATTCAAGTCTCTGGTAAAAGCCCCAACACTGATAGATTTGATATTTCAGCTTCAAGAAATATATTGATAAAAGATTTCATCACAGGAACTGGTAAATTCACCAAGTTTTTATCTTATGTGCACATGAAATTAAATTCCATGTAGTGTTTTAAGAAACTGCTATATGTGCAATTTTAATTTACATTGTTTTTCTGAACAGGTGATGATTGTATTGCCGTCAATAGGTGCTCCTCTTACATTAATGTTACTAGGGTTTCTTGTGGATCGACCAGGCCATGGAATAAGGTTTACATAAATAGTGACGATATCAAAGTATAAAAAATAATGTATCTTTGATTCAAATAATATTTTTGTTATTCCAATGTATTTATTCAATTTATGAAAATGAAATAATCAGTTTTGACAGTCTTGGTAGAAATAAAGCTCATGATATAGTGGAAGATGTTTATACAAAAAATTGCAGCTTCACAGGGACTTCAAATGGAGCAAGAATCAAGACATGACCAATTAGTAAATAATTAATGAATCTGAATTTTTTTTCATGGGAATTGGACGTTTGTATTTTCACTAAAGTAAAAACGAGTTGATTTAAGTGAAAATGAAAAAAATAATAAATAATTAATTAATCCTTTAGCTTTTTACTATTTTTCTCTCTCATGCCTAAGAATTTTTTTTTCAATTTTCATATCCAATCCTCTTTCATCTCCTTCTATTCTTAACTTCTTTCTTTCTTTTCCAATTTCTTCTTCCTCACTCTATACTCAACTCTCCTTGTCTTTTCCCTATCCCTATATCCAACTCCTCCACTGTTCTCTACATACCTCTACTTTTATACCATTTACTTTCCTCATTCCCAACTCTCCATCCACTGCACATCTCTCCTTCTTCTCATAAAAAACATGCTAAATTAAAAAATAGAACTAGATATTCAGTTACTATGTTAACGAGAAAAAAATCTAAATTCATATTTAATGTAAGTGTGGCAAGATATTATATATATTTTTCAACCTATTCTGCTAATTTAAATGGAAATGTTTTTAAATTTTATTATTTTTATCATCGAGAAATTTTTTTTGCAACAAGTCTTTGATTATGTTTGTTAATTTTTATTCTTTTGAATAATTTTTTATTTGATTTTAAATTAAGTTTAATTTAATTTTTTATAAAATGTAATAAATTGAAAATAGTTTTCAAAAAAACTAAATTTTGAAAGCATTGTTATGCTTAGTTTCAATTGTAAATTTTGACCCAGCGTATTGATTTATAAGAATTGTTTTAATTAATTATTAATTTAAAATTTAAAAAATTTTATTCTTTTATTTAGTATTATTTAATAATGTAATATTTATTATTAATAATAAAAATATTTATTTTTTAAAATTATAATTTTTTGAAAATACTGCAATTTGCTCTTAATTTTTTTTATTTACAAGTAATTTAATTTAATAACATGTACATTAAAATTCAGTCATATATAAGAAAATATTGGTTTGAATTCTGTAACATTGATTTGGATATGACTTGATAAAACTGAGAGTTAAAGATAAGAAGCTTGAGATAAAATTAAAATAGAAAATATAACAAATATTTTTAGCTAACTGATATATCGAAAAGCAAATATTTTTCCACTACCTCTCACTACTTGAAACTAAGTTAACAGGAAGGATCAGGTTATGTAAGATGACAAAGCTTATTAACTTAGCTTGTTCCTCATGGGGTGTTTCAACATTGTATTGGATCAAATTAACATTGTCTATGCTAAACCAGGAAGGAGTACCTAAGCTTCTTGCAAAAATGCTCATGGAAAACTCTGTTATTTCAAGGGTCTCTTGTTTATTGAAATAATTTTTTAAAGAGTTAAATTTTTAAACCGTTAACTCTTTTGTTCCCAGAGTCCCTTTGTATTTGTAAGATGGAAATCATGAGTACTACGATAGTTTTTTGCTTTTTTATTGTGATATTATCTTATTGTAATTTAATTTGTCGTCCATGATTTTGGGATGGCCATGTAATTCGCATGAGATTCATTTTGTTTTTGTTTCACTTCTCTACGGAAAACTATAAGTTTATTATTTATCCAGATGCATTCCAATGGAGTTCTTTTAATTTTTTTAATGTTCTCTTGCATCTAAAGGTAATATATATATATATATATATATATATATATATATATAATTGATTATACTTATTACTTGGTGTATTAAATTTTGAAACGTAAAAATTATTTTTATATATGTAACTTTATCTACTTATTACTCTATACATTAAAAATCTGAATGTATAAAGTCACTTTATTGATTACACTTACTTATTACTCTGGACATTAAAATTCAAAACGTATAACATACGAATTAAAATTATACTTTATTTATATTTATTATGTTTGAATTGTATTTAAAAAATATTTATTAGTATTGTTTTACAAACGACAATATAAATATTTATACTATTTACCATTATTAAAATTAATTATAATATTTTACATAATTAACGAATAAAAATTATTACTGCATTTTAATATAATCTGTATTTTATTATATACATTAAATGCTAAAATATATTTTAAATTAAAAAATTAAAATTATAAAATTATTAGTTTATATTATATATTGTTAAATTAAATTTATAATGAAAGACAAATTTGCATATTTAAATTATTTTATTAATTAGTTTAACATAATCTATATTTTAATATGTACTTCAAATATTAAAATATAATTTGAATAAAAAAAACTACATTAATAAAATTATTCAGTTATATTATATATTATTAAATTAAATTTCTAATGAAAATATAAGTTTACATATTTAAATTATTTTAATAATTATTTTAATATAATCTATAGTTTAATGTATACTTTAAAAATGTATTTTTAATTAAAAAAGTTATATTTATAAAATTATGAGTTTATATTATATAGTGTTAAATTAAATTTTTAATTAAAAGATAATTTTACATATTTAAATTATTTTATTTATTAGTTTAATATAATCTATATTTTATTATTAATAATAATATTAAAATATAATTTAAATTAAAAATACTATATTTATAAAATTATTAGTTTATATTTTATATTATTAAATTAAATTTCTAATAAAAAGATAAATTTACAAATTTAAATTATTTTAATTATTTTAATATAATATATAGTTCAATATATATTTAAAAAACTAAAATTTACTTTAAAATAAAAAAATTATACTTATATAATTATGAGTTTAAATTATATATTGTTAAATTAAATTTTTAATAAAAAGATAAATTTACATATAAAAATACTATATATAAGATTAAACAAGATAATTCAAAATTAATTTAAATAAAAAATTATTAAAATTAATTTTAATAATTTGTATAATTTAAGAATTATAATAATAATTAATTCATATTTATTATCTTTAAATTGTATTTAAGAAAATTTTATTAAAATTGATAATTATATAATGTTAAAAGTGATAATAACAAAATTACTTTAAATGATATTTAATAAAAAAATAATTAAAATTTATTATAAATAATTTAAACAAATTTCATTTTTTCTATGTTATATTTGAAAATAGGAAAAAAAAATATTGATTAAATTATACAAAAATATTTTTGAGAAGGTAAGTAAACTATAATATAAATGAAAAGATAATTTTTATTATATTAATTTTTTATTTTTTGACTTTTCATATATCACCAAGTAGGACTTTATCTCTACTTATATAAGTTATGTTAATACAACTTTTGAAAACTTGCTCGCGGTTCTTTATGTTATCATCTTTTTTTTTTTGTATTTTGCAATTATGTTAGCTGTCAAGGATTACCTACCCACATAAGTATATATGATTTCAAGTTTGATAATTTTTATTTTATTTCATTAAATTGTGTTATATATTTCAATTTAATTTTTTGAGTAAGCATAAAACTGTATTATTTTTAAATGATATAATGTATTGAATTTTATTTTTAACTAATTAATTTATATCAAATCTATCATTATTTTTCATATTTTTGTAAGAGAACAACAAGTTACAATGAAGATAAATAGACTTTTTTTAACGATCTGAATTCAACAACAGATGATTGAAAAATAAAAGTGCAAATATCACGACTGTGGGATATACTAAATATATATCGCAAACAAGAGTTAATTAGTTTTGATATGATACTAATTGATGAAAATGTATTAGATTTGTATTTTTCTTATTAAAAATTTATTATTTTTAATAAATTATAATTATGTTATCTTTTATATGTTGTTTTATGATAACTAATTAACTTAATTTTTTTTAATTTTCTAATTGATTAATTTTTCTTTTCTATATAACAATTATATACACGCTTTCATAGGATGGAGTATTTCTTATAGGTTCACATGTATGAAAGAAGGAAAAATAATCTCCTAACAAATTTTTCAGTGACAAAGAATAAAGATATATTTGTTGTGTTTGAAAAATAATCCTTTTATGTTGCAATTTTGTACCATAACTATTATTAGGGAATTAAAGGATGATAACATAATTCCTTATCACATCTTTGAATCTGTGAACTTTGAAGATTTGAAAAGTTGTTGTGAAAATAATGTCTTAACAATTATTTTGCTGTAAAACTTTACTAAACTTTGTTATATAATTTATATTTAATTTATCAATTAGTTTCCTAAAATTATTTATTTTATAAATAGATGTGATTGGAGTGGTTATGCATATAAGTTCTGTTGAAGAAAAAACAACTACTCAAGGTAAGATTAATGCCATGACGTTTTAATCATAAGACATGAGATATAAACAATTATTTTAAAGTTATTATTAATTGAAAAATATTATAATCTTAGTTAAATCATTTGTAGGGAAAGTAGAGTGAAAGTAACACAATGGGATGATTATATAGCACTATTTGAAGAAATAATAAAAGATAAAGTATCTAAGGATTTCAAAATCAATGTTGCAATATTCACATCCACTATTGTGAAAGAATTTCAAAATAATTATACTACTATATTTTTTAAATATTTTATTTCAATAAATTATATATATATATATGCTTCATATTAAATTATAAAAAATATGAATGTATGTATTATAAGTAATATTTCTATTTCCACATTAATATCAATAAAGATTTATGTCAATATTGACGCATCAGAAGTTATTAATTTTATAGATTCATCCAAATATTGAAATTATTTAAAATCTCTCTGTTACGTTAATTATTGTAAATTCTTTACTTTTTATCTTAACCACATTTTCAATTATTTATTATCACTTTGTTGTAGGAATTTTAATAATGTGCATATTGCTCAAAATATTGATAATACATAATTTACAGTTCTTTCTAAGTTAGAAAATTTTAAAAATATATCTGAAATTTTGACAATAGATAATTTAAAGAGCGATATGGTAAATTTAATTTCTTTTACACTTTGTTCTTCTTATTTAATTTTTAAACTAATTTTTAATTAATTTTCAGAATGCCCTACTTGATTGTATTGCAACTATGATTTGATATAAAGATTAATTTTTATATTAAATAAAATCATTCTTTTCTTTTATTTTTTACTTAAATCTTAATTAAAATTTTTTTAACTATTATATTTTTCTCTTCTTCTATTATTTTAATTTTTTTAAAAAATAATTTAATAGAAATTGATATATAATAATTATGTATAACCTATCGATATAGATAATATTTTATTTATATTTTTTGTTTTAATAATTAGGATGAAAATAATTGATGAACTGTATTTAAGAAAATTTTATTAGAATTGATGGTTATATTATGTTAAAAATGACAATAACAATATTGTTGTGAAAGACACGATGTTTAATAAAATATTATTAAAATTGTAAATGTAAAATATTTTAAAAATTTTATTGTCAAGTAAAATTATACCTAATGAACGAAAATAATTAAATAGTAAAAACAATTTATGAATTTCTTAAGTTACATTTTAATTGAAAATAAAAGTTATACTTAAATTTGAGTGATATTAATTTAAATTATTTTATTAAATACTATATATACAATCTATATTTTAATTTGTTCTTTAAATATTAAAATGTACTTTGAATTAAAAAAAACTACATTTATTAAGATATTAGTTTATATTATATATTGTTAAGTTAAATTTTTGAAGAAAAGATAAATTTATATATTTAAATTATTTTATTAATTAGTTTAGAATAATCTATAGTTTGATATGTACTACAAACTCTAAAATTTACTTTTAAATTAAAAAATTTATACTTACAAAATTATTAGTTTATATTATATATTGTTAAACAAGAACTGTTAGAGGCATCGTATAATTGTAATCACAATTCACTGGGAGTGTGTATCCGAAAAAGAGGAATATAATGATTTGTGATGAAATTTATGTATATGTGATATATATTGCTTTGATATTCATGTTATTATGACTCCTTTTGTTCTATGACCATGATTGTGCTATGATGTTGGTCTTTAAAATAGTGTTATGTTTAAATGATAAAATAGATGTTCATCCTTACCAATATTTTCAAGAAATCAAGATGACGGAGTATTAGGAAAAAATTAGTCTAATAGATAGTTCTGTATACAATAGACTTAATTATATGTTTAACAAGTATCAGAGGACATGTTATTTTAAGTTTGCGGTTCTTGTTGAAGATATACCTAGGACTTTTATTATGTTAGAGATGGATTTCTCTTATAGAATTTCTTTTGATTTTCCTATGGGTAAAATACACTACATCCTATGTATCCATATTTATAGAGGTATTGTTAGAACTCTAGCAGTCTTCACATATCTATTTACATACCACGACCATGCTCATCTCAGAAGACCATCTAGATAGATATTTAAGCAAGTTACTGGCATAGAGATCACAGCTGATTCAGGGGATTTATATCTCATATCAAATGATGATATTGATTATGAGAATTTAGCAGAGATTGAAAACTGACATGGGAATGACTAGTATCAATTTTTAGTGTTGGGATGTATTTTGAGGGGCTGCTCTGGGACTTAAATTATTTTTTGTAATGTAATTATTTTTGGTTATATACATATTATTTTAAGTTCTACTTGTTTTGACAAACAGTTTGTAAATTACTGTATGAAATATGTATTAATGCAGGCATTGTACCAATGTTTGTAACAATTTATTTCGAGTAATTATGACTTATGTTTACAGCTATTTACTTAATATTTCTCAAATTGGTAGACTTTGTAAACAACCTTATTAACAAATAGATATTTTATCTATTTATACTTACAATTTTTTCCATTATACTGAGTTTATATAAATAGAATAAGCAGCTTTTAAAATTTAAAAATTTAGGATGTTAAAACAACAGTTTGTTAGACTTTGTAACATCCTCTTTTCATTTTTTGATAATTTATGTTTTGTTTAATATTAAGTAGTATTAGAAAACCTTTAGAAGTGAGTATAGAGGATTTTTGGAAGGATTTTGGTGCAAGAAATCTCTCTCAGGCGAGACTGAGCGTGTAACACTCTTAATTTTATTAACCTTATATGAGAAAAATAGGAATTTTGCGCAAGGCTTCTCGCTCAAGCGAGATAGGTCTTGCTTAACCGAGATAGGTCTCGCTTAAGCGAGATGAAGTTTTCTGTGGAGAGTGTTCTGGAGCTTTCTTGCTCAAGCGAGAAAAGGTAAGGTTGACCTAACTGTCCTCTCGCCCAAGCGAAGAGTAGAAAAAGGAATAATTTCACTGTCTAGTTGTCTCGCTCAGATGAGGAAGGCTTGCCCAAGCGAGGGTAGAGCTCGTCCAAGCGAGAATTTGATCGCTTAAGCTAGATCATGCGAGTTTGGATGGGTATTTAAGGAACCCCAACCTGAAAAACATTCATTTCTTACCAAACAACCTTCTCTCCTAATTTTCTCTATTCTCTCTCCTTCCCTTTTCAAAGGAGAACTCTCCCTAGCTTTGAATTTCTTCTAGATCCGAGCTTAAACATCTATTTCATTTGGAACAAAGTAAGTTTCTCAAAACTCAGATATCTAGTTTTATCTATTTTTTTCGGTTTTTTCTTTCTTAATAAGTGTTCATCTTGTAATATTTAGGAATATCTCTACATTTAGAACAAAACTTTCTATTATTAGACGTGTTGTACCTTTTCTTTGGACTATTAGAAGGATTTGATAGTAGAAGCTCATTTCTAGGTAAGGGGAGTAGATCCTGAACTCTAACTCTTATTCTATGTCATGGCTTAGAAAATTTAATATTTTTGTGCTAAATAGTAAAGCCTTCATTAATTGGAATCTTTAGAACATGAAAGCATGATGAATTATTTTTAAACACACCTAGATAGGATTTTGTAACAGAAATTAGAAGTAAAACAAGTTTTTAAGAAAGTTTATGACATAAATGTTAGTGTATACGCATACTTATTGTTGTAGTATGATCTTGAGTAATAGATGATAAAAAGTGTTGAACTCTAATAGACGATTTTATAAAAGACTGAGAGAGTGTGATCTCTAGCAATTTCTCTGTGGTTTAGCTAAATATGTGTTTAATTGCACGACTGGTTTGAGACCGAGGGTGACCAACCTTCGGCACACTTTATTGATGTGAATAATATGAGATAGGTGAATGAATTGTCAATACTTAAATTGTATCTTGTGATGAATATGAGTTCATATTTGATAATTGATGAATGTGGAGATTTATGAATTCTTGTTCTTATGAAAAATATTTGATTGT
Organism: Abrus pulchellus subsp. cantoniensis; assembly: GCA_024086825.1. NCBI lineage: Eukaryota > Viridiplantae > Streptophyta > Magnoliopsida > Fabales > Fabaceae > Abrus > Abrus pulchellus. The sequence continues at coordinate 24,862,336 of CM044056.1, forward strand.
TTTGAATGAAAATGTGGATTTACTCAGAATTTGTGAATAAAGAGCTTATGTGAATAAGTGTGCATGTTGAATTTAAGTTGGTTTTATTATTAAGTGAAAAAGGAAATGATGATGAATTGTATGGAATATGAAATGCTGAGAAAGTAAGGTTCATAAGAAATGCTGAGACCTTATATAGATAGTTACAGAGATACACTGGAGATATAGAGTCCGAATAAGATTTGAAAAATCTTAGAGAAATGAGGGTAGTGAATGCTAATTAAAAGAGAGTGCACAATAGTTTGTTGAAAGGAAAAGCATTCACAGGCCATACACTCATCTCCTTACGAAACTTCTGACTATATATTTGCTAAAAAGGGGCGGGAGAACACACATTATATTTGTATTGTTGCGACTAACCAGCAGTTATCTATACGTATGTAAGACCTCAAAAGATCTCAGAGATAATGAATGTGAATGTGTGAGATGTGTCTTTATAATAGGCGAATCACAATGGATTAATCAGTGTAATTATAATACAGATATTGTAATACATCGACGGGCATAATTATAATGTATTGATTAATATGGTTGTGATATACTTATTATAATATTATGCTCGATATGGAAGGAATGAAATAATGTAAACATTATAAATGTTTGATATAATGGTAATGTGATAGGATAATTTGTTGAGCTGTGGAACATATGTTAGTGAAAAGATTGCATTATTATGTTGGTGCATAGTTAATATGATTGCTTCTGCAATAAATTTATTAATCTTGTATTTAAAATAGTAGTATTTGCTATGTTGGCACAAGAATCTATGTGTGTTTTTTTTTAATTTGAATGGCTTTTAAACTAAATGATTATTGAGAACGGGATTACTCACCCTTACAACCATTTTTCAGGAATTTAAATTGAAGGGATGTATGCTCTAGGATCATATTCTCAATGGTGCTGCAAGGAGAAACCTGCTCTGTAGGCTTTAAATTGTATTAGAATTATGAAATTTTTTATTAAATCTTAGTTATAATTATAATATATATATATATATATATATATATAATGTATGATGAACTTAAACCTCAAGAGGTTTGATAGGATTTATTGTCAGTAATAATTTAGATTATATTTATAATATTCATCAATTAATTTCATTAATCCTTTTATTTTATCTTTAATTTTTAAATGGTGAACAATGTCTTCCTAATATTTTAATTAAGTATTACGAAAGAATTCATTTTTAAGAAAGTTGCAATATCATTATATTTTTTTTATATACTACGTTTTACCCTATAACTTGATCTTTATTTATTTTAAATATCTATAATTTAATATGAGAATAAAATAGTGTAAATAGCAAAAATATTGAGAATACGATCGTTTGAAGAAAAGTTAAAATTTTCTCGCATATTTATATTTCATGAATTGAATAAAATCAATATATTCTTTCGTTGTACAATAAAATTATTTATTTTTAGAATTTAAGAAAGTACGATGTTACATTAAAGTTTATTATAGGATAAATTAGTATTTTATCCCAAACTAAAGTGATGAAATATAACTTGTACATATTTTTTATAGTAGAAGGTTACAAACTTGATCATGAAGATCCATATTCTTATCTATCTAATTTTTATGAGCTGTGGTACAATGGGTATTTTAGAAGGCGATGAAGAAGCTGTCTATTTGAGATTGTTTCCCTTTTCTCTTACTAGAAAAGCTAAAATATGGTTATAGTCTCATCTAAACCAGAGTTTGACTAGTCGGAGTGATGTAGAAAACAAGTTTGTTGACAGATTCTATCCTTCATCTAAGTATAACAAGGCAAAATCAGATATTACTACTTTCAGGCAAGGCATAGATGAACCATTTTGTGAGCCTGGGAAAGGTTCAAGTCTTTACTCAGAAAATGTCCTAATCATGGGTTTGAAGACATTACACAACTTAATTTCTTTTGCAATGAGATCAAACCTGAGGTGAAGATGTTATTGGATGCAACAAGTGGTGGTACTATGATTCTGTAGGTCCAAACGATGCTACTCAAATTATAGAATCCCTAGCATCCTCTTATCAACAAGCTCAACATGGAAGGCATCAGTCTCAAAGAAGAGGAGTTATAGACTTGAGCACTAATGATGCAATTCTGGCTCAGAACAAGTTATCTCAACAGATTGAGGCCTTGACAAAACAAATGGCCAAAATACGACAACAACTCCATGCCATAAATTTTTCTTAAGCTCAATCAAGCCCTCCACTTAGGTGTGATTTTTGTGGAGGAGATCACCCAAATAGTTTTTGTGCAGAATTTTCTCAAGAAGAGGAAGTTAACTACATGGGAAATCAATCAAGAGAAGATAACTTTATTTCCCACAATTATAATGCTAACAATTTTATGCAGAAAAACTAAGGCTGGAAGAATAATGCCAACACCAATCAAGGCTATGGATGGAAGAATGAAGCTAGTACTTCTAATAGACCACCACAACAGCAACAAGTTTGTTATCCTTCTATGCATGAGAGGACCAACAAAATTAGAGTATACATTGAATTAGTATATGCAGCTATCCATTAAAAATCTAGAAGTACAAATGGGTCAGCTTGCCAAACAATTGGCTGACAAGTCTGGAGGTCTATTTTCAGCAAAAACTCAAACCAACTCTAAGGACCAATGCCAATCAGTCACCACAAGGAGTAGAAAGGTGATAGGAAGTGATGTTGGTACAGGTGAGAAAAAGTTAAGTGAGGAAGAAGAAGAAAATGAGAAGAGTAGTGAGGTTGAGAAGGAGATTGAGAGGAAAGATGGAGAAAGCAATAAAGGTGAGGATGTAAATAATAAGTTTAGAAGTTCTTTACTAAGCACGATCTTATGAGTGAGAAAAGAAATAACTCTAAGAATGACTTTAAGTGTTGAATATGGATTAGATCTAGTGTGAATAGTATCCCTTTTGATTTCCCTGTAAGTAGAATATATCACACCCTCTGTGTATATATATTCCCTGGTACCGTTTGAACTTCAGTAGCCGTGACCTATTTGGTTACTTATCACGATAGTGACCACCTCAGAAGATTATCCAGATGGACCTTTAAGTGAGTTACTGGCACAGAGGTCACAGCTGATTCAGGTGATCATTATTTTAAGATGGAATCGACTAGTATCGGGTTCTCAGCGTTGAAATGCATTTTGGGGACTGCTTTGGGATTTAAATTTGCTTATGTGATGTAATTATTTTGGTTATGTAAATATTATCTTGTCCCATATATTTTGATAAATAGTTTGTAAATTCTTATATTTGATATATGTAATGTATATTTCAGTTTTTCACTAAGAATAATTAATTCTTGTTTATTAATTTTTTTTATTATATTATTGTTCCATTAATATTACAAAGTTTGAAAATTTCGTATAAATAAATCTACTAGAAAGAAAATTTTATTAATTTGTAATAATAAAGTTTATCACACATGAGAATTGGTATTTTATCTTGAATTATTATAAATAAGATATACATTTTATGAATTAAAAATTTTAGGATGCTACAGAGTTATTTAGATTTAACGTTCAAGCTCAGATTTGAGGAATAATCAGAGTTTGATGGAGTTTTATCTTAGAGAAGAAAGTGAAAGTTCGGAGAGAATGAGGAAAGAATGTGAGGTTTGAAATAAAATGAAATTTTCATGCTGAAAATTTGTTAAATACCCCTCAGCCACGCACAATCTTACTTGAGTGAGCAACAACTCGCCTGAGCTCGCCTAAGCAAGAACACCAGACAGTGGCCTCACCAAGTATTTTTTGATATGCTCGCTTGGGCGAGGTCAAACTCGCTTGAGGGAGATAACATCGAGAGAGTTGGACATTTTTCCTGTGAGTCCTCACTTAAGCGACTCAGCTCGCCTAGGTGAGATTACTACTCACCTGAGCGAGATCACTTCTCACCTGGATGAGGTAATAGTTGGGCTGAATTTATCCTCTCTCGCTTGAGCGAGAATCATCTCGCCTAAGTGAGATGGCCTTGAAATTATATTGTTTTGGGCACCCAGTCTCGCTGGAGCAAAAATTGTCTCACTTGAGCTTGATCTCCTGTACCAAACTTCCACCAAAACACCTTTAAATCATTCCAATACTCTAATATCATATAATACCAAACAATTATCAATTTACTAAATAATTAGAAAAAGAGGGTGTTACAAATCTAGTCTTAGATGTGCTTGTAAAAGACATACAAAATATTATATCTCAGTACATGCTATTTGCCGATAATATGGAATCGATTGAGGATTGAAAAGAAGAGGTTAATGATAAACTTGAGTTATGGAGTGAGGCTTTAAAATCTAAGGGGTTTTGCCGATAATATAAAATGATAGAGAAATTAACAGAGATGTTACAGACAAAATACGAGTTAAATGATTAAAGTAGAGAAAGACATCAGAAATTAGTTGTGATTGTAAAATACCTATCAAGTTGAAAGGAAAATTTTACTGTTCTATTATATGACCAACTATTTTATGTGATAGTGAATGTTTGGGCATTAAAAAAATAACATAAGAAAAAAGTAAGACTGACAAAAGTAAGAATGCTAAAGTAGATGAGTGGGAGAGAAAGGAGATGATATAAAATGATAATATATGAGAGAATATTGAAGTAACAAGTGGAAAAGATGATTGAAAATTATTTAAGGTTGTATGGTTGTATGGTCATGTGCAAAAAAAACCTTTAGAAGTGTCAATAGAAAGTGTGAATTGTATGACTTCCGGTCTGGTATAGAATGGTCAAGGGAAATCTAAAAGAACTTTAGATGAAGTTATTAAAAAATAAACATTTTTATTTTTAAAATTTAGATTTTGATCGAGTTCAATAGTGTCGTGTGATCCATGTAGTCAATCTCACTTAGTGAGATAAGATTGTATCATGATAATATTACATAAATTAATTATCAAATTAATTTTTTATAAAAAATAATTGACAATAGTGTTTTACGTAGCACTTAATATCATTTGTTGACGTTCTGTGTGTGCTATTTTCTTATTTTACTTGTATCGTTGCAGAAGAAACAAATTATAAAGAAAGAGACCTTGGACTGATACTAATTATTCAGAGTTTATTTATTTTATTTTTTGTATTTTTCCACCCAAAATCGATTTTTTAAACAAAAATCAACGATAAAGAAAAATGGTTTATAATTTTGAATGCAAATAAAATGACAATGATAAATTGTTAATTTTGAAGGACATTGTGTGAGCTTTACAAACATGTTTATAAACTAAACCAATTGCATCAGGAAACTACATTCAAACGATTACACTAAGCATAAGTTGCATCTGATGGAGAATGTCTTAGAGGTACTTATTCCATCTTAATTACAATTACAATTACAATTACAATACAACACATAGATCATGGATGACGATAATTGTGGCAACAAGGTTCGTCGGGTTGCTTTGACAAAATGACTCTTCCTCTTCTGAATGACCCTGCCTCTTCTTGGACAAGACAAATAAGAACAAAAGCACTTAATTTTCATGTTATCATAAACTAACCATTCCAGAATCACATCAATGGGTAATGCATGATGGTGAAATTCAATTCAACTTCTAATGTAAATGCACATCGATATTGTTGTATGATATGCATTTCTACACATGTGTGAATGGAAAGGACAAGAAGATTCATACAAATAACAAATGGATTAATTTCACTTACTGCTATGAAGTCCAGAAGCATCAGCAGGATTGAATGCAGTTGCCTTGGCACATACATAAAACACACAAAAAAAGAGGACAATCCAAACAAGGGAGACTCTTTTAGAAGCCATAGTTTTGTTGTGCACATAAAAATGTTTTCAAGATATCCTATTTATAATCCAACCATCGTTTTGTGTTGCTTTCCACTCAAACATTTTAATTTGTGTAAAATTGGCACAATGTTTGACTTTGATGCACCTTTGTTTTGTTACCTGACTTCTTTTGTGTGTCTGCTTCTTTGTGCATGCTTCCGCGTAAACTATGTCATGTCATGGGATGCCGTGATGGACACGGTCAATTACCCATTGTTGATGCACTTCAATTTTTATTAACTTTTAATAAATATTTAATGCATTTTGTTTTCACTTACTTTAGAAAATAAGTTATTATCTTTCTAAAATCAAGCAATTCCAAACGTGCAGTTAATAAAGCTATATGCAAACACATCGATTCAATATTTAGAAGATATATCATCAAGATACATGAATTCCATATTTGTTAAATTTAAAGTGGTTTACAAGCCTTTTATTCTCTAATAATGGCTTAAAAATATTAATTCATTTTTTAAAGCTTATTTCATAATCATATTTTACTGGAGTTGAGTTGGTAAACTTTTAGAGCATATATTTGTTTTTTCTTTAAAGATTCTCAACTCTTTGCTCTCTTCTTTTTTTTCTTTTTTTTTTCATTGTAGCTTGTTCTCGAAGGTAACATTTATCTCCCTTCTATCATTTTTTCTTGTGTTCATTTTTCTATTTTAGAATGTGGCGTGACTCTACCTATGCAGAACTAGGGTTGACATAGAATTGTGCCTAACACTCCTAGTGATTCCTTCTAATCCGATCATTACTTAACAGTTTAATGCTTTGTCCAATTGTCTTTCACCCAAATGCAGAAGTTTTTAGTTTTCATGGACACTAGACTTTTGTATTTGACTTCATTCTAATTTTGCTGATATTTTAATTGGTCATCATCCTAGTCAAAATTTGTTGTTAAGTTATCATATTTTCTCAATATTAAATGTGAGAGATAAGATAAACAATGTAATAAATAAATAATCAGTATTGTAAAAATATGTTGTATGATAATATTTTATGAATAAAATAACTCTTTCATTGAATAACTCATTGAAAAATGGGATTTTGTTTCGGCATATGAAAAAGTCAATGAATATAAAAGCTTGAACGGTTCTGTAATGACTATTAAACTGTTTTATATTTCTAGCTATAATGACAGGGGCACACTAAAAGAAATTGAGAGAAAATTTGACTCTAAAAAAAGATAAGTACTTACATTTAATATGTAAAATTAATAAATAAATAAATAGTTGTATAATTTCACTTAAATAAGGTTCTTGTTCTTCATAAATTCATAATTTTTATTTGATCCTCATTTTTAATTTTTCTCAAATAATATTTTTAAATTTTTTTTATTTTCATAGTCCACCTTATATTAGTAATTCATTATTTTTTTTCTAATATTTATCCATGTAACATCTAACTTAACTTATATAATATGATATATAATTTATATAAATGATTATGTGACATTTATATTTTTATTATTCTTTTTATATATCTAAATATTAATTTCAAGACTTTTAACCTTATAACTTAAAATTTTATTTAAAAAATGAAAAATGTAATGTTAATAACAAATCTCATTCATATTATATCTCAGTCAAATTATATAAACAAACTCAAATATTACGTAAGTAAAATAAATTAACAAATTACTAATAACGAGAATAAACAGAAATAAAAATAATTTTTGAAAGACTAAATTAAAAAAGAATGACCAAATAGAAAAAATATATAATTTTGGAAGTAAAAGCTTATTTAAAAATATTTAAAATAAAAAATTATAAATGAATTTTATTTTATTTTTTAAAAGGAGGGTGTGGTTGATCAAACCATCCTTCGTTTCAATTTGTGACAAATTTTGATGGCTCATACAAGGTTTGAGATAAATAAGCATTTTGATGTTTATTTTTACATAAATGTTAAGAATATTTTTTTAACACATTTTATTATTAACTAAAATTTATTAAAAATTCACATAAATTTTATAAATTTTAGCTAACAGAAAATATTATATAAAGCGTGTTAGAAAGTATATTACTAAGATTACTCTTATTTATTCTTGATGTGAAGTATGAGTTAGTTAACTGCAAACATTGGGAGCATTAGCTAGATAAATATTGGGGGTGTTTTTGCAAAATTAACATATAAGCCAATTAAAAATTTAAAGTTGAAAAATTAGCTAAAAGATAAAAAAAATTGAATAATGTTTTCAATCAATGCGTATAGATGACAATTAAATAATACTTTCAATAATGACGATGGTTTTATATAAGAAACGTGTAAGAATGCACAACACAATCGACCAAATGCTTTTTTTATTATTATTATTATTAGAAATCATCTCTTTCTTTATATAAATACCTGGTGTGTGTTTTGATTATCCGTGAAAATAAAATATTTTAATAATTAATTACTGTTAATATACAATCACCTGTATAAAATAAATTCAATATTTAGATATATTTGGAAAAATAATTTAAAATAATTTATTTCATTTAGATTATACAATATAGTCACCCTTTATACAAAATTATGAAGAAAAAAAGTACAAAGTTAATTATAATAGTTAATTTATTCCAATAAATGACTTTTAAAATTTAATTTTTAAAAGTAGTATTATATTTTTCAAAATTAAATTCTGAAAGTAATTAATAAATAATTTTAAAATTTTAATTTCTTGAATGTATTCACACTTTCAAAATAAATTTCAAAAAATAAATAATACAACTAACAAAAATGAGTTCGGTAACTTTTTATAAAACAATTTTGACATTAATATTTACTCAATAGAAAATGTAAAATTGCTTGACACTCGAAGTACTTCCAAAAGATATTCAAAAGCTTTTTCACAAAAGAAACTCAAGAATAACAGAACAACTAAACTTATATGAGACATCATGCATCTCGTAACAATTATAATGCCTTCATTTAGGTATGTTGATTTTCAAGTAGGATTACAGAACAACAAAATATTGTCAAAGTACAAGGCATTAAATTTACCTGAGTCATGGGATTTAACATGACTATTTTTTTTTTCTTATTAACCAGCTTTTGTGCCCATCAATCTATGCAACATGCTTATTGGCATATAGAGAGAATTTTGCTTATCTTTCCAGTAAACAAAAACTAATTTGTAACTTCAAAAAAATGTTTCATTGAACAGTGATACAATTTTCAGTTCTCCCCTTCAGACAAGAAAAGTTTGAATTTCCTTTCTCTTGACTCTATCATGCGGTGGATCTCTAAATACTTCTGAAACTCTGAACACTTGATCATCTCTAAATGCCAAATGTTAATCAATTAATTTACAGATTCATTTTAAAGTATTTTAGTTAGTAACTTTCTATAGGCTGGTATAGGCTGGTTTATAGCATTAGTGCCCAAGAAAGAAAAATTCTTTCAGATTAACTAAAAATTTGCAAGCATTGAAATGTGCCCAAGAGGCCAAGACCACATCTTAGAGCACCCTACGGAAATCGATTGCAAATGCATAAACCATGGAAAAGATATTCGACGTATACTTTTGCCTACTATGTGATTAGATAATATACCAAGAAATTACACAAAACAAGAACTAAAAAGTTAACAAGATGCCCCTCCAATGGTTTGATGTCATTTTTGCTCAGTAGTTTAGTTACTTAGCACTTTTTAAACCATAAAAAGTGCTAATAATGAACACGAACATGCTGTCCATGCTTCAAGCCCAGATAGCTGATACATGTTAGATATAAGAAAAAATATATATATCCATAAGTCCTCAACAAAAATCTTTAGATTTTGGAAAAACTGGCTATTGAAAACAATTGACATTGAGAGGGAGAACAATGAAACTAGATTAAAATATGAGTAGAAAAAAGTAACTCAACTACATCTAATCCTTGATTGATGAACTTATATTGACGTTCCAATTTCAATAGCACACATCTGGATCTAGATCCTCAAAACTACATATACCCCTAACATTTATTTTAGGAAAACAAAGTAAGAAATAGATAATTACATATTAAAATTTAAAACTGCTTACATATACCCTGTATATTTTCACATACCTTTTCATATATTTCCTTCTCGAGCTACAATAAGTTCCTCCATGTTTTCAGTATCACCAATATCTGTAGGTAACAACAAGTCATCCTCAGTTGTTATATTGTATCTACCCCCAATAGCTCTTAAAAGCTGATATACTTCAAACATGGTGGGCCTCTCCTTAGGAGTTGGTACAACACAGTTGCATGCAACCTTTAAAAATTGGAAAAGCTCGGTATCATCACCCTTGCCAACTAGTGATTCATCAATGGCATCCTGGAGTTGTGACTTACTTGAGAGCTCCGTAATCCATTCTACTAGATTTCCTTTAAAAGTTTCTGGAGCTTTAGCCACATTGGTAGGTCTTTCACCAGTCACCAACTCAAGAAGCACAGTTCCAAAGCTATAAATATCCCCCTTCGGGGTAGCAACCAAAGTTCTAGTGTATTCAGGAGCAACATATCCAAAATCCCCAAACTCGCCATTTACAAAAGTACTCAAATGAGTATCAATTGGGTTCATCAGTCTGGCAAGGCCAAAATCAGAAATTTTGGGCTCAAAATCAGCATCCAACAAGATGCACTTTGCGCTTATGTTTCGGTGGATGATACGGGGATTGCAGCTATGATGAAGCCATGCTAACCCTTTGGCTGCTCCAAGTGCAATTTTGAGCCTCATGGGCCAGTCAAGAGTGCTCCCACCATCAGCAGGATGTAGTTGATCATAGAGGCTGCCATTTGGCATGTTTTTATAGACCAAAAGCCTCTCCTTTTTGGCCATGCAGAAACCTAAAAGAGGAACAAGGTTACGATGTCTAACAGTCCCCAGTGTACCCATCTCAGACATAAATTCTTTCTCACAGTGCTGAGATTGCTGCAGTCTCTTAACCATAAGTGTTGTGCCATCATCAAGAACAGCTCTGTAAACTGTTCCTGTACTTCCTTTCCCAATGATATTGGTGTTACTGAAGTTGTTAGTAGCCTTCATGAGATCACTCAATTTCATTTTTGAAATTGATTTCTCAAACATGGAAACCTGATGTCCAATTCAGTATAGTTAGACTTCAACATAACATTCTTACAAGAGTTCAATAGTAGATAAATCAGGTAAACTAAGGCTTGTAAATTTTACAAAAATTAATTTTTCAGAAAGCATATTCTACATTTATCAATCTGGTTTAGAAAATATATTATTTTCCTGTGTTCGGCACAGCAATATGCAAAACACGTCTTGCCAATCAAAATTCACAACAATGTCAAGGAAATATAATATTTATTGAGAAAATATTTCAGTTGAAACTTGAAAGTATTACAAAAACCAAAAGAAACAATGTATTCCAACAAACTAGTTTCCATTGAAAACATTTAAGCAATTATCTAATGCTATAAAAGACAAATGGATCTATAAGAAAAATGAAAAGCTTCTCTGCGTGTAATAATATATGTCGTGAGCAATGCATCAATGTATCTTGCCTTAATTGTTTTAGTTCCTTTTATACTCCTTGCCCATTTGTTTCCTTCGGGGTCCTCTTCCTTCCTGAAAGAAACACGTCGCACAAAGAAGAACATTAAAACACCCAATCCTAATGCAGCAAGTGTCACCCCACCAACAGCAGCACCAGCAATAACAGCAGTGTTACTCTTGGAAGACTTGGTCTGGCATGACGGCAATGAATCTCCACATAGGCCTTGATTATTTGCATAACTCACCACCGTAACTTGACTTTTGTTAAAGCCAGGAACTGGACCTGTCAAAAGATTGTTGGATACAGAAAATTCCTTCAGTCGTGCGAGAGCGCTAAATTGTTGAGGGATTTGACCAGTGAGTTGATTCTGATCAAGTTTAAGGGTATTAAGAAAGGTACAATTCGCAAGACTCCCAGGTATTTCCCCAGAAAATTCATTTGAAGATAGATCAAGAGATGTCACATACTTTATAAGATCAGATATATCTCCTGGAATGCTTCCAGAGAGTTTGTTCATGGAAAGGTCTAAACCAGTTAAGCTGGAGCAATTTCGAATGAAACGAGGAAACTGGCCCTTGAGTCCCATATTTGACAGTTTGAGATTCAAGACTCTATTCTCATCAGGGTGCCAACACTCAACCCCATTAAAGTTGCAGATAAACCCCTCAGTTTTGTTGTCGAAATTCCAAGAAGAGTTTAAATAGTTATTGGGATCCTGAAGGGACTCTCTGATTTTTTTCAAGCAGAAGACATCAGTTACAGTCCCAAAGGTCATGCCACAACTAATCAGCAGCAAGAAATTCACAAGAATTCGAGAACTCAAAACCCGGTTACTCAGAACCATCTTCACCTATATCCTTAACAAAAGCCAATAAGAAGTAATCCAAGCACCTCCTCACTCAGATTGGTATCCAATTCAAGCCACAACACAACATATAAACTCCGTAGCACTACAACCCTCCCAAGAACACACCCTGAGAAACATTGAAATGAAAACAAAACACAATTCACTGAATTCAGTACTTCACACAAGTCAAGTCAACCATCCAAAAAGTAAACAGAACCAATAATAATAATTTTTAAAAAGGCAAAAAAAAAAAAAAAACCGTAACTTTAGACCAAAATTCACTCTGCAACAAAGCAAGACTGCTTGACAGAAGGAAAAGAAAAAGTTGAAATGGGAAAGATGAACTTTTGATCAAGTGCTGAAATACCCACCTGAGATTTTGGACAACCCAATTCAGGAAAACCCATGAAGCTTTCTATAAACATAACTCTGCCCAAAAACACACACACTAAGTAAAGAGCAGAAAATGAAGAGTGAGGAAATTTTCTATCCAAAAATGAACCAAAGTTTGAAAATTTCAGATGATAAGGGAACCGAGAAGTTACCTTAAAAGTGTTTAAAGATGATATTTGATAGTGTGGATGTGAATGAGTGGAACGGGTCAAACAAGGAAAAGCCAGAAACTTCCAAGCTTGAGAAGAGAAGACTTGGACTATGGAAACGCGAAGACTTGTGAAAGTGCTTGTTGTGTTGCTGACGCGCCTTTTGTTGAAAAAGCAATAAAAAGGGTGTTTTTGCTAATTTCCTATTATTGTTGCGGCAAAGAAAATACAGAGACCCAAAGCTAGAAAACCATTCCTCCTTCTTTAATATTTTTTCCAAGGTGTTTTGAAAGAATTTAACCATAAAAATTAATCAATATACTTTTAAAAATATATAATATCTAGATATTATTAATGTAATAAAGTCAATAATATCATATAATTTAAAAATATATATATCATGTATAAACTTTAATCCTAACATTAAAAAACATTTCAGCAAATACTATAGTGGGAAACTAGGAATCAAGACGGCAAAGAATGAACCTAATAAATTAGAGTAAACGTCTTTGACAACTGCCTACGTGAGAAAATGATTGATAAACAAACATTATATTGTTTTAATCACTTTTAATTGTTTAAATAAGACAAATATTCATACTAAAAGAAAATAAGACAAGTATTACTTAATTTTTTTTTTCATCTAATTTAATTTAGATTTGATCCAATCACGTATGTGAGTTTATTACTGAAAAATTTTTAAATATATTAATTATAAAATAAAAAATTTAAATATTTATAATTTTTACTGTATTTTAATATTTCTTAATGAAAATTATATTTAATTCTTTAATCAAGATCCCCAACATACTATTTTAATATATTTATTATAATTGGATAAAATTTAAGCAAATACTGACCATTTCTTTAAGAAACAACTTAAAAAAATTACTAATGTACTCTAATAGTAATTTTGGAAGACAAGAAGAGGTTCCCAGTTCTCTTGGATGTGACCCTTCCCACTTCTAAAAAAGTGTGAAATGTAAATTAATTTGAGGAGATGGATCAGATCCATCATCTCGCTATCCAGAGCCGCAAATGGAAAGGAAGTGTTCATGGAGTTGGATTTTTCATAAACTTTTTTCTGTTTTTTTAATATTTATTTTTAAATAATAAAATATTAAAAATGTTCAACTCATTTATTAAAAAAAATAATTGACAGCATGGACTAATTTTAAATATTTTAAAAATATTAAAAAATATATTGTAACAAATTTTTAAAAAAATTAAATTCAAAAGTGTTACTTTTATAAAACTAAAAATATAATTCTTATTTATCCAATGCAAAGAGAAATTAGTATATAAAAATAATATAAAAATACTTAATCAATTTTTAAATATATTCTTTATTAATGAGTTTTCTTAGCTCTTGGTCAATAAGTGTAAATACTTTTTATTTTTATACATGCAAAGAATACCCGTAATAAATAATAATTATATTTTGTTGAAGAATTTTTACATAAACAAATAAATAATAATTTTTTTCTTTCTAGACAAAAAAATAGTAAAAAATAATATTAAATGAGTTAGCATACACTAAGTATCAAATTTAAAAATTTATATCATTTAATAACTTTTTATTAAGATGTTAATTAATTTAATCATTGATTTAAAGATTTTTATCAAGTAGATTAATTTCACCAATTTTTATATTAAAATAAATTAATAAATAATTTATTGCATTACTTTATTTTAATTATTAATATATCTTCAAAATATACAAAATATTAAAAATAAGAAAAAATAATTTTAAAACACTACAACATTCTAATAAGATAACTTGATAGGACCTCACAATTTTAAGGTTTTTCTGGTTTCAAGAGAGGGAGGCTTTTTCAGGAAATAGCAAGCAACCAAAAAAAGAAACAAGAGAGTTATAATTGAATAATTTTCTGCCTTTTGTATTTTAGTTTACACTCCTTTATTATAAAAAATAGATAGTTACATAAAAAGTGGATCACATCTACTAATAATTAGTGAATTACTAGCTACCTTTTTTAATTCAGCAATAAACAAAGACTTCAGCTACCTTTCTTAATTCAATAACAAACAAATAAATATTACTATTATTGCAGGAGCTATATCATACCTTTTAGGTTGAATAAAAATAATTTTAAATGATTTTTTTAGAAAAAATTAAAAAAATTAAAATGTTATAGTTAATTTTTTATATTTATCATTCATAATTGCTCTTAATTTTTACTCTAAAGATATATGGTGGTTCATATTTTTAAAAATTTTAAAATTTCTTACTCAAACACAGTCTAAAAACTACACTTGGGAACCTGAGCTTTTTGCCCACTTACCAAAATTCTACTTCATTTCTAACATAAAAACGCTCTTTGAAGGCTGGATTCTGGTACATGAGTAGAACTGTGACAAGAACTTACTAAGCTAAGATGCTGTATGAGGGGAACATGCATATATCTACACCTAAAACACATTGGAACATATATAAATAGCCACTTCTTAATTTTAATAGACTTTGAAAGTAGAACTTAGATTCATTAAAGCTTTTCTCTAATCTTAGGACTTGGAATTTATGGGAACAAGATTGAAGAGCACCTAATTCATTACGCCTTCACTTTTGTTTTTTCCTCATTTTTTCCCTTCTTCTACCATTTTTTTGTTTTTCATTTTTATTTTATCGTGTTAGGAGATGGAGAACCCTAACCTAAACTCAATGTGACCTTGTATTTCATGATTCAATTCAAGTTTATAAATTCATGTTCAATTTTATGCTTATATTTAAATTGTGCAAGATATCTGATTGGAAAATTGAGCTAGATATTAGAAAGGAATATGGAACATAATTAGTGATGCAATGGGAATTGAAATTATCAATTGTAAAATCTTTTAGATTATTGGTGTTAATGTTTTTTCTAATTAAAAGTTTCTAGGGAATTAGGATCAGATTCACACGTTGACTTGAGTTGGGTTGAATCATAACCATAGTTGAGTGAGGTTTAGGCAAATTCATGGCCATGTTATGTGAATTATGTATTTTACTCTATCATTTTGGGCTTTCTCTTACACTTTCTTTTAGCCCTTTTAGAAAAACCTTTAACTAAATTATATAAATAAAAAAGTAATTAAATTAGTTATTTTTAAAAATATAATTTTTCTAACATATGAAACATTATAAAAAAAAATAAATTTTATATAATTTTGATTGAAAGTTACAGAATTCAATGTTATTTAATGTAATGATAGTATTTAATGTCCTTACCTTATATAACTTTCAATATTACCTTTATTTAATAATATTGAATTTAGTCTAGGAAAAAAATAATAAGATTGAATTTATCTCCACCGTCAA
This sequence comes from Abrus pulchellus subsp. cantoniensis, assembly GCA_024086825.1. NCBI lineage: Eukaryota > Viridiplantae > Streptophyta > Magnoliopsida > Fabales > Fabaceae > Abrus > Abrus pulchellus. The sequence continues at coordinate 24,878,342 of CM044056.1, forward strand.
TATTTATTGTTATTGGTTTTAAGTTTCCACCAACTTCATTTATTAAGAATAAATGAAAAAAATATAATAAATGTTTCATAGAAACTATAAAGTGCCTTATGAAAAAACTATTAAAATCTTGTAGAATGTGTCTTATAAAACAAGACCAGAGGGAGTGATTTTCTATAATTCAATTAAGTTTAATTTATTTTAGTTTTCATTATTGTTATCAAATTTATCATCCATAATTGTAAGTCCAAATAATGATGGACTTGTGAATTGGCTCAATACACTTGCTAAATTTATCCTCTATAATAACTTATAATAGATAAGTTAACCTATAACTAAAGACTTATAACTTGTCCTTAATTGATTGAATTAAAGTTATTTGACAAAATTAGCTGTACAATTAATTTAAATAAATTAAATGAGTGAAATAATAATAATAATAATATATTAACATAATATTACAATTAATATTATTTATTTATTTATTATCATTTATATTAAATATTTTTATTTTTATCGATTAACTATTTAAATAAGAAACGAGGAAAAAGTTGATAGGGTTAACAATTCTATGCGATGAATAAAGTGATTAAAGATTATTTTGTAAATATAAATTATTCAAAAAATTAAAGATAAAAATGAAAATAAAATATCAATAACTAATTTTTATTAATTTTTATGGTACTTAGAATTTTTATAAGCTTGTCTTTATAAGTTACAAATTTCTTCTTCTTTTTTTCATTGAATAACTCTACTAGTTTTTTTGACTAAAAATAATTATAAACTATTATGAAAGACACTCTTAATTTATGCAAATTAATTATAAACTATTATCACTCTACTGGAATTAGGCCTGAATGTCACTCTACTTGACAATGTTACACATAAATACATTTAGCAAGCCTCACTTCAGAATGTTATTTGAAAATACTTCCTCTGCTGCCTTTTTATAAACCACTTTATAATTTCTATAAAACTAAATAGAATAAATGCTGATAGTAAAATTAGATTCAATAGTATAAATGAGTAAAATTATCATGTTGTAGTATTTGTTAAAAAATAAATAAAAAAGCTTAACTAATTTTAACTGCTTTTAGTGAACTATATAACTTTATTAAAAATGTCTTACAAAATATTAGGGATGAGCATAAATTGATTTTCATAAAATGAATCTCAATTCATTTTAAATCTAATTATATGAATGGATTGAATTTTAATTTTTTTTAAACTAGTTTAAAACTGGTTTTAAAATTTAGGTTTAGTTTAAAATCAATTTTAAATCTAATTTTAGTAAAATTAGCTTTTGGACGTTTACTTGCTGCGTTATAACTATTATGTAATTAATTTTTTTAATTTTATATTTTTTATCATGTTTTTAATTATAAATTTATTTTTTAGAAATATATGTTTCAATGAATTAGAAATACTATTAATATACTTTTCTTGAAAATTTATTTGAAAACATTAATCGGTATTCTTAATGTTTTAAATGTATGGTAATTAATTTAAATATAACTTTATTTATTTTTATGACATAAGAAAAAGTTTTGTGATTTTTATATATTGAAATGATAAAAAAGAGAGGAGTATAACATATGATTTTAATTGGAGCTTTTATATTTCTAAATGCTCCTTCAACGGTTGTCTCTTAGTACAAGTGGAGAGAAAGGACAGCGCAGCCAGATTTTATCGATTTCATAGATAAGATCTGGATTTATCAAAGGAGATCCGGAAAAGAAAATAAGGAATTTTGATTATGGATTGAAATTCTAAATTTGGATTTTTTCTCAGCTCTATAAAATATGGACCCAAATGTGCTGCTGTATATTAAATTGTGTTAACTAGCAGCGCTGCACAAAAACAAACCCTATAAAACAACGAAGGGTAAAACAAAAGCTTGCTGATGATTGAAGAGCTCAGGGGTTGCAAACAGTCCTAGCAGTAACTCCATTCTAATACACAACAAAAGACCATGGAGAGGAAGATATTGTTTAGAATCAGTGACAGCCATAGATCTTGATAGTAAGATTAAAAAAGGGTCGGCCACAGATCTAAGACGATAAGAATATATTACAAAGGCTTCAAGTTTGTACAAAACGTGAACAAAGTTCATACATTAGAGGATCAGAATATCTTCAGCTACAGAAGTTAAATTTTAAGGTGACATTTAACCTGTATCTGCGATTCTTAAAGACTAAATTAAAGAACTGAAACATACAACAGCTTTAAAGGTTAAGACTAGATATTAAACAAAAGGGATCATAATTGCCTGTTCACATCTCAGCTAACTAGTGGAGATATGTAGCTTGGTACTGATAACCATTTGCGAAGTAGTTGCCATGACTTGGGGAGAGGTTATACGTTGCAGGGTACATGTAAGGTCGATCATATACGTACTGTGGGTACCTGTCAGCAACTCTAGCATAGCAAGTTTTGTCAGAAGGAATGTTAGTGACACGAGGACCGTATCCCACACCATTAGCTCGGGGCCTCTTGGGTTGAGGCTTTGTCGCTTCAGTTTCCCTCTTCTTGTCAGCTTTGGCCTTCTCTAGCTGGAGCAATCGTTTCTGGAGAGGATCCAGAGGATACTGCTCATCAAGTTTATGTTCTTCAACGCACTTGATTACAGCCTTAAGAGCGATCAGCTCTCGTTCATTAACCTCAATCTGAGACAAGGCACCAAGAATATTAAAAATAAAAATAAACAGAGAAACTGCATATTACCACAAAAAGCAATTCAAAAACAAAGGTGCATTTTATCAGAGGTATCTTGAAATACGCAAATAAGGATCTGACAGACACAAGATATGCTTGGGTGCCATGTGTAGATTGCTTCTGGATTTTATTGCACTTAGAATCCCTTTAATTTTTTGAATCAAGCACTTGTGCCCCTATTGTTTCAGTGGCCCCAGTACCACCACTTTATGAATTTCAACAGGCTCAATAAAAATCTCTTAATTGCAATTACATAGATTCACAAAATGGGATGATGATACCATTTTTTCTGATTTGGCAGAAGGGCTGACTCCCGTTAACAAATGACAATTATAATTATTCCCAACTCCTGTAATTAATTTACATGTTCCACATCTTTCAAGACAACTTTTTCATTGGGAACTAGAAAGCCACCACCACAACTTCAGTGCACTGCCCATAATTATCAAGAGAGTATCTCTCACTAAATATGTAAAGATATTGGACAGTACTGTTGCATTTTTTAGCCATCATAGGCATAAATTAGTATCACCTCGCAACAAGGGGTGTACATACAGTTGCTTTCTGTGAACTTATATCTGAATAATGCCTATGCTACTTTTGAAAACTGCATTTTTTTCTTATTCACCAAAGATCTGGTTGAAGATGTACATTGTTCAAACACCAGCAAGAATATTATAAATGAAATAGAACAATTTACTATGCAAAATAAAAGAATCTCAGAGATAATTAAATTCAATACTTGCGGTCAAATGGCATGTCATAATACACCCAGTATAAACAAATTCACTGACTTCCTGTAAGTCGAACAACAAGCTAAAATCTCCGTGAAACTCAATAACCATAACCCTGAAGTCCTAAACAGTAAGAGCTGCAAGCACTACTAGCTATTCATAACAACAATCAAGTTCTTTTTATATTGCATTAAAACTTTCATGAAGCTCTAGCACCAAAGTGCTTTTTATTCAAAATATATCTGCTGCTGCCAAATAGAATTAAATTAAGTATACTTTTCCCTTATTATAGGAGAATCCACATCATCTCCAACATTTTTTTTTTCTTTTCTCAAACAAACATGAATAATGTGCAGGCCATCCTGCTCATCAGCTTTACCTACAGACCATATTATATGATAAGAAGTGCAACCTTATACACTGTCTTGTTCTACATGAAAATGGCATTCAATTATGACCCAAGGCAAAAGCAATATTAGAGAAAACAAAAGAACTTGGCAATTTTTCAAATCACTAGCACAAATTGTTAAAACAAAACAATGGAGGGAATAATTACTTAATATAGCAGACACTCAACAACACACCTGTGCAGTGGGAGATGAATTGACACTTTTAACAGGAGAAGAAGCTTTTCTAGCATCTTTCAAGTAAGACTTCAGTAAGGAAACGGGAGAAAATTGTTCAGTAAGATCAAATGCAAAAGCCAAGTTAACAGCATCAATTTGCCGGCCACTGTTCACCAAAACCTCAATTACACCTGCATCCCAAAAAGTTAAATGAAGCATTAAACAAACAGATGCGAAGTTTCGTTGCTTCACTCTATAATTGATACAAATGTTAAATTCATGCACGAGACTTGCATGTTAAAAGCCATTTCATTTGGGATGCTTCTTAGAAACTAAGGTCTAGGTTTTAATTAAAAAGTCAAGCACCGCTGCATTTAGTGTGTTAGGATCAAAAGATCCTCTTTCAATTTATATAAAAATGGCGTGTATTGCATTAGATAATTTGCATCATCAGTATTCAGTGAACATCCTAGCATACTAATACACACAGAAAAATAAAAACAACAATTTCCTTTACTTGTATCAGATTTAGTTCAATATCATTCAAAATCTCAGATAGTTCTTATAAAGGTTTGATTCATGTCAAACATACATTATAAAAGGACAGATACAAACCAGGCATCTTTTCTGACAGCCCAAGGAAACGGCATAGATCAGCAGTTTGGCGGCGCCGAGAAACCATTGGTATCAGTCTGAATAATTCTTCCTTATCAAAACCAGAGGCAATACCAAAACTGGCTAGAAGTTGCAAAAATGCATGAGCCTCCAAGGAATTCCCATTGCTAGCATCCATGTCAAGAGCATCCAATCTTGGTTTCCATTCTTCAGCAACTGCCTTTGCCCTGTCCTTGATATCTTCTGAAATTACATCAGAAACACAATCTGAGCTGCTCAAGAAATCACTTAAACATTCCATCAGCATGATACAGGTTCGGCGAAGACCCAATAAGTTAGCATCCTTCTTTACATCCAGGCTTGACACTTCCATACAGTAAAATCCTTCCAGAGAATCTAAGACTAAACAGGCTGCATTAGGAGCAGCTCCTAATGCATGTGGTATTTCCTCCCTTAAAGCAGCCAGGTTCTTACGGTTATCAGATATGAATTTGTGTAGTCCAGCAGCATCCACCTCTTTACATAGTTTCACCAACTCTGGATAAGACATCAACTCCACATTTCCATTTTCAGGAGAAAGCTTTACATCTTCCATGTTACCTTCAGCAGCAATGAACACATTATTCATAGGTTTCTCCTCCACTCTTGGTATCCTCTCTTTATCCCCATTTGAGATAATAGTCGATTCACGTGACGAAACCTTCCTGTGTTTTTCTCGAGCATTTACAATGGCAAATACAGCATCATCCCTTTTCTCTTGGAGTTTCTGCAATGAGGCTTGCTCCTTGGCAAAAACATCTGCTTCCCGCTTCTCCAACAACTCACGAGCTTTCATTGTCTTGTTTTCAAACACTTTCTCTTGGTCTTCCAATTCATGAAAGCGCCTCTTCAAAGATTTCTCAAGACCATGAAAGTGCTCCTCTAGTTCTTTCCATTTCAAATTAATAGTAACAGCTCGATAACTTTCAAGTTCAGCAAAAGCCCTTTGCAGCTGTTGTATCTTAGAAGTTGTAGAATCTATTAGTGTAGCAACTGAGTCTGCGTCTTCCATAGCAAAGAAGCTGAAGATAAAATAATAAAACAAATACAAAATTTCAAATTATGCGCACAAACCAAGAGCAGTAGCATGAACTAAACACTTATCAGCAATTACAATACTCATTATCTTAATTCGAGAAAAGCCATACTTGAGCCATATGAGAAAAAGCATACTCATGCTATCCAAATGGAGAAAAATAAACCAATTAAAAACATATAAAAAGTTACAATTGAGGACATCGTTTTATTGATAAAGGTTAAGAGCAAAAGCTGCTATGATTAAGGGATATGATAATAAATAAAACTTAAAATAAGATTTTCTATGGTGAAGTTGAGTAATTGCCACTGTTTTAAAGAATTTCAGGAGTTCACTTAAATTAATTTCACTATTTTACATCATTTTTCGAAGCCTCCACCATATTCTCAATTGCTCGTTTTCTTTAATAATACTCCCTCTATCTTATATTAGATGTCACTAAATACTAATGCACACATTTTTAAAAAATGATTATTTTTACTAATTACTATAATAAACTCAATTGGTTTCACTAAAATACCCCTATTAAAAGTATTGAAGTTATTGCAGTAGTTAGATAATAACTAATCTTAGACTTATTTTAGGAATTAGTTGACAAAAACTATCCCTAATAAATAAGGGTATTATTGGAAAAAATTAATAAATGTTCTCATGATATTCTTAAGTGACCAATAATTTGAGACAAATAAGAAGTGTTTAATCTAATGTGCGACAAAGGAAGTATATAATAACCTAAAATAGAATTTTTGTTGGTGGAGTTGACTAATTGGCAATATTTTAAAAAATTCCCAGAGTTCACTTCAACAAACTTTACTATTTTTTACATCATTTTTAATCCTCCATCATATCCTCAAGTATTCATTTTTTTTCTTTTTTTATAATTTGTGTGGCATCTTAATTAGTAACTAAAACATCGCTCAGCCTTCAGAACAGCGGAAGGAGGAAAAAAAAAACAGTAAAATCTTACCAAAGAACTTTCCAGATCCACACCTGCAGAATCAAGCTAACAAAAACCCTAAAATAGAAATAGGAGTAAAATCAACACGTCTCTTCTCATCAATCAAGGAAATTTCAAAAACCAATAATAATAAACAAAAATATGCCGAAAACTAAAAAAAAAAAAAAAGCAATAAATTTCCAAAAGAAAATAACAAAAAATTCTCGACACCGAAGTTACGAGCGTAGATTTCGAGCGCAATGCTTACGAAATCTGTGGAACAGAAAATGAATCGACGAACGGAGAAAGCGGATTGTTGTTCCACATGCAAGCAAAGCCGATCTAAACCGACAGCAAGAAAACAAAATCACAGAGAAATAAAAAAATAAAAATAAAAAAGAGAGGGAAAAGAAGAGTTACCTGATTGACGTGAAAGAAATATATAAAATACGCAGAGAAAGAGAGAGAGAGTTTCAATCCATTTTGTGAGTGAAACCCTAAGAGAGAGAGAAGAAGAAGAGAACGAGTGGTTCTCTTTATTTAAATCAACACACACACTCTGTGTCTGTCACTCTTTCTTCTACTGTTTTTCTTTTTCTTTTCTTGTTTTTTCTTTTTTCTTTTTTGACAGTCCCGTTTCCGTTTTCGTCTTGTCCGTTTACAGACACAGTGGAAACTACTAATACGGAGCTTTTAGGTATGTGACGGCGTTTTCGACAAAATTAAGAAAGAACAGATATTCTTATCGAGAGTTTGTTATTTTAATAGTATTTTATACTTTCATTGATACGGTCTACGGAACAGATATTCAGCGTCAAGTATTTTAAATATTATTTTTTCATAAAAAATATAAACTTCGATTTTTAGAATTTAGTTTAAACAGTTAAAGCTAGTAAATTTTAATTTTTAAAATATTTATTTTATTTTTATAATTTCAATACAATAAATATATTTTTAATAAAAAATTATAACTGTTGAATATTTAAACATGACCTTAAATATAAAGGATAATGAAATATTTCTTTTATTTATGCAATATTGTAAAAATTATTTTAAATATTAGTTGTTTTTAAATACTCATCATCTATCATTAATAAATAATATTTAAAAAATAACATGTTTAGTCATTTAAATGCCTGTGTGACTTGTCATAGATCACGTGACTGAGTTGTCATTTGAAGAAGCATTTGATATACTAATTGATTACTTAGGGTCTCATTTGACGAGTGAATGAAATATTAGACTAATTTGACCAATTAATGAAATATTAGAGACCAGATGCTTTATAATTTAATAATTAATTTGATGAATGCTTGAAGCATTAGGAAAAAAAAAAAGGTGATTTATTTTTAAAAAATCATTAACTTCAATTTTAAAGTAATTAATAATAAATTTTATTAGAAAATAAAGTATTTACTTCTTTTATTTATTTATTTTTATTTGATGTTTAATTTTTTTACAGAAATTAAGAAAATGATAGATATTATATATTTCAATTATTTATTCCTCTACAAAATAAATATGTTATTTGGGATAAAATTATAAAAAAAAATGAAAGTACATAAAAATGGAAGGAGTCTTATAGTTTATATATTTAATAAATGAAGAATGTAAGCAATACACTCTCTTTAATATATTTTTCATTGTTTACTAAATTTTATTAAAAACTAAAAATATAGAAAAATATTTAAAAGTGAGAAAGAATGAGACTTATATAATTATTGTAATTTTTATAAAATTTTAATCAATAATAATGAAGTGTGTGTTAGAAAGTGTGTTGCTATTATTACTCTCTAATAAATAATATTTTTTAATAAAATAATTATACTTTTAAATATTTAAACTCAGATAAATTTTAATCTTAAAAAATTTGTAATTTTTTATTTGGTGTCTTGTTTTGATTTTTTTAAGTCCTTCAAAAATTTATTCTAATATAATTTAGTTTTTTAGTAATTCATTAATTTTATATTATTATTTTTTATGTGGTATGTGACTTAACTTGTATAATATGACATAGAATTTAAATAAATGATAATTTGGCATCTGGACCTTCATCCTTTTCATATTTTCAAATCTTAATTTTAAAAACCTTAGTTTTGTTCATATCTTTTATCTCACAAATTATATAAGTCAACTCAAATAATAAGCTAAGTCAATACATTATTGACAAAGGGACCAAATGAAAATAAAAAATAAATTTTGAAGAATTAATTTAACAAAATAAAAAAAGGACCAAATAAAAAATAATTTTTTTTAGAATTTTTTTTTATTTAACCAATAAATTAGGATAAAATATACTTTTAATTCATGTAAATATATTAAAATTTAGTCTTAATTTTTCATATTTTTCGTTTACCATAACGTGGCATCATGCATCTTCACGGGTGGCATCCCTTATTACTTGAGTAATCCTTGACATGGTTAAATGCATACCACAGCATCATATAATTATAATAAGGATAATTTTAAAGATTTTATAATTTATAAAAAATCAAAATCAGTAATTTCTTTAAAATATTTATTTATAGAAATAAAATCATATTTATTTATTGATAATTAATAATTTTTCTAATGGGTGTCTAACGGAATTTAAAAATCAGATAAAACGCTGTTGTGTGCTAAAAATGACAAATAGAAGTCTGAAAGACGAAGTAGGCAAAAACCACTCTAATATTATTTAATTTAAATTTGAAAAGGTTTATAATGGCAATTGAAAACATAACAGAATTTTTTAGTTTACTATTTAAAATATTTATTGAAAAATTATATTTCAACTAATATTATAATATTAAAATGTCAACTAACTATATTAATAAAATAGTTATTAATTAAGAGAGAAAAATGATTGAAGCACAATAATGCAGCAACGAGGAAAAGGTCTCTTAAGACCCCTGCGAACAGTGCCTCAAGTCTTTGCAAACTGTGGAGGCGAGATGACCTACAATTGTACTTTGGATGGTCTGGGATTTTTCTTTTATTTTCAATTTCAAAGAGAAAGGACTCAATCTCGTCAGTCTCATCTAAGGGGTCCCAAGGTACTCACCATTGATTATCAAAGTAAATAACAGAAATGATAGCATGAAACTCTGTATCGTACTCTGGGTGAAGTATTTCGTGAATTTAGTTCTCACTAACCTGATTCCCAACCGAATAATGAGATTTCTGAAAATTTAACCCAAATCACTCATGGTAACCTGGCTTTAATCATTAACTTATAGAATGACATTTATTTTAGTACTTCTTTATATAAAACGTCAATAAAAGATGAAGTAAACTATAATTGAAATGAGTGATTTTTGAAATATTAAAGTAAATTTTTTAAAAGTTAATAACTAAATTGATCAATGCTTAAAAATTTCAAGGACCAAATAGATATTTAGTCATAAAGCAAGAGGAAGGATTAACGTAGTCATAAAGTGTAGATGAGGAAGGACCAAAATAGATAGTAGTATAGCAATGATGCTGATTAGGTCCTCAAGTCGATGTACGTTTTCCAAGCGAGAAAAACACCAGTACAGTCATGAAGTGTAGTTCACTATTAGAAGCAGTGACAATCAAATATCAAAGAAACGAGAAAAATATACTAGAGGTAAAAGGTAAGCGTATACAAAAAGAGAACAGAGTGCATACATTAGAGGATCAGAATATCTTCTAGTACAAAGCTAAATTTTAACATGACATTTTACCTGTTTCAGCGGTTCATAAAGACTACATTGATAAAGTGCAACATACAACAGCTTAAGGGTTAAGACTAAATATTAAACAAAGGGATCATTGTCATCTGTTCACCAACTCTGCTAACTAGTGGAGATATGTAGCTTGGTATTGATAGCCATTTCCAAAGTAGTTGCCAGGATTAGGAGAGATGTTATAAGTTGCAGAACCAAAGAGAGGGGGGCAGTGATTGTCAGTGGGTCCAGGGTACATGTAAGATCGATCATACACATATTGTGGGTACCTGTCAGCAACTCTAGCATAGCAAGTTTTGTCAGAAGGAAAGTTAGTGACACGAGGACCATATCCTACACCATTCGCACGGGGTCTCTTGGGTTGAGGCTTTGTTGCTTCAGTAACCCTCTTCTTGTCTGCCTTGGCCTTCTCTAGTTGGAAAACTCGTTTCTGGAGAGGATCCAGAGGATACTGCTCATCAAGTTTATGTTCTTCAATGCACTTAATTACAGCCTTGAGAGCAATCAGCTCTCGTTCGTTGACCTCAATCTGAGACAATAGCAAGTCATTAGGATTGTTCACTGAAAAAAAACATATTTCTGCAAAAACAAGTTAATCAAACATCAATATATACACTGCCTTGTAGGTAACTCGAATCAAACAAGTAAGGACGTAATGTGAACACCAAAAATATACTTTTGTCCGTCCTTAGACACACTTAGACAACCATTCGGCAACTCAAGGAGATAGTGACAAGAACAGTTAATTTAAATCACTCCCTTGCCATTACATCTATTCATAGAAAGAAATTGTGTCCATTTTTTGTGATTTGGCAAGTGACAGTAGTCGATACTGGTAAACAAATGATGATTTGAACTAATGCAGGATCACATCGACAACTCCAACCATTCCCACTACCCACACCAGCATGGAGCTTCTGTAATGTGCCAGTAGCACAACCCATGTAATTCACCTCCGCCCGGGTTGTTCAGGATATGATTGGTAGACCAATTATATATGACTATAGAATAGGAACTCCTTATAGTACAGATAACTGGGAGTCAGTCAACTCACAAAATCACATCTAAGATATAAATTATAGAAACTAAGCTATCAATTCAAGGGGCCAGCTTCTTCCCTTCTCTAAAAGAATGCAACAATCACTTTTGTTTTTTCTTTGGAAAAAGAAGAAAGAAATTCATTAGATTAAAGAGAAATTGAATACAGAGTCAGGAGAATAATATTCTCCTCCAAAAAACAAAGACAAAAGAAGAAAAAGATAAAAACAAATACTGAAATAAAGCTTTCCAATCACTCAACATATCTACAAGGGATGCCCCCTTATAAAGACCACAAGTGTTACACCAAGTGGTTGCTTGTCATGAACCAACTCTCCCAAGAGCACAAGCTGTTTGGTGAAAGCTCATGAATGGCTTTATATAACATGCCCCCGCATGGAATGGCCCTTTGGACTTGAATCAAGACAATACACAGACCCAACTACCTTATGCTGAAGTTCAACTTTTATATAGAACAATGGGGGGTGGCAAGGATCAAACTCTAGACTGCTTGGTCATAGAAGCTGCATGTCATGAACTAACTCTCCTAAAAGCTTAAGCTGTTAGCATGTCATTGGTATGATCAAGATGGAAGCATTATCAATCTCTCCCTTGTTGTTATGTGTATTAGCAATTATCAATCATCACAAAATATGGCACAAGCTATTCATAAACCTTCACACCTGTAGCTAAACTCATCACAGTTAATGTGCCACTCTCGATTGCTGAAAATATGGATAGGTCACTTCAACAGTTTTACATATCAAGAATGCATTCCTAAATGGAGACCTTTCAGGGTGTCAATATAGAGCCTTCAGCGGCTTTTGATAAACTCATGAAAGGTTGTCACAAGGGAAATGATCTTAATGAAATGGAGAGGCTAAAGAAGTGCTTGGAATCTGATATTACTGGATCAAAACAGAGAAAGAAATTGAAAAGCTACATGAAGAAATGAGACAAAATGTGTATTATTCACTAGTACAACTCAGGGTATTCAAGAGGCCCTGCTCTCTCCTCACTCGCTAAGCGTCTAATCCTTCCTAAATGACACAATGTCCCTCTCTTAACCTCCTCTATTATTTGAAGGCAACATGCCATATTCAAACTATCTCAACTCACTAAATAATTGGTAACTAATCAATATATTTTGACTAACTACTAATGAGAGTTACCTAACAGAGTCCAAATTTAAAATTTGAAAGCTAGGCTCACCAAAATACCTTTCTTGCATGGCAGGGCGAATGCTAAGAAAAGAAAATCACTGCATTTCCCGTAGCTTCTCTTTGGCCAGTTAGGCATATTCTTATATACAAGACTTTGCATAATGGCAAGGCAGGTAGGCAACCACCAACCACAGTCGGATAAACTCACAAAATCCTGGTATTGAATTTAAGATTTGAATTTTAACTTAATTTATATTTCTTTTTCCTGATCTTATTTGCCAGAACTTATTTGTCACATATGCAGTTAGAGGTATAAATGAGCTAAGCTACTCATGGGCTCTGCTCAATTATTTAAATGAATCAAATTCAAGCTTTGCAAGCTTAACATTAATAGCTCACATATGTATACTTAGATATTTTAATTTTATTTATTATAATTACTTGAAATTTATATTTTTTATTATTATAATTATGTGGTTATTATTTATGTAATTTTAATTTTCACAAGTTGTATTTTAAACAAGTGATTATATTTTTTTGAAGAAATATATTATTTTCATAATAAAAATTTTATTTTAACTTTAAGTCATCTTTATGTAGAAAAAATTATATTTTATTACCATTTTACTTCACTTTTTAGCCTAAAAATATTCATTAAATATTAAATAAATTAAAAACACTATTCAAAATTTGTAAAGAAAATTATAAAAAAGTTATTGAGCCAAGTCTAAGCCTCAAAATTGATAATCATGTCAAGCTCAAGTTTTAAATTTGGCTAGTTTAAATAAATGAGTCAAGCTTGAGCATTCTTTTTTCTGTTCATAACCTAAACTTGAGCTTTAAATACTTGGTTTGTCTCCGGCTCATTCACACCCCTATATGTAGTATTTATGCATCTAAGTAATTTAGATGTTTAAGTTAGGGAATAGAAGAAATCAGAACAAGGGGCTGAGACAAAATGCAGAAGCATATCATTCCTCCTTTGATCCAAAGCCTCTTAACACTTGTGAATTTTTCCAAAGTTTGATACATTTTTCCTTTGGAACAAAATTATCATTCTTCTAAAAGATCTTCAGATTATATTCTGGGGAAGTGGGGTCTCCCCCATATATTTATGTCTTCACCCCAATAATATACATTGCTATAGATGAAGCTGAATAATCCTACACGGCTACACATGAAATCTAAAACAAATTCACAAAGCAGTCCAAACAGTTGCATACACTATTTCATGCAACTCAAGTCATGAGCAAGTTTAGGCTACCAGCAAAACCTGAATGCTCCAAATAGCACCAAATATAACACAAGGGAATGATTTTCTGTCACTGTTATAAACAATGTTAACAAATGGTCTCATTACACAAATAGTTTCTACTACAGCAAACTGCTGCAATTATAAGGTTAAGGTAGGTAAGGACAAAAAGAGAATATAAATATTAATGAACAATATGATGTGATTCGACTAATTTGATGTGTTACAACATACTACCCAATGATTCTCAATAATTAGGTCAAACACTAGTGTAATGCTGCGAGTACAAATGGACAAGCATCACAAGCCGACTAATACAATAAGACTCCTAACTCAATGCCTAATCAAACAAGTAAACAGAAACAGAAGAATAATAGAAATAGGAAACAGCTCATAAGATAGATCCTCAACTGGGGGAGTACCTGACTAGAGTACGTTATGATGATATGATAAACATTCTAATACATTTATTCCTTTGCAACTACCAACTCAATATGTCATTATGACAACAGAACTATTAGATAGGCTCAATTAAAACTGGACATAACATTTCAGAGCAGTTCAAAACATTCAACAAAATAATAACAGAGGCAATAATAACATAATATAGCTGATACTCAACAACTTACTTGTGCAGTGGGAGATGAGTTAACACTTTTGACGGGAGAGGCTTTTCTAGCATCCTTCAAGTAAGATTTCAGTAAAGGAATGGGTGAAAACTGCTCTGTAAGATCAAAAGCAAAAGCCAAGTTAACAGCATCAATATGCCTCCCACTGTTCACCAAAACTGCAATTACACCTGCACATCAAAAAGTACAATGGAACATTAGAAATTATGAGGACAAAATTAAACAGAAGCAATGGCTCAGTCAATTCATTCTATAATTAATACAAATGCTAAAGTCCATCATGGCTTGCTTTGTAATCTGTCAAGTTTCAGGAATTCTTAACCACATAATTTGTACAACATGCACATTCATGAAGACTACTGGCAAAATCCATAAACCAATTATCCAAATTTTGTAGGACATGGAAAATCCTATTAACAAAGGATGGTTTTGCAAGGCACAGGATACTTTAACAAGATGGCATATTATAAAAATAAAAAAATAAGAAAAAAAGCCTACTGAAACAACTTTTTCATAATAGAAATCCAAAAACATATTTAAAGGAAAAGATACACAAACACGAGATAATTAGATGAAATTTTGAGCGCAGAATTAAAAAAATGTAAGCAAATAAAAATGAACATAAAACTTTTTTTTTTTTTAATTTGCATCGGATTCAACTCAACATTGCTCAAAATCCCTAATGCTTTATACAAGGTGTTGATTAATGTCAAACAAACATTATAAAAGGGCAGATACACACCAGGCATCTTCTCTGACAACCCAAGGCAACGACATAAATCAGCAGTTTGGCGACGTCGAGACACCATTGGAATTAACCTGGACAACTCATGCTCGTTAAAACCAGAGGCAATACCAAAACTGGCTAGAAGTTGCAAAAATGCATGAGCCTCCAAGGAATTCCCATTGCTTGCATCCATGTCAAGAGCATCCAATCTGGGTTTCCATTCTTCAGCAACTGCCTTTGCCCTGTCCTTGATATCTTCTGAAATTACATTAGAAACGCAATCTGAGTTGCTCAGGAAATCACTTAGACATTCCATCAGCATGATACAGGTTCGGCGAAGACCCAATAAGTTAGCATCCTTCTTTACATCCAGGCTTGACATTTCCATACAATAAAATCCCTCCAGAGAATCTAAGACTAAACGGGCAGCATTAGGAGCAGCTCTTAATGCATAAAGTATCTCCTCCCTTACAGCAGCAAGGTTCTTACGGTTATCAGATATGAATTTGTGTAGTCCAGCAGCATCCATCTCTTTACATAGTTTCACCAATTCTGGATAAGACATCACCTCCATGTTTCCATTTCCAGGATAGAGCTTCACATCTTCCACATTACCTTCAGCAGTAATGGAGACAGAATCCACCAGCCTCTCCTCCACATCCGGTGTCTCCCTACCCCCATTGGAGGCAACAGCCAATTCATTTGACGACACCTTCCTATGCTTTTCTTGAGCATTCACAATGGCAAATACAGCAGCATCCCTTTTCTCTTGAAGCCCCCGCAAGGAGGCTTGCTCCTTGGCAAAAACATCTGCTTCCCGTTTCTCCAACATCTCTTGAGCCTTCCTTGTTTTGTTCTCAAACTCTTTTTCCTGGTCTTCCAATTCATGAAAGCGCCTTTTCAAGGATTTCTCAAGCCCATGAAAATGTTCCTCTAGTTCTTTCCATTTCAAGTTAAGAGTAACAGCCCGATAACTTTCAAGTTCAGCAAATGCCTTTTGCAGCTGTTGTATCTTAGAAGTTGTAGAATCTATCAGCGTAGCAACTGAATCCGTGTCTTCCATAGCAAAGAAGCTGAGCAAAATAAAATAATAAACTAAAAACCAAAGTTCAACTTAAGTAATATCTAATGAGTTCCAATTCAATAACACTCTGTAGCTAAACTTAACAGTATGCATAGGAACATCAAAAAATAAATTTGGAGTATTATCCTATTAATAATTATAGACAACTCTATAATCTGAGTTTACGGTAAAAAGCTTCACCAACTTCACTAAAGTAAGACTTAGCCCAACAATTCCACTTTAAAATAACAAATTTTAACACCTCATTTTAAAAAGCTTCACCAAATTCTCAAGCATTCATTTCTTCACGATTTTTCCAGTGACTTGATTGATCACTAAAATTTCCAAGTACACGATCAAAAATAGCTTTCCGGCTTGAAACCAAAATAACTTGCCGAAAAACGTTTAGGATCCAAACCTTTTAAGTTACCACAACCAAAACCCTAAAAAAACGAATAAGAAAAAAACTAAGAAAATTTACTACACTGTATTAAGGCAAGACCGAAGACAACAACAACGTGAACAAGATAACACACAAAAAAAAAATTGAATTTTGTCACAATAACTAACTGAATTTCCTGAACATAAAAACAAATTATAAATTGCAGAATTATTCGTAGCGCTTTTTCGAGAGTAATTTTCGGGTGCAATGTCTACGAAATCGCTTAAACCGAAAACCTAACGATTAACGGTGAAAGTGATTTCTCGTTCCACGCATGCAAACAAAGCCGATCTAAACCGATAGCAACAAAATAAAATAAATAAAATGAAGTAAAAGAGAAAAGATGATGAGTTACCCGATTGATCCAAAGGAGAGTGAAATGGGAAGAGAAAGAGACAGAGATTTCTCAATCCATTCTCTCTCTACAACAGCAACACTTTGAGAGAGAAAGAGGTGAGAAGAAGAGGAAAATAGTGTTGTGATGCTGTGGGATTTAATGGAAGGGACACTGATTTTTATCTTTTTTCTTTTTTCCAGAATGGCTATTATAGCTGTATTACATTATTTTAATATAAACTTTATGCTATTGGAGTTGTTTGGTTAGACAATTAAATTTTTTTTCTTTATAACAATCATTAGAATAATAAAATGAATTTTAAAAACGAAAACAAACTAATATCTGTGTAATGATTTATAAAATGAAAACAAAATCTTAAATATTCCTTCAAACTATATTATATTATTCATAAAGAGGGCATTTCATGTTGGTTACTATTGGGTCTTGCTAATTAATAAATAATAGTATAGACAAAATGCTAAAATGCATTAAAATTATAAAAATACCTATTTTTACCTTTTTAATATTTTTTTAATCAATACCCTAATATTTAGTAATTTTTTGTAATATTCAGTAATGGTTTAGTTTGCCAAAAACATAAAATTTTTGGTGCATTAATTAAATTTAAGCAAATGTAATGAAAAAAATTATGAAAATGTTACAAAATACCCTTCTGTATCTTACTTTTACTATAATTTAACATAATTTAATAAAAAATTATTTTTAATTTCTTAATCAGTGTTATAAAGACATTACTTAACAAGATCTTTTAATAATTTATAAAATCATTAAAAATAGACTCATATTTTACAAATAATCATAATTTATAATATAAATAAACCATTTTTAACTAATTTAAAATCAACATTTTAAAAATAAATTCTGTTAAAATCTTTTTAAATTTTTTAAAAATAAAAAGTCCAAAGATGAGAAGACAAGTTGAAAAAAAAATCTTAAAATTTGATGATAAAGTTTTTTTAAGTAAATAAAAAGGTTTGAATTAAAAGCATGTGAATCTTTCTCATTGTTTTTCTCCATCAAAACAAAATGAGTGATGAAACGTTGCTATATACAGTATACACCAAAAAAAGAAAGAGTGTGTAGTGTAAAGAGGAATTGTAATAAATGGAAATAGGAGGGTACGAGGCACATTGGCAGTGGATATTCACGCACCGACACTAAACCATAGTGTCTTAACTCCGAACACGTTTCCTTTGCTTTGGTTTGGTTTGTTATCTTACGCATATTGTCTGTAAAGCTTGTTAGCACTACCAATAGCAGCCTTTTCTTGTCGCAAAAACGCTGTGGGCCCCACCACCTACCCAGATTTTCGACAAATTTAAGATAATAACCGTTTTTTCTTTTCTGGTTATGATCCCAAGTGCTTTAACCCCATTACTTAACATCTCTTTCAGTTACTTAATCCTTTTTTCTAGCTTTTCTAATCTACTCATTTTAAGTAATTCAAAGTAATAAATGTTATATATATATATATATATATATATATATATATATATATATATATATATATATATATATATATATATATATATTAAGAGGCTGGTTCTATTTTGTTTAATTTTATGTGTTTAGATTTTTTATTTTTAACACATTTACTTTCAAAATAAAATAATAAAATATTAACAATACTAAATGTTTCAATTTAAAAATATTATTTCTTAAAATATACCTTTAACTGCACCAAAAAAATAAAAAAATAGAGTAGGAATATAAACTTTAGAGGTTTATGCAATAATACATTGTATTAGCATTTTGTGTATTAAAAGTATATATCAATATTTTTTCTACTAAAATTATTTGTTGATGTAATATATTATATTGTTAGTATAAAATAGTATGATTTTTAGAAACAAATTATTTTTGTGTTAAAAATTATATTAATAATGACTAATCTAATATTAAATTATTAGCAAATATATATTTTCGTATAATTTTACCTTTTTGTGTCATTTTTGCAATTAATCTCATAAATTTTGACAGAACTTGTCTCACATCACATGCAAACTTAGCTATATAATGATTTATAAGCATTGGATGCCCCACATGATCTTTGAGAAAGAGATCGACTCAAAAGCCAATCTTTAAAGAACTTATGCTATACTTTCTCAAGCATATGAAAGCCTCATCACCAGGATTAAAGCAAATTGTCAAGTTTAATAGCTTGTTTTTTATATATATTTTTTAAAAAATTAAATTTAAAAATATATTTTTTAGGAAGAAAATGAAAATAATTTTTTTATTAGTTTAATTTTCAAATTTGTTTTTAAGATGAGAAAAAAAAAACCAAAACACTTTAAAGCCATTATTTTTTTAAGTTTTATAAATAAAAAATGAAAAATTATTTTTAAAAATAAGTTTTAAGAATATATATTAACAAATAAGTTTTTTTTTACTCTTCCTATTTCCCGATCCTTAATGGGTTTCCATGGAATATTCTTGCAAGCTCCTGGACTACTTTAAATCAATATTAACAAGATTTATTATTTAAAAAATTGTTCTTGCATACCTCTCCAAACTAGAGACTACTGAACGGTGGAAAATATTTATTGATTTCAAAGATTATACAGCGTATGCTAATTAATATATTTTTGTTTTTTTTTATGTGAATAGGCCCAGTTTCAAATCTCGAAATTCTTAAAAAAAATTGAATTAATGGAGAAAGCAATTTAAAACAATAAAATCCAAATGATAAAATATAAAAATAAAAAAGAGAAGAAGAGTGCAGGAAAAAACCAAGGGTTTGGATTTTCTGAACAACATTATGTAATTACTTAAATTATTGTTCTGTGGATTTGTTTTTTAAAAAAAACAGTATTTTATATAAAAATATATATTTAAAAAAGAGTTAGGATAAATATTTTGGAGCCGGAATAGACTCACCCATAAAATAAATAAAAAAGATAAACTGAATTATTAAAATCAAGCTTCTTAAAAAATTGATGTGTATAAATTAATTTGTTCCGATTGCGTTTTTATCTCTCAAAATTTCTCAATTTTCTCACTTGTTTTTCAGTTTTTTTTTTTCAAATGCAAAAATGTTCCTTTAGGCATAATTTTTCTTAAATATCACTAGTTTTGCACTTAGTTCTTCATTTTGGGAGGATTAAATAAAAAAATTCATGATATTTATAAAGATCAAATGAAAAAACTTATGATATTTAGAGAAATCAACCGGTAAAATTTATAATATTTAAAAAACTCATAAAAAATCACAAAAGGACTATTTGATAAAAAAAATTAGTATAAAGATTCATTCAAACTATTAAAATGAGAGATAAATAGGAAAATTTTCAAATTGGTAAAAACTAAAAACTGAATTAAATCAATTAATTTTATTATTTTATAAACAAAATTTGAATTTTTTTAAATTTTTTTTATGTTTTTCTTCTTCTCCTGCATGTACTTATTGAAGAGTTTAGCTAAATTGGGGCTTTATCAAGACATCTTTTAATAAAAATTTCAGAAAATAACGATGTAATTTAGAAGTATTTGTTCATACAAAAAAAGTAAAGACGTTACCTAAGCCATTCTCCTTGAGCTCAACTCATTGCTGTGATCGATGGTATGTTTTCTCAACCTTTTATATATATATATATATATATATATATATATATATATATATAATTTTATAATAAATAGAAGTAATGAGGGTTTAGCATGTTTGTGTCCTTGTGGGCATGCATTCAATTTCATTGTATTTCGTATGTTGCTGAAGAAAAAAATCATGTTGGGAAAAAGGATAGCGGATAATGAATAGTCACATGCAATTTATTGTGCCTAGCTAGCTAGTTTTATCATAGGAAGCACATGGAGTTAAATGGTTAAGTTCCATATGCTTTTGTGCATTTGAGTTGTATGCTCAATCCAAGTGTTCAAACCAGAGATTTTTATTTAAAATTGAGTTTATATTTATATAATTTTATGTTTAAAAACGTTTTTATTTAAAAGTGAATTTCTAGTAAAAATTAATATGATTTTTTTGTTCAATACAAAATTTATATTTTAACATGTTAATTAAAATATAAGTGTAGAAATAAGATTTGTCAAACATGTTAACACAAAATTTAAAACATATTCACATCTTTAAACCTAAGTTTAGAAGCTTTCAACACTCATCCAAACCAGCACTTAATGTACTAATAATGTCAATACTCATCCAAACATGGACTTAATGTACTAATAATGTCAATTAGTATGCTAAAAATATTGGGCAATGAATAAATAAGTAAAAAAAAAAATGCTTTGGTACTAAACAAGATGATTTAGGTGGTTTGAGGATGTGTATTGTTTGATTAATGTGTTCTAATTTGATTCTCCTATATCATTAAAATGTCTCAGTTCCAAGCCCTTGAAAGTGGATTATATGCTTTTAGGATACTTAGTTAGAGTTAGTAGCATGATGATAAAAATCATGTTCCCCACACATAGCCTTGGCCACTTTTTACATACGTATATTTTATTTTGGTTGTGTTCCCATTAGATTCAGTGAATTCTTTGATGGCATTGTGTTGTCTCATGATGACAACTCTTTGGTTACTCGCTTTGTTGTTTCAATTATTTTACTTGTTGGGAATCTCATCTTCAGCTTCAAGTTTTTTCTCAGTTTCTTCTCTGATTAAGTTTAGCTTTGAGCAAACTTTTAAGTACATGCAAGAAAAGAAAATTAAGACATAAAATTAATAAAAAAATAAATTTATAGGCCTTTCATTTGAGCTACTTCTAACTAATGTTGTTGGTGTAAATTATCTTATTGTTGTTGCTTACAAAAGGGATCAAAAGTAGCTAAACTTACACAAGAGTCCAATCATGTCTTTGTGCATGGCTTTATTTTCAAATGTTATTATAACTAAAAGACATTAGGGAATTTAGTGCACGAAACTAAACTTTGTGTCTCACCATGATGCTTACTTTTGCAAAACATAGACAGATCTTATAAGAAGCATTTGACAGGGGTTGGAACATGATACACTTTCTAGTGAGAAGTTCAAGCCATACTTCAAATAAGACTACTAGCCAGTCCAAAACAGCCAATATTTAGGCTTAAAAGTAAACTTTAAGATGATTTTTTTAAATGATTTAAATAGTTATTATTTTATTTAAAATTTATGTTTTAACACATTTTCAGATGTAAAATTAGTTATTAAATTATTGTGCTCAAATTTATTTATTATTTCTTTGTTTCTTACTAATAAAGTCAGTCTATTTAATTTTTTAAAACATTATTCATCTTAAGTAATTTTTGATTAATTTTAATTTTTAAAAAACTATTCATCTTGAAATCACAGGAGTTATAGATATTGATAATATTTCATAAGCATTATCGTGTAATAAGTATGACATTTGTGACAACTATTACGATGTTAGTTCTAATAATAAAATAATAGTAATATGTATATTGATTAAAAGTAATATAATAAGAAAATTCAACCAATACTTTTAAAAAAATAAATAGTTATTTATTAAAATAAAAAACATGTCATAATAAGAATTTTTTAAAATAATATTTATTTTTAAGTTTATTTATGTAATAACTAATTTTTTTTTTACACGTTTTGGAGGCCTCAAGTCAATGCTTTACTGACCTAATATTATATTGCATTTATTTATATATTTTTATTCTTCCTTATATCACATTTACGTTTAAAAATGTAGGGGCAACATAGATGTCTTCCCCTTGAATGTGCACAGAGACTTCACATTTTCTCATTTATACTGTTGTTTGTAGGATTAATTAACATTTTCACATGTTATAATCCTTTTCATTTATTATATGGTTTATTAGGGAAAAAAAAGGCTAAACTTTTTATTTAATCTCTAAAATTATAAGTGTAAAATATTTAATATTATCAATTAATTTTGTTCTTGGAGCCAAAGCAATATTAATAAAAACAAACAATGAAAAGATAAGAGAAAAAAAAATGTATACTAAGAGATGTTGATGTTGGAAAAATAAGGAAAAAATATGTATTGTTAAGACATAATCAATTCCATATAGAAAAATAATGTTATTTTTTACCATATTTATATTTATATTTGTCACTTAATATGATGACATATTAATGTTATGTTATTATATATGACTCTAAAGACGAAAGTGATTAACAAATAAAAATGTCAAAAACTATCAAAAATGTTTTAAAATCTCAAAAATTAAAATTTTTAATAGTAACTAAATGGGAAGTTTACTTTAAAAGGAAAATAGATACATCTTGTAAGCTTTATATAATATTATAAGATGTATATTTTTCTTGAATTAATGAAAAAAAATTTATTTTTTAATAAACTATAATTTTGGTGCCTATTATTTTTATAATTTAGAAAAATTATCTTAAAACTAAATAAAATGTCATTTTTCTAGAAAATAAAATGTCATTTTAGTATTCAACATATGTAATTGTTAATTATTTTATTTTTTATTGTTTCTAGAATTTATTGAAATAGCCCTTAAATTAAGCAAAATATTATTTTAATCTTCAACACATAAAATCATCAATTAATTGATATGTTATATTAATCATCAATCATTTTAGTTCATCTTATTACTTAGACATTAGTTATTCTAAGTAACAAGATGAACTAAAATGACTTAAACATTTGTTACTTAAACATTAATTATTCTAACAAATAAACTGACTTGACATGTTAAATATTAATTAACATGACATATGATATTTAATAATATGAGAGAGTGATATAATTTAAAGTTTTTTTTTTTTTTTAAATTATCATTTTAGTTTCTAGTCTAGCCGAAACTTAATATGCAAGTCAGTTTACTATTAGAGTAACTAAAATTTAGGTGATGACATTGAATAAAATGACTCTCAATTACATACATTAAAGATTGAAACGACTATTTACTTAGTTTAAAGACTATTTGAATGAGTTTTAAAATAATTAAAAACTAAAATGATATTTTAATTATTTAAAGACTATTTTAACAAATTTAATTTATTTCTTTTTTCTTTTTATATGATACCATACGAATTTTTAAAGAATATTAGTTTGTTAATTGCTTAATTAAGAAAAAATAATTAAATAATGGTCTATTTATTATTAACTTAAAGTGAACCAAGTTTATAATACATTAAAGATTTAATATAATAATAATAAATTCATTATATATATATATATATATATATATATATGCTTGTACATCAAAATTTAAAATTTTAATAACCTCTTATGAGATTATTCAACTCACTCGCTTCTATTTACCAATTTTATATTCAAAACTTAATTTCTAAATTTTGAAAATTTTTCACTATATTTAAAAAATCTTTAGCTTACTGTCTACTTTACTTTGACATTTTCTTTGTTTTTACATGACAAAAGGATTAAATTGGACATTTAATTCTTACATTTTAATTTAAATGTAATTTTAGTCTTCTTAATTTAGTTACTTATATTTACTCTCTTTAATTTTTCAACTGTTTAAATTAATCTCTCATCTCAAAATTTAATTCAAAAACTGAAAAAAATAAATAATGAAAGTGTGACATATTATTGATTTATATAAAATAGTAAATAAATTATAAAATCTTTGAATAAAAAAACTAAATAAAATAGATAAAATACAGTATAAGTTTTTTTCATTCAATTGTTTTAATACACTTTTATTTTTTTACAAATTTATATAAATAAAAAATATTTTACCTATTTATTATATTTTTATTAATTATTTGATAAACTTTTAAGGTGAAGGATTTAATTTAATAATTAAAAAAATAAATGTAAATAATTAAAAATATAGGAACTAAAATTATATATATATATATATATATATTAAAATATAGGTATTAAAGTACACTTAAGCTAAAGGAAATAAAAAAAGAAATTCTCTATATTTATTTAAACTTAAATGTATTTTAAGTCCTTATATTTTAGTAATATTTTTATTTTTATTTCTTTAAATAAATTTTTTATTTTGGTCTTTACCTCTTTAAAATTATTATTTTTAATTTTTTAAACTAAGATGATTCAATTAAAAGCTGATACTTAACAATGTATAAACAGACTGAGTAATAATAGAAACTAAAAGTAAACATTTATAAAAGTAAAGACCAAAACAAAAAGACTTTGTTTGAAGAAATTAAAATAAAAAATATTGACTAATGAAAAATAAAAACATATTTAAACCTATTTATTTATTAAAAATTACTTAGGAAACACCATTTATTTTCTTACTTATCTCAAATGTAGAAGTAAAATTTATTTGAAGGTATATACGTATTTATAAATATAGTTATGTGATTACGTTATTTGTAAACTATATTTTGTATATTAATACTTCTATGCCTACATATAACTAATGAACAACGTAAATATTATGAGGTAATAATTGAAAACTACTAGATTAACAAAATAAGTACAATTTATTAATATTCTTAATCCTTGAATAAACGTATAGTATCCTCCATTTACAAGACTAAAATTCAAGCACTTATTTTATAACTCTAATTGTTGTGGCCCATTTAATAATCAGTGTAAATATTTATTTTAGTCTATTAAATTATAAATATTAATTATTTTAATTCTCAATTGTATAAATTTTATTTTAATTTTTAAAATTATTTATTTTTTATTATCATTTTGCATATACAAAAATACTGAAATAAATATCATTTATAAAATACAAAATTATAGCAACTTTTTTTTATAAAATTAAAAAATAAAATAATTAAAACTTATAATTTAAAGAACTAAAATAAATGTTTAGTCCAAAGCTTCTCTCAAGCTTCACGTCTCCATAGTCCAAGTCTTCTCTGAAGCATGGAAATTTTTGGCTTTCCTTGTTTGACCCGTTCCATTTCCATATGTATGTATATTCAACAAAGGCACCTTTTTTCTATTCGCTTCTTCTATCATTTTCAAACCATATATGTTCATATATAAGACCAAAAGCTCATTGTTCCCATACACAACTTTTTTACTTTGTTTTGATATCTGTCGAGTGCCCTTTCTTGGTTGCATTGTAAGTTATGGTCTAAATTAAAGAGTTTTTGCCTTTATTTTTACGATTTCAATCATTTAAATTTACTTTTATTGAAAAAAATATTTATTACGTTTTTAAATTCTCAGTGTAATAATATTTTATTTTTCGCTTTTAATTACTTAAAATCAGACTTAAGGATTGATATTATTTTCATTGTTTATAGATTTGGATGGTTGACTTGGTTTGTGTGCAATGTTGAACCGTGTTAATGTTTTCTACTCTCTGATTTCTTTTCATTGTTTCTCAGGGTGTGTTCTTGGTGAAGATGGTTAAGAGTAGCCAAATTTTCACTTCTCTTATTGTTGTTAATTTCTTGTTGGTGACGAGCTATGGAACTGACACTGATATCTTCTGCTTGAAAAGCATAAAAGATTCCCTTGAAGACCCTTACAATATTTTGAAGTCTTGGAATTTCAACAACAAAACTGAAGGGTTCATTTGCAGGTTCATAGGGGTTGAGTGTTGGAACTCAATTGAGAACAGAGTCTTGATTCTAAAACTCTCCAACATGGGCCTCAAGGGTCAGTTTCCTAGAGGCATTGGGAATTGCTCTAGCTTAAATGGCTTAGACCTTTCAATCAACAATCTTTCAGGAGCCATTCCAAGTGACATAGCCACTCTTCTACCCTTTGTGACAGTTCTTGATCTATCATCAAATAAATTTTCTGGGGTAATACCCAGTAGTCTTGCAAATTGTTCCTACATGAATGCCCTTAAACTTGATCAGAATCAACTAAGTGGTCAAATTCCTCAACAATTGGGTCTTCTCCAACGACTCAAGACATTTACTGTGTCCAACAATCTTTTGACAGGACCAGTTCCAAGCTTCACCAATGGTCATGTTATGGTAAATTATTCAAATAATAAAGGCCTATGTGGTGGACCTTCATTGAGACCTTGCCCCAAAAAGCCTTCCAAGAAGTTGTTGTACTGAATGCTCTAATTTAAGCACTAGATCAATTAAAATTGTATCTTGTGTAGGAAATACTGAAGCTAAAGATGGATCTATAAGAGCACAGGTGTTGAAGTCTTGTACTAGACAATAATTTAAAAATGTCAATTTTTTTTAGAGAAAAGCATTTTGCTACTGATTTTGTCTCTAGATTCGTTAAAGATGAACAAAAATGGTCTATTAAGGATTAAAAATAAAAAGTCTATTTTAATTCCAATATTCCTAGAAGTGGCAAATAACTATCTCTAACAAATTGTTAGATATAAAAAGTCTATGGAAAATAGAAAATAGAAAATACTTTTTGGAAATGAAGTCATTATTTTCGAAAATACTAGAACCACAAAATGATCAATTTTTATGCTTTTATTTCATTAGGCAGTTACGTTTTTTTTTTTTTTTATAATTTTTTCACTTTTATTTCTATTATAATTTAATCCACCCTCCATTGTCTTACCATTTGCATCGTCAACTTCTCTCCCATTTTTTAATTGATTCATTGTGTAAAAATTTTGAGAAAACTTTTATTTAGCAGTGCAACGTCGTTTTATTTAAAGTTTTAAACATTAGTTCGTAAAATAAAAAAATGCAATATTTAATCTTTATCGTAAAAAAATATTAAAATATAATAACAAAATAATGATTATTATATTAAATGTCACGTTGACATCTACTTTAGATTAAAAATCTTTTAATATAAATTATGTCATTTTAAGATATTAAAAAAATATTTTTTATCTTTAATTTTTGAAAATTCTAAACTTTAACATTCTTTTCTTATCAAAATGTTTATCCTTTCTTACTAAAAAGTTGTTGCACTGTACTATAGAAAGATTATGTATGGATTGATTTTATTTTTTATATCACAATTAAAAAAAATAAATTTTGTTTTAAAATATTTTTATTTTATTTGTTTAAAATTGGTCTTTAAATATTAAGAAAAATGTCATATTTGATGGAATATAATTAATCGTATTATTTATTATATTCATGTTAATTTTACATGGGATGATAAAATTTAATTGATAATATAAACTAATTATTTAGTTTAATTTACATTGAATTAAAATACATACCAAATCAGGTGATTTGCATAACTTAATTAGTGAACAAGCAATAAATGAAAAATATAAAGAATATTAAATCAATACTAAAGACAAAGATTAATTAAGAATTAATGGAGAACAAGAATAATGTGACCTTATTTTTTTTAACATAAGAATAATTTTTAAGAACAATCTCAAGTATACAGATCCCCTACCATACAAATATATAAAAGTGGAACCCGACTTGAACTTTTCTTGGATCTTTATCAATAAGATATGCCAAAAATAATACGAATAATGAGTAATGACCATCCTATAACAAATAAATACAAATACTACAAAGCACTGTATATATATATATATATATATATATATATATATATATAGTACTTCAATTTCTAAAATGACAGAATTTATGCTAATCAAACCATCTCAGGAATTACGGCAATAACCAAAGAATAAAGACCGAAAAAACATTACTAGTAAAACTAGACAGTGATTTCCAAGCTTACTTTTTTTTTTCTTGCAAGATTTTTGTCTCTTGAATGCTTAGCCACCTCTCCTATGTTAACTCCAAACTGAAAAGGAAGAAAAAACATTATCATCACTTTAGTTAAATCAATTCAGATTAGCATAAAACTCAAGAGTCACTGTTACTCTTGCTTGATTTTAATGAAGAAACCCATATTCTCCGTTACTTCATTGTCAGTGGACAGTGGTATAACAAATGCAATAAAATGAAAAATGTTTTCACATAGAGTTGTGTCCAAAGGAACATTAAGAGCTTTCAACTAGTCAAAGTCTAAAAGGAATAACTAATAACTTGTCAAGTGTTGCTCAACTCCGACGCCCTTATCTCGTCGACCATGGCTTCAGGCCAATAGTGATATTGGACTACCTCCTGGTAACTGAGTGCCTCAAGTTCAGATGATAAAGACAAGGCAAAGTGACAATGAGATGGTGAAAGATGAGAATAGCTGAGGTTCTGATGAAGGAGCTTCAGATGGAGAATTTTGGGCGCTACTACTTGGTTGGTGTCCTATTGTTTGAAATGGGCTCGTTTGCTTCAGGGGAGAGTAATATGGGTGAATGTTTGGCCGAATGAGAGTTTGACTTACGTTGTTGATGAGGGTTGGTTTGGTATGACGGTGAGTGAGGTAGTAGTGTTAAATCTAAATTGGGCTTGTTGGAGAGTGAGCTTGGGCCATAGGGACGAGAAATCGGAACAAGTTGAAAGGAGTATTATTGCAAAAGACAGAAAATAGTTTCATGAAAGATAACAAGTTGAAAGGAGTGAGCTTGGGCCATATCCTTCTGTACTATTTTGAAAACCTAAAAACACACGTTTGGATCAGGTATCAAAGTTTTTACAGAAAAAAATGGTAGAAGCAGTAACACAAACAAGCAAAAACTTTAAGCATGATAAGATCAGGGACATGGTTTCATAATAATTCAAAAGGAGTTTTATTATTAATGACAGGGGTGGAGACATGATTAATTATGTGAACAACATGATTTATAACATAAGATAAAAAATGATTGGATATTTGTGATTGAAATAGGAGAGCTTTTGCTACATTAAGAATATGTTGATATTTTCTTAAAATTCTATCATTTTGTTGAGGTGTTGACACAGAACTTACTTGATGAATTATGTCTTTCGAAGAATAAAAATTATTTAAGAAAACTTTAGGACTATTATTAGATATGATACACTTAACTTTGGACTCAAATTAATTTTCGACTATTAATTCAAATTTTAACTTTTAATTTTAATATATAACAATCCAAGTGTATATACTAAAATCATCAAGAATAGTCAAAATCTATTTATGACCATGTATTAATGCTTTAGAAAAAAAAGTCCCCAAATGTTTGTATGAATTAATTAAAAAATTTTAGAAGCTCAACTGTGATTGAGAGAATAAGGCAATTTTCTTTACTTAGCTAAATGACAGATGTCACAATTTTCATTAATGTGTTTGAAAATAAAATAAAATAAAATTATTAATGTAAAATATTGAATAAGTATTTAGACAAATGTCCTAATATAAAATGACAAAGGATGGAATTGGTGATGGGTGTGATGGTCAAGGCATGGGCAGAAGGTTAAAATAGAAATTAGGAACATAAAGCAAATTATGAATGATAAAGTTGGGGAAAAACTGAACAGTCCTTGAATAGTGAGCAGTAACAACAGTACCATTTGGTAGATTAATAGAAACAGGTATACTTTTAGAATAAGTTTAAAAAAAATTTAGGGTAGAGGCTATATGGTTAGTGGCACCAAAGTCTATTATCCAAGGAGTAATAGATAAATTGTAACAAGAAAGTGCATGTGAGTGCGAGTAACAGACAATGCTTAAAACACGAGAGCTACTATCATTGGTATGAGACAAATTGGCATAAATGGACTTAATGTTATCATCTGAGCCAAGACCTGAAACGGAGAAATCAGTCACCTTCACATTGTCTTGTGTTAATTACAAGTTAATGTGTGCATTAAAACAAATCAACAAATACAAAAAAAGATGCAAATATTATAAATTTTTTAGTAGTTTTTATTCTACTGATTAAGCTAGTTTACACTTAACACAAACTTCTCCATAGGTACTTAAAGCCATAGGAGCAGAAATAGGAAAGGGAAATAAATCAAACTTCTCTCAAAAGTTAAAATCAAGCTATGCATCTCAATTCTAGAGAAGTTAAATAAGAAAACTTAAAGAAAAAAGGGTTCCGAACAAATTCCAAACATGATTAAGAAGCAAAATATAAATCACAGTTACACGTTGGAAATTGGAATAAGTGGGAGTGTAGTAATCAAGACCAGAATTCTAGTAACTTGACTGGTCATTTAACTGGAAGAGCTATAGTTTACATTCAGTTTATCAGATTTTAATCAAAATATAGTTACAAAGAAACATATAATATGCACATAAAGAAATAAACTATAAATAGTAAAATTATTTATTTCGTTTGATAGTTTTTATTAATAATGTTTACAAATGTTTAGTTGAATAAATGACTATATGTTAGCAGACAGTTGAAAGATGGGCCAATTTCTATTCCTACCTAGTTGTAACTTGTAATTAGTTCAAAAGGGAGAGATGACAGGGTATAAATTATTTTAAGTGTAGTTTTTATTTGGTTTGAGTGAAATTGGGAGACAGAATCAAGGTCTCTCAAATACCTAAGTGTTGAGAGGAGATTCATTTCTATTGTACATTTGTGATCTCAGGCCTTGTATCACATTGACACTGATCAGAGGGCCTTCTCTCTGTAACAAAGATTGGCAACTAGTATCTATCATTGCACAAGTTCAATCCCCATATTGAGTTTTCCGAGCCATTTTTAATTATATAACATTAACAGGCTATCTAAAAATGTTGCCATCTTGAAAAAGGTGCTATCCTACCACCAAAAACAGAATGACTCAGTCAATTCACCATGCCTGATTCTGCCAATTGTTTAACAGTTTTGACTAAGTTTGGTTGAACAGGATGAACCCGACTGGTAAATGGGATAGTTCCTGTTTAAACTGGCAGGACCAATCCAACTTTCAGAACCATGTTGTTATACACTGATTAACCTGATTTCAGAGCTTACCATGAGAATAGAGATGAATGAGAGGTCTAAGGTCACCAAATTAACATTTTGTGAGAGTCCAGCAGGATATCTTAAATTTGTCCGCTCAATCACTGATATACAATCATCTCTTCGAATTTTGTCAGCTACCTAAATAATATACAATCATGACCAGCGGAGAATCACTAAGCACAATTGACATGTAATAAAGTAATACAGTAGGGGAGATTAAGAAGATTGTATAAATTTTCTAAAGGAAATATAAGTCAGACAAACACATAAGACCATGTTTCTACGTTCTTGGTTAATTTATAAAATAAGATGAATTATTTTGGATGAATTTACTGGATTTGAACAAAAGTTCACAAATTATATAATTCAAAGATTTTACTATAAATATTCAAATGACACAGTTCCTCACAAATGACATTCCGGAAGCATAAAGAATAAATATACATGCTTTAGTTTATGCAAAAGCAACCTCTGCAAATTACATGTCAATTAAAAAAAATCCCTGTAAATTTTACCCAAAAGACCATATTGGTTCAGCAGCAAACATACAGCAACCAGAAATTTAAGGCTAAAGTGTCTGGAACTATGATAGCGCTAAGTACACTCCACTCCAGTAAAAATGAGCTGAGCACCTTGTAAATTTATCATTAACAATAAGTGCTCACATAATAAGTCAGCCTGTTGGCCTATTCACAGGAATATATACATGCTTATTCAGACAGAAAATATTGCAGCCACCATCACCTGATAGCTCTACAATGTATGCTTAAATTTACTATTCCAAGTAAAGGGATTATACCAGAAGGTCTATGTAGACTATGCAAATTACTTAATCCTAGATTAAAGTGGAGAGTGACCAACACCGAAATCAATGCGGGTGTAGCAGAAGACCACTATGCCATAGACAACAGATACAATGGAAATAATTTATAATACACACATAATGGATGCCCAAAAAGGATGTACACAAAACATACAACTTATTCATCATTAGTATTCGAAAGTCATAGTTTAAAGGCACAATCATCATTAATCTAAGGCATAACTAATAACAATAAGTTAAAAACAACCCAAAAGGATAACAAAATAAAGTACAGCACTAAATAAGTTTAAGCCTCTAAGAAATAATCCCATAAGCCAAACATTCAACACAAACAATAAATATAAGAAACCTTCCCCCCAACAAAAGGGAAAAAATAATAAGCTTTTAGCTTAATTGGTTGGCACCAAAGCAAGTGTGCCATGTCACCTTTACCCTTCCCGTACCAATATCACATCTCCACTAAAACCTAAAAAAACAATGAATTATTTAATACGATACCTGTCCATAACCTACGCCAACTCCATAAACAAATGCTGCACCGTACTGAAGTAAGCAGTCTGTAAATCCTCCAGTTGACAGCCCAGAATCAAGAGCTACTTTACCAGTAACATCCACACCAAGCTGCTCAATAGCAGCTTCTAACTTATGTCCAGCTCTGTGTTGATATAAAAAGGCCAAACGAATGGTTTCACCAAATTTGAAGTTGAGATATTATTTCAGGTAAATAGAGCTTGATGGCTTCACCTACATACATATTTGGGAACATCAGCCATTATCTCCACAACAGCTTTTTCAGGCACAAGGCTACCAGCTTAATTTATCACCTTCCCGTTCACATATAATTTGCCTGCATCCCATATGTTATTCATTTAGTAATAGTCTTTTCCTACAATAAATAAGCACAAAAGGAGACTAAATGACAAATTACACTTGATTGCTAAAGTAAATATTCACATACATTTGAGCGTACTGAGTCAAGGACAGTCAGCATAAAGAGAAAGAAATAGACAAATAATAAGTCAAATTACACTTGATTTCTCTCAAATACTGTCTATTTCAGCATGGCATTATGGTTACTGTGACCTTTGTGCCGCGTATCTTGTCTCTATTGTCTTGAGTTTCAATAGAATTCGTACTTTAAGTTTGGAGTTTAGTTGTGAACTTGTGATTGCTGTGGTAATGGCTAAAAAATATAAAGAAGCTGAAGGAAATACAGTGGTTATGTTGAGCTGCTTGTCATACTTATTGCAATTTGCTACAATGGGAACAAATGGATGATGTGACTTGTGACTATGGGTGTTGAAATGCAAACCATCATGCCTTTCCCATCTTCTCTTTCTTCTTTGATCTGGTTCAAAGTTGGAGTTTTGGATAAGGTGTTATATGATGCTATGAGCAATTGCTTTTGTTGAAGTCCCATATCAACTACATATATGGCCAAATGGGAGCTTTTAAAGGCTAAAGCAATCCTCACATTATGAGCTAGCTTTTTGGATTGAGTTAGGCTTAAGCCCACAAATTTAAGAGCTTGATAGAGTGATCACAGAGGTAGTGGTGCAGGGTTGATTGATTTTCATCACCCCTTTTGATCAAGGGTGTTGCAACATCTTAGATAACTTAATCCTAGTTGATCACAAGGAGAACTAAGGCCTTTTTATAACATGAGACTAGAAATTGGAACCAGGAGGGATCCGTTAATAAAAAGGAAATTAACGAGCAAACTAAATTATGTAGGGAGCTACTGAATACAGAAAATTTACAATAAAGTAAGGTATTGGGGTGAACTGATAAATATATTTTTGAATTAATTAAAAAAATTCTGAATAAAATATAATTCAACCTTATGACACTACACAACACCCATCACCAAGAGTGTCATTCAATCCCAATGAGACATTTAAAGCCATTGACCCAAAGTAGCCAATTGGTTTGGAGTTGATTTTTTAAGCTTTGGCTTAGTGATCTGTATTCTATGTTGTCGTTGTAAAGGGTTTTCTTTTTGTGTGTTGCAAAGGTGGTATAAGACTAAGTGTTGTGAAGACCAGCTTAAAGATTGAGTGGACCACTTAGCAGGAGAAAGGGTGTAGACTTCTAATGCAGTGTCATGTGCTTGGG
This sequence comes from Abrus pulchellus subsp. cantoniensis, assembly GCA_024086825.1. Taxonomy (NCBI): domain Eukaryota; kingdom Viridiplantae; phylum Streptophyta; class Magnoliopsida; order Fabales; family Fabaceae; genus Abrus; species Abrus pulchellus. Next base: position 24,912,855 of record CM044056.1, read on the forward strand.
AAGTCTTGAAGAGAAGCTGGAAGTAGGTCAAGGTTAGGGAGAAAAGTCAAAGACCTATGGGAGATATTTGCTAATGACATTGGCTAAAAGTGATATTATTCAGTGAAGGTGTCAATTGCCCTAATTCTTTGTTAGAGATAGGATGATTTGTTTCTTCCGACCGTTCGTTGGATAGATGAAAAGGTCTGTCAGTGTGTATATTTGGACCAAGCTGAGAGGTTAGTAAGCATCATGAGTGTTAGAATAAGAGTGTGCTTTATTTGCACATATTAGAATATTAGAAGTTATGACTGTAGTCAATAGCTGCTTATCAATCCTGTAATTGGTTCTTCATTTGCTCTTGTATTGACTGAACTCAGCAATCATAAGATGGTTTGAGTGTACACATGGAACAAAAATGATTTTTTATCCCAAATATACTCTATATATATATTGAGCACCAATTTTACTGGCAAATTGATGCTGCTGCAGGCATATTCATATCGCAAAGTTCTTCCAGTACTGTCCAAGGACTATCCTGTGTTAAACATATGCTTTTGTTACTGCAAATTAAATTTATTTTTTTACTGTTTTTAGTTTATTAGATAGGTGTCCCATTCTACACTGTAGGAGCAAGTTAGTTTTTGTTATCCACATTTGCTGATATCTTGATTACGTGGTGTCCTTTTCTTTATTTATTGTAGTATTGCTTATTAATTCAAATGTATTCCTTCTTCAAAATTATAAAACAAAACATACTTGTCCCTGTTCTTCTTTATTTTCATTTTTTGAACTCCAACAAACTGGTATCAAAGCGGTTTTCTTACAAGACCTATGAAATGGATGCTAAAGCAAGTTTTTCCCAAATTGCTCCTTCCATCTTTGATGGGGAGAACTATGACCTTTGGGCAGTGAGAATGGAGTCCTACCTAGAGGCATTGGATCTATGGGAAGCTATGGAAGAGGATTACACTGTTCATCTGTTGCCGGAAAATCCTACCATGGCCCAATTGAAAGTCACAGGGAGAGAAAAACCAAGAAGTCAAAGGCCAAATCATGCCTTTTTGTTTGGTGTTTTAACAACCATCTTCACTAGGATTATGATGTTAAAAACAGAAAAAGTAATTTGGAATTTTTTGAAGGAGGAGTATGCAAGAGATGAAAGGATAAGGGGCATGCAAGTGCTTAATTTAATGAGAGAATTTGAGCTGCAAAAAATGAAAGAGTCTGAGACAATCAAAGAGTACTCAGACAGGTTACTTGGCATTGCTAATAAGGTAAGGTTATTGGGCACTGAATTTGTTGATTCTAGAATTGTAGAAAAAATTCTAGTTACAGTGCCTGAAAGATATAAAGCATCAATAACCACCCTGGAGAACACAAAAGATTTGTCCAAGATCTCCTTGGCAGAGGTGTTACATGCCTTGTAGGCTTAAGAGCAACGAAGGCTTATGAGACAGGATCATGTGGTTGAAGGTGCATTACCGGCTAAGCATCAAGGAGGAGAAAGTGCTGCAAACAATCAAAGTAAAGGTGAAGATAGAAAGAAAAATTATCCACCTTGTAAGCATTGTGGCAAAATAGGTCATCCACCATTCAGATGTTGGAGAAGGCTAGACGCAAAATGCAGCAAGTGCAATCGGCTTGGACATGAAGATGTGATCTGCAAAAGCAAATTTTAGCAACATGAAGCTGATGCCCAAGTTGTTGAGTAAGAAGAAGAAGATCACATTTTTGCTGCAACATGTTTTTCGGCAAGGAGTAATTCAGAATGCTGGCTGATTGACAATGGTTGTACAAACCACATGACATATGACAAGACTCTATTCAAGGACTTGAATCCCACTAATGTCTCAAAGGTCAGAATAGGAAATGGTGGTTATATCTCTGCAAAAGGAAAAGGAACCATAGCAATTTCAACGGGTTCAAGTACAAAAATAATCTCATATGTTCTTTTTGTACCTGACATTGACCAAAACTTGCTGAGTGTAGGTCAGTTGATTGAAAAGGGATTTAAAGTGTCATTTGAACAACACTGCCTTATCTATGACATTGCTTGTCACGACCCTTTTTATAAGGAACCGAAAATATTGTTTCTACATCACATACTTATTTAAGATAAATAAATAATAGAGAATATAAGCATAAAATTTACTTCTCATTCAAAATAGAACAAAGTTTCTTATAACAAATATCCAATAGAACAACATAATATTACATTTAGTTCATAATATTCAAAATACAAAAAATTATACTACGTAACTCCCTTTACATGAGGTCTCAAAATATAAGGAAAAAAGACTTTAATGCAAAATTACTTTATTCCAGCTTCTAACATTTCACCACTGGCCCCTCAGCCTGTTAAGTAGATGCAACACCACTACATTTGCTCACGTATCACCGTACAATCATTGCAGTACACATGCACACAACGACATAGAAAGAAATGCAAGGGTGAGCTTATAAAAATAAAATAAAATTATATATATACAGCAAAACATTACTCACAGCAACAGCCCCATGCATTACTAGCCAATTCTACATCTGGTAGTTCATTGATGGATGGGTTGGGTTGCTTTTCTGATTTCCACTCCAAAATTTTGAAGTCCCTCTTTCTCTATAATGGCTTAGTGGCTTCTAAATGACACCACTGTTCTTGAGTTAGCAAGCTCATATCATCTTTTCCTCCTTCATGAACTAAGCTTTTTTTCCAATGAGTTTAAAATCAAGAATTCCTGTACACAATCAGAAACATAATCATCAATTACATTTATAAAGTAGCAAGAATCATCTTGTTTCAAAGACTTTTTTTATTACATCAGGAATTTTAAAAGTGACTTTTTCATCTCCAACTCTCAAAATTAACTTTCCATCCCTCACATCAATTATAGCTCCTGCAGTAGCTAAAAATGGACCACCTAAGATCAAGGGGACATCAGTGTCCTCATCCATATCAAGAATCACAAAATCAACAGGAAAAATAAATCTATCCACTTTTACAAGCACATTCTCAATGATACCCCTAGGATATTTAATTGACCTATAAGCTAGTTGAATACTCATCCTAGTTGGCCTAGGTTCCCCTAAACCCAATTTCTTAAAAACAGAATATGGCATTAAATTAATGTTAGCACCTAAATCAACTAAAGCCCTATCAACTATCAATCTACCAATGAGACAAAGAAGAGTAAAACTCCATGGATCCTTCAATTTTTCGGGCATCTTGTTTTGCAGAATTGCTGAGCATTCTTCATTCAGACTTACTGTGGCCAACTCCTTCAATTTCTTCTTGTTGGACAGCAGATCCTTAAAAAATTTGGCGTACTTGGGCATCTGTGCCAAGGCATCAACAAACAGTAAATTAATATGAAGTTGACGAAATAGGGACAAAAAATTACCAAATTGTTCATCATCCTTGTCTTTCTTCAATCTTGCTGGGTAGGGAAGTGGAGTATGAATTCTTTTACTATAGGGAGCTTTTCTATAGTCTTCTCTTGACATTTATTCTCCTCTTCAACTGCATATTTTTCTATTTCTTGCTTCCCCTTCTCGTGTAATGTTCTGCCACTCCTTAATGTTACTGCATTGACCTGCTCCCTAGGATTAGTCTCAGTATTGCCAGGCAAGCTTCCTTGGGGTCTTTTTGAAAGGAGTCTAGAAATTTGACCCAACTGAATTTCTAGATTATCGATAGAGGCTTGTTGATTTCTTAGTGCTGTCTCGGTGGATTGGAACCGAGATTCTGAAGTTTGAATGAATTTGGTCATCAACTCCTCAATGTTTGACTTCTTTTCAGCAAGGGGTGGTAGTGGATGTGAAGCTTGTTGAAATCCTAGGAGTGTTTTGTTTCGCATTGGCTGTTGGTTGTTGTTCCATGGTGGGTTTGTATAATTTCTCCAGTCCGGATTATTCATACCATTATAATTTTGGTAAGGTGGTTTGTTTCCTATCACATTGGCATGTTCTTCCTGAGTAGCTCGACACTCATAATTAGGGTGGCCTCCTCCACAAACATCACATCTCATCACTAGAGCCATTGGATGGTTAACAGATAAACCATCAATGTTCTTTCCTAAGACTTCGACTTGCATTGCCAAGGATGTTACTGCATCAAGACTATAAATCCCAACAGATTTTGTAGGTTTGGATCGAGTGGAGCTCCATTGATAGCTATTCATTGCCATATCTTCAAACAGTTCTTGTACAGCCCTTGGTGTCTTGCTGTTCAAAGTGCCCCCAGCTACAACATCTATCATTTGTCTTGTGGCTGGGTTCAAACAATTGTAGAAGGTTTGCACTTGAAGCCAGTTAGGAATCCCATGATGTGGGCACTTCCGCAGCAATTCCTTAAACCTCTCCCACGTATTGTATAAAGTCTTTGACTCCAACTGGTAGAAGGAAGAGATATCATTCCTCATCTTGGCAGTTTTTGCGGGAGGAAAATATTTTGCCAAGAATTTTTCAGCCATAGCCTCCCATGAAGTGATAGATCCTCGTGGGAGAGAGTTCAACCACTGTTTTACTCTGCTCCTGAGAGAAAATGGAAACAGCCTCAAGCGGATTGCATCATCAGTAGCTTTATTGATCTTGAAAGTATCACAAATTTCTAGAAAATTTGCAATGTGAGCATTGGGGTCTTCGTTTTGCAACCCATCAAATTGGACAAACTGCTGAACCATCTGAATAACATTGGGCTTTATTTCAAAATTCTCCTGCACGTCTGGACGGACAATGCTAGACTCTGTTCCTGTTAATGATGGACGAGCATAATCGGACATGGTCTTTGGTTGATCTTCATTATACGCCATTCCTTCCATGTAGTTTTGTGTGTTTTCCTTCTGTACTAGCAGTCGTCTTTCTTTCTGAATTTTTCGCAATGTTCTCTCTATCTCTGGGTCAAGTTCGAATAATGTAGCAGAACGGGTTCTGGTCATGCACCAGAAAAATCAGCTCCTAAGAAAAAATAATAAAAGCAAAAAAATAGAAAAGTTAATTTAAGATTAAAGAAATAAAAGAAATTAGTAAAGATGTAATCAAAGAATGGATATGAGTATTGTGAAAAATAGAGTACCAAGTGTCGTATCCACAAGGGCTTTTATTACGGATTGTCCCTTAATTACGCAATTGTTAATGGATATGATAAAGAAATTTTGTTGATAAAATTACTGTATTAAGATAATAATAAATTAAAAGAAATAGGTGTATTCAAGAGAAGTAAGCAAGTATCTAGATTGTAAATCATCCTAAGTTTTCAAACTAACTGAGATTCTCCTTCAACTATTTTAGTTCTAAACCCTTATCGCTGTAGGAAATTCTGAATTAAACCAATACCTTTCTCAAGGATAATGATTCCTAACTCTCGGTTGATTAATTAGAATCTCTTTCTTAATTAACACTCTTAGGTTGTATTACGTTCATTATGAATTCCATAATTAGGGTTATTGCTAATACAAAAAACTTATGTCTTTCTATCTCTAGAAATATATTCAAGTCCTTTTAATTGAGCAATGTTAAATTCATGCAGGATGTTTACTCAAAATTAAACAAGAAAATAAGATAGGAGACAATTGATACTACTTAGTTAAACCCAAGAGAATAGAACATGAAATAACATTAAGAAGAATTCCAGAAAGTTGGTCATATAGGATTCATTATGTCTAGATACTCAATAGAAAATTAGAACCTAAACATCTTGAAATTAAAATTACAAAAGAGATGAATTAAAATGCTTGATCCCATCCTCCAGTCGTTACTGACTCTTTCTTCTCCCAAAAACTGCATCCTCTAGGTTTCTGTGCCAAGTTTCCTTTTATATGAGTGGCCTAAGGGCTCATCTTCTTGCAAAAATTTAAATTCTGACACACGTTAAAAGTACATGCCCATGTACACGGCCATGTACTTTGGCCATGTACGTTGGCCGTGTACATCTCTGGTCTCTAAAAATTGTACTTCACAGCTTTCATGAAAAGTACACGCCCATGTACACGGCCATGTACTTTGACTGTGTACATCTCTGGTTTTGATGATACACTTCAATTGACGCGACCAGTGAGATACATGCTCATTTACATGGGCGTGTATTTGCCCATGTATATCTCTGGGTCTTTGTGTGTTTTAATTCTCAATATCTTTTAAGCTCTCACTTCTTTATCCTTTTTCCTGAAATATGAATAAAATGAACTTAATAATAATAAATTCTCTCAATGAATAGCTCAAAAATCTCAATTATCATTCATGAATTACAATGTAGGACTAAGTATAGAAAATATTTATCAATTTCATTGATGATCTAAGCGATGATGTCAGCGTGAGATTATCGATGATGTAAGCAATGACATCAGCGTGACATCACTGATGACATTAGGGTTACTGTACATATGTGATTTTACTGTTCACAAAGTACTACAGATTTTTTTCAATAATATACTACAGGTCTGACAATTCTTCCCCTGAAAATAAATTTCTGCCCTCAAAAATTTCATCTCTAAGAGAAAAGATGAGGGTACAACTCTCTCATTCTTTTCTCTAGCTCCCATGTGGCATCACCAGTTACTGGGTTCTAAACAACCTTTACTAACCAAATAAATTTGCCTCTAAGTTCTGTAACTCTAGTGCCCTTGATATGAGCAGCTGGGACCTCCACGGATAAATCATCTCTTAACTCCACAACATCAGGCTCGATTACATGAGATGAATCTAGAACATACTTCCTTAGCTGCGAAACATGGAAAACATTATGTAGTCCTGTCAACTGAGGTGGTAGCGCTAATTCATAGGCTACTGGTCTTCTATGATGTAATATCTGATATGGTCCTATGAACTTAGGTGTTAACTTCTTGGCTTTTAAGGCTTGCCCCACACCTGTAGTGCGTGATACTCTTAAGAATACGTGATCACCAACCTCAAATTCTAGGGATCTTTTGCGTCGGTCAGCATAAGATTCTGTTGACTCTGGGTAGCTCTCAGCTTTTCTCTAATAAGTTCAATTTTTTCCTTAGTTTCTTGCAGCATTTCAGGCCCAACCATCAAATGTACTCCATCTTGGAACCAACAGATAGGAGTTCTACACCTTCTACCATACAGAGCTTCAAATAGTGCCATATCTATACTTGAATGATAGCTATTTATTATACGTGAATTCTACCAAAGGAAGCATATCCTCCCAATTACTCCTCTGCTCTACAATACAAGCCGCAATAAGTCTTCTAAGGTCTGAATAGTATGCTCATATTGACCATTTGTCTGTGGATGATATGCAAAACTCAATCTCAACTAGGTGCCATAGCTTCTTGGAAACTTTACCAAAACTGGGAAGTGAATCGAGGATTTCTATCAGAGATAATACTAGAAGGTACTCCATGTAACTTGACAATCTCTTTGATGTACAATTCTGCTAATTTCTCCAAGCTAAAAGTCATGTTAATTGGCAAGAAATGCGCACTCTTGGTTAGCTTATCAACTATGACTCACACGACATCATAATTTTTAACTGTTCTAGGTAGATGAGACACAAAATCCATAGTCACATCGTCCCACTTCCATTCCAAAATTTCTATCATCTGCAACTCTATTGGAGGGCTCTGGTGCTCCGCTTTTGCCGTCTGGCAGGTCAAACAGGTTTTAACAAACTCAGCTATCTCTCGCTTTATGCCTGGCTACCAAAACATCTGCTTTAAATCTTGACACATCTTGGTTACACCAAGATGAATGTTGAGACTACCCTTATGTCCTTATTCTAGAATTGCTCTCTTTAATTCCGTATCTCTAGGGACACAAGCTCGACCTTGACATCTGAGAATACCATCAGCACCTTTACTAAAACCTTTTGTCTTATATGTTCCCAAGAGAAATACAATCCGACATAACATCGGATCCTACAATTGTTTGTCTTTAATTTCCTGTAAGAAATTATTAGTCCTCACAATTTGGCTGCAACTAATCTTTTCAGGTGATAAGTCCACATGTATGTTCAGGTCTCGGAATTGTTCTACCAAAAGGTTTCACTAACTCTTAAGGAGAATGCCTAAACCACATTCTACTTAATGCATCGGTCACCACGTTAGCTTTTCTTGGATGGTATTAGAGCTGAAAATCATAATCCTTAAGGAATTTCACCCAACGCCTCTGCTTCATATTTAACTCTCGCTGATCAAACAAATACTTCAAACTCTTGTGATCACTATATACATCAAACTGAGCTCCATAAAGATAGTGCCACCACACCTTCAAAGCAAAGACTACAGCAGCTAACTCAAGGTCATGAATCAAGTAATTTCGCTCATGAGTTCGCAATTGGCGAGATGCATAAACTACCACTCTCTTATCTTGCGTCAACACACATCCCAATCCCTGATGGGAAGCATTATAGTACACCTCAAACGGTTGACTAGTATCAGGGAGAATCAACACCGGCGAGGAAGTTAGTCTCTACTTCAACTCATTAAAGCTTTACTCACATTCCTCAGTCCATACAAAGGGTTGATCACGGTGAGTTAACCGTGTCAATGGTGCAGTTATCTTCGTAAATCTCTCTATAAATCTCCGGTAGTAACCTGCTAGGCTCACAAAACTACGATCATTGAGGATAATCGCCTAAGAAAAAAATATTAACATTGCATAATTATAAAGTGTTAATAGATTAAGTATGGGTGGTTGATAAACACTAAAGAAATTGACATTGGGATTAAACTAAAGAAAACATAGAAAGGTGTAATAGAAGAAACCATATGCGCTAGGCTTTTCTCATCTATTTTCTGTCAAAAATCTCGTTCGTTCTCTTAAACTACCTTTTGAATTTAAATTCTTTGTGACTTTTTAATTCATTACGTACTTTTTCTATTTAAACAATTGAATCAAGATATTTTGGTAATTGAAAATAATCTCAGTAGGACGATAACGTTGAGAACTTAATTTTTAAACTCTTTATTTTTCGACGGGTACATTTGTCCACGAACACTGGTCCTATTCTCTAGTAATCACAAGGGAATTAAATTGATCAATTAAGTCACAAAAATGGGCAGGGAGAACAAGACTAATTTTATTCCAATTTCACCTTCCCTGATAAGAAAAGAGGGCAAGATGTTCATCTAACTCTTCACTAGGGACGAGGTGGAGAGCAAAATTAGACAAGTTCTGTTGCATGGAAACCCAATTATCCTTCCCAAACCTTATTATCATGCCATTCCCTAAAATCCAACCCAACCTTCTGCAAAAAAAGCCCAGACAACCACCATCCCCTTCCGTAGAGGTGACACTTTCTTATTAGATACAATTGCATGTTCTTTTCCAAAAGCAAACTTGTATTTAATACATATGACTAGGGACCATAATTCATTAGGGGTAAGAAATAAGCCTCCAACAGAATTTCATTATGAAGGCTTGGTTGACAAGAGAAATGTTTCTAAACCCAGGACCACCCTCATTCTATGGTTTATAAACTTTCTTCCAATCTATTAAATGAGATTTTCTATCATTCAGAGAATCCCAAATAAATCTCTTACAAATAATGTCAATTTCTTTACAAACATATTTATGAATTAAAACAGATTGCATAAAGTAATTTGAAATGCTCATAATGCAAGATTAAGCCAAAGTAATTCGACTAATTATAGATAAAGAGTTCATTTTTAAAACGAAAAGTTTCTTCCTAATTTTATTTATTATAAATGCAAAATCATGCATAGAAAAATTAAGAGTATTGATCAGAATTCCTAAGTATTTTTAAAACTTAGTGAGATTATTAAAACTTAAACTACATAATTAATATATTTAAATTAATAGTAATAAATTATAAAAATTCATTATCATCAAACATCTCAATTAATTTAAATTTTTTATTTATTTTAACTTAATATATAATCTCAAAATTGTAGACGTTGTTTAAACTTTTTAACTACATTAAATAATTATCAAAATGATGACTAAAAGATGAGACAGCATTAGCTGTCAATATGATCAGTTAAAATAATGCACATAATTTTTTGACTGACGACTAAGCAGCAAAGTCACAATAAATAGTCTCAACTTTTGATTAAATTATTATAATATCTAACTGCAGAAGCAATCTCCCTCATTGCTAAACTAATTAATGGGTAACTTGGGTTAGAGGCTAACCTTTGTTGTATATTTAATAATATTAGATTGAAGACTTAGAAGAAAAGATTGTTTGAGTGAGATAGCTAATTACAAAAGTGTCCCTGTGCTGGGCAGATATAAGAGCGATAGTGTTTCTGCTGAAGCCACTGCCAATCTCAAACTGAACACAGGGAAATCTATTCTCTTCATCAGATCTAAGGAATATGGAAAACGTTCCCTTTGCTGTTGCGTCTAATCTCATTCACAGGTTCCTTTTTTCAACCTTTCTTCAATTTAAACAATAACTATCCATTTTTTAATTCTTCCATAACATGCTTAGCTTACACTTCAGGTTTCTTTTCGTTATAGTTTTCACTGCTTCTTATTTTGTTTTAGTTTTTTTTTTTAATCTCTTTCACTCTTTTATTATTTTTTTTCGTAAAGGTTATACTTTTTATTTTCTTTGAATATTTGTTTGTAATGCTTAGTATTTAAAGTTTATTTACTAATATTATTTTATATAATTTTAATTTACATCAGTAAAGTAATTAAAATGTTGTAAATATTTACATTTTTTTGTTTATAAGTTTATATGCATCCTATCCAATCTTGTTATCATGCTAAAATCTCAAAAATTAATATCTTAACGTAATCAATATATTTAAAATAAAAATTAATCACGGTGTTGTAAGAATTGAAATAATTGAGAAATGTAATATGTATAACTATGTCTGGTAAAAAGAAAAACTATGAATCTCATAAAATATGTCTTGTGTCACTTATTTCGTTAATTTGTTTTCAAAAATCAAATTATGTTATATTTTATAATTTTTAATTTATATCTTTATATGTTTAGTATTAACGGTGGAAAAAATATTTATTCAAATTAAGGTTGATTATATAATATGAAATAAATGTGTAGAAGACAAAAATTATATCTTTCAGGCTTTCAAAGATGAATCACACATTATACATTTTTGTTATACTTTCATTAAATTTAAATAAAAAAGTCCGTTCTATTGAAACTATAAATTTGTTTGACTAACCTTTTTGCATTGTTTAAATTTAATCAAATATTTTTTAAAATTTTTTGATTATACATTAATATTTTGAAAATCATTAATTAAATATATGCTTAATAAATATAATTTAATTATATTAAATCCAAATAATCCAGCACATATTATAGATAAACTAATAGATTATATAATTTTTATGTCTAACAATTGAATATAGTGTGTCATAATAAAAAATTTAAAATTTACTTTAAAATTAATTAAATTTAAAAAATAATATTTAAACTTAATGAAAAGATAATTATAACAAAATTAAGTTTCGTGCATATGGAAATTATGATTGGTAAGGATTTGTAACTGAGCTGGCCATGAACAAATCATGATTCAATCAACTGAATTTGTAGATTATTATTACATATTTTCCCTTTTCCTCGATTCTTATGCCAATATATTTAGACATTGCTCATCTTTCTCTCAACAAAGCACCCTTCTATGTAGTCTTTCTTAATCATTTTAACGATGGCTGATTCAGTTCCATTTGCTGTTACTTCAAATCTCAGGTTGGCTTCCGCAGATTTTCTTGCATTTGGAAAGCAATATGATGTGACGGAAGACTTGGAAGAGCTTAAGAACACTATTGAATCCATCAATGCTAAGCTTCTTGATGCCGACGATAAACAAGATCAAGATGATGGTGTGCGAGTTTGGATCAGAAAGTTCAAAAAAGTACTCCACGCTGCAGATGACTCCATAGATGAGCTTGCTATCGAATTCAGGAGAGACAAATTGGATGCAGCGGAAGGAAATGAAGTAGACAAGGTACTTCTTTCCATTTCATCTTCCAATCAAATTCCTTTATACACTGAAATGCCTGACAAAATTAAAGAAATACGAGAAAGTTTTAACGATGTAGTAAAAGAAATGAAGGATTTGAATTTAAGTCCAAGATCAGGGGTGGTTAAGCAAACTAACAGTGAATGGAGGGAAACATGTTCTTTTGTGTTAGAATCTGATATCATTGGAAGAGATGATAGTAAAAAGGAGATTATTAGTATGTTGGGACAACCTCATGAAAACCTTAAAGTTTCTGTGATTGCTATTGTTGGCCTCGGTGGCTTGGGGAAGACAACGCTTGCTCAGTTCGTGTATAATGACTTGGAAGTGCAGAATTTGTTTGAAATGCAAATGTGGGTGTGTGTCTCTGATAACTTTGATGTGAAAACTATTCTGAAGAAAATATTAGAATCAATTACGGGCGACCAAGTTGAAGACAAGTTATCATTAGGGAACTTGCAAAGAAAACTTCATGAAGAAGTAAGAGGTAAGAAATATTTGTTGGTCCTGGATGACATTTGGAATGATAGTCATGACAAATGGACTGAATTGAGAAAGTACTTGATGTGTGGCGCTCAAGATAGTAAGATTTTAGTGACAACTCGAAGTGAAAATGTAGCTAAGGCAATGACAGCTAGCACTTGCTATCCTTTGAAAGGTTTGACTGATGAAGCATCTTGGACTTTATTGAAGAGCATTGCATTTGAGGATGATTCCGAAGGAGTGAATCAAAATCTAGAATCAATGGGGAAAGAAATAGCCAAAAAATGAAAAGGGGTTCCACTGGCAGTTAAAACCTTGGGAGGCCTGTTACGAGGACAAAATGAAAAAAGTGAGTGGGAGAATGTTTTACTTGGCGACTTCTGGAAATTATGTGAAGAGCAAGATAGTATCATGCCAATTCTAAAACTCAGTTACCGCAACTTGTCGCCAGAAATGAGACAATGTTTTGCTTACTGCTCTTTATACCCCAAGGATTCAGAAATTGAAAAGGATGAGTTGATTCAGTTATGAATGGCACAAGGTTACCTTAAATGTTCGACAGAAAAACAGCGCATGGAGGATGTCGGTAATCAATTTGTCAAGATGTTTTTGATGAACTCATTTTTTCAAGATGCAGAAAATGATGAATATGGTGAGATCATTAGCTTCAAAATGCATGATTTAATGCATGATCTTGCAATGCTTGTTGCTGGCAATGATTATTGTTACTTGGATAGTAAGGCAGAAAAAGTTGAAGGTAGACCGATGCACGTATCATTGGAATCTTGTGAGGCCATTCATTTGTTGAGATCATTAGATCGGAGCAGACTGCGAACTTTGATTTTGCCGGATGACTTGGAAGAGGAGGAAGATTGCTCGGTTATTGAACAGTTCAAATACATACGTGTCTTGAAGACGGTTTCTCTCTCTGATTTCACTGAACATTTGAAGCATGCAAGATACCTTGATTTAGCGAGACAAACAATTCTTCCCAGATCTATGAGCAATCTTGTTTTCCTACAAACATTAAAATTGTGGATGTGCGACGAAGAATCATCTTCAGAAGTAGTCACAAAATTAGTCAATTTGAGGTGCCTTAAGATTATGACTCCAGGATGAGTGGGATGGCAGGGTTGGGAAAATTATGCTCTTTGCAATTCTTATCGATCTTTGTTGTGGGAGACAGCCAAGAAATAAGATATGCCACGTAGACAGCCAAGAAATAAGATATGCCACGTTAAATGAACTGAAGGACTTAAACCTCAGAGACAGATTAGAAATTGTGCATCTCAATCGTGTCAGAGAAGTGGCTCTGGAATCACAGGAAGTAAATTTAAAAGAAAAAGAATTCCTTCAATCCTTAGCTCTGAATTGGTCCCGTGGAGACATCCGTAACAGTGACAGCTTACAATTATTGGAAAACCTTCAGCCGCACAGTAATCTCAAGCAATTGAATGTGAAATATTATCCAGGCGTGCTTTTCCCAAATTGGCTTTCTCTCCTCACAAATGTTGTTGACATCACTCTCTCTAGGTTTGATAATTGTCGGTGTCTCCCACCGTTGGAACGTCTCCCGTCCCTGAAGTCACTTCATATGGAGTATCTTTATGAATTGGAATACATATATCTCTACGAAGATTGTTTTGCAGTAACCTTTTTCCCCTCTTTGGAGAGCCTCTTATTAAGAGGTTGTCCCAAGCTCAGGGGATGGCGGAGGCGGGGAGATGATATCAATGATTCACATAATCTCTCCTTACCTCTTTCATTTCCTCTTCTTTCTCAACTATTTGTCTCTAAATGTCCACAATTGACTTGCATGCCTACTTTTCCAAACGTTAAGAATTTAAGAGGGTGCAAATGCAGTGCGGAGCCATCAACATGTTCAGCTGACTCATCTTCCTCTGGTGCTGCTCTTTCCATGTTCAAACAATTGGACATATCTGATGAAGGTACTGATATGATTCTGATGCGTATTTGTTTAGTGTGTACGTCGTGTATTGTATTTGCTTTGCTCATAAAATACTTTTAACTAGTTTTGAGTTAGTGTTCATTTGTTTCAAACATAAATAAAAATTATCCTAATCATATTGATTTTCAATTGTTAAACAGAGTCTTAACCGTCATATACTTAATGCTAAATAAGTTTTTTTTTGCTTTGCACCGATACTATTACAAAAATATAGTTTTTAAATTAAAATTTTAATATTATATAATTTAATAAATTTTGTAAATAAATATTTAATTATATTAATAAGATTAAATTAAAGAAAGATAATTATAAAATTTTATTAGAAATTCATTTAAAAAATTTAAAATTATTTTTTAATAATAAAATTATGAATATTAATATATAAATATTTATTTTTTAATAATAATATTCTATTATATTAAATAAGATTAAATTAAAATGAAATTTTGAAAATTAAAAAATATTTAATATAAAATTAAAATTAAGACTGAGTTAAAAAAAAATTAAATGTTGAATGCATAAAAAGTCACATGACATAATAAAAAAGATAACTAATACCTAAAAACATTCTAATAATTAGGACCCAAATTATAAATTGATGTTTTATATAGTTTCAATTTCTATTTACTTTTTACAATTTTTTAGATTTTCGCTCTTAATTTTGAATTAAAGGTAAATTTTTAAATTTTACTTTTATCATGGGAAGAATTATTGATTGAGTGTTAACAGGTGAAAATAGAAAGGAGAAAAGAAAAAAAAAGAAATTATGGATATTGAAGAGTTCTTAAAAATTATTGAAATTCTATAATATTGGGAACCACTTATAATAGAATAACTGTGTTTCTTTTTTTTTTTTTTTTTCCAGTTTTGATGACTTATTGGTCATAATCATTTAGATATTTCACAGCGACTCTCAAGTGTTAAATTATAAATATATTTTCAGGATCTCAAATATGTGAAAAAAGCAAGAGGCATATGTACATTACCTAGTAGCTAGCTCTCACTTTAAGTTCTCAAAACAGAAGGGCAGAGATCTCATCTTGGACAACATTTAACATTGATATTACAGAAAAGGAATCATCTTATCTAGTATCCATGTTTTTCTTTTCTAAAAGCCTGGCATTTTAAGATTTATAATCAGGAAAGAAAATTCTCCTATTATATCATGTAATTTAATATTTATAATTAATCTAGATCTCTTGATTAGTAATTTAGAATGGTATAGAATCGATACTAATGCATTATTTAGATAACTGGTCTGTATCTTAGTAAATAAAATGTATAAAAGCAGCCAATTTTATAGTAGTTGTTTGTTAGTGTATATATTTTCTACAAAGAAAAGCAAAAGGGACCTAAAGGCATAATTAGGTGTTTTTAACTTTCATTTTACACCAAATTGTTCATCAAATCCTTGAATCTAGGCCAATTGACCAAGATAATAATAGTTGAGTTTTTGTTGGTACGGGCAAATTTTCCGTTGGGGTCATACTGAACGTAGTTTTTTTTTATTATTCATTTCAAAACTTGTTTGAGTTGGGTAATTGACAGGTTCTAATAAAAACTACTCTTTGGCAAGCGCAGTTGAAGAAAGTGAATCTTATGCTGCCAGCAATGAGCTATTGGGACTTAACAAGAGAAAATATGCAGGTTATCCTTTTTTCTCAGCCCTTGTTTTTGTTTTTTCTATACAATAATTTGGGTTCCTTCTACTTCATAAATATAAAATATACATTGATGTTTTTTATAGTTTCAATTTTTGTTTACTTTTTACAAGTTATTTAGACTTTTGTTTTTAATTTTGAATTGAAGGTAAATTTTCAAATTTTAGTTTTATAATGGGAAGAATCATTGTTTTAATATTTACAGGTGAAAATAGAAAGAAGAAGAAGAAATTATGAATATTGAAGACTTCCTAAATATTGTTAGATTTTCATTACGTTAGAAACCACTTACAATAGAATAGTTGTGTTTCTTTTTTTTTTTTTCTGTTTTGATTTCAGATTTCGGTGGCTTATTTGTCATAATCATTTAGATATTTCATAACGACTTTAAAGTGCTAAATTATAAATATAGTTTCAGGATCAAGAAAGAAAATTCTTCTATTATATCATGTAATTTAATATTTATAATCTAGATCTCCTTATTAGTGATTTAGGATTGTATGGAAGAAGAGAAGTGCGATTTGCATGTTCTAAAGAAGCAAGACGGAGGAGAAGACTGAAAAAAAAACCCTAAAAACTTAAGTTATATAAGTCAGGTCACAATAAAATGAGTGGATCAAACCAAGTCAATTAGGTTTTTTTTTAAAAAACTGAGTCCTTATTAGGACTTAATTATTATTTTTTAATTAATATAAGGACAAAGCTAGGCCTTAGGCTAAAACCCTTTTTGAAAGCACATTTTTTAAGGGCTAAATTGAAGGACTTATTATCTTTTAGAAACTAAAATGAATGATAGACCACACTTTGAATGATTAATTTTAATATTCAAGTATTGAATTGAAGACTCTATCTTTGTGTGCTTAAAAAATATGACAAATTACGTATTCAAAAACTAATTTTAATATTTCTTTCTTTTAAAGACTAAATTGAATGACTCCGTCTGTCAAGAATCAACATGAGCAAAAATCTAGTGAGTGAGGATGTATGCTCGGACAAATAAGTGGACATACAAAACATTTTTATCAGACAACACATTGATTAATTTTTTAATATGAATGTATCAAGAACTCTTGACAAAATATTTATCATAAAAGAAATATACAAATAATTACTGCATTTAGTCCTTTCTGTCCATACCTTAAACAAGACTTAGTACAACAGTAAATTTCATTTTTTCCATTGTTTTCTTCACTCTCCTCTTGCTCTCTCTTTCTCTGACATAAATTAAGATTAGGAGGTAAACAAAACCTATGGTGAAAAGAAGCAGTTGTACCACAACAGATAACAAGCTTCTTTGGGTCCAATAGATCCATCACATAGAGGAGACGCATTTTTGCTCAAAACTTCAGCATGCTTCATTAGATCTGTACAAAACTGCAAACACAATCTCAGACCAGAAGACTTCACTTCTTCATACATAGAAAATGCCAAAAAAGTGCAAATTGAAAGTGATCTGCCGATCAGCTGCCATTTTCCTTACCTTCTCTGTGATCTCTGCTGCAAATTGTCTGTTTATAATTTCCTCAGACCTCGCATAAGCTTTGCAAAAGTATTGGCTGTGGCATTAAATCCATATCCATCATGTCTATGCAGAATGAACAAGCTTCGTTCACTTGTCCTTTTGAAAAGAGTGGATGAATCCAGATTGTCCATGCACTGACATTCATTCAGCTGACATCCGTTTCCAATTTCAAAATCGGCCTCACTTATTTTTTTTTTTATTTACGTACAAATTCAAATTATATTTTAACTAAAAATATTTAAATTACTAACATAATTATGCATAATAATTTTTATAACTAGATACTAATTATGATTATATTCAAATAAGATAAATTAAATGATATTTTTTATATTAAGATATAAATTCAAATTACATCTTAATATCAAAAAATATTATATTACTAACATAATTAAACTTTACAATTCATTTAATTAGAAACAAATTATAATTAATGTATGACCAAATATCTTATATTCATACCTGAGTTGTGCACATGTATATGATATGTGAGTTTATCATTGAAAATTTTTTGTATATACAAAAATTTAAACTCAGAATCTTACTTAAGCAATATTAAGCTGTTTTTCACTTGAACCAACCTCTATTGATAATGTTATGTTATTTGTAAGTAATTAAAATGTAACAATAATATGTATGTAAAAATATAAGAGATATATATAGCGTAACATGTACTTATGTTAAAATATTTTAGGGTGAAGAAACTTTGATAATTTAATTCGCAAATTATGTGAAGAGCAAGATAGTATCATGCCAATTCTAAAACTCAGTTACCGCAACTTGTCGCTAGAACTGAGATAACGTTTTGCTTACTGCTCTTTATACCCCAAGGATTCAAAAATTGAAAAGGATGAGTTGATTTAGTTATGGATGACACAAGGTTACCTTAAATGTTTGACTGAAAAACAGCACATGGAGGATGTCGGTAATCAATTTGTGATGACTATTAACAAATTGTGTTGTCGAATTAAACTATCTTGGATTGAATTTCACATAATAAAAATAAAATTATTAAGACACAAATAGAAATTGAAATAAGAAGAAAATTAATAAAAAATAAAAATAGAATAAAGATGAAAAATGACACCACAATCGTAAGATTGATAAGTCAAGGAACGATCGCCACAAGAGTCTTGATTGATCTCTTAATAAGATTAAAGAAAACTGACTCACTCAAGAATCTATAGTCACACTCTCACAAAAGTGTTCAATCTCAAATTGTATTAAAAACTAATTAAAAGTGTGTCTACAAGAGCTTATATATGCCTAATGCTTGTAACTAATACTAACGCAAATTCAAATGGACTTCTTGTATCAACAAACCTAAATTTAAATAAATTAAATAAAATAACAAAATTTTATCTTAAATAAAAATTTAAAATAATTAATAACTAATATTAAAATAAATAAATTAATCATAATAATTAAATCCTAATATTGGAATACATATATCTCTACCAAGATGGTTTTGCAGTAACCTTTTTCCCCTCTTTGGAGAGCCTCTTAATAAGACGTTGTCCCCAGCGGGGAGGCTGCGAGATGATATCAATGATTCACATAATCTCTCCTCGTCTCTTTCATTTCCTCGTCTTTCTTGGCTGGAAGTCTCTAGATGTCTACAGTTGACTTGCATGCCTACTTTTCCAAACGTTAAGAAATTAGAATGGTGTGGTAGCAGTGCGGAGCCATTAACAGCAACACTAAACTCAACATGTTCAGCTGACTCATCTTCCTCCTCTGCTCCTCTTTCCATGCTCATAGAGTTAGAGTTGACGATATCTGATTCTATGAATTTACCAAAGGGTTGGATGCAAAATCTGACTTATCTCGAGTCTCTTTTTATTAGATCTGAAAGTGAAACACTTGAGGTATTTGAAACTGGGTTTAAGGACGGCACCAACTGCCTTCCTTCTCTGCGACAAATCAGCGTAGTAACTGTCTAATAGAGGCTTTGCCAGACTGGATTTGCAACCTCTCATCGCCTCACGACATCGACATCTACAGTTGCCCAAAATTGGCATCGCTGCCCGAAGGAACGAGTGGTCTTACCAACTTAAAGATCTTTGAGGTCAGGAGTGTTCCCTCTTAATGGAAGAATGCCGAAGAGAGACAAGTGCTGTTAGTCGCCAAATCATACACATCCCACAGATTATCCTTCATGATTACTGATAATAAAGGTAATGATCTGATTCTGATGCTTATTTATTTAGTGTAAACGTCGTGTATCGAATTTGCTTTGCTAATAAAATACTTGTTGAGTTAGTGTTCATTTGTGATAAAATACAAATTATCCTAAAGATATTTATTTTCTATTGTTAAACATTATCAGAGTCTTAACCGTCATATTTCCAATTGTTAAACATTAAAATTTAAATATTATATAATTTAATTATTTTATAAATAGTAATATATAAATTATAAATAATAATAATAATATTCTATTATATTAAATAAGATTAAATTAAAAATAAATTTTGAAAATTAAAAACTAATTAAAAATATTTAATATAAAAATTTAAATTAAGACTAAATTAAAATATTAAATATTGAACACATAAAAAGTCACGTAACATGATAAGAAAGATAACAAATACTTAAAACCTTCTCATTTAAAAATTAGAACTCAAATTATAAAGGTATTTTTGTGCATAGGGAATTGATTATTGATGTAAAATAAATATATGCTAATTCGATTTCTTTCTACTTTATAAATGTAAAATATAAGTTGATGTGTTGTGATAAGTATGTAATTAAGCCCAATTTTACAGTCCATACAATACATTCACATTTGACCTTTATTTTATTTGAGTTTTACACTAATTTATATATTGATTATGCAGTTTAGTATAAGGAGGTCGAAAGTGGATTTTTTGGGTGCATTTTGGGCCCAAATTGATAAAGATTAGAGCTTTGCAAAAGTAAGCATGCCTAAACTTTTTTAATAAGTACGGGGTGCTTCGAGTTCATGCACGGTCGTACTTATGACCTTGCATGATCATGCTCGTTTACGGGAAACCCATTCGTCAACAGTTTAAAGGAGTTTCAAATCCTATTAAAAGGGAAGACTGGAGGCATTAGGGGATACACAGTTTTTGACACCATTTTGCATCCAATCTTTTGCTTTTCGATACACCTCTCATCTCCTTTCTCTTGCACGGGATCCTTAGCATACTCTTGGTAGGACTTGCAGCATCGAGCGATCATACTTGAAGACTGGAAAATCATCTCACACTCTAGTTTGCTAATTCTTTTGATTATGACTTTGTTTATAACTGTTTTAACTCTTTCTTTTAACATGAGTAACTAAGTCCATAGTAAGGGCTATGGAAACTATTATTTATGAATTTGTAGGGTTTTAATGTTTGAATATAAATTTGATTTCCATTCATGATTAGATTTTATTCTATTGTGATTCTTTCTTAATCCTAAATTAAATATATCGTCAGGTGACCATACCTTAGTTAATTAATAGACCTGTAGGGTAAAACAAGACAAAGGATTAGGTGGACTAAATCCTTTCTCTTCTAATCGTTATTAAATTAACAAGTTCATAGGTTTCTTAAGCTTTCTTAAATTGATGTCTTGCATAACCATTGGAGATGTTAATTTAGAGAAAAGAATATTAATATTATATGACCATTGTGATATTAATATTATTCGTATGAATGATTAGTAATCACAAGGAAATTAGATTTAGAGTTAAACAAAATGATAACATAAAGAATTGAATGAGAAAACTCATACGCCCTAGGTTCCTCTCCAATAAGTTTAACCAAGACGTGCATTGTATTCTTTGCTCTTAGTTTTATAATTGATTTTATAAATCCCTGTTTTGATTAATTTCATATATTTGAAGCTCAAACAATTGAATTAAGAAACTCTTAGTAATTGAAAAAAAAATCCTTGTGGGACAATATTTTGGGAACTTAATTTAAAACCCTTTTATTACTTCTCGATGGGTATACTTGCCCTCCAAACAAGTTTTTGGCGTCGTTGTTGGGAATTGCTTTTTCAGTATTAAGAAAATCTTAAATTTAATTGATTTGAGCAAATTATGTTTTTTTTTTAATTCTGTTTTGTTTATTGTTAATTTTTTTATATTTTTATGTTCTATTTATTTTATAATTTCTTTTAATGTATGCTTATTCATTCTAAGTGCTCTACAGTTTGTTTATTTGATCCGGAGATTGAGAGAACAACATGTAGACAAAGAAAACAAGTGAGATAGCAAAGAATGGTAGAGAAAAGAAGATCAATTCAATATTACATGACTCCTACTGCTAGAAGCACCGCTGGAAGCATCGCGGCCCCTAATGTGGAGGCCAACAATTTTGAACTTAAAGCAGCACTCATAAGCATGGCCCATAACTCTATACAGTTTGGAGGCATGCCTAACGAAAACCTAATCTCCATTTGACAAAGCTCCTCTGATTGATGGATACCATCAAATACAATAGAGTCTCTAACAATGCTATTCGACTTCGTCTTTTTTCGTTCTTGGTATCTGAAAAGGTGAATGTTTGGTTTGCCTTACTCCCAGCCAACTCCATCACAACTTAGGAAGACATTACTCAACAATTCTTAGGAAAATACTTTCCTCTATCAAGGTCCTCAAAACTCATGACAGAGATATGTTGCTTCCAACAATATGAAGCATAATCCTTGTTCGAGGCATGAGAGCGGTTTGGAAAGCTTTTGAGGAGATGTCCTTATTATGATTTCCCAACATGGAGAGAAGTGCAAATCTTTTACAGTGGCCTATCAATCACTAACAGGACCATCATTGATGCCGCAACAAGAAGATCTCTTATAAGGAAAGACCCAGATGACGCATACAGATTGATAGACAAAATGACAGCTATCAGCTTTTAATGACACATTGCTAACTCGTATAATCTCAAAAGAAAGGAAGTTGCACTAGTCTATCAAGCAGAGAGCGGCAATCCACTAATAAACCATATGATAACCCTTACAAAGCAACTGGAGTGCTTAATGAGGGCACAAGATGCACATAAAACAAAGTTCGACCAAGAAGAGGTGAGCTTCATGGGTAATAACTATTACCCAGGATGGCATAATAGCAATACAACCTCTTGAGGAAACCGTTAAGGAAATTAGAATGCACCCTATCGCCCTTCCCATGTGCAAAGTCAAGGGGAGAAGGTAGAAATAAAAGAAGCTTCCATATTTTAAGCTAATTTTCAAAAACAGATGATGCAATACGTGCACAACTCTGACAAGAGAATAGCAAAACTTAAGGCCCAAATGGAACAACAGGTTGAAAGGAAAGATAAGAGGTTTGTAGAAATCAAATTTGAGATGAGGACTTAGTCTTCAAAGCTTGAGTCTTAGTTGGAGCAAATCACGAGTCTCCTCAGTCAGAGAGCATTGGGAACACTACCATCCCAACGAAAACTAAATCCTAAGGAACAAGCAAAGGCTATTACCTTGAGAAGTGGGAAGAACCTAATTGGAACGTAACCACATAAGTCATGCCGCCTGTGCTCATAGAGGAGCACGCCCTTGCAGACGATGAAGGCATGACCATGCTCAATAAAGGGAAGGCCATGCTCAAAGATAAGCAAGGTCGTGTTTACCACCAGATGCGACAAAAGAAACTGGAGAAGATGCATCAACTGTGCCAAAGCCTAAAGTTCCATTTCAACAATGATTGATGAGTAACTAGAGAGACCCACAGTTCAATAAGTTCCTTGAGATCCTCAAAAAGCTCCACATTAATATTCCTTTTGTTGAAGCCATCTCATAGATGCCTAAATATGCTAAGTTCCTCAAGGAGATTCTAAGAAACAAAAAGAAATTGGAAGAATTCGAGTCAATCAGATTGAATAAGGAATGCTCAGCAATTCTACTAAAAAAGCTGCTACCTAAGCTTAAGGATCCAGGGAGTTTTACAATTCCATGCACTATAGGCAACTTTTATTTTGATAAAGCACTATGTGACTTAGGCATAGCATTAATTTAATGCCATTTTCTTTGTTTAGAAGGTTGGGTACGGAAGAACCCAAACCAACTTCAATCTCTTTGTAGCTTGCTGATCGTTCAATAACATATCCTAGGGGCATAGTGGAGGATGTCCTGGTCAAGGTAGATAAGTTCATATTTCCTGCAGATTTCATTGTCCTTGACATAGAAGAAGATGACGAAGTACCCATCATACTAGGGAGGCTTTTCCTAGCCACAGGAAGAACGATAATAGACATTCATCAAGGAAAGCTTACATTAAGATTGAATGAAAAGGAAGTAGTATTTAAAGTTTTTAATTCACTCAAGCATCCCTCCACTTTTGATTCATGTAATCTTGTGAGAGCTATAGATGCTACCTCCTTTTCCTTGAATGTGCCATAGGTACAAGATGAATTAATAAAAGATGCATTGAAAAGGATACTCACATTGAAAAGGAAGGATATCCATGACACTGAAGATGGTTCGGGGGAAGGATGTTTGAAGATCTAGGAGAACACTCTAGGAAAAGAACCAAGCCATCAGTCAAAGAACCTCTTGAACTAGAACTCAAACTCCTTCCCTCAAATCTTAAATATGCCTTTTTATGCCCTCCATCTCACTTACCCATAATTATTTCTACCAATCTGACAGGTAGCATGGAGGATAAGCTTCTGAGAGTGCTAAGGGAGAACAAAGAGGCTTTAGGGTGAAGTATCAATGATATCAAGGGCATCACTAGAGGAAGAGTTCACCTAGAGGAAGAGTTCAAACCAAAAGTGCAGCCCCAAAGGCGACTAAATCTTAATCTAAAAGAAGTAGTGAAAAAGGAGGTAATTAAGTTGTTCGAAGCTGATATCATATTCCCAATCTATGATAACCCTTGGGTGAGTCCTGTGTAGGTTGTACCAAAGAAAAGAGAGACCACAGTCATGCAGAATGAGCAACAGGAGCTCAATGCCGTTAGGAAGGTAACGGGTGAAGAATGTGTATTGATTAATGGAAGCTAAATGAAGCCACCTGGAAGGACCATTTCTCCCTACCTTTTATTGATCAAATGTTAGAGAAATTAGCTGGGCATGAATTTTACTGTTGTTTAGATTGCTATTTTGGTTATATGCAAACACTTGTGGCTCCTGAAGATCAAGAAAAAAACCACTTTTACTTGCCCTTATGGTACATTTGCGTATAAACGAATGCCTTTTGGATTATGTAATGCCCTTGCTACGTTTCAAAGATGTATGATAGCTTTATTTTTTGATTTGTTAGAGCATTATATTGAAATCTTTATGGATGATTTTTCTATGTATGGTACCACATCTGATAATTGTGTACATAACTTGGATTTAGTATTACAGAGATGTCGAAAGGCCAATTTGGTTCTAAATTGGGAGAAGTGTTAGTTCATGGTCGATGAATGCATTATTCTAGGACACAAGGTATCAGGAAAAGGTACTGAAGTAGATCCTGCCAAGATTAAGGTTATTGCTAAACTACCTCCCCCTACATGTGTTAAGTCCATCAAGAGTTTTCTAGGGCATACTGAGTTTTATAGGAGGTTTATAAAAATTTCTCAAGAATAACAAAACCCTTTCTGATTTATTGGCTAAGGATGTATAGTATAACTTTGATAAAGCATGTCTATCTGCTTTCATAAAATTAAAAGAGAAATTAACGATCGCTCTTGTGATTATGACCCCTGATTGGTCTTTACCCTTTGAGGTAATGTGTGATGTTAGTGATGCAACCGTGGGAGCGGTCCTGGGACAAAGGCAGGATAAGGTGTTTCAGGCCATCTACTATGCAAGTAAAACTTTGGACGACGCTTAACATAATTACATCATTACAGAGAAGGAATTACTTGCTATTGTTTTTGCGTTTGATAAATTTCATTCTTATTTGATAATGTCCAGAGTTGTTTTCTTCATTGACCATTCTAAAATTAAGTATTTATTGTCAAAACAGGATGATAAACCAAGAATCATACGATGGATTCTTTTCCTTCAAGAGTTTGATGTAGAAATTAAAGATAAGAAGAGAAATGAGAATGTCATAGCTGATCATTTGTCCTAATTAGATGTTTCAGTAAGGGAGCCCACGGTGAGGGAGATCAAGGATTCTTTTCCTAATGAGAGGCTCCTCACAATCTCTGATGCACCATGGTATGCTGATTTTGTAAATATTCTAGCAGGTAATGTAACCTATAAACTACTCGATAAGCATAGGCTTAGGAATTTTTGGTTTGATGTGAAGCATTATATTTAGGATAAACCTTACCTCTTTAAAATTTGTGGGGACAATATGATTAGGAGGTGTGTTCCAGAGAGTGAAGTTAACGAGATCCTTAACCATTGCCATTCTAGGGAGGTGGGAGGTCATTGTGGCCCATCGAAAACTACTCATAAGGTCCTGCAGTGCGGTTTTTATTGGCTTACTTTATTTAAAGACGCTTATTCATATGTTAAGACATGTGATAGGTACCAAAGAAGTGGAAACATATCCAGGAAACATGAAATGCCCCTTAGTAATATTCTAATTTGTGAATTGTTTGATATGTGGGGCATAGACTTCATGGGGTCTTTCCCCAAATTCATGCATAACGAGTACATATTAGTACCTGTTGATTATGTTTCCAAATAGGTAGAGGTTGTAGCACTAGCCACCAATAATACTCGAGTTATGATTAAATTTCTAAAGAAAAATATTTTCACTAGATTTGGAACGCCCAGGGCTATTATTAGTGATGGCGGTACCCATTTTTCCAATAAAACAATTTAAAGCTCTTTTAACAAAATATGGTGTCACCTATAAGGTGGTCACTCCTTATCATCCCCAAACTAGTGGACAAGTTGAGATATCTAATAAGGAATTGAAAAGAATCTTAGATCGCACTGTTAACAACTCTAGGAAAGATTGGTCTTTAATATTGGATTATGCACTCTAGGTCTATTGCACTTCTTTCAAAACCCTATTGATATGTCCCCTTATCGTTTGGTTTTCAGTAAAGCATGTTATTTACTAGTTGAGCTTGAACACAAGGCCTACTGGGCTTTGAAGTTCCTAAATTGTGATTCTCAGGTCAGGTGAAAGGAGATTGCTGCAGCTCAATAATTTGGAAGAATTGCGTTTTGAGGCATTTGAAAATGCCAAGCTATACAAAGAGCGCACAAAGAAGTTGGCATGATAAGCACATTTATCATAGGAGCTTTCAAGCAGGCGACAAGGTTCTGATCTATAACTCTCAGTTACGACTGTTTCCTGGAAAACTAAAATCCAGATGGTATGGCCCCTACAATGTTGTCAAGGTTCTTCCATATGGATTACTAGAAGTGTCCAAGCATGGAGAAGAACCCTTCCATATCAACGGACTAAGAGCAAAACTGTACATAGTGAATGTACCCCCTGGTCACATGAATATGCTTAACTAGCTCATGCAGGACGTTAGGCTTGTGACGTTAAACAAGCGCTTCCAGGAGGCACCCTGTGTTATGTTTATCTTGTTTTCCCTTTTTATCATTCATTTAATTTTATTTATGTTTTTTCAAAAATAAATACCTCATCTTTAACAATAAGGAAGTAGATGAATAATGCACTGCCGTGCTAAATGAGAACGTGGGCATGCTGCTCTTACACGCCCATGATAAAAAGAATTTATTGGACATGCTTTAACTGAGTATGAGCAAATTTTGAAAAATTAAAGGGGGAGGGGGTGCATAGATTAAGCATACCCTCTCTCCCAACAGCACCTCACAAAATCCTCTCAATTCTACATCTCTCTCTTTGTTATATTGGGCTTCAATTCAATTCAGGTATGTCATATCTTTTTTTTTGCTTTTATCTCATTTCACCTTTTAACTTTACAACATTGACTGCAACCCTCTTCCACAAATTTGTAAGATTTCTTCTTCTGTGCACAAAAGCACGACCGTGCATATGAACAGCGTGACCGTGCTTACGAACTAGGTTTAGATCATGGGCGTGCTCCTTTCAAACAAGGCAGTGCTAGCAGTGCTAGGGTTAATAGCACGACTGTAGGATGGGAGGGCGTTCAGGCTATATGAGCACCAGCATACAAGGAGCCAGTCTTGGAGTTTCTGAGCTTCGTCGCATACACCGAAGACCTGAGGGTGTGCTTCCATATGACCACTCAACGAGACATGAAGTTGGCACAGTTCAATGTTCACTGCTGATTTGAGACCAAGGATTTAGTCCAGACGCAGCCATACGAGGATGCTTTAGTTGAGATCCCCCTAGGCTATTATGAAAACGTAGCTTGGCAGGAGATTAAAAGCACCCATGAAGTCTATAGGGCTTGACTCGCAAAGAGCACATCGATTCGAGATCCAGCTCTCCGAGTGGTTCACAGGTAGCTTGTATATTCTATTTTTGCACGCAGCTAGAGTACAGGTAATTTTAGCTCCCACCACTTGTTCATTTTATGGTGCATGCTTCACCAGCATCGTGTCAATGCTGGGTGCTTTCTTTTTCTCTTGTGCATGGGCCTAGAAACGCGGTTAAGCACCTCGCAGACTAGCTACATTTGTGTTGGGTCCTTCATCTCTTGCCTCGCCCTCAACCTCTAGCACGTATAGCAGAGAGACATGAGAACTGCCGAGATGACCCCACTAACCACTGACAACTTCTACTGGATGGGCATCTTAGTTCGCGCAAGAAATGGGGAGTTTGTATTAGCACCACCCCATCTACCAGCCGCAGAGGAAACAGCGGTACCTGAGTAGCAGCCTTAGCCTGAGCCTGTTGACGAGGATGGTGAGTTTCATGATGCCCCAATGGAGCCACCCTCATCCCCTGCTCCTACATATTCATATCTACAGCAGCTGCATCAGCACATTGATCAGAGAATGGATCGTTACAAGACTCAGCTAGCCGAGTATTCTGCATCAGTCCATCAGTGACTTGACCAGTAGGAGTCCTAGATTGCAAAGCTCCTCTGCCTGTTCTAACATCGTTTTCCCCCTCCTAGTGACTTATGAGTTTCATGATTTCCTTTATGTCTTTTCTTTTCGTTTAATGTCTATTTTCCCTGTTGTTATATCTTTTCCTTTATGTCTAATTATATACGTGAACTCTAGTTTCTTTTATATTTGCTCTCTTCTTTCTTAAGCTGATCTACTATGCACGTACTTTGTCTCCATAACATATCAAATATTCAGAGGTCCACACCATGTGCCTTATCAACGACTGATTTCACCAAGCAGTATTTTTCCTTTTCTTGTAACTTTATTTATGTATTTATTTTTTTGTGCTATGATTTCTATTTCAAATATTGAGGACAATGTTTTGCTTTAAATATGTGGGAGTCATTCCTAAATTATATGATTGTTATTGCATATTCTTGAGTAAAGTGTCTATGCTATTTTTATGATAATTTAAAATTTTTGAAATTTTACCCTCATGAAACCCAATTTTTTCTAGATAAAGAGCATGTTGAGTAATTATTATTGACATTATACTTTCATCTGAAAACTAATAATTAGCTAACTTCTTTACTTTTATGATCTACATTAAACTTTAACCCATAGATGTGAATTTTGAGCCTTAAAGAGGATTTTTATCTTATTTTAATTAATTATATCCCTTTCCTCATTGTTTTGTGTGATTATCTCCTTAGGATTTATGCTCTAGAACTTGACTTGTAACTGACTTAAGACTACTCTTTTTAATTGCATGTTTTAATATGATTGAGGCACAATAAGATTTTTCTTCTTGGCCTTCAGTATGTTTGAGATACAACTAGTTGCCCACTTTGAGCTTCATTGATTTTCTTGATCCCTTGTGTTAAATTTATAGAATGTTTTGATGACTTTGAGTTTACGAATGGATTAATTGAGTTGTTGAACTGTTTGATAAATTCTCCTTTATATCTCTCATGTGCAAAAATAAAAAAATAGCAAAAAAAAAAGAAAAAGAAAAAGGATTATATATGAATGAAAGGAGAGAGGAGTTAAGATATTGATTATATGTAAAATATAAAAGTTACTCCAAGAAACTTCATTTGTAAACGTAGGGGATGTTTATAATTTTTGTAATTTATTAACTCTTTATATATCCCATTCCTTTCATTTATCTCACGTCAATTATTATAACTTGAAAAAGACCTCGTGATTTTTACTTGCATTTAATTTATTTAGTGGAGAGTCAGTTTATAGTCAAGCTTATGGTAGTACACTTTTCTTTAAGAGAACTGAGTGATATCTCATTTTGTCCCTTAGTGAGAGAGGAAAGTAGAGCACCTTAGTTTGATGTTTAAGTGAAAAGTATGAAAATATAAGATTCTAATTGGGAATCTTTTTTATTGCTTATGCTCAGTGATATTACTCTTGTTGCTTTCTATATCTACATTGTCTCAGTTCCTTGTGTGGTATTATGTTTCAAGTTATGATGTTATTTTCTTAACTAGTATTTTGCTTGAGGACAAGCAAAAAGTAAGTATGAGGAAGTTGATAAGTATGTAATTAGACCCTATTTTAGAGCCTATATATTCACATTTGACTTCTTTACACGAATTTATATATTGATTGTGCAATTTGGTATAAGGAGGCTGGAAGTGGATTTTTTGGGTGCATTTTGGCCCAAATTGATGAAGATTAAAGCTTTGCAAAAGTAAGCACGCCCAAACCTTTTTAATAAGCACGAGGGTGCTTGGAGTTCATGCACGGTCGTGCTTATGACCTTGCACAACCGTGCTCGTTTGTAGGAAACCCATTCTTCAACAGTTTAAAGGAGTTTCAAATCCAATTAAAAGGGAAGACTGGAGGCATCGAGGGACACATAGTTTTTGACACCATTTCATATCCAATCTTTTGCTTTCTGATACACCTCCCATCTCTTTTCTCTTGCACAGGATCCTTGGCATACTCTTGGCAGGACTTAGAGCTTCAAACGATTGTACTTGAAGACTAGGAACTCATCTCATACTCTATTTTGCTAATTCTTTTGATTATGGCTTTGTTTATGATTATTTTAGCTCTTTCTTTTAACACGAGTAACTAAGTCCATAGCTAGGGCTATGAAAACTATTGTTTATGAATTTGTGGGGTTTTAATATTTGAATCTAAATTTGATTTCCGTTCATGATTAGATTTTATCTTATTATATTTCTTTCTTAATTCTAAATTAATTATATCGTCAAGTGACCGTACTTCAGTTAATTAATAGATCTGTAGGGTAAAACAAGACAAAGGATTAGCTGGATCAAACCAATCTTTCTCTTCTAATTGTTATTAAATTAACAAGTTCATAGGTTCCTTAAGCTTTCTTAAATTGATGTCTTGCATGACCATTGGAGATATTAATTTAGAGAAAAGAATATTAATATTACATGACTATTGTGGTATTAATAGTATTCGAATGAACGATTAGTAATCACAAAAAAATTGAATTTAGAGTTACACAGAAAAATAACATAAAGAATTGAATGAGAAAACCTATACGCCCTAGCACTACTAGAAAAGTGCTAAATACAGACGGATTTTACAGACGGATTTACAGACGGATTTGTTAATTTTTTTTTTATTTTTTTTTCTGAAAAATCCGTCTGTAATACAGACAGATTAAAATCCGTCTGTAAAATCTGTCTGTAATACAGATGGATTTTAATCCGTCTGTATTTCGCCCGCCTTTTGGCGCCAAACGTTACAGACAGCAAATACAGACGAATTTTTTCGTCTGTAATTTGAAAATAGGAGGGAATATTTAAGCGAGAAATTACAGACGGATTTTTCCGTCTGTAAATGTGGCGGTTTAATTACAGACGGATTGGATTGACGCATTATAGACGGAAAAATCCGTCTGTAATGTGGAAATAAAAAACGCACCGTTTCATTTAACCAGTTACAGATGAATTTTCCCGTCTGTAATGGCTGAAACCCATAAAACCGCGCCTCCTCTTCCCCTCCCCCATTATCACATCGGTTTCTCTCTCTAGCTCCCCCTCTCTCTCTCTCTCTCTCAAAGAGCTCAGTGTTTTGGCCATTGCGAGTGATTGGAGCAACCATTTGAAAGTTTTTTTGCATCATTGTATTCCTGGTACGATACTCTAACTTTTAATCGGTTTAGTTTTTTAATTTTTTATGTTTTTTAGAGACTTAAAATTTCTAAGATAGAGTTGTAGGATTGGAGATTGTATGACTGGGGGGAAGGGCGTAGAGGTCCTTCTCCGAACCTGATTATTGTGTGCTGTGGGATTGTTTGTGTTTGTGGAGTTTGTAGAATATGCATGTTGTGGAGTTACAAGGGGATGTGCTCTAGAACGGTTTAGGATTGTGATGTGTTTTTGTTTGATGTATCGAATAATTTATTGTTATATAATTTATTAGTTGATTTTAGGTGAAATTTTCATTGTTGTAAAAAAATGGTAAACAAATGTAAGGAAATTAACATGTATTAGGGGAGATTCTGCCAAAATTTATATTAAAATTTTCTGTAATGTATTTTAGAAGGTTAATACAATATTGTATATTTGTATTAGGTTTATATAGTTGTTGAGGAAGATGTTTCTCAGAAATCGTCAGTGGATGTATGATAGGTTGCACCCAAGTCGAGGGGGAATAAAACCTGAATTCTTTGAGGGTGTAGAGGAATTTATACGCGTCTGTTGTAATTCGCAGCAATTCATCACCAATCAGGTCGTTAGGTGTCCATGTTCTAAGTGCAAGTGTAGAAAGTTCTTGGATATTGATTCAATTAGATATGATTTGTATAAGTTTAGATTTAAACATGGTTATTGGATATGGACTGAGCATAGGGAAGAAGTTAATTTAAAAAATCAAGTAGGTAATTCAAATATATTACAATCAGGTAGTCATGTAGGTCATGTAAGTTGGGAAGAAAGTAATAGTCGTTATCAAGAAATGGTTTATGATGTTGTTGGTCCTCAATTTGAAATTTTTCACGATCTCAGGCCACATATGTAAGTCATTGTTATTGATAATATATGTTATTATTAGCGACTTATTAAATAGTTCTCCAAACTAATATCTAATTATCTGAACTGAACTGTAGGATGACTATATTCAAAGGCTTGAGGAAGCATCTTCTCATAATCCAGAGTCAGTAGATGAGGATGCTATGTGGTCACAGACAGTGGGTGGCCTTTATAAAGGTCGCATTTATGGCATGGGGGGCCGCTTTGCAGACTCCATGTCCCCTGCATCTGTCACTGGAGATGCCCATTCTCTTGCACCTGAGGATGTAGAGGATATGGTCCGCACTCAAGTCCATGCCCTTAATGAAGAACTCCAGAAGCAGAATGAGGAGATGTGGAAGAGTAAAGAAAGTGCATGGAAGAAGAAGTGGGCAAAGAAAATGGAAAAGAAGATAGAGAAGAAGGTGGCGTCGAGAATGCAAAGGGAGGTCCAGCAGATGACGCAACAGCATATGCAAATGCAGCAGATGCATGCTTATTTGAGCTCATGAGAGCAAGCAGCTCCACACCTCTTCCTCCTCCTCCACCAGCTCCAGCACCACCGGTTTTCACCTCCATGCATCATTCCTCTACTGACTCCTCTTCTACTGATGATGATGCTCCTTCGGATTATGACTTCACAGATTATAATTAATGAAGACTTATATTTTATATTTGAATGTATTTATTTAGATACTTTTTTGTCTTCCTTTGTAATAACATTTAAATTTTATAAATCATTTTGGAATGTTTAGATGTCGAATCTATAGTTTCTATTTTATTTATAAATTGTAATAATCAAGAACAGCAGGAAATAACTTTCTATATAAATAAAAAAATATCAATAATAGTAAAATATATCACTGACAGATTACAGACGGAAAAATCTGTCTGTGAGTTACAGACGGATTTGAAAATCCGTCTGTGAGTTACAGACGGAAAAATCCATCTGTAAGTTACAGATGGAAAAATCTGTTTGTAACTACAGACGGATTTGAAAATCCGTCTGTAATTCTTTACCGACGAGGATATTACAGACGGTTTATGTCCGTCTGTAAATCCGTCTTTAATAGAAAAAACCGTCTGTAATACTCTAAAAATCTGTCTGTAAATCCGTCTGTATAAACAGACTTTTTAGTAGTGTAGGTTCCTCTCCGATAAGTTTAACCAAGACGTGCATTGTATTCCTTACTCTTAGTTTTATAGTTGATTTTATAAATTCCTATTTTGATTAATTTCGTATATTTGAAGCTCAAACAATAGAATTAGAAAACTCTTAGTAATTAGAAAATAATCCTTATGAGACGATATTTTGAGAACTTAATTTAAGAACTCCTTTATTACTTCTTGATGAGTACACTAGTTTTAATTTCTGTTTACTTTTTAGAAGGTTTTTAGACTTTCATTCTTAATTATGAATTGAAGGTAAATTTTCAAATTTTAATTTTATTATGGGAAAATTCATTGTTTTAATATTTAAAGGTGAAAATAGAAAGGAGAAAAAAAGAAGAAATTCTGAATATTGAAGACTTAAAAATTGTTGGATTTCCCTAATGTTGGGAACAACTTACAATAGAACAAGTGTGTTTCTTTTTTCTCCCGTTTAGATTTCGGATTTTTGTGACTTGTTGGTCATAGTCATTTAGTTATTTTAGAGGGACTCTCAAGTATTAAATTATAAATTTTTTTTCAGAATCTATTGTATTTTATATCTCATCAACATTTAATATTATAGAAAAGGAATCATCCTATTTAGTATCCATGCATGCTTTTCTCTTCTAAAAGCTTGGTATTTTAAGATTTATAATAAAAAAGGAAATTCTCCTATTATATCATGTATTTTAATATTTATAATCTACATCTCCTGATTAGTGATTATGATGGTGTGGAGTTGATACTAATGCGTTGTTTAGATTACTGGTTTGCAGCTTAGTAAATGAAATATATAAAAGCAGCCATTCTACGTAGATGTTTGTATATATTTGCTGCAAAGAAAGGTAAAAGGGACCTAAAAGTATGTTATGAGTAATTATATCATAATTAGGTGTTCTTTTAGCTTTCTTTTGCACTATAACTGTTCTTTAAATCCTTGAATCTGGCCCAATTTACTAAGATTATAATAGTTGAGTTATTGTTGGTATAGACAAATTTTGCACTGGGATTGTATTAAACGTAGTTCTTTTCATTATTCATTTCAAAACTTGTTTGAGCTGGTAATGTGAAAGGTTGTGATATAAACTACTCTTTGGAAGGCAAAGTTGAAGAAAGTACACCGGATGGTGCCACCAATGTGCTATTAGGACTCTATAAGAGAAAATATGCATGTTATCTCTTTTTCTCAGCCTTTATTTCTTCTTTTTTTTTTCTGTACTTTCATCTTGCTTTTTCCCACAAGTAAGCCTTTTGGTATTATAACATAGAGAATGCATGTTGTTACTCAGTTTTGTGTTGAATTGAACTTTTTTATTATAAAATGAGAGTATTATGAATCAAATTTTTAAGTGTTTGGTTAACGAGACTTTAAATTTTGTCCAAAATCAAATCACATTACCGTTGTTTGAAATACCTTATTCTTAATTTATTTCTTTATGGAGTTCCTTGGATTTGTTTGATCTAGTTGCACATATCCAACTACGTGCAGTGAGGTATTGCTACATCATTTATAGCTTAATATAATATGCTTGTTATTAACAAAAACAACACTTTAAGATTCGCTGTGTCAAGAAATTTTTGTTACGTTAACAACTGATTATTTTCTCTACATGTTCAAGTATTGTTTATCATGTTTTTCATTGCACAATTTCAAATATAATGGCTAATAATGCAGAATAACAAAAATTTTCTTTCTTTAATGTTTTTGTTACAGTAAGTTGTCCGAATCACTTCAGTTGGCTAGAGATTAACGAATTTAGTTGATGCAAGTACAAATACTTGAGCTGATGAGGCAACTTCGTTGAATTATGTTGCGAGTATATATGTTGGAGTTAGTGTCGGCCTTCTAATGGTTATACCATAAGCCCAAAGGAAGCCATAAAAACCAAATTTGTTCCTTAAAATTGATCTGGTGTCGCCTAATGCAAGATGGATTGTATTTTTCCTATCCTCATATTTTCTATTTACTATGTTATTTTTAATCCTTAAGTTCAGTATGTTTTCTAGTAACTATCTAACATGCACCTTAGTGTTTAGGGTGACATCAATGCTCCTACTTGCTATATTACAGTGAGCTTTACATTAAATTTGATTCATGCATGATTGTATTAACTATTGACTATATCTATCTAATTCAAAATGTTTGTTTTATTCTGTTCAAATTTTCTTGGAGCTTGTTTATAATCAACATCGAAGATAACTATCTTGACATGTGCAAATGGTCATTATCAAAATTTGTAATATTTTAATTGCTAGCAACACAATTAATTGGCACATCATCTCTTGTTGATACTTGAAAATCAAGTGAACTAAAGAATAAAGAATGTTTTATTGGAGAAAAAAAAAGAAAAAAGAAAAAGAAAAGAAGTTTGTTATAGTATAAAGAGTGAAAAAGTGTAAATGATGAGTAAGAAAAAGAAAGTTTTTAAAAATAAACAAGTGTATCATTGTTTATTGGATACACTTGAATAGATACCGTTTACGATATTGTTATTTATACTTAAATAGTAGTTATATTATTTTTTCTAAAATAACAAATTTTTTAATAAATTTATATATTATTACTTTTTTCTTAATTTTTTTATTTACTTCTTCATTTAATCAAATTTATTAATTTTTATTTATGAAATATATAATAAAAATTTAACATTTACTAATATTTATATTATTTATTTGTATTATTTAAAATTTATATTCACATAACTTTAATTTTAAAAAATTGTCTTATTTTGTATAGATATTCATACGAGATACGAATACTGTATGCGTATTCATATAACATAGATTAGCAATGTATAAAAAAACTGTAGAACTGCACTCAATTTGTGTATTCATGTACTCGTATTCATCTAACAAGTTTCAAAATTTGTTCTTTTTGTTCCTTCTTATGCCCCATTTTGCATGTTCAAACAGGAAATGGCAACTGGAATGGAACCCGCAAATTGGCATCAGTGTGTTTAAATAGTTCCTTTAAAACATTAAAGTAAAAAATCGATAATTAAGGGTAAGAAAAAATAATATAATAAATTTTATTTTTTTAATCAACCTAAAAGTCTATTGTATAAGAAGTAAGATATTAATTATTTTTTAATAATTTGTAATATAGATATATATGGCTTATAATTAAAATTAATTGAAAATAATATGTAATTTATATTCTCTTACTATAATAGTTTTTTATCCACTTTTGTTAATTATATTTTAAATTTTTAAGATTAAATTTGTTATTTAATTTTTTATTACTTTATATAAAATTTTAAATATGTTTAAAAATACATATTTTTAAATTGAGAGTATATTTTTAATTGTCTCATCTCTTAAATTTATGGTTATGAATATTATTGATTGTTAATATTTATTTCAATATTTTTTAGACATCATGATATAAAAGCATTATTTTAAAATTATTTAATTTTATTAAATATTTATTATTTTGTTAAAATTATATATTTATTAAAAAATAAAATACTTATATATTTCACATATATTTTAACTAGTTATTTTAATTTTATTTAAATTTTTACCCTCTTTTAAATTTATGTGAATAAATAATTGATTTAGGCATTTTCTACTTTGTAACAGAAATAAATGTTAATAAACATTGAAGTTCAATATTGTCATTAATATTTTTATTATTAGTATTTGTATTATAATTTATTATACTATAATTAAATTGACTAAAAATTAAATTTAAGACCATAAATTAATTTAGAACAACACTTACAAGTTGAATGATAATAATATTAAAGAATTATATTTATTATATGACTATTTACTTACATTAGTAAGATATTAACATACTTTTATACTACGTATATAATTTGTTTTCATGTAATGCTTTGTGGTTCTTAATTGAACTTTGTTTTAACGTAAGACTGGTTGTTCTTCATAAAGCATGAATACCTTTAATTGCGATATCCCTTATTTTTAATAAATTTAACTAAATAATTATAACTTTATCTAAGATTTCTCTGAACAAAAGATCAAAAGATGATCTCTTTAAGGTTGTGGCATATGCTCCAAATTCTTATATGCATTCTGCTTTTGACTCCATCATTTACTGAGAATGATCCAAAGGTAAATAGTATTTATCTTTAAACTGTTTTGTAAAATTGTTTTACAACATAATGATAAAAATCAAATGACAAAAACACAATCATGCATCGTCTACATGGGCAATAAGCCGAAGGACGTGGAATCTATAGAATCTCTTCACAGTAGTATGGTTGTAGAGATTCTATAGATTCCTTTATTTGGAATAGGGTCAAGAGGAGGAGTTCCATCTGCTGGAAGTGGGTCGTAGAGATGCTGCTATCCTTGCAGCGTATGATGAAGCAATTGCAGATGGCGTTGACATAATTTCCCTCTCAATGGGACCTCAAGTGTGATATACATTACCCACACTATTTTGAGGACACATTTGCAATAGGAGCTTTCCATGGAATGAATTAAAAAGGGCATATTAGTGTCTAAAACTGCTTGCAATTTGGGACCAAATGCATACACAATCTCCAATACTGCACCCTCGTTCATTTCTGTAGGAGCCAGGACTATTGATAGAAAGTTTTAATCTATGATGCAATATTCATTAGAAAAATCATGGATACACCAGAGTAATAATTTGTTTTATTTTATTTTATTTTACTTCTTTCTCTTGTTCTATTTTCATTTATTTTATCCTTTTTTTAATTATTTTACGTATTACACTTTTTTATTTTCTTCTTTGAATAAGTATAATCCACTTATTTTAAAATAAACATTTTTAATTTTTTAAACTATTCCCATATTAATGTGAGTGCTTAAAAAGTAGAAGCTTGATTTTTTTATTCTTGTATTTTAGTAATTTTTTATTTTAGTTCATCTGAATTATATATATTTTTATTTTTATATTTTTGCATAATATTTTTTTATATATATATAAACAGGGCTAAACAACTCAAAAACACAACCAGTCAATCTATTAGCATATGTATCTCTATTTCAACAGTGTCATTGCATCTGAATCAAGCATAAGATAGAGACATTTTACAATGACATCTTTCAATATTTGTAAAGAGGCGACTATGGGCTAGTTTCCATTGAAAAACATTTATTATTATTATTTTTTTTTTTTGGGAGAAGGGGGAGGTTTCCAGTTCTAGAGCATATTAAAGAGATTGGGCTATAATCCCTAGTTCTGGGTAGGAGGAGATATAAGGTTATAGGTTGATTTCTTAGAGAAAATGCCATCAGCATTATATTTCCAGAAAAAAAAAATATTTTGTCCATGAAAAAAGGGGGATTAATTTGGATAATAGAATCACAAATCTGAACAGTGAGTAAGTCTTAATTCTATTCTAATCCCAATAGCCATTATTCTCATTCCACTTTTCTTTGCATATCTCTCATCAAAATCTAATTTGGCATTTTCATATTAATAGTTTGTTCACCCTTTTCTCTCTCTATTTTATTTGGTTCTTTAATTACATCACATATCAATCAATCATTGTCAGAGGTTGATCACCTCTAGACTCAGTTCACAACATACATACATACATGCTCAAAATAAAGGTCATTCACATCATCAAATACAGAAAAACATGTTTCAATCAAACATATATCCACAATCATCTATTACATCACAATATTTTCATCTTTTCCTTGACATTCTCGCGACATGTTTCATCTTTTCATCAAAACATGTTTCAATCTTCCGACATTCTCGCTACAGCGAGTTGTCTCTCACTTCAGCAAAAAAGCCAAACATCTTTTCTCCTTTGGTGTTTGTTATTTTAGCTATAGCAAGAGTTCTTTACTACAACGAGAGCTTTTCATTACAGTGGGAGAATTCTCGTTATAGCGAAAATGCTGTTTGGTAATCCTTATTTACTTTTTGCTACAGCGAGAAGGCTTTAGAGAGCCTGATTATGGATGATTTCTCTCACTACAATAAGAAAATCCTGCAATTCACACAACTAAAACTCTCCTAATTTTAAATGACATACATTAATAATTATCATACAATACAAAAATAATAAATAAATAAAAAAAGGTGTTAGAGGATATACTATAATGTGAACATTTATGGTTTTGCAAGGACCATTTAACATTAATCTCTTCACCAAAAACACTTTTCTTGGTGGTAAGAGTAGAGTTGCTGCACTTTCCGATTCACATGTCCGTTGCCATGCACTTAAATATGCCTATAACATCAATTAAATTATATCTTAATATAAGTGTCATTCAATTGGTTAAACCATCACAGCCTATAATATCAAATGCATAATTAGATATAAACTTTCCTTTAAATAGAAGAGTTAATTTTTAGGATGTATATATAGATTAATATTATATTATATAGAAATTGGTTAAACCATCACAGCCTATAATTTATTGTTTTTGCAATCGACTACTCAATTATAAGATATAAGAATTTTTATATTGTATATTAAGATATATTAGTACATTAGGTTTTATTACACTATAGCTTGTGTAAATAATATATATCATACTCTCTTTAAATAAAGTCACGGATTAAAGTTATATATTTGTAAAAAAAAAAATCTGTCATGTAAACTTTATTGTCCTCTAAATATTCTTGATTTAAGTAGGATTATTAACATAATAAAAACACTTTCATTGGATTAAATTCTTAAAAATACTTGCATTGAAAAAATAAAAAATCAGATTAATATAAAATACAGATATATTCAATTTAATAAGTATTTAAAAATGATTGTAAAAATTATATTACATAACTTCATTAGTATAATCCAAAAACTATATCCGATGTTGTAACAATATAATAATAAAAATATAGATTAAGAGTAATAATTTTGGTCTAAATTACATATAGTTGAGAATATTCACATCACAGTAAATTTATTTTTCTAAGTACAGATTTTTTCAAATAGAAAATTTGTAATATAAAAAGTCTAAAATAAAATTAAAAAAATAACTAATTTAGAATTATAAAGTATTTTAAATTCTTAGAGGTGTGAACAAAATCTTTATTTTATTGATTAATATTAAAAAAATTCACATACAATTTTAAAAATCAGGTTATCGATTAAGGTATGGCGCAAAATAAATTTAGAATTGAGGTACAGATATATATTCACCCAGCTTAACAAAAACAAAAGTAAGAACAACTAAGAAAAAAATTTCAGCAAATTAAACCTAAACCTCACTAATATTTATAGAATTAAGCAACGATTATTATTTATACACAAAGGAAATGCTGATTTATTATAAAGTCTACATTTAAAATAATTTGTTAAAATTTCATTAATTTACTTTATATACTTAATTAATTTATCCTCCTATGTCACGATGAGTTGAAGTTCAAGTCATATAAGTGGGATGACTTGTGTGTATATAACAAATTAAGGGTCAACATTTCTTTAAGTTCAATGAAGTTTATATATCAAATGTAAAAATAAATTAAATAATTATAAGAGTGTAACATATCCAATATTTTAATTAAATATGGTGAAACTCACGTATTTTTTACTCCACTTAATTTAATTCCTCAAACTATAATTTTATTTTACATCCAAGTTATGGACTGAGGTGCTTACAGAAACAAAAATAAAATTTTTTTATCTATAGGTGAGTAAACTTCAAGGAAGCAAATTTTAATATATTGTAAAACTAAACAATTTTATAATATACAAGTTTCATTTTAGCTTAACTTTTCTTAGACAGTTTTTGTTCTATTGTTATTTTTGTAAATCCTTTATTCATGACGTACGTATCTTATTAATGGTCATTGTCTTACTCTTCATTAATTTGTCACATGTTAACAATGAACCTACCTAATGATTGTTGTCTTTGGCTTGAATTAGCTCGTTTTTTTGAAGTTAATTATGATATAAATTACAATGCAAATTTTGATATGAATTTTTCTTTTGCTTCTCGTTCCTTTTCTCGTGTATAGTCATTTAGATACATTACATTTTTCTCATCTCTCATATTGCTGTTTATCTGTTTGTTTTGAAATAGATGGGACTTCACTTAACTCTCAATCCCCTATTTATATTTTGAACATGTACGCTTTATATTGAACTCAAATATTTTGATAACTATGAAATTGATCTTGGAAATAAAATTAATATGTTCTTGATGTGTTTGAGGCATAGAATAAATAGATTTGATATTAATTGTGCTATTGAGAATAACAGGTGTTTTTCGTAATCATGATACCAAGGATAATGCTGAATCTATCAACTGCTTTGTTTTTATGAGTTATGTGCTGAACTAGCACAGTTTTCAAGATTAGCTGTAAAAATGATTTTTAGCAAGTTACAAGTTTGAGTTTATGATAATATAAGTCATGCAGAATCAATTGCATGTGTTTATGAAATCGCAGCCTTGAAATAGATTATTTAAAAATATATCTAAATTCATTAGTATTAGAATGCAAACAGAGACACCAATCTGTATGTAATAAATGGAAAATAACACTCCAATTAAGTACTGTGCAGTAGTAGCATAACTCTCCAATTGTTTATTGTTGATTGCTGCCACTTACAAGACTAGTCAAGCCCATTTTTTTCTGTCTCTTATTTTCTCACTTTATCCTTCATTGCTCTTCTTTTATTTCACTAATTAATACCTTAAATATTCCTTCTTCAAAATCTTTGTGCAGTTATTTTCTTACAGACTTGTTTTTTTATAAATATTATTAAAAAGTTCAATAAATTAGCAAATTAATTAAAAATTCTACTATGTTAAATTATCAAGATTTAATTATTGATAACTACAGCAAAATTGAATAATATTCATGAGTTTTTGAAACAATGATATGAGAAACATAATTAATTTGATATTTTGGGACCATGATCATGCTTTTAGTTTCTAATCTTATTAGGACTCTCATTATCTTTTAATGAGTCAAAAATTAGATTTTTACTCATTAAGTCTATATTAATTTTTCTTTTGGTAGCCTAATGGGCTTACTAAAATAGACTATTTATATTAAGCATATCTAAATGTAAATAGTCAATATAAATGTCATAATATAATATGTAATACACCTTAATTAGAAATAATAAAATTTCTAACAATCTCACATATATTTGATTACATATTATTTAGATACTTCTATAATAAAAAATTTTATGTGTACAATTGTATTCTATTTACTTTTACACTCTCTTTAAATAGTTAAATTCATTTCATACAATAACATGAAATTATTGCAATTTTCATCATAATTTAGAGTAATTAAATATTAATAATCACCACAGTTATATATAATCAATAACATAAATTAAATATGGATGTGTGACATAAATTATATGTAATATAATCTTAATTATGTCTATCTTTAATTGGTTTAAACTTTAATCTTTATATAAATCAATTCAAAATTATAATATAAGTTTCGTGCAAAAATAGGTTCAGAATAAAATGAGAAACATTAATTTATTTTGTAAAAAATTCAACAAATAATAAATAATATGAATGAGACTCTCACTTAAATCAAGACACTATTAAAAATTACACTCGTGAACAATGTGCTCATAAAAAAAATTAGCTATTAAAACTTTAGTAAGTGGATTAACAAGAATGAAATTAGTCTCTATATT
This sequence comes from Abrus pulchellus subsp. cantoniensis, assembly GCA_024086825.1. Classification (NCBI taxonomy): domain Eukaryota; kingdom Viridiplantae; phylum Streptophyta; class Magnoliopsida; order Fabales; family Fabaceae; genus Abrus; species Abrus pulchellus. The sequence continues at coordinate 24,956,004 of CM044056.1, forward strand.
TCCTATGGAAATTAGCTTGTTCTGAAATTTTTCTTGAAAAACCATAAACTTTATATTATAACAATAATGAGGTGATCTTCAAAGTACATATAAAACAATCTCGAAAACCTCAATAAAGGTCATTAAGGAGATCCACTAGATGATTGTATTGTGTTTTTCTAAGAACATGAGGATACATTAGTTTAAAGGAGGATTGTTCAAGTAGCTTTTGTCAAGCTATGAACAATTTTAATTGTCAAAATAAAATTGCTACCATTAAGGATGAGATAATATCAATGCAGACAATAATGTTTAGGATTTCATTGAACTAACTAAAGATCTAAAATATATTAGTTGTAAATGGATATTTAAAACTAAGAAGGATTTAAAGGGTGTATAAAGAGATATATAACTTGTTTAGTTGCTAAAAATTTTGCTCTAAAGAATGACATTGAAAATATTTTTTTTTCTAATGTTTTTAAAGAATTTTTAAAATAATAATGACACTAGTAATTCATATAAGAATAGTAAAAGTACAATTAGAGTTTCAAATAAGCAAGTTCTAACTAATTTAGCTTTAACCATGTGAGTTAGGGTCAAAAGTCTATAAGGTTAAAAAGATCATATGGTTAAGTATGTTAGGGCTAACTCAAGAACTACAAATTTTTTTAAAAAAATTATTTTAACTCACTTTTTTATAGGATAATCATATACTATTTTAGAAAATAATTTATTAAAAATATTTAATTTATATAATTTATTTTCTATTATAAAGTTGTAGACAAATAAAATTGCTTTAAAAATAGATAAAGAAAAATTATATTTGTATAATATTAAATATTTATAATGATTATTGTTATTAAATAATATTAAATAAAATATAATAATTTATCATCAAATTAAGTTACATATTTTTTAAATTTTAACATGTATTATTGATAATTATTAAATAATTATAACTTATGTTTATATAATTTTATAAATAATATTTTAACATAATTTTAAAATAATATTTAAAAAAATTAGAATGATTGTAAATTACTTAATTTTATGAATATATGAAATTAACTACATTGTAGCATTTAATATAATATTAGACAAAATACAAGATAAATAAAAACACTTGCTTGTATATTATTTACAAAATTAAAAAATCAAATAATATTTTAATTTTTAATTTCTATTTTTATTTATTGATTTATATATCAATTATTAAATTTTAAATATATATTAACAACTGCTTTTTTCACTTTTTATACTATTTTTTTAATACACATTCTATCTTTATCTATATAAAACTCATTAAAAAAAGTTGTATATATTTATAATTATATTAAAAATAACCATTTCTTTTATAATCTAAATTATAATGAATCCATAATTATTAAAACTTATTAAAAAATAATAATAAAATATTATATCTAATTTTAACAGTTGTGCATTTATTTTTTATTTAAATTAATTATTATTGTATTAATAACTTATTTTATAAAATTTTATTTTATCATTTAATTATTATATTGTTAAAAAATGTATGACTAATTCTTATATAAAAACATAAATGTTAACACACTGTGCTATTTTTATTTTAATTTAATAAATAATATTTTTATATTTAAATAATAAAAATTATTAAAAAAATGACATAATAATTATTGCTCAAGTTAACTCATATCTAATTATGATTTTAGCCATGTAATTTTTTTATATTGAGACTTAGAGTTAAAGTAATTTCACTAACTATAAGATTTAAGAAAAAATAAGTTATATAATTGGTTAAGTAGTTGAGTTGTAACTTTTCAAAATAAGCAAATTTTTATAGAATATATTAAGACTAATTTCATGCTAGTTGACTCATTTACTAAGAGTTTGAAAATTTATTATATATAAAAGAACTTAAAGTTAAGACATTGCTTAAGCGATATTGAGTCACTTGCTATTTAAACTAACTTTTCTATTGGTAATAGATGGATATTTTTCATTCTACTTCAAACTTGGTTGTGTATTTATATTGTTAAGATTATATAATATGTAATTTCTATAATGGTTATCCATTTATGGAAAATCATAAAATTCATTTATAAATATAAATTTCAATAATTTAATAATAATAGTGTTTTGTCACAAAATTCATTCATAAATATTTATCATAATAATCTAACAATAATAATATCTTTAATCCCACTTATTAGAAATATCAATAAATTACCAAATTAACTAAAAGATCTACGATTGAGAACTATAACAAAATTGAACAATATGCATGAGTTTTTGTTATAATAATTTTCCTCACTCAAATTATTAATTTTATATAAGACTCAATGTTTCTCTTCTAAAGCATATAATAAGAGACGTAATTAATTTATTATCTTCAAGACCATACTTTTAATTTTAAACTTATCAAAATTTTCATTATCTTCTAATAAATAAAAAATTAGATTTTTATTTATTAAGTCCATATTAATTTTTCTGTAATTTAATCAATTTACTAAATATATGAAGCATTTTAATGTGAAATTACTGTATAGTTATTTATTATTGTATAAATGAAAAAAATTCATTATATAAAATTTACAAATAAAATACTTTGATAATATTTCATTATTTTACGCAATATACTTAAATTTCTGATCCCCGGTGAAACCACAGGAAAAAAAAAACTTTAATCTAAGGGTTCCACATTTTTTGTAAAGCTTATTTTTTGAGAAAATAATAAACTAAATTTCAGCAGCAAGTTTGATATAAAACGGAAATTCTTCTTCCAATTGACCAAACGACTGCGTTTTAGGCTTCCCGTTTCTGAATGAAGAGGTGTCCATCGTTACCCAATAATCCTTTTCCTTTCAACCTTAGAAATTGCAAAAGGAGAAGTTATGTTAGTTGCATTCAGTTTGGATTTTTGAGTGCATTCATAGTCACAAACAATATCCAATCGTTCTAGGTTTGTACAACTGTGGTTGAATAATTAGTTCGATGTTAAGTTTTGGTAGCTAAACAATTATGATGAATTTGATGTTGTGTTCATTGTTTTCAATGTACTTTTTGGTGATATGATTTGTCTGGATATTTCAGTTGAACTTGTTTTGGGACGTCAATGTATATATTACTGTCCTGCTTGCTCATGTAAGATCCAAATTCTTAGGATTCTTGTTTCTTTAAAAGGAAAAATGTTAAGGTTATGTTTGTGTTTGGGTTCTTGGGAATAGGATATTTTATAGGCAAGGGAAATATGTTGTATTTCCATGACATTGGAGGTACAGTGATAGGAACCCCAAGAGTGAATGGGAGCAGGGTGAGAGTTATTTAGACGGTTGGATGTCTATTGATGGGATAGGTACTTAGGCATGGGTTTTGAGCTTAAATAGCAAGAAGATGGTGAAGGTAGGCATTTGGGAATTTAGATTCGAGAACTGGGCGAAGTCTCTATTGTGAAAAAGGAAACCCTCTGTGAAGAAGAGGCCTTCAGAAGGAGAACTCTCTCCTTAGTTTTTTTGTTTGCAGTCCTATAAACTGTTGCCATTTCTTTAATTTGTTTGGACAGTTGACTCCTGTTTGATCAAATGTGTTGAGATCGCACATTGATTACAAATATGCTGAACTAGAGCTTATAGGCTCAAGTATCTTCACCTCGCGAGCTAGCTTTTGCGGTTATGTTAGGCCTAACCCAAATTCAAGACATTGCAATTCCTTGTAAAGTTCAGGGGCGCACTGAGTAGGGGCAGAACAAGGATTAGGTTAGGGTGCAAATATCTTGTATATCTTATGGATTAATTATGTTTGCTCAATTAATGTCTACTTGGTCATGAGAAATACATACATGATACATCTCCTTGTGTAGGTATGGACTTAAAAGGAGCTGTTAAGGACATGATCCCTTGGGATGGGACTCTCTCTTCAAGTGATTTTTCCCTTTCTGCTCGTACTTTTTCTGAGAAGTGGAAAAGGTTCAATCCTTCCTTTCCTCCATGGCTGTGGATCCCATGTCCAAGACATCATTTGTTGTCTTCTCATAAGGTGGTTTTGCCCATTAGATTTCTATGTCCATTGCCTTATTGCTCTATGCATAGACCATAGTGTAGCTATCTTGGTTTTTGTGTCTGCCTCTTTGTCAGGTGGAAGGATACTTATCACTGGAGAACATGTGCCATGTCAAATCAAATGAGGTCTGGCAACAATTCAGTTTATGACTAGATCCGTAATGGTGGAGTTGATGATGTAAGTTATTGGATTGTAATTGTCATTACAGGAAGAAGAGAGCAATAGATGTCTGATATGGAAAGAAGAGAGCAACATCTCACAAAGAGAAGAGCCCTTTGATAATGCCACTTTAGTATGTATGGCCTAGTTGATATTTATAATATAAGTTATGTTTACCTCCTACCATAAATTTGATTACTGTCAGTTTCAGTTTCAGAACTCTTCCCTATTGCTTACAATATTGTATTTTTTCCTCTCTACTAGGTCCTGAGCATGAAGTAAACCACTATGATTTTCATATCATTTACAGTCCTTCATATAGAGTTCCAGTCTTCTATTTTCGTTCTTACTGTAGTGGTATGACCATTTACTTTTCCATCTATGAAGTTGTGGGTGGTAAATATCTTAATGGATGCATAATTATGAATTGCGCTTTACATTAGAACAATTAAGCTTGAAAACCAGGACCACCTTATGGATGTTTTTGTTGGAAACCTGGTGACTTGCACTGATCCAGTGGCAACTTTTATGTTGTTAGATGTGGATACAAGAAATGCTAGCTAAATCAATAATTGTGCACCTTTTATATCGTTTTCATGTTGGATTGCTTAAGTTTTGTAATTGATGTTGTGGATAGTTTTGAAACTTTTTGAGGCTGTGAAAAATATTTATCAGAAAAATGGAGGGAAGTACAACTGTAAGGAGGAACATAGAGTCTTAGATTCTGTCTAGGTTGATATTGTTGACTTTCTTGAATACAAATGATTTTAAATTCGGGGTTTTAAATTTTCTATTCTTATCTAAAAGCCATGAAAAAGAAATAACCATTTCTTTCTGTATGCTGAATCACACTATCACATTTATCTACATCTGCCTTCTGATATGTCTATAAAAAAGTAATTTTTTCACTGAAACAAATGATATCCATTACGTATTTTATAATGTTTGATAATGTAGATGGACAACCTTTGCCGTTCAATGAAATCGGAAAGGACCTTCCTGGTCACTCTGCAAAGCTACTGGCAGAATCCAAATGGACATTTATAACTCATGAAGTAATAACTTATTTCATTTTTTCCCCTTTTCATGTTGTTCTTCTCATTATTTTGCTATAAAATTTCATGATTATTGTGATAACAACTTTGCTTCTGTTGAAAATATACCAAAAATATATTAATATTTGGTCCACCTGGTCTTGCCTTTTGATTATTTCTTTAATGAAACAGCTTTATAAGTAGATATGGAATGAAAATGCAGAAAATTTCCATTATTAGATCACCATAAAAGTGCCATTTGGTCTGCAAATGCACTTGGCATAGACTTCTGCTTTTATAAGCTGAACACTGCTCTTAAAACACACAATGGAATAATTTTACTTAGTTTTTAACCACTTCTTATGTTAAAAATAACCATAATTAATCTGTACACCTTATCACCAAATTTGTTCATAATCATGCATAAATTAACTGATTTCAATGTTATGACTTGTAGGAACATCCATATTTGAACAGGCCATGGTGCAAATTACATCCATGTGGGACAAGTGACTGGATGAAGCTGCTCTTCAATGGTGATACGTCTTTGAATAAAAATGGTTTCATTATTGAACAATATCTGGTTTCCTGGTTCTCGGTCATTGGACAAGTGGTTGGTCTTAAAATTCCTTTGGAAATGCTGGATACGGTAGTTTCTTCCAATTCTTAGATGCCTACTTAAGCTTACACAAAAATCAAAGAGGAAAATGAAAGTCTCCGCACACCACTTACTGTTACTAGTGCAGTTGTCATTTGTAAATAGCAATGTTGTTGCTCAAGCATTAGATGATTGGTAAAACATATTTTACATTCTATTATTGATAAATGGGTTATGCAATTGGAGCGTAATATAGAATGATGAGTGCTGAATTATCATGCTGTACCAGTTTTTACCTAGGGGAGACAAGCGACCGGGGAAAAGGTTTCTCATTTCAGTTTGTCCTTGTTAAAGTATAAATTTATTAACCATTATTGTCCTAAGAGTAATGGTTAAAGAATCAATAAATAGAAAGGTTTTATTAAAAATCATGCTGAGAGTAAATTGAAAATAATGTTAGAAATGCATTAATAATATTTTTAATAATTATTTTACTTTTAATTCCTTAAATTTGCCTAAATTTAATTCACAACCAATACCAACATAGCATCTGCAGATGGGGTTGTGAGTTGTGACAAGAATGTTGGGTGGATTTGTTGTAACTGTTAATTATTGGAAGACACTATCGTATATACCCATGGTTAATTAATTTTAATTCAATTCAAACTTTTTTTTTTTCTTTTTAAACGTTATTAATATATGGACACCTAATAATTTAACTTGTTTGTAAATTTTTTTTCTTTTAAACATGTATGATTTATTTTCTATACATAAAAATCACTACAATTATTATTTTTATTTTGATGTGTTATTCACCCGTGCTAATTAGAAATAAATTCATGGTAATGATAAGAGTTCTTTGAAGAAATTTCATTTTTCAAGCTCATTTTGATCTCGTGCCAAGATTCAAAATTATTTAGAAGTGTTGGTTCTAAAATGGAATGAGATAGCCGCAAGCTACAATGAAAGGATGGAAAAGCATAAATTGCATTGATAGATTGTGGTGGTCGACTTTTGTATAACTATTATTTCTCTTATTCATATTGTAACAAGTAAAATACAACGTAACAATTGCATCAAGATCCCTACTTCCACATTTTCATTAGGCAACTGCCAATGGATCCAGCCACTACATTGACCAAAGAAAATTGTATCTTTGTGGCTGACACACCACTAGCAACGGGTCTTATCTTTTAGAGACTGTAATACCTTAAATTATAAGAAATTTTGTAAATTTGTGAAATAATAAAACTTCTATTTTTAATTTCTTCAAACAGTTACTACATGACTTATTCAAATACAACAATTTTCAAATAATATTCTAAGTCTTGTAGCAGTTTCATCCACTCCTTCACTGAGTCTGATGCTGATCGTCTTGATTACCTGAAAAATGAATATAAGAGTGAGTACTCTACACTACCCAAAAACACACAATCAACGTAGAGTCTCACCTCCCGAATATTTCCAATACATTACACAATCACATTCACAAGTAGCATTTCACATCCATTAGTACAATTCATAAACCCATGTATATGCAAGCCAACCACATTTACTGCAGTACTGTGATCACAGATTTACACCATGAATAGTCGCCGGTTACCTCCGCATCACGGATACTACGTGGGCAATCACGGGTCGCTCAGCAAAGGTAGTGGTCAGAGGTCTAGTCAAGAAGAGAGTGTGTGGCATGTGGTGCACCCGTTCCACAGTCAGTGTCACCACCACTCCCTCTTCTCCAAGGTATTTCTACCGTCCTTATTTCTCACACCCCCAGTATATGGCTGAACCATTTACAGCACATTACAACGGCGTTACATGCTCCATTCACATACATTTTATTCACGCATGCAATAATTATGCTTACACACGGCACACAGCCCACATTGCATTCAAATATACGGCACTAGACCCACATTCATTTCACATTATATGGCACATAGCCCACATTTTATCCAACATCATTAATTCACCAATCAATGGCATTCCATCACACATAATCACCCTTACAGGGTCCAATTATTTTATCATACATCACATTGCATATCAATTTCCATCAAACACATAATTTCTACTCCCTATCTCAGCCACATAGCATTAATCATCAAAATACACAAGAATTACAATACATTGAGATAAGGTAAAGTCCCCCTTATCTCAGATTGACACCTCACACGCTAAATCCACCAAGAAGTGCTTCCCCTCAGGGATTTCATCCTAAACACATGAAGAAACTCCATGAGAACCCAGGGAAACCACGAAAACAGAGAAAGAGAAGAAAAATCAAAACTCTAACCATTAAAACTCACCTCCAAGCATTCTCCACTCGGATTCAACCTTCAATCAAGCTTCCGAACGGCTTTGGAGACAGTTTAATCGGTGGAATAGAGTTGAGAAGTGAGAGAATCGAAGGGATTTCGAAGGGAGAGGGAGAAATAACTCTCCCCAAACCCTAACTCCCTTTAAATCCTTTTCTGGTCGCGACACTCTCGCTACAGCGAGATATTCTCGCTATAGCGAGGTCCCCTTACTACAGCGACACGCCCTCACGCTGCAGCTAAAATTTCAGACGAAACTGTACTCTAGTTTCTGCAGAATCTCGTTACAGCGAGACTGCACCCCAAACTGTCACTCTGTCGCTACAGCGGGACGTCTCTCGCTACAGCGAAAAAGCGACAGTTCTGGTCCTTCCTCCCAGAACCCTCTCGCTACAGCGAGAATCCCCTCGCTGCAGCGAGAACAGCCTAGTATCACACCCTACACTTAGGCACTTAACCCATTTTCAGCCTAACCAGTCATGTATGCACACATATACATATATATACACATATTCGCAACATATATTAAAAAAATACACATATGAATATACATTTAGATTTATATATATATATATATATATATATATATATATATATATATATAAATCTAAATGTATATAATATATATATATATATCAATAATTAATATTACAAAATTTAGAGTGTTACAAAGACTGTAAGTGGAATTAAAAATCTATGGTCAGCTGTCCCTTTGAGACTCATTCTCCAGCATAAGCATATAATAAATGGCTTGATAAGCTATCATATCTACCATACCCTTTCTAAGATTTCCTCTACCATATTTTGACTTCAGAATCATTCTTTGTTGGTAAAATAGATCTTACTTTAGCCAAGTTAGCATGTTATACTACTAATATGGCTTGCATTGAATAGACCACACCTACTTTATATACCATTTCAGAATTAGACCTCCTTTCCCTTTCTGGTGCAATTTAATGAAATTCTACATTTTTTTTATTTAGTGTTTAAGAGAGAGAGAGAGAATAGTTCAACTATTTAACATCGTTTTCTTTGAACTCTGACGTCTCTTGCAATTTAGACAACAAATTGAATAGTTCTCCCGTCTCATCAACTAAACAAAATATATTGAGGGTACAATTATGAAATTAGTTTCAGGTTAGATACATTTTGTTTTTTCAGAAAATTATCCAGTAACCAGAGCAGTATCAAGGAAATATTGGTCATTTTAAGGAGAATATAGTTCAAATTTAAAACATCTAAATTCAAAGCTTCATTATGCAACACACTTTGCCAATAAATACGGGATCAAAAGGAAGAAACTACAACATCCAGTCAACGGAAAGGTAAGCAGCTCCTCACCATGTTTTCATGCCACCATGTGTCCATCCCGAGAGGTAACAATAAAGAGGAAATACATGTCCACGGAATAGATGAATGGGGAATTTTATGAGATGCAGCTTTGGTAATTGCATTCCAATGCTCAAATATCTCGTTTATAAATATATATTACTCATCAGGTTCTTCACTAATCATTGGTCATTCTTTAAATGGTTCATAGTTGGTACAAAATTTCACCAGTCATTCAGTGGCACAATAACTCATCCCTACACAAGAATACAGCCCATCCGCATATTACATCTTTCAAACTGGCAATCTTTCTCGAAGATTGAAGAAATGCATTAAGTATAAATCCTATAAATTCCTCAAGATTTGTCAGGAACCTTTACTATGGTTCTGTTGAAGTGAACAAGGAATTCTGTATTACCCTCGGCACCTTTCAGAGGAGACTCAATCCAACCTTTACAGCAGAAACCAAAATTCTCTACTCCCTTTATAATCTTCTCGCGGACCTGAAGCGGAGAAATCAGTCACGTTCACATTGTCTTTTGTTAATTACAAGTTAATTTGTGCATTAAAACAATTCAACAAATACAAAAAAGGATGCAAATATCATAAATTTTTTAGATAGTTTTTATTCTACTGATTAAGCTAGTTTACACATTTCACAAACTTCTCCATAGGTACTTACAGCCATAGGAGCAGAAATAGGAAAGTGAAATAAATCAAACTTCTCTCAAAAGTTAAAATCAAGTTATGCATCTCAATTCTAGAGAAGTTAAATAAGAAAACTTAAAAAAAAAAAAAAAAGGTGAGGTGCATAAATTGAATTTAACTTTTGAGAGATGTTTGATTCATTTTACCTTTTTACTTTCTTGTCTTATAAGAATTGATTGATTTGAGAAGCTTTTCCAATCTAGGATTCATTTCAACATTTTGCAGGTGTAGTTACTAATCACGAAACTGCAGTTAATGCAGGGGTCCTAACCTGAAATTGCTAGGTATTGCAATCATCAAAAAATAAACCTTGAACAGTCAATATATATGTAGTGGCTAATGGAGTTGAGTTGATATTACCCAAATCAAATGATTAGGACAATAGAAAGACCAGAGATCTAAACTTCATTTACTGCCAAGAATTTTCTTATTCAAAATCCTTCCATCTGTTTATTATTAATGACTTTTTTAAATATGAAAAGAACAGAATCTCCCAAAAATATTATAGTTGTATGATGAGTGTGGTATGGTAAAAGTAGAATTTGTTCTTCCCTTGAATTACATCTTTCCAAAGTTTGTTGCTTGATATTTTACTTAACAAAGCTCATGTATTTATTTTGGATTTTTTAATAGAAGAAATTTAGTGAGAAAATGAAGAATTCAGAAAAGGATATGGAATTGTCCACAAAAAATCAAAGAGCATACAGAGGAAAACAACTGAAAGGAAATAATACTAATAGCCCAAAAGAGTTCTCCGACTCCAATCCCTTTGTAGTACAGTTTGAGAGCCTTTAAAATACCATTAGAAACCAATAGAGAAGCCATATTGCTTTAAAGACTACTCTGTCCCAGACTCCCACATAACGCGGGAAGACTTGTTTTAACTAAACAATTTTGAATTAGATGGAGTTTAGCCAGGGATAAAATTGAATGTTGAGCAGAATATAAAGTACACACACCTCTTGATGGACAATGGGATCTTTCACTATCCCTCCTTTTCCTACCTGCACAGAAAATGATACTGAAAATTCAGAAATAATATTTCGTTTCTTCTTGATTTCCAAGAAAATGGGACAAAATGTGATTATTCTATACAAAACCATAATCCTGCTTGCATATAATGATATATTGGTAATAGTATCTCATTGACATGTGTATATTGGAAAATAGTGTTTTTTCCCCTGACTCTGTATGCATTGACAATCTATCCAGCAAAATGAACAATATATTGGTAATGTTTTGAAAAGAGTGTATTTTAGTACTCTATTAGTCTATTTGATAAATAATATCATTGGATATCCCAAATAGAATTCATGAGCTGAGAACCAAAACAAACAGCATAGGAGTTTGTATCCCTTACTTGAGATCTACGAGCTTCAAATTGTGGTTTAACCAAAGTCACTAATGCTGCATTTTCCTTCATAACATTGACCACAGCAGGCATGACCTGTTAAAAGAATAAAAGAACATTTAGTAGGTCAAGAAGGCTAACCATACAAATAATTCTTAGATATGTGTATGATAAGAATAATAAGGAAACAAGATCATGATGGTCAAGTTTTCATTTTTAAAAGAATAGTTGCTCTGAAAAGTTAATATCCACCTATAAGGTACCAGTCGAATGCCATTTTGGTGTATATACATATGTGTAATCAAACTATTCTTATGTTGCTCGTGATACCTAGAGATAGTTCATGTATACAGAAAATGCTCTAACTAATTATGTTAGGAGTTAGGAGAGAGGGAAGGGAAAGTTAGTTGAGGCAATTATTGTAGTTAGTTCGTGGAAGGAATCAATTAGTAAAGGGAAAGACATTGAGATTTGTTAACATTTGTAAATTGAGCTTTTAGCTCTTTGTGAAAGGAGAGATCCTTTGCGAAGGGAAACCCTTGGAAAGAATTTAGAGCATGTTTGTTCACATTTTTAAAAAGAGTTCTCTATTTTTGAAATAAAAAAATATACTTATTTTTTTATTCCTCTCTAATTCACATTTTATTTTCTTTGGGTTCCTAACAAATTCCAGACATGATTAAGAAGCAAAATATAAATCACAGTTACACGTTGGAAATTGGAATAACTGGAAGTGTAGTTGTTAAGACCAGAATTCTAGAAACATGACTGGTCATTTAACTGGAAGAACTATAGTTTACATTCAGTCTATCAGATTTTAATCAAAATTTATTTATACATAGTTATAGTTACAAAGAAACATATAATATGTGAGTAAAGAAAAAAACTATAAATAATAAAATTATTTATTTTGTTTGATAGCTTTTATTAATAATGTTTACAAATGTTTAGTTGAATAAATGACTATATATTAGCAGACAGTTGAAGGATGGGCCAATTTCTATTCCTAGCTTGTTGTAACTTGTAATTAGTTCAAAGGGAGAGATGACAGGGTATAAAATATTGTAAGTATAGAGTTTTTATTTGGTTTGAGTGAAATTGGGAGGGAGAATCAAGGTTTCTCAAATACCTGGAGTGTTGAGAGGAGATTCATTTCTATTGTACATTTGTGATCTCAGGCCTTGTATCACATTGATACTGATCAGAGGGCCTTCTCTCTGTCACAAAGATTGGCAAACATTATCTATCATTGCACAAGTTCAATCCCCATATTGAGTTTTCCGAGCCTTTTTAAATTATATAACATTAACACACTATCTATAAATGTTGCCATCTTGAAAAAGGTGCTATCCTACCACCAAAAACAGAACGGCTCAATCAATTCACCATGCCTGATTCTGCCAATTGTTTAACAGTTCTGACTAAGTTTGGTTGAACAGAATGAACCCAACTGGTAAATGGGATAGTTCCTGTTTAAACTGGCAGTACCAATCCAACTTTCAGAACCATTGTTATACACTGATCAACAGAAGAGGAATAGAAGTATATGTTTAACCTGATTTCAGAGCTTACCGTGAGAATAGAGATGAATGAGAGGTCTAAGGTCACCAAATCAACATTTTGTGGGAGTCCAGCAAGATATCTTAAATTTGTCCGTTCAATCACTGATACACGATCATCTCTTCGAATTTTGTCAGCTACCTAAATAATATACAATCATGAGTTCATGACCAGTAGAGAATCACTAAGCATAATTGACATGTAATGAAGTAATGCAGTTGGGGAAAGGTCATGGGAGATTAAGAACATTGTATAAATTTTCTAAAGGAAATATAAGTCAGACATACACAAAAGACCATGTTTCTACGTTCTTGGTTAATTTATAAAATAAGATGAATTATTTTGGATGAGTTTACTGGATTTGAACAAAATTTCTCAAATTATATAATTCAAAGATTTTACAATAAATATTCAAATGGCACAGTTCCTCACAAATGACGTTCCAGAAGCATAAAGAATATATATACATGCTTTAGTTTATGCAAAAGCAACATCTTGCATATTACATTTCAATAAAAAAAAATCCTTATAAATTTTACCCAAAAGACCATATTGGTTCAGCAGCAAACCTACAGCAACCACTATTTCCCTTGTCTTTAAAAAAAAAAAAATATTTTTCTTTTTATTGATAAAAAGGGAAAAAATAATAAGCTTTTAGCTTAATTGGTTGGCACCAAAGCAAGTGTGCCATGTCACCTTTACCCTTCCCGTATCAATATCACATCTCCACTAAAACCTGAAAAAACAATGAATTATTTAATACGATACCTGTCCATAACCTACGTCAACTCCATAAACAAATGATGCTCCGTACTGAAGTAAGCAGTCAGTAAATCCTCCAGTTGACAGCCCAGAATCAAGAGCTACTTTACCGGTAACATCAACACCAAGCTGTTCAATAGCAGCTTCTAACTTATGTCCAGCTCTGTGTTGATATAAAAAGGCCAAACGAATGGTTTCACCAAATTTGAAGTTGAGATATTATTCAAGTAAATAGAGCTTGATGGCTTCACCTACATACATATTTGGGAACATCAGCCATTATCTCCACAACAGCTTTTTCAGGCACAGGGCTACCAGCTTTATTTATCACCTTCCCGTTCACATATACTTTGCCTGCATCCCATATGTTATTCATTTAGTAATAGTCTTTTCCTACAATTAATAAGCACAAAAGGAGACTAAATGACAAATTACACTTAATTGCTAAAATAAATATTCACATACATTTGAGTGTACTGAGTCAAGGACAGTAAGCATAAAGAGAAGGAAATAGACAAATAATAAGGTTCTGCATTAAATTAGTTGCAGTACTTATTGTTTTTGAGTTGCAACTTGATTCTACTCTAATTTGAAAGATTCAATCAAGCAGAAGTTAAATTAGAATTATGCATTGATGCACACCATGCCAACATACAAATCAGAGTGATATGAGGATGTTACAACCCCACTGAAGGTTGGTCAGATCAGACTTGTTTGCTGCCTTGATTATTTTGTGGTCTTCTTTGGACGATGTTTGGCCTTTGGCTTCGTGGCGGATTGGGTTGAGGTAGTCTCATGGAAGGTGCTCTAAGTGGAGTAGGTGTCCTTTGGCTTCATGACGGATTGGGTTGAGGTAGTCTAGAGCAGGTGAAACTGAATAGTAAAGCATTGGGTGGTAAGGTTGTGGAGCTGGTCAAATGGTTGTAATGTAACATATGGGTAAGGCATACGAGGGTTGCGGAAAGTTTGTTGGAGATGAAGGGATTTATAATTGGGCCTTCTAAGGGGGTATCCTCCTTGGTAAAATGTAACTGCATTGATTTCTCCTTATTTCTTCTTTCCTTGCTCACTTGAGTTTTTTTGTGCTAATCATCCCAACAGAAGTGCGAGCAATGTTTCCACTCCTCATACTGCTTTCTACTCTCTCCTATTATAACAATGCCTAAGAAGTTTGATGATATACTTTCAATCATCTTGTCATAGAAAAGTGATTGCAAAGTATCTAAATACAACTACCATTTCTTTTTCTGTTAAAGGAGGCTTAACCCATGTTGACACATCTCACCATCTCTAGGCATACTCCTTAAACGTCCCAATCCTTTTATGGCACTATTGATGCTCCATCCTAACAAACTCCTGCAGCAAGTTGTTGACCCTCAAGAAATCCAATTCCACAATATGGCCTTTTGCTTGGCTATAGACCCCCAACAATTGCCAATCTATTACCCATAATTCATTCTGCATTATATTTCATTCTGCACCACAATTATATATACCTAGCGTGATCATAGGTCAAGTTCGGTGGATTTTGACGAAAAAATTAACCTACCCTAACTGACCAAACATAACAGGGTGGATTGCGTAATTAGGTCAGTAATCAGTATTTAAAAGAATAAACTTTTTTGTCATTTATGAAATCTAATTATCAAATTAAATTAAGAAACTTATCAATCTTTACATACAAAATTTTGATTTATACTCAAATAGTAAACCATTTATTAAGAATTGCATTTAAAATATAATAACATTTAGAAATACACATAAAAATATTAAAATATAAATATAATATAACATTTTAATATACATATATATATATATGTGAGTTGTTAATTTCAAAGAATAGATTGGATCCAACCAATTGCACTTTTTTTTCGTTATAACTAAGAAAATGTGCATAATCCCGCGAATTACTTCTCAATAAATTTTATTTTTTGAAAAAAAAAAAAATACCTAGCCGGGCTTTGGCTGTAGAAAAAAAAAATAGAATTATATATATATAGATATCATTTTTCTATTCTATATAATAATATAGAAAATAACGAATAGAAATCAAATAGAAAAAAAATAGGGCTTGAAAAAAAAAAAATATATATATATATATATATATAGTTAATCAGGTTAGGCTGTGTTCATTGGTTGCAAAAAGGGAGACCCAATACCCGACCTGAAAGTGATTGAGCTTATTGTTTTGGAAACCAAATATATCTAATTACCTAAATTAACCCATTAACTTTAGTTTGGTTTGGGTCGGGTATACCTAACCCATGATATTATCACAGTTGAAACAACAATCAGGAAAGTACTGATCAGAAGCAAGAAACAGAAACAGAAACACAAATGAAAAGAATTATACTCAACTTTTGAAAATATTTTAACAAGTTTTGTCACATATCTACCAGTAGTTGTCCCCTCTGACAAATAAATTTGAAAATCATTCATGGAGATCCCTTTGACCATAATCTGATTATAACTAGGGAAAATTATGGTACAATCAGTTCATCTTTGATTAGAGAAAAAATTACTAGGTCTTTCATAAAATACTATAGAATAGCAATGCTTACTGGTAGCTCAAAGAAAAATCATGGATATAATCATATAAGATGGAGAGTTACACAAGTTTAATATGATATTAAAAGAACTGATGAAAATTATCATATTACAATTTACAACTACCATTACATACTAAAAATGAACCACAAAACAGTTTCAGTCCATATTCCATGTGAAACACACAGTAATTGTCTTATATTTAACATGATATCTATAATTCTATATCAATAATATGATAAATTGATTACTTGATTAAGAATGGATGTTTGAAAAAGTAGAAGACCCAAATTAATCCCCAAAGAAAAACTTCCATTACTACTGATCTTTGAAATAGCATAAAAGCTAAATACGAACTTATAGAAGCTCGACATATGACATATCTACTAATCCAGATGCCACTTGACTTAAATTCTACTAATTAGTATAACCCAAGTGAGTTGCTTGATGAAACATTTACATACTACATTGGAAATAACAAGTGAAATTAGTTACCTTGCAAAATCCATGATTGGATGACTGATCTACTATATTGCTGATATTTTTCAAGACATATTTCATCCAGCCGCTTTTTCCTAAAAGGTAAATGTGCAAATAGATACAAAGCATTTCAATGTCATTAGTACAATATTTAATAATATATATATATATACACACACATGCACGCACATATATACAATAGTTATAAAGACTCCCAATGATACCAGAAGTATGAGACCAAAAAGAAGCCAAGTAATACCATAAATAATGTATAATTACTATTTCATAATGTTTTATAGCATATCTTATCCTCCCTTAGTTATACTTTCCTCTCTAATATAATATCTCTTTCTAGTCAAAAGTAAAGGTAAGGCCTAATTAAGCTTTTGATCACTATGATTATATTCTATTTTCATTTCATTTTAGTCCTTACTTTTTTCATTATGTTCATTTAGTTTATCTATTACCAATTACATCTAATATTCTAAAGTTCTGCTCATGGTTCTCCTCCATCCAAATTATTTCCTAAATAGTAGCAAGTCAAGTTGGAAATATTTTTCCATCTAAGGCTACTAAATAGTGGAAAGGCTTTTGTTGTTGTTGAACCTGAGACTACCAGTCCACAGCATCAATGACTGTTTGATGCATCATCCTTTAGTAAAACCACATGCATAAATCATCAAAAGGACAATAGTGAATGTAATAGATAAATATGACCCTCGATTTCCTTTAAATAAAAAGAAAACTGGTTCACCATTTATGTACAAACCAAATACCTGCTAGACTGTAATTATTTTGTCATGGTTAACTCCTATTAAGATATCCATATCGGCTAGTAATAGAGTCAAAATACTTCTTATAAGCTTAAGGAGCCCTCCTCCTTTGAGTTCGCTTTTGGGGGTAAGTTAGCTCAGTTTTCTAATATGGTCCAGTTTTCTAATATGGTATCAAAGCCCTATCCAGTCTGAATGTTGGGTTGCCCATATATGTCCAGTCCTGTTGACCCACCTGCAAATGTCCAATCTTGTAAACTTTCACACCAAATGTCTAATCTTGAGCATGACAAGGGTGTTAAGATGTCTCACATCGACTAGAAATACGACTAGAATACTTGTTATAAAGCTAGGGTAACCCTCCTCCTTTCAACTAGCTTTTGGGAGTTAGTTAAGCTAAGCCTAGTTTTCAAATATCTCCAAAACAATCTTCATAGTAAAATGAAAATTCCCTTGAAGAATTTAAGTTGGATAACCAAAGTGCTTTAGTACACCCCACAAATAAGCCTTACTATAATAGGCTTTGACATCTAAAAAAACTCATTTAAATTGATTTCGTCAAGTAATCATAGGTGGTAGATTTTTTAGAATCTGCTGTGTTTCACAGCCTACCTCATTAAAATGCTAAATTTATCATGCTCTTAATGTGAGTAGTACCATCATCATCCCTATTCCCTACCCAAAGCACAACTACCATGACATATATTATTACCAAAGAGAAAATCAAAGAATTCAAAAATTGAAGCTTTACCAGCGAGCACTGCAACTTCAATAGCACGTCATAACTTATTAAAAAGCTTTTGCTTTACAGCCAATATATTGCTACAAAATAATTTGCTATATCAAGTTGGGTAAATTAAAACACCCAATGACATAATGATGCAACCACCACCATCATTGGAGTCTGACATACTTTGTTCTCATGAATGACACAAAAAAAGGTTCAAAATACACAAGAATGGACGCATTGAATTACAAAATGTGAAAGCTTACTTCTTTACTGGCAAAACCTTCTCTGATTTTGCAGTAGAGTAGCTCCTGAAGGAAGTTGGAATTTGAGCATTGCCGCATCTCACTAAAGTTAATTTCCAAGAAAAACAACAACAGTAAAAGTATCATTGAACCACACATGTTTCACTATCCATCGTCGTCGTCATCATCATCAACAACAACAATAACAACATAAACAATCTTATTTGAGAAACAGTCAAACACTAAAAGGTTGTTTGGGAAGGGAGCTTTGAAGGAAAAGGGAAGCGGAGAGCAAAAATTCTAATTCAAATAAACATATTTTAACTTAATAATCTCCTAAAATAATAGACATAAAATGATATATTAGTATAAATGTGATAATTTCTGAATGCATTATTTATTTATTTATCTATTAAAAATGACACATAATTAATTTAAAAATAAAAAATTCACACTTCCATCCATTCCCCTTCAAAAGTCCATCCTAAACAACCCCTAAGTTAATTTGTCTACATTCTACAACTTTTATAACATAACTAAGCTTCCAAGCTCTAACAATAATAATAATAGTTATAATTTGAGAGTTTTTTTGAAATAAAATAGGAACCAATTCATAGAAAGGAAAAGAATTTTGAAAGAATGGGTACCTGTGAATGGAATTCGTAACCGAGAAAGGAAAGTTTCGTTCTGCAAACCTCGTGAGACGGTTATGGGGTGCTTCAGAAACTGTAATGCCATTTCTGAAGAATGAAGCTTTCAGAACACTGCGCCCCTTTTTTTTTTTTTCCTCTCTTTTTTGAAACTAAGAGAGTGAAAGGAACCGAATGCTGATATCTGTGTGTGATGATAAAATATGGATATGGACAAGGTTGATTTGGGCCCATCGATGGTGTTGGGCTTTACTTGTCTTCATATGAAGATTGCTATATGTATTATCTTTTATTTATTTATTTATATTTTTTTGTCCTCGACTAAAATAAATATTTTTTAATCATTTCTAAAATTTATTTTTAAAATTCTTCATATTTCTTCTCACATAAAATATACCTCTAAGGTCAATGGATGTATATTTTATGGTCAAATTGTTTTCAGGTCACCAATATCAAATTAATTTGACTATTTAATTGAGTGTTATCAGTTAATGAATTAAAAATATTGGAAGTGAATAATTTCGTATTAATTTTTTAGATAATATTTTAGAAATTTTAAAGTGATAAGAATACTCAAAGTATTATCAGAATTTTCTTTACACTATGTATCAATTAAATTCATATTGTAAAATATGTTAGATTTGATTTAAAATGTTATACTATCTAATATTAGACATAAATCAAATATATTTTTGCTTTAACAAAAAAAAAAAATTCTAATGTATTTTAAAATTATCACCGTTGAGAACATAATCTTTTGATTCCTTAAGCGAACGCATCCCAACTTTTCACACACCATCTCATCCAATTATGAGATTATTTGAATTGTATTTGCTCCAAACCAGCATTATTCTTAGTTTTTCTAAGCATATTCCCTTCCAATTTCCTAACCATAAGGAAAAAACAAAACTAGTCGGTATTGGCAAATTATTAAGGCCATAAAACATAAAGTAAGTTTTGAAGAGTGAGGACCAGAGAATCCCTATCCCTTCCCAAATCATTGGACAAAACAAAACATGTTTCATTTTTATTTATGTTGGCATTAAAAAAACTACTAATAACGGTATTTCAGTTAAGTTACTTTTCCTTCTGTCTCCAACCAAAACCAACCACTATGGCCATTCAAGCTTTTCATGGCTCTTCTTGTTTTTTCCGTTCCCACCTTTACTCTTCCTTTTCTTCTTCCACCACTGCGTCTCCATCATTGCTTGCTACAAGGAGGTTCCAATCATACGCTTCAACAAGAAAATCTCTGAAGTTGAACTGCAGTTCAAGTGGCAACAATGATGACCAAGTATGCTTTTTTGTGTTAATGGTAATGGGTTTTCTCAGCTTTGCTTGTTGTGAGTTTGTTTCAAAGTGTTTGTTAGCTCTAGTGCAGGATTATCTTCTGGATGCTCCAGTTTCTGTTGGAGATGGATTCTCTTTCAGTGGAGGTACATTTATTTTATTTTTTTTGCAAAGTAGGATGGATCATGGATGTGAAGGAAAAACAAGTTAATATCACATGCATGTACTCTTTTGTGATTCTAAGAAATTTATTGGAATCGTGTGGTTTCTTATGTTCTGACAGGAAAATATTCAGATGAGCCTAGTCCGAGTGATGAATGGTTTAAGCAAGGGAAAATGGTAACTAGAAATTCATTATTTTTTAATTGCTATCAAAAGGGGGTTCTCTTAATATCCTATAGCAATGTTGTATTTTAGAGTGAGCTCCTACTTTGGCCCTCCAAAATACATGGTCATTTATTCTTGAAAAAAATTGTCATCTATTGAATTTGAACCCTTCAGTTATGTTTAGATTCATGATTTGGCCATTCTTTGCTTGACTGAAAGAAATGTGTGTTACTAAAGCCTAATTTGGAATTAATTTAATGATATTTTGCATTGTTGAAGGGCTAAATTAAAGGCAAAAAGTTTTTGGAGAATGAGGACATTTTGTGTTAAGCAAAAACTAATTGATGACAGAATCTTTTGATGACGTAAGTGATGACGCTTGTATTTTTGGATGATGAAAATATGGGTTTACTCTTTGTATTAAAACACTGAAGTATACTGTAGATTGCTTCAGAAAGTATTTTATTAAACATGACAAGGTTGATTGTGAATTTACAATAATATGGTATGAAATAAGTAATTCCTTTTATTATTTCAACTTCATTTCCTTGGGGTATCAATGTTATAATTTCCAAGCCATATATGGTTTTACCTATCTATTCTCTGATGTTATCAGGTTAACGCCTATTCAATTCCTGGCACTGGTGAAAAGGCTAAAGATCCAATTTTTGGACTCACCATGGGAGCTGGTTCTCAAGCTACTGGTGATATTTTCAGGTAAAATACAATTATATTTATGTGTCCAATGATTTTATATCTTCATGTTGAAGAACACAAAAATTAAAAGAATAGAAAAGTGAAATACTGAAATTGGAAATGGCAAATGGCAAATGGGGAAACTGGCTGCTGATATTGGAGTTAAACTTGAATATGTAATAATAGATGAATAAAATAATGCTAAGTGACTTATTCCATTTGTAGGGTATAATTGCAACTTACAAGTAGAAATGAGAAATGGTACTATTTTCAGGCTTACTAATTCAATAATATTTTGTCAACACGATTTCAAACATTAGATGGTTTTGTGTTGAAAGCGGAAGAGCTGACAATCCTTCAGTGATATTAATCCATGGTTTCCCTTCTCAGGTGAGTTTTATTTGTCAACAATGTATAGGAGGACCCTCTAGAATCATGTTGTTGTATGAAATTTTAATCGGTGCTTTCTTAATTTTAAAAGTCCAATTATATGGATGTGATCAATTTGCTTAGTTTTCTTAGCTAATTGCCTAATTCTAATCAATAATTCCAATCCAAGGCAAGCTTGTGTCCATGAACAGCAACGATCTGATTTGAATTCTTTTAGAAATTTAATCCATGTTCATTATTCTATAGGTGAGTGAAAGAATTGTGATAAGTCGTGATAATATAACCAGAAGAAGATTCATTTTGAAATGTGTTTTGTGCTAGTAAATAGTGTTTGGAATAATAGTCTGTTTATTAACGGAGATGTTAATTGCTTTATAATTAGTCCTTGATAACTATTGTTACGATTGTAGTTAATAATTGTTAATTAGCTTTATAACTAGTCCTTGATTATCTCTTATATGCAAGCACTTACAGCATAAATATGATAGATTATGCACACTTGTCCTACAATTCTCTTAAAGACTGTCTATTTCAGCATGGCATTATGGTTACTGTGACCTTTGTGCCGTGTATCCTGTCTCTATTGTCTTGAGTTTCTATAGAATTCGTACTTGAAGTTTGGAGTTCAGTTGTGAACTTGTGGTTGCTGTGGCAATGGCTAAAAAGTATAAAGAAGCTGAAGGAAATACAGTGGTTATGTTGAGCTGCTTGTCATACTTATTGCAATTTGCTACAATGGGAACAAATGGATGATGTGACTTGTGACTATGGGCGTTGAAATGCAAACCATCATGCCTTTTCGATCTTTTCTTTCTTCTTTGATCTGGTTCTAAGATGGAGTTTTGGATAAGGTGTTATATGATACTATGAGCGATTGCTTTTGCTGAAGTCTCATATCAACTACAGATATGGCCAAATTAGAGCTTTTAAAGGCTAAAATTATGAGCTAGCTTTTAGAATTGAGTTAGGCTTAAGCCCACAAATTTAAGAGCTTCATAGAGTGATCACAGAGGTGGTGGTGCAGGGTTGATTTATTTTCATCACTGGTTGTGATCAAGGGTGTTGCAACATCTTAGATAACTTAATCTTAATTGATTACAAGGAGAACTAAGGCCTCTTTATAACATTAGGCTAGAAATTGGAACCAGGAGGGATCCCTAAATAAGAAGGAAACTAATGAGCAAACTAAATTATCCAGGGAGCTACTGAATACAGAATATTTACAATAAAGAAAGGTATTGGGGTGAACTGATAAATATATTTTTGAATTAATTAAAAAATGCTGAATAAAATATAATTCAACTTTGTGACACTACACAACAACCATCACCAAGAGTGTCATTCAATCCCAATGAGACATTTAAAGCCATTGACCCAAAGTAGCCAATTGGTTTAGAGTTGATGTTTTGAGCTTTGGCTTGGTGATCTGTATACTGTGTTGTCAATGAAGTGTGTGTTAAAGACTTCAGGCACTTGTAAAGGGCTTTCTTTTTGTGTGTTGAAGGGTGGTATAAGACTAAATGTTGAGAAGACCAGCTTAGAGATTGAGTGGACCACTGAGGAGGAGAAAGGGTGTAGACTTCTAATGTTGTGTCATGTGCTAGGGAAGTCTTGCAGAGAAGCTGGAAGTAAGGTTAGGGAGAAAAGTCAAAGACCTATGAGAGATATTTGCTAATGACATTGGCTAAGACTAAAAGTGGTATTATTCAGTGAAAGTGTTAATTGCCCTAATTCTTTGTCAGAGATAGGATGATTTTTTTTTTTTTTCTGTCTGTGTGTATATTTGGACCAAGCTGAGAGGTTAGTAAGGCATCATGAGTGGTAGAATAAGAGTGTGCTTTATTAGCACATGTTAGAATATTAGAAGTTATGACTGTAGTCAATAGCTGCTTATTAATCCTGTAATTGGTTCTTCATTTGCTCTTGTATTGACTGAACTCAGCAATCATAAGATGGTTTGAGTGTACACATGGCACAAAAATGATTTTTTATCTCAAATATACTAGATATATTGAGACACAATTTTACTGGCAAATTGATGATGCTGCCAGGCATATTCATATCGCAAAGTTCTTCCAGTACTGTCCAAGGACTATCATGCCATTGCATTTGATTGGCTAGGTAAGATCACAATTCTTTTGTTGAATTTGTCAATAAAATTACTTTTATTTTATTTTTTGAAGTTATTTTTGGCACATTCTGATGTATGATTTATGCCATTGATTATTCTTATTCAGCACAAATAATGCAATCTTTTTAAGAAAACTATTGAGAGCTAATTTTAATTTGGAATTTGTATTCCATTCAAGTGGGCTATTATAGTCTCCTTGATAATTATGATTATCCTTCACCTTAAGTTAGAAGAGCTGCACTTCAATTTGTGTGTAATAATTTCATTTACAAATCTTTATTCAACCCTTTTATCCATGAGATGGATTCATAATTTACTTGTTTACTTCAAAAGTTTTTACTATCATTTCATAAATTTATTAATTCACAACAGAAGAAACAAATAAGTAATAAGTTCACTCCATTCTCCTCTTTCAGGATTTGGGTTTTCTGATAAGCCTCAACCCAGATATGGGTTTGACTACACTCTGGATGGTAATTTCATAGTAACTTGTTTATTGGAAAATCTTGTTTTGAAAAGAAAGAAAATGCCAAAAAGAAGTTATCTTTCTTCTTCCTGCAGAATATGTGACATCATTTGGGTCACTTATTGATGAACTGGCTGTTGCTAATGTCTCACTTGTTGTCCAGGTAAGGTTGCCTTAGTTAATAAGAAACATAGATCTATGATTTAAAAAATTCTGTTCTTTGACATATGATATTAAGTTCTTTAATCTTCTTTGCTCACAGGGATATTTTTCACCTATTGTAGTTAAATATGCCAGCACTCACCAGGAAAAGCTTAGCAACTTAATACTCCTTAATCCACCTGTATGTGTATTTGCTCATCAAAGTTTACATTGTCGTACTGAACTCATTTTACTATGATTCTAGTATTTTTCTCTTGTGAAAGGAGCTTGTCTCCTTGACTTTAATTCACTATTGTTGATATTTGTATCTGTCAGAAATCCTTTCTTAACCACTTCTTAACATTACTACCTCCAATTCCTCTTTCTTGTTTCATAAGCTAACAGCCCTACATGCCAAGCTTCCATCAACATTGTCCATATTCAGCAACTTTCTGCTAGGTGAAATATTTTCACAGGTATCAAATGTTCATTACATCTTATTGAATTTTTGTTGGTCCCTGAAAGTTCCACATGATAGATACATCGCTTTTCTGCATGATCAGGATCCCTTAAGGGCCAGTGACAAAGCTCTGACAAGCTGTGGCCCCTATAAAATGAAAGAAGAAGATGCAATGGTCTACAGAAGACCCTATCTCACATCTGGTTCCTCAGGCTTTGCACTTAATGCAATTAGCAGGAATATGAAGAAAGACCTCAAGGTGAGTATTTATGCATATTTCTCTTACAATTTCTTTAGAGTAATAAATATCTATTTGTGCATCAAATTTTGATTGAATCTCGAATGATACCTGGTAAGTTTGTTAATTTTAGACTTCACTTGATTATTGGATTATGACATGTTTTAACACAAGTTCATTCCTTTTTTTAACTTAGTAGTTAAGAATTTTGAATCCTTATAATATGGAAGCTTATCTTTCATTGGCCCTTGGACTGAGGGTCCCCGCAAACAATCACTGTAAAACTGGCCAATGACAAACTGTCCATTTCTGCCAGATCTCCCCAAAACCCTCATATATGTAACCTTGTCCACGAAAGGACCAATTCATGTTATCATAGGCTTCTTAAAATAAATTTGAAAGCTTACTCCTTGTCTTATATGCCCCCCAACCTCATTGATCACAAGAGCTGAATCTAATACTTGTCTAGCCCCATAAATTTAGTGACAAAATTAAATTTATTCATTGCCTCACAAAGCTGTTAAGGATAACACCCTAGAAATAAATACAGAAACATAAGGACAAGTTGAGGTGATCACTTACCAGTTACCACACTCCCTCTTCCTGAAAGGGAAACTACTACCTCCAATTAGGTTCACATGTATATTTTTAACTAAGTAAATCAATTAGATTGTCTAGCATGCAATGGTTATATATGATTAGATTTGTAACCGATTTTGATGCTCTAATCTGTACCTATATATACCGCACATATGTGTGCCTCTAATACATAACAAGATTCAAACACATCTTCTCTTTTCTATATCTTTGATTTAATAAGGTTGGTGTCTCTTTGATTCACTTTTCCTTCAGCGGTATGTGGAGGATATGCAAACAATACTTAAGGACAAAAATTGGAAAGTTCGAACTTCAATATGTTGGGGCCAAAGAGACCGTTGGTTGAGCTATGATGGAGTGGAAGATTTTTGCAAGGATTCTAACCATACACTCATTGAATTTCCAATGGTAC
Organism: Abrus pulchellus subsp. cantoniensis; assembly: GCA_024086825.1. Taxonomy (NCBI): domain Eukaryota; kingdom Viridiplantae; phylum Streptophyta; class Magnoliopsida; order Fabales; family Fabaceae; genus Abrus; species Abrus pulchellus. The sequence goes on from CM044056.1 coordinate 24,982,410, forward strand.
ATACTTAAGATTCATTTTCCCATGCTTGACTTAGCATAGTTTTAATTTTTCATTTGTTTTCATTAGACAGAATTATTCTTGTTTAAGAAATTGCCTTCAAGACTTCTCACTTCTCATGAACAGAATAATACCATTCTTTCAAGGGGTTACCTTCAGCTGAGCTACTTTCTGTGAGCATATATTTGTGAAAAATGTGTCTAGTAACTTGTTTTTTTGTTCAAAAGCCAAGGATTATTAATGAATAAATGTTAGAAGCATTTCTACTTTTAGAGGATTTATACTTTGGTTGTATTTTAAGACTTTCTTCTTCATAAATCTTATGCCAATTTTCACGGGGTAAAGGTACAATAAATTTCTTGCACTTTGTAGGCAGGTCATCATGTGCAGGAAGATGGGGGTGAAGAAGTTGGACAACTTATTTATGGGATATTGAGCAAAAGGAAGTAGATAATGAGGATATTTTCCATTGCTTGTTAATATGCTCAAAACTTTGGTTATAATGGTTCCTAATCTTTTCTTGGTCTCTATCCTTCTGATAAATCTACATTTATTGCCAGTCTTGCTTTGTAAAGAGATGCATTCTTTTAAGGGGAAAAAAATATTATATGTATAGTGTATCTCCTTCAAGTCCCTATGTAATCTCTGTTTGGCGAAAGTATTTAAGGAAAAAAGAATTACACTGCTTATAATAGACTCTAAAATATAAATTTTCATTTCAAGCATATAATCCTGTCAACCCAACTCACTTTTAGTTTTTGTAATTTTTGGTTGCTAAGTTAATGCCAATTCATCTTTAAACGAGTCAAATCAAGTTAAGATGTCTAATCCACTTTTAAAATAAATTGAGCTGATCAATTTACTTTTTCACGAACTAATCCACTTGGTCACTCTTAATTAATATAACTAAATATATGTCATATCATTAATGATAATATATATTAATTTTTTCTTAAGACTAAAATTTAGTTTATTATATTTGTAAAAAATTGTAAAGCTTTACATGAACTTATTTTTTTAATTATAAAAGATTAAAATCCTCGTGTAATTGTGTTCAGTTGTACTATCCAATTCAATTTTTGACTCAATTTGAGTAAACTTCTGCATGATAATCCGTATGTAATTGCAACTCAAAGTTTGACCATAAGGTGTGAACTTCCTTGTGAGTGTTTTGTAAGGCTTTCGAAAAAGAATTTTGTGTACAATCCCTAAAATCCGTAGTAGAGTTATGCGAGGAATCGAATGTACTTACGTTTTGGACATAATATGAGCTGTTGTATTTCATAATTGTTTTATTAATAGAACCTTTGCATAGTCTTAACAAATTTTGTATGTTTTTCTTTCTATAAATTTTTTCTTTTGTCCATTGTCAAAACTCTTTCAAAGTTTCTAGCGTTAAAGAGTAGATTTGCTAGTATTCATCTGCACTTGTGAATACATGCAATTCGGGGATGTAAATAACATTTGATAAGAAAAATATACCCACACACTACCTTCAAATGCAAGAGAACATAAACTCCACTGGAATGCAACTTGATCAATAATAAACTAATGGTATAGTTTTCCGTAGAGAAGTGAAACAAAGCCAAAATGAATCTCATACGAATTACATGGCCATCCCAAAATCATGGACGACAAATTAAATTACAATAAGATAATATCACCTAAAAATTAAAAAACTATCGTAGTACTGATGATTTCCATCTTACAAATACGAGAGACTCTTAGAACAAAAGAGTTAATGGTTTAAAAATTTAACTCTTAAAAAGATTATTTCAATAAACAAGAGACCCTTGGAATAACAGAGTTAAATGTTCCATGGGCATTTTTGCACCTTCCTGGTTTAGCATAGAAAATGTTAATTTGATCCAATACAATGTTGAAATAACCCGATGAGGAACAATCTAAGTTAATAGCTTTGCCATCTGTAGATATTCCTTGAAACCCACTATATGTCACATCCTTTAAAGTCTCTTACTGAACAATTAGAAATTTGATTCATAATACTCCTATTTTTCTAATAAAAATGTTCAATTTCAACACAATATAGAGTAACACTACGTATTCTCTATGTTGTTAACCAAGTGAACTAAAAGAAAGGTCACTCTGTGAAAAAAAGCAAGATGAAAGTATAGGAAAAAAAAAACAAGGGCTAAGAAAAAAAAGGATAACCTGCATATTTTCTCCTGTAGAGTCCTAATAGCACATTGGTGGCAATATCCGGTTTACTTTCTTCAACTTTACCCTCCAAAGAGTAGTTTTTATCATAAACTTTCACATTACCCAACTCAAACAAGTCTTGAAATGAATAATGAAAAGAACTACCTTTAATTTGACCCCAATGCAAAATTTGCCTATACCAACAATTATAATTTTATAATCTTAAATTTTAGTAAACTGAGCTAGATTCAAGGATTTGACTATCAATTTAGTGCAAAACGAAAGCTAAAAGAACACCTAATTATGATATAAGTACTCATAACTACCTTTAGATCCCTTTTATTACCTTTCTTTGCAGAAAATATATACACTAACAAACAACTATTCTAAAATTGGTTGCTTTTATATATTTCATTTATTAAGTTGCAGACCTCAATGCACTAGTATCAACTCCATACCATCCCAAATTACTAATCAAGAGATCTAGATTATAAATATTAAATTACATGATATAATAAAAGAATTTCCTTTCTTGATTATAAATTTTAAAATACCAAGTTTTATAAAAGAAAAATATGGATACTAAATAGGATGATTCCATTTCAATACATTAATGTTAAACGTTGTCCAAGTTGAGATCTCTGCCTTCTATTTTGAGAACTTAAGTGAGAGCCAGCTACTAGGTAATATACGTACACCTCTTGCTTTTTCCACATATTTGATACGATAGATCCTGAAAATATTCTTATAATTTAACACTTGAGAGTTGAATGACCAACAAGTCACCGAAATGCGAAATTAAAACGGGAGAAAAAAGAAATATAGTTGTTCTATTATAAGTGGTTTTCAACATTACAGAAATCCAACAATTTTTAGGAAGCTTTCAACATCCAACATTTCTTTTTCTTCTACTGTCCGTTTTCACCTGTAAATATTAAAACAACGAGTCTACGCATGATAAAACTAAAGTTGAAAATTTGTAAAAAGTAAACAGAAATTGAAACTACACAAAATATCAATTTATTTTTACATTTATGAAGTAAAAGGAACCCAATATATTTGTTTTACATCAATAATCAATTCCCTACGCATGTAAAAACCTTTATAATTTGGGTCCTAATTTTTAAATGAGAAAGTTTTTAGGCATTAGTTATCTTTCTTATTATGTCACATGACTTTTTATGCATTTAACATTTAATTTTTTTTATTCGGTCTTAAGTTAAATTTTATATTAAATATTTTTTAATTAGTTTTTAATTTTCAAAATATCTTTTTGATTTAATCTTATTTAATATAATAGAATATTATTATTAAAAAATAAATATTTATATATTAATATGTATAAATTTTATTCATTATATAATAATTTTAATTTTTTTCTTAAAATATTATATTTTTAATAATGCCAAAAAACTTACTAGCATTAAATATATGATGGTTAATATCAATTTAAACAGAGACTCCAATATTGTTTAACAATTGAAAATTAACATGATTAGGATAATTTGTATTTTATCACAAATGGACACTAACTCAAAAAGTATTTTATTAGCAAAGCAAATACAATACACGACGTTTACACTAAATAAATACGCATCAGAATCAGATCAGTACCTTTATTATCAGTGATCAACCAAGGATTATTTGTGGGATGTGTGCGATTTGGCGACTAACGGCACTTGTCTTTCTTCGGCATTCTTTGAGTAAGAGGGAACGCCCCCAGACCTCAAAGATCTTTAAGTTGGTAAGCTCCTTCATTCCTTCGGGCAGCGATGCCAGTTTTGGGCAGTTTGCGATTGTGATATGCTGAAGCGATGAGAGGTTGCAAATCCAATCTGGCAAAGCCTTTAGCCTTTCACAACAATTTATGCTGATTTTTCGCAGAGAAGGAAGGCAGTTGGTGTCGTCCTTAAACCCAGTTTCAAATTCTTCAAGTGTTTCACTGTCACATAATTGAATTTGAAGAGACTCGAGAGAAGTCAGATTTTGCATCCAACCCTTTGGAAAATTCATAGGATCAGAAATTGTCAATCGTTTGAACATGGATAGAGAAGCAGCGGAGGAAGATGAGTCAGCTGAACATGTTGACGCTGTCGTGTTTAGTGTTCCTATTAGTGGCTCCGCACTGCTATGATACCATCCTAAATCCTTAACGTTTGGAAAAGTAGGCATGCAAGTCAACTGTGGACAGAGATAGAGTTGCAGACGAGAAAGATGAGGAAATGAAAGAGATGAAGAGAGATTATGTGAATCATTGATATCATCTCCCCCGCCATCCCCTGAGCTTGGGACAATCATGTAACAAGAGGCTCTCCAAAGAGGGGAAGAAGGTTACTGCAAAACCATCTTCGTAGAGATATATGTATTCCAATTCATCAAGAGACTTTATATCAAGTGACTTCAGGTAAGGGAGACGTTCCAACGATGGGAGATAGCGGCATTTACCAAGCTCATAGAGACGAATGTCAACAACATTTGTGAGGAGAGAAAGCCAATTTGGGAAAAGCACGCCTGGATAATAAAACACCTCCAAACGCTTAAGATTACGGTGGGGTTGAAGGTTTTCCAATAATTGCAAGCTGTCACTGTTACGGAGGTCATCACGCGACCAATCCAGAGTCAAGGATCCAAGGAAATTTTTTTCTTTTAAATTTACGTCATGAGATTCCAGAGCCACTTCTCTGACACGATTGAGATGCTTAATTTCTAATTTGCCTCTTATTAGGTTTAAGTCCTTGAGTTCATTTAGTGTGCCATATTTTATTTCTTGGCTGTCTCCCACAACAGAGGTGGATAATAATTGCAATGAGGATAATTTTCCCAACCCAACTGCCATCCCACTCATCATGGAGTGATAATCAGCAATGTCAAGGCACCTCAAATTGACTAATTTTGTGACTACTTCTGAAAATGATTCTTCATCGCACTTCCACAATTTTAATGTTTGTAGGAAAACAAGATTGCTCATAGATTTGGGAAGACTTGTTTGGTACGTTAAATCAAGGTATCTTAAATGCTTCCAATGTTCAGTGGAATCAGAGTGATGATGCATCCTCAAGACACGTAAGTATTTGAACGCTGCAATAACCGAAAAATCTTCCTCCTTTTTCAAGGAATACCGCAGAATCAAAGTTCGCAGCCTGCTCGTATCTGATGATTTCAACAAATGAATGGCCTCATAAGATTCCAATGATACGTGCATGGGTCTACCTTCGACTTTTCCTGCCTTACTATCCAAGTAACAATAATCACTGCCAGCTACTAGCATTGCAAAATCATGCATTAAGTCGTGCATTTTGAAACTAATGATCTCACCATATTCACCACTTTTTGGATCTTGAAAAATTGAGTTCATCAAAAATATCTTTACAAATTGATTACCGACATCCTCCACGTGCTGCTTTTCAGTCGAACATTTAAGGTAACCCTGTGCCATCCATAACTGAATCAACTCATCCTTTGGAATTTTTGAATCCTTGGGGTACAAAGAGCAATAAGCAAAACATTTTCTTATTTCTGGTGACAAGATGCGGTAACTGAGCTTTAAAATTGGCATAATATTATTTTGCTCTTCACATAATTTCCAGAAGTCACCAAGTAAAACATTCTCCCATTCACTTTCTTCGTTTTGTCTTCTTAACAGGCCTCCCAGGGTTTTAACTGCTAGATTCTAGATTTTTTTGGCTATTTCTTTCCCCATTGATTCTAGATTTTGATTCACTCCTTTGAAATCATCCTCAAATGCAATGCTCTTTAACAAACTCCAAGATGCTTTATCAGTCAAACCTTTCAAAGAATAGGAAGCCCTAGCAGTTATTGCTTTTGCTACATTTTCACTTCGAGTTGTCACTAAAAGCTTACTATCTTGACCGCCACACATCAAGTACTTTCTCAATTCAACCCATTTGTCATGACTATCATTCCAAATGTCATCCAAGACCAACAAATACTTCTTACCACTTAAACTTTCACGAAGCTCTTTTTGCAACATCTCTAATGATTGGTCTTGTCTTTGGCTATCAGTAATTGATTCTAATATTTTCTTCAGAATAGTTTTAACGTCAAAGTTATCAGAGACACACACCCATATTTGCATATCAAAAAAAGTCTGCACTTCCAAGTCATTATACACCAATTGTGCAAGAGCTGTCTTCCTTGAATTTATCCTTGTCTTCTACTACACCATTAAAACTTTCTCGTATTTCTTTAATTTTGTCAGGCATTTCAGTGTATAAAGGAAGTTGATTTGAAGATGAAATGGAAAGAAGTACCTTGTCTACTTCTTTTCCTTCTGGTGCACCCAATTTGTCTCTCCTGAATTGGATAGCAAGCTCATCTAAGGAGTCATCTGCAGCATGGAGTACTTTTTTGAACCTTCTGATCCAAACTCGCACGCCATCATCTTGATCTTGTTTATAGTCGGCATCAAGGAGCTTAGCATTGATGGATTCAGTAGTGTTCTTAAGATCTTCCAACTCTTCCGTCACATCATAATGCTTTCCAAATTCAAGAAAATCTGCGGAAGCCAACCTGAGATTTGAAGTAACAGCAAATGGAACTGACTCAGCCATGTTAAAATGATTAAGAAAGAATACATGGAAGGGTGCTTTGTTGAGAGGAAGTTAAGCAATGTGTAAAAATATTGGCATAAGAACCGAAAATATGTAATAATTATCTGCAAATTCAATTGATTGAATCATGATTTGTTCATGCGGCTCAGTTACAAATAAAAAAAAGATTTAATTAGAACTTGAACGAGCAGCTAAGAGAATAACAAGGAAGATGCAGAACTCAGCAATAGTAATGGGGCTTGAGATAAAAAATTGATAACTTAGATAAAAAAAAAATTAAAAAATAAACTAAAATTCCTGTACTCATATCGATACAAATACTCGTAAGTTATTTACATATAAACTCAAATTGATTAATAAATATAGACTCTACCTATTACAAATAATGTTTATATATACCATTAAATCAGCTCCAATAATTGTCATCTCAACTCAAGCCCTCAGTGAAAAGATAAGACACGTGGTCAAGAATCAATATATTGTCTCTGATCATGCAAAGTAATGTCTGTTGTGAGGAATCAGTATTTAGTATTTACACGAATGCATTGTAGTATTAGAAAAAAGTCAAACATGTATGAAGAACAGCAAATAGTTGCTGAAAAACTAAGAGGGAGAAGATGGAGATAGATTCCGTAATTTCTGTTGGAACAAGATTGTGGAAGGTGACGTGCTGTGTGCTCACAATTTTGAAAGATAGAATATGGCCATGAAAGATGATAGAACGATGATTTTGAATAGTATTTATGCACATATTGTAATATAATGTGAAGATCAACATAAAATAAGCGTTTTGTTTTCTAAAATATGTTAAAAATTAAAACATATTACTAAAATAGGATTTTTTTTTTTTCTATGTAAACGTCGATATTTATTTTTTAATAATAAAAAAATAAGTGTCTTTAACAAAAAGACTGACACTACCTTTTATTAACGGTTTGGTGCAGAATATATTTGCAAGGATGATTTGTTCTAGTTAGGTTTTTATGAACAAATAAAGTAGGATTTTGGAATTTGTGAGAAAGAAAATTGAGGTTTTGGATGTAGAAATATGCAAACAAAATATGAAAAAGTAGGGAATTAAAAAGGTGAAAATGAAAAAAAAAAGTAAATGTATAATTAATAGTATTAAAATGTGATGGAATAATGTTTGAGTGAGAAATAAAATTGAAAAAAAAAAGGAAAATAAAGGAGAAAAAACTTCGAACTCGTGAGAAAATGTAGGTAATCTTACAATTTTTGTTAATGTTAACAACACTTTTTATTATTATTATTAAAAAAACAAGATGAACATGATAAAAGAAAAAAACTTTAAACAAAAAAAATGTTTCTCAGATATTTTATTTTGATAATATATTTTAATTTTTATCATATTTTAGCAAAAAATCCCAAAATAAGGTTAGGGTTCTTAAACAACAAGTATCCATGAACTATCTCACAAAAATGTTCAAAAAAAATACAAACTATTACATATGTTTAATAAACACTAAGATTTATTTATGTTTTTACTATCACAAATAACTCTTGATGTCTTTTTCTACTTTAATTACTCAACTAGTATTATGTGAGTAATATATTTATTAATTTCTCTATTATTTTGTATAATTGATCGCAAGTAAATGAAACTGAAAACTTGTGGTATTATCATATCTAATTTTAGCTTTCAAAGCATGATCCTCATCTTTTTTTTAGCTAAATATATAATGTATATACTTTGTCTTACTTCTACACAAGCAAAAACCTTTACAATTTTAAAGTTTTCCTTTGTAACTCAAGTTTGGCATTAAACTCTTCTTTTGAATCCTAAACCAAAACTAAATATGTAATGAGAGATAATCTTTTGTATGTCATTTGTAAGTACATCTAAGACTAGATTAAGTAAGGACACAAAACAGAGCCTTGATGTAAACCAATTCTAATTGGTAAGTCCTTGTATACACCTTAAAAAGTTCTCACACCTACTTTCTCATGGTGTCTTATATAACTCAAATATATGTTACACATACTCTTTTATTTTTTAAAGTTTTTCATAACACTTTTTTTTTTATATCCAATCATATATGTTTTCAAAGTCAATAAAAATAATCAAGGATTATCTGTGGGATGTGTGCGATTTGGCGACTAACAACACTTTTCTCTGTTCGGTATTCTTTAAGTAAGGGGGAACATCCCCTGACCTCAAAGATCTTTAAGTTGGTAAGACCACTCATTCCTTCGGGCAGCGATGCCAATTTTGGGCAACCGTAGATTATGATGTGCTGAAGCAATGAGAGGTTGCAAATCCAATCAGGCAAAGCCTTCAGCCGCATACACCAACCTATTTTGATTTGTCGCAGAGAAGGAAGGTAGTTGGTGCCGTCCTTAAACCCAGTTTCAAATTCCTCAAGTGTTTCACTTTCAGATATAACAACAAGAGACTCGAGATAAGTCAGATTTTGCATCCAACCCTTTGGTAAATTCATAGGATCAGAAATCGTCAACTCTAACTCTCTGAGCATGGAAAGAGGAGCAGAGGAGGAAGATGAGTCAGCTGAACATGTTGAGTTTAGCGTTGCTGTTAATCGCTCCGCACTGCTACCGCACCATTTTAATTTCTTAACGTTTGGAATAGTAGGCATGCAAGTCAACTGTGGACATTCATAGAGTTGCAGATGAGAAAGATGAGGAAATGAAAGAGATGAAGAGAGATTATGTGAAGCATTGATATCATCTCTCCGCCTCCGCCATCCCTTGAGCTTGGGACAATAAAGTAATCTGAGTCTCTCCAAAGAGGGGAAGAAGGTTACTGCAAAACCATCTTCGTAGAGATATATGTATTCCAATTCATAAAGAGAGTCCATCTGAAGTGACTTCAGGGACGGGAGACGTTCCAACGGTGGGAGAAAGCCACAATTAAGATCAAAGAGTCTAATTTCAACAACATTTGGGAGAAGAGAAAGCCAATCTGGGAAACGCATGCCTGGATAACCACACACCTGCAATCGCTTAAGATTACTGTGGGGCTCAAGGTTTTCCAATAATTGCAAGTTGTCAGTGTTACCGAGGTCTTCACGCGACCAATCTAGAATCAAGGAACGAAGGAATTTTTTTTCTTTTAAATTTACGTGCTGTGATTCCAGAGCCACTTCTCTGACACGATTCAGATGCTTAATTCTTAATTCGCCTCTTATTAGGTTTAAGTCCTTCAGTTCGTTTAGCGTGCCATATTTTATTTCTTGGCTGTCTCCCACAACAAAGGTCGATAAGAATCGCAAAGAGCACAACTTTCCCAACCCAGCTGGCATTCCACTTACGGAGTCATAATCAGCAATATCAAGGCACCTCAAATTGACTAACTTTGTGACTACTCCTGAAAATGATTCTTCATCGCACTTCCACAATTTTAATGTTTGTAGGAAAACAAGATTGCTCATGGATTTGGGAAGCCTTGTTTGTTGGGTTAAAGCAAGGTATCTTAAATGCTTCAAATGTTCAGTGGAATCAGAGAGATGATGCACCCTCAAGACGCGTAAGTATTTGAACTTTGCAACCGACAAATATTCTTCCTCTTCCAAGTCATACGGCAAAATCAAAGTTCGCAGCCTGCTCAGATCTAATGATTTCAACAAATGAATGGTCTCATCGGATTCCAATGATACGTGAATGGGTCTACCTTCAACTTTTACTGCTTTACTATCCAAGTAACAATAATCACTGCCAGCCACTAGCATTGCAAGATCGTGCATTAAATCGTGCATTTTGAAACTAACGATCTCACCGTATTTGTCAGTGTCTGCATCTTGAAAAACTGAGTTCATCAAAAACATCTTTACAAATTGATTACCGACATCCTCCATCTGCTGTTTTTCAGTTGAACATTGAAGGTAACCCTGTGCCATCCATAACTGAATCAACTCATCTTTTGGAATTTCTGAATCCTTGGGGTACAAAGAGCAATAAGCAAAACATTGTCTCATATCTGGCGACAAGTTGCGGTAACTGAGTTTTAGAATTGGCATGATACTATCTTGCTCTTCACATAATTTCCAGAAGTTACCACGTAAAACATTCTCCCATTCACTTTCTTCGTTTTGTCCTCGTAACAGGCCTCCCAAGGTTTTAACTGCCAGTGGAACCCCTCTACATTTTTTGGCTATTTCTTTCCCCACTGATTCTAGATTTTGATTCACTCCTTTGAAATCATCCTCAAATGCAATGCTCTTCAACAAAGTCCAAGATGCTTCATCAGTCAAACCTTTCAAAGGATAGGAAGTGCTGGCAGTCATTGCCTCTGCTACCTTTTCACTTCGAGTTGTCACTAAAATCTTACTATCTTGAGCGCCACACATCAAATACTTTCTCAATTCAATCCATTTGTCACGTCTCTCATTCCAAATGTCATCCAGGACCAACAAATATTTCTTACCTCTTACTTCTTCATGAAGTTTTCTTTGCAAGTTGCCTAATGATAACTTGTCTTCAACTTGGTTACCAGTAATTGATTCTAATATCTTCTTCAGAATAGTTTTCACATCAAAGTTATCAGAGACACACACCCACATTTGCATTTCAAAAAAATTCTGCACTTCCAAGTCATTATACACCAACTGAGCAAGCGTTGTCTTCCCCAAGCCACCGAGGCCAACAATAGCAATCACAGAAACTTTTCGGTTTTCATGAGGTTGTCTCAACAGACTAATAATCTCCTTTTTACTATCATCTCTTCCAATGATATCAGATTCTAGCACAAAAGAACATGTTTCCCTCCACTCACTGTTAGTTTGCTTAACCACCGCTGATGTTGGGCTTAAATTCAAATCCTTCATTTCCTTTACCACACCATTAAAACTTTCTCGTATTTCTTTAATTTTGTCAGGCATTTCAGTGTATAAAGGAAGTTGATTTGAAGATGAAATGGAAAGAAGTACCTTGTCTACTTCTTTTCCTTCTGGTGCACCCAATTTGTCTCTCCTGAATTGGATAGCAAGGTCATCTAAGGAGTCATCTGCAGCATGGAGTACTTTTTTGAACGTTCTGATCCAGACTCGCACACCATCATCTTGATCTTGTTTATCGTCTGCATCAAGGAGCTTAGCATTGATGGATTCAATAGTGTTCTTAAGATCTTCCAACTCTTCCGTCACATCATATTGCTTTCCAAATTCAAGAAAATCTGCGGAAGCCAACCTGAGATTTGAAGTAACAGCAAATGGAACTGAATCAGCCATCGTTAAAGTGATTAAGAAAGACTACATAGAAGGGTGCTTTGTTGAGAGAAAGTTGAGCAATGTCTAAAAATATTGGCATAAGAATCGAGGAAAATGGAAAATATGTAATAATAATCTACAAATTCAGTTGATTGAAGCATGATTTTTTCATGGCCGGCTCAGTTACAAATCCTTACCAATCATAATTTCCATATGCACGACATACGAGTAAATTTTATTTTTGTTAGTACCAATCTCATTCACAAATCTAAAAGTAGATATTTATTTTTATAATTATAGTACAAGAGGAAAAAATCTCAATTATCACTCCAAGATATCTTTGTTTAAGATATTTTATTAAAATATTATTATTAATGTAATCCCCTAACAGAATAGGACGTAGTATATAATTCTAGGAACATTTTTCCAACGTAACATTAATTTATAACACATAATTATTTTTTATTATTTATTGTAACTCCGTATCATATGAATTCTCTTGTGTGCACCCGTCTGTGTTCATTCTCGAATAAAAGAGTACTTTAGAATTTTTTTATATTTACTTGTTTAGTTTCTTTTATATTAATTTTGTTATATTTATCTTTTCATTAAGTTAAAATATTATTTTTTAAATTTAATTAATTTTAAAGTAAATTTTAAATTTTTTATCATGACACTATATTAAATTGTTAGACATAAAAATAGGGGAACATTATTCCTCAGAATGATTGTTGAAGAAGAAAATAGATCTGCACTGTTTTCAGTTTGAGATTGGCAATGGCTGCAGAATAAACATTAATGCTCCTATATATCCCCATCACAGGGACACTTTTGTAATTGGTTATGTCACTCGTGACTCAACTAAACTGTAAGCTAAGCATGTTGTGGAAGAATTAAAAAGTGGATAGTTATTGTTGAAATTGAAGAAAGGGTGGAAAAAGAACCTGTGAATGAGATTAGACGCAACAGCAAATGGAACGTTTTCCATATTCCTTAGATCTGATGAAGAAGAGAATAGATTTCACTGTGTTCAGTTTGAGATTCGCAATGGCTGCAGCGTAAACATTAGTGCTCTTATATCTCCCCATCACAGGGACACTCAAACCAGCTTTTCTTCTAAGTCTTCAATCTAATATTATTAAATATACAATAAAGGGTAGCCTGTAACCCGAGTTACCCATTAATTAGTTTAGTAACGAGGGAGATTGTTTCTGCAGTTAGATATAATAATAATTTAATCAAAGTTTAGATTAATTATTGTGACTTTGCTGTGTAGTCGTCGAGTCAAAAAAATTATGTGCATTATTATAACTCACATTGACAGCTAATGTTGTCTCATCTTTTGGTCATCATTTTATAATTGTTTAATGTAGTTAAAAATTTAAACATCTATAATTTTGAGATTATGTATTAAGTTAAATTAACTTTTTTAAAATTGATTGAGATGCTTGGTGATAATGAATTTTTATAATTTATTACTGTTAATTATAATATATTAATTTTTTCATTGCTTGTATCATTCTTGTTATGTTTCTAATACCTGATTTGTCTGCGTACGATGCAAGCGGTCATATGAAATTGATGTTATAAGAGTTAGGTGCGTCACTTTTGAATACCTTTATTTTGTTATACCTATTGTTAATGTCTTAATTTTTCTCTTACTTCGTATAATCATATATCATTTACTTTATGAAGAAAAAAAATATGTAAACTGCTACACTTATATATCTATTACCACTATTTTTTTAAAATAATTTTTATCTAATACATATATATATATATATATATATATATATATATATATATATATATATATATATATATCTTATAACTACACTAATAGTAAAAGTATTTTATATAATTTTTTAAAAATTGAAGTTGAAATAAATATATGGGTGTAACTAAATTCTAAAAAAGTAAAATTAGGTATTAGTTTTGATTTATTAGATTTTAATTTTTTTTTCAAAGTTAATAATGCTATAAAATGTATTTGCAAGGTAATAAAATTTACAATCAAAAAGTGATTAAGATACAAAAAAAAAATTACAGAATTAAGTAGTTTTATAACTAACCTATTACTCCACGTTAAAGATGAAAAAAAGCATGTCAAAGTTGAAAACAGAAAATTTCAAACCTCTTTTAACATGTACGCAAGTGTGATATTTTGTCTATAGTCATTTCGGGCCTTTATTAAATATATTTAAATATGTTTTTTTTTTACTAATATATGTAAATATGTTATTTATTATAAATGAGATGCGTGCAATAATGTGAAATTTAGCATCATTTTTATTTAAAAATTTTTCATATATAAAAGATAAAAATATATCTTCATGTAAATGTAATATTATTTGAATTACTTTAATATTTTGGGATCTATATTTCAATTCTAAACATCATTTTCATTACATTTATAAAAATTATCTTTTTAATGGAGATTTTTTTAATTTATATTTTTATTTTACATAAAGTATAAAATTGTAACAATGAATTATCATTTAAATATTTTTTTTCTGTTTATTAGAATTTGATACCTTTATCTCAAGTGAAGGTTAGTAAGAAAATATTTTGTTAAATTTTGTTACTCAATAAGTTTTTAATCTAAATTGGTATTCTTTATCACTTTATATATATACAAGGAATAAGCTGCGTTATAATCCATAAAATTATAATATATAATATATCTTATATTTATATAGAAAAATTTCTCAAATTATTTTATTAACTTAATTTATACAATTTCATTCTGAATTATATTTTAAATTAGAATATTTTATTTATAAAATTATAGTTCAACTTATATTTATATAAATAAATGTTTTTTTGTTATATTTTTTTAATTGTATATTTAATTTATTATTAATTAAATATTCTTAGAATTGATGTATTTCATATTGAAATTTAGATACTAACGTGTTATTAATTATATTGTTATTTATATTTAAACATTGAGTTTTATTTATCAAATATCCTTTTTTTCTTTTAGCATGATATTATTTATATTTAATATTAAACATAATTAAAACTGCATATATTAAATATATTTTTTCAATAAATTTGTATTAATAGTTTTAATAAATTTCTATATATGAATATTTGATAAAAAAAAATAGTGTAAAATATTTATTTAATTATATACATATTTAATGATATTTATAATCTTATAAAATGTGATAAAAAAAAAAAGGCTTGTTTTAAAATTTTATTATTGTATTATATGACTCAGTGTTGAAAGATGTTAAATTATATATTTAATGGTTGATTATATCAAAATATTTAATTGATTAGTTTAATAAAAATATATAAAATGTTCAAGCTATTTTGTTTGATAATTTTGTATATTTTAATGTTAAAATCAATTAAAAATATGTGCAAATTGTTATTTATTGTGATAATATTTTTTTATTTATATCTTTTTAAATTTTAAAAATAAAATTTGTTACTTATTTTTTATTACTTTATATATTTTTAAATTTTTTGTAAATATTTATTTTTGTAATATTTTAATATTAATAAAATTTTTATAAAAATTAAATTATTAATTGATGGATAATAGCTAGAGGTAATTTAGAAAGAAAACATGTACATTATTTTATTAAAAATTAGTCCTCTTATTTTTTTAAAAATATCTTATAATTTACTTTAAGTCTCAATTTATGTTGGGTCAATCCTATCCATATATGGTCAACGTGTTGAAATCACTTGATTGACATGAAAGAGGACAAAACTAGTGATGGTTTCTGTATGTAAAATATTAACATTAAGACTTTTTATAGGAAAAAAATAGATATTTATTTTTAACTTTATTTAAAAAATTAACATTAATGAATATTATCCTTAATATATTTGAATTCTCTTACAGTTTTAATGGTGTGTATTAATATTACTTAAATTAACCCATTTGTTTGAATTTGCATCTTGGCATATTCATGGGCTATTTTACTGACTTGAATTTGATAGCTATATGATGTGAGTTTTGGCCTCTACAATCAACCTCTACATCTAACTTATCCAAATACAAAATTTAATTTTCATAATAAATTATAAATATAATTATTTATTAAAATATATATATATGTTTTCAGATATACAAGGATTGTGCGGGAATTCAATTCAACAAGCAAGAGACGCTGGGAATAGAAGATATAACGATTCCATGAGCATTTTTGCAAGAAGCATAGGCATGTTTTCCCTGTTCAGCAGAGACTATGTTGATTTGATCCAATATGATACCGAAACAGCCTAATTTACTGCATCGTAAATCGATTGCTTTGGCATCACTCGAAGTTCCACTGAACTCCCGATAAGTCACTTCACTCACTTTCACTGCTGCATCCTATTTTTCCCAATTTCAAAACACAATCATAATAAGAAACAAACAATAAATAAATAAATAAATAAAATTGAAATCACGATAAATAATATGAATATACCGATGACATGTTATGTCCATAGTATTGGTCTATAATTATTGGGTTACGAGTATCTGTTAGTTTTATTTGTTCAAAGGTGATCTTTCTTGCATAACCTGATCCTCCCTGCATAAATAATTTATACAAAATATTAAAATAGAGAGAGAAAGTGTACAAATAAACCTTTTGTGTTATAGTAACTAAGTTATTCTAACAATTAACAACTTTAATTTTTCAATAAATTATTATTTTTTAATATATATATATATATATATTTTTAAAATATTAAATAATATAATCCCACTTCTTATTTAATAATTTTTAGTTGATTTTTAATTAAACTTACGTAAACCTCACTCATACGCAAAAATATGTTAAAAGGAACATATTATTCAGCTTATTCCTATTTTATTGTCTCAATTATAAATCTCTAATTCTTGATTATACTTCTAAACCAATAGCACACTAAGTTTTATATATCACTACTCATGCTTATTTCCCTAAGTACAAGCTTATTTCCTCACAGGCCATGTCTTGATTCTGGCTCCATTTGTGGTTCCCGTGAAGCTGCAATTTCTTACATGAACTTCTTCAACTGTTTCATGACCTTGATTTCTACCAAGACTGCCAATGCTGATTCATTCATACAATTTTTATGAGAAGTGTCAAAAAGAGTAATCACAAATTTGCAATAACAAAAATATTACTGTAATATCAAAACAGTTTCATGTCAAGACTCATTTATGTGATAATTCCATAAGATAATAAACTTTATATTTTCATATATGATTTTAATTGAGGATACCACTTCCATATATGTAATTAAAACTCTTTGTTAGGTTTATGTTATAAAAATGAACGCAATAGAAACTATGATACAATTTGTATACATAGACCTTATCCCATGGCCTGGTCCACAAGCAACCCCAACAGCACTGATGTTAGAGCAGCCACCATTGATAGCAATACAATCATCACCTATTTCCAAACGCAGATTAAATTAATGTCATAATACAGTAATTATTATTGAAAGGGTCTTGCTAATTACTACTTCCCAACTTTTTAATGCAGAACAAATAATCAGTTATGTCATAAATTTGATGTATTAGATCAAAACTTGATTTACCAGTTCCTATAGTGGAATCTTGGATCAAAATATTTTTGGAAGAAGCAATGTCGAATCCATCAGTGTTGGGACTGTGGACAGGAGCATGAATATTGATTTGAGAGAATTTTGCACCCTCGCAACCATCGACAGATATGTGAGCTCCAGGGCTATTCATCATCCTTAGATATTTCACAGTAAGACCATTGCAACCATGGAAACGCAAAGCCTGAATCACATCCACATGAAAAAATTAGTCAAAAAGTGTTCAAAATTCAACACTATAATCGCAAGATCTTGAAATTAAGTTATTAATCAGTCCTTTGGATGAATTTAATTGTTCTAATTATGTTAAATAATATTGTGCCAAGTAATTGTGGGCTTGGAATCATCATACTGTGGGTCGTTTACAGCTTTTGCATTGCCACCAAGTAGAACCATAGCCTTCGATCATTCCTCTCTTGGCATCAATTGTTAAATCGTTTACATTTGAGATCACAATCCAACTTGAGTTATCACTAATCCATGCATCCTTAGAAGGTGCAATTATTTTCCCTGCATGCTGCAAGAAAATAGGAATTTAAAATAAAAATAAAATCAAATAAGTAGCTCTCTTTATGACATGGAGAGTTTTGAATCATTATTACTTATGAAAGAATACTTGATTTGAATTATTTCTTCTTGTTATTCAAAAGTTTTGAATAGTGCTCACTAAAAAAGAATGACTTACATTTTCCTCTCACTCTCTTTTTCTAGAAAAACTATTAAGGAGGGTATGCTGAAAACAAAGTTTCATTTGATAATATATACAATTATCAAAATTGCATTGAATATTTTTATATTTGATTTTATTTTATATTTTCTTCATTATTCAATATGGAAATACTTTTCAGAAACTAAAAAAAAAAATTATATATAAGTGATTGTTATGACATACTATAATGGAAATAGCGATAGGGAAGTTATTAAAATGGAGAAAAGTGAGACCTATTAGGATATAATTTTTTGTTTTAAAAATTGAAAAACAGAAAATTTTATTTATTAATGTAAGTTTTAAAAATCAATTTTAGAAATAATTTTTATTTTCAGTTTTGAAAACTGAAAAAACAGAATTACTGTTTGGATATTTTTGTTTTTATATTTTCTGTTTTTCTTTTTAAAATTAATAAAAGGTTAACTGAAAACAGATTTAAAAACTAAATTATCAAAGAAATTTTATTTTTTTAAAATATTTTTATAAAATTATTTTACAATATAATTTTTAAAAATTAAAAATTAAACTTAAATCAAACAAGCTCTTAGTTTTATTCCCTTCTTTAGGTCGTTGTTATAACATTCAATCTTTTCATATTTGTTTATTGGTACAAGGATTTCAAAAATTGATCTAGTATTTAAATTGTAAAAACTAGATTAAAATAAATTCAGCATAAATTCATCTTTGCTCTAATTTATTATAACGATTTCACAAATTTATAAGGAAAGAATATATTTATTTTTCATTTATGAGTCAATGTATTTATATTTATTTAAAAATTCAAATTATTTTACCCAATAATTATAAATTGAACTATACAATAGCTTACGATGAAATATTGAACATTTTATATAAATTTCTTTCTTTTTTTTTTTTTGGTATTCAAAGTTTTATTTATTATATGTTGTCTCTAAAAAGAAAAATCAAATAACCGACCAGATTAGATCCAATTTAATATTACATTTTATCTAGCTAAAATGAATTAAACTTTATTTTCATAATCGAATTGAATGAAAATTTACTTAAAATTAATCAAAATTAAACTGCAAAATACCCCTACCTTATCATCAAAATCTTGAATGAATGAATATTGAATAGTTTTCCCACAACATGCACATATGTTTCCAAAATACCATTAACATATAGTAATCCGATAAAAAGAAAAGTATAGTAGCTATACCTCAATGCGAATATTTGTGGCCTTGCAAGGACCGTTTAGGTTTAATTTCTTCACCAAAAACACTTTTCTTGGTGGTATGAATAAAGTTGCTGCATTTTCTGCTTCACACGTGCGTTGCCATGCACTTAAAAATGCCTATAACATCAATTAAAATACATCTTATTAGAAGGGTCACTCAATTGGTTGAAACTATCACAGTCTATAGTATCAAATGCTTTATTAGATATAAACCTCTCCTTAAATAGAAGCATTAATGTTCTCATGATGTATACATAGATTAAGATTATATTGTATAGAAATTGACAATAAAGTAGAAACTCGTATATATACATACTTGTGAATCATCCGTTTTTGCATCGCCACGAGCTCCATGTTCCATCACATTAAAATAAATCGTTTTGTTTGATCCAATCCTCCTTAGACACAGAGAGGGTGAAACAAAACAAAGAATCAAAATACAAGCGATTAACCCTTTCATGCTTAACTAGAGTATATGATAGTGAATAGCACACTTAGGAAGATTAAGAGTGCTAAATTGATTTGTGAAGGGAGAATAAGTGTAGGAGCTCATATATAGAAGCTTGCTTCTCTAAGTGGAAACAAATTATTAAGGAATAGGTTGAAATTAATATAGGAAACTAAACATATTAATTTGAATTTTGTTTTATAAGTTAAAATATCCTTATATTAATGGTATAAAAAAATTATCCTGAAAATATTATTCATCTTAAAAGCAACTGCATCTTGTGGCCAGACAAATAATCCACATTGACTAACAAGTATTCAATATGTTGTATTAAATACTTTTTATTGATTTACAAATCATTTATTATATTAAATGGATAGAAAATAATCTAATACTTACCACTTTAATTTAATTGATTGAAAATATTTAGTTGAATCCAATAAAAGAAAATGATAAAGAAAAATGTGATTCTTTAATTGTTAATATTCAAAGTTGTATGTATCTCTTTTTCATTGTAATGAATGAGATTAGAAAATTACTAAGGTAGATAAAGTTTGTTAAGTTGAATTATATTTTTAAAAAAACTAACTAGAGTACTTGGTTGATTAAAATAGAATAGAAGTTGAGTTGTTTTTTTTTATTGTTTTGACAACAGACTTTCTTTTTTAGAGTATTTTTAAGATTAGATGCTTTAAAGATTTTGTAGCCTAGAATTTTGATTTACGGGTTTGTTTATTTTTGAATTTTTAAGTCTACTTAATAATTAAGAAAAAGTTAAGAAATGAAATAAATAAAATTTAATAAAATTTTTCAATTATATATAAATTTTCTTAATTATATATAGACGTCTCAATTATATATTTTTTTTCAATTCCAACACGGCGGTGCCTATTTAACTATCTAAAATTTTGTTCAATAATGAATATTTTTAACTTAGCAAAAAATTATTAAAATGATTAAATATAAGAAAATATTTAAAAATCATTAATTAATTAACTATAATATTTAATAATTATCTTTAGAAACTAATTAAAGATTTATTTATTTATTTATTTTTGCTAAAGGAAACTAATTAAAGATTTTAAACACATTTAATGAAAGATATTAAATATTTATTGATCAACTAATATGTTTTGGATAGTCATTATTATAGGCTATGTGGATAGAAGACAAATCACATGTAAGTTTTGAATTTTTTTTTTATTTTAATTATTTTAAGATTTTTTTTAACATACTAGTTAGTAATCCATGTAATATATATATATATATATATGTATATATATATATATATATAATTTTAATATAATTATATATAATAAATTTATTAAAAAATTTATTTTAATAAGTCCGTTAATTTTATAGAGAATGAAAGTTGACAAGTCTGTTCAAGTTTATTTTGTTAAAATATAAAGTAAATATAGCCTTAAATTATTATATACATGTCAATTATCTTCTAGTAAACAGAATCAATAAAAAAGTGATTAAGGACACTGTGTATAATATATATATATATATATATATATATATATGAAATGATTAAATTTATTAATGGTTTCTTATAAACTCAATATTTTATAAAAGCATAAATAAAAAATATAATATAATGATAAAAGAAAAAAAAAGAATAGTTAACTAATGTTAAAATTATGAAAAGTAATGAATAATAAATATTTTAATACTGGAAAAATGAAATGAAATGAAATAGTGTCATACAAATTAATTATATTCATGAATTTTGTTTTCAATTTTTTACTAAATTAATTTATTTCATTATTATATATTATTATTTATTACTTTTAGAATTTTTATTATAATAGTATTATATTAGTACTTTTAATTTTGCAATACTTTGTAAAAATATTACCTTACAAATTGTTTAATTATTAGTATTAGTATTTTTACAGTATGATTTATTACTTTTGGATGATATTATTTTATTTTCAATTCTTCTTTTACTTATGATACGAGATAGAAAATAAATAAAAATAATAATATTTTATCTTTTCTTGAAATTAATCTGATTTTCAAAAATTTTATAATACCAAATAAGTTATACAAATATTATTAAACATTGAACAATTTAATCTTTTATATTCTTATTTAATCTTTCTATTTAATATATAATTCTTCCTATTAATATTTTACATTCTTATTTGATATTATAATCTTTGATGAATAAAGTCTTTTAGGTTAGAAAAAAGAGGGAAGAATTGAATCTATTTTATAAATAAATTTTACAAACTTAAAAATAAGTGATTTTTCAAAAATGATAAGTTCAGTTTAACATTAAAAAAATAGTTATATCATAAAGAAGTAAAACTATAAAATTTAACAATTTCTTCTTTGTTTTCTCGAGTTACTTCCGATCTTTAACTTTAAGTAAGGCTTTTACTGTTTTATAAGAAATTATCAACCTACATTATCAAATATTATTACACATTTCTCTGTGCACAAATGATTTCCATGTATTATTTTTAGAAATGTTTATTTAGGTAATTACACTCCCTAATATTACTTTCTTCAAGTTTTCTATACATCGAAACAGTAAATTTTTTATATAAAAAGATTTAAAAAAAAAAAGGGCTTTCATTACTTTGATAGTTTGAGATTCACTATCTTGGTCTTTTTCGTCCCATGCAAGGATGTGCGTATCTTTGTTATATAATATATATGTGAAAAATTTATGTTACACACATTCATCTTTCCTTTACATTGAAGAAAGCATTTCATTGGATCATCAAACTCGTTTTGCAAAACAACTTCGAAAGTGACAAGTAATGAAATTAAATCAAGCAACTAATTATTCTATCCTTATTAATTAAAAAAACTCATTAAACAATAAAAAATATATGCAAAAATCACAACTACAAGTGTATGACTCCTCCTATGCTTTGTTTGAAAGTTTGGAGTGAAAGAGAAAAGAAAGGTTTAAAAAAGAAAGAAGAGGAAGGGAGAAGGAGGTTAAATTCCTCCCTTATTTAAATGTTTAATATTGAAAGGAGATGATGATGGGAGGTTAATTATATAAATAATATTATATTTTTTATTTTTTATTTATTTTTTTTATTCTTACAAAAAAAAATAAATATTTTTCTTTTTCTAAAAATTAATATTTTTAAAATTACTATTTTTATTGTTTATAATTTTTTCAAAAAATAATCACTTGAAAAATTAACTTTTTTTATAAAAAAAGTTTAGAATCCTATTTATGAAAGAGTATTTAGAGAGTGACAGAGAGAGAAAAGTCTAAAATGGGAAAACTCAAAAAAGAAAGGTTAGGAAAGTTTTAGAGGGTTTAGAAAAAATCTCCCAAAACCTTCTCTTTATAGGCTATATTTGTGAGTTAGGTTTAGGAGGGGAAGGGAGGAAAAGACATGTGTTAGAAAGGAGTTTAATCTTATTTAAGAGTTGCTTAACTAAGAGAGAAAAGCTTTGGAGTTTTTTTTTAAACCCTCCTAACCCTTCTTTTTTGAGTTCCTTATTTATTTGGAAGTTTTCTCTCTCTTACTCTTCAAATACTATTTCATAAATAGGATTCTAACTTTTTTCAAAAAAAAAAGTTAATTTTTCAAGTGATTATTTTTTAAAAAAATTATAAAAAATAAAAATAGCAATTTTAAAAATATTAATTTTTAGAGAAATATATTTATTTTTATTTTTTGTAAAAGTAAAAAATATAAATAAATGATATAAAATATAATATCATTTATATAATTAAACTTTCATCACCTTCCTCTCTCAATATTAAACATCCAAATAAGGGAGACTTTAATTTCTCTCTCCCTCCTTCCTTTCTTCCTTCAAACATTTCTCCTCTTTCTTCCTTTAAACTCCTAAACCCCCGACTACCATAAAAGCTAACGATAAATAATAACTCCTTCCCGAACGTAGCTTACAACTTTCATCGTACTGTGCTCTTCAAAGAGCAACTCTTTTCAAAATCTCAAAAGATGCTAAATTTGAATTTCATTTTAACTAAGGATGTATTTATGGAGAATACAACTAGGAATGAAGAGTTTTGTCTCTCTCTCCTTTTTTGCTCGACTCTTTAATATAAAAAATACTGATTTTTAAGAATGATTGACTGCCTTTATCTGACTCTTACTGTCCAACCTGAGAGTGAATAGCTAATGTCTTTCACTTTTTGAACAGGATTTTATGGTTGGTCTACGACCCTTGGATGCCGAAAGCATCCTTGAAATGGTCTCGTAGTTCCTTCGGAGTGGAGACGATGAGATCGGTTTATGAATTCTTTTTATTTTTTTATTTGCCACATTTCACTCAGGATGATAGGGCATCAAGAAGCCTAAGGTGTTTTGCTTTATTTTTTTTTTTTTTTATCATCTTACAAACAGTTTTGAAAACTATGTTTTACTCTCATTTTAAAAAAAAAGTTTTTTAAAATTATTTTAAAATATAATTTTTTAAAAATAAAAACCAAAACAGGACAGACTTGTGAGATTAATAGTTTCGTTAAGAATACCCTGCACCTAAAATTATATTTCTAGAATTGGAATCCCTTCTACAAACTACAAACTCCCGCTGAATAAAAGTGTTGCTTTTACTTAATGAAAAGGATTATTTTTAAGTAATTATACAAAATTAAAATTGTTTGTTTGGATTGGGTTATATTATTACTCAGATTGGACTTCCAAACCATATTCTGAAGTTCCTAAGTTTTATTATACAGAAGATTTTTAAAGTGCAACACCTCTTTATATCTTAAACAATCTTTAACGGCATATTATATTTTATTAGTTTCTTACCTTGAGTGACTAAAAATTAATGTTCACGGGTAACAATCGTTCTTTGTTCTTTGTAAAAGTAACGTTGCTGATCTTTGAAAATTGGACTAATTTTTTATTAAATTTCTTGTAAGTAACGGTTGCAGGGATAAATTTGATCTTAAAAAAACATACATATTTAGAATATGTTTTTAGAATATGTTTGATTTTTTAAAAAAAAGAGTTTTCTATTTTTATTTCTAAATATAGTATAAATTTATACTACATTTTAAAAAAAAATTAAAAGAGAAATCAAACATACCATGTCTTTAACGGTACGAACATAGATATATTTGAATACCAAGTTTAATCAAGTTCTTATTTAATATTTTTTTAAAAATGATAATATATATAATAAATAATTAGAATAACAGCATGACCTTAAGAATTATCAAACGAATCAGCAACATCAACGGTAGCATGCTGGGAATTTACAAACTCATGCATAGCAAAGAACTTTAGTCTACAAATTAGTATGGTCATTCTTCTCAGTCCTCTAACTAGTCCTGAAAGCCACTGCTAGTTGTTCCCCAAAGCCTTGTGCTTTCCCAACCAAACCTGATTCTAACTTATCCCTGTGTTATATATTATCAAGTAGCATCACTGTCCTAAACATCAACTTCTGAAGTGGGTGGTGACAATCAGTGTTTGTCCCTTCCGCACTCCGGAGGCTACAACTGAATACAGTTGTTTGTAGTGTGCTCAATCTGGAGTGTCCTTCCTTTGTGCCAATAATTATAGAAATAAGATAAGTATCTTTGCTCACATCTTTGAAGTACTAAACCACCAAATGCTGCACTTTAAAAAGAAGGATCATGAGCAATTACAAACTGGCAAATGGACATCAACAAAAGAATCTTGAAATTTGAGTTACTCTTGTGTTGGAAAATTAGTTAAGAATTAGTAGATGAACCAAAATGAGTGGAGTAGCTCTTCCAATAGGATGAACATTTCTTTATTTCATCACATTCCTTACATTCCCTACCTTTTCCCAGTCACCATCAGCAGCATAGATATTTGACCGTGTAACAAAGCCACCCGATCCTTTTAACTTCATTCTCATTATTTCCCCAGTCATCATTTTAGCCAGATCTTTTCTTCCTTTAACTTTGCACCCATTTAGAAAAGAATCAGCCATTGACTCTGTGACTTGTATTGGCATGGCTTTGAAAAATTCATATGCTTCTACTGTTCTTCCTGAACGACACAATATATCAACAACACAAGCATAATGCTGCGAGCTTAACTCAATCCATAACACTTTTTCATTGATGAGAAGATCTGTAAACCTTTTTGCACTCAATTACTATGGCTGCATGCTGAAAGAATACATGTAAAGGTAACTTCATTTGGCTGCAGTTCTTCATCCTGCATTTTTTCAAACAGCTCCAAGGAAGAATCAAATACATTTTGAGCATCTTTCAAACTCCCACACTTCGAATACATATAAATACGAGCACTAGCAATGAAAACACTCACATCAAACCCCTTCCTTCCGGCATATAAATCCATGAATTTCTCTTCCCCATTTAATACAACCTGCTGATCCACATGCAGGAAGCAGCGCAACAAAACTTACTTGATTGGGTTGAATCCTCGAACGTATCATCTCCCTAAACATCTTGAACACTTCCCTGACCTGATAATTTTGTACAAACCCCGAAATCAATGCATTCCATGCAATCACATCAGGAATAAAACCTTCTTTCTTCATCCTCTCAAAGAAAGCAAAAGCTTTGCTGCTATTGCTTGAATGAGCATATGCAGCAATAATAGTATTCCATGTAAAATCATTTGACTCCAATCCTTCCAACTTCATCCTCTCGAACAACACCAGCGCTTGTTAGATTTCCCCACATTACAAAACCCACAAATCATTGACGTCCACATGACATCTCTGTCAGGCATTCTATCAAACACATTGCAAGCATAAGATATGGCCCAAAATTTACCATACATATCTATAAGAGCATTGGCAATTGATAAATCACTTTCGTTTGATTTATTTATACAATGAGCTATAGATCACGTCAGTAACACCAAAACAAATGATTAAAAATTTTCAATTAAAAAAGCACGTTAGCAATAGCTTATCAACCAAGACCAAAAAAAAAAAAAAAACCCATGAAAATGAGAAATAAGACCACATCAATTCGACACAAATCCAAACACACTCTAAGTCTCTAAGAAAGCTTATTTGAAGCAGAGAACCAACACTGATTTGTTTCTATTGCAGTCCTTATCTGGAGCCTGCGAATGTTCGCCTACTCCTCCTGGTGCGGGCATTTGTATGAGTTCGCTGTCCGCGGCAGGGCAAGTTATCCACATGCCTAATCCCTCTGTAGCACTGAATGCCCACCAACCTCCCCACATCTCTCTCAACGCACTTTTTCTGAGAAAAAAAAACAAATAAAACAAATCACACACACAACACGTAACACAAAAGACAAGCGAATAAATAAGAAAAGTACCAAATCGTTTCCAATCAAATACTTGGAAAGCAACTCGCGAAGGGAATAAAGCTCTCTCTTGCTAAGGTCCTTCACGCACTTGTTCTCGACGCCGAGCTCACACACGATGTGGTGCGATTTGGAACGGCCAATTCCGTGGATGTGCTGAAGAGCGTACTGGAGACACTTGTTATCGGGGATTTCGCCTCCAACGCCGCCTCCGATGTTAATGTTGTGCACGCGCACGCCACGAAGCTGCACAACAATGGTGAAATTGTAGAAGGTTCTAGAGAAACACTAAGGGAAATGCGTTGGGGGACTCACTGATAGGTTTTGACGAATGCTGAGAGTAATGTCAGAAAGGATTCGCGTAGAACCAAACATGGTGCAAATGCAGGATTTGCCTATGCAAATTCTTAGCGTTCTTGTGATACTCTCGGAAGGGAAGAGCTGCACTCAGATTCCCTCACCCTTTTGCTACCTGGGACTGCTAAAGTAGCACCAAAATTCGTATTTGGTATTACAACGAAGGGTTTTGTTAAATTCAGGAGAATAAATAAATAATAATTGTAAAATTTTAAAAATTGAAAAAGTTAATAATAATAAAATTTTAAAAATAAAAAAAAAATAAGTTAATCAAAAGTTTTTTTACTTTCCTCATGAATGAAACCTTTACTAATAATATTATTAGTATTATTTATTTTTCACTATTCTCCAAACAATATATATAATTATGATGAATAAATTTTATTAGTAATTTTCTATCCTATACATCAAATTATCAAGAAATAAAATATACCTATTACCCATTTTTAAGGCAATGGGTGGCCTTTTTTTATTTTTTTTACGTAAATGATATAATATGAATTCAAATCTTTTAGTGGTTGTATATATATTTTATTTTAGAATATATATATATATACATATATATATATATATAATATTTGAATAAAAAAAATATGGCTTTATAAATAATTGTATATTTAATAAAATTATGTTAAACAGTAATTTAAAAATATTTAAACTTAATTCTATAATTACGAATAATATATATTAAAATTTAATAAAATTTGAATTTTAAAATTTATTTAATTGTAAAATAATATTTTTATCATAGTGTAAAAAAAATTATTAATTTTTTAAAAATCAATATATAGTAATAAACACAAATTTAAGAGATAAAAATTTTAAAAGCAAACTGTAAATTTAGAAAAAAATGACATAATTTTATAAATATAAAAATAGATATTCATGAAAAATATAAAACCATATATAAAGTAATAAAAAAATAAAGTAACAATTTTAATTTAAGATTTAATATAAAATAAAAAAATATAAATAAAAAGTAAAATTATTAAAAAAGAAAATAAATATCACAAATTGTTGTTGAACAGTTTTAATCTTCAAATATATACGTAAGAAATTAGAAATTGTAAAAGAAAATAAACTTTATTTATATTTATTTTTTAATATAAAAATCTTTTATTATAAACTGATTGAAAGTCATATATGGTATATAGCACTTACATATCTAAAAATAATAAAAATAAAAGTTATACACATGATATACAATTCGTTTTTATTTTTTTTAAATAATAAAAGTCTGTTATCGTATATACAAAATCCTGTGGCGATTTTAATATTGTTTATAATGCTTACAAAATTATGTATATTAAAAAAAAATTAAATTATGTTTGAACGAGGAATTCGAGGTAACCTTTTTCTTTGTGCATGCGATTTTCTGGAAGGTAGATTGCCAATTACTTGTCTAAGACTGCCACAATTGATACAGATTAAAATAAAATGACACAAGTCCCATTTCACATGTACTGATTGAATTAATTGTTAAAATTTTTAAATTTTATACTAATTTAATTGTATGATTATTATTTTAATGTAATTTTTTATTTTTATAATTTAACAATTTCTTTTACATTATCACAAATAATCACAATATTTTTTTTAAAAAATATAAACAATAGAAATAAAAATTTAAGGCTCTTGTGGTTTATTTTTGAAAAAAAAAAGTAAAATTGGTGTAATTCTGTTGAATGTCACTTACTTAATTTTGTTATTTTTTTTAATATATATAATTTTGTACGTGACAAAAATAAAAAAACTTAGAAAATCAAATTTCATGTGCATATTTGGCCAGTCACATCTTCGTATATATTATTTTGAACGTCAACTCTAATTTTATTTATGCATGTATAGATTTAATGGCGATTGTCAAATTCGCTTGTATCATAAAATATATGTGAGCACAATAATATGAAATTCATTCGACCATGCTAATTCATAAACAAAGACACACATGTGCAGTACACCAGCTTTTACAATTCTCATAGCTGTAATTTCTAGTGGAGATAGACACATAATTCAATTATAATAAATATCACACTTTACATTTTGAAATAAAATTTTATGTAGTCTGATAAATTTTATATTTAATATTTCTTTGAATGTTGTAATATTTATCAAACAAAACTTTATGTTTTTTGTGAAATACTTGGCCGAGTGTCAACTATTCTCTCAATCTATGCTCAAACTTGAACCAAACTCACTCATATTAGAATATATTGATCTAAATCAAATGTTGAGTAGTAACTAAAATGCTGCCAAGATTGAGATTCAGAATGTGACATCAAATATTTACCTAAGTTTTGCACATCAAATTGATTTTCTTCATCATAATTTGTTGCATAATTAGGGCAGCCCTCTTCTTCTTCATTTTCATTATCTTGGTAACAAAATATTTACCTAAGTTATGCTATTGCTTGTGGATTTAGCAGGAATAACTTTTCATTTTGTCTCACAAAGTGTTTGAAACTTGAAGAAGCTACTTTATCATGCGAGTTATGTATGTTTTGGTAGGACACCTCAAATGATGGAATTCATTAGATGGAGAAAGTGATGGATTCAGAGCTGAACCTCCAAAACTAAAAGAATCACCTTGGAGTTTAACAAATAATTTTATTTTATAACCTTCAAAAAATGATTTAAAATAACTAAACATATGATCAATGTACTCATTTATCTAAATTTATCACATTTTATATTAAATAACATTTGACCTAATATCAATTGATATCTTATAAAATATTGACACATGTACATTATTTCTTTCGTACTCCTCTAATACTCAGTTTTCTAAGTGTAATAAAACATTTGGTAAACAGACAATCAACTAAGCTTGATTGTCACTACAAAGTGTCTCTCCCTCCACTATATTTATAATTTTATCATTATAATATATAAAGATATGATTATAACTCTTTGTCATCTTACTGAGATTTTCATACTCAATTTCAAAATTTTTCTAACATAACAATGGTAATTCAAGAGTTGTTTATTTATAATAAATAAACATGTTGAACTATGGTAAGATCAATTATAAGTCATTTTCATACAGTAATAGTTTACTAAAATTTATTGTACTTGTATCAGATAAGACACTTTAGTCATCACCATAGATAAAAGAAACTGAATATTTCGTCGACCTGATATTAAGATAAAGGGTACATGTACCTTTTTGACATTACCTTAGGATGAACACATCTTCAATCATGATAAAATAAATTAATAAAATAATTAAGAATTAATAAACAATAATTAATAAAAAAAGACTAATTACTTAAGTAGATCAGAAGGCTAAAACAGAGCTGAGTTATGAAGTTCATTAGCCTAATATCTTATCTATGAAAAAAAAAAGAAGAAGTACATATAGAAAGTTGACTTCAGAATATTAAATAGTATTTACTAGTCTTAGATCGAATATTGACTTCACTATCAGAGTGTCTTTGCAAGTACCATTTCATCACATTACAGTAAAGAAAAATCTAAAATATTTTATAAGAACGTCATATCAAAAAACAAAAAAAAATTATAGAAGATAAATATATTCTTAACAGGAATGAATAATAATATACTTTAATTTTAAACAAACATCTATTATAATAAATTTATGTGTTTCATTAAAGTCAATTATAATAATTTTTAGAATTTATTATCATCAATTTTTGTATAATAATTATTTAAAAGTTAAAAAAAAGTTAATTAAACTTTTATTTATACAATCCAAGACGTATTTGTGAACATATTTAAATCGACGAATATAAGTAATTTTTTATTTTATTTATGTTAAAAAGCCTTTTGTTTTACTCATTTCAATCATTTGTTTTCACATTATCTTCCTTTTAAAAATTTATTTTTAAATTTACTTTTCCAAATCAAAAGTCCTTACTCAAACTTCATTTTCATGTTGGATCACGATCTCTTTTTTTATTTCGCTGATCCTTTTGTCTATCAAACTCAACTAAGTTCACCCAGTTCAGTAACTAAGATGGCGCAAGTCAAGAACAAGCAAGTGCTCCTAAAGGACCATGTCACTGGTTTTCCTAAGGAATCGGACATGAACATCGTAGAAAGTACCATAAATTTGAAGCTTCCGGAAGGTTCCAATGATGTTCTTCTAAAAAATCTATACTTGTCTTGCGACCCTTACATGCGGGATCTTATGAACAAACCAGAAGGGCTTCCCAAAAGCCGTTCTTACACTCCTGGCTCTGTAAGTCATCTTTCTTTATTATATATAATTTTTTTTTCAATTTGATTTTCAAAATATATAATTTTTGTTTATATAAATTAATCTTTGAAAGAAGAATTTGTTGGCCTGATGGTAACATTGGAGGCTAATTTGCATAAATTATAATTTTTGAGAATATGCAACACAATTAATGAGTATTAAGTACTGTCCAACCCCTGGATCAAATGGCATAGAGTTATTTAACTTGATTAGTGGTCTTAAGTTCGCGTATTGGGTATGGAGCTGTGTTAAGTACTGAGATTCTACGAGCCTCGAGTAAGATTGTACCTGATAGAGGATACCTGTGGTATTGACCATAAAATGAGCATTGAGTACTTTGTTTGAGAATTCAAAGGAATTGTTGCATATTAGGAAGTTGGTTATACAGTGTGAGGTTAAAAATCCTTAATCTTTGTGGTTTGTTTTAGTATTATTTTTTTTTTTCATTTTTTAATTTAAAATTGAAGTTAATCAAAGAATGTGCAGCATGGAAAATGCATTTGAAGCATAGATCTTTGCAGCCAATGATGATTGTTGAGCAATTTGCAGCCAATAGCAGGATATGGTGTGTCTAAGGTCCTGGAATCTGGACACCCAAACTATAAGGAAGGTGATTTGGTGTGGGGCTTTACCAAATGGGAAGAGTATAGCTTGGTCCCTTCAGCTCAAATACTTTTCAAAATTGAGCACACTGATGTCCCACTTACCTACTATACTGGAATTCTTGGTTTGTATTCAATTATTTCAGTTTATATTGTTTTTGAATGAAGCATGTACTTGATAGTGATAATGATTTCAACTGCAAGTTGCATAAGTGATAAATGGCTACTCTGATTACTGTCATTAAGATAATGAGTTAGCCATCATCATGGAAGAAACCTGCTATGTGGTGGTGGTTGTCTCTGCCTTTTATTCCTGTACCCGTTGTCCATCATCTTCTTTTGTTCAGTGAAGGTTATATGACTTGAATTGATCTTTTGATTCATCAGAGTATTTGGAAGCTTTATATAGGAAGAGAAAACTGTATTAAATGACTTTTATGCTCATTTGGAATTCAAAACTCACTGTCTTTTATAAATCTGTTACACCCACTTATGGGTGGTAAACTCCTCAGTTTATATTATTTATTTTGTACTTTCTTTTTTGTTTTATTTTCTGAGTATACATTTTGCTTCTTCAGGTGACTGTGACAAGAATGGAAGAAAGATTTTATGTTAATTACAAACCTTTTCTCAACATATGAAGTTTTTATGCGATAATCAGGCCCTTGTTATTCTTGTATCATTAAGATTAGGGGTAAACTTCATAGAAGAAAATATTGTGTAGGACTTGGTCTTCTAGTTGTTTATTAATATATTCCTTTTCCATTTGCTTTTTTTGTTCACTTATATTTATTTGGCTTGAATTGATCATTGATTCACTAGACTAGTTGGCTGACCAGGTTTGTTAAGTGAATAAACATTACATAAATGGCTATTTTCATTTGGAAGTGGTAGTTAAATTCTTTTGTTTATCTATTGCAGCACATCTACAATTCTGTCATGAACTCTTCTCAATTTATATTAGGCTTTTTTGTTCTTAATGTTCTGACTATACATGCTTCCTCTTCATTTTATTGTGTCTTGATTTGATAATGCATTTTCATCTTTTAACACAGGTATGCCCGGAGTGACTGCATATGCAGGTCTATTTGAAGTAGGCTCTCTCCAGAAAGGAGAGAACGTTTTTGTTTCAGCTGCCTCTGGCGCAGTTGGTCAACTTGTTGGGCAATTTGCTAAACTTACTGGTTGTTATGTTGTCGGAAGTGCTGGAACTAAAGAAAAGGTGTTTTTGTAATAATTGAAGTCATATATACCTGCAATCTGGCATAAGTCAGTTTGAGACTACCTTTTTTTTTGGTACAAGAAATACTCCTTTTAAAGTTAGCAAATTTAACTTATAAAAATATTCCTGCGGATCTTTTAGCTTGAGCAATATTCCCCTTACATAAGCCACTTCTTGATAAACACTGAGACACCTTGCATACATTTTTTGGTTTTCGATGATTATTGGTGGACCTAAAGTACATGAAATTTCTTTTAGTCAATGGAGCATATGGTTACTTATGTCAAAAGAATGTATTACTCTGTGGTTCTAAGCACAAATTCAGCTAAACATTCAACTCCCTCCCCCTCATCAAAAGAAGAAGAATCTAACAAAATAAATTGACAGAGATTATTAAATGTTGTTTTTCTCCTAAAATTTTAATACAAACAGAATATAGTAAAGGATTATGATGGCCAACTCCTGAAATAGATTCAGTTTTATTAGAGAGAGAAAAGAACATAGTCCTTTCACTTGAATGTGTGCCTTTTACAATCAGGTGGATCTACTGAAGAATAAATTTGGATTTGACGGGGGTTTTAACTACCAGGAAGAGCCTGATCTCAATGCAGCTTTGAAAAGGTATGTACTTACCAGTTTTATTTTCTATTTGACTTTTTTGATGCCCATAAAAAATTTAAATTACCGTGGCTAATAATAAAACACAGTACAGTAGTGACTAGTGTATGTCAACATACAAATCAGGCACTTTCCAGAAGGCATTGATGTATACTTTGAGAATGTTGGTGGCAAGACACTTGATGCCGTACTCCTGAATATGAGAGTCCATGGCCGCATACCCGTCTGTGGAATGATCTCACAGTATAATCTTACTCAACATGAAGGTGTAACAAACTTACCCCATATGATATACAGGCGGATCCGGATGCAAGGTTTTGCTTTCCCTGATTATTATCACCTATATCCGAAATTCTTGGAGTTTGTCCTGCCTAATATCAGAGAGGGGAAGATTGTGTATGTGGAAGACATAGCTGATGGTCTTGAGAATGGCCCTGCAGCCTTGGTTGGCCTTTTCAGTGGCCGCAATGTTGGAAAACAAGTGCTTGTTGTTGCACGAGAATAAAAGAATTTGCATTTTCATGCACTGTTATATTGTTAGTATTTTTCTTTTTGGCTTTTTGTTCAAAAGTTGTGTCTTTGTATCCCCCCTTCCAGTTTTCATCTTCATCAAATCTATGATGATGCTCTTTGTTCCTGTTAAAGGTATCAATGTATTATGTAGTTGTTCCTCATGAATAAAAGCATTTGCCTTTTTTTTTTTTTTTCTATACTTCGTTATATTATCAGTTTTTGTTCTGATTATTTGTTGTTAATTTAGTTATCTTTATTTGACTTCAGAAACTCAATGACTAGTAAGTGTTTGGTTAGTTTTTTCTTCCCTCGTTTCTTGAGATGGTTTTGATTTAACAAAATGGTTATTTTCTTATCAATCATTATGGAACATTCATTGAGATTAGGTACTTATTTATTGGGGTCAAAGTTATCCCCAAAGACTCATGGTGAGCCATAAACTTGGATATTATTAGCTAGATCATGAGACCAACCTTTTTGAAACCCCCCAAAAGAAATCCTTCACAAAAAATAAAATAAAATTCTGCAAATCCATGTATAAATTATGTATTTTTATTGAAATATGTATTTTTTATTGGAAAGTGTGAAAATTATTCTTTTCACCCTTTCATTCCTCTAGGGACATCCAATAAATTTCATGTCTTCAAGATAAGATGAAAAGTGGTGATAGATATTTGACTAATGATTTTCGTCTTTCGTCAAATCAAGACGCTTCAACAGCTCTTGGTGTGGAAATGAATAGAATAAAACAATTTGTTTTGTTTCATTTTCTTTAGTTTTATCTGGAATTCAGCTATATCACTTTTTTTTAATTCTATAAATATTTTGTTCTGTTTTAAACATGCGTCATGCATAAAATATAGCATACATATTTAGTTGTGTCTCATTTTAGTAGGATCATCAAATGCTACTGATGACAATTCTGAATGATTTGGTAGTTGAAAATAAATGATTCTTAAAATCTATTTAAGTACATAAAAAGAGATAAAGCATCACTGCAATGGCTTATACCTTACAGACTTTTTTTTAATTTTTTTTCTTTTTGTTCACTTGGGGTTTGAACTCGAACGTCACTGACCCAAAAATGAGTTGATACAGAGGACATACCACCATAAGAGAAAAAAAAAAAATTCTCTCCATAACATAGGCGAGGTTTTAATTTATGACAATTTTTTAAAATAAAATAAATAAATTATAATCATTTTATATTAGCAGTATAAGTTTAAAAATTCTTTTACTCGATTTAAGTCTTTCATTTAATTTATATATATATATATAAGCAGAATTTTCTTACACTGGTATAAGTTTAAAAACTCTTACATTCAATCTAAATATTTCATTTAATTTAAATCTAACGAGTTATAATTTATTATTTCACTAACCGTTAAATTTAAGTTAAATGAAAAAATCAGATTAAGTGTAAATTTTAAAACTTAAAGTGGTGTGAAAAGATTATATATATATATATATATATATATATATATATATATATATTCTTTATCAATTTCACAAACGTATTAAAAGGGACAGTTACAAAGGAAGTCAATTTCTTCAATTAAAAAAATTATTTTTTTATTAGAGAAAGACAAAACTCAACCATATTAATTCTGTTGTCCCTTCTTCACTAATTATAAGCCCGGGACTAATATGAACGACCCTCCCATGCTTCTCTTGTAATATTCCGAAGCAACACTATAGAACTAGAAAATCAAGAAACATTGCCAAGTAATAAACGTTATTTATGATAAGGAAATTTATTGACCAACCCCAAGACCTAACTAAGGTAGTAGGGTAAAGTTGTATAGTAATGAAACTTGTACTGTGTTTTCCAAATAGCTTTACAACTTCTATGAATGTATGCTGCTAGACCTTCATCTGTTTGGTGTTTAAGATAAAAGGACATAATAAGATAATTAATCCTATCTTTTGTTTGCTAAGTACATAATGTGATAGTTTATTTTATGAAGTTGTCATATTTTATTTTAATATTTCAAATTTTTATCCTAAAGGGGGATAATTAGTTAAGAATCATTAAAATATATTTTTTTCTTTTTTACTCATACTTTATGCTCTTTTTATTATTTCAATTAAAAAAATATAGTTTTAATACTTTTATATAAAAATCATTTTACTCATTTTTTAAAATATAATTTTAATTTTTTATAATTTTTTTGGTTTTAATTCTAATTTATTACAAAAAATTATGTTAATTTTAAAAAATATAATTTAATATCAAAATTTTAATATTATTTGAAGAAAAAAATATATTTTAATTATAAATATTTTTTGATATATATTTTTATTGAAAAGTAAAAAAGTTAAATTAGAAATTATTTAAATAATAACAATAATTTTGATAAAAGAATAATTTTGTGATTTAAATATAATTTATGTATTATCTTATTTTTTATTTATCTCAAACATTAAATAAAATGTGAAACTATTATTTATTTTCTAATGTACATAAAATAATAAAATTTTATCCTATTTTTATATCATATTCTATCTTTATCTAATTCTAATGTCTTATATTTTTTATACTATCATGTCTATATTTAGAATCACGGCAATGCTATATAAGCCTCACATTAAAATTCTACTTCATATACGAGACTAAATTCCAACATTCAATTGTGTTGCAACATTTACAACATACTGGTTCTCTACAACATGTAGTTACAGTTTAACATCAACATTTTGAGTAGTTCTCAGTGAACACAACAATACCAATGTCGCTACCGCAAGCTGCTCATTTGCAGCCGTTGGACATGATGTTAGACTGATACCTATTGATATAACCTTAAATCACACAATAATATGAAGGGTTTATTTCCTTTTCTTGACCATACAAGGACTAAAGGGATCAGCTTTGTCTCGTTCCTCTTTTTCTAAAATCCCTTAAATTAACAAATATGATTTCCCGTTCTTGTTTTAATATTCGGTCTTGTAATGATCATATAGTTATTACAACTAAAAAGTGATCCGATCAAGCATTAAACCCTGAATTATTCACAACACCCAAAACTTTCCAACCATTTCAGGCGGTATGAGACCTCAATTTCTGTGGACTTTGGTCTATACTGGAAAGGCATCAATACTAAATAGCAAAAATCTTGATACTGCAACATCTTGAGTTGTAAATAAAAAAAATGACACACAATAAACAGTGTACATGTAATTTGGGGT
Organism: Abrus pulchellus subsp. cantoniensis; assembly: GCA_024086825.1. Taxonomy (NCBI): domain Eukaryota; kingdom Viridiplantae; phylum Streptophyta; class Magnoliopsida; order Fabales; family Fabaceae; genus Abrus; species Abrus pulchellus. The sequence goes on from CM044056.1 coordinate 25,020,198, forward strand.
GTTGCTGATGAAAACTAGCTTCTAACATACAAAATAGTAAGTCCTGAACGGACAAGGGACATTCCACTACAGTTGTGTAACACTTCAAATGATGCTTGCTGTTATAGCCTAGAGCCTGAGCACCTACTATCCCATGTTAGGGGGTGGTGGAGGAAGACGGACACCCTGGCTCTGCATTTGTTGGGCTGGAAAACCTTGTGGTGGTGGCATTGATGGAGGTCTAGAACCCATGTTAAAACCTGAAGGTGGGCCACTGCCAACAGGGGGTGGGGGTGGGACAGATGGCATTCCACCAGGTGGAGCAGGTCTAGGACCATTTGCAGACATAGGAGGAGGAGGTGGCATTGATCCTGGCATTGGAGGTGGAGGAGCTCTAGGAGGATTTGTTGTAGGTGCACCAGGAGGTAGCCCTTGTGGAGGAGGTGGAGGTGGTGGTAGTGGAGCTTGGGGTGGTGGAGGCAATGGCCTCGGGGGCACACCGGATGCTGGGGTGCCATTAGCTGTAGAGGGAGGCTGTGGTTTGTTTGCCTCTGGTGGCTTGGATTTAAAATACAATTGCAGCTGCAGAAAGGTATCAATTTCATCATTAGAGGCAGATAGTGGGCATTAATTAATGATGCACATTGCATCAACAGAAAGAACAAAGGAAAGAAAGTATGAAAGAAGAAAGGAGATTGTCAACCTAGTTCTGCTGTTAAATGCCTGAGCCTGAATCACTAGTAGTTTGCATCAATAGTAGCAAAAGGGAAAACAATTAAAATGCAAGAATGTGGATTTAATTGACCAATCTCATGTTTATATGTCCAAGGATTAAGTGCATATGCACATTATTTAAGGCAAAAAAAATGCTTTAATCAATAGCTTTAAGATAAGCTTTTGGATGAAAAGGAATAAAATAGATTATTTCTTTAAAACAAACACTCCAAACAAGCAGCAAGTCCATCATAGTATCATAGCACCAAACACGTGTTAATTTTTGCATGCTCTGAGGATCATGGCATAACGTTTTATTGGCACATACAAGTCTACAACTAATCATCATGAATGGGTTTTAATGTTTCTTTTCTGAAAAAGTACAAACCTATCATTAATTCTTAGTAGTTAGTACCCCAAACACGTCTGTTTTTCCCTTCAATTTTATTTTTTTTTCCATTTTGTTTTTGCTTGGATATTGGTGATATCAACTAATTCCCAATCACACATACAAAACATGTCAACACTTGGTCCATCAACAATAGGAAATAGTAGTAAATGTACTAACTGTGAACATCTTTGAGTCAGGGTCCCAGTGTGAGAAAAACTTTGGAGTGGACTTGTCAATCTCTGTGCTAGGTACCTGAAATTGTAGATTAATCAGTACAAAAGGAGAATTTCCAGAACTCAAAAACATAGGGACCATAGACAAAGGCAGGAATTTACCTTGAAAGCAACTATTTCATATGGTTCAGCAGCAAACAAAAGATACTGATATCTTTTATCAAATGGTTGCACCCTCTGTGACCATCAAACATAACAAGAGAGGAAAACAGAAATATTAAAACAAGGCCGTATTGACAACTTCATAACACTGAGAGATAGAGGTAAAGAGTAAACTCCCCCAAGTCAGTCCACAATGAGGCATCGTTTTTAAAAAAGAAGTTATTGAATAAGTGCTTAAATCAGCAGTTACCCAAACACACCATCAAGTGAATGTCATTTAGCAAAGTTAAGGAGTAACTACGGTTTTTAAAATCCCACATATTAAAATACTGAATACCTATACAATCTCAAGAACTAATACAATACTTTCCTAAGTAAATATTCATTTCAGTCCTTCAAATTAGGTCTATCAATTACTATAATCATTAACTCCACAAAATCTCACCTACATCCACGATTCACAAAACGACATTTATTTCAGTCCTTTAATATACAGAACAACAATTAAAAGTGAAAAAAAAATGATTATACAATTAAAACGAGAAAAAGTGGATAGTAACTTAGGGCTTACAGGAAAGGTAAAATAAGGAAACGAGAGTGGACCTGCTCATAGGAAGACATAAACCGGTGCCTGGGTTTCGTAAGGTCTTCAATCTCAGGATATTCAATCTAAAACAACAAAATTAAAAAACAAAATCGAGAGAGAGAGAGAGAGAGAGAGAGAGAAGAACCTGGAAAAGGAGAGATCTCTGCTTGGTCTCAGGGTCGAACTGCTTAGTGACGCGATAGCCAGGGCGACCAATCTTAACGGTTTTGCGAAGGGAAACTTTGCGTTTGTGAGGTTGGGGTTGGGCGGGGGCGTCTTTGGCTTCTCGAGCGGCGCGTTTGGCTAAGTTGGTTTGGTGGCGTTTGCCCTGCGTATGGGCGAGGTAGTTACCTTCGTTGTTGTGGAGTGTCAGACAGAGTTTGCATTCGTAGCTTCCGAGGTGGTTGCGCATGAAGTATGGATCCTTCGCTAAATCTATTGTCTCCAACGCCAGTCGCCGGAGCCGCTCTCGCCGGTCGATGGCTTCGTTCTGCGCCGAAGCCGCACCACCGCTTCCCGGCTTCGATCCCCATTCTCGATCCATTTTATCGTTCTATTGGTTTGAAGATGAAACTTCGGCTTTTATTTTGTCATCACTTTCCTTCCCATCTCTCGCACTGCGTCGCATCCTTATGTTCTGCTATTGGGCTTTCACCGTTGCCTCTAAAGCCCACCTTGTTTTTGCACTTTTTTCTTATTAATTATAATATTTTTTATTGTGTAGGATAAATTAAGAGAATATCATATACTTTTTATATATAAAATAATTTTTATTATTAATATTATATTAATAAAATAAAATAAATAATAAATATTTTATAAAAGACATAAATTAATAGTTTATTTTAAAAAAATATATAAATATTTTTTAATTTTTAAAATATTAAAAGAATCACAACTGTTAATTTAAAAAAACTATAATATATTTTTTAAATTTATAAGTATTACAGTGAATATTTATTATTATTAACCTCATTTAATTTTCTTTAAAAAATTTATTTTTTTAAGTGGCAACAATTTAAATATAGCTTTAAAAAAATATTTTTGTAAAACAATCTATAAATTTCTTTAAAAAATATTGTTAAAAAAATATACTTTATTATATATGGTGAAATTAAATATTTAGATGAAAAAAGAGATGTAGTTTTTTTTTCTCTTCACTTTCAAGGGCATTTGAATATTTAATCTATTATTTATATAAAGTTATTAAAATTTAAGTTAAAGTTGAAATTTTAATATATTACATCAAATTAAATAAAATTTTTAAAAAATTAAAAATTAAACTTATCATAATTTAAATTATTTTAAATTAAAATTATAAATTTTGATAAATTTTAAATAAGCTTAATAATAATGAGTAAGTTCTCAAATTGTTTTCCAAAATTATATAAATCATCCATTTTGGTTTACAAGATTTAATAAATGTTTTGTTAATTTTTAATTTTACAAAGTAACATCCATTTAATGTTTTTAAGTATAAAATAGCATATAAAAGACTAAAATAAATGTTTGTTTACAGAATAAAAAATTAAGAAAAATTTATCTTTAAAAGTTTTGTAATTAAAATGCATAATTTATATAATTCCAACTATTAACGTGACAAATTTTATACTAATAAATTTATATTTAATTAAAGTGGTTTGTTTTAATAATTTATTTAAAAACCATATCCATTTAATTGGTTTATTTTCATTAATTAATTTTCTATTAAAACTATGTAATTTTTATTTTAAATTTGTTGAATTTCAATCTATTTCTCTAATTTATTTTCACATAATTGTAGTCAAACGAAAAATAAACATATAATACAAAAAAAAAAAAAAAAAACACTGATAGTTATTTATTTATTAATGATGTAGGAAAAGACACAGAGGGTATATGGAATGAAAAAGGAGAGAAAAGAAACGTTGAGAAAAGCAAACCCAGTAGGAGTGGAGTTGTCGGAGGGGTTTTCATACTTCAACGACGTCGTTCATTGAGGTTTTCTCTTTGCCGATCGAAGGTCGAAGATGTCGCAGCAAATGCAAAGCAGCAACAACATGGGAATCGCAGTGAGCGAGGTGTTTTGGACCCTCGTTGATAAAGCGGACAAAAAATTCTCCAAAATCAGAGACTTACCTTTTTACCAGCGTAGCAGGTTACCCAATTCATTTGTGCTCACTGTTAACATATATTGTTTCTAATTTATCTATCATAATTGGATTGGGTGCATTTTTTGTATTCATTAATTATTATTTGTAGGCAGATATGAGTTTGGTGTTTTTTAATTTAGAACACAGTTTTGTTTTTTGTTTTTTTGTTTTTTACATGCACTAGTGGAATGGAATAAGAATTGGATTAATGTTATGTACTATGCTAAGAAATAGGTATTCACTGACTCATTGAGAATTGAGCTTTAAGTTTAGAATATTACATGTACCCCGAGGGTACCTATTGGATTGGTTGACCAACAAAGCAAAATTGTTCTGGTGGTTTAGGTTTAGATATGATACATGGTTTTTAAGGTGTTAAGTGTACATATAGTTGTGGATGATTTGGGCGGTTTTGTATTCAAATATTTAAGCCTTACATTGGTGGTCTGAATTTCATTGTTTTTGGATTAATCTATTGGTAGTTAATAATGAAGTGGTTTCTTGTAAATTTTAGTTAGTTTTCCAGAATTAAAATATGTTTAGAGGTTGCTATTGGCTTTGGTTGATCTCTAAAAGCAAGATTACTGTGCATGTGGCTTTGCTGTAGGCATGATACATACTTTTTCAAGGTGTTCAAGGTGTACACACAGTTATGGAAGTTTCAACAGGAGAATCGGCAGAAGCTGGTTGAAGCTGGGCTTAGGAGATGGGAGATTGGTGAGATTGCATCTCGCATTGGGCAGCTGTATTTTGGGCAGTACATGCGCACAAGTGATGCAAATTATCTATCAGAGTCATATATATTCTATGAAGCCATATTGACTCGGGAGTATTTTAAGGAGGGGTTGTTTCAGGATGTGAATATTGCAAACAAACAATTGAGGTTTCTTGCTAGATTCATAATGGTGTGTTTGGTTTTGAACCGAAGGGAAATGGTGCAGCAATTGGTTAATCAACTTAAAGTATTAGTTGAAGAATGCAAGAGAACATTTCAGGTTTGTCCTTGTTAATTTTCTCTCCTATACTTGGCTGAAACATAATTTAATTGCAATAATTGATTATGATATACAGGTACTGTATTTGAAAATTTTGTTTAGTCGTTCTGGTTTGTGCAAATGCCTATGTAAAGATTTTGCTTGTTCTGAATGGTGGCCTTGGCTTGTGGCATTGTCAATGGCTGTCTATTGTCTACAACCATGTAGACAATATGTTCTTTGAAATATAGGTCTTGATATCTATTTGCCTTTGTATCTTGGAAGTAAATCATTTAGTTAGATGAGAGTAATTCACAATTGTGGTAAGGAAAAGAACAAATAGATTTAGCTACATAAGCTGACTAATATGGTTTCTCTAACTTATGACCACTGAGCAATGTAAATATGCTGGCCCAGAGAAGGATTCATTATGTCAGAGTTCCCAAATATGTCTTAGAATAAATATATAACCTAGTTTTACTGTAATAAATTTTGATGATTTATTTTTGGGGGCCAATTATTTTAAAAGATTTAGTTATTAGATAATAACTTGTATGACTGGTATAATATCTAATATGGTCCTTGTACTTGAACCTTTTGGGGTTGAATTGAAGTGTGGACAACACATATGTCTATTTTACCTTATGTTAAAATTCAACTATGTTTAGAAGAATAGGTGTGGCAGTGATCAAACTTCCAACCTCTTGGTTAAGGATCAAGTTGGGTAAATAGCATAGTTAAGCAGTTATTCAAGAAGAGCTTGCCAAATGAGATTTTATAGCTTACTTTGACAAGCTTCATCATGAAGCATATTAAAAATAAGCTAAAAAGAGCTTATTGGAAGGTAATAAACAGCTTTCATAAGCTTCATCACTCAGAAATTCTTCCAAAGACCTTAAAAGAGACTTTGATAACAGGTCAAGAACCACAAAATCTTAAGCTATTAGTTGAAGGCTTATATGAATGTTTTTAATAGTTAACATTGGTCTGCTGTCTTGCTTGTGTTGAATGAATGGGTTTGGTAAATAAATGAAAAGCTAGCCATTGTAGTTGGAGAGCCGAAGGCCTTATAAATCCCATACTAGAATCCCATACTTTGAATGTGGGACTCAAGTCCCATAACTTGCAATTTGATTGTCAGAATAAACATCAAAACTAACTTCACAGATGCACAAAAATATTGATGTACTGCTTTAGAATAGAATAACTAAGCTACATTATACTAGACTGCTAATTGGAGTGTTCCATGAAAAACACGATGCTATCCAGTATCCAGAATATATTTGGATAGATTGATGTTTGCAGATGTATTGGAAGTGACCTTCAAACAATTTGGTTACAGGAAAGTGACTTTAAAGAATGGAAGCTGGTGGTTCAGGAAATAGTCAGATTTTTAAAAGCTGACTCTGCTTTTGTGAATATCAGGCCCTTGAGATATAGTCTAGTTTTGGACCCTCATCCTGATACTTTACCACATGTTGCTGCAGCCATCACAAAGCGACATTTGAAATTACGAGATGCTGTATTAACTAGTTTCCATCCAAATGAGGTAGGTATCCTGGACTCTCTTGTTTATCTAGTATTGAAGAACAATTTGTTGAAAATAATAAAATCATACGGTAGTTTATTTACTGCAAGTAAGATATTCTGTAAAATGTTATGATCTTTTGATATTGTTTTCAAATGTCATTCCTAAACAGGTAAAGTTTTCAGAGCTCACTATTGACACTTTTAGGATGCTTCAATGTCTGGAGTGGGAACCTAGTGGCTCATTTTACCAACCTAGTGGTTCAAAACTTAGTCAGAATGGGGCAACTGGAACTAGTCGTATCAGTTACATCCAAGATATTGCTGATCCTACCTTACCAGCAAACCCAAGGAAAGCTGTGTTGTACCGCCCTTCACTGACACACTTAATAGCTGTAAGTATGAAAATATGCAAGTTATATTTTCATCATATTTCAATAGTTTTTCATGTATGCATTGGTGCCTGGATCAAATTTACTTTGACTCCATGATAAAAACTCAGGAATTTAATGGCAAAGGATATGATATTTCATTAATTAGCTCTAAATAATAGTGAAATGTAATGTAATGTAATGCATAGCACTGATTTTGTAAACACTTCCCCCACTATACCATTCACAATCTAGGTCATGTATGCATTGGTGCCTGGATCAAATTTACTTTGACTCCATGATAAAAATTTAGGGATTTAATGTAAAAGAAAAGGATATGATATTTCATTAATTAGCTCTAAATAATAGTGAAATGTAATGTAGTGCATAGCACTGATTTTGTAAACACTCCCCCTCCCCCCTACTATACCACTCACAATCTAGGTCAAGTACAAGTGTTGTACAACTAGTACAAGCCTAACTCAGTACACTTGTAATGTAGTAATAATCCTAATTCTAACAATTCTAAATTGGACATCAGAAGGGGATGGAGTTTGAACTGCAATACCTTCTCATGTCATGAGAAAACTAATAGCCAGAAACTGGAAGAAAACAGTGATAGTGTGATAACCCCCCCCCTTCCCTGGAATCTTCTATTTCACAACCTCCTGTTTAACATCCTCTATATATGCTTGCCTTTCTGGGCTGTCCTCTAACAGAATTTTCAGAATCTGTGTGCCTCATATTCCAGAAGAATCACCTCCCTACCCCTAACTGATTTTTCTCTCTTGCACTATCCTTCCCTTTGTTCCTTCTTGAGCAAACAGACAATTATGTCTTCTTTCTTTGCTATAAAATGGACTGTCATCATTTAGGCTACGTTTGGTAGTAGTGTTTTTGTACCTGAGGCATGGACACTGGTGAGTGTGATGGACAGGGACACAGACACTACTGTCTGTGTATTGTGTTTGTTAGTTTATAGACATGTCCATTAAGTTGTGTGCTTGTACGTTGTTTGGTTGTTTTAGATATAGGGACAGAAAATATAAATTGACACAATTGCCTTTGGATTTGAAATTTTATTCATTTGCTGTTTTTGTCAATTTAGTAAACTAGTGAGGGCATTTTAGTCATTTTGTCACTGTGTGTGTCTCGCTGTCCTTTGTGTACCTCGTCTCCTGAGGGACATGGATTTTGTGTATTCTGTGTCCATTCCTGTCCCTCCGTGTCCATTGCTTTCTTTGTCTTTCGTCCACCAAATGACACCTGTGGGTGTCCGTGTCCCTATCCCACGGATAGAGACAGTAACACCAAACGCACGCTTAGAATTGGGCCCAAGTCTGTGTCTAACATCTTCCAAAGGAAGCAAGGTGCTACTCAGGTTGCAAGGCCATTGGCCAACATTATAAGGCCATTTGCCACTCTCCATAGTTGAGAGTATTAGACCATCTGTTCTGTGTAATATGTGATGAATTTGGATTTTCCTGCTTGTTATGCAACTGAAATAAAAAGGTTCATGATTAGCATCAGAATGACTATTTCTCACATTATTGTTTTTTGGCTTTCCAGATTATTTGACTATAATTTTATTTTCCCTTTTAATTAATGGTTAGGTTCTTGCCACAATATGTGAGGAGCTTCCTTCTGATGGTATTCTGCTTGTATATTTGTCTGCTTCAGGTTAGATATTGTCTGTTAACTAGGAATGCTAGTATGTAATTGTATAGGGTTATCTTACTTGTTATGTCAACTAAATTCCTTTAGGGAAAGGTGAACTCTGTATTTTCTACGTCAAATGCAGGGTCTTTTGGTGCTGCACAGAATGAATCTGGCTGCATAAACTTTGGTCTTCATGGAGATAGAGGTACATCTCGGACATTTTTTGTGTATTTCCCATTCTTGTACTGCCTGATACGTATAATGTCAAGGGACAAACCTCTGCATCTATTTCTTTACAAATTTTTCATGTACAATTGGAAGTGGCTCAGAGTCTCAGACTGTTGTGTATCTAGCGCAAGTAATAACCAATAATATGCTTTCTTCCGTGATTCTAGAAGACATAATGAGTGGGATAGGGAATTAGAGATATCATAAGCGTCAATAGCAAAATTAAGTGCGGGTAAAATCTGTATCAGATAACAATTTGAAGAGAAAAAGGTAAACAGGTGACTGAATATAAGATGAGAGAATTAGTAGGTTGTGCATTACCACTCTCAAAAGCAGGACCGGCTCCTACAGTGGTGACAATAGCTGAAGAATTTGAAATAAAATCTGAAATACCTGTATACCAGTTGTATGGTTTGTTGTATATGCAGTAAAAATGATCTCTAACTGACCCAGGTAGGGTTGAAGGGATGTGGTCCAAGTGAAGAATCAACTGGTTCTTTGGAGTAAAGTGGCCAAATGTTGAGAGCATGAGCCATCATGAAACAGAACATTTATCTTCTGTCAGTCAAGCCCTATCAAAACATTTGATACTGTAGCATGTGGGTCAATGGCTGGAGATCCAGTTGGATGCTCTGGCCATTTGAAACTGTTTGGTACTCTCTGATGGTGTGGATGCCAAGCCATGTGCCTTGATATTACCCAAACTGAAGCTTGAGGAACCTTTGCTGGAATGATATGCAATGAGAAGTCAAAATTGTAAAAAAATAAGAAAGAGGCTGGAGGAGAGGCAAGATTGTGGTCGGTGGTAGTGTTCAAAACATATAGTTAGGATGTGTCGTTCAAGCCATACAGAGGGGATGTGTTGTTCAAAACCATTGTTGGCCCTCCATGTAACTTTGTAAGCTTTTAGGAAACTTGGTTCTTTTTATTTTCACAAATGCTCTTGGTGGGTCTATTAGTGAAGCTGTACACTTTCAAATTTCAATGTGAAATGTTTCATCCTTTCTTTAAAATTGGTTCCTTCCATTAATAGCCTTTAGTCACACTCTGTTAATTTTTCTGAAATAAGTCCAAGCAGATTGAAGAAAGGAAATAAAAACGCAAGGATTTAAACATTAATTATAGTCATAGGTATAGATTGAAAAAAATTCTTGTAATATCTCAATAATTATCCAGCTCATAAGTTTGCATAATGATGATAGTGCTCATATTATACATGGTTCTGTTGGAATTGCAGAATACTTTAACCCAATCCCTTTTCAGGATCAAACTGCATATATCCGTCTGACTTTCTACCATTTACTAGAAGACCACTTCTTTTAGTAATTGATAACGACAGTAGCAAAGCTTTTAAGGCAAGCCTTACTGCCTTACATACTTTATTTATTTATCTCTTGAATTTTATTTTAAATAATTTATTTGAATTTACTACTTGGGTCTATAGTATTTCATATGTGCTTGTTGAGATTAATGCAAATGAATGAGGTAATATTGCAAATACAGTAACTATGTAATTAGCATGATTCTATATAATTTTAAATGAAGTATTCATTATGACTTATTATTATAAATAGATAGCTCCACTATGTATTCAAAACACATGGAATCATCTTATTCCTTCCTGGTTCTCTCTTTCTAAACATGGTATCTAGAGCTTAATGAGAGGACCCTAATTTGTGCATTCTTGGTCGGCCTACTGCCCATTGGCCTAAAATTTTCCAGAAACTGTTTCATTACAGGTTTCTGGTTCGTTTCCAGCACTTTCTTTCCCTGTTTGGTACTGTTCAAAGCTTTTTTATCTCTCTTCCACACTTATCATGGATGCCACGATGATATAGCGCCCAACTGCACAGCTATTGTCAAGTTGTATGAAAAGTTGTTGTATCCACATAGACTGTGTTATTGCCTATTAAGTACTGAATAATTGCAATCTAATTACTTGACCACGACCAGTTGACAAGATTAATAAAGAGAAAATAAAAAAAGCAAAAGAATTAAAAACGTAATTACTTTAAATTAATGAATTCAAATGCTAAGTAACTTCTAGGGATTAGTCATGAATAATTTTTTTCTTCGCATCATATGATCATATAGATTACTCTAGGACGTTTAAAAAGTAATTGATCAAAATGTGCAGGTCATAGCAGGAGCAGAAAAGGGAGAGTCAGTTGCTATGCTCCTTTCTCCAAGCTGTTCACCTGCTGTGTCTGATTGCTCACACAATTCAAATGGGAGTCTATTCACCATGTTCCTTACAACTCCCCTGCAAGCTTTCTGTCTGCTGCTAGGACTTTCAGGCAATGATATTGATATGGTCTGTTATTATCATCCCTTGCTCTATACTAGCAAGTTCCTCTTTTCTAAAAGAAATATTTCTCATGATTTGGAGAGTGGGAAGTTTCTATGCTTGATCCCTCAGCTACTTAAATTTGATTTCAGGACACATACAACAAAGCTGAAATGTTGCTCTCGTCTTCATTAAATAACTGGGGGCTAGCATTGGCAACTTCAGACACACTTGATCCTGTTTGGGGACAGATATTAGGTGATCCCTTCATAAGGAGACTTCTTTTGAGGTAAAACTTGTCTTCATTTCTGTTCTGATTTTTTTTTTTATTATATGTCTTAGTTCTCTCACTTCTCTGTTCCAAACTGTCCTACCATGCCATCTGTGACACATCTTGGCTTTTTATCTTTCTATTGTGCTTCTCTTGGTGTTCATCAATTCATTATTATTGATGATTTATTGCAACTGTAAAGATTGTTAGGCCCATCGTTAAAACCTGAACACTGATTTAATGTGCAATTATGTTTTATTTGAGGAAATTTTGGTTTCTTCTGTTATTCTGACTTGTGAGGCCTCAATATTACATTCAACACTTTAATTTGGATTTTAGATTCCAGTTTACCTCGAATGGTTATTGTGTTCACATCCCACAACTACAATCCTTGAAAATTTTCATTTCATTCTCTATTATGGTTGTTTTCAGAGATCATATGTTCTGCGTCAATATATAGCTCTATCTACATCCATATTGCTGGCACTAGCACAAACCACATTCCATCCAATAGCTGTAAATGATTTTGGGATTTTTTAGAACTGAAGGACCTTCTTGCTAGCTTAATAATTCCAGATGCAAGTTAATAAGAGCAGCAGTCACGTGGATAGGATATCCATGAATGTGCTCAAGGAAATTAGTTGTATGCTCCAAAGAACATCAGGTCCTTGTGGATAATCCTTGTTTTCTGTTTGGGGCATTCGTCATAGCACCAAATCTCAGACTTCAGTGGGATAATCACTGTATTTGTAGCAGTAAGAAATTACAAGATCCCTTCCCTTGGGATATTGAAGGAATGCTCTTTGGGTTGCCCTTGATTCAATTTTTACATGTATAAGATTATTTCAAGCAACCATCAACATCCTCATAAATCATAATTATCTTCTGTTGACTGTTGTCTTTTGCCTCAAACAAACTCATGGGTGTAATCTCCTTACTCTCCCTCACTATACACATTACACAACATTTAGTATGGGTGCTGCCATTACCATTGATCCAATAATTCCAGAGAATGACCAGCTGAGGAATGGGTTCTTATGAGTCAAATTTGATCTAAAAGAATCATGGGGACCCAATCACTTTGGATAGGCTCGCATAAAAGAGGAATTAAAGAGCACAAATGATGCAGTGGTGGCACACAACAGGGAGTGTGTTGGTCATCAAGAATCAGATTCCCAACTGCTTGGTTGTGGAGGGTCTAGTACAATGTTAAAAACAAGAACTCTAGTTTAAAGCTGTGTGATGAAGGTCTAAGAATGATAAACTTCCATTACAGTTGATTCAGAACTACGCCATCTCCCTTTGCCATATTGCTCCATCAATCACAATTGGATGGTTTACATACGCATCTTCAATTATTCTGCTTCATTGATATCCATTGACAATTATTTTTCATACATCTCTTTTTAGGAAAATTCCCTAGAATTTTTGAAATCTCATCCAGGGAGGTATAATTTGAATATCTCATCTATAGAAAATAATGTCCTGTTACAATTCTATCCATTTATGTTAATGTCCAGTAATCCAGATGCAGCAATGCTGGCAAAGTATTTTGAATTACGTGCTCAGATTATTTTATCTAAACCGAACCTTGGACTACAATATTGTTTGTTGTAGCAATGAAGAGTTAGTCTAAACATTCTAGTGTACACATTTCTGTTATTTTCCCTGGAATTGAGGCTTATAAATTGTCTCAACCAACTCAAAACTAACACCTAAAGTTTCTACTGAAAAATCTCCAAGCATTGAAGTACTTTTACATCATACTTTAAAATGACAGGCTATTGAATAATTGTTTTACGATCATGAATTTATTGTTGTGACGCTATCAATGTGTTTATGCCAAGCTTGTACTGTTTTGCGTCTCTGAAGCATCCTTTTCCTTTTTCCCTTATATTTTGGTTGATGAATTAAAGTTAGCAAACTAACCTTTTGTTTCCCCTTTGGTGCAGATTCATATTCTGCCGGGCAGTGTTGACCTTGTATGCACCAGTTTACAATAAAAGGGAATTTCTTCCAACATGTGTTCCTTCCCTTCCAATGTCTGTCCTGCCCCCAAGTTACTCATATCAGAGTGTAATTCTGAGTCTAGCCACAATTTTTGGTGCAACTAAGCACTTCATCTTCTCAGAGGACATTCTTCCTGAAAATATACAAACCAACGTGAATCAGTTGTGAACTCTATGAAGTTTAACTAGAGCTTTGCTTCAGAAGCACAATGTACACAGCTTGTTTGTATAGCAATCAAAAAATGAATTTTATCAAAATTACTATTTGTTCTTGGTGGGTTTCCGCGAATTTAAATTCAGCCTTTGGTGTGAACATGGTTTTTTATTATTAAACTAGTTTTTTTTTTATCTTATTTTTGTGCCTTTGACAAGAGAACATCTAATATGTATTGAAATTCAACATGTTCTTTACATGACAAGTGGCATTCCTGTGAACAAGAATGGAATAGAACAATGCGAAGGAAGTTGTTGAACCACGTTTTTTCTTTTATTTGAAACCAACATATTTCCTTTTTAAATATTGGTATTCATGAGCATCTTCATTTAGGTTCTTTGTTACTATATTTTTCTGCATCCATTCTTAGAATTTTTTTAATAAACCTCCCAAGTTAGTCCTAGATATTGTACAAGTTGTGTGCTTCAGTTCTTGAAATTTTGAAAACCTTTTGTTAGCCCTTGTTAATCATTCTAGCCACTTTTCTACTATCATTTTGCTAAAAGGATCAAAAAAATAAATGTAATATCATGAAATCAGGGATTGATAAGGAGTTTTTAAATATTGAGGACCAAGTAGTTTTTTAAATCTTGAGTACCTGATAGTTTGTTCAATTCATTTGGATCTTGGATTATATTTGACATTATAAATTAAATATTAACTTATAATTGATATTCATTACCTCGAATGTTCAAAAAATAGATTTTATTGAATTTCAATTTTCTTTTTTAAGCTGATATTTTTTATTTCAATTTACTCTTCTATTTTTCTTTTTTTTTTAATCGCTTATTTCTTTTATAAATTTCTATTTGTTAATTATAACAGTGAAAAGATACAATTAACAAAATAAAAAGGTCATTTTCTAAATCACAATTTATAAATAAAACTAATTTCAAATCAGAGAAATAAAGGACTAAAAACAAAGTTAAAAACTAAATTGAAATAAAACGACAAGTTGATAGAATATAATAATATTTTCAATCCAATTTTGTTAGAATAGAGTGAAATTAATTTAATTTAATTTTAGAGGCTTCAATTGATGATATTCATATTGATGTTATCACTTCAACCGTTTAATTAATGGAAAGAAAATAAAACAATTAAAATCCAATTTTTTTAAAAAAACAACCAAATAAAAAAAAATCAATCTTATTTACAAAACAGCGAGCTAAAATGTTTCTCTAGCCCATATTTTATTAAATAATTTTAAAAAACATTGAAACTAAATAGTTGCCATTACATATTTCACTCTAGAGAAATAACAAAAAACTTCAGAGGTACCTCATTAGAAAAAAAAAAAAAAACAAAAAAAAACAAAGTAACATCGTGTATATAATCTCACTGAAACAAAATCCTAAACATATCTCCAAAATAAAAAAATAATAACTGAAACTCACTATGACTAAACAAGATTCCTCAGTTACTATTACAAATCAGAATTCTCCAGTCAAAAAAATTGCATAAATGAAGGCTCCACACATAAGTGGAAATACATGGTGTTATTAACTAGACCTTGAAAGTGAATTCTCAGTTGACAGAAGTAGCAGTTTCTTTGACAGGTTGATCCTTGGACAATGTTTCCCAGTTGATTTGCCTAAGCATTTTAAATCTTTCATCCACTGTTACAAAACCAGCTTCAGGAGCAACTATACCACCACTCCCAGCTTTATAGAGCACTACAACACTAGCCCCCATGTCAGGTCCATGGAGTTTTCCGGTCAGCAGAAGTCGGAGTGGCATGAAAAGCGATTTTCCCTTCAAGAAGATGACAAACATATATTTTAAGTTAGTAACAGTCTAAAATATTAGGTTGGTTTGAGAAAATATATTTTGATTTCATTTCCTCTTTCACAAATAATTATTATAATGCCACCTTATTTCACTTTGTTTTTTTTGGTTTTCAAAGATTAATACAAAAAAGAGTGAAAATGGGGTTTTTTTGTATTCATTTCTTTTTTTGTACAAATATTTGAAGCGTGAAACAAAGTGAAAACAATATGACAATTTTGTAATTATTTGTCATGAAGATGTATAGAAACAGAATGTTTTCTGAAACCTCAGTTAAAATATCCAATTCAGCTTTACCTTGCGCTTTAGCGATTTACCAAAGCCTTTCACCCATTTTTGCCAGCCAGCTTGGCCTTCTTCAAGGGCTGCTACTAAATCACCACTATCATAGGCACCCAAGAGGCTACCAGCAAATTCAGAAAGATTATCTTGCAAGACAGATTCTGCTTCATGGCTGCAAGTAACATGAAAAAAGTTGTGATTAATAATATAACAAACATGAATCAATATATCACATTCTACATATATAATAGGAAAATTCTAACCAGTGCCCTAAGATTATTAGTTAAAGAATAAAAAAGAACTTATTAAAAAGTATCATTAATGCAATTGCACCATGATTTCCAATGCACTCCCAATGTGTTTTGAAAAACTTTCTATTTAATGATTCCTTACCAATGCCCTCAACAAGACCCTATATAATCAATTTTTAGCAAACAACAATGTGCTGCTATTAAGAATCTCCCCTTAGAAGAATATAAGCATCACCTCTGTAAAGTAGAATGCAAAGGATAAGAAAGCAACTTAGAAAGTGCCTCGTCTGCTTCAGGTATCAAATCAATCCCGTCCTTAAGTAGTTGTACTGCTTCCTGTTAGTCAATCAAGCATGAAACATGTATTATCACTTGCTTTTGAGTCCATTTTTACAAGATGTGACAATAGCATACTAAATAAATCATTATGCCTCAGAAAATGAAACTAAACCAATTCTATTGATAAGGAGACTGAATCAAGAAAGCATGCAATTAGAACACACATCAATAAAGGGCCCTGCTGATATTGTAAGTAAGCCAGATGTCTTCCAGTGCTCTCCAATAAGTTTGGTCAGCTCCTCTGACGGACGAGCTCTTAAATGCTGACCATTCATCCACCTAAATAGAAAACAAAGAAAATTACAAGATCATTAGTTATAATTTAATTGTTTACTTTTAGCAACAATGCTAGGGAAGGGAACAACCACTTGTTGTCATAGAACACCAATTTTACAATATGACTAAATAAACTAATTATACATATAACAATCCAATGCAAATAAAATGTAAAGAGTATCCAATAATTGACAGAGCAGAAACAAGATTTCACATTCAGAAAATTGTATGAAACTTGACCCATTTCACCTTAAAATGTAGGCTACAGTAATACTATGGGAAACAAAACCCAGGATTTATCGATATAAAGTAAGGCAAAAAGCAACAATTACCTTAACTTTGTTGAGTCAAAAATAGCACCACTTTTGTTAACACGTTCAATAGTGAATTTTTCAACTGTTTAACATAAGGAAAACATTCATGTATGTAAGAAATTCCCATGTGAATTAGATAACAAACTATCTGAATAGCATGCCAGAAAAGTAGAGTTCAAAAAAAGTCACTAACCAAGTTGATCAAGAGTAAAAAACTCATTTTCAGTCCCATCACCCCAACCTAATAATGCTAGGTAATTCACCATTGCTTCAGGTAGGTATCCCATCTCCCGAAACTGTGAGTGAGAAGATGAGTTTGAAAATAATTATCATTACAAGAGAAAAACCTTTCCAAGAACTTATATAGTAAAATTAAAAAGAAAAAGAGAGTCAAGTGAGACCGCATCACATAACTTCAACATGGATAAAATATGGAAAAATGATAAATCAACCTCACCTGACCCACTGATGTTGCCCCATGTCGTTTCGATAATTTACTCCTGTCAGGAGCTAAAATCAATGAAACATGTGCAAAGTAAGGCATGGGAAATCCTAGTGCCTGTAAACAAATTCAAGCAGAGAGGCAAGGCAAACCATAATCAGTAACCAATATTATTGCATAACCCAAGGAAGAAAATAAAAACAAGAATTACAAGCAAGTGAGGAAAATTTGAAGTGAAACATGGTAGTGGTACCACCACATATTGACTTATCAATCCCTTGTTGGGAAGCTACTCATGGTGCTTCTGATAATAAGCACAAATCTGATCTTTTTTTTCAAACAAATTTATCTAAACAGTTTTAAAATGTTTCATAAGTGTTTTTAATGCAAAAAGGATCAGCATTATTTTAAAAGAAAAGAGTTTAAACAATCTTAATCAAGCAATCTATTGATTACTATTCCCCCAGTTGGAATTTCTCAACCTGGATTTCATAACTCAATTCTTCCAAAGAAAAAGATCCTTTTCATAAATGACAAATTTTAGAAATAAAAGAGAGAAAAAACAATAATCAACAAATGCATCCACGCAATATAAACTGACATGCCAGAATACTAAGAAAATACATAGAAATTCAGAAAATTAGTACAACTTGGTCAACACTTTCACACTCAATCTCATATAATTAACCTATCAAAACTTTTTCCAACCATCTTTTGTTGTCCATCATTTTGGGGTTGTGATTTACATCATTAAATGTTAGAAGATGGTTTTCATATATAACCACCACTAAATAAGGTCTATCATAACCTAGACCACTATTTTCTTTCCAACCATTATAGTTCTCTGAATTCCAACATCACTTTTCTCCTATCTGGCTCTGATTTCACACTTCCAATAGAACATTAATAGTGTGTTTGGATAAAGAATTTGAAAGAGGTAATGTATTTTGAAATTATCCATCTACAGACAGTAAATTTTTCTTCACACTACCTCAGTTCAACTCCTCAATCCCAAAAACAACAAAAAATCAAAGTAGAAAAAATTGTTATTCTTGCTGAAGCACATCTTCATTGCAAAGCTAGTAATTAAAGTTATTCCACTCAGATATAAGTCCTCAATTTCTCACCCCTTCCCCGGGTCTCTCTCTGTCCATAGCGTCAGTGCCATATCAGAATGAGTTTTTCAAAGCAATGAGAATATCGCACATAGATTTGGGCAATTGACTATACATGAATCACTTCTCAAAAATACAAATGAGATTTTATAGGATGATACCATACATATTGAACTAGACATTTCTGACAAATTAATAGGGCGGATAAATACCAACTTCATTCACAATATTTCAATTTTTCGGGTTTAAGTTTGATGTTGTTTTGAATTGAGAAACAAATAACAGACACTGAGTTTTAAGGAAAATCTGATGCTATAAAAGATGATATGATATAATATATGAGTTGAACCTTACCTTGTATATTAATGCCTGTCTTAGAGTGTTTGGCAAATGCTCCTCTGCCCTAAATTAAAAATATTTTATGTAATAAATTAGCAAAAAACATTTGTCAAAACATTTTGACTAAGAAATTATAATCACTACCTGATAACATGGGAAATAGCCATGGTAGCATCATCCACCGTTACACAAAAGTTATAAACAGGCTGACCATTACTCCTCATTATCACAAAATCTCCAAGTGTATCCAAGTTCCAACTAACCTTCAAGACACTACCAAGGAAAGTTAATAGCTAGTCAATGTTATTTTGAAAGAAATGCTATACATCATCATTTGCCATATTTTATAAATGAGTTTCACATCTCAATCGTGTATAAGAAAAGATTAAATATGTTTTTCGTCCATGAAAAAAATTAAGCAAATTGATTTTTTCCCCAATGAAAAAATAATTTTGTCATGATCCCAGATTTTACTGTAATACATGTTTTTAGTCCCCGACATTAGATTTTCTCCATAAAGTGACAACATGGCATAATCAAAAGGGATGCCATGTGTAGGTTATCTATGAGAAAATATAACTGCATAAAATATAAACACGTGAATGAAATGGAATTTTTTTTTATTAGTGACCAAAATAAATTGGTTAATTTTTCAGGGATGAAAAACATATTCAAACCAGGAAGAAAAAAAGAGGCTAGATTTCTGTCAATATATTATTCTTCCGTTTGGATAGCAGATTATAGGATGAAATAAAATACTCCCAAGATATAAGTTGACTTTTGGATTGAAAATAACATATTTAAAAGAAATGCAATAATTTATTTGTACTGCACAAAGTAGAAAATCATCAATCATACCATTAAAGAAGATAAAAAGAAAGAGAACTGGAATAGGGTGGAAAGAACTCACTTCGCCTCGTATTAGGTCATTAATCTTTAAACTTCCTTCAGGAACACGAAAACGGTATGTATATGGAGTTCCTTTTGACAGCTCTTCCTCTACTTCCTCATTTGTTGCACTTGCCCATTTACCTGTGTACACTGGAGGCAGTTGCTTTAATTTAGCATCCTCCTTCATTTTTTCTAGTTCCTGTTAAGATGAATAAGAATCAATTTTAACAAGTAATCTTGACAAAATATTGATCTTAGACATAAATGCTCCAAAAATTGAACAGTAAAAGATGACCAAACTCCGGTGGCACAAACCTCATAATTCTTTTTATGTGGTACACATCTCAAAAATAAGAAACCAAAATGGAAGAATTTTTTTGATAAACTGAATCAGAAACGATTATCATGGATGCCAAAAGATTATAAGGTCCACTTTGGGGAAGCTTTTAGATAAGGCCTTATAGGAGAAGAAAATCAATATGAAAAATGAATAATTTCTTTTTCATAAACTAAACACAACTTACACTCAAGTTTTACAGAA
Source organism: Abrus pulchellus subsp. cantoniensis (assembly GCA_024086825.1). Taxonomy (NCBI): domain Eukaryota; kingdom Viridiplantae; phylum Streptophyta; class Magnoliopsida; order Fabales; family Fabaceae; genus Abrus; species Abrus pulchellus. The sequence continues at coordinate 25,040,453 of CM044056.1, forward strand.
ATTAAATAAGAGAACTTTTTAAGAAAATAGAGACGCGTATGTTGATTTTAACTTATGGGAGGATTTTCATTTATTTTACTACTTAATTTTTTACTTTGATAAGTACTTATTGAGAAGTTTATCCGAACTAGGCCTAAGTACAAGTGAGCAAACTAACTTGAAGCTAGAGAAGCTTTTCCCACAGATCAAATATATTTAAAAAACCAGCACATAACAACACAATACAGCCAATATGGTTTTCTGTTGCTAATGCCAATATTTGAATGACGAGCAATGAATGGAAAACTGTCACTCAACAGACACTTTGAAGTGCATGGGCAAAGTTCCCACTCCGTATCTTAATTAAGTGTGCGCTTTGGATTACCTTATTTTGGGGACATGTATGACTTTTTTTAATGCAGTTTCTTAGCTGAACTCTTTTAAAAAAAAAAGGATTTCTCACAATTTGTTACGATGTCTTCAAGCTTAAAAAAAGTGATTCAATGATATAGCTTTCTTTCCAGCAGCTACTAACTTATGAGAAAAGCACTAAAGCATTTTTGGTCTCCTTTTTCATTCCCAAAACACTGACATATAATATTATATATTTTTAAACACATTTAATAAAAAAAAGTCACATGCACAAACAAAGGGCACTAAAACCTTCCCAAACAGATGCTAAGACAATAAAAGTTACATTACAAGTCCAGAGCTTCTCATGAAGCAAGTTCCAATACCTCATTAGAACAGAAGCAGCGATAAACATGACCCGATTGGTGGAGTTTCTCAGCATACTGTTTGTACAAAGCGTTCCTCTCAGACTGCCTATAGGGACCATGTTCCCCTCCAACACCGGGCCCTACAAGTTCACCACAACACACACTTAAAATATCAACAAAAAAAACTACCAGAGCAAAAAACATAAAAATGCACACACACACACTTAATCATCAACAAAAAAATGTTACCAAAGTAAATACATGAAAATGCACACTCACTCAATCACTCACCCTCATCATAATCAAGGCCCAGCCAAGAAAGGTCTTTGAGCATGGCCTCTTCAGATTCCCTTGTAGACCTCTCCAAGTCAGTGTCCTCAATTCTCAGCACAAATTGCCCACCTTTGGACCTGAAAGTACATATCCAGAACACCAAACAACACAAAACTCAAAACCAATCAAAACCCAGAATTGAAATCAATTTTTCTTTAGGAAAAATGAAAAAAAAATGTACCTGGCAAACAAGTAATTGAAAAGGGCCGTCCTGGCACCACCAACATGAAGGTTACCAGTAGGAGAAGGAGCGAAACGAACGCGAACGGGAAGGGAAGATTCTGAGAGAGCAGAGACTGTGAAGGATCTTCGGAAGAAGAAGGTTCGAGTGGTGTATGAATGATGAAAAATTGGAGGAGCAATAACCTTCGACCATGGAGTGCCACTACTCAACAACGCCATTCTCTTTCTCAATGTATCCCTGTGTTTTGCTTCGACTCTTCGAACTGGGATAATGGCATTTGTTTTATGTTTTGTTTTGTAGGATAAAAAATAAATAATTTTAATAACTTTTCTTACAAGTTAAAAAAGAGTAGCTTACGGGGGGAAAAGTTATATTATTATAAAATTTAAAGAATACTTTTAAGGTGGTGTCATCATAACTTAAGTTAAATTATTTTAATAAAAACATTTTTACATTTATCAATTGAGTAAATTTATAATGCCGTTTTAAACCTTTCTCCCATGTTTGAGCGAAATAAATAATATATAAATAAATAGTGAGAAAGAAATAGATAAAAATTAATTTTAAAAAATGTTGTTTGAATAATTAGAAACAGCAATAATGTCTTAAAAAATATTTTGTGGGCCATTTTAATCCTATTAGGATTAGTTACTTAACGTTAATAGATTTATTTATGTGACAAATTAATAACTTTAATATTTAAAAATATTAGATTGAAATTTTAATCTTTAAATATTTCATTTGGTATACAAAATTGAATATGAAATTAAAAGTTAGAATTAAAATTAATTTTTAGAATTTTAATTATTAATGTTTGAATGTTCATTTAAAATTGAAATAATAATTCTATGAATTCAATTCTAAACTTATACTTTAGGAAATTGAGTTCTTAATGTTACAATTCACAATACACTCACATATTACTTCTTCTTGGTCTCTCGTATTCTTCATTTTTGTGGTCTTTATTTTTCTCTAGATAATTTTTTTAATATTTTTTTTCTTGGTTTTCTCTTTCCTCGTACATTTTTCTTCCTTTTATGTTCTTTCTTAAACTCCATTTATATGTTGATTATTAATATCATTTTTTTTGTCTCTGTTCTCTTTTTTTTTCCTCTGTTTTCTTCTTCTTTTATTTTACATTAATTATTAATAAATGTAATTTTTTTCTATTTCTCTTTTTCTTGTTCGTCCTATTCTTATTTTAAGTCTTCTTTTTTTTTCTTTTTTTACATTTGATACATGTTTAATATGTCTAATATATTTACATTGTTGTGTCATGTTGCTAGTATGCACTTTTTAACTTGCTGCAAATTATGTTGTTTATTTTAATTATAATAAATTATTTAATGTTTTTTCTATTAGACATCAGAAGAAATATTAAAAATTAATTTAAAAACTATTGAGAGTGTAAATGAAACAAAAAAGATAAAACTAGTACTAAATACAACAGAATAAAGATACGTTAAAAAGTATACTTTGAAGGCGATTATATAATGAGACTGATAAAAATTATTATAATCAATTAAGTTTTGCTAAACAAGCTTTTTTTTAACTTTGTAATATTTTACATAAAAGAAAAGAACTACATAACAATATTTCTATTTATCTTAATTCGTAGTATCAAAATAAGAGTTTTTTAGAGTATTTATATTTAATTTATATTTTTAATTTTAAAAATTAAATTATATTTGTGAGCATTTGTATACTTTTATCTAGTTTATGAGAAAGATAATAAATAACATAATATTAAATTTTAATTATAAATTAAACATAAAAAATAAATTTATTATGTCATGATTTTTAAAAAAAATATTAAATTATCATATTTACCAATTTATTTAATAATGATTTTATATTTTAATTAACACATTATTTTTGAAAAAATTATTAAATAAAATTTTAATGCAAAATTAAATTATTTTTTAAAAATTTAAATCTTACATCACACTATATAATTTAATTTTAACTTAAAATTCTAATTTGCATTCTAATTTTTTGAATACATCAAATGTAAAATTATTATTTTGAACTAATTTTAATTTTAATTTCATGCACTAAACGAGGCTTAAATGTAAAAATTGATAAAAATAAAATAAAATTTCAAAAGTATATTCCTTCGATCAATCTAGTTTGTCGGTTAATATTACTCACGTAATGTTAGCAATCATCGTTAAATGTCATATAAAGTATCTGATGAGATCCTTATGTAATTAATATTCAGATACTCCTATCTTTTAAATACCAAATTGATGGTATATATAAGAGTTTTTTTTCCCTCTTTTAATTTTCTTTCTCTCATAAGAATTTATTTTTGTTATAACAAGTTTTATGCTTTCTTTGGATGAAATAGAAAATAGTTTAAAAAATAAGTAAAAAAGAAAATAGTAAAACAAAAATAAATGAAAAATACGATAGAAATCATGTATTATTTAGATAAATAAAATAAGAAGCTTAAAGATAATAGTTTGCCTTTCAAAATAGAAGTAGGAAGGTTTAAATTGCTCAAATCGTCAAAGTCAAGTGAATAGCAAAGGATCATCCTTTAGAGGGACCTAACCTAATAAATTGATGAAAGAAATTATAATTGAAGTCAAAGAAATAGAATTCATGTAAACAAATAATTTTTTTCCAATCCAATTGAATTAGTCTTTCAATATTAATTAATGTATTAAGCTTGTCCTTTTAAATATTATTATTTTTTAAAACAAAATGATATTGAATTACCACTTTGAAATATTTATAAATGACGAACCAACTTGATAACGATTACCCCTTCAAAGAACTAAGGACAAAATAGCATTCATTCAATCTTGAAATGAATGGTTATGTTATAAGTTAACCAAGCAAAAGAATCCCACATAATAAACTAATAATAACAACATAATAATGCAATCAACATAATGAATACCAAAACACGATCACATGTCATCACATTTTACCCTTGCCTTCTTTTATTTTTCCCCTTTAGTATTCAGTAAGGAAAAAAAAAAGAGTCAAATTTTCAGCTAAAATTGGAGAGGCCTTTACACTCATCAATTATATTGGCAGGTTCATAATGTCTCTAGCTAAACTCAAACCCTTTCCACTAATTGCTCAGGATACTTTTACCTTAAGGTGGACACTGGAGGAAGTAGCTACATACCTCTAAGCCATTAAAAAATCAATAAGATCAGAGTGATCATAACCTTCAAATAGTAAAAGAAAAAAACAAAAGAACAACACTTATGACAGATAATCAGAAGGGTCACCCTCTAGTTGTGCCCCTAACATCAACAGTGAGATCATTGGTCAATTAATAATTGAAAAGATACACAGGAAAAAGTAACTTGTATGCTACCTTTACAGAATCATGAAGGATACAAAACTAAGCCACTAGCCTTTTGAGAAACGTTGTTTGGTTCTAATTTATACTGGATTTCTAAGACCATATATTTGTATTTGGTTTATTTATAATTAACAACTCAGAAGAAAAAGCTCTTGGGACTCCTGGACATTTGTTATAATCTAAATTCAATAGGGCAATTAAATTTGCCATAACTTGTTTTTGCCTCCAATTCTGAATTTTTATGTTGATTAGTGGCTGAAGGCACCCTTAACACCCTCAAGACTCTCCCCCAAGGACAACCTGCAAGTTAAACATAAATAATGTTTAGAATAAAAGTTTCATCTATATGTTGCTCCCTCAATATATTAATTATAGTTGCAATTGTAAAATAGAATCATTGACTAGAAATGAATAGCTGATGCAAACCCAATCATGTCAATACAACTTGTTGAAATTCCTGAGGAAAAGAGGGGGAAGAAATACTTGGAATAATAAAATATATTTATAGCATAAGTGTTATGATGTGATATAGAAAACAAATCAGTAAGCTCTATTTTTTTAGAATAAAACTACCTATAAGTATCTTCCACAAGAACCAATCCTATTTGATCTTATACATTCACAACATGGACGTAGGGTTAGCTCTCCCAGCAAGAACTTTTTCCATACACAATGTTTGAACCTAAGACCTTGCTTATGAAAAATCAAGTATGTACTATGTACCAAACAAAATCACTACTTGTTCTATCATTAAGTTCTATTTATGTTAACAGAAGGCTCCTAAATCCTAATCCTAATTAAATAATGAAAACTCATCAAATAAATATACTCTAAACGATGAGATATCCTCTAGATATTCTAACACAATTCAGAACAATATTTATCAACCATAAAGAGAATATGTCCAAAGAGAAAAAGAGAACAAATACTGCTGCTTTGAAGAAAGAATATATTACGAACCCAAGAAAGAGAAACGAGAAATTGATAGAAAGAAACAATTATATTGAATGAGTGTGAATAGGAGGAAGAATTCTCCTCCAAAGGTTCGGCTTCATAAAAGGCTCCTCCTTCATACCAACTTTCTTATTCTCTAAATCCATCCTTCATACTAACTTCATAAAAGGTTTGAACCTAAGGCCTAATCAAATACTGAAACTAAAATAAACTAGTTTACCCAAAGATAAAATACAATATTAAATTATGAAAAATATAATGACCATAAAAAATTATACTGAATATGCTTATCCCCTCTGCATTACAATGTTATGTAATCCAAGATATTACTAAAAATAGTGCAAAACATATGATAAAAATATGCTGACATCAGTTCACAGAATAAAAAGCCATAAAAAACCCTTTAACTTCTTGGTGAAATTAGAGATCCCACAAAATAAACAAGCCAAGAACAACTTTTAATTTTTCAAGTGCAATCAGAATTCTCTTTTACTAAACAAGTGAAGAGTTTGGCTGCTCCATTATATTATGAAACAAAGCCTAATCCCTTTTGAGACATAGAGATCACTAAAGTAGACTTTACCTTACCCAACAAAGCCTTTACCATAAAAAAGAGAAAGAATAAATTGCAAAAAATGAATTAATTTTGTCACAACTAAACAGAAAACAACTACCATCTTTGTGATTTGCCGAACCAAATTGAAGGTGTTAAAACTTTAGCAACAAAATGAAAACAAATTGACACATTTGTAATTATTTGTGAAAACAAGAAATAAAAACAACACATTTTTGCAAACCAAATCTGCCATAAGTTTTAAAGTAAGTATACAAATAAAAAGTTCAAATTCTAACTTCTAAAACTCAATTTCTTTTGATATCAACACTTGGAAGGCATGAATGACATTCAAGATTATCAAAACTAGACACCTGGATTGGATGCATGCTAGACAAGCAGTTGCCAGCTATGAATCCTTCTACTATCTGGTAAGCACTAAACATCACAAATGTGTCTAATCTAGCATTCCCTAGAAACTATAACACCCCTGGCCACAAACAACTCAAGGTCCAATAATTTATGGTAACTCTCAAGAAATAGATAAAAGTAATGATGTGGCTTTCCAACAAAACAATGAACTGTTGAGATCCATTGTTTGTTTCTATTTTCAATAGTCAATGTATCAATACATAAATCATAACCAAAACTGATTCATGATTCAACATATTTTACTTTCTCAGACCAGCCACATCAAATCAATCATAAGAAAATTTGTATTTAAACCCATGCTTTGCAGTTTGCACAACTTCAATCCTTTGCTAAATGCATTTTAAAATTTTGAGCATCAAGGTGCAGAAATTATACGTACTTATGCATACAATATTTGAATTCTTGGCTCCGAAAAAAGTCCTTTTCTCCCTCTTCAAGCTACACAAAAAGGAAGAAAAAAGAAAAATGCAACCCAATTGAGCATCTTTAGAAAACCATAAAACACTATTAATCTCAATCCCATCAAAAAGGGTATATCATACACAAAGTTAGCCTCACCGGGTCACTCTCATATATGAGCTCATAACAATCGGGCGAAAGGCATCGCAGAGCACAATTCTCCCTTGCTATCATTGATGATTTGCATGACCAACCCCACAATCCACTATCCACCAAAAGAAATGGTAATGTGCATCAATAGTTGCCAAACATCACACATTCCACAACCTGATTAAATTTCCAAGGAAAAAGAAAAGCAGCCGAAACACAGAAATAGTAAAACCAAGTGTGCATGCCAATTTCAACATAGCACTGAACTGGAAGCAAATATGTTTCAATTATAATGGTAAAAAATGAGTTTATAACAATAAACCTGTATCAACAACAGTTACCACATATCACATACATTCTGCAGCCCAATTAATTATTCAAGAAAAGGAAGAAGAACCAGAGCCATAAACAGTAAAACCATGTGCACCTGTGGATAAAAATTGCCACAGCTCTAAACTTGGAGGCAAATATTTTTCATTCTTTCAATTATAACGGAAAAGAGGTTCATGAAAAATTGGACTAACAATACAATTAGACCCTAAAAGATGTTACTTGCCTTGGTCCTCCAAACTTTCCATCTATAAAATCAGTCCACAAAATTCTCAACTTGCTAACAAATTCACTCAAACAATTTGGCAAGTTCATCCTTTTAGATACCACTTTATATAAACAAAATAAGTAAACTTGAGATTAATTTCAAAAGTAACCTTTACCCTGACAAAATCTGCCATATATCACACATATTCTATAACCCAAAATAATAAGTTTATAGAATATATGTGATATTTGGCATATTCAGATATCATATATATTCAACCCAATCCATTCTTCAAGAAATAGAGAGAGAAAAAAGAAAAGAAAGGAAGTGGGATGAACCTGTCAATATCAGCATAGCACTGAAGCTTCATCTTCCTGACTTGAGCATCCTGCATGATATAAGAGATACCAAGAACCGAAAATGAATAGAAACACGAAAACGGTAACAGAAACACAGATCAAAAGAGGGATATTGGGAGATGCGTACGGAGATTGGCTGAGGAGACTTGGCAAGGATTGGTGACAAACAGAAGAACAAAAATAGAGACGATATTGAGACAAAAGATACCAATGAATTTCGTGCTGCAATCACCATTGTGAGCGTAACAATCAAGGCAAATTACAGAATTCGAACTTGGAATGAAACTAAAAAAAACCTAATCACTCAGTGACAGTGAGCGCCATCGGTCAAAGATGATGCTCTGTTTTTATTTTTATTTTTATGAATTACTAGTTTTCATTAAATATTAATATTTTTTTAATTACATTTCCTGTATCTTTTAAATTCTTTTACTTTTAATTTATATTTTTTTATATATTTTTTTTGCTAGTATATTTTTTTAATCTTTTATGAAGTCCTTAAGAATATTATGACCTTTTTAAAAAATTTCTCTGAATATAAGAAATTATATATTTAATCCTCTTACAAATTACTTTTTTTATATTTATTTACTCTTGAGATTTAGAAGAATTAAATAAAAAATAAATAAAATTAATTAGTTGGTAATAAAAATATTTTATAAGAAATTCACAAAAAAATAAAACTAGAAACTAAATTAAAATTATAAATCTTTTAGAGAAAAAATTATTAATCATGAAAATTATTAACCATATTTTTCCCAAACTGGGAAAAAAATCAATAATTCAAAATAATACGAATTAAATATAAATTTAATTAGTTCTCTTTTCATTTAAAATTAATTTCGTGTATTATGCAAATTTTTAATTTAATTAAAAATTTAAATAAAAATAATTAAAATTAAGCGAGATATACTAAATTTAAGTAATATTTAAAAAATATATTAAAATAGAAAAAACTAATATTATGAATATTAGATAAGAAATAAATTTCTTCTAAAAAAAATATTATGCATAATATATTTTGTGACTGATAGATAAAAAATAATTTCTTTTGAGGCATAAAAATTACAAAATTAAGTTTTTATTTTTTTAATAAAACTAGTTTGGTGAATTAACCCAATTAATAGTAATGTATAAAAAATTAGATTAAACAATAAATAAGCACAATATATTAAATATTGTCACATAAGAATTATAATTATTTTATCATGATAATCATTAAAATTTATCATATGACAACATTGACCATGTTGTATTAATTTACATTGTGTTAGTTAAACTATCACAACACAAGTAATTTTTTTAATAATTTTTCAAAATTACTCTGAAGTGAGAAAAAACAACTCTTGGAATGAATGTCTTGTATTCAAAGATTTAGCTAGGACTATAGTTTTTTTTTTTAAATTATATTTAGTCTTTTCAAAAGTGTAAATTAGCATGTATTATTGGTACAAAAACTTTAAGGAAAATTAATACTTCCTTGAATTATTTTTATAAAAATAACTATTACTATTTTTTTTTTCTAATTATAAGCAATGAATATTCATTTTTAAATATATTAATTCTTAAATTATTTTTATAAAAACTCACTTATTATCTATATAAATAAATTATTTAATATATACGTTGTCAATTTAACTATTTAATACTATAGTTATTTCTAGATTATAGTATAAATTTATGATGTTATTATTTTATATTAATATTGATGAATTAATTATTTGTTCTTGATAAAAAGAAATTGGAAGGAGTATTTATGTACAGAAGTTTACACATGACTAAAACATCATGCGTTTATTTATCATACACGCTTCAATTCATAAAAACAAAATTCAGGGGTTCAAGAAGCAAGAAAACAAAATGGAGGAATATGAGAATATATTTCACCTTTCATACAAAGCAAATTCCAAATAATTGAGTGTAAAATGGGTATTGCATAAAGGAAAGTGAATTTAAAAGGAAAAATTAACTTCAATTTAACCTGGCCAAACCTAATATCCAACATTCAAGAATTTTCATAGATTAAATAGGGAATCTCATGCCTATGATAATCTCATACATCAATGAAAAATGGGGCACCTTAGATGTTACTCGATAGATATGTACCAAACAGTTCCCAATTTCACATAGGCATGTACTTTCTTACTTTACAAGTCTGCTCACTTTAGAGGAACTAACTATTTTTTCTTATACATGTATTGCTAGCATGCTAAAAGAAAAGAAGTAAAATCTATACAATGTTAGGTATGAAAACTTGTAAGAAAGCAGTCTTCACCAGATAAAATCCTCTTGAGGTTTCATTTCTAACATCTTTATCAGTCAGATCAAGCTCATGATAGAAATCAGTAAGACATGAGTAAATGTAAAGGAAAACAGATAACTTTATATAATATTTGTATACAATCTTATTGAAAACAGTTTATTTACATGCATAACCTTTGACAGACAAATCAAGAGTTGATCACTTGGCCAAAATGAGAACTGCAACCATTGTTTTTATCAACTGCAATTGTATGACTAACATAGAAGCAGTGTCAATCCTATGTATGTGTACAATCAAGAGAGTTCTTCTATCATTCTGCTAAAAGACATGATGTGCAAGGACTAGAGTGCAGATTCCTGCCCCCTTTTCTGGAACCACACGGCTGCGATTGTCACAAGGGAAGCAAAAACCGAATTGGGTAACCTTCGCACCACTTTCCCAACACCTGGGACACCTTCAGTGGCTTTCTTTGTTGCCACTGCAACTGTTGGTGCAACAATCAAAGTGACAATTAGTTTTTGACTAACCACAGTGAATGTATCCGCTGTCATTTGTAGGATGAAATCAAAAAACTCGTCATGATCAATTTCCCCATCCAAGTTGATGTCACAGTTCTGCACATTGTCATATGAATCACACCAAATACCAATATGCCAACAATTATAATATACAAGAAAAATTTTCAATGTAGTTGAAGCAATTCACATATTCGGGAAGAGTTGTTTTTTTAACATGGTTAAGCACGAAAGAAAGATGTGCCTCTCAACTCCTGCTACATTATCAAAATTTTCCGAGTTCATTCTGATTGAAAAACATAATAAAGCTTCATATATAAATAACATAAATTAGCTAGTAAAAAATATAGCAAAGCTCTAATGAAAAGTGCAAAACACCTCTGATTATTTGTGCAAGACTAGTGTTAATTCGAAACATACTCTCTTAACACACTATCATTGGTTGAAATTTTTTTAAAATCACAAAATTATGAACACATTCGTTATATAGGACATAAGACCCACATAGTTTCACAATTGCCAATAAGAAAAAGTGTGTTTAAAAGAGTGTGAAAGAATGTGTTGCTAGCATTTCTCCTTTTGCAAAGGCATTTCCATCTAATTCTGCATCTCATAACTTCATAAACCAGTATGTATTATGCAGCAATTTCTACAAAGTAACAGAATTTGAGCATCCAAATTTCCAAAAGTTTCAACTGTACGATCCAAGTTTTATTTACCGATTTTTTCATCAGTTTCTTTAGTCAACACCTATCCTCTCTCCACCTCATACTTCAATGCACCCACTTATTTATGTTTTTCAGTTCTCACATTTGGTTAAACTTACAAAAAACCCTCGTCAAAAACTTACTAATTTGAAAATAGCAAAAGCCAGAAAGATTAAAATATTTCACATTCAAAAGTTTGACATCACATTATAGGAATTGGATATCTAAAGAGAATTGAAACTTTTGGGAAGCTGTTAGGAGTAATATTAACTAATAAGTGACTATTCAACAAATAGATGTCAACAATGATTTCTTGAATGGCAACCTAGAAGATGACGTATACATGATTCAGCCTCCTGGATTTGAGGTTGCTGACAGAACTTTGGTCTCTAAACTGAATTAGGCCCTGTATAGCCTAAAGCGGGCTCCTAGATCCTGGCTTGAGAAAATCACTAGGACTCTCCATAGCTATGGGTTCAAAACCATCTGCAGATGTGACTCTCCTCTATTTATTTTAACTACTACCTACCGTTGAACACATATAGTCAACCTCACCAAATGGGATAAGGCTTGGTTGTTGTTGTACCTCTGAACACATCATCTACATATTAGTATATGTTGATGATATTCTAATCCATCATGAAAACTCATTCATTCTGATACAAAAATTAATATCTAGACTCAACTCTACCTACGCCTTTAAACAGTTGGGTCCAATAGATTATTTTTTTGGAGTTGAAGTCAAAATTCTTTGATAGAGCACTCTTAATCAATTGATAGGAAATGTAATAAAACCCAGAAATACAGCAATTAATGTTGCTTTCCCACAGTTTTAGCATCTCCTACAGAGCATAATCTCTGTCCAAGAGAAGAAAAATACTATCAGAACTGTCTTTACCACAGAAATTTCACATCATATTCTAAATATATATTACATTCTGAATACATAACTGCTTACTCCAATAACTGTGACATAACAGAATTAATTTTAATTCCTATGCCTACCATAATAAACCAGTAACATAGGTGGTATGCTTGAGACCAAGATTGGATCCATGACCCTACCACTCTTCCTAATGGCTCTCTACCTTTGTCTCAAACCATGTATGTTGAAATCTAATATTCAATGCTAAGATGCAAAAGGCTAAAGGAATAAACACTCCCATGGTTGGTGATTCCAAAGTTTCAAATTTTGGTTCATATCATTTTTCAGAATCCAGTCTATACAGGTCAGTGCTTGGTGCACTACAATATGCAGCAATAACAAGACCTGAAATCAGCTGTAGTGTAAACAAGGCTAGTCCGTTTCTCTCACAACCTCTAGAGAGTCAATGGAAACTTGTTAAAAAAATTCTAAGATAACAATTACCAATGGTTTACATTTTTGGCCTGCTGTTAGCAAGTCTCAAATCTGTATTTGAGAATTTTGTGATGCTGAGTCTGACCCTGAAAACAGAAGATCAACCTCTGGATCATTCATTTACCTTAGCCCAAATCTAGTTTCCTAGTGGTCAAGAAAACAATCCCTACTCCCTAGTTGCTAGATCCAGTGCTGAAGTAGATTATTGAAGTCTAGCTGCTGCAGTGGCAAAAATCCTATGGATACTAAACTCCTCTAAAAGAATTGAAGGTTCCCATTATACAACATATCATATCCTGTGACAACCCATGTACAGTATCTCTTGCTCATTATCTCATTCTTCACTCAAGGATAAAGCATATGGAACTAAATCTACAATTACATTTTATCAGACAAAGAGTTATCAATAAAAGCTTCTGTGTGTATCACTACTTTCTCAAAATCATATTGCAGATATTTTAACTAAAGCTGTTGGAAGCACTGGTTTTTGTCATTTTAGAAGCAAACTCAATATTGTTGATTCCCTTACGGTCAATTAACCCACTTGAGTTTGAAGGGAGAATGTTAGGACTTAAGAGTAATATTAATCATATGCTTTTACTGTACTGTCCCGGCATAGTTTAGCTGATATTCTGTTTGAACTAAGTCAGTCAATTGCAACAGTCTAATCAAGGCCCAGTTTAGATAAGTTTTGAATAATAGAAGAAATCAGTATAAAAAATGAATAATTGTTTTTTTCATAAGTTAAAAGAAACTTATACTATGTAAGTTTTAGAAAAATAAAATGAGATAATTTCTAAAAGAAGCATAAATTAACTTTAAAGTTATGGGAAGAGTTTGATCCATTTTACTAAATATTTTACTCCTATAACAATAAGTACTTATTGATAAGTTTATCCAAACTGGACCTAAAACAGTTTGTTAATCAGTTAATAGCAGTATAACTTCTCTATATAAACTTCTTGTACACAAATCAATTCAATGAAAATTCACTCTAGATTCATTTCTCTCACTCTCTCTCTCTCTCTCTCTCTGTATATGTGTGTGCCCGTGCATGTGTATCATGTTCTCTGTTTTATAACAGAAGCATTCAGCTTGTAGTCATCCTCAACTGGAGTTGTTTGGATTGTTTGTTCAACTTTCAGTAACACTAGGTATAAAACCTTAATCGCATATATTTTTACACTCAGACCATGTGAAGATAATATAGATATCAACCTCTAGGTCCTCAAATTTTCTAATAGAGATCTTAAAAAATTATATAACTTTAACAGCCATCCTTCTAAAATTGTATAGTAAGATTCATTAGTCGACTCATTCTTTTCATATACATATTAAAACTTTAAGGAGTTATTAGTAGAAAGGAGAATGGTAGGAATTGAAGGGGAGGAGAGGACATTAGCAATATATTTTGACTTGAAACATGCTTTAAAGTGTATTATATTTTCACTTGTACTAAGTACTCAGTTAATTCTAAAAATACATCTTTGAAAGTATTTGCTCAAATGAATCAACACTATAAACAGCTCAATACATGGTTGCTTCTCAGATTCAAACCATCCAATGTTATCATAATGGAATAAATGCATAGGTTAACCTATTATTAAAAAGACAAAGAAATTCATGTGCATCATATGGTTATAAGAGAAATCACCAAAGCGAAGATTCATTTCCAGAGAGTACTATTTTCATATTTGTAGGTAAATAGAGTTCCTAGTTTTATCTCATTATGACACAACAAAGTACCTTCATGACTTCTCTAACTTTCTCTTTTGATGGAGGATCAAAATGAGGCCCAGGAATATATTTGTTGATATCACTACAACATAGAAACAACTCACCTTTAGAAGAACTAATCAAATTTATTAAGTATTTCAAAAACATATCATCAACTTGGCTAAAATGTCAAATACAATAATGAAGCAGGCTTCTTACTTGTACACAAGTAAAACAGCAATATACAGATCTTCAAAACTCAAGTTATCACATCGCCTTTGATTCTGTACTTTCACATAAACTCGATCAGTTATCTTCCTTATTTGCCTTTTCCTCCATTCATTACCTGTGTAACGTGCAAAGCTATTAAACAAAAGCAATGGCATTAAACTTTACAATTGTATCAGTCAATGGTATGACATGTTTAATATTCTGTATCTTACATAGGATGTCATGTCAGTCTAAAGAAGGCATAAAAACTGCATTAGCTTACCTTGAGTTCATGAAGAATGAAATAAGAATGTTTTCAACCATCAAGGAAGTGGGTTTATTGAAATACCAATTATTCAGAACAGAATCATTAATAGTTTAGTGGTTAAATTTAACAGCTAAAAGTTTGAATGATTTAAGAAATAATATAAAACTAATTTCTCCAGCCTAAAGTTAGGCTATTTGAATATTTGATTAACAAGTTTGCATATATTATTCTCAAAGAACTGAAACCATCTTTGTTAATGAACAAGTCAAATCGTAGATGGAGAATAGTAAGCCCATGTTTGGTGACAGATTATTCTGAAAAAATAAATCACTTGTTTTCAAATTTCTCTGAGAATTGAAAAAAAACAAGCACTTGTTTCTCCAAAAAAAGTTAAACTAAATACATACTAAATTACTGGAACTGTTTATGTTCTCATAATTTCTCTATCTTATCCTTTATCCACAATTTCCATCTATCATTCCTTCTTCTTGTTCTCACTTTAATTGTTTTTCCTTCTCTCCTACATCACAAGTTGAGCGACATAACCAAATCCGAATATTTATCTGGTTTTCTCTTCTCCCACTGTGAGCTCCCTTGTCCTCCCAACTTGTATATGTAAGTAATTAAACCATAAGCTTCACACATTCTGGCCATCAAGTCAGAGACTTTGTTGCTGTATACACAATACAAATAATGATAGTGACCATAATTTATCCCAAAATGGCACAAGTTCCTTCAAAATAAACATTCAACACATCTAAAAAAAACTAGGCAAGAGAGAAAAGACAAACCTGCAAAGGGATTTATACAACTTTACCGTTCAAAAACCAAATTTCAAAGCTTAATTCCCAGCAGCAATCAAACATAAGAGCAGAGCAACTCTCTTATTACTACTTTACCAGAGTTATCCCATTCAAATTCAGCCCAACCCCATTTAATAACCATAATTATTTCCTTCAAAAACCTCGTTTAATAAACATACTTGTACAGTATGAAACCCCAATTTCCCCAGATTTTATAATTTTCATGCACAACATATATATATATCAAGAGAGAGAGAGTCCAGAAACAAATATAAATTTCATGTCTTTGAATTATTATTATTTGTGAGCAGAAACACAAAAGGGCAATTCCAAAACAGAAAAGAACATGAAGTAGGGAACAAATGAAAGAAAACTGAAAAAGAGAAAATTGAAGAGAAGGCAACAAGAAATAATGAATGATTGAAAAGGAAAATAAGAGAGTGAATACCCTGAAACTTGTCAAAGACTTGGCCCATGACACCAACCTCTCTGTGTTCAAAGCTTTAAACACTTGGAAGTGAAGCTCCACAGAGATGGTACATTGGTAGGAATAACGTATAAATTAAATTAAATCATCACAAGCACTTTCATCTTCTGAACCACAGGCTTAGATCACTACTCTTTTGAATCAATCCAAGCACCACATGCCACGTCATTTTCTTTTTTGAAGTAATTTCTAAACTTATTAAAAATATATTTAATTCTCTTTTTATTTCTCAAAATATAGTTTTTTTAATTAAATACTATTATTTATTCAACGATTTGTCAGTCAATTTTCCTTAAAATAATTTTTAATTTTCATTTCATCCGTTAAAATAGTATTATCAATTTTATATTTAATCATTTCAAATTTTTTGAAATTTTATTTTTAAAATATAACAAAAAGTATAAGAAATTAATTTAAAAAAAATAGATTTACAAGTTATAGTATTGTATTTACAAGACTATTAATTAAAATATAAAAACATTCACTATATTAAAAATAATTAATACAGTCTCTTTTTTTTTAACCTATATTCTTAAAATATATTTGGACATTATTTTTTCAAAATTTAAAATGAAACTTTACATTGTCTGAAATTAATATTGCGACATTAAATTTAATGAATTTTTTTAGAAAATATTAATGAAATATTTTAAAAATTATACAAAATAATAGTAATATACACCTATTTTAATTTATAATATATTTTAAACTAATATTTATATAGTTGAAACTTAAACGGAACGATAGCCGTTCTTTACTATAATGGAGACAAAACATGTTGAAAGAGACGCCGACAAGTGATGCAAAAAGCGCGTCAAATACTAAACATTTTTTTTATTGTTAATAACGCTTAAAATTTACTACACTCATTTTAAATGTTATTAAGCATTATTTTAGAAATTTTATTATTCTTTAAATTTTATTTTAAATATAGAAAATAGTAAATATTTATTTATATTAAAGTAATTTACTTACAAATTTAAATACTTAAAATTAGTTTTTAGGATTAATGTTAATGTTTTTTTCTTAAATATCCCAAACTATTTGTTATTTTATTAATGACTCAAGTTCAAATTCACCTCACAGTGACAACAACAATTTATGTGATATTGGTGATAGTTATGATTGTTGCGTGGTTTAATTTAAATTAGTTTTGACTTTTGAGATAAAATTTTATTCAAATTAATTATAAATTAAAATTATGATTTAATTTGCATAAAATAATATTAAAATCAAATTAATCTAACTCTATTTTTTGAGTTTGAATTCAATATTTTTTGTATTTTTAAGGGACACATATTGAATATTTATTTGATAAATTAATAAAAATCTATTAACTAAAAAAATTAATATTGTCTAAAATAAGAACAATTAATTTTTTAGTACCTTCTTTTTATTTAAGAGATAATGTTCAAAAAAATTAAAATATATATTTAATATAAAAAAGTTGGTTAAAATTACTATATTTCATCATAAATTACAATCTAATTTAAATTATAAATCACGTCAAATTATATTTTAGATTAGTATTTATATAAAGATAAATAAAAAATTAACATAAAATTAGTATATCTGTGATTTGATTTAATTTTAAATATAAAAATTTAAAAAAGAACTAAATTGCATAAGAATCAGTATTTTTCTATTTTTTTTTAGTTAACAATTTATGCAATTTTTTAATTTTTTTTCCCGATAAGTTTAGTTTTAAGATTGAGTTAAAAAATTATACCTAGTATATATTTTGTTTTAAAATTTGTATCTGAAAATTAAAAATTCGCAACTACATCAATCATATCTATCACTTAAGAATGTCTTAAGTATATTTTTTAAAAATATATTTAATCACCTTCAATTTTATTTTCTTTGCAAATAAATACTTAAAACTTTGATTTTATCCTAATTATACTCTTAAATTTTATCAGTTTAAACACTTCATACTTTGGTTTTGACTTTTGACTAAATTGGTCTTAAACTTCATTAATCTTGCAAACAGACATTCATTTTTAATTTAATTAATCCTTAAAATTTATTTATTTTATAAATAGACAATTTCATAAATTAAGTTAAAATTAAATTACTAAAAAAAATTTAGCCATTTGTTTACCTTGAAACTCAATCATTTATTAAATTTTTGGTGGTATAATTATTTTTTTCTAAACATTAAAACATAATAAAAATTATAAATCCAAGAAATAATAATAAAATAATCTATATATATATATATGCTCTTTTTTAATTAAAACTTTTATTATATTTTGATGTTTAGAACGACAACAACAAAATAGTGAATAGCCAAAATTTAAGCTAAATAGAAGGATATTTTTTTTCTATAGTTAATTTAACTCTAATTTAATTTACAAAAAGAGTGAAAAGCTTATAAATTATTCAAATAAAATTAAAATTTAAGACATCTATTTAAAAAAATAGTAAAATTTAATTATCAGTTGAACCAAAATTAACTTTAAGATGCCCATCTCATAATTCTCTTTGTTGCTAAAGAAGACATTTGCTTCAATATTCATTCTCCCTCTCAATCATTGCTTTTGCAGAAGTGCTCATAAAATGACTTCATTTTCTTCTCCATTTAAACCGTTGCATGCATTCAGCAAGTAAAATCATGGCCATAGATGATTTTCACAAAGAAAGAACAGAGACAGCAACACCTAAGCCAAAATTAAAATTTATGTTTTATTTTTAATAGTTTTGTTAACTTTGATTCTTAAAATTGATTTAAAGTAATAATAATATTTTATTATATTTTGTGTTCTTGATATTAAAAATATGTTGTTTTGAATTGTTTAAAAGCAATTTTAAAAAGTAAAAATAGCATTTCATAATTCTCTCTCGCTTAGGATTAGTATACACGTGCGAATCTCTTTATCTGATATAGAATGATTGCTAGCTGAAGCAACTCTCGTTCCTCTTTTTGTTACTTTGTTGTTGTCTTCTAGTCGTGTAACTTGTTTAGCAGCAGTTGCTCAACACAAGTCACTTGACAACAGAAGTCACTCACTCTGCATAAACTTTATTTCAACCAATTTCATCACTCAATTGATTTAGAAAATGATGAATTTTTTCAATTTGAATAAAACTAGTAGCACAAATATTATTATTAAGTAACTTTTGTTAAGTTTTACTAAGATGAAATGAGTTATACTTTTTAATAAGCATAAAATTTAACTCAGAATAAATAATTAAAAAGTGTCTTATTTAGATTATTATTTTTGAATTCCAACTAATTTAGACCAGTTATATCATTATTAGATTAAACATCTTTTTAATTGCAATTTTTTGGTGAAATTTTGATTTACTTTTTCAATTTATTTTAGTTTTAGTTCTTGATTTGTCGAAGTCCAATGACTTTGGGCGCTAGTAACTATGTAACTATCTAAAAGTTTATCATGAATTAATTTTTAGGTTTTGTTAATCTTAGGATAAATAATTAATAATAATAAATTTTTATTAAAAAAAGAAGTATTTATTATACTTTTATAACTTTAATATAATCAATATGTATTTTTTCATAAAAAAATTTATATTTATAAATGCTTTAACTCAATCTCAATCTTAATAGTACAAAAGTCTTAATTTTTTTATTAGATTATGTCATTACTAAGAATCAAAAGTACTAAATTTAAAATATTGAAGACTAAAATAAAAAAAAAGTATAAACTAAAATCAAAGTCTAAAAATTATGTAAAGACTAAAAATATACTTAAGTTTATATTTATTTCTATTTCAAGTTTATATAAAAAATTATTTTAAATACACTAAAGCAGTGCAAATATTTCTTTGATTGTCATTAAATAATAGATCGTCGTATTAGTAAAAATTATTAAATTTTACAATAATTATAAGAAAAAATCATATTCAAAATGTATTATAATTATTAAAAATATGTATTGGGTTTGGTGATCTAATATCAGCTTCATTGACGGCAATGGTAGGTTTATGATTTGATATGCTCAAATGCCCAAATTTATCCCAACATCGGTGGATGTTTTGGCTGTTTGATCGAGGTTAATTGTGTTAAACTTGGGTAATTAGAGTTCATGTAATATTCTAGTTAATTATATATACATGCTAAAGAGAAGCCATAAAATAATTATCACCTCTCATTTTCATTTTTGACATGAAATTTTGAAGTAACAAAAAATTATGTAAAAAAAAACTGTCAAATTAAATTAAATGATTACTTCTCAAATATATCATCATTTTTTTTATTTAGTTCTTATAATATTTTTTAGTTTTCATATTCAACCAAAAAAAAAAAATACATAGTTCTAATACATAGTTGAAAGGTGTTATAGCAGACAAAAAGGGAAATGACAGAAGAATATCAGAAAAGGGAAGAAAAATTTAGAGAGAAAGAAATACTTTAATATTTTTCTCCTTTTTTCTATTACATCACTGTGCTATATATGCACTTAGCAATCGCCTTGCAGTAATCATATGCCAATAATAAAAAGGAAATACATGAAATATTGTCAATCATTCCTTCTTAACAGATTTTCCCTTTTTACAGAAAGAGGGACACGTGACCACATAATCTTTGAGGTAATATGGTTGGCATGAGATTCTCTTGTTGCTCTCTTCGTAGTCTCCATATGTGGCAGGCAATTGGTTGTAGTATGCATTTGGGCTTGTAGGGGGAGTAAGGAATATGGGCCCTGTAGTCCTTACATCTCCTCCCAGTTCAAGAAACACCTTGTCCTCAAGGTGGAACTGTTGTTGGACCTGTGACCACGGTTCCCAACTTGCTTCCTCAAGTGGCAAGCCCTTCCATTGTACCAATACCTGAATATCTGAAGTAGAGGAAGAGTTATCTCATTTCCAGTCCACAATGGCAACAGGTTCCAAAACAGGTTGGTCATCCTCGATGTCTGATGAAAGGGAGAGTGGGGTCGATGGTAGGGGACCCTTATGCGGGTGAAGGAGACTAATGTGAAAGACATTATGAATTTTGGTAGAGGTGGAAGATCCATTTCATACGCAACTGCACCAATCTTCTTTGTGATCCTGAAGGGACCGAAGAAGCGTTTCATGAGCTTCCCTGTTGATGCCCCTGTAACTGATGATTGTCAACGAGGACGGAGGCAGATATACACCCAATCATCCACTACAAATTGTAAATCCCTACAATGCTGGTTTGCCCATTTCTTCATAGACTTTTGGGCTTTTTGGAGGTTAGAAGCTAGCTTATGAAGGATTGCAGCATGGGAGGAGAGTTCGGATTAAATTGCTGCATTGGAAGTGTCTTCGGGAAGCAAAGGAGGCATTAGAGGAGGTCTGTGACCGAATATCACTTTCAAAGGGGTGAAACTGGTGGATGCATTGACTGAGGTGTTAAAGCTCCATTCTGCCCAAGAGAGAAACTTACCCCAGAGAGAAGGCTTGTGATGTACAAAGCAATGAAGGTATTGTTGCAATACCTTATTAGTCACCTCGTCTATCCATCCGTTTGGAGATGGTATGCAGTGGATATGCGAAGCTTGGTGCAGCTGAGTCGAAAAAGTTCCTACCAAAATTAACTCAAGAAAATTGGGTCACAATCTGAAATCAGGCTGCGAGGTAACCCATGATGTTTGTAGACTATATCAACGAATAATTAAGCTATATTAATTGCAGTAAAAGGCTTGGGAAGCATACCAAAATGTGCACCATTTGAGAACCTGTCCATCACTACGAGAATCGTAGTGAAACCTTTATAAGGAGGTAAACCAATGATAAAGTCAAGAGATAAATCCTCCCAGCAGTGGGAAGGAGGGTAAATTGGTTGTAATAGTCCCGGGGGCGTTAAGTTGGCAGTTTAGTCTGCTAACAAGTGCTGCACTATTCAACAAATTGTTTGACATCCCAGCGAATATTTTGCCAATAAAAAGTGGACAAGATTTTGCTCAATGTATGAGAGACGCCTGTGTGTCCTGCCATTGGGGTGCAATGGAATTCATGGAGTAGTAAAGGTAGGAAGGAACAAGTGGAGGGCAACCAAATTTTATCCTTGTAGAGGATGAAGTCTTCCTTAATAAAGTAATGAGGAAGTTCGTGTGGAGTAGCAAAGATTTTGTCCTTGAGGGCAATAAATGCAGGGTTCTGTTGCAAAGAGGACTTAAGGTCAGTCAAAAAATCCAAGTGTGGAATGGATAAGACAAGAAGGGATGGTGTGATGTTTATAGCAGGGTCCTCCAATCGTGAGAGTGCATTAGTTGCAGTATTGGTCTTGCTAGGCCTGTACTATATCTCAAAGTCAAAACCCAACAGTTTGAAGAGGTAAGTTTGCTGATCTGGGGTGAGGACTGTTTGAGATAAGAGTTCCTTGATTGATCTTTGATCTGTTTGGATTATAAAATGGCGTCCTAAGAGGTATTGTCGCCATTTTTGTACAGCGGAAGTGATGGCACACAATTCACGAATGTAGGTGGAGGAATTGCGAAGCTTAGGGCAAAACTATTTACTAAAATAAGCAACTAGGTGACCATTCTGTGACAGTACTGCCCCCATACCAATGCCTAAAGCATCAATCTGAACTGTAAATAATGAATCAAATTTAGGAATAGCCAGAACAGGTGAAGCCAGTAACCTGTTTTTCAGATGGAGAAATACAGCTTGGGCCTTATCATTCCATAAAAAAATTTTCCTTCTTGAGGAGGTCAATGAGTGGTTTTAGCTGATGACCATTGAGTTTAAAAGTCCTGCTGGTAGTTTTATCCTGAATCTTAACTGCACCATGGGAAAAAACATGAGTAATCACAAAAGGTCCATCCCATCTAGATTAAAGCTTACCTGCAATCAATTTCAACCAAGAGTTGAACAATAACACTTTCTGGCCTACAAAGAACTCTTTCCTCAGAATATGTGTTATGAAATCTCCTAACTTTCTCTTTATACAATCTAGAATTCTCATAGGCTTGCAAGCATATCTCATCAAGCTCCTGAAGTTGGAGCTTTCTTTAAATTCCAGTGTGCTCATGTGTCAAGTTATAACTCTTTACAGCCCAATATGATCGATGCTCAATTTCTACCAGAAGGTGGCATGCTTTACCAAACACCACTCAAAATGGAGACATGCCTAATGGTGTCCGGTAAGCTGTCCTCTAAGCCCAGAGAGCATCATCCAAAAACTTACTCTAGTGCTTTCTATTAGGGTGCACTAACTTCTGCAACAAGTACTTGACTTCCCTATTGAATACCTCAGCTTGTCTATTAGTTTGGGGATGATATGGTGTAGCAACTCTGTGTGTAACCCTATACTTCTGGAACAATGCTGCTATGGTCCTGTTACAGAAGTGACTTCCCTAGTCACTAATGACAGCCTTAGGCACACCGAACCTGCAAAAATATATGAGTACAGAGAAAATTTGAAACAACTTTAGAATCATTAGTTCTAGTTGCCTTTGCTTCCACCCATCTGGACATATAATCAACAGCAAGTAAGATATAAGAATATCCAACAGAAACAGGAAAAAGGACCCATAAAATCGATGCCCAAAACATAAAAAACTTCACAGAAAATAATGGGCTGCTGAGGCATCTCATGCCTCCTAGTGATAGTCCCTCTTGCCTTCTGACATATCTCACAGCTCTCAGAAAACCTAGCTACGTCCCTGAATATGGTGGACCAATAGAATCCGCTGCCCAATACTCTCTTGGATGTCCTCTGCGGTCCAAAATGGCCTCCTACAGATGTGTCATGACAAAAATGCAGAATGTCCTAAAATTCACGGTCAGGAACACACCAACGGATAACCTGGTCATTACAAAACTTCCACAGATATGAATCATTCCAGACATAATATTTAGCATTACTTTTCAGTTTATCAACCTGGGATTTAGATGCATCAGGAGGTACAACAGAAGTAACCAAATAATTCACAATATCATAATATATAGAATTCAGAGCAAATAAGTAATCATCAGGAAAACTATCACGAATAGGTAAAGGATCAACAGTGAATATGGTGGGCTAATAGAATCCGTTGTCCAATACTCTCCTGGTTGTCCTCTGCAGTCCAAAATGGCCTTCTACAGATGTGCCATGAAAAAAATGCAGAATGTCTTGAAATTTATGGTTAGGAACACACTGACGGATAACCTGGTCATTAAAAAACTTCCATAGATATGGATCATCTCAGACATAATATTTAGCATTACTTTTCAATTTATCAACCTGGGATCTAGATGCATCAGAAGGTACAACATAAGTAACTAAGTAATTCACAATATCATAATCTATAGAATTCAGAGCAAGTAAATAATTATCAGGAAAACTATCACGAATAGGTAAAGGGTCAACAGTCCCTTCAATACGACTTAGGTGATCAGCAACCTGATTTAACACACCACTCCTGTCTTTTATCTCAATATCAAACTCTTGTAAAAGAAGCATCCATCTGATCAATCTAGGTTTAGCATCCGACTTCTTCAATAAGAATTTTAGTGCAGCATGAGCTGTAAATACAATAGCCAACAGCTCCTTCTCAGTAGTAGTATAGTTTATCTGAGCTGCATTAAGAGTTCTAGAGGCATAAGCAATAACAAGCAAAAATTTACCAACTCTCTGAGATAATACAGCTCAAAGTACAAAGTCGAAGGTGTCACACATCAACTCAAAAGGGAGCTCTCAATCTAGTGGCTGCATAATAGGTGCTGTAGTGAGTCTCCTCCTCAACTCCTCAAACGCCTCCTTACACGAATCAGTGAATAAGAATGGTACGTCTTTCTACAAAAGACTGGATAGTGGTAGAGCAATGGTGCTGAAATCTCTAATAAATCTCCTGTAAAAACTTGCATGTCCAAGGAAAGAACGCACCTCCCGCACAGACGTGGGGTAAAAGAAAGAAGAAATAACATCAATTTTTTCTTATCAACTTGTATTCCCCTCTCAGAAATAAAATGTCCTAAAACTATACCTTCCTTTACCATAAAGTGACATTTCTCATAATTAAGCACAAGGTTAGTTTCAACACATCTTTTCAAAACTCTGGTCAAACTATGCAAACATGAATCAAATGAGGAACTGTAATAGTAAAATCATCCATAAACACCACCATGCAATTTTCAATTAAATCAGAAAAGATACTCAACATACACCTATGAAAAATAGCAAGTGCATTGCATAGGTCGAATGACATCCATTTATAGGCAAAAGTGCCAAAATGATAAGTGAAAGTGGTCTTGTGTTGGTTCTCAGGAGCAATATGAATATGCATTTAACTAGAGAAACCATCCAGGAAGCAATAATGAGATTTACCTACTAACCTCTTAATGACTTGATCGATGAATGGGAGAAGAAAGTGGTCTTTTCTAGTAGCCTAGTTGAGTCGCCTATAATCAATATACACTCTCTATTTGTTGGCAACTCTGGTGGGAACCATTTCATTCTCTTGGTTCTGCACAACAGTAATCCCAGACTTCTTAGGCGCCACTTGGATAGGTGAAACCCATGTACTGTCAAAAATAGGGTAGATGATCCCAGCCATTAGCAGCTTGGTCACCTCCTTCTTCACTACATCAAGAATGGTAGAATTGAGTCTTCTTTGGGACTGTCTCACTAGTCTAGACTCATCCTCCAAGTGAATCCTATGCATACATATAGTTGGACTGATTCCAGGAATGTTAGTCAAGGTTCAACCAATGGCTTTCCTGTGTACCTTTAGGACATGTAATAGCTTCTCTTCTTGGTCCTCCAGATGACTGCTGAATAATTGATAATGGAGGTTGTGGGGCAGCAGCAGCCATGGATATAACAAAATTTAGATCTACACCTGCAATGAAAAGTAAAACAACAGAAGATATAGCAGTATTAACCTCAGTACAAATGGAACATATGCCACTATCACAAGTGCAGTCTGGTAAAACATCAAAATCTAAATATGAAAACTGAGACAAATCAAAATATGAATTCAAATATACTACAGTAATATCAGAACCTATAGCATCAATATCAGAATCAAAATTAGCATCTCTATCTACAACACCAACTAAAAAAACAGAATAATCAGAAATCATCGAATGGCTTTCAACTGGATGTCTTATGGCATAAAAAATATTGAAGTGAATTGTGTCATCTCCAAACTCCATGAACAGTGTGCCAGTTGATGAATCCATATTTTATTAAAATTTTACTTGTCATTTTGATGTTTCTTAATAAAAAGAAGTAAATTTAGGAAGTGTAAATAACATAAAAATATCCTTTTGGTCAAATATCATAAGTTTATTAATTTTTGGTTAATTTACATTGATTTACATAGATATAGTTTGCAATTTTGATTATTTGAATAATTGTGCAAAAATTTCTAAACTTTTTTCCATGGATTTTTAGCATTTGAGAAAGTTTGAGATGAAAGTGATCACTTTGGAACCTATAGTAACAACTACAGAGACCCACTTTGAAAAAGTGTTGCGCATGCTTACTTTGGAACCATAGTAGACACTCTGGAGCAGCCAAAGTTATCACTCTGATACCAAAGTGACAACTCTAGAGAGGCCAAAGCACAGGACTTGCGCGTGGCTACTATGGAGCGATAGTAACTACTATTGAGCACTGTGCGTTATCACTCTGATACAAAAGTGACAACTTCAGAAAGGCCAAAAGTAAAAGACTTGCTCGTGGCTATTGTGGAGGGATAGTAACTACTATGGAGCACTGCACGTTATCACTATGAAACCATAGTAGTTATTATGAGTGAAAATTTCTGCACTATAAATAGAATTTGAAAAATTAGGGTACAGAGCTTTTTCATAACTTTAGATTCTTTTGCCACTTTGGGAGCACTTGCAGAGCTCAGGATCCTTGGGTGACAGCCAAGGCCAATCTTAGGGTTTGATTTACAATTTCTCTTCATTTTCCTTTAATTCTTGCATTGATGATATTGAATTTCCTTTGTTTCCATCTTGAACTTGTAAGACCCATCCTTATGGAGGGCTAAACTTTCTTGTAATCCTTAGTGAGTTCATGGATTCTTGAATTCCTAGGTATGAATGTCAATATAATTCCTTTTCCTTCATGAATTTACATTTTTCAACTCTTTGAATTGAATTAATGGTTCAATGAGGGGGACATTGCTTAATTAACCCTAATTCATTTTAATGAAATTCTTAAGTTGGTTTGCTTAATCCTAAGTTAATTTCTAAGGTTCTATAATCTTAGGGAAAAGGGTTGGAGCCCATTAAAATTGCTTAATTCGTATGGAATTTTAAGGTTAATTCTTACTTGTTGAGTTACCCTAATTCAGAGGAAGAAGAAAATTATTGAATCTTAAGAGAAATAGGGATAGAATTATATGAACAAACTAAGGATTGCATATTTCATTGATTGAACTCATTAATTTCATTGCTTACCTTTACATTAAAATTGGAATCACACAAAACTCCCTTTTTAATTATTTTTATAGTAAATGTTTATAACATGTTCAATGTATGTTACCAACCAAAGTCATTGGAGACAACCTAGGCTTGTATCCTAGACTACATAAAAATTCTGCATATTTTGATGAGATTAGCGACAAATCTTTTTGCAAACGAAAAACACATTCATCAAATTGGCGTCGTTGCCCAGGACTTTGGTGTTAATTTTGCGTTGAACTTGTTAGTTACCCTGTTTTAGTGTTCTATTTTTAATTTTTCTGTATTTTGCCCTATTTTTGCTGCATAATTCTGCAGAATTCGTGAGTGTGTATTACTTTTTCTTGCCATAGTTTGCAACTTCTTTATGTTTTTGCTATTTAGTGTTAATGCTTCATTTTACTGCACATAGATACTAGTTTTCTACATAATTGTCATCTGAATTTTTCTACATTTTTGTTGTTTCATTTAGTTTACTTCTTTTTATTATTCATAATAGTTTCTAGTGCATGACCAGATCGAATCCTGGAGACTTATATCCACTTGATCCAGAGATTGACAGGACATTTCATAGTAGCATTAGAACTCATAAACATAATTCTGAACATTTTGAGGAACCTTCATATCCTTCATCTATTTATTCATCACCTCATTCATTAGAATCTGAAATTGAAAGAATGGCTGACAATGAAAGAACATTAAAGGAACTGGCTGTACCGGATGTAACATATCAAACTTTATGCATACATTATCCTGACATTGATGCTCTTTTTGTACTTAAGACTGGACTAATACACTTGTTGCCAAGATTTCATGGCCTTGCAGGTGAGGATCCGCACAAACGCCTCAAGGAGTTCCACATTGTTTGTTCAACCATGAGGCTACAAGGTGTGTCTGAGGAGCATATCAAATTAAAGGCCTTCCTGTATTCTTTGATGGATGCAGCCAAGGATTGGCTCTACTATCTTCCTCCAGGATCTATTGCTAGTTGGGATAACTTGAAGAGACTTTTCCTGGAGAAATTTTTTCTAGCATCACGAGCTGCGTCCATAAGGAAGGAAATTTGTGGGATAAAGCAGTTTGAAAGAGAAACCCTCTATGAATATTGGGAAAGATTCAAGAGATTGTGTGCTAGTTGTCCTCACCACCAAATTAGTGATCAATTGTTGATCCAGTACTTTTATGAAAGACTGCACCCTATGGACTGAAGCATGATAGACGCCACAAGTAGAGGGGCGTTGGTTGACAAAACCCCAGTTGCAGCCCAGAATTTGATAGAGAATATGGCTGCCAACTCACAACAATTTGCAACAAGCTTGTATTGCCAGAAATGTGAGTGAAGTACAAGCTGTTGAATCTAGTAAGCTGGAGCACAAACTTGATGAACTAGCATCCATGATGAAGTAATTGGCTTCTATGCAAAAGAGTGTTGCTGCATCTTCACCTCCTTCACCATCCATTCCAGCCATGCTATGTGGCATTTGTTTGGCTACAAACCATTACACTAATAGCTGCCCCACACTATAGGAGTCTGACACTCTAGAAGGTAATCCTCTAACTTATGCTGCAAACATTTACACTAATAAATTTCCTTTTCCAAATTCGCAGTAACAGCCTAATCGGGATTTATCTTCCAATAGATATAACCCAGGCTGGAGGAACCATCCAAATTTGAGATGGGGGAGCAATTCTCAATAGCACAACTAGCAACAAGGCACTCAATACCAAGCACATCAGCCTGGCTCAAATAGATCTCATCAATCCCAACATCAACCACAACAAGCCCAACACTATCACCAACCATCTTCTTCACAACCAAGTGCATCCCACAAAAATGAACCATCATTGGAGGAGCTCATGAAGCAATTAACCATGAACAACATCACTTTCCAGCAGAGAACCGAGGCTAGTATTAAAACTTTGGAGAATCAAATGAGAGAGTTAGCCTTATTTCTAAACCAGATGCAATCTCAAGGCTCAGGGAACCTCCTTGCACAAACTGTTGTGAATCCCAAAAATCTGAGTGCAATCACCCTGAGATCTGGAAAAGTGATGCAAGAGCCCACAACGCCCAAGGAGAAAGAAGACTTAAGCTATACTCCAGCTACAGTTGGTCAAAATGGAGAGAAAAAGACTCAAGAACAACCAGAATCTATACCCGCCCAACAAAAAGTGGCAAAAAATGTTGAAAGGCCAATTCCTCTACCATTCCCTCAAAAAAGATTCTTCCAATGTATCATTATTTTTGGGTCCAGCCAAGCAAAAAGATTGAAGAGGCTGAGAAAGAGATTTTTGAGACTTTCAGGAAGGTGGAGGTGAACATACTTCTACTAGATGCAATCAAGCAAATACCCAAGTATGCCAAGTTCTTGAAAGACTTATGCACCCGCAGGAGGCGTCTTAAGGGTAATGAGAAGGTAAATATGGGTAGGAATGTTTTTGCACACTTTGAAAAAGAAAGGTCCACAATGCCTGAGAAATGTAAGGACCCCGAAACATTCACTATCCCATGTATTATTGGTAATAATAGGATTGAGAATGCCATGCTAGATTTAGGAGCATTTATAAATGTCATGCCTTTGTCTATTTTTACTTCACTATCTCTTGGCCCTCTGCAGCCTACATGTGTGGTTATTCAGTTAGCCAACAGAAGCATAACAAACCCAGCTGGGATTGTTGAGGATATATTGCTAGAAATAGTGAACGTTCCAGAGGGCTTTGCATTGAGTAATTTGAAATGAGTTGCGCGTGTTCACTTTTTCTGGAAAAAGTGATCATGCGCAGGTAGTATCCTTCTGCGTGATTACTATTCCTAGAAAAAGTGGTAACGTGCATCAACCTTGACTTGTGACTACACATTACTCATGCGCGTGATCACTATTATTGGAAAAAGTAACTATGCGCATCACATTACCTCTATTTAAGCTTGGGCGTGGTTACTTTCACTGGGAAAAGTGATTATTCCAGAGAAGGGTGTCTTCCAAAGGGTTCTGCGTGTTCACTTTCATTAGGAAAAGTGATTGTTCCAGAGAAGGGTGTCGTTCCTTGCTCCTCTGCGTGATCACTTTCATCAGCAAAAGTGATTGTTCAGAATGGAACCCTGTAATTAAAGCTCCGCGTGATCACTTTTTTGCAAAATAGTGACTCCTATTGTTATTCAAAGCTCCTTAGAAACTTAATTGCCTTATGCATTCAATTTCAATCATCTCATTTATGCATCCATAACATAAACCTTCACTGGATTAACACATTATTCCTAAAACCAATATAAAACAGAATCTAAAATCAGAAAATTGCAGAAATTGAAATAAAGAATTAACAAAAGTTTAAGTAAAATGCAAATAGAGTAAAAATGGTTCAGAAATGTGAGTTGCCTCTCACAAAGCGCTCTTTTAATGTCACTAGCTTGACGTTAAATGTTCCTCACTGCTGAGAAACTAAGTTAATACAAAAGGTATTCTTATTGAATTCTCCTCCATTGTAAATCTTCAGTCTTTGGCCATTGACTTTAAACTCTCTCCCTTCTTTCTGATCTTCAAGTAACACAGCACCAAAGGGAGATACTTCCTTTACCATAAAAGGTCCTAACCATCTAGACTTGAGTTTTCTAGGGAACAACTTCAATCTCGAATTAAATAGTAGAACTAGCTGCCCTGGTTTGAATTCTCTCTGCAGGATGAATCTGTCATGTATTCTTTTGGTCCTTTCTTTATACAGTTTTGTATTTTCATATGCAAATTGTCTGAATTCCTCCAGTTCATGTAGCTGTAGCACTCTCTTTTCTCCAGCTTGGTTAAATCAAAATTTAGCCATTTAGTAGCCCAATATGCTCTATGTTCAAGTTCCACAGGAAGATGACATGATTTCCCAAACACTAATTGATATGGTGACATACCAATTGGTGTTTTGAATGTAGTTCTGTATGCTCATAGTGTATCATCAAGCTTCCTTGAACAATCTTTTCTTGAGTTACTGACTACTTTCTCTAAGATCTTCTTGATTTCTCTGTTTGAAATTTCCACTTGTCCACTTGTTTGAGGATGATAAGGAGTTGCTACTCTATGTTTTACTCCATACTTATCCAGAACATTATCAAGGTATTTATTGTAGAAGTGTGATCCTCCATCACTAATCAGAATCCTTCATAGATGTCTTTATGAAGGAAATCACCACTTTAACTTCGTTTGTTTTGGTTGGTATAGCTTCCACCCATTTAGACACATAATCCACTGCCACAAGTATGTATTCATGAGAAAAAGAATTTGGAAAGGGTCCCATAAAGTCTATTCCCATACATCAAACAGTTCCACCTCTAAGATATTGTTCAAAGGCATCTCATGTCTTCTGGAAATGTTGCCAACTCTTTGGCATTTATCACAGTTTTTTACATAAATTTTTGCATATCTGAACAATGTAGGCCAGAAAAATTCAGCTTGTAATACTTTGGCAGCTGTTCTTAATCCACCATGATGGCCTCCATAATCTGAATTGTGGCAATGCCATAGGATATCATCTTGTTCTTTCTGTGGAATACATCTTTTCAAAATGCCATCTACTCCAATTTTGAATAGATGAGGATCTTCCCAAATATAGAACTTACTGTCATGAAGAAATTTCTTTCTTTGCTGCCAATTCATTCTCTTTGGAATGTGTTGAGTGGCCTTAAAATTCGCTATACTGCAAACCAAGGTAATTCATTCACAGTTAGTAGCTTTTCATCAGGAAATTCTTCATTAATATCCAAGTAATCTGATGGTAATATGTCTAATGGAATTCTGGATAGATGGTCTACAACACCATTCTCTTTTCCTTTCTTATCTCGAATTTCTAACTCAAATTCTTGAAGTAGTAGAATCCATCTCAGTAGTCTTGGTTTAGCATCCTGCTTAGAAAACAAATATTTTAGAGCAGCATGGTGAGTATATACCACAACCTTGGACCCTACTAAATAAGACTTGAACTTATCAAAAGCAAATACTATAGCAAGCAACTCCTTTTTAGTAGTTGTTTAAATAAATTGTGCAGATTTTAGGACTCTACTAGCATAGTAAATCACATGTAGTCTTTTATCTTTTCTTTGTCCTAATACAACACCCTCTGCATTGTCAGTTGCATCACATATTAGCTCAAATGATACAGTCCAGTCAGGTTTAATAAGAATTGGAGCAGAAATTAGTTTTTCTTTTAAAACAGTAAAAGCATGCATACAAGATTCATCAAATACAAATGTTGCATCTCTTACAAACAAGTCACTAAGAGGTTTGGCAATTTTAGAAAAATCTTTAATGAACCTCCTATAAAACCCAGTATGGCCTAAGAAACTTCTAATTCATTTCACATTCACAGGTGGAGGTAATTTACTAATCACTTCTATTTTAGCTTGATCAACCTCCATCCCTCTAATTGAAATCTTATGGCCAAGCACTATTCCTTCTTACACGATAAAGTGACATTCCTCCCAATTCAACACCAAGTTGGTGTCTTTACATCTCTACAAAACAATGGACAAGTTATATAAACAATCATCAAATGAATTCCCAAAAACAGAAAAATCGTTCATGAATACCTCAATTATTTTCTCAACCAAGTCAGAAAAAATAGCTAACATGCACCTTTGAAATGTAGCTGGAGCATTACACAGCCTAAAAGGCATTCTTCTATATGTAAATATTCCAAAAGGACAAGTAAAAGCAGTTTTTTCTTGATCAATTGGATCTACAGCAATTTGGTTATAGCCAGAATATCCATCTAAAAAGTAGTAAAATGCATGTCCAGCTAACCTTTCTAGCATTTGGTCTGCAAAAGGTAGAGGAAAATGATCTTTTCTGGTTGCATCATTCAGCTTTCTATAATCTATACACATCTTTCATCCTGTGATAGTCCTTGTGGGTATCAACTCATTCTTTTCATTTGGTACTACAGTCATTCCACCCTTCTTAGGTACCACTTGCACAGGACTTACCCAATTGCTGTTTGAAATAGGGATAAATGATCCCTGCATCTAATAGTTTAATGACTTCCTTCCTTACCACTTCCTTCATGGTAGGGTTTAATCTTCTTTGAGGCTGCACAACTGGTTTAAAATTTTCTTCAAATAAAATTCTGTGCTTACAAAAGGCTGGATTTATACCTTTTAAATCTGAGATGTTTCACCCTATTGCTGATTTATAGGTTCTCAAAATTCTCAGCAACTTCTCCTCCTCTTCTTCCTTGAGTTCATTGCGTATGATAACTGGATTTTCATGTTTATGATCCAAGAATGCATATCTCAAGTGAGATGGAAATTGCTTTAATTCCAACTTCTGACTTTTCTCTTCTTCTCCTTCATTTCTCAACTCCTCTTTGATTAATTTTTCTGCAGGTATTAAAATAGGTAGAGCTTCCAATTGCTGCTCTATTTCAAATACGTTTTCATCTTCAAAATGCAGAGGTTTAGTATTTCCTGCAGCTATGGTTTCTCTCAACATAGAAATTTCATCAAATCCATTCAAAGAATAAGGAGTGATCATAGAATCCAATGTATCTACTCTCATACATGTGTTATCATCAATTGGATATTTCAAAGCTTTAAATACATTAAATATTACCTTTTCCTCTTGAACTCTAAGCATTAACTCTCCTTTTTGCACATCAATGAGAGCTCATCTAGTTGCAAGGAAAGGTCTGCCCAAGATTAATGGTATGTTTGCATCTACCTCCATGTCCAATATGACAAAATCTGCAGGAAAAATAAATTTGTCAACTTTAACCAACAAATCCTCTACTACTCCATATGGATAAGTATATGATCTATTAGCTAATTGTAATGTAATGTTGGTTGGTTTCACTTCTTCTATCCCCAATTTCTTCATAATGGCTAATGGCATCAAATTAATGCTTGCCCCCCAAGTCACACAATACTTTTCCCACAGTACAATTTCTTATTTCACAAGGTATGCTAAAGGATCCCGGGTCTTTTAATTTTTGAGGAAGTTTTCTTCTAAGAATAGCACTGCACTTCTCTGTCAAGGGTACAGTTTTATTATGTTCTAACTTCCTTTTCTTGGAGAGTAGTTTCTTCATGAATTTGGCATAAGATGACATTTGCTCCAGAGCTTCAGCAAATGGGATGTAATTTGCAGCTTTTTGAACATGTTTAGAAACCTCTCAAACTACTCCTCTTGCTTAGGATTTTGTACTTTTTGAGGATAAGGCAGTCTCTTACATTTTTCTGGATCAATTGGCTTGTAAGTGTCCTCAAATAATTGCTTCTTTGTCTTTCTTTCAGGACTTTTAT
This sequence comes from Abrus pulchellus subsp. cantoniensis, assembly GCA_024086825.1. Lineage (NCBI taxonomy): Eukaryota > Viridiplantae > Streptophyta > Magnoliopsida > Fabales > Fabaceae > Abrus > Abrus pulchellus. The sequence goes on from CM044056.1 coordinate 25,075,326, forward strand.
GAACTTCTTCATTCTTTTCTGAATGTTCTCTCTTTAGTAGCTTGAAGTTCTCTTCTTGCAATTCTTCTTTTAAACCTCTTTCCTCTGCTGCATTTTCTACTTGCTTTTCTGTTGCAACATTATTCAGTTTCTTTTCAGCTAGTTTTGGACTAGCTATAACAGCTTCACTTCTTGTAACTATAGCTTGACATTGTTCCTTTGGATTCACCACTGTGTTGCTTGAAAATCTTCCTTCATCTCTGCTTGTTAATTGTTCAACCAGCTGTCCAATTTGAGTTTCTAACTTCTTCATAGAAGCTTCTTGATTCTTGATGCTGGATTGAGTGACTTTCATGAATTGTAATATTGTTTCCTCAATCTCGTTCATTCTTTCACTCATTGGTCTAGCTGAATGTTGACTCTTTTTAGGTTGAGTAGAAGAATTTCCTTGAAAGTACTGCTGTTGTTGGTGATTTCTTGCATTTGAAAATGGAAGAGATGTATTAATGCTTTTTATTGCAGAATTCTGAGGATTCCAATTTTAAAATTGTTGATTCCTATTATTAGAATACTGAAATCTAGGAGGAAATGATTGTTGAGGATAAGATTGTTGCTGTCTTTGATAATTCTCCATATAATTGACTTGCTCTTGTGGTTCAGGTGTAGGTACATCACATGCACCATTAGCATGATTCCCTCCACAAAAATCGCATGTCAACTGACTTGTTACCACGTTTCGATCTGCAAATTATTAATCTGTGAGTCAAAGCTGCTATTTGATCAAAAAATAATTGGTTCTGTAGCTGATTCTGTGCAAGAACAGTTTCCATCATCTTTGCTTCATATTCATTGCCTCTTCTTGTATTCCTCAAGTTGGAATTCTGATACATGGATGAAGCCATCATCTCAATGATTCTTTGGGCTTCTTCTAAGGATTTCATGCTCAAAGATCCTCCTGCAGCTGCATCACTCATAGTTCTTGTTACTACATTCATTCCATTATAAAAAGTTTCCAGCTGCATCCATTCTGGAATACAATGATGTGGACATCTTCTCAACAACTCTTTATATCTTTCCCATGCTTCATAAAGTGATTCTCCTTCCTGCTGCACAAAAGATGTTATTTCTCCTCTCAGCTTAGCAGCTTTTGAGGGAGGAAAATATTTTGTTAGAAATTTATTCACAAGTTCAGTCCATGTGGTGATACTTCCCTGAGGCTGTGCTTGTAACCAACATTTGACTTTGTCTCTTAAAGAAAATGGAAATAGTCTCAGTCTTATAGCATCTTCACTTACTCCATTCATCGTTATAGTATCACACAACTGCAGAAAATTAGAAATATGCAAATTATGATCATAAAAAATTCCACCAGAAAATTGGTCCTGCTGCACTAGGTGAAGTAAGGCTGGTTTTATCTCAAAATGATTGGCTTGAATGATTGGTCTAACAATTGAAGAATTATAGCCTTGCATATCTAGAATTGCATAATCTCCTAGTGTTCTCATTCTATGTTGTTCTGCCATTTCAACTTTTGGAGTTAGTTATCTAAAAGGTGAATGTTTCCTATTTGCAAAAGGAGTGACTTGAAATTCTAGAGAATGTATAACCTCTAGATCACTGTCACTTCCTACAGATCTCTCTACTCTAGTCTCTTTTCTTAATCTCCTAAGAGTTCTATCAATGTCAGGATCAAAGACAAGAGTAGATTTATTTTTGTTTTTGCCACGTATATACAACTAAACATAGATATAGTATAATGAAAACAGAAAACTGCACATCTAATATAATATTTGCAGAAAATTTAAAGAAACAAATGCTCAATCTAGTTATTTTCCTGTTAATGATATTGAAACAAATTATTCCCCGGCAACGGCGCCAAAAACTTGTTACTTTTACAACTGCTGTTGCATTGAAAGTAAATTGACTAGCAAGTGTACTAGTGTTGTTGTAGCAAGTTATAAAAAAAATCTTAGAATCAAATTGAGTTCCAAGTATCGTCCTCAGGGAATAAAGTTCTCAATTACCACTTCACAAGATCACAATTAGTTGAGCTTTACAAATTTCAGATGGATTTGGTATGAATGTATCAAAAATGAAATTAGAAAGTAAAACATAACAGTTACCATAAAAGTATATAGTAGACAGATGTAGAAAGAGTAATTAGAAAATTGTTTCACCAAAACTTTAACATTGAATCAATAAAGTTCTGAACTTTCAAGCATTTAGATGGAATGACAATCAGTTTCACTTTATATTAATCAAAGAACAATCCCTTGCCTCAATGAATCTAGCATATAATCAAATCACTCTAATCCCGTAGATCTAATCCAATCAAATGCTGCATTAAGTTTGAGAAACCAAAAGATTGCAAGATTAAGATATCTTATCCCTAAGAAACCAATAACTTTGGCAATTAATTCAGATCTGAGAAACAAATTCAATTCCCATTGATAAGAATTCCTCTATGATTAGTTGATCAAATTTCCATTCAATCACTACTTTAACAGCAGAATCAATCACTCAATCCAATTCAAAACTCAAAGTTCAGATCCAAAATCAATTCAACATTTCCATGTCAGATTCACAGTTCCTAACCACAAAAAGTTTAATCAAACATTACAAAAAGAGAAGAGAAGAGAAGAGAAGAGAAGAGAATGAACAAAGAAGAAACATCTTCAAGCCAATCTCCAATCTGATCCCTCAAGAAATGAAGCTTGGTGTTTGTCCTCAATCTCTCTCTCTGACTCTCTCAACAACAAAAACAAATGAAAAATGAAAAATGAAAAATGAACAAAAACTTTTAAATTCCTGAGCTAACTGCCTTTTATTGAATTTCCGCTCTGCTAGCTTGATCACTTTTGCCAGTAATAGTAATCACGCAGAGGCTAATTCTTCATTTCCAGTTACGCATGTTCACTTTTGCTGGTAATAGTAGCCACGCGCACTTCAAAGTGTTTACTTTTGTTGAAAATAGTAGCCACGCAGAAGCTTCCCTTACTAATGTCATGCGCGTGTTCACTTCTGCTAGAAATAGTGAACACGCAGAAGCTACCTTCTTGCGTGTATTCACTTTTGTGGATAATAGTGAACACGCGCAGCTACTCTTCTTGGAAGACTCTCTGGAACGCTCACTTTTTTTAGAAAAAGTGATTATGCAGAAGCTCTTCTCAATGCAACCTCTCTAGAACGATCACTTTTGTCAGCAAAAGTGATTACGCAGAAACTCTTTTTCATTTTATGGTTCTGGAGTGATCACTTTCACCAGCGAAAGTGACCACTCAGAGGCTGTTCTTCAATTATCAACTTCTTTCCTCCAATTTTTGCTACTTTTCTTCTATTTTTCCTTTGATCATCCAATCCTCATGAACTTAGCTAAGAATTCCCTACAAAAGCATACTTGAATTGTCACTTTTTACATAGAAAATCAATGAATTTTAAAATAACTATGTTTAAAAGTGACATGCAACATTTTATTATTTTTATAAGGGTTTTCTACTATTTCTAGCATGTTTTCTTTATTAATTGCACTAAAAATTATTGTAAAATACTAGTAAAATATGGATTCATCAAATATGGGCAACCATATGGTAGGGTAAAGCAAAATGCATGAATTGAGGAAAAACACTTAGCCTGAAACATTGCTGAGTGAAGAGTGAAACACCATTCTGTGAGCTAGATAATTTCTTTGCACTGTGTGGATTGCATAAAACCTTACTGAATTTTTGTTTCAGTGTAGTTGGACTTTGCTTGAAAATAATTGATTTGGGCATGATTTTCTTGTTGAATGAATCCATGATTTTGGAAAGATTGGAAGTGTCAATTAGAGTTTGATCTTGGAATGAAAATTTTGAAAGAAAATTTTTGGATAAATCCAACCCTCTTACAAGTAACTTTATTGAATTTTGATTTGCTTGAGGACAAGCAAAAGTTTAAGTTTGGGGTTGTGATGAATCTACATTTTATTGGATTTTTACTTGTTATTTTGATGTTTCTTAATAGAAAATGTAAACTTAGGAAGTGTAAATAACATAAAAACATCATTTTGGTCAAATATCATAGGCTTCTTAATTTTTGGTTAATTTACATTGATTTACATAGATATAGTTTGCAATTTCGATCATTTGAATAATTATGCAGAAATTTCTAGAATTTTTTTCATGGATTTTTAGCATTTGAGAAAGTTTGAGATGAAAGTGATCACTTTGAAACCTATAGTAACAACTACAGAGACTCACATTGAAGAAGTGTTGCACGTGCTTACTTTAGAACCATAGTAGATACTCTGGAACAGCCAAAGTTATCACTCTGATACCAAAGTGACAACTCCAGAGAGGCCAAAAGCACATCACTTAAGCGTGGCTACTATGAAGCGATAGTAACTACTATGAAGCACTGCGCGTTATCACTCTGATACCAAAGTGACAACTTCAGAGAGACCAAAAGCACAAGACTTGCACGTGGCTATTGTGGAGCGATAATAACTACTATGGAGCACTGCGCGTTATCACTATGAAACCATAGTAGTTACTATGGGTGAAAATTTTTGCACTATAAATAGTATTTGAAAAATTAGGGTACGGAGCTTTTTCATAACTTTAGATTCTTTTGCCACTCTGGGAGTATTTGCAGAGCTTAGGATCCTTGGGTGACAGCCAAGGCCAATCTTAGGGTTTGATTTACAATTTCTCTTCATTTTCCTTTAATTCTTGCATTGATGATGTTGAATTTTCTTTGTTTTCATCTTGAATTTGTAAGACCCATCCTTATGGAGGGCTAAACTTTCTTGTAATCCTTAGTGAGTTCATGGATTCTTGAATTCCTAGGTATGAATGTCAATATAATTTTCTTTCCTTTATGAATTTATATTTCTCAACTCTTTGAATTGAATTAATGATTGAATGAGGGGGACATTGCTTAATTAACCCTAATTTGTTTTAATGAAATTCTTAACTTGGTTTGCTTAATCCTAAGTTAATTTTTAAGGTTGCGTAATCTTAGGGAAAAGGGTTGGAGCCCATTAAAATTGCTTAATTCGTATGTGATTTTAAGGTTAATTCTTGCTTGTTGAGTTACCCTAATTCAGAGGAAGAGGAAAAGTATTGAATCTTGAGAGGAATAGGGATAGAATTACATGAACAAACTAAAGATTGCACATTTCATTGATTGAACTCATTAATTTCATCACTTATCTTTACATTAAAATTGGAATCACACAAAACTCCCTTTTTAATTGCTTTTATAGTAAAGGTTTATAACATGTTCAATGTATGTTACCAACCAAAGTCATTGGAGACAACCTAGGTTTGCATCCTAGACTATATAAAAATTCTGCATATTTTGATGAGATTAGCGACAAACCTTTTTGCAAACAAAAAATATGTTTATCACCAGTATGAACATCAATCTTGGTCTTCACAGTCATCAAAAATAGTCTACCCAGAATCAAAGTCAAGTTCTCATTCTGCATATCAAAAATGTAAAAATCAGCTGAAAAAATCAATTGATTAACTTTTACCAATATGTCTTCTAGCACTCCCAAGGGTTGAGTTGTGCTTCATTTTGGTATGTGAATAATCACGTTGATTGGTTTCAAGTCTCCCAAATGCAACATTTTATATACGGCTGATGGCATGACATTGATAGAAGCTCCCATATCCAGCAAAGCACTAGCAAAAGAGGACTCTCCAATTGTGTAGGGAATGGAGAAAGTTCCTGGATCACCACACTTCTGTGGAAGGCTAGACTGGGACAAGGATGAAACTATCTGGACTTTCCTCTTCTTCAAATTCCTCTTATAAGTACAAAGCTCCTTCAAGAATTTTGTATACTGAGGAATCTGTTTAATGGCATCCAGCAAAGGAATATTAATCTCTACCTTCTTGAAAGTATCCAACAACTCTTGATCAATTTCTACTTTCTTTGATGGAGGAGCTCTGGATGAAAAAGGAAGGGGAATCTGCTGCTGCTGCAAAGAATTATCTCGGACTCTCTCTTCATTTCCACTACCTTTACTAGACTTCACACATTTATCTAAAACTATTTTGGCCTGCACTGGACAATTGGTCAGGTCCTTGCCATTTCTCAAAGTAATAGCACTCGCGTTACCTTTAGGATTAACCACAGATTGAGAAGGAAGTGCTCCAGACCCTTGCTGCTGTAAATTATTCACTGAGGTCGCCAGCTGCCCGATTTGGGTCTGTAAGTCCTGAATGGTGACTGAAACGTTCTGCTGAAACTGCAGACTCTGAGTGGCCATCTGGCTCATCAACTCCTCTAAGAAAGGTCCACTACTAGGCTGTGCATGAGGCTGTTGTTGAGCTTGGTTTTGTTGTGCAGACTGCTATCTAAAAGCAGGGGGCAAATACTTTGGTTGTTGCACAGAATGGTGTACTGGCTAGTGGTATGAAAGATGTGCAGGCTGTTGTTGCTGCGGTACTGGCCCTAGACCATATCTCAGATTGGGATGATTTCTCCACCTTGGATTATATGTAGGGAAGAAAGGATTATATTGCTACTGAGGCTGCTGCTGGTGGCTTTGGTAAGAATGGTGTATGCCTGTTACCAAATGAGAAGATTGTGATGTCTCCTATAGCTGAGGACAAGAATCTGTATAATGGTCACCTGCACAAATACCACACATTTGCTAGATCTGTGGAACTGCCTAGCCCATGGCCAATTGTCTCACCAAGGAAGTTAATTCAGTAAGTTTGTTTTCCAGCCTTTAGTTATCAACTGCAGCAACACTGTTTGTGGTTGCTTCATGTACAACTCTGGTGTTCATGTTTCTAGAACTGAATTGTTGAGAGTTTTCTGCCATGTTAGAGATCAAATACCTTGCAGCTGCAGGAGTTTTATCCATGAAAGCACCTCTACTAGCTGCATCAATCATGCTGCGCTCCATAAGCATCAACCCTTCATAAAAGTATTGAATCAACAACTGCTCATTTATTTGATGATTTGGGCAGGTTGCACACAATTTGTTGAACCTCTCCCAGTACTCATATAAGCTCTCTCCTTGCATCTGTCTAATGCCACTAATTTCTTTCCTTATTGCTGCAGTTCTGGATGCAGGAAAGAATTTCTCCAAGAATTTCCTCTTTATGTCATTCCATGTATAAATTGGTGTTGGCTGTAGGTAAAGCCAGTCCTTAGCTGTATCACATAATGAGAATGGAAATGCCTTCATCTTCACAAAGTCCTCAAGCATATCCACTGGCCGCATGGTAGAACAAACTACATGGAATTCCATCAAGTGCTTGTGTGGATCCTCTCTTACAAGACCATGAAATTTAGGAAGCAAATGAATAAGACCAGACTTCAGTTTGTAACTTGTTACACCCTCTTGTAATTGTGGTACATCTGAATACACAATGGTTGGTGGCCAACATCAGGGGCAGCAAGCTCCTTCAAGGTCCTCTCTTAGTTGTTTGCCATGTTGCTTAACTATAAAGTAAACTGACTATGAGTAGTGTTGTGCTCTTTCTTCAATTTCAAAAGCCTTAATCTCGTCCTTTCAATCTCAGGATCAAACGAATGCAGTATGCTTGGATTAGATCTGGTCATGCAAGGTTAGAATCACAAAGAACAACACACAATTCCTGAGTGAATAGAGTCAATTAACAAAGCAAGTACTATCAAAATGCAAGATATGGTTGAAGCAAGACCTTGATAAATCCTTGGTATGGAAACTACAAGCCTAAAGTCAAGAAAAATAGGTCAATAAATGCTAAAAAATAAAAAAAAAAAAAACTTTTAGAAAGCATGCAATTTTTGAAAATTTAGGTAGCCTCAACCGGTGCAATAAGTTGCGTGGAATAGGAAATTTTTTCTACCCCAAATGCATGTGTAATAAGCTCAATTATGATATTCTTAGCAAAAGTTATGACACTTTTAAGTTTCACAAAATTTTTCTTCACCACCAAAGTGTATCTCTTTTTCTACAAATATTTTCAAATCTACCAACTCTACACACTAATAGACACTAAATGTAATATGGACACAAAAATTCAGGTTAAAATTTGACCTCTAACTATTATTTTAGAATTTTTCAAAACTGGATGAATAGTGCATTAATAGTGTTGTAAACAGTGCAATCAGCAAGGGAAAAATCTATTTCTACTACTCCTCTATTTTCTGTTTTCAGCATGCAATGCAAACATACACAATATGGTATTACAAACCTATTGGACTTAATCAAACATTCAAACACGAATTAAACTACAATTAGAACACATTATGCAATACACAAACACATGCAAATTGAATGATAACAACATGCACAATCAAACATTAATACAATGAATCGTAGAATACAAAATACAGAACACAAATCATAGATGACAGATTACAATATGAAACAACCAAATCAAATGCAAACAAACTAAACACTAAACACAGAACACGAATCACAGATCACAGAATGCAGATCAGAACAATTGAACTACACAAAATATTTTTCTTTTTATCAAATGCAGAATGCAAAAAACAAAATGCACAATTGAATCAAAACAAAACAAAATGCATCCCTAGCAACGACGCCATTTTTTATATCCATGTCGCACTGGTATCAAAACTAACTAGATTCCTCATGCAAACATCCAGTTTAGGGAGCAACCTAGGTCATTTCTCACAATGTTGCAAATGCACATTGTTTCAATATCAATTATGCAGAAAAGGTTATATGTTTGGGGAAATTTTGTGATAAAATGCAGAGAATTAAAACGCAAATAATTAAAGCATAGAGAATTAAAATGCAGAGAATTAAAGCGCAAAGAATTAAAACACAGAGAATGAAACGTAAATTGTGAACAACAAATGCAAATCGAATTAACAATGTAAATTGCAATCAAACCGAGAATGAGAAGGCACAATTCAAGATCCGAAATACACAAAACACAAACGTAAAGTGATTAAACCGAATTTGCTTAAATCTCTTTTGCACAACAAATCAATTAATTAATTACTTGTTATACAATCAAGAAAGAGAGGCATAATTCAATCGAATTATACTTCCTATGTAATCACAAAACGCAAGGTCAGAAAACAAACTCAGAGCAATCATAAACGCCTTGAACAAGTGCTATCCGGACTTTGATAAGGTAATTGAGGGAGAACGTGGAAGAAAACAACTTGAAATTGCAAAATCTTAAACGCCTTTCAATTGTAAATGCAAAGCAAGATAAACTCGAAGTGTAAAAGGTGCAAAAGAAGAAGAGAATGGGTAAAAAAAAATGAGAGGTTTATTGGAAGCGGGAAAGTTTACAAAACTGGAAAAACAAAAAAATGAATTAAATGTGCTTCTAAATTAGCCCCCGACCTCTATAAATACTAGTCCTAAAAGAATAAAAATAAAAAGGCTAGGGCTGGGCTGAAAATAAATACAACAAAACCGCAAAAACAAAAGCAAAACAAAGTCAATACAAAAGTCAAATTAAAAGTATAAACTTCTAAAATTCATAGAAAATAGTTCTAAACTCCAAACAGCACGATCCAAATGTCCAAATTGAAGCCCCAGAAGTAAGGAATCCAAAGCAAAAAGAATCAGCCAAAAAGGATATCTATAGAAAAAATTATGGCCAAATTAGTAAACAAAGGTAAGAATAGAAAACATGAACAAAAGTTAAGTATTTACGAAAATTCCTAAATAATATGAGAAATGCAAAAATACAGTAAATGTAAAAAATAAGGAAATGAAAAGACATATAAATGATGCAATAAGACTATAAATGTGGGAACAAAATATAAGTCATCAGTGAGCAATAGCTGCGTAACCTAAAACGAATCGGCGGTAGAACCCTGTAAGACCCAGAAAGCCTCTGAGTGACTTGAGAGTAGTGGGGGTAGGCCAATTGCGAACTGCAGCTTCTCAGAGTCTGGTTGAACACCCTTGTTGGATACCACATGGCCCAGGTACTGAATGGACTGAGTACCAATAGTGCATTTGTAGCCCTTCAAACAGAAACAATTGGAAAGGAACAACTGGAAGGTGGTTTCCAGTGAAGAACATGATCTGCCAGGGTAGGGCTATATACCAGAATGTCATCGAAAAATATGATGATAAAGCGGCGCAAGTGGAGTCAAAATAAATCATTCATGGTAGCCTAGAAAGTAGAGGGTGCATTACACAAATCGAATGGCATGACCCAAAATTCGAAGTGGCCGTTGTGAGTCTTGAAGGTCGTTTCCTTAGAGTCAGCAGGAACCATGAGAATTTGATGGAAACCCGAGAAAAGGTCCAATTTGGAGAACCATGAGGCATGACCGAGTTCGTTCAGAAGCTCATCGACGGTGGGGATCAAAAATTTATCCTTGACAATGGCAGCATTGAGGGCCCTGTAGTCAACGCAAAAGCGCCACATGCCGTCCTTCTTTTTGACAAGAAGTACTGGAGATGAGTAAGGACTATTGCTTGGTTTAATGAAAAGCCTTTGTGTCTCTATTTCCTGCTTTTGGAAATAGGGGTAGCGGAAAGGTCTTACTGAGATAGGAGGTGTATTTGAGGCTAGTGAGATGGAGTGATCTGTAGTTCAAGGTGGGGGAAGAGCGGTAGGGGTAGAGAAGAGAGATGAGTACTGGGAAATAAGGGATTGAAGTGTTGGTTCAGTGGATGAGGGAAGAGGGGGCACTGTGTTGGTGCTGCGGTGAGGGTTGGGGTTGGTGAAAGGTTGGAGTCAAGTGTTAATTGAAAGAGGGCCTCTACCCTATTTTTGTGGTGCAGTCGACGGAGTTGATGGGCCGAAATAGGGCTTCGATTTGGGCTTGGTTCCCTTTTTAGTTCAACTAACTTCTCATGCCAAGTGAATCGCATAAATAGGCCATTATAATCCATGATGAAAGGGTTGATCGTGGAGAGCCAATGGACACCCAAAATCACGTCTATGCCCGGCAAATCTAGTGGATACAAGTCAATAGGAAATTCTTGATTGTCCAAAGTTAGAGTAACATTAGGGCAAAATGAGGAACATGGTAAGAATTCACCGTTACCCACCATCACACGTAATGGGCTTGGTGTGGGCTGAGTAGGTAAATGAAGAAATTGGGCCACCCTATGCTGAATAAAATTATAGGTTGCTCCACTGTCAACCAAAATCTGGACTGCATAGCCCTGGATGGACCTGGTAACCCGAAATGTCCTCTAAGTCCATTGACCCGAGAATGCGTGGAGGCTTATGAGACTTGCCTCTTGCTGAGCCTCTTGAGGAGCAAAAACTGTTGTTTACATCGGTGACCCCTGGTATAGCGCTCATCACAGTTGAAACAAAGGTTCTTTTCTCTGCGAGCCTGTATCTCGGCCTCAGTGAGGCGTTTGATTGGGAGCTTGGTTGCGGGTGTTGGGAGGAGTGGTGGAAGAGGTTTAGGAGTGGTGGGTGGACTAGGAGTAGGTGGGGAAGGTGGAGGTGGGCGGCCAAAGCGGTGAAATGAAAGAGGAGAGGTGCGAAATTTGTCATCGTGGAGTTTAGCTAAGGCAATGGCATGGGGGAGGACGGTGACCTCACGATGGAGGTTGGGTTTTAAACCCAAGAGAAAGCGACTAAGGTAGAAACTCTGGGAGTACTCGAAAATGCAGTTGGCTAAGGTTTTGAATTCAGAGAGGTAATCTTGAAGGCTGTGAGTTTGGGTGAGTTTGCAGAGAGGTTATGGATTCATCGAACTTGGAGGGGACGAATCGTAGCTCCAAGGCACGGAGAAAGGAGTCCCAGGATGACAGTAAACCATTGTTGAACATCCATTGGAACCATGCTAAAGCTTGACCTTCAAGGTAGAAAGAAGAGATCTGAATTCTTTGATTAGTGGATGTCTGATGATAATAAAAAAGATTGGTTGACCTTAAAGATCCAACCAAGAGCATCAAAGCCATTGAAGGAGGGAAGGTCAAATTTTAAAGGTCTAGAGGATGAGTGGGCTGGTTGTGGCTGAGGTTGGGTTTCCAAGATGGAGGTGCGGTTAGCAATATCGTGGAGGGTGTTGGAAAGGTTAGCGTGGGAGAGGAGGAGTTGTTCAAGTTTAACGTTAAGTTTGGTGAGCTCATCTTGGGAATAGGAAGAGTCAGCCATGGAGTAAGGGTAAATGAAAGCACCAAATGAAAGGTGTTGCAGCAGATAGAAAGGGAAATGACAGAAGAATATCAGAAAAAAGAAGAAAAATTACAGAGAGAAAGGAATACTTTAATATTTTTCTCTCTTTTTCTATTACATCACTGTGCTATATATGCATTTGGCAACCACCTTGCAGTAAAATCATATGCTAATAATAAAAAGGAAATACATGAAATATTGCCAATCATTCTTTCCTAACAGATTTTCCCTTTTTACGAGAAGAGAGACATGTGACCACATAATTTTTGAGGTAACATGGTTGGCATGAGACTCTCTTGTTGCTCTCTTCTTAGTCTCCATGTGTGGCAGGCAATTGGTTGTGGTATGCATTTGGGCTTGTAGGGGGAGTAAGAAACATGGGCCATGTAGTCCTTATAATAGTTTTCATATATTTACAACTTATGTCGTTGAAAGTTGTAACTTTAAAAGAGTAAATCACCCAGAAAGCTATTTGAATATTTTTTTTCTTAGATGTTACTGCAAATGCCAAACAAAGAGGCCTAAATATTCAACATAAAAATAGAACAAAAACTTGATAAGTTGACACCAATGTCCAACAAAAAGCATTTGCATATTGTATTCATTCACGAGCAAGAACAACCACTTGTTTACCAACATTACGACCACTAAAGAGGCCAACCAAGGCTGCAGGGCCATTCTCAAGACCTTCAACTATGTCTTCCACATACACAACCTTCCCTTCTCTAATATGAGGCAGCACAAACTCCAAGAATTTTCCATATAAGTGATAAAATTCGGTTACAAGAAAACCTTGCATAAGAACCCTCTTAAATATGAGATTTGCCAAATTTGTTACACCTTCAGGTTGATTAAGATTATACTGTGACACCATTCCACACAAAGGTATGCGACCATGGACTTTCATATTCAAAAGTACAGCATCAAGTGTCTTCCCACCAACATTCTCAAAGTAAATATCAATGCCTTCTGGAAAGTACCTATTGCATCAAATGATATCCAGAAATAGTTACTGTGTAATGGTTTACTAGTCATAGTATCTTATGGCAATGGACAAATTTAATTAAAATTTATCTATCATAAAACTTTTAAATGCTAACCTTTTCAAAGTTGTATTGAGGTCAGGCTCTTCTTTGTAGTTAAAAGCTTCATCAAATCCTAACTTATCCTTCAAGAGATCCACCTGGTTGTGAAAGAACACATTCAAATGAAAGAAGAACTAGATATCTTTGTTGGAGAGCATATGCAAACTATAAAATTCAAGGTCTTTTTTTGGGTAAAGTAGAGGGGCAAGAGCTGGATTGCTACATAATAGGATACTTTGGAAACAAACTCATGCATATGACCACGCAGTGATATAATTTTTGGAGGTATAGTGAACATTCAAGTGCATATTTTGATATTCGGCACAAATGATGCTTCCATAAAAATAAAAAAAAAATCCCATGTATTTTAACTCTAAATCTTTGGAACATTCCAAAATTATGCAACATGTAACAAAAGTTTCACTGACAAGAAATTTACAATTAACAGAGAATATTATCTAAGTTTGGAAATTGGCAAAAACATTTCTATAAAATATTTTGGTAATTAAAATAGTAGTACTTGAGTTTGAACAGCATAATAAATATTTAAAAAGTTGATGTTAATTTATCATGCATGCAAATAATAATAAGAAGATAAATACCTTTTCTTTACTTCCAGCACTTCCAACAACATAACAACCAGTCAATTTAGCAAATTGACCAACAAGTTGACCAACTGCACCAGATGCAGCTGAAACAAAAACATTCTCTCCTTTCTTGGGAGAGCCTAAATCAAAGAAACCAGCATAAGCAGTCATTCCTGGCATACCTGTGTCATAGAAGAAACTAACATGAGTTCTAAAATGACACTAAACATAGAGAAAACAATGCCACCAACATTCATCATGAAGAATCCATATAAATTGCATATAATAAAAAAGAGTCAGTATAAATTGTGTTTATTGAATGCATACCAAGAATTCCAGTATAGTATGAAAGTGGGACATCAGTGTGCTCAATTTTGAAAAGTATTATAGATGAGGGAACCAAGCTGTATTCTTCCCATTTAGTTGTACCCCATACTAAGTCACCTTTCTTATAATCTGGGTGTCCAGATTCTAGAACTTTAGACACACCATGACCTGTTAATGGCTGCAATTACTCAATGGTTAGTGACTGCATAAACACTACAAACATTTTTTACTAAAGGGCATCATTAATTAAAATATGCACACTAAAGTTTTGAACCATATCACATGTACACATTTTATTAATATAGGCTCAATTAAGTTTTCAGCTCGAAAAGAATTTGAGATTTTTTTTTATTTACTCTCATTTTTAATTGTCTATAGATGAATACTCATAATATATTTATTTTACCAAATGATCTCTCGATCATTTTTATTTTTCATATGATCCTTCTTAATATCATATTTTTTTCGAGTTATTTTAAGTATTATGAGTTTTTTTATTTAATTCTCATAAATATTATGATTTTTTATTTGATCCTTCTTAAAATTAAGGACTAAATTGAAAATACATAACATTTAAAAGGACCAAATGATAAAAATAAAAAAAATTAATGCTTGCTATAATATTCGTAAAGTCAAAAAAATATTAACAATTATAATTCTTCTAATATCTTAAAGAGTGAAAGACATTTATCTCTTTTCCAAATAGATCAATAATTCTTACTATTTATTATATATATTTAATAAAAAATTAATAGTGATAATTATTCTACATGTAAAAGGGTATAAAACACCTTCTTATTACAATGTATAGTAGAAATTATTAAAAATATTTTATGTAAATTTTAAAACAATTAAAATTTAATGACCAAATAAATACTATATTTTTTAAGTATATTATTGGTCCAATCTATTATACGTTAAATAATTAAAAGAAAAAATTATTAAAGTATCAATTATAATTTTTTATTTATTTAATTAATATTCTTAGAGCATTCATTAGTAAGATTCAAAATAAAATAATACAGTTTTGTTAATATTAACGTTTAAAATTAAATTTAAACATCCATAATTAATTTTTGTCAAAAAAATATTAATTACACTTTTACATTTTTAATATAATAAATAATTTATTTTTTAAAATATTTTTAATTATTTAGTTTTAACTTTTTAGTCTACGACTTTATTTAAAAGTTTTGAGAGAGAAGAAAAGTGTTTAAATGATAAGAAATGAGAGGAGAAGGAAGAAGAAATAAGGTTAATTAATGCAAAACTCTCTAAATTAAGGAAAGTTAAATACACGAGATTAAAGTTATATTTGATAAAACGAGCCGAAAAGTGAAAACATGTAATTTCTAACTGCAAAATTAACTAAAAGTGGTAAACTTGAACGTGAAAGCTTATTAACGTATAAATAGTTTATGAAATCAAATTATTTGTCAAACTAAATATGCAACTAGCTGTTTTATGTTAAATGACATAAAAGGATGTATAGTATTATATTAATATAATATTAAAATTAGATATAATTTATTTTAACATCTTATTAATAAATATGATATTATTAATTTAAATAATAACTTAATTTTATTTTAAAAATTAATTTTAATAAATTATATCAACAAATATTACATGGATTGATTCACATAATTTATTTTTATAATTTACTTTTATTTAACAAAATATGCTATTAATTATTAATAATAAAAAGATTAGTAGTTAAACAAAATACTATATTTTATTATTTTAATAGAAAATACATCTAAATAGAAAAGATAATAAAACAAATTAAAAAATAAAGAGAAAAAATGAATATGATAAAGAATAAAAGTTTTAATTGTGTAACATGTAAGTTAAATTAAAAAAGTGTAATTGATAAGTTATTTTTGAAAATATTAGTAGTTAATTTTTGAAAATTAAATATTTTTTAAAATAATTAAAAAAACAACTCTTAAAAATTAGAATTTTTTTATTTTATATTTATCAAACTACTCTCCCTAATTTAAAATCTTCTAAAATAAAGATAATTATCACATAAACTTTTATCTTTTCTTATTTTTTTTCCTAAAGCTAACTTCTGCACAGTTAATATATTTTGTTTTTAAAAATGTTATCTGTTTTCATTTTATAGTTTTACTTTTAATAATAAAATTGTCATCTAATTTTAATTTTATTTTCAAATTTTAAATTTTTTTAAAAAAAGGTTGAATTAGAAAAAATATTCGTTTCTATTAAAAATGAAAAACAAAATAACTAAGAAAATGGATGAAAGTAGAGTGAAAATGATTTGATTACTCACAGTGGCGGGGGAATAGGTATGAAATGCGTCAATGGCTTCCGTCTTGCTCATGAGGATTCGCATGTAAGGGTCACAGGACAAGTAGAGATTCTTGAGTAGCACCTCATCGGAACCTTCTGGAACCTTCAATGTTATGGTACCTTGTACGATGTTCATGTCGGATTCCTTAGGAAAACCACTGACATAGTCCCTCAGAAGCACCTGTTTGTTCCTCACTTGCGCCATCTCGATTTCGCTTCAGTGTTCCAACGAACGGTGAGGGATAAGGTCAATGGCCTAATTTGTGGCCAATGTTATAAGCCAGCTCTTGTGTTCTATCAGGACACGTTATCTCCTACTTTTATTCAACTCAAATTAATTCATCAAGTTCTTATTTACAACGTGCTTTAATTGTGTATTTAGCCTTCATAAATGTAATATATTTTATGATAATTTTTTATAATATTTTTTTAAAATTTAATCTCTAGAAAATTAAGAAATTAAAATTTTATCTCTATTATTAACTCTCTTTTATTAAGTGCTGAATCGATTAATGAATTACCAACTCAATATACCTATGTGACATTACGTAGCACACTACATCATTTAATTTTTTTATTATTTAAAATTATATAATTATAAATAAATTTTTAAATATATTTTATATAATTGTAAAAGAGTTTTTTTAACCTTTTTTTCTTCTCTACTACCCCTCATCTTGCCTCCCATAGTCCCGTTCAAACTTCAAAAATGCATCATGAAGAATTGATATTTTTCTAATGTTTTCTTACCAAAATAGAAAATTATCAACACTTTTTTATTCTTCATTGCATTAAACTCTTTCTCCACCTCATATTCAAATTATTTATTTTTAAACTTTATACACGTTTCAAATTAATCTTCCCTCACCCAATATAGAATTTTTACACAACCCATCAATATCTAAAACACAAATAAAATTTTAATAGAAAAAAAGTAATGAATGAATTGGAAATAGAGATGCGGATTGGAGGAAGGGGAAAAGTTAGGAGTGAGGGTAAGATAATAGGAAAGGAGTTGGGGTAAAGGGAAGAGGAAGGTCTGAGGGTACTAGGAGGGTGAAAGAGTGGTGCATGTGTGAAAAATAGAAAAGGGATGAAGAGGATTGTGGGTGTTGGAGGGAGAGGGGGTGTGGAGAAGAGAGAAGGGAAAGGAGTGGTGCATATAGGAAAATGAGAAAGAGTGGTGCGGATGAAGGAATTGAAGTAGATGGAAGAGAGGGGTGTTGGAGGAAGAGGGGTGTGAGGAAGAGGAAGGGATGGTGTGGATGGAAGAATGGGAAGAGGTGGTAGGATGAGGGTGAAAATGTAAGTATTGGAAGGAGAAAGGGTGTGGAAAAGGAAAGAAATAAGAATGGGTGGCGCCATAGAGGAATGGAAGTGGGTGGGGAAGAGGAGTGGTGCGGATGGGGGCGTGGGAAAAAAAAGGAGTGGTGATATTAGGAGGGAGTGGAGGTAGGGAAAAAGGGATAGGTAAGGGTGGAGGAGAAGGAGAATGGAAAAAGACTTCTGTGCAATCATATAAAATAGATTCAAAAATTTATTTGTAAATCTTAATTTTAAATAAATAATAAAAAAAAGCAAATAACGTGGCATGTCACGTAGAGTGTTGAGCTAGTTTTCATAAGCCAACTCAACACTTAACAGAGAGAGAGTTAAGATTAAATTCTAGTTTTTTAACTTTACTAAAATTAAATCTTAACAAAAAATTTTATAAGGACTTATAACAAAATGACCAACATTTGTAGAGATAAAAAAAATAATTTAATGGTTGAATTAATAAGTTTTATATTTTGTAAAAAAAAGTTATTAAATAATGATCTAAGTTTAATATTTGATATTAATGAAGACTATAAAATAAGTAAAAAATAAAAATTAATTATATACAATATTAATTTATATAATTTTAATAAAGTTATATAATTTAAATTTAATATTATCACATATTTTGTTTAAATATAATTTTTAAATTATAATTTGTAAGTCACTTACGTAATTTATTGAGATACTGTTAAACTATTATTATTAGTTAGAACACATTTATTAGAAAGACTAAAAATAATAAATAGTAAAAAATAGAAATTGTGTCTTAATAAAATATTTATAAAAACTAAATTCAAATAATGTATTTTATTGTAGAAATTAAATAATTAATTAATTTAATTAAATAATATTTTATATATCAGAAATTAAAAAAATATTTTATAAAATTAAGAATTAAAATAACATACTCTTGAAGTATACGAAACTAAAATATGGTTTAAAGAAGACAAAAAATCTATTATTTGAACTTCAATACAGTATTGTCAATGTCCAACCGACACAATTTGTTTCAAGATTGGAAAGTTGATCACAACTGGAAGTAGTATTCCGAGAATGGAAAAAGAAAACATGCCATAAAAGAAATATTAGTGAGCTTAAATAATTATGAAGTGTTTGATGTTATAAAAATTTCATAAGTTGAACTTAGTTTTATAATTGTTTTTATTACGATGTAATTTTTATTTTTTTATAAACCATTAATTTTAATTTTTTTCTGATATAATATATTAAGATATTGTCAAATATTAATTTTTGGTTATATTATATTAGATAAAAATAATAGTTTGTAAAAGAATAAAAATTATATATGAACCAAAATATTTCATAAAAATTAAGTACAAATTGTGTAAGTTTTATAAGGCTAAATATTTAACTAAATCTATTAATTTTAAGCAATTTAAATAACAAAGTTGTTTATTAAATCTTCCTGCTTTGACATTTTGTTTTATTTTGATTTTAATAAGAGCTGTTATTATTTTTATCGCAAAGTAATAAATTAATTTAATTTCTGAAATTTAAAATATTAATTAATTTAATGTCCTAAATTATAGAAATATTATTTTAATGTTTAAATTTATTAAATATTTTTTATTTTATTTTTATATTTGTAGTTTTAATCATTTTAAAACTTAATAGAATTTATTTATAATGTTAAATATTCAATTAATTTATGGTATACCGAAACAAAGTGATATTGTAAATCAAAACTGATATTACTGATCAATAATATGAATCCAATACAACACTAATGTGTATTTTAAGAATATTTTCGAATAACAACAATGAACAAGATGCAATTTTTAATTTACGATTCCATCTTCAACAATGATTCTTAGCAACTAAATTTTTGAGTAACTTCACCTAGAATAGGACTTTTTAGAGAAAATTAAGAAGAAGTAGAAAGAGAGAAGTTCAAGAAAAAAAGAATTATCAAAGGGAAAGTTATACTAAATTTTTCCGTGCCTCTTTATATCACAAAGTCCTTCAAATATACGTTCTTCATTCGAATTCTATTAGTTCTTCTTAATCTTGCCACTTCCGTATCTTTTGCCACTTGTCCTGCCTTTGTAACTAACTATTTTTTTTTTCACTTTCCCTTCCTGCGCTTGAGATGCATGTTACATATACTTTTATAGAAGAATAAAATATAATTATTATTTATTATAATAAAAATTAATTTTAAATCAAATTTTTATTATGAAATGAACTTTACTTAAGATTCGTTAAGTAACATAAATTTCATTTCTTATTTTATGAAATTTACATAAAAGTAAAATTCATTAATTAAAATCACTTTTCTTATCTATGAAAAATAATCTTTTTAATTTTTCTCAAAATAATAGTCATTTATAATTTTAAGATAGATTTAATTTTTGTAATTTTACTTTTAAAATAATTATTACTTTAAAATTCATTTTCTATCTTATTTTTTATTTATTGCATAAATAATTTTAAAATGAGTATAATAGAAAAATTTATAGAGTAAACCTTATACTAATCCTTAATTTTGTGAGCATCAAGTAAATTAGTTCCTATAATTTTTAAAAATAATTGTTAATCCCTGACTTTACCAAACGTCAATCATTTTAGTCTAACTAATGATTCTTGTCGTGACCCTATTAACTTTTCCCATTAAGTGACATTTTCAATATCAACACGACATGATTCTTAGAAACTAATTTATTCAATTTTTGTCATTATTTTTACTATTATTTCCAACAACTCCTCCCTTTCCCATCCATGATTCTAGCGGTCACTGCTACCTCCTTACTTGTCCTCTTTCATCAAATTGACTTCCTGTACCACCACATTCTCCATAGTTCCCCTTCCCCACCTTCTCTCTTTTTCCTTGGAGCCATGTCACTGTGACCTAGTCCCTCATAGTGGTCACGTAGTGCTCTCTCCTTGAAGCCACATTGTAAATCCATGTTCATAACCAAAGCCAGGAAGGGTCACAAGCAAAACAATAGTAGGGGTTCTCTCCTTCCTCTTTTGTCTTCTTCATCTTGCCACAAATCCCCACTAGTTTAAGTTTTAGTCTTGTATTTCTCCTCTATAACATCACTTCCCCTCCCGCAATAAGCTTGATGTTGAAAATTAGAAAGCATTGTACCAACAATTTGAGACAAGCTTGAGTGCACTATATTCAAGAGATGAGAAAGGACTTTGAGGCACGAAGAAGTAGGGCTGTCCAAAGGGTCAGGTCGAGTAGGTTCAAGTGTAGTTAACCCAAGAACAGTCCAAACCGACCCTTGCATTGTTGGGCCCGTAATTGTCTGCCTAGAAATTCACCTTTTGAACAGGTTGCGGGTTATACAAGTTGCAGGTTGAACAGGTCAAATAATCGATTTGGGCTAATTTAGGGCCAAAATGGTTTTTTTTTTTTGCCAAAAACGATAAAAAATCTTATTTATTCATTTTTTAAGCTCAATTTCAATTTTTTTTCTTTATTTGCATATTTTCCCCCAACAAAGTACAATACAAAAATAGAATTTGTGGAAAAACAATGTATGACAAATAATAGATTAAAATAAATTTTTATATTGAAATCAAGTCATAGTTCAGTTAAAAAAATAGAATTAAAATCATAATAAATCTAAATCTAGTCTTACACAACAAATTTTAAATAAAATAAAAAAATCAATCCAAATCTACTCATGCACATGCATTTTAGGAAGAAAGCATACAATTGAAAAAGATTAAATTTGACATTAACAGATAATTTTCTTACCAAATCTATGTCTTTTGGGTACATGTCTTTAAAAGAACAATCAACATACGTCAACTTGTATCTAGGATCAAGAATCACTCAAAAATAAAGAAGTTGGTTTATGTGTTTCACTTGACTCTAATATTTCTCATACTTCTTTTTCATCTCTAACCCCATATTGGCAAGAATTGTGTTTAGATTCATTGTAGAATGATTCAACTCAATGAGAATTTCAGAAAGTTAGTGGAAGATAGTATAAATAGTGACATGGGTGGAAGCAGAAAAGATTTTTGTTGCTTCATGAAAGATTTTTAGAAACTTAACAAATACCTTTGCATTCTCTCGATCACTACTACGTGGAGGAGCTACACTTTTAAAGAAGGGTCTAAAAACCCAACTTCTCAAATACAGCTTGAAATTTTTCAGCTGCTTCTAACATGAGGTATATTGAGTTTCAACGAGTAGAAACATCAAGACATACTAGCTTTTTATAAGGAATTTTTAAAAGATGAACACACTCCTTGAATTTGGCTAGTCTTTGAGGAGATGACTGTACATACCTAATAGAAGTTCTAGTGGTAGATATAGAGGCATGCATATCCTTTAAACCATCATTCACCACTAAATTTAAAATGTGTGCATAACACCTCATGTGAAAAATTCCCTACCTAAGACTATCCTATTGAAGAGCTTCAACCTATTTTTCAAATAGTTGACAGTCACATCATTAGAAGACGCATTGTCAACAGTACTAGTGAAGATATTTTTAAGTCCATACTCTCTCAAAATTTCTTCAACATGCATTCCTACGGTCTCACCTCTATGATTGGGAACAACTGAAAAATTAATAATTTTTTTATGGTAGTTCCACTCCTTATCAATAAAATAAGTCGTTAGTGTTAAATGATTTAAATTTTGAATTGAAGTCTAGCAATCAGTAATAAGTGTGAGTCTACTGCAATCAGACATTAAAAAAAAAAGCTCTAATTTTTTCTTCCAAAAGTAGATGATAACAGTCCCTAGTAAGTGTTTAGCGAGATGGAAGGGTGAGTTGAGGTCAAAGTTGATTGACAAATAACCTAAATCCCTCACCTTTGACTATTCTAAAAGGTTATTCGTCTAAAATCACAAATTTTGCAACAACTTTTCTACAAGCTTCTAAATTAAATCTTAGGTTGGTCGTATCCAACGCATTACTATTAGACCCAAAAGTCATAACGGTTTGGTTTGGATCACTAGTAAGGACAAGTGTGTATTTACGACAAGTACGAAGGTGACTTCCAAAGCTAGATGTTTCATAAATTTGAGTTACAATAGAAAGTTTTTTTTGTAATAGTTGCATGCAGCCTAGGGAATGTCATCATCATTTGCTAGAGGTAGTTTGATGAAATGATCCCAAACATCTAAAGTCAACTTGGGAGTACTTGCGTTTGCTCTCCTCTTCTTCACTGGAGCATTTGGAAGGGAACACTAGCATTTGCTCTCTTTTTGTTTGCAGGAGCACTTGCATCTGATGGATTTCAACCATGATCTACATAGGTTGATGCAAAACTAGTGGAAATAACCAATTTGTTTACTTGTTTTTGGGTTTCAAGAGGCATGTGCTGACCAAACTCCTCCATTATATTTTAATGGAATAAGCTTAGGTTAACAACTACTAGTTATACTTAGGCGTTGACTAACATTACTTAAAGTTTTATCACTGATCTTAGGCATATTGTTAGCTTACAATAACCATCTTATAAATCATCACTTAACTAACAACGAGAGGAAGAGCGAAAGAGAAGGCAGAATAGGTAGGTAGAAATCTTTGAAAACATTATTGATTACAAATAGATCAAGAACTTGCAGCATACATAACACATAAAAATCTCTGGCCGCAGCCATCATTAATAAGAAAGAGAAGAGTAAGTATTAAATATGACAAGATCTCATAAAACATCATTAATAAGAAAGAGATTAAGTTCTCTTAAACTATCACTGAACAAACAATAGAGGAGAGGGGGCTGCATAGGCAGGTGAATGAAAATCTCAAAAAACATCATTGATTAGATTGGGAACAAACACATTCAACATACATACATGGAATAAAGGCAGCAACCATTATACATTAGAGAGACAACAACATGTAATAATCTCAGAGAATACATCACAAATATGTAACACAATAGTACATGTATCTCAGCTCAGTCATTGTCATATATCCAACCAACAATGGTACATAACATTAAATAGTCAACGAATAATGAAACAATAAAGTATGATAATGTACAAATTAAAATCCAAAATGCTAAAGTTCACCTTCCAACAATAAAGGCTTAAGGTAAACAACGAATACCCTAAAACTACCTTCAGCCAATGTCACCTTACACCAATTCAACATAACAAATTGAAAAAAAATATAGAAATATTAGGAACTAAATAACTCAAACTTTGTTTCAAACAAAGTAAATATTATTACCTTGAGATACAAATAATTAGGAAACCGATTTGAGAAAGAGAGATATAAAAAAAGAGAGCTATCAGACCAATATTACAAAGTAACAAAATAATTTAACATAACTTAAGAAAATATAGAGTATCAGTCTATTACTTCACTCAATAGGAGATTGACCACCTTCAATCGCCAACGGTGAAACTATGGCCCTTAAAACCCTAGCAGCCAAACCATACGACAGGAGATGAGTAGTTAGGGTTCCCTGACTAAGAGTGAAAAACCTTAGCATAGCACCATAACTAACAGCAAAAAACCCTACTAAAGCATGCCACTTAAGAGTGAAAAATTAAGCGCCTTAGGCATAGGGTTCCATGAATAATAGTCTAAGACATGAAAAACCATAGAAGAGTATTTAGTTTAGGAACTAAATCAAAGAGGGAGAAGAGAGGAAAAACCAAAAGACTAAAAGAACTAAGAGTGTTTGCCTTAGCCAATTAGCCTTAGGGTTCCATGACTATAAGTTTGAGAGATGAAAAACCCTAGCAAAGCACTTAATATAGGAACGAAATCGAAGAGGGGAGAAGAGAGGAAAAACTGAAAGATTGAAAGAGCTAGGGTCCCATGACTAAGTGTAACGCTTAGATTTCATTTCAAATAAATAAATTTTGCAAAAATGGGAAGGACAAAAATTTTTATTTAAGTAATTTCCAACACATGGTCTCATCATAGTATTTCAAAATAAAAGAAAGGATTATAAGTTGATATCAAATAACTGCTACAGAACTATTCTAAATATATCATACTTGCAAAATAATATTATAAGTTCTATAGTAGTTCCATCCATCCTTTCACTGAGTCCGGTGCTGATCATCTTGGTCACCTGAAAAATAAATGTAAGGATGGGTACTCTACACTATCAAACACGCACAAGCATAGAGACTAACCTGACATACTCCACATGTTTCCTAGCATAACTCAAATAAAGCATCAACGGATACAAGTAACACTTTCCAAATATTTCATTTCAATTCACAAAAAAGTGCGCTTACTACATCAACAAATCATTCCACACACATGTGCGCTCACTGCACGTAGTCACGCTCACTGTGATACTATGATCACAGTTTCCTGACGCCCTTAACATCAAGGATTTACTCAATTTCACGCCATGATGGTCGCCGGATAACCCCCACTTCACAGATATAACGTGTGCGGTCACAAATCCCTTAACAAAGGTGTTAGTCAGAGGCCCAGTCAAGAGGAGAGTGTGTGGCTTGTGGTGCACCCACTGTTGGTGTCATTACCACTCTCTCTTCCCTAAGGTATTTCTACCGTCCTTATTTTTCACAATCCTAGTGTATCGTTGAACCATTCATAGCTTTCCAACATACTCAAACACATTCACAAGCAACATCAATATGTCATTCACGCACATTTCTAACCATTCAATTATTTGCAATGGCATGCTAACACATAGTTTCACCCACAATCTTAATCACATCACAATATTCACTTTCACACACGACACGTATGACCACATCCAATCACATCACATATAAACACATAAAATTTTCAACATGATTTCGAGTACAATCAAACCATTCTCAACACACGCATTATTCAACATCAACCACATTGTAACCAACTACACAATTTTCATCACATTCCCTTACAAATCATATTCAACACGAAATATACATCAACATGCATATCCTTACATTTTAGCCTAACCACATTGCAATACATAGTCAAATAAACGAATTCAAAGCACAATGAAATAGGATAGAGTCTCCTTTACCTCAAAATGAAGATCCACAACGTAAATCAACAATGAAAGCATCTTTCACACAGATTTCATCCTTCAAGCATCCCAAACACAATCTCAACTTTCAATCTAACTTACAAACAACTTTGGAAGTAGTTTAATTGGTAAGAATGGATTGGGAATAGAGAGAATCAAAAGAGAGATAAAGAGAAAAGAGTGGGAATGTGTTTCCCAAACTCTAAACCCCTCAAATACCCTTCTAGTCACGACACTCTCACTATAGCGAGTCATCTCTCGCTGCAGCGAGATCCTTTCTCGCTATAGCAAATATCTCAGATGATTCTGCACCCTGAGTTCTGCAGAATCTCGCTACAGCGAGATTGCACTCAGAAAATACCCTCTTTGTTGCCCTCTCGTTGCAGCGAGATCATTTTCTCGCTATAACAAATATCTCAGACGATTCTGCACCCTGAGTTCTGTAGAATCTCGCTATAGCGAGATTGCACCCAGAAAATACCCTATTTGTTGCCTTCTCGTTGCAGCGAGAGCATAACAGATTCACGCCCTTCTCTCAGGACTTTTTTACTATAACGAGAATCCTCTTGCTATAGCGATAACACCCCCGCAACATACAATTTAGCCTATATATTCAATCAATCAATAATTATACATACATATATATTCATCTACACATATTCATGCATATACTCATACATTCATATCATCACACTTATCAAATACTCATTCACATGAAAATTTGCAATTTACATTAATAACTCAAAAATATTATTATTATTACAAATTCCAAGGCGTTACACTAAGGGTCTGAGAGATGAAAAATCCTAAAAGTGCACTTAGCTTAGGAACGAAATCGAAGACGGGAGAAGAGAGGAAAGACCAAAAGTATGAAACAATTAAGAGTATGCGCCTTAGCCTTAGGGTTCTATGACTAAGAGTCTTAGAGATGAAAACCCTAGTAGATGCTGCAAAGCACTTGGTTTGGGAATGAAATCAAAAAGGGGAGAAAAAGAGAAGAAAGACAAAAAAAATGACATGCAGCGCTAAGGAATAGAGGAAAACTTACTACATTTTAGGTTAAGCAACGACTAATTATGTGTCCCTAGGGTTTCATTTTTTTATTTTTTTAACATTAACTTAATAAACGGTCAGGTCAGGTCGATTCGAGTGTCAATCCCCTCACCCGAGCCTGACCGCTTCTACCCTTAGAATCCCGTTTTCAATGACCCGTGATTCCCCTAAAGAAGTTGACTTGACCTCGTCCGTATTTTGGGCCTTTGACTAGCCTGATTTCAAACGAGTTTGGCATTTTTGGATAGGCCTAGGAAGAAGTCTGACAAGACAACAACAACAAAGGGTAGAAAATGACATATGAGAGTCTTGTGAGAGAAGAAAGTGAGAAATGAAAGTGCCAACATTGAAGAAATAGAACATAATAGTGGAGGTGGTTAGGACATTGAGAGGAGAGAAAACATGCATGATGGTAAAGACAAGATGTTGAGAGAAGAAGAAACATGCATGATGATAAAGAGAATATGCATGATTGTAAAGGCAAGATCTTATGGATAGAGAGGAAATGAAAATAATGTCATTTTACTTGTCCTATAGTAACAAAAATTAACACCATTACAACAAAATTATTAGTTGGACTTACAAATTTTTAGAATCAATTTACTCAACTCTCACAAATTTAAGGACTAATTTAAAGATTTACTCAAAACTTAAAATATTTTAAAAAATATAATAATTAAATATATTTATTAGTTTTTATTATAACCTTAAACCGTTATTTTTCTGAGAAAAAAATAGAAGTGTTTTTAGAGAGTAATTTTAAAAATACTTTAATAAACTTTGTGATTTGAAACTACCAAATATCTTAATACTTTGTGAACACCTTTAAGGTGCTCATAACCTAATATCTAAATTATACTAAATGTCATACTCCATAGTCCACTTTGCAACTTATATCTACATAGCTAATATTTTATTGTTTTATATACACTTATTATCATATAATACCCAAAAATAGATATTGGTGGGTGATATTTGGAAGGTTAGGAAGAATAGAGAGAGTCTCATAGCCCAAAAAGCTCGGGTGAGATGGAGGAAGAAGAGTGATTTAAATACAAAGTTCTTTCATTTATGTGTTAATGGGAGGCGGCAACGAAATAATATACATGCGCTCCAAATTAAGGAGACATGTGTCGAAGAGGTTAATGAGATTAAAACAGATGTGGTGTCCTATTTTGCGGCTCATTTTAGTAGTAGAAGTTGGCTTCGACCTACTATTGATATTAATAATTTACCAAGAGTCTTTGTTCTACAAAATGAGGAGCTTGTTAATGCTTTTTCGGAGGAGAAAGTGGGAAGGATAATTTTGGAGTGTGAGGGTGATAAAAGTCCGAGACCTGATGGTTTCAATTTTATGTTCCTTAAGAGGTTTTAGAGAGTGATCAAGAAAGAAGTGATGGGTATGCTTACTGAATTTTGTAGAAATGGAAAGCTACCTAGGTTTTTGTTATCTTATTTTGTAGCACTTGTGCCAAAAGTGTCTTGCCTACAATAGATATCTGATTTTCGTTCTATCTCGTTATTAGGTTGTCTTTATAAGATTGTTTCCAAGCTTTTGGCAAATAGGTTGAAAGGAGTTTTAGATTCAATAATTTCAGAAGAACAATCAGCCTTTATCCCGGGAAGAAACATATTAGATAGTGTGCTTGTGGCTAATGAAGCAGTTGGTTATGTGCGGAGGTATAATAAGAGGTGTTTTGTGTTAAAGCTTGATTATGAGAAGGCGTATGATTCGGTAGAGTGGGGATATCTTTTGTTTATGTTACGTAGCTTTGGATTTTCAGACAAATGGGTAAGTTGGATGGAAGCTTGTGCGTGTGGGGGAAGCCTATCAGCTTTGATTAATGGTTGTTCTACATTGGAGGTTCATATTGAGCGGGACCTAAAATAGGAGAATCCTCTTACTCCTTTTCTTTTTTTTTTTTGTGGCAGCGGAAGGGTTAGGAGTGCTTATGTGGAAGGCAGTGACTTGTGGGTTTTTCTCTGGTGTGAAGATTGGGTAGGGGGATCAGATATTTCTTTGCTGAAGTTTACGGATGACACATTGATTATGGGAGAGGCTTCGGTGCAGAATTTGTGGACTTCGAAAGCAGTATTGCGTAACTTTGAATTAATGGCAGGTATGAAAATTAACTTCCATAAATCTTTTGTATTGGGGATTAACACTGGTGATGACTTTGAAAACTTGGCTGCAGAGTTCCTACATTGTAAGATTGGTAGTTTCCCATTAAAGTATCTCAAGTTACAGTTAGGTGTTAACCTGAGAAAGCGTAGTGCATGGAAGGGTGTGTTAAAGGCTCTTAAAAAGCGGTTAGCGTCATGGAAGCATAGGTATTTATCGATTGGAGGTAAGGTGACTTTGATTAATGTCATTCTTAATTCTATGCCATTGTACTCGTTATCCTTTTTTAAAGTGCCGAAGTCGGTAATAAAGGAGATTGTCACTATCTAACGAAATTTTTTATGGAAGGGTGTTAAGGATGGATCTAAAATCCGCTGGGTGAAATGGAAAATAGTATGTAGACCGCGGAAGAATGGTGGCTTGGGCATTAGGAATGTGCAGTGGTTTAATTGGGCGCTTCTTGGTAAAAGGTTGTGGCGAGGTGTTAACTGTTCTAGTTCATTGTGGGTGCGGGTGTTGGAATCTAGATATGGAAGATTAGCTTCTTCTCTTCAGCGTTCATCAGTTCACAATAGATGTTCTTTGTGGTGGCGTGATATGCTGGAGGTTATTCATCAAGGGAATTTATGGCTGGATGAGAAGTTTGATAGAAGTGTGGGTGCAGGTTTACACACTCTTTTTTGGAGAGATAAGTGGGTAGACGGCGTGCGATTATGTGAAGCATTTCCACGATTATTTACGGTGGCTAGGAATGTTGAATCGTGTATATTGGAGAATAGTTTTCACGATGGCACTAGGTGGGTTTGGAATGTTAGTTGACGAAGAGGACTCTTTCAACATGAGATCTCGAGCTTTAATCTTTTGTTGGAGCTTGTAGATGGAGTTTCTACTAAGTTACTACAAGAAGATAAATGGGTATGGAGGGCAGATTCTTCAGGTTGTTATTCAGTGCAATCTGCGTATTCATGGCTATTTGAACTTTTTGGTGGTCCTAATAGTGTAGATCAGTGTACGGCAGATCCCTTGCAAAGGCTATGGAGAGGGAAGGTCACTCTTAAGTGTCTGGTTTTTTCTTGGCAATTGTTGTTGAATGCACTTCCTTGTAAAGGTTTACTGATTGATCGTGGTGTTCAAATTGATGATATAACTTGTTGCTTCTGTCATGGTTTGGAGGAACTTCCAACTCATTTATTTTTAACGTGCTCAGTTTCATCTCAAATCTGGTACTTTACTGCGCGTTGGCTTGGATTCTCACTGGTTTTTCCTTCAGATTTATCGACTCACTTGCTTTTTTGGGTTGGTGTTGGCTGTAGTAAAAGAGAAGGAATATGCTTATTAATTGTTTGGGTAAGTATAGTGTGGTCTTTGTGGTTGTATAGAAATAGAATTGTATTTTCCAATGGTGTTTTGGATGAGAGGGAGGTCCTAGATTCTATTATTCTGAGATCCTGGAAATGGTTATCACTTGTTAGTAAGGGAGAAGCTATTATATTAACTGATTGGTATTTGAACTCATGAAATTGCATCTGTCTTAATTTTGCATAAGTATATTTTTGCTTTTTATTTCTCTGAGTAAGTAATTTTTTCTGTGTATATGGGTTTTGAGTTCCCATTGAATTCTTTTTAATAATATTTGTTTTGCCTATAAAAAAAAAATACCCAAAACCTTCTACTGTTATGCTGTTATACCTCTCTTGTAACCTATTTCTACTCTTGTTTTACTGCTATATAAATATTAACTTAAACATTAGAGCATTTTTACACTTGCGTTATGATTAATCACTTCTAATTTTGATTATGGCTACGTTATGATTACAATTGCCAATGCTATAACTTGTTCTCTTCTAATATTTGTACTCTAAATTTTTATCAAAATCTTCCCAGAATTTGCTGAAACAATTTAGGATTATTAGTAAGTATTCCTTTTAATTTGCACATTATATTTTATATTTTTCTTAAAATCTCAAATTTCTCAAAACAATTGCTATGAATTAGTTTTTATATTAAAATTAACTATAAAATATAAAATGAGTGGTACTCAAAAAATAACTATAACTTGGTCGCTATTTATTTCTCACATGGAATTGTTGCCTCTACCCACTTTCTCCCTCATTTCACAGTTAAATAATCAGTTGATACTAAATAAAAAATTAAATTATTGAATTAAATAGTTAATGATAAATAAATAAAATGAGTGATGTTTAAATTTAATATTATATAATTTTTAATCATTTAATATGTTTTATTTAATTGTATAAGTAAATTTTTTTTAATTATAAGTTAAAAATAAATAGAAAAAGTCTAACTAGCTCATTTCAGTGGTAAGAAATTCAATTTTTTTCTTTAAAATAAAATACGAGTGCTTGGAGAACATTATATCTTTCTCTGCGTATTTTGACTTACTTTAATTTCTACATACAAATATATATATATATATATATATATTAAAAATTATATATACATAAATATAGTATTTTTAAAAAAATTATAAAAATTTAAAATTTAAAAATTGATAACAATAATTTTTAGTGTAAGTACAAAAGTTCAAAAAAAAAAAAATTTAAAATATGAAGTTTTAAAAATTGTCAATGATAATTTTTTAAAAAATATATAAAAATAATAATAAAATATTTTAAAAATAAAAATTTAATAAAAATTTCCATTAATTTTCTTTTAAAATTATATTTCTATAATTTTGCTAAAAATCTCATATTTTAGTAATTTAAAAAAAAAACTATATATAAAAAAGTTAACAAATATCTCATCTTAATAGTTTTTTTTTTATTCTAGTTTCGATTAAATTATTACGGTGTGATATATTAAAAAGGCATTAAATTGATTTTTTATTTATTTTATTTTTATGCTTCTTAACTTTTGGTATTTTTAAATTTTTAATTTTTCACTTATTATTGTGTATTTTATAATTTTTTACAATTAAAATAATATCAAGTAAATTTATAGGTACTAAATAAATAAAGTTATATCTCATTCTTTAAGTAAAATTTAATTTTTTATAAAATATATGCTTAACCTAATAAAAATAATTTTAAATTATTAATAATATGATATAAATAATACTAACATAAAATAGTTTTTATGCATTATTAATCATCTTTCACCAAAAGTGTCAAATGGTTTTTCTTCTTTCTTTGTTTTTCTCTTTAATTACTTTCATTTATTTTATCTATACATTTTTATCTTTTATATTTATAAAATTTCATAATGATTTAATATATTTTTTCTTAAGTGAATTTTAACATTTTAAAAATATATACATAGCATAGTAAAATAATTATTTAATATGAATAATATAAAAAATAAATAATAATATAAAATTAATATATTAAATAAATATAAACTTATACATTAAATGGGATATAAAATCTAGTGAAAAGAAAAGATAATGAATAAAAAGAAGAGAATAGGAAAGTTGCAAACTTTCTTTATAATAAAGAGGAATTAGCCACTTTCTTATATCTTTAAATGTTTAATTATAGAAAAAAACCCCTTTAAGATGCACGGGAATCGAACCCTGGTCTACAACGTTACAAGGTATTATTCAACCACTAGACCACTGCGCTTCTTTTCTATTGAAATCGTATAATTTTATATAATTTAATCACAACTTGTCCATACCTATCATTTGGTTTCCAGCCTTGTCCGTTAATTTTCATCTTTTATTCTTGGGAGAAAATAAATTTTCATATTAAATATGAATTTGATAAAATGAAAATTTTAATAAATTTTTTTATTAAATTATATGATATTATTTTAATAATAAAATTTATTTAATTTAATATATTACTCATTAAATGAAATAATAAAATCAAATACCTTATGAAATTTTATAAATTTAATACTTTTTTATATAAACTGTTAATATTACAGTTGCAATAATCAAAATTTATTAAAATTATTGCTTTTCTAATTTGATATTTAAATCTAAATTCATCCAATCAGTTAATGTTTTATTTATAACTGAGATTTATAGTTGCTTTTATTAATACTGAGGGTAAATTGTTGCATGCCAGGAGTTTAAGTTTTCGAGTAATTTGTATATTCTAATTAAGATTTTACTCCTTTCAAATAAAATAAAAATTATAAGATGTGTTTAATTAATTATGTTTTAGTTTAATTAATTTTAAAATAGTTTTAACAGAATTAATATTAAAAAAATAAATAGTAACAGAATTCAAGTTACTCTTAAAAAAATTATATATAAAAGATAATTTTCAGATGATATAAAATAAAATTGCATTATTAAGAGTATGTTTGTTTACATTTTTAAAAATAATTTTCTTTTTTTAAAACTAAAATTGTATGTAAATTTAGTTTTTAAAAAGAAAAAATTCTTTTTAAAAATGCAAATAAACATGCTATAAGACTCCAAGATTTTAATGCTCCAAGATTTTATTTTTTTGACAAAAGAGAAAAGTGATGATGCTCTCTAGCGTTTCTTCACCCTAGGGGATCATCACAACTTAGAGGTTTTCTTTAGTACTTTACAAAAGTGCCTATTTTTTGGAAATAAATTTTATCAAAGTGGCTAAAGAAAGGATGGAGCGTCTTGAGGCTGAAATGTTCAACTGAGAAACTAGATCTATTGAATCAAAGAAAGAAAAAGGTCAAGGTGAATTTTGGATGAACCATGGAGGACTTAAAGGTGTTCATGTAGGAGGAAACACTTCAAATTTTTTTTAAAAATCAGGTGTATTCTAATTCTGTTTCTTATGTCTTTACTTCATATAAAGATAAAGTATTAGAATCTAGAGATTTAGATCTTATATTAAATAATGATAATATTATCAAATTAGTCTTAGAAGTCTAAATTTAAAGAACCTAAAATATGTCATAAAAATAACCAGAGCCTTTGTAAGAAATTTAAAATTTTCTTAAAAGGTTATGAATTATGGTGCTCTCTATAAAAATATACTTTGATAGATAAATTGTTAGAAAAATCAATTAGCTATAATTACCTTAACCAAAAATTAGGTAATCTTTGGGAGAAAAAAATGACTCTTTAAATATTCTAGATCTTAATAATAATTATTTTTTTGATAAATTTGATAATATAGATGATTACAAGTTTGTTTTATTTAAAGGACCGTGACTTATTTTAGGTCATTGTTTGTTTAAAGGTGGAGGTCTCTGTTTAAGTCTAGGGACCATACTCTTAGGGAAATAGTTGTTTAGATGTGTTTCTTAACTTACTTTTAAAACTATACAATGAAAAGTTTTTGTAGCAAGTTGGTGCCTACCTGGGTTCAATGTTGAAATTCTTTGAGTTAGATTTTAATGCAACAAGAATCATTGGAAATTTTTACGTACTAAAATACAAGAATTAGGTAGAATTATTAATTAAGTCCCAAATAGGATCAAACAAATAAAACTAGCTTAAAACGATAAAGTGATCATAAAAATAGTGTCAAAAGATAGTTATTAAGGATAATATGTGATTTCAATGTAGCATGAATCACAAACATCATGTTCAAAGTCATCTTGCTGTCTATAATTTTTCCTACATGAGGATGATAAATTTTGCATGTACCTTCTTTTATTATGATGACCAAACATTTTTCTTGGAGTTGACCTATGCTTAACAAATTGTTAGTTAGGTCTGACACAAAGTAAACATCACCCACAATTTGAGTTATTTCTTCCACTTCAAACCTAACACTTCCTTTTTCCCAACATAGACATTATTGAGCTGTTTCCAAATCTAATATGTTTGAAACTTTCGTCTAGTTCAACAAACCACCTTTTATTTCCTATCATATGATTTGAACAACATATACCATTAGGAATAGTTACTCTTCATCATCAAATGTTGCATAGTTTGCTTCCTTTTCTAGACTTGGACATTCAAACTGATAGTGTCCTAGCTTTTCACACTGATAGCATATAATAGCATTTCTATTTACAAATATTTTGGCTCTTCCTTGTCTCTTCACATAGCTGCTTCTTTCTTTTTGAAAGGTTTTTCTTCCTTTTCCATGTCCATAACGTGTGTCATGCTTAACTTCTAAAACTCGTTCTTCACTCCTTTTCTCTCTTACTTTTTGTTCATGAACAAGTAGTAAACTTTGTAACTCATCCACAATTAAGAGATTAATGTTCTTAGACTCTCCAATTGAGCATACAATAAAGTTGAAATTGTGTATAAGAGATATAAGTATCTTCTCAACGATTTTCACATCGTTTATATCCTTCCCACAATTTCTCATGATGTCGTTTGTTGTTTCCATCGTACTTTTCCAAAATAATCATTTACTGATTCACCTGGCTTCATTTCTAAGATTTTGAATGTTTGTCGAAACATCTGCAGCTGTATGCGTTTCACCCTAGTGCTTCCTTTGTACTTGACTTTCATAGATTCCCATAGTTGTTTAGTTGTTTCTTTCTATGTAATAGGCTTAGAATGGATTTTTCAAATGACCTAAAATATATATAGTTGCCTTCTGTTGTATTGCATTAAATGGCTTATTCTCCTTTGGTTCCTTGATTCCATATTCAATAACACTCCAATACTCCTTTGATCGAAGTAGATTCTTTATGATTAAACTCTCGTTATCACAGTCTAATGTGATCCTAAGAGTCATTCTTGCTTTGTTCATGTTTAGAATAGTTTGTTTTGGACCTTGTATTTTGGCCATAGGCCTGGGAAGCCCATTGGGCTTTGGAGTGGAGTCTTTTGTAATTTTGTTTGGGCTTAGGATATATTTCAGGGCATGTATTTAGCCCAAATCTCCATTTCCTTTCTTTCCTTTTTCTTTTGAGGCTCATTAGAGACCATTTTGGACTTTGAGTTAACTTGCTTATATATAAGCTAAACTCCTTCGTAATTTTCATATTTAGAATTCATTTAATGCATTATGTATTTTTCTCCTCTTATGTGAGTCAAGTTTTTCTCTGAATTTTTTCTTTAGAAATTTTATAATACTACTTTTATCATGAATTCTTTCGTATGGTAAGTGCAAACATTGGCTTATCTTCAATCTTTGAAGTGATGTTATACCGATACTTTCTCTTTCTATGTTTTTTCATTTGCTTTTTTCTTTCTTTTTGCTGGAATCCTTGAACTTGAAGCATGAATCTAGCCAAAATTATGACTGATCTACTTCTTGGAGATTCAATTCTTTGATCTTTTTTGAAGATCTCTTCAAGGAACGCATCATAGCCTCCATCAAATTTGGACACACATGGTGTGGTGAAATGAAATTACTTGATATTACCATTTCACTTCCTTCACTCACTCTAGTGTTTTTTCTCTCAAACATGTTTAGTTCACTCACTCTATTTGGCTTAGTGGTGTAGCCCTGATACCATATGTAGAAACAGTAATATGAACTTTAACACTACTAATAAACTGAAATTATTTTTTATTATTAAATGCAAAACTCTAATAAATTTAAATAAGCTTTACAATTGCAATGTAAACAACCTTAGAGAAAAATTAAAAATAACAAACCTAACAAACTAGAATAATTCAAATACTTATTTAACTTTTAAAAGCTAACTCATTAAACATAACCAGACCTATATTTCAATAAAGAATATTTTCTAATAAATATTCCTACAGTGAGGTGTTTCGAAAATGGTGTGCACACATAGGTATGGCTGGGTTCGAGTTGATACCCTCTACCGAGTTAATCTATGCCCAACTCGCTCCTCTCGAGGGGTTCACTGTCAACTTCAAGAATAGTGCCGTTTTCTTTGCATGGAAGGGAAAAGCTCTCACATTCGCATCTTCTTAGCATTATCCAACTTCTCTTTTAATTTCTCTCGACATTACTTACTGTGTATATAATTCACTTTTATGTGTGTATCGGTATTAATATAACAATGTAAGAATACTGTAAAAGGTTATGTAAGTTACCACTTCCGTGTGTTTTTCTTGCATGCAAGAATGGTTAACACTATTTCAATTCCCTTATTTTGTACTTTCGTTCCGCATGTTAATTTCATATATTCACGCTTGAAAATAAAGACAACATAACCTTCAATTAAATGTTTGTCTTTTTGCCTTTCAATTCAATACGTGTTTCGTTGGACTTGTTTGATCGATCGATCCTATGTAGAGTGAGGTTTTGATTGCACAGATGCTTTGTTCTTTGGTTTTCCACTGTTTGGTTCATGCAAGTCCTGGAAAACTAGGATTAATCAATTGATAATGAATGTGTGTTGGGTTTGTCTGTTTTTCAAGTTTCGAAATGGAAAGGAAAGTTTTATTATTTTTTTCCAGTCAAGTTAGAAGAAGGAAAAGAGAAGTTAATTTGATTCCAAAGTCAGCTTAGATTTATCCGTGTTTGCTTGAAGATTATGAAGAAAGAAAGTTTGGATTGGTTAATTTTTGAGAACAAGGTGGTGTCATATTATGTTCTATTGTTTGGATTCCAAGATAAAATGACGAAATATGACTTAATTGTCGTTGCTCTCCCCAAATAATATTTTAGTTCAACCATGATTTTCTTTTCTTTTTTTTCTTTTTTAGTCTATTTGTATTTTCTTTTATATCTGTTTTTCTCACAAATTTCACATCCCTCCACGATGTTGATGTGATTTGTCACATTATTTTGTCCACCAAATGTCATGTTGAGGAGCCAACAAATAAGGTGTTTGGATTTGAGAAGGAAATAATTTGTCATCTTTTCATGAAAAAAAAAATAATTGATCATGGATCTCATTCCACATTATTTAGTTACTATTCACCTAGCAAACTAAAGAAAGATGACTAAGTATTTTTAGAAATTAAAGTATCTCATATATAAGTTTCTTTTATTTTATCTAAACTAATTTTATCTCTTACTCTTAGAATTTTAAAACTAAATTATACTCATTTTGTGATATATAAATTTTTTATTAATTTTAAAAAATATGGGCACAAAGCAAAATTATTTTTTTAAAAAAATACCCAAAGCATGTGGTTCTTCTCTAAAAAAATTTTCTTTCGTATATTTCTAATATGGACACACCCAACATATTCATTTTAGACACAACTGACTAAAAATGACACATTATGAAAACTAAAAAAAAATAACTTGCAAATTCTAACGAAAAGACATTCACTCATCCCTCCTCTATGCTTTAATTTCGTTCATAATTTCATGGGTTCTAACTCATAATTTTTTTTTTATTTTCTTCATTTTTTCACAATCCCTTTACGTTTGCTGGTGCATGATTACTCTACGGTGGTGGTTGCTGGGTCTCAATGGTAAATAATTTGGTTTGATAGGTGAAAGCTAAGAATCACAATTTTGCGAGAAGCTCGTGAATCTTTCGAATAAATGTTACAAAAAATTTAAAGTATAATAATAATAATAATAATAATAATAATAATAATAATAATAATAATAATAATAATAATAAAAGTAGTGTAAGTAGATGTATTTGTTATTATTAATAACAATATATTAAATTTTACTTTATAATTTGTCAACTAAGAGAACAACTAAGAGATACTTCAGTATTACTCTTTAAAAAAAATCTGGAGAGCAATTCTTTTGAATTACGTAGTATTTGCTTGAAACAGAGACACATCTCAATAAATAAATAAATAATAAAAAATTTAATCTAGTACCCTAACTAGTTAAGAAATAAAAAATATAATACATTAAATTAAAAAAATTATTAGAAAGGAGATAAGGAACTAATAATAGTAAAATTTTATTAAAAATTTATTTATTATACTTTTATAGCTTCAATATATATATATATATATATTTATAAATATTTTCTATTTAATGAATATTTAAATTTACCAAAAACTTAAAAAAAAAAAACATAAATGTACATATGACTTTGATAATTTTCAACACCTTATTGATTTTTTATAATTTCATTACGACACTAATTTGGAAGAATCATAAAAAAATGTTAGCCTAAACTTCTAGGGTTAATTTAAGCATTACAAAAATATATTTTTGTTAAAAAGAATACACCCAATCAACCACTTGCATAATGTAATGAATACTACTGCAATTGCATCTTGCAGCAGATATGTCAAACAATCATTTTTCAATTCTTACAACTAATTGACAGATATAACTAAGATTTTTTATTTAGTTTTTTATTTTTAAATAAGTTAGAAACAATTATTTTAAAAGATGAACCTTTTTGTTTAATAGTAGATGTCATGCACATTAATAAAAAATAAAATAGCCATATATTATTTTGTATACACACGATTATAAATTTATATATTTATGTAACTCATACTTTTGATTTTTGTGCTTAATTTGACTGACCATCAAAATAAAATATTTCGGATGAAAATGGATGAATGAGATGGGAATGGGGAGACATCTATCTTGCGCCTAAAGCAAGAGAACCCGGTTGGCAATTTACGTAGCATTAAGCCAGAAAACAAGAACATGATGGAGGCTCCATATATACAATTATAATTAAATTATTTGAATTATAAAAATTGATCATAGTATATCATTTATTTTTTATTTTTTACCTATTGATCTTGCTAATAAAGATATTGTTTAAAGAATTAATAATTATGTTTTCTAATAAGTTATTTATTTTGCTTTACCTTTTTCTATAAACACACATCTAAATATATATACTGCAAAAACTACTCTTAAAAATATCTCCTTTTAACTATACAAACAACATTTTCCCATCATATATTGCTAACTATGTTCGCAAGTTGCAAACTCAAGCACTAAACTTCACACCTTTGAGAGCTTTCGGTCGTTTCAAGCAACCACGCACGTACTAGTAGTTTGTCTTTTCTTTTATACCACATCACTATCCATTCTTGCATGTTTCAATTGCTAGTAGACACAAGCATGATTTTCCTTTCTAGTTGATAAATTATATTTATGTTTCCCTATTTGCTGATTCAAAAGATGTGTTTCCCCATATACCCATATTTTTTTTTTAATTTCAATTCAATTTCCTATCTATAAATATCCCTACAAACTAACATCCAAACCACCACAACCCCATTTTTCTTCTTCAAGCCTTTTTGTGTCTTTCTTTCTTGAGCTTACACTTCTTTGATCATCTAAACATTCACTTGATTTCTAGAATGGCACAACTAAGGCTAACTAACAACTATTTAGCACTTTTTGTTGTGCATGCTTTTGTATTCTTTCTGTTTACACATAGATCAACCGCAGTTGTAGGAGTAACTTTCAATGTTGTCAATTTTGGGGCGAAACCTGATGGTGAAACTGACTCCACAAATGCATTCCTCACATCATGGGGTAGAGCATGTAGCTCAACAACAACATGTACCATTTATGTGCCACTAGGAAGGTTCTCAGTTGGTAATGTAGTGTTTAAGGGGCCATGCAAGAATCAAGGCATCACAATACGCATTGATGGAGCACTAGTTGCACCGTCCAATTATGATGTTATTGGAAATGATGGAAATTGGTTGCTTTTTGATTATGTTAATGGAGTTTCAGTCATTGGTGGTGTTCTTGATGGCCAAGGCACAAGTCTTTGGGCTTGTAAGAGATCTGGCAAGACTTGCCCAATTGGTGCTACGGTATGCATATATAGCCTTGTATTCTACCCTTTTGCAATTGGAATGAATAATAATATAGGTTTGACAATTTAATTGAAATATACTGATAATATAAAAATTTATACCATTCAATTATATCAATTGCCATATACTTTGTTATTATTTATGCAATGCAACATATATTCTTATCTTATTATGTAATTTCACTAATTTGAACATCGTTATAAAAATTCCCTTAATTAAACTTTGACTAACATAATTTTATTGCCAATTAATCTTGTCTTGTGCATAATTACAGAACTTGGGATTTACCAATTCCAACAACATTGTTATCAACGGGGTGACCTCTTTCAATAGCCAAATATTCCACATAGTTATAGACCGTTGCCATAATGTCAAAGTACAAAGTGTTAAGGTATCAGCTGCTGGAAACAGTCCTAACACTGATGGAATTCATATTCAACTCTCATCAAGTGTCACCATCCTTAGCTCCAACATAGCAACCGGGGATGATTGCATCTCAATTGGTCCTGGAACAACTAATTTGTGGATAGAAAACATTGCTTGTGGACCAGGTCATGGAATCAGGTAACCTATTCATTATTCATGAGTGTAAAATTAATATATAAAATAGAAAAGAATCAAATATACAAATAAGTTTTGTTGTTTGCTACCTATCATTGATATATACAACTATTTTATTGAGAAATGGTAGGATACACTATCAAACAAAATCTTTGTTACTTAATGAAATATATGTAAGATCCACTAAATAACGTGGTTCTCATTAATTATTTGGGTTGTTCCACATATATTATATCTCTATAAAAAAATAGTGTTAAAAAATGTTTTAAGAAGTGTATATTATTATCATTTTTCATTTGTTTTTGTTTCACTGACTTTGGTTCAATATGCTGCATGTGTGTACGTAGTGTTGGAAGTTTAGGGAAGGAAATTCAAGAACCTGGTGTGCAAAATGTGACGGTTAAAACAGTCACATTTACAGGAACTGAAAATGGTGTACGAATTAAGTCTTGGGGGAGACCTAGTAATGGGTTCGCAAGGGACATCCTTTTCCAACATGTTACCATGATTAATGTCCAAAATCCCATTGTGATTGACCAAAATTACTGCCCC
This sequence comes from Abrus pulchellus subsp. cantoniensis, assembly GCA_024086825.1. Taxonomy (NCBI): domain Eukaryota; kingdom Viridiplantae; phylum Streptophyta; class Magnoliopsida; order Fabales; family Fabaceae; genus Abrus; species Abrus pulchellus. The sequence goes on from CM044056.1 coordinate 25,116,755, forward strand.
AACGAGAAGGATTGTCCTGGTCAGGTGAGTTTCTCATGCAAAATTTCATCTTCCATTGGCTTGGCACAATATAAAATGTTTAGAATCTATTCTCTTATATACATTTGCACATAATAATATGAGGTTTTTATATTTATCTTTCTCTCACACTTAAATATGATTTTCGATTTTTATATTTCTACAACTTTTTTAATTCTTATATTTTTTTTACCCTTAATTTTTTTAAATTCAGTATTTTATATTTTTAATGTTTCACAAATATGTAGGCATTAAACTGAAAAAATAAATAAATAACAAAATGTAGTAACCAAAAATATGTTTGAGACTTTATAAGTTTCACTTATTGAATGTCTATAAAAAAGAGAGAAAGATAAAACTTGCTTATAACATGAAATTTGAACATGAAAGCATCCATTCTCGAATTTTTCTACATGGGCCTTTTCTTTTGACAAAGTAATTAACAAGCAGGTTTCTGGGGTTGAAATTAACAATGTTACATACCAAGATATTCATGGAAGCTCAGCTACAGAAGTTGCAGTAAAATTGAATTGTAGTCCAAAGTATCCATGCTCTGGAATAAGTTTGGAAGATGTGTTGCTTACATATGAAAACAAACAAACCCAAGCTTCATGCAATCACGCTGGAGGAATCACTTCTGGTCTAGTTCAACCCAACAATTGCTTCTAATACAAAAGCCACAGAGGATAAACATTGTAGAAGAGCACAGTGTACCTCATATATCATAATTTTTTTCTAATTATATTTCTTAATTGATGACATGAAGTGTAAATTTTGTCACCTGATTGATACAATAAAACTCGTACATGGTCTTTTAAGACGAATTGCATAACCATGTAGCTCTAAAAATGTTTAAAATAAATCTAAATAAAAAGAAAATAAATGATGCGCTAAACATCATTATTGTTTGATTTTTCACATTAATTCTCTTGTATATATACAACATGAATACAAGAGAATGAATTTGAAAATTTAAATATACAATTTACATTTAAAAAGACAAATACAAATTACAAATTAAAGATAACTTTAATATTTAAGTGCTCGCAACTTCATTAGCTAGGAATTTAATCGTTCTAATAAGATAAAGATGCAAAACAAGTTTTCACAAGCATTTATAATAATTTTAAGCATGATCAAACAATGATGAATCAAGTAAGAATAATCGAAGTCAATTTTTTGAGTTGACATAGTTGGAGACTTCTTTTATTGCGTACGTTAAAATAAGGGTTTTGACCTTTCAATCAATAAAAAATGTGAAAATATCAATAAATACGTAAACAGTTCTTCAATTGCATTCAACTTTATACGGATACACTCATCAGAGCAGTCTGACTTGCTAAATAAGACGATGCAAAACTGCTCGCTGAAATTTCTCATATAGTTTATCAACTAGCTATTAACTTATTTTTTAATTAAATTTTATAATTTTATTCTATTTTAAATTAATTATTTTAAACATAAAACTAACTATTATATATAATTAATTAAACTATATATTTAAATTTTATAATTGACATTCATTTGAATTAATTTTTATATTTTAACTCTTATACAAGTATTTTATTACGTTTGATTCTTATCATACAAATGAATTAACTAATAAAGAAGTTGTTTTAACCTATACATGTAATTTTAAGTTTGAGTTTTAATAGATGCAGCTGTATTAAATGTTTAAAAAAGTAGAGTTTTGTTATTCTTTAATAAAAAATACACATAATCTAAAAAAATTATATAAAAATTAATAAAATAAATTTAAGCAGTTGGAAATAGTTTTCCGATGCCCTAATAAAAATAAAATAAGGTGGGATATGTGACAAGTCGACAACCAATCAACATTTCGCATCCACAACACCCCATTTTGACAATTGGCTAATTGCTAACAGGTAGCCGTTGGAGAAATTCATGCAGAAATAATTAGAATTTTTATAAGCTTTTTTTAAAATTTATTTTCATAAATTGTTGTCATAATTTAATATAATAATTTATTTCTAACTTTAATTATGATAAAAAAAAGTTATTAAATAAACTCTAAGTTATGTATTTATTTTATTTTATTTTATTTTATCCCTCGCAATTCCTTATATAAAGTTGTATAAGCTGTGCTATCGTTTCTTAAGGATAAGAGACACAACAAGCAACGCTAAACGCTGAAGTGTGAAGTGAGATTGAAATGGCGCATGTGGTTCTGAGGGACTGTGTTAGTGGCTTTCCTAAGGATATAAACCCTAAATGTTAATTAACTGGATTGCCTAAGTAATAGCCCTGGCTGACTGGCTCTGTAAGTCAGTGAAGCCCTTTTCAATTTGTTTTTTTAGACAAAGTGTTGATCTAATTTTTATTTTTGTTTTAATTTCCTTCTAAAATTTTTATTTTTGTTTGAAGTTAGGCTTTTAACTTTTATTCTTGTCTTAAATTAGTCTCTTTGTTGTTATTTTATAACTCCACTGAATTTCGTTGCAAGTGAAAAACTGTGTTTTTAAATTAGATTATCTTGAGAAATTTAATCTTTAGGTCATGAAGTGTTACAAAATGTTAAGATAAATTTTGATTAATTATTGTCAAAATATAGAGATTGTATATGTTTAAGACAAAATAATATTTGAAGAATGAGTTGATTTAATCTCTTACTTTAGTAAAGGAAATCATGCAAAAAAAAAAAATAAAACTAATAAAACTACCGTAACTCAATATATAAAAAAATTGCTCAACTAATTTCAATTATTATTTAAAAAATAGTTAAAAGATTATAAACGTAAAAGATTTTAGATTTTTCATCTATTAAATCTAAGAATTTGAGTATTTTATGTTTATAATTTTAGAAGACTAAATAATTACTCACTTGTTCAAGTATCAAATTTTTTTTAATATTTTTCAGAGATAAATTTGGGTATTCACTATTGAAAGATAGGAGTTTGAAGCATCAGCTCACACTATCAGTTGTTAGATGCATCAGTCCAAGAAGGAATAATAGAAACTTGCTTCACATAATCGCAGGAACAAGTAGGCAAGTAGACTCTTCTTTTTCATTATTATAATTTGTTCCTTTATATTTCCTTTTATCTATGTGATATATATTACACTTTCCTAAACTTGAAATGCCATGGAAAAACAATTTTGGTATTTGACTGACAATTGCAATATCCAAGGCCATTAAGACCTTTCCTTGCACGGCTACTTACTTGCCTAAGGGAAGAAAGATTTGAATTTGCATGTTTGAATATTAAAAACGAGAATGTGCAGGCCATGTATGTCCATTCTAAGGTGAAACTTCCATTCTCGAAATCCAAGGCCACTAAGGGAGGTACATTTGTGCAATTGGACAAGATTGGAAGCAACCTATTCCTGCTAGGGTAATATTGGTCATCAAGTCTCTGATCTGCTGTGATGACGTCTCTCTGGTAATCGCTGACATGGGGAGGGTACCTGTAAAAGGCACTCCAATGTTGAAGTCAGGATTCGGTTCTGAGTAATAAATGGTATTTAATAATAAAAAGTCAACCCTTTACCTGTACTTTTACCTTCCTTATATAGGCATTGTAATAGGCTAATGGGCTTGCTAAGCCAATCTTGATTTTTGGTCTTTTAATTAAAATAAATAATATCTTGATTATTACCCTTAATTGGGTTAATTACCTTTTAATTCTGATAAAGGGTATCCGACCCAATTAAGCCGAATAGGTACTCGGTTTCCTTTTTCTACAAGTAGGACTAAGTTATTCCCTATCCAGTACATTAGCCTCCCAAGCCCGAAAAGGTACGAAGCGAGGGCTTAAATAATTGTCAGGCTCAGTTAGACAAGGAGTAGTCGGCTAAAAGTGAATTTGAACGAGACCGGGAAGGGGACTCAGATCGAGTGGACGAGTGGTGACAGCATTTAAATTTGATTGACACGTACCGAGTGTACACCGAAGGGTATTCGGTTTAGTAACAGAATGATACAGGCCAAGAGAGTAGATGAGAATAAATAATTGAAAAAAGAAATATTCTAGAATGTTGGCCTTCAGGATTTCCTCAGTGTGTATGAAACGAAAGGGTACCCAACATCGTCCGCTGATCTGAAAAGGATCTGACAGTTCAAACGGGGGCGACCTTTCATTTGCACGAAACTATATCTCCTATAAATATGTGGTGGTCTCTTCGTCCATTTTCTACTCTTTTACTTTGTACCGAAATGTGCACACTGTTGTTGCAAACCAAAGGGTGTTCATTTTTCAGAGATCTTCACTTTTCTTTCCATACCGACTACTTGTAAGGTGCATTTTAATTTCATTTCTTTTTCCTTCATTGCTGATTCTATTGAGTGGAAGGATTCTTTGTCCAATGTCTCGGGACCGTCTACTGTCGAAGTAGACATTATAAACGAAACCGAGGGGAGGGGCGAGGTTTTATCAATACCAAGCAAGAGGACAAAAGGAACATAAGTCAGAGGATGCAGAACCAAGGCCAAGCCGTCTGCTTCAAGTGATTCTGACGCTTCTAAACACCTACCGAGTACCACCCCCTAGGGAAAGATAGGTTTTCCTCCCCTGTACCATACCCGGATATGAGTGGTGCACGGTGAAGTGGCTGCGTACTTTTCTCATTTTAGAAGAAATAAAAGTCTCCAGTTTTTTGTAGATCATTGTGATATTTCTATGTGGGAAGCCTGTGATCCGTACCCGATATACCTCAACCCCTGTAAAGGGGACGAAACCGAGAATCATGAGTTTGTTTTCTTGGGGAGCGTCGGGATGGACGACACCTTTTCCATGTATGAATATATGTTTAGAGAGTTAGGTATTAGGCTACCTTTTGATGACTTCCAAATGGGAGTTTTGAGGGTTTTAAATGTAGCACCGACACAACTTCATCTGAATGGGTGAGCGGCAATACAGGCCTTTAGAATACTCTGTAAATTCCATTATATAGAACCTAGTGTAGGGCTATTTCTTCATTTCTTTTGTACCCGCCCATCGGACTTAGTAAAGTGGGTATCTTTAATAAGGCAACCAGAGTTGCCTTTGTTTAAACCTTATACTTCATCTTTCAAGGGCTTCAAAATCGGCTACTTCAAGGTAACCGTGGACCCTGTAGGTAGAAATTATTTTTTTGATAGCGAGAATAATCCCCTTTTCCCTTTTCATTGGACTCGGGCGTCTCGCCGATACGACATATTCCCAGAGGACATGTTATCGGCTAGGGAGTTATCGGACTTAGAATATTTAAAGTCCCTTCCCCGAGAACTACCTGCCCGACACATACTTCTTGTGCTCAAGTCTCTGCGTCCTCGTTGAGATATGGAGGGTATGTATCGTCGTTTTTAACTTTTTTTTTTTTAATCAAGTTGTATTGATTTGACTTATTTTTTTTATGTAGGCTTAATGGCTCAATGAGATGTTGATGTGCCAACTTTTCGTCGTACTCTGAAGCAGAGGATGCCGGAGGGTACACCAATTGAGGAGCACCAACACCCTCAACTTGATCATCTGCATGAAATGTCCAAACCTCGCTCTCCTCCCCAGGACCTAGTCCTGACTGAAAATCATCCCAAGAGGCGCAAAGACAAGGGCAAAGGAAAGGAGGCTGAGAGGGAGAGAAAGAGAAAACATGCCCACTCGAGTGGGCTGAATGGTGCAGAAGGGTTGCGCAAGCAAACCTGCATTGCAGCTATTTAAGGGTCCAGCAGTTCCTTCAACCTGGTGATTCCTCTGGCAATGTTAACCGAGACCTTCTTGGCAACCGGTGCACATACCGGCCGGCTAGCTGCTCCCAATCTGCTGTCTGATTCAGGGAAAGAATTGGTTGAGAGCTTAGAACTGGAATCCCTCTAGCGTTGTGATGAATCCACTTTTTATTATATCTTTACTTACCTTTTTGGTGCTTCTTGATAGAAAAAATGGACTTAGATAGTGCAAATAATATAGAAATCACATTTTGAGTAAATATCATAGGTTTATTAATTTTTGGTTAATTTGCATTTAATCACATAGATATAGATTGCAATTTTAATTATCTTGATAATTTTGCAAAGTCCCCAAGTTAATTTTGAGAAATATTGGCCCTTGGATGAAAGTTGCCCCCAAAATAGCCACTTTTAAGAGCAAAAGTGGCAACTACAGCAAGTGTGGGCATTAAAGGTTCCAAAGTAGCCACTTTCAAGCCCAAAAGTGGCAACTCCAGAAGCTTCAGGGACGCCAATTTTGAAGCATGATGCCCGTGGCCACTATTACCTTTCAAAGTGGCTACGCGCATCCAAAGTTTCCACTTTCAAGACCAATAGTGGCAACTCCAGAAGCTCCAGGGACACTAATTCTGAAGCATTTCTGCGCGTGGATACTATTGGCTCTCATAGTAGCCACGCGCACAGAGTAGCCACTTTCAGCACAAAAAGTGGCAACTCCAGAGAAGTGGCAAATCTTTCATCCTGCGTGTGGACACTCTTTTGGCCCAAAGTGGACACTTTCAAAGCAAAAAGTGGACACTTTGCTGACATGGCATCCAATATAAATAGGTTTTAGGAATTAGGGTAAGAGACTTTTGACACTTTACACAATTTTTCCTTTGCCAAATTGGGACAATTTCTTACGACATTGGAGTCTTGGGTGACAGCCAAGGGTCCTCTATAGGTTTTAATTTCCAATTTCCCTTTTGATTTTTGTTAAATTTACATTAATGTTGCTTACGTTCTTGCATTTCTTTCTTTCATTTGTGAAGCCCATCCATATGAAGGGCTAAACTTTCTTGTAATTCCTAGTCAATGCACATGAATCTTGAATTCTTAGGATTAATTGCAATACAAATCTTTCTTTCCTTGAATTTATTAACCCCAATCTTTGAATGAAATGGAATTTGCATGAAGGAAACATTGCTTAATGAACCCTAATTTACCTAACAAAATTCTAATTCAAAATTGCTTAATTTTGATTAATCCTTGAGGTTGCTTAATCTTAGGGATAGAGATTGGAGCCCATTAAGTGCTTAATTTTAATTGGGATGTTAAAGTTAGTTTTTGCTTGTTAGATTAACTTAATTCAAGGGAAAGAAAGGGAATTATTGAATCATTTGAAAGAATAATGATGGAACTCATTGCTTGACTAGGGATTACTCATTTTAATTGATTGAATTTCATTAATTTACATTCCGTTCTTGATTTAAATCTGAAAATTTACAAACCTCCCCCCAATTTACTTGCTTTAAAATCTATGTTTACACTTGTTCGATGTATGTTTCCAACCAAAAATTCCTTGGAGACGACCTAGGACAACACCCTAGTACTGCATTCATTTCTTTGCATATTTGATGAGGATTAACGACAATCTTTTACATGACGAGTAGCTAAAATACCGTTCCATCAAATTGGCGCCGTTGCCGGGGAATTATTAGTGCTGAACTTATGTTGAACATAATTAGTGCTCTGGTTTTGTGTTTTGCATGTTAGTACGTTTGTTTCATTTTGAGTTTTTGTGTTGTATTGAAAGTCATACGAATTTTATGGTCTGTTTCTACATTATCATTGCAAGATTTTCTGCATCATTCCCTTCATTCAAGTGCTGCAATTTTTTAATTACTCACTTTTAATTTTCTGCACTCATTTTGCTGCATATTGCTCTGTTTTTCTGCATTTTTGCTGTATAATTCTGCAAAATTCTACAGAGAGATTTTAAATTGTTCTTGTTATTTCATTTTCTCAATTTGCTTTCAATTTAGTTAGTTGATATTTAGTGCATGACCCGATCAAACCCTGGGGATTTGTATCCATTAGACCAGGAGATTGATAGGACTTTTTATAAGAATATTAGGACACATAGGGATCATTCTGAACACTTTGAATCATTATCATCACCTACTGCATCTTTGCAATCTGTGACACCAAATTCTGTTTACTCTTCTCCATTTTCACTTAACTCTAGTTTTGGAGCAATGGCAAGTGATGAGAGGACTCTTAAGGAGCTAGCTGCACCGGATGTCACATACCAAACATTGTGCATCCAATATCCAGATGTGGACGCCCTTTTTGTTTTGGAAATTGGATTGATTCACCTTCTACCTAAATTCCATGGTTTTGCAGGTGAAGACCCTCACAAACACTTGAAGAAGTTTCACATTGTATGTTTCACCATGAGACCTCAAGGCATTCCGGAAGAGCATGTCAAATTGAAGGCTTTTCCTTTCTCATTAATGGACACCGCGAAGGATTGGCTCTACTACCATCCTCCCAGATCTATTACAAGTTAGGACAACCTCAAAAGACTCTTTCTAGAGAAGTTCTTTCTAGCCTCCCGAGCTGCATCCATAAGAAAGGAAATTTGTGGAATTAGGCAGCTAGAAAGAGAAACTCTCTATGAATACTGGGAGAGGTTTAAAAGACTGTGCCAGCTGCCCACACCACCAAATCAGCAATCAATTGCTAATCTAGTACTTCTATGAGGGATTACACCCAATGGATAGGAGTATGATCGATGCAGCGAGTGGAGGAGCCTTGGTAGACAAAACCCCTGTGGCAGCCAGAAACTTGATAGAAAACATGGCTGCCAACTCCTAGCAATTTGCAACTAGACAGAATTCCTGTGTTACTAGAGGTGTGCATGAAATTCAAGCTGCAGAACCAAACAAATTGGAGCACAAGATTGATGAGCTTGCCTCCATGGTAAAGCAATTAGCTGCAATGCAAAAGATTGCTGTCTCTGCAACACCTCCACCACCAGTTCCAGCTACACTTTGGGGAATATGCTCAGCTGCGGATCATTATACAAACAGCTGCCCCACATTGCAGGAGTCAGACACTCCTGAAGGTAACCCCCCAAGCCTATGCTGCAAATATTTACACTAACAAATATCCTTTTCAGCAGCCGCAGCAACAACCAAACTAGGACCTTTCTTCAAACCGGTATAACCCAGGCTGGAGAAATCATCCAAACTTGAGGTGAGGAGGAAATTCCAACCAGTAAAATCAGCAAAGCAACAACTACCAAGCTAGTCAAGGTAGGCCACATCAGCCACGCCAATGGAATGATCAACAACATGGGCAACAACCTCACCAACAGCAGCAAGCGTCCTCATCCCAAGCCTCTTTCTGTCAGAAGAATGAGCCATCATTAGAGGAGCTTGTGAAGCAGATGGCCATGAGTAACATTAATTTTCAACAACGAACAGAGGCCAGTATCAGAACAATTAAGAACCAGATGGGACAGTTGGCTTCCTCTATAAATCAAATTCAGTCCCAAGGTTCAAGCAACCTCCCAGCATAGACAGTCACAAACCCAAAGAATGTCAGTGCAATTACTTTGCGGTCCGGGAAAGTAATGCAAGAGCCTAAAATGCCTAGGGAGAAGGAGATCCCACGCCCCTTGGTTGATGAAAAGGAGGAAGAAAATGTACCCACCACTCAAGAAGTGGTAGAGGAAGCTGAAAGGGCAATTCTACCACCTTTTCCTCAAAGGGTTATGGTCACCAAACCAAGTAAGAAAGCTGAGGAGAGTGACAAAGAAATCTTGGACACCTTCAGAAAGGTTGAGGTAAACATACCCTTGCTAGAGGCAATTAAACAAATACCTAAGTACGCCAAGTTCTTGAAAGATTTGTGTACACATAGAAGGCGTTTGAAGGGTAATGAGAAGGTTAACATGGGTAGAAATGTATCAGCTCTTTTTTAGAGGCAGAAAACTTCCATGCCTGAGAAATGCAAAGATCCAGGGACGTTTACTATTCCCTGCATTATAGGCAACAATAGGATAGATAACGCCATGCTTGATTTAGGTGCATCTATTAATGTTATGCCTTTATCTATCTTCACATCTTTATCTCTTAGACCATTACAGCCCATAAGTGTCATCATCCAGCTAGCAAACAGGAGCACAGCACATCCAGCTGGACTTGTGGAGGATATGTTAGTGAGGGTGAATGACCTCATTTTTCCAGCTAATTTTTACATCCTTGACATGAAAGAGTCAATGGATAGTGTTTCACCAATCATTTTGGGAAAACTGTTCTTAAAGACTGCAAGAACGAAGATTGATGTGCATGTCGGATCACTTACTATGGAGTTTGGAGACAGTGTTATCCGCTTTAACATACTGGATGCTATGAAGCACCCAAATGAAGAACACTCTGTTTTCCACATTAACCATCTTGATGAATTAATAGATGATAGTTTGTCTAAATTTCTAGGAGGAGACTCTCTCCTTAATTTTTCTGATTGTGTAGATACTTATAATTGTGAATCGTGTAATAATTCTTCTCTGTGTGACATTTGTGCTGAGATTTCTGATTATTTGAATGCAAATTCTACTACTTTCAACGTTGATGACCCTGAAAATTCCATAGGGTTAGAATGTGAATTATTGAGTACAAAAAATACAGTTGAATCTAACGCCTTTGGTTTGAATATTGCAGAGACTTTGTCAAATGAAAGTGTCAAATCACTTCCTTCTGTGGTGCAACCTCCCACATCAGTGATCAGTTTCAAAGGAAAAGAAAGAGAAAGAGTAAGAGGAAAAGGAAGCCACAACTCCAAGAACTAGAAGCGCTGCACTTAGAGGCATATGAAAATTTCAGAATTTATAAGAAGAAAACCAAGAAGTACCATGACAAGTTGATAGCCATGAAAGAATTTTGTGTTGGTCAAAAGATGCTTCTATTCAACTCATGTCTCAAGTTCATGACTGGAAGGCTACATTCCAGAGAATGGACATCGCCTGAAGCATTTTTTTTTTAGAACTCAATTCCCTTGGAGGAGATTGAAGAGATGGATGTGTACTCCCCTATCAATTCCTTCAACCAAGACCCCTGTCATGAGTAAATCACTTCACACGTCAAGCTAGTGACGTTAAAGAAGCGATCTGTGAGAGGCAACTCATACGTGAATAAGGAATTTTGTTCTTTCCCTTTGCATTCTTTTAATTAAGTTTTTGTTTTCATTTGTTTTCATTTCTAGATAGATCTCTTATACAATTTAATTTTGTGTGAATAATTTTCTGTGGACTCAGAATCTTTGCAGGGATTGTGGTAGCAGCAAATACTTTGGGTTCTCATTCATGCTTGGTACAAATTACTTTTCGTGAGAGTGGTCACTTTCATAAGCTATAATGGTCACTTTGGCTCAAGGTAAGCATATTTCTCTCTGCAGTTCCCACTTTTAAGAGTGAAAGTGGCTACTTTGACACCCAGGAGGTCAATAGTTTGCGAGTGGACACTTTCAAGTCCAATAGTAGCCATGCGCAATTCATTTGTATTTTGGGGCTTACTATAGTTGTTACTTTCCTCAATGAAAGTAGCCACGCGCATATGGAACTCTCTGGAGTTCCCACTTTGAAGCCTCATAGTAGCCACGCGCAAATTCACTTTGAATTTTGGCTTACTGTAGTTGCCACTTTCTCACTTGAAAGTGGCCACGCACACTTGTCCCACAAAATAACCCACTGGAGTTCCTACTTTGAAGCCCTATAGTCACCACGCGCATATGCCCACACAGACAACCTCACTGTAGTTGCCACTTTCTCCCTTGAAAGTGGCCACGCGCACCACACTTTGGTTCAGCCCACTGCGCGCAGCCCCTAAAGTCCCTCAAAGTCACAACGCCACTTCACGTCACTCACTACACACTCCCTCAAACACGCACTCAAGCACCACACTTCACGACGCACCTCAAGCCACCACTCCCCCACCTCCCAAATTGAGTTTTTGCAACCCCAATCCTCACCTTTTTCCTTCCGCCGCCACACCCAAAGCTCCAAACAAGGTAAATCTCTCAACTTCTCTTAATTAATGGGTTAGGGTTCTTGGATCCCCAATTTGGGGCTTTTTAATTGTGCCCTTATATGTTGAAATTGATGTGAATTTCTTGTTTAATTAAGCATTCTTGTATGAATTAGAGTGGGTGAGGTCCTTTAATTGCACCCAATGACCATGTTTGGCTGCCACTATGTTCAAAGTTCCCACTTTTGTCCCCAAAAGTGGCCATGCCCATTTCCCTTTGCTATGAATTTTATTTGTTGTTTTCGTTATGCCTATTCCCCTTATTTTTATGTTCTCAAACATGCCCATTATGCCATTCCTTTTCATATTCATGCATGTTGATGTCTAAATTCAGTTCATGTCCATTTACATTGAGTTCTAATCCTCTATTTTGCTATTTTGGTTCTCAAATTACATGGCATTTTGCTATTGCTGCACTTGATTCTCATGCCCCTTCTATAATTAGCTCTAATTGTTGGCCTTTCTAGGTGTTGAACATGCTTTTCGTGACTTTAATTTCACTTTTGCTGTGTTATTTCCATCAGGAGGAGCACCATTATGCCCCTGAACTTGGAGTACATCATCTATAAAAGAGGGTGAACTCTTTGTCTCTATTTTGCATTTATTTGTAGCTTACTTTTCCTGCACCGTACTAGAAAAAAGACAAAAATATTTCCTCATTTCAATTATTCTCTTTTCCTTTTAATCTAGTTCTCTTTTGTATTTTGCTTTTATGCTCTGATTGCATTTCCCATCCAACTCTTACTCATTCTCATTTTTGTACATATTTATTGTCCCTACTATTTTGAAAATATTTTTTTGTCGGGTGAATTGTATTCTCATTTTGCAAGTTATTATCACCTTTGCCATGATAGTGAATTGAGCTTTTTTACTCCTTTTCTGTATGCATATTACATGTATTTTTGCATTCATCTTCTAGAACTTGCCTTGTTTCTTAATTAAATATGCATTGGGCAATTTTTCATCTAGATGGTTGAGGCCTTCTTTGCACATACCCTTCCCCCACCCTTGCACTTCATTTCCTTGTTCCCCACTTCTTTCTTTTGCCAAACTTAGTCAACTAAAATAATTCATTTTCCTTAATAAAGGTATTTCTTTTGAGTTGCCTCAAGATTGAGTACAAGAAACCAAGTTTGGGGTGTTGATTATGCTTGTAGTTGCTTGAGGACAAGCAATGTCTTAAGTTTGGGGTGGTGGACAGCATACATATTCATAATACATGTAAAAAAAAAAATGATTGTCAAAGTCCATGACATCACAAAAATTATGAATGAATGAATGAAAAAGGAGAAAAGAAAGAAAGAAAAATATAGCAAGGCTTTTGAGTTGAAAAAGGATCTCCACATAAGGCAAATTAAAAAAAAAATGTGGTGAAAGAATGCTCGAACCTCTTAAGCTACATCATTTAAGGCATTCCACTCTAGTTGTTGCACTAAATCACTCAAAAGAACTCCCTCCTCTTGAGTACCCACTTGATCTTGTCACCCTCTTTGGTTAAATTTGAGCCTATCCTAACTCCATTTGTGACCAACAAAGCCCTCATGATAGGTGGTTCATTGTGTCTAGGCAAAGGAGATTGAGAATATGGGCAAGCCTATGGTAGGGTGAGGCTAAATGCATGGATTGAGTGAAAACACTTAGCCTGAAATGTTATTGAGTGATGAGTGAAACACCACGTTGTGAGATGGATAGTTTCTTTGCATTATGTGAGTCACATGAAACCTTGCTTGATTCTTTTGTTTCAAATTAGTGGGACTTTGCATGGAACATTTGACATGAATATTATTCTTCTGTTGAATGAGTCTATGGTTGTGAAGATGTTGGAAGTGCTAATTAAAGCATGAAGTTGAAATGAAAATCTCTACAAAAAAAAATTCCTTTGGATAAATCCAACCCTCTTCATTTGATTTGCTTGAATTTTGATTTGCTTGAGGACAAGGAAAAGTTTAAGTTTGGGGTTGTGATGAATCCACTTTTTATTATATCTTTACTTGCCTTTTTGGTGCTTCTTGATAAAAAAAAAAGGACTTAGATAATGCAAATAATATAGAAATCACATTTTGAGTAAATATCATAGGTTTATTAATTTTTGGTTAATTTGCATTTAATCACATAGATATAGATTGCAATTTTAATTATCTTGATAATTTTGCAGAGTCCCCAAGTTAATTTTGAGAAATCTTGGCCCTTGGATGAAAGTTGCCCCCCAAAGTAGCCACTTTTAGGAGCAAAAGTGGCAACTACAGCAAGTCTGGGCATTAAAGGTTCCAAAGTAGCCACTTTCAAGCCCAAAAGTGGCAACTCCAGAAGCTTCAGGGACGCCAATTTTGAAGTATGATGCCCGTGGCCACTATTGCCTTTCAAAGTGGCTACGCGCATCCAAAGTTTCCACTTTCAAGACCAATAGTGGCAACTCCAGAAGCTCCAGGGACACTAATTCTGAAGCATTTCTGCGCGTGGATACTATTGGCTCTTATAGTAGCCACGCGCACCAGAGTAGCCACTTTCAGCACAAAAAGTGGCAACTCTAGAGAAGTGGCAAACCTTTCATCCTGCGTGTGGACACTCTTTTGGCCCAAAGTGGACACTTTCAAAGCAAAAAGTGGACACTTTGCTGACATGGCATCCAATATAAATAGGTTTTAGGAATTAGGGTAAGAGACTTTTGACACTTTACACAATTTTTCCTTTGCCAAATTGGAACAATTTCTTACGACATTGGAGTCTTGGGTGACAGCCAAGGGTCCTCTATAGGTTTTAATTTCCAATTTCCCTTTTGATTTTTGTTGAATTTACATTAATGTTGCTTACATTCTTGCATTTCTTTCTTTCATTTGTGAAGCCCATCCATATGGAGGGCTAAACTTTCTTATAATTCCTAGTCAATGCACATGAATCTTGAATTCTTGGGATTAATTGTAATACAAATCTTTCTTTTCTTGAATTTATTAACCCCAATCTCTGAATGAAATGGAATTTGCATGAAGGGAACATTGCTTAATGAACCCTAATTTACCTAACGAAATTCTAATTCAAAATTGCTTAATTTTGATTAATCCTTGAGTTTGCTTAATCTTAGGGATAGAGATTGGAGCCCATTAAGATGCTTAATTTTAATTGGGATGTTAAAGTTAGTTTTCTCTTGTTAGATTAATTTAATTCAAGGGAAAGAAAGGGGATTATTGAATCATTTAAAAGAATAATGATGAAACTCATTGCTTGACTAGGGATTACTCATTTTAATTGATTGAATTTCATTAATTTACATTCCGTTCTTGATTTAAATCTGGAATTTTACAAACCTCCCCCCAATTTACTTGCTTTAAAATCTATGTTTACACTTGTTCGATGTATGTTCCCAACCAAAAATTCCTTGGAGACG
This sequence comes from Abrus pulchellus subsp. cantoniensis, assembly GCA_024086825.1. Taxonomy (NCBI): domain Eukaryota; kingdom Viridiplantae; phylum Streptophyta; class Magnoliopsida; order Fabales; family Fabaceae; genus Abrus; species Abrus pulchellus. Next base: position 25,131,891 of record CM044056.1, read on the forward strand.
ACCTAGGACAACACCCTAGTACTGCATTCATTTCTTTGCATATTTGATGAGGATTAACGACAATCTTTTGCATGACGAGTAGCTAAAATACCGTTCCATCACGCTGCTATGCAGAATTACAAGTACGATCGAAAGCTATGCTCCGAAGGCTGGTTGTAGATCCCATTCTTGAGATGAAGAATGTGCAGAAAGCGTATTCAGCTTCTCAAGAAGCCTTAGCCGAAAGCAGAGAGACTCAATCTAGTCTTGGCGAGACCATTCAATCCCTAGAGGGTGAGGTTAATCAGTATAAAGAGCACTATCGCATAGTGGAAGGTTGAGTCCAAGCAGCCGAGGAGGCTCTGAGGGCCAAGGAGGAGGAAATGGAGGCGCTAAGGGTGAAGTCTGTTCAGATGGAGGAGGCCTTAAGGGCCAAGTCGACCGAGATGGAAGAAGCCCTGGCACCTGAAAGGCAGAGGGCTGAAACCGACTTGAAGGCTTTTACCGATAGATGTTCAGAGCAAGTTGCTTTGGAACATGAGTCTGGTTTTAACCATGTTGTTCGTCAATGTCATGGATTCTGTCATGTCCCGGCCGACTTCCATTTTGACATTACTAAAGACTTCTTCGGCGGCAGGTTCATACCTTATAAAGTAAATGATGATGTGGAACCGGACGCCAAAGCCCCTGGCCGAGCTGCTGCTAATGGAAACGATCCTGCTCTCGAGGGCCCTGGACCGGATGCTAGAGAAGGGCAAACATAGGATTCTTTTATAATTTTCTTTGTACTTTCGGGTCGATAGTGCCCCAATTTTGTAATTCTACTGAATATTTGAAATACAATCTCTTTTCTGCTATTCTTGTACCTTGCGTACTAGATTTCTTAAATTTTGAAATATAATTTTGTAATTCTACTGAATACTCTTACAAACATTATCATTATGAATAGTTGTTTGATTATATAACAAGTATTCGGTGTTGACAAATTATACATCCTTGACCGCATAGGGTAATCAGGCAGGAGTTAGATAATTCAACCTCAGTCAATTAGAGAAACTTGGGAGGGAAATTTAAGTCGTTCTTCCTTGGCCGAGTAGGGATACTTGGGAGGGAATTTAAATAATGATGTCCTTGGCCGAGTAGGGGTACTCAGGAGGGAATTAATTAATTCAACCTTAGCCAAGTGATACTTGGGAAGGAATTTTGATAACGTTACGTCCTTGGCCGAGTAGGGGTATTCGGGAGAGAATTTTAATAACAATACGTCCTTGGCTGAGTAGGGTTACTCGGGAGGGAATTTGATAATTCAACCTTAGTCAAGTGATACTTGGGAGGAAATTTTAATAACGATACGTCCTTCGCCTAGTAGGGGTACTCGAGAGGGAATTTGATAATTCAACCTTAGCCAAGTAGAAGTACTTGGGAGGGAATTTTAATATATCACCCTTGACCGAGTAAAGGTACTCTGGAGGGAATTAATTAATTCAAATAAATTGCTTAAAAGAAATCTTGACGTATTAAATCCATCACTGAGGAGGAGTATTTTATTGATAAGGTGCCTCGTTAAAAATATTCCCAAGAAAACTCTTTTTCACTTTCTTTTTAAGAGGACAAAACCTGGGCGGGGAAAAGAGTACACCGATTACAAGTTACAAGCCTTTTAACTAAATTAATGCTTCAAATGTGTAACATTCCAAGTTCTAGGTATAAGCTTTCCTTTTAATGTCTCCAATTTGTATGCTCTGTTGTCTAATCTAGCCGATACCCGAAAGGGTCCTTCCCAGTTAGTCGCCAAATTCCCTTCTCGTCGGTCTCGTCGTGCATCTCTCGTTACTCACCATACCAAGTCATTCTCATAAAATTGCCTTAGGTTGATTTTAGAATTAAACTTCCTAACCATCATTCTTCTGCTAGCTTCGGTTATTATTGTCGTTTGGCCGCGCACTTCATCTAGCAAGTCTAAGTTGACAGCTAAGGATTCGCCATTGGCCAATTCCTCAAAGTTCTCCCTTCGAAAAGATGGTTCTCCGATTTCGACTAGTACCATGGCATCAGTACCATAGGTTAACCGAAATAGGGTTTCTTTTGTGGTAGTTTGCGGCATACAGCGATAAGCCCATAGTACCTAGGGTAGCTTCTCTGCCCATTCTCCTTTTGTCGAGCCCAATCTTCTTTTTAATTCATATAAGATAACTTTGTTTATGGCCTCAGCCTGACCATTAGTCTTAGGGTGTTCAACAGACGTAACCCTGTGCTTGATATGAAGCCCTTCCAAAAACTCATTGAATCACCGATCTGTAAATTGCAGCCCGTTATCTATAATTAATGCATGAGGGATACCAAAACGTGTGATGATATTTTTCCAGGTGAACTTCTGTACGTTGTTGGCCGTGATGGGCAAGGGGTTCAGCTTCAATCCTTTTGGTAAAGTAATCCACAGCGACAATCAGAAATTTACACTGCCCATTTGCCAATGGAAAAGGGCCGAGGAGGTCTAAACCCCAGATGGAAAAGGGCCAAGGAGAGCTAATTGGGTGAAGGGTGTCGGCATGTTGGTGTAGGTGAGGGCCATGTTGTTGACAGGGGATGCATTTTTTCACAAACATGTGGCAATCTTGGGCAAGTGTCGGCCAATAGTACCCGACTCTGAGTATTTTTGCTGCCATGGTGCATCCACCCGAATAAGTACCACAAATTCCTTCGTGAATCTCCCTCATGACATAGCTAGCTTGGTCGTCGTCAAGACATTTCAGCATAGGTGTCGAAATCCCTCTTCTGTACAAGTCTTTGCAGGTATTTAGCTGCATGCATTCTTATTTTCTTGGCCAAGACCGGATCCTTTGGTAAGCTGTTACTGGTAAGGTATTGGATGATTGAGGTTATCCAATTTTGAGGCATATTTTCTATGTCCATGCACTCTTGTTTGGTGATGCTGGGTTGGAGGATTTCCTAATGAATCATGCTTTGCAATTGCCCAGGTTTCCTTTGGCTAGCCAGTCTAGCTAGTCTGTCAGCTCGTTCATTTATGGTCTTCGGCGTATGTCGAACATGTACTTCGTCAAAATCATCTTTTATATTTTTGAATTCTTGATAATATTGGAGCATTACCGACTCTTTCACCTGATATGCACCATTGACCTGTTCGGACACTATCTTTGAGTCACTCCAACAAGTGAGACGTTTTACCCTAATTTCTTTCGCTAATCTGAGACCGGCTAGTACAGCTTCATACTCAGCTTGATTATTGGAAGCTTTAAATCCAAACCGAACATATTGCTCAATAGTTACAGCATTTGGCCCTTCAAGTATGATTCCCGCTCCATTACCCAGTCGGTTTGATGATCCATCAACATGCAAGTTCCACATATCCTAGCTAATGTGTGGCTGAGCAGTGAACTCATTAATAAAATCCGCAAGTACTTGAGCTTTAAGAGAGCCTCTATTTTCAAAATGAATATCGAATTGGGACAACTTAAACGTCCAAGCTACTAACCGACCGGCCAATTTTGGTTTTCTCAAAACTTTGGCCATTGGACAATCTGTACGTACCACCACCCGATGGCTTTGAAAGTAATGTCTTAACCTATGAGCTGTATGCACTAGGGCCAGCACCACTTTTTCCATTGATTGATAGCGTGATTTGGGGCCTTGAAGTGTTCGGCTGATGAAGTAGATAGGGGCAGGTGTAGGTGTTTCTTGTAACAAGACCGAGCTGATGGCATTTTCTGACATAGCCAAGTAGATAATTATCTCCTTTTCAGGCCTCGACTTTGTCAAAACAGGCGGTGCCCTTAATATACTTTTATATTGCATGAAGGCAGTTTCACACTCATCGGTCCAAGCAAATTTCTGGGATTTTTTAAGCAAATCAATGAAAAGCCGAGACCTTTCTGCCATCGATAGCTTGACATTTGTCAAGATTGGCCTAGATTCCCAGAAACTTACCCCCGGCTACACCAAATGTGCACTTCTCAAGGTTAAACCGCATCTCATGCTTCCTAACCTCCCCGAAGACCTCCCCAAAATGGGCAAGATATTGTTCCAATACTATTGACTTAACAACCATGTCATCCACGTATACCTCCAAGCATTTACCCACTTGCTTCCGAAAAATTTTATTCATAAGCCTCTAGTATGTCGCCCCTGCATTCTTCAAGCCGAATGACATTACTCGATAGCAAAAATTTACTGAGTTTGTGATGAATGTCGTCTTCTCTTCATCTGGGGGATACATATGTATTTGATTGTACCCAAATAAGCATCCAAAAAACTCAATATCTTGTGACCATCTGCACCATCTACCAGGGTATCAATATTTGGTAAGGGCTATGCGTCCTTCGGACATGCTTTGTTAAGGTCTGTGAAGTCTGTGCACATTTGCCATTTACCATTTGCTTTTTTAACCATGACCACATTGGCCAACCAAGTTGAATATCTAAGTTCTCGGATAAAGCCGGCTTGCAACAATTTACTTGTTTCCTCCTCTACTACCTTCGCTCTGTCACCACCAACCTTCCTTTTCTTTTGAGCTACCAGTTTAGCCCCTTTATAAACCAATAGATGATGATAGAGAAATGTCGGATCAATGCCAGGCATGTCCGAAGCTGACCAAGAAAACAAATCAACATTATTCTGCAGTACTTTCTGAAAGATTTGCTTTTCTTGTACAGACAGACCGACCCCCAGATAAGTTACCTGTTCTGGTTTTGGTCCAAGCTGGAAAGGCTGCTTGTTTTCATTGGGCTCAACTTGATACCCCTCATCCATTCTAGAATCAAGTTCAACATCCAATTCCTCTCCTAACCAAGGGGATACAGTGTTGACATCCCGGCTACCCCCTGAAAAGGTTTAAGATGTAGGCTTGCAAAGTAGCATTCTCTAGCTGTCTTCTTATCAGCGTGGACTGTGACGATTCGGCCCCTTTCAGAAGGAAACTTTATGGCCAAGTGCGGGGTTGATACTATGGCCTTCAATTTGTTTAGAGATGGTCTGCCGAGCAGTATATTATAAGAGGTGTTCGCATGCACTACAAGATAAGTGACTTTTATACGTTTTCCCTCATGCTTCGTCCCGAACGAGGTGTACAGGTCAATACAGCCCCGAGTCTCCACTCGTTCCTCAGAGAAACCCACAAACGGTTCATGATATTCTCTGAGCTCCTCTTCTGGAATGCCCAACTATTTAAACGTATTCCAATAAAGAATGTCAGCCGAGCTCCCCTAGTCAATTAATGTTTTTCGGACAGTACAATTAAGAATGTCTATACTAATGACCATGGGGATCATCTTGTACCGGATCCATTTCTTGAAAGTCATCGTCTGTAAATGTAATAGGCAGGATTCAGATTCTACTGCCCAATGAAACGTTATTAACAGAACGAATCTGCTGGAGATGCCTCTTTCTTGCCAAATTAGTGGGTCCTCCACCTGCGAATCCACCAGCTATGGTGTTGATCACCCTCTTCGGGTATTTTTTTTTTTTTTTGTTTATCATATCTTCTTACATGAGGCTCTCTTGATTGGCTCCATTGTCTCTCAGGCTGCTTATCCTCGTACCTTCTTGAGGATTGGGGATATCGATCTCTCCCTCTTTCAGCGTAACCATTTGGGTTTGTTTGAACAAATCCTCTAAGGTGCCCCTCTTTGATCAGAGCTTCTATTTTATCTTTTAGGGCCGTACACTCTTCAGTCGTGTGACCCTATTGCAATGATATCGGCAAGATTTACTCTTATCTGCCCGAGGGCGGTGTTTGCACATCTTGGCATGGTCATGATTTTTGTTGCTAAAGCTTGATCAAGTACCTTGGATCAGTTGGCATTGAGTGTGGTGTAAGAGGGGTACTTGGCCCCCCTGGGTGGCCTCTCAGGCTCATCTTTTCTTTTATTTTCTTGCCGAGATTTAAAAGTTTCTCTCTTATCTATGTTTATTGAATTGGATCCTTGGTCCAAGCGAATCTGGTTTCGGTACTTGGCTAATTCTTCCACCTGCATATACTTTGTTGCCCGACTTCTCAATTCGTCCAAATTAACTGGTGGTTTTTTGCAAATACTATTAACGAAAGGCCCTGGCTTAAGAGCCGTTGTGAGGTGGTGCATGGCCACGGCAGGTTCCATATTATGAATGGAAAGGGTTACTTTACCAAAGCGTTCCATGAATGCTCTGAGTAATTTTTCCTTTTCTTGTCGAATATTAACCAGTGTCAATGAGGTCGACTTGTGGCGAACTGCAAGCTAAACTGTCTTGTGAGGGTGACAAAGGAGTCGATAGATGAAGGGGGGAGTCGGGTGAACCAACTGAGGGCTGGTCCTCGGAGTGAGGTGGGGAAAATCCTACACCATAAGGAATCATTCTCCATGTACAGTCCGACCTGGGTTGTGAAGACATCAAAATGTTCCCCAGGATCAGATGTGCCGTCATATTTTTTATTGTTAAGCCTCTCCAATTGTCGAGTAGCTTAGCCTCCAAGATATGGTGAACGAACAGGCTTCGGCTTACGAGATCGTCCCAGTCATTTTTAGCTTCAAATTAATAAACCTGCTTTGTTCTCTCCTGTAACGCCGAAGACTCCCCCTGATCCTGAACGATGGGCGTAGTTTGGGAAGGAATGTGTGTTCTTATTTCTTCTCTCAAATTAGCATTCTCCCTTCTCAAAGTCAAGAGCTCCTGTGCATCCCTTTCTTGCTCTTTCTTCATCTCCGTCATTTCTGCTTTGAGCTGTCTTAGTACAGCTAAGAGGCTCTTATAAGTTCCTCCTTGCATCACAACTTCAGGTGTTGGTTCATCTGGTGTGACACGCTCCAGCTGTTGCCGAGAGGTTCCTCCCTGTTGAGTATGTCCTTCCTGCTGCTGGCTTCTCATTAGTACCATGATTAATCTGAAAAATGAGGCTAATCGGGCCCCACAGTGGACACCAAAATGTTCCTGCTAGGGTAACACTGGTCTTCAAGTCTCTGATCTGTTGTGATGACGTCTCTCTAGTAATCGCTGACGTGGGGAGGGTACCTGCAAAAGGCACTCTGATGCTGAAGTCAGGATTCGGTCTGAGTAATAAATGGTATTTAATAATGAAAAGTCAACCATTTACCTGTACTTTTACCTTCCTTATATAGGCATTGTAATAGGCTAATGGGTCTGCTAAGTCAGTCTTGATTTTTGGCCATTTAATTAAAATAAATAATATCTTGATTATTACCTTTAATTGAGTTAATAATCTTTTAATCCTAACAAAAGGTATCCGGCCCAATTAGGCCGAATAGGTACTTAGTTTCCTTTTCCTACAAGTAGAACCGAGTTATTCCCTATGCAGTACACAACCAAATTCATATTTTGTATGCAAAATTGGTGTGAACTGAAATGTCAAGAATGCAGTGCAAAGTTGTGTGACCTTGGGCTTCGATCAATGCATTTGTTCCTATGTGAAGGATTTTGTCCCATAGCTCCAAAATCACTGAGCCTACGGTCAAGACTACAAGAATTTGCATGCAACGTTTGAAAAGACTCAATATAGGCATGCCTAAGGTTGAGGCTACAAAAAGTAATGTTAAATAAATTGCACGTATTACTAAGTAGTTTTATTTTAAATTATATATAAAAACAGACTAAATTATACTTATCATTTTCTATGTTTAATCGAGATTTTGATTTCATTTATAATTTTTTTAATTTAAGTTATCCCTCTAAATTATCTCTTTAAATCAAATTTTTCCTTTAACTTTGCTCCATTTTTAAATTTTAGTGATTTGAAAATAATGTGTTGGTGTTTTATATAAATGGGTTCTAACAATAACAAAAATTAAGACGTTAAAAATTTGATCAACAAACTGTAGTCGCAAGGTGTTTAAACTAGGGAATAAAGCAAAACATTACTAAAAATATGCAATTTACATATTGATTTTTAAAAGGTTATTGAAGAATTTTATATATATAAACAGAATAGACTTGTCTATAATTTTTTGTTGTTGATAAATCAATACAAACAGAATTTTAAATTTGTTTGTAAATTACAGATAGATTTTGTGATACATAATCAGAGTGTGATTCAAATTATTAGGTTTACTATGACATATATATTGAGATTCATTGGAAGGTTCATTGTTGCTAATCACTTTAGCAACAAAGTATCTGAGGTACTTGTCACTACTTGATAATTTTGAGTTGACTGGTCAATATAATTGAGGTTTTGTAGTTTTAAAACTTTTGTACTGAGAGCTATGTATAGCCATCGGCATCAACTGTGCTGCTATGGGAAGACTTGCTAGGTTGATTGTAATGTGGACTTATGATAGATTTTCTCATTTGACACCTAGTAATCCCCTACACACACGTCCCTATCTTTCCTATGATATGAGGTATATGTTGTTATTATATTTAATTTTTTAGATTATATGTAATTATAGCATATAATGTTGTTGTCCACTACTTATGTTTATATTAAAATACTACTTGCATATGGTTATCACAAGTTACAAAAAAGAAAAAAAGGATATCCAATATTATATATATATATAATATTTATATATATATATATATATCATCTTACATGTGATAAAGTACTACTTTTTTATTAAATTTGTTATTTTAATTAAATTGTTATATTATACTGTTAAAAATATGTTTTTTTTAATTTTGTCTTTTTTTATCATTGTGCAGTTTGTATGAGTGTCATACAGTATAGAATACAGTATAAAATTGATTAACATTATGAAGAGTTATGGTACTACTTATATATCAACAATCTAATTGAGTGATACATCAGCTTAGTATAATTTAACAATACTTTACTAACTATATGATCTCATTATAAAAATTAAAAAAAAAAGACTTAAAAAACTTAATCAACCAAGTTTAATGTTATGCCTTTATATTATGGCAAAACTTATCAAAAATTATCACATGTCATCTTTAAAAAATTTATTGATTCATGGTAAAATTTTCTTTTAATTTCATCCAACGTAAAAATTTCATAATTTTTATAATAAAAAAGATTTAATTTTTATCAATCGTATTAACAAAATATATGCAATATAATCAAATTTATCCTAAACAAAAAAATATTTTTAAAATTATAATAATTAAAAATTTTATTTTTAAATTTATATCATTTAAATAAAAAAGCCGCCACCACTATCTTTAAAAAATGTTGAAAGATTTATTAATATATATTTAAAGCAAATGATTGAAATAAATGTGATGTGAAAGCAGGGAACATTCACTGCACTTGTTAACACGTCAGCAATGATCAAACAACATATATATTTGATTTTCCCATTTTATCCCTTCCATTCTCAGTATAAAACTATTTGCTTTGCTATCGTTTCATCCGAAGAGAGACACAACAACGCGTTGACTGTGAAGCGAAATAGCAATGGCGCAAACGAGGAACAAGCAAGTGGTTCTGAAGGACTACGTGAGTGGTTTTCCTACGGAATCCGACATGAAAGTCGTAGAAGGTACCATAACATTGAAGGTTCCAGAAGGTTCCAACGAGGTTTTGCTCAAGAATCTCTACTTGTCCTGTGATCCTTACATGCGAATCCTCATGAGCAAAACGGAAGACCTCCAAGGATTTCGTAACTATTCCCCTGCTTCTGTAAGTCACCAAAGCCCTTTTCATTTTTTCATTCTTTCTCTAACTCTTATTTTTGTTTTAAATTATTTTTTGTTATTATTTATAACTCAGTTGAATCTCACTAAAAATCTGGTAAATGCTCTTTCAAAGTAAAATTTTCTGTAACTTCTATGATTCAGAAGGTATAAGACGTTATTTTACGTGTACGTGTAGAATAAATATGAACGATAATTTTATATTAATAAATAATAAAATTAGTGATTTAATTAAAAAATATTAATACTATATTAAAATTACAATTATTAATTAAAAAAGTATTATTAATTTAAAAATATTTTCTCAAGTTCACACATATCGTATGAAATACTTTTTAAATTTCATGAACAACCAAAACAAAACATTAAAATTTCATGAACAAGCAAAACAAAATCTGAAGAGCGACCCGATTCAATTCCTCGTTTTGGTCGATTAAATTATGCAAAATTTTGATACCATGATAGCAACATAGGTCTATAATAACCTTTTAATCAATTATAATAATCATAAAAAATAAAACAAATAGGTGTCAAAATCATGTTTAATGAAAATAATAACTAATTTTTAGATTTAAATATCTCATTTTAATTGATAAAATAATGCAATCATTTAAAGAAGTTTTTAGCAAAATTTAAAAGTATTATAAAAAAAAAACACAAACAAAAACAAAAATAATATAAACAAATTTTAAAAAAAAGTTCAAAAATGAATTTAAAATAAAAGTTATAATCACTATTATTATTATTATTATTATCATTATTATTATCCTGCTAGAAGTGCGTACATGAGCTGCCCTAATTGTATTGACTATTCAGTAATTTCTTTGGAGAGCAGGAATGGGCTAAATTCCTGGAAGAAAAAAAAATGTTATTAAATAGTCTCTCAAAACTGTAAATGTAAAATATTTTAGTTTTTTTCATCAATTTAAAGAAAAAATTGAGTATTTTATATATATAATTTTAAAAGACTAGCAGTTATTTATTTTTCAAGAACCAAAGTATTTTTGTATATCTATTTTAAGAGAAAATTTGGGTATTTAGTGTTGAATAATTACCATTTGAAGCATCAGTTCACAGTAACAGTTGTTTGATGCATCAGTCCAAGAAGAAATAATAGATCCAAAGTTTTTGGATCACCCTTGACCTATTTACTACTCATGTGAATAAAATTATTACATTTTTTTTTTCATTTTTATTTATTCTTGGACATAGTATGCTCTTGTTGCTTTTGTTTTGAATTTAGTTTGAGAAAATTTAAAGGAGTTGCTACGTGTTAAGAAGTGGGTTTTGTAATTTTAACTGTAAATAACGAAACTTAGTATATGCTCAGGACAGATACTTTCAAGGAAAATTAATTATTTTTAGAATTTTTTTAAAGTACTATTAAAAATAAGCAATTATATGTTTCCTAATAAGCTGAATCAAACACGCAGTTTCTCTCCAACTTAGCCTTATTAAAACTGTCCTTCCAATTGAAATTTATTAGGCTTATTTATTTTTTTAATACAAATTTAAAAAGAAATTCCCAAGTTAAAATAACAAAAAATTAATTTCTCAGTCTAGAGCTTTTTTCTACCATATCATCAATAGTTTTATCTTTATTATGAACAAAATTATTTTTTTATTTTTAATTAATCAATTTTATCTAAAAAAGAGACTAAACTTTTGTAATTAGACACGTGTAAGTAGTTTCATTCAATCATAAGATGAAATAAGAAATAAAAAAATTGCACAGCCTGTCATATGGCCTAATTAGATGAGGTTAGTAGTGGAAAGAGAGAGAAAAAGATGTGTTGTGTGGAAAGTGTAGAGTTATCAAAGTGAGACTAATGAAATAATAAATAAAGTTAGTAGTGGGAGAAGTGAAAAAAATAAATGGGTCGTATTGTGTAAAAAGTATAAAGTTATGAGAGCAAAAATAACTAAATAATAAATAATGTTGTAGTAGAGAGAGAAAAAGAGGTGTGTTATGAAAAGTTACAAAAATATGAATAATAAAATAATAAATGATGTTGGTGGTGAAAAAAAAAAGTAAGTTATGTTGTATGAAACTTGCTTAGTTAAGATGACAAAAATAATAATTGATGTTGGTGGTAGGAAGATTAAAAAAAAAAAAAAAGACAAATAGATGTATTGTATAGATTGAGATGAAATCATCTGACTGGGTCATGTGTGGAGAGAAAAAGATAAATAGGTATATTGTGTTGTATAGAACGAAATTATCTTATTATGTCAAGTGTCATGATAGTATAATTTTTTAATTTATTTTATTTTATCTTGTGATTGGATGAAAATATCTAATATCATGTTATAAAAATTTTGTCTTTTTTATAAAGAATTTGGTTAATTAAAAATAAAAAGAAATGTTAGAACAAAGATGAAACTATCACATAAGGGATAGAAAAAAGTTTTAAATAGAAAAATTGTTATAAGTGACAAAAAAAAGTCTTGGATAAAAAAATTATTTTTTATTTTAATTTAAGAAATTCTTTTTAAATTTGTATTAAAAAACAAATAAGCCAATTTATTAATTAATCAAATAAGATAACAGGTGAAACGTAACATCAATCAAAATTTCTAGTAGCTCTGGAAGGATTCATAACACCAAGCTACTTTTATAACTGCATCAATATGTTAAGAAGTGTGTTGTGCTATTTATGACTTTGTAGGATATAATTATGTCACAAAATGAACTAATTTAAATTTTACCTTGTGTTTGCACTATGTATGAACAGAGTGAAGTGGTAAAAATAGAGCCCATTGTTTGGGAGCCTTTTTCATTGATAGAGTGCAGTGGTAAAGTAGGGAAACCCAAGATCTATAATCTTAAACCCTCCAATTTTCATATTCACCTAACTAATTTGGCGGGTATTGAGGAGAACACATCTCCCTAGTTTCTTGTATAATCTCTTAGAATTTTAACCTTTATCAATTGAATCCCTCTTTTTTATACCAATTTCAATTTTTTTCCAACCAGTTGTTTTGATCTCTCTCCAAAACATGCTATGTAGTGTGAAAATGTTTTTTCAGATAGCCATATTTCATTTAAAAAAAAAAACATTCAGGATATATCATTCTTAGCATATTTTCTGCCGTCTGCACTATTGCTATAATATAATGATAATTTTATTATTTTTAAATTAAAACTCAAATAATTGAACACTAATTAATTTAAATTATAAGGTTTTATTTTTGCTACATCTAATATTATATTTTCATATGTCGTAAAATAATTATTCAAAGGGGGTAATGTTAGAAGTTAAATTTCTAATCAATTTCACTCCATTACCTACATTATTATGGCTTCTAAAAAACGGAAGGAAATACCCTCAAAATTGAAAATCCCGTGGTTCTAAGGTTTAGTGTTTGATGAAACTTCAATGGTGGGTATAAATATTTTAATTAATGACATACTATAATCAAACAATGTTTGTAGTATTGAAAATACATTTTAATAATAGATTAATGTAGTTACTAACTGTTGAACAATTTTGCAGCCTTTAACAGGATATGGTGTATCCAAAGTCATAGAATCTGGACACCCAGATTATAAGAAAGGAGACTTAGTATGGGGGTTTACTAAATGGGAAGAATATAGCTTAGTCCCCTCAGCTATAATCCTTTTCAAAATTGAGCACACGGATGTTCCTCTTTCATACTATACTGGAATTCTTGGTACGTATTCAATAAATTCAACTTATATTGATTCTTATTGAATGATGCACTTGATGCCAATTTAATGTTCAAGCCTTAACTTAGTTATGAAGTTTTCATTTGATAAATGGGTTAATCACCACCGAAGAAACATATTGTTACTCAGCTGTTTGTTCCTACACTCCGTTTCCATTTTCTTTCCGTGCGTGTTTTAATTCATGTTCGAATGGCCGTGGATCCACGTTTACATCAACATTACTAGTCATAGTTTCTCTGTTAGATCCACATTTATCGCTTTTCAATGTGTTTTCAAGCACACTCTTCTTTATTCAGTGAAGATTATATAACTGGAACTTATCCTTTATTCATTAGAGTATCTGGACAACCATTATTGTTCTGGAGGAGGAAAAAATATTAAGAGTATGTTTGTTTATATTTTTAAAAAGAGAAAACTCTTTAAAAATGCAAACAAACATAAGTAACTTGCATATTCATTTGAAACCAATACATCATTGTTTTTATACATTTGTTGCTCTCTCATCTTTGTGATAAACTCTATTTATACTGTACTACTTTTTATTTCTTAATATATATTTTGCTTCTTCAGAATGAATCTTAGCAAGCATATGGATGTTGGTTACCTTGTTTTCTGTGTTTATTGTGTCTTATTACAATAGTTTCTTCTTTGTTACACAGGTATGCCAGGAATGACTGCTTATGCTGGTTTTTTTGAAGTAGGCTCTCCCAAGAAAGGAGAGAAAGTTTTTGTTTCCGCCGCATCTGGTGCAGTTGGTCAACTTGTTGGCCAATTTGCTAAATTGAGTGATTGCTATGTTGTTGGAAGTGCTGGAAGTAAAGAGAAGGTATCTATCTAGTTATTGTTGTCATATAAGCCTGAATGAAGTATAAATTAGCATTAGCTTTTTGTTATTTATTCTGGTGTTCAGAGTACTGCTATTTTGACTTAGCCCAAATATATGACAAATATTCCTTGGCCAATTATCAGGCTTGGAGAAAATTCTGTTATTTATAAATTCCTTGTCAATGAAAACGTGTTGGATACTTTTGGTACTTTCCAAGAATCAAGATATAGGACTAAAATACAAGATTTTTTTTTTTACCCTTAATGTATACTTCAAAAATTGATCACTACGTGGTGTTGTGCTCAACTTCGTTTGCTATGTCCTATTATTTATGTGTTGTGTCATAACCTTGAAAACTATGAAGAGAATTGTGTCATAAAGTAGCAATACCTGAAGGCCTGAAACTGAAATATGTTCAGTTCATATTTGTTCAACCAAAAATTGTAGTCCTTGAATGCATGTCATTTATAACCAGGTGGACCTCTTGAAGAACAAATTAGGATTTGATGAAGCTTTTAACTACAAAGAAGAGCCTGATCTCAATACAACTTTGAAAAGGTCAGTATTTAGAAGTTTTAAGATAGATAAATTTTAATTAAATTTTTCCATTGCCATAAGTTACTATGATTTCTAACTCAGTACACACTAACAAGTGGTGGATATCATTTGATACAATAGGTACTTTCCAGAAGGCATTGATATTTACTTTGAGAATGTTGGTGGTAAGACACTTGATGCTGTACTCTTGAATATGAAAGTCCATGGTCGCATACCCGTATGTGGAATGGTGTCACAGTACAATCTTACTCAACATGAAGCTGTAACAAATTTGGCAAATCTCCTATATAGGAGGGTTCGTATGCAAGGTTTTAATGTTGCAGATTTCTATCACTTATATGGCAAATATTTGGAGTTTCTCTTGCCTCATATTAAAGAAGGGAAGGTTGTGTATGTGGAAGACATAGTTGAAGGTCTTGAGAATGGCCCTGCAGCCTTGGTTGGCCTCTTTAGTGGTCGTAATGTTGGTAAACAAGTGGTTGTTCTTGCTCGTGAATGATTGACTACATGCTTTTTTGCATACTTTGTTGTCTCTCTGTGTGTTGATTATGGAATTTTCTCTGTATGACCCATGCAATTATCTTCCGAAATTGTGGTGTTTGTTATAGTCAATGTGATCTAATGCTATTTAAAATTTGGTTACATGTGGTGATGCTTTGTAAACCTTTTATTATATATGCTATTGTTTTCACTTCTAAATTTTATATCATGAGATTATGAGAATGAAAAGTACTTTGTGCATTTGAATTTTAGGCTTAAGCTTTGGCAAATAAAAACAAGAACTACTTTTTTTAACTTTCACTATTTGTACAAATTTTATGTAGTTATAAATCTTTAATTGGATGTTCTTCTTGGTGTCGTAAGTAAGGTGGCAAGCAAGTGGAGTTAGGTGATGCTTTGTATGAAATCTAATTGGCCAAAACCAAAAGTGCTATAATCATACGACAGCCTACACTTTCCTAAGATTGAAATGATATGGCACAACAATTTTGGGATTTAATTGACAATTGTAATATCCAAGGCCATTAAGACCTTATTTTGTATGGCTACTTAATTGCCTAAGGGATAAAAAGTTCTAAATTTGCATGTTTGGATATTAAAATCGAGAATGTGTGGGCTATTTGTTAGCATAAGTATGGACCTTTTTACTATATCTTTACACTATTATGATATTATTCAGTTTGAGTTTCTGCTATTAAGACCTTGCCTTGCATGGCTACTTAATTGCTTAAGGAATAAAAATTTCTAAATTTGCATGTTTGGATATTAAAATGGAGAATGTGTGGGCTATGTGTTAGAACAAGTATGGATAGTTTTACTATATCTCTACACTAGCATGATATTGTCCACTTTGGGCTTAAACTTACACTTTTCTAAGATTAAAATGACTAATGGCGCCTAAGGGGTAAAAAGTTCTAAATTTGCATGTTTGGATATTAACATCGAGAATGTGTGGGCTACGTGTTAGAACAAGTATGAATCTTTTTACTATATCTCTACACTAGCATATATTATCCACTTTGGGCCTAAACTTACACTTTCCTAAGATTAAAATGACTAATGGCCTTGTCTTGCATGGCTACTTAATTGCCTAAAGGATAAAAAGTTCTAAATTTGCATGTTTGGATATTAACATCGAGAATGTGTGGGAAAATTTATTTAAATAATGTTAATTTAAAAACAAATTCTCAAATTAGCGTTTTTTTTAAACATATTCCCTGTCTGGTATTAATTTTTGTCAGATCAGTACCTATATCACACCTGCATGTAAAATAGTCTTTTTTTTTTAAATTTTTTAATAGACTATCGGCAACTCCCAACCGCTACTCTCCCAAAATTTAACACATAGACGCGGAAATTTTTGAGTAATTTAAAAAAGAAAACAAATTTAAAAAATTTACTTGTATCAGACACTTGAAGGTAATAACTGCCACGTGTCTGATCGTCATTTGTATTGCACCAATAGCAACAATAGCCTTTTTCAAAATCAATGGTCAGCGAGAGAATACATGTTAAAATCATACGCTGTATCGACTCTGCGTCTACGATAAGGCTATCGGTGCATCAGTGGCGATAATGCTTCTAATTGTGACACGTGGCGAGGAAGATATTGGTGCCGCAGAACCCTTCTTCTTCCCTCCCTGCAGTTCAGCTTCCATTAATGCTGGCCAGAAGAGCATTTGTCCATTACTTGTGTCAAATTTGGGACAACAAGTTGTTGATTTTGTGTTTTTCTGAACAAAATTCAAAGCTAAAAATGAAATTTTGTAATAAATTTATTTATTTTATTTGCAATAGAAAAATAATAGTTTATTATATTTTAAAATTTTGCAGGTGCTGGTACCCAGAGAATACAAAAGTGGAATTCCATTTCAATTGGCAAAAGAGGTTAGTGAAAGATAAAAATGTCATGCATAATTTTTGTAATTTATTTTAATGTTTATATATTTTTGGGTAATTTAACGTAAAATTAGTTGAAAATGTAATATTTGAATTAATAATTTTAAAAAAAAATTAGATTTATAAGTTGAATATACATTTGTTATATTTAATTCTGAAGTATAGAATTAAATTGAAAAAATCTATAATATGTTTAAGTTTAAGTGCAGTTATAAAAAGATTGTAAATTTTGTGTAAAATATTTAGTAAAGTCAGTAAAAATATATTAATATTAATTTAAAAATAGATTAATATTTTTTTAATTGTGAATAAAATAAATTTTTGGTTTAGTATTTTTCTAAAATAGTAAATTAAAATTTAAATAATCTTTCATTACAACATAATAAAATATTAAGTTGGCTGAGAAGAAAAATAGATAATGAGTTAAATTAAGAAATTAAAATTGCATAATAAAACATGATAAATTAAATAAAATATTTAAAAAATTTCATCACTGTTAAGATTAATTAGAAGGGTAAATTATAGGTGTATAAAGTATAATTTTATGAAACATGTTTAAAATTAGAATAATTTTAACTAGAGTAAATCAAAATTTCATGAAAACAAATTTAAAAAATAATAAATAGTAATTTATAATTTGTTATCAATAGATTAGAAATAATAGAATTTTAAAAGATTAAACCCATAAATAAATTCATTTTTAATGACAATATAAAGAGGAAATTTAAAATATAGTTTAAATGAAATATATGTATATTTAAAATAATAAAAATATAAAATCGTTAAAAATAATAATTACGACAAATGATTTTTTTGAAGACAGAAAATCTATGTAACTTATCTAAATTATATTTATATAAAGTTAAAATTTTTTTTTGAATTTTTAAGTTATTATATACTAATATAGATTTTATAATAATAACATTTGTTTAAAAAATTATAATTACGTAATTTTATAATTATACATATTTTTGACCTCTATTATAATAGAAATATTAAACAAAATTATTTACATAAGTTATTAAATATATTGTCATACATAAATACTAAACAGTACAGTGTAATAAAAATTATATGTAAAAAAATAAAGATTTTAATGCACATATTCTGACAGGAATTATTTGTATTATTATAAAATTAAACAAAAATGAATTTTGTATGTAGTAAAATATTAAATCAGCCACTAATGTAAGTAAATATACAATAAAATTGAAATATTAGGTATATAAAAAGTATATTATTATAAGTGTAATAAATATTAGGCATAATTATTATATTTACTATTTATTAACATAAAAATTTCTATGTGCACTTAAACAAAAATGCTAATTTGCAGTAACTAGTTTTGTAATGTTAATAAATTTATAGTTTGTACAAAAATTAAATTAAAGTAATATTGAGTATGAATATGTAATTGTAATATTATTTTATATTTTTCATATGATTATTAATTTTTTCAATTATTATGTAATTTGATTCACTAAATTTGTAGTTGTGTATTTAGATCAGTAAAATATTAATTTTACCATTATCTTGTCATGTTTAATATGTTAATAATACTAACATTTTTTAAAAAAATTATCAGATGATATCATCTTCTTCACAAGGTCTAGTGATTAATCCAGAGTCTGAGGATCCATCATTGTTACGTTTTCAAAATATACATATGTCTGAACACATTTGGGATGGTCAAGAGCATCCCATGATGAAGGTTAGGAAGTGTCAGTTTATACCAGCTGGCCTAGATAGTATACCATTGGAGATTCTACCACATTTGGAGCTAGCTGGCTTTGCTGGAGCGGCACAGCTTGCCAACTTTCCATTGGATAGGCACTTGATTACTGCATTAGTTGAAAGATGGAGACCTAAGACACACACCTTTCATATACCACCAGGAGAATACACCATAACACTTCAAGATATAGCTATACAAATAGGTCTTCGGGTTAATGAGCTTCTAGTATTTGCAGCTACTAGAGGTAACTAGCCACAAATAGTTAAGGATAGTCTAGGTGTTAGGCCACCACCAAAGGCATTTGTGGGGAGCAGCTTGAAGCTTACTTGGTTAGACCAACATTTCTCTGATGTGGCTATGCATAATCAGAACGAGCTTTAACTGACGAGATTTGCTAGAACGTATATTATGAGATTGATTGGAGGATTTATGTTAGCAGATCACTCTAGTAGTAGAGTCACAGTCCGATCTTTGCCTTTACTTGAGTACTTTGCTATCACAAGACAATATAGCTGGAGAGGAGCAGCTTTTAGTTTTTTATATAGAGAATTATGCATGGCGACAAACATTGACAGAGTTGCCATTAGGGGATTGACTCCATTGTTAGTTATGTGGGCGTGAGATAGGTTTCCATGTTTGGCTCCTCCCTCACATCCACATTTGCAGCATGATCTTCCGTATGGTGCTAGGTATTCAATGATATAACTTTTGTAGTTTTATAAATTTTCATATATATTTAAATTTTTTTTTATATTAACTTAGTTTACTTTGTTTATGTTTAGGTGGTTAGTTAATTGGGCGCGCAGAAAGGCGAAGAAGGATGGCGCATATTATAGATATAAATTTGATCATCTTAAATGGAATGAGGTATTATTTAATTTTTGACACTTAAATAAATAGTATAAAAATTCAAATGTTTGTATTTGAATGAATCTTATAAATCATTTTGTAGATTGTTTGGCAACCTTATAATCAAGATATAGTTGAGTCATTGCCCCCAATAAGCTTGCAAGGGATGAACATTTAGAGGTCAGTCGTGCCTTTGATTTGCATTTAGATCTGTGAGTGGCACCAACCAGACCGTGTAATGCGTCAGTTTGGAATGGTGCAACATATTCCTCATGCTCCATACCAACCTGATGTATTACATGACATCACGCTTAGAGGGAAGTTAGGAAAGAATTGGAATGATAAGTTTAGACAGGTTTTAGCATTATGGGAGAGGCGCACTGATTGGGTATTTAGTAATGGCCCTCAAGAGGGATTATTGAGTTCCAATTAGAAGTACATGCGGTGGTATATGATAGTTACTAGACGTTGGATAATAAGAGATGCAACAGTTTTTTCACTATTGGTATGTATTTGCATTCCCCCTCGTGGTATGTATATACAATATGCGACAATGTGTTTTTAAAAACGTTAAATTTAATGAAACATATACTACCTCCTTATGCCATGCAAGGAGATGCACATGAGAAGATATACTATTTGAATACTGACGGCCAACAATCATTCACATTTGATGAGCTGCGTACATTAAGTGAGACCATGTTGTCTTTACAGAGAGAACAAGCACACATATTGGAACTAGCCTCGTCATTTGACCAACCTGTTCAAAGTGGGCGCACAGAAGACCCTCATATTGATCTTGGACAGCATGAGGGACGTAAAGAAGGGAGAGGTCTGCAACCATGTAGGACACAAGTGCAAGCGGCAACATAGTCTATACCCCCTACCAATTAGATAAGATGGATTGTATTATGTCCCTTCACAGGTTCCATTCATCCCTTCTCAATCTACACAGAGTTCATGTTTTCACTCATCACAACCTACCACACATGTTGGGTCTCCGTTCAGTAGTGGACAAGAGTATGTTCCCGACTTCTATCATTTTATAACTCCTTCTCCATATGATCCGTCATTGTTCACACCATCTGCACCAGATCCATTATATTAGACAGGTGGAGGGTCTCGTGCAGAACTATTGGGGGATACTGGCATTGATCTCAATGAGCAGTTTGAAGCGGTTGCAGATGCTGGAGAGCCACATGTGCGACGTAATCCTCATCGAGATGCCAGAGATCGACCTCGTTAGTGCATCTTGACGCCACATAAAAATCATGATCAGCACCGATCACAACAATGATATTACCATTGAAATGTTATATATTTGACCGAGGATATCATTATTGTAGTTGTGTATTTCACTTAATGTCTTTATCTTTTAAACAATTCTCATCATCTATTTTACGTCTTATCGCATTATATTTCAGTGCTGACATATTAAAACGAATGCATAGAAGTTGTTCGTTCACGTTTTATAACAAAATGTTGCCAGATTTATGTCATTTTAACCTTACATTATTAAAAACTGCACCTGTTGACATGTAAAAATAAAAAAAGGAATTAGATGAAAGGGAACACTACATTCTGATTTGCTAATTGACAACAATGATATTAGCCTTTGCATAATATACAACATTGTATATATACAACATTGTACAATTAATATTCATTAATACTTCTCTAAAAACTGACACTTTTCTATTTGATAATTTAAATATTTATCATTACGTTAATAATACAAAACCAAACAATTCTCGTATCATTTTAAAATATGAACTCATGCCACTTATTTATAAACTGTTTACACTTTTGAAATGCATATAAACATAATCACCTTGATATGTAATTGAATATGATTAAACAAATTTTCATATATATTCACTTTCTCATATTGTTTTTAGTATAAATTATAACTTTATTCATTTGTTTTTAATGTAAATTATAACCAATAACACTAAAAATTATAATTGCTTTGCAAGACAATCATTAAAATACTCATAATCAGGATCATGGAAAAAGGATAAATCATAATATCAATATAAATGAGAATTGGTTTAAATGAGGATAAATCATAATATCAATATAAAAACTTTGATAAGAAGTACCCGTAGTGTAAAAACTGGCATTGGTCTAAATGAGGATTTGATAGATCAAATAGTCCGAATCAAAAAATTACACAACATAGTCAAATTATCACAAAGACTTAATACTAAAAACGATGAAATTGGTTCCATCACCACAATGACAATAACTAAACACTCTATTACAGATTATTCTCAGTTGTTCGACTTTGCGTTAGACAATGATGATGGTTGTGACCAATTTGTTTACACAAGGAACATCATTGACGTGGTTGAGAGTCCACCTAATCCATTTCATTCCTAATATGTGTGGATTTTGGTCGACCTTTTCCCCTGATTCTATGCACGTCAGGTAATAACTTTCACTCGTTGGATGTTAATATGTTATTTTCATTTCCAAGAGGATACCATTGTGATAAGTATGCATTCACAACATACTGCATCGAATATACAGGATCAACCCATTACCAATAATCTATACTGACTAATGCACAAGCAGCTATGACATGTGAGCATGAAAATCGATACGATTGAAACTTTTCGCATTGACAATATTGATTGGATAATATCACACCAAACTTATTACCACCTCGTTGCGTGACAGGGTTAAATGTCTCTTCTACTTCAAACCCCGTTCTTTCAATGTCATATCGTCGAACTTGATGTGAAGACTCTTCCTCTTGATTTTTTGCCATTTGTTGCATTAATTTATAACAAAATCTTTGACCATTATTAAGTTCTCTTGTTGCTTCTTCACCATGCTTAACAAAATATGAAACTAAACGCGAATACGTACATTTTACCAATGCTGCTATTGGCAAATTCCTTGCTCCTTTAAAGATTTTGTTAACTGCCTTTGATAAATTTGTTGTCATATGTCCATAATGCCTTCCTTGATCGTCGTAGACCAAACTCCACTTTTCTTTGGATTACGAAATCATTGCAATTTGTCTTTAAATATGTCTTTGCATGCTATCTATGCTATTAAACCCAATGACATAATAGTAATCATCAAAATAATATTCTTTCCACCTAAATATTATAAATTAAAACAACACAGTACGTACCTAATTTTATTAGCTCTTTCTTCAAAATAGGATTCTTGAATCGTTGATTAAAATTGTTTGCTATATGACGAATGCAATACATATGATATGCATTGGGAGGTTGTCATCCAATATGTGGATTAGAAACTGCACCTTTGATACTTTGATGTCTATCAGATATTAAAGAGATACCTGCCTTATCTGTAACATGAAGACGAATGAGAGCTAAGAACCATTCCTATGCTAACAAAGTTTCTCCTTCCACAATTGCAAATGCAATTGGAAGCACACATTTATTTCCATCTTGAGTGGTAGCTATTAATAAAGTTTGTCGGTATTTACCATACAAGAATGTACCATCAACTTGTATTAAAGGCTTGCAAAAATTAAAAGCACTTATGCATTGTCTGAATGACTAAAATAACCGATGAAATACTTTGTATCTATTGTCAACTTGGTGACCCCTCACATAGTCATTTGTTTCAATCTTATAAATAGACCCAGGAGCATGTAATTGCATATATTCTAACCATTTTGGTAATGTCACATATGATTCATTCCAATCACCAAAAACCCTTACTATATCTTTTTGTTTTGCCTTCCACGCTTTCTTATAAGAAACTTGATAACCAAATTGACCATTAATTCTTTCTTGAATTAATGTGATTGACACCGATGGTTGTTCTTTTACCATACCTACAACATTCAAGAATATGAAATTTAGTAACGTTCTTCAATAAATTTAACAATCTTCAAATAAATATCTATAATTACTTTAGTAAAACTTTCCAAGAACACAAGAGCTAATGAAGTTTGAATCAAGTTTTTTGTGGTCTAGAGACATCATTAGATTAACACATGTATGTATTCCACCGCATCTTGTGATTTTCCACTTGTGGTAATTTTTGTCCAATGTTGCTCTAACTCTCCAAGGGCATCCACTTGTATGATTTGGACACTTTACATATAATTTTGTTGGTTTTGATTCTACCACAAAATAACTTTGATGTACCTTCATTGCAAAATGTTTAATAGCCATTTTTACATCATCTTTAGAGTCAAACACTTGGCCAACATACAACGCATCATCCTCCTTCCATGTTTCATCTACATGAATATCTAAATTTTTCATTTCTTGATCAACATGTTCCCAATTAATATAAGTATAATTTTGACTTGAATTCCAAAAAGGAGTTTCAATCATGCTTGCATTAAAATAAAATGCAATAGTTAATAAACTTTTTTCATTAAACATATAAATTAAAGCACAAACATTACTACCTCCATGTTGTGCATTTTCATGACTATTCAATATGGAATTAAATTCACCCTCCACGTTAGTATTAGATGAACTATCTATTGAGAAATCCCATTCATTTTCGTTGTCATTACCTTTTTCATCCTCATATTCACTTTCTATATAACCATAAAATTTGTTATAACATAAAGATAAGTTATAAGAAATTTAATTTTATAAATCCTAAACCAAAAATATTACTATACCTAATCCAAAATGAGGTTCATCATCATCACTTGTACTGTCATGTAAAAATGAAACGTTTAAGTCGACACCTTCTAATCGAATACAAGAACTTTCACTAGATGCAATATCTGCATATACTTCAATTGCACTCCTCTGATTTTGTTGTGAAAAGACACTTAACATACAATCAATATCTTCATCATCACATATATTCATCATTGTGTATTGTCTACCAATTGGATCTACTAAAAATCGTGAAATCAATCTAGATAAAACCTAATTAGTAGACAACTTCAATTTTTTATGAATCTTTCCTTTCAATGTCTCAAAACAAATTCCACATTCAATTTTAATCATTTTATTATTTCTTTCAAAGGTAACACCCTCGTTACTTGAGAATATTCGACCATTCCAATATACTATTATCACAAAATCAGTCATCCTGCATTAACAAATTAAATCCACAAACAACAATCTTGATCAGTCAAAATTAACAATTTATTCTAAATCATTTAATTTTGCATCATACATATAATTACAAATATTTGCCTATTAACGTAACTAAACTTATTTTATTAAAAATTCACACATGCAACACCAAACTTATTATAATGTTAATAATTTTTACATCATTTTTACATTTCTTATCACAATTTTTAATTTTTTTAATAATTTATACAAATATTTAAATTATTAATGCATAATAAAATACTACAATCATATTAAAATAAGATCATAATAGTTTATATACATTATTTTATTTGATAATAATATTTCTATCACACTATTCAATTTTATTTTAACTACTAAATAAAAAATTATTATTTTCATAACAAATAAAAAATATAAAATTTTATCTAAACAAAAATAATCAAAACTCAATAAATAAATTACATAATTACTGAAAAACTCAACTAACCTGAGCTCTCCAAAATTTTTTCTTCAGGGAATGTAAGGCTTTAGGAACGTAAAGCTTTTTCTTATTTCAACAATGTAAGGCAAATGTAAAGAGTGCACAACGTAAAGCTTTTTCTTCCTTCAAATTGAGGCAAATGCAAAGAGTGCAAAACATAAAGTTTTTTCTTCCCTTCAGCAATAATGTTAGACAAATGTGAAGAGTGTAGTATATACCATCGCTACATAGATTTTTTTTCAATGCATCACTCATGTAACCAGTGGATGTGGACACGTGGCGGGTGCCCAATTGTATCGCACTCTACAGGGCGATAGTGCTAACGCACCTTGACCAGCACATTGGCTATCGCTCAAGACCAACCGATACAACTATCCCAGTTGACACGTGTCAAGTATCACATGTATCGCATTTAGATAAACGATAGAATTTACGCTTTTTAACTAACGACTTATCTATCGTTTAAAAATAAACGATACACTTCTAATTATGATACGTGTATAAATATGAGCAAGTATCGGTTATACATCACCGATAGTGTATTAAAAAATTAAATAAATAGGCTATCGTACATGCATATGCGATATAACTCGACATTTGGCAAAAATTAGCACCAGACAAGGAATATGTTTAAAAAAAATGCTAATTTAAGAATTTGTTTTTAAATTAGCATTATTTAAATAAATTGCCGAATATGTGTGTTATATCTCTCCACACTAGTATGATATTGTCTACTTTAGGCATAAGCTCTCTTGGTTTTATTTTTGGACTTCATCCAAAAGGAGACTTATATGTCCTTGATCTTTTCCGATTCTAGTCAATATGAAACTTTGTTCACACATTTCAACAATCTCCTCCTCAAATGAAATCTTTTAACATCAGGCCTCTAATACCATAGCTCATCTTAGAGGCACCATCGCCCGTTCCTGACCAGAGAGGGCGCGGGCGCCTCAAGGTGTGATGAGGTCAAGACTACAAGGTGCAAAATTATATAGCTTAAGGCTTGAACAAATGTACGTGTACTTACATATAGAATGTCGTTTCCTAACTCCAAAACTACCAAGTCCTTGTAATCTAAGTTCAATAGGACTTTAAGGGACGTCAACATGCTTGCATGCATTCCCCTAAATAACATAACAGACACCATACACTTCAAATCTAGAGCAATTTTAAGGGTTAAGATTACTGACCAAATTCAACTAAGGACCTCTTGTGCTGGTGATGTTGCTGGTGTTCTATATAAATGAGTTCTAACAATAACAAAGATAGAGAAGTTCGAAATTTGATCAATAACAGTGTCTTTACAGTACTCGCGAGGTGTTTTAACTAGGGAATAAAGCAAATTTGAGTAATTGATTAAAAATTATTTACAAATAACTAAAAAAATTAATAATAGTGTGAGAGTTTTAGATAATGACTTGACAATAAAATATGTAAAAGGTGCAGAGAGAATAAATAATGCAAAATGTTATTTTAAAAAGCTTCATCAAGTTGGCAGCTGAAGCGAAGTTAAAGGGAAAATATAGGAAAAATTTAGAAATAAATTGAATTTCAAAAAATTAAGATTAGACTAAACCTCAAATCAAACTTAGAAAACTAAATTAAACAAAGAAAATTGAAAGACCTAACAAAAACTTAAATTAATTAAGGTTAAAGGAGAAAATAAACAATTTTATCCGTATGGATTATAAATTAATAAAATAAATTCATATATAATAAAAATTTAATTTTAATATAAAAGATTATAAGCTGTGGTGTATTTGGGTGTGATTAATTCATAGATGAAAATAATCTTTTACTGAAAACGACTGAAAAATCACTATTCATTTATATAGGTTTGGGTTGGGTTCCATTAAAAAACTTAAGTTCATGATTATTTCAAATAACAAAGGAAATACTCTTTTTAGAACTTGAACATTTCTGGTGATAAACTACCAACCTATTTTTAATTAATTATTTTAAATATAAAATTAACTATTATATATAAATTCGTTTTTTGTAATTTTAACAAAAAAATTTCTTTTAAACAATCTAAATATAGTAAATTATTTTAAAAACTGTTATTATTTAATATATATATATATATAATATTTATTATATATAATCACTTATTATAATAATTAATTATTCATATATACAAATGCTTCTCAAATATTTTTACTTTGAAAGTATTCTTAAATTTAAGGTTATAGTTTAATTTATCTTATATGAG
The DNA here is from genome assembly GCA_024086825.1 of Abrus pulchellus subsp. cantoniensis. Taxonomy (NCBI): domain Eukaryota; kingdom Viridiplantae; phylum Streptophyta; class Magnoliopsida; order Fabales; family Fabaceae; genus Abrus; species Abrus pulchellus. The sequence continues at coordinate 25,159,264 of CM044056.1, forward strand.
TTATTTTTTAAAGTTTAAATTAGTCTTCTTAAAAGTTTAAATTAGTTTATAACTTCATTTAAAAATATTTATAATAAGGTTAATAAATTAAATTTATATATAAATCAACAAATTTCAAACTTTAAAAAAATAAAAATATAATTTAAATTATTATTGTTGTTGTTATTTCAATAGTTCAATATATTAGGTTTAAAAAGTTTTTTAATGACTCAAAACTTAACTTTTTTTAAGTAAATAAAATTTTATAAAAACTTTAAGTAAATTTGTTTAAAATATGTTTGATAACTCAGGTCTAATATTGACTAAGACTTAATTCAGATAAATTTTTTAATAAAAATCTATAAAAATATAAATAAATAGGCTACTCCAAGAGCAGCAAGTCCAATTATCCTGAATTATTATTATTATTATTAATACCTAAGGAAATTAAGAAGAAAACTAGAATATACACTAAAAGCCAATTATCTGAATTGTTCGTGTAAAATGGGGCAGATTCTGAATCATTGTAGGCAAGTTATTGTTTGAAACACGCAAACATTAAATGAGAACTAAGTCACACCTTTCACATTCCAAGCGTAGTCGGACGAAAACAATTAACATTCATATATATACTGAATCAGAAATTTCATTATTTTTAAATAAATTTAATGTTAATTTTATAAAATAAAACTTAAAATTATATTATTTAATAACTAAAATTTTTTAAATATTTGAATTAGCACCTCTAATTTTAGAAGAGTAAATTTAAATCTTCCTTTCAAATTTATATAAAATTTATTTATGATAAAAATGTCTATACTTTTTTTAATATGAAAATTACTTAAATCTTTTTATTAAGAAAAAAGTTGAGATTTAAGATTTTATGCAAAAATTAACAAAATAATTAACATTTTAATTTTTATATAAACTATTACTTCATTTTTTTTTTACCCTTCATTCACTATGTTAATTAACAAGAATCACAGGAAAAAAAATTGATATTTAAAAAAAGAAAATAATCATTTTTCACTAAACATGTTAATTAATCACTAAAAACAAGATTGTATAAGAATTAATCATTCATTAATTATATAAAATAAAAATAATAAAATAAATAAAATTACCAAAATGTTAAAAAAAATATTTTTAATAAAACATTAGTTTTTAATGTATTAAATAATATTCTTAAAAATTTATTAATTATTCTTCAAAACTAAGAGTACATGGTAAAAGAGCACGATTTATTATACAAATAAATGTGTTTTTTAAAAGGAAATAAAAAAAAATACACAAACAATATCATTTATTTCTCTAATATTCTAAGAGAGGATCTTTAAATTTTTAAAAGGTGTTAAAAAATTTTGGTTGAACTTTTTAGCCCATTAAATATAAAAAAAAATGTAAAAGATTTATAAATATAAATTCAAAACAAATGATTGAAATAAATGTGATGTGACAAAGCAACGAACAAATATTCCACTGCCAAATGGCTAAACAATGATCAAATGCCATACCTTTGATTTTCCCATTTTATCCCTTCCGTTCTCAGTATAAAACTATTCGCTGTGCTATCGTTTCCTCCGAAGAGAGACACAACAACGCGTCGAGTGTAAAGCGAAATCGAAATGGCGCAAACGAGGAACAAGCAAGTGGTTCTGAAGGACTATGTTACTGGTTTTCCGAAGGAATCAGACATGAACATTGTAGAAGGTGCCATAACATTGAAGGTTCCAGAAGGTTCCAACGAGGTTTTGCTCAAGAATCTCTACTTGTCCTGCGATCCTTACATGCGAATCCTCATGAGCAAAATGGAAGGCCCCCAAGGATTTCGGACCTATTCCCCTGGTTCTGTAAGTCATCACAGCCCTTTTCTATTTCATTTTTATAGATTTTTTTTTCAAGTCTTTCTATAACTTTTATTTTGTTTTAAATTAGTTTTTTTGTTATTATTTATAACTTAGTTGAATCTCACTAAAAATCTCTTAAGTGTCTTTAAATCGAGTCTTCTTTACTTGTCTAATTCTCTGTATATATTAAACTATGAAATGCAGCAAAACATTGAAATTTCATGAACAAGCAAAACAAAATTTGATGAGCGACCTGATTCAATTCCTCGTTTCGATCGATTAAATTATGCAAAATTTTGATACGCTGATAGCAACGTAGGGTCTAGAACAACCTTTTGATCAATTATAATAATCATAAAAAATAAAAGAAATAGGTGTCAAGATCATGTTTAATTAAAATAATAACTAAATTTTGCGTTTAAATATCTCATTTTAATGGATAAAATAACCTACACATTTTACATGTTGATCATAATTGTGTTTAGAAAAACTCTTCGATAAATTTCAACAATCATTTTAAAAAGATTTTAACAAAATTTAAAAGTATTATAACAATAAATAAATATAAACAAAATTAAAATAAATATTTAAAAAATGTTAAAAAATGAATTTAAAAGTAAAAGTTATAATCACTATTATTACTATTATTATCCTGCTGGAAGTGCGTCCATGAGCTGGCCTAATAGTATTCACTATTCAGTAATTTCTTTGGGGAGCAGGACTGGGCCAAATTCCTGGAAAAAAAAGGTTATTAAATAGTCTCTCAAAACTGTAAATTTAAAATATTTTAGTTTTTTTTCATCTATTGAAAGCAAAAATTAGAGTATTTTATATTCATAATTATAAAAGACTAACGGTTATTTATTTTTCAAGAATCAAAGTATTTTTGTGTATCTATTTTAAGAGAAAAATTTGGGTATTTACTGTTGAATAATTGCCATTTGAAGCATCAGTTCTCACTAACAGTTGTTTGATGCATCAGTCCAAAAAGGAATAATAGATCCAAAATTTATGGATCACCCTTGATCTATTTTACTGCTCCTGTGAATAATCAACCTTTGAAAATATTATCAAATTGTGGCAGCCCTCAATAAATTTGTTATTACATTTTTTTTTTCATTTTTATTTCTTCTTGGATATAGTATGCTCTGTTTGCTTGTTTTGAATTTTGTTTGAGAAAATTCAAACGAGTTGCTACATGTTAAGAGGTGGGTTTTGTAATTTTAACTGTAAATAACGTAACTTAGTATATGATCAGGAAAGATATTTTTCAAGGAAAATGATTATTTACTTTTTATAAGTTTTTTTTAAAGTACTATTAAAAATAAGCAATTATTTGTTTCCTAATAAGATGAATCAAACACGCATTTTCTTTCCAACTTATCCTTATTAAAACTGTACATCCAATTGAAATTTATCAATTAATCAATGAAGATAACTTATGAAACGTAACGTCAATCAAAATCTCTAGTAGCTATGTGTAAGGATTCATGACAACAAGCTACTCTTTTTAACGGCATCAATGTGTTAAGAAGTGTGTTGTGCTACTTATGTCTTTGTAGGGTATAATTATGTCACAAAAATGGGCTAATTTAAATTTTAACTGGTGTTTGCACTTTGTATGAATAGAGTGAAGTGGTAAAAATTAGAACTCATTGTTTGGGAGCTTTTTTCATTAATAGTGTGCAATGGTAAAGGAGGGAAACCCAAACAAATCTATATTCTTAAACCCTCCAATTTTCATACCCACGTAACTAATTTGGCGGGTTTGGAGGAGAACACATCTCCCTATTTTCTTGTATAATCTCTTAGAATTTTAACCTTTACCAATTTAATCCCTCTTTGTTATAACAATTTCAATTTTTTTCCAACCGATTGTTTTGATCTGTCTCCAAAACATGCTATGTAGTATGAAAATGTTCTTTCAGGTAGCCATATTTCATTTAGAAAAAATAAATAAATTGGATATATCATTCTTAGCATATTTTCTGCCGTCTGTACTATTGCTATAATATAATGATAATTTAAAATTGAACTATAATTAATTCAAATTATAAGGTTTGATCTTTGCTACATCTAATGTTATATTTTCATATGTTGTAAAATAATTATTCAAAGGGGTAATGTTAGAAGTTAAATTTCTAATCGATTCCACTCCATTACTTACATTATTATGGCTTCTAAAAAAAAAGAAAGGAACTACCCTCCTAAACTTCCGGAACAGTCGAGTGGTGTACTTTGTACATCATATTAGGTTTAGTGTTTGATGAAACTTCAATGGTTGGTATAAATATTTTAATTAATGATATACTATAATCAAACAATGTTTGTAATATTGAAAATAAGTTTTCATAATAGATTAATGTAGTTGCTTACTGTTGAACAATTTTGCAGCCTTTAACAGGATATGGTGTATCCAAAGTCATAGAATCTGGACACCCAGATTATAAGAAAGGAGACTTAGTATGGGGGTTTACTAAATGGGAAGAATATAGCTTAGTCCCCTCAGCTCTAATCCTTTTCAAAATTGAGCACACGGATGTCCCTCTTTCATACTATACTGGAGTTCTTGGTATGTATTCAATAACTTCAACTTATATTCATTCTTACTGAATGATGCACTTGATGTCAATATAATGTTGAAGCCTTAACTTAGTTATGAAGTTTTCATTTGATAAAAGGGTTAACCTTCACAGAAGAAACATATTGTGTTACTCAGCTGTATGTTCCTACACTCCTTTTTCGTTTTCTTTTCCTTAAACAAATCTGGCAAAAAGTGATTTTTGCTTAAATCAAAAAAATTTGCTCAAATTAAAATTGTTAGAAATTTTAGAATGTCATCTTCTTTCTCTCTATACTACAAAAAATGCAGAGAAACTTTTTCTTTTCATTTCTTAAATTTTATGTAATTTAAAGAAGAATAAGATGAAGTTTTTGAAATTTTTCATAATTTTAGCTTAAATAAAAATTACTTATTCACAAATTTACTTAAGCAAATTTAAACTGCAGTCGGGCGTGCAGTTCCAGCCAGATCTGTTTTAATTCATGTTTGAATGGTCGTGTGGATCCACGTTTACATGAACATTACTAGTCATAGTTTCTATGTTAGATCCACATTTATCGTTTTTCAATGTGTTTTCAAGCACACTCTTCTTTATTCAGTGAAAATTATACTACTGGGATTTATCCTTTGTTCATTAGAGTATCTGGACAACCATTTTTATTGTGGAGGAGGAAAAAATATTAAGTAACTTACATATTCATTTGAAACCAATACATCATTGTTTTTATATATTCGTTGCAGTCTCTCATCTTTGTGATAAACTCTATTTATACTGTACTACTTTTTATTTCTTCAGAATGATAATCTTAGCTAGCATGCAAGCAAGCATATGGATGTTGGTTACATTGTTTTCTCTCTGTTTATTGTGTCTTTTTACAATAGTTTCTTCTTTTTTACACAGGTATGCCAGGAATGACTGCCTATGCTGGTTTTTTTGAAGTAGGCTCTCCCAAGAAAGGAGAGAGAGTTTTTGTTTCCGCCGCATCTGGTGCAGTTGGTCAACTTGTTGGCCAATTTGCTAAATTGAGTGATTGCTATGTTGTTGGAAGTGCTGGAAGTAAAGAGAAGGTATCTATCTAGTTATTGTTGTCATATATGCCTGAATGAAGTATAAATTAGCATTAGCTTTTTGTTATTTATTCTGGTGTTCAGAGTACTGCTATTTTGACTTAGCCCAAATATATGACAAATATTCCTTGGCCGATTATCAGGCTTGGAGAAAATTCTCTGTTATTTATAAATTCCTTGTCAATGAAAACTTGTTGGATATTTTTGGGGCTTTCCAAGAATCAAGATATAGGACTAAAATACAAGATTTTTTTTTTACCCTTAATGTATACTTCAAAAATTGATCACTACGTGGTTGTGTGCTCAACTTCGTTTGCTATGTCCTATTATTTATGTGCTGTGTCATAACCTTGAAAACTGTGAAGAGAATTGTGTCATAAAGTAGCAATACCTGAAGGCCTGAAACTGAAATATGTTCAGTTCATATTTGGTCAACCAAAAATTGTAGTCCTTGAATGCATGTCATTTATAACCCAGGTGGACCTCTTGAAGAACAAATTAGGATTTGATGAAGCTTTTAACTACAAAGAAGAGCCTGATCTCAATACAACTTTGAAAAGGTCAGTATTTAGAAGTTTTAAGATAGATAAATTTTAATTAAATTTTTCCATTGCCATAAGTTACTATGATTTCTAACTCAGTACACACTAACAAGTGGTGGATATCATTTGATACAATAGGTACTTTCCAGAAGGCATTGATATTTACTTTGAGAATGTTGGTGGGAAAACACTTGATGCTGTACTCTTGAATATGAAAGTCCATGGTCGCATTCCTGTGTGTGGAATGGTGTCACAGTATAATCTTACTCAACCTGAAGGTGTAACAAATTTGGCAAATCTCATATTTAGGAGGGTTCGTATGCAAGGTTTTAATGTTGCAGATTTCTATCACTTATATGGCAAATATTTGGAGTTTATCTTGCCTCACATTAAAGAAGGGAAGGTTGTGTATGTGGAAGACATAGTTGAAGGTCTTGAGAATGGCCCTGCAGCCTTGGTTGGCCTCTATAGTGGTCGTAATGTTGGTAAACAAGTGGTTGTTCTTGCTCGTGAATGATTGATTACATGCTGTTTGTATACTTTGTTGTCTCTCTCTGTTAAATATGGAATTTTCTCTGTATGACCATTGCAATTATCTTCATAAATTGTGGTGTTTGTGATAGGCAATGTGATCTAATGCTATTTAAAATGTGATTACATGTGGTGATGCTTTGTAAACCAAAAATGCTATTGTTTTCACTCCTAAATTTTATATCATGAGAATGAAAAGTACTTTCTATATTTAAATTTGAGGCTTAAGCTTTGGCAAATGAAAACAAGATCTACTTTTTTTTAAAAATTTTTACTATTTTTAAATATTTTATGTAGTTATAAATCTTTAAAATATTTTTTCTTCTGAAAAATGATAAAAATGTTTTTTACTTTTTTAAAGGATAAGAAATGAGTGTTGGTTCTTCAAATTAATCATTTGTTGTTATTTTCATTTTTTGTGCATGGTTATATAGTTTTGTTTTAATATTAGAATAAGTTAAAAGAACTTGCTAAATTGATTACTTCTCAATCATACCTGATGTATTGTAATAAAACTAGAAAGTATAAGTAAAAATTGAATAATATAAATAAAAAATTAAAATCATCTAAAATTAAATCAAGTAATAAATACAAATATAATATATTTGAGGTAAAAAATAAAATAGAAAATCTTAAAAGTGAAGTTGAGATTTGGGAAAAATTAAAGTAAGCAAAATTGACAATAATTAACGATTTATTTTTAAAATAGAAATAAGTATTAAATTTTAATTCTTGTTCAAAAATGAAAAATAAAATTAATATACAAGAAATATGCAAGATTTTTTACATAAGATTGTAAATAGTTTATATATATATATATATATATATATATATATATATATCCTTTTTTTTTCAAGATTTTATATAATTAAATTTTATAAAACATATTAGGTGAAAAATAGACAGAGATAATTATGGTATACATAAAAATTTATTTTTTATGGTTTTGTTTGTAAGGTTAGAAGAAAAAGAGTTTAAATAATGAGGAAAGAGATGAAAATTGAAAAAAGAAATAATTAATAAAAGACTTTTTAATCAGAATGAATCTAAAGAAGATTCACAAAAATTCACAAAAATTCTCAAGCTCTCCTCAATAATGATTATCATAAGTCACTTCTCTCTCTTCTTTTCTGAAATTACCTTCCACACATGATTTGATTCTTAAATGTTTACGTGTATACAATTTTGCTCCTAAATTTGCTAACTTCAAAACAAATTATCTCTTTCTTTAAAAAGTTGACATATTTTTATAAAATTAATCAATTTAAGAATTAAATTGTGACATAACTCATTTGATGACTAAGCTTGATATATGGATTAAATTGTCATAAAATTAATAAATTAAAAGTCAAAATTATATATAAGCTAACTTTTATATACAAGTTACCATTTTCAAAATAAAACTATTTTTAAAACTCAAATTTTCTCATGGCAATTAGACTCAATTACCGACTTACAAAATTATCATTATTTAGATTCAGTTTTAAATCAACACACATGATGAAAAAACAGGGCAATTAGTAATATAAACATAGAGTTTAAGAGAATTAAGATAGAATCCTCTCAAACCTTACTTCAAACAATCAAATCATATTTCAACCTAAGTTTTAATGTTCAATTAAAAATTAAATTTATTAAATTATATTAATTTCAATTCCTTAGTAACAAACTTTTTTTTTTCAAATTAAAAACTCCAATTTCTTAAGTTTTTTTAACTAAAATTAATATTAGGTTCAAGATTTATTCGGTCACATAAACATTAATTTCGACTTCTAGGATATTAACAACTATGATGAATTATTTCAAGATCTAATGCACTAACCAATTTTTCGATGAAAAAAGTGAATCTAACATTAATTAATAATTGACCACTCCTTAGAAGCATTAAGAAGCCAACATACAATTAAGAGAAAAATAAATAAATTAAAATATAAGAATTTGATTTACAATAAGTTTAAATTTAGATTCAATCGTTTCATGACTTTAAGAACTAAATTTCATCATTTTTATAAAAATTGTCATAAATCTCTATAAGAGTCTATGCTGATACCAAACTACAAAACCATCATTTTTTTTTAATTGAATTTACTGCAGCAATTACATAAACAATCAATTTCCGTAATAATGACACTTATTAACTTTAGCTCTTCATTAATAATCTAAATTAGTCCTAGTACAATCATTAATTACTTAAATTAGTCTTAAAAATATTAATTCAAAATAAATGAAAGGACAATCATGTCCTCAGCATATACTCTTACCCTTTGTTTGAATGGGGTGAATTAAGGGAGTAAGAAAGAAAGTAGAGTGAAAATTAAAAATTTCTACTGTTTGGATTAGGGTAGGGAAGAAGAAAAGAGATTTATTTTTTCTATGGGTCCCATAAAAACTTAAAAAAAGAAAAAGAAAACTCAAATAGATTTTTTTAATTTTCGTTTTTTATTTTTAAAAAATATTAACTCAAATTTAATTTCTTTGAATTTTTTAATACAATTCAATATTTCTTTTTACACCTTTTTTACTCATGCAAATAAATAGAATAATTTTTTTATTAATTTTCTTCTTTCTTATCTCAATTTATCCAAACATCAAATATTGTTCACTCTAATTCTATTCTAATAGGGGGAAAAACAAAAAAACTTAAAGTGATTCATTGTGAGAGAAGCTTTACACGTGTAGTGCATCTACGAAGAAAACGGGGAAGGTTCCCAACCAAAAAGTTAGATACTACACATCCAAAGTATGATATATAAAAAATAACAATAGAAAAAATAAAATATGTTTTAGGTCTCTATTAATTTTAATTTCTTCTTTAATTTTTTTAATTTTAATACTTACAATTTTAAATTTTTAAAAATAATTTCTATTAATATCACTTATTGATGTGACATGTACTTCAATATATTATATCATTTGTCATTTCAAAATGATTAGATGATGATATATTATCACAACTTGATGTCAGATCAATTTCTTTTAAAAAGTTAATTCATTAAAAAGAGTAAAATTACGCAATAAAATTGAAACTTAGAATTATATGTATATTAAAATCTCAATCGATAAGAAGAAAATACAAAATTTTATTAAATGAGAGAGACCCATGTGCATGGAACAACTTTTTTTTTTTTTAATCGTGTTAGGTAAATTTAAAAATAAATTTTTAAAATAAAATGAATAAAGTCATAATAAAAGAAATTTAAATGCAAAAGTAAAATGCTTAAGACACCAAAGTGTAATGGAGAGGCCTAAAATAAAATGCATTGGCACTTTTCATAATAAAAAACAAATTGAAGTTGTAAGGTTTGGGTGTTTTAAAAAATTGGAAGAAGTTGTTGTGGTGGTCTCGGAAAGAAGAAAATACAAAGTAATGTTTTTATATTTACTTAGTTGATAATTTATTTTATTATTAACTAATATAAGTTCAACTATTAATTTGAAAAATAATTTTATAAAATTAATAAGTATTTTATCTGCTACTTTATTTTAATAGATAATATTACTTTATATTTGTAAGTATAAAGATGATTCAACAGTCAAATGTATAATCTTATATTTTATAAAAAGATATTAGTTATATAAGTCTTTAAATTTTGTACATGTCATATTATAATACGTTGTTTTTCTTTTATTCTACATGTTAGAAATTGACACATGAAATATTTTAAGTTAATTTTAAATTTAAAATCTTAATTTTAATTCCATTTTAAAATTTAAATTTAAATTTAATTTCTCTTTTACTTTAATTTATATTTAAATTTAAATTTTAGATTTTTCTCACACTAATTGAAATTTAAATTTAAAAATTAAATTTAGTTTTCTTCTTATTTTAATTAAAATATAAATATTGAATGTAACATAACATGTGTTACACTTTTTAACATGTGACTTGTATTGGAAGAAGGGTAGATTCTATGATTAATTGTAATATTATAAGTGATACTTTCTAGCTCATATAACCCTTTTAACGAAAATTTAACATTAGAGTACGTGACACATGTCACATTCTTGTTATTTTTAATTGTTATTTACAATTTTTTTCATCTATAAATTTTATAATATTATATATCTTTTATAATAAATATAATTAGTATTGCCTTTTATTATCAATTTCATGTTTATTATTTTTTAAGAATATTTATTAAACATGTAGTGTTCTTAAAATGATTTTATAAAAATAGATAAATAAAAATAATATTATAAAAATATCAAAATACAAAAATTATTATAATTAATGCTTAAATAAAATATAAAATAATTTACTAAGAAATTAATTATAAATTATATAAATATAAAATATTATTATGATTTAATAATTATAAATAGTACAGACAGATATATAATTTAATTTAATAATAAATTATTATATTTTATTTAATGTTTTTAATAATAATAATTTATTTAAAATATTTAATCTTATATAAATTTAATTGTATTTCATTTATTTTTAAATAAATTTATTTATGATTTATGATAAAATATGTTATATAAAATAAATATTTTTAATAAATTATAATATATTTTTTTAAGCTTACATGGTGAGCTTTTAGGTTGGTGGGCTTTTTGGCCCTACCCACACACGTGACTTAGTGCTGTCCAATTCATTTGATACCATTATATAAATGGAAGACCCTCAACTCAATACATTCATGAAACAAATCTGAACACTCTGAACTGAGTGATACACAACTTAAGAGTTAAGATTAAGAATTAAGATGGCTGAAATGAGGAACAAGCAAGTGGTTCTAAGGGACTATGTCACTGGTTTTCTTAAGGAATCAGACATGAACATTGTTGAAAGTACCATTACTTTGAAGCTTCCTCAAGGATCCAATGAGGTTCTCCTCAAAAATCTCTACTTGTCCTGTGACCCTTACATGCGAATCCGCATGACTAAGGATTACCCTGCCGAATTAGGTACCTACACCCTTGCCACTGTAAGTCATGCACTCTCTTTCATGAAATAAATTTATGAAAATATGTTGTCCGTACATTGCACTCTCTTATTTGTTGAATTTTAATATACTTTTATATTTATCGATTTCTAATATATTTATTGTTGTTGTTTTTATTTGAAGGAATATGTAGCTACATTATTTCTACTACATTGAAAATACAATTTAATCATAAATAATGTAGCTTTCTAACTGTTGAGTAATTGCAGCCATTAACAGGACATGGTGTGTCTAAAGTCCTAGAATCTGGAAACCCAGACTATGAGAAAGGTGATTTAGTATTGGGAATTACTAACTGGGAAGAGTATAGCTTTGTCTCCTCAGCTCAAATACTTTTCAAAATTGAGCACACTGATGTCCCACTTTCCTACTATACTGGAATTCTTGGTACGTATTTAACAATTTCAACTTATATTGATTCTTAGTGAAGGGTGCACTTGATTTTAGTATTATATGCTATCCTCCATTTATGAAGTTTTCATGTGACAAATGGCTCCTTTCTGTGTTAGAACTGGTTGTCTTGATTGTTTGTCAGTATACTTCTTTTCCGTTTTATTCTTTTGTGTAGGGAATGTTATGTAATAATATCTCGGAGAATTTAATTTTTGATTGAGTTTAATGGTGTCATGTGATCTCACCTAGGTTGTTGTTGCTGTTTAAGGAAGGTTATATGCCTGGAATTTATTCTTTATTTATTACAATTTTTGGCTAACCAGGTTTTCTTTGGAGGAGAACTAAGTTAAACGACCTTTATACTCAGTTGGACCAATAGATCACTGCATTTTTATATCTTTTACAACCACATCGCTGTGATAAATTAACTCCTCTTTCTAGTTGTGCTATTTTATGCATTGATATTTTGTATACACCTTACTTCTTCAGAATGAATTTTAGCAAGCTTATGGATGCTATTCACATAGTTTTCTGTCATTTTGTTGTGCTGTTTGAGTTTTGACCCATGTTATTTTCTTCTTTGAGCATAGGTCTGCCGGGAATGACTGCTTATGTCGGTTTCTTTGAATTAGGCTCTCCCAAGAAAGGTGAGAACGTTTTTGTTTCAGCTGCATGTGGTGCAGTTGGTCAACTTGTAGGGCAATTTGCTAAATTGAGTGGTTGTTATGTTGTTGGAAGCGCTGGAAGTAAGGAAAAGGTATTTGTCTAATTATTGTTGTTGTGTTTGGCTTCATAAATGATAAATCAGCATCAACATTTCATTATTTATCCTTCTGTTAAAACTTTAGAGTACACTTATTTTGAACTAGGAGTATTATTTTACAAAAAAGCTTTTTCCATTTTCCAAGCTTTTGAAAATATTTCTTATTTTATAAGGACTTATTCACAAGTTCACCCAAACTGGGCCTTAGTCCTCTTTTCACTAGCATGTATGTCTTTTGGAACTAGGTGCATCTGTTGAAAAACAAATTAGGATTTGATGAAGCTTTTAACTACAAAGAAGAGCCTGACCTCAATGCAGCTTTGAAAAGGTCAGTTTTTAACAGTTTTATGGTAAAGCAATTTTAATTTTTAATTCTTGTATTGCCAAAAACATGTTTTGTTATTGCACCTAGTAACATGACATGCATTGGTGACTGGTGAATTTACAAATCAGGTACTTTCCAGAAGGCATTGACATATACTTTGAGAATGTTGGAGGCAAGACCCTTGATGCTGTGCTCTTGAATATGAGACTCCATGGCCGCATACCCGTCTGTGGAATGGTCTCACAGTATAATCTTACTCAACCTGAAGGTGTAACAACTTTGGCAAATCTCATATTTAAGCGCATTCGAATGGAAGGTTTTATTGTCACAGATTTCTATGACCTTTATCCCAAATTCTTGGAGTTTCTCTTGCCTCATATCAGAGAAGGGAAGGTTGTGTATGTAGAAGACATGGCTGAGGGTCTTGAAAATGGCCCTGCAGCCTTGGTTGGCCTCTATAGAGGTCGCAATGTTGGTAAACAAGTGGTGGTTGTTGCTCGTGAATAAAATTCTATGAATTGTCATTCTCAAATCTGAACTATTGATTTTGTGTTGAACCTTCTTATATGGTGTATGCACTTGGTTGGTTGAAATTACTGCTTTGGTAACATTTTATGATGCATAAAATCTCTAAAATGTGCAATTATATATTGTTACTTCTAATTCATATATTGAAGATGAGAATGAAATGTTTATATTTATGAATTCATATAAATTTAGATTCTATTCAAGAAGCAGCAATGTGTAGGATTGCATGTGGAGTAATCAATAAAGCTTCAGGGTTGAGGTCTAAGTCTTGGGACCCCTTAGAAGATGTACTTTTGTTAATGTCTGTGGTTCTAGGTTATGAGCCCCATATGATAATACCCGTCTCCTCAACATTACTTTTTGTATCCGTTTTCAACTATGTTTGAGAGCTATTCAATATTTTTTTTTATTTTTAATAAATATTTTTTCATGTTAATTAATTTATAAAATTAAAATGATAGTTTATTATAGACTTAATATGTATTATTTTCGTTTATTTTCATAAAATACATAACTCTTTTAATTTAAAATTAAAAAACTTAGTTGTCAACTCATTGATGGGGAAGGGGATAGAAAAATAAAAGAAAATACCTATTCATGACAACCTTTGAAATTATTATTCTCATAATTGGTTGACTAATAGATTGTGCTTAATCAAACAATTTACATTACTTATTCTTTTCCACCATGAAATGTCTAAAAAATTCAACATGGTACGTGAGTATAATATGCTCATAAAATTTTGTAACAAACAAAATATAAGGCTAGAGTATTTGGAAGCATATAAAACAAACCATACAAAGTATAATACATCCATCTTAAGACTGTTTTCCAGAATTTACAGTGCGAATTGTAATATACAATGAATCATGATATTAGAAACACAAAATAACAATGTATTAAAAATTTTCAAATAAAGTAAGAAATTAAATATCTACAAGTAAAGAAAATATGAGCAAATATAAATTAACAAATTACAAATACTAAAAATTTTAGATCATGAACTAAATGTTATTTAGTAAACAAATCAATGTAAATTAACTATAAAAGAATAGAATAAATATCAAGGATTAAGGGGAAAAAAATGTTACATACAAGTTTGCCTTATGCAAAATAAAATTTGCACCTATATATCTCAAAGTATTGTGAGATTTCAAAGCCAATTTAATTCTTACAAATGTTCCGTTAGTTGTAATTAAGAAAATGGTAAATCGTTATTCTCAATTTTAGGATCAGCAAGCTGTCAAAGTTAAGGGTTTTATGAAAATAAAATAGAAATTTTTTTAAAATAAAATAGTAAAAAAAATTAAAATAAAATTGAAAATAGGATTTTTATTTTTATTTTTCATTTTCTTACCTTTTAGTATCACTTTTGGAAAGATCATTTTGATTTATAAGTAAAAATTGAAAATGACAAACATAAAGATTAAAAATTAAATGATATTTACATAATAATAATAATAATAATAATAATGACTCAAATAAGTAACTACTTCTAAAAAGTATAATAATTTTAATATTTTAAAAAATATTCGATTTTAATTCCTAGATTTAACGAAATTTATTTGATTTACAGTGAAATCATGTGTTTTTTTTTCAAATATGTTTTAAAATAATAAAATTGAATAAAATTGTTATAAAACATAAAACAAAAAATATAATATTTTTAGGAGTTGATTGCTTATTTAAGTTTCAAATAAAATATAGGTAAAGGTTGAAACAATATTCTATTTTTTACACTTCTGAATTTTAATAATATTATTATTATTACTTAAAAAAGGGAAGGTAATGAAGGTAATAATAATAATAAAAAAAAAAGTAGGTCCGATGTTCTAACTAGTCTTTACACATGGAAAAAAATAAACGCAACCAAGTTTAAGCCCAACCCAAGTTTCAAGGGATTGCGTTTTGCAACTTTTTTTTATACCATAATATTTTTTTCTAAAATATTCTTAACAAAAATTTAAATTATTAAATAATTATAAAATTATTTCCTAAAATTAAACAACCTCTAATTTTTTTTATTTTTCTTTCACATTTTAGAATTTTTAAAATTTTTACTCCTCATTTATATTGCATTTTGTTCTTTCTCTATTGTTTTAAGTTCATTATTCTTCTATCATTACCTTTTTCAAGTGTATTATAAGTATAGTTACTCTTCAATTATATCAATTGTATTGAATATATTATTAAAAAATTAATTTATCATTAAAAATGACGTATTTATAGGTATTTGTCGACCACAACTCTAACATTTTTTTAGGATTCTACTCTTCCAAATAAATTATTTTTACATGTATTTCCAAACTTAATTTTCAGAAACATTTTTTATACACGTTTCTTCAATTTTATTTTTGGAAGTCAATTTTAGACATATTTTCAAACTTTAAATTCTGCAATAAAAAAAATAGATCAACAAGAAGTTGTTTTTATTATCATCTTATATTTCAAAAAAATTATAAACAAATTTAATAAGATGTGAAAAGAAAATAAAAGTTGAAAGGAAAAAAAGAAAAAAAAAAAAAAAAGCTCCCATGAAACATTGAGTTGGAGCCCAACATGGTAACGGGTCTAAATAGCATGAGTTAAATAGTAATAATAGTAAAAAGTGATTGAGCCTTAAGCCCTAAAAAATTGTGAAAGGGCAAAAACACGTTGAGACGGAGAGGGATCTGAATCACTGCATTCATTTGTGCTGAGTGAGGTATTTCATTTCTATTTATTTCTCAACTCACAATTTCATTTGCTTACAGAAATTATACTTTTTAAGTTTATGCTTTGTACTTGCTGTGTTTGAGGTCAAGACAAATGAAAAATTAAGTGCTTTTGAGTTATCAAGTTCCGTAACGTTGATTGAACCACATCAATTCTTCAGAGTTGAGAGCATCAGTGAACCTTTGTCTTAATGTTATTTAACTAAAACATTATATTTCAATTCTGATTCTGGTAAACCCTTCTTTAATTCTCTTTCAATTGATTTGCTATGTGTTTCAGTTTATGTAGAGTTATGCAGGGTTTAGGGGTTAGAGCACTTGGGAATCTAGCAGATTTGTTGCTCTATCTATGATCTCATGTTTGTTGCTCTTTAATATATATATATATATATATATATATATATATATATATATATATATCTATATATATAGTTTACTTGTGTGAATAATTGAGTTAAGTCTTCAAAGATACTGTTGCATTTGGTGGCCAAATTTGTCTCTGAATGCCTATTCCATTTACCCAATCAGTTCGAAAGGTCTAATGTGACCGGTATAGTCTGTTGACCGGTATAGTCTGTTTCCAGGACTATTTTAACAATTTGCCTTTTCTTTTTTAAGATTATTGATTGTTGTTTGCTATGTTTTGATTACTGCTTGTTTATGCTTCACTTCTGCTGTGTTTTAACTCCATTTTAGATTATACACTTTTGATTAAATTGCTTCTTCCACATCTGTATAAGCTTGTGAAATCGTACCTGTTTTTATAGGTGAAAGAAAACAAACATCTTTCAAAACAGCAGTTTAATGCTTGTGCACTTTTATATTTTTCTGGTTATATGTGCCCAATGTTGTAAATTTAACTGTAAAGTGATGCAAAATTATGACTGTGTTAATATTTTGTTTAGTAAATAATAATATGAATTAAATTCCAATTTGGCATTCAATTAACGTAAAGATCAACCCCAATGTCATTCTCTTTAGTCATTTTTGGTGCAAAACGACTGAAAAATACAGTAGAAAAGGACTAAGATGAATGAATTTTTGCAAAGTTGCGGGACTAATAAATGGTTTTTAAAATATAAGAAATTGAAGTTTCTAGCCTATACAATCTTGAGAACTAATTCATAGGTTTGCTCATTTGGAATTATTGAAGACAGTAATGCATGTGCATTTTTACAAAAGCAGTGTTTTTCATTTTCTATATACGATGCCACTGGCATAATTGCCTTATTCACATGTCTTTGATGATTATCTTTCAAGTTTCTGTTTATTCTTGGATTCTTTGGCTTATGCCCTTCTTTGGAAGCTATTTTCCAACAAAACCAATCATCCTGTTCAGAAAGACCCTTTAAATATATGGTAGTCTGTATTGTCAATAATGACATGGGTATTGATCTTGAGCATGTAGTTATCAACTTAATATCAAGACCATTTGTGCCTACCCATTTTTGGAGTAACATTCTTACCAAATATTCATCGTCCACACTAGCAGTAACTTTTGCTTTAATACTATATTGACCAAGTTGGATAATCTCATACTCTTCCATATCTTGAGATGTTCCCCCAAGCGCCTACACTGCAATAATTGCAGAATATTCTTGGCATATACATAAGCCTCAGATCTTTACTCAAAATGTTAATCAACCTGTGCTAATCCTTGCAACAAGTGAGCATGTACTGGGCTAAATTTTACTTTCATTAAAACTATCTTTCATGCATTTCCACTTTTCCCATCTTTTGTTCACCTAGAGTGTCCATATTAATTAATCGCACTCCACGTACATATGTTAATTTATATTTAATCTATATGCATCAGCTGCACTAGACCATGCTCAATATGTTTTTGTCACATGTCAACAATTCTTTGATGGCATGTTATTTTGAAGCTAAAAGTTAAATACCAAGTACACTGAAATGTGCTGCCATTGGTATTTGTAACTGAAAGTTAAGATTTCATTCAGGTTTGAATGGAAGAAGGAAGCATCCGATTGTCTTTTAATTGTAACAATAGTTTCTTGTTAAAAATTAGTTTGATGTTTTTTGGTCCCTATATTTTTGCTAGAATTTGATTTTAGTTGCTTAAAAATTTCTTTTTGTTTTAGTATTTGATTTTTCAAAAGTCAATGCTTTTAGTCTCTAGTAATTATATGGCTTACCAAGAAGTTGCCATGTATTGATTTTTTGCTAAAGACCATAAGCATTGAATTTTAAAAAATCAGGGATTAAAAATCAAAAGAAAATTTTCTAGGGTCTAAAATAAAAATTCTAAGAAAATTTAACAATAAAAAGCATGTTTAAGCCAAAAAAAAACTTGTTTGCATGCAGTACATAAATTTCTATCCTTTTATTATGTGAGGCATTGCTTAGTCTTTCCTTTTGTTTTTCTTTTCTTTTTTTTAAATTGATTTCTGTGCTTGATTGTCATTGTCAGCATCATTCCACAATTAGCAAACTGGAGAATGCCTGTTATGAAGCGGTATGTGTTGAGATTGTTCATATCATTAAAGTACATTACTGCAAACGTGGTTGATAGAAACAATGGTCGGATTGTAGCAACATCATCCACTGCAGAACACACCATTAAAGAGTCACTTGAGTGTGGCCGATCCTGCAATGCAAAAGCAGCCGCTATTGTTGGGGAGGTGTTAGCCAGGCGGCTCAAAGTTGAGGGGCTTAATGAAGGACAAGGAAAAGGGATTCATGTAAATGTAAGTAAAGAAGTAGGGAAGAAAGGATTTAAGAACCAAACCAAGGTTTGGGCTGCTGTGAATGCTCTTAAGAATAATGGAGTTACACTCATCCATGATGATGAGGATGATGACAAAAACTTTTGGCCAAATTCATAATATAGCAATGTAGTGAGTCTTCTTCGAATAACATCAATGCAATAAAAAATACATGTAATTATTATTTAATCTCATTTCTTAGAAGCATTTGAGTCAGAACACAATTGAACAATCTTTAATTTAGTTATTTTTAATTCATTTATGATAGTAAATCAGATTGACCAACACATACCAGATGCTATCATTATAGGATACAACATGCTGAAATCTGTAATTTGGGCTATCATATTTTGCATTTGACATCCAAGTTTTGGTTACTCTGCATACTTGCCACCAAACTAAGAAAATTTATGTTCAAACACCAAATGACATGCTGTGACTTTAAGGGTACACGTGTACCTTTTCTTCAGAAAAAGTAGATGCCATTATCTTATGTTTCAATCAATATATAGATGAGGAAGAGAACAACCTAGTCTACAGTAACTATGGACACACAGGCTGCAAACTCTATAAATCTAGAACCTGTTGCAAAGAACTAGAACTGCCCTTTTAAGTGATTTTGAATGACATTCTTTCTGAGTGATTTTTCGGGTAGCATCATACACTGCCAGATAAGAATTCTAGTTATGATATTTGGAGGTGTCAAGTGTATAATATAATAGCTATATTATTTCACACCCTGATTTTGGTGATGGCGAGATATTTTGTGACAATTGTGGTGTTATGATACATGACCCATTTTATTGAATTGAGATAGAATTGGAATTGATTAAATTGGTTGGAGATATTTTACTTACAATTATTTGACTTAATTATATTTTTTTGTTCCTCTAATTTAGACTGTATAATTTTGGCCTTTTAAAATTTTCACGAGTTAAATAATTTCTTCAATATTTTAATTTTAATAAATTTAGTACTTTTTTAATTATTTTCCCCTAAAACATTCAAATTCTTATGTTTTATTCTAAATTGTTATAAATTGAATTGATTAAATTATCATATGCTCAAAATTAGTCAATTAAAACATCAAATTATACCTAAAATTAAAAAAATATTGCATTTCTTATTTGAACTCTAATTCACGTATTTCAAAATACATCAATTTTATTAAGTTTTACTAATTTTTCTTTTTACTTATACGCATTTAAAATTGTTTCATACTTCAATTCTATCATAGACTACAATATATTTGGATAGAAAATAAGAATTTTCAGTTGAGAAAATGCAAGTGGAGCAAATTTGTTAAAATTTAAAAATAAAGGGTCTTAATTAGTTAACCGCCGTTTGGAAAAGATGTTGAAGAAGAAAGGGGAAAACATATTTTGTATTTTAAATAAATATATTTAAAAATAATAATTTTTAAAATAAAAGATATAAATTGATATATTAATAAAAATTTAATATATTAATTATGTATTTATTATCATAAATAATGTATAATTTTTTAGTCCAAAATTAAAAAATTATTTTCTCTTTTTTTTTCCCCTAAAATTTGCCTCCCAAACACGTTAAAAAAAATAATTAAAAGATCCAAATTGTACATAACTTCAAAAATAAATACAATTAAACTCTATTATTTTTGGATCCATGATGCTTTTAATTTTGTTTGGGGTTTCTATCATTGCTACTAACTTGCGAAAAAATTAGTAGGGCTGTGATAATGGTATAATTCTTTATACTTTTCAATAAAAAGGCATTATTATAAGTTAACATATTTAATTTACAAATTTTAATAAATTACTCCCTCCAATCTTAACTATAAGGAAATATAAACTGAGACATGATGTTTTAAAATATAAGCAAATCTTAATTAATTTTATATTATTCAACGAAATTATTTAAAAATATCTTTAATTAATTTAAAATTTATTTTTAATAACTTTTTTTCTCTCAAGATATGACATTAACAGGTTTTCATAATTATTGTTTACCTTTGACGTTAATATTTAGCATAAAAACTTAAACCATTAAAAATATTATTTAATGCTAATAAAAAAAGTTAAATCATTCCTAAATAATTTAACTTTTTGTGTAATAAAAATAACATGATGGATATATTAGAAAATAATGTTTAATTTTTAGATAAATTAAAAAACATTAAATGATATTAACTATTTTTTAATAAATTTAATTTAATTATTTTTTACTTATATTTGAAATTGGAAGAAATTGTCTATAAAACAGTTCCAAGCGGGTCCAATCTAAGAATTGAAAGAAACATAATTTTTCGGTAGAAAAAAAACTCATCCCCGGTTACTAATCCTCATTTTGTGGCCCAACAAATGGTTTAGATATGAGAGAGAAACAAATGTACAGTTTATGGGTCATTGACTAAATTTTATTAGAAATTATAGAAATTATGTAAATCTTACTATTCTTTAGTTTTAAATTAATATATTTTATATTTTTTTAATAAATTTTAACTAATAGTTAAATGTATTAAAAAAAAGTATGACTATTTTTATTTTTTGTTTTTTTAAAATAATTAAGAGATAGCATGGCATATGTCTATATAACAAGGATAATTATTTTACATGTAACTTATTTAAATTCATCTTTTAACATCGCTGACTAACTTAACTTTTTGATAAAATTATCCATATAAAAAGTTATGACAAATAACATTTTGTTAACAAGTTAATTATGAGTTAACAAGGAAACTTTGAAATTTTTTTTTTTTAATTCCATGAAAATAGTATAAAAGATGTGCAATTGAGAAAGAACACTTTGCCATTTTTATTTTTTTTTTGCTATTATGCTGAAAATAAAAATACCATAAAAATTTAGTATTGATGAAAAACATGCCAATGCTCACAACCAACCAAATGATGCAACTTTTTGTGGAACATCATGTTGAGCCCACCATTATAAATTTAGTGGGCTCGTTTTTTGCACCTATGTTATTTTAATCAAGAATCACTCTCAAAACTTGATTGCACACAAACATCTCACATAAGTTGCTTCTTTTTTATTTTTCTCTTTTTTCTCATAAAGACGATAAATTATATTACATTTAATTTCCTCAACCAACTTTGGACTAATAAAAAGAATACAAGAAAATAGGAAACAAACAACCACCATTAATTCCCTTTATGCAAGCCATCACCAAATTCATCCCAAACAGGAGAAAACAAGAAAAAGCTTCTCATCAAGAAAGTGCAAAGGAAGAAGAGGAAGCAAATTGATCAATGGTTGGGGAATCAAGAAAGTGGGTAATATTGCTAGCATCAATATGGATACAAGCATTCACAGGCACAAACTTTGACTTCTCATCCTACTCATCTGAGCTAAAATCTGTTCTTGACATAACTCAACTTCAGCTGAATTATCTATCAGTGGCATCAGATATGGGCAAGGCATTTGGGTGGTGTTCTGGGCTCTCACTCATGTATTTCCCTTTGTGGGTTGTCATGTTCATTGCTGCTTTCTTGGGACTTGTTGGCTATGGCTTCCAATGGCTTGTCATTCATAGACTCATCACCTTGCCTTACGTTGTGGTCAGTTTTTCTTCACTCTTCCACTTCTTTGAATTTTTAAAACATTTTCTTTTGGTGGTTTGAGATTTCCTAGAAATTCAATGAACTTTACAATAAACAAGGAAAAGCAAATAAACAATGTTTTCTATAGGATTTAAGCTAATGGAAGAGCTTTGTGTGAACCACAACTATATCTGCAAACACACCCATTTCCTATGTTGAACTCTTTGCATTTAAACGGCAAAAGAATTAATAACTGCGTTTACTTCAATTTTATTTAAAAAAAAAACAATTGTTTGTTTTCATTAATTTTATGAAAAAAATATATAAGTGATTATTTGTCAAAAATGATTTATGACTAAGCATGTTATCAATTATTTATATATTAAAAACAAAGAAAGAGAAAATCTTGTGAGAATCACTTTCCTAGCGTTCTGGGGAAAAGTATAAAACTACTGTAGTGTAAGAAAGAAAGTGCATGAACCTCTAAGAGCCACAAGACAACAATTCTAACCTCATATGTCAACATCATTGCCTTTTTTAATATTTGAATTAGGATCTCTATAATTTGACGCATAGTTAAAAAAAAAAAGGGGTCTAATAATTTCAAGTATTATAAAATTTATCCCTTGTGTTCACTAACACCACATGTGGGTGATTAAACAAATGTAGTTTTTAATAATTAACCACTGGCTACGAAAAACAGAGATTGGGTAAATAAATGGTATGTGAAGACAGCCATGGATACATCACACTCATACATTTTTGACACAGTGTCAAGCAACTTGAAAGTGAAAGGCCAAAAGTGAAATTAGTGCACCCACCACTTTCACATCATACTTTTATATTTAAAATAATATATACTTTTTTTAATAAAAAAACTTACCAATTTTAATTGTTTAAACTTAGTCTTATGAGTTGATTTTAATAAAACTATTATTGTTGTTGTTGTTTTTATAGTTTTTGAAATTTAATAATAAAACTTGAAATGATTTATATTTAATTTTTTAAAAAATTAAATTAATATTTTTAAATATTTAGATATTAAAACTCACTTATACTTATAATTTTAAGGACTAATTTAATATCTAATTTTTTTTATTTTTCCCTTGGAAATTAATTTTCTATTTACTATGTTCCAAACTGTGTTAAATTATTAGATCTTATGCTTCTAAACATCAGTCAATCTGCACATTTTTAACGACAAATTGCATTCTCAATTTAATTATTAGAATAGTATTTAAATAATATTTCTCAACTGTTAAATTGAAAATAAATTATTGGGTAGAAAATTAACATTCAAATGTAAGATTATCAAACTTTTTAGAGTACGTTTGCAAATTGAATTCTGAAGAAAAAAAAGAGAAGACAACTATTTTATTTTCAGATTAAAAAAGATATATAGCATTTATAAAATTTAATAAAAGAATAATACATTACATTTATATATTAGTACATCATTTTTATAATATTTATTTAAAAAATTTATAAAATTAGAGAATATTAATTAAAATAAAAAATAATAATCTCTTCTCTCTTCCCCTCTAAAACTTAACTTCAAGCACTCCCTTAAAAAATCGATTGCTTAATTAAACTTACATAAGAATTTTGTTTTAATTGCATGATGGTTCCATTCCTTATTTATTTATTTGGATGGTTCCATTTGTCATTAATTGCTAGTGCTGGTTGCATAATATATTAATATTTATTAGAAACCAGCTATGTTATTGTCACGTAACTCTTTCTTCTCTCTTCTTACTTCTAGTAATTAGACACAAATTCGTCATTAATGTATTGTTTGAACTAATCAAGTAATTTTGATAGCGATCCAAGATCAAGATAAAACGTATGAAATTAGATTATGTCATAAAATTTAGACATAAGGAACTTAAGAGTAAAAGATGTTTTATAAGGAATATTTTTAAATGGAATCATATCAATATAAAGATAATCAAGAAATTTTTTATTTATCCTTAAGTTTTAAAAGATATTTAAGCCTTAATTAAAATAGTAAAACACTGTGCTTAAATTAAGTTGTTTATCAAAATTGCCCTCTTTTCTCATCTAACAAGGACTGTTTGGTGGGAATTAGTTAGAATTATTCGATGACCAACTTTTGGCAATTTCCCAAGTTTCTCTGCTTTAAATTACCTTATAGATTAAAGCCAACACAAACCATTTATGCAATGGGTATCTGTTCTTCAAAGCATTCTTTTGAAGTTCTTCACCTTTCTGTTAGTTCACCTACCTTTCCCATCAAGGGAGGATTGGTGGTTAAGTGTGAAAATTTTGGCATAGGTTAAGTCAATATCATAATAAAGATTATCCAATGAAAAACAAAACACTGTCAAATGCATTTCCCCCTAAGTTATTATTTCTATTGCATTTTTAGTCCTAATTTATAAAATTAGACACATTGCACCTGTTTCTATATGATCTATTGCAATCTTTCCTTTTCTTGATACAATTAAGTTTTATTTTAATATACTATGACTATCCTTAATTACTATGATTCTGTTTCAAATTTTATTTTCCTTCCCCTTCTGTCTTTGCAAAATAAGATAGATCATCCTCCTTAAGTACAATAATTAGTATTTCAGAAGATACAGGAGAAACAAGGAAAGACAAGAATTAACAGAAAAAATAGCAATTTTTATTATTTGAAGGGGAGATATGCTGAATTTTCAATTTAATTTGGCTTTGCATTCCAACTAAAGTTTCATACAGTTATGAGAAAAATATTGTCTATCATGGTTTTTCACATCATAATATATCATGGTTAGCTTAGATTTTGTTTGGATATATAGTGAAAAGTGGGTAACATGAAACTGAGTAGGATGAAATGAAATGACATAGACTAAGAAAAATATTATATCAATTATTTGGGTATTTAATGATGAGATGGAAGAAAAATTATCTTCCTTTATTTAGGAAGTCAATGGTATTGTAAGGAGACTAATTGGGAGAAGAAAAATAGTTACACGATGGAATAAGATGAAACAAATTTCATGCAGCTTCATTCCACTCCACTCTATATTAAACAATGATAATTAATGTCATTCCATTCCATTTTTATGCATTCCATCATTTTCCAGAAATCCAAACATAGCCTAAGGAAAAGAAAATGACTTTGTCAAAATTAATGAGGCAAAATAAATCAACTGATACCTATATTAACAACAATGTTAATGATGATTTTCGTGTAATTCCAGGCATTATAGTCCCTTCTGCATATCTGTAGTATAGGTTTCAGGACTCTTCATAAGATATTTATTAATTAAAACAAATATATATGCTTGTTTTGATTCATATCATAGATTCTGTATTACACAATAGGGACAAACTATAAGAGAAGAAATACACACACTAACACATTCATTCTATTATTGTTCTTATGTAGCCAAGAGGAAGAGATGCAAAACAAATACTCTAAAAGAGTAACAGGAGAGAGATTTCACTCTCATTTTTCAAATTAATAATTATATGTAGTTACAGTAAAATCATTCTTAGCTTCTCAAATGTGATTCAGACATAACGCCACTGAAGTTACTAGTTTCACTATCTTGTAAATAGCACAAACCTATTTATAAATATATGTCTGTAAAGGACAAAACTTAGGTTCAGTTCTTTGGGTGCTTTTGATCAAAATTGAAGTTTCACCACTATTAGAAGGCCACATTTAATGCTGTGGTTTACTGAAATGAAACTTTAATTTGACTGATAAACAACACCAGAAGTACCTAAAAAACCGTACTTAAGTTTTGTACTTCTGTAAACTATTCCAAATTGACTTTTACTAACAAAGCAACATTGGTGAACATTGAACAGGTCTTTTTTCTATGCCTGATTGCTGGCTGTAGCATCTGCTGGTTCAACACCATTTGCTATGTCTTGTGCATCAAGCATTTTCCAGCAAACCGTTCACTTGCATTATCCTTGAGCATTAGTTTCAATGGTGTAAGTGCAGCTTTGTACACTCTCATTGCCAATGCAATAAACTCAAATGATGACACCCTCTATCTGTTACTCAATGCCATTGTTCCTATACTCATTTCTGGACTAGTACTCATCCCAATTCTTCACCAACCACAACCTCAGCCACATTCTGTTGACACCATTCATCGCGATTCCTTGGTTTTTCTTTGCCTTAACATCCTTGCCCTTGTCACAGGCCTTTACCTCCTCTTCTTATACTCCCTTTCTTCAACACTAGTCATTGCTCGCGTTATCCTTGTAGGTGCCATTTTTCTCCTACTACTGCTCATATTTTTGCCTAGCATTGTATATTCTAGAGAATGGTCTTGTTTTACTGTCCCCACAAGCTTTTCTCTATACAATTCAAGGTTCACTTTTGTTGACTCTGATGATCATGAGCTTGAAAAAGTACTCATTGATGATGAGTACAGTGCAAGGAATGTGAGCGCACAAAGCTTAAGAGATAAGAAATGTTGTTTTGTGAATGTGTTGGAGAAAGAGCAGCTTACAATGCTTGGGGAAGAGCATCCAACCAAGTTGCTATTGCGTAGATGGGACTTCTGGCTATACTACATAGCATATTTCTGTGGAGGAACAATTGGATTGGTTTACAGCAACAACTTGGGCCAAATTTCTCAATCACTTGGACACTATTCTCAGACTAGCTTTCTTGTCACACTCTATTCCACATGTTCCTTCTTCGGTCGCCTTCTTGCAGCTGCGCCTGACTTCTTGCACGGGTATGTTTTAAAGGTCTTTGAAGGTTGTAAATAATGCTACACGGCTACAAAAATTTGCTCAAAATTTTTATAGAATTCAACTAGATGAAAGGGTAATTATTAGACATTGTTAAGATATCTCCCATTGGTTAAGAATATAACTAGAATGCTACTTATAAGTCTTGGATAATCCTCCTCTTTTGAGCTAGATTTTGGAAGTGAGTTAGGTCCATTATGTATCAAAGGCTATTTAGTGTTAATGTTAGACAACATGAAGACGTGTTAAATGTCAAACATCAACTAGACATATGGTCAGAAGACTCTTTTAAGGCTCAAGTAAATGATTAATCCTCTTTTCTTAAGCCAGTTTTTGGAAGTGAGTTAGGCCTAGCATGTTTCTGATACTTATGCTGAAGATAATGTGGTTGGGGCCACTCATCCACTCAAGAGTCAATAAGCAAACAATTTAATTTGTCAAACATTCTATCCAAAAACTGAATAGTGAACATTTTTGTTTCCCATTTACTCAATCACTAATCCACCAGTTTTATATGACATTGCAGGACAATACACTTTGCAAGAACTGGATGGTTTGCAGCAGCCCTGGTGCCAACACCAATTGCATTCATTTTGCTGGCCATTTCTGGCAGTGAACCAGCATTGCACATAGGCACAAGCTTGATTGGGCTGAGTTCAGGCTTTGTGTTTTCTGCAGCAGTGTCAATTACATCAGAGTTATTTGGACCAAATAGTGTCGGGATGAACCATAATATCCTCATAACTAACATTCCTTTAGGCTCATTTCTCTATGGCCTTCTTGCAGCCTTGATTTATGACTCCAATGCAATGAACTCAAGGCATGAAAATGCAATGTGGCTGCGAGAAATGTCCATGTGCATGGGGAGAAAGTGCTACCTACAAACTTTTATATGGTGGGGTTGCATTTCAATGGTGGGATTGGTTTCAAGCTTCTTGCTTTTCATGAGGACTAAGCAAGCCTATGACAATTTTGAAACAAATAATAAGAGAAACAGAACTGAGACCTCATAGCTCAAGAATAAGAACTATTCTATGAAGAACATTTTACCACTCTCTTAAATGTGACGGGACCAGTATTGAGTACCAAAAAGCAAGATTTCACAAAATCTTTGAACATAGTTGTATGAGATAGAAAATTTTCTGATCTGGATTTAGAAAGGATCAATTAAGAAAGGAAATTGAAAATTGATGTTGTTTAGGCTTTGGTTGTCTAACTCTGCTAGCAGAATATTGATTAAAAGTTAATGACTTACCACACTTTATTGGGAGACTAGAATACCCTTTGTAGTAGAATGTTTGATCACACTTAAATGTAAAGCAACATTTAAATATATTTTTGGCCTATATAATTTACTTTGATTTTGATTTTGGTCTCTATATTTTAAAATTTTGGTTTTTGTTTCTTATAGTTTTTTAAGTTTGAGTTTTGGCCCTTATTATTTTGTTTTGTTTTGGTTTTGATCACAATAGTTTTATTTTATTTAGGGTTTGTTTCCTCCAATGTACTAGATATTAATATATACAATTGAACTTTTCAAAACATATTATGTGATATACTAAGAAGCATTAGTGACACATTTTTTAATATATTTTTTAATTATTGGTTAAAATTTATTAAAAACTACAAAAACAGAGAAATTTAGTAAATTAAAAGTAAGAAAGAATGAAATTCTACATTAATTTTTATAGTTTTTAATAAATTTTAGTCAATAATTAAAAGTATGTTAAAAAAATATATTAAAAATGTGATACTAACATTTATCTTGATATGTTATTATTAACAGAAATTAAAACCAAAATTTTTAAAACTAAGAATTAAACACAAAACTTTTAAAGGGTAAGGATCAAAATCAAAATCAACACAAATTATAAGGATGAAAATATATTTAAACTTATAAGTAATTTTTTATTATATGAATACATGCTTTTCAACATTCTTTTAATTAATTTTACATAGTATATGAGAGAAACACCGTTAACTCGGCTTCAATGCTAAAATTTTTCATTTTGAGCACTTAAAATTGAAATTACAAAAGAGACTACTGAAAATTTAGAAAGTTCAATAGTATTACTTATTTTTGGAAAAAAAATATTTTACTAAATTTATTATATATGTTTGCTAGGCTTTTTATGCTAAGTAATATTCGGATAATTTATTATGCATACATTGTCATTACGTAGTTTTGAGTTATGATAAAATAATAAAAAAGTGGAAATAAATTTGCAATGGCAGTTCCAAAATTGGGAAATAGAACATAAGATTTGAGCTTGATATGTTGACGTTTATAGGGGGGAGAGAAAATTGGTAGGGGTGAGGGGACATGCCTTTTTTAATTTATTATTTAAAATTATTAAATAATATTTATAGAATATAAAAATATATATTTTTTATTAAGGAAAATATTATAATAAAGAATTTAAATATGTTTGGATTAATTTTATTTTTCTATGATTACTTGTAATATATTTTAATTATTTTCTTCTATTTTTTCTTTTCATTCAAACAAGGAAATTTCTTTTTTTTTTCTTATTTTAAGCTATCTAAACAACATATTTTTTCTAATATATTTTTACTCTATTTTTCATACTCCTATTTCTTTTTCTTCTATTTCACTTTTCATCCAAACACACATTTTTTTTTTTAAATAAACTAGTTTATATTATCAACTCATATTATATGAAACTCTAATCACTACAAAACTATGATAAACCATAAAGAACACTATGAATCATTGCAACAGAACTGTTTAGATTTAACACATAACTATAGAACTTATACAAAGTATAGACTTTACCTAAAATTTTCCACTCCACCTGGCCAATCTTTTGGAAAGAGTTTTAGTGGTTTGAAGAGAAGTTTAAACTCCACAGAATAAGAGTCTTTTTCAACAAAGCTTTGTTTCCTCTTCCTCTCATAGTTTTGATCTCCAGAAAAGCAAGTCCTCCAAAGGTCCTTGAAACTTGGTGACTCACAGGAAAAACAAAAACACAAATGCCAATTTCTCTCATGCATAGGTTGCAACATTTGAAATAGAATGTCTAACTCAACTTCAACCAATGTTAGTCTTCCACAACATAGAGGAACTACTATTCTGGAGAAGTAACTGAGCCCAAAGTTACATTAGCATATAGTAAATATCATAGTTCTCTATAAATTGTAGAATATTACAATTAAAAACTCTAATGGAAAAGAAAAACAGAGATGTGCAACATGTGAACAGTGTGTCCAATGAACAAGTTATTTTGGGCAAAAATTTGAAAAAAGTAATACTAATACAGTTGTTTGATTAGTTGAACTAGAAATAATCCATAAAATCGACTGATTTTAGAATCAGTAAAAACTATTCAAAAATTAATTCAACTAATCCAAAACTGGAGGTAAAAATTGGTTTGAATTAGCCAATTTTTATTTAAAAAATATTCTTTAAATTTAAATTAACATTTAATGACAAATTATAAAGACATAAAGTTAGTCATCATTTATCTTTTTATCATTAATTTTTTCTTGCACAAAATATAAAATATAATCATTTTATATCAATTTAAATTTTAATTTGTCTTAGTTTCTTAATATTTTATGTTAATCAATTATTTAATACATTATATAGTATTAAAAATTATAACAAATTCTTACTTTAGTTCCTAAAATATGTAATGTATTATAGTTAGTGAACTAAATTTAAAACTTTAATCTTTAAAATTAATAATTGTCAATTATTTTAGTACTTATTATTAAAATACGTTACAATTAAATAATAAAATGATAATTTATTATATTATATAACATATGAAAGGACATAATTAATATTTTTTTCGTCATCTCTTCCATTTTCCACCCCATTTATTGTTGATTTTATTGTTATTTGTTTAAAACATTGTTGACTCTCTTTCTTTTTAATCTTCAAACCTTATTATGAGTTGTTTTGTTATATCGATATTTATTTTGTCATCTTTTTCATCTCCAATTATAATGAATTACTCCGATGTGATCAACATTATTATCATTTAAATAAAATATTATTTACATTCTTCTTTCTTTACTGAGAAGAAGACATTATAAAAAAAAATGAAACAAAAGAATGAAAAAAGAGAAATGGACGGAATCTCAAAAATCAATAACAAAAAATTATAATATTATTTTGTATCTTTTGTAGTATAATAACTTCTCATTTATTATATAATTTAACTTTTTTTAATAATAAAAACTAAATTAATTGACAATTATTAATCTTAAAAACTAAAGTTTAAAATTTTAATTTTACATAATTAATTCAAATGGCATAATTTAAAAGATTAAAATGAATATTTATTTTTTAAATTTATATTTAATTATCATCAACCATGTTTGAACCATCAAATATTAAATTTTATTAAATATTAAATTTTATTAGTTTAATGACTAGATGAATTCTTAAAGCATTGCTAATACATCACCTTGAAAAGTACAAAATTTCTCCTTAATATATGAAATAAAATGGAAATGAAATAACATACTATTTTAATCATTGAAATTATAAACATATGTCAAATTAGTTTCTAAAATTATAAAATCAATTATTTTAATCTTTAAAGCATAGATATTTATCAATTTAGTCCACAAAATTGTAAGAAATTATTTATCTCTAAAATTATAATTAATATATAATTTAATACTTAAAATTATAAAAAAATAATTATTTAAACCACACAATGAAAGAAAAAACTTAAAGCTAGCAATACATCATTCTTTGTTTTATTTTATTTCTATAATTTTTTGCCATAAAATAAAATTGTATTACTTAATAATATAGGCAGTCATGTAAGTGACGGATGGATAATTAATTTATTGCATTTAATTGAATTAATTAATCAAAGGGACTATATATATCTTTATCTTTATCTTTATATATATAAAAGTAGATGAGTTTTGGAGGGAAAGTTGCAATGAGTTTTGGAAGGGAATTTGCCTTCACTTTTAATACAATAATCTTTATATAATAATTAATAATTACTATTTAAGGCCATCTTAAATGCTTTAATTCAAATCAATTAAATTCATTCATTTTTAATTAACAGTTTTGATATATCTTTACCTTTAAAGTCGTCTTGAATGGTTTAATTCAAATCAGTTAAATGTATTTATTTATAATTAACATTCTTTATATATTCAAAAGGTGCATTCTTTATGGCAGATTTGAATCTTAATATTAATGTTTATTTTAAATTTTATTATTAAAAATTAATAACTGATAAAATTACATAAAACTCTTGAACTTTAAATTAAGTTTATTATAAAATTAAAAAAATAAGTAAAAAAAGATGTAGAAAAAAGTGAAAAAAAAATCAAATATATTGATTTGATTCTCAATGACTTGGAGTGGGTATTATTTTATAACATATTTTAATGGCTAAAATATTTATTTAATATTTTTTCCTCTTTCATTACTTTATACTAATTAAGATTATATTATATTTAATTTATTTCGTAAGAAT
Source organism: Abrus pulchellus subsp. cantoniensis (assembly GCA_024086825.1). Taxonomy (NCBI): domain Eukaryota; kingdom Viridiplantae; phylum Streptophyta; class Magnoliopsida; order Fabales; family Fabaceae; genus Abrus; species Abrus pulchellus. The sequence continues at coordinate 25,191,936 of CM044056.1, forward strand.
CAGAGAATTGTTTGCACTTTATGGGAGGAGTTTGATGATCAAATAGTTGTTTTTAAAGAATAAAAATTCTAATGTTTTACCTATTATGATTATTCAATTATGTAAAGTGAAAACATTTGGTGGTATGATTCTTTATCTATATTGAACTCTTTTTAATTGTGTAATAATTATTATTATCAACAAATTATATTTCATAGTTGTTTCAGGAACTTTAGGCATATCAAATGCTTATAATAAGACAAAGTTGTATATCAATCTTAACATAAAAGAGACTATTGATTACAAGAATAAATAAATATTTTAATTATTTTTTATTTATAGAGACGTCATTATGTTTTGCATGATGTTTTCTGTTTCCTATTTTTGTTAACTTATAAGCTATCCAATTTGTGGTATAAGATGAATATGAATGATGCAAGTATAAGTCAAGTATTAAGTCCTATAGGTACTCTTTTGTTTCAATGGAAAATGATTTGCTCTAAGCTCAAAGCATGACCATATATACATGAAATAATTGAGTATATTTTGTATTGAAATAATGAAGTGAAATGCATATAATTAGCAGTTAAATACAATTTTGAATTTTAATATAAATGATTTACTTTTAATTTTATTCTTAAAAACTAATAATTTGTATATGAATAATGAAAAATAATGCAATAAATAAATAAAATTTGATGAGTATATATATATATATATATATATATATATATATATATATATATATTCTAAGGGTTATTTATGTTACATTTGAATCTGTTATAAATAATCAAATAAGAACTATATGAGCAAACATAAAATATTTAATAAAGATAAAAAAATTATATTTTATTTAGTATGTATATATATATTAACATATTTGTACTTTCTTTTTAATCTTAATATTAACATATAGAATTATTCATGAAAAATAGTAAAATAAATAAATTATAATTAATTAATTTATATATTTAAAAGGTCATACAACAATGGAATAATAAGAATTAATATTAATTTAGTATTTGTAATTTAAATATTATATAAAAAAATTACAAAAACTGTTAAAAAGTTAGTATACAAGAAAATCTTTTAAAATATAAATTAGATTTATTATAAAAATTATAACTTTCCTTTTTAATTAATGTCAATAGAAAAGAAAAATACTTTATAAAGTTTTATATTATATTTCTTTCTTTCAAATAACTAATATTTTTATTAATAATAATATTAACATATACTAATTAATTTTAAACTTTCAAATAGTTTAAATATTATTATAAAGTTTTTTTTATCATAATATATTTGTATATATTTTATATATAACTCATAAATTTTATAATATATTAACATGTGTAATTGTAATTAATATAAAGATTTATTTTTATTTTCAATAAAATTATTCTTCTCTTTTATTTTTTATTTAAATCTTAATTCAAAATTTTAAAATATATAAAGTATATAAAATTTGCATATAAAAATTTATTTATCTTATTTTTTAATCTATTTATATTTGATATTATTTAATATAATATAATTTTATTATTATAATTTTATAATATTAATATATACTAATTACAATATAAACAAATTTCTGTGACATATAAATATATTTACTAATCTATAATTAAATTTTTTATAATAATATTTATAATATTTAAAGTTACATATAAATTATTTTTAACTGTTATATTTATTTTTTATAGATAATTTATTTTAAAAATAATCAAAATTTTCATTTAATATTTTTTTATCTTTCTGTTATATTAAAAATAATTAATTTAATATTTAAATTATAATTATTTTAAAATTAAATTATATATATTTAATTAATAAATATACAATTCAATAATAAGATATTAAATTATGATACTTAATACATAACAATAGTTTCAGAAACAAAAAATAAGTTTATTTAATAAAAAAATTATTTATTTTTATCCTTAAATTATGTACTATATAATTTTATAAAATAAAATAAGATATATAATTTTATTCCTTTAAACTTTTTACTTTTAAAGTTAATTTATAAATATTTAAAAGTATATTATAAATCTTTATATAACATATTAAATTATTTTATTAGTAATAATATTATTATATACTAATTAATTTTAATATTTAAAATAATTTAAAAGTATTTTTAAACTTTATAAAATCAAATCTATGATCTTATAAATTCAAATTTTATTTGAGTTTAATTCTTTCACTTTTAAAATTAATTTAAAAATATTTAAAAGTATATTATAAATATTTGTATAATATATGAAATTATTTTATTAATAATTATATTCATATATACTATTTAATTTTTAATTTTAAAATAAATTAAATATTATCATAAATATTTTATAGAATTATTTTTTATTTTATAATTATTAATTATAATATTATACTATAATATAATAATTTATTCATGCATTGCACGAGTCACCTATAAATCTTAATTGAAATTTTAAAATATATAAAGTATATAAAATTTGTATATAAAAATTTATTTATCTTATTTTTTAATCTATTTATATTTAATATTATTCAATATAATATAATTTTATAATATATTAATATATACTAATTACAATATAAACAAATTTCTGTGACATATAAATATATTTACTAATCTATAATTAAATTTTTTATAATAATATTTATAATATTTAAAGTCACATATAAATTATTTTTAACTGTTATATTTATTTTTTATAGATAATTTATTTTAAAAATAATCAAAATTTTTATTTAATATTTTTTATTTTTTTATATTAAAAATAATTAATTTAATATTTAAATTATATATTTAATTAATAAATATACGATTAAATAATAAGAGATTAAATTATGATACTTGATAAATAACAATAGTTTCGGAAACATAAAATAAACTTATTTAATAAAAAAATATTTATTTTTATCCTTAAGATATGTACTATATAATTTTATAAGATAAAATAAGATATATAATTTTATTCTTTTAATAATTTTTGTCTAAAAATATTTTAAATATATTAAAATTTATTTATTTTTATTAAAAATCTTTATATTTTGGTATGTATATATACATATTAAATTATTATAAATTAATTATAAAAATATTTTTAAACTTTATAAAATTAAATTTATAATTTATAAATTCAAATTATATTTGAGTTTAAATCTTTTACTTTTAAAGTTAATTTATAAATATTTAAAAGTATATTATAAATCTTTATATAATATATAAAATTATTTTATTAGTAACAATATTAATATATATTAATTAATTTTAAAATTTAAAATAATTTAAATATTATTATAAATATTTTATATAATTATTTTTTATTTTATAATTATTAATAATTTATAGCATAATAATTTATTCGTGCATCGCACGGTTACCTTCCTAATATATATATATATATATATATATATATATATATATATATATATTAAGAACAACAAATTTTGTGTTATAATTTTAAAGACTATTGATAGGTACTTATAATTTCAGAAGCTAAAATAATAAATTTTGAGAGGTTAAATTTTTTATTTCATAATTTAAAGGACTAATTTAATGGTATCTATAATTTTAATGATTAAAATGATTGATTTCTTATAATTTGAGGGACTAAGTTATATGTATAATTTTAAGAAAAAATAATTTGTTTCATAATTTTAAAAACTAAAATAATTGATTTGGCGATCTCACAGGGTTTAATTTAATAATCCATATTTTTACCACAATTTCAGATATTAGTTTTTTTGACTAAATAAATAAAATAAATCTTGGGTTGCTAGCAAATGATGAATATTAAAGGCTTGGTTTGGGGGCGAGAGAGTGAGAGGAAGAAAGGGGCAACTCTAGGAAGTGGTAATGCATAAACCGTAAGCATCGAAGCAAAGGTAGTGAAGAATCGAATTGGAAATGGAGGTGGAGTTGGAACCTCGCGTGAAGCCTCTTCCTTATAAGGTCAAAGCCATGTCCAGGGAATCTCCCTCCCAGAAAGCCCTTCACGTTCTCGACACCGACCTCCGCACCCACTGGTCCACCGCCACCAACACCAAAGAATGGATTCTTCTCGAACTCCAAGTTTGTCTCTCTCTCCAATGCCGCTAAACATTTTTTCCTTTTTTTTTTTAATAATTTTCATATTCTTTCTTGTTTTTGTAATGCTATATGTCTGTGATAATTGTTTCATTCGGTTATAATTTCAACTCTAGGGCTTCTTCAAGATGAATAAGTTGTTTTACATGTCCTTGCATAATTAAATAGTGGTTATGTTGTTTCCTTTGCTGCAGGAGCCTTGCCTGTTGTCGCATATACGAATTTATAATAAGTCTGTACTTGAATGGGAAATTGCAGTTGGCTTACGTTACAAGGTTAGTGGCTGAAAGTTGTCAGACAATGATTGTTGGCAGTTCTTCATACTCTTTTTGTCAATGCTTTACAAAGGTGGAGTATATGGGATGCATGCATAGTTGGCAGCATTCTCTTAGGTTTGATTGTTGTTGAACAAATGATGATACATAATATGGGGAATTTGAATGAAAAGTGGGCCTTGAATATATGCTATAAATATTAATATCGCTCCTTCAATTCCTTGTTTTGACTATGATACTATACTGATTATAATTATTCCTCTGTAATTAGATATGGCTTATTTATGTTTTTAATTACATTTTTTCTGTCATGAATAACCCCATGGTTAGTTCTTTACTGATTCTTGTTTGCTTCCCAGCCAGAGACATTTCAAAAAGTTCGTCCCCGTTGTGAAGCACCTAGACGTGACATGATCTACCCTACAAATTACACACCATGTCGATATGTGAGGATATCTTGTTTGCGTGGAAATCCCATTGCTATTTTCTTTGTTCAGGTATACTATAATAGCAATGCCATTTCCTTCCTTCATCATTTGTTATTATTCTAGAATCTAGAGTTAAATCCTATTGAATTAGATATTTTTGTCTTCATTTACTTTAGGCTGTTTAGTCAATTAGATGGTAGGATGCTTTTTCTTATAGTAGCTTTAAACTTCCCAATAAGAGACTGTGTGTTAGATGTCCAAATCTTTTGATGCATACTCTTATATTTCTTTATTTTTGTGTATTTTGTTGGAGTGAAGTCATGATATTCTTACAAGATTTAGAAATTTTATTTTGTGTTGTTTTGAAAAGGGATGTATAATCTACATTGTTTTTCTGGTGTGTTGTCCCTTTTTTGGGAATAAAGAAGAAACTCATTTAAGTGCTAGCAGATTGAGGAAGATTACATAAAGAAGGAAACTTAATACATCATGCATGGAGAAAGTTACTAAACTAATATTTGCATGTCTACCTGATGGACATAAAATAATAGAGGACTGAAAACACAACTCTGTCCTCAAGAAGCTCCATGGACCAATTTTTTCATTTAAAATCTGACTATCTGAACATTCCACTCCAGTCAAATAATACAAAACGCAGGATTCAAACTGAACTGCCATATACTTTATTAACTCTATTCTTTGATTAAAGCCTTTGAGCTTTTGATTCAGAGGGATTGTGTCTAAGTAATTTGTTATTTAAATCAATGGCTATAGTGTCTTCCATTAGAAAGAAATTCATTATTGCACTTGTTGCTTTATGATGGTCCATTTTGGTCACTCTTAGTCTTAGTGCTGGTGAATAGTGATGGAGTTGTAGCAAGCTTGGGGAGTACACTTGGGAGGGATTGACTGACTCTGCAGTCTACCCTTGAGGCCTTTCCTTTATTCTACATCTTTCTATCTTGTACCGATCATGCCTTTTCTACTAAGGACCCTCAATTAAATTGGAATTTAAATTCAGCAGAAACTTTTATGATGCAAATGATTTACATTCCTTCATGTTTGTCTTGGGCCTACTTGCTTATTTGCTAGTCCTGGCAAAAAGTATGGAATTGATTCTTCTGGCTCTATACTGTAAATCTCTCGTAGTCTTTTTCACCTAATCTACTAGCTGTGAAATATTCGTTCTTGACAAATCTTTCTGTAATATCAAAGCACTCTCTATGGTCAAGTGCTTTGTCTGGATAACAAATCTTATTGGTTTTATCACAAATGATATAATACTGTTTTGTGTACATTTGACATTGTGACACTTTTTTACTTAGCATGTGTGATAGGAACAGAATGATATAAAAAGATACAATATTGTTGATGAAACCGAAGATGGTGAGCTTGAACTCTTACAAAGAAAAAACTAGAGCCAAGGCTCCTCAGAGAATTAGTATTCTCTATCCAAAAACAATCAAAAAGTAATTCCCCGACTCTCTCCTCTCTCACCCTCCTCCTATAAGCATACTGTATGGCATAACTAATTGGCCAGCTCAGCAACATGTAACTAACTCTCGCCCCAGCACACTGTCTTGTACTACTTCATGATCCCCATTACTCATATTTGGTACTCTATCAATGTGTTACACATTCAATTAACTTTAGATTTTCGAAAATGGTGAAACACCTTTTCCTGGCTCCTGCATTCCAATGAACCACCTTTTTGGGGCTTCTGTTGAGTACTGGGTGTGTATGAGTTTTTTAGAGGAGTTTCTGATGATTTGGTTCAAAGGTTTGGAAAGAGTAAGAAGGCCGAAATTGTGCGGCTGTGTGTTGGAGGGGATCACATGCATCTTTAAGGGTGTGTCCTTATTCTTAAATTTTCTTTGGAATAATGTTATGTTCTTAGTCTCTCTGCTGTTTTGCCTCACGCCATTTTATGGGTACAGTCGTTCCATGGGGTCATTAAGATGAAGAGAAGAAAATCACAGAAAATTTTGAGGATAAGGGATTCTCTTTAGCATAAAGGGCAAAGACAAACTAAGAAAAGAAAACATCAATTCAGCAAAGCTTCTCAATCCTTTTGCATGCCTGCTCCACATTTGGCAGTCATGTAAAAGATTCACCAAATAGACTAAATATGCTTATTCTTTTGTGGGGGGGGGGGTTGTTTATTCTTTCAACTGGTATGCAATGTTTTATTTTCTTTGCACCTGAATAGTTTCTCTTTGTGACATTGCTATTAGTTATAATGTAAAAAATTAATTTCGTTAAATAACAAGGAGACAAGTTGTGGAGAGGGAGCAAAATATAAATGAATTATGAAACCAACATTTCAAGATTATAAACTGAAAATAAAACATATTTGAAAAGCAAATCTATGCAAAGTTGTACTTCATATCCCGCCAAAGATTTTTCTGTTGACACCCACCTAAAATTCCATTAAGATGTCCGAAATTGGCAAGGAATAGAGGCGAAATACTCCTTATAAAGCTTGGGTAGTCCTCCTCCTTTGAGCTAGCATTTGAGAGTAAGTTATGACCAGTTTCCTAATATGGCATCAAAGCCTATTCAATTTTAATGTTGGGCCCCCAAAGATGTTCAATCCTGTTGGGTCACCCGCAGGGCCGTAGATGTCCGATCCTGTGAACTTCACGCACTAGATGTCTAGTATTGAGCGTGAGGGAGATATGTTAAGATGTCTAACATCAGCTAGTAATAGAGCCATAATGTTCCTTATAAAGCTTGGGTAACCTTTATTAGACCCAATTTTCTAATAGAAACATTTTAATACCAAAAGCCTTCCATAAAACACATCTTGACAAAGTTTTGGACTTCTGCTGCCTCAAAGTACTTAAATTGATTCTCTGTTGTTCTGATCTTCTGAGTTAAATCCTGATTCATGAAGCATTTGAGATGAAGTTCATGTTATTCACTGTGCTTTTATGAAGAATGGTTTATTTAAGGGAATCATTATTTTGAATATGCCAAGAGATTGAACATCTCCTCTACATGATTAGTTATTTAGGACTTCAGTTTCTTTGTCCATGTTGATTTTTTAATCAACTCTGAGGATCCCTTATCCTCCATCTTTTTGTACTCTTCTGTGTTTTTGTTTTCAATACACCTTTTATGAAAAGAAAGTCTCATTTGGTTGCCACTTGTCATTACTGAGCTTGTTTTTACCATCTGTCTCTTGCAGCTAATAGGAGTTTCTGTGGCTGGTCTTGAACCTGAGTTTCAACCGGTTGTTAATTATTTGCTACCTCATATTCTAACTCACAAACAGGATCCTCATGATATGCATCTCCAGGTGGATTGAATATGTGCTGCCATCAATGTTCTTATTCTGTAATTTATTTATTTTATTATCATTGTGTTTTCTTTCTGATGTTTCATAGTTTGTAGTTGCTGCAAGACATGACAAGCCGGTTACTTGTATTTCTTCCACAACTAGAGGTAAACTAGAATTTTACTTTCATGACTTTATTTATAATTCCTCCTGTCTTTTTTCCCCCCCTTTTTCCATGCTTTGTTAGGCCATTCAGAATTGTATGTAAAACTGCAGACAGACCTTGCAAGCTTTCCAGATACTCCTGAATCTAACCTTCGATTTCTTGCCATGCTCGCTGGTCCACTTTATCCTATTCTTCATGTGGTGAATGAAAGGTTGGTTTGCATTTTATATTTTGTTCACTGGCCCATTATTTGATTACCAAATAGAAATTGTATTTGATTTAGGTTCTTTGTTAATACTTCTTGATCTAGTTTTGCTATTCTAAACTAATGATGTCTACATGTTTTTCCATTTCTCTATGAATGCCTTCTCTATGCTTTTGGGATTCCTTTTTTATAATCCTAAATCATAGAGAAGGCATTAAACTTATGAACTTATCAACCATTTATATGTCCTTGAATTGTTGAGATTTAGTCCTTTAGTTTTCCTTATTGTTCAAATTAAGTCTCTTGTCTTAAAATTCCATTCAATAATTAACAGAAATGCAATAGAAGTGTGATGTATCATTAATTTATACAAATTAGCAAAAGAAAAATGCATAAAGTATTTAAATAAAATCAACAATATGGATAAAATGGAAGGAAATCCATTTTTTTTCATTTAAATATTTTTTGTATTTTTCTTTGTGATACTAATTCTATACAAGTCAATGATATATTTTGCCTTTGTTACATTTTTATTAATTATGGGATGATGTTTTGGGGTGAAGGATTTGAAATATTGGGAAGCTATGCAGACTAAATGCAAGCAATTAAAATTTGGGGGAGCAGAAATATACATAAGCTAAAGTACAGGGGACTGAAACTGTAATTGAACCTATAATTTTTTAATCAAGCACCTAGTAAGGAGTGTTGGATATGTCATCTGAGTGCTGGGTAGGTGTCACTGTCAAAAACATGTCTAACCCTCCCACACCTTAAGCAGGAGGAATCTTTGTGCTTCATAGATCACAATAAGGAGCACACATACAGTTTTATGTCTTCTTTAAACTTATTGCAGATTGTTAGTGTTGATCCTATTTGAGAAAATTTTTGAAACAAGAGTTTTGGAATTTGAATGAGAATTTGTTTTCCATAGGGTAAAGGAAGGGACATTGCTTGAATTGTGGACTTGACAAGAAATTGTGAGAAAGACTAATAGGAATAAATATTGAAAAACCAAGCTCTGGTAGCCAATGTGGATGAAATTTAGAAAATGTCAATGAAGATAACAAGAGATTACAATTTTTCAATTCAAAGGTATATATATCATGCTTTAAAAGAAAATCAGGATGCAAGGGTGATCAGGACAGGAAAGTGGGATCTTACAATGTTTGGTCTATGATGTTGCATGTTATATGCATGATTTTCCTCTGATATGGGTTTGTGACTTTTCAGTTTTCTGTTGCTACATATTTGAATATTAACAATTATAAGAAGTGGTTAATTCCGACAATTTCAATTTGTGATATTATTATAGATTGCAAATGGCATTCCCTCATATCATAGATATGGATAAGCTTTTGTTGTATTCTGCTTATCGTAATACATTGTAAAGTTAATTAGTTTTCAGTTTGAAAACTACTATATTTGATTTTGGACTGCGAAGTGCCAAAAGAACTAAAAATAATGTAACAGGGATGCAAACTTACTAAGGTGGATAAGGAACATAAGAAAAATTAGATTAGGATTTAAGAATGAATGTGTTTAGAAGGAAGTTGATAGAGCTGATTGAGGGGAAGGTAAAGACTTGTTATAGAGTGGTTTGGTCACATGAGAAGATTCATGAAGGCTCTAGTGGGACAAGTATATCAAGAGGAAGATAATCCACTACTTTAATTGAAATTGGTCAAGTGATAGCTACCACAGATTTTTGGGGAAACCTTTGAAAAAGGCCGTAGTTGAAATGGTTTCATTGATAATATGGTTTTTGATAGAATTCAACTCTGTTAATTGATTCATGTAGCTGACTCTACATGATAGGATATGGATTGGTTGGTTTTTCGTTTTGGAAAATAATTAATGTTGTTCTTGGGTGAAAATTGGTGTGAATTTAATTACTAAACCCAATAGGTATTTGTCAGCTGAAGCTTTTGAAGTACATATCTTATTTATCTGTGTATGCAGTCTTTTTTGTTATCCATAATTGCTATAATACAAATAATTTGTAATTACAGGACAACTTCAAAGCCTCTGGGTAACATCACTGACCTTGATGTCTCCAAAAGTAGTCAATTGTCACCGGCTCTAACTGTTTCCTCTAACTTTGAGGTACCTTCTACAGCCATTTATTGCTCTAATATCTTGTTATCTCGCCTTACTGATAGTGTGATGATTAGTTGTGCTACCACATGGTTTTTAATCTTTGATTTTCATAGGATAAGTTTGTATGGTTCCATACTTGCTTTCTATGACTTGTACAGGTCCATTTTTTTAATATTGACAAGAAAAAGTAATTTAATTGGAGAGGTGAAATAATGTATAGGAGCAGAGGATGCAATATTCTTCTGAAGGAGCTACCTACTAATAAAACTGAAAATAATAGAAAACCATTGAGTGTGAGTGAAGCTTACGATCCTCTCAATATATCTAACGAAGCAGCCAATTTCAAAGAGCCACTAGCTAATCACCTCAAAGAAGCTATGATTTATGAATGCCATATTCTGACATTTCTCTTCAGCCATAGATGCTAACTTGTATACATTGAATGTTGTGACAGACCTTTTTAGAACTTATAATGACATGTATGAGAAGTTGTTCCAAGCTCTCTAGACAAATTGTGTTTTCTCCAAAAATATTTCAAAGTTTGTGGCACAAATGAATGGAAGAATTTAACTTTGGTGCCTATATAAAAGAGCTAGAGTAATATGTAAAATTGTGCAAACTGTAGAGAAATTAAACTTATCAAATTACAATGTGAAGTTGAGGGAAAAGGTGATTGAACATAGACTATGAGAAATTGAGATTGCAGAAGATCAATTTAGTTTTATGTTAAGAAAGACTACAACAAAAGCTATATATCTCTTTCGAAATTTGATGGAAAAGTATTGCTATAAAAAATGACTTAGCTATGGTTTTTATTGACCTGAAAAAAAACATATAATCGTGTACAATAGTTGTTAATCTCGGATAGTGGCATGTAGCAGACAACCCTCAAAACGCTATCGTGGGATAACACATAGCAGGATTACTGCTAACTTTTTTATATGGATATAAAGTATATACATATGAAGATAATTATGTATATAATGCTGATGGAATAGGGATTTTGAATGATGAAAAATTTATTGAATAGGCTCAGTCGAACTAAAGCACTCTGAATTGTTTGAGCTCTCAAGCGGCTCAATTGCCCTATTCTCCAAATAATACACACTGTCCATTCTATCTATCATAACCTTTATTTAAACTACCTCTAATGGAAAAACAAACATCATAACCGAAAGATAATAACAGAAATTAAATTTAGAAAGCTAATCTATTTCCTAACACCTTTCCTAAACTGTTACCTTTTATAAACTTTTAAACCCTCTGGAAATTTGTCTCTAACAACACTCCCCTCTTGAACAAGCACCTTGTCATCAAGGTGAAATGCTGGAAATGCTATCTGAATGTCTTCAACAACCTCCCACGTGCTCTCATGATCTGGCAAGTTCTTCCACCTAATCAGCAGTTCTGTGTCTCCTTGGCTGTTGGTCCTTACTGCCAGGACCTCTTCGGGTTGTACTAGTAACTCCCAATTTTCATTAAGACTGGGGGGTAGGGGTTGGCTCCTTACTCCGGCTGCCACACATTTTTTAAGCAGAGAGACATGAAAAACATGATGTATTCTTGCGTCCTCCGGTGGTTCTATCTTGTAGGAAACCTCTCCAATTTTCTCCATCACCTTGTAGGGGCCGTAGTATCTAGGGCTGAGCTTTTGATTGGTTTTGGTGGCTAGAGTTTTCATTCTATAAGGCTGGATCTTTAAGTAAACCATTTCTCCTACTTCAAGCTCCATTTCTCTCCTTTTCTTATTAGCTTGGGCCCTCATTCGGTCTTGTGCCCTATTCAGCTGCCACTTTAAATCTCTGAGGATGCAGTCTCTTTCCGCTAGAGCCGAGCTGACCTCCTCCACTGCAAATGCACTGACCTCCCCTCGTATGATAGTCGGCGGGTCTCTACCATATAATGCCTTGAAGGGGGTAGTTCCTGTTGAGCTGTGATATGTGGTGTTAAACCACAACTCAGCCCAACTCAACCATCTAGCCCATTGCTTCGGCTTAGTGTTGGAAAAACACCTCAAATAAGCTTCCAAGCACCTATTTGTTACTTCTGTTTGGCCATCTGTTTGTGGATGGTATGCTGAACTGAACCTTAGTTTGGTCCCTGCTGCTTTGAATAACTCCTTCCAAAAGGAGCTCATAAAGACTCTATCTCTGTCTAAAACAATTGAGGCTGGGAATCCATGCAACTTCACCACCTCTTTGTTGAACAAATCAGCCACGTCCTTGGCTCTATAGGGGTGAGCTAAGCCAATGAAGTGACTGTACTTAGTCAGTCGGTCTACCACCACTAGGATAGTATCCCAGCCCTGTGACTTCGGTAGTCCTCCAATGAAATCCATGGAGATATCATCCCAAACCTGTTGTGGAATCGGCAAGGGCTGCAAGAGTCCAGCAGGGCTTAAAGTCTAGTACTTATTTCGGTTGCAAGTATCACAAGCAGCCACATACTCTTGAATAGTCTTCCTCATTCCTTCCCACCAAACCAAGCTTGCAATCCTCTTGTAGGTTCTGAAAAATCTTGAGTGGCCCCCTATGGCGGAATCATGAAACTGTTGGAGTAGCAGTGAAATCCGGGGAGAATTTTTAGGGAGTACCAACTTTCCTTTATGGAAAAGCCTTCCATTTTTTAGCTCATAGTTGCTGGCTGTAGGCTCCCCTTGTATAATCTTTTGTATGATGTCTGTTAACTTCTCATCCCCTCTGATCTCCTCTTCTAACCCTGCCCATTCTTGGGAAGTAATCGTAGAAAGGGCCGCTAGTTGAAGCTTCCGGGAAAGCGCATCTGCAACTCGATTTTCCTTTCCAGCTTTGTATTTGATTTCAAACTCAAAGCCCATGAGTTTGGATATCCATCTTTGCTGCCCTTCACCCAATACTTGTTGATCAATTAAAAATTTGAGGGATTTTTGGTCTGTGTGCACCGTGAATTTCCTTCCAAGCAAGTAGTGCCTCCATCTCTACACTGCCAGAGCAATTGCCATTAACTCCCTCTCATACACAGATTTCATTTGGTTTCTGCTTGAGAGTGTATGACTCTAGAAAGCAATAGGCCTTCCTTCCTGCATCAAGACAGCCCCTAATCCTGTTCCTGAAGCATTAGTTTCCAACACAAATTCCTTTTCAAAGTTGGGGGCTGCTAGCATGGGCAAGGAAGTCATGGACTTCTTCAAAGTTTCGAAAGCTGTTTGGGCTTCCATGTTCCAACAAAATCCATCCTTCTTCAACAATGTTGTGAGAGGCTAAGCGAGCTTTCCGTAATTCTTCACGAATCTTTTGTAGTATCCAGTTAAGCCCAAAAATTCCCTCAATCCTTTCACGTCTTGCGGTGCAGGCCAGTTAATTATGGCTTCAATCTTCCTGGGATCAGCCTCTACTCCTTCCTTAGAGATAAGATGCCCCAAGTATTCCAACTTTGTTACCATAAAACAACATTTTTTCTGGTTGATATACAGCTGATTCTGTCGCAATAGTTCTAACACCTCCCTTACTTGTCTTACATGTTCTTCCTTGGTCTTGCTGTAGATTAGTATGTCATCGAAGAAAACTAACGCAAACCTCCTCAAGTGGGGTTGGAGTACTTGATTCATGAGGGATTGAAACGTGGAAGGGGCATTGGTTAACCTGAAAGGCATTACTAAGAATTCATGTGTTCAGAAGGCTGTCTTTTCAATGTCATCTTCTTTCATCCTAATTTGGTGGTACCCAGATTTTAAGTCCAGCTTAGTAAAGATTTTAGCTTCGCCCAGCTCGTTTAACAGCTCTTCTATTACTGGAATGGGAAACTTGTTCGGTCTTGTGATGGCATTCAGGGCTCGGTAGTCAACACAAAACCTCCACCCTCCATCTTTCTTCTTTACCAACAAAACGGGGCTTGAGTACGGGCTAATACTAGGCCTGATGATGCCAGTCTCTAACATCTCATCCACAATCTTCTCAATCTCATTTTTCTGGGAGTGCGGGTAACGGTAGGGCCTGATATTTGGTATGGAAGTTCCCTCCTTTAGGACTATAGCATGATCGCATCTCCTTGCAGGGGGTAATCCCCTGGGCATTTTACCAATGTCGGAAAACTCATTGAGCAGCTCACTCATGGTTTCGGGTATCTTCTGTGAGGTTTCTTCTTCGGGTTGAGCCTCCACTTGGGTTACCAAAACACCTTTGCCTTCCCCCTTCAGCACCTTCAAGGCCGTCTTAAACGTGGCCCCTTTCTTGCTCAGAGATGGGTCTCCTAGTATCATCAGGATTTCTGTGCCCTAGTGCCACCTAATGTAGAGCTGAGAGAAGTTTGCTGTGATTGTCCCCAAACTTTGCAACCAGTCCATATCCAGTACCACATCCACGCTTCCCAGTTTGATGAGGAAGAATGTTTGTATTATTGTCACTCACTGCACCTTGAGCTTGACTCCTTCACATACTCCTGTACTCCAGTGCTGTGCTCCCGTTCCTAGCTCCGCTCTGTATTCTGGGGTCTCTGTCACTTTTAGCCTCAATTGCTTGACCAACGCTGTGTGCAGGAAATTTCCTTCAGCGCCACAGTCCATCAGAATAGTGATGTCGCGGCCTTGAAGACTCCCCCGCACCATGAAAGACTTCTTGTTGGTGAACCCCTTTAAATTTTGCAGTGAAATTTTCAATATGCGTAGTCTGGTTTCCAGGGGAGGTGCTTCTTCTTCTTCTACCTGAGTCTCGTCTCCTTCCTCCCTCGTCCCCTCGCCTTCACTTCCTTCCACTAGTTCGAGCCGAAAGTGTCTGTACTTGCACACATGCTCCTTATTCCATGGGTCCCCACACTTGTAGCACAGTCCTCGACGATTTCGATCATGGATTTCGGCTTGAGATATTCGTGGTCGCGGCTGGGTATTATGTGGTGGGTCTCATTTGGGTTGCAAGTCACGCATGGTGTTATTGGGCCAGGCTCTGGCTGTTGTCTATCCCGATTTTGAATAGGGCGAGCTATTGGGCCTACTGTTGCTGGCCCCTTTGGCCCACTGGGTGACTTGGTTATTTCTCCAAGCTCGGTTTCTCTCTTCTAGAAGGATGGCCTTATCCTTCATCACCATCAACGACTTCAGCTCCAAGCTCCTTAGCTCTGCCTTGATCTCCTCTTTGAGTCCATTGAGGAAGACTCTGATCTGCACCTCCATGTCAAGATGCTTAAAAGCACGCGAGAGTTTCTCGAACTCCTCTATGTATTCCCGCACAGAGTTGGTCTGTCTTAGGCAAAACAGTGCTCCAAAGGGGTCCATGCTCGCACCTGGTTGGTAGCGACCTAGCAAGGCGCTTTTGAACTGGCGCCACGAAGGGACCGTCGTATGCTCCTCCCAAGCGTAAAACCAGTTTAGAGGCGCTCCTTCCAAGGCGAGGAGCACCACGTCGAGGCGCTCATCACCGGCGATGCGTTGGAGGGTGAAGTACCTCTCAATCTTCACCAGCCAATTAACTGGGTCGTCGCCGAAAAAAATTGGAAGTTTGATTTTTCGATCACGGTCTGAGGGCGAGGAGTAGTAGCGTTGGCGGTCTCGAAACGGGGAATGGTGGTGCCGATCACAGTCTGAGGGTGGGGAGTAGTAACGTCAGCGGTCTCGAAACGGGGAATGGTGGTGCCGGCGTCTGGAGGAATCTTTAGGTTTGCGAGGGGACAGGGATGATTGCCCGTGATGGGGGTCGGGGGAGACTAAGACCTCTGATCTAGATGTGGGTCTCCACCTTCCTGCAGATTGGCGGCGGACAGCCCTGGGTGGTGTGTGGTCACGGCGGCGCGATCGGCCCCGCATAGTCATCCGCTGTAGCAGCTCTTCCAACGTCTTCTCCACAAGCTCCAAACGTTCAGACTCCATTGTTTCAACAAAGAGGTATCTTCGCACCCTAGGATAGAGCTTTGATACCAAATTGATGGAATAGGGATTTTGAATGATGGAAAATGTATTGAATAGGCTCAGTTGAACTAAAGCACTCTGAATTGTTTGAGCTCTCAAGCGGCTCAATTGCCCTATTCTCCAAATAATACACGCTGTTCATTCTATCTATCATAACCTTTATTTAAACTACCTCTAATGGAAAAACAAACATCATAACCGAAAGATAATAACAGAAATTAAATTTAGAAAGCTAATCTATTTCCTAACACCTTTCCTAAATTGTTGCCTTTTATAAACTTTTAAACCCTTTGGAAATTTGTCTCTAACAAATGCTAAACAAGTATGCATAAATGGCATAATAGAGGCAGGCGCACGACTATAGAATCATAGAATAGAGAGAAGAAAGGAAGTGGCTTTTACCAGAGAAGTAATCCAAGATGAGTGACTTTGCCAGACTGGAGATTGTTGCAAAGCAAAACAGAGACAGAGATGGGAGGAGAGAGTGTCGAACAGAGAAGGGGAGAAGAAAAACAGTGTAGAAAAGCTGGGGTTTCGTCATGTGTCTCTAGTTGCAAAGCAAAACAGCAATAGAGATGAGAGGAAGGGGTGTCGAAGAGAGAAAGGAAGAAAAAATTGCAGGAAAAGTGAGGTTAGGTCTGAAAACTGAGAAGATGATTTTGCCCTTAAAAAACCTAAAATTAAAAGTCTTTTTTACCCTTAAAAGAACCCTAAAATTCCTTCATTTCGAGGGTAGAAAAGGAAAGTTAATATCTTTCCTTTTAATTGCGCCATTAATGGCCGCGTTTTGGGCTGCAAAAACAGTTGTGATGGCCGCAATAGTAAAAATACTCCACTATGCCAGATCTGTAGCAGCTGAAGGCCGCTTCGCCATGCACCCCCACTATCGCACGCTATTTACAACTATGTTGTGTACTAAGAAAAGTGTTATGAAAGACTTTAGAAAAGAAATGAGTTTGTGTAACATATATTTGAGTTATAAGACATGTATGAGGGGATAAATACATGTGTAAATTTCTAGAGGCTTATCTAAAGATTTTCCTTTGTGGATGGACTTACATTAAGGCTATATTTTGAACTCTTACTTGTTTACCCTAATCTTAGATGTACTTATGAGTGACATACAAAAGATTACTCCTAAGTGCAAGCCCTAGTGAGGAGAGTGAATTATGTTAAGTACTATATTGCTATCTCTAGAGTAGTTGGATGGCTTATGAACTGAAGGGTGTTTTGATAAGAATGGAAAAGGAAAAGCAAAACAAAGAAAACAAGGAAATTAAGCAAAGAGAATTCAATGGGTTTGACATTAGAGGAATTAGTTTCACTCGCACTTCTTACATTAACTTAACCTGAACTTAATCAATTTCTTATTCTTCTATTGAAGATTCTATTTCCCAAGGTCATTAATCAATTCATTGATGTATTAATGCTCTTCTATTACTCATAACCCATCAATAACATGATTGAGCTATTGACAGGAGAAGGTAAATCTATCTATGAAATTACTTAACAGCGATTAGGCTAATGCAAATCCTTCCCCAGATCCATATCAATCCAACTGATTCAGTCCTGTAGCATATCATACTCTAATTTTCCAATAGAGAGAACCATCCAAAAATCAATCTATAGTTTGCTGCAATTGAGGCCAAAATATAGGATTAATCACTCATTAGGAGAAAAAGAAAGAGTCAAAACAAAAAATCTGAATTTGAGTATTTTTTTTATTTTTATTTTTGAGTATTTGTATACATATAGTATAAATTATTTAATTTATTTATTAAAAATCTGAATAGTGGCCATCCTACTATGTTATCCTGCCATCTCATTTTTGGAGTTGGTTGCTACATGCCTCTCTCTGAGATTGATATCTACTATTAAAACAAAAAAAGGAAGATGAAGTGAACAACTTCATGCATCGATGAGAATTTAGAATATGCACTCTTTCTTTCTTCCAAAGTAAAGGTCTCCTTAGCTCCTATTAACTCTAGAATCCATGTCCTTTAAGGTTTCCAATGGTCCAAAAGTTCCTTCATGAACTGTTTATATCAGGAACTGCAATCTGAAAATTAACCACCAGTGCTGTACCACCAGGTTCCTAGCATTCCGGTGCTTACATATCAAAATCATGCAATTAAATTAAGTCAAACACTCCAGCACTTAATCTTGTTAAATGTGATGTTAAGTGATTTCTTACAGTATGTTTTAGGAGGGAGGATGTATTGTTAAGGGTGATATTTTTTCAGTTGATACTGGAAAGACAATTTGCATTTTTTAACTTCATTTTGACTTCTGAATTCCATTCATATTCTTTGTTATTTCTATTTGCTTTATATTTCTTTTCCTGTATTTATTATTTAGGGATGACCATTCCACATGCATGACCCCTCCCTCCACAAACATTTATTTTTCCTTTTTTTCATGCAGCCAAGGAGATCACGAAGTGCATCACCGTTCATTTTCTCTGCATACCGTGCCATAGTTTTTAGGCCAGATGCAATTTTTGTGCTTTTGAGAAAGGCTTATAAAGATTCTGATCTGGGCTCTGTTTGTAGGATGGTACTTATCTTTCTCCTGTTTAGTTGTTTATCTTTTTACTTTAGACTGAACGGAGAAATGTCTATTTGTAGGATGGTACTTATCTTTCTTTTTACCTTTATTTCAGGCATCTAGAATTATGCAGAAGCTCATAAATCCTGATCCTGAGCCTGATGTATCAAACCCTCAAAATGAAGTAACATCTCATTTGGAAGATAAATCAAATTTGGAACTGTCTAGTCCTTTGACTTTAGTTGATTATTCAAAGTTGTTTGGTGAGGAGTTCCGGATGCCAGATGAGCACTGGGATTGCAGCTATCTAAATATATTAGATATGGGGGCAGTGGAAGAAGGGATCTTACATGTTCTTTATTCTTGTGCATCACAGGTTTCTTTTAGTAAAATGATATAATAATTCCTTGGTGGCAATTATATTGTCAAAATTTGCAGTATTTTATGTACATTGTTTAACACACTGCAGTTTACAGCCTGTTCTTTGCAGCAAGTTGGCCGAGAGATCTTCAGACTTTTGGGCTGCACTGCCACTTTTACAATCTCTGCTGCCAGGTTGAGTGTTACTAATCAGTTGCCCTTGGGTTTATTAGTAACAGGTTCACAGCATTCTGGCATCATTTTGAAATACTGAAACATTTTTAAATGGAAATCTTGTGATGACCTTTTTTATTGTTTTGCCCCTTATTTGAAGGAAGCAAATATTAGTTTGATTTAATTTCCCTTTTAGTCCATATATTTTGGCTCCTATTTAGTCCTTGTAACAGAATGTATGATGTGACATTAAGTTGTATAAATTGGAAAGGGAAAATGTATAAAATATTTAAATAAAAACAAAAGCCTTTTCGTGTGTTTCTTTTTCTTCTATTAGGGTTTAGGGTTTAGGGTTTACATCACACCTCAATTACAGTTATGTTAATTATTGGATAAAATGTTGGGTGAGAGACTTAATTTTAACAATTGAAAAACTATGACTAAATGCAAACAATTAGAATTAGGGAACTAAAGTTGCTCATAAATTAAAGTGCGGAGACTATAAGTACAATTAAGCCTAATAGTTTTTGCAATTTAGGAAGTATAAAATGCCATGTTTTACTTCTATAGGGTTATCATCTTAGTACAGTGAAGGTGATCTGGAAAATGGATGAGAGAAAGGAAAAGACATGAAACTTTTTCTTTTATGGGGGGTGGGAAGCATGGTGAAGGAGGTGGACAAATAGATATTTTTAAGTGTTTCGTTACTAATGTGAATTTAAAATAGAGCACCAAATTGTGAAAAGGCAAGGGCTACACATATATGTTGTCTTTAAATGATTAGTATTAAATGAAAGATAAGAAATATATCAATCTTCCATTAACAGGAAGAATAAAACCAACGTTGGAAAACCCTTGATGTTACTTATGTTTTGATGAAAGAATGAAGACAGTAATATAACACATGAAGATCAGGAATCCTCCTAAAATAGAAACAGGCAACAAAGGAAAAGAAGAAAACAATAACCCCATCCCTTTTGAGTGGGATCAAGAAAATAGCTAACCATACTAATAGAGATACTTCTAGGCTTCAATGTGATAAAGCAGTTTTCATAGCTACCTCTTCATGTTTTTTGCTTTGTTGGAATTTTTGTAGCTCTACGTCCATGGATGACCAATTCTTTTGATGCTGTTGATGACACATTTTCTCAGTGGAAGCAACCTATTGTACAGCAGGCCTTATCTCAGGTTATATTTCGAAAGCTTTTATAGATCCAACTAGCTAGATATATTTATTATGTTCTTTTGCTTATGTGTATTATGTGTGCAGATTGTGGCTACAACAACATCAGCCTCTTATCGTTCTCTTGTCCATGCTTGTGCTGGTTATCTGTCTTCATACTCACCATCTCATGTCAGTCAACCAACTATTAATTTAGCTAGAATCTTGTTATTAATTTTTTATCATGTATATTTTGTGATCTTCAGCTTGATTTGCAGCTACACAGTTGTTTTGTGTCTTGTATCAACTATTTGCTTCCGTTTATTCTATGATCTTCTTATGTAGAAGCAATTTATTATATGTTGGATTCAGTTTCTACTGAGAAAAGAAACAAATCATTAAATGAAGATAAGAAAATTACCACAAAAGGAAAAGAAAATAAAGACAAGAAAAGGAGAAATTATGGTATAGCAAATCTGCACTACCTATGTTAAGAAAATACCATAAATAGACTATTTGCTCTACAACACATTGAGGCTGACCTAATCTTATATTAAATCAGCTTCTAATTTAATGAAATGCTTTTAAGATATGAGCATTATGCTCCAACCAAATGCACCAATAGTAGAAATATAGTATCTCCTCCTCCTTTATTTCCTTCAATCCAAACACAATTGTGGAGAAAGAAGAAGAATAAGAGACATGATGAATCCGTGTGTCTAAACTATACAGTAGAGCCTGTATTTATAATAAAAATTATTAATACATGATATACAATTACCTAAATACAAAGATACTAACTTCCTATTTATAATATTATAATCACATATTTCCAACACTCTTAAATTAGAACATATAAATTATATGCACCAATCTTGTCACATATATAACTGATTTGAGAACCTCTTAATGACTTGGTGTAGACATCAGCTAGTTGATCATTGGAATATAATGTCTCTAGCTAAGATCCTTTTTTAATGAAATGACAATCCATCTCAATGTGTTTAGTCTTTCAATAAAAAAATGAATTTGAGGCAATTTGTAAGATTGCCTAATTATCACAAATAAATATCATTTGTGTAACCTTTCCAAATCTCAATTCTTTGAATAATTGTTTAAGCCAAATAAGTTTACAAGTGGCTAAAGCATGACTCGATACTCTGTTTCTGCACTATACTCACAACCACACTTTGCTTCTTGCTTTTTTAGAAAGTCTAATTACTACCAATAAGGATGCAATAACCAGATGTAGACTTCTTATCACTAGGTGATCTTGCCTAATCTGCATGACCCCGTAATCTGAGTATGTTCCTTGTCTTCATATAAGAGACATTTTCCTAGAGTTCTTTTAATATATTTCAGGATATGAATTATTGCATCACTATGTCTGGCACTAGGAGAATTGAGGAACTCACTCACCACACTAATTGCAAAGGAGATGTTTGGACAAGAAACAGTCAGATAGTTTAATTTTTCAACAAGTGTTTTACACCTTTCTGAATTTGAAAGTCAAATAGTAAGTGAAAACTGTCACATTATAGTAATTGTGAAAAGAAAAAGTAATGAGAGGCATAGGATGAATCTCTGTTTCAATAAACATATATTTACATTGATAATCACAAATTTAAGAGTAATCAGGTTCTAAGTTGGAGTGGTGATACGAAACTGAGTGATCAGATTCACTCTTAGTAATTCCAAATTCTTGGATTACATTACTTATGCCCTAGGAAATTGAGGTCATAGAAGGATTTTTGGAAACAACTACTACTCTTGAAGACCCCCCTGAGTAGGGAGGGGTGTTTGCAAATTGGATTTGATTTGTTTTTGGACAAAAAGTCATTTGATCCAATCATAAAATTATAGTGCGTTTGAATTTGGATTGATTTGAAAAAAAAATTAAATCCAATCTGATCTAATCAAAAGCAATTTGGATTGGATAATTTGGGTTTTGTAACATTATTTTTTATTTGTTAAAAATTAATAAATAAATTGTTTTATCATTTCTTCTACACGATTTTTAAATAAAGTTAATTATTTATGTAAAATATAGAATTTTTATAAAAAATTGTAATATACAAGAGTAATTTTAAGTTATTCTAAAAAACATATACTTATATAATCATGCAAATAATAAAATGTATCTCTAAAAGGAATAATGATATATATGTAAAAATAAAATCATAAAAAATAGTTAGTGTTATCATTCTATTAATATATATAATCTTAACAGTATAAATGAAATGTTTATATATATATATATATATAGTTTGGATTGGTTTTCAAAATAGGATTCAAAATCAAATCCAATCCAATAAAAAAATTTCAATTTTTGTGATTTTTGATTTTTTGTTTCAGATTTGTGGTTTGCATTGGATTAGATCAATTGATGAATACCCTTGTTCAACAATGTCTGGCCATAGATAGGAATAAATGAACAAAGGCCATTTTAGCCATTGGAATGGTGTTACCCTAATGAAAATCAAAGAACTGAGTATATCCTTTGATCACCTTATGAATAGTGGCCATTTCGCTTACTGGAAAGGTGTCATCATAATCCAAATAAAAAATCTAAGTATATATCCTTTGGCCACCATACAAGCATTAAGACGATCAACGTGGCCATTAGGGTCAGCCTTGACAGTATAAATCGATCTGCACCAAATAATAGACTTCCTCAAAAGAAGAGGAACAAGGTCCTAAGATGTGAGCTTTAAGTTTCAGTTTTGGGAATGATAAATTTGAGGTTTTATTTATGAATAAGTTGTGAGCTTTAACAATTTTCTGCAATGAATTATATAATAAAGATTGCTAGTGTAAATATAAAATAGATGGATGTAATGCACATCTGTTGTAATATCAACAAAATAAAAATGTAGATACTACTTTGCTGAATTTCAGGTTCTACATGAAATAATTTAGTCTCTTCTGGGTCAGCAGCTGATTTGATCATAACTTTTGTATAGGCTAGGGCTGCATGTGTACTTATTGATCTGTGTTCTGGGGTGCTAGCACCGTGGATGACTCAAATTATTGCAAAGGTATGCTAGAATCTGATTCCTTGTTTTTTGAAATATTTTCACAGATGGATTTTAGTCCTTATTAATTATTTGTGTCCATTATTGTATGTTTATCTTCATCACCATCATTGTTATGATATTAAAATCTGGTTTTGATGTTTGGTCTCATAATGTTTAAATTTCATGCCTTGGTTCTTACTTACAATCAGTTTCTTATCTGCTCTTACATTTTGCTGCTAATTTTTCTTGTGAGAAGTTGGAAGTTTGATTTTTTTATAGCAATGCTTGATCTAAATTATGAGTTACTGTATGGTTTTGGTAGGACTGTAGGATTTGACTGCTTATGTTGTCAAGGTGGTTCTGTTTTTTTTCTGGCTTAGCAGATGCTTTTGGCTAATATTAGGTGTTTGACTTCTGTTTAAAATGAACTGTCTATGGAGTGTGTATGCTGGAGCCTGAAGGAGTTAGTCCCTCGGAAATTTTAATTTTTTCTTTGTTGTTTGTTTCCCCTCTTATCATTGAGGATCTTGTATTCTCCGAAGTCATTTGTCACTTTATGCTGTGTTAATGGATTTCTTCTTTTATTAAAAATTATTTGAAGTGCAAAGTTACCATTAATAAAGTAGTTTTGCTTGTCTTCTTATTTTTGTTTCTCTAAACACTAACTAATGTTAATATAAATTTTGCATCAACAAGTGGGGAATAATGCAGTTACTTAAAATTCTTTTATATACAAATTGATGTAAAAGGCAGATTGACATGAATGGACTTGTCAAGTCGTTAACTGTTATTCAGATATTATTTGATTCCTCATCTATGGACCTCTTTTTGCACAGGTTGATCTTGCTCTGGAGCTTTTGGAGGATCTTTTGGGCATAATCCATGTATGTTTGTCATTCTTTCTTACTTTTATGTTTTCCACAAACACTGATCATTATTTCTGCCCAGCTTATCGGAACACAATGTTTTCTGATAATCTGTAACTCATGGACGTCAATCTTTTTGCGTACTTCTCTTGCATTGTACATTCATACTTCAAGTGGTGGCTATTACCACATGACCTTGTCCACTGTACATTTGTTGAATGATTTAGGTTGCAAAGCCAGAAAGTTGGTTCAATATTTCCAATATTCTCTGGTTGCATATTATTCTGTTGTCCTAAGCTTCATGTTATGATTTCAAGTTAAGACACTGTCACATCTGTCAGGATGCTCACAATTCACCTGTTCGTGCACGTGCTGCCTTGAAGTTTATTGTGCTAGCTCTATCAGGGCATATGGATGACATACTAGGAAAATATAAGGTACTTCACTTACTCAAAAAATGATAGTAAGGATTGTTGTCTTTTCCCTTAATTTCATCTTCTTTCTTGCAACATTGTGTGCTAAGAGACTGGAAGTTTTAGTGCCATATAAATGTACTATTTTGGCTATTATGTGGAAGCCCAGGAATTGTTTTTTAATCATAAACCAATTAACTATTCCAAATGCTTAAACACAATGGGTGAAAAGCATAGTTGTTAATAGTGCACTAGCACAACTGCTATAGTGACATCACATTGCAGTGGTCGGCTGCTATTTGAAGCTCATTGTGGAGCATTTTAATGTCGTGCCTGTCATGGGCACTATAGTGCTGGAAATTGAGCCATTTTGCATGCGATTTGTCTGCCGCAGAGAAAGCTTATGATAACCCAACGATGCCCTTATTTTTAAGGTTACAGAAGCACTTTTTTTTTAAGGATTACAGAGTTCGGTCATAGTTGGTGAAAATTGTAGCCTAAACTTTAGGAGGGCCATTAGAGGTAGAATCATGTATGAATCAGCCAGCAGGAGAAATAAACAGCATCAGATAGTGCCAAAAAAGCATAGACACGTGAAATGTCTAAAACTGATGAACCAAGGACAGTTTTGGAAAAAGATAGACTGGGGGAGGTTGGCACCACTGAGATCAGCTAGAAACTTGCTAGAACATGCTGGAAATAGTGGTGACAGTTAAGAGTACTGTGGGCGAATGATGTGGTGCCTAAGATCATGTCAAGTGCTGGATTGGGTCAGAACTGTGGTTAAGCTGGTTTGGAGGTGGTCCTTGTGATCCTTAGGCTGGAGGTTGGAAACGTCGCTGGAAAAGTCGTTGGCTGGGATTGAATCATAGTTGTTAATCTCAGATAGCTGCACGTAATGAAAGATCCTCAAAAAGCTATAGTGGGTAGTGGGATTACCACTGTTTTAAAGTTCTTTATATGAATATAAAATAAATACATATGCAGATAATTATGTATATAATGCCAAAAAAGATATGCATAAATAGCATATGAATAATTATCAACAAAAGACTTAAAAGAGAACAAAAAAGTGGATTTTTCAGGAGAATATATTAGAGGCAGAACTGCATAATCATAGAATAGAGAGAAGAAATGAAGTAGATTTTGCCAGAGAAGTCATCCAAGATTAGTGACTCTGCTGGATTGGAGATTGTTGCAAAGCAGAACAACGAGATGAGAGGAATGGGTGTTGAAGCGAGAAAGGAAGAACGCAGGGAAAAGTAAGGTTAGGTCTGAAAACTGAGAAAACTATTTTACCATTAAAAACCTAAAGATTTTGTCATCATAAGAGTGAAAAGGAAAAATCAGCTTATTTTTAAATGATTAAAAGTCTTCTTTACCCTAAAATTCCTTTGTTTTGAGGGTAGAAAAGGAAAGTTAATATCTTTTGCTGTGGTGGCGCAATAGTGCCGCAAAAGGCTGTGTTTTGTCGCTGCGATGGCTGTGACAGAAAAAATGCTCCGCTATGCCAGATCTGGAGTGGCCGAAGGCTGCTCCGCCATGCACCACCGCTATCACACACTATTGACAACTATGGATTGAATAATGAAAACTCCCTGGAAAAGAGGAAAACAGTGGCCTTAATAAGAAACATGGCCAAGAATAGTGAGAGACTGGAACGAGAAATGAAACATGGTTTTCAGCAAAAAGTTTTACAGCAATGGGCAGTGGGCCAATTGGGAATTAAGGAATTAGGGTTGCATCTCATTAGGCTCTAGTTAACATGTCGAGAGAGAGAGAGAGTACAGTGGAGCAAATATTTATATTAGATGTCATAAATACAAGAATAATTACAAATAATTAGAATATGCTGTTACCCAAATTAACGTAATTACAAGAATACAATCTACCATATTTACAGTATTATTATAATTGTATATTTCAAACAATCCCTATACCCAATTGGGTTTTTATTTTTTATTTTTATTTCAGTATTTCTATGTTCTATCCTTATCAATTTGCAGGAGATGAAATGATTGAGCTCTTAAATCTCTTGAGATGGTGCTTTTCATTTTCTGTAATAAACAAAATGGAAGAGTCAAATAATATTAATATTGTTGATATGCCTTCTCCAGGAAGTTAAACGCAAAATCCTCTTTCTTGTGGAGATGCTGGAACCTTTTCTTGATCCTGCCATTGCTGTATCAAAAAGCAAAATAGCTTTCGGAGATTTATCTTCTTCATTTCCAGAAAAGCAGGAACATAATTGCAGTACTGCTCTAAATATCATCCGTACTGCTGTACGTAAACCGGCTGTGCTGCCGTCTTTGGAATCAGAATGGAGGCATGGATCTGTGGCTCCCAGGTGATCTGTCACTATGTTGTGTCTTAGCTAAATTATTTTCTTTTCAGGATTGCTTTGGAGTTCGTTCGTGTGTGTGTGAACTAGATAGAAAACTAATCTTAAGTTAATTAGAACCTTCAATGCCAAAATGAAAGGCATTTGGATCTCTGATTATTATAATTGATGTTAATGATGACTTAAAACTAACATTGCAGGTTTTTTGTCCATTCCATGGAGATTTGTTGTTTAATATAACAAAGTTTGTTAGAAACTAATCGGATTTTCTTTTCTTGTTTAATGTATTTATCTTTTCCTGCAGTGTGCTTCTCTCAATATTGGAACCACACATGTTATTGCCACCTGATGTTGACCTTTGCAAGTCTGTTTTAAGACCAACCGATCAAGAAAGTGCGTCTATTTCACCTCTTTCCTCTGGTATCAATGGTGGTGGTGTTTTTTCCAAATCAAATAATCAAGATGAGGCAGATGGAAAAACAGATGTTTCAGAAACAACAGGAAAATTCGATTCTGTTGAAGATCGTAATCTACTTTTTGCCCCACCAGAGCTGCAGAGTATGACATTGACAAACTTCTCTAATGTTCCTAATCAAAATGGTGCCGTTTCTAACACTGGGGATATGAGCTTGGAATCCAAGCGTGTGACTGAGAAGCACTCAACCCATCATTTTCCTACTAATATCTTTGATGCTGGCCTTGGTGTTGAATACTTCAACCTGCAGGCAGATTATTTTCAACTTCTAAACTACCATGATTGTGAGCTTCGTGCTTCTGAGTTCAGACGCTTGGCTTTAGATTTGCATTCTCAGAATGACGTCACTGTTGAAAGCCATGATGCTGCAATTGATGCTCTGCTGTTAGCAGCAGAATGCCATGTAAATCCTTATTTTATGTTGTCTGTTGGAGCCTCTTCAAAACTTACGGATCTTTTGAATGTTAGTGAATGTAAAATTGTGCAGTCTTGTGATAATGTGGAGTTAAAAGGGGCTTACAAAAAGAATAAACCTCATTTAGAAACAATTGCACATATAGAAAGAAAAAGAGATAAACTTGTTTTTAACATATTGCTTGAGGCTGCAGAATTGGATAGGAATTTTCATTTAAGAGTATCTAATGGGGAAGACA
The DNA here is from genome assembly GCA_024086825.1 of Abrus pulchellus subsp. cantoniensis. Taxonomy (NCBI): domain Eukaryota; kingdom Viridiplantae; phylum Streptophyta; class Magnoliopsida; order Fabales; family Fabaceae; genus Abrus; species Abrus pulchellus. The sequence goes on from CM044056.1 coordinate 25,220,327, forward strand.
ATTTTTATTCTGTTGAAGGTTTTGATGAACCGGTCATAAAGCTGTCTCCCCTTGATGTACAACATGCAGATGCTTTAACCTTGGTTCGACAAAACCAAGCTCTGCTCTGTAACTTTTTGATCCAACGTTTGCAGAGAGACCAAATTTCAATGCATGAAATACTCCTGCAAAGTCTTGTATACTTTTTACATACAGGCACCAAATTATATTGTCCTCCAGAACATGTGATTGATATCATTTTAAAATATGCTGAAGACTTGAACAGGTCGCTGGCATCTTTTCACCAGCAGCTGAAGGATGGTAGTTTGCATTTGACCCAAGAAAGAACACATGGGGTAGAGCGACGCTGGTTATTGCTACAAAGATTGGTAACTGCTGCAAGCAGTGGAGGTGAAGCGGAAAATTTTAGAACTAATGTCCAAAATAATTACCTCTCTGGAAATTTAATTCCTTCTTCAGCATGGATGCAGAGAATTTCTCATTTTTCTAGTTCTTTATACCCTTTGGTTCGATTTCTTGGTTGGATGGCAGTATCTCGCAATGCAAAACAGTATATGAAGGACCAAAATTTCCTTGCATCTGATCTGTCTCAGTTGACAAATTTACTTTCCATTTTTGCGGATGATCTTGCTGTTGTTGATAATATTGTTGACAAAAAGTGTGAAGAGATAAAAATTGAGGATTCACAGATTGAACATGCTGCTTCTGCTAAAAGAGAACTTGACCGTGGTAACCAATGTGATGAGGAACGATCTTTCTTTGCAGTATATCCTGAACTCTGGAAGTTCTTTCCTAATATGAAAAGGCAATTCAAATATTTTGGAGAAGCCATTTTGGAGGCTGTTGGTTTGCAGCTGAGATCTGTTTCTTCCACTCTGGTGCCTGATGTTTTGTGTTGGTTTTCTGAGTTGTGTACATGGCCATTTTCTTTTGCTTCTTCAATTGGAAGTCATAATTTAAAAGGTTATAACGCAAAGAATGCCAGAGCAATAATCCTTTATATACTTGAAGCTATCATAGTTGAACATATGGACGCTATGGTTCCTGAGACACCTAAACTAGTACAAGTTCTTGTGTCACTCTCAAGTTCTGGGTACTGTGATGTGTCATTTCTTGATTCTGTTTTGCGTTTGTTGAAGCCTATCATTTCTTATTCTTTGTCCAAGATCTCTCATGATGAAAAGTTATTGGATGGTGATTCCTGTCTTAACTTCGAGGAATTATGCTTCAGTATTCTTTTCAGTAAACTCAAACAAAAGAATGAGATTGAATGTAGTTCTGAAGATAAAGGATATAATATAGCGCTGGCTATTTTTATTTTGGCTTCAATTTTTCCTTATTTATCTGTTCAATATAGGAGGAAGTTTTTGCAGTCTTTATTGAGTTTGGCAAACTTTTCTGCTTTTGAGCCAACGACTTTTTTCTTTGATTATATCAGTGCATTTCAATGTGTTATGGATAATTGCAAATTACTATTAGTGAATGCATTAACAGGATTTGGTGTTATTCCTCTTCAGCTACTCCCTTTTCCTCATGCAAATGGTGATGGGCTTTCTGAAGATAACTTAAAACCAAATCCATGGTTTCTTAGTGATGTCTGTCACACTTCATGTGAGAATGACACTCACAATGTAGAAAGTAACAACTCTACTGCTGATGTTGATCATTGTGATTTACCTTCTGATGATATAGAAGGCTTTTCTAAGGACATAGAGAGCCTCATTTCTGAGCTTACTCCTGCTATTGAGTGCTGTTGGAATCTTCACCATCAGATAAGCAGAAAATTGACAATAGCATCGGCAGAATGTTTTGTCTTTTCAAAATGTTTGACATCAGTTTCTCAAAAATTTCATAAAGCTGAAGATGATGATCAAAATTCTTCACCGGCTAAATCATCTGACATGTATACACTTCATTGGAGAATTGGTCTTCAAGGCCTCTGTGAAATGATCTTTAAGCTCCAAGAAAGCAGTTGCTGGGAAATTTCTTGCTTGATGCTTGATTGTTTACTTGGAGTACCCTATAGCTTTTGCCTGGATAGTGTGGCAGGCATGATATGTTCTGCAATAAAGAATGTTTCTTACAGTGCACCTAAAATCTCTTGGCGTTTGTGGAGTGATAAGTGGTTGTCTTCTTTAATTGCTAGAGGCATCTATAACAGTCGAGAAAGTGAGGTTCCTTTGATAGATCTATTTTGTTCACTGCTGGGCCATGCTGAACCTGAGCAACGTATTATAGCAATTAAGCATTTGGGAATACTTCTTGGCCAGTGTACGAATAGAGAAAGGGCAATGATGAATTCTAAAATTTGCATTGACTACATTCCGGATAAGTTAGCTTTATCCGTGCCTGATTATGTTCTGTCTCGTCTGGTTTCTAGTACTTGGGATGAAGTAGTTGTGCTGGCATCATCTGATATATCATTACAAATAAGGGTTCATGCAATGGCACTTCTTTCGAATTACATTCCATTTGCTGAGCGTCGTCACTTGCAATCTTTTCTTGTGGCAGCTGATAATATTTGTTGTTTGCGTAATGCACAAACATCACAAGATGGTGCCATCCTGCAACTTTCATTAGCACTTATTGCTTATGCCTGCTTGTGCTCACCAGCTGAAGATATTTCTATGATTCCTCACAATTTATGGGAAAATGTTGAAACTTTAGGGTCAATAAAACATGGTGCTAATCTTTATCCTTGCCGAGTTTGTATGATATAAGCATTATAATTTTGGATTATTTTATACATCTTTTAACTTCATATTTTGTTTATTGTTTTTCTAGATGGAAAGCTTGGAGATCTTGAAAAGAGAACTTGTCAAGTCCTATGTAGATTGAGAGATGAAGGAGATGAGGCCAAAGAGGTATCTTGTGTGAGACTATTTAGTCATTCATGCTAATTTAGACAAAGCACAGTAAATATTTCCCCTGTTCAAAGCATAATTTTATGTTTTATGCCTTTTCTTTTCGCATAATGAATTCCTAAACTATGCTTATATGGAAGGCCCTGAAAGAAGTACTGTCTTCAAATTCTTCAAAGCAGTACGACCCAGATTTTGCTAATACACGTGAATCTATTCTCCAGGTAATATACTTAAAACAACCATGTCATCATTTTCAAGTTTCAGGAAAATCCAAATCTGGTTTGCATCAAAAACAATGATTTTACACATGCAACTTATGTGAGACCACCTATGGGTCTTGTTAATGTGTGATACCAAGTTTAGATCATAGAAGAGTGTATAGCTTCTGGTAAATTTGTTGACATGTGATCTTGAGTCCTGGGTAAATTTGTGGTTTCCAAGTGAATAATTCAAAATTTCTTTTCTTTTTATTGATTATGTTATGGATTTTCCAATTCGTATTTTCAAACTTATGCTTGTTGAAGTTCAACTAAAATTATTTGAAACTTTTAGAAACTTGAAGCACAATTAACTCTGCACTGCTATTGTGTATATTTTGGTGAAGTATCTGATTCATATTAGAGTCTCGTGCATGTTGTGAAAATGCTGCCATTTGGATGGAAAGATTGAGTTCAATAAGAGGGAAAATAAGTGTTGCAATCTATTTATATGAAATCTATCCAATTTTTAACGTATTTACACTATTTTCCCCTTGTCATGCATTTTGTTCGGTTTTAATAGCCAAATTTTCTATAACTATTTATATCCTGATTTTTAACGTAGTTGATTTGCAACAGGTCCTTGGTAACTTAACAGCAGTTCACTCGTACTTTGATTTATTCTCAAGGAAAATTGACCAAGATGATATGGTATGAGTGGTCATTAACCCAATGCATATTCCGAAACTTATCTGATTTGTTACATATAGTTGAGTATTTTCTAGGAGCTTGAGGAGGCTGAGTTGGAGCTAGACATTATACAGAAGGAACAAGCATTACCAGGACAAATGGATGATTCCGTAGATTTTAATCAGACTCCAAGTCTACACTGTAAGTGCTTTTTCTGCTCTATGGCACATATAGATTCATGCAACCAACACACGTTTTTTTACAGTTGTTTTATTATCAAGTAGTAACTTCTTCGCTGTTTTTGCTGCTCAAAATCTGTCACCTCACCTCAAATTTGTGTATTTTATAAATTTGAACTTTACAATTACAGCCTACAGAAAAGATGCCTCAAGGATTCAGCAAATCAGAGACTGCATACGTACCCTGTAAGTGGTTGTATCTTTCTCTTTTCAGGAATTGATAGACAATTCCTGGAAAAGAATGCATAAAACTTTCTTACTCACGTTGACTATATCTTTGAGTGTGTTCTTCATGCATTGGTTGGTTTAGAGGATGTTGCAAGTTTGTAAGTATGAACCATTATATAAACCTCCCATGGGATAGCATGCCTCTATGTTAAAGGTTATTGTTTCTCCATGAAATTAGTATATCTCTTATTTGCCTCATCCTTTTCTCTTCTTTTTGTGCAACCTTTTCTATAGTTTGGCTACTTTCTTCTCTTTAGTTAAAATATTTTGTTATGCCTCCGCTTTCGAGCCAAAAGGAAAAACTAGAAAGACATTGTAATTGTCTTGATTTTCTTCTCGATGCATAATTTATTTAGTTGCCTGCATGGTCTGGGTTTACTGTCACTTCTGTTTTTTATTTGTGTTGAATAACAAATGTTTCTTATTATGTTGTTACTTGTCAGAGAAAAGTCCAAGCTTAAAGAAGATATTGTAGCCCGTAGGCAAAAGAAACTACTTATGAGACATGCCCGTCAAAAATATTTGGAAGAAGAAGCTTTACGGGAAGCAGAACTTCTGCAAGAACTTGATAGGTTTTAGCTCATTATTGAGGATTTTGATGCTTGTTCTTATGTTGTTTTGATTGTTTGTACTGGAAGCTGAGCATTTTCCAATTATTCAATAGGGAGAGATCAGCCGAAATGGAAAAAGAGCTAGAGAGACAAAGATTGCTGGAAATAGAGCGTGCTAAAACAAGGGAACTGCGTCACAATCTTGATATGGAGAAGGAGAGGCAAACACAGGTAATCACACACTAAAATCTGAATAAAGAAACAGAAAATCTCAATGTGCTTAGTCCTGCCACAGAAGATGCAATTTTAAGTCATTTGTATGCTATTTCAATTGCTCAATGGTGAGTTGATCAAAATCAGTGATAAAAATGTTATTGATCGTAGATTTGTGTCACTTGAAAACACAGAACAGTCCTGAAGAAATCCCAAGTATAATTGAACATATTGAACATGATGTACAAGTACAACCTCTAATTTCAGGAAAATAGGAAACCATGAAACATATCAATCAAATCATAATTATTCACAACAAATATACAGCCCCTAATGTTTTCCCCAAGTGGAATTCTAGCAACACATTCTCTCCAACATGTTCTTTTCCCTTATTAGAAAATAGAACAATCAACTTCATTGAGTCATGCCAGGTTTGAATGATAATGCTGAGGAGGAAAAACTAAGCTTTGGGTAGACTACTTTAAGCTATGTAGAGATTTATATAGTTTGCAGTTTGCACACAATTACATACTCCTCCTGAACAGTAAATCTTTAGGTTGTTGCACTACATAAACTCCCATTTAAATCACCATGCAAGGATTTCTTGGGTCCAAGTTAATGAAGAGAGCGATGTCAAATAGCAACCATATTTAACAATTTGTGATGTGTGATACATTTATTAAATCTCCCATTGAGGAACAATATTCCTCATAAGTTTCAGGTGGAATAAGTCCAGTGCTATCCTTAAGGATCACGTTATTGGTATCCTGTAGAGGGTGTAGCATTCCTGCAGTGACTTTTTTTTGTCACCAAATTCCATTCTCCTTGCTATTTTCAGCTCCAGGATGTTGCCTTAGAAAATTTCTTTCTCCCTCAATTAAAGAAATTAGCATAAGCCAAAATGTGCCGCATCTTTAAGTTGAGGAGGATTGGAAAAATATTAGTATGTTTTTCTGCTTCAGGGCTTTTAAAATAATAATACCTCTTCATTTATATGCAGAGAGAACTTCAGCGTGAAATAGAGCAAGCAGAATCAGGGCTTCGACCATCTCGGCGTGATTTTCCTTCCTCCTCTCACAGTAGGTAAGCAGTTATAGTGTTGTATGTTCCACGCTACTTTTTCCCTGCAATGAACGTTCTGGTTTTGAATGATTTTTATTCTCTATTCTGCTGGAAAGGACAGATGTATTTTGTGCTTTTTTCTCTGGGTTTTGTTTTTGCTTCATGTGGTTTTTGTCTTGTAGTCGACCTAGGGATAGATTTCGAGAAAGAGAAAATGGAAGATCTGGTAATGAAGGGAGTACTAGAGTTGGCGGTGGAAGCTTACAGCCTGAAATTCCTTCTACTAGTTCATCAATGGCAGCCTCACCAACTATAGTTCTTTCTGGATCTCGGACATTCTCAGGCCAGCTGCCTACTATCTTACAGTCACGTGATAGACAGGATGACAGTGGCAGCATATATGAAGAAAACGTTGATGGAAGCAAGGACTCTGGGGATACCAGTAGCATTGGAGATCCAGAATTAGCATCTGCTTTTGATGCCCAGTCTAGTGGATACGGGTCTCAAAGGCACGGTTCAAGAGGAAGCAAGTCAAGGCAACTTGGAGAACGTAGAGACAGAGACAACAGACGCGAAGGGAAGTGGGAAAGGAAACATTCATAGCTAATGAGCAAGGAGTTGAGCATTGTATATATATATATATATATATATATATACACACACATGCACGGAGAGCAGCACCTCTATTGCCCCCCAACAAAACCAAACCTGTGGAATGGATATTTGCTGTAGAACTTGAATTTGGAGAATTCTATGCAGAAACGTGGGGAGCATAACCTTCTGGATCTGCTACAGGGTGAACAATGTTGTAGATTGACTAGATTCTTATGGATGGCTGAAGTAGATGCTGGTCCATGGATGGCAGTCTAACAGATGATTCACATGGCTGTATACAAGACAATTTAATTATTTTTATTTTCTTTGCATCATTAAATCTTTCCTTTAGCCAATGTAATCAATTGAAATTTGATTAAATGACTTTTTAAGTTTACTGGGTGACAATTATTTTTCATCTATTGAAAAAATAGATCCTAGAAATGAAAAATTTTAAGTATTGGAATTTGTAATTATTTTGATTGATCATTTTCATTTAATTAGATATTGGAGTATCAATGACATCATAAAATTACGCCCAAAAAATAACCTTAGACAATCCAGCCAAGAAAAGACCAATCTTTTTATCTTTTGGATTGAAAATTTTAAAGGTTAGTTTTATCCCTATTTTAAAGATTGTGAATTCTTTGTCCTCATTTAATAATATGGCCATGGTCTCTTTAAGCAAATTAGACGTGTTTGAACCATGAAGATAAGCACTGTCTGTTATCGGTAATAGCACGGAAATTTTGCTACTTTTTAATGCTTTTGACGAAATACGTGTTTTCAGAATGTTACTAGCAAGTAGAAGACGTAATTGTTAGCCCTTGTTCCACTCAATCGAGAGTGTAAAACTAATAATTTTTTATTAGTTTTGTGAGGACTAAGATTAAAATTTAGTATATATTAAGAGACAAAAACATGTTTAAACAAATTTTAAATTATGGGTAAAAGCCAATAGATAACATTGGTCTATTACAAAATTTTGAATAATTATGTCTTAAAGTTCTATTTGAATTAATTTATTTAACAGCTATACAGTAATAATCAAACTCTCTCGCTGGGCTTAGCCTTAAGGATACAATCCTAGTGTTTTATCGTGAAACATGTTATTAATAAAGTATTAACTTTTAAATTATTTTTAATGACTTTGTCTCTCTTTTTTTAAGGCTTAATTAAATTTAGATTTAATATTTGTAAAATATTTTGTTAAGATGTAATCTCTAATTTTTTTTACAAATTATTATTTTTAATTCTTCTAACTTACTTGGTCTATCTAAAAATTAATACGAAATGGTAGATCCTTTTTAGATCCAAAATATTTCATTTCTTCACTTTTCAATAACTCTCATATTAGTCTTCTTAATTTTGTTGTAATCCTTCTTATTGTATATTTCATTAATTAACAAATTTTTTTTAACTTGTAAGAAAAATAAATTTTCTTTAATTACTTCACATTTATTTGTCTTTATCCTTGTCTAATTCTATTTCACTTTGATATGATAACCCAAATGAACCATTAGTTCTTGTACTGTTGTTGGGAGAAAGAGAGGAGCCATCTACGTTCTTTATCTTAGAAGCAACTGCATGAAAAGGAGAAAATAAAACAATAAAGAAAAACACAATTTTACGTGATTCAGCACATCTTTCTTATTTAAGGAACTCCAAACATAATTTTATTATTTTGTATAAAAAAATTACAAATATATACTTAATACACCACAACCCAAGTTCTTAGTACACCCCTTATAAAGTTAAAGAACTACACGTTGACATAATAAGTAAACACAAAATAAATTTCTATATTTATGCTTTGCTTGGTCCTTTTTATAAGAAGTAAACAACTAATTTATCTAAAACTAATAAAAAGTAGTGACGTAGATTTATAATGTTTTATAAAAATACTTTTAATAATAAACAGCTAAATTGGTAGCTCTTAACGAATATATTCACTTGGGTAATGAATGTCTCGTTAACACAAATATCATAATAAATAAGGGTATATAAAGAATCTACCAATTAATATATATAAAAATGAGTCTTTGTTTATTATAATTTGGATTAAAAAAAATGTTGGTAGTTGTTGTTTTTGATATTATATTGAGATGAATAATTCATTTTAGCTCAAGAATATGTGATTTTGGTTCTCTTCCTCTCTCTCTCTCTCATTTTAGTTGCTTACATTTAGTCCTTTTAATTTTTTTAATTAAGTCCTCTACTCCAAAAGTTTATTCAATAATTAATAAATATATAATATATTTTTAATTTATACAAATCTGCAAAGAAAAATTATAATTGAAGTGTGACATGTTATTGATTTATATAAATTAGAAAAAAATTATATAAAATTTTAAATAAAAATATTAAATAAAATATATAAAATCCTTTTTATTTAATTATTTTATCTATTTTTCTTTGCTAATTTACATCTCATTTCATGCAACATTTGGAAATTTATATAATGTTTTTTTAATCTCCAATGCAATAAATGCTTCTGAAATAATATTGCTTTTAAATGTTGAAAAGTATTATGTTAAAAATAATACTTAAACCACAAAAGGCCATAGAACCATGACAAATATTATGTATAACACTTAATTTCCTTATAATTTAATTTAAATAAAATATATAACTATGAATTTTTTATTTTTTTTGCTTGTCACAGGGAGAGGGGGATGTGAAATATTTTTAGACATAAGATTTGAACCATGTATGTGATGCATACATCTTACTAGATCTCACTACTCTGCTATCACTGCAAGGACCACATGTGAATTATATAGATACCTTCAATTTTTCTATCAATTTTGTATTTCCTTTCATGTTTTGCAGAAATAACCATCTTCATTCATTTTATTAACTTTAAAGGTATAAATTAAAGAGATTTAAATGAATAAATACTTAAAGATTGATTTACAATATCACTCAAACAAACAATTTAGAACATGTTTTGTATACCATGTCAAACGAAGTTTTCATAAAATTATCTTTTTTTACTGTTTAGAAAATGCCATTGAAACACTTTTTTATTTTTTACTTTTTTTTTGCTCAATTATTGTATGAATTCCATTAAGTTGCTTAAACAATTAGGTCCTTAATCGGTAATAGAAACTATCTAAACTACTAATGGGTAAATATCACAGTACACATTTTAACATTTATATAATATGAGTAGATTAATTGTCTACACAATAAAAGTATCATTAGTCATTACTCATTTCATTAACTTAATTTGCCAAGAATAATCATATCATCACTTGAGTTAATGTTAATCACCACAAATTTACTTTTAATGAACTCGTAAAATAAGACATTGTTTTCATAAGAAATCAGTGTTGAGTACTGAACTAAGAAAGTAATCAAAGTATTGATTGTATATAGACTAGAGATTTTGCAAGAATTAAGAAAAAACTAAACAAACATGGGTCTTACTTAATCAACTAATTGTGGGGTTGATATTCTCTTCTGAAGGTAAATTACCTTATTATAATTTTCTTCAATTTTTTGTAGTTAAAAACATGTTAAAACTAAACTTAATCATACTTTTGTGATATTATGTTAATTGGAATTGGTTAAGCTCTTCAATAATTCAATAGCCTCAAAGGGTAGCCTATTTATAGAAAGTAAAATCCTAGATTTAATTATTAGATGTTTTAATATTGGAAAAGTGTTAACTTTAACTCTCAAGGTAAAAAGTAACTAAAAGTAATTTTTTTTTTACAAAAAATTCAAATATTTATTACATTAAAGATATACAAATATAATAAGTGCTTTATTGGGAAAGTGATCCTCTTCATTCACTTTCCCACTGTAGATTATCTCAACCATTAAATTTACATAATAATATAAAATTTTATAAAATAATATCTAATAATATATATATATATATATATGAATAAATTTGAATGGGAAAGAGATCCTCATCCACTTTATTTTTCAATTAAAAAAAACTTATTGTTATTAGTAGTTGTTAGTTGAGTTCTGAGTATAATCACTTTTAAATATTTTTATCATTTTTATATAAGTGATTTTTGTCTAAATAAAATACATTTTTTTCTCTTGTAACCATGTTGTTAATGAGTATTTAAAAAATTTCACTTAAATAACAGTGATAATAGACACTTCCTGTTAGTTGCTTAAAGCATTTAATTCCTCTCACCACCTGAATACATTTAATTCCTTAGTTGTTTTAAAGCTTATTTTATTTTCACCATTTAATTCCTCACCTGAATAGGTTAGATCATGTAACAAGCATTCAAAATACTGTATAAATTATTCTTTAATTCAACGTTTTTCTCTTCAAACTTAATTCAACTTTTTTTATATAAAAAAAATTTAATCATTACAAACACTTACTATAATTTACTCTAAAGCAATATGTAAAAACTAATACTTTAACTATAAATTAAAAAGACTGTAATCATGAGTAATACTAGCAACTAACGTATTCTTTATAATATATCATTCATTATTAAAATTTATTAAAAATTACAAAAATTCTGTGATTTTTTTTTACTTTTAAATTAATATTTTTCTCTTATACTTTCTTAATTTTTAATAAATTTTAGTCAATAATAAAAAGTGTATTACAAAGTTTGTTGCTAGCGTTGTATATAAAAATGAAATTTAATTATACTATAATTAAAGTTAAATTATATATACACCAGTTAATTATATTGATGAAAAATCTATAATTTTGCATTATTTTTACAATATTTATATTCATTTGTGAAAAACACATGGGAGTGGCTAGAACATTTAATTCCTCACCTGAACAACCCATGACCGGTCACCTGAATAACACGTGGATGTTGAGCAAAATACAATTTTGGAGAATTCTAAAAAATAAAAGCAGTTTCTTCTTAACGAAAACAAAATAAATAAAAATTAAAAAACAGCTTCAATTCCACCAAAAAAAAAATTAGAAACTTCACCCACATTAATTAATTACATGAACTTCTATTTTTTGAAGGAAAAGAAAATTTAAAAAAATTAAATATATAATATCTAAGAAGATAATTGAAAGTTCTAACATTCATTTATGATCAACTTGTCTAATCCTATAAATATCAAAAAGATCGATAATAAACAATTAATAATAGTAAATTTTTATTAAAAAATATATATTATTCTTTATAACTTTAAGATAATAAACATAGCTTTTTTCCATACAAAATTCTATTCATAAATGTTTAAACTTAACAAAACCCTTAAGAAAATTAGCCTCGCATGGCTGTAGAACAATCCTTAAAATTTAAGAAATCAAAAGACAACATGAGAAATTCAATTGGAAGGAGAAGAAGAAATTAAATGAAGAATACTTGCTCTTAAATCCATGTTTTGACCTTTGTTCCTTTCATTCTTAATTAGGAATCTTAATTTTATTAAGAATTCAAATCCATTTAAAATATTTTCAATATTTGGGTCAACATGAACAGATTTCCTTTCTAAGTTTCATTAACAAAACTTTCTTAAATTAATCCAAAATCTTTAATAACACACCTGAAAATACAAAAGGAAACATGGAACACACAACAAAGATTAAAAAAACACTACTAAAATCTCAAATAAAACTAATTAAATCAAACTGAATAAATATACTAAGAATTGAAATATTAAACGTGTCCAAAACATTAAAGTTCACAATGGACTCTAGTGACAATGTGTTTACTTAGATAATTCAAAATCATAAAACTGTACATATTGTAAAACACAGCCATGGACAATACATTGAACAATGTCTATCATGAATCCAAATCAATGATGAAGCAAAGATATTTGACATTTGACAATAACAAGCTACCAAAAGTAAAAGCTTTTTTTTTCTGAATGATGTCAATTTTAGGAAAGATCATTAACTTGAGATCATTTTGTGGGCTATAATTAATTGTACAAATGCCCCCCATTGTCATGTAGCCCAAGACATCACAATGCTAATATGTTGAAGAATTCTCAAGAGGGCAATGTGTGGCAACAACTTAGACTGTACATTTTTCTATCATTGCAGCAATGAAAAGCAAAGGCACAGCATTCACATTTATGATAGTTGCTATAAATACATTTGCCTTGTTCTTCACATAGAATGCCGGAAACCTCTTCTGATCTTCCGACGAAAAGGTTTACACGCCTCAATGCTGAGGTCAACGGCTGCTGCAAGAGCCATGAAGATGGCAGCATCCTCCACACACGTCACGTGTCGCATTGCCAGCTGTACTAACGGCTTACTACGCTTCCCTTCACCTTGAACTCTACAACTCATGACAAAACCTCCGACAAGTGGACTCAGTGCACCAAAGTCTCCACTACTTTGAGGACTAGGTATTGGACTTGCTGCACTGGTTGCAGTTCGCAATTGTTTTTCAGTGTCTATGAAAAACTCGCCACCCTTTTCGGCATTGATATGAATTTCAGACATAAGAAGTTCGCCTCCTTCCTGAGCTTCGGATAGAAGATGGAATTTGCAGCAAATAGTGTCTCTAATGCCACGTTCACGCCATGCTTCAAGCTTTCCCCACGGCTGCCAGCTCTCAGATTGACAAACATCAGGACGAACAATCAACCATGCTCCTGGGTTGGATCTGGCAACCCAATCACAACCTGAAGATGGAACAAAGGGAGTTTTTATGAAGGCAGCAGCTACAGCTGAGCCAGAGAGATCATGTATCTTCACCTTCCACCCCTTTCGTTCTCTCCTCTCCGTCTCTAAGTCAGAAATGTCAGTAGAACCTGACCAGTAAGTGCTCAACGGGTCAATCTGGGAAACCCTGTCATTTCATAACTATCAAAAGTTTTATTAACAACAAGCTTTTAGAAGAATGTTGCACATCTATACATATGACAAAGAAACAATGAAGAAAGCACACTACCATTTTCCACGTGAAATATTAATTTGAGAGAGAGAATGATTTAATTCCTTGGTCCCAAAATCAAGCCTTGAGTTCTTATGAAGAAAAGGCTTATATAATTTAATCTTCATTTGGAGAGTGGTTAACTACATCAATCCACATAGACATTCTGATATAAGTGTTTTGTCCATGCTTCAGGATGCAAAGTAAACAAAATTTCTTAAAACTAAGTTGATTGAAGAAAAACTATGTTAAACATGATATTGATTTTAATTTTAAAACTTGTATGCAGGTTATTTGAGAACTACTAAATCATGGCTTTTAAAGAATCTCTCAGAGAGAGACAACATAGTTGAAAGTAAAATAGATTGCAAATTTCATATCACCTGTCCTTACTAAACTTGCAACTGAAGATTGGCTGCTTGATGGATCCTTGCAGCTGAACTATCTGAGGACTCAATGTTGTTACATCTTCAAATTTGAATACATATCTAGGGTCAGGATCTAGTTTCACTTTTAAATGTAGTTCTGCACCTGGCTTTCCATTCTCCTGTTTGTTCTTGCCAATACCTATCCACCCATTAAAAAGAATCAACGGCTTTCCTTCAGCCCACTCGGGGCCGACCTGCATTTTAAAAATCCCAATCTGCTGCCTTTTGATACTAACTCCACAATGGGACCCCTTCCTCCCGGAGAAAACAGCAATCTCCAAACAAGCATGAGTGTTATGGAAACAACCAGGAGCTAACAAAGCTTTCAAATCAGATTCCTCAAGGTAAAAGCTGGAAGCAATGTTCTGGGTATCAGGTATAACTTCGGTGGAGGATATCAAGGGGACTGACGAGGTTTGAACAGGAAAGCCCCGAAGCCTTATCTCACAAACACAAGGTGAAGAGAGTCTTTGGATTCCAGATTTTCCAGTGCTCAGTTCAATGCCAGTGCATCTTAATCCCAGAGAACCTATTGACAGCCTAATGAAGGCCTGAGGATCCATATTTGTCACAATTGTGCCCCCATTGCTTCCAAAGCACTACTTTTGCAAAAGTTAGATTCCCTGTGAAATGTAAGATGGAAACAATAACTAAATCAGGAATAAAGAGAAAATTAAGCATGCACTTGTTTGATTAGTATTAAAAAAAGCATAACAACTTACACAAGTTAGCATACAGTACGAAATTCCTGTCCTTGTAACATGCCATACCCAAGCAATAAACAAAAATCCAAAGTAACAAACATTAATATTTATAAAAATAAAATAAAAGAAAAAGTAGACACTACCCATTTTATGATAGTTTAGGTGCTAAGGGACTGTACATAAGAATAAAACCAGTTTAAGTTCTTTAGCTTCTTCACAGTTTGCACTCAAATAAAATTCTACAAGAAAACAAAAACCTTTTTCACTTAACCTACTTTCTGAGGTCATAAAAAATTGAGTTAACTTTAAGAAATGCATAAATGTTTTCAAAAAGACACATTCAGTGATTACCAAATGCAAATTGGCATGCAGAAATACACTAGTTAAATTGTCAGAATTTTGCCTTCTCTAGTGATTATAATGGATACAATCTTACATGCCTTATGAGTTTAACAGAAGCATTAGAACCAAACCCAGAGACAAATGAAGTGCATACATATTGGGTTGTGTGAAAAATGAACCATTGTTCCAATGAACGAAAGTGAAAAAATCATTAGCATATATTGCTCAAATATCTCTTCACTATATCAATGAGAAAAACTATATAACTGAAATACCCAGGGATGTTATAAATATACATGTTAATCTTGATATATCAGCAAATAAGTTTTATCAATCCCTAAAAAAATGCCAGAGTAAGCCAACTAAAGAAAAAAAAAACTTGTCATTTGTGAATATTTTCCAAGTATTCGCCTTCAAAAACTCCACTTGAACTTAACTTTTTCAGTTTAATACAAACTTTATTTGTATATGCAGTGTTTTGGTTTGAAATTTTCTAGTCCAGATGAAGGTGCCTATGTTTACTAATCAGGTTTTTCACTGTGGCCTTTTTACCAACAAAAGAAGCAGACTATATCCTTCTCTAATTTATTTTCATTTATTAGTTAGATTACCTCAGAAGCATAACCAACCTCACGAGTACAACTTGTTTCCTATTGAGATAATGAAAAAAGAAAAAAACTCTACTAATAGCTTAAGTTGTTATCTAACACATGAATGGCTTTGTATCTCCAAGCCTTCATATCTGAGATGTGGAAAATGAAAAAAAAAAAAAAATTCTCACTTTATCTTGTTTGAAATTTAATTTAATTACAGAAAATAAGGGTGGTAAGGTTCAAATTCTTGACCACTTAGTAAAAAGAGTTTTTTTTTTCCATGCCAAACATGACCCTGGAATATGATATTATTTTAAAAAATCTTTATTGAAATGGCAGTTGAAGTGATTGTATTGAAAGGAAGAAGCCTGGTATTTGTCGACTTAGTTTTGATTCTTAAAACAGATCAAACATCCTCTATCATGTGTGCCATTCTCGATTTGGTAAAGGTTCATTTCTTAGCAAAAGATTATAGAATATAAGCCAGCTTATAAAGGAGGCTAGATTCTGATGACAGCATACATCAAGCAATCTGTTTAGGTCACCAATAAGATAAACTTTCACTTTTCTTTCACTTTAAGGAAAGATATAGATTAAAACATTAACTTCAGAATAAGGCACATTTGGTAGAAGAAAAAGAAACTAACATAGTCAAATAACTGATCAAGTTAGCTCAAACTCATTTGGAAGTCAAGAGCCAACCCTCTTCTTTAGCAAAAGCCCCAATCACATGTTTATGTAAATATTTTTCATTTGAAGAACAAAAATGACAAAGTCAACTAAACCATTCAGTTAGGTCATACTTGATAAAAACTTTAAATAGCTTTCACTTTAGACCTTCCAAGTCCCTATCTACTCCAAATAATATTCAAATAGCCATGACATGAAACTCATCCCCCCAACATAGTCTTCAACAAAATATAACATGCATTTTCAGGATAAAGTTTACAAGTGCACCTATAGTTGAGTGTGAAGCTACAAGTATAACCAACCTCAACAAACTCAAGCACCCCAACGATCAAAGGAATTTAGCTAACAGAATTCCTGTGATCAATTTAAGCCAATCAACTACCACAAATTCAAACACATGAGAAATCTTTGGAATGAAGTTAAACTGTTAGAGAAGCAGTCAATTGTGATGATGATGACGATGTGAAAACCTTTCAACAAAGCCATCAACGATGTGGGTAACCCAAAATTGCATTACACAAAAGCAGCAAGTGGAACACAAAGAACAAAACAAAAGTCAAAGTCATAGACAACAGATAAAAATGCCACCTCCAACTCACCCAGTTGACACATAATGCACCAAACTCCCTCAACCTTTTAAACTCAAAGCTAAAAAAGAAAAATCATATTGCCACAGCCTCACATACAAAGCAAGTACCACAAGAAGGGTAAAAAATAAAGGCAAAATAAAACAAACAAAACCACCCCAGAAAAAAAAAAATGGGTTTTTAAGATGACACACACAAAACCAACTAAAAAATCTCACCTTTTGCACCCTGCAAGTTGCAAAAACTTGAAATGGATTTATTCAAAGAGAAGGGTGGTGAACAAACAAAGAGAGAAAAAAGAAGAAGAACCCATATGCAGTAGTTGAGATTGTGCGCAGATCACGAGGATAATTACCCAAAAATCACTGAAATGTTTGCGCAATCTCTCTTTTCTTTGTAGTACACTTTTGTGTTTTTTGGTGTTGCTATGTGCGTGAGAGAGAAAGACGAGTGAGAGAGAGAGAGAGAGAGAGATTGAGTATAATAAATATATATTAATATAATTAAGTAATTATTATGCTCTCTACACCATTTCTCACGAAACAGACGGAGAAAGTAAAGGAATCACATTTGTTTTTCTTTGATTATTTTTATGACATTCCAATGTACATGATTATCGTATTTTGACAGAAGAGTTTTTGGTTGCTTTTGACAAAATAATTTGAATTTCATCGAAATGAACGGATAGTGTAAAGCTTCCATTACTGTTAGTTGTCGTATTATTAAAATTTATTGACTTATATGATAGCTGTTTTAAAAGTTTTAATTTTTTACAATTCTATTTTTATTATTTCATGAGTTTTTTCTTCTGTATTCCATGATTATTAGTAAGTTAAAATATTTTTTAGTTAAAACTATATATTCCAAGTTCTTAAATTTTTATATTTTCTATAAACTTAAAAAAGAATAATTTTTGTTATTATTAATGATAAATATTCAATTGTATTACATAATATTCAATAAGAGAGATAAATTATGAAAATTTTAAATTAATTAAAAATATTAAATGTTTAATATAAGAGAAGACATAAGTCATAATAAAAATAATAATTTCTTGTTAAAATGTTTTTATTCAAAGTAACTCACAAAATACTCTTATTTGAAAATAAGATTCACAGTTAATATATATATAAATAGATGTATAATTTTAATATTTAAAGATGTTTTATTTGAGTTTCATTTCTCTTTTTTAGTTGTCACAATTTTTTTTTATCTCTAATTCTCGCTTTTCTCAAAATTTCACCATATTTACATTAAAAAAAACTCATTTTTTATTCCGTAAAATTTTGATTTCACATCTAATAAAATTACTTAAATTTATTATGTATTATCTAAACTTTTAAAATTATTTATTGTCTTACATATAACATAAACTTTCAATTGAGGAGAAAGTAAAAATTGAGTTTTATCTAAAGAAAAATTGATGAAAAAAGCTTGATTATAATAGTTGAAAACTAGAGAAACTAATTTTGAGAGAAAACAATTAAAGGACTAAAATTATTACACTAAAACTATAATAAAGGATAAAAAGTACAACTAAGTTAGAAATTAGTTTTTGATACAATATTTAATTTTTTACAGTTTTTTTTAAAAAGAAATGAGATGAGAATAAAAGTATGTTTATTTTCCTTTTCAAAAATAGTTTTCTATTTTTAAAAATAAAATACAATATAATTTAATTTTAAAAAACAGAAAAAGTTTTTTAAAAAAGGAAAATAAACATGCTCTAGTATTTTTTTATGATAAGTTATAAAACATTTTTGTAAATGAAATTCTCATTTTATTTTAAAAAATAGAAAATGTTTTTAAAAAAGGAAAATAAACATACTCTAGTATTTTTTATGATAAGTTATAAAACATTTTTGTAAATGAAATTCTCATTTTATTTTAAAAAATAGAAAATGTTTTTAAAAAAGGAAAATAAACATACTCTAGTATTTTTTATGATAAGTTCTAAAACATTTTTGTAAATGAAATTCTCTCTTCACTTCCTTTTTTTTTCTCAAACATTTTTTAAATGAAAACTAAACTTTTGCCTTTAAACTTCTTTTATTTCTTAAATTGGTTCCCTAATTGATTTGTGCATCAAATTATTATTTTTAATTATCAAATTAACATAAAATTATTTTAAGATGACTCGGTTTTCTTACATATTAATTTTCTTAGTAAAAGGAAAAATGCAAAAATATCCTATAAGAATGTCGAAATGTCATATAAAAATGTATTTTATCTTATTAACAAAACTCTAAATATAATTAACAGCTAAAAAGAGTTTCTCTTTCTAAAAAATTTGAGGTATTTACCAATAAACAAAACTAAAAATAAAAAAAGAAAAACATAACAGCTGTCTCTTAAGAAGCCATGAATATGAAAAGAATAATAATAGTAGTAGCACTTGTATCAATACCTATTTTAATATGCAGTATGAACACGAAGACTGAAAAGTTGGAAATTGTGGAAGAGTGAGACAAAATGGTATGGTAGATGGGGTCATAAATAATAAAAAGAAAAGATGATATTAATTAAATAAAGAGAATTTAAAATAATTAGATTAAAAAAAAAAAGAATATTTGAGTGAGTAAAGGATAGAAAGAAGAAGGGTCGTGAATACAGCTGTAACCAAAAGAGAGTGTAAGAAATCAAGTTAGGAATCGCTATCAGATACCCTCATCTTTTTCTTTTAATTTTATTTTTTTCAGTCCACACACGCAAGCTTTTCTTAATTAAAATAATATTACTCTTTTTTATATTATTCAAAACTATTTTTATTACTCTTTTCTTATCATTTATCTTTGTCGACTAAAACATAAATGATAAGGATTAAAACGTAATAAAACATTTATATAAGGATTAAAATGCATTTTTCTTAAATATAAAGACTTGTTTGTAAATGAATATCAACTATAAAGATAAAATATACTACAATGCTGATCTTAAAAAAAAAAATACCCCTCTACTAGTCTTAATAACATTTTTATATCAAAAACAATCAAGACATCATATTTTGATTAATTGAATATTGATGGCATTGCATCACTTAGCGTGTACTTAGGTGAACATAAATTATTTAGTAAAAATATTATAATTTATCAAATTGGTTTAAATGAAACTTTAAAGATAAAATTAATTTTAGTAAAAGATAATTATATATATTTTTATAAAATCACGCCATAATAAAATAAATGTAATTTTACAAAATTTTGATGTGAATCTATCTACATATATGTATATCGAAATGCTTTGCCATTAATGTCTCAAGAAACGCATAAATAAGTAAATAGTAATGCTCTTTCACAACACATCTCTAATTTGGAGCTATATATTTATATATATATCCTCAAGATTTTTCAAAGGGTCCTTGTTTCTAGCAATCTAATTATTTTCCTGCACGATGATATTACTACCATAAATGAACAATAATAAGATAAGGAAGCAAATTATTTAACTCTTAATGTAATTTCCAAAAGTAACTTGTGTAGACAACATTATTTGGCATGTTACTTAAATAGGTAGTCTTTCCCGTTGTTTGATCAAAATATTCAAATGGCTCCTTCTATCACTTTGACACTTTTTTATGTATATATAATTGACTTAGATTTAAAAACATGGTTTTGGTAGGTATAACCTTGAATGAGGGAGCTTGGTCTTGACTTATGTAAATGATCATTGAAAATGCAATAACCAAAGAAAATTTGAAATATATTTCGAAAGTTGTTCACCTGAAATTTCCCAAGAAGAATCTTGGGTTAATTTAAATTAATGCCTATTATAGTAATATGCATTATTGTCTTATTGTATCATCCTTGTGATTGGTTAATACTCCTAAGCACATGAGGGTACTTGTGGGCCATTGTTGAGCTTAAGGGTAGGCCTAGTTTTAATTCAGCTTCAACTCAAACCAAGCTTTTGACTGATTAATATTTTTCAAAAGATCTAATCAAGTTATGGCCTTAGTAATGACGATAATTTGATTGGGTCAACCCCATATTAAAGAAAAATTTGTAAACTTAAATGTTATATATAATTTATGGACCAAAAACCAATGCTATGGGGAAAATGTTATGTACTCACTTTAAATGTTCCTGTAATCAAAAGTAATAACAAGATCAAAAGTCATTTACAATTTTAGAAGAAAATCATTATACTTTATCACAAATTACTATAAGATTCACTTTTAACACTAACAATATAAACACAAATTACTTTCTAATTCTAAAGAATTATAGTAAGATATAAAACTTATCAAATAATTGTTCAATTATTTTTAAAATAAATATTTAGTTATTTTGTTACGCTACATCTACTTTGAATCTAGCATTTTTGCAATCCTTCCACACACCACAAGGTATGTTTTTCTATTGGCTGTGGTTTACTAAATTTTATGACCTAGCCAACTCTCATTTGAAGGCGTGCCCATCTCATTCCCTTCATATCTTGAAGTTTTTACTAATATAATATAAAAAATTAATAAAATTACGTGAATGGACCAATGCTAAATCAATTTATAGAGCTAGATCTAAATACTGTAGCAATGAGAAACTAAATTCTGGAAGTTGATTTTTGATTTTTTTCAAATTTTTTAAAATATTTTTATATAATAAAATAAATTTTATTATTTGAATTATATTTATATATTTATATTTTATTATGTAAAAATAAATAAAAATAAAAATAATATTTATTTTACATGTTTTAAATTTTTTTACATAATTATGATAATAAATAATATTTTTATTTTTGTTATTATATTATTTAATATAATTTTGATTTTTGTAAAATGATATTAATATTATATTCTGAAATCATATTTTTGGTTATTTAATATTAATTTTTTTAAAAAAATTACAATAATAATTGAATTAGTTTTAAATTTGTATTTGATAAAAATTACAATATTAATTTATTTAATTTTATATTTTTATAAAATAAATAAAAGTATTAAATAATAATAAGCTTATTTATTTAATTTGAGATATTAATCTTTATTAAAATTTATACATAATTATTTATTTAAAAAATATGTTATTAATATTAAGAAACATTATTAAATAATATTATGTAGATATATATACATATATATAATATTTAATATAAATTACTAATATTAAAAATTTATAAGTTGCAACGCATTCATAAAATTAAAAATTATATGAAGAAAATTTTAAAGTAATAACAACAACATAAATCAATGGTGGGAAGTAAAAGCTTGAGCAATATTTGGACATGTTTTCTTTGTGTGACCAGAGATGTGACAATAAGAATAATTTTTTAGCCGAATTTGTTGTTCTCTAATGTCCATTTCTGTCCTTATCCTACTAGACTTAGGTCGATCCTTTGAAGTTTTTTTCAGTTCTGGATTTAGACACAAAGTTGAGCCCGTGTAAGTTGGCAAATAGTCTTCATGTCTGAATTCTCCAAATTGACCTTCGTATACCTTAGAAGCTTGTTGTAAAGTATACACGGGAGATATGTAAATGTCAAAGTTGTGGTGTGTGTATAAGTATGAAGCAAGTATATGCGAGATGGATATGAACTTTTTAAAACTTGCCATAATCACACCACATTTTATCTAATCGTACTGTAAATCTTCCTACGGGTCGAATTTTAGTTGGATGTTGCATTTTTTCGACTAAAAATTTAGTACTTGTTCTGTCAAAGGTGATGACTCTATGAGTGTTTGCCTTTGACTGTGTATCTTGAATTGCTTTAGTTGCAACCTCTGAGTACATATGTCCAGCATTAATCATTGCATCTACTTCTCTGCCTCTGTCAACGAAAAGCTTATTACAACGGGTGTATGTTGCCAGGACTATGGAACAAATTGGCAGGTTTCTGCTTTTCTTCAAGACCGAATTGATTGACACCGCTAGGTTTGTTGTCATGTGTCCCTAGCGTCGTCCATTGTCCCATGCCAGTGTCCATTTTCTCTTGGGATGTTGTCCAACCACTGTGCAGCTTTAGGATTATTATCTTTTACTATATTATAATAGTAAAAGAATCTCGATTCAGTCATCCCATATGCTGGAAACAAGATTAAAAAAAATAATATAACTAGCTAAGCAATTGTATAAAATATTAATAAGAATATAAAGTACGAAAAAAATTAAAATTACCCATATTGACGACATCTTTCTTCAGTGCAGTCTTTTTGAATCGTCGCATGAAGTTTTGTGCAATATGTCTAATGCAATAGACATGGATATAATTGTTTTCTGTCCAACCACTTTGATTTCTGGAGTATGGACTTCTTATGGCCTTGTGACAATCCGAAATGAGGCACAACTCCTCTTGCGGGATTACGTACCTTCTTAAATTTTTTTTAAAAAAGAACCATGCATCACTAGTTTCACCTTCTACCACAACAAAGGCAATGTGAATTATGTTGTTGTGGCCGTCTTGCGCAACTGCTACTAATAAAGTTTCTTTGTATTTTCCATACAAAAATGTTCCATCCACTTGAACAATTGGTTTGCATAAGGAAAAACCATCAATGTATGGCTTGAAGGTCCAAAACAACCTCTGGAAGTACACATTCCCCTCGTCAAGCAAGCCACCCTTGTATGCCAGTTGTGTACTCAATTTCCAGATGAAACCCAGAACATATAGTTGCATTGCAAGCAACTGTCTAAGTAACTTATGGTATGACTCCTCCCAATTTTCGAAGATATTTTCAATGACATGTTGTTTTCCTAACCATCCCTTTTTATAGCTGATTGTGTAACCCATTGTGGACTTTATGTGGGCTACGATGGTTGTGATGGGTGTGGATGGATCAGTCTGTATCATTTCACGAATTCCATGAGAAATCATTCATGATCCCAAGTTGTTATGATCCTATGATCCCGTCAAGCTTCATTATTTCTTAATGTTGCTCTTTGGTGCGCAATATTGCGCGACATCTCCAAGAATAGTCGTTGTGAACGCATTCCGTGACAAGCTTAGTTGTGCTTGATATCTTCACCTTGTAAGTGTAATGATTGACAATGTGAAATCTATTTATTGTGTCTTACACTTGTTCTTTTGTTAAGAAGCGTTGGCCAACAAATAGTGTTCCAGGCAGATACACTACCATTTCACGTTCAAGTACATGGCCAAACTCAGAATCATGTTCTTGTATTTGACTGGAAAAGTCTAGAAAATATGGAGGTGGGTTGTATAATAGTAATGGTTGTGATGGTGGAATATTTGGAAGTGGAAGGGAGTCTTCTTTATCATCTTGCTGTTGAGATAAGATTTCATCTTCGTCCTCGCTAAAAGGATCAAATACTTCGATTGAGAGACCCACAACAACATGTTCTTCAATAGTGGTTTCTTCAAGAGGATGAGAGGGTAGGGTTTGCTCAAATGGTTGGGAGGGTATTTCATTGAGGTCCATGAATGGACCAGTTAAAAGTTATGTGTACGACTGAATGTCAGAATTTATATCATATGTTGCAAAAGACAGATTTATGGTTTCATAAGTTTAGTAAGGTGACTGGGTTACGTTTGTAGCAAATGTTACATATAATTCTATATTTGATTGAAGTTGATTTGAATCGTGGATGTTGAAGAGTGTCTCAACGTCTTTATCATCGTTTAACTCAACACATGTGTAGTTACTAACTCCCAGGCCAAGGCTAAGAGTTGATGGTTTATCAGTCGTTGCTCTAACAATGTTTGACTGGGAGAAAATGTGTGACATATATCTCGGTATCGTGCTAGTCAAGGGAGAGTCACTAATTGGCTCTATGGTAAAACTGAAGTGGCTAAGAGACAACATGTTACCATTACCAGAAGAACCATATGAAGAAGAAGTTCATACTCATTGTAGGGCTTATATATTAGGTTTAATTGGAGGTATTTTGATGCCTGACAAAACAGGCAACAAAGTACATCTTATGTATTTAGCTTTATTAACTAATCTTAGAAGAACAAGACGATATAGTTGGGATTCTGCTTGTTTAGCTATGTTATACAGGAAAATGTGCAAAGTCACGAAAGTTGGTAGCAAAACAATGGGTGGTTGCTCATCACTGTTAATGCCCTGGGTATGATATCGCATGCCATATATTGCGCCAATTTTTAGTAATTTACCAACATACCCTCTCGTGTGCAGATGGAGTGGGGGTAGAGTACTAAACTTTCAAAAATAAACCTCACAATGATGTTGTGGGGGTACATATCAATGTTTGATCACATTCAAGCTAATCAGGTAACTCTTCATATTTATTTTCTTAACTTTTACACATCATCTTAAGTAACAAAGTTAAGTTTATTTGTAATTTTTATGGGCGCCATATCAAGACTTACAAACATCAATACCCATGGAAGCATATAGAGATGTCCAATTATGGACTTCATATACTGCCATCCTTTGTTTTGCAATTGTTGAATGACACCAAACAGATAGAGTCAAATTACAGTTTCGTCTCTTTCAAGAAGTCTCTTCTCCACTGAATAATTTGAATGACCTCCACAAAATTGATATGAGAGGAAGACAAGATGAAAATTGAGTTACAAGACATGCTCAATAGATCGAGATATGGAACAACAGACGTGAGCTGACAATAACGGGTCATCCAATTCAAGGCCTATTGTGTCATACACAAGAATACATAGAATGGTACATTGCCAATTTCATCTATTTTCTATTTGTGTCACCGCCACTACAAGATCCAAGGAGGAGCGATCAACAACTAAGGACTACCAACACATTTGAAATCGGTACGACTTCCACATCGTCGTACCACGAGACTGCATTAAGTTCTCCGAACATTACGCCAAAAACAAACATAATTAATACAAGACATTTGTTTGCAACAACATTGGAGGATTTTTTTACAAACTTATTTGGAGTTGATTTTACAACTTCATCTTCAACACAAACTTATATGCAATCTCTTTATCAACCGAATTTTGCTAATGAACCTGGTAATTTATCAAATGCATTCCAATAACTAGACCTTCATGATGATCCAAATCCTCCACAAGTTCATCATGAAATTTCAGAGCAACAACCACAACGACGAAACCCACCACATCACAGACGTTACCCTCATTGTGAAACTGGCCACCATTACGGAGATAGTTAATTATTAATGTTGTTATGAATTTGTTATCATCTTTATTAATGTACTTTGTCTTCATCAATGTTATCTTAGTAATATGAAACTGTTAATATTAAAATATTTGTCTCAAGTATAAATAATTAACTTATAATTTAATATTTTATTTAATTTTTTTTTAAAAAAATTATTTTCAGATAAAATTTATTAAAAATTATAATAGTAAAGTTTTACAGTAATTGGGTCTAGTTCTGTAAATTGATTTGACACTAGCCATTCACGTAATTTTATTGTTTTTTATATTACATCAGTAAAAACTTCTCATATCTGTGGCATGTTTTTATTAGTTAAACTAAATTGAAGTTTTTTCAAATAATATATCTGATGAAAAAATTATTATTTATATTTTAATTTTGTTAATATCAACATTTAGAAATGGCTTTTAAGCATCTAAAACTATTTATTCACTAAATATACAAAAATATAATAAATATTAGTTGCTTAAATCAATGCTAACATATATTTTTCTTATAATTTTGGTTGTGATGTGAGTTATTTGCATATCTTTTTCTATTTAGTTTGCATTGAACTACGGTGGGATAGTGCACATTCATAACAATTAGCATGCATTTTTATTCACTTTTAGTTTGGATAAAGCTTTTGTTGTGTTTGGCGATATAGGTGAACATTTCTCAATCTGAAAACATAGAACATAGGAAAAGAACCCAAAAAAAGAGAAGGGAAGAAGTTGACATTCATTTGGAAGCAATTGGAAGAAGAATTTGAGCTTTTGTTAAGTCATATGTGGCTTGTAAAATGAGTCACACCATTGTAGGTAACTTCTACTGACACAACACATGATGAACTTAATTTGAATAAATTTATAAAAGAAAATCAGTATAAAAAATGAATAACATTTTTTATAAGTTAACAGTTTGTGTTTTCAAATTTTAGAAGAGTTAAATGAGAGAATTATTTAAAAAAAGTTAAAAAGTATAAATTGTTTCTAATTTATGAAAATATTTTATTTATTTATTTTTTCTATAAAATTTTTTATATAAAAATATTTAAATGAGTTTTGTTAACCTAAATTCGTAGAGCTAAGTTTAAACATTTACAAATAAAAAATTTTTCTAAAAAAATATATAATTATTATATTTAAGTTATAAAAATACAATAAACACTTCTCTTTATAATAAATTTTTACTATTATTAGTTGCTTATCCTTAATCTAAGGCTTGAGGTTAATAAAATTTTATTTAAATTAGTTGATGTATAACTATGAATAATTTTTCTTATTTTAAAATTAAAAGTAACTCAAATACTTAAAAAATATACATTTATATAATTATTTTAGTTAAAATTTTTGATTTGTAATTAAAGAGTTATAGTTATAGAATTTTAAAATCCATAATTTTATAATTAACTATAAAAAATATAGACATTAACAAAGAAAAGACATGATGATTGATGGACAACAAAGTGCAAATGACAATAGTGATGGAGAATCATGGAAAGGAAATATAGTGTAATTTAAAGGCAAAAAAAAGAAAATGAAATTTTTATAATTTTTTTTATAAATATGTGATGAAAAAAATAAATGAAGTTAACTTAAAAAAATTAGGATGTATGATTTAATTTGAAAAGAATGAAATGAATAGGATTTTTATTTTAAAAAAAGTGTAACCTTTAAAATTAAAAAAAAATGAGATTTTTTATAATTTTTATTTACAAAGAGATCATGTAAAGAGAAAAATGAAGTTTATTAAAATTTTTATTACGAAAGTGTGATAAAAAAATAGAATAAATATAATATTGTTGTAAAAATGATGGTGAAAAAATAATAAAAAATATGAAAAGAAGATATGAGATTTATTATAATTCTTATTTTTAAAAGAATAATTTTAGAATAAAAATTCTAAATAATATAATTAATAAAAATGAGTGATGTAAATAGCAAAACCTTTTAAATATAAGGCGAAGTTGAAAATTGAAATTAGAGAAATATATGGGGGAAGATTTAAGAAAAGTAGGGGAATTTTATGGTATAAGGATAAGATGGAGGGGCTTATTGGCAAAGGGAAGAAGTTGAGATAACAAAATCTGAACAATTTCGTCTCTTTCCTTGCTCTTGTCATAGACAATTGGGAGGAAGAGGAGAGTTTGCACTTTGAGCATTAAGGTTTGAATTTGAAGAGTGATTCTAATCCTTTACTTCAACCAAAACTCTATCATTTAAGTTCTAAAGGGATTTAATTGAACTAGAAATAAGCTTGTGGTGTGGGGTTTGTATGTTTTGAATCTTATGGAAGAATGGTTATCGTGTTTCCACTTTTGATTGAGGTGAAAATATGTTTGAATGTTGTTATCATTGATTTAGTGTAAAATGGAGTAGAGCGATCTCCTAGGCACCAAGTCTCTTGCTACTAAATTGTCATTTTTATGCTTTAACCGATTTTAATAGTAATTTTACATGCATAAATCAATATATTCATGATTGAGTTGTGAAGTTCATGTCCTGGTACCAATGTATGTTAAACTGGAATGTAATTACCCACCTTATTTTCATTGGTTTCCATATGCCTAATTCATTGAGACTTGAGTTGATAGATACAGATTGTAATGTCTACGAAGATAGGGAAATCCAATGTCATAAATGATAGATACAGATTGTAATCTCTAGTAGGAGGAGAGGAATGTATGGCATACAGGACTTCTTGTTCCTAAGCAATCTTAGGATTATAAATGTTGCACAAGGAACCTCTAAGGAGACACGCTTTTAAATATTTTGAGCTCAGATTTCCAAAATAGGAAGAAATAAGATATAGCATTATTTTTGTGTAGAGATGAACTGTGGTACTTATGTTTCAAGTTGTTATTCCTTTTCGAGGGATTCTCTTCATACTTCACAAAGAACTCGTGATATTCTCTATCATACTTGAATGAATTGCATCATAGCTTACGTTATGTTGATTTTATTTTTCAGATAAAAATTTCAAGAGAAAAGATATTTTGCTGCCACCCAAATGAATCTGTTACTCCCCAACCTGCCACACCAACTCTCATTTTCCAAATCTTTATCAACCCCACAACACCACTTCCTGCAAATCCCCACCAAGAAGCCTTCAAATGTGGGCACCATAATCCGCATGGGTGGGGGTCCAAGAACCTTCCCAGGAGGGGTATCGAAGTGGCAATGGAAGCGCATGCAGGCAAAGAAGGCAAAGCAGCTTCTGAAGGCGAGGCTGAGCCGTGAGAGGCAGATATATGAGATGAGGAAGAGGGCTGAGTTGAAGGCTGCAGTGTCTGAGTTGGAGAGGCCATGGGAGGTTGTTGAGAAAGCCCCCAACTTGTTCTCTGTTGGTGCTGATGAACAGGTTAAGGTTCTTGCTGATAGGTTTCAGAAGCCTGGTGGGTTTGATTTGTGGAGTGAGAAGGATGGGCCTCAGTTGTTTGAGACCCCTGATCAGTTGCCCTCTGCAAGGTTCTTCCCTAAAGGGGTTGTTCATAGTGTCAAGCCTTATAGGAAGGTTGATGGGTATGGGTTGGTTAAAGGCAGTGCTCTTGTGGAAGAAGATGGAGTGACGGAGGGTGTTGATGGGTCTAATGGGGGAGAGTGTTCTTCTTCTTTGAGTTATGGAGGGAAAATAATGCACTTTGATGGAGGTTTGAGCAACGAGGGGAATGTTGATAATGGGTCTGAGTATGAATCTGATGATGAAGAGTGTTCTTCTTCTCCTATGAGCTATGGGAGAAGTGTTGATGGTGGAATGAGGAAAGATGGGAATGGAAGGCGGTTTTTGTCTGAGGATGTTGGCTGGTCTAACAATGGAGATGGAGAGAGTTCTTATGCTTTGAATTATGGGAGGAGTGGGGTGAGTGTTGATGGCAGAAGGAGGAAAAATGGGAATCGAAGTAAGAGTTTCTCAAAGGGTGTTGATGGGGCTGGTGATGGAGGGCGTTCTGTTCCTTCTTCAAGTTTTGAAGGGAATGGAGCAAGTTTTGATGGCAGATTGAGGGGTGATGGGGGTGGAAGGATGGATTTATCCAAGGATGTTGATAGATCCGATGGAAGCAGATTGAGGAGGAAGGAGTATGGAGTATGGAAAGAGGTTTGTCTCAAAGGATGGTGATGGGTCTAATGGGTTGTATTCAGAGGGAGTTGGTTCTGTCAGGAAACAGAGAAGGAGTAACTCCATTGCAGGCAGAAGGGGAGGAAAATATACTAGCAGGACTTCAAATTATGCTTCACCAAGAGGTAGAGATGTAAATTCTGAAGTTTACGATATGGGTTTGCAACAAGATGGGAGTTACGGTTTCCAGCACACGAATGAGCAATCCGACTCAACAAGTTGGTAAAACTGTCAACAGTCAACAAGTTTTGTTATTGGCAAAAGGTTTGCTCATGCATGATGACTGATGCTTTGTCTATGAAAGTAAATGTCATTTTGGAAGGCCTTTTCTAGTCAGCTTAATTGTATGTCTGATCTGCAAATGTGGCAAATTGAAACTAGACTAGAACTAGTCAAATGTGATGTCATCTTGTTAAAGTATATTTTGTATATATTATATTTGAATCTCAAATGAATACATTAAATTTCAACTCAAAGTCTTCTTTTTTTTTTTTTTTTTGAGCTAAGTAAATGCATTTTTTTATGTGTGCTTGCAATTAACTGTGGCCTGTAGAAATTTTATCTTGGATATCAAGTGACAAGTACTTCATTAACATGGGATGGACTTTTGGGGTCTTTCTTATAAGTTCAGTGTTTGAAACATACTGATTTTAATTTTAAAAAGTAACTGAAATTTTATAAAATAAAATTTGTACTGGATCGATGAAGATTTTTGTGTAATCCATTTGATTCTGGGAAATTAACGTGGTATTTGTATGTTAGTCCAATCCGGCTGAATTGATGAACAGGGGCTTCTTCTGAATCTGTTTTTGGGCATAGCTGCTGTAGAGACTGAAGATGTTTGGAATGTATAGATAGCTAGATGTGACATATGGGGATCTGTATATAAGATGATAATCTTAGTACGATTTCTATTCAGTGTTCGTGTGATCATTCCATGAAACAGAAATCACATGCAAAATTGATAGAGAAGAGGTGTATATGGCTTTGTTAGTGGGAACTCCGGTGAAGCTTGTATCTAGCAGTAATGTTCACATCTTGTTAATGCAGCCACTCCCTGCAACCTTTGAATGCGCATATCATGAAGATGTCTGCCTTTTATTTATTAAGTCTTTAATTTTGATCTCGGAGCTCAGTATCATTTACTTTTCAGTTCACTGATGGCACCATCTTATTTTTCAACATAATTAATACCCAGCCTTGTCGTGTACCTTGCCTGAATGCAAGAATAAATAAGGGAAGAGGTTGAAATGTGTGTTGAAAACTGGGAATAATAGGTGGAAACAGCATTTAAAGGGGGACGAGCAAGAGGGTGCAATGATGAGAGAGGAAATCGCTGTAACAAACTAACCATTAGAAACAATGGGAGTGAGGAAACAAATGCTTTGTATATTTTGATGGTGAACACATTTATAATGGCTTACTCAGAACTTACAAAGGCAAATGCAAGAGGGGTATCAAGGGCTGGCTTATTTGATACTCTTCTTCAATTGTTTCAAGATTATATGTATACTTCTTTGAAATAGTTCTAACGTGCTGGTTATTGGCTTTGAAATACTTATCCATTGTGTGCTACTGATACCCCTGTACTACTGTGCCTTTTTCCTCAATTCCAGCTGATCATCCTGTTTTTTGTGATAATAGGGAAATGTTCATTATGCCATTATCATGATGGAATGAAGAGGTAAATGCCATGACCAATGAGGGGCCACTTAAGTTTCAATTTGTTTCTACAGTGTGCGTTCCATAAAGTATGATAATGCCCCTTAAAGGGATGTAGGGTAAAAAAAAATGATATGAGGGAAACATAATTTTTAGTTTAAATTGTAAAAGGAAATATTTAAATAATTATATATATGTAAATTAATATAAATATAAAGTAAAACTTGTCTATGGGCAATGCCACTTGGGCCTATCCAAGGCACCCCCAAACTAGCCACTAGAGAACTTTCTGTCAGTTGTGACAGCAATTTGCTAATTTGTTAACAAAAAATATATATAAACCAGTGTGCAAATTTGAACTTGACTATCTAGGCCTCGTGTGGGAATAATTAAATAGCTTATCTGGGTGGCTTAACATAATTTCCGCAAAGGCTGCATTATCACCTATTCTCACCTGTTTTTGGATGCATGAGGTACAAAGATAATGGACCAAAGCATTTTTTCCCTTATCGTTACTGAGACTTAAGAGGTAAGGCTCTCACAATCCCTTATTTATTTATTTTTTTGCATTCATAAGACTTTAATCTGAGACAGTATTTAAGGAAACTTAAACTCCTTGTTAGTCAAACTAACAAATATCATTATACTCTGCATTTTATATCATGTATTACTCCATGTGATTCTTGAATCGTTACTTATTATTTGTCTATTTGTCACGTTCCTATCCTTTGAAATTAACAATAACAAATTGACAAAATTAAACAAGTTAAATAATCCTTAAGCACACCTGATGTATGGCAATGGTGGTTAGGTCACACTACTCAGACGTGTATTAAAATAGAGTCATTATTGTGTTTTTTAATTGACAATCTTTAGTTTGTTTTGGTGCACGGTATATAGTTAGTTGAAAATTATGAAATTTTAAAGTTTAAATATATTTTTTATTTTTAAAATATATTGCATTTTGATTTTAGTTTTTATAATTTTTTATCATAATAGTTCTTACATTTTAGATGTGACTCCATGAACAAGTGATATGTGATCAAAAAATTGATGTCGACTAGGAAAAAAAACACAATAATTTTGAAAAATATAGATACTAAAATGACAAAAAAAATTGTAGGAACTAACTATACAGTGTATTTTAAACAACTGAAAATATATTTAACTCTAATATAATACACATGGAGTAATGTGACGTGTTAGACCTTATATATTTAAGAATCTAATTGAGAATTCATGCATAACTTTTAAGACTCCTTCATATCCATTTATCTATCCTTTCATTTATATTTATATAAAATTTGAAGGGTAAGTTAGTAGTGTTTTGTAGCTGTTCAATCAATATACCTTTTGCCATAATAACGTTTTCGATTGATTACGTGACGCATTTTGGTTTTATTCCTTCTTTGTTCTTTTCCTTTACAACTTCCTCAAATAAAATACTTAGTTCTTCATAAAGACTCATAAATAAGCACCGATCATAAACATCAACTACTCATATTTTCCTTTTATTTTATCCCCATCTTTTGGATTTTTATGTTTGGATAAAATCAATTGCAACCTACTGTCTGCGATAGATAGTCTCAACCACTCCATCATTGAATAAAAAATGTTTTGTGAAAATTTCATCACTCTAAATTCATATTATTTGATAATGAAATACAAATTTTACTTGATCAGATGAGTTATTAATTGAACAGTAGTATTAAATTATTTTTCTTAAAATAAAATTCAACTACTTGCACAGTGCATGACTGTATTTATAGTTATTGGAATCAAATCTTTTTTAATTATGGCAGAAACTGGATATTCAATTTTATTTTTTTAAGTGAAAATAAACTCGTTTAAGTGAAAATATAAAAAATGACAATTTTTTTTAAACAAAATTAGTTTAAGCGAATTTGTTTGCCTTAACGAATCTGTGCTTAAGAGAATTATTTTAGCTTAAATTAATTTTACTTCTTCCTTCTCACTTTTCTCCTCTTGGTATCTAACATTTTTTTCAATCTTCATATTCAATCATTTTCAACCTTCATATTCAACTCTTTTTAACTTTCATATTCAACTTTATTTCTTTTCTCATACTCAACTTCTCTCTTCCTCTCTCAATTCCCTTTTTCTTCTACTTCATGCCCAACTTTTCTTTTTCTTGCTACTCTCACCCCTCTCCATACATATATATCTCTCTTTTTTTCATACTCAACTTTTCAACCTCCTCTCCCTCCACTACCACCACCCTTATACCACTCGCTTTTCTTATCTTCATTTATCCTCAATCCTTTCTTTCTTCACATCCAACCTTTATCTCCTCAAATGTACAAAATTCATTTAAAACAAAATAATTCGCTTAAATAAATTTGTAATATTCATTTAAATAAAAAAAATTGTCTAAGTTAATTTTATTTTTTTTAAATTATTATTTTTTGTATTTTTACTTAAGCGAGTCTATTTTTACTTAAATAAAAATGAAATTGAATGTCATGTCTCTGCCATAACTGAAAAAAATATGAATCCCAGTTATTGACGTACTTCTTAGTTTTAACTCATGGGTTTTGTAGTCATGAATTATCTATTTTTTCTTCTACTTTTTTAACTACAATAATGTAATTTTAAAAATTATTTATCAAAATAATGATAATTTATAACTAATAATAAAAATGGGTTATTTAAGGTAATAGTGTATCAGAGTAAAAAATAAAAGTAAAATTACACTAACATTAACATGTGATGCATATCACACTCAAGTGGTACTAGTTTTAAAAAAATGATTGAAAAAATAAAAAATGGTTTAAAGAGTTGTTGAACATGATAGTCGATAATATTCAAAATGTGATCAAGTAATAAAAATGATGTTGTATGTCTTTGGAAATTGTTGCAAACAAGTGTATCACGTGTCACGCATATGCTGTTCTGCCACTACCATCACATGTCATATATTAGATTCTCACATATATTCTAATAGGTTGCACCTTTTGTTATTTTTAATTCATACATTTAACACACAGATAAGTTAACTTATTTTGATAATATTTTTAAACTATAATTTTTGTCTTTGAGTTGGCCAATGTTAGTGTGGCCTGTAGCCTATAATTTACATTGGCTTAACTTCCTTGCCCTTTTACGCATTGGTGAAACATTGCCTCAATTTCTTGGTCTTCCCTCCCCACCTCAATTCTACCCTGCGCGTTATATTCACTTTGACTATTCTAATTCATAAGTTATATCAACAACATGAATCATACTATTCAACTCAGATAAAAATTAAAATTTTATAAAATAATTAATCAAAATATCTTATTTAATAAGTTCTTTTGAATTTTTATTATCTCTTATTTTAAAAGTTATGCAATTCATTTTTTACTAATCCTTTTAAATATTTTTTTTCCCATGACTAATTTATTATAGATAATTTTTAATTATTTTTTTACTGTACATGCTATTTTAATAATATCTCATATATTATATTTTATTCTTTTTCATGTATCTACTTAGTTCTTTAACATTCTTATTTACGTCATTTTTTTTTCTTTTAAGATCCAATATTTACTATCATATAAGATAGCTAATTGTATTACATTATAATAAAACTTTCATTTTTTGATAAATATTTTATAATTATAAATAATTCCTAATATATTTCTTCATTTTAACCATTCAACTTGTATTCAATGAGTAACATCTTCATTAGTATGAATATCAATTTTTTCCTTCCTCAGATTGCCTCCAAAATTTAAAAAAATAAAAATAAAATAATAAATTATTTTACAAAAAAATAAAAAAATTTTGAAAAAAGAGTTTGGTTCTGGAAATGAAAATCCAGCACTATACAGGCTCATACTCAGCATCAAAGATTAGTTTTAAGCATGAATCTGAAAAAACTCTAGACCTTTGGCGTTTTGTAAAAACCCTAAATATATCCAATATAAAATCTCAAGTAAGAGGGAGAAGGGGGCTTCCAGGAGGAAAAAACGAAAAAAAAATTGGAAAAGTGGCAAAAATCTTTTAAAAAGAAGAAGAGAAAAGGGAGAGGGTTTTATTATTATTAATCTATTTTAAGTTTATTTTAGTGAAATATATTTTCTTATATATCTTTAATTTTATTTTATATTTTACTTTATTTTATTTTTTATTATATTTGACTTTTATTTTTGCTTATAAGATTTATCTCTGAGAAAGCTTTACAAGATAAGTAAATAATAAATAATAATAAAAAATTTGCACAAAAAAATCCTGAATTTTTACCTGTATCTATTTTATTTGCTTATTTTTTGGGTTGTGTATTCTTTAGCATTTTGTATAAGTTTAGAATATTGATGTAATTTGATTTTGTATTAATGTTTTGTCTCAATGAAATATATTTTTTTAATTAATATATTTTATTACATAAATAAATAATACAATATTTATATTAATTTACAATATTAACTTGTAGCTACTCTACCGTCATATGTTATAAATT
Organism: Abrus pulchellus subsp. cantoniensis; assembly: GCA_024086825.1. Taxonomy (NCBI): domain Eukaryota; kingdom Viridiplantae; phylum Streptophyta; class Magnoliopsida; order Fabales; family Fabaceae; genus Abrus; species Abrus pulchellus. Next base: position 25,256,458 of record CM044056.1, read on the forward strand.
GATAGAACATTTGTGTACTAACGTTACCTTAGGTTCTATGCAATATAAATCTATCAAAAGAAATTTAATCTTTTTATTAAATAATAATAAATCTTTTATTTAAAAATATTTATTCTTTTCATTAAATTTATTAATGTCATATTTTAATTTTCCTTAAGTCATATTTCAAATTTTAATAAATTAAAATCATCTTTTCACTCTATTATACAAATTTTTGTAATATCGATGTGTATAACTTACGCTATCTTAAATTTTCTTTCAATATTAATCATAGTCAAAATTAAAATTCAAAATTTTCTCTTACAAAATTCAATTTTAATCAACTAACCTTTTAATTTTTTAGATAGAACTACGTGACTTTGAGTTTTTCATTGCACTTAGAAATACGTAAGAGCGGGAACCGAACCCGTCAAGTCAAAATAATTTTTAAAATAATTTTTTTTTCAAGATACTGAGTTAACATTTCAATAAATAATTTTTCTTCTTCTAAAATAAAAATAATTAATGTTTAGGAATTAAATAAATCTTTTCAAAATTAAAATGAATTTGCACAATTAATTTTAGGTAATCGTTTTTAAACGGACGTTGTGGGATGCTAATACCTTCCTTATACGTAAATGACTCCCGAACTCATTTTTTGTTTCAAAGATCATATTATTTGAAAAAGTTTTTCCAAGGTTTTCTTAAAATAAACTTTGGTGGTGACTCCTTGTTCGGAGGGCAAGTGTACCCATTGAGAAGTAATAAATGGTTCTTAAATTAAGTTCCCAAAATATCGTCCCACAAGGATTGATTTTCAATTACTAAGAAGTTTCTAATTCAATTGTTTAAGCTTCAAAGATACGAGATTAATTAAAAACAAGAATTTATGAAATCAATTATAAAACTAAAAGCAAGAATACACTTCAGGTCTTGGTTAAACTTATCAGAGAGGAACCTAGGGCATATGGGTTTTCTCATTCAATCCTTTATGTTATTTTTCTGTTTAACTCTAAATTTGATTTCCTTGTAATTACCAATCATTCATACGAATATTGTTAATACTCAATGGTCATGTAATATTAATATTTTTTTTCTCTAAATTAATATCCTCAATGGTCATGCAAGACATCAATTTAAGAAAGCTTAAAGAACCTATGAACTTGTTAATTTAATAACGATTAGAAGAGAAAGATTGGTTTGGTCCACCTAATCCTTTGTCTCGTTTTACCCTATAAATCTATTAATTAATCGAGGTACGGTCGCCTGACAATATAATTATTAGGATTAAGAAAGAAGCGCAATAGGATAAAATCTAATCACATAACGAAAATTAAATTAAGATTCAAACATCAAAATCCCATAAATTCATAAACAATAGTTCTCATAGCCCTAGCTATAGACTTAGTTACTCATGCTAAAGAAAAGAACTAAAATATTCATGAATAAAGCCATAAAGAAAAGAATTAGAAAAACTAAAGTGTGATGAGTTCCCAGTCTTCAAGTACGGTTGCTTGAAACTTCAAGTCTCGCCAAGCATGTGCCAAGAATCCCGTGCAAGAGAGACAAGATGAAAGATGTATCCCAGAGCAAAAGCTAAGATGTAAAAATGGTTTAAAACGGTATATCCAAGATGCCTCTTACGATGCCTTCAGTCTTCCTTTTAATAGGGTTTGAAAACTCTAAAAAAACTCTAATTAATTAGGCTTCCCGCAGATGAGCACGGTCGTGCAAGGCCTTAAGCACGACCGTGCATGGACTTGAAGCACCCCCGTGCTTGTTTAAAGGGGCTGGGCGTGCTGACTGCTGCAAAGCTCTAATCTTCTATCAATTTGGGCCCAAAATGCGTCCAAAATATATTTGCGACCTCTTTATATCAAACTGCGTAATTAACAACTAAATTAGTGTAAAACCCAATTCAAATAAATATCAAATATGAATAAATGGGCTATAAAAAAGGGCCTAATTATAGACTTATCACTCCTCTGATATTTTGAAAATATTTTTCGCCGTACCGTTGCAACCGTCCAGTTGCGACAATTAGTTTCTTCATCATTTTGCATGATTGATCCTAAGTACTTGAAATTGAAAACTTGTGATATAATGTCATTTCTAATTTTAACTTTCAACGCATGATCTTTATCTTATTTTTTGCTAAACCTATGCATATACCTTGTCTTATTTCTACTCAAGCAAAAATCATTGGATTCTAAAGTCTTCATTTATAACTCATGTTTAATGTTAATCTCTTCTTTTGAATCCTTAACCAATATTATATCATTTACAGAGAGCATGCATTGAGAGATAATCTTTAATATGTCATTTGAAAGCACATTAGACTAGATTAAAAAAATAAAGGCTTAAAGTGGAACTTTGATGTTAGCCTATTTGAATTGGAAAGTCCTTAGATACCCCTCTAGAAGTTCTCACACTTGTAGTTATCTACTCATACTTATCTTGTATAGTCCAAATATATAGCCCAAATATATGTTAAACTAACACTGACCCCTTTCTTTTCTAAAACCTTTCACAGCATTTCTCTTAGTACCTAATCATATGTCTTTTCCAAGTCAATAAAAATCATATATGTAAGTCATTTTTTTTATAGTGATATTTTCTATCATCTTTCATAAAAGACATATATCTTCTATTGTAGATCTTTATAATATAAAATTAAATTTATTTTTTGCAATCTCAATTTCCTCCCATATTCTATGTTCAAACACTCTTTCCTCCAACTTCATAGGGTAACTCATGAGTTTAATCTCTCTATAGTTTATACGATTTTAGATATCACCCTTGTTCTTGTATATAGAAACTAAAATGTTCTTTTATTCATTTGACATTTTATTAGATCTCAAAAATCTCATCAAAGAGCTTAGTGAATCACTTCAATTTTTGTTTTGCCAAACTTTTATATGAACATTATCAAGGTCAACCACTTTACCATTCTCCATGAGATATTCAAAATTGTTGCAAAAATACATTGGATGTGATAATTCTTAAGGTTGAAGTTCAAACCTTAAAATTCTTTATTATGTATTTCTCCCACAGTATTTTTCTAATTGTCCCAATATGAATAATTTGCAACCAAATAATATATTGAATAATTATTAAAAGAATCTCAATTGGTTAGTTAGGATAAACCATAATAAACGGTAAATAAAATATCCTTTAAACCTACAAATTGTCAAATCTTAATCTCATTACACAGTATTAAACTATTCATCTTTCTTTCTTTCTTTTTCTTGTTTTCACGGTAGTTTTACTTAATTTGAACAAAATTGCCTCTTATAAAAGATATTTGTGGTCTAGACAAAAACCAAATTATTATTATTCTTTAGGCTTTTGACCTGTTTTTTTTCTACTGGTTGAAAAAGAAACTACCAAACTATTCAATTAAAAATCATTATATCTAGATTTCAATGCTATATCTTTCAGTGCTATTCAATTAAAAACTCGCTTACGTTCACTCAAATTTCCAAGGCTTTGCTTTCCTTGTTAACAGACTTTGACACCACCAAAATGCCTAATTTTTCCTTACCACAGAGATGTTCTAATCCACCAATGGAGCTTCTCATAAATAGCCCACAATAACAATCTGTCTTAAGACTAATTAGTTTCATGGTCTCATGGAAACTGTCCTTCACAAAACTTCAAAAGGACATATTGGAATACAAGTTACTCTACGGTAAGACTTCTATTACTGACAAGTGACAAACGTTTTGTAGGTTATGTGTCAAATTTACTGAACTGTTATCTCAACTATAAGTCTATAAGCCATCGGTGAAGTGGAAAATTGTGAGAAAACAAGCTAAATAATTCAGGATATGAATTTCCTGTATGTACAAAAGCCACACACATTTAATAAGGAGCAATGAACCTAGAGCAGTCATTGTAAAAGTGCAATGTGTTGCCATAGCATACATTATTCATCCCACAATTCAACCTTCATGATCATGCTCAGAATTATATATTTAATCTATTGGCCACAGCATCACTTCCATCTTTTCCAACCATGCTTAAACTTGCCAAATCCAAACCTGCCATGCTTCCAACGCTTGCCAAATTTCCCGTGCTTGTACTTTCCATGACCAAAATAACCTCCATGTCCATAACGATGATATCCATGTGCAAGATGGTGAGCCCCATATGCAGCAGCCATAGCAGCAGCACCTCCTGCCAACAATCCTCCCATACCAGCGCCACGCCCTATATAGGATTAAGTCAGCACTTAAGTGCACGTTGAAATTAAATCATAGTCCTACCAATTCCAGAATTATTATATAGTGTGAGCAGCCAGTTACTTTGTAATACAAAGATGCAATATTTACAAAGTTTGGCTTGAATATAACTCATGCAAGAAAGCATTAGAAGAAACCCACTACAACGTTGACCAAAATGATATAGCTGAAAATTTTTGGGTAAAGCATGGTTTTTGTTCCTTAAAAATTGGCCAATTTTGCTTTTGCTTCCTATAGAAAAAAATATTCACATGATCCCTGTTTTCATGAAAATACATGCTTTTAGTCCTTGGCATTAGTTTTGCTCTGTTAAGTGATGATGTGACACAATTAGGTTATCTCACGTGTCAATGATTCATTTGCCACATCACTTAATGGACCAAAACTAACTCAACCTAAAAACTTACATTTTTGTAAAATTAAGGATCAAATGAAAAAATGCATTTACAGGAACTAAAATCACAACTGGTTAATTTTTCAGGAATTAAAAACATATTTAAATCTGCAAATTTTGATAGAATCAACAGTGTGAATTGATCTATGTAGCTTGCTCAAACCAAGTGGAATAATCTTTTGTTGGTGATGGTGTTGACATGACAATAGAGAATATTGAAAAGTAGTAATTCAATTTCAAACATAACCATACATATAATAATCTCCACAACAAATTAGGATTGTTAAGTGTACCTGCAGAATATGGAGGTGGAGGAGGTGGATAGCCATGTGGAGCAGGATAAGATGGTGGATGGTATCCTGAATGAGGATAACCAGGAGCTGGAGGAGGATACCCTCCTGGAGGTGGATATGCAGGTGGTGGATATTCTGAAGGGTAGTAACCAGAAGGTGGATATCCTCCGTGAGGTGGATATGGTGGTGGCGGGTACGCTGCTGGCGGATAGCCTCCTGGAGGTGGATACCCTGGTGGTGGGTATGATCCATGTGGAGGAGGATATGGAGGTGCTGATGGATAGCCTGAAAAGATACCCCTCTCACTAGAGTCATCATCATTCTTGTGTTTAGTATTGCTCATGTTGATTCAACCTATGACCAAAACAAAGACAAAGATTCTTAGTTTACAAAACTGCCATCCAAATAAAATCACATCAGTCATTAAAAGACTGCAGAATCAAATGGAACCAGCTCCATAATTGTCATAAAAGAACCAGTTGAAAAATCCAATTAACTCTAGTGCCTTTTTTATTGATACAACAGTAATTTACACATGATCAAGATAATTGATATCATGGACAAAGCAATTTTATTGCATGAGGACTGATTGGTGCCTTTTTTTTTATATATGTAACAAAATATATTTATTTGTATTAAGTACAGGGTTACTCAAATCAAACCCAAAATAGAAATTGTCTATAGCTATACAAAGCTGTCACGTTGATATCCAACCCTCTTCCTAAATGAGCAAAATGCATCCAAGATTATTTAAGAAGCACCATAATCAGAGAACAAGTCTAGTGCACCCAGAGCACCAGTAAACAGCCTCAGCACATTTACCATAAACCACCTTTTATGTATTTTCAATTTACACTCACTGATTGGTACATTTTATCTTTGAAGAAAAAAAACTATGAGAAATTCAAACTTCATTCCAAACAACACCAAGGAAAGATATTAAAAAACCAAAAATAAAAAAGAGTATCCATTTTCAACCCTTCATTTCTTCTAGTCCTTCCTATTTCTCCAAAAAGGAGACAAATACTGCCAAAATATCAAATATCCACCAAACCCTTAAAGGGAAATGCAGAACAAGGTTCATCACCGTATTCAGAATCAATCAAAGTTCAGCCAAGATGCAGCAGGGGAACAATTTGATCAAACCCACGTTTCTTTTATCATGATTAAGCCAAAGTGTAAAGGAGAATCCGAGAAAAAATAAATAAAAACAAAGACCATTATTGGTGCAATCCAAAAATCAAGGACAACCCAGTTCATCCTGATAACAAAGATATTGAAATTTACCAAAGAAAGAAAGAAAGAAAGAATCATAACATGTCTGTCAAACCAAACTGAAATCAGAACACATTGCCACACACAAAAAATAAAATAAAAAATTGATTCATACTTACTCAAATGGAAAATTGTAAATGATTTCTCCAAAATCTTCCAAATGTGATGAAAACAATTATTTGTTAGCAAAAGTAAATAAAGAAATTGAAACTTTACCTATTTTTATACTTTATCGTTTCTTTGACGCGGTTGCTTTTTATTGACGACTACTATGAGCTCCACGTAATAACATGGAATATCATTTTTATTTTTGTACTAACGTAACGTTAAATATTCTTATCTTTTTCTTTCCTGTGGACACTTAGATATTGTATTTTATTATTCGTTATGAATACTAAAATAACAGAAAATGACCTAAAAATAAAATAAAAACAGTGTTGGAGACACATCAATACCAAGTAACGAACCCTAATTGTTAAAGGTTGTAGATTTCCCCTGTCGTTTTGGATAATCTTCGGCGTGCAATTTCATTAAATTTTAGGATATTTCAGGTAAGTTTCTATAATTTAAAATTTTAAAATTATTTGCTCCAATGAATAATCAAAAATGGATAAATGGCGCTAAAAAGTGCGGGGACAACAAACTGTACGAGTCATCTTTTTAAGTTTTTAAATAAAATAAAATTAATCAATGTGCTATCGACAATAATTACAGAATGAAAACTAAAAATATTTTTTTAAAATTAGTTATTAAATACTTCTATAATAATTTTTAACGTATTTTAATGTAATTTTTTGATAAAAATTTAATATATTATTTTCTTAATTAATGTCGCTTAACAAAATATAAAAGATCTATAAAAAAATTGCTCTTGAAGCATTTTTCATTTAAATATTATATTTTTAAAAATAAATTGCTAAAATATATATTTTTTTAAATTAATTCTCGGTTATTCTTTCCACGTGTTATAAATTTTGTCGATACAATTGATGAAACTTAATTTTTATTTTTAAAAATAAAATTTTACCACTAATATATGAAATTTACAGGGAGAAGTTCAGACTTTATTTGGCATGCGTTAAAATTTTAACGAGTTTCGCATTTTTTTTAACAAAATTTGTTTTTAAAATAAAAAAAATTCGTTTACTATAATAACAAAATTCCCGACACGTGACAAAAACTATTCCAGATAAAAAAATTAGTTTTAAAAAAAATTATATTTTTTAGTAATTTGTTTTTTAGAAAATAATATTTAAATAAAAAGCCAAAATATTCAATTTTCTTTTTCTCCGGGCACCCTTCAAATCGCGTGATGACGATGCATGATATAATCACCGTCCACCTACTAAAGGGCCACAATTCCTGTCCAGATTTGTCGACAAGAAATGTTCGTAAATTGTTTTCATCAACTAATGTTTTTAAAATTGAATGGGTTGTAAAATCGGAGATGAAATTAGTTTATTATTTAATAATTTGTTCATGATCGACCTATTAATAATTAAATATATTATATTTTATTTTTTATGATGTATTGAATAATAAATTACCATGCTGAGACAAAATTGGATCAAACTTAAATAATTAATATGATATAATAAATTAATAAATTTCTCTAATTTAATCATCAAACTTTTAATAAAATCCTTATAGTTTATATTCTATATCTCTATATATTTTCTATATATATATATATATATACACTAAAACTAATATCAATTTAAATTTTTCAGTGTACCTTTAAACTTGAATCTGGTACTTGCAATTGTTGGTTAATTTCATGTCACGAACAATCAAATTAATTTCAACTTACATCCTTTGTATATTTAAATATTTACTCTACGAAGATATATTAAAAAAATATTCTAAAATACATTAAAGATATTCCAGAATGGAAGATAACTTGCAATATCTTGATAATGGTCACAGTAAGTTCATAACACAGCCATCATTGAAGAAAACTTTGCAATATCAGGTTCTATTCCAATATCATTAGGCTTCAATTCCAGAAATATTCCCTGTATATGTAGCAAATTGTTACTATGGAAAATGAATTTTTTGAACAGTGCTAAAGATCTGCAGCACCAGATTACAATGCCCTAAACCTGTTACGTGCAACATGACACAGGAGATTACACATCACACTATCACAGTTCTTCTCAGTTCTCAGTCCTAGTTACAAAATCCACCATGAAAATATCGTCACAAAAGAGAAAATATTGCTAACCATTCCAAAGCATGTATGATTTTTAACTGCAGTTGAACCTACGAAAAGCAGACACATCAGATACACTAAAGTTTGAAGTGTCCTGTTAAGATTTGAAGTACCATGTGGCGTGCAATGTGTCTGACAAGAGTCCTCCATTCCATTTATGTCTGACATGAACCAGGTTCCTCTTGTGCTTCTCAGTTGAAGAGTAACCGTTGGTAAAACTTGTCAAGCTTGACAAATCATTTCTGCTTCTGGTACAACCTTCGATAGATTTTTGCCCCTTCAAGTTCTGCATGAATCTCTCTCTCTGTCCTTATCCCCATGGGGTTGCTTAACAACCATCCCTCATTGTCACACAACATATCCAGGTTCAAAGCATCAATGTGTTTGAGTGAGTCAACTTCATCAAACTGATTTCTCATGTCAAGTGCCACGTCAAGCACATCAGACTGTACAAACACCTGACATCAAACAAACCACAAAGATGAAGTTCATCAGCCAAGAACTCAACTCCCTTCAGAAGATCCCCAGCCCAAAAGCAAATGACTCTTCTCATAGGATGGAATGTTCTTAAAAAGAAAATTCAGAACCGAATTATGAATTAATAACAAATTAAAAAAAAAAAAAAAACCTCAGCATTGATGTAAGTTTCCTAAAAATTACAATATAAAAAAAACATCAAATATGAAATTTGCATCCTCTGTAATATATATAGAGAGAGAGAATGGGTGCTAAATTTCAGCATATCTTTTACTATATGATAGTTTTAGCTAACAAAATTAATTGCACAATCTTTATTGTAACGATTATCTCCTATCTAGAAACAATATAGAAACACAAGAAGGGAGGAGAAGGGTGGTGGAGAGGTCAGGCAAAAATTAGGGAAGCAAGAAACTTATTGATGTTCACTAAAATACTCAATGACTGAAGAGACCAAGACAATAAAATGGGAAGCTTTGGTATGAAACCATAGAGTAGATCCTACAGCATCATCTAACTAGGGCTTGCCATTAGGTGTGAGGTTTTGCACACCTTGTATTCAAATCCCATAAGGATTTGTGATTTGATTTTTGGCTCTACTTCAGAGTCTTTTATTCCCCCATCACCTCCCAATAATTTAAAGGGAAAGTATTAACGATAAGTCTCTCTCTCAAATACCGAGACTCATATAACTTCACATGATAGTCACAATGGCACATATATTACTGCACATCATAGACATCACCCTGACACTTGTGACACATTCTGGTGTGTGCATTTAAGAAGCCCTGGATGTTTCCCAATGCCTTGATACTTGAATTAAAATAGATAGTTGGAAGAGATTAATTCAGTATTAGTTTGGTCTCTATTATCTGCTATGAATATTTAAACCATTGATGATTAATACGATTGCTTTGAATTTACTCTTGACTTATTATTAGGTACTGCCTTTGTAAATTTGATGATGTACATCTGCTATATGAAGTAACAGGTCCATACCCACATACAGCTGGATCCAAACAACCCAACCTTACTAGCTGAGATCCAGTGTTAGAAAATGAATAATGAAATGGATACAAAAGCCATAATTCTCTAACAAATGACATCTTTGGATAGAAAGTTATGCAATATAATTTTGCCCATTCCCTCCAATTCCATTATGTCAAAGTAATAGTTTAACTCATCTCTGGCAAGCAGGGAAGGAAAGGACAAAATTGGGGTTGCCATGTTGGATAGCAAGCTAGTGCAGCGGTCAAAGTCCAAAGACCAGTCACACTTCCCATCATCAGTGAGAAAAAAAATACTGTAAGCATTGTAGCAGTTTGGTTTTGAGCATACTATTTAACTCATCAATCCCCAACGTCATTTTGTTTTCACTCAATGCTATTTTGTTTGCAAATTGTGTACAGGATACTGAGGGTAGATTTGCATTGACATAACAAATATGAATGGAGTGAAAGATCTTTCAATTGTATGTTACCACTTACCATAGATGTAGAAAATATTATTCGTTGCATTATTACCTCATTAATGATAAAGCAGTAGCACAATGGAAAAACTCAAGCATATTGTTGATTGACATCAAACTGGAAGAGTCAAGTAGTATAGTCATAAGTCAACATCAAGTAATCACTCATGTTTATCTTTCTCAAATTCTCCATCATTATTAGAAATGCTCATAGCATTGCACTATCTTCAATTTTAATTTATTTTCTTGGAAGAGAAAAAGGGAGGAGAGATAGGATATGAAGAATGCTCTTATACAATCAATACCAAAATGTTCTCATTCAAATAAATTCAAATAAGATGGTATAAGAAGGAAATCTCACAGGAGAATATTTACCAAAATACTAGATGAACGTACTATGATATTTACAATAAATTAAAAACATATAAGTGCACATCGAAATTATACCTGTCCACCGGGCATTAGATTATCTACTATGGCACCAACCAAAGGCTTCTGCAGAACTCTTCTTTTATGATGTCTTTTTTTGAAATGTGGATCTGGACACTGCATGTGCAACATTAAATCATTTAACCAGAAATGAAAGGCAGAGGGGGGAGGGGCTCAATTGCCCCTGAAAGCACTCCCCCCTCCCTAGGCCCTAGGGAGGATTCCTTAGTCACTCAATGTGGCCTACCAACCTTTTACTAAATATAGATGACAGCCTCTTGAAGATAGATACAACAGTATATGTCTTAGAATTTTTAGTATAAGGAGATAAACTCACCAAAATTGAAACTAAGACCAAGGGCCCAGGATACGATTCTACCAACTGCTTGAAAGAAATTGTGGCATTTGCAAACAAGAAATGTCTGCATTTTAGTGTAAGAACAGTAACTATTCCAGCATTGACAAAAATAAGCATGTGTATATTTTACTTCATCATCTAAATATAGTTTAGGATAGTACATGTTATCAAGAGCTAGATCTTTTACCCATAACTCAGCACGCTTGACTATCTGCACAAGGAGGTATTACATTATCATAGAAGATATCCCCTATATTTGAAGCACAAAGCACCACAACAGATAAGAAATCAAAACAAATTGAAAGGACTCAATTATCAAGGGCACTTGAAACAGAAAGTGACAGAAAGAAAAAGGGTTCCATACCCTTTGCCGTATTTCCAATCCCAAAAAATTTCTCTCTTTGTGACTTCTTTTAGCAAGCCACATAAGGAACCTGCCACTGCCTGACATTGTTTACAACAACAAATATGCTGGAACAAGTAAGTGTACTTATAAGTTTCTCAAATAGTGAAATGATTGACTGATCCTAGTCCCAGAGCTACTTCTTAACAGCATTTTGATATCATTGTCAAGAGGAAAAAAATTAATGAAATTAATTGGTGTACCATTGTTAGTAATATCTATGCAAGAAACAAATTTCATCATTGTCAACTTCCACATACATGATCCGCATTGGTCCATAACAGACATGCTAGCAGTTAACAATCAAGTACAATAGAAAAGCATACATCAAATTTATCATTGAAATTCAGGTTACCACATCCGATATCCACCATGAGTGGCAATGTTGGGTCTGCAAAGACTTGGTTCCACTCTGGTACTTGTGCAGGAACCTACCAAGAAAAAGAATCACATTAATGGAAAAATCAAAAGACTCCTCCAATGCAAGGAAAAATGATTCATTGAACCAATATCCCAACCCCATGCCCCAGAAGACATTTATGTCTTGTTTCTGCATCTAGTTCCCCATATGACCATATCAATAATCCATACATTCAATTCGTGTCTATGTAAACACTCATTTCCAATTTAATTTAGTTCCTACACCTCACTCTATAAGCGAACAAGCATTGAAATTATTAAATTGGAAATAAATGTGATGCATAGCGACCAAAATTACATTATTTAGATTACATTACATAGAATATATGATGAAAATTAAGCTAATAAAACGAATATGAACATAGGCTAAAATAATGGAATGGAGAAATTGAATATATAAAGGAACATACGGAGAAAGAAGAGCTGAGGGGATTAACATGTTGCCTGATCCTGACGTGACCCAGATCCTGAAATTGGATATAAAATATCATAATATATATTTTATATTTATATTTATATTTATGCGGTGACTGGTGAGGAAAAAAGAAAAACAAGTTACCAAGTTGTAAGAGAGATTGAGGTCGGCATATTCTAATGTCACCAGCTGTGAGCTACGGAGATGGGGTTGTTGGTGGTCGTCGTGTACTGTGAGTTGAGGAGAAGATGACACGTGGCAGTTGGAAGAGAAAGAGAGGGAAGGCGAGGGTAATGGAATGGCGAGAAATGGTGACAGTCGCAAGAAACGGGAACAGGGCATTGCCATTTATGTTATCGTTGCTCTCTCAACTTCCTCTCCTCTTCCTCCCTAAATCTTCTGTCGCTTAATTTTTATTTCAATAATTATTTTAATTTAAATATATTGTTTATATACTAATTAAAATAAAAATTATATTAACATTGATAAAATACAAAATTTTAACCTCACATGTATCCAAGAGAAAAATGATAACAATACACTTTAACACACTTATGATAAATTTATTAAAAATTAAAAAATACAAAAGAGAAAGATTGAAATTCACATAAATTATAGCTTTTAATAAATTTTAATACAAAATATATGTAGCTAGCATTGCTTATTATTGAAAAGTATCTTGTAATTCAAAAATGCTATTTTAATGTCCCAACAAAATGTCTATATGAATCATTATATAAACTAAAATATGCACAAATATTAAAATAAATGTTGGTATATTATAATGTAGTCTAATTTTTTCTTTTTTTCTTCATTTTTAGTATTTTTTTTTACTCTCATCCATAGAATTATCTATTTTCTTCCATATTATATCAATATTCAAGTTCTTCTCCTTAAATTTACTTCTTTCAGTTACAATTTTTACTCTTCTCGAGTTTACAAAATTATTAACTAGCCTTAATCACCAGTGGCACCATTAAGTTTATAAACTTTATGTAACTCATACTTGCTTACAATATTATTATAATGTAAGTTCTCTCACAATCACTCACTTATAGTAATTTCATTTTAAGATTGTGTATAAGTTCCTTTTTTCAGTGAGTGATTGTATTTTAATATTTCTAAATTTTTTATTTTTATTTTTTTTTGTAAATAGTCCATTTTGTTTAGATTTTCATCTTGCTATTTATTTCTCCACCTTCTATTCATTGCTAGGGTTTGTTGATAAAATTGTGTTAGTGTTGATTCTAAATGTGCTAAAATTGCAATAGATTAAAAAGTGAAGAACTATTAAAACTAATAAATTTTGACTAACATAAGTAACCATATAGATGTAATTGCTCATTTGTAATCTAGTGTGCACACAATTCCGACCGTGAGTATGTGTGTGAGATAATGCTCTCTTGCATTGTGAGAAAGTGCAAAATTATTAATCATATCATTTACCTAAGTTGTACAAAATTTATCTTACACATATATATTGATGAAGATGAATATAATACTAAAGAAAATAGTGTTCAATAAAATAAAAAATAAAATAAAATTGCCTATTAGTATTTTAAGACTTTTTGGACAGGTAAATGACATAAACATGTATGATAGCATACAAGTTGGTCTAATGATAAATTAGATTATGTTTCCTTTTGTTTTTGAATAAGTAAGATAAGTATAAATCATCTTGAAATCTATCAAGTTGTTACATATTTCCAATCTAATAATCAATTATGTGTGTATATGTAGAATGCTACCTACATATATACATAAATTTTTTATTCACCATGCACACTGTGTTTTTTGCTCAAGATATGTTATTTGAAGATTATCCAATCATTTGCCAAGGGAAACAAATAGGCCAAGAGCAGAAGGATACTTTAATAAAAGGATTTTGAATAATAAGATAAAAGATATATAATTAGCTTATTGAAGATAATTTATTTGAAAACACGATATTAATTGCAATTATATAAGATAAGTTGTTGTGAACTGTGAAAAAAGAAAATTTTGAATTAATCATTATAAACTTGTCAATTGTGCAATCATATATACCATTTTTTTATATAAATATAATGTATGGAATATTGATAAAAGTTTGCTTTACTTTTATTTTAAAAGTTTTAGGAGGAATTGATAATGAAGCTTCTAATCCCATAAATCTTAGTCAGGCAATTAAAAGTCTCCCATAGTGTCTTGAAGCTAATTCTCATAAATAAAAATATGACAAGGTTAAAGTAATTATAATATAAATAAAAGTTAAAGGTATCATTCTAATATTTGATGGCTTTTTTTAAGGTGAAAACGTTAATAGATATTATAATATGTTAATGATACTGCAACTCTCTTATTTTTTTTTCCATCCTATAATTCTTGTTAAGCTAATTTTTTTGGCTTATAACTCTTATTTGGGACCAATATCAACAAATTAAAAAAATGATATTATTAATAAAATAATTATTTTTTTTTAAATTAACGTTATTGGTAATTGAATATCACATGTTGCTAATTATCTTTGAAGACACTTGTAATTACAGGTGAATCATTTAAGTATTTTAAGTTATTACTAAATATTATTATTTTAAAATTTACATATTAAAATATTTATTTCATTTAAATTATATATATATTAAATTACATTATTCATTTGATAATATTCTATTTTATTAAAATAATTTAATGTTATATAATATTATTTCATGTTTTTTATTTTTAAAATTTATTTATATTTTATTAAATTTTATTTACATGGACTTTGTTGTATTTTAAAATTTTTTATTTTTTTATAATTTTATAATCATTTTATACTTTTCAGAAGAAAAAAAAAAGACTACAAAGGAGGAAAACATTTGTAATATAATAATGTTTTTCAATAAAATTTTATTATTAATAAGAGTTTACGCATTTTTCATTGAGAAAAGGGAAGAATATAGGGAGTGAGAGAAGCATGAGCATGAGGTGTTGAGAGAGACAGAGAGAGAGAAGAAGAAGATGGCGGTTAGGCAAAGAACGGTATCTGCACTTCCAAACCTTATTCGAAGTCTCCGGAAGGAACCATTGAAGTCCCACAGCCATCCCAATGCCTTGCCCTCTCTTCGACGCGCTTTCTCTTTGTACGATCAGATCAACCTCATCGATCAAGTCCCCCAAGACCAGCTTCGATTTCAAGGGTACTAACCTTTTTTCTTCATTAGGGAAATGGGGTCTCTTAAATTTTATTTCTTTTTTCCATTTAATTGCTAGGATTCAAGGTGGGGATGTTTGGTTCAGTATATTTTTGAGAAATAATTGCTTATTTCTTCTAGCTTTTTGAGAGGACTTTTTAATAATAAGTGATTACTTTAGTATATTTTATCTGAACTAAACATGATTTGGACAGTTGAATGTGAAAATGTGTTTTTTTTTTTTTTTTTTTGGTTCTGGAATTGTATTGTAAGTAACATCATGTTACCGCAATTTGTTTTTTCTATTTTTCTAGGTATAATGATACAGGGTTTACTGTAAACGGGGTTGAATATGAAGGAAGCTTGCTTTGTGTTGGAAATTTGCTCATGTCTTGGAAACCTCAGAAGTTTTCAGAGATAACAACTGATAGGTTTGTTTGTTCTATGATCCTTGTTTGTCCTTCATATCCCTGTTCAGTCTTGGTTTTCCTTTCTAAGAAGTTTGCATTGTCTTGTTCCTTTAGTCTATTACTTCTCAAGTTCCTATCATGAATGAATAATTGAATACCTTAGTAATGCAAGTTCAATGTCTCAGTAAAATGAAATTTACTTTTGAATCTCGAAGAAAAATAGAAAAAAGTTTAACTTACATTAACCCATAATAATATTTCTGAATATTTATGTGCATTCCTAGCATTATCTATCAACAGAAAATGTAGAAACAACAGTGAATATAAACCCACAATCAACCCATCTAAGAACTTACACAACCGGCACTCTCAGTGTAACAAAGTCAATGTGGTATATTAAGCAGATAGCTAGCTGATTGAAGCCTTTGAATTTGCTTGCTACACCTTAGTGGAAAAATAATGTTAGCTTCACCGAGAACATCACTCATAATCAAAGGAAGAACTGTGAAATACCTCTGGGTACATAGAAACCACCAATAGATATCGGCCAAAAGATAGCCACTTATGCGGAACACACTTAAATGAAGCAGAAAACAACAATCTGATCTGAGCAGAACCAAGCAAACATCAATGGCAAAATTAACATGCACATAGATTAGCTTGAGATGCTATGCAACTACACAAACCAGGAGTGTTTTAGGACTGCGGGTGAGGATATGGGCTTCAAATGGAGCCAAGCCCACACTATGGAAGTTTACACTATAAGAAAGAAGTGTATAGGCAAGGAGAGTGACGTGGCAGAGAGACGTAAGTGGTTAGCCAAAGTAAGGAGGGAGTCCGTTATAGTAGGACCTGTGTGTGAGAGGAGTATCTTTTGGAAGTCAAGAAGTTAGTTATGGATGGAGAGCACTAGCTCTATGTAGGAGCCTAGCTCTGGGCAGTAGGATTCATTCAACTGATTTTTCTTTTATATCAAGTAATATCAGCATCATTTCCTCTATTTTCCTTGTTTGAGTTTTTAAATTCCTTGTTGATTTTACCGGTTTGTATCAGAATGAATAAAGAACTTGGCAGCCAAGCACTTGTGTCAAAATCTTTTCAACCATAATGATCTGACATGCTCACTCATGTTCTGGCATGTGAATAACTAAGCAGTAAAATGATTGTGATTTGCACATGAACTACCTACGCATTTGATTTTCTGGTTTTTTGTTTTCTCCCATTTACTATGCTTTGGAAGATATCTCATCCACCCCTAGTTTTACCTGCTTTTCTCTCATAAATTCTTTTCTGTAGAAATACTTGTAGAAACCAGTGTTTTCTTTTAACCTTTTGATTCCTACTGCCACTTTTAAATAGTTTTAAATACTTAAATTCCACTTTTATGGGATCAATTATCACCTCCAATACAAGGGATGTGACCATCATATGCGTGACAGTAATGAAACAGGAAGAAGTGAGAGCATTGTAACATTCAAGTTCAATATCTGCTTGTATTAGGGGAGTGTGCATTAGTTTATCTTGCTTTAGTATCTTATTTGTTTTCATCTTGTTCCTTGTTGCAGCTTGTCGCTCTTCCAAATTGTGCGCCCTATTCCAGGTTGGATTTTCAGGTTTTGCCATTCTCTGTTGGTTGATTGACTCTCTGGTTTTCCACCTTTTCTTTGTGTCCGGTTCTACTTTTCCTTTTTCTATTTCCTATTTCTGAAACTTTTCAGGGTACTTTTGTATATATTTTACTTTATAGATGCAAAATTACGGATTCATGGTTTCCTTTCTAATTCACTTTGGAAGTCTTTCTAATTCGTGGTTTCCATATACATGCACTTGGAGTTTATAAGTGTTGGGTTGGGACCTTAAAGTTGATACATCATACATATCCCACTGACAAATTTAATACAAATTAAAATATTGTTTCTCTTTTTCTTGTAAATTCATCCATTTCTCTTTTCTACTTTTCCTTCTCTCTTTTTAAAATGTTGTGCCTTTTAGCTAATTACTTTGAATTAATTACAAGACATTGGCTTTTCTTATTATATAGCTAATTGGATGCTGTAATGACCTGTCAAATTGCTTTTGATCTTATATTAACTGAGACTTGGAAGAATTATTTACCAGAGATTTTGATTCTTGGCTGTGGAAGGAACATTCAACATGTAGATCCTGAACTTAGACGGTTTATTCGGTCTACTGGCATGAAGTTAGAAGCTGTTGACTCGGTATATATGATTGATTTAATTTATGAAATTTGTACTTGAGTTCATCAGTTCATCTTACATTGTTGATACTTTGTGTTTGATAAAGTAACCTAAAGTAAACTAACCTATGTCATGGGTAAAGAGGGGACATGGGAACTATGAAACTTGTCTTGAAAATTTTGAAAGGCAAGGGACAAGAAGATAGAGGGTACCTGAGGCCCATCTTTCCTCCACAGAATTTGTTTCACCTGCATTTTTTAGGTTGCACTTCTTATTTGTAGGTGTGGGTGGGTGGATGGGTGATGGGGGAAGGCGTGGAGTTGTTTGGATAAGTATGCACCTTTCTTTTTTCTTTTTCTATTTTTTCATTTTAAGTTTTCCACTGAGTCGTTTTGTCTGTCGCCCTGTTTTGTTGGACATTAATACATGAGGGGGAGGGTTATGTTGGATTTGTTACTTTATAGCCAAACAATGGAGTGCTGCTTATTGTTCCCTCTCTTCTGATTCAATGGCTTTATGTGTATCCCTTCTCATTCCCTCCAAAGCTTTCAATCATAGCGAAAACATTTTAAAAATAGTTTGTGGTTTATTTTAAGAAAATTGATATTTGCATAGTTCATTACCATATCAATGCTAATTAACTGTAGTATAAAATGGTTTGAGAAATATGTAGAGTTAGCGAAATCAGTTCGCCCAATTAAGCCTGCTAAAAGGTGGGGCTTGGGCTTTTAATTAGGCCCAAATTAATTCTGGACATTTTTGGTTGGACACATTCAAGTTTTTCTTTGATTGGGTTTGGACATTTCTTTTTGTGAATCAGGCTTTTTTGGCTTGACCTATTAAAGCCTGAAGCCCAAACTGGGGTGGGTAGCCTGTTTTGCCACTTCTAGGTACATGTTACACTATAAGAAGCAAGTTAACATGGTTTTAAGAGTTGTGTTTGCATATCTGTCTACTATTCTGTTTCATATGGTGAACTTATCCTTTTAGGTATATTCAGAGTTCTATTCTACTGGTTCCATCTACACAATTCTTTTTTTTTTTTTGTTCACTGTTTTTCCTTTCTTTTATCTGATCCTTTGCTGGTTCATGTTAAGATAATGCCAGACAAACTGTTCCTGAAAATTGCTTTGAAAAGATGATTTCAAATAGTGAGAAAGTTGAAGTATAAAATGGATGAAGAGAGTATTCTAGCATGATAGTACAAATGATTAGAAAAGAGTTTTATTCGATCTACTGTTATTATAAACTATTTTACATTATCATTCAATTATATGTTGTCGTATCATTGAAAGAGTTTGACATGTAAACTATTCGTCATGGGACAACAAATTGTTGGATGTCTGTAAAAAGTTTATAGTGAACTATGGATCAAAATTAAGTCCTAGGAGCTATATCTATGTTTGCAACGTAGGACTTCTAATTGGAGACAATCTTCAGGAATTTCCATTTTATTTGAATCAATTAACGTAAAGTAGTTACAGATTTGCAATTATGTTTATTGAATAAAGATTTTAATACGTGTAAATAGTAGCTTAAAACTGATCTGACATAATTCTCATAAAGAAAATAATTCAAAATGGTGTAGGAAATAAACCAACCAAAAATACTAGTTTGATTGCTTCTCTTTGAATTTTGAATCTTACATGATTTATTTATTTCTTTTTTATTATCTACTTAGAGAAATGCAGCATCAACTTACAACATATTGAATGAAGAAGGTCGTATTGTGGCTGCTGCGCTACTTCCATTTGGAGTTTCTTCATGAAGCTTGAACCTATATTCTTGGTGTAGTGGCCACCAATTGCTCTAAAGATTTTCAACTCCATGCCACTAAAGATCTTAGCTCAAGTCCTTGAGACATGCTTTGATTTTTCAATTAGAAAGTTTTGACATAGCAATAGTACATTGTGAACTAAGCCCAAGTGAGTCCTTTGACGTCTGCTGACGTTTTCGAATGTAATAAGGATAATTTAAATGTATAGACTGCACATCTTATAAATCCCAGCAAATTTGGACTCTATCTAGTTGTTGGCTGTTTGATTTTATTGCTATTTCTTGTTGTTAAAGTTGAAAAGAAAACACTGAATATTTCTTATATTTTTGGGTGTTGCTATAGAAGCCTAGGTCTTTTTTTGGGACAAAACTTAAATGAGGTGAAATATAATAGGTGCTAATTGTGATATTCTCCAACCAAAATCAGAGTTTTATTTTGTAACTTTTATCTTTGTAACTTGTTGATAAAGTAAATAGGAATGTTGATATATAAATACGGTAATTAGGAATATAACATTGTGAATGCATATGTGTAACTGTAATATTCAGGTCTTCGGGTCAAATGCAATATACAATATTCATAACACCTTTTTTCTTTTTTATATGGTATCAGTTTGGTTTTGATCCATTTTTTTCTGGCTGCTACATTAAATGGCCCAGCCCTATTCAGACCCGGATTCAGTGCAGTTTATGCAGGAACTGTACAGTACATTTAGGCTAAATTTTGCCTAAAATATGTTGGCTTAAGCGAAAATACAAAATAAAATAACTGCACGGCGCAGTTACTGCACTGAATCCAAAGCTGAAGGAAGAAGACGATTCACCCGTCTGAGCCTGAAAAAGAAGATGTGGCATCTCAGCAAAGAGAGCCCTTGAGTGACATGAGTTAGATGACGGAAAACTTGATAAAGAGAAAGATGTAGCCTCATGGGAGTTAGATCCCTTTGAGTGAGTTCCTTGCCCTGGGAGAAGAATGAAGAAAAGCAGCTAAGCTGCTAAGAGATGCTACTTCTTTTTTAACAACAACAAATTCTTTCAAAGCTGAAAGCAATTTAAGAGTAGTCCCTTGGGGGCGAGGAATGCTAGAAGCCTTTCTTTCTAAAGAGAATGAGTGAGCTACTAAGATGCAAACCCTAAACATATAAGAAAGCCTTTCTTTCTAGGGTGCTATTCTCCATTGTTGTCGACCTTTTCTGGTGACCTGTTGCTTTGACTAGAAGCATCTCTTCCCAAAGACTACCACTACCATCAATCAAGCAGTGTTTGTTGGCAATTAAAATAAAATTACCTTGTTAAAATTTAGAAAGAAAATACAAATACTAAAAATAAATAAATTTAATCTCATAAAGATATTTATATTAAAAAATAAATAATACAATCAGATTTTTTAGCTTTATTAAAAGTTAATATACACTTAAATAACACTACAACTCAAAACTTTCACAAAAAAAAACTCTCTAAAGCTTTCTTAAATGTTTTTTTCTCACTTTTCTCTTTATGTTCACTTTTTTTTTTTAATGCTTTCGTAGATACAACAAACCAAATATAGCTCCCGGTGTATACTACTTAAAGGTCGGTTATTTGCTTCAACAAACCAATTTGGTTGCATTTTAATATTCAGCTAATTAACCACTAATATTTTTACTTAACAACTTGATTCAATATTTGTAAGCTTGCATTCTAATTATTAGTCTAAATTTGCTGCTACCTCTCGACTATTCAAAGGCTAGACTTTTTGATAAATTTTCAGCATCTACCAAGTTTAATAACTTTCTCTCTTAAACTTGGTTTCATCATTCTAAGCATATTTTTCAGCTTCAAGAATGAATTTGCTTTGAGTGGATTGGTAGAGATACTGCTACTTATCTAGTCTTAGGCGTGAAGGGTATATTGACATATCTTACGTTGACAAATAATAGAATCAAAATACTCTTTATAAGGGTTTAGGGAGTCCTCTTCCTATGAAGTTTGCTCTTCATTGTCTTTCACCTTTTGCGCACCACTGTCCCTAGCATTAAATTCTTTTCTTTGTGGAGGACGTGAGCGAGGTCCTAGCAACACCAATTCTTGTCCTTACCCCTAATGTTGGAAAGACTTTGGACACTTGAAGCTTAGTGTCACACCAAGGCTTGAGAGTAAAGCATTATTGTGAATATTGCGCATGGTCCTCTTACTATAGCTACTCATGTCCCTATTCCTTTTTTAGAGTACCAAAATTACCTTCAATACAAGGCTGCAATGCAATCTGCTTTGCTTGTCGCTTTTGTAGCTCAAATAGGTACTCTTGTTGCTTGTGTTTCCTAGTCCTTTTTCTCTTAGACTTTGGATCTTTTATTCTAGTGCTTCTTATCACATGTTTAGTAATGCTACCATTTTCTTTCATCTAGCATTTCTAAATTCTCTTCCCTTTGTCACTTTAACTAATAGTTCTTAAACCAAAGTCATTGGCATCAATACTATAATCCCTTTCCCAAGTCTCTATTTAGAGTTAGTTTCTTTTGTTTTGAATTGTCTTTTCAACTTTATTTTTTCTAGCAAACTTACTTGTTCTTCTACATATTTAGATCTTGTTACTAATAAAACTGTTTTTTTTCAAGAGCAAACTACCAAGAAGATGATTGTAGTAGATATGAATCTTGAAGATTATTATTATATCTTATGAGTCTTAGACTATCATTTATCAATGATTAGGTTATCTAGATTTTCAAAGTATCTCTCACCGTTCCAAATTTATTCAAATTATCTACTTTAGATTGTAAGTCGTGTCAATTAAGAAGAAAACTTATTAGGAACTCCTTCCTTACTCGTGTCCCTAAAAGAGTTGTTTTTTATTTTATTTTATTTAACCAATTCAAATATCTAAGGTCTAGTTTATATTATTTTAAGTTTAAAATATTAATATTTTGTTATTTTTATAGACATTTTTTTCATTACACTTGTATATTTTTACTTATAAATCATTGTGATGTTTTTTGTGTTTTTTTCTATCATTATCTTCTATCAATGTTTTTCTTGAGGCAAATCACTCTATCTTTTTCCTTCATTTATTGCCCCATACTTGAATCCACTTGGTAGTGTATGTTGATGTCACTATCATTACTAGCAATGATAGTGTGGGGATTCAAAAACTCAAACAACACTTATCCTGTCATTTTTAGACAAAGGATTTAGGTTCTCTTGAATATTTTCTGGGAATTAAAGTTGTCAATCCAGCTATGAGATTTCTATTAATCAGCATAAATATGCACTTTAATATTCTCACTAAAATAGGAATGCTCAAGTGTTAACCAATTGATTCCTTTATGGAGCCCAATCTCAAGCTTCTTTTACGTCCAAGGGAGCTTTGAAAGACTCAAAGATACCAATGCTTGGTTGGTGAACTTAACTACCTTGTAATAATAGTGTAGTCAATTAATTTTTAAATACTTCTTGTCTACATTTTCAAATTGGGTTGTGTCACCATCACATAAAAGATCTACGTCTAAATATTGTACTTTATAGAGGAAACTAAATCTCAAGAGGAGCAAAAAGTAGCACAATATTGCCAAATATAATGTTGAGGCATGATCCTATGATATGATTATAACTACACATGAATACAGTAAAATAAGCAAGAGTTTTATTAGGGATGGAAATAACTGAAACCAGAGTCTGTGACTTAATTTTTTTAAAGTCTAATCCAATTTAACTTATTTAATTAATAGGTTTAATTTAAACTTTTTAAAAAGCTTAATTAGTTAAATAAGTCAGACTTGAGCCTAAAAAAAATATATTAGGACTATTAGAATGACCTATTTAAAATTCATAAAATATATAATAATGTATTAAATAATTTTATATAAAAATTATAATATAATAATATATTAAGCTTATTAGAATGACCTATTCAATTGACTTCGTCACAAGTATAATTTGACGAGAATATTACAGGTAATAACTTCTAAAAATATTTTTAAAAAATATTTGTAATCACTATTTTTAAAGTATTTTTATTCTAATTATATTTTTTTTATTTTAAAGATTGATGAACACTATGAAGAGATCTCTTTGAAAATCTGATGACATATTTGTTATTTTTCATTTATTATGAAAAAATATTGTTATTTGTGCATTTTAAATTTTTGTTTGTTGTATTTACTAATTTTAGTTCTCAAACTTATTTAGTTATAATATATTTGTTGATTTAATGTCTAAGACTTTATGCTATTAAATTTGCTTAATAATTTATAAATTGATGTTTATTTTATTATATTTTTTGTATGTGGAGTAATTTACTTATTTAAATTAAATATGTTATCTGAAAGTAATAAATAAGAATATATAATTTTATTATACATATTCAAGATATTAAATCATTTTTTTATAGTTTACTTTTAAAAAGATATACTTATTTAGATGATTTAATAGTTTATTTATAAAGAAGTTTAATAATCTATTAAATGTCTCAATATAAAATAAGTTATTAATATACTAAATTAAGCTTTTAAAAGAATTAAGTTATACTTAATAAAAAGTCTATAATAAGTAATAGGTCAGATTTAATCTTCAAAATTATTAAACAGACTAAACCTATTTATGCAAAGTCTAACTTAACTTAACCTATTTTTATCCCTAAACTTTATGCTCTTATCTATTTTATTTATATCCAATTTCTAAATGTTATTCTATCATATTCACCGAAATAAATTTACAAGATTTGTTCTTTTTTAAAAAATCATTTTTGAAAAAAAGTTGAATTAATATGAAATTTATAAAAAAATTAAAGAAAACTTGCAAATATATAGTTTAAAAGAATTTTTATAAAAACTTTTAAGAGTGTAGGAATTATTTAGTGGTATGGATAAGAAGATAGTATAAGATAATTTATTTTATTTCAGTTTATTTTTAATATTTGTTATAGTCTCATCATTCAAATTATTATTTTAAAGAGGACGATGGGTTAAAAAAATCAGGATATGATATCTTTTGTTTCTACTTTATTTTTACTCATACTTTGTGCCATTTTTAATATGATGGGCTAAACATCCACGAGTTTTTAATTTAATTTATAAACAATAATTTTAATTAGTTGGTTAATATTAATGGCTACTAAGAAATAAATGATAATAAAAAAATATGAATAATATAAATATTAAAATATTTGATAATTTAAAAATTACTTATTAGTGATCACTAGTTATATATTTTTAAAATTTTTATTGAAAAATTTAATTTTTAATTTAGTGAGTTAACCTAATAGGTTAGTGAATGAAGTTGGATTGTAATTTTAAATGTTTGCCATAAATGCGAGTCACTTTAAATTAGGTGTAAAATTGGCTATATTATAATATTAATATAACATCACAAAATATACTCACTATACAATATGAATTTATGTTATTATGTAAATTTTATTTAAAACATATTTTTATATTTAAAATATACTTTTTTCTAATTTATTTTAAATAAAAATAACTTAATAAAAATTATAAAGAAATCCGATGTACTTTCTATGTTGAATTTATGGTAGCAGACAAATGAGGAAAAAAAAGAAGAAATTGAAAAAAAATATAAATAGACCCAATCCGAATTCAGCAGCGAGTACAAACGCAATGTCCACTTTTCTTCACTTCGCTTCCAGTTCTTCTCCTTGCTTCTCTCAGATCATCACTCATCGTTCTGCTACAATCGCTCCTCCCTCTCGCGTCTCACTCAGAAACGGCGTCGTAAGTCACCCTCTCACTGTTTAAACGTTTCGCGGCGAGTAAATTTCTTGATTTTTGTTTGGTTACTCGGAAATGATTAACGAAACGTGTTTTTTTTCGGTTTCAGAGGTGCGAGGCAATAGACACAGTGAAGTTGGAGAATGGGAGGCCAAGTGTGAGTGAGTTAATTGTTAGCGGAACTGGAAGCGCGATTCCGAGTTTCCTTGTGGCGCCAAACGCTCGTATTCAGGATTTGGGTAACAGAAACGACACACGTCTTCGGATTTTTTCGGGCACTGCCAATCCGGCGTTGGCTCAGGTTAAACCTCAAAACCGATTCGTTTTACTTTCAGAGTTCAATTTTGGTTTTGGTTTACGCATGGTTAAGATATTGATGCTTGGATATGTAATGAAATGAAATTGAAATTCAGATATTGGTGTTTTCTGTTTTATATATTGGAAAGTTTCTGGTGTATTGTTTGGGAAGTGAATAGAATGGTAAGGACAAGGCTACCCATGTTTGGTAAGAGATTGAGGCTCGATTAGGATAAATTTCTTTATAACTACTCTATGAGGGGCGAAGATATGGAAGTAAAATGAATCAAACTCTTTTCATTAGTTAAAATCAACTTATGCTTCTCTATTATTTTATAAGCTCTTTTATTTAACTTCTCTAAAATTTGAAATGCTAAAGGTGATATGTAGGTTGTGCTTGTATATGTAATGAAATGATAGACGAAATGAAATGGAATTAACATAAGGATTTTGATGTTTTTGGTTTTTCATATTTGAAATTTTGAATGTAGGAAAGTTTTTGTTGTATTGTTTGGGAAGTTAATAAAATGGTAAGGAATAAATGTGTGTTTGTTTAGCCCATGCTTGCTAAGTGGTAACAGATTAATGTAGAGAAATAGTTTTTGAAAGCTTTTTCCAAGAACTGGTAAAAATATTTGATAATTTCTTCTACTTGCATCATTAACGTGGTTTGGCTTTTTTGAGTATTTGTTATGGTTCTCAAACTTTTTACATTGATACTGCATCAAAATTAAAATCCTTAGTTATATGTGAAGAATTCTTGAAAAACTAATTCCTGAAAATTTTTGCTGTCACTTTTACAAGTAAACTATCTTGTAGTTGTAGGCTTGTAGCCCACGAGTATGTTCTTTTTGTTTTATTGCTCTGAAAAATACTCTGTAATTCTTATTAGTGTGCTATTTCTTGAAAATTGAAATTGTTTTTGGCTAGCTTAGAGCATGTTTGATCTGCTATATGTTTGAGTTTTAGCTAATGTATTTTCGTTTATAATTACAAATATGCCACGTTGCTATGTTGTTTTCTGTGAAGGAAATGGTGACAAGAAGATTTTGTTGTTTTAACTATTATCCTTACAAATTTTTGAAAACAAGAAACTATGCAAAATCAAGGTGATACTTTTGTAATTGTTAGTGAAAATATATTAACTGAAAACGTAAACAACATACCCCAAACACCAAATAATTTTTTTCATTTTCTTTTCCTTTGTATTTTTGGTTTATATATATAGTGGAAATAATATTTTGGTCAGTAAGAAATTGCTTTTTGTCAAACTTTTGTTGTTTACTAATGTTCCAAATGTTATGTAATACACTGCATATTCTTTTATTATTTACTGAAATCTATTAGTTGCATCTATCTAAATAGGAAATTGCATGCTACCTGGGCCTGGAGCTAGGAAAAATTAAGATAAAGCGTTTTGCTGATGGTGAGATATATGTTCAGCTGCAAGAGAGTGTTAGGGGGTGCGATGTATTTCTTGTGCAGCCCACATGTCCTCCCGCCAATGAGAATCTTATGGAGCTTTTGATAATGATTGATGCCTGTAGGAGAGCTTCAGCCAAAAATATTACTGCAGTCATTCCGTATTTTGGATATGCTAGAGCTGATAGAAAGGTCTGTTTGCCAGCTTTATAACATATTTGTAATATTAGTTTTTCTGACAAAATTTTGTGTTTCTTCTCATTCCACCATATTTTCCCTTGGGTGTTTTGGGAGGGGGGGGGGGGGAAGGGTTGTTTATGAATTTTGTAATTGTGTTGCACAGAAATTGTCAACTTTTTAAAAACATACGATATAGGTATGATACAATAGAGTATAATGATAACAATATTTAAAAAAGATTTATTACATAATACTCATTTCTATCGCTACGTTTTGAATTTGGGCTTAAGTCTTACTCAACACCAAAAGCTAGCACATAAGGTGAGAATTGCTTTAGCCTTTATAAGCTCTTTTTTTAGTCATATCTATAATTGATGTGGGACTTTAACACTTCTTAATCCTTGAATATGACCCATTCTACTAATTATTGCAGTTATTATCATCTTCAGTACTTATAAGTTATAACTGCCTCCTTCCTTTGCATTAGTTTCTTTGACTCAATTGGTAATAAGCCCAAAGAGGAGATTTTTTCTGTCAATCATCAACTCTACCAAAAGCATAAGCTGTTAGGTGTGAAGGATCATGAATGACTTCATATCTAACACTTTCCTTTGAGAGATGATGGAAAAAAAAAATGCAAAATATACACTGGTGACTGTATCTGACAGTAAAAATGGATTTTTTTATTTTTTATTTTTATAAAATCAGAGACAGCCATAACATGAGTCCCAGTATCAGATTTGTGTGCAGTACAAATATGCTAAGGCGTTTTGTTGTATCTGTGTGACCTTGTTTGGATGTAAAAATAATAATAATATCTAAATCATTAGAATAATCAGATTCTATTTTTGCAACTGCAAAAGTCCAACAGCTGGATTCATGTGTTTTTTTATGTTCTAAAAATGTGACCTTGCTTACTCATATAATAAATCCTATAGAAAAATTAGGTCACAGCTGTGACTGATGAAATTAACTGAAAATATCCAATATTCAAATTCAGTTGAGTTTAAAAATGGTCTTCATCTACTGTTTCAGACTCAAGGGCGTGAATCCATTGCTGCCAAGCTTGTGGCAAATTTAATTACTGAAGCAGGTGCAAATCGTGTTCTTGCTTGTGACCTCCATTCTGGGCAGGCCATGGGCTATTTTGATATTCCAGTTGATCATGTGTATGGACAGGTATTATAACATAGAAGTTGGGTTATTTCATTAGTACATAATAGCATGGAAGAATAAAAAACATAAGTGATCTGTTAAACACAAAGAAACATGCTATGGATATGCCATACACAACAACCAAGCCTTATCCCACTAGGTGAGGTTGGCTACATGCTATGAATATGCCATATATTTGTAATAATTTGTAGTCGATTCAATTATTTGTTGCTTTATTGTATTGGTGCAGCATGATTGTAAGTTGAATTTAGAACCTTCTAGCAACATACCTATTTACTGTTTATGTGGTGATTTAAATTCTTTATTTTCCTTCAAATCTAGCCTTAAAGATAATTTTGTGTAGATGTACTGAAACCTTCAATTGTTTTTTCTATTCAGTCACACATCACACATGGACTCTTGTGACTTGCATTATTTTTCTCTCTTATTAGTTGACCTTTAAGCTACCCCTTATGGCTGTTATCTGATCTGAATAATCATCAGACATTTTGCTTGATTATTTTCTGTTGTGTAACATGAATTATGGTGCAGATTACCTTTCACACAATTGTATTATGTAGCGGTGGAGGCAGGTTAGCTTAAGGAAATGTTGATCTTGACTCTAATTGTAATGATGATTGTGATTACTGGTGGTAATGAGAATTATCTGGCTTCTGTACTAGATGTTTCTTGAATTCTAAGGTTGGGTGCTTGATTTTGTTAATACTTTGAGTTGGAAAATTGATGTTTGGTGGCCCCCCTCCTGGGCCTCCAATTAGGTTGTATTGTAGAAGGTAGAAGCAGGGTGGGGTTAGTATGGGAAATGATGGGGAAAGTAGTGGAGAGAAATATGATGCTAGGAAGGAGAGAGGATTATGTTATTCTTAATCCTAACAGATCTGATATGTGGCAGCAAAGATGTGGGATAGAGGATTTGAATATGAAGGGAGTGGGAGAGTTGAGGATAGGCAATCACTTGGATAGGCAATCCTTCTCTGATTATCTTTCTTGTTGTCGTGTGATAATTGGCTGTTATTTTTGTTGTAATCATAGCATTGTTCTCTGAGTTTTCATTCAGTTCTACAGAAAATTCAATTCCTATTAATGTCTTGCTTGATTTCCATTTTGCAGCATTCCTATGTAAGACTATTCTAGGAAAGGATATATGTTCCATTTGTTCCTGTTATTTTATTTTTGTAACAATATTTGAGACCTGCTAATGGTGTATTCAGTTTGTATTGAATTTTTTTTTTTTTAGTTTTATTTATAGTTTAACAAGAAGTTCTTACCTTGAAATTGTCATTGTAATAATTTGGTTTATTGATTACTTGTATATTCCTTTTTGACATTACCAGCCTGTTATACTTGATTACCTTGCCAGCAAGACTATTTGTTCAGATGATTTGGTAGTCGTCTCACCAGATGTCGGTGGTGTTGCTAGAGCTCGTGCTTTTGCCAAAAAATTGTCTGATGCTCCTTTAGCTATTGTTGATAAAAGGCGTCATGGGCATAATGTTGCTGAGGTATGATATGTACTATCCGCATGAGTTTATATGTCTAGACTTATATGATTCTTGGTAGAAAGTTTTAGAATATCGTGTGGTTTATGTATGATATTAAATGCACTTTCCATAGGAACTTATTGATATAAAAATTCAAGTAGTGTTATATTGTTATGCAATTTAAATGTTATTGAATAATTCATGTGAATTTATTTAAAAAGTTTAAATAGAAAATTTATCCTTTTCTTGACAAAAATACTAGTTATGTTTTACTTTCCTAGTGTGATAAGGCTTTTGTTGTTGTTGACTTGTTGCTTTATAAAACAAAAACCAAGCTTTATTCCACTAGGTGAGGTTGACTACATAGATTATATGATATTATTGAATTTGATCCAAAATTAAATTTTTAGAAATATTATTAATTAAAAGATCTCTTTTAATAACTTTCTCTGAAGTTCTTCTATGTCTTCCTCTACCTCTTTTTATCAGACTTGTCATGTCATCTACTCTTCTCATTGGTGTCTCTTAAGATTTTCTTTGCATGTGATCCAACCACATTAATAGTTTTCAATCATCTTTTCTACTATATATATGCTATTCTAACATTCTCCCATGTATAGATAACAAATATAAGTAACTAAATAACTTAAATTTAATGGTAGATAAATATTTTCTTTTAGTATATCCATATTTATAATAATGGTAACAAATTTTATAATAATTGGTTCTATGGAAGTAATTTAAATAATGTTTTAAAAGTCAAAGTGGATTTATAACAAAGGCTTATTTATTTTTTTAATGTTTTTCTAAACAACTATTTACTAAAATAATTAAAAAATAAAACTATTTTCCTATTTGGAGTTTTTTGCCATGTTATCACAAGTTTCGCACCTCACAGGTGCGAAATTTATTTTTTAAAAATAATTTTGCATGTCAGAGGGACAATTTTTAATTTTTAATAATTTTGTATATGGCATAAGCTAAATTTAAAAAAATAATACGTGTCAAAATTTTATATAATTTTGTCTTGATGGTGTATGAAATTAATTTTTAAATTTTTTTAAAGCAGTTTTGTATAAGCAGTGTACGAGACTACTATTATATAATTATAAAAGTACATATTTTTAGCTGAAAAACAGTAAAAATCTTCTGATAATGTAGCAATGCAGTCAGGGACCATCCCTCGTAAAACACAACTTTACAAGTCTAAACCAATGCAATGGTTAACCATCCCCACATCCAAACCTACCTATATTTTTATTTACCTCTCAAATATTTTAGACAATATTAATTATTGTTATTTTAAATATATTTTTATCTTTATAAAATATTTAGAATATTTGAATAGTTTAAAAGTTATAGTGAACCTTATCAATAAAAAATAAAATAGTAAATTCAATAACTAATTTAAACAAAATATTTAGATATTTTTATTTGTATATTTTTCTCTTTAAATTGTTTAATAATTCTAAAAATTTAGCTAAAGAATAAAAAATAATATTTTAAAATTTTTATTTATTAACTAGTATTTTAAATATACTAGTTAGCATTTTTATTATTAATAATAAAATTTCAAATATGTGCCTCATAATACACTAAAAATATAAAATTATAATAAAATATATAAAGTTTTTAATATTATTAATATATTAAACTTTACAAAACAGTATTATATATTGATGTACAAAGTTTAAAAAGATCAATAAAAGAACAGATGTGAAGATGTGCAAGATAAACATGATTGCAGTAAATAGTGTTTGTGAACTGTGATTGCAGAGCCAGCTTGCCTGGTTCAGATGGAACCATATTTGCTGAGAGAGTGGTGTATACTTTTATAATTATATAATAGCAGTTTCGTATATAGCAAATGCGAAACTGTTTTAAAATGTTTTTTAAATTAATTTTGTATACTGTATAAAAGAAATTATTTAAAATTTTGACACGTGTCATTATTTTTTAAGTTTCGTTTGTGCCATATACGAAACTGGTTTTAAAAAAAAAAGTTTTGTCCCTCTGATATGTAAAACTATTTTAAAAAAAAAGTTTTGCACGTATGAAACTAGTGGTAACAATGACGTGGCAAAAAGTTTCAGACATGGAAATAGTTTTATTTTTGAATTATTTTAGTAAATAATTATTTAAAAAGTATTAAAAAATAAATTAGCCTATAACAAATATAGGTTGCGAATTGCCCACTTCAACTTTCACCCTAAGCCCCTTGTCATTTTTAATTTTGACGATTAACCCAGTTACATGTTCAATGTAACCTACAGTTTCAAATAGTTAATGAGGTTATTTACAAAAATTGAACTAATAAAGTGTAATTTTCCTTTGTTTAAAGTTTCAGTTGGTTAACTGGAAAAACCAAAAGGCTTCAGTGGGTTAATTGCTAGAGCTGAAACCACAGGACCATTTGCAAACAATCATGAGAAATGTTAGCTACGCACTCTAATGTACTCTTTCAAATACACTGTTATTGGTTGAAATTTATTGGAAATCATGAAATCATGCTGGTCTCACTCTATTTTACAACTTTAATTTTATAATTCCCAATAAATTTCAGCCAATAATAAAGAGTATATTTGAAAGTGTCTAAAATGTGTTGTAGGCATTTCTCAACACAGATCAAAGGTGGAGAAGTTAATTTGTAATTTGATCATAAATATACATTCAAGTGTTTATTTAACTAAGAAGCTAGGTTGGCTTAAAACCACTTACCGTGTACCTCCCGTATGTCCATGTGTGGTAACTTCTGCTTGGACACAACTCTTAGTTGCAGTTTAATACTTCTATACCAATTTGCAAGCAGTTGTTTTCCAATACCCAGAACTTAGTCTGGTTCACTGGTTTGAGTGGTTTGGGGCAGTTTAATCCATTCTGATCATCAAAGTGGTTCTGCAGTAAAATCCAAACTGGTAACAAGAACAAGGCAGGTTCATGGCTTATATGGCTGGTCAGGTAGCTCTGGTTCGGGTTTTAAAACCATACATAAGACGGCTGAGGGGTGTCCACTGGCCACTTTTGTTCCCTACAAAGCATAATTTATAGTCTTGAATTGGAGCTCCTTTTTGTCTTTTTGATTGGAGAATCTTGTCTTGCAGGTAATGAATTTAATAGGTGATGTAAAGGGAAAGGTAGCAGTTATGGTAGACGACATGATTGACACTGCTGGTGAGTTTGTGTTAAAGTCTTGATGTGCAAGAGTAATAATGATAATTTGTCCGTGACCCTATAATCACGTAGTATAGTGCTTCAAATCATATACAATTACTTTCTTTGGCCTTCCCTCTCCTTGCATTACATTCTTTGAACTAAAATGGATTGGTTTTCTTTTTTTTAGTAAATAGTACAGACTAAGTTTGTGCCAAATTATAGCCAAAGAGGTAATTTTAAGTTTGTGACTTAAAGAAACTAGCTAACTGTATCATTATAGGTTAACAAATATCTTTATTTAGCTTCAAAGAGGTAATTTTAAGTTTAAGAAGTAAAATTGTAGGCCTTTTCCTTTGGTCTTCAATCACTACTAATCATTAGATGTGCATGTGCTTTACATAAATTCTTTTTCTATTTACCTGTTTAGCACTTTAGCCTACTAAAATGGAAACTATTTTGGAGTTCTTTTCCATAAAAACAATTGTAAGATAAGGGCATATAAATTGAGTTCTTTTTTGTTTATAAATTTAAGTCTTCAAGGTTAAATACTTGAAATTTCTTATAGAATACAAGCTGAGTGGTTCAATTGGAGAAAGATATCAGAAGTTATTTGTGGCTGTATTGAAGTTGAAAGGGAAGTTTTATTGTACTGCAATATGACTATCATATATGGTAGTAAATGTTGGACTTTTAAGGAACATGAGAAAAAACAAACAAAAGTGACAGAAATGAGAATAATAAGGTAGATGAGTGGTCATACGAGAAAAACAAAATAAGAGACTATTGTAGACATGAAAATATTGGAGTAACATTTATAATGGAAAATATAACTAAAAATCATTTAAGGTAGTTTGATTACGTGCAGAGAAAACCTTTGAAAGCATCAATGAAGAGAGTGAACTACATAACTTCTAATATGGTAAAAAAGGGTAGAGGGAGACCCCGGAGAATCTTAAAAGTTATTAAAAGGTATTTTTTTATTTAATAATATTTTTGAAAAATTTAGTTTTTCATCGAGTTAAATGAGTTTTGTGATTCATATAGTTGACTTCACCTAGTGGGATAAGATTTACTACCATATATGTTGATCGAGTTAACACATACAAATTAATCCTTAGAGGGATAAATTTGTTTTATATGTTGACAACTTGATAGGGTGAAATTGTTAGAAAGTTGACACTTTCAGGACTGATTTGTATAAACATGTGCTTTTAAGGATCAAATCAGTACAAGTTGCCACTTTCAAGGACCCAAGTTGTGTATTAACTTGTATAATTAATTAATTATTTTTGGCTAAAATTTAGTGCTGCAAGGCACTTCTAAGAGTTTAGATTACTTGTTTTAATTTTTTCTTTTGCTTCAGCTTGGTATGGCTAGCTATGTCTTATAAGTTGTCTTCTCAGTAAAATTTGAATTTGTCTTGTAGGGACAATTGCCAAAGGTGCAGCTCTATTGCATCAAGAAGGGGCAAGAGAAGTCTATGCATGTACTACACATGCTGTTTTCAGGTATAATGACTGTTATATTCTGTTAACCGTTTATTTCAAGTTATGATTTGTACTGGGACGCTTGAATCATGACAACTGTGGTGAGTTTGCAACTTGAGCCAATTATTAAGCAAAAAGAAATCAGTCAGCACTAGCTCTTTTACACATTCCCCCTCCCTTGGCGGGAATAACACAAAGAAACTAATATGTCCCTTGTCTTCTTTCTTTTTTTCCTATCTTGATACACAATTTACAGTGTATTTCATTTGATTTTCAAAGCCAAGAAGTATTACAATGTTGATGATTGATTGGATTTATTACAACAAATTCTATATATTTCTCTTTTGAGCTTTATCTATGGGAACTTAGAAGTTCCAGTGAAGTGCTATTTTTGTAGTTGCAAGTGGTTAGCCTGAATCTTAGTTTGAAGTTAGTGCAGAGTTTGGCAAGGGAATTGTTGAGTTTTAACCTTCAGGTAAGTATACCCGTTGAAAATAGTAAAAATTAGCATTTATCATATTAATTTACACTTTCAGTTACACGATCTCCAAGGGATGTAGAGGGCTGTAACGAAGGGTTTAAGGAAT
This sequence comes from Abrus pulchellus subsp. cantoniensis, assembly GCA_024086825.1. NCBI lineage: Eukaryota > Viridiplantae > Streptophyta > Magnoliopsida > Fabales > Fabaceae > Abrus > Abrus pulchellus. The sequence goes on from CM044056.1 coordinate 25,291,849, forward strand.
GGGTTTATTGCAGGTTGTTTCAATTTGTGGCGGCCAACATATTGTAGTTTCTCTTGATGTTTAAACTGTTTGTTATGCTATAGTTGTTCTAAAGCACTTCCTGATTCAGTTATCCATTGGTCAGCTGAAGCAGCATATTTGCGTTTGGCATATGCCAGTTTGGAGTAGTTCTTATTTCCTGTTTGATTGATAACAGGTTATTCAGTAATAGTAACTAGGGAAGAAGTTTGCACTTCTCCGCTGTATCTTTGGGATGGAGTTGTATTTTTTGTCTACTTTTTTTCAGCCTCCGTTCTCTCCTACTCATTATTATCATTCCAGCCCCAAAATTCTCTTCCAAAAACATCTTTCTCCATCATTTGTAATATTGTTTGCAGGTTGCCTTGTCCTCTTGTCTCTGTATTACTAACCTTTTCTAGCCTTTAGCAAAAGGATGGTGCCTGGGGAGATTTGAAAGCTGTACCCTGTAAAATCCTTTTCACTTTTCCCCCCCTCCCTGATGGTGTGGGACCGAACCTGACCTTTCAGCTCCCTCTACCCAACCACGTCTGAGTTTGTTCATGTATAAAGATAGATAAGATTTCCAACATTCTCTTCTTTTTCTGCTGCGTGGATGGATATATAAACTATGATGGATGTTTTGGAATGATGGTACTAAATGGTACATTTATTTATGTCTTCTGATCCAAGGCATTATACTTTGTAATTACGTATCATTTTTGCCTTTGCAGTCCTCCAGCTATCGAGAGGTTGTCAAGCGGTTTGTTTCAAGAAGTTATCATAACTAATACAATTCCAGTGGCAGAACAGAACTATTTTCCCCAATTAACTGTCCTATCAGTGGCAAACCTTCTGGGAGAGACCGTATGGCGGGTTCATGATGATTGCTCAGTGAGTAGTATATTTCTGTAAATTTGTTGGTTATTTCTCATTCTACCTATAAGAAAAGTTAAAATGATAGAGAGCGAGACCACCTTCTTGACTTTACAAACACACATGATTGCATACTTATATACAAATAATTAGTTTTTGTTGGTCTTTTCTTTCTTTTCTTTTTTTTTTTTGTTTAAATATTTTGTAGTTTTGTTTGTGTGGGATAGAGTACTTTATCTTGCAATGTTTTCTTCTTTTTTTCTTTTATCTTCTTTGTCAGGGTGGAATTGAACCTTATTCCAGTTTGGGCATTGATTGAACAATTTGTATCAATGGTATCCTCATTCCAGCTTATGACACTGCGGTAACAAGCGGCAGAATTGTAAAGTAATTTTTTTAGTGAAACCTTTACTTGAAAGATACCTTATAGAAAGCTGATTGGGGGGACTTTTGTACGTACAAAATACCGTATATATTGGAAATCTACAATGGAAGTCGTGTGTCTTTTTACTTTTTTATTTTTATCCCTTACATACAGGTTTTTAAAAGTCAGAATGGTGAATAATGGCATTGGATTTGTGTGGCTATATTCTTCTCCGACTTCAAGGAGACGTTTGGTGTATGAAACTTTTAGTTATTGGAAATTATGTTTTTGAGAATTCTGTTTTTTGAAAATGTTAAAATTACGTTTGATGTCTTAAATGTTATTGGGAATGTTATATAATAATTATTAAGAATATTAATTCTTTAAAAAATATATAAGGCAATTATAACATGAGAATGAGTAAAAAAAAAAAAAAAATTATATAAAATATAAATGCTGTATATATATATGAGTTAGGATTTGTTGAGAATGAGATATTTACATTTCTTAATAACTTTTTAGACATTTGTAGATGTATTATTCCATATTTAATATGTACTTTTTAATTAAAAACATAATACTTGTTAAAATTTAATAATATTGTGAATTAATAATTTTATTTTTTTAATGAAACTTTGACATTGATTTATTTGATTAGAATTTTTAAACTAACAGTTTGAATAGTCTATGAGTATTATATATATATATAATGGTATTAAATGATAGTAACTTTAAATAATCTGCGATTATAAAAGTGGGTTAGCAATAAAATTTTTGAATAAATGATCACAAAAGAGAAAGATAGTAAATCAAGTTTAAAATTGAAAATATTGAAGTACATATATATATATATATATTCATATTTTTATATTATAAAAGCTTTCTGTATTTATAGGAATATTAAATTATGAGGATATTTTTTTTGGAAAACTTAATTAAAAATATTTTGGAAATGTAGTTTCTTGAAAATATTTTTAAACTATCTATCTTAAACATTTGAATTTAACAATTTCCATTTAAGAGTCTTTAAAAACTTAAAAAGATAAATGCAAACTAAAGTAAACATTTAAAGTTTGTGAAACGGACATGTCTAATAGACATTTTTAAAAAAATTAAGTGAATTTGATACAACTGCTTAGTAAAATGCAAATGTTAATTGCTAGATATTAACTATGAATGAGGAGAAAAAAAATTGAAAAACTTCAATGTAATTCAGTTATTTTAAATATGTTAGTTTATGTTTGGGAAGTGGTTATTCTCTTAGTTACTACAAAATTTGATATGATAGATACATTTGTCAAAACTTATGAGAATGGATTTCATAGCATCCTATTTTAAGATTTTGTTATGAATTAGTTAACAATTATAGGAGGACATGGTTTTCTTTCTTTCTTTTTTTCCAGAAAAAGAACATCAAATATTATTTCTTAGATGTAACAAGAAAATTACAACAAGCTTTTATTTACAATTAAATTATTTGCTGTTCACTGTCAATTCAAAAAAGTTCAAAATTCAAAGCTAACCCTCCTGGATCATCAATGGCCCACTTAAACACCAAAACTTACTATCATAAAATACTAAGGATTTTCTATGGTTAACAATTATGGGATTAAGAATTTTCTACGGTTATGCTAAATTGAACTGAACTACGTGGAATCGTTATAGTATTTTTATCTATGTATCACCTACTTCTAAGCTTCATATAATAAGCCAAAGTCACTACATTAGGCACCTATACAATTTCACTATTGTTGACCTGCTGCTGTAAATATATTGACTTGATTATTGAAGTGCCCTTTTGAAGGTACACTTCTCCATCACAATGTAGCAATCTCGCACCTCTCTTTGATTGAGCTCATATTTTTGGGTCTATCAATCTTACCAGATACTTTGTTTGCCATTATTTCTTAAACAATGAAATTTATGTTTGTGATCTCTAGATATGCATTTAACTATCAAATTAGTCTCCATAATTTATTACATTAGTCACTTTATTTTGATATATTTTAGTGAATGTAAAATATTTTATTATTTTGATATATCATTTTCTTTTTGGATATGTACATAATAAAATATTATTACCACTTGTATTTTATAAATAGGTGTTTAATTATTTAATTTAAAATGTGAGAATAATTTTCCGTAATATTATGAAAGCTTTTATTAAAATATTTATTTGGTAAATAATAATTTAATTATGTGTGATGATTGATTCCGTTTTCTATGTTCATCAATAATATAAAATGTTATCTTGTTTTTATTTTATTTATGTTCTCAATTATTTATATGAAATAATAATTAAAATATAATTTCATTATTTTTTCCCAAGTGTTTTTCAACGGTAAAATTAGATGTACAGATTCTAGATTAATGTTTCACATATTTTGCTAATTATGTTATCTATTCCTGTTACGGTCATCCTAATCATGTTTCAAGAATTTTTTTAAAATAAAATGTAAAAACAAGAAGGTTAAAGCTGGGGAATTGCATTTTTTAACTAAATAAGACCAAAATCAGAGTGATGAATTTTAATTCTATCTTATAATATGGCCAATTAAAAGTGCACTTTCTAAACCGATTCTAGGGAGCTGTTTATTAGAGGCAGAACTAAATAGAAATGAAACACACATTTTAAATATCCCTATTTGCCATCTTATGCTTTGATGAGATTTATCTGGATTTGTAATTGGCCTTTGTCTTCTCTCCCACTTTACTCTTTCATGCTCAAAACTGGAGCCTATGCCTCATAATATATCAAAAGAAGACCCACTTGAAGTGTTCTCCTTTTTCTGTGGAAAAGTACCACAATATTGTTATCTCACATGGATTAGGAACCCCTTTTTATGTATCCCTTGGTGGTTTTATTGAAGATGTGGTTGGGATAATTTGGATGGAGCCTTTTTGTCCCAAGAAGCACCTACCTTTGACTCCAACATATTAATTAATTAAAAATCCATAAAGTCTTGGAATTATTCCCTGCTTTGGACATGTTGAGTTGCCAAGCTGTTGAAGCTATGTGATCTTCTAGAGTACTCCCTTATGAGTTTAAAGAAGAAGGAATCTTCTCTCTCAAGTAACTTTGATGGTTCATCATACTCAGCAATTCTCCCTGTAACATAATAAGAGTATATTAAGCAACTTTCTTGGCAATCTTGGTGCGAGTTTGGTTCAACTTATTTTAAAGAAATAATTGCTTATTTTTGCCAATTTTCTGAAAGAGCTTTTTAAAAATAAGCACTTATTTCTCCAAAATTTAAGCGTTTCCTCACATATACTAACATAAAATTTCTAGTTTCATTACCATGTTTGGATTTTTATCACTATGTATGCTTGTGTTTGTGTGCATAATGAGGCTGTGACTTCATTTGGTGGTGGAATATTCAATTCATCAATGCTTATAAACACAAGAAATTCTAGTAACACACTCTTCAATACACTTCTTGTGATTAGTCCATTTTTTTATAAAGTCAAAACATTTGCCCCATAAATTGATCACTTTTTAAATGCTGCTTTGACTTTTTTAAAATGGACCAATCGCATAAAGTGTTGAAGTCTTGACAGAATATGAGTGTGTTGCTGACATTACTGTATAAACATATACATACCATCACTGAGCACCAAAACCAAATCACTATCAATAACAGTGTGGATTCGATGAGCTATTGTGACAACAGTCCTATCTTTGAACTCTTGACTTATGATGTTCTGAATCACCCCATCGGTTGCAGAATCCACTGAGGCTGTTGCTTCATCTAGTACCAATATGCTACTTCTCTTCAACAGGGCTCTTCCAAGGCAAAATAATTGCCTTTGGCCCACACTCCAGTTATCACCATTTTCAACCACTGAGAAAAAAAAATGCATTTCATTTAGTTTATTAATGATTATTACCAAAAGCATGATCGAATTGTGCATGTTCAAAGTTGACGAATTTAACCTGTGCTGTCCAACTTGTCTTCCTTGGCCCTCACTAGGTGACCAAGCTGACATTTATCTAGAGCCTGAAAATGAGAAAAAAAAGTCATTTTGCTGATGTGTGATGATAACAATATTTTTTAATCGTGAGACAGAAAAAAAGTAAAAACAAAAATACTGCTGTTAGAATGTATCAAAAGTATCTCATAATAACAATATTATAGTTTAGAGTATCTTAGAAACTCTCTCTTAGGATTAGTGCTTTACATTTCCATATCACATTATAGTCTCCAATCTCTCAATTTCCTTCCTGCATTACTAATACCCTATGGTTTCAACATCTACTTTACAAGTAACACACTAGACACTACATAACTTGGTCTTAGAAACTGTACTGTATGTAATCAGTGAATATTCTTTCTGGTTACTCTACTTTAACGATTGATATACATTAGCTTCCATTTTCATGTTCTTGATCTAATTGTTCGATTAAAATATTTACCTCCCACACTTCAGTGTCAGAGTATTGCTGCAGTGGGTCCAGGTTTCCTCTAACAGTCCCTTCAAACAAGGCAGGGTCTTGTGGGATAATGCTAAGCCTTGACCTTAAGTCATGGAGACCTATCTTGCATATGTCCACATTGTCAATTACAATGCTTCCTTCTCTTGGTTCAACAATCCTGAAAAGAGCCTGTATGAGGGTTGATTTTCCACTCCCAGTTCGCCCCACAACACCAATTTTCTTCCTTCCAGGAAATGTGCAAGTGATGTTTTTCAACACAGATGGTAAATGTTCAGCATAACGTATCTGTCATACATTTTAATGCATAGAAAAAGAAATGTAAGGAGAAGCTTATGGACATAAAAAATCAATTTTAAGTCAAAGAAATATGTTAGTATTTGTAATATGTTCATACATATAATATCATGTTTCTTATATGTATAAACATATGTATAGTAACATGTATGTTTATTTGTCCTAAATTATAGATATCTTGAACCTGCAAATTTTTGAAACATATTGTTCCGATTTCTGGCCAGTTGCTTGGTGGCCTGCAGTCTTCAATCACAAGGGGTGCTTCACTTGCTATGTTTGTATACTGAAGAATTCTTTCAACTGATATCATCTTGTTTTCTGCATTGCATATGTTCCATATAACTGAAGCTTGCAAGACATTCAGATTGATCCCATATGTTACTGCCAACCCTGCTATACCTGTAACAAATCCCGTGCAGAAAAAGGTAATGCTTAATTCATGAGAGCTGCATTATGTGATGATCACTTTGTATGATTTCATAAATGACGGATAATTTGATGATATTAAAGGATACGCAGGCTGTTTGGTTTCAGAAAATGTTTTTTTTTCCCCACATTTAATTACAAAATTTTTCCTTGTTTTCCTTTTATTTCGTGTTTGTGAAGATTTTTGTAGGAAACAATGAAAACAATAAAAGCTGATTTCCCCTCTTTTCTATACAAATATTTGAAAACGAAAAACAAAATGCAAATAAGGTTACATTTTTGTGATTAAAAGTGAAAACAGAAAATATTTTCTTAAACTAAACGGTTCCTTGATATTATTGTTTATAGTTGTTTCCAAATAAAGACTTTTACTTACTTGGATTGATTATTCCTTCAGGGAGGCTCACTAGCAAGACCAGTGAGAAGGCAAAAACAAAGTTTGAAAGTAAATTCAATCTGAAAGACAGCCATTCCATTGCAGATACATTATGAAACCATGGCCTTGAGAAACCATCTATAAGAAGAAGATTTGTATGTACGAAACGGCCTTCTTGATCGAAAGCTCGTATCGGCGCTGCTCCTGCTAAAGATTCTGAAAAATGATGGAGAATTGGAGTAATTTGAATCTGTGCTAAGCGAGCCAGTTCTCTTGCTGTTGGAGTATAATATCTCTGAAATAAACACAAATACAGATTATGTTAGGATATCATATAACAATGGAGGGTAGACTAAAGAATAAATAGTTGTTTCTGTCTGATATTTTTTCAGATGAATATTGTCGCTTCACTTCTATATTCAAATTTAAATGTTAAGATTTAAAATTTCAATACATGCTTCACATATATTTCACATCTAAGGTCGTTTTAAGCTTTAACTTTGTTACATTACTTACATGACTTATTGTTTATATGATAAGCTTGATAACTAATATTATATCTTGGATAAATTTTGAAACTAGTAATGAATCTCACTATTTGTTTAGTTTTTGTCTTGTCATTAGATAGATGAAGAAGGAAAAAGGGTGACATACTTGATACCATATGCAGACTCCAGTTACTGGAATGAATATGACAAATACTTGCCATGCCACTTGAGACATAACTGCAATAGTGCCTAGAATCTGTATTACTGAGAAAGCACACCATCCTATTTTGTTTGCCATTTCCAAGTCTAGCACACTTTGATCTGTGGAGGCCTGAAATGAAAATCTTTGTCTTAGAATCATTGTAAAGAAAACACTTCAAGAAAGGGTCAAGAGGGAATCAAGTCTTAGAATCATTCTATTTTAATTATGGTAAATTTTGAAAGCCTGCCAATTGAGTTAAGAAATATTATTGTGGTGTTAATAACAATAAACATAAATAGCATTGATATCAATGCTTACTCTATTCAAAATTCTTCCAGTTGGGGTAGAATCAAAAAATGCCATGGGGGCTCGGAGAACTCTATGCAACATTCTTGTGAAAAGTGTCTGAGCTGTCCAAAGCCCAGCATTTAACAACAACATGGCTCTCACCAGAACACACAATGAACCAGCAACTGAGAGTAGCATATAAATAAGTAGTATGAAATTCATGTCAAATATAGGCTTTGCATCACTACTTGTAGGACAAACCCAAGCCATCCAATAGTTACTGGCAATCTGAAGTATTTGGAATGAAGATTGTGCCAAGATTATGAGTGGAACTAGCACTCCCCCTTTAACAGTGGTCAAATAAGACCAGTAAACTTCTTTTGCTATGCTTCCTTTTTCTCTTTCTTCATCTTGCACCAACTTTCCATCATTTCCTTTGCTCTCTGGAGGATTGTCCTGCACTGTGTCATGCTGTGTGTGCACAAGTTGAAGACTTGAGTTTGAATTGACGTTAGATTCCCCTTCTTCAGCTATTGGATTTAAATTTGTTCTACTTGAATTTTCAACCATAAGAACTGAGTCCAGAGCTTTGCTATGTGCACCGACTAAAATTTCAAATCCTATATTTTGCTTTAGAAGTTCTTCAAATTTTCCAGCTTGTGCTATCCTTCCATTTTGCATCACCTGGATTTCATTTGGGTCAGTTGTTTGTGATACAGTAAGCCACAATGTGACACTGCTTCAATTCCTACTCAAATTCACTACAATGTATACAAGATAAAAATGGAAAAAGGTAAATCATGATTAAGGAATTTGAAGTCAAAAACATTTTACTCTCTTAAACAATGAGTAGTCCAACAGATTTTAGTCTTTACCGACACAGTTTGATATACTCTTCAGAGACTGAATAAATATAAAAACAAACTTCGACACTGCATTTACCAGAATGAGGTCTGCTGCTGGAAGAAACTCAACTTGGTGAGTGACAAAAAGTATAGTTTTCTCTTTGAGAATTCCCATAAGGCACTCCTGCAAAAAACATGTTGAACAAATAGTAAAGCAATTGTTTCTCAAACCATAAAACATTTACAAATTTGAAGTATAAAAGAAAATATGACTAACCTTAAAGAGATGAGTGCCTGTATGAGCATCAACAGCGCTAAAAGGATCATCAAAAAGGTAAATATCAGCATCCTGGTAAACTGCTCTAGCTATTTGTATCCTTTGCTTCTGTCCTCCACTCATATTAATCCCTCTTTCTCCAATCTCTGTCAGGTCACCACATGAGAATAGCTCAAAGTCCTTTTTCAATGCACATGCCTCAATAGTTTTCTCATACTTATCACCATTGTACTCTTTTCCAAAGGTGATATTGTCCCTTATATTTCCAGTGAGTATCCATGCTGATTGTGGAACATAAGCTTTTGTTCCACTAATCTTCACTGTTCCAGACTGTTTATATATTTCTCCCAAAATGCCTGAGAGAAGACTAGACTTTCCTGAACCTACAGAACCACAAATTGCCACCTTCATCCCTCTCTTAACTTTCAACTCTATTTCATCAATGGTTGAAGTTGTTGACTCAGGATCCCAGCTGAATCTTCCTTTCTCAATAACTACGTCAAATTCTGTTTTGTCTTTTGCAACATATTCGATGACATCATGTTGGATTTCTTCCTCCTTGAGGAAAGAAGCAATCCTATCAACAGAAACTTTTCCTTGAGCAATGACATTGAGTAAATCAGGTAGACTAAATATAGGATCCTGCAACATTCTAAACGTGGCAAATGCAGATAAGACCCTTCCTGCTGTCAGTTCAATGCCCATTAACATACATGACCAAAAGGTTATCACAGAAATGAATGTGGGTGACCCCCAGAAGATAAAAGCAGAAAATGCCGCTTGCCTCAATGACTTCAATAACCAATCATACTCTACTTGCCTCAGTGATTCTAGCCTTTGAGAAAATTGACTATCCCATGCTTGAAGTTTCAAAGTCCTCATGTTTCTGAGAACTTCTGAAGTGGCTTTCATCCTGTTGTCCTTAGCCTCCATGATCCTGGCTTGGTATCTTTTCTGTATCTTTGTAAGAGGTATATTCAAAGTCATCACTGCCAATGTAGCAGCTAATGCAGCCAATGAACCTAAGCCTAGATTTGTATGCAAAATGAATACTGCTAAAGAAATTTGTATAGGCAGCATCCATATTACATTCACATACCAAACAAAATCTGTGATTCTCTGCACATCTACACTCATGAAGTTCATTATCTCACCACCAGTATGACTTTGCCGTGATCTACTTGACAGATTCAAGCCCTTCTTATATATATGTGCTATCAATGCGGTTCTAAGGCGAAGGCCTAATTGCCTGGCACCAAAAATCCATTGCCTCTGAGCTATGGTCTCAACTATTTTGGCACATAAGAAGCCTAGTGACAGAAGGTAGCCACTCTTTAATCCGCGAATTTCCTTTTCGCCAAGGAAATCCACAAAGTCAGTGATCAAGTATGGGCCAACATATGATGCTGAAGCATTTACCACTGCAAACATTGCATTGATTGCTGCTTTCTTCCTTGCAAATAAATAGATTGTCTTGTAGATAGAAGGGTTTGTAGTTCCATCACTCTCCTTAACTTGTCTAAGACTTTCATCAAAGGAGCATGTTAGAAATTCAGCAGAGTCTTTGATGTCAACATCAGGAATGTCATCCTGTTCAAGGGGTTTCTTATACCCTATTGCAAACAAAGGGTTGAGCCAGGAGAAGTTAATGAGTTGAAGAAGAGTGGCTTTTCCATATGATGATTCCCTTTGAAACCCAGAACTTTTCTCAGTTTTCTCTCCTAGAAGTGGTTCAGATACACCATCTGTGCCAATTAAAAGAGTGCCTGTTTTCCCTCTTGTTGAAACAACCAAAAGGCATGTTGAAGCAAGCAAACCAAGAAGGTCTGCATATTCTCTTACACTAATTTGACCCATGTTGGTGAAGCTGAAATGGGCATGAAGTGCTGTGCTTATAACACCCAAAATAAAACTGCAAAGCCACCAAGCCCTCAGAATCCAAGGGAAATAAGTACTGGATTTTGGTATCTTGCACATTGCTATAAGACTAATTGCCCATGATAACACTTGAACTATCTCTGATGTAAAAGCCTCAAGTTTAGAGGTACATTGAGTCTCATCATGATTGAGCATCAGTATTAGCAATAATGCATGAACAGCCAGCAATAATGTGGTGCAAACAATGCTAACTTTATAAGCAAAACCAAATTTGATTGAATTTTGATGCATCATCTTTGAAGCACTATCAGGGACCTTGTTTTGGTTTCTGATCAAGTTCATATATTTTCTTAGGAGTTGGACTAACAAGATCACAAAGAACCCAAGTTCTACTGGTAGAATTACATGCTCCAACAAACATGGGGATTCTAATGGCTGCCATGGAGTCCAAAACAGACTTCTGAGCTCTGTGAAAGTCAAAGGAATGTCAAAATCATGAAGATACATGGGATATGGTTCCATCAAAAGTTCATGTTAAATCTGATAAGGTTGTCAAATAGTTCAAGTATTATTATTCAAAATTAGGCATGTGATCAACGCATGTAAAACTTGGTTTTGTTACTTCCTCGTTTAAGATAAAGTCAAATACTATTAAGAGTGTAACATAAAATTAAGGTGCACCCTTCTAAATACAATTTGGAATTTTCGTGGATATTGGTGCTATACCATCGTTGACTGAATTTCATTCGACTTCAATCATTTACAACACATGACTAAAATAAATGATAGAGGCAAATGCTTATTGACTCATAATGTACTGGATAAGAATAAACTATATATATATTTTTTGTCAAAAAGTAATTAATAAACATTTTTCTGTGATTTTTTAAAATTTTTTGTTTCTTAATCGGTGTCCCTTAGTAAGATCCAATAATAAATAGTTAATTAAATTAAAAATCTTGTTAACCAATTTTCCTAGGATAATGTTTAAGGAGTATAAAAATAATTTTTTTATCAAAATACTTTTTGTAGTGTGTTCAAGGTTAGACACAATAAGAAATCAATAAATAGTTAATTTTTATTAAAAATTACTATTTTATTGGATCCTATGATTTTGATGATAAAATTATTATTTATAAGTTTTTATCGTGTATTCTTGAATACAAATTAAAAAAATCATTACTGAAATTAGGAATGGATTGAAAATTATGGTGAAAAGGCATTATAACATTTTTAATAATAAAAAAAATTACTGTTAATTCTTCACCAAATTAGAGGGTTTATCATTTACTCCTTTCAGTCCTTTTTACAAGACCCTTTACAAAAATTAAGAAAAGTAGTTAATGTATTAGTTTTTGAAAAATGAATTAAAACATTCTAAAAATTAATATCCGTAGTTAAAATCAAACTTTACTATTATATTAATAATTTTGTTAACATGTGTTCATAAGCATATAATTAATAACTATCTATGTATAATATTTTTTATAAAAATAATAAAATATTGTAAAATTTAATATATTAATAACATTAAATGTTATAGTTTAAAAAAAAATATTATTGCATGATTTTTGAGCATGTGTCGTTGGAGACTCGTTATATTAACCGTTAAGAAGTTAAGTAAAAGTATATAAAAAATAATATGTACTTTTTTTAAAAAAATTTAAATAGTCTTATATCAAGGACTAATAAATATCTTAAAGAAATTATATTTAAATTAATACTAGATTAAAATATTATATTATTTGTCCACATAAATGTTAAAAATGATTTAAATAGTTTTGAATTTTAATTTCTAGCCAAACTGAACCCAAACTTGGAAATCTAACCAAGTAACACTAAAGGGGGAAATTGAAGTAAGAAAAGCAAAATTTAATTCTTTGACGTATCGACTGTACTCTTTATTTAAGATTCTTTTATTTATATATTATTAATAATAATTTAACTATATATTTTATATAAATTTTATTTAAAAAAGTGTAATAATAAATATTTTAGAGTAGCAATAAACTCACCGTACTATGAAAATAATTAGAAATATATTCTCTAAGATATTTATTTTTAACATTTTTGTTTTTAGTTAAAATTTATTAAGAAAATAAAAATATAAGTAAAAATAATTAAATTATAAGTGAAACATACTTGATTTTATAATTTTAATAATTTTTAATTAATAATAAAGATAATATTTTTTTAAAAAAATATTATATCTTCCTAAAACTCAAATACTTCCAAGAATCTTCCTTGTGTTAATAAAAAAATCACACATATCTATTATCTTAAACAAAAATATTATACCCTTTCTTCCTTTTTAAATATTATTTTATAATTTTACATAAAATAATTTTATTTAAATTAAAAACAGTTACAATATAAATAAATTAGTTCTTCCATAATTTTTGTTAATTTTATTATTAGACCTAATTTAAAGCAAATAAAGATAATAATATTTTATTTAAAAGAATGAAGTACATTCCACTTAGATGAACTAGTATTAAATAAAGTAGACTTAGATAGTGAGTACAATATCTATCATTTTAAATTGTTTCTGTCAAAATTGAAACAATCGTACGAAATTACGCACTAATGATTGGGAAATTATTAAATTCAATTCGTTTCTGTCTCATCTGTTAACTCATCATTAACCCTTTGATCATCATCAATAGTGTTAAATTTGACTAATAACTAATTATTAATAATAAAATTTAATAAAAAATATTTATTATTATTTTCATACAATAAACAAATAATGAGGTAGCTTTTGTTTCACCGCTCAGTGTGCGCTCACAGTTGTCAGAGTGCCTACCACACACACACACACATTGTCGTGTCCCAAATATAGATTGAAATGGACAAACTTTGTAAGTGTACTATTTTTAAATTTTTGTTTTTTAATTAAAAATTATTTTAATGATATTGTGTATAAAATTAACACTAACACTAACGTAAACTATAAGAGAACTGAGCTTACTTGCTCTAAATAATTAGCTCGCATGGTGATAATTGGATAAGTTTCAACCATTTCTATGCTTAATGTAAAATATTTGGTACGTCAAATATAAAGAAGTGAAGATTTATGTGTATATAGCTTGATATATAAATTATATAGCTAGACTTTATATAATTTTTAAATTTTAATTCATAAAAAAATAAAGAGTATGTAAACTACATTTTTAACTTGCATTAATCATCTCAATATAAAACCGTAAGTTGTATTAAAATAACATTAAAAAATTTAAATTAATTTGACATTATAAGGTGAAGGAAGTGCAAGTTTGATTTTGAAACAAAATAAGGACAAGATGAGGAAAATTATAAAAATGGAAAACGGTGCAAATTATTAGAATAGACTTAGATCAATGAATCCACAGACCAAGACAACATCGTTGATGACAGCTACTACATGTGCTTTGTCACTTTGGTATCAAACCAATCAATTTCCAATGTGTGGAACCTACTACGAAAGCACTTATGTGGAACTTGAATTTAATACTCCATAATATCAGTGTTTCACTTCACTTTGGATACGTCAACATATAATAATTGTTAGTTTAATCACAACAAAACGTATCGTAGCTCTTATACTTTAGAATATCACAGCTTAATCAAATGAAGTCTCCTACAGTGATACGAACATGGTTTCATTGATTTGACAACTTAAGAAACTAGACCAAAAAGAAAAAGAAAACAGTGTATATCACTTTTTCTCACTCATCAACTAGAATAATGAAAACAGGAGAAAAATGAACACCCTTAGCATATTTTTTTAATGCAGATTAATGGTCCATTTTGTGCCAATATTTTTCTTACAAATATGAGAATTAACTAATTACAGAAATTTTTTCTTTAATTTAAATTTTTATTTAACTTATATTTAATAAGTTATAATTTATTATTTAACTGTTAATTTTAAATTAAATAAAAGACTTAAATTAAGTGTAAAAAATTTTAAATTTATTAGCGTGAAAAGATTATTTTCTGTGTATATGTGTACATATTCATTTTTCACTACCTAAATTATAAACTCACTTTCCTGTCTTATTTAGTGATGCTTAAATTCTGCCCAACGGATGTGCGCAAAATGTTGCTGTTTCTGTGTTATTGAACACCTTATAATTTATCTTGGAATGGAAAGATGAATTGTATATAATCTATGAAACAATTCAGCTTGTATTATTCAAGGGTGATCATAAGAAAATAAAATCTTAATAATATATTATTTAACATACTTTATAATTATCAATTGAAATTTATATAAAATTTAGCAAAGGATATGTAACTTAGTGGATTATTAATAAAGAGTCGATTATTTAGTCAATTTATTATATCATTTAATGAGTTTTATATAAATTTTAATCAATAATTAAGTATTGTTAGCATATATTTCTCTGAAAAAAACATAATTGAGTATTACGCATCACAATCTGTAATTCCTTCAAAGATTTTAAACATCTGATAGATGTTAGCTACCCCATCCCCAAGTAACACATATTTCCTCATTATCAAATCCTTAAATCTCTTGTAACGGCAAAAAGTAAAGTCCAATTCAAAACTTTGGAGAGATCAAGGAATAGTCATTTTGACAATTGAAGAACAAAAGACAATTGGAATAAAACATGAAGTAAAATGCTCACACACATGATATATTCTGAATAATCAAGAACTTCAAAACTACTACTACTTTTTTGCTTCAAATGTATTTACTTCTAGGCATGAACCTTTTAGGTAGGATTTTGTTCAGAATTTTCATAGTCTATAGTCAGTGTACTGTAGTAAACTAGAAGTAAGCTGTTTGTATCTTATATTATGAGAAGAAGTATCCTTGGTACTTCATATTAACATATTTATTTGCCTTTTAAAATTAAAACAAAACTTGTATACTAGTAGAATGAATAGCTCTCTCCCTTGTTTCATTTAGAAATATTTATTAATGTGTTTATGTCAGCATGTGAGGGAGGGGTGCATAAAACTTGCAAATTATTGAATAGAACTTACTTGTTGCATCAAGTATCTTGTAGAAGTCCTCCAAAGGCATGCTTGCTTCTCAACTTGAAGCTCAAATTCTACGTACTTTTAGTTCTGCAAGAAGTGTTACATATAATTGGCCTTAGATTTTCTTCTTATATATATGTGTGTGTTATGATAGTAATATATAGATAGATGAATATTGGTACTAACCACTAATATATGATGGATTTAGAGCTTCCAAGACCAAAGTAAGCAAGTTTGGGAAGTAGAGAAAGAAGGAGAAGGTGAAGGGGTGAGAGAGAGGGAGAGAGAGAGAGAAGCAGGGCAGATTAAAAGGGCACAAGTGCTTGCACCCAAAGAAAGAAGAAGAAAAAATATTTTAAAGGATAAATAATGTGACATAAATGTTTATTTTTCTGGTCACTTTTCACTGAGAGAAAGAAACTTGGACTGTTAGACGTCACGTGAGAGTCTACATAATTGGTTCTTGGCATGTTATATGGATCAATGGTTTGTAGTCTTTAGCATTGTATTCAAGAAGGATAGCAAAAGCTCAGAAGCAAATTGCAAAATGATTTTCATTTCTTATATACATATTTTATAATTATTTTTCAGGAATTTTATTTTATTTTTTTATCAGATCACTTATTTTAAGTGTATCTTTTAAATATGTCTATACAGAAAAGAATAAATAAATAATAAAAGTAATGGTATATAATATCACATAGAATATCATCAAATAACTACAAAAAAGATAGATGTGCAAAATCTTACCCTTTCTGCTCGGCTGTTTTCAAAATTTGAACATGTGATCATCATGTAATCACAGAAACTGTGAAAACAAGTTAAAAACAATTTGTGAACAATTGATAATAGATGGAGACAATATCCCACATTTTGAGTTATCTGGGTATCAAATATTTGGGAATTGGATCGAAAAGCTTTCAGAGACAACAATTTCTTTTATTAAAAAATTTCATTTATGAACCATATTCATGTGCACATATATAATTGTGAAGAAAACATAAATTTCTTCGATGACATGACACCAAACTTTGATCCAAGAAAAACGATCTCACATTGCTTATGCAAGTACAATAACAGTATATGGTACGTATGATTCACACATATGAACAAAGAAATTGTGAAGGAAATGAATAAATTATAGATACCTTTTTCTTCATATGTCCACATCTCGAACACAATCTCTTCGAAGTTGTGGTTGGCGAATCATTGAAGGAGTGTCTGAGATTGGATTAAAGATTAGGAGTGTGTGTGAGAGGTGTTGAATTAATCCCTCAAAAGCATTCCACGTTAGAATTTAATTTGATTGACGCAATGGTTTTGTCACGACGTGGGTAAGATGTTTATATGGAAATAGTTTATGGGGTAATAACAACACTTTGATTTGGATTTCAATTTTACTCAGAAGGGATAAAAAAATAATGGGTTTCCTTTTTTAATTAAAAAGGAAATCTAAAAATTAATTGTTAATGAAGATATGTATATATAACAACTGGCACACTTGCATATTATCTATCTTATCAGAAGCTAAGAAGAAATTTGCATCCAGAAAATTCTAAATTTTTTAGTTTAGATTGTCGGAAGTGTAATCGAGATTCATTTTATTTGCATCCGATTCGTTATATGATATAAAGCAAATAGTATCATTTAAATTACCATAACTTCAAGCTTTAAAATTGAAACTAAAAAAATTAAAATTTAGATCTCAAAGAGAAGTAAAACAATGGAGATATAAAAAAAATATGAGATGGACAAAATGTATTCGAACAAAAACATTAATGGAGGATGGGAGAAAATCATAATAAATAAAATAAAAAACTTAGGTAATTTTTTAGTGAACTTGAAAATAACTTCTTATGAAAAAACAAAAAATAACATAAAAATGAATAAGTTTTTTTTTCATAAGTTAAATACTTTTATTTTTTAGAAGTTATTTTCATTTAATTTTTCTAAAAAATTAAAAAATAAATTATTTTTAACTAAAAAACTTTAAAATAAAATTATTTTTAACTTGTGTAAAAAAATTTATTTACTCTTTATATTATTTTTCTTTTTACAAAGACTTATTCAGAATTTCACCCAAACGAGACTTTAATCTACAGTGAAGAGAGAAAACCAAAGATGGAGATGGAAAGTGATGGAGGATATAAAAAACAATGGATGATAGTTGTTGATGCCAGAATGTCAAAAAGATAGAGACTCATACAATTGGCTTCAAATTCACGTATCGTGAAGATGTTTCCTCCCTAAAAATCTTAGTGGTAAATTTCATGTATTTTTAATTGGTTGCTTAGTTTTAGAAAACATTTTTTTACTTATAAGAAATCAACATATTAATCTTAATTTTTATTTTAAAAATTGTAAAAAATATTGAAAATAACTTTTTATCTTTAAGGTTTTTCATACAGATTTTTAAAAATGTAAAAAAAATTAAAAATAAAATAATAATTTTGTAATTAAAATTGAAAGTAGAAAATAATTTAAAAACAAAATAGCTCCTAAGCTAAGGATTTAGCTGTTATGACTGTTTGCAACACTAAACTCTTGGCATCTTAGAAAGTATATGTTTCAAGCTTAATAAGGTTGAACAATTACTATAAACAACTGTGGTACGATACATAGAAAACCAATTCAAGACCAAAACTAATATCTATCTACAGTGTTTTAAGTAAAATTAAATCTTCCAAACACAAGACATGTCATTTACAAATATTAATAATTCTCAAATAAAATTAGTATTTTTATTCAATAACTTTCATGTAAGTTTTGATTTAATGATTTGAATTTATTTTAATTTATTTTATCTTCTAACTTTTAAAATTATTTTACACGTTATTTTTTTTATTAACAATGTCAATTCCATTAATTTTTATTTTTATTTTTTTGCTTCTTGTATTGTTTATTTTTTTCTTCAAATTTTTAACATGCATTCTTCTTCACTTCTTTGTCTTTCTTCTCTCCTTTGTATTCATTTTTTTATATCTTTTCTTCTTCTTTTTGCTTTTTTTTTCCTTCCTCTTCAAACGCTACTTGTTGAAGGAGGATGTTATTGCCCTTCAAAGGGATAAATCACATTTTTTTTCTTAGAAAAGGTGTGGCAAGCAATGACAAATTCTTGTAGGAAGTTAGGGCAAGTTCAAAATTGGAGAAGTGAAAGGAAAGGTTAGTGAATATTGTTTTTTCTTCTTATGTATACGTCAATCAGTACCCTAAGTTGGTGATAGATTAAATAGTTACTCTAATTGGAGAAAGTTTAGGTTCCAAAACTTTTAGGAAACCGATCCTACCTTGATTTTTCAATCATGTCACTTTTAACACTGTTAGTGTATGAATTAGGAGTCTTTAAATTTGAAACATATCATTTGTATTATAATTATTTATTCAAATAAATTAAGACATTATGAATTTATTATTTCTTTCTAAAAGAGTATAATAATGTCTTTAAATATAAATTTGTATGATATTCAATAGATGACTTTTATCATGATGTCTTACTCAGTAATATTTTTAAAGTGTTTCTAATCAAGTATTAATATAAGGATAATATAATATGTTATGACTAAAATGTTAGAGACAAATGATCAAATCTCACGAATAATGAAATGAGATATCAAAGTTCTTACACAAGTATGTATTAGAAGTAATGATGTACTGAATTGGTCTACTATGAGAGTGTTACATAAATTGTTGCATGCATATTATAAATAATTTTTAATATAAAATTTTATATGTGATTCTTTAACTTAACGTCATTATGATTTATACATAAGGAACACTGTGACTTAATCCTATCAAATGTTACACATAACCATATAATGAGTGGTATTTATGCACCTCATGATAAACTCACTCCCATAAAATTTATAGTCAGTTTCAATTAAATAACTATGATATATTTATTTTTAAAAACTATGTTTGAGTATTAAAAATAATAAATTAGATTGAAATTATTATCTAAATTGTCAAACTCATATGGAATGAGTCCAATCACTAATTAGCACATTTTACCTATTATAAATATATCATTAGATATTATGTATTTGTTGTACTCTTTCTATCCTACTAACATTGAGATGACAATGCAAAAATAATGTTCCAAGGCATTTCAACATATAAAAGTTTATAATTACTTCCTTAAGGATAAATATAATAGTACATGATAGTTGTGTCTTTACATGTAACCACACAACACTTCTACTAATAAAATCTTGTTATTTTGTTATCATATTCTTGTGCATAATTCTTAATAACAAATTTTAATCTTTATCAAAACATCTTAAATGTACAACTAACATGTTACTAAGGGACCTTAAGAACTCAAGAGATGGGTGATTTGAGTTTCAAAAAATTTACTATCCTTTCTCAAAAACTCCTTTTTATTAATACTTTGTTGATGGATGAGAATAAAAAGAGATTTGAGTGTAAATATGAGTAATTTAATGTAGGTTAGTGAAGAAGAAAAGTTCGTATAGATGAACAAAATAGTGAAGCAAACTTGCAATTATTTAAAGAGTCAAGAGAAGAGAGATACAAACACATTCATCTTAGTTTGGTCATCCCTTGTGGCCTATGTCTAGTTTTCAAGTAACTGTTCAAGATTTTTAACTACTCACCAATTCTTCAAGGTGTTTGAAATCTTTTACAATTCTTCGAGTACTTACTTTTGAGAATCTTTACTTTAAAACAAAATGGATGACTTGCCCTTTAAACCTTTGATTGATGCCCCATCCTCTTACAAATTCTTAGTACGAAAGAACAATAAAAAAAATTACTCTTTTCTTAGAGTAGTTGTTACAAATTGAAACATTGAAAAATTTTCAAGAGATAAAACTTTTAGCCACAAGACTCAATAGAAGAATCAAAGGAGAGAGTAATGAATGAGTACAATTGATACTTTTTTTCTTTTTCCATCACAAATCTATTATTTAAGTAGTATTTATAAACCATAGCAATGTGTTAGCTAATAGAAAATTTTATCCCAAAAGACATGATTTTTAAAAATTAACTGTCTGTTTAACTATATTGTAATCAATTACGAGATTCATTAATTGATTAATCTATGTAAAAACACATTAAAAAAAAGAATTTTACAATTGATTACTCAGTTATACTTAGTGAATCATGTTAAATGTAATCAATTATTAGAATGTAAGCTTTTAAATTATGCCAAAAGAATTATGTATTTGATTATTCTTTCATCTAAACTTATTAGGATAGTGACCACTAAACTTATCAAAAGAAAACTTTGAATGCAAAAGTCTTGAAAGATCTAACCATTTCAACTTTTGAACTCGTCCCTCTTCAAGTATCCGTTAATGCCTTATTTGGACCTCATCAAAATTTACAATATATTCAATTACACCAACAAATACAACACCTTTTATGACTTGCTTCTATTATTTTTGTTTAGCTCACTTAAATTTGGGCTTGAACCTTGCTGAATCTCAAAAGTTTGCTCGTTGAGTAAGGATTGCCTTAAAATTTATAAGTTCCACTTTAACTATATCTATAATTGATTTAGATTTTCAATAAACAATCTAACGCGACTAACTAATTTTGAATATTGCACTAGAAAAGCTCGTAGATCAAGTACGTTGCACTAAGAAAGTTACGAGACTAGATAGCTTGCAATGAAAAATCCATACACAGCATAGAGTTAAGTTAATTGCATTGAGAAAATTTGTTTGACCAGTTAGCTTGTGCAAAATTAGTAGTATCCCTACCAAGCATAAATTGATAAAGGCTATCCTCACAATGCATAATGCTAGACATACTCTATTTTGTGCATTGCCCATTAAATAAAAAGAAAACAAACAAATAAAGAAACATGTTATAATACTTTGTAATGGTCACATTTCTGTCTCAATTGCTTAAACTCCACAACCTTATTTTCTCTCGAGCTGGGTAACAAACATGCTGAAGAAAAAAAGTAGTAAATAACTTATCGATGTTATGAGTCTTGGCATTCTATCCTTTTGAGTTTAATAAAAAGTGAGTCATTCCATGGATAAGAATACGTTATTTCAAGACTAATAAAAGAAAAATCACTATTTCAAGATTTATAACCCTATTTCTTGTAGCAAAATCTTCCCTTTCCTACCAATGTCCCAACCTTCATGAAAATCCTACTACATCTCTTACATAACTCTAATAAAAATTTATACTTCACTTGAACTTCTTGTGGGATTGAAGTATTGAGATTCCTTTAACTTTATAATTTAAGCATTACATTTTTTTAATTTTCCTAATTTTTTATACAAATTTAAAAAGAATATGAATAAAATCAACACATCCCAACATATTTTGAACACACGTTAAGTGGGACAAGTTAGATAGATCAATCAATTCTAAAACCTCAACTCATTGAATTAAAATCATTTTTATCATCCTAAAACATGTGTGCTTTGCATTCATTCCATAGATATTGTAGAGATGAAACAGTGTGTGTCCTCTACTTTCTTCTACGCTACTACACTCCAAAATACTCTCTCACACACCAAGTTAGTTTTTGCTAAAGCAATGGGGGCATGGATATAATAACAATGTACTTTGTTGTCTCTTCTATAGGACATCTTTTGACATGGCACGCTAGTAATGTTATATAATTTATTTTAAGTAAATTTTTAAAGAAGTCTTTTGTATAAAAAAATTTAATATAAAAATTATAATTTTATTTCTCATAAATTAAAAAATGTTATATTTCTTAATAAGCTCATTCATTTAATCTTTTAAAATTTTAGAAAAATATAAGTTATTTATAATTTAAGAAAAAGATTATTAATTTTTATATTAATAAAGAGTTATGTAAAAAGTTTATTGAGCTTATGTTCGAAAATGTGGAATAATTGATTACTCACATGTACATGTGAATGGGTATTCCATGCACTTACTATCATAATGGTTGGATGATAGTAACATGAAAAATGGTTACGAAAACATTTTATTCACAAACTATCATTAAAAATAACTTTCTTCAGATTCAACGTATAATAACTTTCTTTACCTGTTTAATATGCATAAAAATCTAACACAACAACTTTTTTATTTTAATTTTTTATTAAAAATAAAATATATTACTAAACTTTTACTATTATTATATATACATTTTCCTAATAATATGATAATGATAAATTATAATGTCAAATCATTCAGACTGAAAATAAAATAAAAAATTAGCTAAGTCGATTCTTATGAATTTATAAATAATTAATATAGGATTCTGTGCAACAAAAAGCAAGCCTACCCTCCTAGAGAGCAAACAAAAGACTTAAAATGTGGATTTAGATTAGATCTGGATTTCAAAATTTACTGCATGTGTTCAACTTATTTAAAAAATAATAATTAATTGTTTTTATTATTTTAAAAAATTAATCACTTTAAAATATAAATTAATGATTAATAAATTTTAAAAATAACTTATGACTCTTATAAATTCTTTATATAAGGTATTATTTTCAAGAAAAAATTAAACAAATCATGTACTCATAAATATTTAAACAACTCCAGCTAGTAACGATATCGATTTCAACAAAGTATAATTATTTAGAGTGGATGTGATAATAATGGAAGTGTATGAATCGATATAAATTGTTATATAACTTGAATTTCATTATTGTATTTTGGATGTATTAGGGTAAGAATGCAAAATCAGTAGTATTCCTTCGTCCTTTAGTTTTCATTATTTTTGTCTGTTTGGGGTTATCTGACTTCATGACTGGTGGCTATGAATGAAGGTTCAGATCCATTCAGGGCTTCATTGACAAGAACTCTAATGACTGGTACCTCTTTTTTCACCTATTTTTTGAGAGCTCCATTTTGTGAATGAGACCAAAAAGATTCATTCTGTACATGAAATTGACCTAAACCAACTGTGACATGTTGATGTGTGCACCTTCCTGAGGAATATTCCAGCAACTTGATCTGAAGAAGAATAAATTATATTTTTAGTTTTTTTTCTTTGGTTAATGAATATGTCTGAGAAATAAATTTTATTTTAGGTGAACTAATAAAATTAAGATGTTCTATTGATTTTTTTTATGAATAAAATTTCATTAATTTATCTTATTGAATCATTTTTAAAAATCCTTAATTAATACATGATATCAGTATTTTAATTTTTTAATTGGCACATTCTTACATTATTTTACTTAGAATTTTTGAATTGTCATATTTTGTTTAAATATTTTACAAATTGAATTAACTAAATTATTTTAAAATTTCTCTCACTAAAATATTATAAATTACAATATTAGATTTTATATATCTGAAATAATATTTTTTCATTTTAAACCTTTATCTCAAGTCATACTAAATCATTCAAATTTTATCAGTTTTTAATTAATTATCTCAGTGTATCACGTTCATCATCAATCAATATTAAATCCCCTATTATTTAAATTTTAAAAAAAATATTTTGAAGTTTTGGATAAAAACAATTGATGAAAAATCAAATTTATTTAATTTTACAACTATCAAGAACTAATTTACTTGAAAAATAAAACTTCAAGAGAATAAAAAATAATTTAGAGATATGAAAAGTGTCATTGAGTAAAAAAAAAGTATAGTTGAAAAAGAAAATGATAACTATGTGTTTGTAGATTTTATGTACTTCATTTATAACAATTATGATACAAATGGGCAAAAATTATTCTCTTGTTATTAGATCCAGATCTTCTATAATTGTAATAGAAGTTAGATGTCTAATTCTATTTTTGTTTAATTCAATTCTCATGAGAGAGAGGCCGAATGTAGAGAAAAGAAAAGAATAAATATAGAAAAACGTGTAGTGTAGAAGTGGAGTAGGAGGTAAAAAAATTGAGTATGAGGAGAAGAAAGGAGAGATGGGTATGGAGGTGAGGAGAGAAAGATGGGAGTTAAGTAGGAGGTGGGGGAAGGAAAGAGTTGGGGGAGGAAGAGAGAAATTGAGTATGAAAAAAAGAGAAGAAGAGTTGGATATAAAAGGGAGAAAGTGATAGTTATTGATAAAAGTAAAGTAGAAGAAAATTGATAAAATATACTTAAAATTCGCTTAAGTAATTCTAAAATTTGTTTAAACAAATTTTGTATAAAATAATTTTTGTCATAGTAAAAAAAATTTATATTTCATTCTAGTTGTTTTGTATATTTATCAATACAATAAACCCAACTATAAAAAAAATACAACATATGTTTAAATATAATGAAATATGTGTATATATATATATATAATGTATAAATTATAATTAATAGTATTATAAAATTAATTTATAATTTTTAAATGTAATTTAAAATATGCTCTTAGTGTATGTTTAGTTTTGCATTTTAAACCAGTAAATATGGATTCAATTTTTTTTAATATTAAATACTAGGTAGAGTTGAAACAAACATAAATATAAAATCAAATCAAATAATCAAGTATTCATTTGATTTAAAGTTAATAATTAAAAAAATTTATTTTAAATCTTTGAATATAATTAATATATATATATATTGATTAATTTAAATTATATATTTTTAATTATATGTTACAAGAATTGATTTTTTAACACCAAAACAAAGAATACGTGACCCATCCTTTTAGTTTTTATAGAAAATTTTAATATTTTATATATGATAGTAGTCACTTTTTTAATCAACTTTATAAATTTTTATAAGGACTTGCTAACCAGAGTTAAAAAAACACTATTTATGGAATAAAAAATAACAAAAAATGTTAAAATTCAATCAAGATTAAGAAAGAAATTTATTAACTATATTTTCAAATAAAATTTATACTTTTATTTCCTTAATCAATATTAGACTTAGCATTTGTCATCTTAAAATCAATATAGATGTTTTCTCTTGTACTGTCTTGGCTAATTACATGGAAGCAGAAGGCTGAAGATAATGAGCTAACTAGCGTGGCCTGGTTTTAATGGGTTCGGTCTCACCCAAGTTCTTCATTTGGAAATTGTTATGCATTGTTTCCTATTTCAATTAAGAAATTCATTTTTTGTAATTAATGATAAAATTATCCAAAATAATAAAGAAAATATGTTATAAATATGAAAGTATGTGAGAGATATGCAGCATATATATGACATGATATAAACTCTTTTTGGTCTATTTTCATGTATATTATAGATAATTATATTAAGCAATTGGTTTAGACTTAAAAAGGGTAAAATGAGAGACATAGTAAAGATTATGAAAATGTTGGTTAAAGTGAGTTATTTATTATTAAAGTCTCACCTTGAAAAATTTAATGAATGGAAGAGGTAAAAAATATTATGAATATAATAATTTATTTTGTGTTTTTTTTTATCACAATAATATATATGTAGTTTTTTGAATGTATTGGAGATTCCTGATTCTATAGTTTTCCGGATC
The DNA here is from genome assembly GCA_024086825.1 of Abrus pulchellus subsp. cantoniensis. Classification (NCBI taxonomy): domain Eukaryota; kingdom Viridiplantae; phylum Streptophyta; class Magnoliopsida; order Fabales; family Fabaceae; genus Abrus; species Abrus pulchellus. The sequence goes on from CM044056.1 coordinate 25,317,937, forward strand.
AAAAGTAATACCAAAACATCTTCATCCATCCAGGACAAATTTTATTTTATAAAATTTAATTATGCATAACTTAGCTATTGTCAGTTACTTTTTAAAATTAAAATCACTATGTTTCAAACACCGAACTTATAAGAAAGACCCCAAAAGTCCTTCCAATGTTAACGAAGTACTTGTCACTTGATATCCAAGATAAAATTTCTACATGCCACAGTTAATTGCAAGCAACAAGGACACATAAAAAATGCATTTACTTAGCTCAAAAAAAAGAAAAAGACAGAATTGAAATTTAATGTATTCATTTGAGATTCAAATATAATATATACAAAATATACTTTAACAAGATGACATCACATTTGACTAGTTCTAGTCTAGTTTCAATTTGCCACATTTGCAGATCAGACATACAATTAAGCTGACTGGAAAAGGCCTTCCAAAATGACATTTACTCTCAGACAAAGCATCAGTCATCATGCATGAGCAAACCTTTTGCCAATAACAAAACTTGTTGACTGTCGACAGTTTTACCAACTTGTTGAGTCGGATTGCTCATTCTTCTGCTGGAACCCGTAACTCCCATCTTGTTGCAAACCCATATCGTAAACTTCAGAATTTGCATCTCTACCTCTTGGTGAAGGATAATTTGAAGTCCTGCTAGTATATTTTCCTCCCCTTCTGCCTGTAATGGAGTTGCTCCTTCTCTGTTTCCTGACAGAACCATCTCCCTCTGAATACAACCCATTAGACCCATCACCATCCTTTGAGACAAACCTCTTTCCATACTCCTTCCTCCTCAATCTTCTTCCATCAGACCTATCAACATCCTTGGATAAATCCATCCTTCCACCCCCATCACCCCTCAATCTGCCATCAAAACTCGCTCTGTTCCTTCCAAAACTTGAAGGAACAGAACGCCCTCCATCACCAGCCCCAGCCCCATCAACACCTTTTGAAAAACTCTTACTTCTATTCTCATTTTTCCTCCTTTTGCTATCAACACTCACCCCATTCCTCCCATAATTCAAAGCAGAAGAACTCTCTCCATCTCCATTGTTAGACAAGCCAACATCCTCAGACAAAAACCGCCTTCCATTCCCATCTTTCCTCATTCCACCATCAACACTTCTCCCATAGCTCATAGGCGAAGAAGAACACTCTTCATCATCAGATTCATACTCAGACCCATCATCAAAATTCCCCTCGTCGCTAAACCCTCCATCAAAGTGCATTCTTTTCCTTCCATAACTCAAAGAAGAACACACTCCCTCCTTAGACCCATCAACACCCTCTGTCACTCCATCTTCTTCCACAAGAGCACTGCCTTTAACCAACCCATACCCATCAACCTTCCTATAAGGCTTGACACTATGAACAACCCCTTTAGGGAAGAACCTTGCAGAGGGCAACTGATCAGGGGTCTCAAACAACTGAGGCCCATCCTTCTCACTCCACAAATCAAACCCACCAGGCTTCTGAAACCTATCAGCAAGAACCTTAACCTGTTCATCAGCACCAACAGAGAACAAGTTGGGGGCTTTCTCAACAACCTCCCATGGCCTCTCCAACTCAGACACTGCAGCCTTCAACTCAGCCCTCTTCCTCATCTCATATATCTGCCTCTCACGGCTCAGCCTCGCCTTCAGAAGCTGCTTTGCCTTCTTTGCCTGCATGCGCTTCCATTGCCACTTCGATACCCCTCCTGGGAAGGTTCTTGGACCCCCACCCATGCGGATTATGGTGCCCACATTTGAAGGCTTCTTGGTGGGGATTTGCAGGAAGTGGTGTTGTGGGGTTGATAAAGATTTGGAAAATGAGAGTTGGTGTGGCAGGTTGGGGAGTAACAGATTCATTTGGGTGGCAGCAAAATATCTTTTCTCTTTAAATTTTTATCTGAAAAATAAAATCAACATAACGTAAGCTATGATGCAATTCATTCAAGTATGATAGAGAATATCATGAGTTCTTTGTGAAGTATGAAGAGAATCCCTCGAAAAGGAATAACAACTTGAAACATAAGTACCACAGTTCATCTCTACACAAAAGTAATGCTATATCTTCTTTCTTCCTATTTTGGAAATCTGAGCTCAAAATATTTAAAAGCGTGTCTCCTTAGAGGTTCCTTGTGCAATATTTATAATCCTAAGATTGCTTAGGAACAAGAAGTCCTGTATGCCATACATTCCTCTCCTCCTACTAGAGATTACAATCTGTATCTATCATTTATGACATTGGATTTCCCTATCTTCGTAGACATTACAATCTGTATCTATCAACTCAAGTCTCAATGAATTAGGCATATGGAAACCAATGAAAATAAGGTGGGTAATTACATTCCAGTTTAACATACATTGGTACCAGGACATGAACTTCACAACTCAATCATGAAATATATTGATTTATGCATGTAAAATTACTATTAAAATCGGTTAAAGCATAAAAATGACAATTTAGTAGCAAGAGACTTGGTGCCTAGGAGATCGCTCTTCTCCATTTTACACTAATCAATGATAACAACATTCAAACATTCAAACATATTTTCACCTCAATCAAAAATGGAAACACGATACCCGCTACATCAATTCATTGTGAAGTTAGAAACCCTAACCATTCTTCCATAAGATTCAAAACATACAAACCCCACACCACAAGCTTATTTCTAGTTCAATTAATTCCCTTTGGAACTTAAATGATAGAGTTTTGGTTGAAGTAAAGGATTAGAATCACTCTTCAAATTCAAACCTTAATGCTCAAAGTGCAAACTCGCCTCTTCCTCCCAATTGTCTGTGACAAGAGCAAGGAAAGAGACAAAATTGTTCAGATTTTGTTATCTCAACTTCTTCCCTTTGCCAATAAGTCCCTCCATCTTATCCTTATACCATAAAATTCCCCTACTTTTCTTAAATCTTTCCCCATATATTTCTCTAATTTCAATATTCAACTTCACCTTATATTTAAAAGGTTTTGCTATTTACATCATTCATTTTTATTAATTATATTATTTAGAATTTTTATTCTAAAATTATTCTTTTATAAATAAGAATTATAATAAATCTCATATCTTCCTTTTCATATTTTTTATTATTTTTTCACCATCATTTTTACAAAAATATTCTATTTATTCTAATTTTTTCATCACACTTTTGCAATAAAAATTTTAATAAACTTCATTTTTCTCTTTACATAGCCTCTTTATAGATAATTTTTTTTAATAAATCTCATTTTTTATTTTAAAGGTTACACTTTTTTTAAAATAAAAATCCTATTCATTTCATTCTTTTCAAATTAAATTCATACATTCTAATTATTTTAGTCAACTTCATTTATTTTTTCCACCACATCTTTATAAAGTTATAAAAAACCTCATTTTCCTTTTTTCCCTCTAAATTACACTGTACTTCCTTTGCACGCCTCTCGATCACTATTGGCAATTTTGCATTTTGTTGTCCATCATCATTTCTCAATCATCATGTCTTTTCTTCGTTAATGTGAATATTTTTCATAGTTAATTATAAAATTATGGATTTTTAAATTTTATAGCTATAACTCTTTAATTACAAACCATAAATTCTAACTTAAATAATTATATAAATGTATATTTTGTAAGTATTTGAGTTACTTTTAATCCCTAGAATAAGAAAAATTACTCATTTATGATTAATTTACAACCCATAGTTATTAAGTCAAGCATGTACATCACCAAAGAACAAAATAAAGAATGGTAGAAGATGAAAGTAGAAACTCTTGCTATTAACCACTTCAATCGCTTGTTATTTATTCTGAATTGCCCGCTTCCATTACTGTGAAAAGGTGATAAGAATTAGGTTTCTAAAGAGAGAGCTCTTTTTTCCAGCTTTTCGGTCTCTCCAAAAGTTCTTTCCTTTTGCTTTTATACTTAAGTGTGTAGCCTAAGTCCAAAATCGCTTAAAGCAGATAAAATCAGAGAAATTTTGCAGATTGAGCACCCATTATGGACAAGACATGACATTGTGTGTCTTGATTATTTCATTACAGCAATGCCTATCATGGTTATACATTGAACTAGTTTGAATAAACTTATATAAAATTTTTTATAGAAAAATAAATAAATAAATAAATTTTTTTCATAAGTTAGAGACAATTTGTACTTCCTTAATTTTTTTAAAAAACTCTCTCGTTTAACTCTTGTAAATTTTGAAAACACAAATTGTTAACTTATAAAAAAGTTATTTATTTTTATACTGATTTCCTATGTTTTATGTTTTATTGAGAAATGTTCACCTACACCGCGTCACTGCCAAAACAACAAAAGCTATATCCAAACTAAAAGTGAATAAAAATGCATGCTAGATGTTATGAATTAAAGTGCACGATCCTACCATAATTCAATGCAAACTAAACTAAAAAACTTTCAGCTCTGTTATGCCAATAACTTTCAGCCAGAGCAATGCATGGCCAAGTGGCCAACCATAAATTAATAACAGAATAATAGGTTAAATGAGATGAAAGTAATGTCACACTATCACAGAGAATAACCATAATTTATGTTTTAGAAATTCCTTATTAAATTAAACTATTTATAAAATAAACACTATAAACATGTAAAAAAATTGCCTGCAAAAGTCTTCGAACATAGTCACCCTCCATGATTCGAGTAAAAGAACATATTAACGAACCATTTTTCCTTAATAACAGTATTTTAATGCCAATGTAAGTTAGGATGCAAGCTAATAGTGTGCAGGGAGTTACTTCTGTATTCACACTATGACTGGCCAGCTTATAGCAACAGCTCTAGCATGTATCAAAGGGAGTGTCAATTGACCTCAACTGCAATTCCTTTTTTACATATTTGATTATTAATAATCTTCAGCACCAAAAACTAAAAACAGGAACAAAAGAAAAACCGAGGAATATGAAGCTTCAGAAAGCCTTACTTGCAGGGAGAAGGGAGGATGCAATCAAGCTACCTATGAATAAAACTTCTGGAAATGGTGCTAATATTAGAGAAGTAAAGGACTTCACACATTTTTCTTTATAAACTTTATCAAATGTTAATCATAATGCACTGAAAATAATGAGCAAAAACTAGATTAAAAAATGACATATACTTCATGTAACAAAGTGTAAATTTTTAATTTCACATTAGGTGACAGCATTCAAAGCAGAGACTAAATTGACAAATTACCTCCTCCATCACTAATTTAACAGATTCACCAATGACATTCATTAATCTGTGATCATCTACCCCACAATCTCGAAGTTATATAAGCTCTTTTAATATCATAATTCACGGGTAACTACAGGCCCAGACGAAGAATGAGGAAGGCACAGTGAAGTGAGATTGCAAGATGTATTCCATCGAATAAGTCACTTCCACAACCACTGTGAATTCACAAACAATAAATAACTAAACACAGTTCATACAGGCGAGTGAAAAGCTAATAAAAGCTGAATAAAAATTTGCAAGTCAAAAGCAACAACCAGAATATAGTGTACCTGATATTCATAAAAAAATCTAGATGATGGAACTTTTTTGAAACAATAAATAACTACAGGGTTTTACTGCAGATTTTGAAGGATAATTCCTACTGCGAAAGTCCCCAATAGAAGTTAAGCTATATGATTCTCAAATCACAAATATCAGTCTTATTAATTTGAACAAAATAATTCCTACAACACTACCATTTTAACAACTAAGAACTAACATTTAGAAAAAGAAAATCTCTAAAATAATAAAAACCAAACATGCTATAAATCACATAACAGCATCGAGAATGTAAAGATGAGAGAAGCTTCATTACTAAAGAATCTACCAAAAAATGGAAGAACACATTTGGGTTCAACATATTGGTGGGAGCATTGTCGGGGAAGTTGTTTAATGGGACTATTACAAGGAATAATCAGCCTAGTATTGTAGCGCTCTAGATGTGGTTCACAAAGTGAATAAGTTAGTTCTGTAAAACAATCTTATTAAGATGTCTTATGAAACGAAATTTGAACTACAACTGCATTGGAGTCAGCACCTTAAGTTAGTTCCTTATCCTAGCAGAATTGTACATAGTTCAACTTCAATAGCTAGTTGTTACTTATCATAACAAAATTAGTAAATAGTTCAGTTTTTAAATAGTTCGTACATGATATATGTAGGTTGGTGTATTCAGGTTGCTATGTATTTTCTCCTCTATAAATACTTGTATCATTTTCACGTTCTGTATGAACAAAAATAGCCTCGGTTTTCCTTTATATCTTGCAAGCTAAGGATCCTGTATCCATGCTTAGCTTCTAATATGTCCTCGGGTACACTCCAGGCATGTTGTCGAAGCTACTAAGCAATTCTGGTAGCAATTATTCCACTCAATGCTCCAATAAGAGTTTTCTGCTCACTTATATTTGAGATTTAGCTTATCTGAAGCGAGAAAGCAAAGACCTAGGATATGTTTGATTTCTCTTTTCAAAACTGTTTTCAGTTTTCAAAAATAAATTCTAATACAAATTTATATTACAATTTTTGTTTGAAAACTAAAAACAATTTCCAAAAGAGAAAACAAACATACTCTTATTTGCGATTGATTTAAATTCAAATATTGTTTTAATATAATTAACTTTAAATAAACCTTCTAATAGGCTCTCTCGTATATCACATTATCACTTTGTAAATGACAATAAAGATTGGATGCAGTTCAACAATGTGAACATTAAAATTTAATCAGAACTTAAATAAGCCTTATCCTTGTAAGTATACCACTCTATGAATATCAACACCTTTGTATTTGTTGGTAATCTAGTGCAGCAACAATAGCCAAACCAATACCATGAAAACAGAGGGAAAAAAGTACGAATAATTTTGGGGGAAAAAAGTACTTTGATCTTAATTGTTTGAGTGAAACCCGGAAGGAATCAAGTAAATTAAACGTTATCCAGTCAGTAAACTAGATGAAATTTAAAACTTTTATCAAAACCCTCACTGGACCCTATTGTATTTGATATTTTTGCAACTGGCTTTCTAACCAAAATAACGAAAATTCGCTTAACATGTAAAAGGGAATCTTCTTAGCTTCTTACCCACTTCACTAAAGATAGTAGCAGAAGAAGATTCTCCCCTGCTAGGTTCCTTTTTCACTCTTTTGCAGGGTAATTTTTTTTCGCTCACCTTTAAGCTTCGTTTCTCCCTATTTGAATATGTGCTTTCCCTCTCCCTCTTTCTCCCTTTCTCTTTATTCACTGTGTTGGTAAAAATTATGTTGATGGTATATGCTCCCCCACAATTCAAAGTCTTTCAATTAATTAATCATCATAGAATCATTAATTATTGTTGCTGGAATGCAGCAATAGCATACACTGCTATGTACACACCCACAAGAACAGCTTGCACAACACTTGGCCAACATCTGCATCTATGTAGATTTCATAAAATGTTTTTTTGGTCATTCCTTGAGCATGAGCTATATATATCAAGTACAAACAATAATATACCGTAGTTACTCTCTATACTCCTTTTCGTCCATTTAAGAACCATATTTGATCCTAATCTTTCGCCAATCCACAAAGGCATTCATATTGATAAATGATATTTGATCCGAATGTTTGATAAAGGAATTCGTACAAAGAAAACTGAGATGTTCCAAAAACCAGGCTCTAAGCACATGACCCTCTAATGTCAGATTATCTGATTCCCTCTCTCTCTCTCTCTCTCGCCCCCACAAGAACTAGAAGCAAGAAGCCAAACACCCTCTTTTACTTTTGTTTGTTCCCACATACCACCCTGTTCCTATTTTGGCATGAACATAGCTCAAGCAGTGTGCTCAGTTTTCATAATATTGTGGAAAACCCATTGAAGAGGAGGGAAAAGTACCTGCGATGCTGCGAGTGAACCTAGGCTGCGATGACTGAGATGCTGAACCGGTATTGCAAGCCAATGTTGATAGAGATATGCGGTTTAGAAGGAGAAGGAAAAATCCGGTTTTCTCAAATCATATTCACTTTTGATATGGATTGGGTTATCCGTTTCTTAAAAAATAATTGAATTTAAGAATTCCGTTGGGCTTAAATTATGGACTGAATTTTTATATTTGTATTTTTTTTTTCTCCCCAGTCAGATTCGACAGTTTTGCGTTTAAAGAGGGTTTTCAATTTCATCCATCTTAAAATTGCAAAAGTGAGAATATATAATTTTATCCAATAAAATTATGTTAAAAGTTTGTAGAAGCAAATAGGAGGTAACACGTACTTAAAGTCGCAAGTTTTTTTTTTCCCTCTCTTTTTATGTGGATGCTTTTAAGAATAAATTTATTTTTTTCTTCCAAACTTTGATAATGGTGAAGCATTGTTAAACAAATGAGGATGAATGCATGTTTGGTAACCAATTGGTTTTGAAAAAATTCATTTTATAAAAATTTTAAAATTAATAAGAATAAATTAAACCAAATACGTTGAGTGTCCACGAAAATTATCCCGTAACCTTATTTTCGGTTTCTTCTTATTTGTAAATGAAAGCTTAATTATTGGGCTGAACTACGTTAAATTATCTATAGATTTTTAACTTAATTATTGTAAATGTAGAATGATATGTAGCATTTCATTAACGAAATTTCATTAGGTAGAGTTGAACGGGAGAGTTCCAGAAACAATAAAGTTCAATTCGATTAATAATTTTTTAAATGAGTAAATTTATAATGCTATAATAAGTTTTAAAACCTTAAAAAAATTAACAAAATTTTTAATATTTTTATTAATTTGTATAATTCAAATGAAAGTGTCTTATAAAAAGAATAAGTATATATTAGGTCAAAAGGAAATACTCGTTGGATAGAAAGAACAAGACACGCCTTTAATGACGGCCTAGTACTGCTAAAAACCGTCAAAGGAAATGCTAGACATTCTCAAAAAAGGCCAAAATCCATAATATGTACTAAGACTTAATATTAAAGAAAAGTTTCGAACAATGACAAAAATAATTGAAGATAAAATTGCAATAATGACTAATGTTGGTAAAAACGTCAGTTGTTCCCGAATTACATTTTATCAGTCCACTTACTCATTCCTTGAGGACAAAATTTTAGTTCCAAAATAAGAATTGGCAGAATGCCAACAAGTTTTGGAACCTCGGCAGTTAATATGACAACTAAATATGGATGCATCAAAGCTCTAGGTTTCCCCCAAGCGGTTTTCCAAGAAATTAACATAACTTTATAAGATTCACCTGAGAAGGACCACGTCCTTGAATTCAAATGCCATTGATAAATGGTTTACTTACGTTTTTTCAAGGAGGTTATCATTTTATGCAGCATGGAGATTTCAAAATCCTTTTGTGTCATCTGTTTCCTCAATGATTCAATCTCCAACTCACTTTGCTTCAATTGTTGATTCAGTGCTTCAATCTCACTCAAATGGGAGTCAATGTCACACTTGCCAGACCCTGTTGGGGCATCCTCTTCAATTTTTGGATCCACCTTTGATTTCTTGGAAACATCAATTTCCTCGTCCACTTGCAAAGCCCTCTTAGATGGAACCTGGTCCTGGGGTTCATCAATTGCCATTTTCCGAACAAACAGTGTGACCGACATGCCTGAACTTAGCCGATGTGTGACAAGTTTCTGTGGCCGTCCATATGAATCCTTAACATAAAGTAATATACATCACTATTATGAGATTGATAATAGATCCCAAAAGTGAATCAATATACTTCAGTTATATTCAACTGCAATATCAGTTTATCAATAGAAGACTTGTCCACAAAAAATGTCCTCATTTTGCTGAACTAACATTAAAAGGTAAGCTATTCATGTATTATGGCAGAGTAGAATCCACATTTGGCAAATTTCATTTTTTTCAGCTAATCTGCAAGCAATCTTAAAGTGATCAGCCAGCATCATTAGACATTGTTATATCATATATGTACCTTTTGTTGGATGCCTTTGACATTTACAAAGGCATTATGTGCCTCTTGTGGGTTCTTAAAGATAACTAGGGCAGAATAATTTTGACCTTGACCTTTCCTGGAAGGCTGCAGCAGATTTTACAATGTATCAGAATCCAAGAAGAAAACTACCATGGTAGACTGCCAACAACAGTACCAGTACCCCCAGACAAACCTAAATGTCCTATTGAAGACATTCACGCTATTCGAATAATTATCAATGAACCTCTTCATCAAAACAATGAGATACTTATAGGACATACTCTACCTTCAGTTCTATATCAAAGAATCCAGGCACAATTTTATGCAGTGTTTCACTGTCTACAGTGTTTGGAATCCTGTGAAGAAGCAGCTTTGCCATCTCACTTTTTGAAACCTAAAATGAGAGAACAGTAATACCGATGACCTTTAGTTACCAAATACCACAAGTACAATTAAAATGTAGTCCTGGACACGTATAAGTCAGCTTACAGGTTCTTGAACTAATGAAATCCGAAATACTTTATCAACACCATATTTGATCTTTGCAAGAGCAAGTTTCATAGCTGCACATGCGTCATCTAGACAATTATGTGGAGCACCCTTTTCCCGAACTTCATATCCTAACACAGCCTGCACAACAAATGGTGATAAATTATAACTTTGAAATCAATGTCTTCCATTTCTGTTCTTCCTTTCCTTATCCAAGTTTGTGTGCTGCAATATCTTAAGTTTCAAAACAAAGGCAAACACAAGTGTACAAGAAAGAGACTTTACTTTCAAAACAATAGGATTTCTCCAAAAGAGTGGCTAACTGGTCATTACGCATAATAATGCTTCATAAATTAGATGACATGCAATGGAGAACCTCTATTTTTGCAAGTAACTAATTTGCAACTTGCCTGACATAAACTATTCAAAGAAGGTCTCCTGTGAATAGATCCATCCAAGGATTGGAAGATATACGAAGTATCAACCACTCTAACATAATCAAGCTTCAGCACTGCAAACAATTTCAATTAGTAAATCAAATAGAACCATGAAAATAATTTCAAAGAAGTAACCCTTTCGTATACTCAGAAAATGGGGAAAAAAAAACTTTTGTATACTCAAAAACTAACACTAGATTCAAGAACACAGCGAAATAAACTAAAAAATGTTTTGACAAACTTACCATGTAGATCATTATGTAAACTGTGTCCCACTAATATGGTTCCCTTTGATAACAACTTCTTTATGGATTTCTATGGAAATGCAACATATATCTTAATTATGCACTTGAAAGAATAACACAGGAAAATAACAAAGGGAACCACAAAATACCTGTACATCAGCCAAGGAGCAAGTCACTGTCTCTAGATCTTGAGAAGAGACGCCAGTAACATCTGTTCTGTAATCTGCAATTCCTTTGTCAGGTTTTACAAGTTCATTTAATTTCACCTGAAAAGTTTTGAAAATTATCTATCAACACATCCCGAAAAAGAGAGTAATTTTAAACACAATTATGTGAACCACTTATTTTTTCGTCTGGGGTGGGGTCACATGCAAAAGGAAGAGCATCATAAATTACCTCTAAATTATGGTCTACCACACAGACTTTGACTAATGCGTCAGTCCCATCTTCACAGAGAACCATTTCACAATCAACAGCAACCATTTCAGTAGACTTCATCACCTTGGATTTGTTTTTAAGGTTTATAATTACCCAACCCTTCAACAATCAACACCAAAAAAACAATACAATCAATCAGTGATTGCCTTGTTAAACTGATTACCCACAGAATCAAGATATTTATAAAGTGAAGCAAATCAATTAGTAAAAATATATTATAAAAACAAAGAAGACTACATGAACTCAGTATCTCAATCTTCCTCCATACGAGAAAAGTAGGTGACTTGAATGGTCACTTCCCTCCTCACCGATTCCATTTTGCCGGAGAGATTACCTTATCTAGCATCTGGCCATTTTTCCAGTGATTGTGCAATAGTATGTTTGTGAGGCTCTTTGCTAGTTGTTTTCTTTTTTTTTTTTTTTTTTGGGTCTTTTTCTCTCTAACCCACAATTCACACCCTGTTTTGTTGTTCCAGTCCCCCTTCCAATGGCATCTTCCCAACGACAGAAGAAAGGAGCTTCTGCAACTGCTGCTTTTGGCTTGGTAAAGTCCACTAGAGAAAATTTAGACATTGCTTGGCAATGGAATAGACTTAAAGCTATTGAGTATTACTTGTGACTTATGTTTAAAAAACCACAAGAGGGGGGATTACAAGAGCAAAAAGACACCAAATGGAGGATAAGGGGAGATGAGGGTGCCTATAAGAAAATTCCAGTAGAGATCAAGAAGAAGCTCATTGAAGCATAACAACAAAATCTTATTAGACTAGGGTCTAGAGAATCACTTTTAGACTTTAACTTTATCATGTAACAGCATTTTTTGTTTATGTAAGAATCTTGCATTTGTCCCGTCTTGACAATACAGTAGTATCTTTTTTGCTTATGTAAGACTCTTTAGATGTGTCTGTGACTCTATTAGATTGACAGTATATTTTTCTTCTTATGTGACTACCTATGACAGTATATTTTGTCTAATGTAAGACCCATATTGCAGTGTTTTATACTTTTACTTGGAATAATGATTATGTGATTAATTTTGAGAATTTCTTGAGCATTATGTATGCAATTTTGTGCACATAACATAATATATATGTGTATCATACAATTTTTAAATTGAAATCATCCTGCTATAACATTTTAGGGCTACTTGCTGTTATCCAAGATTAACAACTATGGAGAAAACACCCTATCACATATCAATGCAGATATATAGTGGCAGGAAAAAATTACATAATATCTACCATGATACCCGTCTATCCAATTGTTGGACAGTTCCAAGACATAATTGTCTTCCTCTCTGTCCTTGTTATTATCCCTTGAATTTATTAATTGTGATACTTCGGATGAATTTTATATGTTTCTAGTTTATTGTTCTTTGTATACGATATTGGTTTTTCTTATATTTGTTATATTCTACCTTTTGTTTAGTATAATTTTGTAAATTGTATATAGTTAATTTTTATTAACTATCATGCTTTTGTCATAGTCTGCAACACCATCCGCCATATTTTATATGGTGGATAATTGGATTTGGAACTCAAGCATTTTCATTAAATTATTAAAGAGAAAACCTTTTTTACCCAAAATTTCCCAAGGCACTTCTTTGATGGCATCTTCAACTAGATCAAAATAGATAGATCAATGTCATATTTATGTATTATTTCACAATTCACATGCAGACCAGTTATTGTCTCAGCAGTATACACATTCAAGTATTCAACAACAGCTAATGAGCATTTGAAATGCACATAGGTTGACCTGAAAAATTGAGTACAGATAGCGGGAACAAACCTCATCAATTGACGAAAATGAATAATCCAATGGGTATAATGGATGCCGGAGAGTTACTTGGACTAGCCTCTGTGTGCCAACATAGGAAGGTTACAAAAGTTATAGTAAATTCATCAATGAATGCACGTGTCAATGAAATTAACACTATTAATTAAGATTTTTACTAATTGGCTTGAAAATCATGTGAATTCCATTATCAATCACAAAATGCAGTAACAATCAACAATAGTTGACAGAAAAAAGGCAATAATGTAATATCAGAATAGATGTTTTTCATGAATGATAGAGAATATGCATTATGCCATTATCAGTTGCAGTCTCTTCAATATAGGTTTCAAAATTATCAAATCTCAGATAGCAGCGTGTAGCGACTGACGCCAAAAATGCCATAGCAATATAGCACATGACAGGATGACTGCTATTTAGAAATTTTATGTACAGATTAAATAATTTATACTATATACATAAATGCTAAAAGATTTAAAAGAAAAATTAAAAATCCATGACATATTCATTATTAAAAATAAAAAGCCACAGCTCTTAAGTAAAACATAAAAGTAAATAACAATAAAAGTACAAAAAAAATGCCACAAAACAGTGCTTTTTTAGGACAAAAAATGATTATTTTTTTTTTAAATTTCACTCTAGCGCTGCTAAATTTGAGTTACTAAGGACGATATTTAAAAGTAAAACCACTTCACTATTCAAATTGTACAGTGGCCTGTGGCTGCTTCACTACAGCCCGCTATTGATAACTATGTTAGGTTCTACATTCAGATTTAATTACAGCAACATGACATATTCAACTTGTGCACCACTTTCAAAATGGCATGACAAATTAGATGAAATAACTCAGGAAAACACGAATTCATAAAATTATAAGATTATAACTATGTAACTAGTAAATAAAAATTAATGCATAACGTACCCATAATTGTAATTAGTAATTAAAACAGTGTCTGCCCAGACAAAATTCAATAAATTTGTTGAGTCACTTAAGGAAATAAGAATAAAAGGTTCATAGAAAGCCCATACCCCTTGCAGCATGCCATGTATAAACTTTATGGGTAAGGAAATTAAGTATTCAATAGGAAACTTACAAAATGATTATTAATATTTGAGCCATAACTCAATTGCTTTAAACAAATCTGTTATGTCAATTACAACATAGTAGTAGCAGTACTAAACCATCTAGACTCCAGCAGAACAATCACCACTAAAATATACCTGCTCAGGGGAATCATGAGATTTATCTTTCAGTTGCTCCAATGTGTATTGGTTTGAATGATGCCGTATGATGTTATAAAAAAACTGAGAACAGGGAGGAAATGGATGAATCATGAACTCATATCTTGTGTGTGTGTGTGTTTGCGCACGTGTATCAAGCACTGAAAAGTTATTTACCTTCAAATCTTCCTCCTTTGAAAATGTCTTTAGAAATGCAGCCAATGTCTCATGGGATCTCTTTGCTGGGTCACTCAAACCAGCTCCAAACTTTTTGTCATAACTGTTCAAGAATTCTTTCCAGTCTCCCAGTTTACCCTTCAGGCCCCTTTTTTGTGACAATTTTACCATATCAACCAGCACCTACCCACATGGAAGCACAAGTTATCTTGCTGGAGCAGAGAAAAAAGAAGAATGAAAAGCAAAACAAAATACTAACGAACACTCACTAGATTTCCCTATCTGAACCAGTAGATATATACATCAAAAAATCCCCAAATACATCATAATTTATCTATATTACTGATGACATCACTAGTTTGATTATCATCACCCACAGACAAACAGGAGAAGTTGTAAAGATTTTTTGCAAGCATATATATAACTAATTTTCATGAACTAATTTGTTAAGTTCATAGAAAATGTAGTCGTCCATACATTAAATAAATTTAAAAGTAAAAGCACATAATCTAATGATGATTGACTTTTCCATGCTGCCCTTGAAACTATGAGGGGAAACAAATAACTAAACCAAGAGTGTGCATGTGTCAGAGACCAAAACAAAGATGTGAAAAGTATTACTCACAAAAAGAAAATACTGCAGAAATCTTTTTTGCAATACCCAGAGCAAAGCTCCTACAGGAGATTGAGCTTGATATTTTTGCTGTTTACAAAAATCACATTCTTTTACATAGGGTGAAAGTTTTGGCCACATTTGAAACACAACCCCTTTTGCTTCCTCTCCATTAGTTCACTATATAATAAGTGGTGCATTCCTCGGTCTTTCCCATTATTGACTCGCATTTTTCCAGCCCCAACTTTGCCCAAACTTTCCTTCTTCCTTTTGAAACTCCTTGTTTTGTGTTCCACTTGAATTTCCACCAAGTCACATCATAGGCAAAGGCTCTATTCCAAAATGTGGAAACAGAGGATGAGAGTAACCCCCATTTACTATATTTGAACTCTTCCTATATGTTATTTTTATACTGCACATCCCCTAACAAGTCAACCTCAATTGCTCTCACAAACTCCATCATCCTTACCTTGTTATTAGGTTTATGAATACGAACCTTTCGTCAAATCTATGCTTAAAGACCATGCATAAAGTAGGCCATGAATTGCTGCTCTGCCATTTTTGGAACTTGAAAAACTATATTCAAACTCTTTGATATATGAATTCGTAGTCCCGTCCTATTGAATTTCTGCCAAACTCTCAGAAGGATTCTTCATTAGAGCCCCTCCATACCTCTGAAGTAGTGCTACTTTCAGGTTATCCCATGATGGTTTTGGCTCATTTTCTATCCATAGATTGAACCAATGAACCGTAGGCCCCTCCATGGAGATTTTGGCTAGTCGCACCTTTATCTCTAGCCGAGTGTCTTGAACTTCAAAATATGTCTTAACTCGAGAAACCAGCGCACTTAAGCTGGTGCCATCCAAACCCCGCAAGCTCAACCTTCTTTACTGTAGATGAAAACTATGCCATTGTCTTTGGCTTTCGATAGAATTTTCAGGTGTTTGTTGACTTGATGAAGCTCCATCAATGCAATGCCATCAAACCCCATGACGAAGTTGGACTAGACTTGTCCACTGAGGTTCATGGGACCTAAGACAATGGGTTCAATAGAAGAGGAGGTGAGCAGAATTTTTTTATTTTTACCTCTTTTGGTTCAGACATTTGGAGCGTAAGCAAGGGGAAATGAGGGGGCTAAAATCCCTCCCCTCCCACTTTTATCTCTCCTCCAATATTAGTGTATTTTGGATCAGAAGGAAGGCAAAGTGAATTA
Organism: Abrus pulchellus subsp. cantoniensis; assembly: GCA_024086825.1. Taxonomy (NCBI): domain Eukaryota; kingdom Viridiplantae; phylum Streptophyta; class Magnoliopsida; order Fabales; family Fabaceae; genus Abrus; species Abrus pulchellus. The sequence continues at coordinate 25,334,438 of CM044056.1, forward strand.
AAACTTTAAAATTGTGCTGAAAAACATAGTCCTTGAGGTTTCATTTATCTTCCCCTCTCCTCCATTAAAACTTATAAGGGTATAATAATAGCATATTACTACTATTGTTTCCCCCTCCCCTTCAACCAAACAAAACAAGGAGACTCTTCATTATAACTTATCACACCCTGTTTAAGAACTCGGTATCTCAAAGTCTCTTTGGGCCTCAACTCAACCAAGTCAAGTCAAACTCAAAACTTTCAGGTGCCTATTTTCTCCAATCACAACCTTTGAATCAGAGACCTTGCTTAAGGAACTCCTTGCCAATTAAACCAGCGAGCATTGGTAGAAAGAACAAACAGGGTAGACTATGTTTTGTGTGAACCTAAGATTCGAAATATTCAAATGGTTCTACACTCGTAGAATAACTAACCTATGCCGTAATGTGTCTCTTTTGTTTTCAAATATTAATAACTTCTTGCAAAGAAGAAAGCAACGAAGCAAAAGAAGTTACCTTTTTGTCTGCAATGTCAATCTTGGCGTCCATTTTAAGTAGCTACTAAGAAGAAAGGAAAGGGCTTGCGACTTGTGACTGCCAGCCGACACTAACTGCCCCAACTCAATTTCCTCTAGGTTTTCAAGGGGCTATTTCTGCAGGTTTCATTAATCCACCTATCAAAATCCAAAAGGTGAAAAGCATGAACATATACCATCTTTCCTATTTGAAGATTGAACTTACTTCTACAACTTATAAGCACAAAACCTAAAGAGAAGAACATTCAAATAGCACTTTTAATGTTCTAAAATGACAACAGGTTCATGTAATGAAGTGAATTCAACATTTTCAAAGTAGCAAAGCAAGCACAAAGGGAAAGAGAAGTTGACCACAAGCATAAAAACCCTATAAGAAAAAGATATTGTCCACCAAGACATCTTTTCAGAACTCATAGTTGGTTAGCACCACGTGAAATAGATGCTTTTCAGCTACAGAGACAAAAACAGACAGGAAACCTATGTTGCACTATAATTTACCAAAAAAATAAATATATTCCATGAATTTAGGGTTTGAATTTGGGCTCTCCGATCTCTAGTAACCGTGAATTATCAGAATTCCCGATGTTTAGTTGAAAGTAAAGCCGAAGAAGATCCATTTGGAGTTAATGATGCAATTACTAATGTCGAAACTCAATTGGAGCAACACGAATCAGAATTGAAAATTTGAAAAAAGGAGAAGAAAAGAGAGGATACCAGAACGGGAACTCTGGGAGGCGGGGAACGAAACAGTTTCGAAGTGGGAGCAATAACTTAAAAATTTTACCATACGTAGAGCTGTCAAAAAGCTAGCTGGCCTAACCCTAGCCCACGTGTGTTAAATTTTTTTTTATGAAACTAAAAATACATAACTGTATTTATATAAAACAAAAATATATTTAAGTCAAAAAGAGAATTTGCATGGAAATAAAATTATTGAAAGATCCCATAAAAATATCATTTTTTAAACTTGCTCAACAAGAGAATTATAATATTTTTTTTTATTTTTTTATTTCATTATATATTCTCTTCTTTTCTTTTCAATTAAATATAAGAAACGATCTAGTTTGAATATATGAATACAAAATCAGCAATAACGTTAGTGTTTTGCACATGATATTTTTCAAAGTTTCTTTGTCTAATAAGCAAAGAGATTAGATGGCTTGGTAGAATAAAATAATTTATGTAAATTTCACTTAAGCTATATTTTTTTTCACTTAAGCGAAAGTTACAAGAAAAAGATAGTTCACTAAATGAATATTGCTTTAGTGATCATTAATTCATTTAAGCCACACAAGATATTCTAACTTTTACTTAATTAAAAAATATATGGCTTAAACTAAGATTTAGTATCATATTTTTGTTTATGGCTCAAGTGAAATTGACTTAGCTTAAGCTAAAAATAATCCCTTAAACGAATATTGATGAATTTTGGATATTCATCACTGTATAAAATTAGCTTAAGTGAATATGGTATAGCTTAAGCAAAAATTACAAGATTTTTTTTTTGGCATTTTTTAGCATTCACTATATCTCTTTAGTCATTATTCATGTTCCAATCTATGTTATCGGTTTTTAAGAGAATTGTGATGAGTATATGATATTTACAAATTTAATTGGTTCTAATTTACAAATATTACAATTCAAAGTATGACAATGTAAAAAAAGTGTGATTATTTAGATTGTTAGATATGAGAAACATGTTTGCATGTTATTTGAAAGCAGAAAATAACAACAAAGAATTAAAGTAGGATAAAGAAAAAATGAATAAAGTTTCTACAACACTCTTCTAAGGAGGGATTACTTGATTTCATTCTATCTCTTGTTTTTTATCCTTTCAAACTTTTCTCACTTAAATTTCAATTACAAGTACTAAATTTATCAAACTAGTTGTTAGAAATACAAAGAAAATATTTGAACTAACTTTAGAAACAAAGACGAAAGGAGTGATTTTAAGATAATAGGGTTGAGTTTTATGTAAATGAAAAATGAAACTTAATTTCATAACGATTACGGTTATATTTTTAAAAGATATTTTCTTTAAAGAAAATTACTTTTAAAAGACTTATTTTAAATATATAATACTTAGAAATCCTTATCCTACAAAAACTTTTAAAAATTAAATTATAAATATTATAACTTTTAAAACATATCATAGCAGACTATTTTGTTAACTTATTTATAAGTTATATAATACACTAACTTTAGCTGTCACCATTTGTTATTTTAAATTTTTTTTCTTTACTAAAGCTTTAAAGGATAAACTTTATATTTCTCATTATTTTCTCAAGCTTCCCATCATAAAAACAAATAAAAAAAGAAACAACAAATGAAGCTTGATTGACTCAAAAAGATAAACTTTATTCTTCTTATTATTTTCTCAAGCTTCCCATCATAAAAATAAATAGAAAAATAAAAAAGAATGAAGCTTGATTGACTCAACTTTACTATCTACTTCATTTTTTTTATACAATGTCTGATGTGTCTTCCTGTTCACAGAGTATATATATATATATGATGTATTTTTTTGTTTACAAGACCACTCCTTTGCATATTTTTATTTTTTATTAATTTATTTAGTTCTTTTCTTTGTTCGTTTACTTTTGATTAATGCAATCAATAGAACTATCAATATAGTCAGAACCATACAATCCTTTATTGATAACTTTAAAAGTTTAGTTAATCATACGTCTTAAGAAGTCATTCAACAAATGCACTAAGTATTGGATAAATTAAGACCTAAAATCTATAGAGATATTTGTTAATAACATCAAAGATTTGGTTGATTATACTTTCTAAGGAGTGATTAGACAAATATCATGTCAAATATTAGTCTCATCTTAAGATATAATTTTAACATCTTAATCATTATGTCAGTCATATATTTACCTTTTCCCTTTGAATCTAAATTTGTGGTTAGAGTATTAGTATTTTTATTAGTATTTTAGTCAATTTTCACCAATTTCCAACACAACATACGTCATTTAAAATCTAAAACAATAAATTTTAAATTTTTTTTTTATCATATCCTCCTTTTAACATATTCATACTCCATCTATTACACAAGAAAAATAGATGCTTAAAACACTTTGCAAATGACATAATATGCATTGCACCCCACTTGTGGAGCTCTTTAATCTTATTCATCAGCATCGACTTCTCGTTACTTTTGACATCGATAAATTCTTCAAGTGCCAAAACTTTTCACTTGATCGTGACAAACTCCTCCATCAATCAATTCTAATTTTTTAATAAAAAATTATGTTAAAAAATATTTTTATATTAAATTTAAATGATGTTTTACTTAATTATTTAGTTGTGTCTAATAATGATAAATGTTGGGTACGTGTCTAATAAATCCACATTTTACTATATTTTTAGCCTAGTTTTTGTTAGTAAATAAAGAGTTAAATAGTAAATAAACTTGAAAATATCATAAAAATTGCATTAATATTCATAATTGTATAAATAGTTTAGAATCTTAGATTTTTGGTCCAATTCTAAACAAATTGACTTAAAATGACTTAATCCTTGTACAGAAGCTTGAGTTGAGAATTTGAGTTAAAGATTGAAGTGAAGAAAGTAGAGGAATTGAGCTTAAAAGAAGGATCAAGTGTTATGTGTAAGGCGTAATCACTCTAAGTACATAGAGTGAATACTTTGAAGAAGAAAATTCATGAAGATCAAGAGTGTAGCTACGCTCGAGGCCAATTCAGAATTGCATAGTGCGCCTAGCTACTTCAAGTGTTTAGAGTATCTACGCAATTGAGCGCATAGCCACTTCAAGTGCTCAGAGTAGCTACGCAAAGCTGCGTGTAGACACTTCTAGTTGTCTACGCAAAATAACAGAATTTTGAAAAACACTTCTAATTGTCAACTTTGGACGATTTGAGTTCCTATTTTCGTTGTAGAAGCTTCTAGAAGACCTTTCATGCTATAATCCTTAGAGATTAAATTCTGGAAGTGGAAAAGGTGGAAAAATATTATAAATAGAAGTTAAGAGTTCAGAATTGGAAGTCTTTGGCCATTTTTTATTTTCTTTTCACTTCTAAACCTTAGGAGAGTTAGAGAGGGAGATTGGAGGTGACTTCCAAGCTTTGGACCTTGAGGAATCAAGCTAGAGATTAGGTTTATGAAGAAATTTTGCTACTCCTCTTCTCCTATTCTTTCTTTCTCTTTTTCTTTTATGAACATGTTCTGATTTCTTTTTGTTAAGGATCTATGGATCCAGATTTGATATTGTGATATGATTTTGGATCTGGACCTTGAAGTTTTGATTGAATTGAGGATGTGATTCTGTTCTTAATGCAATTGTGAACTAATCCTTCATTCAATTGAACTTAGAGGAATCTTCATCAATGAAAATTGAGTTTATTTCTCACATCTGAATCATATGCCTAGGTTATTGAGATCTTAGGAATAAGTATCGTAATCTAGTAATCTTATAATTTTCAGAACTTAATGTAATATTTGATTGAATTTCATCTAAGGAATCAGGGAGGTTTAATGAAGTATAAGAACAATGAGATAAGGAATTGTCCTTTAGTTAAATGAGTGAAATTTATTATCAATCAATTAGAATTTTTAAGAGTCCAGAACATGATTACATTGTAATTAAAAGTCTGGTGAAATGATTCTTAACTATTTTTCACATAACATTTTAATACAAAATTTGTATTCTATTTTGTTGTATTTTTTAGATTTCTGCACTTTATTGCTTTTGTTTGTTAAATGATTCAAAACACTCCAAATTCGTTTGGCTCAACTAGTTATTGATTTGTGAAGTGATAATTGATAGACCTAATCCCTGAGGACGATACTTGAGACTCACATTAATTTTTAAATTTTATTACTTGTTACAACTATCTAGTACACTTACTAGTTAGTTCTCCAATTGTGTGACAATGTCTACCTAAGTTTTACTCTAAAAAAATTTACTTGTTGACGTTATACTTGGATCATAATCTTACCCTTCTCATACTAGTTGCTGTCTTTTTAGAATACATACTCTTCAGCTTAGAATAGTAATATTTATTTTTATATGATTTTTAATTTAATTCATCAACATATATTGAATAGTATATAACCTAATTTTTTTTTATCAATTTATGTTATTTTATAAATTAAGAGAATATTCTATATCTTCTCATATGTAAAATATTATTACCATTAATTTTATATTAAATATTTATAATAGATAATAAAATTATTACTTTATTTAAAAAACATAAATATATTTTAATCTTTAAAATATTAGAAGATTCACGGTAATCAATTTAAAAAAATATAAGATATTCTCTCAAGTACCATACCAAAGACCATATTTTTAATAAATATAATATAATTTTTTTCATTTAGGTTTTTGGGTTTTTAGTCCACTTCCTCTTTTTTATTTTATTTTATTGAGTAGTAGAACTTTTATTATAACATTTTTGTGTTTACCTAAACAAAAACTCCCAATAACCAATCAGCCCATTGTGTCAACCTTAACCCAAATGAACCTAATAGCCCAATAACACGTTAGCCCATCTTAGCTTACTTGGCCTGAAACATTCAGACACGCATTTGTCTTCTAGTTTTAGTACCTGAATTATCAACGGGATAAATAATTGTATTGATTTGTTTTAAAGAAACAATAATTTCTTAACCTGAACCTGGAACTCTCTATGATTAGATCAAATATACTATTAATTTCAACTAACTATTTTCTTTATTTCCTTCTACTTTTGCATTTTTTTATATATTTTTCCTACTCAATTTTTAAAAATGATTATATAAATTCATTATGTATTATACAAATTTAGAGACTTCAAATTAGATCAGAAGAGGGAACAAAACTAATAAAATTATTTGCTAAAATTTTCTTAACTGAACACTTACTTTGCGTGTATTATTTTAGATTTAAACATATTTTTTATTATTATATTTTTGAATCTTTTATTTTATTTCCACTAATTGTTTATTTAAATTCTTATGCTTTTGTGAATTTTTTATTTTATTTTAGTGGGCAACTTAAAAAATTTGTCACGTAACATCCTCTTAATTAGTTACATCACCATTTAATAGTCACCACATATTAAAAGCGTTGAATTTAAACAAATAGGTATTTTTAGTGTTATTGTTTAATTAAAATTTTATTTTAAATATTTATAAAGTAAAGATTGTCATTAAATATAAGCATGATACTGGTCATATTCATGATCTGCTACTTTTTCAAAGAAAGCAACATCTATTTGATTTGAGTAACATCTAATTATGATTGATAGGACATACCACATCTTAATGACTTTCCCGTTGTGCATAATACGAAAGAAGAACTCAATTTATACGAAAGATGTGTAGTTGTACACTTGCTTTGAATTGACACTCTTCGTTAATAAAGCATGTGATTTTTATTTTTAATGCAGACAACGTTTAGGAATAAATCCTTTTTTAGTTTAAGATTTCACAAACAAACACGGCATCATGTGACGTTCGTTTAGTAATATTAAAGAAAACAAAGAGTCAAATTCTTTATTCACCAAACTTGATATTAAAAATACTTTCCTTATTAGTGGATTCTTTAATTAAAATATGAAATTAAAATATATTATTTATGATTAATAAAGTAGATTAAGGTGCTAAATTAATATCGACTAACAAATATCTTAGCCTGAGTATTTTCAAATTTTAATGAATTTTAAAATCTAAATTAAAAGAAAAGAATACTTAAGAGAATATTTGATATTAAAAACAAAATATGAATGAAATAAATGAGAAAACATATATGTTTAACACTGTAAAAAATTCATATTTAATTCAAAATAATTTAAATATAAAATTAAGAAGACAAGAAGTTAAAAATAATACTTTTTATTTTTTAAAAAGAAATCAATTAAAATTTTGGTCATTGTTAAATGATTAAACCTCTTGATGTTGCTGAAAAACAATAATTTCTTCGTTACTGAATCATATGTCTTACAAGAACTGTAATACACTCAGCTTGAAGTTTATATAAGCAAACGAAACTAGATTATGCTGAATGATAATTAATAGATTGCATCATGCAAATGAATTATATGTCTTACAAATTCTTAGAATATATCATGCAAAATGATGATAGAATTGGAACTTTAATAACTAACTAATTAACTGATAAGATTTACTCAATGATAAAACTTGGTAATATCTCCCTCAAGTAGAGCATGTATGTCCCATAGACCTAACTTGATCACAAAAAAATCAAAGGAGACAAAATGCAAAGTTTAGTGAATTATTATTGACTTAACCATAAGAAGAATCAAAGTAGATTAATTAAATTTTATTATAATTTTCTGTCATAGCATGACAATAAATTTTAATATGCTGTAGTCAACATAGAAAATCGAATTTGTTATTATAATAAGCTAAAGTTAATAGAGAGATGGGAATATGAAGATTATTTAGAAGAAATTGTAACAATTGAATTTCACAGGTCAGGCTGGCTAGTACCCTATAGGATGATCTTGATATAGTGGTTTACCATTTTGGGATTTTCATGAAACAAGTGGAGCACCAATAAAAACACAGTAGCCTGTGATGGATTTCCTTGTTGTATTCAAACAACAAATCCAACCTGAATCAGCAAAAGCAACTATCTTGAGAGGAGAAGATGCTAAAACTTAATTCTTTGGCTGGGGAAGATTTCAAACATCGAAGTCCCATGGCAACTTTGGGAGTGAATTGTTTTATTGTAAATGGCAAATCTAGGCATGTAGTTGTTAAGTATAAGTGCCTGGCAAGAAATCTTGTATAGGCTGCTTCATCTGAATACGGATTTCCTTTGATTAGATTGCAAGTTAGTGGAAGGATTAATTGGTGTATTGGCATGTTTGGTAGCCCACAAAGCACCATTTGAGATATTACCACTTTTTCAATTACCTATGAGGATCGGAGGAAAATACCAAAGGCATGAAAGAACAAACATTTTTATGCTAACATGTTGGCAATTTTGTCTCAAAATGCAACAATTTTTTTTTATAATACCATATTGATCATCCGTTAAATTTAAGTTAAATGAAAGGTTCAAATTATGTGTAAGAATTTTTATATTTATACTCGTGTAAAAAATTTTTATCTCATATATATAACATTTGAGAAAATAAATATATTGGAAAAAAGATTCATGACTATGAGTTGGAGTTATGGGGTGCTAACATGAATCTCTTATTAACTAGAAAAGAAAAGCAAAATAAAGGGCCACCTGGTGTAACAATGGGCATGTTATGTGAACTATTGTTTTAATGAGAAGACAAACGTAGTACAAAATCTAGCAATGAATGATATAATAAAAGGTTATGCCTTTTGCTCTTTTAAGTGTATATAAAGTTCAATTTGATTGTTTAGAATTTTACCAATGCAAAAACATGCAGTAGAATAAGACTAACCGAAAGAAACTAAAAATTTCACACACAGGAGGTTCAAAATATTTGGCTCGAAGGAGACATGAGATGGTGGCTTATATATGATCATTTGAATCATATTAGTGATTCTCACATGTTACAAAACTAACACAAAATAAATTGCAAGGGAACAGCTTATTTAGTAGTGATTTTAACATCTACAAATAGCTTTGTTGACAGTTATTAGATATTTGGTGGTTATACCCTTGGTTCTTAAAACTTACATTGAATGTCCTTTGACAAATAATTTGTTATGAATATTGAGTTGCCCAAAAAATAGGAGAATGAAGGTTAAGAACCACCAACAAATAAAAAGTTTTTGTTGCAGTGAAGATTCAACATAGCAAAATTTGCAAAAAGTAAAAAAGTTCAACCGAGAAAAACTATATAAAACACTTAAATAAATCTTAAAATGATTTCTCATTAATATATATTCTTAATATGATATAATTGTAAGTTAATAACATGAGTCAAACCGGTTATATTATAGACAAAAAAAAATAGCATTAAAAAATTTACTATTTAAATTTATAATACTTTTAATGACTTTTTCTGTTGTTTTTCATTTTAGAGTTTTATTAAACTCAGCTCACAGGACTGAGGATAAATAATTAATAATAGTAAAATTTTATTAGAAAGAGAAGTATTTATTATATTTTTATAACTTCAATATAATAACTATATATATATTTTTTAATAAAATTTTCAATTTATAAATGTTTAAACTCAGCCTCAAGGCTAAAATTAACAAAATTCTTCATTTTATTACTCATGAAACATGAAATTAATCATAATTAAAGGAGTAAGAAATCTAACGTTCAGTACATAAGTTAAAGGTATTGCTTTAAGAGATCATTCATGTTTTTCTAATCATATATTTTCATGCATGTTAATAAATTTAGATCTACCTTACTCTCAAACTCTCTCTATCTCTTATAAGAAGTCTTAAGATTCTTTGATTTAACTTTTATTGTCTAATATACATGTTACTAAGTCTGTCTCTTTTATTGTAATAACTATTCGGCTATTGGTTAGATTGAAAACAATGTATTGTATTTCATTGCCAATTTTTTTAAAAAACAAATTGACCTTTCTTAATTTTACACAATATTTTTCTTGCATATGGTCTTAAATATTTTCTTGTCTGAAACTAATAATAGTTATTAAATAACCTTTCTCTTTGGTGCTTAGCTGGTGCATATATAACTAAATTTTAATGCTTGTCCTCATCCTTTCAGATCCTTGTTTAAAATCAGTTCAATAAAAATAATATTTTATTGCTTGTTTAGTCGGTTATACTTCTTTATCTTTAACAAGCATATAAAGATTGTATAAAATATGATTTTAAATAAGAAAATTTCTTTCATTCTTGTTTCTCTATAAATAATTGGTATTGATGCTGTGTGCTTGTTGATAAGAAATAACACGTGTCATGTGCTCAATGAAATAGTGAATTATGAAAAATGCCATAAGTGTATTGGAATTTTATTTTTTCTGTGAACATAACTTTTGGTAAGTTGACCCATATTGAACACTAAGTTGTGGCATCTACTGACAAACACTAATTATTGTTAATTATTGATGACAAGACTATAAGAATTCATATAAATTTTTTATGTCATTTTTGGAAGGCCAACAACAGAGCAATTTCAGCAATTATTATTGACAACTTCTGTCCATTAAGAAGCTCAATTGATTCACTATGACACTCAACAAAAGGTGGAGAAATTGGTTTGAAAGCAAAACAATAGCTCTTCATCCACTCGAGGAACAAATCATGCCTGTGGTTTCCTCTTCACACATGGGACCATCAACATCTTGATTATTATGAGGGCAATGACATTGGCAAGAGACTTTAATTTAAACTCAGTTTATTTTGTAATTGTTGTAGAATGACATAGTTTGCAGTATTATATGTTAGATTATTTTAATAATCTTATTATAATAGCCTATATAACTTATAGCATGACTCTAATTAATGATTTAATGTGATGGTGATTAAATATAAAATATAGAGTCATTAAGGGTATAATTGTAAATACAATTATAAGGAAACCCTCCCCTCTCCCTTCATATAAATCAAATAGTGGTTACCAAATGAGGGTTACGATATTTCCTATTTCTCACTTTCACGGTCTCTGAGTGAGCTCACGGCAAACGCAAGAAAGGAACTTCCTCTCAACCATCCGAGAGGAGCTGAAGAGGAAGGAAGAGTTGGGAAAATACTAAGGAATCAATGACATCAAAGAGAGAGATAACATCAAAAAATAATGAATTCAGGTTAGTACTCTCTAAACCCTTAATTGTGTGAGAACCATATATTGTATTGTGAGAGCAATGTAATTCAAGATCACAAAAGAGAAAAAGTAATTTCATAATAGTCATTGCATAAGAGAAATTATATAATGGATTAAAGAAAATTCTAACAGTTGGTATCAGAGTTAGGTTGTGAATTTCGTTGATTCTCCATAAGAGATTGGTTCTCCATTAAAGTTTTTCCTAAATTACATGAACCCTATGTATTTTATATGATGGATTAACATTATTTTGATGTTGAATAATTGCTTTGGATTCAATAATTAAAAACCCTAAGGTTTGGAAAGTTAGAAACATTAGATTTTGAATCTTAATATGAGCAGGGCCATATATTAGTGAGCAGGGCCATACATCAGGGAGCAGGGCCATGCATCAGGAACAAGCACGACCATGCTTCAGTGAAGCACGACCTTGCATAATGGAAGCACAGCCTTACATATTGTAAGTACAACCATTCATCAATTATAAGCACGGCTATGCATCAGGAAGCACGACTATGCTTCAGGAAGCAGGGGCATGCATCAGAAATGAGCATGGCCTTGCTTCATCGAAGCACAACCATGCATTAAGTAAAAGCACAACAGTGTATAGGAATTTTACGATAGAATAAGGAATATAATTCATAAAAAATATATATAATTTTATAATTACATCAAAGTGAATTTACTCACCAAAGTGATTAAATTTTCAAGTTAATTAATTTTAAATTACATTATCATAATGAAAATTTCACAATTTAGTGTTTAATTTTAAGGGTAGCTTGTTAGTCACCAAAGTGGCCTAGCTTTAAAAGTTCTTTAAGCATTTAATGTGTGTTATAAATTGTTCAAAATTGTTTGATGCTATATGGAAACAAAGAGTGAACAATTTAGCTTATTAATTATAACGCTAAAAGATTGCCCAAAGGTGGATCATTGCATATGATTAATGACATTAAGGAGATATGTAAGCACTTCATAATATGTTTGTATATCCAAAGATGACTTGCATATTGGTTTGAGTGACTGGTTGTCAATTAAAGTTGTTTATTAGCATCATTATAGATAAATTGTATATTTAGGCATTGCCCAAAGGTAAACTTAGATGCATAATTGATGACAGTTGACTGTCCAAATCTATTAAGTTTATTCAAAACATAAGTGTTTAAGCATGTGTTAAATGGATTCAGTCTCTATGAATGTGTATGGCATAAGCAATGGCATAGTCAAGTTCAATAGGCTTAATTATGATGATTGAGCTGAATAAGTTTAATTCCAGCTAAGTGTTATGGACTTAGACCTAGTAATCATTACTGAACAAGAGCCTGCAGCCATCACAAAGACCAGTACTGAAGAGGAAAGAACTCTTCGTGAGGCTTGGAAAAGGTCGAATAGGCTGAGCTTGAGCTTGCTGAAGATGACTATGGCTGAAAATGTGAAACCATTAATACCAAAGACTAAATATGCTAGGGAATTTATGGCAACGGTAAAAGAGTATGCACAATCGGACATTACTGACAAGTCCATTACATGCACCCTGTTGACTGAGCTAACTACTAAGAAGTTTGATTAGTCACGGCCCATTCATAACCATGTGACTGACATGATTAATCAAGCAACAAAGTTGAAATCAATGGGCATAGAGGTAAAAGAATTCTTTCTAGTATAGTTCATTTTAAACTCACTCCCTCCTGAGTTTGGTCAGTTCCAGGTGAATTACAACACCATTAAGGATAAATGGAACATACAGGAAATTAAGGCCATGCTGGTTTAGGAGGAAGAGAGGCTGAAGAAGGTGAAAGAACACTCTGTCCATCTCACATTTCATGAAGGGGCTAGTAATAGCAAGGCTGAGCCAGGTAAGAAGAACAACAAGGACAAGAAGGATAAGGCCTTATTAAAGGATCGTGAAGGTCGAATCCAGAAGGGCAAGAGGTGTTTTTTCTGCAAGAAGACTGGTCACTTCAAGAAAGATTGTCTGAAGAGAAAGGTTTGGTTCGAAAGGAAAGGTATATATTATGTTTCAGTATGCTTTGAATCAAATCTTATTGAGGTACCTAAAAATACCTGGTGGTTAGATTCTGGTGCAATTACTCATGTGTCACATGTAATGCAGGGATTTCTTTCGATCCAACCCATAAGTGGAACTGAAAAATTCTTATACATGGGAAACAGAATGAAGGCACAGATAGAAGAAATAGGGACTTACAGATTGATCTTGCATACTGGTTGCTGCATAGATCTAGAAAAGTGTCTTCATGTTCCTGAATGTGCTAGAAATTTAGTTTCTGATGCAAAGTTAGATGAATTTGGTTTTAATTTTAAGATTGGAAATGGTACATTTTCTTTGCATGAACACTCATACTATTTTGGATCTGGTATATTAATTGATGGTTTATATCGTTTGAATCTTAATATTAAATTTGCTGAATCTCTGTTTCATGTTGAGAATGCTATTAGTAGTAATTTGAATGTTCATAATGAATGCTCTGCTTTCTTGTGGCATCCAAGGTTAGGTCACATATCCAAAGAAAGTATGATAAGGTTAATGAAAAGTGAAATTTTACCTCAATTGGATTTTGTTGACTGGTATATATGTGTGGATTGTATTAAAGGAAAACAAACTAAACACACATCAAAGAATCCAACCACAAGAAGCAGTAAACTCTTAGAGTTGATACACATTGATATTTGTGGTCCGTTTGACATCCTATCTTGGGATGGTGAAAGATATTTCATTACCTTCATTGATGACTACTCATATTATTATTATTATCTGTATGTATTGCATGAAAAATCTCAATTAGTGGATGTCTTACAGGTGTTTATTGATGTGGTGGAAAGATAACTGGATAGAAAGGTAAAGGTTATGAGGTCAGATAAAGGTGGTGAATATAATGAAAAATCTGATGAAAGTAGACAATGTCCAGGTCCATTTGCAAAACTTCTGGAAATTCGAGGCATATGTGCACAGTATACTATGCCTAGTACACCACAACAAAATAGTGTGGCTGAAAGGCAGAATCATACTATCATGGAAATGGTTAGGAGTGTGTTGAGTTACAGTTCTATACCTATGTCTTTGTGGATGTATGCATTAAAGACCGTTGCGTATCTGCTTAATAAAGTTCCTAGTAAGGCAGTTCCAAAGACTCTTTATAAGCTGTGGACAGGAAAAAAAATTCAGTTTAAGACATCTTCATGTCTGAGGTTGTCCAGCAAAAGTAAGAGTGTATAATCCATATGAAAAGAAGCTTGATGCTAGAACCATAAGTGGTTATTTCATCGACTATCCTGAAAAATTAAAGGAGTACAGATTCTACTGTCCTAACCATAGTATGAGAAAGTTGAGTCTGGAAATGCAAGGTTCATTGAAAATGGTCAGTTTAGTGGGAGTGGTGAAACACGAAAGGTAGAAATTAAAGAGACACGTGCAGAAACTCCTGTAGTTGGTGTCTCTTCTCCAGTTGTTGTATCACGATCACACAACATAAGGAGATAACAAGTTAATGTTCCAAACCCACAAGAATAACATATAGAGGATGAACTAGCTGAAAATGCGTAAGTTACAAGTGAGCAAGAGGAAGGTGAACCATAAGAGATAGCATTAAGGAGGTCTGTAAGGTAGAAAAGACCGGCTATTTCGAATGACTATATGGTTTACTCACTTGAGCATGAATATGACTTGAGTATTAATGAGAATCTAGTCTCATTTAAGCAAGCCATGGAATGTTACAATTCTGAAAAGTGGTTGAATGCCATGAAAGAAGAGTTAAAATCAATAAGTGACAACAAGGTATGGGATCTAGTCGAGTTGTCTGAAGGTTCAAAACAAGTCAGTTGCTAGTAGGTTTTTAAGACCAAACGTGACTCAAAAGGTAATGTTGAGAGATACAAGGCTAGACTTGTTGCTAAATGATACACTCAAAAGGATGGCATAGACTATAAAGAGACATTTTCTCCAGTTTCAAAGAAGGACTCTTTAAGAATTATTATGGCTTTGGTGGCTCATTATGACATAGAGCTACACCAAATGGATGTAAAGATCGCCTTTCTGAATGGTGAGTTGGAAGAGAAAGTTTATATGGATAAGCCAGATGGCTTCTTGACCGCAGGTAAAGAAATCAATATATGGGTTGAAATAAAATTCTAGACAATGGTTTCTTAAGTTCAATGATACCATCATGTCATATGATTTTGTAGAGAACACTATTGACCGGTGTATCTATATGAAGGTCAGTGAGAGTAAATTCATCATTTTAGTCTTGTATGTTGATGACATTCTTCTTGCTACTAATGATGTTGGATTGTTGCATGATGTAAAGGAATTTCTCTCTAAGAACTTTAAGAAGAAAGATATAGGTGAGGCTTCCTATGTGATTGGAATAGAAATATTTTGTAATAGATCACAAGAATTACTGGATTGTCTTAGAAAGGCTACATCAACAAAGTATTAGAGATATTCAAAATGGAAAAGTGCTCATCAGGGGCAGTTCCAATTCAAAAGGGAGACAAGTTTAGTGAAATGCAATGTCCGAAGAATGATAATATAGAAAAGCCGCTGAGAATGTACTGTGATAATTTTGCAGCCGTCTTCTTCTCTAAGAATGATAAGTATTCAAAGGGAGCAAAGCATATGGACTTAAAATACTTATTAGTGAAAGAAGAAGTGCAGAAACAGAAAGTGTCTATTGAGCATATTGGTACTGATTTAATGATAGCGGATCCGCTAACTAAGGGATTGCTCCCTAAAATATTTTCTGGCCATGTTGGTAGAATGGACATTATAGAGAAGTCCTTGTTAGCATAATTGTGTGATTCACATATATGTGTATAGATTGTTTTGCTCATATTATTGTAGACATTTTGAAAATTCAATAAAAGTATTGTTTCTACTTGTTTACTAGTTATCTGAATTGTGTTAATGTACATGTATGGTTTGAGTTTGATAACAGATTGAGTGCTAAAAACACATCAAAGTTACAGTCTGTAGTATGACTGATTAAAGCTGTTTTGATTTGAGTTAGTTCTGTGATACTTAGAAGGAATCATGTCGTCAAATGACTTGTGATCGCCATGATCTGATCAACTTAAATTATTAAAAGATGATGACTTGATATTATCAATGATATGCGCACTTACAGTTCATTGAATCTTCAAGTCATGACATAGGCCAAGTGAGAGATTGTTAGATTATTTTAATAATCTTATTATAGTGGCCTATGTAACTTATAGCATAACTCTAATTAATGATTTAATGTGATGGTGATTAAATATAAAATGTAGAGTCATTGAGGGTATAATTATAAATACAATTATAAGGAAACTCTCCCCTCTTCCTTCATATAAATTAAAGAGCAATTACCAAATAAGGGTTATGACATTTCCTATTTCTCACTTTCATAGTCTCTGAGTGAGCTCACGGTAAACGCAAGAAAGGAACTTCCTCTCAACCATCCAAGAGAAACTGAAGAGGAAGGAAGAGTTGAAAAAAATACCAAGGAATCAACGACATCAAAGAGAGGTAACATCAAAGAATAATAGATTCAGGTTAGTACTTTCTAAACCCTTAATTGTGTGAGAACCATATATTGTGTTGTGAGAACAACGTAATTCAAGATCACAAAAGGGAAAAGATAATTTCATAATGATCATTGCATAATAGAAATTACATAATGGATTAAAGAAAATTCTAACATTATATATATGTTATATGTTATGTTTTTATTAGTTGGTTTAATGATGATGTATTTAAAATGTTTAATTTTGAATGCTATAAATGATTGTCAACTGATAGACTAGCATATATTTAGTTTTATATATACATTACTAAGTGAGTTGAAAAGTAAAATATTAACATAAACTTTAAGGGTAGATTTTAAACAATAAAAAGGTAAGGTTTTATTTAAACAAAACATTCATTAAAATTTTATATAATAAATATTTTTGTTTTCAATATAAATGCTAAAAATTAATGATAAAAAATAACGTTAACAATACATTAAAAAAATAATTTTAACAGTAATTATTATAATTTTTAGTGACAAAAAAAATAATTATTAAAAATTTTACAATAAATATTATTGGCTATTATATAATGTTAGTAAAATTTTTACTTAATATTGTAAAGAATGTTGATAAAGACTTAATTTATCATTGTTAAAATTTTAATTTTTAATAATTGATGTAATCTCTTGAATATAAATAATTTGATTAGTAAAAATTTTAATAAAAATAATATTTATATTTAAAAAATTTTAAATAAAAATATATATACAATTATTTTTAATAAATAATAGTAAATTATTAAAAAAATGATATATTTAACTTCCTTAACCGTTAACGTTTACAAATTTTATTAGCGATGAAAGTTTACACATCATAGTAATAATGGTTGTAATATAAAAACAAATTCAATATAAAAACATATCTTATATTTCAAAATATACTATAATATAATATTTCTTTAAGTATTGTTTATTTATGAGCATGTAAATAAAAAGAAGAAAAATAAAGACTTTTTCATATGAAAGAATATCACAATAGTGCTTGACTTTACTTGTTTAGACTTCTTTTACTGCTTTCAAAATTCAACCTTTTACGGTGACCATGCTATTAACTTTATGCATGTAAAAAAATTCTCATTAATAATTATGATAACTCATTGCATAATTTATTCTCTTCTATTCTAATATATGTCATTCCACTCAATTCTATTTAATTTCATGTATAATTAAATATTCAAACAAAGTCTAAGGTTTAACTTCATAATAACCATATAAAAATATATTACAATCAAAGTCCATGAGAACCAATGCAGAAAATAATAAGCATTGTCTTAAGCATTGTCTTGGCCTTGGGTAGAACATACCTTACTGCCTAATTTCCTAAATATATCAAACAGTTAAAGTTCTTCATTCCTCTTCACAAGAGAGAGTATTGAATTTCAAATACTTAAATATACTATTTTAAATTTTAATAATTTTTTTTGTTTCAAATACTATTTCATATATTAAACTCCCTACTACTACTATTACTACTACTATTACTACTACTACTACTACTACTACTACTACTAATAATAATAATAATAATAATAATAATAATAATAATGACTCTTAAATCTTAAAGGATTGAACATTCATTACAAACTAAAATATTTATCAAGTTAAACCATGACATAAAATTTTTGAATCTTCACCTTTTTATCATCTAACTTTTTAAAAGTTATTATACATAACACAAATATTATAGAAAATTATAAATTAATAACAAAAATTTTATATTTATAGTAAGTAAATATATAAAAAACATAAAAATAACAAGATTAAGCATTATATTAACACATAAAAATAAAAATATAACATCATAAAAAAGTACACACTTTTTATTAGCATAATGTTAATAAAGTACTTGCTCTACTTGTTTAAGATTAGGCCACAGTAAGTATCAGGAGTTTAGGAAATATATATAATTTAATATTAATAATTAAGTTATTAACAAATAGTATAGTCGATTAGGTCATTAACAATATTATTGTTATCCAAGTCGTTTATAAATGTACGTATAACTACTTGTATTAGATGAAGTTCCTGAATCCTAATGATCAATACACAAATGTTATCTGACATTAGCTACTATCGTGCATTAAATATCGATAAAATTCTACAGTACCTCCACATTATCATGTACTGTTTAAAAAATTATGCTATTAATTTGAAATATCGGTCGTTGTCATTGTTAGTATAGTTTGTCGTCGCCATTCGTAAAAGTTATTGAGGTTTCTAATATTGACCAATTCATGGTCATCAATATCCTTATATTACAATAAGTTTTTGACTGGTAGTAATGTGAATTTTCTTCTTGTAGTAGTGGTTTCTTTCTACAATCATTTTATCTGCTAAATTGTAGCAAAGTTTTGACAATTCTTTTTGGTTATATAGCATTGTTCTTTCATGACAAACATGTAGCAGAGGAGAACGATGGTGGCAGAGGTGGGTTATGGCTATTGGGTGAGGTTGATGGTGTCTCTATAATAGAGGTATATGGCACCATATCTAGTTGAAGACAACAACACGTTAGCAGTGCTAAGAACAGTTGAATGTACGTTAATCGAAAGAATCATTTGATTGATATGTTTTTGCATGTTAAAAGTTTAAAATAAAATAAAATGTATACAAATAAAATATTAATTTTGTCTAAAAATAATTACAAATAATCGATTTAGATGCTTTTCCATAAGTATATTGCATTTTTTAGAGGACATGTTTTATAATATAAACTAAAAATAATAATGGTATTTTTATTAATGTGTAATAAATATTTTTAAGAAAGACTGACATTATACTATTCTTTTATAATTTTAGACTATGTTCGATGGTCAATAAAACAACTTATTATATTCTATTATGCTTTTAGTATTTGTTAAAACAATTGGCTCTGTTGTATTATTTAATTACATTATTTTTATAATTATTAGAATAAAATACATTTTTTCTTTACTCATATCATCATATTTTTATAATATTTTATAACAAATTAACTATTTTTAAAATACAATTTTACAAAATATTTTTTAAAATTATAATTTATTAAAAAATAAATATTAATAAAAAATCATTATAATTTAATATACAAAGTTTAATATTATTTGTATGAATATTTTTTATGCATTATCATTGTAAATAAACTAATTAAAATACATCATTGATATAATTTTTTTATTAAATGATATAAAAATCAATTATTCTTTTAATGTAGTAATTCATAATTGAATGATTACATAAAAATATTAAATTAAATTATATATAAACTATTTTTTTTAATTTTTAATAACTTTAATAACTTTTTAATATATACACTTATTAGAAAATAAAAAATTAATATTAATTTTAATAAAATACTAATTTTTTATTTAAATATAATTTAATTCCTATTTTATTATCTTTTGTTTGTCTCAATCATTTTTAGTGCATTTAAATGAGATTTCATGTACTCATTTTTTTCTAAATTTTAATAAATTTTTATTGTATATTCTTATTGAAGAATTAAAAAAATAAATTAAAATTGATTTTAAAAATTATACTATTTTTATTAAAAGACTAATTTTACCATTTAATTATAATTTACATCTTTTTTATTATCTTAAGTATATCTCAAACATTAGATATAATGATACAGTGTCTTCTCTCTGTATATTTGTATTTGAATTTATAATATTTTTGATAAATTTACAAATTAAGCATGTACAATTTGAGTGCATGATTAAAATAAGAAATATTATTTTAATGATAAAAGAAAAAAATTACTTAATAATTAATTGATTGGTTCAGAGATATGTAATTAATAATAAAAAAGAAAATTATTTTTTTAAATTTTTTTAGACCACATTTGTCTTTTAATTGAGACAATTCCATTTCATCTTGAGAATTGAGATTACTAGTTAAGTTAAAACAACTTTGTGTAAGTTAATTTACATGTTTAATGGTTAAAAATTTTTCTAATTTATTTATATTTAAAATATTTTTTATTTAAGATAATTTAATTTGAGTATCATTATTTATTGGTGATTAGAATTTGATCATTGAATAATAAAGATATTTTTTCAACAATTTGAGTTATTTAACCATATTGCAAATGCATAATAGAAAAAATAAGCAACTAAAAGAACAATTGCTAAGTTAACAACATATCTATTGCACAATGTCAATTTGAGAAAATCAATAACTATAATAACATTTATCTAACAAACAAGCAACTATAGAGATTAAAACTAGCAATTACATCTTTTATTACAAGACATGTTACCTACAACTTAAAAAAAATATTCTTTCTTCCCAAAATTACTCTCCAACCATTAGAAATTAACAATGAAATAGCTCTAAATAAGAATGAACCCCCTTAATAAGAAAAGCAAGATTAGTTTAGACGAATAAAATAAGAGCATTGTTATTTGTAAAGGAAGAGAAAGTGTGTAGCAATCTAAAAACTTCCTTTAATCAATATTACACTATTTCAGGTAGAGACAGAGACAGATTTTTGTGATGTTCTCTGGAAAGAAATTATTGTATACTTTATTTATGGTGAAAATAAAGAAAATTTTTTTGTGGTGTCATTGGTAAAATAAATTGTTGTATTATTATTATTTTTATTATTTTGCTTTGGGTTCAATAATACGAAAGTTCATCAATAAAAAAAAATATTAACATCAAATAAAGAAATCCTAAGCAGTTATTTAAGTCATGTGTCGTGGTTGAATTAGGATAAATTGACTATGAATATAAATTTTAGAAGATCAATTAACGAAGATTTCTGGCAATGTTTCAATGATAATAATGAGGTATTTGAAACTAGTTCTTGATGATAAAAGTTGTAGGAAAAAAGAAATGAACTCCGGTTCTTAACTATTCATCACCACCTAAAATTTTGTATACATATTAAAATATTTTAGTGTTATATATTTCATCTTTCATGGCAAGCAAGTAAAATTTTTAACATCTCTCTACAAAATAGGAGTAAGTTTGCTAATTTTTTGCCACAATTTTTCTTTACAAATTTAGTTGGTGTTGTTATGGATTCTGAAATGGATGAGTCATCTACCTTATTTAAATTATTTTACAATTACTTTTATATTTTGACAAATTTTAGTTGAGTTTTATCATTTTTTGGGACATAAATTAAACGTATTTTGTTTAATTCTCACCTTTTTAAATTCCATTTTCATGGAGAGCCTCCTCAATAACTTTCTCATTAGCTTAGGTTTGTGAAAGATATTCTTATAGAAATCTAAGTTTGTGTGCAAGTTGATAGCATAAAATGGCACCCTATATTGTGCTGCTAATATTCCAATGAGTTACAGTCACCACTGAATTCACTTTGACATTTATAATTTAAGAAGGGGCCTCAACCAACCTAATAAATACTTTTCCTACTCTGACTCAAACGAAAATATTTGCATGAAATTAATCTATGTTGTTGTTGCTGCTCAATCTGATCTTACTTTGATTGCCCTGCCATTGTGCCCAACTGTGCATGCATGTGAATTGAGTATGTTAAGTTAGCTCACCTTTCACAACCTAAAAAGCAAAAGTTAGCTCAACTTTAATTATTATGGTGGGTCAAAACATACCAACCAAAAATCCCAATTCACTTTCTATGTATATATAGAGAGAGATGGAAAGGGGAGTTAAATTAATCAATATATTTTTAAATTAATTTAAAAATTAAAAAATAAATTTTTACCTATTTCTAAGAACATTCTTTTTGGACTTTACTTTTACTTACATATTTGTAAAAATAATAAATTTATAATTTTTACACGCAATTTAAAAATTTAGTTGCTTACACCTGGAATACTAGTCACTTTTTAATTTTTAGTTTTTTTTAAAATTAGAACAGAATAAATTTAACTAAAAAAGTAGAATTAATTTAAAAATACTTATAACTCAAACGTTATTTTTATTTTTTACTTTTACTTTTTTCATCTAGTGTGCTCAATTCTTTAATTGTTACTTATATTTTTTTATTATTGTCACTTTTATCATATTGTTGTTATCATTATTAATATTGTTATTAATTCTTTAATTGTTATTATCATTACTATGACTGTTATTATTAATTAATTAATCATTAAATTGTTATCATTATTATTTTTATTATTTTTTAATTTTTAATTATTATCCTTCTTTATAATTTTATAAGTTTAATTAAGTTTAAAATTTAAAATTTAATTATTTAAATAATTTAAGACCAGATTGCTAATTTAATTATTTACTAAAATTTTTTGAATAATTTGTTAACTCTAAATTAGCTCTTATACTTATATACTTAGTAGAAGTGTAGAACCCAGTGAAAATGGAGGGAAAAAAAATCCAAAATAAAATTTCAGAACCTATTTACAAATTTTAAAATATTAACCTATTTAAACAACTTCACATAATTCAAAAAGCTATTCCACAAGTTTTACAAGAAATTATGCATATTAAATGGTTGACCAACCAATATACCATAACCCACCATTCATCATAGTTAGTGAGTTGATAAATAGGTTAATTCAATGTTGAAATTATTAACCACAAGAATGCCATTTCACTTTCACATTTATAATTCTTCACACCTCCGTTCTTAACCAATTAAACTTTTCCATCATTTTTTTATTCGCATGAAACGAGATATCCGTACATACAGAAGAGCCAGTATGACCTACAGTGCATGTAATAAATGGGGCACACAAAAAGTAAAAAAAAAAATAAATTAAAATAATAATATTTGTATACCAACATTTATTTTTTTCATTTCTTATTCTCATTAGCTTTATGCTCATTTATTGGATATGAAATATAATAAACCTTAAAATAAGGTCAAAGCCATAAAATGACAATCATGTATAGACAACAAAAATAACGTTATGAGTTTGATTGCTTTAAACTTTAAAATTATTTTCTGTTATTTCAGTCGATATTAATTTGCATATAATATTTATATTCTTTATTTTTAAATTAAATTTATTAAAATTATTTTTACTTAATTTAAAATTAAATAAAAATATACTAATAATTGTCTACATGAAATGTTATTAACATTTGGAGTTTAATATTTAGGGTTAGTAAATTTTTTCAATTGATTCTTTATTATTAGTTAAAATTTATTTAATGTTATAAAAAATTTATAGGTTTCACTTTTTCTCTCTTTTAATATAATATTTTTTTCATATTTTTTAAATTTTAATCAACAATAAAAAATGTTAGAAAAAATATGTTAAAAAGTGTGTTACTAACCTTTAATTCTCGATACATATGTACACATTCTTTTTAGCATATTTTTTTGATATAAACTAAATTTTTTAAAATATTATAAAAATTATATAGCACACACTATTTTAACTAATAAGAAAAAGTATGTTAAAAAATATATAATAATAATAATAATAATAATAATAATAATAATAATAATAATAATAATAATAATTACTCATCTGCTAAATTTGTATAAATTTAAACAATTGTATGTAAAAATAATAGAAATGAGTGTAGATATTTATACTTTAGTAGTTATTTGTCTAGCTTGCACACATTTTTAAATATATTAAATTAAAATTACGTATATAAACTTTATTATTATTATTCAATATTAATATATTAGTTGAAAGATTTTGAAAACTGCAAGTATTGACAATGCAAATCCAAGTTCATAAATAATTATTTCTTAATTTTATTGCTGAATTCCGAATATTTTAACATTATTTTAATCATTCTAAACACTTTATGTATATTATATTGTGAAACTTAATATTTTATTGTGTTCGATATTTCGTTTGAATTTAACTAAATATTTATTTAATATATTTTATAATTACGATATGAAAATTAAACTTATTAACTATATATGTATATATAAATTTTAAAAAATATACATATAATAACGAAAATTATAATACCCTTTTAAAATATGTATACATATGCCATCGTTAGTTAAATCACAGTGGCTAATATAATCATGTTGCGATAACTTTTTGGTTGAACTTATATATGCGAACCGTTTTAGAAAGAAGTATATATATATTTTTAAAATAATTCACTTTAAAAAATAATTTGTATTACATATATATATTAACTTTTAAATTTTCAACTTATAAGTAAGTACACTCATCAATTGTATTAAAAAAGAAGTGTTTTAAATCTATTGTGAATCACTTTTATATAAATTATATTTTGTAAATACTAATATTTTTGAATGTTAAACAAATTCAATAATTAAAAATTTAAAATTGATAAAAAAATTAAAATAATTTGAAAAAAGAAAGAAAGTGAAAAGTACAAAAATCACAAAGTTAATTAATTTAATATGAATAGATGTTTGAGATTTTTATTTTTTTAATTATTATTGATATGTATCTCAATTCAATTTTATTGAATTGTGTAAGAATAATTATCAATCTTGTAATTGATTATTATTATTACTTTAATTATAAAATAATGATGATATTTTTATGTAGATGTTATCTTAATAATCATAAAAAATATTAATTAACTAAGAGCATTAAAAGATATTAGAATTATTAAACTCAATTAACTGATTGAATAATTAGGTGATAGGTTGATTATCATAACCTTAAGTTTAAATTACCTCTTAGTTTCATTAACTAATAATAACAAAATAATCTATTAATTGATTAATAAAAAATTTATCCTTGAAAGGTCATATAAATAATAGCAATAATAACAAAAAAATAACTTTAATTAAAAAATAACACCAATATCATAAAATTAAAATTGTGATTCAAAAACAATTATATAACAATAATGCACCTCAACTTTATGGTAAAGGGTGTGCAATTACACATAATCATGATAACGAAAGCATAGAAAACAAAACATAATCATGATAATGAAATCATAAAAAACTAAATATAAAGCATCCACAGATACAACGTGTGTTCTCCTAATCCTTTTTAACAAAGGTATAGTCAAGAGTCCTGTTAGTAAAATAGTGTGTGATTTGTGAATGCTTTTACTTTTAGCAAATCATTGTGCATTTACTATCCTCATTTTTTCAAGATTTGACTACAAATCTTCTTCGGATTCTATACCTTCAGTGTATCTTTGTAACTATTTATACAGTGTCTCAATATTTCTCATAACACTTACTTTTTTAGCATTTCATTTTCTCAGCATTTCACATGACATACAATTTATCAACATTTCTCATCATACCATTTATATTAGTCTTTTATTAATCAAATTTCACTAATAAAATATTTTATCATAAATTCATCAATTCCAATATATATCAACTACCAAATAGAATCCATAGTCATTGTCATATATCATCCTCGTACAGATAATCATCCATCAATGAATTCCACATTATACAAGTCAACAAAATGTGCTGGAGGTCATACACATCCGAGCACAGACCAACTGCACATTTTAACATATATTGATCCAATGATACATTGTTAAAGATCACACTCTCTTAGTCTTTTTATTAAATCGTTTATCCTGGGGTTTAGCACCTTTTATTCTATATTATTCAAAGTCATAATCCAACAACAATTATACACACATATTAATAACAAAATCATAAACTTTCTTAAAACTTGCATTACTCATGATTTCTGCTATAAAAATCTCATCTAGGTATTTTTAGAAATAGATCATCGGGTTTTCATGCTCCAAAAATCCCAATTTAGCACTGAAATCTTAATAAATAAGGGCTTTACCATTCAAAACAAGAATATGGAAGTTTTTAAGCTAAAATGCAAAATAGAAGTTAGGGTTCAGAATCCATTCCCCTTACCTGGAAACAAGTTTCTAAGAGTACTTTCTTTGCAAGATCTACAGAGAAACGCAATGTTATGGTAGAAGATGCTACCCAAGGACTAATATTCTTCCTAGATATCACAAAAGAGAATACTTTTTAGAAGAGAGAAAACAAAGAAATAGAACATGGTTTGGAAAACTAAGCTCCGAGAAACTTACTTGAAATCGAAAGGGATAAACGTTTAAGCTTAGATCTGGAAGAGATTCAAGTTTGGGAGAGTTTTCTGTAGGAATAAAAGATGAGAGAGTAGAGAGAAATCAGAGGGAAGGTGTTTGGCATAAAAAATAAAGTTTCTAGGACGGAAGTTGTAACGCCCCTAGTTTTGTAATGGTATTTTGTTTATTAATATAAATTATGAATTTCTAATTGAACGTGCATTTTGATTTATGTGTTAATAATATGAATATGTGTGTGTGAATATCTGTGGATAAATATGTAAGTATAAATATGAATGTTGATTATGGATTGAGAATGGATGTCTTTGGACTGATTGGAAATATAGGCTAAGAGTAAACTACAGGAAAATTCTTGCTATAGCAAGAGAATTCTCACTGCAGCGAGAAGGTACTAGGCGAATGACATAATTCTGCTGCGTTCTCGCTATAACGATAGGTTTCTCACTTCAGTGAAAGGGTAACAGAAGAGGTGCATTTCAAATGCGCAGTCTCGCTATAACAGAGGAGCTCCCTATAGCGAGATTATGCAGAAACTAGAGTGTAGTTTGGTCTGATATTTTTGTTATAGCAAGAAGGGGTCTCACCGTAGTGAGAAATGTCTCGCTATAACGAGAGTGTCACGAATCCTAGGATATTTGAAGGGTTTAGGATTCAAAAAATTTATTTCTTACTGTTCCTCTCATCCCTTCTTCGATTCTCTTGATCCTAACCTATTTTCACCGATTAAATTATCTCTAAAGCCATTTGGGTGCATCACATTTGAAACATTTAGAGGTAAGTTTTATGGTCCAGGATTTTGATTTTCGTCTCTTTTCTTTGTTTTCTTAGTTTCTCATGGAGCTTTTCATGTATTTAGGATGAAAATCAGTGTGGGGAGCATTTCCATTGTTGATTTCATGTTAGGTCTACAATTCAAGGTAAGGGGAGATTCTACCCTCTCTCCTTGTGCTTAGAATTCATTCATATTGCTGTGTATTGGAATATGATTGAGATAGGATATAGAAAGATGTGTATTTGGATGAAAATGACTTGATTGTAATAGGGTGTGATGAAAATTTTGTGTGAAACTTAGTGTGATTGATATTGAGAAATGTATGTGATGGATAGTGGATGTTGTGCGTGATGAAAATGTGGGTGAATATGTGTGAATGACATGTGATTTTGAGTGTGGTTGTGTTTGAAATATTGAAAACTATTAATGGTTACAGTGATACACTGGGGTGTGGAAGATGGAGGTAGTAGAAATACCTTGGAGTAGAGAGGGTGTTGGTAACACCAATAATGAGAGTGAGTGCACCACATGCCACACACTCTCCTCTTGACTGGGTCTTTGACTAACACTTTTGCTAGGGAGCCCTTGACCGCACACGTTGTATCCATGAAGTAGGGGCTAACCGGTGACCATTTATGGTATGAAATTGAGTAAGTCCCTAAGGTTGAGAGCATAAAAAATCTGTGATCACAATGCCACAGTGAGCATGGCTAACGTGTAGTGATTGCATGTATGTGTAGATTGATTGAAGATGTAATGAGTGCACTCGTGTGTAGATTAATGTGATTTGATTTTGTGTACACGTGTAAATGATGGATATACGATTTGATGTGCATGTTATTGTGATGAATTGACTTGTGGTGGTTTAATGAATGATTTAAATTATATTATGTAATATTTGGAATATGTAAGGTGAATCTTTATGTATGTGTGTGTGATAGTTGTAACACCTTAAATTTAATTTCAATTAAATAATAATTTCATAAATCGGATAACCAAATTTTCATAAAATATTTCGAAATAAGTGAAGGGTTACAAGTTAATATCAAATAACTGTTACAAGACTAGTTCAATTATAATGTTTTCAAAATAAATTCTAAGTCCTATAGGAGTTCATCCGTTCCTTCACTGAGCTTGGTGCTGATTGTCTTGGTTACTTGAAAAATGAATGTAAGGGTGAGTACTCTACGCTGTCTAAAAACACACAATAAACGTAGAGTCTCACCTCCAGAACATTCCAATACATTAAACAAAGAAAATCACCAGCAACATTTTACATCCATAAGTATAATTCATAAACCCATGCATATGCACGCCAGTCACATTCATTGCAGCACTGTGATAACAGATTTACACCATGAATGGTCGTCGGTTACCCCCACCTCATGGATACCACGTGGGCAATCACGAGTCACTCAGTAAAGGTAATGGTCAGAGGTCTAGTCAAGAAGAAGTCTAGTCAGAAAGAGAGTGTGTGGCCTGTGGTGCACCCGTTCCATAGTCGATGTCACCACCACTCCTTCTTCCTCAAGTATTTCTACCGTCCTCATCTTTCACCCCCAGTGTATCACTGAACCATTCACAGCACATTACAATGGCACTAACACACCCATTCACACATATTCCATTCACAACATTAAATAATCATGCTTACACACGGCACACAACCCACATTGCATTCAAATACATGGCACTAGGCCCACATTCATTTCACATTATATGGCACATAGCCAATATTCATCTATATTATACTACATTTACATACAATCCACATCCATCAAGTTCATATCAACACACATAATGTTCACATATCACGGCACATGGCCCACATTACATTTCTCAGCAATTTTCTACCCACTAACTCAGCCACAACACAATATTCAGCAAAATAACAACAATTTATGCACAAAAGAGTAGGATATAGTCCCTCCTTACCTCGGATCAAAGTCCCACACGCTAAATCCATCATGAAATGCTTTCCTTCATGAATTTCATCCTAAACACATAGAGAAACTCTATGAGAACATAGGGAAACACGAAAATAGAGAAAGGGGATGAAAAATCGAAACCCTAACCATTAAAACTTACCTCCAAACGTTTCCCACACGGATTCAACCTTCAATCAAGTTCTCGAACGGTTTTGGAGGCAATTAATCGGTGAAATATGGCTTTGGGAACGAGAGGATCAAAGAAATTTTGAAGGGAGACAAAGAAATAACTTTCCCCGAACCTTAAACTCCCTTTAAATCATTTTCTGGTCGTGACACTCTCGCTACAGCGAGATATTCTTGCTGCAGTGAGGGAACCTCGATGCAGTGACACGCCCTCACGCTGTAGCAAAAATCTCAGACGAAACTGAACCCTAGTTTTTGCAGAATCTCGCTACAGCGAGACCCTCTCGCTACAGCGAGATTGGACCCAGAGATGCACCCCAAACTGTCGCTCTATCGCTACAACGAGACATCTCTTGCTATAGCGAGAAGGCGACAGTTCTGGTCCTTCTTCCCAGGACCCTCTCGCTACAGCGAGAATCCTCTCGCTGCAACGAGAACAGCCAATATTACGCCCTGCACTTAGGCACTTAGCCCATTTTCAGCCTATCTAGTCATGTGTGTATATATGTGTATACACATATATACACACATCCATTGTACTTAATACACATAAACATCATTATCAAATAAATCAACACACATGTGAATATATATATATATATATAATACTAATTAATATTACTAAAATTTGGGGCGTTACAATAGTGTAGAGGACTCACTATTATATTTATTTTTCAGGTGATCAAAATGATTAGCACTAGGCTTAGTGAAAGGGATGGATGAAACTGCTATAAGACTTAGAAAATTTATTTTGAAAACTATGATGTATTCATAGGACCTATAGCAATGATTTAATTCAAAATTTGTAATTCATCCTTATTGTGTTGGGAATAATTTGAATGAAATTTTTATTATTTTCACTTATTGCAAAATTTATTTATTTAGAAAATTAAATTAAGGTGTTACAGAAGTTCTTTAAATATCTAGCAAACTCGCGACTTTCTTGTTACAGCGATCAGCTCTTGCTATAACGAAAAAACCAGACAACATTTTTTCTTTGTTGTCTATCATTCTAGCTATAGCAAGAATCCTAACTACAGTAATAGTGCTATTGAGTCATCCTTATCTACTTCTTGTTACAGCGAGAGGAATCCAGAAGACTTAGTCGATAATGCTCTTTCTCGTTATAGTAAGAAATTTTTCACCAAAATTTCTATTTTTTCAAAAACAAGGCAAATAAATTGAAGGTGTTATATTTTTCATTATTCATTATGATTCATCAATGTAATTATATTGATGGAATGTTAATTTAATTATTGTTTGTGACATATAAGTTGGTTTATTAGGCGTATTTGAGATATTGAAATGTTCCCAACTATTTGTAATTATTTATTATGATATTACTTAATCTATGTGAAAAAAAAATTTGAAATTATTAAAAGAATTGTCAAAGTTTTCTATAAATTTAGAGAGCAATAAAAAAAGTAACTCTTAGAACTTCACTTTGAAGAGTAGTTTGCATGAAACCACTCTCAAAAGTGTATTTTAGAGAACAATACATGTTATTATTCTTAAAAATGCAGTTGGAGAGCAATTTCACGTGAAAATGTTTCTTAAAATTTAAAGTTTGAAGAATGGTTAATAACTAAATTGCTCTCTAAAATTTGACACAGTTGCATAACACTACATATTAAAGCAATTCAAAATACTCTCTATATAGAAACAAAATCTTTCTTCTATCTCATTTCTAGCATAGTGTGATGTAACAAAACAACCTAAGACAAGTTTTCATGATCTTATCCTCAGATGTTTTGAACTTGAGCAGCGTGAAATTGCAAGTGATGGAAAACAAGAGAGAAAAGTTCAATGATTTTAAAATATTTTGTTTAAATTGAGCAAGAACTAAACTATATTTTATAATGACTAAAAATGAATTTTTGTAATTTCACATGAACTAAAAATGAATTTTGAATACGATAACATGAAGCTTTGTTAATTCAATTGGTAATTAATGGATACTAATTAACAATATAGACTAATTCTAAATATTTTACATTAATTAGGAACTAAAACTAATTTTTTTATAGAGATTATAAGTGATTTTTAATAATTTTATAAAGCCTACATACATATTTAACTCTTAATTTTAATTGTTAGAGTTAATTTTGAGATGTTAAAAATAAAAAATTATAAATATTATGTAACATTCTTATTTTGTTATTCAATATGGATATTGATTTATAACAAGAAATAGAAAATAAGTAAATTTTTTTGTATATTTTTAGCTTGAAGAATCGAAGAAAAGTATAACTTGTATTGCTATTATTCAATTTATGAAAATTTCATGATATTCAAAACTTTTAGAAGGAAATAGTTTTGAAATTTTCAATTTATCGATAGAGTAAATACTAAGATTATCATCTTAATAAATTATTTGATTCATATTATACATATATAGGCTTAGGACATTACAAAGTGAATTAATGTAGACTAGAACCAAAATAATCAATTACCAATATTACAAACACTTTAAATTACTGGTTACAACAAAATTTAACTAAGTATTATAAAGTTTAATATTGGCATTAAAACATTTACATGTTCTTATCAATTTCAAATATAAACTTAATAAAATATTACAACCTTCAAAATAAAATTTTAAATTCTAACAGAGTAATTTTTTCTAGCACTTCACTAAGGATATGATCCTAGAATGGATTAACCTTCTTTTAATTCCTTCAGTTTCACTTTTTGAAAGTAATTAGTAAGGGTGAGTTCCTTTGCCCCACTAAATCTTTTATTTTATAAATAAACTAAGTAATACATAAAATATTATTTAATATTGAATATACACACACACACACACATATATATATATATATATATATATACCAAAATAGTGCTAACCTATGTATTATATTAATGAATCTACAATAGATCAAACATCATAATAATCACATTATTAATATTTCAAGACATACACTAAGATCATGCTCTTTCATATATTCTTATATCAAGATGTAGCATTTCACACATAACTAAATTCATTCGTTCCATCCTTGAATCCATGCCACTTAAATTTGTTTCATAGTTCAGCATGTCATAATAAGTGGGTTATAACCATATTAATCAATACATTATGATACATGCATTATAATTACATCTCTCAATGTATTATAATACTTGTATTATAATTACACTTATCAATCTGTTATGACTCACCTATTATAATCACACATCTCGCCATTCACAATCATTGCCTCTAGGATCTTTTGAGGTCTTCCATAAGTATAGGTAATCATCAGTTAGCCCTTGGACAAAGATACAATGTATACAATAGAGGTTCCCTTATCAAAAGTATAGTCAGGAAATAAGTGTAAGGCCATGAGATGCATTCGCACTAATTAGATTGTACACCCATACACGAATGTCATTCACCACCCAACATTTTTTTCAAATTTCCCAAATCGTCTTCTACGCTCCTAGTGTATCTCTGTAATTATCTATACACTATTTAGTCAATTTTTCATGATACAAATTTTCTCAATAGTTCTCAAATATTCATCTGCATTTTCTTTCATCACTTTTCATAATAGTACAATTTTCATTCTTTTTAATATTATTTCACCATGCTATGTCATTCAAATACAATTAAATCATCAATCAATTTGCCAGCGGTTGAACACCACTCGACTATGCTCTAATCACATATTTTTAATAAAATATATTTTATTTCATTCATTACTTTAAACAAACAACCATAATCTTAACTCATGTTTTTAAAATAAAAGAGAGCATATAATCACATACATAAATAGCCTTTCTATCATATGCAATCAATTCCGTATCATACAAATTAATACAATATGTTGAAGGTCAAATACCTTCGAACTCAACCCAATGGTACAATTTAAAGTGCATTGTCAGATATCATACTCTCTTGGTCTTTATAAAAATCATCTATCCTAAAGTTTAGCCTCATTCACAATACATATGTTATTCAAAATAATAATTTATAATATTAACGGTACATATATAATGATTGATAGTAAAATCATGGAACTCTTTAAAATGATTTTATTTAGAGATTTTACTATGAGATTTTATTTAGATAGTTCTAGAAACAACCATAAGTTTTTCATGCTCAAAATTTCATTCTTAATGCTAAGATTTTAAGAAAATATTAGAATTCTATAATTCAAAATAAGAGACAAATAGGGTTTTTAAATCAAAATACATAAATAGGAGTTAGAGTTTGGATTAACTCCCCTTACTTGGCAATAGGTCTCTCATAACCAAAAGGATGACAATTAGTGTTTCTAAGACCAAGATTCCCTCAAAATTCAGAGAAAAGTGCAACGTTTCGAAGGAGATGTTGTCCAAAGACCAAGTTTCTCCTATATATTACAGGTAGAGCACTTTGGGAGAGGAGAGAAATATAGAATGAGACTTAAGGATTGAGCTCTAAGGAACTTACTCAGAATTGAGAGGAAAGGAAATTCAGGCTCAGATTCATAAATAGTTTGGAGTTTGAGAGGGGTTTCTTAGAAGAAAGGAAGTGGGAGAACAGATGAAGAAGTGAGTGAGAGGTTCCTAAGCTTACAATACAAGTTTTAGAATGAAAATTTCTTAAATACTCTTTAGAACTCATGAATTCTTGCTTGAATGAGAAAATCAGACAAAAATTGTTACTTTTCTGCTGATATTTTTGCACGAGTGAGAGTATTTCGCAGAGAGTTACCTATTTCTGTCGCGAATTTTTACTTGAGCAAAAATACAGTTGAGAAAATCTTATCTATTCTTACTTGAGCAAAAAATTTTTACTTGAGCTAAAAGGAATTTTTTCTGACCAAAAGGAATAGTCCTTTTTTTGAAATTTTTTTTTAAAAGAAAACTCTTCCATTTTGAAAACAAGAAAAATGCAAATAAAAATTAGAATGTTATATATTACATTAAAAATATATAATTATAATAATTATTTTTAATATTTAAAATTAATTTAAAAATTTTACTATTACTAAAACCATTTTTCTTTGTTGATCGAAAAAAGTTATAAAGTGCATTTAACAAAATTAATATAATACATTTAAATGAACTCATATTATGACACAATTATTTTAGGGTTACTTAAAGCTGGATGTTGAATAATTAGCGGCGGGCGCCGGCGGCACACATGTGCTGAATTTTCATATTCCTGTTTTACGAAAAAATGATTTTCTTTCAATGATATTGGTAGCTACTTAATCCAATGCGGAACAACTCAAAATTAGTACTATATATTTTTAATAAAAAATATTAATATATTAAATATCAGTATAATACATTATTAATCATCATCTATATTATAATTAAGAGTATATTATTTGAAAAATATAAAATTTATATAATTATTATATTTCATCATTTGTTATGTTTAGTTTAAAATTTAAATTGATTAAAAATAATGTATAAATTACGCTTTTTCTAGGAATAGTAATTTTACTTTTTATTTATATTTTTATTAATTTTATTCTAAATTTAAGAGATTAAATTATTTTATTAGTTTATATAAATTTTAAAGTTTTTATGAATACATATTTTTATATTTACTTTTAAATTATTTATCTCTTATATTTATGGTTATTATTATATATTAATTATTCACATATAATTAAAAAAAATTATATTATACAATAGTAATATTATTTTAAAATTTTAGAATTTGATTAAATTTTTATCATTTGATATATAATATCTATAGTTATAGAGTTAAGTCTAAATAATTTTAAATAAAGTTATTATTTAAAATAATTTTATTTTATTTATAAATTTTTTTAATTATTACATTATAGAATAAACTTTCATATTATAAAACACTTAATAAAATTAAAAAAAGTTTACCAAATACCTAAAGTACATTAATTTTTTAAAAATATCAAATATAATATGTTGAAATAAGTTATTAACTATCCAAGAATTAACTACCCCAAAGTTGTCTTAATATAACGTCTAATCTAATTTTAAAATTATTTCCATTGGAGGATAAATGTGAATTTTTTAAAAAATTCAATAGCAATAAAATAGCTTTTTTATATTAATAAAATAAAATAAGAGTGCTAATATGTAAATATCCTGAATTGTAAAGAATTACAAAAACGTCCTATTTAGTGTAACATTCTCATTTTATTTTTTGGAAAATTATATTCTTGTTAATGTTAAGAAATATTAGAATGTATTTAAATGTAGTTTGGAGGATTTTTAGAAGAATTTTGGTGCAGGAGATCTCGCTTAGGCGAGGTAAATCTCGCTCAAGTGAGACTGAACGTGCAAGAATACCTTGTTATAGGGCTATCTCGCTCAAGCGAGATAAGATAAATGTTATCCAGCTATCACCTCGCCCATGCAAGTGTGACCTCGCTCAGGCGAGCTGAGGATCTCGCTTAGGCGAGGACATATAGGAGAAATAACATGCTCTCTTGAGCAAGATGGAGCTTATTCAAGCGAACATATTAGAAAATAGTAGACGAGACCATTGTCTACATAACTTGCTTAGGCGACAGAGCCATCGCTCAATCGAGACATCGTTGTTCAAGAGAGATGTCCCTTGCTCAAGCAAGAACGCACGAGGATGAGGGGTATTTAAGAGATTTCTTGCATGAGAAATTCATTCTATTTTAAATTCACATTCTTCTTTCGAGTTTTCTCTGAACTCTCTCTTTCTTTTACTTAGATAAAAGTCTCAACAGCTCCAATTTCTCTTCATAGAAAAGCTTGGACGTTGAAGTTAAGCAATTTGAAGTAAGTTTCTTCGGGTAAAACTTTGTTTTCTTTGATTGTTTTTCATGTTTTTGTTCTTATGGATATCTCTTGATATTTAGGAGAACTTCCATACGTGACCTTTGATCCTTTTTCAATATCTTTCCGTGAGCTCATCTTCGAGGTAAGGAGAGCTCTATTTTATCATTGTATTACAATATTTATTTTATGATCATAAAGCAATATTAAGTGAATATGGTATGAGAATAGATGGTTGAGATATCTGTTGTGTGGAATATGAATAAAAAGATTTTGTTTGATTGCTTAGACTGATTGATTGTCTGGGTCAAATGGCTGATATATGCTTACTTGCATTGTATGATAAGTACTTAATGTGAGATATTATGGAACTTACTGAGTGATTTTGTGTAATTTTATGAAATATATTTTGAGTAAAATGATATAAGGTAACAATGTTGATATCAAAGATTTACGGTTGAAATTGTATCAATGAATGTATGTGTGGAATGGATTGGAATGAAATTAGTCTGAAAGTGCTTTACTAAGCACGATCTTATGAGTGAGAAAGGGAATAACTTTGAGAATTACCTAAGAGTCGGATATGGATTGAATATAGTGTGAATAGTTACAGAGATACACTAGGGTATATAGTCCGGAGACGATGGAAATCTTGGAAAAACGTAGAGTAGTGAGCGACATCACGTATGTGTACACACTCTTTATGAGAGCGAATGCGTCACATGGCCTCATACTCGTTTCCTGAATAGACTCCTGACTATGCCTTTCTAAAGGGCCAGATTATTATACATGTTATATTTGTGTGCATGGACTAACCGACGACTATTTAACTACTTGAGTAAGACCTCAACAAATATTAGAGGCATCAGTATCTGTGATCATAGTGCACTGGAGTGCATGTTGGAATAAGAGAAAGGAAAATAGATAATAAATTGTTGATTATTATGTGTGATGTGAATATGTTTGTGAATCTGAATTCATGAAATTAAATGTGTTGTATTTATGTTAAAATTATGATTTTATGTTAAATGTTTTTAAAGGATAGAATAGACGCTCATCTTTATTAAATTTTTCAGGAAATCAGGATGACTGAGCCTCAGGGAAGAATTAGACTAGTAGATAGTTCAGTACATTTTAGGTTAAACTATGTATTTAATGAATATCAGAGAGTACATTATTTTAAATTTGTTGTACTTGTAGAAAATGAACATAGGGGTTTTGTTATGATAGAGATCGATTTCTCTTGTAGTATTCCTTTTGACTTCCCTAGGAGTAGAATATACCAGACTCTCTATGTATATATGTACAGAGGTACTGATAGGATCCTGACAGTCTTTACTTATCTATTCACCTATCATGACCACGACCACCTCGGAAGACCTTTTAGATGGACATTTGAACATGTCACTGGTACAGAGGTAAGAGCAGATTCAGGAGATCATTATTTGGATTCAGAGGATTTGATTGAGATAAAGAGTTGGCATGGAGTGGATGAATAGGAGCGGTCTTCAGTAGTTAGTTTTAGAGGAAGATTGCGTTAGGACTTGTATATTTTTATGGATTATAAATTTTATGATTATGTATATATTGTTGTAAATCTCATTCATTTTGACAAATAATATGGTCCAATTTGCATTTGAACAATAATACCTAGCATATAAGACTA
Source organism: Abrus pulchellus subsp. cantoniensis (assembly GCA_024086825.1). Taxonomy (NCBI): domain Eukaryota; kingdom Viridiplantae; phylum Streptophyta; class Magnoliopsida; order Fabales; family Fabaceae; genus Abrus; species Abrus pulchellus. The sequence goes on from CM044056.1 coordinate 25,372,425, forward strand.
CAAGTCCCTCAATCATCTAGGAAGTTCATTATACAATTTATCTCTATATATCATAGCAATAGCTTTATATTTGGCCAGTCATACTATATGTTGTTTTGAACCTCAACTCTGGTTCTACTAATGCTTGTAGAGATTGAATGGTGATCTTTAGATCCACTTGTATCATGGGGTATATATGGGCATAAATAATATGATAATTCATCTAAACATGCTAATTCATAACCTCTAAAAAAAAACATGTGCGTGGTCCTATCAACTTTTGCACTTCCCTGCAATTTCTAGCAAAAAGTGACACTTCTACTATAATTATAGTTAATGCCAACCTTCACACACTTGCAATGAAAGTTTATGTGGTCAAACTCATAAACTTTATATTAAACACCTATTTGAATGTTGTAATGTTTAATAGTAAACGCCACTTTAGTGCAAAATATTTGGCCAAGTGCCAAATTATTCTCTCCCATTGTGCTCGAACTTGAACCAAACCACTTACATTACAATGCATTGCATCTAAATCTAAGTAGTGACTAGGAAGCTATCGAGATTGAGACTGGGATTGAGATCGCAACATCAAATGTTCACCCAAATTCTGCACATCAAATAATTGTTCATCTTCTTCATCATCAAGGTCCTCCTCTTTATCATTTTCATCATCCTGTTGCGCTACAATAAAATCAAAATCTTTGACCAAGCTACCTAGTGTCATTTCATGTGGATTTAGTAATAATAGCTTTTTAATCTGTCTAACAAAGTGTTCAAAACTTAGAGAACCTACCTCATCATGTGAATTGTGCACGTCATGATGAGACATCTCAACTAATAAGGCTAGATTTGATGGAGAACATAATGGATCTAGATCTGAACCTTTAAAGCTAAAATTATCACCTTGTAGTTTGACAAATAACTCTATTTTACGAACTTTAGTAAATGTGTTAAAATAACTAAGCACGTAATTAATGTGATTATCTTTCTAAATTCATCACCTTTTATATCAAATACCATTTGACCCAATATCAACTAACATCCTATAGAATATTTTTGAAACTTTTATGTTATTTCTTTCATACTCTTCTGATATTTGGCTATCCAACTGTAACAAAATAATTAGTTAACAGATAAGCAACTAAGCTTGATTGTCTCTACTAAACGTCTCTCCCTTCATCGTGTTTACAATCTTGCAATTATAATATATAAGCACATAAATGTAATTCTATGTCATTTCACTAGGATTTTCACACTCAATCTCAAAATTTTTCAAACATAATCATGCAAAGTTGGAGAAACTGTCTATATCTATTTATAATAAACAACTTAGTCAGTCTATACTAAAATTTATTTTAATCGACTTTTGTTTTAAACAGAAATATTTTAAAATTGACTTCAACTGTAAGAGTCAGCTATTATTGAAAGTCAATTTAAATCAATTTTTGTGTAAAAAACATTAAAAGTAAGTTAAAGTTGATCTCTATTATAACAGAAATATAAACGTATTAAAAAATAATTTACAGGTAATATATATTTTAAATTATTTTATTCATGTTAAATAAACCTCCAATAATATTAAGGCGGCTTAAAGCAAACCATTGAATAATTAGTGGTGTCAAATATGGTGCAAAGATGAACTGAATTTTGATATTCCTGTTAGTGTTTACCATCATTATCTTATCTCGTATTTATGAAAAGGTGACATATAGGAGCGACTTAAACCAATTCCTAACATTTGGATTTAGTCATTTAGGTAGTCCATCATGCATTTATATTAGTTTAGGTGTTTGTAATGCTATCTTCGTGGCCTCACATGTTTTTCATATTTTCTAAGCTAACGTGTTTTCTAACTTGCGTAAATATAATATTTTCTAATCCCGACAATTTTTCCTGTAACATTTCATCTCAACCTTAACAATGCCACTGTTATAGTTTTGGGGTTAAATTCTCTTGTTCGAGTTTGACAATTCCAAGGACAACCTTCTACATCAAACAAAGACATCGTTACTGTAGGACAACTAAAACACATAGGGCTGCTTGGAAAATTAAGAGTACTAATTAAATGATTTGAAACTTTAACTGTGACTAGTTTATTTATAACTATGACAAACTTTGAATGGTATTTTATTTAGAATTTTGTTAACCTAAATCCTTAAGGCTTAGTTTAAACATTCACAAATATATAATAAATATTTTTCTTTTTAATAAAATTTTACTATTATTAGCTGCTTATCCTTAATTCTTATGACTGAGTTTAACAAAATCTTTTTATTAATTTAATATATAATAACTATTTTTATGTTAAAAATAAAATATAATTTATTACATGAAGGTATTTAAGATTAAAATAATTCAAGTTATTTTACACTACCAATGAAAACTTCGTTTGCAACTTTATTAATGGCAAAACAATGAGATCTTTAGTTGGGGTGGAGATGGAAGTTGTGATTCCAACCCAATTTGCATTTTGCCATTATGTAAAAGTATGATACGATGGAGCTCTTGCAACCACTAACTATTAAAACCCAATGCTTTAAGAACCATAAACAAAAGAATAAATTTATGACCATCCAGTATCCATCAATATCTTGATACATTTTTCAAAGAGGGCCTAAAAGTTTTCTTTCTTAATGCATTTTTTGTGATTTTTTAATAATTTTTTTCAATTTTTTTTATAAGATTTTAATTTATACATTTCAAAAACTTTAATTTTGCAACTTTTAAAGAGAATTTTTCAAAAATAAACTAGTTCATGAATCAAGTGAAGATATACGTAACAAAGCTAATTAAATTGATCCACGACTCCTCGTAATGTATTTCTTCAATATGATTTAATTAACCCCATGCTGCATCACGTGCTTGTGTCTAATGAATTTCACAGCCATGTCAATAATTAGCCTCTCTGTTAGCTTTAGAGGAAATCTGTCTTCAGATATTATAATTTAAACTTTTATAGTTTTTCACTTAAAAAAACTTCAGTTTTGAAATTTAATTCTATTTAATACTTAATTTTTTTTTATCAACAATAAAGATACTATTTTTAAAATTTATTAAAGTTAAAAAAAATTATAATAAATCTTTAATTTTTTTATTTTAAAAATTATTTTAATTTAATATTATTATTGCAGAATACAAAATAAAAAAAAGGAATAGACATTCAAAGATGTATCACATAAACTAACCTATATATTATACCCAACTAGCATTTCTGTGTGTCTGCACTATGAATGCAACTCCCATCTTCTTCCCTAACAAGTGTTGCTGTAGGAAGAAAACAAAGCTCATTACTTTTCTTCATGTAGATATACAGAAGAGTTAACGTAAATGATGATAGGACCCCACTACAACTATTTCTATGTCTTTCACATGCATAAATGTGATGGGGACAAAAGAAAGAGCAACACATTTATTCGTTTAATTTTAAGTTATATAAATTGTATATGTATTCTGCATTCAAAGTATAGAGATTGATTTTTCAACTGATTTCTAAACAAGCACGCAATTGTTAGCTTTCTTACCCCTAATAATAGCTCTTGCTACTCTCCAATTCAGCTACTTTAAACTCATTGGAGACTTCAATTGTCTTATTTTGGAATTTGGTGCATACGATTTGATTTGCCCCAAACAAATGCAAAGCATGACCAACAAGGAAATTAAGTATGGGGAATTAGAAAAGAAATAATTATACTTTTTATTTATTAATTTAAGAATGTTGCAACTATCTTGAAAGAGTCCATTTAGATATACAACTTAATTTCGTGTTTTTCAATAAATTTATTTTTTAAATAATAACATATAACTTATTTAAAATAAATTAAAAACGACTTATTACAATATGTTATACAAAAAAATTAATAAAATAATTAAATTAAAAAATTATAAATATCATAAGTTATTTTTATAAACTCTTTCCAACAGATGTACAAATTAAACAAGTTTTAGAAGCATCTTCAACATCGCTTTATCTTTTAAAATATAATGGTACAGTTCGACACTACAAGGAATGTGGTATCCAGATTAGAGTTCAGTTTAGAGGATTGATTACAATTAAAAAAATATTAACATTTTACAACATCATTTAAAGAATTATTATCTTTTAAATTAATTAATTTGATTCTTTAAAAGAAAAAAATTATTTTGTTTTTTATACAATCCATTTTATCTTACATATGATTAAAAATGATAAATCACTAGAGTAGAGAATGAGTGATTAAATTGTCGTTATTCTATGTATAAAATAAATTTAATCCCCATAAAATTTTGAAAAAAATATATTAACAAATTAAAACATTAAGGGGGTGTATTGATTTATGATTTTAATGGACTTTTTTAGTTATAAAAAACCTGCGAATTTTAAAAGATTTTGCAGAATTTTTATGACTTTTAAAACTTTGTAGGATTCTACAAGACTTTAAAATCAAGATTTTAATGAATTCTGTGAGACTTTTAAGTCAAGATTTTAATGGATTTTGCAGGACTTCATGGACTTTTCAGTATTTCGTGGATTTTTGATATAAAGAGTTCAAGAATTTTTTTATACTTTCAAATTTAAAAAGAGTCAAAGACAAAAATAATAAAAAACAACAATGTCTGGATAAATAATAATAATAATTCTCCATAATATCATATTCTTCTAAATAGCATTCACCCACATATCCATAGCTACACTAGTCCTCTAAGCATTAGCATCTTTTCGCTCTTACTTCTGAGTTTGAATAATAGGCTTAAAATTATAATCTTCATTAACTGATAATATTAAAGATGAAGGTTTGTCCATCGGTTCAATTGAAAATTCACCAGACAACATCCTTTACGAAGAAAGTTATGTAGTGCTGCATATGCTAAAACAAACTCTAGTTGTGTTTTAAATAAAAATGAACGTGCTGACTTAAAAATTGTGAACCTTGATTTAAAAATACCAAATATTCTTTTGATCACGTTCCTTAAAGACACATGACGAATATTGAACAATTCTTTCTCATTTTCAAGGTTATTACCTTGACCTGTAAAATCTCTTAGATGGTATCTTACACCTTGATATGGAGCTAAAAATTGACGTTAGTTAGGAAATCTACAATCCACCAAGAAATATTTTACCTAATTACATATGCAATATATATAATATTAGTATAATAATAATAATAATAATTATTATTATTATTATTATTATTATTATTTAAAACATAAATACTTAACTTGAGCCACTTTAAGTCTATTCCTCTTTGTTCGATATTTAGATATTTAAACATTCATTTATTCAATTAAAAAAAATATTATATGATATAGACAAATATCTCAAACTCAATAGTTAAAGGTACTAGTTAACTATTTGAATATTTACAGTTGATTGTAGAGATCATGATATTAATTTCAATTTTCACCTTTTCTTTTTCACTACTAAAAAGTTTGTTTATACAGACAGATTTACAGATGAGTTTTTAGAGTATTACAGACGGTTTTTTTTATTACAAACGGACATAAACCGTCTGTAATATCTTCGTCGATAAAGAATTACAGATGGATTTAAAAATCCGTCTATAACTTACAGACGAAAAAATTCGTCTGTAATTTACAGATAGAAAAATCTGTCTCTAACCTACAGATGAAAAAATCCGTCTATAATCCGTCGATGATGTATTTTACTATTATTGATATTTTTTTTGTTTATATAGATAGTTATTTCCTGCTGTTCTTGATTATCACAATTTATAAACAAAATAGAAACTATAGATTCGGCATATAAACATTCCAAAATGATTTATAAAATATAAATGTTATTACAAAGGAAGAGAAAAAAGCATATAAATAAATACATTTAAAAATAAAATACAAGTCTTCATCCGGAATAATCTGTATGGTTATAATCCGAAAGAGCATCATCATCAGTAGAAGAGGAGTCAGTAGAGGAATGATGCATGGAGGTGAAAACCGGTGGTGTTGGAGCTGGTGGAGGAGGAGGAAGAGGTGTGGAGCTGCTTGCTCTCATGAGCTCAAAATAAGCATGCATCTGCTGCATTTGCATATGCTGTTGCGTTATCTGCTGCTGGACCTCCCTTTGCATTCTCGACGCCACCTTTTTCTTTATCTTCTTCTCCATTTTCTTTGCCCACTTCTTCTTCCATGCACTTTCTTTGCTCTTCCACATCTCCTCATTCTGCTTTTCGAGTTCTTCATTGAGGGCATAGACTTGAGTGCGGACCATGTCCTCCATATCCTTAAGTGCAAGAGAAGGGGCATCTCTAGTGACAGATGTAGGAGACATGGAGTCTGCAAAGCGGCCCCCCATGCCATAAATGCGACCTTTATAAAGGCCACCCACTGTCTGTGACCACATAGCATCCTCATCTACTGACTCTGGATTCTGAGAAGATACTTCCTCAAGCCTTTGAATATAGTCATCCTACAGTTCAGTTCAGATAATTAGATATTAGTTTGGAGAACTATTTAATAAGTCGCTAATAATAACATATATTATCAATAACTATGACTTACATATGTGGCCTGAGATCGTGTATCAACCCACAGGTTTTTGTTCTGCCTGCGAGTGTGTGTCTCCTTAAACAACTCTCCAGTAGTAGGTGGCCTCTTCAACGACTTCTCCTGCAGTTGGAAATAAATCACAATCTCAATTATGAAATTATAGATAGAGTAAAGTGAATTTTAAAATCACATACCAAGTTCGCCTTAGTGTCAGCCAAAGTCGTAGACCCACCAGTATGCAGTGAACTCCTTTTATTAGATGCCCTGTTTGTCTTGTTCTTTACAGAGAGATTTTTAAACTCATCCATGCCCCAATACTCCTGCAAGGCATGAAGAAAGTTGGGTGCTATCCAATTAGCAGTAGAAGGGTCCTGGCGAGCCTCAATGTACATCTGTCTTAGTCGCTTTGCAGTGCGACTCTTCCAAGCCTTGAAAATTATCTTTTCGTCCTAGGGGGGAATAGAGAAGTTGCTCTACAGAAACACAATTTCATTAGAAGAGGTACAAATAGTCATATATATGCCTGACATATGGATCCTTCCACTTGAGCTCTATTTTTCACAGTCCTTTTGAACCCTCCAATTTCTCGTTTAAACGGATACATCCACTTGTATTGTACTTGTATTGTACTGGTCCATATACACGTGCTCCATGGAGTCAAAGAAATCAGGGGGAAGTATTCTCTCTAATTTGCACAAAATGACAGGAATATTTTTCTCCATAACTAATAGATCTTCAACCCTTAGAGTAGGTGAACACGGGTCCCTAAAGTACTCACTTAACTCAGTCAATGGCTTCCAAACATGGTCTGGTAGTTCTCTAAATGCAGCAGGTAGAAGACACTCCATGAATATGTGGCAATCATGACTTTTCATCCCAAAAAATCTTCCTTGTTCAACATTCACACAACGACCGAGGTTTGAAGCGTAACTGTCAGACATTTTTAACTCCTTCAAAGAATTCAGGTTTTATTCCCCCCGACTTGGATGCAACCTATCATACATCCACTGACGATTTCTGAGAAACATCTTCCTCAAGAACTATATAAACCTAATACAAATATACAATGTGGTATCAACCTTCTAAAATACATTACAGAAATTTTTAATATAAATTTTGGCAAAATCTCCCCTAATACATGTTAATTTCCTTACATTTGTTTACTATTTTTTTACAAAATTGAAAATTTCACCTAAAATCAACTAATAAATTATATAGCAATAAATTATTCGATACATCAAACACAAACACATCACAATCCTAAACCGTTCTAGAGCACATCCCCTTGTAACTCCACAATATGCATATTCTACAAACTCCACAAATACAAACAATTCCACAACACACAATAATCAAGTTCGGAGAAGGACCTCTACGCCCTTCCGTCTGTAATTTTTCGCTATAATATTTCCTCATATTTTCAAATTATAGACGGAAAAATCTGTCTGTAATTGCTGTCTATAACGTTTGGCGCTAAAAGGCGGGCTAAATACAGACGAATTTTACAGACGGATTTTAATCCATCTGTATTACAGACAGATTTACAGATGGATGTTTCAGAAAATAAAAAAAAATTATTCTACAAATCTGTCTGTAAAATCATCTGTATTAAGCACATTTCTAATAGTATTTCTTGATGCATGTTATAAAAAAATTACTGCTTAAAAGTTAAAATTTTAAGTGTTTTCTGTATTATATATATAAAGAATAAAATTAATGACTTTGTCATTTATGTTTTTAATATTTTTTAACTTGTGATGTACTTTTTTTTATTAGTATAATTTTTTTAAATATAATATCAATAAAAAAATTTTAGGATACCACTTTACACACCTTTTGATTATTCTCTTGTTAAAGTCTTTTCATTAAAGATACATTATAAAGACGCTGAATTTAGGCGGCGGAAAATATAAAACTGATAATATTTAATAAATTTGTGGTTTAAGACATATAGGCTCTTATAATAAATTTAATAGAGACTATCTCTTAGGTTAACTGTAACTTTGTGGACATTAAATTTCATGAACATTATACAAATAATTTTTTTTTTCAAGGGATAGATTATATGAAAAATGAAAAAAATAAAAAAGTAATGAATGAAAAAAATAAAATAAATAAAAAATAAAAAGATGAGAAAATAAAAAAAAAGTGTTAAGAAATATTTTTGGGTTAAGTGTTTAAAATTTGAGATTCCGTTTACGATTTAAAGGATTTTGACTGAAACTATTTTATAAATTATTTAATTATTTGTATTTTTTTCATCTAAATTGTTTTGAAGCGTAGACGTATTAAAACTTATAAAAAAAATTGTTATTTATGACATCATTTTCTCCTCTAATGTGTAATTGATAATATTATTTAACATGTAAACTAATCGTATTGTTAATTCTTTTTAACGTCACTTAACATAAAAGATTAATATAAATAATAATAGCTAATATTAAAGATTAATATGATAGGTTTAAAAATTTAGAGACAAAATTGATGAAGCCATACAGAGAAGAAAGTACAAAATTCTTTGTAAGTGCGCAACAATCCTCAATAATATATTTTTAGTATCCTAAAATTTTGTAAAAGTATATTGTAACATATCTTTGAATAGTGCCAAATAAATCAAGATAAACTAAATTTGTGTATCTCTTTTCCTATATCCTTAACTTTTTATAATTCTAATTATTTTATTAGTGTATACTTACTTTCATTGCATTAATGTTTTATATTCCTATATTTTATATTTCTGTAAATCATTTGAATATTTGTTCGTGAAACTTAGAAAAAAAATTTAAACTCAGTTAATCCTTTTGAGTATGACCATTTGGGTTTCAATAGGTCTAGGGTCTTTGGTGCCACATCTATAATGGGCATTGTCACAGTTGAAGCAAGAAAAGATGAACATAGAGAGATGAGAGAAACTCATAATATACGATTGAAGATGAATCATTGTTGGAGATGGAATATTATTAGTGATGAACACTATGAGAATGATAAGTTGATGATAGTGGTGTCGATGTCGAGTGAGTGTAAAAGATCGAGGTTTGTGGTTTGAGAGGAGATAATAATAAAAACCCTAATCCAATTAAGTGGTTCAAGGGAGAAGAGATGAGAGAAAAGAATAGGGTGACAAACTTGCGGAGGTGCAAAATAATAATATGATCCTTATTTAGGGTTTCTTTTTTCCTTTAAAACTTAATTTTCAAATCATTTTCAGCCTAATAAATTGGGAGCAATATAAAGGATCTCATGATAAGAGTTTTCCACGATCCATCTCAATAAAATAATAATATTATTTTGTGTCACTATCATATATATTTAATGTGGAGTATTCAATTTTAACATTTTTTAATAGTAGAAATCAACATAATTAATTTTAGAAAATAAAAAACTAACTATAATTAAGTTACGTGTGTTTGAGAGAATAAAGAAGGATTTACCGTGTTTAATCATGCCATTAAACTTATTAATAAATGTTATTTAATAAAGTTTTATAATATGATAATATAACTAATAATTAATAAATGACAGTAATTTCACAGCAGTATGCCATGAAAATAAATATTGCTGCAGATCATCTGCCCCGCCGAACATGTTTTTTTCTTGGTGTGGGGTATGCCTCCGTACTCTGAGACAATATAGAGCAGTACAGATATGATTGCTGAATTCTCAGCCATTTCAAAACCTGCTTTGTGTTAGAAGTGCGTTAATGATAAACTCTATATATATATATATATATATAATCTATTTTTGAAATTAACCAATACAAAATAATAATATTCTTATATTCTAATTTATTTGTACTTTTTTATTACTTCATTTATTAGAGGGGCTGCTAGACAGCACCAGCCATCTTAGCACGAATTCATTGTGGACTTAGGTGTCTATCGTTTATTGGACAATGATTGAATTAAAGAAATATTTTATTTATTATATTTAATAAATTTTAATAAAAATTTATACATAAATTTGTACTGTTTTTACTTAGATATATATATATATATATATATTATTTTAATTTATTTTACACATAAAAAAATATTAAATTTAATTCTTTTTAAGACTAAATTTAATTAACTAATGATCATAAAATATATTTTAAAAAATATTTATTAATAAATAATAAAATAGTAATTATAAATATTGACTATATTTATAAATAATAATTTTTAATGTAACATCTAAAATATATAATAATAAATAACAATTTTATTAAAAATTATACTCTTTATATGATACTTAATAATTGTTTATATATAAAAAATTATTAAATTTTATGATACTTAATAAATTTTAATAAATATTTATACATATATTTTTTTGTGTGTATTTATATATATATATATATATATATATATATATATATTCTTTTTATTTTTATTTTACACTCATAAAAAATAAAAAATATTAATTTTAATTTGCAAAACCACATTTAAGCAACTAATAATCATAACGTGTATTTAAAAAAATATACTATATTTTAATAAACTTAAAATAATAAATATGGTTTTTAAATAATAAATTACTGTTTTAAAATGGTTAAACTGAATTCTTAAGTCCATGATTAACAAAAATTATAAAAAAAGGTTACTCAATCCTTAAAGAATTATAGAAAGCAACACAACAGTAGGCTATATAAATAAATCATGCGTCCTATTCATGGCCTTCCCATAGTACAAAGATTGGTGAGACCAATAAATGACGATAACATTAATTATAGGATACAATGTCGGTCACAGAACTAAATATCATGGAAACGAATGAACATATCGTGACATCCCCAATTTGGTTACACATGAAGTTTAATATGGGAAAGTCAAGGGATGCATTATTTAAAAGCATAACGTGCCTGTTTGGCCATGTGATGGTGAGTGATGGAGTTTGGTTTTTGTTGGGAGTTAAAAAAACATCAATTGTTTTGTGTGAAATTGAGTTCTATAAATATAGTTACCCACTACACCCACCAGGGCTCATCACAACAACAAAAGACACTTCTCTTCTGTTACAACTCTCAGCTGTGATTAAGGTATGGCTTCAAGGCCTGGAATCCTCACTGAGTGGCCATGGAAGCCTCTTGGAAGCTTTAAGGTTGCATAGCCCTTAGTTATTACCTTAATCTCTCTATTTTCTTTCTTTTTCTTTTTCTCTTTCTCTATATCTATCTATCATATCAATAGTAGTTGTTATTTTCTTTCATGTGATTCTTCCACCATTAAACACACGTCAATTCTTGGAAAGAATCATACATGAAAGTGTAAAAACAATAACATGCCACATTGCTTTCATTGTTGTTATTAAATAAACGATTTTTTTAATCTTATACAACATTTTATGGATTGAAGAAGTTATATATTAATTATTTTATCACAAATTTTAATATTAAAAAGTCTTAATGCATTTAATTATATAGAATGTGACAATTTTTAATAAATTTTATTATATATAACTTTTTTTTTCATTTTGTACAATATTGTACATTAGAAAATTTATAAAATAAATAAATAATTTGTGCATGGATAAGTTTTTTTTATTATTTTATGCATACTTCTAAAATGAATTACTATAACGCAAAACAAATGAAAAAATAAACTTCTTTGCATAGTGAGTAAATTAAGTATGAATAGTTTTGATTTGATTTCAAGTACATTGTGATGTTAGCTCCTCAAAAGTAAGAACAAGTGCACATACCTGCATTTTGGAGGAACAGAGTCAGCTCTAAACAAATGTTATTTGCAATTTAACTACATTGCATGTTTAGAATATACCCTTCGTCATTGTGCATTTTATAAAATACAGGCACCTCTGCAGTTTCATAAATACGTGAGACTTTTAGTTTTTCTTATATGAAATAAAAACATAAATATATGCTAATTTTGTCTTTTGAATTTATCATTAATGATTATTTATTTCATTTTATTTTTTAAAATATATCCTTCATATTAGAGATTTAAACCTTATAACTAAAAACAGAGTTTATTGTATCCATAACATGCAAAACTATCACCAGTTGTGTACTTTATTGTTTTTATGAAAATTGAAAGATACCAAGACTAACTAATCATCCTATTTTATAAGCATCTTCAAGAATAATTTGAAAGTGAGATAAGCATCTATAATCAAGAATTTATATATTTTCATAAGCAAATAAATTTTATACCCATCCTTTATGTCATCGTTACTTTTGTTAATTTGCTGGATGTGTTGCTTACAATTACTTAAAATGTTAATGGTGAAATTTTGCAGTATGTGCTACTAGCTCCTTGGATCATTCATAGTTCATATTCTGTGTTGGTGAAGGATAAGAGTGAAAGGGACATATCCACCTTTCTTATATTCCCATTTTTGCTGTGGCGTATGCTTCATAATCAGATATGGATCACTCTTTCTCGTCACCGAACAGCCAAAGGGAACACTAGAATTGTCGACAAGGGAATTGAATTTGATCAAGTTGATAGAGAAAGAAATTGGTTAGTCTGTGAAACCTGAGAACTCCAACCACCCCCTCTCCAACTCAATCTCTATTTTTTTTTCTTTGCTAATATCCATTTGGTATCGTGTTATTATTTTACTATTATTAACTATATGATTAATATATTAAGCATTTAATATTAAGAATAAAATTATATAACATATCTATTTACATTATTGTTTTTTTTAATGTGTACATGTAATATTAACTCTAATAATTGTAACTTTACATTTTTTTTTTCTTTAAAGTGCATTTAAGAAAGTTAGCTCCATTCTCACAAATACGATAATTTTTTAAATTTATATATTAATGAAAGAATTACCCCACCGAAGGCTTCTGGGTCTGTATCCTAAAAAAAAAGAAAAAAAACAAGATCATGGTTAGATATTAGTTCATGGAATAGTAGGTCCTCCCCGAATGTCTCTTTAAATAACAGCCAAATATTTCAGATATCTTTTAGTGTATTGATAAATGATTCTCTTTCGTCTCCGTGGATGACAGATTTGTATTCATGACACTTTATCAATGGTAGTTAAGGTTATTAAGTTGTATCCCACTCTAAGAGTGATATTTCATGGCTTGAGACCCTAAAGAAGGTTACAAGTAGTTCATTTAAAAAATGAACACTGTTATAGTTTCATAAATTTTATTTATTCATTTTTCTAGTACAGTTAAAAGTATCAATATTAATGACAAATTTGATATGTGAACCCTATATATATCTTGAATCTAGATATTTCTTTTACTCCTCTATATATAAATATATATATATAACCCTAATATAGAGCTCATGAGTATGCGTGTACTCTTTAGAAATAACTTAATATTTTCATTCCTTGTTTAGACCCATCATCTCTTTATTTCTCTTTATTTTCTAAAAAAATTATATCACTCTTATTATATTTCCCTTTTCATAAATCGTGCATATCACCTTAAAATAAGGGTATTTTAATGAATTCTAAAATATATTAGATGATTTATTGTCTAGCCAATTACAAATAACAGTTTAATTCAATCTATTTATTAATTTCAATATTAAATAGGTTGATAGAATTTAAATAAAAATAAATTAGATGATTAGTATGATTGAATTGATCCCATTTTAAATTATTAAATAGATTTTTTTTCTTTAAAGTATGTTTGAGAGAGAATGTTTAAAAAGAAAGAAAAAAAAGATATCTTTTTATATTTTAAAATAAATATATAAATTGATATATCAATATAAATTTAATTTATTAATCTTACATTTATCATCATAATTAATATAAAATTTTTTATTTAAAATTAAAAAATATATTATTTTCTTTTCTCTCCTCCTAAAACTTTCAAAAATAACTTTAATGACATGTGTAATGTAACTCAAACACATAAAATTGTTGCAAAACATATAGAAGAAAGAAAAGAAGAAGAAAATTTATTTATATTATCATTTAGGTTAACTTAATTTTTTCAGCTGTTTATTTACTTATTGTTTTGATCATGTAGGGATGACCAAATATTGTTCAATGGATTACTATATTACTTGGCAGCCTATACATTAGATGGGGCATCTCGTCTTCCATTGTGGAGAACAAACGGAGTGGTAATGACAATCCTGCTTCATGCTGGACCAGTGGAGTTTCTTTATTACTGGTTACATAGAGCACTTCATCATCACTTCCTCTACTCTCGTTATCATTCTCATCACCACTCCTCCATTGTCACAGAACCCATAAGTTGTGAGTTTTTTGAAATTTGTATATTATTTCATACGTATCATACTTTTTACAATTTTTTATTACATGAATTATTTTATTTCATGCTTTCTTTTTTCTCTCCTTAATATATATTTGTTGCATAGAAAAAATATATATAGCATTCAATGAAATGCTTTTGCTTTCAGAATTCAAAGCAGGCAAACAACCTTTAATATTTGCATTTTATGTGCATACTTTATTGTCAATTGTCAGCCTCTTTTGAATGTGATCGTGGTCTGTGTTTGCTGAGAAATGCAGACTGCATGCATGTCATTATTTTCATTAGGACCACCAGTAATTCGGCAGGTGGAAATTGATTCAAATTGAAAGATAAATTTGATTGAAACTGGATTTCTAAAGATTTTAGGTCCCCTTTATATTTCTTTCTTAAGGCAGGACCACTTTATAATTTGAATGTCGACAAAGATTTATATTTTTAATGTTGTCTATGATGTAGTCTAAATTCCACTCCCCATAGAGATTATCTTGGCCATACAATATGAACTAATAATTAAATTTAATTAGGTTAGATTGTACTAGATAGAATCGAGTCAATATATCTATATGTTTATATATGTGTATGATTTTAATTTGTTTAAAGAAAATTTATAAAAATCAAAATTATTATGAAAAACCAAGATAAAATTTTATATTATACATACATATCATAAAATGGTAATTATAAAGTTATCAAAATAAAATATCAATAATGGAGAAAAGCCAGAAAAATAAGCTATTTCAAGTTAGTTCAGCATCTTCGAGTTTGAAGTGAAGCTAATAAAAACAATCAGATTTAAAGTGCACAATCCAATAATGATCTGATGTCACAAAACTTAAAAACTACCCCCAACCCAATCTGTATTTTAACAATTTGGATAAGTCCGGATTAAATTGGAAGAATAATCACTTCTAATAAAAAGATTTTGACAAAGGCATAATATAAATATACATGACATTATTTTATTTCAGCTCAATATTATTTTCTATTTTTAATTTATTATTTTAAAAATAACATATATCTATATATTTATTCATATCATGACAAAAAAAACTATTTATTATTCACGATGAACTGATAAAAACTATTTTCTTACTCGAAGGTTTGTGATTTCATCGATAACTTTTTATTTTAATTTTGATAATAATACATCAGATTTCAATTAACTAATAATTTGATTTGTTTATTACCCCATCTGTTGGAGGAAGAAGGGGTGATAGTAGAATTTGATTCATGCTGCTTATATGTATTGAAAGTAGGATTTGATCTCTAATGTTATATATTTTTGAGATATTAAAAATACTTGTTAAAGACAATTTTACCTTCGGAAATGAATCACAGTACCAATCAATCAAAGGCGAAAAGTGGTGGTTGATTTATCAACTAGATGGATTAATGTCATGGATTGGCCAAAATAGACATGAAAGAGGACCACCATACATGTGGACTATTAAGCACTTTTAATTATTTTCATGGCCACCTGTAATCTTTGTTATAAATTTGTTTGTTAATTATGAGCCAACACATTAATTTTCAGCACTTTTAATTTTAATTTTTATATTATATATTTAATAACAATATTATTCTCTTGGTGGTGCAGCTGTCATCCATCCATTTGCAGAACACATATCATATTTCCTTCTCTTTGCAATACCCAAGTTAACCCTAGTCTTCACAAAAACAGCCTCTTTGGTGGCCATGATTGCATACGTCACTTACATTGATTTTATGAACAACATGGGCCACTCCAACTTTGAGATCGTTCCAAAGTGGCTCTTTCACAGCTTTCCCCCTCTCAAATATCTCATGTACACACCATCGTAAGTATTTACAACATCACATGAATATTTACTTACAACAACATAGACGGGCTCATTTATTTTTATATATACGGGGAGACGTATCATATATATATATATATATATATATATATATATATAATCTGAGCCTTTAATTTATTATCTTAATAGACTATTAGATGTAAATTAAATGAAAAGTTTAAAATTGAGTGTGAGAATATTTAAACTTATATATATATATATATTATAATACATTAAAAATTTTGATAGAAATATTAATAATATTTTTTATTTTTTATTCATTTGTCAATATTCTTAAATAATTGATTAATAATTATCTTATTTTTTATATAAGATTTAGAAAAATAAATATTAATCATGTGATATTGAATTATTTTAAGCTTAATTGTCTATGTATAGCTGTAGAGCAAAGATTCATTACTCTTATTTTGATATAAAAGAAGCTTTATCGTTATCTAACTAAATGAAACAAAATTTGTATAGATTCTTTTATTTACGCAACAGATCATGTTGGAATTTGACTTTTATGCTTTTTAGAATTTATTTGTATATCCAATCAAAATTTAACATAAGAAAGTTTATTAATCTCCATGTCCAAAAATGGGAACTTAGCTTTTTGAAAGAAATGAAATTGAATTGCATAGGTATGGAGTTACACTAACAAAATTTACATATTTTCTTGCACCTCACAGGTTTCACTCTTTGCACCATACCCAGTTCAGGACAAACTACTCCCTATTTATGCCATTTTATGACTACATTTATGGCACCATGGATAAGGCTTCAGATCAATTACACGAGTCAGCACTGAAACGAGGGGAAGAGACCCCAGATGTGGTACACCTAACGCATCTCACTACCCCTGAATCCATCTATTATCTCAGGATTGGATTTGCATACTTAGCCTCTAAACCTTATACGTCAAAGTGGTACCTTTGGTTGATGTGGCCCGTGACAGCTTGGTCCATGATCCTCACATGGCTCTATGGTCGTACATTCATTTCGGAGGGGAACCGTTTTGACAAACTCAAGCTACAAACATGGGCAATACCTAAGTTCAACCTCCAAGTAAATATCAAGATTTTCATTCTCAATAAATAGATATTTGTTCGCTTTCTCAATTACATTTATTGAAAGAAAAACATTGGTAGGTAGACACTTCAACGAATATTTTACCTAAAGATATAAAGGAATAAAATAAAAAAAGTAAATATCATAAGAAGAAGACAACAAGCTAGAAAGACAAAACTTAATTCTTTAAGGTTTGTTAGTATTGATTATCTATCAAAATCAGTTTATTTTAATAATCTAGAATAACATTAATTGCAATCTGTAAATAATAATATATATGGGATTTTCTTGTTTTTGTAGTACCTTTTGCAATCACAAAAGGTGGCCATCAACAGAATGATAGAGGAAGCAATACTAGATGCAGACAGAAAAGGCATAAAGGTTGTGAGCCTAGGCCTCATGAATCAAGGAGAGGACCTTAACATATATGGAGGCCTATATGTTAGTAGGCACCCAAAGCTAAAAGTTAAGGTTGTAGATGGTAGCAGCCTTGCAGTTGCTGTTGTTATTAATAGCATTCCCAAAGGAACAACTCAAGTATTACTTAGGGGCAAACTCACCAAGGTTGCTTATGCTATTGCCTTCACATTGCATCAACAGGGCATTCAGGTCACCTTCTTTAATTTGTGTAGATTTAATTTCATACTGTATGTATTTAAACTCTATTCAATCTTAATTAATTTTTTTATGCCGTGATTAACTATATATATTTCAGGTTGCTACTATGCGCGAGGATGATTATATGAGGCTTAAAAAATCGTTCACTACCTCTGAAACCGATTTGGTCATTACCAATAATTGCACTCAAACGGTAAAATGACAAAATTTTCATACTTTTATTTTGTGGATTTACTCTACAAGAAACAACATAAAGTTGAAACATCAAGGCACTTGTTTCCATACCGTGAAATTAATTCTACCGTTTTCTTATTTTCTTCTTATTGTTAGGCATGAAAATGGATTATGGGTGTAGTTTTGGTAATACCCTTTAAAATAGGTAAAAAAAATTGACGGATGGGAATTATGTAAAAAATTGTATAAAAAAGTAATTGCTAATTTTTCATCCTCATTTTTATACGCTCATCTTTGTCAATAATGATGCATGGTTTATTTTTTTATTTCATCTTTGTTTTCTGGACAGATTTGGTTAGTGGGAGATGGATTGACTGAAGAGGAACAACTAAAGGCACCAAAAGGAACATTATTTATTCCATACTCACAATTCCCTCCAAGGAAATATCGCACGGATTGCTACTACCATTACACCCCAGCAATGTTAGCTCCCCATTCTATTGAAAATGTCCACTCTTGTGAGGTTTGTTCAGATCATCTTTTTAATCGTGCAGTTGTTCAATTGACTCTATCACCTTAATCAATTTCTACCAGGATGATTGAAAAAGTTTGGTTAGCATAACAAATGATAAAATTTTGAATAAAATATGCTTTTAGCCTTGTAAGTATAGTTAAATTCAGTTTTATTTATTTTTAATTCTTTTTAA
Organism: Abrus pulchellus subsp. cantoniensis; assembly: GCA_024086825.1. Taxonomy (NCBI): domain Eukaryota; kingdom Viridiplantae; phylum Streptophyta; class Magnoliopsida; order Fabales; family Fabaceae; genus Abrus; species Abrus pulchellus. The sequence goes on from CM044056.1 coordinate 25,391,474, forward strand.
AATTATTTCTATAACATTACATCATCAAAATATGCCATGCCACTTACTATCTCAAAATAATCATTGACATGATATGACTATATGCATGCCACATTGGTGGTGACATATATTATTTTTAAATATTATAAAAGTAGGAAAAATAAAATTTTAGAAATAGATTAAAAATAATTTTACCAATTTATATGTATTTAAAATACTTTTTAAGTGTAAAATTTAAAACATTATATGTATTGCAGGATTGGTTGCCAAGGAGGGTAATGAGTGCATGGCGCATAGCTGGGATAGTGCATTCTTTAGAAGGATGGAATGAACATGAGTGTGGATACACAATGCATAAAATAGACAAAGTTTGGCGTTCAACTCTTCAGCATGGGTTCCAACCTCTCTCTGTCGCAGCAAAAGTTAGGTCATTAATAATGAGTAGCTAATGGAAAATTAAACAATGTGATTTGCTGCTTTCTTGTAGCCGCTCAATTTTGAGGGTGTTATAAATCTTAACTAGCTAGTTATGATTATCATTTCCTAAAATGTCTGTTAAGTATTGAACTTAGATAAATATATGGAAACTATTTATGTGTATTTATCTTATTTATTTATCTATATATACTAAAATTTAATATATTTACGTACCTTTCCATAATTATATGCATGCTTTAATAATTTAATTATCTAAAAAAATGGTGACACATGAGGTGGAATTAAATTTGCAGTGAAAGTTATGTCGTTTACAGCAATGTTACTCAACTTTTTTCAAATCATTATAATTACATTTAAAAAATTGTTGCTAAAAGTATAAGTAATACTTTTTCAAGTATATTCTAAGTGGAGGTTGCCTTTTCCTAAATTGTCAACAAATTTTTACTTATGGTCACACTAATAAAAATTGTTACCTAACATATGAGAAAGTAATAGTTTTTGAAACCACGTAAAACAATAGTTTAAATATTTTAGCTATAATTATGTAATTGTTGTGTATAAGCGACATTTATCCAATTGGTGAGAACGTGAAGGCGACATTTAAACTAAGTCATGAAAAATAATACATACATTATTAACTACCAAGTTATAGTTATCTTTTAGACACACTTATTATATTATTATATTCTTATATTGTATTTAATAACTACGCATAAACATAATTACATGGTTAAAAACTTATAAGAAATATGTTAGAGTAATGATGACTAATTAGTTCTAGATTTATTATTTTTGAGGACTTTATTTTTTATTGTTGACTAAGTTTCTAAATTAGTCCTCAGAGCAACAATCTTTGAGCATATTAATATTTCACTTTTTAAAATTGCTTTTTAAGTCTTTTAAATTACATTTTGTCAACTGGTTAAATTCTCTGACGTTAATAAACATATAAGAAACGTTAAATTTTACTGAAATGTCACGTAAAGTTGCATGTATAATACCAACATCCTTTTATCACAACAACGCTGTCTCCAATCCCTAACTTAATCCTGTCACTGCTGCAGAGGGACACCAAATTTGTGGTGCTGCTTTTGTTGCCGTCGTTGGTAATGACTACATTGACGTCCAGGGCGAATTAGCATTAGACACAACAACATCTGAGGTGTTTCAACCACATCTGAGGTCAATCCAAATAAAAAAGTGAGTCACCAAACTTTTTATTCTCACTTAACAATTGTCAATTAGGGTTTAAATTTCACTTGATTAAGCTCATTTTGTTGAAAAACGGAAACAAGGATGGAAGAAAGTGGAAGAGTAGTACTATTGGCAGTGGAAGTAGCAAAGGTTGTTTTCTTTGGGGAGACAAGTGTTGATGTAGCAATCACTTTGGAAGAAGAAAAGCAAGTTGTGATCTTGTTGATATTGCTGTCATTGTCAACAGCAACAGCAACAGGGAAAACGACACTGCCAATTTGATGTCCCTCTACAACAGTGGCAAGGTAAGTTAGGGGTCGGAGGCATTGACATTATTGTAACAGAGGTATGTTGCCATTACACCTTATTTAACATGACATGCTAGTAAAAATTATTGTTTCTCATACTCTAATTGTCTAACAAATTGCAATATGAAAAATTTATAAGACAATTTTAAAAAGTTGAAGACTAAGTCTTACGCTTGCTATTTTAGAGAATAATTTGGAGGTTTATACTATTATTGCCATACATATGCAATGTCTTGTAAATTTTGTGTCAATAAAAATACTTTTTAAGTGTAATTATGAATGTAAATGCAAAACTCTTGGGTCATTTTTTTCTCTTACTCCCAACAACTAGTATTAAAATTATTGGTTCTTTCCATAGGGTCCTTAGTTTATATGAAGTAATAAAAGCAATAACATTAGAAAAAGATAAGGTAATGATTGAGAAGTTTACTATCAAATTTTAGAAGATGTAAACACAGAATTATTTGTAATGAAAGAAGTTGTATCAACACTTCAAAAGAAAAACAACAAAAAGCATGAAGCAAGTATTAAAAATTATTAAAGTAGTATGTAATACCCTTTTTATTTATTATTTGTTTGCATTGCTTGATATTGGATAATGTTGGAATGTTTTTAATTTGATTTGATGAGTGTTTGATAGAGGCTTGGTGTAAGGGATCTCGCTTGAGCGACACCCATCTTGCTCAAGCAAGATTGCTTGGCCCAACTATCTTCTCGAACAAGTGAGAAGTGATCTCGCTCAGGCGAAAAAGGTATCTCAATCAAGTGAGAATTCATGTAAAAAATGACCAACTCTTTGAACCTTTCTTGCTCAAGCGAGAATGACCCTTACTCAAACGAGAATATCAAAAAATTAAGAAAAATCCCTCTATCCCTCTATTTGATTTTCTCACCCAGGCAAGAAAGGGCTCACCCAGGCGAGAGTCACCTTGCTCAAGCGAGAGCATGAGAGCTTAAAGGTATTTAAGTGATTTCTAGCATGAAAGTTTTCAGTTTCATTTTAAGTTACATTTCTTCTAAATTTTCTCTAAACTCTCCCTTTCTCAGCTCTTCAAATTTGTTTCGATTTTCTATTTTCTCTCTTCTTAAAGGTATTTTGTAACATCCTTACTATAATTTAAATAATTTCTCTTAATAATATATATTATTTTAAAATAAACATAATGAAATTCGTAAGGGTTTGAATAACTTTGAAAAATTGTACAAGTATATAAATATAAATTGATAAAGGTAAGCAAATTTTAAAATTTGTCAGTATAAAAATCTCATTCATAAGAAAGTAAAGATGCATTTTTATTATTTGAATTTATAATTAGAATAAAGACTAAGATTTTATGTAAAATATATATGTAATTCAAATTTATAATATAAACAATGCTGTTTTGCAATAAATTGAAATTTTAATTAAGACTGAATATAAATTAAAATTTAAATTGATTAACTACTAAGTATTCCATATACACCTTAATCAATACTTAAATATTTCCTACAAATACCTTAACAAAGATATTTGTAGGAGAGATTTAATAGAATATTCTAGTCTTGCTTATAGTTTTGCATTGAGTACATATTTAGGAATGAGTAGCTAAAAGGGTCAAAATTAGGTCCAAGGTTTGCACATCAATTTTTTTTTTATGAAATATCAAACAAAAGTAAAAAATAAATAAAAAAATTCTTCATTAGAATTGAAAGTAAATGGGTCACTTTCCTAATTAATGAAAATTCTTAAAGATATAAAATAATCATAGAAAGAAGTAGGAAAATAATGAATATAAAAATGCAATAATTAATGAAATTGAATATACACCATTTTGTAGCTTTGATGGTCCCAATGATTCATGAGTTATAGACTTGGGTGCATTGTTACACACTATACCTTCTAAGGAATTACTATCTAACTATATATTTGAAATGTTTGAGAATGTTTACTTTGAAAATTGTAAATCTTTTTGACATTGTGAAAAGGCAACATAAAATGTCTAATAGAAATCCTACAAAATATTATACAATTTGATACACTCTTGCCATAAGAGAACTTTAATAACCATAGGCTAATTAGATGATGAAAGGCATCATAACACTTTTAGAGATGGATCTTGGAATTGTATTTCATGAAAAGAAACAATGGCCTTTTTATATTGTTGCAAAGAAAGATATGATAAAAGCAGCTGAGGTCACTATGCTAAAAACAAAATTTTGAAATACTAACTTAGATAGTGGTTAGTAGAAACTGTTTTATAACAATACATTTAGAGGGTAGTTTGTATTGAATTGCTTTTTAATAATATATTTAGAAAGCAGTTAGTGTTGAACAATTCTCAAATCTATACTTTTGAGAGTAGTTATCTGAGCTATTATCATTGAACCGCTCTCAAATTTATACTTTTAAAAGTAATTCTCTATTAACCGCTCTCTAAAGTCATACATTATAAAGTAGTTAATAAAGAACCGCTCTCTAAAGTCACTCTTGGAGAGCAATTAACAGAGAATCGTTATCTAAAGTCTTTAACTTTTATAAACAAAACACGCTCAATTTAATGAATCTTTTCGTCTTACTAATAAAGTTAGTTTCTTTTACCTTTTTTTTTTCATCTTTTCTACATTAACAAAGTTGGTGTCTTTGGTCTCTTTCAGGTTTGTAGGTTTTCTTCATCTTCTTCACTCTCTTCATTTTTTCTATGTTAACAAATTTGTTTTTTTTATATCTGTAGGTACTTTTTTCATAATTCTCTCTATTCTCTCTTTCTTTCTTTTTCTCTTTATTAACAGTGAATCATCCAATTCTTTCTTTCTTTCTTTTTCTCTTTATTAACAGTAAATCATACTACTAATTTATTCTCTTTCTCTCTACTTATTTGTGTTTAGTTTATGCAGATGTAGATTGTTTGGTTAACATAATGTATAAACTCATGATTCAATTTTGATTTGTGATAAAAATGAAGAAATTTTGAATGTTAAACCTATAAATTAAAATTTAAACATAACAATAATTTAATTTTAGTTTGTAATTGAAAACTCACAAAAAAATAAATTTTAAATTTCAGATTCGCAGTTTATATTCATACTTTGGAGAGCAGTTATATGAACTGCTCTCAAAGTGACATCGATTTTATGAAAGCAGTTTCACCTAGAATCGTTCTCCAATCTTAACATTTGAAAGTGGTTATTTAACCGCTCTCTTAAATGTAACACATTGAATAACACGAGATTTTAGAACAGTTGTAAACACTTTCTAATTTAAAACAAAACCTCTCTCACATATCTTTTCTAGTGTAGTGGACTACCAATATTTCATTCTTATGACATCAAGCAGGTGGGTACATGATAAGTGTCAATTATATCATTTTATTAATAGTATTTTAGAAAAATAATGAGCATTCTAATAATTTACATAAGTGTGATCCATGAAAGATTAGTGAAATTTTAGTGATCTTATTAAATCAGTAATAATTGAAATATTTAAAGTGTTGGTAATCATTAATTTTAATTTTTTTGTGGACTATTCATTGTTTTATTTGGATTAACAATCTTCGCAAGGGTAATGGAGAAATGATGATTTTAGAGCATTATGACTAATTTGTGACTACGTACAATGCCAATATCAATATCACGTGAAACATACAAATTGCAAATTTGTACAAATTTCATCCTCCGTCATATTTGGACATGTTTCACAATTTTGTATAATTAGAATTGTAGTTCTCTATCCAACACACACACACACACTCTCTCTCTCTGTGCAATATTAGGATTGATGGAGATTAAGTTTTGAGGAATTAGGTTGCAGATTCATAAAATTCTAATGGATCAAGTTTTTTTTTTTTTTTTTGTCTTTTCTTTCTTAAGATTTTTTTTTCTTCAATCATGTGCACTTAGTTTTGTAGGTTAGGGTATGGTGCATTTTGATAGGAAGTTTTTATAAATCAAATTCTTACGTCTTTAATATCTTAATTCAAGTTTTTCTCATAATTAAGTGTATATTTATGCTATTAATGCTTTTATAGATTAGTCAACCATTGAGTGACGTTATATCCTCGTTCACAATTAAAAAATTGGTTAGTAAATTATATATTGGAGTAATTCACTATCGTTGTTGATATTTTAGGAATAAAAATTAGTAATTACGTGTTCTTATAAATTTTTGATCTAATATTTATTTGAACTAAAAAAGCTTAAGAAATTAGTATTCTTAACATAGGAAAATGTGGCTAATTATTAACAAATTAAAGTTAGTCTAATCTAAAAAATTTGACTTTTAATTAAATGTTAAAAATTAAAATTGTTAGAAAATAATACAATTATATTTTAAAAAATTTATTAATTATTATTTTTATTTTATTATCTTAGTTTAATTGTTATTATTACTTATATTTAAGTGTGTATGAATAGTTTGTCAGTCTTCAAAGTGTTATATATATTTTAAAAAAGTACTATACAAAAGATTTTTTTCTCTTATTATTAATTATTTTTCTAGATTACAAAATCATCTTTTCGTTAGTTTTTATAACCTTGTCTTCAGCTAAAGAGAATTTATTATATCTTAAATATTTTTTATTACACCGAAATAATCTTTTGAGCACCGTGTTCTATATACTTTAAACTAATTTTGTGCAATTATTTTGAATCAATTTTTTTTAAAAAAAACTCAAGTTAAAAACATATTTAACTACTTGAAGTGAGGTTTAAGATGATTCTATATATCATAAGTCTTAGATTCTTGAATTTTATTATTTTGTATTAGTTTGCCTTTTTTTTTTTTTACCTTGTTTTTATATAATGATCATGTCTATCCATTCAAGACTAAGTCTAAATAAAGGATAATTTTCTGTTGGTATTTGAGTTTAATCACCGTAAGAATGATATTTGTATTTTTACTTTATTAGTTGAATGACTCGATGTACTTATAAATTTTTTTAGTATCAGTGATATAATATGCACCGCTTCACTTTTAAAAAGAAAAAGGATTTTTTAATAGAAAAAAATATTTTTTAATTTAATTTCTATAAAAATTTTATTTGATTTTAGTTCATATATTTAACAAAAAGTACGCAGTTTTAGTTCAGGACTAAAATCACATGTTAAGGATTAAAATTGAATAAAATTTTTATAAAAATTAAAATAAAAAATATTTTAGGAGCTAATAAATATTATTAAAATTAAATTTATCAATATCAAATTCTTAAAATTGTATCAGAACAAAATATAAATTTATAAGTATAAAAATATAGAATATCAAAATGAATATAAACTAATAAATGAAAGACAGAGGCAATGATAAGTGATCTAGGGATGACCATCTTACAAGTAGACAACAAAGATCTTCACCATAATTTGGATGTCACTAACGAGCCCACGTTGTCGTGATTGAGAGAATTATTGAATATGGACGATTGTTGTCTCTAAAGTTGTCTATATGAAGATACTGTTAACTCTCATATATGCCTTTGCAATCTTTTCATGATATGGGTGCCAATTACTCTTGAGTGAGGGATGTTTCACCTTCTAAATATGGAAAGACCTACTCTTAGTTTCATGCACTCTACCATCAAATTTTCACAACTCAAGCTTGATTCCCTCCATCATCCATATTTTATGATGAACCTTAAACTACATTTCCTATAATCAATCTTAATCGTGTCTAGTATTATAAAACATAGCATAAACAAACTTATTATTGTTTAAGATATTGTTGACATAAATATTGTTTAATATGTATACATGCTCCAAGAAAGATCATCCACCCAACCACCAGACTAGTTTGTGTTAGTAGATAGGAAAATTGTCTAAATTAAAAAATTGTCCATGTTCCAAAGCTTGCAAATATTAGAGCATATCCATATTATCTACAAAAATTGTTCATAGTATAGATATAATTTAACCAACGTGTGAAGTTTTAAAACCAAGTTTTCGACAACATAAGCAAATTAAAGTCTCATATTGTGTCTAAAACTCAATCTTGGCTTGTCATTTTATAATTTTGAAAAATGAAAATGTATTTTGAGGATGAATTTACATTATATTTTGAGTTGTTTCAAACTGTTTAATATTTTATGTTTTTAAAAATTCATATATTTTTTTTGTTAATAATGACTATGAATGAAATTTTTTTAATTTACTAAAAATCATGATAAAGTTTTGCAAATAATCAATAATAAAATTGCACAGCTGGTGAAAGGCATTGAAGATTTTGAAAACTAAACAGCTATAAATTAAGAGGCCTTCCATCTGATCCTATATATGGATCATAGAAGTTAAGAGTTACACCTACTTAACATGTTCAATCAATGCAGTGTGTGGGTGGTCCATACAAAGAGATACAGCGCAACAAAGTGACTTAGCAAGTTGATACATGGCCCAAACACCAAAGAATCTTGCATTGACAAATAAATCAATCACATAGCTTTGTTTCAAATAAATTCCAAAGTGATGGTTGATTGGGGAAAGTTAAGCATTACCATATAATTATGATTATGAATGAATGTATAACCTTAATCGTACCTCATTAAGACACACATGCAAACAACTTTTAAAGGGTAGCTGAGATGAACATTTAACATTTTATTTTCTATTTTAAGCAAATTATAGAAGGATTGAAAATTTTTACATTTAAATGAATTTTTAACTTTAGTTTTTATAAATATTTTTGTAACCTCTACAATACATTCTTATTTTTAATCTTTCTTGTTAATATGATTCACAATAAAATGATATTAATGATTTTTTAGTGGACCAAATTAATAATAAAAATAATAAAAAATTAAGATGTAAGAATGAAAACTATAATAAAAAATTGTTTAAAATAACTACAATAAAATTTTTACAAAATATGAAATGAAAACATATTTAAACACATCTTCTTCAATTAAAGGAAAATCCATTAATAAAGCAAAGATGTTTAGGTATGGTGCATCATGAATTATTAACTTTGAATATTATCTGCTCAACAGTGAATCAATAATCTTTTTGAGGGCGGCAGGTCAGATAAATATCTAATATTAGGTTAAATATGTTTTTGATTTTTATAAATTAATAAATTTTAGTTTCAATTTTAATTTTTTATATTTAATAAAATTTGTTTGTTTTAATTCTTTATTATAAATCAAGAATTTATTTAATAGGTAAAAGAACTGATAACAATTTTTTTTATTATAATCTATTTTCGACTTTTGCTTAACTATTTGGTATACAAAGTGTCGATTAAGATATTTTTTTTCTTAAATTGATCAACAATTTCTATTTTCTAACATAATAACGATCAATTACTGTGTATATATAAATACAAAAGTTGTAAAAACAGTGATTTTGAAATTGAGGTTTTTCCTTGTCATTACCCCAACTTCATCCCATCATCTTCACCCCCTTTTTTTTTCACTGTACCATTTGTTTCTTCAGTTTAAGATATGAAAGCACAATATAACTGCTAACTGATCTACTAATTTTATAACATTATTACTTTTAAACTTATTTCAAATAATTTTATTTTAAAAACTAAAAAATATTAATAACTTATTAATTATGGGTTTATTCATGTCGTTATCGCACTTAAATGCTTAATAATGTGGTTTATATTAAATAATCTTTTTATTTTTATAAATAATCTTGCTATTTTTTACCTCTTTTATTCAATCATCTTTTATCATTATTTAGAGAGTACAAAAGCAACTGAGATATAAAAATATATAATAAAGAGATACGGTTGGAGATCTACTCACTCCAATAACAAGTCTTCCCAACTTACTCCATTGAAAAAATTACTAAGATCATTGAATTTTTTTTTATTTAAATCATCCAAGTAGTAATATTATCTTAATGATTATAAAATAAAACTTTAAATAATTTTAATATCAATTGGTATGTTATCTTATAATTAATGTTTACTTATCTTTTAAATTATTAAAACAAAATTGATTGATAAAGTATTAATTGTTTCTTAAATTATATAAAATTTTATTATTTTAATCTAGTTAATCACTATATTCAATTTAACATTAATTGGTTTGACAAAATTTAATATCCATAATAAATTATTAGATTAAGTGAGTTTGTTAAGACTTTACTTAACAACTGTTTATAAATATTGAATTTTATTAATACAACCATTGAATAAGGTTATATGTTTATAATTATCATATTTATCAAGTTTTAGATAAATCAAACATTCAATGTATATAATTTTATAGTCAATATTTATTACATTTTAAAAATATATATTACACTTTAAAATAAAATTAACGAATAAATTATTAATTTTTTATTAATATAACTTTTTACAAGTTTAATCAATTTAAAAGGTACTTTTAATTGGCAATTAAATTAGGACAATTATGTATTTTTTATTTTATAATTTTAGGATTTAAATACTTTATTTTAGGATACTTTATTGTGTTAAATCAATTCCATTAAATTTTTTAAAAATTTAAGTTTAACCATTGTGCAAAAGGCCACATGAAATATCTTTTATCAATATTCATTTCTTTACATTGACAACTTTTACCATTATTCATTAATTATCTTTTTCTTTATCTCTAGAAACCATTCAATGAGTCTTAGTATTTCTTTTTCTTTAATTAATTTATTAAAAATTATCAAGATTGTTTTTCTTTTTTAAAATTTGTTTGAGAGTTTCATGGAAGAGAGAGAAAAAAATTGATTGAAGGATAAGAGAGGACAGCTAGGAAAAGGGAACAAGAAGGGAGTTAATAAAAAATCTTTCAAATTAAAACATGAGAACTAAAAATTATGGGCTTAAAAGGATTTTGGACAGATTTATAAAATTTCCTCTTCTCATTAAAAATTCTAAAACAAAGGTTATCATCAAATAATTCTTTTCCTTGTCTCAAAAATTAATTTCTAAACCAGAGGAAAAGGAAAAAAAAAAAAAAGAGTCTAAAGAGTAAATAAAAAAAATGAGAAAGGAAAAAGAAAGAGAATTAATGAAAAAATGTTCAAATTAAGAAAAATTAATATGATTAAGATTTTAGAAGGTTTATAAATCATCTCTCTCTAATCTAAAAACATTCAAGTAAGAATTATTATAAAATATGTCTTTTAAAATTGGAATCCTGTGATTTGTACAAAATAAGCAAGATAGCTTGATGTCAAAGAAGCAAAATTACCTTCTTGCTAAGAAAATTGATTTGAAACGTTTGGACTTGAAATTGATAATTTGTGAACTTAAGTCCTACAACACAAATATAATTCACAAGAAATTATTAGCATAAACGTGGTCATAAAAGATTCATATATTTAGAAGAAACTAGTAAAAATATTGTATCTACTACATCAAGGCATCACATAATGTATATGAGAACCATTTTCCTTCTATTTGATATGATAGTTAGTTGTGAGAACTCACTTTATAACATATTCATGTTCCAAATACCCGTATTTGCTTGAAGAAATATATGGATCCATGTAGAACTCGAAGAACTTATACACCTTTGATTAGAGGGAAGATAATTTAGGATCTTAAGCACATATGTTCTTGATGTTGGAAGTTGAAATTTCAAAAAAATTAAAATTGTTTTCTTGGCTATCATTGCATGATAGAGGCTCCTTCTTATTCTCGTTATAGTAACATTAATAAATAACTTCCATAACTAATGAAACTACCTATTTTCTATAGAGGATTAGTTGCAATTGAACCTCTATTATTTGTTAAACTTCTTTAATAGGGATAATGCAACAATGAGTAACTTGTCTGTTCATATATGATGAGTAGCTATGACAAATTTATCGAGCTATGATTATATAGAATAATCTTTTGCATGATAAAATAATAGCTTTGGAGATGTAAAAGTCCCTGATGAATGATAAAATCAAATTCAATTAATTTTGACATCTATTCTCTACAATGATGCAGTGTAGTGGTGTTTTACATTAAAATTTAGGATACTATTTACTATGTTTTTAAAGGACAATCTTCTGCTAACTTAGACTAAAAGTTACAAAAAGATTTGTCGTGAAATTCAATTATTCATTTTGAATTTCCTTACTAACTTTAACACATAAAACGTTGGTGTCAAACTTCGAGCATTACTTAGTTTGAAGTATGTTTATAGGTCTCTTAATATCTTGGTAGGTGACTTAGCTAATTGGGTTTAAGAGATAATTTAATCTTTAAAATTTTGAAATTTTCACATCTATCATTTGTCAAAGCCCTTATGAAATATAGTTATATTTTAAAATTTCACCTCAAAAATAGTTTTATTTTATTTAAAAATCAAAAGTTTTAACTAAAATAAGACATCAGATGCAAAACTGGATCATCCTGCAGTTTTTATAAAACGAGTAAAATAGAATGTACGTAGCCTCTGCTCAAAACATGAAAGAGGGATTAAATCCTTTAATGAGTTTTCAAGAAAATATTGTTACACTAAAATGCTTCCCTCTTTGGTGACAGGAAACAAGCATGTTCATTGAACTTATCATTAGTTTATAGGTACAAGAACAGCATATTTGAGAAGATATTCAGGAAATCAAGTACATAATTGAATTAATTTAAATACATTATGAATATACTTTTTTTATGTGGTTTTTTCAAATTCAAAAAATATGAATTTTTTTGCAAAATTACAGAAATATGTTGGCAATTTTTGATGCAGTACAAAAATTTAAAAATAAAAAAGTAAAAAGGTGATAAATTTTCAAAAATTATCAATAGCAATTTTTAAAAAATATTAAAAAATTAAGTTATCAATAGCAATTTATAAAAATAAATAAATATTTAAAAAGTACATTAAAAATTGTCAGTGACAGTTTTTGGCTAAAAGTCGCCAATGACAATTTAAAAAAAATTAATCATATTTCTGTAATTTCACAAAAAATTCATATCTTTTGAATTTTGAAAAAAAAACCCATATATGAAAAAAGTTTCGAATATATTTAACCATTTAAAATTAATTCTATCTATTTTTAAAAGAAATAAACTCGTAGCAATTAAATTAATTTTTTAAAATTCTATATTAGTTAATAATATGATTAGTATATTTTTGCTTGTTTAGACAATTATTTTTTTTTCAGTTAGATTTTTTTAATGAATTGGATATTATTTTCTAATATAGAAAGACAACCTATTTTATTTTAATGTGAAGTCACTGGCAGATGTTTAGTACTCTTCATATGCTGTATATCCGATCTTTCAATTAGTAATTAAAAATTACATTTTTAAATTTTGACTAATCAATTTCTTTGATCATGTCTAAGAGCACTTCTTAAAAAAATAAAAAAATAATATATTTTCAAAAATTATAACTTTCAATGTTATTAATATATTTAATTTAGTAATGATTTATTTTTAAAATAAAAAATTAATATACATAAATTTTTATCATATGTCATTGACGTACGTTGAAAAAATTGTTGACTAATTTATTAATATTTCTATCAAACACAACGTTGATATAACTTTTTTTACGTAAAGAATTAATATTTTAGAAATCTTAAAAATGCATTTTCAACCAATAAATTTAATAAAAGTTTAGTTTTATCACATTGTTAATATTAAAATGAGATTTTCTCACAGATGCATGAACGCACCTTACTCTCAAGGTGTGCATAGAATCAACCCACATTTGCTAATATATAATCTTCTTCTTGTAAACTAATTTTTACAAGTTAAATTTTAGTAAAATTAACATTTTATTTGGTATGGCCAAGATAAAAATCAGTTTAACTAGTGTCTTCAGATAAATTTTTTTATAGCTTGTATATATAATAAATAATTATTTGAATATGTAATACTGGATTTGATCTTGATATTTACGTGTATGAAATGAAAAATATTGCTATTTTTTACTTGGCAACTAGATCAAAGAAGAAAAAACTTGAAAAATATTGATATAACATGTTACTCTTTTGACAAAAATACAAATAACAGCTCTAATTAACTAGAAAATATATCATCAATTTTAGCCAATAAATTTTCTTCTGCAAAATTTTATGAACTCTCAATTTCAATCCTTTTTAACTGTGAACATTTAATTTGTATTTCCACCTATCATTTTTAAATTAATAGCATTTGAATGGAAGGTTCAGTTAACTAAAACCTTCGTCCTTGAAGAAGATATTTGAATTTAAATATCTATTTGTACTTCGCCTCAGAGACTTTTACAAATTATTACAAATAACATGATGCATATTGTATTATTTATTATTTTATGGTTATGGTTTTAAATTGTGGGTGGCAGTGATGATTATAGTAATAACATTGTGCTTTTGAATGTCTCCACAAACATATTCTAGTCGTAATTATAGTCATATCATATTGTATTTAATTGTAATTTTGACAGTATTACTAATTGTAATGTTGTGACCATAATCAAAATTTAAAACCATGCTCGTTTTGGTTAATCTGTACCTAGTAATAGCACCCTTCCCACCAAATTCAATTCAAACAAGCTTTTCTATTTAAAATTATGAACTCAACAATATTTCATTTTGTCATAATTCTGGATAATAAAGTTAGGAACAAATTCAATTAATATTTGAACCAACATCAGTTAATTTGTGCAACTGGGTTTTTGCTTCTGTTTGAAAAATGTTTTGCAACTAAAGAATTGCTATGCAAACCGCAGAACTTGCGTTTGAATTAGTAATTTGTTTGCAATAGGTAATTTATATTATCATTATATCATTGCTAGTTTAACAATTTGCTTTTTTCTTATTACATGGAAGAGTCTTCTATTACACTAAATTTTTCTATATATATTTCTCAATACTGACTATCAAACTTAAACATTTATATTACTAATTGCTCTTTATAAAATACAAAATTAATTAATTCAACTATTAATTTAAAAGATCTTATAAAATAGACAATTTGACAAAAATTTATAAAAAATAAAATAAAATAAATATATTTCATCAAATCTTTTTATTTTAAAAAATAATATATTTTTAAAATATATATAAATTTTAAATTTTAGATAATATTAATAAATATTCAAATTATATAAAATTTAATATAATAATTAAATTGATGAATCTTATATTTTATAAAAAGTTATCAATAAGTAGAAGTGATAAGCACGTAATAACATCATAACCCAACTCATATACGTATGTATGTAAAAGAGTTTTAATTTGCGACATAATGCGCACAAAACAAAACTTCATTTTCCTACAAACACAGATATGCGTGCTCGGCAAACAAGGCTAACTAATTATATAACGTGGGCAACATAATATATGGAAACGCAAAATTAAATTAAACAATAAGTTTAATAGATAGTGTGTAACATCCTCATTTCAGTTTTTGGTAAATTATATTTTTATTAATGTTAAGTAGCAATAGAATGTATTTAGATATAATTTTGAAGGATCTTTAAAGGAGTTTTGGTGCAGGAGATCTCACTCAGGCGAGGTGAATCTTGTCCAGACAAGATTGAAAGCGCAGGAATATCTTGTAGCAAGGTTATCTCGCTCAAGCAAGATAATATAAATGTTGCCCAACTGTCATCTCGCTCAGGTGAGAGTCTATGCGAGATGAGAATCTCGCCCAGGTGAGATAGGTCGCTCATGCGAGGACCCATAAGAGAAATATCATGCTCTCTAGACACCATCTTGCTCAGACAAGATGGAGCTCGCTCAAGCGAGCATATCAGAAAAGAGAGGGTGGGACCATTGTCTACATATATCGCTTAGAAGATATGCCCTTCGCTCAAGCGAGAATGCGCGGAGCTGAAGAGTATTTAAGAAATTTATCGCATGAGAAATTCATTTTATTACAAACTCACATCCCTTTTTTAAGTTTTCTCTAAACTCTCTCTTCCTTTCACTCAGATAAAGGCCTCAAAAACTCTGATATCTCTTTACAATCATGTTTAGATGTTAAAGCTAAGTGATTCTAAGTAAGTTTCTTCATATTAAACTTGGATTTTTTCTATTGTTTTCCTGTTTTTGTTCCTTATGTATATCTCTTGGTATTCATGAGAACTTTCATCCGTGAACCTTGATTCTTTTTCATATATCTCTGTAAGTTCTTCCTCGAGGTTAGGAAAGCTCTATTTTATCGTTATACTACAATATTTACTTTATGCTCATAGAGCACTGTTATATAAATATGGTATAAAAATAGATGATTGAGATACCTATTGTATGGAGTCTGAATGAAAATATGTTTGTTTGATTGTCTAGACTGATTGATTAGCAGGTCAAATGGATGATATATGCTTACTTGCATTGTATAATAAGTACGTGATATGGAACCTGCTGTGTAATTTTGTATGATGTTATTAAATATATGTGAGTAAAATGATATAAAGTAAAAATGTTGATATAAAAGATTTTATGGTTGAAATTGTATCAATTAATGTATGCATAGAATGAATTTAGTCTGGAAGTACTTTACTAAATATGATCTTATGAGTGAGAAGAAAGGATAACTCTGAGAATAACTCTAAGAGTTGGATATATATAGATTTAATCTAGTGTGAATAGTTATAAAGATACACTGGGGATATAGAGTCCAAAGACGATGAAAATCTGGAAGAAACATAGGGTGGTAAGCAACATTCGCGTATATGTATATACTCTTTCTGAGGGCAAATGTGTCACAAGGCCTCATACTTGTTTCCTGACTATGTCTTTGTTAAGGGGCTCGATTATTGTACATGTTGTATCCATGTACATGGACTATTTACCTAGTTGAGTAAGACCTCGAGAAGTGCTAGAAGCATCGGTATCTGTGATCACAGTGTACTGGGAGTGCGTGTTGGAATATGAAAAAGGAAAATTAATAATAAAATATTGATTGTTATGTGTGATATGAATACGTTTATGAACATGATTTCATGAAATTGAATGTGTTGTATTTACATTAAAATTATGATTTTATGCAAAAATATTTGTAAAAAGATAGAATAGACGCTCATTCTTACTAATAGTTTCAGGGAATCGGGATGAAAAAATCTCAAAGAAAGATTAGATTAATAGATAATTCTGTATATTTTAGGTTAAATTATGTGTTTAATGAGTATCAGAGAGTAAATTATTTTAAATTTGCTGTACTAGTAGAAGATGAACCTAGAATTTTTGTTATGATATAAATGAATTTCTCTTGTAGTATCCCTTTTGACTTCCCTAAGAGTAGAATACATCAGACTTTGTGTGTATATATGTACAGAGGTATAGTTAGGACTCCAGCGTCTCTTACTTATCTTTTCACCTATCATGACTATGACTATATTGGAAGACCGTCCAAATGAACCTTTAAGCACATCACTGGAACAAAGGTCAGAGCTGATTCAGGCGATGATTATCTGAGTTCAGATGATGACATAGACTTAGAGGACCTGACTGAGATGGAGAGTTGGCACGGGGTTGATGAATATGACTAATCTTCAGTGTTGGTTTATGATTTGAAACTGCTCTGAGACTTCTTTTAGTTTATGTAATTTACATATTATTTTAAGTTTCATATATTTTAATAAATGGTTTGTAAATTATTGGACTCGATCGATGGAATATATGTATAGTCTTTGGACTTATGAATTATAATTATGTTTAATATATCATTTAAAATTTTTGCCATACCATTTATATTAATTGAATTGAAAATATTTGTACAAATTACTATATCGCAATGAAAATTTCATTAACCATTCATAATGAAGCTCTTTATACATAAATTAAGTATTTTACAATTAAATTATAAAGTGAGAAATATACATTGTACGAAATATTGATATAAGGATGTTATACTATGAAAAAATTATACAAGGACAAGTTAGTTCAGGTGACAAACGATTCAGTATCGTTTAAGTAAAGTCTTAGGTTTAAGTTTTTGTATATGCAAAAAGTCTTTAGTAGTAGATTCACCCACCACATGTCCTTATCCTATATGATGTCAAGTAATCAAAATTATTCGATTTTAAAATAATAAGTGGCCAAAATAATTTGGCATTAAAATTTTACTTCAAATCCACAAATATCTTTCATAGAAACTATTGTGTATTATTTAAGAATATCTACAGTAAGATAAAGCGAGCGTTTCCAACAGTAGCTTTTTTTTTTCATGTATAAAATTTTTAAATATAAAATCTTACACGAGAAAACTGGGACATGTATTACATAAATTAAACACCCAATAAACAATTTAATAATAAAATTACTTATTAATGTATAAAATATCATGTTTACTGAATGGTGTGTCATTTTTGTTTTTTCATGCCCTTATACATGTGACTTTAATAATAATTTTGTTTAAAACATTGACTTTCAATTAAGGACAAATTTAGAGTATATATAAGAGTACTGACTCGTTACAACTCTAAAAAAAAAAGTTAATTAATAATATATATTAAGTGATCATTAATCTAATTCATATAATTTTGATATTATAAAGTTTATTATATATAAAGGATAGGAATAATGGAAAATAAATTTTGCGTCCCCATTTACCTAACTGCACGGTTGGTTCCAAAATTTATTTTCTTGTTCAGGTCAGTTTGAAAATTTTATTTTGTGATCAGATCCAAGTTAGCAACTGTTTCAACGGGCTCAGGACAAAACGGGACTTAAGCACAACTATGATATCTTATCTATATACGTCTCTACCCAATGCACAAAGCTCATAAATAGTGTTTGCTTTATCTTTTTGCCACTATAAATATAGTCACACTCTTCCAAAATCATGTACACAAATCTTAATTTGCCACTCCTCCTCTTACCCTAAGTTTTCATTAAGATGGCATCCAAACCTGGCATACTCACTAATTGGCCATGGAAGCCTCTTGGGAATTTCAAGGTTTTCTTTATTATTATTTTTAACTATTTCATCTTTAAGCTAAGTATATCTCTTTATCTCAGTTGTTCAATGTTTCATCCCTTTGTTGCTTCGGAGTATATAATATATTGTAAATTAACAGCCTTTCTTTCATTCATTACGTCGTAAAATGTTTTAAATTGTTGTTATGCTGTAGTTTTGAGACCTCTAAAACTTTTATTATATTGTGTAATTAAAATTGTTGGGAAATATAAATGATGTGATGTTGTTTACAATCATCATGATCACGCACACAGTTGCGAAAATATCTAAAACCTTATATATTATGTTTTCAAGGATTGCATACAACATAATGTGGTTGACATTTTTTGCCATTGCTGTGCATAAAATTGATGGCAGTGGGCGATTTTGACACCATGGATTGCACACAGCACCTACTCATTCATAGTGAACGATCCAAAGGAGAAGGACTTAGCTTACTTCCTCATTTTCCCTTACATGATGGTGAGGATGCTGCATGACCAAATTTGGATCACTTTGTCTCGCTATAGAACTGCCAAAGGCAAAAATAGGATAGTTGACAAGGGCATTGAGTTTGAACAAATTGATCGAGAAAGCAATTGGTTAGTGAGAAATATCTTTATTATATATATTTTTTTTGTATATATACATTGGAGCCTTTCTAATGAACTTATGAAAAAATAAATGGCTTGAATTAACAATCACTTTGCTATATGAAGCTATTTATATTCTTAATTTTTTTTTTATCTCCATCTTATGCAAATGA
Source organism: Abrus pulchellus subsp. cantoniensis (assembly GCA_024086825.1). Lineage (NCBI taxonomy): Eukaryota > Viridiplantae > Streptophyta > Magnoliopsida > Fabales > Fabaceae > Abrus > Abrus pulchellus. Next base: position 25,410,906 of record CM044056.1, read on the forward strand.
TGATGGTTTTGCAGGGATGACCAGATCTTGTTCAATGGGATCTTGTTTTATGTAGGTCATATGCTTATTCCAGGGGCTTCTCATATGCCCTTGTGGAGATTAGATGGTGTGGTTATCACTGCTCTTCTACATGCTGGACCAGTGGAGTTTCTTTACTATTGGTTACATAGAGCACTTCATCACCACTTCCTCTATTCTCGATACCATTCCCACCACCATTCTTCCATTGTTACAGAACCCATTACATGTATGCTTTTCTTTTTTTCTTTTTATATAATTCGTTCTTTTAATTTATTTCATGCTTAATCAACCCTTTATTTGCTTGGTTGTCTATTCGGGTTTGAGTCATTTAACGTTCGAAAGTACATTAAGGTTTAGCAAATATCTAAGCTAGATAAACTTATTTAAAGATAAAACTCTCTCAATTTTTATTTATTTTTATGTACAAAATTTGAATTTAAAACAGTATTTAAAAAACTCAAACTCCTTTATCATTTTAAGTAAGAAGTTTCTCTTTGCATAGTAATTTGGCAGTAAAAAACTTTTTTATTGTTATTCACCTCTTATTTTAGGAAATATATAAATACATCAAGAAATTAAAGTGGTTATATGAAGTATCAGTCCATAAATATTATTTTATTCTATATTCCTCTTTGTTTCATTTTTATTTTGTCTATTTTTGACACGGACATTTAAAAAGTTAAAATAATATGATTTATTATCTTTTAGTTATGTTTAATAAGATTTATATAAATTTTCTTTAATAAGAAAAATGTATGTTAAAAATTCTTGCTACGTCATAACCTTTTCCCTGACAGATTGTCATAAAAATAGACTTCACTTTTCCTGACATCATGGACCACATTAATAAAAGCAATGTGTCTTATTCAACGAGGCAGAGAAACACCCTAAACAAATTAGTGAAATCCCAAAATACATACCAAAAGGAAAAAAATGGTAAATATAATAAATGATGGGACATCAAACGATGAAAATAAAAAGTTTAATTTGTTATATATGGAATTTGAAAAATATAAATATCAAAATATGATATATTTTTTTTAAAAAAATTATGAAAATATGTGATTTAATTTTTTTATATTTTTGTATTTTTCTCAAAATATCATATTTTGGTCATTTTATCATTTTTTTATATAAAAAAAGACTCAAAAAGAAAATTCTTTAAAATTGAGAATAAACAATTAGTTATATATTTTTATAAAAAAAATTGGTTATAAATATTTAAACTTAATTTTAAAGAATGAAATTAATAAAATTTACAAAAAAATATAAAACAGATATCAATATTGTTGAATTATTTATAAATCAAAATTAAATATTAAAATAAATTACAGCATATACAGCTAATGGGTTCTTCAATTTGGCAGCTGTGATCCATCCATTTGCAGAGCACATAGCCTACTTTTTGTTATTTGCCATTCCAATGTATACAACTGTGATCTCAAGAACAGCATCCATAGTATCCTTTGCTGGTTATCTCGCATACATTGATTTCATGAACAATTTGGGACACTGCAATTTCGAGTGCATTCCAAAGGCCATCTTCTCCACCTTTCCTTTCCTAAAGTATCTCATGTACACGCCATCGTAAGTTTCTTCTCTTCACTCCTCTTAATTTCTTATATATGTGATAAAATGCTCATTTCCTTCCTTCGTTTTGTAAATTTTGCACCCCAATAAGCTGTTCAAGAGCTTAATTTAGATTTTTTTTTATCAGAATTACAAAATAAACTTATTCATTATATTGAACTTTCTATCCCATTTAATTTAGTTTTTATTATAATTTGTACTCCTTATATTTAAAAATATCAGGAATAATTAAATATTAATCGTGTGAAATTTTCTGGAGTGTAAAATAAAAAATAAAAAGAGAACCAGCATATAAAACAGAAGCTTCAAAATTAAATACGTTGTAAAAGAGAATAGAAATTACACAGTACACAAAAACAATAATAATATGTTTCATCATAAATTATTATTATTATTATTATTTATAGATCCTGTTTGGGAGTTAGAACGGTTGGGTAGGGGTCGTTGTATATTGCAAACATTAAGTTATTGAAAGACCGACAGCTTAATAAAAAGGTGAAAAATGTAGGTGAACGTTTGCATCTATGATGTCCGGTCGATCTTACCCAAAAATTTCTTAGACTGGTTACATATGTTTTAGTTATTTAATTTAAAAAAAAAAATCAGTTTCATTTTTTATTTAATTTAAAAACATGCCAGAACTACCAATAAAAAAGTTATTTAATAACATTTTAATGTTAGATTAGGTTTTGTTAGAATAATTTTTTAAAACAAAAACTAAAGTATTAGTATAGAGATTATGAGTTTATATTATCAATACATTAAATGTTAGAATGACATGTTATTTATTAGTATAAATTTCCAAAATTTATATGAACAATTTCTAACGGTGGGTTGTACTAATAAGTAATTTCTTATTATAAAAATATTGATTTGTATTATTAATATATAAAAAATTAGTATAATACAATATATTATCAGTGTAAATCTTTAAATTTTATACCAAAAAATTAATTTATGTTAGTAAAAATTCATAGTAATTAAGATAATTATAACACTTAATAATTTAATTATTAATCGATATTTTATCTCTTTACTGTATTTTAATAGATGATATATTATTGAAAATATAAATAATTAATTATTATTAAATTATATTTTTTATAAGGGTTTAAATTATATATATATATATATTATATCAAGAATTAAATCAATAAAATTTATTTTTAATAGAAAATTATTTAAAATGTGGACTATGTTTGATATATCCGATGTTATTTCAAAATATATAATATTATTCTGGATTGGTTTTGAAGTTTGAAGCAATAGGTATCATAATAATGTCTCAAAACTATAAATAATTAGCATTACACTATTACACTATATGATATACTCCACGTGTATCATTCATTAGTCGGATAGATATAAACTTTTTTGGAAATTTTTAGTAAATTGAATGCATTAAATTATAGTTTTGCCACCTCAACCCAACATTTACCTTAATTAATTCATTTAATGTGTGTTACCAATGTATTGAAGCCACCTTCAATCTACGACAAGTCACTTAGGACAATCCATTTAGCCATCTACGTAATGCCATTCATAGTTTAAGACAATGACATATCCTTATATAAAACCTATGTGAAGTCAAAACAATAATGATTAAGTTATTCCTTGTTTAAATTTGTGGAGGTTTTCACTCTTTTTTTTATTTTATTTTTGGTAATGATCGTTGTTGACTATTGATTATATGTTTTTTTAATGTTATGGATTTTTAAAATAAATAAATGAAAATGAAGTGTATAGGATACTTATATATCTACTCACTATTATTGGAAAAAGGATTGAAAATCTTATCTGAAAACCCATAATTCTAAACACTACCAATTTTTATTTTAATTAATTTTACAATATACTGTCTGTATAAATAAAACTTCACATTCATATTCAATAAAATACTTATCATACAATTTAACAAATTTAGTAACATATAATTATATATATATATAACCAAAAAGTTACTAAAGACAAGATTAGGTTACACCATAAAAATAATTTATATTAAGAATATATCAAAAACTTTTATGCCAACCGTCAAAATTTTAATAGTTATGTACGTCAATTTCTGTTAATTTCATTCTAACAATTTATCAAAAACATACTTTAAAAAAATTTATTTTTACTTCAGAAGTTGACACGCATCATTACTTCTTTTAAATTGATAATTTTTTAGATTAATCTCACTAATGTATTTAAAATTAAATTGATTTTACAGTTAGAAAAAATGCTTAAAATTTTAAATTATGTTTTATTTTCTCTTACTTTAATTACATTGACTTGTGCACCATTTTTTAAAATTGCATCCAATAGACCTCAAAAATACCTCTGTTCAATAATAACATCCATGTTCATTTAATACCTATTCCAAAACACAAGAAAATATATGAAAGAATCAAAATTAACTCAGAATTATTCTTGATTAATTAGGTGAAGCAATAGTGAGTCATTTGTTTATGCTAGAAACAAAATATTGGTGTGTATTCTTTATAAAAATGCATTTTAACAAATAAAGAAAATGGGGGCAATAACTAAATTTATTTGTGACAGGTTCCATTCACTGCACCATACTCAGTTTAGGACCAATTACTCACTTTTCATGCCCATTTATGATTACATTTATGGTACCATGGACAATACTACAGAGACCACATATGAAACATCATTGAAGAGAGAAGAAAGTTCACCGGATGTGGTACATCTAACACACCTTACAACCCCAGAATCCATTTATCATCTGAGGTTGGGATTTGCTTCCTTAGCTTCCAAACCCCAATCTTCTGAATGGTACCTCTATTTGATGTGGCCCTTAACTCTTTGGTCTGTTCTAATCACTTGGTTTTATGGTCAAACATTTGTTTTGGAGAGGAACACTTTCAAAATGCTTAATTTACAATCATGGGTTATACCAAGATTCCATGTACAAGTAAGATTTGGGCAATATTTATATATTACTTTTCTCAAGGAAGAAAATTAATTCCTATGACTAATAGGGTTTCTCTTTTACCCTTTCTCAGTATCTTTTCAAATGGCAAAGAGAAACATTAAACAAACTTATAGAAGATGCAATACTTCAAGCCGAGTTAAGCAAAGTTAAGGTTTTAAGTCTAGGCCTTTCAAATCAGGTAAGTCCCTTGTTTTTAACAATTTTATTAACTTCAATTATGAAGGTTGAGTTTAAATATCTAAAGCCAGTATAGTTTTATTATTTTAAAATATTTATACTCAACTCAAATGATTAAAGTTGATTAAATTATTTTTTAAATATTTGATTGAATGACAGCATATGTTGAATGCATGGATGCAGGGAGATTCTCTCAATAAATGTGGTGAACTTTACATCAAAAGACATCCTAAGCTTAAGATAAAGATTGTGGATGGTAGCAGCTTAGCTGTGGCTATTGTTCTTAATAGTATTCCCAAACAAGCAAGCCTAGTGCTTCTTTGTGGTAAACTTAATAAGGTTTCGTATGCCATTGCTGATGCTTTATGTGAAAGGGGTACTAAGGTATGTTTAATTGTATTTGTGAAAAATGTTTCAACATAAGTAAAATCTGCATATTTTAAATTTAAATTTTATTTAAAAATATACATATCAAAGGTTGAATTGGTCGCTTATATATTAAAATGTTTGATAAATATATTTTTGGTTCTTATATAGAAAGAAAGATAGTATAAAATAGTATTTTTTTATTAAAAATATTTATTAACTATAAAATACAAAAGTAAAATAAAATATTTTTTAATAACATTTAAAAATTTTATATGCTTAAAATCATACATAAAAATTATTTTAAGAAAAAAAATTTAAGGTTAAATTATATTTTCTTTTATCTTCTAAATGTAAGAGAAACTTCATTTAGTTCTCTAATTTTATCTTTATTCAACTTAAAGTTCAATTTAATTTTATCTGTATTTAATTCAGTCTTCTTAGTCAATAACACTACTCTCAATCTCGTTTATAAAAAATAAATATTTAATGCATCAAAGCAAATAAAAATTAATCATGTCATAAATTTATAGTTAATTCTAGAATACTCATAATATTAATTAGTATTTTTTTTATTTTAAATAAATGTATCCATTTATATAGGTAAAGGGTGAATACCTAATTAAAACAAATCTCACGATAAATAAAGAAATAAAAGAAATTAATAATCAAAACATTTATTAATGATTTTTTTATAATTAAGATTAAAAATATTAGTAATTACATTTTTATAAAGAGGATCGAAGAAAGTATATGATAATATAAATAAAAATTTCAGATTTCTAAAATATCTCAAATTACTTTCAGTTTTTTATGTAAAAATATCATCTAATTTGGCAAATTATAGCTTCTAATGTTCTAGAATTAATTATTTTTATTTTTTCTTTGAACTTTTCTTTTTCTCTACAATATTAGCTGTTTATATGCTCCAATAAATTATTTTTAGATCTACTATTATATAAGGATCGATTATCATTATTACAAGCTTCAATTAAATTTCAATTTGAAATATTTTTGCCATGTTTCCCCGTTAAATGGAATCTTTCTTCAGGTTACAACAATGTACAAGGAAGATTACGAGAAAATTCTATTAAGGCTCTCCACTAATTCCCAGAAGAATTTGGTTTTGCCAGGGTCCTATACTGCTAAGGTAAAGCCCTCCAACTATTTAATAAATAATTTTGTTAATATTAATTCTTAAAGTTAATTTTACATATTTAAAAGTGCATTTTTTTATCAAAAAAATATATTTTTACATTTTCAATAGAATACAATTTTTTTATCATTAAAATTTATTATTTTAAAATTAACCCTCAAGATCAATGTTAACAATTTTTCAAATGAATTGCCTCTTTTCTTTTTCTTTTATATTTGACAGCTTCAATAGAAATGATAATGATGCATGAATTGAGGAATTAATAGTTAAGAGACATTACAATTTATAAACTAGAAACACACTAATAATATTTTTAAATATCTTAATAAGTAATTAACCTAATTGGTATTTGTCAAAAAAAAAGTATTATCAAAATCATGTAATTATTTGAATTAGCAGATATGGCTAGTAGGAGACCAATGCAACGAGGCTGAACAAAAGAAGGCACCAAAAGGATCATTGTTCATACCTTATTCTCAATTCCCCCCAAAGAAACTACGCAAAGACTGCTTCTACCATAGCTCACCAGCCATGATAGCTCCCCCTTCTTTAGTGAATGTACATTCTTGCGAGGTAAGTAAATATTATTTACGTTCAATTCCTCTCTGGTATTTAATGTATACCAGAAAAGAAACAAAAAAGAACTGGTTGATATTACATACACTTCAATTAAACTTGTTCATGCATATGATTTCAATTATTTTGATTTTCAATATGCAACAGAATTGGCTGCCAAGAAGGGTGATGAGTGCGTGGCGTGTCGCTGGAATATTGCATGCATTAGAAGGTTGGAACGTTAATGAGTGTGGAAACGTCATTTTTAGCGTTGAGAAAATATGGCAAGCAAGCCTTCAACATGGGTTTAGGCCATTGATGATTAAACCCTTAGCTTCCATTATAAACTAGCAATTTAAATCTACATCAGAATGTGCAATATATCTCATGAATTAATCTACTATATTGGTTAATTATGAAATACAATGCTTCCATCAAGCTATATTGCTCTTGTAATAATATAATATCCATTTCCACAGCCTATGTATTGGTCTTCGTGTTTCGTAATATATGCTGTGTAATAGAAAGAATGTTTATATTATGCACTTGCAGAAGCGAACTTTATAATATAGAGAGTCTCGAGCTTATATCATATCCCGTTGACTATACTCTTTATAATTTTGAGTTTTGAATCTATCAAATTGTTCTCAATATGTTGAATTATTTTAGACATTTTTCAAAAAAGAAAAAAAAACAGTTTAGTAAGGTGAGTTGTAAATATTTAAAAATTAATTTTTCGTTTAAATGTATTTTTAGTCTCGCTAAATATTATAATTTTTTGATATCTCATTTTAAAAGTTATAATTTGGTCCTTGTAATTTTTTTATTTCATAAATTTATTCTATTAATCTTTTATTTATTATATTTTTTAAGTGACATTTTTGCCTACTTGTTTAATTTTTAAAATATCATAAATTTTTTATTTGATCTTTCTAAATATTACACGTTTTCTATTTATATCCTCTTCTTAGGACAAATCTACACATTTGAGCCAAAAAGGACTAATAAGGAAGGATATGAAAAGGAAAAAGTTTACAACAAATTAAAAACTTTTTAAAACTTAGGAGTAAATAAAAAAATTAATATTTAAATAGTCTTAAAATATATTTGAATGCAAAGCACTAGGATCCCAGTTCCACAACTTCGCCATTTATCATGTTTATAGCATAATGGTCCCATTTCATATCCTGGCTAAATTTGCCTTGCAAAATAGTGATGAAATATGGTAGAAGAAACACCACCATGTACTGCTAAAGCTATCTACTCAGACTTGTCTCCTCTGATTATTTACTTGACATGTTCACTTTCCTGAATAATAAAATAAAAAATAAAAACTTAATGGCAACAAAAGCAAAATTTGTGTAACATAAAAATTTCAATCGAGATTCTCAATTCTGGTGCCCTTTACAGTGCACAAAGCAAGAGTTTGTCCATGTATTAGGATTAATTATCCGATTGATTATCCAGCTTATTCTCTCAAATTGTAAACATCGACTGCTTTAATTCCTAATTTTACAAAAATCTCACTTTAGAGCTTAAGTTTTTTTTAAATCAATAATTTTATTTTTCATTATTGTTTCATATCAAAATGGATTAAAATATATAATCTTAAAATAAATTAAAGTGACAAGAGTCAGCGGGATACTTGGTTTTACATTTTTTAGTCCATGTGTTAAGATTAAATCCTTATATATTATTGATTTATTATGCAAACGTATTTCATCAGTAGTTAAAATTCTGTTTTACTATCTGAAGTACATCTTTCATCATAAAATATCTAAATCCCTTCTCATCCAGTATAAACTAACCCTCAACAATTAATGGCTCACATAAATCCATAATCCACTAACAAAGCCGTGTAAGTATAATCACGAGTTAACAATTTTAATAATTGGTTATTAATTCAACAAGACCAGTATCAAAATATACAGCAATTTTTTGTATCATAATAATGGCTGCCAGTAATTCTAGACGAGTTTAATAACAAAATTTTTACAATTCAAAACAGATATAATAGCATTGATGGGAGTATCTAGAGGAGGATTGTTGTTTAGTACTGATTACATTAACATCATAAAAGAATGCAAATTTTGCAAAAGAAATCAAAGACAGTGTACAACAGGAATGTTAACATTGTTGGTCCATGATGTCCAAGACACCAACTTATACACCTCTATCTCTAATTAATGATTTAATAACTGAAACAACGATCCAAAACCTTGAGTTACAAAAAATAAAACAAAATCAATTAACAGGATGAACTATGGGACATGAATTATCCCAGCACCAAAGGCAAATAAAAACAGCAAGAAACAGGAAGATATACTGTACTCAGACCTCAACCAAATTTTTTAGTTAACCAATCACGACAATTGTCCAAATTCTGGCATGCTACAAAAGATCATTCTGACATTTCACTGGCTTCTATTTCGTGAATATTTTGTACATTAGGGAATTGAAGCTTGAGGTATACTAAAAGGCTTTAGATGGTTGTGGTTGCACACATTTCAGCTTCAGTTTAATTGAACTGCAGAAAACAAATCAATATCAAAACCAGTTCTGAGTAAATCATATCGGATGATGTTTATTGGAAATTGGGGGCTTGGAACTCAAGATTGAACAATTGCCATAATATAAATGCTAATAGTTGAAATTGTGGTTTTAGGTATAGATAGAGAAAAAAGAGAAGAGAATATTAAGAAATTGATGTTGATTTCATATGATGTCATGTATTACAATGCATTGATGTCATTATAAAACTTAAAACATTAACCCTTATTTATACTAATCATAATCCGAATTAAAAGGGAAATAAACCATGAGACAAGGAAATAAACCAATCCTAAGAAATAATGGAAAATAGGGAAACTAATTGTAAAGGATAATATAAGATACTTTAAGATATGATATATATTCAAACACAAATTACCATATACAGCTAATAATGAAGCTAGTTCAATGTAAATCAAAGATCCATAATACCTTCAATTGTGTACCCACAAAGGATCCAAAGAGAAAAGTCTAACGTTTCTTGTGCTCGAAGCAGGAGCTCTAGGTGGGGGAGCATGTACAGTAATTGGAAGAACCCATTCAGTTTTTTCTCTTCCCTCAATCAGAAGAGGATGCTCATACCTGTGGTTCAAAAACCATATAAATTTAAATAACCAGTACCACTAAGAATTCTATGAAACCTATTTTCTTCATTTGAAGTAAATGACAACGAAAATTGGAGGTTGGTCTTTGGTTATGACTTGAATAAATATACGGTTCAAGTATTAAAAAATAGAGATTAAGAATCCTATAGTACATGCACATAAAATATAAAACGATAATAATGTTTGCAGCCAAAGAAGACGAGTGCATGTATGATGTCAATGACAGAGTCTAAGAAAAAACAATTGCAGAAGAGCTTAAAGTATACAATAGTTGGATTATGAATGAAAAAATATGTAGGGTGTAGCCATATATGGTATGTGTAAGGAGTGTGGACTTTAGAATGAATTGCTCTGATGTAAGATCAACAGAAAAGCAGACACAGCTGATTATGGGTAGAAAAGGTCAAGAGTTAAACTCATACCTTTTCCAATCTACATGCTTTGGAGTTGTGAAAAATTCAAAGCGAAGAACCCACTGCACAGATACATGTTGAGTGGAGAAAGACATTGGACCATCCATTGGGATAGAAAAAAGAAAGCTTGTCTGCACCAAATCAGCAACAACCTCTTGATGATCACTCTGAACCTAAAAGCACAGTTGAGACCATAATTGTCAGAAGCAGAAGCCAATTTTATATTGAAATATATAGATACTCACATTTTTGCTAGTTAGATAATGATTTTTTATCTCCTTTTGAATATTCCATAAAGAAGGTAGGACATAGAAAGACAAAACTAAGCACAGGACACATACAACATAATGTGGAGAGACACTAAATGAGGAAGTCTATCAAAGAGTTGAGATTCACCTTTTGAATAATCACAAATTTTACTCAATCAAAACGAACCAGTTAATCAAATCAACATCATTAATACAGAATAACACACCATAGTGACTAGTAACAAGGGGATCTTATATATCAAATGGTGCATAGCTTAGTGTTGCTATTATGAAACATTGTACTTGATAAATAAGTTGAGGGTGAAAAAGAGAAATGCTTCAAGCATAATTTCTGGCCATAAAGTACCTATTAAACATATAGGAAAATTCTATCAACAGCTATTAGACCAGCAATGCTCTCTGTCTATAAAGTCAGGAAGTAAAGTGCCAACAGGAGCAAAGGCAAAAAAGTGTGCCAGATAAGAATTTTGCGGCAGATGAATACACGTACAAAATATATATTATTAGGAACAAATGTATTTGGGAGAAAGTTGGATCAGCATCTATCATGAAGAAAACAGAAACTTGCAATGTTGGTTGGGTCAGGAAAGGTTTAGACCAATAGAAGCTCTATTGAGTAGTGAGGAAAGCCAAAGATAACATTAGGTAAACCATTAACAAGAACCATAATCTAAATGGATTTAGTGAATGTTTGGACTTGGATTCAACAAATCAGTAACGATTCAAAAAAAGCTTGAGCAGTGAGAGCTAAAAGCAACAGCAGATACCTTTGTGATCGTAGGAGAATTCCTTCTAGAAGGGTGGACAAATCGTCGATTTATAGTTTCTGAAGTTTCCAAAGTTATGGAGATCTGAAAAATAATGATTATAATAATAAATTTATTTCCAGTGCATCAACTGCGATAAATAATTTGTTAATTATACTTTAACTCTCTTACTCTCAACAGCTCACAAAAGGGCAGTTACCTCAAGGCATCTCCTGGCTCCTTCTTCATGAAAGAAAGTAAGAGTGCCACCTATCTGTAACAATAAAGTAGTTGCTGAATAGACTTTCTTATGTACACCATGTATCAAAATATGCTTGATTATCCTTACCACATCACTAAAGTAATAAGTTGAGTCAGAATTTTTAGGGGAAAATTTGAGCAAAACTTGATCATCAAGTCTGATGTTATAAGATCTTCCTCTAATAAAGCCTTCTGCTGCAGAAAATGTTTGCATAAAATTAGCTTACATTGAATATGAAAATATTTTAAGTACAAGAACATCTATTATGTGTCCGAAGCACCCAATATCATTTAGAAGTGAAGAAAATGCAACAACTTACATGATAAAGATTCTACGGCCCCAGCATCAGGTGAAGAGGATACTCCTGCATCTTCTTCTGCAGGAAATGTCTTTCGGTGCTTCTGCTTCTCACTTGGGGTTGGGGAGACAATGGCAAATGACTTCTGGGTCGATAAGACATCTGTTTTCTAAATAAATTAGCATAGCAAGTACTTGAATTCAAAACAAAAGTAAGAGATGAATCCTATAAATCATCACTTATAAACCAACACAACTTGTTATTGTTCTAGAACTAAATTTCTACACAAAAAAAAGGAGCAGTTTCATACATAAACCAACAATGAGTTATAGTGTAATTTACTCACCAGCACCAGAATCAGATAATACTTCAGCAACTGACAGCCGAGGAAGTGCCATATTTGAAGATAAACTTGTTCGGAATCCTTCTAAAGTAGAAGCATCCCTGGTCAATGATCTTGCAGAAGAAGATCTTAGTGAAAGTGAACTTCCAAAGCCTCTATGTAGATTATCTCTCATGGGATTATAAGAAGAAACAGATGAGATATCATCTCTTGAGCTGTCATCACCCTCCTCAACTCCATCATAAATATCATTTGCTCTAACCTGTAAAGAAATGGTTCTATTTAATATTAATGGTCCAAGGTAAAGAACAGTATGAATATGTATATTGTAGGTTTTGATGATGCCAAAAAGACAAGAAGAAAGAAACTCAATAACATGAAGATCCTTGATGATGAACAAGAAAAATGGCAAAGACAAATGGTTAGAACATTTAGGATTTAGATAAGTTTTTCAAAAGTTTTCTTTAGTAAGTTTATTTGGCCATCTCTATATTAATTAAGCTTTACTCAAAATAAATTTTTAAGATAATTTTGATCTGAGAAGAAAGCTTAAATGATGTTTTAAAACTATTAAAAAATGTAGTAGTAAAACTTCTATCTTTCAAGTTCTGGGTTTATTATAATCGATTACCATATAAAGTAATCTATTACTATGTTGTTCTTGTATCCAGAGTTCAAAATCTCATATGTGTAATTGATACCAGCAAGTGACCGTTGCCAGTGTCAGTTTTCAAAATTTTGAACTATAAAATCAATTACAAGTTCATGTAATTGATTATCAAGACCAGAATATTGAAAATGCCAGCCTTTGCAAATTGATTACCAAGAGGATATAATTTAAATGAAGACACAGTGGAGAAATGCAAAGAAAAACTATTTCATTTATCCGAAGTTAAAATTATTCCATGAGACCTTACTGAAATGAATAAAGGAGATTAGAACCGAAGGTCAATACTTGCTAGATTAGTATTATTCTTATACAAATTAAATTTAGAGATGCATTAACGTTGCCTATATAAAGGAAACTAGCAATGAGAGTAATGAGGATTTAAAGGCCAAATTCATTTCCCTAGCTACTTCCTACCACTTCTAAGTTTCTCTGTATTCCTCTAACATGAACATATCCTTTTTCCTTTTCTAACCAAAATCCCATCCACATCCGTTCTAAAATGTAATTTTTCAAGTGATTCACATTTTGCAGAGACAGAAGTCACAGAACATTTGATAATTAAAATCAAATAAAGGGCATTCTTAAAACAATAGGTGGCAAACAAATTTAGGCTAAACCACAGATAAGTTTAGTTTACCCAATAAAAAAATATCACCAATAGCATACCCAATCAGCATCTCCATCCATCTCTTTCCAAAATATATCCAGTTGTACAGTGGTTAAGGGAACAATATCTGAAAACATATAAACACATGGATATATTATTTATAACATTCATCAAAGGTTAAGATGACTAAAACTTTCTGAAGCCACATGAAATAAAAAGGTAAAGGTACAAAAGAACAAAAAATTTACTAGTATATTCTTCAATGATATTGGGTTCTAACGAAGTTTGCATACAAGAATTGTAAGGTTGAATTTGAACAAATGGCAATGCAGCCATGTTATCATGGACAGAGAACAAAGTGAATAACAACTTGACACAATAAATGGAGGGGAGTTGTCTTGGTATGGTTTGCAGTAGTATGGACAATTTGGCTTTAGCGAAATAATATTTTCTTCAATAACAATGTAATAAATATTATTAAAACATTTAATTCTTTTAAGTATCATTCTTGGAAGTGGTTTGTAGCAGGAGTTTGGGAAGATCGATTGTATATGTGAATTAGATTAATGATCCCTTAACATGTATTGTTAATTCTCTTTAGAGTTGTAACAAGTTAGAGTACTCCTTTTACTCTAAATTTATCCTTAATAAAATGTTGATGTTTAGAAAAATTAAAAATTTGACACAATAATATTTTGTAATTTTAATGGTTTCTCATAATTGCTTCTTAGGTCTTCATGTACCCGTTTTAATGGGATTAATGACCATTTGATCCACTTATCTTGCTGGTTTGGTAATGGTACCACAGTCATGCTGCTACCTCTCCCCTTCATTGTTAGTCATACAACCATGGTAGTTAAAATCGCGATTTTACAGATAAGATTGTACGACTTTATGAATTTCTCATGCCTCAGCGATCCCAATCACGATCGGTAGGATCGTAAGATCTTACTTGTAAGATTGTAGGATCAAACGATTTTTCCGATCCTGCTCGAACACATTTCTTTTGGAAAAAACCAACAAATCTGACCCAATTTTCATTCGCCCATTAGATTAAAGACTTCAAATCATTCATTTTGGCACTTTTCTTCCCCTTTTTTTTCTCTTATGCACACAAAAGTTCTAAACCCCTTCTTGGTTTTTCTACTTCTGGGTTGGGCCCGATTCACTTCAGTTCTTTTGCTTTTGGGTTGAACTCTTGGTTCATTTTCTTGTGGGTTCAACTACTCCTTGTTTGCTTCAGTTGCTACACTATTGGGGACCCTGGGTTCAAGATTTTGATCTATGCTAGGTTACACTCTTTTAATCTGTTTAGTTATTTACAAAAGTCTTTTAAGTGGAAAAGAAGCTGCTAGAGAGGGTAATGGGAGTTCAGGTGCTGCTAGAGTTGGAAGCAGCTAGGACAATGCTGCTGGCAGGGGTTCTGAATTTGGAATTGTTGTGACTTAGTAATTTAAGGTTATTTTGTCTTATTTTTATTAATTTTTAAGCATATTTATGAATTCAAAATCATTTTTTATTTTAAGTAGGATCTTACAATCCATGTTACAATTACACGATCAACATGTTTCCCTAATCTTTCCGATCCTAGGTAGGATCTCGATTTTGACTACCTTGCATACAACAAACCTCCCAACTAACAAGAAATATGTATCTCACCAGACCAAACATAATTTTCTTCAACATTTCCAAAACTCCATCAGAACCAGAAAAACAATAGATGATAGATGAGTTTAGATGAGCATAACCTGATCACCCAATGAATATAAAACAATTCAGTTATCCATGCATACAGATAGTTTGATTCACAGGATATCTACCATAAAGTAGTTGAGTCCAAAGGAGCTCCCAAAGAGACAATTGTAGAATTTCATGCGCCCAGCAAATTTTACATAGAAAGAATCTGAGTACAAAGAACCTGATTTTCTGTCAACAATGGGTTATTTCATGATTTCACTCTTTCTTCATCAGTAGTTGATGGATTCAAAAACCCTACAGATCAAACCTCTTTCAATCAGATGGTCACATTCTTCTCTGTTTTGACACAAATCATTCAACCCACCGCATGTCTACATAGCTCCAGCCAAGCCCTGCAGTCCATCACTCTGTTCTGCACTTTATCAGTTTTGTTTTCTATGTCCTCTATTGCACAACTCAGTTTCCACACAAGTATTTTTAGTCTCACACAGATCTTGTCTTTGGTCTGCCTCTATACCATTGCAGATCTTCTCACCCTTTTGTTCAGTTTTTATATATATTTTTTTTTACTATTTTGCTTTAACCCTGGGCTTAAACTTATTTAATTACTCATTTACTTGGCTTTTGTTACTATTGATGTGTGTATTTATTTCAAGACTATGACTTCTGAATATTAATTATGACTATATTTTAAACCATGGATAATATTTTTTATATTTTTGACTTTTGAGCATTTATATATGTGTAGTATAAAATATTTAACTACTATTTGTAATCTTCAATATAGCAGTCATTCTGCCATTTGTTATCCCGCTATAGCAGTTTAAAAGCCAGCCACTCCACACAGTTTTTTGCGATTGATAAATATCCTCCTCCAGAAAGATTGGGGAGACTTGCTTAAATTATTTCTCATGACTCCTACATACTAGAATACCTTTTATAAACATTTCTCTGTCAAAGCTATTATTATTACACAGGAAAGCAAACATATAATCAACCATCCTAGGTAATAGTAAAGCATCTCTGCAATGGAAAACCACATGATAATGAAGGGGTAGAATATCCAATGACTTTAACAAATATAAAGATGAAATAACTACTGTCAGCAACAAATTTCAGAATCGAAGACTAAATATTAGGAAATATAAATCTGTCACATATCCATCTATAGCATTGACTATTTTTTCAAAATCAACATTCAAAAATGAAAAAAAAAATGTATTTTTTTCCTTTTCTAACAGAAATCAATCTTACTTTACACAAAAATACATATTCACATACTCTATAAAATTGACAGTGTTCATGATAAAAGAAATCTAAGTAGACCTCTATTGCAGAAGTCAGAAACTATTACAAAAGGTTTACAACAGAAAATAGAGAGAAAGTTAGCAACCAAACTAACCATCATCCATAGGAAAGCCACTGCTTTTCTGGTTTATCCATATTTGTAATGGAATACGAACTTCCTGCATAAATGAATGTTACCATTACCAAACTTAAGAAACTGAAAATTGGCACATCAATACATGCTAAAATTGTTGAAATAAAAACCTCCAAAATGGAAGTACACATCATTGTTATCAAACCAGGTAATGACACACAGCAGCCAACCCAAAAACATTAAGGCTTTGTTTGGGAGTTAATTTTAAAAGGGGAAGGTGAAGGTTTATTTAATGGTGACCTTTGTTTGAAAGTTTTAAATGCAAAGAAGAGTTTTTATAAACCCTCCAAACCCCACCTTCCCCCCCCCCCCCCCCTCCCCCCAAAAAAAGCCTTAAGTGTTTAAGTTCTCTCAATTTGGGTTAACCCTCCCTTACCCCTTAAACATCTTTCCTTCCCTATCCCTCGAAACTCCCAAACAAAGCCTAAAGCAAGGTTACAGAAAGCGGTATGGCCATTATATCAAGGGTTATAGGTATAAGAGACACATATAAGTGCTCAAACTAAATATTCGTCCAAAATTTAAGACAAAATCATAATTACTGATCAAAACTTCACAAGTAATAGCTTAAACACAATTACCATAAAAAGGGACGATGATTGAATAAACAATAATTAAGACAGAGAGAGAGAGAGACTGTGAAGAACACAACACAAAGCGAAAATTGAACAAAGAGGTGTGTGAAGAACATAACACAAACAAAAATTGAACAGAATACTGCATGAACACAGATTTGCGAGTGAGCAGTGGTCGGCAAGCAGTTTGAGTGTTGAAAGCCAGAACAGACAGGGTGGGAAAAGAGATCTGTGTGAACACTGAACAGAGACCAATGGGTGGGCAGTGGGTGAGCTGGAAAAACATCAAGCTGGGTGAGAAGTGGATCACAGTTTGGTTTGAAACAAAGGTCAGAATTTGCTAGCTGAAAATGAAGGGTTTCAAAACCATATAATGTTTTCTGATGCCAAAAATGGTGGGGAATTCACAAGAATGTTGAAAGTCTCAGAAAATTGGGGCAAATATGGATTTTTCCATTTGAATAGAGCAGCCACAATGGCCAGGCTTTTCTGCTATAGTGGTCACAATATCATAGGAACAGCACAAACATGACACAATGAGCACCTACAAGCTACAACAGCCTCAGGCCACTCTGCTCTCTGGCCCTATAATGCATGATTGACTCGACTACGAAGGTAGAGATGAAACCATCGTAGGTATTAGGACACTTAATTGAATTCTATCCTCAACAATGAGAAAGAAGTTTGATCCATAAGCTTCTTTGGCTTTTATTGTATAGAAGGAAAAAGAGGGGAGAGAGGGAAGGAAAAATTCATCTGGACTCGCAATATAAATTTATGTGGAATAACTATATCCTCCATGAGGATGAACATTGACATTTTAGTATTCAGATTAATGGGAAATTTAGACAGCCATAGTAATCCAAGTATACCAGAAGTATATATCCAGGAATAACTACAAAAATTTAAAAAAAAAAAAAAAAAAGAGAGATAAAAGACAGGGAAACACAAATAAGGGACACTCCTAACAAGTACTAGAGTACAAGAGTAGGATCCCACCAAACTCTTAAAACTCGTAAAAAATTTTTTTCCAGCTCCTTATCACTTACCAGCCATCTTGTTCCCAATAAAACAAAATAAACAATTAGCACATACTCTTTCTCCAGGCAATTGTTTCACACAGTTTACACGCATGTATCCTTAAGATGTCATGATAGATACTGCCACTGAATTGCTAAAAATATTGCAAACCAGGCCTTATCAAACTAAAAATTTTAGCTACCCTTTCTTCAATTATTAGCTCCCTAATAGAACCTAAAATATTATTTAAATAAGTGAAAACATAGCACATGTTTAGAAAAAGAAAACAAAAGAACAGACATACCACCATTACAGCTCGTCAAATACAACTCCCCTAAAAGCTTATGTTGTTAGTAGGAAAAGGCACAAGAATGGTCTTTTATATTATATCTCTAACAAGCCCCATCACAACAGCCCTTTCGGGTTTGAAGCATGGATAACACATTGGTCTACCAACCTCATGCTATAATTCAACATTTTGTTAGAACAGGGACAACAAGGATTGAACTCATACCACTAATGAAATTTCAAAAAGAAATAAAAGAGTGGTTATGTGATACAGCCTTTTTTTTAAAGCTTTATTTCAAAATATACTTCTTTTAGCTGTAGAGAATGGTACTAAAACAGCTATTATTATAAGCTTTTTAAACATCTTTTTAAAAACAAAGCACTTAAAAAATATGAAAGAAGGAAGAGTTCAAACAAACGGGCCCTTAGTCATAGGGGCTCTGATACCATGCCATTAACCAACTCTCCCAAAAGCTTAAGGTTGCTACATATAGGCTCATCCTGGTCTTTCATTTTACATATCCAAAAACATAGCATGAAAATAACATTATGCAGATACTTTCCAGTATAAAAATATAAATCAGAGCAAGTCATTGCAAAACCAACCAAATTAGGAACATCATTTTTGGACTCTGCACGAGATTGCCCATTTTCAAATATTAGCCACCCTCCAGTTAATGTGCTTTTAACATAGTACAAATAGCGAATGTTTGAACCCTTATAAGATGGTGGAATAATGCTAGGCAGCAGTGTTCGCACCACATCTGCAATTAACATTTCACATGATCAACCTTCATAAATCAAAATATAGGAGACAACTACTAAAGCATGGCACATACAAATTAGTAATCACCAAGCACATATTCTGGCTAGTTTCAAACATCCAAATTATTTTCATGTATTTCCATGCATATCTCATCAGTGCTTATTTCAACAAATCTACCAAGTATTTCATTTTGGTAAATTCAAACATCATAATTTTTATCAATAATTGTGAACCAAAACAAATACAAACATTTAACCCATAGCTGAATCAGCAACAGTAAACCAAAAGATCATAACTCCAGCAAACAAAAAACTTAAAGAAAGTTTCTGGAATCTGATATAGCTACAATAAGCAAATAGTGAGGTGTGGAAGTTTTGTGGGAAAATAGCATTAGATGTTGTTTTGTCCAACAACCCACTAAAACCAACTTCTCAGTTGAAGAAAAGAACAAGAGTGTAATTTTGAACACATTTACAAACATATTTTATCACAAAATCTTAAGTTTTAGTCTAATTATATTATAATTATAATTATAATAAAAATCAAAGAGGAAAAAACCAGCATACAGGCCATCTCTAGAAATTTATAATGGGGAATATCCATTTAACCTAAGTACACCCTCTAATATAAAAAATAATAATGAAATTAGTTTGGATTTCAAAATTCCACAAGCATGCATGATTCACGAAGAAGAGAAAATATAAGAACCAACAGAAAGAGAGGGTCCATCCAAAAATCAGAATCCTTAAATGAAGAACTCGTCATACATGATTTGCTGGTGCCAGCATCAACAATCTGATTTGCAACTAGGATTGGTGTTGAGAACTCCAGAAAAACATGTTCACCTGAAATTGAAAAGGTACATTTAACAACAATGAAAATAACAATACAGTCTAAAAGCTATAAATTTCCATCTGAAAGTTCCAAATTAAAGCAAAACAACAACACGAACAACCAAATCTCAAAAGAGCAATAATATAACTGTTGTTGTAGCAACCACAACCTCTCCTTTGTTTAGAACCAGGCAAAGGCTTCTGTGTGGCAAACCACTGAGTGTCAAGTTTCTCAATGCCTTTGATCTCAAAACTGAGTCTTTCCACCAAAAGAGAATACCCATTTGAGGGATTGGAGATCTGAACGGTGACAACAACTGGATCGCCAGGCCTATAAACTTGTCTATCTGTTTCAAGTTTCAGTGTTGGGTAAAGGAGTTCTTCTCCACCCTTTGGTGATGAAGATGATGTGTTCTTTTTGTTGTTATCCACCACATGGGAATCCCCACCTCCAAAGAACAAGAATTTTCCTTGTAGCATTGGTCTTTTGCTTCCAAGTTTGGAAAATTTGCTCTCCAACTTGTGGATTTTTCCTGTGAAAGCAATAATCAGTGAGTGAGCGAAACGAGGAAATGGGTTTTCTAAGAAATTGCAAAGGGGAATTGGGTTTGTTGAGAAGGGAAAGTGAAGGAATTGGAAGAAGGGTCTCACCAGCAATGATCAGAGCTGAAGGGGGTGGTGTTCTTCTTGCCCGGGATCTGATCTGAGTCGCAGTCTCGCAGAGAATCCACTATTAGCTAAAATATTCAATTTGAAATAAAATCAAAATTAAAAATACACGATAATTTTTCTTTTCCTTCCAAATTATTATTATTATTTCTATTATTATTATTATTATTAGCGAATTTTTTGTGTACGGACCGATATGATTAAAAAATATTATTATCAAACAATTAAAGATGTATTGTATGAATATTTTTAAATTTAATAAATTTTATAATTTAAAAAGTAAATATTTTTATGTTTAATAATAAAAATTTTATTATATTAAATATAAATAAATAAAATAAATAAAATTTTAAAATAAAAAATTATAAAATTTTAATATTTTAAAAAATAAAAGTTTAATGCAATATTAATAACATGGCATAATAAAGAAAATAAGAACTACTAAAAATATTTTTTTTAAAACAATTTTTAAAATAAAATTATTTAAAAATAGGGACTCAAATCTAAAAGTTTAATTGCATTCACTTGAAAAAAACCTACTTAGATTTTAAATTTTAAATTTAAATTTAAATTAGTTTTAAATTTTATAATCTAAATATAATTTATTTAAATGTAAAGATCATATAAATTTAACAAAAATTAAATGTTTTTGTCCTATTTAATTAAACTTAAAACTTGAGTTGAAATAGTTGTAATGGATTTAATTTTTATTTAAAAATATATATAATTTGTGATAAGAGAAAAGAAATAAAATGAATTTATTATAAAACATGTGATAAAAATTAAAATTTTACTATCAATAAGTTTATTCATAAAAATTATATATATACAAAATATAAATTGTACTTTAACTATTATATTTACATTGAAACATTAGATAAATATATATGTACCAAATTTTATTTACATACAAAAATATAATATTAACTAGCTATTAACAAAATATAATAGGACTTAAATTATATAAATATAATATTAAAATAAATTAAATCTTAAGAGTAGTCTTTATCCACGTCTAAAACACTGAAGGTCTAGTTATAGTCATCATCATCGTGCTAATCCTCTATCTTGGCAAGTTCTTTTGGAATTAGGTTCTCATCCTCTCCAAGATTTCCAAAATTAACCTCGACCTCAACGCTCGTTGCTCGTTTAACAGTAAATTAGGTCGGTCTTCTAAAGAAATTATAATCAAGAAAGACATATACACAATTCGCAGCTACTAGAGTCCTAATTGTCTCTCTATAAATATAAATGTTATGAGTGTGGCGGATCCTATTATTTATAGGATAGTTAATAGGGACACTATAATCTAAATTCATTTCTAAGGTAAAAATATCACAGTCTACCGCAAATTTAAAATAACAAAATTGTTAATATTCCATAAATACATAATTTAGTTTATAATTTACAAAGTAATTTACTAGCATAATTACTCTTCAATATTCAGTCATCCTTATTCCCTTAAATGTTCAGTAAGGATAAACATCTATTTTACTGTCTAAAATTAATGCAATTACATTATTAATATTATAACATAAACTTTACTCATGAATCAAAGGAAAATATTTCCATATCAAACACATAAACCAATACATCAATAATTTTCACAAAATTATATATACTCAATCACAAATTACTACACTTTTCTCTCTCAAATATGCATTTTTCTGTGCATTATGATCACTGATATTTGATGCCTCAAGCACTTCATAAGGTCTTATACAAATAGGTAAATAGTTGTTGGTTAGCCCTTGTACACGAATACAACGTATACAATAATAAGCTCTTAGCAAATGTATAGTTAGAAGTCTAGTCAAGAAATAAGTGTGAGGCCATGTGATGCATTTGCTCTTAGAAAAAGTGTGTACATATACGTGAATGTCGTTCACTACCACACATATCTCCCAGATTTCCTAATCGTTTCTAAACTCTATACCTTCAGTGTATCTTTGTAACTGTTTATACTAGTTCCCTTCACCACTTTGTACTTATTTCATACTCTTATGATATTAATCTCATCTTTCATCTAATAAGATCTTGCTTGGTAAAACACTTTCAGACCAAGTCCATGTAATACATTTACTATAGAAATACATCACAATCATCCCAAATCAACCAAACACATACATCACTATAATTCACAACACCTATATATCATTCAATCATACATTTACATACAAGGAACATACATCTCATGTAAATTTTAAAATATTTTAATCGATGAGTTCTTGATAATGATTCATATTTTAATAGTGTTGTTAAGGCATATGATAAAAATATGGAGAGGTTTATAATCTATGAATCTAGTCAAAATAGGCAATAGCCCTTCATTCCTCTGTATAAAAAAAAAAGCTCATACACCAATTATTGTTACACTTAATCTTTTATTTGCAAGAAATCATAAGCATTATATTGGTAGTGAAATATTAATAATTCCAAAGTTTCCATGTAATATTCTAATTTCAAAACATTTAAATATATCATACTATTCATTTAGAATTATCTTGTTATAGATAATAAAGCAGTAACAATTAAATGTCTCTTGTTATCTACATGAACAATCTTTTTAAAAGATTTTTTTCATCACTATGCTAATAGTAAGCAAATGAGAGAATATAGTCACACACATATAGGACTATTCAAAGAAAAGCTCTTATAAGAGATTTGATTTATGGGTTCTTTTCTTATGAATTTAGCTCAAATAAGTAACAATTTTAATCTAATTAAAATTTGAGTTTTCTTTCTAATAGGCTTATTCTTTGTAAATGATCTTAAATATATATTTTTTTATATTTAATATAATAAACAATGACCAACATTTAACAATATATCACTATTATCCAAATATCACAAATGTCATTAAATTAACATAAATTATTAATACAATAATATATATTATATTATTAGTCTCTTTGTCTATATTTAATTGAATACAAAGCATAAAATGTATCATTTTACAAAGTCTAATTTAGTTTCCTTAATATCTAAATATACTTTTTCAAAATTAATCTCATATTTATTTTACTAAGAATGATCATACATTTTATAATTGGACTTTATTAAGAAGTTTAAAAGATATTACTTTTGTTACATAAAATGAACAAATTTCATCTAGGTTACATACATTTTTTTACGTGATTAATTCTATGTCTGCTTACAACTTTATGATTATCTTATCACAAATAATGTTTGATAGGATTAAAAGATAAATATCATCACGTAAGAATCTTTATGACTTTGAGTCAAAAGACCATTACACTATTATCACATTGAAGATTGTCTATGAGATACATGCAACAATTCATGTAACATTTTATATTAGGTTAGTCCAATACATTATTACTTCTAATGTGTATCTCTATGAAAACGTAATATCTCATATCAATGATTCATGACATTTGATCATTAATTCACTCATATACTAGTTTTAATGTATTATATCACTTAATATTAATATTTAACTAAGCATATTTTAAGAAAATATTAAGTAGGATTGTCCATTATAAGACTATCATAAAACCAAACTAATAAAAATAGAAACCAACTATACATATATATTAGATTTCAAGTCAAATTCACTTTGTTTTAAAATTAATTCAATAATAGATTTTAAATATATGTTTTGGATCAAAATCAATTTTATGAATGGAAGATGACACAACAAAGTGCATGTAGAGCACACCGAGTAACCAAAGTGAGAAAAATATGGTTTCTTGTAAGCCACTAATGCAAACAAGGGCTTTTACCTTCCTAATCAAAAGTCATTTTACTTTCCTATACTGCCTGATTAGCCTCTAATTTGTTGTCATTTCATGATACACATATTTCTATTTATATTTGAAATGGATTCCATCCATTTGAAAACAAAACAAAAAAATAAATAAAAATTGGTTTCAACTTTCTTGTGTTAATGTAATAATTTAGTTTTAAAAATTTAGTTCTTTTGATATTGATTAGATTTGGGTTTAGATTAAACTCAAAATTCTAGTTAAAATGAAAAAAATTTAGTACTAAGTAAGATCTCACACTCAAGTCATTTGTTTTATAACATACAATTCATCATTATAAGGACACCATTGGACTTTAAAAAAATAAATTTTATATGCTCAAATTATTGAAGTAAATAATCATGATAAAAATAATATATTTGTAACATAAAATTTCATAATACATACATTAACATGATTAATGATAATTGGTTGATAAGCCTAAGTTGATCGCTACAAGAATGAGAATTCTTGATAAGACCTAGAAGTAAGGAAGAACCCTAGCCTTAAGAGAAAATCTCACACTTTTTAATTTTTGTTCAATCTGAATTCTTCTTTTCCATTCAATCCAAAGTGTTGTTAGTACAATGTAAATTAAGAGTTTGCTTAATTAAAATCAAACAAGAGAAAAATAAAAACACCTTTAGTACAAGTAAACTAAGATAGCCTAGTGGTCATTAGGTAACACTTAGCTACAAGTACCTAGTCCTGCTAAAAACACTTTATATATATATATATATATATATATATATATATATAATCATGGACTAAAAAGAAAGAAAAATAAATAAAACTTCAAATTGAATCAATGGGCTTGTGTCCTTCAAAATCAGCTAGAACAAAACAAGTAAGGCGCTTCAACTCCATGGATGGATCTTTCTTGATATCATGAGCTTCAAATTGATGTTGGGCTTCCAACACAAGATGTATTTCATGTACTAATGCTTCTTGTACTTTCTTAGCTCTTGACCTTGTCATCGGCCCGCATAAGTCTTCAAGTGAATCTTGGGCTTCCTTGGTGTGAGAGTTCTTCCACGGACTTGGGCCTGGATGTCCTCACCAAAACACAACCTCTATATAAGAATATAAAATGCATGATTTGTTGTGAAGACTGCTAGCCTAGACTTAGAATTTAAATAAATGGATGTAAAAATTGAATTTATTCATAGTGTCACAACCCCCTTTTTGGAAAGAATCTATGACATACTAACCATTCATTTTAGTATAAAGTCTCTGCATTTTGAAAAGGATTAAAAATCTAACAAAACGTGAAAAACTCTTCATTCAATAATAAATAAGGCCTTATAATAAAATTTGAATATAACTATATATAATCATCCATTAACAGTATTTACACCAGAGTTGTTCAGCGTGGAGCTCAAAATACAAATTCATAATTTAATAATTACATTTCTCAAAAATTGCAGCTAAATAGTCTAGATCTACTACTAAGACCTGGACTAATAAAATAAATAAACCTACATTTACTCACAGCACACATACTGTAACATTCTCGTTTTTGCTAAACAATTAATTTATTAATATAGTTCTAAGTTAAAGTATAGTATTTGATTTTTTGAAAAAAAATTGGGATAGAATTAATATGAGATGCTTTAGACAAAATTGTTAGGTATATTTTTAAGAAACTTTTGATAATTTTTAATTTTGAAAATTTTAAGTTTAAAAAAATGTCAATTTGTATTGGTTAAAATTATTGTATAAAGCTAAAAAAATAACATTTTATTTTAAAAATAACAATAATAATAATTATAAAAAAAATTTATATTTATTTATAAATATTATTTGGAATATAAAAATAATTTTTTTATAATTAATGAGCATTTTTTTAATTTTCTGGTTAATTTTAAGTAAATTAGCTATATGCTCAAGCAGAAATTGCGTGTAAAAATTTTGGACACCAACTAAAGGATCAATAGTATCAAAAATTATTTTATAATTATGTTTAATATATTTCATGACTATTTTTAAATTTTAGAATTTTTATCTAATTATTTCAATTAATTACTAAAGAATTAGTGAAAATTCTAATATTATATTATTATTTTTACTATTTAAGATAAGATCAATTCATCCAATTCATTTTCTTCTCTCGTAGCTGCCGTAGAGTGCTCTTCTTCTCCTTCCAAAGGCTTTGAAACTTCTTTGGCTCTAATCTTTTAATTTTCCAAGTAAGTTCATTCAATTTTTTTAATATTCCATTTATTTTCATCATTTTGAACACTTTGAACCGATTAATTTTTTTTATTTTCTCCCTCTTTTTGGGTGCTGGAACAGTGGCATGAGGGTGAGATTTTGTCCAAAAGTTTTGTTTCTAAATTATGTTTTAATTAGCTTAATCCTTCTATGCTTTATAATAAATAATTTTGGTGCTTTTTGTTTTGTTAAAAATACATTTGAGGGTTCAAAACCCTTGGTCTAGAGGTGTTGTCCCAAGAGTGTTATGAGGAGAAATAATTATTTTTAATCACCTTTAGGCTTATAGTATTCCATT
Source organism: Abrus pulchellus subsp. cantoniensis (assembly GCA_024086825.1). Taxonomy (NCBI): domain Eukaryota; kingdom Viridiplantae; phylum Streptophyta; class Magnoliopsida; order Fabales; family Fabaceae; genus Abrus; species Abrus pulchellus. The sequence continues at coordinate 25,438,047 of CM044056.1, forward strand.
TACATCATAAAAAATAATTATAAGACCCGTAAGCCATTTTTGCGAAGATTAGAAAATGATAGTTTCAACTCACTAGTAGAAGGTTGGGTGATTAATGCCTCTTAACATTGATCATGATTATGTGTGATTATTTAGTTAGGATCATGATTTGAGAAGTGGTGGAAAGAAGTCGTTGGTAAGAAAAAAATTGGTATACACTTTAAGGTAAGGGAGGACATATCTATTTTCAAGGGTATAGTAGAAAAATGTTGAGAGATGGGTGTTTTATTCCTTGCTATGTATGTATAAATTATTTAAAGGAATTTATAATTATTTCCATACTTAGTGTACAATTGTTTGATATTCCTTTTTGATATTGATTTTATGTATAATGATGCTTCTATGATAATTGTTTGTTGAATTTAGTATAAATAATTGATTGCCTAAAATAGTTGAGGAATTAACTATCATTCATGTGGAGTGAGCATATAGAAGGTATGTTGAAAGTTGAAAAGAATTGGAGAATTGTGAAATAAAGATGTAAAAAAAAAATAGAAAACAATTTGAGATAAAAATTTGATGGGTTTTGAAAAAGTGTTTTAGAAATTGATAAATGAAATTGTGGTTAATTTTCTTCTTAAGAAAATGATTTTTTAAAAAATCTTCTTTAATTTCAAGTGGTTTGATCAAAATTTATTTAATAATTTTTATATATTTAAAGTATACCTATATATATATTTAAATAATTTAAAGTATTTTAATTTATTTTAAAGTATTATTTTAAATGAGTATTTTGAAATGTGGTGATAATTGGAAAAAGGTATTTGAGAGCTATTGAAATAGTTGGAAAGTTCTGAATTGTGGTGGTGGTGAGTCTCTGCTTAAAATTAGAAATGTATTGGATTTTTCTAGTTGTTTTGCAGAGAGAAGAAAGTTTGAAAATATCTGAATTATAGAGGAAACTCTGTCGGATTATCGATGGAATTTTGAAACATATGTTGTTGATTAAAAAGAAATGTTTAATACCTAATTAAAAGACTGAAATTAGGTTCATGTATCGTAAGCATGTAATGATGATGGTGTTGGATTGGAAGTATACGAAATCTAGGGGAGACTCCAGGTTAGTCTTGGGGATAGTCAGGTGTGATTGAGTCGGGCAAAGGCCACGACTCGCAACCCTGTGCTGTCGGTTTTCACTGCAAAACTAGACTATCCTAACAGAACCCGATGGATTCTTAGAATCAGTTAAGCTATATCTTTGAAACTATCTAATGAGATGGTTATGACCAAGAATGATTAGTGGCAGTGAACTCCTGATCCTTCCTAGAAAGAAAGAAAGAGAAAAAGAAAAAGAAAATGGTTTGGGCCCATATTCATGTGTTAGTATAGCAATTAACTAGGTAATGAACAGAATCATACATGGCATGTACATTGTGTGTTGAGTTGTTTCTATTTTCTATAATGATTGTAAATATCTTGACGTGTTTTCTACTGTATTTTGGTTGAAATGAGTTTGTCTCACCTTTTTAGTTACTGTATGTGTTGTATGTGAATATGATTAGTAGGTGAGGACACAAATGGCCCGACCACCGTACCAATTCAGCGTCACGGTCAGATATGATCCTGAAGGAAGATGGGCGCACGATTAGGAGCGACAACAGTTCACTCATACTGGCATTATTACCTTTTTATTAGATAGAAATGAGCCAGGCCTACGGGCATATCCCATCCCCATCAGGGTACCTATGAGATTCACTTTTCCATTTCCTCCTGGAGTATAGTTTAGGAGACCCTATGTCCCACCTCCTGTCCCTGTATTATCGCCCCTAATATTACTCTCGATTTTCCTTAGATCTTTAGGGCCTTATGTACCACCTGTTGTACGACTCAATATAGCAAACATACCTTTATCCAAACACATCTCCATCTCATCCACTTCAAATTCAACTTCCTCTAGTTCTTCTGACTCTCTGAATTCCTCTCACTGCTCAAACACCCCTACTGCTACTAGAAAGAAGAGGATTTATTCTCAGGCTGGACTTTCTCCTAGTTTTGACTCCTCTGAGCAGGAACCTAGTGGGAAAGGAGAGTAGGCTAGGGCCGAGTAAAGTATAACTTGTACATATATGTATATATAATTACTAGTGACTGAGAGAACGTATAAATAGAAATCCTTAACTGTTGTTAACTTTTGAAGGAAATGGTATTTTTTATAATCATGGGTCTAGGAGGAAAGCTTGTGAGGTCATTTTTGTTGTTGTTGTCTCTGATATCGTGACCCCATTTTATTTTGTATGTAAACAAGCTATGTGTATATGTTTATATGACTGGATGACTATATATTTTGACAGATGATATGTATATATGTATTTGGATAACTGATGCAGATGATGTATTTAGTTTCTATTAATGTGAACAGATATAAACTCATACATGTGACTTTCTTACTGCTTGGATTATGTTAATATTATATTTATATTGATGGCATAATAAGTAGTAAGGGTGTCACATTTAGTGGTATCAGAGCAGTTTGTTCCTATAGGCCTGGGGAAAGGCTGTCATGTTTGTCTGCGTGCTCTTGTGTTACTATTTTCGAAAGAAAGTGGTGATATGAGATTTAGGGCATGGAGTAATTCCTAGTTTGTTCAGTTTTACTTCACGTATAAGATATTAATTGATTATATATGTGTGTACAGAAATCTATGGCTGGACGAGGAAATCGTAATGCTATCTTGAACCGATTTTTAGAACGAATGGTGGGAGTTCTAGAAAGGCAGACTGAACCAGTTGGGTATCATGGATTGGAGGCCTTTCGTAAGAATAACTCCTTGCAGTTCAAAGGAGGTTTTGATCCAGATGGTGCCCAGCTGTGGATTAAGGAGCTTGAAAAGATTTTTGTTGTTATGGAATGCCCTGAGGCAAGCAAGGTTACTTTTGCAACATATATGTTGGTTGGTGAGGCAGAACACTAGTGGAGATATGCTCGTCAATAAATAGAAACTGAAGGCAGGGAGATTAATTGGGAATCGTTTAAGTGTTGTTTCTTGGAGAAATACTTTCTAGAAGATTTAAGGAGGAGGAAAGAGGTTGAATTTCTGAACTTGAAGCAGGGAAGTATGACTATAGGAGAGTATGCTACACAGTTTGATGAGCTATCGAAGTTCTGCCCTTACTTTAACAATAATGGATATGATCGTTCTAGATGCACTAAGTTTGGGTATAATTGAATTACAAAATTATACATGTAAATGTCTTAGCATATAATAAGTGAATAAAGCCAACTCAGGTAAGCTCCCTTTACCTGGAACGAGTTTTCTTAGTTTAGAATCCTCGCGAGTCCCAACAAGAGAAACAAGGCCCACGGGTCTTAGATCTCCTTATTATCACAAACATAGAAGACTTTTGAGGAGAAAAATTGAGAAAATGAAAGTAGAATAGGAGAATCAAGTCTTAGAGACTCACCTAAATCTGTACTTAATGGATGTTCTCACTGTGCTCGGGAAGAAGTTCATTCTTGAGAAGGTTTTCTCTAAGAGAAGAAAGTGAGAGAATAAAGAGAAAATAAGAGAAGTCTGTCTGGTGAAAAATGAAGGTTTTTTTGCGCTGAGGTCCCTTAAATACCCCTCCAGATCTGGGCGTTCTCGCTTGAATGAGCTAACTCTTGCTTGAGCAAGGAACGTCTCGCCTGAGCAAAATTAGGTTTAAAGAGCTACCCATTTTTCCTTCAACTTCTCGTTTAAGCGAGGTCGCTTCTCACTTGAGCGAGATCCCTTCTTGCATAGACGAGAGGACAGTTGGGTAGGTTTTATTGTGTCTCGCTTGAGCAAAACTGATCTTCCTTTAATGAGATCACTCCAGAATACTTAAATCAGCACCAAACTTGCTTCAATGAGACATACCTCGCTTGAGTAAGAAGTCCTACACCCAAAACTCTTTATTCTTCTGAGAATGAGGCAATTCATGCCCTCGGCTATAGTTCTTAGGTTATCACTCACATATCACACTTAATGATTGATCCCAAATCCTCACAGCTAATTATATCCAACACAATAACCACTCAACACTACAAATGCACAACTCTTATTCAACAACTATACAGCTCATACATACATAAATCTAAGTCAATTCATACCATTATCAACATTCAGTACCACATTCAAAATACAGTGGCATCATAGTTAAATGATTTCATCATCATCTTTAAAAGGAGATATGCATACATACAACACAAACCTAATGCATAGTGATTTTCATGAAGAAATATATATGTCACAACCTAAAGATTTTGAAGTTTTGAGAAAAGAGAATCTTGTGTGTAAACTAAAGAAGAGTTTCTCTAGCCTTAAGAAAACTCCAAGACAATGGTATAAAAAATTAAATTATTTTATGGTGAGTCAAGACTACAAGAGAACAATAGTGGATTGATGTGTCTACTTCCAAAAGTTCTTAGAAGAAGACTTTGTTGTATTGTTATTGTATATGGATGACATGTTGATAGTTGGTAAGGATGCAACAAAGATAAAATAGTTGAAGAGAAAACTTTTCAAGTCTTAGGACTAACATAAATTCTTGACATGCATATTTACAGAGATAGGAAAGTATGAAAGTTGTGGCTATCCTAAAAGATATATGTTTAACGGTTGATTTAAAGGTTTAATATGGAGAATGTCAAGCCTTTGGGAGATCATTAAAAAGATTTTTAGGTATCTTAAGGGCTCGCCTAAGACGTGTTTGTGTTATGGGAGAGCTAATCCAATCTTGGAAAGTTATACAAATGTTGTCATGCTGACATGGATGAAGATATTGATGGTAAAAAATCTATATTATGATACATATACACTTTTCAAGGGGAGCCATATCTTGACAATCAAGGTTGCAGAAGTGTATTGCTTTATCCACAATAGAGGTAGAGTGTTAAGTGTCTATTTTGTATAAATTCTTCTAAGTATTTAGACACTTAAGAACTTGATTTGAATGAAAATTTTGTCTTTAATCTTTTTATCTTTAAGAAATCAAAAAAATATGTAACTACTGTATTTTATTAAGAGTTGTTGGATTTTGGAACTAATTTTTCTTTATTTTGACCTTGCAGGACTTAGAAAGATTTTTGGAAGATTTGAAGTCCCTCAACCGCTCAGCCTTAGGGGAAGCGCTAAGCAAACTGGAGCTGGAGAGTAAGGTTTGGAAGCATGTTTCAACCGCTCAGTTGTTGTATAAGCGTTGAGTAGATTAGTTTCAGAGAGGATGGAGGTCTCAGCCTTTGAAGCGCCCAACGTTTCTCCAAGTGTCCAGTGGTTTAGATTTCTTAACCATGAAGAATTCTTTCAACCGCTCAGCCATTCTCCAAGAGCTGAGAGATTCAGTTTCTCTCCAGATAGTATAAATAGAAAACAAACACAAAATAGAGGCAACAAAAAGTATAAATGCAAAAATAGAGAGTAAAAACAATTTTCATTTCTTTTGATAAGAAGTAGAAACAACAATAAACACAATAAAAAGGAATTGTAAGTTGTGTGTTATGTAGAAAGGTAGTGTAATATTTGGGAGTTTTATATTAATCTTTATTAACGAAGTTGATTTTTTTTTTTCTAATTTTATTTGTGTTATTATTCTATTACCCAACAACTCATACAATAATTCATGTAACTATTCCATAATAGGTTAATCCAATACATTATTACTCTTAATATGTATCTATGTATGAGAACATGATATCTCATATCTACATTTGATCATCAATTCACTTGTATATTAGTTTTAATGTATTATGTCATTTTAATATTAATATTTAACTAAGCATATTTTAAGAAAACACTAAGTAAGGTTGTGCATTGATAAGATTATCATAAAACCAAACTAATCAAAATAGAAATCAATTATACATATTGAATTTTAAATCAATTCACTTTTGTTTTTCAAAACTAATTCAAAATTAGATTTTAAATATATATTTTGAATCAAATTAATTTTATGAATGGAAAATAACACAACAAAGTGTATGTGGAGCATCCTGGATAACCAAAGTGAGAGGAATATAATTTCTTGTAATCCACTAATACAAACGAAGGCTTCTACCTTGTCAATCAAAATTTATTTTTCTCTCTTATTACTTAAAATTTTATTAAATGATAATATGATTAGGATAAATATTTAGTATTTTATGAAGGAATATTCTTAACTCTTTGTTAGTTCTCTTAATATCTCTTCATAGTGATCCACTAAGAGTTATTGTGATATGATTCGTTTCTTTCTCCAAGCTTCTTCATCCTCATCACATTTTCTTCTCCTAAACTTTCACCACCATAGCTTCTTCTTCTCAAGTGTCTATATTTTGCCTTCTTTTTTTTAATCACCCAACACCTCCTTTCAACTCTTTTCATCTTAAATAACAAAATCTTAGGTTATGTTTGATGGGAAAATTAAAAGTTCTAAGAAATTTTAAACCATCATATTACACCATCTCATCCACCAAAAATTATTGTGGTATGATTCTTTCCTTTCTCCAAACTTCTTCATTTCTTTATCTCTCTCACACCATTTTCTTTCCTTAAACCCTTGTCACCGTATCTTCTTCTTCTCAAGAGATAATGTCTTAACTTCATTATTTTCACCACTCAACATCTCTTTTTAACTCTTTACACCTTGAATAATCTAAATTTAAAGTTATGTTTTAAATGATAAGATATTTAAATTACATCATTTTAAATTTTATGATTTCAAAATATTTTATTCAAACTGTGTGATTAAATTTCTTGAATAGAGTAATAAAAAAATACTATAAATTTTATTTATTTTTATTACAAGTGGCAACTTACAATTATTATTATATTTGAATCTCTCGAAGAAAATCAAGAGAGATGATTGAGTTAAAAATAAAAAAAATAAATTTTTTTTATATACATATACATATTTTATAGGATTTTTTTATAATTTATAAAGATCAATAATATACATACTTTTTATTATATTTTTTGTTAATTATTAAATAAATTAAAACAAAATAAACCAAAATTATATAAAAATGAAATATGAAGGAAAATATAACTATAGGTTAAAATTATATACCAATCCTATCTTCATCAAAGACAGACACAAATCTTATGATAAAATATCAGTCACATCAAATATTTTAGTTGTTATATCTCAATCAAATTATTTTTAAAAAATCTGAATCAAATTAAAATAATTTATATTTTGTAAATATCCATATTTTAATAAATCGAATACAGGTACAATCGATTCAATTGGTCTTCACTTTGGACTCGGTCAATTTTAGGAAAACGAAGGAAGTAAAATCCACACCCCAAACTTTGATCTCTTTTCTCGTATATTATTACAAGCTAAATATATATAAAAATAAAAATAAAAAACGCAAACTCGAATATTTAAAAAATGAAAAGAAGAAAAAGACATGGTTGTTAATGGAAGAATTTTGCCACCTGCTTCTCTCCCTTGCAGGAGAATCATGCCCTCGAGTCATTCATTCATAGCCGAGAATTGCGTGCATTGTAGCCGTTACAATCACGCAAATACCACTTAACTTTCCCATTTTGCCCCTACCGACTAAAAACGACCTTCATCCTTTTGCATCAACTTCATTTCTCTATTGCTTCAATTTCAAATAATAAAAATAAAAATAAAACACAACAAAAAAACCTTCGTCCCTCTTCGTTCAAACTCTATAAATATCGAACAACCATCACAATTCCCCTCCACATTCACCACTCACTCTCTCATTCCCCTTCGCCGAAGGTAACACCTAACTCTGAATCTCCTTTGAATTTCCGTTTCGATTTTCTTCTCTCCTTCAATTCGCACTTCTTCTCTCGATCTCTTCCAATTTCGCCGAGATCTGACCGTGCCGATTTCCGATCCGTGCTTCTTTTTTTTTTCCTCTTCTGGAATTTTTCGCGTTCCTTGATTCCACATGCATTGCTCGATTGGGTTAGGGAATTCACGCGATTTGTTGATTCCGCGTCGGAGTCAGGAAGATTTAGCTGAATTTTAGTAGCGGTTGTGGTTGATTCGGCGATTCGTGATCTTGCTCGCAGTTTTGTGATTACCTTTTGATTTATTAATTTATGTTGTTGGTTAATGATGTGATGGCTCTGCTAGTTGTTAGTTAATTTCTTTTGCATGTGAGTGTTGGAGCCATTTTTTTGGCTTCTTTTCTTTAGATCTAAGTTTTGATATCAGTTTTGATTATCGTTAATGCCTTGCATGAATATTAAGCATATGTCTTGATCTGTTCAACAGTGAATAGCACTTGTGAATCAGCTGAATTTTTGGTGAACAGATCAACTACGTAAGGAAGTGAGGATTTAGAAAATTAAACGAGAATGCATGATAAGATTGAATCAATACTCCCTTTCTTCTTTGGTAGAGAAGTATATCCATAATTGTGTAGATCATGGATGATTTTTTAATAAATTTGAAAGTTTTATATCTTGAGTGTGGTTTGGCACAAGGGAAATGGCTGCTTTAATTATATGACGCTTTAATCTATTAATATGATTTGTTTTGGAATATTTTAATGAGTTGTGAGACTGAAAGAATATACCTATATGATATGTACTTGATTCTTTACTATAAATGGTTTCTCCTCATCTCATGGTTGTATTTACTCGTGATTTCCTTTTTTTAACAGATAAACATATTTTAGTTGCTACTCATGGGAACTGTTGTTGAAGCTGCAAACAAGGTATTCATGGTTATTTTGCACATTGATTTACTTCTAGCATTTTTGACATTTTGATTGGTTTTTCTGTAAATTTGATTAAAGTTAATGTTTTTCACTATTCTTTTACCCTTGAACTTTGAAAATGTTTTTACTTGATTGTGAAATCGAAAAGAAGTTACAAACTTTAAACATTGTTTAGCCTTTTGTTGTGAGCCATTTTCTTTGCATTGATGATATCATAGCGATTTTTAATATTGTATATATTTCCACTGATTTTTTTCTATCATTCATTGTAGGATGCAAATGGAAGCATCCTGGAGAAAAATCCTACAGTTGTTTTTGTGTTAGGTAAGCACTGACAGATTACACAAAAGTCAAGGATCTCCATGATCATCTTCCCGTTAAATGAACTTCCAATCATATTTTGATGCATTTGAGTTTGTTTTAATTTGTTCAAGATGACCCTATATATTTTCCTTGTGTTGTATAAATTATTAATTATTAATAGTTTGGTCTATAGAAAATATCATGTTATAGTTTACTCGTAATGTAATATGTTAATAGAATAGTGAATATATCTATTCTTTAGTAGAATTATATAATTGTCTGACTATATATAATGTCGCACTGGCAATGTCAATGTCTTTTAAATAATTTTTTTTTCATCTTTACTTTTGCTGGCTTTTCAAAGCTTAAAACAATGAGAAGCTGTACCTTCTCATTCTGACAGTCATTAAGACTTTTGCTTATGCAATTTGATACCAGGACATGGATTGAATGTTTTCTTTTTATTTTATATTTTTTGGAGGGGCGGCTGTTGATGTGAATTTCTACAAAACAATTTTTTTAATCCATTGAAATACTTCTTAATTGAAGAATGAACTTATTTATCCATTTATATCTAACGTGTTTACCAGAATTTACGGTGGATTCTTTCTGACTTCTAAATTGATTATTGTTTTGAAAATGATAAAGGTGGCCCAGGCAGTGGAAAGGGTACCCAATGTGCAAATATTGTCCAAAATTTTGGGTATACTCACCTAAGTGCTGGTGATCTTCTGCGAGCAGAAATCAAATCTGGTTCTGAAAATGGGTACATATGTTCTTCATGTTGATATATTAGTGATTGATTCAAAAACATGTTTTCTACTGGAGACACAAATTTAATTACATTGGAGATTTTTCCTTATGTGAATGATTGGTGAATTTGCAATTTTGTTTTGCACCAAATTTTTATGCATCTTGCTGGAGATTAGTGACTACTGCTATAGTTATAGCAAGTTGGGATATCTTAATCTCATTTTCTGTTACAGCTTTTGTATTTAAGGAGGTTTTTTGTCCTATAGTGATCTTTGATAGTGCCCTATTTCCCTTTTCTTTCTTTAGATGTCTTTTTCATTTTTTGTTCTCAGTAGGACTTCTTTCCTCCTTATACAATTATCTTATTTATGATAACTTCATCTCTTCTATAGTCAATTAAACTGGAATACATCTTAAGTTTTGGAGCCCCCCTTTTATCTGAAAATAGAAAATCAACAGTAGGAAAATACTTGTTCTTTCATTTCAACTTGGTGTGGATGAAATAATAAAATAATAACCTTTTCTTTTACTGGATTTTATAGATGAGCAAGTGGATTTAATAAAATTCACATTGTGCTTTGACTTTGTTTGATCATATTAGAGGCATATTGCCCAGTGTTGTGTGAGGAGTTATGTATAATATAAAAATATACATCCATTTTGTTTTTTAAATGCTCAATGATTATATCTTGTATTTTCTCATTGAGGTTCCTTTTACATGCTAAACTAAGATGTAGATTATCCCATAATATTGATGCTAGATCATCTACTCTTATTCATGTTCTGGAAAATATGTAATTATTTCTTGTATTTTCTCCAATATTGCTCACTGAATTCCACTTTTATACTGTAAAAATACAATATATTTTCTTATACTAGTTATTGTGTACTCCATTCCTACTTATACTGTGCTTAGCTGTCAGCACTATTGCTAGTCTATCATCTTGTATTGCGTTTAAATTGTGCATATCTTTAAGCATTTACATATTTATTTTTAATGTTGGACAGTACAATGATTCAGAATATGATTAAAGAAGGAAAAATTGTTCCCTCTGAGGTAACGATCAAGCTTTTGCAACGAGCAATGAAGGAAAGTGGCAATGACAAATTTCTTATTGATGGTTTTCCTCGCAATGAGGAAAACCGTGCAGCGTTTGAGAAAGTGGTAAATGCTACTTTGATTAAGTATAACTTTTTTCATTTCTAATTATTTCCAGTATTGTTAATTGCCCTAGCTTTTAATTTCCAAAATGCATTATGGATTTGCAGACAGGAATAGAGCCATCATTTGTCCTATTTTTTGATTGCCCTGAGGAAGAAATGGAGAAGCGACTTCTTAGTAGGAATCAGGTTGAGGTTTATATTTGTTTTTTGAAAGTGTTGTGTGTCCTTGCACTTGCTGACACTCTAGAGTTTTTGCTGATTATAAAGGGTAGAGAAGATGACAATATTGAAACAATAAGGAAGAGGTTTAAGGTTTTCTTGGAGTCTAGTCTCCCTGTGATTAATTATTATGATGCAAAAGGAAAGGTTTGCAAGGTAATTGATAGCTGTGCTTCTATATTTTTTTTGGTAAGTTTCTTGGTTGCCTCTTGTACTAAGGACATAGCATAAATTTTTCTTTCTTAGATTGAGGCTGCAAGGCCTATCGAAGAGGTATTTGAGTCAGTCAAAGCAATTTTTGGTCCAAAGAATGAGAAGGTAAATCCTTATGTTCGCTTCATGTCCAAACTTTATATGTACAAGTTTCATTTTGTATCGAAGACAAGATTTGGAAATCAATGTCTTCGTTAACTAATAATGTATTTGTCTTGATACTACCATGTGTTGTATACTATAATAAACTAGTGCTTAATTTGTGCCTTGTGTTGGTGTTTTAAGAAATTTAATTTTATATACATTATGGATTTTTTCTTGTATGCCCATGTTGTAAATATATAAATATTTAAAATGAAGTCTTTAAATATTTTTCTTAATCATATTTTATTTGTTTTTTACAATACATTATGAAAGGATTCACATTTTTTTAATGAATATATGAATAATGTGGAAAGATAGGGATAACAACTTCATAGAGAAGAAAACATTTTTTAAAAAATGTGTGCCATTCAAATAAAGATAGTAGCATAAAAAAAAATATGGTAACCCCGTTCTCGCACAGCCCTTCACAAAAACCTTTGCAGTTCAACGATTAGGATAAACTAATAAGATAGAATAAGCTTATCCCGTTAGCTATTTTATTGTGTCATTCTAGTGTAAATTTTATTTTGAGGGGAGTGTTGGGTTAGAAATGAATAAAATAGGGTAATTTTTTTTTTCCTTCTCACCCTTACTTGGCAGCTTCTGCCACTAACACTGGCACTGCCACTGCCCCCGCCATCCAATACATGCCATTGCTATTGTGAGCATTGTACAAAACCATGGCTGTCTCCCAACCAACCCAACCCCACCCCACCCCTTCCCCTGTTGCCACCACCTAAATCCTTTATTGATGATGTTGCCTAACAACCTCTATTTCTGTTGCAACATTACATGACTACCTCAGCACTGCCACTTGGCGCCCTCCACTTTGCACCTTCCTATGCCATTTACTGCCTAATACACACCTGCACCATTGCCACCCAACAACTCTGCCGTTGCCATAGCTGCCCACTGCCATCTAGCAATGCTGCCATTCAGCAACCTTCATTGTTGTCATAACCTGTAAAACACACCTCTTCCACTGCTGCACGATAGCTGCCATTACTGCCACCACCATCACCACTTGATACCCTCCATCATTAACACTACCACAATCATCTAACACCCTCCATTGCCACTGCCACCTAATATCTTCCATTTCTGCCACCTGCACCCACCCTTTGCCACCACTATTGTTGCTTGTCACCTTCCACTACCACTAAACATCCTTAACTGCCATCAGGCACCCTCAACAATTTTTATAATTTAAAAATGGATTATATATTCAAAATTATAATACATATATCAAAAGTTTATTTTAGAAAATAAAATGTAATTCTAGTAAAAGGGCAATTTTTCCATTTACATATAATGTGTTCATATCCAATCATTAATGTGTGTCATATCCTTCGTATCCAAACATACTATTTGATGCCACATCAAGCATTGGACAAGACTAAAATTTAACATGGTCTTATCTTGACTGCCAAATGAAGTAGTGAATGAATGACTGGCTTTGCAGTCTATGTTTGAGACAAAAAACAAAAGAAAAATATGAATTATATGGAATATTCTTGAATGGCAAACCATAATTCTTAACCCTCAATAGTGATCAACTTTTCTGATTGAACTAGTTTCCTTGTATCAAATGTCACAACGATTGTATGAAGCCTAGGTTGTGTATATTAATATGGGATTTCAAACTTAGGAGCATTTAGATGCTCTCAGATATTGACTTGCTGCTGCACTAGGTTTCATAAGGAAAGTGTACGTATGAAAACAGTTTTTGAAACTTTCTTAAATTGCTACTCCCAAGTTGGACACAAGATCCAATAAAAAAATTACATTCCCTGGGATCCTTCTGATCTACCGTTACTATCTGCATCAAAGCTATGAGTGGTATACATTTTCACTTGTGAGACAAATGAGAACTTCTTGAGAAGTATTAAGGGGGGTGGCATCTTGAAATTATAAGGATTGATGTTATTAAAATCAATTCCATGATTGTGCCATTCAAACTGCAAACTTTCCAAGGAATTGATGTTCTTCTGTGGTATTTGCAGGCTGATTAAGGAAGTTCACCCTTGATTCCATGCTGGAAATTTCAAGGTAAAAGTTGTTGTATCATGAATGGTAAAAGATGCCATATATTTTATTTTTTCATGTGACGCATTTTAACAGTATTTTGGTTCAAACCTTGCATCATGCTTCTAAGTAATACCTATGAACTTTACTGAGTTGGGCGACTGAAGATTAGAAGTTCTTAGTGTACTGGACAAATCATGGTAGTGATGTGGGGCAATGGGAATCTCTTATTTTCCAAATTGTTTTTAACAATTTTATTTAAGCTTAGATATCCTTCCAAGTGGTAAGGCATCAATTCTTTGTGGATACCTTTCGGATCTATGTGGAGACACACTGTCTGGACAAGATATCTTGTGTAATACTTTTAGATATTCTACAGGTCATATGGTTAGTAAGATATCTTGTGTAATACTTTTAGACATTCTATAGTGATGAAAAGTGAAGAATATTCTGTTAAAATTGATAACAAAATACACCCGATTTGTAGTCTTGAATTATCCAAATTGCAACTTCTGTATTGTTTTATAAGCTACAGGTCTATAAAAATGCATTGATGTATGTGAAAGTTGTTCTTTTTGAAAGTACCTTTCCATTTTGCTATTGGATGGATCATGATCGTGCTTTGTTGTCTATTTGAAAGTTTTTTTTTTTTTTTTTTTTGTATGTATCCTTCCTTTTTGCTATCGAATTCGAATTTTTTGGTTAAATATGTTTTTGGTGGTGTATTTCGATTTGGGTCTTTACAATTATTTTATTTTATGTTATTTTAATCTTTACATTTTAAAATTATTGATTTTGATCCCTTTTATGGATATGACTTTACAACAAAGTGACATATGTCACAATTTGATGTGTGGCAGCATCTTTGGTAGTCATGTCATCATTTAATAGTAACTAAGGATCAAAATAATTTTTTTTCAAACGTAGGAACTAAAATAAAAAATAATAATTTGTTATGATCAAAATCGAATGTGGTGTTTTTTGAGGAACTAAAAATATGTTGAAATGGAGGGACTAGAAATATATTGAAACCTAAATTTTTCAACATAAACTTTTGTTTTAAGTACCCGTTTAAAAAATTGGTTAAAAATTTATCACAAAATTTGTTAACATATTAAATTAAAAGGGAATACATTTAATATCCTGAAAACATAAATGCATTCAATTCTTTCTTCGAAGATTTAAGGAATATGTTGTCGGCAGAATTAGACTTAATCTTTTCATTAATAATATACTAGACTTATGTGCGGATGCTAATTTATTGTCTGTTCCATTATTGTTTTTCAGGTCATATTAGTATTGGCTGCTTGATCTATTGTCTCACTTATTGTTACTAAAATATAGAAAATTGTAGCTTGTTCACGAAGTTTTACCTCTGTATTCTAATGTTTTTCTACCTTGTTGAGTTATTCATTGGTTGTAATAAAGAATTTTGCGTGGGTATGTCTTCCGATATGCAATAGTTAACCGGTTTTGTAGCTAAGCTTTCGAGTGACATTAAAGATATTAATAATCTGAACTTGCAAACAAATCTGTAGTCAAAAGAATTTAAAGCATTTTTAAATTTCTGATTTATAATATAGAAAATAAAAAAGAGGAAATAAATACAATTCGGACACGATTTATTTCTATCTTGGGCGATAGACAAAGACTAGTAATATAGTCTTTCATTAATTGTTTACGTGTACCCAAGATAAGTTTACAACAATTTAGAACCATTACCATGAACTTTTTAATTTTTAAAATTGAGTGCTTTAAAGCATTGGTTGAAGAATTATAAGAAAATAATTATTTAAAAACTGAGCAATATATTTATTTTCTGATTAAACATATTTTAAATTATTTTTAACTATCAATTATTTTGTAATTTATATTCTTAGTGTGTTGACGAACATGAATATTTTTAATTTTATGAGATTAGTAAATTTTAAAATATTTCTAGATAGGACGTTGTTTGAAACTTCAACGGAATTGAATTGAATAATTTTGCTAAAACATGTGACAAAAAATTCAAAGCAGTTCTAAATTATCTGATCTATAAAAAAAATTATAAGAATGACATTGTTAGTGAACTTTTTCATTAATTTTCAAAGCATAAAGATGTGGACACCTTAAAATATTCATTGATTTAAAAATTGAAGTCGTTACCATGCACTTTTCGAGTTTGGAGAAGACTTTCAAATTTTCAAAGTCTTCAACTCGTAGCAGTCAAAGACTGAGTCTCTTCAAATAAATCATTGGTTAGTCTTTCAAACAGAAGTCGTCGAAAAGAGTCTTCAAATGGAGAGATGTTCAAAGTTTTAAAGGATTTTTATTTTTATTTTTAAAAATATTATCTTCAGTTTTTAAAGTTGGATTTTTGATTTTTGATATATTCAATTACTTAAAAACTTAAAAAATACATACCAAGTTTTTATTAGAAAAAGAATTATTTTTATTTTTTATAACTTTAATATAATAAATGTTTCTTTTAATAAAAATTTATTATGGTTAGATATTTAAATTCAAACTTAAAAATTAATGCAAGAACACACTTATTTTTATTATTTAGATTGTTCCTGCTTAAATATGTGGTCTTTTCAATTAATGCCGTTATGATAAGTATTTGGTGGGAGAATTTTTTTCATTTATATAATTTTTTCTGACTCAAATAAAATTACTTCCAATTGAGTATAAAAAACATCTAGAACTCGTTACAACTGTATTTTTGTGGTGAAAGAGAAAAGTAATATACATTTAACTAGTAAAATTAATGGTAGATATTTTATATAAATTTTTTAAATTAAACTGATAATAAATGGATTGAGACGGTAAGGAATATAATTTATAAAAAAAATAGCTCTTGTGAAAGTGTTACATAACCTTCTTACTCTTAAGACGGTAAGGAATATAATTTATAAAAAAAATAGCTCTTGTGAAAGTGTTACATAACCTTCTTACTCTTAAAACCAAATAAAGTAATCAAACTTTAAAAAATGCTTCATGATTTTGACCACAAAAGAAGTTAAACTTTGGAAAACAGTTCATATAATAAATGTAAGAGAAAATATGTTTTCGTCCATCAAATATATTGAATTTCAATTTTTATTCATATAAATTTATTTATTTATTGTTTTAGTTTCTATATTCTAAAAAATATTAGTTTTACTTTTTAATTATTATTATATGATTACATAATTATTTCAAATATTATTGCACATCACTTTTGTATCACTTGTGACTTTTTTATAAGGTCACATCAATAAAAATTAAAATTAATAATTTTAAAAAAATATAAAGATTAAAACAAAAAATAATTCTAAACCTAAATTACATTTAATTTTTTGCCTTTAAAGAGATGCACAAGACGTTTATCCTGTATCGTGTGAAGAAGATAGCTACATGCAACTTTACCACCTCATTTAGAAAAAGCTATTTCTAGGATTTTATCCCTTTTAACTTCTAAATCACAAGACAACTCTATCCTTGTATAACAAAAGAAACAATAAAACAAAAACTTCTACTAAAGCGAGTCTGTATGAGCGTTCGTCGGATAAAATTGCAATTCATAATCTTAAATATTCAAATTAACAAAAAAAAAAAAAACTGCAATTTTAATTTTAAATAAAACAATCTAGTCTGTGGTCTGTGTTGATGTACAAACTCATCAGACAAAAATGATAATTAGCTCCATCGTTTGCCTGCGACCAAGAGAGGGATATAAAATGGTTTTCTTTTTTGTCAATGAATATAAAGTGGCTGAAGAATTAAAAAATAGAAACTATAAAAATCACATATGGGTCTAGGCGTCTAGCCAACCCACAATCAATCGCTGACAGCTACATATAATACAAGACGTGTAAGACAGTCCAATAGCTACCAAGCTCATCGTGTCCAAGAAACAGATTCAATTTCATCCCTCGCTGCTTTATATAGTTCAAGCCTTTTAGCACATTGTTGCCTCCTCTCCATCAAGGCAGGGTCTTCATCTAACAACTGTGATAGCTGTTTAGGCTGCACGAACATTAATGAAAGATAAAATCTTATGGAGGATATACTTAAAACAACTAAAACGGGTATCATGCAGAAAAAGGACAGATTGTATTTTACATGACTGCTTCCACCGCTCTAAAAGAAGTATAATGTTTTTAAAAGGTGGACGTTAAAGATGAATCCAAAATTGTAATTGCAGAGATAGGGAAGAGTTAAGCGTTCAAATTGAAAGCAAGGGCAAGAGAGTACCTCTTTCTTCCCTATTTGTGTGTAGAAATGGTTCAGCAATGACTGTTTTGCTTCTCTGACCTGACAATAAACTACAGCCTTGGGAATCGTGTTTCTGAGTGTGTCTGATACCATACCTATGTAGGATGACACATTTGATCCAATCCTCCTATAATGTCCTTCTCCATATCTATCTATATTTGCCATAGCTGGATTAGCTGGATTTCCGGCTTTCTCCACTTCTTGAGGAAGTCTACGAAAGAACTCCACAGTGAGATACGAAGCTTCCATATCCACAAGTCGAATAGCTGTCTTCTTACTCTCTTCGCGGAACCTCTCTAAAGCCTCATTTGTAGCAGCAGCTATTTCGGCTTGAAGAGTTGGGAAACGTCTCAGTTCCTATTCAATCACAAATTCATAGCTTAATAGACTGTTCTAGTAACTTCTTGCACAGGATTACTATAAAATAAGAACCCAATTTTACCTGTGTTTCAGCTATTGATTTCCTCACAAGCTCTTTTAAGACAAAGTGAACCTACATCCAAATCACAGAAATCCAGCTTAATTCTTCTATTAATGTTAGCTTTAAAATAGCAACAAAAGAGAATACAACCAGGACTGCTTACTGCATCGACTGAAGCTTCAGCTGGGCCTCTAAAGTAACTGAGAGCCCCCTCAATGAGACGCCGGTAACCTTGCTCTGGAGCAATTAAGTGAGGCTGATAACCATCTGCTTCCGACACTACTTTCTTTACATTCTGAAGGGAAAGATGACGGTCAAATGGAAGCTTCCGTAAAGCAGCAGGAAGCTGATTGTCAAAAACATTATATATCCTATCTCCTCCTGGTCGCCTATGACAATAAACAAGAGGGTGATTATGTAATTAAAGATAACTGTCAACTTGTCCATCAGATAACAAGCTTACTTCATAACAAATCATTCCAATTTTCTTAACCATATTCAGGTGGTACGTGAAATCTTTGCCATGCCTTTGCAAAAAGCTGTATACGGTATTTTTTTAGTAGAAAAGAACTAGCACTAAAAACAAAACCAAATTTGAAGTTGGATTTAGCTAGTTCAAAACAAATAAAGCATTATTGAGACATCAAATCTAATTCTTGAGTGATGATAATTGTCGGAAAGAAGTCATGTACCTAATTTGAAGTGAGTGCATGTTTAGCAACAATTTATAGGAACTAATTATTTTTTTCAGTTCTCTCAAGAAAATCCCAAAATAAGCTAACCCAACCGGGCACAAATAATCCCTCAAGGACGGATTGAAAATAGTCAAGTTACAGTAACAAAATGATGTCCACCTAAAACGTTAAATAGAGTAAAAGTCAAACATCATAACATATATTTACCCTCCGTCTAAATGCTCCTTGAATATCCGATCAAACGCACGGCAAAGTTCTAGGATGGTGTATAGTTGAGCCTGTAAGAGAAAGATAGTTGAAATTTGCTATAGAAAGACTTTACTCTTTCAGGATATAATCAATGTGAACCACTCACCCCAGCATCAACAGCAATTGGTCTCCCAATATGATCCATCTCTGAATCAAGTTCTTCAATAGTTTTGTTTATCAAAGATGTTATAGTAGGTATCCGTGCCCTAATTACCGACTCCAAGTGCTACAAAATAGTTTAATTTAACATGATTAAAATAACAGATTATTTCATAAAAGAATGGAAAAGAACAACTTCCGGAAAACACAAACCTGTGAGAGAAGTTTGGCAAGGTATTCAGAACCCATTTTATTGGCTAAGTGCCCATAGTCAGGACTGGTTGCGAAATATTCACGCTCCTTGCGTCTAGCAAATATCATATCAACATTTTTATTGATATCTGCTTGGGATCGATTTACTATACCAACCCAAGGTTGTTGCAGACGATAGGATCTTCCTTCAAGGACCTTAAGGGAATAAAAATTGGAATGAGGGTATACTAATTATATACTTAAACTGCACTGCTCAAACTTTAAGAACTTTAGAGGTGTACATATGACAGAGAAAATGAGAGAAGGGAGGGGGGGGGGGGGAGGAGAGAGAGAGAGAGATTACATCCAAGGCATTAGTTCCTTTGTCCATCAAATCCAGCTTTGTCAACACCCCAAATGTCCTCTCACCTGGATAGTTTACATACAAGGATTTCAGTGATAAAAATGACTCGAGCAAAGGTTATAAGTGATCATTCCATAGATTTTAAATACCTGAGGGATCCACCTCCCTTGCAAGTTTAATAGCATCAGAAGTTGCTATGTCTTGGTTGGCCGGAGATATTGCCAGTATAATACAATTAGGCTGTCAAAAGCATCAAGTATTAGTTCAAGCAAATATGCATCTTAATGACGCCAGCATCTCTTGCTGACTAATTAATTATTAATAAACACACAAGGAAATAAAATGGTTCCCAACACCAATAGAGACAGATAAAGGAATCTTGCTTGGAAATAGGCAGCTTACAACTATCCCAATGAAATAAATATAAAAGTAAAAAGCGTTTTAAATGAAATTATGATGCATTATCCAATCAAATTGTTCAATTGAAAGAGTGAGGGGAAATTAAGACATAATCCGAAAACCACTCTTACCTTCTCAACATACGATCGAACCATATTTTCAATGTCGTGAACAATAGTCTCTGGCTGTCCCTCTGAAAATGACAGTTAAGCATTGCAAACTATAAACGACTAATATTATCCAAAATAAAATTATTTACAATTAGCAATTGAAGGCAAATCATACCTATAGCAACTTTAGTCAATCCAGGTAAATCAATCAAAGTTAGGTTGACAACTGCTCAAATAAACACAGAAATTGAATTAGGAAACACAAATAACAATTGAATCATTAGTCTCATTTCATGCCACATAATTATACATAAAGCAAAGTAAATAAATTTAGATTAGATAATTAATAAATGGAAAAAACATAAATTAAATAAAACAATTCAAAAATTTTTGACACGTACTGTTTAGACCTGAAACACACCAAATTTACAAAAGAGGTAGCCCCAATTAGCTAAAGACCAGGTAATAGTGTAACTTTTACTAAAGGAGATTCTAATCCTGCTCTGCTTTGTAATAAAAGGTGGAACAAAAGTAAAACGAGAGAAGAAGGCCAAGTTCATAATACAATCTTATGGACCTTAACACTTAGAATTACATCAATAATGGGGTAATAACAATTGAAGCGCACCATGTGGAGAATAAATGCTAAGATGAATTGGAACAGGAGATATTTGTTTTGTCCTTCCCGTTACTCTATCAGTTTCATCCTGAATCTCCTGGCGCACTAGGGCTGCAAAAGGAAAACCAAACTTTCAATTAAAAAAAATGAAAATTATTGAAAAAAATGCATTAAAAAAAAAAAAGCAATATAGGACATAAATAATTGCACTAGTAAGCCAAGTAGGCAGCACCTCAATGAAGACTAGATAAATTGCCAGCAAACTATTACTTGAAGGATAACAACAAAACAAATCGCTTGAAAGAATATGCTACAGTTAAGTAACGTTGGTATCATTTTCCAATAATAAAATCACAAAATTCACCCGTAAAACTATAAGAGACGCGCGCACGCAAAACAAACGAAAATTTCAAACATAACAGCGGCAGATAACCGACGCCTCTAGATAACCCAACAAAATCAGAAGTTTCAAAAACAAGCATTGAAGTAAAATTGTTACGAGCAACACAGAAACAGGGGAAACAAAAAGATCATCCTATATTTCTATTTCTATAATTAGCGAAAAATATATGCATCACAACACAAAGTCTCAACTTATCAAAAGCAATCATCCACGCGTGAACCGTTATATACGTTACCATAATCAGTTATCTTTCTTCCTGGCATGTGAAGAAACTCAGCATACTCCTTTGCTTTGCCTTCAACCTTATGAAGCTGCAACACCAGCGGACGCCTTGTCACAATCCCTGTAATTCAAATTCAAATTCAAACTCAAATTCATATTCATATTCAAAATCAGCATCCACAACTCAAGAAAAAAGAAAATTAATTAACTAAATAATCAAAAACATTAAAGAAATGAAAGAAAGAAAAAGAGGTAATGTTTGCCTGATCCTCTAGGAAGAAAGTCACGTCCAACGATGCTTTCTAAAACCGAAGACTTACCCGAACTCTGTTTTCATTTCAAAAACATAAACAATAAAAAAAAAATTCAGAAAACGAAATTCCAATTTTGGACGGTTATACTTCTACGACTTATGCTTAAGAGAATGGAAATGGATGTTGATGATGATGACCTGGCCACCGACGACGGCGACGGAAGGAAGAGCTTCCCAAAGAGAAGAGAAGGTATCGTTGTCGGCGCCGCCATAGTCTCCGAGAACGGTGCAAGCTTGCTGGATTCGGTTCACCAACCCGATCAAGCTCTCCATGCTCGTCATCTCAAAGACGATGATTATGACGGTGTTCAGCTACCACTGAGGACTCAGAAACCCTAGATTTTCGCAGAGACGGAAAAGGAAGAGAGTTCTAGAGAGAGAGAGATTTTGCACTTTCTGAACAACTAAGTCACGGAAACAGGGAGCGAGGGAGGGAAGCAAGGAAGGAAGAGCAACGAAATACTGCGGAAGGTGATGCACTCTTTTATTTCAATTTTATTAACTAACTCTTTCTTTTATTTTATTTTCTGTCTTAATTAAGCACGTAGCAGTAATAATCATAATAATAATTTTTTGAAAAATAGAGATTTAATATATTAATATTAATAACAATTTATTAATTTTTATCATGCATAATTTTATATAAATTAAAAAATTATTATTATTAATTTGGAAACGTTGATTAAGTAACTAATAAATGAAAAATTATTAAAATTATGTTCAAAATGTATTGAGAATTGTAGTAGAAAAATTACGTTGACGAAAACTTTTTAATTTTATTACTTAATTTATTGTTGTTCTTACCTTTGGCTTCTTTAGTAATTAGCAGCGATTGTTTGAACGTTGAAATTTCAAATTTAGTGTGTTGCTCTGTGATTGGCTACTCTCGTCTAATGCGTGAGCGTGGCCCCCACATTTGTTTAAAGAACATGACACAGGCGGCGCCAAATTTCAACCGCTTTCTCTTTATAACTTCACAATTAAAAATAAAATATTTGTATAATAATTTCCATCTTCACTTATATTTTACCTTTTCTAAACGTAAGTATCTTAAAAGAACATCATAAAATAAACTATTTTATTATTTAAAAAATTTATTTTAACATGACAGGTAAAGTAAGGGCTATTAAATATTTGACATATAAATGTTTAGATTTATTTTTGATGAATAATTCTAAATCATCTTATTCTTTACTTTTATAAATCTTCTTAATTAAAAAATAAAATTTTCATTTTTAAAAGAATAAACATGGGTATTTTATTTAATTTTTACTTTATAAAATAGTTTTGAAATTATTAAAAAGATAAGTAAGAAAATGTAAAAAAACTTATTATTAATTATTTCACAATACGCATGATATAAATTTTTATATTAATAATATAAAATTCTAAATCATCTTATTCTTTATTTAAAAATATAATTTTTATCTTTATTGTGAAAATTACGAGAATAATTAGATAAGATGTAGAAATTATGAGAACCCATAATATACTTCCTAGATATTGTTTCTAGAATCACGAATGCAACGCTTTGTCAACGTCTTTCCAAATTTAATAATATCTTTTACGTCATGTATATCAAATTTTTTCAATGTGTGGTAAAAAGGTTTTTTATTTTTTTAATATTTTAAAAAATAAAAAATTAAAATAATTGATATGTTTGAAGTCTTTTTGTTATGTTATGGCAAGTTGTGTCACGCAAAAGAATAAATTTATTTATTCAAAATAAATTTCACTAATATAAGAAATGAAATTTATTTTTTAAAAAAATTCAATTAATTTTTATATGCAAAATAGATGAAACTAAGATATTTAAATATATGTTAAATTTTTTTTTATAGACAAAACAAATATTATTAGAAAGAATTTAAAGAAAACTCAAAACTCATATACATAGAAAAAAATTTATTACTCAAAAAAATAAAAAATAAATATATGCTTATATAAAGTTAAGACGGATGCAATTTCTTAGGTTTAAATATCAATCAACTAACATAATAACTTTTCCTTTACTAACAAGTGATAACTATTTTGAAGACCTTAAAATAATAGAATCTAAGACTTTCCTCTCATCCAAAATATCATTGGAAAACACAATTCTATTTCTATGTACTCATAAAGACTATATTGTACTTACTCAAAAAATTAATAAACATATCCCTTCTTTTTTATTACGGTTAACACCAACTTAAGAAAACAAGTGAGTCGATAAATCTGAAGGCAAAGTCAGTGAGAATCCAAGCCAAGAAAACAAAATATATGTTAAATTTTGTTTATATTAGAGATAAAAAAAATTATTTAAAATATTTTGTCTACTTAACTTACAAAAATAAATTTTTTTAATAAAAGTGTCTTCTAAGAGACATGGTTACAAGCAGAAGTATTACGTGAACGGGAAATTCTACTATTAAGTTGGGGATTGGAAGAACGGCATTATTTGTGGGCGTTATTTGTGGGAAGGTGAGCTTCTTGTAACATAGATTTGGATATTCATCCTTTGTGGTATTGCTCACAGCAAAAGGTCGCTATGGAAATGGTTGGTTGAGGTGAATGCAGAACCCAGAGTTCTCATGGAAACCAAACTCAAGAGGGATGCCATATGCAATGCTTTTCTAGGATCCATTGAATGTGACAACCGAGAACCTCTTCACCTTTTTTTCTTTCATGAATTTTTTCAAAACTAGTTTTGTAAGTTGATGAAACTGGGAAAAAAAAAAGGTTACGTTACTACAAACAAAATTTAATGAGATTTTAACATATGTTTTAATATTTTAGTTTTGTTGTAGATGAAACTTAATTAAAAAATAAAAAAAATTATTTTTTTAACGTGAAATTTAATTATTAAAATAAGGTCATTTCTTACATGAAAAAGACTCCAATTACAAAAATTATTTTTAAAATATTAAAAAATTAAAAAATCATGTTAAAAGTATACATTCAAAATTTTAAATATATCTTATTAAAAATTTTAATTATTATAAGAATACTTATGAAATTTTTTTAATACTTTTAAGATAATAAATATTTTTATTTTTAATACAACCTTTTTAACATTTTAACACACATAATTAAATATATGTTAAAAAAATACTAAATGAAAGATATCGTTAAGTGATATATATGTTAAAATATATCGTTTTATACGATACAGTGTATTAATCTAACTAATTTTATTTCATGTCCCATTTCAAATGTTCCTTCTTTCCTAACTATGACCCTCTCCCACCATACAATCCTCCTCCCCTTCCCCAATCACATGTCATAACATGTTTATGACTCTTTCCATACCATTTGATGAATAATATATGTACTTCTCCGACTATACATTTTCCTCCTTCCCCACCACATGTTACCAACACATGATTATGACCCTCTCCATACCATTAATGAATAGTATATCTAACAAAACCTTCTTGGATGATGCATTACATTAATTATGTTTCCATATTTTAGCTCTCTTAAGGTGAGATAACTATTTCTAGATCTATTAATATAATAATAGATTCTTTATATTATAATTTTAGTCAGGTAATTGATAAAACAAGTTAACAATATTGCATTCAAAACAAAATAAAGTAAAAAATCTAAAACAAGACTAGTGGAAATCAAACAATGCATAGATCTAGAAAAAAAGGGGAAAAAGGTAGCTAAGGGGAAAATGGGGAAGATAGATGACGGGAGTTTTGGTGAAGCAAACTATCATTAATGGTATAACTTTGAGGACAGGGAAAATAAGAAAGAGTAGCGGTAGTGACTTTGAAGCGCAAATCACCGTGAAAAGCATGACTCTAAAGAGAAGAGAAAAGAGAGTGGAGGAGGTGTGAAATAACATCCTTTTAGCATTTGACAGAAATTAACATTTTTCAAGTGTCTATTACTAATATGAACTCAACTGCATGACAAACTATGTAAGGGACAAAACAATTTAAACAAGTAAGAAACTAATATGTATAATTGCTATTACATGAGGGAGTAATTTGGGGCTTTACTCAAAAGTATATGTAATTATTTTAAAGAGGTATTTGGTAAGTATTAAATTTATATATTTAGTAGACTAAATTAGTAGATTATTTCCTTAACTTTTTTGTTTGTTTAGCTTCTTTTTTTTATTTGTATTAGTCTTCTATATTTCAAGTTAGTTTTCTCTCTAAAAGTTAACTAACAATGTAACTTATTTTGCTAATTGTGTTATTAGTTTTTTTTTTACATATCTTTAGACATGAAATAATATAATGATGTGGAGTTAAATGTGAACTAAGATAATATTATGTTTTTTTTTTCTCAAATGATATTTTCTATTCCACACAAACACACGAAAGACTTAAAGGAAGAAAAATTACAAAGTTCATCATCATATATTGATAAAATTGTGTCATTGTATATTTTAGTTGTTATTAATTATATATTTACTTGAATGCACTTTTACATTAGGACATGACTAAGTTTACCATGGAAGTTATTTTGAAAAGAAGAAAACTACCTATGACAGTAGTAAAGTAAGGCTTTTAGAAGTAGATGAAAACTATTGGTCATAATGGAAGTGTTTGAATTAAAGAAAGAACATGAGTTATACAATGATAGAGAGAATTTAGTATAAAATAAGTGAAAAAACTTAGAATGGATGCGTTGGGATTTGCCTTTTCTAAGCTGAACTGCTAGTTTGTCTTGTTTTGGGCCTTTAGGCCGTTATTAACAAAAAAGAAAAAAAATAGTTGAAAAAAGTTTAGATGGAAGTTTAAAAGAACTCATTGATGACAAAGGTGCTTTGAAAATGGCAAGAATAGCATGATGTTTAGGGAATATTGAAATGTATATAGAGAACCAAATTTGTTAGACAATTTTCAATTAAATAGCAATAAGGCAGGATGCGATATTGTGGAAAATAATGGTGGATTGGAAGTGGATGACATTATAAAGGTTGGTGGAAGAGAAAAATATATATAGTGATAATAGTGCAACAAATATATAATTTGGAGATGAATAGGGCTGTCCACGGGTCGGTTTGGTTCGGGTTTAGGAGAAAAAAAAATCTGAACCGATCAAAAATTGATTGGTTTGGTTTGGTTTAGATTTGTAAAAAAAAATTGAAAATCTGAACCAAACCGAACCAAACACGAACGGGTTGGTTCGGTTTGGATCATCGGGTTGTCCGATTAAATAAACTAAAATAAAATATGTATAAAAAAATAGAAAAATATCAATATTTTTACATTTGAATAATTTTTTACACGTAAATTTAACACAATTACACAACATTCTAATACAAATATATAAATTCAAAATAAGTCTCAATCAAAACAAAAAAATTAAATTCAAGAAGTGGATATATTGGGTTGAACTTGAACATCTGTAAATCCTTCAGCCTCAGCCATCTCTGAAGCCAAAATAATTCAAACAGAAACATAAAAAGGGGAAAAAAATTAGTTCAAAACGAATAAATATAGAATTTTGAAGATATAGATTAAAAAATTAACAAGTTCAATACCTTCTCCAAGCATCATAAGTTGATCCATTTCAGCCTGTAAATCAACCTTCTTGCTAGCTTTTATCCAATTTTGGGTACAAATTAAAGCTTCAACAGTTGTGGGACTTAAACAACTACGAAATGGGTCAAGAACTCGACCTCCTGTGCTAAATGTTGACTCAGAGGATACAGTGGATACTGGAATAGCCAATATATCTCTAGCCATATGAGAAAGAACATAATATTTCGTTGAGGACTTTGATTTCCACCATTGCAAAATATCAAATCCGGGAGCATTGTCTTCAACATCATCCTCCAAGTACCTTTCTATCTCATTCCTTTTCACTTGACCTTGTTTTTTTTTCACATTCATTCTAAATTCATCCTCCCATGCATCATCATCATCATTACCATCATTGCTAATATCAAGATTAGACTGAGAGGCAACACTACTAGATTCATCAATAGGATACTGTGTCATATAAAGTTCAACCAATTTATTGATGAGGTCCTTCAACTTTTTCATCAATTCATTGCATTTTTCTACACCATACATCCGCTTAAAACAAAACTCAAGATACTCAAGCTTATAGCGAGGATCAAGGAAAACAGCCACAAATAGGAGATAATTTATAGTGTCATTCTCCCAATATTTGCTAAACTTGACTTGCATATTTTTTGTCATCCTTTGTAATACAATATCATTACTTTGCCTCCACTTATTCAATATTTTTTTAATATCTTTCAACTTATGGAAGAAAGTATTAGATGTAACATGCAATGATCCAGAAAATGAAAGAGTTGCATCAAAGAAAATTTTCAGAAACTTCACAAACATGCGTGCACGAGTCCAATCATCGCTATTAGGACACCCCCCTTCACTCTCAAGATTTATTAAATAGGCAGGATCATCATACTCAAGACGACTAAAAGCTTTCTCATATTTTTCAGCAACTTCTAACATTAAATAAGTGGAGTTCCACCTAGTGGGACAATCAACAATTAACAATGCTTGACTAGGTATATTTGCCTCTTGAGCACACCTTTTAAAAGTGGCCAATCTAAGCAGAGATCCCTTAACAAACTTACATGCAGCTCTAATTCTAGCAATTGAGATACCAATTTCCTTCAAACCATCACAAACAATTAAGTTCAAAATATGGGCACAACATCTCATATGCATGTACTCTCCATTTAATAAAGTTCTACCATTCCAATCACTCATGCCCCTAATTAAATATGAAATAGCCAAGTTGTTAGCACTTGCATTATCAATGATTATACAACAAATCTTTGAAATCCCCCAATCTTTCAAGCATTTCTCTAGGTATTTACCTATGGTGTCACCTTTGTGGTCAGTAATCAATCCAAAGCTTAATATCCTTTTATTCAATTCCCACCCAGCATCAATATAATGAGCAGTCACACAAATATAATTCATGTTTTGAATTGAAGTCCAACAATCAGTCGTAAGTGAAACCATTTGATCATTTTTAGACAATATAGCTTTCAACTTCTCCTTTTCTGATTCAAACAGTAGCATGCACTCTCTAGCAATAGTTTGTCGAGAAGGAATTTTGAATCTCGGTTGAGCCTCAAGCATAAATTTTCTAAATCCGAGACCCTCAACAAACTTAAAAGGTTGCTCATCCATAATTATCATCCTAACAAGTGCTGCCCGGGTTCGATCTTGATTAAAATCAACAAGTTTAAAACTAACAGTAGAGGCATCCTCACTCTCCTTTCCAAGTGCAAGTGTTTTTTGTCTCTTATCAACTATCCTATTTGGGTTTTTCGGACAACACAAAACATGCTTATTCAAGTTTGTGGTTCCATGGGTAGAACTATTAGATGCATATAACTTTTGGCAATAGTTACAAATAGCCTTATCATTTTGTCTAGTGAAATGTTCCCAAGCATTGGATGGTGGTCGACTAGGTTTTCTTTTTAATACCTTGAGTTCTTGAGTTTGCGTAGGAGTCTCTTGTCCCTGTGTAGGAGTCTCTAGTCCTTGCGTAGGAGTCTCTTGCAGCAATGGAGTATCTACATCACCTTGCTGTAGTTCTATGCCACTTGAGCTTGTTGGGGTATTATCAGCAGTTTCACTGATATTTGCCATTTGTGGGCTGCAAAATTATAAGCATAAACAGATTTCAGAACAGAGTAAAAATTAAAAATAGAAAAAGTAGAGAAAAAATTAGACATATATTCACTTTGATTTAGATTTGAGATGCGGAAGCGAGAGAAATCCAAGTTGAGCTGCAGCGGAACAACAAAACAGGTTAATGGCGGTGAGCGGCGTAACTAGGTTAAAGGGAGCACGAAAAGTCACTTCGGAGAGCGGTTATATCAGAACCGCTCTCTAAAGGTCACTTCTGAGAGCGGTTCCAATATAACCGCTCTCCAAAGGTCACTTCGGAGAGCGGTTCCAATATAACCGCTCTCCAAAGGTCACTTCTGAGAGCGGTTCCAATATAACCGCTCTCAAAAGGTCACTTCTGAGAGCGGTTCCATTATAACCGCTCTCCAAAGGTCACTTCTGAGAGCGGTTCTGATTGAACCGCTCTCCAAAGGTCACTTCTGAGAGCGGTTCTTATTGAACCGCTCTCCAAAGGTCATTTCTGAGAGCGGTTGAAACTGAACCGCTCTCCAAACCGCTCTTCAAAGTGATTTTGTTCGGGTTCATCGGGTATAAACACGGGTTATCGGGTTGACATAGTAATACCCGTTATCCAAACCAAACCACGTCGGGTTTGATCGGTTTAGTTCGGATCGGACCCGTTAAGCATTGGTTTGGATTTTTTTTAGTTTGGATCGGTTTGGATTATCGGGTTTATTGGTTTACCCGATCCAATGGACACCCCTACATGCAACAATCAAGAAAAAAAGTAACAAGCTAAACCTTCAAAAAAAAAAAAAACATTAAGGGCTTAAAATGTGAGCGTTCATACTAAAATCCTTACTTCTATCATGTATATATAAGATTAAGGCGTATCACATATTGAGTACGAGTCTAAAAAGTTAATTACTTAAAGAAATATATATAATAAAGGTGGATGCAAATTAAATTATCATTCATTCAAAATTAGTATGAATGTTTTAACAAATATTTTGAAAAAACTAACATTTTCAAAAATATTATTTAATTAAATTTTATATAAAAAAGTATTTTTATGAAAAAAGTGAGAATCTAAAATTTTTATAATGACAAAAAAAATTATAATATAAGACAAATATATTTTTTAATAATTTTAAATCTAAACTTAATTTTTGTTATATTTTTATGTTGTTATTGTGTATAAAAATTTCATAACTAAATTATTATTATATTTTTTATATTATTACTTTAAAAATTTTAAATGTATAAATTTTGACAAAATTATAAATAAAATTGATTAATTATTATAAAAATAAAAAAAATATTAAAAATATAATATTTTGAAAGAAATATTAATATTCTTAAAAAATAATATTTAAACTAAATATGATGTTAAAATATTTTTAAAAAGTATTTTTATATTTTTTAAAAATATATAAGGTATAATTTTTGTATATATAATGACTCAAATTCAAGACCTTTCTTAAGTAATACCGAGTCACTTGTTACTCGAAACAACCTTCATTAATAGTAAGTTCAAATTTTAAGGTTAAATTAAATAAAAAAGGAATTAAATATTTAATTAATTTATATTTTAATAGATTTTTTATAATAATATTTTAAATAGATATTAAATAAAAATAGAATGAAAACATGTATATTTTACTTTTATCATATTGTTTTATGTAATTATAATTACTAGTTCTATATATTATTATCCAATGTTGTGCATCAAATGCGGTCAAAGTTTTACTATTTAAATATAAGAAAATAACATTGTAGAATTAGGTTTATTAATTTAAACATGGCAATGTTTAAAAAAATTGTCAAATTTATTTCTGCCCAGAAACTGAAACAGAATGCACTAACCTTTGTTAACGTCATTCTGAGCTTTGCAAAAAGTGTTAATGGGAATCTTTGCAACGGTGATGCAATTACCTTGTCATCCCTTACCTCTTATAGCTTGTCTCATTGTCCATATGCTTTTACCAGCAGAATCTCTGCCCCAACGTCTCAGTAATGTACAATGCATTGCCAAGCGAATTTAGGCCATAATAAATATTTTTATTTTTAATACAATTTTTTTAACATTTTAACGTGCATCATTAAATATATGTTAAAAAAATATTAAGAAAAAGATATTGTTAAGTGATATGTATATGTTAAAATAATATCATTCTATATGACACAATGTATTAATCTAACTAATTTTATGTTATTGTTCCATTTCAAATGTTCTTTCCTTCCTAACTATGACCTTCTCCCACTATACATTCCTCCTTCCCTTCCCCAATCACATGTCATAACATGGTTGGGAGATGCATCAGTTTGATGTTAAAAATGCCTTTTTACATGAAAGCTTAGATGAAGAAGTATACATGGAAATTCCATCTGGATATGGTATTGCTGGTGGAGGAAGTAAGGTTTGCAAATTAAAGAAAGCCTTGTATGGCCTCAAACAGTCACCTCGGGCCTAGTTTGGGAGGTTCACTCAGGCCATGGTATCTCTAGGATATAAACAAAGCCAAAGTGATCATACTCTCTTCATAAAATACTCACAAGACGGCAAACTCACTCTACTTTTAGTCTATGTGAATGATATGATTATTGCAGGAGACGATAAGATGAAAAATAGAATTTGAGAAAGAAGTTGGCTGCTCAATTTGAGATGAAGGATCTCGATAAGCTAAAGTACTTCCTTTAGATAGAAGTTGCATACTCCAGACAGGGTATTTTTATTTTCCAAAGGAAATGCATTTTTGATCTTCTTAAAAAGACTAGTAAGTTGGGTTGTAAGACCACTGGAACACCCATAGAGCAAAACCATAGAATTGGAAATGATGATGGAAGCCCAAAGGTGGATAAGACACAGTACCAGAGACTTGTGGAAAAGCTCATCTATCTATCTCACACCAGGCCAGACATAGCCTATGCAGTTAGTGTAGTTAGTCAGTTCATGCATGATCCAAGAGAAAGACACTTGCAGGCAGTAAATAAAATTATTCAGTACTTAAAGGCCTCTCCAGGAAAAGGATTGCTATTTAAAAAGGAGGAAAACTTATACATAGAAGTGTATACCGATGCTGACTATGCAGGATCAGTTGTTGATAGGAAGTCCATTACAGGATATTGCATGTTCTTGGGTGAAAATTTGGTGACATGGAGGAGTAAGAAGCAAAATGTGGTTGCAAGATCAAGTGCAGAGATAGAATCTAGAGTTATGGCACAAGGGGTCTGTGAACTGTTATAGATGAAGATAATACTTGCTGACCTAAAAATAAAGTATGAAACTCCTATGAGACTGGTTTGTGATAATAAATCAGCCATCAACATTGCGCACAATCCAGTTCAACATGATCGAACAAAGCACATAGAGATAGATCGACATTTCATTAAGGAAAAATTGGACAACGGTCGTATAGCCACCGAGTACATTCCTTCAAGACTGCAGTTGGCAGACATGTTCACCAAGGGACTTCCCACTGAATAGTTTAAAGATCTTACGTGTAAGCTGGGAGTGACAGATATACATTCACCAGCTTGAGGGGGAGTGTTGTAAAATATAATTAGGAAATTTGTTCTGTAATTAAGGATAGATTTGGCTGATTTGATTTGTACAATTCTTATTTCCTTAATTAGGAGACTAGTAGTCTATATAAATGTATTTTGTACAAGCTCTCAATTAATCAAGAAATTCTAATATTATTCACATAATATTCTGTTCCCTTTTTTCAAGTAACCTGTCAAGAATTTCTTGCACATACTTCTTTTGTAAAACAAAAATTCCATTAGTTGATTGTACTATTTCTAAGCCAAGAAAATAATGCAAGTTACCAAGATAAGACATATCAAATTCTTTCATCATAGACTTCTTGAATTTTTCAAACATGACATTATCATTTCCAGTAAATATAAGATCATTCACATATAAGCATACAATGAGTATTTTTCCATCATCAGCAGTTTTAACAAATAAAGTATGCTCATATAGACATTTCTTAAAACCTTTCTTTGAAAAATATGCATCTATACGACTATACCAAGCTCGTGGTGCTTGTTTTAGTCCATATAGTGCCTTTTTTAGTTTATACACCTTATATTCATTCCCTTGTTTCACACAATCAGGGGGTTGATCAATAAATACCTGTTCTTCCATATCACCATGCAAAAATACTAATTTCACATCTAGTTGAAAGATAGGCCATGAGTTTTGAGCTGCCAATGCAATCACCATCCTTATTGTGTCATGCCGTGCAACAGGAGCAAAGACTTCTTTGTAGTCCACGCCAAACTCTTGATTATAACCTTTAGCAACTAGGCGTGCTTTGAACTTGTCAACCTTCCCAATTGCATTCAGTTTGGTCTTATATACCCACTTGACACCGATTATCTTATGTCCTTCTGGAAGGTCACTAAGCTCCCAAGTGTTGTTTCTTTTAATTGCAGCAATTTCTACATCCATAGCTTCTCTCCACTTTGAGTCTTGGACAACATCCTCAAAAAATACAGGATCACAATCTGTAAAAGGAGCAAAATGCACCAATTGATCATCATTTTGATCAATTCCTAGGACATGATAATCACCCATCCAAGCAGGTCTCTTTCTACTTCCTAGTGATCTCAACTCTCTAGCAGGAACATCCAAGTCTTGAGTTGCAACTTGCTCATCTTGAGTAATAGTCGGTGGTTGATGTTCTGCATCGTCCTTATCATTAGAATTTGGAAAAAAAATTTGTTGGCCTGCATCTTCATTACAATTCCAAAAACTTTCCTCATAAAATACAACATCTCGGCTTATGACAATTTTCTTAGTATTAGGATTATACAATTTATAAGCTTTAGAAATATCACTAACACCAAGAAAAATACACTTATTTCCTTTATTGTCTAATTTTCTCTTTTGCTGATTTAGAATGTGAGCATATGCAATGCACCCAAAAATTTTGAAGTGGTTAACATCTGGTCTCCTACCACTCCATGCTTCTTCTGGTGTCTTATGTTTTACTGCCAATGTTGGGCTTCTATTTAGAATGTGAGTACTCCAATTGACTGCTTCAGGCTAAAAACTTTTAGAGATGCTGCTCATTGTCAAAATACTCCTCACCATGTTGAGAATGGTCCTATTTTTCCTTTCTGATACACCATTCTGCTATGGTGTATATGATGTTGTTAACTCCCTTCGAATTCCATGTTCTTCACAAAAAACTGCAAACTCATTAGAGCAATATTCTCCACCACGATCTGTGTGAAGGGTCTTAATGCTTTTCTTTGTTCATTTTCTACTCGAGCCTTGAAGCTTTTGAATGCAGAAAAGGCTTCTAATTTTTCTTGTAAAAAATCAACCCAAACTTTTCTAGAAAAATCATCAGTGAAAGTAATTATATATCTTTTACCTCCATTGGATGTAGGTTTGATTGGTCCACATAAATCTGAATGTACTAGCTCCAAAACACCCTTTGCTCTCCATGATTTGCCATTGAAAAATGAGGAAGGATGTTGTTTGCTAACAACACATTCTTCACAAATTTGAGAAGGAGCAATAATTTGTGAAAGGCTTGTCACCATGTTTTTTAATTGGAGGGTCTTCAATCCTCCAAAGTTCAAATGACCATAATAGTAATGCCACAGCCATGAATGATCCTTTACTTTTGCCATCAAACTAGATTGAATACTTTCAATCTTGAGTGAAAATAACCTATTTGAACTCATTTGTACAACAACAATAGCACCTTTAACAGGATCATAAATTTCACAAGCACCTTTGCTAATGGCGATAACATAGTCTTTTTCTTGTAACTATCTAGCACTTAACAGGTTACTTTTCAAATTAGGGACATACAGAACATTAGAGATATTTTCAACAAAACCATTCTTGGTTCTTATATTAATAAGAACCATCACTTGCACACTAGAGCAATCTCCAAAGCTTACATTAGAGTGAAAATTTTCATTTAAATAAGAAAAAGAAGACTTGTTACCAGTCATGTGGTTACTGCAGCCTGTATCCACATACCAAATATCTGGTTCAATATTCTTTGCTTTTTGAACAGCCATCAACAAAGTCTCCTCTTCCTTCATTTCACAAGATTTGAACTTTCCCCTTTTTCCTTGTTGTCACGAGGCAACCTAGTATAACATTCAGAAGCATAATGACCAAAGTTATGACATCTAAAACATTCTACCTTAGACTTGTCATTTTCCTTTCCTCTACCTTTGACTTCAAATTGATCATTATTGCCTCTATAATTCCTGTTGGAATCTCTATTTCCTCGACCTCCTCGTCCTCTAAAGTTGTTGAAATGAGTATTGGTAAAAGCCTTCACAGCTTGCTCCTCAGCATCTGATTATTTGAACTTCTGTTCATGCACCAGTAATGAATTTTGCAATTCATCAACAGAAAGCTCATCAATATCTTTAGACTCCTCTATGGCACATACAACAAAGTCGAATTTTGGTGACAAAGACCGAAGTATTTTTTCAATGTCGATGATTTCTTCAGTTTTACCTCCATGTATGCGCATTCGATTGACAATTGCCATCACACGAGCAAAGTAATCTGATATTGATTCTTCGGATGTCATTCGTGTTGTTTCAAACTCTGCACATAGAGCTTGTAGTTGCTGTCTCTTTGCTCTTGCAGACCCTTAATACTTCTTCTTCATTGAATCCCCAATATCCTTGGAAGTTTCTTTGTTTAAAATGGTTTCTAGGACATTTCGGTCAATGGCTTGAAATAAATAGTTCTTAACTTTCAGGTCCTTCAACTTCATTGCCTCCAATTTTGTCCTTTGTGCATCAGTCACTGCTGTGGAAGGTGCTATTTTTGTTATTCCTACTGAAACAACTTGTCAATACTCCTTAGATCTCAGAAAATTCTCCATTAACATGCTCCAATGATCATAATGACCATCAAAACGAAGAATTGCAGGCTAAACAAAATTATCAGAAGCCATTACAAGTAATGTGGTGTTGGAGAAATTAAAAGACTTCGGCTTTTATTTTTAAGAAAACCAGGCTCAAGATACCACTGTTGCAGACTAAAGCAGAAATAAAATGCATAACAGTAAAAGGAAGAAGCCGTGAGAATAAATTGGAGGAAGTTTGCGGCAATTGTTTATTAAACTAAAAACCCAATAAATAGGCAATGCACACATGATTGGATAAGCATTACTACTTCAAACGTGCACCAACAGAAAGATAAAAATTGACTTTGCAAACTACCCACTCCCCTACTTACTTGGTCAACTTAGAAATTGACTAACAAAGACTCAACAATAATGCAACGTACACTTAGTAATATCCAACTAGAACAATAATAAATAAATAAACATTTTATTTTTAACAGTGTCTTTGTATATTTTAGTTGTTATTAATTATATATTTACTTGAATGCACTTTTACACTAGGGCATGGACTAAGTATATCATGAAAGTTATTTTGAGAAGAAGAAAACTACCTATGAGAGTAGTAAAGTAAAGCTTTTGGAAGTAAATGAAAATTATTGGTCATAATGGTAGTACTTGGATTAAAGAAAAAACATGAGTTATACAATGATAGAGATAATCTAGTATAAAATAGGTGGAAAAATTTAGAATGGATGTGTTGTGATTTGCCTTTTCTAAGTTGAACTGCTAGTTTGTTTTGTTTCGGGCCTTTAGGCTGTTATTAGCAAAAAGAAAAAAAAATAGGTGAAAAAAGTTTAGATGGAGGTTTAAAAGAACTCACTAATGACAAAGTTACTTTGAAAATGGAAAGAATAACATGATGTTTAGGAAATATTGAAATGTATATAGAGAACCAAATTTGTTAGACAATTTTTAATTAAATAACAATAAGGCAGGATGCGATATTGTGAAAAAAAAATGATGAATTGAAAACTGATGATGTCATAAAGGTTAGTGGGAAGAGGAAATTGTATATAGTGATGATAGTGCAACAAATATATAATTTGGAGATGTGATGTTAACATATTTGATAATGTCAATGAGATAGTTAGAAAAATAAAAGAAGAATGTGTAAGTGTAAGAAATTTTACCCACAATATGAAGACAAAAGAGTGAGGATTCAAAAAAAAAAAAAAGACCAAACATGCAACAATAAAAAAAAAGTGAGTAACAAGCTAACACTTAAAAAAAAAATTTTAAAGGCTTAAAATGTACTAAAATTCTTTGGTTCTATCATATATATATATATATAAAAGATTAAAGCCTATTACATGTTGAGTATGAGTTTAAAAAGTTAATTACTAATAAAAATATATATAATAAAGGTTTATGCAAATTAAGTTATCATTCTTTCAAAATTAGTATGAATATTTTAACAAATATTTTGTGAAAACTAACATCTTCAAAAATTTATTTAATTAAGTTTTATATAAAAAATTATTTTTATGAAAAAAGTGAGAATCTAAAATTTTCATAATGACATTTTTTTTATAATATAAGATAAATATATTTTTTAATAATTTTAAATCTAAACTTAATTTTTTTGTTATATTTTTATGTTGTTATTATGTATAAAAATTTCATAAATAAATTTTTATTATAATTTTTTATATAATTACTTAAAAAATTTTAAATATATAAATTTTGATGATATTATAAATAAAATTGATCAATTATTATAAAAATAAAAAATATTAAAAACATAATATTTTAAGAGAAATATTAATATTCTTAAGAAATAATATTTAAACTAAATATGATGTTAAAATATTTTTAAAAAGTATTGTAATTTTTAAAATATATATATATAGCATAATTTTTGCAAACACAAATTCAAATTCAAAATCTTTCTTAAATAATATCGAATCATTTGCTATTTAAACTAACTTTGGTAACATTGAGTTGAAATTTTAAGAATTAAATTAAATAAAAAAATTAAATACTTAATTAATTTATATTTTAATAGATTTTTTATAATAATATTTTAAAAGATATTAAATAAAAATAGAATGAAAACTTGTATATTTTACTTTTATCATATTCTTTTACGTAATTATACTATGCAATACTAGTTCTATATATTATTATCCAATGTTGTGCATCAAATGCGGTCAAAATTTTACTATTTAAATATAAGAAAATAACATGTAGTATTAGGTTTATTAATTTAAACATGGCAATGTTTTAAAAAATTGTCAAATTTTTTTCTGCCCAGAATCTGGAACAGAATGCACTAACCTCTGTTAACGTCATCGTGAGCTCTGCAAAAAGTGTTAATTGGGAATCTTTGCAACGGTGATGCAATTACCTTGGCATCCCTTACCTCTTATAGCAGAATCTCATTGTCCATAAAAATTCGCTAGGAAGAGCCATGAACGTGAAGGGAGAACAAGATTACAAGAGATTTTGAAAATTCATATAGAAGGGTTTGAAATTTTGTGAAAAAAAAATATTCAAAGAGAAGGGAAATTAAAATTTTAATTAGAAAGAAAAAATTAGATTAAAAATAAAAATGGGTAGAGATTCAAAACATGTTTCATAAACTTATAGTTAGAAGTTTAACATGTCGTAATTATTTTGATTGATTTAAAAATACTTTTTTAGTAATTATAAAAAAGTATAAATATTATAATAATTATTAATAATGTGTTTTTAGTTATTAAACATGTTTATAATATAAAAAATAGAAAAATATTTTTTAATGATTATTTTTGAAATTTATTAACATTTATCTTAGAATTTTATTACTTACAAAATATAACTTAAATGTACTTGTTGAAATATAATTAGTTAAAAAATTAATATGACATAATTATTTTAATTAATTTAAAATTTTTTTTTGGTAATCACAATGAAGTATAACTATTATAGTAATTATTATTAAATGTCTATTTTGAGTTATTAAGTTTGCTTATAATATAAAAAGTAAAACTATATTATTCTTAATTTCTTAATTAGTATTTAAAAATCTTTATTTGGATTAATCTTAAACAGTATTTTTTAAATAATTATTAGTATTCATGTGAATTATTTCATAATTTATTGGTTATAATTTTTTTTAATTGTAATAGGTGATGCTACTATTATCCTCGTCACTTATTAATAATGTCACTTAGGTCATAAATAAAAGACATTTTTTGATATGTTAATCTTAATTGGATTGCTTAAGTTTATCAAATGTAAATAAACAACTTTTTTTAATACACGTATTAAATGGTTGAAACTTAAGACACACATTTTATCTATCTTGTAAAGAATGAACAATTATATTATAATATATTTCGATCTTATTTAGACTTTGTATCAATAATTTATTAGTGATTGATTTTACTAATTCTAATATTATAATAGTCCAAAATTTGTGTGAAAAATTATTAATTAATTGACTTCGATGAAACAATATTAAAAGATTAGAAATTAGACTAGAGTAATTGACACAACATTTTAGTTGACTTTGTATTAATTTTAACATCAAGATAGTAGAATGTGCTCATGAATATGTACTCTTTTTGTTGGAATATATTCTAACACTATCTTGAGTCACGACATATTTGCATAAGTTATCAAAGTAAAAATGATAAGCATTCATGACATCACCCTCAACAATAGCATAAGAGAGTATATTTTGATTACCATCTTAGGCAATTGTCACTAATAAAGCTCATTTATCTTTGTTATATAAATATGTCTCATCAACTTGCACAATTAATTTGTTGTGTTTGAATGCTCTAATGCATAGACAAAAATTTAAAAAAAACACTTGACATAATATTTGAACATTGAAACCAATTCATCATTGTGGAAGGTGTCTTTAACATCCAACTAAACAACTAATGAAAAACATCACACATTGCTACACACCATTGCAACAAAACTTCATACCAGGCTTTTCAATGACTAAAATTTTTTTCGATTGCCTTTTGTTTTGCCATTTATTCTTTTTAATATATTGTTGTATATCCATCCTGAGACTGAATCTCACAAATCACCAATTGTATCTTAAAAGAAGGTTTGATTTTATCATTAGCCTAATATTGTCACAACTCCTTTTTGTAAGGAACTGAGAATATTATTTTTACACCACTTACTTATTTGAGATAAATAAATAACGAAGAATATAAGTATAAAATTCACTTTTCAATTCAAAATAAACAAAATTCCTTATGACAAATATCCAACAAAACAACATAATATTATATTTAGTTCATAATTCTAAAAAATACACAGTTTTTACTACATCACTCTCTCTATATGAGGTTTTAAAATATAAGAAAAAATGACTTTAATACAAAATTATTCGTCTCTAGCTTCTAACATTTCTCCATTGGCCCCTCAGCATGTGAAGTAGATGCAACATCTACTACATCTGCTCACGTACCACCGTACGATCATCGCAGTACGCACGCATATATCATAGACAGAAATACAAGGGTGAGCTTACAAAAAATAAAATAAAATCATATATATAGAGAGCAAAATATTATTCACAGTAATAACTCCATGCATTCC
Organism: Abrus pulchellus subsp. cantoniensis; assembly: GCA_024086825.1. NCBI lineage: Eukaryota > Viridiplantae > Streptophyta > Magnoliopsida > Fabales > Fabaceae > Abrus > Abrus pulchellus. The sequence goes on from CM044056.1 coordinate 25,478,894, forward strand.
CAGCCCATCTAATGCACAACATGAAAATGGTTTTAAACTGATTTCACATCCTAAGTAATCCAGAAGGAACCGAGCCAGTCCGGGAGCGATCCACTCCAGTATCTGGATCCAGACAGCATAACACAACACAACTCAACATGCTCTATCGTTACACATCTACCCACCTAAACGTGTAACTCAGCTCTATAATGATGCAAAACATATATCTCAGCATGATGCAGCATGACTAAAATTATTTTAACAACTTAGCTAAGACAAGTTTATAATAAATCAATCAAATCTTAGTGTTATTAAATTAGTTATCAACAATTACAACATAGAAAAATAACTTTCAAGTATTAAATCTTTTATATCTCAGCTTTTATCAAAGAGATCTAACAAAATCAACTCAAACTTTTCTTTAATAGCATATCAAATTGTTCAAAATATAGATTATAGGCTAAAGTAAGCTATCCTTACCTTAGATCAATGATTCACACTAGATTTACCGAATATTACTTGTTTTAAAGCAATATTCACTGAAGATTTAGATTTAGAATAGAGTCTCTCCTAAGAACACCATGAACTTCTATGAGAAAGAGAAGAAGAAGAAGAGAAATAAACGATGAATCTAAATTTAAACTTAGAGAAAATTACTTTAAATCCCTTAGAACAGATGCAGAATCACAGATCTAGAGAGAAATCTAAGTTTAGAAAAGTTTAGTATGAGAAAAAATGGTGATATATAACCTTGAAACTTTTAAGAATGGTGGAAAAGTGAAAATTTCGTGCAAGGACCCCTATTCATGGAAATTTTTTTTTGGTATTGTTCATGTTAGAGTTACTGTTCACAACGTCTTACTGTTCATGCTGGAGTTACTGCTCACACCAACACTGTTCACGCGCATTGCACTGTTCACCGACACTATTGACTCATTTCGTATTGTTCACGACACTGTTCACTTTTTTTTTTTTTTTTTAAATTTCAATCTCAATCTAAATCCATTTCAATATTAAATAATCTTTCAATTAACATTTAACAAATACAAAATATTATAGATTACTCAATAATAAATTACAGGCCTGACAAATATATTTTGCAATTGTGTTTGCATCCAATTGTTTATGATCCTGCTAAATCTTTGCTCTAGTAGAAGTGTGTAAGCCCTTATACTTCCTAATTTCTTAAAAATCTTTATTCTTCCTAAAATTAGCCCGAACAAGTCTTTCTTAATCTATGTCATAGCAAACGCATTTGCAATAAAATATATAAAGTTCTAACTTAAACACTTAGTAATCCACTCATCTTGAAATATTACGCTTAATGGTTCATATAATAGCTTCTTTGTCATTGAATTGCATTCTAATATACTATTTTCCATCTACATCAAAATGACCTATCAACCACAAACATAAAGTAATTAAAACAACTAAAATTAAATTGACCAACAATAAAATTATAACATTGACATACCCAAGTTTGCATACTTTGAAAACTTTGACGCATGCATAATATTAAAATATAAAGAATGCATGAACGATAACTCTCCAAATGAATGTTGACTTCCCACAATGTGTTAAATGGAAGTGCTCATCATCTGCATTATCATCCACATTATTTTATACAATATCATATCACTTCCAACATTCTTCTTTAAAGTCCTTATCATCACTTTTTTTGTTGTTTTATTTCTATTCTACTTCTCTATTTAGAATTTTGCTCATCAAAACTTTTTGTTGATAAATGTCAATTGAAACTTCTTTAAAAAAAAATATACAACTCAATGACAAGAATTTAGGAATTATATTGCTTATGTATCTTAAACATTTGTTGATGATCATTGTCATTGCTCGTTAAAATTGTTTAGTATTGCATGAAATGGCCAAAAATCAAGATTAGACACCTATATGTTATTCTCTCCATTTTTTTTAAATTATCAAGTTTAATATATTGATTAAGTCAATACTTTAGTTCTTTAAATGATATATTATATAAAATATACACATGTGTTGGCTTTTCACATTTTAACATCACATCTTTATTTAAGTTTAAGTTTGTATCAATTTCATCATTAAAATATATTATTACATTTGTACTCATTTTTTTTTGGTCAAAGGACAAGAGAATTAAAACTCTTTCAAGCAACATGAACAAAGATGGAACTGAGTTTATATAGGATCAAGATTAAAAATTTTCAATGCTATTTTTTAAAAAATGCCAATGGTGACATTTTGTTTTCTCCTCGAAAAACACTAATGACAATTTTGAGTGGTTAAAATGGTTTTTTAAAATATTTTATTTCTTAAAACTTGTCAATGTCCATTTTTTAGTGTAAAAAAGATTTTCAAAATTTGCCATTGACAATTTTTCAGTGTTTAAAATTATTTTTTTTAGGTATAAAAATTACTCATGACGTTTTTAAATGTCAATAAATAGTTAAAGGGATAAACGATTTTTCAGTTTCTATAAAAGACTCCTTTTTGTAATTTAGTTCTTATAGGTAAAAAAAAATTATATACCGGTCCTTATACGAAAATTTATTTTAAAATTTATCTTTAGCATTAGAGTATGTTATAATGATGTTCTCTCTCTCCTATGTGGTAGACAGTTATCCAACGTAATATATTTAAATTATTTTTTAGTTCTTGTACAATTTTTTTTTAATTTAGTTCCTATAAGTAAAAAGATTGTATATTAGTCCCTGTATGAAAACTTATTTTCAAATTTGTTCCTTTCATTATGGTGACATTTTCATATTAATATCAAGTGACATTTTCCCATCATTTTAAAAGGAGTATTTCAAATTTTTCAAAAAAAGCTTCATATTTTATTTTGTACCTTTTTATTGATGATGTTGAACTTTATTATACAAGCTAACACATTTTCGCTTTAAACTTGTGCAAGAATCATCTTGAGAAAACTTTATTATATTTTGATTCATAATGAATATTTCACCTCAAATATCACTACTTGTTTGCTCCATCATATTCCATAATAATCTTCATATTTTCTTCTATAATCCATATTTCAATGCTATTTTTTTATATTTCAAATTCTTCAAAAAAACTTCATACCTTTTCATTGATGACGTCAGATTTATTATATAAGTTAACACATTTTTGCTTTAAACTCGTGTAAGAATTATCTTGATAAGATTTTATTATGTCTTGATTCTTCTCTACATGAATATTTCATCTTAAATATCACTACTTGTTGCTCTATCATATTCTCATAATAATCCTCATCTATTCTCCTATAATTCATATTTCAATGCTATTTTTTAAGATAATTAATCTCTGGTTGTAAAAAAAAATTATGATAAAGATAGTGATAATTTCAAGAGTAATTCTGATTTTTTTATAAATATACCAAAGATGCAGAAAAATAAAGTTATTAATTTTAGAAACAACTCAGGTGAATATAATAAAATAAGGATGATAGGAGAAGGAATACAATTTATTTGAAAAATATGAAATACTCTTTTAAAGATGATGAGAAAATGTTATTTAATATAAGTGTATTATAATAATAAAAATAAAATTTAAAATAAACTTACATAAATAGATTTATACAATTTTTTTAACCTAATAAGACTAAAAAAAATATCCTTGTGTAAAAACTAAAAGATAATTTAAATCTGCTATTTCGTATAACTTTTTACCACGTTAAAAAAGAATTAATATTGTTACAATATACTCAGAAGCGAAGTTAGAATTTAAAATAAATTTTTATATATGAATTAATATATAAATTTTTTACTTAACAATTAAATTAAAAAAGAATATTTATCTCATAATTAAAAAATAAAATTTGCATGTGACAATTTTTTAAAAATCCCGTGTGCGTAAAATCCCACCGTATAAATAAAAGACCCTCTAATGTTATAAATATGGTTTTTTAATCTCTTCATACGTCATAAAATGAAAGAAAGATTATCCGACGCACTTATAAATTGAAGTTTCTTGAGTGAGTCCCTGGCATTTACTGGAGTCAAAATGAAATTCTACGTACAAATGGAAATATTCCAAAACGAAACTCTGAAATACAAATACTCGTTCCCTCTGCGACCGCAATGATAGACTATACTTCTCACTAAGACCCCACCCCTATTCAATTGGAAACAAACGTTACTGGTCCTTTCGTTCTCATAAATAAATAAGCACGACTCAGAGAGAGAGAGAGAGAGAGAGAGAGAGAGCTCAGATCTCATCCTCACACAAAAATGGCGATGTTGTGGAAGCACGTGAGGGCGTCGTCGTCGACGCTGGAGCGGCACGTGATTTGCACGCACTTGCTTTCAAGATCTTTCACCACAACGGAAGGTCATGGCCCCACCATCGTCCACAAACGCAGCCTCGATATTCTCCATGATCCTTGGTTCAATAAAGTATTACGCTCTTCCTTCTCTTCTTCTTCTTCTTCTTCTTTTATCTTAGTGCATGATTGATTCAGCTTAATGCGTGATTAATTCAACTTATTTTGAAGAAATAATCGTTTCTTTTTATTTGTTTTCTGATAGAACTATTAAAAAATAATTGATTATTTTTCCAGGTATCAGTGATTCTAAACATGCACTTAATTTTTATGATGTTTTTTTTTTCCTATAAAAACTCCTTCTCTGTCAGTAAGGTTTTGATTATGGTATTTTAAATAAAAAATAAACAAATCTAAACATGCAGCTTATTTTCGTTGTGTTAAAGAATTATTGAATTAAGAGCTGTTTGGAATGAGTGTCAGTGGTAGCGAGTGAAAACTAATTCTAATCGTGCGATTTTATAAAGGCCTTGTTTGGATGCATAACTTAATAAAGAGGTAAATCGAAGGTTTAGTGTTGTTTGTTGTTTTTACTTTTTGGTTTTTTGACTTAATATCAATTGGATAGATTAGACAGTTGCTAATACAAGAGTTTATATCGTGATAATTCATTAAGGTGAAATTAGGAAGAAAACAAGGTGTTGAGAAGGCTTATTTTTAGTAGGATTCAATTTATAGTTCATGAAATTAAGCTAGAAATATGAGTTTCGGAATTTTAATTCATCCAGAGGACCATAAAATGCTTCACAAGTGCTTATTATAATTGAGAAGCCCGAATAAGGTGAAAAATAAGCTTATCTAGACAAAGCACGAGTCATTAATTATAGTGTAGTTAGGGCTTCAGTGATTCTATGTTGCTTTTATGTATGCTGTTCCTTACTTTGACGAGATGCGATTACTTATTTCATGTTAGTTTGATCTTAATTGGAATTACTTGAATTGTTTTACATATTGGGATTGGTAAAGTGCTGTTCGTAGGATTATGATTAAGTGGTTTTGTTTATTTTTGTTAATTTGTCTTGTGAATACAAAAATGCAGTTTCCGTGTGGTATCAGAACATAGATTGAAGTAATGTGTATTCTCTTGGGTCTATTTTAGATGGGTTCATTCTTTGATATGTCCTCTGATAAGTGAGTAGATTGTTTAATGGGAACAAATGAACTGCATACACACCACAGTATACATTTTCAGATTTTGCTGTGTGGCCGAGAGTTGAAATTCATCTTTATGTCATCTATATTCTACTGATAAATCCTTGAAGGTGATTCCTCAGTAGCTTATTTATATGAGGAGATTCTTGTTTGTTTTTGTTTTGGAAGGGATGTGATGGAGAGATTCTCTGATACTTTTCATTTTAGAGACAGTAAACCTTTTTTGCCATTTGGATGAACTTTTTCCATAGACTCCTTAATTCAAGGAAACTTCTGACCAATAAAATTTCTTCACTAGTTGGCTGGCTTATCTTCTAGGCTGAGGCTCTACAAATTTTGTAAATGTTGGCTCCAAATTATTCTTTAGAGGCTACATTCGATAGATAATTATCCTTAGAAGCTACATTCGATAGATAATTATCCTTATCTTCAGCTTATTTTACCTGGTGCTTGAAAGCTCACGTGAAATTTCTGGCAAATCTTCTTTTCATAAGTCTGATATTTCTTCCTAGTCTGTCTTAAATTGCCAGCCAGAAGATAAATGTATATTTTTGCTATTAAGATTGTGCATCATTCACTCTTCCATTGGTGGATCTTTTTTATTTTATTTTTTCATTTCCCATAAACTTACAATCTGATTTAGTAATATAATAACTTTTGTGTTTTAAAATTAGGGAACAGCTTTTTCCATGACAGAACGAGATCGTCTTGATCTTCGAGGTCTCCTTCCACCAAATGTTATGTCTCCTGACCTACAGATTGAACGCTTCAGTATGTTTTTATATTTTCCTCGGTATCAGGTCAAAGTTGAACATATCAAATCAATATTGTGTTTTGCAATGATTTTTTTTTTATAATGGTGCTTGTGGTGTTAATAATTGAAATACATTTTCCCTTTAATTGAGAATTAGGTCATTCAATGCAAGGATTCTTCCATGGTTGTATTATCTGTTTGGTCTGTACCTCTTAGAGTAAATAGCATGACTTTTTTGCATGTAATAGTAATACTGGCCCTGCAATATATTCTGTTTCAGGTCTTTGAACAGACAAGTAATAGAAATCTGTTTTTGCATGGTTCTGTGGCTTGAATGTGGTGTGTAGTTTGCCTACTGATAGCCCTTTAGCACACTAGTATAGAAGAAGAGGAGTATGGGATGGGCGTAATAGCAAAGGCCATCTACCCTCTGCATGGAGAGTTAGGTTTTTTCTTAAATGCTTGAGGTCTGTTGGTGTTTAGTTTCAATAATTTGCAAGAGCAGGAAATGTTCCATGTTTTTCATAGTCTGGTTTAGTTGTATGGACCAGACCATGTAAGGGGAAGATTTTATAATTTAAAATATAATTTATTTTAAAATAATACTTATATTGTATAGTATCAATTTTTTAAATTTCAATAATAAATTACCATAAATTTAAGAGTTAAGACCCTTAAAAATATATTTTAAATTAAGAAAAATTAAAAAAAAGATATTTTTTATAAATGTAAAGATAAATATTCATGAAAAATTTAAAAATTTATATAAGAAAATAAGAAAAAGTTAAATAGTAACTTTAATTTCTAAAATTTAGAACGAAATTAACAAAGATGTGGGTAAAAAATAAACCTATTGCAGCGAGAGAGAATATAATTCACACATCCTTTTCAATCAAGTTTAATATTAAAATGTACATGTGATGAACTGTGAAAGTGCGTAACTTTATGAATGCTTCATTTCCTAATTAGTAGACCCTCATTTATAATATAAAGGCTAATTGGATAGTGTTAGGATCCAATTGCAAGATATGAAACTTGAGTCTCACATTGGAAGTATGTGATTCTAATGTGAGATTTATAAGATCTTTGGCTCTCCAGCTACAACAACTAGCTTTTGTGGTGTGGTTCTTCCAAGGTTCTTATCAATTGGTATCAGAGTCTTCCACCATGTCTCTCATCCTGATGTTATAGTATTTGCCTAGGACTAGTCAAAGGGGTTAGTGCACAACTAGCTGGTGCTGCAGAACGTAGTGGGATGTTAGGATTCAATTGTAAGGTATGAGACTTGAGTCCCATTTTGGAAGTAAATATGGAGTTTATAAAGCATTGGGCTCTTTAACTACAACAAGTAGCTGTTCTCCCAAGGTTCTTTTGAGATAGCTTTGAATTTTTGAAACACTTTTATTCATTTCTTTGTTCTTTGTTAAAATTTTGTTATGTGAAATCATTGAGCTTGAGATGATATTATATTTATAGCTTTGGATCATGTGAAAATTTGCAGAATATTAGTAGACTTAATTAAGTATTTGGTCTCTTCAAAAGTTGCACATTTTTTATTTAGTTTACAATTTTTTTTATTAGGATATGGTTCCTAACATTTTGAACTTATAAAAAAATGGTCTTTTCTGTTAAGTGATGAGATGAATAATAAAAGTCTAACTCAACACTGTCATGTCATTCTATACCTGATATTTACTTTTAATATTTTATTATTTAAAAGTCAATATTGCAAAAAGAGATTTATATTATTTTAATAAATTAATAATTAATTCAATTTTTTTAATTATTTTAATCCAGCCTCCTTCCTTTTCTAGCCACCACTGCCATTGTCATTTTTCCGACAAGTTTTATGAACAGCAACTAGTGGATCTGGTTAGTTCGCTGTGCACCACCCAAACCTTACTATCTTGTCTTCATCTACACTGCGATGCATGCTCACATGCTACGCTGCCACCTACAAATGTCATCCATTGGATATGGTTCTCTCTACGGCTGCTGCCTCTTCAGAATGAAAATGGGGTCAAAAAATCCTAAAGCTTTGGGAATTTCTTCTGAGTTGATTGTCTGGTGCCTCTTAACTTCCACTCCCAAGAAAATGTTCCATTGCTGCAAACAAAATTCTGCCACAGATCAATCCAGCAATTACAAAAAAACAATTCTGACCCAGTAAAATATTAAATGCTTCTTAAAATACTGCCAAATTACAAGCAAGTGATTTCAGAGGATAAATAAATAACGGTGCGTATGATGCCAAGATATGCAAAGAAAAAAAAAAAAGAAAGAAAATTGCTTGGCCGGTTCCCTTTGTATTATAGATTTGGGGGTGGATGAATGAACAGAGAACTATGTCATGGGTGGATGCCATGTACCCAATCTAAAAAAGAAAAACAAATGGAGAACTGCATTGTGGGTGGATGAACAAAACATGTACTCAGGTAGGCTAGATTGATGTACCAGCTGCACCCCACCCAGGATTTTAGACTATGGTATATTGAAAAACCTCTCCGGCGAAGATGATGCCTGACTAAGAAATTTTCCCCTAGGCTCGTTAAAGAGAGTATTTTTAGGGACTTTTAGTGATTAACTTTTAAGTAATAAACTATTGAAATAATTATCAAATACTGACTAACATGACAGTAATGGGTTGAGCTTTCATTCTCTAGTTCATTACTTAATGAAATTCAATTGACAGTAGAGACCAATTTTTTATAAGTTCAACAAGTTTAAGACTATACCCAAATTTTTTTTAGGGACTAAATCCAAAATATGCAGCTTTTGAAGGGACTAAATACTTAATTAAGCCATATTAATAAATTAGGCTGTCAGGGAATTTCCTTCAATTTGTGTACTTTAGTAAATTTTTGTCAAGATAGTGCTTCTTGGAGTTTCTGCAAGAAGTATTTTGTAGTGGCTGGTGCTGATTATATTGCATAAGTTTGCCATTTATACTGAAATTTGTTGTCATCCAACTGAAATATAAATGGCAGGCTGTATATACTTAATCTCTGGCTGATGCTTTGGTGATGAGAATTAAGGATTCAGATTCTTTTTTAATATTTTTCTCTTTTCTGTTAGTAGTTTTTAATTTAACTATTGCTAAAATTCTTTTGTTAATAGTGGTTGATCTTAAGAGACTTGAAGTTCAAGCAAGAGATGGACCTTCTGATCCTAATGCATTGGCCAAGTGGCGGATACTTAATCGCTTGCATGACAGAAATGAGACAATGTACTATAAGGTATGTCCAGAGTTTTCCATTGCACTCCTTTGATAATAAACAATTCTATGCAGGAATAAACTTTCATCATGATTTGGGTGTCAATATCTACCAGTGCCTCTAACACAGTGACCCTTCATAACTTACAGAATGCACAGTTGCATAGACGATTAAGACAAAATGAGATGTTGTAGGTGCAACTATCATATGAGGTTTTTTTTATTGACATTTCTGTTGTCTGATTTTAGAATTCAATGGCACATAAACTTTGGTTCCCCCTGCAATTCTTATTTTTGTCTCTTATAAGTACTTATTGAGAAGTTAACATAAACTGGGCATTAGTCCTTTTGTCTCCTTTTCCTTCCTCTATACCTAAAATCCTATAATTTCAACAACTGCATCATGTGGTTTTTTGTTTTTTATGTGTGTTTTGTATATTTTCTTCAAGTCACAAAAAATTGGAAAACTAAACTTGCCTTCTTTAGTGTATGTAAATAAATGAAGTAGTTCTCATGCATCTTTAAAGTTGTGTTTTATCAAAAGAATGATTTTAACTTAAATGGTGTCTTATATTCAGGTTTTGATTGCCAAAATTGAGGAATATGCGCCAATAGTGTACACACCAACAGTTGGTCTTGTGTGTCAAAACTTTAGTGGACTGTTTAGAAGGCCAAGAGGAATGTATTTCAGTGCTGAGGATCGTGGAGAAATGATGTCCATGGTCTATAACTGGCCAGCTGAGCAGGTTGTTAACTATCCATATCATAGTTTTCCTCATAAATATTTAGCCAGTACTCCTAAATTTCATTGCTTTACATGTTTGTATTAATGAATTTTAAATGTCTGACTGTTTTGATTGCTGAAGTTAATTCTTTCTCCCAAATGGCCTGGAATTGGGCCTGTTCTGATTTTAGATTTCATTTTTAAATTGTATTAATGCACATTAAATTATATGTATTGTTTTGACTGCTGAATTGTTTCTATAACAATTGGCATGGAATTTTGCTTGCTCTGATCATAGCTTATTCTCTACTTCCAAAGTAGTTTGGTTGATATAACAACAAAGCTTTATCTTATTAAATGATGTTGGCTAACTAAATCACATGATGCTATTGATCTCGGTCAAAGATAAAATTTTTTGAGATATTATTACCATATGATCCTTTTTAAGAATTTCCAATCCTTTTTAATAACTTCCTCCAAAATTCTTCTAGGTTTTTCTATTTTCATAATTTGTTGGGTTTGGTGAGGGTAGAGTAGATGTATACAGCCTTACTCCCTTAAATAGAGACTATTTTAGGATTTGAAACTGTGACTGCTAACTCACGAGGTAGCAATCTTACGTTGTGCCAAGGCTTGCTCTCCTTGTATAATACTTTGACATATACTATTACAAACTCATTTAAGTATGAAATTGGGACATCTCATTTCAGGTTGATATGATTGTAGTTACTGATGGGAGCAGAATTCTGGGACTTGGAGATCTTGGAGTTCATGGAATTGGCATTGCTGTTGGAAAGCTTGATCTATATGTTGCTGCTGCTGGGATAAATCCACAAAGGGTATGCCATTGTGAATGTTTCATTATTTTTCCTTTCAAACTGTTCAAGTTTTTGATAAAGTTAGTAGATAGGCTGCAAGTGCATGAGTTTTGTTAAGTAGTGAAAAGATAGTCTCTTTAGGAACTGTTTTGTTTAGTACTAAATAATTGTAATTTAACGATCTAAACACACTCAATTAATAAGATAAGATAAAGAAACATAAAAAAAGACAAAGATAGAAAATTATAAGCGCAAATTAATTTAAAAAGAATGAATTCAAATTTTAAGAAAATGTTGGAAATTAGTTTCACTAGAAATTAGAATTGATGAACTTAATCATAATAGACTCTATGTAAATTATTGATTAATTATGAAGGTGAATTACCTTAAAGTGATTGTTGTACCATTTCAGAATACAATAACATATTTAATTAGGCTAATTCTTACTTTAATGGTAATTATATTTAATTAAATTCATTAAGTTTTATTATGATTCGGTGATTCCTCAAGAATCCTCGTCTGCCTTCATGCTCTAGAATCTCAAGTTCAATTGAGATTTTTAATGACAAGGTTCATCATTTAGTTCTTTTCTTAACATCTAATATCAGGTAAATAAGGGGACCAACAAATTTGCAAGCATTAAGAGCACAAAGAATTGAATCAAGACAATAAAGATTAACAAATGGCCATAAAATGTTCAAAATATCGACATCAATCTTAATTTGGTTTACTCTGAAACCATAGAATAAGAAAAATTACACATTCATGGTTTGATTACAAGCCAAAGAAACAAATATAAACATGGGAAAGAACAAAAGAGAATAGAGAAGAAACAAGAAAGAATCCTAATTTGTCCCTTAGAAGCATGTTACTCTTATAGATCTTGTAGGGATGCTTTCCAGAATTGTACCCCAAGTCTTCAATTTTGCTTTGATCCCGTTGAGAGAGTTCTTCACAGCTTGCTAACGATGTGGGACTCCTTGGAAGGTGTTTGTTTTATGTTTAAATGGACTTGGGCTTCATAATTTCCTTTGGTCTCTTAGAGTGTATCTCTTTTAGGTTAAAATAGACTTGAGCTTCATAACTGTCTTCAACCCATTTAAATTTGGTTAGGAACTTTTAAAAATGGATTTGGAAGTATGAAACGTGGCCATTTAAAAACAGACTTAGGCTTTATAAATGCTTCTTAAATCTTCATATTTTAACTCCCAAAATGCACACATCTACACATCAAATACATGAAAGCAATAACTTGAACTAAAACAAATAAAAATAAATGTCTGATAAACTCAACCTAAAATGTATGATTATGAATGCCTTAAATGTTACTTTGAACTATATAAACTTATGTATGATATGGACGTTTAAGTTGTTGGTTAGGTGACAAAGCCACAAGTGTACAATTATTGTCAAGTAATATAAAAAGTTATCATATTTACAGGGACTGTGCTGTTAAATACTGAATAATTACAATTTAAATATCTAAACACAACCAATTAATTAAGTGGATTAAAGAGAAAATAGAAAAGGCAAAATAATCAAAAATAGATTATTCAAATTCTAACAAACTTTTAGGGATTGATTTCACCACAAATTAGAATTGATGAACTTAACTAAAATAGATGATCCTATATTAATTCTTGATTCATCTTGAAGACAAATTATCCTAAGGTAGTTATTGTTTCCTTTCAAAATACAACAGCATCTTTAATTAGTCTAACTCTTACTTTTGTGGTAATTTTATCTTAGTAAATTCATTAAATTTTGTGGTGATTCCTAACTCCTTAAGAAACCTAGTTTACTTTTGTAGTTTAGACTTTAGAATCTCATGTTCAATCTTCGAGTTTTTAATGATAAGGTTCACCTTTTGGTCCTTCCCATAACATTTAAAATCATGTAAATAAGGAGTTCAACAAATTCATAAGCATTAGGAGTACCAAGAATTGAATGAAGAAATTAAGATTAATAAAAGATTATTAAAAGTTCATGATATAGTTATCAATCCTAATTGGGGCTGGTCTCAAACCTTAGAATAAGAAAACTACTTACTAATGTTCGAATTACAAACCATGTAAAATAACCTAGACATAATGAGAAGAACAAGAACAATAAAAGATTAAAATAAAAATCAGGAGGAATCCTGATCTCTACCCCCAGGATTGTGTTGCTTTTATAGATTTCAAAGAAGTCTTTCTAAGATCCTATCCTCAGATGCTTATTGTCTTTTGGCTATGCTTCATCCTAACCAACTGTTAATTTGCTTCTTGTATATTAAGGATACTGTCAGTTATGGAAAACTTACCTTCATTCTACTAAATGGTTCCTCCATTGCAGTAGTCTGATTATTTTGTGCATGTTGATTTAACAATAATTTGTCATGGCTTTTGGTAGTTTGTTTAACCTTTTATTATGTCTTGGAACTGTTCCTTTCTAGCTTGGATAGCTTGTCTAATTTTATCAATACACAATGGTAATACTTGGACCATAAGAAATAGTAATAAATGTGCTACCATTGATCTTCTAACTATGACATCATCTTCATCATGATATATTGCATCATTTTTCTATTGTTAGCTAGCTTTGTACCCATCTTTCATTTGCTGAGATTTCTTTTTTCTTACAACAGGTACTTCCTGTGATGATTGATGTTGGTACTAACAATGAGAAGTTACTCAAAGACCCCTTATGTAAGTTTTAAGTCTATATCCATTCAGTGAATGGTATTGTGCGGGAGTGATACAGAAGTGACATGATTGCATTAAAATGTTATCTATCACTAGTTTTTCATCAACTCAGTAATCCTGCCTAAGACCAACTTTCAAAAGCTAGAGCTATTAGGTAGAAGCCTGTGAACAGTTTTGTTAAGATGTACTACTATTCTGTTAAACAGAATTGAGATAAGGATAGATTAGGTTAGTTTGTCAGTAAGGTTGTTACTATAGGGTTAACATACTGTTAACCATTAATTCTCTTGTATGTAAACATTCTACAGCATTCATTAATCAATGAAAAACACATTCAGATTCAAGTGGTTTTATATTTTGTTACATGTTTCATCATGAAGCAGCCCTTTAATCTTGTCATGCGAAGAATGCACAGACCCATTACTTTAAGCTAAAATTCTATTTAGAAGAGCTCCTAACCTGATGGTCAAAGAGACTCTAACAACTAGTCAAAGACCAACTTTCCCAACTGCTTAGGCTATTTCGTTGAAGCCTAGGAGTGGTTCAATATCTCTAACAACTCTTCTGTTGCTCACTCAATGAACCATAAAAACAATATGCATATGCCTTTGGTTATTTCACTTGCATTGATGATGATAATCACCTTTCATCTTAAGCTTTGTAAGTGAGTGGACTTGAGTCCATAAAACATGAATGGATTATTCTTTTGTGTATCAGATTTGGGATTGCAGCAGCATCGTCTTGATGGGGATGACTATCTTGCTGTCGTTGATGAATTTATGGAGGCTGTCTTTACTCGCTGGCCAAATGTGATTGTTCAGGTATTAACAGTGAGGTTAAAAATATAGATAGTAGCTTGAATTCTTTGTGTTTGTATTTTTGTGTTATAAGGCTATTAACTTTTATGTTAACACAGTTTGAAGATTTCCAAAGCAAATGGGCATTTAAGTTATTACAGCGGTATAGAAATACCTACAGAATGTTCAATGATGATGTGCAGGTAAAATTTCTTTGATATAGGATCATATGATGTCAGTTGTTTATACAGGAAGCAATTAGAGCTCTCAGGAAATATTGTTTTTTCTTAATTTTACTTGGGAATTTAAATCACTTTCACTTATCAAGTTATCATAACTATGACACTGTAAGAGTATTTCATCACTGTATTAAAATTGATAGAAACCATTAATCATACTATCATCCCTTCCCTCTCAAGGAAAGAAGGAAACATTGATAAGTTGTTTCTAATCGATTATATAGAATGATGAAAAAATTAATAAAGATGTTACTCATAAAATAATGTGGAGAAAGACATCTAGAGCTATTTGTGATCATAAAGTATCTATCAAGTTGAAATGAAAACTTTATTATATTACCATACGATCAACTATCTTAAACGGTAGTGAACGTTGGACTTTAAAGGAATAACATGAAAAAAAAATTAGAGTTGCAAAAATAACAATGTTAAGATGGATAGTAGTCACACAAGAATGGACAAGATGAAAAATGATTGTAGATGTAAGAATATTGAAATAACACCTACAGTGAAAAAGATTACAAAACATTGATTAAGGTGGTTTGAACATGTGTAAAGAAGGCAAGTTGATGCAACAGTGAGAAGAGTGGATGACTTGACTTCTAGTTTGGTGAAAAGAGATCAAGGGAGATCTAAAAGAACTTTAGAAGAAATTTTTAAAAGAGGTATAGTGATAAATAATATTTTAGAGATGTTAACTTGGGATCAATTGTATAAAATGATGGAAAATTAATGAAGATGTTATTCACAGAATATAAGCTGGGTGGTTAAAGTAGAGAAAGACACAAGTTATTTGTGACCGTAAAGTGCCTATCAAGTTAAAAGGAAAGTTTTACCGTACTGTAATATGACCAACTATCCTATATGGTATTGAATGTTGAGCCTTAAAGGAGTAATACGAGAAAAAAGTTGGAGTGACAAAAATGAGAATGCTAAAGTGATTAGTGGACACATGAAAAAAGACAAGATACAAAATAATAGTATGAAAGAATATTGAGGTAGCACCTATAGTGGAAAAAATGACTGAAAATCATCTAAAATAATTTAATCATGTGCAGAGAAGACCTTTGGAGATGCCAGTAAAGAGAGTGAATTGCATGTCTCTTAATTTGGTAAAGAAGGGTTGAGGGAGACCCAAAAGAATTTAGATGAAATTATTAAAAGAAACCTTTTGATTAACTAGATTTTTAAAAATTTGATTTTTGACTGAGCTTAATGGCATTTTGTGATCTACATAGCCAATCTCACCTAGTGAGATAAGGCTTGATTGTTGTTATATGTTGGCTTTTGACTTGAGTCCAATGACTTCGTGTGATTCATGTAGCTGACTTCTCTTAATAGCCAATAAATAAGCAGAAAATGATTGGAGAGGGGAGTGGATTGCCTGCTTTTTGACCTTGTGAAAAAGGGTAGAGGAAAGCCAAAATGAATTTTGGAAGAAATTATTAAAAGAGATCTCATGATAAATAATATGAGAATTTGGTTTTTGATTATGTGTGATCCATTGACCTCATCTAGTGGGATGGGACTTTTGTTATTGTATTCTAACTCTAGGTTTTCAACAAAACTCCTTAAGATGTACTACGATAAGTAAAATTACCTAAAGGTGGCGCAAGATTTAAATGAGCAAAGTAGCAATTCATTTCATTTTTAGTGTCCAACCAAACAACCTTAGAAAACTTGGTGTTTTGCACGCACTAGCTTGTACTCGAGTGATTGGCTTGTTGCACCTTGTTTTTACAAATGGATGTTCTTGGCTTCTAGACTTGGTATGAGGGCATCTCTCATTTAATTCCTGTAAGGGATATGTCTTGTCTAGCATTTCATGCAATATTTCATAGCCTATCTTTCTACTTATTTATTTTCCTCTGAAGTAAAATGATTACTTGCTTTGAAGGAAGAAATCAGCTATATGTACCTTCTGCTTCCTTTATAAATGTTATCTTCCACTTCATATGTTTGAGATCATAAAAGCCAAGGTTTGAGAGAGCTAAAATATGAATTTTCTGCAATTATTTTTCTTTCAAAATTTATGATCCATTAGATTGCAGATGAATTATACCTTGTCATTGATCTGAATGTTGCGAAGTATCTGAATTGTTATTGATCTATTGATAGCTATTTACGTTTATATCTTGTCATGGAATATTTCATTGCTTGATGTGTGTGAAATTCTCTGGCTCTGCCCAGGGAACAGCTGGTGTTGCAATTGCAGGACTTCTAGGTGCTGTAAGGGCACAAGGAAGGCCAATGATTGACTTCCCAAAGCAGAAGATTGTTGTTGCTGGTGCTGGAAGGTTAGTTAGTTATCTTCAGCTACATTTCCAAATGCAAAAGGAATGTTAGAATATCTAGAAAATATCTCATAATAATGTTATTGTGCCACTTAAAAAGGGATGAACAATTTCTTAATTACTTGAAGAAATCCTTGGCACAACTGTATATACATGATTAATAATCTCCAATATTTGGAGACTAGGAAACAAGAAAACTAGGAAATCTGGAAAATAATACAAATCAAATTCGTATTAACAACACATACACAACCTAAATTGGAAATATTAACCTTAAAAAACTCATTTTCCAGCACTTCCCATCAAGTTGTGGGGTTCAAATCACATACACTAAGCTTGTTGTTTACTAAGTGGCTTCAAGGACCCCAAAGAGTATGAACATAGATTTAACAAACAAAATCGTAATTTCTTTGTGTAGTAAAAAGAGAATAAAACTCTGGTTTCCATCGTAAGAATCCTTTCTCTAGTTTTTGGCAACCTAATTCCATCTGTTTTCCCTTTCGTTCAGTCCTCTGTCTTTCTATATATAGATAGGGTTTTAAAAACCCTTTTTGGCTCAATTAAAATTTATTAAAAATAAGAAAACTGTGCCCTGGGAAATTTCTAGTTACACATGAGTAGTATTGGTGGCTTAGTTAGCATACTGTGCTTTGGGTCTAAGTTTAAACAATACAAACATAAAATTTCTTAATTTTATCAACGTTATTTAAAAGTTGAATTTATTTGCTACTCATTAGACAATCTTTTATGTTAATGTCTGTACCTTTGCTTTTGTGATTCTTGATTTTATTGAAAAATGCTGTTGGTTTCATTTAAACGGACTTTGGTTTTAATGAGAGCTTTGTGTGGAATGGTTGTTTCAATTGAAATTATATGTAGACTCCATTAGCACTAAGGACATTAATATTCAGGGCATTGTTTTGTGGCTTCTTTGGTTATATTTATACTACTGCAGTGCTGGAATTGGGGTTCTTAACGCAGCGAGAAAAACAATGGCAAGGATGTTGGGTAATAACAAAGTGGCTTTTGAGAGTGCAAAGAGTCAATTTTGGGTTGTTGATGCAAAGGTATTGTACTGTTTGATGTTCTTACTAGATGTAGTTCAGTTTTTTGCAGTAAATAAATTTTATTTATGATAGAAAGGATAACTTGTTATGCATTTTATATTTAATTGAATACTAATATATGTATTTATTGGTTGACATTTTTTACCTTGCCAGTGGCAATCTATGAAGCATTGATACCAACAGAGCATATAATTGTTAATGTTAGAAATATATATAAAACCGGTTGTGCATCTTGACTAATAGCTTAAGCTTTTGTCAAGTTCACAATATGGCATCAAAGCCTATCCAATCTTGATGTTGGGTTGGACCACAGATGAACCAACTGTGCCAAAAGCATAAGCTATTAGGTGAACACAAATGAGTGGATTTATATTATATTGCTAACATGCTTCTTCATGCAAGAGCCCACTGGGCTTAAAACATAAACAATGCACTAGTCCACCTACCTTCTGTTAAAAATTAAAATTAAACAATTTTATTGGAAGAATGGGGTGGCAAAGGATTGACTTCTAGACCACTTGATCATAGAGGCTCTGATATTGCAATAGAATTGAACTGGGCCTAACTCATTCCTAGAAGCTAGCTCAAGGGAGGACTATCCGAGTCTTATAAGGAGTATTATACCTATATTTCTATTCGATATGGGACATTTTAATAGTTATCACTTAACATCTTAGTGCATGTATGGTAAGAGATAATTTCTGAGAAATGATCACTTAATTTTTTAAAAGCTCTCTCAGAAAGCTGATAAAAATAATTGATTGTATCTTCAAAATAAATTGAACCAAATATGTACTTGATTTATAAATCATATATCATGTAAAAGGAGTAATGAATAGATAAAGGACCATATTACCCTAGAGAGGTAAGGAAATGTTCCTTGTCTTTGCAATGCATTGCATTTACTTTGTGAACAAAGTAGGAGATTTATCAGTGATTTGTAATTATCGTGAGTAGATATGGATTCTATTTAATTTTTCATTTACAATCTGTCATATGTTTCAAATCACTCTTCAAATGCTCTATTTAGTTTATGTCATATGTCTTCCTTTCTCCCTTGTTTGTGCAGAGCCTAAAGAAATAACTTCCTGATTGAATGGATTTCATGTTTTAATGCTTAAGCTGATTTATCATATGACTTGCCTATGTACCTGCTTAAGTATTTGGTTTTTCCACTTGATAAATATTTTATTGTGTAAAAACTCATTGCATAAGGATGAACTTGTGCTCTAGTTATGATTATTTCTGAATTTTTGATCACCATGTGATACTCAACTTTCTTATTGTTTTTTGGAAATACAGGGATTAATCACAGAAGGACGTGAAAATATTGATCCAGATGCCCTTCCTTTTGCAAGAAATTTGAAAGAAATGGGTCGCCAAGGACTGAGGGAAGGAGCAAGCCTTGTGGAAGTGGTGTGTGAAAAAATCACATTAGATACTAGTATGAATTATGAAAGTTATAATGAGATAAATAAGGAAAAGAAAAATCATTGACATAGTCTTTTACTTCAGTTAATATTCTTGGGACAAGTTCTTAGTATTTGAATATAAACTTAATGAACTTTCACGATTCATGACTCACCTTAGATGCCTAAAGATTGAAAAATAAAAATCCAAAGTACTTATTGTTGGAGTGCATGTTAACATTTTAAGATAGGCATTATTACTAACTTATTTCATAATGAATTTTATTAAAAAGTGCATATTTATCAAATTCACATAATATGCCTTAGAAAAAATCTTATACAGAAACTTAGATACCTTTATATAGAATATTGAAAGATACATTTTTATGATATATTCATATGATTTTAGAATATCTTTTTTTATTTGTTTTCCTATTCTAATAGGTTTTTAGACATCTGGTGGACAGGATAACTAGAATTATTAGTTAGAGCTTTTAATTGACAGCCAAATTTTCTTTGTTGAATAAAACAAGATGATGAGACAAATTTAAAAGGAGTTTGGAGGATAAGGCATTCTCTATGATATAAAAACAAAACATGAGAGAAAAAAAACATTATTGTATCAAATGTCTCCAATCTTTCATCATATCTGTTAGGGAAAAATTCCCCTTTTTAATATTTTACAATCTACTTCAGTTCTCTGAAATTTTCCATTTTCTAAATGATTAACTGCCAAAATGTTTTCTTCATACATTCTTACGGAACTTTGGCAATAGGTCAAGCAAGTGAAGCCTGATGTCCTCCTAGGATTATCTGCTGTTGGAGGATTGTTCTCAAAAGAGGTATCTATATTTGATCTGACTATTCATTGCACATTTTACTTATTTCATTACCATTTGTTAAAATTATGGTGTTTTAGGTATAGAGGGTGGAAGAGAGACTAGAGAAAGTAAAACACTCAATTGATATTAGCTAACATGTTTTAAATATGCTGATGTGTTTGATATGTGCATAAATGTTAAGATGTCCCGCATTTGTTAGAAATAGAGTCAAAATATTCCTTATAAGGGATAGGGTAGTTCTCCTCCTACGAGCTAGCTTTTGGGAGTGAGTTAGGCTCAAGTTTCTTAACATGGTATCAGAGCCTATTCAGTTTGAATGTTGGAATGTCCACAGATGTCCAATTCTGTTAAGTCCACCCGTGCAGATGTCCAGTCCTGCAAATTTCACGCAGTAGATGTCCAGTCCTGGACGTGAGGAAGGTGTGTTAAGATGTCCCACATTAGTTAGGAATAGAGTTAAAATACTCCTTATAAGGGCTAGGGTAATCCTCCTCTTATAACTAGTTTTTGGCTTTTGGGAGTGAGTTAGGCCCAAGTTTCTTAATATGGTATTAAAGCCTATTTAGTTTAACTGTTGGGCTGCCCAAAGATGTCTAATCCTGTTGGGTCCACCCATTCAGATGTCCAATCCTGCAAATTTGATGCACCAATGTCCAGTACTAAACGTGAGGGGTGTGTGTGAAGATGTCCCACATTGGTTAAGAATAAAGCTAAAATACTCCTTATAAGAGCTAGGGTAGTCCTCCTCCTACGAGCTGGCTTTTGGCAGTGAGTTAGGCTTAAATTTCTTAATAATAAAACCTAGAGCACTAACCTTTTATTCAAACTAATCCTAATCCTAACTAATTAGGAAATCATAATAAGATAAGGACCTAAATTAATCATAAGAGATAATGAGGAAATTAGAAACTAAACCTAGAAAAATAATCTAAGATATGATATTTTCATATATTCTAACACTCCCCCTCAAACTAAAGCTTATGATACGTCACAAGTGCATGGTTGTATCGCATAATAAAATATCATATTTAAAGAGATTGTGTTGTTATAAACCGATTAATTTCAAATTTTATTATCTAGATGCAATCATAGTAGTCAAAAGCAGCCGCTATCGGGGTGGAGCAGAGCGGAGTGGCAGGTCGCTGCTATGAGGAGCTTGTAGCGTCACGTTTCAGTGGAGCGGCCATTGCACTGTGAATAGCGGCCAAATTGTGGGAGAAATGCAGCCATAGCAGCTGCTATTTCATCCCTGGCCAAAACCTGACTTGCCCTCCCTTTCTTAAGGTTGGACGACTTTAAATAGGGGTAATCTTGGGATTTTGCCCCTTTTTACATTTTTGATATCTTCTTTTTATCGCGAGCTCTAAGTTTTCATTCTCATCTCTCTGATTTGTCCTTCCCCATCTTCTTTCTTTGCTACATTCTCTGGCTTCCAGTGTCCTTCATGTTCGGCGAAGTTTCCAACATGACTCAGACATTTTCCAATTGTCTTCTTCAACTGCGGCAAAACTTCTAATGTGATTCAAACATTTTTTGGTCATTTTCTTCATCTATAACGAAACATCCGACGAACTTGCACATTTTCTAGTGACCAATCCTTTGTTTTCTTATTTCCTTCTTTGTTTTTTATTTCCTATCTGTATTTATTTTCCTGCTCTTTATTGTATATTAATTTTATATTAGGTATACTTAGAACTTCAGAATAGCAGTCATCCCACGATCCTCTATGCTGCTATAGTGTTTTTGGAGTCGGCCGCTCTGCACTGCTATCCATGATTGACTACTATGGACGCAATCAAAATCTTTAGTTTGATATTTATAAACATAAAACAAAATCAATTAAAATAGTCAAATAAAAAAAATTCTAAAGGCAATCAATAATGGGACTAACAAAATATGTATCAAGAATCAAAGCATTAAAATAATTTATATATCTACATATCAAGAATTTGAAAAAGTTATTAAATGCATCTCACGTGCCCACATGTAAAGAAAGAGTTTATTCATTTTAGTCCTCTAACTTTTGAAAACACTTCACATAAATCATTTGTTGTTTAAAACATTAACTTCATTAAAAATACTATTCATCTCCTTTTTCCCACAACTTCCTTCTGTGCGACTTCCTCTTCTTCCCTTTCAAAATCCAGTATCCAGTGGGTTGTTGAATATAGGCATGTCCAAATGCAAAGCTTTCCAAGATAATGCCTTCTGCTTTGAAAACATTGGGAAGCGGACTACTAATGAATGAGGGATGGAGGATGGGGAAGAGGTAGTGGTGGGGGAGAAAGGAGAAGTTGTAGATTTGAGAAAGAAGATGAACAATACATGCAGCAGAAAAAGATAAAAAATTTAAATGGAATTAGTGTTTTTTTACGACAATAGACTTATTTGAAGCTCTTTTAAAAATTAGAGGACTAAAATGAATAAAAATAAAGTTGGAGGACAAAATTTACCTTTGTGAATAACAAAAGCACTAATTTTGCCTAATTTTATTTGGCCTTCTATACCTCTTAAGCACACTTGGTAATCCAAACCAAGAAGATCATGATCTATTTTCTATTTATCGTGCTTCTATCAATCTGTTGGCCAGTGTTGGGTGCTTGAAGTTGAGCTTTTGGAATCTTCATGCCTTTCATAGTATTTCTGTCGTATTTCATTTCTGCACCATCATGCCTCTAAATTATAAACTCTGGAAATGGTCTTTTGGATGTAGATTCTACAGATAAGATAAATCAGTGATTATGTATCCCTTTCTCCTGCCCCAAAACAAAAAAATAAAAATCAGGGATTTACTTACAAGAACAAACATGCTTTCTCTGTATAAACTGAATGAAAAATCGAAGAAAGCATTGTGCAATAATTTATGCTTTCATGGACAATAACTTTTTTGTGATGTTATTTCATATACTGATGATGACATTATGTCCTCTAGGTTTTAGAGGCCTTGAAGGGTTCAACATCAACAAGACCAGCCATATTTGCCATGTCAAATCCAACAAAGAATGGTGTGAATATATTTTTTATCCTTTCATTTTCTTAATTGATATGTTCTATGGAAGTGGATGAATCAGATTCATGATGGTCTGTGCACCAATTCCCTCATTTTATGACAGCTGAGTGCACCCCTGAAGAAGCATTCTCCATCTTGGGTGACAACATTATTTTTGCAAGCGGAAGTCCATTCAGTGATGTGGATCTTGGTACAATTTTATAAATCCTCAACAGATCAATTTTCATATATTAAATCTTTATAATCTAGTGATGCTGAAATAAAAATGATATTGTTATTTTGCTTATTGCGTGCTGGAAACTTAAGAATCATGATAATTGTCTACAAACTCGTTTCATACAGGAAGATTAGGATTCCCACTGTTCTTATGGGAATAATATCCTTTCTTAACACTAATAATATGAAATCCAAATTCCATGTCGGTGTGCGCTTAAATTGTTAGTAAATGTGTTGTGCTGTATGGAATCTTATGCATTTTAAAATACATGTATTCAATATTATTATAAAATAAGGTTCGGCTGTTCTAGCCTATTTTACCTTGCCCAGCCCCAACTTCTAATACGTCAAGAACAATTGGAGAGAAAGTGCTCTAGAGTCAGTGGACAAATCTGATGTTCACCAAAGATCTCCTACATTGTATCTACTTCAAGCAATCTCAACCATCGAAAGAGTTGACTTGCAGATTCCATGTAGAGCAAGATGAATTTCCTGGAATATGAAAGCAATCTGCATCCATGTACAATGCATTGATAGTCACAAAATGATGATCATCCTTTCAATTTGTGACATTCTTATTTATTCTAATTATTTTAGCTTATGTCTTTTGCCCTGTCTCTCCATCCATGAAAGATATTCAACCTGAAGCACTTTTCATCAGTGTTGCAAAATTCAACATGAATTCCTGTCATTTTTTCTCAAGTACAGTCCATATGTTTCTTTAATTACATATTGACAGGTTATTAAGATAGGAAATGGGGAGAGAAAACTCATGCCTCTCTTCTTTATTTCAGTCACTTACAAATTAGAAAAAAAATATTTGAATAGCATAGGAATCTTCTTTGCAGCTGGATATTTATTTGCAATAGTCCTAGAATTACATCCCTTTATAAAAGGGATTGATGTCAAAAGGAAGCTAATAAAAAACAGATGTTGAATTGATATCAACATCTACAACCTAAATACAGAAACTATCATATGAACTACATAATCCCTAATTCAAAGGGAATTAGGGATACAATTATCTCCACATCATCATTCAACTTATTAAGCTGGCTGACTGCAGCTAGTCCCAGCAGTAAAGATGAAGCTAGCTTTTCTTTTTAACTACCCTTCAGATTCTGCATACAGTTTATGTTTCTTCCAGTATGAAGTATGCCTTCTGCTTTATTATAACTTGTTAAAATATATATATGTTTTACCATGTGCATTGAGTATATATAAATCTTATTTACTTTCCTTCTGTCTCAGTTTAGGGGAACTTACAATTGCTATTTTCTGTAATTATGCAGGAAATGGTCATATTGGTCACTGCAACCAGGGAAATAACATGTACCTCTTTCCAGGGTTAGTTAACAGTTTCATACCCTAGCCTAAATTCAAGCTAAGTTGTGCTATTTTATAGAATGCAGTTTCATTTTCTTCTAAAAATATCTTTTCATTTCCAGCATTGGCCTTGGAACTCTCTTGTCTGGCTCTAGGATCATCTCTGATGGCATGCTACAGGCTGCTGCTGAGCGGTATGTTTTACTCGATTCATTAATTTCTGAACATAACGCTATGGTTGAACTAGGAGGCCAAAGTTGGCTTTAAGCTGGAAAATGTCAAAAATAAATTTTGTATATGCCAGAGTGAATGGAGTCATCAAACTGATATGATATAGTTAATTTTGAGGTTACTTGAACCAATGTTCCATCTTTCAAGAACTAACTGTCCAGAAACCTTAGTTTATTAGGTAAAGGAACATGAATGATTTTTCTATTTCAAATGTGTCTCCTCGTCCTCAAAAAGCCTGTTTGCTTAGCACAGACAATACAAAAGCATACCTATCTTGTGTTGAAATCAAAATTGAACTTCAAACCACTTGTTTATAGACTTTTTAATACCAACTCATGAACCTTTGCCTCTGAAAGCTATGTTGTTGGGTGAAGGTTGATGAATGATTTTATATCTAACATGCTCCCACATGTAAGATGTCTTTGAGCTTGAAGTGTAGACAATTGATAGGCCCAATTAATCTTGTGCACAAATTTAACTTCCATTTGGGGGTCCAGGGGTCAATAAGAATCAAACTTTAGACCACATGGTAATCAAAGTTTTGATATTGTTAAGATGTCTCATGCTGATTAGATACGTGGTTAGAATATTCTTTATAAGACTTGGGGTTCAGTTAGAGTGTTAGATATGGTCGATTTCTAATAAGGTGTCATCTCATGCATAACTATTGATTGCATCAGAATATCCTTCCTGAAATCCTGTCTTACCTTGATTTGCTTTATACTTTTTTGGTGTGCCTGATCACTGGAAACTGAAGGCTTGCTGCATATATGAGTGAAGAAGAGGTTCTCAAAGGGATAATTTTCCCTTCAATATCCAGGTATAATTTTCTTTTCTTTTTTTTTTGTTTTGGGGGGGGGGGGGGGGTTGTAGGCTATGTAGATGGTTCTAAAGGAGTAATGTCTTTCTCAAAATTAATACATATTTACAGAATTCGAGATATTACCAAGGAGGTAGCTGCAGCTGTTATAAAAGAAGCTGTGGAAGAGAACCTAGCTGAAGGATATCATGGAATGGATGCTCGGGAGCTGCGCAAACTTAGTCAGGTAAGTCTTTTTTGCTTGGGAATGTTAATTTTTTTTAATATTAACTGTAGGACAACATGGCATGGTAGCATTGTAATCTTTAATATAATGTGGACGGAAACAATTTTGAAGGAAAAAGTTCTTGCAAGGGTCTGAACAGAATTGTTTGCAGTCTGTCAGACTGGGTTTGTTAAGAAAATAAATCAGTAACTATCTTGTCAACTATAGGAGATTGATTTATCTGCATTGTGACATACCAGGGAACTTTCTGAACAGCTAATGGTGAGTAAAATTAAATAAAATGGGATGGAGGAATTCTAGTAATACATCATTGGACACACACTTAATGTACCTATTTCTTTGGCTCCCATCAGTTTTTGCGTTATCATCAAATTTGTTTTATTTTTTCTTCTATTGCATCGATGTTCCCTAAATTAGCTTATTATGACTTGAGCTGAAAGTTTTGTCTGCCTGTACGGACCATCATCAAGTAGTTCATTCTCATTTAACATGAAATGCCAGTATTTGTATATCAAAACTTTTTTAAATCATGGATATGCTGCTTTTGGGGAGTTGCAGGATGAGATAGTGAAATATGTGCAGAGTAACATGTGGAGTCCTGAGTACCCTACACTAGTTTACAAGAAAGATTGAGTAACCTGTGGGTCGATAACTACAGTTTCCCCCACGATGCATGTGTGCTTCAACCAGTTCACGAAATACTGCTTAGGGTGGAATCAACCATGCAGAGTTGATCAATTATCTTGTTCCTAAAAGTGTAAGATTTATATTTTTTATGTATATGTTCTGCTTTTTTTTTTAAAAGGATACCGAACAAATAGACAAATAGGAACCATAGAAAATTTGACCATAATTGCCTGTTCTGGGTAGAATTTTTATAGCTTTTAAATTGTATGTGACAATAAAAAAAGTCCACACAATTTTGGTTCTTGATCCCTAAATCAAAACGGAAAAGAAAATGAATTCTGATAATTGTGACCCTACTATGAAACAATTTGTGAATATGCTTAACCACTTCAGAATTGTTAGTGTTACTCAACTTGATGGAAATTTAGTTTGTTACAAAATGAAGCATATAAAATATTAAACAAAAAAGGAGCATATTAATGTGAATTACAAATATCAGTGCGAAAACTTTAGATTATGTTTGGAAATGGAGTTTTGAAGGGAAAGGAAATGGAGAGTAAATTTTCTTTGGCTTTAAATTCAGAGAGTGATGCAATGTTTATTAGAATAAACAAAATATTAAATTTATATTAATCTTATTTCTTCTTCTGTTACAATATTATTAAATTAGGGAATATTTATTAAAAATGAAAATGTTGACTCCCTTTCTTTTCCTTTCAAGATCCAACTTTCAAATACTTATATAGAGTGTACAATTTTCTGTCAGAAACGACTTGCAATGAAGGACTAAATATTTTTTGGGCCTTCATAATTAATTTTAATTTTAGTTTTGATCCGTAAAATTTTTGTCTTGGTTTTGGTCTTTATCTGTTTTAGACATTGGTCGAAAAAATTATACTTTGTGGCACACGGGTTGTTATAGTGCATGGAACGAGGACTCAAATTAATTTTAAAAAATTAGAGTAAATATTAAATTTTTAAAGTATACAGATCAAAATTAAAAAATGTTATAAACTAGAAGATGGTAACTCGTCCGAACGGAGCTTAAGATATTTTCTCTGTAGAGTGAAATGGTAACCTCTTTGTTGATGTTCTTAACATGCTCTATGGCTATGGGTGTGCAAGATTTAACCTGTCCTACCAATTCGTTCTGATCGAAATGTTAATTTTGATGGGTTCGGGTTTTCAAAACTGGAGTTATCATATTTTAAAATTGTATTTGGGTTATAGTGTGAATTGTCTCGACTTGGTCCACGTGCCTTTTTTCTTTAAAAATTTATATTTTTAAGCAATTATGTATTCGTAACTTCAAGGCTTAACAAATAATATTTTGAATATCATATATATATATATTCATATATTTTTTTAAAACATATACTGTAAAATTATATTTTAATTTTACTTTTATACTTCAGTAATTCTATGATTTAGTTATATATAATATTAAGATTGATATATTTTGTTAATAAGTCGGATTGATCCACTCGTTCCAAAATCATCAAGTTTTGATTGAGTTGGGTTCAGGTAATAAAAGTTATCTATAAATTTGGAGTGGGATAGGAACAAAAATAAGCCTGTTGGAATCCGTCCCTTGTATAACCCTAATATGCTCCTCCATGATTGCACACGTCTTTGGTGCTATTGACATATTTCTCACCATAACCACGTCCTCAATTACAAATAGGGACTGTTACTTGATTTTAAGGTTATATCGAGTTGTTTGATGAGCAAGAAGAATGTGGGTGCTGGAAAACTGTTATTTAAGGTTAAGAAATATGTAGAGCCAGAGGTTTTTGTAAAAAATTAAATTCTTGGGGGAGGCTGTACATGTTGTCATCGTTGTGCTGGCAAGGCGTACGAGAAAAAGTTCTGTTGCAATTGGGACATGTTGTGGTTGATCATCATTGGCTACCAAATCTTGATAATTAATTTTTGTACCACCATTTTTTTACTCACTCTGTATCACTTTCAGAAATTTAATTTATGAATTTATTCAACATCTTTTGTAGTCAAGTTTTTAAAAGCATGCAAAAAAGGACGATGTGATAATAAAAAAAGGCCAGGGTAGTGCTAAAAGATAATGCTCCCAACTCTTGAACCATGAAAAGTCTGAAGGTCAATTGATTGGTAGTAAAAGCAAGTGGGTGGCTTTAATTAAAGGCTCGTTTCTGTTCATATTTATGTTAAAGTTGTGAGGAAGGGCCATGGCGTAGGAAAATGTCATTGAAACCTAGTGGAGATTACACTTACTTTTGCTGATGAAATTTTCAACTATTATCAACTATTAACTACAACATACCAAGTTTAATGGTTATAACCTAAATCCTAATATAAAAAGAAAAATTTAGGAGAGCTACGAGAAAAGTTCTTACGTTTGAACCCTCTGCAATGATACTAGGACCTCTTATAGTAGTATGATAATCACTTTGTCTTGCTGAGAATTTATCACCTTTACGATTTATTATAGTAGTATGATAATCACTTTATTTAATTTTTACTCCTACGTATCTCTTGTGCAATAAAAAATTTAAAGTCACATAGTTATATATAAAAAATTATAGAATTATTTTATTAATTAGAAATTTATAAAGTTTTAAAAGAGTTTATTTTAAAATTAACTGTATTTTTTTTAAAAATGAAATAAGAATCATTTATATATTTTAATATACAAGATAGTACAGCTATACATGTTACATATGATAAACAATATGAAAGGCAAAGAAAAATCACATCCATATTCATATTGTAAGTAGTTATAAAAAATGTGGTAATTAAAATCAAATATTTTAATTTATAAAAAGTATTTTTAATATATAATTTAATTTAAAAATTTTAATATTAAAGAAATTTAAGGCCGCATAAGATATACATACATATCTCATGACTTATTTATCGACAAAAGGCAATGTAAATTGTATATCTATATCGCAAAATATTATATAATAAAATAGAAAAGTATACTTAAATAATTGAATATTTGATTATTTAATTTATTAAAGTTGAAAACATGATTTAAAATTTTTAAATATGAAATTAATTGTATTTAATGAAAATAAATGTTTAAAGAGAACAAATTAATATATTTAAATTGATTAGTAAATATAAAAGTTTAATTAAAGGAAGTTAAAATATATTTTTAACAAGTTTATATTACATGAGACCAAGATAACTTTAGTATACGATGGTCTCAATGATTTAAAACATAGAAAGCTAGAAACGCTAAACAATGACATTACACACCGCTGACTTAATTATTTAATAAAATAATTTCTTAATTATTTATTGATTAAGAGTAAAAATTTTTAAAAGATGTTTAAATTAATCAATTTGCAAATTACTTTATCAATGATATTATTATTATTATTATTATTATTATTATTATTATTATTAACTTAATTAATAAATTGATCGTTTGATGATTAAAATAAAAATATTTAAAAGAATATATTTTAGAAAGGTAAAATAATTAGTAAAATATTATTTAACTTAACAAATTTATATTGCATGAAGTTAACGGTAACTTAGGTACACATTAACTTTGATGATTTATAATGTCCAAAGATAGAAATGTTACATGTTAGCATTATAGATCATTAAGTTAATTAAATAGATTAATTTTAATTTCACAAAAATATAATATATTTTGATTAATTAATAAGATGAGATAAATAAAAAATAAGAAAATACTTCAATTGGTTAACATATTATATAATTAAATAGAGACGCATATTATTTTATTTTTAGATTTTTTATATTATTTGATAATGTAACGATAAAGATTTTCAGACATATATAAAACTAAATTAAATAAATATATAATTTATTAATTTTAAAAATATTTTTTTAAGATATATTAATATTGCATACGATATAAGATAATATGAGTGTATATATGTCTTGAAAATTTATAACATATAAAAGTAGAGTTACTATACAATAACATTATAAACCGCTACATTTATATGATTTTAACTTAGTTAATAAGTTAGTATATTAATTATTTAATAATTAAAAATAAAAGTTTAAGATTTAATATAAAATAAACTTATATTTATAATAATATATTTTGGTTAATAAAGTGGGTATCTAGGTATCTAATGAATAGAATATATTTTAATTTTTTAGAAAATATATATTATGTGAAACTTAAGATAAGGTAAATATACATAAGTCTCAATGATTTATAATATGCAAAGGTAGAATTACTGCATAATGACGTTATTAACTTGTTACATTAGTAAATAATTTTGATTTAATTTAACTAATTAACAAAAGAAATATTTAATTAAATATATTTGGTTAGTTAATAAAGTAGTTACTTGATTAATTAAATTTATGATATGATAAATTTATTTAAAATAAAACCTATAATAATGTAGGTATACACAGGTCTTGACAATTTGTAATATACAAAGGTAGAGTTGCTACACATTATTAGTGTCACAAATTGTTTCACTTTATTTAGTTAATAAATTAATTGTTTAATTATTCATTAAGTGAAGAGAGAATGTTTAAGAAAAGATATTTAGATTAATTAGTAAAATAGTTATCCAATTAATATGAATTAAATTGTAAATTGTTGTATTGATAAGAACAATTTTATAACTTAATTAATAAAAATATTTGAAAAGGTATATTTTAAGGGGTAAAATATTTAATTGATTTAAAAATAAGAAATTTTTAACTTAAAAGATTTATATCACATAAAACTAATGGTAACATAGGTACAAATTAATTTCACAATTAATAATGCATAAAAATAAAGATATTACAATGTTACACACTAGCGTTATAGATTGTTATGTTAATTAAGTAATTTTAATTTTAATAAACTGATTAGAAGTTTTATAATTAAGGAAATAATATTAAATATAATGTATTTTAATTTATTAATCAAATAATCATTAGTTAATTAAAATTAAAATATTTTAAAATTTTATTGCATAAAACTTCAAGTATTGTAAGTACACAGAGTCTTAACTATTTACAACAAATGACATAAAGAAACTACTTGCTTGTATTGTAAATCAATCTATAAATTTTATTTGTTTATCATATTTTATTATAATAATTATTTGTCAAAAGAAAATTATTTACTAATAATGACGTTAAATCATATTCACTTTATATAAAAATAAAACATCAATATACAAATAAATTAGATAAATAAATAAAATAAATACAATAATAACAACAACATAAAGATTACGAAAGAAATTTTAATTTTTAATACTACTAACACCAGTTTATTATTATTATCACTAACTAAAAGGGATAAGATTTTTCAAGCACATATAATAAGGTAACAATTCTGTAACAGTTACATATACATATACATATATATATATACCCGTACAACATAACACATTGGCATTAAGTGATAATAATAAAGTGGCTAATGCTACTGCATTCATAAATTGACCAAAATAAAGAAAAGGAAAAGTGGGATAAGACAAAAACCATACATATCAGAATAGGAAAATGAAACTGATATGCAAATACAGTACCAACGAGATTTATAAGGAGAGAAATAATAATGGCCTGTGGCTGAATCTTGATTTAATGAAAATATCCAACCAAGCTTTCTCTATAGTGGGTTGTTTCTTCTCTGAATAGAAATTTTCACCCAAAACTTGCACCTTCAATTTTTGTTTTCTCCCTGAGTTCTGAGTTGTTTCCCCTCGTAAGATCTTCACTTTTAATTTTTGCCTCCTCCCTCTTTTGAATATAAAATCCCCACTTAAAATTCAAAATTTGCAACTTTCAATTTCTATTTTCTCCTCCCATTCTACAACTTTCAATTTTGTTTTCTCCTCCCTAATCTGCAACTTTCAATTTTTTTCTGCAACTTTCCTCCTTCTTTTAAGGAGCTCCCTTCCCTCTCCTCCTTTGTTATTTTTTAATCTCTTTTTTTGGATTCTTTTTTTTTTTTTTTTGCACCAACACATAATTCTGTATTCTTGTAAATTTATTCTCAATTAGATGGCTTTAACGGTGGGAGCAGGTGATCTATGGGTGTACCCAGACATGTAGCATTAACTTGTCCAGATTTTACAATTATTGTAATTCAAA
The DNA here is from genome assembly GCA_024086825.1 of Abrus pulchellus subsp. cantoniensis. Lineage (NCBI taxonomy): Eukaryota > Viridiplantae > Streptophyta > Magnoliopsida > Fabales > Fabaceae > Abrus > Abrus pulchellus. Next base: position 25,511,710 of record CM044056.1, read on the forward strand.
AGTCATACATGTAATACTAATACTACTGCCATATATCTGGATATGCCAACTTTTCTGCTAGAGGACCATTCTTAATACATTGTATTATACAATTCTTTAGTTTGTGATTTTGAAGAATTATTGTTCATTAGTTGGTACTTTTCTTGTTTGACATCTTTTGGTGAAATTAAGAATTTTTAGAGCATTGTCATATATAATGGCTTAAAAATTCAAATTAAGCTTGCAAAATACTAATAATAAAAAATAAAAACAATAAGTAAATAATATGTTAACTTCTATAAATAAAAATTAATTTTGATCAGCAAAAAATAATAAATAATAAAATAAAATAAATTTTTTAAAATTATAAAGATGATCTAATAATATAAAGGAGAAATATTAGAGTATTAGATAATATATATAAAAATAAAAATAAAAACTTAACTATCATGTCCTTCTCAATTAAAAAAAATAAGTTTATATATATATATATATATATATATATATATATATATATATAAAGAAATTCATATATAATTGAATATTCACATATCATTGTCCTTTTACTGAGTTCGAAGTAGGAGCACAAGCAATTAATTATGGACGAAAATAGTATGACCAGCTACTTCTAATAATAATAATAATAACCAAATATTATTTAAATTATTATTTATCATCAAATTCCTTTGAATAAATTTTTTTAATTCTATTTTACTTTTTTTTCAATTCTTTTATTGGACTAAAAGTCATAATTAATGATATGACGGCAACCTGATATTATGATGATGAGCTACTTCAAAATAAAATAAAAAAAAATGGTATGCATTTATTTTATTTAATGATCTCTTCATTATTTAAGCAAACACTTCGTCAAGACCTCATTTTTTCATTTCACTTCCAATGGAATAGTCTCTCTTGCTTTTAATTGGCATTTTATATAAATATTTCTTAAACATATAAATATTTTACTTTTTGGTTAAACATATCTAATTTTTTTAACATATGTTTTCATCTTTATATTTGGACACCCTAAAAAATTGCTAGCTCAGCCCCTGCAAGCAATATTCAATTATTACTTCTAAAATGTCACACTCAATTCTGTCAGTTTCTTGCTTGACTCAAATTTTCATAAGATCTCATTCATAACATCAACATGTCGTTGTGTAACTATTAATACTTCGAGAACCTTCAACAATAGCTTCTATGTCGTTGCTATATATCATTTTATAACTGAATATTGTGATATTCCTGTTGACAAGATTCTTGCTTGACCAACAACTATTACTCAGTATTGCCAATAGTTCAAATAATACCAGTACTATCTTATCATGGTAGATTGAATTAGTACTACAAAGAGAATTTCTGAGTATCTCTTGCATGGCTCTTACTCAATTTTCCTTCTAAAATTAACGCAACTTCAGCTTTACTTTTACCTCTTGTCTTTTTCTTCTTCTTCTTCTCTTGGGTCCAAATTATTATCCCTTGCCTATACTGTCCATACGTGTCAATTTTTGTTTTTGGCGCTTCCTAGCAATTTTAGTATTGCTATGTTTGTGACACATTTTGGCACTTGCTGGCATTTTCATATGTTCTAACTCATAAAATTGATTTTTAATCCAAACGGTTAGCTTATGGGAGGATTAATGACCTTAGTGACCAGTGAGTACGAATTTTGGTGACATGTTTGTTGATGGGTTCTTTTCAGCAAATAGTATGACCTACAACATGTGTGGCTCTTAAAGATGATTTAGATACATTTGAAGATTTTGGCCATGATTTTGGAGCATTATGGGTTGTCTAGGTACATCTGCAACCTTTTTTGAGGCTGATCTTGGTGATTTGACCTTTTCTCAAGATTTCTCTATTTTCTTTTTGGTGGTTTATTTGGCTGTTATCTTACTGTTTTGCAGTAAACCTATTTTGTAGAGACACATTTTCCTATTCATGTGATCATCGTGCCAAGTTTGGTTTTGGGATGGTTTAAGATTATATTAACGAAAATTTTATGTCGTGGATAGTGATTATTATAGTAGAAAACTTTGATGTGGTTTACTTTTGCGGTTTTGAACTCTTTAGAATGAAGTTTACTTTTGGCGTTCTTTTAACTCGTCTACGATTAGTTTGCAGGTTTATGGTTACTCTCCTACTTTTTCTCCTCTCCATGCTCAGTTTGAGCCATTGAGGGGTCGATCGTCCTTAATTTGAAGTGAACCCTCTTTTTTTTTTTTTTTTGCCTTTTTCTTTTATGAGAAACTTTAGGAACACTATTTAATATTTTTTATAATTAAAAAAAGTATGATATCAGTATTTCTCTTCTTCCATAAGATAGGTTCCTTTTGTTTTGAGTTTCTTCTCATATTATTCAAATTACAACAAACGATTAAAAGGAAATATGCAAATGTATATATATAAAGATAATAAAATTAAAATTAACAAGGATAGTTAAATGAGACGCATATGTATTTGCTTCTTCTCAGATGTGGTGCATTTTCCTTTTTGCTGAGGAGTCACTATTCGTTTTTTACATTTTGGTAATATGTAGGAGTTTAATTTCTTTTCAAAACAAGAAGCTTTTAAACTTCACTAACTGCGGTTAAAAAGGAAAAAGATGATCTTCCTTTGAACGGTGCGGCAGGTCTTGATGCGTTCATCCCGAAGATATAACAACCCAGCTATCACTCATTTGCTCTTTTCTTTCTGCATGAAAAATAAAGACAAAGTTATATATATTTTTTAATATGTAAGGGAGTAAACCATACATAGGCTAAATAAAGTGTATGTGTATATATATACGAGAAAAATCAATTGTTTGATATTGGCTACCGGTTTCGGATACAATATAATTGCTTTCATTTGACATCATATAGCACAATCGATGAAATTATTATCATCATTCGTTGAAGATGGTTCACAAATTAGAATTCAAACTTTATAGCAAAAGTGCTTTACCGTAAGCTTTTCTGTACCAAAAAGTAAGCAGTTTAATTTCACCTTTCTTTACTCATGGGGTTCTCTGATATCCCCTTCGTGTACCCTTTCTAGAATCTTTTAGTGCTTTCACTTCTGTCGATTTTTCTCATCATCATCATTGTTAATCCTTATTGTTCTCCTTTCTTTATAGCACCAAGATATTTCGAACTTGGAAGCAAAGTTTAGATCTTGTTTGACACTTGATAATCTGAATGGCCATGATATAAAGCTTTGTGAGTTCACAACACTAAACAGAAAGCCAACCACCAAAATGTACCACTAACTTAAGGTAGGTCAACGTGGGGTATGCGAATTGGGAAATGTTATTATTATAAATATAACACAATTTGATTACTCTCCTTAGCATTTCATGGTATTTTAATTTTAATTAAAAGTTTATGTTTATGTTAAACTTCTCAAATTGAATGCAATTTAGAATTAATATTAAAAGTTCTTTAATTGCTCACTCTTCCATCATATTCATTTAAGAAATACTTGTTCACGTAAATTGACTCACCAACCCAATAGATGAAAGATTAAAAAATGAATAAATTATAATATGTTCCTTATAATTGAGTTATATGATTCATATAACAAATTTCTCACAACTTATTCTATAATATTATTCCCTCTTTATATCTTTCTATCATATTCATTATCTTATCTCGTAATTTTTTTTTCTCTTGCTCTTTGTCAACCACAAGTTATATAAACTAATTGCATAACTATAATTTTTATTTACAATTTAAAATTTTCAGATTATGGTTTCACGAGAGATGCTTTCTCCCTCCCAGCTTTGTTCTTCGAGATTTGTTTATATGTTCTGGTCCATATTATTTATTATTGTTAACACAATTATAAAATTATAAATTTCTCTCATTAGTCATTTATATATATAAAAAATTATATTAAAATAAAAAAAGAAAGAATAACCACTATATTTAACTATGAAACGTTAAATGTGAAATATAAAATCATATTTTTTTTAAAAAAATGGTCATGTAATATTTTAAATTTTTTATATCATAATTTGAGTCCAAAACCATTGACAATAAATGTCCAAATCTAAAAATTTTTATACTCAATTTGAACTTTTTATTTAACTTACATCATATTCCATTAGATGTAAGTTAAATGAAAAACTCAAATTGAGTATAAATTTTTAGACTCACACTAATATAAGAAGATTTTTTTCATATATTTATTTATAAGATTCAGTTATTAGTATAATTTATATATATATATATATATATATATATATATATATATAATAGAACAAGTTTATAAAAATTTATATAAAAATAAAATTAATAAATACTTTGTTATATTATTTTATTTTAATATATTATTAAAATATAAATAAATATCATCAATTTGTTAACATGACAATAAATGTCTAAATTATTTAAAATTAAATGTACATTATCATAAAGATAATATTGTATAATTTAATAATTAAAATAATAAAATCATATTTAATAAAACGGCATTAATTAATATATCAAATATCAGTTATTAATTGTCTAACTTTCACACCTAATTTCAACATTTTTTGATGTTTTAATCTTTATCATTAATTTAATATTTACGTACCAAGAATTGGAAAAAGTTATTAAATGCATCTCACCCACATTCGTGGTCGCGTGCCCGCATGTAAACTTCAATTAGACAATGTCTATAAATAAACAATCTCTATAAATATTTTGGTGAAAATTTTAACATGGAACTTTAAAAGTGTGGCATAAATCTTAAATATTATTTGTGGATAATTTTAAGTAGAAAGATAAATAAGTTTTTGGCGTCTGCTCAATAGTATATATAATAAAAAATAGATTATAAATATTTTATTAAAAACTATAATATTAATAATCAATAAATTAATTTTTATAATATTTAATAAAAAATTGTCATATATAAATTTTATTATATATTCTTTAACCCACATTTTAAAAAAATCAAATATAACTCAAACGTTGCAGCGAGATAAACCTATTTGATCATCACCTTTATGCGTACTAATAGTTTTTTTGTACCACAAGAGTATCATTAATTAAATTAATGTTTGGAAAATAAGCAATTAAGAATATAATATATGATCTTTTTTCAATTTAACGAATTTAATAATTTAGAAAAAATATATAATTATTTATAAAAAAATTATTTGACATGACAAAAAATTATTAAATTTTTAAAAAAAATTATTTAAAAATACTTGTATTTATGAATATTTTAAAATATTATTATTTAAAATTAATACTCATAAATTATATTAAAAAGTTATTTACAAAAAATGTTTAAAATAAACGTGACGTTGAAAGGAATAAAGTAAGAAAAGTTTAATTGTCTTTTCTCTTTGCGTATGCCCTTTTCCCACAAACTCAATCCATCATGACAAGTGAAAATAAAAATGAAAATGTAGATTTTTTAATATATAATGCTTGCGTCACTTAAATAGTGTTTGAATATTAATAATTCAACGTCTTCTATGTCTAAGTGTACAATTATCAGCACATGTTAACAAGTAAATGCACAAATAAGAAATTGCCAACAAAGCAAAGAATATAATTCATTATCCGGAAAAAATAAAAAATCAAAATTTTAGTTAGAGAGAATAACTTTAACATCACATTAATGGAAAGAAAGTTTCACGTGTGCTGCATTTTTGTTTATTAAGAAAAACATTAATTGCAGTTTGCTTTCTATATTTTTATATATAGAATTTTAATTATTTATATTTAGTTTCCTTATTTTTTTAAATGTTTAGTTTAAGTGTTTTATTTAAAATTTTATTTAATAATTAATAAAATATAATAAAAATACAACATTTTATGATAATAAAACTCTTGAAAATATGAAATAAGCAATAAAGGAAGTTAAAAGTAAGAGCAAAGCATGAGAAGAATTATAAATATTTAATGTAAAAAATTAAAAAAATAAAGAAATTTTTAAATTCTCTAAAGATAAGTCATTTAAAAAATTTATTTGACATAAAATTTATTTAATAAAAATTTACATTATTTTAAAATTACTTTTTTATTATATAAATACATGTGATGCAATAATTTTAAATTACTTTATTCAAACATAATTTTAATATTAGAGTGAAGGATTTAATTTAAATATTTGAAAAATTAGAAAGATTAAATATAATTAATTAAAATTAAAAGAACCAAATATTATAGGTACCATTAAAAAAATGTGCACATTTTCTAAAACAAAAATTGGAAGTTGCAAAATTTATTGAGTTACTGCAAAGCAACCACTTAGGTAGATAAGTTTACAGTACAAGTTTCCTTTGGTCTATTGACATTATTTTTTCAGCATATTCTTTGTCACACACAACATAACAATTAACAAGTCTTGAATTTAGGTATCTTATACATATCATGCTGTTGTCGTTTATAAGAAAAACGAAATCAATAGTGTCTTTGAAAATCATAATATTACGAATTGAATTCACTGATATCTTCTACATTAAACATATAAATATAACTAGTACTTTTACGTGTGCTCTATATATATTTTAAATTTAAATAAAATCTTTGAATAAAAATAAAAATAAAAATTTAAATTTTATAAATTTAAAGAGTAAATTATTTGATAAATTAAATATTTAATACAAAAACAGTTCCGTAATATGATAAAAAATTTCTAAAATATTATTATTTAAAATAATCTTTAAAAATATTCTCAACTAAAAAAAATATATTTAATATATAAAGGTGAATTATCATTTACTGATAACAAAACAACAGATTTTTTTAACATCCCATAAATAGTAGAGAAGTTTCCACTTTAAAAAAAAAATTTAATGGAAATTGCAATATTTATTATGAGTTATTGCAAACCAACCAAATAGGTCGATAAATCAGATTTTTTTTTATTTCTATATGGTATTTAAAAATAATATATACTAAAGTATAATTTTTTTAAAAAAATTATGAAAATATGGAAACTCAAAGGTGAAAAGATTTAAAGATGAAATAATTAAAAAATTGAAGTTTCAGAAAATATTTAAAAAATATTAATTAAAATACCAAAAATCACCTTTAGTAATTTTTTTTAAAATAACTTTATATTTCTATAATTTTTTCAAATATCCCATATTTTAGTATTATAATATTTTTTACATATAAAAAAGAGATTAATAAATCTACAATGATTTTTTTTATTTTGTGAAATATAATATAACATAATAACTTGTATATAATAGACTAAATTAATATATTAGTTTCTTAATTCTTGATTTTGTTTTAGTTTGATCCTCTATTTGTTTTTCTCATTTCAATTCCTTAACGTATAGTAATGTTTCAAAAAAGTCTTATTTTGTAAAAAAAAAAATTATTGTTTATCTTACTCCTTGCAAAATCCAATAAATATACAATATATTTAAAAGAATTTTTTATAATATTTTTTCTCTTCCTTTTTTATATCATTATCTATACTTTCATGATTCAATTTTCTCTCTCTTCAACCTCTGATGAAAAAAATTACTTTTCATCCTTTTCTTTATCTTCTTCTTCCTCTTCTTTGATAGAACATTTTTTTTTTTTCAATTTCTCTATTGTGTCTTGGAGTCGCAGGAGAAGATGAGAAATATGGTAACAATAACAATATTAAAGGAAAAAAAAATGATTTGTAAAAGCGTGAAAGAGGGGTAGAAGATGAAAGAAAAAAAAAAAGGAAAGATAAAAATGTTGTAGAAGTTTAAAGGAAGAATAGGTTGTAAAAGTATAAGTGAAAAAAAAAGAAGATGAGAAAAAAAAAAGGAATATTTATTAGAGTTTGAATGAGAAAAAGAAAGAAAGAAAGAGTACTAGAAAGTTAGACAAAAGATAAAAGAGAAAGATGAAATAAAATTCGTTAGAAAATATAATGTTTTCATTATAGTTCAAATGAAAAAGAAAATTAACAGTGATTTTTTAATAGAATTAATATTTTTAGCAAAAATAATTTATTTATTCAAAACATTGCATACTCTCATGAAAAGAATAAATAAAATATTATTTCGATCTTAAAATATTAGGTTTATGGTAATTTTATTATTAAAATATAAGTGATATTAATTTAATTTTTAAAAGATGAAAAGTGGCTTCAATTTGATACATCAATGAGAAAAATGGGACGGATGAGAATGAGTTATACTCACATCAATATAATATAATTTTTTAAAATTATATATTTTTTTAATTCTAGAAAGTTACTGTCTCTTCTATTGTGATAAAATTTTTAAAATTTATTTTATTTTAGATAAAAAAAAAATATGTTAATAGTGATAAATAAACATAAATGAATATCTTAAGATTATTATTATTTTTTGACAATTTTTAGTTTGGTTAACTAATTTTAAATGCTTTCTTATCGATTTTAGGATTTTAAAATATAAAATAATATTTTAAATACAAGTACTACTAGGAATTTCATCTAAAATGTTTTTTTTTTCTAAAGTTTTAAAGTTGGTGTTTTTAAGAGATAAAAAAAATACATCTTTAAGAAACTTATTCTTATTAAAATGGGTTAAATTTTAATGTATATTAACTTTTAAGAAAGGAAAATATAATATATTAAAATAGACCAAAAGCATAATAAAGTTTAAATATTAATAAATAGATTAGCATAATTTATCCTGAATATCATGTTAATCCTTTTATCTAATAATTTTTCCACAAGATATCTTGTCTATTTTATGACCAAGAGATTAAATTAATATCACTTATTTTAAGGAAAGTGATGCTTGAAGGACTGAAATTTATATTAATGGATGATTAGGAAAAAGAAAAATAAAAGAAGAAAAGATAGTGTGAACAAGGCTTGGCTTTAGATGCACAAAATAAACACAACCTCTTTTCTAATTAGAGAAAAATATCAAAGAAAAAAAGCGTTGAAAAAATTAATGTGTCACTTATGCCAAAGCATGCAGAAGCTCCTACACGGCAAGTTGGGATGCTAACGGGTAAGCGTGGAATAGGAACACTCCACATATATTAATTGCAGTTAGAGCATTTTTAATGGTATTTTTTTAAGTTTTTAAAATTTATTTATAATTATTATGTAGGTCCTATAAGAATATATTATATTTTTTATTATTTAAATAATTCTTAACTCTGATCATACAACTTCTAAACATTGTAGTAAATAGATTTTATAATAAAATATTATAGATTTTTATACATTATCAGCAATTATTTTTATTTTAAATTTTATTGTTGTTTTAAAAAAATTATATATATTAAGTCAAGTATATATTAAAACTATCATAAAATAATAAAATTAATATATATTTTTTAATTTAAATAAAGATTATATTTACTTTAATATACATAAAAATATTTTAATATACATGTATAAATACTTACGAATATTTGTTCCATTAATAAATAAATAATTCATTTAATTAAATCCACATATATCTATAATTCTAATTATAAATACAAATATTTTATTTATAATTTTTTGAATTTGTACAATATTACACACAATAAAAAATACTATGTGTAACAATTTTTATTAAAAAAATTAAGAATTTAATACAATTCAAAATATTAATGCTATTAAATATTATGATTTTTAATAAAAATTTTGGAATTTTTAATAGTAACAAATATTTACCCAGAGCTAACCTTCAGCGACTCCGCGAGTAAACGGCCACGTCATCTCGAAACAGACTTTCTAATAAAATATATTTATTAAAAAAGGTAAATAAAACAAAACAGATAAAAAGGTTCACAGACATTCAATGAACCAATAATGATCTGCCCATAAAGCAAGAAACCCCACCAAGACAAAACATTACATCACATAATCATTATAATTATCTTATCTTAAATATCTAATCAAAAGTCAACACCCCACTAATTATTTTTTCAATATTCTTAATATAATTTCACTAATACATTAAACATTTTTCTTTTTCAATTTATGCTCATAAATTAATTGTTGTTCTATTACAATCTAAAAATTTAATATTTAATTTTTAAACACTTAAAATGTTTAATAAATTATCTATAATATGTAAATGTTAATGAGCAACAAGAATTAGCTATTACGGTTTTTTAGTTATAATAATGCTATTTTGATAAATAAAATAAGCTTTAAAAATTAATGGGTAATAATAAAAAAGCAGCTAAAGAGGTGGTGTAATCCAGCAAACCCTTTCCTTATCCAACTTGTTAACAAAGCTGTGTTGTGCATATTTTTCCCTCAAGCCAAGTAAGTAACTTTGACCCTCTCTTCTTCTCTCTCTCTCTCTCTCTCTCTCTCTCTCTCTCCAACACACTAAGCAACCGTTTTCTCTCTCTTTCTTTTCGGAAGAAGAAGACAAAGCTTTCCCCATTGAATTCTCCATCAGATCTCTCCTAACTCAGTTGGTAAAAACAGCACAACGAAGGAAGAAAAAAAGAAGAAAGCCATAACCAACAAGGTTTGCAGTTCCACACAATATAAAAGAAAACGGTGTCGTATTTCGATTGAAGCACAAAAGCGATAATGAGGTGTAAGAAACACTTACCCGACCTCACCAGCACCATCGGTGTTTGCGCCTCTTGCCTACGTGAGCGCCTCCTTCCTCTCGTCGCGGCCCAGGCCCAGGCCCAATCACTGGTCCAACCACCCCGTTTCCCTGGTTCCGATGCCGATCGTCACCGTCACAAAAAGCCCCAACCCAACCCTCCGCCGCTCAATTTCCCGCGCTCGGTTTCGCCGTACGTTTCTCGCCGGAAATCCGATTGTGACCGCCGCCGGGAGAAATTGTTTTACCACACGCCGCAGGCTGACGCCGCCGCGTGCGGAGGCGGAACGGCGTCGTCGAAGAGGAAGCTTGGAGGAAGATTCTGGATCCTCTCGAACCTGTTCCGAGCCAGATCGAACAAAATGGAAACCTCGTCTCGCGAATCGTGCGAGGAACCGACTTCGTCGGTGTCTCCTCCGTCAACGACGTCGTGGTTCTCCACAATCCTCCCGGCGCGTCGCCACAACCACGGCGCGAATGATCGGAGGCGGTGCCGGCAAATGGATCGAGGGTTATCGCCGGCAGTGACGGAGAATTTTACCGACGAGCTCGACGGACGCGATCGATCTGCTTCGGGATGTTCGTCGGAATCTTCGCCGGGGAAGCAAAATCAGACGGCGGCGGAGACGGCTGCTCGGCGATCGCGGTTAGGTCCCGCCGGAAAAGGCTTAACGAGCATGGCCTTCTGCTTGAGTCCGTTGGTCCGGGCGAGTCCGAACCGGCATTGGAGCCATAAGGGATTGGCCCAGGAAATAGGTGTGGGTGGGCCCCACCATATATCCACTGCGGCGTCGTTTTGCGCAAACCGGTCTCGGAAGCTTGCTGATTTCGGAAGGCTCAGTCACAACCGTTGATTTCACTTATCGTTGACGTCATTGTACGGTGGTGGTACCCTTAATTTTGTCGAATTATGTTTGTGCAGTTTTTTTTTACAAAAATATATATACAATAATAATTTTACTTCTATCTCTTCTTGCTTCGTTACTATGTACAGTCCATACAGTTCCTTACGGGGAAGATAATAATTTTTAAAAAATTAATGAATAATAAATTTTCATTAAAAATTATATTGAGATGGTATTAAAAATTGTGATGACAAGTAAATTGTTAGGTTTTTGCGACAAAAAAAGTATTTTTAATTTTGTAATTAATGTCCTAAAAGCATTAATTAACATGTTTTTTTTATTATTATTTATTATTTTACAATCTTTATGACAAAATCATTTATTGTATTTTATTTTGGTAAGAACAGAAAATATGAAGTTTGTGATAGTTTGAGCTTAATTTTAATGCCTTAAATACAACAATGATTATTGTTAATATGATAATTTATAATTAAAAATAATATAAAATAATTTTTACACTTAATGTTAATTAAATTCATATTCTTAATGCACTTGATAAATTCTGTCGTGGTAAACATTATATCTTGCCAGTATGCAAATTGATTTAACGATTAATTTGTGATGAATAGTAGATAATTTTTTAGTGTACAGATTTTCAGAATGTCTGAAAGATAAGATCATTTAAATAATAGCGCCACACATTTTGATTCCTTGATTAATCTCCAGTTTGGTGGTTTTTGTTGTGCTTTGTGCTAAATTTATGCTTTCTTATTATCTGAAATGGGCTAAACTTACAGAGAGTTGTTTTTATGGTCAAATTTTTACGTAAAATTTGTCTAAATCACTGCAATAAAACAGATATTAAAAAGTGATTCAGACTTTTCGAAAGTAATTACACATTTATCGTTCTCTAAATTTACTTTAATAATATTATTTTATTTTATAAGTGATCATTTTAAAACATGTAAAATGAATAGTAATTTTTCTGTAAAATAAACTGTAAAAATTACAAAATTTATGGACCTTATAATTCCATCTCGTTAGTTATTTTATTAAGATGAAAGTTAGAAATATACTTTTAATAATTTTAATAAGATGTATAATTTTTAATAAATTTTAATCAATAAACTAATAGTATATAAAAAATTATTTTAAATATTTTTCTTCCACAATTGCATAATATTTTAGATAATAAATGTATGGGTGAATATTTATTGATTCTTAAGTTTATTGTTAAACGTAAAATTAAATTTTAATATAGTTATTTAGGTTTTATGGTATCATTTTATAATCAATTTGAGCAAGACATGACTAGTTGTGGTTATTTTCCTGATTTGTGCTATGCTTATCTTTATATTTTTGTGGGTCTCATAGTCTTTGGAGAAGAAAGCAAAGATTTAAACTCATTTTAGATAAACTTACATGAAGTTATAAGAGAAACAAAAAAGTTAGTATAAAAATCAGTATAAAAAATAAAGAGTAGAGCACGTTTGTTTCCTATTTTTAAAAGAGTTTTTTTTTAAAAAAAAAACTAAAAATACATACCTTAAATTTTCTGCTTCAATTCTTGCAATATACAATTTGATTAAAGTTAATTTTTTAAAATTTAAATTTTAGTATCTTTAAATCACTTTAATCTTTTTTTATTAAAAAAAATTAAAATTGAGTAATAAAAATAATAAAATGATAATTTATCACACGTCAAAAAGATATAAAATAATATTATTTTAATATTTTTAATAAATAAAGATATAATATAAATAAAATTTTTTATAAATTAAAATTAATTTATACATCTTAAGTTTTAAAGTAATTAAACAATTTTTTAAATTATAAAAATATAAATTAATTTTAACTTATAAGAGATATTTAATTTATTTTAAGTCTATTTTTTTTTTTTTATAAATACTTACTAAAAAGTTTACCCAAGTAAATCATTCTTAAATTGCGTAGAAAAAGCAGGGCATTTGAAAGCAAAGAGCAAATTAGTTACAAATATAAATAAATAAACTTTCTTGAAGCTGTAGTATTGATGGAAATATTCTTTCTATTTAATAATTGGTTCACTTTGTTTCTGTTTGTTTCCTCTGAATAGTTTCCTTTAAATTTGAATGATTCTGAATATAGCAACTACAAGAAGAAACAGAAAAAAAATGAATGGAGCTTGATGGAACATCTTCAACCGTTGTGCTATTTAGGGTTTCAATTCACGGAACATCCCTATTTAGTTTTGCTAAATGGCTCAACTCTTATAGTCTCTAGTTAAACTAATTTCTAATTCACATAGGTGTTGTTTATATATGGTTGAATTTTTAATATGCAATTCAATTTCAATATAATATTTAAATTAAATTAAACTAAAATTTATTTAATTTTATATAACTTTTAAATTTGAATTTATAAAAGTAACTCAAAAATTGAATTTTTTAGAAAATATAAAATTTGAGAAAAGACGCCTTTATTTAAAGTAACGAAAATGCACGAGAATGTTAGTTTTATTATTAAAAAAGAAAAAAATATATTTAACTCAGAAAAATGAAAATCTTGGAACGATAAAAGTAGTGTACCGGGTTAGTGCATTGTTATGATAAAATTAAGAAAAATAATATTTTTCTATAAAATATAAATATATTGTAGTGCAAATTTAATAAATCAAAATCAAAATTTAACTACAAAATGTATTGTAATTTTAACGTTTTTCTTGTGTGAAAAAAATTAAATTCTTAATTTAACTTATTTATTTTTTTTTATAGGTAAAACAAATTTTATTAAAAAGAGTTTAAGGGGAACTCAAAACCTATATACACAAAAAATTACTTACTTAGAGAAATAAAAAGCAAAAATATACTTATACAAAATTAAGACAGATGCAATTTTGTGGGTTCAAATACCAATCAGCTAACATAATAGCTTCTCCCTTACTAACAAGTGATAACTATTTCCAGAATCTCAGAATAATAGAATCTAGGACTTCCCTCTCATCCAAAAACATCATTGGAAAATATAATTCTATTTCTATGCAACCATAAAGACCACACTGTACTTACCCAAATAATTAATAAGTATATTTCTTCTCTTTTATTACAGCCAATACCAACTCAAAAAAGTAAGTGAGTCGATAAATTTGAAAGCAGAACCAGTGAAAATCCAAGCCAATGTTGTGATGCTGTTCCTTAAAGGTTTAATAATTAATAACATATTTTTATTTTTCAGTCCCTTTCTTCACAATTCAAAACAGAGAAAAAATAAAAGTTAAAATTCTTCTCTCAAACATCTCTTCTCTTTTAATCAAACCAAAAAAATTATTTAATTTATTCCCTTCCTCTTTTTATTTTTCTAGTTAAAATGTTTTGTAATGGGAATAAAAAATTATGATCAAAACATTTTTGTTTTATAAAATTATTCTTTTGAGTTGATTTTTATGATAAGTTTAGCTTAATTTTTTAATATGATATTAAAGTTTATTCTATCTAATATAAGTTTACTTAATTTTTTTCTTATATTTATTTCATGCGTTCAGTCTTCTTCCTGTGTAAGTCAATGTTCGATTATCAATTTAAAAAGGTCCGATGGGACTAGCGAACACGCAGTTGATTGCATAACCTATGTATCGTGGCGTTGAGAGTCAGATACGTTCACCGGTGACGAAAATCAAGTTATGGATTTTCTCGCAATCACCCACTGTTAACCAACATGTCTTTATATTTTTACGTGTGTTTAAATTTAATTTTTAAATATTAATTATTAATATTTAACCTCTCAATTTTTAAAATTTTCAAATTAAGTTTTGTATCTTAAAATACAATTAATTATAGAAAAATAATTAAAATGTAGAAAAGCAGTAGTTTGTGCTATTAAAATGATATTTTTAGCTGTCTTTTTAATATTTAAGATGTATACTTTAAGCATACACGAATATAAAAAAATAAATATAATAATATGTAAATTATAGACAGTATTAAATTTTATTTTTCAAACAATAAAATTGTATCATCAATATTTTTTATAATCTTCACTCTTGATTCCATTTTTCTCATAATAGATCAATACGTTTTTTTTTCCTGTAGAAGAACTTTAATTCTTAGCTATGATTAACAATGTCTGATGTCTCCAAAATATTAAAAAGATAGTCTTACGTTACGGGTTTAAAAAGATGTATATTAAAAGAAATTAATCTCAAAATTAGTTAAAAGTTTTAAAAATAAGTTTAATAAAATTTTTAGTAAATATTTCGATTTTTTATTTAAATTATTTAAATTTAGTCCTCGTAATTTTTTTAATTAATTTTTTCCTCAAGATTTTATTCGATAATTAATAAAAATAAAACATAGATGTAACGTATATTTGATTTTTATAAATTTGCAAAAAATAAAAATAAAACATTTAAATAAAAAATGAATAAAATATAAGGAAAAATATTTTATAAATTAAATTTTATATCTTTTGTTTTTAAATTTTTAGAAATCAATGATATATGATTCTGTGACTACACTTTTGTTAATTATTATATAAAATTTTGAGATGGAAACTTAACCGGAACATGTCTAACGTTGTGGATTGCAAATTCACCCTCTGCAAATTGAACCCATTCCTCGGTTGGAGTTTCACTTAGCTGAAAGGAACTTGAATATAAAGAACCTAATCAAATATATACACAAAATAACACTAATTCTTTTTCATCATAAGCTTTTGAAATAAGTCCTATACTTCAATTCACAAAAATGATTATTTATATCTAAATCTAAATACATAGATCAGCTGAACTTACATATACATCACCAAATTTGAATCAGACCATAATCTATTTCTATTAAAAATAAAATTTCAATGAATAGCCGACTACAAAGAATTGATGAATAATCCTAACACGAATTCCTCTGTCCTCAATCTGAGAAATTGAATCAAAAACACCCATTGCCTTCTGCTGCTACGATCAAATTCTCTCTGGAACCCGCACCCAAAAGTCGGGTCTGTAACCATCAATCAACTGCTTAATTGGACCAAACAAAGCAATCGCTATGATATTGCATGATTGATTAAACAGAGCACCGGTAATAATGGTAATGATCCATAAGGTCAAAGTTATCTTAGCGATTTTCGATGAAATAAGGCTGAATGCTAAACTTGAGACAACGCATCCAATCAACAATAACACCATAAGCAAGAGTGGATAAAAACGAGTAACGTGATGGGGAATCGTGGTATGGAGTACCGACACTAAGAAGAACACAAGAACTGCAACTACAATCGCTGTGACAGTAGTGCTGTGGTTTGTCATAAAATTGTTCCCAGAATCTGTCGTCCTCAGTCCCAAAAGGGGAACCAAAAACGTGAACAATTTAGCAACGATGTCTGCTAATTCCTTAAACGCTTCTTTATTGCTGATGGATGTACATGCAACAAAAATACAAGTTGTTTATAGAGAGAGGTTAGCATCTGTACAACTTTATACATGAAAAACCAAAATCAACATTGTAAAGGGTTACTCACTCTGAAGAAGCCGGATCATAGGAGTTGGAATTTGCTGAAGCTCCTTCTTCCATTCTTGCTCTATAGGACTATGAATTGGTTGCAGGGTACCAAAGAAACCAACTCACGGTATCTTAAATACTTAAAAATATCCCTTTTTAACAAGTCAAAAAACATTCTAAAATATATGAACATTCTTTGTAATAAAATAATGTGGTGAGAATGACATATATTGTTTTTGTTTCATTTATTTTCAAGCGCTTCGACGCATTCTTTCATGTCTTAGCACAAAAATATATATGACAGCAAATCAATAAGTGGATAATTGCATCCATTAACGCGTGCCATGCCCGGGAACAACTTCAATTTACCTAGCTTTGTGTTTGGGAGCATGGCCATCACTCACTTTGAAGAAGCCGGATTATAGAACTATGAAATGGTGATGATGATTAGCTGTCAAAAAATCTCTTTGTTTGTCCTCATGCATGCTTCCACATCACCAAGGAGAAAAGAGATACATATCAAATTAAAAAAAATTATTATATATAATTTATTTAAAATTATATTATTTGTTACATAATTTTATTATATATATATATAGTGTATATTTAATTTTTCTATAATTTTTTAAATAAAATATAATTTATATTTAAATAATTTTTATTTATTATAAGTAAAAAATAATTATAATATAATATATTAATATAATAATTAAATATTAATAATAATTGAATTAAGAATATAAAAATATATTAATTATGACTTAAATAAGAAATTAAATATATACAATAATAATGATACATAATAAATAATATAATTTTAAATAAATTATATAAAATAATTTTTTTAATTTAACACGTGTTTCTTTTTTATTGGTCTAAATTTTTTGAATACGGAATCATGACAAATTTTTAGATTACCATAGCATATATCTGTTATTTAAGAATGTAAATTTTTTATATAACATTAAATTGGACAAGATATATTTCGGTATGAGACGTTAGGTACGTAGTAATAATTAATAAACTAATGTGCTGACGTGAATCTAGACATATATGGTTTTTGTTATATTTTTTTTTTCAAGGGTTCCTTTCATGTTTTAGCACCCAAAATTTAGTGTCAATTGGCCACAGTTTAATTTTAGTTAGAATATTCTCAATCGGTTGAGAATTCATCATATTTTAACGCGTAAGAGGCACATGAACTTTAGTTTAGAAATGATCACGTTTAATTAGAATCGTTAAATCTCTTTCAGTTTTTTCTTTTTTCACAGAAAAAGTCAATTTGTCCGTACCCTCACTTAAATTAGAGACACACAACTTTTATTAATTCGAGCGATTCTTGCTTGATAACAAATTACTGAATCTAAGACATGCAAAATTAATGAATTGGGGATGAAAATCATCTTCGATTTACGTGAAATGTTTCATTTCAGTTTATGTTTATTTAGTCAATATTTGACATACATAATAGAGAATGAAATTAGATGTTAAAATTAAAATTAAAATTAAAAATTAAAATTTTAATTATTATATTTAAATATTTATTTAAAATTAAAGATTTTATAATAATTAAATTTGATCTATTTTAATTTTTAATATACATATTAAGAATTTAAATTCTTAATATCATAATTAATATATATACTTTCATGTATTGTATTTTCTTTTCATTGTAGTTCTTATTTTTTTTTAGATACTTTTTTACTTAAATACTTTCTTCTTTTCTCTTTCTTCCTTTATTATTTCTTTCTTTTCTGCATCTTTTTATGCTTTTAACTCTACTTTTATGTTGATCGTTAATACTATTTTTTTATATTTTCTTATTTTTCTTTATTCTTTTTTTTTATTTTATATTAATTATTAATAAAAGTGATTTTTTTTTGTTCCTCTTCATCTTCCTCTTGTTCTTCCTCTTATTTTTCCTATTTTTCTTTTACATTTTCTTTCTCTCTCTTTTTTTTACATTTGTTTCTTATTCTTCTTTTACATCTTTTTTTCTTTCTCTTTTTTTATATTTGTTATATGTTTAATATGTTTACTGTGTTATATTGTTATTCTTCACTTACTGCAAACTATATTGTATTGTTATTCTGTACTTCTTACACTTGCTGCAAACTATAGTGTTTATGTTAATTTTATAATAAATTATTTAATATTTTTCTTAAATTGTTAGATGTCGAAGAAAATATTAAAAATTAATTCAAGAATTATTTAGAATACAAGAGAAACAAAAAGAGAATATTAGTGCTAGATGCACCAAAGTGATAAAGACGCAATAAAAGTATACTTTTGAGGGAATTATATCATGAGACTGATGAAAATTGTTATAATTAACTACATCTTACTAAACAAACTTTTTTTAAGGTTTGCAACATTTTACGTGAAAGATGAGGACTACACGATACTTATCATGTAAGCGTAGAAGGTCTCAAAATGAGAGTTCTTGGAAACACTTATATTCAATTTTGACAATAAAATCATATTTGTGAGCATTTATATGCTTTTATCTAATTTACAAGAAAGATAGTTTATAACATAATATTAAATTTTAATAATAAATTAAATATAAAAAAGTTTACTGTGTCATGATTTTTGAAAAAGAAATATTAAGTTATCATCTTTAACCATTTATTTAATAATTATTTTATATTTTTAATTAATACATTATTTTTAAAAAATTTATTGAATAAAATGTTAATGCAAAATTGAATTATTTTTTAAAAATTTCATCTTAGAATTCTAATTCTTTGAGTACGCCAACATAAAGTTGACATTATGAACCAATTCCAATTCTGATGGAATTGAAATTGAAATTATAATTCTAAATGTCAATTCTGATTACATGCACCAAATGAGCTATAAAAGAAATTTAAATTTGCTTAAACCAAAAAAGGTTTCGATTAAGGAATTTGCTTATACACAAAAGTCATCTTCGTTCACTTTTTTTCTTTGTTCAAATTGCATCAATGAAGTGTTTGAGGTGGGTGTTTGTCAAGGCAAACCAACAGGGAAGATATAATTTCCCCTCATTCCCTTTGGTTGATAAAATTACTCACAAGTTGACACAATTTTTAAAGTTACAAACTTTTACAGTGAAATTGTGACATTCAGCACCATATGGTATTTTAACTCAAACAACAAAATCTTAGGTAGTGTTTGGGGAAAGACAAATTTTCTTTGTTACAAAGTCTCATATCAAACTTTTGTTGTAAGAAATAGACTATGTTCTCTCAAGGACAAATACACTTTGAAGTTCAGTGGCACAAATATAGCTTTCGACTAAAAACAAAGGATCCTAGGCTCCTACACTTTCACAAATCAAATACTTGTAAAACTATCTAAGTCCTAAAATCCAGTTGGGGGAATCTACTTTTCGAGGAGTTTTGGAGGGTTTAGAGACGATTCCTTCCATGCTAAAAAGATAACATTTCGAGGAGTTTTTGAGGGATCATGAGAAGAGCCTTATCCTTCATCTAGAAGGAAGCTATATATCAAGTAGTATTGAAGGGTTATGAGAAAGCTCATTCTTTGTCGAAGTGGGTAGCCTTTCGAGGAGTTTTTAAGGATTTTCAAGTCCTTGACAGCTAGAATTGCTCGAAAAAATAGCAACTGACAAAGAAATTATTCTAAATCTATGAGACTGAATAAAGTTTCAGGTTTCCCCAGAACTATCAGGAAAATTATTCTTAGTCTACAAGACTAAATGAGGTCCCAAATTTCTCTTAGAATAGCTCAAAAAATAGAAATTGATAGAAAAATTTATCCCTAAACCCTAAACCCTAAAATTTATAAGTCTACAAGACTAAATAAGCTCTCAGATTTTCTTCAGAATTGCTCAAAAAATAGGAACTCACAGAAAAAATATTCTAAATCCACAAGAGACATGATAAGGCACAAAAAAAGTAATATCAAAAGAATTACAAGGGTCAAAGCGGTTATCAATGGTTACCATCAGTTATGGAAGAAGCCATAATCGTCAGCACGATAAGAAGTAGTCATAGATAATGGGCAGCAGCGGTTGGAGGCAAGCACATGTAGAAGGTAGTTACTAAGAAGTGCTGGCGAAAAGAGAAGAATGGTGGTGATTCATTTGCCTATAAATACTACAAAGCGTGACATCACCAAGGATGACTTTTTGCATCTAGACATCGCACCTAAAATTCTCTACACACTGAAATTCTTAATTGCGCTAGACACTAGCTATCCAGAGTTTCACGGCTGCCGTTCATTGTGAGGAGTCGTATGTTTATCTTTCTGCACTTTAATTCTAGTTTGTTTATTTTGTTTTGCACTGCTTAGTTTCTGGTAATTATGTTCTTAATTTAGTACGTTGGTGTAAACTTTTTACATTCATTTCAACATTTTATTGCTATCTAGCCACTATCTCTGCTCTGTTATTTGCTTTACGTTGTTTATGCAATCATGTTAATCACAACACACTCAAAAGAACTCAATAGTACCTAAAATTTAATTCCTAGATTGCTCTTGGATTTATTTGTTTACATTGCGATTTTTTACTGTAAACAAATTGGCACACCCGTTAGGACATATTATTTAGTGTATTTTTGTGCTTAATTGAATGCTTGCGTGTTTTAGTGCATGCTATTATGTAACAAATGTTGTATTATGGCTAATAAGGGAAGGACTAGTAATCTTAGTAATTCTGAGAATCATAACTCAAGGACTGATGATAGTAACGTTAACCCAGAAAATAGTAGTGGTGGTGTTAATATTGTTGCAGAACTAGCACTAACGATGGCATTACCAATGCCATCATCTCCTGTAGTTAGCCATCTCATGGTTACTATGCCGAATAATCTCGACGTAAATTCGGGTCAAAGGCCAGGTGATCCGGCATTTAGTCTACCCCTTACGTCTATGCCGCTCATTTTTGGAGTACAAACACTCCAATCCTGTGGTGACAACCGTGTCGCCTCGAAGTCACACCATTCCACCGAGAGTGAGTGCGGTTCATATCATTCCACCTAGAATGGGTATGGTTGGTAGAGTACCAGGAACACAATTTACGTTTGGAGCTTCAAACAGGGATTTAATTTCTGCTAGCTCTTTCTCAAATGTTGCCTTACATTTCATGAGGCAACAAATGGATGAGAGTAACCACAAGATGATTAACATGAACAAGTTCGAATAGCGAAAACTGTTCGGACTAATATATGTTACATGTAAGCCTTACATTTACATGTATTAGACATAAGTTATTTTAAGTAAAATAAAAAAATCTTTAAAAATATTATTTAAATTTTTTAAAAATATATCCTAATAGTGAAAACTGTCTTTTGTTTGGATTCGAACCTCCGAATAGTGAAACCAAATCCGAAGTGGCATGAAATACCAAGTGGTATATATATACATATATAGATAAATCTTTTGGTCTGTAACTATCAGGGCCCTTCTTGACCTTTTTGAGACCTTAGACAAAATAAAAAATTAGAACCCTTTAAAAAAATTATAAAATATAATAAACAAAATAAAAGTATATATTAATAATTTTATTAAAATAATACCTTTCTTAAGTAGCTATAATTTTTTCTAATAAAATTATAAAAAAAAATTCTTTCATTCAACCAACTCTTATGTTATAATTAACTACAAAAACCAGAAGATCATAAAAAATGAGTTTTACGAGCATTTTGAGATGCAAAATCATCAATGATAACATTAACATTAATGTTTTTTAAAAATTCTTTATCGATTGATAAAATTGTGAGATCATTCAATGGTTCTTGTAACATTTATGATCTTAGGTAGGTTTTGATTAACTTTAATTTTAAAAAACTTCTTTCAGTTGATGATATAGTCACTGGGACCATAAAAAAATTCTATAATTGATTAAAATATTTAAATAACAATATGCAAATTTGACAAACTTAATAACTATTTAATTTTTTTAGAGAAAACTAAAATTTTTCATGAGATTTAATGTTAAGAATAGTAAAATTCTAAAATAAAATGAAGTTTTGAGTCTATAGAGGTTAATGAATCGACTACGTTTATAGCAAGTGAGATGTGAAAAATTTTTAAAAAAATTATTTTCCTATTTTTTTTTCAACTGCAAACTATAAGAGCTGAAATTTTGTTCAAATAAAAGTAGGACACAATTTTTACTTTAGACCCTCTTTTAAGCTTGAACTCTAGGTGATCGCACTTCTAAACTACCATCAAAATCAGGTCTCATTACTATATTCCTGAATTTATTCCTGAAATTTATATTTAGTGACATTTTGAAATAGAAAAACTTGGCCACGTCAGAGTGTGGTGCTTTAGTCGCAAAACTAGCCGCAGAATATCAGCAGAGGGGTGCTTTAGTGTATGGCAAAGAAGCGGTTTCCACGAAATTTCTCATCATCTCAGGTCCAAGTCAATTTTCTCATCCCAAATAATCGATGATAACTTCTCAATCTTCCCCATTATACAGTTAATGTTATTTATTAGTCACAAATATTATATATATATATATATATATATATAATATTTAATACAATAAAAAAAGAAATGATTTTTAAAAATATTCATTCTAACTTTCGGCATTTATGTGCTTCCCAATTAGGTATCTTAAATATTTAATAATGTTTCTTTTTGACAAGTAAAAAAACATGTTAAAATATATGAACATTCTTGCCTTCATTTATGGTGAAATGGGCTAACGTGAATTGTGGAATAATTGCGAAGGGGATAAATGTGACATGATCACAAATAAAATGAGTAAAATAATGTGCTGAAGTGAATCTATACAAGTACATGATTTTTGTTTTATTTATTTTGAAGGGCTCCTTTCATGTCTTAGCAACCAAAGTTTAGTGTCTATTGGCCACAGATTAATTTTATTCTCAGTTAGTTAAGAATTCTTCATTCCTTAACGCATAAGAGGCACATGAACTTTAATTTAGAAATAATATTAGAGTATGTTTATTTTTATTTTGTTTATACACAAAAGTCATATGCGTTCACTTTTTTTTTTCTTTGTTCAAATTGCATCAACGACGTGTTCAAGTTGAAAAAAGAATGATAATGGATAAGTTACTATAATACCTATATTTATATCTGCATTTTAAAAAATACTCATATTTAGTCTCATATCTGTGTAGGTAGTAACATTAATATCTATACTCAGTATATTTTGGGTACTCGTATACCCATACTCTACCTATTAGCTACACTTATTTGAGAAAAAAATATTTATAAAGAAAAATATACTTATATAACTTGATATAAATAGTATAATAATAAAAAATTTAATATATAGTTGCTAAATAAGGTTTAAGAATAAATAGAAAACAAATATTCAAAGATTATATATAAGTATTAAATGTATCTTAATACAATAACTTTCTAAACTAAAATTCTTAAAATCATAAGCAAAATTAAACACTGAAATTATAATGATGACCTTGTCTTGTGTTGTGTAAGATATGATCAAATAACAATAAGGCAATGAGGAGATAGACTTACATAATAGGTGGTCTCTCATGTGGAATCACTTAGTAACCTCGCATGACAGTATTGACAACTAGCTTTAAAGAATAATGATTTATGGTTGCAGCAATAGGTTTGAATGAAACAGACATTGAGGATGAGAGTAAGGTTAAGACAAAGAAGTTCAAGTACTAAATGACATCGAAAAGTAGACACATAACACTTTTTATTTTTAACTTTTGAATATGAAATTATAAGAAAAATAGCGAATTTAATTAAAATAATATAATCTAATTAATATATATATATATATATATATATATATATATATATATATATATTAATACTAGTATTTTTAATTTTTTTAAATTTTTTTAATGAATTAAATATTTATAATGTATATAAAATTTAAATGAAAGATAAATGGTCACAATAAAATTTTGTAATGTAAAAGTATATGTGTATATATAAAAAATTATACATTTTTATTTGAAGAAAAAATTAATAAATAAGAATTAACAATATTTTTTATATTTTATATTTTTTCAAAAATTTCTTTAAATGTAAATAAATAGTAATAATAATATTATTTAAATTTAATAGATTATAGTTGTACTTGTAATGCACATGTTCCATAAAATTTTTTTATTTTAAATTAAAATATAAAAAATAAAATTTAAATATTATCAATAAATAATAAGCTTACAATAATAATAAGTGATTGTAAAATTTATAAAATATTTATTATAAAATATCAATATAATTTTATTAAAAAAAATATTTGTGTGAAAAATATTTTATCTATATTTTATATATAATTTGTTTAAAAAAAAGTTAATCTCATATCAATCATATAATAATTAAATTGTATAGTATAATTAAACAATGTAAAATAGTAAATAAATTTTTTTATTAAAATTATAAATCAAAATAATTTTTTTGGTTTACTTTATCAATGAATATATTTTTATATTAATAGTATAATAATATAAAAATTTAATATATAATTATAAAATAAAATTTAAATATAAACAAAATTTCACATAAATAGTAGAATTATAAGACAGAATGTGTACCAAAATGCCCATATCCGTACTTATTTTTATTAAAATTTATATATATTTACTTATATTTATACTCGTATTCATATAGGGAATAAATATCTTATTTATTATAGATGAATTTTGCAATTATCATGTAATCTACCTATTACCATTTCTAAGCGAAGGCAAACCAACAGAAATAATTTCACCTCACTCCCTTTGGATAATAAAATTACTCACTAGGTTAACATTTTTTTCTCGCTAAACAATTTGTAAAAACAAAAACTTTTACAGGGTGAGTGTGACGTTGGGTACCGATATATTAACTTGAACAACAAAATCTTAGGTAGACAATAAAAGGTTAAGAATGGCTTGAGTGCTAAATTTTTTGTCTCATACTAAAACCAACTAGACAAGCACAAACACTTCAAGGTTAAAAATTTTAAAAAATAAAACAGGCTTATTAAAAGACATAAAACCAACTATGCAAGCACAAACACTTCAAGGTTAATTTTTTATATTTGTAGTCCTTAAAAAAATTATTTCTTTTTTCATTATATCAAAACATGATATATATATATATATATATATATATATATAATATTTGTGACTAGTCATTGAAAATAATCTAAATCCTAAATCTTAAACACACATGAAAATATAAAAGCTAAAAATATAATTAAATTAAAAATTGATTGATGAAAGCATAGGTATTAATTTTATACACATTAGTAATGAATTTAAAATAAAAAATAAAAGTAAATCATTAGTACTATATATTATTAATAAATTATTTATGATTAATATATTTTTATCATTAGTGACATTTTTTAATTAGGTCATTATCATTAATAATATTAATGATAATATAAAAAAATTTATCACAAATAATTAATTATTAGTGACAAGTTTTATATTTGTTAATAAAATATGATCATTAAAAGTTAAATTTCTTGCATTAATATAAAAATTATAAGACAATTTTGGTCATGTGAAGGAGAGGTAAATAAATTTAACAACCAACCTATATTATTTCAGTCTAGATGTGATTCTGCTCAAGGGCACGAATCTCATTCAGCATGGTACATGACCATTTAACGTCAGTGACGTTAGCATGGACAAATTTCATTTTCAAGCTTTTTATTAATTTTATCCATTTTCTTTTTCTTTTAATAACTTTCCTTCATGATATAATTTATTTAACTAAATTGCATTATTATTTATTATAATAAAATTAAGAGAAATTTAGTCAAATTTAACAACTCTGTTGACAAAATAGATTAAAATTTAAAATCTTATAAATAAAAGATAGAATGACAATTTACCTCTCTTTCATATCACTACCATAAACTAATATATTTATATTATATGAAATATATTGAATTAATTATTAAATAAACATTTAATAATAATTTTATGAAATATTTCATTATAATTAATATTTTAATATCTTTATAAATGATAATTTTACTGTCTTATTTGTAATTAAGATATAATACGTTATTTATACAAATGAAACGTGTTATGAATTTTTAATTTAATGTATAGACACTGAATATTATGAATAAATAATGGTTACAAAACTCTTTTCTTTATAATAGTAAAATGAAAAAAGTGAGAGTAAAATAATTTAATTATTTTATTATTATTTCAATTTTTTATTTAGCAAACAATACTGAAAAAAATATATGTTGCTTTCTTCAACAAATAAGTTAATAAACTTTTTATTTATCCATTCTTAAGTTCATGACAAACTGAACATTTAGTATTATCAAAGTTAATTATAATTTTTTATTTTTTATCCAAACTAAACTTCGTGTCCATGTTAACATCCTATGTGACCTAAAGTGAAAAATAACAAAGTTCATCCATAAGAAGATGAAGATTGGGGCATAGATCAGTGGTAACTGTCAATGCATTAAATCGGATTCTTCATCTAATCTGTAAATTGTAATAACTAAAAAAAATACAACAGACGCACAAGAAGAAAGAAGACATCAACACCCTCAGCAGAATAGTGTTTCGATAATAACAATTTGACACACAGGAGTTTTGATCTATCATGTTAAGTAATGGAACATGGTACCTAGAAATCTATGAACCACCCACTCTGACACGGACACGTAACACAACACACACGACCCGACACAACTAATGTTTAAAATATAAGATACCGCTTATATATATATATATATATATATAAATATAATTAATATAAAAAATTTATATTGAAAATTAAGATTTGTTTATTCATTTTCTTTAAGATAAAATTGTTAGACTTTATAATTTTTATATGATAATTTAACAAAAAAAAACACTAAACAACATCATTTTATAATATAAAAATTTTATTTTTTTACAAAAAGAAAATATCAAAAAATGAATCAAATCTCTTAGAGATTGTGACCTCTTTGATCATTATTATTGAAAAATACAACATTTAGTTCTGATTCATCAAGTGACAAATTAACAATTTCAAGCATTTTACTCTCATCTAGTGATCCAAATACATCTCGTGCTATGTCCCACATTTTTTTTTCTTGATCATATTGTGAAGAATTTCTTGAAAGGTTACTATGAACAAATACTAAATCTTCTGCCCTATGTAATGCCATTTTGTTTCTCTTTATAGAATGGATAAAAGAGTAATTGCTCCAATTTCTTTCACAACATGAAAAAGAATATGGTTGTCCAAGTAACTTAAGGGCAACCTTTTAAAGTATTGGAGCATGAGCACCATGAACAAGTCACCAAGATTTTGCATCCATCTTGCCCCTATCACTTAAAGAATCAATGTCCTTAAAACCTTCTCTTCCATCTGAAAAGTTAGCACACTTTACATTCACTTGTCTCTTCACATCCATATCAACAAAGTATCTTTTGAAATATTTCAATTTTTCACGATTAAGTTTCATATCTTGATATGGAGGAACTCTATTAGAATCTCCATTTAGCCATTTGTGACTATAATATCTATAATATAAAAAATTGGTTATAATAACTTATAAAAATTTAACTAAAAATTTTAATCATTGAAAATATTATTTAGGAATATAATTTATTACCTTGGATTTAAAGAATGAGTTAAATAATGGACAGGTGTGCTACTTTTTGTCCAACGTTCAATTAATATGGAGTGCACAATATTATAAAAGCTTGATTCTTCACTTTCCGTCTTTCTTTCATATCGATATATGACTTTCCTTACCTTTTCAATCATTGAGTCCCATATTTCATACACTAAATGGAGAGATGAAACTTTCATATCCATCTTTCTAAGAAAATTATAGATGAGACTAGTGAAAGATAGTATATAATCAACCTTGTCCCACCAAACATCATCCAATAATATATCTTTCACAAATTTAGTTTTTCCAGCATCATCTTCCTTGTAAGAAGACCATTTATCACTAATAACTATCTCTTTGAGTCCTTTCTTTAATTGCTTAAATTTCTTAAGCATTACTATAGTAGAGGCAAATCTTGTTAGAGCAACCGAAAACAATTTCAATGAGTTGAAAATGGACAACCTCATAGTGTGACCCATAATAAAGTTTTTTTATAAACACAACATCTTTCACTATTGTAGTGATCCAAGAACATTCTTGATAAGCTTTTTTTTTGCATTCTTAGCTGCACATATATTTTTCAAAACAAGGTTTAGAGTGTGTACTACATAAGGAGTCCAATAAATAGAAGGAAAATCACTCAATCATTAAACCTGCTGCCTTACTTACAGGTGCATTATCAATCATAATTTGCACAATATTTGAGGACCCAACCTCCATAATTGCATCTCTCATTTGTTTGGCTATAAAATCTGTCTTTAATCTCATTTGAGTATTTTATAGCCTTTATAAACATAGGTCCACTCTCTGTTACAGCCATAAAATTAATGAGAGGCCTTTTTTGGGGATCACTTTATCCATCACTAACAATGCTCACACCTTTTTTACTCCATGTATTTTTTATTGGCTCTAATAGCCTTTCTACATGGTTTCTTTCATTTTGGAGCAAGCTTGTTTTCAACTTATTATGGTCTGGAGATTAATATCTACTTATATAATTGTTGGCAGCAAAAGAAAAGCTCTCCTATAATGAGGATTTCTTGCTAAATGAAAAAGTAATCCCGATGAATAGAACATCCTAGCAATTTTATAATCTAATGCCTCTCTAGCTTGCATATTGAAAGATTTTTCTAATGGTCCAAATGTTTTCCTCTTTTTGAGATCAACCATCATTGGTGTTCATGAGTGATTCATTAGAAACTGGAAGCAAAGGGACAAATTTTGCTTTTGACTTTTCTATCTTCAATGTAGTTTCATTGTCTATCTTTTTTAAATCAACAAGTTTTAAGGGTGTAACCTTTTGACAACTTCTAACTCCCTTTCTTATAATCTTCAACAAATGTGTCGTCACTCTAGTATAAGATCCATTGAAAGTTAGGTCACAAATATTTCATTTGACTTCATAATTTCCACCACCTACACCCACACTTTTTATCTTTATAACATAATTCCATAGGAATTTAGTGTCATTTTCTTGTAAGAGTTGACTAGAAGTACTCATTTATACAAGATTTAGAGAAAATAAATGACTATATAGCAAGACATCCGCAACTACAACTTGCAAAAGTAAGACTAAAAAAAAAAAAGAATTGGTCTTCACAGCACTTCCAAATTTTCTAATAATAAACACATAGGAAAACATAATCTTAATAATAAAATTTTAGGAGAACAAACTTTTATATTATTATTATAATTATTTTTCTATGCAAACAAACTTTTAAATTTTAATAGTCGACCATATTGTCATATCTTTTATATTATTATTATAATTATTCTTCCATACAAAAATAGGAAAAAAAAACACAAATTAACAAAAAGAAACAAATTGATAGCAGAACAGAAGCAGAAATAAGAAAACAAAAATATCCTTGGAATACAAACAGAAACAGAAAAAGAAACACAAAATAAAAATAAGAAAAAGGAAACAGCAGAACATAAATATAAATCTTGGAATAGAATAAGAAAAAGAAAAAGAAATAAAATGGAAACACTAAATAGAAATAAGAAAATGAATAGAAAAACAAAAAACTTTACCAATAAAAATGAAAAGGATTAATGATGTCTAGAAAAAGAATGACGAGGTAATGAAAACACTTGAACGGCAACAGGATGAGAAGAATGTGCAGATTGCAGAGAGACCCAACAAAGAATAGGAAGCAAACGTGCTAAAGAAGGAATAGAAAAAAAAGTGAGAGTTTTAAAAAAATTTTAACTTTTTTAACTTTTAACTTTTCTTTATTTTTATTTTTTTTGGAATGAGTTGCTTTGGAGCGATATCTTTCATCCTCAACTGTGTCTGAGCCATGTTTGTGCCGTGTCACAACCAAAAAAAATATTTTAATTTTTGAACACTTATAAAAATGTGTCAAACGCGTGTCACTATAGTATCCATGAGTGTCAGTGTCGTATCCGTGTCTAACTATTGGTGTTTCATAACTAGAAATAATAACAAAAAAAAAATTTATCGAAGAAAAACTTATTATTACATATTAATTATAAGATTCACTAATTGAATTTAATAAAAATTATGTATCTTTTCTTTAACATAATTAATGAACATAAGAGAATACTCTAGACTGGTAACCAGTTACGGTGTTGTCTGTAAGTCTGAATCCACTTGCCTTGCCTTGTCTTTCTGAAGTTACAAATTGAAGCTTATAACTCTCCACAAGTTTGTTGATTCTTTTCTATCCGTGGAACCAGATAAATGAGCGCTTGATCCTTAAAGGCAGCAAAAATTACAAATGAAATGATCAAGAAGACCAAGGTGATGATGCAAATGGTCAACGAAACAAGGGTCAGTGCTAAAACTGACACAACAAGAGCATAAGTAAGGTAGAAATGAAGCTGTACTAGGAAGTAAACGATAGGCATCATTGGAGTGAGGTTTACTCTGTGAACAATTTTTGGCGACGAAAGAGGTGAACATCTTAACAAAGATGTCTCCTAGTTCGTTCAAAACTTCTCTGTTGCTGTTTAACATTCACAAATGCATAAGAGGACATAAAAAGGGTTTATATAAAAAATTGAATACAGTGAAAACAATATATTAAACTGATGAGATACTCATACACACACCTGCATGTACTCGTTGTAGTGTCACGTCCTTCTCAGCTTCTTCTTCTTCGTGAGTTTGGATACTTTCTCAAACGTGATCCAGTCAACGTGGATTGTATATATGCTATCTATTTTGGTAATTACACAGTTCAAAAAGTAATTATAAAATTATTCAAACAATACTCTATATCAAAATTACTTTTGTTTATGCTTGTCATAAATTTATTTTTACTCAAAATTAGTTATATAAAATTATATTTATTTAAATTTAAATTCGTACATGCAAATCCAACACACACTTTTTCCATATTATGAGTGAAGGTGATCCTTGTTTTTAAAAAAATTAATAAACATAACCTTTAGTTCTTTTAATTATTTTTATACAAATTTTTTAAAATGATATTTTTATAATAAAAATGTTCAATTATATTTTTAGTCCCTCTAACTAAGGCTATTTGAATTTTAGCTTTCAAAAATTTTCAAAGTAATTAAGTTTCTTGATTTTTAAAATTGTGCATATTTAGTCTTCATTAATTTTTTTTACTTAATACTCCTAAATTCTATTTTTTACTCAAAAACTTTACAAATTGAATTGATTAAATTGTCAATTATTCAAAATTAGCTCACTAAAAATCAAATTTTATTCAAAAATAGAAAATATTTAAATGATATAATCTCATATCTCATAGAATCCTTTAAATTTTGTCAAATGTTTACTATTTTTTTTTCTATTAAACAAGGCTTAAAAGTTCAAAGTGAACAACAACCTAGGATAGCAGCCTTGGCTGCAACGCTCCAAGAGAGTCAACAAGTAAGAAAGCCTCTAAATATTCAGAAGCCTCATAAAAAATAGAACAATCCAACCCAATCTCTGGATCACTCTTAGCAAGCCAGTCAGCATACTGGTTTGTTTCTCTCAAGACATGCTGGAATCTAACAAACTTAATCCCACTAATCAAATTTCTTATTACTAATTACAAAGAAATAAGAATGTCTACAATCTTTAACATTTAAAATAAGAGAGATAGCTTCTTTGGAGTCACATTAAATCCATATAAGTTGGATATTTTAGGATATCACAAGCTAGAAACTCCAAAAAATACCCCACAACTTAGGTATAACAGGAGTACAAAAATCCAGAGATTTGTGAAATCCGGTTATGAATTTGCCTTTGTCATCACGAACTAGACCACCATAGCTAGCTAACCCCAGAGATTGAGAAGCTGCACCATCTACATTGAGTTTGAGCTGCTTTTCAGGAGAAGGCTGCCACTTTACAAGACTATAGTTATCCCAAATGCCAGAATTTTTCCTTTGTTTATCCCGTCACAAAAAAAGAAATAGTCAAAATCAAGCAGAATTTTATGGAGCAGAGCCACATCAGTCCAAGGGTTGCTTTTAAACAGAACACAATTTCTATTCTTCCACAAGTTCCAAACAACAACACCAAAAAGTTTGTTCCAAACAGTGTACAATAGAAAATTCAACTTAGACAAATTATAAGTTAACCAGTTAGAAAGACCAAGACTAAAGAAAGGGGATCAATTATCAGGGAGAAGGATTTGCTTCTAAATAGCTATACCCGCCCAGCAATCACGGAGAACATGAATAACAGATTCAGGAGCTTCTTGACATTTGAAACAAATAGGAGAATTAGTCAAATTACGATTAGCCCTTTCAACATTAGTTAACAACCTGTCATGAGCAATTTTTCATAAAAAAATAGAAATCCTAGGAGGGCCCTCACAATCCTAAACAAGTTTAAATAAATTATTATTTCTAGAACAAGAAGACTTAGCATTGGAGATTAAATTGTAAGCAGATTTTACAAAGAAGTTCCTATCATTAGAAAATTTCCAAAACACCCTATCCTGACCACTAGAAATGATAGGTGGATTGATCTTAGCTATCAACTCACAAGATTGAGTAGGAAGAAAATTCCTAATTTTTTACCAATCCCATCCCCATGGATGGCAAAGAGGGCCACTGGATCATTTAATTCACTATTAGGGATGTCTTTAATAGCAGAACTTAAGAGATTCTGATTGGACAAAATTCAATTATCCTTCCAAAACCTGATAGACAAACCATCACCTAAAACCTATTCTAACCCATTGTAGAAACAGTCCCAAACCGAAACCATGCTCTTCCACAAAGGGAAGGATTTTTGGTTAATACATAAGGAAGGATCTTTTGCTAGGGAGAATTTGTACTTACTACTAAGGACTCTAGCCCATAGCTCACGAGGAGTATTAATAAACCTCCAACAAAGTTTTATAATAAAAGCCTGATTCACAAGGTTAATATCTCTAAAGCCTAAACTTCCTTCATTCTTAGGCTTACAAATTTTCTCTCAATTTATCAAATGACATTTTTTACCATTTAGAGACCCCCAAATAAACATTTTGCAGATAGTATTAATTTCTTTACAAATAGCTTTTGGAATAATCATGGATTGCATAAAATAATTAGGGATATTCATTATGTAAGATTGAGCCAGTGTCACTCTGCCAGTAAAAGAAAGAGACTTCATTTTTCAACTTGAGAGTTTCTTCCTAATTTTGTCAATAAGAAAAGCAAACTCATGCCTAGAAGGGTTGAGATGACTAATGGGAATACCGAAATATTTACCAAAATGTGTGGACTTTCTGAAAACTAAAGTAAGACTAATATCCTGAATTAAAGGAGAAGGACAATTTCTGAAAAAATAAATAGAAGATTTATCTTTATTAGTAGACAAACCAGAGGATGAACAAAATAAATTTAAAAGAGAATGAATAATCTCAGCATAATGGTTATGAGCTTTAGCAACTAGAATGATATCATCTGCAAAGAAAAGATGAGATATTTTAGGGCTAGTAGTACTGAAAGAAAAAGGAGTCCAGACACAATTATTCACCTTATCCTAAGTTAAATGGGCTAGTTTCGTAATACACATAAAAAATATATAAGGAGAAATAGGATCACCCTGCCTAATACCCCTACTAGGCTTAAAACTAGTAGTTCTGCCATTATTCCAATTAATAGACATGGAAGAAGTGGAAATACACTTATTAATAAGATCAAAAATCCTATTATTAAAGCCAATTTCTTGAAGAATATCAACAATGAAACTCCATTTGATTTTATCATAAGTCTTTTCAAGATCAATCTTAATAATCATAAATCCATTTCTATTTTTTATTTTGTCAAAAGAATAAACAAGCTCCTGCAAAATTAGGGTATTGTCAATACCTTGCCTTCTAAGAATAAAACTAGATTGATTAGCAGAGATAATGAAAGGCAGAGATTCCTTAATTCTATTAGCCAAAATTTTAGTTATAATTTATAACTGACATTGCATAAAGCAATAGGCCTAAAATGTTTCAAGCTTTCAGGGCTATCAATTTTAGGAATCAAAGTAATAATAGTATCATTAATAATAACAATATTTTGAGGATTTATGATCATATTAGAAACAAACCTAAAAATGAAAAGGGCTAAGAAATTCCATTGACTTTTATAAAACAAAGCATGAAGCCCATCAGGACTGGAGACTTGAAATTTTCTATGCTAAACAAGGCAGATTTTACTTCTTCTAAAGTTAACTTAGCCTTAATAATGGTTCTATCAGACTTCCTAAGGGAGGAAAATTTAGATACAGTGGTCAGAATGGTATAAGAAGTATTAGGATCAGTGTAAATATCCCTAAAGTAACTCACAGCCAAGTGCTGGAGTTTCAAAGGGTCATATTCTCAACTATTATCTGCATTCCTAAGAGCCTTAATTCTGTTTTGTTGCCTCCGAATAATTACAGTTTTAAGGAAAAAAATTATTATTTCTATCACCTAGTTTAATCCAACTAGATTTGTAATGGTGAAACCAAGAGGTTTCCTCATAATCTAGAATTTTCTAATAATCCATCCACAGAGATTTCATGAGATTGCAGAGGTACGGATTATCTTCCTTTCCTAATTTGCAGGATATTCCTCTAATCCTATTAAGAAGCCTCTTTTTTTGTTTAAAAATATTGCCTAAAATATTGATATTCCAGTTAATTATATTATTTTTAAATCTAGTCACATTGTTAGTCCAAGAGATGGGCTCCAACCAGGAGTACTAAACTTTATTACTAAAATCATCATGACATAGCCAAGGGGCTAGAAATTTAAAGTTCTTAGGGAGGGTTCTAAGGTTATTCTCTCCTCTAACTTTGAACCACAGTCCAACATGATCAGATTTTAATATATGAATATAGATAATTGAACTATTATGGAATAAGGCTCTCCATTAGTCATTAGCAATAACTCTATCAATTCTTTCTTTAATCTGCCCTCTTTGCCAATTGAAGGGGTTACCCTTAGACCCTAAATCCTATAATCTACAAGTATTAAGACAGTCAGCAAACTGATTCATTAGGACTAGATTGACAGGTCTACCCCCCAATTTCTCATTTTCAAACAAAACAGAGTTAAAGTCCACAGCAATAACCTAGGGATCATTTATTGATAAATTAAAATCAGTCAGCAACTTCCAAACTTCAACTCTCAGCCCTTCTTAGGGGCTAGCATAGATAGAGGAAAGCATCCAATCTCTCCGACCATTACTAATTCTGAGATGAATAAGGTATTTATTTTTTCCTATAATACTTACTTGAACTTTCTTAGAATTCCAACAACACCAAACTCTCCCAGAGAATCCAATAGCATCCATCTTAACATGGCCATCTAGATGAATTTTATTAAGAACTAAATCAGCTTTATGAGCACTTATCCTAGGTTCAAACAAGGAAATAAAATCTAGATTGTAGATTTTCACAAGGTCATTTATGAGTTTGGAAAATGTCCTACCCCCAACCTCCCTACAATTTCAGAAGAAACAATTCATAAAGTTAAGATAACGGTTTAGAAGCATCCTCAAGATGTTGGGTCAACTCCAATGTTCTACCACTAATATGATCATCCTTATTAAGGATTTGGTTTTCACTAATAATCTTATCTATCATCATTACTAAGGGTATATGAGGTGGCTTATCAGTGGAAAGATAACCCAAGGTCTCAGGATTCATACCTATAAGATCCATAATATTATGACCTACTATATTGTTATTTAGGAGGCTATTATGAAGTCTAGACATTAACTTAAGAGTCTTCTTACTATCCAATTCAGATATGTTATTAGGGATAACTTGATTAGTCCTAATGTTATTAGGATTTTCAGTTTGAAAAGGGCTAACTTTGTCTTTTCCTCCTTTAGTATGTTTAGATAAAGATTTTGGCCTTGTAATTTCACTATTTTTTTTTTTACTTTTAAACTTTTAAACTAATTTTATATTCTAATTTCAATACAAATTTTCTAAAATTTAAATTAAAAAAAGAGTAATTGAAGGTTTAAAGTCAAAATAAAATAAATTAATTAAGATTTTTTATTTGAATTTGAAAATTGTATATACTGAAATGTGAAATTTTGGAAAGAATTACAAAAATTTGAGAACTCCAAAATAGCATAAAATTCGTTAAATTTTTTTTACAAATACCATTTGACAATTTTAAAACTTCATATGACTAATTTATATAAAAATTTTCAATAATGATTTTTGACATTAACTAATTTTATTTAAAAATTGTCATTCAAAATTTTTGAAATCTCATATTTCTGTAAGTTTTTACTAAAGTTTCAAATTTTGTTAGATATATTTTTAAAAAAATATCATATATAAAAACAGAATCCAATTAATTAAGTTAAAAAATAAAATATTTTTTAAAACCAAATATTTTCTTATTTGGTCCAAATGCCAAAACTTATACAATGAAACTGTAATTTATAATAATACGTTAACCAAAAGAGAAAAAGTGAGATAGGATGTATACTGTGGCAGAAAAAAATTGAGAAAAGTTATTATAATAAAAATTTCATCCAAATGGAAGAGAAAAATAACAAGGTGTGTGAAGAATTATGCCAATAAAAAAATATGTCAAATTATAAGAAATATATATTATATATAATTTATTATTAAATAAAATTATTACTTTAACATGTATCAACCTTAATCAAATTCTTCAAAGGGAGGGATGACTTGCACCAACACAAAAGAAGGCCAAAGACTAATCTGAAAATTAATTTTGAATAAAGATACAAATGACATTGCAAGAAGAGTAGCAATCATGTAATTACGTGAACTGTTCAAGACAAAAGGTAATCACTTTCAAATAAAAAATATGCTTTTCTCCTTCAATCATGACCATATCATGTGAATGATAAAATACGAAAGAATACAAAAGAGGCATGCAGCGCTCTAGACCGGTAGCTGATTAGCATGTAGTCTGTAAGTTTCAATCCTAACTTGTAATCTTCCAAATTGCGACTTACAACTCTGCATAAATTTGTCAACTTTTTCAAATACTGTAATGACAAGATTACAGAGCTCTTGATAATTAAAGGCAGCAACAATAGCAAATATAATGATCCAGCAGACCAAAGTGATGATGCCAACGATGAATGAAACAAGGGTGAGTGCTAAAACCGACATAGTGCTTCCCAACACGAGTATGAGTAAGATCGAAATGAAGCTGCTAATACATAACACAGCATGAATAACCAATACTAGGAAGTAGACAACAGTGATGAGGACACAAATCATCATTACAGTGTAGTGTTCTGTGAACAATATTTGACCAGCATCTGATGCCTTAAGTGCCATAAAGGCAACCAAAGAGACGAAAAGCTTACCAAAGATGTCTCCTAGTTCTTGCACAACTTGTCTATTGCTGTTTTTCATTCACAAATGAATTATAATGTGGCATAATAATGTTTATGTAAATAATTGAATGCAATGAACACAACATGATTAAAATAATACACACCTTGAAGCTGGATTACAAGAGTTGGA
Source organism: Abrus pulchellus subsp. cantoniensis (assembly GCA_024086825.1). Taxonomy (NCBI): domain Eukaryota; kingdom Viridiplantae; phylum Streptophyta; class Magnoliopsida; order Fabales; family Fabaceae; genus Abrus; species Abrus pulchellus. Next base: position 25,549,952 of record CM044056.1, read on the forward strand.
ATTCATTGCAATACCTCCATGCATTGTATTTATAGAGCTCTGAAACTGCATTCTTGTGGGGGTGGGAATGAGGGGCATGGAAATACCAAATGAGCTAATTGGAATTTGGACCCAACAGGTTGGCTATATATATGGAGATAGATAGATATAGATATAGATATATTTGGGTCAAGAGATTGACTAAATAAAATTGCTTAAAAGTGATGTTTAGTGTTGGCTGAACATGCATGGAGGGGCGTTGAGGGGAGGAGGTAGATAGCAAATCTCACCGCGTGGCGGCGCCTATGGACCCATAGATACACTCCTTCGTTGAAGGAGACAAAAGACGACCCAAGTACTATCCGTAGCAAAATTCATTTTTTATGATAACATGAATATGGTTCCATGAAAGTAGACATAATTTAAAATACAGTTAATTACTATTAGATTTTTTAAAAACGATAATTTTTTGCTAAATTGTAAATCATTTTATATTTAATTGAATTCATTCCTCCTTTTAATAAGATATATAATATAAATATATAAAATTATAGATATTTTTAGAACAATCTATGTCAGTATACTTGTATATATATATATATATATATATATATATATATATACAAGTATACTGACATAGATTGTTTATATATATATATATATATATAATGTCTTATTCTATATTGTTGTTTATACTAAATAGGGGTACATGAATGCGTAACGGAGCGTGAAATGGTTAATACTTAATGGTGCTGAAAGTGACAGAAAAGCGCGAAGGAGATTAGCAAATGTGTGTGTCACTCACGCTCACGTCACTCGTGGATTGTGGAATGGTCACATTACCAAGGAAAATATAATTCTTATTAACACCCACCATCCTTAAGCTTCCCCGAGCAAAAATGCAACTATAAATGATAATTTTTTGTTGAAAAAAATGATTATTTATCGGTACTTAAACTCAGTTTTAAAAATTCAAGTTAAATTAATTATTGTAAATTTTTTTCATATTTTTTAATAAATCATATAATATTATTTAAGAATATAAATTTTTTATTTAGATCAATAAAAATTAATATAATATTAAATTGGACAAGATATATCTAATTAATAAACTAATGTGCTGTGATGAATCTAGACATATAAGATTTTTGTTTTATTTATTTTCAAAGGACTTTTCGAAGAATCTTTGGTCATCATCAGTTGATGAATGAACGATTTTTCTCGATCTTTTATGACTTGTTCTTGTAAATTGAAGTTGAAAAGATTAAGAAATAGAACTATTATATTTGATTTGTTATTAATTGTCACGAGATGATTATTTTAGGGTGATAGCTTTCGGCTTTATCTCTTCGATCCTTTCATGTTTTAGCACGGCAAATTTAGTGTTAATTGGCCGCAGTTTAATTTTAGTTATATTCTTTAACGCGTACGAGGCAAATGAACTATAATCTAGAAGTAGTCAGGGATAATTAGAATAGTTCAATCTCTTAGTTTTTTTATCACAAAAACAAAGTCAATTTGTCTGTATCAGCATTTAAATTAGACACTTGCAAGACCAGTTTTACCAAGTCTCTCACTCGTTTTGTGCTCGGAACCATCTACCATGAATTTGTAGGAGATATGTACATGGTTTTTGTATTCGTGAAAGGTGAAACACATCAAAAGATAATATAAAAAACTACTGCGTCTTGTTATTTATGCAAGTTAGCCTCTTAGATATGCGAAAGTAATGGGAAAAATATTAGGGTGCGTTTGAATATATTCTTTAATTAAGGGTTTATTTTAATATTTTTTTTCAAAATGCTGAGTTGTGATATAAATTAAATGATAAATTTTTTTGGAAGAAATTAAAATTAATTATTAAAAAATTATTAAAATAAGTTGAAAAAAATCTTATAAAATCATAAGTTCTATTCGTTAGCTGTTCAAAAGCTCTTTCATTATACGGGCAAATATTATGGAAGAAATATCTAATACATTTCGGGGACTTCAGCTGTTTATGGACAGCTTATGTACATAACATCTTTATATTTTATAGACAATTTATGAATATTTGTTCTTTGATAAGTTGTTTTCGTAAGCTATTTACAACTCTTACATTTTCACAAGCACATTCCCTCAAATATATTCAATATTTTTCTTCCATTAGATAAATAATAATAATAATAATAATAATAATAATAATATCTCATTTCATTGATTAACAAAAAAAGTTTAAAGCTATTAATATAGCCTACTAATACATCCCTAACCTGCATAAATATAACTTGAGTATTGATGATGATCTAATTTTATTTAAACAAGTCATGAAATGTAATAATTTTAAAAAGTGGTTGAATGTCATAAAATGAAAAATTAAAATTAATAGGTGACAACAAGGCATGAGAACTAGTCGAGTTGTCTAAATGTTCAAAACGAGTAAGTTGTAAGTTGATCTTTAAGACCAAACAAGACTCAAAAAGTAACATTGAAGGATACAAAAATAGACTTGTTACTAAAGGATACACTCAAAAAGATGACATTAACTATAAGAGACATTCTCTTTAGTTTCAAAGAACTCTTTAAAAATTATTATGGCTTTAGTGATTCACTATAACTTAAAACTTCACCAGATGTAAAGATCACTTTTTTGAATAACGAATTACAAGAGAAAGTTTATATGAACAAACTAGATTATTTCTTAACCACAAGAAAAGAGAATTTGGTGTGTAAGTTAAAGAAATCAATATATGGGTTGAAACAAGTTCTTGCACAATGGTATCTTAAACTTAATGATACCATTATGACATAAGATTTTTTAGTAAACATCATTGATCAGTGTATCTATATGAAGGTCAATGGGAGTATGTTCATTATATTAGTTATGTATGTTGATGACATTCTTCTTGCTACTAATGATATTGGGCTGCCACGTGAAGTAAAAGAGTTTCTCTTTAAAACTTTGAGATGAAAGATATGGATGAGACATTATGTGTGATTGGAAAATAAATATTTTGTAACAAATCACAAAGATTGTTGGGATTGTCTCAAAAATAATATATTAACAAAGTCTTAAAGATATTCAAAATGGAAAAATGCTTATTAGAAGTGATTCCAATTCAAAAGGGAGATAAATTTGTGAAATGCAATGTCCTAAGAATGAGTTAGAAAGAAAATTAATGGAATTTATTCTTTATGTATCAGTAGTTGAGAATTTAATGTATGCTCAAACATGCACTTAATCAAATATTAGTTTTATTATTGGAATGTTATGTCAATATCAAAGTAATTTCAGAATAAACTATTAAAAGACTGCAAAAAAATAAAAAAAAGTTCTTAAGTATTTATAAGGCACCAAGGATTGCATACTTACTTATAGAAGACTTGATCACCTTGAAGTGATTGACTACTCGAATTTAGATTATGCTATTTGTGTAGACTCGAGCAAATTGACATTTGACTACATTTTCTTTTTAGCTGGAAGTGCAATTTCATAAAAAAACAAAAAAAGAGTCTATTATTGCTACGTCTACCATGAAGGAAAAATTTGTGGTATGCTTTGAGGCTACTGTTCATGCATTGTGGCTTCGGGACATTGTCATAGGGCTTGATATAGTTGAAAATATAGAAAAGTTACGAAGAATGTACTGTAATAATTCTGCAACTATTTTTCTCTTTCAGAATAATAAGTACTCAAAGGGAGTAATGTACATGGACTTCAAGTACTTATCAGTCAAAGAAGTGTAGAAATAGAAAGTATCTATTGAACATATCGATACTAATTTGATAATAGTGGATCTACTAACTAAGGGATTACCCCCTAAAATATTTTTTAGCCATGTTAAGAGAATGGACAGTATAGCAAGTCCTTGATAGCATGATTGTATGATTTACATATATGTATGGATCATTTGAAAATTCAATAAAAGTATTATTTTTTCTTGTTTGCTTGTTATTTGAATCGTGTTATGTACATGTATGATTTAAATATGATAACAAGTTGAGTGCTAAAAGCACATTAAAGTAACAATTTGTAGTAAAATTGATTAAAGTTATTTTGATTTGAGTTGATTTTGTGATACTTCAAAAGAATGTCATTAAATGACTTAAAATTGTCATGATTTAATTGTTTCAAAGCAATTAAAGATGATGACTTGATAATTTCAATGTATGATACGCACTTATGATTTGTTGAATCTTCAATTGTCACATAGGTCAAGTAGAGATTATTAAATTATTTTAATAATCGTTAAATGATACATGTAACTTATGATGTTATTAATTATAAAAGATAAAGTCAATAGAGTTATAATAAATACAATTAAAAAGATACACTCTCTTCTCCCTTCAAATAAATAAAAGAATAGTTATTAATATAAGGGTTACACACTATCTTACTCTTTTATAGTCTTACGATAATTAGAAAAGAAATTTTATCTCAACCATTTGAGAAAAACTAATAGAGGAAAAGAAAGTTAGAAAAAATCCTAAGAGATCAAGAACATTTGAGGTAATAGATTTTATTTTAAAATATAGAATAAAATTAACAAAAAGTGAAAAAAAAGTAAAATTATTATAAGAAAAGAGTATAATAGATTTTATTTTAAAATATAGAATAAAATTTAAAAAAAGTCGAGAAAAAATAAAATTATTAGAAGAAAAGAGTATACGATTCTCTAATTTATTTTTTTATATATGAGATTTATAAATTATGCATATCAAATTATGATATTTTTGAAAAAATTATAAAAATATGATGTTAAAAAATTGTCAACATTTTTTAGTATAGGTTGTCATAAAATTTTAAAAATCATTGGTGATAATTTTTTTAAAAAATATTAAAAATTAAAAAAGTCAAAATCACTAATAACATTTTTTCAAAAAATAATAAAAGTATTAAAATTTAAAAATTGCTATTGACTATTTTGAAAAAAATAATAAATAATTTTAAAAGTACCAAAAGATGAAACTATTAATTTTTAAAAACATTTCATATTTTTATAATTTTTCCCAAAACAATATATTTTGATATCTTTTTTTTTTTCATTTTCCTCTATTAAAATGAGCTTAATTCTCACATTAATTTTATATAAATTTGAATGCTAAAATATTCACGTGCCTAACTAAGAAAAATAATAATTCTATTGAGTGATTCACTTTAATAATATTGTATTATCGTTTATAATATAAAAATTGATAACAAATAAAATAAAAAAAATATTTAAATGTATCGTTTATAATATAATAATATTGTATAGACTCGAGCAAATTGACATTTGACTACATTTTCTTTTTAGCTGGAAGTGCAATTTCATGAAAAAGCGAAAAAAAAAAGTCTATTATTGCCACGTCTACCATAAAGGAAAAATTTGTAGTATGCTTTGAGGCTATTGTTCATGCATTGTGGCTTCGAGACATTGTCATAGGGCTTGATATAGTTGAAAATATAGAAAAGTTACGAAGAATATATTGTAATAATTCTTCAACTATTTTTTCTTTAAGAATGATAAGTACTCAAACAGAGTAAAGCACATGGACTTAAAGTACTTATCAGTCAAATAAGTATAGAAATAGAAAGTGTTTATTGAACATATCGATACTAATTTGATTATATGGATCTACTAACTAAGGGATTACCCCTTCAAATGTTAAGTTTGGAGAATGGGCAATATAGCAAGTCTTTGATAGCATGATTGTATATGATTTACATATATGTATGGATCATTTTACTTATATTATTATAGACATTTGAAAATTTAATAAAAGTATTATTTCTACTTGTTTACTTGTTATTTGAATCATGTTATGTACATGTATGATTTAAATATGATAACAAGATGAGTGCTAAAAGCACATTAAAATAACAATTTTTAGTAAAACCGGTTAAGGTTATTTTGATTTGAGTTGGTTATGTGATATTTCAAAAGAGTCATGTCGTTGAATGACTTAAGATTATCTTAATTTAATCATTTCAAGCAATTAAAAATGATGACTTGATAATTTCAATGTATAATATGCACTTATAGTTTGTTAAATCTTCAAGTTGTCACATAGGTCATTTAGAGATTATTAAATTATTTTAATAATCATTAAATGACATATGTAACTTATGATGTTATCAATTATAAAAGATAAAGTTAGTAGTGTTATAATTATAAATATAATTAAAAAGATACACTTTCCTCTCTTTTCAAATAAATAAAAAAGCAGTTATCAAAATAAAGGTTATACATTATCTTACTCTTTTATAGTCTTACAATAATTAGAAAAGAAATTTTGTCTCAACCATTTGAGAAAAACTAAAAAAGAAAAGAAAGTTAAGAAAAATCCTAAGAGATCAAGAACATTTAAGGTAATAGATTTTGTTTTAAAATATAGAATAAAATTATAAAAAGAAGGTGAAGAAAAAGTAAAATTATTATAAGAAAAGAGTATGCAATTTTAAATTTATTTTTTTATATATGAGATTTATAAATTATGTATATCAAAATATGATATTTTTGAAAAAAATTATAAAAATATGATGTTAAAAAATTGTCAACATTTTTTTTCAAAAAATAATAAAAGTATTAAAATTTAAAAATTTCTATTGACTATTTTGAAAAAAATAATAAATAATTTTAAAAGTACTGAAAGACGAAACTATTAATTTTTTAAAAAAATTCATATTTTGATAATTTTTCCCAAAACACTATATTTTAATTTTTTTTTTCATTTTCCTTTATAAAAATGAGCTTAATTCTCAAATTAATTTTATATAAACTTTAATGTTAAAATATTCACGTGCCTAACTAAGAAAAATAATAATTCTATTGAGTGATTCAATTTAATAATATTGTATTATCATTTATAATATAAAAATTGATAACAAATAAAATAAAAAAATACTTAAATGTATCGTTTATAATATAATAATATTGTATAGACTCGAGCAAATTGACATTTGACTACATTTTATTTTTAGCTAGAACTGCAATTTCATGAAAAAGCGAAAAAAAAAATCTATTATTGTTACGTTTATCATGGAGGAAAAATTTGTGGTATGCTTTGAGACGACTGTTCATGCATTGTAGTTTTGGAACATTGCCATAGGGCTTGATATAGTTGAAAATATAGGAAACTTACGAAGAATATATTGTAATAATTCTTCAACTATTTTTTTCTTTAAAAATGATAAGTACTCAAAGAGAGTAAAGCACATGGACTTAAAATACTTATCAGTCAAAGAAGTATAGAAATAGAAAGTATTTATTGAACATATCGATACTAATTTGATTATATGGATCTACTAACTAAGGGATTACCCCTTAAAATGTTAAGTTGGGAGAATGGGCAATATAGCAAGTTTTGATAGCATGAGTGTATATGATTTACATATATGTATGGATCATTTTACTTATATTATTATAGACATTTGAAAATTCAATAAAAGTATTGTTTCTGCTTGTTTACTTGTTATTTGAATCATGTTATCTACATGTATGATTTAAATATGATAACAAGATGAGTGCTAAAAGCACATTAAAATAACAATTTGTAGTAAAACTGGTTAAGATTATTTTGATTTGAGTTGGTTATGTGATATTTCAAAAGAGTCATGTTGTTGAATGACTTAAGATTATCATGATTTAATCATGTCAAAGCAATTAAAAATGATGACTTGATAATTTCAATGTATAATATGCACTTGTAGTTTTGTTGAATCTTCAAGTTGTCACATAGGTCATTTAGAGATTATTAAATTATTTTAATAATCATTAAATGATACATGTAACTTATGATGTTATCAATTATAAAAGATAAAGTCAGTAGTATTATAATTATAAATACAATTAAAAAGATACACTTTTCTCTCTTTTCAAATAAATAAAAGAGGAGTTATCAAAATAAAAGTTATACATTATCTTACTCTTTTATAGTCTTATAGTAATAAGAAAAGAAATTTTGTCTCAACCATTTGAAGAAAACTAACGAAAGAAAAGAAGGTTAGAAAAAATCTTAAGAGATAAAAAACATTTAAGGTAATAGATTTTGTTTTAAAATATAGAATAAAATTATAAAAAAAAAGGTGAAGAAAAAGTAAAATTATTATAAGAAAAGAGTATGCAATTATCAATTTATTTTTTTATATATGAGATTTATAAATTATGTATATCAAAATATGATATTTTTGAAAAAAAATTATAAAAATATGATGTTAAAAAACTGTCAACATTTTTTAGTATAAGTTGTCATAAAATTTTAAAAATCGTTGGTGATAATTTATAAAAATATTAAAAATTATAAAAAGTCAAAATCACTAATAACGTTTTTTCAAAAAAAATAATAAAAGTATTAAAATTTAAAAATTTCTATTGACTATTTTGAAAAAATAATAAATAATTTTAAAAGTACCAAAAGACGAAACTATTAATTTTTAAAAAAATTTCATATTTTTATAATTTTTTCCAAAACACTATATTTTGATTTTTTTTCTTTATTTTCCTCTATAAAAATTAGCTTAATTCTCACATTAATTTTATATAAACTTTAATGCTAAAATATTCACATGCCTAACTAAGAAAAATAATAATTCTATTTAATAATATTGTATTATCATTTATAATATAAAAATTAATAACAAATAAAAAAAAACTAAATGTATTTTTACTTTTTATATTCTTCTAAATATATCAATATTTTTTAATAATAATAATAACTACAACAGCTTCTTCTTCTTCTTTTTTCACAAAATATTAGCTCTAAAGTTATGGATATAGCACACCGTTTCCAACCCCGACCTCGGTTACTTTCTTATTAACTTGTAAAATTTTAAAATATTTTAATTTTTTTTATGTCAAATTGTTTTGGCAATTATAAATTTTCTAACAAGTGAATATATACTTCTATATTTAAATTTTAAATAATTATATAGGCAAATTGATTTGTAATAAATTGCTTTATATTATAATTACATCAATATTAAAATCATATATTACCTTGAATTAAATAATATTATTAAATTTAAAATAAATATTGATTATATTTATTATTATCTTGAATAAATAGTGGTTGTAAAAAATAAACAATTCGATATGTAATTTTAAAAAGTTTATACGATAAAATTTTGTTACAATAAATGAATTAATTAATAGATTGAAATCAACTAAATTAAATATATATAATTAAGCTTTTTTTAAATGCGAGTCATACATCATAAAAGTTTATTTTATAATCATAAAATTATAAAATTATTTTATTATATTTTATAAGATTATAAATATATTTTAATTAATGTTTTGTACCAACGAGTTTTGGTCAAATATTCTTTAATAATTTTTTATTAAAATATAATTTAATAATAAATTTATATTGATACTAAATATTAAATAGTATTCATAACGCACAGAAACAAGTTTATATCAATAGCAAGATACACCGTGTATATGCATAAAATTATAATTCTTTCTAAACCATCACAATAACTTTCCTTAAAAGTTATTTTAACTTAATGTTACCATCACAATAGCATGTATAAAATGATAAATATTTATATTTTTATCATATATTGGAAAAAAAATTAAATTTCAACAATTAATATATATTAATAACTATGAAATTAAGAGATAAAAATTTTAAAAATGAATTATAAATTATAAAAAAATATGTTCTTGAGCGTAATAAAATATATATTTAAGTTTATTTAAGAAAAGACCGTAAGAGAGAATTTGAAAGTGATGTAAATGTTGAGAACAATGGATGAAAGCGATATACCATGCAATAATTAACAAAGAAATGATATTTACAAAAGTAGAGATGAATAATTGTTAATAATTTTAACTAAAAATATAGTAAATAATAGATTAAATATTATAAATTTTATAAATATAAATATTGATATCCACATAAAATTTGGAAGTTTATGTAAGGTAATAAAAAAATTTTTAATATAAACATTTTTGAAAAATTTATACAATATTATAAAAAATTTATAAATATAAAACATGTGTATTTATAGAAAATCTAAAAATTTATATAAGGTAATAAAGAAATTTTAAGTAATTTTTTTCTCAAAAATTTAAAAAGGAATTGATAAAAAGGAATGTAAAAATAAAAAAGATGTGTGACTAATTGTAAAAATGAATAAGTTTATTTACTATTTTGTTTTATAAATATTGTATTTTTATTTATAATGAAAAAGTTAATAATATGATATGATATCAAGTAAATTTTAATTTTAATTCGCTGTAATAGTTACAATGAAGCAGTCAAATAATTTTAGCTCCAAAATTCAGAAATAATCTGCTTACGAACCCTAGAAAAACAAAAATAAAAAATCAAATCCGTAAAACAATAAGTGAAGGATTTTCTTCAGAAAAGAAATTTAATAAAAGAAAAAACAAGATTCTGATAAAGCACATTATTAGTAAAAGATTTTAATGCGAAAATTTTCAAAGGAAAATTAGAACATTTTTAAAGTTATAAAATATGAACATTTAATTTATACTTACTTTTTAAACTTTTATGAGACTAAAAAATAAATTAAATTTCTCTCATAAATTAAAAGTATTTTATAATTTTCTATCTTTTGAGAATATTCATCATTTAACTTCTTACAAATTTAAAGAAATAAATTGTTTTTAAATTCTACGTTGGACTAGGTTAATCATTCTAGTTACTTTTTTAATTTTTTAGAATTTTTATCAATTTAATTATTTTAAAATTAGATGTGTGTAACTTGATTCTAAGTTATAAGAAAATAAATTATTTTTCTTATAAACATTTATTTTAAATTTTACTTAAATTGACCAAAACCTGACACTGTACTTTCTCCCAGGAATTAAGTAAGCAATATAAAGAATATTAAATATAGAAGCGTGAAAGCCAGGAATATGATATTTATAATATCATTTTTATGAGTTTATTCAGTGAATGAGATGAAATTGGTCAATAGTCACATTCCTTATTCTCATATGCTTGACCTTATTTTAAAAAAGATTATTTATGCTTCCCACTTAAGCAGTTGAAGGCTTATATGAAGTTTATTAGATATATCAACTGTTTAGAGACATTGACTTTCTAATAAAGACTTTTCAACAATTAAAGTTTCATTGCTAGGTAGTTGAGACTTCCTATCATATGTACCTACGGTGCTAGGCATTATAATTTGTACTACATAATAATAATTTCATTCATATCTTTGGCTAAAAGTAATAACAGCCACAAATTGAACCTTTCTTTTAGTTTTTTTTTTTTTTTTTAATTTGAGCAAGTGAGCATTTAAGAGAAAAAGACATAAAAATGTGCATAAGGATATTTCATTAAAAGGTTAAAATATAAACTTAATATTTTAATTGATAAGTAAAATTCTTTTGTCATATGTAGACTTTTCACAGTACTTTATTAACTATAATTATGATTCTTATTTTATTGATTTATCTATTTACTAAATTAATAAGAGTTTTATCTATTATATGTATGAAAAATTATAAATGATAATATTTGACTTATATATATAAGTTTTTAATATCTTAAAATTTTTCATTTTTTTATTTGATATTTCATTTTAATTTTTTTTAAATAGAGCAACTACTTTTTTTTTGAATTTTTTTTATTAAAATATATATTTGGTCTCTATATTTGACACTTATATATAAATTAATTTTTATATTTAAAAAATTTATGTTTTATTCGTTTTATAGGTGTTTTGTTACATTTTGTCCCATTCTATTATAACATTGAATGGTAGGAATTAAAATATAACAAAATACATATATAAGAAATAAATTGTAATCTTTTTAAGTATATGAATTAATCGTAAATAAATGTTAACCATATAAACTAAATTTTTATTTAAATATCCTTAAAATAAGCATATAAAGTGAAAAGAGGAAATGAGCATGAAAAATAGTTTAAAGAGGTCAAATTTTGCATGTATAAAGAATAAAAATTTAAGTACTAGTTAAGAAAATTTAAATAAAAATATTAAAAAAGTATATAAAAGCATATTTATTTTAATATATTTTATGGTTCTAACTAAAATTTATTATTTTTTAATTAGTATTCTAAAAGTATTAGTTAGCAATATCAAAAAAATAAAGAATGCTTAAAGAGAAAAACTGTCATTTTTTATATATATAAATATTTTTTTAATTGAAAGAGTACGATAATACACTCTTATTAACTGTGATATTTAATATACTTAACCTTTCCTTCTAGGCGTTAATTATTTTATTTTACTTTTATTTGTAAATTTTATCAATATATGTGAACTTTAAATATGAAAACTTTCTCCTTCCTCTATTCTCATAATAAAATGATATTATGTGACAGGCATATGCTTTTCATACATAAAAAAATATTTTTTAAAATTAATTTTTTAATTTGTGTAACATTTTACGAGTGAGAAATTATATATTTTAATTTTTATTAAAAAGTGTAGCATTTAATAATATCAATACATTAAATGACATTATATTTTATAATTTTAAACAGAAAATTACTGCCTATAACTTATTATCCATCAGAACATTACATAAACTAAAATATTAAAAAATACAATAATCGAGACGCATGCAATACACGTTTATTTGACTACGAAGTTGCAGCACAGGTGGAGCTAGTTGGCAAACAATGAGCACTGTTTCAGCCTTTGGTGGTTGGTATAGTGTTAGATGCAGCATTTTTCTTTCCCATACTTGCGTTAAAAGATCCATCTATGTATATGTATATATGTATATGTATATGCACATTTAAAATATACAAATAAACCACCAAAATAAGTTTCCAAAACTAACCTGCATTTTGTGCATGTACCATTTTGCACTCCTTCTTGCAAACTGGTTTTGATCGTCTCTGCAAATAAAACTGCAATTTCTGACGTGACTTACAACAGTGACCCGTGCTAGTGTATCAAACAATCCTAGAACAAACCCCAGTTTCAAGATATATACTAACTTTTTCAAGAAAAAGAGAAGAGATTTATACCCCATTGGACTGTGCATACTTTGATTGATAAGCTAGAGACGCAAAGGAATGAAAGAAAGAAAAGATCATGAATGTGATGATTAAAATTTGAGATTATTAGAAAAAAAAATATCATTATCAGTCTACAAAACTGATTTTAAGTACTTAAAAATGAAAAGATTTTATTTTTAAAAAAAGTATTTATTATATATACTTTTTTTAAAAATAAAATCTTATCAATTTCAAAAACTTAAGACTATAAGATGTCTTTGAACCCATCTCATTGATACTTTGTTTTTCTCAATCTTTTGGCAACAAGCAAACAAAATAAAATGAAAAACGAAAATCAGATATATCTTTGGTGTGGATTTCTTGTATGATATCTCAGATGATGACGATGATCTAACATATAAAAAAATACAAAACATGAGGTAAATGGTGGTTAAGATACAAATATATATCATGATATATGATATATATACATCCTTTTATATATAATTCAAACTAAGAATACAAACAAAACTATTTAAAAGAAAAGGGTAGAGTGGGGAAAATCAATGAACCGTAAATTGTATGATACACTAGTGCGGATCACAGTTGCACATCACATGAACTTGAAAAGAGGAGGTAGAAAAGTGAAAGGGAGCATCCATGGGAAGAAGAAAAGGTGTGTGTTGAAGAGAGGTAATAGAGACGAAGAATAGTAGTAGTTGTTGTTGTTGCTGTGTATTCATAATGTGGTGGTACCATATGTTGTTTGGGAATGTGAAGCTTATTATAAGAACTTGGGTTTGGAGAGAGACACACCGACAAAGTGACAAATCAAATTTGATAATTGATCTGTCGTGAGTTCTTAATTTCTACTCGTTAAACATGCACATCGTACGTCAACCGTTGGATTATCGATATGACACGTGTCAAACATCCAGGACATGATGAAGAGAATAAGTGCGGGGTTCCCGTGCTCAAACATGCCCTATTTTTTATTCCGTAATCATCTTACTTTCCTATGATATGGGCTGCTTCTGGGAAAAATATCCAACAAAGTAAAATGAAAAAAAAAATGTTTTTCAAAAGTTTGTCCAAAAACAATTTTTAAATTTCTTTGTCAAGTTAATATTTTCAATTAACAATGTACTTAAAAAATCAATTTATTTAAATTATCCAATTAATATTTATTTTATTCAATTAACATTAAATGTAATTGATTACATTCGCAGGTCACAATAAGATTTTCTACAACTAAAAATCTAATCACCTGAATTAGTTTTTATAACTAACCAATTTGAGAAAATAAATTTCCACATTTGAAAAGTTCAATTAGCTAAAAAAATTAGCTCTATTTTACAAGATTAAATCAATTGGAGGATGAGAATTAACCAAACACAACCAGCTTAGAATTCATGTCTTCTAACACTCTTTCTAGATTAAGCTTTTTAACTAGTCTAAGATTTATAAGAAGAGCCCAAAGTTCACCAAATAACACAGATTCTCTATCAAGTCTTTTAATAAAAACTAGTTTGAAAACTCCTCTCTATTAAGATTACAAACAGATTCATCTACATTAAACTTGAATATGTAAAAAGGAGGTGGATGTAAAAATTCTGTTTTACAAATCCTATAAATTAGGAAAGGATTCAAATTTATTATTTTTCTATTAAAAATTCAATCTTTTCTATTTAATCATAAAAGTCAAATTATTAATGTTAAAATCATATTTTGCTAACAATACTTTTACTCAAAAACTATTCAGGTTATTTTTTAAACGTCAATCCAGTTTTACCACATAGGTTAAGTTATTTTGATGAATATCTCTAAATCTACGCCCCGTAAGATTTAAGCTGACAGATTTTTTCCATCAAATCAAATGAGAATTTTTTATTAGAGAAGGTAGAATTGCAAATAAAATTTCTACAAATTATATTTATTTTTTTTACGAATTCTTAGAAGAATTCACTAAGATTGCATTATATAATTTGAAATACTTATTATGCTAGTTTGTCTTAAAGTATTTCTCTCAGTAAATGAAATAGAATTAACCTTCCAAATAATTTTTTTCCCTAATTTTATCTATCATATTAGAATATAATACTTTTCCTCTACAAAAAATTAGAGTTCGCAAATAGAAATCTAGATTATCAGCTAGCTAATCCTAATTGTTGACTTAAGTTTTTTTTTTTTTTTTTTTATCCTGATTAGTGTTTGTAAGAAATAATATATATGATTTTTCTTTATTAATCTAATAATCGTAAACATCAAAAAATAATTACAGGACAATTTATATTATTATTTTGAACAAATTTCTCTCATCCTCTCATTTTTCCACCATAAAAGGATTTCTTTTTAATTTAATTTAAATATATTCACAACTTAAAATCTTATATACTATCTTTCAATCATGGATTACAGGATTATCATATCAACAAAAAATTTTAATTTTTATAAATAATTAATACAAAAATTGTATCCACCGTGTATTCTATCCGATGAACATCATAAAAATTCAGATAGTGACAGTGCACTAAAATTAAATTCTTAGCTAAGTTACACATAAATTAGGGTTGTCTTTGACTTGTATAAATTTTATTTAATATAAATTAAATTATAAATCTATTAATATTTAATATATTAACAGTACAAAGAATTTTTAAGTTCAATGAATCATATTGTTAGTGTGATTTATAATATCTATATTATCAATGTAATTTTAATCAATTAAAACTTTTATTAGTAGATGTTAATCTAATGCAAATTATTAATATCTTTTATAACCGTAGTTAGTGAAGTACTACAAAAAGTTTACATATGATAAAGACTTTTAATTAGTGTTGAAAAAAATTAAATATGAATAAATATATTTTTATGGATAAAAATTAATTGATAAAAAAGTATCATAAGAATTAACAATTTTTTTAATCAAAATATACATTTAATTACTTTGTAAGTATTATCTTACATTTAATTTTTTTTAACAAATACTAAAATATAAAAAAAGATTTATACTAAACATAAATAACTTTGTGAAAATTCTGACTATTTTTTTAAGTAACTAAATGGCAATGAATTTTTAATTCACTTTTTTTAAAAATTAAACTTTATCATATATTATTCTTTTTGTTACTTTTTATAAGTCATATTTGAGAAATTTAATTAACATATATTGATAATTAATTTTTTTATGTCGTCATTGAATTATAATTTTTATATCAACTAAAATTGTTAATATTTGTAACAATTAATTTTTTTAATTTATTAATTTTAAAACTAAATTTAAGTATCTAATAATTTTTTTCTAATGGAATATATCATATTATGCTTAAACACATCTCCAAACTTGAAGTTAATAAAATTATTAATTTTATAGTTATATTTATAGTGCACTCTTATTGATTGATGGTGTACATCAAAACTAACCCTGTTTAAAATGTTTTTTTTTATTCCTTTATATAACCTATTTTAGAAAATTTATTGAACATTTTTTAAAATATAATAATAATAAATATTATATATATGTATATAAATTAAAAATATTATTTTATACAAATTCTCGAGCTCCATTACTTGCAATATTTTATATGCCCACGTGAGAAACTAATTGATAATTTATGTCATACACTTTGTACGCACGACTTTACTTTTATGATTTACATATTGAGTTGATAATAAAAAATGATATTAAAATAATGTTTTTAATTAATGAAATGGGCCCCGGTTGCAGAGCAAGTGGATCACACATTGACCGTTAAAAAATAAATTTTTAGATCTTTTAAAAATATTAACTAATATTTATTTGTGGAATATTATCAGTACACTTTTTAACACACTAAAATTTATTAAAAATAAAAAATGTACGAGAAACCTACATTAATTTGAGAGCAGAAAAAAGTAAAATCTATATAATATTCGTATCTTATAATAAATTTTTAAGAGTAAGAAAAATGTTACAAAATATGTGTTGCTAACGTTATTTTTAGTGACTAAATTCTTATTTTGATTCATGTAATATTAAGGGTCAAATATTTTAATATTTAAAATTTTAAAATGTCACGTTAGTTCTAACTTTTATTTTTGTTGAGTATTTAAGTCCTAAACTTAGATACTATTAATAGATAGTAACAGAATAGTGACATGTTACGTTAAATAATATGTGTGATTAAATATGTGACAAAAATAATGTCGTATGAAATATGATATATATATATATATATATATATATATATATATATATTTCATTTTAGGCCTTGAGATTATTACATGTCAAACATTTTAATTATTAAAATTGTTATCAACAAATATTTTAATCTTTACTCTTAAAACCTTTCAACTATTCATGCTTCTTCTTTTTCATTCTCTTGAAAATTACTCTTCTCACCATAATCATTATCAGCCTTTTATCCCTCCTTCTTTCACCAGAATTTTAAAAAGAGTTAGAATTTGTAGTTTAAAACTCTATAGTATAAGTTGTTGATGACAATTACAATCCGTGTTACGAATTAAACGATCTTCAATTGAATTTCACATGACAAAAATGAAATTATTAGGGCACAAATAGAAATTAAAAAAATAAAATTAATAAAAGTGAAAATAGAATAGAGATAAAAAATGGCGCCACAATCGTAAGATTAATAAGTTAAAAAACGATCACAACGAGAATCTTAGTCTCTTAATAAGATCAAAGAAAAATGACTCACTTAAGAACCTAGAATTACACGCTCTCCCAAGAGTATTTAATCTCAACTTATATTTAAAACTAATTAAAAGTTTTCATACAAGAGCTTATATATGTTAAACATTCAGAAACCATACAGACACAACCCTAACAGGCTTCTTGTAGCAAAAAGTCCAAATTTAAATAAACTAAATAAAATAACTAAATTTTATCCTAAATAAAAACTCAAAATAAGTAATGACCAATATTAAAATAAATAAACTAAATATAGTAATTAAATCCTGATGAAACACATTGGAGTACCAATTCTCTAAGAATATATAATTGACCATTTTGGTCTCCTCTAACTCTAAATTGAGCTCTCTTTCAAATAGGACAATAACTATTTTCTCTAAGTCTCTCTTTATCTTTTTTGTCTTTGTCCTTGTCATTTGTCGTTAGAGCTCTTCCAATGCCTTTAAGTCTTTATCTTCAATGTACCTTCTTTGATTCTTATCAGTTGTGGTGGTGAAGGTTAGATTCACAAGCTCAACATGCCAAAGATCTCAACAATATAAATATGATAGTAGAGCAAGACGTTAAGTAGTTGCATCCAATAGATGAAGTTTTAAACCCCCCACATCCTTTTTCTATTGTCCATCTTAGTGACTTTGATTTCTTTAGTGACTTTGATTTCTTTAGTGTTGTATTTTTTCTTTTGGTGTAATGGCCAGAAAGGAATGAAAAGAAACTTTGCTTCCCACTTTCTGTAGCAAATGCATTTATAGTCTTGACTTTGGGGATTGATTCTAGTTTCAATTTTGAATGATATTGCTGATGGTCTTATTTTTTCATTTTGCTCTCATAGCTTAAGTATATTTGACTGTAATATATGTGTCTTATAGTTATTAAGGATCTAATTTAAAGAAAGTATTGGGCATATGAGAGGGTGGCTAAGAGTACGAAAGAGAGAGGAAGAAGGAGGCTAAGAATAATTATGGCGAGAAAGATAGTTTTTAGGAGAATGAAGAACAAGAAGGATTGTAGTTGAAAGGTAATTTAAGCGTAAAGACTAAACAATTTTAAAGACTAAAATGGCTGACAAGTGATAATTCAACCATTAAAATAAAACAAAAATATATATCATATCATATACGATATTATTTTTGCCACATAATCAATCACACGTGTTATTTAACGTGAGATGTCAGTATTTTGTTACTGTCTATTAACTATATCTAAGTAGACTAGGAACTTAAATGTTCGATGAAGATAAAAATTAAGGATTAACGTGACTATTTTTAAAATATTAGGTACTAAAATCTCCAACGCTCACTTATTTAGGGATAAAAATGTTTAATCTACTTTTAGTCCATAACACAAGTATTTTTTTTTCTTTTCAATTTTTAAAGCTTGATAAATTAGGATTCAAACATCATATCAAAATTTCAAAATTAAGTTAAAATAATATTTTGCTAAAGATTTACAGTTTGAATATAATTAATATTAAATGTTTAAAGTAGCTGCAACTATTTATTATTTTATTTAAAAAATTAAAATATTTTCAATGAGAAATTTATAATTCAGCTTCAATTTGAATTTTTATTTTTATTGTAATTTTATTTTAAAATTCATTCTTTTTAATCTAGTTGTACTTAATACAATAGAAAGAGTATTTTTTTTTGTTGACAAAAATATTTATTTTTTTTATTTATAAAATTTATTAAATTTAAAAATATTGATGAATATATATATATATATTTAAATTCTCATTTAAAAAAATATTTAATGTACTAATATTCATGCAGTATATGAAAAAATATCACTAGTTAATTTTGAAAAAAAATTAAATATTTTTACATCAATTTTTAAACAAAATTAATTTTTTTTTAATTTACAAAATAAGTTATTCACTTCAATCTTTATTTTCATTATTGTAAATTTATTATTATTGTTATTATTATATAAATTTTATTATTTTCTTCACATCACTAAATAAGAAGTAATTGGTAATTGATATGATTTGAATTTAAGATTTAGTATTAAAATTTATAAAAATAAAAGTTAATTTTAATTTTATACGATAAGTAAAATTTTAAAATGATAACAGTATCAAACAAAGCTTAGGAAACATAAAATAAAAATTGGAGTAGTGTTGACGACGATAATGAAACAAAGATTGCTTAGTTTGATTTTGAAAATAAAATTAAATAAAAAAAATCCATCTGATTCCGTTGTACCTAAGTTGCTCCTAGAATATGTCTTCTTCTCTACTCAATTATATTTATAGTATTAGAGTTACTACTCACGTCAAAGTCTTTTTGATGGGTACGACATAGCCATGAACATCAATATTGAATTTTAAACAGCTTTTGGGACCCGTGGCACCCCCACATCTCAAGGAAAGAGAGGACATGTACGAAGTTTCACAGAATCTAAGAATACAGGCATTGAGTATTCAAGAAAGTGTTAGAAAACTAAATTTCAGTTTCGATTAGAGTGAAAATTCGGAGCTCTCCTCAGTGCATGCATTCTCATGTCGTCCTTCTAAGCCAGATACCTAGTCCCGGTTTCTTTTTCTATTAATATTATTGAAAAAACATTTTTAAAATTATTAATATAAATATACAAACAAACAATGTTGTATGGATAGGGTTGATCGATTAATATATATACATGTATACGTAAAATTATACAAAATAAAACAAAAAAATTATATAAAAAATAAGAACACATAAATTTTAAATAAGAGACTATTGAATTAAATAAAAAAAAAAAACTCAAGCCATACTTAGGTATTTTTCTTAATGATTTTTTTAATACTTTTTTAATAACTAACTACCAGAATAAACCAAAAAAATAACATATTTATTGTCTAGAATAAATTTTTTTTTGCCATATCAGCTTATATTTCTTATTTAAAAAAGATGAAATTTATTTTTTTATTTTTAATAAACTCAATTAGTCTAAAAGAGCGGCAAAACACTCCAAAATATGACACGTGTAAGTGATTTTCTACAAAACAGAGACGAAATGTATTAATTTATTTTGTCAAATGTGTAGATGAAAAAATAAAATTATCTTTTATATTAACAAAACTCCTAGACAATGACAAGTGTCAATAGCCCGTGTATTTCATCTTCATTTAGGATGAAACCATAAGATGATAACACGTGCTAACTTGTTAATTTTGTTTTTATGTGGGACGAAACTGGTGTTATCTTCTAGATAATAAATTACGGTTACACTCTAATATCCAAAAAAATTTACCTATATAATCTTACACTCAGCAAATCAAAATAAAACTAAAAAAAGGCCTGGAAGACTTGAAAGAAATATTACAGGTTAGTCATAAATTTTGGATATTTTGTTGAATATTTTTATTTTTGATAAAAAGAGTTAGTTAAAATTGATGAATATTTACTAAATATATTTTTTTGTATGTTAGAATTAAAAATTAACTTTTTAGGTATTGTTAAAAAAATATAAAAGTTATTTTAGTAGATGTTTAATATTAACTTGTTTAATAATTAAAAAATGATGTTATATATGTTGTGAATATTTATTTTATATATGTAGAATACGTATAAAAAACATTAATTTTTTTAATATAAATTAATATGAAATATAGTAGTATGTTTGTATGTTTTAATAATAATTTATTTTTATTATTTATATAAATAAGTATAATTGTAATGTTTATTGATATTATATTTTTTTATAAATGCATGATGGGGGAGATTATTATTATTGTATATTGGAATAGAAAAATTGTCGTTGAAAACAAATGTATGACATTTGAAGGTAACAAAAAAATGATAGAGATAAAAAGAGAGATAAGTTTCCTGAATTTGAAAAAAAAATTATGATAAGTTGAATCTTAGTAATAATCACTTTATATCTAAAATAATTTCTCGTTTTATGGTTGATTCAAGCGCTAAACACTACACTGCATTGAATAAATGTGATGATGAAGATATTGATTGTATGATTAGAGCGTATCAACAACAAATAACAAAGTATTACAACTGTTATTAAATTTTATGTGGATATTGTATTTGGTGAAAGTTCAAAAATTAGCTCAAATATATTGACTTAAGCTTATTAATGTTACCACTTAACCTTATAAAAATGATAAATATAAATATTACAGAAGGTATAAATTAAATTATTATCATGATTTTTTATTTATTTTTAGTGATGACATATATTAAATAAGTGTATGTATTTTCAAAGATGTGTAGATTCATGCAGTTATGAAGATGAAGAAGTCAATATAAATTAATAATGTCTTTTTGTTTATATATTTTTTATATAAACAAATCATATCTTTCTATTTATATGTAGTTGTAGGTGAAATTTGTGTTTAGAACTTACTATTAATTAAGTTATCAACTCAAATATACAAACTATCAACATTCTATAGAAAACGACATGGTTAAAATTTAAAATTTTAATATAAATTATACCAAAAAATTAATAACATAAATTAACTATAATACAATAATATGAAATACATTTATTCACATTCAATTTTTAAAAATTTACTAATTAAAATTTCTATTTGTTCATAAATTAACATTTCTCAATCAATAGTATTTTTTTTAAAACTATTTTCTAAACTAGTTTATGAATGAAATTTATTTTTTTTCCTATTTTACCATAACTAATTATTTTAAGTTTACTAAATATTTTTTTTAACTAATGACATAATTAAAATTTACATTTATCTTTTATTATCTAACTATGTATATTTTTTCCTTATTCATACATAAATAGATCTATTTAACAACGATTTTTTAAATTTTCTTTATATAAGCAATATTTATATTTTCAATTAAATATATTAATTTTTGGATTTTTTATTTATTCCTATATTTTATTTAAATTAAATACAATAAAATATATTACTCTTTATTACTCTTACAATTAATAAATATAATCATTAAAAGATGTGCAGTACTTTAAATTTAATAACTTTTGTTATACAATAACAACACTAATTAACAATATTTTTATTTTTAAATTTTTATTGGCCACCACTTGTTTGGTTATTAAATCATAAAAAAACAACACTTATAATTATACTACTTTTTTATTTTATTATAAATTAAATTATATAATTATAAATAATTAATCTAAACTAATTTGTATCACTCTACAAATTTATATTCGATAACTACATTTTTTATTTTATTAAAAATTATTTTATATTTTAAAATTATTTATTCTCAACTAATTAATTAGTATCACTTTAAAATTTTAAATTCAATAACTAAATTTGTTATTTCATCATAAATTAAATTATATAATTAAAAATAATTATTCCAAAAATTTAAATTACATAAGTAAATTTGTTATTTTGTAATAATTAACTAATATTAATTAAAATATATATATTTTTCAATTATTTATAAACTCAAATATTTACTACTGCAATTTAAATGTAAATTAGTATATAATCAATTTTAATACATTCAATTTGTACTTTTACATTTTTTTATAATTATCTAAATCTGTTCTTTAATCATAAATAAAGATATCAATTTACATATTTTTATGTTAATTAATATAAAAAAATTCATTATCATATTTATACAATATTTTTTTAATATCATTTTTTATATAATTAATCAACCAATCTTATACAATTATTTTCTATTTTTTTATTCTGAATATTATTTAACAATTTATTATTGTATTTAATTATTTTAGTTTATTTTTATTTGTTTTCAAATTTACACCTCAAATTACTATAATAATTCTACATGTAAACTTTAATTTTTTACAAATTAAGATTATTTTTATATTTCTATAAAATTACTGAAAGAAATTTAAATTAATTTTTATTCTAAATATAACTATAAATATTTTTTTAATAATAAAATTTGAATTATAAAAAATTATAAATACATAAAATAAATATTAAATACCTAGTGCTAGATTTTTTAGTAAAGATGGTGATTTTCAGTGATGTACAGGTCCTAGCGACAATGGCAGTTTGTCTACTACGGTGTGTCTCTGGTGACGAGCTCATACCTTTTTCTTCTCCCTTATCGGTGATAGCAAAACAGGTTGCTAATTCTCCCAACGTCCTCAACCCTTCAGTTTAAGAACAACCGTGACAGTTCGCAATAGAAGCAGAACTGGACAAAGTTTTGCAATGGATTACGAACAAGATGACTTTGCTTTGTTAGAATTTTTTTAATTCATTATGTAATTTTCATTATGCAATAACTATTATGAAATTATCATTTTTCATTAGATTTTGAATTACGTTGTTCTCATAACACAATACATGGTTCTCATATAATTAAGGGTTTAGAGAGTACTAACCTGAATCCATTGTTCTTTGATGTTACCTCTCTTTGATGTCGTTGATCTCTTTGTATCTCCCCAACTCTTCCTTCCTCTTTTAGCTCCTCTCGAATGGTTGAGAGAAAGTTCCTTTCTTGCGTTTACCGTGAGCACACTTAGAGACCTTGAAAGTGATAGAAATAGAGAAATATCGTAACTCCTATTTGGTAATCGCTCTTTTATTTTACTTCAAGGGAGAGAGGATGGTTTCCTTATAATTATATTTACAATTATACCCTCTATGACTTTATATTTTATATTTAACCACCATCACATTAAATCATTAATTAGAGTTATGCTATAAGTTAGATAGGCTACAATAATAAGATTATTAAAATAATCTAACAATCTCTCACTTGGCCTATGTGACGACTTGAAGATTCAATGAACTGTAAGTGCGCATATAATTGATAATATCAAGTCATCATCTTTTAATAATTTAAGTTGATTGGATCATGGTGGTCACAAATCATTTAACGACATGATTCCTTCAAAGTATCATAGAATCAACTCAAATCAAAATAGTTTTAATCAGTCATACTATAAAATGTAACTCTGATGTGTTTTTAACACTCAACCTGTTATCAAACTCAAATTATATGTGTAAAAATGTCAGCAATAATATGAGCAAAATAATCTATACACATATATGTGAATCACACAATCATACTAACAAGGATTTGTCTATAATGTCTATTCTACCAACATGGCCAGAAAATATTTTAGGGGGCAATCCCTTAGTTAGCAGATCTGCTATTATTAAATCAGTACCAATATGCTTAATAGACACTTTCTGTTTCAGTACTTCTTCTTTCATTGATAAGTATTTTAAGTCCATATATTTTGCTTCCTTTGAATACTTATCAATTTTAGAGAAAAAGACAGCTGCAGAATTAGTACAATACATTCTTAGCGGCTTTTCTATACTCAACAACACCAAGCTCTAAGACAAAGTTTCACAGCCACAAATTATGAATAGTGGCCTCAAAGCATGCCACAAATTCCACTTCCATTATAGATATAGCAATAATGGACTCATTTCTGCTCTTTCATGAAATTGAACCTCCAGCCAACAAGAAAATATAGCCAAAGGTCGATTTTCTTGAGTCTACACATCCAGCATAGTCTGAAGTTGAGTAGCCAACCACTTCCAGGTGACTAGATCTCCTATAAGTAAGCATGTAGTCCTTAGTGCCTTGTAAGGACTTTCTTTGCAGCCTTTCAGTGGTCCATTCTGGGATTACTTTGATATCGGCCTAACATTCCAACAGCAAAACTGATATCAGGCCGAGTTCATATCTGAGCATACATTAAACTCTCGACCACTGATACATAGGGAATAGATTCCATTATTTTTCGCTCCAACTCATTCTTGAGACATTGCATTTCACTAAACTTGTCTCCCTTTAGAATTAGAACGACCCCTAATGAGCTTTTTTCCATTTTAAATCTCTCTAATACTTTGTTGATGTTGCCTTTCTGAGACAATCCTAGTAATCCTTGTGATTTATTACGAAATATTTCTATTCCAATCACATAGGAGGTGTCAGCCATATCTTTCATCTCAAAGTTCTTAGAGAGAAACTCCTTTACATCATGCAACAACCCAACATCATTAGTAGTAAGAAGAATATCATCAATATACAGAACTAAAATGATGAACTTGCTCCCACTAACCTTCATATAGATACATCGGTTAACGGTGTTCTCTATAAAACCATATGACGTGATGATATCATTGAACTTAAGATACCATTGTCGTCTGGAAGTCTGTTTTAACCCATATATTGATTTCTTTAACTTACGCACTAGACTTTCTTTACCTGCGGTCAAGAAGCCATCTAGCTGATCTATATAAACTTCCTCTTCTAAGTCATCATTCAGAAAGGCAGTCTTTACATTTATTTGGTGAAACTCTAAGTTATAATGAGTCATTAAAGCCATAACAATTCTTAAAGAGTCCTTCTTTGAAACCGGAGAGAAGGTCTCTTTATAGTCTATGCCATCCTTTTTGAGTGTATCTTTTAGCAATAAGTCTAGCCTTGTATCTCTCAACATTGTCTTCTTTCATGGCATTCAATCACTTTTCAAAATTGTAACATTCTATGACTTGCTTAAATGAGACTGGATCTTCATCAATACTCAAGTGAGTAAACCACATAGTCATTCGAAATAGCATATCTTTTCTGCCTTACAAATCTCCTCAATGTTATCTCTTGTGGTTCACCTTTCTCTTGCTTAGTTGTGACTTGCGCATTATCAACTGGTTCATCCTCTATATGTTGTTCTTGTGGGTTTGGAACATTAACTTGTTGTCTCCTTATATTGTGTGACCGTGATACAACAAGAGAAACAACAACTTGAGAAGAGACACCAACTACAGGAGTTTTCGCACGTGTCTCTTTAATTTCTACCTTTCATGTTTCACCACTCTTACTAAACCGACCATTTTTAATGAACCTTGCATTTCCAGACTCAACTATTCTCATACTATGGTTAGGACAGTAGAATTTGTACCCCTTTGATTTTTCAAGATAGCTGATGAAATAACCAATAATGATTCTAGCATCAAGCTTCTTTTTATACACTCTTACTTCTTTCATTAACCTCATCATCATTTCTTTGGATATGTGACCTAATCTTTGATGTCACAAGAAAGCAGAGTATTCATTATGCACATTCAAATTACTACTACTAGCATTCTCAACATGAAACAGAGATTCAACAAATTTAATATTAAGATTGAAATGATATAGACCATCAATTAATGTACCGGATCCAAAATAGTACGAGTGTTTATACAAAGAAAATGTATCATTTCTAATCTTAAAATTAAAATCAAATCCATCCAACTTTGCAATAGAAACCAAATTTCTAGCATATTTAGGAACATAAAGACACTTTTCTAGATCTATGCAACAACCAGTATGCAAGATCAATCTATAAGTCCTTATTCCTTCTATCCGTGTCTTCATTCTATTCCCTATGTATAAGAACTTTTTAGTTCTGCTTATGAGCTGGATTGAAAGAAATCCCTGCATTACATGTGACACATGAGTAGTTGCACCAGAATCTAACCACCAGGTGTTTTTAGGTACCTCAATAAGATTTGATTCAAAGCATACTGAAACACAATATACCTTTCCTTTCGAACCAAACATTTCTCTTCGGACAATCTTTCTTGAAGTGGCCACCCTTCTTACAGAAGAAGTATCTCTGACCCTTCTGGATTCGGCCTTCACGAACCTTTAATAAGGCCTTATCATTTTTGTTCTTTCTACCTGGCTTAGCCTTGCTACTACTAGCCCCTTCATGAAATGTGAAATGGACGAAGTGTTCTTTCACCTTCTTCAGCATCCCTTCCTCCTAAACCAGTATGACCTTAATCTCCTGTATGTTCCATTTATCCTTAATGGTGTTGTAATTCACCTAGAATTGACCAAACTCAGGAGGGAGTGAGTTTAAAATGAACTGTACTAAAAAGAATTCATTTACCTTTATGTCCATTGATTTCAACTTTGCCGCTTGATTGATCATGTCAGTCACATAGTCATGAATGGGCCGTGACCAATCAAACTTCTTAGTAGTCAGCTCAATCAATAGAGTACCTGAAATAGACTTGTCAGTAATGTTCGATTGTGCATACTCTTTTATCTTTGCCATAAATTTCCTAGCATTCAGTCTTTGGCATTGATGATTTCACATTTTCAGCCATAGTCATCTTCAGCAAGCTCAAGCTCAACCTATTCGACCTTTCTCAAGCCTCACGAAAAGTTCTTTCCTCTTCAGTACTAGTCTCTGTGATGGCTGCAAGCTCTTATTTCATAATAATTGCTAGGTCTAAGTCCATAACACCTAGCTATAATCGAACTTATTCAGCCCAATCATCATAATTGAGCCTATTGAACTTGACTACGCTATTGCTCATGCCATACGTATTCATAGGGACTAAAATATTTAATAGATGCTTAAACATTTATGCTTTGAATAAACTTAATAGATTCAGACAGCCAACCATTATCAATTATGCATCTATGTTTACCTTTGGGTAACGTCTAAATACACAATTTATTTATAATGATGCTAATAAACAACTTTAATCGACAACCAATCACTCAAACTAATATGCAAGTCATCTTTGGATATACAAACATATTATGAAGTGCTTACACGTCTTCTTAATGTCATTAATCATATGCAATTATCCACCTTTGAGCGATCTCTTAGCGTTATAATTAATGAGCTAAATTGTTCCCCTTTCATGTTACCATATAGTATCAAACAATTTTGAACAATTTATAACACACAATTAAATGCTTAAAGAACTTTTAAAGCCAAGTCATTTTAGTGACTAATAAGTTACCCTTAAAATTAAGTACTAAATTGTGAAGTTCTCATTACGATAATGTAATTTAGAATTAATTAACTTGAGAATTTAATCACTTTGGTGAGTAAAATTCACTTTGATGTAATTCTAAAATCATCTATATATTTTATGAATTATATGCCTTATTCTGCCATAAAATTACTATGCATGGCCATGCTTTTACTTGATGCATGGTCGTGCTTCGATGAAGCAAGACCATACTTATTTTTGATGCATGCCCCTACTTATAATTAATGCATGGTCGTGCTTACAATATATAAGGTCGTGCTTCCATTATGCAAGGCTGTGCTTCGTTGAAGCATGGCCGTACTTGTTCTTGATGTGTGGCTCTGCTCCCTAATATATGGCACTGCTCATATTACAGATTCAAAATCCAATATTTCTAGCTTCCAAAACCTTAGGGTTTTCAATTATTGAATCAAAACAATTATTTAACATCAAAATAATGTCAATCCATCATATAAAATACTTAAGGTTCATGTAATTTAGGAAAAACTTTAAATGGAGAACCAATCTCTTATGGAGAATTAATAAAATTTACAACCTTGCTCTGATACCAATTGTTAGAATTTTCTTAATCTATTATATAATTTTCATTATGCAATAACTATTATGAAATTATCATTTCCCATTAGATTTTGAATTACGTTGTTCTCATGACACAATACATGGTTCTCATATAATTAAGGGTTCAGAGAGCACTAACCTGAATCTATTATTCCTTGATGCTACCACTCTCTTTGATGTCGTTGATCCCTTTGTATCTTCTTCAACTCTTCCTTCCTCTTTTAGCTCCTCTTGAATGGTTGAGAGAAAGTTCCTTTCTTGCGATTATTATGAGCACACTTAGAGACCGTAAAAGTGATAGAAAATAAAAAAATGTCGTAACCTCTATTGGGTAACCGCTCTTTTATTTTATCTGAAGGAAAAAGGGAGAGTTTTCTTATAATTGTATTTACAATTATACCCTTTATGACTCTATATTTTATATTTAACCACTATCACATTAAATCATTAATTAGACTCATGCTATAAGTTACATAGGCTACAATAATAAGATTATTAAAACAATCTAACATGCTCATTCAAAAATCGCTAAAACGACTAAAAAAATGGTGTTGGTATGTGAATGGCAAAAATGACAGTAGCAGGAGAAGTTTTCGAATTAAGGAGGGAAGAGGAGGAAAGAGGGTTTCGTGGTGTTGTTGCCTTTGTTGACACGTGGCCCAACCAGAAACTTTCATCTCTGATTCAGAAAAAAATACTATTTTATCTGACTTAAAGACGAAAGACCTTGAGTGAGCCTTTTTATATTTCTTATATATGAAATACACGACACATGTAACATTTTTACTTATTTTATCTCTCTTTTAGATAAATTTGATAAATTAAAAAGAAATTAACTTCATTTAACTTTTATATGAAATATAAGCTAACGTGATAAAAATTTGTCTCAAACAAAGAATATAATTTCTTTATTCTAATAAATAGTAATTAAAAAACCATTAAATAATTTATTAAGCCTAGATATTCATATTGTGTATCCCATTTTTTCATTTTTTGCAAATTTTCTTTAGATATGTACCCAACGTACTTGCGAAGTATATATATTTAATACATATCAAATAATTGTTGTGTCCGTACTTCACAGCAAACAAAATACTTTTTTTGTGCGGAGTATTTTTTTTTTCACATCATAAAGTGAATCACTTAGTGAGTAGGCGATACTTTATTTATTTATATTTATATATTCAGATACGACAGAAGATTTTTATATTTTTTATTAGTGTAACTTTAAAAAATTTTGTATTTAATTTAATTTTTTTTATTTAATTTAATAAAATATTAAATTATAATTTGTAGATATAAGTTAAATAAAAGACTCATATTGAAGTAAGAGTTTTTACATTTAGTAGTAAGCGCCTTAGTATCATTAAACTAAAGTCTTGCATTCAAGTCCTTGTGTATGTAAAAAATTTTAAGTAGTAGATTCATTCACCTTATTCAAGTACACAATCTGGGTTAGATTCGAATTATAATCAAATGAAAAAATAAAAAAAGACTCATATTGAATATAATAATTTTAGACTTACATTAGTATAAGAAGATGAATGTATGTTATATACCAAAAATTACATTCTTTTTAATGACTTTGCTAATTGATATTGAGCCTAGAGAGGCAGCAAATCAGGATGTTTAGTATAATTGTTCTTGACATTGGATATCGACCACAGAGGAGCATTCACATGCACAGCACCAGGAGCATCATTTCAACTCTTATTGATTTTTGCCCAATTTTTGTAATCCCATGTTAGATTATTGTAACTTTTATTTGTATTGGTGTGTACATTTGTTTAGATTATTATTATACGTGTAATAAGCTTTAACCGTGTAATGTATCTCGCTCTTAAAGTGAATAATTTTATTTATTTAAAAATAAGCATTTTCATTTTATGTCGCGGAAAAAAATATCCAGATAGATAAAATATATATTTATGCATATTTTTATAAATAATTTAAAATATATATATATATATACTTTTTATTTTTAACTTAAAGTTTTAAGTTCGAACCTAAGTAATAGTGTAGAAAAAAACTTTCGTAACCAATTTTTTTATTGATCCAATTTATCAAGATTCAAGAGTGCTTCATTTTTTTTCTTTAGAATTATTTTTCATCGGTGATACTTTTTCCCTTTTATTGGGCAATGATTTTTTCTGGTCGAAAACCGTGTATTAGTTTATCGTGTATATTTGTAACTTTCTATGTCTTCATTTTGATTGTTTTGTTAAGATAAATTATATTATTGTGTTATGGTAATCATTGGCAAATAATATGTTATACCCATTTCTCAAACTTCAAATTAATTAGCTTAAGGTGAATTTTGAAAGGTTATACTCAATTCTCAAATTTCATATGCAACTAAAGCAGCTGCAATATTGGAGGAGAATAATAGAATTGCCAAATACTATTTATTATAACTAATTTAAAAATATTTAATAAAATAAGAAAATAAAAAGAAAAACCGTAACTCGAAAAAATTATTAAGAATATTCATGCAACTCAGACAAAGGTAAAATAAATAGTATTTTTTTTTGGTTAAGTATCAACAATTTTTTTGGTTAAGGATAAGTTTAAAGTACAAAGATATTTTGACTCGTTATAACTTTAAACAAAATTAATAATACATATTAAGTGATCATTAATTCAATTCATATATACAATTGATCTTTTCTATTATAATGGTATAATGAAAACATGTTAAGAAAAATATTTTTAAGAATAAAAAATATTTTTTAAAAATCAGACGAGTTGCTACCAAAGTTTATTAAAAAAAATCTTAGAAAATCTTTGAAAAATAATCTTTGAAACTAAAAATCAGTTCGGAAGTCGTTTACTTGTAGACAAAGTATTAGCATCCTATAATGTCTATTTAAATAACGGTTACTTTTAATTAATTGTGTAAATTTATTTTAATTTTAAAAATATTTATTTAATCCCTAAACAATAAATATTATTATTATTTTAAGAGAAGACAAAATATTTATTGAAATATTAATTGATATCTTAAAAAAATTATTTTGAATTAATGAGTCTAATTCTCGCTCTTACGTATCCCTAAGTACAATAGGGAATTCATGTAATTCTATCATAAAAATTTTAAAGTTGGTTGATTAAAATTAAATTTAGTAAAAGAAATTTTATTTTGAGATTAAAATTATTTTTGTAAGATTATAATGTTTATAATACAAAATAATACGGTTATACATATATCTTACAAGAAATAATAAAGAGGGTGAAAGAAGATTACACAACTATATTGCATGTTAAAAAAATTATTTGTAAATGAAATGTTTGAATTTATATTTAAACTATGATTCATGTTGAAAGAGAATTTAAGATAAGATAAGCTATATATAAATCTCTTATAATTTATTAGATAATCGAAGGTAATGTAAATCACACATGTTTGTAAAAATTTGTATAATAAAAGGAAGAAATAATTGATTATTTAATTTATCAAAATTAGAAATATGACTTAAGAAAAATTAAAATATAAAACTAATTTGATTTAATAAAATGAATAAATATATTTAAATTGATTAAAGAAAATAATTATTTAATAAAAAAAATTAAAATTTTATTAGATAAATTTATATTGCATAGAAATCAAGGTAACGTTGGTACACAAAAGTCTTAACAATTTAAAGCGTATAAAGGTAGATGATTATGTGTTAATTTAATTAAATATATGAATTATTTTTTATAATAGAAAATAAAGAAATATTTTTAATTAGATGATACATTTTAATTAAATAAAAATAATTGTGTAATTGATTAATTTTAGAAGTTAGATTTAATTTTATATAAATTAATGGTGTATAAAACCTAAAGTAATGTTGGTATACATAAATTTTGACAATTTATAACATATAAAGGTATAATTACTACACATTAGAATTATAAATTGTTTCGTTACTAAAACAACTTAAATTTAAATTAGTTGATTGATTAATAAATTAAAAATTAGAGAAAGAACATGTTTTGATTAATTATTAAGACAATTATCTAATTAATTAAAGATAATATATGATAAATTAATATTATGTAAATTCAAGGTAACATAGGTATACTTATGATCATCAATTTATAATATATAACGATAGAAAAGTTATAGATGAGTATTATAAATTGATACATAAAATAAAAGAAAGTAAATTATAAATATAAAATTAAATCATAGCAATATTCTACAATTATACAATAAATAAAATAAAAGATAATAATTCTAAAGAACAAATAATTAACATATAATTAAGATATAAACAATGAAATAATTTATTGTTAATGTTAAAATGAAATAAATTTTACAAATAAAAACACAACTCAAATAAATAAAAATTATCATAATTTAGTATAATTTACACTACTTACTACCAAAAAGAGAAATGAAATAAAATTTTTGGATTTAAAAAAATTAAATTTCTTTTAAAAAGAGAAAATTAGTCAAAAATAAAACTTCAAACTTGAGAAATTGAATTTTTAGAGTAACAAATTAGTTTTTTTTTTTTTTTGGTTAAGAGAAAAGCCATGAAAGGGATGCAGACAAGTTTGATAGATGTCATGATTAATGTTGAGTTTGAGGAAAAGAAACTTTTGTGCTTGAGGTAATTAGTTGAGGTTGAGGGGGAGAAACTTTCATGATTGATGGTAATAGGTTGAGGGAGAAAAGTTTTAATGGTTTGAGATATGGATGGAGGGAGATGAATTTCCATGAATGATGAGAATGGTAGGTTGAGAGAGAGGAAAAGAAATGGTAGAGAAAAAAAACTTTAATGGTGGATTTAAAATATTGGAGATGATTAAAAGAGGATTTCAATGACTTCATTGTATGAAACATATATTCATGGTGTGAATGTACTTGAATATACTTGAAATTTTCATAAAATGTATGAGAGACTTAATTAGAGTTCATGAACCATTTGCTTCCTCTTTCTCTTCATTTCCTTCTTTTTCTCTCTATCTCAAAAATGTATCCTCTCAAAATTTCCTAGCCTCCCTTTGATGTCTCTCTACTCCATGGTTCTTTTCACCTTTTTCTTTTTCTCTCTATCTTCAAAATGTTCTCTCAAAATTTTTTTAGCCTCTCATTTACACCTCCCCTTCCTTTATGGTTTTATTCCCCTCTTTTTGCTTTAGGGTTTTTCACAAAAGTCCAAAAATTTCAAAATTTTTCTTTTTTATGTATAAAGCAAGTATTGCTTTAAGGGTAAAATTATTTGTAATGTTTCATTTTTCAATTTTGAAGTCAAATATG
This sequence comes from Abrus pulchellus subsp. cantoniensis, assembly GCA_024086825.1. Classification (NCBI taxonomy): domain Eukaryota; kingdom Viridiplantae; phylum Streptophyta; class Magnoliopsida; order Fabales; family Fabaceae; genus Abrus; species Abrus pulchellus. The sequence continues at coordinate 25,584,065 of CM044056.1, forward strand.
AATTTTCTCATTTTGTTAAAGCAAAATTTAATTTTCTTAAAATATTTTGTTCTTATTTTCTTTTTATAAAAAATAAATTCAGAAATTATTTTAAAATAAAACTTAAGAATTTTTAAACAAAATTTGGGTATTCACATTCCAAAAGGCCCTGCTGCAGGCCACTTCCAAGAATGCCACTTAATAGAATCAAACATTTCACTACCATTTAACACATCGTTATTGAAGAGAATATTATTCTATTAAAGCTAAATTGTCCATACTACCGCAAATCATACCATTACAACTCTCATCTGTTTCTTTTTTCCATATTTAATTTCACACATGCTCAATAATAATGTTTTATATAAATTTTCAAACAAGCATAAACTAATACTAAACCGTTCAGACACCATGTATCACAGTCTCATTGAGATACTGCAATACAAAAAAGTTGCAGTATTTTCTTATCTTCGGTATCACACAACCTACAAGCTTTTGAGGGAATTGTCAATATGCGTTTGGTCACATTCCTCCGCATCGAAACTCCATTAGGCAGTAGACGCTAGCCAAACAAATACCATTACCTGTAATGAAGAAATGATAAATGTAATGATAAGCAAATTGCACACTATATTTCTTGCTATTATCATACTTTCATGTCAATATATCATTCACATTTTTGCTCAGTCTCTTACCTTCCACAGTCTCCCACAACTGCTATTGTAACTCCTCCTGCCATGAAAATAATTGCCTTCTCCAAACAATTTTTCACACTTATTGACCCATATCAAATCGTCCATTATCCACCACTGCCTCTTTATTAGTCATTGCTTAAAACAACCTTGGGTATAAATTTGTCAACGCAATATTTCTTATCTATTTATCCTTCCAAAAACTAAAAGAACAACTATTGTCAAGTACTCGTGTGACATTTGAACCTATCCATCCATTGGCTTGCTTACAGACTCACATCACATCTCTCCACCAATCTTAAGCATTATGAGCTACCTCCAAAGGAATTAACATATTAGCACACGATTCATACCATGCCTGCAACACATCAAAGCAAAGTGAGTTTGAAAACTCTAATCCTCTCCAAAACTATTTACCCAAGAAGTTCTATTTGAACCATTTCACATTTCTCACTCCCAAACCCTAATTCTTTAGCATGCATATTCTTTCTCATTTAACCCAAGCTATTTTTTTAAGATTCTTTCATGCTATTTTAAAGAAACCGATGTTAAATCTTTACTACCTTTTTAATTACATCAAAGAGCATTTTTTAAAAAGATAAATAATATAGTGAAATAATATATTAGTTATGTAAAATATCCATATCATTAAATAGTATAATTTTGCTTTATGAAAAAATGTATTACTGACTTTGAATTTACTCAAATAAATTTTAAAATAAAGTTAAAATAAAAAATTATTGAATATTTATAATTTTAGAAATTAAAATAATATGTTACTGATCCTTATGAATTAGCTTCAGAAATACTTTTTTGGGTTAAAAAAAATAGCTAAATTAAGTAGTGTCCGTGCTAATGAAAGACCTAACAACCCCATCATATGTGCTCGATTCTCAAACCGGTGACAAAACCCTCCCCTAATCAATAGACGATATCATAGTTTATTTGTATATTTCAAAAGGAAAAAGAAAAAAGAAAAGAATTGGAGTTCAACTTAACGACCCTATCTTTCAAGCTAAAACAATATTATGAGATCACTATTGCTTCAAGTTACCGTCAAATCGCTATCAATCATCAACTTCAATAATAATAATTATTTCTTATACTACATTATTCTGTCAGGTACAAGAGTAACACATATAATCTGACAACCCAAGATAAGGACATGGCTACAAACCAGTCTATATGAATTATAATATATACAGATATTAATATATCTAATAAAATAATTTCATAAACTCTTTTTGAATATAGACACCTAGAGAAAAATAAGGACAAAAATCACAAATATGATAGATGATGGAGAAAAAAGGAAATTAAATAAATAATAACTTTGTTGGATGTTTCTAAATCATAATTATCATCCAAACCGTTGCAAAAATAATCAAACTGTGCCCTGTAATTTATCCGTATCGATGAGCATGTTAACAATGGAAAGTGCTATAGCGGAAAGCTGAAAAGTATCCTTGTTTCTCTTTGTTAATGGCGAAACGACATCGTTCTTTTGCTTGAATCCATCCTCACATGTGGTAGAGGCATCAATGACTGAGCTTAGCTTGATATTTGAATCACCATAGCGCTTGGCCTTGTAATCTCTAATGGCTCCTCTAAGAGTTGAAATGGCGTCAGAATAAACTTCAAGGCAATCATCTAAGCATTCTTTGATGAATGGGTCTAAGCCCTTATTTTGATTCAAAAGCTCGTTGATGTGAGCACTAGTATTTGTCACGTTGTGCCTTACTAGCTTGATGGAAACTAGGCCTAGTTCTTGGAGGGTTTTGGCACAGTGGCTTCTACGGTCTGATTGGAAAGATGTTACGCAAAATTTGTAGCTTATGTTGGGATCACTATTTGAGCAATTCTTGCATGTTTGTCGGATGAGACGATTGGCACAAAGACAACAATGGAAAGAACTCAATAGGATTGTGAGAGTGAACAGAAGGGAATAATAGGGAGGACTCATTTTCTTTGTCAAGAGTTAGAGATTTTGGAGTTAATGTCTATATTTAATTGGGGTAACAATGTAACGTGGAAATTTATAGCTTGGGAAGTTGAATGTGTAGTGGTTGGAATGCTTATAAGGAAATAAATTAAATGTAAGTTGCCGTCTAAACAAGGAGGAATTACAAGGCAAGTTAATTGGGTATGATTAAAGGGTTGAAGAATTGTGGTCTCGAGAAAGTAAAAAGAACTGAGTGGGATTTTGGTTTACGTGAAGATTTTGAAAGGACTGGTTATATATAAAGTGTGAGTGACGGGAAATTAATATAGCTACTCACGCTGTATTCAATTAGTAAGTTACCTTGCCTTTTAAACGATTTATATAAGTGATTTAAGGATAAATCACATGCCATTGATCACTTTAATTAATATGGTGGATAATTATTTTCTACCGTAAAATATGAGCTATTAAAACCGATCTAACAAACGAGTAAATAAGACCTACTTGCTAACTCTTTTTTCTTACTCTGATTAATTCCTTTACTTACAAACGTATTTTAAATAAGTTGAACCATGTCATTGTCGCCACTGGGGGCAATATTATGGAGACTTGAGAGTTGGGTTCATATGAAACTTTACCAACGTTTAATGGTATGAGAAGTTCACAAAATGATGCAGCTTGAACATAAATCCGCTACTCAACAATGAAGCCATCGCTGTCACACACACAAGAAGCCGACGAATTTGGAGCTTCAGAGTTTATGCTCCAAATCAAATTCAAACAAAAAGAAAAAGAACAAAACATACCTTACTGCTACAAGCATTCCTGAAATCAACACAGTGGAAGCGCGACACCAGCGGAAGGAAGGGTACTTTCATGAAAATTAGATTTAAAAAATGAGTATTTTTGTCCAACAATGAAAGTGCATAATAAGCGTACGAAGAAATTAACAATGAAATTGAATGTTTACCGAGAAAGAATTCTTTTCTCACAGTTTAACATATATAAAAGATTTAATTATATTTTTAATCCTTATAAATTAATATTTTGTTATAAGTCTTTATCAAAAAAATTTTGTTAAAATTTAATTTTTAAATAGTTAAAATGTTATAATTTAATCTTTCTATCAACTCTTTATGTTAAATATTAAACTAGCAGAAAGTCAACTCAACAATTTATCATAACATACTATATTATTTAATTTTATAATATTTTATTATTTAAAATTAATATTTACAAATAAATTTTTATATATTTTTTTAATATCTACAAAAAAAAAAGTTATTTACCATATATTTTTCTCTCCTAACCTCATCCTCAACCTCAAATATCTCTCATAACTCTTCCAACTCTTTCTCTCCCTTATCCTTACCTTCTTCCTCTCCCTCCCCAACCCCTTCCACTTTTCCTTTAAACTCATTTCACATCTTTAACTCCACATTTTTCATATTTCGCACTTAATCTTACACTTTTCTCACACTCTCTTCTACATGTTTTCTACTCTCTCACTCCCACCCCTACCCCTACCCCCACCCCCACTCCTACCCCATCCTTGCATCTAACTCTACACTTTTTCTCGCCAAGCTCCACACTTTTCTCCATCCCACTTTTAATATTATGATTTGGTGTGAATTTTTTTGTTAGTTGTTATTTATTTATGTTTATATATTTTTGGATTTTGATTAGTAGAAGACTGTGAATAGAGGGAGAGAGGGTGGGAGTAGGTTGAGTGTTGAGGAAGTGAGGCATAAGAAGATTTAGGCTTGAGAGAATTTTTTACAAATATTAAAAATATGTTTAGAAATTTATTTATAAATATTAATTTTAAATGATAAAATATAATAAAATTAAATGAATTGACATTTTATGTAGAAGTACTTAGTCAGCTCAACATTTAACATAAGAGAAACAACTCAGTATTTAACACAAGAGAATTAATAATAGGGATCGAATTCTAACTTTTTAACTTTTCAGAAACTAAATTATAACAAAAAAAATTTATAAAGACTTATTATAAAATATTTAATATTTATAGAGACTAAAAATATAATTAAGTCAATATAAAAAATTATGTTATACAATTTAAAATATCTAATTTTCTTAATTTTTTTAAATAGAAATAAACTACCACTTTGTGATAACACGATATATAATAACAATTATTAAAGTTAAAAGTAATGTGACAAATTTAAATGTATGTAAGCATCACACTAAATAATAATAATAAAATTTATTTATAAAAACTTAAAATTTATGAAGAATAAAAGTACTAAAATTAAAACTTGACAAAAAAACTTTTGGAAAACAAATACCTTTAGTAAAAGATATCCTCCATAAATTCTAATAGAGTTGTGAAATTTCAAATTGAATCAACTCAAGGTTGATAAATTTAAACAAAAAATGATTCTTTTTTAATTTTCATTTTTATCATTAACCAATAAAAAATATATTTTATTAAAGATATTATAGACCATTTATTTATTTTATTTTATTTTTACAAATCTTATTATTAAATAACTTATTTTTTTATTATGATATTCATTTTGTTATTTGTTTCTGACCATTTTACTTGTTACTTTAATTTCATACTTATTGCATAAGTATTAAAGGTATGACAAGCACGAATTTATATGTGAATTTATCAATGTAATCTAAATCAATAACAATTAGCATTGTATTTTTTAAAATTATAAGTGTTACATTTTACTATATTAAAACATTGTTAATTCATTCATTTATTAGATTATAATAAATTTTAGACAAAATAATGTTTTTTTCTTTACCTTTAAAGTAATATTTTATTTTATTTTTTATTTATTTTAATCTTCTAATTTTTAAAAGATTTAAAAATATGTTCTTTGTTGTTAAAAATGTTAGATTTATTAAAATATTATCTTTTTCTGCTACTTACATTATTTATATTATTTCGTAGACTACATTCAACTCTATTTGCTCATATTTCTTTCTCTTTTTCTTCCTTTTTTCTTCTCATTCCTCTATTTCATCCTTAGAATTTTAATATTTCGATGCAATCGAGCAACTATTAATATCTAAAAATCTCCTTTCTTAGCTTAGAGATGGCTTTTATGATGGTCAAAATATTGCTTGACCATTAATGGTATGAGAATCTTACATGTTATAAGAAGTTTAACTTATTTACATATACATCATTTCATCTTCTTTGTCTTATAACCTTATCATAGTGAAAAGGAAATGTTGTTTGCTGTTCTAAGAATTTTTACTATTCAAAATGAATATAGAGTTTTTACTTTTACCTTTACATTTTTTTATATTCACTTTTAGTTTAATCATAATCTTAATTTAATATTAATATTCTTCTTCCTAAACTATTATCCTCAATAGTCATGCAAGGTAAAAAGAGAGAGAAAACATAAATATCTCATGAGTTTGTTAATTTAATAATTGATTGAAAGAAAAAAATTTAGTTTGGTCTAGTTAATTTATTTTTTCTATTTTACCCTATGATTTCATTAATTACCTATGCTATAATCACCTACAATGAATTATTTATGATATGTTAAGAGTAATAAATTCTAAACACATAAATATAAACTCATTAAGATAAAATCCAATCAGAAAAAGGAAATTGCAATTGTGCTTAAACATAAGACTATATAAAGTGTACAAAGGATCCACTGTAACTCTAACTATAGATTTAACTACTTATAATGAAATAAATTTTTTTTAAAGAAATTCAAATCCATTCAAAATAGAAATGCAAACTAGAGGAATTTTAAGGGAAAATACATGAGAAGAGTTCTTATCTCCAAAAGGACTTTTGATCACTTGGTCATACTTTATAAAAGTATATTACATCTTTGCTAATGATCTTCACTCCTAAAGGACTCCTAAAGTCAACTAAAAAAGTCTATATATCAAGTGTGTGAAACCCTTTATATAAGGTGTTGAATTCAAGAAAAAATAATGATTTGGCCTTCAAAATGTATATTTTATTTCTAACAAAGACATGACTTATCAATAGATAAAGATATGATTTATTGTCAAATTCAAAATTCAAATTCCCTCTTATAGGCTCCTTAAAAATCTCTAAATCAATTAGACTAGGAAAGAAGCACAACTGTGTGTACCCTCTAGTACGACTTAGCATGATCATGAGGCACCCACACATTGACTATCAAGCAAGATCATGTTTCCTACTATGTGACCCTACTTTCTATCAAATTTTCTTTAATTATGACTAAAATGCTTATTCAATTCATTGGTGACCTCATGCTAAAATGTATAAAATTTCCATTAATATGGACCAAGTATATGAAAATAAGTTACAATAATACTTCAAAATATAAACTTATTAAGACTCCACTAAAGCATTTATGACTTCACATCCTCAAGCTGCAAAATGCAAAGTGAACATTGATGAAGTAAGCCAATTTAGTGAGTTGCAAGCCAATTTCATGGAGTAAGTTATAGGTTTTTTACTATAACAAAGTAAAAATAAACTAATTTACCAGAATAAAGTATTTACAAAATATTTTTCTTGTTTAAAGTATTTTTGTCATGCCACCTCAAATTTAATTGTTATTTTGTGTTATGTTGATTTTTATCTTTGATCAACTTTAATTTTTTAATAAAAATAAGCGTCAATTTTACAATAGCTAATACTTAAAAGTGACATAACAAAAAATATTTTAAGTAGAAAAAATGTTTTATAAATATCCTATTTTAATAAATTTTTTTACTTTAACTTTATTTTGGTAAAATAAAAATAAAAATAAGTGTCTCACTAAATATGACACCAGTATAAAAATAGATGCAATGTTGAATTAAATTTACATAAATATATAAAATTAATTTAATTAATCTAAACTAAAATATAATAACATAAACTAGATACATCAAATATATATATGAGACATGATCTTCTCACACTAGTATAAGATTAAAATCTCTTACACTAATTTTTTGTTTAACTTACATTTATCGAGCTATAATTTATTATTAAGTTAAATAAAAGACTCAAATTAAGTGTAAAAATTTTAAATTTAAGGTTTAGGGTTTAGATCTTTCTTTTATATATATATATAAAATTTTATTTTTTAACAAAATAATCCAATAATTTAAGTCAAACCAATCTAAATCTTATCGGATTTTGAAAAAATGTACAAAAATTGAACCAATTTAAATTAATTATTTTTAATCGGTTTGTATATTATTTTTTACAGTACAAAAACAAACGATTATTTCAAAAAAAAAAAATACTCAATTTATACAGCCTTATTCGGTAAAAGGCAAAAGTAAAAAAGAGATTTTACCATTTGAATTAAAAAGAAAAGTAAGCGGATAAGTCGGAGAAAGTTAAACCCCAAGACAAAACCCCTTCACCTCAAAGCCTGCAGCATCGTTGTGTTCACACTTGTGAATTTGTCCCAACAACATCAATGGCTAAGCTTAGGACAGCCATTGATTCAGCGTTCTATGACTTCAACGTTGCTTCTCCTCAATGCCACGATGGTTGGGCCAAGGCTGTTCCCGGCGACCCCATTCCCCTCGACGGTTCGGTCGGAAGCAGAGTGCTTCGCCCTCAGCAATTGTCGTTCTTGCCTCTTCCCATCGTCGCTTCGCTCTCTCCCACTTCCCCTAAGGATTTGGGTTCTTTCTCTCTTCAGGGCCTTCTCTTCAAATTCTCTTCCCCTCGCTGGTAACTAATCTTTCATTCTTCTCTTTTTGTTGTTTTTGTTTTGTTTTGACCGTGTTTGTAATTTTGTTGAATGTGGCGGCCAATGGGTTCCAGCATTTGAGAATTGAGAGTTTGATTGTTTCAGGTGTTTTTTATTTTGTTAATAATACTGTTTTGTTTTTAAAAATTAAAAGACGTGTTTAAAAAATTATATTAATTATGTATCTTTCTTTTTTAAAACCAAAGGAAAAACCTCAAAAAAATGTTTGTGGGCATGTATCTTATGTGGTTGAACGTGGTAGGAAATAGGGTCTCAAGCATTTTAAATCTTAAAGGGTTGTTTGTTTCTTTGGTTATGATAAGAAGCCAAGCTCTCTTGTTCGGTCATTTTTCCTTTTCAGGCTCTTTTGTTAATTCTGTTATTTTTAGACACTGGAGAAAGCTATTTGAAGGGATTCTATTCTTTTGTTATTGATTGGAACTAACTGAGTTGTAAGCTAAAACCCCTCTTTTGTTGTACAAAAGAAGAAAGAAACAGAAAATGTATATTTGTTGGTTTGTATCTTCAAATGACAAATTCATTGTGTATCTCAGTAACTAAATTCAATCCACAATTCTTGAAGATATGTTGACCGTTGAGTGCTGTTGTCATTTTCAAAGGGTTTAAGTGTTTCATAGAAGCCACCATATACATAATAGAAAAGAAAAGGATATGACACTGCATCTACTTCGATTTTATGATTATAGAGCCATATGTAAAAGTGTAATCAGGCAATAATGTAAAAAATAACTGTCGGCAGATAGTTTTGGTTCTCATTTGTGTCTCTTAGCACATATCTACTGACTAAGAACTATGGCTAAGGAGTTTATGATTATTGAGTCTCATGACATGCGCTACTCTTTGAAGAATTTGAAATGATGTCATATAAATATATAATCAGGTCATAATGTAAAAAATAGTTCATGTTGGATTCTTTGAGCATGTAAAGAATTCATGTTTCTTATTTCTCTAGGTTATTCAATATGAAAAAATTTCCATGTTGACATTTGCAGTGTCGTTCATTAATGACTTTGATCAGATTTTTATAATCTAGATAACTCTATTTGAGTCTCATCTTTCCATTTTGTAGGTAACTGAATGAGTCCATCAATTTATCTAGTATCTACTGCAGATTTTTTCCTGTTTTTAATCTCACCTAATAATTTGAAGGTGTGAAATTTGACAGACATGACAAATTTCCAATCCATTATTTCATGCCTCATTTTTCAAAGAATAGTGCATGTCATGAGACTCGATGATCCTAAACTCCTTAGCTATAGTTCTGTGTTAGTAGATAGGTGCTAAGAGACACAAATTAGAGCCAAAACTATCTGTGGACATTGGATAGTTACATTTTACATTATGACCTGATTATATTTTTATATGACATCATTTTAAATTTCATCTCTTCAATGTACTCATACAGCTTAATTATGATCAATATACAGGTGGCTTGCAATGACTGGACAATTTCGTCCCAGGAAGTTGATTGTTGATCTAAAAAATGAGATCTCTAATGCTGAAGAATTCGATCTTTCCACTGTCAAGGATGTTGCAAAACATTTCATCAACAAATCACTTTTGTCAGTAGGGTTAACATCACAGTTCTCTTTTCCTCCTTCAACATCCGTGTTATTTGCTATAGAGGGCCATGGTGAGAAAGACAAACTGCGCCGCAAAGTGATGGTTTTTCACAAGGCATGGAATTTAATGGATTGTCATTATTTTTCATTATATCTGATATGAAATATTTAAAATGCTGGGGCCTGTTTAATTTGAGAACTTTTTTTTTAAATTAAAAAAATACAAAAATATGATCTTGTTTTTTTCTTTGTTTCTTGTTTTCAAACATTTGAACAGGAACTGTTGAAAACAGCATGTTATTGTTTTCACCATTTCCTGTTAAGTTACTGAAAAATGATGTTTCAACTTTAACCATCCATCGTATCCCCTAAGATGTTTGAGTACTAAAAAAAGGTACATGTGTTTGGGATGAATTGACATAAATTACTATCAAATTTAAAATTTTATTGGTTGGTTCTTTTTTATTGTTATCGAAATCAGATAGCAGAGTGATTGAACCTTTGATTCTTATGGGGTTGTAGCCACTAATACCATCTACAGTAGGCTGCCTCAATATTTTGGTAAATTTTGGATGTGCTGAAAACAGGACAATTTTTACTGATTTGTTTTGGTAATGTTGGTAGGAATAAGGAGTGCAGGCCTTATGATGCTGTGCATTTATTGTGTCCTTTGGCATATTTTGTTGAGGTGTAATTGCTTGGTATTTAAGGACACATTTTTGTCCTTTATTTGTTGTGGGATTGATGGCATCTATTTGGTACTCAGCTTATTTCATGGTTTCCATAGGGTAGTCTCACATGGACAGGCAACGTGATTAAAAAGCTTAATTGTATTGAGCTGTCTTCATGTAGTAATATGTTACTCCTAATTTATTTTTATTGTTACTCCTTCATTCTCATTGTTTATTCTTAATTTTGTATTTTACTTCTCCATTCCTGTTATGTTTTTTTTTTTTTAATTGTTGATTTACATTTGTATATTCTCCATATCAATGTTGCGCTGTTATTGTGTGCCATGCTTTCCTTTTGTTTTGATTCTCTCTCTATCTATCCACACTCACACTATGGTGCTTGAGTGTATTACGAAATACCTCAAAAGGCATTTTTTCATGCAGCTTCCCGATCATGATCTTACATTGGAGGCAGCATGGCCTCAATTGTTTGTTGACCATAAAGGAAAATACTGGGATGTTCCTGAGTCTATATCTGTTGATTTGTCATCCCTTGTGTCTGAATCTGGATTGCGCTATCACTTTGGGATACATAGAAATGGTGGTGATCCACAGACAGTGAATACAACTGAGGGCAGCCCACCACTATCTCTACTGCCAGGGTTTTGTGCAAAGGCTTCCGTTTCTTATGAGAAGATCAAGGACTTCTGGAGAGAAAAGGAGGCTGAGGAACAACAGGAAGACACGGTGAAGCCTTATGATGTTCGTCTTAAGGAACCTCATGCAGCAATATCTGGAATTATTGGTAATTTCTCTATATTGATATTATTATTACTCTTTGAGATGAGAATCAATATGTTCATGTAATTGTCAATCACTCTTTCATTTGTGACATGGTTTACATGTTTCTTTAAAATTTCTTTCTTGTATACAGATGTCTTTCCCAATATTCTTGTTTCCTCTTCAATTGTTTCTGTTGAAATATGGCTTAAGTAGAAAAAAGGAAAAAGAGACTAAGAGAGGAAAGGAATACTCACATAGTCACAATGTATCAAATTATATTGATAAATGTGGTATGATGTGATACAAAATACGAACCTTTAACTCCTATTTTACCGGTATTAGTCTTCAAATCCTAACCAAATAGAAATTGGGGAAATATAATGAAAGATCATTTTAAGATGCTCTAAATTATTCTAAGATGCAACGAAGACACAGATAATTTTTAATGCATTTATTGTATAAGCAAAATCCAAATATGCTGAATGTGAGTGCTTATGACTATTTTAATTCTTGAGTTCTTGGTTTGTGTGAACTACAAATTCATGTTCAAATAGGACGATTTCCTACATGGATTATATGAGGTTGATTTTCTTACTATTTTCTCATTATTGGCAAACTGAGGGATGATAGCTTGGTAGACAAGTTTGTGGCAATTATGTGCTGCTTATTTTAATTTTGTTATTGGTTTGTAACATTGTAGGTAGCACCTTTACTTCATGGATCTGGAATGATTCAAGAGAAGATCTAGAGTTGTCAACAAGAAGCAAGAGATCTCGATTCAATGCTGATTTGTTTGGTTCAGTTTGCTATTCTTTTCAGCGTGGAAAATTCACAAAAAAATATAGGGACTTAACCAGGGTAGATGCTCGTCTAAATATATCTTCAGCTTCTGCACTTGCAAAGAAGATTGTGAATGGTTTCAAGAGTTCTACTGCCGATGTTAGTGAACAATCATCAGCCTCACCCCGGCTAAATTTAATCTTTCAACAGCAGGTACATACTCTCCCCCTTGATAAGAGCAAGTATCTGCTTGAGTTTAGTAATTTAAATGTTCTTAAATCAATAATAAGTTTTTAACTGCAAAAAGCATTTCAATTGGGTGGGAAGAGTACTAGAAGAGTTCTCCGACAAGTGTTTATCTAGCTTATCCAATAAACAAAATTTGAAGCTAGATATTTGTAGAGTGTCTGTTTGATTTAAAAACAGTATTGATTTTAGTGAAATTCTTTTTTGTGCAATTGAATATGATAGAGATATGTGCCTAAATTTAACCTGAACTACATAATTTTATTGGAATGTGTGTTATTCATTGGAAAGTGCAATAATTGAATTTTCAATTGTAAAACAAACAAGCCCAATCTTTTGATTTTCATAGTAGGAACCAGAATTGTACACAGCTTAGGAATATAATTATGCAAATACTATGTTCTGGATCAACATACTGTAGCTGATCCAAGGCTATGATTCAGAAAGGAAAAGAAAACAAAAGGGTTTGATTTCACAAGTGTTTACTTGTAGGTTGCAGGGCCAGTTGTATTTCGAGCTGATTCCCAAATTGCATTTGGGTCAAAATATGGTGTGTCAATAGAGGATTTCATCTGCAGCTTGAGTTACTCCTTTAAGTCTCTAGAATCCGGAAAGGTAGTTGCTTGGTACTCTCCAAAAAGGAAAGAGGGAATGGTTGAGTTGCGGCTGTATGAGTTTTAGTGAAATGCAATTCTCACTTTTTTTGTAACTTTCATGGATAGACATTTTGATCCAAGAAGCTCTGCATGCTTGCTTTAAAATATGCATTTATTTAACATTTCCTACTTGCATGAAGTAGATAACCTGCTGAAATTCAACATCATTAATTTTGTAATGCAAAAAAAAGAAAAAAAAAATCAGTTGCTTCTGTGTGTTAGCTTTCTCTTTTACCCTTTTGGACATGCGTAGAGTAATGTACAATGTATACTTGGTTGGCCAGATAAGACTAGCAAAGCATACTACACTAGATGTTCTAAAATTCAAACCGATGATTGAACAGTGAAAGAAGTTTAAGGTTCAATAGTTCAAGTTAAATTGAGGTCAAACAACTAGTAATAATTAGAATTTTTCGTAAGAGAAAAAAACTAATATAAAAAATGAGTAAATTTTCTTTCGTAAGTTGGAAATAATTTATATTTCTTTATTTTTTTTTAAATTTTTTCACATTTAATATTTATAAAATTTAAGATGAATTGTTTTTAACACATGGGAGAAAATTTAGTTATTTTTTATATTAAATTTTTTCTCTAAGAACTTAGTTTATTTAAATGAGTTTATATGATAAAGTAAATGAATTAATGTAAAATTATAAATAAAATGAAGTTAAACAATTTTTTTAATTAATATAAGAGAATTATATTACATTTTTTACAAGATAAAAAGTTCATAATATAATACATCAATATTTAAAGAGATCAAACGATTATTTAAGTCTATAGTTTAGTATTAAATATTTTAGTTATAATAAAATTAATTTTTTATTACATATTTGTTTATATATACACACAAACTTTATATTAAGAAATGTACAAAAAAACTATACGAAATAGAGATAAAATTTTTATTGTTTATTTTACAACAGTGCGTTATATATCAACATGGTAACTGCAACAATGATTAAATTTCCTCTTATATTGAGTAGGACTTGAGTTGGTATGGAGAAGACATCCTCTGAATATTTTTCCCTTCCGGTTGAAAACCAATTGAATGGTAGACCGATTTCAACTATTGTCCAGGTCGATCATCTGGCCAGTTCAAAACAACCAATCTATAAATAAGGTAATTAATTTTAATTAGTTATATTAACATAATTTGTTTAGAAACTTTTAATACAGGAGAAATCTAAATTTATAGTTTTTTTAATGTAATATTTAATTATTTATTTATTTTTTTAAAAAAATTCTGACATTTTAAAACAGAATAATAAAATATATGTATGTATGATCCAAGTATTTTTTTACGAGACTTAAATAATATTGAGTACGTGTAAAATTTAATATAAAAAAAATGAAATATAAGAGAGTTGTAATGTAATGGTATAACTTTCAGTAATATAAATAATTTGACTTCACAAAAATGATATTATCTTTAATAAGAGTGTACTAAAAGTTAGTGAAATATTTAATTCTATTAAGTATCGTTCTTAGAATATGAATTAAATTAATAATCTTTTAATATGTATTATTAATTCATTTTAGAGATGTATCTTTAATAAAATATTGATACTTAACATTCTAAGATAAGTGACCTAGTAAAAAGTAAGTTATAAAAAAACAATAAAATAAATAAAATTATTATGTATTATTCTCTATCCATCAACCATAATTAACCTAAAAGAAAATAGTTTAGAATCAAATCAATTCTTGAATTCGTGGAGTGATAAAGTCAGGAACATAGCAAAGACATACAAAAAGGAACAACAGGAAAAAGTGCACCTTCAATTTGTCTCTGTTTGAAATCACTCTCAGAAGTAAATTTTTAAAATAGCATTTGACAACACTTTTGAAAGGACTAACATTGACGAAATACCATAATTTTGGAAACTCTTAAAATTACACTTTTAGAATTAGATTTTTGAAAGTTTATTGTAATATCTTTTGAAATTAATTTTTAAAAAATCTGCAATTCCTAAAATTTAACATTTTTCGGAAAAGAGAAAGAAAATTATTTTTAGAATAATTTTTTTAAAAATAAGGGTAATTTTTTTCTTGTTTAAAGGGTGGTGTATTTAGAAAAGAAAAAAATATGCAAAATGTTTGGACCAAAGGAGAATCGCAAGTCGCAACTTTCAACGTGGGTTTCTTTTGTGTTTGGCTCAAATATTTTGAATTTTGAAAATTAATTTTGCAATTGTAAAACTTTTAATTTAGAAACTTACCTTCAAAAATGTATAATTCTAATTTTGGTAACTTATTTTTTAAAATGGTTGATAATTATAAAAACTAAAAACTTAATTCATAAATTAATTGGTGAAAGTGTTGAATCCTAATTTTAATAACTTATTTTTAGAAATTGTTACATAAATTAGTTTTTAGCAGTATAAAAAATTAATTCTAAAAAATTTATTTTTAAAAATATTTAATGATTCTGAAAATTAATTTATTTTTAAATTGTATAGTTTTTTAACTTGTTTAAATATTAATATTTTATAATTATTTTGTTTCAATAATATTAATATAAAAAATTATAATAATTATAAGTAGATAAGAGATTATTTATTTATTAATATTTTCTTTGAGTTTATTTTTTATTTATTTATTGCTAACAAAATTTGACAATGATAATACTAAAAATAGTGATAACGATATGAAATAAAGAAAAAATTGACTTTCTAAATTAAAATTTTGTATCCAAAATTTGTTCTTATTCTAGTCCTGTTATCTTATACCTATATTGTTTTTTAATCCAAACATTTATTTATTTATTTTAATAATAAATCCAAGTGACATTTTTATTTTTGTAAAAAATAAAAAAAATAGTAAGATGAAAAAAATAAGTTTATTAAAATTAAAATAACACATCCATTCTTACTTTAGTTTTACTATGATATTAGAATCATGCAAAATCTTTTGGTTATTAACTTTAATATTTAGTCTTTGAATCATACCTTCTAGTTTTTTATTGTCTTTATAAACATTAATAATGGTAGTAATAGAGTGGATAAAAAGAATATTAAAAGTTAAAATACCATCTCCAATATAATACATTATCTTAATTGTTATCGTTCGTTCTTCCGTTGCAATTCACGTCACAACACTACTAAAGACAAATAATAAAATTTCAAAAAAGAACAAATCTATTCCAAAATTTAAAATAAAAATAATAATTAATAATTAAAATTATTGTTAAAAAAGTGTTCAGAATACAATCCCGGTTGAAATTTTAAGATAAACATTACATCAAATTTTGTCTCCATTTTATTATTTTTGTGATTATTATTATTATCACCTGAATCTTTCATGATTTTAAAAATAATATCTAATTTGTAAGAATATTAGCTTATCCTATGAGGATAATACAACTGATATTTTCTCTCAAGTAATATAATAATTTTTAAAATCATGTTTCATTAATGGTGGTAATTTTTTTCTCAAAATATCTACAAATTAAATAACAAAAATGTTTATTTAATTATGTCAAAGTTAAAAATGCATTATTCTATTACTCGATCATCCATCATGTATTATACTTTTGTAAGAATACTTTATTTAGAAACATTATTTTATACCACTGCATGTGATATTTTTTCTTTTCTCTTTAAATAAAAATGAAGAATAAAATATTTTTAAATTGTTTTCAACACCCTCAAAATATTTTCTTTTATTTTGAATTTCAACACTCTAGATACATTTTCTTTTATTTTAAATACTTTTAAAAAGAGCCTTAGTTCACTTTTATTTTCACATATTAAAATACCTTCAAAGTTTTGAAAAGTATAAATTTTTTACAACTTATTAGATATATTAAAAGAGTTATATTTACATTTACATATCGTTTTACATAATTTTTTTTAGGCAAAAGAAAATATATTACTAAGAATACAAGGGGTACTTCAACCCAAAATAGAGCAGAAAACAAAAGACCAGCAGCAAAAACAAGAGAGAGACTACAACCAAATTAGACGAAGGAAGACAAATTGAATGATTAAAACACCAATCAACCAAACTAAACAAATACCTCTCAAAAAATTGAGAGATCCACTGTCACGACCGCAACTGGATGCTATCCAACAATTCTTTACGATTCACCCTATCATGTATGAACATCATATAGTTCCTCTGCAGCCACAAAGACCAAATGACGCAAACCCAGACAATAGGAAGAAGCTCATAATCAAATGGAGTTCGACGCCACCCAATCTCCCAAACCAAAGAAAAAGGATCTGCTGCAAAGGAATGTAGCATAGGTAAAACCTCCTTCAACTGAACACTACCTAACCACTTATCCTTCCAAAAAAAAGTGGTAGAACCATCCTCAATACGACGATGGACCTTTTCATCCAACCAATTGCTACCTTGCTGGATAACCCATACAAAGTCACGCCACCACCATGAAGCCTTCTATCAATAATAGAGAAATTAACAAAAGAATGCAAACCTCCATGCCTCACCACAAGAACTTTGGACCATAACACATCTGGGAAGGAGATACACTTCCAAATCCACTTACCAAGCAAAGCCCAATTACACGAGTTAACATCCTTAATTTCAAGGCCACCCTCCATTCGTGGTTTACAAACCATATCCCACTTCACCCGAGAGATCTTAGACCCTTTCTTCACCCTATTCCACAAAAACGAGCGTAGAATCTCAATGATTTCCTTTCCAACCAAAGTAGAAGCCTTAAAGAAAGAGAGAGAGAGAATGAATAGGAATAAAAAATATATGTATTTTTTCATGAAGATAGACGTTTACGTAAATGATCAAATAAATACCTCCAAGAAGAGGGTTTCCTCGGATTTATACTCAGTGGAAACGCCAAATACTTAAATGGAAATTGCCCCATCTCACAGTGTAAAAAATCAGCTACCAAGTCCATAAAATCACCCCGCATGTATGCCAATAATACAGCTTTTATGGAAATTAATTTTCCTACTAGAAATCAATTCAAAGCTTCTCAAGACTGCTTTAAGAGACCATAAATTCTACACCATAGCATCACCAATAATTAAAGTATCTAAATCCCCAAAACCTCAAGATTCCACTTCTTCAGAGCATGGTTAACGTTCAACAAATGGCCCTTGAGTTTTTTAGCTGCCCAAGGTTAACTCAAAACAGCCTGCCATGCCTCCCGCACTGCCAACGCCAATCCCTTATGAGTTGACCAGCAGTTATTTAAATGGAATGACTTCGGACCCCAGTTTGTCACTTTATGCTTAAGAACCAATGAACAATGATTAGAAACATCTCAAGGAATAACTGTTACATAACTTGATCTCCAAAAATTACTCTATTCTTTGGAAACCAAAACCCTGTCCAATTTGCTCATCAAGGAACCATCATTTCTGAACATTAACCATAATACATCGCTGGCCATCAACGTCCCACTGTAAACAAGCACTTAGAAAACCAATTCTAGTAAACAAAAACATTAATTTACCTTTCTTCAAATTCCACATTGAAAGCTATGTTACATAGATATGGGTATGGTACCGGTACTGAGTATAGTACCAGGGTATGCTAATTTTTCAAAATCCAGTGTATGAGTATGTCTATATATAATAAAAGATAAATAAATAAAATTTAACATGAACATAATTAAATAATATAAAATTCTAACAATTTTATCTATAAAAATTGATATAACATAAAGTGAATCACATTGTTCAACAAATAAGATTTCAATAAAAACATATTTATAAATTGTTCTACAATCAATAACAAAAAAAGTTAAGTATTTACACTTTAACAATGTCAATCTCATTATTCCCTTCTCAATCATCAGTAAAAAGTATTGCCTCAAAATCATGTTCATTAAGAGAAAAAGTAACAACTTCAAGAAAACTCACCTCTGCAAATGAATTTCACTCATTACCACCAATATCCCAGATTTTGGTCTCACTATCATAATAATTCTTACTCTTTTTTTAGAGCAATCAAATATTTATATGTATAAAAATTAAATCTTCAGTCCTCTTAGGGTTGAGCCTATTTCTTTTCATGAAATGAATAAAAGAATAGGTGCTTCAGTTTCGCTCACAACAAGAAGAAAATAATGGCTGTGAAAGGACCTTTAAGATAATAGTTTGAAGTTTAGGAAGTGCAGCACCATACATGACCCACTATTCTTTTGGCTTCAAGTTCCACCTATCTTGTAAACAATCAAATTGACCAATAGCTTCTCCACCATTGGAGAATTTAACAAATTCCTAGGTTGTCTCTAATCTTTCTTTTGGATACAAAATGTAACTTCTCAAAGATTTGTTTCTCTCTATACAAATCTCATTATCCTTGTGTGAAGGTACTCGATTTGGTGCTTCGTCAAGCATAACCTACAATAGTACCTACCAATACCTTAAAGTTAGTTCACTATAACCAAACAAGTAAAATAAATTGAAACTTACAAATTAATTAACTTTACCTAGGTTTAGTGAATGAGTCAAGCAATAAAGGGTGTCTTACTTTTAGTCCACCTATCAATCAAAATGATATACACTACTTCATAAAAGGATGAATCTTCATTTAAATTCTTACCCTCATGTTGATATATTGTGTATTTCACTTGCTCAATTATTGAATCCCATTTTTCATAAACCAAATGAAGAGTTAGTTCATCGGTATAACAAGAATGGAGCATTTCATATATAGGGTTTATGAAGCTCAAGATATAATCAATCTTATCCCAAAAAATGTCATTTAGAATTGTTTCTTTCACAAAGGTAGCTCTTAGGACATCATCTTCTTTATAATGAGACCATTGCTCAATAATCACCATGATTGAAGATCATGCTTAAAGGTTCTCAACCTTTTAAGCATGATAATGGTTGATGCAAATTGAGTCTCTAATGAAAAGCAATTTCAAATTATTAAATTGATTGAACTTGGCAAGTCTCATAGAGTGATTCATAATGAAATTTCTTATGAAGTATACGTCATCAGCAAGTTGAGAGATCCAACAACATTCATTGTAAGCAACCTCATTGGTCGGTGTATTTTTTTGGAAAACAAATACCTTTGAGTGCAAGATTTAAGGTGTGCACAACAAAAGGTGTCCAAAAAATGTGAGGATGCACAAATTCCACAATAGTTCCAGCAACTTTTGCAAACTGGTGCATTATTTGTGATTATTTGGACAATATTTTGTGCTTCAACCTCATCAACAGTAAATAGAATAAGGTTTGCTATATAGTTCTTGTCCTTGTATTCACCAGATCCATTAATAGCTTTCAAAAACCTAGGACCAAAATCACATGTTGCCAGGAAGTTAATTAGTCGTCTTCTCTGTGCATCAATCCAACCATCACTAACTATGCTCACACCTTTTTCTGGCTAGTGTCTTTGATAGGTTAGAGTAACTTTACTATTTTGGCCTTTTCCTTTTGCAAGAGTGAAGCTTTTATAGCATTGTAACCTAGTGGTAGAAAACCTAAGATTTGAATGTTAGCAGCAAATGTGTAGGAATTAACAAAATATGAATTACGAGCAATATTAAATGGCAAACTGACTGAATAAAATATTCTAGCAATTTCACAAGTTAAGTAATTTCTAGCCTCGTTAAACGCCCTTTCCAATGATCTTCCTCTTCTTCTCTTGCTCCCATCCAAAAAAATGTGAGGATGCACAAATTTCACAATAGTTCCAGCAGCTTTGCAAACTAGTGCATTATTTGTGATTATTTGGACAATATTTTGTGCTTCAACCTCATCAACAGTAAATAGAATGAGGTTTGCTATATAGTTCTTGTCCTGTATTCACCAGATCCATCAATAGCTTTCAAAAACCTAGGAACAAAATCACATGTTGCCATGAAGTGAATTAGTGGTCTTCTCTGTGCATCAATCCAACCATCACTTACTATGCTCACACCTTTTTCTAGCCAAGTGTCCTTGATAGGTTGGAGTAACTCTACTATTTTGGCCTTTTTCCTTTGCAAGAGTGAAGTTTTTATAGCATTGTAACCTAGTGGTAGAAAACCTAAGATTTGAATGTTAGCAGCAAATGTGTAGGAATTAACAAAATATGGATTACGAGCAATATTGAATGGCAAACCGACTGAATAAAATATTCTAGCAATTTCACATGTTAAGTAATCTCTAGTCTTGTTAAACGCCCTTTCCAATGGTCTTCCTTTTCTTCTCTTGCTCCCATTCACAAGTGATTCAAACTTGTTGTTTTGGTAGGTAAAGGCACTTGCACATGTTTAACTTTCTCAACAGCCATTCTCTCAACTTTTTTCATTTTTTCAATACATTCATTTAACACTTTTGAACAGATTACTACACTACATCTCTTTTTCCTCAACAAATGATTCTTAACTCTAGAGTAAGAACCATTGTAAATTGCATTTCCATCTAGCATTACCTCCTCCATATTTATTACATTGTATAATTGTCACATAGGCTGAAAGAGGACACTAATCCTTAACACTACCAGAAGCAAATTTACTACTATTGGATATGGAAGGATTGGAAGAGGCATTTGTAGACCCACTACTAAAATGGTGTGAAAAAGACATTTTGACAAATCAACCTAATCATTCAAACACACAATAATCATCCAACCTAAACAAGAAAAAAAAAATACTAATTAGAACTAATAGCACTAACATTTCAAGAACTAACAACATTTAAGTTGAAGCACAACAACATAGAGTAAAACAGAAAAAAGGAGCAAAACTCATACTAAGTTGAACAGAGCAAAATAGAGCAGAACAACATAGAGTAAAACAGAGCTTGAATGGAGTTTAGAGGAGCAGAATGGTGTCAAACTCAACCTTGAACGGAGCTTCAACAGAAAAATAGAGAAGAGAAAATTAGAGGTGTAAACTAATTTATTTATCCAAGGTAGGGGCTCTAAGGTAAAGTACGAACAACCGCGAGAAAATTAAAATACTAAAGCAGCAAAGTTTCCCATCCATCGAATAATGGGGCGGAGGACAAGTCAATACCCAGCTTGAGTAAAGTGAACTAAGGTCTACGTAAAGATGAGCTAAGCTGCCCTTAGGACTGTCACCGAAAAGAATACAAAAGCAACTGCTAGCTCAGTCTTTCTTTTCCCACAGACAGACTTGCGTGGGGATCTCTACTCGAATAGAATGCGCAAACTCATGGATGCTATAATAGCCCTTCCTTTCTTAACCATTGCAGTTTTCTCAAGTCAAGTTGAGGGCTTGAGCTTCTATGATTAAGGCACAAAATGAGTTATAAAGGAAAAACTTGGAAAAGAGATCGAGAATCTATTCAAATCTGAAATTTTTTTTTAAATGACCAAAATGACATCGTTTTAATAGGTACACCTATCTAAAATGTACCCAATATGTACCCACAATATACCCACTTTTTTAAAAATAAAAATAAAAATACCCAACATGTATCCAATGCATACATGTACGTACCAGGTACATACCGGTACCAATTCGCTCATTTTTTTCTTTGAAGATTGAAAGTAAGCCTCCACTCCTTCCTTGAGATGATGAAGCCAACCACTCGAAATCAAAGCAATCCCAGTGTCTGACACATAAGTCTCTGTCGCAAGCTTCTAACTTAGTTTCCTAGACTGCTATAAATTTCATCTCCTCTTTACGAACCCACTTTGAAATACAATGTCACTTAACTTCACCACCCAATACCCTATAAGTAAAGGATCCTACCTTTATTGGGGAACAATAGAGACCCCGTTACTCTCTACAATTTCACGATCGAGAACCTCCATAGCGACCAACTTCTCTTTCACCTCCATTTCGTTACCTCTAACCACCATTCCCACCCTGACATAGAGTAAAATTATGATTTGCCATAGCCTCATCAACCACACGTTGGGAACCATCTCCTTGAAGCAAGTTCGCACCACTCACTTGAGCTCCACCACTAGATCAACTACTCCACCAATCTCAGGTGCTTATGAATCAGTCACCCCTGAATTAGACGCACACAATTTCTTCATGTTTCTCCCCTTCTTTAGGCTTTTTTGCCCTTTTGGGGTTAATTTTTTAAAAAATTATCAAAATTGGGCTTCATGAAAACAATTTTCGGGGTTGGGAGTCTACGTGGCAAGAGAATCATTCCGAACAGGGACGACACAGGTGTTGACGTATTGAACTGTGATAGTGTCGTCCCATTAAAAGAGCGACACTCACGAAATTGTGACATGGGTCATCCAGGAGTAGCATCCATAGTAGAGACGATTTTAATGCGATCAGTGAATAAAAATTTTGATACATTCTTTTGTCCAAATTAGAATGTGTATAAATACGACCATGGAGCTCGGGAAGAAATAGAATTGGTTCGGCAAGAGATAGCAAGTGTGGAGCTAGACAAGAAATCACAATCATAGATTTTAAGCAAGTGTGGCTCGGCTATTAATAATTTTTATTTTGAATAATAATATTTAAATTATATTTTTAATGGCTATTAAGTGTTAAAGTTGTAAATTAATTTTTTTTGTTATTTAAAAATTAAATATTTACATATTTATAATTACAAATGAATTTATAAATATAATTTATTATATTATAAATTAATTTTTAAAATGAGCTTGGCTTATTTTTAATGTAGGATAAATGAAATTGTTGTTATATCATATTCAAATGTAGACGTACATTGCATAATAAGTGTGTGTCAACAATTATACATAGGAATGTAGTTGAGATATATATGGATGTTGCATATCATCGCCATTTGCTCCTCCTAAAATCAAGGAACCGTATTTTTTAAATTTGAATTTTCCACTTTATCAGAAGAAATTCATACCTGTTGCCCAAAATTCATAACTAGATCAGTTTCCTTATTTTTCACTGATTTCTTCGCACCAGCTACAATATCGCCATCACTACCACAGACCACACCGAGCTTCTCCACCGACAACAGCACAGTTTGCACCTTCACTACCTGATCGCTGTCATCATCTGAAAAGTAATTCTCTAGATCCTCCAAGTCCACCGATGCATCCTCAGATTGCATAGAGGAACACGAGGAAAAGCAATTAACATAAGGCGCCTTTTTACACAAAAATTGCCCATTGTGCTCTTCCACTAGTCTAATTGAATAACACTATCATTGATCAATACCCTCGTCTCGTCGTTAATCAATGTCTTACTAGTAGTACTTAACTAAATTTAAGCGTAATCTAGTTGTCCCTTCTCCAAAGTAAATGCATCAAACTGAATAAACTCTCATAACAAGAACACCATCTTTCTGAAAAAAGACTCCATCCAAGCATGGAGGGGAATCCTATAACAATAAACCCAACCCTCCTTCTACACACACCATACTAGGATACCACTCACATATATCATAAAACCATTTCTCCCATAAACTCCTATTTAGGAGAATAGAATCCTCCAAATCAACACCAGCATTCGACTGCACCAAGACTATATCATCCTTCTGTTGAATAAACTTAAATGTTAGTTTTAATGATTTTAATTTAGCAGTTTTTGTTAGAATAAAATGTCAAGAGTCCGCAGTTATATTTTTTGATAAATAGTTATAATGGGTTTTGATTGTAGTTTATGGCTATTAATAGAATTTAAGTCTTTTATTTTATAAATATATCATTGTATTATTTGACAAAAAGAGTGAGAAATATACAAACAATTTTTCTTCTCTATTGGTTTTTAATTCAACAATTTGGTATCAAGAGCCTATGACGAGTGTGACCAATAATGTGCCACTGCCTCGACTAACGAAGGCGAACTATAAGAATTGAAGCATTCAAATGAAAGCTCTTCTTGGGTCTCAAGATGGTTGGGAGGTGGTCGAAGAATGTTTCAAAGAATCAAAAACTACTATGGGATTTTCAGTAGCTTAACACAAGGTGTTGAAAGAAACGCGATCGAAAGATAAGGCAGCTTTGTACTTATTGTTTTGAGCTGTTGACGAGTCGGGCTTTGAGAAGATTGCGAATGCAACAACTTCAAAAGAAACATGGGACATTTTGGTGAATGTGTACAAAAGAGCTGACCGGGTTAAACAAGTCAGCCTTCAAACTCTTCGTGGTGAGTTAGAAAGCATAAAGATGAAAGAATCGGAAGGGGTCTCTGACTACATCACGCGTGTTCAAACTGTGGCGAACCAACTAAACTGAAATGAATAAGCTTTAACTGATGCACGAGTTGTGAAGAAGATTTTGAGGTCATTAACCGTCAGTTTTGAGAATGCCGTATGTGCTATAAAAGAGTCAAAAGACCTAACAATGCTCACGGTCGACAAGCTTGCCGGTTCTCTCGAGGCACACGAACAACATAAGAACAAAAAGAAGGAGGAGATACTTGAGCAACCACTTCAAACCAAGGCACTAATCAAAGATGAAAAGGCACTCTATTCTCAAAACATTCGAGGTAAAGGGCGTGGCCGTGGAAGTTGAGGAAATGGTCGCAGTGGTAGAGGTCGCGATCAAGAAGAATATAATAAGGAGAAAGAACATTCAAATAAGCAAAATTGGCATAAAAGAGGATGTGGTCGTTGGAGAGGTGGTCGATCAAATTATTCCAACATCGAGTGCTACAAGTGTGGCAAATATGGTCACTATGCAAAGGATTGCAACTCCGATAATTGTTACAAATGTGGCAAGGTGGGGCATTTTGCGAAAAAATGTCAGATCTAGAAAAAGGTGGAAGAGACAACCAATTTAGTCACGAAAGATGAGGAAGCAAAAGAAGGTTTTCTCTTGATGGCACACAACGAAGTTAACACCGATAATAACATGGTGTGGTACCTTGACACGGGCACAAGCACCTATTCAAAGAGATGCAAAAAGTTGAAACTGGACATGTGTCATTTAGAGATGCGTCAAAGGTTGAAGTCAAAGGCCAAGGTACAGTTTGTTATGTACAAAAGGATGGCTTATTTGGATTAATCCAAGATGTATATTACGTACTAGATTTCAAGAGTAACATTTTGAGTATGGGACAACTCATGGAGAAAGGTTCTTCGGTATTTATGAAAGACCGGATATTACATTTGAAAGATAAACATGGACATTTGGTTGCTCGAGTTGAAATGGGGAGAAATTGCATGTTTAAGCTGAATTTGAGAAGAGTTCAAGAAAAATGTTTGCGAGTCAACTTAGAAGACAAGGCATTGCTGTGGCATCTCTGTTTTGGTCACCTACATCATGGTGGTCTAAACAAGTTGGTAAAGAAGAATATGGTGCACGGGCTACCGAACATGGACTACGAGAACAAATTTTGTGAAGAATGTGTGCTCAGCAAGCATGCAAGAACTTCATTTCAAAAAAAGGCAGAATATTGTGCTAAGAAACCTCTCGAATTGATTTATACCGACATATGTGGACCAATCACCCCTGAATCTTTTAGCGCTAAGAGGTATTTTATTTCCTTTATTGATGATTTCTCACGAAAAACTTGCGTTTATTTTCTGAAAGAAAAATTTGAGGCATTCGAGGTGTTCAAAAAGTTTAAAGTGGTGGTGGAAAAAGCAATCGGTAGACACATCAAATTGGTACGATCTGATAGAGGTGGCGAGTATACTTCAACAACTTTCATGGAGTATTGTGAGGTGCAAGGCATAAGGCGATTTCTAACTGCACCGTACTCTCCCAAACAAAACGGTGTGGCCGAGAGGAAGAACTAGACTATTCTTGATATAGTTCAGTCAATGCTCAAGAGCAAGAAGATGCCGAAGGAAGTTTGGGCAGAAGCTGTGCAATGCGCTATCTATGTGCAAAATCAATGTCCATATGCGAAGCTAGATGATCAAACACCAGAAAAGGCATGGAGCAAACAAAAACCAACGGTTTCTCATCTCAAAGTATTTGGTAGTGTGGCCTATGCACACGTGCCGAATCAGTGAAGAATGAAGCTCAAAGACAAAAGCAAAAAGTATATTTTTATTGGATATGACAATAAAACAAAAGGATACAAGCTACTAGACCAAATAAGCAAGGAGGTTGTGGTGAGTCATGATGTACAAGTTAATGAAGCAAGCGAGTGGGATTGGAGTAACTCAATGGAGGTTATCAACAAAGATGGAGAATCATCAACCGCTTAACCAACAATCATACTGACAAATCCTGAAACTACCAGTGATGAAGATGAATCGCGCAACAACCCATAATGTGAAGTTGGCAAGATTTGTATGATTCGACAAATAAGGTACACATTGTATGTCTTTGGTAGATTCTGAGAATATAAGCTTTGAAGAGGCGGTGCGAGACAAGAAGTGGCAAACTTCCATGGACGAGGAGATTAAAGCAATTGGCCGCAACAAGGCACGATAGAATGGTACAAGGCGCGGCTTGTTGCAAAAGGATACAAGCAAAAGAAGGGAATTGACTATGGTGAGGTATTTGCTCCCGTTACAAGAACAGAGACAATCCGATTGCTCATTTCACAAGCGGCTCAATTCAATTGGCCGATATTCCAAATGGATTTCAAGTCAGCATTCTTGAATGGAGTGCTTGAAGAAGAAATCTACATCGAACAACCACCCGGGTACATGAAAAGTGGAGAAGAGAAGAAGGTGCTGAAATTGAAGAAGGCACTTTACAGGTTAAAGCAAGCACCGCAAGCATGGAATTCTCGTATTGATACATACTTCAAGGAGAACGGGTTTGAACAATGTCCCTATGAACATGCCCTTTACGTGAAGAAGAGTGGAGGTAATATGTTATTTGTTGCTCTTTATGTTGATGACCTCATTTTTATGAGGAACAATGGTGAAATGATACAAGACTTTAAGAGCACAATGGCACGGGAATTCGGGATGACAGATTTGGGCTTGATGAAGTTTTTCCTTGGTCTGGAGGTAAGACAAGAAGAACGGGTATTTTTGTGTCACAGGAAACATATGCAAAGGAGATTTTGAAAAAATACAAGATGACACATTGCAATCTTGTATCAACACCAATGGAACTGGGTGCAAAACTCTCTAAATTCGATGGAGGAGAACGAGTTGATGCGAGCAAATATCAAAGTTTGGTAGGAAGCCTTCGCTATCTCACATGCACCAGACCAGACCTTTCATTAAGTGTTGGCATTGTAAGTCGGTTCATGGAGGAGCCAGTTTATTCATATTAGAAGGTGTTGAAGCGAATTCTACGGTATATCCAAGGAACGGTATCACTCGAGTTATTCTATTCAAAAGTGGAAGATTATAAGTTAATTGGGTACTCTGACAGCGACTGGTGTGGAGACACAGACAATCAGAAAAGTACATCAGGGTATGTATTCTTTATGAGTAACACAGCTTTTACTTGGCTTTCAAAGAAGCAACCAATCGTGAACTCTCAACATGTGAAGCTGAATTTGTGGCAGCATCTGGGTATGTATGTCATGCAATATGACTTAGAAATCTGTTGGGCAAATTGGAGCAACAACAAATTGATGCGACTGTGATACGAGTTGACAATAAATCAGCAATTAAGTTGGCAAAGAATCCAGTGAATCATGAGAGAAGCAAGCACATTGACATTCACTTTCATTTCATTCAAGATCATGTGAAGGAAGGAAATGTGGAATTAGTGCACATGGCAAGTCAAGATCAAGTCGCAGATATTTTCACGAAACCGCTACCAACGGTACTTTTCGATAATTGCAAGAAATTGATCAGCCTAAAGGATGGCAGAAGCATTTAAATTTACGGAGGAGTTTTATTGAATAAACTTAAATGTCAGTTTTAATGGTTTTAATTCAGTAGTTTTTGTTAGAATAAAAGGCTAAGAGTCAGTAGTTATATTTTTTGATAAATGATTATAATGAGTTTTGATTATAATTTATGGCTATTAATAGAATTTAAGTCTTTTATTTTATAAATATATCATTGTATTATTTGACAAAAAGAGTGAGAAATATACAAACAGTTTTTCTCCTCTATCGGTTTTTAATTCAACACCCTCATCGTAGTGATCTTGATATCCAATAATCCCTCTTGGAGTAACTCCTTCATAACACGACCCAAATCCTGTTGGCGGTGTAACTGTCCTACCATAGCACGTTGACAATCATCAATTACTTGAGCATCAACCGAAAAATGTAGATGACACCACGACTCTTTCTTATGCATCCATTCCTTGGTAACACTAGGTTCAGACATTACCTTACCCTTCAACTTGTTACCATAGGATATCCCCATCTGTGGCTCCTAGCCCAGATCAATCACACGCCTGTTTCCCCCAACCTTATCATCCTCTTTCCTTGCCAGCAGCATCACTCGCGAGTGTCTCAAAAGATTGATTTGCAAGCGCCGAGAACCAATAACAATATTACTCAAACTTTTCTCCAAACCCTCTATATCACACACACCTGGGAATCACAAAACCAAACCTTTGCCTCGTCTTATCACGTTTCTGAGGGACAAAGATGTCAGCCATTGAACCCCACTGCTGGAATATTTTCCATAACGTACGTGAAGAAGAAAGACGTTGAATTGTTTAACACCTTTCCTAGATGACCCCAAACCCACCACCACGAACTGCTCCATTTAACCCCATTGTCCGCAATCAACCTTCCCGCAAACCCCCTTGCTCCGACACACTCATCTAAATTATAAACTTATCTTAGCAAAACATACTTTATCTCCTAAGGACGTATGAAACCTTCAGCTTCAAGGCAAGTTTCATTCTATTCAAACATCTTTTAATGAAAGCAAAGATTAAACTTCCTTTTACATAATTATCTATTTTATATAGATAAAATTGTATCCTTTTATATATTACTAAGTTTATAGTAATTGGAACATACATAATTTTTACTTTAAATTTTATTATTCACAAATCCCATTGTGGCGATAACGATAGAACATAAATCTATTAGGCTAAGTTATTTGATTTCCAGGTATTTATTTACTTTTCAAACAGAATTAATTGATAAATATATAATATATTCTTTTACTGATAATAAATATAAAGTTATTACTTTAAAGATAAGTATGATCTAGCTATATAGAAAACAACGACGATCAAGAACATGGGGTGCTGTGATAATATCTAAATTAACATAACAGAAAATTACAAACACATTATGTCATATAATTAGAAGGAATCAAATGCAATGAAATCAGGGTTTTCAATTTAATCCTCTCATTATCTTCTGCTTTTCTTATATAAGTCAATATTAAATAATTTTGGTATCCAATATTATATCAAGTTTTCAATTATCTCTACTTTCCACCGTCAAAAAAATTACCTTGTAATAACGAAATTTCATACATTTAATGCATTTTAGGAATTTAGGGAGTTCATGAAGAATTTTTATTATTATTATTTTGAAATAGCTTTCTTCATTTTTTATTAATTTATTTTCTTTTTCAATTTCTATATATTTTAATTTTAATATAAAAATAAAATAACAATGTCTAATTATGTTAAAATAGAAAAACAATGTACTGACAAAATAAGTCCAATACAATTAGTAAATAGCTATTTCTATTAAGCTTGCTGACCAAAAATCAATTCCTAACTAAATATATTAATCCAAACATGGTTTTATGTTATAACTTAGTTAGTTGGGTTCAAAGCAAGTATTTACATGAATGGAAAAACTTAATTTTAAATAGGTTTTGTTAATCTTAGCACTTAGGAAAGAGTTTAAACATTCACAAATAATTTTTTTTTATAAAAAAGTACATTGTTATTGTATTGAAGTTATAAAAATATAATAAATATTTTTTTCTGGTAAAATTTTGCTATTATTAGCTATTTATTTTCAGCCTTAAAGGCTGAGGTTAACAAAACTATTTTAAATAATCAGATCAATTTTTTTCTGTCAAAGTTGAGTGTGATATAAATTATTTGCTAAGTTTAAACTCCATAAAAAAATCTAAAGATATTTCAAATCTTGATTATATATAAAAGTAAAAATAATCATTGTGCAGATGGTAAAAAGCTTGAGATCCTATTGCATATTTTAAAGCTTAAGAAATTATGTGCTGGACACAAATTAGTTTTTATTTTCTTTCGTATCTTAAAATAGCGTAGTTGGTTTTGAAATATATAAAGAAAGTTTCTGCATTCAAACTTTAAACTTTGCAATATGTTTTCAACTTTAATTTTCTCTCGAATACACCGAAAAGTTTAGATTTTAAAAATTGTTCTTTTTAACTTTTTTCTTCTATTATTGAAAGGAGAAAGAAACAAGAGTCAAGACGGTCTATCACCAACACAAAAAAAATTGTATAAAGATATTTCTTGAGCACAACGACTCTAATTCATATTATGCGTAATCATAGCTCAAACATATAAAGATGTCAAATTAATCCTATCTTTATCAAACGACATTAAATTGGTTTTCATTTATTTCGTCTACTTATGTGTCACTTAGCATTCCAAGAGATGGGTACGGTAATGTAATATCTTGTACTTTGATTTAAATAAAATGAAATTTATTAAAGTATAATTAGAATAGATTTGGATAGAATTTATATTTAAAAAAATTAATTAAAAAAATGTGAACAGTAAAACTAACAATGTTGATGAATAGTACAAACCGTGTTTGAACAGTAAAATCGCCTATGTACAGTAACCGATGACGTCATCAGTGACATCAGCATGACGTCATGACTGATGTCATATATGCATACAGTACACGTGCACAGTATTTCTGGCGATGAACAGTAATTTCAGCGGTGAACAATAAATTTTAAAAATTTTCTATAAAAAGGGAGTTTCACATGAAATTTTCATTTCTTTACTCCTATCCAAGGTTCTCAAAAGTTTTAAGGCTATATCTCACCATTTTCTCTCATTCTAAACCCTCATAAACTTAAATTTCCCTTCAGATCTTTGATTTTATGTCCGTTCTAAAGGATTTAAAGTAAGTTTCTCTAAGTTTGAAGTTATATTTACCATTCGTTTCTCTTCTTCTTTTTCTTATAGATTTTTATGGTGTTCTTAGGAAAAAAACTCCGTTCTAGAGTTAAATCTTTGTAAAAGCTCTATTTTGAGGTAAGAAGGCTCTACTTTATCATTTTGTTATGTTTATTACTTGTATTCTCATAGATCTTGTCATGTATGTGATTATATATGGAATAATCCTTGTTTTATGAGAAATAATCAGTGAAAAGTAAGAATAATTAACTGTTTATGTGATTTTATGATGAATACATGATGAAAATGTGATATTATGTTCAAATAAGGCATGATAAGGTATATTGAGAATGGTTGATATGATTTTATGATTTTGTGATATGAAATATACAAAGAGATGAATGTTTCATGTTTGAATATATTGTGTTTCATATAAAAATGATGTGTAATGTGAATATGCCATAGTTTGATGTATATGATGAAAAGTATGTGAAAATATAGTGAAAAATATGTGAATATGAGAAATAGCATATGTGAACATGTGAATATACTTGAAAGAGTATGAGATGGAAAAGGATATAATGTAAATAGTTATAGAGATACACTGGGGAATGGAAGATGGAGACGATATGGGATATCTTGGAGAAATGTAAGGTGGTGAGTGACATTTGGGATTATGCACGGAATATTGTATTTGAATGCACCATATGGCCACACACTCGTTTCCTAACTTGACTCCTAACCATTACCTTTACTAAGGGACTGTCTATTGCATGCATTGTATCCGTATTGCATTGGGTCATCCGAAGACTATTTACATGGATGTGTAAGACCTCGGGATAGAGGCATCGGATAACTGTGGCCACAGAACGCGGTAAGCGCGGATAAAAGTAAAAAAAATTGTGAATCTGTAGAATGTAATATGTGTTGAGATGAGAACATGCTTTATATGACACTATGATATGTAATGTCATGATGTTTTCTTTAATCGTGATAAGATGTGTTTTATGGTGAATATGTGTTATGAATGAATGGTAGGGTAGAGACTCACCCTTACACAACATTTTTCAGGAAACTAAGATGAATAGTATCAGGCTCACAGTGCATGGATGGATGAAAACTGATATAGAACTTAGTTATTTTTAGTTATGTAATGGATATTTTCAGTTCTATAGTATTCTTTTGAAATAGTTGTAAAACTACTATTTCTTTTTGTTGCTGATGAAAATTTTAGGATTTTTGTTTTTCTAAAAGTACTCATGAATTAAAGAAATTTTACTCTATGAACCTTATATCATTTCATTGTTTCTTATTTATTAGAAAGTATTTGAAAGAAAATTTATTTTACTATTTAAATTTTTATAAAAATTTATCATATATTTAAAAATATATATATAAGGTGTTACAGGTAACACGTAGTGTCTAAGTGTGTAGAATGAAAAAATGTTAACAACTTCAAAGGTTAGAATTGAATCCAAACATTTGAAAGTAATTAAAAATGAGAAACCAAAGAGAGGTCTTAAATGTGTAGCTTTTTTTTTCCCTTTACAATAACACCTAATTAAAGCAACATCACAATATTGTTTTAGGTAAATTGTCTTATGTTAAACTTATAGTCATTTAATATTAAATCGTCATATTTACTCGTTATACAGGGGGTAGCGACTGTTTATTAAAAACACAGGACTCTGCTAAGTGGTAACACGATGTATAGAGTCTGACACCTGCCCGGTGCTGGAAGGTCGGAAGGAGAAGTGTTATAAGCTTTGAATGGAAACCCCGGTAAACGGCGGCAGTAACTCTAACTGTCCTAAGGTAGCCAAATTCCTTGTCGCATAAGTAGTAATCTTAAATGAGAATTAAAAAATGGATATCCAAACATTGAGTCATGTAACTCTTCTTATTTTTACTCTAACGACGGTGTAGCTTAGTTTTGAGTTGCTGTAAGGGTCAACCAGTAACTTAATGGTGAGGGTGATGTAATAAGTTTTGTTATTTATATGCAAGTCTAAAGATTTTATGCAAGGGATATGATTACCAAGGATTGACGTGGTTTAGAGAAATTTTCTAATTAAGTACTATATTATATTAAGAGAAAGATAAGAGTTATAAAAAAAATTAAAGGAATTAATTTTTTTTAACAAAGCTTTATTGTCTTTCATAACTTATATTTTAATTATTTAGTTATTAAGAGTTATACTTTTATGAGTTACACTTCTGTGTTAGATGAAAAGATTTTTAAGGAGGAACTATGTAGTTTTTTCACCTTTAATTTCATAAAAATAGAAAAGATAAAAACAATGCTTTAGAAATCACGTTATAATACAAATAGATAATAGATAGATTATCCTTTTCTATATATTACGAGTCTTCTGCTTACTCTTCAGTTCCACCCCTACCTCCAAGGCCACTACATATGGCAACAACCAACCAAGACTTTGATCTTATATTGAGAGAACGCAAAGCATTTGATGAAACAAAAGCTTGTGTGAAAGGGCTTGTTGATATTGCTGTTAAGAAGGTCCCTAGATTACGTTCCAAGTCAACTATAGATTACGTTCTCAAGCTCTTCATTTTTTCTTTGACAATAGATTAATGCTTGGTGTAATTTTATGTACATGGGTCGGTTCAATTTTTTATACAAATAGTAATAAAAATTTGGTTAAAATGTTCATACAACGCAGACGTAAGCAAAAAAATAAATAAATAAAATTATCAATAATTAGTATTTCAGTGACACTTATAATAATATTAGTTTTAGTGCTTCAAGAACCAATTCGGCGAAAACTGTAAAATTCAAAGCCGAATTTGACGTTGAATATCTTCAAAGAATTAGTATGATGTCACAGATGAATTAGGGGATAAAAAAATTACTCTTTCCAGTAAATAATTTTGCTATTCAGTGGTAAGTTTTGAGATGATTCTATTATTTTGACTAAACAATGAAAATAAATATTTGATATTTTCTAGTCTAAGAGATAGATAACGATTCAATCCCATTTCTAGAGCAGCTAGTTCAAAGCATCCACCATCAACGTCTATGATGTCCCTATAGACTACACAAATTCAGGAGTAGAAATATATATATATATATATATAACAAATTTGAACAGTTATGGCGGCTACAATTATTTAATCTTATCTGTTTTTGTTTTTTTTTTATCTATGTTATTCCCAATTATATTATAGACAAGTTGTCCCAAATACCAACTATAATTATTCCTTGACTCTTCTATATTCTGCTCATTCTTAAAGTTCCAAGTTCACTACAAACACAAGGAAAATGGGAACCATTGATACAAATGAAATGGCAGGAACAACCAAACTTGAGTTTGATTCTACATTGAGTGAACGCAAAGCATTTGATGAAACAAAAGATGGTGTGAAAGGGCTTGTTGATGCTGGTGTGAAGAAGGTTCCTTGCTTATTCCATCATCAACATGACAAATATGAGAAGGCCTCAAATTTAGGCAACAAAGGCCATAATATTCCAGTCATAGACCTTTCAGATATTGACAGAGATCCAAGTAAGCATCAAGGGATTGTTGACATAGTCAAGGAAGCATAAGAAACATGGGGTTTTTTTCAGGTGGTGAATCATGGCATCCCTGTAAGTGTTCTTGAGGAGATAAAAAATGGGGTGCAAAGATTTTATGAGCAGGATAGTGAAACCAAAAAAGAACTCTATACACGAGAGAAGTCAAGATCCTTTTTGTACAATAGCAATTTTGATCTTTATAGCTCACCAGCACTCAATTGGAGAGATACCTTTATCTGTTACTTGTCTCCTGATATCATCAAACCACAAGATTTTCCTTTAGTATGCAGGTATGTTCGTGTATCAAGTATTTAATCCTTCAACATAGATCAGTACTCGAACTTGGAGGCTCATAATTTCTATTTTTTAAAATGATAAATTATGTTACTAGTTAAGCAGTGACATGTTTTTACTTCTGCATAAAATACATGACAAACCACGGTTCCGTAAGATTCAGATGTTTCTTATATTAATTGGAAAAGGCTATAAATTGCGTCTCAATTTGCTTATATGTAGTTATAGTTCATCATTCATCAACTACTGATTTAGAAAACAGGTATAGGATACAGATTTCTTATCACTTAATGCGTGCCCAAGACAAAATAAGAACTTATAAGTTTTTATCATAAATTACAGATTCAATACATTAATAATATTAAACATTACAGTTTTTCTTAAAAAAAATAAGATTTATTGATTTCTTATTGAAAAAGCAGTAATTTAAAATCAACAAAACAACTTAAAGTATAGAGATGTTGTATTAACAGTTATAAAATGCATACTGATGATACAAATTGAAAATTTGATATTCTGTTAGAAATTAAGAATAATTGATATGCTGGAAGAAGACAGCTTTTTCATTTATCAGAACATGTATTTAAATAAAACTTCTCTAACAAACTAAGCTAAAAATATACCACCACATCTTCACATTTTAAAAAATATAAAACAAATTCAAACAACGTCAACAAACTTCCAGCTAAGACTTAATCAAACTTAATGAACAACTAACAACCAATTGAATGTGAATACAACTACTGAGGCACAAACTTAACACTCCTCCTTGAATCAGTAGCAGCAAACTCCTACTTTCTTCCTCAAGAACTCAAACTTCTCTTTAGAAAGAGCTTTAGTGAATATGTCTGCCACTTGTTCTTCAGTTCTGCAATATTCCAGATTAGCATCTCTTCCATTCTGTATTTCTCTAAGAAAATAGAACTTGATGTTAAAATGCTTGGTGTTGCCATGAAAAACTGGATTGTTAGAAATTGATATTGTAGCTTGATTATCAACAAAGATCTGTGTGCTCTCTCCTTTTTCTCCGTGTAAACCAATTAAAAACTTCTTGATCCACAAGACTTGATTAACAGCAGCAGTTGCAGCAATGAATTCTGCTTCTGTTGTAGATTGAGCAACAATTTTCTTCTACTTTGAACTCCAAGAAAACATAACCTAATCCAAGAGTAAAGCAGTAACCAGCTTTTCATGTCTTCAATAGATCTAGCCCAGTCACTATCCAAAAACCATGAAAATCAAATTTTTTATTATGATCAGGCATGACTCCATCATTGATAGTTCCTTTGATATAGCCTAGTACCCTCTTTGCTGCCCTGAAATGCTCCTTACTTGCACAACGCAGATTTTACATCTAGTTGAAACACCTTCCAACCCTTATGTGCTGCTATGGCAATCAGTAGTCTAATAGTGTCAAGCCACCAGAGCAAATGTTTCTGAGATTCAAACTCCATATACCTGAGCATACCCTTTCACCACCAATCTGGCCTAAACACCTTTGAGTTTGGTTCTAAACACCAACTTCACTCCAATGACATTCTTGTGATGAGACCTAGGAACAAGCTGCCAAGTCTGATTCTTTTCAATCATTTGAAGCTCCTCCTTCATTGCATCCACCCATCTTGGATCTTCTTGAGCTTCTTTGAAACCAGCAGGTTCCAGTACAGCCACACTGCATCTGTCATAAATTTCAGAAAGTTTTCTGGCACCTCTGACTGGTTCATGATCAATGTTGTCAGTGCCTACAGAGCTTTCTCCTTTATCTTCCCAAATCTCAGTTGATTAACTCTTTATCTTGATTTCTGCTTTTGCTTCTTCCCACCTCCATTTCTGCTCCTCAAAATGAGCATCTCTACTTACAAGAATCTTTCTTGTTTGTGGTTGGAAAATTCTGTAAGCCTTGGAGACATTGTTGTAGCCAATGAAACCTTCAATTCAGACAAAGAAGGCTTAAAACCATACCATGATTCAAATGGAGTCTTCTCTTTTACAGATTTTGTTGGCAACCTGTTGAGCAAATAAACTGCAGTATTTGCAGCCTTGCCCAAAATTTTTTTTGGAAGATCTTTCTCATGAAGGAAGAATCTGGCTATTTTCATCACGGTCCTATTCTTCCTTTTACTTACGCCATTCTGCTGAGGTGAGGAGGGAGCAGTAAATTGATGAGTAATTCCAGACTCACAAAACACATTAAACCTTTCTGAGGTGTATTCACCTCCACTATATGACCTCAACACCTGAATTCTACAATCACTTTGATTTTCAACCCAATTTTTGAACTTTCAGAAAATGTTAACAACTTCAGACTTGAATTTCAAAAAGTAAATCTGATAGGATGAAATTCCTACAGAGAGAAATATGAATTTATTGAACTGAAATGAAAATGCGAATACAGAAAGACAAGAGCAACACTCCTAGCAACGGAGAGAATTCTCCAAGCCCAGCCTAAGATTAAGGAAAAACTGAATACATGTCTTTCAACCCCACTCGCTATCACTTACATACTCTCTCTCTTCTAACTAACTCTTCACACATCTTGACCCACCGGCTCATCCTTTCCCGCCTTTGCTCTTGGCCAACGAAAATACACCTTTACCTGTCTGCCCTTGTTTGGTTGGATCTTAGTAGCATTTGGCCCATCAAAATAATTTACTGGATGCCTTCCAAGATGATTGAGAAAAAAGTTGTCATGTTTGCTTACCAAAATGACAAGCCTTCTGTATTTACTAAAATAAGCTAATCCTTTTTTTAAAAGATCCGCACAGAAATATGCTACTGATGCAAGTAAAGCTAATGCAACGGTAGTATTTATATCATTTGTGGGTGCAGCTAACTCCCCATGAGGTAACTGTATTATTTTCCAAGGCAAAAGAGCCCCTGACCAATTAGAAACAAAAATAAATAAAAACATAGTTCCAATAAATGGAACCCATGGACCATATTCGTCTTGCCTTGCAACTTACTGTTTGGTCCTCTAGAGCTGGCAATCCTTCCACCGTATTTCTCCTTTTCAAACGAAGCAATGCATCATGATTGAAGTGGCCCAGTCTTTTATGCCAAAGCTCAGTGGATGTAACTGAGCAGTCAACCATGGCTTGATGATCCTGAAACAAGTCCAGTGAAAAACTCTTCCTTTCATCATTGTTTTGAACAAGTCCTCTCCATCTGCTGTCTGGATAGGAACAAGACTCTGTAACCTTTTTCAAACAACTAGCCCACACTTAACAAGTTTTGATTAATTTTAGGTACATAAAGAATATCATTTATTACTTTAGTACCTAAGGCAGTCAAGATTTCAACTGATCCTCTTCCTTTGACAGCAATATTCTCACCATTACCAATCTTGACTTGTGAGGTTGCATCTCTATTAAGCTCTTTAAAAAGATCCGCATGGACGGTCATCTGGTTTGTACAACCATTGCCAATCAACCATTTCTTGTTGGTTGTAGAGCATGTGGCTACAAAGAAATGTTCTTCTTCCGGATCAACAAGTTAAGCCTCATCTCACTTCTCCTTCAATTTGCATACTTTTGCTATATGGCCCTGCTGATTACATTTGTTGCATCTAACATCAAGCCTTTTCCAACATCTGAAAGGAGCATGACCTTCCTTTCCACAATGTTTGCCTGGCAGATAGTTTGCTTGGCTGCCATAATCTACTTTGTTGTTTTCTTGATCTGCATTGTTCTTCCAATTGCTACTCTTACCAATCTGCAACTTTTCCTGCAAAGTTCCTTAAATAGTGGCTTCATTTCTCATCAGCCTTCTTTCTTCTTGAGCTTGTAAGGCACTCAACAGCTCTGCCCGTTGACAAATTTCTGGAGTTTTCTAATGAAGAAATTGTGGATACATACCTTCAAGGAAGAGTAACCAGAAGTTTTTGAACAATTCTGGAATTTGTGAATTGTGTGCCTAACAGTCTGATTTGTTTCCTTGACTATTTCGGTCTCCTTCATTCTCTGCATCTCAAATTCTCTTACTAAATTCAACACTTGCATTTGATATTCTCATTTCCTTCATACTCCTGTTTGAGAAAATCTCAAATCTCTTTAGTAGTTTTCAAGGTCATAATTCAAGAGACCGGATAAGTTGACTGATGGACAATAAATTAAAGGGAGCCCCGAAGACAAAAAACATTGTGAATAGAAATAGAAGGAAGAAAATGAATAATACCAACACTTTGGGACTGAGTTTGAGAGTTATTTGCTATGGTAACAAAAGGTAAATAACTAGAAGTAAAAAAAAAAAGAAAAAAAGGATTTATTACTCGTGATATGATTGGTGGCCCTAAAGTCAAGGACCCAAGGGCCTGAAGAGTGAGAGAGGCCAACGAAAGAATTATCAATGTGTGTAACAGTAGCAGTGGAATCGGAGGCCTGCCAGTCTTCATACCATTTCTAGGAAATGGCTATAGGAAGGTGATGGGTTTGAATCCAAAGGCAATGGCGAAGTAGAAGTTGATGAAGGAGACACAGAACTCTGAGCAACCTAGGCAGTGCAAGGAGGTTGACCATGTAGAGTCCAACACTTATCAATTATGTGTCCCGGTCTGTGACAATGATCACACCAGGGACGTCCTTTCCTACCCTTTCGCTTGGAGATCAATTGGTGTTCCACGAAACCAAAGCGAAAGAGTTAACAAAAATAGGAGGCCAAGGCTCAAAGGAGGCTTTGGGAGGAACATGAAAGAGAGTCACCCAAGTATTGTCCATGGTAGCTTCTATGAGGCTACCCAGGATTTGATCACAAACATGAGAATATTCCGTGAGCAGACCAAATAGAGCCAAGAACATGAAAAACTTCTTACGATTTTAAAGTTCCTCAACTGGAGTGGCAGTAGGAGGAAGCAACTCATTGAAGTCACAGAGAAGGCTAGAAACCGAGTCTAAATAAGTTGACATAGACTCCTTAATCTGATGGACACTAAGGATGATGTTCACAAACTTGGGTAGAGTTGCCGAGAAGTGTTTGTAAAGAGTTGTTGGGCGCGAAGAGATGCGAGAATGATGGCTCGAATGATACAACACAACTAAGCATCAACCTTTTTCCCCAGAGGACAGTCAACCTCCGTGACATTGTCTATTGTTTGGGTAAAATGTGCTCTAATACCATGTTAAAAAACTTAGGTCTAACTTACTCCTAAAAACTAGCTCATAGGAGAAGGACTACCATATAAGGGGTATACTGACTTTATTCCTAAATAATGTAAGACATCTTAACACACACCGCTCACGCCCAAGACTGGACATCTGGTGCATGAAATTTGCAGGACTAAACATCTGCATGAGTGAAACTCAACAGGACTGGACATTTATAGGTAACCCAACATTCAAACTAAGTAGGCTTTGATACCATGTTGAGAGAGAAAATATTGAGAGACATTAGAATGAATTCGTGTGTCTTAGGCAAAGCGAAGCTATTCAATTTAGAGAAATGTACATAATTACAAAATATATAATTACTATATTTATAAGATTCTAATAGATTCTAACACTCTAATATCGTAATCCTTCTTAACAACTTCCCAAACATTTCCTACCTCAAGATAGGATTCTATTCCAAAAGCCCAACATGATAATTTTCACCTTCAAAGATTGGAGGTGCTTTGCATTTTTAGGTAAGAAGTTTTAGATAGAAAGCCTTATAATGAGTAGAACACCACAATGCAACTCCAAAACTTTAAGGCTATGGGTACATAGGTCCATCTCCTTATAAATTCCTAACTTACTCATATCTCATTTCATGTGGAACTCAATTCATACTTGATTCTAACACTCTTCCTCAAGTGGGAACTTATCTATTCATATCAATTCCCTCCACAAGAGAAGTTTTTCTCCATCACAAGTATCCATGGTCTACACTGATCTCAAAAGAAAGCAATTCTATTTAGACTGGCGCCCCTCCTTGGTCTCGCCTTTGACTCTATTGTTATTGTATATAATTATTATTTATGTGTACAGATTGTTTTTATATACTTTAAATAGGTGTAAATGCTAGATTGATTAGTTGTAATCCTTATATATCAGTTTAGGAATTAGCCTACCCTGAAATAAGCATATCCTTTTAATTTAGCCTAAATATCAGTCTTATTGTTTATATATTGATCTATATATTGAATGGAAACTAGAAACATGACAGACAAGTCATTCAGCCATATTTTTGATATGGTATCAAGAGCCTAAATTTTGAGTGGGGTGTTCGTGTCTTTTTTTTTCTGAGCCTTGGTTTTCTTGTTCTTTGTTCTCTTAGGGGTTTTCTTGTTTGTCAAGGTATTTTTTTTTCCATTCATTACTTTGTAATTACTTTGTAATGGCTGGTAGTACACCTGAATTTTGTGTCAAATTTACTGGAAAAAATTATGCAACTTGGGAATTTCAGTTTCAATTATTTGTTACTGGGAAGGACTTATGGGGACATATAGATGGCACTGTCCCAGCCCCCACAGATGCTACAGATTTAGCTCAATAGAAATTCAAGGATGCTCGGGTTATGTCATGGCTTATAATGCCATGTGATCCTCAGATTGTTCTTCATTTACGTTCACACAAAACTGCCAAAACGATGTGGGACTACTTGAAGAAGGTTTATAATCAAACAAATTCAGCTAGAAGATTTCAGCTGGAGTGCGAAATTGCTAACTACTCTCAAGGAAACTTGTCTATTTAGGAATATTTTTCTGGATTTCAAAATTTATGGGCTGAATTTTCTGATATTGTTTGTGCTACTGTTTCCACAACTTCTCTTTCTGATATATTGGTTGTTCATTAAGTTAGCAAACGTGATAAGTTTCTAATGAAACTTCGACCGGATTTTGAGAATATTCGTTCTCATTTGATGAATCGTCATCCTTTCCTACCTTGGATAATTGCTTTGGTGAGCTGATTCGTGAAGAACAATGTCTCTTTACTCAAGCCTCTCTTGATCAAGACAAGTTGACTATTGTACCTCTAGCCTTTTTGGCTCAAAGAAGAGACAAAGGTAGGGATATGAGTAAAGTTCAATGTTATAGTTGTAAGAATTATGGTCACATTGCTACACAATGTACCAAAAAATTCTACAATTATTGCAAAAAGTCAGGACACATTCTCAAAGAGTGTTCAATTCGGCCTCAAAATCGCCAACCTATTGCCTACCAAGCCAGTATAGGAAATTCATCTTCTGGTCAAATTACAGATAGGACCTCACCTCCTTCTGTAGTCAATAATAGTGCTGAAACCACCGTTCTTACTGCTGACATGGTGCAACAAATGATTATTTCTGCTTTCTCTGCTTTAGGGCTTCAAGGTAATCGAAAATCATCATCTAATTCTTGGCTTATTGATTCTGCAACCTCAAACCATATGACTAGCTCAGAAAATTATTTGCAAAATGTTCGCCCATACAATGGTTCCGAACAAATCCAAGTCACTAATGGACACACTATACCCATTACTGTTGTTGGAGATATCACTCCAATTTTGAACAATGCCTTTGTATCCCCTGAACTTTCTAATAATCTCATTTCAATTGGATAATTAATGGAAAATAATTGTGATGTACATTTTTCTCTTGATGGATGTTGTGTGCAGGATCTGGTGTCGGGGACAGTGATTGCGAAGGGACCTAAAGTTGGACATTTGTTTCCTCTGCAATTTTCTATTCCTTATCATGTGGCATTTTCTACTCATGTCAATAAAAGTGAAGTATGACATAGGCGGTTGGGACATCCCAATTATGTCATTTTGTCTCGTTTGTTGAATTATGGTTGTTTGAGAAACACTAAACCCATGTCTTTTGATTGTTCTATATGTAAATTGGGAAAAAGTAAAATACTTCCGTTTTCAATAATTAGTAGTCGTACAGAACACTGTTTTGATATTATTCATAGTGATGTATGGGGGATCACACCTGTTATTTCTCATGCCAACTATAAATATTTTGTGACATTTATTGATGACTACAGCCGGTTTACTTGAATTTATTTTCTTCACTCTAAATCTGAGTTTCTCACTATTTTTTAGACTTTTCTTACATATATTGAAACTCAATTCTCTACAGTTATTAAGGTACTTCGATCTGATTCTGGTGGCGAGTACATGCCTAATGCACTACATGATTTTTTGAATAAAAAAAGTATTCTCTCTCAACGTTCTTGTCCATACACACCCCAGCAGAATGGAGTGGCAGAACGGAAAAATTGTCATCTCTTAGATGTGGTTCGTACTTTGTTGCTTGAATCTTCTGTTCCACCTAGTTTTTTGGTAGAAGCTTTATCTATTGCAGTTTATCTCATTGATCGTTTACCCTCCAAACATTGAATTTTGACACACCATATTTTCATCATTATCATAGTTATCTGTCCTACCAACATCTGCATACTTTTGGTTGTGTTTGTTTTGTTCATTTGCCACCTCACGAACGTCATAAGCTTTCTGATCAATCTGTTAAATGTGCATTTATGGGATATAGTGGTAATCACAAAGGTTTTGTTTGTTATGATCCTAATTCAAAACGACTATGCGTTTCTCAGAATGTTGTTTTCTTTGAAAATC
The DNA here is from genome assembly GCA_024086825.1 of Abrus pulchellus subsp. cantoniensis. Taxonomy (NCBI): domain Eukaryota; kingdom Viridiplantae; phylum Streptophyta; class Magnoliopsida; order Fabales; family Fabaceae; genus Abrus; species Abrus pulchellus. The sequence goes on from CM044056.1 coordinate 25,628,224, forward strand.
AATTTTTCTTTTCAACTCATGTTCATTCATCACCTGAGTTTGTTACTCTTCCTAATTTTGATGACATGATATCTCATATAAATCGATTCAAGCCTGGATTGGTGTACACATGACGTCCTCCTTCATCACTGTCCCCTTCTGATCCAGACCTGCAATCTACTGCTGCTCCACTAGTTTTGAGACGATCCAGCTGAGTTTTTCGTCCTCCAGATAAGTACAGTTCTTATCATACATCATATACTGCTGCTTTGACTTCTATTTCAGTTCCATCTTCTTACTCACGGGCAGCTTCTAATGAGTGTTGGCAGCAAGTGATGCAAGATGAACTTCGTGCTCTTCAAGAAAATTAAACTTGGGACATTGTTCAGTGTCCACCTCATATTAAGCCCATTGGGTGTAAATGGGTTTACTCAGTCAAACTTCATTCTGATGGGACTCTGGATCGCTATAAAGCTAGGTTGGTTGCTCTTGAAAATCGACAAGAGTATAGGGTTGACTATGAGGAGACATTTGCTCCTGTGGCAAAAATGACTACTGTTTGCACCATCATTGCCATTGCTGCCTCACAAGGATGGCCTCTTTATCAACTAGATGTCAAAAATGTTTTTCTCCATGGTGATCTCAAAGAAGATATATACATGAAGCCACCTCCTGGTATGTTTTCCTCTTCTACTAAGGAGGTTTGTAAGTTGAATCGCTCTCTTTATGGCTTAAAACAAGCATCGCGAGCATGGTTTCAGAAGTTTTGCTCCACATTGCTTAAGTTTCAGCTTGTGCAAAGCTAATATGACTCCTCCTTGTTCCTTCGTAAGACTTTTAGTGGAATTATTCTACTTCTAGTATATGTAGATGATATTGTTATCACTGGGACAGATCCTTTATTGATTACACAACTTCAGCAACATCTTCATGATTCCTTTCATATGAAGAATCTTGGTAATCTTACTTATTTTTTGGGGCTGGAAGTTCACACTAGTCCATCTGGCATATTCTTACACCAGCATAAATACACTCAGGATTTGATTTCTTTGGCTGGTCTTCAAGATTCTTCATCTGTTGATACTCCTCTAGAGGTAAATGTTAAGTACCATGTTGACGAGGGAGATCTCCTTCCTGATCCTTTACTGTATCGACAATTAGTAGGTAGCTTGAACTACTTAACTATTACTAGGCCTGATATCTCCTTTGCTGTACAACAAGTCAGTCAATTTATGCATTCTCCAAGACATTTGCATTTGGTTGCTGTTCGTCGCATCATTAGATATCTATGAGGTTCTCATTCTCGTGGTCTATTTTTTTCCACTGGGTCTCCCCTACAACTTATTGCTTTTAGAGGTGCTGATTGGGCTAGTTGTCCCAATACTGGTCCCTCTACTACTGGTTGGTGCATGTTTCTTAAAGACTCCTTGATATCTTGGAAAAGTAAAAAGCAAGATCGTGTCTCCAAATCATCTACTAAATCTGAATATCGTGCAATGTCTGTTGCATGCTCGGAAATCACTTGGCTTCGAGGATTGTTGACTGAACTTGGTTTTCCTCAACCTAAACCCACTCCTCTCATGCTGACAACACAAGGGCCATTCAACTTGCTGCTAATCCAATTTACCATGAGCGCACAAAGCACATTGAAGTGGATTGTCATTATAGTCGGGAAGCTCTAGACACTCAAATCATTTCTCTTCCTCATGTTTCCACAAGTTTACAGATAGCAGATGTTTTTACCAAGTCTCTCACTCTTGTTAGCAAATTGATGCTTCTTAATCAACCAGCATCAATTTGAGGGGGGAATGTTATTGTATATAATTATTATTTATGTGTACATATTGTTTTTATTTACTTTAAATAGGTGTAAATGCTAGATTGATTAGTTGTAATCCTTACATATCAATTTAGGAATTAGCCTACCTAGAAATAAGCATATCCCTTTAATTTAGCCTAAATATTAGTCTTATTGTTTGTATATTGATCTATATATTGAATGGAAACTTGAAACATGACAGATAAGTCATTCAGCCATATTTTTTATATCTATTAGGTTCTTCGCTGCCCACCTCAGCATCTCGTACCCTATTTGTCCTCTTCCCTTATTCACTGCAAGAAGGTGGTCTCGCACGTAATGAATTCTTCTTTATTTCAGTCCTTTTTGTCTGGTCTTGATCCTTGATCTTGGATTGCTTGAGGGCAAAGACCATTGATGTTAGCAGTTCGGCGGATTCCCAACCCAAGGAGCGAGGTACGAGCTAAAGTACACCGGGAATTTCATTCTTTCCCCTCAAGTGTGAACCAATCTATTTGTATCGGCTCCCTCTACAAGGGAAGTTTTTCTCCATCATTGAGTATCCATAGTCTACACCACATGACTCGTTAACTTAATGACACTTTTTGGGCTCCACACATGGATCATCTAGTGTCACTGTTTCCTCTTCGGTGCACTTTTCACACTGATGGTGAGTCTACACCATCGACTCACTCAATCGCAGTTCATCTACTCATATGAGCCAGTCACTTGAATCAACTAAGCTTTGATACCACTGTTTGGTTGGAGAGTTTTAGGTAGGGAGCCTTACAATAAATAGGACACCACAATACAATCCCAAAACCTTAAGGCTATGGGTACATGGATCCACCTCCTTATAAACTCCTAACTTACTCATATGAGTCATATCCCATTCCATATGGAACTTAATTCACACTTGATTCGAACAAACGTCTCAGATTGCATTTTTGTGTATAATAGGCTCTCAATTCTCACACGATACTCAAGCTTTGATACCAATTGTTAGAAATTAAGAATAATTGATATGCTGGAAGAAGACAACTTTTTCATTTATCAAAACATGTATTTAAATATAACTTCTCTAAGAAACTAAGCTTAAAATACTCCACCACATCTTGGCAATTTAAAAAATATACAACAGACTCAAACAACTTTAACAAACTGCCAACTAATATTTATTCAAACTTAAATAACAACTAACAACTAGAAGGAAATTTGAATGTGATAGACAGCCACTGAGGCACAAACTTAACATATTCTTCTTCAACTTTTTACTGCATATTCTTGTAGGGACATTCTATTGGAGTATGGGAAACACATTATGAAACTAGGGACTTTACTGTTTGAATTGTTATCAGAAGCTTTAGGTTTGAATCCAAACCATCTAAAGGACATAGGATGTGCTGAAGGGCTTATTGCTCTTGGCCATTATTATCCTGCTTGTCCTGAACCACATTTGACTATGGGAACCACCAAGCACTCTGACAATGATTTCCTCACAGTGCTTCTTCAATACCATGTTGGTGGCCTCCAAGTACTTTACCAGGATAAGTGGATTGATATTACACCTATTCGTGGGGCTCTAGTAGTCAATATTGGTGATCTTCTGCAGGCAAGTTTCCTGTTATTATTCTTTGTATACTTCCTTCAACGACTTTTAATATGTAATGGATAATTGTGACTTCTAAAATTTCATTCTTTAAGGAGAGACTTCCTTTTTCTATGGACCTATGAAGCAACTAGAATATATGTCCTGCTCTATGTACATGCCAAAGCTATTAACATAGTACAAACCATGTCTAAAATTATCATGGAGTTGTAGTAACTTGGCAAGTCTGCTACATGTTTGGTTTAAAGCATATAACATCTCTTATCTTTTTGAATTGCTAGATTGTTGTGCCTTCTAGTGAATTAAATGAGGTTCAGTTAGGATAAGCTTAATACAGAAAGTATAATGAATTAAACTTCTCTTATAAGTTAAAATCAACATATGCATCTCAATTTTCCTAGAAGTTTTCTCAATTAACTTTTCTAAAATCTGAGGTGCATAACCTGATTTTAAGTTTTAGAAAATGTTTGATTCAGTTTACCTCTTTTTTTAATTTTTATTTCTGTTAGTTAGTTCTTGTTGAAAAGTTTATCAAACTGGGCCTATGTCCACGTACACTACACCACTAACAAATCTCTTACTTGGCATGAAATGCTTGTTTTATTTGGTTTTATTTGATGATGGATGTGGTCTTATATGTAGCTAATTATTTGTTTGTTCGATTTATAGCTTATAACAAATGATAGATTCAAGAGTGTTGAACACAGAGTAATAGCCAATCATGTTGGTCCAAGAATATCTGTTGCATGCTTTTTCTGCACTGGTACGATGGCATCCTCAAAGCTTTATGGGCCCATAAAGGAATTATTATCAGAAGATAATCCCCCAAAATACAGGGAAACTACAGTTGCTGACTATGTAGCCTACTTTGATGCAAAAGGACTTGATGGCACCAGTGCTCTAACACATTACAGGATTTGAACTACTAAGTGTAGACCAAAAAGAAACTATTATAAAAACTAATTAAGAAATAAGTTTTAAAATTAAACTAAATTTAAACGTAATCACTGTACAAGTGACTTAACAGTAATAGAAAGAGAAAATTTAGATGTACTTCTTTTAGTGCTTTTGGTGTTAATTTTAATTAACATAAAATTTTACTTCTATAAAGAATTTATGTTCATTAAGTGAAGAGAAAATTGGATCTCACCTGAATCACTTTATGTATATTTTCGTGAGAGAAAGTTTAGTTTTAAACTTCATTTTAAAGAAGACAAATAAACCTTACTAATATGTCTTAACCCACATCTCTGAGTCAAGTGTCGATAAGCACATTGAACTATATCATGTATTTATCAAGAACACGGTCTACTACTGAGCTAATAGCTTGTCATATCTAATATTATTAATAATTATTTAAAATTTTATTTTGTTGAGACTATAAATGTCACAGTTTTGTTGTATTTAATTATTTGTAATTTAAGTCTTTTCAAGAAAAGACAATTTTAATTAAACCTCAAGAATCTTTCTTATAATAATATCTACTAAAGTGATACTTTTTTTTTTCAATCACACACACCATGAAACTTACCGTGTAAATACATTAAAAAATGTTGTTAATTTTTGAATTACTACGAAGGATAATTTACTTTAAATAAGATTATTGTATCATAAGATAGTTACGAAAATTGTAAAAATAATTTTTTATAATTGGTTAAGAAGCGTTTATAAACGAACAAAATAAGAAAATTTAAGTTAACCTAACGAGATAATTTAACTCCAGTTATTAGACGCTTTTCGTTTCTTGCACCGTTTCTTTTTAATTATTTTAAAAATTAGTTTTTGAGAAATGTGTTTAATTTATTGTAAAAATTAGATTTTAAATAAATTATAAATTACTTTTAAAAGTTCATTTTCAAAAGTAACTTTATCTTTTAAAAAGTAATTTAAAAAGTCATTTGTAAATCATTTTTTAAATTTAATATTTAAAAACAATCTTACATCTAAAAGCTAAAATTTGAAAGTAATTTCTTCAAAATTTAATTTTTGATGTGAACTGAAAGCATTTTTAAAAATTTTAAAGAGTAGCAGTGGCAAAATAATATTACAAAATGTAATATTCCTTTACTTATTATTAGGTAAGAAATATAAAAGCCACTTCTTCATCTTACTCACTTCCTTATAGACCGAAAACCATTATTAATTTATTTAAATCATTTATATAATTATTCTTTACCTATACATTGTATTTTAGTATATGTTAGACATATGAGGTTATCTGAAGCATTGCTAGCAACATGACTTCAAACAAACTCAAATTTGATTTTAGTGCTTTCTTGTTAAGTCATTCCATGCAAGAAAACGATTAATTATAATTTTTGGAAAATTTATATTTATATAATTTAGAAAATTATATTTTTGCAACTTCCTGAAATAACCTTTATGAAAACAAAAAAACAAAAAACAAAAAACAAAAGAACACGACAACCTGATTCTAACTCGCAAATATAAAGAAAAGTTATCCTAGCAGACGCTACAAACAAAGGTTAAGTTGGTAAGGAGCCAAGTCACTGATTCAGACATTTTTTGAGATTGACATGATCCTTAATTAAGTACTTATTAATAATTTAAATAAAAAATAGCTTATACTATAAATTTAATAGTAAAATTTATTAAAATAAACTGAATAAGTAACTTATTTCGATCAATTATACCAATACTTATTCAAATAAATTAAAAACAATTTGAGTCATAAACTCTTCCAAGCAAGCCAACACCTTATACTATTGGAAAAAACAGATTACGGGTAGATTTTACTGAATAAAAAACTCCCTCGCAAAGAAGCAAGTTATTATAACAAAAGATAAAATTTTAACAATAATCATGAAAAATGGTAAGTCTACCACTAATACATGTGCCATAAAAATGATAAAAAAGGTTGCCCTTTTTGCCTCACAACAGTGGCCAAATCCTACTCAACCACGGCCAATAAATCACTTGCTTTGCAGAAGCAGTGCTTTGCTTCAGTCCCCAAATCAACCTGACAAATAATTACACCAATATTTACTAATGGTGAACAAGACATTTAATTAATGAAAAATGCTGCCATCAATTATTTTTTAAGGAAAGCTGTCACAACTTCATTTTTTTTTTCTAGTGACCAAAACATCCACCGCATAGCTAAACATGCAGTACTTGAACTGCAAGATTCAATTCACTAATGCAATAACTACCATTACAATAGTCACCATGAATGTCAGTAATTTAAACTTGAAACAACAGTCCCAATATGATGCAGTTTCATTACCTTTCAGAAGGCAATAAATAAATAAATAAATAGAAAACAAATGCATAATATGAAGAGGGCAATAAACAACTTGTGTGTACATCTTGTGCACACAATCTATAAAGCTATGAAAATGAGTAAATACTCGTATTAGTCTTTGGAATTTGTATGAATCGGCATTTTTGTCCTTGAAATTTTAAAAACCCTGTTAGTCTCTAATTTTGTAAAAAGTCACATTTTAGTTCTTTTTAACTTCATTTTTTTGTTGGCATTTTACGTTAAAAAGGACTAGAGTGAATGTCATTTTACAAGATTAGAGACTAAGATTTAAAATCTCAAGATTTAAAATGCATAACCCATACAATCTTGAGGATTAACTTGTGTTTACTCCATGAAAATTTGTGCTAACTGGAACCAATCTATCAAAAAAAGTAAAGATTGTTTTCTAATTGTTCACTGACCAAAGACTAATTTGTCCTATGTTGGACAAGTCACCCTATAAAAAAGTTGGAAGTTTATAAACATTCTACAGACAAAGAGGAGCTTAAAGTCTAAACAATTATGATATCTACCCATTCCAAGCACTCGGGTCAGAATTATTTTCCCCATAAATTGTTCTTTTGACAAAAAATATTCCTTAGCTAGCGATTAATTCATTGAAAGGAACTTTTAACAGTTAATGTTACAACTTGGAATATTATCAGATACACATCAATTTCTTTATATACATATAAAGCAAATATTTTAATGTCACTAACCTGATAAGCATTTACGTCAGTGAATAGTACCTGCAAAAGAAAACTAGAGGATTATATTTGGAACAAATTTCAACAAGCTCCAACAAATCAAAACAATGCTATTTTAATACACAGTAGTGACATATATGAAAATTTGGTTTTTGATTGAGTGTGTAATTCATATAGTCAACCTCACCTAGTGAGATAAGACTTGATTATTGTTGTTGAGTGTCACCTAAAAGCCTGAGCTTGTGGGAGTTGGTCCTTGCAACATTAATTTATGATGTAATCATAAACTGGGAAATAGGGACTGAAATTGGGATTTAAGGGTTAATCATCAATAACTCAGGAATTAATGGTTACTTGTTTGGCTTTTGAGGAATCTTATCCCAAATTAGATTCTGACTCTATTTCCTTGTCTGTGGTTTAATGTATCAATGACTCGAGATTAGGATTGCTTGAATCTATGTTTGGGTTGTTTGTCTTGGTAAGATTTTGGATCCTTTTGAGAATTTGAATCACCTATATAAGCATACTATCAACCTCAAGGATGTTAACTTAATATTGAACTTGAAAATTGAGAATATATAAGATTATTCTTTAATTTTTTGTCCATTTGTACTTCACCTCATGCACAGTAGTTAAACATGTACCTTTGTTCCAGCCTTTAGTTCTCCAGCCTCAGCACCTACAGTTAGGATCTGGAAGAAATATGAAAGAAAATGACTAAATTATATCGAAAACACACGAAAGTAGTAGTGAAAGTAAACTCAACATCAAAGGATTCAATACCGTCCACTTACTTCTCCTGTGAGGTATCGTTCATACTTAACAGCTGACTTGGGCAACAAAACTCCATTAGATGTTTTCTGCACACAAAATATATTCACAAATCAACTACGTAACATAGAAAAATTACTGTCCACTTTTAAAAAATTTTGATAGTCCATCACAAAATACAAGGCAGCTGCAGCAACTAGTTAAAATCATAAAATAGAAATTATTTTGACGATCACACAAAAAGCAAGGCCAAGAACAACATTGGAGAAAATTATAAAAAGGGATCTCCTGATAAAAATATATCTCAGATACAACCAAGCCCAATGATGATGTATGACCATGCAACCAACCTCACCTTATAGGAATAAAACTTTTGTTGTTCTTATCTTTATTTAAATGTGAAAGTGGCTTTCAAGGAGAAAAAAAAAATATGAACACTATCTTAGGTAACAGCAAACTATATATGCACAAGGAACCATAATCAAGTGAGAAATTTAAAAAGGCAAGCTTTGCAAAATAATGGGAGCAATAAACAAAAAATAATCACAATATTATAAATTAAACAAAAAGGAAAAAGCGATTTGTGGAAAGAAAGAAAAAGTGGCAGTGTGGCACCCCTTCAAACACTAGAGTCACAAATTGGCAAAACCAAATGATACTATACCTTGTGCATCACATTATATAGCATAGAAGAAACCTTATTTATGCCCCCCCCCCCTCCCCCTCCCTTCAGGATTAAAAAAATGTTTAAAATATAAACTTCAACATTTGTTATGTATCCCTAGTAAGCTTCACTCTCAATTTTTAAGTTACATGCAATGCAGAAGGGAATCCAGTATACTGAGCCTGAGGCACTGATCTCAGTCTCATTATCAGCAAAGCACTCTAACAAGCTTCAAGCATAGGGAGACATGTAAGCTAATCTTCACTCATGACCTTTTGCAGTTCGGATTGGAACACATTTTTTTTAAAGTTCTCTTTCTTGGAATAAAATAAACTCACGGAAAGGAAGTTAAAAGTTACTAATACGAAGCATAAGTTATCAACAAGATAACATCATGATGTGACTCAATTGGGTCTTGCTTGAAGTGAACACGGTGGTGGTTGTTGTAATACATTGAAAATAAATAAATAAATAAATAAAACAAATCATGCCATGGCCCAATCTCAACAGTTTCTCAAAATCATATCAAACTGCTAGTTAACTAAACAGAGAAGGCTCACAAACAACTCCAACATTCAGCCTTACATTAAGGCACCATGGTTGAAAAACACCAAATAGGAGAATAATCAATGCACACTATAGATCCTTCAGACTAAGAATAAACAAACAACATCCCAAGTTTTTTAAAAAAATAAAAAATAAACTGATTATTTAGATAAGCATATAGCATACATCTGCTAGCTCCTCCAGACGTATAAGAACTCTATCAGCCTGAGGCACAACCTGCATTCCAAAATCATCGTAACTCAGATGAAATTTATAAAAAAATAAAATAAAATGAATTTTCGAAAAATAGAAAATATGGGATATGGAAAAAAAGGGTTAGTGAGGTGGGTGTAGGCATGAAATAATTACAAATCAAAACAATATTTTTAAAAAAGCAAAAACCTTGGTGGGTTCCCATTTGTCGGCAACAGCATTGATCTTCAGAGAGTTCCTTGGCAAAACTGAAAGAGACCCAGATGAGAAAAGGTTAAGAAATTGTGTGAGGCGAGAAAATTAAGGTTTAATATAATGAGAGTTTTGATGAAATTTAAGGTACATGAGAGTCTCTTGTTGGAGAAAGAGAGGGCATTAGTTTTGTGAAGGAATGGAGTTGGTAAGGTGAGAAACGTTGATGCCATGGATAAGAGAGGAGAAACAAAAAACAAGCTTGTAGCAGCAAATTAAGAATCGAATAATGGATTTAGGAGATAAAAGGGCTAAACCCTTTTAGGTTTTATCGACCGTGCAAAAAGACAAGAGAGAAAACAAAATGGGTGCCCCCAACAAATGGCTAGAAGATTTCAGAAACTACTAGAACACGTACCTTTGATTTAAGATTTTCGTAGTTTTAAGAACATGTTTTTTTTTTTAATTATTGAAGTGAAATTATTTGAAAAATAATTAGCATGTTCCTTGTTAGAATTAATTTTGTCTGAACTTCAAGATAAAAGGAAGCGAAACAAGAAAAGTCTATCACGATGCAATTTTTTAATAATGTTGTTTCCTGAAAATTATATTTTTTACGAAGGTTGAATTATATTTGGTATGATTAAAATATTTTTAAAAATGTTAAACAATATTTTTATAAATATTCTTTTTTCTAACTTAAATATTATTTTTTAAAAATATTAATATTTATTTCTTCCAAAAATATCTGTTTTTAAATTATTCTTTTATTTTCTATAATAATTGTAAAATGTTGTTTATACTGAAAACTAATTTTTTGTATTTAAAAAACTAGAAAAATAAAATAAAGTATAAAATAAAAAATTTAATACAAAATATTTATAATACAAGAGATGTTTGCATATAGTGCGTCTAAATATATAAAATTATATTAAAATTTTACATATGCGTGTGGATTTGAAAAAAAAAAAAAAAGAATTCATGGCACAATTACTTAAGTTCATCTATATGAATGGTGAGAAAATTTCATTGCAATTATTTATGAATCGCAGAGGAACCATTTCCATTTTTATTAATTTTTTTTCAACATTTCCATTTTATTGATATATTTAATATATAATATCTATGTATAGTACTCTTGAGCTTTCTTGAAGAATGTCAAAGAGTGCTACATTCTCAATTTGTTTTTAGTTTTTTCTTTTTTCTTTTAATGTTCTCAATATTTAATTCTTATATGTAATAACAAGTAATTGAAAATAATTTATTAAATTAAGTTTTTATCTCTAAAAAAATTTGTATTTTTTCAAAATAAGTCTCGCATATAAAAAAAAATTGTTACAGAATGACCTTCTAAATTTCACGAATTTTTTAGTTAGTCTCTCATTTGAGCTGATCCAATGAAAATTTTATATTATTTATGAGAATTCGTAATATTTAAAGAGATCAAATAATTTTTTTAGAATATTTATAGAGTCCAAATGCAAAACAAAAATTATAAAAGAACTATTTAGCAAGAAAATTATTATAAAAAATTAATTTAATAAATAGAAATAAGAGACTAAATTTAAAAATTGCTAATTTTGAAGGAGCCAAAAACTTAATTAAACCAAAATAAATTTTATATTTAGAAACATTTTGCATATAAAACCAAATAAAATGAGCAACATGTATAAACATTAAGATTTTTAATTAATCCTATTATTTATGTTTAAGAAGAGTTTCTTCCTTTAATCAAGAATACCAAATCTTTAACTACATAAATAAAGTTTTTCTTTGGTTATTATTTTGAAGTTACAGTCACTCATTCGAATTTAATAAAGGTTATTAAAAGTGACAAAAATTAATTCAAAAGAATATTTTTATTAAACAATAAAAACTAAATTATGCGAAGGGAAAATAAATGATCCTTAAAATAAATTATTTTATTTTTTAAATAAAAATACATTTTAATAATTTTATCATAAAAGATAAGTACCAGTGTTTTCTTCTTAATTATAAAAAATAAAAATCACTTTTTCTAGTAGAGTAAGGTTTTATTTGATTTTGCATTGAAAATTTAATTACTGTATTTTTAATAAAAAAAGTATTTTAAAAATTTTTTATTTTTGTCATAAAATATAATTATTAATATTTTTAATTAAAAAATTAATTTTAAATAAATTAATTACTAATTTTTTATATTTATTTATTATAGAATTTTTGTTATCGAAACACTGACTCGTTAAATATAAAATAAATTTATGATATATAATTCTTTATTATTTGTCTTAATGTATTAGTTATTTTAAAAAAATAAAATATATAATTTAAAATAATTTATATATATATTGATTATATTTAATAATTTAAAATAAAATTTGTCAAAGCTAATTTTATTCAACTTTAAACTAATTTAACACTAAATTGCTCGTAAACAAGATTATTAATAACAATTTTATTAATTTCAGTAGAAATCGGACTCATTACACTTTTAAATTTCTTAAAATTTGCTAAGGAATGAAAGTTAATATTATTTATATATTAGATTTTGTAATTTTTTAAAACTATCATATAAAATATCTTATTACGCGGCTCAAGTACATATTTAAAAAAAAAAAACAAAGATTCACTTAAAATCTGTGTCTCCCTAATCACAATAATCTAGGAATGGTGGGAGCCAGTGAACTCCAAATGTTGAAATCGGGTAGCATTTTAAGAAAACAAATACAATGACAGAGGAGATAACGGCTGATGGGACCCACCCATGAGTCCTTTTGTTCCTCTTTCTATTGCAAATTGCAAACTCATCACCATCCAACCCATTCTCTCTCTCTCTCCTCCATCTACACAGATGCATCAAAGCTTCACTCTTTGTTGTAAAGCACCACAAAACAACCCTTTTCTCCTCTATTAGACTCACCCCTTTTCTCCACCCACTTTGCATCACACTCATACTTTACTAAAGCAAAACCCATTTTTGTTCACTTCAGCATAATAATAATGATGAAGAAGAACAAGCTCAGTTACTGTGTGTTGCATTTTCTATGTTGTCTACTTTTTCCAGCTCTTGTTTTCTCCCACCATGTCCATGGTAATGTTGCCATAGTTGTCTTTTCTTTTCGGTGTTTTAGTTTTTTGGCTTTTTGAAGTGTTTATGAGCATTTTTCATGCTATTTTGTTGATTTCAAGAACAATGTGGGAATGACAAGCAACAAATGCTGCCCTTGATCCATGTGTGTTTCTGTACTTTAATTTTTGGAGATTCTGAAAAGTTGTTTTGATATTGTCTCTGGAGTTAATCACTTGTACTTTTGAGATAGTTGCTATAATGGGTATTCCAAAAGCTCCTAAATATAATTTCAAAATTATTTTTATACGTGTTTGGTTCGGTTTAATTTAAAGAGTTAATCTTTACCTTTGTCAACTCTGAGAAAAGTTTTGAAAAATAAGAGATTTTTTTAAAATAATGTGTTACCAAACGAGGGCCTAGGCTTGAAAGTTTACATCTTTCTTCTGGATCTCTGATTTCTTAGTGTCACATATTCATTTAATGAGAAGTTTCAGTGAAGGGTTCCTGTTAGTCTTGTTCTAATAGACCAAACATGATTGCTTGTGCTTGTTTGTATATGCTTGCCTTTCGTTTCCAAATTCCTAGTTATGGTCCTGGAATGTATATGTAATACTCTGAAAATAAACTAAGGATTCATACTTCAATTTTGAAATTAGTGAAAAAAAAATCGAAATGATAGTTGCTAGTGATGTATAGAAGGAAGAGAGCTGCAAGAGCGACATTAAATCATTACCTTCCCATGGTATTTGGAAATTGGAAGGTTTATGTTTTTACGTTATTGAACTTAGAGCATTCAACATTGGCCTATTCTCCCATGTTTCAGCTAGTTTATATTTTTCACTTTTAATTTTCATATCCAACGGGGGTGTTGGCTAAAGTTTGGACTCTGAATTCAATGCCTTTGAATTAATTATTGAATTTCAGGAGTCTAAGTTCAAATTGTCTTTGAATTATTATGATTTACGCTTTGGCTTCTCTGATCTTGTGGAATAATCCTGCTGCTGCAAATTGCATTGACCAGATTATTGAACATTTAGAATGTTAAAAAACGTTGGTTAAATACCACACTGATTTTCTTGATAAGCGTTGTTGATTATGATTGGTCAAATTATGACCAAATGACAAAGTTCTATTACTATTACATAAATATCTCTTTGATGTTAAAACTGGTGGGGTAGAGTAGGTCATTGGTGAAACTGAAAACCCCAAGTGATAATTAATCCTCAAATAGCAAGAAGATGATGAAGTAGGAAAATGAAAGTATTTGAGTTATAATGTGAATATGCATCTGCTTTTGTTTGCAAGCTGTAACCTTATGATAATCATTGGGCAATAATGTGTCGTTTAGTTTTCACAGTAATTTTAAATTCTATAGTATTTAGTGGTTATACACGTATAATGTTAGTAACATCCCATAAGGTCAGCAAATCCTTTAGGAAACCCAAAAGGTCATATGCATCTTTTTGCCTATTAGGCTTATTAGAAACATTTTGCAGTGGGGATTCACTTCTACTGAGAAGAATATATCTATGGGATTTTAGTAAAACTTGCATTTTATAGATACCCCATGAATACAAAAGAACACAATTTCACTGGGAAGGTTTACCTCAATAAGGACATGGAGGAGCTAGGCATCATTTTATCAATGGTTCATTGTATTTATTTGTGCTAACAGAATCAGGTTTTGTAATGTATTGGTGCAAATCTGAATCATACTTTCATCAGACATGAGGAATCACTGTGAACATCAAGGCTATTGAATGGAAACATTATGAACATTTACCATACATCTCTGAATTCATATGGTTGTGTTTCTTTCTATCCTGCAGGAAACCCTGCCAGTGACATTGTGGACATGATAAACAAGAATAGAACAGATCAAAAGCTTCCTCACTTGAATGATAGTCCTGGTCTAGGCTGCATGGCCTTACAATATGTTGAATTATGCAAAGGGAACTGCACTGATAACAATGTTGTAAATTGCAAACCTCCTGAAGATGATTTCACTGAAGTGTTTGCTCCCAACTGTGGTGTAGAGTTACCAACTTTTGGCACCATAACTGGACATATTGTGGGTTGTCAAAGGAAATATTTGGAGCCAACATTAGCATATTCCCAAGTTCTCATTAAAGATAAGAACTCTTTTTCTCTTCTGAAAAACAAATCACACACTGAGGTGGGAGTAGGCCTAGTTGGACTCCATAAAGGGCCTTTCTTTTGGTGTGTTTTGTTTAGCAATGGACAGACAAACTCTACATTTGTGCTTGAAAATCGTGGTGCAGGAATCCAGCAAAAAAAGGGGTGTTATAGTGGGAGCAATACTCCATGCAGTGGGGGGCACAAAAGTAGTGTTGCATTTTTTAACTTCTGCTTCATGTGTTATGTGTTCATTTTGCTGTTTAAACTTTTGTAACTTTCTCTTCTGCTTTTTTTTTCATGTTAAAGCTTGGAAAATATTTCATCTTTATATATTCATTATTAGTTAAATCATCTGAAAGAATGTTTGAAAAAATAAATCTGGACAAATCCTAATTAATAAAATCAACATATAGAACCTTTAAAAATATCTTGACCAAGTTTCGTCAATGCTTCCCTGACCTTATTTGCTCATGCAGCCTTGGTCTTATATGTGACTTAAAAAAGACCAATAAATCATTTATTTGCAACTTGTACTGAATCAAATTCATAATCTCCTTCCTTTCAGTCAATCTAACCAAATAAGTTTGTTAGCCTTTCAAATCTAAATGCAAATTTCCTTCGGATTTTTCATGGATCAAGTAGGGAGATCAATAAGAAAATTAGATTATAATAAAGTCATGACTGTGTGATTAATTATAAAAGAACAAGATCAATTGCAATTGAAGTCCGAAGCCTTGTATTTATATCTTACCAAAAATTGATTGTTTTTGTGTTCTTGATGCTCTTCTTGTGATCTTTTTTAATTCTTGTGGTTTTTGCTCTAATTTTTATTATCTTTACTTGTTTGTCGGAATAGCAAAAGAATTTACGAACTGATACTTGTTATTTGGTCTTTGTGGGACTGATATATGAGACTTTTAACTGGTCTTATAGCAACATTTGTGTGATGGGTACACAAGTTGTGCAATCGACAAAGAGTAATTACCATCCCAAAAGCATATGGTAGAGATAATGCTTACGCAATTCACAATAATGCATGCCAACCAATCAACTTTCTAATTAGGGAGTAGGGATGGCAATGGGATGGGTAGAAGTCCCCCATCACCCTCACAGATATCCATTATTAATGAAAATATTTTATTAATAAAAAATATTAATTTATTATATGAAAAATATATAAATCATTTCAAACTTACCCCTTTAAGTAATTGAAACTAAATTTTAGTATATTTAATTAATGAATATTTATAAGTATTCTGGATATTATACATGTATAAAATACTCCTCCTACCCCTTTTATAAAATAATATATGAAAGACTGAAAAGGTTTGGTAGACCTTATACATTTATAATTATATAAAATATTTATTTATTTTATTTATCTTTAATAAATAAAGTTGATGACAACCTTAAATTAAAATTAGTAAGGAAATGGGCACATTTTTAACAATTTTGTTAATACTAGCTCTTATAACTAATTTTAATCATTTAAAAATCAATAACTTTTTATCAGTAAAGAAAATAGTGATTACACTTTTGTATTCTCAATCTACTTTTTTTTTTTTTTGAAAAACTCATACCACATTTTGTTGTTTAAAATCAGATTTAAGGATTGATGTTAATATTTTTCAACTTTAAAAACTAAAATATTGATAAAGAGATTGAATTCAATGACATTAAATCATGATAAAGTTAATGTGTTGTAATATTTTTTAAAAAATTAATGAACTTTAACTTTTATTATTGATTTGTATAATTTAATTGCAAATGCCATATAAAAAAAATCAAAGAAAGTAACAATGAATAACTTAAAACACTTAAAATGAAAGTGACAATGCAATATTTTCTTAAAGGATATGTTAAATGAAACTTATTTTATGAGTCAATAAATGCATAAATAAAAAATACTTAAATTTTAAAAGCAAAGTTTAGTAATTTCTATGTTTTTCTTTTACTTATTTATCACTATAAAAGGTTGTATAAGAATTTAAAATATATTTAATATTCCCTTTTATTATTAAAATTATCATTTGATTTTCTATTATGCTCCCTTTATCTTCTTTGTTAATTAATATTTCTTTTATTTTAAGTTAAAGGTGCATTTAATAAATAAAATTAATATTATCTTAAATATCTAAAAGTGACAATAAATAAAATATAAGAAAAAAACATTTACATGAAATTCATATATCAACTACCGATAATTGTAAGCAGGGTAAAAGTAGGCCAAAGTAGGCTTTATAAGCCTGAGTCTAACTTAACTCTTAAATTTAAGACCTAAACCAAGCCTATTATGTGATAGGGTTTATCCTTATATCTAAATTAGTGAACTTAAACCTTTGAATAAATAAATATATAATTTTCAAATATTGCATTATTATTATTATTATTATTATTATTATTATTATTATTATTATTATTATTATTACTGAGTTAAATTTTTACACTTCAAAGACTTTTTGGATGGTCTAAACTCTGGTCACTTTAGGTTGTGTTTGGTAAAATTAATTTAAAACTTATAACTTATAGAGCTTATATAGTTTATAACTAGTTAATTAAGTTTGAGCTATTCAGTAAAATTAGTTATACAATTAGTTCTTAAGGTTATTTTCTATTAGTATAAGTGGTTTAAAATTTAAAGTAAAAAAAATATTAGAAGTTAACATTCAATAAGTTGAATGCTATTTGAAATAATTTGTCATAAACTACTTTTTAAAAAACTATAATTTTTTTATTTTTTAAATTAAACAACTTTATTAATTTATTCACAACAAATTAAACTATAAACTTATAAATAAATTATAAGAGTTTATGTTACTGAACATACTTTTAACTAACTATTTTTTTAAGAAAATCTTAATTTAACTTTTTTTATAAATAAACCTATCTTACTAAGTCATAAAATCGTACAAATATTTTCTCCTTTAACAGTAGTTACATCAATATTTAGCCCTCACACGATTACTAATCCTCTTATTTTAATATTATTATAAAAAAATACTTTAGATAAAAATTAGTTAAATAAAAGCGACAATATAATGCAGTTGTAAATATAATTATTGTAAAGTAATACTAAAAGTTATTGTTGCATTTAGATATATTATGCTATTAAACGCTGAATAATTACCATTTAAATATGTAAATGGAACTAAATAGTAATATGAAATAAATAAATAAAATATTTTAGAATTAGTTTCACTACAAAGTAAAATTCACAAATTTAATTAAAATAGATATAATGTTAATTCTTAATTTATATTAAAAATAAATTATTTTAACATAATTATTATTTCCTTTTGTTATAAGATACTCCTTTCGATTCTTTTTATAAGAAACAGAATGAAGTATTTTTTTTGTTTTTATTATAAAAAATAAATGATAGATTGAAGATGCATTAATTGTTAAATTTCTTTTATATTATTTTTTTATTAGTATCATTAAATATACAAATTACTAACTATATCATGTAATATTATGAATATTTTTAAAATAAAATTTATATTTATGAAAAATATAATAAAATTAATTATTTTCTTTGATCTGGTAATTTATTCTTTTATTTCTTATAAAAAGGACTGAAGAGAGTAATATATTTACTTAGACTAATTTTTATTTTTGTAATAATTATATCTAATTATATCTAATTAAACACATAACTTGATGATTCAGTGACTTTTCAAGAAACTTAACAAACTTTTGTTGATCTAGAATCTCATTTTTAATCTTACAAAGTTTTTAATTGTAAAGTTCACTTTTCAATTATTTTCTTAACATGTAAAATCATGTTAAAAAGAGATTCAACAAATTTATAAGCATTAAAAATTTTATTGAGTAAAAGAAATTAAAATTAACAAAATAAATAATAAAGTGTTCATTACATTATCATCAATCTTAATTTGAAATATTTTTAAACTTTGAAATAAAAAAAATAATAGGTCATTATTAAATTTCAAACTAAGAAAATAAATTTAAACATAAATCACAAAGAATAATAAAAGATTCGAGTAAAAAAAAAGACTGAATTGCAAAAAGATTATAATCTTTTCTTAAGAGAGTGTGTACTCACATGGATCACAAACAAGTTCTTTTAAAATTCTACCAGTCTCTATTTTCACTTCAATTTTTTTTAGTCCCAAATCTCAGTAAACTCTTTGTCCATTAAAAGTCCCTTTTTTAGGTCTTTATAGATAAGTTATCAATTCTTTTTTTTTTTCCCTATTCTTTTATAATAAACAAGAACAAAGGTGTGTTTCTTGACAAAGATAAGTTGTGTACTTTATTGCTCAAGCCTTATTCATTCAATTTGAAGCTCCAAGATTATCTTACCCTCTATGTTTTAATTCAAAGATAGATAATAACTACTTTTCATTATACATTTTTCATCCTTTAATTAGAAGATCGTAGTTTTGGATCCATATTCTCAATATTAAAACTTAATATTAACAAAATTTATGTAAATAAAACTAGGTTTTTGAATTTTTTTTTTATCACTAAAATTGACTTTGGTTTAAATACGACATCTATATATTTTTTATAATAAAGTATTCATGTTTATACTTAAAGAGTGGTTTTATCTAACTATTTAAATAAAATTATTTTTTACACTCATTTTAAAAATTTTATTTTTAAATACAAATTATATTAAAATAAATTCTTTCAAAAAATAATTATACTAAAACCAAACTGATACAGATCTAGTTCTTTCTCCTCCTATATTTTAATGAAGCTTTGTTTTATGCTGTAAGAAAGTGTTCATAATTCGATTTGGTCTAACTTTTCCTCATATAATCATATGAACCAATTATATTAATAATATGTGATTCAGTTTAAATGTAATATCAAAATGGAACTAACTTAAATCAAACAAAATAAAACCAAATAAAATTAATATTTTTGCAATTTAATTTGGATAAGTTTTTTATGCTTTTTTATTTATTTTAAAATGATTCTAATTTTTCTAAAATTTATATATATATATATATATATATTATTTTATTTCTTATTTTTACTGAAAAGTAGTTAAAAATTAAGTGAATTTATTTTTAAAAACTAGAATTTATATTGTAAAATTTTATTAAAAATAAAATTGAATGATTGAAAAGTAAATGTTAAAATTTGACGTTAGAATAAGGAAGTGTGTATAGTATGTAGAATCTATGGCTGTCCCACGAATAATGTCAGGTACATTAATAATTCCTGCTAACGTCCATTGATTACACCCATTGCTAGTTACCAAATGGGACCTTTGGTTCATTCATGCAATCAAGACCAAATACTACCCACACAAATCCTTCAATGCATTTTTTATTACAGCTAAAATTTATTAAAAATTAAAAAATAGCATTAATTTAAAAGTTAAAAAAGAAGTAAAATATATATAATTTTTAATAAATTTTAGTCAATATTAAAAGATATATTACAAAATATGTATTAAAAAGTCTATTGTTAATATTATTCTCTATTCAACTACCATTTCAATACTAATTTTTATAAAAGGAATACTAAAATTGAATTTTATTTTTAAATATGATAAAAATTAAAAAATATTACTAAAATAAGATATCTAAAATATATTTTTTTCTATCTAATATAAAAAAAATATAAGTATTAATTTTTACATTGTTAATATTCTTTTTTATTATTAAAAAATAAATGTCAGTTTTACTAGCCGATATTTAAGATAACATAAAAAAATATTTCAAGCAGAAAAAAAACTTTTAAAATATTTTATTTTAGTAATATTTTTTAATTTTATCATATTTAAAAAAACTCAAAAACATCGTATTTTCTAATATAAATTTTATATTGATTAAAATTTATTAAAAATATATAAAAAATAATTTAAAAATAAAAAAAATAAAATTTAGATATTTTTTTATTATCAATAAATTTTAATTAATGAAAAAATTTAACTAATAATAAGAAGTGTGTCACAAATAATATATTAAAACGTATGTTATTAGTATTATTCAATTTGATAATAGATTATTACGACCTATTATTAAGGATTCAGTTTAAATATTTAAAAATTATTTTTTATTGAAAAATGTTATAGTAAAATATAATAAATAATTTTATTTTATTATTTATTTGCTTTGAAAAATCATTTCATTTACTAGTCTATTTAAAATTTTTATTTTAATCGAAATTTTTAGCGTTCTGTCACGTTAAACCATTCTTTTAAAGTTGCATTTTTTGTTATTTTTTATCCTTATAGTCTAACTTATTTTTAAGTTTGTGCTAATCCGAAAGTTTGTGATTGTCTTATTTATTGTGTTTTGCGTATGTGGTTTTGGTTAGCTTTAATATGTTTTAACTCTGTAAATATATCTAAATTTAATTTTAATTTTTAAAATATTTTTTATTAATTTTAATTCTCATATATTTTCATATTTTAAAAACTAATCTTTATTCACGACTATGGCGTGACATTTATTATATTTTTACTAGCTTAGCTAAATTTGTGTTACATCATCACCAAATCACAATAGAAATAATTTAATTACCTTTTAATTAACAAGATAAAAAATCAATAAATTTTTATCGAAGGAGTAGAATAAAATTAAACCATATTTATAAGTGCTAAAAATATTTTTTTATTCATTCTTATTTAAGACTTTTCATAAATAAAAATACAAAAGAGAAAATACACATTTTCTTCTATATATATATAGAGATAGATAAATATATATATATATATATATAGAGAGATATATAGATATATATTTGCTTTGATATTAAAATACTATTCGTATTTTAAAAAAAATAAAAACACATGTCAGAATTAGTTTAAAATATTTTAAACTCAAAAAATAGTATTTTAGGTATTATAATTTTTTATTTTTTATTTAGTTTAATTCAGATCACATATTTAAATCTAATAGATGAATTTATTATTAAAATTTTTTTATATATATAAATATTTAAAATTTTTTTTAAATAATACTAAACTGATTGTCACTTAGATCAACTTATGTTGTATGACTGTCACAATTTTGACACAACATTTGTTATTCTTTTGGTAAAACTTAAGTTAAGAGGGGAAGTAAATATACAAAACATTGAATTGTGATATAAAAAAGTTAATGTTTTGTTTTAATTATAAATAATCTGATTAGGGCTCAAAACGTACACTTGCGTTCTTTACTGCGGGTGGCGGCTCATAATATATAGCATTCCTAACTCTACTTACTACGATGACTTGTCTTTTAACTCATCATTATGACTAAATATTTCTACATGCTTTTACCCCTTTTGGAATATTGCTAGACTCTACCTATATATAGCATGTGTTTACGTGTTTATCAATCCTTTTTACTAGCTAGTGTTATTCTCATTTTAATAATTTTATTTAAAATATTTTTTTATGATATTATTAATAATAGAGATACTTTATGTACAAATTTTATAAATATAAGAAATAATAGACACGTCTATAATTGTATAGTTTGGAATAACATATGCGAATGAAAATGGATGAGATGTTTTCCTTCAATATTTTACGAAAGCTGAAAAAGGAAAGTGTGTACTTCTCTCGTGGTCAACTAAAGAATGGAGGTTAAAAGGAGAAAGACACATGGGTCAAAAAGAATGGAGAAAACGAAAAACGGTCAAAAAGAGTTATAATACTTTAATAATGATGTTATACAATTAATTTAATTTAAATATATTTTAATTTTTATAATTTCTATTGGCTTTGATTTTGATCACTGTACTTTAAAAAAAATTTATTTTGATATCCACTGCCAGTGATATGCTAAACCACACGTACTATGGATACCATCATTTGAAGTAATATTTTGTATATTCGAAGGATCAAAACTAAAATTCAATAAATATATAAAAATTTAAATTAAAGCAGTGGGGACCAATGCAGAAATTAATTAAGGCAGATTATAGAAACTAAAAGTGCATTTAAATAATAAATCTATTTAATTTTTGTATCATTCATATTAAAAAGGTAATTTAATTTAAATGAGATTTTTTTACACATTTACTCAAATGTGACATTTAAAATTACCGTTGAGAGTTCTTCGAGCTTAACTTGTGAATTCGAATTCCAGTTCAAGTGAATACAACTGTGTTAAATAATTACAAAATATTTTTTTCTACAAACAATAATCTTACTCAACTCAAACATGATTTTTACCAATGAGAAAATATTGTTTTTATTATATAAATTATAGAGTAAAAAAGTTGTATTTAAATTAAAATAAAAATTAATTTGATAGATAATAGAGTGTGTTTAATTTTGTAAACGGAAAAATTTTATTTAATTTTTGTAAAGAAAAAGTATAAACTCATTACCATAAAAAAAAAGTAAATTCAACTAGTCATTTACCTATACAATCATGTATAATACCATTACAACTCATTCAATTCATCTTACAATTACTATTCATGTTAGTTTTATATTACTTAAAAGATAGTGATTCCTATGACAACTCTCAAAAATATATGAATTTGAGAGATAACTTGTTTGAAATTAATAAAAAATAATATTTCTTAGATTAACTAGTGAAATATAAAACTTTATAAATGCTTTATTTTTCCTCGTCAAAGAGCATATTATTCCTACAACACAAGAGTCATCAGAGAATGGATAATTAAAAAATACAATCTCTATATCAAGTTAAGGTAGCAATCCAAGTTATAGTAAAATCATAGAAATTATAATAAAAAATGACACTCCTAAATAAAACCAAACTTCTTTAAAGTAAGGACATAGAAACACCTAGTTCATGAGTTTAGAAAAGTAAACTCACGATAATAACGTAAAATATTATTGAACAAACATTTACAATAAATAATATAAATAAAAAATTTAACTTTTTCTATTACTAACAACTTTCGGATCAATTAAAATCTAAAATTGATAAATGATTGGGTCTCAAATAATTGAGCCAAACACAAATTATTTTAGCAAAACATGTTTCTTTTGTACTTCTTCAATATCATACTACTCTTCAAACTTTCTATTTATTGGCCTAAGAAGCATATAGGTTATGATGTGTTGTGAGATACAAGTGATTTTTGAAAAAAATACTAGAATTTAACTGAAACTTAAAATCATGGCTCAAAATATCATAGACCTTTCAAGCTTAAAAATAATAATTTTTATATTATTTTTAATGTTATTATTTGCATTGAAATTATCATAAAAGAAATTAGTAATATGTTAAATTTAATATTACTTTGAACATTCCTTATTGATTTTCATATTAATAGATTAAGTTTATAAAAAATAATACAAATAAAAATATAATTAACTTTTTTTATTAAGAAATATATTTTAATGTATAATAAGATTTAATAGAAGTAAATATTAATTATAAATTTAAAACTTTATGAATCTGAGATTTATTTATTTAATAAGGTAATAAAATATTAAGTATTTTAATTACTAAATATTTATTAGCAAGTGCTTAATGCAAATATTACTAAATAACTTTAATTTTTAAATTAGTGCTCATTGCTTATAAATATTTAGAACTTAAATAAAAATTGAAGTTTATTAAAATTAATACAAGAAAAAATGTAATTAATAATTTATTAAAAAATTATTTTAATGTACGATAAATTTTTTTAATAGAAGTTAATATTTAATATAGAATTATAAATTTATAAATCTGAAACTTATTTAAAATTTTATTAACTAGTAATATTTTTATTATTAAATATTTTCTAGCAATCGTCTTAAATCAATTATTATTAAATATTTTTAAATTTCTTAATTAATGTTGTTAGAATATTACAAGGAATTGCTAATAAATGTTTAGAATTGAAATAAAAATTGAAGTTTATAGAAATTAATACAACTAAAAATACGATTAATATTTTATTAAATAAAATATTTTAATATATACTACATTTTTTAATAAAAGTAAATTTTAATGTTAATAAAATTAAAAATTTACAAATATGAAATCTTATTTCGAATTTCAATAACTATTAAGTATTTTTATTACTAAATATTTATTATCAATGATCTTAAATCAAATATTATCATATAATTTTAATATTTTAAATAGTATTCTTAAATTTTAATTATTAGCAATTGTCTTAACCAGTGTTGTTAAAATATTTATTAGCAATTGTCTTAAATTTTTATTACTAAATTAATTTCTTGATCAATCTTCTTAAAATATTTATTAATTAATGTCTTAAATTTCTTAAATGTATTTGTGGTCTTAATTTTTTCTTTATTTCTAGTAATATGAGATGAGACTATTTCGACTTTGTCACTTATCAAGTAAAGTGATGTGAGTTAAGATTGAAATACATGAGATTTTATATTATGTTGGCCTCTTTATTTTATTAGGCATATGCAAATAAACACTATTTTATTAATGTACTTATTGAACGGTAGAAACTAATAATACATACACTTTATCTTTTTTGTGAAGAATGTACAATCCCATTAAAACGTGTTGTTATCTTACTTGGACTCCACATCAATAGTCTATGGATGATTAATTCCACTATTCCTAGTAATGTAACACTTCAAAATAAGTTTCAAAAGTTACTAGGCAACCAACATGCATCAAATAATATAAGTGATTCATAAATAAAATTAAAGTGATCAACACAAAGATTTTTAGATGTCTCTTTGTTTTATTAAGTGGAGTCATAACATCTTCAGAGAAAATGTGTTTAACCTTTTTTGGTACATATGTCTTACTCATTTTTTGTGCAAATAACTTGGTCAATAAAAAATAAGTTACTTTAACTAGTGCTGTGATTAGAAGATTGTGATTTTCCTTTAACACTAAAGCAATGTACTTTATCAGATTTGTTGTCATATAAGCTGATGACACCTATTTTCATATGCTTGAACTCACTTTTCTTAAGAAATTTCATTAAGTTAGTTTGTATATACCTATCTATATTTTGGTATTTGATTATAATGAATATTAAATTTATGCTCTATTTTTGAAAAACTCACAAACACAAGACCATTCATATATTGTTTTCTAAAATACAATTTTTGCAAAAAAAATAAAGAAATAATATTTTCAAATACAATGAAAAAGTGAAATATTCACGTGGACAACAAGTTTATGCAAGTACGGAGAGCCTTGAATCAGAGTAAAAAATTGGCTACAATGATTTTTATGCAATACATGTGAAATGCTTTTGGGGCCTCCCACCATCCATTGTTTTGCCTTATTGCTGCATTCATTGATTTGTAACGATAAAAAATAATGCTAATGTAATCTTGAGTCATAACATGTTTGCATGATTTTTTTTTTAAATGTCAAGTATCAATAATCCCACCCTTAATAATAATAATAAAGGCAACTAATAATATATTATGATTTTCATCTTATGCAACGACTACTAAAAAATCTTATTTATATTTATCATATAAATATGTTCCATCAACCAACATAAGTGATTTGTAATGTCTAAATGCTCTAATATACTGATTAAAACTCTAAAATACTCAATATAATATGTGAACATAGAAACCATCTCATCATTACAATATATCACTATAACATCTAATTGAATAACTGACTCTTAAACAATTGGCTAAATACTTTTCAATGCTACGAATGAGGAGGACTTTAGTTTATACAAATGAAAATTCAAAAAATACTAATGATGCTCTTTGAATAAAAAAAATATATTTTTTAAGCATAAAAAATCACATTAATGTTTTTCATGAGGATAATTTTTTTTTAGTGGTAAGAATTTACCTCCAGCATATTTTGGACCACAAAAAAAAAAAAAAAATATATATATATATATATATTAGGCATATAAAAATTATATTGGTGTTTCTGGGATCCAACTAATTTTCTGCAACTAAAAAATGTCATTGACAATTAAAAAAAAACAATATCCTCATATTTCAGCTCCAAATTCTCATTTTTTGGGTAATTATTAAAACTTTTTCCATATAAAAAAAGCCTCTCATTAATTCATGCATTTCTTTAATTTCTTTCTTATTCATAAAAAAATTATATAAAAATGATATATGAATAAAATTTCTTATTGAGAAATCGAGGAACCCAGGTCGAGTTAATTTGTTTTAGTAAGGCTAATTTCTTTATTTCTTTTTTAGTTTTTGGCAAAATTTTTGTATAGATAAACATGTGACACTGACATTGCGAGAATTTGACAATAAAGATATAAATTTTTTTATTTGCTTATTAAATGTACGAAACAATATTTTAAATTAATGTAAAAAATTAAGATATAAGAAGCGAAATTGGGTTCTAACTTGGAATGGGGTCTTGAGGGGGAAACATATGTAAACGTTTGGGTGGATCAATCCTAAGTCAATCGATTAGCCAACCTAACCCGTGATTAGTGCATCTGTTTCAATTGGGTTTGACTTGGTTGTTGGGTCGACATAACCTAATGAACTGCGTTATTTAATCCATCTTTTACATTTTTTTTAATTTTAGTTTAGTATATTATTAGTGTAATTTTTTTACATTATTGATACATTCTAATACTCTGTGAATATACTTTTTATATTAATTATTACAAAATTAATATTTTTTATTGATGTGGCAATTTATAATTAAGTAACACTATAAACAACCTTTACAATATTATTATATTTAAATTAAATTCATATTTTTTTATATAAACATAAATAACATTCGCGATTAATTTAATTACTTCAGTTTTACCATATTTTTCTTCCCATAGTATCTTATTTTCTTTCCATTTACCTGATCTCGATTTTATTTATTTTACCCTGAGCTTTATTTTTCCTATCACTTTTTCCGGTTTTTTTTTATCCTTGTCAATCTTTTAAATTTATTTTAATAATTTAATTTAATTTAACTTCGAATTATTAAACTAATTAAGGTATATGTTTAAATTAATTTCAATAATGAATTTTATGCTAAAATATGAGTCCGAGTGAGAGAAATTGATGTTAAGTATTTTTCAAACAGACTCTTGATAATTCTATTCGTTCTGAAAATAATTACAATATATTCTTTCGTTTGATTATGTAATATATTTTATTATATTACTCCCTGAAATATAAGCATTAATTGGAAAAAAAAAATCATATCAAATCAACAATCTTTCACGTATGTTTTCTTGTGTGGATCTTTTTCTCATCCTTGTTCTATAATTTTGTGAATTCAAGAGTTCTAGTGATGCTATAACTTTACTTTCTTATTACCTTTAACGTGTGTTCTTGTCGCTGTTATAGAAACTGGACCCAACTGAAAGTTTTGATTGGAAACAGATTGTTACTCGTTCGAACAATTTATGAAATTGAAGAAGTAAAAATTAGCTAAGAATTAGCCAAATCAATCACGACCCCGATTAAGGTGCAAAATATTGATTTGACCAACATTTTTAGAAAAAAAAAAAGAGATTTGTTTTTCAAGGTTTTTAACATTTTTACTATAAGATAATTTTAAAAATGGTTCATATATAAAATCTAATAAAATATTTAATATGATCCTTTTATATATACTTTTTAACAATTCAATCTCAATTCCACAACAATTGAGTCAATGAACCGTGACCAATATTTTTACTGATTTAATGATGAATCCAATTTTAAAAATATTGAATTTATTATTATTACTATTTTACTTCCTATTACTACTTACCATTTGTGGCAGCATGAGTTGATGCCACCCAATAGCAGCTGATGTGGTTCACAAGCACATCCTCATGAAGCAGCCATCACACTCAAGATGCGGTTACATTAAATGATGCCTACAAATTAAAATCATAGTAGCATGTAAACATAGCTGCATTTTATATCAGAGCAAAGCTATTCTTTGAACAAGAGAAACTCTTAGTTTATAAAGCATGCTGAGATTGTGGGGAAAGTGAAAGGATTTGCTGGTGTTAGTGAGAGAATGAAGCACGCGCTCATGATGTAGAGCAGAAGAGAATGTGAATAATATATTCCAATAAACAATATAAAACCCATGCATCCTCGTATTAAAAAATGAAGGACTAGAGATAATGAGAAATTATGGTTCCATTATACAAGTATTATGGAATGTATTAGTTGCCTTGTTTCTTGGGTTTGCACGTTTCCAAACACCTGTAACCTTTTTAATAATCATATTATACTATATAAGTTGGCTAGCATATTGTGGTGTACTAATTTTATATGGGTTGAACAAGGATGCTTCATGCACCAAGTTATGAAGATAATTTTTCAAGTACTTATCTGTTTATGGGAAACATATATGATGATTGGGATCATCTTGCAGTTATTCCACTCTAAGTAATGATGTTAACTTGAACTTTTCCCAATCCTATTTGACTTTTCATTCTTCAAAGAAAATTCCTCCCTTGTTGATTAATTAAGGGTACCCATAAAAGCTATTTTCGTTTTCTTTAGTACCTTTGAATCTAGATGTTGTCTCAATACAACCATGCATTGTTCTTTTTATATATATGTATATTGCAAGGTGAAAAGAGTAAATTAAAGTTCCTATCTTTACGGCCAGTTATATATAGTAATTAAATGTGCCCCTGTCATCATATTGAACTTTGGTAAAACTCGATGACTAACGAATATTGTTTTCATTTTCAGCGACCCTTAAAACAGGCCAAACAAACGGTTATTCACTGTTTGTTCGTTTATAGAAGTGTTGAATTGATCGTATTGATCACAAACCTTGAGGAAGCTAAACTACCACCTAGAATTTGACAGTATATATAGGGCTTGCGTTTTTTAAAAGTCATATGATTATTTTCTAACAAAACTGATATTGATACACAGGTACCTTAATATTAGTAGTTAATTTAGAAAATGGAAAATTAGTTAGCATTAAAAATTTTGATAAAAAATGAAAAAGCAGTGAAGTGAAAAAATTGCTTAACTTACACGTAAAAATAAAAAAATGGGGTGTATTGAAGAAAGGATGTGAAAGAGAGCGTGTGGAATGAATGGGGAGCCAAAGAGAGGAGAGAGTAATGAAGAAATGGTGGCAATGTAGGGAAAGTAAACACCGAAAAGAGAGAAGAGAGGGAGTTCTCCTAAAACCTGAGCGCATTTAATTCTCTTCATTCAAAAAAATAAATTCCATTTGGCTAACCCATCCATTACATTACATTCAAGCCATAATAAACATTCAATTCATTAACCCTCAGTCCTCAGTCACCACCCTCACACGTGCCTCTCACGTGTCTCCTTCTCTTCCTCTTCTTCTTCAAACACTTGCATTTCCATGCACAAACACACACACTTCTGTAGAATACCAAATGGCTTCTCCTCCACCCTTAACGCTAAACGTCGTCGGATCAGACACGTTCCCAACAGTTTCAAGTTCGCTGACACCACCTTCTCCTCGCCGTTCCTCTCCGTTACAGAACCTCAGTCCCAGCATTCTCATCATCGTAACGGTCCTTGCCGTCACCGTCATCATCTCCCTCGCACTCTGTTTCCTACTCCGTCACCTCAACCGCCGCTGCCTCCGCCGTTTCTCTTCTACCTCCGCCTCTCCATCCGCCGCCGCCACGCCTATTTTCACCTCCAGCCGCCGAATATCGCCGGAAATCCCTCATTCGTCCACTTCCGTCATTGACTCGCTCCCTCTCTTCACCTTCTCCTCCGTCACGCGCCGTTCCGCCGCCGTCGCCGGGGACTGCGCCGTGTGCCTCTCGAAGTTCCGCCACGACGACCTCCTCCGCCTCCTCCCTCTTTGCTGCCACGCCTTCCACGCGGAATGCATCGACACGTGGCTCCAATCGAACCTCTCGTGCCCGCTCTGTCGCTCCGCCATTGTCGCCGCGGATTCCGACCTCGCCAAGGTTCTCCGACCGCCGTCCTCCGCCGCCGGAAGCAGCGACAGTTTTCGCCTAGAGATAGGGAACATCAGCCGCCGCGGAACCGAAGGCGCCACCGATGGTGGTGGCGTGCGCGGCGGTTCGAGGTCAAGGTCCTATTCCATTGGATCGTTCGACTATTTGGTGGACGACGAATCGGAGGTTCCGTATAGTCACGCTCGACGGAGGAGCGTGGACGATCATAAAGAGTTCCCGGTGGCGTCGGAGGCTCCCGGGACTCAGCATGAAGCGAGTCTCGCCGGCGAGGTTGCCGGCGTTAGAAGCTGGCTTAAAGATTACATGGATAGGGTTTCGGCTTCTATTTCGTCTCGAACGGCGTCGTTTCGAAGTTCTGGAAGGTTCTTCAGTGGTTGGAGTAGTCGGCGAAGCGACGTCGTTCCGGTCGCTGCGGATTATGACTTGGAAGGTAACCGAATTGGGGAAGAGATCAGCGAGATGTTTCGTTGGCTTTCAGGGGTATGATTGGTAAATAAGATGAACGGTTAGGACAAACTTTAAATTTTGATTATTATTTTTTAAATCATTTGAAATATCCCTTCCTCATTTGGCTTCCCTTCTGCATATTTCCTTCTTTAATTTGTTTTGGGACTTCATAATAACATTTATGTAACTATGAATATTCGGATCATTATTTTTTTTAAGGAACATCATAATACTAAGATCATATTGTGAGATGAAAAGATACAAATAATGTTTTTTTTTTTCAAATCATATGATCATGTTTGTAAAAGGTGCACCAATTATACACCAAAGGAGTTTGTCTTTTTTTTTTTCTATTTATAATATGATTTTTCTTTTCTTGGTATTTACAGATTCATAAACAGACAACTCTAATAAATTGTTACGAACAATTCTCTCGCAATCAATTCAATGTCTTTCAGTTTGTTGAAAGACATTTATTAGTCTAAAAGTTTAATTTAAGTGTCATTTCTAGGATTTAATTTTTTCTTGCCCGCATGTAACGGCAATTTCATTGTCGGTAACGAGTGAAAAAGTAAGTTAAAGTAAAAATACAAAATTATAGTTTTCTTTAAAATTGAGAGTTGGATTTTTAAAGACATTACTTGTGAGAGAATGCCTACCAATGCTATTTTTATTCCTACTTATAAAATAATAAAATAAAACATTCAATTATTTTTATCATTATTTGGTAGTTAATGAGTCTCTCTTTGACCATGAAAATATTTAATATTTATACTTTTCAATAATATAATTATTATTTTAAAAATTTTAATAGATAAATAAACTGAAATATTTATTTTCTACATATATAGGTAAAATAAAAAGGTAATAATATATAGATTTGACTAGGAATGTGGCTTGGGTGATATTTGTAACAAATTTGGGGTGAAGAATGATAGTTGTCTGCATTACAGTGATGTCAGTAAAAATATTTGGATTTGAAAGAGAAAAGCAAGAAAGGACATGCTTTGTTCGGTGATTTATGCTGCTTTTGGATGACATTAAATAAGAGTAAAGCTATGGAGTTTCATGTGGGTGAGTACTGATGAGCGCATGGAATTAATGGTAAGTCATTTATTGCAGATTACCAACCATTTTAATGGAAAAAGGTCCTACTTCTGCCTCAATTTTAAGTCTTTGCTACGTTTTATTAATGTTGGTAAATGAAAGGGGAACAAGGTATATTAATTATCACATATACCATGATGCTCATGCACCCCTTTTCACACTACATATACATACATTTCTCAGTTCTTTCTTTTCTGTGTGTGTAATTTTACGATGAAAACAGCAGCATAGTGTATTTCTTTTTGTTGGGTGAATCCAAAAGAAGGTTTTGGTTTGCTTTCATACTTATGTTGTTGTTGCATTTGTTATTTTTAACTATAAAATATACTTGTAATTTTTTTTTTTAATTTAATGCGCGTGCGTTAGAGTAATTTTCATATTTTTTTCAATCAAACGACGAACTAACTTATGAAGAAAAATTTAGAGAGGACTCATGTGGGAAAATGTTAACTAACAATTTTTATATAAAAAATTAAAAGTAATTTTTTGTTAGCTTTGTTAATTTTAGTTTTCAGAATTAAATTTAAGCATTTAAAAGTAGTAAGCTTTTATTGAAAAAACTACATTCATTATGTTAGAATTATAAAGTGTGATAAATATTTTATAAATAAAATTCTTCTTATTATTAATTACTTAAACTCAGCTCTAGAGGTGAAGTTAATATTTTTTTAAAAAATTATTAAAAATTGTAAAATAAGACGCTCACCTTAATATATGATTTTTAATGCATTTTAATATGTTTTTCAATAAATGTTACTATTTATTTATTCATTAGCCAGTTCTCGGTAAGACCCAAGTTTTTATTACAGCATAAAAAATATATAACCAAATGCTAACTATTATTTTAAGGTCTCTTGTTATGACATAAAAAAAATTAATAAAAATACTAATAAATGTATAGCTATTATGATTTTTAAGCATACAAAAGTAATAAATTTTTATTAAAAAAATACATTTATTATATTAGAGTTATAAAGTGTAATAAATATTTTTGTATTCGTTTTATTACTCTTGACTACTTAAACTCAATTCTAAAAGTCAAAGTTAATATTTTTAAAATTTTTATTAAAAGTTATAAATAAGACACTCACTTTAATCTATGATTGCAATGCATTCTATATGTTTTTCAATAAATGTTACTATTTATTTATTCATTAACTAGTTCTTAGCAAGACCCAGGTTTTTATTACATGCATAAAAAAAATATAACCAATGCTAACTGGTATTTTAAGTTAACTGATTATGACATAAAAAATTGATACAAATACTATTAAATGTGTAGTTACTATGATTTTTAATGCATTTTTAAAGTGATTTAAAAAAAATCATTTTTTATTTCTCAAGTAAAACACTAGTTAATAAAACAAAAAATATAAGAAAATATATAGCAGGTATAAAAATAAATAAAGCAATATTTTATGGTTGGACCAAGTACATCCAAGTTCTTCTTTTATTTGAAAGGTAATAAATAATTTAAATTGCATTATTTCTTATCTTTTAATTTTTCGAATGGATCGAAGGTGAATATTATTTTTCCTATGATTAGATATGACATGTTTCAAGCAGGTTTAAGAAACCAATAGTTGTTTCTTTTTCTTTTTGGATTGTCTAGGAATCCTACATTGCTTGATGAAACGGCAAACGTAGCTGATATTCCAAACGCAAAACTCACAAGTTTTAAAAGAAAAGTGGACTCTGATCCATGAAACTAGAAACCAAGATTTGCTTTCCCTTCCTCACCAAATCTCCTTTTTGTTGAAAATTAATACTTATACAAGATAAGATCCAAGTGATCAACATGTATTAGATTAATTAATCCTTAAACTCCCAATAAATAATGTTTAATTCAGGTAATCAGAACATAGATTAAGTAAGTGGGGTGCTCTTTGATGAATCCCACAAGCAATACAAGATCTACCTTTGTTACTTTGCTTTTCTTTTCTATTTTTTGCTTACCTCTGCCTTATATAAACATTACTTACTTGTATTTACATATACACATATATTGAACCGACCCATGTACATAAAATTAAATGTACACTAAGCATTAATCTACTGTCAAAGAAAAAATGAAGAGCTTGAGAACGTAAACTATAGTTGACTTGGAACATAAACGAGAATCCAATACCATCTTCTGTGTCTTGTATTGCTTATATTCTTATCTTTGGTTGAGGTGAACAAGTAAACCAAAAAAGTTATGATTACTTATTTTTGGTCGATTATTGACTAGATTAAGTGCTTTGATTACCTAACTGATTCGCTTTCAATTTGCCTTTGGTCAATTTTATTATTATTATTATTTAAATTAAGTTATGAAGGATAGTTCTTTACGCCAATGAATATTATGCCAAACCTAAATAAAACTGCATGAAAGATAAGAGTGGCCACTTGCATGAACGTCGTACAAGAACTATAAACAATCTCTAGCTTTATTGTCATCAGTGATGGTTATGTTATTGTTTTTATTTTTCATTTGATCATGAACACAGAAAAGGATATGTTATTATATATACAAAAAGTAGTGTTTTGCCAGAAGCGGGTGTGACAACTTTTGAAACGATTAATCTCGTTTAAAAGTAATTTTTATTTTAAAAACATTCAGCTTTTGAGCGGTATATATATTTTGCTGCTGAAAAAATAAAAAAAATAATATTTTTTCTCATTTTTCTTTGTCTCTTTATTTGAAGAGAATTTACTATTTTTTGACACTATTATTATATAATTGTGTCAATTTTTTTTACATATATTTTCTTTCTATTCTTTCACTTAATTTGATGTATTGTTACTGCCAACCGGCAAACTACTATTGCTTTTATTGTAAGAGTATCGGAAATCATTATTATTTTACTACATTATTTCTATGACATCTTAGTATTTTTAACATTATTTTTATGATTATTTTACTATTTTAAATTAATTTTATTTATTTGAATCTTAATTAATATTTTACATATTTATTATCTTTTGATTTCTATTCTCTATTTTGATTATAATTTTTGATGTAGTGAATTTTTTAATAATTTTTATTACGTTAGAAAGCTAACTCAAATAGTTTTAATTTGACAACTCATTCATTAGATTTAAAGTTTTGAACTAAAAATTATAAATATTTAAAGTTATGTCCTTAGCATTTAGGTCTAACATTTTATTTTCTTAACTTATTAGCTTAGGTTTAATTTGTGGTTGACCTCAATAAAAAGAGACATATATAGTTAGAAGAATTATGAATTTTTTTTTACTTACTTTTTATATTTTTTGTTAATTTTTTTTTTATTTTAAGTTCTTTCTTGTTCTTCTCTTCTTTTTTTAAAACTTATTTTAGCTTCTTTTTAATGATAATTGCCTTTAAATCTACATTTATGTTTACAATTTTGATGGATGAGTAATTTCATAGGTTGATCTACAAATTCGATCCTGCAAAGCAATGATGTAATATTTTATATTTTAATCCAATTTAAAACCTTATTTTTACCTTCTCAATTCTATCACAAATACTTTTAATTTGGTCTCAAACCATGTTGATACGATTTTAGATAATTGACGCATATTAAATTCATTACTTGTGCGATTTTGAAATGTTCATTTATGTGATTGAGACTTTCTATATCGGATTAAGAAGAATCGTATCAAATCAATCAAAAATACATGTTCAATCATCATTCTAGGAACCCGAATTAGGAATATGTGCTCTTTAATTTGAATTCACATATTGGATTGAAATTGATTTCAAAACTAAATCTATTTAGTGATGTAGAATTTGTAAATCGATCATTTTTTATTTATTAAATTTCTTTATGTTTTAATTCTTGATTATGTTTTTACTAGCACTCAAAATTGATTTATTATTGTATTGTTAGATGTCACTTGTAACACCCCTATTCTTATTATTTATTAATTTTATATTTTGTGTGGATTGTTAATGTATGTTATTTGAAATTAGGAGAATTTTAGGTGTGTGAGTTGCAAAATTTCTCATTGTAACGAGAAATGAGCATCCAAAATCAGACTCTTTGATGGTCTTTCATTGTAGCAAGAAATTCTTGTTGTAACTAAAATGACATAAAATAAGGGAAAAAACATGTCTGGTGTTGCTTGATGGACGAAAAGATAATGGCTTTGAAAAATAGAGTTTTAATTTGAAGAAAATGTGGAGCCACTACTAAAATTTTATTAATTTTTATAAGGGCAAAATATTGGAAAAAAACTCTTAAGATTCTTGAGTTTAGGAGTTGGTTACGAATAGAGAAGGTTTTAACACCTCTATTCGCTCGTTCAAATGAACAGTACCTCAGCAACTAATTTTAAATATTGACTCTAGATATTTATTTTTAGTTTCCCTTTTTATTTTTTATTTTTAAATTTTTAAAAATTTGCCTCAAGCATAAGTTGGATCTTAATCTCAAATTATATTTTATTTAGAAAACAAAATAATTTTGTAAAAGAAAAAAATTTATTTTATTTTTTTATTTGAAAGTTGACAAAGTCCTAATAACTTAAAAATATATTTTTATATTTTATTTTAGAAACAAAATTTTTATATTTTGTTTTGGAAAAAAGAGTTAAATAGAAAAAAGACTTTATTTTAAAAGTGATTTAACATTCTAAAATTTTTTATATTTTATTTTGGAAGATTTAACAATCTTAAAATTTAAAATTTATTTTATTTCTTTTTTTAATTTTTAATAAAAATATTTTTATTTTTAATTGATTTAATAAAAAAAAACTAGTCTTTATATTTTATTTTTAAAAATGATAATTAGGATGCTTAATTAAAAAAGAGTTTTTATTTATTTTTTATTTTTTATTTTTTTTGACATAATGGGGTGACACAGGAGAAAGAAGAATTGCAAAAAAAAAAAAAAAGAATAAAGGAAGAAAAATCAAATAAATAGAAAAAGTACTAAAATGAAGAGAAAAAAAAATAAAATAAAGAAAGAGAAAGAAAAGTAATAGTGTGATATGACATTAACGCATATTTCATAAAAGATAGACAATATAAGAAAGGAGTCAAAAGTCGTACATTTTTCTTGCAATATCCTCTTCTTTTTGTGTATTTTTTGTGTGAAGAATTCTATGCAAAAAAATTCTCTTAAAGAAATTCCTTCTGAAAAATCACCTCTTCAAAATTTCTCTCAGTAAAAGAAATTTGTGTAAAATTCTTTTGGGCAGGAAATTATCTTTGGATGTGCAGGTTAGTCATTATTTATAATAGGGTTAGTACCTAATAAAAGGAAAATAATTATATATTTTACACCTTGATTATGTTTATTTTATTCTATATATTCTTAAATTAACTAAAATTAAAAATTAAAATGATGATTATTATTTACATAATATCTTTATAATTATTATTAATTATATATCTTTTTTATTTTTTGAAATTCATTTATTTATTATTTAATAAAATTTGCAACCCGAACAAAAATGAGTGTTCACAGATTGCCACTCTTTACTTGTTTTTTACTAGATAATATGAACATCCATAAATTTCATAATATCGTTGTAAGAACGAGTAAAGAAGTGAACCAATTTTTGTCAGAGCACCAAAAGAAGATTAAACTCAAAGCATGAAAAATAATAATGTCAGAGTGGAGAGGTAATATCAAAGCAGAAAGATAACATTAGGGCAGGAAAAATAACATCAGAGTAGAAAAGTGACGTCATT
The DNA here is from genome assembly GCA_024086825.1 of Abrus pulchellus subsp. cantoniensis. Classification (NCBI taxonomy): domain Eukaryota; kingdom Viridiplantae; phylum Streptophyta; class Magnoliopsida; order Fabales; family Fabaceae; genus Abrus; species Abrus pulchellus. Next base: position 25,666,143 of record CM044056.1, read on the forward strand.
GTAGGAAAAATAATACCAGGGCAAAAAATAACACCATTGCAGAAAAATAATATCAGTGCAGCAAAAATAACATCAGGGCAGAAAAATAACATCGAAGCAGAAAAATAAGATTATTGTAGGAAAAATAACATCAAAGAAGTGAGAATGATATCGAAGAATGAAAAATGATATCCTACCAAAAATTTTATTTTAATCTTGCATGAAATGTGATCTTAAAGATGACCAAATAGTCATTCCTTTCCATTAAGAAAACCTAGAGCATTAAATGATCCCTAATTGTTACTTTATCTCAACATTTTGAGGTCAGGAATCATGAGCATAGATCTTGCTTTTTTGTTTTTAACTCTTGATTTTGGCTAATTTCAAAACATCTATATGGAAGAAGAGATTTGGCACCTCTCAATGTTGAAACAATGAAAATTTGTCTTATCACATATATTTTTTTTCACATTTTAGATATCAACTCATGCATGTCCAAATGGAAGGAGATAAGATCAAGGATGAAGATTCAAACAAATTTTATTAAGAATAAGTGAGGATTAGAATGTCAAGAAGAGATATATGAAAACGTTCCAATTGGGAGAAAGACATTGCTAGGAAAACAATTAAAGAATAATTCTGAAATAAGTAACACAATTCACACATGTTAATGACTTTGATGATATTTCGCAATCCAATTTTTGGAGAACCCAACCCCTACTTCTAAAGTGATGATGCCATGTCCTAATTCAACAATCCAAATTGCCATGATTGGATAGTGTCACTTTTGCCATGATCGTCTTTTTAGAGTTTTTAGCCTAGTCAACTTCCCTTCTCTCCTTTTTTATTTTTTCCAAATTACCCTGATTTGATAGTGCCACTTTTGCCAATACTGCCTTTTTGGGTTTTTAGCCTAGCTAGCTTTCTTTCTCTCTGTTTTTTATTTCTTTTTTTTTAAACCCAAATTTTTGCTTAAGCCGCCTTTTCGAGTTTTCAACTTAGCGAGCCTCTTTTAAAACCCTAAATTTTGCCTAGACCGCCCCCTTGGGTTTTCAATCTATCGGTTTATTTTTATTTTTTTATTTTTCAAACCCTAATTTTTGCCTAAACTGTCCTTTTGGGTTTTCGACTTATCGAGCTTTGATTTTCTTTTTTTTTTAATGCAAATTTTTGCTTAAGCCGCCCTTTCGAGTTTTCAACTTAGCGGGCCTCTTATAAAACCCTAAATTTTGCCTAGACCGCCCCCTTGGGATTTCAATCTATCGGGTTTTTATTTTTTATTTTTCAAACCTTAATTTTTGCCTAAACTGTTCTTTTGGGTTTTTGACTTATCGAGCTTTGATTTTCTTATTTTTTTCAAACCCCAATTTTTGCCTAAGTCATCCTTTCGAGTTTTCGACTTAGCGAGCTCTCTCCCCTTTTTTTTATGGGCAATATTTCTTTACAACATTAGAGTTCATTGGGTGTGATAACTCCACGCCATCCATATTGGTAGGAATTAGCACCCCTCGTGAGAATGCTCTTTTAATAATAAATGGTCATTCCTAATTTGAGGCTAAATCCCTTGGTGATCTTTGTAGATAGGAAGGATTTTCTTGAGCATCGAATCCCCATTTCGTAACTCTTTAGGATGAACTTTCTTTTCATGAGCTCTCTTCATCTTTTTTTGGCGTAGCTGACCATGGCACAAAGTTGTCAACCTCATTTTTTTTTTTCAATTAAGCTAGTTTAATCGGGTCTAAATCCATTCAGCTTCATCTAAGTCATCTTTTGTCAATACTCTTAGTGAAAGGATTTCTATGTCAAATGGCAACACAAGCTCCATATCATACACCAATGAAAATCAGGTTACCCTAGTTGAATGGTGAACCATAGTACGATACCCATGTAATGCAATGGAAGCATCTCATGCTAATCATCAAATATCACTTTATTTGCTATCTCAACTGCTCCATTCATCTGAGACGATACAGAGATGAATTGTGGTGTTGTATCTTAAAATTTATTAAAAATAATTTATTTTTATTCATAATTTAGAAAATTTTGGTTTTGTTCATTTGATATCATATTTTGTAAATGTTAATCTTTTGTAAATTCATAAGAACGATGTATATTAATGTTATTTCGATATTTTCTCTTAAATTTGTTTATCCTATTACTTTGTCAGTTAAGTTTTTATAAGTTTGAGTAAAGTAAATAAAATATTTTATATTTTTACACGTTGAACTTAATTAATTTTTACCTTCTTAACTCTGAAATCTTTTACTTATTGTTTTAAATAAAATAAAGATGTTAGATCACTCGTTGTATGTGATACATATATTTAATTAAGTTCAAATGCAAGTCAAAATTTGTTGGTATATTTACTAAAAGCTTGAATATTTATATATAAATATTATAGCTTGAATGAATAAGCAAGAAACACCTTCATAATCACAGACATAGAACTAGTCCACTAGAAAAAAAAATTATATAGTCTTATTGAGTCATATCATTAAATGAACAAAACTACAATAAGTAATTATGCAAATTGGGGTTATCCACCTTAAAAATGTTGCACTTGAGTTATTCCTTGATTGCTTATAAATGGAGTATGAGATGATCAAACTCTTATGTATAAGAATAAACACATACACACAAAACATGTTATCACTCTCTATGCTTTATTAACAAAAGGAGATTAGAGAGACTCTACTTGAAAAATTCATATGACATCTTGTAAAGATGAGATTACTACTTCTTTAGTTAGTCTAACACAAAGTTTCACAAATATAATTTTAATTTTAATAATTGTCTTAAAATTTTTGAAATATAAATATCGCAAGTGCATGGAAAATTGTTGTTATTTCCATGTGCTACCTATGTTTGATTCCTTACCTTACCAATATTAGTTTAAACTCTTTAATGAATTATTTATAAAAATAATTTTTAAAAAACAAATAAGTCACAATTTTTAAATTAAAAAAAAATGGACTTCTAAAAAGTCATAATTTTTAAGTTTAATCCTTCTTAATTTGTTTTTATTTAAAAAGTCTACCAAATATTGTATTTCATTCTTGCAAAATTTGTTTATTAGTATTTCATTATTTTCGTTTATTATTTACATCGATAACATCTATTTTAACTCATAAAATCGCATGGAGCTAGCGTGAACGATAATGTGACATCTTTTATAGTCTTAAATCTTAATTTTAAAAAGTCTTAACCTTATAACATAAAATTTTATTCTAAAATTTAAAGAATATAATATTGTTAATAGCATATTTTTTTTCATGTCATATGTCAGTCAAATTATATAAATTAACTTAATGAAACAAGTTAATAAATTATTAATATATAACCTAAATAAAAATAAATAAATTTTGAAAGATTAAATTAAAAAATCAAGCAATTAATTTTTAAAGATTATAATTTTTTAGAAGATCAAAATCTTATTTAAGACAATTATTTAACTATTTGTTTTGAAACCTTTAGGGTTTTGACTTTTGATCCATATTTTGAATTAACCAATAATATTATTTAAATATGTGCATTGTATTTATTTTCATGACCTTTTTATTTTTTTTAGTCTAAATTAATATTTTAAAATTTTATAATATTATAAAAAATCTCTCAGTATTTATTACAAAAAGTAATAAAGATTTAGTTTTAACCTCTAACATTTTTCTTAAGATCATTTTATTCTTATATATCAAAAAGAGGTAGTCCGAGGGCATTTTTTATTCTCAAGTCGAAGGTATTTTTGAAATCCACATTTTAATAATAATAATAATAATAATATATTATTATTATTATTATTATTATTATTATTATTATTATTATAGAAGAAGATCTAAGATATTTATCATCTTCTACATGAATGTGTTTTGAATATAGAGTGCTTTGATGTTAAAGACAATCAACTAACCGCTAGACTAAACAAATTTCATTTTTGATAAATTACTATATCTTGATCTGATCATCTGTTGAGACAAAAAATTCTCATTAATCCTTTATCATCCTATCGTTTTGCCTTTCTGGTGTTTGACTTAATGTTAAAGAAGAAAGATGATTTTATCTTATCTTTTTTAAGAAAGAAGAGAGTTAGTGTTATGATTTTATTTCTTATAGTTAATTTTAAATATCCTTTCCCTTTAAAGGTATGTTTTATTATTGCTTTAAGAGATCTTTTACATACTCTAGTGAAACATTTTAAGACTCTTTTATATATATATATATATATATATATATATATATATATATATATATATATATATATATATAGAAAATAATCTTTTCACATTAGTATAAATTTAAAAAATCTTACATTTAAATAATTTTATTTTTATAATAATAACAATTATTTTAGTAAGTATTATTTTTTGTTAATATTTGTAAGTTTCTACATAATAATAATAATAATAATAATAATAATATTATTATTATTATTATTATTATTATTATTATTATTATTATTATTATTATTATTATAGAAGAAGATCTAAGATATTTATCATCTTCTATATGGATGTGTTTTGAATATAGAGTGCTTTGATGTTAGAGACAATCAACTAACCGCTAGACTAAACAAATTTCATTTTTGATAAACTATTATATTTTGATCTGATCATCTGTTGAGACAAAAAATTCTCATTAGTTCTTTATCATTCTATCATTTTGTCTTTCTGGTGTTTGATTTAATGTTAAAGAAGAAAGATGATTTTATTTTTTTTAAGAAAGAAGAGAGTTAGTATTATGATTTTATTTCTTATAGTTAATTTTAAATATCCTTTCCCTTTAAAGTATGTTCTATTACTGCTTTAAGAGATCTTTTACATACTTTAGTGAAACATTTTAAAGACTCTTTTATATATATATATATATATATAATTTTTTTACATTAGTGTAAATTTAAAAAATTTTATATTTAAATAAAAAAAATTATTTAACCTGTTAAATATAAGTTAAATAAAAAGTTAAGATCAAGCGTATAAATCTAAAAACATTTTATATTAATTATTAAAATATTAATAATTTTTGCTAATATAACAATTTATAATTAAATAATAGTATAATAAATCTTTACGTTTTCGGTGCACTCAATTGAATTCATAATAAACACACTTATTTTAACAGTATGCCTCTGATAAAATAATTAACATACATTTTTACAAATAATCTTTTATATAAGTAAAAGTTATTCAATAGTTTTATAAAATAGTTAAATAAGTACATATAAACAGGTATAAGTTCTGTAGTGCCAATATCCATACAATTTTGCAAATATGATGATGATGTTCTATAAACTATCTCACAAATTACTAAGGTTTGAAGAGTTTAGTATATATGATGATGTAAAGGGCTAGGTTGTGGAACTGTCACATCTTGTGCCCATGAAAGTAGTTCATTTATTTATGAATGCAGATTTGGTGCCTTCAACATTTTCTAGTTCAAATCCTATAACGAGTAAGAGAACTGGTTCCATCCAATCCTTTAGATACAAAGTTGGCTTCACACTCAGCAAATGTAGTTTCCCTGTATTTGGGAGGATTATCTTCTGATAACAGTTCCTTTATCGGCCCATAGACCTTGGAATATGCCTTCAAACCTGGGTAGAAAAAGCATGCAACAGATATTCTTGGACCATCACGATTTGCAAGTACTCTGTGTTCACAACTCTTGAATATATCATTTGTTACAAGCTATAATTCAAACAGGAAATTAATTAGATCCACAACTACATTTGACAATGATCATTCAAATAAGAAAATAATAATAATAATAATAAAATCAAGTCTTATCTCACTAGTCAATTTATTCATATGGTAATTAATCAACAACATTAAGACGCAAAAGGACATAACATCTCAAGCAAGATGGAATATGAGATGCCCAATATACTTCAAATCAAATTGAACGTATCTCAGATGTGACGAACTGGATGTACCAAAACAAGCCTAAGATGTCTTAGACATGCCATTTCAATCTGCAGGTTCCTTGGTTTGTCCAACTTCAGCAGCATTGGCATGTTGTACATATATAGTGCAAGATATGTTCTGATTATTTCATAAGTGGGATACCAAGGGATTTTGTTCATGTTAATTATATCCTTTCTTATTATATCCCTAAATAAAAAGAAGCTATATTTGTAATTAGTATCCATCATAAATTAATAACACCTGGAGAAAATACACATAACAGAAGAAAAACAAGAAACTTGCCTGAAGAAGATCACCAATATTAACTACCAAAGTACCAGGTACAGGCCTTATATCAATCCAGTTATTTTGATATAGAACTTGGAGGCCACCAATGTTGTCTTGGAGAAGCAGTGTGATGAAGGAATTGTCAGCATGCTTGGTGGTTCCCATAGTCATATGTGGTTCAGGACATGCAGGATAATAATGGCCAGCAGTAATAAGCCCCTCAGCATAACCCATATCCTTTAGATGATTTGGATTCAGACCTAAAGCCTCTGATAACAGCTCAAATAGTAAAATCCCAAGTCTCATTATGTGTTTCCCGTATTCCAACAATATATCTCTGCCAGAATATGCAGTCAATTAGAAATAAAACTCAGGTGGGAATTCAATTCTAGACCTTTTCATTTTACCACCTATAAATACATGTAAGCCAAAAATTTATTTATTTATTTTTTCAATTTGAAAGATAATAAAAAGAAATCTGCATGTAAACAAATGAGGGAAAAAGCAACAAACAAATGGAGTAAAATACGCAAGATACCTGCATGCAACAGGAACTTCTTCTGGTTTGGGATCAGGATACAAGCAACACCTAAAAGTATCCCTCCAATTGAGTTCTAGCCTTGAGCTGTAGAGATCAAAATTGCTATTATACAAAAAGAATCTCAATCTATCTCGTGAATGGAATCCTCTTTTGGCTTCAGTATCCATCTCATGAAACCTTTTTACCCCATTTTTCATCTCCTCAAGAACATTCATAGGGATGCCATGATTCACCACTTGAAAGAAACCCCATGTTTCAGATGCTTCCTTTACCATGGCAACAAGCTCTTGATGCTTACTCGGATCTTTATCAATATCTGCAAGGTCTATCAATGGCATAACATGGCATGCGTTGGATGAATTTGAGGCATTCTCAACTTTGTCATGTTGATTATGGAACAAGCTAGGGACCTTCTTAACACCAGCATCAACAAGCCCTTTCACACCAGCTTTTGTTTCATCAAATGCTTTGCGTTCTCTCAATATAAAATCAAAGTCTTGGTTGGTTATTGCCATATGTAGTGGCCTTGGAGGTAGGAGTGGAACTGAAGAGAGAGCAGATGATATCTAGAAAAGTATGATCTATCTATTATGTATTTATATTATAACATATACTTCCTAAAGCACGGAAAGGATATTTTAATGCATAAACTAATATTATTTTAACGCAAAAGTATCACTCTCATTCTTTCTCTTAATATAATATAGTATTTTAACAAAATTTCTCTAAACCACGTCAATCCTTGGTAATCGATATCCCTTGCAAAAGATCTTTAGACAATTTCTCATTAATAACAAAACTGATTACACCATTAGGTTGCTGGTTGATCTCTACAGCAACTCAAAAGTTAGCTACACCACTGTTAGAGTAAAAATAAGAAGAGTTACATGACTCAACTTTTGGATATCGATTTTTTAATTCTTATTTAGAGCTGTGTTAGTTATAAGGAGCAAATATGCCGTTGATTTAACTTCAAATGACTATAAGTTTGTGAACATAAGACACTTTACCTAAAAAAGTGTTGTGATGTTCCTTCATAATCTGGCTCTAAAAAATGCTACGGTAAGTACCCCTCTCAAACATTGTCTTAGAATTCTATTTTAAAAATATCATAATTTCTTTTATCATAAAAAAAACTTAAATTAAAAGTTACGGTAAAGAAAAAAAAAATCCATATCCCATTTTCATATTAAAATGTTTATAACAATTAATTTCAGCATAATTAATTGGAATCAATTATCTTATTTATAAATTTATAAAAAATGAATTACGTGGTGGTACAACTAAAAGAAAAGGCATATTAAAAAGTTAATTAATATAAATTTATTAGCAAATAATTATATAACATAAAACTAAAATTATTATTTTACACCTATTAAATTATTATTTTTTGTTAAAAGGAATTATATTTTGAGTCAATTAAACATAACGAAAATTATATTATCGTGGTCAATAAAACTGCACAAGGCATGCAGGGTTTTAATCTAGTAAATACTATAAGGATATTATTAACTTCAATTTTTAGAATTAAATTTAAGTAAATAATATATATTTAATAAAATTATAATAATATAATAATTTTTTTTTGCAATGAAATTTACTATTTTATCTGCCTTTTTCATCTGTAATTTATTTAAAATTTTGATGGAATGTAAGAATATAATAAAAAATATTTGGTTAGAATTTTAAAATGACAAAGAAAAAAATATTTTTTCTTAAAAATAAAAAATTAAGAAAAAAATATACATTTAAATGTTAGAATTCAATTCTATCCATTGAAGTTGTTCACACTTTTTAATCCTTCAACAGTTAGCCACTATGTGTGTTACCGTGACCCATTTCTTGGAATGCTAAGTGTCACATAAATAGACGAAATTAATGACTCATCTAATGGTTAGATTGCAAAATATCCCATTAACAGACAAAATAATTGACTCACCTTACAAATTATCACAAAATAATAATAATAAGTAATTGTCTATTTTGATCTTTCAATGCTGTACATCACATTCTTGATTATTTAAAGAATATACAAGCAACATCAAATTAGTCTCTGTCTTTCAATGTCTATTTTAACATAATTAGATATTGTTATTTTATTTTTTATTAAAATTAAAATATATAGGTAATGAAAAAGAAAATAAATTAATAAAAGATAAATAAATAAAAATGAATAGAATACAAGAGATTTCTAGAAAAAGAGAATTTTCCGTATTTGAAAAAGAAAAAATGAACATGTGGAAGGAGATAAGCAGAGAGTAGAAAACGAATCTTACATACATCCATAAAAGGTGATTTCATTGCATTTGATTCCTTCTAATAATCACATAATGTGTTCTAATCAATATAAACTTAGTATTATATATATAAAGTTGATGCAATTTTATCTGTATAAAATCTAATATAAAATTTTTAATTTTATTTTATAAAATAAATTATTTTTAAAACAGAAATCAAATATACTCTTAATCTTTTTATCTTTTCAAAAATAAAATGACATAATTAAATAAACAATTTTTGTGATTTAATTTGTAGATATTTTGAGAAAAAAATTACTACCATTAATGAAACGTGATTTTAAAAATTATTATATTGTTTGAGAGAAAATATCAGTTGTATTATCCTCATGGGATAAGCTAATATTCCTACAAATTAAATATTGTTACTAAATCATGAAAGATTCAGGTGATAAATTGACGGAAAAAAAAAACCAATAATTAAAGGTTCGGACCAATTGGACTAAAATTTTGAAATTTTAATAGTAAATAATTCAATAATTAATTTTGAATATAGCCAAATTAATTTGTTGCATATAAAGTATATTTTATCAAATAAATAGATTTTTATAAAAATATGTTTTTTTTCAAAGTATTTTTATTAAAAATATTGTTCATAAATACAAAGGAATTGGGATAAAATATAATGAAATTTTATTTTATAATAAAAATAAATGTTGTCATTTTTATTTTAAAAAATTAAAAACTGACTAATTGAAAGTGGACTTAAACAACTAAGATTAAATTTAATAGTAATTGTGTTTTTAAAAAAATGTTAAAACTTAATTCGAACATTTTTGAGACATTATTCGTTATATATACTTAGGAAGGTGTGCAATACATGAATAAATTATAATATTATAGTATAATATTATAATTAATAATTATAAAATAAAAATAATTTTATAAAATATTTCTGATAATATTTATGTTATTTTAAATTTTAAAATTAATTAGTATATATTAATATATTACTAATAAAATTATTTCATATATTGTATACAGATTTATAATATATTTTTAAATATTTACAAATTAGCTTTAAAAGTAAAAGAATTAAACTCAAATATTATTTGAATTTATAAGATGATAAATTTAATTTTATAAAGTTTAAAAATACTCTTATAATTAATTTGTAATAATTTAATATGTATACATACCACAACATAAGGATTCATAATAAAAAAATAAATTTTAATATATTTAAAATTTTTACGATAAACATAATTAAAAAAGTAAAATTATATATTTTATCTTATTTTACAAAATTATATAGTATACAATTTAAAAGAAAAATATTAATTTTTTTATTAAATAAGTTTATTTTATGTTTCTAAATCCACTGTCATATATCATAATTTAATCTTTTATTATTGAATTACATATTTATTGATTAAATATATATATAATTTAATTTTAAAATAATTATAATTTAAATATAAATTTAATTATTTTTAATATAACAGAAAAGTAAAAAATATTAAACAAAAATTTGATTAATTTTTAAAATAAATTATCTATAAAAAAATAAATATAACAGTTAAAAATAATTTATATATAACTTTAAACATTATAAATGTTATTAATAATAATTTAATTATAAATTAGTAAATATATTTGTATGTGAGAGAGATTTATTTATATTGTATATTAGTATATATTAATATTATAAATTATAATTTAAATATAAAAATATAATAATAAAATTATATTATATTGAATAATGTCAAATATAAATAGATTGAAAATAAGATAAATAATTTTTATATGCAAATTTTTATATATTTTATATATTTTACGATATAATATAAAATTTATGAGTCACATATATATATAAATATTATGATAAGAATAATTTTATAAAATTTTTATAATAATATTTAAACTATTTGAAAGTTTAAAATTAATTAGTATATGTTAATATTATTATTAATAAAAATATTAGTTATTTGAAAGAAAGAAATATAATATATAACTTTATATAAGTATTTTTCTTTCATATTGACATTAATTAAAAAAGAAAGTTATAATTTTTATAGTAAACCTAATTTAAATTTTGAAAGATTTCCTTATACACTACATTTGTAATAGTTTTTATACTTTTTTCATCACAATATTGTATAAAGATCTTTAATCCCTTTCAATTGGTAACTTTAGAGATTGCTACATATAACTGACCATGAGAAAAAAAGTAGTTTTGGAAGGAAAATTCCAACATGCTTAAGAGATTAATCTTGACTTTTGTTGATTGTCATTGCAAAAGAAAGAGCAATTTATAATTGTCTTCTTTGAAACTTAAAAGGTATCTTAGTATATGAAGGAGTCAAAGATAATCTTGGCATGAATACCTTTTGACCAACATTGTTTCCAGAAATAACCTTAGCCTCAAGGGTATAAGTTCCCATCAAAGTAATCACTAATCAAGTTCTATTGTATATGCCAGAAGATTGATCTATGTTTCTTAATAACATAATAGAAACACTAATCTTCATCTTCAACTCTTACATGTGGAATCCAAACTAAGATATTTTTTATTCTGATGGCATTAAGTCTAACATGTAATCATTTATCATGTCAACAATCTCATTAGTTTGTACTAGTATAGCACAATTCTGAAAAAACAAAGGATGCATCATGTTGTCAAAAAAGATGGATATGTTGATTGTACAATAGAAGCAATTGAATCACCAGATTCTTTTATGAGTAGATCATCTAGTATTTGAACTACAGTTTCCTCATTTAATTGTTCACTAATTGTTCCATTGCCTATACCTAGAATCCAATTTGAAAATTTTTTTTAAATCATCAACCTTTGAATTATAACTTCTAGTTTGAAGTCTTATATTTTTTTGCGAGTTCCAACACTTGATAATGCTCCCACAAATAAGAACTAATAGAAGCATAAATGATGTTTTGTCGCCTTCCTTTTGGAACTACTAGTAAAATTTGTCTAAAATCTCCATCAAGAACTATTACTTTCCCTCCAAATGGCCTGTTTAGGCTGTCATAATTAGAAAATCTTAAAATATCTCTAAATGTTCTATCTACAGCCTCAAAATAATTTTTATGACACATTGGAGCTTCATACCATATTATCAATTTTGATCTAATAATCACTCAGCCAAGTGACTTCCTGATTTGATGTTGCAAGTGGAGTCCTTATTCACATTGATGGGAATGACAAATATCGAATGAACAGTTTTGCCTCTAGGTATTAATAAAGTAACAATTCCACTTGATGCAATAGTTAGAATAATTTCTCCTTTAGATTGAATGGTTGCAAATATGGTCTTCCAAATGAAAGTTTTGCGAGCACTACCATAACCATAAAGGAAAAAACTCCTCTAGCATTTTCAGAAACAGCTAAAATAATTTTGTCATAAATATTTCTTTGTTTAGATATAAATTGAGATAATAAATAAATGTGTTCAGTAGCCAATGCTTTTGTATCATAATTTATCTTATAAAAAATAAGCCTATTTTGTATTTCTAAAGCCAATGCTTTTCTTTCCATTTTTTTTTTACGTCTTTGAGATTATCTTTCTCAATGCATGACCAATGACATCTAATTGAACATGTGTCAAACATTATTTTAAAATAATAAAGTAGCATACACAGATAAATATGAAAGCGATTAAAATAAAAAAAAAAATAATTCACCAATTAGATATAGTTCATCTAGCTCACTTAAAATTGCCATTAAATTTAATTTCCATTTGAGTTTAGTTGTTCGCATCTTCTTTTCAAGAGTGATTACTATAAAATTTTCTATGATATACACATTGCTTTCATGGAGTAGTTTTTCATAACGTGATATAATATCTTTCATAACAGTATAATAAATTCTTGAATTCTGAAATAATGAGAGAACATGAAAGAACTAAATAAATTAAATAAAAAAAAAATTTTATGCACTTTGACTAAAGAAATATAAAAGTTTCACCTTTTCATTGACTAAAATTATGTCCACGCTATTGACTTGAGTTTTATTTTGAAACTCATAAAAAAATCACAAATGAATGATCTAAACCATTATCTTTCAATTCATCTTCCCATGTCTTATTTCAAAAAGTACTGAAATAGTTGGCTCCATTTTGGAAGAATTTTAGTTTAAAATTTTATTTCGAACAAACAACCTATACTTTCCCTTATATATATACCAAATAAAATACAATTTCTTTCTCACTTGAAGTTTTTTTTTTTACTTATTTTTTTATTTTTATAATAAACTTAATTTAAAGTTCAAGAGTTTTCTGTAATTTATTAGTTATTAATTTACAACAATAAGATTTAAAATAAATATTAATATTAACGTTCAAATCTGCCTTAAAGGATGCACCTTTTGAATATATAAAAACTTCTAATTATAAAAAAATGTATTTAACTAATTTGAATTAAACCATTCCAGACGGCCTTAAAGATAAAGATATATCAAAACGGCTAATTAGAAATGAATGAATTTAATTGATTTGAATTAAACCATTCAAGATAGCCTTAAATAGTAATTATTAATTATTATATAAAGATTATTATGTTAAAGAGTGAAGGCAAATTCTCCTCCAAAACTCATTTACTTTTATATATATATATATATATATATATATATATATATATATATATAAAGATAAAGATATATAAGAGACATTTAAATTTAAAGGAGTTTGTATTATTAGAAGTAAGAAACATTAATAATAGTCATTAAATCAAATAATTGACAAAAGAGAGAAGAGAATTAATTAGCAAGAGAGAGAAAAAAGTGACCATAATAACTCTAACATCTTATAATAACAAACTTCTCTTACTTGAAATACCTCTTAAATATATAAATTAGTTTGTAACTTGTGCAATACAATAATATTTTATTTTGAAATAAATATGTACATAATTTTAATAATTAAATGATAAAATTTAATTTTGTAAATAATTATATATATTACGTATTATATATTATATGATTTAATTAATAATTAAAAACTATTTACCAAAAGGTGCTAGTTTCATATTCATGCTTCATACTCTCTTATTATATAATTTATACCTTAAGGATATACAATGATAAATCAATTAATAATAACTTTTTTTTTTATAATTTTTTAATATTTAACATCGAGTAAATCTTCAATTTATTTCTTAAATCTCTATTTTTTATATTAAATTTTTAAATTAAAATTTTTAGTTTCTAAAATTAACAACGGTAAATTTTTTAGTTCTTATTATTATGAAATGTTAAAATTAAATAATAAGACAATAATTTATTATGTTAAATGATATATAAATAAACATAAAATGAAAACATTTTAAGATTTATTAAAGATAATTTATTTTTATTTATAACTTTGAAATTTTTTAATAGTAATGTTTTTTTTTTCCTTTTCTTTTTTTTATGACCTTTTTCTTTTAAGTTGAGTTGTATTAAAAATTAATATAACCGATTATAATTAGACTTAAAATCTAAACCTTTTATATTTAGGAAACATATGTTAGGCAATATTAAAAATTATTATTTTGAATTTTTTTAAAATTAAAATTTCAAAAATCCACTTATTATTATTTTGAATTGATTGACGCTTTAATTACAACTTATTATTATTTATTTGATGTCTAGTTTTTCCTTGAGAATTCCAAATTTAAAAGTGTTGAAATAAATATTACTAAGTGAAAATAAGTATGTGGTAAAAGTAATACTAACTTATACCCTGACTGACATGTTTATATTATATACTCCCAATATTATATATTATATGACTTAATTAATAACTAAAAATTGTCTACGATATATGCTAGTTTTGAATTCATGCTTCATACTCCCTTATTATATAGTTCATTAGTAACTTTTTTTTTTAAAAATGTTATCATATTTAACATTCAATTAATCTTCTATTTATTTCTGAAATCTGTATTTTGTTTATATTAATTTTTTAAATTTAAAATCTTAATTTTTAAAATTAACAACTGTAAATTTTTTAGTTCTTATTATCATGAGATATTTAAATTAAATAATAAGATAATAATTTATTATATTAAATATAAGACATTAAGATGACAATGTTTTAAAATTTATTAAAAATAGTTTATTTTTATTCATAAAATTAAAATTTTTGATAGTAATGTTTTTTTTTCTACTTTAACTTTTTTCATAACTTCTACCTTTTAACTTGGGTTGTATTAAAAATTAATATAGCTAATAATAAGTAGAATTAAAATTTAAAACTTTTATATTTAAGAAACTTATTTTGGGCTGTATTAAAAATTAATATTTTAAATTTTTTAAAATTAAAATTTTAAAAATCTAGTACAATTAGTTGAAGCTTTAATTACAACTTTTTATTATTTATTTGATGACTGATTTGTCTTTGAGAATTCTAAATTTAAATAACTATTTTAATTTGAAAAATTAAATGATATGTATACAATCTATAATTAATATTAAAAAATCTATAAAATCAGTTTAAATACGAACAAAATCAAGACTCGCGATTAATAATGTATAAAATATATAATAGATATTATAAAATTGCAAAAAATCGAACAAGTTATAGTTTAATAATTATAGTAACTTCTATAAATACTATGAACATGCGTGTTATGTCATTGACATGCAAAAGCAATTGGTTCAAAGTGTCTGAACTTCTGATTTTGGACGATAAATCTCGACAATGGCTGTCTCAAACAACATATGTACCCATCTGACGTTGGGCAAGTGTCCATGTACTGCAACAGAGACAGAAGAGAGTGATTCCAACAGCAACGAGGTTTGCACCCATTTAACGTTGAGTGTGTGTCAGTGCACTAGAGCTGAGATACATGTCTCTTCAACCAAGAAAAGGAAACATTGCCACAAAGGTCCGTTTGTTGCAAAAAAGAAGGCATGCAAAGACTTGGTTGTACAAGATGATGCTCTGGTGGTACACGATGATGATGATCCTTGGAAGATAAAAAAGGTGTTGAAAGAGAGTGATCTTGGCAATATGAGTAGGCTCATGCTAGGGAAGGATTTGGCAGAAAAATTTGTGTTACCTGTGTTGGGTGATGCTGCTGAGATTGAGAAGGGAGTTAGTGTTAAGATTTGGGATGTGGACACATACACCATGCACTCTCTTGTTTTCAAGAAATGGGTTTCTTCAAGATGCTACATTTTTATGAGAAAATGGGTCCAAGATTTTGTTAAGAGAAGGGGCTTGAAGAAAGGGGATGAGATTGGCTTTTACTGGAATCCATATAATAGTCACTTCAATTTCTCTGTTCTTAGAGTCAATTAATATTAGATAGATCGTGTAAAAAGAGCTTAGAAATCATTCAAAATTGTGTATTTCATGTTTTAAGTTCTAGTAGTTGTAAGGTTGGAGGGGTTTTAATATTCTTGCTTTCATTTATTATAAGCCTTCTCAGATCTTATGTTGTTTTTATGTGTAAGTATTATGCTTTCTATTAATGACATTTGTTGCTTGTTCCAAAAGCATGGTAGGCTATCGATGAAGAAATATATCATACAGAATTAATCTTAAAATTAGTAGTTTTTAAAGTATGCTTTTTTTGTGGTTTATGGTTTATATTCTGAGATTCTTGTTATGTGTAAGTATTATGCTTTCTATTGCTTGTTCCAAAATCATGGTAGGCTATCGATGAAAAAATAGATCATACAGAATTACTCTTAAAATTAGTAGTTTTTAAAGTATGTTGATTTTGTGGTTTATGGTTTAAATTCTGAGATTCTTGTAATTGAAATTTCATACTACGATTTCAATTGCATCTTGATTATGGTTACAACACGCTATGAGTTGATGCATGTGGCAATTGTTTGATGTTGAAAGAGCAATTTAATGTTTACGAGATACATATTTGGTGAGCACTGTGATAACAATTTTATAATAACACATAATTATTAAACTTTGACTAATATACTTTCTATTTCGACCACTCAATTGTCTCTTTCAAGAAAGAAAGAAAAAGTCAAATGTCCCGATAATTTGAATTCCTAATTTTCTGCCTTCAAGAAATGTCTTTATAAGCCATTTTTGTTGCCGATAAAAAATTTGAAATGAAATTCTAACAAATTTGTGTTGAGTACTTTGCAAGATGCTACGAATTGATGGGAAAATGGGTCCAAGTTTATGTTAAGAGAAGGGGCTTTAAGAAAGGGGATGAGATTAGTTTCGTGGATGCATCACGAAACCCCAATACTCATATTGAGTCTGTTACCTAGAGGAATCTTACGCTCTAATACCACTTCTTATGACAGGAATGAAAATGAGTTATAGAAGAAGAACACATAGATATTAATATGGTTTAGTCAATACGTCCTCATGAGCAAATTAAAATATTTTTATTTGCTATAACTGGTAAATACAAGATACTGTATTCGGCATAAGAATAATAATGACTCGTAATTCACTATATCAAATCATAACTCTTTATTACATTGATTAGAATAATAATGACTGAAATTCAAGAGATAAAATTATGGGTCATATGAAAATTCAAGCCATCTAAATAGGTTGTTCGGATAAAAATTCCTGTGATGGAATTAACAAGAAAGATAGTGTGAAATTTGATGGAGGAAAAAAGAAATTTAACAAGAAAAAATGAAGTACTTTGTTTGTTGAAATTTGAGCATCTTGCTCTTGAATGCTGGTATAGGAAGTAAGGATATAAGAAAGGTGATGATGAAGCTCATCTAGAGTGAATATCCAACTTTTGTTAAAAAAATTTAAGTTTTTTTTTAATTCAATTTATTTTTTAAAAAGAGAATAAGAACAATGTTTTAAGAAAATTATAATTTACTTTAATAAAATGAGAAAATTCAAATTTGACTTCAAAATTAAAAAAAGAAACATGTAAATAATTAAACCTATGCAATGTTTGTTTTATACATACAAAAACAAAAATCATAAGAATATAAAAATAAAAAAAAGCCATGGAGTGTAGGACACAAAAGAGAGGTTTAAAAATGTTGAAAAAGAGACATTTTTGAGATAGAGAGAAAGAAGGACGTAGTGATGAGAGGCATCAAAGATTTAAAAAATTTAAAGAAGATACTTTGAGATAGAGAGAAAAAGAAAGAAGTAAAGAGAAAGAAAAGAGGTCAAAGAACTTAAGTAAGTCTTTCATACATATGTGATTTTTTTCATATATATTTAAACTCATTTACGCAATGAATGTAAGTTTTATACAATAAAACTCTTATAACCCTTCTTTAGTTATCTCTAACTTTTTAAATATACTTTTAAAGCTATTATTCTCTGCTATTTCTTTTTTTTATCTTTAGATTAATTATTTTTATCCATAAAAGTTTGTTCTCTCAACTCATCTCTAATCAAGAACAATTACTTTTCACTCCACCTTTTTTCTTCCTCTCCCTCAATTCATATCTCCAACCATGAAAACTTTTTTTCTCAACACATTATCTTCAACTATAAAAGTGTCTCCTTCTCATCCTCAACTCATTACTTCAACCATGAAAGCTTCTTCTCCTCGACCTTTACTTATCACCTCAGCATGTCATCTACTAAACTTGTCTCCATCCTTTCTATGACCTTCATCTTAACAAAAAGATAAAAAAATTAATTTGTTGTCCTAAAAATTCAACCCCTCGGATTGAATTTTTTTGGAAACTTTTTTTGCCTTTTTTTTTAATAAAATTTTTAATTCTTTTTAATCCAAAAATTTTATTTTCTTTCTCTTTTTTCTTTTCTAATTACTAACTTACTAATCAATCAACTAATTTAAATTTAAGTTATTTTCATTAATAAAACAATTTATAATACTCATTTGAAGTAACTCTATCTGTATGCGGTATAAATTGTCAAAACATATCTATAATAATGTTACCTTTAATTTTATGCATCATCAATTTATACAAAAATTAAATCTAACTTGTAAATTTAATCAATTACATGATAATTTTTGTTTAATTAAAATATATCATTTAAGTAAAAATATTTCTCTATTTTTTATTTTAAAAGTAACTCATTTATTTAATAAAATTAAATATTTTCATCATATTAATGCAAAGATTTATAACATTATTATGTAGCGTCTCTACTTTTATACGCTTTAAATTGTTAAGACTTTTGTATACTAACTTTATAACGTTATTATGCAAATATCTAAGAGCTTGTTTAGTTATTTCAAATTCTAAGATTACACAGTTTTGGTTATCTATAATTTTATTCAAGATGCTACAAATTTATGGGAAAATGGGTCCAAGATTTTGTTAAGAGAAGGGGCTTTAAGAAAGGGGGTGAGATTGGTTTCTAATGGGATCCATATAGTAGTCACTATAATTTCTCTGTTCTTAGGGTCGATTAAGATAAGATAACACTAGCAGAATAAGGTTAGAAATCATTATAAAAAGTGTCTTTAGTCTTCTATTTTCTAGCTGTTGTAAGATTGGAGGGGTTTTGATCGCTGAGTTTGGGTTGGTGATAACAACTCTAATTGATTGATCGTCACTATATATTTGACCTTTGATCAATATTTTTTTCATGTTTAAATTTAAGTAAAAATATTCAGAGATTTTTCAAACTAAAATTATAAAATATAAAAGTGTATATTTTACTCATGTTAAAGTGTTTGAGGATTATATTTCACATTTATTTTTTAAGTTTAAGAAATAAATTATGTGTCGGTGTTGGGGTACATAAAACCTTGGGCATTTAGAGGATGGGCTCTTGACTTGATATGACAAATTCATCCTCCATCTTGAGAAGACCATCAATATATTTTGGTGGCTTTAGATTAATTTACAAAATGGGTAAAAGCTATCCCTTTGAAAAATGTTGAAGCAGAATAGATTATTAATTTCGTTGAGGATAATATAGTGCCAATCAAGGAATGCTCTTCATTGGTTGAAGGACCATAAGATACACAGAATCCTTAGATATTAAAATGCTTAATTTGACTCCATACTTTTTGCAGTGAGTACAGATTTTAATAGTTATAGCATAGTAGATTAAAAAGACTAATTATTTATGCCCATGAGAGTAATGTAATTACTTTTTGGTCTACACTTTGTAGTTCAAATCCTGTAATGTGTTAAAGCACTGGTGCCATCAAGTCCTTTTGCATCAAAGTAGGCTACGTAGTCAGCAACTGTTGTTTCCCTGTATTTTGGGGGATTATCTTCTGATAACAATTCCTTTATAGGCCCATAAAGCTTTGTGGATGTCATCACACCAGTGCAAAAAAAGCATGCAACAGATATTCTTGGACCAACATGATTGGCTATTACTCTGTGTTCAACACTCTTGAATCTATCATTTGTTATCAGCTATCAATCAAACAAACAAAAAGTTAGCTACATATAAGACCACATCCATCATCAAATATAAACAAATTAAACAAGCATCCCATGCTCAAGTAAGAGATTTATTGGTGGTGTTAACTTATCAACAAGAACTCGCTAACAGAAATAATAAAAAAAAAAAGAGGTAAAATGAATCAAACATTTTCTAAAACTTAAAATCAGGTTATGCATCTCAGATTTTAGAAAAGTTAAATGAAAAAACTTATAAGAAAATTGTGATGCATAAGTTGATTTTAACTTATAAGACAAGTTTGATTCATTATACTTTTTGTATTCATTGTTAAGCTTATCCTAGCTAAACTTCATCTAATTCACTAGAAGGCACAAAAATGCACTTACGAAGATAAGAGATGTTATATGCTTTAAAACAAACATGTAGCACATTTGCTAAATTAAATAACTCCAAGATAACTTAGACATGGTTTGTACTATGTTAATAGCTTTGGCATGTACATAGAGCAGTACATATATTCTGGTGGCTTCATTAGTCCATAGAAAATGAAAGTCGCTCCTTAAAGAATGAAATTGTAGATGTCACAATTATCCATTACAAATTAAAAGTCGTTGAAGGAAGTATACAAAGAATAATAACAGGAAACTTGCCTGCAGAAGATCACCAATATTGACTACTAGAGCCCCAGGAATAGGTGTGATATCAATCCACTTATTTTGGTAAAGTACTTGGAGGCCACCAACATGGTCTTGAAGAAGCACTGTGAGGAAATCATTGTCAGAGTGTTTGGTGGTTCCCATAGTCAAATGTGGCTCAGGACAAGCAGGATAATAATGGCCAAGAGCAACAAGCCCTTCAGCACATCCCATGTCTTTCAAATGGTTAGGATTCAAACCTAAAGCTTCTGATAACAATTCAAACAGCAAAGTCCCCAGTTTCATTATGTGTTTCCCATACTCCAATAGAATGTCCCTACAAGAATATGCAGTCAATACGGTAAAAATTGAAGAGGAATATCAATTCTAGAATATTTCAATTTGTATCATCAGTATGCATTTTATAATTGTTAATACATCTTTTTTACTTTGAGTTGTTTTGTTGATTTTAAATTACGGCTTTTTTAATGTGTCCAAGGATATAAAATAAGAAATGAATAAATAGTAAGTTTTTTTTTTTTTAAATCGTAATGTTTAATATTATTAATGTATTGAATCCTGTGATTTCTGATAAAAACATATAAAACATAGGTTCTTATTGTGTGTCTTGGGCACGCATTAGAAAATTATATATAAGTGATGAGAAATATGTATTCTATACCTTTTTTTTTAATCAATAGTTGATGAACGATGAACTATAACTACATAGAAGAAAATTGAGACAATTTTATAGCATTTTCCAATTAATATAAGAAACATCAACCATGGTTTGTCAGGTATTTTATACAGAAGTAAACACGTCACTGCTTAACTAGTAACATAATCTATCATTTTAAAAAATAGATATTATAAGCCTCCAAGTTTGAGTACTGATCTATGTTGAAGGATTAAATACTTAATACACAAACATACCTGCATACCAAAGGAAAATCTTGTGGTTTGATGATATCAGGAGACAAGTAACAGATAAAGGTATCTCTCCAATTGAGTGCTGGTGAGCTATAAAGATCAAAATTGCTATTGTACACAAAGGATCTTGACCTATCTCGCGTATAGAATTGTTTTTTGGTTTCATTATTCTGCTCATAAAATCTTTGCGCCCCATTTTTCATCTCCTCAAAAACACTTACAGGGATGCCATGATTCACCACCTGAAAGAAACCCCATGTTTCTGATGCTTCCTTGACTATGTCAACAATCCCTTGATGCTTACTTAGATCTTTGTCAACATCGGAAAGGTCTATGACTGGAATATTATGGCCTTTGTTGCCTAAATTTGAGGCCTTCTCATATTTGTCATGTTGATGATGGAATAAGCTAGGAACCTTCTTCACACCAGCATCAACAAGCCCTTTCACACCATCTTTTGTTTCATCAAATGCTTTGCGTTCACTCAACATAGAATTAAACTCAGGTTTGGTTGTTCCTGCCATTTCATTTGTATCAATGGTTCCCATTTTCCTTGTGTTTGTAGTGAGTGACCTTGGAACTATAAGAATGAGCAGAATATAGAAGAGTCAATATGTAACACCGAAGAGTTATAAGGCACAAGTACAAATTTGGCAATTGCTATACGGAAAGTAATATAGACATTTTGAAAAAAGATCATTATTAGTCAACAGATATTTTCATTATTGGTATTTGGGACACTTGTCTATGTTAGAATTGGGACAAACATTGATAAGATTAAATAATTGTAGCCGCCATAACTGTTCAAATTTGTTTTATATTTATCATAAAGTGATTTAGCTATATATCCTACTACCGAATTTGTATAGTCTGTAGGGACATCATAGACGTGATGGTGGATGATTTAAACTAGCTGCAATAGAAATGGGATCAATTGTTATCTATCCCTTAGACCGGAAAATATCAAATGATTATTTTCATTGTTTGCAAAATGGTCAAAATAATAGAATCATCTCAAAACTTATCACTGAAAAATATATATTGCAAAACTAGTATTATTGAAACGCAAATTATTGATAAATAGTGACAACAATTTTATGATAACACATAATTTTTGGACTTTGACTACTTTCTATTTCAAGCAGTTAAATGTCTTTTTCAAAAGATAAAAAACAAAGTCAAATGGCCCTTTAATTTGAATTCCTAGTGTCCTCTGCCTTCAAAAAATATCTTTACATAAAGAAAAAATAAAACACAAAAGGTTGAGTACACTGGAGCATTGTTTGGTTAATTCAATCTTTAACAGTACATAATTTTGGTTATTTATTTTTTAAAGGAATGATAGAAATATAGATAAGAGAGGAAAGCACCCCCGTAGTAGTTTCCATAACCTTGTGCTCGAAGGTTCAGCATATCAATTCTTATGCTGAATTGCATGTGCAGCCTTGGATATGCTTATGTTTCATGATAATAAATGTTATGCTATGCCTTTTATACTACCTTTGTTTACTCATGATGATGTGCTTTAGAGAATATTTGTGCTTTTGTAATAAATGTGACATTCTGCACAACATGAACAAAGGAATATGAATGTTTGTATTTGTAATGTCACCCTGGCATGACTTCCCTCATGGCATGGATCAGACATGACCCCAGATTTTTAGCTCATTCAATTATCAAGTTCATTCAATTATTTGTCTGTGCTAATACTTCTACATTTTCTACTAGTTCTTGAACCAACATGATTCATGAGTACTCGGCAACTTATATAACCACAAACAGAAAAAATCCGTTGCATCTGACTCAATTATTTAGATATATTGAGAAAATGTAAACTATATGATATTAAGCATTCATTGGACAACATATAACCTTGTTACTATTTGTTAGAAACCCATACAGAAAAGAAAAGAACTCAGTGTGCTAACAACCTGTTCAGGTACCCTTTACGTTCAGTATTTCAGGACACAACGATATAGAGAAAGGGTTTGATGTTAATAAATGATGACCCTTGGAAGATAAATAATGAATTAATAGAAATCATCATGTCAATGTAAGTAGACTCCTCTTTTTTTTTTATTATTTCTGTTAGCGAGTTCTTGTTGATAAGTTAACACCACCAATAAATCTCTTACTTGAGCATGGGATGCTTGTTTAATTTGTTTATATTTGATGATGGATGTGGTCTTATATGTAGCTAACTTTTTGTTTGTTTGATTGATAGCTGATAACAAATGATAGATTCAAGAGTGTTGAACACAGAGTAATAGCCAATCATGTTGGTCCAAGAATATCTGTTGCATGCTTTTTCTGCACTGGTGTGATGGCATCCACAAAGCTTTATGGGCCTATAAAGGAATTGTTATCAGAAGATAATCCCCCAAAATACAGGGAAACAACAGTTGCTGACTAGGTAGCCTACTTTGATGCAAAAGGACTTGATGGCACCACTGCTCTAACACATTACAGGATTTGAACTACAAAGTGTAGACCAAAAAGTAATTACATTACTCTCATGGGCATAAATAATTAGTCTTTTATTCTACTATGCTATAACTATTAAAATCTGTACTCACTGCAAAAAGTATGGAGTCAAATTAAGCATTTTAATATCTAAGGATTCTGTGTATCTTATGGTCCTTCAACCAATGAAGAGCATTCCTTGATTGGCACTATAATATCCTCAACGAAATTAATAATCTATTCTGCTTCAACATTTTTCAAAAGGGATAGCTTTTACCCATTTTGTAAATTAATCTAAAGCCACCAAAATATATTGATGGTCTTCTCAAGATGGAGGATGAATTTGTCATATCAAGTCAAGAGCCCATCCTCTAAATGCCCAAGGTTTTATGTACCCCAACACCGACACATAAGTTATTTCTTAAACTTGAAAAATGTGAAATATAATCCTCCAACACTTTAACATGAGTAAAATATACATATTTTTATATTTTATAATTATAGTTTGAAAATCTTTGAATATTTTTACTTAAATTTAAACATGAAAAAAATATTGATCAAAGGTCAAATATATAGTGACGATCAATCAATTAGAGTTATTATCACCAACCCAAACTCAGCGATCAAAGCCCCTCCAATCTTACAACAGCTAGAAAATAGAAGACTAAAGACACTTTTTATAATGATTTCTAACCTTATTCTGCTAGTGTTATCTCATGTTAATCGACTATATGGATCCCATTAGAAACCAATCTCATCCCTTTTTTAAAGCCCATTCTCTTAACAAAATCTTGGACCCATTTTCCCATAAATTTGTAGCATCTTGAATAAAATTATAGATAACCAAAACTGTGTACTCTTAGAATTTGAAATAACCAAATAAGCTCTTAGAAAATGTGCAACTTCAATGGTTGCAAAGTACTCAACACACATTAGTTAGAATTTCGTTTCAAGTTTTTATCAGCAACAAAAATGGCTTATAAAGATATTTCTTGAAGGCAGAAAATTAGGAATTCAAATTATCGGGACATTTGACTTTTTCTTTCTTTCTTGAAAGAGACAATGGAGTGGTCGAAATAGAAAGTATATTAGTCAAAGTTCAATAATTATGTGTTATTATAAAATTGTTATCACAGTGGTCACCAAATATGTAGCTCGTAAACATTAAATTGCTCTTTCAATATCAAAACAATTGGCGCACATGCATCAACTCATACCGTGTTGTAACCATAATCAAGATGCAACTGAAATCGTACTACGAAATTTCAATTACAAGAATCTCAGAATATAAACCATAGACCACAAAAAAAAATACTTTAAAAACTACTAATTTTAAGAGTAATTCTGTATGATATATTTCTTCATCGATAGCCTACCATGATTTTGGAACAAGCAACAAATGTCATTAATAGAAAGCATAATACTTACACATAAAAACATAAGATTTGAGAAGGCTTATAATAAATGTAATAGAAGAGCCTTATAATTCTGGTTTAAACACCACATAATTAGCATAACAGATTAACAGCATAACAGAAGAATCTTTTCTATTTTTTCATTTCTGTTATTCCTTTTAGTGAACATTCTAGAGCAACAATGAGCTATCAATAGATAATACAGAATATGCCTTTATCCTCAAAAGTTTTTAGGTCACACCAATTCTTTTGTACAAACTATATATATAATGTAATCATTCAGAGAATCATGGTAGACAGAAATTTGTGCAAATTGTCTTTTCTTCTTTTATCTGTTATGATATCAAGAGCCCTCTAAAGGTTCAAGCTTTTCTAGCTTACCTTTCTCATGGCCGATTTATGCTCCTCTGGAAATGAGGAGGAAGACATTTCACCTCCTCCTCCCTTTGTTGATCCTAGCCAAAATCCTTCAAGCCCCTTCTACATACACCCAAGTGAGAGCCCTTCATCTGTTGTGGTTTCTCCACCTCTCTCTGCCAACAATTTCCAGTCATGGTCCCGTTCCTTTTGAATGGCCCTTATTTCTAAAAACAAGATGGGCTTTCTCAATGGAGCCATCCCCATCCCAGAAACCATCGATCCCTTATACCCCTCTTGGGAAAGATGTAACACCCTGTTAATATCATGGATTCTCAATTCTCTTTCTCCTTCAATCGCTCAAAGTGTTGTGTTTTTTGAGCGAGCCACTGATGTCTGGACTGACCTTCGCAAACGTTTTTCTCAGGGAGATTTGCTTTGTGTCGCTGAGTTACAGGAAGAAATATATTCTCTCAAACAAGGTGCGCTCTCCGTCACCGACTACTACACCGCTCTGAAATCACTCTGGGAAGAGTTGGACAACTACCGAACTCTAACCCCTTGTTCTTGCTCTGCTCGCACCTACCATTCACAGGATTTCATCATCCGTTTTCTGAAAGGACTTGACGATCGTTTAGCCATGGTTCGCTCACAAATCTTATTACTTGACCCTCTTCCCTCTGCTAATCGTGTTTTCTCCATGATAATCCAACATGAGCGCCAACAACATAACCCATCTTCTTCTTCCATGGAAACCAATCCCTTCATCAATGCTGTCTCTGGTAAAGGTCGAGGCCATCCACAGCAAGGGGGGACAAAACAAACTCGCAAATGTGAATTCTGTGGCCGCCTCGGACACACTATTGATTCGTGCTTCCAGAAAAATAACATCACTCTGACAAAGTGCATCCATTGCGATCGTGTTGGACATAGCAGCGATGTATGTTATACCAAGTTTGGCTATCCTCCTGGACATCCCAAATATCCAGGAAAGCCACGCCCTTTCAACAACAAGAACACCTTTGGTGGTGGCGGCGGCACAACCCCCGGAGGCACCGTGAACAACGTTACTGCCTCTTCCTCTTCAGATGTTGCGCTGGCCCTAGAAGGAGAAAAGAAAGACACTTCAACTCTGGGCCAAGGTGAGACATTACTATGGCCTAATTCCAACAACTAATGAGTCTTCTGAGCAAAGCCTCCGGATATGGTGGGGGAAACTCAGAAATCCCTTCAAGGGCCAATCTCTCTCACTCAAGCCTAAACCAATCTCACAACTCTGGTTTTGGCAGTAGGTTTATCTTTTCCATTAACACCACGCACACACTTAATAATTTTTCACACACCACACCATGAATAATTGATTCCGGAGCCACTGAACACATAACAACTTCATTAGATCATTTTTTTAAATATTCTGAAATCAAGCCATTAAACATCAATCTACCAAATAGGTCTACTGTTCAGGCCCATATATCCGGAAGCATACAATTCTCTCAGGATTTCATTATCCATGAAGTTCTTTTTGTTCCAAACTTTACTTTTAATTTATTATCTCTTCCTAAATTATTAACTACTGCTCCTTGCCGTATAATTTTTTCAAATGAATTCTCTAATATCCTTTGTCAAATACAGGACATGAACACATTGAGGATGATTGGTTCGGCTAACTTAAAGGAAGGACTTTTTCACTTGACAATCGAAAAGGAAAGGAGCCCATCTACCAATAATGCTACTGCCACTAGGGGTGTCCACGGGTCGGTTTGGTTCGGGTTTAGGAGAAAAAAAAATCTGAACTGATCAAAAATTGATTGGTTTGGTTTGATTTGGATTTGTAAAAAAAAATTGAAAATCTGAACCAAACACGAACGGGTTGGTTCGGTTTGGATCATCGGGTTGTCCGATTAAATAAACTAAAATAAAATATGTATAAAAAAATAGAAAAATATCAATATTTTTACATTTGAATAATTTTTTACACGTAAATTTAACACAATTACACAACATTCTAATACAAATATATAAATTCAAAATAAGTCTCAATCAAAACAAAAAAATTAAATTCAAGAAGTGGATATATTGGGTTGAACTTGAACATCTCAGAAATCCTTCAAATTTCGGTCATCTCTGAAGCCAAAATAATTCAAACAGAAACATAAAAAGGGGAAAAAAATTAGTTCAAAACGAATAAATATAGAATTTTGAAGATATAGATTAAAAAATTAACAAGTTCAATACCTTCTCCAAGCATCATAAGTTGATCCATTTCAAACCAGAATCAACCTTCTTGCTAGCTTTTATCCAATTTTGGGTACAAATTAAAGCTTCAACAGTTGTGGGACTTAAACAACTACGAAATGGGTCAAGAACTCGACCTCCTGTGCTAAATGTTGACTCAGAGGATACAGTGGATACTGGAATAGCCAATATATCTCTAGCCATATGAGAAAGAACATAATATTTCGTTGAGGACTTTGATTTCCACCATTGCAAAATATCAAATCCGGGAGCATTGTCTTCAACATCATCCTCCAAGTACCTTTCTATCTCATTCCTTTTCACTTGACCTTGCTTTTTTTTTCACATTCATTCTAAATTCATCCTCCCATGCATCATCATCATCATTACCATCATTGCTAATATCAAGATTAGACTGAGAGGCAACACTACTAGATTCATCAATAGGATACTGTGTCATATAAAGTTCAACCAATTTATTGATGAGGTCCTTCAACTTTTTCATCAATTCATTGCATTTTTCTACACCATACATCCGCTTAAAACAAAACTCAAGATACTCAAGCTTATAGTGAGGATCAAGGAAAACAGCCAAAAATAGGAGATAATTTATAGTGTCATTCTCCCAATATTTGCTAAACTTGACTTGCATATTTTTTGTCATCCTTTGTAATACAATATCATTACTTTGCCTCCACTTATTCAATATTTTTTTAATATCTTTCAACTTATGGAAGAAAGTATTAGATGTAACATGCAATGATCCAGAAAATGAAAGAGTTGCATCAAAGAAAATTTTCAGAAACTTCACAAACATGCGTGCACGAGTCCAATCATCGCTATTAGGACACCCCCCTTCACTCTCAAGATTTATTAAATAGGCAGGATCATCATACTCAAGACGACTAAAAGCTTTCTCATATTTTTCAGCAACTTCTAACATTAAATAAGTGGAGTTCCACCTAGTGGGACAATCAACAATTAACAATGCTTGACTAGGTATATTTGCCTCTTGAGCACACCTTTTAAAAGTGGCCAATCTAAGCGGAGATCCCTTAACAAACTTACATGCAGCTCTAATTCTAGCAATTGAGATATCAATTTCCTTCAAACCATCACAAACAATTAAGTTCAAAATATGGGCACAACATCTCATATGCATGTACTCTCCATTTAATAAAGTTCTACCATTCCAATCACTCATGCCCCTAATTAAATATGAAATAGCCAAGTTGTTAGCACTTGCATTATCAACAGTTATACAACAAATCTTTGAAATCCCCCAATCTTTCAAGCATTTCTCTAGGTATTTACCTATGGTGTCACCTTTGTGGTCATAATCAATCCAAAGCTTAATATCCTTTTATTCAATTCCCACCCAGCATCAATATAATGAGCAGTCACACAAATATAATTCATGTTTTGAATTGAAGTCCAACAATCAGTCGTAAGTGAAACCATTTGATCATTTTTAGACAATATAGCTTTCAACTTCTCCTTTTCGATTCAAACAAGAGCATGCACTCTCTAGCAATAGTTTGTCGAGAAGGAATTTTGAATCTCGGTTGAGCCTCAAGCATAAATTTTCTAAATCCGAGACCCTCAACAAACTTAAAAGGTTGCTCATCCATAATTATCATCCTAACAAGTGCTGCCCGGGTTCGATCTTGATTAAAATCAACAAGTTTAAAACTAACAGTAGAGGCATCCTCACT
Source organism: Abrus pulchellus subsp. cantoniensis (assembly GCA_024086825.1). Lineage (NCBI taxonomy): Eukaryota > Viridiplantae > Streptophyta > Magnoliopsida > Fabales > Fabaceae > Abrus > Abrus pulchellus. The sequence continues at coordinate 25,696,132 of CM044056.1, forward strand.
CTCCTTTCCAAGTGCAAGTGTTGTTTGTCTCTTATCAACTATCCTATTTAGGTTTTTCGGACAACACAAAACATGCTTATTCAAGTTTGTGGTTCCATGGGTAGAACTATTAGATGCATATAACTTTTGGCAATAGTTACAAATAGCCTTATCATTTTGTCTAGTGAAATGTTCCCAAGCATTGGATGGTGGTCGACTAGGTTTTCTTTTTAATACCTTGAGTTCTTGAGTTTGCGTAGGAGTCTCTTGTCCCTGTGTAGGAGTCTCTAGTCCTTGCGTAGGAGTCTCTTGCAGCAATGGAGTGTCTACATCACCTTGCTGTAGTTTTATGCCACTTGAGCTTGTTGGGGTATTATCGCAGCTTTCACCGATATTTGCCATTTGTGGGCTGCAAAATTATAAGCATAAACAGATTTCAGAACAGAGTAAAAATTAAAAATAGAAAAAGTAGAGAAAAAATTAGACATATATTCACTTTGATTTAGATTTGAGATGCGGAAGCGAGAGAAATCCAAGTTGAGCTGCAGCGGAACAACAAAACAGGTTAATGGCGGTGAGCGGCGTAACTAGGTTAAAGGGAGCACGAAAAGTCACTTCGGAGAGCGGTTATATCAGAACCGCTCTCTAAAGGTCACTTCTGAGAGCGGTTCCAATATAACCGCTCTCCAAAGGTCACTTCGGAGAGCGGTTCCAATATAACCGCTCTCCAAAGGTCACTTCTGAGAGCGGTTCCAATATAACCGCTCTCAAAAGGTCACTTCTGAGAGCGGTTCCATTATAACCGCTCTCCAAAGGTCACTTCTGAGAGCAGTTCTGATTGAACCGCTCTCCAAAGGTCACTTCTGAGAGCGGTTGAAACTGAACCGCTCTCCAAACCGCTCTTCAAAGTGATTTTGTTCGGGTTCATCGGGTATAAACACGGGTTATCGGGTTGACATAGTAATACCCGTTATCCAAACCAAACCACGTCGGGTTTGATCGGTTTGGTTCGGATCGGACCCGTTAAGCATTGGTTTGGATTTTTTTTAGTTTGGATCGGTTTGGATTATCGGGTTTATTGGTTTACCCGATCCAATGGACACCCCTAACTGCCACCACCATCAATAACTCCAACCTCTGTCACTTTATATTAAGACATTTATCTAGTAGCCGTCTTAATGTCTTGAATCAACAATTTCCTTTTATTTCAAAGGGTTCTAATGAAATTTGTGACATCCAAACAAAAGAAGTTGCCTTATTCTCCTAGCTCTAGTAGAGGTTCTAAGATTTTTGATTTGATTCACATGAATATTTGGGCCCTTTTTCCAAAATATCTATTCATGGGCACAAATATTTTCTTACTATACTTGATGATTTTAGCATATACACATGAGTTATTTTATTAAAATCAAAAAGTGAAGTAAAAACACATATACAAAATTTTATTAACTTGGCTGAAAATCAATTTGAAATCAAAATTAAATGTATCTGATTTGACAATGGACCGAAATTTTTTTTAAAAGATCTTTTTAATTCTAAAGGAATAATACATCAAACTAGTTATGTTTACACACCTCAACAAAATGGAACACCTCAACAAAATGAGAGTAGAACGCAAACATCAACACATTCTTAATGTTGCTAGGGCCATCATGTTTCAATCCAAAATTCCATCAAATTTTTGGTCCTATGCTATCAAACATGCTGTTTTTCTCATTAACCGCGTTCCCTCACCCATCATTTCCTATAAAACGCCTTTTGAACTTCTCAATAAAGTTACACCCAATTTTTTCATGATCAAAATCTTTGGTTGTTTATGTTATGCATCTACTCACAATCAAATTCATAAATTTGAAGCTCGGTCTAGAAAAGGTGTTTTTTTGGGTTTTCAAAATGGCACAAAAGGATATGTTATTCTGGACATTAATACAAGAGAAACATTCATTTCTAAAAATGTTGTCTTCCATGAAACAGTTTTTCCTTTCCACACACTCCATCACTCTCTACACCCATAACCCAACATACCCTATCCATAGAACCAAATCAGATTCTCGAAACACACTACCCAGAAAGGCCTCAGAACCTCAAAGCCCCAACCCCAACACACCTTCACCTTCACTAGAATGAAGCTTCTCCCTTTTCCCTGAAACTGAGACCTCCAACCCTAACTCCACTTTACCAGAAATTCCAGCCCGCCACACACCGTCCCCAATTGCCGTGCCACCACCGCGCCGTTCAGAACGCGACACCCATCGTCCTCCATACCTTTCCGAATATCAGTACAAGCTTCCTTCCCTTAAGTCCGCACAATCATCCACAAGGTGCTCACATCTGATTCAAAGCTTTCTCTCATACACTAATGTCTCTTCTTCCCATCATCGTTTTCTCATGGTCATATCTTCTGAGCGTGAGCCCGCCAGTTTCTACAAAGCAGTAAAGCACCAGTATTGGCGTGACGCCATGCAATGTGAGATCAAAGCTCTCGAGTTGAATCACACTTGGGATGTGGTTGAGACTCCTCACTATGTTCGACCCATAGGTTGCAAGTAGGTATACAAAATCAAAAGAGCTGCCCGATGGAAGCATAGAGCGCTACAAAGCGCGATTGGTAGCGAAGGGGTATTCACAAATTGAGGGCATCGACTATTTTGAAACATTCTCCCCAGTCGGCAAAATGACCACTGTTCGTATAGTCCTTGCCTTAGCTTCTATCAACCACTGGCACATCCAACAATTAGATATCAGTAATGTTTTCCTCCATGGAGACCTTGTGGAGGATGTCTACATGGAGATGCCACCGGGCTTATCAGGATACCATTCTGGTCAGAGCTGCAAATTGCGCAAATCCCTCTACAGGCTGAAGCAATCAAGCAGAAAATGGTACGAAAAATTATCTAATTTGTTGTTGACATGTGGTTATAAACAGACTCATGCTGACCATAGTCTCTTCACCAAAAGACATGGTTCAAATTTCACTGCTTTGATAATATATGTGGATGATATTGTGCTAACCGGTAACTCTGTTGAAGAAATCAACCACATTAAGCATATTCTTCATAGCAATTTTCATATCAAGGATTTAGGAAAGCTAAAGTACTTCCTCGGAATTGAAGTGGCTCACTCTTCAAAGGGGATTTCGCTTTGTCAACGCAAGTACTGCTTAGACTTGCTTATAGATTCAGGAATGCTTGGATGCAAACCCTCCTCCACTCCAATGTACAGTACTCTTAGGCTTCAAAATGATGCTTCTGACTATCTTGATGATCCATTGCCATATAGGCGCCTTGTTGGCAAATTGGTGTATTTGACAAATACTCGCCTTGATCTTGCTTTTGCAACACAACAGCTGAGCCAATTCATGTCCAAGCCCACCAAAGCTCATCATGTTGCAGCTATGCGTGTTCTTCGTTACCTTAAAGGTTGCCCGGGTATAGGTCTCTTCTTCCCTAGAATCTGTCCTACTGAAGTTTCTGGCTTTAGCGACGCTGATTGGGCCACCTGTGTGGACTCAAGACGTTCAATCACAGGGTATTATTTTTTTTATTGGAAGTTCCCTTGTCTCATGTAAAACCAAGAAACAAACCACCGTGTCCTGATCATCCTCCGAGGCTGAATATAGAGCCCTCGCTTCATCTACTTGCGAGTTACAATGGATCATTTACTTGCTCCGAGATCTCCATATTTCCCTTTCTCTGATTTCCCTACTTTACTGTGACAATAATAGTGCCCTTCACATTGCTGTCAATCCAGTGGTTCATGAAAGAACGAAACATCTGGATATAGATTAAGAAGGCTTGATGACACTGCTTCCTGTTCCTTCTGCTAATTAGCTCATGGACATCTTCACAAAAGCCTTACCTCCACATCCCTTCAAGCTGAATTTATCCAAGCTGCAATTACAAAACATTTTTGCAAGAAGAGCCTTATAATTCTGGTTTAAACACCACATAATTAGCATAACAGAATAGCAGCATAGTAGAGGAATCTTTTCTATTTTTTCATTTCTGTTATTCCTTTTAGTGAACATTCTAGAGCAACAATGAGTTGTCAATAGATAATATAAAATATGCCGTTATCCTCAAAAGTTTTTAGGTCACACTAATTCTTTTGTACAAACTATATATATAATGTAATCATTGAGAATCAGGGTAGACAGAAATTTATGCAAATTGTCTTTTCTTCTTTTATCTGTTAAAATGAAAGCAAGAATATTAAAACCCCTCCAACCTTACAGCTACTAGAACTTAAAACATGAAATACACAATTTTCAATGATTTCTAAGCTCTTTGTACACGAGCTATCTCATATTAATTGACTCTAAGAGCAGAGAAATTGAAGTGACTATTATATGGATCCCAGTAAAAGCCAATCTCATCTCCTTTCTTCAAGCCCCTTCTCTTAACAAAATCTTGGACCCATTTTCCCATAAAAATGTAGCATCTTGAAGAAACCCATTTCTTGAAAACAAGAGAGTGCATGGTGTAGGTGTCCACATCCCAAATCTTAACACTAACTCCCTTCTCAATCTCAACAGCATCACCCAACACAGGCAACACAAACTTTTCTGCCAAATCCTTCCCTAGCATGAGCCTACTCATATTGCCAAGATCACTCTCTTTCAACACTTTTTTTATCTTCCAAGGATCATCCTCATCGTGTACCGCCAGAGCATCCTCTTGTACCACCAAGTCTTTGCATGCCTTCTTTTTTGCAACAAAGGGACCTTTGTGGTTGAAGAGACATGTATCTCAGCTCTAGTGCACTGACACACACTCAACGTTAAATGGGTGCAAACCTCGTTGCTGTTGGAATCACTCTCTTCTGTCTCTGTTGCAGTACATGGACACTTGCCCAATGTCAGATGGGTACATATGTTGTTTGAGACAGCCATTGTCGAGATTTATCGTCCAAAATCAGAAGTACAGACCCTTTGAACCAATTGCTTTTGCATGTCAATGACATAAGACGCATGTTCAGAGTATTTATGGAAGTTACTATAATTATTAAACTATAACTTGTTCAATTTTATGCAATTTTTTAATATTTATTATAGATTTTATACATTATTAATCGCGAGTCTTGATTTTGTTTATATTTAAACTGATTTTATAGATTTTTTTAGTATCAATTATAAATTATATACATATCATATAATTTTTCAAATTAAAATAGTTATTTCAACACTTTTAAATTTAGGATTTTCAGAGACAAATCAGTCATAAAATAAATAATAAAAATTGTAATTAAAGCTTCAACCAATTGGACTAGATTTTTGAAATTTTAATTTGAAAAAAATTCAAAATATTAATTTTTAATACAGCCCAAAATAAGTTTCTTAAATATAAAAATTTTAGATTTTAATTCTAATTATTATTGGCTATATTAATTTTTAATACAATCCAACTTAAAAGGTAGAAGTCATGAAAAAAGTTAAAGTAGAAAAAAAACATTACTATCAAAAATTTTAAATTTATGAATAAAAATAAACTATTTTTAATAAATTTTAAAACATTGTCATCTTAATGTCTTATATTTAATATAATAAATTATTATCCTATTATTTAATTTTAACATCTCATGATAATAAGAACTAAAAAATTTACCGTTGTTTATTTTAAAATTTTAAATTTTAAATTTAAAGAATTAATATAAACAAAATACAGATTTAAGGAATAAATAGAAGATTAATTGAATGCTAAATGTTATAATATTTTTTTAAAAAAAGTTACTAATGAACTCTACAATAAGGGAGTATGAAGCATGAATACAAAGCTAGCATCTATGCGTAGACAATTTTTAATTACTAATTAAGTCATATAATATATAATATTTGAAGCACATAATATAAACATATTAGTCAGGACATATGTTAGTATTATTTTTACCAGTAGTAATAATTATTTCAACACTTTTAAATATGGAATTCTTAAGGACAAACCAAACATCAAATAAATAATAATAAGTTATAATTAAAGCGTCAACCAATTGAGTAAATTTTTGAAATTTTAATTTTAAAAAATTCAAAATAATAATTTTTAATATTGCCTAACATATGTTTCCCAAATATAAAAAGTTTAGATTTTAAGTCTATTTATAATCGGCTATATTAATTTTTAATACAACTCAACTTAAAAGAAAAAGGTCATAGAAAAAAAGGAAAAAAGACATTACTATTCAAAAATTTCAAAGTTATAAATAAAAATAAAATATTTTTAATAAATCTTAAAATGTTGTCATTTTATGTTCGATCTACATATCATTTAACATAATAAATTATTATCTTATTATTTAATTTTAACATTTCATAATAATAAGAACTAAAATTTTACCGTTGTTAATTTTAGAAACTAAAAATTTTTATAAAAAAATAGAGATTTAAAAAATAAATAGAAGATTTACTCAATGTTAAATATTAAAAAAGTTACTATTAATTGATTTATTATTATATATCCTTAAGGTATAACTTATATAATAAGGGAGTATGAAGCATGAAAATAAAACTAGCACTTTTGCGTAAATAACTTTTAACTACTAATTAAGTCATATAATATATAATATGTGAAGCACAGAATATGAATATGTAAGTGCATAAGTTCATATTACATAATTGTAAAAGTGGTGAATTTTTTATTATATTTTGTTGAAAATAATTGTATAATAATATAAAAATAAAAATAACTAAAAGTTACATAATTAAGGAAATTTATTATATTATTTTTTTGTTAAAATAAAATATTTATTGCTATTATGAATTTTTTTTATAAAAATCTAGTCTTGTATTCTCTTTTTCAGTCACCCAAACAAGTATAGTTTTCTGGTTGTTTTTTCTCTTATTTTTATCCATCCAAAGAACTAGTCATTTCTATCTCATTTCTCATTTTTTTCTCACTTTATTATTTTTTACTCATTTTCTATTACATCCAAACATACCATACAGGTTTAGATATTATTATTTTAATGACTACAAATTTTGTGAAAATTGTAAGTACCACAACTTAAATTTTAAGGATTTAATTTTTTTAAAAGAATTAATATTAGTTAAGAAAAACTGGATTATGATGAATTAGCCTCAAATGATTGCAAAGTTTGTTCAACACATGCAAGGTAATTAGCTGGCAGTGATGATAATGGGGAGAAAATAACAACAGAATTTAGGAATATTTGGTGTCTATGGAGATTAGAGATTTTGAGACACTTGTGAACAAGTGTATTTTGACGAGAAATTATTAATATTATTCTAAAGAATCCAATAAAAATATACTTTCTATGTAAATATATCATTTACATCTAATCTAAGTGAATCAATATATAAGATTAATCGAGAAAGTGCCTATAAAATCTATAATGTAATTAATAATTATTAAAAGAAAAAAAAAGTGAAACATAAGTTTTAAAACATAAGTTTATTTATTTAATGACTGATTTGTCTTTGAGAATTCTAGATTTAAAAGTGTTTAAAAATTACTAAGTGATAACAAGTATGTGTTAAAAATAATACTAACTTATGTCCTCACATGTTTATATTATGTGCTTCAAATATTATATATTATATGACTTAATTAATAGTTAAAAATTGTCTACGTATAGATGTTAATTTTGTACATGTATTCATGCTTCATATTCCCTTATTATATAATCCATTAGTAACTTTTTTTTAAAAAAATGTTCTAATATTTAACATTCAATAAATCTTCTATTTATTCCTTAAATCTATATTTTGTTTATATTAATTCTTTAAATTTTAATTTTAATTTTTAAAATTAACGACGGTCAATTTTTTAGTTTTTATTATTATGAGATGTTAAAATTAAATAATAGAATAATAATTTATTATATTAAATATAAGACATTAAGATGACAATGTTTTAAAATTTATTAAAAATAGTTTATTTTTATTCATAATTTTAAAATTTTTAAATCATAATATTTTTTTCTACTTTATATTTTTTTATTACTTATTCCTTTTAAGTTGGACTGTATTAAAAATTAATATAACCAATAATAATTAGAATTTAAATCTTAAATTTTTATATTTAAAAAACTTATTTTGGCTGTATTAAAAATTAATATTCTGAATTTTTTAAAATTAAAATTAAAAAAATCTAGTCCAATTGGTTGAGGCTTTAATTATAACTCTTTATTATTTATTTGATGACTGATTTGTCTCTGAGAATTCTAAATTTAAAAGTATTGAAATAACTATTTTAATTTGAAAAATTATATGATATGTATACAATCTATAATTGATACTAAAAAAATCTATAAAATCAGTTTAAATACAAATAAAATCAAGACTCACGATTAATAATGTATAAAATCTATAATAGATATTAAAAAATTGCATAAAATCGAACAAGTTATAGTTTAATAATTATAGTAACTTCTATAAATACTCTGAAAATGCTGCTATGTCATTGACATTCAAAAGCAATTGGTTCAAAGTGTCTGTACTTCTGATTTTGGACGATAAATCTCGACAATGGCTGTCTCAAACAACATATGTACCCATCTGACGTTGGGTAAGTGTCCATGTACTGCAACAGAGACAGAAGAGAGTGATTCCAACAGCAACGAGGTTTGCACCCATTTAACGTTGAGTGTTTGTCAGTGCACTAGAGCTGAGATACATGTGTCTTCAACCAAGAAAAGGAAACATTGCCACAAAGGTCCGTCTGCTGCAAAAAAGAAGGCATGCAAAGACTTGGTGGTACAAGATGATGCTGTGGTGGTACAATATGATGATGATGATGATCCTTGGAATATAAAAAAGGTGTTGAAAGAGAGTGATCTTGGCAATATGAGTAGGCTCATGCTAGGGAAGGATTTGGCAGAAAAATTTGTGTTACCTGTGTTGGGTGATGCTGCTGAGATTGAGAAGGGAGTTAGTGTTAAGATTTGGGATGTGGACACATACACCATGCACTCTCTTGTTTTCAAGAAATGGGTTTCTTCAAGATGCTACATTTTTATGGGAAAATGGGTCCAAGATTTTGTTAAGAGAAGGGGCTTGAAGAAAGGAGATGAGATTGGCTTTTACTGGGATCCATATAATGGTCACTTCAATTTTTCTGTTCTCAGGGTCAATTAAGATGAGATAACTGGTATACATAAAGCTTAGAAATCATTAAAAACAAATGCGTATTTTTACTTTTTAATTTCAACTCAAGCAGCTGTAAGATTGGAGGGGTTTAAATCATTCTTGCTTTCATCTGTTTGTTATAAGCCATCTCTGGTGTTGTGTTTTTATGGTTACAGATATGCTTTCTATTAATAATATAAGTCTTGTTTTCATTTAGTTGTCCTTTTCATGTTTCAATTTATTTTTCATCCTTTCTATTCTTGCTAGGTAAAAGATAAAGTTACATTACAGGTTTAGATATCAGTATTTTTAATGTTTCAAGTATTGAAATAGTTAGTTACTGCAATATTGTTCAGATTAATATAAATAAATAGAGTAACAAATAAAATAAATAAAGTACCGTGTAATTTTAGATGTAAATGATGTATTTATTATGACTTATTATTATAAATAGATAGCTCTGTAATATATATATATATATAAACAAATAAATAAAGCATGCAACAACATGGTTTATTTACTTCGTCATTTAAAATAATCACTCTATTTTAATTGTAAATAATTGAGTTAAAATGTAGAGAACCAACCAAACGGATCAATCAAGTAGTATGCTTGTTTCAAGCAAATTCTGACACTTGGGATTGTGTTAAATCGAGAAGAATTCTAATAACTCACTTTTTGATATATTTTTTTATTGATTAAAATTAATTAAAAATTTATATAAGTTTCACTTTTAAATTAATATTCTTTATATCTTTAGAAATTTTAATTAATAATAAAAATATATTAAAAAATATATTGATAACATTTCTTTTAAATTAATAAATATATTAATTTATAATTTGTTATCCAAACAAAATTATCAATTTTTAATTTTAGGTTTTAATTAATATTTTAGTCTCTAAAAAAGAAATAAAAGTACACTATTTAATTAAATACATGAATGAAAAATAAATAAAATTTATTTAAACATTAAAATTAAAAATTGATAAGTAAATAAATAAATAAATAAATAAATAAAATGGTAGTAAAATAATAATAAAAATTTTAATTTTAATGTTACTTGTATTCATTTTATTATTATTATTATTATTATTATTATTATTATTTGAAAGAAATAAAAATTTATAAATAAAATAAAAAAACGAGAGATATAACATTAAAAATAAGAGAAAAAATTAATAAAAAATCCTTTTTTATTAATATATTATTATTTAGAAAGTAAAAAAAATTTATGATCCAAAAAATTAAATAAAAATGTAAAAATATTGTAAATAGAAATGGACACGCTATTTTAATTTTGTAAATTAAATTCTTTCATCCCATTATTTTTATTTTTATTTATAACAAAAGAAACATCAGGATTTATAATTTTAAAAATAAATATTGAAATTAAAAACATATTATAACTATATTAATTAATAATAATAACAAAAAATGAAATTATTTGAAAATTTAATCTGTAGAGTTTAAGTACCTTAATTTCATTTTATTATTATTATTATCATTAGTATTATCATTATTAAAAGTTGACAAGTGAAAAACAAATTGAAAGAGATGGAGTTAAATAACAGAACATTAGTAAATAAACATTGTTATTCGTTATCATTTTTAACCTGATTTTGGGTTCCTCACTGGCGTTCCAACAAAGGTGTCCCAGGATTTGCAGAGCACCAAATCAGAATCATCGTTACTCCGCTTACTCCATTTTCTTCTTCTTCTTCTTCGATTCAGTTTCACTCTCTCACACCATGGCCACCGCTTCAGGTACTTTATTTTCCCCATTCAACTCCATTTTATCGTTTTCTAGGGTTTAAGATATCAATTTCACTTTACATCTTTCCATTCTTTTTTTTTTGTCGCCAATTTTTCTGCACAACTTGTTTCACAAAGAAAGCCGTTTTCCATTCGATTTTTTATGTTTATTTTCTAATTTTCCTATTTGGGGGCTTTGTTGTTGTTTTGATCGTTCGTGTACAGATAACTATTCAAATGAAATCCCAGCCATATTTCTATTCAAATCTGTTAATCAATACTCAACCTGTATTGTTAATAGTTAATACGATCAATATGGTAAATCTAGCAGGGTCTGGAGAACATGTAGAATTAAAATTTTCAATTTCATCTGTTTAATTCTAATTTTAACGTGACTATGGTCCTCACAGTTTTCCTTATAAACTTAATTGGCCGTTTTTTTTTTATTTAACTTGTATTGGGTGGATTGCAGTGGCATTTAAGTCCAGGGAGGATCATCGCAAACAGATTGAGTTGGAGGAAGCACGTAAAGCTGGGCTTGCGCCAGCTGAGCTGGATGAAGATGGGAAGGAAATCAACCCTCACATTCCCCAGTATATGTCATCTGCACCTTGGTATCTTAATGCTGAGAGACCTGTAAGTCTTTTTTCCCTTCCCTTTTTTTTCTGGTCGTTTGAGATCTGCATGAAGTTGTGCTTTTTGACATATAACAATAATAACAATTTTCTTTTACCTTTTTTTATTGTAGAGTTTGAAGCATCAAAGAAAATGGAAATCTGATCCCAATTATACCAAATCATGGTATGACAGAGGTGCTAAAATCTTTCAGGCAGACAAGTATCGAAAAGGTGCATGTGAGAAGTAAGTATTTCTCTATTTGTCGACTGAGTTTGTTCATGCATCCATGTGTGTTATGTATGCAAAAGTGACAAATGCTCCATGATATCAACTTAAAGGAAACATGAAATTCAGTATTTGGTTTACATAAGTGATAACTCTTAGGACATCCATTCATTGTTTCCCCCCAATTTGTTGGTGTATCATCTCCATGGCTGTCAAACTCTTGAGTAATCTCTTAGGACTTTATTATTTTAGGACAATGATAAACATTGTGTTCACTTGTGTATAAATTCTTTGCCAAACTATGTTTAAGTAAACACACAAAATCAGTCAATTCAATTCTAATGACAAGTTTACAAGGCTTGATTTACTCATGGTTTTGGCCTCTAGGTGCAACTTTTGACTGAATTTGTTGAGTATTTGAGCTGAATTGCATCTGCCATTCAATATGTGTTAGGTTTATGAAGTTAGTTTTGCATTTTAATAATTGTTTTTGTTCAGTTTTTTAAACTACAAAATAATTTAAGTGTGGGACTATGGCATAACAGTTGGGTCAGTTATTAAGTTACATTTTTACTTTATTACTTTCTTGTGTCATTGTAGTCTTCGAATTTGAATATTACTTATGAATATTTTATTTAATTATGTTTGGTTATTGAGTTTATGATTCAAATTCGCTGGGGTTCCATGAGTTTACCTAAACTCTCAAGTTTGACTACCTTGTTTGTCTCTGAAATTTAAATATATTTGTATTCTGATTATCTTTCTTGTACAAGATTAATCAAGTACTTTGATGTTCATTTTCTTGCTATAGCTGTGGGGCTATGACACATGATTCTAAATCATGCATGGAAAGACCACGCAAAGTGGGAGCAAAGTGGACAAACAAACACATTGCCCCTGATGAAAAGATAGAAACTTTTGAGCTTGACTATGATGGCAAGCGGGACAGGTGGAATGGTTATGATGCATCAACTTATGCTCGAGTCATTGAGAGGTATGAAGCTAGAGACGATGCTCGAAAGAAATACTTGAAAGAACAGCAGCTGAAGAAATTGGAGAAAAGCAACCAGAATGGAGAGGATGCTGCTAGTGACGAGGATGAAGAGGAAGATGATTTAAGGGTAGATGAGGCAAAGGTTGATGAGAGCAAACAAATGGACTTTGCAAAGGTTGAGAAGCGTGTGCGTACAACTGGTGGCGGAAGTACAGGAACTGTTAGGTAACATTTATGTGGCCATCATTTTCATAATGCAAGGCCAGGTCAATGTCTCATAAAGATTATCCACTTTCATTATTTATCTTTGATGAATTTTGAACTGAAATATCTTTTCCTTCAGGAACCTACGTATTCGAGAGGATACTGCAAAATATCTGCTTAATCTTGATGTCAATTCTGCACACTATGATCCCAAGACCAGGTCCATGCGTGAAGATCCTCTTCCAGATGCAGATCCAAATGAAAAGTTTTATGGGGTATGGTCTATGGAATTAAAATTTATAGGATACACTAATTTATTTTTGCTTTTTAATGCTATATTTAATCTTTTATGTGGATTAAATCTGTTTTTTTGTACTGTAGGGTGATAACCAATATAGAAATAGTGGTCAAGCATTGGAATTCAAGGAACTAAACATCCATGCTTGGGAAGCATTTGACAAGGGACAAGATGTTCACATGCAAGCAGCTCCATCCCAAGCTGAGTTGCTCTATAAGAATTTCAAGGTCATGAAGGAGAAATTGAAATCACAAACGAAGGAAACCATTATTGAGAAGTATGGCAATGCAGCCGATGAGGACAAACTTCCAAGAGAACTTCTGTTGGGTCAGAGCGAGAGGCAAGTTGAGTATGATCGTGCTGGTAGAATAATTAAGGGGCAGGTAAGATGTGTATTCTAAATCTTTACAGTGAAGCATTTGCAACTTGCATAAAAATCTTGAATATGCTACTCGGTGGTTTAGCAGGACATTTTACTTGATCGGTTAATATTACCATGAATCTTAATTTCAAGTTTATGACTTCTACTTTATGCTTATTACTGCTTTTGAAAATGATAGATTTAACTGTTATTTATCTGATGCTTCTGACAGGAAGCAGCACTACCCAGGAGCAAGTACGAAGAAGATGTTTACATTAACAACCACACAACTGTTTGGGGTTCATGGTGGAAGGATCACCAATGGGGCTACAAGTGCTGCAAGCAGACAATACGGAATAGCTATTGCACTGGTGCTGCTGGTATTGAGGCTGCTGAGGCTGCAAGTGATCTTATGAAAGCTAATATTGCCCGTAAGGAGTCTGCTGTAGGTTCGTACACTAACATACACTGACAACTCTCTACCCCCTTCCCTTTCTTTTGTTGTTATTTTTTCCATGTTTGACAACTTTGTTTGATCATATTTAGCATGTCTATTAATCTCTAATTCTTTCCATGAACCCAAACAGAGGATCCTACGCCTGTGGAGGACAAAAGGCTTGCTACATGGGGTACTGATGTCCCAGATGACCTGGTTCTGGATGAAAAATTGCTTGCTGATGCACTCAAGAAGGTAAATATCAATCTATCACACATATATTTTACATTTGTTAGAGCCATTCTGTGTCTTGTTGTAACCCTTATGGAATTAATATTATCCTTGTGCCAATAGCTTTGTTGACCTTAATTACCAAGGTCATTGGGCCGTTGATTCAAACTAAATATTGCGTGTAATTTCTTGAAACAAGGATGGCATTGTTTGGCTCTACATTCTGGAGCATTTTGAGATGAAATTATTCAGGCATATATACATATGCTGTGCGGATTGTTGAGTTTTGTTGCTTTTTCACAGGAGGATCTAAGAAAGAGAGAAGAGAAAGATGAGAGGAAACGCAAATATAATGTTAGATGGAATGATGATGTTACTGCAGAGGAGATGGAGGCATACAGGATGAAGAAAGTACATCATGATGATCCAATGAAGGATTTCTTACACTAAGCTCAAGAGGACTAAAAGGCCCAAATTTTCTTTGTTACAAGTTAAAGCAAAAGGCATGCATCTCTTTTTATGAATCCACAAGCCTTTCCATTGTTTTCTTACTGCCAACTGGAAGGGGCAGAATGGATTGATGGTCGAAGTATTTTGGTCTGTACAGCTTTGTGGCAAGTTAATAATGTAAACAACATTATTTAGCTTATGGAATTCAAATCTGTTGTATTGACTCAATACTGTTAGTTGACTGGTTTGTTTTGTTAACCACGTTGATGGTTCTGGTTGGCGCAGTTAGTATCAGGTTGTAGGATCTTGTCCAAAAGCCCAAACATAAATGGGAAGTGTAGTGTATGAGAAAAAAAAAAAACACATTTTTGTGTTGTAATTGTTCAACTACCTCGATCTAAGGTCAAACCTCCAATTCCAAGATAGCTTATAGGCTTGGACTTTGAAGTTTGAAGAAGCTGGTCTGGTCGACAGATTAAGGAATGAAGTTTAGAACACGTTTTGCTGACTACGATGAAGAAGACAGGAAAATAATGTTACCAATTGATGTTGGTCATTTCCCACTGATTGTTCAAAGGTTAACAACCTCTTATCTATGTTATGGGCTCAGTTTTCTTAATGTATCTTTTTATCGACTCCAGGTTTTTGCTGTTCTGTAACATCATGCTTTTTCACTCATAAGGGAATTACACATAGTAAACACTATCATGTATTCAAGTACCCAGGTCAATAGGATGAAGCTTCTTTGCATGGCTGTAACTTGATTTATGAGTAATAATAGGTTTTTATTATCCTTCGAAAGAAATATTGTTTTCCAAAGTAAAAATAGGCATTACATAGCTTATCTATAGTAGCTTGGACAATATGCTTTATCTGAACTTCAGGTTCTATTAATCTTTCTAAATTGTAGATGATCAATGCAGTTACTTGTTATTATTCATGGTCTGAATATGATATAGGATTATTTGTCATTTTGTTGTACACCTTAAGCATTTTAAGTTAGAGACCTTGAAGCATTCCATCTAATTATTGGTATTTTTTTTCTTTTATCTCTTGCAACCACAGGGTGGGAGGCAGAGGATGGGGGTGTGGTTATTGGGTTTCATTGAAATGACAATAAATTTAAATATACAATATATGTTGCATAGTTTAACTGCGGTATTGGACAAGGATTTTCAATTAGGCATTATGATTTAGGAGACATGATTTAAGTCCATGTAAATAAATTCAATGTTATACCCAAAAGAAGCAAAGAAAATCTTTATTTTTAGAACATAAATATGTAATACGTTGTCTGAAATTGTGTTGTCAGCAAGTGACTCTTTGTCTGGTTAGTTGTCCTTATCATCTGGAAGGATTGAATCAATTGCTTCTTCTACCATCTTGATGGCTTAAATCTGTTGGAGTTCAACTTCTGGATCAGCTGCAACATGGTCCTGGCATTGCATATCTTCATTAGTCAGTTGTATTTTCATAAGAGATGGAATTTCCTCTTGTTCTGCTGCTTTCGTACCCTGACTCTCTCGTCTACCTCATCAACTCGTCAAGGCAATCCGCACAAAGACCACCGGAACTGCTAGGATGAGGTGCTTCCGTCATGTGCCTCGCCGATTCAACACCGGTTTCAGAGATGGTACTGAAGCTGCACCTCCGAAGAATAACAGAATACTTGCGAAATATATTTGTTCCACTATCCTTATGTAAACCTTTCACTAATATCACAATATTCATTTCATGCTAATTCATCATCCATTTTTTCTTAACTAATATTAATTTTTTGAAATAATTAAATCCAGCTATTTAAAATTTGAGTGGTGGTACTTGAGAATAATGTAATTTTTATCTTTTACTTCTCGAGAATAGAAAGGATGAAAAATAAATTGAAACACGGAAATGACGACTTAGTGAAAACAAGTGTGTGGTAAAAATAATAATAACTTATGCAATGACATGTTTATATTCTGTGCTTCTCATATTATATATTATATGACTTAATTAATAGTTAAAAATTGTCTACACATATATGCTAGTTTCATATTCATGCTTCATACTCCCTTATTGGATAATCCATTAATAGTAACTGTTTTTAGATAAAGTTCTAATATTTAACATTCAATAAATTTTCTATTTATTCCTCAAATCTGTATTTTATTTATATTAATTCTTTAAATTTAAAATTTTAGTTTTAAAATGAATCACGGTCAACTTTTGAATTCTTATTATTATGAGATATTAAAATTAAATATAAAATAATAATTTATTATATTAAATGATACGTAAAAAAACATAAGACATTAAGATGACAATATTTTAAAACTTATTAAACATAGTTTATTTTTAAAATTTATATTTTATTAAGAACGTATAAATTTCTTTAACTATATAAAATAGATACTTACCTAAACCGAAATACATATATTATAACTTATAACATAAATTCCTGTTAAAAATAAAATTCACATTAAAATATTACTTTTTTTAAAAAAAAAAATCTAAATATGAGATTAAATTTAAAGGAAAAATTGAACCACCAAACGTGTTTCATTAAAAACTAAATATATAAATATAATCTTCAGAGATAGCTATTTATAATAATCAGATTTCGGTATAAAATCTATAATTGATATTAAAAAATCTATAAAATCTGTTTAACTACAAACAAAATCAAGACTCTCGATTAATAATCTATAAAATATATAATTGATATTAAAAAATACATAAAATCAGAACATTTAGGAACAAGTTATAGTTTAATAATTATAGTAACTTCTATAAATACTCTGAACATTCGTGTTATGTCATTGACATGCAAAAGCAATTGGTTCAAAGTGTCTGTACTTCTGATTTTGGACGATAAATCACGACAATGGCTGTCTCAAACAACATATGTACCCATCTGACGTTGGGTAAGTGTCCATGTACTGCAACAGAGACAGAAGAGAGTGATTCCAACAGCAACGAGGTTTGCACCCATTTAACGTTGAGTGTGTGTCAGTGCACTAGAGCTGAGATACATGTCTCTTCAACCAAGAAAAGGAAACATTGCCACAAAGGTCCGTTTGTTGCAAAAAAGAAGGCATGCAAAGACTTGGTTGTACAAGATGATGCTTTGGTGGTACACGATGATGATGATCCTTGGAAGATAAAAAAGGTGTTGAAAGAGAGTGATCTTGGCAACATGAGTAGGCTCATGCTAGGGAAGGATTTGGCAGAAAAATTTGTGTTACCTGTGTTGGGTGATGCTGCTGAGATTGAGAAGGGAGTTAGTGTTAAGATTTGGGATGTGGACACCTACACCATGCATTCTCTTGTTTTCAAGAAATGGGTTTCTTCAAGATGCTACATTTTTATGGGAAAATGGGTTCAAGATTTTGTCAAGAGAAGGGGCTTGAAGAAAGGGGATGAGATTGGCTTTTACTGGGATCCATATAATAGTCATTTCAATTTCTCTGTTCTTAGAGTCAATTAAAATGAGATAGCTCGTGTACAAAAGAGCTTATAAATCATTTAAAATTGTGTGTTTCATGTTTTAAGTTCTAGTAGTTGTAAAGTTGGAGGGGTTTTAATATTCTTGCTTTCATTTATTATAAGCCTTCTAAGATCTTATGTTGTTTTTATGTGTAAGTATTATGCTTTCTATTAATGACATTTGTTGCTTGTTCCAAAATCATGGTAGGCTATCAATGAAGAAATAAATCATACAGAATTACTCTTAAAATTAGTAGTTTTTAAAGTATGTTGTTTTTGTGGTTTATGGTTTAAATTCTGAGATTCTTGTAATTGAAATTTCATACTACGATTTCAATTGCATCTTGATTATGGTTACAACACGCTATGAGTTGGTGCATGCGCCAATCGTTTTGATATTGAAAGAGCAATTTAATGTTTACGAGCTACATATTTGGTCACCACTGTGATAACAATTTTATAATAACACATAATTATTAAACTTTAACTAATATACTTTCTATTTCGACCAGTCAATTCTCTCTTTTAAGAAAGAAAGAAAAAAAGTCAAATGTCCAGATAATTTGAATTCCTAATTTCCTCTGCCTTCAAGAAATATCTTTATAAGCCATTTTTGTTGCTGATAAAAATTTGAAATGAAATTCTAACTAATTTTGTGTTGAGTACTTTGCAACCATTGAACTTGCTTGGTTTTTTCAAATTCTAAGAGTACATAGTTTTGGTTATCTATTTTTTAAAAGAATGGTTATCTATATTTTTATTCATGATGCTACAAATTTATGGGAAAATGGGTCGAAGATTTTGTTAAGAGAAAGGGCTTTGGGTTGAGATTGGTTTCTACTCGGATCCATATAATAGTCACTATAATTTCTCTTTCTTTACGGTTGATTAAGATGAGATAACACTAGCTGAATAAGGTTGAAAATCATTAAGAAAAGTGTTTTTCGTCTTCTATTTTCTAGCTGTTCTAAGATTGGAGTGGTTTTAATCATTCTTTCTTTCATTTGTTGTAAGCCTTTTCAGGATTGTTTGGGGGCTATGTTTTTATGTGTATGCTTTTTATTAATAACCTAAGTCTGCACTTTTTTTTTCCCTATATAAGGTAAAAGTTTGCCAATATAAGGTGTCTATGTTATAGCTCCTATGCTACGACATTTGTCGCTTTTTCCACTAACATGGTAGGCTAAGAATATAGGAACAAACCATACGAAATTAATCTTAAAATTGGTAGTAATAAAAATGTTGCTTTTGTGGTTTAAGGTTACTATGGAATTATTGTAATTAGAATTTCACATTACGATACAAATTGCTTCTTGATTATGGTTTGCTCGCTATGAGTTGATGCATCCACGGCAATTGTTTTGATATTCTGATATATGCAGACATGGCCATGACTCCTTTTAAGTTCTTTTTTGTTTAGCCTTCATCTACTTTCCTTTTTTAATGTTCATTCAGCAATAGCCACAACTCCTCTTAGCTAGGTTATCACTTTTTAATTACAGTAGATACAGATTTGTTTATATGATGCACGAGTGCTACAAAATTATTGGAGCGTGTGTTTCGTTACGATCCACGTCCAACCCACCACTGCTCGGCGTAGTAGCGTTAACCTTGAACCCACGTTTAGTTCTGACACAGAAGAACTAAAAATACGCAACATATGAACCAACATGTCTGTAGATATTTTTTACTGTTAATTAAGTCACATTAGCTATTGTGACTGTACCTGGCAGTACAACTGGTTTAGGACTTTGAATTCACTTGTATAACTGTACACAGGTTACACATCTATAAACTGAGGCAGTTACAAAATAGGCTTAGCAGACCCAATTTGTAAGAGGATATGTGGTTCAAAGACAAAAAAAAAAAAAAAAAAACTTTTGATTACAAGAATTCTTGTTTTGATAAAGGTGGTGATATGACAATTGCATTAGAAAAAAATGTATATTTTATTAGAAGTAATAATTAAAAATAAAGTGTTATATGAGTTATAAAATTGAAAAGTTGTAAGTAAATGTGTATTAGCATGAGTTAAAGATCATAATTCTATAGTTAAGGGCAATAATTTTTTATTTGTAATCACTTGACATTTACGGAACAATTATTTTTTGATGTAAGTTAAGGGTTATAATATTATTATTATAAATAGTAAATTATACTTGTATATTTGATGTGACAATATAATAAATTTTTATTATTATTATATTTTTTCTCTTTTATTTCTAACAAATGGTATCAAGAACTCAGTTTGATTTTGAGAGTTGAGAGAAACACTTTGAGAGTTAAGAGATGGTAAATAATGGCCTAAATTTATTTTAATTTTTATGTGTCACTAGAGAAAATTATGATAATTGGTGTTCACTCATGAAAGTCTTATTAGGATCTTAAGATGTTTGAGAAATTATAGAGAGAAGTTATAGTAAGCCTCAAAATAAAAAAGACGTTTTAATGAAGTAAAAGAAGAAAGATCAACAAGAACTTGCATTTATCCATCAAAGCTTAAATGAAGTTATGTCTGAGGTAATGTTTAATGTAGATTACCTTTAAAGAATCGTAAGAAATTTTGAAAATGAATCTTAAAAGAGTTGACAATGTCATAAAGGTGCGTTTATAAGCTATACGAGGAGAGTTTGAATCCTTGTGTACGAAGGAATTCGAGCCTATTTCAAATTTTGGTAAGTGGAATGGCTACGAGGCATGGAGTGGAGTTCTTATACCACTCTTGAAAATAAAAGAGAAGAATTATAATAATATGAGAATTTTATTATATTATACATCAAATACATGAGTATAATTTATTATTTATGATAATGATATTGCAATTTTTATCTTATATCGAAGAATAATTATTCTGTAAATATTAAGTAGTTACAAAATAAAAAACTCTTGTCTTTAACTAAAAAATTAAGATCATTAACTCATGTTAATAAGTATTTACTCACAATTTTTTAACTTTTTAACTCATATAATATTTTATTTTTAATTATTATTTCTAACATTCTCCTTTAATTAAAAATTCTCAAAAGTTCTTTTGTACTTTAAATCTTACATGAGTTACAAAGTTAAAAATAAATTCTCAAAAATTCTCTTGTGTGTGATACAATTGAAAGTTTGTCAATGCAAGTCTATTGGTGAAGTGAGAGATAGTTGAAAATAAATTATTTATTATTATTATTATTATTATTGAAGATATTTTTTGCTCGTATGTTTATTTTTATTTTTACAATTTGAAATACCATTATTTATTATCACTTTAAAAAATTATTTTTTCATATTTTTTATTTTAGTTTTTAATTTAATTTTTAAATAAAAAGAGGCTGTTATCTTTGCAGATTTTTATCTTTTTAAATTCATTTTTGTATCACCTTTTAAACTGGGGTTTATTTTTGCATATCTGGTGATTAGTTTCGTTCTTTTTTATTCTTCTTGCAATAATTTGGTTGAATTGAATTTTTTGTATTATTTTTTAATCTAAAATTAATTTTGATTAAGTAAAAACTATTTAAGTAAAAATAAATCAAATAAAATTGAGGATTCACGTGACTAACAAAATATATGATTATCCGTTTAAACTAAAAAGATGTTATGTATAAAATGGTGAAGGATTAAAATTTAGAATATGTAAACACAAGCAACAAGAAAAAAATTGAAGAGATGTAATTAGGGTAACTATTTTTTAATAACCAACAATATCTCACGAGTGTTAAGATGTAGTACTTTTTAAACATATCATACTCTTAAATTTAATCTTAATTTTTTAAGACAACTTTTCAAATTAGCCAATTTTCTAAATTTTTCAAATAAAAAATTGGCGACAACTCTTTTTATTATAAAATACAATTTCTTTATATTTCATCGTAACACATCTATAAATATGTTATGACATGTATAAATGAAGAATATAAAATGAAAAAACAAAGATAAATTCATTTTTAAATTTAAATAATTTTAACATGTCTTTTTGTGTGTGTTAAGATGAATGCTTTTATCTTGTCCTCATAATTGAAATTATTATCGTAACTAGAGTTATTTTTATTTTTTTAATATTCATTATGATTCTTTTTTTTTATTTTATATTTTGGATATAATTATTTTTAATTTATAATATAAATACAATTTTACAATATATATATATATATATATATATATATATATATATATAAAGAATCAAAATAAAATTTTTAATTATATTAGTTTATGTTCAATTAATCGGTTCATTTGGATTCTTTAAAATGACAGGGGTAGATGTTACGGATGATAAATTCATATTTTTTTATTATGTGATGGATTAAAATTTATTAGAATTGAATAAATTTATTTATTTTATAACTTAAGAAAATTGGAATTATCACATTTTAATTTTTTTAAAAATTTAATTATTTCAAAATATAATTTAAATTCCTTTTATAAAAAATGACGTGAACAATATTTTCAATAAATATAATTTTAAAAATATATATTTTTACAAAAAATTATTTTACTCAATTGAAAAAATATATTTTGAATTAAAATATAAATTTTTTACCCACACCCATTTAAGTTGGGTTATATTCAAAATTAATATTTTGAATTATTTATAATTAAAAATTAAATATTCTATTTCAAATGTTCGAGCCTTTAGTGACACGTTTCATGTTTCGATGGCTGATTTGTTTTTAAAAATTGTCAAACTTTCTTTTAACAAGTGTTGAAATAAGTATTTTAATTTTAAATATTATATTTTATATGTTTGGTTGACAACTCATAAACATTATCAGAAAAAATCTTTCTGGTTTAGCCCACCAAAATTCATCTCTCTTCTTTCATTTAGTAAAAAAAAAAGTTAAAACTTCAAAAATGTCTTTAATTTTTATGACTAAATAAAATCTATATTTTTCTAAAAGATAACATTACTCCAAATACAAATTTCTTTTAAACATAAAATTGACATTTATCAGTTACATAGTTTTTCTGTTTTAAAAAACTAACATAAGATTAAATTCAAATAAAATAATTGGACAATGCATTATGATTCATAATAATCAATTAACTGTCACTCAACATTTTAAATTCATTTTGAATATGAAACTCGCATTCAAGTATTGTAGATTTTTTTTTAAGAATTTAAAAAAAAAAAAAAAGAATCTAAACTGGATATTAAATAAAAATGAAAAATTAGAGCACCGAACTTACAATCAATTAATGGCTGCGTATTTGTGTAAACTAAATATACAATCAAGACTTGAGATCTTTTAATTTGATTAATTATGAAATATAATATTGAGAGATAAATTCTAATAAATTTAAATATAAATATGTTGGTATTAATTACACAAGATATAAAATCTAAACTTGTATTTATCTAATACAAGCTGTAGATAAATCAATAATCAATTTAACAGCAAAATCTATAAAATCAATGATTCGCGGCTGATAATCTACAAAATCTACAACTGATATTCAAAAATATATAAAAAACAGAAAGTCGAGGCTTCTATAAATACTTCGAACACTGTTATGTCAATTACATGCAAAAGCAATACGACTCAGAGAAAGTTTCTCTGGTTCTGATTTTTAACCAAAACTCTTTCTAATGGCTGTCCCAAACAACGTTTGTACCCATCTTACGTTGGGTACGTGTCCATGTGCTGCTACTGCAACAGAGACAGAAGTGTGTGATTCTAAAAGCAATGTTTGTACTCATTTAACGTTCAGTCTGTGTCACTGTACAACAGCCTCCTCAACAAAGAAAAGGAAAGGTTGCCATACAGGTCCCTTTGTTGCAAGAAAGAAAGCACGCATAGACTTGGTGGTACAAGATGATGTTCTGGTGGAACACGATGATGATGATCCTTGGAAGATAAAAAAAGGGTTGAAAGAAAGTGATTCCAACAGCAACGAGGTTTGCACCCATTTAACGTTGAGTGTGTGTCAGTGCGCTAGAGCTGAAATACATGTCTCTACAACCAAGAAAAGGAAACATTGCCGCAAAGGTCCCTTTGTTGCAAAAAAGAAGGCATGCAAAGACTTGGTGGTACAAGATGATGCTCTGGTGGTACACGATGGTGATGATCCTTGGAAGATAAAAAAGGTGTTGAAAGAGAGTGATCTTGGCAACATGAGTAGGCTCATGCTAGGGAAGGATTTGGCAGAAAAATTTGTGTTACCTGTGTTGGGTGATGCTGCTGAGATTGAGAAGGGAGTTAGTGTTAAGATTTGGGATGTGGACACCTACACCATGCACTCTCTTGTTTTCAAGAAATGGGTTTCTTCAAGATGCTACATTTTTATGGGAAAATGGGTCCAAGATTTTGTTAAGAGAAGGGGCTTGAAGAAAGGGGATGAGATTGGCTTTTACTGGAATCCATATACTAGTCACTTCCACTTCTCTGTTCTTAGGGTCAATTAAGATGAGATAACTTGTGTACAAAAAGCTTAGAATCATTCAAAATTGTGTATTTTGTTTAATAATTTTTAGCAGTTGTGAGATTGTAGCGGTTTAAATCATTCCTTCTTTCATTTGTTATAAACCTCCTCTGGATATTATGCTGTTGATTTTATGTATACATTTTCTATAGAAATAATATATATAAGTTTGCAATTTTTTTTTTGGCTATATAAGTTATACATTTTATTGGGTCCATGCTACTACTACATTTATTGCTTGTTCCAAAATCATGGTAGACTATCGATGAAGAAATAAATCATACGGAATTACTCTTCAAATTAGTTGTTTCTAAAGTATGTTGTTTTTGTGGTTTAAAGTTTAAATTCTTTGAGATTCTTGTAATTGAAATTTCATATTAAGATTTCAATTGCATCATGATTATGGTTACAACATGCTATGAGTTGATGCATGCGGCAATTGTTAGGATGTTCCAAAACTTGTCTATGCATGTGGAAATCTCCAATTGTTGAAAGAGCAATTTAATGTTTATCGACTACATTTTTGGTGACAAATGTGACGCAATTTTATGATAACACATAATTATTAAACTTTGACTAATGTACTTTCTATTTCGACCACTCAGTTGTCTCTTTCAAGAAAGAGTTTAAAAAAAAGTCAAATGCCCCTATAATTTGAATTCCTAGCGTCCTCTGCCTTCAAGAAATATCCTTATAAGCATTTTGGTTGTGGATAAAAATTTGAAATGGAATGCTAATTTTGCGTTGAGTACTTTTCAACCATTGAACTTGCTCATTTTCTAAGAGCTTGTTTGGTTATTTCAAATTCTAAGAATACATAGTTTTGGTTATCTATTTTTTAAAAGAATGGTAATTTACATGAACTTGTGGTTATCTGTTTTTTTAATTCAAGATACTACAAATTTATAGGAAAATGGTTCCCAGATTTTGTTAAGAGAATGGCCTTAAAGAAAGGGGATGAGATTGTTTCAACTGGGATCCATATAATAGTTACTCTAATTTCTCTGTTCTTAGGGTCCGATTAAGATGAGTAGAGTAAGCTTTGAAATCATTAAAAAAAAGCGTCTTTTCAGGATTGGAGGGATTTTAATCATTCTTTCAATTTGTCGTAAGCCTGCCTGTTCAGTATTTTTCGGGGGCTATGTTTTTATGTGTATGCTTTAATAACCTAAGTCTGCACTTTTTGTCGGCTATATAAGGTGTCTATGTTATAGCTTCTATGCTACAACATTTGTAGCTTGTTCCACTAACATTGTAGGCCACGAATATAGGAACAAATCATACGAAATTAATCTTAAAATTGGTGGTAATAAATATGTTGCTTTTGTAGTTTAAGGTTACTATGAAATTGTTGTAATTAGAATTTCACATTACGATACAAATTGCTTCTTGATTATGGTTAGCTCGCTATGAGTTGATGCATCCATGGCAATTGTTTTGATATTCTATATATGCAGACATAGCTCGCTATTCACTTGTATAATTGTACACAGTTTACAGATCTATGAACTGAGCCAGTTACAAAAGAGGCTTCGCAGACCCAATTTGTAATCGGATGATATGTGGATCAAAGACAAAAAAAAAAAAAACTTTTGATTGCAAGAATTCTGATTTTGATAAAGGTGGTGTTATGTCAAAAAAGAAAAAGAAAAAAGGTGATAAGAAGAATAAGAAAAAAATATATTGTTTTATTAGAAGTACTAATAAAAATAAAGTATTACACGAGTTATAAATTTAAAAAATTGTAAATAAACGTGTATTGCGGTGAGTTAAAGATCATAATTTTTAGTTAAAGATAATATTTTTTTTATTTATAACTACTTGACATTTATGGAACAATTATTCTTCGATGTAAATTAAATATTGTAATATTACTATTATAAATAGTAAATTATATTTATGTATTTGATATAATAATATAATAAAATTTTCTTATTATTATAATTCTTTTCTTTTATTTCTAACAAAATGGTATCAAGAGTTCAATTTTTAGTTTCCATGTCTCATTAAAAAAAATCATGATAATTGGTGTTGACGCATAAAAGTCTTATTAGGATCTCAAGATGTTTGGAAAATTGTGTAGAGAAAAGTTATGATAAGCCTCAAGATAAGATTATTTTATCACAAAATGAGAAAGATGTCTTGACGAAGTAAAAAAAACTAAAAAAGATCAACAAACACTTGCATTTATCCATCAAGTTTAAATGAAGTCATGTTTAAGGTAATGTTTATGTAATCACCTCTAAAGAAATTTAAGAGATTTTGAGAACGATTCTCGAAGAAGTTAACAAGGTCAAAAAGGTGCATTTATAAACTCTACCAGAAGAGTTTGAATCTTTGTGTATGAAGGAATCCGAGCTTATTTTTTATTTTGGTAATTAAAGTGGCTATGAAGCATGGAGTGGAGTTCTATTCAACAATAATAGCATGAACTGAGCTCTAATGCAGCTGTTTGGGAATAAAAAAGAAGAATTATAATAATAGAAAAATTTTATTATATTGTCACACTAAATATGAGTATAATTTGCTATTTATAATAGTGATATTATAACCTTTAACTTACATCAAATAATAAATGCTTTGTAAATGTCAAGTGAATGCAAACAAAAAATTATTGCTCTTAACTAAAAAATTATGGTCTTTAATTTACACTAACACATATTTACCCATAATTTTTTAATTTTGTAACTCATGTAAGAATTGGAGTGTGAAAGAATTTTTGAGAATTTTTAATTAAGGGAGGAGGTTAGAAATAATAGTTAAAAATAAAGTGTTACATGGATTATAAAGTTGAAAAGTTGTGAGTAAATGTGTTAATGTGAATTAAAAATCATAATTCCTTAATTAAGAACAATAATTTAATTTTGTAACCACTTAACATCTACGAAATAATTATTCTTCAATATAAGTTAAAATTTATAATATCACTATTATAAATAGTTAATTATACTCATATATTTGATGTGATGATATAATAAAATTCTTTTATTAATATAATTATTCTCTTTTATTTTTAACATTTTCAACTTTTAAGACTCATTTATGTGATGACTTATAACTCACTTTAACAATCAATAACTTTCAATTATAATTTATTTAAAACAACTTTGGCTGATACTTAAGAGATCAGAAAATTGGGTCATACAAAAATTTAAAACATCTTAATAATTCTCTACCTTGACTTTAATTCTTTATATCATTAGCAATTAAGAACAACTCTCTTTATAATAAAAATAATTTTTTTTCTAGATAGGTATTTTGTAAGAGTTATACGTTTATTGTAGGGCTGTGCAATGATGTTTAACTTTACTAACTAGTCAAGAAAATGTCAAGGAATGCGGTTTTATTTGGGAATGAGTTTGCATTTAGAGTATGATTTAACAAGCTAGTCTCAGTTAATGGCACTAAGTTGATTTAACAAAAAAATTGTAGTTCAATGAAGCTTTAACTACAACGTATTTTTATCAATTTGAGACGGCTGATTTGTTTCGAAGAATGTCAAACTTGTATCATAAAAAAGAAAATATGTGAAACTCTTCTTTTACAAGTATTGAAATAAGTTGTTTTATTTGAAAAATGATATTTATATGTTTTCTGCACAACTAATTAACATTATTACAGTAAATCTTTCAGTTTTAACCCAATAAAATTTATCTCTCTTCTTTCTTTTATTAAATAGATACATTTCTGAATAAAAAATTACGGATATTATAACTCAAAATATAAATTCATTCTGAACATAAAATTTGCATTCAAATATTGTAAATTTGTTTTAAGAATCTAAAATAAATTAAAAAAAATAAAAAAATGTAAACTTGATATTACATAAAAATGAAAATTTGGAGCACCGAACATTAAAAACAATTAATGGCTGTCTCTCTGTGTAAACTAAATATACAATCAAGACTTGAGATATCTTAATTTGATTAGTTACGAAATATAATCTTAAGAGATAGACTCTCATAAAAAACAGAACGTTGAGGCTTCTATATATAAATACTTGAACACTTTTCTGTCATTTACATGCAAAAGCAATACGACTCAGAGACTCTGGTTCGGATTTTTTACCAGAAATCTTTCTAATGGCTGTCCCAGACAACGTTTGTACTCATCTGATGTTGGGTAAGTGTCAATGTACTGCAACAGAGACAGAAGTGTGTGATTCCAAAAGCAATGTTTGCACTCATAGCGAACTAACTATAATCAAGAACTAATTGCTATCTTAATGTGAAATTTTATTTACAAGAATTTCATAGTAACCTTAAACCACAAAAACAACATACTCATAACTACTAATTTTACGATTGATTTCTTATGATTTGTTCCTACGTACATTCGTGGGCTAGCATGTTAGTGGAACAAGCAACTGATGATGTAGCATAAAAGCAATAAAGTAGACAATTTATATATTAAAAAAAGTGCAGAATTGTGTTATTAATAGAAAGCATATATACTACACATAAACATCAAAAGTCTTGATTTTGTTTATGTTAAATTGATTATTAATTGATTCGTGGCTTTTATTAAATAAACACAAGTTTACATTTTATTTTATTTTTTTAAAAAATATACAATACTTGAATGCCAATTTTATATTCAAAATAAATTTATATTTTCAGTTATAATATCTGTATTTTTTATTTAGAAATGTATCTATTCTATAGTAAAAGAAAGGAGAGAGATAAGTTTTATTGGATTAAAATTGAAAGATTTACTGTAATAATGTTCATTAGTTGTGCAGAAAACATTTAAATATCATTTTCAAATAAAAAAAAAGTTATTTCAAAACTTGTAAAAGAAAAGTTTCACATATTTTCTTTTTTATGATACAGGTTTGACATTCTCAAAAACAAATCAGCCGCATCAAATTGATAAATATAAGATATATTAAAAGCCTCAACCAATCAAAATACAAATTTAAAAATTTAATTATAAAAATTCAAAACATTAATTTTTAATATAGCTCAACTTAAGTTTCTCAAATATACAAATTTTATATTTTAAAATTAATTATAGCAAGCTCTCTGTTACATTTTAATATAGCCTAAACATTAATTTTATATTTTAATTCTAATTCTAATTATACCTTAAAAAGAAATATTAAAAAAAGTTATTTTAAATATTCAAAAAATTGAGATTTTTTGTTTATAAATTTAAAAATTTAAATTTTTATAATTTGTTATAACAAGCCACTTTACTAACATATTTACGAGTCATTTAATTTGCTAACTCACCCTAACTTTCACTTATATCTTATAAGTATTTTTAAATTTAAGTTAAAGTTTTAAAAAATAATGAAAAAATATTTAATTTTATAAAAAAATAAACATAATTAATTTAAGTAAAACATAAAATTAAACATTAAAAGATAAAATTATATGAATTAAAAGAAAATTAATAAAATCCTACTGTGTAAAAAAAGGAGTGATGTTCATTTGAATTACATAAAAAAGAGAAAATCAAGTCACTTACATTTCCAAATAGACACAAAAAAATTCTCTCTTTTATTGAAAATGATTTTTCTATTTTATATCGTGTACAGAAGTTGTAACATATTTACAAACGAGTTTGTTAATATATAATGATATTTTATTTTATAATAAGACTTGTAATTGCCATTTTTATTTTAAAAAATTATATTAAATTTTAAGAGTATGAATATGCTTAGAAAAGGTTGAAACTTAATTCTAACACCCTTAAAACAATTTTTTATTAAATATGGTTGCCTTAATTTCACTTATATAATTATTAAAATAATTAGAATATATTGATAATAGGTATCAAACATAGATGCTTACATATTTTAATAATTTTTTATAAAATACAAATTTTATCTATTCAATAATTAAATTATTTTATATTATCTTCATAATTATATATCAAATATTGTATTTGAAGGTTTGTTATAAAAAAATTTATATTTATTTATATTGTAAAAATATAATATCTATTAAAATAAAGTAATACAATAAATTATCTATTAATTTTATTTTTTATGAAAATTTATAAAATTAATTTAATTAATAAAAACTTTCAAATCAATAATTAGATTCATTAATTTTGTATTTTATAAAAAGTAATTAACCATTCGTTAAACTATCTCTCGTTTTATTAGAGGTACAGCTTTGATTGATTTTTACTGATTTTGGTCCATTCATCATAAATTTGACTAATTTTTGCATTAGTAAATAATTGGAATACTCACAATCTACTCTTTCTACGTATGATGCATGTTACTTAATCAATGTTAGTTTGGGTTGGTGATGACAACTCTAATGATTGATCGTCACTATATATTTGACCTTTGATCAATCTCCATCTTCAGAAGACCATCAATATATTTTGGTGGCTTTAGATTATTTTACAAAATGGGTAAAAGCTATCCCTTTGAAAATTGTTGAAAGCCACAATAACAGGAAACTTGCCTGCAGAAGATCACCAATATTGACTACCAGAGCCCCAGGAATAGGTGTTATATCAATTCATTTATCATGGTAAAGTACTTGGAGGCCACCAACATGGTCTTGAAGAAGCATTGTGAGAAAATCATTATCAGAGTGCTTGGTGGTTCGCTGTCAAATTAGTTTTTAGTTTTCTTGATTTTTAGGCAATAAAGAGTTAAATATCTGTTAGTATTAGAATATTTGATTTTCTATTTTTTTTTGGGGCAACTGATATATTTATCAGTAGCAAATTTTTTTGCATATTTAATTATCTTCCTTATTTTTTGTATAAGTACATGATTTGCATTTCAATAAAATACAAGCCTTTGACAAATTCAAATTTCCATTTTTTGTTCCCTCTTGTTCCAGTCCTCTATATGTTATTTCAACAACTAATAAATTGGTATCAAAGTTGTCTTCTTATAGGATTTGTGAAATGGATGTTAAAGCAAATTTTTTCACAGATTACTCCTCCTATCTTTGATGGAGAAAGCTATAAGCTTTGACCTGTGAGAATGGAATCCTACATGGAGGCTTGAGATCTTTGGGAAGTCGTGGAAGAAGATTATGATATTCTTTTATTGTCAGACAATCCCACCATGGCCTGGAATAAAAATCAGAAAGGAAAAAAAAAAAACAAAGAAGGCAAAGGCATGTCTCTTTGCTTGTGTCTCAAAAATCATATTCACCAGAATCATGACCCTCAAAACAACAAAAGCGATTTGAGATTACCTAAAATATCTTCGAGATCCCGAAGAGAGAGAAAAGATCTTCGAAAAGTGGGTTGTTATGATCCAATAAAGAATCAAACGTATTTAAATATTTCTGTCATTCTATATTTCCTTGAAAAAGGTACTCAACCCATAGGAACTATTAAGGATATTTCAAAAAAAGCAGGTATTTTTATGAAACTTAACCCTAATCAACAAACGAAATTCAATTAATGAAATAAAAAAAAAGGTTGTGGATGACTTGTATATAAATTTATAGAACTCTTTTCTCTCCTCCCGCTCTCTTGTTCTATTCATACCTACTTTTTTATTTCTTGTTTCCATAGAATGTGTTTTCGATAGTCAAGTTGCAACATTCCTCTTTCATATTGAAATTAATTTATATTTAACACTAATATTATTAAAACATAATTAGTAAAGTTTGTATATTTTGTATAAATAGTATAGTATGGGAATACGAATTAGAAAACTTGACAAATTTATAATATTTCTTCAGAAATATACAAATATATTCTTAACACAAGATTTTTCTTTTAAAATGAATGAAAATACATTAAAGATTTATATATCTATTTTATAAAACTTTATTATATCTGAGCAGTTCCTTTCCTACAACTCCTTAATGAGTATGACCCTAGAACGAATCATCCATCTCCATTACTTGTAATAATAATGATTAGAGTCGTAGTATAATACTTTATTCTAATTCATTCTCATTCAAATACATGTAGTCATACAATTATTCATCAAACACATATAACATTTCACTCATTATAAATACATTTTTATCCTGACCTGTATGTTATTATACATGTATCATATCATTTCAATTCATGTGTCATGATACATCTGTCCTAGTAACACCCGCGATGTACTATAACACACGTACCATAACAACATAAACTGATCTGCTACGATACATATATCATATCATACATATTCTTTACCACATCTTATCTATATCACTTTTCATTATAATAATTGCCCTGGGATCCCTTGAGGACTTCTAGCATAGATAGCTGCTGGTTGGCCGCAACATCATGGATACACGTTTGCCGCCCTGACCCCTTTTAGCAAAGGTATAGTCAAGAGCTTCGTCGGGAGATGAAAGTGTAGCCTGTGAATGTTTATTTTCAATAATTTATTGTGCACCATTTTCATTGTTAATATTTACCATCCTCATTTCTCCAAGATTTCCCAAATCTTCTCTTTAACTCTATACTCCCAGTGTATCGCTGTACTATCTATACTCATTCTCTTTCTCATTCTCAACATTTCTCATTTCACATTCTTTATATCAATTAGCATGTCATAATTCATGAGTCACAATTTATATAAATTCATGGATTACAATATATATGATAACACACCCTTTCAATGTGCTTTAATTTATATCATAATCACTCCGTTTCAAGTTGTGTGAACTCATGCATTATAATCACGCCTCATATTCTTTCTAAATCATATTCTCATTTCTCATTCATACATCACATGCTTTCACTTTTATTCAACACTTCATTTATTTCTACAATTCTACCAGTTCAACATGTAAAGTTGTCATACAAAGTCATATTATGCAATCAATACAATACATCAAACTTATCACAGAGATTACCATGCAATATCACACCACACAATTAGTACATTATGTCGAAGGTCAAATACCTTTGGACTCAGCCTAGCTCGTACAATCTCAATATATAGTCTCCTAACCTAAAGTTCATTATAGTATATCTTTTATTACTTAATTCATATACATCTTAAGGAACTCAGTTCTAAAATCTCTTAATACTAGTTAAGCCCATATTTTCTCTGAAAATCTGATATTATCAGTTTAAAATAAACTTCAAACCTCTCCTTATATTAAAATACACCTTTGTCATATAATACTATCAAAATTTACAGAACTTTACTAAGTAAGATACTCATATTTCTCAAAGAACCACTAGATCTATATATACATATATAACTACAGCTAGAAAATACTCCCCTTACCTGATAACGGTTCCTCCAAACTAGTTCTCTGAGTGATCTACGGAGAGATTCTACACTATCTACGGAGAGATCTTCCAAAAGATAAGATTTTCTAAGTATTTTGAGGTAGTCTTAAGAAGAGAATCGAAGAAAAGGAATGAAATAGAGATCTGAGCTCCGAAAAACTTACTTAGATCTAATAAGAAAAGATGTTTGAGCTCAAATCTGAAGAAGATCCAGAGTTATTGGAGATTTTTTCTGAGAAAGGAGAGGGAGAGAATGAAGAGGATGGAGAGAGATATGTGATTTGGTTGAAAATAAAGATTTTAAGGCGAGAGTTCCTTAAATATCTCTCAAACTCGCAACTTTCTCGCTACAGCAAGAGGTTCTCACTATAGCGAAAAAATCAGAAGTTTTCTTCCTTTGCTGTTTGTCATTCTAGCTACAGCGAGAGCTCCATGCTACAGCAAGAGAGTAGCATTCTCGCTACAACGAGAGATTCTAGCTGCAACGAGAGGGCTCCAGAATATTCTATTTTCACCGCCTCATTCTCGCTACAGCGAGATATCTAGTAGTTCACATCAATTAAACACTTCTAATTTCAAATAACATGCATAAATAATTAACATTAATTGTAAAAATAATAAATTATAAAATGAGGATGTTACACAAGTCAAAAAATTAACTTTTCTTGATTTTCAAAACATAAAAAAAATGGATAGAAATAAAAGAGATAATATAGGAAAAAGCAAATGAGTAATCACTAAATGAAATAATTGGGTCTATAAATACATTATCCCCAATGAGGTTATTTTTTTTTCTTTATTTATTCAAAATTGTATATTATTTCAAATAGAATTAAATATTTATTATTATTATTATTATTTTATTTTTAGAATATTTCAAATATTATTTTAGAATTAGATAGAATTGAAAAAAAAATCTTTTTTTTAATAACTACTCGTTCGTTATTATTATCAGTTACTAATCCTAGTGATGAAATTTATATATATATATATATATATATATATATATTAGTGATAAAATTTATATATATATATATATATATTGATAGTAAATAAATGAAATAGAATATTAAAAATAGAACTTATATATAATTTTTTATCAAATGACTATTCATCTATTGTATTTTTATGTAAATAGAGGGAAAAAAAAAACTCTATGAAAAAATGGTGGTTCATTATGTTGTCTAATAGGGAATTAGAATACATATGTGAATTAAGTAAATCAATAGATAGTTTTAGTCCTATTGAAAATACCTGTGCAAATGAGGACCTCCCAATTTTAACATATGGATAAAAAAAAAAATGCATAGTTGAAATGATAGTGACAATTCTAGTTATAGTTTTTTCAATTTTTAGTAGGTATAAGGAACATCCACAATTTTCTATCGGATAAAACTTTTTTAGATAGTCAGAGGGATAAAAAATGGCTAATTTATATAGAGCCATCGAACCAGCCCAACCAGCAACCAAAGCTGTATGCATTATGTGAACAGGAAGCAAATGGCTTGGATCATTTAATATAACAGTATGAACACGATACCAGGGTAAACCTATAAAAATACCCCTTATATCAACAAAAAATAAACACTATGTAACTTTATTGCACTGGAAAAAATTATATTATGGATTCTCACCTTTTACCTTTTAGTAGATTGTCTTGGAGAAAGAATTAATGTTTGTTCTAGATTTTTTAGTAATAATGTTTAGTAATAGTGGAACAATCATATTTGTAGGAATAAGAAGCAGATCTATTCTATACCCGATAAGTAAGAATATGCAATGGTAGAAAGGGGAGTTGACAATTTTCTCTATGAGTATTTAAATATGTAAATGCAGACATATTCGTTTATCACCCAAGGACCCATTCGTAACAACTTTACTCTATCTTTATCTTTACTCTTCCCTTTTTTATGATTTCTAAAAACTACAATATAATAAAAGCAAATTCTTTTTAACACAATAAATCTATTCTTACGTTTTCACACTAAAGTTAAATATATTATTTTATTTTATTTTCTTTTTTATCTATTTTATGCCCATTGGTGTTCCAAAAGTAACCTTTCGAAGTCCTGCAGAAGGAAATGTATCTTGGATTGATATATAGTGCGACTTGTCAAATATATTTGGTCATACGAGATTTTTCCGTTCTCTCTCTCCTAGATTGAGATATCCTCTCTTTCATCACAAAAAAGAACTATTGAATCATAAAAAATTTGGATCGTGAAGTGTAATGAAGTGCATTTTGATTGATTTTTTACTTTTTGGAGGGAGTATCCATATTACTATTGAAAATTCAAAATAAGGGTTCACAGTCAATAACATCGTCACAAATTGAAATACATTCTAGAAGTGGGTAATCTTTCACATTCTGGTGATATAACACAAGGTTTTCCACAAGATTGAAATAGATTGCTTAGCATTGCCAACAAGATCAGATTATTGGACACATAATTTCTTGATTCTAGAATCATACAAAAAAAATCTTATAACAGTACCAGAAAGATATGAAGCTTCTATAGCCACCTTGGAGAACACAAAAGATTTATGTACAATCACATTGGCAGAAGTGTTACATGCATTAAAGGCACAAAAGCAGAGAAAGCTTATGAGGCAAGAAGGATCTATGGAGGGTGCCTTTCAAGCCAAGCTGCAAATCTACAATAGCAACAACCCTCGAGGTTTTGCAAACAACAAAAACAATAATCAAAGTAGCAACGATCAGGTTCATCCACCTTGCCCTCATTGTAAAAAAACTAATCATCCACAAAAAAGGTGTTGATGGAGGCCAGATGTAATATTTCGTAAGTGTGGTCAGTTAGGACACGTGGAAAGGATATTCAAGTCTCAACAATAGCAAGAAGAAGAAGTCAAGGTTGCTGAGGATCAACTATAGGAGGACTAGTTATTTGCTATGTCATGCTTTGCTGCCAATAGCTCTACAGAAAGTTGACTCATTGATAGTGGTTGTTCTTGTCATTTCATTTGTATTAATGGTTCCCATTTTCTTCCTGTTTGGAGGCTATGTTTTTATGTGTATGCTTTATATTAATAACCTAAGTTTGCACTCTTTTTTGGATTCAGATCCTCTCATGTTTTGGCGGAAACATGACCCTCATGTTCAAATTCGCTTAAGCGAATTTTGAACGGCTTAAACGAATTAAAAATAGCTTAAATGAATTAAAAATGGCTTAAGCAAATTATGCAAAAAAAAAAAGGGTAAATTATGTAGAAACTAACAATATATTATTAATGGATAAAATTTTACAAAATTTATTATCAAAGTCAATTTTATTCATCCAGAAACATTTAACTGTGGCAGTAAAATATAAATAAAAACTTCATTCCATTACTAGGATACAATTGTTCACAATGAAATTTACCCAAAAAAAATTCATTAATACATAGACAAGTCAAAAATAAAAGAAGCTGACACTTTCTATTCCATTCATATCAAATATCATCCAGGAACAAATGTGAAATATCAATGATTTTAGCCTGAAGACTTGGTGCTATTTTTTGACATAATAAATCAGAAGTATTTGAAGCATTCAAACGATTTATGATACAAGTTGAAAAAGAAACCAATAGTTCCATTAAGATGCTGCGATCTGATAGAGGAAGGGAGTTTAACTCCTCTGAATTCACGAAATTTTGTGAAGAAACTGGAATTAAGAGACAACTTACAACCCCTTGTACTCCTCAGCAGAATCGGGTTAGTGAAAGGAAGAACAGAACACTGCTCGACATGGTGAGAAGCATTTTGAACAAATCTAGTCTACCAAAACCATTTTGGCCAGAAGCTGTTGCATAGCGTAATCATGTTCTAAATAGGAGTCCTTCCAATGCACTTACTAA
Organism: Abrus pulchellus subsp. cantoniensis; assembly: GCA_024086825.1. Classification (NCBI taxonomy): domain Eukaryota; kingdom Viridiplantae; phylum Streptophyta; class Magnoliopsida; order Fabales; family Fabaceae; genus Abrus; species Abrus pulchellus. The sequence continues at coordinate 25,733,664 of CM044056.1, forward strand.
GAATCCTGAAGAAATTTGGAGTGGCATCAAACTAGTGTGCATTATTTTCGAATCTTTGGCTGCTTAGCTTATGCACACATACCAGATCAGAATCGAACCAAGCTGGAGGCAAAGGAGTGAAGTGTATTTTTATGGGAACAAGTGAAGAATCTAAACCTTCCAAGCTTTATAATCCTGTGACAAAGAAGTTCATTATAGTAAGGATGTGGTGTTTAATGAAAATGAATTTTGGTCATCGGATTTACCAATTGAAATACCAAAAATAAAAGACATTCTTGATGGTGAAGTTGATAAAACAGCTGCCAAATCTGCTGCAATTCAACAAGAAGTGCATCAAAAAATTATTGATTCTTCAAGGTCCCAACGCACCAGGAGAAGACCCAGTTGGTGGCAAGATTTTAAGTTCACAAGTGTTCCTAATGCAGATCTTGAAAATCTCTTACAATTTTCCTTCTTTGTAGGTTGTGATCCAATTTTATTCAAAGATGCTGTGAAGGAAGAAAAGTGGAAAAAGGCAATGGAGGAGATAAAGGCTATTGAGGACAATGAAACATGCGAGCTGGTTGACTTGCCTAGAAGAAAAAAGGCTATTGGAGTTAAATGAGTTTACAAGACTAAAATTAACCCAATGGTGAAGTGGATAAATATAAAGTTCGCTTGGTAGTGAAGAGATTTAAGCAAGAATATGGAATATTTCACCTAAATGTTTGGTTTTGATTTTGACTAGCAAGAAGTTATAGGAGAGAAAATGTTTATATTTACTGTGTTATAATGGTTAATGGTTGTGTAACTGGTATGAAGCTTATGTATCATCTCTAATTTAGGTCTTCACAGTTCTAGCTCTAGTTCATTACCTTTGCAATACTGTAATTATATTTTTCTTAACGAAATAAATTCAATCAGTTTTTGTTGTAACTTCATCATGTCAAATTAAATATCCAGAAGCTCCATTTTGGAAATTAGTTTTAAAGAAATTTGATGGTTTGCTTGTGAAGGTACTAGTTGCAGTTGCACTTCTTTTATTCTGGTGTCAATGGAGAAACAGGTTTGATGGCATTTCTGAAAGATTAAAACCCTCCGTAAGACCTATTTGTACTTATAGATTGTGTTCGATGTATTTTTTAACAATTTTACTTGGTAAAGAATCAATTCTTTTAGGTAATTCATACCTTAATTATAATTTACCTAATGATATGGAACTTTGAAAGCTACATCCTTCTGATAGATGTTAATGGCAATGAGGTGAATGAGTTCTTTTGCAACCTGTGATGGAGTGCAGTGCACTTGTACAATGCTGCATGACCTTGTGTAACTGCGAAACTCATGGCAAGTGGAAAACTTGCCAAAGTTCCTTTTACAATAATGTGTCTGAGTTAGAGAGTATACTTTACACTTTTTGGTAAATCAGTCCTATCAAATTGGTATATTATCTCGGACTAATTTGATCATCTATATCTATATTCTGTTCATGTTTCTTGATAGCGAATAAATTTGTTAAATATATAGGTTATTCTGATGATAATGGCAGCAAATGCAGCTGTTGGAGTAATTGCAGAAACAAATGCTGAAAACACTCGACGTAAATTTACAACACTGATACCTTTCACATGCCTACTAACACGTAGGACTATACATGCTCACATACTTATAAGATTCACAAGGTGTTTTATTATCATTCTTTTAACAACTACAATGTTAATAATTGAAACTTACTACCTGCAATAATCATCACATTCATATTTTGGTCTTGAACTTGGTTCCATTTTTGCATATTTGGTGATTAGTTTCTTTCTTTTTTATTCTGCTTGCAATGATTTGGTTGAATTGAATTATTTGCATTATTTTTAAATTTAAAAATTAATATTCATTAAGTAAAAACTATTTAACTAAAATTAAATCAAATAAAATTGAGTATTCACATAACTAACAAAAAATGTGATTATCCCTTTAAACTAAAAAGAAATTATGTATAAAATGGTGAAGGATTAAAATTTAAAATATGTAAACACCAGGAACAAGCAAAAATTTGAAGAGATGTAATTAGGGTAACTATTTTTTAATAACCAACAATATCTCAAGAGTGTTAAGTTACAGTACTTTTGAAACATATCATACTCTTCAATTTAATCTTAATATTTTAAGACAACTTTTCAAATTAGTCATTTTTCTATTTTTTTTAAAATAAAAAATGGTGACAACTCTTTTTATTATAAAATAAAATTTCTTCATATTTCATCGTAACACATCTATAAATATGTTATGACATGTATAAATGAAGAATATAAAATAAAAATAAAAAAACAAAATTTTAAAAACAAATAAATTTATTTTTAAATTTTTAAATTTAAATAATTTTAACTTTTTCTTTTGTGTTTGTTAAGATGAATGCTTTTATCTTATCCTCATAGTTGAATTTATTATCCTAACTAAAGTTATTATTATTTTTTGGAATACTCATTTTGATTCTTTTTTATTTTTTTATATTTTGAATATAATTATTTTTTAATTTATAATATAAACAGAATTTTATAGAATATATATATAAAGAATCAAAATAAAAATTTTAATTAGATTAGTTTATGTTCAATAAATCGGTTCATTTGGAATCTTTAAAATCACAGGAGTAGACGTCACATACGATGAATTGATTTTGTTTTAATTATACGACGGATTGAAATTTATTAGAATTGAATAACTTTATTTCTTTTCTAACTTAAAAAATTGGAATTATCACATTTTCAAATATTTTTTAAAATTTAATTTTCTTATATAAAAAATGACATGAACAATATTTTTAATAAAAATAATTTTAAAAAATATACTCTTACAAAAAATTATTTTACTCACTTGAAAAAGTATAATTTGAATCAAAATATAAATTTTTTTATGAACATCCATTAAGTTGCACTATATTTAAAATTATTATTTTGAATTATTTATAATTAAAATTAAATATTCTAATTCGATTGGTCGAGCCTGTGGTGACACGTTTTCAGTTATGTTTTGATGGCTGATTTGTTTTTAAAATTGTCAAACTTTTTTTTTTACAAGCGTTGAAATAAGTATTTTAATTTTAAATATTATATTTTATATATTTTTGCGACAACTCATAAACATTATCAGAAAAAACCTTTCTGGTTTAGCCCACTAAAATTCATCTCTCTTCTTTCATTTAATATAAAAAAAGTATTTAAAACTTCAAAGATATCTTTAATTTTTGTGACTTTATAAAATCTATATTTTTCTAAAAGATAACATAACTCAAAATACAAATTTCTTTTAAATATAAAATTGAAAATTATCAGTTATATAGTTTTTCTGTTTTAAAAAACTAACATAAGATTAAATTCAAATAAAAAAATTGGACAATTCGTTATGATTCATATTAATCAATTAACTGTCACTCAACATTTTAAATTCATTTTAAATATGAAATTCGCATTCAAGTATTGTAGATTTTTTTTTTATGAATCTAAAAAACAAAAATCTAAACTTGATATCAATTAATAGCTGTCTGTCTCTGTAAACTAAATATACAATCAAGACTTGAGATCTGTTAATTTGATTAATTATGAAATATAATCTTGAGAGATAAATTCTCATAAATTTAAGTATAAATATGTTGGTATTAATTCCACAATATATAAAATCTAAACTTGTATTTATCGAATACAAGCTGTGGATAGATCAATAATCAATTTAACAGCAAAATCTATAAAATCAAAGATTCACGGTTGATAATCTATAAAATCTACAACTGATATTCAAAAATATATAAAAAACAGAATGTTGAGGCTTCTGTAAGTACTTCGAACACTGTTCTGTCAATTACATGCAAAAGCAATACGACTCAGAGAAAGTTTATCTGGTTCTGATTTTTAACCAAAAATCTTTCTAATGGCTGTCCCAAACAACGTTTGTACCCATCTTACGTTGGGTACGTGTCCATGTACTGCTACTGCAGCAGAGACAGAAGTGTGTGATTCTAAAAGCAATGTTTGTACTCATTTATCGTTCAGTCTGTGTCACTGTACAACAGCCTCCTCAACAAAGAAAAGGAAACGTTGCCATACAGGTCGCTTTGTTGCAAGGAAGAAAGCATCCGTAGACTTGGTGGTACAAGATGATATTCTGGTGGTACACAATGAGGATGATCCTTGGAAGATAAAAAAAGTGTTGAAAGATAGTGATCTTGGCAATATGAGTAGGCTCATGCTAGGGAAGGATTTGGCAGAAAAGTTTGTGTTGCCTGTGTTGGGTGATGCTGTTGAGATTGAGAAGGGAGTTAGTGTTACAATTTGGGATGTGGACACCTACACCATGCACTCTCTTGTTTTCAAGAAATGGGTTTCTTCAAGATGCTACATTTTTATGGGAAAATGGGTCCAAGATTTTGTTAAGAGAAGGGGCTTGAAGAAAGGGGATGAGATTGGCTTTTACTGGGATCCATAGAATAGTCACTTCAATTTCTCTGTTCTTAGAGTCAATTAATATGAGATAGCTCGTGTGCAAAAAGCTTAGAAATAATTCAAAATTGTGTATTTTGTTTAATAATTTTTAGCACTTGTAAGATTGGAGGGGTTTAAGTCATTCCTGCTTTCATTTGTTATAAACCTTCTCTGGATTTTATGCTGTTGTTTTTTTTGTATACACTTTCTATAGAAATAATATATACAAGTTTGCTATTTTTTTCCGGCTATATAAGTTATATTTTTTATTGCTTCCATGCTACTACTACATTTGTTGCTTGTTCCAAAATCATGGTAGGCTATCAATGAAGAAATAAATCATACAGAATTACTCTTCAAATTAGTTGTTTTTGGGGTTTAAAGTTTAAATTCTTTGAGATTCTTGTAATTGAAATTTCATATTACGATTTCAATTGCATCTTGTTTATGGTTACAAGAAGCTATGAGTTGATGCATGTGGCAATTGTTTAAAATAAAATTCTAGTTAATTTTGGGTTCAGTAATTTGCAACCATTGAACTTGCCCCTTTTCTAAGTGCTTGTTTGGTCAATTCAAATTCTAAGAGTACATAACTTTGACTATATATTTTTTAAAAGAATGGTAGACCTGCAGCTAAGAGAGAAAATGCCAAACTCAATTTCATGGTAATAATTGTTATACTATGCTTTTTATCTTATACTGTAGCTCTAGAGAGGGATGTATGACCTTTGTTACCTCTGCATTAAAGAACATTTGTGCTATTGCAGTTCGTACAAGTTTAGTAGGTCTTAAATTTGCGCTTGGACTTAACTCTAAAGACTAGCACTTAAGGTGAGATTTACTTTAAAGTTTTTTTTTTTTTAAAGAAATTCTTCCGACAGTAGCTCTTTTATAGGTCCATAGAGCTTTGAGGAACCTTTGCAAAAAAAGAATGCAACATATTGTTGAAGTGCCTTGACTTGAATTTGCGTATGACTCGGTTTTTCTTTTATCCCAGTGATGAGAGTCAATGGCAATACAAAGTTGAAAAGAGCATTGGTGGCGGTGGCCCATTGATGAGAGCTGCAGTGGTTGGCAGTGGCAACTGTAATGCTCTTGCGTCACCATAAATATTCATTGTTAAGAAGACATGTTTTAACAGGAAGACAATATGCAGTTTAGAGTCTAGAGAACTCAAAATCTAAGATGATATGTAGTCTAAAGAATTGAAGAGGAGGATCTTTGGTTCTATTGTAGATGATGAATGTCTGACCAATATGCAGTGTAAAGAACAAAAGAGAAGGGTCTTTGTTGCTAGTGTAGAGGATGCTGACGGTTAGCAGATGCAAAAGAATGAAATGTTTTTACTGTAAGACAAGTTGTTCTTAGTTGTCGATGATTTGGGAGAATTCTTGTCAAAGTGGAGAATTATTGAGATACCTTGAATTTGTGTATGATTTGATTTTCTCTTGAATTTCACTGTTATTGTTTTAATGGGGAGTTATGGGCTGTCATGAGTTATTATGTACATGGTTTTTAAAACGTTAAAAAACCACATCTCTCTAATGTAGAATGTAAGTCACATTGACTAAACTATGTTAATCCTACCTGTTCTTCATTTTCCTACTACTTTTTTCGTTTCTGTTGATTTGCAAGTACTCAACACTCTTGAATCTAAAGTTTATTATAAGCTACAATTCAAACAAGTGAAAAAAGAGCTACATCACACATCTCAACGTCTATACATGACATTCACTTGTATAACAACAAAGTTGAAATATGGATCAAATAAGTGCATCTACTCTATCATTCAAATATAATGATAAAATGTAAACTATTTGATCTTAAGCATTCATTGCACAACATAAAATTTCATTACTATTTTTGTTAGGAACCCATAATAGAAAACAGAGGAAAAAAACAGAAGGATTTTATTTCTTGAATGAAATTAAACATTACAAAGAAGGAAAAGAAAAACTCTGCTACAAACTTTTCTCCCGTTACAAAGGATTTCTCCTTTCATACAAATCTTGATATGGTATCATTACTCTTTTCATTATCTGCTCTAAGTACCCCTAGCTAAGTTTCCCTTTTTTTATTGTCATAGCAATGTTTGTTTAGGGGTGAATTCATTGAGGGTTCGAAGGATCTAGTGTACGTGGTACTATATTCTTGCACAGAAGATTTGATAAATTTACTCTAAACAATCCCAAGAGAACTTAGACTAGTTATACTTATTTTAGGTTGCATTTTTTGTCCTATTTTGGTAGCATTGGCATGTTGAACATAGTGTATAACACATTCTAATTGTTTCACAAGTGTCACAGTAATTTGTCTACATTAATTTTCAGTTTTTCCTATCTCTTCATAAAGAGGAAAGTTGTAGATGTAAAAAGTATCCATTATGAATTAAAAACATACGCAGAAAAGTATACACTACACAGAATAAGAACAGGATCAGGATACTTGAATGTAGAAGATCACCAATACTAACAACCAGTGCCCTTTGTACCATTTGTCTTGATAAAGAATTTGGAGGACACCAATATGGTTTTGAAGAATCACAGTGAGGAAATCATTTTCTGATTGCTTGGTAGTTTCCATAGTCATTTGTTGTTCAGGCAGGAAATAAGCCCCTCAGCACAACCCATATCATTTAGATGTAAATCAGAAATAAAATAGAAGAGGAGATTCATTTCAAGCATTCTTAATTTTTATCATATAGCTTTTAAGAATTTTTAATCTGCCACAGTTACAGTTAACATAGCGTTTAATTAACACAAATATAGATATAAGTCTCAAAGTCTTAGTTTTTTTTACCTCAATAACCTATGTTGATACAGCACGAAAACATGACACATACATACCTTCGTAGTATAGGAATTTCTTCTGGTTTAGAGGTATAAGGAGACAAGCTACTCATAAAAGTGTCCCTCCAATAAGAAGCTGGTGGGCTATCAGGATCAAACTAGCTACAGTACACAAAGGATCTTAATTTAGCTTGTGTATAAAATAATTTTCTGCTTATACTATCCTGCTTATGAAACCCTTTCACCCCATCTTACATCTCCTCAAGAACACTCACAGGAATGCCATGATTTCAGATGCCTCCTTTACTATGTCAACAGCCCTTGATGCTTACTTGTATCTTTATCAATATCTGCAAGGTCTATCATTGGAACAACATGGAATGTGTTGTATGAATTTGAGGCCTTCTCATATTTGTCATGTTGATGATGGAATAAGCTGGGGACCTTCTTATCATCTGCATCAACAAGCCCTTTAACACCATCTTTTGTTTCATCAAATGCTCTGTGTTCACTTTATTAAAATCAAAGTTAGGCTCAAGTGTCGTTCCCAATATTCTTCTTTTGGTAGTGGCCTTGAAACTAGAAGTGGAAGTATAAGAGTGAATAAGAGACAAGGAAGACAGAAAGAATGATATTTAGTAATTGTTGGTTTTATGGTAAAAAAGTAAAATAAAATAAAGAAAAGGAAATATGCAAAAATGTAAGAAGAATGAATGGAGAAAAAACTCAACTTTTATTTAATAGTAACAATGTATTTATAATAAATCAAAGAAACTTAAACTAATTATATAACTAAAAGATTTGATAACAAACTAAATTATTCCTAAAATATCGAAACAACTTATTGACAATGATACTAATCTAATAAACTGAAATAACTGAAAACAATTGACAATAGTTTTAAAAGCATATTGTTAACATTCTTCCTTGCTTTTTGAACTGCAAATTCTATCTTCCTGTAGTTTAACTTTGCTAATAGGAAGTGGATTCATTGTTAACAAGAATATTTTGTTCTCTTTTTGCTTCAAATTAGTATAAAATAAAATTTTCTTTTGCAATAAAAAAGAGAAGTAATTAACTAACCCACTTAAATCAGTGTTAGAGAAATCAGTCAATTTGAAATTTTCACTTCTCTTAAGGTTGATGCTTGAGTTACAAGTGTCTTTGAAATATTTAACCTCTCTTTGCAACCTTGGGATTGATAAGTGTCAATTATTAGTAATTTTTGGTATATAATTTGGCACTTATTTGATTCCTTTCTAATTAGTCTATGCTTAAATTCCTTTTTAATTCAATGTATTTATATCCCATGCCAATTGAAGTTTAGCCACTTAAATTCAGTAATTATCTGTTTTAAATTTATGACTATATGAAGGTATTTGATACTTTATTATTATGCTAAATAATTAGGAGCAAGGCTTGGTGAAATGAAGATGGAAAGAGGGAGAAGCAAAGTCCTTATAGCCAGCAAATCTCGCCTAGGCAAACTCTAGGTCGCTAGCGAGGTGTGGGTTGCCTAAGTGATATAGGACTTGCATTCTGCTACATTCTCGCTCAAGTGAGGTAATCATTGCTTGAGCAAGAGTCTCACCTGAGCAAACAAAGATCTCGCCTGGGCAACATCAACTGGGATTGGATTTTTCTTTTACTTGAATTCTATTTTGAAAGAGTACAATGGGTAAATATTTTAGAGAATACTATATGGATGAAAAGAAATATACCCATACAGTTTGAAACACAAATTTTTTGTGCAGTTTTCACCAAATTTTTGCAAACTTGCACTTGAATTGAAGAAGTCAATGCTTGATGTTTGGTTATAAGAATGAAGATAGGGCTTTGCATAAATTAGCTTTAAACTATGTGATTGGAATAATAAATTGACTTGAAAGGGAGTTACCTTTCACTAGGTGAGTAGTGTGCATCCTACACAGTTAATTGAATGCTATTACTTCTGAATTGTAGCTATTATTGCTTGAATCTCTATACATCATCTTATTGGCAAAATTTTGAAATGATCAAGGCCATTTTTGTGAATCAAGCCAAGGTCAAATAGACAACCTTTTTTGTTAAATTACCACTTGAACCCTATTTGATCCTGAAACAGAAGGTCATTGTTTTTTGAAAAATCCCTCCAGCACTTTAAAAGAAAATTTTCTCATTCCCTTTCATTCAAAATTGCAAAGAAGCATATCCAAGGGCTTAGGAAAATTGATCTAAAGGAGAAATCAGTAATGTATATATTGTTCCTTTCCTTAGTCAAAGTGAAAATATCATAGCAAAATAAAATTGCTAAAAGATTGGAAAGAAAGAACAAAAGAAAAGAAGAAAAATGAAGGCTTTGGAGCTAGAAAAGAAAATTTTTGAAGATGTTGGGATTGGCTGAGTTAAAGGAAATTTATAGCACAAGTTTTGAGCTATTAGGTGCTTCCTTCATGATTTGAATGACTTGTTGTTATCCAGAAAAACCAAGTTCCTTCTTAGCCTAACTTCATTACAAGCCTAAAAAGACCTTTGTGATTTTAAAATTGCCTTGATAATGATGACTATTGAGATGAACAGCAATCATGGTTTACTTGGTAAGTTGTGATTGGATTAGTGATATACTTAACCTTGCTGAGACTTTAAGGAGTAAAATCTTCCTAGTCATAGTCACTGAACTATTCCTTTCACTCGCTTGAAAATACTAAGTGCAGTAGCATCTTGTTGATTTCATTTGTGGGCACCACTAAAAATGTTTTAGGATTGCTCATGTAAGTTGTTTGATCATGATAAACAAACTCAGCATTTGAAATTCTGTCAATTGTATCCTTCTTTGAAAGAGATTTTTTATTCAATCTTTATTATACATATGTGAATACCTTGCTTGAGGACAAGCAAGAGTCTAGGTTTGGGAGAGTTGATAAGTTCCAATTAGTAGTAATTTTTGGTATATAATTTGGCAATTATTCAATTCCTTTCTAATTAGTCTATGCTTAAATTCATTTTTAATTCAATGTATTTATATTCCATGCCAATTGAAGTTTAACCACTTAAATTTAGTAATTATTTGTCTTAAATTTATGACTGTATGAAGGTATTTGATCCTTTATTATTGTGTTAAATAATCAGAGGCAAGGCTTGGTGAAATGAAGATAGAAAGAGGGAGAAGCAAAGTCCTCATAGCCAGCAAATCTTGCTTGGGCGAACTCTGGGTCGCTTAAACGAGGTGTGGGTCGCCTAAGCGAGGATGTCGAGCTGCAGGACCTGCATTCTCGCTTAAGCGAGATAACTGTCACTTGAGCGAGAGTCTTGCATGAGCGACCAAAGATCTCGCTTGTGCGACATCAACTGGGATTGAAGGGCGCTTTTGTGCAGTTCTCACTTAAGCAAGAATAACTTCGCTCAAGCGAGAATTCATTAAATGCCTTAAATTAAAAGAGTCCAAACACGAGAAAAAGGGATCACCCATGATTTGGAAGAGTTGTGGAGAACCTAGGGCAAGAAGAGAAGCGTAGAAGAGTAACTATATCATTGGAGGACTAATTTTTATTCTCTTTCCATGTATTTTCTTGTTGTTTGGTACATTATGAGTGGCTAGAACTTCACAGGGGATTGAATGTAATCTTAACTTTCTGAGTATTTTAGTTCATTAGTATAATTGTTCGTTTACCATGTGTTGGGTGTGTTTATTTTGATATTAATGCTTACTTCTACTCTACTGGGAATGATTCATGATTCAAGAATCTGGGGTAAGTTGGAAAACTACCTTAGAACTCAGTTGGGATAAATACACACGATAGGTTGGAACTCTAGGAATAAATTTTAATATATTGTATGCTATATAACTCTTGTTAGAAATGTTGGATTATTTATTGTTTGGGTAAGGGATTATCATTCAATAAATATATCTTAGAATCTCGGGTGAGAGGAATCCAACTAGTGAATTTAATGGGGAGTGCATCGTAAGACTGTGGTAATTATGCAATTATATTATGACTAAAATGCGAAGTTAGTGATAAATGAAATCCAATCCCTACTTTTCATCATTGTAGTAAATTTATATTTTGTTATCTTGCTAAATTTTCATGAACCCAATTAATCAAAAGCACATGAATGGTAGTTGTAAATTTGTGAATACTTAGGATTATTACTTTTAATTGGGATAACTAAAATTACTTGTGTATCACTACGCCCTATGGATAGGATAATCTTTTATACTACATTGAAACTTGGTATACTTGCCAAATACTATCAATAGGGATGTCTTTCATTTGCATTATGGATAAAACTAAAAAACTTACTTTCAGCACTTAAGATATTAGAATAAAATATTATGGTATTTCTTTGCATGAGAAAGTTGTTTGCTCCTCTTTTGATAGATTCAGAGTAAAATTTTTTCGTTTCATTTTTACTTTGAAAATATCTTGACCAACTTCATCTTTAATCAAATAATGTTTTTCTTCAAAAATAACTTTGAATCTCCCTTCAATCAGTTGACCAATACTTAACAAATTTTGGTTAATTTAGGAACCCAAAGAATATTATGAATTAACTTTGTGCCTGAATAGTTTACTATTGCAATTGTTTCCTTTTCTTTGACTGAGATGAAATCACCATTACCTATTTTGACTTTAGTAATGGTAGTCAGCATCAAATCTTTAAAGAGTTTTTTTTTATTAGTCATGTGGTTAGTGCAACCACTATCAATTAGCTAACCTTCATTTGATTTAAAGTTAGAGAGACAAGTAGCAACAAATAAATGATCTTCTTCCTCATGATGAGCAATCTTAGTATGTTCATCTTGGTGTGGTTTTGATTTTTGCATATAAGTTCTTCATATACCATTTGGTTGCATTTACTGTATTTTGCGTATGGCATTCTCCAACATTTGAAAGGAGGATGACCATTTTTTCCACAATAATGACATAGAGGATAAGATTTTTTTCTTGTTGTATCTTACACTTTCATGATGCGTGATATGTAAGGCTCCCTTAATAGTACCTTCTTGTCTCATTGCACGCCTATGCTCTTGTGCTTGTAAGGCATTTAAGAGTTCTACCTGTGTGATTTTGGACAAGTATTTCATATTCTCTAAGGTGGTGGTTGTAGCCTTGAATCTTTCAGGCACTGTTACAAGAAATTTTCAACAATTCTAGAGTTAGGAAATCAGTACCTAGTAATCTTACCTTATTGGCTATGCCAAGTAGTTTGTCTGAGTATACTTTGATTGTCTCAGACTTTTTCATTCTTTGGAGTTCAAATTCTCTCATCAAATTCAACACTTGCACGCCCGAATTCTTTCATTTTCGGCATATTCTTTCTTAAGATAATTCCAAATTGCCTTTGTTGTTTTTAAAGTCATGATTTCAATGAAAATAGTTGTTGAAACACCAGTAAAAAGACATGATTTTACCTTTGTCTTTTGTGTTTTTCTCTCCTTATGACTTTTTATTTGGGCTATGGTAGGTGTAAAGCCTTAGGTGAGTCTCTATTTTGATAGCCTAAACTTCATAATCTTCTTCAACAGCTTGCCAAAGATCTAAAGCATATTGTTAACAGTAATAATAGCACTACGCTAGAAATTAGCTTTTGGAGTGCTAACTTAGACAGCGGTTAATAAAAATCGTTTTGTAACTGTATATTTAGAGAACGATTCTCTATTAATTATTCTCTAAAGTCACACATTGAAGAACAGTTAATAAAGAAATGCTCTCTAAGCTCATTTTTGGAGAGAGGTTAATAAAGAATAACTCTTTAAAGTCATTAAAGTCGTTTATAAATGAAACATGTTCAGTGCATTTCTTCTTCTTAACTAATAAAATTGGTCTCTTTTACTGTAAGTTTTGTTCATCTTCTTTGCTCTCTTATATTATCTTCATCTTCTCTGTTACCCTGCCTTCTTCGTCTTCTCTTGCAAACAAAATTTTTTTTCACATTTGTAGGTACCTCTTCATTCTCTATTAGTCTGCTCTCTTTATCTTTTCTGTGCTAACAATTGATTTTTTTCACATCTATAGGTACCTCTTCATTCTCTGTTAGTTTGCTCTCTTCATCTTCTATGTACTAATAATTGATTTTTTTTTCACATCTGTAGGTATTTCTTCATTTTCTTTTTTTGTCTTCTTCTCTTTTTTAATGGTGAATCATCCATTAGCTCTTTCTTTCTTTTTTTCTTTATTAATGTTAAAAATCATCCTACTAATTTGTTCTCTTTTTTCTCTACTTACTTGTGTTTGGTTCATGCAGATGTGAACTATTTGGTTACACCAAATGTATACACTCAAGATTCAACTTTGATTTGTAATAAAAATGAAAAAAAATCACAAAAAATCAATTCTAAATTTTGATTTAAACGTAATAATAAATTAATTTTATTTTACAATAGAAAATTCAAAAAGAAATTAATTTTAAATTTTAGATTTGCGGTTTACATTTATACTTTGAAGAGTGATTACACATGAAACCGCTCTCCAATCTTAACATTTGAGAGTGGTTAAGAATAGTTCTAAACGCTCTCTAATTTAAAATGTTGTAACCACCACAAACTCATATAAGCACACAAAATGTTTGAATCATCTTATGCCTTATCAGAACCAAAATTGGCTCCTTTTTTTTGGCAAAAAGTGAAAATATTTATTGTCATTTTACTTTAATTTTTTTTAGGTTAAAACTCTCACTATTGATATAGTTATATAAAATATTATTTAGACAAAACTCACTTAAAAAAATATATAATAAACATACCCACAAAGAAAATGTCTATTTCGGTCCTTCGAAGTCATTCCTTACATTGATTCAAGATATATGCAATATCAATTATTCTCTTATATTTTTCATCAAATCGATTCTTCAGGCACAAAATCTAATAATAGATATTATCATTGAAAAGTAAGTTTAATGTCTTAGATAAATATAGGACTACCATATTATATTTGATAGATACTTTGATCAGAAATTTATAGATATTCATAATCATTCAACTTTGACCTATATTTTTTTAATTTCAATTACTCAAATGTGCCTGTAATCAAAATTAATGTCTTCTTCCTTTTGGAAATATTTTAAACATTTGCTTTGTTGATAAAATCTTTTTTTTTTTCCTTCAATGATTAAAGATAAAGTTTAGTTTTGATGCACTATCAGTATAAAAATTTTATATTGTCAACCAATTAGAATATATTATGGATATAATTCTTATATTAATTATTATAGAAATCAATTATTCTTGTTTATATAGTAATCCATAATTGAATGAAAGTGTAAGGTAAAAAAAATCACTTTTTTGACATTGCACACTTTCTTTTACTCAAGAGGAACAAAAAAAAAAGTGAGAACTAGTTTTTACTTTTCGACCTTATATGATACTCAATTTATTTCTCAAACTTAAAAAATGTGCAATACGATCCTCAAATATTTCGTCTTGCGTAAAACATACATATTTTTATATTTTATAATTATAATTTGAAATTTCTTTGAACATTTTTAATTAAAGTTAGACAAATGCCTGTCTATCTCAACAAAAATCAGAAAAACCCAATTTAACCATGTGATATCGATTTCATTCCCTGGTAAGTAGTAAATTTGGTAGCAACCCCTTAAATTCTAATTTAGACAAAATTCAAGTACAATTTCTTAAGTGATTTTGGTATTGTCTAGTGACATTAGAGTTTTACTTTAGTAATTTATACAATAATAGTCAATTTTTAAGAATATAGTTATTTAGGTGAGTGAAACTTTAATCTTGATTAAATAATATAAAACCTAAATTTGCTATTTATTTTTAGTTGATGACTGGTCTTTATTTCAATTGTGATAATTATCTAATGCTCTACAGAGATCCTATCCATCGTGATTTCTTATTGAGAGGATCATGTTATACCTTGTTTGTATTAGATATCGATGAACGTAAAAGCGTTAAGAAAAAGAAAAAAGGAACTTTAACTTTCCTAACGTGTTAGTTTTTAACCAACACCCACAACATTGTAAAACCATCTTACATTATTTTTTTAAGACTAAAAAGTAACAAAAAGAGAAGAAAAATAAAAAAAAACTAAGTTCTTAGATATATAACTTATCATGATATCTTTTTTAATAAAGAAGCAAAAAAAAAAAAAAAAAGAAAACTAAAATTTAATAAAATAGCAAAAATAATTGTTCTAGGGGAGTGTCTGATTACATATTTTTAAAGCTTAACGACAAAATTGATGTAAAAAGAGTAGGTTCTGGATTTGGGCTTAGTCATAATATTTCAAACACTGTCTCACTCTCATGTCTTGTACCCCTGAGAGTATTCCAATTATTTATTAATGCAGAACATTTTTCTTCTACAATATTTCCTTGTTTAGATCCTGTAATGTGTAAGAGCACTAGTACCATCGAGTCCTTTTGATACAAAGAAATTATCAAAGTCAGCAACTGTAGTTTCCCTGTATTTGGGAGGATTGTCTTCTGATAACAGTTCCTTTATAGGTCCATAAAGCTTGGTTCCCCTTGCACTTGTGCTGAAAAAGCATGCAACAGATATTCTGGGACCAACTTTATTTGCAAGCACTTTGTGTTGACTACTCTTATATCTATCATTTGTTATAAGCTATACAATTCAAACAAGCAAATAATTAGCTACATGAATACTTCTATTAATTATCATTCAAATTACTACAGATAAAATCAATCAAGTCATGTCTAACTTTAATCAAATTAGTGGATCGGACTTAACACATTCAATTAAATGATAAAATGGACATTTTCTTCTGGCATTTTGTGCTCAACAATGTCAATTCTTACTGCTGTCTGTTTAGGGGTGAGTTTATTCAGGGTTTGAGGTATCTATGTTACTTATTTGAACAAATCAAACTAGTTATTTTACTCATGATGTAAGCAACACTAGAAGACACAGGAAATTGCATCTCAAGCAAGATGGAAGATAAGACACGCCACCAATAAGCATGAGATATGATAAATTAAAAGTACCAAAACTGAACCAAGATAACTTTGACTTGCGCTTTCAGGTTGCATGGTTTGTCCTACCACTAAACCCCCCATTTTATTCCTTAAAATTGTAAGTATCAGTAACTTTAGTCCCTAATTTTATAAAATCCTCACTTTAATCCATATCCTTACATAATGCCATTCATTTTACTCCTTTTTCATTTTATTTCCAAAGTTGTTTTGCATTAAAAATGACTAACATGATTAGTGTTTTGTAAAGTCAAAGACAATAAAGTGAGGATTTTATGAAGTCAGGCACTAAAGTAACTGACATTTTCTATTTCAAGACTAGAATTGGAGTTTCTCTATTGTAGTACCCTTGGTCTGTTGCACATGGTACAGGACATAATCTGATTACTTCATAAATGCCATGCCATGCCATGCCATGGTACTTTGTTTATGTTAACCAATAGAAAAAGAAGCAGTAGATGTAAGAAAATCCATAAAAAAGAATTAGTAACAGCTGCAAGAGGCATACATATAACAGAAGAAAAACGGAAAACTTGCCTGCAGAAGATCACCGATATTAACTACCAAAGCACCCGGAACAGGAGGTATATCAATCCACTTGTTTTGACAAAGAACTTGGAGGCCACCAATATGGTCTTGAAGAAGCACTGTGAGGAAATCATTGTCTGAATGCTTAGGGGTTCCCATAGTCAATTGTGGTTCAGGACATGCAGGATAATAATGGCCAAGAGTATGAAGCCCCTCAGCACAACCCATATCTTTTAGATGGTTTGGATTCAAACCTAAAGCTTCTGATAATAACTCAAACAGTGAAGTTCCTAATTTCATTATATGTTTCCCATATTCCAGCAGTATATCTCTGCAAGAATATATGCAATCTATCAGAAACAAAATTAAGGTGGAAATTCAGCTTAACACCTTTTTAATTTGAAAGTTAATGAAAAAATTCTGCATGTAAACAAATGGAGGAACAATTTTGTAGCCTATTCTAACTAATATAAGAAACATGCCAATCTAAATCACCAAGTATGGATTACAATATCCTTTGCAAATTTTATGTAGAAATGAAAATAAATCACAAAAAGCATTATCTTTCATTAAAAATATATAAACATAAATCCAAAGATAATATAATCTATGAAGCAACACATACTTGATACACATACATACCTGCACACTACAGGAAGTTCTTCTGGGTTGGGGCTATCAGGATACATGTAGCACTTAAAAGTATCTCTCCAATTAAGTGCTGGTGAGCTATACAAATCAAAATTGCTATTGTATGCAAAGGATCTTAATCTATCTCTTGTATAGAATTCTTTTTTGGCTTCAGTATCCAACTCATGAAACCTTTTCACCCCATTTTTCATCTCCTCAAGAACACTCATAGGGATGCCATGATTCACCACTTGAAAGAAACCCCATGTTTCACATGCTTCCTTTACTATGTCAACAAGCCCTTGATGCTTACTTGAATCTTTGCCAATATTTGCAAGATCTATGACTGGAATAACGGGGCATGTGTTACATGAATTTGAAGCCTTCTCAAATTTGTCAGGTTGATGATGGAATAAGGTAGGGATCTTGTTAGCACCTCCATCAACAAGCCCTTTAACACCAGCTTTTGTTTCATCAAATGCTTTGCGTTCACTCAGTGTAAAATCAAATTCAGACTTTGTTGTAGTTCCCATTTTCCTTCTGTTTGTAGTTGTTGCCTTGGTATAAAAAAGAGTGAGTGGAAGATCCAATGAAGACAGAGAAAAAGTGTTTACATGTGCTCTAAGCTTTTAAATATAATAGTTATCTAAATTTGTCATTTTTTAATGTGAAAGAGTGGAAATCAATGAAGAAGAATCACTAGAACAAGCGGCGAGAAATTGTCCAAGTCTTCGGATTCCAAAATCACATAAATAGACAACAATCAGCTCATTTGACATTTTAAAATATAATTTTGTTACCTCGATTTCGACTGAATTTAAACATTTAATGTCCCGATACTTTTTTATAAAGATTCATTCCCCAATACCTTTTCTAATTTATTTATTCATTCATCAGATAGCATCTACATAAGTAAAAAGAGTATAAATTTTTTTTTTAAAAAAAAAATAGACTTCAACATCCAATTTGACAAATAACAAAATTCCAATGACATTTTCATATAATACCAAAATTTACATAAATTTATACACTTACAATACTATTTAGCAAGAAATTCAAAATACAAATTTTTTGCTTAATAATTACATTTCTTGAAAAGTGTAGCCAAACAATCTAGACTTACTGCTACAACCTAGACTGACAAAATAATTAACACTACAAATTTTTAAAAAAATGCAAACTCCGTCGTCCCTCAGCCAAACTTTCCAGTTTGAGAAGTAGACGCATTACCTGTATCTTCTGCTCACGTACCATCGTACGATCATTGCAGTACACATACCAATACAACAAAAATGCAAGGTTGAGCTTATATAATTAATAATCATAATTATAAAAAGTGAATATATAAAATATCCTGAACAACTCATATAGTTCACAACATTCAGCATAACAACTTCAATCAATTCATGCAACATGTTCAGTCCATTCTAGCCCATCTAATGCAAATGTAGCGATTCAGTTTTCATCTAGTTTTGCAGCCTAAGTAATCCAGAGGAACTGTTTTCTGGTCTGGGAGTGACCCATTCCGGTATCTGGATCCAGACACAGCACAACTCAACATCCTAATAAACGCTAGGATGATTATGATACAACACAGTGAGATTAACATATTACAATACAACAAATTTTATTTTCAGCTTCAGCAATATAGTAAGATATACAATTTCATCTAGCTTGAACAACTTAGCTGTATATATGTTTTCGCAGCAAAACCAAGCACTTTTGTATATAGTACACAATGAAACTAAGCAGCTCAAAATATTAATTGAATATTCTAGCATATATTAATACCCTTGGCTTATATATCACAGCATTCTAGCACGTTATGTTCCATCATGGCTTTTTAAACATTCATTAGACAACAGAGAAATCTACTTGACTATACAAACTCTGGGCTCTAGCCCAAGGTTTGCTTATACATCTCACTATTTTAAGCTAGAATGAAATCACTCATATAAACATCTCGGCCTTTACTAAATGAACTAGATTAGATCAGGCAAGCTACCCTTACCTGGAACAAGTTCTAAGATCGTACTCCTAGTGAGTCCGAAGAAATAGATCAACCGTTTGGGTGTGGAATAAAGTTCAAACTGTTAGCAACCGACTTCCATTTTTTGTAGTTTCGATTTTAAAGGGATATTATGTTATCACATTGCCCCATTATCTGCATCTGTTTTTTCACTAGAAGGTGGTTTTACTGGATATTCGGAGTGGGCTCAATGATGGAAGAGCCCTATAAATATTTTTCTATCTCATTGTTTTAGGTCAACCTAAATTCGCTCCTCTTTTAGAACATACACACCATCGTGATTGAGTGAGTAAGGATTTGGAAAGGTCGAAAACTTCAATCGTAGATCAACTTGCAATGGCTGGAGGTTAGTATTAATCGATCCATTTTTGCTTCCGCATAGCTTTAAAGGAATTTTTACATTTGGTATCAGAGCAGTATACCCCTGCCTTGCTTGTTTTGCGTATTCAAAATTTTGTTTTGGACATGGATGTTGTTTGTTTGATCCCCTTTTAATCAAAATCGAATATGGAAAATCAATTTCTATGTTTCTGCATCTAAAAACATCCTTTTTCATGTTTAATGGAGACTAAAAATATTGAAATTTTGAAATTGGGTGCGCAGGTCATAACCGGGTCAAGCCAACTCGGCTGGAGGTTGAAGACAACCAAAAACACAAGCCTTTTGTTTGTTTTGTGTGTTTCTGAGTTTTCAAATGTATAGTTTTTCACGTGCAATAGTATTGATCTGTAAAGGATGGCCTAGTGGTAACTAGCAGTTGGTCTTCGTAGAGGGTGAGGGCACGGGTTCGAAACTCATCCCTTGGATGCAAACTGAAGTGATTGCCATTAAACCAAATCCTTATCTTTGTCATATATGTGATTCTGAAAACTATATATATATATATATATATATATATATATATATATATATATATATATATCTTTCCTTATGACTAGCATGATGTTATTAAATTTTTATGCTTATTTCCTTGATATTAATGGTAATATCTGCCCCTTTGGAGAGAGAGAACTAATGTTTGGTGATGAATATAATTTTAATAAATTAGTGAGTAGCCATAGCACCTTTAATTGATTAAAATTATATATATAGTTTTTAAATCATATTGAAAAACATTAATTGTAATTGATTATATATAATGTGATGAAATTTACCCACAGGAATTTTATTGCATGTATATGATTAATTAGGTTAAAATATTAGATTATATTTATTAATTTAGCCACAGGAATTAAGAAAGGGAACATAATTTGATAGTTTTGTCATAACGATATATAATGAGTCTAATTGAAGAGGACTTTAGCCCACAAGCAATTTTATGTCACTAGATTCATGAATTAAAGTATGTTTGCATTGGTAAAACATGATATTTATTTTATCTCAAATTATGATGATAAGCATGTGGTATTTTGAACTTTGCAGTTTTCAATATGTGAATATTTCTGATATTAAATGTAATATTCCTAAGTCAATAGGTGACAACTATAAGATCTGGAAGGAGAGAGTTCTTTTTCATTTGGGCTGGATGGACATTGATTATGTTATTAGGAAGCATAAACCACCGGCAATTACTGAGACCAGCACTCCAAATGCATTTGATCTTTATGAAAAGTGGGAGAGGTCTAATCGTCTTTCCGTGACCTTCATAAAGACCAACATTTCTGCTGGTATTCAGGGTTTTATCGATCAGCATAATAAAGCCAGGGATTTATTAAAGGCCATTGATGAGCAATTTACTACTTCTGATAAATCTCTTGCCAGCACCCTTATAATGCAGTTTTCATCCATGAAGCTCACTAGGATTAGAGGAGTGTGTGATCACATCATGCACATAAGGGGCTCAGCTGAAAGCTTTGGAGGTTACTATGTCAGATTCCTTCTTGGTACACTACATTTTGTGCACCTTGCCTAATGAATATGTCCCCTTTAAGATCTCTTATAACACACATAAGGATAAATGGTCTGTTAATGAATTGTTGACCATGTGTGCTCAAGAAGAGGAAAGGTTACTGATGGAAGAAGGGGAGAGGGTGAAAGCTTTCTGTTAATCAAGTTAATCACAAGGGAAAGCTTTCTGTTCAGCCGGACATAAAGAAGGAGTCAAAGTGTTTCTTTTGTAAAAAGAAAGAACACATGAAGAAAGACTGCCTGAAATTCAAGACTTTGCTGGACAAGAAGGGTAATCTATTTGCTTTTGTTTGTTATGAATCTAATATGATTGATATTAATCATGACACATGGTGGATTGATTCTGGTTCTACAATCCATGTTTGTAATACCATGCAGTTTATGCAAAACCCAAGGAGGCCAGTGAGAAGTGAGCGATGCATCTACTCAAGGAATAGGATGAGTTCACATGTAGAGGCCATTGGGACGTGCAGTTTAACTTTAAGTAGTGGTTTTATTTTGAATTTATAAAAGACATTTTATGTTCCTAGTTTTTCTAAGAATTTGATTTCAATTTCAAGACTTACACCTATAAATTTTTTGTTTAATTTTTTGGACTCTGGTTTTACTTTATTGAATAATTCCCAAATTGTTGGTTTTGGCAAACTATGTGATGGCCTTTATTCTATTACTTTGCAAAATAATGTCACTCATAATTCTATGCACATTACTGCTGAGGTAAAATTATGTGTTGTGAATGAAGAATCCTCTATGTTGTGGCATCGGAGATTGGTACATATCTCCAATGAGATAATTAAGCAATTAGTAAATGAAGGAGTACTTAGTACTTTGGACTTTACTGATTTTGGGACTTGTATGGATTGCATTAAAGGTAAGGAAACTAACAAGTCTAAAATTGGTGCTAAGAGGAGTTCAAACTTATTGGAGATCATTCATACAGATATTTGTTGTCCAAACATAGACGCAAGTGGTCCGAGATATTTTATCACCTTCATAGATGATTACTCACGATATATGTATCTCTACTTGCTTCATTCTAACGATGAAGCATTGAATGCCTTTAAAGTTTTCAAGGCTGAAGTAGAGCTATAATGTGGAAAGAAAATTAAGATTGTGAGATCAGATCAGGGTAAAGAATACTATGGTAGATACATAGAGAATGGACAAGCACCTGGTTCATTTGCGAAATTTCTTCAAGAACATGGGATTGTTGCCCAGTACACTATGCCTGGTTCTTTAGATCAAAATGGTGTGGTAAAAAGAAGGAATCGAACTTTAATGGACATGGTGAGAAGCATGAGGACCAATGCAAAGCTTCCTCAATTCTTATGGATTGAAGTACTAAAGACGGTTGTGTATATATTAAACAGAGTTCCAACTAAGGCTGTCTCAAATACACCTTTTGAACTGTTCAAAGGTTGAAAACCTAGTTTGCGACATATACACGTTTGGGAATGTTTGTCTGAAGTGAGAATTTATAACCCACAAGAGAAGAAACTTGATCCTAGGACTGTTAGTGGGTATTTCATTGGATATGCTAAAAAATCCAAAGGGTATAAGTTTTATTATCCATCTCGTAGCACTAGAATTGTGGAATCAAGAAATGCAAAGTTTCTTAAAAATGATTTGATTAGTGGGAGTGACCTAATTCAAGACACTACGCTTGAAATAGATCATTATACAGCTAAACCCTCTAAATCAAATGATAGATTGGTAGTCATTCATGCTCCTCCAGTTCAAGATCGTATTAGACAACCAGTTATCCAAATTTCATAAGCTGTTGAATACGATTTGGTAGATCAAGTTATTAACGAGGAGCCACAAGTGAATGCTGATCAACCTATTGAGGAAGTGATTGAACAAGTTCCTCATCAAGATAATGAGACAACATTAAGAAGATCTACTAGAGTCAAAAGGTCAGCAATTTCTAGTAACTATGTGGTGTATTTACAAGAATCTGACTATAACATAGGAGCCAAAAATTATCCTAAAATGCTTTCACAAGCCATGAATTCTAAGGAATCGAATTTATGGTACAATGCCATGAAAGATGAGATGGATTCTATGGCATCTAACAAAGTCTGGAATCTCGTTGAGTTGCCTGATGATGTAAAAGTCATTGGACGTAGGTGGGTCTTTAAAACCAAGAAAGATGCACAAGGTAACATTGAGAGACATAAGGCAAGACTTGTTGCCAAAGGGTTCCCTCAAAGGGAAGGAATCGATTACAAGGAGACCTTTTCTGCTGTGTCTAAAAAGGATTCCCTTCGAGTGATTATGGCATTGGTAGTTCATTTTGACCTTGAGTTACATCAAATGGATGTGAAGACAACGTTCCTCAATGGTGATCTAGAAAAAGAGGTTTACATGAAACAACCTGAAAGATTCTTTTCTAGTAATGGCGAGCATTTAGTCTGCAAGTTTAATAAATCTATATACGGATTAAAACAAGCCTCCTGTCAATTATATCTAAAATTTCATGAAGTCATATCTTCATTTGGTTTTGAAGAAAACCTCATGGATCAATATATATACCTGAAGGTTAGTAGGAGTAAGATTTGTTTCCTTGTTTTATACGTTGACGATATTTTGCTTGTGACTAATGATAGGTGTATGCTATATGAAGTGAAACAATTTCTCTCAAAGAACTTTGATATGAAATATATGAGTGAGGCATCTTATGTCATAGGCATTAAGATCCATAGAGAAAGATCTCGAGGCATTTTGGATTTGTCTCAAGAGACCTATATTAACAAGATTTTAGAGAGGTTTAACATGAAAGATTGTTTACCAAGTGTAACTCCCATTGTGAAGGGTGATAGGCTTGAATTAAGTCAATGTAAATGATCTTAAGCGAGAACACATGAAAAATATTCCATATGCTTCAGCTATTGGAAGTCTTATGTATGCTCAGGTTTGCACTAGAACTGACATTGCATTTGCGGTTAGAGTTTTAGGAAGATATCATAGTAATCCAGGTGTTAACCATTGGAAAGTTGCAAAGAAAGTAATGAGATATCTTCAAGGAACAAAGGATTATATACTTATGTACAGACGAACTGATGCTTTGGAAGTGATAGGCTATTCTGACTCAGACTTTGCTTGCTGCATTGATACTAGAAAATTTACATTTGGTTACATTTTCATGCTAGCTTGTGGAGTTGTGTCTTGGAGCAGTGTGAAGCAGACCTTGACTACTACTTCCACTATGGAGCCTGAATTCGTGTCTTATTTTGAGGCTACCTCACATGGTGTATGGTTAAAGAGTTTTATATCTGGGCTTAGAGTTGTGGACTCTGTATCTAAGCTGTTGAGAGTGTATTGTGACAACTCTGTTGCAGTATTTATAGCTAATAATAACAAGAGTGGAAGTCAAAGTAAACGTATTGACGTCAAATATTTAGCCATAAGAGAACATGTTAAGGAAAAGAAAGTAGTCATTGAGCACGTTAGTACCGAGTTAATGATTGTCGATCCTTTGACTAAGGGCATGCCACCAAAGAATTTTAAGGATCATGTAGCACGAATGGAACTTGGTTCCATGATGTGACAATCATTATGGATATATTTATTATTTTCTATGAGACTTTTATTCAGACTTGATGTTTTCTCTTTCGTTTTGTGCACACTTTTGTTTGTTTGAGAAATATCATTTAGTTTTGACCTTGAATAAACATTTGGTTTATTTATTAAGTTAAGAGCTAGTGTTGAGACACTTGATATACTGTGATACATGGAAGATAATACTCACCATTAAAGGAACTGTCACCATGATTCATATATCTAATTTCTTATTGTGGTTGATAATGGAATTAATGGATCAAGTGGGAGAATGTTAGCAACCGACTTCCAGTTTTTGTAGTTCCATTTTTAAAGGGATATTATGTGATCATATTGCCCCATTATTTACATCTGTTTTTCCACTCGGAGGTAGTTTTACTGGATATTCGGAGTGGGCTCAATGATGGAAGAGCTCTATAAATATTTTGCTATCTTATTGTTTTAGGTCAACCTGAATCTGCTCCTCTTTTAGAACATACACACTATTGTGTTTGAGTGAGTAAGGATTTGGAAAGGCCAAAAACTTTAATCACAGATCAATTTGCAATGGCTAGAGGTTAGTATTAATCGATCCATTTTTTCTTCCGCATAGCTTTGATAGCAATTTTTACACAAACAGCTCAGATCTACTCAGAACAACATAGTATAAGTCACTTGAGAAGAAAGGGAAGGAAAATAAGTAAAAATTGAAAATTGAGCTCCAAGAACTCACTTATATCTTCATGAGATAGGTGATCTCACTTTGTTTAAGAAGGAATTCGACTTCAAGAAAGTTTTTTCTAACGAGAAGAAGTGAGAGAATAAAGAGAAAATGAGACAGAAAAGTTGTCTGGTGATAAAAGGAAGCTTCTGCATGTTGAGGCCCCTTAAATACCCCTCTAGCCCATGTGCTCTCGCTTAAGCGAGTTAATCCTCACTTGAGCGAGATCTGCTCTCGCCTGGGTAAGAAAACCAGATAGTGGAACCTCTCAAATTCCTGCTATTCTTGCTTAAGTGAGGAACACCTCGCTTGAGCGAGTTGCGTCTCACCTAGGCGAGCAGCATTCTTGCCTGGGCGAGATTGGGTCCAGAGAGTTACCCACTAATCCTGTAACTCCTCGAGAGTAGCTCTCGTTTGAGCAAGGTCGCCTCTAGCCTGAGCGAGATTCCTTTCTGCCTGGGCGAAGGGATAGTTGGGGTGATCTTATCTACTCTTGCTTGCGTGAGAACACTCTAGAATGCCTAATTTTGCATGATAACTTCTCGCTTGAGCAAGACTACCCTCGCGAGAAATCCTATGATAAGTCTGTAATTAGGCCCTCTTTTATAACCCATTTATTCATATTTGACATTTATTTAAATTGGATTTTATACTAATTTAGTTGTTAATTACGCAGTTTGATATAAAGAGGCCGCAAGTATATTTTGGGCGCATTTTTGGGCCCAAATTGATGGAAGATTAGAGCTTCGCAGCAGTCAGCATGCCCAGACCCATTCAATAAGCACGGGAGTGCTTCAAGTCCATGCATGGCCGTGCTTAAGGCCTTGCACAGCTGTACTCATCTGTAGAAAGCCTAATAATGAAGAGATTTTAGGGTTTTCAAACCCTATTAAAGGAAGACCTGATGCACTATTAAAGAGATCTTTTGAAAAACCGTTTTTAATATTGGCTTTTGCTCTGGGATACATTTCATCTTGTCTCTCTTGCACGGGATCTTTGGCACACTCTTGGCGGGACTTGGAGCTTCAAGCGACCGTACTTGAAGACTGGGAACTCATCACACTCTAGTTTTTCTATTTCTTTTCTTTATGGCTTTATTCATGAATGTTTTAGTTCTTTTCTTTAGCATGAGTAACTAAGTCCATAGCTAGGGCTATGAGAACTATTATTTATAAATTTATGGGATTTTGATCTTTGAATCTTAATTTGATTTCCGTTATGTGATTAGATTTTATCTTATTGCGCTTCTTACTTAATCCTAATTAATTATATCGTCAGGCGACCGTACCTCGATTAATTAATAGATCTATAGGGTAAAACGAGACAAAGGATTAGGTGGACCAAATCAATCTTCCTCTTCTAATCGTTATTAAATTAACAAATTCATAGGCTCCTTAGGCTTTTTCTAAATTGATAACTTGCATGACCATTAGGGATATTAATTTAGAGAAAAGAATATTAATATTGCATGACTAGTGAATATTAATAGTATTAGTATGAATGATTAGTAATCACCAGGAAATTGGATTTAGATCTAAATAGAAAAATAACATAAAAGATTGAACGAGAACACCCATACGCCCTAGGCTCCTCTCCGATAAATTTAACCAAGACGTGCATTGTATTCCTTACTCTTAGTTTTATAATTAATTTTATAAATTCTTATTTTTAATCAATCTCGTATCTTTGAAGATTAAACAATTGAATTAGAAAATTCTTAGTAATTAAAAATCAATCCTTGTAGGACGATATTTCGGAAACTTAATTTAAGAACCATTTATTACTTCTCGATGGGTACACTTGCCCTCCGAATACCCTACACCAGAACTCTCAATCTCTCTCTCGGGAGATATAATACGAACTCTTAACCATACTTTATAGGTTATTCTACATAGAATACACTTAACAATCATCCTCCTGCTCACATTGCACTTTACATTTAACAACATCATCACACAACATAGCATTCACAGTGTTCCTTATCCAACAATTACACAACCTTTATATTTCAACATAAGAAATTTATAAACCTTAAACTTACACAACACACTTTAAATGGAATAATAAATACATATAATTATATCAATCTGACATTTAAAATAATAATTTTTTACTAAAAATATTTATTATAGTTTTAATATTTTAATTAAATCTTAATAACAAAACTATTTAAAATATGAATAATCAAATTAGCGCTTCAATGTCATATCTTTCATCGAATTGGTTCTTGAAAAATTCATTCATCGTCGTTGATAAATATAGGACTAATATATGGAAATATTAGAATTTAATGTATGCGGTAATGCTTAATCTAAATAATATTAGTAAAACATTCTTTATTAGTAATTTAATTCAAAGTAAAAAAAGTAAAATTTACATAATTTTTCTAAGTTTTTATAAAAAGTTAAAATATAATTTTTAATAAATTTTAAGTTAAAAGAAATAATCAAAAGAAGTATTTTATTGTCATTGCTCAAGTATCAATTTAAGGTCCAACATACGCTGTGTTTTTTCCCTTCTTGCCACGAATCACCCCCACTTTCCAATAAATTATTTTGAGAGCCAAATTATACCTTTTGCCCAGAGAAATAATTATTTTATATACATATGCAAGTCTATTTTATAATTTTTTATATAGAAATTAAATTAAAAATTATTGTAAAGTATAGAGACTAAAAATGTATTTAAACTTTAACAATTTTAAAAAAAATAAAGATTTAAATATCTTTTAACTACCTCCAAATAGGATTAATTTTAAAAAACTACTTCAATTTTTTTTTTAATTTTAATGCCTAACTAATTTTTTTTTCAATTTTATACTTGACATTAAACTCTATTAGTTAAATGGTGACGTGGCTAACAGTTTGCCACATCACTATCAATCTCCCTCATCCACCTCACCATTAAACCACCACGTTAGGATTCTACATCAGCATTTTTGAATTTAAAAAAAGAAAAAACTAATAAATAGAAATTTAAGCGCACAGTTAACACTTGAGAAAATGTTGAAGAAGGCTTAAACCATCATTGGACAGTTACTCAATCTTGATCTTCAAGTTAAATATTTCCAAATAGAAAGCAAAAAATTGTTGAACCCTTTATCTGACACTGTAGTTTGTTTCTCATCTTCATCTTCACCTTTGCTATTTATCGTTTTTGAAATAAACATCGATATTGTTGTTTTTTCCTTATTTCCCAAGCACCATGGTTGTTACCAGACTGTGGACATTGTCGACATTGTTGAAGGTAAGTGTTATTTGATTAGATTATTGCGAGTTAGGGTTTTTTCTCGTAAATTTTTACTTTACCTTACACGAATATTTATTCTTTTTTGTATGTAGATGGCTTTCAATGCTATAATTCATCATAGGGGTCATTTTGAACTGGACCTTGTGATGCACTATGTTGGGGGCAAAGAGGTTGTTCTTGTGAAGAATATTGATATGGACAGGTGGTCGTACTTTGAAGCACTTGAGATTTTAAAAGAAGACTTAGGTTACGGAGAGCACCTTGTGAGGATATGGTGAAAATTTGGTCCTTCTGACTTCAAGGAAATCAATTGTGATAGTGTAGCCCTGGACATGACTAATTTTACCATGTGTAATAGTGTGGAGGTTGAAATATATATTGTTTATGAAGGGGCAACGAGGGTTTTGTTGGGGATAATTTTTCTAATAGTAAGGAGGAATCTCTAAACGAAATTCATTTAGATGAAAGTGAGAAGGATAAGGCTGGTAACATGGATGATGGATTTGACAGAGATATTCCTAAATTTGGGCGAGTAAAAGGCAGAAGGAAGAAGTCATTTACAAAGAAAGTGAATGAAGATGTTGAGACTAAGGAGATAGATGTTGCTCAGAGTGTTCATTAGCTTGACAAAGTCAAAGTTCGTGTAGAGGTTGTCTAGATTTCTAGAGATGAAGATTTTTTTGCAAAGTCAACCCATGAAGGAGACTTACCAAGTGTGCTTCAGAGTGATGGTCAAAGGGTGACTGTTGGTGGTGGTGTTGCAAGTATTACGGGTGGAAATGCTGTTGTTGGGGGTAGTGATAGTGCAGTTAGGGATGGGGATAATGTTGTTGGGGGTGATGATGATAATGATGATGATGTTGGGATTACTGCTGCTGCTGTTGAGAAACTTGAAGATAGAAAAAAAAAAAAAAAGGTGGTAGGAAGAGGCAATCAAAAAGAGTGAATTTTTTTGTCAGAGTAGTCAAGGTTTAACACAATGCAGATGATTTTATAAGGCATAAGAAGTACAAGATGAGGACATTGATCATGGTTATGCAAGTGAAGAGTTGTTTAGTGGTGACTCTGAGGAAGATGGTTACAAAGGAAATATTCCAGATTTAATGCTGATAAATTGAATAAGGATTATAAGTGAAAGTTGGGTTTGGAGTTTGGTTCCATCAAGGAGTTTAAGGATGCAATTCAAGAGTACAATGTGCTAAATGCAAAGGAAATTAGATTTGATTTGAATGACAAGAGGAGGGCAAAGGCAAGATGTAGGCATTGTGGTGAATACTCTATGTATCTTAGTAAGGTCAGTAATTCAGAGACTTATAGGCTGAACACTCTGGTTGACAAACACACATGTGGAAAGGTCTTCTACAATAAGATGCAAAGTCAGCTTGGGTTGCTATGGTTTTGATTAATAAGATGGAGGCCAAGACCACTGTCATGACATTAAAGGATATTGTTGAAAAAATTAAATCCAACTATTCCACTGGGATAACATTGCCAAGAGCATTCAGGACTAAACAAATAGCTAAAAGTGTGATTGATGGTGACTTTGACAAACAATATGGACTACTGTAGAGATATGCAACGAAACTTAAACAAAGAAGTGCAGGCAATACCTATGTGATTAGGGTTTTTAGGCCTTCTTTGGATATTTTGACAAGGTTTGGGAGTTTCTACATGGGCCTTGAAGGTCCAAAATTAGCCTTTAAGAAGGCATGTCGACCATTGATAGGAGTGGATGGATATCACTTAAAAATCAAATTTGGTGGCCAGCTTTTGATTTTTGTTAGGAGAGACCCAAATGATCAATACCTTCTTTTGGCTTTTGCTGTGGTGGAGTGGAGACTGAGACAAAGGATACTTAGAGATGGTTTTTGAATTTGCTCTTAGAAGATATTGGCTCCACTGAGAAAAAAAAAAGTGGGTCTCTATGAGTGATCAACAAAAAGTAAGTGTCCATTTTAAGTTTTTGGGAACCGTTTTGAGATGTTGGTTCATTTTTATTCAATATTTTTGATGAGTTTCTGGTTTATTTTTTACAGGGCTTGATGCAAGTGTTTGAAGAATTTTCTGTTCCTATTGAGTATAGATTCTATTTGAGGCACTTATACAACAATTTTAAGAAGAAGTTTAAAGGAGAACTGCAACTAAGAGATCTCATGATGGGTGTTGCCAAAGCAACCTATGAATAGCTTTGGAGGGCTTACATGCAGCATATCAGATATTTGAATGAGGCTGCCTATTGGTGGCTACTTAATCTAGACAGGAGAGTATGGTGTAAGCATAAATTTTTAAGTTACCCAAAATGTGATATACTAATGAATAATCTGAGTGAAGCATTTAATAGCACAATTCTGATTGCAAGGGATAAATCAATTATTATAATGTTTGAGTGGATAAGGATGTATTTGATGAATAGGTTTTCTAACCTGAGGGAGAAAGTTAGTGCATACAGGAGACGAATTATGCCTAAGCCTTTAAAACGACTAGATAGAGAGGTTGAAAAGTCAGGGAATTGGGTAGCAAGTTAGGAAGGGCATAGAGACTTTGAAGTGACTCATTTACATTCTAGTGAGAAGTTTATAATAGATATCAATAGGAACTACTATAGTTGTAATTTTTGGGATCTAGTGGACATTCCATGCAGGCATGCTGTGACTGCCCTACAATTTAAAAAATTGGACTTGATGAACTATGTTGATGACCATTATTCTCTGGATACTTATGTCATGTATTATGCACACAAGATTTCCACTACAAATGGCCAAGACATGTGGCCTGAAACTGAATTTGATGAGATCCTACCCCCCAAAAATAAAAAAGGTCCTGGAAGACCTAAAAAATTGATAAGAAGGGAATCTGATGAGATTAATCCAAATCTGACAAGATTGATAAGAGATATTGGTAAGTAAGTGTAAAAGATGTGGTGTACAAGGTCATAACACAAGAACATGTCCACAGCCAGCCAATCAACAACCCACACACACTCAAACAACTGAGGCAAATGTTGAAAGCTCAGTACCTTGTCCACCTGTAGTAGCAGATGTACAACCATCTTTACCAATTCAAAAAAAGATATATGTATTAGCCTTATCATTTCATGGCTTTAGCAAAATTGCTAATGATTTACTTTTACAGGCAAAAATGGTGCCAACAAGACGACGTATGGGACCAACCACAAGATCTAGTGCAAGAGTACAGGGAACATCTATTGCTGCAGAGATGAATCAAGCCATTGCTACAAATCTGAATGAAGGGCCAACTCCACCACCTTTATCAACTCCACCAAGTCAACCAACCAGATCTAAATGAAGATTGTGTTTTTTGGAAACCATTTTGGAAGGGAGAATAGTACTTTATGTTATATTGTATTGGGAGTAATGTAACTTTACTTTAACAATATGCAACAGCTTACTTTAAGTTAGTATTCATATGAATGGGAACCTTTTTATGAATCATTTTCTCTACCTTTTGATTACATTAAACAATGTGCAGCATGCGCACCTTTTAGGACCACTATTCTGTATGTTGATGTCTTATTTTCACACATTTTCTAATCTATTACTCATTACAAAAATAAGGTATTTATTTACCAAATTTGGAAATTTAAGGTAGTAATATGAAAAAATTAAATTGTGGAGGTAGTTAAACAGAAATTATTCATATTTATACGTACTATTATGCAACACTCAATTCATGGAAGTAGTTAACAAGTAATCACAACAGTATATTGATTGTGAATTGTTGTCAAATCATGATCAGTTTTTACAAAAATAATGAACTAACTAAAGAGTAAATTTTTTTCTACTTCTATGGCAGGAAAGAGTAATTATATCTAATCAACCTTATTTTTATAAGAAGGCTGAACTTTTTCCAAGTAGTGCTTTTGTAATTGGTGCCGACATAGCAGTGAGGCTTATTAATGTATGTAATTACTTGCTGCTTGAATCAATTTTACATGATTTTCATTTACCAATGTGCAGCATAAATCGTATGTCATTGAACCAAATTAAACAGGCTGAACAAAATAAAAAAATCAAATTCAACAGGCTAAATAGAATAAAAAAAACACAGTGAACAGAGTCATGAGCATAAATCTTATGTCATTGAATTCATTCAACCATATTCAAAACAACTTTCACTCTATTGAACTACAAACTGTCAACATTTAAAACTTTCCTGCCAACAACATTCATTGCTACTACAATGCTCACAATGGTAATGAAAAACTAAAGCACAATCACTAAACATCCTAAAATCTTCACTTTATTCCTCTCAACAACAATATTTTTCTTTTTGTGGGATATTTTAAGCTTTATTAATACAAGTTGTTGATGGAGATCATCACATTCTTGCTGAAATCTCACCATCTCTTCTTTAGTTTTTGTCATTTTCTCCTCAGTTGCTTTTTCAACCTCCATTAAATCACTAATCTTTGCCTTCAAATCTTAAATTGCATGAATTTCTTTTGACATAATAGACTCATTGTCCCCATCTACTGGCTCTTTAACTCAATGAAAATAATTACAAGAATTAGTTTTCTGCAAACCAAATACAAACAAATTTGTAAACACAATCACAAATCCAGAACAAATACAACTAGTTGAACTTACATTCCAACTAGAATCTCCAAAACCTTATACCAAGATTAGAGAACCCTAACCTTTTACATTTGCAAGTTACAGCTTGTGCAAAAGATGAGCACGATGAACCATCCACACTACTCATTTTGTTAATACGAAAAATCGAAATGGAACCCCAGATGGAAAACGACAACACATGATAGAGAACCCTAACCTTCTTTTTTCCTTTTCTGCTTCTTCCTTTCGAGTTCATCTTCAGCATCTTTGTTTTGTACTTCTTCTTCAATTAGAGTTTTAGATTTGGCCCTCTTTCCCTCTTTAGCGTCTTCGTTCTATGTTTCTTCTTCAATTAAGATTTTAGATTTGGCCCTCTTTTCCTCACATCACCCAAAACGCAACTTTTAGGTTAAAATTCAAAAGTGTTGATGTGAAATATTGATGTAGTGGTTAAATGGTGAAGTGGATGGGAGAGATCAACGGTGACATAAAAAACTGTTAGTCACATCACCATTTAACTGATAGAGGTTAACATCATGTATAAAACTAAAAAAAAATTAATTAAGTATTAAAATAAAAAAAATTCTGAGATAGTTTTTTAAAATTAACCTATTTAGAGGTAGTTAAAAGGTATTTAAATCAAAAATAAATATTAATTTTGATCCTCCAAAATATATGTCATTCATCATATTGCTATTAATTCTATAAATGATATTATACAATGTGAAATTAGTTATTAAAATCACATTTTTGTATCTAATTGGTTCTTGAACCACAAAAACTAGAAATATTAATTACTATTTTAAGATTAATTTCTGCCAACAAAAGAAAAGACTAATTAACTTTCATTGATAAATTATATATTTGATAAAGATTGTGATTAAAATTTTATCATACACATAATTATTAAACTTTGACTAATTTATTTCTATTTTAATCAATCAAAATTTCCTAAAAACTGAATTTGTGGTGTTCTCTGCATTCCGGGGACAGGAAATATCTTTATATGCATTTTTATTGTAAATACTTCTTCTGTCTTATTTTGTTTATGTCTAAGATTTTGCACAAAGATTAATGGAAATTTTGTAAAAAGCTTTTGTTTAACTTTTATTATACCTTCATCTATTATATTATTCATCTCACTTATTTATTATTTTTTACCAAGCAAATATTAAATAATAAGAATAAAAATAAAAAAGCATTAATTTTTTATCATGGTGTCAACACCTAAGTTATGATCTTAGTTTCTTTGTTGCCACATCAGCATTATGGTCTATGTGCCCATCTAATAGCCTGAACATCATCCTCTCTCAACAACAGATAAGATTTATCTCACTAATACATAATCACACGAGATCATTGATTTCGGTAAAAAAAACTTATCCTTAAACCTCTCCCACTTAGCTATAAATACCCACTTCCCTTGATCACTCTCATCCTCTTCTCAAGTAATTTCTAAAACAAAGGAGCAAAAGAAAGAGTCAACATGTAGGCAATTTAGCAATGGTTTCAAGGCACAAGCTCACCACTAAAGGTATTTGGTAAGGTTTACCAATCAACAAAGTGCAAGAAACTTCTCAATATTACTCCCCATTTCATGGCTTGTCAATCTTACACACAGATTGACATAGCCTTTCATTAACATATCAATAAATACAAGTATCTAAATTTGAGTATTTTGACCCCAATAACCTATGTTGAAGGAGCATATAAATATATGATAAACATACATATACCACAGGAATTTCTTCTAGTTTAGGAGCATCAGGATACAAGTAACACAGTTTCCCTCCAATTGAGAGCTGGTGAGCTGTAGAGATCATAATTGCTATAGTATGCAGAAGATCATAGTTGATCCTGTGCACAGAATTCTTTTTTGAGTTCACTATCTTGCTCATGAAACCTTCTCACCCCACTTTGTATCTCCTCGAGAACACTCAATGGGATGCCATAATTCACTACTAGAAAGAAACCCATTGTTTCTCTTTTGCTTCATTTACTATGTCAACAAGTGTTTGGCGCTTACTTGGATCTTTGCCAATATCTTGAAGATCTATGACTGCAATAACATGGGATGTGTTGCATGAATTTGAGGCATTCTCATACTTGTCAAGTTGGTGATGCAATAAGCTAGGGACCTTCTTAACACCTGCATCAACAAGCCCTTTCACACCAGCTTTTTGTTTCATCAAATGCTTTGCGTTCACTCAATTAAAAATCTAAGTCAGGCTTGTTTGTTGCTGCCATTTTTCTTCTGCTTGTAGTGAGGCCTTGCAACTAGAAGAGTGAGCAAAAGAGCCAGCCAAAGAGAAATGAAGCAAACTTGAGGATTACTATATGGCAAGCATTATGGATATTTATGTAAAAGATCAAATGAAATAGACAAGAGAGATATTTCATAATATAATGGGACCAAGAAAGAATGCAGTAATTTGGTCAAACCAAACTAAATTTCAAGGCTTAAGAATCTCAATGGACACCAAAAAGATTCCTTTCTTTAAACAGTCTCAACTAAGAACACAAATATTCCTCCACTTTGTATGGCATTGCCCTTTAACCATTGAACTTACTTCTACTTAAGTAGAAAGCCTTCCACAATTATTAGTAATCTTTAATCAAACCTCCTCTCTACTAAAAAACATCCTACATAGAATAAGAGTACATATATGTACCCCTGTTATTCTTAGAGATATAATATAAAACCATTCATATGTCGTCATTTACTTAACTTTTGACATAAAGTTGTAGAAGGTGGGCAGCAATAAAAAATTTGTAACTTTTCGACTTCAATTTGTTGGGAAAATGGCTATGGAGATGTCTCGGAGAGAACTTTTCGGTTTTAATGGGATTGGCGATACAGGTGCTGTGAATTGCCACAGAAGAATTAAGGAATCATCTTACTGGTGGAGAGACCTTTGTAGCCTTAAAATGAGTAAAATTGTTCCTATATCATCATGATAATGTTTGGATGAATAATGAAAAACTTAGCAGGGTGTTTAATAGATCTTATCCTATTTCAAAAAATTAGAATGATGTGGTTGCTAATTTGGGAGCTTCGGTGGACAACATTTGGTAATGGGAAGTTACAATGGAGGAGACCCTTTTGAATGGGAAGGATATAGTTGTTTGAAGAATTGATGACTTTTTTAAGTTCTGTACATTTGAAGAATGAAAATGAAGATGCTTGGATTTGGAGCCTTGATAATTCTGGTCCATACAGTTGCAAGTTTTCTTATGGCTTCCTTTTACAACCATAGTTTATATTAAATCAGTATAATTGAAATATCAGGAACATTCTTTTCAAGAAGATTTTGAATTCAGCAAGCCACCCCTTCTAAGGTGATGGCCTTTGAATTCAAATAGTGTTGCCTGTAGACCACAAGTCACTTAATCTAAGGATTCTTGCAATAAGAGGCGAGTAAAAAACTGTATATACCTCAGTTACATAAAAATACGGTTTTCTTAACATACATTGAAGGTAAAATACTCCTTAAAAATAGGTAGGTGGACGTTAGCAAGCCCTATATATTATATATGGTGCTGCATACAGCAGTAATAAGCAAAAAATTGAATTAACATGAAGCATAATTCAAGCCTCTGATCCTATAGAAGCCGTGGGGAAGGAAACATGGTCAAAGATTATAGAATCAAATGCTATTATTTGGTATTAGTCTCTTGTTGATTTGGAATACAAATTATATTCGACTAAGTTCTCAGAATTATTCACACATACATTTTAAAGCACCCTTATACATGTTTCAAATCCTGAAATGTGGCAAAGGAGAAGTCCCATCAAGGCCTCTTGCCATGGAGTATGCAACAAAGTCATGCACTGTAGTTTCTCTGTACTTTGGAGGATTATCTTCTGATACTAAATCCTTAATGGGACCATAAAGTTTTGATGATGCCTGAAGACTTGTGCGAAAAAAGCTTGCAATTGATACTCTTGGACCTACATGGTTAGCCACCACTCTGTGCTCAACACTCTTGAATTTGTCATTTGTTATAAGCTGCTTGCAAGAACATTGTTAATTAGCTAATCAATAGAACAAAGTGTTGCCAAATGTAAAATTTTCTGCTCAAGAAAAATTTTAGGTGACTGTAAAATGGAAAACAATTTGAAATTGATGCATCACAATTCACAGCTCTTCCAAATGAGAAACAGCTATTGGAAGACATGGCAATTTAATGTTGTTCCATATCGAACCTGTACTTCTTTTGACACTGTGCATTGCACCAAAGCAGATTCAGTAGTTATCTTAGATATCCAATATCAATGTATTACGGGATGTGTTTGGGTAAATATTTGAATTGAGTACTTATTCAACAAACTCTTATTTCATGAGTGCTAAAGCCATAAATTTTGTCATGTAACTTATTGGAATAAGTTACAATGAGCTCATTTTGATACGTTATAGGAGTTATAAGTTATCTTCATAAGCTTCTTGTAAGCTCTTAGGAATGATTCCAAATTATTTAAAATGTATGGATATTGATTTCCCCTTTTCAGTATCAATTTAACATTTGAGTCCCAGTAACTACAAGCGAGAATTTCCTTTCCCTTCCAACAAAATCACCCCTTTCCAATAGAAAATAGATCTGTAATAGAAAAGTATATAAAATACACTAGTCCCCAGTACATGTGAAACAAACTTGCATATAAAATACGCATGTAATACATGAAACTTTTACCTGTAGAAGATTACCAATGTTGATTACTAGAGCACCAGGTACAGGGGATACATCCACCCACCTATTTTCATGAAGAACTTGGAGGCCACCAATATGATCTTGTAGAAGCACAGTGAAAAAGTCATCATCAGTATGCTTGGTTGCACCCATAGTCAATTCAGGTTCTGGACAATGAGGATAGCAATGGCAAGCAACCACGAGTCCCTCATTGCAACCAATGTCATTTAAATGATTTGGATTTAGCCCAAGGGCTTCTGATAATAACTCAAACAATACACTTCCCAGTTTCATCACTTGTTTTGTGTATTCTAGTAGTATATCTCTGCAACCATATACACATAATTTATGAATGCTTTAGACTAAGCTGTTATTTACAAAAATCTGCACTGGTTGCCAAAGGTAAAAAGAATGAATTTCATCTCATGATTTGTTGGTCTTCTTTAATTAAATGTACTATATCCAAAAATGCAAGTTGGTCAATTATAAACAGAAATAACTTTCTGTACAATACCAAGCTTGTTAACTTTCCATGGTTTGAATTTCTTGATATTGTACTAGAAGTAAAAGGCTAAACAATACCAATCAATTCAAATTTCTCTTTTATAAAACTTAAAATTAACTTTTCTCTCTCCAGTCTCCACTCATATATTCTTTTTGAAAAATATTTTAGGACTCCTAGTGTAGGTACTCCACTCTCTTTAAAACAAGAAACCTAGCAAGAACTTTTTTTTTTCTAATTTATATTTTTTCTAAAACATAAATAAGAAAAAACAGCTAACTAAGGAAGGATAACTACAAAAGAGTAGGTACAATAGAAGTACAACTGAAAATTTACTCCTTTTGCTAAACAGTTAAAAAAAATATTTGTAACACTTTTCCCAAAAGATTATTTGTACCAAGTTGCATTTCTAATAGCAAAATTAAGATTCTATCTAACATAATACCTGCACACTGATGGCAAGTCTTGTGGTTTTGGAGGATGAGGAGCCATGGAGCAGTAAAAGGTGTCTCTCCAATTAGCTGCTGGTGAACTATAAAGATCAAAATTGCTATTATAAACCAAAGGTCTCAAAGGGTCACGTGCGTATAGTTCTCTTTTCACTTCAGGGTCTTGCTCATAGAAGCTATGCACTCCATTCTTCATATCCTCAAGAATACTCACTGGTATCCCATGATTAACGACTTGAAAGAAACCCCATGTCTCAGATGCTTCTCTAATTTTCTCTACAACCATTTTCCTTCTACTTGGATCTTCATCAATACCAACAAGATCTATTGAAGGGACACTAGGTTTGGTGCTATTTGAAGCTGAATCACTCTCAGATTCATTAAGAGGATGTGGGAAATGGAATATGAGAGGGATCTTGGTGACACCGGCATCAACAAGTCCTTTAACACCATCTTTTGTGTCATCAAAAGCTTTGAGTTCACTTGCTCTATCATAGTCAAAATTTGTTGTCACTAACACTTCCTTGTTTTCAGTGATTTCCATTTTCCTTATCACCGTCGTGATCCAGGAATTTTAGTTATAATGTCCTTCTACTTCTGCAAAGCTTCAAACGCATCAACTTTACGTCTAACAGTCAAAGCTGGTATTTTGTATTTCAGTATTTTTATTTGCAACTTCTATAAATTAAGTTAACATTTAGTATTTATAATTAATATTTTATATTCTTAAAAAAACTCACTTTAATCATATGAATTTTAGCATCTTTCAGTTACAATTATTTAACAGTGTTATAATGACAATAACAAAAATTGTAATAAAATATTTATACAAAGATTAAAATATAATTTTTAAAATATAAAACAATTATTCATAAATAATTATTAGTTAGAGAAATTAAATACATGTTTAATTTAAAATTAATAATTATTTTTATTAAAAATTATATTTAAACTGTAAAACATCTTTAATTGTATTTTTTATTAAAAATTACAAAAGGATTGTTTTGTCACATATTTTAATAAAAAGTATTTATTTTTATTTTTTAAATAATATCTTTAAAACATTAATTAAAATTTATTTTTAATATATTTAATGTTAGATTATTTTAATAATCTTATTATAGTGACCTATGTAATTTATAGCATAACTCTAATTAATGATTTAATATGATAGTGATTAAATATAAAATATTGAGTCATTGAGGGTATAATTATAAAGAAAGTCTCTCTTCTCTTTTCATATAAATAAAAGAACGGTTACTGAATAGAGGTTACGACATTTTCTATTTTTTTACTTTTTTGTCTCTGAGTGAGCGCACAGTAAATACAAGAAAGAAACTTTCTCTCAACCATCCGGGAGGAGCTGAAAAAAGAAGAGTTGAAAAAATATTAAAAAATCAACAACATCAAAGAGAGATAATACTAAATAACAAAAATTTAGTGCTTTTTAAATTCTTAATTGTGTGAGAACTATATATTATATTATAAAAATAACGTAATTCAAAATCTCAAAAAAAAATAATTTTATAATAATTATTACATAATGAAATTTTATAATATATTAAAAAAAATTCTAACATTTAAAGGCAGCCATAAAAGTAAGTTTTGAATAATTGCAAGGAAAAAGATAAGATTTTGTTGTATTCAAAGTGGGAACAGTGTGGATGACGAGGACAAGGGGGACAAAGACTTGCAACTTGAAACAAGTAGCACACTCATTATGATAACTTTTTTTAAGACATAAAAATGCTTTTATTTCATATATTTTTATAAAATTTTATTTTAATTTATTGACGATGGAATTATTTAAAAGATTTTCGTATTAAAATTCCAAATAACATTTTATTTTTTATTGCACCGTGTTAATGAAATGGATCAAAAGTATAAAATTTTATAACAATTAAAGAACAAAATAAAATTAAAAAAATTAATTTCACATAATATAAATAGTATACTAAAACATAACAATAAAATTAGAGGTAATTACATTCTTGGACAGTAATATATATATATATATATATATATATATATATATAAAAGAAAAATCTTATTATACTGTTGTAAGTCTAAAAACTTTTATACTCAATTTTAACTTTTTATTTAACTTACATCTAACGGATTATAATTTAATATTTTACTAGCCATTAAATATAAATTAAATAAAAAATTCAGATTACATGTAAGAATTTTTAGACTTATACTAATGTAAAAAGATCTTATCTCTCACACACACACACATATATATATATATATATATATATACTAAAAAATATGTGAAATAATTAACATATAAGTATTATTTTAACAATTAGTTAATTTAGTGTTTATTAACAATTTTAAGTGCTTATTAATGATACTTGATATGATTCTGTAAAATTATTTTGTATCTTTTTTACATTAATAGTTATGATTTGTCTTATATTTTAAATATTAGAAGATATTAATTTTTTTAACTAAATTATTAACCACATTAGTTATTAGCATAAAATTAAAAGTAATAATTGTTTTACAGTTAAGAGAGCGTAGCATAAATCCTACCAAAATTAATTGAAACCATTGCACATCCTAA
Source organism: Abrus pulchellus subsp. cantoniensis (assembly GCA_024086825.1). Lineage (NCBI taxonomy): Eukaryota > Viridiplantae > Streptophyta > Magnoliopsida > Fabales > Fabaceae > Abrus > Abrus pulchellus. The sequence goes on from CM044056.1 coordinate 25,775,226, forward strand.
ATACAAGTGTTCACCGCTTGAAAAAGTTTTAAAAAAATAGAAAAAAAGAGTTAAAATTTACTTTAAATGTTTAACCAACGTTTTGATTTATTTTTTTATTTAATTTAGTTTTACTTCAGTCTTTTAATTATCTTTTAGCCTTCTAAATTAATTTCTCTACGATACAGTAATCTTTTAAATTTATTTCTTCTTTTAATTAAATTAAAATTTTTAAAACAATATTTGGGATAAAAACTTTTCTTATCTTACATCTTTCAATGTATTTTGTATCAAATCATCATTTAAAACTTTTAAATTACTATTAAAAATCTCTTTAATTGTTTATAAATTATTTTTATCAATTACTTTTTTTCTCTATACACATAATAACTATTGTCAATTCACTTTTATTTTCTGTGATCTTCATTGTTAATCATATTTACTCTGAACATATATCTACATAAATACCAAAACATCTTCTAAATCAGTAATAATTGAAAGACAAAGTAAACTTAGTGAAAAAATTTAATATAAAAAATAATTTAAAGTACTAACTTAAATTGAAATAAACAAGTTTAAAAAAATTGAAGTGAAAATTAAATTAAACTTAAATAAATAAAGTGAAATAAAAAATTAATTACCTAAATATAGAAGACACAAAAAAGTATAATTTTACCCAAAAAAAAAATCAAACTACCTCTTAGAAAGTTACAAAGTTAAGAAAGAAAAATGAATAAATAAAAATAGAATAAATCGCACGATTAAAGAAATCAATAATCTTGACACAAGAATTGTAAAATATTACGATAATACATGTAAACGTTGATTGATGACTACCAATAATTGTATTTATTAATTTGAATATGGACAACAAAGTAGGAAACTAGAAAATAAAAGAAGAGAACGGCTAATTTCTATTGGTTGGATTAATTTGATTTGCTTAACGATTAAGTTGTGTTTAGACAAAGAATTTTAAAAATTTTAAAATATATGAATTTAGTAATAAAACATTATTTAAGTGAGAGTAAAGTAGTTATAAATAATAATTATAGGAAGGATAAATATTAATCACACATTTTTTTTTAATATGATTCTAAGATTAAAACTTATTAAAATTACAAAAATTATGTGTGTATCGTCCTTTCTCGCTTTTAATTTAATAATTTTTACATATTTTTATAATTTTCTATAAATTTTGATTAATAAATAAGAATATGTTAAAAAGAGTATATTAGATATTGTTTCTATCATTTCTTTTATAGAAAATTAAGCATAACATAAGAAATTTATATATTAAAAAATATCTAAAAACATGTTAAGTGAATAATAAATTTGTTAATTATAGTCAAATTTAATTTTTAAATTAATAATGGTTTTATTTTAATTGCCCATAGAATAATGGATGCTAAATATTATTTTTATTACATAAGTATATTAAATTTTCATTATTATAAGACACATAGCATTAACTTATTTAATTACTCAAAAGTAGTAAGTATTTTTAATTGATGCATAGTTCATTACTAAATAGAGTTAAATTGGTTAGCATCATCACGTAAGAAAATGTTTTGTATTGGTGTATCTCACAATTATCACAAAGGAGACATTAATATACATAAAATACTTGTTTGTTTTATGAATATGCAATGTATGTTTGATTTATGATTCAAAATATTAATTTTAAGCATGTGTTAATTATAATGTCTATTCTTATATAGTTACATTTGCATGCCACAAATGTTCCTATTTTTTAATGGGTTGAATTTCTTTAATTGGAGTCAACAAATTCAATACTTAGGTGTGGGATCTTGATTTGTATCTTCAAGTTGAAAAACTTTCTGCTAATGAAGAGAAATGTTATTTTAAGGCTTGAAAAAAAGTCAAACAAAATTACCATGATATTTATGCATAATAAGTAACATTAAGTTTAGTCTTCTCAAAACTGAGAGTACAAAAGAATTTTTGAAATTTGTGGAAGAATGCTCTCAAATTAGTTATAAGTCTCTTGTTAGGACATTAATGAATACTTTGACCACCATTAAGTTTGACGGTTCTTATAATGTACATAAACATGTCATTAGATGATAAATATTACAACAAGACTTAAATATCTTAGAATGACAGTAGATAAAAATTTCCTTGTGCAGTTTATTCTAAATTCATTATTGTCTGAGTATAGTCCTTTTCAAATAAACTATAATATCATAAAGACAAATGGAATGTGCATGAATTGCACATATGTTAGTTCAAAAGGAAACTAGACTTAAAAATTAAAGGAACCACTCCATTCATTATGTGGATAAGCAGAGAGGTGGAGGGAAAGTTGATAAGAAAAATAGAAAAGGTAAAAGACTATTAAATATCAGCGAGTCCTTTCCTAAAATTCAAAAGAAAGATGACAAATGTTATTTCTAAGGGAAGTCTAGACATTTCGAGGATAATTGCTCAAAATGTAAAGCTTGGTTTAAAAAGAAATGTGAGCATAATATTTTTGTATATTTCAAATTAAATTTAACTGAAGTTTCCTACAATACTTGGTGGATAGATTATATATGTACATTCACATTTCTAATATGTTGCAGTATTCCTTTAAACCCTAACCACAAACCCAAATAAGAAGTTTGTCTTCACAAGAAATAGAGTGAAGGTTCTAGTGGAAGCTGCCAAGACTTATTGTTTAATCCTTCACCTAAATTTCATTTAGACTTGTTTGGAACTTTTTATATACCAATATTTCTAGAAATTTAGTTTCTTTGTCTAAATTTGTTGTTGCTAGAAACTCTTTAGGTTTGATAATGTAACACCTTAAATTTATTTTTAATCAAATAATAATTTTACAAATTCGAATAACCAATTTTTCATAAGATATTTCGAAATAAGAGAAGGTTACAAATTAATATCAAATAACTCCTACAGGACTAGTTCAATTACAACATTTTCAAAATAAAATCTAAGTCCTATAGCAGCCCGTCCATTCCTTCACTGAGTCTGGTGCTAATCGTCTTGATCACTTAAAAAATAAATATAATGGTGAGTACTCTACACTATTCAATACACAACTATCATAGAGTCTCACCTTACCTATAATTCACGCAAAGTATACACATAAACAACATTTTCATTTCAATTTTTCACCGATGCACTCATGACACCAAACAATTATATATATATATATATATATATATATATATATATATAATTAACAAATAATAGTTCCGTGCACTCACTACACACCAGCTACGCTCACTGTGGCACTGTGATCACAAATTTCACTATGGATGATCGTCAGTTACCCCTGCCTCACGGATATCACGTGGGCAGTCATGGGTTGCCCAACAAAGGTAGTGGTCAAAGGTCTAGTCAGGAAGAGAGTGTGTGGCCTGTGGTGCACCCGTTCCACGGTGTCACCACCACTCTCTCCTCCCAAGGTATTTCTACCGTCCTCATCTTCCACACCCCAATGTATTGTTGAACTATTCACAGCACATTATAACGGCGCCAACATGCCCCATTCACATATATTTCATTCACACACACAATATTTATACTTACACATAGCACATAGCCTATATTTTAGCCATAACATATGGCACATAGCCTTCATTTATTCACGATAACATTAATTCACCAATCAATGACATTCCATCACACACAATCACCCACACGAGGCTTAACTATTTCAACACACATCACATTGCACATCAATTTCATCCAACACACAATCTCTATCCCCTTACCTTAGATTGAAGACCCACACTCGAACTCAACCTCGGACGTACTCCCCACATAGATCTCGGCCTAAACACATGGAAAAACTTCATGAAAACCTAAGGAAATCAAGAAAACAGAGAATGGGGGCAAGAAATCAAAACCCTAGTCATTAAAACTTACCTCCAAATGCCTCAAACGTGATTTCAACCTTCAATCTAGCTCTCAAACGGCCTTGGAGTTGATTTAGTCAGAAAGAATGGGTCTGGGATCGAGAGAATTGTAGAAGAGAGAAGGAAAAACGTAAAAATAACCCATTACTTGAACCATAACCCTTCAACTACCCCTCTGATTGCGACACTCTCACTACAGTGAGGTCCCCTCGCTGCAACGACATGTCCTCTCGCTACAGTGAAAAATTCAGAAAAAACTGCACTCTGATTTCTGCAGAATCTCGCTACAGCGAGACTGTACCTAGAAATACATCTCAAACTATCGCTCTATTCCTACAGTGAGAAGGCGACAGACGCATGCCTTTCACTCAGGGTCCTCTCGCTACAGCGAGACATCTGTCATTAGCCGAGAATGCCTGCACCAGAACATAGCATATTTTCCTACAATCTAATTCCAGCCACAAATTTATATCATAATAAGGTCACATACATATATTTACATCACTATCAAGTAAACCAACACACATATGAATATATATATATATATATATATATATATATATATTTTAAACAACATTACAAAATTAGGGCATTATAGGTAACAATTTCAATTTATACAAACGTACTTGTAAATATTGACAATTTATATGTTGAAACTCTTATAACCTTACATTATAATGCTAACACTAAAAGTAGTTTAGTAAATGAGTGTTCTGCTAATTTGTGGCATAAACATTTGGAATACATTTCTAAAGAAAATCCTTCCATATTTATAATTTACTTATTTAAATATATATGTGGATTATATTAAAGGTAAACAAACAAAATATGTAAAGAAAGAAGTCATAAGATCTACTCAACTTCTTGAAGTTGTATATTCTAATATATGTGAGCTTTTTTATGTTAATTCTTTCAATAAAAAAAGTATTTTATCACTTTTATTAACAATTTTTCAAGATATAACTATGTTTATTTACTACATGAGAAATTTCAAGCCGTGAATATATTAAAAATTTATATGAATGACATATAACAACTATGACTCTTATTATTTTCATATTCTTGATTATGATTAATAATGAAAGCAATTTATATAAAATCTTTTTTAATGGATATTATGATTGATATGATTATTAAATTATTAAGATATTAACTTTAAATGAGTCAAGAGGAAGAATGTTAGAAAAAATAAATTAATTAATATTTTAGTATGACTCGTGTAAAATATAAGTTAAATATTTTAAACTTCTATAAAATTGATGGTAAGCAACTTGAAAGAAGTGAGTATGTATACATGTGGAAAAAGGATTTTGTCTTTACTAGTAAGGTTTTTTAACACAATACCACCAAAACATGTAAGAAAAATAACAGAAAGACAAAGATGCAGATTGGATAAAGATAAATTAAAGAATTGGCTCTCATTGTCTCTCCAATGGATCACTAAGTTTCTTTTGTTATTGAAATCTACGTGAGAGTCATAGATTCTAAGATCTTTAAAAGTTCTATAGAATTATGAACCTTTAAAAAACTTCAACTTACCCTCCAAAGACACAAGCCAATAATGGATCAAGGATGATTGTAAAAAGGAGGTGAAGCACAACGAAGCATCGCAAAAGAAGTCCACATTATAGATCTCAACTATAATAGCAAGGTTCTTATGACATGTTAAGCTTGGTATTTGAAAGCCATTGATGTACATTTTTTAAGAAGCAATTAGAACAAACTTATGGCTTTATTAGTTTAATCGGCATGCTAACCCACACTTAGCTTTTGAATTATTTTGCCTTGTCCAAATAAGACGTCCCTATTTTCAATAAGTATTTCTCAATGTCATCCCATTTCTTGTGGTGAATAAGGAATAAATTAAAGCGTTTAATAACTACTCAATTTCAAATGTATACACATCAACATGCTTATTATATTTATGTTCTCAAGCACAATATTTAGAGTACATAATATAATATTACATACTGTCTAAATTATTCTCAAAATTATTTAACTATGGAACATTACAAGGAAGGTTAACAGTCCAGGATAGTATACTACACATAATACATAAATAGACTAAACTTCTCCTCTCCTCTTGACTCCTTCCTTATTCATCCAATCTCCCGAGAGGAGGGTTGAGATCAATGCCAAGGTATGCAGCTGCATGGCAGATAGGAAAAGGGACCTCCACTCTATCTTCTCCCTATATAATAGTAGGACTAATATAGAGATTATTAACAGTAGATATAGTTAAGGTAATAAAGCCTTGAAATATGATAGTGTGGTTGGAGTCATTGAAACTCTACTCTCCAGTCCCCATATTAAAGGTCCTAGTACGCGCAGGATGAATTGGTGCACCTTCATTCATTCTGTATCCATAAACATTTTGGACACATCATAAAAAAAGATAGGGTGAGTACAAATATTCATAAACAACCTAATAGGCAATACTCATGTTTAAAAGAACAAAACAACATTTAAGCATCAAGCAATAATCATTCAGTATCTTTTATTTGTGAGTCCTCCATAGAGTAATTAATTCATTAATCCAACATTTTAATTTCAGGTTGATATTGGGAGTTCTGTGTCTGCAATCTAGCTAGTGTCATAAGTATATCTTCCCCCTTTAGCGGGGACAGAACATAAGTGCACAATTCTCACTTTATGATCACTACCAGCAATCCACACTCAAACCAATCTTGGTATGCTCTAGTGCCTGTCAGGATAGGCTAGCAAAGTTCCCACTGCCTATGACACAAGTTAGCTAGACTTGGTCTCCTGTAAGTCTTGGACACTCTCCTATCCCCTATGGTAAATACCAACACTATTTGCACCTCGCCTGTACCGTGGCGTATTCAACCTTCTTCATAATCATAAACACAAATAATATCATAGCCATTGATTGTCCAACAAGCACATTATAACATTTCTATTCCAAGAGAACAATTAATTACATGGACATGGCTAACAATCAAAATTTTTTAGATTTCATGAACTAACTTGTAAAATTCATAATTAATTTGATACAAGTCCAAACATCATGAAATCACCAAGTTTTTCTTCTTTTAAATGTCTACTGTAATATAAAATTTCAGCCAAAATACAAAAGCTTTCAAATAATTAATCAAGTCTCAGCTTACCTCTGTTGTTCTCAGATCATTTCACTAAACAGCCAACATATTGTAAAATTCATAATAAATTCAATTCTCATCCAAAACACATGTGACCAGTGATATTATTCTCATTAACATGACTATGTTCATGTAAAAATACTTCCAAAATAAAACTATTCCCAGACATCAATTCTTGCTTTAATTTCTTAGTACATGTCACAAAATAGCACAATTTAACAACAACCTATTGGAAAAATCATAAGTTATTCCATTCACCACCAAAATTCATGAAACAAATGGCATTATTTCACTTTGGTCATCCAGTTTCATCAAAAAATATAATAAAAAATTTATCGCTTCCATATTCCAGAATAAGTCCTAAACATTTTCTATCACTCACGGTAACACACTTCTTAGAATCGCTTAATTTAGAAAAGTCATAACTATTTTATTTTAAGTCCAAAATTCATCAAACTAGTGAGGATATTTCTCTTATAGTCTCTATTTTCACACAAAAATAATAATAAAATCACGCTACTTATACATTTTAACACGAAAAGAGAGTTCTTAGTAGCATGTACAAATTGTTTGAAAAAATATAAGTAATTCATTTTAACTCCAAGTTGATCAAACTCAGTGAGAATATTTTCATTATAAGTTATAATTTAAGGCAAAATTATAAATAAAATTCAGTCACACTTGAAATATAAGAAAAAAGTGCTTTAAAGTATGCAGTTCTCAGAAAAATATTTACACATAACCGAATATTCAAAAATTCATAACTATTTTATTTCAATTTTAAATCAAGTGAAACTAGTGAGTATACTTCCATTAAGAAGTCTATTTTTGTAGAAAAATATCAATAAAATAATGCTCCAAACAAACAGTGAGACAAAAATAAATCAAGATATACTGCCCAAAATACCATTTTCATGCAACAGAAATTTATAAAAATCATAACTAATTAAATATAAATCCAAATAAAATAAACTCAGCTGGAAAATAGTATAAATTTTACTATCTTTATGAATAAAATACTAAAAAAAACACTTTTAAAGATTTTCTCATATTTTTACATTATTTACTTGTTAATCCTTATATTTTATATTAATTGAGAAAAAGTTCTTGTCTCCAATTTGGTAAGCATAAAATTGTCCATTATGTCTTCCATGTGTTCGAGGTCATTAATTCATGTCCAAATATGGTCCAAATCATTCTCTTGGTCCTACCACACATGTGAACAAGAATCTTGCATTTCTTAGGTTTTTTTTTTTTTTTGTCCAAGTCCATGGTATTTTCCTATTTTTAGGTTCAATCTTTCAATTTTATTTTTATTTTTTTAAAGTTTGTTCTCATCATTTGTCCATGTAGTCCATAAGTCCAAATATGTTCAAAAGTTCCAATGGTCTTCATCATGGTCATTTTCTATTTTCAATCCATTTCTTTTTAGAAGTTTCTTTCATAAATTTTCAAAAATACTTTAAAAATTCATTTTGACTCCAAACTAATTTCAATCAAAAAGAAGATCATGAATCCAACTTAGATATCATCACAAGAATAAGTCACAAAATAAAATATGCAAGATTTTTATACAACCAACCACATAACGAGCAAAGTCATCATCAAACACTTTGTGGTTCTTAGTGATTTTCATGCATTTATTTATTTCAATCAAAATTTTAATCATGGGTTCATCAACACACACAAATTCAATCACAACCAAAAGGGTTAAGGCTCCCCTCGACTCAAAACCATTTAAACAAGGTATTCCCCTTGATTATGAAAAGTACCCTCCCCCTTACTTGGTGTTTTTAGGTTGATCTTGCCTTGATTTTTGGGTGATCCTTCTCCTCTTCCCTTTTACTTTATTTCACCTCTTGGAAGTGAGTATCTTCTTCCTTGGCCTCCTACTTCCTCTAGTGCCAAATAGTATACAAAAAGAAAGTTGGGGGCTAGGTTGATTTTGTGGGGTATCTTGGTGTTTTTGGTGGGGTTAAAGGCTTGATTCAAGATCCTTATGGTGGGGTATTAGGTGATCTAACTTGTAGGGTGCAAGTAAAGTGTTTGAGTTGAACTTGGATGTGTATAAAGAGAATTAAGATGAAGAAGAAGTAAAGAGCTCTTAGCTGCATGAGAATTAGTATGAAGGGTATTTTTCTCCTTCATGCATGGCTTTATATAGAAAATCTCTTCGTGTTGGCCCACTCCCATGCATCTCACGGTTTCACCCTCTCTCACACAAGTCTTGATTTTCAATTTTGGTTCCTTTTTGGCTTTTTCTACAAGCCTACCCATGTGCACATTTGTAAATATCCAAAATTGGCCTTTCATGATAGTTTTGTAATTCTAGTCAGATTTTAACTTTCCTAGTTCCATTTCAACCATTCCAATTACTTTTTGAAACCTATTTAGTTTAAATCCAATGGCCATGGTCATGGTCCAATTAGATCCATTGGAGGAGGATTAGTCCACAAATTATTCATCATTAGCCTTATCTTCTAAGAATACTTATCTTATTGTTTTGGCTTAATTTCATTGGTTCTCATGGCATATGCTCATCTAGCTAGTATTAAACCATAAATGACCTTATCCCTTAATCATGATTAGTCTCACATGGCTCTAAAGGGTCACATGACTCCTTACTACTATTCCTAGCCCACTTTCTTTCATATACACATAGTTTTTGGACCTTTTTTTGGATGATTTTTGGATAATTTCTATACTTGCTCTTTTGGCTCCATACTTGCACGTCCATAACCTCTACATATGGGCCATCTATCATAAAAATTTCATAATTTATCTCCTTCATTTGCTTGTTCAAAATGGGCCTCCATTCTAGGTGTTTCTAGGAGCATTTTGGTCATTTTAGTTAAATTTTACAATTTTATTTATTTTTCATTTTTGGATCTTTCTAAATTTCTTATAATTCATAAAAATATTTTAGATATTCTAAAAGGTTAAATAAAATTTTTTATTTTCTTTTCATATTACTTGATTATTTATCAATCGGACTTGTTTCGATAAATTTTACTAAAGAAAATTCTAGTTCTCAAGTCTCTTTATACTACTTACTTTTAATTAAATGAGGTTAATATAATGCAAAATTATTTATAAAAAGAGAAAAATTTGGGGTGTTACACCAAAACTTTTGAGTTCTTGTGCCCTATCCAATCAATTTGATACTAGATGAATGTTGATAACACATTTATTTTAATATACTCTTAATTATTAATTAAAATTTATTAAAAATTACAAAAGTTATACATGTTTTACTCTTTCTATTTTTAATTTAATGTTTCTTTTTCATTATTTATAGCTTTCAATAATTTTTATTTAATAATTTAAAATATATTAAAAAGAGCATTATAGGATGTATTGCTAAATTTATTTATTGTAATTTTAGTTAGATATATAGAAAATAATGGGTTCTTTAACTTTTTTGTTTTGATTTTGGACATGATCAAAACAATAGCTAAATGATACGAAGGGTCATGAACAATTCATTCATGCTAAACATACGGTGAATGAATTCCACAATGGCAAAGGTGAAAAAATCACATTAATTATTATACGAAAGAGTTCTGAATATTTTGCAATCTTTCAAGTGTTTAAACGAGAAGTGAAGTTAAAAAAAAAATAGAATGATAAAAGATAAAGTAAAAACATATGATGTTTGAAAAAAAAATTAAATAAAAAAGAAAATAAATAAATATTCAATTCTATTTGTTCAAACAAACAAAAAAGAGAATGAAAATAAATAATTAAACTATATTAAAAATAATTATAAAAAATAATAACAAAAAATTATTTATAAAAATTATTTTTTATTGAGTTTTTAATAAAATAATTATTTTTAATTTTTATAATTTTTATATTATATTAATTTTAAAAAAAACTCTCATATAACCTTGTCTTCACGAGCTTTTTATTTTTTAACATTTTTTTAAAAATAAATTATTAAAATAATATTTTTTAAATAATTTTTCTGTTTAAAGTATTTTTTGTCACATTATTACAAATTTCATCACTTAAAATATGAAACTTAATTTTTTATATTTTCAATTAAATTTTATACGTAGAAAAGATGAAACTTTTTTTTTCAGAAAAATAATTAAGTTTTGACTATAAAAAAAATGAAACTAGATTAAAACATGTGTTAAACTTTTATTAAAGTTCATCTATATTAAAGACGATATTTATTTATTTAAAAAATTTTATTAAATTTTAACTCTTGAATTGTATGAATTTCTTTTGACATAACAAACTCATTGTCCCTATCTACTGGCTCTTTAACTCAACGAAAATAATTGCAAGAATTAGTTATCTGCAAACTAAATACAAACAAATTTGTAAACACAATCACAAATTCAAAACAAATACAACTAGTTGAACTTACATTCTAACCATAGCATCTCTAAAACCTTCACCTTATTTATTTGCCAAATTTGGAAATTTAAGATAGTAATATGAAAAAATTAAATTGTGGAGGTAGTTAAACAGAAATTATTCATATTTATACGTACTATTATGCAACACTCAATTTATGGAGGTAGTTAACAAGTAATTACAATAGTATATTGATTGTTAATTGTTGTCAAATCATGATAAGTTTTTACAAAAATAATGAACCACCTAAAGAGTAAATGTTTTTTCTACTTCTATGGAAGGAAAGAGTAATTATATCTAATCAACCTTATTTTTATAAGAAGGCTGAACTTTTTCCAGGCAGTGCTTTTATAATTGGTGCTGACATAGCAGTGAGGCTTATTAATATATGTAATTACTTGCTGCTTGAATCAATTTTACATGATTTTCATTTACCAATGTGCGCATAAATCTTATGTCATTGAACCAAATTAAACAAGCTGAACGAGAATAAAAAAAATCAAATTCAACAGGCTAAACAGAATAAAAAAAACACAGTGAACAGAGTCATGAGTATAAATCTTATGTCATTGAATTCATTCAACCATATTCAAAACAACTTTCACTTCATTGAACTACAAACTGTCAACATTTAAAACTTTCCTGCCAACAACATTCATTGCTACTACAATGCTCACAATGGTAATGAAAAACTAAAGCACAATAACTAAACATCCTAAAATCTTTACCTTATTCCTCTCAACAACAATATTTTTCTTTTTGTGGGATATTTTAAGCTTCATTAATACAAGTTGTTGATGGAGATCATCACATTCTTGTTGAAATCTCACCATCTCTTCTTTAGTTTTTGCCATTTTCTCCTCAGTTGCTTTTTCAACCTCCATTAAATTACTAATCATTGCCTTGAACTCTTGAATTGTATAAATTTCTTTTGACATAACAGACTCATTGTCCCCATCTACTGGCTCTTTAACTCAACGAAAATCATTGCAAGAATTAGTTTTCTGCAAACCAAATACAAACAAATTTGTAAACACAATCACAAATCCAGAACAAATACAACTAGTTGAACTTACATTCCAACTAGAATCTCCAAAACCTTCTACCAGGATTAGAGAACCCTAACCTTCTTTTTTCCTTTTCTGCTTCTTCCTTTCGAATTCATCTTCAACGTTTTCGTTCGTATTTCTTCTTCAATTAGAGTTTTAGATTTGGCTCTCTTTCCCTCTTTATCGTCTTAGTTTTGTGTCTCTTCTTCAATTACGATTTTAGATTTGGCCCTCTTTTCCTCACATCACCTAAAACGCAACTTTTAGGTTAAAATTCAAAAGTGTTGATGTGAAATATTGATGTAGTGGTTAAATGGTGAAGTGGATGGGAGAGATCAACGGTGACATAAAAAACTGTTAGTCACATCACCATTTAACTGATAGAGGTTAACATCATGTATAAAACTAAAAACAATTAGTTAAGTATTAAAATAAAAAAAATTCTGGGGTAGTTTTTTGAAATTAGCCTATTTAGAGGTAGTTAAAAGGTATTTAAATAAAAAATAAATATTAATTTTGATCCTCCAAAATATATGTCATTCATCATATTGCTATTAATTCTATAAATGATATTATACAATGTGAAATTAGTTATTAAAATCACATTTTTGTATCCAATTGGTTCTTGAACCACAAAAACTAGAAATATTAATTACTATTTTAAGATTAATTTCTCGCCAACAAAAGAAAAGACTAATTAACTTTCATTGATAAATTATATATTTGATAAAGATTGTGATTAAAATTTTATCATACACATAATTATTAAACTTTGACTAATTTATTTTCTATTTTAATCAATCAAAATTTCCTAAAAACTGAATTTGTAGTGTTCTCTGCATTCCGGGGACAGGAAATATCTTTATATGCATTTTTATTGTAAATACTTCTTCTGTCTTATTTTGTTTATGTCTAAGATTTTGCACAAAGATTAATGGAAATTTTGTAAAAAGCTTTTGTTTAACTTTTATTATACCTTCATCTATTATATTATTCATCTCACTTATTTATTATTTTTTACCAAGCAAATATTAAATAATAAGAATAAAAATAAAAAAGCATTAATTTTTTATCATGGTGTCAACACCTAAGTTATGATCTTAGTTTCTTTGTTGCCACATCAGCATTATGGTCTATGTGCCCATCTAATAGCCTCAACATCATCCTCTCTCAACAACAGATAAGATTTATCTCACTAATACATAATCACACGAGATCATTGATTTCGGTAAAAAAAACTTATCCTTAAACCTCTCCCACTTAGCTATAAATACCCACTTCCCTTGATCACTCTCATCCTCTTCTCAAGTAATTTCTAAAACAAAGGAGCAAAAGAAAGAGTCAACATGTAGGCAATTTAGCAATGGTTTCAAGGCACAAGCTCACCACTAAAGGTATTTGGTAAGGTTTACCAATCAACAAAGTGCAAGAAACTTCTCAATATTACTCCCCATTTCATGGCTTGTCAATCTTACACACAGATTGACATAGCCTTTCATTAACATATCAATAAATACAAGTATCTACATTTGAGTATTTTGACCTCAATAATCTATGTTGAAGGAGCATATAAATATATGATAAACATACATATACCACAGGAATTTCTTCTAGTTTAGGAGCATCAGGATACAAGTAACACAGTTTCCCCCCAATTGAGAGCTGGTGAGCTGTAGAGATCATAATTGCTATAGTATGCAGAAGATCATAGTTGATCCTGTGCACAGAATTCTTTTTTGAGTTCACTATCTTGCTCATGAAACCTTCTCACCCCACTTTGTATCTCCTCGAGAACACTCAATGGGATGCCATAATTCACTACTAGAAAGAAACCCATTGTTTCTCTTTTGCTTCATTTACTATGTCAACAAGTGTTTGGCGCTTACTTGGATCTTTGCCAATATCTTGAAGATCTATGACTGCAATAACATGGGATGTGTTGCATGAATTTGAGGCATTCTCATACTTGTCAAGTTGGTGATGCAATAAGCTAGGGACCTTCTTAACACCTGCATCAACAAGCCCTTTCATACCAGCTTTTTGTTTCATCAAATGCTTTGCGTTCACTCAATTAAAAATCTAAGTCAGGCTTGTTTGTTGCTGCCATTTTTCTTCTGCTTGTAGTGAGGCCTTGCAACTAGAAGAGTGAGCAAAAGAGCCAGCCAAAGAGAAATGAAGCAAACTTGAGGATTACTATATGGCAAGCATTATGGATATTTATGTAAAAGATCAAATGAAATAGACAAGAGAGATATTTCATAATATAATGGGACCAAGAAAGAATGCAGTAATTTGGTCAAACCAAACTAAATTTCAAGGCTTAATGAATCTCAATGGACACCAACAAGATTCCTTTCTTTAAACAGTCTCAACTAAGAACACAAATATTCCTCCATTTTGTATGGCATTGCCCTTTAACCATTGAACTTACTTCTACTTAAGTAGAAAGCCTTCCACAATTATTAGTAATCTTTAATCAAACCTCCTCTCTACTAAAAAACATCCTACATAGAATAAGAGTACATATATGTACCCCTGTTATTCTTAGAGATATAATATAAAACCATTCATATGTCTTCATTTACTTAACTTTTGACATAAAGTTGTAGAAGGTGGGCAGCAATAAAAAATTTGTAACTTTTCGACTTCAATTTGTTGGGAAAATGGCTATGGAGATGTCTCGGAGAGAACTTGTCGGTTTTAATGGGATTGGGGATACAGGTGCTGTGAATTGCCATAGAAGAATTAAGGAATCATCTTACTGGTGGAGAGACCTTTGTAGCCTTAAAATGAGTAAAATTGTTCCTATATCATCATGATAATGTTTGGATGAATAATGAAAAACTTAGCAGGGTGTTTAATAGATCTTATCCTATTTCAAAAAATTAGAATGATGTGGTTGCTAATTTGGGAGCTTCGGTGGACAACATTTGGTAATGGGAAGTTACAATGGAGGAGACCCTTTTGAATGGGAAGGATATAGTTGTTTGAAGAATTGATGACTTTTTTAAGTTCTGTACATTTGAAGAATGAAAATGAAGATGCTTGGATTTGGAGCCTTGATAATTCTGGTCCATACAGTTGCAAGTTTTCCTATGACTTCCTTTTACAACCATAGTTTATATTAAATCAGTATAATTGAAATTTCAGGAACATTCTTTTCAAGAAGATTTTGAATTCAGCCAGCCACCCCTTCTAAGGTGATGATGGCCTTTGAATTCAAATAGTGTTGCCTGTAGACCACAAGTCACTTAATCTAAGGATTATTGCAATAAGAGGCGAGTACAAAACTGTATATACCTCAGTTACATATAAATACGGTTTTCTTAACATACATTAAAGGTAAAATACTCCATAAAATTAGGTAGGTGGACGTTAGCAAGCCCTATATATTATATATGGTGCTGCATACAGCAGTAATAAGCAAAAAATTGAATTAACATAAGCATAATTCAAGCCTCTGATCCTATAGAAGCCATGGGGAAGGAAACATGGTCAAAGATTATAGAATCAAATTCTATTATTTGGTATTAGTCTCTTGTTGATTTGGAATACAAATTATATTCGACTAAGTTCTCAGAATTATGCACACATACATTTTAAAGCACCCTTATACATGTTTCAAATCCTGAAATGTAGCAAAGGAGAAGTCCCATCAAGGCCTCTTGCCGTGGAGTATGCAACAAAGTCATGCACTGTAGTTTCTCTGTACTTTGGAGGATTATCTTCTGATACTAAATCCTTAATGGGACCATAAAGTTTTGATGATGGCTGAAGACTTGTGCTAAAAAAGCTTGCAATTGATACTCTTGGACCTACATGGTTAGCCACCACTCTGTGCTCAACACTCTTGAATTTGTCATTTGTTATAAGCTGCTTGCAAGAACATTGTTAATTAGCTAATCAATAGAACAAAGTGTTGCCAAATGTAAAATTTTCTGTTCAAGAAAATTTTTAGGTGACTGTAAAATGGAAAACAATTTGAAATTGATGCATCACAATTCACAGCTCTTCCAAATGAGAAACAGCTATTGGAAGACATGGCAATTTAATGTTGTTCCATATCGAACCTGTACTTCTTTTGACACTGTGCATAGCACCAAAGCAAATTCAGTAGTTATCTTAGATATCCAATATCAATGTATTACGGGGTGTGTTTGGGTAAATATCTGAATTGAGTACTTATTCAACAAACTCTTATTTCATGAGAGCTAAAGCCATAAATTTTGTCATGTAACTTATTCGAATAAGTTACAATGAGCTCATTTTGATACGTTATAGGAGTTATAAGTTATCTTCATAAGCTTCTTGTAAGCTCTTAGGAATGATTCCAAATTATTTAAAATGTATGGATATTGATTTCCCCTTTTCAGTATCAATTTAACATTTGAGTCCCAGTAACTACAAGCGAGAATTTCCTTTCCCTTCCAACAAAATCACCCCTTTCCAATAGAAAATAGATCTGTAATAGAAAAGTATATAAAATACACTAGTCCCCAGTACATGTGAAACAAACTTGCATATAAAATACGCATGTAATACATGAAACTTTTACCTGTAGAAGATCACCAATGTTGATTACTAGAGCACCAGGTACAGGGGATACATCCACCCACCTATGTTCATGAAGAACTTGGAGGCCACCAATATGATCTTGTAGAAGCACAGTGAAAAAGTCATCATCAGTATGCTTGGTTGCACCCATAGTCAATTCTGGTTCTGGACAATGAGGATAGCAATGGCAAGCAACCACGAGTCCCTCATTGCAACCAATGTCATTTAAATGATTTGGATTCAGCCCAAGGGCTTCTGATAATAACTCAAACAATACACTTCCTAGTTTCATCACTTGTTTTGTGTATTCTAGTAGTATATCTCTGCAACCATATACACATAATTTATGAATGCTTTAGACTAAGCTGTTATTTACAAAAATCTGCACTGGTTGCCAAAGATTAAAAAGAATGAATTTCATCTCACGATTTGTTGGTCTTCTTTAATTTAATGTACTATATCCAAAAATGCAAGTTGGTCAATTATAAACAGAAATAACTTTCTGTACAATTCCAAGTTTGTTAACTTTCCATGGTTTGAATTTCTTGATATTGTACTAGAAGTAAAAGGCTAAACAATACCAATCAATTCAAATTTCTCTTTTATAAAACTTAAAATTAACTTTTCTCTCTCCAGTCTCCACTCATATATTCTTTTTGAAAAATATTTTAGGACTCCTAGTGTAGGTACTCCACTCTCTTTAAAACAAGAAACCTAGCAAGAAATTTTTTTTTCTAATTTATATTTTTTCTAAAACATAAATAAGAAAAAACAGCTAACTAAGGATGGATAACTACAAAAGAGTAGGTACAATAGAAGTACAACAGAAAATTTACTCCTTTTGCTAAACAGTTAAAAAAAATATTTGTAACACTTTTCCCAAAAGATTATTTGTACCAAGTTGCATTTCTAATACCAAAATTAAGATTCTATCTAACATAATACCTGCACACTGATGGCAAGTCTTGTGGTTTTGGAGGATGAGGAGCCATGAAGCAGTAAAAGGTGTCTCTCCAATTAGCTGCTGGTGAACTATAAAGATCAAAATTGCTATTATAAACCAAAGGTCTCAAAGGGTCACGTGTGTATAGTTCTCTTTTCACTTCAGGGTCTTGCTCATAGAAGCTATGCACTCCATTCTTCATATCCTCAAGAACACTCACTGGTATCCCATGATTAACGACTTGAAAGAAACCCCATGTCTCAGATGCTTCTCTAATTTTCTCTACAACCATTTTCCTTCTACTTGGATCTTCATCAATACCAACAAGATCTATTGAAGGGACACTAGGTTTGGTGCTATTTGAAGCTGAATCACTCTCAGATTCATTAAGAGGATGTGGGAAATGGAATATGAGAGGGATCTTGGTGACACCGGCATCAACAAGTCCTTTAACACCATCTTTTGTGTCATCAAAAGCTTTGAGTTCACTTGCTCTATCATAGTCAAACTTTGTTGTCACTAACACTTCCTTGTTTTCAGTGATTTCCATTTTCCTTATCACCGTCGTGATCCAGGAATTTTAGTTATAATGTCCTTCTACTTCTGCAAAGCTTCAAACGCATCAACTTTACGTCTAACAGTCAAAGCTGGTATTTTGTATTTCAGTATTTTTATTTGCAACTTCTATAAATTAAGTTAACATTTAGTATTTATAATTAATATTTTATATTCTTAAAAAAAACTCACTTTAATCATATGAATTTTAGCATCTTTCAGTTACAATTATTTAACAGTGTTATAATGACAATAACAAAAATTGTAATAAAATATTTATACAAAGATTAAAATATAATTTTTAAAATATAAAACAATTATTCATAAATAATTATTAGTTAGAGAAATTAAATACATGTTTAATTTAAAATTAATAATTATTTTTATTAAAAATTATATTTAAACTGTAAAACATCTTTAATTGTATTTTTTATTAAAAATTACAAAAGGATTGTTTTGTCACATATTTTAATAAAAAGTATTTATTTTTATTTTTTAAATAATATCTTTAAAACATTAATTAAAATTTATTTTTAATATATTTAATGTTAGATTATTTTAATAATCTTATTATAGTGACCTATGTAATTTATAGCATAACTCTAATTAATGATTTAATATGATAGTGATTAAATATAAAATATTGAGTCATTGAGGGTATAATTATAAAGAAAGTCTCTCTTCTCTTTTCATATAAATAAAAGAACGGTTACTGAATAGAGGTTACGACATTTTCTATTTTTTTACTTTTTTGTCTCTGAGTGAGCGCACAGTAAATACAAGAAAGAAACTTTCTCTCAACCATCCGGGAGGAGCTGAAAAAAGAAGAGTTGAAAAAATATTAAAAAATCAACAACATCAAAGAGAGATAATACTAAATAACAAAAATTTAGTGCTTTTTAAATTCTTAATTGTGTGAGAACTATATATTATATTATAAAAATAACGTAATTCAAAATCTCAAAAAAAAATAATTTTATAATAATTATTACATAATGAAATTTTATAATATATTAAAAAAAATTCTAACATTTAAAGGCAGCCATAAAAGTAAGTTTTGAATAATTGCAAGGAAAAAGATAAGATTTTGTTGTATTCAAAGTGGGAACAGTGTGGATGACGAGGACAAGGGGGACAGCACTTGCAACTTGAAACAAGTAGCACACTCATTATGATAACTTTTTTTAAGACATAAAAATGCTTTTATTTCATATATTTTTATAAAATTTTATTTTAATTTATTGACGATGGAATTATTTAAAAGATTTTCGTATTAAAATTCCAAATAACATTTTATTTTTTATTGCACCGTGTTAATGAAATGGATCAAAAGTATAAAATTTTATAACAATTAAAGAACAAAATAAAATTAAAAAAATTAATTTCACATAATATAAATAGTATACTAAAACATAACAATAAAATTAGAGGTAATTACATTCTTGGACAGTAATATATATATATATATATATATATATATATATATATAAAAGAAAAATCTTATTATACTGTTGTAAGTCTAAAAACTTTTATACTCAATTTTAACTTTTTATTTAACTTACATCTAACGGATTATAATTTAATATTTTACTAGCCATTAAATATAAATTAAATAAAAAATTCAGATTACATGTAAGAATTTTTAGACTTATACTAATGTAAAAAGATCTTATCTCTCACACACACACACATATATATATATATATATATATATACTAAAAAATATGTGAAATAATTAACATATAAGTATTATTTTAACAATTAGTTAATTTAGTGTTTATTAACAATTTTAAGTGCTTATTAATGATACTTGATATGATTCTGTAAAATTATTTTGTATCTTTTTTACATTAATAGTTATGATTTGTCTTATATTTTAAATATTAGAAGATATTAATTTTTTTAACTAAATTATTAACCACATTAGTTATTAGCATAAAATTAAAAGTAATAATTGTTTTACAGTTAAGAGAGCGTAGCATAAATCCTACCAAAATTAATTGAAACCATTGCACATCCTAAATACAAGTGTTCACCGCTTGAAAAAGTTTTAAAAAAATAGAAAAAAAGAGTTAAAATTTACTTTAAATGTTTAACCAACGTTTTGATTTATTTTTTTATTTAATTTAGTTTTACTTCAGTCTTTTAATTATCTTTTAGCCTTCTAAATTAATTTCTCTACGATACAGTAATCTTTTAAATTTATTTCTTCTTTTAATTAAATTAAAATTTTTAAAACAATATTTGGGATAAAAACTTTTCTTATCTTACATCTTTCAATGTATTTTGTATCAAATCATCATTTAAAACTTTTAAATTACTATTAAAAATCTCTTTAATTGTTTATAAATTATTTTTATCAATTACTTTTTTTCTCTATACACATAATAACTATTGTCAATTCACTTTTATTTTCTGTGATCTTCATTGTTAATCATATTTACTCTGAACATATATCTACATAAATACCAAAACATCTTCTAAATCAGTAATAATTGAAAGACAAAGTAAACTTAGTGAAAAAATTTAATATAAAAAATAATTTAAAGTACTAACTTAAATTGAAATAAACAAGTTTAAAAAAATTGAAGTGAAAATTAAATTAAACTTAAATAAATAAAGTGAAATAAAAAATTAATTACCTAAATATAGAAGACACAAAAAAGTATAATTTTACCCAAAAAAAAAATCAAACTACCTCTTAGAAAGTTACAAAGTTAAGAAAGAAAAATGAATAAATAAAAATAGAATAAATCGCACGATTAAAGAAATCAATAATCTTGACACAAGAATTGTAAAATATTACGATAATACATGTAAACGTTGATTGATGACTACCAATAATTGTATTTATTAATTTGAATATGGACAACAAAGTAGGAAACTAGAAAATAAAAGAAGAGAACGGCTAATTTCTATTGGTTGGATTAATTTGATTTGCTTAACGATTAAGTTGTGTTTAGACAAAGAATTTTAAAAATTTTAAAATATATGAATTTAGTAATAAAACATTATTTAAGTGAGAGTAAAGTAGTTATAAATAATAATTATAGGAAGGATAAATATTAATCACACATTTTTTTAATATGATTCTAAGATTAAAACTTATTAAAATTACAAAAATTATGTGTGTATCGTCCTTTCTCGCTTTTAATTTAATAATTTTTACATATTTTTATAATTTTCTATAAATTTTGATTAATAAATAAGAATATGTTAAAAAGAGTATATTAGATATTGTTTCTATCATTTCTTTTATAGAAAATTAAGCATAACATAAGAAATTTATATATTAAAAAATATCTAAAAACATGTTAAGTGAATAATAAATTTGTTAATTATAGTCAAATTTAATTTTTAAATTAATAATGGTTTTATTTTAATTGCCCATAGAATAATGGATGCTAAATATTATTTTTATTACATAAGTATATTAAATTTTCATTATTATAAGACACATAGCATTAACTTATTTAATTACTCAAAAGTAGTAAGTATTTTTAATTGATGCATAGTTCATTACTAAATAGAGTTAAATTGGTTAGCATCATCACGTAAGAAAATGTTTTGTATTGGTGTATCTCACAATTATCACAAAGGAGACATTAATATACATAAAATACTTGTTTGTTTTATGAATATGCAATGTATGTTTGATTTATGATTCAAAATATTAATTTTAAGCATGTGTTAATTATAATGTCTATTCTTATATAGTTACATTTGCATGCCACAAATGTTCCTATTTTTTAATGGGTTGAATTTCTTTAATTGGAGTCAACAAATTCAATACTTAGGTGTGGGATCTTGATTTGTATCTTCAAGTTGAAAAACTTTCTGCTAATGAAGAGAAATGTTATTTTAAGGCTTGAAAAAAAGTCAAACAAAATTACCATGATATTTATGCATAATAAGTAACATTAAGTTTAGTCTTCTCAAAACTGAGAGTACAAAAGAATTTTTGAAATTTGTGGAAGAATGCTCTCAAATTAGTTATAAGTCTCTTGTTAGGACATTAATGAATACTTTGACCACCATTAAGTTTGACGGTTCTTATAATGTACATAAACATGTCATTAGATGATAAATATTACAACAAGACTTAAATATCTTGGAATGACAGTAGATAAAAATTTCCTTGTGCAGTTTATTCTAAATTCATTATTGTCTGAGTATAGTCCTTTTCAAATAAACTATAATATCATAAAGACAAATGGAATGTGCATGAATTGCACATATGTTAGTTCAAAAGGAAACTAGACTTAAAAATTAAAGGAACCACTCCATTCATTATGTGGATAAGCAGAGAGGTGGAGGGAAAGTTGA
Organism: Abrus pulchellus subsp. cantoniensis; assembly: GCA_024086825.1. Lineage (NCBI taxonomy): Eukaryota > Viridiplantae > Streptophyta > Magnoliopsida > Fabales > Fabaceae > Abrus > Abrus pulchellus. The sequence continues at coordinate 25,798,000 of CM044056.1, forward strand.
TAAGAAAAATAGAAAAGGTAAAAGACTATTAAATATCAGCGAGTCCTTTCCTAAAATTCAAAAGAAAGATGACAAATGTTATTTCTAAGGGAAGTCTAGACATTTCGAGGATAATTGCTCAAAATGTAAAGCTTGGTTTAAAAAGAAATGTGAGCATAATATTTTTGTATATTTCAAATTAAATTTAACTGAAGTTTCCTACAATACTTGGTGGATAGATTATATATGTACATTCACATTTCTAATATGTTGCAGTATTCCTTTAAACCCTAACCACAAACCCAAATAAGAAGTTTGTCTTCACAAGAAATAGAGTGAAGGTTCTAGTGGAAGCTGCCAAGACTTATTGTTTAATCCTTCACCTAAATTTCATTTAGACTTGTTTGGAACTTTTTATATACCAATATTTCTAGAAATTTAGTTTCTTTGTCTAAATTTGTTGTTGCTAGAAACTCTTTAGGTTTGATAATGTAACACCTTAAATTTATTTTTAATCAAATAATAATTTTACAAATTCGAATAACCAATTTTTCATAAGATATTTCGAAATAAGAGAAGGTTACAAATTAATATCAAATAACTCCTACAGGACTAGTTCAATTACAACATTTTCAAAATAAAATCTAAGTCCTATAGCAGCCCGTCCATTCCTTCACTGAGTCTGGTGCTAATCGTCTTGATCACTTAAAAAATAAATATAATGGTGAGTACTCTACACTATTCAATACACAACTATCATAGAGTCTCACCTTACCTATAATTCACGCAAAGTATACACATAAACAACATTTTCATTTCAATTTTTCACCGATGCACTCATGACACCAAACAATTATATATATATATATATATATATATATATATAATTAACAAATAATAGTTCCGTGCACTCACTACACACCAGCTACGCTCACTGTGGCACTGTGATCACAAATTTCACTATGGATGATCGTCAGTTACCCCTGCCTCACGGATATCACGTGGGCAGTCATGGGTTGCCCAACAAAGGTAGTGGTCAAAGGTCTAGTCAGGAAGAGAGTGTGTGGCCTGTGGTGCACCCGTTCCACGGTGTCACCACCACTCTCTCCTCCCAAGGTATTTCTACCGTCCTCATCTTCCACACCCCAATGTATTGTTGAACTATTCACAGCACATTATAACGGCGCCAACATGCCCCATTCACATATATTTCATTCACACACACAATATTTATACTTACACATAGCACATAGCCTATATTTTAGCCATAACATATGGCACATAGCCTTCATTTATTCACGATAACATTAATTCACCAATCAATGACATTCCATCACACACAATCACCCACACGAGGCTTAACTATTTCAACACACATCACATTGCACATCAATTTCATCCAACACACAATCTCTATCCCCTTACCTTAGATTGAAGACCCACACTCGAACTCAACCTCGGACGTACTCCCCACATAGATCTCGGCCTAAACACATGGAAAAACTTCATGAAAACCTAAGGAAATCAAGAAAACAGAGAATGGGGGCAAGAAATCAAAACCCTAGTCATTAAAACTTACCTCCAAATGCCTCAAACGTGATTTCAACCTTCAATCTAGCTCTCAAACGGCCTTGGAGTTGATTTAGTCAGAAAGAATGGGTCTGGGATCGAGAGAATTGTAGAAGAGAGAAGGAAAAACGTAAAAATAACCCATTACTTGAACCATAACCCTTCAACTACCCCTCTGATTGCGACACTCTCACTACAGTGAGGTCCCCTCGCTGCAACGACATGTCCTCTCGCTACAGTGAAAAATTCAGAAAAAACTGCACTCTGATTTCTGCAGAATCTCGCTACAGCGAGACTGTACCTAGAAATACATCTCAAACTATCGCTCTATTCCTACAGTGAGAAGGCGACAGACGCATGCCTTTCACTCAGGGTCCTCTCGCTACAGCGAGACATCTGTCGCTGCAGCGAGAATGCCCTGCACCAGAACATAGCATATTTTCCTACAATCTAATTCCAGCCACAAATTTATATCATAATAAGGTCACATACATATATTTACATCACTATCAAGTAAACCAACACACATATGAATATATATATATATATATATATATATATATATATTTTAAACAACATTACAAAATTAGGGCATTATAGGTAACAATTTCAATTTATACAAACGTACTTGTAAATATTGACAATTTATATGTTGAAACTCTTATAACCTTACATTATAATGCTAACACTAAAAGTAGTTTAGTAAATGAGTGTTCTGCTAATTTGTGGCATAAACATTTGGAATACATTTCTAAAGAAAATCCTTCCATATTTATAATTTACTTATTTAAATATATATGTGGATTATATTAAAGGTAAACAAACAAAATATGTAAAGAAAGAAGTCATAAGATCTACTCAACTTCTTGAAGTTGTATATTCTAATATATGTGAGCTTTTTTATGTTAATTCTTTCAATAAAAAAAGTATTTTATCACTTTTATTAACAATTTTTCAAGATATAACTATGTTTATTTACTACATGAGAAATTTCAAGCCGTGAATATATTAAAAATTTATATGAATGACATATAACAACTATGACTCTTATTATTTTCATATTCTTGATTATGATTAATAATGAAAGCAATTTATATAAAATCTTTTTTAATGGATATTATGATTGATATGATTATTAAATTATTAAGATATTAACTTTAAATGAGTCAAGAGGAAGAATGTTAGAAAAAATAAATTAATTAATATTTTAGTATGACTCGTGTAAAATATAAGTTAAATATTTTAAACTTCTATAAAATTGATGGTAAGCAACTTGAAAGAAGTGAGTATGTATACATGTGGAAAAAGGATTTTGTCTTTACTAGTAAGGTTTTTTAACACAATACCACCAAAACATGTAAGAAAAATAACAGAAAGACAAAGATGCAGATTGGATAAAGATAAATTAAAGAATTGGCTCTCATTGTCTCTCCAATGGATCACTAAGTTTCTTTTGTTATTGAAATCTACGTGAGAGTCATAGATTCTAAGATCTTTAAAAGTTCTATAGAATTATGAACCTTTAAAAAACTTCAACTTACCCTCCAAAGACACAAGCCAATAATGGATCAAGGATGATTGTAAAAAGGAGGTGAAGCACAACGAAGCATCGCAAAAGAAGTCCACATTATAGATCTCAACTATAATAGCAAGGTTCTTATGACATGTTAAGCTTGGTATTTGAAAGCCATTGATGTACATTTTTTAAGAAGCAATTAGAACAAACTTATGGCTTTATTAGTTTAATCGGCATGCTAACCCACACTTAGCTTTTGAATTATTTTGCCTTGTCCAAATAAGACGTCCCTATTTTCAATAAGTATTTCTCAATGTCATCCCATTTCTTGTGGTGAATAAGGAATAAATTAAAGCGTTTAATAACTACTCAATTTCAAATGTATACACATCAACATGCTTATTATATTTATGTTCTCAAGCACAATATTTAGAGTACATAATATAATATTACATACTGTCTAAATTATTCTCAAAATTATTTAACTATGGAACATTACAAGGAAGGTTAACAGTCCAGGATAGTATACTACACATAATACATAAATAGACTAAACTTCTCCTCTCCTCTTGACTCCTTCCTTATTCATCCAATCTCCCGAGAGGAGGGTTGAGATCAATGCCAAGGTATGCAGCTGCATGGCAGATAGGAAAAGGGACCTCCACTCTATCTTCTCCCTATATAATAGTAGGACTAATATAGAGATTATTAACAGTAGATATAGTTAAGGTAATAAAGCCTTGAAATATGATAGTGTGGTTGGAGTCATTGAAACTCTACTCTCCAGTCCCCATATTAAAGGTCCTAGTACGCGCAGGATGAATTGGTGCACCTTCATTCATTCTGTATCCATAAACATTTTGGACACATCATAAAAAAAGATAGGGTGAGTACAAATATTCATAAACAACCTAATAGGCAATACTCATGTTTAAAAGAACAAAACAACATTTAAGCATCAAGCAATAATCATTCAGTATCTTTTATTTGTGAGTCCTCCATAGAGTAATTAATTCATTAATCCAACATTTTAATTTCAGGTTGATATTGGGAGTTCTGTGTCTGCAATCTAGCTAGTGTCATAAGTATATCTTCCCCCTTTAGCGGGGACAGAACATAAGTGCACAATTCTCACTTTATGATCACTACCAGCAATCCACACTCAAACCAATCTTGGTATGCTCTAGTGCCTGTCAGGATAGGCTAGCAAAGTTCCCACCGCCTATGACACAAGTTAGCTAGACTTGGTCTCTGTAAGTCTTGGACACTCTCCTATCCCCTATGGTAAATACCAACACTATTTGCACCTCGCCTGTACCGTGGCGTATTCAACCTTCTTCATAATCATAAACACAAATAATATCATAGCCATTGATTGTCCAACAAGCACATTATAACATTTCTATTCCAAGAGAACAATTAATTACATGGACATGGCTAACAATCAAAATTTTTTAGATTTCATGAACTAACTTGTAAAATTCATAATTAATTTGATACAAGTCCAAACATCATGAAATCACCAAGTTTTTCTTCTTTTAAATGTCTACTGTAATATAAAATTTCAGCCAAAATACAAAAGCTTTCAAATAATTAATCAAGTCTCAGCTTACCTCTGTTGTTCTCAGATCATTTCACTAAACAGCCAACATATTGTAAAATTCATAATAAATTCAATTCTCATCCAAAACACATGTGACCAGTGATATTATTCTCATTAACATGACTATGTTCATGTAAAAATACTTCCAAAATAAAACTATTCCCAGACATCAATTCTTGCTTTAATTTCTTAGTACATGTCACAAAATAGCACAATTTAACAACAACCTATTGGAAAAATCATAAGTTATTCCATTCACCACCAAAATTCATGAAACAAATGGCATTATTTCACTTTGGTCATCCAGTTTCATCAAAAAATATAATAAAAAATTTATCGCTTCCATATTCCAGAATAAGTCCTAAACATTTTCTATCACTCACGGTAACACACTTCTTAGAATCAGTTAATTTAGAAAAGTCATAACTATTTTATTTTAAGTCCAAAATTCATCAAACTAGTGAGGATATTTCTCTTATAGTCTCTATTTTCACACAAAAATAATAATAAAATCACGCTACTTATACATTTTAACACGAAAAGAGAGTTCTTAGTAGCATGTACAAATTGTTTGAAAAAATATAAGTAATTCATTTTAACTCCAAGTTGATCAAACTCAGTGAGAATATTTTCATTATAAGTTATAATTTAAGGCAAAATTATAAATAAAATTCAGTCACACTTGAAATATAAGAAAAAAGTGCTTTAAAGTATGCAGTTCTCAGAAAAATATTTACACATAACCGAATATTCAAAAATTCATAACTATTTTATTTCAATTTTAAATCAAGTGAAACTAGTGAGTATACTTCCATTAAGAAGTCTATTTTTGTAGAAAAATATCAATAAAATAATGCTCCAAACAAACAGTGAGACAAAAATAAATCAAGATATACTGCCCAAAATACCATTTTCATGCAACAGAAATTTATAAAAATCATAACTAATTAAATATAAATCCAAATAAAATAAACTCAGCTGGAAAATAGTATAAATTTTACTATCTTTATGAATAAAATACTAAAAAAAACACTTTTAAAGATTTTCTCATATTTTTACATTATTTACTTGTTAATCCTTATATTTTATATTAATTGAGAAAAAGTTCTTGTCTCCAATTTGGTAAGCATAAAATTGTCCATTATGTCTTCCATGTGTTCGAGGTCATTAATTCATGTCCAAATATGGTCCAAATCATTCTCTTGGTCCTACCACACATGTGAACAAGAATCTTGCATTTCTTAGGTTTTTTTTTTTTTTTGTCCAAGTCCATGGTATTTTCCTATTTTTAGGTTCAATCTTTCAATTTTATTTTTATTTTTTTAAAGTTTGTTCTCATCATTTGTCCATGTAGTCCATAAGTCCAAATATGTTCAAAAGTTCCAATGGTCTTCATCATGGTCATTTTCTATTTTCAATCCATTTCTTTTTAGAAGTTTCTTTCATAAATTTTCAAAAATACTTTAAAAATTCATTTTGACTCCAAACTAATTTCAATCAAAAAGAAGATCATGAATCCAACTTAGATATCATCACAAGAATAAGTCACAAAATAAAATATGCAAGATTTTTATACAACCAACCACATAACGAGCAAAGTCATCATCAAACACTTTGTGGTTCTTAGTGATTTTCATGCATTTATTTATTTCAATCAAAATTTTAATCATGGGTTCATCAACACACACAAATTCAATCACAACCAAAAGGGTTAAGGCTCCCCTCGACTCAAAACCATTTAAACAAGGTATTCCCCTTGATTATGAAAAGTACCCTCCCCCTTACTTGGTGTTTTTAGGTTGATCTTGCCTTGATTTTTGGGTGATCCTTCTCCTCTTCCCTTTTACTTTATTTCACCTCTTGGAAGTGAGTATCTTCTTCCTTGGCCTCCTACTTCCTCTAGTGCCAAATAGTATACAAAAAGAAAGTTGGGGGCTAGGTTGATTTTGTGGGGTATCTTGGTGTTTTTGGTGGGGTTAAAGGCTTGATTCAAGATCCTTATGGTGGGGTATTAGGTGATCTAACTTGTAGGGTGCAAGTAAAGTGTTTGAGTTGAACTTGGATGTGTATAAAGAGAATTAAGATGAAGAAGAAGTAAAGAGCTCTTAGCTGCATGAGAATTAGTATGAAGGGTATTTTTCTCCTTCATGCATGGCTTTATATAGAAAATCTCTTCGTGTTGGCCCACTCCCATGCATCTCACGGTTTCACCCTCTCTCACACAAGTCTTGATTTTCAATTTTGGTTCCTTTTTGGCTTTTTCTACAAGCCTACCCATGTGCACATTTGTAAATATCCAAAATTGGCCTTTCATGATAGTTTTGTAATTCTAGTCAGATTTTAACTTTCCTAGTTCCATTTCAACCATTCCAATTACTTTTTGAAACCTATTTAGTTTAAATCCAATGGCCATGGTCATGGTCCAATTAGATCCATTGGAGGAGGATTAGTCCACAAATTATTCATCATTAGCCTTATCTTCTAAGAATACTTATCTTATTGTTTTGGCTTAATTTCATTGGTTCTCATGGCATATGCTCATCTAGCTAGTATTAAACCATAAATGACCTTATCCCTTAATCATGATTAGTCTCACATGGCTCTAAAGGGTCACATGACTCCTTACTACTATTCCTAGCCCACTTTCTTTCATATACACATAGTTTTTGGACCTTTTTTTGGATGATTTTTGGATAATTTCTATACTTGCTCTTTTGGCTCCATACTTGCACGTCCATAACCTCTACATATGGGCCATCTATCATAAAAATTTCATAATTTATCTCCTTCATTTGCTTGTTCAAAATGGGCCTCCATTCTAGGTGTTTCTAGGAGCATTTTGGTCATTTTAGTTAAATTTTACAATTTTATTTATTTTTCATTTTTGGATCTTTCTAAATTTCTTATAATTCATAAAAATATTTTAGATATTCTAAAAGGTTAAATAAAATTTTTATTTTCTTTTCATATTACTTGATTATTTATCAATCGGACTTGTTTCGATAAATTTTACTAAAGAAAATTCTAGTTCTCAAGTCTCTTTATACTACTTACTTTTAATTAAATGAGGTTAATATAATGCAAAATTATTTATAAAAAGAGAAAAATTTGGGGTGTTACACCAAAACTTTTGAGTTCTTGTGCCCTATCCAATCAATTTGATACTAGATGAATGTTGATAACACATTTATTTTAATATACTCTTAATTATTAATTAAAATTTATTAAAAATTACAAAAGTTATACATGTTTTACTCTTTCTATTTTTAATTTAATGTTTCTTTTTCATTATTTATAGCTTTCAATAATTTTTATTTAATAATTTAAAATATATTAAAAAGAGCATTATAGGATGTATTGCTAAATTTATTTATTGTAATTTTAGTTAGATATATAGAAAATAATGGGTTCTTTAACTTTTTTGTTTTGATTTTGGACATGATCAAAACAATAGCTAAATGATACGAAGGGTCATGAACAATTCATTCATGCTAAACATACGGTGAATGAATTCCACAATGGCAAAGGTGAAAAAATCACATTAATTATTATACGAAAGAGTTCTGAATATTTTGCAATCTTTCAAGTGTTTAAACGAGAAGTGAAGTTAAAAAAAAATAGAATGATAAAAGATAAAGTAAAAACATATGATGTTTGAAAAAAAAATTAAATAAAAAAGAAAATAAATAAATATTCAATTCTATTTGTTCAAACAAACAAAAAAGAGAATGAAAATAAATAATTAAACTATATTAAAAATAATTATAAAAAATAATAACAAAAAATTATTTATAAAAATTATTTTTTATTGAGTTTTTAATAAAATAATTATTTTTAATTTTTATAATTTTTATATTATATTAATTTTAAAAAAAACTCTCATATAACCTTGTCTTCACGAGCTTTTTATTTTTTAACATTTTTTTAAAAATAAATTATTAAAATAATATTTTTTAAATAATTTTTCTGTTTAAAGTATTTTTTGTCACATTATTACAAATTTCATCACTTAAAATATGAAACTTAATTTTTTATATTTTCAATTAAATTTTATACGTAGAAAAGATGAAACTTTTTTTTTCAGAAAAATAATTAAGTTTTGACTATAAAAAAATGAAACTAGATTAAAACATGTGTTAAACTTTTATTAAAGTTCATCTATATTAAAGACGATATTTATTTATTTAAAAAATTTTATTAAATTTTAACTCTTGAATTGTATGAATTTCTTTTGACATAACAAACTCATTGTCCCTATCTACTGGCTCTTTAACTCAACGAAAATAATTGCAAGAATTAGTTATCTGCAAACTAAATACAAACAAATTTGTAAACACAATCACAAATTCAAAACAAATACAACTAGTTGAACTTACATTCTAACCATAGCATCTCTAAAACCTTCACCTTATTTATTTGCCAAATTTGGAAATTTAAGATAGTAATATGAAAAAATTAAATTGTGGAGGTAGTTAAACAGAAATTATTCATATTTATACGTACTATTATGCAACACTCAATTTATGGAGGTAGTTAACAAGTAATTACAATAGTATATTGATTGTTAATTGTTGTCAAATCATGATAAGTTTTTACAAAAATAATGAACCACCTAAAGAGTAAATGTTTTTTCTACTTCTATGGAAGGAAAGAGTAATTATATCTAATCAACCTTATTTTTATAAGAAGGCTGAACTTTTTCCAGGCAGTGCTTTTATAATTGGTGCTGACATAGCAGTGAGGCTTATTAATATATGTAATTACTTGCTGCTTGAATCAATTTTACATGATTTTCATTTACCAATGTGCAGCATAAATCTTATGTCATTGAACCAAATTAAACAAGCTGAACAGAATAAAAAAAATCAAATTCAACAGGCTAAACAGAATAAAAAAAACACAGTGAACAGAGTCATGAGTATAAATCTTATGTCATTGAATTCATTCAACCATATTCAAAACAACTTTCACTTCATTGAACTACAAACTGTCAACATTTAAAACTTTCCTGCCAACAACATTCATTGCTACTACAATGCTCACAATGGTAATGAAAAACTAAAGCACAATAACTAAACATCCTAAAATCTTTACCTTATTCCTCTCAACAACAATATTTTTCTTTTTGTGGGATATTTTAAGCTTCATTAATACAAGTTGTTGATGGAGATCATCACATTCTTGTTGAAATCTCACCATCTCTTCTTTAGTTTTTGCCATTTTCTCCTCAGTTGCTTTTTCAACCTCCATTAAATTACTAATCATTGCCTTGAACTCTTGAATTGTATAAATTTCTTTTGACATAACAGACTCATTGTCCCCATCTACTGGCTCTTTAACTCAACGAAAATCATTGCAAGAATTAGTTTTCTGCAAACCAAATACAAACAAATTTGTAAACACAATCACAAATCCAGAACAAATACAACTAGTTGAACTTACATTCCAACTAGAATCTCCAAAACCTTCTACCAGGATTAGAGAACCCTAACCTTCTTTTTTCCTTTTCTGCTTCTTCCTTTCGAATTCATCTTCAACGTTTTCGTTCTGTATTTCTTCTTCAATTAGAGTTTTAGATTTGGCTCTCTTTCCCTCTTTATCGTCTTAGTTTTGTGTCTCTTCTTCAATTACGATTTTAGATTTGGCCCTCTTTTCCTCACATCACCTAAAACGCAACTTTTAGGTTAAAATTCAAAAGTGTTGATGTGAAATATTGATGTAGTGGTTAAATGGTGAAGTGGATGGGAGAGATCAACGGTGACATAAAAAACTGTTAGTCACATCACCATTTAACTGATAGAGGTTAACATCATGTATAAAACTAAAAACAATTAGTTAAGTATTAAAATAAAAAAAATTCTGGGGTAGTTTTTTGAAATTAGCCTATTTAGAGGTAGTTAAAAGGTATTTAAATAAAAAATAAATATTAATTTTGATCCTCCAAAATATATGTCATTCATCATATTGCTATTAATTCTATAAATGATATTATACAATGTGAAATTAGTTATTAAAATCACATTTTTGTATCCAATTGGTTCTTGAACCACAAAAACTAGAAATATTAATTACTATTTTAAGATTAATTTCTGCCAACAAAAGAAAAGACTAATTAACTTTCATTGATAAATTATATATTTGATAAAGATTGTGATTAAAATTTTATCATACACATAATTATTAAACTTTGACTAATTTATTTTCTATTTTAATCAATCAAAATTTCCTAAAAACTGAATTTGTAGTGTTCTCTGCATTCCGGGGACAGGAAATATCTTTATATGCATTTTTATTGTAAATACTTCTTCTGTCTTATTTTGTTTATGTCTAAGATTTTGCACAAAGATTAATGGAAATTTTGTAAAAAGCTTTTGTTTAACTTTTATTATACCTTCATCTATTATATTATTCATCTCACTTATTTATTATTTTTTACCAAGCAAATATTAAATAATAAGAATAAAAATAAAAAAGCATTAATTTTTTATCATGGTGTCAACACCTAAGTTATGATCTTAGTTTCTTTGTTGCCACATCAGCATTATGGTCTATGTGCCCATCTAATAGCCTCAACATCATCCTCTCTCAACAACGAGATAAGATTTATCTCACTAATACATAATCACACGAGATCATTGATTTCGGTAAAAAAAACTTATCCTTAAACCTCTCCCACTTAGCTATAAATACCCACTTCCCTTGATCACTCTCATCCTCTTCTCAAGTAATTTCTAAAACAAAGGAGCAAAAGAAAGAGTCAACATGTAGGCAATTTAGCAATGGTTTCAAGGCACAAGCTCACCACTAAAGGTATTTGGTAAGGTTTACCAATCAACAAAGTGCAAGAAACTTCTCAATATTACTCCCCATTTCATGGCTTGTCAATCTTACACACAGATTGACATAGCCTTTCATTAACATATCAATAAATACAAGTATCTACATTTGAGTATTTTGACCTCAATAATCTATGTTGAAGGAGCATATAAATATATGATAAACATACATATACCACAGGAATTTCTTCTAGTTTAGGAGCATCAGGATACAAGTAACACAGTTTCCCCCCAATTGAGAGCTGGTGAGCTGTAGAGATCATAATTGCTATAGTATGCAGAAGATCATAGTTGATCCTGTGCACAGAATTCTTTTTTGAGTTCACTATCTTGCTCATGAAACCTTCTCACCCCACTTTGTATCTCCTCGAGAACACTCAATGGGATGCCATAATTCACTACTAGAAAGAAACCCATTGTTTCTCTTTTGCTTCATTTACTATGTCAACAAGTGTTTGGCGCTTACTTGGATCTTTGCCAATATCTTGAAGATCTATGACTGCAATAACATGGGATGTGTTGCATGAATTTGAGGCATTCTCATACTTGTCAAGTTGGTGATGCAATAAGCTAGGGACCTTCTTAACACCTGCATCAACAAGCCCTTTCATACCAGCTTTTTGTTTCATCAAATGCTTTGCGTTCACTCAATTAAAAATCTAAGTCAGGCTTGTTTGTTGCTGCCATTTTTCTTCTGCTTGTAGTGAGGCCTTGCAACTAGAAGAGTGAGCAAAAGAGCCAGCCAAAGAGAAATGAAGCAAACTTGAGGATTACTATATGGCAAGCATTATGGATATTTATGTAAAAGATCAAATGAAATAGACAAGAGAGATATTTCATAATATAATGGGACCAAGAAAGAATGCAGTAATTTGGTCAAACCAAACTAAATTTCAAGGCTTAATGAATCTCAATGGACACCAACAAGATTCCTTTCTTTAAACGATCTCAACTAAGAACACAAATATTCCTCCATTTTGTATGGCATTGCCCTTTAACCATTGAACTTACTTCTACTTAAGTAGAAAGCCTTCCACAATTATTAGTAATCTTTAATCAAACCTCCTCTCTACTAAAAAACATCCTACATAGAATAAGAGTACATATATGTACCCCTGTTATTCTTAGAGATATAATATAAAACCATTCATATGTCTTCATTTACTTAACTTTTGACATAAAGTTGTAGAAGGTGGGCAGCAATAAAAAATTTGTAACTTTTCGACTTCAATTTGTTGGGAAAATGGCTATGGAGATGTCTCGGAGAGAACTTGTCGGTTTTAATGGGATTGGGGATACAGGTGCCGTGAATTGCCACAGAAGAATTAAGGAATCATCTTACTGGTGGAGAGACCTTTGTAGCCTTAAAATGAGTAAAATTGTTCCTATATCATCATGATAATGTTTGGATGAATAATGAAAAACTTAGCAGGGTGTTTAATAGATCTTATCCTATTTCAAAAAATTAGAATGATGTGGTTGCTAATTTGGGAGCTTCGGTGGACAACATTTGGTAATGGGAAGTTACAATGGAGGAGACCCTTTTGAATGGGAAGGATATAGTTGTTTGAAGAATTGATGACTTTTTTAAGTTCTGTACATTTGAAGAATGAAAATGAAGATGCTTGGATTTGGAGCCTTGATAATTCTGGTCCATACGGTTGCAAGTTTTCCTATGACTTCCTTTTACAACCATAGTTTATATTAAATCAGTATAATTGAAATTTCAGGAACATTCTTTTCAAGAAGATTTTGAATTCAGCCAGCCACCCCTTCTAAGGTGATGATGGCCTTTGAATTCAAATAGTGTTGCCTGTAGACCACAAGTCACTTAATCTAAGGATTATTGCAATAAGAGGCGAGTACAAAACTGTATATACCTCAGTTACATATAAATACGGTTTTCTTAACATACATTAAAGGTAAAATACTCCATAAAATTAGGTAGGTGGACGTTAGCAAGCCCTATATATTATATATGGTGCTGCATACAGCAGTAATAAGCAAAAAATTGAATTAACATAAGCATAATTCAAGCCTCTGATCCTATAGAAGCCATGGGGAAGGAAACATGGTCAAAGATTATAGAATCAAATTCTATTATTTGGTATTAGTCTCTTGTTGATTTGGAATACAAATTATATTCGACTAAGTTCTCAGAATTATGCACACATACATTTTAAAGCACCCTTATACATGTTTCAAATCCTGAAATGTAGCAAAGGAGAAGTCCCATCAAGGCCTCTTGCCGTGGAGTATGCAACAAAGTCATGCACTGTAGTTTCTCTGTACTTTGGAGGATTATCTTCTGATACTAAATCCTTAATGGGACCATAAAGTTTTGATGATGGCTGAAGACTTGTGCTAAAAAAGCTTGCAATTGATACTCTTGGACCTACATGGTTAGCCACCACTCTGTGCTCAACACTCTTGAATTTGTCATTTGTTATAAGCTGCTTGCAAGAACATTGTTAATTAGCTAATCAATAGAACAAAGTGTTGCTAAATGTAAAATTTTCTGTTCAAGAAAATTTTTAGGTGACTGTAAAATGGAAAACAATTTGAAATTGATGCATCACAATTCACAGCTCTTCCAAATGAGAAACAGCTATTGGAAGACATGGCAATTTAATGTTGTTCCATATCGAACCTGTACTTCTTTTGACACTGTGCATAGCACCAAAGCAAATTCAGTAGTTATCTTAGATATCCAATATCAATGTATTACGGGGTGTGTTTGGGTAAATATCTGAATTGAGTACTTATTCAACAAACTCTTATTTCATGAGAGCTAAAGCCATAAATTTTGTCATGTAACTTATTCGAATAAGTTACAATGAGCTCATTTTGATACGTTATAGGAGTTATAAGTTATCTTCATAAGCTTCTTGTAAGCTCTTAGGAATGATTCCAAATTATTTAAAATGTATGGATATTGATTTCCCCTTTTCAGTATCAATTTAACATTTGAGTCCCAGTAACTACAAGCGAGAATTTCCTTTCCCTTCCAACAAAATCACCCCTTTCCAATAGAAAATAGATCTGTAATAGAAAAGTATATAAAATACACTAGTCCCCAGTACATGTGAAACAAACTTGCATATAAAATACGCATGTAATACATGAAACTTTTACCTGTAGAAGATCACCAATGTTGATTACTAGAGCACCAGGTACAGGGGATACATCCACCCACCTATGTTCATGAAGAACTTGGAGGCCACCAATATGATCTTGTAGAAGCACAGTGAAAAAGTCATCATCAGTATGCTTGGTTGCACCCATAGTCAATTCTGGTTCTGGACAATGAGGATAGCAATGGCAAGCAACCACGAGTCCCTCATTGCAACCAATGTCATTTAAATGATTTGGATTCAGCCCAAGGGCTTCTGATAATAACTCAAACAATACACTTCCTAGTTTCATCACTTGTTTTGTGTATTCTAGTAGTATATCTCTGCAACCATATACACATAATTTATGAATGCTTTAGACTAAGCTGTTATTTACAAAAATCTGCACTGGTTGCCAAAGATTAAAAAGAATGAATTTCATCTCACGATTTGTTGGTCTTCTTTAATTTAATGTACTATATCCAAAAATGCAAGTTGGTCAATTATAAACAGAAATAACTTTCTGTACAATTCCAAGTTTGTTAACTTTCCATGGTTTGAATTTCTTGATATTGTACTAGAAGTAAAAGGCTAAACAATACCAATCAATTCAAATTTCTCTTTTATAAAACTTAAAATTAACTTTTCTCTCTCCAGTCTCCACTCATATATTCTTTTTGAAAAATATTTTAGGACTCCTAGTGTAGGTACTCCACTCTCTTTAAAACAAGAAACCTAGCAAGAAATTTTTTTTTCTAATTTATATTTTTTCTAAAACATAAATAAGAAAAAACAGCTAACTAAGGATGGATAACTACAAAAGAGTAGGTACAATAGAAGTACAACAGAAAATTTACTCCTTTTGCTAAACAGTTAAAAAATATTTGTAACACTTTTCCCAAAAGATTATTTGTACCAAGTTGCATTTCTAATACCAAAATTAAGATTCTATCTAACATAATACCTGCACACTGATGGCAAGTCTTGTGGTTTTGGAGGATGAGGAGCCATGAAGCAGTAAAAGGTGTCTCTCCAATTAGCTGCTGGTGAACTATAAAGATCAAAATTGCTATTATAAACCAAAGGTCTCAAAGGGTCACGTGTGTATAGTTCTCTTTTCACTTCAGGGTCTTGCTCATAGAAGCTATGCACTCCATTCTTCATATCCTCAAGAACACTCACTGGTATCCCATGATTAACGACTTGAAAGAAACCCCATGTCTCAGATGCTTCTCTAATTTTCTCTACAACCATTTTCCTTCTACTTGGATCTTCATCAATACCAACAAGATCTATTGAAGGGACACTAGGTTTGGTGCTATTTGAAGCTGAATCACTCTCAGATTCATTAAGAGGATGTGGGAAATGGAATATGAGAGGGATCTTGGTGACACCGGCATCAACAAGTCCTTTAACACCATCTTTTGTGTCATCAAAAGCTTTGAGTTCACTTGCTCTATCATAGTCAAACTTTGTTGTCACTAACACTTCCTTGTTTTCAGTGATTTCCATTTTCCTTATCACCGTCGTGATCCAGGAATTTTAGTTATAATGTCCTTCTACTTCTGCAAAGCTTCAAACGCATCAACTTTACGTCTAACGGTCAAAGCTGGTATTTTGTATTTCAGTATTTTTATTTGCAACTTTTATAAATTAAGTTAACATTTAGTATTTATAATTAATATTTTATATTCTTAAAAAAAAAACTCACTTTAATCATATGAATTTTAGCATCTTTCAGTTACAGTTATTTAACAGTGTTATAATGACAATAACAAAAATTGTAATAAAATATTTATACTAAGATTAAAATATAATTTTTAAAATATAAAACAATTATTCATAAATAATTATTATTTAGAGAAATTAAATACATAGTTAATTTAAAATTAATAATTATTTTTATTAAAAATTATATTTAAACTGTAAAACATCTTTAATTGTATTTTTTATTAAAAATTACGAAAGGATTGTTTTGTCACATATTTTAATAAAATGTATTTATTTTTATTTTTTAAATAATATCTTTAAAACATTAATTAAAATTTGTTTTCTATATATTTAAAGGCGGCCATAAAGATAAGTTTTAAATAATTCCAAAGAAAAGGATAAGATTTTGTTGTATTCAAAGTGGGAACAGTGTGGATGACGACCACAAGGAGGAGTGCACTTGCAACTTGAAACAAGTAGCACACTCATTATGACAACTTTTTTTAAGACATAAAAATGTTTTTATTTCATATATTTTTATAAAATTTTATTTTAATTTATTGAAGATGGAATTATTTAAAAGGTTTTCGTATTAAAATTCCGAATAACATTTTATTTTTTATTGCACCATGTTAATGAAATGGATCAAAAGTATAAAATTTTATAACAATTAAAGAAAAAAATAAAATTAAAAAAGTTAATTTTACATAATATAAATAGTATACTAAAACATAACAATAAAATTAGAGGTAATTACATCCTTGTAATATATATATATATATATATATATATATATATATATATATATATATATATATATGGAAAGAATCCCCTTACACTATTATAAGTCTAAAAATTTTTACATTTAATCTGAACTTTTTATTTAACTTACATCTAATGGATTATAATTTATTATTTCATTGAGTATTAAATATAAGTTAAATAAAAAATTTAGATTATGTGTAAAAATTTTTACACTTACACTAGTGTAAGGATATATATATATATATATATATATATATATATATATATATATATATATACTAAAAAATATGTGAAATCATTATTGTCTTAACAATTAGTTAATTTAGTGTTTATTAACAATTTCAAGTGCTTATTAATGATACTTGATATGATTTTGTAAAATTATTTTGTATTTTTTCTACATTAATAGTTATGATTTATCTTATATTTTAAATATTAAAAGATATTAATTTTTTTAACTAAATTATTAACCACATTAGTTATTAGCATAAAATTAAAAGTAATGATTGTTTTACAGTTAAGAGAGCGTAGCATAAATCCTACCAAAATTAATTGTAACCATTGCACATCCTAAATACAAGTGTTCACCGCTTGAAAAAGTTTAAAAAACAAATAGAAAAGAGAAAAAAGTTAAAATGTACTTTAAATGTTTAACCAACGTTTTGATTTATTTTTTTATTTAATTTAGTTTTATTTCAGTCTTTTAATTATCTTTTAGCCTTCTAAATTAATTTCTCTACAATACATTAATCTTTTAAATTTATTTCTTCTTTTAATTAAATTAAAATTTTTAAAACAATATTTGGGATAAAAACTTTTCTTATCTTACATCTTTCAATGTATTTTATATCAAATCATCATTTAAAACTTTTAAATTACTATTAAAATTTTCTTTAATTGTTTGTAAATTAAATTTACCAATTACTTTTTTTCTCTATAGACTAATAACTATTGTCAATTCACTTTATTCTTTGTGATCTTCATTATTAATCATATTTACTCTGAACATATATCTACATAAATACCAAAATATCCTTTAAACCAGTAATAATTGAAAGACAAAGTAAAATTAGTGAAAAATTTTAATATAAAAAATAATTTAAGTACTAACTTAAATTGAAATAAACAAGTTTCAAAAAATTGAAGTGAAAATTAAATTAAACTTAAATAAATAAAGTGAAATAAAAAACTAATTACCTAAATATAGAAGACACAAAAAAGTATAATTTAACCCAAAAAAAAAAAATCAAACCACCTCTTAGAAAGTTACAAAATTAAGAAAGAAAAATGAATAAACAAAAAATAGAATAAATCTCACGATCAAAGAAGTCAATAATCTTGACAAGAAGAATTGTAAAATATTACCATGTAAATGTTGATTGATGACCACCAATAATTGTATTTATTAATTTGAATATGGACAACAAAGTAGGAAACTAGAAAAGAAAAGAAGAGAAAGGCTAATTTTTATTGGTCGGATTAATTTGATTTGCTTAACGATTAAGTTGTGTTTGGACAAAGAATTTAAAAATTTTAAAATATATGAATTTAGTAATGAAAGATTATTTAAGTGAGAGTAAAGTAGTTATAAATAATCATTATAGAAAGGATAAATATTAATCACACATTTTTTTTAATATGATTCTAAGATTAAAACTTATTAAAATTACAAAAATCATGTGTGTCTCGTCCTTTCTCGCTTTTAATTTAATTTTTTTTTTCATACTTTTATAATTTTCTATAAATTTTGATTAATAAATAAGAATATGTTAAAAAGAGTATATTAGATATTGTTTCTATCATTTCTTTTATAGAAAATTAAGCATAACATAAGAAATTTATATATTAAAAAATATCTAAAAACATGTCAAGTGAATAATAACTTTGTTAATTATAGTCAAATTTAATTTTTAAACTAATAATAGTTTTATTTCAATTGCCCATAGAATAATGGATGCTAAATATTATTTTTATTACATAAGTATATTAAATTTTCATTATTATAAGACACATAGTATTAACTTATTTAATTACTCAAAAGTAGTAAGTATTTTTAATTGATACATAGTTTATTACTAAATAGAGTTAAATTGGTTAGCATCATTACGTAAGAAAATATTTGTATTGGTGTATTTCACAATTATCACAAAGGAGACATTAATATACATAAAATACTTGTTTGTTTTATGAATATGCAATGTATGTTTGATTTATGATTCAAAATATTAATTTTAAGCATGTGTTAATTACAATGTCTATTCTTATATATTGACATTTGCATGCCACAAATGTTCTTATTTTTTAATGGGTTGAATTTCTTTAATTGGAGTCAACAAGTTCAATACTTAGGTGTGGGATCTTGATTTGTCTCTTCAAGTTGAAAAACTTTCACCTAATGAAGAGAAAGGTTATTTTAAGGCTTGAAAAAAGTCAAACAAAATTACCATGATATTTATGTGCATAATAAGTAACATTAAGTTTACTCTTCCCAAAACTGAGAATGCAAAAGAATTTTTGAAATTTGTGGAAGAATGCTCTCAAATTAGACATAAGTCTTTTGTTAGGACATTAATGAGTACTTTGACCACCATTAAGTTTGACGGTTCTCATACTGTACATAAACATGTCATTAGATGATAAATATTACAACAAGACTTAAATATCTTGGAATGACAGTAGATAAAAATTTCCTTGTGCAGTTTATTCTAAATTCATTATTGTCTGAGTATAGTCCTTTTCAAATAAACTATAATAGTATAAAGACAAATGGAATGTGCATGAATTGCACATATGTTAGTTCAAAAGGAAACTAGGCTTAAAAATTAAGGGAACCACTCCATTCATTATGTGGAAAAGCAGAGAGGTAGAGGGAAAGTTGATAAGAAAAATAGAAAAGGTAAAAGACTATTAAATATCAGCGAGTCCTTTCCTAAAATTCAAAAGAAAGATGACAAATGTTATTTCTAAGGGAAGTCTAGACATTTCGAGGATAATTGCTCAAAATGTAAAGCTTGGTTTAAAAAGAAATGTGAGCATAATATTTTTGTATATTTCGAATTAAATTTAACTGAAGTTCCCTATAATACTTGGTGGATAGATTATAGATGTACATTCACATTTCTAATATGTTGCAGTATTCCTTTAAACCCTAACCACAAACCCAAATAAGAAGTTTGTCTTCACAAGAAATAGAGTGAAGGTTCCAGTGGAAGCTGCCAAGACTTATTGTTTAATCCTTCACCTAAATTTTATTTAGACTTGTTTGGAACTTTTTATATACCAATATTTCTAGAAATTTAGTTTCTTTGTTTAAATTTGTTGTTGCTAGAAACTCTTTTAGGTTTGGTAATGTAACACCTTAAATTTAATTTTAATTAAATAATAATTTCACAAATTCGAATAACCAAATTTTCATAAGATATTTCAAAATAAGAGAAGAGTTACAAATTAATATCAAATAATTCCTACAGGACTTGTTCAATTACAACATTTTCAAAATAAAATCTAAGTCTTATAGCAGTCCGTCTATTCCTTCACTGAGTCCAGTGCTGATCGTCTTGATCACCTGAAAAATAAATGTAGTGGTGAGTACTCTACACTACTCACTACACAACTATCATAGAGTCTCGTCTTACCTATAATTCACGCAAAGTATACACATAAACAGCATTTTCAATTCAATTTGTCATCGATGCACTCATGGCACCAAACAATTATATATATAAAATTAACAAACAATAGTCTCGTGCACTCACTGCACACCAGCCACGCTCACTGTGGCACTGTGATCACAGATTTTACTATGGATGGTCATCAGTTACCCCCACCTCACGGATATCACGTGGGCAGTCACGGGTTGCCCAGCAAAGGTAGTGGTCAGAGGCCTAGTTAGGAAGAGAGTGTGTGGCCTGTGGTGCACTGGTGTCACCACCACTTTCTCCTTCCAAAGGTATTTCTACCGTCCTCATCTTCCACACCCCAATATATTGCTGAACCATTTACAACACATTGTAACGGCGCCAACACACCTTATTCACATATATTTCATTCACACACATAATATTCATACTTACACATAGCGCACAGCCTATATTTTAGCCATAACATACGGCACATAGCTTTCATTTATTCATGATAACATTAATTCACTAATCAATGACATTTCATCACACACAATCACCCCCACGAGGCCTAACTATTTCAACACACATCACATTGCACATCAATTTCATCCAACACATAATCCCTATCCTCTATCTTGGTCACATAGCAATATTCAACAAAATAACAACAAATTACAACAATGAGATAGGGTAGAGTCTCTCCCTTATCTTGGATTGAAGACCCACACTCGAACTCAACCTCAGACGTACTCCCCACATAGATCTCGGCCTAAACACATGGAAAAACTCCATGAAAACCTGAGGAAATCAAGCAAACAGAGAATGGGGGCAAGAA
Organism: Abrus pulchellus subsp. cantoniensis; assembly: GCA_024086825.1. NCBI lineage: Eukaryota > Viridiplantae > Streptophyta > Magnoliopsida > Fabales > Fabaceae > Abrus > Abrus pulchellus. The sequence continues at coordinate 25,819,549 of CM044056.1, forward strand.
ATCAAAACCCTAGTCATTAAAACTTACCTCCAAATGCCCCAAACGTGATTTCAACCTTCAATCTAGCTCTTAAATGGCCTTGGAGTTGATTTAGTCAGAAAGAATGGGTCTGGAATTGAGAGAATCATAGAAGAGAGAAGGAAAAACGTAAAAATAACTCATTCCTTGAACCATAACCCTTCAAATACCCCTCTGATCACGACACTCTCACTACAACGAGGTCCCCTCGCTGCAACGACATGTTCTCTCACTACAGTGAAAAACTCAGAGGAAACTACACTCTGATTTCTTCAGAATCTCGCTACAACGAGATTGCACCTAGAAATACATCTAAAACTATCGCTTTATTGCTACAGCGAGAAGGCAATAGACACATGCTTTTCACTCAGGGTCCTCTCGCTACAGCGAGACATCTGTCGCTGCAACGAGAATGTCCTGCACCAAAACTTAGCCTATTTTCCTTCAGTCTAATTCTAGTCACAAATTTATATCATAATAAAGTCACAGACATATATTTACATCACTGTCAAGTAAATTAATACACATATGAATATATATATATATATATAATTTAAATAATATTACAAAATTGGGGCGTTACAGGTAACAATTTCAATTTATACAAACGTACTTGTAAATATTGACAATTTATATGTTGAAACTCTTATAACCTTACATTATAATGCTAACACTAAAAGTAGTTTAGTAAATGAGTGTTCTGCTAATTTGTGGCATAAACATTTGGAATACATTTCTAAAGAAAATCCTTCCAAATTTATAGTTTACTTATTTAATTATATATGTGAATTATATTAAAGGTAAACAAACAAAATATGTAAAGAAAGAAGTCATAAGAATTATTCAAGTTCTTGAAGTTGTATACACTAATATATGTGAGTCTTTTGATGTTAATTCTTTCAATAAAAAATTATTTTATCACTTTTATTAACAATTTTTTAAGATATAACTATGTTTATTTACTATATGAGAAATTTCAAGCAGTGAATATATTAAAAATTTATATAAATGACATATAACCACTATGACTCATTATTTTTATATTCTTGATTATGATTAATGATAAAACCAATTTATATAAAATCTTTTTTAATGGATATTATGATTGATATGATTATTAAATTATTAAGATATTAACTTTAAATGATTTAAGTGGGAGAATGTTAGAAAAAATAAATTAATTAATATTTTAGTATGACTCGTGTAAAATATAAGTTAAATTTTTTAAACCTCTATAAAATTGATGGTAAGCAACTTGAAGGAAGTGAGTATGTATACATGTGGAAGAAGGATTTTGTCTCTACCAGTAAGGTTTTTTAACACAATACCACCAAAACATGTAAGAAAAATAACAGAAAGGCAAAGATGCAGATTGGATAAAGATAAATTAAAGAATTGGCTCTCATTGTCTCTCCAATGGATCACTAAGTTTCTTTTGTTATTGAAATCTACGTGAGAGTCATAGATTCTAAGATCTTTAAAAGTTCTATAGAATTATGAACCTTTAAAAAACTTCAACTTACCCTCCAAAGACACAAGCCAATAATGGATCAAGGATGATTGTAAAAAGGAGGTGAAGCACAACGAAGCATCGCAAAAGAAGTCCACATTATAGATCTCAACTATAACAGCAAGGTTCTTATGACATGTTAAGCTTGGTATTTGAAAGCCATTGATGTACATTTTTTAAGAAGCAATTAGAACAAACTTATGGCTTTATTAGTTTAATCGGCATACTAACCCACACTTAGCTTTTGAATTATTTTGCCTTGTCCAAATAAGACGTCCCTATTTTCAATAAGTATTTCTCAATGTCATCCCATTTCTTGTGGTGAATAAGGAATAAATTAAAACGTTTAACAACTACTCAATTTCAAATGTATACATATCAACATGCTTATTATATTTATGTTCTCAAGCACAATATTTAGAGTACATAATATAATATTACATACTGTCTAAATTATTCTCAAAATTATTTAACTATGGAACATTACAAGGAAGGTTAACAGTCCAGGATAGTATACTACACATAATACATAAATAGACTAAACTTCTCCTCTCCTCTTGACTCCTTCCTTATTCATCCAATCTCCCGAGAGGAGGGTCGAGATCAATGCCAAGGTATGCAGCTGCATGGCAGATAGGAAAAGGGACCTCCACTCTATCTTCTCCCTATATAATAGTAGGACTAATATAGAGATTATTAACAGTAGATATAGTTAAGGTAATAAAGCCTTGAAATATGATAGTGTGGTTGGAGTCATTGAAACTCTACTCTCCAGTCCCCATATTAAAGGTCCTAGTACGCGCAGGATGAATTGGTGCACCTTCATTCATTCTGTATCCATAAACATTTTGGACACATCATAAAAAAAGATAGGGGTGAGTACAAATATTCATAAATAACCTAATAGGCAATACTCATGTTTAAAAGAACAAAACAACATTTAAGCATCAAGCAATAATCATTCAGTATCTTTTATTTGTGAGTCCTCCATGGAGTAATTAATTAATTAATCCAACATTTTAATTTCAGGTTGAGATTGAGAGTTCTGTATTGCAATCCAGTTAGTGTCATAAGTATATCTTTCCCCTTTACTGGAGACAAAACATACGTGCACAATTCTCACTTTATGATCACTATCAGCAACCCACACTCAAACTAATCTTGGTATGCTCTAGTGCCTGTCAGGATAGGCTAGCAAAGTTTTCACTGCCTACGACACAAGTTAGCTAGACTTGGTCCCCTGTAAGTCTTAGGCACTCTCCTATCCCCTATGGTAAATACCAATACTATTTGCTCCTCACCTGTATCGTGGCGTATTCAACCTCTTTCACAATCATAAACACAAATAATATCTTTGCCATTAATTGTCCAACAGACACATTATAACATTTCTATTTCAAGAGAACAATTAATTACATGGACATGGCTAACAATCAAAATTTTTTAGATTTCATGAACTAACTTGTAAAATTCCTAATTAATTCAATACAAGTCCAAACATCATGAAATCACCAAGGTTTTCTTCTTTTAAATGTCTACTGTAATATAAACTTTCAGCCAAAATACAAAAGCTTCCAAAGAATTAATCAAGTCTCAGCTTACCTCTGCTGTTCTCAGATCATTTTGCTAAACAGCCAGCATATTGTAAAATTCGTAATAAATTCAATTCTCATCCAAAACACGTGACTAGTAAGATTATTCTCATTAACATGTCTATGTTCATGTAAAAATACTTCCAAAATAAAACTATTCCCAGACATCAATTCATGCTTTAATTTCTCAGTACATGTCACATAATAGCACAATTTAACAACAACCTATTGGAAAAATCATAAGTTATTCGATTCACCACCAAAATTCATGAAACAAATGGCATTCTTTCACTTTGGTCATCTAGTTTCATCTGAAAATATAATTAAAAATTTATAGCTTCCATATTCCAGAATAAGTCCTAAACATTCTCTATCACTCACAATAACACACTTCTCAGAATCAGTTAATTTAGAAAAGTCATAACTATTTTATTTTAAGTCCAAAATTCATCAAACCAGTGAGTATATTTCTCTTATAGTCTCTATTTTTACACAAAAATAATAATAAAATAACGCTACTTATACATTTTAACACGAAAAGGGAGTTCTTAATAGCATGCATAAAATGTTACTCTTATACAACAGCACCTTGAAAAAATCATAAGTAATTCATTTTAACTCCAAATTGATCAAACTCAGTGAGAATATTTTCATTATAAATTATAATTTAAGGCAAAATTATAAATAAAATACAATCACACTTGAATTATAAGAATAAAGTGATTTAAAGTATGCAGTTCTCAGAAAAATATTTACACATAACCAAATATTTAAAAATTCATAACTATTTTATTTCAATTCCAAATCAAGTGAAACCAATGAGTATACTTCCATTAAGAAGTCTATTTTCGTAGAAAAATATCAATAAAATAACTCTCCAAATAAACAGTGAGACGAAAATAAATCAAGATATACTGCCCAAAATACCATTTTCATGCAACAGAAATTTATAAAAATCATAACTAATTAAATATAAATCCAAATAAAATAAAATCAGCGGGAAAATAGTATATATTTTACTATCTTTATGAATAAAATACTAAAAAAACACTTTTAAAGATTTTCTCATATTTTTACATTATTTACTTCTTAATCCTTATATTTTATATTAATTGAGAAAAGATTCTTGTCTCCAATTTGGTAAGCATAAAATTTTCCATTTTGTCTTCCATGTGTTCGAGGTCATTAATTCATGTCCAAATATGGTCCAAATCATTCTCTTGGTCCTACCACATATGTGAACAACTATCTTGCATTTCTAAGTTTTTTTTTTTTTTTTTTTGTCAAAGTCCATGGTATTTTCCTATTTTTAGGTTCAATCTTTCAATTTTATTTTTATTTTTTTAAAGTTTGTTCTCATCATTTGTCCATTTAGTCCATAGGTCCAAATATGTTCAAAAGTTCCAATGGTCTTCATCATGGTCATTTTCCATTTTCAATCCATTTCCTTTTAGAAGTTTCTTTCATAAATTTTCAAAAATACTTTAAAGATTCATTTTGACTCCAAACTAATTTTAATCCAAAAGAAGATCATGAATCCAACTTAGATATCAATATAAGAATAAGCCACAAAATAAAACATGCAAGATTTTCATACAACCAACCACATAACAAGCAAAGTCATCATCAAACACTTTGTGGTTCTTAGTGATTTTCATGCATTTATTTATTTCAATCAAAATTTTAATCATGGGTTCATCAACACACACAACTTCAATCACAACCAAAAGGGTTAAGGCTCTCGTTGACTCAAAATCATTTAAACAAGGTATTCCCCTTGATTATGAAAAGTACCCTCCCCCTTTACTTGGTGTTTTTAGGTTGATCTTGCCTTGATCTTTGGGTGATCCTTCTCCTCTTCCCTTTTGCTTTATTTCACCTCTTAGAAGTGAGTATCTATTCCTTGGCCTCCTACTTTCTCAAGTGCCAAATAGTATACAAAAAGAAAGTTGGGGGCTAGGTTGATTTTGTGGGGTATCTTGGTATTTTTGGTGGGGTTAAAGACTTGATTCAAGATCCTTATGGTGGGGTATTGGGTGATATAACTTGTAGGGTGCAAGTAAAGTATTTGAGTTGAACTTGGATGTGTATAGAGAGAATTGAGATGAAGAAGTAAAGAGCTCTTAGTTGCATGAGAATTAGTATGAAGGATCTTTTTCTCCTTCATGCATGGCTTTATATAGAAAATCTCTTCATGTTGGCCCACTCCCATGCATCTCACGGTTTCACCCTCTCTCACACAAGTCTTGATTTTCAATTTTGGTCCTTTTTGGCTTTTTCTACAAGCCTACCCATGTGCATATTTGTAAATATCTAAAATTGCCCTTTCATGATAGTTTTGTAATTCTAGTTAGATTTTAACTTTCATAATTCCATTTCAACCATTGCAATTACTTTTTGAAACCTATTTAGTTTAAATTCAATGGCCATGGTCATGGTCCAATTAGATCCATTGGAGGAGGATTAGTCCACAAATTATTCATCATTAGCCTTATCTTCTAAGAATACTTATCTTGTTGTTTTGGCTTAATTTCATTGGTTCTCATGAAATATGCTCATCTAGCTGGGATTAAACCATAAATAACCTTATCCTTAATCATGATTAGTCTCACATGACTCTAAAGGGTCACATGACTCCTTACTACTATTCATAGCCCACTTTCTTTCATATACACATGGTTTTTGGGCTTTTTTTTTTATGATTTTTGGATGATTTCTATACTTGCTCTTTTGGCTCCATACTTGTACGTCCATAACCTCTACTCATGGGCCATCTATTATAAAAATTTCATAATTTATCTCCTTCATTTGCTTGTCCAAAATGGGTCTCCATTCTAGGTGTTTCTAGGAACATTTTGGTCATTTTAGTTAAATTTTACAATTTTGTTTATTTTTTATTTTTGGATCTTTCTAAATTTCTTATAATTCATAAAAATATTTTAGATATTCTAAAAGGTTAAATAAAATTTTTTATTTCCTTTTCATATTAATTAATTATTTATCGATCGGACTTGTTTCGATAAATTTTACTAAGAAAAATTCTAGTTTTCAAATCTCTTTGTACTACTTGCTTTTAATTAAATGAGGTTAACATAATACAAAATCTTTTATGAAAAGAGAAAAATTTGGAGTATTACACCAAAACTTTTGAGTTCTTTTGCCCTATCTAATCAATTTGATACTAGATGAATGTTGATAACACATTCATTTTAATATACTCTTAATTATTAATTAAAATTTATTAAAAATTACAAAAGTTATACATGTTTTACTCTTTCTAATTTTAATTTAATGTTTCTTTTCTATTATTTATAGCTTTCAATAATCTTTATTTAATAACTTAAAATATATTAAAAAGAGCGTTAAAGGATGTATTGTAAAATTTATTTATTGTAATTTTAGTTAAATATATAAAAAATAATGGGTTCTTTTATTTTGATTTTGGACATGATCAAAATAATAGCTAAATGATACAAAGGGTCATGAACAATTCATATTAAACATATGGTGAATGAATTCCACAATGACAACGGTGAAAAAATCACATTAATTATTATACGAACGAGTTCTGGATATTTTTCAAGTGTTTAGACGAGAAATGAAGTTAAAAATAAAAAATAAAAAATAGAATAATAAAAGATAAAGTAAAAACATATGATGTTTGAAAAAAAAATTAAATAAAAAAGAAAATAAATAAATATTCAATTCTATTTGTTCAAACAAACAAAAAAAGAATCAAAATAAATAATTAAATTATATTAAAAATAATTATAAAAAATAATAACAAAAAATTATTTATAAAAATTATTTTTTTATTGAGTTTTTAATAAAATAATTATTTTTAATTTTTATAATTTTTATATTATATTAATTTTTTAAAAAAACTCTCATATAACCTTATCTTCACGAGCTTTTTATTTTTTAACATTTTTTAAAAATAAATTATTAAAATAATATTTTTTAAATAATTTTTCTGTTTAAAGTATTTTTTTCATATTATTACAAATTTCATCACTTAAAATATGAAACTTAATTTTTTATATTTTCAATTAAATTTTATATATAGAAAAGACGAAACTATTTTTTTTCAGAAAAATAATTAAGTTTTGACTATAAAAAAAATGAAACTAGATTAAAATACGTGTTAAACTTTTATTAAAGTTCATCTATATTAAAGATGATATTTATTTATTTTAAAAATTTTTTAAAAAGTTTTAAAATAAAAGTAAATTTTTTTAACTAACTCGAGTCAATAAAACTTCTTTAAAATGTTAAAAAGAATTGTTTTTAGTAAAAAAAATTATTTTTAATATAAATAAAATTTAATCAAATTTTAACACTTGCTTTAATTTTTTTATTTTGTAATTAAGTTTTGTCTTTTTATAGGTAAATTTTATTTTTTATATAACTAAAACTTGCAATGTCATAAAAAAAAATTGTTGTCAAGATTTTTTTCAAAAATATTAAAAAAATTAAAAAGTTCATCTTTCTCTCTTCACTTATTTCAGAAATACGAATGAAGGGAAAATTTGTGATAAGACTCCTAAATAAAAGAAAATGTTTTTTTCTTATTTTTTTTCGTTCTTTTTTATTATCATAACATTCAAATACGTTGTATAAGAAATAAATTTCTTAAAATTCACTCCAAATGACTTTATCACAATGGAGCTTCACCGATCATCAAACTATATTTATAACTTTAAAATAAATATAAATTCATAAAGTATTTAAATGTCAAACATATTATAAGTTGCATTGTCACAATAATCAATGCAAAAATATAAACATAGTCATAATTTCTTGTGTAAGTTTAAACTCCACTCATAAAGCATTATTATAAAACCCATCCGTTGTTAATCAAATAATATAAATTGATTTTTAATTATAATATTTCTTACAATTTTTTAAAAATAAATAAAAAAAGTAATCTTCTCTAAATATACTTGTTATATACATTTTAATAGAAGAAAAAATTTTCACAGTAGAAATTTAAAAACTTTTATAATTAATTTAAATTTTTTATTTCACTTATATTTAATCATTAGTAAAATAATAAATTATAACTTATTAAATAAAATTATCTAAAAATTTAAATTTATATAAAGATAATCTACCCTTTTTTTATAACTTTTAACGTAAGATTTGAATATTTTATATATAAAAATTTTAATAATAAACTTAGTCTAGAAATATTACTGATATTTTAAACCCAACTAAAATTATTTTCTGCAATACCGTAAATTTAGGTAAAATAATAATGCTCTATTTTTAATATTATAAAATGAATTTTACTCAAACTTTTAACATCCTGTAAATTAGATTATTATAACAAAAATGTCAACATTAACCTTTAAAATAATTTTAAATATTTAAAAATATACAAATTGTTTTAAAGAATAATTATTAATTAAATAATACCTATAAAATGAATAATATAATTATGAACTTGAGAGAATAATAACATGATTGACAAGAAAATATGAAGTCCTAAATTAATTGTAGTTTTGTCGCCGTTCGCCGGTTACGAAAGTCACGATCAAGTTTGCATTCTAAGAGCCAAAATTGATGTTTCACTCGGCTTCAATTTCATTTAACATGACACTAATTTTTGAAGTGCATGACATGATTTAACGTTAGATAAATCAGGGTTTCTGGAAGAACCAATTGGGTGAAGAATCAAGGAATAGGAATTGGTAGAGAAATTGGATCGATCGTTGTAGAATGTATCAGTGGAGGAAGTTCGAGTTCTTCGAGGAGAAGTACGCTGCGAAATGCGCGATTCCCGATGATGATGGAGCCTTTGCTAGCAAGAAGATCGAGTGTTGTTCGAGTGGGAGGGGCAAGTTGGTCACTGGTTTCGAAAACGGCACCGTTTGCTTCTTCGATCGAGGCCTTAAGTTCAATTACGCTTTTCAACCTCACTCCTCTTCTGTTCGATTTCTTCAGCACCTCAAGGTAAGAGATCATTTCTGTGTTTTTTCTGTTGGAATTTGTTGTTTTGGGCAAATGGGTATGTGGGTGTGTGTGGCAATTTCGCTGTGTTTTGTTGAGCATCTTTTGATAGGATTTGAGGGTGGAAATGGGTTTGGGAGAGATGGGAAAGGTTGAAAGTGGAAATCGGCGAGATGGAATTTGATTGCTGTGTGTGTTGCAATTTGTTGTTTTGGGTAATGGGGATGTGGGTTTTGGAAACTGATTTGTGTGTGATTCATTGCTGCTTATTGTTGCAATTGTTGTTTTGGGTAATGGGGATGTGATTGTTGACAAATTGTTTGCGTCGGGTTGATTGTTGCTTTTGTGTTGGAATTTTCCAAAATCATGTTTTTAATTGGTGGAAGAATTTCAGAGCTTTGTAATTAAGGTTAGTATAGATAGAATTTGATTGCTTCAGTGTTGGAATTTTTGGTTTCAGGCATATGGCTAAGTGATTTTTGGGTTTTGGCAAATCATTTGTGTCTGATTGCTCATTGCTTCAATGTTGGAATTTTCTGAAATCTCGTTTTTAATTGTTCGTATTGCAAAAATTGGTGAAACCGTGAAATAAATAAAGGGTTTTTAGTATATAAATTTTCCCTCCTTTTAAAAAATTGGTGGAGGACTACTCTGGCTTGAATGTTTTCTTGGTTATAGTCCAGGATTATGCTTAGGGTCTTGAATTGAAGTTAAAAGAGGTGTCTTTTATCTGTTGAATAATCAGCAACGCAACTTCCTGGTAACTATTGGGGAAGATGAGCAGCTTACTCCCCAGCAATCAGCTTTGTGCCTCAAGGTTTTTGACCTTGATAAGATGCAGCCTGAGAGTTCTAGCACGACGAGTCCTGATTGTGTTGGGATATTGCGTATATTCACAAATCAGTTTCCTGAGGCAAAGGTAATGGCACTGCTGTGCTTGCTTGTATTCTTCATCTTCAGATTAATGATCTCCATATGGTTGTAGCAACACTAGATAATAATATAGTTTGATTATTTTGATTCCTAATTTTTATGATTTTGGAACCTGTGGTATACTGCAGATTACATCTTTTTTAGTCTTAGAAGAAGTACCGCCTATACTACTCATAGCTATTGGCCTAGACAATGGTTCTATTTACTGCATTAAAGGAGACATTGCACGGGAGCGTATAACTCGGTTCAAGCTTCAAGTGGAAAACCATTCGGACAAAACTCTTTCCCCCATAACCGGTCTTGGGTTTAGGGTGGATGGTCAATCTCTACTGTTATTTGCTGCAACTCCAAGTTCAGTAAGCTTGTTCTCATTGCATGATCAACCACCAAGAAGGCAAACCCTTGATCAGATTGGATGTGGTGTAAACAGCGTTGCAATGAGTGACCGCTCTGTAAGCTATCTTTGTCCCTTGTTCTCTATGATTTTTACATATTATCATGATTATATTCTCTCTGAATGCTAAATATTTCTATTTGTTAACATGAACAGGAGTTGATAATTGGTCGATCAGAGGCAGTATATTTTTATGAAGTTGATGGACGTGGTCCTTGTTGGGCTTTTGAGGGAGAGAAGAAATTGCTAGGATGGTTCCGTGGATACCTTTTGTGTGTCTTTGCAGATCAAAGAACAGGAAAGCATACTTTTAACATCTATGATCTGAAGAATCGATTAATAGCCCACAGTGCATTGGTTAAAGAAGTTTCTCATATGCTTTATGAATGGGGTAACATCATTCTCATAATGACTGATAAATCAGCTTTATGCATTGGAGAAAAAGATATGGAAAGCAAGTTAGACATGTTATTCAAGAAAAACCTATATACTGTAGCAATTAATCTCGTACAGACTCAGCAAGCAGATGCTGCAGCTACTGCTGAAGTGCTAAGAAAATACGGGGATCATTTGTATAGCAAGCAAGACTATGATGAGGCAATGGCCCAGTACATACATACTATAGGTCATCTTGAACCTTCTTATGTTATACAGAAGTTTTTGGATGCTCAGAGAATCTACAACCTCACAAATTATTTGGAAAAGTTGCATGAGAAGGGTCTTGCTTCTAAAGATCACACAACACTTTTATTAAACTGTTATACCAAATTGAAAGATGTTGAAAAGTTAAATCTATTTATTAAAAGCGATGACAGCATTGGGGAACTTAAGTTTGATGTGGAAACAGCAATCAGGGTTTGCCGTGCTGCCAATTACCATGAACATGCAATGTATGTTGCAAAGAAGGCAGGAAGGCATGAATGGTACTTGAAGATCTTGCTTGAAGATCTTGGTAGTTATGAAGAGGCCTTGGAATATATTTCAAGTCTTGAACCAAGTCAGGCAGGGATGACAATAAAGGAGTATGGTAAAATTCTGATAGAGCACAAGCCAGTGGAGACAATTGATATTCTCATTAGGCTTTGCACAGAGGATGGTGACAAAAGACGACGCTCAAATGGAGTATATATGTCTATGTTGCCATCTCCTGTTGATTTTCTTAGCATTTTCATTCATCATCCTAAGTCCCTTATGGATTTTCTAGAAAAGTATACCAATAAGGTCAAGGATTCACCTGCTCAAGTTGAGATTCACAATACCCTCTTGGAGTTGTATATATCCAATGAATTGAACTTTCCTTCAATGTCGCAAGTTAACGAGGGTGGAGATTACCTTAATGTAGCATCAGCAAAAACTATGAATGTGAGTGCTCAGTCCAATGGAAGGATTGCTGATCACAAAAGTTCAGAAGAGGAAAAGGACCGTCATGGAAGGCGTGAAAAGGGTCTACACTTGCTTAGGAGTGCATGGCCTCCAGAGACAGAACATCCACTTTATGATGTTGATTTGGCCATTATACTTTGTGAAATGAATGCATTCAAAGATGGACTTTTGTATTTGTATGAAAAGATGAAACTCTATAAAGAAGTGATTGCTTGCTATATGCAAGCACATGATCATGAGGGGTTGATTGCATGCTGCAAAAGACTGGGGGATTCAGTTAAAGGAGGGGATCCATCTCTTTGGGCAGATCTACTTAAATATTTTGGTGAGCTGGGCGAAGATTGCTCTAAAGAAGTAAAGGAAGTTTTGACTTATATTGAGAGGGATGATATTTTGCCCCCTATAATTGTCCTTCAAACACTTTCCAGGAATCCATGCCTCACACTTTCTGTGATCAAGGATTACATTGCTCGAAAGCTTGAGCAGGAGTCAAAGATGATCGAGGAGGACCGACAAGCCATCGAGAAATATCAGGTTGGGTCATAGTTTCATTTATTTATTATTATTTCTTTTTTGGGTATAGGGTTGGGTCTTAATTTTGTTTGACGGTATAATAGTTTTTCTTGTCCTCTTTAAATTCCTTTTGTTTCCTAATAATTTGAACACAATTTAGACATAAGTAAGATGCTTTCCATGCATTAGACACCAATAGCAGATAAGATCATGGTTTTCAAAGCTGAAACAATTTTTCATTTCAAGTTTAAGAATATAGAAACACTTAAAGTTTAGGGTTATTAGTATTATTTTTTTTTTCATTTGATAATGGTTAGCTACAAATGGACATCATGAATATTTATTACTTCATTCTTATCCTGACTGAAGTCTGGTAGGGGCAATACTTGAAATGGTACTACTCCATAAAAAGCAGTAACATTGAGATCAGTGGAAAGAAAGTTATAAGTTATAACCAAGTTGAGTTGCAGAATGGCTTATTAGAATTTATGTGACCAATTCAGAGGATCCAAATCATGGCTAATACCTTGAACTTCTATAAATGTATGGTTTCAAAATTGTCTTCTCTTCTCTGTCACTTTCTTTCTCTTCCTCTATTTCATTTCCCTTGGATCATGCACTGGATAATTAAATATGAACAAGAATTTGGATAATTGAGAAGAAAATGAAGGTATTGAAATTTGTCATGCTTGAACAATTAAACACTTGAGTGACTATTGAACACAAAATGAAAACATTCATTTGCAATTTAGAGCATTAACAGTTGAGTGATATAACTAGTAAATACGAATGATGATTTTGATTAATAGAAATAATTTCTTTGAATATAATGAAATTGAATTTATTCGGAAATACTTCTCAGATGTTCATATATAGATAAAGAAAGAAATTTGCCTGAAATCTGTAGTGATATTTAGTTTTTATTCTTCTTTCTGTAATATGGAAGGATTTCTATAATGCATTTCTATACAGGAAGATACATTGACAATGAGAAAAGAGATTCAAGATCTTAGAACAAATGCTAGAATATTTCAGCTTAGCAAGTGCACTGCATGCACCTTCACCCTTGATCTGCCTGCTGTGCACTTTATGTGCATGCATTCATTCCACTTGCGCTGCCTTGGCGACAATGAAAAAGAATGCCCCGAGTGTGCTCCTGAATATAGGTCTGTGGTAGAAATGAAAAGAAATTTAGAACAAAATTCTAAGGATCAGGACAGGTTTTTTCAGCAGGTGAAGAGCTCTAAAGATGGGTTTTCTGTCATTGCTGAATATTTTGGAAAAGGGATCATCAGCAAAACGACCAATGGATCCACGTCTGGTCTCAGATCTGGATCTGCATCATCCACTAGTGGCTTCTAAGGTTCATGATTTATGCCACTTACTTTCAGCACTAATGTTGGGCTCTGGATATTGGATAAAATTTGATTACTTTTGGGGTTTCAATTTTTTCATTATCGCCTGTTGTCCAAGCTCCATATTCTGAAGCCCAAGGTTCATATTTTCCATATGTGTTGGCTGTTATATATTAACCAGGCTTGGTTTGTTCATCGAAAGAAAGTCCCCTGAATGGTCTTGTTATTTAGCCAGGGTATTGAAATTTTGGGAGGATTTGAAGTTGCGGGTTTTGAACAGAACAATTTCATGATAGCCTCTCCTTGATGGAAACACTGCTCAAATATTTAGGGGACTGTGATATTTATTAGGTATGAATTCAAGTGATAGTTTTCTTTTCTGGATTTTCAGTGTGTAAAATTATGACGGATTAGAATCACGGAAATGGGATTTTTAATTTGATGGTTTTAATTTTTTCGAAGGCCATGAGCTGGTATCACAACGAATTCTGTCTGTTTTAACCAACGGAGAATGACTTTTCTGAACTGGTGTCCAATTTGTTATTTTTCTTTTGTCTTAAAAATTCCATTTACTTCTCATTTTTTTTAAGATAAATTGGTCTGTATTCTATCTACTACATAACACATTGCTTGTGACTGCTGAATTCTGATTTGGTTCATGCCAGAATATTTAGTTGGACTTAATATTTAGAAGATGGTGAGATTCTCTTTGATCTTGGATGTTGAAAATTAAAACATTAGATTTCTTTCTCTCGGTTTTAGGAGTGAAAATAAGACAAGCTGCTTGTTGCGGCCTAGGCATATTTACTGAATAGGTTAGGTCAAGGCTAATTTAAAAGCCTATTTATTTTTTTAAAAAGAAAGTTTAGGTCATGTAAAAAGCCTTTTAGACTTAAGAGCCAGCTTATATTAATAATAATAATTTGATATTATATATTTATTTTGTTTTAAACCTTAAATTTAGGACCATTAGTCTGTGTAGAGGTGATTTTTTAACCTATTTAAATGTCCTTACTGTTTAAAAAAAAAAAAAAAGCTTTCAAAAAGACTTGCAAGTCAGACTTTAAGAAATAGTTCACATCTCAAGTAAAGGTTACGCTTCTTTCAAAGCCCAACTCAACTGATCCATTTGCACCCTTACTCTTGAAACTGAATTTAAAGTCTATACCATTCTGGTAGCTTATTGTATGTTATTTATTAGAGTAAATTTTCAAATTTCTTATTATGAATTTGAAAATAGAGGCCGGAAAAATCTTATCTCGGTCCCTGAGAATTATAAATATTTGCTATATTTGTATTTAAAATTGATCAGATTAGTTTTTAAGAAAGAGAACTAACATGAATGATGTGTTAAATTCTCATAAAATTATGATAATATTTTGTTTCCTTAATCAGTATAATTAGATAATAAAATTCTTATACTAAAAAACTCATTATTTTGAAAAAAAAATAAATCAAACAAAGGTAGATCGGAAAAATCTAAGCAGAATCAAAATTATTATTTTCTCAAATTACATAATTTGACTTATGTAAATAACAAAAACAAAACTTAAGTTAATCAATAATGTAAAAGATAGTTTACTGTTTTGGAAGTGAATCATTTAGTACAATTTACCATGCATATATTTTGTAATTAAAATAATCTTAGAATGATGTGGATATTATATTTTTTCTCAATTATTTTATTTTTTATTCACATTTTTATTCATTTTGTTCTAAATTTTGAAAATCAAAGCTACTTAATTTTTTTTATTGCCTTATGTAAATTTTAAAATTTTTCATGAATACATATTTATATATTTATACAATTTTTCTCATTACCTTACATAAAATTGAAATTTTTTATAAAATAATTATGTTTATATTTATAAAATTTATAATGTTAAATCTATTATTTATAATAATTTAAGTAAAAAAAATAGTAATTACATATCTTTAATTTCATGCAGAAAACATTTTTTTAATTAAATTACATGATTTATTACTTTCATTTATTTTTTTTAAAAATTCATAATGTTCTCGAATATTCTCCTAAAGTCTATTATTTAGTTAATTATAACAAATTTGTTTTTAAAGTTAAGTTGTCTATTACTTTTTTTTGTTTATCACTATATATAATGCGTATACTTTATACTTTTTCATATTTAAATTTTTATTAAAATATATATCATAATTAATCTAATCTTTATTATCGTATTATTTTTTAATATCAAAATATATTATTATTAATGAGTCAGTGAATTAGTTTTAAAAAGAATTATCAGATAGAAATGAAGTCTACCCTTTTTAATTGACAATTTTTTTTAGTGTGTATCTTCAAACACATAATAAAAAATTAATAAAAAAATTATTATAAATTATAATATCAATATTATCAATCTATTAAATCATATTTTTTTAATAAAAATTTAATATATTTAAATTTTTCTTGTGTTATAGAAGACGCATCGATAAAATTGCTTAACTAAATAAATTTTTAATAAAGTCTAGTCGTAACTTATTTAATACATATGTTTGGACTAAATTTAAAGCAGCCTGGTATATAAGTTGAGTTCAACAATTTAATATATTTTTATTTTTAATGTTGATTTTTATTATATATATTAACAAGATCAAACTCTTATTTTAATAAAAAAAAATACCGAAATTTTGTTCATTTAGTTAACTATAGCACACATCTTAATCATGCCTAATTTTAAAAAAAATATATATAGTAAAGTTGATTTTCTCCAATTATAAATTAAATCGTGATCGGTGACTAAGCATAACGTTCAAAAGTCCAGACAGGGAAGCGTACACGTACTGTGGGTTGTGGAATATTTTGCAGTTTCCATAATTCCACCTCTCATTTCTCCCACAGTTTACAACCCTACACCGAACATAAGAGAAGAGTCGCTCCTATCCATCATTTTCAATCTTCTAAGCTCATGCTTAATGTGCTCTTGTCATACAAAACATAGGTAGGTAACACCTACACATCTTTATAAATTTAATTTTTATTCAGTTCAGTGATTGATGTAATTTATATCATTTAATAACATAAAATTTTGTTTTTTTATTTCAAAATTCACTAAACAAAAGTAATATTTTCCACATCCTCTGAAAGTTCTGTCTACTTGATTGATAGGCTCTGAACTTGGCCACAAGTTTCCATGGAGAAAGCAATTCACATAGCAGTTGTTCCTGGTCCTGGCTTCAGCCACTTAGTCCCTATTCTCCAATTCTCCAAGAGACTGGTTCAGCTCCATCCACAATTTCATGTCACATGCATAATTCCCACTCTTGGGTCCCCTTCAAGTGCCTCAAAAATCTTCCTTGAAACTCTTCCACCAAACATCAACCACACTTTTCTTCCACCAGTGAAACCTGAGGACCTACCTCAAGGTGCTGCCGTAGAGACCCAAATTCAGTTCACAGTGACTCTCTCTCTTCCCTCAATACACCAAACCTTGAAGTCCTTAATTTCTAGCACCCCCTTTGTGGCCCTTGTGGCTGATTCTTTTGCCTTTGAAGCACTAGACTTTGCTAAAGAGTTCAACTTGTTGTCTTATATTTACCTTCCTACATCAGCAACTACACTTTCTTGGTATTTCTATGTGACTGAGTTGGACAAGGAAACATCATGTGAGTACAGAGATTTGCCACAACCTATTAGAATACCAGGTTGTGTGCCACTTCATGGAAGGGATCTCAATAACCAAGCTCAAGATCGATCAAGTGAAGTTTACAAACTCTTTCTCCAACGTGTTCAAAGATTCCATTTAGTTGATGGGATTTTTGTTAATAGTTTCCTAGAATTGGAAACAGGTCCTATAAAAACATTGAAAGAGGAGGGTAAGGGATACCCTTTTGTGCATCCTGTTGGACCCATTATCCAAACGGGAGCAGGTTTTGGTAGTGATGCAAATGCTATGGAGTGTCTTGAATGGTTGGATAAACAACCCCCTTGTTCAGTTTTGTTTGTTTCTTTTGGGAGCGGTGGAACATTGTCACACGAACAAATGATTGAGCTTGCTTATGGTTTGGAATTGAGTCATCATAAGTTCTTGTGGGTTGTGAGAGAACCAAGTAGTTTAGCCAGTGATGCATATCTTCGCGCGAAATGTGATGGTGATCCATTGCAATTCTTGCCATTTGGGTTTTTGGAGAGGACCAAAGAGCAAGGTATGGTTGTTCCTTCATGGGCACCTCAGGTTCAAGTGCTTGGTCATAGTTCAACAGGGGGATTCTTGAGTCACTGTGGCTGGAATTCAACTCTTGAGAGTGTGTTGCAAGGTGTGCCATTGATCACCTGGCCCCTGTTTGCTGAGCAGAGAATGAATGCGGTTTTGCTATGTGATGGCCTCAAAGTGGGAGTGAGGCCAAGAGTTCATGAAAATGGGTTGGTGGAAAGGATGGAAATCGCTGAGGTGATAAACGGTCTAATGGATGCGGAAAAAAGTGTGACAATGCGTGAAAGAATGAAGGAATTGAAAGAAGCTGCTACTAATGCAATCAAAGAAGATGGATCTTCTACAAAGACCCTTTCTCAATTAGCACTAAAGTGGGAAAATTTGGTATAAGGAAACATGTTTTGTGGAGTACTTTGGTAAGGGTATTTGCATTATTGCCTTTCTTGCTTTTCTGGTTTCTAATGACAGCTAGTCACTCTGTGATTCCTGGCACCAATGAATGTTATATGTGAAATTCTGATCCAGAATGCGATCATCATGATTATTTGCAGCATTAAACTCCTATTGTAGCATGCATATGTGGCATTTATTAGATAGTTGATTTGAGTTGGTCTGGTCTTTGATATGTGCACCCTTTATATACTAATAGTGTGTGTGATGGTTATCTATGATTTTTCATACTTGAATGTAATATTTTTCAGCTGATTAGCACCCTCTTTTTTTTTTTTTTCCCTTTTTTCTGTTGTAGCTATTCAGATTTTATTTGCCACTTTTATCTTCTTGAATTTTCACATTTATTTTTGGACTTGTCATACATAATCTATGCAAGGTAATAATCCTAGCGATTTTTATTTTCATTTATTAACTGATTATGATAATACCTTAGTATGATATATATTTATTTAACATATTTTAATGATTTGTGAGATTAAATAAATATTTGAAAATTAAAAGTATTTATTCTGGCATCATTTAATATTTGAAGGAAAAACTTATTATTTAAGCCCTAAGAACAATCTGAACTTCGTCGAATGGTTGATCGTTGATGCCTTTGCCTTTTTTCCCCTTGCTGTAACGTTGCAGTAACCTGTTTTCAGTTTCTTGTCATATAGCTGCAGAGTTGTTCAATGAATAAACAACCAGATTAATGGACCTCAATTCTCTTCAGATTTAGTGCAAACATACTTTCCAGTCCAATTTTTTAAATCAAATTTTGAAGCGTTTAAACCAATCTTACAAAATAACAAACAAAAATAAAATTCACTTCCAATTGATTTTTGCAAGTAAATCCTTGCTACCAGAGGTGTGTATATATGCATTCAACAGTGAAGTTTCTTTTCCAAACGAAGTTCTATTCGACCGATGAACCGTGGTTGTTGATCTTTTTGCTGCAAGATCCTTCATTTCATCTATCTTCTTTGCCTTCCCTCTGCACCCCTTTGTTGGTTATTTTTCTAATAGTATTTTTGGTTATGTATGCAAAGTAATAGCAATAAATCAAAACAAAATTAACATAGCCAGCAATTATCTTACTGGATACGAAACATTACGTTGTATTTACAAAGTCCCTCCCTCCCTACATTCTACTGATCAAGTTTCAGTAAGTCACATAAGAAAAATAAATTAAAAATAAAAAGAATAAATCTGTAATTCTCTGTTTAAAGTTTACAATCTATTTTTTTTTAATTTTAAATTTCATAATACTCACTCAATTATCGATTATTCACTTTCTCGCTTTACGTGTTTCTTTCCTCAAAAACTTGATATTTTAAAATTTTCTCTGATTCTTATTTCCTCATTTAGTTTTTATTTAGTAGGAGAGAAAAGTTAGTAAATATATTCTCTTTTACCAAACCTCCTTATTTTAGTAACAATTGTTTTATCTATTTCAAGGAAGAGAGTGGTTTCCTCTATTTGAGTTTACAATTATACATTCACTCATTCTATCTTTTATAATTAATAATCATCATTGCATAATTAGAATCGAGTCATAAGTAATATGAGCCATTTATTAAATTGTTAAAATAATCTAACACAATAGCTAAAGCTCACTTAAGTAGATCTGAATTCGCTTAAACAAATTTTAAAATTTGATTTACAATTTTTTTTTATTATTTTGTAATATTCATTTAAGCAAGTCAAAATTTGCTTAACCAAAAAATGACTAAAGGGCATGTTTATACTAAAATTGTAGAGGATTCGGATTTAAGATTAATATTTAAGATTATGAATAGCATCGGGTAATTTGATCTTGGAAGTTGAGATTCCTTAGTGGGCTTTCAAATACCATTATGAAGCGCCTGTTGAATGAAAAAGGATAACTACTCCATGCACATAGGGATGGAAATAGGCCAGACCGTCTGACAGGAGCCTGTGGCCTGCTCTGACCTAACCTTTTTAATAAACAAATCAGGCTTAGACTTTTTTCAAGACATGTTTACGTAAATAAGTTAGGCTTCAGCTATTTATAAAATTTATTAAGCTTGACAGATTGGCATATATATATATATTATAATTTAAAAATAGAGCTGTCAAAATATATTTAAATAATAAATTTATTTAATAATATTCTTAATTCTGTTATAATTAAATTAATATATTATGTTATAATTTTATTTATTTATAATTATAATAAACAGAAATTATATTCTATTAAAAATTAAAAATATTTATACATGATTATACTTTTTAAATAATAAATTTATTTAATAATAAATTATTATATTTATTATATTTAAACAATTTAAAGAATAGTTAAGTCTTTAAACAGAAATAAGACGTAATCAAAACTAAAAGAAATACAATTTAAATATAAAATAATAAAATTATATTAACATATTTTTTATACTCTTAATTTTATTATTATTAATTTAATTATTTAATTATTATATTAATATATTATGTTATAATTCTTTTTATTTATAATAAATAGAAATTGCTTAAATTTAAATTATATTTTATTTGAAAGTAAAAATTTATTAAAAAATGATAAAAAAAAAAATAAAAAACTTATTATAATATATATTAATATATATGTATAATGAGACCATGTAGTAAATAATATAAATAATATAATTATAAATAAATTATATAATAATATTTATATTTTTTGTAACTTGCAAGTGTTTTAATTAAATTATTAGTTAATTTATCAATTTATATGTAATATATAACTATATGTTTTAATTTATTGTATCAGTAATATTTTTTATATTACATTAATGTTATAGTGTAGTTAATTTTACGTTTATTAATTTAAAATAATAAATTAGCGAAACAAATAAAATTAAATATTTTATAATTATTTTTTTAATTTCATAATTATTATTGTTGTCATTTTATATATATATATATAGTACATTAAATTTAAATTTTTATATTAAGTTTTATCACATATTTTTTAATTAAGATAAAAATTTAGAAATATAAGTTATTTTAATATAAATTTAAATTTAAATAATTCTTCTTATACTCATATGTTATTTTTCTGCATATATGAATTTTATAATAGAAATATTTTTTATCTACAATTTTTATAACGACGATATTTATTTATTTTTTAAAATATAATAATTTTTTTAGCTGATACAAAAAATTTTGTAAGTGTTATTTTTTGTTATCAATTTTATGTGTTTACTGTAATTTTATTTATTGAATATATGATGTCTTTATACAAATAAAATATAATTATAATAAAAAATAATTAAAATATTTAATAATTTTATAATTTTATAAAATCAAATTGAGAAAAATAAAAATATAAAAATTTTATAATATAAAAATATTTATAATTAATGCTTAAATAATATTTTAAAAATTATTTATAAAAATTATTTCAATTATTTAATAATTAGTAATAACACAAATAAAAATTTGAATATACGTAAACTAATTTGATAATAAAATAATTATATTTTTATTAATATTATTCAATAACAACAATCATTATAAATTTTTAATATTATACAAATTTTCTTAAGCAATTTTATCGGTATAAAATTTTTGATAAAAATTTCATTGATTGTATTTACTACATCATAACAAATCACAAACCTAGCACAACCACACACCTCTGAGCTAAAGCTGGTATCACACGTATTTTTTATTCTTATTTTATTATTATCTATAGTTACTTTAAATATAAATATAAAGTAAATTATTATATTTGTTTGAACAAGTTGAAGAACAGCAAAGTCTTCGAATAAGATTAAAACGCAATCAAAATTAAAAAAATTAATATTTAAAATAAAATAATAATATTATAATAATTTATTTTTTATATTCTTAATTTTATTATTATTAATATTTAATTATTATATTAATATATTATGTTATAATTTTTTATTTATAATAAACAAAAATTATATTATATTCGAAACTAAAAATATTTATACACGATTATATGTGTTTAAAAAATAAATCTATTTAATCATAAATTATTATATTTGTTATATTTAAACAAGTTGGAAAAAATTAAATATTTAATTATTATTATTAAATTAAATAAAAATTTATAAATAAAATATTAATATTCTTTTAATAAATTTTTTATTTTATTATTATTAATATTTAATTATTATATTAATATATTATGTTATAATTTTTTATATTTATAATAAATAAAAATTGCTTAAATCTAAATTATATTTTATTTGAAAGGAAAAATTTATAAAAATAATAATAAAATAAAAAAATTATTATAATATATATATATATATAATCAGATCATTTAACAAATAATATATTATAAATAAATTATATAATAATATATATTTTTATAATTTACACGTATTTTAATTAAATTATTGGTTAATTTATCAATTTATATATAATATATAAGTATATGTTTTAATTTATTGTATCATTAATATTTTCTTTATTACATTAATATTATAATGTAGTTAATTTTATATTTATTTGTTAATTTAAAATAACAAAATAATAAAACAAATAAAATTAAATATTTTTTAATTATTTTTTAATTTAATAGTTATTATTATTGTCATTATATATATATATATATCATGCATTAAGTTTAAATTTATTTATTTTTAAAAAATAATAATTTTCTTTTAATTGATTCAACAAATTGTATGAATGTTATTTTTTTTATTAATTTTATATGTTTACTATAACTTTATTTGTTGAATATAAGATGTCTTTAAACAAATAAAATATGGTTCTAAAATAAAACTAAAATATTTACTATTTATATAATTTTTAAAAAATAAAAAAATAACATAGATAGAAATTAGAAAAATATATAAACTAATTTGATAATAAAATATTTATATTTTTATTAATATTAATTTTTTGTTAACAGGCTTCTGGCCAGACCAGGCCTAAAATAAAGCCTTTAACAGGTAACAGGTTAGGTTCAAGCCTAATAATTATATTACAGGTCAGGCCTGTTTAGAGTAAAGTCTGGCCTAACCTGACTTGTTTTCATCCCTACATATATAGAACAAATAGGTGGTGTGAGTAAAAGTTACCTTGCCTTAGGCCTTTATGAGGAACGAACCAAGGTAATTGGGATCCATTCCAAAAGATTGACAGACTTAAAGCCTTCACTCCCACATAATAAACTGAGTGATTCGATTAGGAAACCCAAATGCCATAAGCGTGAATTGAAGAAACTCCCAATTTATAGGCTTTTTTCTATATTTACTAATATAATTAATTGTAAACAAGCTGTTGAAAAATAATAAAAAGTTCTCAGTTCTTGAAACGTCATACCATAAGGATTATTTCCAAGTATCAAGAACATCTTAATTCAATTATTTAAACTTAAGGGATGAAAAATCAAATAAAACAAGAATTCAAATATAAAAGTAATTAAGATGAAATAGTGCAACCTATGATAATAAACTAATCAAAATGAAATATAAGGCATATAGTTTCACCTTTACACTTTTCTATGTTCACTTTTAGATTAATTATAATTATAATTTTCTTATAATTATCAACTACTCATACAAATAATTATCAATTAGGAAGGAAACTGAAATTATTATCAATCACAAAGATCACATAGAGTCATGCAAAGGGTCCATCATGACCCTAGCAATGGATTTATGGTTTAGAGTTAAAGTCTTAGAGATATTCAATATGTAAGACTACAAACCAGAGGATGTTCCAGTTGTTAAATGTGACCGGTTCAACAAAGATCAATATCCTAAAAATGAGATTGAGCGAGCCAAAATGAATGACAAATATTTTGCAAGCGCATTGGGAAGCCTCATGTATGCTCAAGTATGCACTAGACTTGACATCACTTTTATAGTTAGTGTTCTAGGTATATATCAGTCAAATCCTAAAAGTGATCATTGGACAACTGCTAAGAAAGTAATGAGATATTTAAAGAAGACTAATGAGTATATGCTTGTGTATACGAGAGTAGACAACCTTGAGATTGTGGGGTACAGAAATTCAGATCTTGGCGGGTGCCCTGATGACAGAAAATTGACTTCGGGATATGTTTTTAAGATAGTTAGAGGTACGATATCTTGGAGAGTAAGAAACAAACTCTTGTTGTAACACCTTAATTTAACTTTTGAATAATAAATTTTGCAAAAATGAGAATATTAAAAATTTTCATTTAACTAAAATTCCCATCACATGGCTTCATAAAATAGTTTAAAACAATAAAGGATTACAAGTTTATATCAAAGACTGTTACAGGACTAGTCTAGTTACATCATAAATTTCAAAATAAATTCTAAGTCTCATAGCAATTCATCCTTCTTTCACCGAGTATGGTGCTGATCATCTTGATTACCTGAAAAATGAATATAAGGGTAAGTACTCTACATTGTCCCACACACACATGCATAACATAGAGACTCACTTTGCACAACTATAGAAATTCTAATATATTCTACTTAAGTCTAGGTAATCACAAACAACATTTCATGTCAGTTCATAATCGATGCACTCATGGCACCAAACAGTTTACACACGTGCACTCACTACACATAGCCACGCTCTTTGTGGCACCAAACAGTTTACACACGTGCACTCACTACACCTAGCCACGCTCTCTGTGGCACTGTGATCACATATTTATACCATGAATGATCGCCAGTTACTCCCGCCTCACGGATACCATGTTGGCAGTCACGGGTCACTCAGCAAAGGTATTGGTCAAAGGTCTAGTCAGGAACAGAGAGTGTGGTCTGTGGTGCACCCACACTCACTGTTGGTGTCACCACTACTCTTTCTTCCCCAAGGTATTTCTATCGTCCCCATCTTTCACACTCCCAGTATATCGCTAAACCATTCAAAGCATAATATAACGGCGTTAACATGCCCCATCCACACATATTTCAGCATTTAATCACAATTTACGGCACAAAACCCACAATTATTTATTTTACACGGCTCTCAGGCCCATATTTATTCGCAATAATCATTCTCAATACACGGCACACGTGCCTACATGCATTTACAACATAATTCATTTCAACCACACACACACACAATATCCACCATTCACAGCACACGGCACACATAATACTAACCGACCTCCACCACTCCATGTCCAACATAATAAATTCATCAAAACACACATATTCTCACATTTCATTTCAGCCACATTACAATATTTAGCAAAATAAATGGTAAATCATATACAATGAGATAGGGTAGAGTCCCTCTTTACCTCAAATGAAGACCCACGACAAAATCGACAATAAGAAGGCTCTCCACATGGACTTCATCATAAATACATGGAAGAATTTCATGAAAACCTAGAAAAATCATGAAAATAGGGAAAGGGAAAGAAAAATAAAAATCCTAACCATTAGAACTCACCTCAAGCATTCCTCACACAGATTCAACCTTCAATCTTGCTCCCAAACAGTTTTGGAGGTAATTTAATCTGTAGAATAGGATTTTGGATCGAGAGAATCGAAGAGATTTGGAAGGGAAGGTGAGAAATAACTTTTCTTGAACCCTAACCCTCTTTAAATCCTCTCTGGTCGTGACACTCTCGCTACAGCGAGATATTCTCACTGCAACGAAGGGACCTCGCTGCAGCGACTCCCTTCCTTGCTATAGCAAAAAACTCAGACAAAACTACACTATGGTTTCTATAGAATCTTGCTACAGCGAGACCCTCTCACTACAGCAAGACTGCACCCAGAAATACAGTGACAAGGCAACAATTTCATCCTTCTCTTTCAATGCTTTCTCGCTACAATGAGAAAGGCACAATTTCATGCCTCACGCCCAGGGGCCTCTCGCTATAGCCAGAATGTCTTGCAGCAGCATCCATACTTAGCCTATTTTCAATCCAATCCAATTATATATTTTTATATACACACCTATACACATTATACCCACAACATCATCATTACATATTCAAATATAAATTACATTTTTCACATTTACACGTACATATAAACACACACACACACACACACACACATATATATATATATATATATATATATATCAATAATAATTAATATTACAAAATTTCAGGATATTACACTTGCTATGATGCAGCTGCTTATGCTATTTGGTTGAGAAATCTAGTAATAAGACTTCGTATTGTGGACTCTATTGCTAAACTACTATGGATTTTTTGTGACAACAGTGTTGCAATGTTCTATACAAAGAACAACAAGATTTCTAATGAATCTAAGCATTTAGAGTTGAAGTAGTTGACTGTCAAAGACCTTTGAAAGATGGTTCCATAGTGGTAGAGCACATTGACACAGATTCCATGTTAGTTGACCCCTTGACTAAAGGACTTAGGCCTATTGTTTTCAAAAGGCATGTTGAAAACATGTGCATTATGAGTTCTTTTGATGTGTTTGGTTAGTGAGAGGTTCTTTTTACTTTTATGTTATTTCACTTTTATTGGATTCTTAATTTTGGATCTTTGTAATTAGCACATCGATGACATTTTGCATTTGATTTGACAAATGAATAATGAAATATTTTTATATATTTATGTCAAATGTGAATTATTGAGCTCGGCGTCGTTGGGGCCACTATGCCGATGGCTCTTTTCTTATGAAGACTCCTTTAGCTGCTATGTCAACTGTGGCTTTATTGGAATGTGAGAGTCCACTATAGAAAATCTGCATATGTTTCCATATGGGGAAACCATGATGTGGGTACCTCCTCAAGAGATCTTTGATTCGTTTCTACGTTTCAAACAAAGATTCAGACTCATATTGCTAAAAATTAGAAATCTCTATCATAAGCCTAGAGAATCGTGATGAAGGAAAGTACTTGACCAAGAATTGTTTGGTTAAGCCCTCCTTTGTTGTAATTGAGTTTGGCAGGAGTGTGAAGAACCATACATTCACACTTTCTGTAACAGAGAATAGAAAAAGATGAAGCCTTATAGCATCTTTGGTCACATCATTGTATTTTATGATGTCTGTGAGTCTATGAAACTTTGTCAAATGGAGGTTGTGGTCTTCATCAGCTAGCATTCCAAATAGTGTAGAGTTTTGAACTAGATTGATCAAAGTTAGCTTTAACTCGAAGTTGTTGGCTTCTACATCAAGGGCTACAATGCTCTCAGTCCTACCTTCAGAAGTTGATGTCATGTAATCTTTGATTATCATTCTTTCTATCATCTTTTTCTTTATACAGTCTTTTTTTAGCCTTTGTGCAGTATTTTCAATTTCTTGATAAAAAAACAAATTTTACAAGAGACTTGGAACTAGTTAGCATACACTAAGTAAAGTTTTATAAAAATAAAAACAAATAAAATAAAATAACTAAAATAGAAAAGATGAAAATAAACAAAATAAAGTTAGACTTAAGCAAAACAAGAATTGCTCAAATCAATTAAATATGATTTTTTTTATATTAGAAAAATAATCCCTGGCAATGGTGCCTTATTTGTGGGCAAGTGTATATATCAAAAAGTAATAAAGGATTCTAAAATAACTTTTCAACATATCGTCTCACAAGAATTATTTTCAATTACTAATAATTTCTTAATTTGATTGTTTGAAATTAAAGGACATAAAATTAAATAAAAATAAGGATTCAATATAAAAGCAATTAAACAAAATTAAAAAAGAACTTATGGCATATGGTTTCATCTTTACACTTCTCTATGTTCACTTTTAGATTAATTCTAATTTTAGTTTCTTTATGATTGTCAAGCACTCATACTAAATCTATTAACACCCAATGATCATGCAATATAACATTTTTTCCTAAACTATCACTCCGATGGTCATACAAGGTAAAAAGAAGAGAATGTATAAAGAGCTTATGAATTGTAAATTTAATAATGATTGAAAGAGAATAACTAAGTTTGGTCCACCTAATCTTTTATCTCATTTTACCCTATAGATCTATTAACTATATGTGGTACGATCGCCTACAATATAATTAATTATGATATGTTTAAAAATTGTCAATTCTGACATACAAATAT
This sequence comes from Abrus pulchellus subsp. cantoniensis, assembly GCA_024086825.1. Taxonomy (NCBI): domain Eukaryota; kingdom Viridiplantae; phylum Streptophyta; class Magnoliopsida; order Fabales; family Fabaceae; genus Abrus; species Abrus pulchellus. The sequence goes on from CM044056.1 coordinate 25,847,782, forward strand.
AGTACAATAAAGTAAACACCAATCAAGAATAGAAACACAAAATTATCATAAATTATAAAGATCTCATAGAGTCATGCAAAGAATCCACCATAGTTCTAACTATTGATTTAGCAAGACATATTATAAAAGAGAACTAAAATAATATTAAACAAATCCATAGAACTCAAAAAGTAAATGCAAACTAGAAGAGTATCCAATAGAGAAGAGATGATAAGAGCTTTTGATCTAAGACATGCTCCTGAAGCTCCAATAATTGTTAGTGATTGGCCAACACCAAGATTGGAGATGTAAAAAGAGATGTAAAGTGTGACAGATAGGAAAAATATGTTATCAAAAAGGATGTTTAAAGTCGCTGCCCTTGAGGTCTTTTTAATAGGGTTGAAAAATCTAAAATTTCTTTATAGTAGGACTTCTCGTAGGTAATTACAGTCATGCATGTTCTTGAAGCACTTTCATGCAGACTATAAGGATATGGATGTATTGGCTATTGTGAAACTCAATTTTTCATCTAATTTAGCCCAAAATGCACTCAAAACTTAGTTGTGGCCTTCTCACATTAAACTACACAATAATCATAAAAAATGGTGTAAACATATGATAAATAATGTCACTAATAAATATATAAGACATAAAAAGCATGCCAAAATATAAACTTATCAATCAATCTCAACTCATTCAACCTCATTGGGTTGCCAACTTTAGATATCAACACTAATAAAGTATATAGAAGAGCAGGATTTACACTCCCCAAGAGAAATGTCTATTGCACCATGGCCACCAAGTCTAACCCTACCACATTCCAACACTGCTTGAAGAAGAAAGATTGGAAGCCATCACGGCCAAGAGCTTTAAGAGATTGCATTCCCATCACCACTTTTCTCACTTCCTCAATTGAATTAATTGCAAGTAATGCCCAGACTCCAGCTTCAAACAAGTATGGAGTAGGGACATCATATACAACATTCCTTGTAACCCACATATTAGTAGAAAAATGATTGTGGAAGAACTTAATCTCTTCTTATTGAAGCTTGTCCTAGTTAATGCACTAAGCACCATTATGAAGGAATAAATCATAGATCTTGTTCCTTCTCCTTCTTACCATCATCTGGATATAGAAGAATTTAAAGTTTCCATCCCCAAATCTAACCCAATTTTTCCTCAACTTCTAGTACAAAAGAATTATTCTTAAAGTAGAATGTTTTTATACTCCTTATTCAACATTTCTCAAAGTGAATGAGAATATTGCAGTCATCAAACTCTAACTCTTATTGTACTTCCTTAAGTCTAGCCTCCACTTATTTCTTGTGAGCAATTGTGTGCCTAAACGTCAAAGGTGAGAAAAGATAGAGTGCTTAGGCTGCTATATTATATTTACATAAATGTTATATTAGCAAGATTTATTAATTTTTTTGATAATTAGTTTAAAGAGTATCATTGCAATTTATTTTAATTAGATGATAATATAAAATAATTTATAATTGTAGTGTATTTATATTTAAAAATTACATTATTTACTATGATTAAATTTTATAACAATTATCAGCGAGAATAAAGAGTGTATAATTACTCTAATTTTTATTATTTTTTCTGTCGTAAATAATAAATGAGAAGTTTTGAATAAAAAAAACATTGAATTGAATACAGAAAAATACTTGGTATAAATAAAAAAAAATGTAAAGACTTAATAGGACAGCAAGTCTTATAAAAAAAAATATGAAGACTTAATAAGTGTACAGATTATGACATTTGTATGTATTGCCTTTCAAAACACAATATTTTTTACCAATGGAATATTGTCTATAATTATTTTAAAATAAATATTTAAATAATTTAATAATAAAAAATAATATTTATATTTTAAATAATTATATATATAATAAAATTATTTCAAATAATAATTTTTTTAACTATTTTGATTTAATTTTATAACTATGAATAATATATCAAATAATAAAGATTTAATAAAATTAAATAATTTTAAAATTAAATAAAATAATATAATATTTTTATTGTATAGCGTCAATAAGTTTTTTGATTAAATATTAATAATAAAAATATAATAATATTATAAATTTAAGAAATGAAAATTTTAAAGTAAATTTTAAATTAAAATAATTTTTATAAATATAAAAAAAATATTTATGAAAAATATAAAAAATATAAAATAACAGTATATTAATTAAAAGCATGAGTAAAAAATAAAATTATTAGTAAAAAAAGTGTAATTCATATATTATTTTAAGTTTAATCTATAAATATATAGGCCGGTGAGGGAGAATAGAAGCTTTCATTGATGCTTCGCTTCTCAGTAAGATAGAAAAATCATCTAAAACAAGTAGAATAATATTATGTGTATAAAAATCAAAACTTCCACATTCAATGCTTTCAGACATACAAAGCATGTGCACTAAGCTGCTTTTGTTGGGGCCACTTCCCCTGTTTGTTTGTCGTTCTTTAAAAAGTCTCAAAACAAAAGTAATTGTGCTGCTTTGAATTTTGTTTTTCCCTCTCTCCGTAAGTCTATTATTAAAAATTTAATAAGAACTCAAATTCAGTATCTTAGTTAAGTGATAGCGCTTGCTACAGGATGAAGCTTCTTTAGTTCTGTTTTGAATTTATTACAGGTGAAAAGCTACAACCTTGTTGGCCACAAATTTCCATGGAGAAAACAATGCACATAGCAGTTATTCCGAGCGCAGGGTTCAGCCACTTAGTGCCCATTCTCCAATTCTCCAAGAGACTTGTTGAGCTCCATCCAGAGATCCATGTCACATGCATCATTCCCACACTTCGGTCTCCACCAAGTGCCTCAAAAACCATTCTTGAAACTCTTCCACCAAACATCAACTCCATTTTTCTCCCACCAGTGAACCCCAAGGACCTTCCACAAGGGCTTCCCATGGCAGCCCAATTTCAGCTAGCAGTGACTCACTCTTTATCATCTATACATGAAGCCTTGAAGTCCTTAACTTTAAGGACACCCTTTTTGGCCATGGTGGTTGATTCTTTTGCTGCAGTAGCACTAGATTTCGCACGTGAGTTCAACATGTTGTCTTATATTTACTTCCCTGCAGCAGCTACCACACTCTCAACACACTTCTATTTGCTAAAGTTGGATGAAGAAACTTCGTGTGAGTATAGAGATTTGGTAGAACCTATCAAAGTACCAGGTTGTGTACCATTTCATGGTAAGGATCTCTATACCCAAGCTCAAGATAGAACAAGTCAATTTTACAAACTCTCATTGCAACGTTACAAAAGATTTTTTGGTGTCAACGGGATTTTTGTGAATAGCTTCTTAGGAATGGAAAGAGGTCCTATAAAAGCATTGACTGAGGAGGGAAGTGGCAAGCCTCCTGTGTATGCTGTTGGACCCATTATCCAAACGGATAAAGGTTGTGGTAATGATGCAAATGCAATAGAGTGTGTTGCATGGTTGGATAGACAACAACCTTCTTCTGTGTTGTACGTTTGTTTTGGAAGCGGTGGAACATTGTCACATGAACAAATGATTGAGTTGGCTTATGGTTTGGAATTGAGTGGTCATAAGTTCTTGTGGGTTGTAAGAGGACCTAGTAATACACCTAATGCTACATATCTTGATGCACAAAATGGTGTTAACCCATTGAAGTTCTTGCCAATTGGGTTCTTAGAGAGAACCAAAGAGCAAGGTATGGTTATTCCTTCATGGGCACCCCAAGTTCAAGTGCTTGGACATAGTTCAATTGGAGGGTTCTTGAGTCATTGTGGATGGAATTCAACCCTTGAGAGTGTGGTGGAAGGTGTGCCACTAATCACGTGGCCTTTGTTCGCAGAGCAAAGAATAAATGCAGTTGTGCTGAGTGAGGGCCTCAAAGTGGGCCTAAGGCCAAGAGTTAGTGAAAATGGGTTGATTGAAAAGGTAGAAATTGCTAAGGTGATAAAATGTCTAATGGAAGGGGAAGAAGGTAAGGAAATGCTCAAGAGAATGAAGGAGTTGAAAGAAGATGCCATTAGTGCACTCAAAGAAGATGGCTCTTCTGCAAAGACCATTTCTCAGTTGGTACAAAAGTGGAAAACTTTGCCATAAGAAAACAAACTTTGCTTTTGGTCGGTATTGTTATGTTGCTTTCTTCTTAGCTGTTTATATGCTTTTCCTTGTAAAAGTAATTGTCAGTTTATGCTTGGCATCATGTTTCATGTGAATTTTTCTTTTGTCTATTGTCAGTGTTTTAACCAATGAAGAATGGATACTCTACCCTTTTCAAATATCTCGCTACATTGTACGCCCACAATTTTTTTATACTTTTTTTCATACCTACAACTGTAATAGATATTTAATTAAAAAATTTTCAACTTGAAAAAAATTCATATTTATTATCTTAAAATTATAAAAATATAATAAATATTTTTTAATAAAATTTTACTATTACTGGCTATTTATTTTTAATTTTTTAAAAATCTTAAAAAGGAAAAAAGCTATTCACTAACTCAGTCCGGGAGTTGCACGCATTAATTGGTATCACCAAAGAATATTTTTTTCACTTTTAAAATAGTTATCTTATATATAATAGAAAATATTAAAAATGTTTTTCTATTTATTCAAATCTTGTTTATATATATATATAACTTCTAAAGATATAATTTTATCTTTTTGCTTTGAAAATATTTTTAAAGAGATCAAATAATTATATTATAAAATAATTTCTCTTAATATTTTATTTATTTATTATATACTTATTTTACGCGGCATATTTTAGACATTTATGTCATATCTCATATTAATGTTAAAGTACGTGCTTCATATATTATAATTACTATTATTGTGATTATTATATATATATGATCATCATCTTTCTTCTTTTTATCACCACAATTATTATTAGTATCATTACTAGTATACTAGTATTATTATAGAGTTTCTTTTGTACCAACATCCCAGAGTAGATTACAACGAAAATGTAAACGTTTTAAAATGATTAAAAATAAATATTTTTAAAAAATAAAATCGTCGCTAAAGTATATTTTAAAAAAAAATCTTGCATTATAAAATAATTAATTTTTTAAAAATAATGTGATATTTAACTCTAAAACTAAGTTTTTCTAAAGTAAATATTAATACTCTATAATATCTGTTTAAGCAACGGCTATTTTAAATTATTTGTAAAAATTTATTATAATTTTAAAATATTTATTTAACTTTCAAATAATTAATTTTTATCATTTAACTTTTAAAATAAAAATAATTTATTAACTAAAATATTAATTAATATTTAAAAAAAATATTTTAACTTAACATATCTAATTTTTATTATTACATGTCTCTAAATGTAATATAAAATTTAAAATCATGTAATTTTATTTAAAAATTATAGAAAGAAGTTTGTTAACTTAAAGTTTAACGAAAGAGAATTATTTTACGATTAATTTTTTTTTTATAAGATTGTAAAACATAAAAGTGTAGTTACAAATGTTACTTTATGATAAACAACACAAGGGTGAAGGAATATATCAGTTCCTATAGTAAATTGTTAAAATAAGAGATTAATAATGAAAATAAAGTGTTTTGATTTAAAAAATTTTTGAGTAATTGACACTATTAAAAAAAATATTTTTTTCTACAATTTTTTATTCGCAGTCTATATAACTATTGTTAATTTTAAATGTTATCCTAGTTTAAATAACTATAGTTAAATTTAAATATTTTTTATAATTTATTATAATAACTGTAGTTAATTAATGAAAGTTTCAAAAAAATTTAATTAATTATTAAAATATTTTTTTACTCATTTAATTTATTATGATAACTTACCTGTGTGCGGATACCCTTCTCTCTCAGCCCAAAAACATAACACTATTATACTGCCTAAGCTCGTGCCCTTTTTCAACTTCTCTTTTGGTGTCCTCTTTTTGTCAATCTCTTTAAATCAATTCAATGAAAAACTCATTTTACAAAGAATTTAAAATAATAAATAAATTTCTTATAACTTATTTAACAACATATTAGTATTTTAGAATATTATATGAAAAAATAAAATAAAAAGTAAGCAATCAATGCTTAATTATTTAACTTATTCAATTAAAAATGACTTAAATTTTAAATTGAGTATTTATTTAAGTTATTTAGTGTACAACAAAATATATATTAAGTTATATATACTCTTATACCATTAATAATTTAACGTAAAAAATAATTTATATCAATTTAACTATTAAATTATAATTATATATTGTTTAGATTATTTATATGAAATTTTGTTAAAATTAAAATATTAGAAAAATAAAATTAAAAGGTTCTTATTTTTACATATTTTAAATTTATATATTACATTAAATTTGATGCATATAAATAAGACATTAAATCATTTTGAATCGATTACAGTTCTTTCATACATAATTCATGTAATCAGAATTTTTAATCTAATAATTAATTTTAAAAATAAATTATTTTTTTTTATATTAAATTATTTAATAATATACTTACACTGATATAATTTGAAACAATTTTCTTTATTTATTTCTCTAAATTTACTTGTAAATATCCAATATCTTTAGTATAATTGAGAGAATATTGAGCGCAGCTATCATTGTTTTCTATTAGAAAATTTCTTTAGATAGCATTAAAGTATTTTTGAAACAGGAACAACTTATAAAATATACTTTGGGTATAAAGTTGTCGCCTTTGCATTTATATTATCTAAATAGTACAAGCTTTGACTATAGATCTTGCATGCTTTAATTGTTCTCAAGTTCTTGTTTTACAAAGCTTTTTCTAAATTTCTAAAAACTTCAAGAAACATAATTCAAACTTTCTTGCATATATATTTCTAGCATCTTCTTCACTTAACGTAAATATCTTGATTGAAAGTCATTGCTAATTAATGGACCAAGTTAAAATAAATATTCACAATTTTTTTTCATAATTTTATTTATTGCTCTTTGTCATTTGATTATAATAATTGATCACTCGAGAACAAATAATAGTCATTTAAAGAATTGTTATTAATTTCTTAAACTTCATATACAATTGCTAGCCATTAATTGCAAAAGTGAGTGTGTAGTGAGGCATTATTAATTAAACTTAATGTTTAGATAATCCGTTTGGTGAAATATTAAGTAGCAGATGGTACTAAATAGTAACTAAAATACCTATATTTTTATTTTAAGTTTTTTTTTTATAAAAAATATCAATAAATTAGGAGGAATTGCAGAAAGATTTATGGATGGGTTACCGTCTCATAGATTTTATGACATGTACTATCTTAAATTCACAGGAAATGTTGACCTTTACAATAATGATGAATTTTTAAAATTAAGTTGCTATTTCAAACAAAAATATTACAAAAAGTAGATTTGTAAAATTATTAAGCACCCAAAGAATGGAAGTTCATACACGCTATTTATAAGGATAAATCGAGTGAGTGTAATATGTGTTTTTTGAAAAGAATAACTTTACTTCATTTCTTAACATGTCTTTTTCTTATAAGAGGTTGATTAATGTTTCAAAATACAAGTTTCATGCTATGAGTTTATGAGCTGGGGAAGCGCATTTGTAAGGTCTCTTTGAGAAGAAATTTCCTATAAAATTTCTCTATTCTTCTTCGTTACTCTATGGAGAAGGCCCTAAAACTTCTGAAGTACCAAACTTAAAAGGGAAAAAGGCTCCCTATTTTCTATTCTCTGTTGCTTATATAGTTCTTTATTCTTTAGTCTCTAAGTAGCACAATGACCAATAATATTGACCATTGTCTCCATCATTTTTTATCCGTACCTTTAATCATTTTTAGATAGTGTTTCTCTCTATAGCTTGACTTCTTTCTTCTCACTTCTAAACACCAAAGTTGTGGAACCAAGAAACTGAAGCAACAATTCTCTATTCTTAAAGGAGTATTCCTACACATCTTTGTCTACCTATGAATTGTTTCTGACATTGATAGTTCAAACAAGTTTGACATCTCGGTCTTTGCTCAATGGTTTAGGTATTTGCTCTACTGCAATGAATCCTTTGATTTTTAACATCTCATTCTTGCAGTGTAAGTTTCTTGAGCACTTGTGGTTTACTTGTTGGTCACCTCCTTCCTCTAGTAGGAATGCTGCCCTTGCCACATAATCTCTCTTTTTTCAGTTATTTTTCTTTTTAAATTCTTTACTTAAACTATTAATAAACTATATTTTATTGATTTTAGTTTTGCCCCTCAATTCCCAATAGTTGTTTAAGAAGATAAGTAAATATCCTTCACGCTCTAAGTCAATAAAAAATAAAGAAAGAGATGATTTTTCAAAAAAAAAAAAATTGGTATTTTCAAGCAAAGTTATTAATATCCTTATACGTGAGGCTATTTTATAGGTATCCCACAACTAAATGCAACATGCATAATAGTGTGAGCTTGCAATGGCTCAAATTTTACAAAAAATTTTTACAATAATATATACAAAAGTTACAGGTGAACAAAAATATATTTATTAAAAGTGATGAGTTATTTTGTCTTTTTATTTTTTTGTAGAAACTATTACACAATAAAATTTATAAAAATATAATTTTTCAATCTTTAAAAATCCATTCATGCAAGATAAGATTCAATATCTTCTAAAAATTGAGATACAACCTCTGGAGCATTAGGCCTAAATCATAATAAAGGCCATGTGAAGGTCCAATACACTGCTTATTGTTAATTAGGAAGTGTTGTTTTAGTATGTGGCAATAAGTATTATAAATGCACCTATATATATCTTTTCATTTTTTGTTTTCTTTTTGTAAAAAAAAAATCATTAATAAGTTGGGAGGAAATGGAGCTGCATTAATTGATTTTGTCTGTGATATCCTTATTTTATTAAAAAAAATTCATAACAAAAAAGGAATAATTAATTTAAATTCATTGTCAGTTGAGTATAAGACGTGGAAGTATAAAATATTTCTTTTATTTTACTTAAACTTATAAAAAAATTTAGAAAATGAATCCATAAAAGTTAAACAAATTAAAAAGGAAACATAAAATAATATTCATAGATATATTGTTCTAAAGAGGTTATAATAGGTTGACCTTAGTAAAATATACATCAAAATACATTATGACCCTTTTACAACATTTACAAAATACAAAATATAACAAGTCCTAATGAGCAGCCTATCCGCCAAAAAACTGAAGAGATATTAATCATCCCTATGTCATCCCTCTATTTCTGCAATGTCGTCGAAATCGAGATCCTCATCTGATCCAAGGTATTGATCACCCAAATTCACAGTGACCTGCATGCCAGTAATTCGCTTAAAAGTCTATCTTGATGATCTTCTAAGATGGTCGTGGTCGTGATATGTAAACAAATAGATCACGACAACTGGAGTCCTCATGGTACCAAAGAATGTATATACACAGAGAGTATGATGTATTCTACTTATAGGAAAATTAAAAGAAACACTATAGTATAGTTTCATCTCTATCATAATGATATTCCTAGGCACATCATCAACATGTACAACAATTTTAAAGTAGCATAATTGTTCATATTCATTAAATATATAGTTAAGTCTATTATGTACAGAACTATCTATGAGCCTAATTCTCTCTCTAGGTGTTGTCATCTTGGTCTCTTGAAATATTTACATAAGGATGAGTCTTTATTTATATTACCAAGCATACATGCACAACTAATTCAACCATACAAATAAGACAAATACCACAAAATATTATGTCACAAGACCATACTCATACAATAGTAATACCTATTAGTTAATTGACTTATTACATTCTCTCTTTATTAGCACTTTCACTACCGTAAGATCCCTCGAGGTCTTCTTTAGCACAGATAGTTGCTGGATAGTCACAGCTACACAGATACAACGTGTACCGACTCAGCCCATTTTAACAAAAGTATGGTCAATAGTTTAAGTTAGGAAATAAGTGTGCCGCATGTGGTGCTCTTACTTTTATTTGTTATGTGCAAGTTAAGAAGAGCATTCACCACCCTCATTTCCCTAAGATTTCTCAATCGCCTCCATCTTCCATACCCCTAGTATACCGCTGAACTATTCATACTTGTTCTTATCACATTCTTTTCTCATTTCATTCTCCCTTCCATATTTTCCATCTCTTTTCTATATTTCTCATTCTGGATTTACTCTACTATTAGTCATTATGCTCCAAATTTCATTATTGTCTGCTCTCATATTATTCATCATTTTATCTCTATATTTTGTTCTAGTTCCTTATTACATCATACATCAATTAATCATTGCTGAAGGTTGGTCACCCTCGGACTCAGTCCACAACATACATGCATGTACATTCAAATCAAGAATCATACACATCATCAAACATCACTAAACATGCTTCAAACATAACAAAAACATGTTCTCTTCCATTATATACACATGCATTTCATTGCAACATTTTCATGAATACAAACATACAACTTTCTTAGTATCAAGATAGAGCTCTCCTTCTCTTAAAAGACAAGTTTGGTGAAGAAAAAGTGAGAAAAGGATGATTTACAGACCAAGGTAGTTCTACAGCTTACATAAAAAGGCACTCTTTAAGTAAAGAGGAAACAGAGAAGATAGAAGTGAAAACAAGGAGTTTGAGCTTTGAGATACTCACCGATGATTTTGTGGAGTCAAAGTTTGAGCTCGGATTCAGAGTAGTTTTGGAGTTTCTAAAGCTTTTCTTCAGAATAAGGAAGAGAGAGTTCAGAGAAAATGATAGAGAAACGTGAGTTTTGAAATGAAATTTCTATGCTGAAAATCTCTTAAATACCCCTCAGCTTTGCACACTCTCGCTTGAGCGAAAAACAGCTTGCTTGAGCAAGGAACAACTCGCTTGAGCAATGCATTGCTCGCTTGGGCGAGATACATCTCGCTTGAGCACGATATGCAAACAATGATTTTTTTCAACTATTTTCTGATATGCTCTCTTCAACGTGAGTGAGATCTGAGCTCGCTTGGGCGAAATCACTCTTGCCTGGACGAGATGACAGTTAAACTGAATTTCTCCTATCCTACTTGAGCGATAATCATCCCGCTTGAGCGAAATTGCCCTGAAATAAGGTGTTTATGGGCACTTAGCCTCGCTTGAGCGAGATTTCTCTTACTTGAGCGGGATCCCCTGCAACAAACTTCTTTTAAAAATCTTCATAATTCACTTATAAACATATCCTAATACTATTTAATATCAAACATTAATATTGTTAAGTGAGATGTGATGTTACATGTAGATTGAACTATAAAATGAGATCATTCTAACTAATTTAGCTCTAATTTATATAGTTAGAGTAAAAAACCCTTATTATATGAAAAATTTATAAGATTAAAAAAAGTTTTTAAGGTTAAATAGATTAAGATTAATTCATAAGTCAATTATTTTTAAAAAATATAATAATACATTAAAAATATTTATAGATGAAAAAATAATAAAATTTGTATAATATTAAATACTTAAAATAAATTATTATTAAATAATATAAAATACAATATAATAATTTATTATTAAAATAAGTTACATATTTTTTATTTTTTATTTTTATTATTGATAATTATTAAATTATAATAATATTTTTTATTCATATAATTTTATGAATAATTTCTTAATATATTATTTTATAATTTTATTTTATTAATCATAAAATTTTCATGTTTTACTATTTTTATATTATTATTTTTATTTATTTATTTTTATAAAACTATTTTAAGAACATCATATGTTTAGTAAATATATTTAAAGTTACACTTAAAGATATAAAGTTGAGAACAAAAATGCAAGTTAAATTTGTTAAGTAAGATAATGTTATCAAAATATTTAAAATAATTTATTTAAATAAAACTTAATATGTTAAAAAAATTAAATACAACATCGTTATGATAAAAATTAAAAATATATAATATTTAATATTATAAAATTTATAGAGGCAGACAAGTAACTTACCAATTTAGTAAAAATTAATAAATAAAAATTTAAATTAATTAAAATAAATTAATTAATTTGATAATTTTAATTAATTTAATAAAAATAATAAATAAAGACAATAAAAACAAAAAACAAATACATTAAAAAAAATGATGGATGTGAAGAGGGGGCATGATGTTTATAATTGGTTTTGTGAAATTGGACAGCTGAGAGAAATCAGGGGAATTGTTGGTTGGGTTTTCTTGAGCTTATCTTTATGTTAGTGAAAGCTTGTCATGCTTCATTTAGTAATCCAGCTCACCAAATTTTCTCTATGTCGTTAATTGGGAGGTGGAATTATAGTTTAGGTTATTACTTTTTGTCAGTCTTATTTTAAATTATTATTATTATTATCGTGAGAGATTTAATTCGAATAATTATGAGATATATGTATTTTAATTATTTGAAGATTAATTTAAAAATTTTGATTCATGATAATAAAATTATGTTTATTATTCTAAAAATATAATTATATTCTTATAAAAAGAATTTAATTTAAAATACCTTATTGATCAAAATAATTTGTGATACAAGAAAATATGTTGATAATATAGTACATGCACTAACAAAAACATACAATATGGCTAAATATTTTAGTTTATAAAAAAGTTAAATGAATTTTAAGCTTTAAAGAATAATTTGGATTTTAAAATAATAAAAATTTCAAGTATTAAAAAAAACAAAAAGTGAAAATAAAAAATTTCAAGTATTAAATGTATCATAGTTTTTTAATAAAGTTTTCTTAACCTCAGCCTTTAAGATGTAGTTTAAACATCCACAAATAATTTTCTTTTTAATAAAATTTTATTTTTATTAGCTATTTATCTTCGACTTTTAAGGTACTATTTCTTTCCATAATCTAAATATAGTCTTAAAAAATAGATCAGCAAAAGATAGAATATGAGATCCAGAGAATTTTGGAAAGATAAAAAGAAAAAAAACAACTTACAAAATGTTCAAACCTTTACCTATCAAGAAGTCTGGCTAAAACTTGTTTATATTTGCAACAGGTTAATGTAAGTTCACTAAAAAACAAAACATGTTAGCAAAATAGAAGCAATTATTCTTCTATTGGTTTCACACTGTTGGTCACGTGGAAGCAATTCAAAACCATATTGAATGATTGAAACGGGAATCTCAAATCCATATTCAAAGAAATTTCAAAACCAATTTAATATACCTCAAATCAATCAATATTATAAGTATTAAATGCTAATAAATTCATAAACGAAAATGGAATCAGGAAGCAATATGTTGCAAGATACTCAAATTTGATCGATATCTTATTAAAATAAATGATAAATTTTTATTAATATAAACTTTTAAAATATTTATTTTACTTTTAATATAATTAATAAGGACTTTCATAATAAAAACATCACTTTTAAATATCATCAAATACGTTGATGAACTATACATGGTTGTTTTACCCAACAAAAGGATACAAACATTGGAGCTCCATTTGTTACCATGTGTGCAATGATTTTCCCTTGCATTCTTAACCAATGTGTGTAGAAAGTTGTGATTGATGGCAGCAATGTAGTGCAGCTTTCGGTGGTGCGTAGTAGCCTTTACAAAGTGAAATGTGAGAAGTTAGCACTTTTAAAGAGATATAAGGGTAAATAGAGATCAAGAAAGTTGGGTATGGTTTCATTTTTTCATTGAAAAAATAAAATGGTTTGAGAATTTGCAAGTAAATTTTGGTACCATGGTGGAGATATTCTGTGGTGTTTATGCAAAAGTGGATGTTTGGTGAGACATTAATGGGTGAAAATTAATGTTTAGATGGATTGTGTAGTGTAATGTTTAGCATGCACGCTTCCTCTCCTTAATCATTATACTAAGCCTTTCTTGTCATTAAGTCAAAACTTTATCATAATGTTGCAAGATTAAGGACTCCTAGTGCAATTGTTCATGTTCCATATTGGTTCTTGTTTAGCAATGCTTTTAGAATTTGATGCATGGAAACGATGAATTTCTTAAACTTTTTGCAGTTTTATAATTATGTTATGGGGAAAGTTTATTAGATGTGGATTAATTTCATTTGTCATTTTGAAATGGATGGTAACCCTAATTAATTCTTTGCTTGGTTGGGTGGGAAAAATGAGAAGACAGAAAAATTTGAATTGAAGAGAAAATAAGAGCAGAAAAAAAATATTTTTTTATCTTTAAAAGTCAACTTCTATCTCATCTATTATCTTTCAATTTTTCTCCAATTAAATAAAAGAAAATACATTGTCATCTTCTTCTTTTTTTCTCTCCATCCTCTCATTTTTTATTTTTTATTTTCAGTTTTAATAATTGTTTGTCAATAGAAATGAATTAAGAGGACAAGTGGGTAGCACAGTTCCAAGCCCCACACACAGATGCCAAACAATTGGCTCAATGGAAAATCAAAGTTGAAACTAAGGATATATGGCTTGGATTATTGGGTCACGTGATCCTCAAATTGTTAAGTAGATGTCATTAAGTAATCAAGGTGCAATCAAAGGAATCTATAGAAATAATTTAGCTACTTCCTTCTAAGCGCCTTGTTTGAAAATTTGAAAAGAGAAAGAAGAAAAAATTTGATGGATGAGAAATAGAGATAAAAATTAAGAAAAATATTTCTAATTTAAAATATTTAAAAATATGAATTTTTAAAGTTTTGAAAAAATTACAAAAATCCCTTTCCATATTTAGAAACCCCAAACAAAAATTATTATCAAATAAACATTCTTTTTTCAAGTTTAACTTCTCATTAATAAAACCTAGATGTCCATGTATATATTTTGACTCATAAGAAGTATATGAGTTATTTATGTGTATATTAGGATTTAAGGAAGATAAACTAGTTGTTTTAATTCAAAAAGGAAGAAGGATTTTGGTTTGATTTGAGTTGTAACATAATTGAGTGTTTGAACTGTAACAAAAGATAATATCATATTTCAGAACCAAAATCAAGTTCTTAAAATGTTTGTTTGTATTTTTTAAAATAAAAAATTATTAAATAATTAAAAAATTTATGCTACTACTTCTAAATTCATAAAATTATAATGTCAAATATATAAACTTTAATTTTAAGAATGTAAAAGTTTTATTTTAACTTTTAAAAATTACAAATACCAGTTATATTGATCAGTTTAGATAAATTATTGTGTCTTTAAAAACTAAGATAATCAACATTTAAAATGTTGAAGATAAATTCTGTGGTACCCATAAAAATTTTTTAAGTACCATATATAAAAATTTTTAATCAACAATATTTTCACATGTATTTAAATAATAAATTTATTTAATAATAGATTATTATATTTATTATATTTGAATAAGTTGAATAGTATTTAAGTCAAAACTAAATAATTTAAAATTAAAATAATAATATTATATTAATATACTAATATTAATATTAATAATAATAATAATAATAAAATCATATGACAAATAATATAAATAATATAATTTTAAATAAATTATATATAATAATATTTTTTTAATTTGTCACATATTTCTTTTTTATTAATATAATTTTTTAAATATAATACCCATAAAATAAATTTTAGGATATCATAACACACCCATGATAATACAAGATTTTATTACCACTATTAAATGTCCCGCATTAAATGTATCAGAGATGGATTTGAAGTTTTATTCTAAGATTATATTGACTTGACATTTTAAAACTTACACTATTTTAAACAAAAAGTTAAAATAAAAGGTCTAAAAATTTGAAGTTATGTAATACTTTTATAAATTTTAAGTTTAAAAATTACTTTTTAACTAATTTCTTTTTCAGTAATATGTTATTGTTCTTTGAAAAGATACTTTTTTTATAAAGCTAATACCACAAGCACTAATAATTTCCCTAGAAAATCCCATGTAATGTCAACACTCACAAAAAAACCTCATACTAAGAATTTTTTTTGTCTAGGTTATTTTTTATAAATTAAATAATTTTATTTAAAAATATTTAATATATTTTTAAAAAATATTTATCTCTTAAAAGAAAATAGAGAAACCGAAGTAAAAATAATATACGGTGCCATGATCCTATTAAAACAAACTTACACCAAATGGCTTCTTCCACTTCTGAGGTTACCCCACCCCTAAAGTCAAGTCATCATTGGGTTTAGCCCCCATTCTTCCTCTTGGGTCAAGAACATGCCATAATTGTCGATTTCAACCTTCAAAAACAAATTAGATTTATGCCACATATTTTTCTTTTACTTTCAGTTTCTGATAAGATAACCAGAAATTTAAAGATAAGAAAATGTTAACCACTGTTCTTAAAAATATATTTTTATTGAAAAACATAAAAATATATTTGTTCATATAATTTTTAATAAAAAATATTATATATTAATTTTTTAATCAGCATTCTTCAAGCTATAAGTAAAAAAATTCATATGCAAAAGCTTTTATATTAAAAATTAATATATATAGATAATATTTTTAAAAAAGACTTAATTAAGTCTTTATTTCTTATAAAAGTTATACAACTCTATAAAATATTTTATTAAGATACACCCTTTCTTTTTTTATAAACAATTGTTATTAGTCTTTTTGGCTAGCATGATTTAATCAAAAGTTGATACTGAGGAAAAAAAAATTATAAGCAACCTTTTAGGAACCACACTCTTAATTGAATTTTCTTAAAAATTTTGAAGCAACATTTTAAGATTCATGCATCATTCTCTCGCTCTCTCTTTTATTTGAACAATTAATGTGGCAGAGAACGTGTGAAGAAGACGCAGAAAACCAATGTGTTACCGAAGCAAGGCCCATATCTAAATTATTGAGTTCCTTAATTTGAAACAAGACAAGGCTAATTTGGGTAACCAAAAAAATGGGGTCTGAATCCCCATGTGGTTATTAAAGTATGCTCCATCCAACGGTGCAGATTAAGGGCGCATGTTTAACGGGTAGGTTTCTTGTCTCCATTCACGTGTTGGTAGAGTTAACTTTAGTTAAAAGTCATCTTGGTATGGCGAAGGATCTCAGTTTCTCCACTTTTTTTTGAATGGAAGACTTGTGGGAAAATTGGATTTCTTCTTTGGTAATGAGACACCAATCAAATATAAAAACTATATATTATATTTTTTTATTGTATGAATGTTATGAACTCTTTAGAGATAATCTCTTAACTTTTCCATTTGGTGTTTTCCCATTGTTTGTTATAGGAAATGGGTGATGACAATTCCATTGGCCAGTCTCATATTAACCCTTTTGATCAAGATAAGTTTCTCACTGGGATTGTTCAACAGCTGCCAACAAATTTCTCATCTCAAAGTGCTCAACACTCTTCCACCATGCAATATAATAATGTTTTTGCTACTACTAATAGTAGCCTATCATCTGAGGATGCAAGCTATGATGAGAAGCATGGTAAGAGTAATAGCTCAAACTCCATAATCTCTCAAGATGTTGCTTCACACAAACATTCAGCACCATCTCCATCTCCATCTCCATCTCCATCCACCTTCATTTTGTCGTTTGAAAACTCATCGGTGGAACCAGCTCTCCAAGATAGACCCAACAACTCCCCTAAACATTTTGGTGGGGATGCTACATGTTCTTCCATCATGTCTTCAAAAAGAACATTGGGTAACCATATCACTAAGCCCAAGGTCAAGCAAGGAAACAAGAAATTTAGAAGCTCATCAGAGATTCAAGATCACATATTGGCCGAGAGAAAAAGGAGGCAAGAACTCACTGAGAGGTTCATAGCACTTTCTGCCACCATACCCGGATTGAAGAAGGTTAGTTCCACTATTTCAATTTCAAAACCATGCTCATCAAATCATAGATTCTTGATCAATCTACAAGTGCTTCTATTTTTATTTTCCTTTCATTGTATCTCAATTTCTCCATTGCATTATTTTCTTAATCCACAACATCAAAATTATGTGAGATTGTTCCATGATTATTTCAACATTTTGTATCAGCATGCAAGCAATCACCCGACAACCAATAGAACCGGTCCCTGTCTGATGAATGAAATCGCTTGTCGTTAATGCATTTATTTAACCAGCATCTAATCAATCTGACACCCTAAACTTTAATGTGTGTGTACATGGCAAACGTTTCCACACTTGGTTGTCTCCTATTGCTTCTCTCTCGTAGAGAGAAGGGGTAAAAAAAAAAAGAACTTATAACAATAAGATAAAAAATAAAGTATTAACATGCAGTTGAATCTAAGCCATTAATAACAATATTAAATGTTTTTAATAAAAGTATTATTTTAAAATATTTAAAATTAGTCTTAAATATTATAATTAAACAAAATTAATTATATTTTTTATGTATCGTATTAATTATTTGATATTAAAAAATAGGATCATATATGAATTGTCCATTATTCAATAGCATGATTTTGAATTCTTAAAAAAATTATAGCATTTTATTTAAATTTAGTTTAACACCATTAATTTTCAATATTTTGAACTTAATTTTCAAATTTCAATGTCATATCTATGCCAAATTTTGGAAAGAGAAGTTACAAAAGCCCCTTTACGAGGAAAGATGGTAGGGTGGCAGAAAAAGGTTGTCTACCTCAAAATTTAAAGAGGTTAACAGCACTTTCAGACCACTCATTTCTACTGGGTTCGCTGAACTTTCTGCGCGCGCCCTTTGCAGCTATCAGCTCACCCATTGCACTTTTTCTTTCTTCTTTGCATTTTATCATGTACGTACACTGATTAGCTTAAATAAAGTTTCTTTACTTATACCAAAGTATGCCCCCCACTAGGGTACAGTTTTTTGTCCGTGTTTTATGCACAATTATATTATTTATTAATTATTTGATATAATATTTCCACCTATATTTATTACTAATTCTTTGCTCATAGCAGGAAACTAGTCCTAAACACTTAGCATATCACTAAAGTATAAAATCTTCATTTTTGCTGCTAATTATGTTTCTATAATGAATTCTTTTTCATCATTATCTTTACTTCTTAACCGAATTAATAAGACTCATAAATATTACTTAAGAAACGTTTCAAGTATACATCTTGCGTACTTATATCTAAAGAGAGATAAGTAAGAGCTTATTCGTCTACCTTTAGAATCAGAAATTACAATATTACTTAGATTAAAAATGTCATTGCAAGTTGCAACGCAGATTTATAAAAGGAACATTTTTTATTTTTCTAAAACTCTGTTGGACAAAACACCCAAATAGCCTGTAAAGAAGAGAGAGAAAAATGGTAAATGTAATATGATAAAAGAAGAAGAAGAAGAGAGATAATAAATATTAAATAGATAATGATAATGATATTTGTAGTTCACCACCATTAGTCAGCTGACACAGAATAATAGTTTGATATGGAATAATATTGAATTAATATTTCCGCATTGAAATAGTTTTTGATATGTTGAAAGACAGAATCGTAGAAATATAGCTTAAGAGATATATATATATTTTCTCCTCACATTTTCACACATGACTTGCTTATTTACAGAAGCTTTATGACTTACACACCTTAAAAGTGTCTACATAATATTCTTTGACTTTCTACATAATTTATGTTATTTTCTAGGTTATTCTAATCATTGCCTCCATGTAATTGTATCATAATTCAAGTAAATCACTAGTTGTTCACCGTAAAAAGAAAAAGTAGCTCACTAGTTAAACCAATAGTATTATTCAATTTAATTAACCAGTCAATAAACTATATGGGATTAATGTTTGGCTAGCTTGAGTTTATTAACTACATTTTTGGTACATATGTAGCACATGAGTATTACATTACATAACTTCATAATTTAGGAAATAATAATTAAAATCCATGTAGTGTATTTAACTATGTATTATATATATATATATATATAGACAGACAAGGCCTATATACTTCGTGAAGCAATAAATTATATGAAACAACTTCAAGAGCGAGTGGAAGAGCTAGAGAATCAAAACAAGAGAAGAAGAACAGATTCAGTAATATGTATAAAGAAATCCAAGGTTAGTGCAAAAGAGGAATCCACGTCGTGTGAAAGAAACTTTGATAGTGGATATCGATCTCCAACGCCATTACCTCAAGTTGAAGCAAGAGTCTTGGAAAAGGAAGTTCTCATTGGAATCCACTGTGAGAAACAAAAGGATATTGTGCTCAAAATCATGGCCTTGCTTCAAAATCTTCATCTTTCTCTTGCTAGCAGTAGTGTATTGCCATTTGGAACCTCCACTCTCAAAGTTACAATCATTGCTCAGGTAATATGACAACACTTCATTTTCCAAAACATCATGTCAATCAACATTTTCATCAAAACTTAACCATATAGGAAAATCAAAATGTGTGTGTATATATAGTGTTAGTATAATATGTTATTTGTTTAAATAAACTTTTAAAATCTATACTGACAAATTATTTTTTGTTAAATAAAGACTATGTAATAAAAGTTATCCTATGTGTTAGTAAATGACAATGTTTTTAGACTATCATTCAGTCATAAATTGTCATGTAATTAAAAATTATAAACTTTTACAATAATTATATATAAAGTGATTTATGATTAATTAATGCAAAAAAATTACTAATAGTGAATCAAAATTAATTTTATTTCCTATATATGCAATGCATGATAATTTTATATTCTAAACTACTTTAGCTATGATGCAGATGGACGATAAATACTGCCTGACAGTGAATGATTTAGTAAAAAGCCTAAGGAAAGATCTCTTAAAGTCACATGGCATTCAAAAATAATATTCCTAAGAGAGGTTTGCAGAATTTTAGTTTGGCTTCTTTCAATAAGATAACATTATGAGGATTTGTTTGTAATGAAATTTAATATCATAATGTATTGAGGTATGCCCAACTTATTAATTGGGAGTAAAATTAATCTATTTGTAGATGGACTTCAATTCAAATTAAGAGAATCAAAATGACTAAGGATTTTGTAAAAGCCTTTGTTGTCATTATCAAATTAGTCTCATGAAATGTATATCATTCATTAAATAAACCTTCGAGACTTGTGACATTAATAGGGACTAAAAAAGTCAATTAAAAAATTACCTTCTTCGAAATATGTTTATATTCATTTGTAATTTTGTCATTTGACAAATTTAGTAGACAACCAATAGAAATTCATTCAAATCTTAGTAGTTTTTCATGCTGTAACTATTTTGACTCTAACAAAGTTAATGAATCTAAGAAAAGAATTATTTTATCAATAATTATTGTGATAAAGCTTCCCTCTTGTGTTTCTCATAATTAACAATAGAAATTTGACATAAATTTAATAAATTAACTTAATTAAATTTTCTTATCCCTCTTTTATTAATTAAGTTTCTTTACTTTTAAAATTAAAAAAATTTGGACACATTGATTTTCTTTTCTAAAACTTGTGAATTTTTTTTTTACTTAAAAATTTATAAATTAAATTGATTAAATTATCTTTATTCTAACTCACGGACCTGACAAATTTTACTCATAATAATAAATTAAAATAATTATCTTCAAACCTACTCTCATATCTTATAAGATTCTTCAAGTTCTATTAGGCTTTCACTAAATTTCCTCGTTTTAAAAATTATTTCTCCAATTTTATTTCAACCCCAAAATTTTAGATTAAAAATAAATATTTGAGAGTTTTGTGTAAAAAAAAATGACAAGAAATAATTTTATTCAATTTTAAAAATAAAGAGAACTAACTTAAAATGAACCGGACAAACAAAAATCAAATATAATTAAACTTAAAGAGACTAAAAATATATATAATTAAGCTTAATAAATTCTATAATGCCTAAATGAAGTACGGTAATATTTTCTTTGGATATAATCATGTTTTCTTTTCAATATGTATATTGTTAGGGTCTAAAATCTTTTATATTGGCAAGGTTTGATATTAAGTATTAAAATGGTTAAGGAAGCATATTGAAAATATTGTCAATTTAATTTATTATATAAAGATGTTTTGATTTTGTATTGAATTTTAACGTACAAGTTTTTAGACTAACATAAGAAAAATCATGTGAATATGTCATCTTTACCAAATGCAAGTAAAATAAAAATAACTAAAAAATTCAGAAAAGATAAATAATAAATTGCTAAACAGTGAAGGAAAATCAGATTGAGTTTCGAATTTGGATGGGGAAAAGATAATCCGAAGGATGAATTATTAACATTATCTAAAATTTAAGAAAAAAATAAGACATATTTTTTGAGTAAATTTTTAATTTGGTCTTTGAAATATAACGAGTCATTCAATTTAGTTAAAAAATAAAATATTAAAATTAGTTTTTGAAGTATGATTTGTAATTCATTTTAATCTCTAAAATGTTGTTTGTGAATTTAGAGGAAGAGAAAAGGAAAATGTTCTAAAGATAAAGAAAGAGAGGAAAAAAAAGAAAAGTTAATACAAACCTCTTAAAATTAAGAGAATTTAAAAGCATAGGATTAAGAGAGTTATAGATAATTTATAAATCCTTTCCCTCTCATTCTTTCAAATAATAATAATTACCACAGATATTATTATTTTCTCTTCTAAAAAAACCAACTCTTAAACAAAGTTTCATCAAGCTTTCATTTATTCATTGAATATTGAACTTAGTTCCGTGCACCATTCATTCTAATTACTTGAAAAAAAACTTTTAATTTCGTCTCTAAAAAAATTATTACAATTAGTTCTTACATGTGTAGTTTACCATTCCGTGTAAAATTAATTAGCTGCCTCTCATAGTGATTGAAAATATGAAACATTAAATATAATGTAGCATGCTATTAAGTTTTTTTTTTTTTTTTTACATTGCATTAATAAAGTTTAAGTGTAACATATTTAAAATGAAAAATTTTATAATTTTTAATAATAAAAATCAGAAATATAAAATAGAAAGTTAAAATTTATATTTTACTTAAAAAAATCAATGCAATCTATATTATAGTTCATGGTCTTATTGAAATATTTTATGTACTTATCACTTTAATAAATATAAGTTAATATTATTGAAATGTCTTAAATCATAAAAATTTCTAATGAATAAAAACAATTTGGAATCATATAAAAAAAGGTTATTATTCTATTTAAAATTTTAAGTTCATCGTAACTCAATATTTAAACTAAGTTGAATATTATAACTTGCAACACTAACATTCGACGTTTGACGACGTGTGTATATATATATATATATCTTAAAATAATTGTTCCCCAAGCTAAAAGATCTCAATGTTCTCTTAGTTTAAGAGAAAAAGATGAAGTAGGGAAAGTGAGGTTGTTAGAGAGTAATAAGGTGATGCTTATGGGGTTGATATTGAGAGAAGGGGACAAGTGAGAGAGTTGCTTGTGCCTATAAGAATGTCTTGGAGAAAAAAAAAGTCATTATTGTTGCAACTCGAGTTTGAAGTTTTTCTTTGTTATGTTATATGAATCCGATACTGTGTCGAGGGAGTGAAAATGATGGGAAGGGAAGAGAGATGCGAAACGAGTCATTTTAGCTTTCACATGTTATTTAAACGCAGAGACTTAAATGTACTGATAAATTTGTATTTTTTAGGGACAAATTAAGTAATTAAATGACTAATGTTTATGTACATGACTGCTATAATAATTGAGGGATTAATTTGAGAGTTTATTCTAAAAATTAAATTAAAGATATCCTATTTTTTAGATATTAAAATAAATAATAGATCACATATTTGTAAAATAATTTTTAATATTTTATTTTTTAAGAACTAAATTAAATGAGTTTGTATTTTTTTAGGAACTATTTTATTTTTTATTTTTTTCGTTTATTGTGTAAAATGGCCTATGAGATGATAGCTTTTATGAAATCCTCTTGACATCAATACTCAAACGATGTAATAATCAATGTAAAAAAGAAGAGAGCGAGCTTAAAAAAAAAAAAAGAAAGACTATAAAATTTGTACAAAGCAAGTGAAACATCAAACTAAACTCATGTTAGATAACAAAACAATTTTAAATATAATTATTATTTAAAAAATATCTATGAAATTTTAAAAAAATAATAAAAGAAACAAAACTTTAGATTAAAAAGAAAAAATGAAAAAAGATAAAGTAAATCAACCAAAGAAAAAGTTATTTAAATATGGTATAAAATCAGAAGAAATACAGAAATATGGTGTATTTTGCAGTTTTATCGCAATATGGCCTTGCAAAAAACATCAACAGTGATTTATATAAGAACAGCACTATGGCAGGGAGCTCAGACTGTAGATTCAGGTGGCATAGGATTTTCTAAAATAATCATTGGCATTATCACATGTTATCAAGGCTCTGTAAACTCACAAGAGCGAGATTTGACCACTATTCATGTTGCTATGTAAGGAAATAGAGTTAGGAAGACTTCTAAAACTCTGTAAACTCACCAATAGTTTTGATCTTTGTTAATCACACCATGTAGAGCTAGTACTGTAACGAGGAAAATCTTATAAATTGTCAATGATGATTTTTTCTCTATATATATGTCTTCCAAACCTGTTGCTGCATGTGCTGAAGGGGAACCAAAAAAATTGAAGAAGAAGAAGAAGAAGCTTGTTGGAGAAGAAGAAGGTTGAGAGAGAGAAAAAGAGTAGGAAACCATAAAAAGAAATAAATATAAAATAAAAAAAATTGATATTTAAAAGCTCAGAATTTTAGAAGAAATGGTTAAAGATTCAACCATTGATTCAAAGAAACATATCTCTGATTAAATTCATAATTTAAATGTAAGTTTTTTTATTTTATTTAATATTTTTAATATATATTTTAATTATAATTAAAAAATTTCATTAAATAAAATATAATGTTAGTAATATATAGTAGTTGAGTAATTTTTGTGAATAATAGTTAATTCTAGACTAAAGATAATATAATAATAAATTATGAAATTTTATGAGATTCATCGAAGATTTGGTTGTAGAATAGAGTTTCTCCTAAGAATACCATGAATTTCTATGAGAAAGAGAAAAAGAAGAAAAACGAATAGTAAATCTAACTTCAAACTTAAAGAAACTTACTTCAAATCCTTTAGAATAGACGTAGAATCTTAGATCTTGCGAGAAATCTAAGTTTAGGAGGGTTTAATATGAGAGAAAATGGTAGTATATGGCCTTGGAACCTTTGAGAATGATGGAGAAGTGAAGATTTCGTGCTAAGGACCCCTATTTATAGAAAAAAAATTTTGGTACTGTTCACACCGCCTTACTGTTTATGTCGGAGTAACTATTCAAGTCGAAATTACTGTTCACACCGACATTGTTCTTGTGCACTGTTCACACTTTTTTAAAAAAAAATTTCAAACTCCATCTAAATCTATTTCAATACCAAATAATCCTTCAATTAACATTTAACAAGTATAAAATATTATAAATTACTCAATAATAAATTACAGGCCTAACAGAGCCATGTATAATTCAAATTGTTCTTGGTATTCCTGCATCGACCCTATTTGTTTATAGCCAACAACATCTCAAAGGGGTTCTGCAGAAGGGCTTCCTTGAAGGTCTCCCAAGATTGGTTCTCCTCAATGCTCTTCCACCATTGGTACCAGTACAACGCCTTGCCCTCCATTGCCACTATTACTGCTACATTTTCTCTGCCTCGCTTGCCCCTCTGATGACAAAGTATCTTTTTACCTGACTAAGCCATCCATATGCATCCTCTCTGGAAAAACAGTGGTAATTCTAGTCCCCTCCATCGATCCTTTGTGCTAAACCCCCCTATTACCTCTAGGTTTCGCCTTTCCTCATTTCCTGAAGTCCTGTCTTCGTTTCTTGATGCTCCCTCCGATCCTCCAGACTATGGAGGAACAAGTTTTTCTAGCAAGAACTCAATGTTCTTGAGTCTTGCACCTTGGTCCTTTATTTCTTTTAGCCTAGTGTCTTGTGCTTCCTGATTTTCAATGATCTGCACTAACATCTCCTCTAATGCCTCTATTCTTGATTCCATTCTTGAATCTTGGGTGTGCAAACACGTTCTTTTGACCATGAATCCTTCTTCAAGCGGCATGTTATGCACAGAGCTCCTACATTGGAGCTCTGATACTAGTGTTAGATACTGGTGTCAAATAGGCTAGAGATTGAATATACACTTGTATTATTTAGGAATCTCTGTTTAGTCCTAATGTAAAAAATGTACAAATGCACCAAAATACAATGATGGCACTTCGAGAGGCCAAACTTTCCCTAACACGTCTAAGGATATCTTCCGCCCCCCTCTCCTTACTATTTACCTTCTTATATATAATACTATTCCCCTCCCCTATCGTCTAGATTCAGATACAAAATAACTAATTCTATTACAATTATTATTATGAATATGCTTGATAGGCTAACTCATAACTTTTATCCCTTTCAGTCTTCCTATCTCTTCTCTTATACACCTTAATAATAGGGTAACCCAGGACTTTTATCCCTTTCAGCCTTCCTATCTCTTCTTTTATACACCTTAAGTATACACCATACAACTTGTACCTAATTGATTATTGTGTATTATATTTTCATATGAGTATCAAATGTAATATAAAATAAGAGTTTATTAAGTTTATATATACTTTTTATTTTTATCTTTTTTCTACTTATTTTTATTTTATATTATTTTTCTGGATGAATGATGAGAAGAATTTAAATATATTATATTTTTATTAATTATAAGCATTCTTTTTATAATAACTCAATAAACATTAATTAAGAAGTACAGATTATATTTCATTAGATATTTTTCTATTCCTTTTAAAGTAATTATTTTTTATTATTTACAAAATATTAATATAATTTTTTAAAATATAAAAAAATATTTTTAACATGAACTTTTTTTATTTATAAATGAAAATAAGAAAAATTATAATTAAAATTTTCTTTTAAAAATTAAAACAGTAAAAAAAATGCAAATAAATTTTTTAATAACTTGAAGGGTGCTTGGGTAATAACTTAATTAAAAGTATAGTTTAATGTATTCTTATTACATGAATAATTGATACTATTAAGTTTACCATAAAAATTATTATCACAAATATAAAAAATAATTTCAATAAATTGAGAAACTCATATAAAGTCAAACTATTTTATAAATTTTTATATATTTTTTAAACGTATTCTTAATCCATAATTATAATTTAATAGTATTGAATAATTTTTATCGCTTTATATTTTAAAATAATAAATACTTTTTAACCATTTTTGTATTTTTATTTTTATAATAAAAAACAAAATATGATGCCTTCATTATTCCTTTAACCTCTGTTTTAAAGTTGAGATATTTAGTTATAGTTATAATAATAAAGATTAGTAATTTAAAAAAATTAAATAGACATAAATGTCCAATATGACATGAGAAAACAAATTTAATATAAACAAAACGCATGAAGATATTTACTTGTCCAAAGATTACATATACCATCTATCTTTATAAACTTGTAAGTTTTAAAAATCAGGTTTGATAACTCTTACAACTTTTTTTTTTTGTTAATAATAACTCTAACTATTTAAATATGAAGATCGAACACTCTGAATTATATTGTTAGGATAAATTAAATTTTATTTTATTAAAAATATTTAAATAGAATTATTATAAAAAAATAAACTTTCATTTCATTGGATTAATATATGGAATAAATTGGTCTATTTTAGAATATTTTTCTATTTACTACTCATAGTAGTAAATTATAAAATTATATTTTATAAAATCAATAAAAATTTAATTTTTTTAAAAAAATTTAAAAACTATTTATTAAAAATTATTTCATATAATATATATTTTATATTAAAAGTATTGAAATTATATATTTTTAAATATTTTTTTTTATAAAAAAGTAGTAAAAATATAATAAAAAATGTTATTCTATCCGGATATTTTTTAACTCAGCACTACTCTACGATAAGAATTTGAATTATATAAATATAGTAAGACAACTCAACAAAATAAATTAGCTACCTATTGTTAAACAAATATTGAAAATAAAATAAGTTATTAAGATAAATTTGAAATATGAAATAATTAAAAAGTTTCAGAATGTTCTTGACAAAATTAACAGATAAACAAGTTGAAAGGTGAAAAACTAACTAAAAGTTAAAAGTTTAAAAGTTAGCTAATTATACTAAAAGTGTTTGATAAAAAAAATAGTTGTTAGACTAGCTTATAAATATAAAATGAAAAAAAAATGATATCATAAATAACTAAGTAGACTATAATTTGAAACATAGTAATTGTATATTTTCAAAAAAAAAATCATATTTTATTTATTTAAAATTATTTATCATTTTTAAATTAAGATAAATAAGTTTTTATTTTACTTTTATTTATAAATATTTTCTTATAAAAAATAAAAGTCGATAGAAAATATGATTTTCAAGAACATTGGGTCAAATTACACGAATATTCACCAAAAATATGTAAAAAAATATTTTTGCTAAATATCCATTGTGTCTTGCATTGTCTAAAGTTTGTTTGTTTGAAAAAGAAAACTCTTTATATGCCTTACAGTGAATTGCATTATAAATTTTGTAATTAGTGTAATAATTTTTATTTTTTTTCTTTTAATGTATTTATTATCATAATTATGAATTTACGTGTGGTTTCTTAGAATTATAATAAAGTTTAATTTAATTCAGAATCATAAGTTGATTGGCCCCTACCAGTGTTCTTTTATTTAAGGAAGACATGGAACAAACAATATCTTAGTCCTTCAACAGATTGTCCATTCTAGGAGGGTAGCAAAACATGATAAGATACATAATTTTGAAAATTAATTATAGTAATTTTATTGTGGGTTATTGTTTTAGAGAAGGCAATAAATGTGCCAACTATTTAGTTTTATTGGGTCATTTGTGCCCATTTAGTTTAGTTGTTAATAACCAGTTTCCATCCTCTTTATTTTGTTTTCTTATGAATAATTTTCTTGATGTTTATATTTCTTATTTGTTTAATATAACTTAGTTAATTGAACTTTTTCTTGCTGATTTTTTTTAAAAAAAGTAGATGTATCAAATAAATTAATAACTAAATTTCATGTCTTTTTGTTTGGCTTTTGTGATACTACAAAATGGAAGTGTACTTTTTTTGAAAACTTAGCAATTATGTTCTAATGTTATTTCTATGAGTATTTTACACACACAATTCGAGTACTCTAACAATTCTTAGCACGTGTAGGAAATGTGTTAATGAAGATGTCTTTTCTATATAAAATTTAAAAACAAAATAAAATATTTAATGTATTATACATGAACAATTATGACTAAAAATAAAACAAAATAAATAATAATTTAATAAAATTAGATAACTTTTCAAAACTATCTTATGATTTTTATGTTTAATTTTATTTTTGATAAAATTTAATTTTGAAAATTTACTGTCATCACTTCTTGTATTAGGAAAACTTTCTCTCATTATGCTGCTACATGGAAAAAGATTTAAAAGCAAGTACTCATCAAACTTTCTCTCTGTATATTTCCTTCAGCTGCTTTTCTTCATATAATTTTTCAGCGAAGCTTCAAAATTTCAAAATACAATGATCTCAAAATTAGCATTGTATATTAAAAATGAAATGAGAAATATAATATACATGCGGCCTTACTTTCTTTTTTTAACAATTTTAAAATAAAAAATTGGATTTTTTTAAAAAACTAGGTTATCAAAATTCGTTACCTTTAGGATTAAAACATTAATATGTTCTTTTACATATTATTTTGTTGTAATACTTTAGCTCTTTTTTAACTTAAATATATGAAAATTATCTAGAAATTAAAATTCTTATGTCCTTATGCGTGGTAAGAAAAATATTCACCTTCTAAATTTATGTTATTATTTTGAATTTAATTTTAATAAATTATTTAGTATATTATTAATTAATTAGATATCACTCAAATTATAATGGTAAGGTTCGATTCTCAAGATAGGAACATAATATAAAAATTTAGTTTTTATTATTTTATTTTACTGTCTATTGAATAATAGGGTAATTTATAATTGAGAGCATCTAAATTCGATTAGTTTAATTTGTTTGTTTTGAAGTTGTTGCGATGTTAGAACCAAACGATTTGCATTTTGGACCTTACATTCATTGTTTCAATATTTAGTGTTTATATTCATGTTGTTTATTTATTTGTTTGCAATTTCTTATTTTTTTGGGTCTAATTAGAAAATAGAAAAGAAATTTCAAAACTTAAAAAGTAAAAAAAAATACAAAATTTCAAAGAAATTAAAAGAAAAAGGAAGTGAGGGATCGATGCACAAGAAGTAGCAATAATTGGTCTGCTTCCCAACAATCATATCTAACGTTGCATATTCAGAAACCATCAAGACTCACCAAAGCAACTGCTTCCCTTTGCTTGAACCTGCATGCCTATCAACAACACAAGATCCCATCATTCAACCACCACTCTTTTTTTGGGTTAGTTACTTTCCCCACTTTAAATGTTTTACTAGTTCGAAACTATAGGCGATGCTAATAGTTTAGTGTACCTATGACTTAATCTTATAACAACAAAGTTCCCAATTGGCACAAAATTTTGTGAGCCCAACTTGAATTTTTTTCAATTTATCATTTTCTTAATGTTGTTTGTTGCCAATCTGACCAACTTATGATACATAGGAATGTTTTTTCTTCTTTCGTAACCAACTTATAATTACACGCTTCTTTCTATTAGTAATTGCTTAAGCTTATAAATTTAAATTTTAATAAAATTAGTCTTTTTTTCCTTAACTTTAAAGTAAATTTTGATTTCATCTTCTAACTTTTTTGTCATTTTAGTCCTCTAACTTTTATAAAAATTTTAAATAAATTATTTTCTGTTTAAAATTCTAACTCTGTTAAAAAATTGTTATTTTATATCACATGTATTATATTGTATTGTTCATTGTCTTCTTCCACCTATTTTCAATCTTATTTCTAACATTTCTTCCTTTTTCTCTTCTTTTTCATTTTCATATTCTTATACTCAAATTTATCTATAGATATGATTCATGACGAAAACATTATGGCATTGTTTGATCCATAGACCTAACTTCATTTAAGCTAGAATATGTTTGGTTGCTATAATAAAATTAATTATGGAGGGAAAAAGGAAACATTTTGATGAATGTGTAGTGTATACAGGAGTATATTTCTCATGATTAGGTTTTACCTAGCTAATGACCATACCTCTATTTACTTTAGATGATCTATATTCTATAATGACGTAACATACCGATTTACCCAATTTTACGACATTAATCTTGCATTTGAAATGTTGTAATTATTATATCAAAAACTTACTTCTATTCTCCTAAATATATATTGCTCAAAAACTTTGTGACTCTTAGTCTGCAGGAGTTCAACCTAGTAGGTTTATTGCCTTTCTTATCTCATTTACAAGGGTAAAGCCAAAATTTTAGCAGCTCGTTTAAGGGGTTTGCCTTGGATTCTTAATTTCACTTTTCTTATTCATGCAGGGCCATGCTGGGGCAGCTATAGCTTACGGATCTCTTATTCTTGGAGATAAGCTTGTCTTTCTGTTTTTCTCCACTTCCTTTCACCTAATTGCGTTGTATATTGTTAGAGCCCTTACTGCTCATTTAAGTGCTTGATTGGCAACTATAGCACTTTTAGCTCTACTACTTCTACTAGAATGGTTGGAAAAAAAAAAGGCAATTGTAAAATAAGAGAAGGGGTAAAATATTGGTACATTAGATACTATTGCTGATAAGTGGGTGGATTCGTATGAGTAGAACAAAATTTTTTTATTGATCTTCTTACTTAGTTAATTAAAGGTTTATATTGGTACATTCTAACTAAGATAAAAGCTCTTCCAACTGTAGATGGTTGAAACATAGAACTATCATCTGCACATCCTTCTTGAGATCTCTAAGAAAGCAACTCAAAGTACACTTCTATAACAGATTCAATCTAGTGATAATTGAATCAAATTTTCTGTGATAATTATATACAAAAAGTTTCTGCCTCAACCTCATTAAATCTGTCATAGGATCATCACATATGTCACCAAAATGTTCAATCAACAGCTTAGTGTAATCACCTTAAAATACAATGATAAAGCATGGAAATATTTTGCAAGAGTCATGTGCCATTGCAAAGCATGACCCTCCAAATGAACAATGACAAGTTTTATCTTGAAATTTCTCAAGTGTATTATCTATCAAGAAGAAATTATTACATTGATATATCCACTAATTGACGTTTTTCCAAGTAAAGCGAGAAAAACCAATCCTAGCTAATCTAGTTGCACAAGCATACGGATAAGGATTGAGATGCTCACCAAGGAGGTTATACTATGCATTCTGATTACAAGTATCTTCCTTAAGTTGTTGCTTCAACAATTATTGCATCGTTTATTTTATAGATATTGCTAATGTTTGTTGGAGTGACCTGAGAATCCAAGTAGCATCGTTTCTTATCAAGATCCTTGATCATTTGAGCATTACAAGTAGCATCCAACTTAGTCAAGAATTTAGATCAAACTATTGTTATGAATATTTCTAGTTCTAGAAATTAAACATAAACTCAGACAACATAAAAAAAAAAAGAAAAAACTTTACAAAAAAAAAAAGTTCAAAATCTTAAAATATTTTCATGTTTTTAATAGAAAATTTTTATTTATTCATTTTATATTTTTAAATTAGACTAATAAAATTCAATTATTACGTGATTAAATTTATCTGTTAATCTTTATATTTTTTTTTTGAACTTATAATTTAGTCTTCATAGTTTAAACAGTTTTTATTTAAGTATTTATAATTCTTAAGTTTCATAATTTTTTTAATAATTAACATTATTATATATTTGTTAAATATTCATTATGTGATATTTTCATGTCATTTAGTAACCTTTTATTTTTCTTCGCTATGATTTTTTTATAACCATATTTTATAAGTATGTTTTTTTAAATCTTTCAATCAGATTATTATTGAATAATATTTTTATGTTGAATTATTGTTAGCACATTTGAATTATGCATGTTGATTTGTTGTAATAAATTATTCATATAGATTTTTTTTAAAAAAATTGAATGTACAGTTAAAGGAGTTGGCCTCCAAACCTAAATTTTGTGAAAAATAATTTTTAAAGTTTTGTTTGAAAGTATAAAAATAAAAGAAAAAAAAAGAAAACAAAATTAACAAAATTTAAGTTAATAAGTTTTTAAATTTTTATTTAATTAAATATTTTTTTTATAAAATTATATTAATATCTAAATTATAACATGAATATTAAGTAATAAATTTTTTAAATATTTTTTAAATTATATCATCAACTATCTAAATATATTCTTATTATTTATTAATAATATCTAAATTTATTGATAAAATTTGTATATAATATTTTAGAACATTAAATACGATAATTAATAAAAGTATAAAATGAAAATTTTATAAAATATATAAATTTTTAATTAATAGTATTCATTAAATAAACACTTAAAGATTTAATGATATAAAATATATTTAACAATATAAATATTTATCATAAAGTATAATTTAAAATAAATCGTAAATCAAATAAATTCAGTTTAAAAAAATATACATATATTTTAAAATAATGTTTAATATTTATATAAAAATAAAATAAAATAATTAATATCAATTTATATTTATGAGTTTATTTAGTTTAATTTTAAATATAAAAATTAAAAATTAAAAATTAAATTAAATAACATAAAATATAACTGATAACTTTAAGTTAATATATTAAAATAATTTATATTAATTATTTACTTCACTTATTAGATAACTTTAAATTTATAAAAAAAATATTAAACACACTTGTTTAATCTTATTATTTTATTTATTGGATGGAAAATTATTTTTATTTTAAATAATATTATTATATCTTTTAATTTATAATTTTTTTTACAAAATAAAATATTAAAAATTTAATATAAATATTTTTATTATATGACGATATAAATCTTATATAATAGAAAATAGATATTTATATCATATATAAATATTTATTTTATAAAATTAATATAAAATATATTTATTGATAAAATAAATTATAAAAATTGTTATTTTTTTGTATGTTTTTAATAAAATTTATTTATTATTTTTTATATCATTAAGTTAAGTTAATATAATTTCATCATCATATGATTCACATGAAACACGTAAAAATATTTTTTTTATCAAAATATATTAATATCTAAACCATAATATATATAACTTCATTTGTTTTCTTTTATTTTTAATTCTGTTTTATAATTTATCTGTTATATCATTATTTGATAATTACAATCTTAGATACTAATTCTCACGATAAAAAAGATATGAAAAGAAAAAAAAGAGTAAATAAATATTTTATTTATTTAAATTATTTTTAAAATATTTTATATTTTTATAATATTTATGCTCTACTAATTTATAGAAATATATATTTTTTAATAAATAAATTGTATAACTTTTTATAGAGTGATACAATTTTAGATAACATAAATATAATAAAAGAAAATACGTAAAGAATATAAAAATAAGTTTAATTTAATCTTAGAAAAAACCGACAAAACCCTAAACACAGCAGGGATTCTTCCATTGATCACTTCAAAACCAAACCACATCACATCTTCTCGGAACCAAGACACTTGCTTCACTCTGATATTCCCAATGTCATTCTCAAGGTTAAGCCCTTCTCTCCGTCTCTCTGTTCTCAAGTTTCCTCCTTTTCTTCTCTGCTTTCCTTCTTACTCACTCCAAACCCGATTCATTCACAATGTTGATGTTGATGATGCCGTTGCCTCGTTCAATCGCATGCTCAATACCCGTCCTTTCCCATCCATCGTTCAATTTAACAAGATTTTGGGTCCCTCGTCAAGAACAAGCAATTCCACACTGCCATTTCCCTTTTTCAACGATTGGGATTCAAGGGAATTGAGCCAAACATTTGTACTTTTAACATTCACATCAATTGTTTATGCCAACTGAGTCATATGACCTTAGCTTTTTCGATATTGGCCAAGATCTTCAGATTGGGTTACCGTAACCTTCAATACTGCATTTTCATGGCAAGATGGTAGCTCAAAGATTTCAGATGGACGAAGTTAGTTACGGGACGCTGATCAATGGATTATGTAAAATGGGAGAAACAAGAGCTGCGATTCAGGTTCTAAGAAAGATTGAAGGACAATTGATTCAGTCTAACGTGGTAATTTACAGTACAATCATTGATAGCTTATGTAAAGATAAATTTTTGACCGAGGCATGTGATCTTTTTTCAGAAATGGTTGTCAAGAAAATTTATCCCAACTTTGTCACTTACAGTAGTCTAATGTATGGCTTTTGCCTTTTGGATCAAGTGAAGAAAGCAGTTGGTTTGTTCAATGAAATGGTATTGAAAAGAATCAATCCAGATGTTTATACCTACAGCATATTGGTTGATGCACTGTGTAAGGAAGGAAATGTGAGAGTAGCTAGAAATGTGTTAGCCATCTTTTATGATGGTGTGAAACCTAATGTTGTTACTTATAATAGTCTAATGCATGGCTATTACTTAGTTAATGAAGTAAAGAAGGCCAAATATATATTCAACAGCATGATTCGAAATGGAGTAATCCTTAATTTGGATAGCTACAGCATAATGATTAGGGGGTTAGGCAAGATTAAAATGGTGGATGAAGCCATGGCTCTCTTTGAAGGCATGCATTGGAAAGGTATGGTTCCAGATACAGTAACCTACAGTTCTCTTATTGATGCTTTTTGCAAATCAGGAAGAATTTCTTATGCTTGGGAGCTTATTGATGAGATGGAGGACAGGGGTCAACGTGCTGATATAATTACCTACAATTCCTTAATAGACGCATTTTTCAAAAACCATCATTTAGATCAGGCAATTGCATTATTCAATAAAGTTATAGACAAGGGCATTCATCCAGATGTATACACATACACAATACTTATTGATGGATTATGCAAAGGCGGAAGACTTAAGGATGCACAAGAGGTTTTTCAGGATTTATTGAATAATGGCTATCATCTAAACGTGGCAGCATATAATTCTATGATCAATGCGCTTTGTAAAGAGGGCAAGGTTGATGAAGCATTGTCCTTATGGTCAAAAATGGAGGACAATGGTTGCAGTCCTGATTTTATAATTTTTGACATAATTATCCGTGCTCTCTTTGAAAGAGATGAGAATGATACAGCCGAAAAACTTCTTCATGAAATGGTTGCTAGAGGCTTATTGTGAGATTAAAACTAATGCTTTCCATTTACACTTGTTATGGAATATTTCCTCTAGAAACATAGCTGGCTTGTGGGTCAAAATCATGAGAAATCCAGATGTCAAACTTGTGAAGGAATTCCTTTACTCCTGCTGCATTCTCTACTTCCCTTTCTTTATGGGCCTTCCTGATCCAGCAGCAACCACCCTTAAGCCCATTTTCCCAAGCCCATCTAAGTCATCAACGACAACAATCCTAGCATTCCCACAACAATCTGATGTTGCAGGGTGCCCTCTTACTCTCTCGAATGGGTTTTTTAATGGGATAAAAGTGCATGTGGTGTTACCAAAGATGATGGTGTCAAGGAACTGCACCACAGTAGGTACTGCCCAGTGTTTGCAGCATTGTTGTATTATGCATACTCTTCTGCTGCACTTGGCATGGCAGAGCATAACCATAGCCATGCCGCATCATCATATGACTTGATGCCTATGCTGCCGGATGACTCAGAAACCTGGGTGAATGAGTTGGGAAAGGCTTTGAATGTGAGAGGCATTTAGCTAACAAGGCCTAATGAGACATGTGATGTGTATTATTTTTGTGACATTAGGCTCCAACCCTTGAACTGCCCTGTTGCATTTTCTATGAGCCAAAGTGGAGAACTGGTTGGTGAAGAATTGCTTAAGTAGCACCACAAATGTCAAGGTTTCCCTGGTCAGTGTTCCAAGTGCTTAAATAGCCTCTATTTGGTGAGTTTTTCTTGTTTATAAACGAAAAAAAGGTTTGTTTTTTTTTCTCAGATATCTTTTTGTGTTTTTGCTTTGTTCATTGTGAGTTGGAGTTTGATGGATCTTGTTGAAAATTGAAGAAGATCAATATGGTTTGTGTTTCATCTTCATTCATGTTAGGTATTTAGTAAAGTTGTCTCTTTTTTTTTTTATTGGATGTTGGTTGCTTTTTAAGTTTTTACACAATTCTTCACACGCTATTGGAGCTTGTGTGCCCCAAGAAAGTGAAAAGAGCAAATAGTGGAGTAGTGGAACACTTTGTAACTCAAGCAAACATTTTGTCATGTTTAGGGAAAATAACATACCCCACTCTAATGTCTTAAAATCAAGTTCTTAAACGAAAACCTTAACATAGCTAGAAACTACTAAGCACTTGCAATGTGATCTTAGTACTTAAAAATAAGTTGTAGATTGGATTTTTGGTATTAAGATCAAAGTTGAGTTAGTAATTAGCAACACTGTCTCTCTTTCTCATAGCTTTGCTTGCAAAATAATTGGTTGGGGATTGATCAGAAAAATGGCTCAAACAATATAGTCATATGTGAAACATGCTTTTATTTTATTTTTTATTGTGACAATAGATGAATCGTGCTATTACTTATTTGTTAAATGTTAAAGACAACACACAATTTGTCAATTTGATTATTCTTGTTGTTAACCTGCCCAAGTCATAAATGACTGTTTTGAGAGTATATGACAGCATAATTTGTGGTTCCTTCAAGATTTTCCATTGTTGTTTCTGATTTCTAGTTAGCAGTTTGTAGAAATGTTGTCCCATGTCACTAAAATACTAGCATTTGTTACAAATCTTAGATTATAATTTAAAGTCTTATGTTGGATGTCACTTTTTTGTTGGATTCTAAAATAATATAATGGAGCATGGCCGTGCTCATCAACACGCCCTTGACAGGAGCAGGTGTGTTGACTGTTGAGGTCAGCTTGGGCGTGCTCCTTTTTATTTCTATTCCTTTCAAACTTTTTATTGATTTCACCTATTCTTTGCTTTTTTCTGTCACTTTCTTTTATGATTTAACTTATTATGTATCTTGAATGTTGATAATATTTAACAAATAGTTAATTAGCATTTCTCAAATATTATTTTTAATTTAGATACAAAATATGTATTATTTTTTTGTTATAACATATATATCATATAAAATTCCCATGCATAAACAAGTTCCAGAGTACCAATAGGACTGATAGGATTTGCTTGTAAGATAATGCTTCCTTTAAATATTGTCACTCTTAAGTGTCTATTACTACTCTCATTTAATTAATTTTTGTCTAAAATATCCCTTTTTCTCTCTTATTACCATATTAATAATAGGAGTATTTTACATTAAATAAATAAATAAGATTGGTAATAGACACATGAGAGTGTCTATTGACACTCCTAAACTTTGATTTTTTTTTTTTTTTTGGTTTGCATTTCCATAACTCATCTCTTTTTATTATTATTTTTCAAATATTGATGATGCAAAGAATGGAGTGCCTATTGGTCTAAAAGTAAGTTTGAACTTAGTGACAGATATTTATTATATAGATGTGGACAAAAATCATATATTCACTAATTTGTAAGTTGATTTCTTGCATGTTAATTCATATTGGCTTTTGCACCGTACATGGGTCATGTACAAGACATTGATGTACATAAACTCGAATGTGAACTTATCTGAAAATGGTAACATATTAGATGTTCATATCTTGTTTTGTCCTTTATCTTTTTGGTTTGTTGACATAATATTCTATTATTGTTGCAACATTATCGGACACTGAATTGTAGGCATGGATGATCCTAGTGATGTGACTCCCTAATGGTATGCATAACAAGACAAGAATAAACTATTACAAAGCTATTTGACTCAACTAAAAAATGCAGACGATGATGGAGCAAATGTGGTACGATACTTTGCATGGTCATTGCTGGATAACTTTGAATGGAGGTTGGGTTACACATCAAGGTTTGGCATTGTTTATGTTGATTTCAAAACGCTCGAGATATCCAAGATGTCAACATATTGGTTCAAGCAGTTCATTGCCAAAAAGAAGCAATAAATAACATGCAGAGAATCTTTTTTCTATGCTTCTAGTTGTTTCAAAGAATCATGTTATGGTGGTTTTGGTTAAGTTAAAGTGTCTTTTCAATTGTAATCAAGTTACATGTTTAATGCAAGTCTTGTAATAAAATGATATTTTATTATATGACAATAACTTTTTTTTTACTTCAACTATAGTCTCATATTGATTAATATTTTGCTTCCACAATTTTTTCTAGAAAATATGATTCCATGTGCTGTTTCTTTTTTTTAAAAATTGTTTGATCATTGTCAAATTTGTGCAATAATTAAAATAAATTCTAAGAAAAGATACATGTTCTTCAACAAGCATACAGGTTGAAATTGATCATACATTCTAAAATAAAAAGCTATGTAGCATGATATATATTTAGAACTCCTATATCCTAGTTAAACATATACGTTAACAATTAAAATAAATTACCTAGTTGAAATATCATTATTGTAATAAAAATGAATACTTAATGAATAATTTTCTTATTAGAAAATAAATGAACTCAATAAACTTTAACTTTGTTAATAGTCAATTATTCAAACAATCACAAGAAAATTCAGAGTTTTTCTCAAACACAAACCACTTATAACAAAGGTTAAGTAATGAATTATTTTATAATAAAATTTTATATTTCATAGCATTATCTATTTATAAAGTTTTGGAGGAGATCAAATTCAATTTGGATTTGTCTTCTTTTATAATGATAAAGAATTCAACTTGAATTTTTCTTTCTTTATAAAGAGTTTTACTTAATTTGTCTTTTTTATAAAAATTTTAACTTAAATTTGTCTTCTTTACGAAGGAGAGTTCAATTTAGATTTATTTTTTAGCAAGTTTAATTTTTAACAATATATACAAATTTAAATAACTTATAAAGTAGTGTCTAATAAGCAATATTAGTAAAGGATAGGAAACAACACCAGTTAAGAATATTAAAAATAATAGAAGATTTCAAAAAATGTTCAATCTCAAAAATGTAGATATGAAGAAGGATAAGGTCCCAAGAAATCAAGTTTTCTATAAAAGTAATTCAAGAAAATTTTGTTGAAGGGGCTTTATGTGCTTAAACTCTTTAGCATTGTTATCATATATACATAAAAATTCCACAAGCAAACTAGTCATTTCTGAACAAATAATGAATACTCATTCTAAAATTAAAGAATAGATTTAAAAATAGTACATTCAAGCATGCTGAAAAACCCTAACTGCCTCTTTAAAGGATTTGACATAATCTTAAGGCATTTGGTCACCTTTCTCAAGCTTAATAACAGTTAAGATCTGTTAAAGAACTGGTACATTAGGCATATTTTGAATACAAACCATTTTAACTATATTTGTTTAAGTAACAGCAAATAACAAAATTACTGGTTACTGTTGAACATCCAACAAACCCAATTCCAATTTGGTAAGAAAATATGCACTTGTCTTGTTCTCAATGTCTATAACTAAAACAAGATAGATAAATGGTAGAGAAAATATATAATATAGGCTAGGTGGAACATAATGCAACGTAGAAAATGTTTCTTAATTATATGGTAATCAGTATAGATAAATAATTAGGCTTGTTAGTTTCCTACTTTATTATGTTTATGTCCCAGAATTAACATCTTCCTTGCTGTAAGGATTAAGGATATATATATATATATATATATATATATATGACCATGTAAGTTGTTTATGATAAAAAAAAAAAAGAAATATGGATATAATAAAACCTATTATAGCTATCAATGGACAGGGTTGTGACTTGCTAGTCTATGTGCCTCATTTTTTTGGAAACAAAAATTATATATAACCATTCTGGTTGTTGCTAATAACCTATAACAATAATGTGGAATTATAAATCCTATATTTTTCAAGTTTCATATTATTACCAGATAAATAAATTCATTAACTACAAACTAGAAATTCAGAAACAAAATTCACACTTTAGAGCATCTTACTATTACAAGCTAGTGCAAACCCTCTTGCTTAAAAAACAACACTTTCGAGAGCATTTGACCATAAAGTTTAATAGTCAGCAAAATATTAAACAGTAGAACTAACTATGTATCTAGAAAAAAAAAAAATCTTCCAAATGTAGCCTTTTTTACCAAGTATTGAGTGCTTCTCCTAGTTATATCTCAATAAATCAGGTTGAAAATATATGTGGTAATAACCAATAATGTTTTCTTACGTACATCATCAGTGAAGTAAGGTGAGTTGTAATCTTTTTTGTATAACAATTTTTTGAGAAAGAAGAATAAAAAATAGGAGTAGTCAAACATAGAAAGGAGTAGTGAGACAAATGTTATTTTGGCTATAAGGGAGAAAGTATCACCTTAGTCCAAACCAAATATTTATGTATAACTTTTGACTACCAAACAAGCCTTAAGATAATCAATCTTACTGTCAAAATCAACCCTGATCATATAAATCCACTTGCAACAGATACTTTATAAGAAGAAGAGGAACAAGTTTTCAAATACAACTTGTTTGTTTCCAACCAAGAAGGGAGAGAGCATTATCAATAGACTAAAGAATAGAAATAGAAGACAAATAAAATAAACTAGTATAACAAGGAGACAAATAATGGTAAGTTAAAGAAACATAATAAAGAAAGGGACTTTAACTAAAGTGTATACCTTCACAAAGAGTAATGAGAAGTTCAGTCTCAAAATACAAGTCTAAAGGAGAGAGGGTGAGTGGCACCAAAAGCCAGTCAGAGGAGTGGTTGGTGACAATTATATACCTACAAAGGATGCAAAAAAGTTGATTTTGTGGAAGCATGAGATGATTTTGGTGAAAGATAATGAAAAGGAACAAAAGCTAGAGGAGGGAAAGCAGACTTAAATACTAAAGTAAGAGGATTAGGTGTAAAACAAGGAATAGATTAAAAAAAAGTGACATTAGTTAAAACAAAATAGAAACAAAGAGTTATAGAGTAAAATTTATAACTTTTATGAGACATAGAATAGTTAAGAAAAACATATTTGTGAGAACGAGGTAAGAGTTTATCAAGCCTTAGACTAAAGTCATCTCAAAGCATATGGATCTGAAGACAAAAGAAAGTAAAGGATGAAGGAACTAGTGAAAACATAAAATAAAGTGAGAAACTTAGTTTTAAAGAACACATGATGACATCTATTAAATAGGTAACAAGAAGTAAGAACATCACTCCAAAGGTAATAAAAAAATCTAACTATGACAAAATAAAATATGAGTAGGTTTGATGAGAGTTACTGTTAAAAGTAATAAATTTTTAAATTGATTAGATAGATATTCATGAACATTATTATTTTGTAAATTACAAATCAAAACACCAAATTGAGTTTTAATTTCAATAATGAGAGTTTTAAAAATAAAAAATAATTCAAGATAATCTTTCATTAAAAATAACTAAGTACATATAAAATAATTATCAATAAAAATAACAAAATATTTTGATTCTTAAGTAAACGCAATACAACTTAAACCCTACACATAAGTGTAAACTAAGGCAAAATAAGAAGTAGAATGAAAATAGACACAACTAGTAAATATTTTGATCCTTAGGTGTACACAATACAACTTGTACATAATTTATTACTGTGTATTATATGTTCTCATGAGTATCAAATGTAATATAAAATAAGAGTTTATTAAGTTTATATATACTTTTTATTTTTATCTTTTTTCTACTTATTTTTATTCTATATTATTTTTTCTGGATGAGTGATAAAAAGAATTTAAACAAATTATATTTTTATTAATTATAAACACTTTTTATGATAACTCAATAAACATTAATTAATAAGTACGGATTATATTTCATTATATATTTTTCTGTTGCTTTTAAACTAATTACTTTTTATTATTTAAAAAAATATTAAATATAATTTTTTAAAATATAAAAAACAATTGTTAACATGAACTTTTTTTTATTTATAAATGAAAATAAGAAAAATTATTATTAAATTTTTATTAGAAATTAAAACAGTAAAAAAAAAACACAACTTTTTTAATGACTTGAAGGGCGTTGGATAATAACTTAATTAAAAGTATAATTTAATGTATTCTTATTACATAAGTAATTGATACTATTAAGTTTACCATAAAAATTATTATCACAAGTATAAAAAAAATAACTTAATAAATTAAAAAACACATATAAAGTTAAACTATTTTATAAATTTTTATATATTTTTAAACATATTTTTAATCCATAATTATAATTTAATAGTATTGAATAATTTTTATTGCTTTATATTTTAAAATAATAAATACTTTTTAACCATTTTTGTATTTTTATTTTATAATATAAAACAAAATATGATGTCTTCATTATTCCATTAACTTTTGTTTTAAAGTTGAGATATTTAGTTATAGTTATAATAATAAAGGTTAGTAATTTAAAAAAAAAAATAGACATTAATGTCCAAGATGACGAGAACAAATTTAATATAAACAAAACACATGAAGATAATTTACTTCTAAAGATTATATATACCATCTGTCTTTATAAACTTGTAAGTTTTAAAAATTAGATTTAATAACTCTAACAAAAAAAAATTTTTTTTGTTAATAATAACTCTAACTATTTAAATATGAAGATCGAACACTTTGAATTATATTGTTAGGATAAATTAAATTTTATTTTATTAAAAATATTTAAATAGAATTATTTTAGAAAAAAATAGACTTTCATTTCATTGGATTTCTATGTTAGTTACAAAATATTCTCAAAGTTACTAGCCACTAGACTAAGGCCTATGATGAGTAAGTTGATTGGCCCCTGCCAGTGTTCTTTTATTTAAGGAAGACATGGAACAGACAATATCTTA
Organism: Abrus pulchellus subsp. cantoniensis; assembly: GCA_024086825.1. Lineage (NCBI taxonomy): Eukaryota > Viridiplantae > Streptophyta > Magnoliopsida > Fabales > Fabaceae > Abrus > Abrus pulchellus. The sequence continues at coordinate 25,891,419 of CM044056.1, forward strand.
GTCCTTCAACAGATTGTACATTCTCTGAGGTAACAGAACATGATAAGGGATACATGATTTTGAAAAGGGTGCATCTTGTCTCTTGGAATACCGTTGGTAGTCCTAAAGAGTGTGGGCGAACTTGAGCTCAGGTCTCTCAAGTTGATGAACGATGCGTTTTTTATGAAATTGGGCTGGGCATTTATAAAAATAAAAAATAAAAAGGGACCTTTTATGGGTCCAGATTATGAGATACAAATACAAGCTCATTGTTGGAAGGTTTTTCATGACAAACTTTTGACAAAATGAGAAGCGTGGTAAGAGAGGTATGACTGTTGAAAGTGGGTGTTCTTGTTGTGGGGCTAACTCAGAATATGTCTACTTTCAATTTGGGAATATGTCCAATTTTTAAAGTTGGGTTGTGAGCTGTTTAGCATGCTGGAAAATATTAGACAGATTCTTTGTGATTATAGTAATTTCATTGTGGGTTATTGTTTCAAAGAAAGTAATAGATGTGCCAACTATTTAGCTTTATTGGGTCATTTGTACCCAATTAGTTTAGTTGTTAATAACCAGTTTCCATCCTCTTTATTTTGTTTTCTTATGAATAATTTTTTTGGTGTTTATATTTCTTATTTGTTTAATACAACTTAATTGTTTGGACTCTTTGCTCGTTGATTTAAAAAAAAAGAGTAGATGTATCAAATAGATTAATAACAATCTCTTTGAATAATTTAGTGTCAATTTATGCTTACTTAAAAATTTACATAAAATATTATTAAATATACGTGAAATCTAATATAAAAAAAAAAGAATAAAGAAGAGTTATAATGATATAGTTTGCGGTAGTAATATGAATAAATTGACTTTAACAAAATAATATTTTATTCAATAATAATATGTTAAATGTTAGTGAAATGTTTGATTTTATTAAGTATAGTTCTTGGGAGTGGCTTGTAGCAGTGTGTTAAAGATCGATTGTACATATAAATTGAATTAATAATCTCTTAATATATATTGTTAATATACTCTAAATTTATTGTTAATAAAATATTGATGTTTAAAAAAAAATTAATAACTGAATTTGATTTTTTTTATTTGGTATTTGATGTATGGATAGTATGTATTCAGATTTTAATACCAATTTAATTGCTTACAGAAAGAAATTGATGAAGGGCTTTTGCTATACTACAAAATGGAAGTGTACTTTTTTGAAAGCTTAGCAATTAGTTTCTAATGTTATTTCTACGAATATTTCACACACAATTCGAGTACTGTAACAAATCTTAACACTTGTAGGAAATGTGTTTAATAAAAATGTCTTTTCTATATAAAATTTAAAAATAAAATAAAATTTTAAATGTATTACACATGAATAATTATGATTAAAAATAAAACAAAATAAATAATAATTTAATAAAATTAGATAACTTTTCAAAATTATCTTATGATTTTTATGTTTAATTTTATTTATGATAAAATTTAATTTTGAAAATTATTGACCTCACTGGCTTAATGATTTTTTTAATATTTTTTCAATTACTAATTATCAAAATAAAATTAAAAAATAATAAATTTTTTGTCTTGAACAAATTTTTGTAACATAAATCAGTATTTCGTATTTAATTTAGATGAAATAATTTTTTTTTAATTTTAATTTAATCTTTTTATCTACAATAAAGATGAAATCATTCGTAACACAACACGTGCCAATCATTTCACACAAAAAGAAGATGAAATAAAACATTAATATGTTATTTTACAGATTATATTATTGTAATACTTTAACTCTTTTTTAACTCAAATATATGAAAATTATCTAGAAATTAAAATTCTTACGTCCTTATGCGTGGTAAGAAAATACTCACCTTCTAAATTTATGTTATTAATTTGAATTTAATTTTAATAAATTAATTAATATATAATTAATTAATAAGATATCATTCAAATTATAATGGTAAGGATTAGATTCTCAAGATAAGAACATAAATATAATAATGACGTAATATATCCATATAGCCAATTTTACGACATTAATCTTGTATTTGGAATGTTGTAATTATTATATAAAAAACTTACTTCTATTCTCCTAAATATATATTGCTCAAAAATTTTATTGCTCTCTTAGGCTGCAGGAGTTCAACCTAGAAGGTTTATTGCTTTTCTTATCTCATTTATTTACAAGGTTAAAGCCAAAATTTAGCAGCTTGTTTAAAGAGTTTGCCTTGGATTTTTTCTTATTCATGCAGGGCCATGCTGGGGCAGCTATAGCTTACGGATCTCTTACTCTTGAAGGTAAGCTTGTCATTCTATGTTTTTCTCCACTTCCTTTCACCTAATTGTGTTGTATATTGTTGTTAGAGCCTCTACTGCTCATCTAAGTGCTTGATTGGCAACTATAGCACTTTTAGCTATACTACTTCTACTGGAATGGTGGGAAGGAAAAAAAAAAAAAAGCAATTATAAACATAAATTAGATGCTAAAACTATGTACATTAGATACTACTTCTGATAAGTGGGTGAATTTATGTGGGTAGAATAAAATTTTTCGATTGATCTTCTTACTTAGTTAATTAAAGGTTCATGCGATTGAACTTTAAAAAATAGAAGGACAAAATAATGAACAATCATAAATTACAATCTAGCTCCTTGTTATTTAAAATATTATTTATAATTTAGATACAAAACATGTATTATTTTTTTGTTATAACATATTTATATCATATAAAATTTTCATGCATAAACAAGTTCCAGAGTACCAATAGGACTGGTAGGATTTGCTTGTAAGATAATGCTTCCTTTAAATATTGTCACTCTTAAGTGTCTTTTACTACTCATTTAAGTAATTTTTGTCTAAAATATCTCTTTTTCTCTCTTATTACCATATTAATAATAGGAGTATTTTACATTAAATAAATAAATACGATTGGTAATAGACACATGAGTATCTATTGACACTCCTAAACTTTGAAGTTTTTTTTTTTTTTTATGTGCATTTCCATAACTCATCTTTTTTTATTATTATTTTTCAAATATTGATGATGCAAAGAATGGAGTGTCTATTTGTCTAAAAGTAAGTTTGAACTTAGTGACGGATATTTATTATATAGATGTGGACAAAAATAATATATTCACTAATTTATAAGTTGATTTCTTCCATGTTAATTCATATTGGCTTTGTAGTGCACCATGTGTCTTGTACAAGACATTGATTTACATAAACTCGAATATGTGAACTTATCTGAAATGGTAACATATTAGATGTTCATATCTTGTTTTGTCCTTTATCTTTTTGGTTTGTTGACATAGTATTCTATTATTGTTGCAACATTATCGGACACTATCAATTGTAGGCATGGATGATCCGAGTAATGTGACTCCCTAAGGGTTTGCATAACACCACAAGAATAAACTATTACAAAGGCTATTTGACTCAATTAAAAAAAGCAGATGATGATGGAACAAATGTGGTAGGATGCTTTGCATGGTCATTGCTTGATAACTTTGAATGGAGGTTGGGTTACAAATCGAGGTTTGGCATTGTTTATGTTGATTTCGAAACACTCAAGATATATCCAAGATGTCAGCATATTGGTTCAAGCAGTTCATTGCCAAAAAGAAGCAATAAATAACATGTAGACAATCTTTTTTCTATGCTTCTAGTTGTTTCAAAGAATCATATTATGGTGGTTTTGGTTAAGTTAAAGGGTCTCTTCAATTGTAATCAAGTTACATGTTTAATGCAAGTCTTGTAATAAAAATGATATTTTATCATTTGACAATAACTTTTTTGCACTTCAGATTAATATTTTGCTCACTTACATGATTTTTTCTAGAAAATATAATTCCATGTGTTGTTTCTTTTTTCTAAAAAAAATTATTTGATCATTTTCAAATTTTTGCAATAATTAAAATAAAAAATTAAAATAAATTCTAAAAAAGATACACGTTCTTCAACAAGCATACAGGTTGAAATTGATCATACATTCTAAAATAAAAGCTATGCAACATGTTATATATTTAGGATTCTTACATCCTAGTTAAACATATATGTTGGCGATTAAAATAAATTATCCAATTAAAATATCATTGTTGTGACAAAAATAATACTCAAAGAATAATTTTCTTATTAAAAAATAAATAAATTCATTAAATTTTGACTTTGTTAATAGTTAATTATATAAATAACTACAAGAAAACTCGTTAAAATTTTTCTCCAACTTAAATCACTTACAACAAAGGTTAAGTAATAAATTATTTCATAATAAAATTTCATATTTGATAACACTACCTATTTATAAAGTTTTGGAGGAGGTCAAACTCAATTTAGATTTGTCTTTTCTTATAATGATAAAAAAATTTAACTTAAATTTTTTTTTTTTTATGAAGAGTTTAACTTGGATTTATCTTCTTTATGAAGGAGGTTCAAATTAGATTTGTCTTTTTGAAAGAGAATTCAACTTAGATTTGTCTTTTAGTAAGTTTAATTTTTAACAATATATATAAGTCCAAGTAACTTATAAAGTAGTGTTTGATAAGCAATATCAGTAAAGGGTAGGAAACAATGAAGTTAAAAATATTAAAAATGATAGAAGATTTCAAGAAATGTATCAGTCACAAAAATGTAGATATGATGAAGGATACGGTCCCAAGAAATCAAGTTTTCTAACAAGTGACTCAAGAAAATTTTGTTGAAGTGGCTTCATGTGCTTAAGTTCTTTAGCAGTGGTATCATATCTACATAGAAATTCCACAAGCAACCTAGTCATTTCTAAACAAATAATGAATATTCAGTCTAAAATTAAGGAATAGATTTAATAATAGTACATTCGAGCATGCTAAAAAACTGCAACAGCCTCTTTAAAGGATTTGGCATAATCTTATGGCATTTGGTCACCTTTCTCAAGCTTAAGAACAGCCAAGATCTATTAAAGAACTGATACATTAGGCATATTCTGAATATGAACCATTTTAACTATATTTGTTTAAGTAACAGCAGATAACAAAAGTGTTGGTTACTGTTGAACATCTAATAAACACAATTCCAATTTGGTAGGGAAATATGAACTTGTCTTGTTCTCAATGTCTATAACTAAAACAAGTATATAATACAGGTCAGGTGGAACATAATACAACATAGAAAAAGTTTCTTAATTCTATGGTAATCAGTATAGATAAATAATTAGGTCTGTTAGTTTCCTATTTTATTACGTTTACGTCGCAGAATTAACATCTTCTTTACTGTAAGGACTAAGGATATATATATAGATATATATATATATATGACCATGTAAGTTGTTTATGATAAAAAAAAAAAAAGACAGGAATATGGATATAATAAAACCTATTATAGCTATCAATGGACAGGGTTGTAACTGTAACGCCCTAGATTTTTATAATGATATTTTGATATATTAACAAAAATGTATATGTTGATTTTCATGTGTTTGATATATATATATATGTATATATATATATATATATATATATATATATATATATATATATATATGTGTGTATGTATGTGTGTGTGTGTGAGTGATATAGACTTATATGAATATGTGAATACAAGTATAAGTATATGTGTTGGTTTGTGGTTGAACTGAAATTTTTGAATATGATTGGACTGGATTGAAAAATAGGCTAAGTGTGTGTTGCAAAGTGTTGTCGCTGTAGTGAGAAGGCCTTGGGTGAAAAACATGAAACCGTGCCATTCTCGCTGTAGCGAAAAGATTCTCGCTGTAGCGCGAAAGTACTGGGAGAGAGGAGTAAAACTGTTGCTAAAACTATGTACATTAGATACTACTTCTGATAAGTGGGTGGATTTGTGTGGGTAGAACAAAATTTTTCGATTGATCTTCTTACTTAGTTAATTAAAGGTTCATGCCATTGAACTTCGAAAAATAGAAGGAGAAAAAATGATCAATAATAAAATTACAATCTAGCTATTTGTTGTTTAAAATAGGAAAATAAGAGAAGGGGGTAGAATATATTTTCTTAAACACTTCTAAATTAAAAACTTGGTTAAATTTAAATCAGGAAAAAATAGCATAATTCCAACACTAAGTCACAATAACCTAAGGGAAGCAGCAACGTACGCCTTCTTCCCTAAACCTCAAACTTCATAGTTAGTTTATTAAAGTTTCAAGTGATGTCTCCTAGTGTTATCAACCACTCAATTCCAACATTAAGTCACAACAACCTAAGAGAAGCAGCAACATGTCTGATGTAAAGGTTATTTGTTGGATAGTTCAACTAAAATTCTTGACTATTGAAGATATCTTAAGCTTAGAACCATCTACTACAACCACATTGATAGGCTCCAATTCCTCAATTCTGCAACCATACTTAGCAATTTACACATCTAAAAAGTTATGGATACTATCACTGTCAATCAAGATATGTAAAGGTCTTTTCTTTTGATACCCTATAACTCTTATAGTTCTAAATCTAGTCATACCTGTTAAAACATTTACAAATATTTGGAGTGTGAGTTCCCTAGGTCCACACCTAAAGTTGCAACAGTCTCCTCCCTTGACTCCTCCTACTCTTCATCCATCTCCAGAACATGCACTTGGAGCTTTTTATGAGTTAAGTTGTGCTTTATTGAATATAGCTCATCACAGAAATAACAGAGTCCTTTAGACCTCCTCTTGACATGTAAGCAGGAGTCAAACTTTTTGTTTGCTTTGGTTTGGAAGTCACAGATGCTGCCAGAGTAGTGGAGGTACTCGCAGGTTCAGGTTCCAATACCCTTTTTTGAACTTTCCTGTGTACATTGGGTTGAACCTGTGAGGGGTTAGCAGCCTCATACATTCTAGCTAAGACAAAAGCTCTTCGAATTGTAAATGGCTAAAACATGCGAACCATCATATACACATCCTTCTTGAGATCTCCAAGAAAGCAACTCAAAGTATACTTTTGACAAATTCAATCTAGTGATAATTGAATCAAATTCCTTATGATAGTTAGATTTAGAAAGCTTTTGCCTAAACACCATTAAATTTGCCATGAGATCATCACGTACGTCACCAAAACTTTCAATCAATAGCTTAGTGTAATCACCCCAAGATAACAAAGATGAAGTAGGGAAAGATTTTGCAAGAGTCACGTGCCATTGCAAAGCACGACCCTCCAAATGAACAATGGCATGTTTTACCTGGAATTTCTCAGGTGTATTATCGATCAAGAAGAAATTATCACATTGATATATTCACCAATTGATGTTTTTCCCAGCAAAACGAGGAAAATCAATCCTAGCTAACCTAGTTCCACAGGCATAAGGATAAGGATTGCGACGCTCACCCCGCAGGTTATAATATGTATTCTGATTACAGTTAACTTCCTTAAGTTGTTGCTTCAACAATTCTTGCATCATTTCATTTATAGATATTGTTAATGTTTATTAGAGCAACCCCGCCAGCTCAATGAACTGAGAATCCAAGCGAACCGAGAGACATTCTTATTGTAATGCCATCATTTTCTTCGTTCAAATAAATAGATTTTTATGAAAATTGAAAAAAAAAATGAATTTATTTCTATTCATAAACACAATAGTAATATAAAGACAAAATTTGTATTTTCTTCTTATGAAAAATTTCATATCATTCCAAGGGTAAAACTTTGAAACTCGAGGTAATTGAATAAAACTTAAATTTACTTTTAACAAAGCATTTAGTTCATTTCGAATACATATAAACTTAGGATTTCTATTAAAAACATTTTCAGAATATTTATTACAACGAAATTGGCTCAAGTATCATAAATTCTAAAATCTTACATTTAAAATCATTTACAAAATTTAGTCATCACAAGATACAATTTGAATAACGTAATACAATTTCTCAAACTATTTTAATCTCTATAGAGCAACCTTCCTTTCAATACCCTTGGACTATGATCTTAGGACGGACCAAATATCTTTGTCTCTTCATTTTCATTACCTAAAAATATTAATAAGGGTATGTATCTTCTGTCCCACTAAATCTCTTGTTTAATATAAACAAAGTACTTATATGTATATGCCGTACTAGGAATATTACTTAACATAGATTAAATTAGCAATAACACTTAAATCATCCAAGTTGCCATCACAAAGGAGCACACGCATAGGACAAACAATCAATCATTTTCACCACTTTAGATCATACATCTTTTTACTAATCTACACATCATAATACATATATTATACCACGTCAATCAATGTCACAACACATGTGTCCTAATCACACCCGTCGATGTATTACAATACATATATCATAACAACATCAACTGAAATATTATAATACATATATTATGATTGTACAATTTCTATACCACTTCATACACATCACACTTTTATATTTATTTCAATTTCATATTTAATGCTCCTAGGATCCCTTGAAGACTTCACAATTTAGATAGCCGCTGGTTAGCCGCAGCAACATGGATACACGTGTGCCGACTCAGCCCCTTTTAACAAAGGTATAGTCAAGAGTCTTGTCAGAAAATGAGTGTGTAGCCTATGAATATTTTCATTTTCAATAAATCATTTTGCACTTTTTCACACTTAGCATTCACCACCTCATTTCCCCAAGATTTCTCAAATCTTCTCTGGACTTTATACCCTTAGTTGTATCTTTGTAGCTATCTAAACTCACCACCAACATTTCTCATTCTTTTTCCACAGCCTTTTCACAGGGTGTCATAATACGCGAGCCTTATCCACATAACTTGGTATATTACTATACATTTATTATGAGTACTCCCGTAAGTCATATCATAATACCTGTATTGCAATCACATCTGTTCATCCAGTCTGACTCTCATTTTATAATCACTTTTTTCAGCATTTCATTTAATTCATTCACACGTGCGCTCATTGCACTTAGCCACACTCACTGTGGCATTGTGATCACATCACGCAAAATTTTTTCTTTATTTAAAAATAGTCAAACACTTGCATCATTAACATAGTTCACTTATTTGGCATACCTTAATTATCAAACAACATTAATAATAGATGTAATATTCCTCACAGAAATATTATCAATTGATCTCAACATGCTTCAATCACCACAATATTCATCAGTCACAAAAAATCATCAATCATTTCACACATCACACAATCAATGTAGTATGCCGGAGGTCAGACACCCCCAGACTCAGTCCAAGTACAATCCAACATTAACAAAACTGTCTATCCTAAGGTTTAGCATTACCTAATATCCATAATATTTCTATTATTCCAAGACCTCAATTAGAAGAGAGGAATTCGAATATTCTCAAACAATTCCTTTTAGAGCTTTTTCTATCAAATATACATATGCATATGGTTTTGAAAATAATCGTAGGGTTTTCATTCTCAACTTCCTACTTCCATATTTTTAGATTTTAAGAAAATATTAGGAATTTATTAGAAAACTTAGTGTCTTTGAATAAAAGAAAAATATCAAAGAGGAGTTAGGGTTTGAGATTTACTCCCTTTATCTTAGAATGAAGATCCACCACGAATAAATAGTAGGAAACGTTCCCCACACGATGTTTTGACCCTAAAACATGAAAAATCTTCATGAGAATCCAAAAAAACAGAGAAGGGACGCAATACCAAAATCCTAGCTCACAAAACTTACCTCTAAATGTCTCAAACACCACTTCAACCTACAAGCTTGCTCACAAACGGCTTTGGAGATAAATTAATCGGTGGGCACAGGTTAGGAGTAGAGAGAATCAAAAGGATTTCAAAGGGAGGGATGAGAAATGAATTTTTTGAACCCTTAATACCTCTATGATTTTGACATGCTCGCTACAGCGAGACATTCTCGCTGCAGCGACGCCCAAAAATCTCAGAGAAAATTGCATCCTAATTTCTGTAGAATTTTGCTATAGTAAGACCCTCTCGCTACAATAAGACTGCACACAGAAATGCATTCCCCACTGTCGCTCTCTCGCTATAGCGAGAAGATGACAGTCTCGTGCCTTCCTCCCAGAGCCTTGTCGCTACAATAAGAACACCTCTGCAGCACACACTTAACCTATTTATCTATCAATCCAAACCAACCACAATCAAACATTCTTAACCCAAAGTCAACATTCACATATTCTTACATGTCCTTGTCATCACGAATATTCACGTCATCACATTTACATCAAACACACATACTCATATTAATAATTAATTTATTATTACTAAATTCGGGGTGTTACAACTCTTCTACCATTTTAGGAATTTTGTCTCCAAAATTCACTTACCAATAATCATATTCCTCGAGAAATCTGTCGTATTCCAGAACTCTATCTGTCCCAATATTTTGTGAAATCCTTTGAGATCTTAGATTCCAACCCATTCGTCTAGCTCTCCCTTCAACATTACCCCTATCATTTTCCTCTACCTTTGAGTTCCATGAGTTAGTTAACATTATAGCAAGACTTTGTGCCCTTTTGTTCTCCTCCACATCACATTACCTTATACATACATCTAGACTGCACCCTAGTTTTAGGCTCAAGCTTCCGAATTATTTCTCCGATTGGCACTTCCTTCACCATCACTACGTAGATATACAATAACTTTTGTTTCTCATTGGTTTCTTCCGCCCTTGTCTTCCCATGGGATCATCACATACGTCACCAAAATGTTCAATCAACAGCTTAGTGTAATCACCCCAAGATAACAAAGACGAAAGAAGGAAAGATTTTGCAAGAGTCATGTGCCATTGCAAAACACCACCCTCCAAGTGAACAATGGCAAGTTTTACCTTGAATTCCTCAAGTGTATTATCGATCAAGAAGAAATAATCACATTGATATATCCACTGATTGATGTTTTTCCAGCGAAGAGAAAAATCAATCCTAGCTAACCAGTTCCATAAGCATAAGGATAAGGATTGCAAAGCTCACCCCGCGAGTTATAATCTGCATTCTGATTATAGTTATCTTCCTCAAGTTGCTACTTCAACAATTCTTGCATTGTTTCTTTTATAGATGTTATTAATGTTTGTTAGAGGGACCTTGCCAGCTCCATGAACTGAGAATCCAAGCGAACCGAGAGACATTCTTATCAATATCCTTGATCACTTGAGCATTACAAGTAACATTCGTCATTGTCAAAAACTCTGAACCTAAATCCTAAACCCTAAACCCTAAATTGTTATGAATATTTCTAGTTCTAAAAATTAAGCATAAACTCGAAGAACATAGAAAAAAGAAGGAACCTTATGAAAGAAAAAGTCTAAAATTGTTAAAATATTTTCATGTTTTTAATAGAAAATTTTTATTTACTCATTTTATATCTTTAAATTAAACAAATAAAATTTAATTATTACATGATTAAATTTATCTGTTAGTCTTTATATTTTTTTTAATTTATAATTTAGTCTCCATAATTTATACCGTTTTTATTTAATTATTTATAATTCTTAAGTTTTATAATTTTCTTAATAATTAACATTATTATATATTTGTTAAATTCATTATGTGATATTTTTATGCCTTTTGGTAACCTATTCTTTTTCTTCTCTACGGTTTTTTTATAACCATATTTTATAAGTATTCTTTTTTAAATCCTTGAATCATATTATTATTGAATCATATTTTTTATTAAATTATTGTTAGCACATTTGATTTATGTATATTGATAAAAATAAGTTTAAGGTACATTTTTTTAAATTTTTTTACTGATTTGTTGTAATAAATTATTCATATATAATTTCTTTTAAAAATTTGAATATACATGCAAAGAAGTTGGCCTCCAAACCTAAATATTTATAAAAAAAATAATTTTTAAAATTTTGTTTGAAAGTATAAAAATAAAAAGAAGAAAAAAAAGAATTAACAAAATTTAAGTTATTAATATGTTTTAAAAATTTTATTTAATTAAAATATTTTCTTTATACAATTATATTAATATTTAAATCATAATATAAATATTTAAAAAAAAAACCCTTCCTCTCCCTTTCCCGGCATTTTTACTTAAATAATGTCATTTTAAAAATAATTCCTTAAAATAAGTATATTTTAAAACTAATTCCCTGTCTTGTGCTTTTTTTGCCAACTCAGCAGTAGTATTGTTCATGCATGAATGATAGTAAATTTTTATTATTATTTTAATATACTATCATTCCAATATTACCAATACTACACCAAAAATTAACACGTATTAAAATCGCATGTATATCAGACAAAATAGAATGATAATATATTTTTATTATTATTTTAATACACTATCGTCATACAATCTCCGATACTCACATTTTTTAATCAATTTTAATACTATCGTTACATATTAATCGATATCTTTTTTTTATTATTTTAAAAATCTATCGTCATAAACCTTCTTATACTTACTTTTTTATTTTAACAAAATTTAATGGCTACTCGGCTGAGTTCAGAGAGCAGGTTTTGAAGGAACGGCGATTCAAGTTCCGATATTAGTCTTCAACTCACTCACAAAGCTCTTTCCGATGACAACTTATCAAACAATATCACAAAGCCAATTGTTTAATCATGTATATTATTCTTAGAATCATATTGCTATCATTAAAGCTTTAAGAATGAGTGGCATTTTGCTGAGGCTTGAGCCACAAAGCTTTATTATTCAGCTCCAATGAAACACACTGGTCATTTTTGTTACCGTCTATTGTGAGTGAGTTTATTATTCAGCTCCAATGAAACACTATCGTTCTCAACAAGCATTTTTAAGAGAAGAATATAAAAAAAATCTTAACTTTTTGCTAAAATAAAAAATTAAGTGTCGAAAGGTTTAAGATAGATTTTTAAAATAATAATAAAAAATAAATATCAATTAATATGTAACGATAATATTAAAATTGATTAAAAAATATAAGTATCAAATATTATATGACAATAGTGCATTAAAATAATAATAAAAGTATATAATCATTCTATTTTGTCTGATATACATGTGATTTTGACACGTGTCAATTTTTAGTATAGTATCAATAATATTAAAACGATAGTGTTTTAAAATAATAATAAAAATTTACTATCGTTCATACACGAGTGATACTACTACTGAGTTAGCAAAAAAAAATACGGAATTAATTTTAAAATATATCTATTTTAAAAAATTATTTTTAAAATGACATTATTTAAGTAAAAAAACTCCCTTTCCCTTCTGGCCTTGCCCTTGGAACTCTTCCCTTCTCTTCTCCTCCAAAACTCTAAACAAACTCTAAAAGGTGGAAATACTCCGACTTTAATATTCTGAATGTCATTGTCAAGGTTAAGCTCTTCTCTCAATCTCTCTGTTCCCAAGTTAATGTTGGAAAAATAAATAAATTACTAAATTAATTAGTGTGACTCATGTGAAATATAATTATGGATAAAAGAGCCTATTGGTAATTGGTTATTATTATGAGAAGTTACAACTGAAAGAAACCAACTTGATGAAAGTGGATCTAATAGAATAAGGGTTCTATCTCTGCCAAAAATCTGCTGGTAACTCATCGTTAACCATCGAATGTGAGAAAGAACAGAAACAAAAGGGTAAAGAGATAGATTGAAGAAAAGAGATTCAAGAATTACTTTCATCATATTTCATGAATAAAGGTTAGTGTTTCTTACTATTTTAACGTGCATGTGATAATTATAAATTATTTATCAAGAAATTTAACATGTGATATCAGAGACTGGTTGTTGAATTTATGATTCTCCATAAATGATGTTTTTTTCAATACCCAATTTTATGAAACCGAAAGGCATGTTAATTCCCTATGTCACGTTAATTTCAAATTGGATAAAGATAAAATATTAGAATGTTACGAGCATTTGAAAGTTACGAATATTATATTAATATCAATATTGAATGGTCAAAGGCATTCGACATTTGGTGACTTGGGATTTGCCAATCTAATGTTTCAATCTCAATTATGAATGCCCCTGTACGTGAAAGTTTTACATTGAAATTGATTGAAAACGTGAATGCGATTTGATTGCAATTTGAATGCCCCTGTCACGTCAATTTGATTTCAATTCGATATTTGGTATTTGTTAAATGCAATTTTCCGCTGTGCTTTCTAAAGGCATAAATCAATTATATAATTGTTGCAATTCAATTGTTGGGATTAAACGTGGGATAGATTTGTTTAATCATCAAAGTGTTGGGATTAATGATGAACTATGTTTCGATTGCCCAAAGAATAGATGCTAAATTATAGATAATTGGTTTATGGGTTAATTGAAATTCATTATTATAAGGCATTTATGAATCACCCAAAGGTTGATTAGTTGTTCTTTTAAATAATGAATATGATTGTTGGTAGTGAGTATGCATTATTGGTTTGGTTTATATATTCAAAGATAATAAGTATTTCTAATTAATGCATATGTCTTACCAAATAATGTTAATTTTATTAGCATTATGTTTTGCGTATTAGTGTATCACCCAAAGGAGAACATTAATATGTATAGAATGTTTGTTTGTTATTTGAATCTATATTGTATGATTAATTTATGACTCAAAGTGTTAATGTTAGACATGTGTTAATTGCAGTATCTATTCCTGTATCTTTACATTCGCATGCTACGTCTGTTCCAATTTTTAATGGTTTAAATTTCTCTGATTTGAGCGAATAAGTTCAATTTCACTTAGATGTCTTGGATCTTGATTTGGCCCTTCAAGTTGATAAGCCTACTGCTATTACTGCTACTGTAGCAACGAAGAGAAAACCCATTTTAATGCTTGGGAAAGATCAAACAGATTGAGCTTAATGTTCATGCGAATGAGTATAGCAAGTAACATCAAATCGGCTCTTCCCAAAACTGATAATGCAAAACAATTTATGAAAAATGTGGAAGAGCGCTCCCAAACTGCTGATAAGTCTCTTGCTGGGACATTAATGAGTACTTTAACCACCATGAAGTTTGATGGTTCTTGTACTATGCATGAACATGTCATTGAAATGACAAATATTGCAGCAAGACTTAAGTCTCTTGGAATGGCAGTGGATGAGAATTTCCTCATGCAGTTCATTTTGAACTCATTACCGTCTGAGTATGGTCCCTTCCAAATGAACTATAACACCATGAAAGACAAATGGAATGTGCATGAATTGCACAATATGTTAGTTCAAGAGGAAACCAGACTTAAGAATCAAGGAAACCACTCCATTAACTATGTGAATAATCAGGGAGCTGGAAAGAAAGCTGATAAGAAACATGGAAAGGGCAAAGGACCATTAAAGATTGGCGAGTCCTCTACTAAAATCCAGAAGAAAGATGACAAATGTCATTTCTGTGGGAAGTCTGGGCATTTCCAGAAGAATTGCCCAAAACGTAAAGTTTGGTTCGAAAAGAAAAGTAAGCATAATGCTTATGTATGTTTTGAATCAAATTTAACTGAAGTTCCACATAATTCTTGGTGGATTGATTCTGGATGTACAACTCATGTTTATAATATGATGCAGGGATTCCTTTCAACCCGAACCATAAACCCAAATGAGAAGTTTGTCTTCATGGGGAATAGAGTGAAGGTTCCAGTGGAAGCTATCGGGACTTATCGTTTAATCCTTGACACTGGATTTCATTTAGACCTGTTTGATACTTTTTATGTACCTAGTATTTCTAGGAATTTAGTTTCTTTGTCTAAACTTGATGTTGCTGGATACTCTTTTAGGTTTGGGAATGGTTGTTTCAGTTTGTATAAGCGTACTTGTATGATTGGATCTGGTACACTTTATGATGGTTTATATAAATTGAATCTTGATAATTTATATGCTGAAACTCTTATGATCGTGCATCATAATGTTGGCGCTAAACGTAGTTTAGTAAATGAATGTTCCGCTTACTTGTGACATAAGCGTTTGGGACATATTTCCAAAGAAAGAATGCAAAGATTAGTAAAGAATGAAATTCTTCCAGAGTTAGACTTTACTGATCTAAATATATGTGTGGATTGTATTAAAGGCAAACAAATAAAACACACAAAGAAAGGAGCCACAAGAAGCACTCGGCTTCTTGAAATAATACACACTGATATATGTGGACCTTTTGATGTAAACTCTTTCAATAAAGAAAAGTACTTTATCACTTTTATTGATGATTTTTCACGTTATGGATATGTCTATTTACTGCATGAGAAGTCTCAAGCAGTGAATGCCTTAGAAATTTATATAAATGAAGTGGAAAGGCAATTAGACAGAAAGGTGAAAATTGTTAGATCAGATAGAGGTGGTGAGTATTATGGAAGATATGATGAAAGTGAATAACATCTAGGTCCATTTGCTAAGTTCCTTGAGAAACGTGGTATTTGTGCTCAATACACAATGCCAGGTACACCACAACAAAATGGTGTGTCAAAAAGGCGTAATCGTACTTTAATGGATATGGTTAGGAGCATGTTAAGTAATTCATCTTTACCTATATCGATGTGGATGTATGCTTTAAAAATTGCCACGTATTTGTTAAACAGGGTTCCTAGTAAGGCAGTTTAAAAGACACCTTTTGAGCTGTGGACAGGTAGGAAACCTAGTTTGAGGCACCTGCATGTTTGGGGTTGCCAAGCAAAGGTTAGAATATACAATCTGCAAGAAAAGAAACTGGATGCAAGAACAATCAGTGGATATTTCATTGGTTATCCAAAAAAATCAAAAGGGTATATGTTTTACTGTCTTATCCATAGTACAAGAATTATGGAAACAGGAAATTCTCGGTTCATTGAGAATGGTGAAACCAGTGGGAGTGAAGCTTCACGAAATGTGGAGATTAAAGAAGTTAAAGTACAAGTTCCTTTAACTAGTACTTCTACTTCAAGAACTGTTGTTCCTCATGTTGTTGAACCACATAACAATCAAGAAGAACAACAAATTAATGATCCTGAGGTTAACAATGAACTTGTAGTAGAACAACCACAAGAAATAACATTAAGAAGATCGCAGAGAGAAAGAAAATCTGCCATCTCAAATAATTACGTGGTTTATCTACAAGAGTCAGAAAATGACTTAGGCATTGATAATGATCCAATTTCATTTTCAGAAGCCATTAATGATGATAATTCTAATAAGTGATTAGATGCCATGAAAGATGAGCTTAAATTAATGGCACAAAATGGTGTTTGGGACCTTGTGGAATTGCCAGAAGGAAGTAGGAGAGTTGGGTGTAAATGGGTCTTTAAGACTAAACGTGACTCTCATGGCAATATCGAACGTTACAAGGCTCGACTTATTGCCAAAGGTTTTACTCAAAAAGATGGCATTGACTATAAGGAAACATTTTCTCCAGTTTCTAAGAAAGATTCTTTCAGAATTATCATGGCGCTAGTAGCTCATTATGATCTGGAGTTACACCAAATGGATGTTAAAACTGCCTTTCTGAATAGGAATTTAGAAGAGGATGTTTATATGGACCAACCAATGGGGTTCATTGAAGAAGGAAAGGAACACATGGTGTGTAAACTTAAGAAATCAATATATGGACTTAAACAAGCCTCCCGGCAATAGTATCTTAAGTTCAATTATACTAGTATGTCTTTTGGATTTAAGGAAAACACTGTTGATCGGTGTATATATCTGAAGGTCAGTGGGAGCAAGTTTATATTTCTGATTCTGTATGTTGATGCTTGCAACTAATGATCTTGGTCTATTAAGTGAGACTAAGAAGTTTCTCTCTAACAACTTTGAAATGAAAGATATGCGTGAGGCGGGCTATGTGATAGGAATAGAAATATTCCGTGACAGATCACAAGGAATGTTGGGCTTGTCTCAGAAAGCATATATTGACAAAGTTTTAGAGAGATTCAGAATGGATAAATGTTCAGCATCTCCCGTTCCAATACAAAAAGGAGACAAATTTAGTCTCATACAATGTCCAAAGAATGAATTGGAATGGAAACAGATGGAAAATATCCCTTATGCATCTGTTGTTGGGAGTTTGATGTATGCTCAAACTTGTACGAGGCCAGATATTAGCTTTGCAGTTGGTATGCTTGGTAGATACCAGAGTAATCCAGGACTAGATCATTGGAAAGCTGCAAAGAAAGTGTTAAGATACTTGCAAGGGACAAAGAATCACATGCTTACTTATAGGAGATCTGATCACCTTGAGGTGATTGGATATATAGATTCATATTTTGCTGGTTGTATAGATACAAGAAAGTCTACATTTGGTTATGTGTATCTTTTAGCCGGATGAGCAATTTCATGAAAGAGTGCGAAGCAGTTAGTCATTGTTGCATCCACCATGGAGGCTGAGTTTGTGGCATGCTTTGAGGCCACAGTTCAGGCCAACTGGTTGCGGAATTTTATTTCAGAACTTGGAGTAGTTGACAGTATTGCCAAGCCGCTGAAAATTTATTGTGATAATTCCGCAGCTGTCTTCTTTTCTAAAAACGACAAGTATTCCAAAGGTGCTAAGCATATGGAATTGAAATACTTTGCCGTTAAAGAAGAAGTTCATAAACATAGAGTGTCAATAGAGCATATTAGCACTGATCTCATGATTGCTGACCCTTTAACAAAAGGGTTACCGCCTAAAGTATTTACTGGCCATGTAGAGAATATGGGCATTATGTCTACTAGTGAATGTTAAATGTTAATGCCGTCTTTAATGCCTATTTGACACTGAGCTCATTAATGTACAAGTTTCTGAAATTTATGTTTTCTACTTTATGTACATACATGCAAATTATGATGTGGAAAACTAATTATGTTATTGTTAATGAAAATGACTTTATGTTTGAACCCATTATGGACTTCTCAGTTTAAAGTCATGTTAAGGAGAAGGGTAATATAGTAGTACATGGAAGGAAATATGTTGATTAAATGACATGTAACCGCCATGACTCTTATTATTTCTGTATCTTTAATTATGATTAATGACAGAACCAATTTATTTAAAGTTTTAATGTGCGTCATGATTTATGTAATTGTTAAATCATGAAATGTTATGGCATCACATGAGTCAAGTGGGAGAATGTTGAAAAAATAAATTAATTAATAAATTAATTAGTGTGACTCATGTGAAATATAATTATGGATAAAAAGGCCTATTGGTAATTGGTTATTATTATGAGAAGTTACAACTAAAAGGAAGTTACAACTGAAAGAAACCAACTTGATGGAAGTAGAACTAATAGAATAAGGGTTCTATCTCAACCAAAAATCCTCTGGTAACTCACCGTTAACCATCGAACGTGAGAAAGAACAGAAACGAAAGGGCAAAGAGATAGATTGAGGAAAGGAGATTCAAGAATTACTCTCATCAGATTTCATGGATAAAGGTTAGTGTCTCTTGCTATTTTAACATGCATGTGAGAATTATAAATTCTGTGATCCTTATCAAGAAACTTAACAGTTTCCTCCTTTTCTTCTCTGCTTTCCTTCTTCCTCACTCCAAACTCGATTCATTCACAATGTTGACGTTGATGATGCCGTTGCCTCGTTCAATGCATGCTCAATACCCGTCCTCCCCCATCCATCATTCAATTTACCAAGATTTTGGGGTACCTCGCTAAGAAAAAGCAATTCCACACTGCCATTTCCCTTTTTCAACGATTGGGGTTCAAGGGAATTGAGCCAGCATTTGTACTTTTAACATTCACATCAATTGTTTATGCCAACTGCTATCATATGACCTTAACTTTTTCTGTATTGGCCAAGATCTTCAGATTGGGTTATCAGCCAGATACAGTAACCTTCAATACACTCATGAATGGTCTCTGTCTTGATGACAATGTTAAAAGAGCACTGCATTTGCATGACAAGATGGTAGTAGTAGCTCAAGGATTTCAGATGAACCAAGTTAGTTACGGGACGCGCTGATCAATGGATTATGTAAAATGGGAGAAACAAGTTAGAAAGATTGAAGGGTAATTGATTCAGCCTTGTGTGTGTGGTAATGTACAGTACAATCATTGATAGGCTATGTAACGATAAACTTTTGACTGAGGCTTGTGATAGAAATGGTTGTCAAGGGAATTAATCCCAATGTTATCACTTACAATAGTCTAAGGTATGGCTTTTTCCTTTTGGGTCAAGTGAAGAAAGCAGTTGATTTGTGCAATGAAATGCTATTAAAAAGAATGAGTCCAGATGTTTACAACTACAGCATATTGGTCTGTGTAAGGAAGGAAATGTGAGAGTAGCTAGAAATGTCTTAGCTGTGATTATAAAAGATGAAGGTGTGAAACCTGATGTTTTTATTTACAGTAATTTAATGGATGGCTATATCTCAGTCAACGAAGGCTAAATATGTATTCATCAGCATGATTCAAAATGGATTAACCCCTTATTTGCATAGCTACAGCATAATGATTAATGGAGTATGCAAGATTAAAATGGTGGATGAAGCCACGGTTCTCTTTGAAGACATTCATTCTCTTATTGATGGTTTGTGCAAATCACGAAGAATTTCTTATGTTTGGGAGCTTATTGATGAGATGAATAACAGGGTCAACGTGCTAATATAATTATCTACAGTTCCTTACTAGACGCATTATTCAAAAACCATCATTTAGAGCAGGCAATAACATTATTCGATAAAGTTATAGACAAGGGTATTTATCCAAATGTATACACATACACAATACTTATTGATGGACTACGCAAAGGTGGAAGACTTAAGGATGCACAAGAGGTTTTTCAAGATTTATTGAATAATGGCCTTCCTGATCCAGCAGTAACCACCCTTAAGCCCATTTTCCCAAGCTCATCTAAGCCAACAACAACAATCTCAGCATTCCCACAACAATCTGATGTTGCAGGTGCCCTCTTGCTCTCTCAAATGAGTTCTTTGATCAGATAAAAGTGCATGTAATGTCACCAAAGATGATGATGACAAGGAACTGCACCACAGTAGATACTGCCCAGTGCTTGCAGCATTGTTGTATTCTGCACACTCTTCTACCGCACTTGGCATGGCAGACCATAGCCATGGTCATGGCCATGCCTATTCATCTCGTGAACATGATGCCTATGCTGCCAGATGACTCAAATTTTTTTTTCCTCTAGGATATCTTTTGGTGTTTTTACTTTATTCATTGCGAGTTGGAGTTTGATGGATTTAGATGCAAATTTCTAAATTGAGATGTCTGTCATAGACAAGTTTAAAAAATTTACTTACTAAATTGATGGAAAAGAAAGATATTTATATGAGTAACAGTGAGATAGTTCAATTTCTTAACCAATCTCTTTTAGATTTAAGAATTTCATATTTGAATTAGCAAAATCTAGGCATTAAAATTCATAGAAGTGTCTACAAATTTAGCACTAATTAACCTTATCTCCTTTAAGATATCCATTGTATTCTTTATCTAAGAAATGGCAATATCATTATTGAAGCGTGCCACCAATATTATTTAGAAATGTTTAGTGTCTATCAAGATCTTTCATTTAAAAAAGTTGACAAAGATATCAATTTACTTGTGCTAGGCCGTGATGATTATTACTTACAATAACGACGTTGTCGGTCTACACAACTAAATCCACCTAACTATGCCAAGAGACTATTTAAGACCATACAACAATTTTTAAAGATGAAAAAACCAGTTCAAAAGAGTCTCCTTCGAATGCAGGACATTACTTCATATAAATTTCTTAAATGAGATCACCATAAAAAATGAGTATTTTAATGTTAAGCTAGTAAAAAGGCCAGTGAAACGTACAACTAAGGACAAAAATAATCAAATAAAGACCATTTTAGCCATTGAAGAGAGTATCACCACAGTCCAATTCAAAGACATGAGTATAATCTTTAGTCATTAGGTAAACCTTAAGCTGAGCAACTTTCCCATTAAGGCCAACTTTTACTGTGAAAATCCACATGCATCAAATAATGAAATCCTTTAAAGAAAGGGGGAACAAGGTCTCAAGCACCTTGGTTTGTCTTTAACCAAGTTGGGGCAAAGTTCACTTGTAATCTTAGGAATAAAAATACAAAAAAAAAAAAAGACAATTATTTTGGAGGGGAGGCAATTAATGGTAAGAAACATAATTAGAAAAAGAGTTAATACTTTTCTATAGGATGGGTAATAAAATCCCAAATATAATGGCTTGTCTCCAACCAAGATGCAACAGAGCTTCACTAGTAGTCTTAAGAATAAAAATAGACAATTATATTAGAAGGGAGACAATAAATGATAAATAACATATTAAGGAGGAGAGCTATAAGCTAAACTTATAGCTTTCTATAAAGCAATGGGAAGATCAATTTCAAGATGCAAGGATAGAGGAGGTGCAAGAGTTGATTTTAGAGGAGAGTTAGGAGCAGCTTCATCAATAGCTAACGGTGTCCCTCGAGCATGTTAGTGTCATTTGTAATACACATGTAAATGACGAATAAGTGGTATCTCTGGTGGCTAGAAGTATAAGAGAAAGAGATAGGTTTAGACTTAGGCATTAAAGGAAAGGATGTGAAGAAGGAAACAAACTTAAAGAAAATGACCTCAGTCTAGTCAAGATAAGGATGAAGAGTAAGATTTAACATTTATAAGCCGTCTAAGAATAATATTGATGGAGACAAACTTTTGATATTGGATTGAAAGTAAGGTTATAAAAATAAGTTTTAGCTCATAAAAATATTGGATTATCATAACTTAACTCACTCTATCCATAAATTAAACCTAACTAACATGCGATTATCTAGGTTCAACCCATCTTTTATTTTTAATTAAATTATTTTAGTGTATGTTCAACTCATCTTTTATTTTTAATTAAATTATTTTAGTGTATGTTTGATATATAAGAAATGATAGTTTTACCTTACTGAGTTATCATATCCTATTCACATAATAAAAAAAATTTACCTAAAAAAGGTGATGGGTTATGAATCATGGTAATAGGATAATTTTTTTTTCTAATAATAGGATAATTTTTTATTATTACATTCTTATTCATCTTTATACCTTTTTAAACATTTTATACAAAATAATTATTTTAAAAACATATATAATATTAAAATTTTTATATAAAATTATATGAACATTTGTAGTAAAAATACTTTAAAAATCATCTTTGTAAAAAATATTTTAATCATTTTATAAAGTATATTAAAAAATTATGATTTTGTTTTATTTATAACTTCTTTCCTAAAAACAAATTTTAATTATAAAAATTGAATAAAATTATTATAATTTAATATCAAATTTTAATATTACATGTGCATAAAAATATTTTTAATAAAAATAAATATATTTTTTTAAAAGTAAAAAATTTAAATAAAAATTATTTTAAAAAATTATATTAATTTTGATAAAAGAGTAATTTTTCATTTCAATATTATATTTTGTTCTATTATTTTTTATTTATATCACAATAAAAATAATGAGATAATATTATATATTTTACTATCTTGATATACATCAAACATACATAGGATAAGATAAAAGTTTATCATTCTCTCATCATATCTTATTTTTATCTATTTTCTATCTAACCTAAAAAAATTGAGTTGGTCTATTTTGATAGCTCTAGTTGACAGGTTATCTAATTCTAGATTATGATTGTGAACAAAAATGTAAACTCATAATAATAAGAGGATAAGAGCTGATAAGACTGATGACAAAACAAACCAAAATGAAGTACTTGATAGTTAAAAACAAATGAAAATATTCAATGAATAAGTTAGTATTTTATAATGATAATATCACCCTAAAAGTTATAAAGGAATATCACCACATAAGATTGTTCAATAAGGTTTCTTTTAAAATATTAAGTCTATTTATTTGAGAGTCATAAGTACAAGAAATTTGGTGGATATCCTTTGAAGCCATAAGGTTTTGAAATAGTTGACAATAATATTCATAAGCATTATTATTATATATAATGCAAATTGAAATGTCAAATTGATTATTTTTAGAATTTATGATAAAAGAATTAAAAGAGAAAATAATTTAACTAATTTTAAAAATTAATTAAGAATATCAAGAATTGCCATTAATAAATGTGAAAATATTTTCACCCTAATGTAAACATAATATAATTATGACCCTTAAGTTGTGTTTAGATGGAGATGTTTAAAATTTATGAGAATTTGACATTAACAATAAGGATAATTAAAATATAAATCAAGTATGAGAACAATTAATTAATAATTATAAAAAGTTGAGCATGATAGAGGGTATTTTAAATTCTCTCGAATAACATGTCATTTAAATTTCCTTATATTTGACATAAAATTCTAACTAAAATTTAAGGTATTTTAAAAAGAATTTATTAGTTAGATACATGCAATCCAAGTAATTTAGAATTCATCTATCCAAACACAATCTAAACATCATAATAAACCAGAATTAAATGAAAAACAACTCAATTAATAACACAACTTTGAAAAGAACTATAAACAAAACTTTCTAATTGACACAACACACAAATAAATAATTTGAAGAAATTTAATAATATTTTCTACAACTTCTTAAGACTAGATGATTCAAAGAAACATGTACAAAGAGAAGAGATTATACCATCAAACTATAATAAGTAGATATGTCCAGTTAACAAAACTCAAGACCTTTATCATTGCTAATTATCTAGTTCAAACTCTAGTTCTCCATGAAACTAATTTATTTTAATGAAGGAAATTGCATAATCATGAGATTGAGCTAGACGAATAATGGACAATAAGTTAACATTATCAATAAGGAGAGGAACAAGATATAAATACTATCTCAAATTAGCTACTATAGGACTACTCTACTTTAACTATCTCAAATTTTTATTCATAAAAATATTATTGTGTTAAACACAATAAAGAGAGTTTTGTCTTCACTAATGATTCTTCTTAGGTCAAGTCCTTACAAGATGGATGAAGTACCAATTAAGCTCATTTGCATGTTTCCAGTTTTATATATATATATATATATATATATATATATATATATATATATATATATATATATATTGCTTTTTGAAATGCAATACAAGGCAAAAGTTAGTTTAAAGGGTATATTTTTTTTTTATTTGTCAAGCAATTTGGACTAGAGTTTGAAGAGATGTCAAATGACACTTATAAATCCAAGGATCTCAGATCCCTAATGAGTAATAAAACTAATCATCTAAGATAGACAAAAAAATACAAGTCATCTTGCTATAAATAAACCCAAACTAAACATAATTTCGATTTCAAATAACATTAAAAAAACTCCAAAATCAAATACTTAAACATTTGTCATCATCTACTACTTTGAATAGTTCCCTCTTGATTGTCAAAATGACCTAAGCTTGTATCAACAAGGATGGCTACTTTTTACCACATCTATGCTGCTACGATTTTTCAAAATTTTCAGTTATCAAAATGTTTGCAATCTTAAAGGGTAGAAGATATATTGTTAATCATACTAAAGTCACGTATAGATGAGAGATATAGAGAAACACATCAGTGTATTTTATTTAACTTGAACTAGTTGAGATGGAAGTTGACATAAATATGAATACTAGGAGAGAATCTAAAAGGGGAAAAAAATCTTACCAAAAAAAAAAAAAAACTCTCCCCAATAAAAAAGATAACTTCTTTCAACATTAAGAGAATCACCCCATAAGAAAAGAAAAATGCAAAAACTAGGAAGAGATTGAAAATTACATTTACTAATAAATCCAATCGTTTTGTTAAAATTAATTAATAAAGTTACTAATTTATCTTTAGTAATGACTTTTCTTTTAGCTCTTGAACTTTTCAAAAAGCTTTTTTAGTTATTTTTTTTCTTAAACTAATAGTCATTTTAAAATTCTAAAGTATACTTTTTTTTTTCAATTTTACCTTTAAGATAATTATTATCTCAAAACTTGTTTTCTATCTTCTTTCTATATTTATTTATTGCTTAACAAATTCCAAAATAGAAATTATTAACATTTTCATAATACTTGTAATAAAAATAAAATAATTAAATTCATTTCTTATTTCTTGTGTCATTTAACTTTAAACAACTATTTTTTAAAGGCAAAAGGAAATTAATGAAAAATAATAACTAATATCATACAATTTATTTTTTGTCAAGAGAGGTGTACACATCTTTTTTTATCTTGGTCAAGAGGTGTAATTTTGGGCCGGGTTAAAGCCCAACCCATGCATAAACCCAAAAAACACTAACGCAAGACTTGCTCCAAACACAAGTACTCTTTCAAGTTTCCACCTTCTCACTCGCTCTCTCTCTCTCTCTTTCTCTCTCTCTCTCTCTCTCTAAGCACACCCCACTTACATTCTCTCTCTCTCCGACCTAGCGAGACCGAGCGATCCGACCCTAACCTCGCGATGTTCCGCCGCGCAACCGCCACCCTCCTCGCCGGTGCCACTCGCCGCCGCCGCTTCTCGACGGATGTGCCGGCTGCAGCGGCCGTAGATTCAAGCTTCGTGGAGGCGTGGAAGAAAGTGAGCCCAAACCTTGACCCACCGAAGACACCTTTGGCTTACATGAAACCTCGTCCTCCTACACCTTCCACACTCCCTTCCAAACTCACCGTTAACTTCGTTCTCCCCTATGCTTCTCAATTATCCGCCAAAGAGGTCACTTTCCCATTTTCGCTTTTTCTTTTATGATTTTTTTTTAAATTATGTCTCTGAAATTATTTTGTTGGTTTTGGTTTGTATTGCTGTTTCTGCGTTTCTAATTTGTTGATCCGACTAATGTGGAATCGGATTGGATGAGATTATGCGTGCTTTTTAGGTTTGATGGAAATTTTTTTCATATTTTATTTATTTATTAATTGATTGAGAATGATTGTTTAAAAAATGATGCAAAAGTTTGATATGGGATTTGTTTTTGTAATTGAAGTGAAAAGTTCAATTTGGGATCTCATTTTGGATCCTATCCTCCATTTTGTGTGGTTTTCGTCTGATATTTGTACGCGCGTTTTAGTTTTGATTGATTGTGGATTGGAATTGAATTTGTGATCCTTTTTCTACCTTCTAGTGCTTTCTGCTTGAAATTATGTTTTGTGAATGAAAGTAGGTAATTGATTTTTTTTATGATTTTTCCAAGCACAATAAGGGGTATTAGTTGTTTCCAAAGTAAATGTTGTTTTGTCTGGTGTAATCAAATGCTTGGATCCCATTTTCCTTGCTGTTCTTGAAACCTGGCAGTTAGCCAGTTAGATGAATATAATCTAGATTTCATGTACAAGAGATTGTTCTCCGTTCGTATTTGGGAACAATGTTGTTTCCTGGTTTTATGAATTCCTGGATCAAGTAATGCTGTTGGATTTCAGGTGTTTTTCCTAGGTACATTACGCTTAATCTATCACATGAGAGATCTAGCTGTCTTTTCATTATCTGGTTTTTATCTCAAAAGATTGAGGATTTCTTAACTTCCTGACTTATATTTTGCTTTTCCTTCTCTTCATTTATCCAAATATGTTTAGAAAATCAAGAATGCTTTGTAAGTTCCATTTGAAATTTATCAAGCTTAAAAGTTGTTGATAAACCATAAACATAGAGACGTGAAATTTGAATGGGTAGCCCTTTTTTCTTTTCTTTTTTTTTTCTCACATTTCAATATTACACATTACCATGCAGTGACTTCAACTTTTTTTTTTTTTTTTGGAAATGAATGTGAGATCGTATGAATGTATTATTATTGCTTCTTGGCCTTAGCAATATCTCTTTTCTGAACTGAGTCTTGAAATGAAACTCTTCCTGCAATTTCTAGCTTTTCCTTTTCCATTTTGAATTTGTTTTGTTTTGGATACCCATAAACTTTGAAGTATTGGAATGTACTCTACAATCTGTGATGCAGAATAAAATTCTGGAAGATGCATTATCTACCATGTCATAATATATTTCCAAACCATCGGCATGGTTATTAGAAAGTCTGCATGTTTTTCTCTTTCTTTTATCATGTCTTTAGCATTGTTTTTATCCCTAATAAAATAAAAAATAACAATTATACATTTTTTTTATCCCTGCAAAATGAATCTTTAGCAGTGTCTTCAATGATGACTGCTAATGCATTTACTATTTGCTCTTACAACAACAAACAACAACTAAGCCTTATCCCAGATTTGCTCCTAGTAAGATTAAATTTTGTATTGAGAAGGGACTGACAGATATCAAAAAAATATTTAACCATGATAATATTCATGATATCCCTTTATTCTTGTAGTTGTTTTGCTGTTTCATGCTACCCTATATTTCAAGTTTGTGCTTGCAGTAATCCTGCTAATTTGCATGAAGGTTTTCCTTAAACCCTTTGCATTTTGGGATCCATGCAGATGTGATCAATAAAACCTGTCTTAGTCTAAAGCATGCCATCCTTTCTCTGCAAAGTTATTTATCTTGAGTTAGATGTTTTGAGGTCTGGATATCAAACAGATGCAATCATGCATGTCAATTCACGTGGAATTTGGTTTGTCTGATCATACTTACTGTGACTCTCCTAAATGAATTCATGGAAGTCCGTCACTTTTGTCAGGATTGTGTTGTATGCACTATGCAGTCCTTTTAAAGCTTAAGGCAGTCAGCCTTGCTGTTGGATTCGATTGCTGTCATTATGGTATGAAATAGTGGTAGCAGTTTGTGGTGATGCTGGTAAGATTAATTATATGTGAGCATTTAGGTGGATGCAAAAGTGTGCTTGCAGTAGCATTGATAGTCCAAGAAAAAAAATAAAGGATTGAAACCAAAAGAGAAGTATCTGATTATGTGTGAATTAATATGCCAGCGTCTATTTCTTATCCTTGTAACTGTCAATATAAAACAGCTGACTAATTTTGTGGAGCAAAAAGCCCTACTACATTTAGGCTACGCTTGGTAAAGGTAGCTTGTAGCTTTTTGACTTAGTCAATAAGTTTATAAAGTTGTTTGGTAAATACAAAATGAAAAGAGTTTGTAGCTTTAGACAACTAGCTTTTTAAAAGCTATCTAAAGAAGTATTTAGCTTTCAAAAGATAGCTACTAATATTTCTATTACATTTTTGCCCTTATTTTTTTTGTTGGAAAAGACAACACACTCATTACACAATTAAAATCTTATGTACTTGCGTTAATCTTATTGTCTTTTTGTTCTCTTCACCTTAACAGTAGCCCTATTCTTTTCTATTTTCTCTATTTTTTTCATTTGCTCCCTCGACTCTTTTATCTAAATGTATTTTGTATTTAAAAAAATGACTTAGAATATTTCATGTTCAAACATATATGAAGAGAAATTTTATTTTTCGATAATAATTATTTCTTTAATTGATTGATAGTAAACAAATAAAATGAGTGATATTTAATTTTAATATACATTAGTATAATATTATATGTTGTTTCAAATATATTAATGATGCAGTACCACCGTACTAGAAAAGAATGTTGGTTATTAGGATTAGGAGTGGATACTTCCAAATATTTTGCAATGTAGTTATTCACAATGATACATTTGGTAATTTATTTTCTCATGCTGCGTCCTTTTAACCTGATTGATTCCATCGTTTTTTTGTTTCTTTTTTTTTTTTTTTTTTGGATGTTAGTAAATGATGTTTTCTATAAGAAAGTTCCATAATTTAGCTTCCTTGGGAAATGACACATACTTCATGTGTAACAGGTCGACATGGTCATAGTACCGGCAACAACTGGGCAGATGGGTGTTCTCCCTGGACATGTAGCAACAATTGCAGAGTTGAAACCTGGTGTTCTATCTGTACATGACGGTAATGATGTCAGCAAGTATTTTGTCAGCAGTGGCTTCGCATTCATCCACGCAAACTCCGTTGCTGATATAATAGCTGTTGAGGCTGTGCCGGTGGATCAAATTGATGCGAACCTTGTCCAGAAGGGTCTTCAAGATTTCACTCAGAAGCTGAACTCAGCCACAACTGATTTGGAGAAAGCTGAAGCTCAGATTGGGGTTGATGTCCATAGTGCTCTGAACTCTGCCCTCACAGGCTAAGTACTGTAGTTGAGTTTCCTTTTAAATTGTTTATTTTCCCCCCAGTCTGACCGTGTGTCATTGATTTATCTCGGTGTAATCAAAGTTGCTGCAGAACGTTTTCATCATGAATTTCTGTGTTGAAAGTGACTTGATAAAATAATATTTCAACAGCTTCCATCTAGCTCAAGGAAGTTGAGCAAGACCTTGAATTAGAAACGAAAGCTTCATTTTGGTTTTGGATTATAGGTAATACGAGTCAACTCCATAGATGTGTCTTTGTTGTTTAGTTAATATTGCTGGACCCATTTCTTGTCTTCAATAGGTGCATGCATCATTTTGTTTCTGCAGATGCATGAATTTCAATGAAAATAACAAATGTTGTGGATTAAAGTTGAGCCACGCATAAAGAGTCGAAGTATGACTCTGCACTCTTAGGCACGTTGAAACATGCCATTCCAATCTTAATATAGAATGCAATTCAATTTCTTTGTTGTGGACACATTGTGGGGTGCAAGCACGGACGTAAGAAGGCTAAAAAGGGGCACAAGCCTAGTAGTATAAGGTCAACCTTTGAAATCATTACAATGCCCAATTCCTAGACTCATGCGTAATTTGAGATATACACTTCTAAGGAATTCAAATCATTTATATTATATTTTGAAAATAATTATTTATTGCGTTTTTCGTACAGTCATGACAACAAATTTTGTGCTTAAAAGCTTTTTGTTATTATCATTTTCGTTTACTACACTTAAGCTTGGAAATTGGTTACCCTTGCAGTAGGAGTTTGCACAGAAAAGAAAATAGAAAAATTCACGTGTGATGGAGAGGGGGACGTTATAAGAAATAACAATTTCTCTAATGTGTTAAAGTGCACAAACAAAAAACATAAGTTTTTATGGAAAATTGTATTTAATAATAATGCATTAGATTTTATAATATCTTGCTATTTTTTATAAAAAAGTTATTATACATAAATTTTTATTGCATATCTGTCGACACATCAGAAAAATTGAAGAAATAAAAAAGAATATTTGGATTTCACTTTTTGTTAGTAAGTATCATGATCATGTGTTATAAAAAATAACGACAAGTAAAATTAATGAAGTTTACGTCAGTATTTAATTTTTATTGTTTTTAACAATATGATGACATGAAGATCCTAATCCTAGAAATGTCATTTGTGAAATTTTCTTTCTATATTTGTTCAATAATGGTAATAATAATAAGAAGGTTTATAAGTTGAGAATTTGACAGAAATTTTAAGTGATGATATCAGTAGTTAATATTTAGGGTGATAAAAGACTAAGAATAAAGTAGCGAAGATGTAGAGACAATAACTCCTTTGACCAAAAAAAAAACAGACAATAACTTTTAAACAAATAATTTTAGCATTTTGTTGGAGTGATTTAAAACAAATTTCTCTCTACATTTTTCTTGTTGATTTTTTTTTTTTATCTTCGTTTTCTTCTTTTTTGTGTCAATGGTAAAATTTTGATTATAAGTCCATTAGGACGAGATTTTTACAGTAAAATTTATTTTAAAAAAAATACCTAAATAGATCCAAGGTCTATTTAATTACCCAAATCTTGTACATGCATTTTGGCCATCAGAATTTGGTTCCCTGGGAACCAAATTCTGAGTTGGCTTTTTTTTTATTTTTTAATTTTATTTTATGTTTTTATATAATAAAATAAATATTATTATTTAAATTATATTTATATATTTATATTTTTTAAAAATAAATATTTATAAATATTTTACTAGTTATATATAATAAAATAAGTTATATTATTTGAATTATGTTTATATTTTTATATTATTTAAAATGAATAAAAATAAAAATAATATTAAGTTTAAATGTTTATTAAAATTTATTTGACATATTTAAGGTATTAAATAATAGTTTTGTTTTTCTTATTATATTATTTAATATAATTTTTATTTTTTGAAAATGATATTAATATTATATTCTGAAATTATATTTTTGGATATTTAATATTATATTTTTAAAAAAAATAAAAATTATAATAATAATTTATTTAATTTTAAATTTGTATAAAATAAAAATTATAATAATGATTTATTTGATTTTATATATGTATAAAATAAATAAAAATATTAAATAATAACCAGTTTATTTATTTATTTTAGGATATTAATCTTTATTAAAATTTATACATAATTATTTATTTAAAATAAAATGTTATTAATATTAATAAACATAATTAAATAATATTATGTAGATATATTATATATATAATTATAGAATTAATATAAATTACAAATACTAAAAATTTAAAAGTTGCAATGACATTCATAAAATTAAAAATGACATTAGGAAAATTTTAAAATAATAACAACAACATAAATTAATGGCAGGAACCAGAAACTTGAGCGATGTTTGAACATGTCTTCTTTGTGTGACCAGGAATGTGACAATAAGAATAATTTTTTGCCCGACTTTGTTATTCTCTAATGTCCATATCTACTCTTATCCTACTGGACTTGAGTCGACTCTTTGAAGTTCTTTTCAGTTCTAAATTTGGACACAAAGTTAGGTCCGTGTAAGTTGGCCAATAGTCTTCGTGTCTAAGTTCTTCAAACTGACCTTCGTATACTTTAAAAACTTGTTGTAAAATATACACGGGAGATATGTAGATGTCAAAGTTGTGATACACGTGTAAGCATGAAGCAAGTACATGCGAAAATGGGATGTGAATTTTTTAAAACTTGCCACAATCACACCATATTTCATCTAACCGTACTATAAATCTTCCTACGGGTCAAATTTCTGTCGAATGTTGTGTTTCTTCAACTAAAAATCTAGTACTTGTTCTGTCAAAGGTGATGACTCTATGAGTGTTCGTCTTTGACTGTGAATCTTGAATTGCTTTAGTTGCAACCTCTGAGTACATATGTCCAACATTAATCATTGCATCTACTTTATGCTTCTGTCAATAAAGAACTTATTGCAACGGGTGTATGTTGCCATGACCATGGAGCAAATTGGTAGGTTTCTGATTTTCTTCAAGATCGAATTGATTGACTTCGCTAGGTTTGTTGTCATGTGTCCCTAGCATCGTCTGTTGTCCCATGTTAGTATCCATTTTTTCCTTAAGATGTTGTCCAACCATTGTGCAGCTTCAGGATTATTATCTTTTACTATGTTATAATAGTAAAAGAATCTCGGTTCAGTCATCTCATATGCTGAAAATAAGATTACAAATTAAATTAATATAACTAGTTAAGTAATTGTATAAAATATTAATGATAATATAGAGTACGTAAAAAATTAAAATTACCCATATTGACTGCATCTTTCTTCAGTGCAGCATTTTTGAATCGTTGCATGAAGTTTTGTGCAATGTGTCTAATGCAATAAACATAGACATTATTGTTTTTTGTCTAATCACTTCCATTTCTGAAGTATGCACTTCTTATAGCCTCGTGACGATCTGAAATGAGGCACAACTCCCTCTTACGGGGTTATGTACCTCCCTAAGTTAAAAAAAAAAAAAAAGAACCATGCATCGTTAGTTTCACCTTCAACCACAGCAAAGGCAATGAGAATTATATTGTTGCGGCCGTCTTATACAACTGCTACTAATAAAGTTCCTTTGTATTTGTCATACAAAGATGATCCATCCACTTGAACAATTAGTTTGTAGAAGGAAAAACTATCAATACATGGCTTGAAGGTCCAAAATAACCTCTTGAAGAACACATTTCCCTCGTCAAGCAAGCCACCCTTGTATGTTGGTTGTCTACTCAATTTTCAGATGAAGCTTAGAACATAGCTGTATTGCAAGCAACTGTCTAGGTAACTTATTGTATAACTCCTCTCAATTTTCGAAGATATTTTCAATGGCATGTAGTTTTTCTAACTATCCATTTCTATAGCTGATTGTATAACCCATTGTGGTCACCATTACAGAGATAATTAATTATTAATGTTATTATGAATTTATTATCATCTTTATTAATGCACTTTGTCTTCATCAGTGTTACCTTAGTAATATGAAAACGTTAATTTCAGAATATTTGTCTTAAGTATAAATAATTAACTTATAATTTAATATTTTATTTACTTTTTAAAAATAAATTTTTTATTCTCAAATAAAATTTATTAAAATTATAATAGTAAAGTTTTACGATTTAGAGTATTAAAAATTATAATATTAAATTTAAAATAAAATTTTTATTTAAAAATATCACTTTATCATACTAATATTTAAAAATATTAAGTCAAAACTACATATTTAAATAAATAAATAAACAAAATAATATTTCTTATATTTATTTAATTTTAAAAAATATAATAATTATTCTTTAAGTATAAATAATTTAAGCATTAATATTATTATCTAAAATAATATACTTATTATTTAAGTATTTTAATTAATTTTTAAAAATTATCTAAAATAATATACTTATTATTAATTATTTTAATTAGTTTTTAAAAATATAATTATTATTGTTTTCAAAAATATTATTTATTATCTTAAATATGTCAAATAAATTTTAATAAACATTTAAAATTAATATTATTTTTATTTCTATTCATTTTTAAATAATATAAAAATATAAACATAATTCAAATAATAAAACTTATTTTACTATATATAACTAATAAAATATTTATAAATATTTATTAGAATAATATATTATAAATATTTATTTAAACAAAATATAAATATTTAAATATAATTTAAATAATAATATCTATTTTATTATATAAAAACATAAAATAAAATTTTAAAAAAAAAAGCTAACTCAAAATTCAATTTTCCGAGAATGAATTCTGGTGGCCAAAATATATTTACAGGATTTGGGTCTATTTGAGTAATTAAATAGACTCTGGATCTATTTGGATATTTTTTTTAAAAAAAATTACTGTAAAAATCTTCACTAGGACAGCTCAATTGGCACTTACGTATCAGATATGGGTTGACAAAAAAAAGAACAAATATTGCAGTGCTTTTTGGGGATGAAAACTAAATTACACGCATGCTCATTCTTTTCCTTTGTTTTGTCCATGCACGCACGCTTGTTCTAATTACTCTATCTAGCATTGCTCATTTTTCTTTAAAATTTTGGTCAAGAACTAGCATTGCCTATTAGAAAACTGGACCAAATTAGCATTGCTCTTTTCTGGTTGATTTGTATAATTGTTAATGTGTCTTTTTATAATTGTTAAAATTTTTATAGTAGGCTGACCCATAAGGCAAGCCTATTTAACAAGTGGATCAAATTAGTATTTCTAGCTTTTTTGCATGACCTTGGATCACTTGGTCAAAGGACTTTTTGGCGCTAGCTTATATGCATGCACATGTTATTATAAGAACATTAGAGACCCTAGAAGTTAAATTTGCAATGCTTTTTCATTTTTTGGTAATAAATTTCAATGCATTTGAATGAATGAAATACGACAAGGAGTAGTAAATGTAATAAGTACTTATTCACCAAGTAATATCATATCTAACAAGATCGAGTGTTGATCATTTTTTGGGGTGAAAAGACAATCCATAATCAAATGACCTACACCTTAGGAACCAATCATCCCATTCAATATTATGGCTTTGAACACCGATATAAGTCTACATGTACAATTGAAAATCAAAAAGATTTCAAATATAATTTATGTTTTACAATTTTTGAAATATATAAATATTAGTTAGAAATTGCAAAATTTATCATTCCTCTTATTTCTTTTATTTTATTGATTGATACATGAATTTAATGTTTAAATGTATTTTTAGTTTCTATAGTTTAGGTTATATGCAATTTTAGTTGCCTATTACTTTTTACCAAATAATTTTTTTTTAAACTTGTATACATTTAATCTTTCATTGAATTAATTAAATTTTTATTTATTCAAAATCAAACAACGAAAAATCAAATTTTATCTAAAACTAAAAAAAATTTAAATTTTTCGACTCAAACCATAATCTCATATTATTTTTAATTGATCATTTAAACAATTTTTTGCACTAATTTTTTTAACAAGATTCTCTTATAAATGTTTTTTTTTAAAAATGTTAATTAAAATATATAGTTAATAAATTCAATTATAATTCCAATGACATCTTTTATAAATAAAGGCATACATATTACATCGAACATTAAACATTAGTAAGAGTTATCGAAATAAACGCTAATATTAATTTAAAAATACTTATACCGAATCTAAATCTTGTCCTAATTTGTATGGTCAATGTAAGACTAAGTTACCATTGACTTTGCATAAACATTTTGACAATAATAATTGCTTACTGATGATGAATATTTTATTTTCCATGCTACGTCGTGCCACAATCACAATTGTTGATTTTCAATATTTTCATAAGTAGCGACAAACTAATTAATATTAAATATTAAGTACTAACTAACACTTTAAGAATGCTGATTATTAAAGTGTGTGATTTTATTTAAATAAAATTTGAAGCTAAAAGCATTCTGATTTAATCAAAAATTAAACTGATATTTTGTTACTACAATCGGATTTTTCTTTTTGATTTTTTATTTTTTTAAGGGGTACAATTTTAATTAAAATAATAATAATATACACGTCTTTATAATTTTGAAATTAATATTTTGAAGGGCCCAATTAAGAGTATGAGTGCTACTTTTATGAACGTTGAACCTAACGAATTGAAAGATGAGTGAAAGACAAACGACTTTCCAATTGAATTATTAATATTTGTTTGTTCAGTTTGCACTTTCTAGAGAGCCCTCAAAGACATGTTTTGTATGAATAATTGATGCCCCACTTCTCACTTTTCCCTTTTATTGTGACAAATTGAGAAATCATCCGTTCAACAATTAAGAAACATATTTCTAAGTGTATAGTTAATTACAAGTTAATCAATAATTAATAAATAAATTTTATATGTATTTGATAAATTTCTTAATATATACTCTTCCGGTTTTTTATAACAAAATTAAATATTTTTTAATTATAAAAATATATAATATATTTGAAATACATTAATTATTAAAATTATTTTATATCTTTTCTTTTATTGTTACATATATGTTCATGGAAAATAACTATATTAACTATATTATTTTATATCATGAATATTTTTAGAATAAAATTTATATTTATAAAAAATATAACTGAATTAATTTTTTATTTTAATAATTTAAAGTATATTTATTTATTATTTTAAAAAAATTTATTTTTAAAATTAAAATAAAATACAAATTTATATTGTATTTTATTTTTAAAAACAATTAATTATTTTTAAAATGACAAAAATATAATCTTAATCTTTTTTTTCTTATAAATAAAACTAAAGGGAGTATATTTTATTGATGAATCTATATTTAACTTTTGAATTATTTAATTAATGTAAATGTTTTATTTATTGTTTTTCAAAAATTTTATATAGGCAAAAAAATATATTAAACAATTAATATTGTCTTGCACTTATACATAAATAGATAAATAAATAATTTTATTTTTTGACTTTAATTAGATAAATGAATAAGAACATAAATAAATTTTTTTTAAAGAAAAACTCCTATGTAAAATGTCTTAAAAAATAAGAATGTATTCGAACAATTTTTCAATACATTTGATAATATAGTGTTTTAACTTACATTTTACACACACAAAAATGATTAAATAAATATATATTTAATAAAGAAATAAAAGAAGTTTGGGTAGTTTAGGAATCAATTTTGATCAAGAATTGAACCATTAGTATCATCAAATTATCCCTATAAAATAAAAAGAGAAATTATGAACAACTATAGATGAAAAAAAAAAGATAAAGATTTTGATTGATAAAATTCAATTGAACAGCATTAATGTCAATAAATTAATGAAATTGAATTGATTGACTAATATTTGAGGGAGATATTAATATGAAGGTGTCAACCAATGTGCTTCAAATGGATTAGAAAATATTGATTGATATTTCTAAAATATATTCATATAAAAATTATTATATGGTTATAATAATTAAGTTAAAATACATGTATTTGTTAATATTAAAAATCATTATAAAAAATTACTTGGGATTCTGATTGACCTAAAATTGAAGGTTTTTTTTTTCTTGTAATTTGACCTAACTATTCAATTATTTATATCTTCTCCTTGTAATGGTTGATTGTTGTTTGAATCTCTTCTCTTCAATTGTGTACCATCATTATTGACTATAACTTCTACATCATCTCTATTCTTGTAATTACTTTGTTCTTGTAAGCACAACATTTTGATTTAGCCAATTAAAGTGTTAATATTGTCATCAACTAGCTAACATTATTCTTGTGAAGGAGATACCTCAGATGTCAATCTAATCCTAGGTGTGGTACTAAGTTTAGGATCTCATTTGACCTCTATTCCTTTTTAATTGTGAATAATCTCACAACAACCTTGTGTTGTTCATCTCTTAAGTATATATTTTTCAAGGAAAACCTTGACATCATTAGCTTTAAAACACTTTCAAAGCATGAGAATAAAGTGTGTCAAATGTTTTAACTTTTTACAAGTGAAAGATATTATAGTTGAGGAAAGATCAAATGTAATTGTCTATGATTCTTATTGGTTTACTTTAGTAATGTCATGTTCAATTAAAGGAGAAATTTCAATCCTTTGTGATATGCAATAAGCTAAGAATTGAACAAACTCTTATTAGAATAAGTTAAACACTATATATGTATATACCTTAGACTATTTGTATTAGTATTGGTGACAACTCATATGGCAACATTGTTAGCTTATGATAAGACTCATATTCACGCTTGAACTCATTGTAATATGTTT
Source organism: Abrus pulchellus subsp. cantoniensis (assembly GCA_024086825.1). Taxonomy (NCBI): domain Eukaryota; kingdom Viridiplantae; phylum Streptophyta; class Magnoliopsida; order Fabales; family Fabaceae; genus Abrus; species Abrus pulchellus. The sequence continues at coordinate 25,929,941 of CM044056.1, forward strand.
TTCTTTAACAACTCATTCAAAGTGTTCAAAGAATTACTTATGTCAACACCAAATTGTTTTGTCTTTCATTTAGTTGAGTACTCTGCATTCTAAGAGTGAAAACATCCCCGAGGTAACATAATGCTCATTTATTCTTTATGGAATAAAGTGAAATAACCTAAGTATTTTCTTGAAAATTGTATTTTGTAATCAACCTTATTCAAACCTCTTCAAATTCAATTAAAGTATCAAAGTCATACATGCATCTTTTCAAATATCTCAAAAAATGACTTTCTTTATTCATCTAAGGTGTTTTATTCCATTTGTGCATTATGTGTGATTTGCATAAAGCATGATGTGTCTCAAGCATTACTTAGACAAGTATCTTGGTCATTGCTTGATCTTAATTTGTAAAAATCGTTTTAGTTTGTTTTTTAATAGTACGCTTCCACGAATGTCTCAAACAACCATTCAAATGATTATGTCATTTCATCATATAAAAAGTCTACCTCAAATATAACGACGCATTTATAATAGTTAAAACCTAAAAATAATGTTAGAGGCTATTAGCCCGATTAGTACAATATCTAGTATCTCGCAATACGATGTCACCAAAGAACCCATAATCAATCACCATTTTTGGATTCGTCCAAACACATTCATTTGGTATGCATGAAAAAATGATGGATTGTTTACCAAGTGTCACTGAAAGTATTGCATTAGACAACTGCTTCTCCATATATTATTCCCTTTTGTCTCTTTATCTTCAAATAATTTTTTGCGTCAAAGCAAGTATACCAAACATTAGCTCAAATGTCCTGCAAGTGTGCTAATAAGTTGAAATGATAACTTTAATTGCAATCATGAAAATTCAGTCAAATCAATCTTATGAGCTTGAATTTTAGATATTTTACGATGCAAAGCAAGCTTGTATTTTACCTCAAATATGAATGTTTGTACTTAGCAAAACTCTTTTGCCATAGTAAATAGGAACCTCTTCTAACATATTTTAATCAATCTTCTTATTCTCATTGTACTTTCTTATTATCACATCCATATTCCAAGATAATACATGTGGTAAGAAAATTATTTCATTAAAAATAGAATAATTCATAGTCAACATAGAACAATAATAGCATCATTTGTTAATCAAAGTACGATTTCATCTTACATTTACAAAAATTATATTCCTAAAAGACAATAGTTTTCTACTAAACAACATGAACAACAACAATATCTTTACTAACACATGAATCATCACACTAATACTTAAAATCTTAATCTTATTGCTAATTTTGAGTGAGTTATGAATATGCAAAATTCTTCTCCTTTGCCTTAGTAGTGCAATTTAATTATCTTTAACTCATAACTCTTATCAAACTGAAAAATAATATAATAGATTAGTAAGATAAAATAGTTGAACTTATTTCTACATAAAAATAAAATTATTTATTCTTATAAAATTATCGTATAATTTCTACATTCTTAACACTCATTCTTATATGTGTTGTTGTTATGCAATAAACATTCTTCACACTGTAGTAAAAAAATGAATGCTCAACTCCTTTATGAACAAATATCATGTTGAAGATTGCAGGTGTATAAAAGTTAAAGCTTCACTCTTTTTTTTATTGTTTTAAAAAGAACATAAAATCCTAACTTTTATGAAAAACGAATATCAATGATATAACCTTTTTTTAAATAAAAAATTATAAATAAAATTAAATAAATGACATTAAACTACTTAAGTAGCGCATAAAATGTATTTGTTAAGTGATATAACAAAATTAATAGAAATAATCAACATGAAAGAAAAATAAAACTTGAAAAATGAAATAAATAAAAAAAGTTAGAAACTGAAACAAAAATTTATTCTAAAATTATGAGATAAAAAATTAATTTTAACTGTTAATTATTAAAAAAAATAGATAAACTTAAGTTTTTGCAAGGGACTTGTAGATAAATCTATACTGTGAACCTCATTAACTACAAGTTTCAAGAAAAAAAGTGGGCTACAGCACCATTACCATTGTTTACAAAGTCGTTTATCTTCTTTTGATCCAACTTGCCATGATCAAAGTGTTGGGATCTCAATTATTAGTTTCACATAAATTAAGATGTAAAATTAAAAAAAAGAACTAATGAGTATCTTAACTCTTATAATTCTGAATAGGAAATGAGTACAATAATTTAAATTATGATTAATATCTTAATTAAAAATCGAACGAAATGTGGATATCACGGAAAGGCATGTAGAAGAGGAAGAGGGCACACGTGCAACGGGTAGTGGCTGACCGCAATTTGCGGGCAGTTGTTGTGGGGCCGGAAGACAAGGACAAGTGAATAGAAGCGCCAGCAAGACAATGAGTCAGGTGGGTCCCACTCTAATGTCATTGTCGCCTTCTTCTTCTCTGTGGGTCCCTTGCCCCGTCAGCTCCATGTTTGCTTTTTCAACTTTTCTTCTCTCTCTCTCTTCGTCTTTTTTAAATATTATTAATCATAAATTTAAAATCATAACATCAACTCTTTATTTAATTTATATTTTAAAAGTATTTATTTAAAAATAAAAATATTTAATAATTCTTCTAGAATTGTGGGAAGTGACGGGCTGGGTAAAGCAACAGCCAAAAGTGGTAGCTCAGGGCTGAGCAGCACTGCACACATATCATCACTTTGATTTTGATGCGATGGGACTATGATCATTACCATTATGCCCTTTTGGTGCCATTCATTTTCTTTTTTTTTAAAAGAAAATAAATGTATTAAATATTTAAAACATGGGACACATAGGCCTCACATGCAATGCAAGTTGTGTATCTTAGGATGACATACCAAGCAAAAGAAAGATTCTTATTTCATTGTGTCACCCTTCAACGTAAGGGTTCTGAGACAATGGCCATGACACACAACATCTTCAAATTAATCAAACTCTTTGTGCCTTTAATCAGTCAACAGTTCATCATTTCCTAAGTGCCACGTTCTGTTCATTCCTGCAACCACAGTATCAACGAACAGTTAAACAAAATTAAATAAAAAAAGTAAAGTGATTCCTTTGTCTAAGGAATAGTCCAAGTGAAGAGAACCATGTTGAGACATGATTTCTTTATTTTCTTCTTTTTTGGGTTTTTTCTTGCCATTAGTTGACACATAATTCAATTTCAAAGTGAAAAAGCAACAAATTTTTAGGAGGGTAGTACAAATATTCAACAGAGAAAGGGCCAAAGATGAAAAGGTTATGCAAAGAGGAAAGGTCTTTTTTGGGAAAGAGCTTATTGCATTAAGTGGTCCCAATGTTTTCAAGTTTCAACCGCGCGACCTCCTAAAACTGGCGTCTGCCAATTTTTTAACGTTTATTCAATCACGTACAATAAAAATTCATGGATAATATTTCTAATAAATATTATAAAATTTAATATACTTATATCATTAAGTATTTTAAATTTTAAAAATTATTATTACATATTTTTAGACATTGGTTTTTAAACTTAATGTGTGATCCATTGTAAGCTGGGGGCTATTCTGGTGCATCATAAACCGCACGCAGTTGTATGGTCCCTACCAATCAAGTTCTCAATCTAACACATCACATGCTTTGTTAAAAAATAATCTGTGTATGTAAAAATATATTTTTTTCTTTTGGTAAAATAAGCAGTAATTTGTGAATGGGTATGCAATAAAAATTTGCTAAAAAATGTCAATTTAATTTCAAAAGATACGCTACTTTACTTTCTGTGTTTGTTTATATTACAAAATAGTCTTTGTAGATTGCATGCACAGAGAAGAAATCGAAACAATTCACGGTTTTTCTTTTTAGAATTGAAAATTGCAAGCTCTCACGCCATTTTCATTTTATAAAGGAGTCAAATGTAATAGTTAATTAGTTATTGGACTTTTCTTTTTAAATATCACAAGGAAAAATAATATCTCATTCCAATTTTAATTTTTGTAATTCATCATTGTCTTTTTTCTAATATAAAAAATAATACTAAAAGATTTTTTATAAAATTTAAATTTTAAATAAAATATTTATAGAGTCAACTACTAAAATTGAGTTTACTATAATATATAAATACTAAATTGCTATTAAGGCATAATAATGTGACTGAAGTAATAATATTTAAAAAAGAATAAAATCTGAAAGGCGATTAATTTAAAAATTTACCCATTTTTTCTCAAGTTTTGCGAGTTCAATAGGATTTTCATAAAGGATTTACGTGAGAGAAGAAAATAGGCCTAAAAGGGTAAAATATGAACATAATATAATATGATAATAAAGGCTCATGATTGGAGAAGAGCACGAGTATGCTCTTGTATGTGCACTACGCTATATAACCCAATTCCTCTTGAGCCTCTCATTATATAATAGCCATTTTTCTTTGGTTCCACTCCCTGCATTTTCTAGCTCCTTCTTTCAACTAATCTATGGCTACATATTCTTCCCCTCCTTCATCACCTCCTCCATCATCATCTTCTTCAATTCCTTCTCCAAGATCTAGCATGTTTTACTATGCTGGAAGTGAAAATCACTATGAGGAGCCTCACTTTCTCCAAGCTTGCTTTCTTTGCAACAAACCACTTGGCCAAAACCATGACATCTTCATGTACAGGTTAGCTTAGTTTCCATTCAATTCTAAATTTCCATCAATTTATGAACAATCTAATCATAACCAGATGCTGATCTTGCTTGATTCTATCAAACTTATTTGTTAAAGATTTTATTTTTACATTGAATTTCAAGTGGGACCTAAGGAGAAGTTTTGTTTTCTTCTTCTTCTGTTATAGACTCTCAGTTTTCAGATCTACTATAAAGTATGTACAATAAATCTACAATTAGTATCATGTTTGGTAACAAATTAATTTTGTGAAGTTACTTTTTTTATTTTTTCAGAAAGTTAATGAAAATAAATAATTTTTTTTAAAATTAAGTTGAACTCCTGTATTAGATGTTTCTAAGGGTGAAAAAAGTTTCTTAATTTTATTGGGAGCTTTTCTTATTTTCTGGATTAAACATTGATGGTGATACAAACTTTACTTGGATGAATTGATTTCTGATGGGAAGTGAATTTTGCAGAGGGAACACACCATTCTGTAGCAAAGAGTGCAGGCAGGAACAGATAGAGCATGATGAGGCAAAGGAGAAAAGTTGGAAGCTTTCTTCCAAAAGGGGTGTGAGACAATCAGAGACCAATCAAAACTCCACACCCAACAAGACTGTGAGAACAGGCACAGTTGCAGTGGCCTAATCAAAATGATCCATGATATGATGAGCGGTGAAAGAGTCCAATTTTTGAAGAAAGAAAAAAGGGTGGAATGGGAAATTCCCAATGAAAAGAAGTGCAATCAACAATAATCCATGAAATTCTGATTAAACCGGGATGAATCTTTGATGCCTTTTGTAAAGAAAAAGCATAGTTGGGTTTCAATTGGGAGAAAAAGGCCCAACAAATATTTTTGGCTCTTTTTGTTTGTGTTTTTAACTTTTTGGACATTTTGGTTTGACCCTTTTTTTTCTCCTCTTATCTCTTCCTACTTTGAGATGCCTTTTCTTTTTCATGAAAATTGAGGCAATGGAAAGAAAAGTATCAAAGAAACTTTATTGAAGATCTAGATGAGTGAAACCTTGTTACATTACTCCACCATCATCATGTATGCATGGCATGTTTTGTATTCCTTTCAATAAGAATATCCATAGAAATATAATCATAGCCACTCAAATCTCCCAATTGAATTGTCCAAATAAAAGGGTTTGGATCCTTAAGAATGTAACTTTAGATTCGATGTAGGAATTATTGTAGATGAAAAATGTTATAGATTAGTTAGAAAAATTAGTCTCACTAAAAGTGTTCTTAGAAACAATAAATTGAGAGATTATTGCATGAATATAAACCTAAAGATTCATATTTATACATTATATTATAGAATTATAGAAGAATATTTAATAAATATCTCTTAAGGTATCGATGTCTAAATAGATAAAAAGAGAAGAGAAATAATAAATGTAATAAACAATATGATACAACAAAATAGATCTACAAAGATGAGAGATATTAAGTAAATAATGATATTATTGTAATGCCTATAACTTACAGATATAAATTATCGGGCGAAGTTATTGACGCTTTCATTTTATTTTATTTTTATTTTATCTATACTTCACTAACACCTAGTAATTGAAATTCCTGCTATTAGTCTCATCTAAAAATAATAATAATAAATTGTAATTGAGTTTATTAATGGGATGAACAATATAATTGAAAAGTGGTGAGGTTGATTTGGTTGACCCAATTTCCATGTGTGAAAATTTAGTAGAATGGAACAGGAAAAAATGTTTCTGCTTATTTAATTTTATAAATTATTTCTTTAAGTGCCTCTTATGATATATAATAAAATAATAGATAAATAAAAATAATTTATAAAAAATTAAATAACTTTAAATGCTCACACTTTATATGTATGTTAATTTTTCTGATTATTAAAAAAATTATTAAATATTATTAATATTTTTAAGACAATAAATACATGTATGTACTAAAATTTTTTCTCATATAAAAAATGTTAATCACGCATTTTATAACATAATTTTTCAAATAAATTTTTTATTATTGAATAAAATTTATTTAAAATTTTAAAAATACATCAGTCTTATTCTTAAATTAACAAATGTCATAATTAATTTTATAATTCTTAAAACTATATTCAAACTAATGTTAAGAAGCATACTACCAACACTTTTCTTTCCTATATTTAATTACGGGTTTGTTGTATAAGAATTTATTTAAGTATTTAAAAGTATTATAAGTATTTGTTATATAAAAAATATAATAGATTTTTAATAAAATATTATAAGTATTTTCTTTTAAGAGCATTACTAACAAGATGTTTTTTTAACATATCTTTTTAATTTTTAAAATATTATTTTAATTTTTTTAAAAATAGACTAATAATAATAAAAAATATTTTTAAGAGAGTATCCCAAAAATTGTGGAAATAACATTTCGCTTTCCTTTAATTATTTTATAGATGTGTATTATTGATCGAAGTTGATGGATCTGCTTACCTAATAAATAGTACATAATCAATAAGTTGTAGCGTGTAAGCTTTTTAACGATGGATACATAATGATGATAATAATAATAATAATATTAATATCAATGGGAACTAAGAACTCAGTGACAACTCACACACAAGTGTGCAACAATGAATTCAATTTGAACTTCTCATCTGTTCCATCCACAAATGACCCGTCTCCGGTAACCAATGCTTCTTTGGAAGAAGGGAATTTTATTTTTATAATAATGAATGATGATATCTTTTTTATTAAAAAATAAAAAGTTACTTTTAAAATTAAATATTAATTTTTTATTATAATTTTTAGTGTACTTTTTTAATAAAATTTATTTATTAATACACAAATGAATAATATTTTATTGGAGTATGTTTTCAATTTTATCACACAATTGACTGTTGATGAAAATTTGTGTTATGCTATGAAAGTTAAAAATGTTCACGTTCATTATCGTTTTATGTTAATTTAAAATTTGACAACTAAATACTCAAATGATAAATGCTAACTAATGTCTTTAAATATTAGTTAAGATTTAGAATCACTTTTTTTTTTTAAATAAAAGTGTTGTTAACTCAATCAAACTACAACTTCCAATACATCTTTACTTGATTTTAAGAAGAAAAAAAGTGTTTTTTAATTCTTTAATTGATGTTCTTAGACTACTAGTTAGTAAAACTTTAAATTAATTCTGAGAGAGACCACATCAGTCATAATAGTTCTTGGATAATAAAAACTATACACTTTTGCAGCAATAAAAAATTACACTCAAATTTGAAATTTGAATATGTATTTAATCAATTAAATTATAATGTGTTTAGTTACATCAAACTCTACAACAATCAAATGTGTATTTACATGTGTATTTTGACTATCAAACAAGTTCAGGTTCTTCTTATAGATACTAATCTAACTAAAGAAATACACATTCTAGAATCTTATGCACAATTTATTTCAGGAAAAATTATATTAATGATTCTTTGCATTTATTTAAACTCTAAAATATAAATTAAGTTCTTTCTTTTTTCCCCTTAATTTGGTTCATAATATTTTTTTGGCTGTAAAGTTTTCTTCATGTCAATTATGTTAAAAAAAACTTCAACAGAAGCGTCTAACACGGACATAAAGTCATTAATATGTACAACAATGGTGTTGTAGAAAATCTCTCTCTCTCTCTCTCTCTCTCTCTCTCTCACACACACACACACACATACACAGAAAAAAGTCACAAACTATACACCACAGAATAACTTACTAAATTAACAATATATTCATAGCTATCATTCATAGCAAACAAAATATATGGCCACTGAACAACAAAAAGATCATTAGCAATGTAGTGCTGTTAGTGTTTAGCATTCTATACATCAATGACATCTAGTTTTTTTGCCTGTTTTGTATATCCATCATTGGCCCAAAATGGACCATGTTCCCAGCCACACTTAGACATAATGAAATTTTACTATGAAGAAACATTGGCTTTCTGAAGGATCATAAATCTTCTTCTACTAGCACTCTCAACATGCTCACCAAGTTTTGCAAGATGCTCCATCCTTTTTTTCCATAACTCTGTAGAGCCTGATTGTTTTGGCTCTTCTTCAACCTCAACTGGATCACTTTCAGATTCCTCAATACTCTTATTATCTGCAGGGTGTTCTTCATTAGAATCTTGGATGATTATCTGCTTCAATCTCTCTACCACCTGACTCATTGTTGGCCGGTCTTTTGCACTCTTACGCAGGCAATGATCGGCGAGTTTGGCGATTTTTCGTGATCCATTAATGGAGTATTGTCCTTTAAGGCGCGGATCCATAATTGTATCAAACTTTTTGCTATCAGGAGGATAGTGCTTCACCCACTCCAATAGTTTCTGCTCCGTTTTCGGCCTGTTTCTTTCCATGGAACGCCTGCCAGTAAGCATTTCATATAGCACCACACCAAAACTCCACACATCACTCTTGGCAGTGAGATGGCCTGTCTCAATGTAATCTGGAGCAGCATAACCATGTGTCCCCATCACCTAACACACAAGAAAAATTTACATAAACACTTATAATCTTGATGATCAAGTGTAAATGCATTATAGCACGGATTTTTTACTTATATTTGGATGCCATGTTAATCACACAATTACTTAGCTAAAATTTTTTGAGAATCACAAAATTACGTGTCTTACTCCAATTTAATTGATTTCATGATTTCTAATAAATTTCAACCGAAAGTAAGATGCGTGTTAGAGAGTGTGTTACTACTCCTCTGTTTACAAATAGTGTAATTAAGTTTAGAATCTAAGCAGAAGAATATTTATGCAGTAGAACACGTTGGAAGTTTTATCACCAACAATTATGGAAATATTGAAGTTTATAACAAAATTATATTCACAGAAAAATCCAACAGGATATGTTCCAGTATCCAAATTCTCTTGGATCAACAGATACAATACACCAAAGCAAAAGTGTAAATGCTACTGAATAAGCACAGGGAACAAAAAATTACCGCAGTTGAAACATGAGTATCCCCAGCAACTGGTCCCTCCCTAGCAAGTCCAAAATCAGAAAGCTTTGGCTTAAAATCTTCATCCAGCAATACATTGGACGATTTAAAATCTCGATATATCACCTACGGCGTTACCATTCAAATCTTTAGAAGCAGAGGAAGAAAAATTAAGCAAAGCATTTAGTAGAGGATATAAAAGCCATCTAACACTGAGAAAACCAATTGAGTGAAAAGCACAATTGCCACTGTTAAATTAGTGATATAAATTATTGTGACAACAGCATAAAAATCCGAAACACACAGCCATTGACTGAATTAGCATAAGACAAAGGAGGAGGGAAGTTCTTTGACATTCACATGGTCATCAGATAAGAATCACTTACCCTAAAGAGATTTTCTACATACGTATCAAATTTAATATGGACAAGAAGTATATATTCTGAGAGTTTCCTAGCTATTTCAGTGTTCATAGCTACGTTTATCTGATTCCTCTTATTGAGGAGTGACTCCCTTAAAAGCTTAAGTTGTTCGGTGAATAAACATTAGTGCTTTTAATTTCTAACATGTCCTGTCCCTTGAAATCATGTTGGTCTTAAAGTATGGATAACACATGCACCCGCTAGTGCAGTAAGGATTGTAGTCTTGACCACATGGTCATAAAGGCACTAATACAATCTTAAGGGCAAATTCTGTTAAAAGCTTAAACTAATAGGTAAAAATACATAAATGATTGTATACTTCTAATTCTGGTTAGTGAGGGAAGCAGGGATAATATATAGTCATAATGCTTTAACTGGAACCTGAACTTCTAATTCTTCATGAAGATAGGATAACCCCTGAGCTGCTCCATGTGCTATTTCAAGTCTTGTTTTCCAAGGAAGCGGATCATAGGCTTTATTGAAAAGATGAAATTCTAAGCTTTTGTTTGGCATGTATTCATACACAAGTAGTCTCTGGATCCCTCTTTCACCATCCAAAGCACAGTATCCAATAAGCTTGACAAGATTTGGGTGCTCCACAACACCAAGAAACTGAACTTCAGTCAACCATTGCTTGTGGCCCTACATGACAGAAAAATGGTCAAAAGAATATTCTGATATCACCATATTTAATACAAGAACAAAGCATCCCAATGTCAACATATTCAATATTAAAAGAAAGCATAAGAAAAAAAAAAAGAGCAATCTAGCTTCTTTAATTAAGCTAAATGTTACTAACAAATATGGGCATGCATAAACAACAAAAGCATAATATATTCAGGATAGTGATTTACTAACATAAAAATATTGTCCATTATAGAATTAAAACAGTAGTGAAGATAGATCCTTTAATAACTCATAATCCCTTCATGTTTTTCATTAAGAATAATATTTACTTTCTGAATTAAGCAATACCTGACATCCAGAACCCCATTTGCTACGGAGTTACATTACAGTATTATGTCAGTAAAATAGTCCTTTAACATTAATTCAATTGAATCAACTAAATTTTCCAATAGAAAAATGGCTACAAATGCATCAGGGAAGTAAGTATCTTGAAAGAGAGGATTTTTGTGTCTGAATCTCTTGAGGAAATCTTCAGCATATCAATATTATCTATAACACAATTACAACCTCATATTGCCGGAAACAAGAAAACTAGGAAACAAGTCCCGACTAAGTAAAAATATTGAAATCAAATCCTAACTGCTAACAGTAAATATACAGCTCCTAAATAGGTGATATTATCCAAAAATATGACACTTTCAGACCCTCACTCTCTTACTCTTGAACCTAAGGTCCCAGGATGAAAGAAGATAATATTGTGCATAGACATCTATAAATGTGATTTTGAAATTAACTTACATAAATATAGATTAAAATAGGATAAAGTAATATGGAATCTTGAGATAACTGAATAACAGGAAATAATTATCAAATGAGATCGTCTCTCCCTGAGAAATCTTAAGTATGGACTCCCCACATTGGTGGTTGGTGCATTCAAGGTAATTAATTTCCCTAAGAATTGGAGAAAGGTTCAAGTTTGAGCAGTCCACACTCCACATAAGGAAATGGATCCCCTAATGCATGATTTTCACTAGATCTTCTCATGCAAAAATGTTGTATTTGTCTCTCCCTTGATTGAGATTAGATAGGTAAGATCTTGCATGAGAGAATCCATTCCCATCAAGGTAGAGAGAACATCTCATTAGCCAATATGCCAAGTCCATGGGCTGTGGATATTGACTTCGAAAAAATACTAAAATCGCATGAAAAGTAAAAATAGTCACGTATTGCATGAAAAGTTGCATGATACTTCTTTGATGGATCACATCACATGAATAAATATAATATCAAGAAAAAAGAGGAGACAAGACAAATTTTCACCCTGTCTGATTTATTTAAACTAAATTTATGCTTTTCATATTTACTCATTTTCATCTCTGAGCATAAAAATTTATGTTTATTTGTGGCATTCTCTGATAAATCACTTTCCAAGAAATTCATTGACTCTCATACCTGCAATGCATCCTTGTTAAGCCTTTTGATGGCAACTAAAACAGGAGCACCATTTCCATCAACAGGCTTGATTGAACCTTTATAAACACTTCCAAATCCACCTTCTCCTATCTTAAAAACCCTGCTGAAATCACTTGTTGCACGTTTGAGCTCAGTAATGGAGAAGGCCCTCAAATTGTGACCCTTCTCCTCATACAGTTCCGGTATACCTCGAGGCGACAGAGACGGGCATGACGAATTGGTGACCCTTTCAGGCCCTGAAAACTGAAGTTCATCCTGCTCTTTCAGTTCAGGTGCTGACCTTTGCTTTGGGCTCCTCGATTTGTCTTTGAAGTAGTAAAAGCACTTCATTGCATAAACAATTGGCTATGATTCTTATGCACTATCTCTGATCATAAACCTATAATCAATTCAGCAAATCACCTGAAACAATGATTGTCAAGAATAAACATCCACGATACCATTTCCACCTAAAAAACAAGAAAAACACAACTAAGAAGTGAACAGTGACACCCCAAATACATCTACAAACCAAAAGCCAAAAGTGCAAAAAGTTTTAAAATTCTTGCACCCCAGATAGCATTTTGGAGAGAAAGACAAAAATAGATTAAACAACACTGAAAAGTTCACCCAACATACAACTTTATGCCAATGAACCAGAATCTATTAAATAACACAAATAAGCCTCAGAAGGAAAAAATAGTCGAGCAAAAAAAAGGGTCGCAATTGAACAGTGATGCCCCAAATGCATATATATCTCAAAAGACCAAAAAAAAAAAAAAAGCTGCATACTTTCTGCACCCCGTATAGAAAATTTGAGATAAGAACAAAAATAGATTAAGCAACAGTGAAAAACCCAAATAAGAGTTTACACAACATAGACCATTTTCAGACCAACAGAACATGCAAAATGAACCAGAATCCATTTATCACGCGAGTAAGCTTCAGAAGGAAAAAAAAATTGAGCAAATAGCAAAAGGGTTGAAATTGAAGAGTAAAATAATTGGAGTCCTCACAAGCATACAGAAGAACACAGACGCATGGCTTGGCTACAGTACACATTCTAGAAGCTTATACTTTGCACAGAGAGAAGAGATGGTTCGTGTCCATATGAGTTCATCTTTTGAAAAAGTTTGATGTAACAATAAAAAAAATAGAGATTTTTACGTTATTTTATATTTTATGTGCATTTTTAAATGATTAATAAAAAACTATGAATCTTAAAACTAAAATTAAATAAGTAGAATAAAATTTTTTAAAACTTTTTATTTATTATAGGATAACAGTTGTTCAGTTAGTATAATTAAATATCTTCTGCAGATTAAAAAGTTATTAGTTTAGCTGATAATTATTGATAATAAAAAATAATTATTAATAAAGGGTGTAAAATTTATTAAAGGGTCAAAGTTAAAGATGATTATAACACATAACTAAGTTTATAAAAGAAAAATAAAAAATTAAGATAAAGAGAGATTTTTTTAAATTAAAAAAATTACTAAAATAATACTCATTACTAAAAATTAATATTTAACTTTAGCATTAAAGTGTCTTTTTTAAGTGATTTTTACTTTAGCAATACATAAAGAGAGATCACAAAATAAACGTTCCTTTAGATATAAGCAATAAATATTAAAGCATAATTGATATTTTAAATTTTAATAAAATTTTTATTATTGATTAATTCAACTCAATCTTATAAATTTAGAATAATAAAATCGTTTAAATGATATATAACTCATAATTTATTCGGGTTCTCTTACTCACGCAAATGAAGGAAAAAAATTAAAGAAAAGTTCTGAGAAACTTCTGTCCTTTTTCATTGATTGGTTGACCAGCTTGCCAGTTTTTGTTTCTCAACTTTGAAGAGACACAGATGTCTGCATTGACCAAGTTTTTTAGGAATGGCTATTGGCTGCTCTTTTTTTTTCTTTTTTAATTAATTAATTAATTAATTTTAAGATCAAATCTCACACGTAGACTTACATAGATTTAGGTTTTGTTATAGTATTTAATGTTTTAAAAGTCAATGTAATGAGAATTAGTTTTAAAATAATGGTTAAATTAAAGTTTTAATATCTATACTTAATGTTATTTTTCGTATTAATTTTAAAACAATACATTTTAATACTTACATGTACAAATGTTTGCAAGTTTACTGTCACTGTTTACTAAAGTTATGAGGTGTATTAGTATTTTGTTGACTTCACAATTATGTTAATTTTATCTATATATTGGATTTTTATTTTATTTTAATCATTGCATAAAATATTCTAGTATCGTTATAACTTTAATAAATAAGTATGATTTTTTTATAAATAATTTTTATATAAATATTAAAATATAGAAATTGTTTTATAAAATGACTAAAACTAAAAATGATACAAATATAGAAACGAAATTTACAATTTAACTTAAAACAATTAAGGTTAGCCACTAAAGTTGGGTTTAATAATAAGAATTAGTTCTGTATTTCACAAGGATGTGAATTTGAATCTAGTTATTAATGTTAAACCTTTGTTAATAAAGTAAGGTATAAGTACCTTTATAAGTAATTTTTAACATAGACATATTTTATATTTAAACATTGAATCACTGAATCTTAATTCATCTAAATTTTAGTCAACAAAAAATTAAGGTTATAAAATTAATTTATATTTAAAAATAAGATTTTAAATATAGTTTTAAAAGGTTAAACTCGTTTGTATGATAAAAGCAAAATCATGTTCATTATTCTAAATAACATGGTTAATTTTAAAAGATAAAATCTAAATAAAATGAATCATTAAAAAATTTCAAAAATCAACCGGTGACATTTTTTATTGAGAGGAGTTAGATTCTATTTTTAAACTATAAATATAGGGGTGTTTTAAAATTTTAATGGATCCTATTAAATTAAATTTACTCACTATTAAAGTTATTAGGTGTTAGTTTAGCTTATTCAAAAACTTATTTCAAAAGCTTTTAAAAAATAGTTATTTTTGGTGAAGTAAATGCTATTAAACATATCATAAACGTACCATCTAATTTCAAACTTACGTGGTCAAATCCTACAGTTCCCTTTCACCAAACACGAAATCATGAACTTGCTTTCCAACTTACAATTTTTATGTTATGATAATTACCTAACATCTAAATAAATATATTACTATGCCCAGAGTAATTTTAAACTGCTTATATAAGTGCTCCTAATTTTTTTGAGAAATTTATGTGTTTTTTAAATGAATTATTTATTTTATATTAATAAAAGTTGATCTAAATAGTAAATGACTCAGTTCTACTAAAATAAAATATTTTTGTATACAAAAAATTTTTAATAATAAATTCTCATTCATCACATCTAAATGTCTGACTCGAGTCGAATTCAGATAAAATTGAATAAAAAATTAAAAAATAAAAATTACTAATTCTATTATTTTTATATAAAATTAATAATTATAATATTTATGTGTATAAAAATATAAAATACTTTGCATCATAAAATTTACTTAATTTTAGACTTATTTACAAAAATAATAATAATTAAAAATTATTTACTAACTATTTTTAAATAAAAATATTTAAAATTATTTGTGTGACAACATTTTAAGACATGTAGGTAATTTCTTATTGCAATTTTGATACCTCTCAACTAGTTTCACTCGTTTAACATACATACTAGATGCGATTTTAAATTGCTATAACTTAAAAATTTCCAAAAGAAGTAGTAGTATGGCACCCCTATAGTCTAAGGAGATCAAAGACCTTGTAGAATTATATTAAGTGGGAGAGAAGTAGAATGAAAGGAAAAATAGAAAAAGAGTAAACTATTATTTTTTATGGTTATAAATTGCTATAAAATTTATTTGCAAAATTATGAAGCTTTTAAAATTATAGTAGTTTTAAATTGCTAGAAATAAGTATAAATTACTAAAAATTAAATTTAAATTGTCATGATTTATCTTGCTTACGGCTGGAACAAAACAAATTATGATATTTTTAAAATTGTAATAGTGATCATACTTAAAATGATATGATAAAAGATTTATAGAGAAATAATTTTTTTAAAAATATTATTTTGATCAGTAGTTCTTTAATTGTTATTATTTTGATAAATAATTCATAACTCTAAGTTTATTTAATTTTATTCTTATAAATTACTTAAATTAATTAATAAAAATAGAGTTTGATAATATTAACTCTTAAGATTGAATATAAATTTTTAAAAATAATATTTTTATTAAAAATATTAAATATATAATCTTTCATATTAATAATATGAATATAGCTTTTAAAATTTATAAAAGTATAATAAATATTTTAAATAAAATATCTTTTTGTATTTTTTTCATATTCTAAATGTTTTTCTAAAGAGAATCTTAATAATTTTATATTAAAAAAACTAATGTTACTTACCGCTAAAAATGTATAGGAACACAAAAAATAGAAAACTGAAATTGTAATGAAGACAAACATTTAAAAAATAGACCGGTCATTGAATTGAAAAAGATAGAAATGTATTACTCATTAACTTAAGGGTAATTGAATTATTATTAAATTTATAAATATAACTTTTTTAAAATTAAGCAATATAATAATTAATAAAAATTTCTATAAAAAAAAAGTTATTGAAAGTTTTAAATTAGTATTGAAATATCATATGATTATATGTTTTACTTGATAAAAAATAACAATAAATGGGCAAATAATAATAACTTATATGTGAATCTTATATATTATCTTTTGACCAAGCTCTCGTTTTGGTCTCCAAGAGAGTTTGCATCCGATATTTTTGTCTTTAAAAAATTAAAAATATTACATTAATTCCTAACTTCCATCTATATAGTTCATTTTAATTCTTATACATAGACTTCGTTAATAAACGGTAATAAAAAGTTAACATGTCACTTAACATGACATATCAAAAGCTCAATTAACAAAAACGAAGTTATTTTGAAGGGTTAGTGAATGTGATAAAAAGGTATTGTTTCTTTCTTCTTTTTACTATTGAAATTTCTTTATATCCACCAAACCCTAAATCGTGGATTCCACCAAAGAAATGGAGCCTCTATGATTGCTTTAATAAACCCCTTTCCATCAATCATAATTTATGGAACAAATAGAAGAAATTTAATCTTCTCCATCAAAGATAGAAACCTCTAGTCCTATTGAGACTCAATAACATCAACATGTAATTGAGAACCCTTATATGGGTAGAGAAAAGGCTTCCAAATGCTAGGAGTGAGATTGATTCAACTTGAGACCCCAGTTCAAGAGTCTTAAACACATCTTTCCTTGTCCTAACATATAATATTTTCTTTTTTTTCTTCAATTATTCATCAGGTTGAAATGAATCTAACATGTCATCCTCATGACCATCTTCATGGTAAGTCCACACTTTAGTTCTACAATGGAGACATAACACCCACTACTAATTAGCTCAATCACATGATCCTAAACCAAAATTTGATATTCCTTGGATCTAGAACCCTAAACTTTGGGCAACTACCTAGGGTAACAACATGATGATCAAGAATAGGAGGAACCACCAAAGTTCAATTGAGAATTCTAGTCATTAAAAGAGCTCAAATAATTGAAATTGCTATGAGGTACGTACCACATGAATTTCTCTCAATGGCTAAGGCTGGGCGTGAGCATTGAGGATCTTCTAATGATGAAGTTTTAGAGAATACAAAATGAGATTTTGTATGGAAGAAAATATAGAAAATGAAAAAGGAGAAGATTATAAGAAGAGATAGAGGAATGAGTAAGAATTTACGAAGGATTTTTCTTTTAGATAAAATTTTGGTTAGACTCGTTATGTAACAAACAAAAGAAAGTGAATTCTTGATTAATCGTAATCATAAATATGAATTCAGGAATAAATTCAAAAATTTGTATTGGAATACAGATAACAAGCATTTGAGAGACAAGAAAATAAGGAGAGAGAAGAGTAACATTGTCAAAGATTAACATAATATTTTACTAAAACAAATTAACGACAAAAATTAATAAATTAACATAATATTTTTAATTTTTCAGTGATTAAAATATCATACACAAACTCTTTAAAAATTAAAATGATGATTTAGCTATTATCTTTTACTGATATTTAAAAAATAAATTGAAATATCAATGCTTTTGAAAGACAGATTTAACTGATTTTATAGCATTAATTTTGACTCTTTATATAACGAACTTTTTATTTTATTCATTTTTTTATAAAAATTTTATGAAACCTATATTAATTTTTCTATTTTAATATAAAATTAATATTTGTAAGGACTTAAATCCTTTACAGTTTTGACACAAACATGACTCTACAATTTAAATTTATTTAAGTAAAATAAATAAAAAAATAATTTTCATTTAAATTAAAATCGCAAAAATGTCAAAACTTTATTATTCTCTTCTTTAAATTAAGAAAATTTTAGAAATATTTGTTTCTTATTAATAACTACTTAACGTATGCTAATACATTATTTATTGATTTGTAAAGGAAAGAAAATAAGAATTTTGAAGTTGACACAAAATTTAATGTTTTTTCTTCCCAAATTATTATTACAAGAAACATGAACACAATGTTTGTAAGTGCATTTTTTTTTCTTTCTTTATCTAAACTCACTCTATATGTTGCTACACTCCAAAAACAATATTTTAAATTATTTTTATTTTTTTATTAATTCTAACCTTAACATATAAATGTGATGATTTTATTCCATAGAAGTTGGGTTTTGACTTAACAAGCAGAATGAATGATATGAATTTTTTAATCATACA
The DNA here is from genome assembly GCA_024086825.1 of Abrus pulchellus subsp. cantoniensis. NCBI lineage: Eukaryota > Viridiplantae > Streptophyta > Magnoliopsida > Fabales > Fabaceae > Abrus > Abrus pulchellus. The sequence goes on from CM044056.1 coordinate 25,948,733, forward strand.
CTGAAATATTTAAAATTTGAAATATCTAAAAAATAAAAATAAAAACTATAAAACTACTCAAAAGTTAAAAGTATTTTTCATAAACTATACTTCAATATAACTAAGGTGTCGCATTTTAGGAAAAATAAAAAAAGATAAATTTTTAATTTTTTTATGATTTTAACTTAAATGAAAATATATTTTTTCACTTAAATAAGATTAATTCCTTTAAACAGATTTAGATTGCAGAATAATATTGATATCAAAACTGTTGAAATCCATATTTCAACTCTCTGAGTCTAATCGCATAGTGTTTTTACCTGCCAGTCTTCATAATAATACTTTATGCACATAGTCCATCTCCAAGAAAGAAAAACCTAACACACATGAAAAATGACAATTGACCAATCGCAAACCTTATGAATATCCAAAGTTATCAAAATTGACTTTTATTGTCTTAATCTATGCAACTTATTGTCCAAAAATTAGGTGACCTTCCAATTTAGTGTTCGCAGATTAAAAAATTGAAAGCCATTTGAGTGGCCATTGTCAAGGACTTGTCAGTTCTTACAGCTGACAGTGACATTACTCATTCAATCTTAATTAACAAAAATAAAATATTGTGAATGATCAATTCTTCAGTTTTATTAACCAATTCTTAGGATTAAATTTAATTACTTATAACTTGTTATTTTTATTATGATTTAAAAAAAATTTCAATTCATTTATCTTATAATTTAAAAAAAATTTAACTCAATTATTTTTAATGTATTTAGTTTCATTTTAAATCTAGTACTTTATTATGAATTGATTTAGATTTTCACTGATTTTACCTTTAGATTTTATTTATTTTTTTTGGTTAATATTAATTGTAATAAAAAAAAGATATATTTATTAATTATTTGAATAAGTATAGTATACTATTTGTGGTTAAATAGAAATAAAATATTATTTTTTAATAATATTTTGGATGATATGAAAGTCTTATATTCTATTATTCTAAAGTCCTAAAAATGATTATCACATATTAGTAAAAGAAAAGCTATTTTATTAAGTGATTGGTACCTAAATCCACAAAATTACATTTATTTTAATTTTATATAAATATATTTTATTTTTTAAATAAATATTAATTTTTTTCTGTGTATACGAGTTTTGAGTTCTCTTTAAATTCTTTTTAATAATATATTTTATTTATAAAAAAAATTAAAATACTTATAAATAAAAAATTTACATATTCATAATATTAAAATTATAAAAATATAATTAATATTTTAATAAAATTTTACGGATTTATATTAACATTTTTATAAATTCTTATATGTTTTAAAGTAAACCAGCTAAATCACATCGATATGCTTTGAATTTGTCAGACTCACATGCATGCATGAATGATTATTAAATTTTATTTGGACAAAGAAAGCTGCTTCAAACAATTATTAATCTTTGGAGTTAGCTACGGTCAATGTGCTTACTTTGTTTTCACAAGAAGACCACTCGTACTAGATATTTTTTATTCCTCTTCATATCACGCCACGGAAGATGATAGAAAATTTTGTTGAATTTTAATAATATTCATAATATTAAATATTTAATAAAAGATAATCTTGAAAAGTATTTTTTAAGGTTTTTAATTAAAGATATTTATAACTGTGTTTGCATTTGATTATTTTTAAGAAAAATACTAATAATTTTTGCAACATTTTTCTTAAAAAATTTAAGTACAAGTTATTTTAAAAACAAGTTATTTTTTATAACATGAAAAATTTAATTATAACATTGACTACAAAGAGTATTCAGCCCACTACGAGTAAATTAAGATATTTTATTTCATAAGTTGATCGTATCCAACTCAACCATATTAATTAAGTTGAACATTTTTCCTTTATGTCAACAGTCTTGTAACTTGATAGCATCAGCTTCAAATAAAATACTTGTTAAATGAGTTTAAGTATATTTATTATTACTTGTGAGTATCCATGAACATTTGTTAAAAAAGGTTAGAGAAAACAAATTTAACCTGGGTTTATTTAAAACATTTTATAAAATAAAACCATAATTAAAAAATAAAATGCTTAAATTATTTCCTTCAATAACAATAATGTAATATTAAGTTAATTACATATTAAATTTATAATAAATAACAAGTTAGAATCATATTTATTTTAATGTAGATATAGAAACATTTTAATAAATTGATATATACAAATACATGCAAATACTAGTATCTCAATAATTACACGTCTTATTAATAGGTGAATGAAAAACACCATTTAATCAAAGTCATCAATTTTCTCATGTAAAGATACTTTTACATGTGCGAACTTTTACTCACAATTGTCTTCATGTATTAGTAATTTTACCATATGTTTTTTTTAATCTATTAAAAGAGAAAAATATTCTAATTTATTTATTTATTTATGTAAAGTTTTAATATAATATTAATTTTTTTACTACTACTCTTCTATCCGTATAAAATACTGAATAAATCACATATTTAGATCTTTTCTTTTTATAATAGAAACTAGACGTTTAGCTATATTTTCACTTAAATAAAAATAAACTTATTTAAGTAAAAAAAGAGAAAATAACAAAAATTTTTAATATAAAATTAACTTAAATAATTTTTGTTGACTTAAGCAAATTTTGTGCACTTGAAAAAAAGAAGATTAGGTATGGGGAAGAAAAAATTGGGGATGAGTGGAGAGAGGGTGGAGGAGTTATGAATAAGAGAGAGAGAGGAGAGAACGAAGTGGGGTGAGGTGAGAGTGAGAAGACAAAAAAAAAAGAGATAGATATGAAGTGAAAGAAAGAAAAGAGTTAGATATGAGAGGAGAAATAGAATTAAATATGGAGGTTGAGGAGAAAGTGTTAGGTATAGGAGAGAAGGAGAAGAAAAGATTAAGAGAAAAGATGTAAAATTAGTTTAAGTCAACAAAATTTGTTTAAGGTAAAAAAAATTCACTTAAGTTAATTTTGTATAAAAAATTTTGTTATTTTTTGTATTTTTGCTTAAGTAAAAATATAACTATATGTCCAGTTCCCTGCCACATGAAGGAATCTAAACCATATATAGGAATGAAAATAGGCTAGACTTCACATAAATAGACTTGACTTATCTAATAATTTTGAAGATTAAGCCCAACTTATTAACTATTATAGGTTATTTATTAAGTTTAGCTTGACCTTTTTAAAGTTTAATTTGGCCTATTAGCTTGTTTAATGGGCCTACTTCATATCAAGATATTAAATAAGTTATTAAATTTTTTTATAAATAGACTATTAAACATCTAAATAAATATATCTTTTAAAAGTCATAAGACTTATATCTAAATAAACTATTAAAAAATGATTCAACACCTTGAATATGTATAATAAAATTACATATTCCTATTTATCACTTTTAAATCACATATTTAATTTAAATAAATAAATTACCGTACATACAAAAAAAAATGAATATTAATTTATAAATTATTAAGTAAATATAGTAAAATAAAGTCTTACATATTAAATCAACAAATACAATATAACTAAATAAGTTTTAAACCTAAAGTTAACAAATGTAACAAACAAAAATCTAAAATAAATAACTAACAATATTTTTTTCATACATGATATATAAAAAAAACTCCAACAAATAAAGCTCTCTCTTTTAGAGGGTATGTAGTAAAGATAATTTTCAATTTTTTTTAAAAAAAATATGATTTTTAATTTAAAATTTTATTATTTTAAAATTTAATCAATTTAATATAATATTATATTATAATTTTTATATAAAATTATTTAATATATTATTATAAATTTTATAAATTTTAAATAGGTAATTCTAATAAACTTAATAAGTTTTTTTTTTAAGTCCAAACTTGACCTATTTAATTAATTAAATTTTTTAAAAAATTTAAATTAAATCTATTAATTAAATAGGTTAGGTTATACTAAACTTTAAGTCTTTGTCGAATGATATACTTTATCTCCATCCCTATCTATATATCATAGTTATGAAAATTGGCCTGAATCAATAGTATATACTAAAAGTTTTGGAATTAAGAACTTTGGGAACGATAAATTTCAATATATCTAAATCTAAAAATCTCATATTTTTAAGGTTACATGCATGAAAGTGAATCAAACATGTTTGAAATAGTTATTGTTTTCCAATTGCAATGAGCAATTAAAAATGCATTGAAGAGTGCGTTTAGCTGCCTTTGGTTTGGTAATCCCATGCATCAATTACTTTTAAGCATAGGATGAAGTAACACTAACTTTTTACGCACTGTTTCGTTAAGATTACTTTATTAATCACAAATATTATATATAAATAAACCTTACCATATATTCTAACCCACTACAAATCTTTAGAGAATAGCACTGCAGATTTTGTACATGTCCACCTTTGTATTATAATCCTACATAGATCTTTTATATACCTCGGACACAATTCATTGTTTTACCTTTTAATTAAATAATTAATTACATTTTATTCGCATGTGATTTTTTTATTTTAATTGTTTACATTTATTTTTTTTATAATTTTATTTATAGTTTAACTTGCATTTTTCATTTTAAAATTAGCATCAGTTGGGGTTTGAGTACAGATATGTGTACTTTAAGTACTCAACCCAACTTGATATATGCATATTTTAGCTCAACAAGTTAAGTTCTCCTTTTATGTCTCTAAGTGTAAAAAAAAATCAAATAACATATTTAGATTCGTATTTGAAAAGTCTATGAATTCACAATTGCTTTAACACTATTAGTTATAATTTTTGTATTGAATTCATATTTATAGTATTTTTAAACGCACACCAAGTTATATAGTTAAAAAAAAGCAAACTTAAGAGGATGATTTTAGTTTTTTGTTGTTTTAATTAAAAATAAATTCCTTAAAAAAAGGTTAAAAATGATTTGATTTGTGAAAGAGAAATACTAATTTATAATGAAAGAATAAAAAATTCACATTTCACAACATAATGTATAATAACAAAATATATATATATATATATATAATGATATAAATTTATCGAATAATTCAACATTTTAAAAAATGATTGCAAGAGAGAATTTGTAATTTGCATATATATATATATATATATATATATATATATATATATATATTTTTTGATATAAATTTATCGAATAATTCAACATTTTAAAAAATGATTGCAAGAGAGAATTTGTAATTTGCATATAGCACAAAATAGCATTATATGTGCCCGATCATAACAACAGAAAACCTAAGGACAATGTAAAATTACACAATGCTGTTGCTTAAAATATATTTTTATAAAAATGTTATCGAATAAAATAAAACAAATTGTTTTAAAAGAAAAAAGAATTAGCATAACAAAGAATTTTTTAAAAAAATTATGCACAAGCTCATGCGATTGCACATCATTTGATATCAATCTAAGATGTATATCAATAATGCAACGTATTGCGCAAATTTTTTTTAAATTAAAAATAACTTTATTTATACATTTTTAATGACATTTTAATTAAATTTTACAAGTAAAAATTAAAGAAACGACCACTACCAAAAAAATTCAGCCACACAACATTCATATGACATATAAAAAATAATAATAAAAATAAAAATAATTATTATTATGCTCGAGGCTTTTATTTTCTATTATTCTCTTTAGCAATATATATATATATATATATATATATATATATATATAAACTCTTACATATAATTTAATATGAACTTTTTATTTAATTTAAATTAAATCTAACGGCCAGTGAAATAATAAATTATAACTCATTAAATTTAAGTTAAATGAAAGACTCAGAATAAGAGTAAGAGTTTTTAAACTTACACCGATATAATATATATATATATATATATATATATATATATATATATAATTAAACAAAATGGATTATGCGTTTCAGCCAAGAAAATAAAATTTTTTTAAGATAAAATTAGATTTTTAGGATTTAATATTTACCAAGGCACAATAACTCCAATACAAAAGTCCATAGAATTTGCTGACAAATTCCCAGACCAACTAAAAGACAAAACCAATTGCAAAGATTTTTAGGATGCTTAAATTATGTAGTAGACTTTTTACTAAATATTAGAACAATATGTGCTCCTTTATACAAACGACTTAGAAAGAATCCCCAGCCATGGGATGAAGAAATGACAAAAAAAAAGTTCAACAGGTAAAAGTATTAGTTAAAAGTCTCCCTTGTTTAGGAATACCAGACCCTTCAGCCTCTTTAATTGTAGAAACATATGCATCAGACTTAGGGTATGGAGGAATTCTTAAACAGAAATTACTAGAGTCTACAATAGAACAAGTTATAAGGTATTATTCAGGAATATAGCATCTTGCACAACAAAAATATTCTACTGTTAGAAAAGAAATTTTAAGCATTGTTTTATGCATTCAAAAATTTCAAGATGATTTATTTAACAAAAGATTTTTAGTAAGAACTGATTGTAAAGTAGCACCGTATGTTTTACAAAAAGATGTTCAAAATTTAGTTTCAAAACATATTTTCGCCGGATAGCAAGCATTATTATCTAACTTTGATTTTGAAATACAACATATTAAAAGTGAAAAGAATTTTTTACCAGATTATTTGACAAGAGAATTTTTACAGGAAAAATGTCAAAAGTGACTAGTTCAGACTATACTATACCAAAAAAGAGTGAGCCAGAACTATAAAAAACACCAGTCAAAGATAAAGGTTAAAACTCATGACCAGCCTACAAATTTTACAAACAACAATAAAGCCGATTCAACCTTCTCTACCAAATAGATTCACAGTCTTAGCAAAACTCGCTCAGACTTCTCAAAATCAACCTTCACAACCAAGTCAGACCAGAAAGCTACCCCATGGGCTGAACAAATATACCAGAAGCCCATAGAAAAAATAGACCAAGTACCAGAATATTATGAGAAACCCTATGGGTTACCATTAATGGAAATAGAACCAGAATGGTTCAAATTGAATCGTACTGAAATAGCCAGAAGAGTATTTCCACCAAATTGTCATGAGGTCCCATTCTCTTCTGAACAAAAAAGAGAATTTTATGAGTTAATTCTCATTGATTCAAAATTTATAGAACTAACTCATAAGAAAAATGAAAAACAAGAAATAATCTTTTCAAAATTCAAAATCTGCCAAATACTGACTCCAAAAGAATGGAGGCAGCATTTGTATTGCTATCGCAGATTTACAATAGACTACCAGCCAGCACAATATAATTATTTTGATTACATTAAAGCATGAAAAAAGTTTGGATTCAAGATGGCAAATTTATTGAGAACAATGAGTAATCTAACTCTAGGTAGAAACAGAGAGATAATTACAAGAGTAATGAGAGCAGAAGATGAAAATTCTTCCTCTTCACAAATAGCTTCCTCTTCTTCTCCAATACCGCAACAAATTACCATAGATGATATTGAAAAGTCCTTACATGATTGGTCAATACCCTTAATAAAAGAAAAAGAGGTATATAAAGATAGATCTGTTTGGTCATTTAAAAATAATCATGAATAAATTCATAAAATAGAATATTCTTATCCAGGAACAAGACTAAAAGATGCGATTCAACTTTTAGAAGATCAACTCATATAAAACCATAGACAACAAGGTTTTAAATTTATTCACATAGGATTGATTCAATTAGCAGTAAAACCAAATTTTAAGTTAGGAGTAGACCTTCCTATACTTGTTTTATTAAGAGACATGAAATTATACAACAAAAGTGATTCTATAATAGCAGCATTAGAAAGTAACTTACATGACGGACCAGTCTTCTTTAATTGTTATCCCAATATATCAATGTCTTTAGATAATGAGAAAACATCTAAAGCCATAAAAATATTTACAAAAATAAAAAAAAATATAGTAGATGACTCGTTTGATCCATTCCATGTGATCTACAGAGTTTATTACAAAATTACCAAAATCTCTTATGGATTTAAAGCTAATAGACAAATCAATAGAGATGAAACAGTTGTTATACAAGCCAATCTAAATAGAAGTTTAGTACAAGTACCTAAAAGATTAAGACATGATCAATTAACAATACCAGAAGAGTGGGTTTTTGAAGAACCCTCTTCCATTAAACAAGAAAATACAGAAATAAGAGACATAATAGAAGAACCAGAAAGGTTTAGACTAAGAATGAATAGGTCTAGATCAATTCGTATAACTCAACCATCCACTATTAGAGAACCTTCAAGGCATTCTATTAGCGGATCAACTGTAGATATAGATCTAACCAAAATAGATAATATAACCAGACCAGGAGTTTCCATTCCTGTCTATGACCAAAACTCTGAAGTAAATTACAGCCCAACACCTTCTCAAGTTTTAAATACAATAGAAAAAGTTAAACCTTTTATTATACATAAAGAATAGATTAAAGAAGATATAGATGGAAAACATAACATAGATAGAAAAACCTGTCTAATGAAAACATTCAGTCAACAACAAAGAACAGAAATTAGAGAAAAATTTTATGAGTACTTAGAAGAAATACAGATAAATACTTTTTTTTCCCTTGGTTGGAAAATATTGTATTCAAAATAATATAAATTATCCATTCAATAAAGAAATAAATCCTTTACAAAAAACTAAAAATATATGGAAAACAACCACAGGAAAAATAATAGAAGCAGAATATCCTCTGCTAAAACAAATAAAAATACAAGTGGAAAGTGAAGAAGTAGAAGCTAGTCCTTACAAAAAGACTAATGAGAATAGTGAGCCAATAAACAAAAAAGATATAAATAAGATACACCAACAATTAAATTATTCTAATACAATAATAAACTTGATGACCAACCAACTAAATAAAATAGAAAACAACAAAGAAAGTTCCAGTATTAACAATAATATTAAAAAATTACATTATTTAGATAAACCAATATATCCAATTACTACTATGTCAGCTCAAGCTATGAAAGAATTAGGGAAAAAAATCTAGACTTGAGTTAGATATAGAAGAAATAAAAACAAACATAGTTAAACTAAGTTTAGACAAACAAACAATAAACACTTTAGAAATTAATAAAATTTATAAACATCCAAAAGTAAAACATTATTACAAAAGACCCTCACTACCAGATGTTGCCTTAGAAAATAGACCACATTTTGTACAAAATTCCTATGGAGGCAACGACATCGTAGAATGGAATATTGATGGTGCCTCTGAACAACAAATTTTTTATGTTACACAACAAATGGCTATGGCAGCTACTGCCTACAAAATGAAAAACGCCTCTGATAGAGTAACAGCTGAAGCTATTGTACAAGGCTTCACTGGGCAATTAAGAGGTTGGTGGGATAATTACATAACCCCTGCAGACAAAGAATTTATATTAGGACATATTAAATAAGAAAATAATGAATAAGATGCTATTATAACACTCATATATACAATATTATTACATTTTACAGGAGATTCTATAGTATTCAGAGAAAGAGTAAGAGAACAATTACATAAACTTAGATGTCCTACTATGTCTGATTATGAGTGGTATAGAGACATGTTTATGTCAAAAGTAATGATGTTAGAAGATGCCAATGAACCATACTAGAAAGAAAGATTTATTTGTGGCCTTCCTTCATTATTTGCAGTCAAAGTCATAGAAAACATTAAAACTAGATTAGGAGAGCACATAGATTATAGAACACTAACCTTAGGACAATTACATAGTTTTACAATAGATACAGGAATAAAAATATGTAGAGATATAAAATTACAAAATCAAATCAGAAAACAAGAAATAATAAGAAAAGCAGAATTATGAAGTTTTTGCGAACAATATGGAATAGGACCTATATAAGCTCCTCGTAGAATAGTTAGAAAAGCACATAAAAGAAAACAAAATCAAAATCCTTCTAATTATCAAAAGAAGCCATACAAAAGAAATACCTATAAAAAACCATATAAAAAGAATACTTCTAAACAAAAATATAATAATAATAATAATAATAACAATCAATTTAAAGGAAATTGTTGAAGTGCGGTAAGTATGGACACCGTGCTGACAAGTATAGAGTTGAAAAAAAAATTAACTCTATTAAAAGTGAAGAGCTTAAGCAAGTTCTTTTTTCAGTTTTAATAAATTTTGAACCCGAACCAGAATTTTTAGATAGAGAATCTGAAAATGAAAATACACAAGAAAATAAAATTTACCAATTAGATAATACCTCAGAAGAGTCTGAAGAAGAACAAGAGTTCTGTTTAGGATCAGGGTTATGTGATTGTAATGATTGTAAAACCCCACAACTAAATACTATAACCAGAGATCAAACCCAGTCTTTAATAATAATAATAGAAGGATTAGAAGAAGGACATTTAAAAATAGAATTTATTAAAAAACTGAATGAATTTATTACCAGAGAAGAACCAAAAGAAGTAGTAATAAAACCAATAGAAATGACAGAAGTACTCAGTAGATTTAGAACTCCAAGCCAACAAACAACTATAAAAGATTTACAGAAAGAAATAGTAAGTTTAAAAATGGAAATAAAAGAATTAAAAAAATATAAAAAAAGATTTAGAAATTAGACTATTATCTTTAGAAGGAAAAGAAATTTTAAGAACACAAGAAAACCAAACTAGTACATCAGGTGAAAAAGACCAACCAGACATATTTAACTTAGAATTATTAACTTTAATAACCTCACATAAATGGTGGTGTGAGATTACTTTAATAGTAGAACAAGAAAAATTTAATTTAATAGCATTAATAGATTTAGGAGCAGATGTTAATTGTATACAAGAAGCAGTAATACCTACAAAATATTATGAAAAAATCACAGAACAATTATCAGCAGCTGGAGGTAATAGGCTTAATATAAATTATAAGCTTTCAAAAGAAAAAATCTGTAAAAATAAAATGTTTTACTACGTCATTTATATTAGTAAAAAACATAGGAAACAAAATAATTTTAGGAACTCCATTCTTAACATTACTATACCCTTGCGAAATAAATAATACATGAATTATTAGTAAAGTAATACCACATAGAGAAATAAAATTTGAGTTTTTACAACCACAAAAAATTAGATAACTAAATTTAGTAAAGAGGCATCAATAACTAGAATAAATCAAATAGAAAGAAAGCAAAAGCAAATTAACTTTATAAATAAAGAAATAGAATATAAAAGAATTGAAGAACAATTAAATAATGAAAAAATTAAAAAAATTATACAAGATTTTGAAAAAAGAATTACAACAGAAATTTGTAATCTAAATCCTATAGCATTTCACCATAGAAAAAAATATGAAATAGAATTACCATATGAAGAAGGATTTGATGAAACAAATATACCTACAAAAGCCAGACCAATACAAATGAACAAAGAACAACTAAAATTCTGTAAACAAGAACTATAAGAATATTTAGAAAAAGGATTGATTAGACCTTCAAAATCACCTTGGAGCTGTACTGGGTTTCATGTAAATAAAGCCTCAGAGCAAGAAAGAAGAGCTCCAAGACTAGTAATAAATTATAAACCTCTCAATAAAGTATTAAAATGGATTAGATATCCTATACCTAATAAACAAGATCTAATTAAAAGATTAATTAATGCCAATATATTTTCAAAATTTGACATAAAATCAAGATATTACTAAATATCTGTAAAAGAACAAGATAAATATAAAACAACTTTTGTAGTATCATTTGGGTATTTTGAATGGAATGTAATATATATATATATATATATATATATATATATATATATATATATATATACTATTTTTGGTACAATCCAAATAACATTTTCCTTCGTCAACCTACACTAATACATTTGGACTAAAAGGGAACATCGGGCCCAAAAAAGCCTAGTTCTAAATTATCTCTCGTCTATATATATCATCATTTTTACATTGAAATTTTTTTTAGAAACTGTCTTATGAAAATAATTCTTTTTTCTAATGTTATGAAAATATTTTAAAGAGTTGTGTTTTTTATTACATCATATGGTTTCTTTTATATTGAAGTTTTAATTTTTTTTCAGTTAATTTTATATTTTTATAATTTTTTGTAAATTCTAGAAAAAGTAATATAGTTCTATTTAATATAATAAAATGTTTAAGAAATAGTTATAATTTAATAATACAAGTGTTGTACCCGAAAAACTAAGGCGTTTATAGCAAAAATAAGAAGTTTACATTTAGGAGAACGCACATAGCAGGAGATTTGGTGAAAAAGAAAGTTACTTTTTCATCACATCACAGATGATAATCAAATTATAATGTAAATCTATTATTTTTGTTATGAAGAGTTTCAAAACAAAATGTTACAGAAAAAATGCATATCCACTAATATAAGGATCTCAACGCATATCGATTTTCATTTAAATAATTAACAAATTTTTTACTTTGCCATTATCAAAAGTGGATTTTTTTTATTAATGTAAAATATTACTTATTTTATTAAAAGAAAAAATGAATAGGCTAGTGAATCGAAGTTGATAAATATCTTTAACTCACAAAATGAAAACCGTTTTTATGTAGATAAATTTTGGATGGTTTAAGAATTTTAAACTATATGTAATCAATGAGAAAGCATGCATGCATGATTAAAAAACACCAAAAACTCTATTTAACAGAAATATTACACACACATGAAGTGAAAACACAAAATTAAAAGAAAACAATAAGAAAAATGCTTCAAACTCTCGTAGTAATGTAGAGAAACTTTCTTTGAGGAGGATAGAACAAGAATAAAAGGATCGGTTCAGTGAAATAAAAAGACGTGTACAAGTCAAAACAAAAGGTGGTATTGGACTAAATGAAATTTGGATCTTTTCAACTTAACCCTATTGGGCAAACGGTGGTCGAGAATTCTAAATGAAAAAGATTCCCTGTGAATGAACATCCATGCAGCAAAATATGAAAATATGTCATAAGTTTTGTTTAGCTCTAACAGCTCTAAGTCTTCTGAAGATTCCTCTTGTTGGAAGTATATCAAAGCATTGATAACCTTCACATTTTGTGCCAAAGTTGTGCCCCAACTAAGGTATTAATCTTTTGCTTGGCTTGTGATGTTTGATAGGATTCTTTCAAAGGTTTATTCTTTTTCAAAATTTGCGTCTCATTTGCTTCATTCATGATCTATAGCTCTAAAAGTCAAGATTTATTATTGATTAAGTTTTAATGTCTCACACATACATTATGGACTGTAAGAGTCCATAATTCATTATTTGCTTCTTTTGTTTCTCTCATGATGTCTGTGTATGCAATGTTTAAAGTCCTGTTATATAACTTAAAATGACAAATAAGATCTCTCTAATAATTAGAGTATCCCTTGTATTCTATATTAATAAAATCCCTTTTTGCTGATCAAAATTAAACAAAAAGTGAAACACAAAATCATTGAATTAAGCTCTTATTATGGTGACCAACTACATGGCCATCGGAGTAGCTTTCTGAACGCAAAACCTATTATTGTTGCATGTTACAACACTCAAACAAATCCTCAGTCAAAACTTTCATTAAGACGTCCCTTCTCATGCTGAATTGACCGTGACCCATCTACAATATATAGCACAGTAACTAATTATCAATATTCATATAATTCATAAGCATGCTGATTAATATTGGAAAGAATCTAATATTTACTAATGTTTTTCTTCAATATAACATATATCACGTTGGTGTGTACCTGAGCAATGCTGGTAATGTTTAGCATGGAATTCCCAAACGGCAAAACATTGATACAAACAATGGAGAGATTAAGAGCTTCAAGCTTGGCCAGTAGTTTAGGAACAATGTTCTTTTGTTTTTCACACATAACTCTGATGAGTACATCTTTTGCTAAGACTCTTGCTTCAACTTTAGGACAACATATTTTGATAGGAGTATCTAAGCCATCAGGTTTGCATGAAAAGTCGTCAGCAACAGTACTAACATTGGACTTGTTCATTTTGAAGCACACCGCAGATTCTATCTTTCTCTTTTTGTTTTGTTCCTCTAAATCCTTTACACGCTTCTGGAGATATTTCACATAGTCGAAAGCATATTTCAGGATAGAAACCCTGTCCATCTACACATTAGAAATTTTTCATTATTTTATAATATAACCTAACAATGCATGATGTTAATATTATGTTTGCTTTTCAATGCATAAATTTTAAATCAGAGTTAGGGCAAAAGATCACTATAAGAAAAAAATTTCATACACTATTTCACCCCCGTTTTGGATTAGGCTTTGTTTAATTGTTAATATAAACATTATAAATTTATGCTAATAGTATGAAAAATTATGAATGTATCGATAACATAAATCAATTTTTTTACTAAGAAAAAATGTTTTTTTGGTCTGATATATTATACTGTTAACATAAAACTATAATAATATATTAATAATTTTGTTATTAATAATATATTAATAATTTTGTTATTAATAGACAAATTATACATTAATAAAGGTCAATCTAATGATTAAACTATAGTAAATGGATATTTTTAGGGATCGTGTGAAATAAACTTATGCTCAATATCTATGATTTGAAGCTTTGTTTATAAACTCTAAACCAAAAGTTATGAATTTGAATTATTTAGTTATATTTGGATTTTAATACAAAGAAGATAATTTAACAACCAAGTCCTGATCCATGGTATTGATATGAAAAGAAAAACATATATACCGACCTTTTTCAACCCTGGAATAATGGCTGAAAGTGCTATGAACATTCTGGTAATATTCTCTCTTCTCTTTCTCTCAGTTGTGATGTGATCTTGTACAATAGAAGAGCTTCTACCCCTCTTAGATTTTCTATTATTTTCTGGTTCTTCAAGGGTCTCCTTTGAATATTCACCATGATATTGGCATGTTTTCTTGGGAATATGTGGCACTGCAGTGTAATCCTCAAAAGCAAAAGGGTTAGGCATTAAAGATTTGAGGATGTTGCTTCTAAGGGTGGTGCTTTCTTTAATGAGATTTGCATCAGAGGAGTGTCCTTTCCACCATAGTTCTTGCTGCACTGAATTCTCTCCCTTGAAAACTTCCACAAGAGAGTTCATGTCACCGATTAAATTGCAGTCATCCATTTCCTGCAACAAGTGAGAACAACAAAAGTAGAGTAATTTTAAGAAGGACCAAAGTGAAGCATATTATCACATATATGTGGTGCTTGATTCAAATCTCAAAGTTACCAAATCAGAAAGCCATTCTTCTCGTGATTCATCCATTATTGATGTTAAGATCAGACAAACTTATATTCTTGCTAGCTTTTGCTTCGGCTATTGAAGTAGCAGCCTCATTTATTGATGTGGGACTCCCTAAGGTTATGGCACCGATAGAGTCCAAAACATTTGGTAACTAGTAATTAATTCTTTGAGCATTTTGACAAAAATAGTCGTTCTTGGCTTGATGTATGAAATTTATTTTGTTGGATGAGAGATAAATTTCAATGATTATTAAAATTAATAGTTTTCTACTGATATCTTGATGCACTAAAAATTAACAACAATTAAGTTTTATCTCACAGGTGAAGTTACTTCATAAATATTATTAATCTATGGATCTCTTTAGTAACATACTTCATAAACATTGTTTAGAATTAAAAATATAGAATAAATGTTTTTCTTGTTTTCATGAAAATTGTTAACTAATAATTTCACACTGTGTATTTGCATATTTTATTTTTTGCATTATTAATTTTTTTTTCAAAAATGAGTTGCTAAAATATCAATTAAAAGAGAACGAAGAGAGTATAGTGGTAATTGATATTGATCTTGTGCAAACAGCTAAAACATACAAGATAGTAGTTAGAAAGGAAAATTACCAAATGGCAAATTCTATTCTTATAATTTCTTTTATAATTATTTCTGTAGTTTAAAAAGATAAAAAGAGAATAAATATAAAATAAAATGAATAATGTAATAAAATAATATATTTAAAATATACATAAAATAACATAACTCTGGTTAAATACTAGATAATATGTGACAGACACTAAAGACAAGTTCTCTCACGCTTTTCTATATAACAAGTCTATGTATCACATGATCATGCAGTAGAATTTCGATCGGTCATTATTTTGATTTATATACACAGTTTTCTTTTAATAAAATACCATCTTTTCATGGTTGAATATCCCACCTTGGATCATCCTATAGAGGAAAAGGGTGGAATATATATATATATATATATATATATATATATATATATATGATCACACATATATATACACACGAGTGCGCCAAATACTACATCAATAAATGATCTGACAGTCTCTTTGGTTAGGATTTTGAAAGATCAGAAACCACTCGGCCATGAAGGAAAAAACAATTTTCACATTTTATCACCTCATAAGGAAAAAATAACACAGTTTGTGTTGGAGTATATTATAATTGTTCAGATCAAGCTTGGCTATAAAACCAACCTCTATTACTATGTCAAGCTTCATCGCTCATCAATAAATTAAAAAAATTTATAAAAATTATCAATTATTTTTACAAGTTAAACAATATTTATAGACTCTTAAACGTTTAGTGTGATTTGCTAATTTGGTGTATTTGCCTCTTATCTAATAGTAGAGGACCTCCAGCTGTTTTGTTGAATAAATTAAAAAGACAAATTTTCATGATTCTTTCATGACTAGACTTTGATATGATTGACTCATCTTTATTTAATGCATCTCTCTTATAAATTCACATGAGGCTGAGCATATTCTCCTTTTGGTTTCTTAGGCTAAGGCTAATGAGGTGATCCTTTTAGTTTTAGTCATTGAGAGTAGTGCCCACCTTCAAAACTTTTCTCAGCCACACACACTTTTAACTACTCTATCATGAAAAACTCACCACAATAGTTTCTTATATTCATATTCCCTTTCATTTTGCCTCTGAATGATGTTAAATCTTGACAACGTCTCTAGTTGAGATCAAGTTCTTTCTCGTGACATTCAATATTGATATTAAGCTTGGACTACCACATGCTAAATTATCGGAAATGTATGATAACAAGGATCAAATCATATAGTGATTTAGCCCCTTTTGTCATGATTGTGCTAAGTTATCTGCTATATATTTTAAGATTAAGAAAAGCTATTTCTACCTTATCCAACCTTTAATTTCACACCATCCCTTATTAGAATATTTGCAATTTTATTTGACTTCATTGTTTCATTTTTGTGTATCAACATTAATTCATTTTCTATTTCCTATTCTAAGTAATTGTAAAACATATTATCTTCAAATAGGTATATACGAGATGCTTATTGTTTTATTTCATTTTACATAAATTTTGTCGCGATGCTTCCATATGTTTTACTTAATTATGACAAAAGTATATAAATAAAAAATTGTATTAAATATTTTGCTCCTCCTCGTTGCCGACATAATTGATGATATTTTATAAATATTTTATCACAATCTCGATATATTAAAATATAATTTTAATATTGCTGGCAATATAAAAAAATCTATAAGATCATATATAAAAGATGAAATAATTTAAATATTTTGACTTTTTCATTATCATATATATATATATTAGTTTTCATTAACATTAAATGTCAAATTTAATACTTATATTTTTAATAATTTTTTATATAACATAAAGTTGACTAGTTTGACTGATGAATTCTTTTATTTTATATTTATAGTTATATAAATCAAACTTTTCACAATTTGAATAATTATATATATATTTTTTAAAAATTTGATATTTATTTGTGTACTGGATAGGACACTATTCAGTCTTAATGATAAAAGAAGAAATTTGAATACTCCTTCGGCATCAACAAGACGAGTACCCTCTCGGTTAGATTAAAGAATAATTAAACTAATTAGAGTAAATAATCATATCATTATTTACTTAATTGAAGTGCCAAAATCAAGGTTGATTCACAAAGCCTATTAGTCCATAATATTGCCAATAAAAGGAATGTAAGAGGTATAGGTAAAGTGTTGACTTTTAAATATTTAATAACATTTATTACCTAAACTAACACCTGACTTTATTATCAGAGTACTTTTTACAGGTATATTCCTCTTATGTCAAACAGAGAAAAACCAATAATACTAGCAAGGACGTCACCTTATCCCACAACAGAGGAGTATCAAGAAGATCAATGTATCCATAACAAGAACATTTTAGCTCCCACCATGGGGGATGATTTGCCTCGATTTCAGAACAATCATGATACTTACCAGGAGTCAGCAGGAAGGACATTATCAACAAGAAGGAATCTCTTGTCAGCAGGAGGATGCTACACCTAACCAGCTGATCCCTGAAGTTCTGGATAAAGGTGGAGGAGATAAAAAAACTTTTTTCGGTAGTAAGACAACTTAAGGCTGAAATGAAAGAGATACAAAGGATGAGAGAGAGAGACACCCTTGAGTTGTCGGCGTTAAGAAAGAAGAATGCTAACTTAAGGGAAGAAATCAAAACATGCATACCCTCTCAAGCCACCCCTTTCGTCCAGGAGCAGGGAGAATCTTCCGCTCTACAGGAAAAGCCAAACTCTGGTAGAGTGAAAGGTGAGAACACATATCAGTAAACAAGGACCACGATAGAGCAAGATGGTACTTCATTTCAAGTCGAAGCCCCTTCATTCAGCATATTTTGGAAACTAAGCTACCAAATAATTGGAGCTGCCTAACGTTAGAGAAGTATGACGGAACCTCTGACCCCGAGAAGCATTTGGATATTTTTACAACTCAGGTTGGCCTATACACAGACAATGACACTTTACCATGTCAGATATTTTGGAAGCTAAGCTACCAGATAATTGGAGGGGCTTAATGTTGGAGAAGTATGAAGGAACCTCTGACCCCAAGGAGCATTTGGATATTTTTACAACTCAGGTTGGCCTATACATAGCCAACTACGCTTTACTATGTCAGATATTCCCCGCATCATTCTTAGGACTGACCCTTAACTGGTTTACTAGGTTACCTCCCTCGTCAATCAATTTATTTGAAACACTCCACACATGTTTCAATTTGCAGTTTGGTACAAGTTATCCTTAGCCTTTGATGACTTTGGATTGGTTAACATTTGTCAGGAAAAGAAAGAGACACTTAGAGCTTTCCTGAAACGTTTCGGCAAAGTGGCCCTCTCAATCCACAATTTAAAATTGGCAGTCGTGATGCACCACTCATAATAACCTTGAAACCAGGACCTTTTGTCAATAGCATATATAAAAAACTACCTGTTGATCTAGAAAAATTAAGAAGTTGGGCAGCGAAGTATATACAAATAGAAGAATTGGCCAAGTACCAAAGCCAAGTTCGGATGGAGCAGGGATCTAGCCAAAGAGAAGGTGACAGGAGAGAATCTTTTAAAGGTAGGTAAGAAAACAAGGACTGAAGAGGAAAGGCTGAGCGACCACCAAGAGGACCAAAGTATATAACTTATACTACTTTAAATACTAACCGGTTTAGAGTACTCGAGCAGGCATTGGCAACTGAGATACTGACTATCTCTAGGCGCACGAATACTTCCTCTCAGGCAGATAAGTTAAAATCATGTCGATACCACAGAAACAGAGGACATACCACTAATGAGTGTATAACCCTAAAGGATCGCATTGAGGACTTGATTAAAGCAGGGCACCTTCAAGGTTTCGTACAAATAAACTCCTTCAGTCACACTGAAAGAAACCGAGACCATCACCCTGAGTCATCAAGAAGATACAGTGATAAAAGAATGGAACGACAACATAGCAGGTCAAGAGAACCCCCTATCAGACATCGCGATGAACATGAAAAGTATCGTCGCTGAGTTATTAACACTATTGCAGGTGGATTTGCTAGTGGAGAATCTATCAATTCGATTAGGAAAAGACATTTGAGACATGTCCGCTTGGTCAACCACATATCGTTGGGAAGTGAAATCCAAATATTTCCCATTACATTTATTGACAAAGATTTCCAAGAAGTGGACCCGGTTTAGGACAACCCCGTGGTCATAAGTGTTGACATTCTTAATTGCACGGTCCTTAATTGCACGGTCCGAAAGACTCTAATTGATTAAAGGAGCTCGGCTGACATCCTGTATTGGAATACTTTCAAGCAACTTGGGATACCAGAAGAAGAATTAAAGGAGTATCATGAACTACTTGTCAATTTCTTTGGGGAACGAGTGGAAACTCGTGCCTATATCAATTTATACACCTTATTTGGTTCAAAACACGATGGGAAATTAATCTATACACGTTATTTAAGATGAATCAATCAAATTATTCCCTCCCAAGTACCCCACTTGGTCAATAATGAATCATTCAAATTATTCCCTCCTGAGTATCATACTCGGTCAAAGATGAATCAACTAAATTATTCCCTTTTGAGTACCCTACTAGGTCAAGTATGAATCAGTTAAGTACACCATCCAGTTATGGACGAATGAATTATACTTGATTAAAAGAACCAATTATTTTCCTTACCACGCGCTCCATTCGGTTAAAAATGCATTAAACTACTCTCTCGTATCACCTCTCGATTGATAAAAATTGATAATACTCTCAGTTAAAGTTGAATTATTCAAGGTACACATCTCATTCGTTTTAAACTTTGGTTAGCGGCATGAATTTGAAAAATTAAAGCAAATAAATAAAGACAAGTACGAATTCAAGAAATTAAAATTTGTATTAATGATAAAAGCCGAAAGGCATTACAAAAAATAGGCACTATCAGCCTTCGATTTACACAAAGGAAAAAACTAATTCCTCCCCCCCCCCCCCCTCGGCACCATCTTGGGTAGGGGCATTTTCAGCGGCATCACCATGAGCTTGGCTAAGTGCCTCAGTGTCGGGCTCCACCTCTTCGTCCACTTCGTCATAGGGTAAGAACTTCTCACCAAAGAAGTTTCTAGTTAGGTCGAAGTGGAAGTCGGCAAGGACTTGGCAAAATTGAAATGCCTACCACATAGCATGATAAAAGCCAGCCTCATGTTCAACGACTAGTTTATCATTGCATTCAGCAACAAAGGCTCTCATCTCAGCATCCGCCTTCTACTTTTCCCTAGCCAAGGCTTCATTTGACTCCAAGGTTTTCACCCTCAGAGCCTCTTCAGCTGCGCATAGCCGATTCTCCATTATGTTAAAGTGCTCCTTCATTTAAGCCACTTCACCCTCCAACGATCTGTTGGTTTCGACTATGTTTGATCGAATCTCTTCACTTTTTGCTAAGGCTTTCTGGGTAGAGGAGAATTGGCTTTGGACCTTTTCCAATTATTGTGAAGGTTTAAAAGCAAAGTTACGCGCCATCACCATGGCCCGAGTTTGAAAATCGCAGTACCATTGCCACTAAGACTTATTATTTTGTTTATTTACAATTGCCCTCCCGACTTCGATAGAAAGTCTAGAGAGACGACTCTATTGGTTCGAACCCCTTCAACAAAAAGAGATTCGGAGTAAACAACAGGAGGGACAACGGTATGAACTGCCGAGCTACCTGGACCACTCGACTCTGCATCTCGGGCATGTTTTTGCTTTTTCTCCCTCTCGGACTCCTTCTCCTTGCCTTTGTCTTTCCTTTTCTTTGGTTGACCTTCAGCAAGGGTTAGATCCTGAGGGGGGGTGGCTTCGGCCAGGTGAGGAACTTGATCTATAGTAGGGTTCCGGTGCTCCTCAGCTGAAATGCCTTCCAGAGCTCGCTGCCTTAACCCTTTTTAGTAACTTATACCGAGTCCTCTCTATACCATAATACCTGCAATAAAAACAAGAAGTCAAATCAATATAACTTAGTATCCAAATTATAAACTAAAGTAATAATGCATACTGTTTATATCTAAGCGAGACTTGAGAGACTTCAGTGAAAGAATAAGGGCTCGGGCAAGTAGTTTCCAAGGAAGAAATTTTAAATATTCCAAAGCTGATTGTTCTTCCAGGGTTAACATCTCTTTGGGATACACATAGTACCGCTGTAGTACCCAAGTCCAATGAAAAGGAAAAATGGGTTTATTTTCACTATAAAAAAAATATTTTCTACCTACAGGGTGGACGGTTACTTTAAAGTGCACGATTTTGAATCCTTTAAAAGAGGAAGTATAAGGCTTAAAAAATGGCAGCTTGACTTGTCTTATTAAAGAAACCCATCTTACTTTATCTGAAGGACAGGTACAGAAAAAATGAAGAAATAAACCTACACTAGGCTCTATATAATGAAATTTACACAAAATTTTGAAAGCCTGCATCGCCGCCCACCTGTTTGGATGAAGTTGTGTTGGCGCGACATTCAAAACCCTCAACACACCTATTCGAACATCGTCAAAAGGAAGTCTAATTCCTAAATCTCTAAACATATATTCATATACAAAGAAGGTGTCAACCATTTCAACACCATCTCCTAAAATACTAGCTCGAGGTTACCAGAACCATCCCCTCGGCAAACACTTATAGTTATGGGATAAGGATCCGAAGTCTCCCATAGTGATATATCACAATGGTCTACAAAGGCTTGGAGACGTTTATTTTGTTAGAAACGCGAGAAGTAGGCGGCCACTTTACCGTGAACCCACTTATATCCAAGAATTATACAGGGAGGAAAGGTTGACCTTTCTCTTGAGGGGCTAATGTTCGATAACGATTCACTAGACTTAGTACTATCAGTAACAGCATCGGACGGTTCGGCATGATCCTCACATTCCCTAACAGTTGCCTCAAGCCTATCCCCAGCAATATTCGGCTTTGAAGAAACTTCTTTAAGCCCTTCAGCGCCACCGAGGTCCCCAACCTCAATAGTGGTAGTCGATCTTGCATGATCCAACAACAAATTCTCCCACTCAAGTGAATAGGCCATGAGGATAAGAGGAAAAGAAGAGAAGGGTAAAAGAGGAAACAAAGTGTACCGTCTGGTGTCAGAGAAGGAAAAAAGATTCTAATAAGATGATAAAAGTATACCCCTCAGTTTAGAGCAGAAAGCGTAAGATGAAGCCTAGACCACCACATATTTATAGAACATGAGGTTTCAGGTAGATGAAGCGTCGCACCCTGTTCTAACCGTTAGATCTTTTCCAGATAAAAGGATATGATCAACCAACCTTTCGTTTCAAAGGCACAAACCATGAGGAAAAACCCTAGAAAACTGAAACTCTAATTTGCTGAAACCCTTAGTTCTGGAAAAATTCACCAAATATTAAGCTGAACATATATTCAATCTCAACACCAGTAGAAGGATTCTGAGTACCTACTCGGATTAATACTCAAAACGGAATATGGTAGCAGTAGCTTCCACATCGTCACCTATATGCAAAAAATCGCACCACCAACAAAAGAACTTACGATAGGACTTAATAAACCCTTTAGTCGTACCGACTAGGGCTTGGGGGCTAGTGTACTGAATATGACACAATTCGATCTCAATGATAAAAGAAGAAATCTGAATATTCCTTCGGCATCAATAGGACAAGTACCCTTTCGGTCAGACTAAAAAATAATTAAACAATTAGAATAAATAATTATATCATTATTTACTTAATTGAAGGGACAAAATCAAAGCTGATTCACAAAGCCCATTAGCTCATAATATTGCCTATAAAAGAAAGGTAAGAGGTACAAGTAAAGGGTTGACTTTTGAATATTTAATAGCATTTATTACCTAAATCGACATCTGACTTTATCATCATAGTACTTTTTACAAGTACATTCCCCCTACAACAGAAGAAAAAAACAGCAATACTAGCAAGGACGTCACCTTATTCCACAACAGAGGAGTATCGAGAAGATCAATGTATCTATAACAGAAAGAATTTATATTTTAAAAATATAATATCTGCTAAAATAAAGAAGTGCGGTGAAATAAATTTTAATTTTCTTCATAGATTTCATAACAATGGACGTAAGTGTTTTTCATGTTCAAAATACAATGAATGGTGTCCAAAACTCAATATCATGTGGTATCAGCTTTAGAGAAGTTTGTTTCAAGACTAAAATATAAAAGCAGCCACGTAAAAATAAATGAATGATTCTTATCTTATCTGCCCTGGGGCACTTTTTATTCTAAAATTGGTTAATATTGTTAACATGGTGTTCTTACATGCACTAGTTCAAAGATTATCTATGTGAAATCTGATTCTTAATTTCTTGCAGAGAGACTTTTTTTCATGAAAAAATAAGCATTCTTCGTTGGAAGGTAAAGTTAAATTTTCACTATTAGACCCCTTTGGCTCTTCTCTTTTCTCAACATGTCCAGTAAAGCTGTTAAATAATCCTTTAGATTCAAAACAATATTAAGAAGTTTTCTTGAGTTAAGTGAGATAATCTCAACCAAAAAATAACGGAGATTAGGTAAAAATATAGAATGGTATGATTTTAAGAAATTATTGTTTAAAATAATTATATTATATATACAATTATTTATAAAAATATAAAATTTTATTATTTAACTATTAAATTATATATATATATATATATATATTCTCTAAAATAAAATAGCAGTGAATTACAAGGACTACTAAACTAAATACCTACGTCAAATTAATAATAATTATCCCATAAAATAAATATGACTTACAATGAACAAAATTATATTTTCAATATCTGAGATAAAATAAACAATTAATTAACCTAGCAAGATAATTAAAACTTTAACTTATAGTATATCAAGATATAAATTAAATTTTTACAATGAACAAAAAGCCTTCAATGTTAATTAATAACTTAATTAGGTCATCCCTGATCATGATGTCACTCTTTTCTCTTTCTTTCTCATTCATATTCTATGTTAAAAGTACAGAAAAAAAAAACATCCTAATACCTATGTTTTTAGCTAAGAAAAGTTGCTCTTGTAATGGCATAGTGAACCATGGAACACATAATTTTTCTGAGGCAGCAAAGTTTATTTTCTCTAAATTATTTATCCCAAACCAGTGCTGATTAAATAACTAAAAGAATTGAGAACACAATACATATTATATAATGTTATTTTCATCTCATATGTTCTGATCTGATATATGTTTTGCTTGGACTTGGAAATTAATTGAAGACACAGCAAAGTGTTGGAGGGGTTTAAGTTAATAATTGGACAGCCAAAATGCCAACTCGGGCACGACTCTCTTTAGCCCTGAATTCATGGGCTGTCTTACGATTCTCTTTATTTTTTATTTTCTTTTTTAGGGCTTTTACTTCCTTGTTAAATTATTTAAAATTTTGAAGTCTAATTAAGCATTCGAAACATTGAAATTACATGGGGTTAAAAATCATAATTATTATTTTTATTCTAAATAATAGAATTAAACAAAAAAATATTTCAAAATCTTTATTATACATGAAAGTACTTTATTTGAAAAATGAGATATTTAATAGTTATTTTCTTCTGCAGATAACTACATGTATTTTAAAATATTAAAATTAATTGAGCATGATGTACGAATTTATATATTCTTTTATTGCAAATAATTTAATTTTTTTTGTTTCATTCTAAATTTTGGAGATAAAAGTTGTTACTCTATTTTATCTTATTATCTTATATGAACTTCCAAGGTTTTTCTATGAATATTTATGTTTCTATTTATAAAAAATTTATATTTCTCTATATTTCATTGTTATATAGTAAAGTTAAAATAATTTTATTATATACGTACAATTTTTTTAAAATTATTAAAAAGTATTTTTTTTAAAAAAATATATTTATATTATTAATTCTACTAACTAGTATTATTCTACAAATGAGTGTTGTTTTTATGGTTTAACAATTATATGCTAGCCGTTGCAAACTATTACTTTTGTAATTTATAAAAACAGGCACGCCTACATTAGTGAATCCAAATAACTAACTTATTAAATTTAAATTAAAAATTTTAATAAAAAAATATTAATGTCTTGGAGCATTGTAATATTAAATTGCTACAATAAAGGTTAGCCAACATTAAAATTTTTATAATTAATCGCTATGAAAGGCTTTCCTTATATTAAAAGGAATTGAAAATTTGATGGCTGAGTATTTTCTGGTGGTTAAAAACAGCCGTGAATGCAAATTGTAATAATAATAGAAATTGTAGTGAATTTTTTTATGTCAGTAATTCTTACATATTACATAAGAAAAAAATAGTATTAGAATGAGATGAATGTGTCACTGTCGACAAAGGCATTATAATCTACAAAGAGAATAGAAGAAAGTCGTAAAAAAATAATAAAG
This sequence comes from Abrus pulchellus subsp. cantoniensis, assembly GCA_024086825.1. NCBI lineage: Eukaryota > Viridiplantae > Streptophyta > Magnoliopsida > Fabales > Fabaceae > Abrus > Abrus pulchellus. Next base: position 25,974,784 of record CM044056.1, read on the forward strand.
CAATAAGATACCTTTATCCATTTCATCAAATCCAAACACATCAATAACATAGTGTTTTTTTAAGACACTAAATTATAAAACTATACTCAAGAATACATATAATAAATTGGAAATTTGTAAATTTGCTACTACATATGGCATGATTCAATATGTCACTTTTCAAAATGATTTACAAGAGGGAATATAAAGAAATTTATATTTCTCAAGTAGGTTTGGAATTTAATTAATAAATCTTAAATAATATAAGCATCGTTACCATAAAAAATAATAATAAAAGCTCTATGTGCCTCCATCACATAGCGATATTATTTTTACTAAAAATCTAATTTTTTTTTATTTCTATATTAAAGAAAAGGAAATATTTACTTTAGTATATGAAGCCCTTTTTCACATTCTTCAAGTGCGTGCCTTCCCTACCAGCTTTGAGGGGTGGAAAAATTATTAGATAACACTCAAAAAAAAAATAATGGTAAAAAAAATATGTATACACAAATAACTTATCAATTTAGCGGAGGTGTGCAAAATACTACTTTGGACTTAATAATATCTTACTACTACAAGTATTAATGAATTCTATTTTTAGTGGTCCATCTTCTAAATTTTCTATGACAGTAATTAGGGATTGTGTTTGTTCTCTAGTTATTACATTAATTTAGAAAATTTTGCAATCTTCACATTTACATAATCCTGGTCCCAAGCAAAATTTTTGTTCGTTTTCATATTCTTCTGAAATGTTATCTATTTAATAGATTTCATTTTCTATGGTATTTTCTTCATCAGATTCTTTATCAGATATCTCTAGTATTAATATAGAATAAAGAACTTACTTAAGTTCTTCATTTTTTAGAGAGTTGATTTTCTTTTTTACTCTACATTTATCAGCACAGTGACCAAATTTTCCACATTTCTAACAATTTTTTTAAATTAATTATTATTATTTTGTTGTTGAGGTTTTTTATTATTATTGTTCTTTTGATAAGGTTTCTTAGATTTTTTATATAGGTTTTTCTAATAAGTATTTGTGATATTTTGTTTTTGAAAACTATCCTACTGAGATATTTACTATTTGTTCAATATAAGTCTGTCATTTATAATTTAAATCGGTAGCAGTGAGAGCTATGTATGTGTTGGTAACCTTGGAGGGTGTTCCTGGTAGTAAGACTTGTGTGCGGACAGTAAAACCGTTGGCAAGCCTTAATGTTCCCACAACCTTTAGAATTTAAGATGACAAATCTATTGAGAACAATAAGTGATTTAGCTCTAAAAAGAAACAGAAAAATAATTACAAGAGTGATGAGAGCAGAAGATGAAAGTTTATCCTCTACTACTCCTTCTTTAGATTATCATAAATTCACTACTTATAAAAATTGTTTTCTTAAATTTTGACCAATGACATGATTTACAACATAACCACTAAACATTTAACTACATGTATTAGTGTTATTAATTTTTTTAAATAATAAAACTTTAGTCAAATACTCCCACACAAGATTTTTCTAAAATTTTAAATTAAATTCTATTTATATTTTTAGCTTCTACGCATATTAATTATTTTCATCATTACATAAAAGAAAAATATGTAAAATTTTAATTTCTCATTTTCTTAATAATAATATAAATTATCATGTCATAATTTACTATGCCATAAATAAATAAATAAAACCAAAATTAAGTAAGAGAACATGCATTTTCATTCATAATTTCAAAAATATTCATCTAAAGAAACCATTAATATAATACCTTTTACCCATAAAAACCTTATTTTTAGACAGTGTAACTTTGTCATATTCAAAAACAATCTTGACACTAGCTACCCAATACAGATAATGACATTAAGTTGTAGCAGGATATAAGTACATAAAATACATCATTTAATGAGAAGACATTTTTAGAGATGAGTTTTAAAGTCACCCTTCTTTTACCAACAAGGTGCCAAGTCACTTAAACACTTTTTTATTTGCACACAAATATGTTTGATAGTTTTGGAGTCTACCATCCAAAACTTCTCTTCTGCCATAAGATTGGCCTTAAAAATAGCTGTCACAATTGCATCATTTATCTCAACAACATTAGCTTTAAAAGTGACAAGTTGATTATTTCCCTTGCCCACGTTTTCCATAAACATAATAGTTACTTGTCCTTTTGATAATGAGATTTTGTAGGTGTAGGTAGTGTCTTTGTAATCCTTATTTATTAAAGAATAGTGAGGCTTTCAATTCCATAATGATTCTCCACAAGATTTGGATTTGTCGTTTGATTCTCCACAAGATTTGCCTTAACAAATAGCCTTTTTGCCTTTTCTTCCTTGTCATGTTGCAAGTTTCTCTCCAATTCGGATATAACAATGAGTAGAGACATGTCCTTCCTTCATATACAATAGTTACTTCTTGCTTGCACTACATTGTAAATAGCAAGGGTACAGAAATAACTTTTCAAAGTGCTAAAGAAAACTAAATTAAATTAATAAAAAAAATTCAATTGTTATAACTATTTATACTGTGTAACTCCTTATAAAACTATACTTTGTGAAGTTGAATTTAAATTCAATATTCATAAGTTAAATTTTTATCCTCAGTTTATTGTTTTTGAACTTGCAAATTTTTCATCCATCAGTCATGATTAAAAAACAATGACTTTATTGAAGAAAAATAGTATACATACACAGCTTAAAAACACAAATCATCTTATTAGGCCGTCATTGGTTGCACCAACCGCTGCCTTCGAATCCCTGCGTGGTTCAAACTCGTTGCAAGTTACAACACTTCAACAAATCCTCGGTCAAAACTTTCACTATGTTGTCTATATTTGTATTGAAATTTTGGTCCATCTACAATATATATAGGACAATAATAAGCAAGTGCAAGAAACAAACTAACTACTCATCATAATTATTCTTAAATCTTACAAAGCAAATATAACTATTTTATTCCCCCGTAATTATATTTATGTGAATTTTAAATAATTAATTTATTAAATTAAGCAATGATGCTTAATATTTATCAATTTGTTTAAAAAAAAATGCTTCCATTACTGAGACATTAATTTGACCATTATCCCTGTATATTTTTCAGGTCGATAAGGGGTCGCATTACACAATTTAAAATATCAAAATCTTTATTTACACATAACTAAAAGGTATAGAGGGTAAAATGCAATTTTTTTTCTTTTTAAATGAAATATTTGTATTAAACAAATTATACACATGAAAAACACAGAAAGTCAAGGATCAAATTAGATATCTCAATCTTACGGATAGAAAAGTTCCTTCGTAGATGATGTATATGGCGTAAAGTGTACTTTTTAAAAATATTTTTATTAGAAATTATAACATTTAATAGTATTGATATATTGAATTTATAATTAAAAAATACTACAGATAAATTTTTATGACATAATCTTATATGTATATTAACAAAACCATATATTATAATAACATGGGTGTGTACCTGAGCGATGCTGGTAATGTTCAAAGTAGAATTCCCAAACGGCAAAACAGTGGTACAAACTATGGAGAGATTATAGGTTTCAAGCATGGCCAGTAGCTTAGGTACAATGTCCTTTCGTTTCTCACACATAACTCTGATGAGTACATCTTTTGCTGATACTCTTGTTTCAACTTTGGGACATATCTTAATTGGTCTATCTAAGCCATCAGGGGCAGCACTAACATTGGATTTTTTCATTTTGAAGCATATTACGGATTCAGTTTTCTTCTTGTTTTCTTCTTCCAAGTCTTTCACACGCTTTTCAAGATACTTTACATAATCGATAGTGTAGTTGAGGATAGAAGCCTTGTCTATCTGCACATTAGAAATATTTCATGTTATACATATATAAGATAAGAATGAAATAGTGCTAATATCATGCTTAATTTTGAAATAATGAATTCCAGACCAAGTTCATCATAAAAATTATTTACATACTGAACAAGTAATTAATTGGTTAGTCTATATTAACATTTTTTATATATATTCAAACTAACTAATGAACCCCTCTTTAGAAAGAGATATAAGTTGGGAAGGAGGATAATATTAATATAAATTTTGTCTAATAGAAATTAAATTTTTAAGATAAATATTATGAATTTCTATTAACATTGATTAAGTTATCTTACTAACAATATGATGCACTTATTATAATACTATTATAAAAATAATGTATATTAAATTTTACATAATTTTAGAATTGTGTGTGTTTCTTTAAGTTGGGCTTTTAAAACAAAAAATAATAATAACGTAACTACAAAAATGAGTCAAAATTCAGTAATGATATTAGTTTGAAAAGAAAAGGGTATAGACCAACCTTTTTCAACCCTGGAATAATGGCTGAAAGTGCGATGAACATTCTGGTGAGATTCTCTCTCCTCTTTCTCTCAGCCAATATATGATGTTGAGTCTGAGACAAGCTTCTACACCGCTTGAGTTTTCTGTTGTCATGTTTTTCCTGGGTCTCCTTTTTATGATGATGGCATGTTTTCTTGGGAAATTTGGGCACAATAGTGGAGTCCTCAAAAGAGAGAACATAGGACTCTGAGGAAGATAAGAGAGGTTTCTCCAAAGAAGCATGTTGTTTGAGACTTGTAGTGTTATCAAAGCCAATGTTCTCTTCCAAAGATGAAGAATTGCCCATGTTGTTGCTGTGATGGGAGATGCTTTCTCTAGTGAAATTTGAATCAAAAGATTGACTTTTCCAAGATAATGAATTTTCTCCCTTGAACTCTTCCAGGAGAGAGCTTATGTCATGCCACTCACCCTTTTCCTACAAAAATTGAGAGCACCAAAAGGAGAGTTAGGATTTCAAAAGGACAAAAGTGATGCATAGATTTATTACATATAAATTATAATTTTTGATTGTTGACCAAAAAACATATATAATGCTTGATTTAAATATCATCATTACCAAATAAGATAGCAAATTTTCCCATGGCTCATCCATTATTGATACCAAAAAGTCACAAACATAGTATTCTAGTTTGATTTTAAATTGCTTCAGCTATTGAAGTGACTCCTCCATTCCCTGCTATTGTAGTAATTGACAGTGTTTTTGCCAACAAAAATGGCATTGGCTTCTTTGATTGGGGGAAGGAAGTGCAAAGGGTGAGAAGTGATAGAGGAAGAGGGTATTGATCTTCTTGTCTGAACGAGGGAGAAAGTGTATAGAGGGAAATGGTAATGAGTTGGATTTGTTGTAAAAGTTTTCGGAAAATAATGAACGGTATTTAAAGAGAAATGTTAATCATATGCTCATTAACATATTATTATTAATATATTCATAATTATTAATTAAAATTTATTAAATTTATAAAAAATATGAATAAAAATATTAAATTATAAATAAGATTCATATTTTTTATAATTTTTAATAAATTTTAATTAATAATTAAAATCACATTAGAGAATATATTTTTTAATATTTTTAATATTTAAAAATAAGATGCATAAAATCGATAAAACAAAGAGGGAAAAAAAGGTGAGATAGAGCATATAATACGACGCAAAAATGAAAATAACAAAAAAAGAGAAAAAAATCTAAAATGTAAGTGTTAGTTATTTTTTTATTTTTAATGTAAAATAAAAGTTTATATAACATAAAAATTTAGTTAAGTTTTTATTAAAAATATTACAATAAAAATTTAAATTGTGTTAAGTTGATTTATTATTATAATAAAGTATTTTATATAATTTATTTATCACTTTTATTACCTTTTTTATGTAACTAACAAGTAAATTGTTCTATTATTTTAATAATTTAAATAGCATTAGTTTTATCTTATTTTGATTTTTTTTTACAATTTTTTAAACGCAAAATGAAAAAGTGAGATCAGAATTTTTTTTTTCTCATAACTAAACAGTTTAATTAGTGTATTTTATATTTTTATTTAAATAAAAAATTTATATTTAAATAAAAATATAAAATTTTATTTAAGTAGACCGTACATATCACATCATAACTCAAAAGAAATAAAAAAATTAACTTTTAATTAAAAGAACACGACATAACATCTGGCTGACGCTACGTAGACATCGCACGTTTATCCATAAGTGATGTATTATTGCATCACATGATAATAATACTGACGGAATTTTTTTACATATTATAACTATTCGTTATAACAGTTAACTTTATTCAAATAGAATATTGAGTTTAATTTTAATATAATATCAATTAAAAAACTATTATTAATTAAGTAGATTATGTTATAAATATAATGTTTATATCAATTAAAAAACTATTAATAATTGTATTTAAAATAATGATTTATTATTGAATGATAATATAAAATAAATTATAATATTACATTATTACGGTACTATCAGCTTATTTAAATTAAATTTAAAATTTATTGTCATCATAGCAAAAAAAAGGTTAATTTTAATGTAATATCATGTAAAAAAAATTTATATTATCAAATAATTAAAATAAATCTTAAATATATTCTTTATATTAATTATTATAAAATTAATAATTACCAATGAAATGATATTATTCGATAATCATGTAAAAAAACTTTTATACTGTTAATATATATATATATATATATACAAGCTTTAATTCTAAATTATTATTTGTTGATAACTTTAATTAAACTTATAAATGTATGTTGATGATAAAGTATATTATACAAAAAAATAACAAATTAATCCTTTTTTTTTAGTTTGATCTTTTATTTTTTATTTTAATTTCTTTATTTGTAAAAATATTTTAGATAAATTAATTTTTGTCAAATTATTTTCTTTTAACTTTAACAAAGTATTTTTTAGCAAATTTTTATATTGTCTATTTTTTTAATTTTTCATCCAGTTAAATTCGAATTTAACTCGAATTACATAAATAAAGACTCAAATTTAAAATATTGTTACTTTTTATGTGGTAAATAAGTAATTTTTATTCTCTTTTATTCACTAACTTATTTTTTAAATTTATAATTATTTAACTTGTTAAAATTAGAAATTTTAAAAATATTATTAAAAGTTATTAGATATTTATTTTAATTTAGTATTAATTATTATTAAAAATAATCTTAATTATTTTTTATATTCATAATTTTAAATATTTTTTAAAATCTTTAATCTTAAATGTTTTTTAAATTAATAATATTAAATATTTTTAAATTTATAATCTTAAATATTTTTGAATTCATAATTTTAAATATTTTTAAAATTTATAATCTTAAATTTTTAAATTCATGATTTTAAATGTTTTTAAATTTATTATTTTTAATATTTTTAAAATCATGAAAATAAAGAAAAAATTGTTATTCAATTATCAATATAACAAATAATAAACAAATAAAATAATATAATTAGACTCAGAATTACAAGAGTTAAAATTGATAAATCTGAGTACTTTTTTAATCAATAAAAAAATTTTACGTATACAATTTAACGAATCAAATAAGAAATAATAAGATTAATAAGTTTACTTAAGATGATTCAGTCTATTAATAATAACTATAAAATTATATTAATTAATAATTATAAAATTATAATAAATAACATCAATAATAATTATTATTTATAATATAAATTAAATAACATAATTTAATATTTTAATATCAAATTAATTTAAAATTAAATTAAAATTATAATAAAAATTAATTTATATTAATTCATATATAATATATTTTAAAAAAATATTAATCTCATCGTAAAAGTAGAAACAGCAATATTGCCAAGGAAAATAGAAATATTTGTTCAACACATTTAACGTATCCTTACAGAAACATGTAACAATATGAAATATGCAATACTAATTTAAAAATAATAAAAGAAATAAAAGAAATAAATTTTAAAAATATATTATTTAAATAAGAAAGGTGGTTTCATGATTGAAATCTCACTTTCAGTCGCCATGTACGGGAAAAAGTAGAATCTGATTAATTTGAACATATGGGTAACATCATCAAATCACTCCGAAAACAATTCTAGACAAAAAAGTTGCGTCGAAAATGAACACATCTTGAGCACCATTGGTGGAAGAACTATATTCTCTTTCCTCGTCACCCAAAACTTTTGGCTGTTGGCCTAAAGACAAAACAAGTTTAATTTTATTTTTGGACGAATATCCCACAAGATGCGATTCATGAGATTGTACAGTATTTATTCCAATCTTCTATAAATTGTGATTCATGAGTTTCTACAGTATTTAAACATAAAAATAATTTTGTGATGTAAAAGTAAAGTTTAAGGAAGAAGATTATTGTTTTAATAAGTAAAATTAATTTTAAGTTATTTTATAATTAAATTTTTAAAACAATTGACTTTAACTTGAAATAAATTTATTTTTTAAATTTATTTTTAGAAATATAATTTCTTAACATAATTTTCAAAGTATAACTTTTTAATATTAACTATGACTAAACTCTTATTTTAGTCTTTAAGAGAGTTTGAGTTCAGTATTTTAGTCCTTGAGACATTTGAAATATCACGTTAGTTTTCAACTTCTTTCTCCATCATAATTTTAGTCTCTAACGTCAGACCCTGTTAAGAAACCGTCACAGAATTCTAAGCTGTCACGTTAAGTGCTGTCACGTTAAGTGCTATGTTAGAATCTCACTTGGCAGCAATGACGTCATTTTTGGAAGCTGACGTGGCAAAAATAATTGCAAAACAATGTCGTTATCATTGAAATCCCTTTTGCCCAAATTTAATCACATATTTTCTCATTATTGTCGAAGAACTCTACCCTAAGTTCACGTAGAATCTCGCCCAAATTCTTGTTCATAGTTGTGTTTGGGGGTAAAATATTTAAAGATTGAAGTTTATTGTATTGGAAGAAGGGCCAACAAATGGAGAATTTGGTAAAAAAAAAAATTCTTAATTCATTAAGTCATTTTTTTTGTTTTGGGACGAAGAATCCTAATTGTTCATTATTTTGGGGACGATGAACCCTTAGTGTTCAATGTTTTAGAAACAACGAATCCTATATGTTTTCTTTTGCTTTAATTAGTGTGAACGTGGTTATTGAAAAATGTTTTTTTTTTATTATCAAGAAAACAACAAGGGATGTTAGGAAGTGGTTACTGGTAGGTAGCGATCCCCTTATATTTTTTATTACGACTTTTTAGTTTTTAAAATTAAAGAAGATAATGTTAATGAAAGTGGTCTCTTTCAACATGGTTTAACCCATTTTTCCATGTACGTGCATTAATTTCATTGTTTATTCAATAAATTAGTTAAAAATTGCAAAAGACTATTGACTTTTTTTTATAATTGTTTCTCTGTAAATGCAGACAATTAAGTTTTATATTCACTATAAATGAAAATTTTGGAAAGAAAATGAAATTAAGGAATACAAGTGGGATAAAATTGAAGTTTGGACTGATGTTGATGAAGATATAGTAGATATTTTTAGCTTCATAAACTTTGCCAAGACAATGAGGTATTTCAGTAACATAAAAAAATATATTCTGGTCTAACCATGATAAAGAGTTTGGTGAAGGTTTGAAATTATTAAAATATAATGTTGTGTTGGAAATAGTGGTTGTTGATAAGAGGAATAAAAGAGATATGCATGTCTATTATGAGCATGAGATTAGTAAACCACAATTGCTTGAAGACAGTGAAATTCTAATGTTGGAATGCCCTGAAGTTGATATTGCAGCAATGGAAGAAGAAATTCAAGTTGAACAAGCAACAATGGAAGAAGACATTTAAGTTTAACAACAAGCAATGGAAGAAGGTATTGAAGTTGAATAACCAGCAATGGAAGAAGTACAAGTTGAAGATGTAACAGCTGAAGAATTATAAGTTGAAGATATAACAACAGTCTAAAAAATATAAGTTGAAGTTGATAGCATACAGTAGAAGAAAAAGGCAAAGGAAAGAGAAAAGAAAAAGGCGACTCTAGTAAATCAACTAAGGAAATAAGAAGAAGAAGTTTGCGAATAGGAGCCATGAAAGACAACTTTCAATCTGTTACACTAGAAAGAAAATATAAAAGAAAAGCATGGGAACAGAAAAAGGAAAAGAGAAAGAGGCAAAAAAATTGAAGAAAAAGGTAAAAAAAAAATACCTATATTGATGAAGAATAATATTTATATGAGGAACTTTCTAAAAATAGTATAGAAGATGTAGAAGAGGTAGGTTACAGGGAAATATACTACTCTAAAGAAAGAAAGAAAAGAGCATTTTGAAAATTCATGGAAATCTAAAGAATTAAAAACTCCAACAAACTCAGGTGATAAAGATAATAACAAACAAGTTTTTTTCCAAATTTAATGAATCTGCAAAATTTGGAAATGAGAATGGAGTTTGAAAGTTTACAATATTTCAAAAAAGGTGTTAAGTATTATACAATTCAGATGGGAAGAGAAATAAGGTGGGTAAAAAATGATAAAATGAGAGCAAGAGCTAAGTGTAAACATAAAAACTACAAGTGAGAAATATATTGTGCAAAAAATAATGTCTCACATAGCTTCCAGATCAAGACTTTTCTCAGTGAGCACAGTTGTGGAAAGGTTTTTAAAAACAAAAAAGTAATACAAGATTAGGTTGTAGGTAAGCTTATTATAAAACTAAAGAAATACCCTAATATGAAATATTCTGAAGTTGTTGAGTACTTTAAAAAGAAATTTAGTGTGTAGATAGAAGATATCAAAATATACAGGTCAATGGTTAAGGCAAGAGAAATTGTAGATGAGAGTAAAAAAGAACAATTAGGGAAGTTATAGGACTATTGTGGAGAACTTTTGAGAAGTAATTCAGGTTCAATTGTCAAAATGGAAACTAATTCTCAAGTTGAAGGTCCACTGCAGTTTAAAAGATTGTATATATACCTTGCTGGGTGCAAAAACAGCTTTAAGGTTGGATGTAGACCAATGGTAGGGGTTGTGGTGCATTTCTAAAAGATTATAACCAAGGACAGTTGTTGATAGCAATGGATAGGATGCTAATAATCATATATGGGGAGTAGTTTATACTGTTGTGGATGTTGAAAATAAAGACAATTGGCAATGGTTTTTATCACTCACATATAGATATAGGAGATTATAAGCAACATGGTTGGAATTTCATATCTGACATGCAGAAGGTAAACATCTACATAGGATGAAGTTACTCATTACTTAGAATTAACAGGGACTTAATTGCATGAATAATAAATTAATTAGGGACTAAATTGCATAATTTTTATTCTATTAAGGACAAAAATGAACTTCATATTTTACTACAGGGTTTAATTCCATCTTTGTAAGAAGTGATGTCAGATGCACACTATAGGTTTTGTATGTGGTATCTATGGCAAAATTTTTGTAAGTAATAGAAAGATAAAGTCTTAAAACACCTTATATGGGAATGTGCAAAATCAACCACCATCTCACAATTCAATGCAAATATGTACACAATAAAGACAATGAATGAGAAGGCATTGGCATATTTAGGCAAGTGGCCAAAGGAGGCATGGACTAAGACATATTTTAGTAAATGGCCAAAGGTAGATAACATTTGTAACAATAACTGTGAGGTCTTCAACTCAAAGATTGTAAACGCAAGGTGTAAATCAATATTAACAATGCTGGAAGAAGTTCGATGCTACATCATGACAACAATTAGTACCAATAAGTTGAAGTTGGCAGCTCATGCATGTCAGTTGCCTCATATAAAGCAAAGTAGGTTAGAGAAATTAAAATAACAAAGCATTAAGTGGACACCAATATAAGCAGGTAAACATAATCCTAATTTTCTGATAATTTAGTAGTATAACATTAAATTTGTCTTAACTAAACTTCTATCATAGGTGATAATGATACTCATAAATTTGAAGTGCAATGTTCCACAACTAAGATTGCTATTCACTTGGACAGCCACACATACACTTATAAATTTTGGCAATTAATAGGTTAGTTAATTCTATATGATGGCTAATGTGTTAAATCTATATGAATATGCAGTATATATAATGTTTGATTTTTTTTTTCTTATAATTTTTACAGATATGCCTTGTATGCATGTTATTGCAGTAATAACATATAAAAATAAGAGACCAGAAGATCACTGCCATGGATGGTTAACAATTGAAGCATGTCGTGCAACCTATGAACATCATGTTTAACCATTACAAAGTCAAGATTTTTACGATAAAAGTGAGATAATTTCACTACTGCCACCAACTGTTAAGAGGACTACAGGCAGATGTAAGAAGCAAAAAAGAAAAGATGAACAAGAAAAGCAAACAACTGAAAATCTACAAAAACATAAATTGAAAAAAAATTGTCACAGGTTAGGTGTTCATGTTATGGAGTTCTAAAGCACAACAAATAGACTTGTCCTGTACTAAAAAAGCAAAGAATGAAAGACTCTCAAGCCTAAAATAATAACTCAACATAGCAGTCCATCACTATAACCTATAGAAGAAGCCCCAACATAACAATCTTCCACTATACCTGCAAAAGAAGGGCCAACAGATACAGTACCACAAAAAAAGAGGTAGAATTAGACCTAAATTAACCATTAGGACAAGGTCATCTGCTGCAAATATTTTCACATCACCTCAGCAAAGTCCACCACTATCTTCATCAAATGAAAAAGGAGATAACTCTGCAAAAGCTGCATAATTCATGCCAACGCCTGGAATTAGGACTACAAAATGAGTTGTTGTGATTATTTTACTTGTTTTAATTATTTTTTATGTAACAAGTTTGTATTATGTAAGACTTGTGTCATTTGGACATGTTTTATGTGGAATAATTATTTTGATTGGAAAAGTTATCATGTTTTAGGTTCCACCAATTTAATGCATTAAATGGTTTTATTTCCATTCAATTTTTTTTTATATTGTTAGTTATTATTTAGTATTTTTATAATTTTTAAATCAAAATTGGGTACTATTGTATTGTCATGGCAATGAAAACTTATGTTTTTAAGCCAAAATTTGATATTGCTATTTTATTATGGACCACATCTCACACACAATTAACAACTTTAGGTTTACTAATACAATTGATCACTTTGTGTCTCATTAACAAATGTTAAAGAAAAAAAAATATGGCACTTATGTTCTATGGTATTGCCATGTCCACAAATACCACACCTAATAGCATCACCAACCAACTTTTGAACTTAATCTTTAGAAATGTAGCACCACCAACTAACATTAGTTTGAAGTGCTTTTAACTTTCTTGGTATATCACACATTTGGTTTGTTTGCAGTACTCTTTGGTATGCTTTCATTCTTCTTTTCATCAAAATTTTTACTAAAATATAAACGAAATGTGAGTCAACAATGATTACAAAAACATTCTTTATTAATATTAAAATAAAATTTTATCATTATCTTATAACAAAGTACATAATAATATACATCAAAATACAAACAATCTGTACAAATAACTTTAATTTCTTAATTGTAACCTCTAAATATGTTTTTTTGGCAGCTAAATTCTTCATCCATTATTCATTCACAGCTGCTGCACGTGTAAGGGGATATGTTACTTGAAAGGTTGGATAATTAGCAACATTAGAACTATCCTCTATGCTATTTTTGTTATCAGCTCACAAAAAATAATTGTAATATTCACCAACTTACACCATGCATAAGAAGTAATTTAATTTATCAAAAATAACAATTGAACACAACACTAAATTAACTTTGTTTACCATATATTTGGGACATCCAAAGAACAATCTTCCAGGATTAGCTTCTGTTTGTGAAATTTTAACAATTGCTTTCAACCCACAATAACAAGTCTTGTCATTTCATCTCTTATTTTGTTCTGATGATGACATTGAAGCAGAACTCATCAGAGGACTTCTATTGCTATTACTAGCCATATAAAGTGTTGACTAACATAATATTTTAAATATTTCAGTGACTAAAATGCTATACTCAAACTTTGTCAAAGACTAAAGTGAGAGTTTATCTATGTTAAGTACTTCTCTTCATTTAACGTTAGATAATTTTGGTCAAGCTTGTTTGAATTTTTTTAAAAAAAATAGAACAAAACTATTTTTTTTACAAAGAACCTTTAAAAAAATAACTTTTTCTTATGAAGAAAAGAATGATAAATAATATTTTATAAAAAAAATGTTAATTTTTATAGTTTTTTTATTTCAAATTCCAAGATACAAGAATCTACCGACAAAAATGCTTATACCAATTTATAAGCTTAAAAAAATTAAAAAGTTATGAAATGATTTTTACTTTAAACGTAAAATTCTTATTTTTAACTTTAATTTTAATTTTAATGTGATTTTTAAGTTCCAAAAAACCTGGTCACTACTAAACTACTTTCTCTATATCAATATTTTTTTATTTTAAAATATATTTCACAATTTTTCAATTTATCTATCTCTTTAAAATATACAAGCATATATTAATTCTATTTATTAACATCTTAATTCACTAAATAAAATAAAAATATCAATTAATTATTAATATAATTTTTTATTTGGTTTACAGTTTAGGCTATTATTTCAATTGATGTTTATATAAAATTGTTTATTTTATTGAATTTTTTACTTAAGACTTTCAAGTTTTCCTAACTAAATTTTTAGGGGTTATCATGGAACTAAAACATAAAATGATTTTTAAAAATTTAAAAATAAAATTTTACTCAAGACTTGATAACATTTCAAATATTTTTTCAAAATGTATTGTTAGAATATGAATAGAGAAAAATATTTTTGTATTTGGGTGAAATTTAATATTTTAGTTGAATAGTTTTAAATAATAGACAATTTAATTTATAAGTTTTTTTAAATAATTAAAAAATTAAGATTTTTAAATAGAGAAAAAATTGATAAGAGATTAAATTTATTAAATTTTAAAAATAAAAACATAATTAAATTAAACATAAAAAAATATTATATATAAGTCTTTTATATATGACAATCTTCTAAAGTTATTAATTGTTCACAGGGTGTGGGGTGTCTTGGAATTTATTCTGAAAGAAAAGAGGACAAAAGAAGGCATTAATTATAAGTTAGGCACCTCCTATCATGCTCACACTTTCATTCAAATTGCCTTGTCCTACATTTAACAAGATCCTATTATTATGGATCAGTGTGTTATGTATTTCTTATTTATTTTAAATTATTTATTATTTTTTAATATTAATTTTTTTATTAAATGACAATTAGTATTAAAGGAGTATATTTCTAGTAATGAAATTTTTAAATAAATGAATAATACTTTATTTTAACTCAAAAATTACTTACATTTATCTCATTTAAAAAAAACAATCAGATTTTACTTACTTTTATTTTAATTACTTTAAATAATATTTTTTGTTTTAATCTCTAATACTCATCGTGTTTGTCAAGATATTACTACGTATCAGTTTTTAGTTTAGTTATACTAAAAATAAAAACAAAAAAATTTAAAAATAGAAAATAATTTATTTGAATGGATTATAACTAAAAATTAATTAAAATATGAGAAAAATATATATTTAAACTTAAAATCTATATCCTTTCATATCCAAGATCTAATGAAACGTGACCCTATTAAATTTGAAAATCTGTTTAAAAAATTATAAATACAAATTGAATGTAAAAATTGTAACTAATAGTATCAAATAAATATAAATTTAAATATTTGAAAGAAAATTTTGGTCATTCAAAGTAATTTTATTTGAATAATTAAAAATAATTTTATCCTACTTAAACATAATAGTATTTAATGAAAAAAAACTATGGTTTTAAAAAATAAATATAAATTTATAATTATTTAATATGAATTTAAATATGCACTACATCTAACCCTAACTCAAATTTGATCAAAACAACTGATATATATATATAGGTCATTGCTAAACTAAGGACAATCTTGATTGAGTGACGGGAGATTTAGAGAGAATTTCGATATTTATTCAAAAATTTAAAATTATATTATTTATTTTATTGTTATTGTTATTTTTATTTATATTAAAATTTTAAGTATAATGAAATAATTGTTTATATTAATTGAATAGTTTAAAATAAAAAAAGACTCATTAATAAAAAAATTAAATTTAAAAATATAAAATAGTTTAATAAAATGATTAATTTTTTAATTCATATATTTTTATTTACATAAATAAATATAAATAAGTATAGTAATTTTAAATACAAATTATACAAACATCCCTAGTACTTAACATTATTATACTATGAGATTGACCATCATTTCGAACTATTAACATTGATGTTAATGGTGAAAAATATATTCAATTTTAGAGTAAATCTTTTCACACTATACACTTTAATAAGTTTAAAAAATTTTATACTCAATTTAAATCTTTTATTTAACTTATATTTAATAGGTTATATTTATTATTTCATTAACGGTTAGATATAAATTAAATAAAATATTTAAATTAAATATAAAAGTTTCTAAATTTACATTAATGTAGAAGATTTTTCTCTTTAATTTTAATTTTTAAATTATAAGTATCACTAAATTAATTTTTAATTTATAAATCTTTAAATTTATAAAATACTATTCATTTTAATCTTATTTTATTTTAATATCTTTTGTATCGTAAAAGGACTAAAATAATTAATATTTTATAACATAATAACTACAATGATAATTTTATTAAGTTAAAAATTAAAATCACAAATTGAAATTTTATTCTATTTACTGCTCATTTGATTAATCTTGAAAAGTGGTAAATTTCATATAACTCGACATAAAAATTACCCAAAGAAAAAAACAAACGCACACATGCACATTAAAAAAGTAATAAATCAAATTAATGCTTAAGATTATAAATATCGGTTAATTTAACCTGTAAAACTATAAAAATATTATTTTAATCTTTAAAATTATTAAATATAAATTATGTTAATCTTTTTATTATTTCAAAATTTATTATAATAATTATTTTTTATTTCAAATACTATAATCACTGTCATTTAATAATTTCAAAGAACAGTAAAGGGTAATTTACTATATTACATAAAATGGCCTTTATTTTTTTAAAAAAAGACAAAAGTTTTGGTAAGTGGAATTAGAATTTTATATAAAGTTTACTCCACATAGGTAAAAGTTAAAACGACTCTGACTTTTTTTTTTTCCTACTAAGATCTGAGCCTTTTTCTTCTTTTTCTGTATGAAAAAAATTACCAAAATATTATGATATTTTGATACTTTATTTTTTTATTTTTTTATTTTTTCAAAAATTGTCATGACATTTTTTGGCTTTTAATTTTTTAAGCATGAGGATTTTTTATTTTTTTAAAAATTACCATCAGCGAGTTTTAATATTTTATAATTTTTTAATATTTTCTTAAAAAATTATCTTTTTACTATTTTAAAAAATTATTATTATTTCTTTATAAGCTTTTGTTGTTATATTTTTGTATCTCTGTACTTATATCAGCAATTTTTGAACTTTATGTTTTCATAATTTTTTTAAAAATACCATATTTTGGAATATATTATTTTAAAAATCATGTTTAAAATAATTAACCTAACTCTGATCCTTCAATCATAATTTTTGGGTGTTGCTTTTAAGGTTTAGTTGGCCCCAAGTAAGACTTTCGTTGTTTTAAAATATTGTTTTCCTCTTAAAAACAACTTTTGTCTTTCTAATCATAGTCTCTGTCCTAGAGTGATTGAAAATCCATCGTCATAAACAGTTGTTCCTTATAAATTATAGAATTTAATAGAAAAAAAGTATGTTATCAACAATTAAAATAAAAAAACAACTCATTATCAAATAAATAAATAATAAAAAAGTTATTTTTTAATTTTAAAGAGTATTCTTAAATAAAAAAATATAAATTTGTCCTAGAAATACTTTTAATGTAAGTTATTCTGTGTAATAATAATTTATTAATCTTAAATTTTATTAATTAAGTTATTAAATAAAATTATATCAAGTTTCAGACAGATACGGTCATAAATAATTAATTTTATAATTTATTTATATTTTAAAAATATATGTTAGATATTAAATTAAATTGATGTAATAACTTGTTAATTAATTTTAAATTTGTATAATTTTTGTAAATTTATGTTTTAAAGCTACTTCTAATTTAACGATTTAATTGACAAAATTTAATATTTTCAAAAAATTATTAAACACAGTAACTCTTATTAAATTTATTTGTTTATGATTTTAGTTTTCAAATTACATTTTTTAAATACTTTATTATTTTAATATATTTATAAATTTTAATTAATTTAGCATTGTTTTAATATCTGATATTTTATTTTATAAAAATATATCTTAATTGAAAAAGTACGGAAGAGATGATAAAATAAAATTTTTTATTTATACTACAATTATCATTTATTAAAGTCAATCTCGTTCAATTATGGTAAAATCATGTGCTCATATAAAGTATTTAATATAATTGCATGTGATTACGCTTTAAGTCATAACATATCCTATTAATTAATTGATCTATGTGTTTGGTAATATAAAATAAATTAATTTAATTATTTTAGTTAAATTAAAAAATAATATTGTTATGATTCAATCAAATAATTTATTGTTAGAATAAGTATGAATTTTTTACTATATTTTCATACTAGTATAATATTATTCACTTTAAATACTTTATTTATACATCAACAATCATTACTATTTATCTAGAGTTCACACTGTGTACACTCACATCTATGTTTATGTGATACTATTTATAGATTTGGACTCTGATATCATTTGTTAGAACAGGTAATAAGTATAAACTTTTTACTGTATCTTTATATTAATATAATATTATTCACTTTAAGTGTAAGTTTTTATAATTTTATTTTTAAATATTATTCAAAAAATTTCATACTAACAAAGATCTAATATATTTATATGTTCTTGATTATTTCTAACTTAACTAAACTACGAATACTCTTATAAACGCTTATCACTGTTGGTTTTGTTTATATATTTTGCAATCCCTTGTTTTATGATAACTTTTTTAATAACCTTTTAATCTTGTCACTTTCTAGGTTGATGATTCTGTCCACCTACAAACACACACTAGTGACTTAGCATTTTTTTGTTTGAGGGTAGTTGTCTTTTTTAATAATGACTTTGCAAGGCACTTAATAACTAATCCATCTAATAAAAAAGTGCTAACATTTTTTAAAATAAATAACATAATATATTATTTTTAACTTATATAAGTTATTTCTGGTGTCTTTTTTTTTTATCTAATAGTAACAAGCTTGTCCTTTATCATTTTCAATTACCATACAATAAGGTTCTTCTAATAGGTTAATTATAGGCTTGGGTCCATGATTAATAAAAAAATAGGGGAGAAAAAAATCAAAAATAGAAATAGAAATTAGAAATATTTACTATTTTATATCAATAATTATATCTCTTACTTTTTCTTGTAAATTAGATTTCTATTACATTGTGGATATATCTATATATCATAAAGTCACCCACCCTTTCCATGATTGTGAAACTCAGAATAAAGACGATAAATCGTTTTCAATATTAAAGACAATGTTGGGGTTTCAACATTCAAGACCCATCAACTCTCTTGTCTTGTTTATTTCCCTAAAATTTCGGTGCATTAATTTTGTTCATATGCCATGCACCGTAGAAAAAATAAAAAAAGACATCTGAATTTGATATTAGTTTTAATTATTTTTCACAACCCTTTATTTATGTATTTTATTTTATTTCCCTTTATTCTTCCTGTATATCGATTTATACACCCTGGATGTCATAAACTGTTTATATATTTTCCACCTAATATAGACTCCCAACCTATAATTTAAGAGAATAACAGAGTACTTTACTTGTCAGATCAAACATTATTTACAAATTATAATCTAAATATATACTATTAAGTTTTAACCAAAAACATTTCAAATAAAATTGTTATTTTAAGGTTTAAAATCTATTGTTAATAGAACTAATTACTCAAATAATTCAAATTACATATGTATCAACAAAACTATCCGAATGCATATCAAATTTTATTTAACACGTATCGTTTAAGTAATTAATTATTTAATTTTGTTGTAAAATGTATAATTTTAAGTTTTATTATTCAAAATTTATTATGTATAATTTTATATGTGAGATTGATAAGTATCTTAATCTTAATTAAGAAATAAATTTTTAATGTATATAATTAGAAATGGAGTTAGTTCAATTAACAGCAGGTTTAATTGAGAAATTTAACTATGGTAGTAATTAACCATAAAAAGCATGCATAGAATATTAAAACTACCAATATCTTTAATTATTCGAAACATATAAATATATATAAAAGAGTGAAAACAAAAAATAATTTTATTTTTCCCTTAAATAGAATATCCTTTCTGAAGAAGACCAAAAGATAACTATTGTGCCCACCAATCACGAGGCATTTCTCCCTCGCAAAACTTATAATGCATGCATCCACTTGACTACTAAAAGCCAATACGTTTCCCTGTCTCATTATTGTTGCAGGTTACAGCACTCTGAGAAATCCTCAATCAAAAGTTTCACAAGATCTTCCATCTTCATGTTGAATTTATGGTCCATCTACAATATAGCATGACATTAATGCATATAATATTCCACGTAGGTACCATAATAAATATGAGTCTGAAGAGAAACCAACTAGCTCACTATAATTAATTATCCGTAGAAAAATATCTATTGATTATTTAATGTTCATCATATATAACAAATCGGTGTTTTTAGGGCATGAAAAACTTCTATTAAAAATCACGTACAATGTATTAGAAATTACAATATACATATATTGATATTTAGTTTTCAATCTATTTTTATGTTTGATTTTTCAATTAAAATATATGCCATCATTTACCTTACCTATATTTCTGGATGACACTACCTTAAAAGGTTGGTGGGTACCTGAGCAATGCTAGTAATGTTCAGCATGGAATTCCCAATCGGCAAAACATTGCTATAAACTATGGAGAGATTATGGGCTTCAAGCTTGGCCAGTAGTTTATGTATAATGTCCTTTTGTTTCTCACACATAACTCTGATGAATACGTCTTTTGCTAAGACTCTTGCTTCAACTTTGACAAATTTCTTGCTAGGTTTATCTAAGCCATCAAAGGTCCAAGACAAGTAATCTTCAGAGTTAATGGATTTGCTGTTTTTGAAGCATACTATGGATTCAATCTTTCTATTCTTGTTTTTGTTCCGATCTTCCAAATCTTTTACACGTTTCTTAAGATATTTCACATAATCGATTGCATCATTAAGAATAGAAGCCTTATCCATCTGCATATCAGAAATATTTCAATAGTTTATTATTAAGGTAACAAAATGAGATTCTATAATTTTTTAAGTTTGGCTTTGAAGACAAAATGGTTTCTTTATATCATACTCTCTCTGACATCAGGTGCATGGGTGTATCTTACATCTTACATCGAATGAATTGCTATATTTAATAATGAATAACTTGATCCAAAAATAAATATTTAATATTGCAAAAATTTATATTATATACAAATCTTTTAAAAATTTCATTGTAGCCCACACTGTAACAGCTGTTGTAGTACGTTTAAAAAAAAATACAATATTATCATAAAACTTCAAAATAATAAAATAGCATTAAAATATTGAGAACATAATCAATCATTTATCTTTAATATAAATATGTTCAACATCAATCACTAAATCTTGCTAAAGTAATTGCACTGTATTTGTTACCATAATCAATCATAAGTAAAATAGTTAAGTTTATCATGTGTGTAAATAATATTATAACGTTGTAATATAAATTAAATAATGTTTTAATAACGTTCCATATCGTGTAAAATATAAATTAAATATTCGAAAACTACTATACTACTATGTTAATAAAAAAATCAGAAAAATAAATTATAAGTAAAAATAAAATGATAAAAAAAATTAAACAAATCAAATCAATGGAAAATTAATTTATATTTTGTAAAATAAAAATACAAACAAAATAATTTAAAACTTGAAGTGATTATAAATATTGTTAAAAAAAATTAGAGTCAATAGCATTTGTATATTATAAAAAAAGTACAATTATAAAATTATTATTATTATTAAATATTTATTAATGTTCAACAAAAATTTATCATAATAAATATGTGGATTAGTCGTAGAAGAACTTCACTAGTGTTAATATTAAAAATTAGTCATGTTAAGACCATTTCAAAACTAGGATTACTCTTACAGCAGTCGGTAAAAGTTCAAGCTGGTAAAAATTTAAGAAGCATGGCAAAAATCAGCTTGAATATAAACTTAGAAAAGAAATTAACTATAAATTTTAAAGTTTGGGTTTGAATACAAGTCAGAAAAAGAAATTAACTATAGACATTAACATCAATCCATCATTAATATATATAAAAAAATGGAAAATGAAGATACCTTTTTCAACCCTGGAATAATGGCTGAAAGTGCCATGAACATTTTTGTGAGATTTTCTCTCCTCTTTCTCTCAGCCATTTTGTGATTTTGTGTTTGAGAAGGGCCTCTACTCGTTTTGGATTTTCTATTGCATGGCTCTTCTTTTGTGATCTCCTTTGAATATTCACCACCATGGTATAGGCAAGTTTTCTTGGGAATATTTGGCACTGCAGTGGAATCCTCAAAAGATAGAATGTAAGACATGGAGGATGCTAAGAGAGGTTTTTGAGGAGAATCATGTTGTTTGAGACTTGTGTTATCACAGCCTGTGATCTCTTCCAAATATGAATAATTGCCCTTGTTGCTATAAAGGGTGGTGCTTTCTTCATTGAGATTTGAACAAGAATGATTGTTCCAAAAGGGTTTTGGCTCCACTGAGTTTTCCAGCTTTAACTCTTGTTCAAGATCAGAGAACATGTCATGTTCACTGAACAAATCAAAGTTGTTCATTACATCCTGCAAACATAAAAGGAGAACAATTATAACGGATCAAAAGTATAGCTAGATAGATATGTAAAATACACATTTCAAATATGTGTATGATTGATGATCATCAAATCTCTTCATTACCGAATAAAAACATGACTCATCCATTGATGTGATTCAGATTCAGCTCTTGAAAAAAGCAGCAACAGGTTTCTTCATGTGGGACGTCCTCCAACACTATTACACAAGTAACTGGAACTGTGTTTAGTCTCATTGTTCTTGTTCCTCTACCAAAATAGGGAAATTAGGAGAGGGTACAGTGGTTGCTATAAAAGAACATTACATTATCAAATAGAAAGTCTGAAAATATGTGGCAGATGCTGAAGACACGTTCCCTCACCCTTCTCTGCAATACAAGTGTCTGCGCCGCACATTTCAAGCACGTGATTGTTGATTGAAATTTGTCAATTTCATAGCTGTATGGCCTCTTTGAAAAATAAAATTGTTTTCCAAAATTATTTATTAAAAATGTAAAAATAAAACTTATTATTTTATATTCTTTTTTTTTATGTACGTATTAAGTATCGTAAGTATCGTTTTTTAAATAAAAAATAAAAACTGTGTATGCTATGTACGGGTAACTAATTTATTAAAAAATTATTAATTGTGTCTTCATGAATTATATACTTTTACTTTATTGGTTGTTTTTTTAAAATATTATCTTTAACAGTTTTAATCATATAATACTAAAAGTTTAATTATCTAAAAATTTTATTATAAGTTAAACTTAAAATGACAAGTTAAATTTAAGTTATTTTTTATCGGTTAACCTACATGCTTAATAATATACTTTTAAATATTTTTAAAATATATACGTTATATATATGAATTTTACATTTTAATTTAAACTAAATACCATTTATATTAAATTTAATAAAAATATAATAAGTTGTATTTATATTTTTTGCAATATTTTTCACTGAAATCATTAATATTAAGAATGATATTAAGGTCTAATTATATATTAAAAATTTTGCAATATCATTTGTAACTAAATAGCATCATTGTATCATTGTTATATTTATTATTAGTATTATTAACTACAAGTTGATTACAATAATAAATATGACAACATTAAATAGTCAAAGTACTTCATCCAATATTTTTTTAAAGAACTTTTAATTTGTATGTGTAACAATAATAAGTACAAAAATAATTTAAGTGTGAAGAGTTTATAATTTTTACAGTAAAATTAATATATGATTGTAATAATTAAAATTTTTACACTATGATGTGATTCTTAAATTAGTTAATCTAGAAATCAAGTGTTCTTATTAATATGATAATAAATAATTAAAATACAGTGCAAAAATTTAATATATTTAAAATAATTTAATAAAAATATATTATATATATATATATCATGTACTATATATGTGCTAGATATAATTATGAGGATGAATCTATCATTCATGTTATTTAAGATTATGCCTTGCTAAGGAGGTATGAGAGTCCTTTATTTTTTCTAAACAGCGAGTTTCCTTCTTTGATAGAGGTATTTCTGATTGGTTAATGCTTGATCTATTAAACTAAAATTTTAGCAAATTCTCCAATTGGAAGAGTTCATTTGGAATTGTTGTTTGACACCTATAGAAAGAGAGAAATAACTTTAATTTTAATAATTTTTCTGTCCATCTTCTAGTTTCTACGGAAGAATTATCTCTTGTACTCATGTGTTGCTGAACTTTGGAGTATCATATTGGGTGTAGATCTTGTTGCTTAAATAGAGATCCACACGATTTAGATAAAGAATGATTTAGAGGAAACTTTGTCTCTTATCCTTAATGTTCAAAGTTATGCTCACCTTTTATATGATTTGATTGCTAGAATTAGGAATGTTGTCAAACTCATTCAGTTTGTTAGATTTAATCATGTGTGCAGAAAAGTCACCAATGTGCTAACTATTTAACTAAATTAGGCTTAATTGAATCATTGTCTTTTTCTTGTGTTGATCAGTTCCTTCTCTCCTGTTCTCCTTTTTTTACCTTGACTCTATAGGCATTTGGATATTTGGAATAGATCTCTGATTTTTGTTCTTATTGTTTGAGCCTTTTAGCCTTGTTAATTAGTAAAAAAAATAATCATAAAAAATAATAATAAAAGAATATATGTTATTTAAAGGTTTTGAAGCAATTTCAGTTAAAAGTGACTCTAAATTTGTCCCTTTTTTTTATTTTGAATGTTAAATCTTATAATCATCTGTTTTGTTTTATTCTTTGATTCAAGGTATTAAAAATATTTTGAAATCTGTAAAATTTATTAAGGTAGGTCACATTGGTAGAAAAATAAATCAATGTATTTGTGCTGAAAGGGTAGTTAAAAGGACTTAGAGGAGTTTATTCCTCTTTTTATAATTGAAGATGCTTCTCTTTTCTTTTCTTGTATCCTTATTTATGTATTAATTCTATTAGTTTTTCGACTCTTAAGAAAATAATGTGATTGTTCTTTTATTATTTTAGACTTTTAACCCTATTCAATAGTAAAAAATAATATATATATATATATATATATAATATCATATACGAATTACTAATTTAGTTTTAAAAATATATAAATAAGTCATATTTAACAAATATGATTTATATTAATTATATAAAGAATTTAAATTTTATATCAAACATAATTTTGAATCCATGTTATACTAAATATATAACAAAAACATGTATTTTCAAGTTATCTCGTAAGCATATTAAAATGTGTGAATACCAATTTTTGCCTCTTAGAGATTACTTTTAAAATTTTAAAAAAATTAATTAAATAAAATTATTTTACAGTAAAATGGAAATTTTTTGAAAAAATAATTTTGCTTTCCAGCAGCCTGCATTACACATGTTTATAACCCAAAATCAAAAACTCGTTATGAGCATTGAAAAAGAAAGACTCTGGACCTTTAGCATTTTACAAAAAACTCTAAATATACCCAATATAAAATCTCAAGTAAGAGAAGATGGAAGGGAGAAAAAAAAAGCAAAGCAAAAAAAAAATTTTAGAGAAAGGTTCAAGATTTTTGAAAAGAAAGTAAACAGTTTTTGAAGAAGAAACAAGGTTTCAAAGAAAGAAAAAAAATATTTTAAGAATAGCAATAAGTTTATTTTCAAAAAAGAGAGTAACATTTTAAAGAGAAAGATGGGAGAAAGAGAAGAAGGAGGTAAAAAAAAAGTATTTTATAGAAAAAGGAGAGTAGCACAACAAAGAAGAGAACAAATAAAATAATAAAAAAAAAACTGAAAATCAAAAGAGAAGAAAGGAATCATAATCACTATTTTTCATCCTCCGTTGCTGCTCAAGTCTGAACGTCCTTCAACTTTGAATACTCCCAAGGTATTATCTTTACTACTAAACTTATATTCACATAACCATGTCGTGAAATGAAAGATGCAAGATAAAAAAAAAATACGAGTTATAAGTCAATTGATAGGATTTGGTTGTTTTGTTAATATGTTCTTATTATTTTATTATAAAAAATGAAAAAGAGAGTTTGATAAAGAGCGTGACTTATGCACGCCGAAGAAAGATGCAATCAAATCCATTCCAAAAAGCTGCATTATATATTATTTTATTTGCTTATTAATGCATTAGAAAGGAAATAGATATAAAGATGAAAATCGAGAAGTGCAGAGTGTAGTCTTTTCAATTATTTGTTAGTTCATTGATTTTATGTATATGAGATATAAAAGAACATAGGCAGTAAAAGGCGATAGTCTAACTCACAGGGTATCGTCCAGTCATTTCATTTTTATTTTTATTTTCTTTTCTTTCTTTTTTTATATCTTTATTTATTTATTTATTTTATGTCATAAAAATACAGTTCACTTAAAAAAACAGGTTTGGACCGAGATTAATGTTAGATTATGCTTGAATTTCTTTTTATTTATTTTTCACTTTTTCAACTTTTTCAACTTTTTCTATTATTATTATTATTATTATTATTATTATTATTTTAAGGATATCATGTTCAGCCAACTAAATTTAAAAATACATAAATAATTCATGTAAATATATGTATATATATATATAGCATTATCGTTATTTATTTTATTGTATTAATTTTAGGATGATTGATATAATTGGATTTCATATTCATATTTTGACTTTTTTATAACTCACAAATTATTTAATAAACAAATAAATAGTGTAATATTCACATCAATTTATAATATTAACGTATAGCTTGTTTATCGTTATGTAATATAAATTGATAAAATCTATGTGTATTAACATTACATTAGGTTTTATATATAAATATAATAAAATTAAATCTAATTTCTAAAATTCATCAATTGCATGATTCTTTTTGTTTATTTATTCAAAATATATCATCTAGAATTTTTCTCATTTAAATTATTAAATAATATCAAATTGGTAAAACTCAATTGTATTCATTTCTGATTAATCATATATATATTACTAATTTAAAGTATACTTCGTGTAATTCTTATTTTTATGATTAATTAAAAAAACATACTCCCTTAAATATTTCTTTATTATAAAAAGTATCTTATTTATATACTTATTAATTAACTAAAACATTTTCATCATATTAATATGACGATTTATAGTATTATTATGTAACATCTCTACCTTTAAACACATTAAATCGTAAAAACTTTTGTGTACTAATGTTACCTTAGGTCTCATGCAATATAAATTTATCAAATAAAATTTTAATCTTTTATTAAATAACAATTCTCTTTAATCAATTTAAATATATTTATTCTTTTCATCGAATAGAATTAATTTCGTATTATTTTTTTCTTCTTAATATTTCAAATTTTGATGAATCAAATAACTAAATATTTTTTTGCTTATTTATATAAATATCGATGTGTGATTTACATTATCTTCGATTTTCTAACAAATTATAAGAAGATTTATGTATAGCTTACGCCATCTTAAATTTTCTTTCACATAAAAAGTAAAATTCAAACACTTTGTTCACAAATAAAATATTTTAACAATTTATAATATAGTTGTGTAATATTCCTTCACTTTCTTTATTATTTCTCGTGGAGTACATGTATAACCGCGTTATCTTGTATCTTAAATATTATAATTTTATGAAAATAATTTTAATTTAAAAATAAATTTTCTTTTACTAAACCTAATTTTATAATTTTTAGATAGAACTACGTAACTTTGAGTTTTTCATTGCACTTTAGGATACGTAGGAGCGGGAATCGAACCCGTCAAGTCAAAATAATTTTTCTTTTTTAAAGATACTGAGTTAACATTTCAATAAATAATTTTTCTTCTTCTAAAATAAAAATAATTAATGTTTAGGGATTAAATGAATTTGCATAATTAATTTTAGGTAATTATTTTTAAACAGACATTGTGGAGTGCTAATACCTTCCCTACACGTAAATGACTCCTGAACTCATTTTTTGTTTCAAAGATCATATTATTTTAAAAAAAAATTTCAAGATTTTCTTAAAATAAACTTTGGTGGCGACTCCTCTTATATTTTTTTGAAAATATTTTTTACCGTACCGTTGCGACCGTCCAGTTGCTACAAAAAGTCTATAACAATGTAAAGATATTACAAAAATAAATTTTAAAGTTAAATTCAAATGTATCATAAAAAAAAAACATTTAATGACAAAAAAACTATAGGTTTTTTTTTTTTACTATGACAACTTATTTGGTGATTATTATTATTATTATTATTATGGATAGCTAAATTTTCATTTTGGGATATCATGGGATCTCCATATGGATATTGGGTTATGTAAATTTTGATATTTTATTATGCTTATGTTTAATAGATTCGAATTTAGTTATTCATTTTGATTTTAATGCTTTTAGTTGTTTGTCAATTAATTAGATTAGAAAAAAAATGACCTAGACATGAAAAATTAAATTTTAAACCATAAAATGAGTGATGTAAGTTTGACTTATCTAAAATTATAGATAAGTTAATTAAGTAATGGAAAAAATATATATACCTACTTTTTTTACATAACATTTTAGGAACCTAAACTTAATGCATGCTTAACCAAAATAAAAAACTTAATGAATGCAGTGTGCTTTAGGACTCATGTTCTAGCAAAAGTGCATAGAGTAATTAACCTATACTTAGGCTTTTATCTAAATTAGTATTTTGCTTAGAAATCCTATTCATAAACATTTATTTTCAAAAAAATTTATACATGCCCAACTGAAGCTCTATTATTTATTTAATTCTCTTAAAGTTTATGTGTTACGTATATTACTTTTTATTCTTTCGTCAACCATCATGATATATTAATCACTTGAATAAATTTAATTAAGCAATAAGTTAGTGATTGCAATTTCATTAGGGGGCCAATTTTCGAGGAAACGATACTCTTGCTTATTCTTTATTACTAATGTATGAGTCATGTTCTTGTGGTATATGTGAAAAAAATTCCAATAAACATAATCTCAATAAAGTTTTATTTAGCTTAGTAGCTTAATTGAAATCATTAAAAATAATTTTTTAGACTATCTTAAACATAGTTAATTAATTAATATCAACACTTTAATTTTTAGTATATCGCCTTGAACTCATTTTTAATAATATATCTATCCAAATAAGTTTAGTTTATGCTTGTCTTGTGTTGTTCAAGCATGTCTTAATTAAAAATTTTAAAGTTTAAACTTGATTTTATAACTCATTTGTAATATAATTATTTTTTCTTTATCAAATTTTTATTTATTAATAAAATATTCAATAAATACTTTCATACTTAAATTTGAAGTAAATTGATAATATAATTTATAATTCATAAAAATTAGTTAATATTAGGGATGGAATCTCTAATGGTAAAATTAGGAGAGTGTTTTTTTTAAAAGTAAAGTTAGTAAATGTTAAATATATGATAATAATAAACAATGTAATGTTTAAAGATCTTATAAAAAAAAAACATGAGAAAAAAAAACGATAAAAAATTACAATATCTATGTGATGTGCACATGTATAAATGTTTAGTGAGTTACAAACTTTAAGTTTTGATGTATTTGAATCTTTAGGTGTATTTGACGAAATTAACAAATAAGTTAGTTAATAGATAAAATGTTAATTTCTTGAATTGAAAGTATTTGATAAAATTAGTTATTAAATTAACTAGTAAATATAAAATAATAGATAAAAATATAATAACTTAGTAGGCTAAAATTTAAGATTATCGATTATGTATTTTTAAATAATTGTAATTTTTATACTTTAATTTATTTAAAATTATTTATCATCTTCAAATTAAGATAATGATTTTTTAATTTCAAATTTAATTTTTAAAATATTTTATTATAAAAAATGTTAATATCATCGTTAAATCCAAAATATTAACAATTTATTGTTTTTTAAGATAATGAATGTTGTGACATTTTTTTATTAGCTGTGACATTTTTTTTATTTTCAATTTTTTAATTTAATTAAATATTATTTATTTTTATAAATAAATTTTATAAAATTTTTATAGTTTAAGTTTTTATTAAAAAGATAAAAAAATTATATTAAATATCAAAATGATTAATTCAATAATTAAAATAAACAACTTAATATTAAAAAAATAATATAAAAAAGTAGTATTTCATGACAATAAGAAATCAACATATAATCTAAGCATTCCACAAAAATATAGGTTGTGAATACTCAATTTTATCCGAGTCCCCTCTTAAAATAAATAAATAAATAAATACATAAATAATAAAAATAAAAAAAATTTATATAAGATTTTAAATTTTAGGTCTATAAGAGATTAAAATTTTAAAATTTAAATATGTAGATATTTAGGTTATTGAGTAGATTTTAAAGGAAGTGGATGAGATATTTAAGGAAATGTGAGAGGTGGCTATAAAAAAAATAAGAAGGTGGAACTTTTTTTTAATAAAAACAATAAAAAAATAAATTAATTAAATAAGATCTAGGGTTAGGAGGTGTGACTATAAATATGAAGCTTAGATCTTTAGAAAGGGATTTTACACTTCATATTTTTAGGTGACACTTTGAGAGCATAGAGAGAAAAAGGAGAGAATTCTAGAGAGAGAGCTCGAGAAACAAAGAAAAAGAAGAGAAAGCTGAAAAGAAATCAACCGAGAGCATACCAAGGTGCACTCAAGGTCAACAAAGAGAGTAAACCAAAAGAGTTGAAGGTTAAAGCTAACAAAATTATTATTCTCCAAATTAAATAAGATTTCCTTTTGTTGCTTGTTCTTCCTCTATTATTTGCTTTCGTTTCTGTTTGTATATTTTTTGTTATATTAAAAGTCTCAAATTTTGTTTCTAAATGAAATACCTCTGCATCTATTATATTGCTCTCGTTTCTTCCTTCTGTTCATATTAAAAGTCCAAAATTTTATTTCTAAACAAAAATCTTTTTGTTTTATTTTGTGTACTTTGCTTACATCTCTATCTTTTCCTTATTTGGTTAGTTTACATTGAATGTATCACTTTTTTAAAAATAAAGATTGTCCCTTTTTGCAAACTCTAGTCTTTGCGAACCCTAAAAAATTCTAAAAAAATAAGCATTGTTTGCTTTGCCTTTTGCCAACCCTAAAACGTTTTCTACCCAAAAGTGTCATTTTTTGAAAACCCTAAAAATAATTTTTTTTAAAAAAATTCCAAGTATTCTTTTTTTACAAATCCTAAACATTTTTTTAACCTTAAAAGTATCTTTTTGCAAACCCTAAAGTATATTCTACCCAAAAGTGTTATTTTTTTTAAACCCTAAAAATAATTTTTTTAAAAAAAATCCCAAGTATTCTTTTTTTACAAAAAAAAAAACTAAAAAAAAGAACCTTTTTTAAACTCTAATCATTTCACAAATTATAAAAGTTTAAAGTTTTTCAAACCCTAAAAATTCTTTCTTTCTTTGTAAATTTTAAAAATTTTAATTTCTATGCAAATCCAAAAAAAAAAAGAAACTAATTCCTAGATCAAACAATAATTATTTTTTTGTTATTTTGTTTGCTCTTGTGTTTGTTTTTATTGTTCTATATATTTCTCGTTTATTTTTTTATTGTATATATATATAAGACTTTTAAATCTACGCAACGGCCAGTAATTTTGATAGAGTGGTAGATCTACCTTCAACATCCCTTGGATCGTAAGGATTTATTGAGTAGTCGTGTACTAACTTGAACCCCGTGCAAGAGTGGATTTAAAATAATAATAAAGTAAAATCAAGCTAAAAAATTAACACTTTTGAGACTCATCCAAACTTAATTTTCAAAAGAACTACGTGATAACTTTGATTATTCTGTTGCATATGGAAGGTACATAGGAGCGGAAACCTGACCCATTAAGTACAATTTTTTTTTAAGTTTAAATTATTTTAAAATTTTTTTACTATGAACAATTCAAAATAATAAAAAAAGAAAACAAAATTTCTATGTTTATTTAAAAAAGGGGAATAAGTAAATAAAATAAAATAAAATATTTTAAGATTATTTTCATTAATGTCAAAAATAAAATAAAAAAGAGAAAGAAAAAGAAAAAAAAGAGAAGGGACAATAAGATCCTATGATTAACCCCTTCTCTCAATTCAAATTAAAATTTTTATGTTTCTTTATTTTAAAAAAATAAAAAATAAAAATTTACTAAAAAAAATCAACCTAAATTTTATTTAATATGAAAATAAAAAAATGAATAATATTTTATAAATAATCCATTTTCCTAATTTAAATTAATTTTTTAATTCTTTATTAAAAAATATAAAAAACAAATTTTATACTTAAAAAAAAGAGAGAAAATTCAATTAAATTTTGTTTAAATTTATCCAATTCAAAAAATAAAAAAGAGAATAATATTTTGTAAATAATCCATTTTCCCAATTAAAACTAAATTCTTTAGTTCTTTACAAAAAAAAATGCAAAAAATGAATTTTTACTTAAGAATAAAAAAATCAGGTTGATTTTTATTTAAAATGATAATAAAAAAGTAATATTTTATAAATATTTCACTTTCTCAATTAGATTTTTAGCTCACTATTCAAAAATAAAAAATTCAAAAAAAAGAAAATCTTACTTTAAGAAAAATAAAAAATCATGTCATACTTTATTTAAATTTATTTAATACGAAAATAAAAAGAAAAATAGTATTTTTGATTTTTTTAATTTGTTTAATATGATAATAAAAAGAATAATGTTTTATAAATATTTCACTTTCTCTATTAGATTTTTAGCTCACTGTTCAAAAATGAAAAAAATACAAAAAAGAAAAAAAGGGAGATCTTACTTTAAGAAAAATAAAAAATCATGTCATATTTTATTTAAATTTATTTAATACGAAAATAAAAGAAAAATAGTATTTTTTATATATATTCATTTCTTTAATTCAAATTTTTTTTATTTGTATTTCTAAAATATATATATAAAATTAAAACTTAAAAAAAATTGTTAAAAATGAAAAAAATAAATGAAAAATTATAAAATAAAAAAAACATCAATAATTTTCTTTAAAAAATGAAATAAATAATTTTTAAAGTTAAAATAATTTTTGCACAATTATTTAGAAAGTAACCGTTTTAATCAATGGACATCGTAGGATGCTAATACCTTCCCTATATATAAACGACTCCCGAACCCAAACATGATTTTGAAGATTATTTTATTAAAAGTTTTTTCAATATTTTTTTTAATAAACTTTGGTGGCAACTCCTTGTCATTGTCATCCCGTTGTGCCTCTAATTGCGACATAAGTTATGGAATAGGTAATTTATTTTCAATCTCCATTTCCTTATGATTTGTGAGGAATTTAGTTCCCAAGAATGCATCCCATCCACAATTATTGTTTTGAGATTACTTGAAAGAATTTAATTAGGTTATGAAAGTAATTTGTAATGTTTTATGAAATTTCAAAATTTTTAATAAATTTATAAAAAAATATTAGGAAAATTTGATAAATAAATTTTTATGCAACAATTTGTTAATTAATTAAATTTCTTTTTAAATAGACAAATTAAATAATCTATTTAAACAAGTCCTTATTGGTTTGGTCTATTGATCCTTATTAGAGAAATTCAAGCAAGGTGGTAGGCCTGTTCCCAAAAACTTAAGAAGGTATTAGTTTTTATTTTTATTTTTTAATAATAATTTGTTTAAAACAAAAAATTAGTGCAAAAATTAAATTCCAAAACAAGAGTTTGTGCGAAAAAGCTACCTACAAAAAAGATGGTAGCAGGCTTTGGGCCTCTTTTTGGGCTTTTAAAAGACTAAGCCCATGCCATCTTGTCTGTACTATAAAGCAATGATAAAACCCTATTTACCCTTTGTTTTCTAGGGTTAGTCCCTGCCTCAATTAAGACGTGGCCATGGGGAGAAGTATGCACACTTAGCACCTTTTACTTCCGTTAAATTTTGATTTATCGTTTGCTCTATTGAAGAATTCATGCTTCTTTCAATTTAATCTATCTTAGTTAGCTTGTTGCTTCAGAATTTGGATTTTTCTTTTTTATTATTTTTAATTTTGTCAGGAAATGAGTGTAAATTTAAGTTTTGTTTGAAATAAATTTGAAATGGATGATTTGATTAGAACACTGGTTTGTTATTTTGTCTCAAATTACTCTTCTCGTGTTTGCTGTTGTGTATGTTTCTTGTAATTTATAGACATGGATATGGTAATCATGAATTGTTATGGTGTTTTGATTTAGGACCTGCAAGGTGTTATAGACAAATTAAGAACAAGCCATACCCCAAGTCGCGGTTCTGCCGTGGTGTTCCTGATCCCAAAATCAGGATTTATGATGTTGGTATGAAGAAGAAAGGTGTTGATGAGTTTCCTTTCTGTGTCCATCTGGTTAGTTGGGAGAAGGAAAATGTTTCCAGTGAGGCTCTGGAAGCTGCCAGAATTGCTTGCAACAAATATATGGCAAAATTTGCTGGAAAGGATGCTTTCCATTTGAGAGTCAGGGTGCATCCATTCCATGTTCTTAGGATCAACAAGATGCTTTCGTGTGCTGGAGCTGATAGGCTTCAGACTGGGATGAGAGGTGCATTTGGAAAGCCACAGGGTACTTGTGCTAGAGTTGCTATTGGGCAGGTCCTCCTTTCCGTCCGCTGCAAGGACAGCAACAGCCATCATGCACAAGAGGCCCTCCGTCGTGCTAAGTTTAAGTTCCCTGGACGTCAAAAGATTATAGTTAGCAGGAAGTGGTATGTAATGTATTTGCAGCTGCTACCCATTTCGACATGACTGCTAACTTTTCAACAATAACTCAATCTGAATTATGAATGATAACTTATGTCTAATATAGACTTGTACTATGTGATTTCTGGGGCCTGTTTCTTCGGTGTATGGTTTTAACTCTTGGTATTGTTGTTTTAAATGGTTGCTTAGGGGATTCACCAAGTTTAGCCGTACTGATTACCTGAAGTTCAAGTCAGAGAACAGGATCATGCCCGATGGTGTGAATGCAAAGGTAATGTGAAGTTTCTTGAGAATGCGAGATACTGTGGTTGAAACTGTATGGCACATTGATTTTGTCACACTGAGGATGTATATTACTTGTTAACTTGGATATTGGTGGATGCATTGAGCCATGTTTCTGAATGAAATATTCCTTGTGCAGTCAATTGGTACCTTTTCCTTTAGTTAATTTTAGTGTATGTAATTGGGCTTCTAACTTTAAAGTTCCTTTTCCGGTTTTGCAGCTTCTTGGTTGCCATGGACCATTGGCTAATCGCCAACCTGGAAGAGCCTTTTTGCCTACCAGTGCTACTGCATAGGCTGTTTGTTACTCAGGAATATTAGACTTTGGATCATATTAGTTTTGCAACAGTCAGTTGGAGTTTGTTATTTTGTCTACACATTATATTAAACTAAGTTCTGTAATTTTTGTTTTTGGAACCACCTTGAATTGATAATATTAATGTTATATTTTGTTATGATCCACACTCTATTACTTCTCTTTAGTATTTGATATTCAGTTGTTGGTCACCAAATATTGGGTCATGGTACCTAGTATTGTTTTATTAACAAGAGATCGTACTACTCAGATTATGAAATTGCGTATTCTTGGCTCAAACATCAATTTTATGCCCATAGTTTCCAGATTTTATTTTAACCATGAGTATAGGATAAAGACTTTGTTTGGTGTGTGATAGAGGTAAAATTTTCCCAGTTGTAGATGGATTTCCTTGCTTTTCTTCTTTTCCCATAAATAAATTTTTTCCTTTTGATTGAGTTTTTAATTTTCTGTCCATAGTTTCCAGTTTCTGTCTTGCTTTGGGGGGGGGGGGGGGGGGTGTTGAATTTGGTTGAGTGACAGTTCAATTTTTCATCATTCGTTCTGTGATGAGAAATTTGAGGCTTCTGTTTTTCTCCCCCCACTCTGAAATCCAGTTTTTTCTCGTGTGAATCTCGGGAAGTACTGAAGTGGAACATGACTAAGATCCCTTATTTAGCATTTATAAATTTTGAACTGATGTTATGCCCTATGCTCCTGAGAAATGTCAGTAATACAGTTGACCCATCTTTGCCCCTTTTGATTAGCCTTTTGATAAATGTCTCAATCTGGTTCTGAATATAAATCAGTTGAGTATTTGAAGATGATCTTTCTACAGTATAAACTTGAAAGTGTTCAAGTGTTTGATCATGCTCGGTTGATCCTTGCACTACATCTTGATCAGTAATCTCTAGGTGGGTTTTGCTCTTAGGCGTCTTCTTTTGAATCATGATTCAAGTTTCGTCCACAATTCATATGCATTGGTATAGGTTGATACATGCTCAAAACTTCAAAAATTGGATTTTTTTTGCCTTATTGGGTGAATAGAGAAACAATTTCTCAATGTAGGGTTTAAGGAAAAGTAATTCTCCTGGGGTTGGAATGACACGTTTTCGCCAGTGTCGTTGTCATACAGTGATGACATGTTCAATTTTTTATTATTATTATAAGTGTCGGTTTGGTAAATAGCGATACATAGATGCTGACACGACAGGGTCAATAGTGTCATCCGATTCCTCCTCCTACTTTACAGTTTTTATTCAATATTAAAACTAAATATAACAGCAAAATTTTAGGTGATTGAAGCAATTCTTCAGTTCTAGCAATTTAAGGTTAGAAGTTTTATATTTTAAATTAATTTTAATTAATAAAATGAAATAATAATCTTTTGAAAGAAAAAGATTATTTGTAATTATAATATTATTATAATATAAATAAAATATTATTATTTGTAATTTTTATTTTATGTAATTATTAGTTGTTGAAATAAATAAAATTTCTTGTGTTATGAATAAAATTTATTTAATTATAGGTGTAATATTTAATATATGAATATACATTTGTTTTAAATTAATTTGTCTAATATTCTCTATTTATTAGTGTTTGTTTAAATAAATAATATATATATTTTTTTTATCATTAATCATATTATAATCATAATTTTGTTATGTAGAATATATGAAAAAAATGAGAGTATAATTTTTGAATGGAACAAAAAGATGATTAAGATAGAGATGTTAAAAAAAAATACATATAAAATTGAAATTGTTAGTAGTAAGGTAATTTTTAGATTGATTTTATGATTTTAGTTGATGCAAAGAGTGAAAACTATATAATTTTAGATATATGTGATAATGAAAATATTGATTATATGATAAGTGTATATTAGTGAAATTAGAAATTTGATTAAATGTATTTATTTTATTAGGTTTAGTCATAGAGGCTAACCATTGTATTAAGTTTTTTTTTGGGCTTTAAGCTTCGTTTATTAGAAAAAAAATAATGACATTAAAGAAATGTAGTTAGTTGAATTATATGTTGATGTTACTGTAGATCAAATTTCTTATATTATTGTACTAATGTTAACATTAAATTTATCACTCTCAAGTATTAATTTGAATGACAACATGAAGAAAAATATACAAGAAGAAGAGGTAATATACATTTAACTTAATTAAAAAGTATTTTATTTATTAATATATATATATATATATTAATATAATTGTTAATGTAAGATTTGCATATGAAGAAGATGATTATAAAAAAGATAACTGCGAAGAAGAATCACATATTTTATTTAACATTTATTATTATATTTATTTAGAGTGATTTTGATTTAATTATGAATATTCTAAATATTGAAAGA
The DNA here is from genome assembly GCA_024086825.1 of Abrus pulchellus subsp. cantoniensis. Lineage (NCBI taxonomy): Eukaryota > Viridiplantae > Streptophyta > Magnoliopsida > Fabales > Fabaceae > Abrus > Abrus pulchellus. The sequence continues at coordinate 26,012,606 of CM044056.1, forward strand.
TATTAATAATATTACAATTATTGTAGTTTATACAAAAAAAATTTACACTCAATTAATTTTTTCATTATTCATTTATTATTTTAATTAATCTAATTTATAAATACCATGATGATTAATTTTGTTTTCAAATTTCACAACTCTAAATTATTTACTATTCTTTTCAATGTCTCTGCATTTCAATTTTTCCCAAATTAACCTATTAACAACATTATGAAAATTTTCTGATATTAATAATATGACCTCTTTATTATTATCTTAATTTTAATGTATATTTTATTAATTTATAACAATCATTTTACCTTTTAAAAAACCTAATTCTTAATTATATAACATAATATGTTTTCTTTAATATTTTTTCAAAATTAACCAATTCACTATTTTTCAATAATAATAATAATAATAATTTCTACTACATCTCATTTCTTTAATTTAATTTTAATTACTCACATTATTTTATTAATCTACTAACAATCAAATTCTAATTCTATTTAATATATTTAGAATATTATTATTTTCCGCATTTCTCTATTTATTCACATTTAATTTTGTTTATAATTTTATTATATTTATAATATTACAATTACAATAATAAAATTTCTTTTCAACAGATTTAATTTAAAAACAATAAATTTAACCTACAAAAAATATAATTTTAAATTAGAGATAAATTCTAAAACTTTTCTTTCTATCTTCTAAATACAATAAAATATAAAACATGTATATTTTAAAATTAATTTTTTACTAACCTCTAATACTGTATCCAACATCTTTCACTCATACCAGTTTCAAATGAAAATGTTGTGGCTCTCTCAAAATTGTTTTTTGCTAGACATTAAAAAATCAATAAAAATAAATTAAAAATTATTTTTAACACAATAATTTCTTCCTACCTTACATAATATCAAAATAGTGAAATCATTAACGTAATTTGGATAATTTTTTAGCAAAATTTTTACCTGCGTATGTTTGATTTCTCTTTTAAAAAGAGTTTTTTTATTTATTTATCTTAAATATAGTATAAATTTATATTATATTTAGAAAAAAAATAAAAAAACTTTTTCTTAAAAGAGAAATCAATCATTCTTATATCTTTAGTTTTTTTTTTATTCTGGCAATTGTTTATGAAAAAACAAAGATGAAGGTAAGGAAGAGAGGTGAGTGGTAGGGCAGCCCAACAGTTCAGGATAAATATTACTAGGACCAATCAAATATGTGTTGGGCCTAACAATGCTAACATACAAGTCAGCTATGACAATGAAAACACAGGAATCAGCTTTAAACTTGCGGATACTCTTGCACATCGCCACATGGTCTTCACTCTAGCCATGGATGAATTTTCAAATTTTTTGGCCATTATTCGTGTGACACATGTTATTCAAGGTTTTTGTCAATTATTTATTTTTGACACTCGTATTTAAAAAAAATAATAATAGTATCAGTGATGTGTGTGACACACGTTAGATCCGACTCTAATACTATTATTGGAGGTAGAGCTTTTAGGTAAAGAGTCTCATAGGATACCGCAATGTAATCCTAAAAACTTAAGGTAATTGGTATGAGTTTATCTCCTTAAAAATTCCTAATTTGCTCACGTCTCATTCCATATGAGACTAATTCATACTAGACTCCAAATTTTTCATTCAAATGTGAATCTATCTATTTCATATCGGCTTCATTTACAGTAGACATCAGGAGTATCCATAGTCTATATCAAAGTTATTTAAAGTTTCTGTCGATTATTTATTTTTGACACTTGTATTTAAATAAATAATAATAATAGTATTAGTGATGTGTGTGACACACATTAGATCCAACTCTAATACCATTGTTGGAGGTAGAGTTTTTAGGTAAGGAGTCTCATAGGATACCATAATGTAACCTCAAAACCTTAAGGCAATTGGTATATGAGTCAATCTCCTTAAAAATTCCTAATTTACTCACATCCCATTCCATGTGAGACTAATTCACACTAAACTCCAAATTTTTCACTGAAGTGTGAATCTATCTATTTCATATTGGCTTCCTTCATAGTAGACATAAGGAGTATCCATAGTCTAGATCAGAGCAACTCTTGCTCTCTCTCTTCCATGTGGTTGTCCTGGCTCTCAGTCTCAGCTAAGGCTCATCTATGCTCTCTCTTTCACGTGGGGGGCACGAGCTCTCTATTAGAGCTCATCTAATATCAGTGTTCCTCTACAGTATACTTTCACACTAACCATGAGTGTTACATTGTAGACTTTCTTTGCTATAGCTCATCTACTCGTCTGAGCTGGTCATCTAGATTGACCCAGCTCGGATACTATTTGTTAGTCTATTATGGACTTTATGTATATCTCCACACACATTAGACATGCATAATTTTCTATCACACATGAGAAAATTGATTTATAAAATTTCTAAATGGAGAAATTGTTTCTCAATTGAACCTAATAAGACAAAAAAAAAATCCTAAAAAAATCATAGATTGTTATGTTGTTTGGTTTAGAATTTCCCATTCTTCCTTAACACATTCCTGATATTCTTGTTCTTATTTGACTCCTGCAAATCTCTACCGTAAAAATAGTCTTCTATCTTTAGCTCCCAATAAAAGTAATTTTCTGCAATCAGCATGAGCACATCTCAGTCATGAATCACAACACACTTCATCATGAGTTAAAGAATTATTGAAACAAGTTCAAATGAAAGAAAAAATGATATTCAATTTGTTGACTTGTACTTAACAAATTATGTCTGATCTGATTTGGTCTTGCAGTCCAAATAATCCTCTATCATGGTGTTAGTAATGAACAAAACACTTCGAAGTAATTTCATTCTCAAAGGTTGTAAGAAAAGTCTTAGTAATATTTTTTACTATTTATAAACATTAAAACAAATATGATGAAAATACTTGTAGCACCCTCATAAATAAGTGGTTGTGATGCAATTACAAAATGGGAATTTGGTGAAGCAGACAATAAAAAATATAAACAAGTACCAGTCCCAAACAAAGGGAGCACAAAAAATTGGGTTGGTAAGAAATCTACTCCTTGACTTCCTAATATAAGAGATGAATAAATCAAAATTTCATGACATTATTGATATGACTATGGAAAAAATTATGTACGAAATTCATCAGTACACTGAATTCACTCAAATTTTGAGATAAGAAGTGTGAACCGTTGTAGGTACAGTATTTGTTCAACGTCATTTCATTTGATATCACTGTTGGAAAATACTATATTAATTTCTTTCTGTGATTTAAGATGGGCTACTGGAAAAAAAAGAAAGCAATTAAAAAATTAAGTTACTTACAATTTTTTAAGTGAAATTAGCGTGAGTAGGAAAAAACACTGAACCTCTTAGTTCAAATAAAAGTCTTCATTATGAAAAAGAATTACAATGGCTTTCTTTACACAAGCAAGAATATCCTTTCTGGGATTGTATACATTATTGAATACAACACTTTTTTTTTAAAGAGAGTTTAAAAAAGAAAAAGAGACTCACTACTTCTCACTTTTATCCAAGGATGTGTAACTTCTTTAAGAATGGATAAGTGAATATTAAGGGCATGTTTGTTTGTTTTTTTTTTTTCAAAAGAGTTTTATTTTTTTTAAAAATAAAATACGGTACAAATTAAAAATAAAATATAATGAAAATTTGTACTGTATTTTATTTTTAAAAACATAAAACCCTCTTTAAAAAGGGGAACAAACATATTCTAATGTTTCTTGCCTTTCTACAGCCTTTAAAGAACATAGTTCCTTCATTTGAAATTATGTTCATATTTTCAACAGTGAAAAGGAAAAGTTCCATCATAATGTTGATTAATTAATTTTGTATGGAACTCTTGAATTATGGAGAGACCACATATATACAAGGAATTGGAATGTTTGAGCAAAGAGTATGTGAATCGGGTTTGATTCAATTCTTCCAAATTCTTAATTAGTGAGGTGCGATTGTGACTAACATTTGGAGTTTCAGAGTTGAAGTTGGTTATAGCCAATGCTTATAAGCTAGTATATATATAAATTTATAAGAAATTAAATCATAAATAGTTAAATAGTTCACATGTAAATATTAAATATGATTCTTTATTTATTTAAAAATGATTTTAAATCAATTTTAAAAAAATTACAAAATAGTTTGTTGCACTAGCTCACCCAATTTTGATTGATTTAACTAATACTAATTGTTTGTTCTACTATTTTTTTAGGTTGTCTGATTTGATAACCTAACCGATATATGTCCAATTAAAAAGGAGTAGGTCTTATTTAATTTTACAATTTTGTAAATCTTAAATTTTAGGGTTGACTTTAAATATTTAATAAGAGTAACATAAAAGTATAATAAATTATTTATTTTTTTAATAAAAATTACTATTATTATATTTTTAAACTTATTTATAAAGATTGAACTAAATGTTAATAGTAAGTTCTTAATTAATAACTGAAAGTTTTTAAAAATTAACTTAATAAAACGAGACTCATTAAAATAAGAATGAGTGCATGCAAATATTTTTATCCTCAACAGCTATAGTCAATGAGAGTGTACATAAGAGAATATATTATTAATACTTTTAAAAATATAATTTATATATAAAATTTATTTATTTAATCTTTATATATATATATATATATATATATATGAAAAAGATCTTGTACTAGAATAAGTTTAAAAACTCTTATCTGAATCTTTTTATTTAACTTATATTTAATAGTAAAAAATAATAATAAATTATAATCTATTAAATGTAAGTTAAATGAAAATGTTAGATAAATAAAGTGTAAATAAAAATTTTTAGATTTATACTAGTGTAAGAAAAAAATATATATATATATATAATATTCAGTTAAATAATTTTTTTTATATATGCAATATCTTAATCAAATTCACTTTTAAATGTTAAAATTAATTAAACTGAAAAAAACATTTATAAAAAGTCAATTGATATTATGTTTTCTTTTAAGAGGTTTAACCTTTTTTCATTTTTTGTCCATGTATTTAATTGTGAGTGGTTTTATTGGAGATTTTCCATGGTTGGTTGGTATGATTCTATTCTGATTTGGACGTGCTTTTAGGTAAGTGGGTATGGGGTTTTCACTAATTAGAGGAGTTGGCCTAAATTCAACCCAACAGTTGTACTTTTTCTTTGGTTCGGTTCATACAAAATTGACTTTATTATTAAAATAAAACTTTTGTACTGAAGCCCAATACCAACCTTCAAACCAATATTCTAATAGGCTCTAAAGCTACTTACCTTAAATATTTTTTTCTTTTTTATTTAATTCGAGCAAAATTATTTTTAAAAAATTTATTTATGATCTACGTTTAAAAAATTCAGACTAATATTCTTTATAAAAATCAAATTATAAAATTATAGCGAAAAAATTTCTTATCCTCATACATTTAATATATAAAGTGAAATGACACTATGCGTGAAATTTATATTATTAAATTAATATTTTTTTATAAAATATAAAATTAATTAATTTAATCTTTGATTTGAAGATTCTTATAAAAAATAGATTTAATAAAAATAAATATTAAATTTTAGATATAACATATATATATATAATTTATTATGCCATGTAATGTTATTCTTTTTTTATATTTTAACAGTAAAGCTGTATACGTAAATAATGTATAAAAATTTGTGTTAGCATAAAAAATTAATTTAAATAAATTTGTGATTTTTGTAATTGTAAATTAAATTTTGAAGATAAAAAATTTGTAGATAAATCTTTATACATATATTTATCTTTTATTTAATTCACATTGTTATTCTTTAAATTTAGTTTTTTACTTTTATATCAAAAATTTTTGCAGCTATAATTGAAAGAGAAAATCTTCATACACCATTTTCTAGCAATCTTTCACCCTTTTTCTTCTCCCTCTTCTTCATAATTCCTCTTAGTTGGTCCCTCTGTTGTTTTTGTTTGACATGTGTGAGGAGTTCCCAAATAATACTTATACTATTGAACGTCCTTAAGTTAAAAATTAATAACATGAATCAACAATAAATATTAGTATAGAAATTAATTTATAAATTTTTTATCTGTAATGATTAATTTATAAATTTAAGTCAATTATATGATAAAAACTTATTTATACCTAAATAAATTAAGTGAGAAATTAAGTTACATGTATTTTAAAATTTTCATCTTCAGATAATAGTACATAAGCATTACCCATAAATATTGTTGTACTGATACATCGAAACAAACGATCCCTTGTATGAATGTTCAGTAACCCGTCACTGATAAAAAACTGAATCATGCAAATTGACTTCTGAGCAACCTACGGTTTTTATGTAAATATCCAAACACCGTACACTGGTTTTTTCTTTCTTTCATGAATTTTTTTTTCTTTTATGAAACGTAAAATTGAAACAATAAAAAGTTATTGTTTTGATTTTGGGGTCTATTTTATGATATTATCTACAAAAAATAGGTAAAAAATGGGAATTATTATCTATAATATCATATTCAGTGTCAATTTTTTATTTTTACAAAATAAAATTATTCTCTTATTTGGTTAAAAAGCATTCATGTTAAGAAGCTGACTTTCGTTGACATGCAGCCAAAACCAACGTTATTTTTTCTTTTTCTCTCTGTTTTCTTTCTTTCTTTTCGTTAACTTTTACTTTTAAGACGAAAAATCTTTCTTCTTTGTTAAGAGTAGCACACAATCCTGAAGAGAAGTCACTTTTAATGACTAAATCTTAAGGAAAGAAGGTTACCCATTGAGCTCCTATTTACTTTTGACAAGTATATATTTAAGTAAATTGAAAAATGTTAAAAGTGTATTTATGAAAGCATTTCAGCTGGATAAAATCTTTTCTATTTTAGATGATATTTCTGTTTAACAAAAAATAATTTATTTGATAAGGTTGCCTAAACACGTGGTTATTAATATTTTTTAATGTTATTCTAGCAACCACTTTTTCAAAATTACTTTTTAACTATTAATTGAAAGTTTTTTTCTCAATAAATTTTAATATTTTTTCATAAAACCTCATTAAATTTACTTTTTACGTTTAACTTTTTATACTAGTTTCCTTATTAAATTGTATTAAAATATTGCAAAATTAAATTTTATTTTTTATAATATAAATTTATTAAAAATATATAATTATAAGGAAAACAACTATTTGTTGAACTTGAACTCAAGATTAGATTAAACTAAAATAATTTTTATCAGTTAATTCATGTGCTTAATTACTTAATTATTATTTAAAACTAGTCTTAAAAACTATTAATATATTTCAAAAAATAATCCATGAGAAATTATAATTTTAAATAATTACTATCTGTAGGAACCTTTAAAAACTAACTATATTGCATAATTTAAAACGGAAGCAAACACAATAACTGGATTTTTCCAAAGCTACATAAAGAAGCTTAAGATTGTCAATGAAAAACAAAATCATGGAAACCGATGTGTGAACAACCTATGAGTTTTTATCTAAATATTCAAACACTTACTTTGTTTCCTTTTATTTAATTTGTTTAAAAGCTTCCCAGTTTTTTGTAAGGAGCTGACAGTGACTTCCGTTGCCAAAACTGATGTTAGTTTTTTCTGTTTCTTCATCATTTTCTTTGATATTTTTCTTCCTCCCTCTTATTAACTTTTACTTTCGACATGAAATATTTTTTCATGCACATGAAATGTTTCTTCATCATTAAGTGTTGCGAAAACCAGTTCGACCCAGTTTCATGTGTCGAGTAAATGTAAAATATTTAACGTAAAGTTTGAATACATAACTTAGTAATTAGCTAAAATAATCATAATATTGTATTTGTTTGTGTGTTAATTATAATATTTCATAACTAAAATAATAATATTGTATTTTTTTATCGCTATTTTTTTTTATAATTTTTTGTTTTTAGTTTCTGTTGCTGATATCATCCATTAAACTCATATTAACATATTTAAGTGATATACTTATTTATTAATTATGTCATATTTTTTTGATTCGAGTCTAGTTTAATGATGGTGATTATGTCCTTAATTTAAAACCCAAAAGAAATCAAGGTTAAGATATTCAATGAAAACAAAGAAAAGGGTTGAGGTAGCACGCAATGGACATAAACCAAAGAATATTAAAAGAATAATCATTTTGGCGATGTCATATCAAAGGTGGTAGGTTCCAATTTGGCTAATGGTTGCACTCAATTCAACCGTGCTAACTTAACGCGTTGAATAATGCCATTAACAATGCCATTGCCATCATCATCAAATACCCAAACTTCAATTTCTTTTGCATCACACCATTAGCAACCCTTAACATTTGGCATTCATTGCAATCATCTCATCCATGTCCCTATAGTTTATGCTTTCACAAAACCCATTTATTCATTCATTCATTCTCATAAACACAACACAACACAACATAGCTATGCAACTCACTCACCTTTGCATTATTATGCCCTCAGATTTTGATGAACTAGAACCACTTCATGCAAATGATCCACAAGCCAATAATCACTATGAAGGGTCACAAAAAGTGAAGGCCAAAAAGCACCCTCATGGGGCATGTGGAGGCCAAGTTGTTACATTCCTTCATGGTTCTTTTACTAGGTTGTGTGACACAAAGTGGTGGAACATGAACCTATGCCAACATGGGGCAAGGAAAACCAAGCGCATCAAGAACAACTCTTGTGTGTTTCATGACATGGAGGGTGTGCAACTCTCTACAAAGATTGGAAGGGACAGCAACAACCCAAGAATTTTCAGCTATGCTGAGCTTTACATAGGATCAAGGGGTTTCTCTGATGAAGAAGTTCTAGGAAGTGGAGGGTTTGGCAAAGTGTACAAGGCTGTTATGCCTAGTGATGGAACAGTGGTTGCTGTGAAGTGTTGCTTAGCAGGGAAAGGACACAAATTTGAGAAGACTTTTGCCGCAGAATTAGCTGCAGTGGCTCATCTTCGCCACAAGAACCTTGTTCCTTTAAGGGGTTGGTGTGTTTTTGAGGATCAACTCTACCTTGTGTATGATTACATGCCTAATAGTAGTCTTGACAAGGTACTATTTCGTAGGCCTGAGAAGAACTTGAAGGAAGAGACTCTTGGTTGGTTGAGGCGTGGGAAGATTGTGAAAGGTTTGGCAGCTGCATTACACTATTTGCACGAACAGTTGGAGACTCAAATCATTCATAGGGATGTGAAAGCCAGCAATGTCATGCTTGATTCCCATTATAATGCTAGGTTGGGTGATTTTGGATTGGCAAGGTGGCTAGAGCATGAGCTTGAGTATGAAGCAAGGAAGGCCTCAACAAAGTTTGACCATTTCAGGATGAGTGAGACAACAAGGATTGGTGGCACAATTGGGTACTTGCCCCCTGAAAGTTTTCAGAGACGAAGCATAGCTACCTCAAAATCTGATGTTTTTAGCTTTGGGATTGTGGTGTTGGAGGTGGTGTCTGGAAGGAGAGCTATTGATCTTACATACCCAGATGACCAAATCATCTTGCTTGATTGGGTTAGAAGGCTTAGTGATGAAAGGAAGCTAGTTGATGCTAGGGATGCAAGGCTAATGGATGGTTCCAACAAGGTTTTTGAGATGGAGCACCTGATTCACATAAGCCTCTTGTGCACACTCCATGACCCACAGTTTAGACCAAGCATGAAGTGGATTGTGGAAGCACTTTCTGACATGTCAAACAAATTGCCAACACTCCCTTCATTTCACTCCCATCCTATGTATGTCTCTTTGTCTTCATCATCAGAAACTAGTCCAAGCAGCACAAAAGGCACAGGCTCAAGTTCAGGCTCAGGATCAGCAACAGAGAATGCTAGCATTAGCAATCATACTTGTTTAAATTCCAAGTATGTCACAGCCACAGGAGACACTGTTTATGTAACTGCTGAAGTTGAACCAAGAAGCAGTGGAATGAGCTCTTCTAAGAGTAGAAAGAGCATGCATAGGCAACCATCATTTCCTGTGGTTGAAACTCCTAGGGAGATACCATACAAGGATATTGTTTCAGCGACTGACAATTTCTCTGACTCAAAAAGGGTGGCAGAGCTAGACTTCGGAACTGCCTACCATGGCATCCTTGATGGACACTATCATGTCATGGTGAAACGCCTTGGCTTGAAAACATGCCCTGCATTGCGCCAAAGATTCTCCAATGAACTAAAGAACTTGGCAAGACTTCACCACAGGAATTTGGTGCAGCTTAGAGGGTGGTGCACTGAGCATGGAGAGATGCTTGTGGTTTATGATTACTACTCAGCTAGAAGAATTCTGAGTCACCAACTTCACCATCATAACAATGGTAGAAATGGTTGTAATTCTGTCCTCAAATGGCATCACAGATATAACATAGTGAAATCGCTTGCATCTGCACTTCTCTATCTGCATGAAGAATGGGATGAACAAGTCATTCACAGGAACATAACCTCTTCAGCAATCATTCTTGAACATGACATGAATCCAAGACTAGGTAGCTTTGCTCTGGCTGAATTCTTGTCAAGGAATGAGCATGGCCATCATGTAATCACTGATAGGAGAAAATCGGTTCGTGGGATTTTCGGCTACATGTCACCGGAATATGTGGAATCCGGCGAGGCAACCGCTGCTGCTGATGTTTATAGTTTTGGTGTGGTAGTGCTTGAAGTTGTAACTGGACATATGGCTGTGGATTTTAGGCAACCAGAGGTGCTGTTGGTAAAGAAGGTTCATGAATTTGAGATGAGAAAAAGACCACTTGAGGCATTAGCTGATATAGGACTAAATGGTGGGTATAATTATAAAGAACTAATGAGATTGGTAAAGTTAGGAGTTGCATGCACCCGTTCTGACCCGACATTAAGACCAAGCACTAGACAAATTGTAAGCATTCTTGATGGCAATGACAAATTAATCATGGAGGAGAGCATGGAGAGCATGGAAGAATGGAGACTAAGAAATGCTTGTTCTTTGTCACTGGTTAAGAGAATCCAAGCTCTAGGAATACAATGAAAAGTTGCACAAGAAAATGAAGCAACATAATGGGAAATGGTAGCAATGTGTAACATAGAGCAAGTTCGCTTGTAAGAAAGGGAAAGTTTTTTCTTCTGTGTCTTTGTGCTTGTAGTTATTTTTCTGCTTGTTAACTATGCTTGGATGTATATAACAAAGAGAAGGTTAATGCATTGGTGTTATTTCTACTAAGCATGATTTAGTCTGTACTTAAGATTTATGAAGACATTCATAATTTTCAATATCTCCAACAGATTGTATCCATTGTTGCTATAACAATTTCAAGGGAATGAAGGAAAAGATTCAGATTTTAGCAAATTAATAGTCATACACATTCATCACAGTAGCAGCATGATTTTCTCTTTGTACATCAGATTCTTCTGTGTATTATCCACACCCTGTCTCATTGTTACAATAATATTCCATTTAAGAAAGTAGCACTTTAACGAGCATTTAAATAAAGAGATAGAATAATCGAACTTATTTTGTAAATTAAAATCAACAAATAATGTTCATTAGCTTTAAAAGCAGATGGATGAGAAAAAGGTCCTAAAAAATTTATATCTGTTAATTATTTTTTATTGATTTATTTTATTACTTATTTTCTTCTCTTATAAATATTTATTAAAAACTCTATCCAATTTGAACCGCTATAAATCAGCTTAACTCTCCAACTTCAAAATTCATCAGGATCATTAACATGGCATCATCATTTCAGTGCCATTTCCAATTATACAGCTTGGACTTTGACACATCCTAGCTTCAAGGAAATAAGTATTAAACAAGCAATGAGCTTGCAAGATTATTGAGACAATGAATTATTGCTCACCATTTTTAAAATTGGAAATTAGAATCCTTTAAATCCAAGCCTACTAGAACTCTCTGTTCATTAAAGAATTTGCTAGCTCATCAAGAGCAATATCTCTATCTTCCAATTTGTGAACACTAGTACCTCTGTTGTATCTATTCAACGGTATAGTTAAATATAATTATAGAAGATCATGGGTCTGCATAGGATAGACACCCTTTACTGTGAACAATCCTGTTGTTTAGTTATTTTGGGGTGTGAATCTACCACCCCTTTCTTTTACCTGTAAATAATTTATCTTTGTTTATTAAATTTATGTTTTAATTCTTTAATAAAATTATTTTTAAAAGTTATTCTTAATTTCATATATCATATATTTTTCCTACCATAAACGTTTATTTTTTAATTAATTTTTATTATTTCAAATATCACTTATCTATTTTAATTTCAAATTTGATTTGATTAAAATTTAAAATTTTGATACAGTTTCATCCATTCAAAAAGCCCAAATTAATTTAACCCTTTAAAATGATAGTCCAAACGTAAATTTTTATAGGTAGCAGATTAATGCTTGTCTTATGAAAAGAAAACTTATTTTAATATGCATTAAATATAAAAATTTACATCAATAATATATTTTAAGAAAATTAAAATTGAATACACCAAATATCATGAAACTCACTTCATCTAAAAAAATTAAAATAAACTAAGTAATCCGAAATATTCTAATTAGACTCTCAATTATTTAACTTCTGTGAGAAAGTTTTGTCATTTTAATTGCAATGTCCTCACTCTCATCATCATCATTCTTATTATCATGATTTAAAATCAAATATTAATTATGTTGATAAATTCTAATATAAAATAAATTATTACTTTAAAAAAATATTCACTTAAAAAAATAATGCAGGTTGTACCTGCTCTACGGGTTGGGCCTAAACAGATCGAAATAAAAAGCCTAAATTTAATTGGATCATCAATTCTAACATTCAAACTCTAATTTTATATGACTATTTTTCGATTGACCTGCAAATCGACTTATTTTGTCAAAATAAAAATTGGCCTAATTTTTTATTGACTTGTAAAAAAATTTAAAATATTATATTTTTAATTTGAGTTATTCCCAATTCTTAGAATAAAAAACTACTCAATCATGTCTAAATTGAAAATATAGTTGATAATTTAAACATATCAATCAAATGAATAGATAAATAAAATATGGAAAAAGAAAATTAAAATCTTAGAATATATTTGTTTTGATATTTAAAAAGAGTTTTCTCTTTTAAAAACTAAAAATAAGTGTATTTTTAGTTTTTTTTTAAATTCTTTTTAAAAATAAAAACGAACATGCTCTTAATATCTATCCTTAAAAGTGCATTATTTGTCCTAATATCTCTACCATTATGTTTTGCAACATATAAGCTGATCACTTTATTGAATTGGAAAACATGGAATATTGGATGCACTTTAAACGTAAGTGGTAGCCTCAATTTATAACAAAGCTATCCATACTCTACTAACATTTGAAAAGAAAAACCATTCACAAATTGAAAATTATTGTCTTAATTATGGTCATAATATTAGGCCTTGGATAAATGATGTTTGAGTTGTTACAGTGATCCATTTTATTTCTTAACACACAAGCCAATACTTCTATTCTTATTTCTCCTTCTAAAAATCAATTTCTGCATTAGACTACCTATTTGGGATTGGGAGCCTGCATTAATTATATATACCATATTTTTGCTCAAAACAACCAAAAGGCTATGTTTTCGGCTATTTAGATACAAAGCATCATAAGTATAACTCCAAGCAATAAGTCATTTTTCGAGTGAAGGAAGAAAATGTCTTCAAATTTATTCCTTACAACAGTAGTAAATAAAGGGTCATAATTATTGAAAATAAGTTTAGGAAGTGTGTGAAGTTTTATCATGTTTTTAGCAAATAAAGTTGTTATAAATCTTACCATTTAAGAACATTTCAAAGAAATAAAATGGTCATATTTAGATAAATAATTTGTTTAGATTAACTAGTATAGCATTATACTAGCATAGTTTAATATCTCAAAAGATTTAATACTATTAAATATTTCAAAAGATTTAATATTATTAAACCTTGAATCTTTTTCATTTATATGTTGTTTAACTTTTTCATTTTTATCTAATCATGCTTGACTTTAACATAAATTATATTTTATTATTTAAACTAAACTTATTTGATTAAGTAATAATAAAAAGACAGAAATAAGATAAATGGAAGGTGACAATAATAGTAATTATAAACTTGTACATAATGATAAAAATATTGATAATAACTATAAAAGTAGCAAGTGTGATTGTAACAATTATATCAATGATAATAATAATAACTTAACAAAAATATTAATAGTAATAACAATGATAATAATAATAATAACACGAATGATGATAGATGTGAATGTAACAATAACAAAGATATTGATAATAATATTAAAAATGACAGATAATAACAAATGAAAGAAAGTGTTATAACAACAATAATTATTGACGAGGGACATTTGTGATAGTAACTTCAGTTAACCAGTGACAATAATAAAAATAGCAGTGATTATGATTATTGTAATGTAATTTAAAAAACACGAAAATTGAAAGATTTATTTTATTATTAAAAATAAAAAAATAAAATTAACTTTTTTTAGTTTTAAAAATTAAGGTAAAATTATTTAAAATTAAATTAAAATTAATTTGATTTTAATAGAACAAGTTTTATTTTGAAATTTATATTTAAAAACAAAAATGCTAAAGTAGTTGAATTTACATTCAGCTTTTAAAAATTAATTTAATTAAATTTAAATCAAAATTTTATGTATATATATATAAAATTTAATTTGTAAAATTATTGTATCGCTCGTATTTATATAAATATAATTTTATAAAATAATTAAAATACATATTTAATTTTTGTAGTTAATATTTATTTATAAATTAATATTTATATTTAAAACTCATATTTTAGTATCTGTACAGGTATTTTAATACCTTTTGTTGAATAACAATAGTTACTGTTTAGTAAATTGCACTTTTTTTATAATATTATAACAGTAAAAGTTAAAATGTCATAAAATATTAATATATGAATTAAAAAATAATTTTTTAAATAAAAATTAATATACAAATAAATGATAATTATAGATTAAATAATTTTAATTTTTTAAAAATTGTTATACCAAAATAATTTCTTTATTTTATCATTTATTTTTTTGTTGTACAATTTTGTGCTTTAAATTCACAATAATTTTATTAAAAAAAGTAAAAGAAATAAAGTAATCTTTTTATTCTTTTTTATAAAAAATAAATAAATAATTTATTAAAATTAATGAAGAGCATTTATGTATTATAAATTTACGGTGTATGGTAATAAGTGGTTAAATTAATAACTTGTATATTAAATGAATGAATTAATCCACTTATACAAATAATATATTAATATCTTGTTAATATAAATATTTCAATAAATAAAAATTTTAAAAAATTTAATAATTAATTTATTTAAAATAATTATATATATATTTTAAAAAAATATTAATAATAGTCTTTTTTATATATAAATAAGATAGAAAAGAATATAACATAAAAAATTGAAAAATTTGAGTGGATAAAAATTAAGAGAAGTAACAATTTATTGTCTATGCTATTAGATTTACATACGTGTATTGATTTATATCATTTGGATTTTGTAATGACATATTAGTTTAATACTTTGATAATTTTTTGTACTATATTTATTCTATTTTTAGTATTTTATTTGACATATTTTATTTTTAAAAGAATAAACATGAAAAAAATTGAAAAAAACTTGAATTATCAATTTAATTTAAATGATAAAAAGATTGATGCAAATTGAATATTATATTTA
The DNA here is from genome assembly GCA_024086825.1 of Abrus pulchellus subsp. cantoniensis. Taxonomy (NCBI): domain Eukaryota; kingdom Viridiplantae; phylum Streptophyta; class Magnoliopsida; order Fabales; family Fabaceae; genus Abrus; species Abrus pulchellus. Next base: position 26,028,253 of record CM044056.1, read on the forward strand.
AATTTATCTAAATCAAATAATAATTTATCATTATGATTTGATAAAAAAAAATTAATTTAAAAATTGCTTGTGAAGTGCAAACACTTTTATTTATATTGATTTATGAATTAAACTACGGTCATCTCAAGTTTTCTTAAATTATAGAATTTTTATATATCATGTCCTCCCTACTTCAATTTACGTTGCATAGATATAAATAAATAAAATTTAACATAGACATGATTAAATAATATAAAATTGTTTATCAATTCATCTAAAGTGATATATCATAAAGTAAATTATATTGTTCAACAAATAAAATTCTAAGAAAAACACAAATTTATAAATTGTTCTACAATTAACAACAAAAAGACTAAGCATTTACACTTTAATAGTGTAAATTTCATCATTCTCTTTTCCATCATCAGTAAAAAGCATGACTTCTAAATTTAGTTCATCAAGAAAAAGAGTAGCAACTTCAAGAATACTAGCCCCTGCAAATGGATTCCACTTATCACCACTAATATCTCACATTTTGGTCTCATCCTCATGATAATTCTTACTCTTTCTTGAGAGTAATCAAAGATTTGTATTTATAAAAACTAAATCTTTAGCCTTTTTAGGGTTGAGCCTATTTCTTTTCATGAAATGAATAAAAAATAGGTGTTCTAATTTCACTCACAAAAAGAAGAAGAAGATGGTTGTGAAAGGACCTTTAAGGCAATGTTTGAAGTTTAGGAAGAGCAACATTGTACATGACCTACCATTCTTTTGACTTCAAGTTCCACCTATCTTGTAAACAATCAAATTGGTCAATATCTTATCCACCACTTGAAAATTTAACAAACTCTTGGGTCGCCTCTAATCATTTCCTTGTATCCAAAAAAGTAGCTTCTCAAACATTTGTTTCTCCTTACACAAATCTCATTGTTCCTATATGGAGGTATTCAATTTGGTGCTTCATCAAGCCATTACATTTAATAATACCTATCAATAACTTAAAGTTAGTTCACTATAATCCAACAAGTAAAATAAATTGAAACTTGCAAATTAATTAACTTTACCTAAGATTTAGTGAATGAGTCAAGGAATAAAGTGGTGTGATACTTTTAGCCCACCTATCAATCAAAATGCTATACACCACTCCATAAAAGGATGAATCTTCATTTAACTCCTTGCCTTCATGTTGATATATCATGTTGATATATTATAGATTTCACTTGCTCAATCATGGAATCCCATTTTTCATAAACCAAATAAAAAGTTGGTTCATCGATATCATAAGAACAAAACATCTCATATATAGGATTTGTGAAGCTTAATATATAATCAATCTTATCCCTATATCTGTCATTTAGAATTGTTTCTTTTACAAAGGTAGCTCTTGGGACATCATCTTCTTTATAATGAGACCATTGTTCTCTAATCACCATAGATTGAAGACCATGCTTAACGGTTCTCAACCGTTTAAGCATGATAATGGTTGATGCAAATCGAGTCTCGGCAATAGCAAGCAATTTTAAATTATTAAATTGATTGAACATAGCAAGTCACATAGAATGCTTCATAATGAAATTTCTTATATAGTATGTGTCATCAACTAGTTGAGAGATCCAACTACACTTATTGTAAGCAACCTCATTGACCGGCGTATTTTTTGGAGAACAAATACCTTTAAAGTGCAAGATTTAGTGTGTGCACAACACAAGGTGTGTAAAAAATGTGAGGATGCACATATTCCACAATAGATCCAGTAGCTTTGCAAACTGGTGCATTATCTATGATTATTTGGACAACATTTTGTGCTTCAACCACATCAATGGTAGATAAAATGAGGTTTGTTGTATAGTTCTTGTCCTTTTATTCACTTGATCCATCAATAACTTTCAAAAACACAGGACCGGAATCACATGTCACCACGAAGTTAATTAGTAGTCTTCTTTGTGCATTAGTCCAACCATCACTAACTATGCTCACACCTTTTTCTGGCCAAGTGTCTTTGTTAGATTGGAGTAACTTTACTAAGTTGGCCTTTTTCCTTTGCAAGAGTGAAGTTCTTATAGCATTGTAACTTGGTGGAAGAAAACATGAGATTTGAGTGTTAGCAACAAATCTATAGAAATTAACAAAATATGGATTATGAGCAATATTGAATGGCAAAATAGCTGAATAAAACATTCTAGCAATTTCACAAGTCAAGTGATCTCTAGCCTCATTGTTCAATGCCCTTTCCAATAGTCCTCCTCTTCTTCTCTTGCTCCCATCCACAAGTGGATTCAAACTTGTTGTTCTAGTAGGTAAAGGCACTTGCACGAGCTTAGCTTTCTCAACAACCATTCTCTCAACTTGTTTTCTTTCTTCAATTCATTCATTTGACACTTCTGTTTAAATTGTTACACTGCGTTCCTTTTCCCTCAATAAATGATTCTTAACTTTAGAGCAAGAACTATAGTAAATTAAATTGCAATAATTGCATTTTCATCTAACATTTCCTCCATTTTTCTTACTTTGTACAATTGTCACAAAGGTCTAAAGAGGACAATGACCATTTAACACTTCTAGAAGCAAATTTACTACTATTGGATATGAAAGGATTAGAAAAGGCATTTGCAAACCCATTACTAGAATGGTGTGAAGAAGACATTTTGACAAATTAACATAACCATTCAATCACACAATAAGCATACAACGTAAACAAGAAAACAACAGTAACCAAAACATCAGCACTAACATTTCAAGAACTAACAACATCTAAGTTCAAGCACAACAACAATAATCAACAACAACAACGGAAAAAGGGGCAAATATAGGAGGAAAAAAAGTAATTAATTTGAAAAATATGCTAATAAATACATAATAGAACCAAGTCTGATACCTGTGAGTGACAAAGAGTGTTCATTGCAACAAAGGGAAAAACAAGAGTGGAGGAGGAAAATAGAACGACGTTGGACTGAACCTTGAATGACGTAAGCTTGAACAAAGCTTGGAGGATAAGTAGAATGGATCTTGGAGTGGTGCTGGAAAACATAGTATGATGCAAAGCTTGAACAGAAAAGATGACATCCGATTCAAAATTGGCATCAGTGTTGGCATTGGTGTTGGCGACAACGTTGGAAGAAAGGAGAAATGACATCAGTCCTCACTTTAGGGTCACAAAATGAGTTTAGGAAGGGAAAAAGAGTGGATCAATTAAAATCTAAATTTTTTTAAATGACCAAAATGACCCATTTTAATAGGTACGCGTACCCAGACTGTACCCAAAGATTACTCAATATACACCCACGACATACCCTTTTTTTTTTTTTGAAAAATCTTTTCGGTTACCTACCTAATGCATACCCAATGTGAACTTGTACTGGATACATACCCGGTAGCAGTACGCTTTGAAGTTTCACGTACTCATACTTTGGAGACTTCAATACGAGTCTATAACTTCAATTATATGTTTTTGGTGATATAATATCAACATAAATTTGATATAAAATTAACTCTATTTTCAAAAATTAGTTAGTACATTTGTTACTGTAAATTCATTTATTTATTTCACAAAATATACATATGTCCTTAACTTTTAAATAAATATGATTTCACCATAATATGAGGATTGTAAACTCAAATATAGATATATAGAAACATTTTACTCTTGCAATTATAATATAATATTGAGAAATTATTACACTAGGAGTATTGTCAGCATTTTTAATTATCAAAATAAACATAAATAAAGGGTCTTGATCACTTTGAATAAGTTTAGGAAATTTGTGAAATTTTATCATTTTCTTAGTGAATTATGTTAAGATAAATCAAATATTTTGTTAGCTAAAAATTATGTATTTGTATATATAGAAGGTTTTTATTGCTATGAGATAATTGTCCAGTTGTTACATCTTTAATTTTCAAGCATTCTTTTCATGTAAGAAATCATACGAAGACTTATGTGTGTGTGTGTGTGTATAATGTTCTTATTTGTAAATCAAATAATAAGAATTATTTTTTCTAAAGCTTTTTTTAGCATGGTATCAAAGACAACACTGTATTCCTCTATAATATAAGAATCAGAGTTGTATTTTGCCTTCCTTGAGATTACTAATGATGAATTTATGAAGCCTTTCCCTTAACAAATTTATGTTTTTTGAGCTAGTTTTGACTCTCACTTGGATAGAGTATTAAGTACTAAAGTATATTTAATAAATATTTATAACTAAAATAGAGTCAAAAAATATTGTAACTGAACTTTTATTATGCGGAAGAAAAGTATAATTTTTCTAATTATAAGGAGAAAATAATAACATCATCTCTTAATAATATATGAGAAAATAACACTAGGAAAATCTCACTGAAGAAACTCTAATTTTTTTTTTCTGAATATGTATTTATGCCTAAGATGCTAAGTGCTCTAGGAAATGAGATGATTTTAAGTTAACGAGGATGCATATATTTATATGTAAGTGTTAGGATTTATTGGGGTCTTCCTTTTATCAAATTGTGATAGCAAATTAATAGGAAACATAAGACATAAATTGACTTTCTTTTCTTTTTATGACTATGACTATTTCAAATGCCACAAAATGATTTTACGTATTACAAATATTTCTCTTCTTGACAATTCCATGTTGCTTATGCCTTTAATAAGCCATATGAGGATTTACATTATGTAAATTTGTTAGTGTTAATGGGGTTCATCATGGCATCTGCTAGGTTTTCTTTAGTATGAATCTTTTGCATATCCACATTTTCTTCTTTTATTACTTCTCGAACAAAATGATATTAAACACCTATGTGTTTTATCTTGGGATAAAAGACTAGATTCCTTGCGACATGCAAGATACTCAGACTGCCAAAATACATAAGAATTTTTTGTTGCTTACGCTCAAATTCTTCCATAACCTGTGAATCTAAATTTTTTCCTTGTATTCTTGTGTAACTACCATGTATTTAGCTTCTATAGTAGACAAAGCTACAATAATTGGTAACTTTGATAACCAACTTATTGTTCCTCTTATAAGTGTAAGCATATAGCCTGTAGTAGATTTTCTTTTATCAAGATCACCTACAAAATTTGAATCAATATATCCTTTAACAATAAACTTTAATCCTCCAAAACATAATGCATTAATTGAGGTTTCTTTAATGTTTTTTAGGATCCTTTTAACAGTATTCTACTGCTCACTACCAAGATCTGTTATAAAATGACTGACGTTCTCAACTACTTGTGCATTACCTGGTCTAGTACAAATTAGTGCACACATTATTCAAGACATTTATATCCTCTCTAGTTCATCACTAGGACAAATACTTGAGGATAATTTATAATTGATAGGAAGTGGGGTAAATATTGGCTTATAATTTTGCATGTTAAAGCGCCACAAGACATTGCTTAGATAATTTTTTTGAGAAAGTCAAATCTTCTTATCTTTCATGCCTCAATGAATTTCCATATCTAAAATCTTGTTTGTTTGTCCCTAAGTTCTTCATATCAAACTCCCTAGCTAATTGTGACTTCAATTCTTGGACTCGATCTTTGTTGGAGCCTACAACCAATATGTCATCCATATACAACAGCAAAATGATAAAATCATTATCATTAAACCTCTTGTAGAACATATAATGGTCTAACCTCAATCTATTGTATGAATCTAAGCCTAATTAGGAAGGAATTAAATCTCTTATACTCATATCTTAGTACTTAATTCAAGCTATGCTGAGATTTGGTCAACCTGCAAACCATGTTTTTTTTTTCCTTTTCCTTCATAGCCTTTTGGTTATAACATATATATTCCTTCTTCAAGTTCTTTATGAAGAAAAATGGTCTTTACATCTTGTTGTTTAAGATGTATGCTGAATGTAGCACACAAAGCCAAGACTACTTTAATAGTGGCAAGTCTAACAGCTGGAGATAATATTTCATTGAAATCAATACCTTCTTTCTAAGCATATCCTTTAACCACCAATCTTGCATAATATCGTTTCATTTGATTACTGACATCTCCTTTGATCTTGTAGACCTATTTATTTTCAATGGCTTTTCAACCTTATGGGAGTGTAATAAGTTTTCATGTCTCATTTCTATGTAAGATCTCCATTTCTTCATGCATTACTATCATCAACAGATAAGTATCTAAATAATTCATGACCTCATAAAAGGTGGACGATTCATCTTCTTCTGTAAGAAGACAATGTGCATCATGGCTTACTATCACATAGTCTAAGAATCAAGATGTATGTGTGTTTGTCATGTACTCCATTGAATATTTATACTATCCACCTCATTTAGAAGAATCATCCTTTCTAGATTTTTCATCTATATGTGCAATAGTAGCCTCATCTGTTACTTTCCTGCTCTTTTTGTAATTCATTATCTACAAATATCACACACATTTGCTGATAACAACCTTATGGGCAATGAGATCCCACAAGTGTTACCCCTTGACACTATCAACATACTCTAAAAATATACACTTCTTGAATGTTGGATCAAGTTTTGTTCTGTTCTTTCTTGAGAATTTTACACCACGTACACATGACATCCAAACATATATAGAGAAGAATCATATGTTGTTTTCCTTTCTACATCTTTATTGGTGTCTTAAAACTAATTGTAGTTGATGGTGATCTATTTATCATGTAACAGAAATTTTTCACTACTTTTGTCCATAATGACTTAGCCAAACCTACTGTTTTTAATATAGCTCTTGTCCTTTTTAGGAGAGTTCTTCACTTGCTCTGCTACACCATTTTGCTGAGGTGTATGAAGAACCAAAAATTGCCTTTAATACTCTTTCTCCTACAAAATACCAAAAACTCAGCGTGTATATATTTTCCTTCATTATCTATTCTTAAGTACTTAATTTTCTTTCTAGTTTCAAGCTTCACTCGTGCTTTGAACTTCTTAAATATTTGAAACACATATGATTTCTACTTAATCGAGAACCCTCATAGTTTCTTAGAATAATTATCAATGAAAAACAAAAAATAGTTTCTTGTCCTAGGGACATTTTTGGTGACTCTTACCTATCAGAATGAATTAAATCTAATATGTGGTACTTCTAACAATTGACCTTCCAAATTTTAACATGTATTGCTTATCACATAGTACTCACAAAAAGGTAAACTTACTAATTTCAGCCCGGGGTAAGAGACTACGTTCTATAAAGACCTTTAAGCCTTTTTTTTGACATATTATATATTTTCGATGCCACATCATCGTTGTTTCTTCTTGACTAGCAGCTGCAATTGATGCATCTGCCTACCGCAACGTATCTCCTAGATATATGTATCGATTAGCTGTGATCTTCTTTGCCTTTATCACTCCAAGATTACCTCTAACCACCTTTAAGATCACTCCTTCAATATGAATCTTGCATCCAAGGTCATCCAATTGTCTAATTCATAAATTCTTCTTTAAACCCTTCACAACCCTTCATATGTTGTATCACTTGAATCGTGTAAACAATATCGTCATATATTTTTAATTTGATAGTACCAACTCCAACAATCTCTAAGGCATGATTATTTCTAATGATCACGGATCCTTTCGAAATAGGCTTCTAGGTACAAAACCAATTGTGGCAAGGAGTCATGTGCCATATTGCACTATAATCCATGATCCAACTATCACTAAGTTATTTTTTGCCTTTAGAACCAATTGTTGCTTTGTTGTATAATATTTGTCCATCATCAAAGGTACTCATAACATAACCTTGAGATGTTGTTTTAGAACTTCTTTTTATACCTTTTTTACTATACCAAAATCTTTATTTAAGTGGCCTTTCATACCATAATGTTAGGACTTGACATTCTTCCTTCTTTGGGATTTTGATTTACCACGATTTTGACTCCAATTAGAGCCACGCTCCATCGATCTCCCTTTCATCACTATTAAAACTTCTACTTGCTTTGACTTTTCCACTCTGTTTTTCTTATTCTTATGCCTAAATTCTTCTTCAAGAATGGTATTGGCCATATTATTGAAGGATAGAGTTAACAATATTATTATTTATAATATTGATGACGAATTGATCATACGAATATGGTAAACTTTAAAGGAGAAGTTTTGCATGCTTATTTTTCAATATTTAATAATTTAATGTTGTGAGTTGAGAAAAAAATATGTTTAGATTATTGATATGGTCAGTCATAGATGACACTTCACTCATTCAAAGAGTATAAAGTCTCTTCTTTAAAAAAGTTCTATTGTGAAGGGATTTGACCTTGTATAATTTAATGAGAGCATTTCAAATCTCCTTTGCACTTTTCTTCCCCGCTATACTTGATAAGACAAAATTAGCTATTGCCAAATGTAAATTTGTAATAGTGTTATTATCAATCTTCATCCACTTATCATAAGTTATATTCGTGGGTCTTTCTTCAATTGTCGCTAAGCAATTATCTTTTCTCAAAATTGCTTTCATCTTTAATTTTCATAATGAAAAAATATTCCCATTTAATTTCTCAATCTCAAATTTTGTTATAATATATTTTTTCAACTATATTACCTTGCACAACAACAAATAAAATCTACACCATGAGCCAATAACTTTCGACTCTAATACCACTATTAGGTACCATGTTCAGAGGGCAAGTGTACCCATCGAGAAGTAATAAAAGGTTCTTAAATTAAGTTCCTGAAATATCATCTCACAAGGATTGATTTCCAATTACTAAGAATTTTCAAATTCAATTGTTTAAGCTTCAAAGATATGAGATTAATTAAAATAAGAATTTATAAAATTAATTATAAGACTAAGGGCAAGGAGTACAATGCTCGTCTTGGTTAAAATTATCGGAGAGAAACCTAGGGCATATGAGTTTTCTCATTCAATCCTTTATGTTATTCTTCTATTTAACTCTAAATTTGATTTCCTTGTAATTACCAATCATTCATACAAATATTATTAATACTCAATGGTCATGCGATATTAAAATATTTTTTTTCTAAATTAACATCCCCAATAATCATGCAAGAGATCAATTTAAGAAAGCTTGAGGAACCTATGAACTTGTTAATTTAATAACGATTAGAAGAGAAAGATTGGTTTGGTCCACCTAATCCTTTGCCTCATTTTACCCTATAGATCTATTAATTAACCGAGGTACGGTCGCTTAACGATATAATTAATTGTGATTAAGAAAGAAGCATAATAGGATAAAATCTAATCACAAAACGAAAATCAAATTTAGATTAAAATATCAAAATTCCATAAATTCATGAACAATAGTTCCCATAGCCCTAACTATGGACTTAGTTACTCATGCTAAAGAAAAGAACTAAAACAATCATAAATAAAGCCATAATAAAAAGAAATAGAAAACTAGAGTATGAGATGTGTTCCTGGTCTTCAAGTACGATCTCTTGAAGCTCCAAGTCTTGCCAAGCATGTGCCAAGAATTCCGTGCAAGAGAGACGAGATGAGAGGTGTATCTGAAAGCGAAAGACTAGATGTAAAAACGTTCTCCCTTTACGATGCTTGAGGTCTCCTTTTAATAGGGTTTGAAAATCCTAAAGACTCTTGATAATTGGGCTTCTCGCAGATGAGCACGGCCGTGCAAGGCCTTAAGCACTACCGTGCATGGGCTCAAAGCACCACGTGCTTGTTGAAAGGGTCTGGGCGTGCTGACTGCTGCAAAACTTTAATTTTCTATCAATTTGAGCTCAAAATATACCCAAAGTATACTTGCGGCATCTTTATACCAAACTGCATAATTAATAAATAAATTAGTGTAAAACTCAAATAAAATAAAGGTCAAATATGAATCCGTGGGCTGCAAAAGAGGGCCTAATTATAGACTTATCAACTTTTCCATACTTATCTGTTTACTTGTCCTCAAGCAAAGTGCTAGTTAAGAGAATAACATAATAACTTGAAACATAATACCACACAAGGAACCTGAGATGAAGGGGATAAAGAGAGCAACAAGAGTAACATCACTGAGCATAAGCAATCAAAAGGATTCTCAATTAGAATATTATATTTTTATACTTTTTATTCAAACATCAAACTGAGGTACTTTACTTTCCTCTCTAACTAAGGGACAAAATAAGATATCACTCAGTTCTCCTAAAGAAGAGTGTACTACCATAGACTTGACTATAAACTGACTCTCCACTAAATAAATTAAATGCAAGTAAAAATCATGAGGTCTTTTCAGGTTACAATGTGGGCAAGGGATTATAATAATTGAGGTGAGATAAATGAAAGAAAGGTGATATACAAAGGGGTAATCAATTATAAAAATTATAAACATCTCCTAAGTTTACAAATGAAGTTCTTGGAGTAATTTTTATATTTTACATATAATCAATATCTTTACTTCTCTCTCCTTTCAATCATATATAATCCTTTTTCTTTTCTTTTCCTTTTTTCAATTTTTTTCAATTTTTTTTCAATCTCTTTCTTTCTTTTTGCACATGAGAGATATAGAGAAGAATTTATCAAACAATTCAACAACTCAATTTCTCAATTCATAAACTCAGGGTCATCAAAACATTCTATAAATTTAACGCAAGGGACTAAGAAAAATCAATAAAGCTCAAAGTGGACAACTAGTTGTATCTCAAACATGCAGAAAGTCAAGAATAAAAAATTCTATTATGCCTCAATCACATTAAAACATGCAATTAAAAAGAGAAGTCTTAAGTCGGTTCCAAGTCAAGTTTTATAGCACAAATCCTAAGGAGATAATCACACAAAGCAATGAGGAAAGGGATACAATTAATTAGATTAAGATAAGAATCCTTTTTAAGGATTAAAACTCATTTCTGTAGGTTAAAGTTTAATGTAGAGCATAAAAATAAGGAACTTAGCTAATTATTAATTTCCAAATGAAAGTATAATGCCAATAATAATCACTCAATATGCTTTTCTATCTGTAAAAATTGGATTCCATGAGAGAAAAAGTTTTAAATTATCATAAAAAAATAGCATAGACACTTTATTCAAGAACATGCAATAAAAATCATATAATTAGGAACTACTCCCCCATACTAAAAGTGAAACATTGTCCTCAATGTTTGAAAGCAATCAAATTAAAAGCATGTAAAAAGGACAATTGAATAAAAAGAAAAGAGGTTCCCTGATAATTCTTGGCGCAACGGCTTCAGGTGAAGGAGCACAGCCATACTGAAATCTTAAGCACGCCTATGCTTATGATGTAAAGCTTCTCTCACAACTGCGACTGAATGCACGGCCGTGTATAGGATGAGCACAGGCGTGCTTTCAGATCAGAGCTCAAAAGTGTGTGCGGGAACAATTAACTCTATTCTTGCAATCATTCAATATGCTTATTCTTTCTTCTAAAAATAAAATAACAATAGCAAAATTAAAATAAACAAAAAGAAATAAAATTTGAATAAAATAAAAGACACAGATTGCCTCCTAGAAGCGCTTGTTTAACGTCACGAGCCTGACATTCCTGTTAAATCATGCAGAAAAGAAGGTATGAGTCTCAGAGGTGACTCCTTTAATATGCAATTATCTCCCCAGCAGCTTTGTCTCCCCAACACCTATTACATCAGAAAAATTATTCATAAGATGGGGATTAGAATAAAGAGAAGAAAATTTAAGCTTCAATTGGGGAGGCTTATTAATAGATGGTTTAAGCTTTTATCTTTTCTTCTTCTTCTTATACTGCCTCCTTTTTAGCCTTCTTCTAGTGGTTCCATACTTCACATAAATTGGAGGAGGAGAAGCAAAAGTATTTATAAATTTCCTGTGCTTTTGGCATAATCACTTTTGCTGCCAAAAGTGTTTATGTGCATCTTATTATCTTCTAACAACATTCTGGAACACTTACTTTCTGCATGAAAAGTGTTTATGCATAGGGTATTCCTCCTGATAGCATGTTGGAGTGACTACTTTCAGCATAAAAAGTAGCTATGTGTAGCTTCACAACATCTAAAGTGACTACTCTTGGTGTAAAAAGTAGTTATGCACAGGTACTTAGCCATAATAGCTCTATGGAGTACTTATTTTTTGTCCTGAAAGTATTTATGCACATCCTAATTCCTCATCTAAGCTTTTGTAGTGACTACTTTTGGTCCCAAAAGTGGCTACGTGCATGCTGATTCTTTCAACTAAGGTTTATAGTTGTCACTCTTGGTCCTAAAAGTAGCTACGCGTACCACACTCCTTCTATAAAAGCCTTCAAAGTGATTACTTTTGACGCTAACAATAGTAATACACACCATACTTCACTCCTTAACTCGCTAGAATGCTTACTTTTTGCATAGAAAGTGACTATGCTCAGTTCTCAATTGTTCACCAGACCTATGAAGTGTTCACTTTTTGCATCCAAAGTGATTACACTAGACCATTTTAACCTCTTAAAGCTCCAACTCATGTGTTTTCCATTGTTTTTCCTACAAAACTAATTCAATCAACAAAATTTTTATAAGAACTTTATTAAAACCAAACAAATTGAGTTAATAGAAGCAAAAATTAAATATTGAATAATTGTATTTTTTTATGCAATTTTCATCTTCCAAGTTACTCTTTTCTATTAAAAATATCCTAAAAAACTAACTAAAGACCTAACAAAATGTGGATATATCAGTTACCAACCTTTTTCCAAAACTCCAAGTTGCCTATGTGATCATTTGTACAAAGATAAATCTCCAGGAAGCTATGCTTGGTGACATGCTTATAGAAGGAACTACTTCTTATAGAAGCCTTCTAAGAAAGGAATGTGCAAGTGTATCCATTGTAATGGGAATATCACATGGTTGATAATTGCTTTAAACTACATGGTTATCTAAATTGGCATATAACAAGCAAAACTACCTCTAATGCTAAGGCAGAAAGGTTAAAGAATAATTCTACCCTGCTACAAGATTTGTGACCAATAAGGTATATTTAGATCTACTCTTAGTATTTTGGTTGTTATTTGGAGTAGAGAGTAGATAATTAATATTGACGCTACCGACCATATAATTTGTGATCCTTATATATTTACTCATTTTTCCCTTGTGAGTATAAAATTGTTATTATTAATGCAAATGAAGTATCATTTCCAATTGAAAAGATATCAATGTTATATTTCATTCACTTTCTTTATCTATTTTTAATGTTCTATTTATTCCTACCTTGAACTGTAATATTCTTTCTGTGAGAAAATTGACTAAATATCATTATCGTGTTGCCATGTTCTTTCCCACTCATTGCATTTTTTAGAATATTTATACCAAGGAGAAGATTGATAGTGGTAAATTCAGTGAAGGACTATGTTATGTGGAGAGTGTCTTTCAGCAAACTAACAAAGAAGCTTTGGCTCATCTTGCAAGCAATGACATCCAAAAAAAAAAATAAAGAAGAAATATGGTTATGGCATAGATGAATATGACACCTTCAGTGGTCACCTTCAATATAAAGGCTTGACAGAAGGATTGCAAAATATTTTGAATGATAGTTACTTGATTAAGGTCAGCCTTAGTAATTAGGACAACGTCACTAGCAAAAAGAGATGAGAAATATGCAGGTCATGAGATCCAAAGAAAAAGGAGCCAAATCATTTTTGAGGATATTGTCATGAATGAGATAGGTAAGTTATAAAATAATTAGATAAGGGGATATAGGGTTCCCTTGGCGAATGTCTCTAGCAAGTTGAAAAGTCCTAATAGTATTGTTAGTCCAGTTGATTGCCATGGAGGGAGATGTAATATAGGCTTGAATGAGGCTGATTATATCATATTTAAACATATCCTCTTGAGGATATCAATGATGAAATTCCACCTAAGCTTGTCATAAGCTTTTTCTAAATCAAGTTTAACTATAATATAGCCACTTTTACCCTTGAGCTTATGGCAAGAATGCATTATTTCCAGGAGAATTAGGGAGTTATCAATCCTTTGTCTACCAGGGATGAAAATGCACTAATTGGCAGAGATCAAGTGGGATAAAAAATTCTTTAACCTATCAGCAAGGATTTTAGTAATAATCTTGTAACTCACATTATATAAAGAAATAGGTCTAATTTTCTAATGTACTCAAGGTTATCATATTTAGGGATTAAGGTGAGGCAGATTTCATTAACATCTATAATTCTCGTAGAATCTTGAAACACAGTTAGAACAAAATCATATGCAAATTGACCTACACTTGTCATTGGTTTTTAAAAAATAAAGCATGAACTCTATCAGGCCCAAGTGTAACATCCTGTGCTTTGTGTAATGCCTGTAGTATATCATTGAGAAAAATATGTAGTATTTTATGAGCAAAAAGGAAATCGTGTATGTACAGTAGCCCCTGATGTCAACAGTAACATCACGCTGATGTCATCGATGGCATCATGCTGATGTCATCAGTGGCATCACACTGATGTCATTAGTGACATCATGTTGACATCATCGCTTATGTTATCGGCGATCTCACACTGGCATCATCGCTTATGTCAGTGGTGATCTCACGCTAACATCATCGGTGACATCACGCTGACATCATCGCTTGCATTATGATGACGTCATCGCTTACATCACATTGACACTAACATTATCGCTTTCATCATGCTGACATCATCGCTTATATCACATTGACGCTGACATCTCCAAAAATTTTCTATAAATAGGAGACTTCACAAGAAATTTTCATTCCTATCCAAGGTTCTCAAAGGTTCCAAGGCTATATCTCGCCATTTTCTCTCATACTAAACCTCCTAAACTTAGATTTCTCTTCAGATTTGTGATTCTACGTCTGTTCTAAAAGATTTAAAGTAAGTTTCTCTAAGTTTGAAGTTAGATTTACCGTTCGTTTCTCTTCTTCTTTTTCTTATAGATGTTAATGATGTTCTTAGGAAAATCTTCGTTCTAGAGTTAAATCTTCAATTAAATCTTTATAAAAGCTCTGTTTTGAGGTAAGGGGGGCTCTACTTTATCATTTTGTTATGTTTATTACTTGTATTCTCATAAGATCTTGTCATATATGTGATTATATGTGGAATAATCCTTGTTTTATGAGAAATAATCGGTGAAAAGTGAGAATTATTAGTTGTTTATGTGATTTTATGATGAATAAATGGTGAAAATATGATATTATGTTCAAATAGGGCATGATAAGGTATATTGAGGATGGTTGATATAATTTTAATGATTTTATGATATAAAATATATAAAGAGATGGATGTTTCATGTTTAAATATATTGTGTTTCATATAAAAATGATGTGTATTGTGAATATGCCATGGTTTGATGGATATGATAAAAAGTATGTGGAAATATAATAAAAAATATGTGTGAACATGATAAATGACATATGTGAACATGTGAAGATACTTGAAAGAGTATGAAATGGAAAAGGATATGATGTAAATAGTTACAAAGATACACTGAGGAGTGGAAGATGAAGACGATATGGTATATCTTGGAGAAATGTAGGGTGGTGAGTGACATTCGGGATTATGCACAGAATATTATGTTCGAATGCACCACAAGGCCACACACTCGTTTCCCGACTTGACCTTGACTATTACCTTTGCTAATGGGTCGTCTATTGCATGCGTTGTATCCGTATTGCATTGGGTCATCCGGCGACTATTTACATAGATATGTAAGACCTCGGGATAGAGGTTTCGGATAACTGTGGCCACAGGGCGCAATAAGCGCGGTTAAAAAGGAAAAGAAATTGTGAATCTATGGAATAGAATATGTGTTTGTGTGTTGAATACTGTGACATGTAATTCCATAATATTTTCTTTAATCGTGATAAGATGTGTTTTGTGATGAATATGTGTGATGTATGAGTGGTAGGATAGAGAATCACCCTTACATAACAATTTCAGGAAACTAAGATGAATAGTACCAGGCTCACAGTGCATGGATGGATAAGAACTGCTATAGGACTTAGTTATTTTGAATTATGTAATGAATATTTTTAGTTTTATAGCATTCTTTTGAAACCGTTGTAAAACTACTATTTCTATTTGTTGCTGATGAAAATTTTAGAATCTTTGTTTTTTTTCTAAAGTACTTATGAATTAATGAAATTTTACTCAATGAAACTCATTTCATTTCATTGTTTCTTTCTCATTAGAGAGTTTTTGAAAGAAAAATTTATTTTACCATTTAAATATTTATGAAAATTTATCGTATATTGAGGAAAGAAATATAAGGCGTTACACCAAAAGCCTTAAAGTTTTCAATACTGAACATGGCAGCCTTAACCTCATCTATGGAAACTCTAAGAAAGAGAAACCTTACATTAAAATCTCTCAAAGAGGGAAAAGATGACTAAGTGTGAAGTATAAAGTCCTAAGGGATTAGGATCAACATATAAAGACCTAAAGTAATTTAAAAGTAAGGACTTTAAGGTAGAAAGATCACAAATCTAGTTCTAGTCATCATCTTTTAAAGTTTCAATTTGATTTTTATTTCTCCTACCTAAAGCAACTCTATGAAAGAATTTTGTATTTCTATCAACTAAGGACATCCAATTGGCTTTATATTGGTGATACTAATAGATTTCCTCTTGATAAAAAATGATTTGATAGTCTTTTCATAATGTTTTCATGAGATTTGTAAGGAAGGGATTACTATCAGGGCCCAATTTCCTAAAGATACCTTCTATTCTATAGAGTAAACATTTTTTTCTTTTAGAAAATGTTACCAAACACAAATTTGTTCCAATTAGAAATATTAGTTTTAAAGTTAGTTACATCAACTATTTAAGATTTAGAAGGTATCCAATAATTCTTAACTTTGTTAAGGAAATCAGGATGGGAGAGCCAAGGGGTAAGGAACTTAAAGCTTTTATTATTCTAGATGGGAGACTGCTTATTGCGGATCTTAAGCCACATGCCAGAATGATTTGATTTCAAGAGAGGAATGTGAATAACAAAATTGTTAGCAAAAGAGAGATGCTAAGAGTTGTTAACAACTATATCTAGCCTTTCTTTTAAGTTCCCTTTATGCCAAGTGAAATGGTTTCCTTTGAAACCCAGATCACAGAGCTCACAATGGAGGAGACAGTCAACAAAGCTATTAATTGTTTTAGGATTAGGTGGTTTACCCCTTATTTTTTCTGTATTATATAATATAGAAATAAAGTCCCAACTAGGGTCGAAGGACAGCTAAGAGAAAACCTAAACTCAATGAGTTTTGCCTAGTAGGCAACCCTATGATGTTCTTGCGGACTAGCATAAACAGAAGACAAAATCTAGTCTTCATGCCCAACTGTTTTGACTTTAAGGTGAACGAAAAATTTTGATTTAGCAATTAGGGAAGCAAACACTTTATTACTATTTCAGAGGCACCAAATGCCACCAGAGTACCCGACGACATCCATTTTTTTGTATTAGTCAAAATTAATTTTTTAAATAACCTTATCAGCTTGTGTAAACTAATTCTCAACTCGAATAGGGCAATAAAATATAAATTATACAGGGCAATAAGATCATTAACAAGTCTATAAAAGGATCTACCACCTTCCCTTAGGTATAAGTGAGTGTAGTGGTGCGAGCATTAGTCTGAAATGGAATATCCTTAAAAGAATGAAGCTAGAGAATTGCACAGATAATGGTGAACTCTTCTTCTAGCAACCCTTTCTCCTTTACTGAAGGAAGGAAGGAACTTGGCTTGAAAGTAAGTTGGTCAATCTCGTAAATAATTCATAGATAATAAGAGGGAGGACTTAATTAGCATCCTTAGGATGCTAAGGAGAAGCCTAACTAGAGGACTTATAAGGATCAATAGAGCCAATAGTTGTAGCAAGATTATCTATGGCCATAGGAGGACCTAGGTTAAGAGGCTTTTCAGGTGAAAGTTGAACTGCAAAATCTTGGGCTTTCCAAGAATGGGTAAGATTTATAATAGTAGGTCTTGGATGGATCCACCATAAGAAAGATTCTTACTAATTTCTTTATTCATGATATTCATAATTGAAAAAATTTTCTTTCTGGTCTTGACCTATATGACTATGAGTATCTTTTCCAATGGTCTCGTCATTAGCTTGCATGGCCTAACTACCCCCTTTTACTTTCTTATTAACATGTTCATTTTTAAATTTGGCTTCACCTTTAGTGGGTTTTTTTTTTGAGGAATTTCCCTTAGCATTAACAAGTCTTATAGTTTTTTCTGGCCAAGGTCCTTGTTTACTTTTCTCTCCTTTTCAGTCCTATTTAGGTGTCCTAGAGGTTTTTGACGATCTATTTTTGAATTATACTTAATATCTAGCTCTTAACTGCCTAATATGTCAAATCTCGATCTTGACGTTGCCTCTTTACTTATCTCACTATGGACAAGAGGTGTTGTAAGGCTGTGGGGCGCTATCTTTTTCCTAACAGATCTTTTAACTAGCATCCAAGGCCCAAACAGACCCTGTTCCTCATTTAAAATGCCCTTTTGAGTTATTTTATCAGCAACTTGTTTTGGCCTCTTATGGGATATACGATCCTCTATTTTATTCTCCTCAATATTCAAAGGACTAGGGACAAGTTCAGTGGTAGCAATTATAAGTTTGTAGGGGTTAAGGCAAAATTCTTGCCAATTGCCATATTTCCCATAGTGAAAATATATAAGATGCAGGCATACTCAACCTAAACTCTTGGGCTAGGACTCTGAAAGAAGGAACTGATCTTTTCCTAAGGTCCAGTTCCACACAAATCCTAATAAATCTACCTCCAGAAAGAAGAAAGGTATTAAGATCAATTTTAAGCATTAGACCTAGACAAGAACCAATCTGCCATAGAAGATTTTCATTATAAAATTCAAAAGGAAGGTGTGGGATACAAACCCAAGCAGCTAATTTCCTAAATATATGGTCTTTAGGCCTAAACAGAAGCCTCCAATGCTAGACAAGGAGATAATGGTCTGAGATTAGCCAAGGCCCCTCAAATAGAATATGCTTATAGTCCTCAATGTTATCAAAATGCACTAGAAAATAATCATTATTTAAATCTAAAATTTTTAAGGAACCATTCTGCCTCCAAAGATTGCCTAGTTTTTTTATCAAAAAAATTGAAGCTTATATATTTTCTTAACAACTTAACTATCAGAGAGTATTTTCAAGGAAAACACCATTTTTCATAGTCTTTTAAGGGGAATTTCAGATCTGGACAAAGTATTTGGTCAGAGTCAGGAAGATCTTGTTCATCATTTTTTGGGTTAATATTTAACTACTCTAACACAAATTTTAACAATATCCTCATTGCCTAGTGTCATTTCTAAATCTTTTATTGATTTTTTTAAATCTTTATAAGAAACCCTAGCAGAGAAATTTGGATTCAAAAGCACTTGATCATCCATAGCTTCTTGCTCACTTTCTAGTTGCATGTTTGTGTCCAGAGCTTGACCTTCTTAGTACTTCGATCCCTTAGGTCGGTCTTCTCGTTGGATTGCTTGTCCACTTCATGATGATCCATCTAACACTTTGCCCAGTATGCATTGAGGTTTCAAGAAGAAACCATCCTAGAAGGATCGCTTGTCAGAGAACTACTGCGCTGAGGTGGGAAAGAAAGAAGTCAGGGTGTAAGAGAAACCTTACCAGAGCCTAAACATCGTTTACACAGTAAAATGTACAGAAGTTGACATCCCTGAAGCCAAAGAAGCTGAGGGTTGAAAGTCCTTGCAAAGCTGTCAAAACACTTCTCTTCCAAAGACCTTTCTTTAGAAATCCTAGCAGAGTGCATTTTATTATAAGTGCTATCAAGTATTTAGTTTTGATTGTTAGTTTTGGTTTGTTTTAAATAATATTTTTAAAATTTTTTTATTTAAATTTAAATTATTTATATAATTTATATATAACTTGTAAATTTTAATTAATATTAGTTTAAATTTAATTTTTTATATAAAATTTATATTTTTATTTAAATTTTAAATAATTATAATGGTTATAATATATTAACATAATAATATCTGTATAACTGGAATGAAATACTAGTTGTATTCAAAATTAACTTGCATGTATAATTTATGAAAACAAAGTTTAAAATACAAAATATTTTAAAAATATTTTCGAACAATAATACTAAATATTATTATTTTGTAATTCGTTATTATTATATATGCCTTTAACAAATGTATAAAAAAATCAATAGAACAATGATGTAAAAAAAGACAGAATATAAAATTAAAAATTAAACCCTATAAAAAGTGGACGATTCTATTTATTTTTGTGCCACTCATAATTTGATGACACCTGAACACGCGTGACACAAATGTCTTACCGGCAAGCAAAACGGATGGACACGTAACCAAAAGAACAATTAACAAATTATTAATTGAATATCAAATACACACAATAAGCATAATATAAAATAACAGTTCTTTAATGTGCGGGGTCAACACACAATAAAAGATTATATATATATATATATTAAAATTTTAATTATAAAAATAAAAATAAAAATATTGAATAAAAAAAGAAAAAATAGGTGTCACGTAAACCGCAACAGATTGGAATAGTGTTTTAGGATCTCCTGGAAAACCTGCTATTGCTTTTGACCTTTCCCTCACTCACTCCCACAGTTTGTTATTCTTATTCCCTCTTTCTTTCTCTCTCTAACACTTTCTCTCTCCTTCCAAATAAGCCATTTTGGTATCTCTCTCTCTCTCTCTCTCTTCCCATTCTCTGTTTCTTTCTCTTTTTTTTAATCATTCATTTGATTATATTATTATCTCACAAAAACAAAACCCTAATTTTGCCAACACTATACTCTACTCTTTCAGGTGCTTCACTGTGTTTCCCAAAACTTGTGTTATTTACCATTCTGCCCCATTCCTCTGCATCGCAATATTTCGTTAACGACGTTGCTGTGTGCGATCGCGATGGTTTCGCGGATCTGCGTGTTTTGTTGTTGCAGGGAAAATTGAAAGAGGAGGAAGAAGATTTCATTCGCTTTTTTCTCTTTTTGTTTTCGTTTACTTAAAAGTGTTGTGTGAGGAATCGAGGGGTTCGAATATATGTCCTTCAATCAATCAAAGTCGGACAAGAACGACGCCGTTTACCGAAAATCCGGGCGATCCTCCAGCTTCAATCAGCAGAGAGGTTTCTCAGGCAAGGGTGGTGGTGCTGGCGGCGCCGGTGGTGGCGGGACCGCGCCGTCGATCAATTCGGCTTCGTCACTCTCCTCTAACCGGAGGTGAGTTTGGGGTTTGCCAATCTGCGTGTTGTGTGTTTGTCCTGTTTTTATAATTGAATTTTGATCGGTGTTAAAGGATAGTATTGGTGGTGTGGATTCGGAAAATGTTTTATTTCTAATTGGAATTTGGATGCGTTTAAGAGTGTAGAGTTATAACTTAGGCTGGGAAAAGATTTATTTGTTGATATTGCGATTAAATATATTCACGTGTATGCATAATGTATAATATGTTATAAGTAATGGTTGTTCGTCGAATTGTGTTGGAGGGTGTTGATTGGGAATTGGATTTTTTTTTTGGGGTGTGAAATGTGGTGATGTGATGGATAATGTACGAGAAAAAATAAATGTGAGATTGTGATAAAATATATACGCGTGTATAACAAATTACAACTATAATAATTAATTTTTGTTTGTAGGATAGTGTTGGAGGGTGTAGATTACATTGGGAATTTTTATTGTGGAATTTGGATGCATTTTAGGGTGTAATGTGTGGTGTTATAATGGATGAACAAAATGAAAATTAAATGTACTCATGTATTGCAAATTATGAAGTTGTTAACATATTTTCTTTTATTTTCTTTAAAGTAAAGAGGAGCCAAATTCTTGTTCTTGTTGACATTTGGTTTGATGATTTGTTATTTCTTTTTCCACACCATTATTCGTAGTGTGGGTTTTCTATTTGTTTACTTTCTTCTGTTTTATTGATTATTCCTGTTGCTTGTTCTAGTTTTAACAAGAAGTCTAATAATGCACAAGGTGGGCAAACTAGGGTAAACCCTTCCCCAGTGAATTCGACAGTGTTCAACAGTGCTGCTGCTTCCCGGACCATAAATAATGGTACCCATGTACAGCCTCAACTACAAGGTAAGCTTTAGGAAGAATATTAGTTTATTATTGAAAAAATATTAGTTTGTTTAAAATGTAATTCATTCATTTACATGATATGTTAGGAGCATCAGATGGGCCATTTACAAAGTCATCTGAATCCTCAGCTGCACAGAGGAGTGCTAGAATTGTTTCAAAAGCTCCAACTTCTCAGCCACCCCCCTTGAGTTCTGATGCAGTTCCTCCTACAAGCCCTGCTAAGGGTATGTTAGTAAATGTTCTTCTTGAAAAGTGATTTTTCTTATTAGCAATTATTTCTGTGGTGTGAGACTTAAGTAATCTGAATATTTATGTCTGTTCCAGGAGATGTGTCTAAGGCATTCCCTTTTCAATTTGGATCCATTGTTCCTGGCTTTATTAATGGGGTGGCAGTAAGTTTCTGTTATATTAATTGATTAAAGTCTGGTGCATTATATATTTATGGAATTTTAGGGTGAATTGATCATGTTCTTGTTACTATATGCAGATTCCTGCTCGTACAAGTTCAGCTCCTCCTAATTTAGATGAGCAGAAGCATGATCAGGTATGCAATTATTTCTTTTTCATCCCTTTCTCTTTAATGCTTTTATTATGATACAGCTACAGCCACGGCCTACACCTTCATAAGTAAAGAGCATTTTTTATTTTAGATTTTATTTTATGCACTTCCAGGTTTAGATAGAGTCTGAGAAAGGAGTAACCCTTGTGTTTGTTATACTTTGTCTAATTGAAGCTGATATAGCTTGCTTTATGTCTTCTCACAGTAACAAAAGTTTTTGTTTGGTGTATAATTGCTCAACTTTCAGGCTCTTCACGACCCTTATAGATCTGTGCCTTCAGTGCCAATTCCTCCTGTTCCAAAGCATCAGCAACCACCTAGGAAAGATGCTAGTGCCACTGAGCAATCTAATGCTGGGGAGACTCATATAGGGGGGACTAAGGCAAAAAAGGTTTCTCAGGTGTCAGCTTTGATCCCAACAAGCCAGATGCTGAAGCCTTCTGTTCCTGTCACTGGGATTTCAATGGCAACGCCATATCACCAGTCGCAGGCTTTACAGTTTGGTGGTCCTAACTCACAGATTCAATCTCAGGGTACATCAACGGCATCCCTCCATATGCCTATACCAATGCCTTTACCAATTGGAAATGCTACACAAGTACAACAGCCGGTTTTTGTTCCAGGTCTTCAACCTCATCCAATGCATCCTCAAGGGATCATGCATCAGGGCCAAAACATGACTTTTGCTCATCAAATAGGTCATCAGTTGCCCCATCAATTAGGCAACATGGGCATTGGCATCAGCCCCCAATATCCCCAACAGCAAGGAGGAAAATTTGCTGGTCCTCGAAAAACTACTCCTGTGAAAATAACTCATCCTGAGACACATGAAGAGCTGAGGCTTGATAAAAGAACAGATGCATATTCGGATGGTGGGTCATCTGGTGCTAGGTCACATCCTAGCATACCTTCTCAATCCCAACCTGTTAAATCTTTTGCGGCTTCTCATCCTATGAATTATTATCCTTCCAGCTCTTATAATTCCAATTCTCTCTATTATTCACCTTCTACTTCTCTTCCATTAACAAATAGTCCAATATCTCCTAATTCACAGTCACCAATATTTAATTATCCTGTGAACCATGGTCTGCAAAATGTGAGTTTCATGAATCCATCCTCACTTAGTTCCCTGCCTACTAATAAAGCTAGCACTCCTTCTGGCATTGTTGAGCCACCCATGCTGGAATTCTCTCATGATGTGTCTAATATGACGCCATCAGCTCCATCGGTGGTTGCATCTGTGACTATTAAGCCAAGTGGTATGTCTGCTGTTGTGGAGTCCAATTCCAGTATTTCTGGTGTTCAAAATGGAGAATCCCCTAGTTCAGCAGCATCTTGTGATATCAACTCCTCTGTGCCACAAAAAGGGCCTGAAATTTCTTCAGAAACCCCTTCACAACATTCTAAGTCATATATTGCAGATTCTATCTCAGTTGTGTCTAATAATGAAGGAGGGAAGGAATCTCTTAGTAGGTCCAACTCCTTGAAAGATAATCAAAAGAAACCAGGGAAGAAAGGTCAACCATCGGAGCATCAGGTATCTCGTTGAATTATTATTCAGATACACACACACACACAGAGTTGAATAGTTTTTGTTCTTTTTGGTATGTATGTGATCTTGGTGTACTTCAATATAGTGTGTACTTTTTTTCCTTGCCCACAGGTTTCTGTACAATCTCCGACAGTGGCTAATATGCCTTCTCGAGCTGTTGACCATGGTATATCTGATACTGGAGGTTCTGAACCTGTTGGAACTATAACAAACTGTTCTATGGCTAATACCGCTGAAGATCTTCCAACATCTGATACAATATCTAGTAGTATTTCTACTGCTGTTGAAATGAAGACCAACGAGTCTGCAGAAGTTTCTGCTAAAGGATCTGGTGCTCAAGTTGCTGACAGGGTGAACAATCATAAGCATGATAAGATAGATGAATTAGCTGGAGGTAAAGTACTAAAGCATTATGATGAAAGTGTTGTGCCATCTCTTTGATATAAACAAAATATTAACTTTAATGGGACATAATTGAAACAACCTGAAAAATATGCTGCATATGTAAGAGCTGGTGTTAACCTCAAAAACTGTATCAAAAGTACAGGATGAATCTGCATTGTGCAAGTTGTATTGCAGAATGTGACAGGACAGGTGATATTTTAGGCACATCTACCACTACTGCATTGAATTCTAGAAATTTACCTTTTATTAGAAGTGATAATGTAGTTACTAATGCATATGTTTTTGGAAATGTTGCCACCTCAGATCTGAAGCCTACTGATCTTCCGGAAACAATGTCAAAGCATGTAAAGGATGGCTCAGAGAATGCTAGCAGTGATTCAATGTCTCTTTCTGTGTCGGGTATCAATGACAGGCCAATTATAGAGCCAAATAAGGTGAAAACTGCATCTAAAGGGAAGAAGAAAAGAAGAGAGATACTTCAGAAAGCAGATGCTGCTGGGTCAACTTCCGATCTTTATAACGCATACAAGGGACCGGAGGAAAAGAAAGAAGCTGTCTTAAGTTCAGAGAGTACAGAAAATGTTTCTACTTCTGGAAGTTTAAAGCAGTTGTCCAAAGATGCTGCTCAGTTAGATGCTGTAGCAAGTGAGAAGCTTGGTCACAAGAAAGCTGAGCCTGATGACTGGGAAGATGCTGCTGACATGTCTACACCCAAACTGGAGGTTCATGATAAATCTCAGCAGGTTAGTGATGGAAGTGGAAGTACAGCCAAAAAGTACTCTCGTGATTTCCTTTTGAAATTTGCAGATCAATTCACTGATCTTCCTGAAGGTTTTGAAATCACGGCAGACATTACCGAGGCTTTGGTGATTGCCAATATTACTAGTCCTCATGTTATTGAGCGTGATTCACATCATAGTCCTGGAAGAATTGTGGATAGAGGTGGGATGTCTAGGATGGATCGCCGTGGGAGTGCAGCAATGGAGGAAGACAGATGGAGTAAATTTTCTGGTGCTTTTCATTCTGGACGTGGTTTGGATGGTATTGGAGGCAATGCAGGATTTCGATCTGGCCAAGGAGGCAATTTTGGTGTTTTAAGGAACCCTCGTGTGCAGGCACCTACGCAATATGCTGGAGGGATCCTTTCTGGGCCGATGCAATCTGTGGGAAATCAAGGTGGAATCCAGAGAAATAGCCCTGATGGGGAGCGGTGGCAGCGTGCTGCTAGCTTCCAGCAAAGGGGTTTAATTCCTTCTCCCACCCAAACTCCTTTACAGATGATGCACAAAGCTGAGAAGAAGTATGAAGTGGGTACTGTAACAGATGTGGAAGAGACAAAGCAGAGGCAGTTGAAAGCTATCTTGAACAAACTGACTCCTCAGAACTTTGATAGACTTTTTGAACAGGTAAAAGCAGTTAATATTGACAATGCAGTCACCCTCACTGGTGTCATCTCACAAATTTTTGAAAAGGCTCTGATGGAGCCTACCTTCTGTGAAATGTATGCCAACTTCTGTTTGCATCTGGCTTCTGAGTTACCTGATTTTAGTGAGGAAAATGAAAAGATAACTTTTAAAAGGTTATTATTAAACAAGTGCCAGGAGGAATTTGAGAGGGGTGAGAGGGAACAAGAAGAAGCAAATAAGGCTGATGAGGGTGAGGTTAAGCAGTCTGATGAAGAAAGGGAGGAGAGACGAGTTAAGGCAAGAAGACGCATGTTGGGAAACATCAGATTGATTGGAGAACTATATAAGAAGAAAATGTTGACAGAGAGGATAATGCATGAATGTATCAAGAAGTTACTGGGTCAATGTCAGGATCCTGACGAGGAAGACGTTGAAGCTTTGTGCAAACTAATGAGTACTATTGGGGAGATGATCGACCATCCCAAAGCCAAGGAACATATGGATGCATATTTTGAACGGATGAAATTATTATCAAACAACATGAATTTATCTTCTAGGGTGAGGTTCATGTTGAAGGATGCCATTGATTTGAGAAAGAATAAGTGGCAACAAAGGAGGAAAGTAGAAGGTCCAAAGAAGATTGAGGAGGTACACAGGGATGCTGCTCAAGAGAGGCAGGCCCAAGCTGGTAGGCTGGGTCGTGGTCATGGCAACAATCAATCGGCAAGAAGGAATCCCATGGATTTTGGTCCAAGAGGATCACCTGTGCTGTCTCCTAATCCTCAAATGGGTGGAGTGCGTGGTCTGCCTAATCAAGCTCGCGGATATGGTCCTCAGGATGCTCGATTTGAGGAAAGGCAATCTTATGAGGCTAGGACTTTGTCTGTAACTTTGCCTCAAAGACCTGTGGGTGATGATTCTATAACCTTGGGACCCCAAGGTGGTCTTGCTAGGGGAATGTCTATTAGAGGATCAACAGCAATTTCTAATTTGCCTAACTCTGATGTGACCTCGGGTCTTAATGGTTACAGCAATTTATCAGAGCGCACATCATCTAACTCTAGGGAGGATCTTGCGGCAAGATATGGTACTGATAAATTTTCAGGTCCATCTGCGTATGATCAATCAAGTGCTCTGGAGCGTAATATAAACTATGGTAACAGAGACTTAAGGAATGCAGATCGGAATCATGACAGACTTGTTGCAACCTCACCACCTGGCCAATTGCAAGGGTCAATAGTCTCCCAGAATGCTTCTACAGAGAAGGTTTTTCCAGAAGAACGACTGAGGGACATGTCCCTGTCAGCAATCAGAGAATACTACAGGTAATATTTTTCTTTTGGTGGTGCTTTTATCCTCCTGTTTACAGTTTTTTGTGTCAGTTGTACTCTTGCTGAGAAGCTTGAACCAACACCTTGCTATATGTCGCTTTAAGTAAAATCCTTTGTGTGTTAGAAATGTTCATTTTTTCTGGGCTGGGAATCTTGTTTGTCATTTTTGCTTGAATTCCTCTTCTTTTTTTTCCCTTTTTCAAATAAGGCAAATTATTTCCCTTGAGATTAAAAGATTTTTTGGTTCAGGATATGTGTTGTGTGAAGTGAGGCCTATGCTCCCTTTCGATGTGTATGTTGGACTTTCAAAGCATAGGATAAAAGCATGAAAAGCTTGAGTTCCTTTATTCTTTTAAAACTGAAAATGATGTTCCTTGAATATTTATATCAAAATTAGACCTATGTTAGTTTCTATTGTGTTAGTAAACAAAGAAACATGGATGTTGCAGATACAGATATGCGCATTAGACATGATGTATTACAATACATTAATAATAGGATACAAAATTAACAACCAAGATTTATCTCATTAGATGAGGTTGTCTACATAGATTACACAATATTATTGAGTTTAATAAAAAACTAAATTCTCAGAAATATTTTTATCATCAGATCTATTTTAATAGTTCTTACTAAAGTTCTTCTGGGTTAAAAACCAAATCCTCAAAAGTAATAAGATAATGCTTTAAAATTACAAGATACAGGTCTGTCAATGTACAATAAAAAAAGAGGGTATGCCGAAAACACAAAATGCAGTGGTATCATGAATAACAGTATCGGGTACAGACACCACTAGTTTTGGAGTTTCCGTGCATCACACTTGATAAGGCTTTGATTAAATACTCATGAACTGTTTTCAATTTTCTATTTAATATAACAGTAATATGTCTTAGTTGAGAGAAAGAGGATGAACATAGATGTGAAATTTCAAATGCAACTTTTCAATTTCAGAATATTATTGGTTATTGAGATCTATCATATTGGATAGATTTGGTTATTGATATTTGTCTTGAGGGGATTCTGTGTAGTGTGTGGTTTGACCTATTCTTTCCAACTAGTGAGGCTATTTTAATGGCTGGCTGAATCTTTATACATGCAACTTATGATTTTTGGTTTATTTTAATTATATGTTAGAATTCCCATGATAAGATGTGGAAGGAAAGATAAGATGTCATTTCTTGGTATTTTAATGAAAACAAAAACCTGTATTTGTGGGATACAGCTTAGATGAAGTTGAGTTGATAGTTGGGGACTTGGAGGGAGAGTGGTAGGGTTTGATCCCCATTAATGCTCTCCATCATGATTTTTCCTAGGGTCCCACTAAGAAAGCTTCTAGGGATCCCTCTGCCTGGCCCACATGTTGTAGCTTTAGGCCTTTACCCCCAAAAGAGTTTCTAATAGCCGTTGATATGCTGTTTGTCTCCTGATATGTTAATATGTTATGGACATTGTCACCAGAGGTTCAACTATGTGTGAAAAAGCCTTTTGTCCCTATTCAGGCAGAGATATCTGAGAGTTGATCATAAAAACATGTATAAACGTGAATAAGGTTGTGTCCAATTTATGGGGATTTTGTATAAATGAATTTTTGCCTTATTCTTCTGTTGTGTTCACTTCTTCAGTTTATCTGATTTAGCGACATTTTGGGAATTAAAATTGTGTTAGTACTGTTTTTGGGTAGCTCATGATTTGATTAATATCCATTCCTTCGTAGCTTCTAAATTAGATAAATTCATACATAGCCCTAAAACTCCAAACATGGAGGCCAGGGTACAAGTTCAACACATGAAGGATTGAAGTGGAGAATGGGAATATGGAGGGATCAAGGTTTGTAATACTAGTCATTTAGGAGTATTTGAAAGAGCTTATGAACAGCTTATGAAAATAGCTTATTACTTTCGTAAACTCTCTAATTTATTTCAATAAGTTTATTGATATATCTTATTATATGAAAATAGGTTATTTTTGGCTGATTCCAATGTGTTTTATGATCAAATTTATGGAATAAACTCGTGTAAAAGAAACTTATTGATCAAGTGCTTAATTAAGCTGTATACCCAAATAATGCATTCTTACATGATTTTATTATTAAAATAAAATAAACAGAAGTCTCACAGTAGTCATTATTTTATCATAATTGGTTAAGGTAGTGGAATGACTCTTTTCTACCCTCCATGTTCAAAGTGAACATGGCCTAGTGAATGGCGTGGGAGTTTTCCCCATCTTTTTTTATTATTCATTGGAGTATTGAACTGTCTTAACCGGTTTGAGTTACTGAATTGTCCTCTGTTTTTGTTGGTTTTAGAAAGGTGATTATGCACAAAACATATGCTGCTGCAATTCAGTGATTTTGGTTTTCTTGTGGATTTGTCATGATCTAGTTTTAAATGTTATGCTTATAGTGCTGGGTTGATGGGAGCCAAATTAAATTCTCAATTTATGCTCGTATGCAGGCGGATGTGTACTAATTTATTTTTGTTTTAGTAGTGTTATGCAGTTGAATTTTTTTTCCCACTTATCATTTAATCATCTGACTGATGTTTATGCATATTTCAGTGCTAGAGATGAGAATGAACTTGCTTTGTGTGTCAAAGATTTGAACTCTCCAAGCTTCCATCCTTCTATGGTTTCTCTCTGGGTCACAGACTCATTTGAGAGAAAGGATGCGGAAAGAGATCTTTTGGCCAAACTGCTTGTCAACCTTGTGAGGTCTCAGGATGGCACCTTGAGTCGAGCTCAGCTCATCAAAGGGTGAGATTTACTTAACAATGTAGTGAGTAGCAGAGAGAATTCATTTATTGTGAAGACACTTACCATGTTATTTATTCCACTTTTATGCTGGCTAGGTTTGAATCTGTTCTCAGTACACTGGAGGATGCAGTTAATGATGCCCCCAGAGCAGCAGAGTTTCTTGGCCGTGTTTTTGCGAAAGTTATTACCGAGAGTTTAGTAACTTTGAATGAGATTGGTCGATTAATACATGATGGTGGAGAGGAGCCAGGTAGTCTCTTAGAAGTTGGACTTGCAGCTGAGGTTCTTGGAAGCACTTTGGAGGTAATACAATATGAGAAAGGAGACACTGTTCTAAATGAGATTCGATCAAGCTCTAACTTGCGTTTGGAGACTTTCCGGCCACCTAATCCAATCACATCAAGGAAGTTGGAAAAATTTATTTAGATGGTAGTGATGCTCATTGTATGCTTTTTGTGTAGAGGGGGAAAATTTATTTGGCTAATGCTTTTTTGAGGGTACTCTATTTGCAGATAATGATTTTCTCCGTGAGATGGATAGGTAGAATTTTATACATGGGATTTTGTCTTAATATTATTTTTCCGATATCTTCACTGCAATTGTAAAAGGTTCAATTGAGCATCAGAAATTTTAGGCTGAGTTGTTATGTCTGCTTGATGACCTTCACATATTTCTTTGTAGATATAAAAGGTTCAATGAGCGTCAAGAATATTCGTATCTCGTTCTTATTTGTCTTAATGTCGGACAAATGAAAGCCTAAAATTTTACTTGGTTAATAACACTATAAGATGATTGAATTTCATCTGTTGAATGTGATGTTAATATTTGCATATAAGTTTTAGACTATAGTTATATTAGACGTATGTTAATTAGTCTTTTATTTGTCTTATTATTTGTATATTTGATTTATAAAAGAATGACTTTCATTACAATTTGATTGATAAAATTTAATATTTAGAGTTATTAAATGGAGTTGAATAAGATTACTGCAAATTGTATTAAATGGAGTTGGATAAGATTACTGTAAATTATAGTCTTTTTTTAATTTAAAATTAAAAGTTAAGTTGGAATAACTTACCCAAGTCGCATATGAAAAGCATAGAAATTTTCTTTGCTTGGAAGCTCTTTCACGTAATATGATATTTTTAAAATAAAAGTTCACTTTTGTACGGTTGTTGAGTTGCACAACATGGACTAAAGTAATCCCTATAATTAAAGAAAGGAAAGAAAATCAAAATAGGAGAGTGAAAAATATATTATAGCTTTTACTAATTAATCACTAGATTATGCAAACAAGAGAAGAAGAAGATTTGGTGGCTTGGAGCACCAAGAAGGTTAAGACACACGATGATTCCAACCATCAAGGGGAAGAGAATGAGATGAAAGACATGGACATAAACTCCAATGTGGAGGAGCAGGGAAGATCGAATGATAAGGTGCAGGAACCAAGGACAAGTTTGTATAAGAAATCTCTTCTAAGCCATATAGGAGATGTTCAAGAAAACAATGAGGTATTGGAAGATATAGAGCGCATGCCTAATCTTGAGCATAAGTGGTATGAGGTGGAGGAGGATGATGATGAGCTACCTAAGGATTTTGATCCTTGCCCTATGATACTGATCACTAAGGAAGAATACAAGGAATGGTGCAAACCATGGCGGTCAGCCCTTACTGTCAAGGTGTTAGGCAAAAGGGTTAGCTTGCGCACGATTGTCAAGGTGAAGGAAAGCTCTATTAGAATCATCGATATGAGTTAAGACTATTTTCTTGTACATTTCTCTTGTGAAGAAGACTATAATCATGTTCTATTTGAAGACCCTTGGATGATGGCAAATCATTATCTGGTAGTGCAAAGATGTAGACCATTTTTTCTGGCAGGGGACAAGGCAATCAGTAAATTGGCTGTTTGGATACGAATCCCAGATTTACCTATGGAACTCTACAATCATAGGTTCCTCTGAAAGGTAGGGTCCGAAGTTGGAACAATGTTGAAGGTTGATCGGTTGACATCAATTCACTCTTGTGGAAGGTTTGTTAGAATTTGTGTAGAAATTGACCTTGCCAAAAGACTAGTGCCTAAGATTAAAGTCATGGGCCATGAGCTGCACTTAGAGTATGAAATCCTACACCAGATATGCTTCAATTGTGGATGTTATGGGCATCTGATGGACACATGTACAAATGGTCATATAACTGAAGAGAGCACTCAGTAGATGGTGCATACTATTGCCATGAAAGAGAAGATTGATACTGACCCACGTATAGAGACGATGATCGTGAATAGGGCCAACGTCAGCGTATCCCCATTAGAATCCCATACTCTATATTTAGGGGAGCATACTGCTCAAACTCATAATGTAACAGCCCAGTTTTTGGTCCGCAGATGCTTGTTAAAGGCCGATTAGGCAATATCAAGATAAAAGTAAGATATCTCAAAATAGGGAAAATCAATCAGGTGAGATCTTAGGGGCAAGAAATTCGCTTGGGGAATTATGTATGGAAATAGAACAAGGATCTCGATTTGCTATTCTCGAGAAAGACAGGATTGATAATGATTGCATTTATGATGCAATGAATCCCAGCTATATGGAATAATCTGGAAGCAACCTATTATGAAGTACCAAGGATAAAAAAGAATATGAATCCCAAAAGTGCCAAAAATACACAGACATCCAAACATAGGGGAAGCCCACAAAATAGCCCATCTAGTGCAACAAACCAAATAACAATTAGGGAAAAGGCCACTAAGCCCCTGCAAAAAAATAACATTGCTCCTGAAGCCCATAAAGATAAAATTCAGAATCCAAAAGAGAAATGTGATCTAGACTAGGAATTTATCCTCCAGAGCATGAATCATATAGTTCATAAGCAATGGAATCAATTCTAAGCAAGCAAGAAAAAAGAAGACGTTTCCCACGCTGCAGTGCATGATAGAACATTCAAGGGGGAAATGAAGAAGCACAGGGTGCTGATGGAAGTGGATGACATCCTTGATAAACCTCCAGACTTATGTCCAGCAATGATATTGAAGGAGAATGACATCATAAACTACCACAAAGAACAAAATTTGACGTCGTATGATACCATGCCAGTGCATGAGGGGATTGACCCTAACCTAATGAGTGATTCTTGACTCTTTTGCTTGATTATTGATTTTATTATGAATATTATTTCTTGAAATTGTCGAGGTTGTGGAAGTAAAGGCTTCACTACTCTAGTGAAAGACTTATGTTGAGAATATAGCTCAAGTTTTATTATCTTAATGGAAACTTATCTTAGTGGAATCAAAGGTCAACAAGTTAGAAATAAAATTGGCTTTCGTGGATCGGCTATTATTGAAGCGCATGGTTATTCAGGGGAATTTTTGTGCATATGGGATGATAGTCTTTGGAAAGTGGAGGTAATTGTGGATTGTGCCTAATTCATCCATATGAAGATATCGTGGAAGAATGAAGTCCCTTGGTTTTTAACGACAGTTTATGGTAGCCCTTAGAGTGTTAATTGCAAGGGATTATGGGAATGCATTAGATCTCTTTGCTAAACCATTCAAGGACCATGGTGCCTCACAGGTGACTTCAATGCACTCCTGCATAACTTTGAAAGAAATGGTAGTAATGCACAAAACATGGAAGCTAGATGCAGGGATTTCATATAGTGTGTTTCTAACTATGGATTGATAGACTTGTGATTTGTTGGTTGGTCTTTTACTTGAAAGAGGGGAAATTTAATTGAAAGATAAGATAGAGCACTAATTAATATTGAGTGGCAACTTAGATTTCAAAATGCTTTCATCTTCCTCTTGCCACGCCTTAAATCTGATCACAACTCCCTTTGGTTAAGATTCCAGACTGAAACCATGCCCAATAGACAAAGAAGGCCTTTTTGTTTTGTGCTGCTTGGCTAACTCACCCAGAATTTTCTAAGGTTGTAGCGGAGCATTGGAATCATAAGATGGATTGGAACACCAATGTTCTTGATTTTCAACTTTCACTCAAAAGGTGGAATAAGAAAATCTTTGGTACCATCTTTCACAAGAAGAAAATTATTCTTAAAAGACTAAACAAGATTGCCTAAAAGTTAACTATAGATCATAATTAATATCTTGAAAATCTTCAACAAGAGTTGTGGAGAGAATATGAGGACATTCTGTTTCAAAAAGTTCTGTGGTCTCAAAAATCACATTGTAAATGGTTGCAATTTGGTGATAGGAATATGCGGTATTTTCATGGAACAACCATTTTTAGGCGCAAGAGAAATAGAGTTGAGGTCCTCCAAAACCAGAATGGGGAATGGATAACAAACCCAAATATTTTGGAAAGCATGACCATATCATTTTTCCAAGATTTATACACTGATGACACTAACTATGAACCATACATTCTGCAAAACAACTTTTCTGTTTTGGATAATGAGGACATTATAAGCCTCCAATATTTAATCTATAATCAAGAAATCAAGAAAGCCATCTTTGACATGGGCAGTTTCAAGGCATCGGGAGTGGATGGTCTCCAAGCCATTTTTTATTAGAGCCAATGGGACTGGGTAGGAGAAGATCTATGCAGGTCAATTAAAGACATATATAACTATCCGAATAAGATCTCTAGTATTAATGAGATCCTAATCATTCTTATTCTAAAAGTAGAGCAAGTTATTAGCTTAAAAGAATACAGGCCCATAAGTCTTTGTAATGTATCTAATAAAGTGATCACCAAAGTCCTTGCTTCTAGACTAAAGACTTGCATGGGAAGATTGGTTGCACCTACACAATGTAGTTTTGTTCATAGTCGCCATAGTTCAGATAACATAATTATTGTTCAAGAGGTTTTCCACTTCATGTAGCTGAAGAAAGGAAGAAAGGATGGATGGCCATCAAGATTGATCTTGAAAAAGCCTATGACAGAATCAAATGGAGCTTTGTTTGTGACACTTTGGTGGATATTGGGTTTTCAGATGAATTCGTGAGGCTTGTACAACGTTGTATATCATCCTCAACTATAAGAATTCTCTGGAATGGTGAAGCTCTAGACCTTTTTACTCCATCACGTGGGATTTGACAAGGTGATCCATTATCACCATACATTTTTGTGTTGTGCATTGAAAGACTCTCCCACCTCATTAATGCTGCAGTGGATCATAATTTTTGGAAACCTGTCTAACTAGCTAGAGATAGCCCAAAATTGTCTCACTTGAGTTTTCCAGATGACCTCATGCTTTTTACGGAGGTTGATATGAGCCAAGTAGCGGTGATAAAGCAATGCCTTGATTCCTTTTGCAAAAGCTCGGGGCAAAAAGTGAGCAATGAGAAGACTCGCATCTTCTTCTCTCGAAATGTTAATCACGTGATAAGAGAAGATATTAGTACAAAGTTCAATTTTTCAAGAACAGATAATCTAGGGAAATATCTTGGTGTCTTGCTATTGCATAATAAGACCACTTGATCCACTTATAAGGGAATCCTGGAGAAAGTAGTGTCATGGCTAAACTCTTGGAAAGCTTCCTCCCTTTCATTTGCAGGTAGGTTGACCCTTGTTAACTTAATTATTTCAGCTTTTGTAACGCCTTATATTTCTTTCCTTAATATATGATAAATTTTCATAAAAATTTAAATGGTAAAGTAAATTTTCTTTCAAAAACTCTCTAATAAGAAAGAGACATTAAAATAATATAAGGTTCATAAAGTAAAATTTCATTAATTCATACGTACTTTAGAAAAACAAAGATTCTAAAGTTTTCATCAGCAACAAAGAGAAATAGTAGTTTTACAATTGTTTCAAAAGAATGCTATAGAACTGAAGATATCTATTACATAACTCAAAATAACTAAGTCCTATAACAGTTCTCATCCATCCATGCACTGTGAGCCTGAAACTATTCATCCAAATTTCCTGAAAATGTTGTGTAAGGGTGAGTCTCTACCCTACCACTCATACATCACACATATTCATCACAAAACACATCTTATCACGATTAAAGAAAACATCATGACATTTGCATATCACAGTGTTATATAAAGCATGTTCTCATCTCAACATACAAACACATATTATATTCCACAGATTCATAATTTGTTTTACTTTTAACCGCGCTTACCGCGCCCTGTGGCCACAGTTATCCGATGCCTCTATCCTGAGGTCTTACACATCCATGTAAATAGTCGCCGAATGGTCCAATGCAATACGGATACAACGCATGCAATAGACGGTCCCTTAGCAAAGGTAATGGTCAGGAGTCAAGTCGAGAAATGAGTGTGTGGCCTGTGGTGCATTCGAACACAATATTTCATGCACAATCCCAAATGTCACTCACTATCCTACATTTCCCTAAGATATCTCATATCGTCTCCATCTTCCACTCCCCAGTGTCTCTCTGTAACTATTTACATCATATCTTTTTCCATCTCATACTCTTTCAAGTATATTCATATGTTCACATATGCTATTTCTCATATTCATATTTTTCATCATTTTTCCACATACTTTTCATCAAATCATGGCATATTCACAATACACATCATTTTAACAAGAAACACAATATATTCAAACATGAAACATCTATCTTTTTGTATATTTCATATCATAAAATCATAAAATCATATCAACTATCCTCAATATACCTTATCATGCCCTATTTGAACATAATATAACATTTTATTTTTCATAAAGCAAGGATTATTCCACATATAATCACATACATGACAAGATCTATGAGAATACAAGTAATAAACATAACAAAATGATAAAGTAGAGCCCCCTTACCTCAAAACAGATCTTTTACAAGGATTTAACTGAAGATTTAACTCTAGAACAAAATTTTTTCTAAGAATACCATGAACATCTATAAGAAAAAGAAGAAGAAGAGAAACGAACGGTAAATCTAACTTCAAACTTAGAGAAACTTACTTGAAATCCTTTAGAACGGACGTGGAATCACAGATCTGAAGAGAAATCTAAGTTTAGGAGGTTTAGTATGGGAGAAAATGGCGAGATACGATCTTAGAACCTTTGAGAACCTTGGATAGGAGTGAAGAAATGAAAATTTCGTCTAAAATCCCTTTTTTATAAAAAATTTTTGAAAGTTACTATTCACCACCAGAATTTACCGTTCATCGCCGGAAACACTGTTCACTGCCTTACTGTTCATGCCGGAAACACTGTTTGCGATCACTGTTCACGCCAGAAATACTGTGCACACGTACTGTACGTAGATGTAACGTCAGCCATGACGTTATGATGATGTCACTGATGACGTCATCGTTACTGTTCATACGCAATTTACTATTCATAGGCAGTTTTACTGTTTATTTTTATTCTTTTTTAATATAAATTCTATCAAAATCTATTCCAATTATACTTTAACAAACCTCATTTTATTTAAATCAATGTATAGGATGTTACAGCTTTGCCTAGCTATACCATACAAACAACCATGCTTCCTCAGGCCAATTATGAAGAACTTGATAAATACTGCAGGGGCTTCTGAGACCAACAAAGCTTTGGAGGCCGAGGTTATTCAGTACAAAGAACACCATCATATAGTGGAGAGTCGGCTCCAGGCCAACGGGCAAGCACTGAGGGCTAAGGAGGAAGAACTGGAGGTTCTAAGGGTAAAGTCTTTAGGAATGGAGGAGGCCCTAAGGGCCAAATCTATTGAAATGGAAGAGGCATTAGCTCTTGACAAGCAAAAGGCTGATGTTGAGATGAAGGCCTTTGTTGACAAGTGTTCAATCCAAGTGGCTATCGAACACGAGTCGGGCTTTAACCATGCCGTTCGCCAATGCTATGGTTTCTGCCAAGTGTCAGCCGACTTCCATTTCGATCTTACCAAAGACTTTTTCGGTGGCAGGTTTTTACCATACAACGAAGTAGATGATGATGTGGAACCTGACACTGAAGTCCCCTCCCGAGTCAAAGTTAATAACTATGCTCTCGCTCCTGAGTCCCTCGGTCCTGACGCACTTGGTCCCAATGCCAGAGAGGAGGGAAATTAAAAATAGGTCTTTGTTTTTTCTTTGTATTCATGGGTCAATAGCGCCCAAATTTTGTAATCCATCTTAGTTTTGAAATACAATTTCTCTTTTTTCTCTTCTTCTTGTGCCTTGTACATTTGAAGTATTGTTAAATAACTTAACCAAATATAGCCGAATACTTGTTATAATCCGAAAAATATACGTAAGAGAAACATCTGTGACTGAATACTTGTATATTTGAAAAATACTTGTTAATTTAATAATGATTCATCCTTAATCAAGTAGGGGTATTCAGGAGGGAATTAATTTAACCTTAGCCAAGTAGAGATACTTGGGAGGGAATTTAAATAATGATTCATCCTTGGCCGAGTAGGGGTACTCGGGAGGGAATTAATTCAACCTTAGCCAAGTGGAGATACTTGGGAGGGAATTTAAATAATGATTCATCCTTAGCTGAGTAGGGGTACTCGAGAGGGAATTAATTCATTCAATTTTAATCAATAGCTGGAGAGATTTTATTGACACATAAAAACTGAATAGCTGAGAAGAAGTATTTCATTGATAAGGTACCTCGTTAAAAACCTATCTAGGAAAACTCCTTTTTACTTTCTTTTAAGAGGACAAAACTTGGGCGAGGAAAAGAGCACACCGACTAAAATAATGCTTCAAATGCGTGACGTTCCAAGTTCTCGGTATAAGCTTTCCTTCCAATGTCTCTAACTTGTATGCTCCATTGTCTAATCGTGCCGCTACCCAAAAGGGTCCTTCCCAGTTGGCTGCTAATTTCCCCTCTTGTCAGTCTCGACATGCTTCTTTGGTTACTCGCCATACTAAGTCATCAACATAAAACTTCTTGGGTTGATTTTGGAATTGAACTTTCTTGCCATCATTCTTCTGCTAGCCTCGGTTATTATTGCCACTTGGCCACGTACTTCATCTAGTAAATCCAAGTTGACGGCTAAAGATTCGTCATTGGCCAATTCCTCAAAGTTTGCCTTTTGAAATGATGGTTCTCTAATCTCGATCGGTACCATGGCATAAGTACTATAGGTAAGCCGAAAGGGAGTCTGCTTTGTGTTGGTTTACGGCGTACACCGATAAGCCTATAAGATCTCAGGTAGTTTCTCTGCCCATTCTCCTTTGGCTGAGTCCAACCTTCTTTTTAACTCATGTAAGATGACTTTATTGGCAGCCTCGGCCTGACCATTAGTCTAGGGTTGTTCAACGGATGTGACCCTATGTTTGATGTGGAACCCTTCCAAAAATTCATTAAACCGGTGATCCTGTAATTAAGGCATGAGGAAGACCGAATCGTGTAATAATGTTTTCCCACGTGAACTTCTGCATGTTATTGGCCGTAATGGTGGCGAGTGGTTTAGCTTCAAAACACTTGGTGAAGTAATCCACAACGATAATTAGGAATTTACATTGCCCTTTTGCCAAGGAAAAAGGACCAAAGAGGTCCATTCCCTAAATGGCAAAGGGCTAGGGAGAGCTAATGGAATGCAAGGTATCGGCACTTTGGTGTAAATGAGGACCACATTGTTGACAGGGGATGCATTTCTTCACAAATGCTTGGCATTCTTAAGTGAGTGTCGGCCAAAAGTATCCAGCTCTTAGTATCTTAGCCGCCATGGTTCGTCCACCCGAATGGGTACCACAGATACCTTCATGAATTTCCCTCATGACATAACTGGCTTGATCTTCATCAAGACATTTAAGCATAGGTATTAAAATTCCTCTTCTGTATAATTCTTCGCCGAGAAGGAGCTACTTAGCTGCATGCATTCTGATTTTGTTAGTCGAGGTTGGATCCATTGGCAAGCTGCTGCTAGTGAGGTATTGAATGATCTGGGTCATCTAATTTTGAAGCATATTTTCTATGTCCATGCACTCTTGTTTGGCAATACTAGGTTGGGGGATTTCCTGATGGATCACGCTTTGTAATTGCCCAGGTTTCCTTTGACTAGCAAGCCTATCGGCTTGTTCAATCATAGTCCTCAGTGTATGTCAAACATGTACTTCATCAAAATTATCCCTCATATTTTTGAATTCATGATAATATTGGAGCATAATTGAATCCTTCACTTGATATGTTTCATTGACCTGTTCGGCCATTATTTTTAAATCACTCCAACAAGTTATACATTTTACTCCAATTTCTTTTGCCAATTTGAGACTGGCTAGCAGAGCTTCATATTCGGTTTGGTTGTTGGATGCTTTGAATCCAAACTGAATAGATTGTTCAATAGTTACAGTGTTCAGCTCTTCAAGTATAATTCCTGCTCCACTACCCAGTCGGTTTGATGATCCATCTACATGCAAGTTCCACATATACAAGCTGGTGTGTTTCTGGGCAATGAACTCATTGACGAAGTCTGCCAGCACTTGAGCTTTAAAGGGACGTCGATTTTCAAAATGGATATCGAATTGGGACAAATCATCGTCTAGGCTACTAACCGACCAGCTAGCTTTGGTTTCCTTAGAATTTTGGCCATTGTGCAATCGGTTCGCACCACCACCCGATGACTTTGGAAGTAATGTCTTAACCGTCGAGCTGTGTGGATTAGGGCTAACACCACTTTTTTCATTAGTTGATACCGGGTTTCGAGACCTTGGAGTGTTTGGCTGATAAAGTAGATAGGGACCGGTTCAAGTATTTCTTGTAGTAAGACCGAGCTGATGGCATTTACTAATACGGCCAAGTAAATAATTATATCTTTTTTGGGCTTCGATTTTGTTGACACAGGTAGTGCTACTAACATATTTTTATATTGGATGAAGGCCATTTCACATTCGTTAGTCCAAACAAACTTTTGGTATTTTTTAAACAAGTCAATGAAAGGCTGAGACCTATCCGCCATGATGGGCAAAAATCTGGCTAGGGCAGCAATACGACCGGCAAGTCTTTGGACCTCCTTGATATTCCGAGGACTGGTCATTTCGATTATAGCTTGACTTTTGTCAGGGTTCGCCTGAATTTCCCTCTCAGATAACATAAACCCCAGAAACTTGCCACTGGCTACCCCAAATGTACACTTTTCGGGGTTAAACCGCATTCTATATTTCCTGGCTTCCCCAAATACCTCCTTTAGATGAGTGAGATGCTGTTCCAAGGCAGTAGATTTAACCACTATATCAGCTACATAAACTTCTATGCATTTAGATGCTGTTCCAAGGCAGTAGATTTAACCACTATATCAGCTACATAAACTTCTATGCATTTTCTCACTTTTATTTCAAAAATTTTATTCATCAACCTCTGATACGTTGCCCCTGCATTTTTCTAGCTGAATCGCATTACTTGATAACAAAAA
The DNA here is from genome assembly GCA_024086825.1 of Abrus pulchellus subsp. cantoniensis. NCBI lineage: Eukaryota > Viridiplantae > Streptophyta > Magnoliopsida > Fabales > Fabaceae > Abrus > Abrus pulchellus. Next base: position 26,069,446 of record CM044056.1, read on the forward strand.
TTTGCTAAGTTTGTAATGAATGTCATCTTCTCTTCATCAGGAGGATACATCCGGTTTTGATTATACCCAGAATAAGCATCCAAAAAACTGAGTATCCTATCAATATTTGGTAGAGGATATGCGTCTTTTGGGCATGCCTTGTTGAAGTGTGTGAAGTCTGTGCACATTCGCCATTTGCCATTTGCTTTTTTGACCATTACCATATTAGCCAACCGAGTGGAATATCTGTCCTCTCAGATGAAACCAGCCTGTAGCAACTTAGCAGTTTCCTCTTCCACTGCCTTTGCTCTGTTGCCACTAATCTTCCTTTTCTTCTGTGCTATCGGTTTGGCCCTCTTATAAACTGATAGGCGACGACAGAGAAATGCAGGGTTTATGCCGAGCATGTTCGAAGCTGACCAGGAAAACAAATCAGCATTACGTTACAGTATTCCCTAAAAGTCTTGCCTCTCTTCTACAGATAAATTGACCCCCAGATAAGTAACCTGTTTAGGCTTCGGTCTAATCTAAAAAGGCTGCTTATTTTCATTGGGTTCAACCCGACACCCCTCATCAACCCTAGGATCTAGTTCAATTTCCAAATCCTCTCTAGATCGAGGGGATACAATATTTACATCTCGTCTATAGTCTTGGAGTGGTTTGAGGCGTAGACTTGCAAAATAATATTCCCTTACTGTCTTTTGGTCAGCATAGACTGTGACAATTTGACCCCTTTCTAACGGAAATTTCATAGTCAAGTGAGGAGTAGACAATATGGCCTTCAACTTGTTAAGGGATGGTATGTCGAGTAGTATATTATATGAGGTATTCGCGCGTACTATTAGATAAGTGACTTTGATACGCTTTCCCTTGTGCTCTGACCTGAATGAGGTGTACAAGTCAATACATCCTAGGGTCTCTACTCATTCCCCGAAGAAATCGACCAGTGGTTTGTTATATTCTCTGAGTTCTTCTTTTGGTATGCCCAGCTGCTTGCACGTAATCTAGTACAGGATATCGGCTGAGCTCCCTTGATCAATTAGTGTTTTTTGGACAATACAATTAAGAATGTCTACACTAATGACCATGGGATCATCTTGTACCAGGTCGACTCCTTGAAAGTCATCATCTGTGAATGTGATAGGTGGGATTCAAATTCTACTGCCCAATGAAATGTTATTAACAGAGCAGACCTACCTGAGATGTCTCTTTCTAGCCGAATGAGTTGGTCCTCCACCTGCAAACCCATCAGCTATGGTGTTAATAACTCTCTTCGGGTATTTTTCTCTTTCGTCATATCATTTTACAGGAGGTTCTCGTGACCGGCTCCACTGTCGTTCGGGTTGCCTATCCTCGTACCTTCTTGAGGATTTGGGGTACCGATCTCTCCCCTTTCGGCACAACTGGTGGGGTTTGTTTGCACAAATCCTGTAAGGTGCCCGTCCTTGATCAAATCTTCAATTTTATCTTTTAGGGTCGTGCTCTCCTCTGTCATATGACCTCTATTTTGATGGTATCGACAAGATTTGCTTTTGTCTACCCGAGGGGGTGTGTTGGCATGTCTGGGCATACTCAAGATTTTTGTTGCTAAGGCCTGATCAAGTACCCTGGATCTGTTAGTGTTGAGTGTGTTGTAAGAGGGGTATTTAGGCCCCCTGGGCAGCCTCTCGGGCTCATTCCTTTTATTTTCTTGTCAGGGTCTAAAAGTTTCTCTTTTGTCTACATTTTTTGAATTGGACCCCTGGTCCGTCCAAATTTGATTTTGGTACTCAGCTAATTTCTCCATCTACATATACTTTGCAGCCTGACTCCTTAATTCATCCAAGTCAGCTGACGGTTTTTTGCAAATGCTATTAATGAAAGGCTCGGGCTTAAGAGTCGTTGTAAGGTGGTGCATGGCCACAACTGGAAGGCACACACGGTTCTGAAACATGATCACCTCATTCTCATCACAGTCAAACTTTAAGTCCTTTCCCTCACTCTTCAATCTCATCATGTCTTGCAGGAGAACATCTCCCTGCTAAGTCTCTCGAATGTCCACTAAGAAGTCATTGTGGATTGTCGTTGTCCCGAGATACAAACTCATTGGCTTTACCTCCATAGCCAAGTTCATGTCTCGAAACTCCTTAATCAACTCCATCTCCTTCACCATTATTGCTACCACGTGCAATGAGTTCCTACTCAATGCATCGGCCACCACACTTGCCTTGCTAGGATGGTAAGACAACGTGAAATCATAGTTCTTGAGGAATCCCATCTACCTCCTCTGTCGCATATTCAGCTCTCTCTGATTGAATAAGTACTTCAAACTCTTGTGATCACTGAATACTTTAAACCTTGCTCCATAAAGGTAGTGCCTCCACACCTTGAGTACAAAGTCCACCACGGCTAACTCCAAGTCATGCGTCAGGTAGTTGACTTCATGAGGTTGCAATTGCCTTGAGACATAGGCAACTACTCTCTTGTCTTGCATCAAAACACACTCAAGTCCATGCCCAGATGCATCACAAAATATAGCAAACTTCTGCTTCGGGTCAGGCAGAACTAACACAGGTGTTGAGGTTAACTTCCCCTTTAGCTCTAGGAAACTAGCTTCACGTTCTCTGCTCCATTCAAATTCTTTCCCTTTACGGGTCAGCTTTGTTAAAGGTAAAGCTATTTTAAAAAATCCTTTAATAACTTTCCTGTAATAGCCTGCTAGTCCTAGAAAACTGTGGATCTCCGTCACATTCATTGGTCTCGGCCATCGGGCTACTGCTTCCACCTGCTCATGGTCCACATTATTTCCATCCTTGGACACTACATGTCCCAAAAATTGAATTTGTGATAACTGAAACTTGCACATGGAGAATTTAGCATACAAGAGCCTCTCCCTCAGAATCTACAAAACGATCCTCAAGTGCTCGACATGCTCCTCCTGAGTCTTTGAATAAATTAGAATATCATCAATGAACATCACCACAAACTTATCCAAAACTCATGGAAGATTCTGTTCATGTAGTCTATGAACATAGTAGGTGCATTGGTCACTCCAAACGACATCACCAAGTACTCATAGCAAGTATACCGCATCCTGAAAGCTATCTTGGGTACATCCTCGTCCTTCACCCTAATCTTATGGTACCTCGATCTCAAGTTAATCTTTAAAAATACTGCAGCTCCCTTCAACTGGTCCATCAAATCATTAATTCTAGGAAAATGATACTTGTTCTTTATCGTTACTTTGTTCAATTGCCTATAATCAACACACATCCTCATATTCTCATCTTTCTTCTCCACCAACAGCACTGGTATTCCCTATGGTGACACACTTGATCTCACAAACTGCTTCTATAACAAATCCTATACTTGCTTCTTGACCTCTACTAATTCCACTAGTGACATCCTATATGGTGCTATAGAAATTAGCCTCGCTCCCAGAATAAGGTCAATCGTGAATTCTGTCTCTCTCTAGCAGTAACTCAAAAACATCTTCAGGGAAGACTTCCAAGAAGTCTCTCACCACCGAGATATAATTCAGCTCCACTCCACTTTCGGCTTCTATTAAGAACATGACCATAAAGGCCTTAGCATTCATTGTGATCTCCCATGCACATCGACTCAAAAGTCTAGTGATTTCAAACATTGACGCACTAAAAAACAAAGTCTTCTCTCTGCAATCCACCAAAACATGGTTGGTAGCTAGCCAATCCATTCCCAAAATCACGTCCAATTGGCAAACAGATCAAATCTACCTCAAAGTCCCTACCGTGCACCATCACGAAACACCCTAGACATACCCAAGAGGTCACAATCAGTTTACCTGTAGGGGTAGTCACTAAACATTGCACGACAATTCAGTCACGTGAAAATCCAAACATTTTACACAATCCACGTAAACAAATGAGTGCAAGGCATCTAAGTCAAACAACACATCTAACAATTTTCCCTTAATAACACATTTACCTTTGATAAGCTCCTCAGATTGTGAAGCCTTTGCCTCACTCATACTTTTCTCGGAATACTCAACTTCAGCCCCGTGCTCCCTCTTGACTCAGGCCGTTGGTTTGTGCTCGTACTGCTACTCTTCTTAGAAACAGTCCAACACGTATTAGCAATGTGTCTCAATTTTCTACAGTTGGCACAGTTGGTCTGTGTCTGTGGGTAGTCCCTCAACATGTGTGGTCCTCTACACCTGAAGCATCTGATTGGCCCTTTGAAAGATCCTGAGCCAGAACTGCTATCACTGCTCCTCTCTTGAGATGAAGTCCCTCTGGACTGAGACAGATTGGAACTCGAATATGACCCTTTAAAAAACTTAAGGGGTCTCCTATCTTGTCTCATCGGAGCACTCCTATAGTGTCCACAATTTTGCCTTTCAAGTTGGCTTCAAAGATTCTACACTTACTCACTAGATTGGGCAAGTCAGTCAGTTGGAACATGCAGACAACAACATGGATCTCTAGCTTCAGCCCATGCTTAAACTAAGTACACATGTCCTCCTCTCCATCTTAGTGCTGATAGTGAGGCCTGTACTTCATCAACTCTTGAAACTTAACAATGTCCTCCCTCACCATCATATTTCCTTGCTTCAAGTCAAGAAATTCTTAAGCTTTCTACTTCTTTAAGTCTCAGGAAAAGTAATTTCCCAGGAAGCTTGCCTTGAACACCTCCTATTGAATATAGTCACCTTTTGTGGCAAAGTCTTGCTGGCAAACCTTCACCAGTCTTCTGCCTCCCCACACAACATGTAGGTGGTGTAATTTACCTTGTGCTCTTTCCTACACCCTATCGCATAGAAGATCTTCTCCACATTTGCCACACACCTTTGGGCTCCTTTCAGATCAAATTTTCTCTAAAACTTCAAAGAGTTATGCCTATTAAAGGCGGATAACCCTGGATATTCAGTTGGCTCTGCACCTTAGTTATGTACCAAGGCCTCTAGAACTTAGGTCATTTGCTTTAGAAGGTCGTTGTTGATACCAGCTCCTCTACCTCTATCAGCCATTTATAACCTCAATCTAGCAAACAATTCAACAAACCACATTCTCACACGTCAAATCAATAACAACATTTATAATTTAGGCAAACAAAACATATCAACACACAACTTGGACACTTCAACCCTAATACCCCAGTCCAGTTTGGATGAACTGCTCTGAAACTAAAATTGTAACACCTTAATTTAATTTTTTAAATAAATAAATTTTGCAATAATTAGGAAAAATAAAATCTCATTCAACGGTACCCAATATATGGTTTCAATAAAGTATTTCAAAATAAGGGAGGGTTACAAATTTGCATCCAAATAGACGCTATAGATACATCACAATTTTAAAAGAATAATTTCATAAGTCCTCTAGTAGTTTCATCCCTCCTGTTCATTAAGTCAGGTGCTAATGATCTTGATCACCTGAAAAATAGATGTAAATGTGAGTACTCTACACTATCACACATAAATATAGAGACTTGCCCGTACGTTTCACCTATTTACTAACATAATTCAAAACATGCATTAAACAAACACAAAGTAACACTTTTCAACATTCCACTCCAATTCACATATAGGTGCGCTCACTACACCGTCAAACAATTCACACACAACACTTACATGTGCTCACTATACGTTAGTCACGCTCACTGTGATCACATATTCATAATGCCTCCAACCTGAGAGACTTACTTAGTTTTACATCATGGATGGTTGCCGGTTAGCTCCCGTCTCACGGATACAACGTGTGTTGTCACGGGCCCTTTGGCAAAAGTGTTTGTCAGAAGCCAAGTCAAAAGAAGAATGTGTGACCTGTGGTGCACCCACGCTCACTGATAATGTCACCACCACCCTCTCTTCCTCAAGGTATTCTTACCACCTCCATCTCCACACCTCTAGTGTATCGCTGTAACTATTCATAGTTTCTCACGTTTTCAAACACAATCACAATCAGCATGCCATTTCCACACACTTTCAACCATTTCATATTATTCATCTTCCACAAATGGCAAATCCACACATATTCGGTCGTATTACACTTAAATACATAACATTTCCATTACAATCCTATATCAATCAATTCATTTCATCACATATACTATTCAACATCAACCACATTATATTTCATACAATCTTCCTATCTCAATCTCACTACAATCAAATCATTTTCATTAAAACACATATCTTTCTACGTTTCCATCATTCACATTCTAATACATAACCATACAAACGAATCCTAACTACAAAGAGATACGGTAGGGTTCCTCTTACCTTGGATTGAAGACCCACAACACAAATCAACAATGGAAGTGCTCCCCAAATGAATTTTCTTCCTAAACACATGGAAAACTCTAAGAGTAATCGAGGAGATTGAAGAAAGAACAAAAAACACAAACCCTAGTTCATAGAACTTACTTTCAAACGCCCCAAACGTGATATCAACCTTCAATCTTGCACCCAAACGGCTTTGGAGGCAATTTAATTGGTGAAATAGGATTGAAAATTGAGAGAATTGAAGAACAGATGATAGGAAAAGTGGAAAATGAATTTCCAGAACCTTAAACTCCTCAAATACCGTAGGATTTGCAACACTTTTGCTACAGCGAGTCCCCTTCTCACTACAATGAAAATATCAGAGAGAATTGCACCCTAATTTCTGCATAATTTCACTACAATGAGACCTTTTCGCTACAACGAGACTGCACCACAGAAAACACACTCTCTCTAAGGCCCTCTCGCTACAGCGAGAGCGCAACAAAGGTACACCATTTACCCAGGACCTTCTCGCTACAACGAGAACTCTCTCGCTGCAGTGAGAATGTCCCTGCAGTACATAGTAACCTATGTTTCCAATCAGTCTAACTCAATTACAAACCAAACATCCTCAGTACAGAATCAACATTCACACTCATGCTCATATACACATATTCATACATGTATACACATACACGTCCATTTCATCACACATATATTCACATCATTATATACATCAATTGCACATTCAAATAGCAATCCACATATTCATATTAATAAACAAGATACTATTATAAAATTTGGGGCATTACATAAGTCCTCATCTAAAGTAGAATACAGACTTTTGGCATTCACTATGTGTGAGTTGCAATGACTCACATACTTAGTACATGATCTTAAAGTCAATTTCACTCAACAAACATTACTTTATTGTGATAATTAGTTTGTTAGATATATTGCCAGTAATCCTACCTTCTATGAGCGCACCAAACATATTGAGTTAGATTGTCATATTGTGAGAGAAAAATTACAAGCAAAGTTATTTCATCTATTTCCTATCCGCACCTCTGCTTAGCGGGTGGTCTTCTAACAAAAATTCTACTCCCTTTCAAAAGCTCTTACCCAAGTTAGGAGTGATCAATATCCACTCTCTAACTTCCGGCAAGATTAAGACATTGGTATATTGTTAATTTTCTTTTAGTTGTAAAATTAATTATTTTACTTTTTGACATATGTCAATTTGTTTGTCACATAATATCTAACACATTAGAGTTTATCATATTTTATAAATTTTATAAATACAAATTGTATTCTTTTGATAACTGAATAAGATTCAATTTTTATGGGTTTATTAATTGTGTACCAATATGATTGCAGTTCCAAATTCTTTTCAATCGCTTTGGAGTGTTTTTATTTTTTCATCAAATTGAGTTAAATTTCTTAAAAACCTTTCATTTGTGTTTGAAGAGATAAATCCATGTGTAAATATATAATAGTTTGACAAAAAAAAAAAAGCAATATGTAATAGAGAAAAAAAAAGTATTTTGCCACATTGATAAGCATAAGAAAAATGAAATTTATTATCTTTAATCTCTATTATTATAATCTTTCCATTTTAGATCAAGTACTCTTGAAACTTTAATATTTATTTATTTTTTATCTCTCTTCATTCTACATTCCACGGGTAAGTACAAAAAAGAGGTTATCCTAAATTATTAAGCCTACAACAAAAAAAGAAAAAGAGAAAGCAAAGTCCCAAAGCTATTGATAGAAGAAAAGCAACTAAAGTTTAAAATTTGTAGGCAATATTTAGAAGGTGAGAGCTAAGCCTTTTGGGTTTGGAAAGCATGACCATGTGATCCGAACCCTTAATCTCCATCACCTCAGCATATGGAGCTGTTCTCTCAATAACCCATCGTTGCATATCCTCTTTTACGAGTTTGTCACTTTTGTTCATGATGAAAACTTTTGGTACCCTCCCATTCCTCTGCTTTGTCACGAATGTTTCTCTCAACAATAATTCAACATTATTAAACAAAGGGTGTGGCCTCACTAATGTTAATGCAAGCGTCAAATCCTGCACATTTAATCAATGGAGGAATATGGCTTAGTTAAGGTACACATCATTTGTTTTAAACAATGTGATGTGTTATAACATGTGTATCAAGTTGATAAAAAGAAAAAGAAATAAAGTATGATAGTGATAAAATGTAACTAAAGTGAAAATGTTACCTGAGATGGTGATAATTGATATAACTTAGATGCCGCATGTTTGGGTCCTAATAAGAATGCAGTTGGAGGTTTCTTTGGCCCATCAAAGAACAAAAACTTTGTGTCCATAAACGAACCTGCTCTTCTATATGTCTGTATCACAATAAATCATCCAATAAAATCAAGTACCACAATAAGAGTTTTATATTATCTTTTTAAAAGTTAATTTATCCTTGAAGATTAAAAGATATTCTATGCTTTTTATACATAAAATAATTATCACTTTTAATTTTATATTATATATATATAATATAAAATTAAAAGTGATAATTATTTTATGTATAAAAAGCATAGAATATCTTAAAATATATAATGAAAAATTAGTAATTCATCAATTTAAAGTGTATTAGATGCTTTCTCAAGTTTATGAGTATAATCATAAATATTATTTTCAAAATGTTATTAAGTGAGATAAATTCATTATGAAATATCAGTCACAAATTTGTTACAGGACTATAAAATAAAAATATAAAAAAAAAATCACAGAAATCATGCTTCAATTTTTGAGTTAAAGCAAACAGGACTAACTTAAAATTAAATAAAAAAATTAAGATAAAATAAAAAGTAAAAAAAAATTAATCAAATTACAACTAGGAAACAACAAATACAAAGTTTGCCCCCCAAAAAAAAAAATCAATGGGATTCCAATCACCATATTTGAGTGATCTAACTTAATTTAAGCCAACTTATGTTATGGGATCATCATGGGTGTTGGGCATCCCTTGGAGTAATAATCATTTCACAATCAATTAATAGACGATGTTATAAAAAATTATTAAAAAATTGATGTTAAAATATAAGAATCTCTTAGCAAGAAGAAAAAGCAAAGTACCTCTTGGTTAACAGTAGCCGAAGTCAGGTTCTCACTAAGAACACCAGCAGAAACAAAAACAGCAATTGAAATTTTCTGAGGAAACTTTTCCATGGCAACAGACACAGGTATCCCACCAAAGCTATGACCCACCATAATCACTTTCTCCTTTGGAGGAACAGAGTTCATGAATGTCATCAAAGGTTCATAATATTCTGAAATTGATCGAATCTCTTGCACTTGTTTTGGATTGATTCCAGAAGCAGCCATGTCCAGTGTTGTAACATTATGACCACCATGTTTTAACATAGTTGCAACCTTATACCAACACCATGCACCATGACCCGATCCATGAACTAGCACAAAGTGCGCACCATTAACGCAAATAAACAAACATTCAAATATTAAGACAAGAATAAGCATAGAATGTTTTCCCAGTTTAGACATCTTCTAAACTACATAGTTGTTGGCTTCTTCATGGTTATTTGCTATATATATAGAATGAGAACCTTTATTGCTTTGTGTATGGCCTTTGACTTTTCTCACTGAATTGTATTGAATATTGTGGGGGTATGTTTTAATTTAATATATAAATAAATAATTAAAAATTATATAAGTAGCTTATATATAAGGGGGGAAAAGTTTACTATAAAAATATTTGAAAGAATATAAAAAAAGAAAAGATTTAAAAATTAGCTCTTAAAAATTTAAAATATAATAAATATTATTTTTCAAAAACTTAAAATATTAAATATTCTTAAAATATATATTATAAGAAATATTTAATTACAAGTTAATGGTGGACAAAGATCTGAAATAAATACAAAAAAGCATTTAATATGTAGCGTGTGATGTGGTGTAGTCAAGTCAGAAAACTTTCCAATTTCAAATCACATGCAACTATATAGTCAAAGTCTTGACTTAGTAGTAAATGTATATCCTAGTTTCGTTGATTCATTCTTTCGAGATTTCAAATTAGTCTCATCGACGAGACTCTAAGAATTGGTTAAAATAGTTTTTAAAATTTTTAAGTGAATATATTAATCATTAACTTTATAAATACTGAACACTTTAATTTATTTAATAATTTTTGTTAGTATAAAATTTTGCTATTAAATAATATATATATATATATATATATATATATATATATATATATATATATAATGTTAGAACAACATTATTTTACACAGTTTTAGAACTTAATTTGATCAATTTTTGTTAATTGCTCTTGTTACCATCTTTCCCTACACAATCGTTTCCTATTTAGACAGCCATATCAAATTCTCTTCAATCGTAATCCCAATTAAGAAAATTCAAAATTTTTGGTTGCCTTTACTTTTCATGACTTAAACCATATTATGTCTACAAATAAGCTTCAACCAAGTCATCATCAATCTTGTTTTTATTTTCTTTACTTGCCATGATTGTATGATTGTATTTGATACAGTTTAAATAAATTTTTAGAAAAATTTTTATAGAAAAAATTAATATAAAAATTATTTTTTATAAATTAAAAATAATTTAATTCCTCAAAATTTAAATAAAAAATTCAAGTTGTTTCTGAATTATATAAATAAAGTTTTATTAATTTTTTATAAGTTTATACAATCTAAGTCTTTTTTTCCATTTTCCTTTCAAAAGTAAATTTCATCACTGACGTTATGTCAAATTTATGAAAACTTTCTAAATAATCCTTTGCCAAGTCAAACATGCTAAATTATATCATTGTTTTTTCTTATTCAAATTCCCAAAACATCTCCAATTTTCCTTCTAATTCTACTAACGTCACCACAACATGTTACTATCACTCGTTTATTCCCGAGAGAATTTTGGAAACTAGTTTCAAAGATGTTTCTCTTTTCATTTTAAAATTGTATAAAATTATTATTTCATATCTCAAAATTAAAAAAAAACATTTAAAATAAATTTTTTTAAATATCACTGTACCCTAAATCCTAAAGTTTCTAATTCATCAAGATCAATAATAAATGATTATACATCATAAATTTATATTTTATTAAAAAATATTTAAACTTAACCATTAATGTATCTAAAAAAAAAAAAATACTTGTTTCTTATATTTAGAGTTAAAAAAAATTGTAATTATTTCTTATAAATAAAATGAAAGATATTATATTTTATTTTCTAAATTCACTGTATTATCTGCTCAAATAAAATTATTTTCTACAAATAATGTTTTAGCTACTAACATAACAGTTTTCTGGTTCAAAAAATCTAAGCCTTTAAAACTATCATTTAAACTCAGCCATGATCGAGATTATGAAACATCATCACTTTATTTAAACTCACCATTTGCTGCAATATAATATTCTTAGTATTTTAAAGCTCTTAATCGCGGAAAAAGATCTCCTCATATTCAAAATCGAACATGAGGGTCATGTTGGTGTATTTTTGTATGCTCGCTTAAGCGAGCAAAATTTCGCTTAAGCGAAATTACAAAAATACACTATTGTTGATTATTGACAATGAACTCAAATGCTTTAATTTGACTCGATTGATTCAGCATTAAAACGATTAGGGACATAATACATGCACGTTCTTGATCAACAATTTGTCTATCATTGAGAACAACAATTATCTTTGCTTCCACTTTATATATTCATTCCACATTCAACACAAAAAATGTTTGTAGATTAAATTAGTTAAAATTTTATAGAAAATTCATCTAATTGTTCTTTTTCAGATTTTTTTATTTTATCATCTAAATATTTTGTATTTTATTTCAAATTTAACATAACCTAATCCATTATAAAACAGTATGAATTAGATTATTTTCTTTTATATTTTCTTTTACATAGTAAATTAATGTTCAAATACACAATACATATATTTATAATAAACTAATTCAAAACATTAAATATCTCATCCCAAAAGTCATTACTATGAATTTGAAATTAATATCTCATTTTTTAAAATAAAACTACTGAAAACTTACATGAGTTTATTCTATTTTTGTCTTTTTTAATGAGTGTTCACTGTCACTGGAGAGAGGAGAGGATAAGGTCTCACCAATGATAATGCAAGCGTTTAAAAGTTCAAATCAAGTTATATTGAAAATAATACAGTAAGAAGTGTAAAGATAATTTGATTCATTAATTATTTTTCTTTTCTTAAATGTAACATAACTATTTATTCTTAAATAACATTATTTCGGTATATCTAGCATGCATTTAAATTACTTTCTACTTAAAATCAAGAATTTAATAATGGTGCACTCACAATCCAATCACATAGAAAGAGAAATAGAATAAGTGTAGATAGTCACAGAGATACACTGGGGGTTTGAAAGACGAGAGTGATTGAGAAATCTAAAGGAAATGAGGGTGGTAGATGTCTTTCCATGATTGTGCAAAAAAATTAATGAAAATAGAGAGAAAACACACCAAAGGCCCCACACTCATTTCCTGACCTAAACTCCTGACTACACCTTTGCTAAAAGGGGCCGGTCGATACACTTGTGTATTTATGTTGCTGTGGCTAATCAGCAATTATCTATGCTATGATGTTCTCAATGGATCCTAAGGGCAATGAATATGAAAGTGTAATCAATGTAAAACTGTGATGAACATGAAGTAGTATAAAGATTGTATGATTATAATATATGCATTGTAACGTATCGATTAATGCTGTTACAATACATGTGTTGTAATATATCGACAGGTGCGATTAGGACACATGTATTGTGACATATTGATTGATGTGATAGAATATATGTATTATGATATACAGATTAGTGTAGAAAATGTATGTCATAAATAATTACAAAAAAAATAATAATTGTATGTTAGATGTGTGTTCTACTCTGATAATGATTTGTGTGCTTTAAGTGTTATTATTAATTGATGTGTGTTAGAAATGTGTTAGCCAATATTTCTTGTACCATATAAATTTTATGTCAAATAAAGAGATCTAGTAGGACGGGAAATGCTCAACCATACTAATATATATCCGATAATAAAAGTGAAGAGATAAAGAGGGTTGGTTCGTTCTAGGATCATAATCCAGTGATATTAGAAGAAAGACTACTCTGTAGGGACTAAGACAATTTGAGAAATTATAATATTTTATCCTAATTACTTTCATATTGACCAAGTTATGTAAAAATTTCTTTAATATCAAATTTTAGAATTTATAATACTTTGGCGAATTTTATTGTGACAAATAATTTAGAGATATTCTTAATAATATTCTAAACTTATATGTATACAATGTGAACCAAATAGTTTGTAAGATATAAATTTATGTTTTATTTATTACTTTAAAGTCTTGAAAGTATTTCTTTAGAAGTTTAAATATTGTGAAATCTTATACAATTTTTATAAAAGGAATGTAAGTTTTGTTTTTGTTCAATTTTTAAATGCACGAAATAGAACAACTATTTTATTTTTTCTTTTATTATAAAAATTTTTTTAGTTATTTTTATACGAAATTGAAGATGTTATAGCTTAGGAAAGTAATAGTGTATAATTCAGATTTACTTTATTGGAGGATGCACGTTATCCAATAACTTTTAGGTCTCTTTTAAGAGTATTTTTTTGAATTTGAACTTGTCTTATGACACAAGTATTGATTGTGTCTGTGAGATGAACCTCATATTATCCTTTCTTATTAGTTGTTATAAAATCTTTTTGATGATTATCACTTTATACTATAATAACAAATAAGTAGACACTTTGTTTCTTGAATCCAATTTTTTACCTACAATAATAAAAGCTAGTAAATAAATAAAAAAATTAATTTTAGTGACCATTTAAATTGTCATTAATATTTGTTATTATAAATTAAAGTTTTTAATAACAATAAATTCAATTTTATTAGGGTAACACCTTATTTTTAATATTTATTAAATAATAATTTTTGCAAATTCAGGATGATAAAAGTTCTATTTCAAATAAAGTTCTCAACCCATGGTTTCATGAAGTATTTCAAAATAAGAAAAAAAAGGTTACAATCTTCATCAAGCACTACTACAGGACCCATTTTTTTTATACATTATTTTCAAATTTATATCCTAGTCCTATAGCAGTTCCATCCACCCTTTCACTGTGTTCGGTGTTGATCATCTTGATTACCTAAAAAATGAATGTAAGGGTGAGTACTCTACACTACCCAAAAATACACAATCAACATAAAGTCTCACCTCTAGAATATTTCCAATATATTTAACAAATATAATCACATGCAGCATCATCATATCCATAAGCACAATTCATAAACCCGTGCATACGCACGCCAGCCACACTTATATTGACACTATAATCACAGATTTACACCATGAATGGTTACCGGTACCCCTGCCTCACAGATACCACGTGGGTAGTCACGGATCGCTTAACAAAAGTAATGGTTAGAGGTCTAGTTAGGAAGAGAGTGTGTGGCCTGTGGTGCACCCGTTCCGCAGTCGGTGTCACCACCACTCCCTCTTCCCCAAAGTATTTCTATCGTTCTCATCTCCCACACTCCAGTGTATCGCTGAACCATTCACAGCACATTACAATGGTGCTACACGCCCTATTCTCATACATTTCATTCACACACGCAATAATCATGCTTACACATGACACACAACCACATTACATTCAAATACCCGACACTCGGCCTACATTCATTTCACATTACATGGCACATAGCCCACATTTTATCCACAATATACGGCACATAGCCTTCATTTATTTACAATAACATTGATTCACTAATTAAAGTCATTCCATCACACACAATCACCCACACGGGGTCTAACTATTCCAGCACACATCACATTGCATACCAATTCCCATCAAACACATAATTTCTACTCCCTATCTCAGCCACATTGCATTAATCAACAAAACACATAAGAATTACAACATACTGAGATAGAGTAGAGTCCTCCCTTACCTCGAATTGAAGTCTCACATGCTAAATCCACCAAGAAGTGCTCTCCCTCACAGATTTCGTCCTAAACACTTGGAGAAACTTCATGAGAACCCAGGGAAACCATGAAAACAAAGAAAGGAAATGAAAAATTGAAACCTTAACCATTAAAACTCATCTCCAAGCGTTCTCCACACGGATTCAACCTTCAATCAAGCTCCCGAACGGCTTTGGAAGCAATTAATCGGTGGAATAGAGCTTTGGGTATGAGAGGATCGAAGGGAGAGGGAGAAATTACTCTCCTCAAACCCTAAATCCTTTTAAATCCTTTTCTGATCGCGACACTCTCGCTACAGCGAGGTCCCCTCGCTGCAGCGACATGCCCTCTCGCTACAACAAAAAATTTAGAGAAAACTGCACTCAAGTTTCTGCAAAATCTCGCTACAGCGAAACCCTCTCGCTACAATGAGACTACACCCATAAATGTACCCCAAACTATTGCTCTATCGCTACAGCGAGAAGGTGGTAGTTCTGGTCATTAGATACCCTTCCATTCCTGTTCTTTGTAACAGTGGTTTCTTTCAGCAATAGTTCATCATTATCATTAAAGAAAGGTGAGGGTCTCACTAGTGATATTGCTACTGTCTTTTATATTATTATGTTTAGAATTGACAGAAAGATGTCAAAAAGAAATTATATGAAAAAAAAAAGGATTGAAAAATTCTAGTAACTAGTGAGTGATGTATTTCCTGAGAAAGTTATTTTTGTATTTTTATTGTATATTGTCAAGATTAAATATTAAAGCTATATAATCAATTCCAAAAGTTACAAATCTTTTCAAAAATATCACATAACTTTTATATTTGAATCATAATTATATCATAAAAACAAGCTTACTTATTAACCATAATGAATTAATATTTGTGTGGAATATTTAGAAGGTGAGAGCTAAGCTTCTTAGGGTTTGAGAACATGACCATATGATCAGAATCTTTAATCACTTTCAGCTCAGAATATGAACTAGTTCTCTCAATCATCCACATTTGTACGTCCTCTCTCCACAAATTGTCTCTTTTGCTGATGATATAAACTTTGCGTACCCTTCCATTTTTGTTGTTGGTAACCTTTTTCTTTCAATAATAGTTCAACATCATTAAAAATAGGTGTAGGTCTAACCAGGGGCAATGCAAGGGTCAAATCCTACATATTTTAATTATGGGTTTTGTAAATCACTTGTTACCAAAAAAACACAAATGGGTACAAAAGATTAGATTGAGTTAATTTGAAACTAATTACTTCAAGTGGCAATATTTGGTATATCCTCGATGCAAAAATTCGAGTCCAGCCAATCTAGCAGAGGCTTTTTGGGCCCATCAAAAAAGAAAAATTATGTTTCCATTAAGGAGCCCACCTTTTTAGCTTGCTGGAACACAATAAAAATTGTTGATCAAAATAAAAATAAGAAAATAGTAAAAATTAATTTGTAATATGATATGGTATTACTTAAATAAAATGATAACTTTAAACTATGAAGAAAAAGAAAGAACAAAATGATAAATCATACATCCTAAAATTTATCCCTCTTTTGTATTTAATGCATAATAATAATACAACTCAATTTTAGAGAAAGAAATTCTAAAAGAGAAATGCAAGTTATTTTAATGAACCCTCCCTTGTAATCATCCTAATAATCACCCCTAATTGAAAGAATCTCTACTTTAAATGGAAAGAAAACTTAAAAATAATGAAGTAAAATGCAAGTTCTCATTCGGCTAAATCTAGATCTGATTCAGGTTAATCAAATGCGCATCTGAATGTGATGGGTTAGTCTATTAGTGAAGATTTTTTGCATATACAAAAACTTGAACTCGTACTCAAGACATTGCTTAAGCGATACCGAGCCTCTTGCCACTCTAAAATTATTACTTGAAAATACACTCAATTTGCTTCAACTATAAAAACAATTGAGATTGAGAGAGAAAGGGAAGTACTTCCTGAAGTAAAGCAGGGTATATGAGGTTTTCACTAATTACAGATGCAGTAACAAAAACTACTATTAAAATTTTCTTAGGGAACCTTTCCATAGCAACAGACATTGGTATCCCACCAACACTGTGACCCACAAGAATCACTTTCTCCTTTGGTGGAAGAGATCCCATAAATGTCATCAAAGGTTCATAGTATTTTGAAATTGAATGAATCTCTTATTGGAGAATAAAACTACCAATATGTTACTAATAGGTGACAACTAGCTAATCTATTTTGTTGACTACATTCTGTTAAGTCTATTTAGTTGATTTTGTTCTATTTAATTAGCTTGTTTCCTGTTTCTTTATTTTCCAGTTATGCCTCCTCTCTTAGTATATATAGGAGGCTTGTCTTTGTAATCATTATGAAAAAATTAATTGAAGTATTATTCAGTCATCTTCTTCCATTATCTCTTCTTTTCTGCTTTATGGTATCAGAACACTCACAAGGAGAGTTTTGTTGTGCCATACTTTGATTCAACATGGCTGAAAAAGAAGGTTCTCCAAAATAAGACAACACCAAGAAAGGAGATGAGTCACAAAACCCCAACAACCCTTATTATCTATATCCGGGTGAAAATACCAACACCCTCACTATGTCTCCTGTCCTTGATGGTCCAAATTACCATGCTTGGGGTAGGTCAATGAAGAGAGGGCTTCAATCTAGAACAAATATAAATTTGTAGATGGAACAATCAAGGAACCACCAGGCGATGACTTCTTGCATGATGCTTGGATAAGGTGCAACACTATGGTTATTTCTTGGATAACTCAATTTGTTTCTTTGTAGATTGTGCAAAGCATTGTGTATATTGACAATGCAGAAGATTTATGGAAGGATTTAAGGGATAAATTCTTAAAAGGAGACTATTTCAGAATGTCCGATCTCTTGCAAGAAATTCACTCTATCAAACAAGGAGAAATAACCATCTCCACCTATCACACGGACTTAAAGATTCTATAGGAAGAGTTAGAAATTCTCAGACCTATTCTAGCTTGTTCCTGCATTACAAAGTGCACCTCTGATATGGTGAAAACTATGAGAAATTACAAGGATACAAAATATATCATCTATTTTCTTAAGGGTCTCAATGATTGCTACAACACTGTCAGATCCCAAGTATTGATGATGGACCCTTTACCTGACATTAACAAATTAAGTTTTCTCTCTTGTTTTGCAACAAGAAAGGCAGGTCTTAGGAACCTTGTTTCAAGAGACCAATCTGGGGGCATATATATCAGACAACAAGCCATCCTGTGGAGGTAGAAGTGGATCCTTATTTGGGAGAGGTAGAGGAAGATATAATCAAAGAAATTCTAGCAACCAACCTTAGAATCTACACCTTTTGTGACAAAGAAAAGCACACCGTAGAGACTTGCTATTTCAAACATAGATTTCTTCCAAATTTCATGTTAAAAGATAAGGGACAAACATCCACTATAAACTCCTATATCTCAAATTCCTCTATCACATCTAACAGTGTTGAGAGCAGTATTCATAAGAATGTTGAAAAGGAACAGCCTGAGATAAGCATACCATTACAACTGAGCAATATAACAAACTCATGGAGATGCTCAAAAGATCAAATGTCAATGGAGAAGTACATGCCATAGGCAATCTCCAACAACATCCAGGTAATATCTCATATACTTAAAAGGACCAAAAGTTGCCTAATGATGTTTAGATACTGGACACTGGTGCCACTAATAATGTAACCAACTCTTTTTCTTGTCATGATTTTTATAACACCATTGAACTTATAAGAATTAAATTACCAAATGGATTTATTACTCAAACACAAATTTCAGGAACAGTCACCTTTTCTAATAAACTTTATTTACAAGATGTTCTATACATCCATGAATTTAATTACAACATTGTATCTGTTAGTAAAATTGTTAAATCTCTTCATTGTAAAGTTGTTTTTAAATTTATCTTGTTGTATCTAGGATTATAACAACCAATTGATGATTGGTCCTGCTGATCTTCAATGCAATCTATATATTCTTCAAAGGCACAAATTTTCAAGGATTAAAATAGTTAATTCTACTAGAGCTCCTATTGACAACAATGTGAATAATTCCACCTTTGATTTGTGACACTATAGATTAGGTCACCCATCAAATTCTGTTTTACACAAATAAAAGGACAATTTCCATATGTTAAGCATAATCACAAATATGTATGTGACTATTGCCATTTAACAAAACAATGCAAGTTACCGTTTCTTACTCATATTGAATCATCTACTTTGGGGTCCTCTTTCTCTTAGTTCCATCCATGGTTATAGATATTTTCTAACTATAGTGGATGATTTTAGTAGAAATACTTGGTTTTTCTTATGAAAACTAAATCTGAAACTAAAACACTTATTCAGAATTTTTTTTTTCTAATATCTACTCAATATAATAAGAAAGTTAAAATTATAAGATCTGATAATAGCATTGAAATTTGTATATTAGAATTTTATAATAGTCAAGGGATTATACATAAAACATCTTGTGTGGAAACACTACAACAAAATGTTGTGGTTGAAAAGAAACATAGGCACATCCTAAATGTGGCCAGGTCTTTATTGTTTCATTCTAATTTGCCTAATGTTTACTTGTTATATGTTGTTCTTTATGCTATAAATCTTATAAATAAATTGCCTACTTTATACTGAAAGGTAAATCTTCCTTTGAAATTCTTAATGAAAAACCTCCTGCTTACCTTGATCTAAAAGTCTTAGGCAGTTTGTATTTTGTTTCTACGCTTACTCAATATAGAAACAAATTAGATCCTAGAGCTAGGAATCTAGGTATTAAATTTGGTACAAAAGCTTACATTGCCCTTGATTTATCCACTAGAGAAATTCTTATTTCTAGGAATGTGATCCTCTATGAAATATATTTCCTTTTCACAAGATTTCTCCTATTAATAACCAGATTGATCCTCAGGTAAGTGAGACTTTTGATTTCCTTTTAAGTGATGTTAATCTATCCAAAAATTATCCTATGGAAGGTGAAGTTTCTAATAGCATGGATACTCAGCTCCTCTTTGTTGAACCACAAAAACACTCAAGGTGAGCTTAGTTCTTCTACTCTTCTAAATGCTGACCTTCAAAGATCCACTAGGCATAGATAAGCACCCACTTACCTGACTAATTACCATTGTCATCTTTTACAAAATATGGGAACTCATGATTCTAAGAATATAAGGTACCCCTTGTCTTATGTTTTATTTTATCATTCTCTATATCCTAACTTTTTGAAATTCACTTTATCTATTACTACTAAATTTGAGCCTAGAACCTATCAACAAGCTGCTAAATTTTCTCATTGGATTAAGGCAATGCAAGATGAACTTGATGCACTCAAGGTAAATAAAACTTGGTCTTTAACCCATTTACCCATAGAAAAGTCTGTTATTGGATCCAAATGGGTTTATAAAATCAAATATAATTTAGATGGGACTCTACAAAGATATAAGGTTAGATTAGTGGCCAAGGGATACAACTAAATTGAAGGTTTAGATTACTTTGACACTTTTGCCCTTGTAGTTAAACTGATTACTGTCAGACTTTTATGTGCTCTTGCTTCTACTAAGAATTGGTTTCTTCACTAACTTGACATCAACAATGCATTTTTATATGGTGATTTAACTGAGGAAGTTTATATGGAAACTTCTCAAGATTTTTCTGTTTTAGATCCTACATTGGTTTGTAAACTACACAAATCTATCTATGGCTTGAAACAAGTTAGTAGACAATGGTTTGCCAAACTCTCTATTTTTCTCTTAAACCTTGGATATAGACAATCTGGTTATGATCATTTTCTTTTTATTAAGAAAGTCAATTCTAAGCTAACCATCATTTTAGTTTATGTTGATGATCTTATATTGGAAGGAGATGATGCAACAAAAATTGCTTTTGTAAAACAAGATCTTGACAACACCTTTAAAATCAAGGACTTTGGCAATCTTAAATACTTCCTTGGTCTTGAAGTGGCAAGATCACATTTAGTTCTTACTATATCTCAAAGAAAATACACTTTAGATTTAATTTCTGACTTTGGTTTGCTTGCAGCTAAACCTGTCCCTACACTGATGATCAAGACTACTAGACTTGCTCATGATGACAGTTCCCTTAATTACTCAGATGCTACTGGATACAGAAAACATGTTGGGAGATTACTCTATCTTACCAATACCAGACTAGACATCAGTTTTGCTATTTAACAGCTTAGCCAGTTCATGAGCAGTCCAAATAAATTGCATTACAAGGCTTGCATTCGAGTCCTCAGATATTTGAAAGGTTCCCCAGGACAAGGAATCTTTTATCCCAGCAATTCCACATTACCACCAAAAGGCTTTAGTGACTCGGATTGGGACACTTGTCTAGACTCTTGAAAATCAATCACAGGTTATTGTATCTATCTTGGCAATTCTTTAGTTTCATGGAAATTCAAGAAGCAACCTACCATTTTCAGATCTTCTTCAGAGGCTGAATATCGTGCCTTAGGTACTACTGTTTGTGAGTTGCAATGGCTGACTTACCTATTGGATGATCTTGTAGTTTCCTACATTCAACCAGCACTTCTCTATTGTGATGGTGCCTTAGCCAAACATATTGTTGCTAATGTTATTTTTCATGAAAGAACCAAATACATAGACATTGATTGCCACTTGGTCAAGGAAAAACTTCAGGCTAAACTTTTTCACCTTCTACCTATTAGTAGCAAAGAGCAACGTGTAGATCTCTTCATCAAGCCACTTGACCCTCCCTTTTCTTTTCTTTTTTTCAAGCTGGGAGTGTTATACTCTCCAGCTTGAGGGAGTATTGGAGAATAAAACTAACAATATGTTACTAATAGGTGACAACTAGCTAATCTGTTTTGTTGGCTACATTCTATTAAGTCTGATTAGTTAATTTTGTTATGTTTAATTAGTTTGTTTTCTATTTCTTTATTTTCTAGCTATGCCTTCTCTCGTAGTATACATAGGAGGCTTGTTCTTGTAATCATTATGAAAAAATTAATTGAAGTATTATTTATTCATCTTTTTCCATTATCTCTTTTTTTCTGCTTTATCTCTTGCACTTGTTTTGGGTTGATACGTGAAGCACTCAAGTCATGGGCTGTAACATTATAACCTGCAGAGTTTAACATAGTTGCCACCTTAAACCAGCACCATGCACCATGGCTGGCACCATGGCTGGCACCATGAATGAGCACAAAGTGCGCACCATTAACACCATTGAATATTGAAAGGAAATATAGGAAAAGAATTTGCACAAAATGCACCTCCCTTTTTAATATCTTTCTAAATTTTGGCCTTCTATATTTGCTTAATGTTTGTTCCTGTTAGAATTGGACCAATCTGTTCCTTTATAAACAGTTCTATACAGGTTATTTTTCCGTGTAATCATTTTATGGGCTTTTTTACATTCTTATCATTAATTTATTTTAAGAAGTCATTTGTAAAATGAAATGTGATATTCTAGGAATTAATTTGTTGTTAATTACAATATTCTTAAATTTTGTTTGAGAGTTTATTTTTGAAATAAATAAAAGGTAGATAAAGACTTATACAATGAAAATTTTTATTTAAGAGTTTTTAATAAGAAAAAAATGTTTTATAAACTCTTTAAAACCCTTTCAACTCTGTATTTTTAAGTTTGTCTAATTTAAAATTTTTTTTAATTAATTATCCTTCCTCTTCTTCTCTTTTATTTTCTAAACACTTTCCTTCCTTCTTCGTTCCAACTCTATAGAAAGTTTTAAAGTCCATACTTTTCAAAAGTCAAAGACCACTAGTTGTTATTAAGTAGTCCCTATTCGCTGTTGGTGACTATCACTAAGCCAAGAGATTTTGACACGGTGAGATTCAAACAAAATACCTTTGACTAACTAGACATGCAAATATAATGAAACTCAAAGTATAATAATATCCTTACAAAGTCTATGCTTTTAGAATTTACCTTCGACTAAATAAATTGATTATAGACTTGCAAATATAATGAAGCTCAAAATATAATATCCTTACAAAGTCTATGCTTTTAAAATTTATCACATTGAGTGCATGTCTATTTGTTTACGCAAAAATGATGCATAAGACTTTAGAAGGTATGCTTTGATTTATTTATATATTGTACACCAAAAAGAAATGGCTAGAATTTTTTTATAAAAATTTGTGAGACAGTCCATATAGTACTGTCACTAACGTTGACGTTAAAAAACAGCTGGAAAAGAAGACCTAAAACATGTATTTTAATAATTGTACACTTTATTACAAGCTGTTCGTGACAATTGGGCAAGTTAAGTATAAATTAAGAAATGGTATAGAATCAAAAGTAACCTCAGATGTAGTTGTATATTTAATACTATGTCAGTTTTGTCTTCTTAAATTAGAACAATTTCTTACTAATTCATTCATGTGTTCAATGGTATGTGGCTATACATTTGACACCTAAGGCTATGACTATAGACAAAATTATTGATTAAATGGACTTGATATAATGTTGATGATTATTTTCCCACTATTATTTAAACTTTTTGTTACAAAATTATTTATCGAAATTTTATAATAAGTAATTATAATATTTCACTCTTAAGAGATATAGCTAATCATTTAATTTATTTTTTTTTGTAATATTGTTAATCTAAGATAAGATTTGAGTAATTAAAATTTTAAAAAACTTCTCTCATCAATTCCAACTTTTATAAGTATTGTTAATAATATTATATAAAAAATACAAACATTTAAATAATAATATATTTTTCTAATGTAGTTTAATATTTTTATTAGAGTATTAGTTTTTTATTGTCTTTTCACTCAATATCTTTAAATTTAAAAATAAATCAAGACCATTAATGTTAAAATGTATAACAAAAAAAAAATCAAAATTGACATAATATTTATTATATTTAAAATTGGGATGACATTTTTTATTTTACTCTTGCTTGTAAATATTTTATTAAATAAAATAAGATAATACAAATATTACATTTTGTTCTTCATACTTATTTTTAATATTTTTACTAAAATAAATTAAAAAATTACTTTCAGGTAATAAATCATATATTTCACTACTTTACCAATAAATTTTGTTTTATTAAACAATTGTTTAGCAAATAAAATAAAATTTTAATTAACTAAAAAGCTTACATTTCAAACACATTCTAAATGGAAATTACAATCACAATTAAAATGTCATCATTTTGGCTGATCTTTTACTTTTTCTTTTTTTCTTTTTTAAACATGATAGCTAGGAACATGTCCAAAAAGGAAATCACAGAAAAAGAAAATAAAAAAAAAAAACAAGATTGAAATCTGACAGTAACTAATGGGATGCATGTACCCCTGAGAAAGTTATTTTTATCTGAGAATAGAAAAAAAAGAAGGTAAAATTGTCTTATATAATTATATATAAATAGTCATAATTAAAAATTAATTAAAATTATGTGTTCAATTTCAAATGTTGCACAACCTTTAAAAATTGGCACATAAATTTTATATTTTAATCATGACTTTCATAATAAAATTTAACAATTAAATTTCTTTTTTTCACTCTCAAATAAAAAACCTTTCTCATTTATTTAGTTTCACATAACCATAAGAAATTAATATTTGTGTGCAATATTTAGAAGATGAGAGCTAAGTTTCTTGGGCTGGGAAAACACGACCATGTGATCAGAATCTTTTATCACTTTCAGCTCAGCAAATGGTCCAGTTCTCTCAATCATCCACATTTGTATGTCTTCTGTCAACAAATTGTCTCTTTTGCTGATGATATAAACTTTAGGAACCCTACCATTTCTTTTGTTGGTAACCTTTGTTTCTTTCGACAACAGTTCAACATCATTATAAATAGGTACAGGTCTCACCAAGGACAATGCAAGGGTCAAATCCTACATATTTTAATTAGGAGTTAGTTTCATTAATGTGGAAATCACTTGATAGCAAAAATAAAAAAATGGGTAGCAAAGATCAGATTGAGTTCATTTGAAAATATTTACCTCAGGTGGCGATAATTGATACATCTTCGATGCCATGAATTTGGGTCCAACCAATCTAGCAGTTGCAGGTTTCTTAGGCCCATCAAAGAAGAAAAATTGGGTATCCATTGAGGAACCTGCCGTTTTAGCTAGCTGTTACACAGTACTAAATATTAACGTGTGTTGTGTGTTTCGATTTGATACAGCGTTAACTAAACAAAACGATAATCCATGTCCCTCTTTTGTAATTAATGCATAATAATATATTTAGGTAACATTTGTGTTTTAAATCTTGTTATATTTTTAAATGATATTTTTTATGAATGATTTACTATTAGAGTTTGAATTACGATGTGTTTGTAAAGATATATATATATATATATATATATATATATATATATATATATATATATATATTTAACATAGACTCGACTATTCAATTTGAACTAACTTGTTAATAGTTAGATCAGGTTGATTTGGATTTCAACTGACTTTAAAAAAGAAAACTTCAAAGTGATAAATTGTAACATAGTAGTTCAATTTAGTCCCCGTAAAATTATAGACATTGATGTCCTTCTTCAACTATTGCATGAAAATATACTCATTCCCTTCAAACACGTTTTTCACAGACAAAAAAGAAAAGAGATTGAGAGAGAAAGGGAAGTACCTCTTGAAGTAGAGCAGGGTATGTGAGGTTTTCACTAATGACAAATGCAGTAACAAAAACTGCTACTGTAATTTTCTCAGGGAACTTCTCCATAGCAACAGACATTGGAATCCCACCAAGACTATGACCGACAAGAATCACCTTCTCTTTTGGGGGAAGAGATCCCATAAATGTCATCAAAGGTTCATAGTATTCTGAAATTGAATGAATCTCTTGCACTTGTTTTGGGTTGATACCTGAAGCACCCAAGTCATGGGCTGTAACATTATGACCTGCAGATTTTAGCATAGTTGCCACCTTATACCAGCACCATGCACCGTGGCTGCCACCATGAATGAGCACAAAGTGGGCACCATTAACACAATTGAAGATAGAAAGGAAAAAGAAGAAAAGAATTTTACCAAAATGGCTCTCCCTTTTCAACATCCTTCCAAATTTTGGCCTTTCTATATTTGCTTACTTAAGGGTTATTCATATAAGAATTGGAGCAATATGTTCCTTTATATGCATTAATTTTTCCAGGTAATTATTCTATGGGCTTATTTTATATTCATATCATTGATTTGTTTTCATAAGAAGCCACTTGTAAAATGCTATTTGGTATTCTAGGAATTGATTTATTGCCAACTGCAATATCCTTACAGAGTCTATGCTATTAAGATTTATCACATAATGCATGTCTGTTTGTTTACGCAAAAACTATTCTTAGGACTTTGGAAGGTATACTTTGATTTATTTGAATATTGTACATCGAAAAGGATAGGTTAATTTTTATTTTTATTTTTAATTTTTAGTTATGATGATTAGTAATCTACCGATCTGTATGTATAATAATATCTGAGGCTGTTCATATACGTACTGTCACTAACGTTGAAATTAAACAATAACAGCTTGTATGAAGTGCCAAATACGTTATAATACTGACCCGGAAAATAAGTTTTGGTAAAATATTATAAAATGTTATGAAACTTAGATAAATCAATCTGCAAAGAAATCAATGTTGGAGTAAATTATATATAGGAAAAAGTTGAAATTGAATCCACATTCACAGCACTCTTAATGCATTCGTAGCTTAACCCCCTAAGTTGCCCTATTTTTTTAAAACTTTATAGTTAGTGGATTAGTTTTGTCTCTAAGTTCCAATCTAAAAGAAATGGTGAGCTAGGCCTAGGATTAGGATCAGAATAAGTTAGTCTACTTATTTCTAAAAGTAATTAATAATTATTATATTATTTATTTATAATATTTATTAAATTATCTTACTTAAATAAATTAAAAAATATTTATTTAATATATTAAAATTTTATCATAAAAATAATATTTAATATAATTATATTAAAAAACTATAAAATTAAATTAAATTTAACTTTTATATTTGATTAATTTTTTAATTAAATTTAATATTATACATTAATAATTTATGATTTTAATTAAAAATTAATAATAAATATTTTTAACTAAACAATAATTAAATTATAAAATACTATTTAATAGTTATTTTAATAAATTTAATCAATTTTTATATATTTTAATATTATTTAATGACTTTTAATAATTATAGATTCATTTTAAATTTATATATAATATAATTATTTTGAATATAAATATAAATACGTAAAATTTTACATGATTATTTTTAATGAATTTTATATTAAAAATATAGCTATTAATATATATTTAAAATTTAATAATTAATAAATATTTATATGAATAAAAAAATCATTAAAAAATTAAATTATTAGTTAATATATCTATTTCTATATAATATATAAGTATATGTTTTAATTTATTATATTAGTAATACTTTTTATATTACATTAATACTCTATGGTAGTTAATTTAATGTATATAAGTCGGTTTAAAATAACAAATGAAGCAAATAAAATTAAATATTTTATAATTATTTTATTTTTTTAATTTAATAATAATTATATATATATATATATATATAGATTGTATTGAGTTTAAATTTTTATATTAAATTTTATCACAATCTTTTATTAAGATAAAAGTTTAGAAATATAAGTTATTTTAATATAAACATAAATTATATTAAATTAAAATGAGACAAAAGTTAAATCTGTAAATATTTATTAATTTTTACTATGTTATTTTCTATTTTCATAAATTTTATGATATAAAGTATTTTATTTTTATAATTTTCACAATGACGATATTTATTTACTTTTTTAATATAATAATTTTTATTTCACTGATTTAACAAATTATGTAAATATTATTTTTTATTATCAATTTTATGTGTTTACTATAGCTTTACTTATTAAATATAAGATGTTTCTAAACAAACAAAATATGACCTTCACAAAAATAATTAAAATCTATAATACATTAAGAATTTTATAAAAATAAATCAAGAAAAAAATAAAATTTTATAATATAAAAATATTTATAGTTAATGTTCAAATAATATTTTAAAAATTATTTATAAAATTATATAAAAATTGTTATAATTATTTAATAATTATCAATAATACAGATAAAAATTAAAAAATATGTAAACTAATTTGATAATAAATAATTATATTTTTATTAATATTATTCAATAACAATAATCATTATAAATATTTAATATTATAGCAATTTCATTTTTTTATCCTGTTTTAATCAATTTTATTGGTCTACAAGTTTATAATAAAAATATCATATGAAACAAATATTTTTAATAAATGTTTTAATAATTATTAAAATACATATCAAATTTCTTAAAATCTAAATTCTCTAAGAATAGATAATTTTTTTTACTCATAAAGCGCTGATCCTAATGCTGGTCCACATAGCTTTTTGGCCTCGATTCACATGAGCTAGGGCAGGGTCAAATGGATTTTTTGAGAGTTCTAATCGTGAGGGAGAATCTTAAAGTAAACTAAATAATTATAATAATGTAATAAATTAAATTACTTTTTAAAAACCATTCTTAAATTTATTTTATATTTACTTTGAAATCAATTTTTAAAAATAAATATAAAATTAAAAAATTAGTTGGAATGTCCTGACAATATAAAAGGTTATTTTTACTATAATCTAATATAGTAAACTACCATTTGAAATTAAAAAAATACTTACTTTATACGCTTTTGACATAAATAAAATAAAAAATTTGAAATACTACGCATGTGCTCCAATAGTTTTAATTCACATGAATGTCTTGTCTTTGCTGCAATTAAGTCAACTAAAAATGACTTTTTACTAAAGGAAAATGATTAGAATCAACTTTTTTATGTTTAGTTGTGCTTCAATTTCACTATTGTTGAAGTCGATTTTAGTTTTCTTTTATTGTTCCTAAAGAAGTTGATTATAATTAACTTAGTACAATGAATAAGGAAGTTAATTATAATCTCTTTTAGTACTATAGTAGAGACAATTTAATAGACTTTTGCAACTATTTAAATATCCTGCATGGAGAAAGACAGGAGAAAGTGGGAGAGGAAAGGAGAGGAGACTACAAATAATTTGAGGAGACAATTTGAGTTAAGGAAAAAGGTAGTTCATATAGTTACTATGAAAATGAATAATAATTTATATCAGTTTAATTTTTTTTTTATCATATTGCAAGTAAGCTCTCAATGCAAGTGATTTTAATTTTTAAAATTAGATTTTATTTATTTATTTATTTAATTTAATGTGTCATTAAAGTATATTTTGAAAGATGTGTAAACATTCATTATTATATTTGTAAGTTTAATTAATTATTTGCCACATATTTTTAATTATTATGATAATTTAATTTTGTATTGTAGTAATTTATAAATTATAATAAATTAAAATTTATTTTGTTGCTAAATTTACTTTGTGACATAGTTAATTTAAGTTTATTTTTGTTGTAATGTCTTTATTTAAATTTCATATTATATATGAAGAAAATATTAATAAACAATTTTGTGCAATTTTTATTTATTTTATGTTTTGTTTGCAAAATTGTCTATAATATTTTCTTATTGTACAAGGTTCTCAAATTTTAAAAAGTAAGCGCTGTAATATGATGGTAGCTTTAGATCTGAGGATGGAACCATTTCTTAGGCAGATTAGTTTTTGGCATGTTGCAAATATGATCCCAGTATTTGATTATGATAGGCGCTCATAAGTGCACTTGTGGAATGTTGGAGGCCTAAGTTACACATATTTCATCTTTCTTATGAAGAATGTATGATTACTTTGGAGAATGTTATGTTTCAACTAGGCTTGCGTGTAAATGAGCTCCTTCTGAGTGGCTACATTGGAGCATGTGAGAAATTTTATGATCGAGATATATGAGCATTGTGCGAAGATTTACTTGGAGCAGTTCCAGATGAGAGAAACTGTAACATCTTTACTTTATTAATTTTCAAATTTATTCTTGATGTGAGTTGTTAATGCATGTTGCTTGAAATTAGGAGAGTTTTAGATGAGTGAGTTACAGGATTTTTTGCTGTGACAAGATGTGTCTCGCTGTAGCGAGAAATCAACATCAAAATCAGGCATTCTGGTGCTCTCTCGCTGTAGCGAGGAGCTCCGCTGTAGCTAGAATGACAGACAGCAAAGTACAAATTTTGTCTAGTTTTTTCGCTGTAGTGAAAATTTATCGCTGTAGCGAGAATTGGCTTGCTATAGTGAGAATGTCGTGAGTTGAGGGGTATTTAAGGGTTTCCAAGTTAAGAACTTGGATTATAATCCAAGTCACGACTCTCATACGTTCCCTCTGACTTCTCTCCTCATTTTCTCAGCAAATCCTTAGAAAACTCCAACTCTTCTTCGATCAAAGCTTGGAACTTCACTTCCCTTGGTTTTGGGTAAGTTTTTGAAGCTTGGTTCTCCATTCCTTTGGTTATTTTCTTGATTCTCCTTCTCTAAATGAGGTCTCTTGTGATATATAGGAAGAATCTCACGTTTTGAGCAAAAACCTTTTACTAAACCTTCATTTCAAGGTAAGGAAAGCTCTATTTTATACCAATAAATTGTTATGTTTGTATTCATGAAAAGGTTGTGATGAAATGGATGATTTTGAGTATATTTTGGATGAGAATGTGTTTTTGTTAAGTTTGAAGCATTTTTGGTAGTATTTGATGAAGTGTATGATCATTGATTTGAGTGTATATTCATATATGTGGTGGACTGAGTCCAAGGGGACTAACTCTCGGCAATGATTGAATGATGTATGATATAATAATGAAACTAGAGTAAAATAGAGAGATAAAAGTGTGAATAATATATTAGTAAACAGAGAATGGAAAATATATAGATGAAATGGGAAAATATAGATAAAAGGAAATGAAGTGAGAAGGGAATATGAGAAGGATGAGTATAGATAGTTTAGAGGTACACTGGGAGTGTGGAAGAGAGAAAAGACTGAGAAGTCTTGGGGAAATGAGGGTGGTGGATGCTCCTCTTGAATTACGCAACACAAATAAGAGTAGGAGCACCACAGGCCTCACACTTATTTCCTGACTAATACTCCGACTATGCTTTTGCTAAAAGGGGCCAGGTCGGCACACGTTGTATCTATGTAGCTGCGGCTATCCAGCGACTATCTATGCTAAGGAAGACCTCGAGGGATCCCAGGGGCAGTGGCAATGACAGTGTAATTGAGAATGGAATTGAATATGGAAATGTGTATTGAAAGAATAAATAGAAATAAACATAATTAGGATGCATAAATGAATTGTTATATGATGCATGTTGAATATGGTTGGTAACGAATGTAGAGACTCATCCTTACGTAACCATTTCAGGGAATCCAGATGACAGCACCCATAGAGGAATGAGAGTAGTAGATGATAAATAGCATATGTGAACATGTGAATATACTCGAAAGAGTATGAAATAGAAAATGATATGATGTAAATAGTTACAGAGATACACTAAGGAGTGAAAGATGGAGATGATATGGGATATCTTGGAGAAATGTAGGGTGGTGAGTTACATTCAGGATTGTGCACGGAATATTGTGTTCGAATGCACCACATGGCCACACACTCATTTCTCGACTTGACTCCTGACAATTACCTTTGCTAAACGGCCGTCTATTGCATGCGTTGTATTCGTATTGCATTGGGCCATCCAGCGACTATTTACATGAATGTGTAAGACCTCGGGATAGAGGCATCGGATAACTGTGGCCACAGGGCACGGTAAGCGCAGTTAAAAGAAAAAGAAATTGTGAATATGTTTAATAGAATATGTGTTTGTGTGTT
The DNA here is from genome assembly GCA_024086825.1 of Abrus pulchellus subsp. cantoniensis. Taxonomy (NCBI): domain Eukaryota; kingdom Viridiplantae; phylum Streptophyta; class Magnoliopsida; order Fabales; family Fabaceae; genus Abrus; species Abrus pulchellus. The sequence continues at coordinate 26,101,466 of CM044056.1, forward strand.
GAACACTGTGATATGTAATTCCATGATGTTTTCTTTAATTGTGATAAGATATGTTTTGTGATAAATATGTGTGATGTATGAGTGGTAGGATAGAGACTCACCCTTACACAACAATTTTTAGGAAACCAGGACGAATAGTACCGGGCTCACAGTGCATGGATGGATAAGAACTGCTATAGGACTTAGTTATTTTGAGTTATGTAATGGATAATTTCAGTTCTATAGCATTCTTTTAAAATAGTTGTAAAACTACTATTTCTCTTTGTTGCTGATGAAAACTTTAGAATCTTTGTTTTCCTAAAGTACTTATGAATTAATGAAATTTTACTCAATGAAACTTATATCATTTCATTGTTTCTTCTCATTAGAGAGTTTTTGAAAGAAAAATTTATTTTACCATTTAAATATTTATAAAAATTTATCGTACATTGAGAAAAGAAATATAAAGTGTTACAATTTTGGTATCAGAGCAGTTCATCTAGACCAGACTAGGGTATGGGACTAACATGTCTGTGTTGTGTAATAGATATACTAGAATATGAAATAACTATTTGCTAATATGACTTGTTAGATGCGAATTACGTGCACTAGATTTATCTATGTGTATGTGAATGATAGATTAATAAGTGATTTGAGTTTATTGCGAGATTAGAGCTATGGCTGGTAGAGGTAGACCTGTTGGTGTTACAAATGAACTTCTGGAGCGCATGACCCAAGTCTTAGAGACTTCGGCACATAACCAGGAGGCTGAACCAGCCGAGTATAGAGGACTTTCTTCTTTTACTAGGCATAACCCTCCAAAATTTGAAGGAAAGTTTGATCCTGAGAGGGCTCAAAGGTGGATAGCAGCTGTGGAGAAGATTTTTCCTGCCATGGGATATAGAGAGGAGCATAAGGTAACTTATGCTACTTATATGCTGAATGGAGAAGCTAAGGACTAGTGGAGATTTGCTAGTCAAACTCTACTACAAGAAGATGGTTATATTCCTTGGGAGACATTCAAGGCAACCTTTCTGGGAAATTATTTTCCAAGAGATTTAAAGAAATAAAAGGCTAGGGAGTTCCTTGAGTTGAAACAAGGAAACATGTCTATAAGTGAATATGCTGCTAAATTTCATGAATTGATGAAGTATTGGCCTCACTATCAATATAATGATGGAGAGGAAAATCTATGTGCTCAATTTGAACATGGGCTAAGGCCAGATATTCAAGCTGCCGTTAGTGTATTCCAGCTGATAGATTTACCCACTCTAGTGAGTAAATGCAAAATATTTGAAGTCAATACTAAGGGTAAGACGGTGGATACCAAAATCGGTGGTCTTGTGAGGCAAGACCGAAGGCCTCCAAGATTTTCTAGAGGACCTTACTCTAGTCCAAATCAGTCTCAAGTGAAGGGGACTGTATCTTAAGAAGATAGTAGTGGTGGTTTTGGTTCTTTCAGAAGGCCACTAAAATGTTTCAAGTGTGGTGGACCTCATATTAAAAAGAATTGTCCTCAACTTCCACCAACATGTGACATTTGTGGGAAAATGAGACACTCTGCTAGTGTCTGTTGGTCTGCTCCACAAAAGAGCAGAAGCATGAGTGTGGAACAAAGACCTGAATCTAGAGTAAGCACTGGAACAAAGCTAAATGTGAAAGACAAAGTTTTTGCTATGAGTGGAGCTAAGGCTTCAAAGTCAGAGGAGCTTATTAGAGGTAAATATATCATAAAAGGCTGACTTGTAGATGTGTTGTTTGATTCTGGTGCTACTCATTCCTTTATTTCTGTGGATTGTATAAGATGTCTAGAATTACCTGTATTTGAAGTGTCTTGTGATGTTATTGTATCTACTCCTACGGGTAAGTCCGTAACAACTTCTTCTGTGTGTTTAGGTTGTCCTGTGATGGTATATGGTAGGAGTTTTAGTATAGATTTGATTTGTTTACTTCTTTCCTAACTTGATGTAATTTTGGGAATGGATTGGTTATCATCCAACCATGTTCTATTAGACTGTAAAGAGAAAGTTTTGATTTTTGGCACTAAAGTATCAGAAAGTGCTAAACTCTTAGGTCCAAATCCATTGAAAAATGTAATGAGTGCTAAGGCTTTCATGGTTCTATTTTCAATTGAGACTGAAAAGGAAATGAAGCCTAAGTATATTCCAGTGGTTAGAGATTTTTTAGAAGTTTTCCTTGATGATGTTACTGAATTGCCACTGGAAAGAGAGATTGAATTTACTATTGATCTTATTCTGGGAGCAAATCCTATTTCTGTTGCACCATATAGGATGTCACCAGTGGAGTTAGCTGAGGTAAAGAAACAGGTAAAAGAATTATTGCAGAGAAGGTTTATAAGGCCAAGTGTATCACCTTGGTGAACACCTGTTCTTTTGGTGAAAAAGAAAGATAGGAGCATGAGGATGTGTGTTGATTATAGGCAATTGAATAAGGTAACAATTGATGACTTGATGGATCAGTTAACAGGAGCTTCCATATTTTCAAAGATTGATTTACGATCTGGTTATCATCAGATTAGTGTCAAGAGTGAGGATATCCCCAATACATCGTTTAGAACCTGCTATGGCCACTATGAGTATCTAGTTATGCCATTTGGAGTGACTAATGCTCCTGCAGTATTTATGGACTACATGAATATAATTTTTCATGAGTTTTTGGATAAATTTGTTGTAGTATTTATAGATGATATTCTGATTTATTCCAAGACTCATGAAGAACAAGCAGAACACTTGAGAGTTGTTTTGCAGATACTAAGAGAAAGACAGTTGTATACAAAATTCTCTAAGTGTGAATTTTAGTTACTACAAATCCAATTTTTGGAACATGTGGTATCAAAAAATGGCATTATGGTGGATCCAGTAAAGGTGGAGGCAATGTCTCAATGGCCAAGGCCTACTAATCCCACAGAAATTCGTAGTTTTCTAGGACTAGCTGGCTATTATAGGAAATTCATTGAAGGATTTTCTAAAGTAGCTTTTCCTTTTACGAAGTTAACAAGAAAAGAAAAGGAGTTTATGTGGAATGAAGAGTGTGAAGCTAGTTTCCAAAAGCTAAAAGAGAAGTTAACATCTGCCCCTGTCTTAGTTTTGCCTAATCCAAAACAGAAGTTTGATATGTATTGTGATGCATCTGGGCAAGGGCTTGGTTGTGTCTTGATGCAGGATGGAAGGGTAGTTGCTTATGCTTCGAGGCAATTGCATCCTCATGAAGTTAATTATCCTACTCATGACCTAGAATTAACCACAGTGGTTTTTGCTCTTATGATATGGAGACATTATCTATTCGGTGCGAGATTTAAGGTATTTAGTGATCATAAGAGTTTGAAGTACTTGTTTGACCTGAAAGAGTTAAATATGAGGCAGAGAAGGTGGATGGAATTTCTGAAGGATTATGATTTTACATTGTCTTACCATCCTGGGAAGGCAAATGTGGTTGCTGATGCTTTAAGTAGGAAGTCCTTGTATATGGCAAGTATAATGGTGAAAGAATTAGAATTGATTGAAAAGTTTCGAGATATGAATTTGGTAGTGGAGGTGCGACCTCAGAGTCTGTATCTTGGGACTTTGATAATCAACAATGATTTCTTGGTTAGGATTTGTGATGCCCAACAAGAAGATATGTTTTTGCAGAAAATAATGAGGCAAAGGGGTGAAGGAAAAGATTTGGAGTTCCATTGTGATGCAAATGGACTGATTAAATTCAAGAACCGTGTATGTATTCCTTCTAATGATAAGCTTAAGTAGATGATACTTGAGGAAGCTCTTAAAAGTAGAATGAGTTTTCATCCTGGTACGACAAAAATGTATCAAGACCTTTGTAAGAATTTTTGGTGGAATAGAATGAAGAAGGATGTGGCTAAGTATGTAGCAAAGTGTTTAACTTGTCAAAAGGCGAAGATAGAACATCAACATTCACTTAGGATATTGCCGCCATTAGAAATTCCTGAGTGGAAATGGGATAGTATTTCTATGAATTTTGTGTCTGGTTTGCCAAGAACTAAGAGTAATCATAATGCAATTTGGGTGATAGTAGATAGATTAACTAAAGCAGCTCATTTTCTTTCTATTAATATGAAGTACAAGTTGGAAAAGCTGGCAGATATGTATGTGAGAGAGATAGTCAGATTGCATGGAGTGCTAACTAGTGTTGTGTCAGACAGAGATCCAAGGTTTACATCGAGATTTTGGGAGAGTCTGCAGAAAGCCTTGGGTACTAAGTTAAAACTTAGTTCAACTTATCATCCACAAACTGATGGTCAGACTGAAAGAACAATACAGTCCTTGGAGGATTTGTTGAGAGCTGGTGTGATGGAATAACAAAGAACTTGGGTGGAATGTCTACCTTTGGTGGAATTCACGTATAATAACAGTTATCATGCAAGCATTGGAATGGCTCCATTTGAGGCTCTGTATGGAAGGAAGTGTATAACACCTTTGTGTTGGTATGAAACTAGAGAAGCGATCTTATATGCACCAGATATGGTTCAGAAGCAACATGAACAAATCAAATTGATTAGAGAAAAGATGAAAATAGCACAAGATAGGCAAAGGAGTTACTATGATAAGAGGAAAAAACCTTTGAAGTTTCAGGTAAATGATCATGTGTTTTTGAAAGTTTCACCTGTAACTGGAGTTGGAAGAGCTTTAAAATCCAAGAAATTATCTCCTAAGTTTATTGGGCCATTTGAAGTGCTAAGTAAAGTTAGTCCTGTTGCTTATGAGATTGCTTTGCCTCCAAATCTCTCAAACTTGCATCCTGTATTTCATGTATCTCAGCTTAGAAAGTATATTCCTGACCCTACTCATGTGATAGAACTTGATCCTGTTCAAGTGAGAGAGAATTTGTCATATGATGTACAACAAGTGAAAATTGTTAATTGCCGTGTTAAGAAATTAAGGGTTAAGGACATTTCACTAGTTAAAGTAATATGGAATACTACTAATAAGGGAGATGCCACGTGGAAAACTGAGAATAAGATGAGAGAATTATATCCTTATCTTTTTGTAACTTAGCGAATTTCGGGGACAAAATTCCTTAAAGGAGGAGAGAATTGTAACATCCTGTGCTTTGTGTCATACCTGTAGTATATCATTGAAAAAAATCTGTAGTACTTTGTGAGCAGAAAAAAACCGTGTATGTACAGTAGCCCCTGATATCAACAGTGACATCACGCTGATGTCATCGGTGACATCGCGCTGATGTCATTAGCGACATCATGCTGACATCATCGCTTATGTCATCGGTGATCTCACGCTGACATCATCGCTTATGTCATTAGTGATCTCACGCTAACATCATCGCTTACATCATCGGTGACGTCACGCTGACATCATCACTTGCATTATGATGACATCATCGCTTACATCACGTTGACGCTAACATCATCGCTTGCATCATGCTGACATCATCGCTTACATCACATTGATGCTGACATCTTCAAAAATTTTCTATAATTAGGGGGCTGCACATGAAATTTTCATTTCTTCACTCCTATCCAAGGTTCTCAAAAGTTCCAAGGCTATATCTCGCCATTTTCTCTCATACTAAACCTCTTAAACTTAGATTTCTCTTTAGATCTGTGATTCTACGTCCGTTCTAAAGGATTTCAAGTAAGTTTCTCCAAGTTTGAAGTTAGATTTACCGTTCGTTTCTCTTCTTCTTTTTCTTATAGATGTTAATGATGTTCCTAGGAAAACCTCCGTTCTAGAGTTAAATCTTTGGTTAAATCTTTGTAAAAGCTCTGTTTTGAGGTAAGGGGGGCTCTAATTTATCATTTTGTTATGTTTATTACTTATATTCTCATAGATCTTGTCATGTATATGATTATATGTGGAATAATCCTTCTTTTATGAGAAATAATCGGTGAAAAGTGAGGATAATTGGCTGTTTATGTGATTTTATGATGAATACATGGTGAAAATGTGATATTATGTGCAAATAAGGCATGATAAGCTATATTGAGGATGGTTGATATGATTTTTGTGATTTTTGTGATATGGAATATACAAAGAGATGGATGTTTCATGTTTGAATATATTGTGTTTCATGTTAAAATGATGTGTATTGTGAATATGCCATGGTTTGATGGATATGGTGAAAAGTATGTGGAAATATAATTAAAAATATATATATGTGAACATGATAAATGGCATATGTGAACATGTGAATATGCTCGAAAGAGTATAAAATGGAAAAGGATATGATGTAAATAGTTACAGAGATACACTGGGAGTGGAAGATGGAGACGATATAGGATATCTTGGGGAAATGAAGGGTGGTGAGTGACATTCAGGATTGTGCACGGAATATTGTGTTCGAATGCACCACATGACCACACACTCATTTCTCGACTTGACTCCTGACCATTACCTTTGCTAAGGGGTCGTCTATTGTACGCGTTGTATCAGTATTGCATTGGACCATCCGGCGACTATTTACATGGATGTGTAAGACCTCAGGATAGAGGCATCGGATAACTGTGGCCACAGGGCACGGTAAGCGCGGTTAAAAGAAAAAGAAATTGTGAATCTGTGGAATGGAATATGTGTTTGTGTGTTGAACACTGTGATATGTAATTCCATGATGTTTTCTTTAATCGTGATAAGATATGTTTTGTGATGAAAATGTATGATGTATAAGTGGTAGGGTAAAGACTTATACTTACACAACAATTTTCAAGAAACCAGGATGAATAGTACCAGACTCACAGTGCATGGATGGATGAGAACTACTATAGGATTTAGTTCTTTTGAGTTATGTAATGAATAATTTTAGTTTTATAGCATTCTTTTAAAATAATTGTAAAACTACTATCTCTCTTTGTTGCTGATGAAAACTTTAGAATTTTTGTTTTTCTAAAGTAGTTATGAATTAATGAAATTTTACTCATTGAAACTTATATCATTTCATTGTTTCTTTCTCATTAGAATGTTTTTGAAAGAAAAATTTCTTTTCTCAATGTACGATAAAATTTCATAAATATTTAAATGGTAAACTAAATTTTTCTTTAAAAAATTCTCTAATGAGAAAGAAACAATGAAATGATATAAGTTTCATTGAGTAAAATTTCATTTATTCATAAGTACTTTAGAAAAACAAAGATTTTAAAGTTTTCATCAGCAACAAAGAGAAATAGTAGTTTTACAACTATTTTAAAAGAATGCTATAGAACTGAAATTATCTATTATATAACTCAAAATAACTAAGTCCTATAGCAGTTCTCATCTATTAATGCACTGTGAGCCTGGTACTATTCATCTTGGTTTCCTGAAAAATGTTATGTAAGGGTGAGTCTCTACCCTACCACTCATATATCACACATATTCATCACAAAACACATCTTATCACGATTAAAGAAAACATCATGGAATTATATATCACAGTGTTCAACACACAAACACATATTCTATTCCACAGATTCACAATTTCTTTTTCTTTTAACCGCGCTTACCAAGCCCTGTGGCCGATGCCTCTATCCCGAGGTCTTACATATTCATGTAAATAGTCGCCGGATGGCCCAATGCAATACGGATACAACGCATGCAATAGACGGCCCCTTAGTAAAGGTAATGGTCAAGAGTCAAGTCGAGAAATGACCATGTGGTGCATTCAAACACAATATTCTGTGCACAATCTCAAATGTCACTCACCACCCTATATTTCCCCAAGATATCTCATATCGTTTTCATCTTCCACTCTCCAGTGTATCTCTATAACTATTTACATCATATCCTTTTCCATTTCATACTCTTTCAAGCATATTCATATGTTCACATATGTCATTTATCATGTTCACACATATTTTTTTTTTTAATTATATTTTTACATACTTTTCACCATATCCATCAAACCATGACATATTCACAATACACATCATTTTAACATGAAACACAATATATTCAAACATGAAACATCCATCTCTTTGTATATTTCATATCACAAAAATCACAAAAATCATATCAACCATCCTCAATATAGCTTATCATGTCTTATTTGCACATAATATCACATTTTCACCATGTATTCATCATAAAACCACCTTTAGGGAATGAATTGAAATGTGGAAAACAAGGTTTTGTTTTGAATCGCTTCATTCTTATATGACTTCATGCTACTATTAGTTTGATACTGCATTAAATTAATTTTGAAAGTTAACTAGCACATTGAAAGTTAGTGAACAAAGAAATATTAGTTTTGAAGATTAACTAACACTCTTTTTCCTTGATAAACTAAATAAAACCTTTTGAAGAAAAAAACTAGCTAAAACCTTTCAATAAAATAATTGTTTTTTCTTTTTTTGTTGTGTAGCTGGTAAAAAGAGCAGGTTCCTTTTTGGATGCACAAACTTTTTTCTCTGATGGGCCAAACAAACCTCCAACTTCACTCTTGTTTGGACCCAAACTGCTAGCATCTAAGCTATATCAATTATCACCTTCTTAGGTAATCATTTTTGCTTAATTGAATTTATACCTTTTTAGTTTTAAAAAATAAAATTATTTTTTAGGAAAATATTTTTCAATGTCTTAGTTTAGCTAAGAAAAACAGGTGAATCAAGTTATAAGAAGTTCCAAATCATGATTTAGGCAAAATTTTGAATTTAACTCTGATAAACTGCTAATGTAAATTTATTTATTTTTTATTTATATCAAGCAATCATAAATCATCCTAAAAAACCAAATTCTAAAGTAATTATTATAAATTATAATATATCCCCATCACTAAGATGCATATATTAAGACCCATCACATTATAACAGGTGATTTTTACATATAATGAAGCTATCTTACATTGATAATATGTGTAGGATTTGACGCTTGCATTATCATTGGTGAGACCACAATCTTTCTTTAATGATGATGAAGCATTGTCTAAAGAAACAGCAGTTACTAAGCAAAGAAATGGAATGGTTCCAAAAGTGTACATAATCAGCAAAAGAGATAAATTCATAAGAGAGGATTCGCAAATGTGGGTAATTGAGAGAAGTGGTCCATATGCTAAAGTGAAAGTAATAAAAGATTCAGATCACATGGTCACGTTCTCCCAACCAAAGAAGCTTAGTTCTCACATTCTAAAGATTGCGTACAGATATTAAGCTTAATTATTGTTTTTTCCCTTTAATATAGTTTTGTAAGTTTCTTCTTTGGTACCTTCATTTCTTTGTAGTTTTAGAAATGGCATGGGATGTATTGTAATTTAATCTGATTTTTGTAAACAGAAAAATAATTGCATTGAGAGAATTTTGATATAAACTCCAAATGATTTTTAAAGCAATTATTTTGAGAATTTAAGTGAATTCAACCAACTTTTTCCAAATTAGTTGAAATCCAAAATAATTTTCATGCTTTGAGACTCAGATAACAAAAGAAATATTAACATAAATTAAATGTAAATACATATTTCTTGCTGTATGTGGGATTATATTGTTAAATGGCTTTGTTGCGGAATTAAGAGTTTTTAGTTGTTTCCAATTCAGACATTTACTAATTGTTTGTATGTGAATGATGAAATTAGTTTTAAAGTTTAATTTTCATCTACCGTTAGTATAAGGATGTTTATACTGTAATTAATTATAATTTATAAAAAATATACTTCGTAAATTAATTATGGTTTGATTAAGTTTTTGATTCCTAAAGTATAATTTTTTTATTTGGTCTCTTTCATTTATTTTGTTTTTTTTTATTTTGCACCTCTAAATATTGCGAATTTTCTATTTACTTCCTATTTTAGGAGTAGCCCAATAAAAAATTTATTATATTTATAAAAAATTAAATATAAAACACACAATATTTAAATAATTTTAGTGAAAATATTCATAATATTTAAAAATGATTGATAAGTGTCATATTTTAGTAATTTTTAGTATGTATTTTGACACTTATTTGATTCCTTTTTACATACTTTTGTACTTAAATTTCTTACAATTTACATTTTAATGCATTTGAGTCCATGTCATTTATATTCAACAATTTTAGCTTTAATTTTGTCAAATAATAAAAGATATTTGATCCACTTTTCTTGTGTAAATTTTCTTAAGGGTAAAGATTTGATGAGGTGTAACCATTTTTTATAAATAGAAATGATTTGAGCTTGTTTTGCATTAATGTTTTAATTTTTTATTTCTGCTATGCTAACCTTTGTCTACTTTTTTAGTCATAACTTTTTCTACTGATATTATTTTTTACTTATTCTAGTTGTGTGGATTTTACACATGTAGGGCTTCAAAATAAATATATAGTTTGCTCGATTTGGAGTTATTTTTTTTATTTTTTATGATTTTTAAAGATGAGGAAGATTTGCTGAAATTGCTTAGATTTTCAAGTGCTTAAGCAAGAACTACCATACTCCTTGAGCGAAAAATGCAAAATTCATACAAGATTTTTTACTAGTTTTCTCGCTTAAGCAAGAATGGCCTTTGTGTAACATCTTGGTTTTTATTATTATTATTATTATTATTATTATTCAATGTTGATTGTATGTATTAAATTAATTGAGTTTTGGAGAGTTAAATGGTGTAAGCTGCAGGATATTTCAATGTAGTGAGACAAGGGCTCTGAAAATCAGGTTTTCTGACACTCTCTTGTTTAGCGAGTATTCTCTCGCTGCAATGAGGATGCTCTAGCTGTAGCTAGAATGACAGACATCAAAGTGAAATTTGTCTAGTTTTTTCGCTACAACGAGAGAAGGGCTAACAGTAGCAAGAGGCGGCTCATTTTAGCGAGAATATCGCAAGTCAAGGGGTATTTAAGGGTTTTTAAGTTAGAGAACTTAGATTACAATCCATGTTTTGAGCTCTTCCTAGTTCTCTCGACCTCTAACCCTTTCTTCTAAAAGAAAATCACCACTTAAAATCTCAACTCTCCTTCGAATATGAGCTCAGGAACTCCACCAATCAACTCCAAGTAAGTTCTTGGAGCTTTGTTCTCTCTTTTTGGTTGTTTTTTATGTTTTCCCTTCTCAAAATGCTCTCTTTTGTGATACCTAGGGAGAGCTTGGTTCTTTCACCAAAACCTTTTACAAATCCTCTTTCAAAACTTTGTTTCAAGATAAGGAAGGCTCTACTTTGTGATTTTAATCATAATAAATATTTTCTACCCATGAGCGTACTTTTGTATGTGTTCTTGTATGATTTTTATGATTGATTGACATTGAATTGTTGTGAAAGTATGTTTGGTTGATTTAGGGTGTTAATGATATATTCAAGTAGTATGCTTGTTTGGAACTTAGTCTGAAAGTGCTTTACTAAGCACGATCTTTTACTTGAGTGACGAGTTTAGTATGAAAGGGAGTATGGGATAAGTGTAAAAAGATGAATGGATATAGTGTGAATAGTTACAGAGATACACTGGGGTATAAAGTCCGGAGACGATGGGAAATCTCAGGGAAACATAGGGTGATGAGCAATAACATGTCCTCACACTCGTTTCTTGACTAGACTCCTGACTATACATTTGCTAAGGGGCCATTATTATATACGTGTATTTGTATGCATGGGTTAATTGGTGACTATTTACCTAGTTGTTAAGACCTTAAGAACTGTTGGAGGCATCGTATATTTGTAATCACAATGCATTGGGAGTGCATATATGAAAAGAGGAATACAATGACTTGTAATAGAATATGTGTATGTAATATATTGTTGTCGAAGTTGATGTTATATTTTGTTCTATGATTATGGTTGTACTGTAATGTTAGTCTTTAAATTAGTGTTATGTTTAAATGATAAAGTAGATGTTTATCCTTACTAATATTTTCAGAAAACCAGGATGATGAAGCATCAGGAAAGAATTAGACTAATATATAGTTCTGTACATAATAGGCTTAATTGTGTGTTTAACGAGTATCAGAGGACATGTTATTTTAAGTTTGTTGTTCATGTCGATGATGTAACTAGGACTTTTATCATGTTAGAAATGGATCTATTTTACAGCATCCCTATTGATTTTCCTATGAGTAGAATACCCAATACTCTATGTACCTATATCTATAGAGGCATTAATTTAGAACTCTAGCAGCATTCACATATCTATTTACATATTATGGCCATGATTATCTTGGAAGGTCAACCCAAGTTACTAGGCAACGAGTCACATGGGTTGAGGTTATGGCCGACTCAAGGGATCTATAGATCTTGACTCCAAGGATTTAGCAGAGATTGAGAGCTAGCATGGGAATGACTAGCATCGAGTTCTCAGTGTTGGGATATATTTTGGGGTTACTTTGGGACTTAAATTACTTTTGTGATGTAATTATTTTGGTCATATAAATATTATTTTGAGTCCTACCTGTTTTGACAAACAGTTTCTAAATTACTATATGAAATATGTATAAATGAAGGCCTTGTACCAATATCTGTAAAAATTTATTTCGTTTAGTTATGAATTATGTTCACTGCTATTTACTATTTCTTGGATTGGCAGACCTTGTAAACAACCTCATTCACAAATAGATATTTTATCTATCTATACTTACAATATTTGCCATATACAAAAATTTTATACATTATGTCGAGTTTGTATAAATGGAATAAGCAGTTTTTAAAAATTTAGGATAGCGAGAATTGGCTCGCCTGAGCAAGAATCTGGGTGAGAAATGGCGCACTGGGTGACAATTTAAGCGAGAAATCTTGCATCAAGCTTTGCTCTCTGGTTATTTTTTGCTTGAGCAAGAATTCACTTATTATCCTATAAAGATAAAATATTCAGCATGAAAACATGGTGCGTTTGCCATATTTACAAAATACACCTAACAATGACTATATAAAAATCAAAAAGTTGAAACAAATGAGCTTTATTGAATATAGAGTGAGGTCAAGGGCTAATTCACAAAGTTAAAATCATTTAAAGTAATATTTATGGTTATTAAATAATAAAGCAAACAAATTGAAACAAAGTAAAATTCAATATTATAAGAGAGTTAGGATGGATTCTTCTTAAATTTAGTCCAAACAATTAATTTTTCTGTAACTCAATTTTTAACCTTCAATTCAAGTTTAAGGTTTAGGGTATTTAAGGTTTAAGAGAGTTAGAAATGCTCACTGTAGCAAGAATGTTATGATTCTAAGTATATTTAAGGTTTTTCATGCATGAAAACTTCATTTTCTTGACTTTTTCTCACATCCAAATTTTGTTTCTTTGACAAACAAAATCCCTCAAAACACTGATTTCTTCTCAAATTTATGATTACTTATTTGTTCCACGCAATCCTTAGTAAGTTTCCTTATGTTTAATTGTATTTTTACCGTTTATTTTTTTTAATCTTTTTCTTAAGGGATAAATTTGTGTTATCTAGGTAGAAGTGCCATCTTTGAATGTTCTTCAGCATCCATACCTATTTTGATCTTCATTTTAAGATAAGGGAAGCTATATTTTATTATTATATATTATGGGTTATATGTTGAGCTCAGGAGAGCATGTTTGTATAGCATTTTCTAATGATATATGTGTGAGTAATAAGATTTAACAAAGAAAGATTGTTGATAGATATATGTTTGATTGTTAAATAACTAATTATGTTATGTTCATATGAAATGTATCATGAGAAAGTGTGATATTATTTTTGAGCGAAGTGTTGATGATATTTTTTGAATGATGTGATTATTAAGATCGTGAGTTAGTGTTATGAGCAATATGTAATTGGTCTTGAAGTGCTATTGAGCATGATTTTATGATTAGACTGAGGAATGAATATGAGAATTGAATGCATATGGTGTAAATAATTATATATATACACTGGAGTTATAGAGTCTGAAGATGATAAGATATCTAAAGGAAACGTTGGGTGGTGAGTGACATTTCTGTTTATGCACACATTCTATCTAAGGGCGAATCGGTCACATGGTCTCACACTCGTTTCTCGACTAGACTCTTGACTATGCCTGTAACACACCCTCTTTTTCATAATTCCGAAAATAATGTTTTATTTAATGTTAAATAGTATAAGGATATTTTTAGGAGTAAATTATGAAGAGTTTTTAGAAGAAGTGGGTGCAGAAAATCTCGCTCAAGTGAGACTAAGAGCCCAGAAACACCTTATTTTAGGATAATCTCGCTCAAGCAAGATAGGATAAATTTAGCTCAACTGTCACCTTGCCTATGCGAAAGTGATCTTGCTCAGGCAAGTTGAGATCTTGCTCAGGTAAGGACTCACAGGAAAAACATCTTGCTCTCTGGACGACATCTCACTCAGGCGAGATGGAGCTCGCTCAAGCGAGCATATTAGAAAATATTTGGAAAACCACCGTGTAACACCCTTTTTTCATTATTTAGAAAATTATGTTTTATTTGATATTAAATAACATTAAGATGTGTTAGTAGTGTATTATGAAGAGTATTAGAAGAGGTTAGTGCAGGAAATCTTGCTCAAGCGAGAAAAATCTCGCTCAGACGAGATTATGCCCCCAGAAATATCTTATTTCACAGCCATCTCGCTCATGCGAGATAAGATAGATTCAACCCAACTGTCACCTTGCACAAGCAAGAGTGATCTCGCTCAAGCAAGCTAAGATCTAGCCCAGACGAGTTGAGTCGCTCAAGGGAGGACTCACAGGATAATTATTGCCCTTTCTAGTTGCTATTTCACTCAGGCGAGATGGAGCTCGCTCAAGCGAGCATATCAGAAAAATGTTGGAAAAAAATTATCTATAGATCTCGCTCAAGCGAAGTGTTCTTCGCTCAAGCAAGAGAGCACGGTGCTAAGGGGTATTTAAGAGATTTCTAGTATGGAAATTTCACTTCACTTTCAAAATCTATGTTCCTTTATCATTTCCTTTGAACTCTCTCTTCCTTATTACAGAGAAAAGTCTTAAAAACTCTGAAACTTCACTGAATTTGAGCTCAAACTTCAACTCTACAGAATCATCGAACTACCTTGATACGTGAACCATCCTTTTCTCACATTCTCATCACCAAACTTGTTTTTTAAGATAAGGAGAGCTCTATTTTGTTACTAAGAAAATGAAGTGTTTGTATATATGAAAATGAGATGTTTGATTTGAGTATGTGCTAGATAATAACATGTGCTTTGTTGTGTTTGAAATATATGTGTGGTGTTTGATGATGTATATAGTTTTTACTCTTGGTGTATATGCATGTATGTTATGGATTGAGTCAAGGGAGACCTACTCTCAGCAATAAATGATTAATGTATGATGTATTGATGAACAATAGTAAAATATAAAGAGATGAAAGATAAACATGAAAAGGAAAATAATAGAATGAAAGGAATATGATAAGGACGAGTATGAATAGTTTAGAGGTACACTAGAAGTGTGGAAGATGGAAACGACTGAGAAGTCTTGGGAAAATGAGGATAGTAGATGTTCCTCTTGAATTGTGCAAGATAAATGAGAGTAGGAGCACCATAGGCTTCACACTCGTTTTCTGACTAATGCTCCTGACCATACTTTTGCTAAAAGTAGTCGGGTCGGCACATGTTGTATCTGTGTAGCTGCGACATCCAGCAACTATCTATGTTAAGGAAGACCTCAAGGGATTTCAGGAGCAGTGAAAGTGAAATAAGAATCCTGAGTATTAAAAGAGAGATGAAGAGTAATAAGGTGAATACTTAAAGATTATTGAATGTATATGAATATGATTTTGTAACATGGTTGATTGTTATATTATCTTTGTTTTACTGTGTGACTAACTATGAATGTATAATTGGTAATATTAATAGAGACTCATCTTTACATAAACATTTTAGGGAAACAGGATGACAGCACCTACCGAGAGAGTTAGGCTTGTAGATAGTTCTGTAACTAATAGATTGAATTATGTATTTAATGAATACCAGATATTATGTTATTTTAGAATTGGTGTACATGTTAATGACGTGCCTAGGGATATTATTGTGATGGAGATAGAATTAGCTTATAGTATTCCTTTTGATTTTCCCATAAGTAGAATCCATTATACTTTTTGTATATATATATATTTCTTGGTACCGTGAGAACCTCAGCAGCCTTAACCTACCTTTTTACATACCATGATCACCATAATCTTGAAAGATCATCTCGATGGACATTTGAGCAGATTATTGGTACCTAGGTTACTGCAAACTCAGGTGATCTGTATCTTGGATCAGATGACGATCTCGACTCTGATAATATCGCAATGATAGAGGGATGACTAGTGTCCTTTTGGTCCTATGATGGATAGACTTCTCATTAGGACTTATTATATCTTTGTATATTATTAATATTGTAAATGAATCCTAATGTATTTTGACGTATATTTTGCCAATGTTAACATATTGTATAGTGTAAGAACAAAATATATATATATATATATATATATATATCTAAATGTTATTTTGATGTTTCTTCTTAAAGTTTGGTTTAATTATTATTATTTGTCATTATGTTTCTATAATGCTTGAGCAAGAATCAACGAAATATTTTGTGATTTCAATTGTTATACTCGACCATTCAATAAATTTCACTAAATTTTCCTCTAATTCTGAAATTAGCTAGAGCGTGCAGGCAGAGGGGTATATATATATATATATATATAATATGTGGTAATATGGTATAAATTGATGTTTAAATTGTATAATTATAACATTATTATGATATCTTTGTATTGTATGTAAAAAATAGAATAGACGCTCACCCTTATACAACCCTGCAAGTAGTAAACATGACGATAAGTCCCGTACAGATTAATGTATTAGATGTCTATGCTAGTAGTAGATTAAATTATGTTTTTAGAGAGTATAAACGTGTAATACATTTAAATTTTTGTGTGTATTTTGAGGATGATCAAGAGTGTTATAATGTATTTTAGTGTGTATTTTGAGGATGATCAAAAGGAACTCCAATTAAATCATGGAGTTCCTTTTGATTTCTCCACTAGTTGTCAAATTCACCAGTCTCTTAGTTTTAGCGTATATCGAGGAACAGAGAGGTCTTCCTAAATCATGAATAATTTTTTTTACTTATCATGATCATAATTTGTTAGGAAGACCATATAATTATACATTTGAGAGATTCTTTAGTATAGAAATGGTGGCAGAATCTGGTGACGCCTACCTTGGAGAGGATGATGAATTAACAGTTGAGGACTTGACAAAGATTAAATGATGGCATGATATAGAGGAATAGTTTCAGGTCTTCAGCATGTGGAATGGGTATAAGCTGCTGTAAATTTTCATATATTTTGGATAATGATATGTAAATGCAATACATTATATTGTAACTAAAATCTTTTGGTATTTAAATATTGAATTACAATATATTTTATGTAGTTAATTTTTTTAAAATTTGTCTTATACATGAATTGACTGATGCGAAAGATTTTATCTCTGTAAATTTTGATGAACTGTTACAACAAAAGTTTGATTATTAACTTAATATATTTATGATAAAGAAATGTAGGGTGTTACATCCACCTTATCCTTCACCAAGAACAGTTATAAAATAATATTATGACTTCTTTCATAGAGGAGTAGGGTTCCACACATATTTGCCTTCTGAATAGTCATACACACTTTTTGGAGTTTCACTCCCTTAGTCACGCATACAGGTGCTGGCCAATTTCAAGATTTTATATCCTTTCATTAACTATTCAGAACTACACACACACAATCTTAGTGTATGACTTAAAGTATGAATGATGGTTATCACATTTGATCTACTGTAAATTCATTAACATAATATATGAACTAGTAATAAATTGGCTGTATTATGTATTAATTAATATTTTCTGTATTACTTGATTTACACTTAAAATAAAAGATTTAGTGGAGCGGAGAATACTTATCCTTATAAAATATTTTACAAGAATGAAATTGAAGAACAAAGGAAGGTTGATTCATTCTAAAATCATATCCTCTATATCATTGTAGGAAAGATTGCTCTGTTAGGTTCAAACTATTTTGAAGATTGTTACTGTTTATTATATATCCATTTTAAGTTGATAAATTTATGTAAATATTTTAATATTAATTTTAGAAATTTATAATAATTTGATAAGTTTTGCTGTAAATATTAATTTGAGATGCAATTGTAATATTGATCGTTATTTTATTTATAGGTTATACTCATTTTGATGGAACTTTACTCTATTGAATGTTATTTATAACATGGATTAAGTTAATTATTAAGATGTAAATTTTAACTTTACTATATTTATATATTTAAAATTTTAAAACTATTTCTTTTAATTTTTTTTGAAGGACTTTGAGTTTTTATATTTTGAACATAAGAAATGTAAGTTGAAAAATATTACAATCGTGGCAAATTGAGTATGTCAGGTTTTACTCCTGTTAATTATTTTTAAATTATCAGTTTATCTCACTTTACAAAATTTAGAAACAGTACATTCATGAATTAGGTTCTTGTTCAAATTGTGTTTATCATATAAACATTAAATTAGGTGTGTTATGAAATGAGTTATTTAAGAATAAAAATTACTTTTTGAACTGTATCATTTATTTTATTAAAAGAAATAAATTTGGATAATACATTTGTAACGATTTAAAATAACGATTTATAAATTATTTTATCATTCACATGTTAAAAAGTCAGATGTATAAAAATTTATCTCAATTTTATGATAAAATAAATAAACAAATTTTATTTTAAAAGTAAAATTGAAATTAATGTCCTCAATTATAAATTCTTTAATGTTTTATTTTTAAAATAAAATAAATAAATAAAATGCTATTTTTGTAAATTCACATAATGTACATTATAAAATTGTAAGCGTACCAATTTCGCTACACTCACACCTTGTACATGTAAATTATCTTAAATTTTATTTCTCAAATATCAATAGTTTCTTACCTTTTTCTATAAAAAAAATTGAAAATATTTTTTCAAAATTTATGCAACAATTTATAATATTAATATATGAATTACTCTATCACTTGTAT
Organism: Abrus pulchellus subsp. cantoniensis; assembly: GCA_024086825.1. Taxonomy (NCBI): domain Eukaryota; kingdom Viridiplantae; phylum Streptophyta; class Magnoliopsida; order Fabales; family Fabaceae; genus Abrus; species Abrus pulchellus. The sequence goes on from CM044056.1 coordinate 26,120,336, forward strand.
GCTATAAAATTGTAAAGTACTAGTTTAGTTACATTGTCTAATACCATGTGCAATGCAAATGCTTTTTCAACTTTTTTTAACTCTAAGAATGAGATATTTTTTGAAAATTTATTATTTTAAAATAAAATAATTTTTGAAATCTATATAACAATTAAAGATAGTAATGTATATATATTACTTTATTATTCACAAATTATATAATCTTAAAATTAAATTTTTCTAAATTATTTTAACATCATTAAAGGATCAACTTTCATTTATCAAATACCTCTCAAAAATGTTTACATTCAAAACTATGTAGCCTTGATTTCTTTGTTGGATTGGGAGATATATAAGAGTAAGGATCAAAACCTATCAGACTCAATTATTTTTAAAACCTATTTTTCTTCATTATTTAAAAAAAATTATATCAAATTCAATTTAAGGTAACTATTTTAATTTATAGACCGTGGGGTTTTTTTGAAAAATTTGGTGACAACTCCTTCAATCTTTGTTTTTTTTTTCTTTCCTATTTTGTATTCATCATTTTCATATTTTCTAGTCACAACTCTTGTGACATGCACCAAAATAATTTCCATTTTTCTTGAGCTTCATAATTAAGTCTTGCAAAGTTTGTTGCATTCTCTTAATCCTTACCCTAATCTTTGAATCTTTATCTTACTCAAGAAAACTTTTTATATGAACTAGTTAAATTTCTATTACGTGGTTAGTTGTATGTAATATATTCAACCTTCTTCAAGTATACCAAATTTTCTCCATTGCTTCATATTTTCTTTAAAGTATAAATAAACAATTTTTTTGTTTAATCAATTTTTAGTTGTAAAAAAATTAAAATCAATCTAAAAAACAAATTCACTACTATAACAAAGAAAGAAACAAAATAATATCAACTTTTAGTTATTTCCTAGTTTTTTATTTATCTCTAGAACTTATAGTATTTTTTAAAAATAAAAGTAAAAGCACAAAAAATTTAAATTTCAAAAATTGTTTTAAAAGCTACTACAAAAAAATTTAAATTTCAATATTAACAATTGACATATGTCTTGTAACTCCACCTTTGCCATAGAGCTGCCACAATGACTAGCATGGCCTATTCACTACTCAAATTTGTATTCCCTTTGTCCTCACATTGTTGTCGTTGTCTTCATCATTGTGAACTCGAGTTTGAACTACTTAATCTTTTCCTTTCACATGACACCTCTCTCTCTCCCTTCCGCTCTCCTTCTATTTCCCTCTCTACAAATCTCCTTTGTCATAATGTTCTCATCGCAACCATCATATCCAATTCACTACTCAGATTAGAATCTCGCCAACCAAACTTGTAATTTCCTTCTTTTCAACAATTAATACTTGCTTTTTAACCATTCAGTCTTGTTGCATCCATTCTAGTCAATATCATATCTTTAACGTCCTAAGCTAAAAAATATGGTAAATTAGTCCTATTTCCATGTTCATCTAAAAATAACATTGTTTTAGTGCGATGTTAGCATTATACATGTCACTTAACATGACATATCAACAAAAGTTAATGTTTCTTATGCATTAGTTAATGTCTGGGACCTAGCTGCTAGAGGAACTATCATTCTAAGGATTAACAGGATGACTAAATGTAAGATTGGTGTAATCATATGTATGCCTATTGATTAGGGTTGCGTAGACTTGAACTATGTGAATTTTTTATATGTTAGAATATGGAATATAAAGGTTGTGTAATTGTTGAATGAGGAGCAAGGCGGTTCTTGTACTGTGTAAGGATGTTGTTGAATGTAAAGTGCAATGTGAGCTGGAGAATGATTATTAAGTGTGCTGAGTATCTGGATAATTTAGAAAGTATAGTAAAGAGTTGGTAGTATTTAACTTGGGAGAGAAATTTGGAGTCTGGGTACAGGGTGTCTCCCTCAAACGAGATCAATCCTGCTCAAGCAAGAGCAAATAGGATTGTCTCAGTTGTAACCTCACCCAGGCCAGAAGGAATCTTGCTCAGGTGAGAGGTGACTTTGCTCAAGCGAGAGGTGCTCGCTCAAGCGAGGAGTCGTAGGAGTAATAGGTAGCTTTCTGGATGCAATTTCACCCAAGCGAGAATGCTGCTCGCCCAAGCGAGATATAGCTCACTCAAGCGATGTGTTTTTCACTCAAGTGAGAATAATGGAAATCTGAGAGGTTCCACTGTCTACTCGCCTGGGCCAGGCAAGGGTAAGCTCACCCAAGCAAAAGCAAATCTCGCTCAAGCAAGGATTAGTTTGCTTAAGTGAGAACGCACGGGCTGGAGGGGTAGCCTCAACGCCCAGAAACTTCATTTTCTCACCAGACAACTTCTCTCTCATTTTCTCTTTGCTCTCCCACTTCTTCTCCTTAGAGAAAACCTTCTCAAAGTTGAATTCCTTTCCGATTAAAGCGAGATCTTCTATCTCATCGAGATTTAGGTGACTTCTTGGAGCTCAATTTTTGGTCTTTACTTTGTTTCTTCTCTCTCTTTCTCAAGTGACTTATACAATGTTGTTTTGAGTAGATCTGGGCTATTTGAACTGTATTCCATATCCAAACGCTTGATCTATTCCTTCAGGACTTACTAGGAGTTAATATAAAGAAAACTCATTCCAGCTATGGGGAGCTTACCTGATTTGATCTAGTTTATTTAGTAGAGACTGAGATGTTTATATAAAACGTATCATTCTAGCTGAGAATAGTGAGCTATATGAGTTAATCTTGGGATAGAACCCAAAGCCTTTATAGTCAAGCATATTTCTCTGTTATCTTATGAGTTTTTAGAAAGTCGTAATGGAATATAATATGCTGTAATGTTGTGATATATATATATATATATATATATATATATATATATATATATATATATATATATATATATACTGGTGGCTATGGGAAAAAGAATTTCAGATTTTGTTAAAAAAAAAAAAGTCCACAAATAACCAGATCCAGTTGAGAAAGTTATAAATAATTAACAATTGTATTGTTATGGAACCAGATGAAGGTGATATGGCAGAAGTATTTTTATGATGTCTAGACTATTGCGCTCTTTCTCTCGCATTTCTTTCTGTTCTGGCTCTAGTTCATCTTCCTCCCCTCCAACCAAAAACAACCTTTTTAATGATCAAGAGAAACATTCTCCTAAGATTACACACAAACATAACCTCTTCGACGAAGAAGTTCGCTTCGAAGAAATCAATCAAAGTATGGATGACTGGACCATTCCAGAAATCTCTCAGGACACATTATATGTTCCTGAAGAACATTCCAAGAAAAATAGTTTTGATTATATTATTAAGACTGTTGAGAACAATATTCCTTTAGGGAAAGATCTAGGAGAAGAATTTCATCTCCTGTCCAAATCTTCCATCAATGAGCACAAGCGTAAATACAAATACCTCCACATAGGATGTGTCCAGGTAGCTATTAAGCCTCTTATAGACATAGGTATAGATGTTGTTATCCTAATGTGTCTAAGAGATGCTCGCCATAATGACTTTAACGACTCCCTATGAAACCAGTCTTGGCCAAGGACCAATTTATTTCAATTGTTTTCCTAACAAAATAGTGAGTCTTTTAGATGACCATATTCTTGACTCTCTGTTCCTCAATATATGCTTTCATGGATTAAACATGAAAGAGGGATTTATTTTTGCAGCCTTAATCTATAGGATTCAGTACAAGGCTATGAACTCTTGTGCTTCTCGTGTCCTTTTCAAACCCCAAAGAGGTGAGACTACTTTGTTTATCACTGATATGACAAAGGCTAATGTGTCTCTCCCTAGGATAATCAAATGGGATGAAGTTTCTCTTCTCAAAAAATGGGTCTTGGACAAGGCTTCGCCTTGTGTCCCTAGGCCTGCTCCTCAAATCGAAAACATTTCTCTGGACAATTCTGGGAAAGTTGAAATAACCTTTGATAGGAGAAACTCCTTCTCTTCTAGAGTTGATGCTTATAGCAGACGTTCTAGTTTTGCTTCTGCTAGGAGATCTTTCTCTTACAGGTCCCAATCTTCTAGGCCTGATATTCCTAGATCCATTAACCATGACCTTTCTATAAACTTGCAGGGTTTAGACACTTCTTCTAGGATTCCCAGAAATGTCTACCAAACTTCTGAAAAAGAAGAAGAGAATCAGAGTATCCAATCTCCAACCTACTCCTCTCTTAATGAGTCTTATGATGTTATCTCATAAATTCATTATATATAAGGAAACCTTAGGAAAGATTTCTACTATGAGGAATGGAAACCTCAAAGAGAGTGGTTCTTTCAGAAGTATATGGGAAAAGACAGGACTAATATCCAAGAGGAATTCTATCAATTTCTCGAAAAAGTCAAACAGAATATCCCATTCTTTGATTGGTATCATGCTTATACCATTCATAATAACATTGATTACCCTTGGCAAGAGAATGTTATTAGTACCTCCTCTGCTAATGTTATTTCCTGGCAGATTAAAGATGGACAAATAGTTCAAAGTGATCTGCCACCCACTACCCAATACCAATTACCAAACTTGAAAGACAAAAGCGGTAATTCTGCTACTGCTACCCCTTTTAAAACCAAAAACCCTGATGAGGCCATCACTCCCAACGACATCCAAGGCCTCATGGAATAGGCCAATTATACCAATAAATACCTCCAAATCTTAGGAGAAAAGGTCTCTGACAAATCTGCCAAACCAAAAGTTGAAGAAATGGTTTCTTCATCTACCCAACCTCAACACGAAAAGCCCTTGTTTAAACCTTTTAAGATTAGTGCCAAAGCTAAGCAAAAAATCTTAGAACTTAGAAAAAGGAAAAAAATCAGAGTGAATGAGGACAACCAAAATGAATTACTTAGTAAAATTACTAGTCTTCTTACTACTGTCCCTGACACTCCACAAGCTTCTGAAGAATCTAGTGCCAAACCTAGAACTAGATCCCTTACCAAAACTGTCAATACCATTTCTAAGATTGATTTAGGACATTGATCTGAAACTGATTCTGTCCTAGCTATCAATCTCATCAACAATTGGAAAAATTCCTCCAAACTCTATTACAATAGAGCTCCTGCTCCTGATCTTATTCTTGAAGAAAAACAAGATTTTATTCAAAGTTTTAATTCTAATGATATTTATATTTGGAATATTGATGGTTTGTCTGAATATAATATCATCGCCAAACTCCAAAATATGTCGGTTGTCGCTATGGGCTATTTTACCAATTAAAATATGCCTGAAGACACCATTGTTTATATTCTAGTTGCAGGTTTTACTGGGCAGCTTAAAGGTTGGTGGAATAATTATCTCACTGAAACTGATAGAGAAAATATTCTCTTTGCAGTAAAAATTGATGATAAAGGAAATACCATTGTTAGTGACAATGAGCGTCTTCCTGATGCTGTGTATACTTTATTATACACTATATCCTAACATTTTCTTGGAGACCCTTCTCTTTGGAGAGAGAGATCCGGTGAACTCCTTTCAAACCTCATATGCAATCTTTAGAACATTTCAAATGGTATAAGGATACCTTCATGTCTAGAGTTTTAACCAAGGAAGACTGCAACCAAGCCTATTGGAAAGAGAAGTATCTTGATGGGCTTCCTAAAGCTTTCGGAGATCTTATTAGCAGCAAGCTCCGAAGTCATTCTCCTATTGGAGAAATAAATTATAACAGTTATGACTATGGTCAGCTTACTGCCATTATTATCCATAATGGCATCAAAGCTTGTCAAAAGGACAAACTTTAGAAATAGCTTGCCAAAGAAAAGGCTTTGAGTAAGAAAGAAACAGGCTTACTTCCATCTTGCTCCACTAAAAGAAAGAAACGGGCTCCCAAGAAAGAAACTGTAGAACCCTATAAACAGCCTTACAAACGTAAGTACAATAGAAAACCTCCTCCCAAGAAGCAAGGGGAAAGTGTTATCCCTACCAATATTCCCAAGAAACCCAGAACAGGTGTAACTTGTTACAACTGCGGTAAACCTGGCCACATCAGTAAATACTGTAGGCTAAAAAAGAAAATTAGTAGTCTCAACCTAGAGCCTTCTATAGAAGACTAAATCAACAATCTCCTTATCAAAACCTCTGATGAAGATTCTGTCAAAGAATCGGATGAGGTTGTTAACCAAATCCAAGATGATGATCAAATTTCTTCCTCTGATAGTGATGATACTCCAGAAATTAATGTTTTGACAAAAGAATAAGATCTTCTTTTCGAAGCTATAAGCTCCATTACTGATTCTCAAGAAAGAAAAGAATTTTTAAATAAATTCAAAGAGGTTTTAGAAAGTAAACCTAAACCAAAAGAATATTTTACTACAAATAAGTTTGATATAACACATATTTTCAAAAGATTAGAAAAGAATTCTAATATTAAACCAACCACTATTCAGGATCTCCAGATTGAGATTAACAGTCTCAAAAAAGAGATAAAAGAGATTAAAGAACAACAACAAATTCATCAAGTTATTCTTTCCCAATTAGATGATGAATCTGACATTGAGAAAGAAGAACTTCTTAAAGATGATGATTCTGTAAAGGTCAATTCTGGTAATCTAGAAGAAACTTTATGTGTTTAATCAACAAGGTCAAAATTCAAAAATTTTATATTAACATCAGAATTATTATTGATGATTTTGTTCTTGATACTTTAACCCTCTTTGACACAGGTACTTATTCAAACTGTATTTTAGAAGGTTTAATTCCTACAAAGTATTTTGAGAAAACTTCTGAAAACGTCAGCACTGCTAGTAGTTCGAAACTCAAAATTAATTATAAGCTTTCTAAAGCTATGATTGAAAATCAAGGACTTAAGATTGAAACAAACTTTCTCCTTGTAAAAAATCTGAAAAACGAAGTTATTTTAGGAACACCTTTTATAAAAGCCATTTTCCCGCTACAAATTTCAAAAGATGGAATTTCGACTTATCATTTGGGAAAACAAATAACTTTCAAATTTTCTAGTAAACCATTTACTAAAAATATCAATTTTATTCAAAATAAAATTAATCAAATTAACTTTCTGAAAGAAGAAGTTTCTTTTGCCAACATTGAAAAACAATTACAAAATCCTTCACTACAGAAGAAGATCTAATCTCTTTTAGAACATATTCAGTCTTCTATTTGTTCTAACTTGTCTAACACTTTTTAGAATAGAAAGAAACACATTGTTAGTCTTCCTTACGAGTTAAGTTTCAAAGATAGCCAGATTCCTACTAAGGCTAGACCTATCCAAATGAATAATGAACTCCTTTAATATTGCCAAAAAGAGATCAAATATCTCTTAGACAAAAATCTTATTAGAAAGAGTAAGAGTCCTTGGTCTTGTTCTACCTTTTATGTTAATAAACCTGCAAAAATAGAAAGAGGTACTCCCAGGCTTGTGATCAACTACAAACCTTTTAACCAAGCACTCCAATGGATTAGGCATCCTATTCCTAATAAAAAAGACCTTCTGAACAGATTAAATTCTGCTAAGGTTTTTTCCAAATTTGATATGAAATCCAGATTTTGGCAAATCCAAATTTGTGAAAATGATAGGTACAAGACTGCCTTTACTATTTCCTTTGGGCATTACGAATAGAATGTTATGCCTTTCGGTTTAAAAAATGCCCCTTCGGAGTTTCAGAAAATCATGAATGACATTTTCAATCCTTATTCAAAATTTGTCATTGTCTATATTGATTATGTTCTTATCTTTTCCCATTCCATTGATCAACATTTCAAACACATAAATATTTTTATCAATGTGATTAAACATAACGGACTTGCAGTTTCCAAGTCTAAAATTAACCTTTTTCAAACAAATATTAGATTCCTTGGCCACAATATTCATCAAGGAACTATCATTCATATCAGCAGACCCATTGAATTTGCTGATAAATTTCCTGACAGAATTTTAGATAAAACCCAGTTACAAAGATTTTTGGGATGTCTGAATTATGTAGGTGATTTTATTCCACACCTCAATAATATCATTAAGCCTTTACATGATAGGCTTAAAAAGAATCCTCCTTCTTAGACTGATGTTCACACGAATGTCGTCAAAGAAATCAAGAATAGAGTCAGAAAAATAAATTGTCTCTATCTCCCCATCCCTCAAGCTTTCAAAATTGTTGAAACTGATGCATCTGACATAGGTTATGATGGCATCCTCAAACAGAGAGTCGAGTCTCATGAGCATATCATTGCATACACTTCAAAACATTGAAATTCTGCACAACAGAATTACTCAACTGTTAAAAAAGAAGTTTTAGCAATTGTTTTATGCATATCAAAATTTCAATCTGATTTATTAAACCAAAAGTTTCTTATTAGATTAGACTGCAAGTCTGCAAAAGAAATTTTACAAAAAGATGTTAAAAATCTTTCCTCAAAAAAAATTTTTGCAAGATGGCAAGCAATTTTAAGTGTTTTTGATTTTGATATAGAATATCTCAAAGGCACCTCTAATTCTCTTCCTGACTACCTTACCCGTGAATACTTACAGGATAAGTAGAATGCCTAGAAAGGCAACTACCCCTTCCAGGGGAGGAACAACCAGAGGAGGAAGAGTTAGGCTTGCTCTGACTCTTAATAAAACAAGACCAAAGTCTACTACATCAGACTCATGTTTCAATTCTTCGGAGTCATCCACTCCGGCTGGGTCATCCACCCAGAAAGCAATCTAGGTTGTAGAGTCATCTACTCAGCAGTCTGTGATTCCTAAAAAGACTCATCCAACAAGGCTGATTCTTCCCAATCTCAAACAAAAAGTGTTAAATAAACCAAAGCAGATTATGCTTTCCTTACTAATACACTTCTAGCGATACAGCAAGGTAGTCTAAGCAGCCTACCAAAGAAATCATGGGTAGACATTCCTTCTGATGAAGATATGGAAATTGATTTAGCAAACCTAAACATTATTATCCAATCCTTCAGCCAATCACAAAAGACAATAAGTCTCCCTGACAAAACAAAAAAAGCCATTAACCTTCCAAAAGGTAAAACCCCAAACACCAACCATTACATGGCAAAAGGTAGATTCTCCTCCGTTATTCAAATGGAGCCTGAATTTTGGGACAAAAATCCTTACAAAGCCATTACCAAAGCTTTCCCTCCTGGTTTTCATTTTAGACCATATGCCTTGAATAAAACTAGACAATTCTATGAATTCATTTTAATAGGTTCAGATTCTGTCTCTATTAAGCATTATAAGGACCAAAAAGATCCCTCAATAATCACCCACTCAACGATACAGATTTTAAAAATCCTATCGCCAAAGAATTTTAGAAAAAATTCAAATTCATTTAAAAAAATTTTACAACCTTTTGACCCTGTAGGTTACAATTACTGGGACTACATTGATGCCTGGACAAGGACTTTCTGGTTCCAGAATAAACTCAATCGACATTCTTGGTTGATTTATTTCAAGAAAAATCAAAATTACAATTTTCCTAACTGGTTCCTCCAATGGTGGGACTTCTTTGGACCTTTAGAAGCAATCCTTCCTTCTCCAGCAAAAAAAGGATTCGAAACTTTCAAAAACAGATATGCCCCTAATAGAATTGGTGCAGATCTTAAATATTTCTCTGCATTTGCTATGGCATGGGTATTCTCATAGCAGTACAGGTATAGCAAGACAGAAGAAGAAGACATCCTTCCTATGATCCACAGACATGCTTTTGTGCAGTGGTGGAACCAATTCAATGCAGAACATGTCGGACCACAAGGAGTTAATGAGTTTTTTGGAAATAATCCAAAACTCCTAAAACTTGCTGATCCTGCAACCTTTTAATTTCTGAATCAAAAGGCAAAAATTGCCGCCTTCCTATCAGGTTGCGATTCTAAAGACAAGATGAAGAAAAACTTAAAAGAAGTTCTTCTTCTGTTGAATCAAGATGAAGCAGAAACTTCTACAAAACAAGAATCTAATCCTAACAAAGAAGACGACTTCTATCAAAATGAAGACGACTGTTTCAGAATAGACATATAAGAATTATGACCTACTCTATAGAAACAGTTCCTGTTACTTACCGAAACTATTTAAACAGTATCTTAATTTTGTTATAAAAGGAGGTCTCGACCATGGTGTGAGGCATTTAGCAATCTTAGAGAGATATTAGATACAGAAGCTCTGAGAGATACAATCCTTTGTAAGCCTTCCCTCTTTGAGATCTTTTAATAAAAGTTTGTTATTTCAAATTATTTTCTCTCTTCTCCCTCTCAGCCGGTTCTGTTTGGACTACCGTCGTCTGACTTTCTTCTCTTCTCCCTCCACTAGATCTGTGTTGGTTCTACCGCCGTTCTAGTTTCTATGTATTAAATTTATTTACATTCTGCACTTTACATTTCCGCATTAAATTTATTTAGTAGTCTTGCTACTGCCTACTTTCCTTTCAGTTTGTTTTATGTTCTTTCCTTGATCCACTTCGGGTTATCTGGTATCAAAGCCTGATGAGGAAGTAAGAATATAACTGTTGATTATTTATAACTATGTTCTTCTGGATCTGGACTTTATTATTCTTTTATGAAATTTCTGTAACCATGGTTTATAGGCTGGACTGCTGATGGCCCTTCGGGTGAGACTTATAATGGTCGTCCCTGTCTGTAACAATGCCACGAACTAATGGTTCTGAGATATTGCTTTTGTACAGTTCTTTGTTTATGAAAATCTTTCACTAGAAGTACAACAGTTCTTAGTTCTTTTCAATAGGGCTATAGCAATAAGTCCCGTGTGGTTAGGGCAGTAAGGCTAATTCGACGATGCTATATTCAAATGGAGCCCGAATTTTGGAACAAAAATCCTTACAAAGCCATTACCAAAGCTTTCCCTCCTGGTTTTCATTTTAGACCATATGCCTTGAATAAAACTAGACAATTCTATGAATTCATTTTAATAGATTCAGATTCTGTCTCTATTAAGCATTATAAGGACCAAAAAGATCCCTCAATAATCACCCACTCAATGATACAAATTTTAAAAATCCTATCGCCAAAGAATTTTGAAAAGATCCAAATTCATTTAAAAAATTTTCACAACCTTTTGACCCTGTAGGTTACAATTACTGGGACTACATTGATGCCTGGACAACGACTTTCTGGTTCTAGAATATAACATGTTGGAATGATGTGATATATGAGCCAAAATTATTAATATATGTTGGAATATTTAATTAATATTTGAGCTGCTTAGTTTTACTGTGTGTTGTGTATTGAAATGTTGGGTTTTGTTGTGAAAATATAGATAGCTGAGTTGTTGAAGCTGGATAAAATTGTATATCTGACTATATCGCTGAAGCTAAAAATAAAGATTTGTTGTGCTGTAATATGTTAATTTCGTTGTACGACATCATAATCATTCTATAGTTGATTAGGATGTTGAGCTGTGCTGTGTCTAGATCCAAATACTGGGATGGATCGTTCCTAGACCAAAAAACAGTGCTTCTAGATTACTTAGGTTTTGAAACAAGATGGAACTAATTTGCTGCATTTGCATTAGTTGGGCTGGGAGTGGACTGAACATACTTCATTAATTGATTAAAGTTGTTGTGTTGAATGTTGTGAAATATATTAGTTGTTTAAAACATTTTACATATTCATATTCTCTATTATGATCGTTAATTATATAAGCTCACCCTTGCATTTTTGTGTTGTGTTGGTATTTATGCTGCAATGATCGTATGGTTATACGTGAGCAGAAGTGGCAGGCGATGCATCCACTTCTCAGGCCAGACGGTCTGGTTAAGAGACATTAGAGTCGGAGTGTTAGAAAATCGTAGTGTTAATTATGTTGCTAGTCTAGATTTTAGTATTATTGCTAGACTATCGAGTTACAAATTCTCAAGGAATGTAATTATATTTTGAACTCTTATATTTTGACTTCCTCGCAGAATTAATTGATGTAAATGTATAAATTTATGTAAATTTTTGATATTGTATAAAAATACTCTTAAAGACTTATTATTTTGTTAATTTAGATGTTGAAGTTTACTTTTTGAAAAATTTATACTCTTTTACTTATGTAGATATTATCTCATAATTATGAAAGAATTGGTTAGAGAAATTTTCTAAATCTTTCAAAATTCCTGGGTTCTTTTAACTTTGAAATTTCTCTCTCTTTTACTTTTTCGTGCACTTTCATGGTTATAGGAGTCTTATGAATATAGAATCAAGTTTTCAAAATATAGGCCTCTCAATGAATTTTAACAATACATAATTATTTTAAAAATTTATTTGAATCCAAAAAATCTAAATTGGATGATGATGAATTACCAAAATATTATATCAATTTTGATTTTTTTTTTATACATTTTAACATTAATGGTCTTGATTTATTTTTAAATGTAAAGATATTGAGTAAAAAGATAATAAATAAAAAACTAAAACTCTAACAAAAATATTAAATTACATTAGAAGAATATATGATTATGTAAATGTTTGTATTTTTTATATAATATTATTAACAACACTTATAAAAGTTGGTATTGTTGAGAGAAGTTTTTTAAAATTTTAATTACTTAAATCTTATCTTAGATTAATAATATTACAAAAATACATTAAATGATTAGCTATATCTCTTGAGAATGAAATATTAGAATTACTTATCATAAAATTTTGATAAATAATTCTGTAAATCAAAAAGTTTAAATAATATAAAGTATGATAATAATCATCAACATTGTATCTAGTCCATTTAATCATCAATTCTTGGGTGGCCTTCAAATGTATAGCCACATACCATAACACATGTATCAATTAGTAAGAAATTATTCTAATTTAAGAAGACAAAACTAACATAGTAGTAAATATACAACTACATCCAAGGTTACTTTTGATTCTATACCATTTCCTAATTTATATTTAACTTGCCCAATTGTCACGAATATCACTGCATCAAAAAGGAGATTTGAAAGTGGTTATGCCTTTCTTTAGAGAGCAATTAATGGCACTCTAAAATCACACACTATCTAATGTTTTAAATTTAAGAGAGCGATTATTTAACCGCTCTCATATGTTATGGTTGAAGAGCGGTGCTGCGCCTAACTACTTTCAAAAGTAGAATTTAGAAAACAGTTACCCACTTAACCGCTCTCAGAAGTTAGACCTTTACAGAGTAGTTTCACGTGGAACTGTTCTCCAAAGATATAGAACAGAGAGCAGTTCATACTTAACCGCTGTCGAATGTAAAACTTTTAAGAGCAGTTCTGTTCCAAACGCTCTCTTATGTGAAACTTATGAGAGCGGTTCCATTTTAACTGCTCTGCAAAGTGTATTTTTGAGAGCAGTTATTTTGGAATCACTCTTAGAGGTGCATTTTAGAGAGTGACTATCAAATAAACACTCTCTAAAGTGTATTTCAAAGAGTGATTTTTCTGGAACCGCTTTCTAAAGTACACCTCTGAGAGCGGTTTTCGTTAATCGTTCTCTAAGCCAAGGAAAAATTTGAAATTTTTTATTAAAACTTTTCATATTTCAAATTTTAGCATGCCTAATAAACAATATTCCTGCTTATAAACAATGCAAACAGAATAAACATGTATAAAACAACCTCTGATATAGCAGAATATGAAAGCATTTCATAATTTAAAATAAAAAATTCAATCAGCAATTGGGAACATATACTAATATCCCAAATTAAACTAAACAATACAACAAAAATTCATTTGTGCAACAAATAATTACAGAGAACCACTATGAGAAAAACAATCTATACACTTGTCGCCTTAGGTAAATCACAAATACTATGAAAAAAAGTACTAAGATTCTATTGTTCTTAATGTGTCTTTTAAATATTTATGGTACATATATACACACCACTTCTTTTGCACTTGATGAATTCTCTTGTCAAGAGATATTGAGATATGAAAAACTGGAAAATACTACAAACAACAAAACAATAAAACACAAAGGTGTGTTAAGTTAAATTTAAACTAAATGGCAAAGACTTAACATTAAGAAGTAGAAATGATCCTCTTACAATATATGGAATTGTAGTTTGGCCATGGTGCAAAATATCTCCAATGAAGAATGTAACATCCTAATTCTCAATACTTATGGTCTGCTGAATTTTGACAGAACTTTTGTCAAAATTTAAAATAAAAAAATAAATTATTAGAATTTATTTAATGTGAATTTAAAGTTTTATATTCATTAAATAATTTGTGATTTTCTATAATTTTTCTAGAATTTTTAGGAAATACTTAAAATTGGCCTATTTTATGGGAATCTTAGCAAAAATAAATAAAATTTCAAACTAAATCTAATTCTATAGCAAACAAAGCCGTAAAATTTTAAAAATTTTATGAGAGCCTAATAATATTAGAAAGATCTTGGAAAGTAAATTTTTACAATAAAATTTGATAAATTTTAAAATTTTATTTTTCAGTACATCTAATATGCAGACAAGAAACGAACTGATCAAAGAGTAATTTGAGTGAATTAAAATTTTAGTGACTATCCCAGTATTATTCTAAATATTCTACTATTTTTTTTGAAAATTTTCTCTATCTGTTAAACTGAAAAAGAAATATACATTTGCAAAAGTGAAATTTTTAAGTTTAAAAAAAAAAAGATAAAGTAATTAAATTTTTACTTTTAAAAAATGATTGAGAGAGGAATGCATCTTCTTCTACAAGTTTTCGTAAGGTTTTCTACATTTCTCTCTCAAATACACTACTCACCTTTAAGCTTGATTTTGAGGGCCAAAATTTGAATTTTTTGAAAAGCTTCAAGAGGTAAATTTGTTACCCTTCTCCTCCTCTACACTTGTATGGTTTTATTTTTTTAAAACGGTGTTATTTAATTTTCTATTCTTACTTGGATGAGCTTGAATAGGAATGGGAAGGGTATTATCTTGCTTTTATTGTTGTGGTTTTACATCTAGGATACTAGAATCATGCTTGAAATGGAGGATTAGAAGTGGTTGAGCTAAAAACCTAAGAACCCAAATTCGCAGGTCACTGTTCACTAAATTCTGGGATTTGTATGGACTGAATTAGGAGTTTATGTCTTCATGAAAGTTGTATCCCTTTTAATACTTGAAATTTAGTCACTGGTTTCACCTCAAACGGATATTTATAACTCAAGTTATGTTCATTTTACTAACAGGTGTTCTAGTTGTCACCTTAGGAGGTTGCCCTGTTCTAACAGCCATGAATTTTGATTTACTGAGACTTATGAGTGTAAAATTAGGACTCGACTCCTTCATAAAATTTGTATTAAATTTTATGCTTGAAATTTAGAAATTGGTTTCATGTCAATATCTTATGTGTAGCATGAGATATGGCCAAATTACTAAGGTATGTTTAGAGTGTTAGTGTAGTTGATCCCTGTCAGAAACAGCCACTGTAACATGAAAACGGGCACTATTCTATAGGATATTTGAACTTAATTCCTCCATAAAAGTTGTAGATAAACAAACCCTTGAAATTTAGAAACTGGAAATGTTAAAATATTAAGTATATCTTGAGTTATGGCAAAAACACTGAACCTTGTGCAATCTGCTCGAAAATTTCCATTTCATGACTTTGATCAACTTTATTGCACAATCTATTTCGAATTAGACTTTGACCTCTACATCAATATTGTAGATAATTAAGTTATTGAAATTTGGGCTATGATCTCATGCCAAAACAGTCTATATAACTCTAGAAAATTCCAAAGTACTGAACCTTGTTCATGCTTGCCATTAGGATTCTTCCTACTCTAAGTGTGTACTAACTAGGATGATTTTTTTAGTTAAGTATGGGGTAAATGTGAGCTTAACATATTATAAAAAAATGAATTAACAAAACAAAGTGAGTTTAAATTCTCACGAGATAAAATCAGAGAACTATAAGGTTCTAACTAGCATTTCATTACGTGTATAGATTTCGTCGAAAATCAACTTCAAGCGTTAGAGAGAACAAACGTGGACGTAACAGGTAAGAGGTGGGCTATGTAGTAAGAATTACATCATAAACTTATTTAACCTTATTTGTTGAAATTGTCTAAATTTTGTTATGATTGATGATTGTGATTTTCTTATATGCTTAATTTTAATAATGGTTTGCTTATGTGTTTGGTGATGGAATTATATGTTTGATACTTCATTAAGACATAAATTGTATTATATGATATGAGTCGTCTTTGAGTGAGCATTGAGTGAGCATGTATATGCATGGTGGTTTTTCATGGGAAAGTTTAATGAAACAAATTGAAATGATTGAATGATGGATTGCGAACTCTTATAAACTGTATTGGAAAGTTTTCTGATTGCAACAGATATTTGAAAAATTTTTAAAAATCTGTATTACAGGAGAAACTCTGTCAAAATTTTAAAAAAAATATTTATACTTAGAAAAAAATTTGTTTAATCATTCTCAAACAAATTTAAGAATTTAGAAATATAGGACTTTTCTAAGAAAAAAATCACTTAGGAACTCATACATTACTCATCCGAAAATGGTATTTTGTGCAAAATGGGAAATCAGAGACTATGAACTCTGGGAATACGATGGGGAGGCCCTGAGGGAGGACTTGGGATAGGAAGGGTAATGGTTGGAAGCCCTAAAAGGCTCAGGCTCGCTACCTGTTGTCAGGGATCCCACTGTACAAACTCTCATGTACCTGATTGTGCTCTTGTCGTATATCATGGTCAGTGAGCTACTAGGTTCATATTTGAGCTAGATCTCAACAATTCCGTGGGTGGATTTCCATACCTAGTAGTATCAACTCCTGGCTACCCAAGCACTATTTTAACGAAATGATTCGGGCCTGCATGCATGGACATTTTAGAAAAACAAACTAGGATCATGCACCATCATCATCATTTATTGGAATGTGATTGATCTGTGAATGTTTATGATGTTTGATTTTAATGTGATATATGAACTATGGCTCACCTTATTGTTGTTTCTATTTTCTTTATTTTTTTTCTGTACCTGCAGTATTCATTGGACTTGATCGGTTACCATCTGTAGCAGAGAGAGATGGCCCAGATTCCACACCAAATGAATATGACGATCAGGCTCATTAGCCCGGAGCCACAGCGATGGAAGCATAATTGGGATAGACACACCCATACTTTTGCGGGCATACTTACTATATTTTTTAGGAGAGCGGCAGGACCTGAAGGTGGTGTCCCTATTACCATAAGGACTAGACTAACCCTTAACTTAGATAATAATAATCCTTTTCAGCCCATACCACCACCAATTCCCCCTCCAGCTGAGGAGGAGAAAATGGATATTGATTCCAAAGGATTATGATCCTTTGTTCACCGATGACTCTGAAGATATGGATTCGAAGTAGGACTGATACTACTTTATTTTTTTTGTATAGTGGCGAAGGTTAGTCGTAGGTAGTATTTTGTTGTACATAGGTCTTTATGGTACTGGGTAGAAGCCACTCTTTTTAATTAATTATGTTGCTCTGTAGGAAGTCATCTCCAGTGTTGCTTTTATTATTTTGAAGAACTGTAGCTGATGTTTCATATGAATGTAATTATGTTGATAGGTGAAATGGTAATTGAGTTCCTCAATTAACAGTGTTGTGCAATGCGGGGAATTTACTAACCATTTTACCTTTTATATTACTGTAAAAAGGATATCTAAATACTTATGAAGGTTTACCTTAAGTACTTTATGCAGTGACGAAATTCTGAAATGTGTTATTTGAAATTTGCTTGTTAAAGTTATTTTTGCAATTAATGGTTTAATACATTGTTATTATGTATGAGGGGAAGATTATTAGTATATATATATATAAAAAAAAAATCACTAATTCTCTAATTGAGAGTTTGTAAAGTAGAGTGTTATAAAGAAACACACATAAAATGCACAATCCTCGTTATTTGATTGTTTTGGACACTGTGAAGGAGAAAACATACAAGCAAGAATTAACACAGATTTATATGCAGTAATGTTATAAGTTTAAAGTGAAAAGGCTATTTTGTATCATATATATACCTGTACAGTAACCCATCTTGTTAGATTCATCTTTGTCTTAGATGGCTACACTTGCCTCTCTGCTCGATATGTGACAAAAGCACTAGTAATAGTGGATGAGTCAAGTAAGTTACATTTCAACAACCACTTATGCAAGATAGACTATTGAAATACATGTATGCTTACTTATTAAATAGGTTCTGCGTATGTGTTCTGTTCTTTAGTGGTTTGCATAAAGGATCCATATAATACATTGTCTCATCAGACGTGTTGATGACAATTAGAACCCAATGTTCCCTACCAATATAAGAAATATATGTTTTAGATTACAAACTTTATAAAATAAAATGAAATACTCATAAGAATGACTTACCCAACATTGTACAGTGCATAAACTAAGTAATCTTTACCCATATGATGCTTCAAAATTTCAGCTATATGTTGATATGGGTTCGGATTGAGCTTTTCGTCCATTTCATACAGAGATATAAATGAAAATCTACTTGCCTTATTTGTCCCATGCAAGTAAACTTCACATAAATATCTTGTAGTACAAAAGAAAAATTGAAATGCATTAAATAAGAAAATGAACATAAAGTATTTCTGCTTCCTATAATTACACAAATGGAAAAAACAATTACCAAATGCAAAGGTTGATGCTAAGGGCACTCAACCAATGTTGCCATATGACCTCCAATATGTCTTCCTTCCCCACTATGTCATAAAATTCTTTTCCTTAGTGCTCAATTGTCATATGAATTGTAGCATTATCAATGTTTTGTGAGCTCCTCACAAAAAGCTTCATCGTATCGAAGCATGCAGCACCTTAGGCCTATACCAACTCATAAACCTATGATGAATTACAAACAACACCTTTATTGCTTGGACCAGTAATCAATTCCTTAGTGTAGCCTGTCTTTTTCCCCAACCCTTTACTTGATGATAGGGCAACCCGAAAAATATATCGAAGTTTGATGATGAAATTTAACATTTATAAATTATGCATCCAGTTTGAGAATTTATAAAGAAATTTGCCAACATACCTTAGGTCGTAATGTGATTAGGTATAGTGACCAAGCAACATAAGTACTAATTGCATATCTCAAGCAAATGAGGTTTGCTTGTTCATTTGGGATGGGTAATGCAATCTCTTCCTTATGCCATTGTACTATCTTTATTGAAACCTTACCATGGTATGGAGAAAGAGGCATACTGCATAAAGACTCCCTAACCGTTGTATGATATACTTTTCCTCTTGCAACAAAGCGATATGGGGTGCTCAAATACAACATATAGTCATGATCATCTAGAAGACAAAAAATTAATTCTCAGATGTAATTTAATCATATAAAGTTAACAATCATTTAAAAGGTAAATAACAAATGTTTAAAAGTATACCTTTGGAATCTCAACATATGCAACTAGTGTATAACAGCCTCTGTGGCTATTACAAGTGTAATACACTCAATTTTGTTACTCTTGGATAAAAAACAAAAGGAATTTGGATAAAAGGTATCTCGCTCAAGCGAGACATATCTTGCTCAAGCAAGACATATCTCGCTCAAGCAACGTAGGATCTCCTAAAATAGAACGTTTTGGAATCCCTTGCTCAGGCAAGATAAGTCTCGCTCAAGCGAGAAAGGGGTCTTGCTCAGGCTAGGAGTAGTTCGCCCAAGTGAGATATGGCTTGCTCATGAGAGAAGTCGCTGGAAAGATAGAGTGCTCTCTGGATTCAATCTCGCTCAGACGAGGTGGAGCTTGCTTAGGAAAGATTGTATATCGTTCAAGCGAGAGTGTTCTCGCTCAAGTGAGAATATCAGAAAAATGGGTAATCCGTTGTTTGGTTGTCTCGATCAGGCGAGGAAGGCTCACCCAAGCGAGGATGGAAGCTTGCTCAAGCGAGAATTGTATCGCTCAAGTAAGATCACGTGAGTTCAAAAGGCTATTTAAGAAAAACTAACCCTGAAAACATTCATTTCTCATTAAACAACCTTTTCTCTCTTCTTTTTCTCTATTCTCTCTCCTACCCCTCTCTAGAAAGAACTCTCTCAAACTTTGAATCTCTTCCAGATCTGAGATCAAATACCAATTACATTCAGATATAAGTAAGTTTCTCAAAGCTCAGATCTCTATTTTATTTCTTTTCTTCTGTTCTCTTCTCATATTAAGATCTCTATCTTGAAATACTTAGGAAACTACATCCTTTGGAAGATATCTCCATTGATAATGTGGAATCTCTCCATAAATCTCTCTGAAAACTAGTTTAAGGAACCATTACCAGATAAGGAGAGTATTTTCTAGCTTTAGTTATATATATATATATATATATATATATATATATATATATATATATCTAGTGATTCTACGAGAAATCTAAGTAACTCACTTAGTAAAGATCCATAAATTTTGATGATATCATATGATAAAAGTGTATTTTGGTATAAAGAAAGGTTTTGATTTTATTTGAAAGTAATGAAATTGGATTCTTAGAGAAAATTATGGGTTAGAACAACATTAAGAAAATTTTAAGGCTATGTTATTTAGAATGTATATGGGTTAACTAATAAAAGACATAAAATATTGAATTGTAGGATAAAATAACATATTAAGATTGTACGAGTTGGACTGAGTTCAAAGGTGTCCAACCTTCGGCATATTATTTGATTGTATGTTGTGAGAGTTGTGATAATTTATGTGTTAAATTGATATATTGCACTGATTTTATGGTGCGATATTGTATGATAACTTTCTATATTAAACTGGCATGATACAATAAGTATAGATATGATTTGACAGCTGAAATATATTCAAATTGAGTAAATTCACATGAATGATTGAAGTATTGATTGATATTAAAAGTATATAATGTATGATAAAGAAAAATGAGAAACATGATATAATATCGATATCATATTATAACTTGAAAAGGGTAATTACGATACATATTATAGCAAATTGAAGAATGTGTTATAATATCTATTGTGATCCATGAATTTATACAAATTGTAACCCACATATTATGACATGTTGATTAAAAGAAGGAATATGGAAATGAGAAATGCTGAGAAAGAGAAGGAGAATAAGTATAGATAGTACAGCGATACATTGGGGTATAGAGTCTAGAGAAAATTTGAGAAATCTTCAAAAAATGAGGATGGTGAATGCTAACGATAAAAGGGTGCATAATAATTTATTGAAAAATAAACATTCATAGATAATAACTTGAGAGGCCGGGGTAACACACGTGTATCTGTGATGTTACGGCCAACCAACAGCTATCTATGCTAGGAAGTCCTCAAGGGATCCAAGGGGCAATTATTATGAAAGTGTTATAGACTTGAAATGGTATAGAATTTGTATGATTATAATATATCTATTGTAACATATCGATTTATTTTGTTATGATATGGGTGTTGTAGTACATCGACGGGTGTGATTGAAACACATGTATCGTGACATATAAATTGAGACAATATTATATATATATATATATATATATATATATATATATATATATATATATGATAACATACATGTCAATATAGAAATGCATGTGTGATGAATGAATTATTGTATGTACTTGGATGTGATGAGTGTCAATATGGATTATACAATATTGATAATGAACTAGAATAGAGTATTAGACAATAACTTTAGTTGCTTATATAATAATTCATAATAAAATAGATTTAGTTTGACGAAAAATATTCACCCTTACTGATATGTTTCAGATAATGAAAGAAAAGAAATGAAGATGGATGATCCGTTCTAGGGTTATACTCGTCAAGGATTGTGAAAATAGAACTGCTCAGATATAATAAATTTAATGTAATAAATATATAAATCTAATTATGTACTTTTATTCATTGACAACGAATGTTCTTTCGTTGAGAGATTTTGTAAATTTGTCAGATTTTATTAATTTTTATTCTCATATTGTATCATTTATTCAAACATGTACTATTCCTTACAAAAGTTTCTTGTTTATATTTTAATAATGTAAATAATTAAAGAAAGTTATTGAAAGAAGAGAAAGATGTTACAACAAGCTGCATCAATAGGCATTTCGGCACCTACCTTCACCCTTGATGCATTTGAGGAGGAATGTTGTAAGGTGGTGGCATTGAACCAGCCATGAATGGTGGTGGAATGGCAGTCAGGTTGAATGACATATAACCTAACATGAATGGGGGCAGTCTTTGACCCTTTGTTAACTGTGCGACAACACTTGTCAATTGCGCTACCTAGTGCTTCATGTTTTGCCACTCGTTAGATGATGGGTGTGGATGTGATGTTGTTGGCCCAAAGACAGATTTTTGGGTGACTCCAAAACTAGCAGCCCTCACACAACTAGGATGCTCTTTTACACTAAGTGATTGAGACAATATGTCATTTTTTGGCTGTTGATTCAAACTCAGTCTCTAGAGTTTCCTATGAAAGGGTTTCCTAGAATCAACATAACATAACACAATCAGTGGATTAAATCAATGTTTAAATAGAATAATAGTGGATAAAACTATTTATGCTACTCTTTACAACTTAAAAATTCATGGACCATTTTTTGTACTCCTTCATTATCAATACGACCTTCTTTGTTTACCTGAATAGCCTTCCATAGGACATGTCGAGGTACAAAGGTCACATTAGACCTAGATTGAGATTGGATTCCATATTATGTGATGTACTTCCACATTGACTCTCACTATGCTTTGTCCAACAAGTATACTTTTTTGTCATTCCCATTGCACATTAGATGTTCTTCCAATTCTTGCGCATTTATTTGCATCTTATTCAGACAACACCAATAAGGGCAGGGAATAAAGTTCACATCAATAGTATGCTTAATCGCAAATCTAATAAACTTCTTCACTCCATCTTCATATTCTTTAGTAAACGATCTTCTACCATTTAATTTTGATCCATATTTGCTCAAACTATGGTTACAATGGATGTATTTGTCATATACTTATTACGTCTCACATGGTAGCGGCATTTTGCATTAGTCTCCTAGTACACAACTTGAATATGAGATGATTTACCTCAATCAACATGCACCATGAGACAATGAGAAATCTTTCAAACCAAAATTTTTTCAAGTATAAAAAACAACATCATAAGAAGCATTTGCTAACCAATCAATGTAAAACTTTGTTCACAAACTTCCAACTTGGACAATTTGAGATTAAAAATAATTATTTATTCAATCATTATTTTCAATTTCAAACAGAAAACTAAGGTTTCACTTAGATTTAGATTTCTTCACATGCATTCGTAGCATTTCATAGGGCATAACATCAATTTCATTCATAGCAAATAGAGCAAAAACAATGAAATGGGGCAAGAACAACTAAAATAGAACAGAATTAACCTGACAATTTTAATTTAACAACATAAATTTCTACAACAATCATATACTACAAAAAGACAGCATGTCCTAATATCATGCATGTTCAAAAATTTCTAAATAATCAAACCAACATTAGCACAGGCCAGGGTAACTAACCTAAAGTTCCACATCATCTTATAGAAGAATGAAATGCATATTCAGATTAATCAACTATGTTACAAACAACCAATCTCCTAATATCATGTTTAGAATTTCCTAAATAACAAAACCAACAAATGCACAAGTTAACTAACTTAAAGTTCCACATTTTTTCACTAAACTTTTATTATATAAAAACTAATTCCATGCTCTATCAGGCAGCAATAGCAAAAAAAAAAAAAAAAAGAAATAACCTAACCTGTTGAAGCAATGTAATTCTTCTACTAACTTTGTCGCAAATCACCTCAACCCAGGGATCTCAGAAGAAGGGGAGGACATTTGAAACTATTAAAAGTAAATAAAATAGGTGTATTTTAGTCAACAGAGGTTATTTCAAGTTTTTCATGTCTAAACATACTCAACAAATACAGAAATGATGACGAATATACCTTCGTAGTGCGAATGCAATGTCACCGGCGTAGATAGTGTTGCAAAAGCTTCTGAAAACAAGTGAGGAAATAAAATTTTGGACGTAAAAGTAAGTAGCAGGCACGAGGACAGGGATGAAGATGGGGTTAGGGTTTTATTTTAAAATAACACTTTGGAGAGTGGTTATGGCAAAACCACTCTCCAAAGTGCACTTCTGAAAGTGGTTCCACGTGTGAACTGCTCTCCAAGTTCACTTTAAAGAGTAGTTCAGCGGGAACTATTCTTAGAAGTACATATTAGAGAGCGGTTGTTAAATAACTACTCTAAGAAATGTTGCACTTATGAGAGTGATTACTTAACAATCGCTCTCCAAGTATACTTTATAGAGCAGTTCAACAGAATAACTTTGAGAAGTATTGCTCTTATGAATGCAGTTACTTAACAATCGCTCTCCAAGTGCACTTAAGAGAGCGGTTTAGCTAGAACCACTCTCAGAAGTACATTTTAGAGAGCAGATAGAGCGGAACTGCTCTTAGAAGTGTACTTTTGAGTGCGATTCCTAATGAACCGCTCTAAGAAGTAGACTTTGGAGAGTAGTTCCATTCTAACCGCTCTCTTAGTGTTTTATACAGAGCAGATTTTACTAACCGCTATCTAAGTTGGCGCTCCAAAAGTCAATTTCTGGCATAGTACACATTGTAATAAAGTATACAATTATTAAAATACATGTTTTAGGTCTTCTTTACAAACTGTTTTTTAACTTCAACGTTAGTAACAGTACTGTATGGACTGTCTCACAAATTTTTATAAAAAAATTATCATTTCTTTGTGGTGTACAATAATTAAATAAATCAAAGCATCCCATCTAAAGTCTTATGCTTCATTTTTGCATAAACAAATAGACATGCACTCAATGTGATAAATTTTAAAAGCATAGACTTTGTAAGGACATTATATTTTGAGCTTCATTATATTTGCAAGTCTATAATCAATTTATTTAGTCGAAGGTATATTCTAAAAGCATAGACTTTGTAAGGATATTATTATACTTTGAGTTTCATTATATTTGCATGCCTAGTTAGTCAAAGGTATTTTGTTTGAATCTCACCGTGTCAAATTCTCTTGGCTTAGTGATAGTCACCAACAGCAAACAGGGACTACTTAATAACAGCTTGTGGTCTTTGACTTTTGGAAAGTATGAACTTTAAAACTTTCTATAGAGTTGGAACGAAGAAGGAAGGGAAGTGTTTAGAAAATAAAAGAGAAGAAGAGGAAGGATAATTAATTAAAAAAATTGTTTAAATTAGACAAACTTAAAATACAGAGTGAAGAGGGTTTTAAAGAGTTTATAAAACATTTTTTTCTTATTAAAAATTCTTAAATAAAAATTGTCATTGTATAAGTCTTTATCTACCTTTTATTTATTTAAAAACTTAACTCTCAAACAAAATTTAAGAATATTGTAATTAACAACAAATTAATTCCTAGAATATCACATTTCATTTTACAAATGACTTCTTAAAATAAATTAATGATAAGAATGTAAAAAAGCCCATAAAATGATTACGCGGAAAAATAACCTGTATAGAATTGTTTATAAAGGAACAGATTGGTCCAATTCTAACAGGAACAATCATTAAGCAAATATAGAAGGCCAAAATTTAGAAAGATGTTAAAAAGGGAGGTGCATTTTGTGCAAATTCTTTTCCTATTTTTCCTTTCAATATTCAATGGTGTTAATGGTGCGCACTTTGTGCTCATTCATGGTGCCAGCCATGGTGCATGGTGCTGGTATAAGGTGGCAACTATGTTAAAATCTGCAGGTCATAATGTTACAGCCCATGACTTGGGTGCTTCAGGTATCAACCCAAAACAAGTGCAAGAGATTCATTTAATTTCAGAATACTATGAACCTTTGATGACATTTATGGGATCTCTTCCACCAAAGGAGAAAGTGATTCTTGTGGGTCATAGTGTTGGTGGGATACCAATGTCTGTTGCTATGGAAAGGTTCCCTGAGAAGATTTCAGTAGCAGTTTTTGTTACTGCATCTGTGATTAGTGAAAACCTCACATACCCTGCTCTACTTCAAGAGGTACTTCCTTTTCTCTCTCAATCTCAATTTCTTTTTATGGTTGAAGCGAATTGAGTGTGTTTTCATGCAATAGTTTTAGAAGGGTATGGATTAAATTTTTGTATGCATAATCTATAATTTTATGTGAATTAAATTGTATTGCATTATACTTTATCATTTTGAAGTTTTCTTCCCACTTAAAGTAGAGATTCTTTCAATTAGAGGTGATTATTAGGATGATTACAAGGGAGGGTTCAATGAAAATTAATTAACTTTTCCTGTCAAAACATTATGAATTGGTTTGGTTAATATCACCATGATCACCCCTACTTCCAATTCACTCATTTTTTTTTAAATCTTTCATTCATTAAAATAACTTGTTTTTCTCATTTAGAATTTCTTTCTCTAAAATTGAGTTGTATCAAACGTTACTTGAATGTATTATTATAAATTAAATACAAAAGAGGGATAAATTTTAGGATCTATGATTTATCATTTTGTTCTTCTTCCTTTTTTTTCCTAGTTTAAAGTTATCATTTTATTTAAGTAATACCATATCATATTACAAATTAATTTTTACTGTTTTTTTTTATCAACAATTTTTATTGTGTTCCAGCAAGCTAAAAAGGTGGGTTCCTTAATGGACACACAATTTTTCTTCTTTGATGGACCCAAAAAGCCTCCAACTGCTAGACTGGCTGGACTCAAATTTTTGGCATCGAGGATGTACCAATTATCGTCACCTGAAGTAATTAATTTCAAATTAACTCAATCTAATCTTTTGTAACAATTTGTGTTCTTTTTGGTAACAAGTGATTTACAAAACCCATAATTAAAATGTGTAGGATTTGACCCTTGCATTGTTCCTGCTGAGACCTGCACCTATTTTTAATGATGTTGAACTATTATTGAAAGAAACAAAGGTTACCAACAACAAAAATGGAAGGGTACCCAAAGTTTATATCATCAGCAAAAGAGACAATTTGTGGGGAGAGGACGTACAAATGTGGATGATTGAAAGAACTGGTCCATATTCTGAGCTGAAAGTGATTAAAGATTCTGATCATATGGTCATGTTCTCAAAGCCTAAGAAGCTTAGCTCTCACCTTCTAAATATTACACACAAATATTAATTCATTATAGTTAATAAGTAACCTTGTTTTTATGATATAATTATCATTAAAATATAAAAATTATTTGATATATTTGAAAAGATTTGTAACTTTTGGAATTGATTATATACCTTTAATATTTAATCTTTACTATATATATAATAAAAATACAAAAATAACTTTCTCAGGGAATACATCGCTCACTAATTACTGTAATATTTCAATCTTTTTTTCTTGGCATCTTTCTATCAATTATAAACATAATAATATAAAAGACGGTCTACAGTAACACTATATTTTAATTATAAGTGTAATTTCCATATTTAGAATGTGTTTAGGGAGGTTTTTTTAGTTATTTAACAACTTATGTTACTAGCGAAAAATTTTGACATAAAAAACTTAAGTAGGTAGCTATCAATGTCTTTTTAAAAATATTAGTTTATATCTATTAGCCAAAAGTTTTTTTTTTTTTTCATTTTCGTTTTTCTTATTTTGAAGTGATTTTTCATTTACCTATTTAATTTTTGAATTCCTAATGCCGCTATATAAATATTTTTATTATCTTATTTTATTTAATAAAAATACTTATAAATGAGAGTAAAGTAAAATTTTATTATTCTAATTTTTAAGATGATAAATAATTTTAAATATAAAAAATTTAAGTATTAAAAAATATATAATTTTAAATTTTGATATACTAATTAATGATATCCTTATTTATAATTTCATATTTATTAGTTAATTTAACAACTAATTTTATCAAGGTTTAAATATGCTTTAACTATTTCTAAATAGGAGTTATTTCAAATTACTATCAATAAAACTTTTTTTATTTTACTACCTTCAATAAAATGGTGACGTGACTCATAGTTTGCCATGTCACTTTAATTTCTCTTCTCTACTTCATCCTCAAATTTTTATATCATAATTGTTTTAACAACCTTTAAATATAATTTTATTTCAAATTACTGCCTATTAAATTTTTATTTTTTTATTTTAATGCTTAACAAAATTATTTTTTTTAATTTTATACCTAACATTAACTTTTATTAATTAAATTATAACATAGCTTACAGTTTGTCACATCACTCCCAATCTCTTTCCTCCAGTCACTTTTAAATTTTCAACTCACAAATTCATTCTTAAAAAATAAAAAAGTTAATATTTAAGCATACAGTATTTTAGTATTTTAATTTTGAACATGTTGAAGGAAGGACATTAAAGTCACAAATAGACAATTAAGAATATTTTTTCTAAAAAAAATATGTTTTTTCAACAGCAAACTATAACATTGTTAAATTATATATAAATTATAGTTAAATCGTTATCACTATAAAAAAAAAAAAGAATTAAATAACGTCGCTATATTGTTAGAAATTAAACTTGAAGGCAAATCCAAATTAAATACTACATTATTAAGAAAGAAGACAAATTCAAGTTGAACTCTTCTTCATCTTAAAAGAAGACAAGTTCAAATTGAACTCTTCAACATCATAAAGAAAGAGAATTCAATTTGTTGTTTTGCTTAATTCTTAAGCAGGATAGCCTCCTCCAAACTCTATAAATAGGGGATGCTATGGAATACAGAGTTTCATTGTGAAATAGTTTATTACTTAGCTTTAGTTGTGAGAGATTTGTGTTTGAGAAAAACTCTAGCAAGTTTTCTTATAGTGTTTGAGTGTGTAATTGGCTATTAACAAAGCCAAAGTTCTACTGAGTGTATTGATTTTCTAATAGAAAAATAATTTCTTGAGTATTCATCTTTGTCACAGCAATGATATTTCAACAAGGCAATTTATTTTAATTGCTAACATCTGGTATCAGAACTTTGTTGATCCAAAATGGCATCAAGTTCAAGCATAGGAGCAAACCAAATTCAACAAGCACAAGGAGTTATCTTCAAATTCGATGGTATATCAAATTTTGCTATGTGGAAATGCTTGATAGAGCTATGTCTAAAATCAAGTGGTTATGGAGAAATTGTAGAGAAAGGTTATGCTGAACCAAAAGAAGAACAATCAAAAGTTGATAAGCAACAGGTATAAAAAGATCATCAACTCAATGAAAAAGCTTTATTCTTAATATGTCAATCTGTGGAGTGTCTGTTCTCGAGAAAACTATCCATGCTAAAATAGCAAAAAAGGTATGGAACATTTTGTTCAAAACATATGAAAGAGCTGATCCAGTCAAACGAACAGGGTGGCAAGGCTTGAAATGCCAGTTTGAATTGATGGAGGAAAGTAGAGAAGAAAGCATTCGTGATTATTTTCACAAATGGACAAACTTGTCAACAAAATGAAAAACAATGATGATAATATAAAAGAGAAAGAAGTCATAGAGAAAGTTTTACGTACATTGTCAACTCATTTTGATTTCAACTCATTTTGATTACATAGTAGCAGCTATTGAAGAAGCAAAAGATCTCAACATAATGACTCTAAATGATTTGCAAGCGTCTTTAGAGTCACAAGAAATGTGGATGAACGAGAAATCAAGTGACATGATTGACCAAGCATTAAAGGCTCAAGGAATTCATCTTATGTCAGAACAAAACCCATCGCTGCAACCACGATTCAAGTCATGAGGTTTAACTTTATTCCCTGCCCGTTCTCACACTCCCATTAACCTGTTTTTGTGGTTTTCATAGTGCTAATTTAAAAAGTGAGTTCCTCTTCGTTGAAGAGCATGCTGTTGTTGCATGTGAAAAGTGTGTTGTAAAAGTGCTTCTGCATAAACGAAGAAGTTCTTAAACTTTGCTAAAGTAGTGCTTCATTAAAAAGCATTGTATACAATATAATCTGTGGCCTAAGGGGTAGATGAGAGTTGTATGCATCATGATTCAAATATAACATCCCACTCAAGCTTAAAATACTTGGGCTGATACCAAAATTGTTCTACGAGCTCATTAGATCTTAAATCACTAATATTGGGTTAAAATTATTCGCATGGGGTTAATGGTAGACAAAAATATATCACAAATTTTCTGCACAGAGTAAGTGTGGGATTATGTGTAGATTTTAAGGATTTACTGGATATTGTTCTGACAAACCTTGTCAGAAACGAGTGCACTTTACTCAAATTTATTAAGTTGAGGCATTATTTAAGATGATGAATTTTAAATTAGCTTTGTATGGCTTGACTTTCATCATGAGCTAGTTATATATAGGTACCTACTTTTGTTTTTTTTTTTTTTTCATCCCGTGCTGCACAGGGTATGTTCTATTTATTACATTACATTATATTATATATATATATAGGAATGAAATTATTTATGCAGTCAATAAATATATAAATAAACAATTAATTATTGTAGGGGAAAACAACGTATTTAATTAAGTATACGTGTATAAAAAGACCAAGACAGAATATTTATAGCAAAAACCATCAACAAATTAAGGAAAGTGAAGGCCAAAATTTTGAAGATGCAGAAAAGGGAGAGGCACACTTTGGTGGTCCTTGTCTTATTCTTTGTCTCACTGATCCATTGTGTTAATGGGAAGCACTTTGTGCTGGTCCATGGAGCCCTTCATGGTGCATGGTGTTGGTACAAGGTGGCTAATCAGCTTAAATTAGCTGGTCATAATGTCACAACTCTAGACATGACTGCTTCTGGCATCAATCCAAAGCAAGTGCAAGAGATTCATTCAGTTTCAGGGTACCATGAACCCTTGATTAAATTCATTGGCTCTCTTCCTCCAAAGGAAAAGGTGATTTTGGTGGGTCATAGTCTTGGTGGGCTATCTGTGTCTATTGCTATGGAAAAGTACCCTCAGAAAATCTCTGTTGCAGTTTTTGTCACTGCAACCGTTGTCTCTCAAAACCTTAATTACCCAACTTTTCTTAAAGAGGTATTTTTCTCACTAGTCACATATTTACAGCCAATTATTATACACATTAGGTGCAAGCTTGTAGCTTGCTTCAACTTAATTTGGACAAGCAGTTGATTAGTTTAATTTTGAATACATTAGCAAACTAACTTTAACCCTATTTAATTTAAATTGTGCTGGTGAATTTTTGAGGAATTTTTGTTTCAATTGTGTAGCAAACGAGAAGATTGGGCTCCATTTTCAGCAAACAATATTTCATATCGAATGGGGCCAACAATGCTCCCATCCTCTCATCACTTGGAGTCGAATTCTTAGCATCCAGATTTTACCAATTATCACCACCTGAGGTAATTATATTTTCAAATGAATTTCAATCCACAGCTTTCCTATACTATATATTTTGATTTTAATTCAACATGGCATATATAATCACACAAATGATATATATATATTTAGATTTAAATGTTAGAAATAATAATTAAAAAATTTACAGGAATTACAAAGAAAAAGGGTTGTGAATTAGCATATATTAAGGGTCATGGTCCCTTAATTGGGGATCATAATTGTTAATGTGACCATAATGCATTTAGTATTATAATAGAGTAATTGTTTTAAGATAAGTTAAGGTCACTCTATATATAGAGAATCACTCTCAGGTCCAGCCTAGGCCAAAGTACAAAAATTATCTTCTATTTTTCCTCTTTAGTCCAACACTAAATAGAAAATATAATGTGAAAAAACTAAATCTTTACTCTCTTGTTTTGGGAAAAGTTAGTTACCATACATTGTCTTTTATACAGAATCGTTTAGCAATTAGAAAGCTGTAAGTTGAAAGGTAAAATGTTATACTTCAGAACTAACGAACGAAAGTTGATGCTATTGAATAAATCGTACAAACATGATTAATTATTTTGATTTTAGTTAACATATGCACTTGTTTTAATCTTTTTTTAAACTTTACTATGAATATATGTACAATAGTGTTTCCCAGGATTCAAAATGTATTTTACTTATTACTGAAACAATTAAACCTAACTATTATGCAGGATTTGACACTTGCTGTATCTCTGGTGAGACCCTTACCTCCTTTTACAAGTAATCTTAAATTATTGTCAAAACAAACAGCAGTTACCAACAAGAAGAATGGAAGGGTATCTAAAGTCTACATCATCGGTGACAAAGACGATTTGCTAAATGAAGATTTTCAAAAGTGGATAATTGAGAAAACAGGTCCATATGCTGAGGTGAAAGTGGTAAAGGGTTCAGATCATATGGTGATGTTCTCCAAACCAAAGGAACTTAGCTTTGAACTATTAGAGATTGCCTACAAATATTAATCTTTAAATGTTAATGTACCGTGCATCATAAAAACATAAAATGCTTATTATATATGTTATATTTTCATGTTTATTATTCTTTTCAGTGTTAAAACACCAGAATATGGACTTTAATTAAGTCTTGTGATGTTTTATATATAAGGTTTGAATTTTTAATTGTATTAGATGTCAAATTTTCATTGTAAGAACAATTGCAAGTGGAATGTTAGCAATTGATTCCTTTTTTTTTTTATACATGAAAGTTTAGGTGTGTTGGGTCCTACATACAACAGGGGACATGTCTTAAAAGCTCAAAGAACACTTACAAAGATACTTTAAAACAAATAAATCCTTAACAATATTTTATAATATCATTTTTAGTACATAGTTGAAAGACGGAATCTTACATCATTTTAAGAAAATGTTCTTTTAAAAGAATAAATTTTAATAAGGAAAACTTGGACAAATTAAATAAATTTTTTAACAGCTAGTTAATAAAGAAAAAATTCACAAATGTAACGAACCATATCAAGTAATAAACAATAAATATAAGTATCGTGGTCCATAAAACAAAATTCAACTACTAGTTACAAAAAATTATCACTATTTAAACTTAATTTTAAAGTGATGC
This sequence comes from Abrus pulchellus subsp. cantoniensis, assembly GCA_024086825.1. Taxonomy (NCBI): domain Eukaryota; kingdom Viridiplantae; phylum Streptophyta; class Magnoliopsida; order Fabales; family Fabaceae; genus Abrus; species Abrus pulchellus. Next base: position 26,153,086 of record CM044056.1, read on the forward strand.
TCACAATTATTAAATGAAGAAAAAAAATTAGAACAAAGTAAAACAAAAAACCAAAAATCAATAATATAAGAGTTTACATAATAGAAAAATGGCTACAATGTATATAATCTGTAACTGGTCGATGACAAATCATGATTTAATTAGTGGACATTCCAATCTTTCTTTCCTGGTATACTACATTGGGAGAAAAATTAAGATTATCTTTTAAAATTGTAAAGATAATTTTTTGCATAAATAAACATGCACTCTACTGCATTAAACTAATTCCTAGAATATACTATATTTCTTATGACATTATGTACGCTAAACAACTTTGTCAAGTAGTATTTTGAATACTTATAAAATATGAATAATTCATGAGTTTAATTATAAATTATATATATATATATATAAGCTTTTGTGAAAGAATATTAAATATTAATACATTTTTTATTTTATTTATTTATTTATTTCAATGTTGTTTATAGTTATAACTATTATACGTTTTTAAAATTTATTTACTTCCATCAAAAGCTGAATTATTTCATTTCAGTAGAGGAATCGCAGTCTTATTTTTTACACACAATTCTGAAACCTTATTTCAGGAGAAACGCTATTTCTTCACAAAATTTGTACAATTATTTTTACAACTTAAAAATGTAACACTCATATTTTAGTATTTATTAATTTTGTATTTAGTATAAGTTCTTAATGCATGTTACTTAAAATTACGAGAGTTTTAGATACTTGAGCTACAGGATTTTTCACTGTAGTGAGATGTGTCTCTTTGTAGCGAAAAATCAACATTCATAATCAAACATTCTGATACTCTCTCACTATAGTGACGATGCTCTCGTTGTAGGTAGAATAACAAATAACAAAGTGTAATTTTGTCTGAATTTTTTGTTGTAGCGAGAATGTCGTGAGTTGAGGAGTATTTAAGGGCTTTCAAGTTGAGAAACTTGGATTATAATCTAAGTTATGACCTTCTATGTTCTCTTTGACTTCTCTCCTCATTTTTTTCAACAAATTCTTGAAAAATCTCAACCTTTCTCCGATCAAAGCTTAGAAGTTCACTTTTCTTGTTCTTGGTAAGTTCTCGATGCTTGATTCTCCATTTCTTTAGTTATTTTCTTGTTTCTCCTTCTCTAAATAGGAACTCTTGTGATATTTAGGAAGAACCCAACGTTTTAGGCAAGATCCTTCGAAAATCGTTTACTAAACTTCCATTTCAAGGTAAGGAGAGCTCTGTTTTGTTACTAAGAAAGTGGTCTGCTTGTGTTCATAAAAATGTTGTGATGAAATGCACGATTTTGAATATATGTTGGATGAGAACATGTTTTTGTTATATTTGAAGTATGTTTTGTGGTGTTTGATGAAGTGCATGACCCTTATTTTGAATGTATATGTATATATGTGGTGGACTGAGTCCGAGGGGACCAACTTTCGACAAAGATTAATTGATATATGATGTAATAACGAACTAAAGTAAAATAGAAAGATAAAAAACATGAATAATATATTAGTAAACATATAATGAAAAATATAGAGATGAGATGGGAAATATAGAAAGAGAAATTAAATGAGAAAGGAATATGATAAGGACAAGTATGAATAGTTCAGCGGTACACTGGGAGTGTGAAAAATGGAGACGACTGAGAAGTCTTAGAGAAATGAGGGTGGTAAATGCTCTTCTTGAATTGCACAAAACAAATGAGAGTAGGAGCACCACAGGCCTCACAGTCGTTTTCTGACTAATACTCCTGACTATGCTTTTGCCAAAAAAGGTCGAATTGGCACACGTTGTATCCATATAGCTGCGGTTATCCAGCGACTATTTGTGCTAAGGAATACCTCAAGGGATCCCAAGGACAGTGAAAGTGAAATGAAAACTCTGAGTAATAAGAGAGAGATGAAGAGGAATAAGCTGAATGTTTAAAGATTTTTACATGCATATGAGTATAAATTTGTGATATAATTGATTGTTGTATTACCTTTATTTTGCTGTGTGAATAATTGTAAATGTATGCTTGATAATACGAATAGAGACTCATCCTTACGTAAACATTTTAGAGAACCAGGATGACAGCGCCCAGAGAGAGAATTAGGCTTGTAGATAGTTCTATAGTTAATAGACTTAATTATGTATTTAATGAGTATCAGAGACTTTGTTACTTTATGATTGTTGTACATGTTAACAATGTGCTAAGGGATATTATAATGATAGAAATGAAATTAGCTTATAGTGTCCCTTTTGATTTTCCTGTAAGTAGAATCCATCACACTTTTTGTGTATATATATTTCTTGGCATTGTGAGAACTCTAGTAGCCTTGACCTACCTGTTTACATATCACGACCCGACCATCTCGGAAGACCATCCAGATGGACTTTTAAGTGAATCATTGGTACACAAGTTACTACAGACTCAAGTGATCTATATCTCGAATCGAATTATGATATCGACTCTGATGATATCACGATGATAAAGGGATGACACGAAGATGACTAGTGTCTCTTCGTTCTCTTGGTAGATAGGCTGCTCATTAGGACTAGTTATGTTTTAAATTTTGTAAATATTATAAAAAGAGTCTTAATGTATTTTGATGTATATTTGATAAAGTTAACTTACTATAAACTTTTCAGAACCATATATCTATTAATGTTATTTCATATTTTCTTTTTAATTTATTTAACTTCCATAAATTTGTTCTTTAAATTTTTATAAGTTTAAATAAAATAAATAAAATGTGTTATAATTATACGTTTTATACTTGACTAGCAAATGTATTTAAATTAATTATTCCTTTTTAATTATGAAATTATTTTCTTATCATTTTAAATAAAATAAAAACGATAAAAAATATAAAAAAATATATATAACATGTGAAATGTGATGAAATAAATAAATAAATAAATTGTTATAAAAATTCACAGTAAAATCATTATAAACCTTATTTCAAAGTAACTGGCACTAGCATGGAGCAATACCATGTTACCTTTTAGTTTTGTTATTGGATGCCTTTAGTAGATATAATTTAATGAATAAAAATAATATTTTTAATTTATTATTAAATGTTCTTAATTATTTAAAAAATAATTTACAGGTACGGGTGCAAGCGTAGGTATTATATTTATCATATCTATGTAATATATTTTTTGATATACTTAGAATTTAAACTTGAATTTTTTAAACAATTTCTAAGTAGAGTTGAAAAAAATTTAATACTTTATAAATAGAAATTAAATTATTTTAAATATTTAAATAACATATTTATTTTATTTATTACTTTTTCTATTAGTTTTTCATCTTTAATTTTGATATCAGTTACATTTATATTTTAATAGTTGGTCAACCAAGGACATATAAAGAGATCATATTCAAGATAACATATCTTACACGTTATTTCCGTGTTTACATTTTATTCATTCTTCATATATTTTTAAAGAGTTTAAGTTTAATACAATATTATTATAAAAAATATTACACTACTAATAAATTTAAAAAATATTATAAAGATAACTTTTAAAATTATTATTATAAAATTTATATTTGTGAAATTTATTACTTTTTAACTATATAATCATTTATAATTAAAAGAATATATAAAAAATATTTACATTAAGATTTATTTCAATTAATTTCCTTTCTAAATCTGACCTTGAAAGACGATTAGGGATAAATATATTCTAATCGACAAAATCATGTGGGAGCTCACCAACCACCTTTCGTGTTTTAAAATTTAATATTTTCCATATAATATTTTTTAAATAAATGATGACACAAGTAAAGTTTTCTCGTGAATATTAAATAAGTAAAGTGTTTCTTTTTTCTAGGGATGTGTTTTAGGGATAAATACTATAAATAAAGTAAATAAAAATAAATTTTATTTTATATTAATTTTAATAGTTTATGTAACAGGATTATTACATTATCCTTAAAGATAAAACACTTTTCTATGGGAGAAAATTGAATAAAAATTTTAAAAACCTATCCTACACTGAAATATCCTTAATTATATATCTTATCTGACAGTTTATAATTAATATAAAGGAATCAACCTGTCAGAAAACGTAGGCCATTGTTTTTTATTTATTTATTTCCAATTTATTAATTATAAGATTATTCTTTTTAAACGTGACACAACAAAAAATTAATATATGATAACCTTAATATTATCTTTTTATAAAAAATATTTTATTAATTACATCATTACCACTCACTAAAGAACAAAATTGTTTAATTTAAAAATATATTTAAATTAATTCTAAATATTTTACACACTTATTGTAAATAAGATAATAATAATAATAATAATAATAATAATAATAATAATAATAATAATAAATGTCATATTAAAAATTATAAATAAAAATATTAATCATATTTTTTAGTTTGTACATGTATTATCTTCATGAGTGGGCAAATAAAAATAAATTAGAGAGTAATTTATTGAATGAAAACAATTTTGAAAACTACGGTGCATTGAATACATCTTAAATTCCCAAATATTACCTTTCAGATTTTTATATATCTCACACTAACGCTTTTATAAGACAATTAAAGAATAAACTTATTTAGTTTTTTTTTTATTCAAATTAGCATTTGATTTCTATTATAACATTTTTTTTATTATCTATCTTATTAATCAATTACTTCTTTATTTTAAGTTAAGGATATAATTAGTAAAAATTAATTAACGTTATCTTCAATTTTTCTTAAAAAAAATTGAAGGAAATTAATAACATTTTACAATTAATAAATTTTACCGGAAACACTCTTAATTTTATCATTTATTTCAATGGATTTTTCCTTTTGGTTCTGGTTAACCTTATTATTATATAGAATTAGAATCTGGGATGCTTATTATTTTAACCACCTATGTTAATATCTCTAGAATCTCTAGCACGTTGACATCATTAACATACATATATGTATGAGATAATGATGTTATTTGATAGTTTAGTTAATCTACTTATTATATTATTCATTTAAATAAAATAAATAAATTGCACAGTTTAAAATCATCTTCTTTTTAACTTTTTTCCTCAAAACAGGTAAAATGAAAAAGATTTATATTGTGTACAAGTAATAATTATGCATATAGTCTTTTAAAAATGAGTTTAGCATAAGAAATTAAATCTCAAAATTTGAGAGGAAATGTAGAAAATGGATGATAAAATTTTCTAATTGACTATTAATAAATGGGAACACTATTTTACGTGTTTTAAAATGTGGTTTTGATATGTTAAATATATAATGTTCTTTGTATAAATTGTGACAACCGATTGGCTAATGAAAAATAATTTTATATTGAGTAAATAATATATCAATGAATATGAACATGGCTAAATACAACATATATACGGTAGATTAATTATTCCGGGCATTGAATAATGATAATTTTTTTCTTTACCATTTCGAGAGACACTATTTAAGTGTCTTTTTTTTTTATAACTGAGATATACTTTTAAAATATATTTATACAAAAAGATTCAAAATAAACAAGAAATAAAATGATTATATATAATATCATAGAAAATGTTAATTTTAGTAATACAATTAATGGAATTCACATTTAAATACGAACTAGTGAGATTATTATACAGTATACCAGTATTATTAAATTATGATCATTTTTAAAAATAAAAAAATAAAGATGTACAGTATTATTATTTTTAAATTTTGTATATAAATTTCAAAAATAACAAATATTCTACTATATTAATTAGATTGAAATAAAGAAATGAATTTTTTAATTAACAAAATATGCAAAAATAAAATAAAAATAAAATAACATTGAGTTTAAAAATAAGTTAAATGGTCAATGTAAAAAAAAAGAAAAAAAGTGCATGACACAACGGGAAATTAAACTAACTTCTAAAAACATTTTTATTTGAGATCATTCTTAAAATAATTTTTTAAGAATTAAAGTTAAAAAATACCGACTTAATTTTAATATTAAATTTGTAATTTTATTTTATTAATTTGTGAAAAATTCATTAAAAGTAAGACATATATTATTTAAATAATATTTGAATAATAGATTTAAATATGAGTAATACATACTTAGAGAACGCATGGAGATAACACAAGATGCCACTCAAGTTTAAAATACTTAAGCCGATATTAAAATTGTGCTACAAACTCATCCTGAGACCTTAAGTCATTAACACTGAATTGTTATCACTAAAGTCTAAATGAAATGAAATGCTAAAATATAAATTGAACAATAAGTCTAAATTGATTCTTCACCTAAACACAATCATTAAACTTTAATTAAAATATATTGTTATCTGTATTTTCTTTTCTACAGGTTCACGCTTTTCTCATTATATTTTTTGGTCAAAGCTTACCTAATTCTCTATTTTATCATTGTGATGTGTCACTACCATATTCCTAATATGAACATTCAGTGGGTTAGCTTTTCTTCTAATATTGCCAAGTCTAATGACCCATCTGGCTGCATATTTAAATTTATGTTTCCTTCAATGTAATGGATATTATAAAGGAAGTTGAATTAAGCTTGGTTGGTGTTGGGTCAAATCTAAATCATAAAGAAATTCCAAGTCTCAATGAAACGCCCCTTAATTATAGTTATTGTATTTAGATGATATCTTTAATTTTACTTTATTTTGCATATAATGCTAAAATACACCGATTACAAAATAAGGTAGAGTATATTCTTAAGTATCAAATGAGAACATTTTTTAAAGTCAGAATAAATTTCAACTATCAAATTATATCATGAATTGTAAAAATTAAAATATAAAAGTCATGTAAATTTTTTCAGAAATTATATAACTTTTTTAAGTGATTATACTCTTAAAAGTAACTTGATCTTCTCCCTAAGTACAATATTGTAAACAAATATTATTTATGAAGTTTAAAAATGTATAATTACATTGAATAGGTGAATTATTTGGCAAGAGTTGTATAAATTTAATCAATAATTTCAAATTTGAATCTCAATAAATACAACTATGTTAAATATTTAAATGGAGAATTTTATCATTCCTACTTTATATATATATATATATATATATATATATATATATATATATATATATATTATATGATTAAACAATTGACATTCCAAGGAAATGACAAACATGTATTAATACGAGGACAGACTCAGAATATTTATAGAAAACCATCAACAAATTAAGGAAAGAGAAGGCCAAAATTTTGAAGATGTTGAAAAGGGAGAGACACACTTTGATTGTCATTGTCTTATTCTTTGTCTCACTGATCCATTGTGTTAATGGGAAGCACTTTGCGCTGGTTCATGGAGCCATTCATGGTGCTTGGTGTTGGTACAAAGTGGCTAATCAGCTGAAATTAGCTGGTCATAATGTCACAACTCTAGACATGGCTGCTTCTGGTATTAATCCAAAGCAAATGCAAGAGATTCATTCAATTTCAGAGTACCATGAACCCTTGATGAAATTCATTGCCTCTCTTCCTCCAAATGAAAAGGTGATTTTGGTTGGTCATAGTCTTGGTGGCCTATCTTTATCTATAGCTATGGAAAAATACCCTCAGAAAATCTCTGTTGCAGTTTTTGTCACTGCGATTGTGGTCTCTCAAAACCTCACTTACCAAGCTTTTCTTAAAGAGGTATTTATCTCACTTGTCCCATATTTACATCTAACAATCAATACCCATTAGCTGCATATTTGCTTCAAATTAGTTTGGAAAAGTAGTTAGTTTAATTTTGGTATATTTAGATAAATATTTAATTTAATATACACTTATTTAATAAATTTTTATATAGAATTTCATGTCATGATTTTGATTATAAAAATTATTAGAATAAATTTTAAAAATGCTTATTATGATAAAAATGTATTTAAAAATTAATTAAAAAATTAAAAGAAGCTTATAAAAGTTATAAGTTAGTTTGTAAATTTTATACAAACTCTTCAAAATGTGTTTTTAACAAACTTTAAAAGAAATTTTAAAAAAATTAATTTCTTTGAGATTTAACTGTACTTTTAACCTTTTTTAAAGTTGGATTATTTACAATTTAGTTTTTAAATTTTTTTTAAAATTAGTTATACTTTTTTATTTAAAATTATATATAAATAAAACTCCTCTAATGAAAAGGTGATACATCGATCCAAACCGGAAGGGAGCAAACTAATCTAACCCTATTTAATTTAAATTGTGATGGTGAAACCGTGGTTAGAATGAATGAATGTAGCACACAAAACTGCGTGAAACGACTTCCATGAATATCATTTTGTTCTTTGTCATTGGAATCCATTAAAGCACTACTTTTTTATATGGTATAAACATATCAAAACACTTCAATTATCATATCAAATTTTTGTTTCGATCGTGTAGCAAAGAAGAAGATTGGGCTCCGTTTTAGACATTCAATATTTCATACTTAATGGGACCAACAATCCTCCCATCCTCTCATCGCTTGGAGTCGAATTCTTAACATCCAGATTGTACCAATTATCACCACCTCAGGTAATTACATTTTCAAAATAATTTTTGTCCATAGCTTTCCTATAGTACATATTTTAATTGTAACTGTGGATGGTGTATATAATCTTATAAGAAGATACATATTTAGTTTTAAATGTAAAATTAAAAATTTCATGAGTTAAAAGAGGAAGAATTGTGAGTTAGCATGTATCAAGGGTCATCATAATTTCTTAGTTAAAGATTATAATTCTTATAAACTTTATATTTTGTATATATGTACAATGTAGTGTTCCTCCAGGATTGACAAAGAGGTTTACTTATTATTGAAGCCAAATTAAACCTAATTATTCGTTCATGCAGGATTTGACGCTTGGTTTATCTTTGGTGACACCTTTACCTCCCTTTGCAAATGATGTTAAATTATTGGCAGAACAAACAGCTGTTACAAACAAGAAGAATGGAAGGGTATCTAAAGTCTTCATCATCAGTGAAAAAGACAATTTGATAAATGAGGATTTTCAAAAGTGGATAATTGAGAAAACAGGTCCATATGCTGAGGTGAAAATGGTAGATTCAGATCATATGGTGATGTTCTCCGATCCAAAAGAGCTTAGCTCCGAACTATTAGAGATTGCTTACAAATATTAATCTTTAAATTTTAATGTAATGTGCATCATGAAAATAAAGAATGTTTACTACCATGTATCATAAATTTAAAGGGGTGGTCTAAGCATGTTTTTTTTTTTCAGTGATAAAATACTAAATATGTACTAATAATAGTTATGGTTGCTTTACTATATGTGGGGTTTTAATTGAGTTAAACTATATATTAAAAATTAACTTATCCCATAAATTCTCTTGTATGTACTGTAACTATTTGACTTTGTCTTACTTATTGCAATTGGAGATATACAAGAGTAGAAAACAAAAACTGTCAGTCGAAAGTAAGTTTTTAAATACTTTTTTCTTCGACTTTAAATCTAAATAAATGTATCCTGTGAATAATTCTCCCTCTTTCAAAAAAAATTAAATAATAAAAATTATTGTAACGAAAAAAATTATCAAAGAAAGTTTTAAATTTAGAAAAAATTATATGCAGCAAAATTTGTAAATAACAATTTTTTTTTTCAAATCTTTAGTAAATTTTTGCAGGAAATTTTGTTGAACAAAACTAAAATTCTAAGTAGTGAATGCATCAAGAGTGTTATGATTCAATTTCATCCCTTTTCAATATATTATTTACTTCCACATCTTACTTGATTTCTTCTTAGACTTATTATTTTAAGTTTAAAGAGAGTTATTTAAATTTTTTATCAGAAATTATTTTACTCAGTACTAAAACATGTTTGACCATTGTAGTTAAAATCGCAATCCAACTCGTAATATCGAATGATTTTGCAGTCTTTTACAGGTCCTCTGATCATGTTCCTATGCAGCGACTTGTTTTTTTCGAGATCGTTGCGATCACACGATCTTTCTCATGAAATCGTGGAAGCGTGCAATCCTGGATGAAGCCTCATTTTCTAAAAAAAACTGGATTATCCGATTTGACCCGCCCTCTTCTTTGTTTACCTGACTTGTGTAATTTCATATTTTAATTTTTTTTTTCATTCTCCCCTTCTCGCTTGCCCACCTACAATTGCGATTGTGATTGCGACACAAAGTTCTTTTCCTTAGCACCGTCGACTGCGATGCAGAGTTCTCTTTCTCAGCATTGTCGACGGCCCGACGCAGAATTCTCTTCTTCCTCAACACTAGACCCTCACTTCTCTTCTTCCTCAGACTTGCGACACACATTTCTCTTCTTCTCCAGCGTCGCAAATCTGTTTTCTCCATTCTCTACCCTTTTCTTCTTCAAATCACCTCTTTCTCTACCATTTTTGGATGCGACTAGGACTTGTGGTGATTGACTGGTGGGTTGGTTCAGTGCTTTGCAAGTGGTGGGGTTGTCTACCTACCTCTATTTTGATATTTCTGCCCTATTTAAAGATGTTTGGATGTGAAAAAAGTACACTTGCAATCTAGAGAGGGCAACCAAAAAGTAGGAGAGTGGTTGCAAATCCTACCATTGGTCACACTTCTACTAGCTCAGTGAGTTGCTCAGTTGGTGTAGTTGTGACTGGTTCTTTGCAAAAAAATTCTCTTAGAAACAGAAGTGATGTGGCATGGCAGCATGGATTATCTGTGGATGGAGATGCACGAAAAATACAATACAACTATTGTCAAAAAATAATAACATGTGGAGTTTACCCTTTAAAACATCATCTAATCAGAACACAGAAAGATGTGGGTGCTTGCTCTTCGGTTAGTGATGAAGTAAGGAAAGAAATGTGGCAAATTGTGTTCTCTTTACAGGAGAAATTAACGAAGAAATCATATAGTAAACTTAAAGAACTTCTTGTAGAAGGTGATGGTGGTGTTGATTCTGGTGAAAAAAGAAAAGGGGATGAAGTTAAAGGTAGTGGGAACATTTTCAAGAAGAGTGGAGTAAGTAATCAAGTCACTCTTGTCAGATTGGTGTAATTATACGTATTTATTATTCTATTTGAATTGTGTTGTGTATGTTTTAAAGTGTATAAATTTTCATATGTTGGAATGTAAAGGTTGTGTAATTATCGGATAAGGAGTAGTATGATTGTTGGGCTATGTGATGATGTTGTTAAATGTGATGTACAAAGCAGTATAGAGATTAATTGTTAAGTGTATTTTGTGTAGAATAACCTAGAAAATATGGTTAAGAGTTGATATTATCTTACTCGAAAGAAAGATTTTGAGTTCTGGGTGCAAGGTGTTTCGCTCAAGAGAGGGTAATCTTGTTAAAATAAGAAGTTGTCGTGCAAAATTAGGCATTATGGAGTGTTCTCGCTCAAACGAGATCAGGCGAGAAGGAATCTCGCTCATGCGAGAGGTGCTCGCTCAAGCAAGGAGTCGCAAGAAAAACGGGTAGATCTTTGGACCTAATCTCGCTCAAGCGAGAATACTGCTTGCCTAAGCGAGATTTAGCTCGGTCAAGCAAGGTGTTCCTTGCTCAAGCGAGAATAGTAGAATTCTAGGAGGTTCCATTGCCTAGTTTTCTCACAAAGATGAGGATGAGCTCGCCCAGGCAAGAGAAAAGCTCGCTCAAGCGAGGATTAGCTCACTCAAACGAAAGCGCGCGGACCTGGAGAGGTATTTAAGGAGCCTAAGTGCCCAAAAATATTCATTTCTCACCAAACAACTTTCTTTTCTCGTTTTCTCTCTGCTCTCTCACCATCTTACCTTAGAGAAACCTTCTCAAGGCCAAATTTCTTCCTAATTCAAGTAGAAAATGTTGTTTAGTGTGGATCTAGTGGGAAAAATCTAAACCTTGAGCATTGTTTCTTCCTTGAGGACTCACGTGAAGTTTGATTTGAGTAAAACTCATTCCAAGTAAGGAGAGCTTATCCTAATTGGTTTTATCTATCCATCTAATGTTGAAATGTATAGATACATACATAAAGATGTCATTCTGGCTAAGGATAGGTTTATATATGAACAAAATCTTAGGGTAAAACCTAGAGTAAACATGATTGAATGGTTTGATTGTTGTTGATGTATGAGAGAAATCTGTATATGTATATGATGAAATCTTATGCTGTTTGGTACAATAATTATTATGTTGAGAAAATCATCGAAAAATAGTTGTATATTATGTTAAGATTGACTAACAAAAAATGTATTTAAATACTTATTATATGATGTTGTTGAAATCGTATGGAAATGTTGTGGATAAACGTGTCGAGTAGTAGGCAAATGTGTCGAGTGGTAGGCAAATGAGCTGAGCTGTAGGTTCCTTCTGGACTTATTGTTGTTATGATACCAGTGGAGCTGAGGTGTTGTTATTATTGATATTGTTATTTGTTGTCATCATCTTAATTGTTGGTACTCAATAAGTTGATAAAAAGGGTTGTATTGCTGAGTAAGTATTGAAGAATTGCTGAATAATGAGTCGTATGAACAATTATATTAACCTCTTTCTTCTATAATTATGTTTGTTATTTCGTAAACTCACCCTTGCTATTTTGTCTGTGTTAGTGTGTATGTGTGTGTGTGTGTCTGGTAATGATTGTACTGTGGTACGTGAGCAGATGTAACAAGTTCTGTAACTACTTCTCATACTGGAAGGTCTGACTTAAGAAAGCATAGAGTCAAGAGTTTTGTGAGGATTGTAATTTTATCGTGTTAGTCTAGATTTGGATAGTGGGTCTAGACTATTTAGTTACAGTCTTCAATAATATAATTATTATTATTCAAAAACTTGTATTTTGAGCTCCTCATAGAGCAACCTTTGTATATGTATAAATATATTTATGTAAATTCTTGGGTTATATGAAAATTCTTTTGGAGCATTGTTATCCTGTTGGTTTAGATACTGAAATTCAAATTTAAAAAATTTATACCCCTATTTTATGTGTACATTATTCTATCAGAAAATAATTGAATTAAGAATAGTAATGCAGAATGTCATTGACTTTTATAAAAAGATGTCGTTACAACTCTCAATAACTTATTCAAAAAGAATTTGAGAGAGGAAGTGTGTCAATATATTGCTTCCTTTTTTTACAACAATGTTATACCATTCAATGTGGCAAGGAGTGAAGAATTTCATAAGATGTTGGAATCGGTTATAAAATATGGTATTGGATTCAAGCCACTTTCCTATCATGAAATCAGAATTAAGTATTTGAAACATCATGTGAATTTGACCATGCAAGCTATTGAAGCACATAGAGAAGAATGTAGAAAAATAGGATACATTAGACCAATAAAAAAAGGAGAACTATATTGAATTTTTTAGTTAACAGCCCTATGGGTACAGATTTTTTTTTTTATTTCAATTGATGCATCTCATATATCTAAAACAATTGACAAACTATTTAAAATGATGGATGACATTTTAGAGGAGGTTGGTGAAGAAAATGTGGTTCAATTTATGATTGACAATGCAGCAAATGATAAGGTTGCGGGTGAATTGTTGATGGAGAAAAGGAAGAAACTATATTGGACACCATGTGCTCCTCACTGCATAGATTTGATATTGGAGGATTAGGAGAAGAAGTTACCCATTCATCAAGATACAATCTCAAAGGGAAAAAAATTACTACTTATATTTATTCAAGGACTTCCCTAATTTCTTTATTGCAATTCTTCACAAAAGGAAGGGATTTGGTGTGACCAGCCATGACTCACTTTGCTATGTCTTACCTTACTTTTGGATGTCTTCAAGAGCATAAGGGATCATTGGTTATAATTTCACATTTGAACAATAAAAGACTAGCCGGTTTGCTAAATCAACAGATGCAAAGTTTTTTGAAGATGTGATTATGGATAAAACTTTTTGGAAAGGCATTGTTGTTTGCTTAAGAGGTACATATCCTATAATCAAAGTTCTTCATTTGGTTGATTCGGATGTAGTGCAACAAATGGTACTATCAACTCTCTCTGCCTTGGACATTATGGGTAAGTATATTATTGCCTCTTCCTCTTGGTTTGTTGATTCTAGGGCCTCAAATCATATGACTGGGTCTCCTACATATTTGCACAATGTCCATGCCTATAATGGTACACATAACATTCAAATTGTTAATGGTAACACTCTTTCCATGTCTATTGTTGTTGACCTTGTTAAAATAAGTATGGACCCTTTTAACTATATCTCCACACTTTGGACCTAAGCCCTCATGATTTTGTTTTTAGACATCATCCAAAAGGCCTCATACTAATGGAGATCCACCATACTTATATGTCCTTTATCCTCCTCAATTCTAATCAATGTAAGACTTTGTTTGCATATATCCCAATACACCTTAATTCATTCCTTCGATATGTATTTGTGTCTCTTAAATTGGCCTCCAATTTGATTTCTGTTGGTCAATTGGCAGACAATAATTGCAATAATTTTTCTTAGGCTGATTGTTCTGTGCAGGATTAGGTGTTGGGGAAAGTAATCATGAAGGGGCCTAAAGTGGGCTAATTGTTTCCACTCTCATTTAGTCTTCCTAGTTTCTTTTCATTTGCTTGTAATAACGTCCCAGACCACATTTAAGACATGGCATAAAATGTTGGAGCATCCAAATTCTGTCATCTTGTCACATTTAATAAAAAATGGTTTGTTAGGCAATAAATATATTTTTTCTACATGTCTTCCTTGTTCTGTGTGCAAACTTGCCAGAACCAAAACTCTTCCTTTCCTTTCCATGCCTATCATGCTATTTGGACCATGTATTATTCATAGTGATATTTGGACTGTGTATCCTATTTTATCAAATGCTCAATATAAATATTTTGTGATATTTATTTATTACTATAGTCGTTTTACTTGGTTTTACTTTTTCACTCCAAATTTTAGGTGTTTATCATATTTTAAAAATTTCCAACTTATCTTGCAAGTCAATTTCATGCCAAAATTAAAACTTTACACATTGATTCCGATGGGAAGTATCTTTCTCATAAATTTCAACATGACATTATTTCTCATCACTCGTGCCTCTATACACCTCAACAAAATTGCGTTGAGGTATGGAAAAATTGTCACTTGCTGGATGTCACAGTTCGTACTCCTTGATTGAAGCCTTATCAACAAATATCTTTTTGATTAACTATCTTCCTTCTCAAGTTCTTGGGCTAAGTCCCCTTTCTTCGTATGTTTAATTATCATCCTGATTATCATGGTCCTTGCCTATTTGGTTGTGTTTGTTTTGTCCATTTACCTCCTCTTGATCATCATAAGCTTAGAGCACAATCTATTTCGTGTGCTTTTCTGAGTTATAGGGTAAGCTTAGATCATCATAAGTTGACATGTTTGTTGCTTGGATATGGGTATCGATGGCAACTTATTCTCTTTTCCATGGTTTCATTTTCTTACCAGTCCTTTGACTCCTCTTTTTGGTGTGATTCCTTCTACTACATATACTTCTTCCGCAAGGTCCACCTCCTTTGCTATTTTTCTATATTGCTTCATTACTTGAGACACATTTGTTGTTTAATTCGATAGTTCTACAAAGGTTGTTATTCTTCTTATAGACAAGAAAATTTGTGACCTATCCTCCATATTTTTTATGCACCCATATGTCAAATTTGCTTCAGGGAGCTTCTCTTTACATTGCAAAGTTCGATCTCGATATCTTTTAACGAAGATAATTAGTGCTTCTCGGATATTTTTCTTTACTCTCCCAAAGTTCATGATGTGTAAGGCGCCATCTTCATCAAGAAATTTGTGGCAAAATTCTACCACCGTTTTTTCCCAATTTTTAATAGAATAAGGATATAACTTAAGCATACCATATGAATGCTCGCACTATCTCTTTCATCCCAAATAGGAGTCACGTTTTTCAGGCTTTAACTAAAACATGCTACTTTGAAAATAGAGCAGACATCCCTTCCTCTACCACATCCATTTTGCTGCATCATGATGTAATTGGTGCATTGACTTTTGCAAAAAGTTGGATACCTCTTGCCAGGTTTAAAAGCTCTAAATTATGTCCTCTTGTGATGAACAGCCTTAATTATATCTTATGCTTTAATTATATCCTACTCTTTGGAAATATGCAACTTCGCCTACAATACTTTTAGATCTCCATTATACTTGTCATACATTTTGTGAGAAAATGTGTGTTTTTTATTCTTTCTTATTGCTCTTTTTGTTTGAACTTTTCTTATAATTTGTTTTCGTCCTCAAGTTTTAAACAACTACTTTACACTTGTACCTAATCATAATCTTGATTTAAATTGATTATTGGGTTGTCTACCTAATTTGAAGATTATAAATCATGTTAACCATAAAAAAAATTCTAACCTTTTTCTTTTCGGTGTACAATATTCAAATAACTCGAAGCTTACCTTCCAAAGTCTCACGAATAACTTTTTGCATAAATCAATAGACATACACTCAAGATAATATTTCTTTAAAGGATTGACTGAGTTGGAATGTTACACGTTGCTATAAATTAATCGCTAAAAGAGATTTTGCTGTATATATGCAAATGGGTTCTTAGGGAAATAAATTAATGATATAAATATAAACAAGCAAATAGAATGATTACACATAAAGAAATAATTAGATAAAATTTAGATGTTAGTTTTCAATAAAGATTGAAATTTCACTTCAATAATTTATGATAATATTAAATAATTTTTATTAAATAAAATTCTAATTTTAATTAGTAAATAGAGTAAACAGAACTAAAAATTAACAAATAAGTTTTATCCAAAATAACTAACTTAGAACTACTGCATATAGAGGACCAGATGATCTACAGTTCTATCAGGAATATCATTCTATGTTTATTTTATTCTATTTCACTTTTATTTCATTCTCTTTAATTTATTTTCCTTTATTTTCATTTTTATCCAAATAGAATGATGAAGTTTATTTTCAAAAACATTTTAAAGTTAAATCTTTGTCATTAAATAAAGAAAATCAACTTAATTTATTTAATAAATAAGTTTGAAGGTAACCAAAGTCTGATATAAATTAGATTATAAGTTTCCAACAACTAAGCTTTGTTTTTCAAAAGTCTTGTGTTACAACAAATCATCGCTGGAACCATGATTCAGAAACCTGCTTCCATCTTTAAAAAATTTATCTTGTCAGAACAAAAACCATCGCTGCAACCACGATTCAAAACATCACTGAAAAAGAAAACACCACGAAGAAGAGAAAGAATTTTAAGATGTGACATAAATGAAGTCTATGATCACAAGAAGATTCAGATATAATTTAAATGTCAATATAATGTATAACGTGCAAATCAAATTAATACAGGATATGATTCCAAAATCTATAATTGAAGAAATATTACATACAAGAGATCAAATTATCCTGATATCAGTAATACAAATAATTACTATTACACTGTAAAGTAATAGCACCTAATGCATTGTGGATTGGAAAACATATAACATACTAGATGACCTAAGAGTGCTCCTTCACCTTGTGAGAAATGAGTGCATTTTACTCAAATTTTGAAATTAGCTTTGTATTGCTTGACTTTCATCATGAGCTAGTTATGTACAAGTACCTACTTTTTTTTTTTCATCCCGTGCTGCAGAGGGTATAGACTTCTATTCTATTACATTACATTATATATATATATATATATATATATATATATATATATAATATTAAACAATTAATTATTCTAGGGGAAAATAACGTATTTAAGTAGACATATGTGTATAAAAAGACCAAGACTCGGTATTTGTAGCAAAAATTATCAACAAAATAAGGAAAGACAAGGCCAAAATTTTGATGATGCTGAAAAGGGAGAGGCACACTTTGGTGGTCCTTATATTATTCTTTGTCACATTGGTCCATTGTGTTAATGGGAAGCACTTTGTGCTGGTCCATGGAGCCATTCATGGTGCATGGTGTTGGTACAAAGTGGCTAATCAGCTGAAATTAGCTGGTCATAATGTCACAACTCTAGACATGGCTGCTTCTGGCATCAATCCAAAGCAAATGCAAGAGATTCATTCAATTTCAGAGTACCATGAACCTTTGATGAAATTCATTGCCTCTCTTCCTCCAAATGAGAAGGTGATTTTGGTGGGTCATAGTCTTGGTGGCCTATCTGTGTCTATTGCTATGGAAAAGTACTCTCAGAAAATCTCTGTTGCAGTTTTTGTCACTGGGGTGGTTGTCTCTCAAAACTTCACTTACCAAGCTTTTCTTAAAGAGGTACTTTTTCTCACTATATTTACATCTAATAATCAATACCCACTAGCTGCATGTTTGCTTCAACCTAGTTTGGACAAGTAGTTAGTTTAATTTTGGTATATTTAGATAAATAATTTAATCAATTTTGCAATTATTTAAAAAAAATTATCTAAAACTCAGGTCATAATTATGATCAGAAAAATTATAAAAAAAATTAAAAAATGCTTATTTTGATAAAATATATAAAAAAATCAATTAAATAAGTTAAAAGAAGCTTATAAGTGTTCTAACTTATTTCGTAAATTTATATAAACTCTTCAAAAGAATTTAATCAAGTATTGTGAATATGGACAATATGAGAAATTTTTGCCTCAATCGTGTAGCGAAGACGAAGATTGGGCTCCATTTTAGACATTCAATATTTCATATTTAATGGGACCAACAATCCTCCCATCCTCTCATCGCTTGGAGTCCAATTCTTAACATCCAGATTGTACCAATTATCACCATCTCAGGTAATTACATTTTCAAATTAATTTTAATCCATTGCTTTCCCTATGTTACATATTTTGATTTTAACTGTGGATGGTGTATATAATCACGCAAGAAGATACATATTTAGTTTTAAATGTAAAAATAAAAATTTCATGAATTAAAAGAGGAAGAATTGTGAGTTAGCATATATCAAGGGTCATCATAATTTCTTATTTAAAGAATGTAATTCTTAATATATAACCGTGATACATTTAGTATAAATTAATAGATTATAATTATGATGAAGCCATTATTTAAGATTGGCTAAAGGTCCCTTATCATTAGATGATCACACTCGGATCTCAACTATATGTTAAAGTAATATAAATTATCATGTCTTATATTTTTCTCTTCCACCGGTATTAAATTAGAAAAACTTAAATACATTTTTTATTTTTATATTTTTGAAATTTCAATTTTAATCTCTATAATTATTTTTTTAATTTGAATTTTTCTAAATTTATTACTTTTAGTCTCTAATGATGATGTAACCCTAAAAAAGTAGTACATAACAACCTCTTAGTAATTCACATTATTATTAGGGATCAAAAGTGATGAATTTATAAATAAAAAAAATTTGAAACCAAAATCAAAATCAAATATCTATAGTCAGAATTTCATATAAATATACTAAAAACATATTAAACCCAAGACAAAAATAATGTCAAAATTTTGACTCCTACTCTCTTTCTTGGGAAGAGTTTTTTACTATACTATACACTGTATTTGATCCAGAGTCATTTGAGCAATCTGAAAAGCCATAATTTGAAAAGTAAAATGTTACAATTCAAATAAAACTGTAGAGACTTGATTAACTTTTTTTATTTTTCTAACATACACTTATTTTATTTTTTATATACTTTATCTTTTGTATATATGTACAATGTAGTGTTCCTCCAGGATTGACAAAGAGGTTTACTTATTATTGAAGCCAAATTAAACCTAATTATTGATGCAGGATTTGACGCTTGGTTTATCTTTGGTGAGACCTTTACCTCCCTTTGCAAATGATGTTAAATTATTGGCAGAACAAACAGCTGTTACAAACAAGAAGAATGGAAGGGTATCTAAAGTCTTCATCATCAGTGAAAAAGACAATTTGATAAATGAGGATTTTCAAAAGTGGATAATTGAGAAAACAGGTCCATATGCTGAGGTGAAAATGGTAGATTCAGATCATATGGTGATGTTCTCCAATCCAAAAGAGCTTAGCTCCGAACTATTAGAGATTGCTTACAAATATTAATCTTTAAATTTTAATGTAATGTGCATCATGAAAACAAAGAATGTTTACTACCATGTATCATAAATTTAAAGGAGTATTTTCATGTTTTTTTTTTCAGTAATAAATTACTACATATTTACTAATAATAGTTATGGTTGCTTTAGTATATGTCAGATTTTAATTGAGTTAAATCTTGTTATGTTTAAGACATAAGGTTTAAATTTTTAATTAATTACATGTGTTTATGATTCAATTTCTTTTTGTTGTTTTGTATAGTTATTTTGTATATTTAATACATAGGACAATAATTTTTATTATTAATGTGTAATTTTTTTACTTTTACATTTTATATAATCGCAAAGGTGTATCAGTACCCACGTTACATTATGTGTCAAGAAGAGTGAATCCACTTTCAAAAACAAAAATCATATTTACTTTTAATTAATTAAATGATCAACTTGTTAAATAATAAAAAAAATTAACTCTCATTTTATTCATAGAACATTTATAATATTAACATATAATTTACATCATCTTTAAATGTTATATAAGTCATGAGTGTTTATATATAGTCACATTATCTTAAATTTATGTAATGTGAATTTTTTTAAAAATAATTATTTTAATTTAATTTTAGTCATACAATAGTTTATAACATAAATTTGTAGTCTTCTTCTGTATCTTTAAATTTTATTTATCAGAAAAATCATGTATAGACATGTTATCTTATATTATATGTGTTGTGAATTTATTTTAGACTAAACTCTATTAAAAATTTGTCATCTCATAAACTCTTATATGTACTATAACTATTTGACTTTGTTTTATTTACTGCAATAGGAGACACACAAGAGTAGAAACAAAAAATGTCAAGTAAAAGTAAGTTTTTAAATACTTTTTTCCCTTCAACTTTAAATCTAAATGATTGCATCTTGTGAATAATTTTTCCTCTTCCAAAAAAATAAATAATAAAAATTATTGTAACAAAAAAATTATTCAAGGTTTTAATGTAGAAAATAATATATGCTGCAAAATTCATAAATAACATTTTTTTTTATAAATATTTAATAATTTTTGCAAGAAATTTTGTAAAACAAAACTTAAATTTTAAATAGTGAATACATTAGGAGTGTAGTGATTCAATTTCCATTCATTCCAATATATTATTTATTTCCACATCTTACTTGATTTTTTCTCAATACTGATTTCTTTAAGTTTGAAACGGGTTATTTAAATTTTTTTCACTAGAAATTATTTTTTTCAATACTAAAACGCGTTTGACACTTCAATTCAACTTGTTGTTTAACTTCAACATTTGAGTATACGATCACATCATATTATTGCAATGTATAGTCTCCGTTTTGGGATAAAATTGGATGAAAAGGATAAGAGGATTCGTAAGCTTAAAAAATATAGAGAAAGAAGAAATGATGGCACTCAAAGCATTTAAAACAATTGAGCAGAGTGAATGTTATTAAGTGAAATCGATTGTTGACTTGATACTTTTGTTGGTGATTCTATTTATAATAAATAAAGGGATACAAAATAAGCTTTTATTTATTACATAAATACAAAAATAAGAGTACTTTTATTTAGATAAAAGTGACACTTTTCAAGTTTTAATTAAAACATGCTACTCTGAGAGTGAAGCAAACATTTCTCCTTAGGCAACTAACATCCATTTTGTTGCATGTTACTTTTGCAGAAAGTTGGATCCTTCTCATTAGCCCTGAAAGTTTCGAGTTATGTGCCCTTATGATGAACAAGCTTAATTATATTCTACTCTTTAGAAATACAAAACTTCACCTACAGTGCTTTGGATCTGCATTATACCTGTCATACATTTTGTGAAGGAATCTGTGTATTTTTTTTTTTTTTCAATTCCTATGGCTCTTCGTTTGGACTTTTCTTGCAATTTTCTTTTATCCTAAGGTTTCAAACAATTACTTTGCACTTGGGTCAGGTCGTAATCTTGGTTTAGATTGACTATTGGGTTGTTGTTCCGAACAATTTACTCCATGTGCTGATAAATTAATTTTCATATGCATGGTTGCCCTTGAGTGTGCCCTTTTCTTTTTTGAAAATTTGAATTTCCCATGCACATTTTCTATTGGAAAACTTTGGTCTCTATATTAAATGATTGAGGTAGAATTTTGTTAAAAAAACTTACCCTTGTCTTTATTACACGCGTTTACTTTCTTAGATAGTGCCTAAAAAAACTTTGCCCGTTTTAATTCGCTCCATTAAATGTCCTTATTCTATTTAATACCCTCTTCTTTTAAGGTCCCCTTTTATGAAACCTACTCCTTTTTGCTTAGTTGTCCTAGCCTTCTCTTTACCCTATGCACTCATGATTTCTTCTTCTTCTTCACTTCCAAAATGATGTCTCCTCAGGAACTGGTTCTGATGAGCTCCCTTCCAACCCAATTCTGACTGTTTTCAGCATTTACCCAAATTCTTCTACTTGCTTAAGCCACAGAATGTCCTAGGATGTTGCTTAATGTGCCTTTCTATAAGCGTAATTTTGATCCTCCTCCTCCTTTAGGTGGTGACTTCATTTCTATCGGCCCATTGGGGACACCTGCAACAGATTCTCGGGTTCACCTTTGTTATGGTTCAACATAAATGCCTTCTTTTGTCATAGGTCCTTCTTTGCTCCACTCACACCTACTTCACCAAGAGTTATGCACTCATATGTCAAATCTGCTTCAAGGAGCGTCACTTTACATTGCAAAGTGCGATCTTGGTATCTTTTGATGAAGTTAACTAGTGCTTTTTGGATTTTTCGCTTTATTTGCCCCAAGTCTGTGAGTGACTACGAGAACTCTTTCAATCACAACACCTTGTCACTTCAGTATATTCCCAAATCGATTTTGTTGCAGCATGTTGGAACTGTTGCATTGACTTTTGCATAAAGCTAGATGCTTCTCATCATATTTGAAAGTTTCAAGTTATGCACTCTTATAATTATATCCTACTTCTTAAGAATATACAACTTTGTTTCATATCAGCATTATACCCACCATACGTCTTGTGAGAAAATATGTGTATTTTTTTCTGTTCTTATCGCTATTTGTTTGGACTTTTTTTTTTTTTTTTTGCAGATTGTTTTCATCCTGAAGCTTAAAACAAGTACTTTGCACTTGGAGGTGGTCATAATCTTGATTTAGATTGATTATTGGATTTTTCCAAACAGTCTGTAGATTAAAAATCATGTTAACTATTAAAAAAAATTAAATTCTAACCTTTTCTTTGGTTTACAATATTCAAATAACTCGAAGCGTACCTTCTGAAGTCCCACGAATAACTTTTGTATAAATCAATAGACATACACTCTATATAATACTTCTTTAAAGGATTGACTTTATAGGGATGTTGCATCTTCCTATAAATTAATCGCTACAAGAGATTTTGCTGTCTGCAAATGGGTTCTTTGGGAAACAAATTAATGATATGAGCATAAATCAATTCAATAGAATGATTACACACAAAACAATAATTAGATAACATTTAGATGTTAGTTTTCAATGAAGATTGAAATTTCACTTCAATGATTTGTGATATATTAAATATAATTCTAATTTTAATTAGTAAATAAAATAAACAGAACTAAAAAATAACTAATAAGTTTTATCCAAAATAACTAACTTAGAACTACTGCATATAGAGGACCAGATAATCTATAGTTCTATCAGGAATATCATTCTATGTTTATTTTATTCTCTTTAATTTCTCTTCCCTTATTTTCATTTTTATCCAAATAGAATGATGAAGTTTATTTTTAAAAACAATTTAAAGTTAAACTTTTGTCATTAAATAAATAAATTCAACTTAATCTATTTAATAAATGTTTGAAAGTAACCAAAGTCTGATATAAATTAGATTATAAGTTTCCAACAACTAAGCTAACTTGTTTTCCAAAAGTCTTCTGTTACAACAAATCATCGCTGGAACCACGGTTCAGAAACCTACTTTCATCTTTCAAAACTTTACCTTATTCACAACAAAAACCATCGCTGCAACCACGATTCACAACATCACTGAAAAAGAAAACACCATGAAGAAGAGAGAAAATTTTAAGATGTGACATAAATGAAGTCTATGATCACAAGAAGATTCAGATATAATTTAAATGTTAATAAAATGTATAGCGTGCGAATCAAATTGATACAGGATGTGACCAAAATCTATAACAGAAGAAATATTACATACAAGAGATCAAATTATCCTGATATCAGTAATATAAATAATTAATATTACACTGAAAAGTAATTGCACAAATGCATTGTGGACTGGAAAACTTATATAACATACTAGATGACCTAAGAGTGCTCCTTCACCTTGTGAGAAATGAGTGCATTTTATTCAAATTTTGAAATTAGCTTTGTATGGCTTGACTTTCATCATGAGCTAGTTATGTAGAAGTACCTACTCCTTTTTTTTTATAATCCCGTGCTGCAGAGGGCATATTATATTCTATTCTATTACATTACATTACACACACACACACATATATATATATATATATAATAAATTATTTATGAAGTCAACAAATATTACACTTTTAATTATTCTAGGGAAAAATAACGTATTTAAGTAGACATATGTGTATAAAAAGACCAAGACTCGGTATTTCTAGCAAAACCCATCAACAAATTAAGGAAAGAGAAGGCCAAAATTTTGAAGATGTTGAAAAAGGAGAGGCACATTTTGGTGGTCCTTGTCCTATTCTTTGTCTCACTGATCCATTGTGTTAATGGGAAGCACTTTGTGCTGGTCCATGGAGCCCTTCATGGTGCTTGGTGTTGGTACAAAGTGGCTAATCAGCTGAAATTAGCCGGTCATAATGTCACAACTCTAGACATGGCTGCTACTGGTATTAATCCAAAGCAAATTAAATGCAAGAGTATTAGCAAAGTAGAAGATTGGGCTCCATTTTAAACATTCAATATTTCATATTTAATGGGACGTCCAACAATCCTCCCATCCTCTCATCGCTTGGAATCGAATTCTTAACATCCAGATTGACTATCACCACCTGAGGTAATTACATTTTCAAATGAATTTTTTTCTATATCTTTCCTATAGTACATATTTTGATTTTTGTCTATATCTTTATTTTATTTGATATTTGATTTTAATTCAAATTCAATCTGAATTGCGCACCTAAATATAGTGGGTGGGTGTACTACCTAGATATAGTGAATAAGTCTACTACTAAAGATTTTTTACATACACAGATATTCAAATCTAAAACCTTACTTAAGCAATATCAAACCGCTTGTTACTCATATCAATCTTCGTTGATAGTACATATTTTAATTTTAACTGTGAATGGTGTATATAATCACATAAAAAAATACATATTTAGTTTTAAATGTAAAAATAAAAATTTCATGAATTAAAAGAGGAAGAATTGTGAGTTAGCATGTATCAAGGGTCATCATAATTTATTAGTTAAAGATTATAATTCTTATAAACTATATCTTTTGTATATATGTACAATGTAGTGTTCCTCCAGGATTGATAAATAGGTTTACCTATTATTGAAGCCAAATTAAACCCAATTATTCATGCAGGATTTGACGCTTGCTTTATCTTTGGTGAGGCCTTTACCTCCCATTGAAAATGATGTTAAACAATTGGCAGAACAAACAGCTGTTACCAACAAGAACAATGGAAGGGTATCTAAAGTCTTCATCATAAGTGAAAAAGACAATTTGGTAAATGCGGATTTTCAAAAGTGGATAATTGAGAAAACAGGTCCATATGCTGAGGTGAAAATGGTAGATTCAGATCGTATGGTGATGTTCTCCAATCCAAAAGACCTTAACTCCGAATTATTAGAGATTGCTTACAAATATTAATCTCTAAATTTTAATGTAATATGCACCATGAAAATAAAGAACGTTTACTACCATGTATAATAAATTTAAAGGTCTTTTCATTTTCTTTTTCAGTAATAAAACACTACATATGTACCAATAAATATGTGTTAATCCATGGAGGCCTTCACGGTGCATGGTGTTGGTATATGTTAGATTATTTTAATAATCTTATTAGTGTGGCCTATGTAACTTATAGCATGACTCTAATTAATGATTTACTGTGATGGTGGTTAAATATAAAATATAGAGTCATTGACGGTATAATTGTAAATACAATTATAAGGAAACCTTCCCCTCTCTCTTTATATAAATTAAAGAGCGGTTACCAAATAAGGGTTACGGCATTCCTTATTTTTTACTTTCACAGCTTCTAAGTGAGCTCCCGATAAACACATAAAAGAACTTTCTCTCAATCATCGAGAGGAGCTAAAAGAGGAAAGAAGAGTTGAAAAAAATACCAAGAAATCAATGACATCAAAGAGAGAGGTAACATCAAGGAACAATGAATTTAGGTTAGTGCTCTCTAAACCCTTAATTGTATAAGAACTATATATTATGTTGTGAGAGCAACGTAATTCAAGATCTCAAAGGAAAAAGGTAATTTCATAATAGTCATTGCATAATAGAAATTACATAATGGATTAAAGAAAATTCTAACAGTTGGTATCAGAGTTAGGTTGTGAATTTCGTTGATTCTCCATAAGTGATTGGTTCTCTATTAAAGTTTTTCCCAAATTACATGAACCCTAGGTACTTTATATGATGAATTAGCATTATTTTGATGTTGAATAATTGTTTTGGATTCAATAATTGAAAATCCTAAGGTTTTGAAAGGTAGAAACATTGGATTTTGAATCTGTAATATGAGCAGGGTCATGTATCAGTGAGCAGTGTCATATATCAGTGAGCAGAGCCATGCATCAGGGAGCAGGGTCACGCATCAAGAACAAGCACGACCTTGCATGATGGAAGCATGGCCTTGCATATTGTAAGCACGGCCATGCATCAATTATAAGCACGGCCATGCATCAGGAAGCACGGCCATGCTTCAGGAAGCAGGAGCATGCATCAGAAATTAGCATGGCTTTGCTTCATCGAAGCCGGCTATGCATTAAGTAAAAGCACGGTCGTGCATAGTAATTTTATGGCAAAATAAAGAATATAATTCAGAAAATATATAGATAATTTTAGAATTACATCAAAGTGAATTTTACTCACCAAAGTAATTAAATTCTAAGTTAATTAATTCTAAATTACATTATCATAATGAAAACTTCACATTTTAGTGCTTAATTTTAAGGGTAGCTTGTTAGTCACCAAAGTGGTCTGACTTTAAAAGTTCTTTAAGCACTTACTTGTGTGTTGTAAATTGTTCAAAATTGTTTGATGCTATATGGTAACATAAAGGGTAAACAATTTAGCTCATTAATTATAACGCTAGGAGATCGCCCAAAGGTGGATTACATATGATTAATAACATCAAGGAGACATATAAACACTTCATAATATGTTTGTATATCCAAAGATGACTTGCATATTGGTTTGAGTGATTGGTTGTCAATTAAAGTTATTTATTAGCATCATTATAGATAAATTGTGTATTTAGGCGTTACCTAAAGGTAAACTTAGATGCATAATTGATGACAGTTGACTGTCCGAATCCATTAAGTTTATTCAAAGCATAAATGTTTAAGCATGTGTTAAATATTTCAATCTTTATGAATACGTATGGCATGAGTAATGGCGTAGTCAAGTTCAATGGGCTTAATTATGATGATTGGGCTAAACAAGTTCAATTTCAGCTAGGTGTTATGGACTTAGACCTAGCAATCATTATGGAACAAGAGCCTATAGCCATCATAGAGACCAGTACTGAAGAGGAAAGAACTCTTCGTGAGGCTTGAGAAAGGTCGAATAGGCTGAGCTTGAGCTTGCTGAAAATGACTATGACTGAAAATGTGAAGCCATGAATGCCAAAGACTGAAAATGCTAGGAAATTTATGGCAAAGGTAAAAGAGTATGCACAATCAGACATTACTGACAAGTCCATTACAGGCACCCTGTTGACTGAGCTAACTACTAAGAAGTTTGATTGATCACGGCCTATTCATGACCATGTGACTTACATGATCAATCAAGCGGCATAGTTGAAATCAATGGGCATGGAGGTAAAGGAATTCTTTCTAGTACAGTTCATTTTAAACTCACTCCCTCCTGAGTTTGGTCAGTTCTAGGTGAATTACAACACCATTAAGGATAAATGGAACATACAAGAAATTAAGGCCATGCTAGTTCAGGAGGAAAGGAGGCTGAAGAAGGTGAAAGAATACTCCGTCCGTCTCACATTTCATGAAGGGGCTAGTAGTAGTAAGGCTAAGCTAGGTAAGAAGGACAACAAGGACAAGAAGGATAAGGCCTTATTAAAGGTTCGTGAAGGCCGAATCCAGAAGGGCTAGAGGTGCTTCTTCTGCAAGAAGACTGGTTACTTCAAGAAAGATTGTCCGAAGAGAAAGGTTTGGTTCGAAAAGAAAGGTATATATTATGTTTCAGTATGCTTTGAATCAAATCTTATTGAGGTACCTAAAAATACCTGGTAGTGAATCTCTATTTCATGTTGAGAGTGCTATTAGTAGTAATTTGAATGTGAATAATAAATGCTCTGCCTTTTTGTGGCATCAAATGTTAGGTCACATATCCAAAGAAAGGATGTTGAAGTTAATGAAAAGTGAAATTTTATCTCAATTAGATTTTGTTGACTGGGATATATGTGTTGATTGTATTAAAGGAAAACAAACTAAACACGCATCAAAGAATCCAACCACAAGAAGTGGTCAACTCTGAGAGTTGATACACACTGATATTTGTGGTCCGTTTGACATCCCATCTTAGGGTGATGAAAGATATTTCATTACCTTTATTGATGACCACTCACGTTATTATTGTCTGTATGTGTTGCATGAAAAATCTCAATTAGTGGATGTCTTACAGGTGTTCATTGATGAGGTGAAAAGGCAACTAGATAGAAAGGTAAAGGTTGTGAGCTTAGATAGAGGTGGTGAATATCATGGAAAATATAATGAAAGTGGATAATGTCCAGGTCCATTTGCAAAACTTCTGAAAAGTCGAGGCATATGTGCATAGTACACTATGCCTGGTACGCCACAACAAAATAATGTGGCTGAAAGGCAGAATCGTACTATCATGGAAATAGTTAGGAGTATGTTGAGTTACAGTCCTATACCTATGTCTTTGTGGATGTACGCATTAAATACCATTGTGTATCTACTTAATAAAGTTCCTAGTAAGGCAGTTCCAAAGACTCCTTATGAATTGTGGACAGGAAAGAAACCCAGTTTAAGACATCTTCATGTCTGGGGTTGTCTAGCAGAAGTAAGAGTATATTATCCACATGAAAAGAAGCTTGATGCTAGAACCATAAGTGGTTATTTCATCGGCTATCCTTAAAAATCAAAGGGGTACAGATTCTACTATTTTAACCATAGTATGAGAATAGTTGAGTCTGCAAATGCAAGGTTCATTGAAAATGGTCAGTTTAATGGGAGTGGTAAAACATGAAAGGTAAAAATTAAAGAGACACGTGCGGAAACTGCTGTAATTGGTGTCTCTTCTCCAATTGTTACTCCTCTTGTTATATCACGGTCACACAACATAAGGAGACAATAAGTTAATGTTCCAAACCCACAAGAACAACACATAGAGGATGAACCAGCTGAAAATGTGCAAGTTACAAGTGAGCAAGAGGAAGGTGAACCACAAGAGATAGCATTAAAGAGGTGTGTAAGGCAAAAAAGACCTGCTATTTCGAATGACTATATGGTTTACTCACTTGAGCATGATGTTGAGTTGTTGCATGATGTAAAGGAATTTCTCTCTAAGAACTTTGAGATGAAAGATATGGGTGAGGCTTCCTATGTGATTGAAATAGAAATATTTTGTAATAGATCACAAGGATTACTGAGATTGTCTGAGACAGGCTACATTAACAAACTATTAGAGAGATTCAAAATAGAAAAGTGCTCATCAGGGGTAGTTCAAATTCAAAAGAGAGACAAGTTTAGTGAAATGCAATGTCCCAAGAATGAGTTGGAGCATAAAGCAATGGAATTTATTCCCTATGCATCAGTGGTCGGGAGTTTAATGTATGCTCAAACATGCACTCGGCCTGATATCAATTTTACTGTTGGAATGTTAGGCCGATATCAAAGTAATCCCGGAATGGACCATTGGAAGGCTGCAAAGAAAGTCCTTATGTATTTACAAGACACCAAGGACTACATGCTTACTTATAGGAGATCTAGGCAACTGGAAGTGGTTGGCTACTCGGATTCAAACTATAATGGATGTATCAACTTAAGGAAATCGATCTTTGGCTACATTTTCTTGTTAGCTGGAGGTGCAATTTCATGGAAGAGTAGAAAAGAGTCCATTATTGCTATGTCTACTATGGAAGCAGAATTTGTGGCATGCTTTGAGGCCACTATTCATGCTTTGTGACTGCGGAACTTTGTCTTAGGGCTTGGTATTGTTGATAATATAGAAAATCAGCTGAGAATGTACTGTGATAATTCTGCAGCCGTCTTCTTCTCTAAGAATGATAAGTATTCAAAAGGGGCAAAGCATATGGACTTAAAATACTTATCAGTGAAAGAAGAAGTGCGGAAACAGAAAGTGTCTATTGAGCATATTGGTACTGATTTAATGATAGCGGATCCGCTAACTACGAGATTGCCCCCTAAAACGTTTTCTAGCCATGTTGGTAGAATGGACAGTATAGACAAATCCTTGTTAGCATGATTGTGTGATTCATGTATATGTGTATAGATTGTTTTACTCATATTATTGTAGACATTTTTAAGAATTCAATAAAAGTATTGTTTCTACTTGTTTACTTGTTATCTGAATTGTGTTAATGTACATGTATGATTTGAGTTTGGTAATAGGTTGAGTGTTAAAAACACATCAGAATTACAGTATGTAGTATGATTAATTAAAGCTGTTTTGATTTGAGTTGGTTCTGTGATACTTGGAAGGAATTATGTCGTCAAATAACTTGTGACTGCCATGATCCGACCAACTTAAGCCAAGTGGGAAATTGTTAGATTATTTTAATAATCTTATTATAGTGGCCTATGTAACTTATAGCATGACTCTAATTAATGATTTAATGTGATGGTGGTTAAATATAAAATATAGAGTCATTGAGGGTATAATTGTAAATATAGTTATAAAGAAACCCTTCCCTCTCCCTTCATATAAATTAAAGAACGATTACCAAATAAGGGTTACGGCATTCCTTATTTTTCACTTTCATGGTTTCTGAGTGAGCTCACGGTAAACGCATAAAAGAACTTTCTCTCAACCATCTGAGAGGAGCTGAAATAGGAAAGAAGAGTTGAAAAAAATACCAAGGAATCAACGACATCAAAGAGCACAGTACACTATGTCTGGTACGCCACAACAAAATGGTGTGGCTGAAAGGTAAAATTGTACTATCATGGAAATGATTAGGAGTATGTTGAGTTACAGTCCTGTACCTATGTCTTTGTGGATGTACGCATTAAAGACCTGATCCCGAGTGTTGCTCTCGGACAAATTAATAAAAATTGAATTGCATAAAAATTATGTAGTATGAGGTGCAATCCGAGTCATCTCTTAATGATGATAATGTTATACGATTATAAATTTAAATGAGATTTGATTTATAGAATAACTAATTAGAATCAAAAGTTAAAAATAATTAAAAACTCTAATCTAAGAATTTAGAAGAACTACGACCACTCTATCACCGGATTCCAAGAAGATGTATCAACCAACAAATTAGTGATTAACATTAAATTCGAATGAAACCTCAATTCAAATTGAGCATTCACACGAGAATCCTCATGCATTCGATTAACACACAATTTGCTCAAAGTTTAGAAACCTCTAGAACCTAATCGATTTGTGTTAATTTAATTCACCAATACCATTAATCTTAGATCTCAAACCTGAAAATCTAATTCACACTCCTTCAAGAATTAATTACATACATCAATCGAATAATATATAATCAAACAACTGCACAATTATCAATCCAAATGAAGAACTTCAATTCGAAATCATAATTAGCAAAAGGAGAAAGAAGGAAGAGATGAAACCGAATTTGTTGTTGAATAAATTGTGAAACCGATCCTCAAGAGTGTCTCAATATTTTTTCAATCCTTGGACTAGATGAAAGTCTAAGCCTCCATTAATGGAGGAAAATGAAAAGTAAAAACGGAAGAGAAAAAATGAGAGAGAGAGAAGAAGAAGAGAAGAGAAGAGAAGAGCCAAAAAATTTAAATTCCAAATTCAAAATTCAACATTTTGTTAGTCACTTTGTTCCATTTTTTTGGCTATGAAAAAGGCCTCTTTTTGGTTCGTGGCCTGAAGGACAATTGTAGCCTTGGATGTCAGCTTCAAAACGCCACTGAAATGGGCTTAATTGGATGTCTGTGAACTGAGATATGGCCCAAACACTGCACCTTGCTCAGGATCTGCGACTACAGCGTTCTGACTTTTTTCAGGCCCAGTTTCAGCTTCTTATCATCAGAATTGGTTTCTGATCTCTCATAGGAATTGTGCACGTTTCTCTTAGCTTTCCTACAAATCAAGAATCACAATAAAAGGAGTTCTACAATTCAAGATATGGTCCAGAAACCAGAATAGTATCAGAATTTACCAAATATTGGAAAATTAAATAAAGCCTAAATAAAATTCAAACATCATAAAATGATCTAATTCAACCAATTAGGCACAAAAGAGGATTAATGAGCTAGGAATGAGAGGAAATAATGTTATAAAAATCCAATTAATCAAGACCGTTGTGTATCTACTTAATAGAGTTCCTAGTAAGGCAGTTCTAAAGACTCCTTATAAACTGTGGACAGGAAAGAAATCCAGTTTAAGTGGGGTTGTCTAGCAGAAGTAAGAGTATATTATCCACATGAAAAGAAGCTTGATACTAGAACCATAAGTGGTTATTTCATCGGCTATCCTAAAAAATCAAGGGGTATAAATTCGACTGTTCTAACTATAGTATGAGAATAGTTGAGTCTGGAAATGTAAGGTTCATTGACAATGGTTAGTTTAGTAGGAGTGGTAAAACATGAAAGGTGAAAATTAAAGAGACACATGCGAAAACTCCAGTAGTTGGTGTCTCTTCTCCAGTTGTTATTCCTCTTATTGTATCACGGTCACACAACATAAGGAGACAACAAGTTAATGTTTCAAACCCATAAGAATAACATATAGAGGATGAACCAGTTGAAAATGCACAAGTTACAAGTGAGCAAGAGGAAGGTGAACCACAAGAGATAGCATTAAGGAGGTGTGTAAGGCAGAAAAGACCTGCTATTTCGAATAACTATGTGGTTTACTCACTTGAGCATGAATATGAGTTGAGTATTGATGAGGACCCAGTCTCATTTAAGCAAGTCATGGAATGTTACAATTCTGAAAAGTGGTTAAATGCCATGAAAGAAGAGTTAAAATCAATTAATGACAACAAGGTTTAGGATCTAGTCGAGTTGCCTGAAGGTTCAAAATGAGTCAGTTACAAGTGAGTCTTTAAGACCAAACGTGACTCAAAAAGAAACGTTGAGAGATACAATGTTAGACTTGTTGCTAAAGAATACACTCAAAAAGATGACATAGACTATAAAGAAACCTTTTCTCCAGTTTCAAAGAAGGACTCTAAGAATTATTATGGCTTTGGTGGCTCATTATGACTTAGAGTTCCACCAAATGGATGTAAAGACCACCTTTCTGAATGGTGACTTGGAAGAGGAAGTTTATATGGATCAGTCAGATGGCTTCTTGACCACAGGTAAAGAAAGTATGGTATGTAAGTTAAAGAAATCAATATATGGGTTGAAACAGGCTTCCATACAATGGTACCTTAAGTTCAATGATACTATCACGTCATATGATTTTGTAGAGAACACTGTTGACCGATGTATCTATATGAAGATCAGTGGGAATAAGTTCATCATTTTAGTCCTGTATATTGATGACATTCTTCTTACTACTAATGATGTTGAGCTGTTGCATGATGTAAAGGAATTTCTCTCTAAGAACTTTGAGATGAAAGATATGGATGAGGCTTCCTATGTAATTGAAATAGAAATATTCAGTAATAGATCACAAGGATTATTGAGATTGTCTGAGAAAGGCTACATCAACAAACTATTAGAGAGATTCAAAATAGAAAAGTGCTCATCAGGGGTAGTTCGAATTCAAAAGAGAGACAAGTTTAGTGAAATGCAATGTCCCAAGAATGAGTTGGAGCATAAAGCAATAGAATTTATTCCCTATGCATCAGTGGTTAGGAGTTTAATGTATGTTCAGACATGCACTCGGCCTTATATCAGTTTTGCTGTTGGAATGTTAGGCCGATATCAAAGTAATCCTGGAATGGACCACTGGAAGACTGCAAAGAAAGTCCTTAGGTATTTACAAGAAACCAAGGACTACATGCTTACTTATAGGAGATCTAGTCAACTGGAAGTGGTTGGCTACTCGGATTCAGACTATGATGGATGTGTAGACTTAAGGAAATCGATCTTTGGCTACATCTTCTTGTTAGCTAGAGGTGCAATTTCATGGAAGAGTAGAAAAGAGTCCATTATTGCTATGTCTACCGTGGAAGCAGAATTTATGGCATGCTTTGAGGCCATTATTCATGCTTTGTAACTGCGGAACTTTGTCTTAGGGCTTGGTATTGTTGATAATTTAGAAAATCAGCTGAGAATGTACTGTGATAATTCCGCAGCCGTCTTCTTCTCTAAGAATGATAAGTATTCAAAATGAGCAAAGCATATGGACTTAAAATACTTATCAGTGAAAGAAGAAGTGCGGAAACGGAAAGTGTCTATTGAGCATATTGGTACTGATTTAATGATAGCGGATCCGCTAACTACGAGATTGCCCCCTAAAACGTTTTCTAGCCATGTTGGTAGAATGGGCAGTATAGACAAGTCTTTGTTAGCATGATTGTGTGATTCATATATATGTATATAGATTGTTTTGCTCATATTATTGTAGACATTTTTGAGAATTCAATAAAAGTATTGTTTCTGCTTGTTTACTTGTTATCTGAATTGTGTTAATGTACATGTATGATTTGAGTTTGATAATAGGTTGAGTGTTAAAAACACATCAGAATTACAGTCTGTAGTATAACTTATTAAAGTTGTTTTGATTTGAGTTGGTTCTGTGATACTTGGAAGAAATTATGTCGTCAAATAACTTGTGACTGCCATGATCCGACCAACTTAGGCCAAGTGGGAGATTGTTAGATTATTTTAATAATCTGATTATAGTGGCCTATGTAACTTATAGCATGACTCTAATTAATGATTTAATGTGATGGTGGTTAAATATAAAATATAGAGTCATTGCGGGTATAATTGTAAATATAGTTATAAAGAAACTCTCCCCTCTCCCTTCATATAAATTAAAGAACGATTACCGAATAAGGGTTACGCATTCCCTATTTTTCACTTTTATGGTTTCTGAGTGAGCTCATAGTAAACACATAAAGGAACTTTCTCTCAACCATCCGATAGGAGCTGAAATAGGAAAGAAGAGTTGGAAAAAATACCAAAGAATCAACGACATCAAAGAGAGAGGTAACATTAAGGAACAATAGATTTAGGTTAGTGTTGTCTAAACTATTAATTGTATGAGAACCATATATTATATTGTGAGAGCAACATAATTCAAGATCTCAAAAGAAAAAAGTAATTTCATAATAGTCATTGCATAATAGAAATTACATAATGGATTAAAGAAAATTCTTACAGTATAAGATGACAAATCAGCTTAAATCAGCAGCTGGCCACAATGTCACATCTCTGGACATGGTTGCTTCTAGCATCAATCCAAAGCAAATGGAAGAGATTCATAAAATTTCACAATACTCTGAACCTTTGATGACATTCATGGATTCTCTTCCATCCTAATGAGAAGGTGATTATGATGGGTCAGGATCTTGGTGGGCTATCTTGTCTATAACTATGGAAAAATACCCTACAAAAAATTTCTGTTGTTATTTTTATCACTGCAACTATTGTCTATGAAAACCTCAGTTGACTAGGATTTTTTATTTTTTTTTTAAGAGACACATTTCTGACTACTTACAAGGTACGAATAATATTAGCAGCATATTTTTTATAAACTACAATTTATTATTAATTAAAAATCATGTAATTTTTTCACTTCTAAATTAATATTTTTTTATATTTTTTAATTTTTAATAAATTTTAATTAATATAGTAAAACATATAAAAATGTATTAGAATGAGTGTATTACTAGTATTTTTTATAATTTAATTTAATATTATAAGTTTTATACATGACTGTACTTAATTTTCAAACACGTATAGTTTAGACATGCAGTTACTTTACTTTTATCAGACTCTTAAAAATGATAATATAAAGGTAAAAAATATGTTTAAGTCTTTTAATTTAAATTATATATGTAGTCCTTACTATTTACATACATTTACGAATTAGTTCATATCTTTTATAAAGTTACGCTTTAGTTTCTACATGAAAATTTTATTACATTTTAGTCTTACAACGACATTAACATAGAAGAAACTAAATGATAACAAAATATTTGTATAAGGACTAAGATGTTAGTTGTTTTAAATATAAAAATTAATACGTAAGTTTTTTAAAATATCAAGACTAAAATTAATTTTTCTTTAAGAATAAAAACTAATTCGTAAATATATCAAATATAAAAATTAAATATGTATTTTAATTAATTATAATTTTTAAATCATAAATAATATTTAACTTAATATATAAATTTTTGATATAGTATTTTTAAAATTCATGATTCTTTTATTTAGTGATTCATTTTTATTTTTTTTAAACAAGTTCACCAAAAAAAATTTTAAATTTCTGTTTAAAATATAATTTTGATCCTTATAGTTATCACTTAATTATAAATTAGTCCTTACACTTAAAAGAAATTATATTTTAGTTCTTGTATGAGTATTTTATTATGTTTTAATTTTTGTCATTATAACATTATTAACACGATTAATGACAGAGACTAAAATATAATATTTGTAAGTATAGAAACTAATTCCTAGATGTGTATCAACTCTAGGATTAAATATATAATTTTACTTTAAATTATTTATAAATTTGCTATTGCAAATCCATGGAAACTAGAAATTTTTGTTTGGATGGTGAGAAGATTTGGCTCCGTTTTGGAGAAACAATATTTCATATTGGATGGGACCAATTATGACCACTTGGAGTCGAATTGATGGCATCCAGATTGTACCAATTATCACCACCTCAGGTATACATTAAAAATTCCAGTAACACAGATTATACATCTAAAAGTTAATGAGTTTAAATTTATATTTTATACTTAAAAAGCTGGTCCAAATATGATTAAAATTTAAATCACAAATCCTATGTTTAGTGGAGTTAATCGGACAAACCTATTTTATAAGTGATGTTAAATCATTGTTAGAACAAACAACAGTTACCAAGAACAAGAATGGAAGGGTATCTAAAGTATTCATCATCAGTGAAAAAGACAATTTGCAAACACAGGAATGTGAAATGTGGATAATTGAGAAATCTGGTCCATTTGCTGATGTGAAAGTAGCAGAGGATTCAGATCATATCATGATCTCCAAACCAAAAGAGCTTAGCTCTGAACTATTAGAGATTGGTTACAGATATTAATCTATAAATGTTGATGTACCATGCATCATAAAAATAAATAATGTTTACATACCAGTGGTATCATAAATTAGAAGGTATATGCTTCACCGAAGGTTTTTGTCTAATGTTTTAGTCGAATGTGTATTTTAAATTAATTAATATAGTTTTAGTTTTGTTTTTTTTTTAACCCTTATCATTTTTAAAAGATTAAATGTTTGATTGTCATATTAAAATATGTATATTTTAATTCAAAAGTTAACCTAAAAATAATTAAAATATTAACAATTAAAATCAATATTCAAAATTATTTTAATTATATTTTACTGTGTTATCCTTAAAATGAAATAAGCTGTAAGAGTGGATAGAGGAAAAAATTTTATTAATATTTTGTGAAATGTAACATCTAATATTTATATAAATAAAATCTTATCAAAAAGTATAATTTTGTAAAAGAATATGATTATTAAAATGGCCGCATAACATGACAATCATATCAAAAAGCTATTGTATTAGAAGTATCTATGAAAGAAAAATGCTAGCAACACATTTTTATATATTAGCTAAAATTTATTAAAAATTATAAAAATACCAAAAAAAATAAAATTAAGAATAAAAAAGAGTTAAACTAATATAAATTTTATAGTTTCTAATAAATTTTAACCAATAATTAAGCCTGTATTACAAAAAGGTATTACTAGTATTCATTTTTTTTAATATCATCCCTTAACAGTTTCTTTCAAAATACAAAATTGTGCAGTAACCAATTTTGATGTTTTCAATGAAACCCTTGATAACAAAAAGTTACATTAAGCTTCAAGTAATACAAATCAAGTAGACTATAAAACTCTTAGGACCTATTTTTCTTAATCACAAAAATCAAATCCAAGACCTTACTTTCGAGGAACAAGTTTCTTATCACTTGAGGCAACAAGCTTTGGCTGGATGTCTACATTCTGAACAGATTATATCTATATTTCTTACTCCCAACATCTCATATCATCTGTTACTTTAAGATTTCAAAACTTGTCACTCAAAATATTTGTCACTTCAAGTTCTTTCCTCCATGTTTTCATCTTTTCATCATTCATTAGCAAGAAAAACAATTGTCACATGATTATCTACGTTTATTTATTGTAACTCATACGTTAAATCCACATTTACTGATCTTCTAACGTAAATCCAAACATACACTGTGTCAACCATCCCATTTAGCAAGCACAAAACATTTCCTGCATGCTTTCATCATTCATTTGCAAGATTATGTCAACCATCCCATAATTCCCAAGCACAAAAACAAAAAGGGACTCCAACTAACAATGGAAGAACCCTTTTAGTTACATTCTTGTCATCTTAAGAACTACTCCGTGGCCAGGTTCTATAACCAAATGGAAAGCAGGTGCATGGCAGTAACTTGGTGAGAGAGAGAGTTGAAACTTCATCAGAATGAGAGATAAAATCACCTTCAGTTCTGTCATGGCTAAATGCTGTCCAACGCAGACCCGTGCACCTACTCCAAATGGTAAATAAGCTCCTGGTACCTTGCATGCCTCAAGCACCCCATTTGCAAATCTTCCTGGATTGAATATGTGAGCATCAGGACCCCAGAATTCAGGATCTTGATGCAGTAATGGAATTGGAATCTGAATATTCATTCCTTTTGGAATTAGGATACCCTTTAAACTAACATCTTGGAAAGCTGTTCTAACAGAAAATGCTGCTGGTGAATAAAGCCTTAAAGTCTCTTGAATCACCATGGTTAACTGCAAATGTAACATTTTTATACAAGGTAAGAATGCTCATAAACCTTTGAAATGATTTACTACAATTCTATTATATTCATGACTAAGACATACATATGTTGAATTCAGAAAGGCCTCTTTTAATTTATCTATGTTGCTTCTTGTTTTCAACTCTTTTTTGCATGTATTATCCATTTTAGGCCAACAAAATCTTGAGCAAGGAAATTGTATATAAAATCCTTTTGACAAAACCATTAGATATACCATGACACAGTGATCTCTCGATTTGTTTCTTCTTTTCAAGGAGATCACGGTGAAATTGAAACAGGATAATATCGTAATGAATTTCTAATGAAATTTCTACAATTACAGACCCTCTTTTTAACTTACATAAAAACAGTATGAAATACATTGAATGTTATTTGTGCAATGTTTCCAACAAAAATTTTATGGAATGAGATTTTCCATGTCATTTTCTATGTCCAAAATCAATATAATTAATCCAGGGGAAATAACTTCAATGTATTTCATGGAAACACTTAGCTTTAGCACATACTCTGTATAGCATACCGTTTTCATGCTTTTAAGCATACTTGCATCTGGAGCACCGTTTCCACAAACTTCAAGCACCTCAGCACGAGCACGATCTTGCCAATCTTGGTGTACAGCTAACAGCATTAAGCACCATGATGCTGTGATTGCAGTAGTCTCATGTCCAGCAAAGAATATATTTTTGCAATTATCTATCACAAACCTTTCACGTGAGATGGAATTTGAAAATAGGCCATCACTACTCTTGCAATTCTTTGCACCCTCAAGTATCATTTGTAAAAGATCCTGCTCATGAGTTTCCTCCTGGCGTTGTCTTACAATCTTTAATATCTTTGAGTGTATCTCTTTCTCCAATCTCCACATCTGTCTGTTGCTTTTGTTTGGCAAGAATCTAAAACAGATTATGACACCATTTTTCATATTAGTAGCATCACTAACAAAAACATAATATACAAATATATGATAAAGATACAAGCAAAAGGAAAACATTACAGTGGAGAACATGCGCATTACATCTCTCACAATTCATGAAAAAAAAAAAAAAACGTTCACACATACCGATAGCCTGGAATTCCAGCATGTATCTTGGACAAGAGTTTTTGAAGGTCTCTAAGCATTGAGAATATTTCTTTCCCTTCATTATAATTGCTCCCAAAACAAGCTCTGGTGATTATGTCAGCTGACAAACTTCGGAGATCTTCATCAATTTTAATCTCTAAAACTCCTCCCTCGCTATCAAGTCTAGTCTCCCAAGACCTTAGTATTATATTTGTTGATTCAACTATCAGATTAACCATTGCCTTCACATGATTTACAGCAAAAAAATTATTAGATTGCTACTAAATTCAATATTTAGGCAATATCAGGTTGATCAATGTTAATACATTCACTATTCTTTTCAACATGATTTACAGCAAGAGATAATTATCAGTTCAAGAAACAAGCAGTTGCATGTGACAGCAATATCATTACTACTGTTTATATGCCTATCGTTTGGCTCTTGTAGAATAGTTTTCAAGATTAAAATACTTCAGCATACTAAATTTTTCTCTCTGAAGTATTCCATTTCTTTTGTACAGGACAGGGTAGAGCATAATACACTTACCTTCACCTTATCAAGGTATAGTTCAGGAGCAATTATCTTCCTCTGATGTGCCCAAATTGGCCCACTTGATGACAATATACCTTGGCCCAAGAGTGGCCCCAAATCTTTGGACAGATATGTAGGCTTCCCTAGGTTCAAAGAGGTGTGTATGATGACCTCCTTCACCATCTCTATATCTGCCACCATTAGCCACTGTATATTCCCAGAAGAAAACAAGTATATGGGCCCTGCATGTATCTAATAGAAATTAAATTTTGGACTATAAAATCACCTCAACTTACACTCATAAATTCTTGGGAGACTAAACTTTCCATTTAGTATTATATCAACCCTTATCAGCACTTCCTGCAAAGTATCAGTTTTTCCTATGACTTTGATTATTGCAAGTGTCAACTTGTCATTGGAACACAAAACACCATTCCACCCATTCTCATAAAGAAAGTTACAGCGATGACAAATTTCTTCTCTTGAGAATTGAGAATGCGATTCTTTCTGCTTAAAATTGAGAATGCCACTACTGAAACCATTTCAAATTTGGCATCTGAATCTAAATCACAATGCTATGGAATCTGAAATTGGGTCTACCCATAGAACATCTCTGTCAACTTTATCAGACCAAAGAACACAAATGAGTTCATAATAGACCATCACCAAACTAAATTCATAAACTCAAACACATGAAAGAACTCAAAACCCCCCAAATGAAAACATCAAGTGTGTGCTTTCATTTTGCATTTATAACATTTTATAATCAAAATATCGCCAGAAAACTCTTAAAAAATACTGTTTTAATTTATTAAAAACCAAACACGAACTAAATAAAAAGAACAGTGAGTGATTGTTGATTGATTTCTCAACATGTTCATGAGAGAGTACAAAGTAACTGACCATATTGTTGGATCCACTTTTGGACGTGAGGGAACAAAGTGAAGGGCCATGTATGAGAAATAGAAACATGTTTGTCTTGGACTTGTATGGTTGGTGCTGACTGAACTTGAAGCAAAAGGGTCTTCATTTCTGGGATGTTGCCAAAGTAGAAGTGAGGTGAAGGACCATGAATCCCTTGCCTCTGAAGCTTTGCTCGCAGTGATCTTGGCCTCAACACCAACACTTTGAATGCATGCATCAACACCACCAACACTGCTCCCAGCACAACATGCACCGTGTTCATCTTCAACACTTGCATCTTCCTCTCCCTTCGCACTGCAGCACAAAGTCCCTCTGACTCAAATTGAAGTTTATTGGTGGTTGAAAAGGCGAAAGCTCTATCATCTAAAAGCATAGTATATTTCAATAAACTATTAAACAAATATATAAATATTTTAAGGATAAAAGAAAAATATAAATGTAGTAATAATAGAAGATAATCATTTCATATGATAGAAATAGAAGATAAATACAAAATCTTAAATTCAAAGCCAAGACAATACTGCAG
Organism: Abrus pulchellus subsp. cantoniensis; assembly: GCA_024086825.1. NCBI lineage: Eukaryota > Viridiplantae > Streptophyta > Magnoliopsida > Fabales > Fabaceae > Abrus > Abrus pulchellus. The sequence continues at coordinate 26,195,393 of CM044056.1, forward strand.
GTTATTTATTCAATGTCATTTGAGTAGATTGATCTTTAATATTTTTGTGTAAATTATTTAAATCAAATTTTTAATTTATTTTTAGCGAATACTAAAGCTATTTCCACAATTAACAGTAGAAGATTATTCCTCTCAAAACGTGAAGATTATTGAAGAGTTTTATTTCTCTAATTTTAATTAGAAAATAATATAAAAAATATTCATAGTACTCAACATAGGTTTTTTCTTCTTCTGGTCCTCAACGAGTTCTCCTTGGCAAGTATGGTCACTGTGATGAGTCAAACAATGACTTCAAAGTTATAGATTCAAACCCATTTCATACCTAGTTTCCAACATAAGCAACTTGCTAAACCAATCCCTGTTGTCTATAAGGACATAAATGAAAATCATGGCTACTTAAAAATGTTACATTTTGGTTTGCTCACAAGCATTAATCACTTGCACTTATAAAACTTACTATATCGATACGTCTATCTCTCTATGCACTGTCAACAACATATGAATCTCCCCGTAATAAAAGCTCTCATGAAATCTTCATATAACGTGGATTCATAAACGTGCTACAAGTTGTAAACTTCAGCAATATAGATTGATAGATTAGTAACTGAAAGAAAAACAAAACCCGTGTGTTTATAAAGATGGCGATAACTTTACATCACACAACATTTTTTGAAGAACCTAGTATCCCAATCTTGATTTTCACAAAAACAAAAACTCTTTTGCTTGCATCATTAATGCATTATAAAATAATCATTTTTTAATCAATACAAAACTTCACGACACCGGTAATAATAATAATAACAATAATAATAATAATAATAATAATTAATTAATTAATTAATTATTATTATTATTATTATTATTATGTATGAACAAATAAAAGTATATTCATTTTAATATACAGTACATCGCACTAAAATTCAAAGACATAAATTTGAGAAAATATAAGTTTAGAGGAATTTTCTAAAAAAAAAAAGCAGATAAATGTACTTAAAAAAACATGGTTAACCACACAATTTCATTTTAAATTAAAAAAAAAAACACTCAAGTAAAAACGCCTACATATGCACCACAAAAACAATATTTCCAGAAAGTCAGTCCATCCACATCCAGACTAATAATAACTGAGAAGTTATTATTACACTCTAAGAGAGGTTTTCTCTTACACTCTAAGAGAGAAAGAAGGCTCGAAATTAACATATACCAAAAGATGGTTTATATAAATACAGATAATAATAACTGAGAAGACCCTGCAGTTATTGCTATGCTACACTTTTTTTATTCTCATCAAGAACATCTGAAGTTTGGCACAAAATGTCAGCAGCTTGCTCAAGCTCCTTCTCTGTTATGATCAATGGCGGAACAAGTCTGACAACGTTTCCTTTTCCAGCAGTTAATACCAAAAGGCCAGAATTTCGGCATGCATCTACCATCGGTGCAGCGGAGACATCTAAATCAATTCCTACAATTAGCCCAAGACCACGGATTTCTTTCACATGCCGGTTCCCTCCTAACTTTTGCTTAAGTAGTTCTTTGAAGTAGAGGCCTTTCTTCGCTACAGATGACAAGAAATCAGGTTTTGATATTTTATCCAAAACAGCAAGAGCAGCATTGCAAACAAGCGGATTTCCTGCGAAAGTGCTTCCATGATCGCCATAGTTTATAGCAGAAGCAACTCTCTCAGTCACTAGGACTGCTCCAATAGGTAGGCCTCCAGCAAGAGGCTTTGCGAGGGTCATCATATCTGGGAAGACACCATATGCCTCATGGGCCCAAAGAAACCCTGATCTACCTAAGCCACATTGAACCTACGAATCATAGAAATAATATTAATACCCAAATGGAATAATTAAATATGTTATAAATAGGACAGCTATACTTTGTCATTCAATGAAATAAGAAATTTCAGTAGATTTACGATAAGGTCACAGTATTAGATGATTTCATTCTGCTTTGTACCATGCAATCAATCACCCAATAATGACAAAAAGGCATAGTTAAACCAACCAATCATTTCAAGTGACAATGTTATTTTGAGTAAGATATTAAACAATCTTTTCCAAAGCTTCTTAATGCAACTGAAAAAATATTTAAAAGTGAAAACTAATTGTGTCTTTGCCTTTTACATACGCAAATTTCTGTTTCAAAAATTTAACTAACACAAGGCATTTGCAAACAACTATACAAATATTGTTGCATATCAGTGTTAGATAGCGGATACCTCATCAAACACAAGAAGTGCCCCAGCTTCATCACAAGCATTACGCAGAGACTGTAGAAATTCTTTTGTAGCACTATAAATTCCGCCTTCCCCTTGGATGGGTTCTACAAAAACTGCAGCAATGTTGCACTGCTTTATTAATTCTATTGCAGCCTGCGCATTTCCATACTCTACAAAGGCCACCCCAGGCATAACAGGTTCAAAAGGTGTTCTGTATTGCACTTTACTTGTCAAAGCAAGTGCACCCAAGGTTCTTCCATGAAAGCAGTTACTAAAAGCCAAAAACTCTGTTGCTGGAACTTTCCCATCAGTAGTTGTGTGTCTCTGGTACTTTCTTGCAAATTTAATAGCCGCTTCATTTGCCTCAGTTCCAGAATTTGTAAAAAATACACGATCAGCAAAAGAAGCATGCACAAGACACTTTGCAAGTTCTACCTGCATCAATCCAGACTAATTATAGAAACAAATAAAGATATACTGCAACACTGTTCAGACACAACATGCGGTTACAAGATATGAGCTAAAGTACAATGAAGCAACTATAAACAACCAGAGTAGTCAATAGCAGCAATAGCGGCCACAATCGCGGCGGAGCGGCCCTTTCCTGCGACAGCGACCCTGTCGCGTCGTGTTTCACAGTAGCGGCCGTCGCGCCACGAATAGCGGCAGAAAACGCCAAAAATAGCAGCTGGAGTGGCCGCTATCCCATCCTCCCACGTTTTCATTTTTTCCCCTCGTCTTTTACCGTTGGGGCCCTTTAAGGGGGCAATCTTGGAATTTTGACCCCCTTTATATTTCTGAATCATCTTCTTCTTCAACCCTAGCCTCCATATGCTCTCCTCTCTTCTCTCCTCTGTTTTCCTATTAGTTGAGTGTTCTGTGTGCTGTTTTTCCGACGAGGCTTCTACTTTGATTTTCCAGTCATCTTCTTCGCCTCCGGCGAACTTTCTGATGACTGAAAAAAAAAAATTTCCTATATTTTTCTCTGTTTTTTTTTTTTTCTATCTCTGTTTTTATTCTTCTATTATTTTCTGTTCGAAATTTCAAAGCTTAAAAGAAGAAGTAATGGCTACTCCTCCCAATCGCTCACAAGGAACCGGCTCTGTTTCGATTTCATCCTGTGCATTAGTGAAGCCTTCAGGAAATAATTTGAATATAGGTTGGCAATGGAATAGTTTGAAAGACATAAATAATAAAAAGTTTGTTACTTGTAACTTTTGTGGAAAAACAACTACAGGCGGTATTACCCTAGCAAAGAGGCACCAGATGGGAGTGAAGGGAGATGTTGATAAGTGTCCAAGGATTCCCAAAGAAATAAAAGAAACACTAATAGCAGCTCATGAGAAGAAGAGAATTAAAAAAGAGGTATATTTACTTCAGCATGATGAAGATGATGATGAGGAAGAAGAGGTGCAAGAAATTCAAAATATTCGTAGTGAAAAACGACCTGCAACCTCAAGTGTTGCATCAGCTTATGTTAGTGGTTGTAATGCCACCAAAAAAGGAAAAAATGTCAAGGGCCCATTGGATTTATTGTGGTTAAAGAGTCTTGAAACAAGCATCAAATTAGCAAAAACAAAAAGACAAATAAGTATAAATGATGCTTGTATCAAAGAGGCAAGAGCAAGAACAATTCAATACATAAAGCGATTCCTTTGTAGGAATGGAATTGCTTTCAATGTTGTACGCTCAAAAAGTTTCAAATTAATGATTGAAGCTATTGGAAACTATGGTCCACATCTAAAGCCTCCTAGTTATCATGAGTGTAAAGTTCCTCTTCTTAAAAATGTGTTAGAGTATACAAAGAAAATGTTAAAAAGTCATGAAGAAAAAAGAGAAAAATGTGGATGTTCAATTATGTCAAATGCGTGGGCGGATAAAAAAAATAGAACATTGATCAATTTCTTAGTAAATTGTCCAACTGGTTCTATGTTTGTGAAGAGTATTAATGCATCTGCTTATATGAAAACCGAAAAAAAGTTGTTTGAGCTCTTGGATAGCTTTGTTGAAGAGATTGGAGAGAAAAATGTTGTGCAAGTAGTTACTGATAATGGAAGTAATTATGTATTAGCCGGTAAGAATTATTCTTAACTCTCTCTATTAATATCAGTTTCTAATTATTTTATTAGTTTCTAATTTTAGACTATACAATTTAATTTTAGGTAAGTTGTTACAAGCTAAAAGACCACATTTATTTTGGACTCCATGCGCTGCACACTATATTGACTTGATATTAGAAGACATTGAAAAAATACCTAGAGTCAAGAGAACAATCCAAAGGGGAGTTACTCTTGTGGGTTTTATTTATAATCATTCATTGACTTTGAACATTATGAGGAGGTTCACAAATAAAGCTGAATTGGTTAGATATGGAGTGACAAGGTTTGCCACAACATTCCTTACATTACAAAGGTTACATAATCAAAAAAACAACCTTAGAAAAATGTTCACTTTCGATGAGTGGTTAAAGTCCAATAGCTAAAGAAGCTAAAAGAAAAAAGGCAACAGACACTGTGCTTATGCCTTCTTTTTGGAATGATGTGATTTTCAGTCTTAAGGCTATGGGGCCACTTGTGCAAATTTTGAGACTTGTTGATAATGAAAGAAAGCCTATAATGGGTTATATATATGAGGCAATTGATAGAGCTAAAGAAAGCATTCAAAATGCATTCAAAGAAAATGTGGACAAATATAAGGAGATTTTTGCTATAATTTATAGAAGATGGGAGTGTCAACTTCATCATCCATTACATGCTGCAGGTTATTATCTGAATTCTCAATTTTTTTTATAGCAATAAACAAATTGAGAATGATCTTGAAGTTGTGAAAGGCTTATATAAATGTATTGAGAGGTTATGTACAAGTGAAGATGATGTAGACAATGCTACAGTTCAATTGTCATCATATAGAAGAGCTGAAGGTCTCTTTGGTTTAAGTGGAGCAAAAAGACAAAGGCCTACAATGGCTCCCGGTAAGAGATTTGTTTAATTATTTTATTGTAATGTAATTATGTAGATATAACACAAAAGGTTAATAAATTGATGCATAACTTGCAGCTGAATGGTGGAAGTATTATGGAGTACGTACACCACATTTACAAAACATTGCTATTAGAGTGTTGAGTTAGACTTGTAATTCATCTGGATGTGAACGAAATTAGAGTACTTTTAAGCACGCAAGTAAATGTCAAGTAACTTCAATTTAAAGTTCTTATATTAAAAGTGCAAATCTAATATATTTTTTTTATGGTAAAATAGATTCATTCTAAAAAGAGAAACATACTTGAGCATCAAAGGTTACAAGACTTGATTTTCATTAAATATAACCAACCTCTTAATGAACGTTTTGAGTGTTCTGACGTGGTGAATCCTATTATCTTAGAGGATGTTGATGATAGTAATGATTGGTTGCTAGAAAGAATAGCTGATGAAGATGCTGTAGATGAATTAGTGTTTGATGATGATAACTTGACTTGGAGAGCTATTGCTAATGCAATTGGAGCTAGTGAGCTTATAACTTACACTAGGCGACAAGCTAGATCAAAATTTAAGACAACTACAATTGCTTCTTCATCTAAATCTAAGGGAAAAGGGAAAGAAATTGTGCAAGAAGAAAAAGAATGTGATGAGGAAGACTCTGAAGAAGAGAAAGAGGAGGAAGTTCTTTACAAAAGTAGTGATGAAAGTGAAAATAAAGAAAACATGGCAAATGTTGGAGATGAAGATGATGATAATTATTAAAATATTTGTATTTGAATTGAACACTTAGTATTTTTAAACATCTAAGCATTAAAGACTTAAATTTAGTTAGTTAAATTTATTTTTATATTTTGTTGTTACTTGTTATTGACATCTAAGCATATATATATGTGTAATTTAATTTATGAGTATATTTATAATACCTAAAATAGTGGTCATTCTGCTATCCGCTTTGCCGCTATAGCATTTTTGAGGTCGGCCGCTCCGTGCCGCTATCCGGAATTGACTACTATGTAAACAACAACAAAAGCCTTATCTAGAGTTCTAGAAAAACTAGAGTTTATAGAATTACAAAATGCACTTTAAGGTTTAGTAAACGTGGATAACAACAGTTGAGTTTCTCTTTGTTGAGAGAACGGTTCAGTATAAAACAAGTCTTCAATGCTGGAAATTTTCTTTTCTCAGAAGCTATGATAGATTGATTACCTTTAAAGAGAACATGTTCCATGATCAAGTCTAAAATTTTCTTAGTATTCACTTTGTTAAATATCCTGACTCATCTATACCCTTCTCAAAACAACAGTTAAGGGTACAAAAATTTCAATCTTCTCCTTTGTCACTATAAGTTCTGTAATATTAATCCAGAATCTCCATTGAAGAAAAAACAAACAGTTGACGTACACCAGATCAAGGCAACATAAAGTAAGAGGATATAGTAAAGCTCATAATTTAATAACCATTCACACTTCCGATGATCCAACCCTGACATTGAAAACCAAGTTCTCTTGAAAGCATTTATAAAATTAAGCATACCTAAACAAATCAAAGAAATCCCAAACCAGCCAAACTTATGTAAGTTTGAATAATTTATAACAAACAAGTAAAAACTCAAACAGAAAAACAATAGCATGCCCAAACCTGAGGTATTGTGTAGAAAATATTGCTGGTATGAGTGAGGGTGCCAGCTTGCTCTATAACAGCTTTCAACCAGTCTGCATCCCCATGCCCTAATGCATTGACAGCAATCCCAGAACTCAAATCTAAATATTCTCTCCCTTCAACATCATACACCTTACAACCTTCCCCTCGCTCAAGCACCACCGGTGTTCTTGCATATGTGCCCACTAAAAACTTCCCTTCATTCTCAATCACAGTTTTAGTTTTCTCCAATGCTATCTTCCTAACACTAGGTGCATTAACATCCACATTAAGACACGCACTCACACTCGCAGCACTCCGCGAATTCATTTGAACAACTGAATATCCACCTGTTAAAGCTCTCCCTCTCTCCAAATCAAAAGATTGACTTGGCCTATAACATGATTGAAAAACGTGAACAGTACTCATTGTATTCAATTTCTCCCCCTTTTCGTCTATGCTGAGAACAAAAGAAAGGCGTGAACAAACAGCTTGCCATATAGTTCAGACTTCAAACATTCCATTTGAAGCAAAAGTTTTCAGGTGACCAACACTCATTGAAATAAAACCGATATACATTGTAAGTTTAAAAGGCCACAAATAGTATAACTTGCAGAAAAGAAAGAGCAAAACCACATAAAAGCAATTCAAGATTTAGAAACATCAACAATGAAATTCAAATGCATGACAATGTTGGCCAGCAAACGAACCACAAAGCTCCACATAAAACCTTTACTTGCTTTGATTCCCCCAAAGCTACCATTCTACAGTCTATGATAAATTTTTACCCATATAATTAGTTTACAAGAAATTGAAACCGTGATGCACATTTCCATGCAAAACTACACTCACTAAACTCAACAAAGTAACAAACTTTTGGTACTTGAGAAACTGTTAATCTATTTTCAATTTTCAGCTTGCGGGTATCAAAACCTCTTTCCTAAACGCAATTTTGAAACACCCCTTTGCCCCAGAAATCAAAAAGAGCATAAACATACCTTTCTTCGTGCACGTTCCCAACTTGTAACGCGTGGTCTTGGGTGAGGAGAGACACAAGGCTATTAGCTATATGTGAGAGACCGAATTAACCTAAAAACAGAGGAGGGCTAAAACAGCTTCTTGTTTTTAAAATAAGAGAACAAGGGTACGGTTGATCTATTTTTAAAACAGCTTTTTGTTTTTAAAACTAAATTCTAATATAATATCAAACATATTTTTAAAATCTTTAATGTTTGAAATTTTTATGAATAGTAGATAGGAAACTGAATTGACTAATAATCAATTTTATCTTAACAAAATTAGAAAAAAATTCAAAAGGTAAAACACAAAAAAAAAATAGTTAATAAAATTTTAAGTTGTAATTACTTACAAATATGGTCAGATTTTAAAATGTTTATAAAAATTTTTTTGTTTAAAATATACAAACAAAAAGATTATAATTAAATAAATTTTTATCTTAAAAAACTAATTCACCATATAAACTTTAGTATTAAATCGATGATAAAATTTAGTATTAAATAGGTGTGTAAACAATAATCAATTTATTTTTTTAACTTTATAAAATTACATATTTTCTTATTTTAAAAATTATTAATTTTAATTTTTTAAATTTATTTTTTATTATCATTTTTATTAAAATAATTAAAATAATTTCCTTTTATAAAATTAAATAATTTACACTTATATAAAAATTAAAATAAATATTTACTTAATACTATTTGATAAATAAATAATAATATTATGAGTAATTTTATTAACATCAACTTTTAAATTTAAATTTAAATATTAAAAATAACTCATTTATTATTAAAAATTATAAAAATATAATAAATATTTTAAGTAAAATTTTATTATTATTAAATTTGATATTTTTTATTATTAAAATATTCGAAACGCTTGATAAAAATATGCTATAGATGTCTGGTACTGTTTAATGAACAAGGTATACTAATTTTAAAATAATACAAAAACTCAATATAGCAGAATACTGTAGACATAGGGTGGGGTGGACGGTGATGTTGACAGGCACATGGAACAAGGTTTAAATTTTGTGTTTAAGAAAATACCCAATATTAATAATTGTTCACAAAAAGTGATTATAAAAAAATTATTATTAAAACATTTTCATCATAATTTTTAATGTAATTATACTGTGAGTCTTAATAAATTTTTTTATTTATTAATTCATTATGATATGTGTGGTGAATAGAGTTTAATATAAAAGAAAAATAAAATTGTAATAGCAAAAAGATAAAATTTTTATTTTTAATTTATTTTTTAACAAAAATAAAAAATTTATATAAATTTTATATATTAATTATTTATTTATTTTTTAATTTTTAATTCAAAATACAAAATTATCAATTTTTTGACTTCTAAACATACCTTCAATGTTGCTTTTTCAATAAGTTAACAGGATGCTCAAGAAATATATTTTTCTTTTTGTTTCCTATTTTTTTTTTAATTTTATAGAAAGTTACTTTAAAAATTTAACGTATTTTGTTTTCATAAAGTTATAAGCTAAAAAATATTTGACAAAATGTCGAATTTTTATTGATAATATTTTTTTAATTTTATTTTATCTATTAATGACTTTTTATTGATAATAAATTTTGTAAATTCAATTGTTAAATTAAAATTTTTATTAAATAAATTAAATTTATAAAATTTTATTTAATTTAAAAATTATTTAACACTTTATCAATCTTTTTCATTTTAATAAATATTATATTTTATAATATAAATAAATATTAATATAAAATAATATACTCGAATATTAAACTCAAATTATTTTGAACAATTCTTTTTTAAAACATGATAGAAGGTATCAGATAATTCCTATTTGTACTTAGTTATGATATTTTACTTAGATAGGTTAAGCAAGTTAAAAGTGTAGAAGAAATAAGATATTACATTATTACTAGTCATTCGTGTGGAAGGATTATGACTTTTAGCCATTGAAAATTAATAAGGTCTCTTGAATACCTAAGTTGCACAAAAGAATAATACAATATTTATAGAAATTAGTACAATAAAGAAACAAAACACACTCAACTTACATGTTTATTATATCTCACTACATTTATATCAATTTATTTTACAATTTAAAAGAAAATTTTCTCTATTAAAATATTGCTTATAATAAACTATAATTTTTAAGAATTTAAAATAAGTCATTTTAATTTTAATACACTTAAACATTGTTAAATTAAATATTTTGTTTAAATTAAATTAAAATGTTTAAAAATAATTATTTTATAAAACAAATATTCTTTTTATAAAATGCTAGAATGTTATTAAACAATCCAGATGAAGATTAACTTTAAATTTGAATATAAATTCAAAATTTTATAGAAAAGTCATTGTCGTTTACAAACTTTGTTAAGTGGCTTTGTATATAATCAAAATATCACCTTGCAAATTATAACAACAAAATTTCAGATCCATTGTTAACTTTGACCTAGAAAAAAGTTACTTTGATATGACACTCCTCATCAATTCTCTCAAACATCTACCACCAATAATAATAAGAAAGAATATAAAGGATCGCCTTATTTGAGACATCTACCATTCGTCACTTCCTACGTTGGGCTCCCATTAATTAGATCATAAATGACCACCACAAATACAAGTCACCATCTATATTATACACTTTTCTGCAAAGCTAAACTTTCTTAACATATATAACTTATATTCCAATTCACTAAATCATATGCTTTTTCATAATCTACTTTCAATACCAATCACTTCTTTTTACTCTTTTTAGCATAATCCATTACCTCGTTAGCAACAAGTATATGATGTAACATGTTTCTCTCTAATATAAATGTTGATTGTTGCTCATTTATTACGTTCATTAACATACCCCGTATTCTATTTGCAAGCACCTTTGAAATAATTTTATAAAGACACTATAATAAAGAGATAAGTCTATACTCACTTAACTCTTAGGACTCTTTGTCTTCAGAATGAGCGATCCAAATTAAGAGAGCAACCATTTGCATTACCTCACCCCTCACAAAGTCCTAAAACAATTTTACAAATATGAAATTGAATCTATCAAGATCCAAACTCTTATCCATTTGCACTTCCTTATCATACTTGACACTTTTTCCATCGTAAAAGCATTATCCAATTCCTCCCTCTGATCCTCTAACATGCTTGGCATATTATATTGTCAATTGTTGGTTTATCTCATTCATGAGCAACATATTGATCATGGAAAAAATTTAGAATATAAAATTTTACTTCGTTTATATCAATGTTTTCTTCATTTCTCATTTTCTCCTATTTTTTAGTGTTTTCTTTTTTTTGTTTTCATCATTCTAATAGAAGTGGAACTTTTGAAAATCTTTAGAATTTTGAATTTGATAGATCTCAAAAAGTTATATAAAATAGGTATATAATTTGTAAAAATCAAAGTTTTGTATCAAAAGTTATACCCCTTCAAAATTTTAAAAATTATAGAATTTTGTATATGGATTCAATAAACAACGATGTAAAAGGTACTTTCTACATTAATTTCAAAAATAACTAACATAGAAAGTACTTTTTACATTAGTTGTTTCTGAGAATTAATGTAAAATCAATTCAAAATTAAAAATTTCAAAGACAGGCTAGTAAGATAGCATAAATTAAAGACAAACACTAACTTTTCTTGAGTTTCTACAACTTCTGTTGGAACAAAGAGCAAACATGACATGAATGAATAGGTACATCAATAGTTTTATCTTACTTCATTTTGTATTTTCTTCCTTATTGTTAAACAATATTGACGAACAAGGATATCAATGGTTTTATCTTACTTCATTCTATGTTTACTTCCTTATTATTAAATGATATTGATGAATATTGCAGTTTAACGATGAAACAATGAACATGACAAACCCGATGAAATGATGAACATGATGAAGAGAAACATGGCTTTTAATTTAAATAGTGTTTTAAATCCTAAGACGAACACTAAATTGTCAAAGAAGAGAAATATTGACGACAAATATGAACAAGACTAGAAAAATATTTTCTACATCGGTTATTATAAAAGACAGATGTAATAAGTCTTAGATTTTCTATATCGCCTATTTCTACATTGGTTGTAGAACTGACATAAAATATCCTTTTTAATTCATGTACAATATCTTTTTTCTACTACTGCTTTCTCTTTTACAATTTCTTTTTCTAATATTGTGTTGCATCAAACTTGCTTAAAAGTATTATTATGCATTAAATACAAAAGGGGGGACATGAACTAAATTTTAGGACATATGATTTATCATTTTGTTATTCTTTCTTCTTTTTTCAGTTCAAAGTTATTATGTTGTTTAAGTAACGTCATACAGTAGTACAGTTTAATTTTTATTGGACTAAACCCTTGTTTTGGTACTTGAAATAATAAGCGTCAGAGGTTTTAGTCCTTGAAATTTTAAAAATGTCATGTCTTAACTTTCATCTTCGTCGGGCATTTAAGTCCCTAAACATGTTAATAGACAATAACAGAATGCTAACATATTACGTTAAGTAACATGTGTGATTAATTGCGTGGCAAAAATGATGTTGTATGTGGTATGATATATATTTTTATTTCATTTTATTCTAAAATTTTAAGAGTATCAGATTAGTCCATAACTTCCATCTCAATCGAACATTTAAGTCCCTAGACCTAGACAATAGATAATAATAGAATACTAGCATGTCACGTTAAGTAACATGTATGATTAATTACGTGGCAAGAATGACGTCATATGTGAAATAATATATATTTTTATTTCATTTTATTCCTTAAGATTATCACTTGTTGGATATTTTAGTCCTGGCTCTTAAAACCTTTCAATTATCCATCTTTCTTCTTCTTCTTCATTCTCCTGAAAACTATCCTTCTCATTATAATCATTATCCATCTCTTTTTCCCTCTCTCTTTCTTATTCTCAGGTGTCCAATACTTTCTTTAAATTAGATCCATAAGAACTACAGCACACATACATTACAACCAAACATACTTAGACTATGGGAGCAAAATAGTAAAATAAGACCATCAAAAGTTTAATTTTTTAAAAATTAAAATGTTATTTTACAAAATAAAATAATTTACACTTGTATAAGAAATTAAAATAAATATTTACTGAATAATATTTAATAAATAAATAATATTATTATTATGAGAAATTTTATTAATATCAACTTTTAAATTTTAAAAAATAACTCATTTATCATTAAAAATTATAAAAATATAATAAATATTTTTATGCTTAATTATTTCCTTAATCTTCGTAAAGTTAGTAAATTTTGTAATAAGTCCTTATAAAATTTTTATAACCATTTATTAACATAAATATTTAATCTTAAATTATATTAAGTGTTAAGATTAAGTAATAAGAACTTCTAATTAGATCATATAGAATTTGTTAAAAAATTAAAAAATATTTGCATCAAGTTTTTAATACTACAAATTAAATAATATTGAGTGTAGAAAAACTTATAACCTGCATTAATAAAGTCTTTTGTTTATGTTTATACAGTAGTACATGAAAATATATTATCAATATAGGTACTGATAAAAGTTGAAATGGAGAATAAAAAGTGTTATTAAATATTATATCAAATTTGTTTGACTATCATGTAAATTATCTATATTGAATTGTAAGATTACGAACATATATTTAAAGTATTTTGTCATATATTCAGTGACAAAAGAACATATATACATGAATAAAATAAAAAATTATAATTATTTCTACAACTTATAATTATCAATTATCTTGCACAGTCTTATGTTAAATAAGTTTTATAATTGTCTTATTATTATAAAATCATTATAATAACAAATGATTGAATTATAAATTATATTAAACAATATATATATATATATTTAAACTTTATATATAAAATAAATAATAAATTATTATTGTAAATACTTATTTTTACAAAAATACATTATCATAAATAATTTAATTAAATGTTTTTTGTAATATTTAACATCAATTTAACATAAATTTTTTCTTAATTTTGGTCATATTAATGTGATCTTTTCAAAAGCCATGAACTTTATTGCTGAAACTTTTCCATTAATACTAGGGATTACTACTTTTTATTGATTGAACATTATAATTGTGTTTCTTGTTCTTCATATTAATTTTGGAATCAAACAAAACTTATTTTTTTAATTGTTCTTGTAATTAATGTTTTTTAACATGTTTGATGCATATTCTCAACTATTGTCATTGGAGTTGACCTAGGTTATCACTCTGGTATTACATTAATTTCTATTTATATTTTGATGAAGATTCACAACAAATTTCTTTTTCATCAGAAAGCCATGAATTCTATTGATGGAACCTTACCATGGAAGCCATTATGGAACTTTTTTATGGAAGCCGTCACAGAAAGCCATGAACATTATTGTTTGAACTTTTCTACAAGTAATTGTGTGTCTACTATACTTTTTTTGCAAATTTATTAATTGTTTCATTTTCCTCAATTCCAAAATTTGTAAAAAATACAGAATAAGCAAAAGGATAAGTTGTCGCAAATATATTAGAGTCAATAAGCTATCGCTATGGGTTGGTAAATCGTCACAAATATATTACTACATTTGTCAAACAGGTTATTGGAAAACAAAATAGATCTATTAGTTCTTTTTCTTTTTATCTCTTATTTTGTTTAAATTCATTTTAAATTTAAATAATTGATGCAAGAGTATTAGCATTGTAGATTCTACTTTTCCCTTGGATGGATTCCACAAAAACTGTAGCAATGTGAGACTACTTCATAAATTTTATTGTAGCCTTTGCATTTTTATATTCTTTAAAGGTTACTCCAATCATAACAAGTTCAAGAGGTAAGAGTCTTTGTATTTTCATATTCTATAAAGGTCACTCCATTTATAACAAAATCAAGAGGTAAGAGGTGTTCTGTATTGCACTTTACTTGTCAAAGCAAGTGCACTCATGGTTCTCCCAAGCCATGGATGGAACTTTGCATAGAAATCGTTATAAAAAGTCACAAAATTTATTAATGAAACTTTTTTCCATTAGTAATTATGTGTCTACAGGCAAATTTAATAATTGTTTCATTTACTTCAGTTCTAGAATATGCAAAAAATACACAATTAGCATCAATAAAAGAAAATAAGATTCTGTAGCAAGTTTTAAATGCATCAATGACAGAATAATTATAGAATCAGATAATTATAGACCGTTAAAAAAATAGTACTCTTGAAATTATTAGTGTGGTAATTAAAACAAACCAAGAAAATAACAGTAGTCTAATGAGAAATTTTTCATGATTTGTAAACAAATTGAAGACAATATATAGAAATAACTCAAATAAATGACTCATCATTGTTTGTATTTATGGATAAATATAAAGTTTTAAATTAAAAGAGTTGATGCAAGAGCATTAGTGGTAAACTCCACCTTTTCCAAATCAATTCCACAAAAACAACATCAATGTTGGTCTCCTTTATAAATTCTATAGCAACCTTTGCATTTTCATATTCTATAAAGGTCACTCCAGTCATAACAAGTTCAAAAGATGTTCTGTATTGCACTTTACTTGTCAAAGCAAGTGCAGCCATGATTCTCGCATGGAAGGCATTGTTAGCAACTGATTTCAGTTTTAGTTCCTATCTTTAAGGAACATAAAAATAGGAACATAATGTGATCCATATCTCCATTAACAACATTCGATTTTTATATGGAGCTTACCTTTGTTAATTTTTTGGATTGGGCTCTATGATCGATAGAGTCCTATAAATATTTATACTCTCATGGAAGCCATTACGGAAAGTCATGAACTTTATTGCTGAAACTTTTCTATTAGTAATTGTGTGTCTACAATACTTTCTTGCAAATTTAATAACTGTTACATTTGTCCTAATTTCAGAATTTGCAAAAAATACACAATTAGTATTAATAAAAGGATAAGTCGTCGCAAATATATTAGAGTTGATAAGTCGTCGCCAAAGTTTAGTAAATAGTCACAAATATATTACTAGAGCTATCAATGAGGGTCAAGGCCCTGGGGCTAGCCCTGTCCAACCCTAAAATAACCCACTTAACCCTGTATCTCATATTAATTAAATATAATAATCAGGCCCTAAATTATTTAGCTTGTAATATATAGGTTAGGGTAGGGTTATCCATGGGTTAGCCCTGACCCTTCAATCTTACCCAAATTTCAGATTTTACTCAAATTATTCCAGATTCATTCAAATGATATGAACCCTTACTTACCCTGCTCTTTTTCCACCACTCTTCTTCCATTGTTTTACTCCTATTTCACTGTTTTTTTTCTATTGCTTCCCTCTTCTTCCGCTGCTTCACTTCTCTTTCAAGGCGTCACACCTCTCTCTGCATCTCTCTCTGCTCCTCTTCCAAGGCTTCACTCCTCTTCTACTGCTCTGCTCCTATTCCAAGACTTTGCGCCTTGCTGTTTATCAATACTAACAGTCTCATGGCTTCTCGAGGCCAACACTGTTTCTCACTTGTTGCATAAATACAGATTTGGTTGTTTCTGGTTTATTATCTTATCTTACTAGAATATCTGTTTCTTATAAATCAGATTATGATTAATTTTTTTTGTTATTAAAAAGCTGATTAAATGCTACCCAAAATTCCAAAATTAAGGAGAATAGTTTTCTACATGAGTTGTATGAAATAGAAAACATTTATTTTGAATTTTCTGTCTTTCTAAAAGTTAAAGTTCATTTTGTGTATGAATTTGGATATCATCAGAATGATGGAGCTAATTTGGAAGTTTATTTGCAAGAAACATTGAATAGATAAGTAGGTTTCAATTCCATTTACCCATTAAAAACAACCTAATTTTTTAAATTCTATATTTTTGACTTAAAGTTGAATAAAATTAATTTTAATATATTTGTTTTGAATTATTAGCTGTAATTATAATATGTGATAAAATTAAACTTAATCAGAAATATTTATTAAGA
The DNA here is from genome assembly GCA_024086825.1 of Abrus pulchellus subsp. cantoniensis. NCBI lineage: Eukaryota > Viridiplantae > Streptophyta > Magnoliopsida > Fabales > Fabaceae > Abrus > Abrus pulchellus. The sequence continues at coordinate 26,212,176 of CM044056.1, forward strand.
TATGCATTTTTTATATTAAAAAGTATATAAAAAAATATTGTAAACCAAACAAACTCTATATCGTAGAAAGTAGATTTATCTTACTAAAAAGTTAAATTAAAATTATGTTCTTCAAGTAGCATTTTTAATTTGATAAATAATTATTCCATTTTGCATTACGGAGATTTGTAATATTGGATGTGGTGCTATGGTATGTTATAGAATTTTTTGACCCGTAAAACTCTGATCCTAACCCTGACCTACAGGGTTTTTTGGCCCACAGGGCTTTTTATTTGTTGGGCTTTTTGGCCCATGAGGCTATAAAGCCCTAACCACATGGGCTAGAGGTAAAGTTGGGTCAATTGGACTTTTTTAACAGCTCTATATATTACTATATTTTTTAAGTGAAATTGTTGAAAAACAAAAGAAATCGAGCTCTTTTTTTATCTCTTATTTTTTTAAATTCTTTTTAAATTAAAAGAGTTGACACAAGAGAATTAGCACCATAAATTCCACTTGTCAAAGGTAAGTAAAGGTGTTCTTGTACTTTACTTGTCAAAGCAAGGGCACTTTTTCTATAGCTATGGGTGGAACTTTGCCATGGAAACCGTTATGAAAAGCCATGAAATTTATCAATAAAACTTTTTCTCATTAATAATTATATTCTACGAGCAAATTTAATAACTGTTTCATTTGTCCTAATTCCAGAATTTGCAAAAAATAGACAATCAGCATCAACAAAATAAGATAAAATTCTGCATCAAGTTTTAAATGCATCAATTGACAGAATAATTATAGAATTAGATAATTATAGATCGTTAACAAAAAAGTACTCCTGAAAATATTAGTGCGATAATTCAAATAAATCAAGAAAATTTTCTAATAATTAGTATGATAATTCAACCAAACCAATAAAATAACACTAGCCTATTGAAAAATTTTCTACAATTTCTAATCAAACTGAAGACAATATAGAAATAACTCAAATACAGACCTCTAACTCTAAATATTCTCAGACTTCTTTTTATTCTAAATATACTCACGATTCATTTAAATAATTGAACTTCCACTCACCAAACATCTCTTCTCTACAAATAAAAAAATTGCCTTCTCTTATAACAAGATTGAGAAATTGAATGGGTTAGACAAAGGTGAACAGCACTCGTTGTATTGTCGAATTCTCTCTCTCTGTTCCGCTATTCCTCCATGCTTAACATCAAATAAAAAGAAAAGCCTAAACAAACCATATGATTTACCAATACTCATTGAAATAAAACTGATATACATTGTAAATAGAAAAGGATATAACTTGTAGAGAGCAAAAGAACATAAAAACAAAATCAAGATTTAGAAACGTCAACAAAGAAATTCAAATGCATGACAATGTTGATCAGAGAAACCCCACATAAAACTTTTACCATTCTACAATTTAGTCTCACCTCTTTAACATGTGAGAGCAGTAAAAGTGGGCTAAAAGCTTTAAGTCCTACTTATGTTTAAAGTAATGAGTTAGATTAGACCGGGCTAAGGGTTACCTAACTGTTCTTAAAATATAATTAATAACTATTATATTATTTATTTATAATATTTATTAAATTATTTGATTTAAATAAATTAAAAATTATATTTTTAATATAAAAATATTTTTAAAAGTAAATAAAATATTTATTTAATATATTAAAATTTTATCATAAAAATAATATCAAGTATAATTATATTAAAAATATTAAAAATGAAAATAAATTTAACTTTTGCTTTTTTAAAATTTTTTAATTAAATTTAATATGATACATTAATAATTTATTATTTTAATTAAGAATTAATAATAAATATTTTTAATTAAATATTAATTAAATGATAAAATAGTATTTTATAAAAGATTCTGTAATAGTTATTTTAGTAAATTTAATCAATCTAATATGTTTTGATAATCTTTAATGACTTTTAATAATTATGAATTATTATAATTTAGGTTTATACATGGTATAGTTATTTTTAATATAAATATAAATATGTAGAATTTTAAATGATTATTTTTAATAAATTTTACATAGATATATAGATACAGATAGTTTTTTTTATTAAAAAAATATAGTTATTAATGTACATTTAAAATTTAATAATTAATAAATATTTATATAAAATAAAAATAAAAGTATAAATAAAAAAATAAATTATTAGCTAATTTATCAATGTATATATAATATATAAGTAAGTGTTTTAATTTATTGTATAGGTAATATTTTTTATATTACATTAATGCTATAATGTAGTTATCAAATTATTTGTTGATTTAAAATAATAAATTGACGAAGCAAATAAAATTGATTTACATAAATTGGCCCATAAGATCTTGACTTTAAACCTTAACACATATGACTTTTTGGCGTATAGAACTTTTGATTTGTTAAACTTTTTGGTCCTGATTCACATGAAATTCAGTTATGTTAAATGGACTTTTTGACAGTTGTCTAGATCTAATAATAACATGCAATATGTAAATTAATTAGTAGTTAGGTAGGTTAAAAGTGGAGAAAAAATAAGACATTGTTTATTGTCGTAACTGAGGTCACGATGGGATGGCGATGATAAGAAGTCACCACCAAAGTTTATTAAAGAAAACCTTAGAAAAACTTTTGATAAAAAAATTTTCGAAACCAAATTTGTGCTCGGAAGTCATTTACGTGTAAGGAAGGTATTAGCACCTTACGACATTACCTTCTAATTAATTGTGCAAAATTTTATTTTAACTTTAAAAACATTTATTTTACTTTAAAATAAATCAATTAATATTTTTTACTATTTTTAAATTTGTAATTATTATTATTTTTAGATTTAGTTCTATTTTTTACAATTTTTTTGGAGAGATTTTAATTTTATTTTTTTAAATAAGGAAACACAATAAAAATTATTTGAATTAAAAGAATGAGTTATTTGTAAAAATATTATTCTTTTTTTCATTTTTTGTATTAAAGAAATATATAGTAAAAAAAACTTATCTTAACACTTTATTTTTTATTTCCTATTTTAAAAATAAAATAAAAAATTTGTTTTTAATTTTTATAAAGACAATGTGCTAGAAATTAATCTTAATTTTAAAAAAATTTTAAAAATATCTTGAACCTAAAAAAAGATTTGGACTTGACAGGTCAGGTTCCCGTTCCTACGTATCCTCCGTGTGTAACATAGGAATCAAAGCTACCACGTAGTTCTTTTTCAAAAATTGTATTTTGGATAAGTTTCAAAGATTTTTTGTCTTTTTTATTTTTTTGAAAAACTTGATTTTTCTTTATTATTTTTTTTAAGTAAATCCACTCTTGCATAGGATTCAAGTTAGCACATAGTTACTCAATAAATCCTTATGATCTAAGCAACATTGAAGGTGGATCCTCCACTCTATCAAAATTACTTGGCCATTGCGTGGATTCAAAAGACATCCCTTTTTTTAATAATGAAAAATTAATGTACCTTTTAATATAAAATTTTTGCATGTAAAAAAGGAACAAAAGAGAGACATACAAAATAAACAAATAAATACAAGGGCAAACAAAAATAATTAGAAAATAACTCTTATTCGATTTAGAAATCAAGTTTTTTTTTAAGGTTAGGATATGCAAAGAAATTAGGATTTTTAGAATTTATGAAAAGAAAATTTTTTTAAGATTTAGAAAAATTAAATTTTTATAATTTGCAAAATTGTTAAGGTTGAAAAAAATGGTTTGTTTTAGACCTTGCAAAAAAATTGAATGATTTTATGTTAGAAAAACAAATATTCTTTTTAGGGTTTGCAAAAAAAAAAATAGTTAGAAAAAAAATAGTTTATTTTTTGGGTATGCAAAAAGGTAATACTTAGATTTAGTGAAAAAAAATTAATTTTTATGGATTTAGATTTTTTATTTTTTAGGGTTTGACTGAGTGAGAAGTAATTTAGGATTAGAAAAATCATTAGAATTTATAAAAAAAATGAAATTTTATTAAATTTTCTCTTTTTATTTATTTATTATTATTACACTTGCAAAAAAGGTTAAATCATGAAGAAGAAGAGAAGAACGTATAAAAAAATAAACAAAGAATGAGAATCCTTAATAAATATAGGAAGGATGAGAAATGAATAAAGAAGGAAGATTTTTATTAGATAAAAAGCAAAAAAAAAATTATTAGATAAAGGGAGGAAGAGAAACAAACCAAAGAATAAAATGAACACTTACTTGATGAAAGTTTTTCTTTTTCCTCTCATGGTTGGATCTCTCCTTCTTCGATTTGTTCTCTGTAAACGATCTCGAGATGCGTTTTAAGATTTTTGGTGCTGCTAGATAGTTTTCTCTGATCTTCTGTCCTTCTTTTACTCTTTGTTTCTTAGGCTCTCTCTAGAATTCTCTCTCAAAAAGGTCTCATAAAAATAAAAGGTGTCCACCTCCAAAGTTTCTCTCTCTGAAGACCTAAGCTTCCTATTTATAGACATTTTCTAAAATCCTAGATCCTAATAAAGGCTCCCTTATTTTTCGATGACCAGTAATCAGTTTTTTTTTTCTTTTTTATCCATTTTCTAAAAATCTACTAACTACTTTGACCGTTTTTAAATATGATTTTATATTTAAAAATTGAAATTTTGAATTTAAATTTTAAATTAGTTTTTTTTATCTATTTTCTCAAGCTCTTAAAAAAATTTATTATATTAATTTTTTGTTTTGAAATTTATTTGTGACAGGAACCCAGATAAAATTGGGTATTCACATTTATATTACAAGATGGAGGCAAAAAGATATCAACAAATTATCAGTAGAAGGATTATGCATTAAAATGAAAAAGGTCTCTTGCATACCTGAGTTGCACTAAAGAATAATACGCATTTTATCACTTTCTTTCATTTGTTTTCTCAATTGCTTTTTTAATTTATGATCTAGTTTTAACAACTTTTATTTGAGCTCCAATATTGGAGTCATGAGTATAAAATCTTTAAAATAATTTAATATTTGATGGAGAGCATTAAGTGGCTGATGTAGAGCTGTATTTTAAGACCATTGGAGTGATAAAAGAGAAAAAGTTATATTGGGCTACAACAGATTTGAGAAGTTTTGTTATCAATTGGTGGCTTTACTAGATACAATGTAATCAAAAGGCAAATAGGTGGACTACTTTGAAGGCAGTATTCAAGAGATTTTAACATGAATATGATCTATAATTATTTGTATCTATTTAGGATGAGAATTTTAAGTGCAAAAAAACAAAAAATGATATGAAGAACTTGAGAGAAAAGAGCCAAAAGATTGGAGACCAATAGAAAAATATGCAATTGTCTAAGAAAATGAATAGAAAAATGAAAACTAAAAATCTTGAAATCGAAGACAAACACAAATGAGGAAATTCAAAGGGAACTAATTCATATTTTGGGTCAAGAATCATAACAAAAAAATTCACTAGATTGGGACAAATATTTAAGATAGAGAGACAATTGGGTGTTACAAGGTTTGAAATCAAGCTTGGCTGTGGAAGGAGACCCTCTTTTTAATTGTGAGATGCATCATTCGAAAAATAAAAAAAAATGATGACAATGAACTATAATTTGTTTAGAAAAAATTGGATTCTTTATAAACATGTAGAAGCAATGATATTTTATTTTAAGGCTAAAAATATTAAAGAAAAAAAAACATTAAAAAAATTATTACAACCACTTATCTGTATTTGACCTAAAAGAGCTTAAGACTATTTTGGAACTAGAATAATAAAGTTGATATAATCATCATACTTAAATTATCATCATATTTGTAAGAAATAATTATCATTATTTTTTCTAAAGTATAATATATATATATATATATATATATATATAATAATTGTTAAATTCTTTTTACATTATTATTTATTATGAAATTTGTATTGACAAGACATTCATCATTTACTCATATAAATGATTATAGCTATTTATTGAATTAATATTTGAGTTATTAATTTAACTATTTTTATATGATTATTTTTAAAATTATAAATTTATAATATATAATTTTTATTAATATTGATAAATTATTTATTTATTTTTTATTAAAAAATCAGAGAAAATCTTACAACTCTGGATCAATACTCACCTAAAACTAGATACAATAATACAAATAATAAGTTCATGAATAATGTTTATAGTTAAAACTTATCAATGAATAAATAGTTAGATTAAAAGTTTACAATAAACTCTTACTTAGATGTAGAAAAGACTAAATGCCTATGATAAAAGTTTAAGACTAAACATTTTATAAGGATTCTCTAAAATATAGAATGTACTATAAAAGGTACAATATTTTTTCTTGTAATTAAATTTATTAAAATATATTATTTAATAAATTTTATATTATAATAATTCAATTTTAATGATTGAGATTTTATCGCATAAACTATTCCTTTTATAAAAAGATAAAAAAAAACCTTGTAGAAAAAATTTTCAAAGTAATTTTTTTTTATTCTAAATCTAAACTCCATATCCTTATGTTTAGATGCTTTAAACAGTTGTAGTTGTAGAACTACAAAGAGTGTTGTTTTATTGCATAAATGTTTTAAGGACATGAAAGTATGTTATTTTTTAAAAAAAATTATTAAAAAAAATTTTTTATATGTTTTTTTAGATTGCAAATATCTGCTATAAAAAATAACTATGTTTGAAGTGAATAAAATCACTGTAAACGGTAATTTATATGTCTGAACATACTTTTATAGTTCATTTAATAGGATGGAGTTAAGAAAAAACTAAAATTTTAATATTATTTAGAATGGAACTATATATATTCTTTTTTCAAACACTAACTTTATTATTATTATTTAATAATAATATTTTTTTTCATTTAAATTTTAAAGAATTCATACAAAGCCTCAAAACTTGCTAGTTGTTAATAAAAACTAAAAGGAAACAAAATAATCAAAATTATGGAGGCTTTTCATGTTATAAAAGTTATCTTTTAGAGGTTTAGGTTAACAAAATTGTTGAATTAATAACATATAGTGAAATATAACACTTTATTTTCAATAAATTAATAGGATAATTCCTTTTATATAACCATTCAATTATTATCATATTAATAAAAAAGATCACTGTTAGTATAATTTTTTTTAACTCAAAGCGCACTAAAACATAAAACTTGATATATAAAACTTGAATAATAGAGTGTTTAATTTTAATCTAATAGTAGTATAAAATTTTGTATATTATCAGTCAATTAAAATATATAATATTACAAAATATAAACAAAATAAAAAATTGTATATAATAATTTTAAAATATAAAATATTACAAAATTTAATATATTAATAATATTAAATACTATATTTTTTTATTAAAAAGTTATTATCCAGTAATTTTTAGTTATGTATTAGATAAACATATAAAAAATAAAATAATTGATTATACTGTACAATAAACCTTATTAAAACTATATTCTAAAAACTGTAACTGACCAACTTATTAATCACAAATAAACTACCTTTAACTTTTTATTTATTTATTTTTTCGATTCCGTAATGGATGACTTCGTCAATTCAAATGCAGACAAATTAAAAGGGTTGAAATTAAACCAATGACACTTCCAAGAGACAAAGTTGTTTTCTTTTCTTTCTAATGATGTCATCCAAATTCAATTTTTAGTTTTTCTTTTTAAGAATAACTCTCAATCTTTCCCTTACATTTTTTTTTTCTATCAATCCTCATGTTTATCAAATTAAAAATATTAAATAACTATATTTTTTGTGATTTTTACATAACATGGCTAAATAACGCAGTTTCCATCATAAAAATTATACAATTTAAGTGAGTGTTACTTTTTTAAAATTTAAAATGATAATTTTTTAATATAATTTTTAATAAATTATACTGAATGTAAGCGTGTAACATTGATGGAGTTACCTTAAACTCCTCGCAAGCGCCGTCATAGAAAAAAGGTCGTTATTCTGCAGAGAGAACCCACCATAAAAGAGAGAGAAGATAGCAAAATAGTGGGAATAGGCAGAGAGAGAGAGAGAGAGAGAGAGAGAGAGAGAGAGAGAGAGAGAGAGAGAGAGAGAGAGCAATGCTGTGAAGATATTATGTAAATGCATCAAAACAAAACACAAATTGAGATCGGAAAACAAAACTCTTCCGATTACAGAGCTTATTATTATTCAATAAACCAAAACCATAAAATCTCATACATTCAAAGCCAAACAGCCACAGCTCCTTACAAAAGACCCTCCCACACCCAATCCCACTCTCCTTCGCACCCGCAATCCCCAGCCCCTTCCAAACCCCGCCACGTCACCACTACCCACCCCTTCGCTTCCCTCTCCGCCGCCCCCCTCCGCCGCCACCTCCGCCACCTCCTCCTCCTATCCCTCCCCTTCTTTTACTTCCTCCACCTTCTCTCCGCCTTCGCCTTCTCCGCCGCGCTACTCTTGTCGCTCAGCCTCGCCGGGCCGCGCCTCCCCTCGCTCGGCCTCTTCCTCTCGCGCTTTCTCTCCCTCAAGCCCAAGGCCCGCCCCGTGCTGCCTCTGTTCTGGACGCTGGGGACCCGGGCCGAGACCGGCCAGACCCATGGGCTTTGGGTGGTGGCGTACTCGAACGGGGACGTGTACGAGGGGGAGTTTGAGAAGGGGAAGTGTTGGGGGAGTGGGGTTTATTACTACAGCATGAGTGGGAGGTACGAAGGGGATTGGGTGGATGGGAAGTACGATGGGTTTGGGGTGGAGACGTGGGCCCGGGGGAGCCGTTATCGTGGGCAGTACCGCCATGGGCTCCGCCATGGGTTTGGGGTTTATAGGTTTTACAGTGGAGATGTTTATGCTGGAGAATGGGCCAATGGACAGAGCCATGGGTGTGGGGTTCACACGTGCGAGGATGGGAGTAGGTATGTTGGGGAGTTCAAGTGGGGGGTTAAGCATGCCCTTGGACATTACCATTTTAGGTACCTTTTTTTGTTTGGCTTATAGTTTATTATAATTAATTTTTATATTATTAATGCGTGTTTCGATTCATGTTTCGATGACTATGGATACACGTTTACTTCAATGCTCCTGGTTGTAAATTTTGTTTGTAGTTGGCATGTGTGTTGTCTTTGTTTGTGGGGTTGCCGGAAGTGATATTGTGCGTGTGCCTGTTATGTATTTGTGAATTGCTTTGGCAGGATCTTGGTGCTTGATTTTGGTATGTTTGTGAAGATAATTGGCTGTGATGTGTTATGAGTGTGTCTTCATTTTGTAGGGTTCCTTGTGATTAGAGGCTTCTCCTTGCTGTTGATTGTGTGTGTTGTTGCTTTGTTATTTGTATTTTGCACCTTGACAATCAAGAATGGTGTTGTTGCTGGTTTTATATGATGTAAATCACGTGTGTCTGTTTTGATTTTTCTGTATATAATCTACAAACCTTTTAGGAGTTGCTCTGGCAGGATATTGATGCTTGTTGGCTCCTTGTTGGTATGTGTGTGTGTCTTCATTTGTAGAATTATTTGCAGTTAGAGTTGTGGGTTTTACTTTCTTGTTGCGTAGTTATTCGTGTTTCGCATTTGACCATCATGAATGATGTTATTGTGGGATTTATTGGATGGAAACTGATCATCATGTGCGTGTTTTGTTTTTACTTTTTTTGCAGGGTTATGTATGAACATTTTAGGAGTTGCTTTTGGCAGGATATTGTTGCTTGATTTACTTTTGCACTTTGTCTTCAGTTTCATAAATTTGTGACAGTTTCTTCCTTCTGTGATACCCTTTTGCTGCTCTTTCTGACCATAGTCCATTTGTGTTTTGGTTTTTCATTTTTGTTGACTTGTTTAGTTATTGATGTTTAGCATTTGACAATCAAGAATGATGTTATGGTGGGTTTTATTGGATGTAAACTGATCACATGCCTGTTTTGTTTTGATTTGTTGTGCATAAACCTATGAGTTGCTTTGGTAGGATATCAGTTCTTGATTTACTTATGTACTTTGTCTTCTGTTTCATAGGTTTACCGCAATTTCATCCTTCTGTAACCTTTCACTGCTCTTTCTGTCCATGTGGTTTATGTTAGGGTTTATACCTCTCAAAGCTGCAAACAATAGGGTATTCCATTATAATAACACGTCAAATAGTCTGAGAGGACAAGTAACCTCTTATGTGATCTTCAGGTCACATAGCAATAAGTCCAACCATTTTGATGCTATGTAATGAAACCAGTCAGTGAGAACAATGACCATCTGTTCTCTGGTTAATTTGCTTTGATGGATATTTTGTTGAGCATCCACATTGATACTTTCTGTTTTTCCTTTTCAAAAATGACTTTGCCGTCAGTATCAGTGAGTAGGATCCTGAGCATGCATTAAATGAAAATCAGTGTTTAATCCTGTGATGCATGAACGCATTCTTCTGATTGTTTCTTGAATGTGGGGTTGCCTCTCCTCTAAGGAATAATCATTAGTGTGTTACTGTTGAATTGAAGGGCATTGTCTGCATCCTTTTTCTTTGCTAACCATAAGTGTTTTACTTTTGTTGGAACTAACTATTTCTGTTTTTATTAGAAATGGGGATACGTATGCTGGTGAATACTTTGCAGACAAGATGCATGGATTTGGGGTATATAGTTTCGCAAATGGCCATCATTATGAAGGAACCTGGCATGAAGGCAAAAGGCAAGGTCTTGGAATGTATACATTTAGAAATGGAGAAATCCAATCTGGCAATTGGAAGGATGGAGTCCTTGACATTCCGAGCACACAGAATGCCACCTATCCTGTTTCTCCTGTTGGTGTCAATCATTCCAAAGTACTTAATGCAGTGCAGGTAATGTTCTCTCCTGATTTATAATTAAAAAAAAAAGGATTTTTTCAATATTTTCTCTTTTATGTTTACACGTTGGCTTAGATTTATCAGTCTGGATGTTTCTGTTCTGTCATTGCCTGTTGCTTTGAATATGTTATGACAATAGCAGAATGATATCAATTTTTACTTTTGTTGTAAAATATGATCTGCTTTAGTTATACTTATGTTCTCTTGATTATTTAAGTTATTGGAAAATCAAAAAGGTATCCCTCATTCTTGTAATTTTTTATTACTAAATTTACAAAATCATTATATTAATTTCTGATGTCTCTTGTCACTGCATGTGAAAATTTTTTAACCTAAAATGAAAGAAAATAAATGCTACACATCCAGGAAAAATTAGCCACAATTTTAACAGAATTCATCTGGATTCAAGGGCTGTTGTTGGATAAGATAAAATGGTAAAAATCTCTCATTTATCTATCAATAAGCAACTGTCTGCAATTTTCCTTATTGTTAAGGCTGAGAGTACGGACAGATAGTTGTACATTTTCTTTTATATGAATCAACTTAGCAGGTTTGTATAGAAGGAAGAAAGTGGCAAAAATAACTGCAAACTGTGAATTTACATCATTACATGCATTCATTATTAATTATGTCTTTCTTTGTGAACAAACAGGAAGCAAGAAGAGCAGCTGAAAAGGCCTATGATGTGGCCAAGGTAGATGAAAGGGTCAATAGAGCAGTAGCTGCCGCTAATAGAGCAGCCAATGCAGCTAGAGTAGCTGCTGTAAAGGCTGTCCAAAAGCAAATGCATCCTAATGTTAATGGTGAGAGCATCCAAATCCCGGCTGTGTGAACTTTTGTTTAGTAGTGATGCAAAAGATTTCATGGAGAGGTTGATTTATTGAATTGCTTCATGTACACTGTCATCATCACCACTGGCTGAAAGCAAGCAGATTTATTATCCATCTGCCATAAGTCTTGTATAGAGGGATGAAAGGTGATGGCTTCCATATGGTAAAAAAATAATGCATAGGTATATATTTTTAACTTTGCCTGTAAATTTATGATAGATGTAAATGGTGGTTTGTGGGTGAAACCTCAACCCAGCTACTGTTGTAAGATCGCTTGTTAAAATAAAATAAGGAGAGAAACTTATAGCAGAAAATGTTCTATTTCCCCAACTTGATATCTGCTTTCAGACTTTGGAATGAGATACGTTTTATGTTACCTGTAAACTAGAGTTTTCCATTGGTTTCATTCGGCACTGTATACTGTGAAATTGAATGTTAGTGATGCAAATGCTAACCAGTACCTTCAGGATATTGGTTGAAAAATCAAAAGTAGAAAGTACTACTAATACATTCAGAGTACTGGTTAAAGAATAAAAAAATATATAATATTACTAATGCACTTTTATCGTGTATTTTAATGTAATTTTTATTTCTTGATTCCTTATCTAAGGTCTAAAGGATATTATTGGTCAGCAAGATTTTATATCAATAATTTTTGTGTGGTGTAAAGGTTGGAAGCATGATCTTGATTGGCTTAAAGATTTGGATTCGATGTTTTGCTTTTCGTACCAAATTGTCTGCACCTTTTTTAATTGTTAGCTCAAAACAATCCTCTGTATATTTTGAGCTGCATCTTTGGTCAGTTGGAATGGTGTGCATTTGAAAGAAAGCCAAATTGCACTGTATTTGGACCAGCTTTATGATGTACTCTTTTTAATATATTATTAATTATTGGATAAAATTTATTAAAAATTACAAAAATATTAAAAAATTATAAAATTAAGAGTGAGAAAGTGAGATTTATGTAACTTTTATAGTTTTTAACAAATTTTTAACAATGTTAAGAAATATATTGGAAACATTTCTCCTTTGTTATTTCACATGCTTAGTGAGATTGTGGGTATCCAAAAAGCAATTGAGTTAAATAGAGAAAATTAAAAGTTTTGTGGAGGATGGTGATATGACTAAAACGGATGCCAATCCACTGTCAGTGTAGTTTTAAAGCAGAAATTTAAATAAACAAAACAAGTAATGAGAAAATGATTAATTTTGCAGGTAAAAAATATATGAAATAAAGAGAAGGAAAAGGAAAAGTGATTTTTTCTCATCACTTATTTCCTTAAAAAGAAAGTAGAAAGAAATACAATTTTTTTCTTAAATGCATAGCTATATCTCTAAATTTGATGAGTTATATGTATATGATACAATATCAATATTTTTCTTGTATTTCATTTATTTACCTTTTTGTATTACTGATAAAATTTAAAATTGAAACCAAACAAAGCATTAGAAATCATGGAACTTTAATCTTGTAATAGTAGTTAAGAAAAATACTTGTAATATAATTTTTAACACAATCATTAATATTTTTTTTATCAAAACATATCGTTAACACTCTTAATTATCAAACATTAATCGATCATGGAGTGATAAGATCCGTAGTTGAGTTGGCTTTGTTCTTGTCTCTTGTATGAGCAATTGATAATTGATTATAATATTGAAGAGTTTGAAATTGAGACATCCCCATCAACTCTTCCTCTCTTGTCACCTCATCATACCCCATTGCGTCAATCCTATCAACTCTCCATCCACCTTAGCTAATCTTATTATTAGTGTGTGTTCAAATTAATTTAATGGAGATAATTTTGAATTATGGAATATAATCAAGATACACATGTGCAAATCAATTAAAATTATATATTTGTATTAAAATACGCATTTTGTATTAAAAATGTGATAGTTAATTTCATAATTTAAAACAAATAAGGACTACAATAACTTTTAGTGTGTTTAATTTTCTAACAGTAAAGTAATAATTAATTATTTTTCTGACATACGTTATTTTCTTAAATAGAAAATAAAATAAGCATTTTGTCTTTTATATTGTTACTTCAATTTCACGCCTTCAAGGTTTAAGACATTTGGGTTGACCAAACGATTGTTTGTTTAAACTTAAAAAGTGTTTTTGTCATGACATTTTCTAAGGTTCATTGATGGTTTAGATTTTTGTGAGCACAAATGATGATCATGCACGATTAATGAAAGTGATTTTTTTTTTCTTTCACAAATTCTATTTTACTTTTTTCAAATTAGAACTAGAATTCATTGAAAATTGTTAAGGTAACGATGAAATATTCAGCTATTATGGATAAGCTTCTAGATAAATATTTATTAAAAATATTAATATAAAAATAAAAAATTATAAATAATAACAAAATATAATTAATTTTAATTTATGAAATGAGTTTGATTTACTTATTATTACTTTTTTATTCTTATAAATATTTATTAGAAATTTTATCTACTGAGCCTTAAATTTGAGAACGACTGGGCTAGAATTCACTGAGAATTGTTAAGGCAATGATTAAATATTTAAGTTTGAGTGTTTGAGTAAAATAAATTAGAATGAAGTATCATCAAATAGATAAATTAAAAATACTATTTTATTATTTAAATATTTTATCATATTGTAAAAAAAAATCACACTTCTCAATTTAAAAAATAAAGGAGTTAAAAGTTTTATTATTATTATTATTGCCAAATGTATTATATTTTATTTTAAATAACTTAAAATGTAATATAATTTTATTTCATCTAATTTTAAGCAATGAACATAGATAACCTGATTGATTGGGGGATTTATTACATTTCAATATCTATTTTAAATAGCCTTACAGCCACTCACTTGCCCTGCTTATATCACTAAAGATGCTTTGTCTCTTAACCTAATCCTTTGTTTTAATTGGGAAAAAAATAAGAAGGATTTTTTTTAAAAAAAAAATGGAATTAAAGAGAGGAGAATTTTTTCTGTGTAATTTTATTTTTAAAAAATAATTTTTTTCATTTTTATTTTATTAAATAAAAATATATATATTATTATATGTTTTCTTAGGTCATGATAGTTTGATTAGATTTGAGTTTTAGGGGGCAAATGGAAGATATTATAAAACTAATTTATTACTTCTGTAAGCACTTTTTAGTTTTTCATTATTATAAATTTCATTTTCTTTTAAATTTTTTAAAAAAATTGTTTTTAAAATTATAGGATAAGTTTTCATATAAAAATTTATTAAATATATTTAAGTTGTCTTTTTAAAATATTTATGTTATGTTTAGATAAAAAAAGAAAGAAAAAGAGAGAGAGAGAGAATGAAATAGAGAAAAAAGAAATAAAAAATAGAGTAAAAATAAAGTTAAAAAGATGGTTATTTGGTTCATAATTTTTTTCATTCTATTTTATGTTTTTATACATAAATACTATAAACAACTTTTTGTGTGTATTTTCTCTGATTTTTGTACCAATCTTAGAAACCAAAAAATAAATGAAAACGAGGCGAAAGAATCGTAATTAAAAGTACAAATAGAAGATGAAAACAGAAAATGTTTTAAAAAACCAGACTAAAAGAATGAAATGAAAAAAAATTGTTTAAATGAGTTGAAATAAAAGATAATAAAAATAAATAGTTAAATTATATTAAAATTAATCATAAAAAGTTTAATCAAACTTTTTTCTAATTTTTTATCATCACATTTTTAATAAAATATTTTTAATTCTTTATATTATTTATAATTATAAAATATTACTTAATAAATCAGAAAATATAAAAATATATATAATTATATAAATATACATATAATTTTATTAGATTATATGTATATTTGAAGATTTAACAACTCATTCATGTTTGAAATTGAGGCTTTAAAAACATCAAGTAATATGTGTTTAAAAATACAGTTTTGTCAAAAGTAAAATTTTTAAAACAAAAATAAATATTTATTTTACTTGTAAATTTGTGAGTTCTTGAAGTTCCGTGATCTAATCAAAAGTTTGCGGTGCTGGTGCTATCTTCACTCATAATCTGAAAGTGTTTACAAATAACAACTATTGATTTGTGCACTTAATAACAAATAACATAGCTACTGAGGAAGATAAATCTCTATTATAAGACTCAATTATTGAACTTGTGATGTTTCTTAAGAAAGATAAATTCTTTGACACTAGAACTAAGAACCGCTGCTTCTCTTCACTCGAATTAATTACCTTGTGAAAGATACGTAAGAAACTGAAATAAATAATAAAAAAAGAGTACTTTACCAACATTTTATTAAAAATAATCACATATTATTGTAAGAAACTAGTAGCACATCTAATTATTTGAACCTCTTAAAATAATGTTAAGTTTTTAATACAATTCATTTGTATGCACAATTAAAAAATGGATTTCTCGTCTCTTTAAAAGGAGTAAGGCCAACTACAAATTTTAAAATAAAGTCAATTTTAAT
The DNA here is from genome assembly GCA_024086825.1 of Abrus pulchellus subsp. cantoniensis. Lineage (NCBI taxonomy): Eukaryota > Viridiplantae > Streptophyta > Magnoliopsida > Fabales > Fabaceae > Abrus > Abrus pulchellus. The sequence continues at coordinate 26,228,198 of CM044056.1, forward strand.
GACAAAAACATCTAAAAGTTAATAGAAGTAGCTTGTGCCCTCCTGTATTTCTCTACTCATTTACATTTCTTCTTTTGAACTATCATGATTTAACTTCGTACAAGTTACGCCTCAATTATCAGAATTTATTTCCAGTGCTATTTATTGAGAAAAAAAACTTCAAATTTTGCCCATTTTACATGCAATCAGAGTGCAAAAGCTTGGTCGGATTTTGTGTTAACAATGGTGCAAATTCCAAAATAATGGCTGTATTTGAATGATTCCAAAAGTGAAATTTATAGTTCTAGTACTATCACTTAACATGTTTTGGCATTCAGTTGGTTGAAAGCAGTTAACACTTTTCAACCTCTGTCACCAACTAAAATACATGAAATATGTCCTCAACAATGAAATGACAACATTTGAAGCTCGGTCGCACTTTTGTGGTTGCTATCACAAGGAAAACATTGTTATTTGACCTTGCATTTTTGAGGAGCTAAATGCCTAAAACATGTTAAGTTATACACAGTACTAGAAGTATAAATTTCTTGTAAGAACAAAATGAAATGTGTAAACTGCTTTCAACCAACCAAGTAATGCAAGGTTAATGAGTAGAAGTATAAATTTGAAGATAAAATCCAAATACAGTTTACACCGTTTAGTTGGTAGCACTCAATCACCGTCAGATAACTCAAGAAAATGGAAACTAGTAGCATTCAAGAATGTGAAGTAGCATTACAGATATACCTAAAAAAATTCCACCAAACTTTGCTCTTCATCAACTATCCAAACAAAGTATGATAATTTAAAATAACAAAATTTAGGCTTAGCTTCTGAAACAGAATGGAAAGTGTAAACTCCTTTCAACCCTCAGTCTGCTCTCTCAGCCTCCGGATGGTGCTTCGGACAGTCACAGCACTGGCGGTGCTGTCAAAAAGAACACACATGAACAAATCATATCCATAACAACAAACAAATAGAAAGTAATGAAAAGGAAAACAAGACTCGGGGAAGATTCTTACTTCAATGTGTAAGCACCTCCAGCTTTCACTTTTCCACAATCTTTGCAGCCCCAAATACCCACAGCCTTTCTCTTAACTGCATACTGAATGAACACAAAACATAGCATTAATAATGATCTTAAGCTCTAGTTAATAATGATCACAAAAATCATTAGACACAAAAATAATACCTTTCCACAGAACTCGCAGAAGAATTTACTGTGTTGACTCACTTCCATCTTCTTAATTTGCTTCCTTAAACTAGCACCATATCGGGTGCCTAAAATTTGATTGCGAGCATAGGTCAGCACCTTACTCTTGAGTTAGGACACATACAAAATAACATAAACACTAAAAGCTACTCTAAAGTAAATTTGTCTCTAACAAGTAGAAGGGTATCAACCAGCACTGATTTAATTTGAAACACATCATAATCTTAACGCACAGAGATCCAAAGGCAAATGCACTTGTACTTGTGTAGTTTAGGGACGAGTTCTCTTTAAATAACCTTATCCAACTTAAGTATGCGCGACACAACCAAGTCAGACACCCAAAGAAAACATATAATTGACTGCATTTTGCTGAAAAAGCTGAAATAAATCACTCTTTGATAGACAAAGCTTTCAACATTTTATAAAGGAACATACAAAAAGGAAAACCATAATGGATATAATACAAACAATAAAAAGTAAATGATATATTAACCTCTCCAGCAATTTAGATCTTGCTTGTCTTATCTAATGAAAAACACAAGTTCCAATAAAAACTGCGATTTACACGCATCTCAATCATATTCAACAACTCAACATCAATTTTATCAAAATTTATTCTACTCAAACCAAGCAAGCCGTACTTTAGATAACAAAAGAAACCGGTGTCATTCCTGATACTCAAACAAATCACTATGATTCACACGTAATACTCAAACTATTTTTACTTCTATTTACTATTCTATCATATTATTTTCATTATATTTTCTGTTTAAAAAAATTATACAAAACATATCAGTATAAATTTATGAAATCAGAAAACATAATGAAGATAAAACAATAATCCCTGAAAGCACGTACCGTATTTTCCAACAATACCAGCCTTCTTGGTTCTCTTTGTCTGCAACAATGATGTCAAATACAGAAAACATAAATAACATAATAATGTTGAAATATGGAAACAGTACAACGTGTGATTTCCCGAAACCTTAAAATTGCAGAACCCAATAACAGATAGAGAAAGAGATTACCATTTTGACGTGCTGTGTGTGAGAAAAGGGATCCCTTCAACTTTGAGGCGCGGCTGCTACACGTTACGAAGGAACGAGGGTTTCTCAGTATAAACACTTGTTATAAGGGGACAACCATTAATTTTTGTTTTTTACAAATGGGATTTCCATTAAAAGACAGAAAGGCCCAATAACAATAGTGGGCCTCATGCAGCCCATATTTAAAAGCCCATTTCAGCTTGTTAATAAGACTCACAACTGATAACTTTTTGTTGACCAAAAACACAATGATAAATTTTAGTTGAATTAAAAAAAGGATAAATTGTTCAATTTCAGGACAAAAAAATTGATGTACCATTTGGGAATTTGGGATATAAAGATTTTTTTCAGATTAACAAATTCAAGACAGAAAACACAAAAATTTAGTTAGAATCAAAAGTGATTGAGAAGTATTAGTATCATATTATTTTTAAAACAAATTAGGTAATATACCCATTCTGGAATATTTATATATAATATCAAATATAATTAAAATTTTATTTGTTAATATATTTAAATATATTTTAATAAATAAATTTATATTGGTAACGAAATTATAAAATAATATGTAATCAAAACTTTTTAGTGTATATATTCAACTTTTAAAATAGAATCGGAAATCTGATTGGTTAATTCAATATTTTTATTTATATAGTTTGAATCTAATTTTATTAGTTTGTAGGCAATTTTATTATTGAGAAACTAAAATTACGTGTTATTTTATTAAATTGGTATATTTTTTCATATTCTGTCATTAAATTAAACTAATTTTTGAATTAAATAATAAGAAATATATATTATATGACTATTTTAAAATCTAATCTGTTAAAAATAGTAAATATTATAATACTTATTAATGATAATATTCTAGTATATTAAATAAATTTAAAAAATTTAAATTAATATCAAATTAAAATGAATATATAACATGGAAAAACCTTCTTGGCATGATGAAAAAAATATTATAAAAATCCTTCCATTATTTGAGAGTTTGTTCTTTTTCTTATTATATATACTAAGTAATTTTTATTTTTTTTTAACTTTAAACAATCATTTTTAAAGTTAATATTAATTTAAAATTTTCATAATTTAATTTTTTATTTAGTGTAACTATTTTTTTGAGATACATCCTGTTGTTTTAATATATTTTAAAGTTTATTATTAGTTGAGATCAATTTAAAGTTGTTATTGAGTCTCACATTTTTTTATTATAATTGATAGTATAATTGGTTGTTCTAATTAGAATTTTGTTTTGGTCCAAAATAATCACATAACCTTCATGGAAGAAGGTTCTTTCATCACTAAGAAAACAACCATCTATTGGCAACACAAAACACTACACAGCTCATGAATGCACTTGTAATCAATTCTCCCACACAACCATCTATTGGCAAGAAAAGCCATTGTTGCAATGCTAATGAGTTAGAACTTACAATGCTAATACCTTTGTTGCTTTTTCTACTTTCTCTACTCTATGGTCAAAAGAATGACATGATTTTTCATTTTCTTCTGTACTAAGTGTACATTACTTTTCATATTATTAAAATGTTAACCTGTTGTTCTTGAGTTAGAATAATGTGTTTTCCAAATTCAAAGATTATTTATTTGTATTCAATACTTATTATATAATATAATAAAAATATGCACTTTTGCAGTTAAATCGTATAACAAAATAAAAAGAAAAATAATGTGACATTAAGCTAATTAAAGAAAAAAACAATGTAACGAATAACTGGAAAAAAAAAACAATTGAAGTTCACATTCAAATATTATTGACTTTATTTTTTGAAAAAAATTTTAAGGTAAAAAAATATATTTTCTCTAAACTATCATTTTAGGGAATAAGTGAAAAGTTATAACTACTATAAAAATTTGATAATTGAAATTTATATAATTACATAAATTATTATATGTGCGTATATTTAATTACAATATCAATTATTAATTTTTTTAACTGATCACTATAACTATTTATTTTAGAGAGATTAAATTATAAAATGATGGATTTTTTAAAAAATAAAAATATGTAGTTATTTAGTAAACCAATATTCTTTATCAAGTTTTTTTTTTAAATATAATTATTAAATAAAATAAATTTATTAGAAGTTTAATGTAAGAACATGATTGACCTTATCATTGAACTGGTTCTATAAATGTTTTTAATAAAAAAAAGAAAAGCAATAGTAATAATACAAGAATCAATATTTAAATTGATAACTTTTTTAATTTAAAAAAATCATTTTATTCAGTTTGATGCATATAATATGTCTCTTAATAACCATTTAAAAAAGTGGATAATCAGTGCATAAATCATTTTTTTAGAACCACATAATTATTAGAAACTAAAAGCAATGAATACTGAAAAAATTAAAAATAAAAATTCATAAAAATATACTTAAACATAGAATTTGAACGTTCAGAATTGGACTAAACCAATTGCTTATCTTAAATAATTAAAAATGACTGAAGCATTTGCAAACATGTTCCACCAATGGCCAGACAAGAAGAATAAAGATACATTATTTTTTATCAATTATTTCATCATTACTATTATTCTTTATTTATTCTCTTATTTTTCCGTTCATCTTTGCTTTTTTCATATTCCAAGCACTTAATCTTGTGATCTTGACATCGACAGTTCCATTGTTGAACGCATGCAAGTGTGCTTCATCATTGACTGCTAACGTGGGATAAACTCTTGCTGTGATGCATCCTTTTCCTTCTCCTCCAAAACTTTCCACTACAGAGTGATCTATCTATGATAAAGATAGCCATGCAAATAGTTCTTAGATGTTTATCCATTATAGTAAACAAGTTCTTTACCTATATCACTCACTTTACTATAACAAATGTTGTTGAAGTAAGAAAGAATTAAAATCTATATTCATGAATCATTTGAATTCAATTCATTAAATGTTCATTTTGTTTGGCAAAATTAATGAGTTCAAACTTAAAAATACTTTCAACTATTTAAATGAGGTTTGTAAATTAATAATATAAATAATTTATGAATAATTTGTATAATTAAAAATTCATTTGAAAGATTTAATCAATTTATAATTTAAATTTTATTTATGCTTATCTTATAAATATCATTTACCTAATTGTAATTCGAAAAGTTTTATTTTAAATAAGAAGACACACGAACCTTATTAAAAATAGTCCATTTTTCCTTTTATTTATCATTTTTATGAATATAAAATTACATTTAGTTTTTTCATCTTCTAACATAAAGGTGTTTACCAAATATTAAATAAATTTTCAACGAAAAATTGTTGAAAATTGAGATAATCTATAATTAAGCACACATTAAAATAATTATTTTTTTTTTGTATTAGAATTAGGTTAACACACAATAAATATTTTAAATTTCAGTCAAATATAAATTTATCCTGTCATTTTATTAATGTGATTTCATTTCATTTAGTAAAGGTACCAATTGATGAGAATAACTGAATAAGTTAGAAAAATGTAACTAAAGTTTTTTAGTTTTACGACATTGATATACAATTAAAAACAAAAGTAAAACTTCTAAAACAAAAGTTGTCTTAAAATAAAGGGAGTGCGCAAAAGAACCAAATTTTTCTTTTTTTTTAATCTATTCTTTTTAAAAGTAAAATAAATTATTTGTTAACATAAGTTTTAGTTTTATTTTCTTTTTAAAAATAGATTTTTAAAATTATTTTAATATATAATTTTTAAAAATTAAAAAGCAACCCAGTACCAAACCAGCTATTAATTTTCCTTTTCTTTTACTATTTTGAAAAAGTAAATGTAAATTTAAGCTTAAAAAGCTATATTTAAGATAAAAATTTATATAGGTTAAATCTTAAACGATATTAACTTATTTGTGATAGTGCATCATATATATGGGTTCATTACAATTAACATACCAAGCTTCTTAGAGACAACTCCTCATGAACAGGGTCCACATCCACAAAAGTTCCATAAGTGGTAAAGTCATTGTTGAGATTCAAAGAAGACCTAACAAAGATTTGGTTAAAAGTGGCAATTAGGTAAGAATTTGATGGATAGTGAAAGAGGAAGCATGTGTGTACCTGCTTTGGTCACTGCACATGAGCACCATGTATTTGTTGTTTGCTCTAAATACCTTAAAGAACACTGAAGTGTATTCTTGCATGCCCTTTGAAGCCAAAACTAGTAAACCAAAAGGTCCCAATCCCCCTTTTACTTTTGTACCATTTCCACTACAAAGAAGTTGAGGGTCCATTTTCCAACTTGGGTCCAATTCTTGTGCCTTTTCAAGCTCATTCACTTCAAATGAAATTTCAACATCAGCCTGCAGGGGAAATTGAATGAGAATTTACCAAATCTTGCACGTTTAGTCACATCCTCAATAATTGTGTGTTGCAATCAATTTTCTGTTGTGCTGGCTTCCACTTTTTCATTTGTTTAAATGTTAATTGAGGAAAAAAGACTTGTTTTCAACCACTTTTTCACATACATTTTGTGGACTTCCAATTTATGTGAGATTCACAAACCTAATTGAGTAAAATGTATAAACACATTTAGAATGTATAAGCTAGATATAGAACTAAACATGCACTAAAATATAATTTGGAATCACTTATTTCATTAAAAATTATTTACTTTTTACAAAACTTTTCAAAAATAAAAATAAAAAGTGCTTCTTTAATAATTTTCAAAATAAATTCTTCCAAGTTACTAACCTGTGATGCCACCACCCCAGAAACTTCAAGCAATGTGCCACCCTTAAGATTTTTGGAATACAAGTTGACAGGGTTGGCACGTAGTTTTTCAATTTCCTCTATAGGCCATTGGATCAATTGCTTCCCAGAGTTATGAAGCCAAAGGGTTCTAGGAATTGCCTACAAATTCAATTGCATGTATGTTTAGATAATAATTGTTGTTATCGACTTGGTTAATCTGTAGTTGAATAAGCAAATTTCAAGTCAAATTCCACTTCAGTTAGTCTGTGAATTAGATATATATTACCTGAATTCCAGACCATCCTTTGTGAATGTCATCTTCTTGAATTGAAGATTCATTAATCCAACCCCATAACACCCTTCTCTTTTTAGCATCACCATAAAATGTTTTGGATGCATAAAACTTTCCATAATCATATCTTGGGACTAAGGACAAGTCATTGTGCTGAAATCCCTCATCAGGAATAAAGATATCTTTGGTTGTGTCATAAGTTCCAATTAGATAATAATCATGTGAAACATCAAATAAGCTAACCTTAAGCACATGCCTAATGTAAGGGCCATTAATTGATGTGTCAAGGCCAATTGTGCCATTGATCAACACAGGAAAAAAATCAGGGCACTCCCACATTCCAATTCTTTTGGCTGAATGCAAAGGGTATTTGGCTTGAATCCAATGAACAAAATCTTTGCTTAGGAATAAAAGTGCCACACCCTTATCACCTTCTTGGCTTCCCACTACTACTCTCCACCAATTGTCCTGACCAAGCCATGCAGTGGTGGGATCTCTAAATGAGGTTGCATTGATTTTGTTTGCATTAGAAGGTGCCATTATAGGGTTCTTGGGTGATTTTACCCATTCCCTAAGAAATGGGTCAGACTCATTTTTTGGTACAACCAAGTTTTGAGTTTGATGTTGCTTGTAGTCAATTCCTGTGTATAAAATGACTGGTTTGCCTCTAGAGTTTACTATAGTGGCTGAACCTGACCAACAACCATTTATATCATAAGGTTCAGTTGGGGTAAGAGCATGTTGCAATGAGAACCAGTTCACGAGATCCATTGAAACAGAGTGGCCCCAAACTATACTATTGTTACTCCAAATTGCACCTTTTGGATTGTGTTGGTAGAACATATGGTAGAGTCCCTTGTATCTCATTGGCCCTAATTAACAAGCAAAAGCATGTTTAGCATATTTTTAAGCTAAGGCAAAAGAACTCATAATTAAAAGAATTTTTTTTTGCAAGAATTCTTCATCATCTACTGATAATTAATAAACAAGTTCAAAAGAGACCATGTTGATTAAATAACATATTTTTTTAATTTAGTTTAGTAATCTCAATGATTTGCAGAATAATATAATTTTGTAGCTCAACATATATGATGAATTGATAACACCTCTAATCATGATAGGATAGAACATGTGCAATACTGTTTTTTTAGAATTTAATTTTGATACATTGTGCTACTATTGTCTAACTTTATGACCTTGTTATTGAACCTTAATATATTAACACAGTTGTTATGTAAAGTATTAAATTTATTATATTTTTATTAATTTCTTGCATTTAACCTTTCTAATTTTTAATTGTACAAAATAGCTCTCTCAGTTCAAAATTTTGTCTAATTATTAATAAAAACACAATAATGATACGACACATTGTTAAATTATATAAATTAATAGAGAAAAATATATAAAATATTTAAATAAAAATATCAATAAAATGTATAAAATTTAATAAATAATTTTTTATTAGTTAATTATTATATTTTTTTTTTCAAATTTGTATAAATTAATTATCTATTACATACTTATTAAAAATTTATTAATTATTGAATAGAATTTTAGACTTAATTTGAACAATTTAAAGTTAGAAAGACTAAATATAAGCAATTAAATTAAAAAAATCACAATCTCACATAAATTTAAGTATACAAACAAAAATACAATTACATTTATATTTTTCTTCACATCCAAAAGCTTTATGATATAGTTTTGTAAGTTTAGGCTTTGTTCACTTGTCGCACTAGCCTTTCCTATATCTATCTACCTTGAATTTTCTTTCGTCCTTTTCTGGGCATTTATCTGATTGAGTGTTTTTGCTGGAAATGAACAACTTAGTGTCTTTGTTTTAAATTTACTTATGTATGCAAATTAGCTTTTATATTCATTAAAAGAACCCAAAAAAAGACTAGAAATGAAATAGGGTCAAAGTAGAGCTAACCATTAGGATCTGCAAGTCCATTTCACCATACATATCATGCAAAAACAAAGAAGGAAAGAGTTAGAAAAATAAATAGAATATATTGAGGAGTTTAACAAGCATTTGACGAAGTTAAAGCTAAGTTTAATGAAGTACCATTCATCCAATTCTTTGAAGGTTGGAAGTGAAAAGATGGTCTATATGTTTGGTTGAAGTTGGAAGAATGAGTTTGATAGAAAGCTTCAATGGGAGCAACACCATTGCCAAGAAGAAAGGGAAGCATAGCCATCAACCAAATTGAAAAAATGGCCATGTTAAGGGACTTAGTGGGAATGACATTGTAGGTTTATGCACCTATTTATAGCAAGAAGAATCCATTGTATTTAAATTATAGGGAAAACAAGTTCATAACAAGGATTGCTTTTTGGAATTCTCAAATTAAGTAATTGCTTTTGGGAATTCTCAAATTAAGTAATTGCTTTTTGGAATTCTCAAATTAAATCATGTTTCAAGAATTTTTCTTAAACTTTAGAAGGTTTAATTTTGATTTATAAATTCCTTTAAATTTCAAGTAATATTATGTATTTGTTTAGTTTAAATATGTTTGTGGTGTCCATATATTTTTTTTTTATCAAATTTTATTTTAATTATTTTTTAGTTTCTAGTATTTTGAAATTCAATATTTTTAATCTTTAACGATGACTTGGTCTCACAAAATTGATATATGGTATAAAAAACTGAGATGCGGTAACTTTTTAACTAACCACATCATCATTAAAAATTTTAAATTTAAAAAAAGAAACTAAAATGAAAAATAAAATCCAAATCTCATAGTAAGAGCTTATTTTTACTCCATTAGGTATGGGAGATGGATGAAGACATTATTTAATTACAAGTCGTTGCATTAATTTCAAATGATATTATCAAATAATATTATTTTATATATAATTTGGAAAATATATTGTACCTTTTATGTCATTATAATTATTCTAAGAATTGAAAATATATTGAAAATGGTGATCTTGTTGAGAGCTCAATAATCTTTACAAAGGAATAATTTTAAATTCTTCTACTCTTTATTCTTCAAATCCTTTTAGTTAAATAAATAAAATAAAATAATATTTTATATAAAGTAAAAAAAAATTGAACGTGATTTGAGCATCCATAATATTTAAATTAAAATGTATTTTATATTGTAATTTGATTTAACTTTTATCATTAAAATCGAATCAGATCAAAGTAAATTACATTTTTTATAATTTTAAATTATATTTTCATAATTTAGAGTGAAAAAAGTTAGTTGTAAAAGTAACAGTTGACTGTGGTCTGTGATACTCTGATTTGTTTTTGTGGGCTTATCCAAGTATCGTAGCCCCTACCATACCCTAATTTTCTTTCTTCAAACCGCGCGCGCTCCTCACTTCCCCCTTGGTCCTCCGACTACGTTGCCGGAAATTGCCGCGGCGGCGCTCCTTGTCGCCGCAGCTCCGTTCTCTCTCTCTCTTCTCAAACCCTAGAGAGAGCAAAATTCTAAACCCTGAAATTCGAAAACCCTAATTCTCTTGTCGAGTTCGTAGGATAGTTACAGCCATGTATGGCGGTGGTGAGTGTGAAACCAATTCTTCTTCTTCTTCTTCTTGCATGATGTGCACTCAATCTTCTTAATTGGCTTGAATTAACAGATGAAGTATCAGCAATAGTAATTGACTTGGGTTCACACACTTGTAAAGCTGGTTATGCTGGTGAAGATGCCCCCAAGGCTGTGTTTCCCTCTGTAAGTGTGTTTGCTACACTTTCTCTCTATATGTGGCTGCATTTTTTTATTTTTGTTGTGTTTTCTGTTTTACTGATATTGTGAATGGCTTATAGATTGCTCTTTCTTTTTGTTTTGTTTTTTTGTCGGTAGCATGAAAGTGTTATTGTGCTCTCAGTTGATAATGAAGAGTGCACTGGCATTTTCTGTGGTGATTGACTATTACTGCTTGATAGTGTAATTAGGTGCATGAATAATTTATAGTTCGTTAGAATAAAATCTGGAAAATTTATGGAGGTTTAATCATTGATTATGAATTGGTGGTTGTCTTGGCATGTGTGAGCTTAGGTTGCTGGGGCAATTGATCAAATGGATGTTGATGAAGCAGATAATTCTGAAAAGAACTCTGCCTCTCCTGCGGAATCCAAGAACAATCTTAGAAATGCTGATTCTGATAAGGGCAAGGGAAAGAGGAAACTGTATGTAGGATCCCAGTCCTTGGGGTACCGTAGAGACCATATGGAGGTAACCTTTTTAATGGTTTTCTTGATTAGGCTCGGATTAGTAATTTAAGGACTTTTTATATACTGAATAGTTGTAGTTGTAACTTGTTGGTTTCTTCCAATGCTCTCAGGTGCTGTCTCCGTTTAAGGATGGAATTGTTGCTGACTGGGATATTGTTGACAGCATATGGGATCATGCCTTCAGGTCAATACTGATTCTATAATCAGACTTTGATCTATGTTGTTGGAGTTGATTATTGTTTTGATTTCTACAATTGTTTTTTTTATAGCATATGTGAATGGCATTTGTTTAGGTTCTTTGGCAGCACTGGTGATTCCTTTTTTAATTAAAATCCCTTGATGATTCTTTTCATAAGCAATGGTCTCATTCCCATGAGTAGTTGACCTGTAAGTCTGTTAACTGTATCTCTAAACTCTAAAGTACAAAAATACACAAGACATTCAATTGACTGGATGGATAATTAGTGTTTGATACTTGATAGCAAGGTAGTTAACATCGTAAATCAAATCATAATATTTGACAAAATTCATATATACACTTATAAATTCATATTATGAATATAAAATAGCATCAGTTAGGAAAAGAACCTTTAAATCAGTAAAAGCACTTAAGTAAAGTAGCACTCACAAATCATAATTTGTATTCTATAAGAATGTCATGCATCGGCATGAGTAAAAGTAGACCAAAACAGAAAAGATGCAAGAACAACAGCACTAGACTCAAACTCAGCAGTAGCAAACTGCTGGGTTTAGCTGCAGACCAGGCTGCACACACTGGGAGAACTGTTGAATTGACAACGACATAAGGGTTCAAAACTGTTAGAGGCAAATTGGGTGAAAAGAGATATGAAAGGGGCGTCAAGTACATTAGGTTTCAACAAATGAGACTTTTCGAGGAAGTTTCAGAATCAAAGTGAAATCGTAAAATCTCACAATATGAGGGATTTTACCATTTAAATTGGGATTTTACAATTTACTCAACCATGATTTAAATTGGTAAGGCTTCCAAAATTGTAAAATTGTAGGATTGTATGATTCAAATTGGGATTTTCATTACCATGCTTGATAGTAATTAAGATTCTTCTCCAAATATTAGTGATCCATGCTCCATATCATAAAGTTCATCAAAGTGTCTTTTGGGATGGCTGGTTAAGACCTGATTCAACTGTGCCTTTTTAAGTAAAGATGGACAACAAAACATGACCTAGGGATAGTTAGCAAGTGTAAAGTAGCAATATTTGGGATCACATCAAATCACAAGTTGCACATTTTAGTTACTTTGGATATGTCCTACAAAATGATTTAAGTGGAATAAGGCTTCTTGTTGGTGGTGGCTCTTTTTGCAAACATGGTTAAGTGGAATTTGTTAACGGTGTAATGCTTCTTTTTCCCTTGTTTTTGATGGTTCCATTTAATTTTTGTAAGTTGTTATGTCATATACCTTAGGAATTATTTTATTCGTCACTGGGCTTGCTTTCATTTTTTTGGGTAGGGAGTGCCTATTGATTGATCCTAAAGAGCATCCTATGCTCCTTGCAGAGCCTTCCTCTAACTCTCAACAACAGAGAGAAAGGTATTCTCATTATAATTTATTCTCTAGAATCAATACAGCTCAATTTAAAGCATTGATTTGTATAATTCAGTTTTTTTTATTATTGCAGGACAGCAGAGCTTATGTTTGAGAAGTACAAAGCACCTGCCTTGTTCTTGGCAAAGAATGCTGTTAGTTCTTCACTGACCTATGCCTATAACTTGCATAATATATGTTATCGAGTGAGGATGAAAAACTACTGAAAATTTAATCCATGTATTTGATGTACAGGTTTTGACTTCTTTTGCATCAGGGCGTGCTACATCATTAGTTGTTGATAGGTAAGAGATCATGAGGTTATTGAATTGTAGTTTTGTTCTTACTGTGTGGTAGTGTCAATACGGACATGATCTTTTTCTACATTTCTAAATATCAATTGCTTACTTTTTAAGATATTGTGTATGGAATACCTGAGTCATAGTTGTCTTGTTTCATTATTTGTACATGTCCTACATTTGCCAAATATAGTAGGACGAGAGGAATTTGGATTTAGAGAAAAAAATATAATGGTGATCAAGCTCCTTACAAGCAGAGGTAGCTTTCAGTTGAGACTGAAATCACAAAGAAAGTGAAGGACAAGAAATAAAATAACAGGGGAGATTTTGGAGAGACACAACACCCCACCCATCCCAAAACCTCTGCTCCTTTCTCAATTCTTTTCTACCTCTCCCAGATTCTTCCCTCCCCCTTTTTCCTTACTCCTAACCAACTCCCTCATTTTTCCACATTAAATGCTATGTAGTCAATCATGTGTGGATTGTTACAACCCTTTGCAATCTAAATTCCTCTTCTGTTCCACTTACATTATCCTAAGTAGTAGTCATATACTTTTATGAGGCCCTATAGAGAACATCACTGCATTAGACTTTGCTTTAGTAGGAGGATAAAGGAAATTTTATTTATGTAATTGCAATCAAAGAGTTGAGAATGACACATAATAAAATATATCTTTGTATTTTCGTTCTGGAATTTTTTTTTTTTTTAGTTATAACAGTTAACGGAGAAATAAAATATCAAGAGGCTTTTACTTATTCTGAAACGAATGTTGTAAAATAAATGAGTGAACTGTGTGTCTTCAGTTGCAGAATTAAAGTTTTATAATGTATAATTTTACATGTCTAAACTAAAAGATTTTTTGTTTTGCTGCTTGACCATTTATGGTCATCATTTGGGTTTGGTAATAAGCAACTTGAAAAGGAGAGGGAAATAGAGCAACCTTTAAAGTTTAATGTATTTGTTCTATGTTTATTACTTTTAATACATCATATATAATACTGGAAGGAAGCATTTGCTGATGAGAAGTTTTCTTCCATAATCTGTTGTCTCAGTGGTGGAGGATCAACTACAGTTGCACCGGTACATGATGGTTATGTTCTTCAGAAGGTATTTCTTATTAATGAATCACGTAGAATTCACTTGATAGCATGTAACTGAATTGATCCATATTTTAATTGAAATTTCAATATTTAGTTTGTTATCCAATTTCTTGCGTGACTTTAATTGTTCCAGCTGCCTGAGTTGATCTAATTTCTTTTATCCACTGCTCTTTTTGATTGTAGAAAGGTTTTAAGGCTTAAAGGTTGAAGCAGGCTATAGATATATTTGAAACAATGTGATTATTTGATTAATAATTGGATTTATATAATTAAATATATGAAAGCAAATCTCAAAAAATAACCTGGTGGTAAAGTCTTCTAACAGTGTAATTGCTATTTTTGCCAATTAGTAATAAATAGATTTATAATTGTGTAGTCAAATGCAAAGAACAACTATATATAAGCTATCATTTGCATACTACTACTCAATCATTAATCATTATGTTTTACAAATATTCAACTATTCAAAATTGTAAGACAGACTGGCTGTGTATGTGAGGCACTAATGCTTGCCTAGGTAATGTTTCTGCATGTGAGTCTGCATATTCATGTCTAAGAATTTAAGATCTCATTGTACTCAATATTTATGTTTGAAATTTGACTAATGCTATTTGTCTTTCTGTCGGCTTGTATTTTCTACTTTGTCTACAACATAAGGCTGTGGCAACCTCTCCAATCGGAGGAGAATTTCTTACAGACTGCTTGATGAAAAGCTTGGAAAGCAAGGGTGTCGTGGTGGGTAAACATTAGCTATTATAATTGTCAGTGATCATCTGACATAAAATTGCTATGATTTTATCTGTCTGATATTTCCCCTTTTTTTGTTTGTCACAGATAAAACCACGGTATTCCTTTAGGAGAAAGGAAATACGCCCTGGAGAGTTTCAGGTATTCCTTTTAATGATCTGTGAGTAACATGACTTTTTTTCATTGTTTTCCCTAAATTTTGAACTTGGGCAGTGTGGGGTTCCATCCCTTGTGTATTATATGTACTATTTGTGCCTTCAGCACATCCGATGGTTTCAATACTTCATTTTTTCCATCTCTTTTATCTGAGTTGTCTTCTCAAATCTTGGTCAATTGTGGATCAAATTCTGTTACATTTGCATGTGCCAGTACAATGCTGCTAGTGACATGAGCTGAATAATATACCTCATCTTAGCAAATTAATTTTATACTTAAGGTATCAAAGAGTGAATGGTGTTAGTAGATATAAAAGGGTGTGAACAAAAGATAGTTTGAGGTGTAATTATCTTAATTTACTTTATTTGTTTCAATTACATACATAACCCTGCATCTTTTTGGATACCTTTATTAGTTGCACCGAATTTGGTTTCATGCATTTACCTTTCAATATGATGTTGGCTGTAAGTGCAATTCTATGCATAAATGATTATTATTTCTTATTATCTTTTTATTTTTCTGAATCCCGACAGACTGTAGATCTTGATTTTCCAAATACAACTGAAAGCTACAAACTCTACTCCCAGGTCTGTGAATGACCATGTAATATCTGATTACTTGTTGCATTTCTTTTATCTGATGACAGTTGTCTTATGACAGAGGGTGATTGGTAGTGATATCAAGGAATGTGTGTGCCGTGCTCCAGATACTCCATATGATGGTTCGTCTACCTATTGTTCTCATCTCATATAACATTTTACATCTTACTGGCCCTGTGCTTGTATTTGAATCTTAGTAGTCCTGTGCTTGAGGACTTTTGTTTTTTCAAAGGCATTTGTGGATAAAGTTTCCTAGTTTTTATGGTGGCATTGGCGTATTTTTGTGTTTTTTTCCCTCCTTTCTTTCTCTATGTATACCTTAGATAACTTGATTGGTCATGCCTCTTGTGATGTGATTGGCTTTATTTGGTCTTTGTGCTTTCATTTTGGTCACATATGATGATTTTTCAATGACAAGCTTATATAGATCTTTTTAGTTAGTTCTCTATAGCTCTAGAAGATGCTTTTAACGTCTTAGTTCCAATAGAATTGTGGTTTTTGTGTGTGACTTCCATTTTTCCTCTTTATTTGACAGAGAGTGCATATTCAAACATCCCAATGACCCCATATGAGCTTCCTGATGGCCAGTAAGTTGAAGTCATTCTTGTTGATTGGAACAGTGAGGAGGGTGGAATAAATGAAGTTTCAAAATGCCTTCTTTTATGTGCTACCACATACTTCATAGCCTAATTGTTGCTTTTGGTTTATCTGTAATTTAATTGTCAGAGGTGGTTGTTTGTGACATGCTTTTTATTTAGGACAATTGAAATTGGAGCTGACAGATTTAAAATTCCAGATGTTCTTTTCAATCCGTCTCTGGTTCAGGTGTGTGACTTGCACTCAAAGATGTGAATGATTTACTTGTTCATTTACTATGAAAGATTTATGATATTGCATGTTCTTTGGAATATGCTAAGCTTTGGCAATTTTGTTAAAGGAAAAAGTTGCCCTTAATGCACTAAGGATTTTTAGTGCCTTTAGATGAGAGGTGCTAAAGGCACATGCCTTACCGAAGATTGGTTTTAATGATAAAATAACAGATAAAATTCTTGCTGTCCAACATTTCTTTGCTCCTGATGAGTCCCACATCGATTGGGGGGAGTGACTTATCAGTCTTTAAATAACTGTGGCGTCCTTCCTTCTAGCTTGAGGCCTTTTCTTAGTGTGTCATATCTGGAAGAAACAAAACCGTGAGGGGTTAACTCCTAAAGCGGACAATATCATGCTAACCGGTAGACTGGGTGTATGTTATTATTTGGTATCAGAGCCTGGGCCGGAACTGGTGGACCTTATCGGCGTATCCGTGGCGGCTTAAGTGCCTTATCGGTGCGTCTGTGGCGAACTCTCTCGAAGAGGGAGGGGATGATGAGTCCCACATCAGTTGAGAGGAGTGACTTATCAGTCTTTAAATAGCTGTGGTGTCTTTCCTTCTAACTTGAGGCCTTTTCCTAGTGTGTCATATCTGGGAGAAACAAAACCGTGAGGGGTTAACCCCTAAAGCGGATAATATCATGCTAACCGGTGGACTGGGTGTATGTTATCAATTTCAGAGTCAATATTCCTGTTCTGTTATTCTGTGTACTAATTTTCATATTTTGTCAATGATAATTACAGTCAATTCCTGGCATGGAGAGCTTTACAGAAATTGCTCCTTCAGTTCGTGGCCTACCCCAATTGGTAATATAATTTTATGTAAATTTATTTTAAGTATCTCATTAGGTTTTAACTTGCTGTTGCTGATTGTTTTACCATTCTTTTAAATATTTGCAGGTCATAGAAAGCATTAATAAATGTGATGTAGACATTCGAAGAGAATTATTTAGTAGTATACTGGTAAAGTTGATTTATTTTTGTCTTTCTCTTTTACTGTGTATGCATATACTCAGGTAGTTCATATGTGGAGCTTAATTTAATTAAGGATGGACATTTTTGGTGTAATAAAAAAAGAAACAGATACAGGATTAGGCTGCATACTGTTTAACCAATCCAGACTCCACAATGATCAGAGTTTTAAAGGAACCTCATGCAGGGTGCTATCCCTTTTTTTTTTTTTTTTTTTTGGAGAATTGTGAAGTTATTTTGACATTGGGGTGGAATTGTTACCAACATTAGAGTTTCATGATATTACATGAAAGTTGAAACTTAATACTTTTATCTTGATTGGAATTTAATTTTTGACTTGTATTTTTAGTCAAATTACCTTTACTCAGATCTTTGACCAACAAATACCTGCTGAAACCATATGATATGCTTATATATTATGTATACTTTATGCTCCTTGTAAGTACCATTACATGAGAAATTAAAGTGTATTTCATTTAAAACATGCAGCTTGCTGGTGGTACAGCTTCTATGCAACAACTGAAAGAACGCCTTGAGAAAGACTTGCTAGAGGTATAGTTTAACAAATTAGCCCTTGTCTATTCTATCCTCTGAATGGCAATTTGGTTGCGGCTGAGTTTAAATACCTTTGAAGCTTAGTTTACAGTTGGACTCAAGTATTTTTTCATTTATGTTGTTTTCTTGTGTGGTGATTGTTAAGGCATAAGGACTTAGTGCATCTGTCTATATCATAATTTTAAAATTTATTGCCAAACGTTTTTGTCTTGCCATTTTTTGTAGATTTAGACTAGACATAGAGGGCTTGTGGAATTTTTACTGCTTTTATTTTTTTCATCTTCTTGTTACTTCCAGATGAAATTTTGATGAGCAATCTATGCTTGTGGTTTCCTTTGGGGTGTTTCTACGAGAGCTCTTTTGTGCTAACGTTTTTTTTTTTTTTCCTTTGCCTGCTTTTGGGATGGAATTGTGCATGATCTTTGATGTTAATTTTCTAGTGAATTACCTTTATCATAAAGAAAACGTATCAGTGACTAGGAGAATGAAAAGGTAAAAAAATTTAGGGAATTTAAATGCTTGGGAGGTTTAACTGGAGATACCCTCTTGTCAATTTTCATCAAGTGTTTAAAGCTTTATAAAATTTGTTGATGAAGTAGCTTAAAACATTTTATATTTATTTCTTTAATTGATATATTGTGTTTTAAGTGAAAACTGACGATGTAATTGTAAAGCACAAGTTTCTGTAAGATACTGCCTAAACTGGATTAAAAGCCTTTAGCCAAAGCTTCTGCGGCACTGTTAAGAGAAGACAATTAAGTTTAAAACATATATTGAAATTTCTCTCAGGAATAAGATTTTAGTTCATATTATAGAATGTCTACACATTGGATCTTTTTGAATTAAGTCATCTGGTGGCATGCGATTGTCTATGTTCTTTAAGAAGTTGGAATTAATTATAGTTGTAAAAGTTGACTACAATTTCATTTCTGATTCAGGAGTCCCCTCAAGCTGCTAGAGTTAAAGTATTGGCCAGTGGAAATGCTACTGAAAGAAGGTTTAGGTGCGATATCTATCTTTATGTTAATGCACTTATTATGGTTTTGGTGTTCGATGACATTACCATTTCCTGGTTATTTCCTTCGACTGAGTACTCTGGTTTATTATAAATTCAACACTCTTTTCCCTTTTTTATGGTTAATTTTAAGCCTTCAAAATTACACATATAAGCATATAAAATAGCTATGATTCTATTCATCTGGGAAGCATTGTTTACGCTATCACATTTATTAGCAAATTTTCTTTGATCTTTATTCTCTATACATTGGTGGTGGAGTTTAATATCTTAAATTAGCACCGAATATAAACTTAATAATTTCCTAACGAATTTATATGAACACTTATTTGTTTGTATGTCTCTATTGATTTCATTTGAAAATTCACTTATCAAATTTGAAAAATGGCTAAATTCAATTTCTAGGTAGTTTGAAACTGGCACTGGATGATGCATAAACCGTTTTAAATTGTTTGATCGGTCTAGTCTTCTGGTTATGCCTTGATGTAGATTTTGTTTTCTTGTTAATGTTAGGTTTGAAAATCCTCTGAACTTTGTCCCTCGCCCTCTTCCCCAACCGCTGATTATGCTTCCATTTTTGTCCAATATAAGGGGGAGACTCAGATTATTGTTTTATGTGGGAATAATTGTTGATGCGTTATAATACTGTCTCCAGTTCTAACTCAAAATGAATGACTTTTTATGCAGTGTTTGGATAGGGGGTAGTATATTGGCATCCCTTGGCTCCTTCCAGCAAATGTGGTTCTCCAAATCCGAGTAATTACTGTTCACCAATCTTACGATTATACGAAGGCATTAATTTTCAAATGCATTTCACATTGGCAATCTCTTTTTCCCCTTTTATAATAAGAAAAGGAAAACTGAAATTGTGCTTCCTAAATTTCTCGTTGAGAATAATTTTTAACATAATCATTTTAATGCACTTTAGGTATGAAGAGCATGGAGCTTCGTATATCCAAAGGAAGTGTCCTTGAGTTGCTAGTGGTACGAGTACAAGTTATTTTCCTTCCATTGGTTATCTTGATGACTTCAGGAAGTCCTATGAACACTGAAGTAGTGCTTATCTACTAATGGATTTTTCATTCCTATTAATGGCCATTCCCATTAGATCCCATTCTAACTACATTATTGACCTCAGTATGCATCACAGCCCAGCTATAACTAATCTATATTGATGTAAAGTAAAGTGTGCCTAGAGTCTGTCTGTAACAATCTTCATTTATCAGATTAGATTTCTCTTCTCTATACGTCTCTATTTGGTCTTCTCTTTTTTTCCCTTTCAATTTTAGGTATGTTTTGTCATGACTTGAACCTGCGTTCTGGTTGAGCAAAAATAAACAAATAAATAAAAGTTGAGTTCATGACTTCTGGGTAACAGACACGTGCAAGCCTCTAAATCTACAATTTAGCTATCATCTCACAAATAAAAAGAGCCTCTAAACCTATCTTAAATAACACTTGTAGAAATTTTCTAAGCGCACACAAACAAATTTTGTGAAAGATCGATGCCGTATAGTGGTGATCAACAAAACCAACAAGCCACTGATCTACGAACACAACCCATCGAACCCAGGTACGTCGTTGTAAGAAATCAAATCGAACCCAGAGTGCATTATGTTGGATCTTGATTGAAAGATTCGGATATGATTAAAGAATTTTAGGAGTATATAATATATATTTTTTACTTTTGTTTGTAAAGAGGAAATAAAATAGAAAAATAAATTATAAAATATGTAAATTATCTAAAACTGAATGTTTAGAAACTTTATCTCAAGGGTAAAAGAAATTTTTAAACAAGAATGTCAAATGAGATAATTTGTCCCCACTGAGTTAACTTCATAAATAAGATGATATGTGAATACATAAAAGAAGCTTTGCATGATATGATAAATATCTTAAAAAATAGAAAACATTTCAAGAGAGATCAATCTTAATTTTTTTATAATAAGGCTCACTGCTTTAAGCAATCAAATTCTAAAATTATTTTATCATGACCTTTTAATTTGTCCAAGTTTTCAAAAGATTGCTTTTAATTTTGTATTAAGCAGACTTTTTACCAAAAAAAATAAATTTCATTAGTCATTTATCACTACAATTTTGTATAACATGGCTACAGCTCATATGATTCATCCTACAACTATCATCCATATTAATTTTACACTACTTGAAAGATGTTGGATCACATGACATTTCTAAACAAGATGTGAGTTTGAGAGCTAATTTGTTTAAAAAATTAACAAATCACAATCATTTTTAGACTGACTAATAAAATTCAAAATATGATATATACTATACTTCTTCTTGTCAAAGAGTATATTATTCCTCCAAATTCAAAGCCATTAAAAAATGAATAAATATGAAATACAATTTCTAAACTAAGATATCAATTCAATTGGTAACAGTCATAGAAATTATAATGGAAATATTGTAACTTCAAGTGAAACTAAACTTCTTCCAAGGAGGAACATAGTTAATGTCTTCAAGTTCATAAGAATATCTAGGACAAGAGTTTAAGGAAGTAAACTCATGATAATGTCGTAAAGCCTTAGTGTGGATAAAGATTCATGACAAATAAGTCAATGAAAAATTTAATTTTCTTCATTATTAATAACTTCTAAACCTAATTAAGATATGAAATTGGTGAAGTGTTAGATCTCAAATCACTAAGCCAACCATAAACTACCTTTGCTTTATCTCCCAAATATTAGTAGTCTTTAATAATTTTGTTTATTGGCGTATGTATAAGCTTTGATTTATTGCGGGATAGAATTGACAAAATAGCTCAATTTCTAAATCTCATAAACAAACAACTCACTAACTTGGAGGTTTGTATATGATATGTGAGTAAAATCAATTAAACTAGCAATTGAGTCAAGATTAGTTCAATCACAATATCATACCAAAGATGAACCAAAATTCAACTAGAACTTAAAACAATCTCTCAAGATACTACAAACATTTAGAATGCTCTTTCAAATAATAAAATCTTTTGGGCCTGCTTGAATAGCTCACAATGAATTATTTTTCATATATTTTTCCTTCATGATTTGAATTCATGATTTGGGGTTATTCCGTAAAATATTTCACACCAATTTACCTATAAGAGAGATATTAATCATTCATATATCACAAATACACAAGTCTCTATTTTTTAGGAGAAATAATTTTATCCAAATCAAATGGATGAATGCTACTGAATTATTAGAAGACTAAACAAAACTTTTAACTAATTTATTTGATAACAAATAGATTGAGGTAACTATCAAATTTGCATAACTTATATTAAAAGAAATCTAAAATTATATGTTTTATGTTATTTTATATTTATTAATTAATTCAATGATCAGTTTTATTAAATATTATTAATACAATAAACCTGCAGCTTAATAAGTTTCAACTTGCAACTAATAAATTTTAGTTACAAACTATACCTTTTAATTTTCAGATAATGTACTTTTCCTAACCATATCTTGAATAACTAATTAAGTTCAAAAGGGTTGACATGACTTGATATCAAGTTTTAAAGAATACTAAATGATGAGAAAAATATATATAATAAAAAATATCTCACTTTAAAAAGAAATTTAAAAAAATCAAATTTTTATATAGAATAATGAATTAAATTGAACATATATTAAAATAAATTCACTGGTAAATTATTGATGGAAGATTTAAAATCTTAATTATACAAATCTTACAATTATGTCAGCTTTTATTTTAATTGGAAATTAAATAAAATCTAGTAATGTAAACCTAGTATAGATATAAATTGACATTAACTAAATACCTAAAATCCGAAGGATTGGGGTAACAAAATAAAAGATAAGCATTACAATGACCCGTAAAGAATACACCAAAATCATGTTTTTAAAACTGTATACCAACCCCAATGCACACAACAGATTCATATTTTCTTCATTTGAGTCTAGTCAGGACCATTCTCAAATAATCTAACTTTTGAAATAAAATAAAAACTGGTCATTCTGTTTACTTTGCTAATACGTGACCATTCTACCATAGCCACATATATATATTATTAAACTCTTGTTTGTATCTTCACAACTAAAAAGGCATAGAGATTATAGAGAATCATGGATAATCCTAAGCAAACACTTGGGATTTTAACTACGGCAACATTACTCTTTGCTGGGCTTATTTTTCTGTTCCACTGGTCTTCTTCTTTCCCCAACCAATTGGTTCTAATTACCCAAAATGAAACACCACTCTGCAAGCAATCAAATTTTGTAAGTTCAAAAATCACCCATGTCTTAATTTCATTTTATCTTTTGCATGAGAACAAATCATGGGTATTTATGATCTGGCTGAAATTTTGAAATTTTCAATCCTATGCATGATTACAAGAGTAACGTTGTCATTGCCATAGTTTTTGTCTCAAAAAATTGCAACAATCATATATATGGGATTTGGGTTTTTTTTTTATTTAATTTTCTTGCTCCATCATTTTAATTTTTGGTTTTCTTCCTTGAATTTTGTGCATACATTGAAGAGCACCAAAACTGAAGCAAATGGAGATGCCCTTGACTCTGCTTTGGCAAAAGCCTCAATGGGAAACAAAACGGTGATAATTGCAATGGTAAATAAGGCTTATGCAGAGCAAAGTGTGGAGAGTGATACCACCATGTTTGATATATTTCTTAGTAGTTTTTGGATTGGAGAGGGAACAAAGTCTCTTGTTGATCATCTTCTCGTAGTAGCTGTTGATCGAACAGCCTATGATCGGTGCCAATTTCTGAGGTTGAATTGCTTCAGATTGGAAACAGAAGGTGTTAATTTTGAAGGTGAAAAGCTTTACATGTCTCAAGATTTCATCAAGATGATGTGGCAAAGAACTCTTTTCCTCTTGCAAGTTCTCAAACGTGGCTACAACTTCATTTTCACGGTATCTTTCCTTTTCTTCTATTTAATTACAAAACTATCATCTTATTTTTATTTTATTTCTTATTTTTAAATATTTGTGCACAAAATATTGAAAATAAAAATTCATTTTTATATATAAATAATAAAAATAATATAATAATTTTATAATTAAAACTGAAATAAAAAAAATAAAAACAGAGAATATTTTCTCTAACCAAATAGCTTGTTAGCTTCTCCTTCTCATGTTTAGTGGTCTAAGATTGTAGGCTGAATATAATAAAATGGAACACTTCTCATTTGAAAAGTAATTAGCTAATAAATAATAAGCGTACATAAACATTATTTCTAAGTTTAAGTTAATCAACCCAATAAAATCGGCAAATCAAGCGAAATCAATTGAATTTGTTTTGATTTTTTCTTTTTTGACAATTGAATTTAAGTGGAACCAAACTTGAAATCTATTAATTCAGTTTTTGAACTTAAATCAACTTGAATAGAATCGATCATTATTCTTTTTTATATATTTTAAAAAAAAAACTGAGGAAATTTCTTCTCCTATTGAATACTATACTTTAATTAAATTTATAAATTTATGGACTACTTTAATATGATAAATTTATTTTTTCTAATATTCATTTGTTTAATTATTGAATATTATCAACACTCTAAAATATACTATAAATTGGGATATTTGAATAACATTTGTTTGCTTTATTATGCATCAATATTCATTTACTTTAGCATTAAATATTACCAGATTCATCCGTGAAGCAATGTTTGATTAATTACTATGCACAAATAAAGTATAACAATACAGGACACGTTGCACTTCGTATAATGTTTTGTGCAAGTAACATTCTCATAAATGTTCCAAAAGGGACATTTATTATAATCATATATAGAGAAGCTGAAATGAATGATCTACTTTGAATTTTTAACATTATGGTTTTTGTTTCTTTGAACTTTCAAGTTATCATATATGATATTATGAGAGTGATTCATTGTTGAATAATCAAGTTAATATTATTTAAATGAGAAGATAAGTTTGAAAAAGAAGAAATATTTTTTTAGGAGCGAAGAGATAAAAATATTGATATTATTTTTTTAAAATTTAAAAAGTAGTTCTTAATATTTTCTTTATTTATTAAATTTTTAAAATAGAATAAATACTTTATTTTTAAATGCTTAAATTCAAACGTAAAGTTAAAATAACAAAACCGAACAACATATAAAATGACTTGTCAATATCTTGAAATATCAAAATAGCACTTGTGTTTCCATGGAACTCATCATGCCTTAACTATTGGGGTACTTTCCATTACTTTATAGTTTTTATTCAAAGTTGACTTTTAAATTTATAATCATTCCACCCTTCATTCATGTGCAAAATTCCAAGGTATTGATTAGGCTTTTTCGCATTCAAAAGATAGTAATTGTACTTCATTCTAAATACTTGTTTTCTATTCAATAAAAGTTCTTAATAATTGTCCTCTAATTAATTATAAGCGGCTTGAGCTGTAAAGAGCATTTAAGATTCTAGTTTTGATAATAACTACTGAATTTTTCTAGCTCTTGCATAAGAACATATAATAAAAAGATAATAAAAATAATTTTTTATTAGAAATTATAGTATTAAATAGTGTATTGAATTATTTATATTATATAAAAAAATTAGTATATGTTTTTTACACTGGTTTGCAAAACAAAATAACTATTAAAAAGGTTTAGGAGTAAGGTTTTGGTGAAAAAGACAAAAAAGTAGGATAAATTTTTATTATGTTATACAAATAAATAAATAGATTAGAACAGTATGTTTATATTAATTTATTTTTATTTAAGGAATATTTACTAAAAATTTGTATAAAATAAAAAATTGAATGAAGTAGCAACATTTTCCAAGTCTATTTGTGAATTGATTTATATTTCACCCTATGCATAGTATTAATTGTGAATTGGTTTATATCTTCTTCTATTGTTAAGTAACATGATATAATCATATTAGAAAAAAAAATATTTTTTATTAAATAATGACTTGTCATAATTAGCTATAAGATGACTAATGTATTTATATTTGATAACGATTAAGCCTTTTTGACAATTTTATTTCATAGTTTTCATTCCCTTCTTAAACTAATGAGCAACACATTCATATTTTTTTCAGGACACTGATGTGATGTGGCTAAGAAACCCCTTTGCAAGAATGAGCAAGGATGAGAAAGAGGACATCCAAATGAGCACAGACTCATACCTTGGTGATCCTTGGTCAACAATGCATCTAATCAACACTGGATTTTACTTTGTGAGGTCAAACAACAAGACCATTTCCTTGTTTGAAACATGGTATGGACAAAAAGACAAATCCAAAGGCAAAAAGGAGCAAGATGTGCTTCTTGCCCTCATTAGAAGTGGCATTATTGCACACCTGAAACTTAGGGTTAGGTTTTTAGACACCCTTTATTTTAGTGGATTTTGCCAAGATAGTAAAGTTTTTAGGGCAGTCACCACCGTCCATGCCAATTGCTGTCGGAGCATCACCGCTAAGGTGGCGGACTTGAAGGCGGTGCTTCGAGATTGGAAGCAATTTAGGGGTTTGGAAGCTAATTCCACAGTGAATCCCCATTGGACTCAACACAATTGGTGCAGGCAATCTTGGGGATCACCGAGGCAGACAAAGGGCTAATTGAGCATCATATCTAGTTAAATGATGACACAAATTAACATACATGCATATATATATATATATATATATATATATATATAGCTTATTTTATTTATTTAATTTAGAAAAGTGAACACTTGAGATGTTTTTTGTGCACTATTTATGGAGAGGCTAATAATGGAGTTGAAAAAAAAATTTATTTGTGTATGTGTTGTGAGGATTATACATGTGCAAATAAAGTTACTCTATCATTTTAAGATAGTGAAGAAATTAAAACAATTAGCTAAAAAATAAGAGTTATTGTCATAACCATAGTTTGACCATCCTTTATAAGTAATATAGATTTTCTATTTGGAAATGAAGAAAGGGTTTATGGCAGTACATCATTGAGAAAATGGTATGTTAACCCATTTGGTGGGATACCACATTATGTATTATGTTGGTTAACTTTAGAATCCCACTGTTACAATTTTTGGCTCTTCAAAAGGTCAACTCTGGTGACTAAGTAGATTTTATGTTGAACAAGTTAGAACAGCCATCAAGGTCAATGAAAGAGAAAAAAAAATGTTTATTCTATGCTAATTTCTAACTTGTCTCCTCACACTGGATAAGTTGACAACCATCTTAATTGTTTTCATAATCAAAATTATTACTAGAAATTAGAATCCAACTGTGTTAAAGGATGATAATGAAATTACCATGCAATGCTTATTTCAAGTTAATAAAATTCAATATAATAAAAGTTTTTAATTCTTATCATAATTGAATTATTTTTTTAATTGTATTTTTAGTCTTTTTACTTTTTTTAATCATTCGGATTAAGTTTTTCACTCCAAAATCTCATACAATAATTAATAAAAATATAAAAAATATAATATATCCTTGATTTTGTACAAATATATAAAAATATATATAAAATAATTATACAAAAATCAGAATACATTTGTTATATTTGACATATATTTATTTAGTACTTTTATTTAAAAATGCTACATATTTTTTTGACTATTTTATATAAATCAATAATATCTCATATCGAAAATACAATTGCCTTTGCCAAAATGCTTCATATGCAATCTAATATGCACATGCCAAAATGCTTCCTTTGCAATCTAATATGCACACGTGTGTATTACTTAATAAGAAGGCTACTTTTGTATGTGAATAACATGTGTTGACTTACACATTCATCTATAAATAAGACTAAAGATTAATTAAATGAACATGATCATTATTAAAAGTCGTGAAATTTCTTAAAAAGATTTTAATTGAAATGTAATGACAATCTAAAGAATTTTATAGTATCTTCTAATTAATAATTGTCATGTTTAAAAAATGTTAATTTTTGTAAAAATTAATTTTACAATTATATCTTCTGTGTATTTAATTGGTTCACAATGTAAATTTTTTTTATATTTATAGTGTATTAAAAAAATTCTTTTAAAAATGACATAGCTTTTATATTTTAATTTGAATCAGGATGCGTTGATACTAAATATCAAATTTGAACAACTATATTATTTAATAAATTTTCATAAAATGTAAAATTAATTAATCTAATTATTAATTTGAAGGTTCTTATTAAATTAACTTTATAAAATTTTATATCAAAATAAAATTAATAAATACTCAAACACATTACTTTATTTCAATGATTGTTATACTTTTAAAATATAAATAAATATTAAAATTTAGATAATATACATATAAATGTCTAAATTATATGAAATTCAATATTTATGATCATAAAAATAATATAAAATAATTTAATAATTAAATTATTTAATGATTAGATTGATTAGTTTTACATTTTACGAAAAATAAAAAATATGTAAGTGTTTAAGCTTGACATTGGTGTGATTGAATTCTAACTCTTTTAATTTAATATTTCATAAATTTATTCTATTATTTTTTTTTTTTGCATAAAAAAGTTTGAGTTAAATTATTGAAATCACTCAATTTTTAGTAATTCTCAAAGCATTCTCGATTAAGATTTGAATTTTTGCACTACGAAGACAAAGCTTCATAAGAAGATAGAATATAATAATTTATTTTATCTTATTTTATTTTTATTTTTTTTTAAATAACATGATATGATAGTCATTATTTTAAGTAATTTTTATTTTTATAATTCAAATTCTTATTCTAAAAGAAGTGAAGAGTTAAAAAACATCAAAATAAAATAATTAGTTTGTTATATTTATACTCATACTTTATACTATTTGTAATATTTTACAAACAAAATAATTATTTAAAAAATATAATTTCAATACTTTTAATAAAAAATTATTTAATAATTTTAATACTTTTATAAAAAAAATCTTTTACTCATTTTACTTACTGCCCAAAAAATAATTTTTTCTGTAAAAAAATTGAAAAAATTATTTTATTTTGACTGTGATATCTATTTATTAGCATGTTTGGTTGAGCTTAATGCTTAAATTAAGAGAAATAATTACTTAATTTTTTAAAGTTTTAATAAAAAATCAAACATGCACTCTATGTCTTGGAGCATGATGTTGCAACTAGGAAGCACATTTATTATCCTTAGTTTTTATTTAGTTGTTAGGGATTATTTGAAACAAATATTGAAGCTAGTTTGTTGGTTCTACCAAATTTGTTTAACTTTTTTTTTTTTTTAATTAAGGATATAAAGAACAGCTGAGGAACTCTTAGTTCACTTTCAAGTGTTAATGAAAAATGTGATCTAAAACCCATCTTGCATAAGAATAGGTTTTTTGGGGTGGATACATGTTGTTATGGCTACACTTGTGATTCTTTTGATGATATAAATATAATTTAGCTTCTTTTTCAAAGGTATGAGTAAATTTTAACAGATTTTATGTTATTAATCAAATTATTTTTAAAATATCATTATTTAATTTAAATTTTATTTCTAATGATTCTTTTTAATTTTTCATAATATAAATAAATAATTTCATACAACTTTAAAAAATAAAAAGAGAATTTTCCTTAAAACTAGTTAAAGAAAATTTAATTCCTCCATTAAGATGCTAAATGAATTTTTTAATTTTCATAACTTCACTTTGATATTTAGCATAAAACCATAAACTATCAACTAATAATATTTAATGTTAATAAAATTGTTAAATCATTCTTGAATGGTTTTAAAGGAGCTATGAGAGAAAGTGTTTATTTTTTAAATAAAATAAAAAATATTAAATGAGATCACTTATTTTTCTTAATAAGTGTAATTTAATTATTTTTTATTTATCTTTGAGGAAAAAATACATTATACTTATTTTTATGTGTAAAGAACAAACTTAAAAAATAAATTACATAGAAAATTAAAAAAATGTTTAAATTTTTTAAAAATTAACAATAAGAACTAAAATGCTTAGTTGTAGGCAGCATTAACTCTTTTTTATTTTTGATATTTTTAACGTGTGTCCAAGACTGCAAAATAATAATTATAATAACTTTTTATTAAAAAAATATTATAAAATTTAATGCACTCTTAATGTTTAAATTTAATTCATTATTAACATTAATATTATATTTTTTTAATAAATATTTTTTTAGTTTCTTCTTACTATGTGCTTTTAGATTTATATTTAAAAAGGAAAAGTTTTAAAATATCTAAAAAATAAAAAATGAAAATTAAATTAATATATCATTATTACATTTTTTTTTCTTCTTGTCCAAACAAATTAGGATTCAATCACATCCCAATATGCAACATTTATCTTTTACTGAGCCATCATATAAATAAAAGTCTCTAGGGTTCCAATATTACCTTCGTGTTGATAACCCTTTCTATCTCTCTCTCTCTCGCAGGGTTTTGCTTTTCCCTTTCTCTTTTTCTTCGATTCTCACTCTCTATCTAGGGTTTTCTCCATTCCTTTCAATTCCCAATTTTCTCTCGTTTCTCAATTTGTTTCGCTTTCGACATCGTTCGACGCGCCTTCGTTAGGTTAATCTTCGATTCTCTAATCTCACAAAACCGGTTGTTCAATTTAGGGTTCCTTCGAATCTAGGGTTTCTTTCCAGGGATAGTCGCGCGCGGATCATGCCTCCGAAAACGGTGAAGAGAGGCGCTGCGGCGAAGAGGGGTGGCAGAGGAAGCAGGGGAACCACGAAGGGTGCACAGAACCAGCAGCACCATGAAGCTTCGGAAGAATCTGCGAAGATTGAAGAGAAACCAGTTGTTGAAGAGGAGCATAAGGTAGAAAAGAACCCTGTTGTTGAGGATAAACAACCCGTTGTTGAAGAGAAACCTGTGGTTGAGGACAAGTCTATTGATATGAATCAAATGGCTCCAGAGGCTGTTGAAGAAGCATCTCGTGCTCCTAATGGGTTACCTGTGGTCAAAAGTAAGTGTCTTTTCTTTTCTTTTAATGCTTAATGTTACTTTTTTTTTATTAATAATTTTGAGTTTGTCAAAATCAAGGTTTTGGTTGTGTTGTTGAGTTTGAATCTGAATTTGGTAATAATTAGCTTGGGTGTTCTTTGCCCGTGAATTATTATAAGTTTCTGAATTTTTAAAAATTAAACATTAATGAATGTATGCTTTTGCTTTGTATTTAAAGATTGTGATTTTTTTCTTGCTTGTTCCTAATCTAATTTTATAGACTAACTGATAGCAAGAGGCCTATTGAATGGTAGTGGTCATTCTTGCCGCTGTTTTACCTGTTGCAAATAGAGAGGGGGGCCTATTGAATGGGTTGCATGTGCTGTGAAGATTGTTAGTTGTTTTCTTTTTTAATTTGTATTGGTTCAAGTTGTTTTTGGGTTCATTCATGTGTTAGTGTGCTATCATGAGAATAGTTTCAACCAGGAATGATGAGATTGATCATGGAGTTTGGACTACCCTAATTTAATGAACCCTATGATGTTGGACAAGTTCAGTCTGTTTTACTGGGGTCAATTGAAATCTTTATTTTTGGCAGACGATGAAGAGGAGGTTAAGGAGCCCATAGATGATTATGAAAGAGATGAACGCTTAGATTTGGAGGATAATGAGCCCGAGTATGAACCTGAGGAGTATGGTGGAGTTGATTATGATGAGAAGGAAATGGATCAGGATGAGGTTCATGAGGTGGGAGATGAAGTAGAGGAAGAAGCTGAAGATAATGTTGGTGAAGAAGATGGTGATATGGGTGAGGAAGAAGTTGAGGATGTTCATGATGAAATTGAGGGTGAAGAGGAGCATGAGCGTGCTGGTGAGGAGCATGAGCATCAAGACTTTGCTGATGTGGAGGAAGAGGAACACCGTGAAGTTGTGAAGGATAGGAAAAAGCGGAAAGAATTTGAAGTTTTTGTTGGGGGCCTGGACAAGGATGCTACTGAAAGTGATCTGAGGACGGTTTTCAGTGAAGTTGGGGTGGTTACTGAGGTTAGGTTGATGATGAACCCTCAGACTAAAAAAAACAAGGGATTTGCATTCTTGCGTTTTGAGACTGTGGAACAAGCAAAACGAGCTGTAGCAGAGCTCAAAAATCCAGTGGTAATTTTTTGTTCTTCTAGATGTTAGAGTTGAGTTAAAACTGCTACCATATTAAATCACATGTTTTCGTCACCGCAATTTCAGATTAATGGCAAACAATGTGGTGTTACTCCTAGTCAGGACAGTGATACCCTATATTTGGGAAACATATGCAAGACATGGACAAAGGAAGCTGTAAGTTCAAACCTTTTCTGGGCCTATTTTCTGCACCTTTTGACCTTCAGCCCTTGAGTTGTGTTTGATAGTGATTTTCTCTTCATTCAAGTCTACTGAGTTTCTGACTATGAATGAAACTTATGGTGCCAGTTAAAGGAGAAGTTGAAACATTATGGAGTTACGAATGTTGAGGATTTGACTCTGGTAGAAGATACTAATGATGAAGGGAAGAACCGAGGATTTGCATTTTTGGAATTTGCCTCTCGTTCAGATGCTATGGATGCCTTTAAGCGACTGCAGAAGAGGGATGTTGTATTTGGAGTTGATAAGCCTGCAAAAGTTTCTTTTGCAGATTCCTTTATTGATCCGGGTGATGAAATTATGGCACAGGTATTTTTCTGAATCCAATTCCTTGGTTTCACCAGGGATTTTTAAATGGAATCTAAGTAGTATGGATCTCTGACCTTGTTGAAGCATTTGGGTTTCTATAAACATAGCTGCTGGGTTTCAACACCAATTGTGGTTAATTTTTTGTTCTCTGTATTTTGGATTTATAATGCAGTCACATTGACTGCCAGCATTTTTACATTTTAGCCACTTTTGGTAATCACAATGCAACTGCTAGTGCAACTAAAACTAAAGCATTATTTGTAAAAGAAAAAAATCACTTGGATTGCTTTTATGGTTGATCATTAAATTAGTAAATTTTGCAAGTTTTATTTGAATTTACTTTCAAGGATAGTCAGAATGACATTCCAGTAGTTGGTTACGAGTGAACAAGCTATCCTTGTAGCTGTCTTAGGCGTTTAGATGTTTGTATACCTCTACTTTACTGATTAAGTGTGTTTAAATTACAGGTTAAAACTGTGTTCATTGATGCATTGCCTCCCTCATGGGATGAAGATTATGTCCGGGATATTCTTAAGAAATATGGAGAGATTGAAAAGATTGAACTTGCTAGGAACATGCCAGCTGCTCGCAGGAAGGATTATGGTTTTGTTACATTTGGCACACATGATGCTGCTGTAAGATGTGCTGAAAACATTACAGGCACGGAGTTGGGTGAAGGTGACAAGAAGGTCTGTCTTGTATTTTAATAAATTGCACATGTGCACATTTAAAAATAGGGCATTTTATAATGCTTTTGCTTCTTCCAGGCAAAAGTTAGAGCTAGGTTGTCAAGACCACTTCAGAGAGGCCGTGGAAAACATGTCAGTCGTGGGGACTATCGTTCTGGTCGTGGATCTGGAATAATGACAAGGCCTTCATGGAGCCGACCTGTGCCTCGTAGTTTTCCTCCTCGTGGGGTAAGAGGAATTGGAAGTCGCCCTCCACCAGTCAGGCCTGTTAGTGTGAGAGATAGGCGCCCTATCATGTCTGTGCCAGTAAGAAGTAGGCCAGTGCCTCCTCCATCTAGATCTTATGATAGGAGACCAGCTGGTATGTGTAGTATACAATTTTTTTTTTTTTTACCAATGGACTTGTGTTCATTACTGTTATTCATTCATTCTTATTGACATTATAAACTACTGTATTATCTGTTAGTTTCTGCATATCCAAAAAGTAGCATGAAGAGAGACTATGGTAGACGTGAGGATCTACCACCTCCAAGAAGTAGAGTTGCAGCAGATTATGGCTCAAGGATGGCTTCTGAAAGACGACCATCTTACAGGGATTATCCTGCCCGTGGTCCTGGCTACGCTGAGCCCCCTAGAAGCACATCTCGTGCTGCTCCAAGGCGAGGTTATGTGGATGATGGATATAGCCAAAGATTTGAGAGGCCTCCTCCTCCACCTCCTCCTCCACATCTAAGTTACCGTGAAGGACGCCCCCGAGATTATGATGCTCTGTCTGGCTCAAAACGTTCTTATGCTGCTATAGTCAGTATTGTTTCTGCATATATGTTGTAATTGTATTGTTCTGACAAAATATTTTAGCTCTCTAAGAACTTAGTTAATGAAATTCTTCACTTCCCTTTTAATCAGGATGATGTTCCTCCGCGATATGAGGATACTGGTGCTCGCCAGTCAAGAGCTCGATTAGACTATGACTATGGTGGTAGTGCTTCACAATATGGAGATGCTTATGGTGATAGGTTAGTTTTGTCAAAAAATTCAGGTTTTCTGCATTTCTTCCACCATAAACCAATTGTTACCTTGTAATTCATTCCATACATTTTGATGTCTAGACTTGGAAGATCTAGTGTGGGATATGGTGGTGGCAGCAGAAGCTCTATTTCTAGTCAAGATTCGCATGGGATGTATGGCAGTCGACAGGGCATGAGTTATGGCGGAGGTGGATTTTATTGCATATATTCTGATTTATTATTATCAGCATCAGAATATTTGGTACTTAATATTTTTTGGTTTGTGTTCTATGTTAGGTTCTTTTGGTGGTGGGGATGTTGGTGGCATGTACTCATCAAGTTATGGTGGTGATTACATTTCTCGTGGAAGTGATGTAATGTTCTTGGCCATTCTTAATCTCAGTAGGAAGTAGTGTTATATGTGCATACATTTTTGTTATATTATCTATTGTTGTTCCTGTGCTGTAGGTTGGTGGCAGCTCGTATTCATCAATGTATTCTGGCAGGGGTGTTGGCGGTAGCAGTAGTTACATGGGTGGTGGTGGATCAGGATCTTATTATTGAGGTAAGTCATCTTATAAGTCCTTGGAATTGCATTTTGTTGAGTAAACAAGGATGCATTCAATACAAGTGAATATATTTTTCTGAGAGATTTCTCTATCCCCAAAATGGCATCTCTTGTTTTTTCACAAGGGCTGGCGAAGGTTGCACGCTGTGGTCACCAGTGAATTTGTCTATGAACAGATCTGATATAATAAAGTTGCTGCTGTAGGATGACCCTTGAAGCTTATGCACTTTAGGATGCTTACAGTTTGGAGACAAAGAAATGTTGCTATATATAGCCATTTTTGGGAATTTGTCATAAAAAGTAGGTCATGTCAATTCAAGCTATCTCGAATATTCTCTGGATGGGATGTATTATCAGTACTTGACTTTGTGCTGTATGGACTTTGAGTAAAAATATAGTTGGAAAAAAGTATTGAGCAGTGATGTGTAATTAAACCCTGATTTATAATATCATGGACGGATAATGTGAAAGATTTCTCACTGCTCCATCTTCCGTTTCATTTGGGCAGACACCAAGTTTAGAGATGCTACTTGTTTGGTTAAGGCTTTATGGATTTTTACCTGCTGAATTTAACAAAAAGTCGGTGCTTTATTTTGAATCTCCGAAGAGATGTTTAGTTACTTTGGATTACTTGTTTTTACAGTGATGTGATAATAAGAGCACTACTTCAGCAATTAATAAAGTCAAATGGCTAGTTTCTCGGGATTTTATTTGACTTGGTGTCACCCTAAGAAAGTAAAAAGCATAATGCACTGGTAATATTTGTTGCTGGAATGATTTGATACTTTTGAGATTTTGCGCTGAGGGGGGACTACAAGACAATGCTAAAGATGCATTGGCATCTTAGCTAGTTAACTTCATAGATTTGCATTTTGCAATTCAATTATTTGTACACTATTGGTTGATATCCCCTTGGGTGGACCTCAGAAGACCATTGCCTTGGCAATATCATGGTAAAATGCAACAATCAAGTGATTATAAAGTATCAGAAATGGTTTGAATATCATCTGCTACTAAGTTTCTGAACGGGAACTAAATATTAAAGCTGGCTCCTATGCCCATGGTTATCACAAAACCCTTTCCTCAAAGGCAAAGGTTACCAAAATGCATATGTGGATTTGGTCATGATTTTGTTTTATTTTAAAGGGGTTGTCTTCAATTGCCAAACCATTCTGGTGTTAAGTTTCAAATACTTCACTGTTTTTGTTTTGGAGTCACAAGGCACTGGAAGCTATTGCATACAGAAAGTTTATCTTGTAAATGGGCATTTAAGTAGTAATAGTATGTCATTTTGGAAGCTCGTTTAAGATTTCCGAGTTTGTTAGAATTTGCTAAATTAGATAATTTTCATATAAATTTTGCATGCATGCCATCGATTTCAGGTGATTTTTCCATGAATATTCACGTTTCGTATAGGCTTTTCAGTTTGTTAAGCTTAGAAATAGTTGGTGTCAGAGCTTGAGTTTCCAATGTTCTTATATCTGGTGGCCTGCTTTCATTAAATTCTTTTTCCCATTCTGAGGGTTATGTACTAACCTGTGAAGTTTTAGTTTCCTGTTCTATTTGTCGCGCTGTGCAGGGTCAAATCTCTCCTCAAGCACTTGTTTAGCATCTCCCTGTGAAGATCACTATCGTTTTTCTTTTGGGGGGTGGGGGGAGGTAGTTTCTTTCTTTGTTTGTTTGATTAGTTGGATGCGATCATTCTTATTGTAAATTATTATGTTGATTATTTCATGCATAAAATTGTAAACGCTGGGTAAAGTAACGTGTGTTGCTACTGATCATATTTATTCTGCCCATGTTGTGCTTGTATTGTAAAATGGTGAGCTATGGTCCTTTTATGTCTGTTTAGAAACGACTTTGTGGCTTTGTTTAGCCAAACGGTTCATCTACAAATATTGGTTCGCAGATATTTGCAGTTCATTCAAATTAATCTTATGTGTGATTGAAAATTTTCCCCAGCGCGTTAAAGTGAAACACGATTAAATTGCCGTTTTTAATTTGTTTTGTTGTATAAGCTGATTTAACAGGCATAAGTGTACGAAGTAACGCCCCCAAAATGTTTGCAATTATACATGTAACTGATGCATCTGTTATTCTAGCATACCGTGACGTCGTAATCGTCTCATTTGGTGGATAAAATTGCTACCCAGTACGAAACTACGTTCGATTTCTGTCAAGTTCTTTTTAGTTTTTATCTTATTATTTAAATCAATTATATTTAAAAACGATGCATTCTTGCAAAAATAAAATAAAATTCGAACACACTTAGTAAATTAACGTGTGTATCCAAAAAGTCAAGCACCAGTACAAGTTAAAATTAGAACAGTCACGTGCAATGCAAATGTGGCAACGTATGTACGAAGAAATAAATATTGAAATTATATAACGTTGTTTTACTTGAACTTTTCTCCTATTAAAATAATAACTATAACTTTAGCCAATATGTAGTTCTGGTGCTTCAACTTATGCTAGAATACAATCGTAATCTCTGATATAATTCAGTATATAATTAATAATAGCGATTTAAACGGACTTTTTTAGAAACATAATGTATCAAACCAAACACCATATCAAAACACAATTCAAAATTATTACGGTTTCATGAACGTAATTTTTTTTTTAATTCAAGATTTCTTCTTTAGTTTTTTTTTTTTGGTAACTATATGTTTTGTTACACCTTTCTTTTGTTGATAAATACACGTAATATTAACACTCAATATAGTAGCGTCTACTCACTAAATAAAAAGAGTATTAAGAAATTATCTAAACTGTTCTAATTAGTTAAGCAAATCTAAAAATTCAACAGAAAAAAATGCATTTTATTTTTACTTTTATGAAGTTTGGTTCAGTTTTTAGTTTCCACATTTAAAACCAAACTGAACATACTAAATGTATATTAATTTTTCTGCTCTATCCTTATATAAACACTAATTTATGATATATTTTACTAAATGTATTTGATTTTGTTTTTTAAGAAATTCAGATTATTAATTTGTGATTTGTAATTTAGATTTTGATTCTTTTTTATGAAATTTAATATTTTAAGTAATTTTTTCCATATTTATACTTTAATTAATTAAATATCAGTTGTTTACTGAAAGATAAGTTAAAATAATTTTTTTTAAAAAAAAATCAAGTAAAACTAGAAATATTTGATCCCATCCAAATTGCAAAAGATTGGTTTGATTTTGATACTATTCTCAAACTGATCTAAATTGTATTGGAAATTTTGATAATCTTAAAACAAATTAAAACATAAGTGCCAACACCCTTTTAAACATGCAATCAATGCAAACGAACGCATGTTCAAACATGCTCTAAGACATGTTCGAAGAAGAGCAAGGGGGTAGGTGCAATTGTAGCAGTTAGAATGACATTTGATTCCAAGATTTAATTACTTAAAAAAAATTATATTACGGGAAAGTTAAACTATTTTGAGTCTTGTGATTAAAACAAAAAAGCATTGAAATGATTTTGTTTATTTAAATGGGTCAACCCGTTTGATTAGAATTTGTTGGGTCTAATTTAAATTCCAATGTTAAGGATCTCATATCCACATATAATTTATATACACATAATTTATTTGGTCCCTACATAGTTTTTATAAACTTATATGATAACTCTCACGTATCCCAACTTTAAGCTAATGCATTGCTTACATACGATTATAGCATTTGTTTATAATAAAATCTTTAGTTGAATCATGTAAATTTGTGTTCACCCATGGTTTCATTATTTCAACAAAATAAAAGTGAGCTTCATTGGTGGTGAGAGATTGTTTACCTTAGGCATAGATTTCGAGGAAGGGTAAAGGGAAAAATAGGTAGGTAGAACCCATGGTTGGTGAAGGGTAATAGGGAAGCATTGGTAAGATGATGATGGTGCAGGAAAAGAGATGAAGATATAGAACATTGCTGAGAACGTGGTTTTGAATCCATTTGGAATATGAAGAGAAATGCTATTCACTGCCAATCATTACTAAGAAAAAATAATAGGGTTGTTTGGTTGTACAAATTTTAGAAAACAAAAAATAGAATGAAAACAAAGTAGTAGTTTTATAGTTAAAAGTGAAAATAAAAACTATTTTTAAAATCCCAATAGACTAAAAGATTTTAAATGACTCTAGCCAAACAAATAGGTCCAAATTATATTTTATAAGCAGCAACTCCTCGCTTGATAAGAACAAATTGATGCACAATATTTTTTGTGAGATTCATAATTCACTATTTTTCTTTATATATATATATACAAAAAAAATCTTATCATACTAATGTAAGTTTATCCTATCCTATATATATATATATATATATATAATTTATTTTTCTTAACTAAACAAGATAAATGTTCTCATTTTTATCCTATCTCTATTTTTCCTACTTTCCATCCCACTTCTATTAAAATAAACAAAGACTAATGTTCTACTAAAGGTATAGATCTAAAACTCTCCAAAGTTGCCCTTGTTTTGACCAAAGGTAAAATGATTAATGACTTAAGTGCTAGTTTCTACTTTAAACTTTGTTAGAATTAATTTAAATGACATTAATTTAAACCAATAAATATAGCTAAAATGTGTCTCTAAATCAATCTTGACCATAAGTTTTACATTGAAATGTGACACGTGAAACTAATTTCAGTACTAAGCAAAATAGACCCCCAGTCTCCATGGATAATGTCATCTTCATTTGATTTGGATGCACCTCACTTGTCTCATAAATGTATGGGGCATATGAATGAGACATGAATGTTTATGTTGACAAAGTGTGGCTTACTAACCGATTAGGAGGTGATCCTCAAAACTCTTGTAGAAGCAAAATAACATTGATGCCATTACAATTGAACTTTTTCAACAAACTCATACCCTCTTTCATCTCCATGTCTTTCTCTTCAACCAACTTATTGTGGGTCTCAAATTATTGCTCATGTTCCTTCCTCACATATAAAGAATGAGTAAATCTATCAAATATCACGTCATGAGTGTATTCTTTTTCCTATAAGCTACTGTTAATCTCTCATTTTTATATACATGCACAAATTTTGCAAGTATAGGTATGGCTATCAATAATATACTATCCAACCGTGCCTATACTAGCATAATATGTTTATTATATTTAATAACTAGAATTTAGAAGTTTTTAAATTAATCCTTTCTTCAAGTTACATGTTTTACTTTTAATCAATGTTCATGTTATTAGTTATTAACATTCATATTAATATTGTAATAGCATTTATATTTTATTAGTTTGTCAAACAAGCGTGTGTAATGAGAGATTATATTAAAATTAATTATAAAATTGAGTATGTGTGTATAGATACCCAATAGGTAAAGATGTTTGTATCAAAGTTTTCACTTGTGCAAGTATATGTCTAGACATGGTTTATTTATTTATTTATTTCAAATGAGAAGTTAGAAATAAGTACTACAATACCTTTCTCAAATTATATTTGTTCGATGTATACACTAAGTGATGTATAACAACCACCTAGCTGTGTTCACAACTCATTATTTTACTTAAATTTTTGTTGAAAAGTAAGCACTTTAGTCTATTTTCTTGCACTTAAAATGTTAATGTTTCACCTGTGGCATGTCTAGGCATGGATTGCTTTTTTGTTTGTTTGTTTTGTTTCAAATGAGAATTTAGAGCGAAGTACTATAATACCCTTTTCAAATCTTATTTGATAGATGTATATACTCGTGATGTATAACAACCATTTTTCAGTGACAACCTAGCTGTGTTCACAACTCATTATTTTACTTCAAATTTTGTTAAAAACTAAGCACTTTAATCTATTTTCTTGCACCGAAAATGAGAATGCAACATGTTGCTAGAATCTAAGTGTTAAGAGTATGAAATGTCAACTTTCAAAAAAAATGGTTCTGCTAATGATAATGAATGTCTTATTAATATATGTTAATGATTTAATAAATAATTTTTATCAAATATTATGATAAGAGTATATGAAAAACCAAAGCAAAAGGGTACATTGATAATATTTTTAAATTAAAAAAATATTTTTGACATTTTTAATATGCCTTCTAAGGACACACTGATTTACATTTTCTGAAGAAAATTTAATAGATCAAATGACTAATGTCAATTCAAGAACCTTAGTTTAAGTGAAGTTACCTTTATAGTTGATTGTTCAAATTCTAAGGGGTGTGCTTTTTTATTGGTAAAAACATTTATTTAAGAAATTCCAATCAAATGATATTTTGTTGATAAATTTGACTATAGAATTTATTGACATAAATTTTTTAAAAAATAATTATCTTAACATTTTTTATAAACCTTTTAAAATAAGTTAAAGTAAACTTATAAAAAGAAGTCATAAGTCATTTTTATAAACCTAAATTTTATCAAGTTCCCCAAAATCTTATACCACCTTGATAACCAAAATATTAGACTTTACTAATCAGATTGTATAAAAACAATTATCTGCTCACTAACAAATGATATAACCAGATTTCAGAAATTTAAAGACCAGTATAAAAAAGTAAGCAGAAGCCAAAAGAAAAAAAGAATTAGAATCAGAAAGGAGTGAGGGAATTGCACAAGGAAAAGTAGTTTAATTGCCAGTCTGTAATAGATTCACTACATTTACAACTAGTCAACAAGACTACATGCATTGAGAAAATGCAAGGAATCAAACAGCTAGCTGTTGCTGCTTTTGGTGGGAAGATTCATCCTCATTGAAGCATAAGTGGGCCTTTAATGACTTTCCTAAACTTGGGTTGGAATCTCTAAAATTTAGAGGTTGCATCAACATCATTTCTCTTTGGAGATGCACACAATAGGCTTGGAAGGTGCTTGGAGTTACATTTAAATGGAAACCTAAGCCAAACAGGAAATCCAACTCAAGAAAATTCATCTCTATTTTGGTGATTCCTCCAACTTTTGCATAATAAGCATTATTGTAGTACCTGAAAATGTCAAATCACATGCAAAAAGACAACATTGTGTGAATATAATGTAACATGTCTTTGTAGAAAATAAGTAAGTTTAAAACCAATAGAATTTGACAACTGTTTTTTCTATAACCCATTATTCCAAATTACATGTAGATACACACATGCACATACACAAAAAAATAAAATAAAAATAGGATCAGTAAAATACAAATGACAGCATTTAATTTTCAACATGTAAAATTAATGTCAGTTATAAAGTTATGCATAATTATATATTTAAGATTAAATCTTCTCAATTATAAAGTTTTTATTAATTAATTTACTATATCTATTTATCTGTATAATTAATTAAAAGATATTTGCTGGATATGTGCAGTAAACTCATGGGATCACATGGGTGTATTGTCTCCATTTAATAAAAAGCCAGCCTGTATATAGTATTTTTCACAAGCAAGATTGTATTCTTAAAGATTTTTTTTTTTTTGGGTAGTAGAAATGTTGTTATTTATAAAACACTCTCTATGTCAGAGAAATATAGAAAAAAAGTAAACACCCCAAAATGGAATAAATAAATAAATAAATTGGGGGAACTATAATTCAACAACTGGGTTTCTATAAGAAGTTTAAATTTTTTCCTAGTAGTGGAGCATCTCCAAATTCAGAACAAAACCATTTCAGGGGAACAATCACAGATCTCTGATCAGAGGAAAACCAGAGCAAATGTATCCATCATTTTACCTTTGTCCAACTATTGCACCAACTACATATAATTCCTAAGTGAAAAAACATATCAAGGA
Organism: Abrus pulchellus subsp. cantoniensis; assembly: GCA_024086825.1. Classification (NCBI taxonomy): domain Eukaryota; kingdom Viridiplantae; phylum Streptophyta; class Magnoliopsida; order Fabales; family Fabaceae; genus Abrus; species Abrus pulchellus. The sequence continues at coordinate 26,271,010 of CM044056.1, forward strand.
TCAAATGAATTATGAACTCAAATAGAAATGCGAGAATATGCTATTCTAAACCTCTCAAATTTCATAGGGAGTAACACTTAGAATTCATCGCTGATTATATATCAAAAGTTTTAGAGTTCAGGCTATTAGAAGCAAAACATAAAATTGGAAAGTTACTTAGCAACATTAAGTACCCGTTTGATCTAACATTAGAGTAATTGGATAGAATTAATTTTGAAAAACTGGATAAAGAAACTGCATTGACAGCATGTTTGGATGTATATTGAAAGTTTCCAAAATCAAAATTGAAGTTATAAACATGATTTGGAACATGTGTGAACACGTTTGGTAATTTTATACTAATTTCTGTTACCATTTTATTGAAAAAAAGATTCTCAAATATAAATCATTCACTTCAAATTCACTTTTAACTAAAATCAATTCTTTAAAATTAAGTTAATTCACAATTACCCTGAGAATTAATTTTCTAAGAAACAAAGAGCACATAAACTAAGATACTTACATATCGTCCATGAATTTGGCAGCTACCATAACACTGGTAATCAACAAGCGGTGCACATTGAAGGAGTTGATAGGCAAAGAGGGTTGTCTTTGAGTGAAACGGTCAAGGTAGACATAAGCAACAATGAAACATGATGGGCTACAATTTGCATACTTGAAAATTCTCTCAAGGTAGTTCTGAATTGAGATGTTGGGTCTTGTCAAGCCATGGAACACTGAGATCTTCTGGTACTGTTGGAGCTTTTGGTTTTTATCATTTGATTCAGCCACCCTTTCAAGCATAGAAGAGAGAAAAGCTATCACCTTTGGCATCACACTTGAACTCTCCTCCACCTCTCCCATGTTTTGCTACAAAGAATGTTTCCAATTATGATGTGGGATATACATGCATATAAATATATCCAAGCTCTTTATATCCCCTGTACCAGAAACTTAGGATAAAGTGCATTTAATTATTATATAATTTTTACATTTTTTAATGGAGTAAATGATTTTGTGTGTATATATCAATATATGTATGTGGATGTGTGGGTGGGTGAGTGTGATATTATTTATTATTTTTTAATAATGAATATTAGGTACTAGACTTGTTAAAGTGATATTCTTAATGCCTTTTTAGAGATGTTAAATTTTATTAATTTGATAAGATTTAATATCTATGAAAAATATCAAACATGCTAATTTATTAAATTTGTCACATACAGATTGAGAAAGAGAGGGGTCGTTAGAGATTGATACTTTTCTTGATCCAAAATGGCTGTAGTAATATAAATAATGACTTGCAAGTTGGCACATCACTGGTGGTATGTGTCCCTTTTGGGTTATAAAAGTTTTGGGGTTTGAGTTGGTAATGATTTTCATTTCCTCTTTAATTTCAAAACTTGACTTGTAGAAGAGGGAAGGGTGGTGCGTTTATTGTGGATTAGTGTCCCTTTCTTGAAAATTATTAGTGGTTTTGTTGTTGTGAATTATTTGTGACCATAGAGATGCCATTCCATACCCTTCATGTGATTACATGTGGGAATTTGAGACTGTAGTGTAAGGGTCCCACTGTTTGGAGACCTTTGCATGTGTTTTGATTCTTGTACAAGTGGGTGACATAACATGGATTTGCAATGTTGGTCCACACCATTACTTCTGTAGTCTCCTTTGGGTAATATTTCCTAGCATATCCGTGCCATCACCAGCAGAGAGGTGGTGCTTTAATGTGTTACAATATTGGCTCATGTGATCTAACAAGTTTTAGCTTAATTTAATTAACTGCTTATTTAATAAGCTTTTATTGTATATAGGATAAATTTGAACATAAAACTTATTAACATAAATTAAACACACTCTAATGCTATAATACTATTATGTTAGGTTCTGAAAGGAATCCAACAATGAATAGATTTATATGTTTCACGTCTGAAAGGTTCAGATCATGTGGTCTATTAGCATGCTTGCAATTTATAATCTAGGAAATTGATAAGTTTTTCTTTCTTTTAATTTTTAAGAGTACATGTTACATACTTACAATCCCAGATCTTGTATTTTTGTTATGTTGATTGTTACATGACATGAATACATCCTGCTTTTGAGAAGGAGGGCCAATGATTTTGTCTTGAACCCAATATAAATTGATAATTTAAATGAATATTTGATACTTTGGAGACCGACAAATGCTGCATTCTCTCTAGTCAATGTGCCATTACCAGGAAGCAACTTTGCACAAAGAAACAACAGCTTGAATGAGATGTATTTTTGCCAAAAAAGTGGCCATGAAACAACACCCATTTGGAACAATAAGCTGCAATGGCAAATAGAAAATAGAGACATGAACCTTTTGCAACGTGACACCTTTATATGTGGATCTAATTTAACGTGTTAGGAAAGCAAAACAGTGTAAGATTTGACCCACAATGTCATGCACGTTGTCTAATTTGGTACAACTATCTTAGCACTGCTACTTAATTAAACTTGGGAGGAAACCATTGTTTGGAATTGGATGCTTGCTAATGAAGAAAATGAATAATCCTAGTTTATTTTAAACTTTGGAGAAGACATGACTTTGGGTAAAAGCTATTCTTATATTATGTTTTGTGAAATTATCATAGTGAGATCATATGCTAGTATCTTTAAGCTAGTAAGCAAGCTAGCTTTATATTAGGTGAGTGTGCCATTAATTTCAATTTAGCAAGCGAATTATAGTTATTTTGGTATCGGACAAACATGGATATATACCCATGAACCAACCATTAACCAACATTTTCTATCCCAGGATGTGAGAGAAGAAGATTCTACAACCACTAGCAAAGTAATATAATGGTTATGGAGAAAAATCTAACAGAACATTTATTGTTCATTCGAGCTACAAGATTTATATGTGGTTAATTCTAATTCAATGAGTATGTTACTTTACACTATCATAAAGTGGTATAAAACACACATTGCAACCCTTGAGCAAGCATCCTATGATAACATTTAACTTAACTTTTATTTCTTAAAACTTTTTTTTTTTTAAATTTACTTCTTACAACTTGAGAGTGTCATTCTATTATCTTTTTAATTTTTTGGTCAACGATCCCTATAAGTCAAATGTAAACGTGCCTTTTTTAATGTTTTGAAATGCAAGTAAATTTACCATTGATTCCTTTTAGAGAGTGGTTTCCAACTACAGGTGGATTATTCATAAAGCCCATATAATAATTGGATCTAAAACCATATAACATCCAAGGAATTGTAAAAATATTAGTTTGGGCTAATTTAAGCTTGATGGGTTGTGAGTCAGATCCATTGAAAAGGTCCGTGATGGTACAACTAATTGATAACATTTTTTTAACACATTTTTATTAATATGTTTTTATTATTAATTAAATTTATGTGAATCTCATTAAATAATAAAACGAGATTCATTAAATAAAGAATACAACTCCACATCATTTAATAAATCCTACATAAATTTGACCTAAGAAAAAATAATATGTTAGAAAAAGGTGTATTGCTCCTATTATAAGAACTTAAAAAAGAGTTTAGTTCCCTTAAACGTCTTAGTTTGTTGACCGTACTCTCAACTTTCTTACTTGATTAGGTGATTTGTTATCTATGGGAGAAGGAAGATGAAAAGTCCTGGGGACACACAAGGTTATCAATCAAATATTGGGACCAAAATAAAAAAAAAATATATAGCAGGGAAACAAAATAAAACATAAAAAAAGTAAATTAAAAAATATTTTTAATAGAGCTATTATTTCACATTAATAAAAGAAGCATAGCATAAAAATAAAAGGACATCAAGCTAGCTAGCTAAGCAAATTGTGTTAAAATCAATTAAAAAATAGTTTAAATTACAAAACATTTTGCTTCAATTTTCGAGACTGAGGTTATACCAAAAATGACCAACAAACCTTCTATTTATTGAAATAGGAAAAGCTACTATAACTAAGTTTGTTGCATGACAATTACAAATGAACTAGATAAGATCAGCGAGTTTTATGATGTCTTAAAATTATGTCAAAGTGAACTTGATAGGCTTAACTAAGATATGCACTTACAGACCGAGTGGGAAGGCTTAGGGATGCATTCTCTTTTATGTATATTCAAGAGTTGGGTTTTGAGAAGAGAGAAGAGAATATTCTTTCATTTTTCATATATATTCTTCAATTTTATAAATTAATCAATTAACATAAATATAATGTATTAATCTCTTATTTACTCTTATAAATATAACTTTTTTCTTAATGAAAAATAAATACTTGTATTTTTAGTTTTTAAAAAAGAGAAAACTCTTTAAAAATGCAAAAAATGCAAACAAACATGCCCCTTCTTCCCTTTTTTTTTTTTTTTTTTTTCTAAAACTTAATCTAAAATATACCCTTAATCTCTTTAACATCCTCAGACCATGATCGATTTGATAGGAGACTTGGAGTTTTGTTCTTAAATCTTAAGGGGTTGTGCTCTTATACTATTTAATTACCATTAAGGTATAAAACCTCTAGGCATATATTATTCACCATATACTTCTGAAGATTATAATTGAATTAAAAATAAATAAATAACAGTTCATATGAGCCGGATTATCTTGTTATTCCATGTTCGTCCATCAACAATTTCAGTAATCTTTCTTAACATCAAATTGATCATTAATATTGATATATCATTATCCCCAAACATTGCTATTCATACAAAATTATGTAAATAACAAAATACAAGATACGCTTCCACCCTCCGTATAGGATGGCAAGGAGGGAATACACTTAACAAATATGAAAGCATGTGATTAAGCTCAAAACAAAGTCACAAAGGAAATCAGCAAAACAGTTATATTCGTCTGACTGAACCGTACACTAACAACAGCCATAACAGAAGCAGCAGATACAAACAATAGAAAATTGGAAATTCCTATGATGGGAAGCCACAGTGAATTGGATCCTAGTGGTTGGAGAAGTGGTTTTCTAAACTTTACTGATGATGATAAACACAAAGAAATGCAATGGTGGCCAAGATGCAACTCTTCCCAAGATTTCTAATGCTCTTCTTCTTTCTTCATAACTAGAGGAAATGAATAACCATGGCTTTCTTGATATTCTGATAGTGATATCCTCTTCCATCTGCAACATACATAATACACCTCACAACATGTATTAGTGGTTAATTCAATCATAGCACAGTGCTCACACAAACTGAAATGAAATGCTTAAGAGCCCGTTCAGTGAATATGGTAAGATAAAAAATAATAGGATATAAGAGTTAAATAACAATATGAGAAAGGATAGACTCGTGTTTTATTTTACATATGATCCATACTAAAATAACTGTTGATATGTAAATATAGTAATTAGGCATGATGTGTAATTATAGTAATCTGGCCAGTAAAATAACATAATTACAACAAGATATCAGGATTACCTTTATTAAGGTAATAATCTGTAATTAATATAGATTCCCTTGTACATGTATAAATTCAGACCCTTGAGTCATATGCAATACACAAAAAATACATTCAAGTTTCAGATTTTATAATAACAAACAAGATACCTTATGGTATCCTGTTCTGTTTATTTCTAGTCCAGGTTCCTCACAGGATAAAATTACACTAGACACAAGGATATGAGAAGATCATATGATAGACTTATTATATTTTGTTAGTTAAACACATGTCAAAAATACAAAATGATAGAAAAATATATTCTATCCAATTCTCTTATCACGTCCACCAAACAGGCCAAGTTGTGTGCATTTAGAAGTACCTGGGCATGTGAACTGTTAAGATTTGCATAAGAAATCAAAAGCCAAAAGTTGTCCTGATTTCTCATCATGCAACCAAACATTGGCAGTGCCATAGGGCACTAGCAGACATATTTTTGGAACATCTTCCTCCTCTGCAGTTTAATACAAGAAATGATTAGGCATGATGGCATCACTTTTCTGCATTGATCATAACATTTAGATGGGAACAGATAGCAACTTACTCTACTCATTTATGCCAATGATTCTCCATGCTTCTCATGATCTGCAGGCTCCTCTCTTCCTTGAATATTGTTCATTTGCTTTAAGAAATTCATAATACTTCCCAATCCAATCTGCAAAATATAACACAACTATATGTCAAGTGTTGCCTTGGCACATCTTAATGTTCCTCCAACTTGATCCAATTAACAATAACATATAGAGGGGTTTATCAAGAATAATCAACCATTAAGATTGAATTGAACTTGATCACGATGATATGCAGTGAAAAAGTAAGCATGATCAACTTACCCATGACAAAGGCTTCTTTCATGATTTGGTAGTTCCCAACACACAAGACTCTTTCTCAAACAACAAATTTGCTCCAACTACAACTCTTGGTATATTACATAACACCAGAAACTCAAACAACAAATTTTGTTCAACACTATCATTGTGTTGATCATGAAATTCAACATCAAACCACATTTCCAAAACCAGAACTTTCAAACACAATTACTATGAAATTGCCGTGAAGTCACAATATCTGTCCTTTTTGTCGATTGTCTCCTTTATTTTCTGCCAGCCAATTTGACCTGGTGTTTTAGATACACATAACGATAAATATAATTTCATTCCATATGGTACTAGAATATGCAAATCCATTGCTTTCAGCCAATTAATATTCCATTTTATAACCTTCTAAGTCTGTCCCTCTCTACTCTCCAGCTTCAAATAATTACATCTAACAATCAACTCCTTAAATCTGTAAATCAACAACAAATTCATAATGTCATCCCTCTGCAGCTAAATCAATATATTCATAAACTATATTGACACAAACTCACCTATCAAATATCACGGAACCTATAATAAAGAATTTGTTACTGCTCCAATGACGCTCCTCTAACAGCTGGAGACATCAATTCGCAGCTTCCCATGTATCTCCCGCATCAACAACTTAGAATTATCAACAATGTGTTTGCTTTTATAAACTATATATGTACACAATTCATGTCTACGAGCTGGTCTCAGGGATCTTAATTCAAAAAGGGGATTTGTTATCTCATTACTACAATACAACTCTCTTGCTGGCTGGACATGCTTCCACCAGAAATCAGATAGTGCTATTTTCATTACATCCCAATACTCTAGATCACGATACAACCTGAATAGACTACTACCATTAGGAGTCCAAACATAAAAATCCATCCAATCCCTTCCCAGAATCTCCATTAAACCCTGAGCTTGAGGAATGTAGTGAATTGGAATTCGAGACCAAGGGAAGGCTCTCCTTATGTCCCCGTCGAAATATGGACACTTTATCTCCAGTACTCCACGAGAAGGCAACTCATACACCATCCCATTAATTACACCGTCCGGTGAAGCAGCTAGCCAGTTGTCTTCTGGGTGTGCATCATAGACCTGAAATTGAGGGAACAACACAGTATTTCCAGTAATCAGTTTGTATCTTTCAAGTGCATCCCCCTCTTTGATATTGCTCCAACAGGTGGCAAGGTTTCCAGAGAACGGTTCAATAGCACCAAGCTTCTCTAACCACAGCTGAACCCTTCGCTGACGCCAAAATCCAATTGCAGCAGCAAAAGTGCTAGCTGTCAATTTATTTCTCCTAAGTGTTTGCCAATTTTTAAACCAGTGTTGAAGGCAGCTTGCTCGAAGGACTGGATAATTTTCAACGGATTTGGATTTTAACATGACACCGAGTGAACCCGATTCTCTAGAGCGGTTATTAGGAGCATGGCTACTTGTATTAGATTCTCTGATAATTGGTAAATAATCACTATTACTAAAGTTTCTCTTATTACTTATACATGTAAATGTAACAGATGCACCCATATAACAGCTATTTTTGTGCTTGAAACATTTAAGCCAAACAAGTGAAAATGAAGAAGCAATCTCGCCACTGTTGAAGAAGAGAGAGAAAACTGTTACTTCTACTGCAGTAGATATAAACTAGCAACAACTAAATAGGTAAATAAATAATATATAAAAGAAAGATAGCATAAGTAATCAGGGTGATGCTGAGTTTTTTATGAACAATTAACAAGTACATGGTTTCATTTACTAGTTATGTAGAGAACTACGAACAATCAAATAAAGAGGTACAAAATTCGTAATAATATAATAAGATTGGGACCAAACAACTAGTTTAATCTATTGTTTGGAAGAATCGAATGAGAAATAAATTAGGGTTAAAATGGTTTGTGGATATACCTTCTCATTCAGCTAGAATACATGGTTCTGTGTGGTAATAAACTCTAAAAGCGAGTTGGGTATTTCTCCATAGAAGTTGATGTTAACCAAATTGGGCATTTGAAGCGATTTGATGTTCCATTCTCTATCACAGATATCCAAAAAGTATTTCCCCAGAGCTAGTTTTGGAGGTGCAATTCTCGGATCTTCCATAACTAATTAATTTTTCATAAATTAAAAATACACTACATAAACTGCAAAGCATTTTTATAATTTTGTTTTAATTATACTTTCTTTTAAAAAATAAATTTTACTAATAAAAAAATTAAAAATCATTTTATTTTATTTTTCAATGTTAGTCATAAGCAAAAATGAATTTGATATTTTTTTTAATAAATTATATATATATATATATATATTAAAAATAAAAATTATTAATTAAAATTTAATTTTAATAAAAATATATTTAATTTTGTATTAAAAATATATAATTTCATTATTTGTATATAATTTATAAACTATCATCATGTAAATATTAAAATGAAGAATAAAATATTATTATATTATATTTGTATCAATTTTTTATATTTTTTATTTTTTCAATTTTATGTTAATTATCAAATATAGTGGAAAATATTAAAATTACTTTATATTCTAAATATATGATAAATTTCTAAATATTTAAATAAAAATCAACAATTTAAAAGTTTTAGGTATAAAAATTAATGATACTTGTATGAATTAGGATAAACAATCAAATCATTATTTATTTAATTGGAAGGCTAAAGTCAGAGCCGACCCACAAAGCTCATTAGCTCATTAACACTACCTATAAAAGAAAAGTAAGAGGTATAAGTAAAGAGTTAACTTTCAAATATTCAAATAACATTTATTACCTGAATCAATATCTGACTTTATCATTGGAGTGTCTTTTGCAGATACAGTCCCCTCATGTCATACAGGAAAAAGTTAGAGATACTTGTATGGACGTTGCCTGACTTCACAGAAGAGGAGTTTCTAGAAGATCAGTGTATCCCATATAGGAACATTTTGGCGCCCATCGTGGGCACAATTTGCCTCAATTTTAGAGCAATTATGGTACTTACAAGGAGTCAACAAGGAGGAGCCTCTCGTCAGTAGGAGGATGCTACACTTAACCCATCGATACTTGAAGTTATAGTTGAAGGTGGAAGAGATGAAAGCCTTTTTTCAGTAGTAAGACAACTTAGGGCTGAAATGATGGAAATACAAAGAATGAGAGAGAAAGACACTCTCCAGTTGTCAACTTTAAGGAAGGAGAATGCCAACTTGAGGGAAGAAATCAAAACCTACATACTCTCTCAAACTACCCCTTTGTCTAGGAGTTGGGAGAGTCCTCGGCTCTGCAGGAAAGGCCAAACACATGTTAGCAAACTAGGACCTCTATTGAATGAGACTGTACTTCGAGCCGAAGCCCTTTCATTCAGCCTATTCAAGAAGCTAAATTACCTGAGAACTAGAGAGACTTAATACTAGAGAAGTATGATGAGACATCTAACCCTAAAGAACACTTGGATATCTTTACAACTCAAGTCGGCCTATATACAGAAAATGATGCCATATTATGTAGGATATTTCCCACCTTACTTCGTGGATCAGCCCTCAACTGGTTTACCAAGTTACCCTATTCATCCATCAATTTATTTACAATGCTCACCAGACGATTCAATCTACAGTTCACCACAAGTCATCCTCGTCCTTTGACGTCATTGGCATTAGTAAATATCCGACAGGAAAATAGAGAGATACTTAGAGCGTTCATGGAATGCTTTGGCAAATTTTCCCTCTCAATCCACAACTTGGAGCTGGCAGTCGCAATGCACCACCTTACAATAGCTTTGAGGCCGGGCCCTTTTGTCAACAACATGTGTCAAAAACGACTTGTTGATCTAGACGAATTAAGAAGTCGGGCAGCAAAGTATATGCAGATGAAAGAATTGGCCGAGTACTAAAGCCAAGTTCGAATGGAACAGGGGTCCAACCAAAGAGAAGGTGATAGGAGGGTATCTTTTAAAAATAAGCAAGAAAATAAAGATCAAAGAGGAGAGGCTGAGACCACGAAGAGGACCTAAATATGCCACTTATATTACTTTAAACACTAATCGGTCTAGAGTACTCAAGCAGACATTGGCGACTGAGATATTGACTATGCCTAAGCGCGCGAATACCCCCTCTCGAGCAGATAAGTCAAAATCATGCTAATACCACAGAAACACAAGACATACTACTGAAGAGTGTACAACCCTAAAAGATTGCATTGAAGACTTGATTAAACCTGGGCACCTTCAAGGTTTCGTACAAACACATCGTTTCAGTCCCACTAAGAGGAGTAACATACCTAGTGGTCCACACAAGCACTTTATATAATATACTGCTCGATTGCCCATCCCTCAACAAATTAAGGGCCATAGTATCCACTCCTCACTTGGCTATGAAATTTCCCTCAAACAGAGGCCAAATCGTAATAGTCCATGCAGATCAAAAGATGAACAGAGGATGTTATTTTGCAAGCTTACACTTAAAACCCCTCTTCACACATAGACGAGATGTGAACATCGTATCTCCTTGGTCAGAAGTAGATTTTCATGTAGAATTGGACCCAAGGATAAAAGAAGGGTTTCAGGTTAAACCCAATGAAGACAAGAAATCTTTCCAAATAGGGAAAAAATTTGACCAGATCACATATCTCGAAGCAGGCTTATCCTCAACTGAACACTCGGCACTTGAAAAGGTGTTGTTAAGCAATGCCGACTTATTTGCATGGTTGGCCTCAAATATGTCAGGAATAGACCCTAATTTTTTATATCATCTTTTATCAGTCTACAAGGGAGCTAAACTAATCATCTTAAAAAAGAGAAAGGTAGGCAATGATAGAGCACGAACAGACCAGGAAGAAACTATCAAGCTATTACAAGCTGACTTTATCTGAGAGGTACGATACTCCACCTGGTTGGCTAACGTTGTGATGGTAAAGAAGGCAAATGGAAAGTGGAGGATGTATACATATTTCACTGATCTAAATAAAGCATGTCCCAAGGATGCTTATCCTCTACCCAACATCGATAACCTGGTCAACGGGACTACCGGTCACAAAATACTTAGTTTCTTAGATGCATATTCTGGGTATAATCAGATTCGAATGTATCCCCCCCCTCCCAAATGAGGAGAAGACAACATTTATCACAGATTTGGAAAATTTTTGTTATAAAGTTATGTCATTCGGTCTTAAAAATGCAGGGGCAATATATCAAAGGCTGATAGATAAAATATTTTCAAAACAAATAGGGAGGTGTATGAAAGTATATGTTGACGATATGTTAGTTAAATCCATCTCCCTGGATAATCATGTTGCCCACTTAATTGAAGTATTCGGCAAAGAAAAATGACAGAGAATGCGATTTAACCTCAAGAAATGCATATTTGGGATAGCGAGAGAAAAATTTTTAGGGTTCATGCTCACAAAAAGAGGGATTCAAGCAAATCCAGACAAGTGTCAGGCCATTATTGAGATGATCAGTACTCGGAATACAAAGGAAGTTCAAAGGCTTGCAGGCCGAACAGCTGCGCTTGCCAGGTTCTGGCCTACAATGGACGGATGAGTGTGAGGCCACCTTTGTTTCATATAAAAACACGTTGGCAGCTTCTCTCATTTTACAAAGTCGAAACCGGGACAAGATATGATCGTCTATTTAGTTGTATCAAAAAGGGTCATCAGATAGTAGTGCGTATCGATTTTCCAATTGCCAAAATTTTACGAAAGCCAGAGTTAGTAGGTCGGTTAATGACATGGGCGGTCGAATTATTCCAATTTGATATCCACTTTGAAACCTGGGGACCCCTTAAAGCTTAAGTACTTGCTGATTTTGTCAATGAATTCACTACCCAGAAATAGACTGATACCAACATGTGGAAACTGCATGTGGACGAGTCATCAAACTGACAAGGTTGTGGAGTAGGAGTTATTATAGAAGGGCCGAACGCGGTAATACTTGAACAATCCATACGATTCGGGTTTAGGGCATCTAATAATTAATCCAAATATGAGGCACTGCTAGCCGGTCTCAGACTCGCAAAAGAAATCGGAGTCTGATGCATCACATGTTGGACTGACTCGAAGGTTGTGGCAGAACAAACTAAAGGTACCTATCAGATAAAAGACTCAGTCATGTTGCAATACTATCAAGAATTCAAACAGATAGAGGGCGAGTTTGATGAAGTATGTATCTAGTATACACCGAGAGCCTAGAATGAACAAGTTGATAGGCTCGCTAAGTTGGCTAGCCAGAGGAAACCAGGACAACTTCAAAATATGATTTAGCAAGAAATTCATAAGCCAAGCATTTTGAAATAAGAATGCATGAAAACAAAAGGCATATCTCAAAATTGGATGACTACGATCATCCAGTATCTCATTAATAGTAGACTCCTTGATGACCTAATCCCGACTAAAAAATCCTAAACCCTAAACCCTAAACCCGACTAAAAAGATAAGAATACAAGCAGCCAAATACACCCTTCTCGGTAGAGAACTATACAAGAGAGGAATTTCAACACCTATGTTGAAATGCCTTGATGAAGACCAAGCCACTTATGTGATGAGGGAGATTCACGAAGGTATTTGTGGTACTCACTCGGGGGGCCAGACGATGGCAACAAAGCTACTACAAGCTGAATACTATTGGCTGACCTTGTCCAAAGATTGCAAACTTTTGGTCAATAAATGTATCCTTGTCAATAGCATGGCGCACATATATACTAGTATGCCAATAACGTTCACCTAATCTCTTCACCGTGGGCAAAAAGACAGTGTAAATTCTTGATAGTCATTGTAGACTATTTCACCAAATGCATTGAAGCAGAGTCGCTTGCCACCATCACAACAAATAATATTTAGAAATTCACTTGAAAAAATATCATCACACGTTTCGACGTACCACATGCTCTGATCACAGATAATGGTCTGCAGTTCACAGAGCGGCGCTTTAATGAGTTTTTAGAAGGATTACATATTAAACACCAAGTCACTTTTGTCGAACATCCTCAGGCTAATGGTCAGGCCGAGGCAGCAAATAAGGTCATTCTGCATGAACTTAAAAGAAGACTGGATTCGGCAAAAGGTGAATGGGTAGAAAAATTACTTGAAATTTTATGGGCTTATTGGTGTACTCCAAAAACAACCACAAAAGAAACACCTTTCTAGTTAACCTATGGTACTGATGTCATGGTCCTGATCAAAATTAAGGAACCATTTTTTTCAGAGGTAGCACTTTGATGAACACTCTAATGGTGAATCTTTAGCTATTAATCTAGATTTATTGGATGAGGTATGTGATCAAACAACAATCATGGTTGAGGCTAGCAGAAAAACAATGGCAAGAAGGTTCAATTCAAAATTAAAACCAAGACAATTTCATGTTGGAGACCTAGTGTGGAGAGCAACTGGAAAAGCACGTTGAGATCGAAGAGAAGAAAAACTTGCTGCTAACAGGGGTGGACCCTTTCGAGTTTCAACTCGCTTGGATAATGGATCTTACAAGCTTGAAACACTCGAAGGGAAAGACATACCGATGACTTAGAATGTGTCACATTTAAAGCATTATTTTAGTTAAACAAATGTAATATGTGAAATGTGCACTCTTTTCCTCGCTCAGGTTTTGTTATCTTAACAGAACGTGAAAATAGGTTTTCCTGAGAAGGATTTTAATGAAGCACTTCATTAATAAAAGCACCTCTTTCTACAAACTAGTCGGTTGTTATGGATTTTCGCTTATTTCCCTCCTGAGTACCTCACTCGGTTAAGGATGAATCAATTATATTATACCCTCTCGAGCACCCCACTTAGTTAAAAATGAATCAATCATACTATACCCTCCCAAGCACCTCACTCGGTTAAGGATAAATCAATTATATTATACTCTCCCGAGCACCTCACTTGTTTAATGATAAATCAATCATATTATACCTTCCCGAACACCTCACTCGGTCAAGGATGAATTAAGTTATTCCCTCCCGAGTACCCCACTCGGTAAGGATGAATTAAAAAATTATTTCTCCAAAGTTTATTACTTGGCTAAAGATGAATCAGCCAGTTTTTCCTAGCACCCCACTCGGTTAAAGATGAATTAAACTACTCTCTCAAGTATCACTTCTCGGTAAAGGAATAATTAATTAGTATCTTCTCCTGAATACCCTACTCAGTTAAAGTTGAATTATTCAAAGTACACGTCTCGACCCTTCATTCAATTACTATTAAATATTGTGGTGTATAAAATGAATTGAAGAAATGTGTAACATAATAAAACGACAAACATGAATTGAAGAAACTTAACTTGTATTAATGAGAAGGCCAAAAGGCATTAGAAAAATAGGCACAATCGGCCTTTGATTTACAAAAAAGTAAAATTGTTAGTTTTCCGTCTCGGCACTATAATGGGTAGGGATGTCTTCAGCAGCAGCACCGCGAGCTTGGCTAGGTGGCTCGGTGTTGGTCTCCACCTCTTCATCCACTTCGTCATAAGGTAAGAACTTCTCACCAAAGAAGTTCTTGGTTAAATCGAAGTGAAAGTCGGCAGGAACTTGGCAAATTCAAATGTCTGCCGCATGGAATGATAAAAGCTAGCCTTGTGCTCGATAACTATTTTGTCATTGCATTCGGCAGCAAAAGCTCTCATCTCAGCATCAGCTTTCTGCCTTTCCCTAGCCAAGGCTTCATTCGACTCCAAGGTTTTCACCCTTAGAGCCTCTTCGGTCGCGTGCAACCGATCCTCAATAATTTTGAAGTACTTCTTCATCTAAGATACTTCATTCTCTAAAGCTCTATTTGTTTTGGCCAAGTTTGACTAAATCTCTTCATTTTCCTCCAAGGCTTTCTGGTAAGATGAGAGCTGGTTTTGGACCTTTTCTAGCTCAAGTAGAGTTTCCAAGGCCAGGTTGCGCACCATTACCATCGCTCGAGACTGCAGCTCACAGTACCACTACCATCGAGACTTGTTATTTTGTTTTTTAACAACAGACCTCCCAATCTCTAACAACACATCTGGGGAGACAAGCTTCGTAGTACGAACCCCCTCAGTAAAAAATGATTCAGAGAAGACAACGGGAGGGATGACAGTGTGAACAGACGAACTACTCAGACCAGTCAGCCTTGCAGCTCGGGCATGTTTCTGTTTCCTTTCCCTTTCGGATTCTTTCTCCTTGCCTTTATCTTTTCATTTCTTTGGTTGACCTTCAGCAAGGGTTAGATGCTGGGGAGGGAGATAGGCTTTAGCCAAGATTGGAACTTGGTCCAGGCGAGGGTTCTGGTGTTCTTCAGCTGAGGTACCTTCATAAGCTTGCTATCTCAAACGTCGGCGATAGTACACATTAAGCCCTCTTTGAGCCATTATACCTACAATAAACACAGGAAGTCAAATCAATATAATCCGGTATCCAAAGATTGCATTACAAAGATAAGGCATATCATCCATGTCCAAGGGAGGTTGGAGGGACGACTTCAGCAAAAGGATAAGGGCTCGGACAAGAAGCTCTCTTAGAATGACTTCAAATATTCTAAAGTCGATAATTCTTCAGCCGATAATATATCCTCTGGAAAAACATCATACCGATGAGGTACCTGGGTCCAATGAAAAGGGAAAAAAGGATTATTTTCATTATCGAAAAAATATTTTCTACTGACAGGGTGCATGGTTACTTTAAAGTAGCCGATTTTAAAACCTTGAACAATGCAGTATAAGGTTTAAAAAGTGACAATTTGACCTGTCTTATTAACAACACCCATCTTGCTTTGTAAGAGGGACGTGTACAGAAAAAATGAAGAAATAAACTTACACTGGGCTCTATATAATGAAATTTACATAAAATTCTAAAAGCTTGCATTGTCACCCGCTCATTCGGATGAAGCTGTGTCGACGCAACATTCAAGACCCTCAGACACCCATTTGAAAGTCATCAAAGGAAAGTTTTATACCTAATTCCCTAAACACACACTTATATACAAAGAAGGTGTCGACCATCTCGACACCATCCTCTAAGAATACAAGGTCCGGATTGCTGAAACCACCTCCTCGGCAAACACTTATGGTTATAGAATAAGGATCTGAAGCCTCCCATAATGATATATCATAGTGGTCTACAAAGGCTTGAAGACGTTTATTTTGTTGGAAACGTGAGAAGTACGCGGCCACTTCACCGTCCACCCACTCAAAGCCAGGAATCGTACAAGGGAGAAATGTCAGCCTTTCTCTTAGGGGGCTAGCATTTGGTAACGATTCACTAGACTCAGAACCATTGTTGACATCATCAGACGATTCAGCATTGCCCTCACACTCCCTAACAATCATCTCAAGTTCATCCCTAACATCATTCGACCTTGAAGAAATTTCTTCAAACCATTCGATCCCTCCGAGGTCCCCAACCTCAGTAGTAGTAGTCGGTCTTGTATGGTTTGACAACGAATCCTCCCACTCGAGGGAATAGGCCATGAAAAGAATAAGAAAAGAAGAGAAGGACAAAATAAAACAAATATACCTTAAGGTGTCAAGAGAAAGAAAAACCTTCTAACAAAATAATCAGAATACACCCCTCGATTTAGAGCGGAAAGCGTATATGATGCCTAGACCACCACATATTTATAGAACATAGGGTTTCGGGTAGATGAAGAGTTACACCCTGTTCTAACCGTTAGATCTTTCTTAGATTAACAAATATGATCAACCAACCTTTCGTTTTAGAAGCACAAACCACGAGGAAAAATCCTAAAATTCCTTAAACCCTAAATTGCCGAAACCCTCATTTTTTAAAACCTTTAGCAAAGTTAAGTCGAACATATACTTGGTCTTAATGCCAGTAAAGAGAACCCGAATACCTATTCGGATGAACACTGACATATCATTTTCAAGCCAAATGTGTTATCGATCAAAACACATCATTTTCACCTACATGAAGAGAATCATAAACACCAACAAAAAAGGGTCAGTGAAACTTAACAAGCCCTTAACTCGTACCTCCTCGGGCTTAGGGGGCTAGTGTACTAGATAAGACACCACTTGGTCTTAATGATAAAAGAAGGAATCTGAATACCCCTTCGACCTAAATAAGACGAGTACCTTCTGGATCAAATTAAGAATGAATTAAAGGATAATTAAACCGATTAGGATAAATAATCAGATCATTATTTGCTTAATTGGAAGGCTAAAGTTAGGACTAACCCACAAAGCCTATTAGCCCATAACACTGCCTATAAAAGGAAAGTAAGAGGTACAAGTAAAGGGTTGACTTTCAAATATTCAAATAGCATTTATTGCCTAAACCGATATATGACTTTATCATTAGAGTGTCTTTTGTAGGTACACCCCCCACATCATACAGGAAGAAGTTAGAGATACTTGTAGGGATGTTGCATGACTTCACAGAAGAGGAGTTTCTAGAAGACTAGTATATCCCGTATAGGAACAATACTTAATTTTAAAAATAAAGAGTTATTTGATTAAAAAACTTGATTAAAGTTATTCAATTCATTACGATTAAAAAACTAAAAAATATTTGTATTGAAGTTGATTCTAAAGAAACTATTTATTATATTTTGTCAAAGTATGATGTACTGCATTCTCATTTTCTTTTAGTGCATTATATTTGCTGTTTATTATGTAACTGTAATTTTATTAGTTTGGCACACATGTTTGGTGTCATAATAGTCTAGCTCATATGACTTTACTACTGATTATAATTTTTTTTCATTTGAGAACAATAACTCTCTTTTCTAGCTCCTTTGTTAAGGGTGGTTTGGAAGGTGAAAAAAGAGAAGGCTTAAAGGGATAAGGAAAAAAAAAATTTTGATAACCCAAAATCATGTGGCAAAATATAAGAATGCATACGTGCCATGTTATTACTAGTTGAGACATGACAGAGAGGAGAAAGAAGATTAAATTCTTTCCTTCTTTGGATGTTTTATATTAATAAGCATGGTGTTCAATCTTTACTAGTGCTCTTCGACAAACAAATCATCACCAAATAATTAGATATATTCAAGCCAAAGGGTAAGTTAACTCTCTGGAGTGCCATATCAATTCTGATCCAAAGCAGTGCTTAAAAAATTAAGTTACATTCAATGCAAGAAAACTTTGAAATTTGAAAGTACAACACGACCAACAATTGTTACAACAATGTACCTCAAACCAACTCTAGCAACTTGAAAACTGAACATTGGAGATATTTTAAATCCTTAGTATGACAGATCTGCATCAAAAGCTAAATGTTTATATATTTTATGTATATTTATGCTTAATTTCCAAACAGAACTTCTTTTTATGTCATACATCTCCTATGCTTAAAAATATTAAACAATCATGATGACCCACCAGGCAAGAGCAGTTTGGTAACAACAGAGATTCCTTTATATGAAGAAAATAAAGAAATTTGACTCGACATGTCTAGACAGCTAAACTAGTTAGACCTACAAGTTAAGGGAAAAGAACAGAGTGAGTAATTTATTTAGCATCAGTACTTCGATCCTAAAATTATTTAGCAGAATAATGCTTCTGTGTAACAACAAACCACAGCTAATGCTTCTGGACTCCTATCTCAAACAACAAATAGCATACAAAATCATTAAAAAAACTCTCTTTTCACTCCCAAAGATCCTCTTCTCTTGATGTTTCTTCCACCATTTTCCTTCTCTTTGAATTTTTTTTTACTCCACCGTCTTCTATCCCTCTAAATATTCCCTTGTTTTTTCTCTTCTTAAAAATTTAGGTTTTTATAGGGTTCCACTTGTTTATAACAAAAAAAAATGCATTTAAAAAAATTAGTGTTATTTTTTGTTTTAGTTGATTCCTCTAATTTCTTTTTGTTTCAGGTTAATTCTTAAACTTTAATTTTATGTTTTAGTTTAAACCCCTATTTTATTAATGTGATCATAGAGACATGATGGGAATTAAGATATTAAATTATTAAAATGAGAACCACCAGCATACAACTTATTTTATACATGTGATCATAGAGACACAAGTAGACTTAAACCACACTAAACAAAGTTTATTTTGAAAATAAACTGTATCTATTGATTGAATTGTGAGTAAATGTACGTGAACATACATTGAATTGAGAAGCTAACTTTCATATACATAGAGCTACTATTGATCACAGCTAATGGGATTCTTGTGGCATATATTTTCATATTTTTTTATGAGTAAATAGTTATTTCAAATGTAACATAAATATTCAAGTAAATATTCTTATAGCCTTGTTAACTCTCAAACTTCCATTTATATGTACTCCAATCCACTTTATGTGAGAAGGAGCTTTTTGTTAATTGTTCGGTAATGGAGTTTCGTTCGGTATACAAAGACATCAGCATAGCCATTCGTTAGCGAATAAAAAAGAGATTCATTTTATCTTTTATTTATTTATTTTTACTTTATTTACATATATGTTAGATTAGTGTAATATAATTTTTATATTACCATCAAGGTATACATCTTACCACACTTTCTCAAACACATTTCTTATTATTGGTTAAAAATTATTAAAAACTACAAAAGAATGAAAAAAATAATTAATTTAGAGTGAAAGACTGTAAACTTATATATTTTTATAATTTTTAATAAAATTTAGTCAATAATAAAAAGTGTGAAAATATGTTACTAGCATTTTTTTAAGTATATTAGCTTGAAAGTTAATTTTTTAAAAAGTAAAACATTTAATATGATTCAGATGTAACATAAGTGTACTTATAATTATAAGGTAAGACTATTGAGGCAATGAAATGTGCAAGGTCAAATAGTTTTGCGGCTCGGCGCTACTAACAAAAGGGACATTGCAATAATTATCAAAAAAAGAAAGGGGAGGGGGTGGGGATAGTAAAGTAAAACATATATGTACTATTCACGAGTATTGGTCTCAGCTCAAACCATCATCACTCTTCTCATTATATTAAACCTAAACTACCATAGTTCAAATATAAACAAAACCAGATTTTAAAAGACAAAAAAAAGGTCATAAAATCATAAACAAGGATGTCTTCAGATAACACATATATGCGCCAATTCCTATGAAAGGCAAAACAGCACATGTTATTGTTAAAAGCTAGCTAGCAAAAATATTCAAAATTTTTCAGCTCAAACAGCAGCTAGAACTTCATAACTTGTATGATAAGGCATAGAAATCACGAAACTTGAATAAGACCATATTAGACAAAAATCTTCCCCCCCCCCACTATGTTCTAATACCCCATTTTCCACTAAAAAGAAAAAGAAATAAAGAATCAAAAGCTACTCCATTTGAGAGTCATCATCCACATTTTCACTGACAATGATATCTTCACTTCTATCTGCTGTATCAACCTTGCTTGACAATTCACCATTGCCAATGGTACCATCAAATGAGTCAATGAGTGATGCATAAACTTTATCTTTACTAAATTTTGACTCCCTCAACAGTCCAATTAAGACCTCAGCACTTGCCATTTCATCTTGGTCCTGGCAAAGCTTAAGGAATGCAGACAAGTTTAAGGGCTTTGGTCTCCAACTCTTTGAACCATCAGCAGCCATAAAAGCTTCTTTCAAGCAGGACAGGGCCTCGGAAATTCTCTTATCTGCAATATGGCCCTCAGAAAGAATCTCCCATGTATTTGCATTTGGTTTTCCACCACCTTGCTTCAGCTGCTCAAAGAAAATCAAAGCTTTTTCTGTACTGCCTTTTTTAACATACCAGCCTAGGAGAAGATTTCCTATTCTAGGATCATGAGTAGTCCTTACTGAAGCCCATTCCTCATATAGCTTCTCTGCACCCTCAATATCGTCCAATTTAACCAGAGATGAAATAATGGCATGGTATCCCAAGTTTGGTATACTTGGGAAAATTGATTTATAGGTATTCCACACACGATAAACTTCATCTTTTTTTCCAACACTTCCATATAAACTCAGGAGATAATGAAAAGGTATTCTATCTCGACCTTTAATTCTACTCTCAACCTTCCGTAAGCACTCTTCTGCTTTTTCATTCTGATCCATCCTAATATACATCGAAGCCATTGTGCTGAATGTAGTCCAGTTCGGGACAATGGCAGGATCCTTTGCCATCTGTTCAAACACTTGTTCCATCTTCTCTATTGATCCTTGAGATCCACAAGAAGATAACCAGATGTTATATGTATAGATGTCTAGCTGTATGCTTTTTTCCGTCATTTCAGAAACCAGCATATCAACTTTATCATATTCTTTAAGGTTCATGTACAGAGTCATCATTACGTTAAATGGTAGAGAATGTGTTACATATCCTTTACTCTTCATTGTGTCAAGTAAAGATTCTGCCTTTTCTTTCAATCTAAAATGCACGTATACATTCAAAAGGGCACCATAAGTCCTCCTATCTTTTAACTTATCAATCAGACTCAGAAAAAATGCTTCAGCACTAGAAACGCCACGAACTTTGGCAATTAGATCTAACTGAATTGCTGCATCACTCTCAGAAACTCTAAACCTCTCTGGTCTATTGTTCATCCAATCATATACCTGCAACATTTGCTCACTGCTTTCAAAAAATTGTACATGGCTGATATTAAGACATTTGAATTAAAAGTATACATAATCAGAAGTTAGTGATTTAATAATTCCATACATTCCAAAGGAAGAATGCCATTAAATAGAGTATATAGGTGCCAAAAATGGGATTCCAGGTTATGCAAATTTTACTGGCAGTTTTTGCAAATCTGGAATTTATTCAAGTAAGAATGTTGTTACAGATTATGTAATTGTAAATGTATAGTTACCCCATAAAACCAAGTGCCTTATATAAATGGTAAAGAAAGAAAGTCAAGGGAATAGAGCCTCTATGGAATTAATCAGGTCTCACTGTACTCTCATATAGTTCATCCCTACTCCTTTCCTTGGGTTATCTTTGAACCACACTGCAATTATATATGTTTTGATGGCAACATGCTATATCTAAAAAGGGAGGAAGCAATATTTGTTTCTTCAGAGTGAATACTGATAAGGGAAAGCGAGGAGAAAAAAGGTGAATAAAAAGAAGGAAAATTTTTCTAAACTTGCAGAAAATATATCAGATGTTTCCTTGCATCCAGTAAGACAGAATTATTGAAGATAGAAAGTAAGACAAAAGCTTCTTTGGGAAATCTTTTGTCTTCTTTATGAATTGTTGTGGAGAAGAAAACCTCAATTTTCAGATTTTTCATTTTCTAGCTCATACTATGTGAGAAGGAGTAAGAAGCACACCAGACTCACTAGGCCTGAATCACTATTGTTTGTGTGGTATTTGTCTCTGTAGGCAGTTTTTGCAGTTATGGATTTGAGTGACAGTTACTGCATCGCATAATATATTTCAACTTAAATGACATGCAAAACTTAAATCAAATGGCAAAGCTATAAAACAAAATCCTCCATCATGATATTTCAACTCAAAAGCTATTTGAAGCTGGTTATCAACTGAACTTGAAGAGTGCCAGATATGCAGTATCACACAAATCTGTAGAATCACACTCATGTCATGTCACTATTAAAAACTAGAGACGAACCAAATTGATATTCAACCTCAAGGACGAGGAATTTACTAAAAGAATGCAATCTAAACCAGCAGAGTCCTAATGAAAAGGAAAAGTACTTGAATATCAACTACGCACAAAACCTAATGAAACAAATCCATACATACAGCCAACACTCCAACCCCCTCACAGCAAAACACATTCCACAACTCACAGAGCATCATTCAATTGTTCAAAACAGCAAATCAACACACAATAAGTGTTATCATACAATTTAGTGGTGACCTTTGCTGTTCAAGTCTTTGAAAGCACATAACTAAAAAATTGGACCCCAAAAATGTCAATTTAGTACCAAGTTAATCCACCAATTTGACAACATGTAAATAATTTCACTCTCTAAATAACTAGTTCGTATAATTGAAAACATTTAGACACCAAACAACACAAATTGTGACAAAAAATAAAGCTCTTGAACATTATAATTCACCTCAAACAGCCAACACTCCAACCCTCACAAAAAACACATTCTACCATTCAATCTATCACAACAGCAAACCAACCCTCAAACCAAGATAACCCATTTTTAAAATAAATAAAACAATATATCAATAGTGATTCAGCAATAAAAATAAAAAGGTTTAAAACATACATTTAATTACTATAGTTGATATTTATTTACAAATTACTTCTTATATCTAAAAAAACTAAAGTTGTAATCCCTATACGAATATTGCTGTTCTTTATAACACCAATAAAAGTTACTATACATTCTTTGTATTTTATTAAC
Organism: Abrus pulchellus subsp. cantoniensis; assembly: GCA_024086825.1. Classification (NCBI taxonomy): domain Eukaryota; kingdom Viridiplantae; phylum Streptophyta; class Magnoliopsida; order Fabales; family Fabaceae; genus Abrus; species Abrus pulchellus. The sequence continues at coordinate 26,294,475 of CM044056.1, forward strand.
GGTGTTATAACAAATGACACCAAAACTTAATAATAGACTCGTGTACGAATTAAAACATAAGTTTTTCAAATGCAAGAACATCAACTAAAACATAATTTATAAATGTGTATCTATTTTATCCTAAAAAAAACAACTTTTGAGCACCCAAATGAAAGAAGGTTGTTGTGAAGAGAGGAGATAAAGTACAGACCTGAAGGGCCTTTCCATATCTGCCATACTTCCTCAACTCTTTGACAACTCTTGAAAGTTCCCACTTAGTGAGGTGTTTGCCTTCATTTTCCCACTGATTCAAGACAGTGGCAGAACCCTCTTCAGGTTTTGCCATCAACGATATCTTTCTGTACACATCGTTCCACCGAACTATGGGTCTTCGCTCGTAGTCCACAGTGCCATAGCTGTGAATCTTGGAGATGGAACACGTCACCCAGAGCCTCTGGAAACATGACCTTTGCGTGTTACCGAGGGTGAGAGTGGAAGTGTGCTTCACGGGAAGTGGGAGAGAATAGGAGAGCGAAGATGAGAGAGAGAGAAAAACGTTTTGGTTGTGCAGAGTGGATTGAATTTGAAGGAGACTCATCTTCTTGTTGTTGCTGTTGCTGTGTGTACGAGAGCGGACAATGTTTGAAGATAAATAGGTTTAGTGGGACTGAACTAGAACTAGTGTCAGCTTAGATTGCATCTTTCACCAAAATGTTGTGCTCAATAAACAGATATTTTTCTATTTATTTTCCACCGAGATATTTTTCTATTTATTATATATACTTTTTTATTAAAAATTTACATTCTTTTTTATTAAAAAATTATACATTAACGATATTAATGGTAATGTTTAGGTAGTGTACTTCCACTACAGGAATGTCACTGTTGCTAAATATAACGTTAATCATTAGTATTATAAACTTCTATCTTTGAAGAAACAGTCTATAGAACATTTTTACACAAAGTAAACCTAATTGTGGCCTTCCACGCGCTATGTTAAATAGAAAATTTACTTCTTGCACATGTAAGAGCATGTTTAATTTATGATCATTTTAAACACATGTTTGATTGGCTCATTTTCTAATTTTATTTTCAATGAAAATATAAAATAGAAGAAAAACTATGTTCAGTTAAGTTAAAAAAAACTTGTTTTTAAATTTTTTTTAAAAATAAAAATACTTAAATATTTAGTCTAAAATATATTTATGATTTATTTTTTATTTCATCTTTTCTCATTTAATTATACAATTTTTATTATTTTTCTAGATCAAGAATTGCTCGCCATAAATAATTTTTTTTATTTTTTTGTATTTTTTTTCTTTACATTTGTTTTTGTCCTCCTTTTTCTTTTTCCATTTCTCCTGTATTTTTTTTTTGTAGTGACAAAACTTCTTACTTTAATCATTCTTACAAAGTTGAATCTAAATTATTAAGTTTATTTTTATTAAAATTAATGTATACATAAAGATAAATTTATAATAAAAAAAACCTGTACAATAATTATATTTATATTGCATTTTTATTATTTTTAAATTTTAAGACGTATTAGTGATAGTATTTAAACTTGTTAAATGAATAGTTCATTAAAATTGACATTAATAATAATATATATTATAAAATTTTTCTTATAAAAATTATTTATTAATAAAACATTGATGATTAATTTTAAAATTTATATAATAAATAAATAAACTCATTATAAAAAATAGTTAAACTAAAAACATTTTTAATGTTTTCTGTAATTGAAAATAGAAAATAAAAAGTCAAAACAAACACATCTTTTAAACCTTGAAAATGAAGACTATTCCCACAAAATCAAAAGAGAGAAATGAAAACAGGAAATTTTTCCTAAAATCAAATAGGCCGTTAACGTTTTTTTTATTTTCATTTTCATTTTCTGTTTTCACTTTAATTGCAAAACTGCCACTTTATTTTTATTTTTATTTTTATACACAACTTTTTTCTATTTTTACAGTATTTCTGGTAAAAATCTTTAAAAACATGAAATAAAATGAACACAACATTTTCTGAAATCAAAGAGCCCCTAAGGTCTTCCAATTCTCTGTAGCAGTAACCTTCAAAACCTCCACAATAATGACCTTTGTATATAACACCGAAAGTTCTGCTCTAACAAATACTGTACACCAAAAACGATAATTGCTCGTCAAACTTTTAGCAGCACTGGTGCAGAATTAAAAATAGTTCTCCTTTAAGAATATTTTTTGGCATTAATTTGAACCAAAAGGTTTTTACAGCATAAAGGAAGCTATATGTAATTCAAAAATACGATATAGCTATTTCACAGAGGAATCATTGTTTGAAACGATACAAGAAAAAACTATTCTACCCATACATATATTAGCATCCTAGTTCTCATCGACTACTGAAGACAAGCAACTGTTAGTAATAGTTATAATTTCAACTTTACTCAAACTCGCTCTCCCACTCCCCATGGATCCACTGAGAAGAAAAACGGAGACAAACACCCTTCAAACATGATTAATTTCAAAGACTGATACTAGACAAAGGATTAGGGGCAGCCAGGCAAACTTTTGTTGATAACACCCTTGTTTTCTAAATTTCCATGGACATACACTTTGGGCTCTTTAACCTGAAAGGGTCAAAAGCTATGATCAGTAAGTTTGGAGGGAATAAAGCATTTGTTGTTTGAGTTGGTCGCGAGTTGCAATTACAAACCAGTAACATCGGTGGAAAGCCAAATGTAAAACGGACTCTTGAGAACCCCTCTTCAGTAAATAGACATTTGAATCCATTGATCACAGGATGTTCACTGTTAAAATCAACGAGATCAGATATATGGGAAAATATCATTGCATTGAAATGTGAAAAACCATACATAAACTACCACTTCAAGATCTCAAGGCATTTATTTCATCTCTCTCTAACACATGCATTTCTACACACTCAAGCGCTGCAAATGACAAAAGACTAAAGCTATGTTTGCAAATTGCTGCTTAATTAGAAAGGGAAGGTTTGGAGGTTTTTCTAAACCCTCTAAAACCCTCATAATGCTAGTTTTTTTTTGTCTCCTAATCTGGAAGTTTTCTCTCTCACTACTAAAAGTAGTATCGTGTATACTATAAGACGCTTGAATCCCTGACCAATACCCATAGGTCAAGGATTCAAGCTACACATTCAAAAGCCTGAGGCACAAACATGATAGTTACAGCTCTCAGAAGAGATTAAAGGAATAAATGTCAGGCATAGCCGGAACTCCTTCCTTTTATACTTTTTCATGATTATGATTTTAATTTTCTTTTAAACATTAGTTTTCAAGTGAGAATTTTTTTAAAAAAAACTATTAAAAAAATAATTTAAAATTATTAATTTTTTGAGAAAAAAATATTTATTTTTTATTTTTTGTAAAAATAAAAAAATATAAATAAAAGATATAAAATATAATAATATCATTTATATAATTAAACCCTCTAATACTCTTCTTTCTAAATATTAAACATACAAACAAGGTAAAAGTTTATCCTCCTTCCTCCTCCCTTCCCCCTTCAAACCCTTATCTTTTCTCCTCTTCTAAACTCCCAAACAAAGCCTAAATAAAATTTATTCATCCAAGTGCCTAATATCAATATTATGGCCATTATGCACACAATGCATGCTGCTGCAGCCTTGCCAACAACACGTTCTCTTCAAGAGGATCTAGCGTACAAAGGTTATCAGTTTTATTTCATACAGATGCTCACTTGACAATACTGACACTTTCTGTATATAGATCTCATTATAAACAAAGCATGTGCCATAAAATTTATATCTTTGTCAAGCAAAATAATGGAAATAATACTACTATCGACGTGTTAATGGATAACTCACTTTATAAGAAAAGTAAAATTTCTTTGCTTAAAATCTTGCAAGTTAATTTGTTCTTCTTTAGAATACCTGCACCAGAGAATAATGCTGAAACTTAGCAAGAAAAAATAGTGAAAGATAATCTAGTCTGATTGTTGCAAACAATCAAGGAAGAAATAATGATCAAGCATATTGATAATACTTTATTAACACTTAAATCTTCCCGATAACACAGTATCTCAATCTTCTTATTTATTTATTCATTTTATGGTTTGTTTAGTTTTTCCACAAATTTTCCATGTAGGCAGCATATGCAAACAATAATAATCATCATGAGAGTTAACAAATGTTAAGTCCCCTCCTAACAATTAAAATCCAAAATCAAACTTGCTACGGCAACGACTATTATAGAAGCCGCTTACACATTGATATTTAAAGAAGTAAACCCTAGAACCACAATGATTTCACATTTCAACTAGAGGTAAGGTGCTAAATAATGGACTTAAATAGGATGGGCAGGGCAAAAATAGACAATTTTCATTGTTTATCATTAATGTGATGAGAAATACATTTGTTAGTCCTAAAAGCTCCAGCTCCTTGTCCCTATGTTCAGCAAAAGTTCAATCAGTCAAATACTGCATGCTAGACGTGAGAAGGCAGATTACATGCTTCAGCAAGGTTACAAGTCATACTTCGGCCTCAACAGAAGGTAAGTATCATACACTGAATTCTTTTAAAATGAAAAAATATTTAAAAGAAATTCCCTCTCCATCATCTCAAGGAGAAAACCAAAAAACAACATGCACCTGCAAGAGAGGAGGATACAAAAAGATGTGCCAAAAATGCTCAACGATGTTTTTCTTTGCATTATTACTTGGTCAAAGAAGAAATTCTGATGATAATTGTGAAAACAACTTTTTATACATAAATATAGTTGATATGATTCCTAGTAGGACAATGAATATTAGAGAACTACAACTTCCATTGGATATTGAATCATAGATGAAGGCTGAGAAAGCCATGTCTTCGCTGGTCTACATAGATGAGTTTTAGTCAAATAAAGGTTTGTTTGGATCCATGCAAGAGTTAACTTGCCGTGTCTTTAATTCTTTAGTATACTACAAAAGAAAGAAGTAATATATACCTCCACGGGAAATCACTTTCGCAAAAGCGAGATATCCCATTCATGGCTGAAAATGTATCAATGTGAACCCACTGTTCATTTGTATCATTATAAGAACCTGCCACAATAAAAAAATCAAAAACACAAACAAAAAGTCCTGATAATGGACAGTATAGAAAAGACAAAAACAAGAAGCTCATTACCTAACTCTACTATCGGTAATTTCTGTAGCATTCAATTTTCCATTTTTATTGAATATTTTCTCCCTCCTAATTTGAATGAGAGATTTTTCTGGATTGGAATTGTTATGAATAGCTATAATAGAAGGATTAAGATTATAGTTTATTTTAGTATTATAATAACGGGCTTGGCCTAGTAGGGTTACATATGTATCCTTATAAATATATGGGTCTCTATATTGTAGAGTATCCAATTCTAGCACACTAATCTGTCTCTACTCTCTATGCCCTCTCTCTCTTAATTCTATATGGTATCAAGAGCCTTCTAGATTTTCTCCTTGGTTGCCACCGCTGAAAAAAAAAAAAAAAAACTTCAGAAAAGGCCAACCATGGCTGCTGTGAGGATGAAAAATGTGTCTGGTGACCAGAATATGCAGCAATTTGACGTTTACAATTTGAGTGCGACGTTTTTTTCTAGCCATTGAGATGAAACCTAGGTAATTCCATCACTGTTTGTGGATATTCAATGTTTGAACGTGATAACCAAGATGTCTAGGATGCAAAGCACAAGAGGACTGTTACAGAGATTGTATCTCTATCCAAACTTACCGATGTTAAGCTGGATGAAGATGGTATGAACTATATAGAGTGAAAGTATTTGGTTGAAATTAGCCTGGATGAAATGGAAAAGGACAATCATTTGACTGAAACAGCAACTGTCAATTCTAAGGATGTTGGCACATGAAAGATACATGACAAAAAAAATCCATGCGTTGCTAGTAAACTTTGTTAATAGGCGAATACAAGCGATTATTACCCATTGCAAAACCGTGAAGGAGTTGTGGGACTTTTTGCATCTTATTTTTGAAAAATTTGATAATTTGAATCGGTAGTATGCTCTCTTGTAGGAAGTTTATGGACCCAAACAAAATAAGAGAAAGCTAATGGACTATTTTTTGGAGTTTAAGAAGCATACTGAGGAGATACAATCCCTTTTAACCTGCAAAACTATTAATGAAATGATAGCGCAATAACAGAAACTTATGGCTTTGAGTTGGCTCTCCAGACTTGATCCAGAATATGAGATAGTTCAGTCTCAAATTCTGTCAAGCAAGCAGGTTAATAATCTTATCAAGGTTTTCTCCAAAGTTATGCAGTCTTCCTTTGAAAAACTCAAGAGCACTAGAAAATGAGTCTCCTGACCATTCTACCTTGGCAGCCCAATACAGTCACCGTGGTGGTCGCAATGGTGGTAGAGGTAGTCGTGGCCGTGAGCATGGGCGTAGTGGAGATTGTGGTATTGTACAATGCTACAATTGTGGCGAATTTGGCCATTATCGAAATCAGTGCACTCATCCTTCGCAGAATCAGTCGTTTTTTTCATTTACAAGGTAATTCTCGCTTTGCTAACTCAGTGTCTCAACCAGATACAGCTACTCAGAAAAAAGAAGGATGTATTGTGCATATAAGTGATGAGGAATTTATTCAATATACTAAGTTTCAGATTTCCCAACAGACGTCTACATCCTCTATAGCCACTTTTGTTCAAAAAAGTAATCCTACTGCATGTCTTTCCTCTTATTCCAGACATTAGGTCATTGATTCTAGCACTATTGATCATATGACTGGGTATTCAGGTATCCTTTCCTCTTTTTAACTACCCAGTTCCCATTCTTCTATAACACTCACTGATAGTTGGTCCATATTAAGGGCAGCGGGTGTACCACCCCAGTTTCAACCTTAGCTTTATTCTCTATTTTATATTTGCATCAATTACCCTTAAATTTGCTGTCTATTAGCCAAATCACTTCATCATTAATAACATTTTTTTTCTGATTCTTGTGTTTTTTACGATCCAGTAACACAGAGAATTACTGGTAGAGGTAAGGTATCTAATGCGCTGTATCTATTAGAAGAAGAATGACTTCCACAAGTTTCTATTGCATCTAGGGATGAAACAATGTCTTCTTTCCAACTTTGTTGCCTTCTGGGTCATCTATCTTTAGGAGTTCTTAAGAAATTATGTCCTAATAGAGTCTAATTTTTATTGTGAGTCATGTCAGTTGGATAAACATCATCATAATATTTATTTACCTTATTTAAATAAAAGTGCTCATGCCTTCTTTAAAATTGTTCATTTTGTTGTTTTAGGCCCTTGTCCAGTTACTTCTAAATCTGATTTTAAATATTTTATTACCTTTGTAGATGATTATTCTCGTGTTCTGTGCTAAAATTAAAATTCAATTTAATACTTGTATGCGCATTATTAGAAGTGATAATGCTAAATAATATTTTTCTGCATCCTTCACTAATTGTATGAATAAACATGGTACACTTCATCAGTCTTCTTGTATTATTACCCCATAACAAAATGAAGTACCTAAACGTAAAAACCGTCATCTCATGAAGGTAGCCCGTGCTTTAATGTTTGAAATAAAAGTTCCTAAACCTTTTTGGACTTATGCTATTCTTACTACTGCATATTTAATTAATCGCATGCTATCATATGTTACATGGTAAGATTCTCCACTCTATACTTTTTCCATCACAATCTTTCTTTTCTTTACCTCCTAAAGGCTGCACTTGTTTTGTATTTGATGTTCGTCCTAAGGTTAACTAAACTTGATCCAAAGTCCCTCAAATGTGTGTTTTTGGGTTATTTTCAGTCACAAAAAGGTTACCGTTATTTTTCTCCTGATCTTGATTGTTATCTTATTTCCTCTTATGTGTCTTTCTTTGAAGGTCTTCCATTCTTTAAGTCATCATCTTCTAAATCCATATATGAGGTAGATGAACCTTTCTTATCTTATACTCTTGTTAAATCTACACATCCTATTGCACCTCTGGCTCCTATTGATACAGGTTTCAAGTTCTTTGAGCGGACATACTCTCACCAGCCAAAACAACCTTCAGATGATGTGCCCCCTATGAGTAATGATATTCAAGATGATATTCAACCTCTACCATTATCTCCTCAAGTGTCAGCAGATCATATGTCTAACCTTTGTATTACTATCTAGAAAGGTAAGAGATCTTGCACCTATCCTATTTCATCTTATGTGATGTCTGCTCATTTATCCTTTGCATCTAAATCCTTCATGACTCTTGTAAACTCTCTTTTTGTTCCTAAGACCCTTACAAATGCCCTCAGTCATGATAGTTGGAGACATGCTATGGAGGAAAAAATGTTAGCTCTTGAGACAAATGATACTTGGGATTATTTCCTCTCCCAAGGGCAAACAAGATATTGGTTGCAAGTGGGCTTACACTGTGAAAGTTAATCCGGATGGTTCTGTGGCTCATTTGAAGGCACGCCTTGTTGCAAAAAGGTATGCCTAAACTTATGGCATTGACTACACTGATACGTTCTCTCCTGTTGCTAAACTCTCATCTGTTCACATCTTCATCTCTCTTGCGACTATACATCATTGGCCATTATTCCAGTTAAATGTCAAGAATACATTCTTATATAGAGACTTACAGGAGGAGGTGTACATGGAACAACCACCTAGCTTTGTTGCTCAGGAGTAGTATGGAAAAGTGTCGTTTAAAAAAGTAATATGGCTTCAAACAATCACCTAGGGCATAGTTTGGGAGATTTAGTGACATGATTCTAGAATTTGGATTAATAAAAAGTGAGAGTGATCATACAGTGTTTTACAAACAAACTAACCATGGTTGTATTTTACTTGTTTACGTTGATGATATTGATATTACAAGTAGCGACAAAGAAAAAATCAGCAGCCTAAGGAAATTTCTTTAAACCAAGTTTCAGACAAAAGACTTAGGAATTCTGAAACACTTCCTGAGTATTGAAGTCATGTACTCCAAGTAAGGAATCTTCCTTTCACAAAGAAAATATGTCTTAGACTTATTAATTGAGACTAGACTAGAAGGAGCTAAACCATGTGAGACACTTATGGAGCCAAGAGTGAAACTGACAGCAAATGGAATTACTTTTGTAGATCCACAGAAATATAGAAGATTAGTAGGCAAGCTAAAATACTTGACTGTTACAAGGCTAGATATTGCTTTTCCAGTGAGTGTTGTTAGTCAGTTTATGTCATCTTCGACGAATACTCATTAGGAAGCACTAATCCGCATTGTGAAGTATTTAAAAAAAGCACCAGAAAAAGGAATTGTGTACAAAGATCATGGAATTGTGAATCATAAACAGAATCCTTTAACTTTTCCCATAACTGATCCACAATTTAAGAGACTGAAAATGTAACACTCTTTCAGCTGCAACTGAGCAAGTACACTAGACGAGGGGAATATTTGTCTGAGAGGATTATAATGATAGTCTGAATGAATATTAATTGTTGGAATTTGGTTTGAAGCAATTCTGATCTCATTTGGGATTGCTCGGTAACAGTCTCTCTTAATATTTGTCGGGTAGAATCCTATAGTCTAACAAACTAGAATCTGCCAGTATCCATTTAATTCATTTAATTGGTGAAAATATTTCCAGACATCAAAAATAGATTTATAATGATTGTTGTAGGTCAATTCTTAAACTCGCAGGTAGGGCATGTGTTTTGTTGACAAGATTGATATTTTGGTCGTGCCTGTACAGGTAAGGAATAAAGTCTTCCAATCACTTCCAACAAATGATAATTGCAGAATGCATTGTCGCATTGTCATGTTTGGGCCCCCATGCATGGCATGAGACTTGGGTTAAGAAAGTTGACTCATAACTAGACTTATATCATTTATTGCATCCTGCATGGAGGATAGTGGATGAGCTTGATAAGGATGACGAGGATGGCAAGGATGAGGAGATGACAGAGTAGCCATGGTATGAGCCCAAGGTCCACAAGGAGGATATCATTGAAGACGATGACATGGACGAGGATGACCACTATTATGGTAACGACTAAGCTACGATGAAGGTAGTACTTAGGTAGGACATATTTCGAGTTTGGAAATTAGGTGGGATTACTACTCTCTGAGTTTCCCTGATATGTATCTTTATGTATTTTGTGATGGGAACTATGTTGTACCTTTGCCTCTGGGTATTTCTTGGGGAAGGAGCAGTTTCTCTCGAGGAAAATTCAAGCTTAAATAATTATAAGTCATTGCATGGGCATTTCAGAATCATAGACTCACCAATTCCGTGCAATTGTTTTAAGGCATTACCACTAGGATAGTTCCAGTATGATGCCATGAAAGTTGTGACAGTGACTGCAAGACTACAAGATAGAGAATAAGTACAAGAAAAGTATACATCTATCACCAATGAAACAAAACTAGTGAACCAACCTCATTACAAGTAATGCCAACAAAATGAGGAAAAGCAAGTCCCACATCATCTTTTTCTTATTGTTGTAGCTGAAACATTAAAGAATGCATATCAATGAAGGTCATAAAACATAAAGTTAAGAAACCAAGAAAGCAGACACACCAATTCTTAAAAGGAGGAAACATCTGAAAATTTCAAATCTCTGTTTAGAATGAAAATACAGTTCAACTCAGTCATATCATTTCAATTCTACCATGTCTTTCTCATTTCATTTACAAACTACAACTATTCCCCCTTTCATTCTTGAATCAATCTCATCTAACACAAGCTAGACAAGACAGATAAAAAGCCAAGGAATTCATAATATGTTGAACTTGAATCCAAACGGAATATATAGCTCATACAGTATCTAAAGTATCCAAACATAATGCATGTTCTTTGCAATTTTTGGAGCAAGAAGGGATCGTGGAAAATAAATGCCTCATAATAGAATAAGAAAAAGGAAACGGGTACACATTCATTTATATTTCAATTTCCCAAATTACTTAATTTTCCATAATATCCATTTTCAGCCGTAAGTTAATATACACAAACACGATTGCATAATGTATAAACTTCAGAAAACGCAGAGAGAACCCAGCAAATTTTCAGTGACCTATTTAAAATTCATAAATTAACAAATTGTCAGGTCTAATTCATATCTGGGTACAAATATTGCAACTAAAAACCATATTTAAAACAAGAAAAACTTAGCAACAGACATAAAAGTGAAAGAAATATTCAGCTCCAAAAGGACTAGTAAATATTAAGTCTGAAACCAAAGTAAGCAAAGAGAGCTTACATTCTATTAGATGCAACTGAAGCAGATAAGTTAAATATTGGAACAGAACTTATGATAAATCGAAGTTCCTGCAATATCCATCAAAAACAATGTTAATACATGTTTTGATTTGAAAATAGGCACAAATTAAGCAACAGATTTCAGATTCTAATTATAGTACCTTGTGAGGAAGCTTAGAATAAAGCAAAATAAAGGCAAGAACTGGGAAAGCGAAAGACCGTACCCTTCTGTCTACAAAGAGGCCAAACTGCAAATGATAGCTTGTCAAGTTAGGAACAAAAAGTGGGTTGTTCTTTTTCTTTTCTTTTTAATTTCAATAATAGTAGTCAATATCAGCCTCTATCGTGGCGTAGTAGAGCGAAGCAGCTCTGCCGCTATTCCAAGTGCATAGCATTACAGTTCAATGTAGCACCTAGCAGTGCAAATCGTGGAAAATTGTGGCTGTCACGGCCAATATTGATGCACAATAGAAATGTCAAATTCAACCTTGTTTTCTTAAAATTAGAAGGCTTTTAAGAGGGGGGGGGCAATTTTGGGATTTGCTCCCCCTTTACATTGTCAATTTCTGCATGTTGTTGTATCATTCAAACTCAATACTCCTGAACCCTAGGTGCTCCCATTCACCATCTTCAACAACATAAGGGTGCATTTGGAAGAACTTACAGAGAGCTTATGAAAAATAGCATCTCTCTCATAAGCTCTCTTAAGTTTATTTTAATAAATTTCTTGGTTTAGCTTATAAAACAACTCTTTTGAGCTTATTCTAATAAATAATTTTATGATCAAATTCATTTCATAAGCCTTCTAGTGAAAAGAATTGAATAAGCGCCTAATTAAAAGGCTTGCCCAAATATACCCTAATTAGATACTTGTTCAATAAGCTGCTTACATGAGAGTTTATACATAAGTTTGCTCATGAAGCTTACTAAAGTAAGCTAAGAAAAGCTTTTTTTTTTTATAAAAAAAAAATCACAATTAAGCTTATTGAAATAAGCTAGAAAAAGCTAATAGGAAATTCATAAATCATTTTCATTACAAATAAGCTTTGTATAAGCTTCTAGCAAATGCTCAATCAAGCTTTCCAAGCTTCTATAGAATAGGTGATAGAATCTGTAGAGTCAAGGAATTTAAGGCTCATTAATGATATATCCCACAAACTCAAAAGATTTTCATAGGTGGGGACTTTAATGGACATGTTGGCTATGAAACAAGAAAATTCCCAAGGGCTAATGATGGTCTTGGTTTTGCAGAATTAAATGAGGGAGGGCAATTTATCATTGATTTTTCAATGTCCTACGACTTTAAGATTATGAACACTTGTTTTAAGAAGAGGGTGGAACATCTCATCATTTTTAAGAGCGAAGTTTCAAGGTCACAAATCGATTTTTTCCTAGTGAGGAATCTAGACAAAAGAATTTGCAAGGATTGTAAAGTGATTTCAGGAGAGAGTCGTACTACACAACATAAGGTCTTGGTCTTTGATGTTCGTTTTAAAACTGGTAAACATAGAATTCGACAAGTTAGTGTTCCAAGAATTAAGTGTGGAACTATTAGACTTTCAGAAGCAACTAGTAGAAGAAAATAGTTGGTCAACACAAGGTAGTGCTAACATCATTTGGGACAAAAGAAATTTTAGATGAATATGAATCTAGAGGTTTTGGACCAAAAGGCAAAGAATCATGGTGGTGAAATGAAAGTGTGCAAGAGAATATTAGAAAGAAGAGGATGTGTTTTAAAACTTTGCATACATGTAATAATGCTAAAAATTAGGCAAGGTATCAAAAGACTAGAAATGAGACAAGAAAAGCAATGAATATTTGAAAGATTCTATCAAGATCTTGGAACAAAGTATAGGGAAAGGAGGATTTATAAACTTGCCAAAAGTAGAGAGAAAATATAGAGAATTAGATCAATTTAGATGTATTAAGGATGAAGAAGGAAAAACTTCGGTTTTATAGGAGAAAAATTTCTATAAACTTTTTAACAAGGGAGAAGGAGCAAGTGAAAATTTAACAAGAATATAAGTGCAAGAGAATAAGCTAAATTTGGCATATTAATGTAGGATTCGAGTTGGAGAAGTAAAAGAAACTCTTAAGAGGATGAAGAATGGTAAAGCAGTTAGCCCTAATAATATCTTGATAGAAGTTTGGAAAAGCTTGCAAAAACAAGAACAAGAGTGGTTCACTAAGCTCTTTAACGAGATTTTGAGATCTAAAAATATATCAGTTACACAAGAACATGGGTGATATCCAAAATTGTGCGAATCATAGAGGGATTAAACTCATGAGTCACACTATGAAGTTGTGGGGAAAAGTAATTAAACATAGAATACGAAAGGAAACTGAAATTGAAGAAAATCAATTTGATTTTATGCAAGAAATGTCGATAATAGAAGATATATATATATATATATATATATATATATATATCTCTATATATATATATATATATATTACGAAAGATGATGAAAAAACATCGCTACAAGAAAAAATGACTGACTTACACATTATTTTTATTGACTTAGAAAAGGCATATGATTAGGTATCAAGAGGAGTGTTATAAAAAGGTTTAGAAAAGAAAGGGATCCATGTAGTATATATTCGAGCTCTACAAGACATGTATGAAGGGAAAACTACATGTGTGAGAACTTGTGAAGGCGTATTTAAGGACTTCTCAATTAGAATAACTTTACATCAAAGCTCTGCTTTGAGCCCTTACTTGTTTAACCATATTTTAGATGTGCTTACAAATGACATATAAAAGATTTTCCCTCAGCGCATGCTATTTGCAAATGATATAGTATTCGTCGAGGATTTGAAGGAAAAGGTTAATGTTAAACTTGAGAATGGAGGGAGACTTTAGAATCTAAGGATTTTTGCTTGAGTTGAAGTAAGATAGAGTATATGCATTGTAGGTTTAACAAAAATGTAAAAAGATGTGAATTATGCATTGAAAGTTAAACTTAGAGATGATATTATACCACTAGTTTTCAGTTTCAGGTATTTGAGATCGATTATATATAATGATGGAGAAATCAATGAAGATGTTAGTCACAGAATACAAGCTAAGTGGTTAAAATAAAGAAAGGCATTAGGAATTATATGTAAAGCTGAAAAGAAATTTTTACCATACTGCAATATGATTAGCTATCCTATATGATACTAAATGTTGGGCCATAAAGGAATAAAATGAGAAAACAGTGGAAGTGGCAAAAATGATAATGCTAAGGTGGATGAGCGGACACACGAAAAAGCACATGATACAAAAATGATAACGAGAGAATATTGGAGTAGCACCAATAATGAAAAAGATAACTGAAAATCGTCTGTGGTGGTTTGGTCATGTGCAAAAAAGACCTTTGGAGGCATCAATAATAAGGGTGAATTGCATGAATCTTAGTCCAATAATGAGGGATCAAGGAAGACCCAAAGAACCGTAGACAAAGTTATTAAAAGAGACATTTTGATTATCCAAATTTCTAAAAATTTGATTTTTGACCGATCTTAACGGCATCATGTGATCCATGTAGCCAACCTCACCTAGTGAGATAAGGCTTGGTTGTTATTGTAATGATATATCCGACACATTATTTGCCAAATCTCCACACAAATGTATTCTCTCTTCCTTGTAAACTGCCACATTGATATATCCCACAACTGCTAACAGTTGAAATACAAAATGAACTGATTGCTCTATGCTGATGTAGGTTTGTGTATTAGAGTATCAAACAAGTGTAGAAACAATGAGAGAAAAAGAAGTCCAAAATGTTTAAACAAAAAGACATAATTCTAAATCCATCCTTTATAGCTATGCACTACACAATTGTCAAAACAGCATGGCCTTGCACATGGGATACCAATAACAGGAATGAAATGTTAAACCAATAATGAGAATGGAATAACTCCTTACAATTTTAATTGTCTAGAATAGTGTATATTTTTCTCCTAATCTACAATTATATATTTATTCCCTTCTCTGAAACATATCCTTGAAACATTCTTCCAGGACAACAGCTATATTAATCATACACAAGCCTGATTCTCAGTGCAATTTACCATAACTATCCACAGTTCAAATATACTATTATCTTTTGAACAAGATCTTCAAGAACAAACATGCCTGAGCATCTACATGCTAGATGCTTGAACTGGCAGAGAACAAATAGGGAATGAACTGCAAGGGAATTTTCAAAGAAAATAGGCAAGAATATATTAATTCATAGAACAAACATAAATGACAGGGAAAATACTAAACTTTAAGTGGTAGCTCAGACTATACAAAGGTAAATATGGATTCTACCTTTAGAGATAATAGACAGTTTTGTTTTCAGGAGAATACCAAAAATATACAAAATATTAATCAGTTCACTAGAATTAGAATAAACCACCATATCAAGCCAGAAATCTATAAAAGAAGTAACAGGGTGTTCATTAAAGAAGGTATTTTGCAATCCAAGACATACCAGTGACAGAGGATATGCAGCAAGCAGAGAACGAGGCAGTGCTGAGGCGAAGTACCAATGGAAAGCATATGTCTAACAAAAGTATTGTGAAGGAATGTAATAATTAATCTAACACGAATAGGACAGTATAATCAAAACTCAAAAGAAACACGGTATGCAGGTTTTGCATAATGATAAGTTCATTGAGCCTTGGCCACAGTCAAAACAGAGAAATTTCACCATGATCAGTGAAGAATACTAGGAGTGGCGACTGAACACCCGAACCCAAATACCCATTCACCAAAATCCTTCCTGTTGCAGAGAATTACAAATATTTTTGAAAAATCCTTCAAGTCACACTGCTGG
Organism: Abrus pulchellus subsp. cantoniensis; assembly: GCA_024086825.1. Taxonomy (NCBI): domain Eukaryota; kingdom Viridiplantae; phylum Streptophyta; class Magnoliopsida; order Fabales; family Fabaceae; genus Abrus; species Abrus pulchellus. The sequence continues at coordinate 26,310,468 of CM044056.1, forward strand.
ATTTGAAGGCCACCCAGTACATTATTGAATACAATCCACTTAATAACAAAGATCCTAGTATCACAGGATTTCCAAAAGAAGTAGCCCAAGGATTACCACCCAAAAGAACTCCCAAGTATGCAAGGGAGAACTATAAAGTTTTACAACATCCAAAGAGGCAAAGAAAGAAAATTGCTATTCACATTTTAACCAGCAAAACCACTTGGCCAAATCAACCCTAAAGTGAATGTCAACCTCTAAAGTGAACAAGGGAATAGAAGATCTCTTCACTTGACTCATCATTATCTTTTGAACCCAGACTTATCCTCACCATTTAAAATCATAGAATCATAGAAAAGGTATCAAATAAGGGCCTGTTTGATTAAAACAGTTCATGTTTTCACAATTAATTACAACAAAACTACCTTGTTTTCACTGTTTTCTATTTTCAAAGATTTGTACACAAAACAGAGACACCATAATTTGGTATTCTTCATTGCTTCCTGCACCAATCTTTGAAAATAGGAATCACAGTAATAAGTAATAACAAGGTTTTCCCTTTTTAACTATGTATTGAAAAAAGAAAAAGTTTTTCCAAACAAAACAGATCCAGAGAGAACCAGAAGAAAATAAATATACCCAGGTCATGAAATTAAATAAACTCAGTGAAGGATACCCCCCATTCAGAACTCTTGTTTAGCACAGAGTTGAACCAAAAGACTTCAAATTCAGGCCACAATAACCTTTTCCACATAATTGAATCTACCAATATGGTCAGACCTGTGCAGGAGAACTCACTGTCAGAATCAAATTTAATAAAAGCATAACCATTATGCATAAATTTTAACTTTATTCAAACTACAGATTAATTTTAAAATAAAGTATATATCACCAACCTATGCAGAAGAAGGCCATCCCAGTACAGTGTTTTAGAGCACCCCATAGTGATATTTTTTTTGTCTTCCCTTCAAGAGATGAAACTTTTTAGGTACAAAGCTTGATCATGTTAACTTAAGATTGGAATTGTCACAATAAATTTTCAGTTTAATAATAACTAAACACAAAAGTGCAAGGCAAAGTAAATGAGGGTAAAAAATTTCACTAAACTGAACAATTAACTTCAAAAGCCAAATACAATAAAGTAATAAACACTATTCTCCAAAGATTAGCTTTCATGTTAAGTATAGTTGAAGCAATGAAGTTGCATTTAAATTTTAAAAAAATGTTATACAAAGTAAAAATTCTATGGTGACCCAGATGAACACTTCAGAGACCTTTCCTGATAAAACAATAACCTGAGACAGTCCTCAAGTCCAATGACAATGCAGTAATTGTAAGAAAAATTGAAAATATTCAGAAAGATAGAAGTCAAAACAGGTTTTAATTTCAATTATTATGGGAGGGAAACTGATAGGTATGAAAAACAGAATGTTAAAGTATGTATTGAATTGGCTCAGTTGAGCAGAAAACAACAATGGGAAGAAAGCTCTCAAGTGGCTCTGTGCCCTAAGAATGAAGTAATTACCCAAGATGCCCATTTCCATCTGTAACCCCATTTATTTAAACTATTCTTGTTTCCTAAAATCATGCTCCTAACTACTGAAAACAGAAAACAATAACAATAACAAAAGATAAATCCTAAACTACTGAAAACAGAAAACAATAACAAAAGATAAATCCTAAACAGAATATAACAGCCTATTTCCTAATTCCTCTCCTATAGTTTTGCCGCTTATAGACCTTCAGCCCTTCCAGAAACTTGTCTCTAACAATACTCCCCCCTTGAACAATCACCTTGTCCTCAAGGTGGAATTCAGGAAATTCGATTTGGATATCTTCTGCCACCTCCCAAGTGCTCTCGTGATCCGGCAAACCCTTCCATTTGATCAGCAATTCTTTGTCTCCGTGGTTGGTACTCCGCACTGCCAGGACTTTAGTGGGTTGAACCATCAATTCCCAATTCTCTTTCAGGTCAGTTGGTAAAGGTTGACTTTGTACGTCTGCTGCCACACATTTCTTGAGCAAGGATACATGAAAAAGAGGATGTATCCTTGCTTCTACTAGTAGTTCTAGCTTATAGGCGACCTCGTCGATTTTCTTCAATACCTTGTAAGGACCATAATATCTAGGGCTGAGCTTTTGATTAGTTTTCGTCGCTAGAGACTTCATCCTATAAGGTTGGATTTTAAAGTAAGCCATCTCTCCTGCTACTAGTTCTAGTTCCCTCCTCTTTTTGTTAGCTTGCGCCCTCATTCGATCTTGTGCTCTATTCAGCTGCCCCTTTAATTCTCTAAGTATTTGGTCTCTTTTAGCTAATGCAATGTTGACCTCCTCCACTGTTGATGCGCCTTCCTCCCCCCGGATGATGGCTGGTGGTTCTTTTCCATATAATGCCTTGAAAGGAGTGGTTCCTGTCGAACTGTGGAATGTGGTGTTAAACCACAGCTCAACCACCTAGCCCATTGTTTAGGTTTAGTGCTAGAAAAACACCTCAGATATGTTTATAAACATCTATTAATCACTTCAGTCTGGCCGTCAGTTTGGGGATGGTAGGCCGAACTGAATCTTAGTTGAGTTCCTGCTATTCTAAATAATTCTTTCTAGAAAGAACTCATGAATACTCTCTCTATCTGAGATAATTGAGGCCAGAAACCCATGCAACTTTACGATCTCTTTGACGAAAACTCCAGCCACATCTTTGGTGGTGTAAGGATGAGTTAGGGCAATGAAATGACTGTACTTGGTTAATCTATCGACAACCACTAGGATGGTATCCCAGCCTTGGGATTTAGGTAGTCTTCCAATGAAATCCATGGAAATGTCATCCCAAACCTGTTGGGGAATTGGTAAAGGCTGTAATAGTCTTGCTGGGCTTAGGGTCTGGTATGTGTTCCGGTTGCAATTATCACAAGCAGCCACATACTCACGAATAGTCTTCCGCATTCCTTCCCACCAAACTAAACTTGCAATCCTCTTGTAGGTTCTGAAAAATCCCAAGTGGCCGCCTATGGCTAAATCATGAAACTCTTGGAGTACCAAAGGGATTCGAGAAGAATTCTTAGGAATAACCAGCTTACCTTTATAAAAGAGTCGTCCATGTTTCAGCTCATAGTCGGTTACTGAAGTCTCCCCTTGTATAATTTTATGTATTACACCAGCTAGCTTCTCATCCTGTTGAACCTCTTCTTCTAGTCCCGCCCATTCTGAGAAGGTAACCGTGGAAAGGGCTGCCAACTGAAACTTGCGAGAGAGAGCATCTGCAACCCTATTTTCTTTCCCCGCCTTGTATTTGATTTCGAATTCAAAGCCCATGAGTTTAGATATCCATCCTTGCTGCCCTTCCCCCAATACTCGCTGGTCAATTAAGAACTTGAGAGATTTTTGGTCTGTATGCACCATGAATTTTCTCCCAAGTAAGTAGTGCCGCCATCTCTAAACTGCCAGGGCAATTGCCATTAATTCCCGTTCATAAACAGATTTCATTTGGTTTTGGTTTGAGAGAGTATGACTCCAAAAGGCAATAGGCCTTCCCTATTGCATCAAAACAGCTCCCAATCCAGTCCCTGAGGCATCAGTTTCCAATACGAACTCTCTGTCAAAAATGGGGGTTGCTAGCACCGGCAAAGAGGTCATGGTTTTCTTCAAAATTTCAAAGGCTGTTTGGGCTTCTAAGTTCCAGCAAAACCCCATCTTTCTTCAATAATTGTGTGAGGCCATGCTATCTTCCCATAGTCCTTCACAAATCTTCTGTAATACCCTGTTAACCCCAGAAATCCCCTCAATCCATTAACATCCCTCGGTGCTGGCCAGTTAGTTATCGCTTCAATCTTTTTGGGGTCAGCCTCGTCGCCCTCTTTAGAGATAATATGCCCCAAATATTCTAATTTGGCAACCATAAAACAGCATTTCTTTTTGTTGATGTACAACTGATTTTGCCTCAATAGCTCAAGCACATCCCTCACCTGCCTCACATGCTCTTCCTCTGTTCGACTGTAGATCAAAATGTCATCGAAGAAAACTAAGGTAAACCTTCTTAAAAAAGGTAGGAGTACTTGATTCATGAGTGATTGAAATGTGAAAGGGGCATTGGTTAACCCAAAAGGCATTACCAAAAATTCATAATGCCCCTCATGTGTTCGAAATACTGTTTTTTCAATATCACCTTCCCTCATCCTAATCTAGTGGTAACCAGATTTTAGGTCCAGCTTAGTAAATATCAGAGCTCCTCCCAATTCATCCAACAACTCCTCAATGATCGGAATGAGAAACTTGTCCGGTCTCTTGATAGTGTTCAGAGCTCGGTAATCTACGCAAAACCTCCATCCCCCATCCTTCTTCTTTACCAGTAATACCAGGTTTGAGTATGGGCTAATACTGGGCCTTATGATACCAGCTTCCAGCATCTCATCCACTAACTTCTCGATCTCATTTTTCTGTGAGTGAGGATAACAATAGGGCCGGATATTTGGTATGGAAGCTCCTTCCTTAATGATTATAGCGTGGTCGCATTCTCTCACAGGGGGAAGCCCCCTTGGCACTATGCCTATGTCAACAAACTCCTCCAACAGTTTACTCAAGGCCTTTGGTATCTTCTGCAAGACCTCCTCTTCAAGTTGAGCTTCTATTGCTGTTACCAAAATGCCTTTGCCTTCCTCCTTTAATGCCTTCAACGTTGTTTTGAATGTAGCCCCTTTTCTTCCTAAGAATGGGTCTCCTCATAGTACCCAGATTTTAGCCCCCTCGCGCCATTTAATATACAGCTGAGAAAAGTTGGTTGTGATTGTTCCCAAACCTTGCAACCAACCCATACCCAGGACGACGTCCACACTGCCCAATTGGATAAGGTAAAATGTTTGTATAATGGTCCCCTCTTGTACCTCTAGTTGGACTCCCGCGCACACTCCTCTGCTTTGGTGTTGTGTACTTGTTCCCAGCTCCACGCGATATGGGAGTGTCTCGGTCACTTTCAGCTTTAGCTTTTCTACCGGCTCAATGTGTAAGAAATTACCCTCTACTCCACAATCTACCAAAATAGTGACATCATGGCCTTGGAGGGTCCCCTTTGCCATGAAGGACTTCTTAGTGGTGAATCCTTTTAAACTTCGTAACGAGATCTTGAGTACTCGAAGTCTGGTTTCTAGAAAAGGTTCCTCCCCTCCTGAAGCCTCACCCCGCTCTTCCTCTAATTTTTCCTCTTCGTTCTCCTCTACTAGTTCAAGTCGGTACTGTCTGTACTTGCAGATGTGCTCTTTGTTTCATGGGTCCCCGCACTTGAAACATAACCCGCAGCGGCTGCGTTCTTGAATTTCAGCTTGGGATAATCTGGGTCGTGTTTGGTTTAGCTAGGGTGGATCTCTTTTGGGTTGGAAGTCTTTGGTTGTTTTATGAGCCCATGTTGCTGACTGCAAGGGAGATGAATTATTGGGCTTAGTCCATGTTCCCGTTTGCAAAGAATGGGAATTATGGGGCCTACTGTTACCAGCCCCTTTGGCCTAAGGTGTCACTTGACTATTTCTCCAGGCCCGATTTCTCTCTTCTAGAAGGATGGCCTTGTCCTTCATCGCCATTAACGACTCTAGCTCCAAGCTCCTCAATTCCGCACCAATCTCCTCCTGGAGCCCATTGAGGAAGATGCCGATCTGCACCTCCATATCAAGATGCTTGAGAGGTCGCGACAGTTTCTCAAATTCCTCTATATATTCAAGCACGGAGCCAGATTGTTTCAGGCGGAATAGTGCTCCAAAAGGGTCCTTGCTCGCTCCTGGTTGGTAGCAGCCCAGCAGGTAACTTTTGAATTGGCGCCACGAAGGGACCACCGTCTGTTCTTCCCAAGCGTAGAACCAGTTTAGAGCCGCCCCTTCCAAGGCGAGGAGCACGACGTCAAGGCGTTCATCCCCCTCGATGCGTTGGAGGGTGAAGTATCTTTCGATCTTCACCAACCAGTTGACTGGGTCTTCGCCAGAGAAGATGGGAATTTCTATCTTCCGATCGCGATCTGCCACGGGAGAGTAGTTGCGGCGATAATCTCGGAATGAGGAATGGTGGTGCCGAAGCCAGAACGTGTCTCGATAGTGGGTGCAGTCGCGAGGAGACACACAAGATCATCTCCCGTCGTTTTCCGGTGAGACTGATGCCTCGAACCTGGAGGTGGGTTTCCAACGTCCTGGACATGCTCGGTGGTGATCTGTCGCGGCGGCATGCTCGGCCCTAGACTGCCATTCGTTGCATCAGTTCTTCCAACGTCTTCTCTATACGCTCTAAACGTTCTGAATCCATCGCTTCAATAAGAATCCCAGCACTAGGAAAGTGCTCTAATACCAATTGATAGGTATGAAAAACAGAAGGTTAAAGTATGTATTGAATTGGCTCAATTGAGCAGAAAACAACAATGGGAAGAAAGCACTCAAGCGGCTCTGTGCCCTAAGAATGAAGTAATTACCCAAGATGCCCATTCCCATCTGTAACCCCATTTATTTAAACTATTCTTGTTTCCTAAAATCATGCTCCTAACTACTGAAAACAGAAAACAATAACAAAAGATAAATAAAGACAAATCCTAAACAGAATATAACAGCCTATTTCCTAATTCCTCTCCTATAGTTTTGCCGCTTATAGACCTTCAGACCTTCCAAAAACTTGTCTCTTAACAGAAAAATTATTGACATCAATATCAGAGCTGTTCAAAGCTCCAGATAGATTAATTTCTAATCAAAAGGAGTTAGTTTAGGATTTTTTTCCTCTGTTCTTTTTTTTTTTTCTCTAATTTGTTTCCTGTTATTTCCTGATCATTTCTTTTATATTTGTCATCATCTAAATTGATTATTAGGTCCTTAATTTTAAAGGTATTTTACAAAATATAATCTGTATATATTTGAAACAAGCGACATAAAAAATTATTTGAGAACTGAATTTTTTCACTGTTTTTACAGGAAATATGGTCTTCATTTCATTTTCAATATATTGACATCAGAAGTCCAAATAAATGCATGAAGAAACAACTATATTCTAGTACCATGAATTACTTGCTTTACTTGCCAAACAAAAAGCATAATATAATTCTCATAAATATTAGGATAAGAGGTTGACATTTTTTTTCTTACTTGTTTGGGATGCTGTATTTTCATAGGCACTGAGACTGGGAGAGGAAAATAAGAATATATCAAGCATCCAATAGCAAATTATGAATATGGCCAGATTTTTTTTTCTCTTTCCTTTTTATTACAAATAAAAAGAAGAAAATTAAAAAACAAGCATAAGTACAGGTTGGGAAGAGGAGCATCATAACTCAATAGATGTCCTCAAGTTCCTAACCGAACAAAATTAAGAATTGATAGATATCTAACGTGGAAATTAAGTACAAGATTTCCATCCACAGCTCAAGCATTTAAGAGGAAAAAAAGGTCAGATTAAAAATTAAGTTATAGAAAAAACACAACATACCAAAAGAAATTGCAGCCCGATGGGACAAAGAAGCAACAGCATGTCACATCTGAATACAGTTGTCGCAAAAATCTGTAATCCAGAAGTGCCAAGATAATATTTCAGAATAGGTGAACCATAACAAACATACTACAGACTCATAATTAAAAAGGCCCACTAATCCCTGAAACCATTCTAGGCAATAACAGTAAAAAGATTATTTTCTCTCTCTCTCTCTCTCTCTCTCTCTCTCTCTCTCTCTCTCTCTCTCTCTACACACATGCACATGTATATAAATGATTTTTCTAATGTGTGCCCAAAAACACACAATAAGAACCAATATATAAAAAACCAGAGGATCCAATGCATTAATAATATTAAATGCTATAAATTTCAACAAAAACTTACTATTTATTAATTTTTTATTCTGTGTCCTTAGACACATATTAGAAAAATAGATATAAAAAAAATGATATATTGAACTAGTAAAAGTGAAGTTTTCAAATTCACAAGTTGCAAAAAATTGAGAGGGTATATAAACTCAAGGAGTAAGGCTAAATCCCCCTGCTATTTCAGCCTACAAACCCTCCCACTTACATAAAAGTGACACGTGTCTTTTTATAGAGAGAAAATGTTAAAATAAATAAATAAAAGCTGATTAATGTTTTTCAGAAGACACATGTCATATTTTTGGGAATAGGAGGATTTGTAAGCTAAAATAATAGGATGATATAGTATTTTCAAACTCATGTACTCAATCCTTAAAATCTCTAGTTACCATATATTGGCCTGTTTCTTTTGGATTTTGAAAAAAAAATTAAGGATGTATAAAAAGTTATTTATTTTTAGAGGTTTTATGAAAAATGTGTTACTTTTTGTTTGTTAAAATTATAAAAAGCACTTTTTAATTTTAAAAGGTAGTTATAATTTTATTTTTATTTTTTTTCAAAAGCTATTCATAATAGCTTCTCAAGAAAGCTAAAAACAAATTATTTTCAGCATTTGAATTTTTTCATAACCTTAACAAGATAACTAAAAATTCTGAAAATTAATTACAAAAAAATTGGTGCTTTCCTTGTTAAATAAACCCAAACAAACAGGCTCATTAATATACACATACATCAGTGTGTCCATTAATAAGGTATTGCAGGAAGGAACAATGTTTAACATAATTGAAAAAACAGTACAAAATATTAATATAACAATCATTAAAGTTAAGCACAATATTTGATCTTTTATATTACAAAATTATACATCAAATGTAATCAAATTTTCAAGATCATTCTCTTGCAATAAGAAATTAAAGAAGCTGTGATGAATGGAACATCAGTTTGATCCTTGAAAGATTTGGAATTGATCACATTAGTCTCTGAATGATGAAAATCTCCATTTTCCGCCTTGAAAGAAGAAATTGTCAATCAATTTAGTCATTTGTCATGTACTAAATTAATGACAAAAAAGGACTGATATGATTTTTATTTTTTTTTCATCTTTTAGAAACTAATGCAATCAACTCTAAATCTTTAAGGAACCAAAATGGTGATACGAGCTGCATAAAATAAAATTCAATATCAAGGTGAAACTAAAATAAAACCATGACATACATACCAGAGAGTTTAGAGCTGCATAAAATCGCCCCTCAAACCAATATCCATATGCCAAATTTACTGCAAAATAAATCAATAGAAAGTGTAGCACCATGATGTTGACTGGCAACTAAGAAAAATCTAACATAAAGTTGCAAATGAAAATTTCAGGAATTTTAAATAAGATATGAAATACAAAACTACACTGAATTAATGCAAAAAAATTGCCCTTTAATAATTTATAAAATTTTCTCACTGTCCCCTACTTATTTCCCTACCCTACAACCAATGTTATCAAAATCTCTCTTATTAAATTATTGACAAATTATTTTGAATATTTTAATTACACATTCATATTTTATAATTTATACACATGGAAAAACAAAATGTTAGAATTTTCTATTTTTATTATTAGGGTTAATTGTGTCATCTATTTCAGCTTTGATTCCATACATCAAATACCAGAATCACTTTCCATGTTACTTTATTTCTAATTTTCCCAAACTGTGGAATTGAAATAGAATTCCAATTCCAAGTTACGAATTCTGATTCTTATTTGTTTTCTTATGGCAAGGATTCCATTATGTGCACCAAAGGCAACATAGGATATATGACTTTGGTAGGATTTTCAACTCATGGTGTCCACCAATAACCAACTGTTCTTAAAGCTTAACTTGTTAGGTGAATGCTCAGGATGGGTTTATATATCTAGTGCATCCCCTTACTCAAGAGCCCTTTGGACGTGAACATGGACAATGCATAGCCCACGTGCCTTATGATGAAACTATTTTTTTGTTTTGGGAAGAATGGGAGAGGCAAGAAACAAACGCATAAAATCTCAGATAACATGTATTGATAACTACTCTACTAAAATCTTAAGGTGAGGGTTGATGATTGTCCACTAATATATATATATATATATATTCTAAAATAAAGAAAAATATGGCTATTGGACGGTTATATAAGTTTCAAAGACTTCTCAAATCTTTCCCTTTTTATCCTATGTACATAGTATGATGAGAATATTTCCAGTCTCCAAGCCATGAAAACATATAACAAATATGTCCAACAATAATGCCTTGTTGGACCTCTATCTATGTACACCCCCCTCCCCCAAAAGAAAAGAAAACAAAACCTTATGTGACCTCTATTCCTGAAGCATATCATTCTTTGACTGAAACAGAGAAATCCTCGTTGTAGAATCATTTCATTATGCCCTTTACTAAAAATAGGTAGGATACTGAGTGATGGTTTCTTTCCTTTCTAAGATAAATATCACTGTATATAAATCTTTCACTCTGGGTTTGCCCACTGGTGTTATCAAGCATCATGTTGCCATTCATCATTAACAAAAAGAAAAAATAGCAAGAACATAGAGAAGCAAGACAAGCTAAGTAGTTACCTATACCCAGAGCAAGAATGTTAGGAAGTGGACGAGTACAATAGAACAGAAAATGAAACTGAATTGCAGTTAATATCACAAAGAAGGCTTCGACTTGATGCCCAAATATATTCCTTATCTGCATAGTAAATAATGTGATCCAGGAAATATATTCAAATTAGTCTAAGTTCTTACCTAAAAAGCTTCAAACATTAATGACTTGAAGCAGAGACAAAATAGATTCTTAAACAAAGAAAAGGAACATGTATGGCATGTATAAATATGATCAATACAATTTATGGATTAACAGCCAGCATAGATTCTTTTATTTATTTTGGTAATAAATAATTTTCTAAAAGAAAGAATAATACAGTAAAAAGAGGAAAAGGAATCCTCCTAACAGTGCAGCAAAACAAACAAACAAAAGAGATGCATATGCATCAACATGAGAGTTTACCTATTCTTCTACAAATTTACCAAAGAAACAACTCCCCCTCTATTCTACCTACTAAATAGGTTAAAGCAAAAACCCGAGAAGTCAAGAAAGCAATTCTGCCCCATATAAATTCCAATTGAAGGAATCTCTTATCTAAAACTCTAGCATGATCCTCCAGCTAAATTATCCAAGGTTCTCAAGCATTGCAATTAGCAAAGGCCACGGGAACCTAAACTCCTTCATCCTCCCACAGACTCAAACCCTTGAAAATGAAGAGAAAATGAAAGAATGAGATTGATCACAGAAAAATATTTGGTCCCTACTCAAGACAAAAAAAATTGAGGACAGGAAAACTCAAAAAGCATAACCTCTCATGAACTGAATAATAATTTCTGTTGTCAAAGGTACAAACTACCTGTGGAATATTCAATTATTTATCATCTTACTATTACTGCCAACCTCACCATTTAGCTGCCACTGGTAGAGGTGTTTGCCCATCTTTAGATGATTGTCAGCCCTATTCCAATGGCAACTCTCCTCTAACATGTTAAATAACTATAATTGACCGTGATATGCTTTTGTTGATCATTACATACTAGCATAAAGTTCATCTGACCTCTAAGCAAAATGCTATAAGTGCATGTCACTGAATTTTATTAAACATATCATCAAAAGTTGAACTAATTAAGCTATATCATTTATTTTATAAAAGAATAAATTCATTAAGATGAGGAGCAGAAAATTACAAGGAAATTGCAGGATAAGGATCTTGCATAACAAAAAAACAAAGAAAAGGAAAAGGAAAACAATAAAGAAAAGAAAAAGAAAACACCAATGAAGCAAAGCTACTCAATTCCTTTGCTTTTTATCACAACATATTCTAAAAGACCATGTATTACCCTGGATAGAAGCTGACCACTTAATCCTACAGTAAATCAGCTCAGCCATTGATCCAAAGAAACCTCCTTAGAAATAAAAACAGTATGCACTAAACTAAATCCATATTATTGTAAGACATCTTTGGCATGAGACAACTTTGTACAAATTTGAAGAGGTAATATGAACAGGGTGAGAGAGAGACTAGAAAACAAAACATAAATTATGGATCTTCTGGTTATTTCTATAAATTATCAAGAGAAAACATCATAAATTTTCTGACAATCACTCTAACTGATCAGGGGAAGCAACTCAATCAATGATTTATTAGGTTTGGACTTAGGTATCAATGAGTAATTCAATGAACATCAAGTATAGTATGTTAGCAAAGTCTTCTCTTCCAGGTTACTATTGCTAACTTTAGTGTACACCATTTTAGTCATATTTTTCTCAAAAACCAGCCTCTAAAAAAACTGAAGTAATTTCATCACCTTCCTAAATATGATAATGATAACAAGTTAAGCAAAAGAAATCATGTTTAAGAAAAGTTTTAGAATGATATGCAAAAAGTGTTTATCACTTCCTTATGAAACTTTAATTTCAACTTCAATTGGATAGGTAAGATACCAAAGTAACCAAACAGTTGATAAACACTAGTTTATGAGATAAAAAAATTAAACTTATTTTGCTCACTTTGATTTTTCTTAATTGATTGTTGTCAGAGGCTAAAAAAGGAGTCAAAGGTGCATACCTGATGTCGAAAGAATCTTAGTGTATACAGTATGATACACCCTAAGGCCATCCGAACTAGATATCAACAATAAGACATATATTAATGTACTTCCAATTACATTCTCAAGTAACATAGAACACAGGAGAATGAAAGTATACACAATGTTTGATAATTTTGAGCATTTTGTCATGGTCTATTACTCTATGATTAGAAACTCAGCTATGAATTGTAAATTACATAATTTGATTAATCAATTCCATTATGTACATATAATATTGACATTCGCATGTAACAATTGCTCACAAGGCTAGCCGAATAATGAAAGAAAACAAAGACTAATGGCCAAGGGAAAGAAGTATAAAATCAGATGATAGTATTTTAGACTTTAAACTTATTGACCATTTGCCATAGTCTTTGTTTCAATTTAACCAAAGGAAAGTGGAAATGAGCAGGAAATACAAAAATTAAGAGCATTTTTCTGAAAGGAGGAAAATTGAATAAGTAAAACTCAATATGCAAGATTGTAAAGTATGAAAGAAGGATACCTATGATAAGAGCATAAAACTTCGGCAAATGCAGCAAACTGGCAGTTAACACAAACGGAGCTGCAACAATTGATACAAGCAAAGCACCTAAAACAAGATAACAACAATAATAACACAATTAGACAAGATATGATATAAGAAAGAGAAAAATACTACACTAGTACACACCAGTTTACACTGAGAAAGCCAGGCCTTCGAAAAAACTCATTGTAAACAATCCAATTGAACATCAACGTAAAGATATGCACGATTTAATTTCCACCATTAAGGCACTAATGCATAAACAAACTTAAATAATGATAATATGGATGTGTTTGGAAATAATGCTTAATTAAGTGCTCATTCAGTACTCTTTTTAAATGATAGTTCATGCCATAAATTTAATAATGAAACTTATTGGGATAAGCTGAAAACAACTTATGCGCTGTTTTCTATAAGTTATTCATAAACTCTTCCAAAACAGGCCCTAAAACATGTCAATCACAATCCCAAACAACATTAAATGGATTCACATTAGCCACACAAGCTATGCAGCATAAACAAGTGCGAAAAACTGAGATAATGATAAAATAAATGAATAAACTATGATCCCATTGGTTGACTTTTTACGAAATGGTCAATTTTGAGAAAATGCAAAAACTTACCAATGAAAGTGCGAGGAACCACACCAGGAAATTCCAGATGATCATACTAATGACAAAAACATTAGAAACTGATAAATTAGGCCCAACAAAATCAAAAAAAAATATTAATAAAGCTTATAAAAATAACAATAACATGAAGTAAACTCACATTATCTAAGTTAAGCCGGTGATAGAGAATATCGTGCATTGCCTTTAGGAAACACAAAATAAACAAATAAATAGAAGCAAATAGGTTGAAGAAGATGGAGAGAGAGAGAGAGAGAGAGAGACCTGAACATTGAAACTCTCTTCGACCTTAGTGTAAGGCACAGTGAGTACGTAGAAAGCAGCGATTGATCCCAACAGAAAATCGTAACCGTATCGCTGCAGAAACGTCACCGATTTGGAATTGGAAGCCATTGTTTTTGGATCGTTGCAGAGTGAGTGCAGAGTCCCAGAGCCAAGAGACACCACAAAACAATGAAATGGGCTTCGTGGGCCTTTTAGAAGTTGTGAGCCTTGATGGACTGTAAAAAATTTTGTAATTAATTTTTTATTTTAAAATTATATAAATTTGGTCCACCTATCAACTCTTTTTACCTAAAATTTTCAATTTTTTATTTTCTAATCAATTTTTTTAGAATTTTATAACAGAATTAAAACACGAGATAATTTTAAAGTTTCAGAAATGAGATATTTAATTCTTGTAAAATATGATATTAGAATTCAAAGAAATAAAATGTTGAATTTTTTCTTTTGATATAATTTAATATTTTAGTTGTAGAGTTTTTAGTAGAACAAAATTTAATCAATCTAATCTATAAAAAATTTGAATTAAAAAATTTAAAAATTTTAAGTAAAAAAATAATATATATATATATATATATATATAAGCAGATCTTCTTACACTGATATAAGTTTAAAAATTCTTATACTCAATTTGAATTTTTCATTTAAACTTAAACTAATAGATTATAATTTATTACTTTACTAACCGTTAGATTTAAGTTAAATAAAAAATTCAGATTAAGTGTAAAAGTTTTCAAACTTATACTGGTATAAAAATATTCTTCTTCATATATATATACATTGTACTATTCTACTAAATTTCAATATGCTTGTGAACATTTTTAAAGAGATGTCTAAACCACTTTAATGCAATGTTTGCATACATGAATTCCAAATTATTAAATTACATGTACTTGGATAGCAAAAAAAAAAGTGTTTTTAAAATATTTTAAAATTTTAACTAAAATTTTTATGTCAATTATAATAAATTTTAAATGAGACGTCTTTAGAGATAATTTAAAAGACTTTTTTATATTTTAAATTTTTTATATATTCATTATAATTCTTCCCACACTTAATTAATATTCTAAACATCTTACATTATTGATATTAAATTCTTCAAAATTCTAAAATTCTTTGTTCAAACACAACTTAAAAGACTTTTGACAGTTGATCATTAGAAAACCTCTCTATTATCTATCCTAGAGTTGCTACCAAGGCACAACTAAAGAATTTAAACTAACATGGTCTTTTTACAAATCTATTGCATTAAAGGGTTGTTCTTTCTCCCTTTCTTTTTTCCTTTTCATCATGCATTTCATGTTAATGTTTCATATTTGTTTACAATTATAAGTAAATATATATATTTATTAAATTATTTAAATCACTTGAATAAAAGTTACAATTTTTATGATTTATGAAGTCGTTTTTTCTTGTATATCATGTAAAAAAATTTAGTCTTTTTCAAATAATTTATAAAAAAGATTTAGCAACAAAAAATACTTTATATTATATTTTTTTATAGTAAAAATTAATATTTACGATTGCAATAATATTTAAGGAATGATAAAATAAATGAATAATAAAGTACAACTAAAAAAAATAAAATAAATATTATATATATATTTGTTAAATTATTATAATTTATATTTGATTACGATTTATATATGCAAGTGTATGTAAAAGTAAATTTTTACAATTTTAGATTCATAAAGTAAAAGACTATTATAACATAAATAATTATAAGATTTATACATTTAAATATTAAATTTATATTGTATATTTACTAAATTATTTAAATGACTCAAAAATAATTTTTGAAATTTTTATAATCTCTTATAATAGGGTTTTTTTTTTTGCGTATGATGTAAGCAAATTAATTTTTTTAAATTATTTATACAAAATATTTGATAAAAAAATACTTTATATTACATCTTTTTTGTGATGAAAATTAATATTTACAATTACAATCATGTTCAAAAAATGTCCAATAAATGAATAATAAAATTAATTTAAAAATAAAAAACAAATATATGTATATATATAAAATATTAAAATATGTATATGTACATATATCTTTCATGTTAACTATGCAACAATTGAATTTATTTATAATAATTTTATAAAATAATTATTTATATATAATATAAATATCTATTTTTTGTGATATAGATATTTATATCTTTGTACATACATTTATTTATTTGAGCAATATGAATATTTATATTAAATTTCTTAATCTCTTATTATATATAAAAAAAGAAAATTTAAAATAAAAAATTATAAATTAAAAAATATAAATATTTGTTTATTCAACAAATAGAACATTAGAATTAAATAAGTTTTTTTTATATAAATTTAAAGTTATCTAATTAATTGAATTAAATAATTAATATAAATTATCTTTTACAATTTTTTATATTATTCAATTTGATTTTTTATTTTTATATTTAAATCTAAACTAAACAAAATCATAAATATAAATTTATATTAATTTTTTATTCTATTTTTTATATAAACAATATATATTATTTTAAAATATAGGTATATTTTAAAAATTAAATTTATTTGCTTTATAATTTATACTAAATGATACTTTATAATTAAAATTAATATGTTTAATATTTTTTTATATTTTAAAATCTTTAAGTTTTTATTTAATAAATATTGTCTGTTATATATATATATATATATATATATATATTTGTAAAAGATTCAATCAATTATCATATTTAACCGGTAAAAAGATTATATATAGATTTTATCAATAAATTTAGATATTATTAATAAATAATAAGAATATTAACATAGTAATTGATTATAAAATTTATAAAATATGTAAAAAAAATTATTACTTAATATTCACTTTATGATTTAGATATTAATATAATTATATATATATATATAATATTTGTGTAAAATAAAGTTTTATAAAATATTTGTTAACCCTCTTATTCCTTTTAAAAATTACTTATACACAAATTTAAATTTGGAGACTGATTTCTTTCATAATAAATTCAAATTTTTAAAGAAATTCTATGTGAATAATTTATTACAACAAATCAATTAAAAAAACCAAAAAATATCACTTTAAACTTATCTTTGTCAACATGTAGAATCCTAATATGTTCAATAATAATTATTCAATAATAATCTGATTGAAGGATTTTAAAAAAATTACTTATAAAATATAATTATAATAAATCATAAAAGAGAAAAAAATATTTTATCAAATTTTATGAAAATACTACATAATTAATATTTAACATATATAATAATGTCAATGATTAAAGATTTATTATAAATATTTAGAATATAAATACTTAATTAACAAATTTGAAATTATGAAAACCTAATTATAAATTTAAAAACTATAATGATTAATAAATAAATTTAACCAAATTGTTAATACATTTTAAAAAGAAATTCTTCCTTCTTATGTAAAATTTGCAATAATTAAATTTTATTAGTCTACTTCAAAGATATAAAAATGGTAAATAAACAGTTATCATTAAAAAAATTAACAATCCTAGTGATTTACTTTATTAATAATTAATTTTTTTATACTAATCCTACAAAATAACTATTTATATATGATGTAAATATCTATTCCATATTTATATATTTTTATGCATATTTTTTTATTTGAGTAATATAAATATTTATATTAAATTCTTAAAGTTTTATTTTACATAGAAGAAATAAAAAAAATTATAATTTTAAATATATAATAACAAAATTTTAAATAAAAGAAAATTGCTAATTCCAAAATTAGTGTTTAACTAGTGCGCATGACAAGTTCTTTTGTTAACTTGAGAATATCTAATTAATAAAGTTAAAGAATTGATCTAAATTATTTTAATATGTTACAAAATGATTTAAAAAATTAAAATTTTAAATAAAAGAAAATTGCTAATTCCAAAATTAGTGTTTAACTAGTGCGCATGACAAGTTCTTTTGTTAACTTGAGAATATCTAATTAATAAAGTTAAAGAATTGATCTAAATTATTTTAATATGTTACAAAATGATTTAAAAAATTAAAATTGAATAAATTAACAATTAAAAATTTATTTTAATGCAAATCGGTTTAATTTTAGTTTTTATATTCAAAAGAAACTAAACTCACACACAAAATTCATATTATTTTTTATTCTATTATTGTATAAAGATGATATTAAAATATATTACATTAAATATATTTATTTTTTAAATTTGAAATTTTTTTATTTGTAATTTAGTCTAAATTATAGTTTTTAGTGAGATTTAATAATTTTAATATTCTTTTTATATTTATTAAATATTTAAATTTTTATTTAATATATATATATATATCATTTGTTAAATAAAATATTACATGTTAATAAAAGACTTAATTTATATTTTTATTGATAAATTTTATTTGTTTATTAACAAAAAATATAAATGGAATCACTTAAAAGATAAGGTAAAATATGAAAGTAACTTATACTCTTCAAACCATAAAAGGTTTAATTGGTTTGGTTTGATTTTAAATCTGTTCCAATTAAATCACTAATTTATTCATAATTGACAATGTCTTTTTGCCTTAAAATTGATTAAAATCAAATTAAAAATACTTCATATCAATCGTTTAAAATTTATAAACTAAGATTTGATTCAATAAATTGTTGTTGTTTAGTATGTTGCACAAATTAATATATAAATAAAATTTTTTATTAAAAAAATTTATAACACTTTAATCTTTATGTAATATCAATGCTTTTTTTATAATTTAAATACAAATATATTTTATTTTTATTTCTTGTAAAATTTGTGTAAATTTATTATTATTTTAGCTGAGCTATAATAAAAGTCTAGAACTTTTGAAAAAAGTTAAGATGCTTGAATAATATCAAATAAAATTTAAAAAAGAGAATTAATATATTATAGTTATATTTAAATATAATTTAATGATTAATTGTCATTTCGCCACTTTATCTATGGAATTTTAATCTATTTTGTTATTAAAAATTGTTATATTATCCTGTTGTTAAGTTTTTATTATAAAAAATGATGACGATGTAACTTGATAAAAATAAGTTAAAACATAAAAGAAAATTGCAGAATAAAGCAACACCGAAGTGAAATGAAAGAAACACCAATACAGGGAAGCACACCAACACGCCTTGTGCTCCTGTCAAGGCGTGTTGATGACCACCACCATGCTCCATTATATTATTTTAGAACGCAACAAAAAAATGTGACATCCATCATAATACTAGATTATAATTTAAGATTCTGTAGCAAATGAAAGTATTTTAGTGACATGAGACAACATTTTTGCAAACTACTAAAAAGAAATCAGAAACAAGATTGGCAAATCTAGAAGAAGCCACAAATTATGCTGTCATATACTCCTCAAAACTGTCATTTATGACTCTGGCAGCTAACAACAAGAATAATCAAATTGTATGCTGTCTTTAACATTTAACAAATATGCAATAGCACTACTTATCTATTGTCACAATAGAAAAAATAAAATAAAAGCATGTCATATGACTACATTGGTTGAGCCATTTTTCTGATCAATTCCCCAACCAATTATTTTGCAAGCAAAGAAATGAGAAAGAGAAACAGAATTGCTAATTGCTAACTCAACTTTGATCTTAATAGTTAATACCAAGAATCCAAAACTACAAATTATTTTTAAGAACCAACATCACATTGCAAGTGCTTAGTAGTTTCTAGCTATGTTAAGGTTTTTGTATAAGAGCTTGATTTTAAGACATCAGAGTGGAGTACGTTATTTTCCCTAAACGTGACAAAACGTTTACTGTGTTACAAAGTGTTCCACTACTCCACTTTTGGCTCTTTCACTTTCTTGAGCCAGACAAGCTCCAATAGAGTGTGAAGAATTGTGTAAAAACTTGGAAAGCAACCAACATCCACTAAAGAAAAAAGAAAACGAGACAACTTTACTAAATACCAAGCATGAGTGAAGAAGATGAAAAACAAACTATCTCGATCTTCATCAATTTTCAACAAGATCCATCAAAGTCCAACTCACAATGAAAAGAGCAAAAACACCAAAAGATATCCTAGAAGAAAAAAAAAATATTTATAAATAAGGAAAACAAGGCTACTTAAGCACTTGGAAAACTGACCAGGAAAACCATGGACTACTGAAGCAATTCTTCTCCAACCTTCTCGCTTGCATCCAACATGTTCTCGACTTAGGGTCAGAGAAAATGCATCAGGGCAATTCAACCGGTGGAGCCTAATGCCACAAAAGCAACACACCACATCACATGTCACATAAGGCCTTTCAGTTAAAAGCCTCTCACTTTCAAAGCCTTTCCCAGCACCTGAGTCATCTGGCAGCATAGGCATCATATCATATGTTGTGGCATGGCCACGGCTATGGTCTGTCATGCCAAGTGCAGTAGAAGAGTATGCAGAATACAACCATGCTACAAGCATTGGGCAGTACCTACTGTCGTGCAGTTCCTTGTCACCATCATCTTCAGTGACACTACATGCACATTCCATCAAAAAACTCATCTGAGAGAGTAAGAGGGCAACCTGCAACATCAGATTGTTGTGGGAATGCTGGTATTGTTGTTGTTAGCTTAGATGGGCTTAAGGCTGGTTGCTGCGGGATCAGGAAGGCCGATAAAGGAATGAAAGTAGAGAATGCAGCAGAAAAAAAGGAAACTGGATATGCTTATTCCTTCATTAGTTTGACATCTGGATTATCATCATTTTAAGCCAATTCTGCTATTATTCTTGAGGAAATGTTCCATAACAAGTGCAAGCAGAAAGCATCTCAATTAGTTTTAATCTCACAATAAGCCTCTAACAATCATTTCATCAAGAAGTTTCTCTGCTGTATCATCCTTATTTCTTTTATAGAGAGCACGGATAATTATACGAAAAGTTATAGCATCAGGACTGCAACCATTCTCTTCCATTTTTGACTTTAAGGACAATGCTTCGTCAACTATTCCCTCTTTACAAAGCCCATTGATCATAGCATTATATGCTGTCACATTTAGATGACAGCCATTATTCAATAAATCCTGAAAAACCTCTTGTGAATCCTTAAGTCTTCCGCCTTTGCATAGTCCATCAATAAGTATTGTGTATGTGTATGCATTTGGATGAATGCCCTTTTTTATAACGTCATTGAATAATGCAATTGCCCTATCTAAATGATGGTTTTTGAATAATGCATTTATTAAGCAATTGTAGCTAACTATATCAGCATGTTGACCCCTATCATCCATCTCATCAATAAGATTCTGAACGCAAGAAATTCTCCCTACTTTGCACAAACCATCAATAAGAGAATTGTATGCTACTGTATCTGGAACCATACTTTTGCGTTGCATGTCTTCAAAGAGAATCATGGCTTCATCCACCATTTTAACCTTGCATAATCCACTGATTAGTATGCTGTAGCTCTGTACATCAGGGGTTATCCCATTTCGGATCATGTTGTTGAATACATATTTGGCATTCTTTACTTCATTAACTAAGCAATAGCCATCTATCAAGGTATTATAAGTAACAACATTAAGTTTCACACCATCTTTTATCATCACAGTTAAAACATATTTAGCCTCTCTCATCTTTCTTTTTTTACACAGCGCATCAACCAGTATGCTATAGGTATATGCATCTGGGTGGATGCTTTTCAATACCATTTCATTGAACAAATCAAATGCTTCCTTCAATTGACCCGAAAGGCAAAAGCCATGAATCAGACTACTGTAAGTGAAAACGCTGGGATTAATTTTCTTGACAACCATTTCTGAAAAAAAATCACATGCTTCTTTCAAATTTTTATCTTTGACTAGGCTATCAATGATTATACTATACATTACCGCATCTTGTCCTTCAATCTTTCTAAGCAACTGAATGGCAGCTCTAGTTTCTCCCACTTTACATAATCCATTGATCAACGTCCCATGACTAAATCGGTTCATCTGAAATCCCTGAGCTAGCGCCTTGTCACGAAAATGCAGGGCTCCCCTGACGTTGCCACTAAGACACAGACCATGTATGAGTGTATTGAAGGTTACTGTATTTGGCTGATAACCCAATCTGAAGATCCTGGTCAATACCGAAAAAGCTAAGGTCATCTGACGCATTTGGCATAAACAATTGATGTGAATGGTAAAAGTAAAAATGTTTTGCGCAATCCCTTTGAATCCCAATAGTTGAAAAAGGGAAATGGCAGTGTGGAATTGCTTGTTCTTAACGAGGGATCCCAAAATCTTGTTAAATTGACTGATGGATGGGGAATGACGCATACTGAGCATGCGATTGAACGAGGCAACTGCATCGTCAACATCAACATTGTGAATGAATCGGGTTTGTAGGGAGGATGAAGGAAAGCAGAAGAGAAAAGAAGGAAACTTGATATCAGAGGAAGGGAGAGAAGAGCTTAACCTAGAGAATGACATTGTAAACTAATCGGCTTAGGTTGAAGGGATTGACGGAAAATCATGAATGGTGCCAGGGTTTTGTAGGTGTTTGTTAGATTAAAAACTAAAAAAAGGATAATGGTAATATTTTAAATAATTATCACTTATTTTTATATTCTTTAGTATTATTTTTTTATATATATTTATGCAGCTGGCATATATCAAAATTTGTACCACTTATATCTACCGTAATTATCATTATTTATTAATTAAAAATATATTTTTATAAATTAGTAAAGCATAAATATTTCAAAGAATATAAAAATATTTTTAAAAATTACTTTAAATAATATCATAAGTGTTTTTATATTTACAAAAATTTTATATTATTTGCTTTTTTTTTCTTTCCTATATTCCTAGGTTGCTTAGAGTATTAAAAATTTAATTTAAATAGTACTACACATATTAGGTACTCAAAAAAAAAAAGTAGTAATTAGTTGATTGGATTATAATTGATATTTTCCTTGTAAATTCAAAGATATTTATGATTAAGAATGCTTAATTGTATATATTATTAATTTTTTCAATAATAATATATTTTTCATGAAGATTCTACAATTTATTAAATTTGAAAGTTATTTCTATTTTAAAATATATATTAACTTAAAAATTATAATAATTTATATTTAATTATAATTTGTGTTTGTAAAAATAAATTTTTACAAATTTAGATTCATAAAGTAAAAAACTATTATAACGTAACCAATTTTAGGATTTATAGACTTAAAATATTAAATTTATATTATTTATTTATTAAATTATTTAAATGACTCAAAAGTAAGTTTTAAAATTTTTATAATTTATTAAGTGTTTTTTCTTGTGTATCATGTAAAAAAATTTAGTTCTTTTTAAATAATTTATAATAAAAAATATTTACGATTGTAATTATATTCAAAGAATGACAAAATAAAAGAATATATATATATATATAGTTATACTAATTTTATAAAATAATTATTTATATATAATGTAAATATTTATTTGTCATATAGATATTTATATTTTATTTATTTATTTGAGTAATATAAATATTTATATTAAAATTTTTAATTTCTTGTACATAGGAAAGAAAATTTTAAAAAAATTATAAGTTAAAAGATATAATAATATTATTTAAAATATAAATATTTGTTATTTTAATAAATAAAATAGTATGATTAGATAAGTGTAAGTTGTATAAATTGGAAGTCTTTTTTTTTTATAAGTATCACTATTTTATTAAAGATAAAATCAATATACAAGAGTATTCTAGTTTATTATATTTTTAACAGAAATTAAAAATATATGTCAATAAATTATTAATCTAATTCGCATACACAATAGAGCTTTTTAAAATGCCAGTAAGTCACTTTCAAGAATAATACTTAATAGAATCAATATTTTCACTAACATTTAGTACACTGTTGTCAAAAAGAATATTAATATGATGAAATCAAATTGTATGCTACAAACAACACAATTACAACTCCCTTTCATTTCTTTTTTCCACATCGAATTTTATACATACTGAGCAATGACTTCTGCAAATTTTCAAGTAAGCATATACTGACATGAAACCATTCAAATATTATGTACTACAATCTCGTAGAAATATCACAATGCAAAAAAAAAAAAAAAGATGCAATATTTCCTCAATTTTTTATATCACACATTCCATGAGCTTCTGACGGAATCGTCAACCCACATTTGGTCAAATTCATCTCCACGAGAAGTACATTAAGCAACAAACTCTACACAACTATCACTACTTTCTTTGATGTAATCTTCCAAATTTTGCATAATGTCTATACTAGACACAACTACAAACTGCTGCCTGCAGTGAAGAAATTAGGAATATAGAGATAAGCAAATTGAGCATTGTATTTTTTATTACCATCACACTTCCACATCAACATGTCATTCATATTTTTCCTTGGTCTCTTTCCTTCCATATTCTCCCATATCTGCTGTTGTAAATCCTTATTACATGAAAACAATTGTGTTTTCCAAGGATTTTTCCATACTTATTAACCCATCTCAAAAAGTCTATTATCCACCACCCGCACCTCCTTATCAATCGCTACTGAAAATAGCCTTGCGTATAAATTTGCTAATACAATATTTTTCACCCATTTATCTCTCAAAAAACTAAAAGAATAATCATTGCGAAGAACTTGTATAGCATTAGAATCTATCCACCAATTGGCTTGTTTACAAACCCACACCACGTCCCTCTACCAATCTGAAGCATTATGAGTTACCTCCAAAGAAACTAACATGTCAGCACATGAACCATTCCGCACTCGTAGCGCATTAAAGCACAACGAATTTGAAAATTTCAACCCTCTCCAAATTCATTTACCCAACAAGCTCAAATTAAACTACTCTCTATTTCTCACCCCCAAACTGCACTCATTCATTGACAAGCATACTCTTTCCATTTAAGCCCAAGCTATTTTTTATGATTCTTTCATGCCAGACTAAAGAAACTGATGTTGAATCTTCATTACTTCCTTGATGACACTTGATGACATTTTCTAAAAAGATAAATAATATAGTGAAACATTATTTAAAATAGCATTAAGTAGTTTTACTCTATCCCCAATCAAAATGTATTTGTGGTTCCAAGATGCTAGTTTGTGGTTAAGCGCCTCAATAAGCTTTTGTCAAACACTTTTTTTTTCGATATGTCCCCAAGATAGATGTCTAAATATTGAAAAGATAAATAAGCGAAATGTCGTAAGATAGATGCCTAAATACTGAAAAGATAAAGATTCTACCTTGCAATTTAAAAAGCAAGATGTCGTATCTAAAAAATCGTCTATCACATTCACCCTTGTATTACAACTCTTATGAAAATTAACTTTAAACCTAGATATAAACTTAAATCTATTTAAAATAGCTTTTGTCATCCACAAATTTTGCTCGATAACTCTGTCTATAATTAAAGTATCTAATTCAAAGTTATCTAATTAATTGAATTAAATAATTGACACAAATTATCTATTACATTTTTTATGTTATTCAACTTGATTTCTAATTTTTATATTTAAATTTAAACTAAATAAAGTCGTAAATATAAATTTATATTAATTTTTCTATTCTACTATTATATAAATAATAAATATTATTTTAGAATATATGTATATTTTAAAAATTGAGTTTATTTGATTTATAATTTATACCAAATGATATTTTATAATTAAAATTAATATGTTTAATATTTTTTTTCATATTTTAAAATCTTTAACTTTTTATTTAATAAATATTGTGTGTTATATATATATATATATATATATAATATTTGTGTGAAAAAAAGCCTTATAAAATATTTGTTAACTCTCTTATTCCCTTTAAAAATTACTTCCACAAAGTTTAAATTTGGAGACTAACTTCTTTCATAATAATTTCAAATTTTTTTAAAAAATTTATGTAAATAATTTATTACAATAATTCAGTAAAAAAAACATTACTTTAAACTTATCTTTGTCAACATGCAGAATCTATATATGTTAACAATAATTTAACATAAATATATCATTCAACAATAATCTGATTGAGGGATTTAAAAAAAAATATTTATAAAATATAATTATAAAAAAATCATAAAAGAGAAAAGCATATTTTATCAAATTATATGAAAATACCACATAATTGATATTTAACAAATATATAATAATGTTAATTATTAAACATTTAATTATAAAAATTTATAAGTATAAATACTTAATTAAGAACTTTTAAAATTATGAAAACCTATTTATAAATTAAAAAACTATAACGACTAATAAATAAATTTAACAAAATGTTAATACATTTCAAAAGAAATTCTTCATTTTTATCTAAACTATGCAATAATTAAAATTTATTAGTCTAATTCAAAGATATAAAAATAGTAAATAAACATTTTTCATTAAAAAAAATTAACAATTCTAGTGATTTACTTTATCAATAATTAATTTTTTATACTAATCCTATAAAATAACTATTTATATATGATGTAAATATTTATGTCATATTTATATCTTTTTATACATATTCTTTTATTTGAGTAATATAAATATTTATATTAAATTATTAAATTTTTATTTTGCATAAAAATAAAAAAGTTATAATTTGAAAGGTATAATAACTAAATTTTAAATAAAAGAAAATTGCTCATTCCAAAATTAGTGTTTAACTAGGGCGCATGACAAGTTTATTCATGAATTTGAGAATATCTAATTAATAAGGCTAAAGAATTTATTTAAATTATTTTAATATGTTAAAAAATGAAAATTGACTAAATCAACAATTAAAAAAAATATTTTTATGCAATTCGGTTTAATTTTTATTTTTCATGTTCAAAATAAATTAAACTCAACCACAAAATTTATATTAATTTTTTATTCTATTATCATATAAAGATGATCTTATAATATATTATATTAAGTATATTTATTTTTAAAATTGAATTTTTTATTTTTAATTTAGTCTAAATTATGGTTTTTAGTGAGATTAATAATTTTAACATTCTTTTTATATTTATTAAATATTTAAATTTTTATTATCTTAAATAAAAGATTATATATTAATAAAATACTTAATTTATATTTTCATTAATTAAATTTTATTTGTTTACTAACAAAAAAATATGAATGACATCACTTAAAAGATAAGGTAAAATATTGAAATAGCTTATACAATTCAAATCATATAAGGTTTAATTGATTTGGTTTGATTTTTAAATATATTCAAATTAAATCAAAAAATTTATTTATAATTAACAATGTCTTTTTACCTTAAAATTGATTTAAATCAAATAAAAAATACTTCATATCAATTATTTAAAATTTATAAAACTAAAATTTGATTCAATAAATTATTTTTTGTGTGGTATGTTGCACAAAATAATATATGAATAAAAGTTATTATTAAAAAATTTATAACACTTTAATCTTTATGTAATATCAATGCTTGTTTTTATAATTTAAATATTAATATTTTTTATTTTTTAAATTTTTCTAAATTTGTTATTATTTCAACTTAACTACAATAAAAGTCCAAAACTTTAAAAAAAATAAGTTAAGATGGCTTGAATAATATCAAATAAAATTTGAAAAATAAAATTAATATATTACAGTTATATTAATTTAAATATAATTAATATATATTTTATATGACTAATTGTTATTTTGTCACTTTATCTATGAAATTTTAGTTGATTTGGTTATTAGAAATTATTACATTATCTCCTGAACTTATTAAAGTTTTATTATAAAAAGTGGTGACATAGAACTTAGTAAAAATAAGTTAAAACATAAAAAAAAAAGTTGCCAAAAAAAAAAAAACAGAAGTGAAATAAGTAAAAGGTTTGAAAGGAACACCCTTGCTCCATTATATTATTTTAGAACGCAACAAAAAGTGTGACATCCAACTTAATACTATATTATAATTTAAGATTCTGTAACAAATGAAAGTATTTTAGTGACATGGGACAGCATTTCTGCAAACTACTAAATAGAAATCAGAAACAAGAATGGCAAATCTAGAAGAAGCCACAAATTATGCTGTCATATACTCCTCAAAACTGTCATTTACGACTCTGGGAGGCTAACAACAAGAATAATCAAATTGACAAATTGTATGCTGTCTTTAACATTTAACAAATATGCAATAGCACTACTTATCTATTGTCACAATAAAAAATAAAATAAAAGCATGCCATATGATTATATTGTTTGAGCCATTTTTCTGATCAATCCCCAACCAATTATTTTGGCAGCAAAGCAATGAGAAAGACAGAAAGAATTGCTAATTGCTAACTCAACTTTGATCTTAATAGTTAATACCAAGAATCCAAAACTACAAATTATTTTTAAGAACCAAGATCACATTGCAAGTGCTTAGTACTTTTTAGCTATGTTAAGGTTTTTGTTTAAAGACATCAGTGTGGAGTACGTTATTTTCCCTAAACCTGAAAACGTTTACTGTGTTACAAAGTGTTCCACTACTCCACTTTTGGCTCTTTCACTTTCTTGAGCCAGACAAACTCCAATAGAGTGTGAAGAATTGTGTAAAAACTTGGAAAACAACCAAAATCCAGTAAAGGAAAAAGAAAACGAGACAACTTTACTAAATACCAAGCATGAGTGAAGAAGATGAAAAACAAACTATCTCGATCTTCTTCAATTTTAACAAGATCCATCAAAGTCCAACTCACAATGAACAGAGGAAAAGCACCAAAAGATATCCTACAGAAGAAAAAAAAAACCTTTTTTTTTAATTTATAAATAAGGAAAACAAGGCTATTTAAGCACTTGGAACACCTACCAGGAAAACCATTGACATTTGTTGTGCTATTGAAGCAATTCTTCTCCAACCTTCTCACTTGCATCCAGCAAGTTCTCGACTTAGGCTCAGAGAAAATGCATCAGGGCAGTTCAACCGGTGGAGCCTAAAGCCTATAGCCACATCACATCTCAGCTACTATTTTATAGGAATTCCATAACAAGTGCAAGTAGAAAGCATCTCAATTAGTTTTAATCTCACAATAAGCCTCTAACAATAATTTCATCAAGAAGTTTCTCTGCTGTATCATCCTTATTTCTTTCATAAAGAGCACGGATAAGTATGCCAAAAGTTATAGCATCAGGACTGCAACCATTCTCTTCCATTTTTGACTGTAGGGACAATGCTTCATCAACCATTCCCTCTTTATAAAGCCCATTGATCATAGCATTGTATGATGTTGCATCCAGAGCATAGCCATTATTCAATAAATCCTGAAAAATCTCGTGATTCCTTCTGTCTTCCGCCTTTGCTTAGTCTATTGCGTATGTGTATGCATTTGGATGAATGCCCTTTTTTATAACTTAATTGAATAATGCAATCGCCCTATCTAAATGATGGTTTTTGAATAATGCATCTATTAAGGAATTGTAGGTAATTAATCAGCATGTTGACCCCTATCACCCATCTCATCGATAAGATTCTGCACGTAAGAAATTCTCCCTAAGTTGCACAAACCATCGATAAGAGAATTGCAAGTTACTGTATCTGGAACCATACTTTTGCATTGCATGTTTTCAAAGAGAATGATGGCTTCATCCACCATTCTAATCTTGCATAATCCACTAATCAGTATGCTGTAGCTATGTGCATTAGGGGTTACCCCATTTCGGATCATGTTGTTGAATACATATTAGGGGTTTCTCCCACTTTACATAATCCATTGAATAACGTCCCATAACTAAATTGGTCCATCTGAAATCCTTGAGCCAGCGCCTTGTCACGAAAATGCAGGGCTCCACTGACGTTGTCAAAGACACAGTCCATTCATGAGTGTATTGAAGGTTACAGTATCCCGCTGATAACCATCCTGGCCAATATATACAATTATGTTAATATCTAAATCATATATATTTTTAAATATTTTATAAATTTTACAGTTAACTACTGTACTAATATAGTATTGTTATTTATTAATAAAATTTACATATAATCATTTTACAGGTTAAATATGATAATTGATTGAGTCTTTTATAACTATATATATGTTTTTATTCAATAGACAATATTTATTAAACAAAAAGTTACAAATTTAAAATATAAAAAATGTTAAACATATTAATTTTAATTATAAAGTATCATTTGGTATAAATTATAAATTAAATAAACTCAGTTTTAAAAATATACATGTATTCTAAAACAATATATATTGTTTATATAACAATATAATAGAAAAATTAATATAAGCTTATATTTATGACTTTTTTAATTTAATTTTAAATATAAGAATTGGAAATCAAATTGAATAATGCAAAAAATTATAATTAATAATTTATATCAATTATTTAATTCAACTAAAGATAACTTAAAATTTATGAAAAAAAAGTTATTTCATACACTTATCTAATCTTACTGTTTTATTTGTTAAATAAATAGATATTTATATTTTAAGTAATATTATTATATCTTTCAATTTATAATTTGTTATTTTCAAAATTTCTCTCTACTAATAAGAGATTAAAAAATTTAATATAGATTTGTTTAAATTTTGTCACACATTTGTTGAGAAGGGAGAAGGATTTTATATGCTTGAAGAAGAAATTGTAGAGTCTCTTGATGACGTTGTTGTGTGCAGATTTGACCTTCTCTTAATCACACTAATGAATTGAGAATGAAAGGGCATGAAAGAGGGGCAGAGGTGCATGGTGGGTAGACGTTTGTGAGAGCTCGATAGAGGAAATCACAATAAAACTTTGTTAGTTATATCAGTCCAGTACAAATGTTACCAACATTTTTTTTTACAAATTTTCTAGAGAGTCATAGAGTGTCGACACTATGAGAGATATTCTAGAGTTATGGAAAGATTGAAGATTTTTTTATTCTAAAGAAATAGGATAAGGAGAGACGTAGATTTGAGTTTGTGCAGTTTTATGGAGGTCAAGTATGTTCACAATGTGGAAAAAAGGTTGAATTTCAGAACGATAGATAACATGCGAATGATGGTGAATGTGTCTTGATATAGCAAAATAAGCAATAAGCACAATATCAAAGCACAAACTCATGATGTGGTGCGTGTAACTTATCGCTATATTTATAATTACTTCATTGCAAGTAGTGGTTTGAAGTTGTGTCTAGTGTACGCATTATGCAAAATTTGGAAGGTCAGTGCACCGAGAAAAGTAGTGGTATTTGTGTGTCATCTGTTAGGTAATGCAATTCCAGTACCGAGTAATTTAACCAAACATAAATTGATGATTTCTTTATAAGCTTGTGGGTTTTGTGATATCAAAGATGAGAAAGTACTGCACCTTTTTTTGCATTGCGACACTTTTATGAGACTTAGGTACATGGTGTTCGAATAATTTAGTGTCAGTATATGCTTACCTAAAAATTTGCATGAGATATTACTGAGTATGTGTAAAATTTGATATGAAAAAAAGAAATGAAACAAAGTTATAATAGTGTGGTTTGCAGTCGTATGAATAATTTAGCTTCAAAGGAATAATATTATCTTTAATAAATATTAGTGAAATGTTTGATTCTATTAATTATCGTTCTTAAAAATGACTCACGTTAAAACCTTTGAGAAGTTCAAATGTGTATGTGAATTTGATTTTTTAATATGTATTATTCTTTTTAGAGATGTAATGGGTTAGAGTATCTCTTATACTTAGATTTTATCTTTAATAAAATATTGATGCTTAACAAAAAAAATAATTTAATATAAATATTTATATTATTCAAATAAATAAATGTATGTACAAGGATATAAATATTTATATCACAAAAAATAAATATTTACATTACATATAAATGCTAGTTTATAAGATTAGTATAAAATATATTTATTGATAAAGTAAACCACAAAAATTGTTAAATTTTTTAATATTTTTCATAAAAAAATATGTTTATTATCTTTTTATTATCATTAAATTAAGCTAATTGTTACACTATTGACAAGAATGAATATATATAATTATAATTTATTATTTCATTTATTGTTAGATATAAGTTATATGAAAAGTTAAGAGTAAAGGTAAGAAATTTTAAACTTATAATGATGTGAGAAGATTTTTCTCTAACATTAATATAATCATATAATATTTATGTGAAATAAAGTCTTATAAAATATTTGTTAACTCCCTTGTTCTCTTTAAAATTACTTTCATAAAAGTTTAAATTTTGAGACTAATTTCTTTCAAAGTAAATTCAAATTTTTTTCAAAAATTTATAAATAATTTATTACAACAAATTAGTAAAAAAATAAAAAAAAAAACACCACTTTAAACTTGTCTTTATCAACGTGCAGAATCTAAATATGTTAACTGATTGAATGATTTAAAAAAAATACTTATAAAATATAATTATAAAAAAATCATAAAAAAAGAAAAAATAATTACCAAATTATATGAAAATACCACATAACTTATATTTAACAAATATATAATAATTTTAATTTTTAAAAATTTAATTATAAAAATTTAAAATTATAAATACTTAATTAAAAATTATTTAAATTATGAAGACGTAATTATAAATTAAAAAACTATAACGATTAATAAATAAATTTAATCAAAATGTTAATACATTTCAAAAATAAATTCTTTATTCTTACGTCAATTATATAATAATTAAATTTTATAATTCTAATCTAAAAATATAAAATAATAAATAAATATTTTTCATTAAAAAAATTAACAATCCTTGTAATTTACTTTATAAAAAATTAATTCATTTTTTATACTAATTTTATAAAATAACTATTTATATATAATATAAATATTTATTTTATATTTATATTTTTATACACATTCTTTTATTTAAGTAATATAAATATTTAAATTAAATTATTACATTTTATTTTGTATATAAAAATTAAAAATAATTATAGCTTGAAAGATATAATAACTAAATTTAAAATTAAAAAATTACTCATTCCAAAATTAAGGCATTAGTGCTTACCTAATGCGCATGACAAGTTCTTTCAAGAACTTGAGAATATCTAATTAATAATGTTAAAGAATTAATTAAAATCATTTTAATATACTAAAAAATTATTTAAAAAGTTGAAATTTAATAAATCAGCAATTAGAAAAATATATCTTTATACAATTTAATTTAATTTTTAGTTTTTATATTCAAAACAAACTAAACTCAACCACAAAATTTATATTATTTCTTTATTTTATTATTATATAAAGATGATCTTATAATATATTACATTAAATATATTTACTTTTTAAAATTGAATTTTTTATTTGTAATTTAATTTAAATTATTTTAGTAATATTTAATAATTTTAATATTGTTTTTATATGTATTAATTATTTAAATTTTAATTGAATATGTATCATTTTTTGAATAACATATTATATATTAATAAAAATTTCAATTTATATTTTATTTATTTATTAACTACAAAGTTAAATAGTATTACTTAAAAGATAAGATAAAATATTTTTAAATCTATTCAAATTAAATCATAAATTTATTTATAATTAACTATGACTCTTTATTTTAAAATTAATTTAAACAAATTACAAATGCTTCATATCGGTTGTTTAAAATTTATAAAATTAAAATTTGATTCGATAGATTATTGGGTGTATTTTTTTTTGGTAAACTGATTATTGTGTGTATAATACGTGCAAGTTGCACAAATTAATATATAAATAAAAATTATTATTAAAAAATTTATAATACTTTAATTTTCGCATAATATCAATGTTTGTTTTTATAATTTAAATATTAATATGTTTTATTTTTATTTTCTTTGTAAAATTTATATAAATTTGTTATTATTATAATTCAGGTACAACAGAAGTGCAAAATTTTTGAAAAAAAAAAAATTAAGATGGCTTGAATATTATCAAATAAAATTTGAAAAAAATAATTAGTATGTTATAGTTATATTAATTTAAATATAATTAATATTTAGTTTATGTGATTAATTTAGCTTCTAAATGAAAATAACCAAGTTTCCTTGTTCCTTAAGGATTTGTGTTTATTTGCCGCCACTGTACCTCTCGTCACAGCGAGCCAAAACCGCAACGATGTTCTGCGTGCGTCACACGAACACGGTGGCGCATCGACGTTTCAATCCTTCTATGGAAATTCAAACCTCTGCTTTGCCCTCTCTTGTTCTTCACCTTCACTCGTTCCCTCCAACCACCGCCACGCGCCACGCTCTCTTCCTCTCCAACTTCAAACCTCTCCCACTCTCTGCGCAACAAAATCACGCGCCTCCCTCGCTGCCATTACCACTCCACGCCAAAACAACGCGTTTCGGTTATGACACTTCCAACGAGGCGCGTCTGATTGATTTGTATTTTCAGCGCGGGAAGGTAGAGCTTGCGCGCCAACTGTTCGATGAAAATTCCGAACGAGATGTTGGCGTGTGGAGTGCTATGATCACTGGTTTTGCACGCAATGGAATGCCAAGGAAAGCGTTGGAATATGCAAGGTTAATGGTAGACGAAGGAATAAAGCCAAATTTGGTTGCAATGACAGTTATTCTTAATGCGGTTGGAGAAGTTTGTGCTCAGAAGTTAGGTCGGGAGGTTCATGGATTTGTTGTGAAGATGATATTGTTTTATGAGGAATTGCCAATTCTATCGGCATTGATTGATATGTATTGGAAATGTGGTGATGTTGGCTCGGGAAGCCGAGTTTTGTATAGCGTGATACTGAGAAACGATGGTTGTTGGATTGGATTGATGTCAGGGAGACTTGAGGTGGCAATGAGGTCCATGATTCGGTTGAAAAAGTTCCGGCCTGGTGTTGTCGTGGTTGCTTCGTCACTTCCGATTTGTGCGCAGTTGAGGGCTCTGAGACAGGGGAAGGAGATTCATGCTTATGCTTTGAAACATTGGTATTTACCTCACGTGTCCATTGTTGCTTCATTGATGGTGTTGTACTCTAAGTGTGGTGTGATTGAGTATTCTGTGAGACTGTTTAATGGAATGGAGGAGAGGAATGTGATTTTGTGGACTGCCATGATTGATTCGTTTGTGGAAAATGGCTGTGTGTACGAAGCGCTTGATGTCATAAGGTCAATGCAATTGACAAAGCATAGGCCAGATACAGTTACCATGGCTAGGATGTTGCGTGTTTGTGGCAAGCTAAGACTTGTAAAGCTTGGGAAGGAGGTTCATGGGCAGGTATTGAAAAGGGGTTTTGCATCAGCGCATTATGTGGCTGCAGAACTTATCAATATGTATGGGATTTGTGGTGTTGTTAATAAGGCGAAGTTGGTGTTTAGTGCAGTTCCTGTTAAAGGTTCAATGACATGGAGTGCTCTTATAAGGGCCTATGGATATAAAGAATGGTATCGAGATGCAATTGACCTTTTTGATCACATGATAGCAAATGGTTGTTCTCCAAACCGCTACACTTTTGAATATGTTCTGTCTATTTGCGATAGAGCTGGATTTGTTGAAGATGCTTTTAGGTTCTTTGATTTATTGTCAAGATATAAAATTGAAGCATCTGAGGAACACTGCATTATAATGATTCGACTTCTAACTCGCTATGGTAAATTAGACGAGGCTCAAAGATTTCTAGAAATGAGTTCTTCCTTATAGCAGTGTGTCACATGCAATAGGATTTTCTCTTTTGAATGATTTATAGATAGTTAAAATTCTTGCACTACAGTTTTTATGAGCTAGCTGCAGCAGTTTAAAGTGACATTGAGCAGACATGTAGCTTTTGGCTAGGGATATTCAAGTTGTAAGTATAGTGTCATACTCAATAGCATAACTGTATCAAAATTGTAAAGTTGCTTTAACTTAACATATAATTGCTTAAATGCTTTGATTTGCTGGAAGCAAATTTATTTTTCAGTTGCCATTTGCCAATTTTTAATGAGAGACTTCACCTGGTAGAAGCATAATGAACTTCACCTGATAGTTGAATTGAGAAGTCCAATAGTTTTTTTATTATTATTATTATTATGAGCATTTTAGCATGCTTATTGGATTTTCGCTGGTTGATAAGGTGCTGAGAAGGGAATTTTGTGAATTTCTTTAGGTTCAATGTATCTATTGTCAAAACTGTCACATGGGTAGGGGCGTCTGTCCTTTTGGAGACCAGTGTGAAATTTGCCTTGTGCTAATGCTAAAATGAGTTTTTTTTTTTTTTCTTCTAATTCTCGGTTCCGTGATGGATGGTTGTTTTGCCTTCAACTTGCTTTTGGTTGTATTTTCCATTCATTGCATGTCTTGCTTATAGACCAATTTTCCTTTTAGTTTAGATTGCAAGGTTCTTGTAGTTTTGCCATCCTTGTGCAAGTGCTGTCTCAAAGGTGCCCTATATATTGTGAGCTGATCTCCTTGCACGTATTATAAGATCACTTCTGAAGGAATGGTATATTTTCCACACTAATTCTAGTACATGGATTATCGATTTTCTATTCCATCCTTTCTTTTTTGGTATAATGGAGCTGGACGGTAATTGATTTTGATAACCAAGTTGATGTTCCACCCCTCATCTTCAGCAAAATTTCTCTGCTACAGGTGGAAAATCATGATGAGGAAGCTCGTTTAGTTTTCGTTACTGCAATTAAAATTACAGTTCTAAATTGGAGACGCATGTTTTTCGGTACTTATGCCAGTATAATGGTAAAATAACTTGGAAAAGTTAATAATAGTTTAACAATTTATTTATTCTCAATAATTTCAACCCGAAATCATGGCTCTAATATTTAAAGTGCCCAAATTTTAATGTATATAAACTACGTCTCCAAAAATTTCAATTTGCGATTATATATCTCGGAGACAATTTTCGTGTTTTCCTTTCAGACTCTTGTTGCAAAAGATCATTAAAATCTGCGTCGTGCTCTTTCAGCATCAATTATTTTTTATTCACAAGACGTGAATAACCCAAAATCTTCCTTAAAAATAAACCAAGATCACTGTTAACAGGTTAAATTTGGTTACCCGTTCCACAAAGTATGATCAATTTGCAAGATAAAAACGCTGGCATAAATTTCTAAAAATAGTCAATTTTTTACCAGAAAAATTTCTTAATTTAAAAAAAAAGTACTAACTAATAATCAAACAATGAAATCTCAGGCAAGTTGATCGGCAAATTTTAATTTTTCACGAAGATCGATTCTGCAGTGTATAGAAACACATGCTGAACAAATTTCGGAGACCAATTTGTGTTGGATTTTTCTTATTCTAAGAGAATAATCAATTTTGCAATAACCTTTAGAAAGATTTAAAACATACATTATTTATTTTTCCTAAAATTATCCTGCTCCGGAACACCAGTATCAAATATTTAACCCTAAACACTTCACATCAACGCGTAAGCTCCATAGCATAACTAAGAATCAGCACTGACCCAACCACATGCTCTATCGCTTTTTTCTTTTTTAAAAATATCAAAAACTAAAAATAAAAACGAGAAGCATACAAAATAAGTTGGAATTAGTGAACAAACACAACGATTTTTGTTAACAACAATCTCTAAACTCTTTAACATCATATAAAGGGAATAAGAGCGAAACTCACAGAAAAGGATAACAATAGAACCATAAGAAACGCTATCTTGAGGGAAGGTTCAAGAATCCTTAGAAGAAGGCGCGTGATCTGGGGACTTTGGTGGTGAATCGGGCCCACGGGGTTGGCGATAGCGCGTGACGAAGATGTTGATGAGGCTGTAGAAATGGTAGAACAACTGAGCCATCAGCAACAGTACTAAGCACAAAACGATGAAATCCATTCTCAAATTCCGAAGAAGAAGTGAAGCGAACGGAGGATTCGGTTTCGGTGCAGCCTTCAAATTAGGGGTAAGTCTGAGAGTAAAGTTTTACTTTCTGCCCTCTATCGAACTTCATAGATAATTTTATACTTTTTTAAACCAATAATTGTAATTTTTTAATATTTTAAAAATTTAAAAATATTTGTATATTTTTATCTATTTACATATTTAATATAATATTAATAGTAATAATTATTTTTAAAGTATATAATATTTTTTTAATTTTTAAGGCATAAGATAAATTATCATATATATATATATATTAATTTTAAGAATAAAGTTTTGTTGACACAATAATCGTTTATTTAAAATACGTAACTAGAGTTTAGAGAAGTTTATGGAAAAAAATAGTTTTAAAAATAATTCAATTTTTATTATAAGTTATTTTTATTTGTTGAGAAGGTTTTTATTCGAATTTTTAAAACTAGAAAACTTATTAAATTAAATAGATAAAATTCTTATGTTAAAAAATAAATCATAAAAAATTAAATTGAATTTTTTTTATCTTTATTAACATAATTTGTTAAAGTTTAAAATGTAAAAATAATTTTCGCTATCTGTTATTTTTTTATTTTACATTAAACTATGTTGAACGGTAAAGAAAAATGCAAAAAATAATTTTAAATTAATATTAATTATGACTTTAATAATTTTAAAATTTAATATCTAAAAAATTAAACTAATATAGTATATCAAACTTTATAATTTAAATACATAAATATTTATTAAAAATAAAAATACTAAATCTAATAAAAAATAACTGAAAATTAAATATTTAATAAAAAAAATAAAGTAACGATAAGGATAGCAACAAAGTAAAATTTATATTACCATTCATAATTAAAAAGATTTATTTTTTATATGTGTAATAATTATTATCATTAATTTTATAGTAGTAGATAATAAGGTTAGTGAATTAATTAAAAAATATTAATATTTACAATCGTGAAAATCAAAAAGTATAGAATACTTCTCAAATCTTCTTATACTATAACAAATACCTAAAAATAACTCTGAATTAAAAATACTTTTAGACTAAAAAATTAATTTAATATATATAAAGAAATTAAAAAAATAAAAACAAAAATTATGTTTTATAATTGATTTTTTTATTTTTAACTTAAATTTATTTATTTTCTTTTTTAATTATATTTTTAGATAATTTTTATGGTGCATTGTAATTTAAGATACATTCTACTATTTTTTTACGTGAAATAATTATTATCATTAATTTTAATTAAACATGTATAATAGGAGAGATTAATAATACTTAAAAATATAAAACTTTTTGATTAAAGTATACAATATCTTCTTAAAATTTTCATTAACAAGATTTTTTTTTAATCTCTATTTAACTAAACAGGCTACGCCGTGTATTTTTAGCCGTTTATGTTGGAAGGAAGTGATAACCGGTTGGCCCACGTTATTTTCGAATATAAGATAGCTATGATTCGATTCCTAAAAAGATTTTAGATTCGTTACGTTAACTTTTAAAAGTTAATGTTGTTTTAGATATTTTTTTAAAAGTTTTGCCAATTTAAAAATTCAAGACATGGTTAATTTTTTTCATAATCATACTTTAATTTGATAGTTATTTCAATTTACCACAATATGTCTTTTTTCTTCTTCATTTTACTTATCATCTTTTTCTTCTTTTAAACATGAAAACTTGGAGAATATATATTAAATGAAAATACGAGGAGATTAAATAAAACATTCTTAATTAAAGTACAATAATATTTTATATTAATTAAAGGTGTCTTAATCCATATATTTAATATTAAACTTCAATTGGAACTCACATGTTTTCTTCTCTTACTTTGTTTCAATGTCCAAATAGGTCAAAATGAGTTGATTATTTTAATTAGCCGGCTAAAGTTTTTTATATTTTTAATAATTTTTAAATTTATATTATATGATAAAATATTAATAAATTATATAAAATTATAACGTTTAATACTAAAGTCAATACATTCAATCCTATTATTTTTAATTAATAAATTATATATACAATTTTTTATTATTTTAGAAAAACCTTTTTCTTAACTGTATATTATTTGCATGTTTGGAAAAAATAAAACCTTAATTTGGTAATTTTTCTATAATGCTTAATTTGGTATTTAAAACATAAAAAAATTAATTTAATATTTAAAATGAAAAACATTAATTTTAGTCTTTGAACACGTGGTCTATTATTTATTTTAGTCTTTGAAAAAATAACATCTTAAAATTAATTTTTGAATATGTAATATATTATTCATTTTAATCTTTCAGCTAAAATTCATTAAAATATAGTTAGTTCTATAATTTTAATTATCAAAATTTAATTTCAAAAGATAATTATTTTATCATAATCATAATATTTTTTGTTAAATCAAGTAAAAAAATTATTCTGTTTATAGTTTTTAATATAACATATTTGTGTAAAATCTCTTCTATTTTATTTTCAATAATTTTTTATTTCTGTATGAATAACATTAACTATTTTATTAAAAAGTATATTTAAAAAGTTATTTCCTTTTAAATGATTAGATAATATAATTTCTTATGGTGAGAAAATATGAAATGTTGAATATGCAAGTAGATATTCCTTAAAAGATTGCAAAATGTGATCTCTAACCTAGTTTAGATACTAAGTTATGATGAACCTAAAATTACAAATAGAATAATAATTTTTTTTTGTCTTAGATAATTTTTATTAATTAGTATGTTTATGATTTATGAAATTTAGATAATGTTAATTTATATTTTATTAAGGTAATAAGTATATAAATTGTCAATCGCTTATAATAATCTTATCGTGTTCAAATAAGATTAATTCTATGTGAGAAAGCCTATGGTCTAGATAAATAAGAAACATATATAAAATGTTTTAATAAAATCCTAAATCATAATATAGATTGCATTAATATTTAAGTAAAATATATTTTTATTTTTTTATTTCTTAACAACTTACTTTTATTTTTAAAAATCATAATTTTTTAATATATTACACTTAAACTTCAAAAATATAATATGATTTTAAAAAATAATTTATTAGCATATTATATTCTTTTTTTTAAATTAATTAATAAATTATAAACAAGAAATAAAGAAATAAATAATAAATCACACATTTAGAGATTAATTTTAAAATATTTTTTAAAAAACTAAATTGCATAGTTTTTTATCTTTCAAAAATTGAATTAAATAATAAACTACATGTTTAAAATTAATTATATTTTTTAAAGACTTAAATTAAAAATATTTTTCACTTTAAAAACTAAATAAAATTTTATTAAATTCTTTTTTTAAAATAATAGTGACAAAATTTGTATCAAATTAAGCTTTGATTCTATGCATTAATTTTTTTTAATTATAGGTATTTATTGTGATACCATAAATTTGAGAGGATATTCTATATTCTCTTTAGATTAATAGTTGTAATTTTTTTAATATTAGAAAGAGTATTAACATCTTTTTCATTTAAACTATTACCTCCATTATCTAATAAAATATAAAATTATCGTTCAAAATTATTTCATGTATAAGAAAGATACTAAACTTTCTCAACCGTAAATTTTACTCTAATTATATCGCTTCTTTTATATACATACATATATATATATATATATATATAATAAATTAATTTGTATATATTTTTTAAAAATTATAAGAAAGTTTTATTATATTTTAGTTCTTCGTGTCATAGTACTACTAACAATGTTATAATAGAAGGGAAGAAAAAAAAAACTGTATAAGAACTTAAAATGTAAATTCTTAACTGTATAATTCTTGCAACCTTTAATGAAAAGCAAAGCCTATATTTTCTAACTTGAAGAT
Source organism: Abrus pulchellus subsp. cantoniensis (assembly GCA_024086825.1). NCBI lineage: Eukaryota > Viridiplantae > Streptophyta > Magnoliopsida > Fabales > Fabaceae > Abrus > Abrus pulchellus. The sequence continues at coordinate 26,351,839 of CM044056.1, forward strand.
GAGCTTTTAACATGGAAGAGTTCCAATTCCTATTGTAGTGCTCACATATTTCCAAAAGCAGAAGAAGATGAAAGTTAGTATTTTTTTGATGTTCTTAAAATTCTTCCTCAATTTTATGATCTATGGAAGATCTCTATAATCTTCAAAATGACTGCATAATTGGTTCACTGTATAGTGAGGACACAGCCTATGAAGGTAAATCAACATATTAAACAAAAACAAAATTTGCAGTTTCATATAGCAACACACATTCAGAACCACATAAATTTTTCTGATCCCAAAGGAAAGATAAATTTTCATATACCACAAACATAAATCCAAATGTTGGGGACAGCACCAATAAAGTGAGTTAATATTAAAAAAGCCACAGTTACAAGAAAATGTGATGGATAAGCTTGTTGAAGCTTCTCTGTTTCTTACGAAGCATCTTGAACTGAATTATATGAATCACTAAAAGTAGTAGTGGTTATTTAAAATTACTACACTTATCATAGTTAAAGTTAATTTTTTTTAAAATACTACAAAATACCAATTTTATCTTCATTTAATATTATTATATGTAATTTTATCATCAACATTTTAAATTTCAAAATTTACTCCTTTCTTATTGAGTTTAATTTACGGTTTTCACCACCTCCATTTAACAGAAGTAAATAAGGAAAAAAATAAAAAATAAAATAAAATTTTACAACCACCTGTATAAATATCTGAAAACAGAAAATTTAAAAATAAAATATTTTTTATAATTAAAAACAAAACAAAAAAAAAATTTGAAACCAAAAGAACCTAATTTTTTTAATAACAAAGGAGCATCTTGGGGAATAACCAGTAAAAAGAAAAAAGTAGTAAACAGCAAGCTAAATTCTCGGAGAAAGAAAGCGAAGTACAAGTAAGAATAATAAATCAATACCAAGAAACAGTCGTGAATTTCATATTGGAACACAAATTATAATATTTCAACGTTATTTTTTTCTTATATTTCATTTACATATATATTATTTGTTTTTCTCATCTTTACTTATCACAATATTTGTTACATCTCTATTTTCTCTCCCGTTAATTTTTTTTTACTATCTATCTTTCTCTTCTTTGCGGCTATTTCAAATCCAATTAAACAAGATTCTCCTTATTCCTTCCTTATCTGTTTTCTATAACATAACAACCACACGAATGAACCTATTTGAAACCAAACACAGGGGCTTCACTCTATCTGAAACCAACCCACCAACTTGATCACTCATCTTATGCACAATTGGGTAAAGAAGCTGCAATTGAAGTTTAGGCACTTGCTTGAGATTGGTGTGAAACGAGACCATCTATTTGAAGCCTAAGCTTGAGTATTCAGTGAAAGAAATGATGATGAATTTTGCAAAAACTGAAGAATTAAAGTAAGATGGTTACAAGCGATTCCCACCTCTCTAGAGCTCCTCCTTCACTCTTTCCAATCTCAATTCAAAAGTTCCAAAACTCTAATCATTATCAATCCTCCACATTGAAAATCACCCAACTCCAACCAAAACGAAATGTGCCTCTCATCCAACATGAGCTTAACATAAACCTTCATGAAACACAACAACTTCATGGTCACTTCATCAAAACATGTTTTAACAGCAGTTACAAAGTCCCTTTTTCTTCTCTTGAATCCTATTCTAGCAATGCAGCATTTTACAGCTTCCTAACAACTTCTTACATCAAGAACAACTGCCCCAAAGATGCAGTGAAAATCTATTCCTATATGCGTGGAACAGACACTGAAGTTGACAATTTTATCATACCATCAGTTCTCAAAGCATGTTGTCTTATCCCTTCAACCTTGTTAGGAAAAGAGGTGCATGGTTTTTTGGTGAAAAAAGGATTTCATGGAGATGTTTTTGTGTGTAACGCTTTGGTCATGATGTATAGTGAGGTTGGAAGCTTGGCATCTGCACGCCTATTATTTGATAAGATCGAGAATAAAGATGTTGTTTCTTGGAGTACTATGATTAGGAACTACGATAAGAGTGGGTTTCTTGATGAAGCATTGGACCTTATGAGAGTTATGCATGTTAAGGGAGTAAAGCCTAGTAAAATTGCAATGATAAGCATGATTCATGTTTTTGCAGAACTTGCTGATTCGAAATTGGGGAAAGCCTTGCATGGATATGTGATTAGGAATGGTAATTGTGGGAAATCAGGAGTTCCTTTAAGTACTGCTTTAATAGATATGTATGCTAAGTGTACAAATTTAGCATATGCAAGAAGGGTTTTTGATGGTGTATCTGGGGCTAGTATCATTTCATGGACCACTATGATTGCAGCCTACATTCATTGCAATAATTTGAATGAAGGGCAAAAATTGTTTGTCAAAATGCTAGGGGAGGGTGTGTTTCCAAATGAGATTACAATCCTTAGTTTGGTCAAAGAATGCGGCACCGCAGGATCTCTAGGACTAGGGAAGTGGTTACATGCTTTCACTTTAAGAAATGGGTTTACCATTTCTTTGGTTCTGGCCACTGCTTTTGTTGATATGTATGGCAAATGTGGCGATGTAACAAATGCGAGACATGTTTTTGATAGCATCAAGAACATAGATTTAATGATGTGGAGTGCCATGATTTCAGCTTATGCTCAAAACAATTGTATAGATGAGGCATTTGGTATCTTTGTTCACATGACTGGTTGTGGAATTAGGCCAAATGAGATAACCATGGTTACCCTCCTTGTATTATGTGCAAAAGCTGGATCCCTTGAAATGGGTAAGTGGATCCATTCTTACATAGACAAGCAAGGAATTAAAGGAGACATGATTCTTGAAACATCTTTGGTTGACATGTATGCCAAGTGTGGAGACATAGATACAGCTCATAGCCTATTTGCTGCCGCAACCAACCGAGACGTTTCAATGTGGAATGCCATGATATCAGGTTTTGCAATGCATGGTCATGTGGAGGCAGCATTGGAACTTCTTGAAGAAATGGAAGCACTAGGGTTTATCCCTAATGACATCACATTTATTGGAGCTCTTCATGCTTGTAGTCATTCTGGATTGTTGCAAGAAGGGAAGAGTCTGTTTCAAAAAATGGTTAATGATTTTGGTTTGGTACCAAAAATTGAGCACTATGGTTGTATGGTGGATCTCCTTGGTAGAGCTGGTTTGCTTAATGAAGCAAAGGAACTAATTGAGAACATGTCAATGAGGCCAAACATTGCTGTATTGGGATCTCTCCTTGCTGCATGCAAGCTTCACAAAAATATCAAACTTGGAGAATGGGTAGCAAAACAGTTTCTCTCATTGGAACCCCACAAATGTGGATATAATGTTCTAATGTCAAACATATATGCATCAGCAAATAGATGGGGTGATGTTGCATACATAAGGAGAGCTATGAAGGATGTAGGAATTAGTAAAGAACCAGGTGTTAGCTCCATTGAAGTAAATGGAATAGTTCACGAATTCGTAACAGGAGACAGGGAACACTCAGATACTAAAAAAATCTATGAAATGATTGATGAGATGAGAGAAAAACTTGAAGATGCTGGATACACCCCAGATATATCTTCTGTTTTGTTGAACATAGACAATGAGGAGAAAGAAACTACACTCAACTATCACAGTGAGAAACTGGCAATGGCATATGGTCTAATTAGCACAGCTCCTGGTGTTCCAATTAGAATTGTGAAGAATCTTAGAATTTGTGATGATTGTCATAATGCTACCAAGTTACTGTCCAAGATTTATGGGAGGGAGATCATAGTGAGGGACCGCAATCGTTTTCATCACTTCAAAGAAGGATCATGTTCTTGTTATGATTATTGGTAACAAAAACTGTACAAACATAAGGGTGTACACTTTGAAGTTTTCATATATAATAGGCAGCATAAAATTGATCAAACATCACAAATAATGCAATTAAAGCATTCCAAGCACCCTCTTTGTTGTTCTTGACTAAAACAAAATTGTCAATGTAACATAACCTTATAGTAAAATATCTACTTTGTTTAATATTTTCATTGTGTTTTTGGTAGAATGTGCACTTTATTCCCAATTAGCCTTGTATCCAATTTGGTAGAAATTGACAAAGTGGCAACTGAATGATTTCGCTTGCAACTTACAATAGCCAATATTTGTGTAATAACAGTACGCTTTTCTCACTCATGATCATGCCACATTCCAATATAAATATCAATTCAAAGAAGGAAAAAATTTAGATGAGTGCAATGATTTCAATAAAACGTTGCTAGAATAAAGAATTTAGATAGTGATTATTGTAATTGCTGGTCTAGATTCTTCAAGTTTTAGAGGGGGCCACGGCTATAGAATTATTTCAGTCTATGTAATCTTTCCACAACATTATGAAACTTAGCATGTATGGTTTTTTTTTTTTTTTTTTTTATTCTTTTTCAAGTAAAAAATAAGAGTAGACTGTTAAATTAAAAGTGATAACTATCAAAGCATTAGTATTATAAGTGTATAAAAAAATTTGCTCCGTGGATATATAGTCAATGAAACACTACTAGAAAGTACTTGATTTTCGAAAAAAATTTAGGGACAAAACTATTCCTATATCTATTAGAAACAAATAATAAATAGTTGTATTATTTAAAAAATGAAATGTTCATTTCATACATTAGGTATGGACTTCAGCCATGAAAATACCTTTTTATGACCAAATTTGTCTCCATTAATCAATTCAATATTATAAAAGTTTAAAAAATAAAATTAAAAATGCAATTGCACTACTTAATTTAGTCAATCTTTACTTCCATATCAATCAATCAACTGAGTTACTGAGTTTAAATAGTCAAATGTAATTAGAGATGAAAAACTTGTTTTTGAGTAATAAATATTATTTTAATAAAAAAAAAACATATTTTTATCTTCTTTTCTCTTTAAATTTAACAATTACATTGATAAAAAAATTTTACAATAAAAAATATTAAATATATTATTTCTTTATGTTTAATATTTGGTATCATTTAATCCTATCCCATACTTACATGAGTTTTTAATAATTTTATTTAACTTTAGTAAATTTTCAAGTTAATTTAGTGAGTTCAAAACAATAAAATATTTTTTAATTTATCTAGTTCAATTGACTAAATTAATTAGTTTGCTTCTTATTTAGTTTCCCATCTTAACAAATGTTTTGAGAAAGTTTTCTTTTTAATAGTTAATTGTTTTTGAAAATTATTTCTCAAGAAACCATTAAAACTAATCATTAATTTCTCCAAATAAGGTGAATTAAATATACTTTTAAACCATAATAATACTAAATTAACAAAAATGTATAACAAATAAAATAAGAAATCCTTGTATGACAAAAAATGTGAATTAAAATGATTTTGTTTTGAATCTTTTGATTAAGAAAAAATAAATATATAACTATAATTAAAAAATTAAAATGGAACAAGAAACACAAACAATTGTGCGAAACCAACAAAACAGAAACTCCCTCGCTTTGAAGAAAACCCCAAACTCTCACACCCTCACTGCTTCAAACTCTGTCTCCTTCTTTCAGGTTTTCTCTCTCTGTGTTCTCTTTAAATTTTTGCTTCGTTCTTTCCTATTTCTCGTGTTTGGTTGCTGTTTGTGATTCTTAAAGTGTTTAATATATGTATATGTGTGTGTGTGAATGCAAATACATATGCTTAAGTACACACATATGTATGTTGTAGGTATTTATGTTTCTGAATTGAGAAGTTTAGATTGTCTAGTGTGGGAAAAATCAAAATTTCTTTTGCTCGTAGCCCATATGTTTGATAACATGTCTGCACAAACCCATACTTGTTTTTTGAGTTTTATTGACAGTTTCCTCCTTTTCATACCACTTCTTTTATGCATCACATTATTTCTTCAATTACTGTTTTCTTTTCTCTTAGTATTGGACATCGTTGGATTTGAACTGATATGTAGTTGTTTTCTCACATTCCCGTCCCGTGATAAAAATATTGGATACTGGTATTGCTTCTGAATATTGAGCCTTTAAGCTGTTTGTTATTAGTTTAAGAGGGCGTTTAGTCTTGCTATTTGATTAAGTCCGTGCATCTTTAATTTGTAACTTGATCTAATGTTATTATTGTGATATGAATATTAGTTGTGTTTTTTTGTCAATTGTATTATTTTATGGATTAAATTACATGTTACTGTAAATGATATTATTTAGCATTTTATTTTATTATGTACATGTTGAAATACTATAAATACATAACTATTTTATACTATATGTATAATAATTCTTTATTTTTATTATTTACATGAAGGAAATAATTTATTGCATAAAAAATGCAAAAATCCTTTACACTTTCTTTTTTAAGCAATTTAAAAAATTAATAAGGTGTGTGTAATGCTCCATAACATCATCCCGTATGACACATTTTAACAAAACCTTTTATCCAGTCAGTGTTTTTTGAAAGCTATGATTACATTCTGTTTTGGAATATGCATTATGAGTAAATAGGATTTTAAACTATTTTAATATTTTTCATACAAATTCTTTATTAAAAAATAATTCTAATAAAAAAAAGGTTTTTAGACACAAAAAAAGGAGAAAATCCTTGTGATAATATCTAGGGTTTAAAAATGTGATATCAAGAAATCTAATAAAAATCGTCATAGAAACACATTAATCCTGCTTGTTTCTGGTTAATGATTGGTTTGGTTTCCTATGTTGCATTTTACACATCACCATTTTTATGATGTTTGCTGATCTTGTGACTGAAAATATTTTCTTGAATCTTGACACAAGTTGCAGCCCCCATAAACATGTACTCTTTGCTTCCTTAGGTTTCGGGGTGGTTTATCATAAAGTATTGATGTAGAATGGCTGCAACCAGGACTCGAGTTAGTAGCTTCTCTCGCAATCTGTCAAGTGTGACATCTCAGAATCCTGGGCTTAAGCATAGCCCTAATGGGACAATGTTCATCTCGTCTGGGATTCCCGATCTGGACAGTAATTATCTCTTTGACTTCCTTTAAATAGGCAATGTTGTAAATGAATGAGTTTACTAGTTTTATTTGTTTTGTCTGTATTGTCTTTTCATTAAAGATTCTTATGCTTGCTTCTTTTTTCCTTCTGAATAGAGATTTTAGGTGGTGGTTTTTCTCTGGGTAGCCTTGTCATGGTTATGGAAGATGCTGAAGCACCTCATCATATGCTTCTATTGAGAAATTTTATGTCTCAAGGACTAGTGCACAAACAACCACTCTTGTATGCTAGTGCGTCTAGAGACCCTAAAGGATTTCTTGGTACTTTACCTAGTCCAATGTCATCCAAAGAGGATAAATCTCGAGAGCTTAGCCATGTACTTTTGTTCATCCTTTGCACCTGTGATATGCATTAAATTTTTCTAATGGCAATATGATTGTTGATTATGCTTATAACTACAGGAAAAGGATCTTAGAATTGCTTGGCAGTACAAGAAGTATTTTGGTGAGTCTCAGCCAAATCTCAACACTAATAATGGTAAGTTTGTCTTTGTACTTCTCTCCACTGTTTGTTCAACTATCATTGTGTTGTTGTTACTTCATTTCTAGTGTTAATTTTTTTTCTTATGACAAGTGACCAATACATGCCTATCTTATATCACTATGGACCATTAAGTTTACTAGTATTTGCATTGTATTTATTTTAACCGTCATGAAAAATGAGTTTTCACTCAAAAGTTCTCAGGGGTTTAAGTAAAAGTGAGATTTTATAATTTTATGATATATAGGATACCATTTAAAGATAGTATATTCATAGAATAGAAGTATTAATATGTAAATCTTGTTAGTATCAACTAAAATATAGGTACTGAAATTGCAAATTTTGTAACAATATGTTGCAAATTATTTGTACATATCACATTCCATAAAGTTTACAAAAGCAAAAGGATAAACAATAGCTACAGCTTACAATACTAACAGTAACAATTAGTTTCCTCTTTTGTCAGTGTCCTCTCAGTTTGCAGTCATTGCAGACTTGCCATCCTCAAGCACTCTTAATTTTAATTTAGAAAAGTAATACTGCCCTTTTCATTGTTTTAAAATTATTGTTTGAGCAGTAGGACTGATTATTGATTGGTCTTTGTATAAACTCAATCAGAAGTCCATCATTTATATCTTAAAACACCCCTCCATGCTAGAGCCATTTGGGTTTAAAGGGTGGCAAGTTCATAGGGATGCAGGGATTGAGTTCCTAACCTTGTGGTCATGAGGCTCTATTACCTTGTTAATTACCCAATACTCCTAAGAGCTTAAGTTATCAGGTGAAAGCCCATGAATGGTTTTATATCTACTATGATAATAAGCCAAATTCAACAAAAACAAGTCATTCAAATTTCAGATGCAGAAGTAATAGTGTAAAATCATAAGGTAAATGTGTGATTTGAATGCTTTATGGACTAAATTGAAATGCTTTTATGAATAGCACTTAGGTTTTGTAGGCATAGCACTGTAATATGTGATTTTAAATGTAGGGAGCTTCATACCAAATCATGTTGTGTAAATTGTATAGTTGAATCATACTTACATTGCAGGTGGTCAGCATGATTACTGCAATGATTTTGACTTGCGGAAGCCCCTGGACCGACATTATTTTAGTGGCAATAATGTAGACTGTGTTAGCATCCAAGATTCTCCAAACCTTACTGCTCTTCAAGATCATTGTGCTGGATTTCTAGCTCAATTTTCAAGGTGCAATGGTCTATAGACTATTTTAGAAATGTATTATTTTTTGGATATATGAGATCATTGAGATGATTCCTAGGCCTTCACCTAATCGCTAAAGATTTTAGGAGAACAGGTTCTAGACAGTATTCAACTGTTTATTCATTTTGTCATACCTGGTTGAGTCAAGCTTTTCTGGATAGAATAAAGTAAAATAAGATTTAATAGAATGAAGTTTGCTGTTTGGATTTGGACCATGTGTATAATTGCTTTTTCTAAACAAAGTTCAACCATATGTTTGATAGATCTTTCTTTTGGCACAAGCAATTTAAGATTTTATTTTTGATAGAAGGCTTCATTTGACCCATGTAGCCATCTCCACCTATTGGGAAATGCCTTTGATTGTTGTTGTTGTGTGCAATGTAGGATTTAGATCATTGAGCTCTATTTTTAGTACTTGTGTTTTGCTCTGGTTGGCACTTCATTGTTATGTTTGATGGCCTTACACAGCTAGCTGTCTGGTAGTATTTGTTATTTTGATGGGCACTTGGTGAGCACAAACACAATATAGTGTTTATGCATCGGGATAGCAATCCCTATTTGCAAGCATTGCAAATGCATGCAATTGTCACAAATGATTTTCAAGAAACTTTTTATCGCTATACCAGAAACTCCTCCAATGTCATTCTTTTGAATGCTCAAGCGGAAAGGATAGTTAGCATTGCACTATTGGAAATTTTGAACCTCATTTTGTTGCTGATTCTGTGCCCTTCTCTTGCATTAGATACATGGACACATGATCAAGATATTAAGTAATTAGAGATGGAGATTTTCTGCAAAGCCTTTCTTGATTCCCTCTGAATTTCTTGTTTTGCATCAATTAGGTTGGGATACAGATTGTTTTGGTGATTTTTTCTGAAAAACAGCTTTCTTTCTACTTAGTTTTCTATTTGCTAACATTATGGATGACATCAACAGAAATGAAGGCAGCCTATCCTCTGCTGGTCGTATTGCGATTCAATCATTCTGTTCTCCACAATGCAAGTATTCAGATATGGTGAGTTAATATATCTTCCCCGTGTTTTTTTTTTTTTTATGATCATGAAGATAATATAAAAACATTCAATGGTTAGATTGGGTATTCTTGCGTTCTATGAAAAGTTATTAAGTGGTGGAAGTGTTCAAGTTTGACACCTATGTCAATGAATCATGACTCTCTCTCTCTCTCTCTCTATATATATATATATATATATTATATTTAAATGAATCATGTCATTTAAATGTTTTAATATTTTATTATTTAAAATTAAGACTTGCAAACGAATCTCTGAAGACATCTTAAATATTTGCAACTAAGTCCCTAGAACATTAATCCCAATTCCCTTCCTGGCCTTCTTCTCCTTCTCCCTCTGTTCCTTCTCAACCTCACTCCCTCACTCAACCATTTTGGATTGCATCAACCAACCCGGTGTAGTTCCAGTTCTTAATCATGTTGTATGGTCTGTGGTGAATTTCAACCTCAATGGTGTGCTTTAAAGTTGAACACAAGTATACCTGAACCATTATTGTAACACCCACAACATAAGAAAAACATATAAGGGGGCAAGGAAAGAAACAGCAAGTGAAATAAATCAATCATTTGCAGCCCCAAAATAAATATTTTGAACCAAACTCACATTATGGCCCAAGACGGAACATCCACCGATCAGATTTGCAATACCGAGAGCAACAATGCTCACTGCAAATACAAAGTCAAGAATAACATTAGTCTCTTGACCCCAAAAAAAGAAGAACATAATAACATTAATTAACAAATTTATTAGCACTAGTTGAAGTCCATGATCCATCAGATATTTTTTACTTTCTGCAATTATTAAACTATTTGGATGCCTAACTTTTGTTGGGAAAGTTACCTTTTCCACCATTATTGAATTATTAGGATTGTTAATTCGGTTTTGCATCAATTTTTTACTGGCTTGCATTTTGACTCTGATGCTTGTGCTTGAATTGGTACTTTTGGAGGAGTTTTGAGCCTGTTTTCCATGAGATTCTGTACTTGGGATATTTTGTGTATGCAAAACTCAGCTATAGGGCTAAGGAGCAACTAAAATGTGTTTACGTGGGAACTGAGAGGCATTGCTATGAAGAAGGAACAGAGGGAGAAGGAGACAGAGAAGGAGAAGAAGGCGCGTAGGAAGGGAATGGGGATTAGGGTTCTAGGAGAATTTTTTGTAAATATTTAAAATATGTTCAAAGATTTGTTTGCGAATATTAATTTTAAATAATATAATATTAAAAAATTTAAATGACATAACAGTGATATAGCATGATGAACTAACTCTCTGTCAGCCAACTCATCACTTATCAGAAGAGAATTGATGGCAGTAATTAAATCCTAACATTTTAAAAAGATCAAGAACTGAACTTTAACAAAAAACTTTTAAAGGACTTATCACAAATGGTGCTACTTCTATAAGGACCAAAAACATAATTAAGCCAATATTTAATATTTTTATAATTTGAAATATGTTAACTTTTCACATCTTAATTGTAGGAGTGGCATATGCTTTCCTTTATTAAGTCGTTAAAAGGTATGGCAAGGTCTTCAAATGCTGTTGTTGTTGTTACCTTTCCACCTTCTCTTCTTTCTCCATCTTGTTCAAAAAGATTGCAACATATGGCAGACACCTTGCTTTCAGTCAGAGCCATTCCAGGTTTTTAGTCAACTCAGATCTTAAATTTCACATTCTTATTTATGAATTACCTCAAATTTCACTAATAGACTAAATTTGTTTCAGACGAGGACAAGGAACTCGCAAAACTCCTCACTGGTTACCAGGAGATGATTGGACTTTTAAATGTACAAAAAATTGCACGGTTAAATACACAGGTTATATTCATACTTCGTTTTGAATTTTTGATTTATCTATTGACTTTATTATATTTTTTGTTTACTTCTGTTTTGCACTTGTAGTTCACAATGTGACATGCATACAACTATTTGCATCCATTTACCCCATTACATAACCTTTTTGGTATGCTAGTAAACTCTACCTGTCCTCCTTTTTCTGTCTCTAATGTATTCCTAATTCCTGAATTTTTGGTGCTTGCTTGCACATACACAGCATGCTTAAACAACAGCTTTTAGTATTACATGCATTGTTGCCCCTTTTTATATTAATTTGTTTGTTAACTAATTTTGACTTATCTGATCTAGCTTATGTCCACTGTCTGATTTTCAACTTGCAGGTTCCTGTGATTCTGGACGCCACAACATTCTCAATAAAATTGCAAAAACGGAGGTTTTTGGTTTTAGAATGTCTAAATCAAGCGCCAGTTGACGGTTCAAGTGGGAGTTCATATGGCACATCTGGTGGTTGTTCTGGGTCAAGTAAAGCTGGGCCACTTGATTTTTAGATTATACCTTATTTATAGCAGAAGATTTGTATCACCAAAAATACGCTAGCAATAGTGACTCAGGCTCAATGTTTTTTCTCAACGCATGATGTGGTCTTCTATTTTTACTCAGGATCTTTGATAATCAACTATTTTCACCATTGGTTCCTCTGCACGTACATATCTTGAACTATATCAGAAAAACACGCTTCTCACCTGTACAATTTGAGCAATTTGCTACACACGATGATCAATGACTTCTGGTTCTAATTTTGTACATGCCCGTTAATATGATTCTGGTTTGATCTGGTGGTACCTGTTATGTCCTGAATCTTAAACCTTAATTTTGTACATGCCCTTGTTTATATGATTTCGGTCTAATTATGATATAGTGATATCTATTGTGCTCGGTATGATCTTTTATAATAAACATTCATTAGTCTGTTTGTGTACAAATTAAAATTGAGTTTACTATATTTTCAAAACACTGCAATGGAGTTTTCACAAAGCCAAAAATTTTATTTTTCGTAAACTAAGGTCTAAAATGGACACCTTTTTTCGGTTAACTAAAAATGAAGACAGAAACATTTAGTTGATGCCTATGTAACTTGGTTTATCATCAACTACGGAGGTTTTAAGCTTCTACATGATTGACCTAACTTTTAAGTTAGCTTGCCTATAAATAGATATTTTTTAATAAAGATAAAAATAATGGTTTAATATATATTGACACTTGATACTATTTTTAAATTGACTCGTAAATTATGATAGAAAAAGTATAAATTTTGTTAAATTACAAATTTGAGCATCAAGCATAAAATATAAAATCAATACTAGACGAACCAAACTCGTACACAAGTCAAGCCCAAATCTTTATCATGTTAAACAATGCTTAGCTCAGTTCACTGAACATATTAAATAAATCCTACGTTCATCAATTGCACGGATTTGAGTTCCCATATCCTATAATCTAATTCACTAATCATTCCTCCCCAAAAAGTTCTTGTAACATGGGCTACAAGTCTGCATTATTTTGGAAAACAAGTGATTGTTCAAGAGGCATCTTGTCAGCGAACCTTCATTAATCCTTCAACCCTAGTTACTAATACTATCATAACCGACCTTTACTATTTTTCAATCGCAAGAAAAGAATTAACCGCAATTGCAAGCATTCAAACAATTATACCGCAATGTTGTGTAAATTGTATAAGTTGAATTACAAATTAGTCCAACACCTGGTACGTCAAAAAGGGCCAGGGGAAGCCAAGAGGTTAATCAATTTATTGGGTTACCAGTGTACATTCCCACTTAATTGGCATATAGATATTTCTCACAAAAATTGCAATGCCATCCATCAAAATTTCAAATATTCAGTGGCACCTTCACTACTCTTAGCTGCAATCTAATTGACAAGGACATGTTAAATTACATAATCCATTCATCCTCCATTCAACATACAAAGCCACCTTCGAACCTGACTAATCCAAATCAACTTCATGGACCCAATCAAGACAAATCACAAGAACTAGGTTCCTTGCCACCTGATTGGTGGTAAACAAAGGTACAAATTTTGGTAATAGCATGACCATATAACAATTGAAGTGCAGAAAATTGACAGCAAACCCAATTTTCAAGTTGATAAATAAAATAAATCCAGCTATCCAGTGATCTCCAAGCAATATTTGAGCAGGCAGAAAGCTTATACGATAACTTCAGTCAAACATGTGCGGAAGTGGTCTGACAGCCATAAATGCATCCACCATCTGAAAGAATTATGAAAAAAATGAGAATATGTTTAGCACCATAAATGAATACAGACTTATAACCTGCCAATCTTATGGAGATGAAGTAGAAAAAAGAATAACCAAGCACATACTCAGCTTTTGCTATGATTTCATTAAGAGACCAAAATTTGTTAATAGAAGCAAACAATGAACCCCAAAAATTTGTTAAAAGTGTCAATTGAGGGATACTTTTTTTTTTTTTACCTTGGCATTGTTTGTTCTTATTAGGAGGGTGACAGCTTTGGGACAATGGTAAGGTTGCTACCTTATGACATGGTGATTAGGGTTTCTAATCATGGAGGTAGGTGTATATTTATGCTATTGTCACATTCACACAATATTCCAGCTAGGTGGACAAATTGGAGAAGTCAAGAAAGAAAATACTTCAGGCATAATTTATAATCACAATCTGCTTATTAAACTTTGTTGAAGTCCCATATTGACTAGATATCGCTAAATAAGAGCTTATAAAAGGTTAAGGCAATCCCCACCTTACAATCTAGCTTTTAGAGTTGAGTTAGGCTTAAAGCCCAAATTCAACAAACCTAAATACAGAGAACTTGTTTTTCTTTTTTTTCATTTTCCGTTATAAAAGAGCCAAACAGACTTAGGTCTTTGTAAATTCAGAAAATCAAAATGGATTCCTACTTACAAAAAAAGGTAACAAGTAGAATTAGTTTTCAATCTCCACCCTCCAGATATTGTCCTCAGCATTCAACATGTATTTTCCCTAATACCACTCTAGAAATTGTCCTAGCACCTGGGTTAATCTTTGCTTTCAGTAATACTTAAATAATGTAATTAACAATTGGGATATCAATTCAGTAGCCCATTATTATTATTCCACAATTGCAGCATAGCTAACTATGCAAAAACATTTATTAGTGTTGGATCTGTAGGATGTATACCTCGTCAGTCACAGCAGCTCGAGCCCTTTGATGTCTCTCCACAATTTCAGTCAAAACTTCACTTAGGCGCTTCTTCACCTCACCAGTTAGCATGCGTCCAGCCCCATACTCCTATGAGAAAATTATAGAAGTTAGAGAAGTCAAACAAGTCTTTTTTATGTTAATTTTTAAAAAGTAAGAAAAAAGATAGAAAATAAGACCTTCTTGATGTGTTCAAGTTCATCATCATCTTCTAGGAAAAAAGAAAGGTATTTGATTGGTATATCTACCTGAATATTGTTAAAAAATAACAAGATCAAGCTATAAAAAGAGGCAGACTAAAGAGAACTGAAGTAAGAGAAAGGATTTAGGGGAGGGAGGAAAATAATAAATGAATATTGTAGCTCACATTTTGTTACATGCAAACTGCAAATTATTAATCATAACAAGCAGCATGAATTTCATTACCTCAAGATTTGCACCTAATTCCCTATGTTTCTCTATAGAATCTTGGCCACCAGAAAATGCATACTTGTTCACCTGCAGAAAGCCAAACATACAGTCAACAAACATTACCGGAGGCCGAGGGGATACAAGAGACATCAGTAGCTCAGAGTAACAGATAGAAACACAGAAGAGTGAAAAATACTAGGCCCAACTTGGTTTTAGAAAACATTTTGTTTTTATTTCTTATTGTTACAAATAATAACAAAAATGTCTCATTGTTTTTTATTTTGTTTCCTGTTTTTAAAAGATTTGTACATGAAACAATAAAAACAACAAAAATCTCATTTTCACTATTTCCTGTGCAAATATTTGAAAGTAAGAAACATAGTGAAAATAAAGTGACTATTTTGTAATTATTTGTAAGAACACAAAAGGAAAACAAAACAACATTATTCTCAAACCAAAAAGGGCTTCTCTGATCATCCAGTAATGTAGAGCAAGATTTACTCATAGATCGAGTTTGGTATTAAACTTCCATGCAAATATGAAAGCAAATCTTTTTATACCTTGCATATACACATTACACAGACATTACTGTAAATTAGTAGATTTAGGATGTCACCAAGATTCCTCAACATAACAATTAAAAAAAGAAAGTTCTACCGCAAATTTTTGTCACAATGAATAAAATAGATCCACAAGACTTAAATGTCAGCAGCAGAATAACACAGAAAAGCTTTAAAGAGAGTAATTTCAGTAACAAACCTTGTTCTTTATATCTTTAGCAGAATCAGTCACATATATTGCAGAATTGGGATCACTGGCTGACATTTTTCCTGCTTCCCCCTGCAAGCATTTACATTCTAAAGAAGCTGAGCAAACAAGCAAAAAACACATCTTCACAGGAAGTGATCTTTTTCAGAGAGAAAATTTCAAAGCCTACATCTGTATCCAAAATGAGATGAAAATCTGTTGACTAGAAAACATGAGCCCTGTATGTATGGGTTTTTCTGCTATGATTTCTTTGTTTCCCTTTTACTGAATGCAATAGCAGTCTTCCATATACTGCTTAACTTTTTATATATGTAACTCATATATTTCAACCACTATGGGACTTCTGCTATTTGCCCACGACACTATCTGCTACATGACATTGCGGATTTTGGCTTTCCACGATTTTCCAAAATCCACTATTACTGAATACTCCAATAGAATTCTCTGAATACTTTCTAACATTTTTTCCGACTCTCTCACACAATGCTGATTTATATAATGACAACAGAGCCTTTATGATCACACGGTCTAGAGTGCACCATGCACATTTCAAGCCCAAGTGCACCATGCACATTTCAAGCCCAATCCCCAAAGGGCTCTAGCTGTCTAGCGTGAGGGTGTAAGCCAGAAATATAATATATATGGGCTTGCTTTTGCTTCACCTAACAGCTTTTTGTGAAGGATGATTCATGATATAAAAATAAATAAATCTGACTCAATTTATTAGATCAGTAGCAACTAACTCAATATAATTCTAGCAGACATTACTCACATGCACGCTCGTAGCCAGCATAAGCATATAAGCAAGCAAACAAAATGGCCAAGACATACATCAACATGAAATATATTAGTTGCTTTTAATCAATTATGCAAAGTATCATTGTTTTGCAAGTTGCAACATGAGAATACCTGTAATGCAGGGAAGAATAATGATTCAATCAAGGCTGGCTTGTGGTACCCTAATCGAGGAGCAACATCTCTTGTCATTCTAAAGTAAGGATCCTGAACATATCATAAAGAAAAACTATTACTGAAGAATGGGTAAATTTTTAAAATGCACATGCATCATAGACCACACATAATATCAAGAATCCAAATGCAAACTACACATAGAAGATAGTAGAACATGATATTCACATGCATTCAAGAAATGCCAATCATAGTTGTTAATTGGATAGTGGCAAATAATGGCTGACCCTCAAAATGCTATAGCGTATAGCAGGATGACCGTTATTTAAAAATTTATATGCATATATATAATATGTTATGTACACACAATTTTAATATAAATGCTCAAGACATTCTCTAAATTACATAATCATCATTCCAAGTAATAGTGTAAAAGTGAAAAACACTATAGCATGGCTGTTATATTAAACAAAAAATGCTAAAATGAGCTTGAACAGCAAAGTGAACAAAAAAAAAGATCTTGAATAGCAAAGCAAGAATGATCAGTGAACAGTAAAATAGAGCTCAAACAGAAAAGCAGAACAGACGCTGGAAACACTGATTTCTCCAGCGAAATGAATTGAGTCAGCCTTCAAAAAAGCTGATTTCTCTGGCAAAATGGAGTGGGTGAGCCTCCAGACTAGTTGATTTTTGCAGCAAAATGGAATGTGAGTTGGTGAAGAGGGGAGAAACTGCTATGTTGAGGTCCCAACTTGTCATGCAGAGAGGAAAAGTGTGAAGGAAGATGAAAATGATTTTATGATATATATGTTTTATCAAGGGTAAATGACCTTTCAACCCTTAAAAATAATCAAAACGGTGCATTTTAGAAAAAACAGAAAAGGGTTTCTTCCTTTCCCCAAATCGTGCAATAGCACCTACAACTTCTCCCTGTTCTGGCCACAAACCACCCGCAACCATCAAAACATGACAAACGCCCCGTGATGTGGCATGTCAATTACTTTTATGTTATGAAAAGATCCTTTTTATGATATTGCTCTTTCTTTAAATAACTAAAGGTATCACGTATAGAGAGAACTCGGACATAAATGATATCCCAAAAGCCAAATAAGACATTTACAGAAACACAGTAATCAGATCTGGACGCTGCCATACTAGCTAATCTTCAATTGAAATCAGCTTGCATATAAAATAATCACAGACCAACATACCTGGTCAATTGCACAAGGAATTAAACAACGGAGATTCTTTTGACCAGCAAATAGGTGAGGAAATGAAGTAGGAAATGAAGGAACTGCCTGTGTAAACAAATGAAGCACATGCAGTCATGCAATCATTTTCAAGTAACAACTTCAAAATATGTATCAGAAGTTCATAATTATGCATTATGCATTAGCAAACAAGAGACAGTGACTTCAGAAGCAAAAAATTAATAGCCCAAGCGTATAACCCACCAAAAATGAAGGGCACATTCTATGTAGGGAAGAAATGGACCATACCTGCACAGGTGGAAAACTAACTTTTCCAATATGATCTTCCCCAGTGAAACCAAAAATGCCAACAGCCTGGTTATAAGTCACACGCTTTGCAACTTCTATCATGTTCGTGTAGAAAGAACTGAAAAGGAAAATTTTTCTCAAAGGACAGCAGATTTGCTATTTTATTTTAAATAAAGAGTTCAGAATAAACAATATATGAAATTGGGAAATTTCTCTGACATTTTATTTCAGAAGAGACAATTAAACAAAAAACTTTCACTCAATATTTTTCCTAACTACGATGTGGGTAATATAATCCCCAGACACCTGAAAACATTAAAAGCACGTGCATTTAAGGTTGTTGGATTTGATATTTTAAGGGAAAGAATATCATCTAGTAAACAAATTCTGTAAGACATTCAGCATGATTTGAACACTCTTTTCTGATTGAAAAAAAAAATCCCTGAAATCGAGACTCCGTTAATTTTGTAAAATAAATGGATGTATTACAATAAAGACTACTGTATGAGTTTCTGTACTTAACAACAGCAATTTTTGCAAAATGTTCAAAATTATCTTTTTTGCTTTTGTAGT
Organism: Abrus pulchellus subsp. cantoniensis; assembly: GCA_024086825.1. Classification (NCBI taxonomy): domain Eukaryota; kingdom Viridiplantae; phylum Streptophyta; class Magnoliopsida; order Fabales; family Fabaceae; genus Abrus; species Abrus pulchellus. Next base: position 26,370,734 of record CM044056.1, read on the forward strand.
CAATCAAGGGGAAAATGTTAATGTGAAATATCAATCAGATAGAAAGCACAAAACCATTTTCATTCACCATACCTATATTTAAGGTGCTTCAATAATGTAGAATTTAATTACATTATTGTAAGTTTCCAGTAAAATTCAATTCCTTACGGAAATAAAATTACTACTAATGTATAATTACACATTCTTAGAATTTCCTGAAACTTTAACCAAATCTAATATTTTACAAATCTCCAGATATAATAGGAAAGCATACTTGAAATATACATTATCTGGGCAAATCTGCATTTATAATTCACTCACCCACCAACATAATTGAAATCAGCAAAGATGAATGTCTTTGAAATGTCAAAACCACAAGCAATGATGTCCTTTGCATTCTCTCTTGCAAGTCTCCGGCAGTCCTCTATAGTAAGATTTTTCCAGAAGAACTTCTCATCATCAGTGAGCTGTATTACGAGAGGAACTTTAAATGTGTCTTGCAAATACCTACAAGCCATTCTCCACTATGTCAACAAGAATCCCCAACAATCACAAACTCAGCTTCATTTTCAAGCTTTCCCTAAATTCAAGTATCTAATTTGATCCGCTCTCACTGTAAAACTCTCTTAAGCATATCATTTATGAAAATTTCTACATCATTAAAAAGAGCTAACTATAACAAAAAAAATTATAATCTGTGCACTTCTGGAGCAAGAGATCAATCTTAGTACTATTCAATGCATACCACATCAGCTCTTGCCCACATAGTTAAGTTGAGGCAATACAGACTGAATGGTGATTTCTATTGTTCAGAATGCCTCATGACATAAGAATTGACATTCTATTATAAAATACTCAAAATTCATTAAATAATATACAAACTTCCATCAAATTAAAATTTAAAAAAATGCAATGGAATACTTATACAGTGCATTTTAGGAATCCCTTATTTCCAGAAAAATCTATTATTTCTTTAAAATAAGATGAAACCAAACAAACACATACAAATCGGTCTTAGAAACAAGTCAACAGAGTAAACCAATTTGAACAAACAGTAATTCCTGGAGACAAAAGCAACACACATAACATCTTTCACGGGCCAAATTGTGAATCCCCTCTTTAAAATTAATCAAAACGCACTCCTAAACTCATAATAATTGGAAAAATAACATTATTAATAGATTTACAAATTGTCATCAATTGTTTTTACGAAAACGCAAACTAACTTGGTGAACATGAAGGGAATCAAATGGCCCAAATGCAAGGATTCAGAGGAAGGACCACGTCCAGTATACAGGTAAAACTTATCGCCCTTCTCGTACGCGTCCAGAAGCTCCCCGAAATCACTGCGACATAAAAACGACATGGTCAAATCGCCGTTGAAGTGAAACGACAGTGCAGAAAGGGGGAGAGACTAACCGGTGAGCGAAGAAAACGCCGCGTCGTAGGAAGGCATGAGGGGGGCGAGAAGTGATTCGGTGGAGGCGGTTAAGGAGGGCATCGTCGAGTCTCTGGCAACCGAAACGGTCGATGAGTTTGTCGTAATCGATTTTGGCTCCGTCTTTGACCTTAACCTCCCATGGAGTCACCACTTGTTCCGATTCCTCCTCCTGCTTCTTCTCTGTCTCTGTTGATGTTGTCATTTTCACTTCTCCCTCTTCGATTTGCTACAGTGAGTGGAACTCAATGTAGCGTAGGGTTTCAGACTTGGAACTGCTAAACATGTAGTTAATCCTTTTTAAGCTGTTTCTTGTCCTCCCTGTTTCCTGCTATTACTTTTATAAAATTATTTTTAGTCATTAATGAAAAATTATTAAAATTATATATATAAAAAAAACTTTCAATATTCGTAAACGTATATATTTTTTAATAATATTTTAAAGACTAATTTTTTTAATAAATTACTAATCTCGTTGTGTGTCAATACAAAATTAATAAATAATTGTTAAAATTACATTTTTATTTTTAATTTAATAATTTTTAATCATATTTCTATAACTTAATTTTTTAACCTATATAATATTATATAAAATAAGATATTATATATAATAAAATTTTGCAACATTTAATAGCATTAATATATTTAATTATATTAAAATTTTTAATTTTTAATAAAATTTTATTATATATACTTTTTTTTATCTTATGCAGTATTATATATTTAAAAAAATTATTTATAATTGTTAATAAATTTAATTAATAATATATATATATATATTAAATATTGTTATTAATACTCTAATTTTTAATTGAGTTGGTTATATTAAACTTGTTTTACCATCCAATATGTGATGAATTGCTAGGGGGTATTTCTTCAGTTTTTCTTTCTATTTTCTATTTGGAAACAATTTATTTGAAAACCATCCATTTTGTTGCCCATGTTCTGAGAAAGTTATTCTAAAAAATTGTGATTATTATATTTTAATTCTTATTTGTTTAATATTTTTGTTTAAAAAATTTATGTGCTTATAGTATTTATTAAAATAAATTTAATAAATATAAGGACTAAAAATAATAAGAATAACTTCTATGATCAATATCTTGACTCACCAGTTCATTTGATGCACCAGAATTGTCATGTTGAGATTCTTAAAATTACCGATAACTAATTTTGACAGACAGTATAATCATTGTTAAAAATTAGACAACAACCTAATGAGAAGACAAAATTTGCTTAATTTAAAAAAAAAAAAAAACTAAGGATATGTTTGATTTTTATTTTAAAAACAGTTTTTTATTTTTAAAAATATAATATAATACAAATTTATATTAAATTTTATTTTTAGAAACAGAAAACTGTTTTTAAAAAGGAAAACAAACACTCTTTAAAATTGCACAATTAAATATTAGAGAATTAAAATTAAATAAACACGAAAAATAGAAGATTAAAAATACAATTTAGCATATAATCAATATCTTGATTATATGATTCATCGGTGAATCACAAATAAACATTATTGAGTTTTTAGATTTAAAATCAACAAAATAGCTAGACTTTTTCTTTTTATTTAATTCATGCAGTCAATTAACTTTAAAATTATTAAATTATTCTTCTAGTATAACTAGATTATTTGTACCACACAATTGGTTGATAAAATTAAATATAAATTACTTATAACATCCTAGCTGAGCTTCTTGGTTTAAATGGCCTCCAAGCTTGGGATGAAGCTTAATCGGAACCTGCAATGCAGGATAGATTGCTTTGAAGTTATTAATCTTATTTCTGGTGATGTTGTTCTCTGTCATAAGTATGCCATCATCAAGTATATCCAATCTTTGCTTTCTTTGGATTGGAGTATCTCTGTTAAGTATACTTTGAGAGAGAATTTTTTGTGCTGATTCCCTAGCTAAGATGGGAGTGGCTAAGTTGGATAAACTTTGTATTCTTCGTCAGCTACCTATGAAATTGAATTAGTGGCTTTTTGCAGATGCATGTATTTACTTTATTAGGTCTTGGCTTCTTTTAGTTTCATGTAACAAAAAGAATAGTATAGTTGTGAATTAATTATAGTATTTAGGTAAGATAACAATAAATAAAAGTATTGTTGGAAAAGAACAATTAATCCTTTCTAAATATTTTTAAGGAACAAATGCTTTGATACAAATCAAAACTTCCCAAATAGATACTTTGAGAAGAAGGGAGTAATTTTAATGTTATCTTGTTCTGTGGTACACAGAGAATCCAAATGTAATTTAGGCTACTCAACAATGAAATTTAGAAACAAGCAAATGGTGATGGAGAGAACTGTAATCTCACTAACATATCACTATTGCTGGACCTTGAGTACGGGGAAGGCGATAACATCTCGAATACTGGCAGAATTTGTCAAAAGCATCACGAGCCTATCGATTCCAAGTCCCTGGAAAGAATATTCCCTTCGTAAATGGCAGTTAAAAAGAAGCAAAAAAATCCATAACAAAAGCTACAGCAGGCAACAAAAACAATTTGCTCTTCCACTGTTTGTGGGACAAATATTGCCAACAGAGATTAACACTCAATACTGAGAAGTGATAACATTGATTTGCATACACCGTGATAGTTGATTATTACACATATATCACTCAAACATGCACTAAAGTTTCCCGAATACTTAATAATTCATATGTCTAATGAAAATCACAATTATATTACTTCATAATTCTTCGATAAGAAATGTAATAACACGTTGAAACATCAATTGAAAGATAAAAATTTAGACATGACAATACGTACAATGAAATCATAATTTGACCTTAAAACACTGTATTTCTTAAAATAGTATTTTAAAATGAATTTAAATGGTTATTATAAACCAAAAACGACTTTCCTCAATGACATAAATTTGGAATTCGACCTGCTATCAAGTTATTTTCAAGACAAAAGAATTATTGATTGCATTGGACATAATTCATGGCTTCAATTGGTAATTCTTATCTAGGGCATTCCCACAACTATAGAAAGACATGCAGACTGAATGCAATACCATTCCAGAAGCTGGAGGCATTCCATATTCCAAAGCTGTTAAAAAGTCATCATCAAGAGTCACTGCATACAAGTCATCCTCATTTTCCACTCCTTCCTTCTTATCATCATTTGTCGATACAGCTGCTCTCTTTTTTTCATGCTGTCTAATTTGATCTTCCAAGCGTCCTCTCTGCCAAGTACAAAATATGCAACCATTTTATTTACATCCAACCACTCAAGATTCAATAATTGAGACAAAGGTTTTTGAGTTAAATTGTCCAAAAATAATCATTAAACTTCATTCTTTTTCGGGACAAGCTGTCATGAACAGAGCCCCAATGTATATTTCTGGTAGTGTTTGGTACAGATTAACGAAAAATACTCAAATCTTCTGCATATATTAAAATAAGCACCAGTTTAATTATAATGAAGCGCCAAGTTTGACTTGTTTGCCTGCTGATATGTTATCAAGTGTGCCATCCATCTTGTTGAAGTGCAATTGCAGATACAGCAAAAGAACAGGAAAAATAAACTCTTTTCAACTGACAACCACAAAAACTTGGCCTTCTTCAAAACTTACAGAGAATAGTATTTTATATTCATCTTACTAGGATCTGCTTATTTTCTCCTGTTCCCAAGCAGTTTATGATGAGAAATAGCTAATGACAAACACTATAGTTTACACTCACTAAAATCTACATAAGCTATGCAGCTTGAACACGAAAAAGATTGAAAACCTTGGAATCTTACCTGATCTATAGGATCAGTCAATTCGGAGAATGCATTGCCTAACTCACGACCACAGATGAAAAGTTCAAATCTCTCAGTCAAACCTGCAGACCTAATAGAGGATCAAGTGTAAGAAGATAATAATCTAGAAACAGAAAACGTGTATCACTTTCTCATTGAGTTTGATTATGATGTCCTTACAATAAATTTTATCAGTGCATGCCAGAAAATATGTAGTCAAACATGAATATCAACAATCCTTTCATAAATATTAGCTGCTAGAAGAAGGAAAAGAATAGTTTCTCTTAAGCCATATATGTAAATCTCAAAACCATAAACCCAGAAAGTCCATATTGAGTTTATCTTTCCATATGTGAATAACCTTCTTGCTGTCAACATAATGAAGGAACAGGGGAATGGCTCAAGGGCAGAAGAAAGATCATGGAAGCATTTCAAGTGCCAGTAGAACTCAATTATAATAATTTAGGAACAATTCCCTCGATGGATTGGATAGTTTTACTGCTGTGATGACAGAAAAGGGAAAGCCAATTGATAACCACAAATATTATCTTCATTAAGTAGTAGAAAGTTGTCGAAGAATGATATACCCTTTATGAATCCTAAGTTCTAACAGATTAATATTTCATGGTAGTTTAACTCAACGACTTTAATAACAGCAAATAGCATTATGTGATTTTTTTAAAAAATGTTTCTACCTTCGGTGTGGTTTGGCCAGTGGAGATATCTCAATTGGATAGTCTAAAACAAATGTAGGTTGGATGAGCTTTGGTTCTACAAAAATTTCAAAAATCTAAATAACAAGAAAAACAATTTGGTTAGTGTATGCAAGTCAATTTGACACTATAGCATGCAAAAAATGCAATCAGAAAGGGATGTCAATATATAGATCATCACCTCAAAAGAATAAGTGTGATTACTTGCAAGATGAACAACATTATCAAATGAAATGAATAAAAAAAATGGATGCTCATGAGTCATATGTCAGGAAGAAAAATGATGAAGCCCATCAACCTCGTTAAGGAGGTGGCCAATGGATTGGCATGCTTCAATGGAGCCTTTATCCTTGTTATCAAGATTCTTTCCGAGGGTACCCAGAGTAACTTGCTTTGCAACCTCAAGATCATTTCCCAATTCATTGAAATCAATCCCAGCAGTTTCTTTAACAAGGTTGTGCATGGTCTCCCTCCTCCAGGGCCTTTCCAGAGATACCTCAACTCCCTAAATGGCATCATTAGACCAATTTCAACAGTTTTGTTATAAAGAAAGAAATTTCATAAGAATGTCATCACTCATCAAACACCAGTGCAAGAGAAATGTGAAAGCTAAAGTGAAAATACAATTAGGAGTGATATTGGATAGAAAATTCATTAGGAGTGGTTTAAGAAAATTTTAACACTAAAGGCCATGTTGAGGTTCACTAAACTAGCAGTTCAATTTCCAATTTAATGCTAGTAAATGCAAAACATGATAAATCATCATTGAAGGAACTAAATGAAAAAGGTAATGTCTAAAAATTTTAAAATTCCATTCAAAGCTTTAAATCAATATGTATACATAATATTGGTAAGGTGAAAATAGTAGAGTAGGTGGGGAGAAAGCACAAATTTGAAGGGTTTGGTGCTAGTGTGATGCTTGCATGGTGACCTAGGTACCACACCAAGCAGCACCTGGGCACCATACCAGCCTAGCCCAGGCACCCAACACCAGTTAGACAGCCCACCTGGTACCAGCGTCAGTTGGACAACCCATCAAGCACTGGCAAGACACACAAACACACACATACATATATATGCTAAAGGAAAGGATGGTGAAGCCACATTTTTTAAGAGAAAACAGAATACAATAGATGCCCTCACTTTCAAGGACACTGTTATTATATAGGGCTGGATAAACATTCATCTACAGCTATAAATATCTGAGGATTTTAATTTTCTGATGTCATTTTTGTTGCAAGAAAAAATAATATAAATTTTATATTAAATGTAAGAAGAAAAAATAATTTATTCTACTAAATAAACGAAACATGATTGAGAATTTGTTTACATTTTTTGTAAAAAGATAAAAAAACTACAAAATTTTAAGAAAAAAATTGATGCATGGTTTTGGAATTTATCCAAGTCAAGATCTTTTTATTTGTTTTCAATTAATTTTCATGTGTTAAGGAATTTGGCTCTTACTCCCAAAAGTTAGCTCATACGAGGAAGACTACACAAGTCTTAATAAGAAGTATTTTGGCTGTATTCCTAGCCAACGTGGGATATCTTAACTCACCCCCTCACACCCAAAGCTTAATATCTAGTTCATGAAGTTTGCAGGACTAGACATCTGCGGTTGGTCCGATAGGACTAGACACGTGTAAGCAGCCCAACATTCAAATTGGATAGGCTCGGATACCATGTTAAGAAACTTGAACTTAACTCACTCCCAAAAGCTAACTTATAAGAGGACTACTCAAGTTTTTATGAGGAGTATTTTGGCTCTATTCCTAGCCAATGTGAGACATTTTAACAATATGTTTGGCTTTAGAGCCATTATTTTATATGGCTTTTATGTGAGTACTGATATTGATCAAAAGATAACATAATAAACTATTATAAATTTTGATAAAATAGTAAATTATTTTTAATAACATCTTGTTAAATTTGATTAAGGGATATCTACTATGTGCTGATAAGCACAAATAAGAAGTTAAAATTAAACGCTTTTATTGCAAGAGAAAACATTTATTATATCAAAAACACACAACAGCCATTCAATATTTTCTTTTTAAAGTAATTTAGGGTCCACTTGGCGTACAAGATAAGATAAAAAAAGGATATGATATGAGAGTTGGACTAGAGAAGTATAGGCACTTATCTTATTTTACATTTGGTGTATACCAAAATAATTCCCAGTCTCAGCACCTTAGGCATCCTTTCTACTACCTCTAACCAATTGAATTCTTGGTTATATTTAGTACGAACAATGTCTACCTGATAATCAATGGTAAGCTTCCCATGAACTGCAAGAGCACATTGAGTGACAATCTCCTCTGCCATATTCATCATGCTTTGATAATCTGAGTATGCTTCATACATCTAAAGTTTAACGAATATCAATACATATCAGAATGTAATTCAAGATATAATGTGAATTATCAAATGCATATTAAAATATCAACTACCAAGTAATCAATGTAAACACGACTAACTTGAAAGTTTAAGCTATGACAAGATTAGGAGAAATGTTATATGTTCTCTTACACATACTAAAACTAACTTAGGATTCTCAGGGTACATTCAAAACAAGAAGTCTTGATCCATGTCAGGATTTGACAAAGTTTTATGTTGATTAACTGACACACCTATTTTCTTTTATTTGATCTTAGTACTGGCTATGTAAAGATTGGAAATAAAGCATGATATTCAGAATAACAACATCGAATGAAAAATAACAGAAGCTTAAAACTTTTTCCTTCTAAAATCTTTAATTTACCTCTATAGTTGTAAATTCAGGATTATGTCGAGTTGAAATTCCTTCATTTCTAAATATTCGACCAATCTCATATACTTTCTCAAACCCACCCACCTGCCATTAAAAAACATTAAAATGGTGAACAACTTCAGTAAATCAATAACATCCCTGTTTACCAAGCCAATTTCAAATTTATAGCTCGAAGAAGTCCCCTCTACATCTACGCCACACTCAAGACAGGATTTTCAAAATGTTTGCAACTAAAATAAATGAAATTATCCTTAAACAGAAAAGACTACATTTTCTAATTGTTAGCTTTGTAAAAAAAAGAGCAATATTTCAGGATGCCTAAGAATTTTCAAAATTTGATAAAAGAAACAAGATCTTGACTGGTAATCTTATTCATTTGCACTACATTCAAGGTGAATATTTAATACTCAGCATATCTGACTTTGTTAAACAAAGCATTACACCCTTACTATGTAACATATAAAGAGGGTAATCCTTTAATACTTCCTTCTCAAGTTAAGAGAATTAAAAAAATTAAAGAGAATGCTTTTGCAAGCTCTTTTCTGAATGCAGACCTAAGAAGGACTTCCTATACAACAAATATTTCAAATCTCACCAGCATTCTCTTTAGATGTAATTCAGTTGCAATTCTCAGATATAAGTCCCTTCCGAGAGAATTATGGTATGTAATAAACGGTCTGGCTTCTGCTCCCCCAGCTGCACCCTAGTCAATGAAATTAATCAGGGGAAAAAAGTTTCCAAGTAAAAATGTCAGACACCTTATATATAATATTAGTAGATGCTATTGAGAGTCAAGACTGAATGAGCATATGGGCACAATCCAACATAAGGACTGATATTTTGAAAAATGTATCCAGTTACTACATTGGCAAACTTCATATAATTTTATTAGTACATTTAAGGCACAGGAATACTCAAAAAGAAAAGGAAAAAGAGGAGTTAGTGAATTACAACAGAAGCAAATATGAGAGCAGCAAGGCATAAATACCAAAATGGTGGAACAATAAATTTCTAAAACAAAAGGCTATTAGATAAATAATTAGCAGTAGCATGGCTATAGTGCATCTGAGATTTAGCATTGATTGATAATGAACGATCCAAACAAACTCAGGAAACAGGCAAAAATAAAACAGAGTAGACACAGGTCACACATATAACCAAAACAGTTAGCTTTGTGAAAATCACATCCAAGGCATAATCAACAGTATAAGATTGACAAGTGCCATAATGACATTCACTTGAAATCTTATAACCCCTATTTCATTCGGATATGTTGGATATCACAATTATTTCTGAAAGATCAATGTTCTTTGCATTTTATAAATATTAAATGATAATATATATCACACGACTAGCACAGTCCCCAAATATTTAGAAGGTACTTTTTTACATTAAAGAAAGTGTATGTACATTAAAATCAACAAACCTGCAAAACTGGAGTTTCAACTTCAACAAAACCTAAGGAATCCATTGTCCTCCGTATCTCTGATACAACCTGTTAGAGTGGAATTGATTAGAATATTAATATGAATAAGAGCTATCAGCTCAGGCAACACAAAAGTGGAGAAGCATATTATTTTATTAATCTTCCTGAAAGAAGCAGAGAAGGTGGTGAACCTATGATCTCTAAAACCAAAATTTTAAAATTTCTTTCAAATCAAATCAATACAATCTCACGGATTGACTAGAGGGTTTACTCAAAAGAAGAAGAAGAACACTTTTGTCCATATGCTTGGAGCATGTTGGAGTCAAGTGTGAATTAGTCCTACATGGAATAGAATATGAGCAAGTTAGGGATTTATAAAGAGATGGACTCATGTACCTATTGCCTTAAAGTTTTGGAGTTGCATTGTAGTGTCCTACTCATTGTAAAGCTTTCTACCTAAGTACTCTCCAACCCAACAGAGCATAACTCTCATATCTTTAAGAAGGTTTGATAAGTCTATATTTTGACATATTTTTATAACTTATATATATCGTAACCATTATTTTATTAAGTTTTTACACTGATTTTTATATTAATTTTGCAATTAAGCATTAGAAGGTCATAATTGAATTTTGGAGGCATCTTGGACCCAAATTGAATGAAAAATAGGACTTTACCGCAATAAGCACACCTATACTTCAACAACCAGCATTGGAGTGCTTTAAGCCACATGCACAGCTGTGCTTATGATCTTCCACAGCTGTGTTTGCCTTCAAGAGATCCAACTTTGAAGAAATATTAAGATTTTGAAACCTTATTTAAAGACCCTCATGAGCCACGACTTAGACATCTTCACAATCTTGGTTTTGGTTAGATACTTACGACTATTGAAGCGTTGGAAGCGTGTTTTGGAGTCAAGAGCATTCTTTGTCTTTTATCCATTGGCAACTCTTCTAGTTTGTATTTACTTTTCGAATAACTATAGATTGATTTATTGTTGTTTTGATTTTCTATTATATTATTTCTAGTTAAATTATTGTTAGGGCTATGGTGAATCATTTACATGACTTTATGGAATCTTTGTAATTAATGATAATTTTATGTTTTCTTTCATGGTCATGCAAGACTTTGAGACAAATAATTAGGTAGACCAAGCTTAGATTATTTTTTTCAATTGTTATTAATTAACAGCTCATAAACTCTTTATGATTTCTTTTTTTTACCTTGCATAACCATTAAAGATAATAACCTTGGAAAAAGAATGTTAACATTGCATGACCATTAGATGTTAATAAATTTGGTATGAATGGTTGACAATCATAAAGAAACTGAAATTGAAATTAATTTAAAAGTGAATATAGAGAAGTGTAAAGATAAAATCATACACCCTAAGTTCTTCTCAATTAGTTTATTGTTAGAGAATACATTATTTCAAATTTTTTTAATTACTTATACATTTAAATTCTTATATTTTTTAATTATTTATATATTTAAATTCTTATTTTATTTAATTCTACATCCTTTAAGTTTAAATAATTAAATTAAGATACTCTTAATGCTTGAAATAATCTTTATAAGACGATATTCCGAAAATTTATTTTATAAATCCTTTTTTACTTTTCAAAAGATACACTTACCCATAAACAAGTTTTTAACATCATTGTTGGGGAAAAGTTGTTGGGAGCCCTTAAGAAGAACAAAGGAGTTAGTGCACGGAGCATTGATGATATCAAGGGCCTTAATCCATCCATATGTACACATCAAAATCACTTGAAGGAAGAATCATTCCTAATTGATGGGCTCGAAGGACAACTACATATTAAGGAAGTAACCTCTGAGATTTATGTCTTCTTTCCAACAACACTGAATAGGATTGTAAGGGTCGTAATATTAAGCAAACACTCATAGGAGGCAACCTGCATATTTCATTTCAATTTTATTACCTTTCTTTACTTATTTTACATTTGTTTTGTTTACTATTTTCCTTAGGATGAAGAATAAGCATATTAAAAACTCAAAGGAGTCAAGTTGATCAAACTATCATGCATGTTTTTGGACTTGTGCAATTTTCATGCTTGTGCATGTAGCTGTGATAGGAAAATTAAAGTTTTATACTGCAAGAATGGGCGTGCACAAGGTGCAACACAATCGTGCTACACCATCAAAGGCTGATGCGTCCAAGGAACCCCATTTTGTGATGGGACCCAAACCCACAATGAAAGCCTCTTGGATGCAAGTCCGATGAAGCCCACTGTTTGGCAGGTTTATTCACGTAAGAAGAAATCCAATAAATAATCAGTAACAAGGGCTTATTAGGATTAGGAAGTTAGTTAGGATTTTGAATAAGATAAGCTTGGAATAGTTTGTTTGAAGAGATAAGGATTATATTAGTTTAGCTATTCTTTATTTAAGAAGTCAATTTTGATTATTAAGGGCAGTTTTTAGTTTTCTTTGAATAAGAGAATGGAGATTTTCATTCTCAGGGAGGAGCTATCGCTTGAAGGGATTCTTTTAATCCTAATTTTGCAAGTAATTAATAAAAGCTTTATTTTCTTCTTTAATCCTCTCTGAATTTTGTCTTTGGACTTTAACATCTTGCCTCTCAAATAGGCACTTTCAACAAACTTATCGGGGAGTCCCTTTCTTTTCTATTCTAATTGACCTCTTCGCATGCATTTAATTTTTCCAAACATTGAAAAAAATGTTTTGCTTTAAGTATGAGGGGGTCCTAATAACATAATTGTTATTATATATTCTTAAATAAATGTTTGTGTCCTTTCTCTTGATAATTTCAAAACTTTTATCTTAAAGAAACCCAATTTTCTTAAATAAAAGAGTATGTTAAGTGATTATTACTGAAATCTACTGAAATAAGATTTTCATTCAGAAACTGATAATTAACTAAACTCTCTACTTTTCTACTCTACATTAAACTTTAACTCATAAATATGAGTTTTGAGCCTTTATAAGAATTTTTATCCTAACTTGACCAATGATACTTCTTTTCTCACTATTTTGTGTGATTATTTCCTTAGGATTTGTACTCTTGAACTTGACTTGTAACTGACTTGAGACTACTCTTTTTGATTGCATGTTTAATATGATTGAGGTATAATAGAATTTTAATTTTTGGCCTTTAGCTTGTTTGAAAAACACCTAGTTTCCTCCCTTGAGCTTGATTAATTAATTTTCTCTTACTCCCCTTGCATTAAATTATATAAAATATTTTTTATAACCTTGAGTTTATGAATGGAGCAATTGGGTTGAATTGTTTAAGTAGCAAGATATATTATATGAGTTCTCCTCTACTACTTTTCACATTTGCAAATATAAAAGAGAATGAAAAAAAAATAACAAAAAGAAAAGAAAAAAGGTTATAAATGAATGAAATGAAAGAGTGAAAAAATTGATTGAATGTGAAATATAAAAATTACTTCAAAATCTTCATTTATAGACTAAGGAGAAATTTGTTAATTGTCATGATTTATTATCTTTTTGTATATTTTTTTTCATTTTATTTATCTCACCCTTAATTATTAAAACACTTTGGCTACATTACAACCTAAAAAAGAACTCCTAATTTTTACTTGCATTCAATTTACTTAGTAGAAAGTTAGTTTATAGTTAAACCTATGGTAGTACCCTCCTCTTTGAAGGAACTAACTAATATCTCCTTTGTCCTAAGAGACTTAGAGAGAGGGGAAAGTACAGTACTCCAGTCTGACGTTTGAGTGAGAAGTTAAAGATATATAAGATTCTAATTGAAAAACCTGTAGATTACTTATGTTCAATGATATTACTTTTTTATTCTTTTAATCTCATTTGTTTCAGGTTCCTTATTGTGGTGATATGTTTCAAACTATTCTCTTATTCTTAACCAAGACTTTGCTTGAGTGAGAAGTTAGTGTAAATCATATGAACATTTTAGTTTTTTAAGAGGGTCTCTCTAAGACATGCTAAGAAATTGATGCATGTGTAATTTTCATACTATTCATATTGGGATTAGCAACTAATTTTCATATTTTTATGTATTTACAATTCATTTTAGCGTGCATTTTGTTTATTAGTGTTGAAAAGGAAGAGGAACGAGAGACATAGGATGAAATCGTGAGTCTAAACTACACAACAAAGTATATATTTATAATAAGAATCATTAATACAATAATTAAATGGATATATAGCTACCTAATTACCACAATTGTAAAGATATAACTTTACTTCTTTACAACTTTACTATAATTACATATTTCTAAGACTCTCTTAAGCTGAAGCATATAAATTATATGCACCACAACACATATAATTAATACAAAGACCTCGAAATGACTTGGTAAAGACATCTAACATTCAATCATTTGAATTGACAAAACTAGTAGTGGTGTTTCTAAATAAGATTTTCTCTCTAATGAACGACAGTATATTGCAAGGTTACTAGATTATCATAGATAAGTGTAGTTTGGGTAACCTTCCCAAAACTTAGTTCTGAGCAATTATTTAAGCTAAATAAGTTCACAAGTGACTCAAGTCGTGCCTCAATACTCTTCTTTTACACTAAATTCTGACAATCATACTTTGTTTCTTGCTTTTCCAAGAAATCAAATTACCAACAATAAGGATTCAATAACTAGACATAAACCCCCTGTCACTAGAAGATCATGCCCAATCTACATATAAATCTCCACAACATAGGTATGTCCTTTGTTTTTCATATAAAAGACCTTTTCTTAGCACTCAATTATTATATTTCTGGGTACAAATTATTGCATCCCAATAAGAGTTAAGGAATTAACTCACCACGCTAATTGCAAATGTGGATCTAAAAGTGGCTCTCTCTAACTTGGCAAAAGTTTGGTAATAGGAGACGAATTATGAGTAAAGAGTATATTTTTATAAAAAGCAATAGGGAGTTAGTCTCAGGAGACAAGAGACTTCTTGGAAGGGAGAGGAGCAAGATATCAAGTATCATTGCTCTAAAGGGCACACATTTCATCAAGCATTACCAGTCTCCAACCAGGACATGAGAGAGCATCACCTATGATCATAGAAATAAAAATAGAAGACAAGAAAGATATACAAGTATAATGGAAATGAGACAATTGATACTAAGTCAGAAACATAATGAAGAGACAAATTACGAGTAGAGCATAGACCTTTATAAAAGGCAATCAGGTCAAATTCAAAGACAGTGACATCAATCGAGACCAAATAATGATGAAGGGTCAATGAATAACATTTATAACTTTTCTGAGACCTAGCGTAAACAAGAAAGAACACATTTGTGAGAATAATGTAAGAGTTTATCAAGTCCAAGACTAAGGTTACGAACAAAACAAGTGAACTCAAAGACATGAGAAGGTGAAAATTGAAGAAATTGATGAGACTACAAGTCCTCCCACACCACAGATTCTCATATCCTCTATTTTCCTCCTTTTATGCCATGTGTTCTATTTGTTACAATTTAGCATGACAAAATTTGCCACATCATGTCCTCTGCTACCATTATACCTTATCTCCCTTCTACAATACACTTGCATGGGAGACCTGTTGGGGGGCCCATCAATACCCCCTTCAATGAGCTGCATCTTGTCTCAAGGTGAAATTCCATAAAAGTGTTGTGAACCTGATCACAGATTTCCCAGGTGCTGTCTTTGGTGGGCAAGTGAGCCCATTTGATAAGGACCTCCATAGACCCATTTAACAGTTTCCCCATGGCCAACACTGCTTTGGGCTCCACTTGCACCTCCAAATCTTCTGCTAGAAATAGTGCAAGGGACTGGCTAGGTTGACTTGCTGGGAGAGCCCTCTTAAGTTGTGAAACATGGAAAATAGGATGTAGCCTTGAAGATTCATGGGAGGCCCATTAGGTGGCCCATGTACCCAATAAATTAGAATA
Organism: Abrus pulchellus subsp. cantoniensis; assembly: GCA_024086825.1. Classification (NCBI taxonomy): domain Eukaryota; kingdom Viridiplantae; phylum Streptophyta; class Magnoliopsida; order Fabales; family Fabaceae; genus Abrus; species Abrus pulchellus. The sequence continues at coordinate 26,386,709 of CM044056.1, forward strand.
AAATAGAGATAGAAAAGATAAAAAGAAAGAATTGAAGAATGCAATTAGATTAGAAATTGATCATGTTGAGAATATTTGTATTTCCATATTTACCTTCTTTCCTATTATATAGAAATCTAGTTGATTATGTAAATAATGTAATTAGGATTCTGCTGTAATTACCTAGTCAATCCCTATAATCAAGGGATCTAGTTTTGTACAAATTTCTCTTATAAGAACCTCTGGATGAGAAGAAAGAAAATATAGTTTTTACCCTAATTATTTTTCTATCTCAACTTGGTATCAGAGCTCACTTTCTGTGGGCCTGATAAAATCATCTACAGTACTGCACAGTACCGCCGCGCCTAGTTGTCCCGACGTTCGGCCACCGTTTGGCCTGAGACTTCGGCACTAGCTCGAGAAGCTTCCGATCGGCTGTCCCACCGATCGTCGTCGTCTCCCGGTGTCCCACGCACGCTTACCAGAAAACCAGACCGTCGGCGCATGAAGGCCACGCGCCACCCTACGCGACTCCATTCTTCTCGCCGTTGGTCCCGTTCAGCTCGTCGGCACACCCTCTATCTGTTCTGGGTGTCCTTTTCCCTGTTGGTGAGCTGTGTTTAGTCTCCTCCGATTCTCACCAAGCTTAGTCATGGATTCTGACCCAAACAAGTCTTCTACCCCTGACAGCACTGAACCCTTAAACAAAAATCTTGTATCCTTTGTCTTCTCTGGAAATCCATCCATAACTTCAAAGAAACTTAATGGGAAAAATTATATGGATTGGCAAGCTGCGGTGGAAATATGGTTTTTGGGTCAAGGTCTCTCTGACCATTTGACTAAGACGGCAAGTAACATTAATTCCACTGAACGAGATCAGTGGAAGAAGGCTGATTATCAGTTAGTTTCACTTCTATGGCAGTCCGTTGATCCGAAGTTGTTAGTCCACTTTCGCACTTATAAGACATGCTACGATATATGGAAGAAAGCTCGTAGTGTCTATTCAAATGATGTTCAGCGTCTCTACGATGTTGTACATAATTTAGCTGCACTTAAAATGACAGATCACGATCTCCCATCATATTTGAACAGAGCACAGTCCACCATTGATGAAGTAAAATTGGTCTTGATAGGTGATGACCTTCAAAAAGTCTTAGACAAGATTGATAACATGTGCGTGGTCTTCATCCTTCATGGCCTTCACAAAGATTTTGAATCTGTTCGGAACCAAATTTTGACAAATTCCAGTGTACCTACAGCAGAGAATCTCATTGATCGTCTGCTGCGTGTTCCCTCTCCGGAAACTATGATAGGAAATGGTTCCCAACCAGGTTCGGAGTCTTCTGCATTCTTCTCTAATGTGATCAGCCGTGGAGGTCGAAGTCGTGGTCGAGGTGGTGAAAGAGGAGATTGCAGTTTTGGAAATCGTCCACAATGCTCCTATTGTAAACGTATGGGCCACACTCAAGATAAGTGTTATTCTTTGATTGGGTTTTTCGAGAAATCAGCCAATGTGACGTATTCTCAGCCTTCCACTGTAGAAAAGCAAATTGACCTTGAAGGAGACAACCAAAATATTCTGTCAGATATGCAGTACAAGGAGTATCTCCAGCTAAAGATAGCAGCACAACAATCTTCCTTTGCCACTACTCAATTTGGTAACTCTACAATTTGCCTCTCTCATTCATCGTCTATTGGACCCTGGATATTAGATTCTGGTGCTTCTGACCACATAGCTGGTAATCCTTCTCTTTTCTCAAAACTGTCACAACCTAAAACAGCGCACCACATCACCCTTGCTGATGGCTCAAAAGCTAATGCCATTGGCATTGGACGAACTACCCCTCTTCCTAATTTATCCTTGAATTCTGTTCTTCTTATACCTGGTTGCCCCTTTAATTTAGTCTCATTAAGTCAACTTACTCGCACTCATAACTGTTCCATAACATTTACTACTGAATCTTTCTCTATACAGGACCGGAGTACAGGACAGACGATTGGAGTAGGATTTGAATCGCATGGTCTTTATTATTTCCAGCCCATTACCTCAGTTGTCTGCACTGTTGCAGATCCCCCCCTTCTCTTGCATCGTCGCCTAGGTCATCTAGGTCTAAATAAATTGAAGCACATGGTTCCTCATCTCTCTCATTTACAGTCTTTAGAGTGTGAGTCATGCCAATTAGGTAAACACATTCGAGCCTCCTTTCCAAGTGTTGTCCATGGTCAAGCAAAATCTCCATTTGATCTTGTCCATTCAGATGTGTGGGGTCCGAGTCGTGTTAATTCTATCTTAGGACATAGGTACTTTGTTATTTTTATTGATAACTACTCAAGATGTACTTGGATTTTCTTAATGAATAAACGTTCAGAATTATTTACAATTTTTCAGAATTTTTGCAATGAAATTCAAACACAGTTTGGTCGTTCTATTCGAATCTTGCGCAGTGACAATGCCAAAGAATATTTTTCTGCACCTTTTAATCATTTTATGACTTCTCATGGCATGTTGCATCAATCCAATTGTCCACACACCCCACAACAAAATGGCATTGCAGAAAGAAAACATCGTCATATTATTGAAACTGCTCGAACTCTTTTGTTACATGCTAATGTACCTTTAAAATTTTGGGGTGATGCTGTCCTTACAGCAACTTTTTTAATAAATAGGATGTCATCCTCTGCTTTAAATAACAAAGTACCTCATTCACTTTTATTCCCTAATGACTCTCTGTTTAAGGTTCCCCCACGTGTTTTTGGTTCCACTTGTTTTGTCCATGATCTCACTCCAGGACTTGACAAATTATCTGCTCGTGCTGTTAAGTGTCTCTTTTTGGGTTACTCTCGGGTGCAGAAAGGATACAGGTGTTATTCCCCATCCAGTCATCGCTTCTATATGACAGCCGATGTCACCTTCTTTGAAGACACACCATATTTCACCACATCAGTCTCTCCAAACTCCGTTTCTCAGGTTCTTCCTATTCCTTACTATTCCCCTTGTCACTAATCCCTCAATCTCTGATGTGCCAGAACCTCCTAATCCCTCTTCACCTGCTATTCCTCGTCCCCTGGCTACATACCAGCGTAGACCTCGTCCTGTTTCGCTAGAAGACGTAGTTTTGGAAGATTCAGGCAGCCCATCTCCTACGCCAGTTGCTCTACCTACTCCGGATCCATCTGACACACCTGCTGATTTGCCAGTAGCCCTTCGCAAAGGTACACGTTCAACTCGAAATCCTCATCCCATTTATAATTTCTTGAGTTATCATCGTTTATCCTCTTCCCATTGTGCCTTCATGTCTGCTATTTCCTTTGTTACTATTCCTAAAACAGTCCAGGAAGCACTTTCCCATCCAGGGTGGCGACAAGCTATGATTGATGAGATGCAGGCCTTAGAATCCAACCAGACCTAGACACTTGTTCCATCTCCTCTTGGGAAATCTATTGTTGGTTGTCGTTGGGTGTTTGCCATTAAGGTGGGTCCCGATGGACAAATTGATCGGCTTAAAGCCCGATTAGTCACTAAAGGCTATACACAGGCTTTCGGCCTTGATTATGGCGACACCTTCTCACCTGTTGCAAAAATGACTTCAGTTCGCCTCTTCTTATCCATGGCTGCCACACGTTGCTGGCCCCTCTACCAACTCGATATCAAAAATGCATTTCTCCATGGTGATCTAGCAGAAGAGATTTATATGGAGCAACCTCCCGATTTTGTTGCTCAGGGGGAGTCCTAAGGATTTGTTTGCAAGTTACGTAAGGCTCTATATGGCCTTAAACAAAGTCTTCGAGCATGGTTTGGGAGATTTAGTACAGTTCTCCAACAGTTTGGGATGACTCGTAGTGAGGCAGACCATTCTGTGTTTTATAAACATTCTTCTACTAACAGGTGCATTTATCTTGTTGTCTATGTAGATGATATTGTTATCACAGGCAATGATCATGAGGGTATCATCCGACTTAAGCAGCATTTGTTTCAACATTTTCAAACTAAGGACTTGGGTCGATTGCGATATTTCCTTGGGATTGAAGTAGCTCAATCAAAAACTGGTGTCGCCATATCTCAAAGAAAATATGCTCTTGATATTTTGAAGGAAACAGGAATGTTGGATTGTAAGCCAGTTGATACCCCTATGGATCCAACTGTCAAACTTATGCCGGATCAAGGGGAGTTGTATTCAGATCCAAATCAATACTGAAGACTAGTCGAAAAATTGAATTATCTTACTATGACTAGGCCAGACTATCTTTTTCGGTCAGTGTTATAAGCCAATTTCTTAACTCCCCTCGTGATAGTCATTGGGATGCAGTGATTCGAATCCTGAGATACATCAAAGGTTCCCCTGGAAAAGGATTAGTCTATGAAAACAGAGACCATACTGATATTGTTGCATACACAGATGCGGATTGGGCTGGCTGCCCAAGTGATAGACGATCAACTTCAGGATATTGTGTATTGATTGGAGGCAACCTAATTGCTTGGAAGAGTAAAAAGCAGAATGTTGTTGCTAGATCAAGTGCTGAAGCTGAATATCGAGCAATGGCCAATACCTCATGTGAACTTGTATGGCTAAAACAGCTTATTGCTGAGTTAAAGTTTTGTGAGGTAGGACCTATGAGACTTATTTGTGATAACCAGGCAACCTTACATATTGCCTCTAATCCTGTCTTTCATGAACAGACCAAGCATATAGAGATTGACTGCCATTTCATTCGTCAAAAGGTTCTTTCTGGTGAGATTGTTACATCGTTTGTGAACTCTAATGATCAATTAGCTGACATGCTTACCAAGGCACTTCGAGGTCCAAGGATAACATACATTTGTAACAAGCTTGATGCATATGATATATATGCATCAGCTTGAGGGGGAGTGTTGAGAATATTTGTATTTCCATATTTACCTTCTTTCCTTTTATATAGAAATCTAGTTGATTATGTAAATAATGTAATTAGGATTCTGCTGTAATTACCTAGTCAATCCCTATAATCAAGGGATCTAGTTTTGTACAGATTTCTCTTATAAGAACCTCTGAATGACAAGAAAGAAAATATAGTTTTTACCCTAATTATTTTTCTGTCTCAAGTGATCAGCTTTGCTGCCTTAGTATTTTCTATTTTCTTGCTTGCTGTGTTTTTCACTTAAGAAGGATCCCTCATCCTCCAAAGTTGTTGTAATATCTTCTCTTTCTCCTAAAGAAATTCTTCTTTTCGTAAAAACAAAGATTAAAATAGTTACCAGAGAAGTAGAAAATATTTTAGAGAATAGAACTGTATTAAGCTTTAGAATTTAACCTTGCTGTAACTGTATCAGGTAGTTATAGATCAAGCTGTTTGCTCAGTTGTCATATTCTGTTACACAGCTGTTATATCATGGCACAGTTGTCAACAGATCTGAAAAATGAGTAGCTTATATATAGTTGATCATCATAAACACTGTAACTTTTTCAGAATTTTGTATTCAGTTTACACTCAATAATATTCCCTCAGCTTCTCCCCTCTATATATGTATCTATCTATCTACTATAAAGGATAAGATATATATCAAAGCATAGGGAATAAAAAGGAAACAAAAGAAAAAGAATAAAAAAATGTCCAACTTGTCATGAACTAACTCTCTCAAATCAAAAGTTTATGTTGATTGTGAAGGCAAGTGAATGGTTTTATATTACATCTCTAACATATCCTATCACACAAGCTATTAGGGCTTGAAGCATTGGAAAAGTATAGAAAAATACAACAACAACAATCAAACCTTATCCCACTAGGTGAGGTTGGCTACGTGGAAAAAGTACAGAAAAATATGCAGATAAATAAACTTTATGAATCTACAATAAGTTACAATATTTTAACGTTAAAACTAAACAATTGAATAACATTGGTTTTAAACTCCCAAAGAAAGTTTGGAAGATGAATCACCTTTGCTCTCTTACGGAATACATCTGCAACCTCTGGATTTGAAATCATATCTACATACCTAACCACAAACCCACAACAAACATGAAGAAGAGACATTTTAACTCAAGGACTAGCCAAATCTCAGTCCAAGAGTGGAAGGGACAATTAGAGATGACATGGAACAAAGAAGTAATAAGAAATAACAGCATAACAATAAAAATGAAAGAAAGAATAAGTTATAGTTCATAAAATAAGAACAAATAATAAAATCTTAAAAATTTTAAAAGATGAAAATATTTATTAGAGACGAGAAAGAAGGAAGAACAGTAGATGTAGATATTCTCTTACAAAAATAAAATAAACTAGAAAAAGAGCAATACCTAGAAAGAATTGTAGTTGTAGTCACTAATAAATACCAAATGCATTAGTATATAATGGTAATTTCAATTAGTAAATGAGAAACAAATAAAAAATATTAAAGCATGAGCTTACCTCTGACGATAACGTTTATCTATGTCAGTTAGTCCATGATATTTGTCAGGCAGGGGAAGCAGAGATTTTGTAAGGATTGCAAAAGATAGCACACATACAGAAAGTTCTCCTGAAGACAGACCAGAGAAAATATGTGGTAAACTGTTTAATAACTATAGATTGGCATTTGTCAAATGCATATTTGTCCCAGACGAGAAAGGATATCAATCTTAAAATGTGTTGACTATTTGATAATCAATCAGCATTATCATAACTAGTTCTGGGTGATTACTTTACAAAACATATGAAAAAAATAATTACAGGAATGACATATACTAGAAATCTGCAGCAGATAGACATTAATAAGGCAAAAGAAAATCGTGTCAAAACCAAAGATAGCTAAGAAAACTCTAGTTGAATATAATAAAACAACTATTTGCAATTCTTTTCACCAACAAGAAATTCTCTAACATTGTTTGGTTTAATCTAGCTAGAGACAGTTTTGAGACTTCCAATTTGAGTAAGCATATTGTTACGTAGCAACCTTTTTTTACCTATAAAGAGAAATGCCTCTTGAAAAATAGCAATGTCCCTAAAGTCTCATCTTCACGTATATACTAGAGTTTGCATAAATGATGTCAGCATCTTAACTTTACACATAAATAACCATAATATGAGCACATGCACATCATGAATTCACAAGCATACAAATCAGAGAAGTAAAGCAAGCTCATATCTCTGTTCCTATTGAGCTAACACATAAAACACATGAAAATCTGGGATAAAGTATAACTTTTGAGGTCAAGATATAGCATGTCGCAAATGCAAGACATATCAATTTACTAAAAACCTATTTCTTGCCTCATAAAGAAAAAGAAAATTCACTCAATATGTCAACTAGATAAATACCTTTCTCCGTGCGTTTTATTGTTCCTCTTGCACCTAGTATATCACCAATATCAACATGTGCCTTCAATTGCTCAAACTGATCACCAATTAGTCTCTCCTTATCACAATAGAGCTGAAATCATAGATTTTAACAACTTCAGTCAGCAGCTCTTCATAGCATTTACTTTAAAGAAGGGAGAAGATCTCTACCTTATCTATTGGTAAAAAGTGCAACTTAACAATTAAGACTCAAATAAAAATGGTGAAACACAGTATCATACCATAAACTTAAAAGTCAAACAAGTCTTAGTTCAAAGTTACCATGAATGTAGAAAAAACAACAAAAGTGTAAAAGGAAACCTGAACTGTCCCTGAATCATCTCTTAGTGTCAAAAAGGCAAGCTTTCCAAATGCCCTTCGGGCAACAATTCTTCCCGCAACAGATACATGATCAATCTCACTATTTCTTTCCTCGCCATTTTCTAAATCTCTATATATATTTTGCAGCTGATTAGCACCGTGAGTTTTGTCCCATCCATAAGCATAAGGATCAAGCCCCTTGCTTCTCAATTCTTCAACCTACAAACAACCGTAAAAAATAGTAAGCGTTTCTTCAAATGAGAAGGTAATATCAAATTAAAGAGCATAAGTTTATTAGTCCTCTGACAAGCAAGTAAAGTCCAACCAAAATCTATCACATTGCCCAAATCAAACTATCCATAATTGAAGAAAGAGTCACCCAATCCCACCCCAAGCAACAATATTGATAACATGTAAACTATGTTCAATTTTCCATGATATCCCCTAGCAAAAAAAAAAATGTTTCTAAATAAAATTAGTCTTAAAGAATAAAAAAGAGTAAAACAAAAGGATGGAATTCTCAAATTCCCACCCCCCCCCCCCCCCAAAAAAATAGCAAATTTTCAAGCTTTTCTCTTTAACTTCACTCCATAGTTTTCCAGAAACTTTAAACAGCTCGAGAAAACAAAATAATTTAGACAAGCAGATAACAAAATTAACTACAAAGCAATCAATCCTATATTGAAGTTCAACTAACAACCGCACAATGTGCAGGTTTCAAATTCCAAACTCAACTTTAATTCAGCTTCATCGCATCGCTCACCACACACACAGAACACAGCAATTACAAGAAAACGACGATGTTGCAAGTGCTAGCGAAGCGAGAATCACATACATACCTTCTTCAAGCGGATGGCTCGAACGGCGTCCCTGTCGGAGGTCGAAGTGGTTGACGGCGATGAAGAGCTCCGGCGGTTTCTGCCGGCGGCTCTGGCGTCGGTGGTGGCGGAGGAAGAGCATGAGCGGAGAAGGAGCGTGCGAGGTGTTCGACGAAATGCGGGAGAGTGAAAGAAGTGTTTGAGAGGGTGACAAGATAGATTCCATAGTTTTAGCGCTTCCATTCTCTCTCACAATTGACTCCTCCCAAAATCTGTTAACGTGGACGACTCTGATGTCATATACCACACAGAAAATTTTATTTTATCCTAAAAATATTATTTAATTAATATTTTAATAATATATTTTATATATTGTCTCATTTAAATACCTATTTTCATATTTAAATTCTGACTAATAGTTTATTATAATATACTTTTAATTTGTACATTATTTTAGAAACAAATGATATGAACTAATTGTAAAAATTGCTGTTGGCACTCTATTTCTATACCTACATGCTTTTCTAAGCCTCTGTTTTCCTTTCCATTATTATTTTTTCAGAGTGTTTATTGTTACTACTGTTTATTATCATACTTCATTTGATATTTTTATTTAAATATTATTAATAATAATTTAATTAATCAATAAAAATTATTAAAATTTATTGAAAAGAGTGTAGTAATAGACATTTGGGAGTAAGTAGACACACCGTTATTTGCTGAAGTGAATATTTCATAGATCAATTATATAGTTAATTAAGTATGCAAGCATTAACTAAAAAAAATTAACTATTTAAGTTACCCAACAAATAATAATATATATTAATATCTTATATTTTATATAAAAGATAAAATATACGCATAAAAGTGTTTATTTTTTTTCCTTTAGTTCTCTTACTATTTTGTTGCATGGATGACAAATGAGGATAAGATAATTTATTTGTTCAACTCTTTGCTTTTGCATTTTTGTATAAACAAATAGTTGATATAAGTTACTTGTCATAATCTTCTTTACATACGGCTAGTTTCTTTATTATTTGATAACATGCTTTCTACTTGAACTGTTTTACCTGTAATTGTTTATACTAAAATACTTGATAGTCCACGGTTAAAGTAAGTATAATAATTAAAGATTAAATTATAATTAAAAAAATTAAAATTATATGTAAATTATATTTACTGTTATATTTTAATAATTTAATATAAAAAATAATTTTTTATTAATTCAACCGTTAAATTATAATTATATTTTTAGATTATTTTGTCAAATTTGATCAAAATTAAACATTTAAAATATTGTTATAAAAAAGTCTTTATTTTCATACATTTCAAAAAATATATTATATATGTTAATATTTTTATGTATATAAATAACATATCAAATAATTTTGATTAATTTTAAAGTTTGTAAATACAAGTTGTTAAAATTACTAGTATAAGTTAGATAATATTAAAAATAAAAAACACATTTAAATAGTCAAATTAATATAATATCAAAGTTCTAAATTAAGTTAAAATTACACGTATAAGACTAAATATTCAAATTATAAAGCTATATAATAAAAGTTTATGAAATGAACAACTAAAAATTTCAAACATATAAGTCATCATTTCTCCAGTTTTATCATCATTAATTTCATTTTTACTGTTATTATTATAATTTTTTTTCCTCTAATGAAATAAGTTCTTTAATATTAGGATTAAGGGCTAAATTTTCTTATCAATTAAAGTTGGCCTTAAATTTTCAACTTCTTTACATCACTACTTTCATTTATTATAGATTGTTGTTTAAGTTGAGCAATATAATCTTCTAAGTATATATATTTTTTAAAGATCTTTTCATTTATATTTCTTAAATGTCTTCATATTCAGTCTTATTATTTTTTACCTTAATGTCCACAATTTATCTTTTTTTTTACATGATATTTCTTTAACCTCTTCAATAATTTTCATCATCAAAATTTTAACCCACTTAGATAATGTAGTAAAGGTTAAGTGTCTTCTATAATTTTATTAAAGTTATGATTAAATTTAAAAATTCATTTCCTAATTACTTTTTAATAGTAATTATATTTAACTCTTTTAGTATTCCAATCAACATTTATCTCTTGTTAGTGCTGCTTTATGCAACTGTATTCGTTGGTGTCTCTATTTCTTTCTCGTATCTCCCAATACGAGGAAGTCAAAGGGGTGGAAAGGAGGTTTACGGTAATTTGATGGGTACACCACTTGGGCATCATTGTAGAAGAGAATTTCATTTGCTTCAAATCTAGTCATCACTTATGGGAAGAGAAAAGTCTTCAAAAAATGATTCAAACATCATCGTATGGAATGAAAAATGAGACTTGAGTTAACTTGTAAGTCGATTTTGAACTTGCAATTTTAATGTCGCATCATGAGTTAAATTGCATGTTTAGTAAACCCTGGTTCTTACAATTTCTTTTCATTTTGAATTTTGAAATAGTTAGCATCAAACATTTTAATTCTTAAAATATCAAAAATAACACGTTAGTCTCTGAATTCTATCTTTGTTGGACATTTTAGTTCATAAACTAAGACATCGCTAACAAATAGTAACAAAATACTACCATGTCAAGAAGTTAATATAACATATGCAATCATGATTTGAATAAGTGGAAGGGTAAATGTGGCCAAACAATACATAGTTGAAAAATTTTTCTTTTCTTTTTATGAAGAACCCTAATATTTTCCCCAAATCTTAAGACACAAATCGCAAGAAGGAGAATTACACATGTACTTTAATATTAGCTTTGAAAAGTTCAAGTGGCTTGTTCCATTGCTTCCACAACAGCTCCACAAGTTATATTATACAACATCATGATATTAGGAAATCAACCTAAGGCTTTGTGAGCAAAGGGTTTGAGGGGAGATATTAAACTTGTGATGACATGATTGAATGAATAAATATAAAAATTCTTAAGAGTATCACCACATTTGGAAGAAATTATATAAAAATATAATTTCTTCCAGATTTGGAAGAAATTAAAGTTGCTTATCAAAGACTATCAAAGGAGTACCGTTGAGACACTACTTCTCTTTCTCTCAAAATTGCCTCAGAAAAAAATCATGAAATTGAAAGACGTTTATGACATTCTTAACAATGAGAAGATTAAAAGATTTTATGATTAGACCCTTGCTCAAGAGGCTACTAGCTACCAAGTAGAGAGGATGAAAATGAAATTAATAGATTCCTATGAGAAAGAAGTGAAGAACTAGGAATATGTTCGACATGGTTGACTGCCTTGGTGGAAGGAACATGGACCCTAGCGATCAAGTTATTTCTGCCCTCATTATTGATGTTTTTATAATTATTTTTGCTGTATGTTGCATCAATTATATAGTTTTCTTTAAAGATTTGAAGAAAATATTAAGGTTCTTGGTAAAAAAAAATAAATTTTTAGCTATGTATTATTTAATCATTTTTACCCTCCATTTATTCAAAATAATATTGTATTTGCTATATCAGTCTTCTAAAATAACACTTAATATGTCATATAAGCATTTTATTATTGTTTGTTAAAGGATAATTTAGAGACTAAAATACCTAATAAAAATAAAAGTGAAGGACTAGTATGATATTTTTAATATTTCATAGACTAAAATACCTTATACTAAGGATTCAAGGGATTTGTCTTCGAACTTGACACCAAGCTATCAAGGAAAGGATAAGGCTGATTTGACTTGAAAAACTACAGGGTCTACAACAACTAGGCCGGGCCCAAACAAGTCAGAAATACCGTGCCCACTGGACAGAATTTCTTTGCTTTCTCAGATGGGATTGGGCCCTTGACAACCCAGCCCAGTGAGGAACTTCTCTACACTTTGGTAAAATGAGAGTGAACTTGGTATTGTTGTGCGTGGGTAAGAATGGGGAGCGAAGAGGAGAACGGAGAATTCTACCTGAGATACTACGTTGGGCACAAGGGCAAGTTCGGACACGAGTTTTTGGAGTTCGAGTTCAGACCCGATGGCAAGCTCCGTTACGCCAACAACTCCAACTACAAAAACGACACCATCATCCGCAAGGAGGTTTACCTCACTCCTGCCGTTCTTCGCGAGTGCCGTCGTATCATTACCGAAAGCGAGGTACCTAACTCTAACCCTTACCCACTGCACCCCTCTTTCTAGTTCTAGCAATTGTTGACGCGTATAATTTATATGCTTAGGGCTGGTTTTCCAAGGAGATGGGAGAGGAGGCTAATTTATATGTTTTTATGATAATAAATAAATGAATAATGTATTCAGTTTATACTAATTTGTTATTTTATTTATCTGTATTCTGAAAAATTGACAAATTAAAGTTTATTTATCTGAAATGAAAAATTTAACTGTATCCTGTTTAATCATAAAGCGTGAGCTTGAATAGTTCTTTTTTCCGAGTGTTTTTATCCTGTTCTTTGGCGTTTGAGTTATTGGGTTGTTCTGTTGTTTGGTTTATTCTGTGTGCTCCTTATTTGGTGTCTTTGTTCAGATCATGAAGGAAGATGATAACAACTGGCCGGAACCCGATCGAGTTGGACGCCAGGAGTTGGAGATTGTGATGGGGAATGAGCACATCTCTTTCACCACTTCAAAGATTGGATCACTTGTGGATGTTCAGAGCAGTGCAGATCCAGAAGGTCTTCGTATCTTCTACTATCTTGTTCAGGTCAGATGCATGAATTATGATTTTTTACTAATTTATATTGTGAGTTCTTGGATTTTTTTGTTTTATATATAGACCCTGTTTGAGTGAACTTATGAATAAGTCCTGGTAAGAGAAGAAAGACAATATAAAAAATGAATAAAATTTATTTTATAAGTTAAAAATAACATATCTTTTTAAGTTGTAGAGAAGTTAAATGAGAGTAACTTCTAAAAGTTTGAAAAGTATAAGTTAATTTTAAATTATGAATGATTTTTATTAATTTTTTATATTGTTTTTCTTCTCTTACAAGAACTTATCCACATTCTTAACCAAAAAGGGCTATTGTCTGTGTATTGTGCCTTTCCTTCATCTTTGATTAAGATAAAGTGAATATGATAGTTATTTTCTTCTGTCCTTTATTCTCTACCTTTCCATATCTAAGTTTTAGTGTTAAATATTAGAAGTAAAAAGCGTCCTCTCATTATAATTAGGTCTAGTTTGGATAAACTGCTCAATAAATACTTACAGGAGTAAAAAATAAAGTAATAAAATGAATAGAACTCCTTTCATAAGTTAAAATCAACTTATATTTTTGTATGTTTTTTAGAAGACCTCTCATTGAACTTCTATAAAATTTGAGGAGATATTATTTTTAACTTATGGGAAAAGTTTTATTCATTTTTTATTTTGGTTTTTTTCTCTTATAAGGACTTCTCTAAAAATTTACCCAAACTGGGCCTTAATCTCATATATCATTCAGTGATGAATTACGTTTTGATTCTAAATATGATATACAAGAGAATTCCTACACAGAAGAAAGAACTTGGTCTTCCCAAAGGAATTGAAATTTTAATGTGTTGAATATAATAAATATTCAAACTTGAGCAACAAAGAAGAATACTTCTCATATAATCAATGTTGTATTTTGCTACCATTTTCATTAGATTATTTGTAAGATATCTCAAATTCCAATACTGCCTCCGAAAAAGTTGTGATTGATAGAGCTGCAGTGTGTTCTGAACCATTATATTGCATAACAAATTTCTTAATGTGTTGTGGTTCATGTCCTATTTTTGATGCACTGGTTTGTCATTCTAGAATGCTGTTCTTGGGCTTAGCTTGAACATTGATTTGTGCCATAGGATTATCTTTACGTGTAATGGGTTTGGATTTGTTTGCAATCCAAATTGAATCAAATGAAAGGCATTTCTATGGTTCTGTGAATTTACGTTAGAATCTGTTTAGAAGACAAATGTCTTATGGTTATGCAATTTGTAATACTTTAAGGGGAATTATGTTATGTATTAAATGGACAAAATTAACTTAGAAAAGAACTCTGCTTAGTGTGAAATCTAGAATTTCTTTGGTATGAAATTGTGTGGTACTGATAGGAACAGAATGATATATAAGGGGGTAGTAGTATTGATGAATCCAAAGATAGTGAGCCTGAGCTCTTAGTATCTTACAAATGAAAAACCAGAGCCTAGGCTCCTCACATCAGAGAATTAGTATTCTCTGTCCAACAACAACATGAAAACAATACCTCTCTCTCTCCTTTCTCTCCCTCCTCCTATTAGCATAATGTATGGCATAACAAATTGGCCAGCTCATCAACATGTAACTAACTCTCATCCCCAACACACTTTCTATCTTATGTGTGTACACTTTCCATATTTTGGGCTTCCCATCAATAGAGCCCACCAACTGATATAACTCCTGTTCTAGTTCATGATCCACATTACTCATATTTGGTACTATAGCCTAGTTTGGGTAAACTTCTAGAGAAGTTCTTATAGAAGAAAAAAAATGAATGAATAAAACTTCTTTCATAAGTTATAAACAATTTATCTCTTCAAATATGAGAAGTTTACTATTGACTTAGTCAACAATAGTAAGAATTTTTTGCACAATTAGGTAGTGTTAGCAGTAGCACTCTTATCACCTTAAAGACTTTCGTAGTACAGAAATGCATATCAAATCAAACTAAAGACCTAATAAGAACCAAAACTGGTATCAATTATGCACAAACAAGTGGCTTAAGCTGAACAATAACAAAACAGAAATCGATGTGTATTGAAATGAAATAAAAGGAATTGCAGTGGAAAAGTATTCCAACTGCCACAGAGAAAAGCACCTATAGAGAGCTATGACTCTCTATCCATAACAAACTAAATGATTATTTTACGGAAAGATACCTCCTCTTCCTGAACTCCCCTATTTGACACCCAAAACATGCAAGCATGTAACAACCCACTAACCTCCACCTTCTCTCTGTGCCAACTCATTCCCACATTCCTTTTTGAACCCTTTATAATTTTTTTCTTCCTAATATAGATTATAGACCTTCCACACCTTTGGGCCTGCCTCCTCATTCTGGACTCTTATCAAAAACAACTTAAAAACTGAACAGAAATGCCTTCCTTGATGAGGGTCTGGGAAAGCCAGTAAACGAAGACCAAAAATAAGCAAACCTAATATAAATCAATATTATACTTGGACCTAAAAAACAGTAATATAGTTAATTTGAGAAACTCAGTTTCATAATTCTGTTATCAATTTTAATTCATATTTGAGAATTCCTTTGTTCTTTGCTTTTCATGTTTTCATGATTATATTTCATCATGTTTTAGATTATAATGATTTGTGTGTCCTGTTTGTGATGTTATTAGTTTATTTTACTTGTATTTTTTAGCTATTGGTTTGCTAAATGCTTGATTTACTTTATGTCAACTAATTCCTTTGGTTTATTCTTATTTTTAACTACTGTTTGCAGGATTTGAAGTGCTTTGTCTTCTCTCTAATTTCACTTCACTTCAAGATCAAGCCTATATAAGATGTAGACATTTGCAATGTTGTGTATTCATCCTCTCGTGGAATGTCTACATGTTTAACTAAGTATCCGTTTTTGCTAATGGAGTTGGACATCTGATAGAGTGCATGCATTACACTCGTGAATATGATTTGGTCTGTATTGGTGGTTACATGAATTAGGAAACTTCAGATTTGAGTGAATGACTCTTGTTCCAAAATGTTGGCAGGATTGGTAGTACAAGGGTCGGTTGGATTGGTTTTTATGCATCGTTTAGTTATTCCCTCTTTTTCCCCTTGCTTCTATGGTGGAGCATCTAAAATGTTACATTGGGAGTTGCTTCTGTGTGTATCAAATGCGTACGTGCAAGAATTTATCAGGATTTCCTTAACCAACCAGAATGCTTGCAGCAAGTACTGATGATATCTTCTATATTTAGCCCATGGTTGCTAATTTAGAGCAATATTCCATTATTTTTCGAATACGCACCTTGTCGTTGGAAAAAAAGAAAAAAAAGAAAAAAGAATAAGCACTTTGTTTCTCCATCCTGGTTTTGCCTTTTTAAGATCAAGTGGTTTACCTTGCACGTCCCATGGTGTAGAAAAGTTGTCACATGTACAAATATAAAAATTTTATTAAAACATTTTTATTTAAATATCTAACTTTTTTTTTTCAAAGTTGGAGAACCCTATCGTATTTCTTAATAGTGTTGTATTATATTGGTTAATTTAGGCACCTCAAATTGATTAGAAATATAAATAAGTGATTAATTCGATTTATTGCTGGTTAATTGTGTGCACCTCAAAACAGCTGGAAAAAAAATATTTTGTCTTGCTAGGACCATTCTTTCCTCTTTTTTGGGTGCATCTGGGCCGAGAACCTGCTTGACCCTTCGTTTCAGGCAAAAAAGTTGCCCAATGCCCCCACTTTCTTCCAAATGAACATATGCCGACCAGATGTCATTTCAAAGGTCAGCTTGATAGTTATGTTTAAGCCTCACTTGAAAATATAGAAGTACCTTGCACAGACCCCAACCAAGTAATGCTTTTCTAAACCTTTCAGTTTGAGTTTAGGGAGTAGAATTTTGAACTCAATCTAACCCATCTTGCAATTTAGTATCCATATCCGTAGTGCTAAACCTTAACAATGATCAGCGCCCAACCCTATGACCAAATAAATTATAAGCAAAACAGACCAAAATGACAAGTGATAATAAAAATTAACATGATATCCACTCTTGGACATTATTATGCACACACTATGTATAACATTGAATTTTCTTTGTATTTCTCATACTAAACATTAACAACTTTACAAGCCGCTGATCCTCATATTTTATTCAATGGGAAGAGGATTAGACCACCTTCTCTTCACCTCTGATTTCCATCTCACCTCTTTAAGCTTTCCATCCAATCCATAGTCTCTCTCCATCACAAGGTTGATTCCTTCATCAGAGTACCAACCAACTCCAATACAAAGAATGCCCTCCTTGTTAATGTCAACATAGCATGTCACACCCCCAGGAAGCCATAACATGGTCACATCTTGCATGTCCAACCTTTCCTCCTCGCTAAAGTAGTTGGTGTTCTCAGGGAAGTTCCTCTTCTTCAGATTCTCTGTACAAAGGTAGACGTACGGGGTGCCATTGCTTTCTTCTGCCTCATTCTCCTCACCATACACTGGCATAGCACTGACCTCAAACACTTTCCATGACCCTGTCAGCTCCGATGGCTTGGTTCGTTTTCTTTGAGAAAATGGCTTTAAATCAAACTCCAAATCACTGTTTCAAATGCAACATGCATTAGTGAGAAAGGAAAAGAACAGTGTAAGATGTTCTGAAGCTTAATGACAAACTATAAGAACTAAATAAGTGCTTCATAGTCACAAAAAATGGTATGATATGTCAATAAAGCATGAGTACCTCGGGTCATCAACACAAGTAGGACTGACCCATACTTCTTCATACACAGCAACTCTCATTATCTGTATGTCTGAACCACCGTTAATGAATTCTATAGTATGGACGACTCGGATCCTTTTGTGGCAGCCTTTCACCAAACACTGAAGAAGGAGGATTTGTGAAACAGAGAAATTATAACTCTTACTGATGAAATATTAGTTGAACATACATCTTTTTGTGTTAATTTCAGGGGGGGAGAGAGGAGCTAGTGGTCTAAAAATAACAAATGCATTTGCTTAAATAATAACCTTAACCATGGGATTCTCTAAGTAGCATGGAAGACTTACTTGTTCAAACTTGAAAGTTGGTGTGATATAGTACTGGGTATCATCATATTCACCCACTGGAATATCTACAGGACCTCTAGAATAAGATCCATCCTGAAATTTATTGAACCATAATTATTATGAAATACAAAGGGGAGAAAAATAAATGAACTACTAAATACAGCAATATTAAAAGTAAAGCTACTAAATAGAGTAAGTGTTTCATAATGGTGGATGTATATGTTAGCAAGACCAGACCAATTATTGGTCATTTAATATCCTTGAATTTCATTAGAAAGTCGAATGCAACAACACAATGATGTCCACTCCATAGAAGTAACTAACTAGGCAGGCCATTTTATCCAACTATAGCAAATGAGCCAAACGGCTTTTGGATGTGCAAAAAAAAGGATTTGCAAGAATTTTCTGATAACTTTTTCAGTTAGAAAACCAACTCCTACAAAACAGCACATGATGCATTTTCATCAAGGCTAAGGGAACAAGATGGTCAAAGATGAAAGGGGTACTCTGCATAGAAACAGACCAAAAGTCCAAAACCTCAGATCAGACTCACAATTGGCCTAACTCAAATTATGTCCTCTTCACAGCATTCTAGGATTTCTGTGATAGTTCACTAGCCATGCTCACTAACAATTCAACCAGCTAGCAAAGGGAAATCATGTAACTTCTTCAAACCATATTTGGCACTAACCCTGAAGATTTGTTGACAAAATCATGCTGTCTATTTTTTTCAGTCATACATGATAAGTTATTTTTTTAAAACTTAATACATTCTTTTTCTTGTCTGACATGGAGGTCCAACTTTGAGTTTCATCACAATTTACAAGTTCACGTGTGTGTCTCTCCTCCCCTTGGAGCTTTCTATAGTTATTCTTATTAGTCAATTAGTTCATTTCATTATTTTCCAAGTGCGGAGGCATTCGAGTCCGAGTAAATCATTCCAACCCTTCTTCCTTATATTATTTGTTTAATTGTTTTACAAGTTATTGTTCCTATCCTTATTCCTACAAGGATTATATAGGAGCTTCTATTAATAAAGAAAATCCTCCTTCAATATCTGAACCAATTTCTATCAGTATGCCACAGATGTGAGTATTTGGTCAAACAACAGCCTAGATGACTCAACTGAGACTATCTAAAACTCTATTTTTTAACTACACTGCACAAGTTCAGTGAAGCAACTGACAAAAATGTGTACCAAGATAGTTTGTTTGAAAACTCAATGGCTGACCATATTAACATTTGTGTGGCCGACCAAGGATTGTATGGTAGAAAACAAAAGAAAATATACAAAAGAAGGTAAAAGCCTCACCACTACTAAGTTAGAAAAGAAACAACCTAAAGGACATAACAAATATGTTTTGGCAACAGAAAAAGTATATTTCAATCTATTACAACGTAAAATTTCAGAGGTTTAATTTCACTGAACCAGGAAAAGGTCATCCTTTTATTCTATGTAGCAGTGGGGAAATAGTGTTCTGTTTTGCAAGGAAACCACATGATAAATACTAAAAAAATATTATAACATATCCTCTTAAACAATAACTCACCTTCCATAAACAAATTTATACTAGCATGAAAAGAATCTTACTTCAAAGTAAACAAGGCCTGGCTCACAGCCCATGACATCTTCTTCCATCACATCACTTCTTTTAAAGTCAAAGGATTCAAATGTAGGCAAAACATGATTGGTTACATTTTCACTGGGTTTGTGCTTCACATCCTTGGATACATTGCTGTCTTCAATATGCTGTGGTATTTCACCATACGGATTCAAACTCACCCAGTTAACCTTTCTCTGAATTTGAGATGTATGTTCACCAGTGAGCGATTGTACTGCCTCTATACGGGAAAGAGTATAGCAGTCATATAGGTTTTCATTCTTGCTACCTATATCCATTGGCTCCATTTCAGCAGTGATGGGAGAAAACACAGCACCTACACCCTTCCAAACTCCACTGAGACTGCTGGCAAATGTGTTCCAAACTGGTTTTATCACTGGTTCCTGAAAGAGTACCCACTCGTCAGTATAATGCTCATTGTAATATGAACTAGGAATGATTTCCATACCATGTTATCATCTTCAATCTAAGTAAGAGCAAATATATGAATACAAAGGAAGAGTAAAGACAATAATCCATACTCCATGAAAACAATCAACAGTTAAGGGGCTATTTGATTTCAGAAAGCGTTTTATATTTTCTTTTTCTTTTTCACTTTTAATCACAAAAATGCCATTTCTAATTTAAAATTATCCACTATTTTAAATTAGTAGACTCACTCAGAACTCGAAAGGCACATGCGTAGGGATATGATACCAAGCACTACTCATGTTTATATATATCCACAATTACACACAATTTACTTATTCCTTTCTTTTTTAGTCATTTCATTGTTAACAAATCCCAGCTTTCTCGTACATTCAAAGTCCATTCACCAATTCAAATGCAATTTCAGACCCCCCCCCCCCAAAAAAAAAAAAAGGAATTCCATTTTCATCCTTAAAAGCACTGAACCTCAACCAACCCCCCCCCCCCCACCACATCAATTCTCTTCCCCAGACAAAACAAAATATGAAAACTTTGCATCAAAATTTCAAATTTAAAGCGACCCAATTGAGTAAAACTGTACCTGAGTCTGAAGAACAGTTTCAACCTCGACCAACATAGCTCCAGAGACAATGACCCTTCCACCCTTCGGTCTCTTCCTCTTCACCATCCTCCTCCCTCTCTGCTTCCTCCTCTTCTCCTTCTGAGAAGAAGCAACCTTGGCAAGCTCGTTGTCGATGCTCCAAACGTTGTCCTTGTTGCCCCTTACTCTCACACCACTCTTGTTCTTCTTGTGATTGGGTTTATGGGCCATGGCTACTGTGAACCTTGTGGAACATGGTTTTGGGGAGAAGGAAAGAGATGGAAATGGATTGTGGGTAGAAGAGAGGGTGTGGCTAAAGCCAAGGTGTTGGTGATGGGGGTGGTGTGGGGTGAAGGTTTTGGGGAGGTAGAGGGAAGGAGATTGCATGTTCGTGAGTTTGGATGAACACAAAAACCACTTTTTTTTTTGAACTTGGTGAGAACCAGCAACCTAGTATCAGCAGAGCAAATGGAAAAAAAAAATTGTTTTTTTCTTTTTTAAATTTCTTAAATATATTTGGTGCTATTTTTAATCATAATTGAATTTTATCTCAGTGGATCACTTAAATGAACTCTCTCTCTCTCTCTCTCTCTCTATATATATATATATATGAACTATATATATGTGTGTGATAAAAGTCAAATATAAGCAATAACAATATTTTTAACTTTTTCAAAAATTAATTGATTTTTAAATGCTTACTTAATTTTGGCTTATACATTTTAGTTAAAATATAAATTTAGTCCTTATACTTATCTTTTAATTTTAAATTGATCTTTGCACTTAAAAAATTATAATTAAATTTTAATAATTGAATAATTTTTTTAATAAGTATTTGATGTCAAAAGTCTCTTTTTATTGTATGTAGATTGTAGAAGGCCTTGTGCATGTTTTACAAGGTTAGAATGTAATGGACAGATAATTACTCTAAAAGCTTACATATGATCACTGTCGATTGTCGAAGCTCACAAACTATTAAAATGAGAAACACCTATTGGCACCAAATTCATGTTTTAATAATTATTTATTTTTACAATAATTAATAATTATTTTAATTGGTTGATAGTTTAAAAATTTTTACATGTACTAAAATTAAACTCATAAAATAAATATAAGATTTAATGGTAAAAATCAAACTACACTAGCTTTAAATTTTAAATTTAATATATATACTATTAAGTTATTATTAAGTTACTTCAAGTGTATATTATTAAGTTACTTTAAAATGTTATAAATAAGCATATAATTTATTTTGCATTACTCTCGCCTGCTGTCAACAAGAAAGAGCTTTAGATAATTATTGAGAAGAGTAATTTTTTATGACGATAATATTAAAAAAAATATGATAATAAAGAAGGATTTGTAAATAAATTTTAAAAAAATTAGGGATTAAAATTTTTTATGAATGACAATAGATTAATATATATATATATATATATATATATATATAATTTATAACGTATCTATTATTTAATATAACATGTTAATATCATGTTAATGTGTGTATTACAATGTTTGATTCAAATAACTAAAATGATAGAGTAAGATAAAAATTCTATATTAAGTTTATGATATTTTTAAAATTATGTATTAAGTTTCTTAAAAGTGTTATATATAACATATAATTCATTATGCATTACCCTCACTACTGATGAAAATTCAGCTAAAAAATTGATTGAATTCCAAAACTATACAGAGGGCAAGAATCATTTCCTATGTGGCAGAGATATTCATGTAAAAAAACAACAAGAGACAATCCCATTTCATAAAATCCTGTGTGTAGGAATTGTTCAGCTCAGATAGACCAAGCAAAGCCTTAGCAATTGTTTTGCTACTGATAGGAACTGAAATTCATTATGGGAATTATATGAAAAAACAGAGAACCTATATCTCATTACAGTAGAGAAAATGTAAATATAAGAAAATAGCAAACACAATAAATTTAATTTATTTAAGTCAACTTATATATGTGTTGACAGTTTTATTTTTATGTTCATTCATACCTTATATATTATATTTTAATAATATTTATTCTATATAAATAATATATTCGATTATATATGGGCAATTCATCAAACACAATAACTGTTTTAATCACCAAAATTTTCTTAAAAGTATTATACCTTCTAAGACCCGAAAATGGAAGCTTCTAGCGGCACTGTTACAAAATAAAAGAGCGGGACAAACAAAACAATTTGGAAACTCTTCATAATCTTCTAATCCCTTAAGGAAACAACGCCAATTCGTCGAAGAAGAAGTGAATAACCGAATAGAAACAACGTCACATGATGTCTCTGTCTCTCTATTTCCCTCCCAATCCAAACCCTTTCTCTTCATTCTCGGTAAGTCTCTTTGCTACGCTCTTTCCCTTCATTTTCACGCTTTTTTCTCACTTACGTGACGATGTTGTTGCAGCATCTTCATTTGAAGAAGCGAGTGGCATTTGGGCTTCGGAGAAAGGCACAGTTTGTGGTGAGTGCCGGTCCTAAGAAGATTTTGTTCGGTAAAGAATGCAGAGAGGCGTTACAAGTTGGAATTGATAAACTCGCCGATGCTGTCTCTCTTACCGTTGGCCCCAAAGGTATATATTTCATTTTTACTCATAATAAATTGTTTGTGTTTGAATTGATTCGATTTAATTCCTAACTGTGCAGGACGTAATGTGATTCTTTCTGAATCTGAAAAACTTAAAGTGATCAATGATGGTGTTACAATTGCTCAGTCCATTGAGCTTCCTGATGCAATTGAGAATGCAGGTGCCATGCTAATTCAAGAGGTTGATCATGGTGGTTAGCGTTGGATGAATTTTGAAACAAAATTAGCCTCAAATGTGTTTGTATACTTATTTTTAACTTTATTTTTTCTGCTTCTAGGTTGCAAGTAAAATGAATGACTTGGCTGGTGATGGTACTAGCACAGCAATTATTTTGGCTCGAGCCATGATTAAATCTGGACTATTAGCAGTTGCTTTTGGGGCTAATCCTATTTCTTTGAAGAAGGGAATGGATAAGACTGTGAAGAATTTGGTCGAGTTCTTGAAGAAGAGAAGTGTTCCAGTTGAAGGAAGGGATCATATTAAAGGTCTTTGCTTCTGCTTGTTTGAATTTTGGCAAAGTAAGGGGTTTTGTTCACAAGTAAGTATTGAAGGTGTTTCTTTCTCCTTTTGCAGCTGTAGCCTCAATTTCTGCTGGAAATGATGAATATGTTGGTAACTTGATTGCTGAAGCTATGGAGAAGATTGGTTCTGATGGGGTGATCTCTATTGAGTCTTCCCCTACGTCTGAAACCTCTGTGATAATTGAAGAAGGGATGAAGGTATTGATAATAATAATAATAATACTCATTAAGCAGCAGCAGTTCTTCTTGCACAGATCTGAATAATCCTTGATGTTTTGCCTTATTATAGTTGTTTGTTTCTTTTTGTACAGATTGACAAGGGTTACATGTCTCCCCACTTCATTACAAACCAGGAGAAGTCCATTGTAGAGTTTGACTGGGCTAAAGTTTTGGTAACTGATCAAAAGATTTCGAATGTCAAAGAAATAGTTCCTTTGCTGGAAAAGGCTATGCAGTTGAGTGCCCCACTCTTAATTATTGCAGAGGATATCACTGGACAGGTGTTGGAAACATTAGTAGTGAACAAAATGAAAGGATTACTAAGAGTTGCAGTTGTAAAATGTCCTGGATTTGGAGGTGCAAAGAAAGCTTTGTTACAAGATATTGCACTTATGACAGGTGAGTTCTTGCAGTCTTTGATGAGCTTGATTGATATTTCTGCCAACTTCCTCTATATTAGGGTTATGCTCCCTATTTTGGAATTCTTTCATGAAGCCTATGGGGTTATGTGTCCAGGAGTTGTGTATGTTCTATGGGGTGCTGTTAAATTACGGAGTTTTTTTTATACATTTGACAGTATCTGTATGAGAATAGGTTTTTTATACATTTGACAGTATGTATTTTTGTTAAACGTTTCTCATCTATTGGCAAGAGTCTTATGCAAGGTGCTGACTTGTTTGACCTCATAACATTAACTCCACAGGTGCTGACTTTTTTTCTGGAGACCTGGGTCTGACACTTGAAGGTGCAACATCAGACCAGCTTGGCACTGCACTGAAAGTGACAATAACCAGTAATGCAACAACTATAATTGCAGATCCTAGCACTAAGGCTGAAATTCAGGCTAGAATTTCACAGATTAAGAAGGATATAATTGAAACAGATAACGCATACCTGTCGAGAAAGCTCTCAGAGAGAATTGCAAAACTCACTGGTGGTGTAGCTGTTATAAAGGTACCTAATTCACTAATATCTGTATCCTGCTCACCTCAGCTCTTTACTTTGCTAAGGTTGCTTTAGTATTTCTTACTGTATTCAAATTCAATTGTCATTAATTACCCTTAGATTTTATGTATTATTGGATCATAGTGTTTTTCAACATCTAATTCAATGGTAGTTATGTGATGTATTTATCGAGAACTATAGGTGTGCCATTGCCAGTCAAATGACTCAAATCCGAATTGTGGCCATTCTATTTTTTTCCTATCCTTTGTTGCAGGTTCTGAATTCTATGAGATTGGATCTTTTAAAAGCACAAAGATAATATAAATCTAGATTTGGTGCCACATAAACAACAATCTTCTTTTTTGTCAGCACTATTTTTTTTTTTTCGGAGGGCAAGCCTTGGCATAACAGTAAGGTTGTTGCCTTGTGAGTTGAGGTCATGGCCTCACAGGTTCAATTCTAGAAACAGCCTCTCCGGTTGTGGGTACGAGATTGTGTACATTAAGTCTCCTAGACCTCACTAGGTAGGAGTGGGAGCCTTGTGCACTAGGTTGTGGTTGTCCTTGTATTCGTAATTTTTTAGTGTGAGGATTTTAGAAAATAAAGTATGCTAGTAAAAATAGAATTTGAATTGATTTATTTATTTCTTAATTATAGGGCTTTGTTCACCATTTTTCTGGATTCTATGAAAGAAGTGTTGCTTGGATATTTATCCATTGATCCTTGTATAATGTATAGGTTATGCATGGGATCAAGTAGGCCATTGTGCTAAACTGCAAGGGTCTTACTGACTTTCTTTTGTTTTCCATATTCACAATTCCTGATTTTAATTTGTTGTACCGAAACAAACACCTTTCATCTTAAATTTTGCTCACAAAATGTTACTTTAACATTATTTTCATGCTCAAGTGTTTACTACATAATGCAATAATCAATTGCATAGGTAGGTGCACATACTGAGCTAGAACTTGAAGATAGAAAACTTAGAATTGAGGATGCCAAGAATGCAACATTTGCTGCCATAAGTGAGGGAATTGTTCCTGGAGGAGGTGCGACGTATGTCCACCTGTTGGACTTGATACCTACAATAAGGAACTCCATGGAAGACCTAGATGAGCAAATTGGTGCTGATATTGTAGCAAAGGTATGGTTACACTTTTTAGTCTACTAGTTCTCTATCTTACCTCCATATGTATCTTCTTTTATGGAATTTGCATATGGTGAATGTTCTAAGATTACTTCCATGTAATATATTTCTCTTTCTCTGCATGAAAAAGAAAATTTTGAAGTACAAGAGTTTTGACCATTGTTTCCAAATTTTCTCATCTCCCCCATGAACCCCAAATTGGGGCATGCACATCAATTTTTGGTATTTTTTCGTGATAATTTGATGCCATTAATGATTTGGGACATAGCAATTGACGTTGGGGAAGCAAAAACAGTGAAGCACCATGTTACCTCAAGGGTCTTGATATTCCAGCTCTTTGTTGCCTCAAGAAATGCTTTCAACATGACGTTGTGACTCTGGCAGTAAGAAGGGGGTGCATGACTCCAGGTTGCAGTCATGGAATGGTCTGTTCTATCTTTCCTCTTTTGACATAGAAACCACCATGGACTCCTCCCACAGACCAATAGCAACCACTGGCCTTTTCAGATTATGTTGCCTAGCCTCTATGACTTTTCTTGACACCATGCTCTCATCCGAAGATCTTTGGTCAACTCGACTTAATTAGTTTTTAGGTGCCCAATTAGGTTTATGGTTTTTGTATGTCGGTCTGAATTGGGCTTATTTAAGCTAGACTGGTTTAGCACAAGTTTTGAAATGTATAGGCCTCTTGCATTTCATGTTAAGCTAGGTAATTAATAAAAAAATATTAACAGAGCGAACCCAAATAGTGTACAGCAAACTTA
Organism: Abrus pulchellus subsp. cantoniensis; assembly: GCA_024086825.1. Classification (NCBI taxonomy): domain Eukaryota; kingdom Viridiplantae; phylum Streptophyta; class Magnoliopsida; order Fabales; family Fabaceae; genus Abrus; species Abrus pulchellus. Next base: position 26,413,644 of record CM044056.1, read on the forward strand.
AAAAGCGTACCAACCAGGTATACCCTTCACGTCCCATATATTTTATATAGTAAGGACATCCTTTATCCAAAAGTGTTTGCAGAGGTGCCACTTCTATCCCCTGGAGATTGAGGGGTGTGTCAAGCTCCTGTGCATCTTTACATTGGTGGGTTCGTCATGTAGCATTACCCTCTATAATTTGTTTAGCTTAGTAGTTATCATTTGTTTATTAGTTTCCGGTGAAAATGTTGAAATATTTTCTACTATTTTTTCCTCTGCACTTTCTTATAGGATAGGATTGAGACTAGTTTTGTGGAAGGTAACATTCCTTATGAACTTGTCTTGAATGCTTTTACACATTTGTGAGTGGTTGTGCTCGAATCATTTCAGGCACTCCTTGAACCTGCAAAATCAATTGCAACTAATGCGGGAATTGATGGAGACATTGTTGTCCAGAAGACTAGAACATATGATTGGCGAACTGGATATAATGCAATGAGTGGCATATATGAAGATCTTTTGAATGCTGGAGTAGCAGATCCATGTAGAGTTGCAAGATGTGCCCTTCAAAGTGCAGTTTCTGTTGCTGGTGTGGTTCTAACTACTGAAGCTATATTGGTGGATAAAATAAAGAAACCCGAGCCACCTGTGCCCTTGGTCCCTGGCATAACTCCCTAAGATGCAGAAAACAATTCAAATTTTGAGAGCACATTTGAAGTCTTAATTGGATGAGTCAAAGCTTGTGAATTTCACTTGGGTTGGCTAATACAGTACTCTGGCAGCAATAAAAATGCTCGTTTCAAGAATGGGAAGGTCAGAGGTTACTGCTTCTTACTCTTATATTATGAATTGATGAAACCCATGTGTCATGAAGCGATTGAAACAATTAGACAAATGAAGTTCAAATGCATTCCACAGGTATTGATTAGTGTTAGGCTTATTTCTCCATTTTGTCGATTCCTTTTATAGCAACACCATAGTTGGATAATAGTTTTGTTCAATAAAACCTGTAATATCATATTCTCTAAAGATTGTTGATAACTCGAATTTGGATGAAAGTAGTGGCCTCGTGTCATGAGATCTGCTTATGCAGTTACTTTGTTCTCTTCATAAACTATATGCTTCAAAGTAAGGAAACAAGTGTTAACTTCAGTTATCTTGTCTCTAAAAAGAAAAGCAACTTTTTACATAAAAGAAAAAGTTCATACTAAATTAGATTGATTAGATTTCCTCCATATATCGAACAAATATTTCTCAACTGAATAAAAACTAAAAAATAATTTAATGATTTATATAACACACGCGATATAAATTTTCTATTTAATATTTGTATATATTCATAAAATTAAATTATATGTTAGTTCTTATGTTTTTGTGAGAATTTGATTTTGGTCTCTACTAAGATTTTCTTTTAAGTTTTATTCCTAATTTTTCTAATTCAACACTTTTAGTAATAGTGATCAATTTCAATAATTAGGAGGTTATTACATGGCAAGTTTTTGTGTCACGTATCAAATTTTTGTTGTCATGTCATCATCACTGAAGGACTGAAAGTATTAAATTTAGAAGAATTTAAAACTAAAATTAAAATCTCAAACATATAGACTAAAAGATATATTTAAATCTAAATTCTATAGTTAATTTTTTCATCAACCAAATTATATTATTAATTCCACTTGCATGTGGTCTGATGGAGATGGGACCACGGCTACTGAGGGCAACAATGGCTGCCGGGCATTAGCGAAATAATCGGTATGCGTCTCAGATAAAGTGGTCGTGGGTTAACAGCAAGGTTGTGTACAGAATAGGGAAAATAGTGATGCTACTATGCAAAATAGTTAGATAATTTTAAAAAAAACTAATTAACAAGAGATCTCTTTTTAGAAGATAAATTATCTATTTTATATAAAAAATAATTGTAATAATTTAACGATTATATGTTTTTTAAACGATCACCTCTAATTGTTATCCATCAACTAATAATTTGAAATTTTAAAACGTTTTTATAAAAATATTAATCATTAATATTTTTTAATTTAATATAAAAGTTATTTTATATTTTAACCGTATATATGAATATAAATTGAAGCTTCTAAAAGGAAGGAATCTAGAACATGAGCAAAATAAGTGGTGAATAAGTGAGTATGCTTTTTTAAACTATTAGATGTATTTTATAAAATATAAATATTTAACATGTAACTTAATAATACTGATTTTTATATGCTTATTATTTAATTCTTTTGTAAAAATTTATAAAATTATTTTTTGGACTTTCAAAACCTATTATCTTTTTCAAGTTGCATCATCACTTGTATGTATTTTATATCTAGGTGATGATTTTAAAAAGGTATGCTTTTATATGCATTGATTTAATTTCAATTTATAATAAAAATAACTTTTGAATTAATAGAATGTTAAATGTTATTTTAAATTTTAAGATTCTATATAAATATTATATATAAAGTTAATAATTTTTAAAATTAAAACTTTCACATCCACTCTCAATTGATTATAAAAATGAGTTTTTATATTAATAGATTGTTCAATACACTTTAAAATCTTTCTCATGCCCCCTCTATATAATGATTACTCTTGCATTACATAATTTCTACAATTTTTACTTAAGTAATTTTTTGCTAGCTTAAGTAAAAATTACAGAAGAAAAATGACTCATTGAAATTATTTTACTTTAGCCACAAAGATATTATAATATTTACTTAAGCGAATAATATTTAGTTTAAGCTAAATTATATTGGCTTAAGCAAATTTTGACAAAATTTGTAGGTTCATCACTATCTATAATTCGCTTAAGCAAATTTATATTGGCTTAAGCAAGTTTTGACAAAATTTATTAGTTTATCATTGTCTATAATTCGCTTAAGCGAATAACATATGGCTTAAGCGAAAATTACAATAAATAATTTTTTTATGTTTTTTATTGTTTAACCACATTTTTTTAGTCATTATTTTTAATTACACTAAAATATTAATTTCTAAGATAATTAGGATGCGTATATGATGTTTTTAAATTTAATTAGTTCTACTTACAAATATCATGATTCAAAGTATGACAATACAAAAAGAGTAAGATTATTTAGGTTTAGAGTTTATGATAGATTTCGAAAATATGTTTGCACTTTGTTAAGAGGGAGAAATAAGAAAGAATTGAACTAAAACAAGTAAAAATTGAACAAAACGTTTATGACGATATTCCAAGCGAGGATTAAATGATTTCATTTGATCTCTTGCTCTGGATATTTCTTTTTAGATCTTTATGACTTAAATTTCAATTACATTCACTCAATCTATTATCAAACTAGTTGTAGAAAGATAAAAAAAAAAAATTAAACTTGCTTCAGAAACAAAAATACGAATGAATTTGAGAGAATATGATTGAATTTTACATAAATGAAAAATTATGTATTTTAAAAAATAGTTGTCTTCAAAAAAATATTTTAAAGAACCTATTTTAAATATATAAAAAATTAAAATATTGAATTAAATTATAAATACTGAAACTTTTCAAACATGTTATAATATCTCATTTTACTTATTCGTAAGTCATATACTACACAAACTCACCAAGCTTCCGCCAAAAAGTATTTATTTTCAAAGACTTTTATAAAAATTAAAAGTTATTTTTATTTAGTTATAATTATAAAAAGTATTTTTATGTCACTGGATAATTATAATTTGAGTTCTTTTTCTTTCTAGAAACTATTCAAAACAGCTTCTCTAAAAGAGCTAAAATCATATTATTTTTAACTTCTAACTTTTTTTTTAATAATTTTAGCCGAACAATTTTAAAAACTGAAAAGTGATTATTTTAAGAATTTTTTTAAAATAATCTTAAATATGATGTTAGTTACAATGGTAGCAATATGATGTAATTCATGAGTACAGCAATAATAGTTGAGAGACCTTACACGTTTGTGTATACATATATGCACATGCAATATAATTTTGGTAAGAATAAAATAAATCTCTTTTCTACACTTTATTATTATCTGAAAATCATGTGTACATTGATTCTTTGATGGTATTAGAGTTATGAGAAACTTGAATTCGAACAATTCCAATAGTGAAATTTTCAATGGAGGAAATTAAAATCAGAATCTTGATCCCTTGCAGAATCCACCTAGTTTTTATTTCATTCATCGTAATGAGAATCTTTTAACGACGTTCTCACATATAGATGTTTACTTGGCAGATTGTTGTACCTTACAGTTATCATGCCTGATATTACTTTTGTGACTCAACAATTGAGTCAGTTCATGGATAAACAAAACAGTTTTACACTATAAAGTTGCCATTCAGATACTTAGATATTTGAAACATGCGCCTGAAAAATAGTTGTTCTTTTCACGATCATCTTCCATTACATGGATACTAGACACTGAATCTCTAGTTGTTATTTCTTTTTGGGTGATTCGATTACTTGGTGTTGCAAGAAGCAAACCACTGTGACTCGATCCTCATCGGAAGGCATTGGCTGCTGCAACACGTGAACTACAATGGTTGACTTACCTTTTTTCTGATTTAATGATCGAGTGTCATCACCCTTCTGTTCTTTGTTGTGATAATCAAATTGCACTGTATATTGTTGCTAATCCAGTATTCATGAACGGACAAAGCATTTGAAGATTGATTTTCATGTTATACGTGAGAAAGTTCAGGTTGAACGTAAGAGTTTTTTACCTATTTCTACTATAATACATGTGTATACAAACTCCATGTATAGGCAAGAATAGTTGAGAGATTGTGCACCTCTATGTATAATATACACATGTAATACAAAATTTAGTATGAATAAAATACTTTTCTTTTTACACTTTGTTCTTTGAAATTTATGTGTACATTAGTTGGATAAATTTATTGATAAATATTTATAAAATAAAAAATTTAATAGTAAAATAAAATAAGTTTTTCTTAAGTTAAATAAATAAATATTACATTGAGAGAGAGTAATAGGTATCTTAATTAAATAAATATAACCTAATGAAAGATTGAAGACCTAACAATAAAATTTAAAATTAAAACAAATATTAATAACATAAATTTATAAAATAATTTGTGGATAAATTTTATATATTTTTAGGATTTTCATGATTAGAATTTGAAGTCTCTAAAATATAAAAAAATGTATAATCATAAAATTTACATAAAAATTATAAAATAAAATTTAAAAACTTAAAAAGGTTTAATCACCAAAAATATTTAAAATTTAAATAATATTTTCATCTCTATAGTTAGTCCCTTTAGATTATATTTCTATACAATATTTATTTTGGTTTTATCGGTTCCTTATTTATAGTCATTTTAGTTTTACTTTTTTCTTAAAGTAAGGGTATATTTACGTATGTTGTTTAATTAAGTACTTATATGATAAGTTTTTATTATATGATAATTTATATACATAAATTTATCATAAAATTTATTAAAATAACTCTTTAATAAGTTATATATAAAGAGGTTAAACAATTTTTAAAAAAACATATAAATGATCTTCATAATTTCTTTAACTTTAACCTCTTTCAAAAACAAACTATATAAAAATTGAGTACTTAGTAATTTTATGTAATATGAACAAAAATAAAAACAAATAAAAAATATAAAGAAAAATTCTTAACGATAAGGAATGAATTCCAAATAAATGAAATTATATGAATAGATTTGCAAACTAAATTTACAGAAAACCTTCAATGAATAAAAATTATACGGATCAAAAGTTTGTTTAAAGAATTTTTTTTAAAAATTAAGTCTCATTATATATATTAGTAAGCTACATATTTATGAATAATTTTTAAATTTCAACCTTTTATGCATATAAATTCTCTTAATTTAAAAATTGATAATTAATATATGTAGTTTTTGTTTATTACATATTTTATAAAATAGGAGGAGGAGAATTATTAGAAAAATGTATGAAAAAATATAACAAAAATCTATATTTATGCGTGTTACCCCCTTTCATATCCGACATGGTTAATATTGACAGGTCACAAAAAGCTTGTGGCTACTATTGGGGAGTGACATTTTCAAATCATTGATATAGCTTTTTCTAGAGCTAGAACTGATTCAACAACTTAAAATTAGTGAAACTCGTTTTAAATTAGGTATTGTTAGTTCATGTACCATATCTTCCTAACCTTGTTCAATTGTGACAAGATTATAAGTAAAGATAGAATTATTATGAAAACAAATCTTGAAAATTATATTAGAATGCATTAGAAATTAAAGAAAAGGGTACAATGATATTTTTTTTTAACATTTTGTTTAACCAGTATCCTACATATACTAGTTAGGTATTAAGAAACTAAATTTTCAGATAAAACGAGTTCTTAGAAGTTCATTTCAAAGTTGATATTTTTTTAATAGAAACTTTGTCTATGTTTTTTATTTCTTCTGTGACCAGCTTGATCAAAAGGTGAATGTTGGATAAAATGTCATTGCAGGGATCTTTCAACCATCCAATGATTTATAGACATCTTTATTTTTTAATTTAAATAAATTTAAATATATATTAGATAAGAAATAGTTTAAGAAAGTTTGATCATAACTAAATTTAAATTAAACTAGTTGTGAAAATGAATTGAACATACACGGCTATATTTTAATTACTTTTAAATTAATTATGATAGTTACTAAAATTTCCAAAATATTTAAAACAATTAAAATTAATTAAGCCTCAAAGTAGCTTTTGTAGTTAAGTTTGAAAGTGTACTACAGTATAATCAGATTGCAGAAAGTGATGAAGAATATTAAATGCCTCCGACAAGGGTATTGATAAAATGGACAACCCACTAGAAAATGAAGGGCGAGACATTAAACAAAACAAAGCCATGAGACCCACCACTATTTGACCGAAAGCCAAACCAAATATCAGAAGACCTTATGAACTGTTTCATTTTGTTCGATAGCTGCAACAAACTAATCTAATATCTTATTCTAATTTTTATCTGTAATTACTCTCTAAACACACTTTAAAGAGCGATTATGTATTTATCATTCTCATAATAAAATTTTAAAATTTACTCTAAAATTTTCTAACTTTTAAATAATGCACCAACTGTTAAGGCGTTGTTCTTCTCACAATTAAGAAAGTGATATATCAGTGTTTGGCTGGTAAAAGGTTGGCAATGACTGTAAAATTCCACGTATTATAGTGAAGAGCTAACAGTAAATTTGGATATTATAACAATTGAATTCGTGATATTAAAGTGATGAAATAATGATAATACTAGTTTAACAGTGATAGATTTGATTGACACAATTGTAATGTTATTGGCAGTGATTTCAAAGAAAAAAATTGTGATCTTAAGAAGTGACGCAATAGCAATAATAATGCAAATAAATGATGTTACATGTTACTAGTATACTTAATGGTGACAAAAGTTTGAATTTGACTTTATAATATTGACTTCAAGCTCTCTAAATAGCTAGCATGTGAGCAACAATGAATTAGCTATTTTTAGTTAAATAATGAATTAGCTATTTTTACAAGAAAAATAAAAAATTTAATAAATTATAATACAAAAAATAATTTGATTATATACATTTCAAATTACGAGAAACATAGAATGAAATAGAATCTACTTCATTAATTATTATTTTATTTTATTAATATTTTTACAATTCAAACAATCCATAACACATATCATTCCATTTTATTTCATTTTTTTCTTCATCACCAATAGAAATATATCTTAAGTCATAACAATGAAGAATTTTAGTATTGAAATGACTCGTCTTACAATCCAAAAAATGAAGTAGCACGACTACCTCTTCAATGATCATAAGATCAGATTGAACTCATTTTTAAGTATCGAACCCATTTCATTTATAGAATTAATTATGTAAATAACTGATAGAAAATCATCATAAGCAGTCAAAATTGAGAAAAAGTAATATGAAATTCGAGCTTAATGAGTCTGAAACAATTTATTTTTGTTTAAATGTTTCATATAAGCTATTTTGAGACTTTTTAAACATTATTTTAAATATTATATCATATTTAAAATTATATGTATAATTTTAATTTTATTATGAGTAATATTAATAACATACTTTTTATTATTAACTAAAATCTATTAAATAAGTTTATTATCAGGACGTTTTTTTACATATACAAAAATTTGAATTTGAGACTTTATTTAAGTAATATTGAGTAGTTTGTCACTCAAAATAACCTCTTATATAATTTTTAATTATATTATATATAACTTTATTAATATTTAATATATATATATATATATATATATTTAATTATTACTATTTATCACAATATATTAAATTATAATTGAATTAGGACATAACTAACAATCATTGTCAACCACCAAAGTATTTGATTTGAGGCAATCCAGAAAGGTCCAAGACTCTGTATCTACACCTCTAGGTTGCTCACAATCCATCTTTCAAATTGGATCAGATAGTTGCCCCACAATTTCAATAAGCAAATTGTGTCTGTGCAGTTAGTATTTTATACACAGGTCACACTTCTTATCATAATATGCTTAAAATCTTTCACAATTATGTCACCTTAATGTAATATGCGACTCTTCTCTTGTACCTTAGTTGTACAATGCATTACTCATGTTTTAATATTCAATAATTTAAATCTTTTTATTTTTATAATCTTTCTGAATAAAATAATTAATACATTTTATGTTTTCAACATAGTAATGAATAAATATTTTTATTTAAAACTTATTTTATAAAGTAGTAAAAATATTATCAAGAGAATACAGCAAAGTTTCTCAATATTATATAACTAGAGATATATTCCTTCGGTTTCTATCTATTAAAAAAATTATTACATTTTTTAGTCTAAATTATAAAAATATATATTCATTTTAGATATATTAATTGTTAAATTACTTATATATCCTTATTTAATATGGAAGTTGAATTAACAAGATATTTACCCATTACTCGTATAAATGGATAAATTCATTATTTTTAATAGAAATATTAGTTAACAATTTAGCTATTTATTATTATAATATTTTTTAAATACACTATAAATATATTATATATAATTATTATTTATTAATTTTGATGAATTTGTTGTTTATTTTTATAGAAAAAATAGAACGAAAAAAGATTACTAGGGTCAGTAAAAAAAATTACCAAATCATATTGATATAACTTTTAAAATTCTTTTTTAAATAAAAAATAAGAGTATATATTTACTATTACTTTGAAATGAAAGAGCTCGTAAATATTTCAGTTCATATAAATATACTTAAAATACTTGTTTTTTATTATCGAGGAATAAAATATAATTTAATGACATTAATTAGTTTCTTGAGCATGTAAAACCATTAATTTATAATCCGTTGAAGGTGATAGATCATAGATCCGATTCCATTAACTTGAGCATTTCTTTCTATGAACCTAGCTAGATACACATCACTAACAATCCAAATAGATTGATTTGCATCTTTCTATCCACACCTAATAATATATGCTGGTCCCTCTAAAATGTTAACAAATATTTTAAGCTATTAGTTGAGAAATTAAAATAAAAAATATTATAAGCATTTACCTTTTATTTTTCTTGATTTTAACAACAAATTATTTATTTGTTTCTCAGCAAAAAGATTTTAATTAACAATAATATAAAAGAAGTATCGTGATCAAATGCTTGGTTCATTGAACTATAAGCTCAAAGCTAATTATAAACTAAGTAAACAAATATATAGAATTACAAAATAAATTTATTACGTGATGGATCGATTTTCAATATATTCTCTTCATAGAAAAGCATCAACAGTAGCTGCGTGACGTATAGTTATTTATTCTTTTAAATGTCTTTTAAGATAAAATGAGTGCATTGATAATTTTAGGCTTAAATTTGATTTTATAATCTATATATACATAAGAGATATTTCAAGTGGGAGGAATTTATTATTACGAGAGGTAAAAGATTTTAATAATAATTTTTTTTCTTTTATCAATTAATTCTCTTCTCTCTCTTGTCAATTATTTGATCAAATGATTATTATTAATGCATCTCACATCTCATAATGCAAACTCCTCTTATTTGAAATATCTTTTATATATATATATATATATAATATATATATATATATATATATATATATATAAAATCACTACGCTAAAATGGATATGTTAGAGCAGTTCTGTTTTAATTTAGAAAATGTTTAAAACTAGTTTAAAATTCCGCTCTATCTAATATATTGCATTAAAAAGAGCCGTTAAAAAATCGCTATTAGAGAGCGGTTCTACGTGGAACCACTCTCACAAAGTGAATGTCATTTAAAATATACCGCGAATCTGAAATTTAAAATTTTTTTCTTCAAGAGTTTTCTATTTCAAATCAAAATTAATTTATTATTATGCTCAAACTTTCTTCATTTTTATCATGAATCAAAAGTGAAACTTGTTAAGTTTGTACGTTGTATTAACCAAATAGTTCACATCTTATTAAGCATAAAAAAGAGAACAAATTAGCGAAACGATTTACAGTTAATAAAATAAAAATAAAGAAAGAGAGAACATAGAGAACAATTAGAAAGGTAGCAACAGATATAAAAGAAACTAACTTTTTTAACACAAAGAAGATAAAGAGAACCTACAGTGAAAGAGACAGAGAACAACTTTATTAGCATATAAAAGATGAAGAAGACGAAAAGAACTTACAGATGTAAAAGTGAGCAACTTTATTAGTAAGACGAAGAGATTTGAGAGCAGACTTTATTTATAAAATAGAAAAAAAAAACTTTTGAGAGCGATTTTCTATTAACCGATTTTAGAAGTATACATTAGAGAACAGTTCTTTATCAACTGCTCTTAGAAGTATACATTAGAGAGCGATTGTCTATTAACCGTCTATTAACCGCTCTCGGAAGTGTATATTAGAGAGCGGTTAATATTGAACCACTCTTAGAAATATACCTCAGAGAACAATTCAACGCTAACTGTTTTTTAAATATATTATTATAAAATTATTCATACTAACCGTTTTCTAAGTTAGCACTTCAAAATCTAGTTTCTATTGTAGTGAATGTACACAAGGATTTTATTAATTATCTAACAGAAGTTAAAAGAGATATAAATTTATTATTAAAATAGAAATATTCTTTATTATAAAATTTATTTTTAATTTAATATTTTTTATTATATTTTTATAATTTTTAATAAATTTTAAATAATAATAAAGGCTGTGGGTGTTTAGCAACATTTCATGTGACTCCGTTTTCAATGTCGACTCTAATGTCCACCAACATATGAGGCTGCATGTTTGTGCTCACAAAATTTTAACCCATATTCTGTCCTTAAAAAACACATATTCTGAGTTAAGTAATAATTAATTTATAAAATTTAAAATACCAACCATTTTGTTAATTTTTATGCAAAACTTTGGAAGGAGGGAGTATCTTCTTAATAATTCTTTTATTATTATAAAGTAAATATTAAATGAAAAAACTATATTGATTATTTTATAAATAAATAATTTTTGTTATCTGATAATTTATGATTGTATCTCAATGTGAAAAATCTTTATATTAGCTTAGAGCTATCAATTTGAGTTATGCAACGAACTTAGCTTAGGGTACATCCAATGGCGGGTTAATGCGGATAGATTAAAAAGGCTTAAAATGATTTGGGACTTAAAAATAACAGTTCACACTTAACTCTTTCTGAATAGCGGACTTAAACGAGTAACCTACTTTATTATTTTAAAAAAAAGGACTTATTTTAATATCTGTTAAAAATAAAATATTGCATTAACAACATTTTTTAAATGGGCATTAAAATTTAAAACATCAAATTTATTATCTAACAAATTTAAATTTAAATTAAAGTAAATATAAATTATTATTATTTTATTAAATTTTTATCATTTTAATATATATTATTTGTGATTATAGAGTTAAGTTAAAATAAATTTTTAAATTTTTTTAATATTTTAAATAGTTATTATATATTATATATAATTTATTTTAAATAAAATACATGTGTATTATAAAAGCTATTAACTACTTGGATTATCATTATGTTTGATAAATGTAATTTGTAATTTATTTAAGAGTTTGTAGCTCATTGATTCAATAAGCTAATAAAGTTATTTGATAAATAGAAAATGAAAGGAATTTGTAGTTCTTGAAAGCTACCTTTTTAAAAGTTATTTAAAGAAGTATTTAAATTTTAAAAGTTAGTTATTATTATTTCTATTATATTTTTGCTATTTTTTTAAAAAACTTATCATCTCATACAATTAATCTTATTACTATTTTGTTCTTTTTATCTTTACGGTAGTCCTTTTCATTTTTCTGTTTTCTATCATTTTCATTTTTTATTGTTAATAATTAATAATTTCTTGTCAAATAAAAATAAATTAAGAAAATAAATAGTACTTTAAAATTAAAAAATAAATTATTTAAATCAATTCATAAAATCGTTATTGCTATAACATGTTAAAATTAATAATTTAAAAAAATTAAATTATTATTAGAATCAATATTATTTTTATTAATAAAATGTGTTAAAATAGTTATATCTAATTTTAATATCATATAAATATAATATTATATATTCTTTTAAGTCATTTAACATAAATAAGCTATTTGTACAGTTAGTTTGACAAACAAATTAATTTCATAAACTACTTAGATAACTATAAATTTATAGTTATAAGTTCACAACTTTTAATTAGAGTCACAATGGTAAGCTAGTAGTTTTTAGCTCATTTTTTTTGTATATGTCAAAATTTTAAATAATTTCAAACAATATATAAATTATATTTAATACTTTTATAACTTTTTTATAATATAATTTGTTGTATTTAAAGCGTGAATAATGTATATATTTTCTTAAGCCACACTTAATTTTAAGGTTTTTTTTTTCTTTTAATTTAGAAGGAAATAGTTAAATATCAAATTGTAAATCATACATATCTATTATACCAACAATAATCATATAAAGTTATATTATGTCAAGAAACAACAATTCAATAAACTTAAATTGTTGAGTAAAACATTAATATAATTTCTAAAATTAGTATTGCCAGTAATTTTAGTTTATTTATTAACAATATATAAAACATTAAATTATAATTTTTACTTTATCAAGGTCTTTGAGATAGGGATAACATGCACCAAAGCTAATGACTAAATTGTTTTTTTAATGGAAAGAACAAAAGAAATTGATAGCAGTTGAAGTAAAAGAATTTAATTTTTTTAAAATAATAAAGATAGTAAATATTATAATTTTTAGTAAAAATTTTATGTATTAAACTACACCTTAAAAAAAGGATTCATTCTAATACTTCCAGATTTACCCACATTGATTGCTGCAAGGTACGTTAAATTATAGATGCCACATGTGTGACCCATAAAGGCTTAAATTCCTATCCTTCCAACCTGTCCACTTGCCAAAGAAGATAAGAAAGTCTCCAAACAGCACAAAGTGTTAAAGCATATACCATATTTTCACTATCATTAGAGGAAACTTTGACATCCTTCATCATTGACACAATGTTGCTTTCTCATTGGTCATGGATGCTCTTCACATGAACATTTTAACTTTGTGAGCATGTTGGGCAAGAACTTAGAGGGTACAACAAAGTGAAAGCAACATGTACCCTAATTGTGGTTTCCTCTCATGTGAAGTGTGATGCCACATCATCCTATCTTCCCCAAATTCTACTGTGTTTTTAAGCATCAATTACATCAACTAGAACTAAAGGGAAAACATCACCATCCAAGTTTGTTTTCCACACTCTTACTTTGTGATCAATATAACTTTTAAGCCATCTTACTTTGATTTAAGGTGCCATGTCTCTTGAAATTGTGAAAGTGGTTCTCAAAGAGGTTTACATGGAAGCTATAAGTCACTCTCCTATCAACCCTTTTATATCACTAGATGGAGCACTTTTGGCCTAACTATTATCACATTACTCCACTTCTAGTGATAGAGACACAACAAAGGTTGTGTCTATTGTAAATTATTCATATGGCTTTTAAATAGAAACACAATGCTTTGCTAGGATTTGGTCTGCAATTAATGAAGATATTTGCCTAGAAGGAGTTGTGTCTATTTTCTTAAAGAAAAATGTTACCAACATCTTTTTTAAAATAATTTTTTATTGTATGCTCAAGAATATATGTTAAAAAATTTTAAAACATTTTTTGGTAATTGGTTAGTGTTTTTCAAAAAATTAAATTAAATTTTTGAAAATAAATAATTATAAACAAACATGTTAAAGAGTATATTAAAAAATATCATTAATATTTTTTATTTAAAATAAATAAGCATGAAACTCTTTAGATTTGTTTTTATTTGTTTTAGAGTGAAATATTATTTGAACACCCAAACATTTCATACCCAATCAATTGAGGAGTAAACTTTTGTTAAAACTATTTTATCAATAATTAATGTTGAAAAGATAATATTATTTTCGTTTTAGAAAAAATGATAATATTATATCTAGCTTGACAATTACATCTAAAATGATTTATAAAACAAACAAAATACATATACTGTAGCAAATATGCCCTACATTTTTTTTTTTGTCAATAGGTAAATATCAAATAAATTAATTTAAGATTCTTTATTAATAAATTTCAAAGTTCGGGAACTTAATTAATTATCACATATTTACATGCTTCTTAGGGAAGGATAAATGAAATCATAGGTTAAATATATTTAGTTTTTATATATCTGTTTTTCTTATATTTTAGTAATTATCGTTATTAATAAAATTTATTATTTATTTAATTATATTTTTTAACAATGTTGTTACGATAACAATTAAAATACAATAACATATTCATATAAGGATAAAAATATATTTTTAAATATAAAAATTAATTTATAAACAAATCTCAACCAAAGAATGAAATATGTATTTGAACTTAGAATATATTTGTTTCTGGATAAATAATGTATTTATTTTACTAAATAAGTTTGTAGTGATATTTTTTTTGTATTGGAAATATTCTAATTTTATTATATCGATTCATAAAATTTAAAAATTTAATCAAATAAATCGATGTTTTAATTTTTTTTATTCACTGATCACTAATATCAAAATAAATAGTATTATTATAAATATTTAACATAAATTTTTAACTCACACCAATATAAAAAAATTTATTTTACATAATTATGTCACTAAAATTGCTAATAATAATAGTAATAAATATTTAAATTTAGATTTTAATAATAATAATTTTAAATTAAAGTATATATTTGTCTATAAATAACTATTCAAATATTTAATAATAAAATTTATTAAAATTAAAAAATTAGTTCATTTGTCATTGTCACGTCAATTCAATTCAAACAAATCAATATAATTTATTTGACAATGTATTTAATATATTTCTCTATCTTAGATGATCTATATTATATTAATAATCAATTCTAAATTTAATGGTTAGACCATTTTAAATATATTTCAGTGCAAATATTAATTTATTTAATAAAAAATGAAATTATTAATTTAATTAAATTTTAACACTCAAATTTTATTAAATTTTAATTGTTTTATTAATATGTTATTAATTTATTCAATAATAACATAATTTGTAGGAATAAGCTAAAAGCACCTTATTTTGATAAGGTATGCCAAAAAAATTATTTCAATGAGTAAAAGAAAGTTAAAAAAATTAAAACTTATTTTCACAAATTGTAAATTTTTTGAAATTATTTACAAAATCTTTTATGTTTCTTTAAATTTATTCAGACTTGTAAAGACAAAGTTACATAAGTTTAATTTTGATACACTATCAGGGAAAGATTTTTACATTGTCTATCAATCAGAATACATTATTGTATAATTTTTATAATATTTATTATAAAAAACAATAATTATTATTAATATGACAATTTACGATTAGATGATAATATAAAAAAAAATTAAATCACAAGTATCATATATTAGAGACCATCTTCAGTTAAAACTATTGTATACAACAATTTTTTTTTAATATTTAACACACTAAACATGGTTTCATTACTTAAACTCGGAACCACAAGTTAAGTTTAATACTTTAAATATATTTAAATTAAATTAAATTTATATTTTTAAAAATTAATGCTAAAATATATATTTTTGTTTATTTAATATATATATATATATATTTTGAAAACATATTAAGTGAGAAAAGTTTTTATTATAAAATTATGATAATATTAAATATGTATCAAATTTGGTGGTAGTTTCATGAACACAAAAAAGTTATATACGTTTTTTTTTTTAATCTTAACCATTTAAATAAAATCTAACAGTTTATTTTGTTATTATCATTCTTATATTTAGGGATGGCAATAAGTAAAGTATCCGATGGGCACCCACAAAATTTACCCACAATGAGTAGGGTATTTACCCGCTATACGGGTACAGGTATGTGTATGGGTAAAAACCTACAAATTTTAATAGGGATGAGTGCGGATATAGGTATCTAAGTACCCACCCCGCCCATACCCGCATATATATATATATATATATATATATATATATATATATATATATATATGTTTGAACTTTATTCTATAATTATTCATTGAATTTTTATATTATTATATTACTTATTGAAGTTATATAAGATTAATATAAAAATATATTTAATAATAAAGTAAACTAAGAAATTTATTTTAGTTTATACTTTTAATAGAAAAATTTATTTACTATTTTATATCATTTAATTAGGCTAATACAATTTAATTGTTATATAGTTAATATGAGATTGATTTTTTTAAAAATATTATTTATATATGACACACATAAAATATTTTTGTTAATAAAATTATATTAATGTTTAAATCATAAAGTGAATGATAAATAATAAATATATTATAAATTTTACAATCACCTATTATTACCGTAAACTTATTATTTATTAATAATATTTAAATTTTATTTTTTATATTTTAATTTAAAATAATATTTTTCTATGCAACATATGTATTACAAGCACAATTATAATCTATTGAATCTAAATAATATTATTCTTATTATTTATTCACATTCAAAGAAGTTTTTGAAAAGATATAAATATAAAAAATTATTATTAATTTTTATTTGTTAATTTTTTCAGATAAAAAAGTATAATTTTTTTAATATACACGTATATTTCTTTATTATAAAATTTTATTGTAACTATTTATCTTTTATTCAATTTCTTTCTTTTAAAATTTGTATACATTATAAATATTTAATTCACTAAAATAATTTTTCAAAAACTTATATTTTTGATAAAATACTTTCGTATAGTATATGAGTTAAAAATACTAGTATTAATATATATATATATATATATATATATATATATACTAATTATATTATATTATTTTAATTAAATCTATTATTTTTCTTACAATTTCAAATTCAAAAGTTAAAAAAAATATTTTATGTATCTACTTTCTGTTGTTAGTATTGAACTTCTCTACTCTAACTCTATTCTCATTCTCAATGTCTGTCTCACTAAAACTTAACAACTATGAAACATTATTCATTAGAGTTAGTTGTCAATGCCGTCATAAAAGGTTACCAAGTGATCCCACACGAAGGGACAACCATTGTTTCGTTGTCGCTCTGACATTACCAATCAATCAAATCTCACACAAGATAGGATTATCACTGACAAATAACTTGTGTGTTTAGTTTTGCTTATTGTTTCTAAGAATTTTAGTTTAGAAAATTATTATATTAAGATACATTTAACATTTATGATCTTTGAATATTTGTTTTTTTATCTATGTTTGTACCTTGTTTGGCAACTACATATTAAATTTTTGTATTATTATGTTATTTATGTGAAGTTATATAAACATATTTTTCTTTATAAATATTTTTTTCTCAAACAAGCGCGGGTAATGGGTACAAGACGGGTATGCGGGTACCCAGAGAGTATGGGTACGAGGATTAATGTTCATACCCACGCGAGTATAGGGCCGGGTACGAGTATTTTTTTAAAACGAGGATATGGGGATGGGTACTGTAGTACCTTACCCATTGCCATCCCTGCTCATATTAAGTAAGTTTTCTCATTTAATTCATAATAATAAAAATAATAATTAAAATTTAATATATTTAATTAATAAATAAAAAATCAACTAATATGGTTTCAAGTTTTATTTGCTTTACTTTTAAATACAAATGACTATAAATTAGAGTTGACAAAAAAATATATATCTTCCTTATAAAATTAAATGACCATGTTTGGCAAATAACAAAGTCAATCATACTTGTATACTATTTCTAGGCTAAGTCTATTATAGAAAAATATAAAAAAAGACAGATTCATAAGACACTTCTTATAGTATCAGAACACAATGGGTGTGAGATGAAGGGATAAAGATCAATACAGTGACGTTATTGTCAGAAAGAATTTTGGTTATTAAAATAAAAATATTTTATTTAAAAATAATAAATAGTTAGAATTAATATTAGATTTGGTAAAATGAAAATTTTAACGCAGAGGGTCCGAAATAAAGTCACTTAGCAAGACATTAGATTTAGTAACCAATCTTATTTGTTATTACTAACCTTTTGTTGTTTATTTTCTAATAGCTTAAGGTTTATATTTTTGTTTTTGAAAGCATGATGCCTAAAGAGGCTCCAGAACAATGGGGATTAAGTACCAAAAAAAACTTGTATTATAATATCTGAATTGAGTCATTTTGTGTAATTCAAGAATTTTACTGTAATAATTTTAGCTAATAATAAAATCTAGCCTTGACTTTAAGAGATACAAATTCTTTTTGAATGATATATCTAGTTTTATTTTTGTTTAAATAAAAATTAATTTTTTTTACATAAAATTAGCTTAAATAAATTTTTTTTATTTTAAGTAAATTATTTTGACTAATTTTGTATATTTTTTATTGATCTATCCTTCTTATTTAACTTTATTTCTTTTTTTCTACCAAACTTTTTTCTTTCTCTTTCAACTTTATTTTTCCTTCACTCCATGTCCAATCTTTCTCCTCTCACTCTTACCCTACATATACTTATATCTTTCTCTTTTTTCAATATTCAACTTTCTAACCTCCTTTCCCTCCAGTATCATTCTATATCATTGGTTCTCTTTATTTTCATCCATTTTCAGTTCTCTCTTCTCCTACACCTCAACTTTCATCTTCTCATATGCATAAAATTTACTAAGTTAAAATAATTTCTTAAGTAAATATTTTTTTACAAAATTTGTTTAAATTAATTTTACATAATTTTTTTATTTTTTGTATTTTTATTTAAGCTATTTTATTTTTATTTAAATAAAAATAAAATTAGATATTTAATTTTCAACGATGCAATCCATATCTGACTTTAAGTTGGTGAGATGAGCTCATTTAAACTTTTTTGTTTAATTTTTCTATATTTCTTTTAAATTTTTTTCACTAACTTTAAGAGATATTTGAATTGAAAAATTTTATTTTGCAAAAAGATAAATATTTTAGACACATACACGTTTTATGAAATTTATCATTGATTCAACTAACAATTAATTAATAATAAATTTTAAAATAATTTGTTATTTTAAAATATTATTTTGACACTTTTCTTATATTCTTTAATTTATCTTTTTTCAATATATATTGATAGTTTTTAGATTAAATGTGTTTTTAATCTTCATATTTTAACAATTTTTTTCTTTTTTATTTTGACAAACTAAAATAAAATTATTAAAATGTGGAGATTAAAAACATATTTAAGTAACTTTTGTATTTTAAAATTAAAACTTCATATTAAAATTGGAAATTTAAAAACGTTAAAAACTAAAATTGTAAAACACAAATAGTTTTAATTTATAAAAATTTTAAAACTAATAATACTAGTTTAAAAAATGATACACCCCCACCTCTCTCTTATTCTAAATCTAAACAAAACGCCAACGCCATAACCAGACACAGTCGCACACACACAGTAACACTCTCGCACGCACACACAGACACAAAACTCCCTCTCTATCTGTAACCGTTACTCCCTTTCATTCTTCTTATTCTCTCAGATCTCCCTCAAACCCTTTTCCTTCTCTCCTTCTCCCATCCATTTTCCTGAGAAAATCTTCAATCTCAACCTTTCTGGCGATTTTCTACCACCCGCATTTCAGGTTCGCTGAGAAACCTTTTGCTACACTCTGTTGTTTCTTTGGATTGACGAGGGTGAGATTTCCCGGGAAAATGAGAGATTCAAGGTTGACAATGGTGCTGTAGCAGCAGCAGCAGAATTAGCAGTAATCGTTGAAGAAGAAGAAGAAGAAGAATAAGAAGAGAAAATGGATGACAGAGGTAGCTCATTTGTCGCTGTTAGGAGGATTCCACAAGGAGAAACCTGCCATTCAAATTCTGGTAAAAGTTCAAAATTATGAAATTGCTTCGAATTTTCTCGTTTGTTTTGTTTTTTCTTCGTGATTTCCCCCACTTTTCTCTCACTCCTTCAAACGTTAATTGTTTTTCTTTCGTTTCCTTTTTCTCTCTATTGTCTTCACTTTCACAAATAGTAGTTGTACTTGTTCCACCTCTTTTCTTCTTACTCCTCTCTCTCTTAATATAATATATATAATATATTATTTATGATTAATATTATATATAATATATATGGACCGGGATCGAGATCGAACCGTGTTATAATAGGCCGATCCATAACCCAAGTTGGTGATGTTTTCTGATATTCTACGTTGTATTGGTGGGTGGTTTCATTTTATACAATTATCGGTTTTCAAATTTTTTATGCTTTTTTTAGTATCTTTTTTTTTTGGGTATAATTTTCATAGAAATTTGGAACTCTCTTTCTCTTTCTTTGGCTCTAGTTTTATTGAGTAGAGCCCTCGAGTTTCTGTTTCCAAGCTAAGCAAAATCACGTTAAATTACGTTTGAACATGAAAGTTATAACTTCTAGAGTTGAAATAGATCTGGAATACGGTTTGAGTGAATTTGATGTCAATCCAAACACACCCTCGTGGGAAATGTTACTTTGTGGCATCTATGTTTTTATATCTACAAGGGGTTGTTCCTGTAGATCTAACGTTCATGGTATACCATATCTTGTGAAATGCTCTTCATCTGCTGTATTTGAAGCGCTCTACTGATGACGTGGTAAAATTCTGAGTAAAGCAACGAAGAGGTCTTCTATGATTAAACTTTGCTGCGTTGGCTCGGTTTTTTTATTCAATTATTTTTAATGGCCGTGTTTCTTTGTTCGAGGGATGTTGTGGAATGTGGGTCCCCATCCAGGTATAGCCTTAGTTTGTGGATTGGTGTCGATTGGGAGAACACAAACTATTTGTTAAATGTTAAAAAATTGAGTGGCAGCTTGTGGCTTCGGCCCGATCTTTGGAAGTTTTTATACTGGCCCATGGGGGACTGTATTCAGGGGAGATGGAATGGGTAGCTTTTAGATGATTTCGTATTATTTTATATTTTTTGCTTTCCAGTTACGTTTAGTGGATTTGATTAAAATATATTGTAAATTATGCAAACTGTTAAGGAAAAAAATAAAAGGCTGCCACTTTCTGTTGTTTGAAACACTGCTTGTTTGTCCAGCAACTCAGGATGAAATATGTAGCATGAAAGTGGGTAGAATCTTCATTGATGGCAATTTTGTTTAATTGCAGCTGAGGTTGTGGCAGGATCAGCAGCATGGCTTGGTCGAGGTCTGTCTTGTGTCTGTGTACAAAGAAGAGATAGTGATGCTTCTAACTGTTTTGATTTGACTCCAGCCCAGGTAATATTTTTGTAAACTAAAGCAAAGCAGCACTTAGTTTCTGTTCAAGTATTTCAGTTAATTATGCTTTAGGCATCTTCCTGTAAAAACTAAAATAACAAAAGGATTTTTGAAGTAGAGCGTCTACTATGTGGTAAGGGTCTTGAACATTTTTCAGGTACAACGAGCATCTTCTAAACTGTATGCAATAGAAACATTTTGCAATTTAGATTTGTATTGAAAAATCTGTCTTCTTATCAAATAACAGAATTATTGTTAAATTGCATTTCTGGTTGTGTTTTTTTCTTGTTTATCGTCCATATTTTGTATGTGGTTTGGGGGATGCCAAGAAATCTAGTTGTTAGGTGGAATCTTGATTACCAATAGCTAATCAGCTGTTGTGATTAGTGGTGCCAAGATACATGAGCTGTGCTCCCTTTATCATATGAAATTTTGTAGTACTTTCCACTTTTTTCCTGTTAAATATTTTGTTTATAATTATACCACTACAAATTCCCATAGTGTTGAATTTCCAATTCTTAGGAGGAATCCTTACAGAGGCTACAGAGACGTATAGATGTTCCATATGATAGCTCAGTAATTGAGCACCAGGTATCTTTTCTGTTAATATTTTTCCAGTTTGTGTGAGCGATGTGGCACTTCAACCTATGTACTCATAGCTTTATGTGCTGCCACTGGCTTGTTGCTGTGTTGCGATCTTCAATGCCTTAAGAGTGTAATTTACATATTTTAGGATGCCCTTAGGGCTTTGTGGAATGCTGCATTTCCTGAAGAAGAACTTCATGGCTTGATATCTGAGCAGTGGAAGGAAATGGGCTGGCAAGGGAAAGATCCATCAACAGATTTTAGGTAGACATTGTCCTGCATTTTTTCACTGCCAAAATCTTATGTTCTTTCCAATTATTGTTGCTAATGATTTCTATTTGTGTATATTTTTGGCAGGGGTGGTGGTTTTATATCATTGGAGAATTTTCTCTTCTTTGCTAGGAATTTCCCGGTATCACTTCTTTATTATTCTGTTCGCTCTTAATTTAATGATTCTCTCTTGTACTTTTGTAGTTTTTAATAAATTTTAGTCAATAACTAAAAGTGTGTTTATATCACTTCTCTTTTTAATAATCATAATCCTAACTAATTAAGAAAACAAATCATGATAAGATTAGAAATATGGTAACTAAAGCAAAGAGATAATATGAAAATAGGAAAATTAATCCTAAAGGATAATCTAAGATATGATATTTTCATGTATTCTAAGTTTCTATAACTCCCTCTCAACTAAAGTTTAGTAAGCTTCAAGCCCGTTACAAATATACCCTTTCAAAAAAGAGAAAAACAAAAAATATAAGTTGTAGGATGGCAGGGCCTAGATAGCTGATTTCTCTTAGAAAGCTTTGATGATAGTTGATCATGAGGCTATGCTAATCTTTGGGGAAGTTGCAGGGCTAAGCTTTATATCTCTGGGAAAGCCATAGTATCAGGTTGATTTTGTTGGGAGAGTCGCTGGGCCAGCTAATACTTTTGGTAACGTCACAAAGCAACTGATCTCTCTAGGCAAGTTGCGGGGTTAAGCTCATATCTCTAGGAAAACTGTGGGGAAATGATAGATAACTCTACCTGAATGAAACACCACCATATACAATTTAATGATGTATGTTCATAAATTTTAAAGAACTAACCCTTATTTGTACTAATCTTGGAGACATTTAGAAAATATGGAACGTAATCCTAAATGATAATTTAAGATATTCTAAAATAGGATAAGATATTTTCATATATTCTTGTTAGATAACAATCATCACAAAATAAGGGATATAATTAGATATCCATTATATGTAATTATAAATTAGGGATATATTTTTGTTCTTCTGTATTTATGATTGATTCTGATGTTCATATATGATTATAAATATGATTCACCGGTAATATAATCTCTTTTCTTATAATTCTAATAAATTAGTTGGATAAGGAGGAGTTTAATTTAAATTGAGCGATCATTATTTCAGACAGTGTACATGGTGGTGTAGGAAATAAAGGATTGTCAGTAATTTAGGTAAATTTCCGAGCGTATCTGAAGAAAATTCTTGTGTTGAACTTCCTCCATGATAGAAGATTTGTTCCCATATTTTGTATATTCTCTTGCTTTCTTTGAGAAAAAGGGTCTAGCAAGTTAAATTGCATTATAAACAAGAATGATGTTTAAATTAATTGATTTGTTTTTTCCCAGCCTCTCTTTCAAATTACACCTACTCTAATAATGTCTCTCAAATATGATTTCATGCAAATCAGTGGTGAACTTTTCTTCATTATTCACCATTGGTATCTGGTTCCACACATCAGTGTGGACTTATTATGAATTATGATAATCGGCCATAAATGTTGAATTTCTTGTTTGACTGATAATTTTTAAAATGTGATGTTCTATCTGCATGTTCACATCCTTACCTTCCTTTCATATTTGAGCTGTTTTGGTGCTAATGTGTATACTGCATTTTTCATTAAGATGAAGTATTGTGTATTTTGTTTCTTTTAGCTCTTGATATTTATCTGACATATGCTGGTAATCTACCAGGGCTAGCTAACTTAATTTTCTGTATAGACAAATGGTTATTATTATTATTAGTAGTTGATAGGAAGTAAAAGTTACAAGAGATAATATGATATTCTCTAAAAAGAAAAACAAATCTGAAAGAATGATGAAAAAATAAAATCTTCAATAAGTACAACCCAAAGAGAAAAACAGGAGAGGAAGCTACTAAAGCTTCCCCAAGACACTCATAGTAGATTCTCACGAAATATAAAGCTAAGATAAACATAAAACAGTCCTTTAGTCGTTTGTCAGTATGACAACTTCAGAGGTTCCCAGAGGAAACATACCTAAGCCTCCTGATTCCTTTAGGCCTTCCATAATTTACTATTGTGGCTAACCTTTATAAAGCCCTCTTTGTATCTTCTCAATGAGACTTGTCAGTTGTTACCCTATTGGTTTGTCTTTGTTAATCAAGTGTTGTTTTGATCCCCAAGACCGCTAAAATATTTTGTCAACCTTTAATTAGTTGTCATTCATGTCTCTTTATCATAATTTTTTTGCAGAAATCCTTCCAGGATCTCTTACGGAAGCTGGAAGGAGATAGATCAGTGTGGGAATACCCATTTGCTGTTGCTGGTGTTAACATAACATATATGCTGATACAGATGCTTGATCTTGAAGCAGGTTTGTTACCTCTCCTATTATTATAATTTTAAAACTTCTTTATTCTCTGTTTTTATGGTGTCTAAAGTGATAATTTTGGTTGCTGCCTATATGTATGGGCACTTTTCTTTCTGAATTGTTTCATATCAATTTCATATTGACACAACTAATTAAAATTTAAGCCGTCTTCAATTTTTGTTTGTTGACATTTTACTTTGCACAAGTCAGTATAACAAAGGTCACCTGCAATTGCCATCTGAATCATTGATGGTCCCATGCTGTGATACATTGAATCAGTATCTGGATCAGCAACAGTTATCTAATAATTATATGCTTTGCCTTTACAGTCAAGCCACGCAATCTGGTTGGAGCAACTTTTCTAAAATTTCTTGCAGGTAGTCCGAACACTCCCTTTTAATCTGTTCATTTTACTTCGCTTGAATCTGGAAGGGGATCAAGGAGGGTTGAAAGTTGAAATTTAGACAAAATGAAAAAGTTTTATTTACAATGTTATGCTTTTTTATTTTGCAAGTTGCAGTTTTCATTTTATCTTAGCTTGCTGCTTTAACTAAATTAATCCATTCACGTTTGTCTGACAGAAAATGAGTCAGCTTTTGACCTTCTCTATTGTATAACCTTCAAGCTAATGGATCACCAATGGCTTTCTATGCGTGCCTCATACATGGATTTTAATGTATGTACCCTTTAATCTCAGTTTTCTAGAGAAATAAGAGAAAGTTATGGCACAAGCAAATTTAACTTAAGTGTAGAAGTTCGTTAAAAGGGAAAGGTGAAAGGAGAAAGCATGCAAGAACAGAAAATTAGAAAAACTTAAGGCTTGTTCGGTTTCTGGAAACATTTTATGTTTTCACTTTTAATTCCAAAATTGTCACATTATTCTTATTCTATTTTCTGTTTTTAAATATTTGTACAGAAAAACAACCTTTTATTGTTTTCACGTTTTCTGTATAAATGTTTGAAAACAGGAAACAATGAAAACATGATGACAGTTTTATAATTAAAAATAAAAACTGAAAATGAAAATAGTAATATTTTCTGAAACCAAAATTGCCCATCGTGGTCCTTTCATAACAAAAAAATATTGAGGAGAAATCATCTGTATCATTGTTTAAATTGTTTGTCATGGAGTGTTCCTGATGTTGTTTCTTAGCAGCTAACCTTAACTTGCTAACTATAATTGCTAGTGACTGTCTGCTAATATTCATATTACGTTGTATTCCGACAGACAGTGATGAAATCTACACGACGTCAGTTAGAGAAAGAGCTTCTCCTTGAAGACATAACTCGGCTTGAAGATTTACCATCATACAAACTACTTTCACGATAGATATCAGTTCCAAAATCCTGTGAGTCTCCTAGTTTTAGCCAAGAGGCTTTTGTATATGATGTGATGCTGCTATCATAATTTTCACTACTGCCAATTCAGCCTTTTTAATAACACTTCTGCAAGAATGAGCTAAAAACTGTAACACTGATGCGAGATTAAACATGATGTCGACAAGGTTTGATATGCAGCAGTTAAGCGTTTTTTAGTCTAGTTGGAGGATAACATTGTTGACTGATATGCTGCCAGGAGGGTAAATATAAATTTGCTTGGTATAATGATTTGTTGTCTGCCACTTTGCCTATATATTTCCTTGCGGTCGATTAACTGGTAAATGCAGCTTGCAGTAATGTATTTTAGACAACTTTATTTAAGTTGATTGCATCTTCCTGATCTTGTTTATTGTACTGCATATTGGTTTAACAGATTCAATGCTACTTGTTTATTTGCCCATAAGTTTATGCAACCAGTCTAATTTTCCGGAGAAATTTTTTTTTTTTTTTGCATTTTCTAACAAGAATATATGTTTCAATAAAAAACATTATAACAAAGATTAATTTGATATATATTTAACGATGCAAAATAAAATTTATTAAACTTCAAACTGATTAATTAAACTTCTCTCGCTCTATACCTTAAATACTAAACATTCTGTGAGTGAAGCATTAGTTGAGGGTTTGAACTTTGGATGATAAGCCAAATCAGGAACTGAGTTTTTGTTTTTATCGATCACGTAAAATTTATTAAAATAATTGTCAATAAAAAAAAATGCAAGCAACAAATATCCCACTAGAAAATAAGTTTTATAAGAATATTCAAATCAACTATTGGATTGATCTATTATTTTATGAAAAATTATTAAATAGTGTAAGTATTTAAGTTTGACACTTGTGAATTTTTACTCATTTAATAAAAGTATAATATAAATTTAATATTTTAAATACATAAGTCTTTTAATTATTCTTTTCACATGACACTTATACAAACCATAGTCACATATAAATCATTATAACTTTTTCATAATAACACCTGAATTTAACATAAAAATAGCTTTGAGATTTAATGCATGATAGGGTTTTTATTGAAATTATATTATCATGTACAAATTTAACATATATAATTCTAGTGTTTATCAACCATAGTTGTAATACACTTAAAATTAGAAAAAAAAAGAGTCAAGTCAAACGAGTATTCTTCTACTCGTTACTCATCTTTCTTTGGATAGAAAGATAAAGAGTATAGTCAAATCTTTTTTAGAACAAGTTTAGTGAAGTTTTTGTGTTTGTGCTACACTAAACAACCTAAAAATACTCGGAAAAAAAAAAGAGAACAAACAATGGAATTTATATATATAAAAAATATAATGTTTAAATAGCAAATCGGATGTATACATTAGCTTAAAAGTATTGCTATTAAGAAATAATTTACAAAAATACCTCACGAACTTACATAAATTTGCATACAATGATGTCACTAAAAAAAAAAATTTCATTTTTGTTAGATACTTGAAAAATATTTATAATTAAAACTAAAAATTTTAAATAATTAATTTTAATGTCATTATATATGTATGTTATAATATAATTTATTTTATTATATTTTCTTTAAAGTATTTTATAGGATTATTTATGTTAAAAAAATATTTTAATTATGTAAATTATGAATAACTACTATAAGTTATAAAAATCTAGATATCTAACGTGTACATTAATCAAACTTATTACATAAAGAAAATAAAAAAGTGAGAATTATCAATATTAAATAGATATATCCCAAAAGTTAGGTAATAATAAACAAAATTCTCTTAAAAGAAAGAAACATGAAAACAAGTATTATAAAAGAAAATTGGTAGGCAAATTCGTTAAAAGTGGTTAATGATATACGCACACGTATGAAAATAGAATAGGTAATATAATTACGCATAAATAAATATCATTTGTGTAAAAAAAATAATTTTGATTAAAACTTAATAAAAAATAACTTTCATTCAATATACCATCAAAATAATTAACCGGCCTTGAAATTAATTTAATAAAACTTGTAAATTTAACAGAACAACAAATTAATATTTGTATAAAAATCTAAGAAGAGTTCATTCAACTATTAAACATCAAACAATTTTCTTAGAAGAATAAGATTCAATTGTATTAATACGGCTGTATTGATTAAAAAAATAATTATTTTATGATGCTAGAAATTAAAATACATCTTTTTTTTTAAAAAAAATTTCTATCAAACAGACGTTAACATGTCTCGAGATCTCTGTTTCTTTTTTAAATGCAAGACAAGGTATATGCTATTAGAATACACATACACATAATTGTCACATGCCATATTATAATGACTATAAAAATTGTTAATTAGAATGAGGATATTGTATTTTATTTTTTAAAATAGAAATTTTTAAAATTTGAAGGTTACAGCTCGCCCAAGCAAGACTAAATTATCTGAACTAGACATTTCAGGACATTGTTACTTAAGCGAGATGGGTCTCACCCCAATTGTAAGTCCCTCGCTTAAGCGAAGAGTCTATTGTTTAAGCAAGAAGGTACAGGAAAAATGACGAGCTCTCTGAACCAGGTTTTGCTTAGGCGAGAATAATCTCACTTAAACGAGCAGTCTTGCTTAAGCGAGAGCTGGTTCACTTAGGGAGAAGTCACAGACAAAAATGGTATTTAAGGCAATTCAATGTTTTAAACATGGATTATAAGTCCAAGCAACTTTTTCTCACTTTTCTCTCTGTTCTTTCTCTTCCTTTTCCTCAAAGAAAACTCTCATAAACTCTAAATTACTTTTGAATTCGAGCTTAGATGTCTTTACTTTTTGATTCCAAGTAAGTTCCTTGGAGCTCAATCTTCTCAACTCACTTTTATTTCTCCATTTTCTCTCTTTTCAAAAGTGCTCCACTTTGAATATATAGAAAGAACTTTTCATTGGATGATCTCTTTCGTAAAACTATTCACAAAATTATCTTCATGAGGTAAGGAAAATTTTATCCCATAATTTAAAGCTTTAACCATAGTATTTTTTAAAATTTCGTACACTCTCTATATTCAGTAGGTGGGTTATACTATGTTTATTTTAAAAAACTAAGCTTATAAATGGGTTTATTAGGTGTTAAAAACCTAGGGTTCAAATCAATTGAGTAAGGATTTTCTAGAGAAAGTTATGAATAAATTAAGGTTTAAGTTATTTTTTTGAGTAAAATGAATATTTGAAAAATAATGGGGCATAATATGTTGTATTGAGAAGTTGCATAGGGTATATTAGAAATATTTAATGCAAAGTGATTATATGGTGTATTTCAAACTCTATAATTGAGCATTCATATTCAAAGTTATTATGGTATGAAAATACGATTTGAGCTAAGTCTTGAGATGTCTGTTTTCCAGCAAATTAATTTAATAATTTAACTGCAAAGGAGTGACATGTTATTGTAATATTGTTTTTATTTGAAGTAGATGTGTGTTTGATAATGGTATAATGATTGTTGAACGAGAAATTGTGTTGGACAGTGGTGAGATTACATCATGATGAGTTTGAAATTGGACAAATTTATTTAAATAATGCTAATTTTAAAACTAATTCTTAAAATAAGATTTTTTTAAACATATATCCTATCTATTACAAAATTTGGCCATGTCATCACTTGTATCGCACCTGCATGTAGATACTTTATTTTTTCAATTTTTTAATACATTATCGGTGGTGACTAACTAATACTTACTCAGAGATAGACACGTGTCAAAATCAGAGGTATATCGTCCGTTTTTAAATGATAAATAAGTTGTCAATCAAAATGCATCAACGCTATCGTCTATCAACAGGTGATACACGTGAATGAATGACACATGTCAATTGAATAGGTATATTACAAAATCTTTGGTCAAGCTGTGTCACCACTATCGGTCTGCAGAGTGCAATACAATTAGGCACTTGACACGTGTGATTAAATGTGTAACGTGGAATTAAATGTGGAGTGAAAGGAAGAGGTATGTTTGTGTATTTGAGAATCTAAGTTGAGGGTATCATTGGAGGAATGGGATTGCATGCAGGGCTAGTTAGCTATTATTATAAAGGGTTTCGGAAGCTTCAGTTGATAAAAGCCAAGCAGCCTTTGGTGACTTTTCTTTTATTTTTCTGAACTACAATGGGACAGGGTGCAGCAGCCAACAAGATGGATGTAGGGAGAGGTATTAATAGTGAAAGAAAAGTGAGGATTCATTATTTAGTGTAAGGAGAATATGTGAAGTAGTTAGACAACCTGTTCCCTCGTTCTATACATACAAGGTACATGAAACCAGCCACTAAATTCTTTAAATTTAGCCATTACACGTGAAGTGTAAGGATTAAGCCTCATGCAATTTGGCGAGGTGGAATCAAGAAAGAAGGTAACGTTCATCAAATTGCCTTTCCTTACATTCTCCATTACGTAAGATTGTGATCCTGGTTCTTTTCAAAAACATATTCAAGTATGTGCCTTATATATCAGAGGTCAGAATTTGGTGAATGGAGGATGGACAAGTGTAACTTAAGTATAATGCCACCTTTACGATTTTCATACATGAGGTCTGAGAGTGAAGCTAAAATCAGTCGCTATATTCTATTACCTAGAGGAGATTTTCGTGGAACTGTTTCCTGCTAGAAGTATACTCACAAACTGTACTCAATATCACCGATTGTGTACATGATCATGATTTAGCTGCAATGAGTGTAATTATCATGGGCATGTTATGGGAGTTCACACGTGTAATTGGAATGCAAAGCACTTATTTTTAATCCACGCTATGTGGTGATGAAAATTGTGAATGAGAGGCTACACTAGAAGGAATTAGTGAGAATGTTGCTGCATTCCTTGGTTCGTGATCTGTCGAGGGAATTGGATGGGTCTGTCTTAGGCTTACCTCTATAAGTTAGTTACTGCTACTTTGAAATCAAAGCTCGGCAGGTGGTCTCCCCTCTCTCCTTGGCAGTTTTTGTAGGTGTTTTAATGAATGAATGGAAGGTTTTACTTAGAACAAGAAAGGTTTAGTCTTGCATTAATTACAAGTGGAAAAGATTGACTTTAATGACATTCTGATGTGGAAGTGTAATGATAATAAGAGATACAATGTGCAATTTGCTGATCACTACATTCATCATTTCTTACGCAAGCTTTATGCAAAATTTGAAAGGTCAGTGCACTGAGGAAGGTAGTGATATTTGTTTGGCGTTTGCTGCTTAATGCAGTTCTGGTGTAGAGGAATTTGGCCAAATATGGATTAACGATTCTCTCGAAAGCTTGTGGGTTACGTTATAGAAGATGAGGACATGTTGTATCTATTTTTTGAGTTGTAATATCTCTGAGACTGTGGTACATTGTATTTGAATGGTTTGGTGTCAGTTTGTGTTTACCTCAATATTTGCACGAGGCATTACTAAACATATGTGGAATCTAGTATAGAAAAAAGAAATGGAAGGGAGTTGTAGTGGTATAGTTTATGGTAGTATGGACAATTTGACTTCAGTGGAATAATATTCCTTTCAACAACTCTGTGTTAAACGCTTGTAAAATGTTTAATTCTATAAAGTACCGTTCTTGGAACTGGCTTGTAGCTGGGCTATTGGAAAGATTGATTATGTATGTGAATTAGATTGATGATCCATTGACATATATTGATATGTTATCTTGGCATGATGTATTAGAACCCATTCCAATAACTTACAGATGAAAGGAAACACAATGAATATATATATATAAACCTACCACCAAATAGTCTATTAAAAATTTGAAATCAATTTTATGTGCTTTGTGTATAGAAACTCTTTTTGCCTACCATTGCAAACCTTTGTAAGTGAATAAAAGAAGAAGTAACTAGTGATTTTTATTTCTTCTGTCATCATATTTGATTATCCCTTATTTTATTACCTCTTCATATTTGGTTTACCCTTCTTCATATTGTTTTGACATATTAGACTCTTTCAAAGAATTACTTTTCTTTCAACGTTTTCTTGCTTTCTGCTTTCGCAAAAAATCTTTCAAATGAAATCACAAGATAAAATTAAGCATGATTCTTATATTTTTTCCTATAGTATAAATTTGAAATCAATTTTATATACTTTACAGTCTTGAAGCTCTTTTACCTACTATTACAAACCTTTGCGAGTAAATAAAAGAAAAGTTAAGCAATTAAGTTAAGTATCATCTCATTTTACTTTATCGTGTCTTTATATTTAGTTCCTCCTTTTTCACATTGTTTGAAATCATTTTGGTGTATTTGACTCCATTACTCATATTTAGGTAGAAATTATATATTTTTTTTATGTATTCATATTTAGTTTAATCTTTTTCACATTGTAACTGTATAAATACTCTAAAAAATAAATTCTCTCAACACTAGCAGCAAGCCCTTTTAACTCTTTTTTTTTATTAGTTTTGTGTACTTTGCGATTCCAATATTTTGCATCCTTAACGATAAATCTTGCATTTAAATAGAAGTAAAGTTTAAGGAAGCAAACTTAGGTATCGTCTCTATTTTTTTTTCTTACACCTTTATGTATAGTTCATAATTCTTTTTCCTCTTTCATTTTTTATTACTTCCTTTTTCTTTTATACGATTTATAAAGTATTATTATTTTATTATTATTATTTTGATTGCTTACACACCATTATTATGCATTCTTTCATTGCTTGACAAGAACGAGCTCAAGTATCATCTCCACTTTAGTTCACCCTTCTTTCTTTTTATTATTTTTCAATACTTTGTTTGTGTTTTATAGAATATTTATATAGTATTGATTTTTTTAGAGTTTTTTTCTCAGGGTTCATGCTCTTGAAACGAAAGGTCAGTTAATCATATCCGCTTATCTTGAAAAAAGATCTAATGGTTAAAGCAGGGTGCACGCTTCATCTGCCTGAAACCTTATGCTCTATAAATATGTAGTGGATCAAGCTTCACCTTACGCTTTTTGTTCTAAACTGAGGGTATACTCTTGTCATCTTGTTAGAAACTTTTTCCTTTCTTCTGACACCTTAAGGTATGCATTGTTTCTTCTTTTACCCTTCTCTTTTCCTGTTATTCTCATGGCCTATTCACTTAAGTAGGAGGATTCGTTGTTGGATCATACGAGATCGACTGCTACTATTGAGGTTGGAGACCTCAGCAGCACTGAAAGGTTTGAGGAAGTTTCTTTAAGGCTGAACACTGCTGGAGATAGGCCTAAGACAACTGTTAGGGAATGTGAGGACAATGCCAAATTGTTAAATGTTGCTACTAATAACACTAAGTCTGGTGAATCATTGCCAAACAATACCTCCCGAAGAGAAAGGTCATCTTTTTCCCCTATATAATTCTTGGATACAAGTGGGTTCATAGTGAAGTGACCGCCTACTTCTTGTGTTTCAACAAAATAAACGTCTCCAGGCTTTTGTAGATCATTGTGATATATCACTATGGGAGGCTTCAGATCCTTATCCCATAACCATAAACGTCTATCGAGGGGATGAATCTGGTAATCCTGATCTAGTATTTTTAGGAGATGATGTTGAAATGGTTAACACCTTCTTTGTATATGAATATATGTTTAGGGACCTAGGTATTAGACTTCTTTTGACGACTTTCAGATGGGTGTGTTAAGGGTTTTGAAAGTTGCGCCGACACAACTTCATCCGATTGGGTAGGCGACTATGAGCCTTCAGAATTTTATGTAAATTTCATTATATAGAGCCTAGTGTATGTTTGTTTCTTCATTTTTTCTGTATCCATCCTTCAGATAAAGCAAGATGGGTATCTTTAATAAGACAAGTCAAGCTGCCACTATTTAAACCTTATACTTCCTTTTTTAAAGGCTTCAAAATTGGGTACTTTAAAGTAACCGTCCACCCTGTAGGTAGAAATATTTTTTCAATAGTGAAAATACAATTCTATTTCCTTTCATTGGACTCGGGTACTACGGCGATACGATGTGTATCCCAAAGAGATGTTGTCCTAAGAAGAACAAATAACTCTAGAGTATTTAAAATCTCTTCCTTGGGAACTACCAGCCCAAGCCCTTATTCTTTTGCTGAAGTCCCTCAAGCCTCACTTGGATATGGATGGTATGCATTGTTACCTTAGTTTATAATTTGGATACAGAGTTATATTAATTTGACTTTCTTGTTTTTATGGCACGTATCATGGCACAAAGAGGATTTGGTCTAAGCTACCGAAAGGGTTTGAGGCAAAGAGGTCCGGAAGGCACTTCGGTTGACTAGCACTGGAACCTTGTCTTGGACCAAATTCCAAATTTGGCCGAAGCTTGCCCCCCTCCCCGGGATCTAATCCTTGCTGAAGGTCAACCTAAGAAAAGAAAAGACAAGGGCAAGGAGAAGGAGAAGGAGTCCGAGAGGGAGAAAAAGCGAAAACACGCACGAGATGCGGGGTCAAGTGGTCTGGGTAGTTCATCGATTTGTGTTGTCATCCCCCTGCTGTTTACTCCACATCCTTTTTTTGCCAAAGGGGTTCAAGCTAATAGAGTCGTCTCCCCAGATTTCCTGTCAAAGTCGGGGAGGGCGATTGTAAATAAACAAAACAATAAGTCTCGGTGGCAATGGTATTGCGACTTTCAAACTCGGGCCATGGTGATGGCGCGTAGCTTTGCTTTAGAACCTTTACAAGAGTTGGAAAGGGTCCAAAGCCAATCCTCTTCCTCCCAAAGGGCTTTAGCAGAAAGCGAGGAGGTCCGGTCAAACTTGGTTGAGACTAATAAGTTAATGGAGGGTGAAGTTGCTCAAATGAAGGAGCATATCCATATCATAGAGAATTGGCTATGCATAGCCGAAGAGGCTCTGAGGGTGAAAACCTTGGAGTCGAATGAAGCCTTAGCTAGGGAAAAGCATAAATTGGATGCTGAGATGAAAGCTTTAACTGTCGAATGCAACGAAAAACTCATGGTTGAGCATGAGGCTGGCTTTAACCATGCTATGCGATAGGCATTTGAATTTTGCCAAGTCCCTGTCGACTTCTACTTCGATTTGTCGAGAGACTTCTTGGGTAGAAAGTTCTTATCATATGACGAAGTGGATGAAGAGGTGGAGCCCGACATCGAGGCACCAAGCCAAGCTCAATGTGTTGGAGCTGAAGATGCCTTTCCTAAAATGATGCCGAGGGAGGGGAATTAATAGTTTTTTCTTTTTCTTTATGTAAATTAAAGGCCAATGGTGCCTATTTTGTAACTCCTTTGGCCTTTTTTGATAATACAAGTTTAATTTCCTCAATTTGGTTTTGTTGTTTACAATATTAATTTGCTTTAAATTTTCAAATTCGTGCTAATAACCAAAGTTTAAACCGAATGAGATATGTACTTGAATAGTTTAACTTCAACTGAGATCGTAATCAACTTTTTTCAACAAAGAGGTGATATACAAGAGGGAGTCTAATTCATTTTTAACCGAATGGAATGCTTGATAGACGAATAATGGATTCTTCTTTAAATATACTGGATTCATCTTTGAGTATGGTACTCGAAGAAGGAATAATGTAAATGATTCAACTTTAGCTGAGTGGGGTACTCAAGTGGAAATTATTTTTAAATATCTCATCCTTAACCAAATGAAGTACTCGGGAGTGAATAAATATAAATGATTCAACCTTAACCGAGTGGGGTACTCGGGAGGGAATTATTTTTTAAATATCTCATCCTTAACCTAATGGAGTACTCGGGAGGAAATAAATGTAAATGATTCAACTTTAACCGAATGGAGTACTTGGGAGGGAATTATTTTTAAATATCTCATCCTTAACCGAATAGAGTACTCAGGAGGGAGTAAATGTAAATGATTCAACCTTGACCGAGTGGGGTGCTTGTGAGGAATTTTAATGATATCTGAATTCTCTGTAAATGATTCATTTTTTATACTATTAATTAAGGACATTTAATTTCATAAAAAAAACTACACACTCATTTACTAAGTTCTATTATTTTACTTTTTTAATAATTTTTTTAAATTTGAATAATATTATTATATATTTTAATTTATAAATTTTTATTTATAATAATCTCTTTTATGTAAAATAAGAAGTTAAAAAATTTATTATAAAAATTTATATCATTTAAACAAACGAATGCACATATGTGGATATATATATATCATAGGAAAGAAATATTTATAATAACATAAATATTTATTTGATAAGATTAGTATAATATATATAATATGCATATTTTAACAAAGTTGATGACAAAAATTATTAATTTTTTTTTGTTATAATCAAAATGTTAGTTATTATTTTCTATTTTATTGAATTAAACTAATAAAAAATGATAAATATATTAAATTAAATATAAATTATAAATTTCATTATGTAAGATTAAATTAAATTAAATTAAATTTTAAATATAAGAACGAAAATATAACTAAGTCACAGGAAAAATATAATGAATGAAAGGCTAATATATTAAAATAATTTAGATCAATTTTTTAATATTATCAATTAAATAAACTTAAATTTATAGAAATTTTTTTTTCGTTAAGCAAAATATATATCATTAGATAGAGTTTAAGGGAAACTCAAAACCTATATACATAGAGGAAAAAAACTAATACTTATTCAGAAAAATAAAATTAGAAACATACTTATGTAAAGTTAAGAGGGAGGCAATTTCGTGGGTTCAAATATCAATCTGCTAACAAAATAGCTTCTCCCTTACTAACAAGTGATAGTCATTTCTAAGATTTCAGAATAATAGAATCTATAACTTCCTTCTTATATAAAACACCATTAAAAAATACTATTATATTTTTTATGTGATCACAAAGACCACACTGTACTTACCCAAACAATTAATAAACACATCCCTTCTCTTTTACTGCAACCAACACCAACCCAAGAAAGCAAGCGGGTCTATAAATCTAAAGGCAAAACCAGTGAGAATCCAAGTCAACACGCCGTAAAATACCAGATTTGAGATGAAACTGAGCACGTTAAAAACAAATGAATTGGAAGTTCTCCCAAATCATGACAGAACCAACAAGTTATATCATAAATTTGAACACCACGATCAATTAACAAACTTTTACAAGGAAGTACATTCAACAACAATTGCTAAGAAAATGATCTGCAAAATAAGACACCACACCTGCTTTAATCTCATCAACCTCTTTAACACATGTCTACCCTATTTGAAGCGCATGTATTTTATTTCGTCACCTCCTCCCGTCAACACATAAATGGAAGAACTTTATATTTAAATCACCTTCCTTCCCACATCGCACTCGAGCTTTTTGAGCTATGAGACTCTCTTTATTCTTCCTAGCCTTCCAAATATCACCAACCAATATTTGTTGACGCTCCTTCTCCACATCGGAAAGTTCCTTTACAGAATTTTTATCATCAATTAAACTCAACTCTGTTGTCAAATCAGAAATCACCTTATCAACATTTCCAAACACCTCAACATTCCAATTTTTTAATGCAATCTTAACATTCCTCAACCTCTGGCTCGCTCTCTGGGCAGCCCATGAAAGAATAATACCTCTTTGCCACGCTTCCTCCACCACCTCCATAACTCCTTTATGAGTCAGCCAACAATTGTTAAATCGAAATGGATTCAAACCCTAGTTAACCACTTTGTGCTTTAGAATAATGGGACAATGATTAGACACATCTCCGCTCAGAACATGAATAAAACCATCTCCCCAATAATCAATCCAGGAACCAGAAACAAGGACTCTTTCCAGCCTGCTGATCATAGAAGCATCTCCCTTATCCATATAAATTTCTTACCCACAAGTGAAAGATCCACAAGCTCTATTTCCTGAATGAAAGAATTGAAGTCATCCATTTCAGAGACACCATAGTCTGCCTGACAACCCTTCTTCTCATTCACCTGTCGCATAACATTGAAGTTACCCAATATACACCACATAAATTTGCTAAAACCCTTTCTTGTCATGAGCAAATCATCCCATAACTTTCTCTTCTCACTTAGTCTACATGATGCATAGACATTCAACACAGCACATAGGTTTCCAACAGCCAATACTTGCAAGCAAACACCCAGGATTCCAGTACCAGAAAAGGATAAAAGTATTTTACCTTCGGATGTATCCCAAAGTGAAAGCATACCCCCGTTTCTGCCAACAGAGGGTAAGGCAATCCAATCAAAATCCATAGAACCCCACAAATGTGCACATAAGTTGTGATTACATGTCTTAAGTTTTGTTTCTTGAATTGCCAAAAACTTCAAACCTTCAGAGCGAACAATTATACACACCTTCTTTTGCTTCACCTCGCTCCCTAATCCTCGAGAATTAAATGAGCCAATCTTTATTTAGAACTAAAGCGAACCCCATGTGTATTCGCAATCGTTCTGTCGTGTACCTCTATCTCAATTAATTTCTCTCGAACCTACTCATCGTTCCCATGTACAACCATACCAACCTTTTTGCCAATGTCTATTAACCTCGACGCCACTACCTCATCATCACAAACTGCAGCAGCCAATTGCTCCCCCACCTTAACTATGGGATCGGAAGGATGCGATTTATAGGAACTCTTGAAAGTATTAGCTAAAATTTCATCAGCTACCTGGGGGTCTATGGAAACCGCGCTCTTATGTCTGTTTCCTCCTTCATCACCTCGACTACCTTTCACAGAACGTGCCCTCCGAAGGGATTCTCGCATATTCATTCTCTCTTTTTCAATACAAGTTTTAGATTGAAAATGGTCTACTTGTGCAGTCCCAATTGTCTCTTTACTCTTTGATTCTAGATTCTTCCAAATCAATGCGTCTAATCCAAACGAGTCTGATCGATTCAACCCACCTTTTACAATGGACAAGGCCATGCTATTAGGCCTCTCTTCTCCACATTTTTTGAAGGCTCATTCACAGCATCACAAATAATCACTGCTAGACCCGTATCATCTGCACCACTAGCCCCCAAACCCTCATCCACCAAACACCCTTTTATTGATACTGACACTTCACTTCTAATCACAAAGTCAACCAAACAATCCTTACCTTCAATATCACCGTGCAACACACTCTCCTCACTCGAATAGTTATCCAAGGCTTCCAACTCCATTGAACCAACCTCAGATAAGTCATTGTCGTCCTCATAAGAGTTAGCCACGCCTTCCTCTATTGCTGCTACAACATCACAGGCATGCTTTTCAAGCATGACTATTGAGTAAAAATGATCATTGACTTTCACTGTAATGTTTTGCTTGATAAGCTCAGTAATGGTAGTACCTAATTGTATCCTCCCATAATCCAATCGTCGCCTTTCTGCCATGACTTTGTCTATCTGAATAAAATCACCAAGCGAAAAAATTAACTTACAAAAGAATAATTCACCCTAAGCAAGCAAAGGGAACCCATAACAACGTACCTGAGTCATCCTCTGCACAGCTACCATACTTGGGTGCCACTCTTGTAGATCATAGAACCATTTCTCCCACCACAATTTATTAAGCGATACTATATCCTCTAAATCTACCCTCGCATCAAATTCCACCAACACCATGTCATCACCCACAGCCGTGAGATTAATATCTAACATACCTTCTCGCAGGAGAACCCCTCGCATACTTTTCAAATTATGTTTTCTATGAAGCCGTCCGACCATAGCCCCTCTACATTCCTCAATCCGCCCTTCATCTACCTCAAACTCAAGGTGAGCCCAAGGTTTCTTCTTTCCCACCCACTTCTGTCCTGTGTGTGTCCCATCTAGACGGAGTGCTTTAAGCTTGTCCGCATACCTGACGTCTTTGTAGCCTTAGTGATAAAGGAGTGTCTCGTTTCATCGCCCTCCGCAGACACCATCGAACCCACAGTTTTCTCCCTTACATGCCTCTTTAAGTTGATAGACAAGCGCATCCTTCCAATGATAATGGATCTAAGCTTAACCTCCAAACTCTTGGCATCCGCCACATCCACAAAGCACACAAAACCAAAGCGACGTCCTAATTTGTCACGCTTTTGTGATATGAAAATATCAACCACCTTTCCCATCGTTCAAACACCTGCCACAAGGTTGAAACACCAGTAACAAGTGGAAAATTTGTAAAAAGTAAGACGTGAAATTATTGAGAACTTTTCCAAGATACCCACCAAATTTACCCCCTCCTCTAGACTTTCGTTCCACCATTGAATTCTTCAGCTTTCCTCCCGAAATTAATGTTGTTGTCTTTAATCGGATCTGTGTTGCAGATCGTTGAATTTCAATCCCATATGCTGATCAATTACGAGACACCATATCGATGATGTTTCACCTCATGCCTCTGCCACTACCGTTGTGCGTGAGAAACCAATGAGATCGAGAGTGTCAATAGATGATGATTGGGCAAAGGAGATGGATTCAAAAAGCGGCGCACTGGGTTTACCTTATGAAGCGTTAAATAACCCACATATGTTAATACCTATAATCTTTCTACCTCAACATATAGACGAAGTTGAAAACGACGAATTCCCTTGACAAAAAGAAATTTCGAGCATGAATTAAAAACCCCTCATTTTATTAATTTCTTTTATTTTACCTTTTTCAATGGTAAATTTTTTTATTTTGAATAATATTATTATATATTTTAATTTTTCAAATTTATTTATAATAATCTATTTTATATAAATAAAAATTTAAAAAATTTATTATAAAAATATATATTACTCAAATAAATAAATGCACATATGAGGATATATATAAGTATATATATTACAGGAAAAAATATTTAAAAATATAATTTTTTTTAATAAAATTAGCATAATATATATTTTAATAAAGTTGATAATAAAAACTGTTAATTTTTTTGTTATAATTAAAGTGTTATTTATTGTCTTCTATTTTATTGAATTAAACTAATAAAAAATGATAAATATATTAAATTTTAATATAAATTATAACTTACAATGTGTAAGATTTTATTTTATTTTAAATACAAGAACAAAAATCTAATTAAATCACATAGAAAGTATGATTAATGACATATTAATATATTATAATAATTTAGATCATTTTTTGATAATATAAATAAATAAACTTAATTTTATGAAAAAATTTACACACTCATTTTTTAAAGTTATGTTATTTTACTTTTTAAGTTGACAGATTTTTTAAAAAGTAAAAAAATTTATTATAAAAATTTATATCACTGAACAAATAAATTCATTTATATATATATATATAAATTATTTACATTAATATAAATATTTATTTAATAAAATTAGAATAGTATATATTTTTTAATAAAATTGATGACAAAAATTATTAATTTTGTTATTATAATCAAAGTGTTATTTATTGTCTTCTACTTTATTGAATTAAATCAAAAAAATAATAAATATATTAAATTTAAATATAAATTATAACTTACAATATGTAAGATTTTATTTTATTTTAAATACAAAAACAAAAATCTAACTAAATAACATAAAAAATATGATTAACGACACATTAATATAT
This sequence comes from Abrus pulchellus subsp. cantoniensis, assembly GCA_024086825.1. NCBI lineage: Eukaryota > Viridiplantae > Streptophyta > Magnoliopsida > Fabales > Fabaceae > Abrus > Abrus pulchellus. The sequence continues at coordinate 26,455,273 of CM044056.1, forward strand.
TAAAATAATTTATATTATTTTTTAATATTACGAAGAAATAAACTTAATTTTATGAAAAAATTTACACACTCATTTTTTAAGTTTTATTATTTTACTTTTTCAGTTTGACAGATTTTTTAAAAATTAAAAACATTTATTATAAAATTTTATATCATTGAACAAATATATATATATATATATATCACAAGAAAGAAATATTTATATTAATATAAATATTTATTAAATAAAATTGATATAATATATATATATATATATTTTAATAAAATTGATGATAAAATTTTTTAATTTTTTATTATAATTAAAGTGTTATTTATTATTTTTTATTTTGTTAAATTAAACCTAAAAATGATAAATAGATTAAATTGAAATATAAATTATAACTTATAATGTGTAAGATTTTATTTTATTTTAAATACAAGAACGAAAATCTAACTAAATTACGTACAGAATATAACTAACGATAGGTTAATATATTAAAATAATTTAGATTAATTTTTTAATATTACTAATTAAATAAACTTAATTTTATGAAAAAATTGATACACTTATTTTTTTAAGTTTTATTATTTTACTTTTTCAATGGACAAATTTTTTAGGAAGTGAAAAAATGTATTATAAAAATTTATATCATTAAACAAGCAAATGCATATATGAAGATATATATATATATATATATATATATATTACTAGAAGGAAATATTTACATTAATATAAATATTTATTTGATAAAATTCATATAATATGTATATTTAATAATGTTGATGATAAAAATTGAATAGTTTATGTGATAAATATATATAAATTTAATTATTGAATAGTTTAAATTTATTATATAATTTTTAATAATTAAAAATTAAAAATTTAATATTATAAATTATTTCATGTATTACATGAAGTTAAACACTAATATATATATATATATATATATATATATATATATATATATATCCTTCTTTTATTTTAAACTCTACTGTATTTTATTTTTTTTATCATGATAAAAAAAAATTTTTGTTGTCAATTTTTTTTTATAAGTTAATAACATAGTATATTGAGATTTTTGCTTGTATATTTTTTAAATGAAGGAACTAATTTTTTTTACATAATACACAAGAAAAACAACTTATTGTAATAGATTATAAAAATTTTTAAATTACTTTTGTGTCATTTGAATAATTTAATGAAAATATAATGTAAAATTAATATATAAATTTTTAAAATTATTGTAATTTCACACATTAATATATAATTTTTTAAAATTACAATAGTTTTAGAATTAATGCATTGCAGAGATTTCATTAATATTATATTATCATCCAAAAAATTAAGAATATATAAAATTTAAATCATTATCAACTACAGAACTTAATTCTAATATCCTTGAAATCAGAGAAAAAAAATTAATTATAGCTAAGTCAATTTTCTTTTAGTGCTTAGCATATATAATACTAAGCATGATTAAATTTTTAATACTTTAATAAGAAAAATAGGAATATAAGGAAGGAAAAAATAACAAATGATATAAAACATTTTAATACAAAAGACCTTGCGATTTTATTTAGAGTTTTTAAAAATATTTTATATTCTTTATAATATTTATATTTTATTAATTTGTAAAAATATTTTTAATTAATAGATTGTAAATAACTAGATAGATACAATTGATACAAATTTAGATATCTAACATGTGCATTAAAAAAATACATAAAAAAGTTAAAAATAATAAGCAATAATTATTTAAATATTATTATTATTATTTTCCTTTTTGTGTTTAATTTATTCTAATCTAAAAAAAATTGACAAAATTATATATATATATATATATATATATATATATATATATATATATATATGTTCATGATTCTTTTCTTCTCACCGACATTCTCAAAGTTAATCATTCATGATTCTTTTCTTCTCACCGACATTCTCAAAGTTAATCTCTTCCTAATAATTTACATCAGCTATAAATTGATATTTTATAAGATTACTATAAAACATATTTATTAATAAAATAAACTACAAAAAATATTAATTTTTTAATAAAAATTTATGTACTATTTTTTATGCCATTAAATGAAGTTAACATAATATAATTATTGGTTTGTTTTGTTATTTTTAATATGATTATAGTTTTAGATACTATTTTTAGTAAAAAAAAAATATAATATGAAGTATTTTTTTTATTATCAATTCCTTTTGTACAAGTTAATAACACATGATGTTTGATTTTTGCATGAATATTATTTTTAAAGAACTAAATTTTTTCACATTATACACAAAAAATGACTTATTATAATATAGATAATAAATATTTTAAAAAATACTTTTGAGTCATTTAAATAATTTAATAAAACTATAATATAAATTTAATATTTTAAGTGCATAAGTATTATAAATATCTATGTTATAATATTTTTTTACTACATAAATATTATAGAATCTTCAAAGAGATTATATCATAAAAAAAATTAGATAACCTATACATAAATCAAAGTTATTAAGTATAGAATATAAGATAAGTGGTCATTATTTAAAATATCAATTTAATCTAAGAAAAACAAGAAACCTACGCACAGTACAGTACGTTCGTGATTCTTTCATCAATCACTCCAAAACCAAACCCCAAAACATCTCCTCAAACCCTAAGGAGGGGGAGACAATCACACTTTGATATTCCGAATGTCATTGTCAAGGTTAAGCTCTTCGCTCCGTCTTCCCAAGTTTCCTCCTTTTCTTCTCTGCTTTCCTTCTTCCTCACTCCAAACCCGATTCATTCACAATGTTGATGTTGATGTTGATGTTGATGAAGCTGTTGCCTCGTTCAATAGCATGCTCAATACGCGTCCTTCCCCATCCATCAGGCAATTTAACAAGATTCTGGGGTCTCTTGTCAAGACTAAGCAATTCCACACTGCCATTTCCCTTTTTCAACGATTGGCATTCAACGGAATTGCGCCAAACATTTTTACTTTTAACATTCACATCAATTGTTTATGCAAACTGGGTCATATGACCTTAGCTTTTTCCGTATTGGCCAAGATCTTCAGATTGGGTCATCAGCCTAACACCGTAACCTTAAGTACACTCGTGAATGGTATGTGTCTTGATGGCAACGTTAGAAGAGCACTGCATTTTCAGGACAAGATGGTAGCTCGAGGATTTCGGATGGACCAAGTTAGTTACGGGACGCTGATCAATGGATTATGTAAAATGGGAGAAACAAAAGCTGCCATTCAGTTGCTTAGAATGATTGAAGCGCGATCGATTCAGCCTAACGTGGTAATTTACAGTACAATCATTGATAGCTTATGTAAAGATAAACTTTTGACCGAGGCATGTGATTTTTTTTTAGAAATGGTTGTCAAGAAAATTTATCCCAACTTTGTCACTTACAATAGTCTAATGCACGGCTTTTGTCTTGTGGGTCAAGTGAAGAAAGCAATTGGTTTGTTCAATGAAATGGTATTGAAAAGAATCAACCCAGATGTTTATACCTGCAACATATTGGTTGATGCACTGTGCAAGGAAGGAAAGGTGAGAGAAGCTAAGAATGTGTTAGCTGTGATGATAAAAGATGGTCTGAAACCTGATGTTGTTACGAATAATACTTTGATGAATGGCTATTGCTTAGTTAATGAAGTAAAGAATGCCAAATGTGTATTTAACAACATGATCCGAACTGGAGTAACCCCTAGTCTACTTAGCTATGGCATACTGATTAATGGATTATGCAAGATTAAAATGGTGGATGAAGCCATGCTTCTCTTTGAAGACATGCATTGCAACGGTATGGTTCCAGATACAGTAACTTACACTTCTCTTGTTGATGGTCTGTGCAAATCAGGGAGATTTTCTTATGTTTGGGAGCTTATCGATGAGATGAATGACAGGGGTCGGGGTCAACGTGCTAATATAATTACCTACAATTCGGTAATAGACGCATTATTCAAACACCATCATCTGGATCATGCAATAGCATTGTTCAATAAAGTCATAGACAAAGGCATTCGTCCAAATGCATATACATACACAATACTTGTTAATGGACTATGCAAAGGCGGAAGACTTAAAGATGCACAGGAGGTTTTTCAGGATTTACTGAACATTGGCTATCCTCTGGATGCCCCGGCATATAATGCTATGATCAATGGGCTTTGCAAAGAGGGCATGGTTGATGAAGCATTGTCCTTGCAGTCAAAAATGGAAGACAATGGTTGCAGTCCCAATGCTGTAACTTTTGAAATAATTATCTGTGCTCTTTTTGAAAGTGATGAGAATGATACAGCCGAGAAGCTTCTTTATGAAATGGTTGCTAGAGGCTTATTGTGAGATTAAAACTAATGCTTTCCACCTACACTTATTATGGAACATTTCCTCAAGAATCTTAACTGGCATGTGGCTCAAAACCGTGAGAAATCCAGATGTCAAACTTGTGAAGGAATAAGCATATCCAGTTTCCTTTTCGATTATTTAGTAGTGCTGTTACTTATTCTTTAAATGTTAAAGACAGCATACAATTTGTCCATTTGATTAGTCTTGTTGCTAGCCTGCCCAAGTCATAAATGACAGTTTTGAGGAGTATATGACAGTTCTAGATTTGCCATTCTTGTTTCTCCTGATTTGATACTTGCATTTGTTACAGAATATGAACTTATAATCGATGGATGTCACACTTTTTGTTGCATTCTAAAATAATATAATGGAGCATCGTTTGGCCTTCTGCATGTGTTTCTTTCAAGCTTTTTATTGATTTTATCTATTTTTTGCTCTTTTCTGAAATTTTATTCTATGATTTAACTTATTTTATCAATTTGTAAAATCGTCACTTTTTATAATAAAATCAAGAGAAACACAAGTTCTAGATATAACAATTTCTAATAACAAAATGGTTAAAATTCTATCAATAAAGTGACAAAATAATTATTTATCAATAATTTACTATTCTAATTCAAAACTTTTCAAATGGTAAAAATATGATATGTATATAAGTGATATTATTTTATTCTATTTTTAAATTATTAATAATTATATTTTCTTGTTTAAGCCAACTATTATGGGTGATAGATAGAAAAATAAATAAGTAAAAATGAGATGAGAAGTTAGTGAGTAAAACAAAAATGTCTAGGGACAATATCAAATTCAAAAGAATAAAAGGAGAAAAATGTGAGAGCCGTATCACTCATACAAGTTTTGTTTAATGACATTCATAACCATCTCGTACGGAGTAAAAAGTTCTGTCTTTAGCGATTTGAAATCTGACAAGTCTCATATTTATAGAACACAAACTCATTTCTTATTTAATAGAACATCCATATTTGTTCTAATCAACCATATTTTTGGAGCAGGAGTGCCTACATTGAAATGGGTGTACCTCATCCAATAATTAGTGTTGGTGATTTCTATGTTTGTGCCTTTTGAAATGAATCACATTTATATAGCTTCTTTGCCTAGAATGTTTGATAGGAGATAGAAAGAGAAATCATTTGGTAAAGGAGTTAGAAGGGCAACGCATGTTTTATGAATAAGGTTGCGTTGCAGACTTAAATTCGTTTAAACAAAATGTTTTAAGCAAAAAAATAGTATGAACATATTTTTAAATCCTTAATAGTATTAAAACAATTTAATAAAAAAATTAAAATGACACCTCAAATCTTAAAAACTTAAGTAACAATTTACTAAATTAGGACAAATCATAGCTAAGTCGTATATGGCACAATAATGTTGAAAAAAACTCAATCTCAAACGTGATAACACAAAAAACAATAGCTACTGATTCAAAAATTTTATCATGTTCTGCAAACAGTATTTTTTAACTTCATATTTCGAGAAGTCCAATCAACAACTTAACTTTACGCGATTAGGTTTTCTAGTGTATTAAAGTGATTAAAATTATAAAATAAAGGGCATTTATATTATTAATACATTTCTATATTAGCTAAATAATCAGTTAAATTGAAATTAGTCTATGTGACACCTCGTTTCCTATATAATCCCCATGCGTAAAAAAGATACTCTGCCGTCTCAAAGTCTTATTCTAAAATCGATATTAGAAAAAGTATAGAAGAATTGTTATAAGAATGGGAGGTTATAATTTATCTGCATTCTCATCAATGGCTCATAAGCAAAAGCATTATCGAACAATTAAGCAAAGCAAAACTAGTTTGGGATTTGATTTATGAGACTGAACAAGTTTGAACAGAAAAGATTAAGTAAACTTGACATGCAAACCACAGTACCAAACGCTAATTAAGGTCCAGCAAATGGACTAACATAACGAGTAGAGACTATTGATGAACCTAAGGCAACTTGATGATGAACCCGAAGAACTTGTCTTTACTCATAGATCCAAGAGTGTTGGCTGCTTCGCCAGGTAACAGGGCCCTCAGGGAACCACAATGCAATTTCCTTGTTGGCACTTTCTACGGAATCACTTCCATGGATAACATTCCTACAAAAAGAGCACCTTCTTTACATGCCATACCAAAAGCTTTACCACCAAGTTCATTACAAAAGTTCAAAGTTCCCTTCATAATTTAAAATCTTCCACACATTGGAAAGTAAAGATATCTTCAACAATTTTGATTTTGATCAATATAATAATGATACTTAACAAGGATTTATAGAATCATCATCCTTGATTTTGATTTTCTCACTAGTGATATCATCTCCTTTAATTGAAGATATTGTGAACATGTTGCAATATTAACAAGATATGAATGAAAATAAAGATTGAGGGCACTCTAGTCTCTAAAATACAGGGGGTTCGTGGGAAAAAACACAAATACACATGTTGAGAACCATACAACAAAAATAATCCTAAGATTCCCATATTTCAGATGGAAATAAGAATGGAACATGTTCATATTTATCAATCTAAAACAAATTATTTGAAAACAAAACTTGCTTGAAAAAAGAGATTGTGGTAATGGAAACAAGCTTGTACCTTCCAATGTCAATAGCAAAATCACCACGAATAGTTCCAGGCTCAGATTGAGCTGGGTTTGTGGCTCCAATAATCTTTCGGCCAGTGGTGACAACATTCTTACCCTCCCAAACCATGGCAACAACAGGGCCAGAGATTATGTATTCCACCAATCCATTAAAGAAAGGCTTTGCAGACAAGTCAGCATAGTGCTTCTCCGCAAAAGGACGATCCACAGTAATCAGTTTCAGACCTGAAAACAAACATTTAGAACAATTTCAAAATTAATTGGCTAAAAGATACCACTCTCAAACCACGAAATCTACTAGTCTTTAAAGAAATGATTAGGTATTACCTTTCAAGTAGAAACCCTTCTTCTCAAATCTGCTAATAATCTCACCAATCTGAAACATAAACATTGTTTTCCATCAAATATTACTAAACCTTCAGAATATCATAACACATACAAAATCCTTCAAATTCAAAACATCTACACAAACAGCCATAGCCAAAATCAAATTCCATACTCAGAAACACTCACACACACCAAAAAGTCATCGACCCATTTCCTGAAAAGCCATAATTAGCAACCCCACCTCTTCAAAACACAAAATTTCCTCAAAACCAGTTCAGATTAAACAAAAAAAAGAAATTATTAAACCCATAAAACCACCTATATATATATATATACACATACATACATACATACATACATATATACATACATATATATATAAAGCTCGAAAATTTCCACAAAAAAACGCCAGATACTGATAATTATCACGAAATTTAGCAAAAATCCCAGTTATGCACAAACAAAGCACTATTTAACGAATAATAGAGGGGAAAAAAAGGGTTTTGAAAAAGAAGTAAACACACGAGGCCTCTTTGAACACCATCAGGCTTGATCATGATGAAGGTTTGTTCAGCCATGTTGCTCTCTCTCTTGATGTTCGATTTCAGTGAATGTGTGAGCGAGAGAGCGTATGGTATACAGTATAACAAGTGTGAGAGAAAAGGGGGATTTATATACGTCTGAAGATGAACGTTCAAACCCTAACCCTAATTTCACAAACGAATATTCTGCCGATTACGGTGCGAACCATTTATTATCTATGCCAATTTTTTACTTTTTAAATTAATAAATTAAAATTTATTAAAAGATATTATAGTTAATATAATTAATATATTAAATTTTATAATTTTTAATTAAAAAATATTGTAATAGTATTTCTATTATATTATGCACTTATTTAAAAAAAATTTAACCGGTAACGTATTTTTTTAAAATTTTTAATGCCTACATATTCTATTCTCATTATCTCTTTTAATTGAAAGATATAATTGGTAAGCATCAAAATTTAAAATATATGTAAAAGTATTTTGAAAATTTGAGTGATTTTTTAAAAATTTTCAGAAATCTATTTTGATAAAAATAATTAAAAGATTTATATATAAAAAAAAATCACACTCAGCCTTTATTTGTAAATTAATAAGTAAAATTTATTTGAAGTATAATTAAACTTATTTTATTTTCTATTTAATATAAATAAAATTACATTTCAAAGTAATTTCAAATAAAATTACATTTCGTAATATTTACGAAATATTACGAAAATAGCTAATAATTTTCATATTTTTTTATTTTGTAACAAATTTATTAATATAACTTATTAAAATAAATTCTTTACAATTTATTGTAAGATGTTCTAAGATAAAATTTATAAGAAAAATTCTTCTATAAAAGAGTTTATTAAATAATTAATTAACGAAGTATACTTTTTAAAAACATTTCATATTTTTAACTATTAGATTATATATATTTATTTAAAAATAAAATACCTATTCACGGCTACTAACTACTTATTTATTATTTCTCATAAAAAATACCAATATTCCTTAAATATAGAATTGTGGTTACAAATTAAAGAATTATAAAGACAGATAACCCACAAATTTTGCAAAAAAAAAAAAATTATTTTCAGTTAAAAGTTTTATTAATTCTTACAACTTTCGGTGATCCAACTGCCCAAACGATTCTTCGATGCATTAAAACTACTCCAATTGGCGTTCCAACGAATCTTCTTAAATTGTTTTTAAAACATTACCATTGTTGTCTAACACAAGAGTGTCTTAGTGAGAAAGATGCATTAATTATTATATATAAAATTGGTGGTCTTTTAATAATTATTATTATTAACGTAAAAAAAACTATCTATTATAAATTAATTAAAAATTATTTTAAATCACTAACCACTTGAAAGAGGTTATTATAACTTAATCTGTAATTTTGAATTCAATTTTTAATAAACATAAATACTCATAATTTATTTTAAAATTTGGAAATTATTTTAAATATTATTTTTAATTTAATTGTTATAAATTTAATCAACATTAATTATATAATAACTTATAATTAAATGATAATATAAAGAACACTTACATTATCGATGTATTTTAGTTAAATTTTAAAATATTTGTATTTTTATCTCGTTATGCATTGTAACTTATAAGTCTACAAACAGGGAAATAGAAGATTTATCTTTCTCTATATATAAACAAATTATTACAATCAATATAAGATTATAATTTTTTGTATGTTTCAAATCATATTTTAAATAAAATTGTATATTTTGAAATAGTATAACTAACTTTATAAAATTTTGAATTACTTTCAGTTAGATTTTTTACCTAATTTTTGCTTAGATTTTATTAAAATCAATAATCGATTAAAAACTTTAATTAGTTCAAAAAATTCATGAACAATTTAACTTTTCAAATATATACTTACAAACTTTTTAGACATAAAAAATCACTAAAATAAAAAAATATATTTAAGATATGATAGTGTGATATTTGGAAGTTTTGTAATAATTTAGTATTAATAAAGTTTATTATCTTTTTAAAATTTTATTTGTGTTATTATTTCATTACTCCAACAAGTAGTACTAAAGTTACGATTGGGGTTCAAGAAAATGAAATATTAAAATATCAACAAAAATCATACTACCCAAGTGGAAACCAACCATGTCAATTACCACATAAGCAAAAGGCCAACAAAACTTATCGCCATGTATTATCCTGTCACCTTATTAGCACATTTAAATATTATTATTATTATTATTATTATTATTACTACTACTACTATTATTATTATTATATTTGTCTCAAATTTTGTTAAATTTAGCTTTAGTAATTTTTCTCTTGCAACAAAGAATAGGCAATTTGTTTAGTGTCATGATTAAACTCATTGCTAACTACAAAAGCTTACTATAATTCTACAGAGCATGAAGGTAAGAATCTCAATCCTAATAAAGATGTAGAACAAAAGAAGATAAATAGAAAAATAATTAACTTGATTTGACAATGGATCAATTATAGTATCTTTCATCAAGTGTCTTAAAGAAACCAATGCTTACATCCTTTGGAAGAAGTTACATGATATGTATCAATCTAAGCCAACACGAAACAAAGCCCTTATAAGAAAGTTGGTAAATATGAAATTGTGAAATGGAACTTCCATAGCAAAACACACTAGTAAATTTCATAATCTAGTAAACCAAATGTCTACAGTGGAGTTAAATCTTGATGATGAAGTACAACCTCTTTTACTTTTTAATTCTTTTTCTAATAATTGGCAAACTCTAGTTTTTACCCTCAGCAATTCAACTTCTGGTGAAAAACTCATTATGGCTACGATGAATAATGCTTTGTTCAATGAGGAAGCTAGATGGAAGGACAATGGCATAAACAACAAGAAAGCTTTTGTCACAGAAGATAAGGGAGAAATCAAAGTAGATAACAAAGTAGGAGCAAAAGTAGGAGTAAGTCAACAGATATAATGGTGAAAACTAAGATACTACCATTGTGGGATGAAAGATCATTTCAGTAGAGATTGTAGAAGGTTACAAAGGGAGCAAGACCCAAAGAGCTCCTAAGTAAAGAAGGATGGAGAAACACAAGTAACAATCGTTCAAGAGATGGGTTGTATACGTCGTTCAAGAAAAGTTATACATTGCAGAATCAAGTGGAGAAATTGAGTAGACAATTGATAGTGTAACTTCTTGTCATGCTACTCCTCGAATTCATATGAGGCTGGTGATGTTGGCACTGTGAAGATGAAAAACACTAGTGTTGCTAAGATTGTGGATATTGGTAACTTTCAAATAGTAACACGTTTGCTGCAAAGTTACTTTAAAAGATGTTCAACATGTGCCAGATCTTCGATTGAATCAATTTTCAATACAAACTCTTGATCAACAAGGCTTCAAAAATTGCTTCCACGATAACACATGAAAAATGTTGAAAGGAGTTATAATTTTTGTTGACAGACAACTTTGTGGTAACTTATACAAAACTCAAGTAAAGATCAACTTAGAAAGCATAAATATAGTGGAGCAAGAGTCTTTAGATCTGTGGCACCAAAGACTTAGTTATATAAGTAAGAAAGTTTTGTCAACCTTGATGAAGAAAAAGTTGATTACTATTAAGGATACAATGAGTCATCCATGTAATCATTGTTTGTACGGTAAACAATGAAAAATTTGTTTTAACTTCTCATAAGTACGAATATTAGAGTTACTAAGTCTAGTTCACTATAAACTATGTGGTCTCTTGGAGGTAGAATTATTAGGTGGTAACAAATATTTTCTAACATTTATTGATAATGCTTCTAGAAAGGTCTCAATGTATTTTTTTAAGAACTAAGAATTAGGTACTAGAAATTTTCAAGCAGTTTCATGTCATGGTAGAATGTGAGATAGGAAACAAGTTAAAGTGTTTTCGTGTAGAGAATGGAGGAAAGTATACATCTAGGGAGCAATGCTTATTGTAAGAAATATGACATTCGGCATGAGAAGACATTACCACGTATACATCAACACAATGATGTAGCGAAAAGGTTGAATCGAATCATTATAAAGAGATAAAAAAACATGCTTAGTATGGTGAAGTTGGTCAAGACATTTTGAGGATAAGTTTTTTGCATTGCCTCTTACTTATTAATTAGATCACCCTCAACACCTTTGAATTTTGAGATTCTAAAGAAGGTATGGTTTGACAAAGACCCATTATACTCACATTTGAAAGTGTTTTAGTGTTTGACATTTGTATATGTATTCAAAGAACAAAGACAAAAGCTTGATGCAAGAACCAAATCATGTATTTGCGTTGGTTATAAAGATGAAGAGTTTGGATATAGATTATAGGACCCAAAAGAGAGGAAGATGTTCAAAAGTAGAGATGTGATATTATGAGAGAATAAGACATATGAAGACCTAGAAAAACCTATGATGACTAAAGGTCTAATTATTAAAGATATTATTCCAAAATCAGCACCTATTATCATACAGAATGCAAAGGTGCGTAAGGACATGCCTGAAAGCACATAAGAATATGTAGAGGAAGTTATTGAGCCAAAGGAGCTTCAACAATAAGAAGAAGAAGGACTAGAAATTAAGTGTCACCATAACTAAATGACCCTCAGTTATAAAGGTCAAGTAGAAGCAAGATCCCATCGAAAAAGTATCCATATTCATAATATATTCTTCTCACTAAAGTGGGCATTAAAAGGATTCAAAGAAGTATTATCTCATCCAAACAAGGAGAAATGACTACGAGTTATGCAGAATGAGATGAATTTTTTATAGAAAAATTAGACATATGATTTAGTTGAGATTCCTAAAGGAAGGAAGGCGCTAAGGAATACATAGATGTTTAAGATCAAAAAAGATAGTAATAGAAAAGTCATGAAGCACAAGGCGCAACCGGTGGTTAAAAGATTCCTCTCGAAGAGAGGAATTGATTTTGATAAAATCTTCTTACCTATGGTAAAGATGGCATCAGTACATGTTATTTTTGGATTGTTGCTAACCTAGACTCAAAGTTTGAACAAATGAATAAAAAGACTGCATTTATTCATGGTGACTAGCATGAAGAAATATATATGGCACAACCTAAAGGTTTTGATATTGGAAAAGGAACCTTATGTGTAAACTGAAGAAGAGTTTGTACAACCTTAAGCAAGTTTTGAGACAATTGTATAAGAAATTTGATTCTTTCATGATGAGTCAAGGTTATAAAAGAACAATAGTGGACCAGTGTGTCTACTTCCAAAAGTTTGTAAGAGAAACCCTTGTACTACTATTGTATATGGGTGACATGTTGATAGTCAGTAAGAATGCCACAAAGATAAAATATTTTAAGGTGGAACTTTTCAAGTCCTTAGATATGAAAGACTTAATGCCAACATAACAAATTATTGGCATGCACATTTACAGAGATATGAAAGTACGAAAGTTGTCGCTTTTCCAAAAGAAGTATATTGAATGACTTATTTAGAGGTGTAATATAAAGAATGTCAAGTCAATAAGTTAGACATTGGCTAATTACTTCAAGCTAAGCAAAAAGTTATGTTTCTCTTCTAAAGAGGAAATGGATGAAATGATAATATTTCCTTACTTCTCAACAGTTGAAAGCTTAATAATGTAAGTGATGGTGTGCACAAGGTTTGATATAACTCATATTATTGGAGTAGTAAGCATTTACTTGTCAAATCTTAGAAAAGGTCATGGGGAGTCAGTTAATTGGATTCTTAGGTGTAATGTTCCGAGTTTTGTAATTTATTGATTATTAATTATAAATACGTAAGTTATTGTTTGGATGTGTATATATATGAGTTTATGTGGTGTTTGGATGCATAGTTTTGATATATGTGATAACGTGGAAGTGTATGACTATGTGTATGTAAGCATGAATGTGAATGATGATTGTGTATTAAGAATGTGGTATGTTGGATCGATTGAGAATAGGCTGTGTGTAATGTAGGGGCATTTTCGTTGTAGCGAGGAAGCCCTGGGCGTAGAGCATGAGTCTGTGACGTTCTCACTGTTGCGAAAAAGTCTTGTAAAAAAGGGGGTGATTCTATTACATTTTTACTGTGATGAGAGACTTTTCGCTATAGCGAGAAGACAACAGGGAGAAATGTATTTTTTGGTGCAGTTTCGCTTTAGCGAGAGGGTCTTACTGTTGCAAGATTCTGCATAAATCAGAGTGTGATTTTTTTTTTTATATTTTCGCTATAGCAAAAGAGGGTGTCGCTGCAGCGAGGTTCGTTGTAGCGAGAGTGTCATGACTCAGGGGGTATTTGAGTGTTTTAAGATTTTAGAAATTCATTTCTCATTCCTTTCTTCAAACCCTCTTTGATTCTCTCTACCCTCAACCCATTCTTATTGATTAAACTTCCTCCGAAGCTGTTTGTGAGCTAGATCGAAGGTTGAAATCACATTTGGAGCATTTGGAGGTAAGTTTTGATGACTAGGGTTTCAATTTTCATCCCTCTTCTCTATTTTCTTGGCTCTTTTTGGATTCCCATGGAGATTTTCCATGATTTAGGGACGGCGTAACATGTGGGGAACGTTTTTCGCGATTATTTCGTGTGGGGTCTTCACTTTGAGATAAGGGAAGACTCTATCCTATCTCTTATGCTTAGAATTCGTTTGTATGATTATATTTGTGAATGAGAATGATTGGAATATTAGAATATGAGTATTTTAATGAAAGTGACTTGATTGCAGTGAGATTGAGATAAAAAGATTGTTTGGGTTATAGTGTGATGGGTATTGAGCATAGTGTGTGTGATGTAGAAATTTAATTGTGATAAAGTGTTGATGTTTAAGTGTAATGTGATTGAATATGGGCATACGTGTCATGTGTGAACTTGAATATAATGATGTGATTGAGAATGTGGGTGAAATGCCTAGACATATCATTGATTGAAATTGAATAATTTGAATGGTTAGAAATGGGTATGAATGGTATATTCATTGTGTGTGAATATGTTAAAAACTATGAATGATTCAGCGATATACTAGGGATGTGGAAGATGGGGCAGTAGAAATACTTTAGGGAAGAGAGGATGGTTGTTATACCAACATTGAGCGTGGGTGCACCACAGGCCATACACTCACCTCCTGACTCGGCCTCTGACTAACACCTTTGCTTGAGAGGCTCAATGTTGCACACGTTGTATTTGTGGAGTGAGAGCTATCCAACGATCATCTATGGTGTGAACTGAGTAATTCCTTTAGGTTGAGGGCATTAGAAATCTGTGATTATAGTGCCACAATGAATGTGGTTACGTGCGGTGAGTGCACGCGTGTGTGGATTGAAATGAAATGTTAGAAATGTTAGAAAAATGCATATTGCGTAAGGTGAGTCTCTGTGTTTGTGTGTGATAGTGTAGAATACTCACCCTTACATTTATTTTTCAAGTGACTAAGATGATTAGCATTGGACTCAGTGAACGGGAGGGATGAAACTGCTATAGGAATTAAAAAACTATTTGTGAAAATTTGATGTATTTAATTGAGTCTTGTAGCGTTTATTTTGATGCAAGCTTGTAACCCTCTCTTATTTTGAAATACTTTGTTAAAATTATGCATTGGGAACGATTTGAAATAAAGTCTTTATTATTCCCATTTTTTGTGAAATTTATTTATCTAGAAATTAAATTAACGTGTTACATTAGGTATCTTAAAGGCACATCTAGGACATTTTTGTGTTATGAGAGAGCTGATCCAATCTTGAAAGGTTATACAAATGCTGACATGGTTGGAGATCTTAATGGTAAGAAATCTACATCATGATACATATACACTTTTTTAGAGGGAGCCGTATATTGGCAATTAAGGTTGCAGAAGTATGTTGCTTTATTCACAATAGAGGCAGAATATATCACAATAGCTGCAGTTGAGAAAGAAATATTGTGGTTGAAGCATTTTCTTCAAGACTTTAGGATAAAACAAAATGAGTACATGATATATTATGATAGTCAAAGTGCTTTAGACTTGAGAGTAAAAGTTCAAGATATCATTCTTACACAAAATACGTTAATGTTCGCTATCATCGGATACGTGACATAATGGATCAACAAGTGTTAAGTTTGGTAAAGATTCATATATATAAGAATGCAACAAATATGCTTACAAAGGTGGTCACCAAAGAAAAGCGTGAATTATGTAAAGATGTTGTTGGAATAGACGTTAGATGATGACTTCTTATACGTAGCTGAAGTGGAAGAATTATTGAATTGTCTAGCTATATTTCCTTATTCCTTTGACCAATTCAAATCATTATTTGTGGTTTTTGTCAAATTTAGTGAAATAAAATGATGTCATGCATAGTGCTTATGATCCCTATTCACATGGATATTTTGTGGGAAAGAAAATGTGCATTAGTACTTATAAATGAAGCAATTTTCATTTCTTTTGATAAGATGTAGAAACAACAATAACAACAATAAATGCAATAAAAAAAAAGTTATGAGTTGTGTGTTATGTAAAAAGGTAGGGTGATATTTAGGAGTTTTGTAATAATCTTTTATTAATGGAGATTATTTTCTCCTAATTTTATTTGTGTTATTATTTGCCTCAACATAGTGGTTTTTCATCGAATTATTTGTGTTGCTTGCTGTAATATTATATGCGTTTGTAAAGATTGTAGAATATGCATATTGTGAAATTATAAGAGGATGTGTTCTAGAATGATTTTAAGATTGTGATGTGTATGTTTATGACTTATTTATTAATATATTTTTAAATAATATATGAATTATGTGTGAAAGAAATGCTTATTTTTGTATTAGGTGTTAATATACGTAAGGAAATGTTCATACATTAAAGGAGATTTGGCCAAAATGTTACATTATAAATTTGTGTAATGTAAAATAAAAAATATTCATACAGCATTGTGTACTTGTATTAAATTTTATTTAGGTATAACAGATAAAGATAAAAAAGGTGTTCTTAGTGTCTTGCTTGTGACAACACTCGTTCACCCACCATTTCTACTTCCACTTCCACCTCCACACTAGCTACAGTGTAGATCTCCTAAGCTAAGGGATAGGAGCAGTTCATCATGGTGTCAACCTTGGGTATGTGTTGCCTTTCCACTCAGTACAACGAGCTTTACAGTTTGCATCTGTAACTACATTTCTCACATTGTGCCCTTTTGCATAACGCACAAGTGAGAGATCCATTGTTGTTGCATCTTTATATGGGCAACAGTCTCAGACCAGGCATAATTGAGTCTGCTTCCAAGTTTGAGATGTGATAGATCCATTTGGTAGGTTATTTACAAAATATGGGGCACAATTTTATTTGATGTAAATGATATCATAATAATATTATTTTATTGTGTTTGAATTGGTACCCACTGCAAAAAGTATCCATCAGGTAACAAATACTATTAAAAAGATATATGATGCATCTTACACAGGTTTTGCTAAGGTGCCTAAGGATACAAATATGGAGTGGTTCAAATATTGGTAGATAATAAAAGTCAATTATTTTATTTTAAGTCTTATAAGATCTCTAATTCTTTTACATGTATTAATTAATTTCTATTGATGTAGAGTAACTTCTTAAGGATAATACATAATTATATGCACTAAATTGTAGAATGACTATGTTCAAAGGCTAGAAGTTGCATCTACTAAGAACCCAGAGTTCGTGGATAAAGACGCTATGTGGTCAAAGATGGTGAGCGACCTTTATAAAGGCCACATTTATGGCATGAGGGCCTGTTTTGTGAACTCGATGTCCTTTGCATCTGTCATCAAGGATGCCCCTTCTCTTGCGCCTGAGGAGGTAGAAGACATAGTTCACACTTAAGTTCATGGTTTAAATAAAGTGCTCTAGAAGCAAGATGAGGAGATGTGAAAGATTAAGGAGAGTATATGAAAGAAGTGGGCGAAACATATGGAGAAGAAGATAGAGAAAAATGTAGCATCAATGATGCAGATGAAGGTATAGCAGCAAATGCAACAACATATGCAGATACAATAAATATATACATATTTCGATCTCATGAGAACAAGTAGCTCCACACCTCTCCATCATCTTCCACCAACTCTAACACTACTTGTATTTAATTCAATGTGACATTCATCCTCCTCATCTTTTATTGACGATAAGGATGATACTGCGGTCGACGATAATCATGTGATATATATTTTTATTTTATTTTTCACATTATTACTTTATATATTTACTTTTTAAATTGGAATAAAATTTTAATTTAACATTTTTTATGTATTTTTATAATTTTATTATGTTTACAAATTATTATAATAATTAGAACAACAGGAAATAATTATATAAGTAATTAAAAGAAAAATATTAAATTAAATATTATAGATATATTTTTTTCATTTATAATGTTACAAACCCTAAATTTTATCTATAAAATACAAAGAAAAATATTTATTTATAATATATAAATGAAAAAAAAATATGTCGGTAAATAGAAATATTTGTTTATAATCTTTATGTAATTCGCTTGTTTTTAGTAGTGATTATAAGTTTTATAATTATATAATATTTTTTTTTTCAAAAAAGTTGAGGTAGTTATAAATAAAGAAAAAATATAAAATGTAATTACTTTTTTTTCTTTATCAATAAATATAATTATTTTTTTTAACAATATAATTGTTATCCAAAGAATGGGGATAACGTGGTGATTTTTATACACCCTCTACTCTTTTTTTTTGTCAAATATTTATAAATTAAAAAAATGTAACGAACACTTATAATCAAAGGAGGTTGAATATCAATAGCAGAACAACAATTTATAAATTTATAATGAACAAATCTCACTACTAAACACACCCTAACAATTTTCCAGCTACAAAACACATTAACATTAAAACTAATCTCTCACTTTCTAGCATAAAAAACCTAACATCAAGAAACAAACTTTTTGTTTTTTTCTTTCTTTCTTTCTTCCATATTAGCGAAAGTAGCTCCAACATTTTTTCTTTCATTATTTCTTTCTCTTGTGGATTAGCACAAGTACGATGGTGGTTCTAATAATTTGAATACAGAAAATAGAAGAACCAAAATGTAGTAAACGAATAATAAAGAAAAGATAAATCGCAAAAGAAAAGATAAAAAATAAAAAAAAGTTGAAAAAAAAAAATCTCAACAAGGACAGAAAATGAAATTTCATATTTCATCAAAATTTATTGGGCTGTGGAAAGCCCACTTTATGCACGCCAAACATAGGAGCAGTGAAGCTTCAAGAGCTTCAACCAAAAAAAAACAAAGAAGCTTCAGGAGTATGATATTTATCTCAGATAGATTTGGTTTTTGAAAGGTGCACTTAAAAGTATCATTAAAATGCATGAACAGTGAAAACTTTTTTACATTGTTAACTATTATTATGGATAATCATTTTGCTAAGTCAAACGTTGCAAACTCTTCCTGCACCTCAGCGGTTCCAATAAGTGCAGGCCCACATTACTTTTAACTTGTTATATTGAAGCCCACCAATTAGTCCAGGCCCACATTATTTTTAACTTCTTATATTGAAGCCCACAAATAAAAAAATCCATGTTCCAAAATTGTGTGAAATGGTTGAATTTGGATGGATATCATAATGATCAAAGCATGATACCACGGTGAAATAGCTTAAGACGTAGGTTACAAAAAATTGACACAAAATACTCGAAAAACCCACAAGATTTAAGGCTTCAAAGAGGAACGAAGCTAAATTTACCAACATTACCATTATTTTACTAAGCAAAAACTTAAGTGCCGTTTTTATATGTAATTTTAATTAAAAATGATAATGGAAGGGTATCCCCCTTCTCCTTAAAAACTTAAAGAAATGGCTAATGTATAAAAATTGTAACTCAAATGCTTACAATCACTAATATCTGCAAAAAAAAGATTAATTATTAGTATTGATTAGTTATATATAGTGATTTGTATAATATTAAATGAATTAAAAAACAATTGCTAAATTAAAGTAATTGTGTAACGTTATTTTTCAGTTTTATATATTAAATAACCCATTAATATGAGGTAGGGTAAATAGTAAGATATCATCCATATCTATCCTTTACGTATACAGAGAAATTTTTTTTTATACTAGTGTAAGTTTAAAAATTTATACTAATATAAATTTATAAATTTATAAATTTAATTTCAGTATTTTATTTAACTTATATCCAGTAAAATAATAAATTATAATTCGTTATATATAAATTAAATAGAATCACAAAATTTAATATCCTGTCAACATACTTGTATAACCTGTAATATATAAAAAAAATGCACTACCTATATTTATTTCATAAATTATTTTTAAAATAATAATTTATGTTATAAATTTAATAATAAAATTTATTAAAATAAATAAAAATAGTTTATAAAAGTTATAAACTTGGTTTAAATAATTCTTAAATTACTCCAAATAATTCACTCCCCAATTTCACTCAACAATGACTATTGAAGCCTTAACTACTCCTTTTCTCTCTCTCGTTTCTGTTCTATCTTTCTACCGTCACTGCTTAGGTACCTTGAAAAAATTACTTTAATAACAACAACAAAAAAGATTGAGAGTATGTTTGTTAATTTATATTACATTTTATTTTTAAAAATTAAAAATTATTTTCAAAATAGAAAATAAACATGCTCTGAGTGCCTAATTCAACTGCTGAAAGAAAAAAGGCAAATTGTAAAAATCGCACAATTGGAATAAACGAAAAAGTTAGCGCAAGTGTGCGACACATGCAATTCAAAAAGTAAATGCTACTTTTGTTCGTTGACTTTTTGTTGATTTAAGCAATTGAAAGATTTTACCTTTTTAAAATTATTTGCTTACAATTTATTTTATAGTTTTTAATTAGCTTATTACTAGTAAGTATTTAGCAATTTCATGGGTACTTTTCCAAATCAAGTAAAATTCGAAAAGTAAAAGTTTAAATATAATCTTAAAAGTTGTAAAGAAATTTGCACAATTAATTTGTTTAGAATTTTAAGAATTTATCAAAAGAGGACAATGTTTAAGATTATAAAAAGGTATATATAACTAATATGAAGAAATTTAAATATAAAATACAAAATTAAAAAAGAAAATATGTTATTCTTTATAAAGAATATACTAAGAAATTAGTCTATGTCTAAGGATAATATTTTTTTTATTTAATATATAATGGTAAACTTAAAATTAATTAAATTGAGTCTAGTCTTATACGACTGGAACATGATTACTTTCTGTAAATGATACCCATAGTTTAGACCCAAAAAGATAAATAGAAAAAAAAGTTCTAACATAAATGAATTAAAAGTAAAAAAATCTAAAAAGAACTTAAACAATAATTTTTTTGTAAATATTAATAGCTTACTTTACTGTAATAAATGAAAAATCTATTTTATTATATAGGATTATATTATTGATATATGTGAAACGTGCGAATATAGCTCTCTTTAGCAGCATAAATATTTACCAACCAACATATGATCATTTAAAATTTTCATTTGAATTACATTTACATAAGATTCAAGAAAGTCTATTGAATATTTATTTGCAATTCTTCAGAGTGTATGATACAAATCGCATGATTTTCAAATGTGTACAGAAGAATATATAAAATAAAATTTTAAACATAATAATTTTTTATAAAAAATTATAAATTTAATATATTAATAACATTAAAGATTATAATTTTTAACAAAAATATTATTTATTAATTTTTTATTATATGTATAACTTTGAGTGCACGTATGAAAAATATAGTAAAGTAAATGAGTAAGACTCATTTGATCTAAAAATTATAAAAATATGGTCACTTTAGTTTTTGAGGATGGATGACGTAATCGGCTTTTGATAGTTTGAAGACTAACATAACTTACTTTCTTATAATTCAATGGCTAATATATGAAGTCGGTGGAAAAGTTAAAACATTAAAATAACTTTGATACAAATTTTGATTCATACAATATGTTGTTAATGAGTATTACAAGGAAATAACAATCCATAGGCTTTATTATTGGTGTGATTTTTATAAATAAAATACAAATAACCAATTTAGACTTGATTTTTATAAATAATGTTATAATTTTTAATAGGTGACTCGTTCAAACGAAAACGTCAAAATGAAACTATTAAAATTCTCTCAAACTACTTTGTACGCATAACAATAGTGGGATAAATATATTTCGATAAAACTTTATTATATATACAAACAAATTATGTTAATTTTACATTATGGGTAGTTATATTTTAAATTAAATATTACAAATTTATACAATTTTAAATGGAAAATTTGTTTTTTATTGAAATTTAAAATGAAGTATCAAAATTAAAATGACATAGGATCATTAGTCAAATAGAAAAACAAACAGAATAATTGTATTTTTTTCTATTAAAATTTATTTTTAAATTATATATTTATCAAATAAGGTATTATCTTTTTATATTAGTGTAAATTAAAAAAATTTTATATTTGATTTGAGTCTTTCATTTAACTTACATCTAACATATTATAATTTATTATTTTATTTACCGTTAAATATAATTTAAATAAAAGATTTAGATAGAATGTAAAAATAAATTTACCGTGAAAACATATTTTCTCCTACCAAATTTATAATTTAAAATAATTGAGTCTCAAAACTGTGAGCACAAAAGAATATATTATTTTAGCCAAGTTGCCAACAAATGAATCAGTAATCAATAACACTGTGTCGTTCAAGAGACAGTAGAAACAAAGTTTGGTGAAGATTGAAATGTTACACCTGCAGCCAGAACATTATCTAGAAAGCTTTCAAAACCCACAGTTGTTGTGAACTATATGAACAGAAGTTTTATTCCATGAGAAAAGAAAAAAACTAACGTATGTCTAAATTAGAGTATTATATATATAATGATTAAAAAAGCATCAATTAAAAATATATGTTATCATAATTTTTATCTTTTAATCACTTATAAAACATATGAAGAGAAGTTATAATTTATTTGGAAAAAAGGGGTTTAAGAGACAAAGGGGACCCATCAAATATCTGATGGTTCACTCCACCATCATGAGATTTTAGAAGACTTTGGAAATTGATTGGGAGGCCATAATTGCTGCATGGAATTCAGCACATACATATACTCCTTAGCATCCTCATTTTCTCTCTGCATCCTTATTTCTTTCACACTAACAAATATGTTGCTTCAAATCGTATCCCTGTTTTCGAAGTATTTTTATTACACTTTTGAACTTTGTATTTTGAAATCATGAAGATGTCGGATCCATAGGTGTCCTTTCTTATTTTCTCCTCCCTCAATGCATATAGTTTGCATTCATTGTGTTCATGTAAATGGCCTAGTTTACGTTGTAACTATATCAATAAAAGTAGTTTTTCATTTGCACTGCTAGATATTGTCTAACCTTGTTAGATTTTGTAATAAATGAGCTATGAATATGATTTTTAAGATTAGAATATGTTTCAAATGATGTCATGATCTTTGGTCTATATATTTATCTTCCTTTAGTTCTTTCCTAGGATCCACGTGTAAAGAATGGGGCACCCCCACCCATTTGCAAAATTTTCTTCTCTACTATTATTATAGTATTCTCCCACCTTTGCAAGAGACTATAATGTTGAAAAGTCAAAAAAAGGCGCATGACAGAAAAACGCGTAAAATTTCGGTGGCTAACGCGTTTTGAAATTCGGTGCCTAACGCATTTTTTGAAATTAAGGATTTCATTTGCCTATATAAAGGAAGCAATGAAAGGCAAAAATGTAGAACAACTAAAAATATTCAGTGAATGGTTGTGAGTCTTTTTTTGAGTGTTTTGTAAACACTGAGTGTATTCCCTTTTTCAGTAATATATCTGCAAAGCTCCGCAGACGTAGGCATTATTGGCCGAACTCCGTTATCAATTTTGTGTGTGCAATATTCCACATTTATTTTTCACTTCCACGAATCTGATATTACAAGAAAATTCGGCGTAATTTTCCCAACAACTGGTATCAGAGCTGGTTGTTAATTCTGCAATTTTTGTAGTGTTACTATTCATATGAATAGTAACATACTATTCCGTGAATAGTAACATACTATTCCGTGAATAGTGAAAAACGTGAATAGTGCAAATTTTGTCGGCGCTACAAATTTGTCTACGTACGTGTTCGAAACACGGTAGTTCACGTAAATTGTCGAAACGATCCAAATGGAGAAGTCGATCGTAGTTGAAGTGATGGTCGCAGATGAAGGAAAGGTGAAAATCGAGAAGTTTGATGGTGTAGACTTCGGCTTTTGGAAGATGCAAATAAAGGACTATTTGTATCAGAAAGGCATGCATGAACCTCTTACAGGCAAGAAACCAGAGTCTATGAAGGAAGAAGACTGGAAACTTCTGGATAGAAAAGCTCTTGGAGTCATCCGATTAACATTATCCCGTAATGTTGCTTTCAATATAGCAAAAGAAAAGACTACGGCAGATCTTATGAAGGCTCTTGAAAGCATGTACGAAAAGCCGTCGGCCTCAAACAAAGTTCATTTGATGAGGCGGTTGTTCAACTTACGGATGACAGAAGACGCCTCAACAGCACAACATCTAAACGAACTCAACACTGTCACAACCCAATTGAGTTCAGTTGGAATCGATTTTGATGATGAAGTACGGGCTTTAATTCTCTTATCTTCCTTGCCTGAGAGTTGGAATGCTACTGTCACAGCTGTGAGTAGCTCATCGGGAAGCAACAAGTTGAAATTTGATGATGTTCGTGATTTGGTTCTCAGTGAAGAGATCCGGCGTAGAGAGTCGGGTGAATCATCAACCTCTTCGATTGCATACGAGTCAAGAGGCAGAAGTTCAACCAGAGGAAGAGAACGCAGCAAATCAAAGAGCAGACGATCCAAGTCCAGAAATCATCATGGTTCCCAAAACTCGAAGTCGATCGAGTGTTGGAATTGTGGGAAGACCGGGCACTACAAAAACCAGTGCAAGAGTGCACGGAAGAATCAAGAAGCAAAGGACGAAGCAAACGTAGCCTCCACCTCAGGAAAAGACGAGGTGTTGATATGCTCTCTTAAAGAAAAAGAGGAGTCTTGGGTGTTAGACTCTGGAGCATCTTTTCATGCTACCTCACAGAAGGAACTATTCGACAATTATGTTCCCAGAAAACTTGGTAAGGTTTACCTTGGTAATGAGCAATCGTGTGAGATTGTAGGTAAAGGTGCAGTAAAGATTAAGTTGAATGGGTCTGTATGGGAATTGAAAAATGTCAGACATATTCCCGACCTGACAAAGAATTTAATTTCAGTGGGCCAGCTAGCTAGTGAAGGCTACACAACAATCTTCTACGGTGATGATTGGAAGATTTCAAAGGGTGCGATGACAAT
Source organism: Abrus pulchellus subsp. cantoniensis (assembly GCA_024086825.1). Taxonomy (NCBI): domain Eukaryota; kingdom Viridiplantae; phylum Streptophyta; class Magnoliopsida; order Fabales; family Fabaceae; genus Abrus; species Abrus pulchellus. The sequence continues at coordinate 26,480,369 of CM044056.1, forward strand.
TGCTCGAGGCAAAAAGAGTGGTACTCTTTACAAGACAAGGAGCATGTCATTTGATTGCGGTTGCAGCAAATGAAAATCCCAATCTATGGCACCAAAGACTTGGGCATATGAGTGAGAAAGGGATGAAGATCATGCACTCAAAAGGAAAATTACCAGGTCTTGATCGGTAGAGATTGACATGTGTGAAGATCGCATACTTGGAAAGCGAGAAAGAGTCACTTTCGGACAAGTAGAAGAACTCCAAAGAAAGAGAAGCTTGAGCTCATCCACTCGATGTTTGGGGTCCAACGACCGTCTCATCCATTGGTGGAAAGCAATACTTCGTGACTTTTATCGATGATCACTCCGTAAAGGTATGGGTTTACTTTACGAAACACAAGTCAGAGTATTTGAGGCTTTCAAGATTTGGAAAGCTATGGTAGAAAATGAAACACATTGAAGATTAAGAAGCTCAGATCCGACAATGGTGGTGAATATGTAGACACCAGATTCAAGAAGTTTTGCTATGAGCACGGGATCGTAATGGAGAGAACCGTGCTCGGTACGCCTCAACACAATGGTGTAGGCGAGCGTATGAATCGAACGTTGATCGAAAGAGCCGAAGCTTGTGTGTGCGGTCAGGCTTACCAAAGCAGTTTTGGGCGAGAGGCGATCAATACAGCAGCTTACTTGATAAACCGAAGTCCATCGGTACCATTGGAGCACAAGATACCGGAAGAGGTATGGAGCGGAAAAGAAGTAAAACTCTCACATCTTAGAGTTTTCGGTGTGTAGCATATGTGCACATCGCTGATCAAGGAAGAAACAAACTTGACCCAAAATCAAAGAAGTGTACTTTCCTTGGTTATGGTGAAGATGAGTTTGGCTACCGCATATGGGATGATGAAAACAAAAAGATGATCCGCAGCGAGAGATGTAATCTTCAATGAAAGAATGATGTATAAGGACAGATATAATATAGGTGCCGGCAACTCGTAAACGAGTGGGCCAGTTTATGCAGAGGTGGAAGATATCCCGAGATAGTCCTATAATAAGGAGTCCTCGATCGGAGGAATCAAATGAAGAAAGCGATGTGCTATCGTAACCTCCTACTCCAACTCCCGTATTGAGAAGGTCCTCTCGGCCCCATGTGCCTAACAGGAGATACATGGACTATATGTTGTTGTACGATGGAGGGGAGCACGAAGATTATATGGAAGCTTGTCGGACCACGTATGCTAGCAAGTGGGAGCTTGCCATGAAAGATGAGATGAAGTCTTTAATCTCCAATCGGACATGGGAACTAGTCAAGTTACCTATGGGAAAGAAAGCACTTCACAACAAATGGGTGTATCGAGTGAAGGAAGACCATGATGGTTCCAGGAGATATAAAGCGGATTGGTTGTCAAAGGATTTCAGCAGAAAGAAGGAGTTGACTACACTGAGATCTTTGCTCCAGTTGTAAAACTCAATACTATCAGGACTGTGTTAAGTATTGTGGCTAGTGAAGAGCTCTACCTAGAGCAATTAGACGTGAAGACTGCATTTCTTCATGGAGACCTAGATGAGGAGATTTACATGCACCAACACGAAGGTTTTTCGAAGAAAAGAAGGATATGGTGTGCAAATTGAAAAAGAGCTTGTACGGCTCGAAACAAGCTCCTAGACAGTGGTATAGGAAGTTCGAAAGCTTTATGCACAAGGAAGGTTTCCAGAAGTGCAATGCTGATCACTGTTGTTTCTTCAAGAGGTATAAGTCCAGCTATATCATATTGCTACTTTATGTTGATGACATGTTAGTAGCAGGATCAGATATGAAAGACATCAGAAATTTAAAGATGCAGTTGTCAAAAGAATTTGACATGAAGGACTTAGGCCCAGCAAAGAAGATTCTTGGAATGCAAATCACAAGAGATAAGCAAAAAGGAGTTTTGCAGTTATCTCAGGCGGAGTACATCAACCGTGTTTTGCACAGATTCAACATGGATAAGGCCAAGCCGGTCGGTACACCTTTGGCCGGTCATTTTCGTCTATCCAAGGATCGGTCTTCTCAAACAAAGGAAGAAGAAGAGTTTATGGCTAAGATTCCTTATGCTTCACCATTGGAAGTTTGATGTACGCAATGGTCTGTACGAGGCCAGACATTGGCCATGCAGTGGGAGTTGTAAGCAGATTTATGTCAAATCCAGGAAAAGCTCATTGGGAAGCAGTCAAATGGATTTTAAGGTATCTACGGGGAACAACAGAAAAATGTCTGTATTTTAGAAAAGGAGATCTAAAGTTACGGGCTACGTAGATGCAGACTTTGGAGGTGAAGTTGATCACCGAAGAAGCACCACCGGTTATGTTTTCACTTGTCGGAACTACGGTTTGTTAGTTGGATGTCGCGGATACAAAAAATTGTTGCTTTATCCACTACAGAGGCTGAGTATGTAGCGATGTGAAGCGATAAAGAATTGATATGGCTTCAAAATTTGTTAGCAGAGTTGGGTTTCACTCAAGAAAAGAGTGTTTTGCACAGTGATAGTCAGAGTGCAATACATCTGGCAAAGAATTCAGCATATCACTCTAGAACTAAGCACATTGATATACGTTATCATTTCATTAGATCTCTACTTGAGGATGAAGTGTTGACATTGAAGAAGATTGTAGGAAGTAAGAACCCAGCAGACATGCTAACAAAGGTAGTGACCATTGACAACCGAAGTTGTGTTCAACTTCAGTTGGCCTGCTAGAATAACAGACTAGAAAAGACTGCTGCATTGATTGAGGTGTGAAGACAGATTGAAATCAGTCTTCAAGTGGGAGATTGTTGAAAAGTCAAAAAAAGGCGCATGACAGAAAAACGCGTAAAATTTCGGTGCCTAACGCGTTTTGAAATTCGGTGCCTAACGCGTTTTTTGAAATTAAGGATTTCATTTGCCTATATAAAGGAAGCAATGAAAGGCAAAAATGTAGAACAACTAAAAATATTCAGTGAATGGTTGTGAGTCTTTTTTTGAGTGTTTTGTAAACACTGAGTGTATTCCCTTTTTCAGTAATATATCTGCAGCAGTCCGGAGACGTAGGCATTATTGGCCGAACTCCGTTATCAATTTTGTGTGTGCAATATTCCACATTTATTTTTCACTTCCACGAATCTGATATTACAAGAAAATTCGGCGTAATTTTCCCAACATATAAAGCATCTTTCCCTTTCTTTCATTCCTAAAGACTTTGTAAACTTTGCTCCTATTAGAAGAAGTTTATAGGGTAATTCTCGCACCACCTACTTTCTTGGTAAAATTAGGGTTGATTGATTCCTTGCCTCATGTACATAGAAAATGTTGAGATATATATCGTATGTTATGCATTCATTAACAACAAATAACATGGATATATAAGTTTTATGAGTTACAACATCCATATATTAACATTTTTGTAAATTTTAATTTTTGAAGTTATGTTTAGGCATTTAAAAATATTAAAATTTATTAAAAAATTATTGTATTAAAAATTCAAAGTGTAATAAATACTTTGTTTTTTTTTATTATTATTATACGCTTAAACTTAGTTCTAAATATTGAAGTTAAGAAAATTAGTACGGACCCGAAAATAGTAATATATATTGAAGATATGCTCTTGCTGATTTAATCGTTTTCAAAAGTGTTTAACAATCTTCAAATGAATGCATACATGCATATAAATATGTATATATGTTGTCAAAATAAAATCTTCTTTTCCTTCTCTCTTAAGTATCGATAGAATTTAGATATAAAGAATGCAAGTCATTAACTGGTTCATAAATGGCAAAGACTTATATGTATAAAAAGAAGTAAAAGAGACCTACTTTTTTCAGTAGTTACCATACCACCACCCATTTTCTCTTGCTCACTTCCTTCTCCTTCATTTCTTACACAACCGATACCCTTTGTTTGTCTCCTTCACTTCTCTCACTCTTTCCCTTCTTATTGATATACCCTTTGTTGTTTCCATCGATCTTGGCATTGTTAATACCACTTCCAAGCTCAACTATTGCCTCCAATTGCTATTGCTCTTTTTATGCAATGTATAGATATCTGAATTTAGTTTTAAGAGTAAGCACACACATATATGATTGAGTATGAGTTGAGTTGGATATAACATTAAACATGACATTAGATATAGGATTAAACATTTAGCATAAACTTGAATTTAGAATTGAACAATCAATTTGAATTTAGGATTGACATTAATATGGATTTAAAAACATTGAATATGAATTTGGATTTAGAAATGAAGATGAAATTGGATTTATAATTAAATATAGAGAAAAAATTTAGATATAAAATTGAACATGAATTTGGACACAGAAGTGGATATGACTAAATATAACGATAAAATAAAAATAGAATTAATATATCAATGTTTTTTTACATTTAATTTTTTATTTTTAATAAAATTATAATACTTTGAATTTTATAATTTTTGAATCCTTACAATCAATCTACTTAAAATAATTATGTGTTTACATAAAACTATGAATGCTTATTTTTTTTATGAAAGTAATTAGAAGTAATTTAGAACTTAAAAAAGTACCCCAAAAAAAATGACGAAATTATTATTTATGTTGTTATGAGTGCTTGTGACCAAATTTTTGTTACAAGAGCTTATGTTAAAAGTTAAAGGTGTGTACATAATGTTTTAATTCTTTATAAACTTTTCTTGCATTAAGAGCTTTTAATTTTATGTGTTTAACCTATTTATGTGTTGATTGTTAGTGCATAACACAGTTAGTTAATAGAATATGATCCTGTTTGAAATGCCATAATACTAGTTGTGTACTAAAAATTATTTAAAATGCAATGTATGTGTTTGATAGATTAAAATCTTAATTATTAGTGGAGAGTAAAACTCGGTAGTAGTAGTATGATCCTGTTTGATATGTAGAATACTGAAGGTACATAGTTACTTGTCTTAATTTTGCATAAGTATATTTTTGCTTTTTATTTCTTTGAGTAAGTAATTTTTTTTGTGTATATGAGTTTTGAATTCCCCTTAAACTCTTTTTAATATTTGTTTTGCCTATAAAAAAAAAAGAGGTTATATTGTTGAATATTTTTCATGTTTGTGCAATACCTATAGCATTTAATATATTAAATGCTAAAATGTCAAAATTAAATTATAATTTACGATAGGCTTAATGATAAAAGAAAGGTTCAAATGATGATCAATTTATTAAGAATAATATTGAACAACTTTTCTTTTTGTCAAAGAAAGGGATCAAAATTATTAACTCTAAACAATTAAGCTTCGTTTGTATAAATTTTAATTTGAATTAAGAGGCATTAAACTTGTACAGAATATGAAAAAATGAAGAAAGTGACTGACTCATTCAATAGTAGTAATCAATATGTAGATTATGAAAATTAATTTGCGTCAATGCATTGTATGATATTTGATGCATTGAGGCAGGTTGTTAATATTCCACTTGTCTCTAGTAGGATGCTAAATAAGACCCAAAATGAAAAGAGTCGCCAATCCATATTATAAGTGTTTTTATAACATGTTAATGCATGAAAACTAACCCTTTTATGAAAGATCTATTGAAACTAAATCATAAATTTATGTAAAATTGTTGGCAACTAGATCTAACAGGAACAGCCCTCAAAAGTGTGTAGATTAGTATTTTATTTTGATACGATTTAGATATTTATACATTCAAATTTCACTTTTAATATTATGTAATTTTGACATTTTTGATGTAAATATAATTTTAAGATTTTTTTTTCATTTTGATACATTTGATTATTTAATATTGTTATTTATTTTAAACTCCTTATCCAAATCTTACAAAAAAAAACAAAAACAAAAAGTCGCATCGGCTTGACCTACTATTATCTTTTTATTTGAAACAATGAAATATTTTGTCTTTTTTGATTTGTTTCCCTGTCATAAACTCATTTTGTTTATCCTTTAACTTTATTGTTTGTGGTTCCTTTCAATAGCACCCGCTAGCCAACTTAGATTTTGAAATTCCATGTTCAAACGACAATTCTCCTTTGTGGATTGAGCTTACTACTATTGCTACTAATGAAACATAAATCTAATGTAGTAGCCATCACCGTATATATTGACGTTAACCAAAGGGACGAACATGAGTAGATTGAATATACCACCTTTTATATTTGTTTTATTATAAAGGGAAAAGATATGCTTGGACCGACCAATTACATCATACACGTAAGACTTTTCATATTATACATTTCTTGGGAACAAAGTATGCTATTAAACCCAGCTTGATAAAACAGAGACATCGAGAAAGAGATAGTGAAAGTTGAGGAAAACCTGTGCACAAATTTGAGACCACTATTTAGATAATGTCTTCTTTTATCACCTTTTCAAGATGTTATCTAGTATCCAGTTTAGAAAATCTCTCTCTCTCTCTCTCTCTCTCTCAGTAGGAAAAGTTATTTCTTATTCTCAATGCTTGTTACATTGTTTTTTAGTTTCAGTTATTGGTCAATTACGATGGATGTAAAAAATGGTTAATTTCGTCTCTCTCTACTTCTATCCCTCAAAATCTTAATTTGTTTTTCATAAACATAATGTTTAGACTTAGCCATCAAAATTATTTTAGTGGGTGTTAAGAATTCATCCACTTTTGAATACGACGTTATAAAAAGTTGTTTCTTACAATTTGCTGAACATTTCACCGCTAGCTATTTTCGTATGAATGTTCTTTATTTAGTTAAAAGCATGTTAATTTTTGAAGTTGATATGTTAAATTTAAGATATTTTCCCCACAATATGACAAAATTTTCTGTGTGAAAAATTTCAAGAAAAAAACTTCCCTTCTCTGATCTCTTTCCTTCTGAACAGTGGGAGGTAGCTAGCCTTATGTTATGGACATTCAGATAATTTAGCTTATTAATAAAAAAATATGAAGTAATTGAGTATGAAACATTTTTTTCTAGTAAATACTCATTAAATGTTTAAGTATAGTTTTTTTTTTAATGTTAATTTTGTTAAAGACACTAATTAAAGAATTAACATTAAAAACTATGATCCAAGTTTATTAATAATATCTTTTAATAATTTATTATTTATATATTAATCAGTCTACTAAGCAATGCTTGCCTATAAATACTTATGAAGAGAGAGATAGACATGGAATTTTGACATATGCATATAACACGATCACGAGGATAAGTATTAATTGTCTTAGTGTACAACGATTGTTGAAAAAACCTTAACGACATTTATATCTTTTGAAAGAGTTTATTGTAAAAATTAACTTATAACTATTATATTTTATTTTCATTTAAATAGTATAATAAATAGTTAAAATAAGTTTATCTTAACTTTTATTTTAATACATTAAACACAAATAAATTTATATTATAATAAAAGTTTATTATATAAATATTCAATTAAATTACTTATCTAAATATATCTTTAATATTGAGAGATAGGTTAATTTGGCAAAGGGATCTGAAAAATGTACTCCACTTTTTGGATACAATCTCCTTTCTGCTAAGGATACAATGAGTCAGAAGAACAACATAAAATGTTAGAGTAAGGGAAAGAGAATGGAAAAAGAATAGAAAATAGAGAGAGAGAGACTGTAGATGAAGTAACTGGTGGAGCAAGTGGAGAAGAAGGAAGGGATATGATCATAGAGAATGTGGTGTGTGGGGGTTATAATTACATGTTTATTTCCTTTTTCAGAGAAGGGTGGTCTCTGAGTGGACACATGTGTGTACGTATTGGAATATGATTTGGCAAAGGATTTGAAAGGCTCTGTGTTTTTGTTTCTTCAACTGTCAGACATTTTTGACATCTATGCTAGTTTTTATGTACCCCACCACTTATTCTTCTTTAGACTTCTGCACCCTAAAACCCTTTCAATTTTTCTAACTCTCTTGTTCCTTTTCCTTTAAGATTATCTTTCTAATTATAAACCTATTTAATTTTTACATTAATTAAATAAAAATAAGATAAAAATATATCTTATTCTTATTATACTATGTTCTTATCAAAATTTCATGTTATATCCTATCTTATCCTATGATGTATATCAAATAAATCTTTAGTTGCCAGCGTAGTATTACTAGTTTTGTTATTATTATTTTTTTAACAAAAAGTTTAGATGAGTTGCACTCTGCTTGTCTCAAAACATATGTATTTACAGTTTTTTTTGGCTAAGATTAAAAAATTAATAAATAATTTTTTTATTAAAAATCAACTAAATCATGATATGAATGTATTAAAAAACTTTCTATCAAAAGCTCTTTATTTTTATTCTTTAATTAACATCCTTATTGAGCATTTATATATATTTCTTTTGTCCAATAATGCAAATCTTATTCAGGGAGTATATGCATAACAAAGAATCACAAACTTGAGAGATGCTCTAACAGTTACAAAATTGCTTCAAACACTGTTTAGAGCATATACATCAATCTTAAAAAGAGAAATTAAATGATATCCTTCTATATATTTTGCCAAAAAATTAAGACCGAGAAAGGACTTTGATCAAGTCCAAAAGCCAAAGTATTTTGGTGGAGTTGGAAAGAAACTGTACTCGACACCCACACACAAAAAATAAAATAAAATGAAAGCCTTTTATTTTATAGAGAGGAGAAAAGCAACAGTAAAAAGTAGTGAATTTTGATGATGGAATTTTGACCCCTAAATTGCTTGATGGAAAAATGCTATTCTTAGTGTTTGTGACTATTTCACACATTTTAAGAAGCAATTGATCTAATCCTAATCATGTTTACTTAAAATGAATGAATGAAGATATAATGCTTTAAGGGATGAGGACTTGGGTATACAATTATTTAGTATAAAATGTCCTTATCATATGATTGATCAATTCTGACTCAATAATACTTGGAGGGAATTTTATGAGTATGGTGCGTGTACTGTGCCTCATTAAAATTTACTACACCTTCTTTTGGACCTGCATTTTACTGAGTTTGGAGAGAGTTAAGCTATCTATAAAAAGAAAACATTATAACATTTTGGTTATAATGGATCCGTTTGGTAAATGCTGGATATGGTTTTCCAATATTATAATATCGGGTGTTTGGTATAAAAGAAATTCACAGTGAATAAACTTTAAAAAATTACTAATTATTAGTGAATTAAAATCATCAAGTATTAGAATAACTTATATTGATAAATACTAATTTAATGTTAAATTATCAGTAAATGATATTTATTTTATAGTGATGTATGATATGACTCATCATACTAAAAGAAAAGACATGATTCATCATATTAGGAAAATGAAAGTTGAGAGACCTTTTAAGAAACAAAGATAAATTGCTTTTTCTTTTTCCCCACGACAGAGGAAAATAGGTTTTCCAAACACTTTCACTATCAAAGAAACTCAACATAATGCATCTATGTAAGAATATTTCAATGCAGTACCAATAAACAGAAAAAGAAAATGAAACATGTTGATACATTATTCCCAGGTGCAATGATGCCGTTTTAGTTTATAGAACTCCATGCATTGTGCGAATTCAAGCTTGTTCGCTCGAAAAAGTGCTAACAAAGTTAATTATAAGAGATAATGCTATGCATTAATTTTTCTTATTATATTGGACTTATTTGGTAAGTAAAGCAATCATAAAAAAACAAAAGAGCCTAACGACATTTTTTTTCCATCCCATGTTGGATTTCCTTTTATCATGTGTGAACCATATCCAATACTTGTCTAATATCAGAATTCAATGACATTGTTTCCCCTATTTTTCTTTTGGATGTCTACTTTCAATTAAATTATAATAATATATAAATTGTTATATAGGCAGAAGCATCTGCTCATTAACTTAATTATGTTTGGATAAAAGTAATAGTAAAAAAAAGAAAAAGAATATTATGAGAAAAATTATGAAAAATGAGATGAAAAAAGTGTTGTTTGGATGGATAAAAATAAAAGATGATGAACTTCATTCAATACTTCAAGAAATATCAACCTTGTCTTGCTTAGTATATCTAAGAAATTTAATTTTTTGTTCTATAACTTTTTTTACAATAATAAATTGTGCAATTTTTTTTTTTTGCTCTTATAGGTACTTAAATTACACTTCCTTATATATTATTTTAAAATATACATATTTTTTCCTTTAAAAGTTTAATATGTGTTGCATTTAAACATATTATAACATAAGTATTTTGAATATTATTGAATGACTCATTGCTATCATAATCTAAATCACTGTTTAAAATGTTAATGACAAACACAAGCTCTTGATTGCATATGTCAATAATCTAAATTGTTGCATCATTACAACCCAATCATAAACTATTGCAAATTTATATTTTACTACCGCTCACTTGCCTCCATTATTGCATCAACATTGCATTAGTTTTTACAATCGTAGACCTTCTCCTCTTGTCACTACCAATAACACTATAACTATCATAATTAATTAAACTTATCAATATGAAACTACTATTATCATCTCTTACAAACTCGTCACCACCACCATTTTTAGAATAATTATTGGTTCCTTACCACCGTACCTAAAATGAAATGCATAGTCATTATTAATCATTTATCATATCAAATGTTAGTCACCATGCCGCACCATGAACTTTGATATTTTAATTATGAGTTGAGTGTTAAAGCACCTTATATGCATTTCTAAATTACAAGATGTTAAGTCACATTTTATAATTTTGTTTTGTGAGAATAAATGATGCATAAATGCTCTCTAAATTAATTTTAGAGGCTGATTATATGTGCATATGCTTTTAAAGTGACTTTCGAGAAAATGTATGTAGAATCAATCTACAAGTGAAGAATAGAGAATAATTTTTCTATTTCAAATGAATGCTCTAAAAGATTTAAAGTAGCATAGTGAATCATAAACAAATATATATAGGTTAGAAATATACATACAATGCTCAAAATTTATTTTAAAGTTCAAAATTAAATCAAGAAAGAAAATGTAAAGGTTGATCAAGGAAGAAGATAGAGAAATGTGTCACAATTTTAAAAAAATAATAAACTTAATTTAGATAGTTATAAAAGTAAGCATGTTTGATAAAATTAAGCTACGGATTTAACCAAGAACTCAAAAGAGACATAAGTTCTCTCAAATAAGAAAAATTCTAAGTAAAAATATTATGATTAGGATAGATAAAGGAAAGAAATGAAGAAATGTGTGAGAATCTCAAAAAATAAAAATAAAAATAATAAACTTAGAAAGAATTGCTATAAAAGTAAGAATGCTTTTGATAAAATCAAGCTATGTTAAGCTAAAAACTTTAAAGAGACACAAACTCTCTCTAATAAAAAAAATCCTAAGTAAGAATGCTACAATCAAAATGGATAAAGAAAAAAGATAAAGAAATATGGAAAAATCTTCAAAACAATGATAAAATTAATATGAATTGCGACAAAACTAAGATACTCTTAATAAGATCAATTTATGAGTTCAACTAAGAACTCTAAAAACACATTTAAAGAAAAATATTAATTAGAAGACACAGTAGAGTCATGTTTAATTCAATCTAATATAAACCTAATTATTTTAGGTCATCTATCATGAAAAATTTAATGAAATCGCGTTCAATTTATTTTAATATGAGTCTACTTAAGCCAATTAAAATAACTTTTAAAACCCCTTATAAATTGCTAATATAATTTGAATATTGGAAACAATAAATGGAATTATCAAATAAAACTATAATTTAATTAAAAAAGTCATCAGTTTAATCAATCTAAATTCTAAATCAACCTGACATATACTTTGTTTGGATGTTAAGAATTAAGAGAAAAAAAATGGAGAGAATTTAAATTGGAACCACCTTAAAATCTAAAGAAATGATCAGTACATAGGGAGAGAGAGGAGGATTGATGGGACTTTATGTATTTTTTTTATAAATATTAAAATAATATTAAAATTATAAAAATAAAAATAATTTTTATAAAAAAATATTAAAAAATTACTATTTTATTAATTTATATTTTTTATAAATATTTTTAATACAACTCATTTTTTACACTTTTTTTTATTCATTCAATCAAATAAAAATAATTTTATTATTATTATTTTATTTTAATTCATCTAAATATCTAATATTTTTTAATTATATTTTCAATTTATTTTTTACTCTCTTATTTTTTTTTCTTTACTATTTCTTTCGTCCTTATTTTATCTCGATCAAAACAAAGCATTAATCAAATTTGCCACTAATTGAGTTAAGGCTTCATTGAGTCTCTTTTTTCTATCTCTTGTCTCCACCAAGTCTGCATAGCATTTTTCTCTTCAAATTCTTTCTTCTTGATTATGATTATTATTTTCGCAACCAATTGAATAAGAATGTGTGGGAATTAGACGAAATCTCAAGTTCTCAGAGAAAAACCAAAATAAAATAGATTTGCTCTCTTCCTCGTTCGTTTTAAGTTTATTCATCTTATTACTTATTAATTTCACTAAAAATTAAGTTTTTGAAGTATTACCATCCGAAAAACACAATATCTAGATGGCACAAGCAAAACTATTTTTATTAAAAACATCATATAACTTTGATATATAAATTCAGCAATCAATCCTTAACATTATTGAATATTATTATATGGTGATCATATATTTTATGTTTACAAAATTAATTTTAGAAAGTTTAACTTTTTAAAATCTTTGTAGCTCTTTTTTATTAAGATGTTTTCCAAATGATTTCAAAACCTTGAATGTTTTTATTTTTATTTTGTTGAAAGTTTATGAAGTTTCAGGCTTTAAAATTTTAATGAAATTTTATTAGGATAAGTTGTAAATAATTTATTTTGACAAGTTATACTAAAAATATATATTTAAAATAAATTAAAAATAACTTATAAAAATCATAAATAATTTTTTATAAGTTATTAATAATTTTTTTATAAAGTTCCTAAATAATATATCTTATTTAAAGAAATCTTTTTATGATTGAATAAGTGATGATATAATTTGACTGAGTTTGTTTCTTCTGCTTAATAAATTTAAACTTTGTTTTGTTTCTTTTTCAAGTGATTTCAAGCAAAATATAGTAGCACAAAATTTAAAAACAATAAATTTTATTTCAAAAAGTTTGTCACCATTGAAATATATATATATATATATAATTTAATAATAATAAGAAGAATTTATTTATATTTAAATAATATATCATAGGTTAAAAAATAAAGAAACGTTAAATATTAATTTATATTTAAATTATATAAAATTTAATAATTTAATTTATTTTAAATAATTTTTTTTATTTACACCACAACTTTTTGTTAAAACCTAAATTGATTTATGTGTTTAGTGATTTATTTTATATATATAAATTTAAATCAAACAAATGGATTGATAAATGTCATATTTAAGTAAAATCTATACTACTTTTATCTTCCATGAAATTACATTCACGCTGTGATTTTACTAAATCATCTGTTGTTTACATAGCTCACTTATTGCCATTTGGCTATCTTTGGTATGTTGTGTTACAAAACAACATTTAACATATCCTGCCCTTAACTAATCTGCCACGAAACAACACGTGTATTTGTGAAACTCTGTGATCCTCTCATATCATTTTGATGAAAATTACGTTATACAGAACAAAATTAACCTACTAAGCCACGAAGGGCTTCAAATAATTCATGATTACCACTAATTAATGATGGCAAGGAATTGCGTATTAGTGTCATAGTATTGAGAACAAAGTGAATGTAATTGTATTATAAAATTGTGTGCCAATACGCATTATATATATAACAAAGATTTTTTCACATTGGTTGTAAATCTAAAATTTTTATATTTATCTGAAATTTTTTATTTAATTTACGTTTAACAGTATATATATATATATATATATATTTTATTTTTTGTTTTAATAAATTTGTCTATTAATATGGATTATAATATATATTATCAATATATATCAATAATGTTTATATTAATATTTTAATTTTCATTAAAAACTATTGATTCTTCGTGAAACTGTTTGTCAATATATTACATTGTTTTAGTATTGCTTGCATCAAGTACAACTTTGTTAGTATGCCTTTCTTTATCCAAAAATTATGGATAGATTTATTTATTTATTGAGGGAGGGGTGTGTGTGTGTGTATATATATATATATATATATATATATATATATATATAATATATGAAAATTTTAATATAATATTTTTTTTATTTCGTTAATGAAAACTTATGATGTATATGTTAAATGTATAATTCTTGTTGAATAAAAATTATAATAACAGATAATTTAACATATATGATTTTTTTTGTTAGTAAATAAATTCTTTTTCAGTGGGAACTACATTCTCATGAGAGAACTGAAGCTGAAATCCTAAGAAATTATTAGAAGAACTTCTCAATCTCGATAACGCTTTAAAGCCTGTCTCACGACAATGCATGTATATATATTTACTGTAGCAAAAAATGTAAATTAAAAACACAAAGGGGTCAAGTGGGACATATTACCAAGAAATTGCAACTTAAACAAGATCATGATATAAAAAAATCTAAGTTTCTATGTTGTTAGTTTTTAACTGACTTGAACCTTCCAAAAGAAAAGTTATTGGCTCAAGGGGCTATTCAGAATTCATGCTTAATTGTGTTGGGAATTCGATTCAAATTCAGGATATGTCTAAAATTGTTTGAAATTTGTGTACTCACAAAGTTGAATGCAACGAGTAAATCCAGAAAAATGGTTTGATATGACTCTAACGTATTCATCAAATCTAAAATTTGAACTATTAAAATTCAGGTCAGTGTAAATTTTTTTAATCTGTTACGAGCATGTGTATTTTAAATTTTTCATAAAACTGTTTACTTTTTTTTTACAAATTTCTAAACGAACATGTGTATTTTAATTTTTAAAATTATAAAAATAAATATGTTAGTTAAACTTAAGAATCTATTGATTATTAACAATATTAATGCTATTATTTCACAATCAACATACCCATAAAATATACGGATCAACAAGGTAGTGTTCATATAAAAAATCAGTCCATTACTGCTGGACCATCTAAATCAATAGAACATTTTTATTATAAACAAACTCATAATCGTCATAAGGTTAATTTTGGGCTGTCATTTTATGAGTTCAAATAGCTTAACATTTTGAACTACTTGACGTATATATAGACTTAACATTTTATGATATCCATTGACAGCTATATAAGGTATAAAAATTTGGATAAAAATTTGGTTTGCCATTTAAATGGTTGTGCACCAGCAATCCATCGTTTTGGAAACAATGAGTAGTATCTTCCATAAAAACTGTAGGTGTTATTACCATAAAATTAGAAGTTACTTACACGGATCTTAAAAACAATAATTGGCTTCAGTGATGCTAACATCATAGAATTAACGAGTGTTTTCGAGATGGTTTGAATGCAAGTTGGTCACGTAACTGGTCATGATTGAGCATTACAATCGAATTTATAATTACTAATCTCCATTAGTTTGTATCAAAACATTTAAACCAATGCGTTATTATAATTGGGATCGATTAATCTGTAGAACATGAAAAACACTAATTTCAACACACCTTTTGTCTGTGATATATTTTTCTCAAATAAGCAAGGTATAAAACTGATGTATAAATATATTTATGGGTAAATATAATGTTTAGATAAAAAAAATTCCATTATGGTTAATTAACTATGTGCAAAATTTTGTTTATTTTAATTGGTTTATGGATTGGTAATTATTAGACAATAGCCCATTAAACAATTAAAACATCTAACAATATACATATACAGTAAAAAAGAAAAAAAATAAATACATTGTTAATGAGTATAAAACTGGCGTAAGCAAATGATGTAAAAGAATCATTTTCATATAAAAACGACAATACCCAGTTTCATTTTTCTGGCAATTGTTGAGATAGATTCCAAATACAAAACACTTGTAGGACAATGCACGTGTAAATAAGAGAGAGAAAGAGTGTGTATACAAGACTTCGAATAGACTCCCTTACGAAGAGGGGGAAGGAATAATTTGTAAGAAACATTCTCTTCAGAATTTAATTGGCCAACACATATAACTTGCTGTTGACCAAACTATATGCACCTCATGCCCCAGTTTTCTGAATCACCCTCTTTTTGCATTCACATGGTCTAGAATTTGTGCTACACCACCATCACCACTAGATCGAGCTAGCTAACTAGAAGAAAAGACCAAGAAAATCCAAAAGAAGGTGATTTCAAAACCATTTTCAAATCATCAATAAAGGGGGTTATGGAAGGGGAGAGAGATGTTAATCCCAATTATGAGCTCCAAGTTTCATTCACAAACCCCCCTCAAGCCATCCATGAAATGGGTTTTGTTCAATTTGAAGAAAACCAAGTTCTTAGCTTCTTGGCACCCTCTGCACAATCCCAATCTTCTCATCACTCTCAACCTCTAAACATTGGCAACAACAACAATACTGTTGCTACCACGATTGCTGCTGCCACCACTACCTCGGCTGCAACTATTGGTTTCAGCCATAACGACCTTGTCACCAGAACTTCTTGGAATAATGAACAGGTGATTTACTTTGATATACATAGGGTATCTATGTAAAACAATTGATTAAATTAATTAAAAGTTATGGACTATGATCTTCAACCTTATAATTAATTATGAGTTTTTTTGTTTTTTGATTTTGTTATTATGTCCCTTTCAATTAATTTAGGGTATTGTTTTCATCTCTTCTTTAAAAAACGATTTTGGTTATATATATGGATGGTACCATGAACTTTCAGGTGCGAACTCTGGATCCCAAAACTGTCAATGATGAAAATTGCACTGGAAATACTAGTGATGGTAACAACACATGGTATATCCTTGCAACTACAACTTTCCAATTTCAATCTTTCTATCTCTGCATGCACGTAAATATTTAATTTAGATACCCAAGAAGATATTCTTTAGGTTTCTGCGAAGAATCTGAAGGTCTCTAACCTTATATATGGAAGTGACCGCTTCTTTTTCTTCTGAGTTTGCTTTCGTACTCCAAATTATTATAACCTCTCTCTCTCTCTCTCTCTCTCCCTCTCGGGTTTTGAGGAGGAGCAAGAGCTACTCAAAAGTCATGATACTAATTGATTCTCGAATCCACTAGTCCATCACAGGCTTCATTTATTCTTCAAATAGATCATCATCTTCTTTTATTTTCCTTTTTTATTTCATATTTATTTTATTTTAATTTTAACTTTGTATTGCTTAAGGTTAATTAATGTTGATTTGAACTAATTAATTAAGAAAAAGCTGTTTAATCAAGACTTTGAGGTGTAACAAATAATGGAAAGTTATCAATAAACTAAAAATATATGTTGATAATAAAATTTGTATGATGGTAGGTGGAGGAGTGCAGCATCTGAGAAGAGCAAGGCGAAAGTAAGGAGGAAGCTGAGAGAACCACGGTTTTGTTTCCAAACAAGAAGTGACGTGGATGTGCTTGATGATGGGTATAAATGGAGGAAGTACGGTCAGAAAGTTGTCAAGAATAGCCTTCATCCAAGGTAATTACATAATACTTTGAACTCATTGATTATTTTACTTGCTCAGTTTTTGCAAGAACTTTAATATAATATTTATAAGAGAAAACTTATATCTGATTATCACATGAAGTGTGTTTCTATCCATATAATTATGTCGTAATTTTGGTGTTTGAAAAATCCCTATCAAATGCAAATGGTAAATCTATAATGGTGTACACTGGCTACATCATAGGCATCACACCCGGAGAAACGAAGGTAAAATGTCCTTTTTGGAAAAATACATGTGTCGGTGGTGAAACAACTATATTAATAACGAATATTAATTCATGTACCCAAAAAATTGAATCTCAATTGAAGTATTAAAAAAAAAACGAATCTTAATTCACAAGTCTAGCTAATCTTAGATTTTGTTTCAAACAAAATTGAAGATTGAAAACACTCACAATGAGAGAGGGGGAGAGAGAGAGAGAGAGAGTCTCCAGCTAAAACTAAAAGAATAATTCAAGATGCACTTCGATAGGCTTCTGAGTAGAGAAGATTGATGGTACAGACTGAAACTTAGGCTTTTCTTCAGATAAAAATATATGTTGGGAAATAAAAAGAATATGAATTGGTGAGAATATTTAGTGGAATATTATTAGTGTTTTGACAATAGAGCACAATATAGGGTCCCCTCCTTCGTCCTCTGTTCCCATACCATCCAATGGTCAAGCTATTTATCTGACCAACTTCAGCTTCCACGCATGCATTCTTCTATCACTAAAACACCTAAAGTTTTTCATTTTAACTCGTTAACATTTACCTAATTTCTCCAATCCAATTTGTCATGAAAATTTTGTGAAGAAAAAAAAAGTTCAGCATTTCTTTTTTTGCATCAAATGTAGCTTCTTTTCATGTTACCCTCACGGTAATGGTGTCTTTCACATTCTGTTTTTTTTTAACCCCTTGTTCATCACTACTTATCGGATTTGATTAATTTATAGATTCCGTCCATCACTCTCCGTTGTGCAATATAAATGTTGTGTAAAATTCAGATTCTTATTTCCTTACATATCAAATAATTATATTTCATTTTATCATTTAGTGTTGTACATCGTAAGTAAACGTTTACTTAGGATGTAATTAGCAAATCCGAATGTTAATTAAGGCAACAAACCATTTAGCCTACATTATTGACAAAGCAATTCTTGTTATGATGACAAGTTTGTAGTCAACAGACATACATTATTACATTATTTTAAAAAAAAATAGAGAACTTTTTATGTGATCTAAATATAATGTGTCTGTGACTAACATATAATCCTTGATCAAAGATACAAAAGACTTATCATCAAATTCACCATTTTATGTCTTCAATTACTTTATCCTTCAATAATAAGGATTAGTATTGTAAACTTTTAGATAAGTAAAATCCTAATACGGTGGCAAAAATAACGGATACTGTAATGACGCACAAATATTTGAGGAATTTGAATACAAAATACTTGAAAAGCTAGTTAATATATGAAGGGTCAAGTAGAGAATTTACTGCTCTTTGAAATAAGACATTGTGTCACTGTGTAATGCTTAACATATAATTTTAAGTTTGAGTCTTAATAAATATAATTGTATTCGGAGAGAGTGTCTTACGTACTGTCTATAATGAGTTTATCCCGCTAACATGAGTCACCTACAATAAAAAAATATTATGGTTTAGAAAAAAACAACATTACAAGTGCCTTTTACACTTCTGTGTGTAGAAGCAATGAATAAATTTTGCTGTATATGAGTAGAAGTTGGTCCCAAACAAAATACCAAGAAAAAGAAAACAGACTAGCTAGTGGAGGTGTGAATAAATCAAATGAAAGCATGAAATCCATTTAAAGAGTCTCTGAGTTTGATAGAAGTTTATAAGTTAATAGAATTGTGCATGCATTTTAACTAGGCTTCTGCTTGCAAGAGGTGCATTAATTACTAATTATTGTAAATTCACCAGAAAATTAATATAAAAGCCTATTGTTAAGTGCTCCCACTTTTTAATTAGACAGTGATAATTTCATCATTTCTTAGTTACCTCCTTGTGAGGATCTTAAGAGTTTGACTGAATCTCCCATTCAGATGGAAGAAACAAGTATATTGGCTTTTGCATCATTTTAAGTTATCGAAACCAAACAAATTTTGAGGGTATCATGAAAATTACGGAAAATGTTGTAATTAGGGTGCAGCTAATGCTGTCATTTTGTAAAACTTATTAAACTGAGCTGATGCATAAATTTTATGTGCATTACAATTCGAACTTTGAGTATATGACCTGTGTAATGATCTTAAATAATAGAAAAAAAATGGTTGTGCACACGTGTAATTTTTCTGCCAAATTAGGAAATATTTATTGTCTCATAAATAGGTTTTATTTTCTTACCCACGAGAAATAGAATTTTAATAAGAATTCAAATTTTATTTTTCTCATCTTCCCTTTTTGTCTAATAAAATAATGTCAATTTAAAAAGCTCACATACGATCCATTGCTTTGGGAGTAGCATGTCTCTTTTAATTAATTGATTAGAAATACTTTTCATAGTATTAATTTTGCCTAGTTATAAGATACTTCCTTCATTCCCTTCTGTTTGACATCTTAGCTTCTTTTTTTTAAAAAAAAATTATTTTTATTATAATTTTACAATATCAATCATTAATTAAATATTTTTTTTCCTAATTTTACACCTAGAGAGTAATCAAAATGTAATTTTAGATAAATTAATTGATATAAGAAATAAGGAGTATAATAAGTATTGATTAACATTAATTTTTACGAAAATTATATTAGTTATATTTTAATAATTTTTATATCACAATCTTAAATCTTAAATGACAAACAATAGAAAATGGTGGGAGTAAAATTTCAATGACAAAGAAAGATATTAGAGAGGGAAACGGGACAGAAAGTTGCAGTCCCTTGAAACAGAAAAAGAAAAACATTAAATACAAATAAATATTAAAAGAGGCAAGTGGAGATTTTTTCCTATGAAACATGTAGTGTTAAGTTAAGCTGGCTATCTAGATGAGCTTGTTCTATCATTTTCTACAGTACAAATAGGTGAAACTCTAATAAACTAGGTACAAGCAAGTATCTTTCACATTATACGAAATAGGGTTGTATCACTGAGTGCTGATTAAACACAAATTAATTATATCAAATTCTCAAATGCAATGTTGCATGCAAGTATACTATTTAGTTATGAAGATTATGAATGACTATAATAATAACATTTTCATTGTTTCCGAAATAACAAAAAAGGGTTATCCTGTTTATACCTAAAAAAATATGTAAATTTAGAAATAATTTGGTAGTTGATGTAGTATTGGAGTTACATCAACCAATAAAAAATTGAAGAGTTCCATAAAGAATCATGCTAATTATCATAATTATAAGTTATGATTAAACTTATATCTAATAGTAAGTAAATTTGGTTTCTAGATATACATATGTCGTTAATTATAATTGGTATGCAACAATTTAAAAGTCTAACTTAGTTTTTCTGTATATATAAACCTCTCGCTATTATATGTTAAAATCTAACAAATTATGCTTTCAAATTTTTTAAAGTATAAATTTTATTTTTAACATGATATTTTCAGGACTAAAATTTGTCTAACACGTGTAACTTAATAACCAAATTTTTGGTTTAATAACATATCGTAAACAGAGATCAGTAAACAATCTAAGAAAAGTAAACAAACACGGCATATTATTTTGAGCTGAATTTGCAACTGATATTCAACAAAACATTAAAGATAATGGAAGTGAAAAAATGACAACAGTCTATCAATTTGAGTAGAACCCATGAATAATCTTCAATTGGTTCCCCGAGAGCTTAAAGTATACTCTTTGAAGAAGAATTTAGGATAGGAGATATGCTAATATAAAACAAATACAATAGTTTGTTGAAAACCAAAGTTACTTAGACTGAAAGAAACTAATAATTTAGGGTAAGAAAAAGGTGATAGCCAATGGATCATTAGACCCAAAATTAACATAAATCTTGTGCGTGCGTGTTAAATGTTGCTTGCATGGAAGAAAGTTCAATAGTTTTATTTGAGGTATACTTCATGAACCAACGCAAAATGGTTAAAGTGGAATATCCACTATCACAAGCCTTCGAAAGTGCTGGTAAATTTGCTTCGGTTGAAGTTCATCATTACAAATTTGTACTTAAAGGTATGTACTTTGAAGTGGAATTAGGAAGATCAAAAAGTTAATAGAATGATCACTTCATGAACATAGGAACTTGGGAACATTACGGGCCAGGTGTTTGATAGTGTAAAAAATTACTATGAGACTTGTCTGAAATTCACAAATATAGTTTAACCAACAAGAAGATTTAACAATATATCCAATACCAATCTTGATTAAGCATTTTTCTTTTTGTGTGTATTCATTAATAGTAATTTTAATTAATTAATAATCAAAGAGTAGTCCTTTATAAGGCATAAAGTTTTTGAAATAATGTGTTTTGACTTTCCAACATATGGTTAATATTTTTTTATTGATATTAATAAGAAAGAGTAAATAAAATAAGACAAACTAGTGTCTCTTTTTTTAAAAAAAAATTGTCTCATTGTATTCATAGCTAAGATAAACTTATAAACAAAATTTAAGTATAATATTACAAGTTTTTCCTGTGAGTGTTATTTTTTAATTAGAATTAGAGTTTGACATTGATAATGTGGGTCAATCCTTAATATTAATATATTGATCTTTAATGTGAACTTTTATTATACGGTTTATATAAATGAAAGATTTATTTTAATTTAAAAATATCACTAAAAATACTTATAGGACTACGCTTAAATTATGTGTTAAATTTATTTAGATAATATCTTGTAATTAGCTCATGAATACACATTATGTAATTGATGTTGGAATAAATTTAAGAAAAAAAAATGCTGAGAGAGTGTTTCAGAAAAATATTGGTTAAAATAAAAATAAATAAATAAATTTCAAGTAAAATATTTATTAGATTAAAAATTTTTAAAATTAAATTGAATTAAAAATATATAAAAATTTAATAAAATAATAGATTATTGTATAATTAAAATCTATTAACTCTTATTATAATTATTTCAAAAATTTCATACCCAGAATGATTTCTAAGTGGTTATCCGTGTGAAATTCTTCACATTCCCATTGAATCATAAATTCTTATATCAATAAGAATATTTTTTATAATAAATAATTTAAATTTAATATTTATTATATATTCTAATGACTTAAGTCATTTTAAATAAAAAAATGTGCAAAGTTAAAATGTAAAAGTGTATTTATCTTTAATTTAAAATTAGTAATGTTTGTAAGATATTTAATCTTAAATTAATGATAGATATTTATTTATTTACTTTACTTTACTTTACACATCTCTTTAATTACTTTAGAAAAAGTTAACTCTGTACTCCAATCAGTGAATAATATATGTACAAAAAATTATAATAACAGTACATAAAAATTAAACTTTTATTTGAAAAATGTTAACATGAGTGTCATTCGAGCACTAATCAGAAAATTAAAATTAAAATTTTTTATTTGAAAATTGTTAACAATGCATCTCACTAGATCACATATTTTAATAATTTTATTTATTTATAAACAATATCTGTAAAACACTTGTTAGGGAGATTAAAATAGCTAAAAAAAAAAAGGAATCTCATTTACTAAGGAAAAGAAATATAAAGCATTGAGATAGTCTCTTGGTATAAGTTTTACTTGACGAAAATTAAATTATTGATATAAATATAATGAATTTATACTAATAAAATAATATTTATTAATATTTGACGTACTATTAATACACATATATATATATATTAAGTTTTAAATAAATAAAACAATATTTATATCATTGGTAGACTTGTAACATTTTAATTTATAGAATGATGATTTTATTTTTCTCTTTTGTTGTGAAACATGTAATTCCAGGGAAAATAGACAGGCAATGTTCTTGCATTTGCATTGTTTATTTTTATTGTCTTAATATTTATAGCATAGCTCACAAGAAAATACAGAAGATATGTAGAGAACAAAAGGCATGATAGATACTTGTTAATTGATTTTATGTACTTTTATTATTTATAATAGTTTAAATAATAAAATAATTTAATAGAAAAAAAAGGTAACAAAATCATTTCACTTATTTTATGTACATTTGTCTTATGCTGACATCTCAATTTTGGGGTATGAGCAGAAGTTACTACCGCTGTACCCATAACAACTGTAGGGTGAAGAAAAGAGTTGAACGACTCTCCGAAGATTGTCGTATGGTGATAACTACCTATGAAGGCAGACACAACCATTCCCCTTGTGATGACCCAAATTCATCTGAACATGAATGTTTTACTTCTTTTTGAACAATGTCGTTTCACTAATTAATATGTATTAATAATTAGTTGTGACAATTTTTCATCGGATATTACCGTGCACTCATTTAATTCGTATCATGTTTATATAAAAAGGCCCTTTACGTATATATTTATTTATCTATTAATATAACATATTTCTTCAATCCCCACAATATATATGCAAAAAATTTAAGGTTCGTAGAAAAAACATTTTATTATAATCCCATATGTATCTAATGTTTGAATTTTATACTCTATTCAGATTAACAGTTATAATATAATTTTTTTAATATCTTAAAGATAGATAATATTAATGTCCATTTTAATTAAATTATTAACTTTATTATTTATTTATTTAGAATTAATAATCAAAATTATTACACGTGTAATAGAGTGTAAACCTTCTCAATTACAAAGTTAAAGTAGATTTTACCATTTTTTTTTTCTATTTCAAGACGAGTTAGTGGATTTTATAACGAAGCATGCATTAATATTTAATCAGTGTGTACATTATATGCTGGTTTGAATATTAAGATTCGAAATGCGACATGATAAAAATACAAACTATACTGAATGAACCCTTGAAGAATCTTTTATCACTAACAATGAGCTAATTAAAACAATAAAAAGTATATATCTTAAATGGATAAACGGTTGATTTATATATTAAATTACCGAGCGCATTGAGCTGTTAAAAGAGTAAATGGGTGCTTTATTACTGTAAATTTGGTAGTAAAATAAAAATTTAACAATAAAATAATTAATACGGTTAAAAATAAATTTATATTTTTATAATTAAAGCAAAAAACTTCTTATTATTTTTAAATAAAGAGGAGTATAAACATATTTTAAGTAAGTCTTTTTTTTCAAATAGCTTTGCTAAAACTTTTTAGTTCCAACGAAACGTTGAGTTATGTTGCCAAAACATGCAGACTCCAACGTATGCCATGCCCAAACATCACCAGTTCATCTACTTAACATCTCCTTCTTACACAGTGAAATATGAATAAATTTATTCAATTGAAATCAAGTGAAGGATAAAAGAAGCACAAAATTCAACTTCTACAAGGAAAATTTGACAGTGGATAATGTTACTATTTAAAAACTTATGTTTAATTAAAAAAAAAAAGAAGAATGTCTCTGTCTCAATAACATTCTTTAAAGAATACTCTTATCTTTAGTAACATCCTTTGAAAAATGTCTTGGCTCTGAATGATGCTTCAGCGGGTTTGGAGATTCTTCAGTAACATCAATAATATGCTTTGCAGGGTTTGGAGAATCATCATTATAACATCATCAATATTCTTTGCAGGGCTTAGAGAATCATCATTATTAACATCATCAACATGCTTCGTAGACTCTAATTCATTTGCTTCCAAAGTTTAGATGCTTCGCTTGTCTTTCTACATAGTAACAGTGATATATATTTTCTAAGATTTAACAAAATTGGTGCAATTTTTCTAAGATTTGTTTTCCTTTTACCCTTTTGGGAATTTGGGTCAATGGGCTTCAAATCTAAATTCTTTTCGCCCATCAAAATCCTTTTGCTCTTATTCTGTATTATCCAATTTCAAATTTTCATATATATTGACAATATTATATATTGACAATATTAAATAATACATAGTCCAAAACTTAATATAAATATTATAAGACAAAATACAGAACGATATAGAAAAATAAAACAATAGAGAAATAACCGTGAAGGAAAAATATATAATCGTAAGAATTCTATTTTAAAGGAGTAAAATACCAATTAAAGCGTGTTTGGATCAAAACCTTTCTAAAAAGGGCAAGTAATTAAGCTTGTGATATCAAATATTTCAAGAATTTAAGTGTGCAACCAAAAGCTATGAATAAAATCTTATGCAATAGAAAAGAAGGGTAAAAAATAATATTACCTTAGAAATATTGAACTTGATTTTTTGATCCAACTATCCGCAACTTATAACACATCATTTGGACATTTTGCTAGAGATTTTTAAAACTCGTGATCAATCTCAATTAATTTTAATTATCTAAATTATTATAATTAAATTATAAATCTTTCATTTATTTTAACCCAAATCACCATTACTAATGTGACATTAATGCATGCTTGATGATTAATTTATATGTTTTCAAATTGTCCAAAATTAAATTATAAAAGTTTTATTTATTTCAATTCAACCATCATCAATGAAACATTCATATGTGATAATTTTTTTTTATAAGCAAAATATATATTATTTGAGAGTTTAAAGGGAAATCAAAATTCATATACACAGATAAAAAATCTAATACTTACTCTAGAAAATAAAAAGTAAAAACATACTTATACAAAGCTAAGACGGATGCAATTTCGTGAGTTTAAATACCAATCAGCTAGCAAAATAACTTTTCCCTTACTAACTAGTGATAACCATTTTCATAATGAATAATAGAATTTAGAACTTTCCTCTCATCCAAAATATCATTAGTAAATACAATTCTATTTCTATATAACCACAAAGACTACACAGTACTTACCTAAACAATTAATAAACATATTCCTTCTCTTTTATTCAAAACTAACACTAACTCAAGAAAGTAAGTGAGTCAATAAATCTGAAGGCAAAATCAGTGAGAATCCAAGCTAATGCACAATCAAGTACTAAATTTGAGATGAAACTAAACACGTTAAAAATAAATAAGTTAGAACTTCTTCCAAACTATGATAGAAGTAACAAGTTATATTATCAATTTGAACACTACGATTAATCAGTAAACCTTTACAAGGAAGTACATTCAACAACAGTTGCCAAATAAGTACATTCATACGTAATAATTAATTGAATATCTTCATTGTTTGAATCAAGAGAGATACTAAACAAGTTAAATTATTAAATTAAAGGTTATAAATATGTATATGATATAAAAATAAACAAGATTTGATAAGGAAAAATCAAAACAATCGACTACAAGTACACCTTATTTTATTAAATTATTATGTTTTTCTTTTAACAGCAAAACCTTTTATACGAGTACTTTTTCCACCAAAATATACTACGGAAAGAAACTTCTTTTGGTACAAAGAAGTCTAATAAACTTTAAATTAAATGAATTAATTTTTTTCACATAACACGATTGATATAAATTTTAGCTATTCATTTAATAATTTTTTAGATGTTAAATTTTAAACATAAAAGAAATATCAAAGGAAACATTAAAAGTTTAGGTTAATTAGCCATCATTTAATTTTAAAAATATTAAAAAAAAAATTAATTATGTTACTAAATTTATTTTTATAAAAATTGATAAATACATAGATCAACTCATATAAGTAAGGAAATATATAATTATTTGTCGCTAGACAGTTCTATGCCACAAACTGAAATAGTGATTGACCCAAATTCATCCTATATAGTTTAGAGTTTGTTTAGTTAAGTATCTGAATTGAGTTTATACACTTTAAAATAAAAAGTTCCTGTTACAACTAGAGTTTTTTTAAAAGAAGAATTAAATTTGTGAATATTTTTATTATTCATTATTTTTAATTAATAAAAAATAATTAATTTACATTTAATATTTGACTTTTTGAGTTATTATTTACGTAAACAATACGTTAGTAAAAATTAAATTATATTTCTAGAAATTTAATTATTGACCAGACTTCATAATATTGTGTGATTCATGTTTCATTTAGTAAAGTAGGATTGAGTTGTTGATAAATTTATGCAATTGATTTACAATAATAACATTAGAAAAGATGTATTTGGACTGCTATGACATTAAATTTTCACCTTTTTTTTTCACTTTTTATGCATAAATAGACTCTCAATATGATATGATTTTGGTAGATTAGATTATTTTCCTTTTAATTAATTTTTTATTTTAATAAAATTGGTGCTGATTCTACTTTTTAAAAATATTTTTAAATTCTCTTACCTTCTGTTACGATCTTTTCATCCAACATAAAAATAGATTATTGTTCATGTAGCTTTATGTCACGCTGTATTGCTGTTCATAAATTAATTATTAATTTGAAATACTAAATTAATAATTCACCAATTATGTAAAATACTATAAAGTATGAAAAGAAATATTAAATTGTCAACCTGCTGTAATCAGTCAAATTTTTTTTTTCGTGTATGGTTCAAAACTTATTATCCATTTACACCTTAAAAGTCACATAATTATTAAATAAAATTTAAAAATTAAATAATTTGGATGTTCTAACATTAATAATAATAATTGCTATTATTACTATTATTGGTCCATTCAAAATTAAGTGTAAGCACACAAACTCCATAACCTTTATTCATCAACAAAAAGGAAAAAGAAACTTAAAAAGAGATATTTATGGATTAAAAAAAGTCAGATCGTAACTAGTCACATCATAAAATATACTTTGCCAAAATAACTTAATTGATTTTATAAAATTTAAAGCTAAAGTACAAAGAAAACAAGACTTATAAATAAACGTCGAAGTTCTAAAGGTAATATTATTATTCTTAAAATTATCGTAAATAACTCATAATTATTTTGCATTATTATATAAGGAGATTCCAATTATTGCACTCACACTCACATAAGAGAACAACCATTTGCATTATCCTCATCGAAAATTTGAGATATCTTCACTAAGGGATCGTCTTCATTTGTTCCTTCAGGGTATCTTGAATAACTCGGAGGACAAGAATAACAATATTCTGTCCGAACATAAACATCATTTGAAGAATGTTCTGTTTCAGTAACATTTGTAGAAGAATTCCCAGACTCAATAACATCATTTGAAGAATGACTTGCCTCTGGATTATGCTTTCGAGAGTTTACAGAATCATCATTAACAACATTAATATCCTTTGGAGGCTCTAATTCATTTGTATTAAGAGGTTTAGATGTCTTGTTTTTATCCTTTGAGACTCTTAATTCATTTGTATTAAGAGGTTTAGATGCATTGTTTTTCTTTTTATTTAATATAAGTGATGCAATTTTTTTAAAACCTGTTTTCTTTTTACTCTTTTGGCTATTTTGATCAGTGGGATTTATGCTTGAACTTGTTCCTTCCATCACGTTACTCTTTACTTTGATTCTGCATTATTCAAAATTCAATTTTTCATAAATATTAATATTATTAAATAACCATAGCACATAACTTAATATGAGTATTATAAAACTAGAGAGCGATATAGGAAAATAAATCAATTGAGAAATGAACGTAAGAAAAAATATATAATTGTAAGTTCTATTTTAAAGGAGTAAAAGACCAGTGGTAAGATAAAAGCCTAAAATAAATTAATTTTAATTGTTTCAAGCAATTAGATAAAAAAAAATTTTAAAAGTTTCGAAATATGTTTTTTCCTACATTCTATAATGCTGATAATTTTTAATTCTAAATATTGATTCTAACATACTATTTTTATTGACAGAATAAAAAGAAAAGGAAAAAGGACACAACCTAATGATCTAAAACAAACAAACTCATTTCATTTTGGCCAAAATATTTTAATAAAATGCATTACTTTTGATTAATCTTTTTTCAAAAATCAAACTAAATTTAATTATATATACCCAATGAATAAATCATTAAAAGGTAATTTAAGCAAAATAATCGTTTCAAGAACTTAAGCATGCACACAAAAACTATGAACAAACCTTGGAAATACTAAACTTCAAATTTTCTTTCAACTGTCGTATCCAATTTTCTGTTCCTCTCCTTCCATCATTTGATCTTCTACTATCCGCAATTTATAGCACCACATATTGAGCATTTTGCTAAAATTTTTCAAACTCGTGATGAATCTCAATTAATTTTAATTATCTCAAATTACTATAATTAAATTACAAATCTTTCATTTATTCTATCCCAAATCTCCATTACTAATATGACATTAACGTGTGATGATTAATTTAAAACTCTATGTCATAATTATATTGTAAAATGTTCAAATTTTTTTTTCAATCTAACCATCATTAATGAGGCACTCATGTGATACTTAATAGAATATCATTGATTGAGTTATACCCAGAGATACTAAACAAATTAAATTTTATAAATATTTATGATATAAAATGAAAATATGATTTGACAAAGAAAAATGAAAATAATTATGTATGAGTTTAACTTATTTTGTTAAATTGTTAAGTTTTGTATACACTATCCTGTTTTCATTTCCAAAGTGGAAAACTTTTTACATTTTATTCCATTATAATGCATTTAAACAATGGCATGAAATCTTTACTTTTTTTATATTCTATTTTACACCTTTCTATTTTATTCTATTCTATCTCACCCCATATCTTTTTATCAATACAAATATAACTTAAAGAGGCAATAACCACTTAGCCCTGTTTTTTTTTTTTTTCTTTTCCGCAAAAGCCCTATTTTTCTATTTCACTCACTTTCCTTTGCTGATTTGGGCCATACAAATGAAAAAACTAAATGACAATAAGGGATCTTGCTTTTGGGCCAATGAGAAAGTTAATATGGGCCCTATATAACATGGAATTGAGGTCATTCTTAACAATATTCAGCCTGCAAGTTGAAGATACTCGACCCTTTAGCACATTAATAATAATAATAATAATAATAATAATAATAATAATAATAATAATATATACTGTTTTAAATTAGTTTTTTTTATTGTTATTATTATTATTTGTAAATTTTTATTTACCCTTATTCAAATTTTTATGTATAAAATATTTTTTTCTATGTATATTTATTCATTTCTAAATTATATCTTTACATTAAAAGAAGTTAATATTAGCAACATGCCTTATCAATTCCACTTTTTAATTAAATGAAAACATCTGAATTATGATATCTGAGTGTCATAAATATATGAATAATTTTCATTTTAGTATGCTTAATTTATTTTTAGATTAATTAAAATATAATTAATTTACACTTGAGAATTATTTGACTTTGAGTTATTCTTTTACACTAAAAAATATATAAGAGCGACAATTAAACCATTGAGCCAAAAATTATTTCTTCTCTTTTAATTAATTTCAAAGAAAAAAAATCATTAAAAGTAATAACTTTAGATCAAATATATTAGGAGTGATTTGACATTAAATTTTTATTATTTTTATACATAAATTGACTCTTGATTTTTTAATTTTTATTTTAATAAATTCGTGCAACTTCAATTTTAAATTATTGTTTTATTATTTTGTCTTCCGTTACGATTTTGGTTGGGACAACTTCGTTTCATCCAATTAATATGCAAATAAACTATTAATTTTTATATCACACTGTTCATGAATTAATTATTAATTTAATTTAAATTAATAATTCACCTATCATGTAAAATAATAATAAAGACTGAAAAGTAATATTAGAAAGTTTGTCAATCTATGGTTACTGGTCAGCTTTATTTGTGTATGCTTCACAATTTATTATATATCCTTTTACACCTTAAACATTCACATAAGGAAGTAAGTTATATGCTTCATCCTTAAAAAGAAAAATGATAATAACAATAACATTATTATTATTATTTTATTAATTATTATTATTAAATAAAAGTAAAAACAACATAAGAAACCTAAGGAGATATTTATAACATAAAAAAGGTCAAATCTGGAGTAGTCATAACATAAAATATATTACTTTGCCAAAACAACTTCTTGATTTTGGACAAGTAAATTAAATAACATTTCTAAAAAGAAAATAGAATGAATAAGGTAAAAGTAATACATTTATTCTTAAAATTAGCATTAGTAACTCTTCCAACTGGAAACACAATCACATAAGAGAACAACCATGTGCATTATCCTCATCCATATATTTAGATATCTTCACTAAGGTGTCATCTTCATTTGTTCCTTCAGAGTATCTTGGATACCTTGGAGGAGGAGAATAATAATGTTCTGTCCGAACATAAACATCATTTGAAGAATGTTCTGTCTCAGCAACATTTGTAGAAGAATTCCCAGGCTCAATAACATCATTTGAAGAACGACTTGCCTCTGGTTGATGCTTTGCCTTGTTTTAATTTTTATTTGATAAAAGTGATGTAATTTTTTAAAACCTGTTTTCTTTTTACCTTTTTCGTTTGAACTTGTTCCTTCCATCACGTTCCTCTTTATCTTGATTCTGCTTTACTCAAAAATTTAATTTTTCGTAAATATTAATAATATTAAATGAGACACAATACATAACTCAATGTGAATATTATAAATCGAAAAATAAAGCGATTTAGGAAAATAAAATAATTGAGAAATAAACTTAAGAAAATGTATAAATTCTCATTGACCATCAGTTATATAAGGGTGTTAATATAATCGTATAAAATAAATTAATTTGAATTGTTTCAAGCAATAAGATAATAAAATTAATATTTTTTTTAAATCAATTTTTTCCTATATTCTAAGATGCTGATAATGTTTAATTCTCATTTACTCCAATATACTTATTTTACTGACAGAATAGCAAGAAAAAGGTAAAAGAACACACAAAACCTAATGATCTAAAATGAACAAACTCCTTTAAGCTTGACCCAAAAAATTTAACAAAACTAATTTTTTTTATTTATTTTCAAAGTCAAACTAAATAGAATTATGTATACCCAATCAATAAATCATTAAAAGCTAATTTCAGAAAAATAGCATCTAATCTAAGACTTGAAAACCTAATTTTGGGATAAATACTCGTTTCTGTACCATTTTAATTGAATACCAGACATTTTTTTTTCTTTCATCCCTATCTTCACCTCCTGATAGTTTATATATATATATATATATATATATATATATATATATATATATATATATATATATATCAGAATCAGATGGTTGACTGCACAAACTATTTAACATCCAAAAAGTGCAAGTAATAGATAAACTTGTAATGTTAAATATCTCAAGAACTAAAGCATGTAACAAAAGGTAAGAGAAAAACCTTGAAATAATAGATTTCAACAATTTCTTTCAACTGTTATTTCCTATTTTCTATTCCTCTATTTGCATCCTTTGATCTTGTGCTATACGCAATTTATAGCACACCTACTGAGCATTTTGCTAAATTTTTTAAAAACTCAGTGATGAATCTCAATTAATTTTAGTTATCACAAATTATTACATCAAATTACAAATATTTCATTTATTTTATTTCAAATCACTATTTCTAATATGACATTAATGGTTGATGATTAATTCATAACACTATTTTTTTATACTTTTTAATGTCATAAATATATTTGTAATTTTTTTTTCATTTGTGTTTCAATACAACTATCATCAATGAAGTAAAATATCATTGTTTGAATAATACTCATATATTAGTAAAAATATAATTGTGTGTTGCACAGATTTGCACAAATATATTTATATTTTTATTATTTAATTTAATTTTAAAATAATTATAATTTAAATATAAAAATAATTATTTTTAACGTGGGAGAAAGATAAAAAAAATATTAAATAAAATTTTTGACTATTTTTTTGAAATAAATTATATATAAAAAATAAATATAACAGTAAAAATTAATTTATATGTGACTTTAAACATTATAAATCTTAATAATAATGATTTTATTATAAATTGGTAAATATATTTGTGTCTTACACAAATTTTTTTATATTTTTATTAAATTATTTTATGTTAAAATAAATAAAAAATTATAATTTAAATATAAAAATATATAATAATAAAATTTATTATATAAAATAATATAAAATATAATTATATTAAAAATATATGAAAAA
Organism: Abrus pulchellus subsp. cantoniensis; assembly: GCA_024086825.1. Classification (NCBI taxonomy): domain Eukaryota; kingdom Viridiplantae; phylum Streptophyta; class Magnoliopsida; order Fabales; family Fabaceae; genus Abrus; species Abrus pulchellus. Next base: position 26,513,845 of record CM044056.1, read on the forward strand.
TACATTTTTATATATAAATTTATATTTTTTATATATTTAAAATTTTCAATTAAAATTTAAATAAAAATTAAAAGAGAAAAATAATTTTATTGAATACAAATATTAATTCTTATATCAATTTAAATTACACATATTAATATAATATAAAATTTATAAGTCACATATAATATATATAAAAAAATATAATAATAATAATAATAATAATAATAATAATAATAATAATAATAATAATAATAAGTATAAAAGATATATAATAAGATAACAAAATTATTTTATAAAAAATAAAAATAAAAATTATCCTTAACTTAACTAATAGGGTGACTCTTACTCAATAAAAATTATTATTTTTTAATTGATAAAATTAGAAAAAATTACTTTTATAAAAATAAAATATTTATGAATATTTCTGCATATATTATTCATAGCACTGTTTTTTTTTATACATTTTTCAATATATTATAAATAAATTGTAATACTTTTTTCTTCATTTGTTTCAATCCAACCATCATCAACGAGGCACTCTTGAGAGAATTAATAAAATATCATTGTTTGAATAATACCCATATATACGCAACAACTTTAATTATTAAATTAAATTTTATAAATATTTATGATATAAAATGAAAATAATATTTGATAATAAAAAATGAAATTAATTATATATAAGTGTGACTTATTTTGTTAAATTATTATGTTCAGGGTACACAATTCTGACTTCTTTTTCAAAGGCAAACCTTTTAATACGAGTACGTTTAGATTTTCGCAGTATAGATACCATTTGAAGAATTAATATTGTAAAATCTAAAATTGGTCAGGTTTTAAAAAATAAAAATTAATTTAAACTTACAATTTAAAATTTAAATACTACTTCATTTGTGTGGGCTCATTTTGCTAGTTTTAAATCAAACATTAATTTTTATTTTCACATATATACTAATGACAGGGTATAAGTTTTAGTTTTCTTTTATAAAATTTATTGGTTTTGAATTTCAAAAATATATTAAAATTTCAGATTAATTAGTCACCACTTAAAAATCTAGAAAAATTACAAATATATTATTAATTATGTTTAATATATTAATTATATAATAACACGTGTCTGATATGTAATGAACTGTAAATTATTAATTTACTGGTAAAAACAAATAATTAAAAAAATAGAGAATAAAATATTTTAATGGTAAGAAATTAAAGGACATGAGTAAAAATATATATTTTATAATATAATGAAACTTTAAGATACAGAAGATGATAAGATTGGTTTAATGAATTTCAATATCTATAAATAATTATTAATTAAGTAAAGTATAAGTTACATACAATTTATTATTGAAGTCCTTTCCATATTTACATGCATTTAAGAGTAAGAATGGTTAGAGTTACTTTATTTAGTAATTATTTATAAATATTAAATTTTTTACAGTTTTTTTAAAGACAATATAAGAGGAGTTATATTATAAATATATCAAATAGTTCTTTAAATAATTTTTTGTCCTTTTTAAGAAGACAATATTTAAAAGGTTTCGGTAGTTTTTATAATTTCTATGAAATATTTTATTATGATTGCTATTTGTTTTTAATAAATCCACTGGCCATTTTTGTTAGTTGGTTTCATTAACGAGGAGAATGAAACTTTCTTTCATAATGAGAAAGACAAAGCAGTACACAATAGTGTTAGACATTTGGATTTTGTTTGTATCAATTTCTCAAACACCATTTCTTCCCTATCTACTATTTTTCTCAACCATCTGTTCGACTCTTCACTTTCCACCATTCATCATCGTGTAGGGTCACTCCCCAACATTTTGCCATCTATTTATTCATCATTTTGGTTTTCTCTTGATTTGAAAAGTTGTCATGTTTTCACCGTAAATGAAGATGGATTTTGTTGAAGGTTCATTTGAAGCAACCTATCATGCACAGAGGATGGAAAAATGTAATATGAAGAACTAGAAACCTAAGTTTCAAGGCTCCTGCAGCTGTGTTAGAGTAGAATCAAGTTGCACACTTTAGTTTCAACAAGTCCTTGGTAAAGATAGTGAAAATGACATTCATGAGGGTAAGGAATGAAGTTGTTGTCAGGAGTATGTTGAAAACTTTTTTCCATAAATTTTCTTGTTAACTTTACCAAAGGAATGAAGTCCTTGGTAAAGATGAATCAAGTTGCTTGTTCATTCAGCGAAATTCACGTACTATCGTTAGGAACAGGAGTAACAACAGTTATCGAAGAATACGATGCTGGAATCGTTGGTAGATGGTCACAGTTGGACTGGCTATATAAAGGACCAGAATTTCTTGTTCGTGCTTCTACAGACATGACTGAAAATTACCTTGCCACAGTGTTCCCAAGCCCCCCCAAAACCTACCTTCGAGTTGAGGTATACTTCTTCAAAGTCGTAACTCTAATTTCAAGTTTTGAGAAGGGAATGTGAAATTTCGATACACCTCTTATAATTAATTTATTTCATTAGATATTAACATTAATAAAGAATATGATCACTATTTTTTTAATAAAGTTTGATAGTTTTTCTTTCTTAATTTAACTTTTTTAAAAATGAGATAAGTCATATTTTATAATATGGTTACTACAAATTATTTTAGAAAATAGACTAATCACGTTAATAAGTGTTGTTGCGAAGAAATTAAGTAGAATTTTGACATTTTTTTAATGTTTTATCATAAGCACGATTTAATAATATTTATGGATTATTTATTTTAGAATAACTAATGAATATTGTAATTGCAGGAATATGACCTGCCTGATTTCCTGGATAAAACGGTTAATGCTACAAAAGAAAACATGGACAATCTCGAACAGGTGGGAAAAGACCTGTTGAAAAAAAATGTCAGGAAGATTAATGTTGATAATTTTGATATCGAAGAAACTGGTGAGGGTACCTATGCCGAGGCTCTTGACAGGTTTGTATCGATATATATATGGTTGATGGAAGTGATCATATTCTGAACGAAATATTTGTTAAGTTTATAATCAATCCATTTTTTTGAGGGGTCTGTTTTTATTTTGTGAAGGTTTGCTGGGATCTTGTACAAGGAAAGGCAGCATCGTTTGAAAACAATGTCGATGGACAAAAGGGGACGACCATTTATTCAAAATATGTGGGTTCCTTTTGGCCAAGCTCAAGCAGCTTAACTCAGGCAATTACTAAAGAATGTATTAGAATAAATGCCAAACCAATGGCCTTGTCTTGTGTGTTTGATCTTCATATGTTGTAATATGTAAGAATATGTGTTCGTTGATGTGTGTGTATGTAATGTGTGTAGTGTTTGATATAACAAGGTTCAGTGCTGCTCCTTTTCGTGAGGACTATGAATCATATGTACTAAATATTATATAATTGATCCCTAGTTGGATTGTTACTTTTTGGTTGTGTTTTAATACCTTTCAATTATTTATAGTTCTTTCCTTTATCATGATATCAATTAGATGGAATTTCAATTATAGATAAATATCTTTGGGGATGGAAAGAGAAATCATTTGGGGACGAAGAGGGAGTGGTAAGCAGCCAACTATCCTCCATATATAACCATCTTAGCATTTATTAAAAAAGAAATAAAAAAGGTTTAATTTTATTAAAAAAAATTTGAATTACATATTTAAGCTCCTTGAAGTTTTAAAAAAAAAATTCGTATAAGTAAAAATCAAATTAGATGTTTGATTCACGCGTTAATCAGAGAGAATCGAATCTCAGTAAACAATAAAAGAAAAGAAAACATGAGTGATACTGCTCTCACTTTTTTTCCTTTTATTCTTTTGAATTTGATATTGTCCTTAGACATTCTTGTTTTACTCACCAACTTCCCATCTCATTTTTACTTATTTATTTTTCTATCTATCACCCATAATAGTTGGCTTAAACAAAAAAATATATTTATTAATAATTTAAAAATAGAATAAAATAATATCACTTATATACATATCATATTTTTATCATTTGAAAAGTTTTGAATTAGAATAGTAAATTATTGATAAATAATTATTTTGTCACTTTATTGATAGAATTTTAACCATTTTGTTATTAGAAATTGTTATATCTGGAACTTGTGTTTCTCTTGATTTTATTATAAAAAGTGACGATTTTACAAATTGATAAAATAAGTTAAATCATAAAATAAAATTTCAGAAAAGAGTAAAAAATAGATAAAATCAATAAAAAGCTTGAAAGAAACACATGCAGAAGGCCAACCGATGCTCCATTATATTATTTTAGAATGCAACAAAAAGTGTGACATCCATCGATTATAAGTTCATATTCTGTAACAAATGCAAGTATCAAATCAGGAGAAACAAGAATGGCAAATCTAGAACTGTCATATACTTCTCAAAACTGTCATTTATGACTTGGGCAGGCTAGCAACAAGACTAATCAAATGGACAAATTGTATGCTGTCTTTAACATTTAAAGAATAAGTAACAGCACTACTGAATAATCGAAAAGGAAACTGGATATGCTTATTCCTTCACAAGTTTGACATCTGGATTTCTCACGGTTTTGAGCCACATGCCAGTTAAGATTCTTGAGGAAATGTTCCATAATAAGTGTAGGTGGAAAGCATTAGTTTTAATCTCACAATAAGCCTCTAGCAACCATTTCATAAAGAAGCTTCTCGGCTGTATCATTCTCATCACTTTCAAAAAGAGCACAGATAATTATTTCAAAAGTTACAGCATTGGGACTGCAACCATTGTCTTCCATTTTTTACTGCAAGGACAACGCTTCATCAACCATGCCCTCTTTGCAAAGCCCATTGATCATAGCATTATATGCCGGGGCATCCAGAGGATAGCCAATGTTCAGTAAATCCTGAAAAACCTCCTGTGCATCTTTAAGTCTTCCGCCTTTGCATAGTCCATTAACAAGTATTGTGTATGTATATGCATTTGGACGAATGCCTTTGTCTATGACTTTATTGAACAATGCTATTGCATGATCCAGATGATGGTTTTTGAATAATGCGGCTATTACCGAATTGTAGGTAATTATATTAGCACGTTGACCCCTGTCATTCATCTCATCGATAAGCTCCCAAACATAAGAAAATCTCCCTGATTTGCACAGACCATCAATAAGAGAAGTGTAAGTTACTGTATTTGGAACCATACCGTTGCAATGCATGTCTTCAAAGAGAAGCATGGCTTCATCCACCATTTTAATCTTGCATAATCCATTAATCAGTATGCCATAGCTAAGTAGACTAGGGGTTACTCCAGTTCGGATCATGTTAAATACACATTTGGCATTCTTTACTTCATTAACTAAGCAATAGCCATTCATCAAAGTATTATTCGTAACAACATCAGGTTTCAGACCATCTTTTATCATCACAGCTAACACATTCTTAGCTTCTCTCACCTTTCTTTCTTTCCTTGCACAGTGCATCAAGTAATATGTTGCAGGTACAAACATCTGACTTGATTTCTTCACTTTACCCAAAGACAAAAGCCGTGCATTAGACTATTGTAAGTGACAAAGTTAGGATAAATTTTCTTGACAACCATTTCTGAAAAAAAATCACATGCCTCGGTCAAAAGTTCATCTTTACATAAGCTATCAATGATTGTACTGTAAATTACCACGTCAGGCTGAATCGATCGCGCTTCAATCATTCTAAGCAACTTAATGGCAGCTTTTGTTTCTCCCATTTTACATAATCCATTGATTAGCGTCCCGTAACTAAATTGGTTCATCTGAAATCCTCGAGCTACCAACTTGTCGTGAAAATGCAGTGCTCTTCTAACGTTGCCATCAAGACACATACCATTCATGAGTGTAGTGAAGGTTACGGTGTTAGGCTGATGACCCAATCTGAAAATCTTGGCCAATACCGAGAAAGCTAAGGTCATACACGCATAAACAATTGATGTGAATGCTAAAAGTAACAATGTCTGGCGCAATTCCGTTGAATGACAATCGTTGAAAAAGGGAAATGGCAGTGTGAAAATGCTTAGTCTTGACAAGAGACCCCAAAATCTTGTTAAATTGAACGATGGATGGGGAAGGACGCATGTTGAGCATGCGATTAAATGAGGAAACAGCATCATCAACGTCAACATTGTGAATGAATCGGGTTTGGAGTGAGGAAGAAGGAAAGCAGAGAAGAAAAGGAGGAATCTTGGGAACAGAGAGACGGAGAGGAGAGCTTAACCTTGAGAATGACATTTGGAATATCAAAGTCGGAGCATCTTCTCTTCTTTAGGGTTTTATATTTATTTTATGTTGCGTTTAGGGTTTTGTCGAATTTTTTAATTAAATTGAAACTTATTTTTATATTTTTTATGTATTTTTTATTTATGCACATGTTAGATATTTAAATTTGTATAACTTATATCTATAATAGTTATGTAATTTATTAATTAAAATATATATTTTATAAATTAATAAAGCATAAATATTATAAAAATATAAAATATTTTTAGTAAAAATAGTTTTTAAAATTATGTGTCTTTTATATTAACAAAAATTTTATATTATTTTTTCTTTTTATTATAAAAATTAATATCTACGACTGTAACTATATTTAAAGAATGAGAAAACAGATAAATTATAAAACAAAATTAAGAATAAAAATAATTAAAGAGTTATGTATATTATGATTTAGATATTAATTTTTTTGTGTGAAATAAATATTTTCATCAGAATTATGTAATAATTAAACTATATTAACTTACTAACATAAAAAATGAAAAATATTTTTTATAAAAATATAAAATAATAATAATTTTTATTTTATTAATAAATATATTTTATATTAGTTTTATAAAATAATTATTTATATGTGAGATAAATATTTATTTCTTGAATAGAAAAAAAAAGATATCTATTTCTTGTAATAAAAAATTTTATATCCTTATATATGTATTTATTTATTTAAATAACATAAATATTTATATTACATTTTCTAATATTTTATTTTACCTAAAATAATAATTATAAAAATAAAAAATATAATAATATCACTTGAAATACAAATTATTATCTATCCTATAAATAAAATATTAAAATTAAACAAATGTTTATAATATATTTTTTCATAAATTCAAAGTCATCTTATTAATTGAATTAAATAATTGATACAAATTATTTTAATTTATTAATTTGAAATTATCAATTATATTATTTAGTTTGATTTTTAATTTTTATATTAAAAAATAAAATAATCAAACTACAAATATAAATTCATATTAATTATTTTAAGTTATTTTTATATAAATATTAAACATTATTTTAGAATATATATATATATTTAAAATTAAATTTATTTTATTTATAATTTATAATTAAAATTTTTTATATTATTAAATTTTTAAGTTTTTTTTACTTAGTACGGTTAAATAAAAGTTTATATATCTATAAAAGATTCAATTTATATTTTTATTAATTATTGTAGTTAAGGTGTAAAAAAATATATGCAAATCTTATCAATAAATTTAGATATTATTGATAAATAATAAGAATATTATTAGATAATTGATCATAATATTTATAAATATTTTAAAAAATCTATTGCTTAATATTTATGTTATTATTTAAATATTAATATAATTTAATAAAAAAAATTAAATGAAACAAAATCTTAAATATTATTGATAATCCAAATTTTGTTAATCTTCTTTTTTTTCTTTTTTTTCTTTAATTTTTATATTCTCAAAATAAATTTAAAAATTATTTTCATAAAATTTTAAGTTTGGAAATCAACTTCTTTCACCGTAAATTCAAATTTTTAAAATTTTTTTTTATTGATTTAGTATAACAAATTAATAAAAATATAATATATTTTGACTTTAAACTTATCTTTATTAAGATGTAAAATTCAAATATGCTAACACTAATTCAATATAAAGATATCACTTAATAATAATATGACTAAAGAATTTTAAAAAAATACTTATATAATAATTATAAAAAAATCATGAAGAATAAAAGGATAGGTTACTCAATTATATCACAACATCACGTAATGAATATTTAACAAATATTTAATAATGTTAATTATTAAGGATTTAATCATAAAAATTTAGAATTATAAATACTTAATTAAAAAATGTTTGAATTATGAAGACCAAATTATATTTTCAAAAAATTATAAAAATTAACAGATAAATTTAACGTAAATGTTAATACATTTTAAAAAAAATTCATTCTTATGTCAATCATGTAATAATTAAATTTTATTAGTCTAATTTAAGAATATAAAAAAACTAAATAAAAATTTTCTATTAAAACATGAAAATATATTAATAATTTTGGTGATTTATTTTATCAATAATTATTTTTTTATGCTAATTCTATAAATTAACTATTTATATATTATGTAAATATTTATTTTATATTTATATTTTTATATATGCATTCTTTTGTATGAATAATATAAATATTTATATTAAATTTTTAAACTTTTAATGTTCATATAACAAATTTATAAAAAAGAAGAATTATAATTTGAAAGAAATAATAATTAAACTTAAAAGTAAAAAAAATTGTCCGGTCCAAAAATAAGGCTAAGTGTTTACCAAGCTTTTCCATAATTTAAAACTATATAATCAGTGATATTATAGGATTAATTTAAATTACTTAAATATGCTAAATTGATTTTAAAAAGTTGAATAAATCAACAATTTAAAAAAAATACATTTTCATGCAATTTAGTTCAATTTTTAGTTTTCATATTCAAGAAACAAATTGTAACAAAAAAATTATATTATTTTTTATATATTATTATTATATAAACATTATCTTATAATATAGGCTTAAATATATTATTGGTCCTTATAAATATATGTCGTTTTATAGCACCTTAATTTTCTTTATTCAAAATAAAAAATTTGTGGTAGATAGTAAATAAATTTTTCTTCTATTAATGGATTTAATAATAAAATAAAGACAAGAGTTTTTATTTTCTTCTTATTAAAGTTTCATGAGATTCCAAAAAGTTAAGTTTCCAAGGATAAAACCATGAAACTTTAAAATAATTAAATAAAACTTAAAATTACTTCTGGCATTTAATTTGTTTACAGAATTTAGTTGTCGTAAATTTCAACTTGAACAAAGTAATAAAATTTATCAAATGGTCCTAATTTCTATAGAGTAATCTTCCTTCCAATACCCTTGGATTATAATTCTAGGACGAACTCAGCACTATTTTTCTTTTCATTTTCATCACCTGAAAATATTAGTAAGGGTGAGTATCTTTCGCCCCTCTAAAATCTCTTATTCAATATAAGCAAAATACTCACGTGTATACAGAGTACAAGGAATATTACTTAACAAGGATTAAATTAGCAAAACAATTAAAACATCCAAATTGCCATCACAGAGAAGCACATAAGACAATAGTCAATTATGTTTACCACTTTAGATCATACATATTTTTACTAACTTGTATCACGTCAATCAATATGCCACAACACGTGTCATAATCGCACCTATCAATGTATTAGAACACATATATCATGACAACATGGACCGATATATTACAATACATATATTATGACTGTACAATTTTTATACTAATTTATACACATCACACTATCACATTTATTTCAATTTAAATAAATGTAAATATGAAAGTCCTTTCCATATTTACATACATTTAAGAGTAAGAATGTTTAGAGTTAATTTATTTAATAATTATTTATAAATATTAATTTTTTAAAAGACAATATAAGATGAGTTATATTATAAATATATCAAATAGTTCTTTAAATAATTTTTTGTCCTTTTTAAGAAGACAATATTTAAAAGTTTTCGATAGTTTTTATAATTTCTATGAAATATTTTATTATGATTGTTATTTGTTTTTTAATAAATCCTCTGGCCATCTTAGTTGGTTGGTTTCATTAACAGGAGAATGAAACTTTCTTTCATAATAAGAAAGACAAAGCAGTACTTAGACATTTGGATTTTGTTTGTGTTCTTGTTAGGGAAACAATAGTCTTCAAGTCTCTGCTCTAAAACGGTGACGTCTTTTTGACTGTAGCTGACGTGGGGAGGATACCTGCAAAAGACACTCCGATACTGAAGTAAGGATTCGGTTTTGAGCAATAAATGCTATTTAATAATGAAAAGTTAACCCTTTACCTATACTTCCTATCTTCCTTTTATAGGCATTGTTATAGGCTAATGGGTCTGCTGAGTCAACCTTGAGTTTTGGCCCTTTACTTTGAAGTACATAATGCCCTGATTATTACCCTTAATTGGGTTAATTACCTTCTAATCTTGACAAAAGGTATTCAGCCAAACTGGGCCAAATAGGTACTCAATTTTCTTTTTCTATATGTAGGACTGAGCAGTTCCCTATCTAGTACACTAGTCCCCCAAGCCCGAAGAGGTATTAGGCAAGGGCTTAATAATATACAAGTGCCAAGAACATGTAAACGAGGGAGTACTTGGTTTGGTAGGATGGATAGGAATACCGAGGGAGGTGTTCGGTTGAAGCAACATAAGTAAGCCGAGTAGGGTATTCGGTTCAAGTATAGAAAAACGAAGGGGTGTGCACCGAAGGGGTATTCAATTTATCAAAAAAAAAATGGTGAAGACCGAGGAGGTAAAGGTAAAAAATCATAAAAAATAAAATAAATAATAATGAAAAAAATATCATTCTAGAACTTCAGGTTTTTTAGGGTTTCAGGATTTTTTAGGGTTTCCTCAATGTGTGTGTACAAAATAAAAGGGTGTTCAATCTCAACCGTTTGATTTAGAAGAAATCTGTCGGTTTGAAAGGGATGTGACCCTTCATATGTCTGAGGGCCCTAAACCTTATAAATACATGGTGGTCTAAGTCTTTTGTTCTCCACTTTTTTCTGAGCCGAGAAGTACACACTGTTGCTCCAAACTGAAAGGTATTAAAATTTTCTTTCTTTCTTCAGAACTGACTATCTGTGAGATACATTTAGTTTTCTTTTCTTTCCCTTCCTTATTTTACCATGGCCGAATCCTTGGAATGGGGGACTCGTTGTCGGACTCATCTAGGCCGACTAGTATCGATGGTTAGAATGCTGAGAGAACCGAAGGGGAGGTGGAATTTTCTTCAAGATTGAGTGGGGTAAATGAAGAAGTAGAGACTCACTTTAGAGAATGTAGTGACGAAGCCAAATTGTCTGAGTCAACTGATTTTGATTCTTCTGAGCTTCTACCGAGCATGAGCCTTCCTAAGGAAAGACCAGTATTCCCTCCCTGTACAGTTCCTGTATACGAGTGGGTACACAGTAAAGTAACTGCCTACTTCTCTCAGTTTAGAAAAAATAGGAGCCTTCAATCTTTCGTGGACCATTGTGAAATTTCATTATGAGAACCTTCCGATCCCTACCCCATATCCATCGACCCTTGCTGAGGAGAGGAAACCAGGAACCCTGAATTTGTTTTTCGAAGGGGTGCCAGGATGGCCGACACCTTCTTTATGTACAAGTCTATGTTTAGAGAACTAGGTATAAAGCTGTCCTTTGACAACTTCCAAATAGGAGTATTGAGGGTTTTAAATGTGTGTTGACACAACTCCATCCGAATGGGTGGGTGGCTATCCAAGCTTTTAGAGTACTTTGTAAATTTCATTATATAGAACCTAGTGTATGCTTATTTCTTTATTTCTTCTATACTCGTCCATCAGACTTAGCAAGATGGATATCTTTAATAAGGCAACCAGAATTGCCATTGTTTAAGCCTTATGCTTCATCTTTTAAAGGTTTCAAGATCGGCTACTTCAAAGTAATCGTCCACCCTGTAAGTAGAAATTTTTTCTTTGATAGTGAAAACAATCTCCTCTTTCCCTTCCACTAGACCCGAGTGCCTCATTGGTATGACTGGATTCCTGAGGACCTGTTGTCAGCCAAAGAGTTATCGGCTTTGGATTACTTGAAGTCTCTTCCCCGAGAGCTTCCTGCCTGACACATACTCCTAGTGTTAAAATCTCCTCACCTTCGTCTGGACATGGATGGTATATTTTGTCCTTATGATTTAGTTTTTGAATCAAGTTGTATTGATTTGACTTTTTATTTTTTATTGTAGGTTTGATGACTCAACGTGGTGTTCACGTACCAACATATCGTCAACCTTGAAGACCAAGACACTTGAAAACACACCCATTGAGGAGTACCGAAACCCTCAACTTGACCACATGCTAGAGATAACCGAGCCTCGTCCTCCTCCCCGAGACCTTGCCATTATAGAGAGGCAGCCCAAGAGGCGTAGAGAAAAGGGCAAGGAGAAAGGCAAAGAAAAAGAGAAAGCATTCCCATTCGGGTAGACCGAATGGCTCAAAGGGGGCATGAAGTCAATCCCGAAGTGATATGATGGCTGGGGTTAGCAGCTCTACAAACTCTGCTATTCCCCCAGCTATCTTATCTGACACCTTCCTCGTCCTAGGGGTACATGCTGGATGAGTATTTGTCCCTGATGGTCAATAACTTGGACCTCGAGTCCTTATGGCGATGCTACGCGGAGCTTCAAATTCGATCCATGATGATGCTCCGAAGACTAGCTTTGGAGCCCACACTCGAGGTGAAAAGGATGCAGAATGAGTACTCCTTCTCTTAGCAAGCTTTGGCCAATAACTAAGAGATTCGGTTGAATCTTTCTGAGACCAACAAAGCTTTAGAGGCTGAGGTGATTCAGTACAAAGAACACTATCTTATAGTGGAGAGTCAGCTCCAGGCCACCGAGCAAGCATTGAAGGCTAAAGAGGAAGAATTGGGGGCTCTAAGGGTAAAATCTTTGGGACTGGAGGAGGCCTTAAGGACCAAATCTGTTGAAATGGAAGAGGCATCGACTCTTTAAAGGCAAAAGGCTGATGCTGAGATGAAGGCCTTTGCTGACAAGTGTTTGGTTCAGGTGGCTATCGAACACGAGTCAGGCTTTAACCATGCCGTTCGCCAATGCTATGGTTTATGCCAAGCGCCAACTGACTTCCATTTTGATCTTATCAAAGATTTTTCAGTAGCAGTTTTTACCATACAACGATGTGGATGATGATGTGGAACCTGACACCGAAGTCCATTCTTGAGTCGAAGTTAATAACAATGCTCTCGGTGCTGAGGCCCCTGGTCCTGACACACCCGGTCCTGACGCCCTCGGTCCTGATGTTGGAGAGGAGGAAAATTAGAAATAGGTTTTTGATTTTCTTTGTATTCATAGGTCAATAGCGCCCAAATTTTGTAATCCTTTCAAATATGAATACAAGTTCAATTCTTTTATTGTTATCTTCTGAGTTCTTTTATATAAAAAATAACCAAATCGAATAGATATAACATTTTTAATGAAATTTCCTTAATATTGAATACTTCTGTTTGTCTCATTACTGGCCGAGTAGGGGTACTCGAGAGGAAATTAATTAATTCAACCATAGCCAAATAAAAGTACTTGGGAAGGAATTGTAATAATGATTCATCCTTGGCCGAGTAGGGGTACTTGGGAGGGAATTAATTAATTCAACCTTAGCCAAGTAGAAGTACTTGGGAGGGAATTGTAATAATGATTCATCCTTAGCCAAGTAGGGGTACTCGGGAGGGAATTAATTAATTCAACCTTAGCCAAGTAGAAGTACTTGGGAGGGAATTGTAATAATGATTCATCCTTGGCCGAGTAGGGGTACTCAGGAGGGAATTAATTAATTCAACCTTAGCCAAGTAGAAGTACTTGGGAGAGAATTAATTAATTCCATTTTAATCAAGTGCTTGGTAGAGAGATTTCATTAACTAACTCATAAAAACCAAATATCTGAGAAGAAGTATTTCATTGATAAGGTGCCTCATTAAAAACCTTCCTAGGAAAACTCCTTTTCACTTTCTTTTAAGAGGACAAAACCTGGGCGAAGAAAAGAGTGCACCGATTACATGTTACAGGCGTTTAACTAAAATAATGCTTCAAGTGCGTGGCATTCCAAGTTCTCGGTATAAGCTTTTCTTCTAATGTCTTTAACTTGTATGCTCCATTATCTAGTCTTGCTGCTACCCGAAAGGGTCCTTCCCAGTTGGCTGCCAATTTTCCTTCTGGTCGGTCTCGGCGTGCTTCTCGGGTTACTCACCATACTAAGTCATCCACATAAAATTGTCTTGGGTTGATTTTGGAGTTGAACTTCCTAGCCATCATTCTTCTGCTAGCCTCGGTCATTATTACTGCTTGGCCGCGTACTTCATCTAGTAAATCCAGGTTGATGGCTAAGGATTCGTCATTGACCGATTCCTCAAAGTTCTCCCTTCGAAATGATAGTTCTCTAATCTCGACCGGCACCATGGCATCAGTACCATAAGTAAGCCAAAAAGGAGTCTCCTTTGTGGTGGTTTGCGGCATACATCGATAAGCCCATAATATTTCAGGTAGTTTCTCTGCCCATTCTCCTTTGGCCGAGCCCAACCTTCTTTTTAACTCGTGTAAGATGACTTTATTAGCAGCCTCAACCTGACCATTAGTCTGGGAATGTTCAACGGATGTAACCCTATGTTTGATGTGGAGCCCTTCCAAAAATTCATTAAACCGGCGATCCATGAACTGAATTGTGTAATAATATTTTTTCACGTGAACTTCTGCATGTTATTGGCCATAATGGTGGCGAGTGGTTCGGCTTCAATCCACTTGGTAAAGTAGTCCACAGCGACAATTAGGAATTTATATTACCCTTTTGCCAGGGAAAAGGACCAAGGAGGTCTATTCCCCAAATGGCAAAGGGCCAAGGAGAGCTGATAGAATGCAAGGTGTCGACACTTTGGTGTAAATGAGGACCATGTTGTTGACGAGGGATGCACTTCTTTACAAATGCTTAGCAGTCTTGGGCGAGTGTCGGCCAAAAATATCTAGTTCTTAGTATCTTAGATGCCATGGTTCATCCATCCAAATGGGTACCACAGGTACCTTCATGAATTTCCCTCATGACATAGCTAGCTTGATCTTCATCAAGACATTTAAGTATACGTGTTGAAATTCCTCTTTTGTATAATTCTTTGCCGAGAAGGAGATACTTAGCTGCATGCATTCTTATTTTCTTAGCCAAAGTTGAATCCTTTGGTAAGCTGTTGTTGGTGAGGTATTGAATGATCTGGGTCATCCAATTTCGAGATATATTTTCTATGTCCATACACTCTTGTTTGGCAATGCTAGGTTAAGGGATTTCCTGATGAATCACGCATTGTAATTGCCTAGGTTTCATTTGACTAGCAAGCCTATCGGCTTGTTCATTCATGGTCCTCGATGTATGTCGAACATGTACTTCATCAAAATCATCCCTCATATTTTTGAATTCATGATAATATTGAAGCATAACCGAATCCTTCACCTGATATGTTCCATTGACCTGTTCGGCCATTATTTTTGAATCACTCCAACAAGTTATGCGTTTAACTCCTATTTCTTTTGCCAATCTGAGATCGGCTAGTATAGCTTCATACTCGGCTTGATTGTTGGAAGCTTTGAATCCAAACCGAATAGATTGCTTAATAGTTACAGTATTCAACCGTTTAAGTATAATTCTTGCTTCACTACCCAGTCGGTTTGATGATCCATCGACATGTAGGCTCTACATATCCAAGTTGGTATGTTTTTGGACAGTGAACTCATTTACGAAATCTGCCAGCACTTGACCTTTAAGGGGGTGTCAGTTTTCAAAATGAATATCAAATTGGGACAACTCGATCGTCCAAGCTACTAACCGACTAGCTAGCTTTGGTTTCTTTAGAATTTTGGCCATTGGGCAATCAGTTTGCACGACCACCCGATGACTTTAGAAGTAATGTCTTAACTATCGAGCTATGTGGATTAGGGCTAACACCACTTTTTCCATTAACTGATAGTGAGATTCGAGACCTTGAAGTGTCCAGTTGATGAAGTAGATAGGGACCAATTCAGATGTTTCTTGTAGTAAGACAGAGCTGATGGCGTTTTATGATACGGCCAACTAAATAATTATATCTTTTTCAGGCTTTGGTTTTGTTAACATAGGCGGTGCTGCTAACATATTTTTATATTGTATGAAGGTTGCTTCACATTCGTCAGTCCAAACAAACTTTTAGAATTTTCTAAGCAAATCAATGAAAGGCCGAGACTAGTCCGCCATGATGCGCAAAAATCTGGCAATGGCAGCAATACGACCGACAAGTCTTTGGACCTCCTTGATATTCCGAGGACTGGTCATTTCGATTATATCTTGGCATTTGTCAAGATTCGCCTGAATTCCCCTATCAAATAACTTAAACCCCAGAAACTTGTCGCCAGCTACCCCAAATGTACACTTTTTGGGATTAAACCGCATCCCATATTTCTTGGCTTCTCCAAATACCTCCTTTAGATTAGTGAGATGCTGTTCCAAGGCAGTAGATTTAACCACCATATCATCTACATAGACTTCCATGCATATCCCTACTTGTTTTTCAAAAATTTTATTCATCAATCTCTGATACGTCGCCCTTGCATTTTTCAGGCCGAATGACATTACTCGATAACAAAAATTTACTGAGTTTCATGATGAATGTCGTATTCTCTTCATCTGGGGGATACATCTGGATTTGATTGTATCCAGAATAAGCATCCAAAAAACTGAATATCCTGTGGCCGGCTGCGCCGTCTACTAGGGTATCAATATTTGGTAGAGGGTATGCGTCCTTTGGGCATGCCTTGTTGAGGTCCGTGAAGTCTGTGCACATTCGCCATTTATCATTTGCTTTTTTAACCTTGACCACATCGGTCAACCAAGTTGATTATCTGACCTCTCGGATAAAACTGGCTTGTAGCAGATTACCAATCTCCTCCTCTACTGCATTTACTCTGTCACCGCCGATCTTCCTTTTCTTATGTGCTATTGGTTTGGCCCCCTTATAAATCGATAGGTGATGATAGAGAAATGCCAGGTCAATACCTGGCATGTTAGAAGCCGACCAAGTAAACAAATCAACGTTACACTGTAGAATTTTTTGAAGATCTTGCCTCTCTTGTATAAATAGACTGACCCCTAGATAAGTGACTTGTTCAGCCTTTGGTCCAAGCTGAAAAGGTTGCTTGTTTTCATTGGGCTCAACCCAACATCCCTCATCCACTCTAGAATCGAGTTCAACATCTAATTCTTCTCTGAACCTTGGTGATACAATGTTGACATCTCAGCTACATCCATGGAAAGGCTTGAGACGCAAGCTTGCAAAGTAGCATTCCCTGTCTGTCTTCTGGTCAGCATGCACTGTAACGATTTGACCCCTTTCAGATGGAAACTTCATGGCTAAGTGCGGAGTAGACACTATGGCCTTCAACTTGTTAAGGGATGGTCTGTCGAATAGTATATTGTACGAGGTATTCACGTGTACCACCAGGTAAGTGACTTTGATACGTTTTTCCTCGTGTTCTGACCCGAATGAAGTGTAAAGATTAATAATCCACGGGTTTCCACCCACTCCCCAGAAAAATCGACCAATGGTTCATAGTATTCTCGAAGCTCCTCTTCTGGTATGTCCAATTGTTTGAATGTACTCCAGTAAAGGATATCAGCTGAACTCCCTTGGTCAATGAGTGTTTTCCTGACAGTACAATTAAGAATGTCAACACTGATGACCATCGGATCATCTTGTACTGGGTCTACTCCTTGAACCTGTCTGAGATGATAGGCAGAATTCAAATTTTGCTGCCCAATGAAACGTTATTAACAAAGTAAACCTGTCTGAGATGTCTCTTTTTAGCCGAATGGGTGGGTCCTCCACCAGCAAACCCACCGGCTATGGTGTTAATCACCCTCTTCGGGTATTTTTCTCGTTCATCATATCTTTTTACAGAAGACTCTCTTGACTGGCTTTGTTGTCTCTCAAGTTGGTTATCTTCGTACCTTCTTGAGGATTGGGGGTATCGATTCCTACCTCTCTCAGTACGACCAGTGGGACTCGTTTGTACAAATCCTCGAAGATGTCCTTCCTTGATCAAATATTCAATTTTATCTTTTAGGACCATGCACTCTTCTGTCGTATGGCCCTTATTGCGATGATATCGACAAGATTTGCTCTTATCTGCCCAAGGGGGGTATTGGCACGTCTGGCCATACTCAAGATTTCTGTTGCTAAGACTTGATCAAGTACCCTGGACCTGTTAGTGTTGAGTGTGGTGTAAGAGGGGTATTTAGGCCCCCTGGTCAGCCTGTTAGGCTCATTCCTTTTATTTTCTTGCCGGGCTCTGAAAGTTTATCTTTTATCTATATTTTTTGAATTGGACCCCTAGTTTATCTGAATTTGATTTTGGTACTCAGCTAATTCCTTCATCTGCATATATTTTGCAGCCTAACTCCTCAATTCATCCAAGTCAGCTGGCGATTTTTTGCAAATGTTATTAACGAAAGGTTTGCGCTTAAGAGCCGTTGTAAGGTGGTACGTGGCCACAGCAGGCTCTAGATTATGGATGGAAAGGGTCACTTATTCGAATCGTTCCATGAACACTCGAAGCGATTCTCCTTTTTCTTGACGAATGTTGACAAGTGCTAGAGATGTCAAGGGGTGAGGTCAGCTTGTGGCGAATTGCAAATTAAACTGTCTTGTAAGGGTTGTGAAGGAGTCAATAGATAAGGGGGGGGGGGAGTCAGGTGAATCAAGTGAGAGCAGATCCTTTTAGTGAAGGAAAAATCTTACACCATAAGGAGTCATTATTTGTATACAGGCCAACTTGAGTTGTGAAAACATCCAAATGTTCCCCGGGATCAGTTGTGCCATCATATTTTTCTATTGTTAGACCTCTCCAGTTGTCAAGTAGTTTAGCATCCAAGATATGGTGAGTAAACGGGCTTCAGCTCACTACATCATCTCGGTCATTCTTGGTTTCAGATTGCTGAATTAGCCTTGGTTTCTTTTGTAATGCCGAGGACTCCCCCTGATCCTGGCGAGAGGTGTAGTTTGGGAAGGGATATGTGTTCTTATTTCTTCTCTTAAGTGGGCATTTTCCCTTCTCAAGACCGACAACTCCAGGACATCTTTTTCCCTTTCCTTTTTCATCTCCATCATTTATGTTTTAAGCTGCATTAACACCGCTAAAAGGCCTTCGTCGATTCCTCCTTCCACCAAAACCTCAAGTGTCAGTTGGGTAGGTGTGATATCTTCTTGCTGTTGCCGAGAAGTTCCCCCTACTGAACATGTCCATCCTGTTGGCTTCTTGTTAGTACCATATTGATCGAAAAAGCAAGGCAATCAAACCCCACGGTGGGCGCCAAAATGTTCCTGTTAGGGAAACACTAGTCTTCAAGTCTCTGCTCTGAAATGGTGACGTCTTTCTGACTGTCGCTGATGTGGGGAGGGTACCTGCAAAAGGCACTCCGATGTTGAAGTCAGGATTCAGTTCTGAGCAATAAATGCTATTTAATAATGAAAAGTCAACCATTTACCTGTACTTCCTACCTTCTTTTTATAGGCATTGTTATGGGCTAATGGGCTTGCTGAGTTAGCCTTGAGTTTTAGCCCTTTACTTTGAAGTACATAATGCCTTGATTATATCTAATCCTGACAAAAGGTATTCAGCCAAACTGAGCCAAATAGGTACTCGATTTTCTCTTTCTATATGTAGGACCGAGCAGTTCCCTATCCAGTACAGTTTGTATCAATTTCTCAAATACCATTTCTTCCCTATCTACTATTTTTCTCATCCATTTATTCAACTCTTCACTTTCCACCATTCATCATTGTGTATAATAGTTGTTGAGATTCATCTTGAAGGTGTTGAATTCATCATCGTGTAAGGTCACTTTCTAACATTTTGCTATCTATTTCTTTAGCATTTTGGTTTTCTCTTGCTTCAAAAAGTTGTCATGTTTTAAAAATGAATGAATATGGATTTTGTTGAAGGTTCATTTCAGGCTGTTGAAGCAACCTCACATGCACATAGGATGGAAAAATGTAATATGAAGAACTTGAAACCTAAGTTTCAAGGCTTCTGCAACTGTGTTAGAGTAGAATCAAGTTGCACACTTTAGCTTCAACAAGTCCTTGGTAAAGATAGTGAAAATGACATTCATGAGAATAAGAAATTAATGAAGCTGTTGTCAAGAGTATGTTGAAAACTTTTTTTCTTAAATTAAAAGCATAGTTTATATATTTCTGCTTTAAAATTTCAGTTATATATATTTGTTTTTAGATGTTTATGTAAGCATCATTTAGAATCATCATAAATATGATTAGTCAATGTAATTATTCTTAATTAATTTGTTTTTCATTTGAGTAGTTAGTTTTTTTTATATATAAGAGTGTCAAAATATCAGTCAACTTGCTTCAATCTAATAAATTGTTTGCCATAAAACAAATTATCTCACTCTATCTTGTTTGAAAAGTTACAAATTCTTTTTATTTTTTATTTATCAACTCTTAAATAAGTTATAAATTACCGTTATCAACTATATTCTTATTATCAATATTTTTTTTTTATTTTTACCCTTTACTTATTAAAAATAGATAATTTATCTTTCACACAATTCAAACACTATGTATGTATATTAAAAATAATATATTTATTTTGTTATTGTTTATCAAAATTTATTGTTTAAATTAAAATTAAATTGAAATTAAAATTAAAATTAAGTAGTACTATTTAAAAGCATAAAATAATTTATAAAAAAGGAGATATCACGTAATTTAATGAAAACGAACTTGCCTCTTAAAAATAATTTTTTTTTTCAAAATTGAGGACTCAAATTATATTATAGAGGTTGATATTGTTTGTAAAAATAAAAAAAAATATTATAAATGAAAAATAAGGATATTCCAATGACTTGATGAAAGTAAAATAATTCATACAAATAGTCTTCTCTAAAATTGAGAAGTCAAATTTATATTATAAGGGTTAACAGTTATTTTGCATCAAGATTTAATAGTTTAATATTTAAATCAAATCCAAATTAAAATTAATTTTAAGAAATACTCTTTAAAAAAAAGTTATAAATACAAAAATAAGGTGATGTCACATGACTTAACTTAAAATATGCTAATTTTAATATTTTTATTTAAAATTGATGACTCAGATTTATATTATAAAAATTATTTTTTATTTTAAATAATTTAAATGAGATAATTTAAAAAATAAAAAAGTATTAATTTATTTTACTTGATAGGACATGCTTGATTTATTTTACTACTTAATTTTTACTTCTAATTTAAATACAAAAATTAAGTATCTTAATTTAAATATTTATTTCTATAATTCTTCATTAATTTTAACAAAAATTCTCTTTAATTTGTTCCTATATAATAAAAAAATATTCATTTTAATAATAACAATATCTATTATTCTCTTTAATTTTTTATTTATAATTTTTTAATTTAAAATATTCATATGATAGATGAAAAAGTTGCTTGTTAACTTTTAAAATTAAATGACTTACCACTATGTCTTGTTAACAGTAATGCGATGTCCCGTTTTAGTCCTTTATTTATAATTAACAATTCACAACGATTAAATGGAACTGCTACTAGCAATTTTAATTTCTTTCGTGAAAAAGAAATACGATTAAATTCTGAATGTTTACAGCATGTTTGGCTTTTATTTTAAAAATATTTTTGGCTTTTAAAAATAAAATATAATATTATTTTAAAAATAATTTTTGCTTTTAAAAATAAAATAAAATATAAAAATTATATTATATTATATTTTTAAAATAAAAAATTATTTTCAAAATAGAAATAAAATATGCTCTTAAACTTAGAGATTTATTATTTAAAATTGTATTTTTATTTCACTGAAAATTTACCAAAAAAAAAGAAATGTTATGTTTTATTATAACAAAAATCTTGGAGGAAGGGAACAATTGCATTTCAAAGTAAAAAATATAAAATTTATTAATTTAAAAATATTTGTAAAAAATTTATGTTTATATTAAATATTACTTCAACGCTTTTTATTTATTTCAAATAATTTGTTACTTTAAAATATAAAAAAAATAATTAATGGACGTTGATTTGAGTAGTAACCAACTCAATATTATTTAAATAAAATCTTAAATTTGAGTTTTTATAATTGAATTTAAATTAAATTAAATAAAAAATATTAAAAGAAGTATTAATTATTTTACTATTATTTTAAATTAATTAAAAATAATTTTTAACAATTAATTACTATAATAACACTAAAATTAATTCTTATTTACTAATCACCGTAAAATAAATTAAGTAATTTAAATAAAAATATTGTATTGAAATTAATTTTATAAAATAAAATAAATTGTTTTATTAAAATACACGTTACTGTTAAGTCAGCTTTAATAATGATAAAAGAATAATTTACTAAATGCAAAACTCTATGATGCTTTATGGTCTTAGCATTAGTGTTTTTCACGTGTTAGTTTGTAAAAGGATTTTTCAGCTGAACAGGCGCGTACTTGTCTTGAAAATGTTGTCGATGCACTCCTAAATTATTGTGATATGATGGGATTGCGAACCTACGATGATTCAACTCCATACAATTATTTATTTTATTATGCTAAATATGTATTTATTATATATTTATTTTTTAATTTAATATTAATGTAGAATTTTAATTTTATTTAACATAATAGAATATTTATGATTAATAATTATAATCTTTCATTTTTTAAAATTATAAATTTTATTAACTTTAGAAATATTCACATCATTTGAGTATTAATTTTTGAATTTTTTTTGTCATATTCTTAAATAAAATTACTTGTAAATTTTTTGACCGTTCATCAAGTTCATACTGTTGCAGTGTTATTGTTTCTTCAGAGTGTATGTCACAAAATAATGTTTAAGTTATTTTTCTTAATTTTTTAATATCATGCAAGAAATTATTAAAAATTACTTCAATTAAATAATTAGTGGAATTTAAATTTAGATATTAAAATAAAAAATTAAAATTATATTATAGTACAGCAATCATGTTTAAAAATAAGTTAATTAATGATACAAAAAATCAATCACAATAAGATAATTTGTAATCCATAAGTAATTAACAACTGAATTAGCAACAAACTAAAAGTGTTCCGTAACTAATTTAATCAACGGAATTTGTCAACAATTGCAATTAGCAAGCAAATATCTTTGATGTCATTTTGTTAAAAGATTGTCATAAACTCTGGCTGCATAAACATTTTAGTGATTAATTTTTGTTTTTGCTAATATTTTTAGTGATGAATTCTCAAGGGGTAAAGACGATGTTTTCTTTGTCTTTTCGAAGACACATGATAAAATTAGAATGATGTTTCCTTTCTTTTTTATTCAAAAGTGGAAACTCTAAGAAGCATAGATTATTCTCTCTCTTTTCTCAAATACACCTACACTCTTTAAAGCAAAATAAATAATTAAATTAAACATTACAACACTCTAATACAATAATATAAAAAAAATAAAAAAATTCAAGTACAAACTTAAAAAATTTCTAACTAGGGTATCTTGATGCACAGACTGAAATCTATTATATAGCCTTGTTTACTTACTTTTTCGTTTATCGTAGACGATGTGAGACTTCTTTCAACATACCTTAAAGAGTGTTAGATTTTCAAGATGTACTTTTTTCATTAACCTCAAAATTTACACTAGTTGCATATGCTTTGTATAATTTTTACAAATTTTGCTTAAATCATATTTTCCTCACTTAAACAAAAGTTATAGGAAAAAAATAGCTCACTAGATGAATATCACTTAAGCAATCATTAATTGGTTTAACACTACTACAAAATTTGCATATATAGATAGATTTACAGATGGATTTTTAAACAATTACAGACATTTTTTGAAATTATAGATGGACGGAAACCGTCTGTGATATCCTCGTTGGTAAATAATTACAAATGGATTTCACAATTTGTCTATAAGTTACAGACAGAAAAATTCATTTATAATTTACAGACAAAAAAATTCGTCTTTAACTTACAGACAGAAAAATATGTTTATAATGTACAGACAAAAAAAATATGCCTGTAAATTATAGACAGGAAAATCTGTTTGTGATATATTTTACTATTTTTGTTACTTTTTGTTTAAATACATAGTTATTCCTGCTTGTTCCTGATTATCACAATTTATAAACATAATAAAAATTATAAAATTAAATCTAAAAATTTAAAAATGATTTACAAAATATAAAATTTAAATGTCATTACAAATGAAGACATAAACATCCAAATAAATAATGTTAAAAATAAAATACAAGTGCTCATCACGAATAATTTATATGATCATCATCCGAAGGAGCATCACTATCGGTAAACGAAGAGATAGAAGAGGAATGACGCATAAAGCTGAAGAGTTAGGAGCTGCTTGCTCTTATGAGCTTAAAATACGCATGCATCTACTGCATCTATATATTGTTGCTCCATCTGCTACTGGACCTCCATTTGCATCCTTGATGACACCTTTTTCTCTATCTTCTTCTCTATTTTCCTTCCCCACTTTTTCTTCCATGTACTTTTCTTGCTCTTCTACATCTCCTCATTCTGCTTTTAGAGTTCTTCATTAAGGGCATGGACCTGAGTACAGACCATGTCCTCCACTTTCTTAGATGCAAGAGACAGAGAGTCTACAAAGCAGCCCTTCATGCCATAAATGCGACCTTTATAAAGGTTACCCATTGTCTGTGACCACATAGCATCCTCAAGCCTTTGAACATAGTCATTCTATAGTTCAGTTCAAATAATTAGATATTAGTCTAGAGAATTATTTAATAAATCACTAATAATAACATATAGTATCAATAAGAATGACTTATATATGTGGCTTGAAATCATGTATCAACTCACAAGTTTTTGTCTCCCTTGCGAGTGTATGTCTCCTTGAACAACTCTCCATGTGTAGGTAGCCTCTTCAATGACTTCTCCTGCAATTCCAATTAAATCATAATTTCAAATATGAAATTATAGATAGAATAAAATGAATTTTAAAATTACATATCAAATTCCCCTTAGTGCTAGCCAAAGTTGTAGAGCCACCAGTATATAGTGATCTCCTTTATTAGATGCTTTATTTGTCTTATTCTTTACGGAGAGATTTTTAAACTCATTTGTACCCTAATACTTCTGCAAGGCATGAAGAAAGTTGAGTGTTATCCAATCAGCTCCTGACAGGCCTCTTTGTACATCTGTCTTAATCGCTTTGTAGTGCGACTTTTTAGGCCTTGAAAATCATCTTTTCGTCTTGGGAGAATGGAGAAATTGCTCTACATAAATACAATTTCATTAGAAGAGGTACAAACAACAATATGTAATTATACTTAGTTAAAATTAATTAACTATTATTACCTTTTAATCTTTGAACCATTCCATCTTTATATCATTAGGCACCTTTGCAAAACTTGTGTAAGACACATCAAACATCTTCTTAACGGTATCTGTGACCTGGTGGAGACCTTTTTGCAGTGGTAACCAATTGAAAATACAATAAAATAAAATAATTATTATAACATTCAGATAAGTACGTAATGTTAGGCATATTCTACAAATTCTGTAAACACAAACAATCCCATAGTATATAATAATCAAGTTTGGAGAAAGATCTCTACGCCCTTCTCCTAGTCATACAATCTCCAATCCTACTACTATATCTTAAAAGTTTTAAGTCTATAAAATACATTAAAAAATAAAAAAACTAAATTGATTAAAAGTTAGAATATCGTACTAAGAACACAATGATGCAAATTATCTTTCAAATGGATACTCTAATCACTCGCAAAGGCAAAAAAATTTAAGCTCCTAGAGAGAGACATAGAGAGAGAGGCAAGAAAGAGAGAAAATTATGCAAAATATGGAAAAAGAAGGAAGAGACACGATTTTATGTGCTTCACACATTACAGACAAAAAAATTTGTCTGTTAATGGTTTAATAAAATGGTGTATTTTAAAAGTTCAAATACTGACGGATTTATTAGTCTATAAATTCTTCATATACAGTTATAGACAAAAAATTTTGTTTGTAAATTATTAGATCGGTCAAAACCGATAATATTTATAGACAAAATTTTTCATATGTAAGTCTCACTCCAAATTTTCCTCCCATTTTCAAATTACAGATAAATTTTTTTATTTGTAATTCTTGTCTATAATACTTCGCGCCAAATGGCTGGCCAACTACATACGGATGTTAAAGACGAATAAAAATCTGTCTATAGTACAGACGAATTTACAGACAGATTTTTCAAAAAATTTTAAAAAAATATTCAATTATCCGTCTGTAAAGCCATTTGTATTATAGACGTATTTTTATCTGTCTATAATGTCCATATGTAAATAACGCTTTTCTAGTAGTGTAAGTCACACAAGATAATCTAATATTTACTTAAACAAATAAAGTCAGGTTTAAACAAAGATTATGTATCATATTTTTGCTTAAGTCAAATTATTATGGCTCCAGCAAAATTGATTTGTCTTAAGTTAAAAACAATGACTTAAGTAAATATTAATAAAATTTGTATATTTATCATTGTATAAACTTAAGGAAATATGATATAACTTAAGCGAAAATTATAGAGGATGATTTTCCTACGTTGTTTTTTTATCATTCAATCACATCTATTTAGTTATTATTCCTATTTTGATTTAACCAAGTTGTTCATTTCTAAGAAAATTGAGATACAATATTTGATGTTTACAAATTTAATTAGTTCCACTTGCATACATCACAATTTAAAGTATGACAATGCAAAGAAGTTATTAGATTTGGAAAACATATTTGCATGCTATTTGGAATGAGAAAATAAAAAAAATTGAAATAAAATAAAGGAGAAATTGAACAAAAGATTACTTGATTTTTTTTTATATCTTGTGTTGGATATTTCTTTCAAACTTTTATTGCTTGAATTTTAATCATAGTTATTAAATCTATCAAAAAGTTATTAGAAACAAAAATAAAATATTTGAAATAGCGTCAACAATAAAGATGAAAAAGAAAATTTACCTTAGTAACAGTTATAATTATATTTTTAAAAGATATTTATTTTTAAAAAAAATACTTTAAAGAATTAGATTATAAATATTATAACTTTTAAAATATGTTATAACATGTCATTTTATTAACTTATTTATGAGTCATATAATACATTAACTATCATCATAAATAAAAGTGTATTAATTAAAAAGTAAAATATCCAATAGATTGTTTTCTTTTACAATTTGTCATGTTTACATTTTAAGATTAAAATTAATTAAGAATCATGTTTAAATTACTCTTTTTTTATTACAATAATTTTATATTTAACATACTTATTTTTTTATTAATTTCATTTTAAATTTTAAAAATTATAGATATAACTTCATTTTTTTCTTATCTTATATAAAAATTTATATTTATAAAAATTTTCTTATTACCTTACATAAAATTTCAAAAAATTTGTAAAATTTTATGTATCCTATGATGTTTTATATTTATGAAATATTATTCTTTAATTAATAAATTATATGTATATTTTTTCTAAAATAAAATACTGAGACTTGTTCAAATAAAAATCAAATTAAATTGAAAAAGAATGAATGCATGAAAAACAAATATTTTGTTAAGAGAATACATTTATTTTCTTAGATATATTAAATATAAATCATTATTAAATGAAATTACTTTTATAAATTATCTTAAAAGAAAGTGTCTCTTAAAATAATTTTCATTTTAATCACATGATATAACTACACAACCATTTAACATTTTATTTTTTAAGTTAGTACTAATTTAAATTTGAATGTAATAAAACATAAAAATATTTATTCATTTTAAAATTCATTAAATTTAAAAATATTTATGCGATATACTTTACACCAAAAATTCATTATTTTTTGGTAATCTCTATTCTTCAAAAAGATTAATCTCTTATTATAATTTTAGTCTAATCGCAAACAAAAAATGATCTTGCTCGAGCTGTGAATATTTACAATATAATGGGATTAATTATATTTAGTGAGATTGTGTTTTCATATACAAAATTTAAATCATGCTAGCTTAAAGAAAATCAAGCATGAACAAACTAGTATCGACCAATTAATCTTCTATTGTTGATTAAGATATATCCCTATTATATAAAAAGAATGCGGAAAAGTGTAAATTGTAAATTGTTGGACCCAGAATTCTCAATCTTTTAAACAATTGTCAAATCAATTGATCAAAAATAGGAAAACAAACACGTAGCATTGTCCAAGTTATTCAAAAGCTTATAATTCAGCAACTTTAAACAATGGTGGGGTCCAACAAGTACAACAAGACTACAAGAGTATGGTCGAATTTAGTGTCGTGCACCATTATCACCTTAGTCATTGTTCATTTATTGTTGTTTGCATTGAATTGTAGAATCTGATGAAACACCAATTTTAATTCTGCTTTTCTCTCTTTATTCATCTCACTTGTTAGAAAAAAAAAGTAGTTGCTTTTACAATGCACTTTAAAGTTATGAGAACTGCAAAACAGTTCTTAAAAAAGTCTTGTGTGTATACTGAACAAGAGTTAAACCAATAGTTGAAAAAATTAGTACATTTGATGGAAATCATCCATCAATGTGTACTACAATTTTCATGATTCCAATTATTGTAAAACATTTTTCTAAAGCTGTTTCTCACTTTTTTATTATATTATAGAAAAAGTGAAAGAAAAGTAACTTTTATGAAACTGCTACTTAAGTCACAGCTTTTTGACAAAAATGGGTTTAACACAATTTTTTTAAACAGTGTAACATGAAAAATAAAATTGTTATGATGCAAAAAATATCAGTGTAAGAAAAACTAATATATTTATTATGAAAAAAATATTTATTTAAAAAATTAGTACTCTTATTGTGAAAAAAAGTTTAAAGTATTTTTTTTGAAAATAAACTTTTAACATATTATATTAAAAAGAAATAAAATTTTAAAAATTATAACAACCATAAATTATATTTTTATAAGCTATCTATAAACTTTTAGAAATGCTTATGAAATTCTTTCATTCCGATCATTCGTTCAGCATTATCCCCACTCAAGGACTCTCAGTGTTGATCACTAGCAAACAAATCTCATAACCTGTGATTTTATATATATTAATGGTTGTACAATACTATATAACTTATTAAGATAAAGCAATTGTTATGTGTTAAGTAACAATTAAATTATTTTGATTTTAGCATGCCATATATCTGCGACTGTTTATGTATGTTTAATCTTAGGATTGAGGGGAGAGATGGGCTTGGGTTGTGGTGTTGGTAGTATTAATGGTGTGTTTGGATTTTTGGTTAAAATTGGATTTCTTGTGTTGATGCATATATCATTCATTTAAAAACTTTCTCTTTGCAACCTTAAATATTAAGATCTATTTAGTTGATAAGATAATAGTAATAACATAAATTGTTATATTTTATTCTAATTTATAGTTTAGTGAATGAATAAGATAGGGTAAAAATATTATTTTTATTTCAATCCTTGTTGAAAGTATTTCTTTAATAGTCTTTAAAAGAGGATCAAGTATTTCTTTAAAAAAAAGAGACTTGTCTAACTCATTTGATTATAATATTTTTGTTTATTCTATGATAACTAACAAACAAGCTCTAACATGCTCAACACCTTTGTATGTTTTCCCCGCATGCCACTAAAATTCGCCAATATATCCAGCAATCTCTGCTACCCGCAGTGGCATGCATGCCATCATCACTTTTCCACCCATCTTTTCATCAGAATAAGATATATATATATAGATATAGATATATATATATATATATATATATATATATATATATATATATATATAAATCAAAATTAGTTGTTAAATATTTTTTCAAAAAATTAAAATGTGATTTTGTTAAAAATAAACATGTCACTTTTTTTTTTATCATATTGTAAAATTTATTACAAATTATTTTTATTATATTACATATCACTTTTTTTTATGTTAGTTAGTTGTACCTAATGGTTTTGAGTTTTACTTTAGGTCTTGGAAACTTTTACTTCTAAGTATATTGGTATAACATAACGTATTAAAAAGGAATAAAATATATTTCCAAGTATGAAGAATTTTTCTGTTAAAAATATAATTTGTATTCAATTGTCAAATGTTATACAATGTATCATCAATTGTAAGATAATATTATTTTATATGATTCAATATCAACATGTTATATTAAAATATTATTAGACTGAGGATGTATTTAAGTAAATAATTTATTTTAAAAAATTATTCAATAAAATCTTATTATATGAAAATTTATGACATAAGTTTAATTATAAAATTTATTAAAAAAGGTTAAAAAATGTATTTGATATATCATCTAAAATAAATTATTGAAATAAGTTAAAAGAATTTATACAAATTTTGAACTATCAATAAATTCTTATAAATGCCTCTTAAATACTTTAAAATTTCATAGTATTTAGCCTTATCTTTAGCTGTAATTGATTAGTCGCTGTAATTAACTTAAAATTTATTTGATTGCTTTAAATTTATTGAATGAAAAGAAAAGAAAATGATAGTATGTGGAATCTTGCTAGCTTAATTATACCATTTTTTTCATACCCTACAAGTAGTGTTTAACATCATGTCTATAATAATAATAATAATAATAATAATAATAATAATAATAATAATAATAATAATAATAATAATTATAATTTAAAAAAATATTTTCTCTCCCCTTAATTCAAGAATCATTCACAACATCCATTCAATATTTTTCTTAACATATAAAATGTTTTATAAAGTAAAATTAGCATTTTTTGAATTTAACTTTGTTTTAAATTTTAATTTGATACTCTAAATTTTAATTTAACTTTGTTTTTCTTATTTTAATTATGTCACCCTCTCTATTATTTATTTTATTTTTTAATAAATATTTTATCCTTAGAAAAAAAATTATATATAAAAAATAAACTACAACTACTGAAAGATATATATTAATTTATAAAACAAAAATAAAATTTGAATAAAAATATATAAAAATTATTTTATATTTATCAACCAGTTTAATAATTAATTTCACTAAAAGAATTATAATTCAGTAATTTAGTTAACTTTACATCTTTCAGCAATAAATCAAATTGGATTTTTAACTTTAAATTAATATTTAAAATTTTTAGCTATCTTATCAAGTATCTTTAAGCAACCTACTCTTGTCAAACAGGCAAAAGTATTGGCATTTTTAAGCACTAATTATCATTCCCCCAAAAAATTTGTGGCCATCGTCTAATATTGGTATTTCCATCATTTACATGATGCCTATAAATACCCTTCACATTTACAAAGAGCAATACAAGGTGTTCATTCTATCTTTGACACCCTTTAAACTTCTGTTCTCTTTTGGAGCATCTAGATGAAAAAAATGGCTCCCTTCCTTTTGCTTTTCCTAGTGTTTTCTTGTCAATTCATTGCTGGTTTCAATACTGAGCTTCCACCTCCATCCTATGGAAACCTAATAACCATTCTCAGCATAGATGGAGGTGGTATTAGAGGGATTATTCCAGCTGTAGTTCTTGAGCACTTGGAAAACGCTCTTAAGGTCAATGACCTAAATTTAATCATTGCACAAGCAAAGATACAGATATAATTAAAGCGTTTATGAGTGCATTAATATTTGTTGTTCATGATATATGTGCTAACCCTCTCTTCCTCTCTTTTGTGGTGCAAACGGAATTTTAAGCTTGAAGATTTTACAAAAAACTTTGCACAAACTCTGATAGGTTTTGGGTACCTCCTGTACTCACTTTTACTCTATTTTGCCTAGAAAAGAGGTTTGACGATTTTATTATTGAGTAAATATTTAATTTAATCTTGCAAAATGTGAGTATCGATTATCTTAGTTTTTGACTTCACAAAAATATCACTTTAACATCTGATTTTATAAAATAACATTTAATTATTTCTAAATAAAATAACAAAAAAATAAAAAATGAATTAAAATGAGTGATTGGTACTTATTATTAATTTGAAAGAATAAGTTGAATATTTACTCTTTTGTTATCTAACATATTGATGAATTAGTTTCTTTAAGGATTAACTAATGTGAAAAATCATTTGGCACTGTTGGTAAATGACCTTTGCTATATAATGATTAATTCAAATCTTAATTCTTCAAACAATATTCAAAACACTATAGTTACAGTGAAAACTTTTGCTGGCTAACGATATTCACGATTTTTAACATTTTAATCGAATTGCAGGCAAAGGACGAGAGTGCATCACTAGCAAATTATTTTGATGTGATTGCAGGAACTAGCACAGGAGGCATCATGACTGCTATGCTCACTGCTCCTCACCCACATGATCGCAATCGTCCTCTGTTTACTCCCAGGGAAATCATAGATTTTTATATAAATTCTGGTCCCTCTATATTCAATGAAACTAGGTATTTATACTATTGACGTCAATAAAATTAATAAACAATCACACACGCGTATGCAACATATCAAATAATAATATTTTTTATTGTTAAAAATACAAAAAAATTAATCATTAAATCTTATTATTAACCGTCATAACTAAAATATAAGTTTATGCAATGATTTTTTAAAAGATTACATAGTTTTTTATTTATGAGTATGGTTAGGGCGAAATTTAATTGAAGCCCTTTGACTTGGCATGCATGCAAGTTAGATATATTTTGCTTCACCTTTTTGAAGCGTTTTGAGTTATTATGATCAAACAATAACGTTAATATGCAGCGGTTGGAATAATTCATACCCGGGTCCCAAGTATGACGGCAAGTTCTTACATAATAAAGCACGTGAGTTGTTGCAAAATACACGACTGGAGAACACGTTAACGAATGCTGTAATCCCAACCTTCGACCTTAAGACACTTCATCCAGTTATATTCTCAAACTTTAAGGTTAGTATAACATATATTTAGAATTATATTAACATATGAATTTTTATTAATAATTATACTTATTACAATTGTTTGTGAAACTTTGATCATGTAGCTGAAGACAGCTTCCAGCCTTAATGCGAAACTTTCGGATATAATCATTGGGACTTCAGCTGCACCAACTTATCTACCACCCTATCACTTTGAGAATGATGGCACTCAATTCAATTTGATTGATGGTGGTGTAGCAGCATGTAATCCGGTAATAAACTAATTAATTATGAGACAGCTATAAGTACTGTAAAAGAATCATTAATCTGTAGGAAATTAATTTATAGTGGCTGTAACATATGAAAGGATAAACAAAAAACTAATAAAAAATTATAGATAATGTGATATCATAAAAAGAAAGAGAAAAATAAAGTAATCTTTTTCGAAAGTATGAATATAGTTATTGATTATATCTTATTATAATATGTTTTTATAAGCCAAACATACTAATAGAGCACAATATATATATATATATATATATATATATATATATATATATATAATATTTCAATTCTCATACAATTAAATAGTTCATGATTTGTAAGTTTTGTTAAAGGCCTTAAGATTTTTTTTTTATATATAACTACGAGTTCCAAGACTATGATGTATTTTAATGTAATCATAATAATATCTTGCAATAAAAGTAAAAAACATTAAGTTATTTGATTGGTGCATGTATACGGAAACACAGTCCATGAAATTGCACATATGAAAATTAATCTTGATTTCAGGCTATGGCTGCTGTGAGTGAAGTGATACAGCAACAGAAGGAGAGGAATCCTGACTTTACTCGAATGAAGTCAAACGAGCATACCAAAATCCTGTTGCTGTCAATAGGATGTGGAGCTTCAAAAGCTGAGGGTTATGATGCTGAAGTTGCAGATCACTTTTCAGCAGCTACTTGGGCAGTAACAGGCCTTTTATCTGGTGTTTATGATTATGCTTCTAAGGATATGACTGAGTTTTACCTTGCCACAGTGTTCCCAGGCCTTCAATCTTCTGATACCTACCTTCGAATTCAGGTATAATGCTTCCATAACTCGGCTGGTTTAAGTGTAAGAAGCACTAATATGGAAATTGGATTTTTTTTTTTTGTAAAAAAAGATTCCACTTAAAAACAAATTAAGAGTACATGACTTTGAGATTTAGGTTAACTTGTTATTTTGAATTCAAGATCTTAAGAATGTAACTATGTTAAACATTTTGAACAAAATTATTTCTAGTAAAAAATACAGATAAAATAAAATTAAGAGTACATATAAGTATTAAGAGTTTGTTTATTTTAAAATTAGGTAAAATTAATTTCAATAAAGTATTTTTAAGTTATCAAGCATATTTATGATGTGTATTCAAATTATTTTGAATCTCAATATATGCAGTTAGATACGCTTATATTATAAATTAATTTTAAATACTTGTATACAAATTTTTGTCATCAAACAATGTTATCTCTGCAATTGGTATTAATGGCCCTGAAAATAATTGAATCATGAAGTTTACATTTTGGCATGAGTATGATGAGAAGATTCGGTTTTAAATGTAAATTAACAAACAGGGAAGTGTATAGTATAAGTTGTATTTTGCACCTGAAACTATGATTAAACTAAAATTTATCTACAAATAAATTTTCCGAAAAAATTATAATTATATATGTTGAAACACGATTAATTGGATCCTTGCTTTCCTGTTGAAAAAACTGTGATTGGCAACTTACAGTCCAAACACACCTTACGTAGTTGCTTGTATACTACGAAAAACAGTGGTTTAGATTATTTTATTTGATACTAAAAATAATAATTTAAATAAGAGAATTTTAACAATAAGTATTTTTTTTTCTCTAAAGCAAGCAATTTTCCCTAAACCGTTTTTTCTCTTTTTACTGTTATCTAAACGAACTGCATGAAAATTCTTGAATTCTTGATTCCTGTGTTGTAATATTGCTTTCAAAATTTAAAGGGTTTAAGTTGAAGTCACGTACGTACTCCCGTACATTGCATCATATTACTTCCCCAGTTCTTCATCATAGAATAGCATTTTATAATAAAAAGTCATTATTATAATTAAAAACTATAACTTTGATTGACCGATGACCTATAAATATTTTTAAATTATGGGGCTTTATATACAGGAAATAACTTTTCTCGCAATAATGAAAATCAATCATGAATCTTAATTCAACGCGTGCTTGAATCCATATCTATATTACTTAAATACGTGTTTTTTTTTTTTTTGTTACAACAAAGAGTAGTTTCGACATTTAGAATACGCGTTAACAGCTATCAACTTCGAATCAAAACATGCAATCGATGTCTTTTATACTAATTTAAGGTTTTTAATTGATGTTTATTTTATTTCATTGCAATCTTAACATTCGGGTATGCTAGTAATGTATGATGAATCTGAATATGCAGGATTATAACTTGGACCCATCCATGGATTCCCTTGATAATGCCACTGAAACAAACTTGGAAAATCTTGTTAAGGTTGGACAGCACCTGCTGAAGCAACCGGTTTTGAGCATGAATGTGGTTACTTTTGTCCCAGAGAAAGAAAGAAATCAGGGTACAAATGCTGAGGCTCTTGAAAGGTATGTACAACTTTCAGAGTGTGTTCCGAAAATCGTACTTGAATTTGAATAATTTTGATATTGTTAAATTAATTTTAGTTACAAGTTAATTTAAAGTACAGTAATCCAAACATGTAATTGTCTATATATTATCAGTGTATTTTAATTAAATTTTAAATATTATATTTGAAGATAATGTTGCAGAACAAAAGAAGATATAAGGTTCTTTTAAGGACTTAAATCCAAGGACAAATTAACGTACTTTAAAACAATGTTGCATTTACTTTATTGCTGATAATAAAAGTGTACTATTATAATACGATCTATAAAGAGATAATAATAAATTACTACCAATTAGTATATACATCATCATAATAATATTTCATAAATTTATGAAGTCCGATGGAGTAAAATCACATTTTCAAATAATTATATTATTTATCAAGCTTTTGTTATTCATTGTGAAATTCTTACCTGTCCATGTGCTATATATTAAATTTTAGCACGTATATAGATAGCTTTCAGTTCAATGACAAGAAATATTAATTAATTTAGTGAGGGTTGTTCCTTTATGTGATGAAGGGTTGCTGAGATTCTGTACAAAGAGAAGGAGCTGCGTTTGAAAAAAAAGTCGATGGAAAAAAGGGGTCGACCACTTATGGAAACTGTCACAATCCCTTTTGGCCGAACTCGAACAAGTTAGGGATCATGTGAAAAAACTGTATCGCAATAAATGCCATGGTGCGTAGGCTTGCGCTATATGTATAAGTTGTGAGTTCTATGCTTAATGAAAAATAAACACACACACATATATATATATATATATATATATATATATATTTCTCTCCTTTAGTTGAATTGTTGAGCTTTTCTGTTTTATGTTTTAATTTTCTTTTGGGGGTAAATGAACACCTTTCAATAGTGCACAAGTTGGAAAGAAATAAAAACACCATGAAAACAACGATGTAATAAGGTTGAATTTTAGGTACATACCTACGTGGAATTTACATCATGCATATTATACAGAATAACAAGCAAAACAGCGATATTACAGTCCAATAAATAAAACCCCACAAAATACACAAAATAATTATATACACACAAAAATATATTAGAAAAACCAAACAAAGTGAGCATGTTGTTAATTGCCAAACCTAAAAGTGCTGTTCCCTTTTCTTCCTTCATACTATCTCTTTTTGTTTTTTGCTTTATCTTGGCCCAACTAACGTTGTCGGCACTACAATTATGCTCTAGTTCAGAGCAATAAAGAAGGCCATTAAATATGATAGAGAACAGTCTCAATCGCATTAGGTTAATAGAGTCAATCAAGGGACAACAAGGTAGAAGCAAAACTAAAGACAGGAATTGTTTAAGATGAAAAAAAAATTGTAACTATGTTTGTTTCCCTTTTTTAAAAACAGTTTTCTGTTTCTAAAAAGAAAAATAAATATGCTCTTAATTTTAAAGTTTTGTAATTTAAATTTTGTCTATAAACTTTAGAATCTATAACTATTTCTATGTCTAGGGAGACAAAATATTTTATTTCTAAATTTTGTCGATAAATGAGTTTTTCTATTAGTGAATGTAGTTCACAACGGAAGAGTGAAAAAAGATGACAGGGCTAAATTAAGAATAGATGAGTTGGTGGAGAAGAGGAGATAATGGCCACTAAAGGAGAGGGAGGTGACAGTGAAAATGAAAGACAGAAAAATGAAAGGAAAGGGAAAAAACTTTCCTTAAATAGAAAGAGAACCAGAAAATAATAGTTCAATTTCAAAGAAAATAAAAATATTTAAGAACTACAACTGTAAAACGTTGAACAAAGTTAATTAACCAAATGAATTATGACTATTGATTCATAAATTAGTATATTAATTACAAATGAATTATGACTATTGATTCATAAATTAGTATATTAATTACATAATTTGTCCACGTTTATTGTGAGAGATTTAGTGAAATAATATTACATTTAACTTCTAGATATGTCTCGACATGTATTTATAAAATTATTTTCTTGTGAAAAAAAGTGTTATTTGTGATAAGAAATTTTGTTAACTATAATAGAAAAGTGAATAATTTTCCTTTTAAGTTGCTCTTTATGAAACTTCTTAGTAACATCTACATCTTGGATATAAGTTGAGTCTTTCACGTATGCTTGACAAGAGTCCACGTCTCTGTATGTAACAATACTTCTCCCATCAAGTATAATTTTGTCCTTAAGGTTGTAAAGTTTGGTATGAGTCTTCTTAGACTCCCACAAATTATCATCAAAGAACAACTCATGCTACTAAACCAAAGTAAAAAAGTAGGATGACCATCAACAAGCAAAGTTTTGGAAGCTAAAATAGTCAAGGGAGATCTCAAAGAATGATGCTCAACAGAATTTGGAGAAAGTTTATCAATGAGTGTGGCAAGAGGACGTTTAAGTAAGGAGCAATGAAAGGCATTATGAATACGTGAAGAATCTGATAATTCTAATTTATAAGTCACAAAACTCACCTTATTCAATATTTGGAAAGGCCCAGAAAAACACTTACACAATTTATGATATTCGGCGAAGAGAAATTTGATGATATGTTTTAACCTTAACATAAAACCCATGAACCAATTGGAGAACTAATTGGAAAATCCAATTCATGATGATATTAATCAACATTGAGTTTCATCCTTACTTGTGCCTTGGATAAATTCTCACAAAGAAGAGCCAACACCTCGTTAGGGGTCAATAAAGTAGAATCACAAGCATCCACAACAAAGGAGTCCATAAGATAATTAGTAATAATAAGAGAAAGGCTTACCAAAGATCACCTAAAAGGGAGTTAAACTAGAACTAGTATGAAATGATGTATTATAATGAAATTCAACCAAGGTAAAAAAGTGAAACTAGAGAAAAGGTTTTTAATGTGCAAAAGTTTATAAGTATTATTCAATGGTCCTATTCATCGCTTAAGTTTTTTCATCTGTTTGAGGATGATAAGAGGAACTCATAAGCAACAAAAAAAACCACTAAATTTGAATAAATCAAACAAAAAATGGAATTGTAACCCAAAATAATACTTTTGGACAACCTATGATGCCTGCAAACTAGAGACATAAATAATTTAGCAACATTGTATGTAATGAAATGAGTCAGAAAAGTCTCCAAATATGGACACCTTGAGAAAAGTGATTGACAATAGCCAAAATAACAATATGGATATGAATAACAAGTTTTGCTACTCCTATAAAAGAAATCTTAAACTTTCTAAGTTGTATTTTGTGATTCCATTTTACCAAAAAGAAAAATAAACAATTTTACGTTGAAAAAAAATAAGAACCAATCTAAACAAACAAAGAAAACTCAATTTTAACCTCAAGAAATGGAAAATGAACACTACATAAATCTATAAATCAATGCTTACTTCGTACAAGAGAAGGAAAAAAAACTCAAATTTAGCCTTTTATAAAACCTCAAATTTGAAAATGTGATAAATATAAATAGAGAAATGAGAGATTCGAGAAGGGAGAATAACAAAAATTTTAAGAGTAACAACAAAATTTTAAGATGAGAATTTTTTGTTCAAGAAAAAAAAGAAAGCTTCAAAAAATTAGAGAACAAGGAAAGAGGGAAAAACTAAAAAAATTTTAAGGTGAGCAAGAGAAAGTACAATAGGACGACAGAAAAATAAAAAAGGAGAAGAAGAAGAAATTAAAAATCAAAAGGAAAAAAAAATATATCATTATTCCAAGTTAAATCAACTTTATCAATTTTATTTTTTTCAATAATTTTTTTGTCTGATTTTTTCTTTTTCAGCCTAATTTTTTTTCTTGTTTCAGTCCAATCTTTTATTTTTGTTTTTTTACCTAATATTTTTTGTCTTAAAAAAAAGAAAGGTTTCCGTTTTTTTTATTTATGTTATTTTTATCTTATATTTTATTTTATTTATGTTAGTCTATTTTAAATAAAATATTTTACTCTTTAATTTTATTTTTAAAAATTAGTTTTCTTAATTCTATTTATTAATTTTTTAAATAATAATGATTAAAATAATAATAATAAAAGATGATTAAAATTGATTTAAACATAATATAAATTTTTATTCTTTCAATTATATTATATTTATTTTTATCATATTTTTCATGTTATTTCATTATTTTTGCATCCTTTCTTCAATCTAGAAAATTAAATTTGATTTGTTTCTCTGAACGACCTAATATAATAATTAGAAAAATGTAATAACAACTCCTGTATAACTAACTTGCATAACCACTTCTATGCAATAACTTGCCTCCTTTTAAAAACTACAAGTCACCATAGATAATATCCAATAATATCTTCTAATAAATTATATTGAATATTTAATATAGATGAAATTAATAATGAATATAATCATCTCAAAATTTAGGTTTAACAATCTTTTTCTTAAGTTACTCTTTCTGAAACTCCTCACTAGCGTCACATCTTTAACTTGTGTTGAGTCTTCAACGCGTAATTAATTAGAATTCACACATTGTATGTAACAGTATACCTCTTTGTCATTCTATTTGAGTGGATGTTCTCAAATTGTTTTGATTGCATAATTGAATTCTTTCCTTTAAAAAAATGTAGAAGAAACTCATAATAAGCAACCCATAAATGAAACGTTAAAAAGTTTTAGCTGTATATATTTCTTATCTATAAGTCAAACAACCTTTTATTTAGAAAGATGAAATGTTTCATGACAACACATTCTCATTCTAGGCTTAACTAGTGAGGCATATCATTGTGATCCCATGTTGTATATAAGATTACAATGCAAGTAATAATAGCTGAGAGGATCTGAATTGTCAATTGTTGCAACTAAATGAAAATAATTAAATGACTTCACTAATTTTCTCAATTAAGTTTGGCATGCGTTAAACCTGATTAGTGCTTAGTATTTATAATTTATTAGTTGTTTTATGATAAATATCAAATTTCATTGTAAATTGGTACTCTTTCTGAAGAATTTATTATCGGTAAGGAATCAGTTCTGCTACCTTATATAGTTTAGAACATTAATTTAATTTATTCATCCATAGTATACGATAAAATGTGTTTACTCTTTATAAATATAATTATATATAATTATAATTTTTCAAAATATTAATTTTAACCATCATATGTTTTGTTTTTAAAATTTTATTCTTATTATTATTTATTGGTGTGATTTAAATTTAAATTTAAATTTGTCACATCACATATTATCTTAAGATGATTAATAATGTGACACACTTAATCATATATATACTACGCTATTACTAAATGATGATAAAAAACTATTTTTAAAAAGTTCAAATTAATCTAATTTAATTATATTTATAAAAATTAAATAAAATAATGATACTAATAATAGTATTTTTTTAATAAATCAAATTCATAAAATATTAATATAATTTAACAATGAATATCATGTTCTTTTTTAGATACAGATTATATTAATTTTCATGTGTCTAATGATATTAATTATGTTATTATATTTTAATCATATTTTGAACATAAATTTTAAATTATATCTTCAAATTGGTATTTTTTTATCTTTATATAATACATTATTAATAAAAATTAAATTAATTATGATTATATTACAATAAAATTATAATTTATATACGTAGTATTATGTTAAAAACATATAAATGTGGTACATGGTGTGGCATGTGTTGCTTAATGTAACTCTAGTATGAAATGTATTTCACTTTTTTTTACGTTGCGATACTTCTATAAGATTTTATAAGATAATGTTTGAATGATTTAATGTTAACATATGTTTATCTAAAAATTTGCATAAGACATTATTAAATATGGGTGGAATTCGATGCGAAAAGAAGAAATAAAAAAGAACTAAAATAGTATAATTTGTAATAATATGACTAATTTGACTCTAAGAGTAAAATATATTTAATGTAAAAAAATTGTTATAATTAACTAAGGAAATAACTGTAAGAGAGAATATTTGAGAACATAAAAATTTTGTGAATAAATATGTAAATATAAAACTGATGGGCTTTACAATTTCTAACAAATATATATTATATTCACTTATTAATTTAATGCGTTTTGGGTCGAAGGAGATGGTTAGCATACCTAAACCCATCCTAATCTATGTAAATGAGGAATCTTAGTATCTTACTATCACATTTTTTAATATTATTATTATAAAGGTTTGGTTTTTTTAGTAACAGACAAACTTTTTAAAAAAAAAACGTAGGGAGTATTAAAATAAAACATTATGCACCAACAAATGATACATGAAACTTTAAATAGGAAGTAAAATAATTAATATTTGGTAAAACTCTCGTCAATTTTGCTCAATGATACTGATAGGGTGTAAGTTGCATGAAATTAAGTTATTTGTAATTAACTTGCACGTGGCATTTTAGGATTACGCAGAGGTGATTAAATAGTTTCTAAATATTTTGGCAATTTCTTTTTTGTCTTATAGCCTTTTGGATAGGTGCAGTTTATTTAAAATCTGATTAGTGGGTGATAAGTACACTGATTTTATTAGTTTAAAATAAAATAAATAATAAATATGGATGCAGAGGATGATATTATTTATAATTATTTTTATTATTTATTTATATTTTTAAAAATATACTAAATAAATGTTAAACTATGCATATATAAAATATTTTTCTTATTGTTAAGGATGGTTATCAAGAAATTGCAATTGATATATTATATATTGGATTTTATTTGTATGAAATAATTATTAATCTCAACTATAAAAACAATTCACACTTGATTCTTTAGGCATGAACCTTCTTAAATTCAAAGCATTTGATGAATTTCTTGATTTAAATTACATGACAATAAGGTTGTTTGATGACACATTTTGATTGAATTTTATCCAAGATACATTCAAAGAATATAAAAATTAAATCAAGCAACTCAACACAATAGTCCAATTTTCAATATAGTGAAGATCCAACAGGTAAACATTTATAAACAAATTATGTCACAATCCAATATAGGGTCATAAAAGTTCATTATAAAAGAAATAAGAAAATAATAATAATAACATGTTTAATTTCTTTTTTTAAAATAATTATTTTAAAATAAAATATAGTAGCTATTATATGAATTAGAGCAATGCATTTTTATTTGCTCAAGTGTAGCTTCCATGAAATTAAATTATTGAATTTTACGCATAGCACCTCCATGACGAGTAATCTATTTTTAATTTAAATTTCTAATAGTCAAATTTTATTATTTTATATTTATTTTATTACAACATTTATCGTTTCACGCAACAAAATTAGAAAAATCATTGATATATATATATATGTATATGTATATATATAC
Source organism: Abrus pulchellus subsp. cantoniensis (assembly GCA_024086825.1). Lineage (NCBI taxonomy): Eukaryota > Viridiplantae > Streptophyta > Magnoliopsida > Fabales > Fabaceae > Abrus > Abrus pulchellus. The sequence goes on from CM044056.1 coordinate 26,556,462, forward strand.
CACCACATGCATTTATAAAAAAAATAGTATTGATATAATTTGTGCTTAACTCTTGTGGAGCAAGTGGGGGCAGGTAGAGTGCCAATTTAAGGATCTAATGTCAGGTAGTGCAGTGACAGCCTACTCAAATGCATTTTCTTCCAATAATATATATAAAAGCACAAATTATATACATTTTTTATTTTAATTTCTTCTAATAAATATTGAAATCAATCTCTAAAATTATATAAATTTTAATTTTAATTTTATATAATATATAAAAGCATTTTTTGAACATTAAATAACAGTAAATTTATTTAAATAAGAAAGAATAAAATGAATGATTTTTTCAAAAAGTTAGAGAAATAAAAAATATTTAAAATAGACCACTTATACAATCTCAAATACTAATTTAAGTGACTTGTTATTGTTCCTATTACCTGTTTTAATAGTTCTATATAAGATGATGACATACATGTATGTGGAAACTTTTCTATTTTAAAGCACTTCATCATAGATGACAACTTCATCAATCATATTACATAGTTTACAATTTCATAATAATAATAATAATAATAATAATTGTTTTAATTAAACTCAAATTATCGCATGTGGTTTGAGTTGTTAAAACATAGTATTAGCACAATTAAGTACAGTTGGTTTAGTTAGCCGTCCATGTCCTATTTAATTCCACTTTGATTGATGATAGATTCAAAAATAAAATAATTTAGACTGATGGTTCAATCCAAAAATTACTTAATTGGTCTGTTCGATCCAATCAAACAATTTAAAATTAAAATATTGAGTGTTCAATTATTATTAATTAAGATACGGGTACAAAATAAATTTAATATATAGTTTTACATTTAAATAATACATGCTGCTATGAAAGAAGTTTCTATATTTGTTTATAATCGAACATTGAATAAGTTGAAACTTGATGAAAATTAATGATAAAATTTGGTTTGAATCATATGTTCAACCTTTTAATTTATTTTTTCTATTTAAAAATATATTTTGAGAAAATAAATTTTTTATTTGATGTCAATATTTTTTAATTTTAATTGTAGTGTAATATCAGTGTAAAAACATTTGTCACGGTTAATCAATTAAAATATATCATAAATAAATTTTTTCGTATTAATTATTATCAATTTCAACGATTTTGGCTGATGTAACAGTTCATAATTTGATTGTGTATTTCTTTTTTTACTTTTTCAGTGTATATTAAATTAAATACATTTTTTTTTATCATATAAGAGACATAATTTATGATTTTTAAATTAAGTTAAAACTTTATCTAATTTATTTATTTATAATTTATAGTAATATGTTATATAATATTAAAAATATATTATAATAATTAATTTGAAAGTTATATCTACAATTATTTTTATCATATAAACTACCTGTATTTTTATTTGTGTTGGATAAAAGAATAAGTAATATAATTATTTGTCTAGATATTTATTAAAACCAAAATTATAAATTAAGCTGAAAAATATCAACTTATGAATTTGTATAGTATTAGTTTATTTTATTTTTATCTTTTTAATTATAGAAATAATAAAATATAAAGTTGAAATTATACTATATTTTCTAATACATATTTTAAAACCAAATATCTAAATATAAATATAATATTATGATATAAAAAATATTAAATATGTAAATGTTATTATTGATAAATAATTATTTTAAAAGTAAAAAAATACTAGACTAAGTTGGGACAATACAAAATATAACTTGAATCTGTTCTTAAGATATATCATTAAATACAGCACTATAATTATTTTTAGTATTATTGTAAAATTAAATTTCAAATTTTATCTTAATAATCTAAGTAATAAAAATCAATATGAATTATTAAAATAAAATTTTAAACAAAAAAAATAGAAAACACTTTTAATAATTGGCCTAAATTGATTCAACCTAAAAGCAAATGTCTTGGTAACATGACAAATTAACTTGTAATATATGGACAAGAAAAGTATGGGGACCCATGAGAAATCTAGCAATGTACTAAACTGTGTAATCATAGGCTTTCTTTTGTTGTTATGCAATTAAAGATTTCTTTTTGGTTCTTCCCAGTCCCAATCCTATGTAGCAAAGTGGGTTACCTTTGGTTAGGTGGGCTAGTGGGTAAGATTTAACTAATATGTATATAAAGTATGGTTTTTTCACGTTGATTCATGCCTTTTCTTTTTCTTTTAAATATTCATATTCATTTGCATACAAACGTGAAAAATAAGGATTTTTATTTATTTTTTTTTATGTGTACAACATTATTTAAGGATGAAAACAGATCAGGTTAGATTTTCCTCTAAATAGTAACATAATTATTAGATTTAAGTCTAACATATTACTTATTAAAAACTTTATTTTAGGTCTGGCCTAACTTAGTTAAGTAGCCTGACCTGACTTGAAACCTGTTAACAAAATTAATTAAAAAAAAATAATATTAATAAAAATATAAATATTTTATTATTAAATTAGTTTACATATTTTTTTAATTTCTATTTATGTTATTAATAATTATTAAATAATTATAATAAAATTTATATAATTTTATAAATAATTTTTAAAATATTATTTAAGTATTAATTATAAATATTTATATTAATAAAATTTATATTTATATTTTTCTTGATTTATTTTTAAAAAATTATTTAAATATTAAAAATTTTAATTTTATTTTAGAAACATGTTTTATTTGTTTAGAGACATTTTATATTCAACAAATAAAATTATAGTAAACATATAAAATTGATCACAAAAAATAACATTAACACAATTTGTTGAATTAATTAAAAGAAAATTATTATATCTTAAAAAATAAATAAATTTAAACTTAATGCAATATATATATATATAATGATAATAATAATAATAACTATTAAATTAAAAAAAATTACAAAATATTTAATTTTATTTATTTTATTAATTTGTTATTTTAAATTAACAAATAAATATAAAATTAACTGCACTATAACATTAATATAATATAAAAATTATTATTGATACAATAAATTAAAATACATATTTATATATTACATACAAATTGATAAATTAACTAATAATTTAATTAAAATACGTGCAAGTTATAAAAATATATATTATTATATAATTTATTTATAATTATATTATTTATATTGTTTGTTACATAGTCTGATTTTATATATATATATATATATTATAATAAATTTTTTATTTTATTTTCTTATTATTTTTTATAAATTTTTACTTTCAAATAAAATATAATTCATATTTAAACAATTTTTATTTATTATAAATAAAAAGAATTATAACATAATATATTAATATAATAATTAAATATTAATAATAATAAAATTAAAAATATAAAAAATTTATTAATAGAATATTAATATTTTATTTTTAAATTTAAATTCCTTTAGTTTTGATTATTTTTTATTCTTGTTTAAAGATTTAGGAGTTCTTCAGCTTGTTTAAATATAACAAATATAATAATTTATAATTAAATAAATTTATTTTTAAACATGCGTAATTGTGTATAAAAATTTTTAGTTTTAAATATAATATAATTTTTATTTATTATAAATAAAAAATTATAACATAATATATTAATATAATAATTAAATATTAATAATGATAAAATTAAGAATATAAAAAATAAATTAATATAATATTATTATTTTATTTTTAAATATTAGTTTTTTTAGTTTTGATTGCGTTCTAATCTTATTCGAAGACTTTGTTACTCTTCAGCTTGTTCAAATAAGTATAATATTAAAAATTTATAATAATTGTTGTTATTGAATAATATTAATGAAAATATAATTATTTTATTATTAAATTAGTTTATATATATATTCAAATTTCTATTTGTGTTATCGATAATTATTAAATGATTGTAATAATTTTTATACAATTTTATAAATAATTTTTAAATATTATTTAAGCATTAATTATAAATATTTTTATATTATAAAATTTTTATATTTTTATTTTTATTAATTTAATTTTATAAAATTATTAAATTATTAAAGATTTTGATTATTTTTTATGATAATTATATTTTATTTGTATAAAGACATCTTATATTTAATAAATAAAATCACAATAAACACATAAAATTAATAACAAAAAATAACACTCACAAAATTTATTGAATTAGCTAAAAAAATTATTATATTTAAAAACGTAAATAAATATCGTCATTATAAAAATTGTAGAAAATAAACGTAATATTAACTATACTTTAACATTAATATAATATAAAAAATATTAGTTATATAATAAATTAAAATACATACTTGTATATTATATATAAATTGATAAATTAACTAATAGTTTAATTAAAACACGTGCAAGTTACAAAAATATATATTATTATATAATTTATTTATAATTATATTATTTATATTATTTACTACATGGTCTGTTTATATATATATATATATATATATATATTATAATAAGTTTTTTGTTTTATTTTCTTATCATTTTTTATAAATGTTTTTAATAAAATATATTTTATATTTAAGCAATTTTTATTTATTATAAATAAAAAAATATAACATAATATATTAATACAATAAATAAATATTAATAATAATAAAATTAAAATATAAAAAATATATTAATAAAATATTAATATTTATTTTTAAATTTTAATTCATTTAGTTTTAACTATATCTTATTTCTGTTCAAAGACTTAAACGTTCTTCAGCTTATTTAAATGTAACAAATATAATAATTTATAATTAAATAAATTTATTTTTTAAATATTTTTAGTTTCAAATATAATATAAAATAATTATTTAAAATTTGACATATTTATATTTATGCGTGAGACTGTATGTTATGGATCTGGTATCTAAATTTTCTTTTTAGATACTTTGGTCAAATTTATACCAATAAAGATAAAATACGTAGTAAGTTATAAAAAAATATATATTATTATACGTAATTTATTTAAAATTATATTATTTACTATACGGTCCTATTATATATATATATATATATATATATATATATATATATATAGATTGTATATTAAATGTTTTATTTTATTTTTTATTATTTTTTTAATAAAGTTTTAGTTTTGAATAAAATATAATTCATATTTAAATAATTTATATTTATTATAAAAAAAGAATTAAACATAATATATTAATATAGTAATTAAATAATTAAATTAATAATAATAAAATTAAGATTATAAAAATATATTAATATTATTTTATTATTTTATTTTTAAATTTTATTTAGTTTAGTTTTGGTTGTGTCTTGTTCCTGTTTAAAGACTTAATTATTCTTTAACTTGTTTAAATATAAAAATAATAATAATTTATTATTAAATAAATTTATTATTTAAAAAGTGTAATCATGTATAAATATTTTTAATTTTTAATAGAATAAAATTTTTATTTATTATAATTATAAATAAAAAAATTATAACATAATATATTAATTTAAAAATAACAGAATTAAAAATATAAAAATATATTATTAAATAACTTTATTATTTAAATATATTTTGACAGCTCAATTTTTAAATTATAATATATATATATATATATATATATAGGCAGGCCAGTCAGACTTAACAGGTTTTATAAGCAGCTCAAATCTGATTTGTTTACTTAAACAGACCTTAAAAAAAGTCTAAACCTAATTTTTTTTTTATTAAAAAAGTTAGACTAAGTTAGGCCTAAATCAAGTCAGGCCATAGATTCTTGTCAGGCAACCTGATCTATTTCCATCCCTAACCGCATCATGTATTTAAGTTTTCATATCAATCTCCTTTATATGTAGTTTGAATAAGTAAAATACTATTAAATCAGAAATATTATTATAAAATAAAGTTCATTTATTTTAAAATTAAATACGATGCAAAACTAGTCCGTGACCATGTTTGTCAGCAACATTATATATCTATTATTATTAGGCATGAGAAAAAGGAAATAATCTTAGAAAAAGAAATTTTAATTTTAATTCCACATATGTATAGTGCTGATAAAAGAATATGAGAACCATACTTTTCATACCTATGTCAATTTTATATCTCTTTACCCATTTTCATATCTAAACTCGTAATGAATATTTATTCAATTTATCGCAAGTATTTTTAAACTATCTGACAAATACGAGAATTGTTATCGTTTCTATGCTTATACTCACTTTAATATATAAAACTTTATCTTAAGAAAAAAGAGAGAAAATAACATATAACAACGTAAGTTAACTTAAAATTAGATTCACCTGTGAGATGGATTAACTCTAAATTTATACTCTGCATTCCTTATAAAAATGACAACCAACGCTATCCATAATAAGTCGCACAATGGCTAAAACACCTGGAAGATAGGAAAGTTAAATTTTGCAAGAATTCTTTTTATTCTTAATTTTTTAAAATATCAAATTTAATTATTGAACATGTGAATTAACTAGCATGATATTATTTTAATTTAATAAATAACTTAAAATTTGAGTCTTGAATATATAATTACATAAAATATTTTAATTTTTTTCACTAATAATAGTTTTATATGATTGAAGTAGTTGTGGTTCTAGCCCAAGAAACACCTCCAATCATCAAAAGTTTTTGTACGTGGATTGATCAAGTTTTTCCAAAGCAATTTATGTTTTAAGAAATGTAGAGATCGCATGTTTTATTCATTCCACTGTGAAGATACAATATGAACTGAATTTTATCATATTTAACCTTTTTTTTTTTTTTTATCGGTTCTAAGTATGTAGAAACGTCACATTATGTAAGCAAATAGTCATTATTTAATTAATCTCGGTATCCTCGACAAAATGTGTATAAATAGCTTCACATTTATGAACATAATGCACCCAACGCTTAATTCTCTCTCAACTTTCTACATTCTCTACTGAAGAATTTAGATCAATTAATCATGGCTCATTTCCTTTTGTTTGTTTTCGTGTTTGCTTGTCAACTCATTGCTGGATTTAGTACCCAGAAACTACCTCCACCTGTCCATGGAAACAAGTTAACCATTCTCAGCATTGACGGTGGTGGTATCAAGGGGATTATTCCAGCAACAGTTCTTGAACACTTAGACGAGGCTCTTAAGGTTGATCATATATATATATATATATATATATATATATATATATATATATATATATATATATATATATATATTATAACTACTCAATTAAAAAATATGACAATTAGAATGATGGATAGAAAATAAGGTGGATTTTGGTGTAATATATATTCTATTTTTTTCTTGAAGTTGTTGGCTTCTTAATTAGGAATTATGCTAAGATTAAGTAGTATAATCTTACCCTTCTTTTTTTGTAAAAAAATTCTAACATTTTCATTTGGCTGAGTTGCAGGCTAAAGACCCAAATACAGGTTTAGCATATTATTTTGATATGATAGCAGGAACTAGTACTGGTGGACTTATAACTGCTTTGTTAGCCAGCCAAGACCCAAAAGACCCTAATCATCATGGGTATACTCCAGCGGAAATCGTAAAGTTTTACATGGATAATGGCCCTCATATATTCAATTATTCTAGGTATATATGTTGAGAACTTGAATAAGTAGACATGTATATGTTAATTTGAGTCACCCCAGCCAAAAGTTTGATTGACAAAATGCTGTTTTGAAACTTACTTAGATCGTCACGTTATGTTTCAAAATTTTAAATTATAGTTGGTGGAATTTCAATTGAAATGGTTGAATTCCACATGTTATAATATAGCTCAACATAGTATCATCAGATTAGAGAAAAAGTATATACTTTTTATTAAATTTAATTAATAATTTTTTCAATAATAATAATAATAATAAGTCATAATTTATTTAAAATTTTATAACTATTTTTAATAAGTTAATAGAATAGTTTGATAATTACTAAATAGAAGTGTTTTATAACATTTGAAAAAAAAGCCTCGATGAAGTAGTATTAAAATTATGACTAATAATAGTTACAACTTACTGTAAACTTTTTCTTTTTAAGCAAATTACACGTAAGTATAAATTATAATTGTTTTCATTTAATATATTTTATTAAACATCTAACTCTCTCTCTCTCTCTCTCTCTCTCTCTCTCTATATATATATATATATATATATATATATATTAATTTTTGGATTGTCGTAATGGAAAAACATCCAGACCTGGGCAGGGTACGACATTTGATGGGGAGTTCTTACATAATATAACTCGTGAGATATTGCAAGACACTCGACTGAGTGATACATTGACAAATGTTGTAATCCCAACCTTTGACGTGAAGACAAAGAAACCAGTTATATTCTCAAATTATAAGGTTAGTATGTATAGAAATATAAAATTATAATCAATATTTAAAGTTGTCATTATATATAATTCTTAAAACAAACTTTAATTAGAGAAATATTAAAAATACTTGCATAATTATCTAATGTTCTCCTATAAGTAAAATAAATGGATAGAACTTTGATCTAGCTATTAATTGGATACAATTGCTGAATATTGTTTTGCAACTTTGGTCTTGCAGCTGACGAATTATCCCTCCTTAAATGCGAAGATGTCAGATATATGCATAGGGACTTCAGCTGCACCCCGAATTCTACCTCCCTATCAATTTGAGAATAATGGCACTGAGTTCAATTTGATTGATGGTGGTGTTGCTGCTGGTAATCCGGTAAACAAGTTAATTACAAGTTTGATGCTATTATTATTAATGAAGCCCACTATTCAACCATAAGGCTAATCTCATATAAATCATAGGTACTCTTATTAATATTTTGTGTATATCTCTTCTAATAAAAATTGAATAGGTTTTACTTATTTAATCTAAAATATATAAGAGTAGATACATGTTTTAAATATAATTTAATCATATTAAAGTGGTTAACTTGGGACATGAAAAGAAAATTATTGTGCAAAATTGACTTGCCAACAAAAATCTCAACGAGAATGATCCGGTATATGTTCTTCTCTAGTAGATTTTATTTTCCATGATGTTTTTTTGAGCCATCCATAACCTCAATAGTTAGCTAGATTTTTCATTTTTTAAAATTATTTTTTTAGTTTTTGGCCCCTTGAAATTTACAAACGAAAAAATAAATATAATTAATTGATATTCAAAGTGAATTTTATTTAATAAAAGGGTTACATTAAGTACATGTTACGACTAGTATTAAAAGTTTTTAAACTCATTTAAAAATATAAACATAATTTGAAATCATATTTAATAATTCCTAAATTATTGATTTATATTTGATACAATAATATAGTTAGCATTTGAATCAATTATATAACATTAATTAAAGGAAAAGGCAACATGTCTCTAGATAGATCAATATATTTTTTTTTCAGCTCATTCAAAGACAACATGTGTCACTAGATAGATCAATATATTTTTTCAGCTCATTCTAACAAAAATATTATAAATAAATAGTGCAATTTTCTTATGATAAAACATGAAAGAGATAATTAATTATCTACATATATGGTTCATCAGACGAAGAGTGCCGTGAGTGAAGGTATACGATACAACAGTTTCAGCGAAATTCACGTACTATCGTTAGGAACAGGAGTAACAACAGTTATCCAACAATACGATGCTGAAATCGTTGGTAGATGGTCACAGTTGGACTGGCTATCTAAAGGACCAGAATTTCTTGCTCGTGCTTCTACAGACATGACTGAAAATCACCTTGCCACAGTGTTCCCAAGCCCCCAACCTACCAAAACCTACCTTCGAGTTGAGGTATACTTCTTCAAAGTCGTAACTCTAATTTCAAGTTTTGAGAAAGGAATGTTAATTTCGATACACCCCTTATAATTATTTTTTTTCATTAGATATTAATGTTAATTAAGAATATGATCACTATTTTTTTTTCATAAAGTTTGACGAATTTTTCTTTCTTAATTTAGCTTTTTAAAAACGAGTCAACTCATATTTTATAATATGGTTACTACAAATTTTAATGTTAGACCATCTGCAAATTTTTTTAGAAAATAGACTAATCACGTTAATACGTGTTGTTGTGAAGAAATTAAGTCAAATTTTGACTTATTTTTTTTTTATATTTTATCATACGCATGATTTACTAATGTTTATGCATTATTTATTTTAGAATAATTAATGAATAAAGTAATTGCAGGAATATGACCTGCCTGATTTCCTGGATAACTTGGTTAATGCTACAACAGAAAACATGGACAATCTCGAACAGGTGGGAAAAGACCTGTTGAAAAAAAAATGTCAGGAAGATTAATGTTGATTCTTTTGATATCGAAGAAACTGGTGAGGGTACCTATGCCGAGGCTCTTGACAGGTGTGTATCGATATATATATGGTTGATGGAAGTGATCATATTCTGACAAAATATTTTTGAAGTTTGTAATCAATCCATTTTTTTGAGGGGTCTGTTTTTATTTTGTGAAGGTTTGCTGAGATTTTGTACAACGAAAGGCAGCATCGTTTGAAAACACTTTCGATGGAGAAAAGGGGACGACCATTTATTCAAACTGTGTGGGTTCCTTTTGGCCAAGCTCAAGCAACTTAACTCAGGCAATTACTGAAGAATGTATTAGAATAAATGCCAAACCAATGGCCTTGTCTTGTGTGTTTGTGTGTTTGATCTTCATATGTTGTAATATGTAAGAATCTGTGTTTATTGATGTGTGTATGTAATGTGTGTAGTGTTTGATATAACAAGTTTCAATGCTCATCCTTTTCGTGAGGACTATGAATCATATGTATTAAATATTATATAATTGATCCTTAGTTGGATTGTTACTTGTTCTGATCAATCCCCAATCATAATTGTTAATCTCGAATGGCAAATAGTGATTGATCCGTAAAACACAGTGACAGGATAATTACTATTTAAAAATTTATAATATACATATATAAAAGTATCAATGAACAGAAAAAACAGCAAAAAAGCAGAGTTTGAAGCAAGAGTGATAAAGTGAACAAAAAACAGCAGAAAAACAGAGCTTTATCTCTTTCAACAAACAAAACAGAGGAGACGTCGAAAAAGCTGATTTCTCCGTCGAAATGGAATGGGTTAGCCAGTGAAGAGGAGAGAAACCGCTATGTTGAGGCCCCAACTTTTCGTGCAGAGAGGCACACTGCAACGTCAGATTGTTGTGGGAATGCTGGGATTGTTGTTGATGGCTTAGATGGGCTTAAGGGTGGTTGCTGCTAGATCAGGAAGGCCCATCAAGGAAGGGAAGTAGAGAATGCAGCAGAAGAAAAGGAAACTGGATATGCTTATTCCTTCACAAGTTTGACATCTGGATTTCTCATGGTTTTGAGCCACATGCCAGCTATGATTCTTGAGAAAATGTTCCATAACAAGTGTAAGTGGAAAGCATTAGTTTTAATCTCACAATAAGCCTCTAGCAACCATTTCATGAAGAAGTTTCTCAGCTGTATCATTCTCATCTCTTTCAAAGAGAGCACGGATAATTATGTCAAAAGTTATAGCATTAGGGCTGCAACCATTGTCTTCCATTTTTGACAACAAGGCTAATGCTTCATCAAACAAACCCTCCTTACAAAGCCCATTGATCATAGCATTATATGCTTCCACATTAAGATGATGGCCATTAATCAAAATGGCCTGGAAAATCTCTTGTGCATCCTTAAGTCTTCCGCCTTTGCATAGTCCATCAATAAGTATTGTGTATGTATATGCATCTGGATGAATGCCCTTGTCTATTACTTTATTGAATAATGCTATTGCCTGCTCTAAACGATGGTTTTTGAATAATGCGTCTAGTAGGGAACTGTAGGTAATTATATCAGCATGTTGACCTCTGTCATTCATCTGATCAATAAGCTTCCAAACATAAGAAACTCTTCCTGATTTGCACAAACCATCAATAACAGAAGTGTAAGTTACTGTATTTGGAACCATCCCGTTGCAATGCATGTCTTCAAAGAGATCCATGGCTTCATCCACCATGTTAATCTTGCATAATCCACTAATCATTATGGTGTAGCTATGCAAATCAGGGATTACTCCATTTCGGATCATGTTGTTGAATACACATTTGGCATTCTTTACTTTGTTAACTAAGCAATAGCCATCCATCAAAGTATTATACGTAACAACATTAGGTTTCACACCATCTTTTATCATCACAGCTAACACATTTTTAGCTTCTCTCACCTTTCCTTGCTTATACAGTGCATCAACCAATATGTTGTAGGTATAAACATTTGGGTTGATTCTTTTCAATACCATTTCATTGAACAAACCAACTGCTTTCTTCACTTGACCCAAAAGGCAAAAGCCATACATTAGACTACTGTAAGTGACAAAGTTGGGATAAATTTTCTTGACAACCATTTCTGAAAAAAAATCACATGCCTCGGTCAAAAGTTTATCTTTACATAAGCTATCAATGATTGTACTGTAAATTACCACATTAGACTGAATCGACCGCGCTTCAATCATTCTAAGCAATTGAATGGCAGCTTTTGTTTCTCCCATTTTACATAATCCATTGATCAGAATCCCGTAACTAACTTGGTCCATTTGAAATCCTCGAGCTACCATCTTGTCGTGAAAATGCAGTGCTCTTCTAACATTGCCATCAAGACACATACCATTCATGAGTGTAGAGAAGGTTACGGTGTTAGGCTGATGACCCAATCTGAAGATCTTGGCCAATACCGAAAAAGCTAAGGTCATATGACGCAGTTGGCATAAACAATTGATGTGAATGTTAAAAGTAAAAATGTCTGGCTCCATTCCCTTGAATCCCAATTCTTGAAAAAGGGAAATGGCAGTGTGGAATTGCTTGTTCTTAACGAGTGACCCCAAAATCTTGGTAAATTGAATAATGGATGGGGAAGGACGCATATTGAGCATGCGATTGAACGAGGCAACAGCATCATCAACATCAATATTGTGAATGAATCGGATTTGGAGTGAGGACGAAGGAAAATAGAGAAGAAAAGGATGAAACTTGATAACAGAGAGACGGAGAGAAGAGCTTAACCTTGAGAATGACATTAGGAATATCAAAGTCGTCGTCTCTTCTTCAGGGTTCCGAATGTTAATCGTGTTGCGTTTAGGGTTTTGTCGGTTTTTTTAATTAAATTGAACTTATTTTTATATTTTTTTGGTATTTTTTTTATTTATGCACATGTTAGATATTTAAATTTGTATAACTTATATCTATAATAGTTATACAATTTATTAATTAAAATATATATTTTTATAAATTAATAAAGCATAAATATTATAAAATTATAAAATAATTTTAATAAAAATAATTTTTAAAATATGTATCTTTTATATTGACAAAAATTTTATATTATTTTTTTGTTTTTATTGTAAAAATTACTATCTACGACTGTAATTATATTTAAAGAATGAAAAAACAGATAAATAATAAAATAAAATTTTAAATAAATAAAATTAAGAATTATATATATTATTATTTAGATATTAATTTTTTTGTGTGAAATAAATATTTTTATCAAAATTATGTAATAATTAAATTATATTAACTTACTTCAATGATATCAAAAATTATAAATAATTTTTTTTACAAAATATAAAAAATAATAATTTTTATGGTTTATTTAATATTATTAGTTTACAATTTCATAATAATAATAATTGTTTTAATTAAACTCAAATTATCCCATGTGGTTTGAGTTGTTAAAACATAGTATCAGCACAATTAAGTACAGTTAGTTTAGTTAGCCGTCTATGCCCTATTTAGTATTTAATTCCACTTTGAGTGATGATAGATTCAGAAATTCATTAATTTAGACTCTTTAATATATAGTTTTACATTTAAATAATACATGCTATAATGAAAGAAGTTTCTATATTTCTTTATGAATCGAACATTGAATCAGTTGAAACTTGATGAAAATTAGTGATAAAATTTGGTTTGAATCATATGTTCAAACTTTTGATTTAATTTTTCTATTTAAAAATATATTTTGAGAAAAATAAAAAATTTTATTTGATATTAATGTTTTTTAAATTTTAATTGTAGTACAATATCAGTATAAAAAATTTGTCACCGTTAATCAATTAAAATATATCATAAATAAATTTTTTTTATGTGGATTATTATAAAGTTCAATGATTTTCGCTGATATAACAGTTCTTAATTTGATTGAGTAATTTTTCTTTTACTTTTTTAGTGTATTTAAATTAATTTTTTTATCATATAATTAAGACACATAATTTATGATTTTTAAAATTAATTTAAAACTTTATCTAATTTATTTATTTATTTATAATTTATAGTGATATGTAATATAATATTAAAAATATATTTAAGAAAATACATATTCAATTAAACCATAAAGAAATGAATAAATCATAAATTGCTGTATTTAACTCTATTTTTTAAAACATTCGCTCACCAAATATAAAATTCTGATATGTTTCATTCTGTTATATCTACACATGAATATTTAACAAATATATAATAATGTTAATTATTAAGGATTTAATCATAAAAATTTAGAATTATAAATACTTAATTAAAAAATGTTTGAATTCTGAAGACCAAATTATATTTTCAAAGAATTATAAAAATTAATAGATAAATTTAACCTAAATGTTAATACATTTAAAAAAATTCATTCTTATGTCAAACATGTAATAATTAAATTTTATTAGTATAATTTAAGAATATAAAAAAATTAAATAAAAATTTTCTATTAAAACATAAAAGTATATTAATAATTTTGGTGATTTATTTTATCAATAATTAATTTTTTATGCTAATTCTATAAATTAACTATTTATATATTATGTAAATATTTATTTTATATTTATATTTTTTTATATACATTCTTTTGTATGAATAATCTAAATATTTATATTAATTTTTTGAAATTTTAATTTTCATATAAGAAATTTTTAAAAAAGAATAATTATAATCTGAAAGAAATAATAATTAAACTTAAAAGTAAAAAAAAAAATTGTCCGTTCCAAAAATAAGGCTAAGTGTTTACCAAGCTTTTCCATAACTTAAAACTATACAATCAGTGATATTATAGGATTAATTTAAATCACTTAAATATGCTAAATTGATTTTAAAAAGTTGAATAAATCAACAATTAAAAAAAATACATTTTCATGCAATTTAGTTCAATTTTTAGTTTTCATATTCAAAGAAACAAATTGTAACCAAAAGATTATATTATTTTTTATATATTATTATTATATAAATATTATCTTATAATATATGCTTAAATATGTTATTGATTCTTATAAATATATGTCGTTTTGTAATACATTAATTTTCTTTATTTAAAATAATAAATTTTTATGGCGGATAGAAAATAAATTTTTTCTTCTATTAATGGATTTAATAATAAAATAAAGACAAAATTTTTTATTTTCTTCTTATGAAAGTTTTATAAGATTCCAAAAAGTCAAGTTGGCATTTAATTCGTTTACAAAATTTAGTCATCGTAAATTACAACTTAAACAAAGTAATACAATTTCTCAAATAGTCCTAATTCTTACAGAGTAGTCTTCCTTCTAATACCCTTGGATTATGATACTAGGACGGACCAAACATCATTTTTCTCTTTATTTTTATCACCTGAAAATATTAGTAAGAGTGAGTATCTCTCGCCCCATTAAAATGAAATTGTAGCCCGAAACAATACTTTTGGACAACTTATGATGCTTACAAACTAGAGACATAAATAATAGCAACATTATATGTAGTGAAATGAGTCAGAAAAGTCTCCAAATATGGACACCTTGAGAAAAGCGATTGACAATAGCTAAAATAATAATATAGATATGAATAACAAGTTTTGCTCCTCCTATAAAAGAAATCTTAAACTTCCTAAGTTGTATTTTGTGATTCCATTTTACCCAATGGTAAAATTAAACAATTTTTCGTTAAGAAAAAACAAACAAGGAAAACTTAAGTTTAACTTCAAGAATATAAATAGAGAAATGAGAGATTCGAGAAGGAAGAGTAACGAAATTTGTAAGAGCGACAACAAAATTTTAAGATGAGAATTTTTTGTTCAAGGAAAAAAAGAGAGCTTTAAAAAACTAGAGACTAAGGAAAAAAGAAAAAACTCAAAATTTTCTAAGGTGAGCAAGAGAAAGTACAATAGGAAGATAGAAAAACAAAAAAAAAAAAAAAGAAGAAAAAATTAAAAATCAAAAGGAAAAAAGAAAAACACATCATTATTCCAAGTTAAATCAACTCCATCAATTTTACTTTTTTTAATAATTTTTTTGTATGATTTTTTCTTTTTCAGCCTAATTTTTTTTCTTGTTTCAGTCCAATCTTTTATTTTTGTTTTTTTACCTGATATTTTTTGTCTTAAAAAAAAGAAAGGTTTCTATTTTTTATTTATATTATTTTTATCTCATATTTTATTTTATATATGTTAGTCTATTTTAAATAAAATATTTTACTCTTTAGTTTTATTTTTAAAATTTAGTTCTCTTAATTCTATTTATTAATTTTTTAAATAATAATAATTAAAATAATAATAATAATAAGAGATGATTAAAATTGATTTAAATATAATATAAATTTTTATTCTTTCAATCATATTATATTTATTTTTATCATATTTTTCATGTTATTTCATAATTTGCATCGTTTCTTCAATCTAGAAAATTAAATTTTATTTGTTTCCCTTAACGATCCTAAAATAATAATTAAAAAATGTAATAACAACTCCTACATAACCAACTTGCATAACCACTTCTATGCAATAACTTGCCTCCTTTTAGAAACTACAGTCACTGTAGATAATATATGTACCGGATAAGACATTATTCGGTCTTACCTACATAAGAAGGAAACCGAGTACCCCCTCGGTCAAGATTAGCCAAATACCCTCTCAGCTAGGATTAAAGGTAATTAACCCAATTAAGAGTAATAATCAAACTATTATCTACTCTAATTAAAGGGCCAAAACCAGGGCTGACTCAGCAAGCCCATTAGCCCAAAATACTGCCTATAAAAGGAAAGTAGGAAGTACATGTAAAGAGTTGACTTTTGAATATTAAATAGCATTTATTGCTCAGAACCGAATCCTAACTTCAGCATCGGAGTGCCTTTTGCAGGTACCCTCCCCACGTCAGGCAACGTCAGCAAGATACGGAAGGATGTCACCTCATTTGGGCAGAGACCCGAAGACTAGTGTTTCTCCACCAGGAACATTTTGGCGCCCACCGTGGGGCCCAATTTACCTCATTTTTTAGAGTAATCATGGTACTTACAAGAAGCCAACAAGACAGACAAACTCAGCAAGGGGGAACCTCTCAGCAGCAGGAGGATACCACACCTAATTAGCCGATCCCTGAAGTTCTAATGGAGGGAGGTGGTGATGAAAGCCTCTTTGCAGTATTGAGGCAACTCAAAGCATAAATGATGGAAATGAAGAAGGAGAGGGAGAAAGATGGTCTTGATCTTTTGGATTTGAGAAGGAAAAATGCCAACCTAAGGGAAGAAATAAGAACGCACATACACTCTCAAACTACAACCCTCGCCCAAGAACAAGGAGAGTCCTCGGCGTTACAAGAAAAACTAAGGATGGCCCAGCAACCTGAAACCCAGACTGACCGAGAAGATGTAGTAAGCCGAAGCCCGCTTGCTCATCATATCTTGGAGGCCAAGCTACCTGACAGCTAGAGAGGTCTGACAATACAAAAGTATGATGACACATCTGACCCTGGGGAGCATTTGGATATCTTTACAACCCAAGTCGGTCTGTACATGGAGAATGATGCCTTATGGTGCAGGATATTCCCTATTTCACTCTGAGGACGGGCCCTCAATTGGTTCACTAGGCTACCCCCTTCGTCCATTGATTCGTTTGCAACCTTCACCAGACGATTCAATTTACAGTTTGCAATAAGTCAGCCTCACCCTCTGACATCTTTCTCACTCGTCAACATCCGACAAGAGAAAAAAGAGACACTTAGAGCATTCATGGAATACTTTGGCAAAGTAACTCTCTCAATCCATAATTTGGAACCAGCCGTGGCCATGCATCATCTTACAACAGCTATCAAACCTAGACCTTTCGTCAACATCATATGTAAAAAATCACCTATGGATATGGATGAATTAAGGAGTCGGGCTGCCAAGTATATGCAGATGGAGGAGCTGGTCAAATACTGAAGTCAAGTTCGGATGGACCAGGGGTCCAACTCAAGAGATGTTGACAAGAGAGAAACTTTTAAGTCTCAGTAAGAGAACAAAGATAGAAGGAATGATGTTGAGAGGTTGCTTAAAGGACCCAAGTATCCTTCATATACAACCCTTAACATTAACAGGTCTAGGGTATTCGATCAAGCTTTAGCAACAAAAATATTGAGCATGCCTAGGCGTGCCAACACCCCCCTCAGGCGGACAAAACCAAATCTTGCCGATACCATCAAAATAGGGGCCATGCCACAGAGGAGTGCACGGCCCTGAAAGATAAAATCGAAGATCTGATTAAGGAAGGACATCTAAAAGGATTTGTTCAAGCAAACCCCATCGGTCATACTGATAGGGGTAGAGACCGTTACCCCCAATCATCAAGAAGATACGATGATAAGAAGCCTGAACGACAATAGAGTCGGTCAAGAGAGTCCCCTATCAAACGATATGATGAACGCGAGAAATATCTCAAAAGGGTTACTAATACCATAGCCGGTGGTTCTGTAGGTGGAGGACCTACCTATTCGGCCAGAAAGAGGCATCTGAGACAAGTTCGCTCTGTCAACAATATATCACTAGGTAGTAGAATTCTTGATTCCACCCATTACATTCACTGACAAGGACTTTCAAAGAGTAGATTCGGTACAGGATGATCCCATGGTCATAAGTGTGGACATCCTCAATTACAACATCTGAAAACACTAATTGACCAAGGGAGTTCGGCTGATATACTCTACTGGAATATATTCAAGCAATTTGGGATACTAGAAGAGAAACTCAGAGAATATCATGAGCCACTGGTCAGTTTTTTGGGGAACGAGTAGAGACCTGCGGGTGTATCGACCTATACACCTCATTCGGGTCAGAACACGAAGGAAAACGTATTAAGGTGACCTACCTGGTGGTACACGCGAATACCTCGTACAACATACTACTCGGCTGGCCATCTCTCAATAAATTAAAAGCCATAGTGTCCATTCCTCACTTGGCTATGAAGTTTCCATCTGAGAAAGGTCGAATCGTTACTGTTTATACCGACTAGAAGACAGCTAGAGAATGCTACTTTGCAAGCCTACGTCTAAATCCATTTCATGGATACAGACAAGATGTCAATATTGTATCCCCTCGGTCAGGAGAAGACTTGGATATTGAGCTGGATCCCAGAATTGATGAGGGATGTCGGGTCAAACCCAATGAAAATAAGCAACTTTTCCAGCTTGGACCAAAGCCTGACCTGGGTGTTGGCTTGTCCACACAAGAAAAGCAAGGCCTATAGAAAGTCTTAATACGGAATGCTGATTTATTTGCCTGGTAGGCTTCTGACATGCCAGGCATACACCCATAATTTCTCTGTCATCACCTATCAGTTTATAAAAGGGCCAAACCGATAGCGCAGAAAAAGAGGAAGATAGGAGGTGATAGAGCAAAAACTGTGAAAAAGGAAACTAGTAAACTGCTCAGGCTGGCTTTATCCGAGAAATAAGATACTCCACCTGGTTGGCCAATATAGTCATGTTCAAAAAGGACAATGGCAAATGGCGAATGTGCACTGACTTCATGGACCTCAACAAGGCATGCCCAAAGGACGCTTACCCTCTTCCAAACATTAACACCCTAGTGGATGGTGCAGCCAGCCACAGGTTACTTAGTTTTCTGGATGCCTACTATGGATATAATCAGATTAGGATGTATCCTCCAGATGAGGAGAAGATGACATTTATCACAGACTCAGCAAATTTCTGTTACCGAGTAATGCCTTATGGTCAGAAAAACTCAAGGGCAACTTTTCAAAGGTTAATGAATAAAATCTTCGAAAAGAAAATAGGGAAGTGCATGGAAGTCTATGTCGACAACATGGTGGTCAAATCTATTTCCTTGGAACAACATCTCGCTCATTTGAAGGAAGTATTCGGCGAAGCCAGGCAACATGGGATGAGGTTTAATCCTGAGAAGTGCACATTCGGAGTAGCCAGTGGCAAATTCCTGGGGTTTATGCTGTTGGAAAGAGGGATCCAGGAAAACTCCAATAAATGTCAAGCCATCATTGAAATGATCTGTCCTCGGAATGTCAAGGAGGTCCAAAGACTTGCCGGCCGTATTGTTGCCCTCGCCAAATTTCTACCAATAATAGCAGAAAGGTCTCGGCCTTTCATTGATCTGCTTAAGAAGTCGCAAAAATTTACTTGGTCTGATGAATATGAGGCAGCCTTTCTCCAGTATAAATATATGTTAGCAGCACCGCCTGTGTTGACAAAACCAAGACCAGGGCTAGATATGATTATTTACTTGGCGGTATCAGATAATGCCATCAGCTCGGTCTTATTACAAGAAACATCTGAATTGACCCCAGTATACTTCATCAGCCGAACACTCCAAAACCCTAAGACCCGGTATCAGTTGATGAAAAAAGTGGTGCTTGCTCTAGTCCACACGGGTTGTTGGTTAAGACATTACTTCCAAAGTCATAGGGTGGTGGTTCGTACCGATTGCCCAATGGCCAAAATTTTGAGAAAACTAGAGTTAGCTGGACGGTTAGTGGCATGAAAAATCGAGCTATCCCAATTTGATATCTATTTTGAAAACTGATGCCCTCTCAAAGCTCAGGTGCTTACAGACTTTGTCAATAAGTTTACTACCCAGCAACAAACTAACTTTGATATGTGGAACCTGCATGTGGACGGATCATCAAACCGACTGAGTAGTGGAGCAGACATTACATTAGAGGGACCGAACATCATAACCATTGAACAATCCATTCGGTTTGGATTCAAAGCATCCAACAATCAATCTGAGTATGAGGCACTGCTTGCCAGTCTCAGATTGGCAAAAGAAATTAGAGTCAAATGCATCACCTGTTGGAGCGATTCAAAGATAGTGGCTGAACAAGTCAATGAAACTTATCAGGTAAAGGACTCGGTTATGCTCCAATACTATACTACTAGGAATTCAAAAATATAGAGGCAAACTTTGACGAGGTATATGTTCGATACACACCGAGGACCATGAACGAATAGGCTGATAAACTTGCCAAGCTTGCTAGCCAAAGAAAACTAGGGCAATTGCAAACTGTGAGTCACCAAGAGATATAACATCTTTAGGCATGAATGTATGGAAATTGAAGACATGCCTCAGAATTGGATGACTCCAATATTCACTATCTCACTAATAATAGCTTGCCTAGTGATCCAACATTAGCCAAGAAGACGAGAATACAGGCCGCCAAGTACATCCTTCTCAATAAAAAATTGTACAAAAGAGGAATTTCAACACCCATGTTGAAATGTCTTGATAAAGATCAGGTTGATTATGTGATGAGGGAAATTCATGAAGTAATTTGTGGTAACCATTCGGGTGGACGAACCATGGCAGCTAAGATTCTGAGAGCCGGATACTTCTGGCCGATACTATCCAAAGACTGCGACATCTTTGTAAAGAAATACATCCCTTGTCAGCAACACGGTCCTCACATACACCAACACGCTGACACCTTTCACCTCATCAGTTCTCCTTGGCCCTTTGCCATTTAGGGAATGGACCTTTTCGGTCATTTTTCCCTAGCAAAAGGACGGTGTAAATTCCTGATTGTCGCCGTGGACTACTTTACTAAATGGATTGAAGCAGAGCCATTGGCCACCATCACAGCCAACAACGTGCAGAAGTTCACGTGAAAAAAATATAATCACACGGTTCGGCATACCTCATGCTCTGATAACAGATAACGGGCTGCAATTCACGGATTGACGATTCAATGAATTTTTGGAAGGGCTTCAAATCAAACACAGAGTCATATCTGTTGAACATTCTCAGACTAATGGACAGGTCGAGGCTGCAAACAAGGTCATTTTACATAAACTTAAAAGAAGATTGGGTTCAACAAAAGGAGAATGAGCAGAAAAATTGCTCGAGATCTTGTAGGCTTATCGATGTACGCCACAAATAACCACAAAGGAGACACCCTTTCGGTTAACCTATGGTACTGATGCCATGGTGCTGGTCAAGATTGGAGAGCCATCATATCAAAGACAACACTTTGACGAATCAGCTAACGACAAATCCCTAGCCATCAACCTAGAATTATTAGATGAAGTACGTGGTCAAGTAGCGATAGTGGCCGAGGCCAGTAAAAGGATAATAGCAATGAAGTTCAATTCAAAAATTAATCTAAGACAATTCTATGTTAATGACTTGGTGTGGCGAGTAACAGGAGAAACATGTCAGGACCGACGAGAAAGGAAGTTGGCTGCTAACTGGTGAGGGTACCTATGCCGAGGCTCTTGACAAGTGTGTATCGATATATATATGGTTGATGGAAGTGATCATATTCTGACAAAATATTTGTTAAGTTTGTAATCAATCCATTTTTTTGAGGGGTCTGTTTTTATTTTGTGAAGGTTTGCTGAGATTTTGTACAACGAAAGGCAGCACCGTTTGAAAACAATGTCGATGGACAAAAGGGGACGACCATTTATTCAAAATATGTGGGTTCCTTTTGGCCAAGCTCAAGCAGCTTAACTCAGGCAATTACTAAAGAATGTATTAGAATAAATGCCAAACCAATGGCCTTGTCTTGTGTGTTTGATCTTCATATGTTGTAATATGTAAGAATATGTGTTTGTTGATGTGTGTGTATGTAATGTGTGTAGTGTTTGATATAACAAGGTTCAGTGCTGCTCCTTTTCGTGAGGACTATGAATCATATGTACTAAATATTATATAATTGATCCCTAGTTGGATTGTTACTTTTTGGTTGTGTTTTAATATCTTTCAATTATTTATAGTTCTTTCCTTTATCATGATATCAATTAGATGGAATTTCAATTATAGATAAATATCTTTTGTATAGTTAAAGATTAAATAAAAGATTTTTTGTATAGTTAAAGATTAAATAATAATTTAATTAAATTAAGTACTAAATTGATTAATGTTTACAATTGTAAAATATGTATGCATATAAAAGAACGAGGTAGATATTAAAATAGAGGCACTGAAATGTAAGGAAAAAAAAATCTAATAATATTATAACTTTAGTTAGTACAAAATCTATATATGAATAAACGATTAAAAAATTGATCAGGAAGTACAGATCCAATAATTTGTTCTAATGATATAAGTTTCAATAAATTAAAATCCATTAATATAAAAAAGGAAGTGAATCACTTTAATAAATATTGAATCAATAAGAAAAAGATCCAAATTTGCTCGGACTTAATTATTGTTAGTGATCCTATGTCAGCAGTTATCTAAAAGAATTGTTAATATAAATATTATTTGTACTTTTGTTAAAATTGGACATTGTGTGTATGTAATGTGATATAACAAGGTTCAGTGCTGCTCCAACTCTTACATCAATATTCTTAACTCAAAATCACCATTTCTAAAATGATTATCCTTAACCATTTGTTCTTTTATTGTTGTTTGAATTGAAATATGCAGATTCTGCTGTGAACTTAGCTTATTCTATTTCATCCCATGCCTCGAAACTCATCATCCTATTCCATTTTTGTCGCATTTCCATTTGTTGTTTTAGTTAATATTCTATTACAAGATTTTGGGTGACACGTAGCTCAAAAGTTTATGCCAATCGACATGCTTTGGAAATTAGTTGATATGTAAGGTAAAAAAGTTTTATAATAAAAAATAAATTATAAGTTAATTAAATTATTGAAATATGCGCATAAAGTCCACATTTATCTAAATTAATCGAAAATAATTAAGGGCATATAAATATAAGTATAAAAAATATTTTTATTAGTATAAGAACTTTTAATTGATGTCAGAAAACAAAAACATAAAAAATTAATCGCAAAATAAACAACTAAATAACTTAATTTGGAGATACATGTAGAAAAAAAAAAAAGGAAAACTCACCAAATAAAGGCTATTTAAGCACTTGGAACACCGACCAGGAAAACCATTGACATTTGTGGTGCTACTGAAGCAATTCTTGTGGAAAGCATTAGTTTTAATCTCACAATAAGCCTCTAGCAACCATTTCATGAAGAAGTTTCTCCGCTGTATCATTCTCTTCTCTTTCAAAGAGAGCACGGATAATTATGTCAAAAGTTATAGCATTAGGGCTGCAACCATTGTCTTCCATTTTTGACAACAAGGCTAATGCTTCATCAAACAAGCCCTCCTTACAAAGCCCATTGATCATAGCATTATATGCTTCCACATTAAGATGATGGCCATTAATCAAAATGGCCTGGAAAATCTCTTGTGCATCCTTAAGTCTTCCGCCTTTGCATAGTCCATCAATAAGTATTGTGTATGTATATGCATCTGGATGAATGCCCTTGTCTATTACTTTATTGAATAATGCTATTGCCTGCTCTAAACGATGGTTTTTGAATAATGCGTCTAGTAGGGAACTGTAGGTAATTATATCAGCATGTTGACCTCTGTCATTCATCTGATCAATAAGCTTCCAAACATAAGAAACTCTTCCTGATTTGCACAAACCATCAATAACAGAAGTGTAAGTTACTGTATCTGGAGCTATACCGTGGCAATGCATGTCTTCAAAGAGAACCATGGCTTCATCCACCATTTTAATCTTGCATAATCCATTAATCATTATGCTGTAGCAATGTAGATTAGGGGTTACTCCAGTTCGGATCATGTTATTGAATACACATATGGCATTCTTTACTTCATTAACTAAGCAATAGCCATTCATTAAAGTATGGTAAGTAACAACATCAGGTTTCACACCATTTTCATCATCACAGCTAACAAATTTTTAGCTTCACTCACATTTCCTTGTTTCAACCAATATGCTGTAGGTATACACATGTTGATTCTTTTCAATACCATTTCATTGAACAAAACAATTGCTTTCTTCGCTTGACCCAATAGGCAAAAACCATAAATCAGACTACTGTAGCTGACAACGTTAGGATAAATATTCTTAGACAACCATTTCTGATAAAAAATCACATGCCTCAGTCAAAAGTTGATCTTTGCACAAGCTATCAATGATTATATTGTACATTACCGCATCAAGCTGAATCAATTGTCCTTCAATCTTTCTAAGCAACTGAATGGCAGCTCTAGTTTCTCCCATTTTACATAATGTCAGCGTCCCGTAACTAACTTGGTCCATCTGAAATCTTCGTGCAACCACCTTGTCATGAAGATATCATGAAGATGCAGTGCTCTCCTAAGGTTGCATCAAAACACAGACCATTCATGAGTGTGGTCAAGGTTATCGTGTTTGGCTGATAACCCAATCTAAAGATATTGGCCAGTACCACAAAAGCTAAGGTCATATGACGCAGTTGGCATAAACAATCAATTGATGTGAATGTTAAAAGTAACAATGCTTGGCTCAATTCCCTTGAATCCCAGCAGTTGAAAAATGTGTGGAAATGCTTGTTCTTAATGAGGGACCCCAAAATCTTGTTAAATTGAACGATCGACGGAGGATGTATATTGAGCATGCCATTGAACGAGGCAACAGCATCATCAACGTCAACATTGTGAATAAATCAGGTTTGGAGTGAAGAAGAAGGAAAGCAAAGAAGAAAAGGAGGAAACTTGGGAACAGAGAGATGGAGAGAAGAGCTTAACCTTGAGAATGACATTAGTAATATCAAAGTTTGGTTTGATTTTGGAGCTATAGATGAAAGAATCAGTGCTGTGGTTTTGAAGTGATTAATCAACAAAATATCCTGATGTGTTTAGGTTTTGTCGGTTTTTTTAAATTAAATTAAACTTATTTTTATAGTCTTTATGTACTTTTATTTATTTATCTACACGTTAGATATCTTAAATTTGTATCACTTATATCTAAGTTATTGAATGCATATATTATAATTGCACTTATCATGTTTTTATGACACATATATTAGTTACTCTCTTTTTCTTGTTTGTACACTTTTTCAGCATTTTTTATATAACACACCTTTTATCAGCATTCCTTTATTCATCAATTTCCACTAATAACATATTTTCCTTTATTTTCATTTACATTTCACTTATAACATTGTTTTTCTCGTCTCTTTCTCATCATTCTATTAAACGAAACATGTGTAATACTTCATACACCTAAACTTAGTCTAATTCACATATTCATGATAAAACGTTTCATCATTCAAATAGCTAAACAACTTTCTTCAATTATGTCATATCAATAAATCATGCATCATTATACAATTAAATGAAACATGCCTTAAAAGTACACGCATTCAGACTTAACCCAATTCACACATATGTAATATAATATTTTTTATTATTTAAGACAGTCAAACTATTTATATCAGTCACAACGACAATCAAACTTCTCAATCCAACATAACAATTATAAAACAGGAAACATATCAACACAAACCCAATATAATGCGCTGAAGATCGGACACCTCTATACTCAGACTAGTCACACATTTCATAAATAATTTGTCAGAGATGACGCTCTCTCGTTCTTAATAAAAATTGTCTATCTTGAGGTTTGATCTTTTCCTTCTACACTTATTATTCTCAATAATAACTCACACCCCAAAACTATTCATGCATAATAATTATTAATGAAGTTGTAGAACTTCTCAAAAATTGGTTTTCTCCAAAATTTTTACTATGGAACTTTGGTCAAGTAGCAATAAAATACATATAGGTTTTATATGTCCATAAGTCCACTTTTGCGATGTAAACTTTAAGAAAACATTATAGATCTACCATCTTAAGCAAGAGAATTTAAATTTCTAAGCTAGAAACTTGTAAATATGAGTTAGGGTTTGGGATCAACTCCCCTTACCTGAAAATGGGTTTCTAAGACCAAGTTCTTTGTGAGCTCTAGAGAAAAACTCCATGTTTTGACGAGAGACACTACCCAAAGACCAGAGTTCTTCCTAATATCACAAAGTAGAGTACATATTATGAAAATAAAGAGCAGAGAAATAGGAGTGAGATGGAAGAGTTAAACTCTAAAACTTACTTAGATTCAAGTGAAATAGACGTTCAAGTTCAGATATAATAGAGATTCAAGGTTTGAGGAGGTTTTCTATGACAGTGGAAGAAAAGAGAATAGAGAAAGAGATGAGAATGGTTTCTTGGTTTGAGATATAAATTTTAAGAGGGCCAAAATCACTTAAATACTCCTTTCTTTCTAGGATTCTTGCTTAAGCAAGAAAAAACAAACAAAAATTACTAGTTTTCTGTTGATATTTTTACTTGAGTGAGAGTATTATCGCTCAAGCCAAAACACGGCGGACAACTACCCATTTCTAAAGCAAATTTTCGCTTAAGCAAAAAATTTCTCACTTAAGTTAGTATAGATAAAAAAAATCTAATCCATTCTTTCTTGAACGAAAAGTTTTCACTTAAGATAAAATAATATTCTCTTAGGTTAAAAGGAATATTCTCACTTTTTTTTAATAGAAAACTCTTTCATTTTGAAAACAATAAAATGCAAATGAAAATTATGGTGTTACATAAGCCACCAAAAAATAGCTCTTTTTAAGTTGTTAGATGCACTAACATTTACGTAATTTTTAAGAGTATGTTTTCTTAGAGGGATTCAACTAACTAGACAAAGGAGTTTATATTGAATTGTATTTATGAAAATTTTACTTTCTTGTGCAAAACTCAATATATTTATATTCTTTCAATCTTGTCAGATAAGATTAGCAAACACCTATGTATTTTTCTTTCAATGGGTTTAACAACTAGGATCCAACAAAGAACCTTTTGAACTAATAATATTAAACTACACCTTGCCACTACAAGTTTAATTTAAGAATTTTTGAAATTTTATCAAAATAAAGAATCCTCTAAACACTCTTAAGACAAATACAAGCTCTCAAAAAGTGAAGTGTAGTTGCATTAAATATATCTTTTAGTATTACTCTTAGTGGATAAACTCTAATGCATCATTTACCAAATGAAGTATTTAATATTTTTTAAGAGGAGGTGTTGGTCTCAAGACCAATGATTTTGGTGGCCGATTTGGTGGCATTGGCGATCCATGAATTGTTGTCTTGGGGTTTGAAGGGAAATTGGGTGCCAAGGTTTCCAATGCTCACAAACACTTTGACATTTATGTCAGAGTGTTCCTTCTTGAACTATGTGATTGATTTGGGTGTTACTTTGGTTTGGTCCCATGTGGCCAGGAACACCCTATTTGTGGGATCATGGCTCTTGTCATAGTTTGTTGTGAAAGTTAGAGGAATTTGGCATTCCTTTAGAAATTTGTTCAATATAAACACTTGTTTGGTTGAGTCATCAAAGGTGTATTGGCGAAATATTGATAACCATTGTATTTGTGGGATGAATTAACAATGATTTTGGGTTACAATTTGGCGAGGGGGAGAGGGAGGGACAAGGAAGGGAAAGAGACTTTTCTATAATTATTTAAAATGTATTCAGAGACTTATTTGCAAATAGTAATTTTAAATAATAAAATATTAAAAAAATTAAATGATGTCGCATGTCATGTAAGAATGTTGAGCTGACTCTTGCTAGCTCAATATTTGACAGAAAAGAGTTAATAATAGGGACTAAATCCTAACTTTTGAACATTTCAAAGACTAAATTCTAACAAAAAATTTTATAAGGATTTATTACAAAATGTGCTATTTATAAGAACAAATCACATATTTAAGTCATCTCAATTTGTGTATGATTGGCTCGGGTAAACAATATGAAGGTCTCTATTACATGTCTCCCCTACAACAGACACTTGTCTCTCATAAAGTTTCTTAGTCCTCATATTTATGGCATAAGCATCTAGGACATCCATCACCGTCTTGTCTTAAATTAGTTTTTCCATTATTGCCTTCACATAATATCTCTTTTAACAATAATTGTACTAATTACACTATGGAAAAACAAACTAGACTCCCATTTTCTTTAAATTCTTTTTCAACTCATGCCCCTTTTGATTTATTGTAGGACAATGTGATATAATTGTATATTTTGTATTAATCATTCCTATTATAAATATATCTTCCATTGTGTAGTCACAAGGATTCCCTATGTTTCTCATTTTTCTTTCTCAATATGGTATCTAGAGCTTGATATGGGATAACTCAATCTATAGTAATGTGATTACACACTTGGCCCACTGCTTGTTGGTGCAATTTTATTTTTAAAATGTCTTTTACATTTAGTTTTTAGATTTTTGCTTGTCGGACACTGAATTGTCACTTGCTAATGTTTTAGTGAGTTTTTTAGTAACTTTTCAATACATTTTTTTGGCAAATACCCTCAGATTTGGTTCAAGTTACTTATTCAGCTTGTCCCTGAAATTTCATGCTAACTGATAGTCCTATGCACCTCGTGTGCATCTTCTCCTTGTCGCACCACAGTTTACGTGTGGTGGCATGTTTGACATTGTTTTTGGTTTTTACTTGTTTGGTTGGGGTTGCTGCTATTTATTGTACTCCTATTTGTCCTTTCTTATTCGTTCTAGTTGTATGTCACTCATTTTTTTCATGCTATTAACGTAATTGCTACCCTTTATCCTTAGAAAAGTGGGATTGGAGTAATTATGCTACAAGGGTGTCTACGGTCAAACTTTAACTTAAAGGTTAAGGTTATGTTGACCATCTCACTACTAAGGAGAATTTCATTGATGCTGTTGAAAAATCTAAATGGAGTAAAATTAATGCTTAGCTTTGTAGTCTTATAAAATCCAGCATTCATCCCTCTTTGAAGTAAATTTTGACCACATGAGACATAGGTCTTTTTGCACACATACCAAAGACTTGTATACCAATGACACAACGCTTTATGAGGTTTGCCAAAAATCTTATGAATGTTTTGTTTCTCAACAATTTGATGGCTTTGACTAAATATTTGGGGTTAAGTGACCAATATTTTCTATGAATTCAATGTAATCTTGCTTTTGCTACCTCAACAGGTAAAGACCTAGAAAATCGTCAACAACTAATTATGTTACTTGTTTTGTATGATTTTGCTACAGTGTATACTATTATTCACGATCAAATTTTGAAGCCACCTCCTTTACCCATTATAGACTTTACATGGTCCACTGTGCTATGAGTATAAGCTAAAACACCATGTACTTCTATGGATGTTTCTCTTGCTTCTGCCTTGCTAGATTCTTCTACCATAGTCTCACAAAGTAGTGTTTGTGTTTGTTCTTATTTCAAGTGTGACCATTGTCACAAGGAGGGACACACAATTGATTGGTGCTTTGTCTTACATGGTCGCCCTCAAAAGCAGCTAATGTTTTAGATTATGTAACCAACACGTGCTCCTTCACCTACGTATTGTGATTTTCTTTGATGGTTTGAAGAGTGTTAGGTCTCTGATTCTACTGCTTCTGTTGCGCACATGAGTAATTTTTTTTTATGGTATCTCTAAATCTTCTTTCCCTAGCCCACAAGTCCTTGATTTTGGGGCCATTGACCATATAATTGATAGTAATTTTTTTTTACTATTTTTATATTTGATTATTTACTCTCTATTACTATAGATAATGGGTCTCAAATACAATCTTTAGGTGTTGATTTGTCTACCTTTTCCCCCTTTCTCTTTATTGATCATGTTTTTTATGTTCCAAGATCTCCTTTCTCTTTATTAGTTGTCTCACTTGTTCCTTTGATTGTATAATCTCTTTCACTAAAGATTATGTTTTCCCATAGGACTAGAGTTTAGAGAGGATGATTGGAACTAGATGTGAGTCTCATGGCCTTTACTAGTTTCATACTTCTAATCATGTTAGTTTGGCAGTTAATTCTCCTCTTCTCATTCATGCTCAATTAGGACTTTCTAGTTTAACTAAGTTATGACAATTAATACGAAGATTTTTCAAATTACCTACTTTATCATGTAAGTCGTGTCAATTAAGAAAACATGCTCGTAGTCACTATAGTCAAAATCGTGATTCAACTCGTAAAATCGGACGATTTTATGATTTTTCACAAGTCCACCAATCTTGTTATTATGTTTGGACGCGATTTGCTGGGATCATACGATCTTCCTCTTAAAATTGTGGAAACGTACGATCCTGGGCAAGTTTGATGAAACCTAATTTTCCTAAAAAAAACACGATTACTCAGCTTAACCTGCCTTGTTTTTTTGCCTTCTCCACCTATGATGCTAATTCTCTTCCTTAGTACTGCGACACACACTACTCTTCTTTCTCAACACCGCGACGCACATACTCTTATTTCTCAGGACCACAAATCTGTTCTCTCCATTCAATACCCTTTTTTCCTTCAAATCACCTCTTTCTCCATCATTTTTGGATGTGACCAGGACTTCGGGGTAATTAAGTGGCGGGTTGGTTCAGTGCTTTGCAAGTGGTTTTTTTTTTCATTCTTCCCTTCGAGCTTGCCTTCTCCACCTGTGATGCAGAGTTCTCTTCTTCCTCAGCACTGCAACGCACACTACTCTTCTTCATCAACACCATAGAGCACACGACTCTTCTTCCTCAGCACTGCGACACATACTTCTCTTCTTTCTCAGGACTGCAAATCTATTCTCTCCATTCTCTACCCTTTTCTCCTTCAAATCACCTCTTTTTACACCATTTTTGGATGTGAGCAAGACTTGAGGGTGACTGTGTAACACCATAAATTTTGACTTTTCAAATACCTTATAATTTGTGTATTTTCAGAAAACATGAAAATTAATTTCAATTAAAACAAATAACTTAAAATTTATAAGAAAATTAACACGAGAGTAAATGTACAAAGTAAATCAAAACTTTATAATCACACTATACTGGAACAGTTACAAAAATATATAGATACTAAATTCCATTTGCATATGAACATTGTAATAATTTTCAAGTTGTTAGTCAAAAAGCTATAGGACTTAGAATAAATATTTACATAACCAAAATATACTAAGTCCTATGAGCAATCCCTATCCATACCCATACTTTGAAGACTCAATTCTAGTCATTAACATTGTGTCAGCTCTCAATCTTGGCCAGATTCTCAGCAATCAGTTCTTCATCTTCTCCGAGGTAGGCATCACCAGAGTCTGTCATAACCTCTATATTGGAAAATCTCTCAAAAAGATCATGTTCGTGGAAGGTAAAAACATTATTTACAATCCTTAAAGGCCTAACTGTCCCTCAGTAGATATAAAACTGAGGATATGACTATTTACGGGGAACTC
This sequence comes from Abrus pulchellus subsp. cantoniensis, assembly GCA_024086825.1. NCBI lineage: Eukaryota > Viridiplantae > Streptophyta > Magnoliopsida > Fabales > Fabaceae > Abrus > Abrus pulchellus. The sequence continues at coordinate 26,588,675 of CM044056.1, forward strand.
GAAAGGAACATTATAATTTACATTTATTTCTATTGTCCATACATTACCATCTTCATAATCCATATTAAAGTTAAAATACATAAAACGTTGATACTCCCTAAATATATAATCTAAGTTATCTTTGTGGTGCCATCATCCTTATTCCCTGAAATATTTAGTAAGGATGAGCATCTATTTTATCATTTAAACATAACACTATTTTAAAGACCAAAATATCACAACACAATCATAATCATAAAACACAAGAAAACATAATAGTATTAATTTCAAAGCAAGGTATCATATATGCATATATCCCATTACAAGTCATTATATTCCTTTCTTTCAAATACTCATTCGCAGTGCACTATGATCACAAATGTATGATGCCTCAAGTAATTCTTGAGGTCTTACACAACTAGGTAAATAATCGCTGATTAGCCCATGCATACGGATACAACGTATACAATAACGGGTCTCTTAGCAAAAATATAGTCAAGAAACGAGTGTGAGAACATATGGCACATTTGCTTTCAGAAAGAGTATGTACACATGCACGAATGTCACTTATCACTCTACGTTTTCTCTAAATTTTTCATCATCTCTGGACTCTATACCCACAGTGTATCTCTGTAACTATTTACATTAGATTCATTCAGCTTTTTATACTTATCTCATATTCCTTTTTGTATCAAACTCTTCATTCAAGCAAAAGATCGTGCTTAGTAAAGTACTTCTAGGCTAAGTTCCTAACACTTATGCTATCAGAATATATCGTTAACACTCAAAATTAACTAAACATACTTTCACAACAATCTGATGTCATTCAATCATAAAAATCATACAAGAACACATACACAAGGTGCTCTCATAGGTACAAATTATTTATTATGCTTAAAATAGCAAAATATAGCGCTCCTTACCTTGAAATGAAGTTTTTAAGAAAGATATATGAGGGTTTTGGTGAAAGTTCTTAGCTTTTCTTGGAGTTGATTAGGTGAACGTCCAAGCTCAGATTCAGAGAAGGTTGAAGTTTAGGGAAGATTTTTGAGAAAAAAGGGTTAGAGAGTAGAGAGAACAGAAGAGAGGTCGAAACTTGGATCGTAATCCAAGTTTTATAAGTTGAAAACCCTTAAATACCCCTTAACTCGCGATATTTTTGCTACAGCGAGCTATCTCTTGCTACAACGAAAGATTCTTACTACAATGAGTCATTCTCTCACTGCAACAAAAAAATCAAACAAAATTTTTCTTTCCTATTTATCATTCTAGCTGTAGTGAGAGAGCGTTAAAAAACCTGATTCTTGACGCTATTTCTCACTATAGCGAGAGATATCTTGCTACAATGAGAGATATCTCACTACAATGAGAGAATTGATATTGTACGTTCTTTCTCGTTACAGCGAGATATCCTGCAGCCTACACTATTTAAACTCTCCAAGATTCAACTAATTTCACATATATAACTAACATTCAATACTATAATAATAAATATAAAAACAATGATGTTACAAATTGAGTAGTGGGTTAATTCAGTGCTTTGCAAGTTGGATTGTCTACACGTGGGAAAGATACAAATGCAAGCCATAGAGGGTAACTGAAAAGTAGAAGAGTGGGTGCAAGTCCTACCATTGGTCACATTTCTACTGGCTCAGTGAGCTGCTCCATTGGTGGAGTTGTGGCTGGTTTTTTGCAAAAAAATGCTCTTAGAAATAGAAGTGATGTGGCATGGAAGCATGGATTATCTGTGGATAGAGATGCATAAAAAATACAATGCAACTATTATAAAAAAATAATAAGTGGTGGAGTTTACCGTTCGAAACATCATTTGGCCATAACACAAAAAGATGTGGTTGTTTGCTCTTCAGTTAGTGATGAAGTGAGAAAAGAAATGTGGCAAGTTGTGTGGTAGTGGTGATTTTGGTGGAAAAAAAAAGGGAATGAAGTTGAAGGTGTCACGACCCCTTTTTATAAAGGATCGATGATTATGTATTACTACTTCCAAAATAGATTTATTCATAACATTTTATATATTTACAACAGTTGCTCTACATAGAGTTAAAAATACATTTATAAATAATAATTATATTCCTAAAGACTGTAGGTAAATAGTTTAGACCTATCGCTAAAACCTAGACTGACAGAATGACTAAAGCTACAATATTCCCAAAAGAAAAGTATTGTGACTTCAAAATTCCTTAGCCAGACCCTCTAGCATGAGAAGTGGATACACTTCTTGTCATATATGCTCACGTACATTGTACGGTCATCGCAGTACACATACACGCCAATATAAACAAGTGCAAGGGTGAGCTTATGTAATCAACAGACATTACTATAAAACATGAAAATATTAGAAATATTTAAATAGCTCATACAATTCTCAGCAATTTAACACAATAGTTCAGCCCATTCCCAGCCCATCTAATGCAAATGCAACATTCCAATCTCAACTAGTTTCAAGGCTTAAGTATTCTAGAAGGAACTGTTCCCAGTCTGACAATGACCAATCTCGATATCTGGATCCAAACACAGCACAACTAATCATACCTAACATGTATAAATCCTCAGTTTCAACAATACAACTACATATATATTCACAAGAAAACTAAGCAGCTTACAGTATGAATTAAATATTTCAACATATATTAAACATTTTTAGCACATATATTACAACATTTCAGTGTGTCATGTTGTACCACAGCATTCCAAACAACAAAGAAATCTACTAAGCCATACATGCTCTAGGTTTTAACCTAAGGTTTACTCATATAACAATTTATTTTAAGCTAAAACAAAATTATCTACAAAAACATCTTGACATCTATTGAATAAACAAGGTCAACTCAGTTAATTTCCCCTTACCTGAAATGAGTTTCTTAGTTTTGAATCTTCATGAGTCCCAACAAAAAAATAGAAGACTCTTGAGGAAGGAAAAAAAAAAGGAGTAGAATAGGAGAATCAAGTCCTAGGAACTCACCTAGATTCATACTTAATGGATGTTTTCACTTTGATCGAGAAGAAGTTCAGCTTCAAAAAGATTTTCTCTAAAGGATAGAGGTAAGAAAATAGAGAGAAAATGAGAGAGGAAGGATGTCTGGTAAGAAATGAATGTTTCTATGTGTTGGTGTTTATTAAATATTCCTCCAAGTTCACGCGTTCTTGCTTGAGCGAGTCCTGTTCTCACTTGGACGGGCTCATCCTCACTTGAACGAGCAAATCAAACAATGAAACTCCTCAAATTTCTACCATTCTCGCTTAAGTAAGGGCATTTCGCCTAAGTGAACTGCATCTCACCTAGGCGAGTAGCATTCTCGCCTGAGCGAGATTGGATCCAGAGAGCTACTCATTTAGCAAGCTGCTCTCACTTGAGCAAGGTCACTCCTCACCTGGGCGAGATCCCTTCTTGCCTAGGCAAAAGTACAGTTGAGAAGGTTTTATCTTGTCTCGCTTAAACAATAACGCTCCAAAATGCTCAATTCAATGCGACTCAATCTTGCTTGTGCGAGAACTATCTCGCCTGAGCAAGACATCCTACATCTAGAACTCTTAAATATTTCTAGAATGAGGCAATACAACTTCACTATAATCCCTAGGTTATCATATGCATTACACACCTAGCAATCAATCTTTGACCCGCACTGCTAATCATATTTAACAACACCATCACACATCGCTATGAATACATTGCTCCTTATCTAGCAATCATACAACTTTCATATTTATATTTCAACATATGAATACTTCATATAATTCAAGCATATACAACACCATTTAAAAGGAATAATACATATGTAAAAATACACCAATTTGACAGAAGGTAGTGGAAACTTTTTCAAGAAGAGAGGAGTAAGTAATCAAGTCACTCTTAATAACATATTCAAAATGAATTTAAGAGAGGAAGTGTGTCAGGATATTGCTTCTTTTTTTTTTACAACAATGTCATACCATTCAATGTGGCAATGAGTGAAGAATTTCATAAGATGTTGGAATCGTTACAAAATATGGTGTTGGATTTAAGCGACCTTCCTATCATGAAATCAAAGTTAAGTATTTGAAACATCATGTGAATTTGATCACACAAGCTATTGAAGCACATGGAGAAGAATGGAGAAAAACACGATACACAATAATGACAGATGGGTGGAATGACAAAAAAAGGAAAATTATATTGAATTCTTTAGTGAACAGCCCTGAGTACAGTTTTTTTTTTTTTTTTACTTCAATTGATGCATCTCATATATCTAAAACAACTGACAAGTTGTTTAAAATGATGGATGACATTGTAGAGGAGGTTGGTGAAGAAAATTTAGTTCAAATTGTGGCTAACAATGTAGCAAATTACAAAGTTGCGGGTGAATTGTTGATAGAGAAAAGGAAAAAACTGTATTGGGCACCATGTGCTGCTCACTGCATAGATTTGATATTGGATAATTTGGAGAAGAAGTTACTCATTCATCAAGAGACAATCTCAAAGAAAAAAAATTACTACTTATATTTACTCAAGGACTTCCCTAATTTCTTTATTGTCATTCTTCACAAAGGGAAGGATTTGGTGAGTGCAGTCATCACTCGCTTTGCTATGTCTTATCTTACTTTAGGATGTCTTCAAGAGCATAAGGGAGCATTGGTTAGAATGTTCACATTTAATCAAAGGAAGACTAGCCACTTTGCTAAATCTGTAGATGGAAAGTTTGTTGAAGATGTGATTATGGATAAAACTTTTTGGATCTTGATTTTGACTACCTTGTTCGTAGTTATTTATTAGTTATGTCTATCGTCATTCTACTTCTTCCTTTGCCTTAGTTCACACTGATGTGTAGGGTTCAAGTTATTTTGTGTATACTTAAGGATCAAAATATCTTGTTATTTTTATTAATGATTACTCTATATATACTTAGTTATTTATAATAAAAGATCATTTTGAATTATTTTCTATTTTTAAAATTTTCATTTTTGAAATTAAAACTCAATTTGATGTTTTAATTCATAATTTGCAAAGTGATAATGTTCATGAATATCTATCTAATCAATTTCAAAAATTTATGACTTTTAATAGTAACACTCAACTATATTCTACAATAAAATAGGTTATTGAATGAAAGAATAAACATCTTATTAAAACTGCTCATACTTTATTTGTCATAATTAGGTTTCTTATTGTCTTTAGGGTGATGTTGTTCTTACTTCTTGTTACCTAATCAATAGATGTCATCATCTGTTCTTTAGAACTATGTTGCTCACTCTCACTTATATCTTCACCAGGTCCTTCACCCTTTACCTTCTTAGGTCTTTGGATCCAATTGCTTTGACATGACCTTAGTTCATGGCTTAATAAACTCTTACCTTGTTCTCACACATGTTTTTCTTGGCTATTCTATTTTTCATAAAAGTTATAAGTGTTACTCTATAGCTCTTTGTTTCAATTTTATTTTGACTAATGTCACTTTTTTTTAATTTGTTCCTTGTTTTATGCCTAGTCTTCCTACTTTAGTATTTGAGTCTATTTTCCCTCCTCTATCTTTTGTTCCTTTTCATTATCTTCCACCATAACCATTTCATGCTTCCACAAAACCACCTCCTTTGCATCCTTTGCAGGTATATAATTGTCACCAACCACACCCTGTGCCACCAATGTCTAATGGGCCTTCCTTTGACTCGCTTTTGGTGCCATGCACCCTTTCTCCTCTAGACTTGCCTCCTGAGATTAAACTTCTCATTGCTCTTTGTGTTATACATTCTATACTCACAATCTCTTTCTTTATTATGTTTCTTTGATTTACCGTTATTTGTCTTCTCATTATACTTGTTTATTTTCTTTGTTTTCTATTTTTGTTCCTTAGTCTATTGGTAATGCTCTCTCCTTTCTCGGTTCAAAACAAACAAGTGGTACTTGGAAACTTGTTCCTCATTTTCCTATGAAGTCTCTTGCTGGATGCAAGTGAAGTTATATGGTCAGGGTTGATCTTGACAGTAAGATTGATTGTCTTAAGCCTTGTTTGGTGGCCAAAGGTTATACATAAATATTTGGCTTAGACTAAGACAACACTTTCTCTCTTGTAGCCAAAATGATATTTGTCTAACTACTCTTTTTTATGATTTATATGCAACAAGCTTGGTGCATGTGATTTTTATGCTTTAACTTGAGAGAGAGTATTGAAATTATATAATTATAGTAATGTTATAAATAGATAAATTATTATCTTTGTAATTACAGTAATTATGTGTTTTATGTTTTGCATTAATGATTTTTGTTATAAATATATTCTCTGTTATGTAGTAAAGACACATGGATTCATCCTTTGTTTCTCATTCTTCTTTCTCAACAATTGTTATACAAAAGAGATTACAACTTATATTACTTTACTGATAATGCATGCAAGAAAACATTACACTTTATTACAACATATATTTCCAACCTGATTTACTGAGATACAACTTGAGAAGCACTCAATACTTGGTAAAAAGCTACATTTTAAAGATTTTTTTCTGGATATAGTTGGTCCTACTGTTTAATGTTTTGCTGACTATAAAACTTTACGGTCAAATGCAGTGGAAAGTATTGTTTTTTAAGCAATAGGGTTTGCACTTGCTTGTAATAGTAAGATGCTCTAAGGTGTGAATTTTGTTTCTGGATTTCCAATTTGTAGTTAATGAATTTATTTATCTAGTAAAAGTGTGAAATTTGAAAAATATAGGATTTATAATTCCACATTATGGTTATAGGTTCTCAGCAACAACCAGAATGGTTATATATAATTTTTGTTTACTTCGTCCTTACAGCAAGGAAGATAATGATTCTGCGACTTAAAAGTAATAAAATAAGAAATTAACGGGCTTAGTTATTTATCTATATTAATTACCATAGAGTTAAGAAACTTTTTCTAGGTTGTATTGTGTTCCACCTAGCCAGTATTGTATATTGTCTCTACCATTTATTTATCTTGTCTTAGTTATAGACATTGAGAACAAGATAAGTGAATATTTCCCTACCAAATTGGAATTGTGTTTATTGGATGTTGTACAATAGTAACTAGTACTTTTGTGATCTGCTGCTACTTAAACAAGTACAGTTAAAATGGTTCGTATTCAGAATATGACTAATGTATCAGTTCTTTAACAGATCTTGGCTGTTCTTAAGCTTGAGAAAGGTGAGCAAATGCTTAAGATTATGCCAAATCCTTTGAAGAGGCTGTTGTGGTTTTTCAGCATGCTTCAATGTACTATTATTAAATCTATTAATTAATTTTAGAATGAGTATTCATTATTTGTTCAGAAATGATTATTTTGCTTATGGAGTTTCTATGTAGATATGATAACAATGTTAAAGAGCTTAAGCATATGAAGCCCCTTCCACAAAATTTTCTTGAGTCACTTGATAGAAAACTTGATTTTTTGAGACCGTATCCTTCATCATATCTACATTTTTGGGACTGATACATTTCCTTAAATCTTCCATTATTTTTAATATTCTTAATTTGTGTTGTTTCCTACCCTTTACTGATATTGCTATCAAACACTACTTTATAAGTTACTTGGACTTGTATATATGTTTAACTAGGACGGAGGAGTTCTAAATACATATCATGCTGCATAACTTTTTATTTTAGAATGTATGATCAATTTCAACCTGTATGCTTGTTGAAGAACATGTATATTTTTTACTTGACCAAGTCTAAATTCAATTAGAGAATTTCCCTCATTGGTAGTCATAGCAATAGCCGAAAGAAACTTGAACCCATCAACTAAGGAAGCCTTTGATAACTCTAAATGTTCTAGAGTTTTTCTACGCCCCAATGATCTCCAAAGCATTGATCAAGTCCAGAAAGCTGACGTTCCTGCACCATTTAGAGAGGAGAATAGATTTTCAATCACTGGCTCCAGTGATATAAAAAATTGGACACGCATGTGTTTATGCAACTGACAAATTTTTAAAAGACATTACTAGGTTTGTGCACATTTTTTACTTGCATGGTTTATACTTTCAAATGTTAGCATGTCATAAATTTTTTTCTTTCTCTGCAGTGGCAAAGCTCTCAGATGAAGAGGAGTATTCTGACAAAGCATTGGCACTTCAGAAACTAATCATGCCATTGGAGAAAAATGGAGCAGAAGAAGAAAAAAAAAACCATTATATTTGGTGACACTTCTTTGAAGGTTCCTCACAACAACCTATTCAGAATAAGACAACCTAAGGAAATATGTTTGGTTCTGAAAAAGGACATGATAGAAAAAGTTTATAAAGGGTGTCTGAGAATCTCTCAAGGAAAATTTTTTTCCGAACATTTGCTGTGATAACGGTGAAACCACTTAAGAGCAGGTTTCAGGAGTGACCAAGGTGGAAAATACTGATATTCTATGCATGATTGTGGAATTCTAAGAAAGCCTAAATTCTAGGACTAGTAAAGTTGCTGATTGGAAAAGAAGAGATGGTAATGAAAAGAAATCCAAAAGCAACAACCTGAAAAAAACAGGAAGTAACAACAGAACTATTTTGAATTTCTTTTCTCAGAATGTAATCATCCATGATTTTTGTTGCAGCTTCTCTAGAGTTAATTTTTTTTAACCAAGTAAGACTAATGCTATTTTTATTTTTCAAATTTTGTCCAAACTAGTTCCACATATGCTTAGAAACTTAACAACTGAGCATAGTTGTAAAAGAATCTAGTAATTGACCATGATACGTTATTGTGATGAAATTACACATTTAGATTAATCAATAAATAATTTAATTTCTAAGTTATGATACTATTTAAATTATTTGGCAATCAAAATTATTACATAATTAAAAAAATGTGAACATAATATACAATATTATTGCATATTGAAAGAAATAGATACCCATAGTTAAATTAGTTAACATGATCTCAAATTTATTTTATCTAAAAATCTTGAAAAGAAAAAGTCAACTTAAATTCACAAATTTTCAATAGAACCATATAATTTTTTAAAAAAATTAGATGCTCATTATATATTTTAAAAAACGTCTTTAAAGACTACTTTCGTAATTAGGAGTGTTTGGTCACCATTCATAGCAGTATTAGTTTTCTTTTCATCAAATCAAAAGTTGAATACTGAAGAGATATTTTCATTCTCCAGAACCACTATCACTTGATCTTCAGTTTAAACATCTTTTATTTTCCAAATAGCTACTATTAATATTGTAAGAAGAAAACTTGACTAACTTATAGCGTTTAATTTTTACTTATTTTCTTTACTCAAGAATATAATTCTAATGCAATCATTCCTTGTAAATCTATTTCGAACATATTTTTTATTTAGAATTAAATTTGACAATGATCAAACATTTTTTTTAAAAAAAAAGAATCAGCACATGAAATCATATTTTCTTGAAAAAATTATGTAAGTCAGCAAAATATTAATCAATGAGACTATAGTTGAAGTAAAAAAAAGTTATTGTCAAATGAGAAAATATCATTTTTATTACAAGACTTGCATTAAACAAGTAACTTGATTACAATTGAAGAGACACTTTAACATAACCAAAACCACCATAACATGATTCTCTGAAACAACTGGAAGCATAAAAAAAGATTCTCTGCCTGTTATTTACTGCTTCTTTTTGGCAATAAGCTACTTGAACCAGTATACTGACATCTTGGGGTATCTCTTGGTTGTTTTGAATTCAACAGAAACAATGCCAAACCTTGATGTGTAACCCAGCCTTCATTCAAAGTTATCAAGCAATGACCATGCAAAGTATCCTACCACATTTGCTCCATCATCAACTGCTTTCTTTAGTTTAGTCAAATAGCCTTTATAACAATTTATTCTTGTGGTGTTATGAAAACCCTTAGGGAGTCACATTACCTGGATCATCCATGCATGCAGGTCATAGTGTCAGATAATGTTGCAACAATAATAGAATACTATGTTAACAAACCTAAAAGATAAAAAACAAAACAAGATATGAACATCTAATATGTTACCATTTTCAGATAAGTTAACATTCGAGTTTATGTACATCAATGCCTTGTACATGACCCATGGTACGGTGCAAAGCCAATATGAATTTACCTGCAAGAAATCAACTTATAAATTAGTGAATATATGATTTTTGTCGACATCTGTAAAATGAATATCTAACACTAAGTTCAAACTTACTTTTAGACCAGTAAACACCCCAATCTTTGCATCATTAATATTTGAAAAGTAATGAAAAAGAAAAAAGATGAGTCATGGAAATGCACAACAAAAAAAACTTACATCAATGTTTAGGAGTGCCTATTACCACCCTTATTTATTTTATGTAAAATACTCCTACTATTAATATGGTAATAAGAGAGAAAAAGGGATATTTTAGACAAAAATTACTTCAATGAGAATTGTAATAGACACTTAAGAGTGACAATATTTAAAGAAGCATTATCTTACAAGCAAACCCTACATTCCAGTCCTGTTGCCCTGTGACGTTTATGCATGGAAATTTTATATGATATAAATATGTTATAACAAATATAATGCATATTTTGTATCTAAATTATAAATAATATTTGAGAAATGATAAATAACTATTAGTTAAATATTATCAACATTTAAAATTATATTTATCAATAATTTGAAAAATGGAACAAAACAACGTAACATATATACATATCATATTTTTAACATTTGAGATATTTTGAATTAGAACAGTAAATTATTGATTTTTGCCACTTCATTTGTGGAATTTAGGCCATTGTTATTAGAAATTGTTATATTATTCCTTGAGCTTGTTGAGTTTTCTTGATTTTATTTTAGGAAGTGGTGACTATGCAACTTGGTAAAAATAAGTTAAATCATAAAAGAAAGTGACAGAAAAATGCAAAGAATAGGTGAAATCAGTAAAAAGTTTTAAAGGAACACAAATAAAAGGGAGCACGCCCAACCTGACCTCAACAATCAACACACTTTGTGCTCCTGTAAAGGGCGTGTTCATCAACACGACCATGCTCCATTATATTATTTTAGAATGCAACAAAAAAGTGTGACATCCAACATACGACTTTAGGTTATAATTTAGAGACATGGGACAACATTTCTACTATAAATCAGAAATAGGAATGGCAAATCTAGAAGAAGCCACAAATTATGCTGTCATATACTCCTCAAAACTGTCATTTATTACTTGGGCAGGCTAACAACAAGAGTAATCAAATAGACAAATTGTATGCTGTCTTTATAACATTTAACAAATAAGTAACAGCACAACTTATCTATTGTCACAATAAAAAAGAAAATAAAAGCATGTTTCACATATGACTATATTGATTGAGCCATTTTTCTGATCAATCCCCAACCAATTATTTTGCAAGCAAAGCTATGAGACAGAGTAGCTAATTGCTTAACTTTGATCTTGATACCAAGAATCCAAAACTAAAACTTATTTTCAAGTACCAAGATCACATTGCAAGTGCTTAGTAGTTTCTAGCTATGTTAAGGTTTTCGTTTAAGAACTTGATTTTAAGACATTAGGGTGGAGTATGTTATTTTCCCTAAACATGACAAAAATGTTCAGTGTGTTACAAAGTGTTCCACTGCTCCACTATTGGCTCTTTTCACTTTCTTGGGCCACACAAGCTCCAACAGTGTGTGTAGAATTGTGTAAAAACTTAGAAAACAACCAACATCCAGTGAAAAAAAAGAAAAAAGACAACTTTACTACACATGAAGCATGAATGAAGAAGATGAAACACTGCCATGCCAAGTACAGTAGAAGAGTATGCAGAATACAACAATGCTGCAAGCACACTGAGCAGTACCTACTGTGGTGCAGTTCCTTGTCACCATCATCTTTGGTGACACCACATGCACTTTTATCCGATCAAAGAACTCATCTGAGAGAGCAAGAGGGCACCCTGCAACATCAGATTGTTGTGGGAATGCTGGGATTGTTGTTGTTGGCTTAGATGAGCTTGGGAAAATGGGTTCAAGGGTGGTTACTGCTGGATCAGGAAGGCCCATAAAGCAAGGGAAGTAGAGAATGCAGCATAAGAAATGGAAATGTTCCATAACAAGTGTAAGTGGAAAGCATTAGTTTTAATCTCACAATAAGCCTCTATCAACCATTTCATGAAGAAGATTCTTGGCTGTACCATTATCATCTCTTTCAAAGAGAGCACGGATAATTATGTCAAAAGTTATAACATCAGGGCTGCAACCATTGTCTTCCATTTTTTACCACAAGGCTAATGCTTCATCAAACAAGCCCTCCTTACAAAGCCCATTGATCATAGCACTATATGTTGACACATCAAGCTGATAGCCATTAATCAAAAGATCCTGGAAAATCTCTTGTGCATCTTTAACTCTTCCGCCTTTGCACAGTCCATCAACAAGTATTGTGTATGTATATGCACTTGGATGAATGCCCTTGTCTATGACTTTATTGAACAATGCAATTGCCTGATTTAGACGATGGTTTTTGAATAATGCATCTATTAAGGAATTGTAGGTAATTATATTAGCATATTGACCCCTATACTCCATCTCATCAATAAGCTCCCAAACATAAGAAATTCTTCCTAATTTGCAAAAACCATCAATAAGATAATTGTAAATTACTGTATCTGGAGCTATACCGTGGCAATGCTTGTCTTCAAAGAGAACCATGGCTTCATCCACCATTTTAATCTTGCATAATCCATTAATCATTATGCTGTAGCAATGTAGATTAGGGGTTACTCCAGTTCGGATCATGTTATTGAATACACATCTGGCATTCTTTACTTCATTAACTAAACAATAGCCATCTATTAAATTACTATAAATAACAACACCAGGTTTCACACCATCTTTTATCATCACAGCTAACACATTCTTAGCTTCTCTCAGGTTTCCTTTCTTACACAGTGCATCAACCAATATGCTGTAGGTATACACATCTGGTTACTTCTTTTCAATACCATTTCATTGAACAAACCAACTGCTTTCTTCACTTGACCCAAAAGACAAAAGCCATAAACTAGACAACTGTAGATGATAAAGTTAGGATAAATATTCTTCTTGAGAACCATTTCTACGGAAAAAATCACGTGCCTCAGTCACAAGTTTATCTTTGCATAGGCTATCAATGATTGTACTGTACATTACCACATTCGGCTCGATTGAGCTTCAATCTTTCTAAGCAACTGAATGGCAGCTCTGGTTTCCCCCACTTTGCAGAGTCCATTGATCAAGGTCCCGTAACTAACTTGGTTCATTTGAAATCCTTGTGCAACCACCTTGTCATGAAAATGCATTGCTTTTCTGACGTTGCCATTAAGACACATACCATTCATGAGTGTATTGAAGGTTACGGTATCAGGCTGATGACCCACTCTGAAGATCTTGGCCAATACGGAAAAAGCTAAGGTCATACGACGCAGTTGGCATAAACAATTGACGTGAATGTTAAAAGTAAACATAAACAATTGACGTGAATGTTAAAAGTAAACATGTCTGGCTCAATTCCCTTGAATCCCAATCGTTGAAGAAGGGAAATGGCAGTGTGGAAATGCTTGTTCTTAACGAGGGACCCCAAAATTTTGTTAAATTGAACGATGGATGGGGAAGGACGCATGTTGAGCATGCGATTAAATGAGGAAACAGCATCATCAACGTCAACATTGTGAATGAATCGGGTTTGGAGTGAGGAAGAAGGAAAGCAGAGAAGAAAAGAAGGAAACTTGGGAACAGAGAGCGGAGAGAAGAGCTTAACCTTGAGAAAGACGTTTGGAATATCAAAGTCGGAGCATCTTCACCTCTCTTTAGGGTTTATTGAAAGAATCATGAATGTAATGTGCAGTGTTTTTGCCCGTTTTGGTTGGATTAAATTGAAATTTAAAAAACATATTGATGCTAATATTTTATTTTATTTTATTGCTATTTTGATGATAATTTTTTAAAAGTTTAAATATCAGTTATATATATATATATATAAATATTTATTATTTTTTTGTCATTAAATTAAACTAATACAATTTTATGATGACATGATTTACTTAAAATATTAATATGTACATCATGTAAAAGCTTATATTTAAACATATAAGCTTTTACATGATGTACATATTAATATTTTATATATAAACTTAAAATTTTAAGTCTATCCAAAAGCTTATTTTATAAATATTTTTTAAATAAATCAAAAGAATTACATATAAAAGAAGTTAATATGTTTAAACTTTATATATATAATTTAAAATTATTAATATTGATGTTATTATTATTCTTAGCAATAATAATGATAATAAATCAGTTTATTAGAGTGAGAAGACATTTTAGATAACTGAAAGCTTAATCTTTTAAATTAAATAAAGTTTTAAAATAGGTTTTACCTTGTCAATATCACTTAAAATGTATTTTTTGTGGAGTGTCCTCTTGCAGTAGCTTTTTTTTTTCTCTATTTCTTTCTGGACGTTTTTTACCCACATCTATCCAATGAGTTTTCTTCTTTAATATAAGCTTTTTTCTTTTCCTCTTTCACTAACTAACAAATTAGTTTTTTTATATATGATTTAAAAATAATATATTAAAAAATATAGTATTTTAAAAATTTATAAATTTATAGTTCTAAAAGTCTCTCAATTTTTTGTGTAAGTATAAAAATTTAAAAATAAAAAAATCATTAATAATAATTTTTCAAATAAATGAAGATGAAACACTAACCATCTTAATCTTTATTAGAGATTAATTAGGATTGTTAGTAGCTAGTTTATTCTATAGAGTTATATTTTTTTAATCAAGACTAATGCTATTTTTATTTATACTTTTCATTTTTCAAATTTTGTCCGAACTAGTTCCACATATGCTTAAAAACTTATCAGCTGCACATAGTGGTAAAAAAATCTAGTAATTAACCATAATACCTTATTGTGATGAAATTACGCATTTAGATTAATTAATGAATAATTTAATTTCTAAGTTATGCATATTATTTAAATTATTTGGCAATCAAAATTATTATATAATCTGAAAAAATGTGAACATAGTATACAATATTATTGCATATTAAGAGCTTTATAGAAATAGATATGTATACTTAGATTAGTTAACATGACCTCCAATTTATTTGATCTATAAATCTTTGAAAAAAACGTCAACTTAAATACACAACTGTTTAATAGAACCAAATAATTTTTAAAAATTTAAGTATTCATATAATTTTCAAATCCTTCTTTAAAGACTACTTTGGTAATTGGGAGTGGTGGTCACAATTTGTGGTAGGATCAATGAATTGACCATACTTAGCAGGGCAAATGAGACATGTCAAAATTTCCTTTTCATGCAAATTACAAGTTCAATACTGAAGAAATATTTTCATTCTCGACAGCCACTATGACTTGATCACATGAGTTTAAACATCTTTTATTTTTTAAATAGTTATTATAAAATAACACCTCAGCTTATTTCAATAAATTTATATTGAATTTAAAGTCAAGTCATCATTTTAAAAAAATGATTGTATAAGAACTTAAATTATATATCACCTTAAAAAATAAAATCTTAAACATAATACTTTTAAGTGCTTGCAATAATACAATTCCCCCATCAATATCAAATTTTTACCTCTAATTCGTGTTTATCTTCAAAAGCAAAACTCTAATTTGATTGAAAACTAACAACAAATACACAAGGTGATATATTCAGTAACATCTTGTCCTATATAAAATTGAGGAACATCTTGTCCTATATAAAATTGAGGTCAGTGGTAACCAAAGTGATGATTAACAAACAAGAGGCATGCATGCTTTTAAAATGAGACTAAGTAAATTAGGATTTAGTTCTCCACGTTTAAATGAAAAGTATGAAATTTCAACAGTTGATAAAAAAAAATAGATTGAGAGTAAAATATTATTATAAAAACATATATATGCATAACAAACTATACATTAATTAAACGCCACACTATCGATTTTTTTTTTCCATCAATGATCAAAATCCACAACTTAGAGAAGATAAATCACACAGATCAAATTGATTCTGCGACCAAAAAACAAACACTAGACTTATTTATTTTATCTCAATATCCATCCGTGAGTAGCCGCTTCTCTTCCTCCTCTAACCTTGCAAGCCATTTGAATCCAAGGTCACATCCTGCTTTTGCCGCTATCTGAAATTTTTCTCTTGCCATCTCTACTGGATCAATTGCAAGACTTCCTTTATTCTTCCCTCGTCTATGAGCTGCCGTGCCTCTCTTCAAATTGAATTTTATTATTGATTCTGGAATCTCGACACCTGAGGCACAACACATTATTCTTATTAGTATCAGACTCTAAACAAGATAATGACAAGTTGTATGCAAGCCACCAAATCCAGCCAGAAGACGTTTAAGTGAAGTGAAGCTGGTCGTCCAAGACCAACAAATTTGTACTAGCTTTTGCCACAGTATAGTAATATGAATATCCTCCATGTTTTCAAAGTGCGGCAAAAGTGATTAAAATGCAAACAAACAGTTTGTTAGGTACTCCATCTCAAAATATAGATTAGTTCAGAACAGAAATTGTTTGATTTTATCCATCATCATCGATAACACAAGACATTGAATAGTTTTTTCCAACTTTATTTTTCTCTCTTGCCTATTGGTATCAGTATCATGTCAATGCCCTAACATTTGCGTCCCATTCTCTTTCTCTTGCTTTTCTAGTGTGATGTTCTTTCTGTTCCTCTTGCTTCTCTTGTGCGACATCGATGGTCATCATTTTCAACCAATTTCTTCTTGTTGTCTTCATCTTCGGGGACGTTTAGTCATTTTCTTTATCTCCGGCAAAACTTCCGACATGATCATATGATTTCCAGTTGTCGCCTTCATCTCTAACAGTTTCCGACGTGACCCAAACATTTTTCAGTCATTGAACACAATTTTCTATTTCCTTTTGCTGTTTATTATTTATTTCCTTCTGTGTTTTGTTCCAAATTTGAAGGCCTAATACAGAAGCATTGGCTGCTTCCCCAATGAGTTACAAGGAACTATTTCTGTTTGGTTCCTTTATTTGGTTGTTATTAACATTTGACATGTATTATGTTCTCAAACTTTCAAATTTGGTTATTAATTATGCACAAGTCTTTAATATGTGCATTAATTTTATAATTTTAAGCATATATAAGTGTGTAGCTTCATTTATATTAGGTATATTTAAAACTTTACAATAGCAGTCATTTCACTATCCGCTATAATATTTTTGGAGTTGACCACTCCTCGCTGCTATCCAGGATTGACTACTATGGTCACAATTAGGGTTAAGTTCTACATTTTCAAGGTGACCCAAGTTCCAAAATCCTATCTAAGCTGGTATCAACAATGATGCTCACTTCCTTGCTATGGCTGTGCTCTAGTATGTCTTAAGCAATCAAAATGCCAATTGCATCAATAACACATTTTTAGTTTCAACTAGGGTCAATCATTGCATCTTTGATTTGACTGGGTCAATCATAGTAGACAAAAAAATAGTCTCTCAAGACTTTTCGGTTTGTTAAGTTCTGAAAACTAAGCTACATTTCTCTCTTCTACCACCCTTGTTTTGCCATGACAAGTAACCATGCACTACCCAACAGCACCTTGAACATTCAACCAAAGCAATCAATGTTATCAAATGGCAGCCATAGTGCCTAACGGTGGTGGTTTTGAAGCTCCCAGTTACAGCCATGGTGATTTGTGGAAAAACGGTAGTTTTGCAGAAAACTTAGTTTTCTTTTGCAAGGTTTGGGCTGCAGACCTGACCCTGTCCAGAGACTTAACCCGTGCCCAAAACCCTAATCTGTTACATCTATTCCTCTTTTCTTCATGAATCTCCTTTGTGAAAAATTATTTCCCTCTCTTCTCTGATCTCTCTCTACTTCTTCCTTTGGTTCTGCAACTTTCCTATTTCATTTATCTCTCTCCATTTTGTTCTGCTGCGTTTCTATTTTGCTGGGGTGTCTCTCTTCTTTCTGTTCCTACTGTTTCTATTCTGCTAGGGTGCCATAGTGTTTCTGTTCTACTGCATTTTTGTCCCCCTCCATTTCCGGCAATTGCTCCTCCATCTCCAGCAATCCCATTTTTCCAATAGCCATTTTTCCCTTTTTTTCTTCTGTATTTCAGTTTTTTCTTTATTTCTCTCATTTCAGTTTTACCCTCTCCCACATATCTGTTTTTTCTGCCTTCCTTCAAATTATTTCTCTTTATTTCAGCTTCCCTTAATATGGCTCAACAAGATTCTTCATCAAATTTTTCAAGAGCTTCTAATCATTATGACTCAGGATGGAAATATGCTCATTCTCTGGAAGAGGATGATACAAACAACATTATATGTAACTTTTATGAAAAAATCATAAGTGCTGAAATCACTAAAGTAAAAAAATATTTGATCAGAAAGAAGGATAACATGAAAACTTGCCCCAAATATCCAAAAGAAGTTAGAAAGAAGGTTGAGACATATCAAAAGGATAAAAAGAGTCAAAACAAATTTGAGATGCTACCAAAACATGTATTGCTATGGGAAATCAAAAAAGGCCAATGGACTTGTTTTGTAGAAAGCCAAAAAGTGCCATTGAGAAAAGGAAAAAGTTAAAATTGAGACAAACAAATATAAGAGAAGTATGTGACAAGGAAGCCAAGGCAAGGATCCATCAATACATAGCTTGATTTTGGTATCAAGATGGACTTTCCTTTTTAACCTTGTTAAAATGAAGAGCTTTCAAGAAATACTTACAGTTGTTAGTGCCTTTTGTCCAAATTTACTAGCTCCAAGTTATTATAATATTCAAGTTTCACTTCTTAAGAAAGAGTTAAAATATATTGATTCTCTCGTAAAAGATCATAAGGAGCAATGGAGCAAACATAGTTGTTCCATCATGGCACATGCATGGATCTATCAAAAGTAAGGATGTTTGATTAATTTTTTTTGTCAACTCACTTACTGGGACGATGCTTGAAAGGTCCATTGATGGATCTAATTTTGTGAAGACCGGTGAAAAACTATTTGAA
The DNA here is from genome assembly GCA_024086825.1 of Abrus pulchellus subsp. cantoniensis. Lineage (NCBI taxonomy): Eukaryota > Viridiplantae > Streptophyta > Magnoliopsida > Fabales > Fabaceae > Abrus > Abrus pulchellus. Next base: position 26,607,600 of record CM044056.1, read on the forward strand.
ATGCTTGATGCTATTGTGGGAGATTGAAGAGGATAAAGTTGTGCAAATTATAATAGATGTGGAAGCAATTATATATTGGCTAGTAAGATGTTGGAAGCAATAAGACCACATCTTTATTGGAATCCTTGTGCAGCTCATTGCATAGATCTTATGCTTAAATATATTCGAAAGCTTTCCTAGATAAAGAAAACAATTCAAAGAAAAATATTTGTTATTGGCTTTATCAACAGTCATTCAAGTATCTTGAGTTTATTGAGAATTTTACAAATAAGAAAGAATTGGTGAGACATAAAGTTACTGGATTTGTAGCTTTCTTTCTATCATTACAAAGGGCTTCATCAAGAAAAAACAAATCTTAGAAAGATATTCACTTCTGAGAAGTAGTGTAAAAACAAATTGTCAAAGAAACCTAAAGAGAAGCAACAAAAATTGTATTAAATCCTGTATTTTAGAATAATGTGGTATACACTTGAAAATCATGGCTCCTCTTGTACAGGTGTTACGTTTGGTTGATGGGAAAAGAAGACTAGCCATGGGGTATATTTATGAAGCAATGGAAAAAAGTGAAGAAGCTATTATGAAGTCATTTAAAAATAATAAAACAAATACAATGATGTGTTTGCAATCATTAATAATAGATGGACTTGTCAACTTCATCGTTCATTACATACAGCTAGTCACATTTTAAACCTAGAATTTTATTATGACAACTCTCAAATAGAATTTGATTTGGAAGTTACGAATAGGTTATATGATTGTATCAAGAGGTTGGTGCTATGTCGAAATGTGCAACAAAACATACTACTTGAATTACCAATTTATAAGCGTGGTGGTGGTCTTTTTAGATCTGACTTTGCAACAAAAAAAAAAAAAAAAGAGCATTGCTCCTAGTAATTAATCAAAAACTTCAACATTTTAAATATAAGTTAATTTATAGTGAAGACCTTACCTTTAATTATAATTTATCTTTGATTTTATAGCTCAATGATGGAGAATGTATGAACATTCAGCTCCACATTTGCAATGACTAGCTATCAAAATTTTGAGCTTGACATGTAATACATCCAAATGTAAACACAACTGAAGTGTTTTTGAGCAAATAATTTCTCATCTCTCAAGCTTAGTATTTTCTTCTAAAAATTAGAAAGAAATTAATTAATATTTTTTTAATTACACTTAAGTTGTAGATTTATTCAAAGAAAAAGAATAGGATTATGTGAAATATAACGAAGAACTCAAAGAACGTTACAATCTTAAAGATGTAATTAATCCGATTACACTCAATGACATTAATGAGTTTAATGAGTAGTTGGTTGGAGAGATGGACGATGATGCTCATGATAAAGATGCTGGAAATGACTTAGTTTTTTTATGATAATAACACTCTAAAATGGACAACTGTTTATGAAGCTTCTAGAATTGGAAGGCTTAGAACATATACTAGGCTTCATTCTAAAAAAAGAGAAAGAGTCCATCAAGTGATCTTATTATCAAAGCTACAAAGTTTCCAAGATCAAGGCATGTTCAACACTAAAAAGGAAAGAGAAAATGGTGATTGAAGATGATGAAGACATCTCGAAAGAAATATATTGGAATTGGAGAGCTTAGAACATATAAGACTTCATTTTAAGAAAAGAAAGAGTCCATCATTGCAAAAAATTTTAAGATCAAGGCATGTTCAACAGTAAAAAAGAAAGAGAACAAAATGAAGATGACGAAGAATTAGAAGATGAATTAGAAATTAATATTCTAAAATCTGAGAGAGACGAGGAAAAGGGATATGCCTTCATAGATGAGAAAGAAGATTATTACATTAGAGTTGAAGAAGAGAACTAGATTGATAATCTCAGTTTTTATTATTAACTTGACATTTGATAACTACTTATTTTTTATTGAATTATACCTTGGATTGTGGGTTATGATAATTATATTTTGAGTTAATTATTTTCTATCATTTCTTATGACCTATAATATTTTTATTATATCCGCCATAACCTGCCACGGTGACCGCCATAATTTTATGGCAACTTTTTGGGTTTCCACCATGACCTGCAATCCACCATTGATTACATTGAGCAATCATAAGAATCCTCTCTAAACAAAGTCGTGTACAATCATTTCTTTATTTATTTTTCATAGGGTATAGCTCATAATAATTGGTTTTGTCGATGCCACAAGTATCTAAACCAACCTCCATGCAAAAACTAAAAATGGCTATCCTTCATAGCCTTTGTGAGGACCAAAGGCTACAACATGGTGGACTGTCACTTAGTTTCAACTCAGGCTCTAGCATGACGAAGCCATTATACATCATCACAATACATATGCTACAATACATAGTTTATAGTATCAAATATCATCAAGACATTGGAGCAAGTTCAACCACATAATGAAAGGGAACCAGTGCAGTGAATTCTTCATAAAACTGAGAGCAAAGAATTTGAAGAGAATTCAAATATGTTCTAAGGTCTGGCCTCAATGCTTTAAGGTGGCAAATGCCATGGGGTTTAAGTTTAATAGTGTTATAAAGTAACGACAAATCACTCAAAGACAAAAATTCTTAATGTGTTTTGATGGTTCAAACCCATTAAGTCTCAAGTAAATTTGTATTTGATTCATTTGTTAAGTGTTTCAGTATAAGTAATCATTTGTAAAACAATTCATAAGAATAGATGATTTGAAAGCAAGCATTAAGTAAACCAATAGTCTGCAAAAGAAAGACCATACCAATCAATTTGCTTAACTGTTTGTGATTTATACAAAATACAAAAACAAAATAATTGACTAAGAAAACAAACTTATCTTTAAGAAGAACAATGTCATACTTTTTTTAATAGAGACAAAAATGTCTTTTTGTTAATTCTCCACACCTTGAACTAAAATAGCAAAACAATAAAAGAAAGAAAATAAAAAGTACTTTTGGTACAATAAGGACTTGGTTCTCGTCAAAAACCTTTTCAAAGGAGTCTGTCTTGTCCAACGGATATTGAGTGTGTCTAACATAAACTATCAAGTTCAAAGCTATTTAACGTGACACTCATCTATGCAAAAGATGAGATTGTAATTCGTGAATATCATCATTCAAAAATCAAGTCTACATTGCATCCAATTTCATGTGTTTATTCTTACTGTATAGAAAATTGGTGAGATTTTAATGTCTTCATTGTATATTTAAGTTGAATAGTGAGAATTTTCACTGTAAGTCAAGTCAAGGACTGAACGTAGTCCTATTATTCTTGGGTGAAGTAGTAAAGTAGCTGCATAGTTTCATTTATTTCCATTCTCAATTATTTTGAAACAAATTGCTTTTTCAATTATGATATTTCTTCCTGTTTTAAATTTAACCAAGTTTTTTAATTCATAAGTGTTTAAGAAAACATATTCTACCCTCTTCTCTTATTTTCCTATTTTAAACATCAAGTAGCTAGATTGTAATTTTATTATTGTTCTTTTTTTCTCCTTCTATTTTTTGTAAGTTCAATAGCATGAACCTTTAATTAAGTAAGAAGATCAATCATAAAATTTTGTTCTACCCATGGTAGTCAAAATCGCGTTTTGGATCATAAAATCACACGATTCTACGATCTCCAGCCACACCTCCGTGCTGAGTCGGTGCTGAGAACACGAAATGGTAGGATCGGTCAGATCGTTCTTGCTGGGATGTAAAAACGTTGAAAATGCACGATTCCGATGTGCAGAGAAGAAGATATTTTGGGCCAACCACCCGTGACCCGACCCGACTTCATTAAAGGAGTTGGAACCCTAAAATCCCAAAAACTCCGCACTGTGACTTCTTCCTTTCTTCTTCACTCTGTTTTGCGAGACTTTACGTCTCTGTTGTGCAGCTTCTCTGCTTTTTTTGGCGACTGCGATTTGGCTCCGCGACTGGATTTTTTCTGCGATTTAGTCTGGGATTTTCTGCTTTCTGTGCTCTGTTTTGGTCTGTGATCCCTACAGCTTTCGCTCCGATGACTGTTTCTACTCCAGCGACCTTGTCTGTGTTGGCACTCTGCTTTGCGCTGGCGACCTTGTCAAAGCAGAGCATTTTGCTGTGGTGGCCATCCCAACTGTATTTGCAACCATCGTAGCCTCATTTGCAGTACAACATTTGCAGTACAACAGTGCCGCTGGAGGATAAGTAGTCAACTTTCCCTTTCTATCCCTAGAATGAGCAAATTTTAGGGTTTTTTAAGGGTAAAAAAGACTTTAACTTTTAAAAATAATTTGACTTTCCCTTTTAGTCCTTAAAATAACTCTATTTTAAGTCTTTTTTAGGGGTAAAATAGTCTTTCTAACAGAATACCTTACCTTATCCATCTTTTCCTTCTTCTCTGTCTTTATTTTTCGCATGTCCCTGTGTTTGGTTTGAACCCTTCCTTCATTTGTCTGTTTTACTTCCCCATCTTTATATGTATACTATTTTACATGCATTTATACAATTTTGTAGGATCTTACGATCCGTGTTACGATCCTACGAGTTACGATCTTTCATCCCCTTTCCGATGCTACGTAGAATCTCGATTTTGACTACCATGGTTCTACCCACATGAATCCACCAACTTATCAGCAATAGTATCTAATGTACCAAGTTTTAGCATCTAATTTATGTTTACAATTGCTTTTTTTTTCCTCAACCATTCCAGTAGAAGTAGTAGAGCTAAAAGTGCTATAGTTGCCAATCAAGCACTTATACAACACAATTAGGTGAAAGGAAGTGGAGAAAAACATAGAAAGCAAGCTTACCTTTAAGAATAAGAGATCCATAAGCTATAGCTGCCCCAGCATGGCCCTGCACAAATAAGAAAAGTGAACTTAAGAATCCAATGCAAACTCTTTAAAATAGCTGCTAAAAATTTGGCTTTACCATAGTAAATGAGATAAGAAAAGCAATAAACCCCACTAGGTTGAACTCCTGCAGACTAAGAGAGCCATAAAGTTTTTAAGCAATATATATTTAGGAGAATAGAAGCAAGTTTTTGATACAATAATTACAACATTTCAAATGCAAGATTAATGTCATAAAATTGGCTAAATGGGTATGTTGTGTCATTATAGAATATATATCATCTAAAGTAAATAAATGCATGGTCATTAGCTAGGTAAAACCTAATTATGAGAAATATATACTTGTATACACCTACACATTCATCAAAATGTTCCATTTCCCTCCATAATTAATTTTATTATAGCAACCAAACATATTCTAGCTTAAGCGAAGTTAGGTCCGCGGATCAAACAATGCTACAATGTTTTTGTCATGAATCATATCTATGGACAAATTATTTTGACCCTAAATCATTCTTCATTGTTTTGCCTATACTTTTTTTCCATTTAATCTACTCTCTTTATTGGAGCTTCTATAAGTCTTTTCTCCACATGCCCGAACCACCTAAGACAAGATTCTACCATATCTTCTACAATAGGTTCTATCCCAACTTCTCTAATGCTTTCATTCCTATTTGTCTAGTGGGCCTGATCATCTAATGCAACATTCTCATCTCTACTACATTATCAACACAATTTCTGCTACATTGACCATATAGATCCCCTCACAAAAATCTAGGGGGTTTGATGCCTTGATGGTGGTGGTGGATAGATTAACCAAGTACAGGCATTTCATTCCTTTGAAACATCCTTATACAGCCAAAAGGGTAGCAGAAGTTATTGGGCAATACGATTCTTCTAGCGAGCTCACTAATGACTTATCCTCAGAAGACATGGCAGAACCTGAATCTGTGTTATCTAGTCAAATAATTTCAGCTGAAAGTTTAAGCAGTTTTTGGTCCAATGGAAGGGTCTCCCTGTTGATGAAGCCACTTGGGAGGATGAATTTGCTCTGCAGCATCAGTTTCCTCAGTTGAGCCTTGAGGACAAGGCTGTTTCTTTGAGTGAAGGTATTGTTAGGACCATGAAAGAAGAACATATGATTGATACTAAATAGAGACCTAAAGTGTGAAAGTGTATGTTAGGAAGAAGGTAAGGAACTAGGAGGACTTTTGGTTTTTGCTGTAAAAATACCATTAGGGAGAATCGTTCACTGTACAAGAGCGGATAGCTCTGGAGGATTCTTGTAATCCTTATTCTTTTCAAAGGGAATTGTCAATATTCTTCAGTCTTTTTCTTGATTTTACTTCTCAGACCCTAACAACTTGCCCATCAATCTTTAAGACAACAATGTTGAAAAAGCACAACCATGTGCAAGTGTGGCATAAATTTGATTAATTGATATATTTTATCACATATTACCTTCTCTGATGCCCTATGGAAACACCACAATGCTGAAGCAATATCTTTCTTCACACAGTCGCCAGTCCAATATACAGCACCCAAAAGGTAAAGAGCACCTGGATGCAACTAGAACATAACACTCCAGTAAGGTTTTATGTGATGTTCTGAAATCATGGTGAGTAGACACCTTCCTTAGCCTAACATACCTGGTCCACAGCTTTCTCCAAATAATAAAAAGCTTGTTGATCTGATTGGACATAGTCATTCTGTCTCCAAAAATATTATTTTAAAAGAATATTTCATTAGAAAAACTAAAGAAGAATCCAGATATTCATATTTCACAAAGTATCTAGTAATGTAAATGTGGAAAAAAAAAAAAAACTCAAAGCGAGTTAAGAAGATACAAAGTAAGAATTTCCTACTAAATTAGATCATAGAAATAAAATAGAACTGCACAAATGCTATCAGGCAAGTAAAGAAACAAGGAATTACTAGCAATTCACAATTAAGAATACATACAGGCCTTTGTCAGCACTTTAGGCAACCCCCCCCCCCCAAGGTCATATACTCATATCTGTCATTTGTTAACCACCAAAAAGAAAATCCAATACTTAAATCTGCAAATAGTAATGGATAGGGTGCAAGTTTAGGAAAGCTTTTTCTATGAAAAATAATTGCTCCTCTTTCAAAATCTCTCTCAAGAAGCTGCAAAAAAATAAGCAATTATTTCTTCAAAATAAGTTGAACCAAATATGCACTAAGTGATTCAAGGAAGGCATCGGCAAATAATTACAGTCATAAACTCAAAGTTTGCAAGTTTAATTACAAAGAACTTAAACAATGTGATCGAAACATTAAAGGCAGAGTACCCTCACCTCAACTCTTAAATGACAACCCAATGCATATTGTGCATCAGGATCACCCATTTCAGCTGCTTCTACCAATAATGCTGCCCCTCTGTTTCCATGGGGGGCAAAGGAAAATATGGTCAGTCATTTGCAGCAGATAGGTTTGACATCATTTTTATGTGACTAGATAAAACAACACAGCCAAGAATATCAAAATAATCATCACTGGACCGATACACAGTCAATGGAACTGTTTAGAAAAGGACATAACAAGAACAGCAAACAATAAACCCTTAAAATTGACATGAATGTCATTGATGACCAGACGAAACAACAATAATGTCTTAACACAATACTTAGCATGGTGGAGTGAAAGAGTTAACTTACACAGCTTTATTAGCTCCTGGAACATGGTATTTCATATGCAATCTGGACAACCAATACCTAGCATGGGTATTGGAGTTGTCAGCTTCCAAAGCAAGCTCAAAATTCTCCTTGGCTGTCTAATATTGAACATCAAAATAAGGGCCTCTGTTTCTCTCATTAAATGTCAAAATAAAGAAGCAACTAGCAATAAGTTGTGCAAGTATTCATTACCCTAAGGAGAGGGATGAGGCGCTTATCATTAAGCTCGCAATAATCGATGACTCTATCAACCTCCTTCAAAGCACTCCATCCTTTGGCAATGAACTCCAAGGCTTTCTTGTTCCTGCTATGCAATTCTCTCTGCAAAATTTCCAACCCCTTCAGATAATAAAGATATCGAAACAAGACATGTAGTGCAACAAAAATATAATTACATGCCTGTTGATTGAATCGAAAAAGAGAAACAGTGGAGGGGTTCTGAATAAATTTGGCCAATAATGCCCTCCGCAGCATCTTCTCTAAAACGATAATGCAACTGTCGACTGAGTTTCAGGTGGATACAAATACTCTTTTCCCACAACTCGTGAGCTACAAAGATATATGGTACCAATTGTCCAAGATAATAAGCCAATTAGGAGAGTCGTCTGTGTACTTTCTGACTTCTTGTTATATACAGTGCTTGAAGTCAAAAGCTGTGCGAGTAACCATGCACTTGCAATGGAAAACAACACCGCAGAGCGGTCATTGAGACACTGCAGAACCATGGAAAACAACATTATATAGATTATAACTCCAACTTTCATAATTTATATTATTATCACATAAATAATGGTTGTCCTCTAACATACTTTATTCTCAGTGCAACCAAAACATTCACGAAAACATACAAATAAAGGGATTTGGAAGCCTTGCCTAGTTGATATAGCAAACAGAATGTTTTCTCCAGCCACGAAATGCACAAACAATCAATATGATTATTCCGTTAGTGCCTTCAATGATCGAATGTCGCACTAATTTTGCTGTTCAGCACTTGTTCTTTCCTCTCGCCCTCGCTCGGCATCGGCTACTTCTCTTTTCAAAAGAGATTAGGTTATTTTTAGTCAGGGGCACAGGTGGTAGAAAGAAAAAATATATATCTGAATTCTTAAAATTACAACGTAGTCCTCGAAAAACATTTCTGCAATAATACAAAATTCATATCAAAATATTATATAATATATCTGACAAAGCTACGTGTCAAAACAATCCACTGCGACATGAGTAAGCCAAATACTTGGTACCTACTTTTTCTGTGTATGTGTAATAAAATTGGCATCCGTTTTAGGGACAGAGATACAAATAGAAAAGAAAAGTGGTGCCTCCAGATTCGATCATCATCACAAAAGTTTTTCCGATTCTTTTAGCAGAAATCTACAGCGCAACAACGCGCACAGAATGAAATGTGGTCAAAAGATGATGAAATTTTCACTTACAAATTCACCACCCAGTTTGCCAAGCATCCAATGCTTTTGGTTATTGAGCGTCTTCAAATGCTTCTTCAATCCCCTGGCCTGTCACAGTCATACGCCATCTGGTTTAAGGCTCACACAAATTCAAAAACATCAAAAATGGTGGAAATGTAATTGAAATGCCAAAAAAATGCAGAAAAAAAAAGGTAAATGTTAGATTATTTTAATAATTTGATTATAATGGTTTATATAACTTATAACATAACTTTAATTATAAATTTAATGTGATGGTAGTTAAATATAAAATATAGAGTCATTAAGGATATAATTATAAATATAATTATAACAAAATTCTCTCTCTCTTTAAAAAATAAAAGAACGGTTACCAAATAGAAGTTATAGTATTCTCTATTGTGTCTATCACTTTGACGGTCTCTAAATATGTTTACGGTAAACGCAAGATATGAACTTTCTCTCAACCATCCGAGAGGAACTAAGAGAGATATGACATCATGCAACAATGAATTCAGGTTAGTGTTCTCTAAACTCTTAATTATGTGAGAACTAAATACTTCGTTGTAAGAACAACATAATTCAAGATCATAAAGGGAAATTGTAATTTCATAATAGCTGAATCAAATGAAAATTATATATTAGAATAAAAAAATTCTAACAGTCATTGTCAGAGCAAAGTTGTGAATATCATTGATTCTCTATTAAAATTTTCTCCAAATTACATGAACCCTAGGTATTTTATATGATGGATGACATAATTTTGATGTTAAATAATTGTTTTGGATTCAATAATTGAAAATCCTAAGGTTTTGAAAGCTAAAAACGTTAGGTTTTGAATCTGTAATATAAGCAAGGTCATGTATCAATAAGTAGGGCCATATATCAGTGAGCAAGGCCATGCATCAGGGAGCATGATCATGCATCAATTATAAACATGGACATGCATCAGGAAGCACGGTCATGCTTCAAGAAGCAGGGGCATGCATCAGAAATTAGCATGGCCTTACTTCATCGAAGCACGGCCATGCATCAAGCAAAAGCACAGCCGTGCATAGTGATTTCATAGCAGAATAAGGAATATAATTCATACAATTTATAGATTATTTTAGAATTATATCAAAGTGAATTTTATTCACCAAAGTTATTAAATTCTCAATTAATTAATTCTAAATTGAATGATCATAATAGAAACTTCACAATTTAGTGCTTAATTTTAAGGGTAGTTTGTTAGTCACCAAAGTGGCATGACTTTAAAAGTTTATTTAAGTATTTAATTATGTATTATAAATTATTCAAAATTGTTTGATGCTATGTGGTAACATAAAGGGTGAACAATTTAGCTTATTAATTATAACGCTAGGAGATTGGTAACCATGTCGTAAAGGTACCAAAAGTAACTAAATTCCTCACAAAAACATGCAGTTTAGGGAGCAACCTAGGTCATCTTTCACAAGGATGCAAATGCACATTGTTTTAATATCAATTATGCAAAAAAAAGTTTATGTTTGGGGGAGTTTTATGATTAAATGCAGAAGATTAAATTGCAAAAAATCAAACGTAGGGAATTAAATGCAGAGAATCAAACCGAATGTTATTACAAAACTGAAAAACAAAAAAATGAATTAAAGGTGCTTCCAAATCAGCCCCTGGCCTCTATAAATAGTAGTCCTAAAAGAGCAAAACCGAATGGGCCAAAGTTGGGCCGAAAATAAATACAACCAAAACCGCAAAACAAAAGCAAAATGAAAGCTGTACAAAAGTCAAACTAAAAGTCTAAACTTATAAAATTTGTAGAAAATAGTTCCAGACTCCAAATAGCATGATCCATATGTCCAAATTGAAGCCCTAGAAGTAAGGAATCCAATGCAAAAAGAATGAGCCAAAAAGGATATCTACAGAAAAAGTTATGGCCAAATTAGTAACTAAAGGTCATAATAGAAAACATAAACAAAAGTATAGTATTTACGAAAATTCCTATTTAACATGATAAATGTAAAAACATATTAAATGGAAGAAATAAGGGAACGAAAAGACATGTAAAGGATGCAATAAGATTATAGATGTGAGAACAAAATATGAGCTATCAGATATCACTCAAAGATAGATCATTGCATATGATTAATGATATTAAAGAGGCATAAATATACTTCATAATATGTTTGTACATCTAAAGATGACTTGTATATTGGTTTGAATGACTGATTGTCAATTAAAGTTATTTATTTAGCATCATTATAAATAAATTATGTATTTAGGCATTACACAAAGGTAAACTTAGATACAAACGGTTGGTTATCTGAATCCATTAAGTTTATTCAATGTGTAAATATTTAAGCGTGTATTAAATATTTTAGTCCCTATGAGTACGTATGGCATAAGCAATGGCGTAGTCAAATTTAATGGGCTCAATTATGATGATTGGACTGAAAAAGTTTGATTTCAGCTAGGTGTTATGGATTTGGACCTAGCAATCATTATGGAACAGGAGCCTGCAATCATCTCAGAGACCAGTACTGAAAAGGAAAAGACTCTTCGTGAAGCTTGGGAAAGATCGAATAGGCTGAGCTTGAGCTTGCTAAAAATGACTATAGCTGAAAATGTGAAGCTATCTATGCCAAAGACTGAAAATGCTAGGAAATTTATGGTAAAGGTAAAATAGTATGCACAATCGGACATTACTGACAAGTCTGTTTCAGGTACTCTGTTGACTGAGCTGACTATTAAGAAGTTTGATTGGCCACGGCCTATTCATGACCATGTGACTGACATGATCAATCAAGCAACAAAGTTGAAATCAATAGGCATGGAGGTAAAGGAATTCTTTCTAGTATAGTTCATTTTGAACTCACTCCCTCCTGAGTTTGGTCAGTTCCAGGTGAATTACAACACTATTAAGGATAAATGGAACATACAGGAAATTAAGGTCATACTGGTCCAGGAGGAAGGAAGGCTGAAGAAGTTGAAAGAACACTCCGTCCATCCTACATTTCATGAAAGAGCTAGTAGTAGTAAGGCTAAGCCAATTAAGAAAGTCAACAAGGACAAGAAGAATAAGGCCTTATTAAAGGTTCGTGAAGGCTGAATCCAAAACGGCCAGAGGTACTTCTTTTGCAAGAAGACTGGTTACTTCAAGAAAGATTGTCCGAAGAGAAAGGTTTGGTTCAAAAAGAAAGGTATATATTATGTTTCAATATGCTTTGAATCAAATCTTATTGAGGTACCTAAAAGTACCTAGTGGTTAGATTCTGGTGCAACTACTCATGTGTCACACGTAATGCAGGGATTTCTTTTGGTCTAGCCTACAAGCAGAACTGAAAAGTTCTTGTACATAGGGAACAGACTGAAGGCACGTATAGAACTTACAGATTAATCTTGCATACTGGAGTAGTGAAAGATATTTCATTACCTTTATTAATGATATATGCATGAAAAATCTCAATCAGTGGATGTCTTATAGGTGTTCATTGATGAAGGCAACTAGATAGAAAAGTAAAGGTTGTGAGGTGAAATAAAGGTGGTGAATATTATGGAAAATCTGATGAAAGTGGACAACAATGTCCAGGTCTATTTGCGAAACTTCTAAAAAGTCAAGGCATATGTGCACATTATAATATGCCTAGTACACCACAACAAAATAGTGTGACTGAAAGGCAGAATCGTACTATTATAGAGATGGTTAGGAGTATGTTAAGTTACAGTTTTGTACTTATGTCTTTGTGGATGTATGTATTAAAGACCGATGCATATCTACTTAACAGAGTTCCTAGTAAGGTAGTTTCAAAGACTCTTTATGAACAGTGGACAGGAAAGAAACCCAGTTTAAGACATTTTCATGTCTGGGGTTGTCCAGCAGAAGTAAGAGTATATAATCCACATGAAAAGAAGCTTGATGCTAGAACCATTAGTGGTTATTTCATCTGCTATCCTGAGAAATTAAAGGGGTACAGATTCTACTGTCCTAACCATAGTATGAGAATAGTTGAGTTTAAAAATGTAAGGTTTATTAAAAATAGTCAGTTTAGTGAAAGTGATGAAATACGAAAGGTGAAAATTAAAGAGACATATGCAGAAACTCCTGTAGTTAGTGTCCCTTCTCAAGTTGTTGTATCACGGTCACACAACATAAGAAGACAACAAGTTAATGTTTCAAACTCACAAGAACAACAAATAGAGGATGAACTAGCTGACAATGCACAAGTCACAAACGAGCAAGAGAAAGGTGAACCACAAGAGATAATATTAAGAAGGTCTGTAAGGTAGAAAAGACCTGTTATTTTAAATAATTATGTGGTTTACTCACTTGAGCATGAATGTGACTTAAGTATTGATGAGAACTCAGTCTTATTCAAGCAAGCCATGGAATTTAGCAATTCTAAAAATTGGTTGAATGCTATGAAAGAAGAGTTAAAATTAATGAGTGACAACAAAGTATGAGATCTAGTCGAGTTGTTTGAAGGTTTAAAACGATTCGGTTACAAGTGGGTCTTTAAGACCAAACGTGACTCAAAAGGCAACGTTGAGAGATACAAGACTAGATTTGTTGCTAAATGATATACTCAAAAGGATGGCATAAACTATAAAGAGACCTTCTCTCCTATTTCAAAGAAGGACTCTTTAAGAATTGTTATGGCTTTAGTGGCTCATTATGACTTAGAGCTCCACTAAATAGATTTAAAGACCGCTTTTCTGAATGGTGACTTGGAAGAGGAAGTTTATATGGATCAACCAGATAGCTTCTTGACCACAGGTAAAGAAAGTCTAGTGTGTAAGTTAAAGAAATCAATATATGGGTTGAAATAGGCTTCCAAACAATGGTATCTTAAGTTTAATGATACCATAACGTCATATGATTTTATAGAGAATACCGTTGACCGGTGTATTTATATGAAGGTCAGTGGGAGCAAGTTTATTATTTCAGTCCTGTATGTTAATAACATTCTTCTTGCTACTAATGATGTTGGGTTGTTACATGATGTAAAGGAGTTTTTCTCTAAGAACTTTGAGATAAAAGATATGGGTGAAGCTTCCTATGTAATTGAAATAGAAATATTCCGATCAACAAAGTATTAGAGAGATTCAAAATGGAAAAGTGCTCATCAGGGGGTAGTTTCAATTCAAAAGGGAGACAAGTTTAGTGAAATGCAATGCCCCAAGAATGAGTTGGAGCAGAAAGTAATGGAATCTTTTCCCTATGCATTAGTGGTCAGGAGTTTGATGTATGCTCAGACATGGACTCGGCCTGATATCAGTTTTGCTATTGGAATTAGGTCCATATCAAAGTAATCCCAAAATGGACCACTGAAAGGCTGCAAAGAAAGTCTTTAGGTATTTACAAGGCACAAAGGACTACATGCTTACTTATAGGAGATCTAGTCAATTGGAAGTGGTTGGCTACTCAGATTCAAACTATATTGGATGTGTAGACTCAAGGAAATTGACCTTTAGCTACATCTTCTTGTTGGCTGGAGGTGCAATTTCATGGAAGAGCAGAAATGAGTCCATTATTGCTATGTCTACCATGGAAGCGAATTTGTAGCGTGCTTTAAGGCCACTATTCATGCTTTGTGCTTGCGAAACTTTGTCTTAAGGCTCAGTATTGTTGATAGTATAGAAAAGCTGCTAAGAATGTATTATGATAATTCTCCAGCTGTCTTCTTTTCTAAGAATGATAAGTATTCAAAAGGAGCAAAACATATGGACTTAAAATACTTATCAGTGAAAGAAGAAGTGCGGAAACAAAAAATGTCTATTGAGTATATTGCTACTGCATTGATAATAGAATATCCGCTAACTAAGGGATTGCCCCTTAAAACGTTTTCTGGCCATGTTGGAAGAATGGGCATTATAGACAAGTCCTTGTTAGCATGATTGTGTGATTCACATATATGTGTATAGATTATTTTGCTCATATTATTATAGAAATTTTTAGAAATTTAATAAAAGTATTGTTTCTGCTTGTTTACATGTTATCAAAATTGTATTAATGTATATGTATGGTTTGAGTTTGATAACAGGTTGAGTGTTAAAACATGTTAGAGTTTACAGTCTGTAGTATGAATTATTAGAGCTATTTTGATTTGAGTTGGTTCTATGATACTTGGACGGAATCATGTCCCTAAATGACTTGTGACTACCATGATCCGATCAATTCAAATCATTGAAAGATGATGACTTGATAATATCAATGATATGTACACTTATAGTTCATTAAATATTCAAGTCGTCACATAGGCCAAGTGAGAAATTATTAGATTATTTTAATAATCTCATTATAGTGGCCTATGTAACTTATAGCATGACTCTAATTAATGATTTAATGTGATGGTGGTTAAATATAAAACATAGAGTCATTGAGGGTATAATTGTAAATACAATTATAAGGAAACCCTCCCCTATCCTTTCAGAAAAATAAAAGAACGGTTACCAAATAGAAGTTATAGTATTCTCCATTGTGTCTATCACTTTCATGATCTCTAAGTGTGCTCACGGTAAACGCAAGATAAGAACTTTCTCTCAATCATCCGAGAAGAGCTAAAAGAGGAAGGAAGAGTTGGAAAAAATAAAAAAGGATCAACGACATCAAAGAGAGAGGTGACATCAAGGAACAATAGATTCAGGTTAGTGCTCTCTAAACCCTAAATTATGTGCGAACCATATACTGTTGATGAGGACATAAGCCTATTGAAGAACTCACACACTAAGGAAGACCCAAAATTCACTTGAAGACTTAAGCAGGTCAATGACAAGGTCAAGAGCTAAAAAATCCCAAGAAGCATTAGTACATGTAATACATCTTGCTGATTTTGAAGGACATAAGCCCAATGACTCAATTTGAAGTTTTATTTGTTTTTATTTCTTTTCAGCCATGATTAAAATTATATAAAGTATTTGTAGCAAGACTTGAACCTAGGTACTTATGGCTAAGTGTTAGCTAATGACCACTAGGCCATCTTAGTTTACTTGTACTAATGGTGCTTTTCTTTTTCTCTTGTTTAACTTTGATTAAGCAAACTCTTAATTTGTATTGTACCAAAATATCTTGCATTGAATGGAAAAGGGAGAATTCATATTGAAATCAAATTAAAGTGAATGTTGTGCTCTGCTACGGTTATTCTTTGCAATCTTTGATCTTATCAAGAATTCGTTCATTCTTGTGGCGATCTTGTTGGCTTATCAAACATCGTCGTTTATGGCGCCCTCTCCATCATATTCCCTTCCTCTTTTTCATTTAGAAGGTATGAATTTTAGTTTTTCCCAATTCTGAATTTTAGGGTTCATAACATTCTCTTCTAAACAAACCCTAATTTGTCCCCAAAATAACTTTAATTCATATCTCATGATTTATAACTTCAAATTAAGTGATTCTTGAGCCAAAATCATAGTTCACAACGTGAACTTTCCTGTCATTTTTGAAACACTCCATTCTGAGGTCTGTAGCTCGAGTTACATTATAGTTCTAGTTAGGTTCAAAATTTAAGAGGCTTAGGATAAACCTCATCATTTGGTATCAAAGCTAGTTAATTAGGGCTAGTTTCAAATTGAATTTGGAATATTGGTGGTTGGTTGTGCGTTTGTGGTTTGTTTGATTTTGTGCAGCAATTAAAACAAGGAGAAAGAGAATTGAAATTGTGGAAGTGGCTGAATTTGTGGTACCAAATTTTGCTCATGAGGTGTTTGCTTTAATGCTTCACTTGGCAACCAAGTAGGTATTCTTTACCATAAGTTGCGATTGTATTTAAGAACTTTGTGAGTGCAATTAAAAAAAATTGTTTGTGCACTTAAGTTGTTGGTGGTCAAAATTAAAGTTTGTGCCTATTTTGATGATACAGAAAAAAAAATAAAAAAATAAAAACAAAAATTGCGTTGAAAAAAAAATTATATTGAAAAAAAAGAGTGATTGTGCTGGTTGTTTAGATGACTTGTAGTGTGGCTAAAATTTTCAATTGATTTTGAAGTGTGTTTGCTGAAATATAGAAGAGTTAAAATTTGTTCTCGACCTTTTGAATTGAAGGACCTAAAAGGAACTAAGTCACTCAAATTCACATTTATTCTTACTTGCTGATTTTCTTTTCTTTTCTTTTGTTTGAAAAACAAATGTCTTTAACCTCCTTGTTTATTTGTTAAGTCTTGGTTTATTATTCTTAGTTACCTTGTGTCCTAATTCTTAATCCCTTCCTATTGCTTGTGTTGTTCTTTCTTGTCCCAATTCTGCCCAAATAATTCCTTATTTACTTGTCTTTTTGTGTTTGTTAGGTAGTAGAATTGTTCTTTACTACTTCTTTGTGTGGTGCCATAATATGAATTTAGAGCCTTCATAATATGAATTTAGAGCATTTCTTGATAGCCATTTTCCTCTTACTTCTTGGTAATTGATTAGAGAAGTTTGTAAGAACTTTAAGCTAGAGATTAAGTGGTAAAAGGAAAAAGAGTTACATTTGCTCAAAAGCCAAATTTATGTGGAAACACGAGTGACTCATCAAAGAGTGTAAACATGTGAGTTGTGTGGTGAGTTCCTGTTTATTATTGTGTAATTATGGAAAGATCATGTGAAAGGAGAAAAGAAAATAAGAGGGAGCAAGATAGGAAAGACTATGGGAGAGTGGAAAGAAAAAAGAGGGATAATAAAAATAATGAAGTGAAGATTAAGGTGCCATCATTTTATGGTCATGGTGATGTTGAAGAGTTCCTTGATTGGGAGCTAAAAACTAAAGAAATGTTTGCTTCAAAAGATGTTAGTGAAGAGGAGAAGGTGAAATTAACTTCTCTTAATTACATAGTGATGCATCAATTTGGTAGAAGAAATTACTAGAGACAAGTAGGAGGTATTATGAACCTATGGTAAATACATGAGAGGAGATGAAAAGAATTATGAGGAAAAGGTATATTCCAATATATTACCAAAAAAGATTGTGTGATAAGCTTAAAACATTGCAACAAGGACAGAAAAGTGTTAAAGAATATTATAAAGAGATGGAGGTTGCAAGGCGTAGAGCCAACATGAGAGAAGAGAAAGGAGCAACAAAAGCTAGATTCCTATATAGGTTGAATGATGGCATAAGGGATGTGATGAAATTGAATCCATGTGTCAATTTAGAGGAGATTTTTCATCAAGCCATTAAAGTTGAAGCTCAACTAAAAAGAAAGTCCAATTACAAGAAATCACTCTCAACCTTACAAATCCAATGAGTGGAAGAATCATCCTAAGAAGGAGGGATTATCTTCTAAACACAAAAGGATTTTACATGAAGGTAAAAATTATTCCAAATCTCATTTTGTTTCTACTAATGCTTCTATGTCTTTTGGTTTTGAACATAGGAACATGAAATGTTTTAAATGTCTTGAGAAGGGGCACATTGCATCCGAATGGCCAAAAAAGAAGATCTTGGTGAGTAGAGATCATGGTGAGATGAAAAGTGAAAGCTCTTCAAGTTTCTCAAGTCCTTCAAGTAAACAGGAAGAAGAGAGCTATATTTATGGAGCTGCACATGGTGGAGATTTTCACATGATTAGGTATCTCTTGAGTTCTCAATTTCAAGAGGAGGTTGAAACACAAAGAAAGAATATATTTCAGACTCATTGCTTGATTGAAGGTAAACTTTGCTCACTGATAATTGATAGTGGGTGCCAATTTAGTAAGCCAAAGGTTAGTGGATAAATTGAATTTGCCCACTAAAGTGCATCCTAAGCCATATCAATTGCAATGGTTGATTAAGGATGGTGAGCTTGTAGTAAACAAGCAAATTTTGATTTTTTTCTCAATAGGAAAGTATAGTGATAAAGTTTTGTGTGATGTGGTGCCTATAAAGACTTGCCATTTTCTACTTGATGGTCATACTAACAAATATACATTTTTCCATCAAGACCGCAAGGTCACACTTGTTCTTTTGTCTCCAAGTGAAGTTAGCAAAGATAAAATGAATATGAAATTGAAAATAGAGAGTGAGAAAAAAAAAGGAGAAAATAGAAAAGAGTGAGAAAAAGGAAAGAATGAAGAGTGAAAAATGTGAGAATGGTGAGACAAAAAGAAATTACTTATGCACAAAAGCTATTGTTGTAACTAATGAAGTTATTGATTTTGTGCAAGAACTTCCATTGAAAAGAAGATCTCATGGAATATCTTTGGACCATAAAAATATTAGAAATATTGTTAATGTGTTTGATTATATTTCTGCCATTGGTGAATTATAAATATTATTTTATCTTTTGTAAATTATTTTGAGTCTTTTGAGTCTAATTTGAGTAGAATTACATATAAGGTTATCTCTCTTAGATATGGTAATTTAGGGGTTGTTTGTAACTTGTTTAATGGTGATACAATTTTGGTTAGTAATTTGGGTTCAAAATTTGTCAAATTATGTGCTAGCCATTCTATTTTAAGAAATAAATCATTGTTATTGCCATATGTTGAGGGCTTAAACTCCTTTAAGTTGCATGCTGGTAACTTGTTTGATAAAGGCATAATTAAAAGTGATTCAATTGATTATAGCCTAAACAACTTGGTTCAATACTATAAGGATCCAAATTTTGGAAAGTTATTGATTCTTGATCATGATGTGTTGGGTTCATGTAACAAAACTTTAATACATGATGAATGGAAAAATAATTCTTTTAAGTATCAATTGGTTCCTAAAAAATGGAATTGAAGTTTAGATCGAACTTTTGAGAAAATGCAATGCATGGAAATTTTACGTACCTATTTAATGCTTAATTTTGTGCCTATATTTGCATCATTTCAATGGTTAAACAATACAAGGTTATTCTTTAACCTTGGTGGATTGAGATATTTTTATTTAATAAAAGGATGTTTCCTTGAAATTCTTCTCATAGGTGTGTTTGTCTATACTTTTTGTAGGTAAAAATGCTTTTGATTTGAGGACAAATGCTTGTAAAGAAGGAGGGAATGATGAGGACATCCAAGCCCAGGCCCAGGCCCAAGCCTATTGAAGAACTCACACACTAAGGAAGGCCCAAAATCCACTTGAAGACTTAAGCTGGCCGATGATAAGGTCAAGAGCTAAGAAAGCCCAAGAAGTATTAGCACATGTAATACATCTTATGTTGGAAGCCCAACATCAATTTGATCCATCTATGCAAGACTTGAACCTAGGTACTTATGGCTAAGTGTTAGCCAATGACCACTAGGCCATCTTAGTTTACTAATATTAATAGTGTTTTTCTTTTTCTCTTGTTTGACTTTGATTACGCAAACTTTTAATTTGGATTGTACTACAAACACTTGGATTGAATGAAAAGGGAGAATTCAGATTGAAATCAAATTAAAGTGAGTGTTGTGCTCTGCTAAGGTTCTTCCGTGCAATCTTCGATCTTATCAAGCATTCATCCATTCTTGTGGCAATCTTGTTGGCTTATTAAACATCATCGTTTGTGGCGCCCTCTCCATCATATTTCCTTCCTCTTTTTCATTTAGAAGGTATGAATTTCGGTTTTCCCCAATTCTGAATTTTCAGGTTCATAACATTTTCTTCCAAACAAACCCCAATTTGTACCCAAAATAACTTGAATTTATGTCTTATGATTTATAACTCTAAATTAAATGATTCTTGAGCCAAAATTTTAGTTCACGACGTGAACTTTCCTATTGTTTTTGAAACACTCCATTCCGAGGTTTGTAGCTCGTGTTACATCATAGTCTTAGTTAGGTCTAAAATTTAAGAGGTTTAGGATAAACCTCATCAACTGTGTTGTGAGAATAACGTAATTCAAAATCCTAAAAGGAAATTGTAATTTCATAATAGCTGAATCAAATGGAAATTATGTATTAGAATAAGAAAATTCTAACAGTAGAAACAACAAACTAACCATTTTAGGTCATAGGCTATGCCACTTAGCTAAAGAAGTTGAAGGAGATGCTGATCATGGACCTCATGGCCCATATTTAATTAAGATTGAAATGAAAAGTTCCTTTTACATCATTACTAATATCCTATGTAAATTTTAAATTGAAATTAACATTAATTAAGATTACATATAAAAGAAGCTAATATGTTTAAACTTTATATATATATATATATATATATATATATAATTTAAAATTATTAATATTGATGTTTTTATTTAGGTACGGCAAGAAGATAAATAAGTATGGAGGACAGATTCTTCAGGTTGTTATTTAGTGCAATCTGTATATTCATGGTTATTTGAACTTTTTGGTGATCCTAATAGTATAGATTAATGTACGGCAGACGCCTTGCAAATGTTATGAAGAAGAAAGGTTCCTCTTAAGTGTTTGGTATTTTTTTTGGCAATTGTTGTTGAATGCAGTTTTTTGCAAAGGTTTGCTGATTTATCGTGGTATTCAAATTGATGATATCTTGTTGCTTCTGTCATGGTTTGGAGGAACTTCCAACTTATTTATTTTTAACGTGTTTAGTTTTATTTCAAATTTGGTTCTTTATTGCGCGTTGGCTTGAATTCTCACAGGTTTTACCTTCAAATTTATGGACTCACTTGCTTTCTTGGGTTAGTGTTGATTGTAGTAAAAAAGAAGAGATACGTTTATTAATTGTTTGGATAAGTACAATGTGGTCTTTATGATTACATAGAAATAGAATTGTATTTTCTAATGGTTATCACTTGTTAGTAAGAGAAAAACTATTTTATTAGCTGATTGATATTTGAACTCACGAAATTGTATCCGTCTTGACTATGTAGAAGTATGTTTTTGCTTTTTATTTTTTAAAATAAATATTAAATTTTTTCTCTATGTATATGAATTTTGAGTTCTCCTTAAAATCTTTTTAATAATATATATTTTGCCTTTAAAAAATTATTATTTTTAACAATAATGATGATAATAGATCAATTTATTAAGGTCAGAAGACTTTTTGAATGGCTGAAAACTTAGTCTTTTTAATTAAATAAAGTTTTAAAGTAAGTTTTACCTTTTTTCTTTATCTCTTCTACTAGCAGATTAGTTTTTTTTTATATATAATATTTAAAAATAATATATTAAAAAATATAATATTTTTAAAAAATTATAAAAAGATAGTTTTAAAAGTCTTCCAATTTTCTGTGCAAGTATAAAAATTCAAAAAAAAAGTTATAAAAATAAAAAATTATTAATGATAATTTTTTAAATAAATAAAGATGAAACTTGATCTTTATTAAAAATAGTTAGAATTATTAGTAGTTAGTTCTACGGACTATACAAGTCATCTATCTCCTCTTATATACGTCCTTATTAATGCTTCGTTTCAATTATACCAGTCACCACAATCTGGTGTTGAGCAAGCAGTTTCTTAACTTCCGCGGGAGTAGCAAGCAGTTTCTTAACTTCCGCGGGAGTACCTGATACCTGTTCTGCTCAATAGTGATTACAACCAATGGCTTCTTCAGCATAGTAGGAGTCTGTTGAATGGCTTTGCCTTTAACGCTTTCTGACTTCTTACTATCCAGTTCCTCATTAGTCTTGTCTACTTTCTCAATCACAGCTAATTTGTCTTCCTTTGGCCTCCATTCCTGAGTAATTGTAGCTCTCCAGGACTTGAGGAAATGTTCCATAGAAAGTGTAAGTGGAGAGCATTAGTTTTAATCTCACAATAAGCCTCTAGCAACCATTTCATGAAGAAATATCTCGGCTGTATCATTCTCATCTCTTTCAAAGAGAGCACGGATAATTATGCCAAAAGTTATAGCTCAGGGCTGCAACCATTGCCTTTCATTTTTTACCATAAGGCTAATGCTTCATCAAGCAAGCCCTCTTTACAAAGCCCATTGATCATAGCACTATAAGTTGACACATCTAGCTGATAGTCATTAATCAAAAGATCCTGAAAAATCATTTGTGCATCCTTAAGTCTTCCACCTTTGCATAGTCCATCAATAAGTATCGTGCATGTGTATACGTTTAGATGAACGCCCTTGTTTATAAATTTATTCAGTAATGCAATTGCCTTATCTAATTGATGGTTTTTGAATAATGTGTCTATCAAGGAATTGTAGGTAACTACATATTGACCCCTGTCATTCATTTCATCAATAAGCTCCCAAACATAAGAAATTCTCCTTGATTTGCACAAACCACCAACAAGAGAAGTGTAAGTTACTGTATCTGGAACAATACTATTGCAATGCATGTCTTCGAAGAGAACCATGGCTTCATCCACCATGTTAATCTTGCATAATCCATTAATCATTACCTGTAGCAATGTACATCAGGGGTTACTCCAGTTTGGATCATTTTGTTGAATACACATATGGCATTCTATACTTCATTAACTAAGCAATAGCCATCCATTATATTACTGTTAAATAACGACATTAGGTTTCAACCATCTTTTATAATCACCACAGCTAACAAATTTTTAGCTTCTCTCACATTTCCTTCCTTACACATTGCCCAATATGCTATAGATATAACAGATTCTTTCCAATACCATTTTATTGAACAATTCAACTGCTTTCTTCACTTAATCCAAACGGCAAAAGCCATACATTAGACTACTGTAAGTGACAACATTGGGATAAATTTTCAATCTTTTTCACCAACTGGCAGCTCTTGTTTCTCCCACTTTATATAATCCCTTGATCAACGTCCCATAACTAA
The DNA here is from genome assembly GCA_024086825.1 of Abrus pulchellus subsp. cantoniensis. NCBI lineage: Eukaryota > Viridiplantae > Streptophyta > Magnoliopsida > Fabales > Fabaceae > Abrus > Abrus pulchellus. Next base: position 26,631,071 of record CM044056.1, read on the forward strand.
CTTGGTTCATCCTTGAGCAACCACTTTGTCATGAAAATGCAGTGCTTTTCTAACGTTACCATCAACACAGACCATTCAATAGTGTATTGAAGATAACCCAATCTGAAGATCTTGGCCGAAAAAGTTAAGGTCATCGCAGTTGGCATAAACAATTGATGTGAATGTTAAAAGTAACAAGCTCAATTCCCTTGAATCCCAGTCGTTGAAAAAGGGAAATGGCAGCGTGGAAATGCTTGTTCTTAACGAGGGACCGCAAAATCTTGTTAAATTGAACGATGGATGGGGAAGGACTTGTGTTGAGCATGCGATTAAATGAGGAAACAGCATCATCAACGTCAACATTGTGAATGAATGGAGTGAGGAAGAAGGACAGCAGAGAAGCAAAAGAGGAAACTTTGGAACAGAGAGAGAAAGAGCTTAACCTTGAGAATGACATTCGGAATATCAGTGTGTTCACCTCTCCAGGGTTTACTGAAAGAATCATTAATGGTATGTCTGCAGTGTTTTGCCGGAAAAAATCCCCTCCTGTTACACGAGGGTCATGTTCATTTCAACATAAAAAATAAAAAAAAGAATAATAATGAAAGGGTAAAAATTGAAATATAGGTAATTTGGATATAATATTTTTATATAATATAAGGATAAGGGCAGATGTAACCAAGTTGATCAAGTAGTGGATTGTGAATGCGCAGATTTTGCCTACATTTATTGGATTATATTGAACTTAAAAAATATTAATCATAATATTTTAAAAATTTACATATATAGGAATAGATTTTTCGTACCATTAAATTTAAAAATTTTATATTTAACAGCTATAATTTATTATTTTATTAACTATTAGATATAAATTAAATAAATAATTTAAATTAAGTGTAAAATTTTTTTAATTTATATTGTTGTGAGAAAATTATTTTTTTATATATATATTTTAATTTTTATACTTTATTTTATCAATAAATATATTTTATGTTAATTTTAAAAAATATATTCATATATAATATAAATACTTATGTCCGTGTAATAGATATTTATATTTTTATATGTGTATTTATTTATTTAAATTATATAAATATTGTAATTACATTTTTTAATATTTTATTTTATATAAAAGAAACATATTAAAAATAAATAATTATAAATCAAAAAACATAATAATATTATTTAAAATATAAATAATTATTCATTCAATAAATAAAATATTAAAATTTGATAAGTATGTGTAATATTTTTTTTATAAATTAAAAGTTATCTGATAATTGAATTAAATAATTAATGCAAATTATCTTAATATATTAACCTACAGTTATCAAGTATATTTTTTATATTATTTTAAAATAAAATAAATAAACTTATAGATATAAATTTATATTAAATATTTTACTGTATTTTTATATAAATATTAAATATTATTACAAAATATAAGTATACTTTTAAAATTAAATTTATTTAATTTATAATTTATATTAAATTATATTTTATAATCAAAATTAATATTATTAACATTTTTTATATTACTAAATTTTTTATTTTTTATTTAATGAGTAAGGTTGGCTAAAATTTTATATATTTATATAAAAAAAAAACTTAATTTATACATTTTATTAATTATTATATTTAATTTTTCAAAAGATCATATACAAATTTTGTTAATAAATTAAGATATTATTAATAAATAATAAGAATATGATTAGATAGTTGATTGTAAAATTTTAAAAATATTTTTAAAGAATATTACTTAATATTTAGATTATAATTAAATATTAATATAATTTTATAAAAAATATTTGAATTAATAAAAATTTTAAAAATTTATTGATAACTTAAATTTTGTTAATTCTTTTTTTTCTATATTTTTATTTTATCTTCATATTTTCAAAAAAAAATTTAAAATTTATTTTTCCCAAAAATTTAGGTTTGGAGGCCAACTTCTTTAACTATAAATTCAAATTTCTTAAAAATATTCTATGTAAATAATTTATTACAACAAATTAATAAAAAAATAATTAAAAAATCTTATTTTAAGCTTATCTTTGTTAACATCCAAAATTCAAATGTGCTAATAATAATTTAATATAAAGATATTACTCAACGATAATATGATTGAAGGATTTTAAAAAGATACTTACAAAATATAGTTATAAAAAATCATAAAAAAGAAAAGGGTAGATTACCAAATAATATGAAAATATAATATAATGAATATTTAACAAATGTATAATAATGTTAATTATTAAGAATATTATAAAACATAAAAATTATAAATACTTAAATAAAAATTGTTTAAATTATGAAGATCAAATTATAAATTAAAAAATATATAAAGACTAATTGATAAATTTAACCATGTAATAATTAAATTTTATTAGTCTAATTTAAATATATAAATAACAATAAAATTTTTCTATTAAAAACATGAAAATATTTTAACAGTTTTGGTGATTTACTTTATCAATAACTAATTTTTTACGCTAATATTTATTTATATATGATGTAAATATGTATTTAATATTTATATCTTTATATATATACCTTTTTATATGAGTAATGTAAATATTTATATAAAATTGAAAAATTCATTTTGCATAGAAGAGATTTAAAAAAAAAACTATAATTTGAAAGATATTAACTAAATTAAAAATTAAAAAAATTATCCATTTTAAAAATAAGGCTAAGTGTTTACCAAGTTTTTTCATAAACTTGTGACTAAATATTTGGTCCAAATTATTTTAATATACTAAATTAATTTTAAAATATAAAAATAAAATAAATTAATAATTAAAAAGATATTTTTATGCAATTCGGTTCAATTTTTAGTTCTCATACTTATAAAATTAAACTGAACAAAATTCATATTAATTTTTTTATTCTATTATTTTATAAGTATTATATTATAATATATTTTATTAAATATATTTATTTTTATAAATTTAGTGTATTCTTATTTATAATTTAGTATAAATTATGACTTTTAGTGAGATTTAATAATTTAATATTATTTTTATATTTATTAAATATTTAGCTTTTTATTTAATATGTATTATCTCTTGAATAAAAAATTATATATTGATAAAATACTCGATTTACATTTTTATTAATTAAATTTTTTATTTACTAACTAAAAGTGTAAATAATATTATTTAAAAATAAAATAAATATCGAATAACTTATCCAATTTAAATGACAAAATATTTAATTGATTTGATTTTTAAATCTATTCAAATTAAACTATAAATTTATTTTATAACTGATTATGACTTTTTACCTTAAAAGTGATTTAAATTAAATCTAAACACTTCATATTGGTATTTAGAAAATTGTTTAAATTTTGTAAAACTAAAATTTAATTCAATAAATTGTAGTTATATTTGTTGCACAAATAAATATATAGATAAAATTTATTATTTAATGAATTTATAATACTTTAATTTTTGTGCAATATAAATATTCATCTTTACAATTTATATATTAAAAAATATTTTATTTTTTGGCTTAACTTATGCAAATTGAAAAACTTGTTATTATTTTAACTTAGTTACAACAAAAGTGCAGAACTTGTGAAAAGTTAAGATGACTTAAATAATAACAAATAAAATTTGAAAAGAAAAATTAAAAAAATGTAAAATGTAATGTTGTAGCCATATAAAATGTGATATGTTTTTTAGTGTTGTTAAATAGAATAATACCTTTCATTAGAGAAAATAGAAGCTTCAATTCAGAAAAAATATATGATGCCATAATATTTATTAAATTTTGATGTAATTAATGATTTTTGTAACAATAAATAATTATATAAAAATTTAAAATATTTCAAATTTAATGACAAATAGTTGTCATTTTATTTAAACTCTATTTTAGTTCTTATAAATAAACCTTTTTACATTTATTTAAAATAATACATATATAGTAAATTAAAAGAAAAATATTTATTAGATACAAATTTTTAAATAATAATTACACTTTAATCATAATTATTTTATCTTAAGAAGTTTTTTTGTCTAAATGTCAAATACAACTTATTTGTATCATAAATATTAAAATGGTAAACTATGTATTGATGTTGATAAATGGGTATGGAGGGTAGATTCTTCATGTTGTTACTGCGTATTCATGGCTATTTGAACTTTTTGGTGGTCTTAATAGTGTAGATCAGTATACGGCAGATATCTTGCAAAGGCTATGGAGAGAAAAGATCTCTCTTAAGTGTATGATATTTTCTTGACAATTGTTGTTGAATGCACTTCCTTGTAAAGACGTGGTGTTCAAATTGATGATATAACTTGTTGCTTCTGTCATGATTTTGAGGAATTTTTAACTCATTTATTTTTAACGTGTTCAGTTCTATCTCAAATCTGGTACTTTACTGCGCGTTGACTTGGATTCTCACTGGTTTTGTCTTCAAATTTATCAACTCACTTGCTTTTTTGGATTAGTGTTGGCTGTAGTAAAAGAAAATGAATATGCTTATTAATTATTTGGGCAAGTACAGTGTGATCTTTGTGGTTACATAGAAATAGAATTGTGTTTTCTAATGGTGTTTTGGATGAAAGAGAAGTCTTAAATTCTATTATTCTGAGGTTCTGAAAATGGCTATCACTTGTTAGTAAGAGAGAAGCTATTTTGTTAGCTGATTAGTATTTGAACCCACGAAATTGTATCCATCTTAGCTTTGTATAAGTATATTTTTGCTTTTTATTTCTAAGTAATTTTTTTTCTGTGTATATGAGTTTTGAGTTCCCCTTGAACTTTCTCTAATAATATTTATTTTTCCTATAAAAAAATGTATTGATGTCAATAAATCAAGTTATTATTAATTATTTTTTTTAGTTTAGATATATATTAGTTGATTAATAAAAATAATTTATTGAGTTGGATGGTGACTACCGGTATCAAAAGTAAAATTAAATGAAATTCTTTTAATAATTATGGTAAGCAAACATCAAATTGATGCAAACTTCATTTAGTGTGTGTAACAAAGTAAAAAAATATATTTGTCAAAATATTTATTGAATGTGTTTTTACTTAGACTCTACTTAATTTTTAGTAGTCTTAATTTTTAGTTTGGTTGTAAATATGGTATCTATAAATGGTCAATTATTAATATTTTTAGTTTTTATTTCCTCATCAATTCAATTATATAATAATTTTTTAAAACTTGTACAATATTACAAAAGATAAAAAATTATATATGATAGGTTTTTATTGAAAATGATAAAATTTAATGTAATTTAATGCATTAATAATATTAAATGTTGCAGTTTCTATAAAAGTTTATCATATATAACTTTTTATCCTTTATAATATTGGACATGTTAAAACAATTCATTAAAAAATTATTAAATCTGCACTTGATTTGATGATTGCATGATGTGCAACTTGAACAATAACTTAATTTATTTATTTTTTTTGCTAGAAAAAAAAAAACAATAACTTAATTTATCAATGCACAGTTTCTAAATTTTATAAAACAAGATAAAATGATGATTTAAAGACAATTAACAAGAGTAAAATCTAGCATATTCAATTTGTCACATTCTCCTACCATTGCACGTAGTTGCTATTGTCGTGGCCATAAAAAGACATTCACATTTATTATTTCTAAGAAACACATACTATTCCTCCATGTATATGTTGTTGAGTGTTGACACATACATATTATTTCTAAGTAAAATTGTTTGGTGCTTTGTTCATAAGCATCAAATTTAACATAATATATACATTTAAATATATAAAAAAATATAAAAATAAAGACTTTTTATTTTATTTTTCTAATCTATTAATTTTAACAAAATTTCACACAAATAATTTAAGTAGTATATAATTATAATTTAATAGTTAATCAGTTACATTCACTATTATACTGTTTAATAACATTTTATTAAATAATTTAATTTTAAAATTAACTGTTAAATTATATAGTATCATAGAATTAAAAAATAAAAAAACATAAAACTAAGTTAAATTATATTTTATAGTATACATATTAAAAAATAATAAAAAATATGTATTATATATTTATAACTTTAATCTAATAAGTATGTATTGTTTAAAAAAAGGGGTCAATGGAACTCTCTTTAAAGAAATATAAAATACTAGAATAAATAAGACAAATATACTTTTTTATAATTTTTAAGAGTTATCTTAAATAAAAATAATTTTAAAAGTTAGTGCATGTATAGATACATGCATTTAATATATATGAATGTGCATCAATTCGCTAAAAGACCCTGAAATTTTTTTTTAAAAAAAAAATGTAACACTAACGTGAGATTAAATATGTTACTAGTTCACTTCTTCACCTTATGTAATTTCTCTTGCATTAAACATTTATATTTTTAATTCAATCTTAGATTAAATTTTAAAAATTCTGTCTCTTTAATTCAATCTTATTTACTATAATTGAATATTTATTAAACTATAAATAATTATAAAATATATCATTATAAATTTATAGTAAATTGTATATCATTATAAATTTATAGTAAATTGTTTTAACTTAATATATGATCTTTAAGTTTTAGCAAATACAATTATATTAAATATTCGAAAGGAGAATTTTACTAATCACAGTAATCTGACTTGACTTAAATAAAATTATCTCTAATAAAATATAAATGTGATTTAAATAAAGAGAATATATCATTATTTTATTTTAAAATATTTAAATTTAATAATAAATATATAATGCAAACATATTTCTTTACCACATTAGAATAAAAAATTATAAAAAAGATCGAATTAGTGAGTGAGACAACTCTTAAACACTTCTACTTAAATGAGTTATAATCTTAAATTTAAAAAGCTTAGGTTTGTTATTCCTAACACAGAATCCACTAATAAAATACATTGAAGTAAGATAAAGCAAAGACAATTTATAAATAATTATTGTATTGTATGCATGAATGTAAGACAAGAAACACGTGATAAAAAAAATTAAAAGAAAAAATAGATCTAAAACAAGAGAACCATTCATTATAAGTTTTTCTAAAGTAGTTTAAAATATTTAATATTTTCACATTACATGCTTGTGAGCAAACAACAAACAAGTTTTATAAAATAACACCTCAGCTTACTTCAATAAATTTATGATTGAATTTAAAGTCATTATTTAAAAAAAATGATTGAATAAGAACTTAAATTATATATAATCTTAAAAAATAAAATCTTAAACACAAAACTTTTTAGTGCTTGTAATAATACTATTCTTTCATCAATATCAAATTTTTACTTTTAATTCGTGTTTATCTTCAAAAGCAAAACTCTAATTTAATTGAAAACTAACAACAAATAGACAAGGTGATATACTCAATAGAGTCTTATCCTATATAAAATTATAGCTAAAGTGATGATTAACAAACAAGACACAAACCATACTTTTAACATGATGCTAAGTAAATTAGGATTTAGTTCTCCACGTTTAAATGAAAAGTGAGAAATTTCAACTGTTGATTAAAAAATAGATTAAGGATAAAATATTATTATAAAAACATATCCATGCATAATTGTCACGACCCCTTTTTATAAAGGACCGAGAACATTATTTCTACACCACATACTTATTTAAAAATAGGTAAATAATAGAGAATATAAGTATAAAAATTCACTTCTCATTCAAAGTAAAAAATGAAGTTCCTTACAACAAATATCCAACAGATCAACATAATATTACATTTAGTTTATAATATTCAAAATACCAAAAAAATTATAATACGTGACTCCCTCGACATGAGGTCTCATATATAAAGAAAAAGGACTTTGATGCATTATTACTCAACTCCAGCTTCTAACTATTCTTCACTGGCCCTCACCTGTGAAGTAGATGCAACACCTGCTACATCTGCTCACGTACCACCGTACGATCATCGCAGTACACACGCACACAACGACATAGAAAGAAATGCAAGGGTGAGCTTACCAAACATAAAATAAAATTATATATATATAGAGCAAAATATTTCTCACAAAGAATAACCCCATGCATTTCCAGCCCATCTAATGCACGCATGAGAACGGCTTCCAACCGGTTTCACGACCTAATTAATCCGAAGGAACCGAGCCGGTCCGGAGCGACCCATTTCGGTATCTGGATCCAGACAAAGACAAAGACAAAGAAATTTCAAGATGAACTTACCGTTACATGTCTACCCACCTAAACATGTAACTCGGCTCTATAATGATGCAAAACATATATCTCAACATGATGCACGCCACCAAAATTATTTTAACAGCTCAACTACGGCAAGTTTATAATAGATCAGCCAAAATCTCAGCATTTTAAACTAATTTAACAACGATTCTGACTTAGAAAATAGCTTTTATTCAATAGATCTAACAAAATCATATCAAAATATCTTGAAATAACATATTAAACCGTTCAAAACATAGTTCATAGGTTAAAGTAAACTCCCCTTACCTCAGAAAGATGATTCACACTAGATCTACCGAATATTACTTGATTATAACAAAAATTCACCGAAGATTCAGCTTTAGAACGGAGTTTCTCTTCCAATACTTCAGAATAGATGTAGTTTCTCTTCCAATACTGTTCACCGCCAGAAAACACTGTTCACCGCCTTACTGTTCATGCCGGAAAATATTGTTCAGGGAACTATTCATGCCGGAAAACACTGTACACGCGTACTGTACACGCACTGTGCGCGTATGTGACGTCACCGATGACGTCAGCTGTCACTGTACATACGCGGTTTGTACTGTTCATACACGGTTTGTACGCGGTTTGCACTGTTCATTGCACTGTTCATACACGGTTTGTACTGTACATACGCGGTTTGTACTGTACATACGCGGTTGCACTGTTCATTGCACTGTTCATACGGTACTGTTCACTTTTTTTTTTTTTAAATAATTTCAAACTCCATCTAAATATATTCCAATACCAAATAATCCTTTAATTAACATTGAACAAGTATAAAATATTATAGATTACTCAATAATAAATTAGAAGCCTGACAATTCTCTCCCCGAAAATAAATTTTCGTCCTCGAAAATTTCATTCCCCAGAGAAAAGATGAGGGTACAACTCTCTCATTCTTTCTTCTAACTCCCATGTGGCATCACCAGTTATTTGGTCCCAAACAACCTTTACTAACCGAATAGACTTACCTCTAAGTTTCTTAACTCTAGTTTCCTCGATACGAGCAATGGGACCTCCACGGACAAGTCATCTCGTAACTCCACAACATCAAAGCTCAATTACATGAGACAAATCTGGAACATACTTCTTTAATCTGCGACACATGGAAAACATTATGTATTCCGGACATTAACAGAGGTGGTAACGCTAATTCATAGGCTACTGGTCCTCGACGATGTAATATCTGATACGGTCCTATGAACTTAGGTGTTAACTTCTTGGCTCTTAAGGCTCGCCCCACACCTGTAGTGCGTGATACTCTTAAGAATACATGATCACCAACCTCAAATTCTAGGGATCTTCTGCGTCGGTCAGCATAAGATTTCCGTCGACTTTGGGTAGCTCTTAGCTTTTCTCTAATAAGTTCAACTTTCTCCTTAGTTTCTTGCAAAGCATTTCAGGTCCAACCATCAAATGTACTCCATCTTGGAACCAACAGATAGGGGTTCTACACCTTCTACCATACAGAGCTTCAAATGGTGCCATATCTATACTCGAATGATAGCTATTATTATAAGTGAATTCTACCAAAGGAAGCATATCCTCCCAATTACTCCTCTGCTCTACAATGCAAGTCCGCAATAAGTCTTCTAAGGTTTGAATAGTACGCTCGGATTGACCATCCGTTTGCGGATGGTATGCGTAACTCAACCTCAACGTGTGCCCATAGATTCTTGGAAACTCGCCAAAGCGGGAAGTGAATCGAGGATCCCTATCGAGAGATAATACTAGAAGGTACTCCATGCAACCTGACAATCTCTCTAATGTACAATTCTGCTAATTTCTCCAAGCTAAAGGTCATGTTAATTGGCAAGAAATGTGCACTCTTAGTTAGCCTATCAACTATGACCCACACTGCATCATGATTCCTAACTGTTCTAGGTAGATGGGACACAAAGTCCATAGTCACATGGTCCCACTTCCACTCTGGAATTTCCATCGTTTGTAACTCTCTGGAGGGCTTTGGTGCTCCGCTTTTTCCTTTTGACAAGTCAAGCGAGGCTTTAACAAACTCGGCTATCTCTCGCTTCATGCCCGGCCACCAAAACATCTGCTTTAAATCTTGATACATCTTGGTAACACCAGGATGAATGTTGAGACTACCCTTATGTCCTTCTTCTAGAATTGCTCTCTTTAATTCAGTATCTCTATGGACACAAACTCGACCTTGACATCTGAGAATACCATCAACACCTTTACTGAAACCCTTTGTCTTATTTGTCCCTAAGAGAAATACAATCCGACATAACATTGGATCCCACAATTGTTTATCTTTAATTTCCTGTAAGAAATTATTAGTCACCACAATTTGGCTACAACTAATCTTTTCGGGTGATAAGTCCACATGTATGTTCAGGTCTCGGAATTGTTCTACCAAAAGGGTTTCACTGACTCTTAGGGAGAATGCCTGAACCACATTTCTACTTAATGCATCGGCCACCACGTTAGCTTTTCCTGGATGGTATTGGAGCTGAAAATCATAATCCTTAAGGAATTCCGCCCAACGTCTCTGCCTCATATTTAACTCTCGCTGATCAAATAAATACTTCAGACTCTTATGATCACTATATACATCGAACTGAGCTCCATAAAGATAGTGTCGCCACACCTTCAGAGCAAAGACTACAGCAGCTAACTCAAGGTCATGAATCGGGTAATTTCGCTCATGAGTTCGTAATTGGCGAGATGCATAAGCTACCACTCTCTTATCTTGCATCAACACACACCCCAATCCCTGATGAGAAGCATCACAGTACACCTCAAACGGTCGACTAGTATCAGGGAGAATCAACACCGGCGAAAAAGTTAGTCTCTGTTTTAACTCATTAAAGCTTTGCTCACATTCCTCAGTCCACACAAAGGGTTGATCACGGCGAGTTAACCGTGTTAATGGTGCAGCTATCTTCGCGAATCCCTCTATAAATCTCCAGTAGTAACCTGCTAGGCCCACAAAACTACGAATCTCTGAGGCTGTCTTCGGCCTTTCCCACTGCAACACCGCTTCAACTTTGGAAGGATCAACTGCAATTCCTTTAGCTAAAATAACATGACCAAGGAACCTCACTTCCTCTAGCCAAAACTCGCACTTAGACAGTTTAGCATACAACTGTTTTTCCCTTAAAACATTAAGTACAGTCCTCAAATGCTCTTCATGTTCTTCTGACGAACTAGAATAAATTAAAATATCATCAATAAAGACTACCACAAATCGATCCAGGAAAGGTCTAAAGATCCGATTCATGTAGTCCATAAACACAGCTGGAGCATTTGTAACTCCAAAAGGCATCACTATATACTCATAATGACCATATCTAGTGCGAAAAGCAGTCTTAGGAATATCTTCATCCTTCACTCGGATCTGATGGTACCTAGACTTCAAATCAATCTTAGAGAATACCTTAGCACCTTTCAGCTGGTCCATCAAATCATCGATTCGCGGCAATGGGTACTTATTCTTAATTGTCAACTTATTCAACTTACGATAATCCACACATAATCTAGAACTTCTGTCCTTCTTTTTCACCAAGAGAACTGGGGCTCCCCAAGGCGATACACTTGGTCTAATCATCTGTTTACGCATTAGATCCTCGATCTGCTCCTTAAGCTCAATTAACTCTTTTGGCGCCATTCTATAAGGTACTACAGACACTGGCTCAGCTCCAGGAATCAAATCTATAGCAAACTCTACCTCTCTACGTGGAGGTATTCCAGGAATATCCTCTGGGAAAATCTCAGGGAATTCTCGTACTCATCGGTATTGACTGAAGGCTTTGCTCCACTTCGCATTCATAACTCCCAACAAAACAAAACAAGATACTCCTCACCTAAGGATGTTTCTACTTGGCGAGTAGAAATCAATTCTACACAATCTTCTTGCTCAGGAAAGATTAAACACTTCCGCCACAATCAATTAGCACACGATTGGCAGTTAGCCAATCCATACCCAAGATTACATCTAACCCTGACATCGGGATACAAATAAGATTTACTTTGTATCTTCGTCCCTCAATTGCTATGGGACACCTAACACAAACCGTCGAAGTCTTAATTGAACTTAAAGTAGGTGTCGATACTACTAAGTCTCATCCTAGATCGCCCACCGGTAATCCTAAGTTTCTCACACAATTGTCCGCAATAAAAGAGTGTGTGGCTCCAGAATCAAATAATACAGAAAGAAAAGTACCTTCTTAGCGCCCTTACCTCCATTACCATAATCGCTAGCAGCTCTACTAGATGGAGCCTTCCCAACTCCACCAACATCCTCCGCATTAAGACTCTCTATAATGGTGGCTTGATCCACCAAGTCAGCAAACTCCGTGATCCTGAGTGGGATCAAAATCCTCTTTATGTCAGTTCTCGGCCGTCCGAAAACCTCGACATCTCCACTCCTCGAAGTCGGGTGAGAATAAAATCGTAGAGCCGCTCAAACCGTATTGCATACTCATAGACCGATGAGTTTCCTTGCACCAAGTTTAGAAACTCTCGTTCTTTGGCAGCACGAACATGAGAAGGGAAAAACTTTCCCAGAAAACTACTTCTAAATACAGCCCAAGTAATGACTTCACCTCGGGCCTCTAGCATAGTACGAGCTCCGTGCCACCACATCTCTCGCATCCCCTATCGGCATATACGTAGCATATATCACCTTTCTCTCCTCGGCGCAACCCATGGTTAGGAAGATCTTCTCAATCTCCCTGATCCAGAGTTCAGCAGAATCTGGTCCATCCACTCCTGTGAATTGAGGAGGATCATTCTTTCTGAACTCTGACAACCCATGGTATTCAGGAAGAGGTGCAGTGAGGCGATAGGCCGCCGCTGCTGTCTTTGCGGCGGCTTGATTTGCGACTTTGTCGCTGCTGAATCATATCTAGACTCTGCCTAACAGTGGCTGCCATGGCCTCCATGGCATGAGCCATTTGGTTCACATCAGCAGGAGGAGGATTTGCAACAGACCTTCTTGGTCTAGCCATCCTAATATATAGACTAGCTTAAATTACTAACGTTTAACACATTCAGCAATACCACCACATAGCTATATTCACAGATTCAGCTTCCAGTGATATATTCATATTTAGTATATCATAAAATTTTAATCAATTTAGTACTCAGTATAACAACATATCAACATTCACATAACATAGCAAACACACTCATTTCAGCAATCATTTACAGCTTAGCTTAACAGTCTCTTATTCACACAGTACGACTCACCTATAGCTCACCCAAGTATCATATACCAAGTTTCCTACATCAATCATGTCTGAGAATCGAGGTGATCAAGCTCGTTCCCTCACAACTTGATGAATAGAAATTATGATATATGATTCACAGCTAAAACTTATATGTCTAATATGCACAACTGACGCCTAACAACCTCACCCCGTAGGTTTACCTAGACCATGCTCTGATACCACTAAAATGTCACGACCCCTTTTTATAAAGGACCGAGAACATTATTTCTACACCACATACTTATTTAAAAATAGGTAAATAATAGAGAATATAAGTATAAAAATTCACTTCTCATTCAAAGTAAAAAATGAAGTTCCTTACAACAAATATCCAACAGATCAACATAATATTACATTTAGTTTATAATATTCAAAATACCAAAAAAATTATAATACGTGACTCCCTCGACATGAGGTCTCATATATAAAGAAAAAGGACTTTGATGCATTATTACTCAACTCCAGCTTCTAACTTTTCTTCACTGGCCCCTCAGCCTGTGAAGTAGATGCAACACCTGCTACATCTGCTCACGTACCACAGTACGATCATCGCAGTACACACGCACACAACGACATAGAAAGAAATGCAAGGGTGAGCTTACCAAACATAAAATAAAATTATATATATATAGAGCAAAATATTTCTCACAGCAATAACCCCATGCATTTCCAGCCCATCTAATGCACAGCATGAAAACGGCTTCCAACTGGTTTCACAGCCTAATTAATCCAGAAGGAACCGAGCCGGTCCGGGAGCGACCCATTCCGGTATCTGGATCCAGACAGCACAGCACAGCAGCTCAGCATGAACTTACCGTTACATGTCTACCCACCTAAACATGTAACTCGGCTCTATAATGATGCAAAACATATATCTCAGCATGATGCACGCCACCAAAATTATTTTAACAGCTCAACTACGGCAAGTTTATAATAGATCAGCCAAAATCTCAGCATTTTAAACTAATTTAACAACAGTTACAGCTTAGAAAATAGCTTTTATTCAATAGATCTAACAAAATCATATCAAAATATCTTGAAATAACATATTAAACCGTTCAAAACATAGTTCATAGGTTAAAGTAAACTCCCCTTACCTCAGAAAGATGATTCACACTAGATCTACCGAATATTACTTGATTATAACAAAAATTCACCGAAGATTCAGCTTTAGAACGGAGTTTCTCTTCCAATACTTCAGAATAGATGTAGAATCTCAGATCTGGCGAGAAATCTAAGTTTAGGAAGGTTTAGTATGAGAGAAATGGTGGTTTACGGCCTTAGAACCTTGGATAGAGGTGAAGAAATGAAAATTTCGTGTGAAGCCCCCTTTTTATAGAAAATTTTCGAAATTTACTGTTCACCGCCGGAAAACACTGTTCACCGCCTTACTGTTCATGCCGGAAAATACTGTTCAGGGAACTATTCATGCCGGAAAACACTGTACACGCGTACTGTACACGCACTGTGCGCGTATGTGACGTCACCGATGACGTCACCGTCCACCGTACATACGCGGTTTGTACTTGTTCATACACGGTTTGTACGCGGTTTGCACTGTTCATTGCACCTTGTTCATACACGGTTTGTACTGTACATACGCGGTTGCACTGTTCATGACTGCTTGTTCATACGCATCGTTCACTTTTTTTTTTTTTTAATAATTTCAAACTCCATCTAAATATATTCCAATACCAAATAATCCTTTAATTAACATTGAACAAGTATAAAATATTATAGATTACTCAATAATAAATTAGAAGCCTGACAATAATAAATGTAACATTCTCAATTTTTTTACTTTTGGATAGAAAAAATAAGAATTTGGATAAAGGATATCTCGCTCAAGCAACGTAGAATTTCTTAAAATATAACGTTTTGGAATGAGATAACGTTGCCCTAACTATCCTCTCGCCCAGGCGAGAAAGGGATCTCACTTTGGCAAGGAGTCGTAGGAAGAATAGGTGCTCTATAGACTCAATCTCGCTTAGGCGAGATGGATCTTGCTCAGGCAAGATTGTATCTTGCTCAAGTGAGAATATCAGAAAAATGGGTAGTCTCAATGTCTGGTTGTCTCGCTTAGGCGAGGAAGGCTCGCCCAAGCGAGAATGGAAGCTCGCTCAAGCGAAAATCATATCGCTCAAGCGAGATCGCGTGAGTTTAGAAGGATTTTAAGGGACCTTAGCCTTAAAAACATTCATTTCTCACTAAACGACATTTTTTCTTCATTTTCTCTGTCTTTTCTCCTTCCTCTCTCTAAAGAGAACTCTCTCAGACTTTGAATATCTTCCAGATCTGAGCTCAAACATCGACTTCATT
The DNA here is from genome assembly GCA_024086825.1 of Abrus pulchellus subsp. cantoniensis. NCBI lineage: Eukaryota > Viridiplantae > Streptophyta > Magnoliopsida > Fabales > Fabaceae > Abrus > Abrus pulchellus. The sequence goes on from CM044056.1 coordinate 26,646,776, forward strand.
CAGATCTAAGTAAGTTTCTTAGAGCTCAGATCTCTATTTTATTCCTTTTCTTCAGTTTTCTTCTCATATTAAGACATTTATCTTGGAATACTTAGGAAACTACATCTTTTGGACAATATCTCCAATGATATCGTAGAATCTTTCCGTATATCTCTTAAAGAACTAGCCATTACCAGGTAAGGGGAGTATTCTCGAGCCTTAGTTTTATATACACATATAGTGATCTTAGCAGAATCTAAGTAACCTATTTTAATAATAATCTATAATTTTTATGAAATCATATGGTGAAAATGTATTTTTGGTATAAAAAAAGGTTTTTGATTTATTTTAAACTAATGAAATTAGATTTTTAGAAAAAAAATATGGGCTTGAATAGCATTAAGAGATTTTAGAACTGAGTTACTTAAGATGTATATGAGTTAAGTAATAAAAGACAAAATAATGAACTTTAGGTTAGAAGACCATATTGAAATCATACGAGTTGGACTGAGTTCGAAGGTGTCTGACCTTCGACATATTGTACTGATTGTATGACATGATAATTTCTATGCTAAGATTGATATACTGTACTGATTGCATGGTGTGATATTAATGGTAGTTTCTGTGTTAGATTGGCCTATTGTACTGATTACATGGTGTGATATTGTATGATAACTTTCTATGTTATACTGGCATGATGCAACAAGTATAGACATGATATTGATGGCTGAAATGTATCTAAATTGGGTAAATTCACATGAATAATTATAGTGTTGATTAATTTTGAAAGTATATGATATATGAAAGAAAAGGAATAAGATGCATGATTATGATGCATGGGTAAGAATGACTAGAAAAGGATGATTATGATATATATAGTATAACACACTGAAGGATGTATTATAATAGGTTTAAATAACTTTTAACTACCTCCAAATAGGGCTAAATTAAAAAAACTACCTCAGAATTTTATTTTTATTTTAATGCCTAACTAATTTTTTTTTTCAATTTTATACCTGACGTTAACCTCCGACAGTTAAATGATGACATGGCTAATAATTGTCACGTCACCGTTGATCTCTCTCATCCAACCCACCCTAAACTACCACATCAAATTCCACATAAACATTTTTGAATTTTAACCTAAAAGTTGCATTTGCATTTTGGGTTATGTGAGGGAAAGAGGGCCAAATCTAAAACTGTAATTGAGGAAGAAGCATAGAATGAAGATGCTAAAGAGGGAAAGAGGGTCAAATCTAAAATTGTAATTGAAGAAGAAGCACAGAACGAAGATGCTGAAGACGAACTCGAAAGGAAGGAGAAGCAAAAAAGGAAAAAAGAATGTTAGGGTTCTTTATCGTGTGTTGTCATTATCCATCTAGGGTTCCATTTTGATTCTTCGTCTTAACGAAATGAGTAGTGTGGATGGTTCATCGTGCTTATCTTTTGCACGAGGTGTAACTTGCAAATGTAAAAAGTCGGCTATAATTTTGACCTCACAGAGCAAGGGTAATCCTGGTAGAAGGTTTTGAAGATGCTCTGATTGGAATTAAAGTTCAACTAGTTGTATTTGTTCTAAATTTTGTGATTGTGTTCACAAACTTGTTTGTATTTAGTTTGCAAGAACCTAATTCTTGCAATTATTTTTGTTGGATTAAAGAGCCTATAGATGGAGACAATGAGTCTATTATGTCAAAAGAAATCTATATAATTCAAGAGTTAAAGGCAAAGATTGGTGATTTAATGGAGGTTGAAAAAACAACTGAGTAGAAAATGGCAAAAACCAAAGAAGAGATGATGAGAATTCAGCAAGAATATGATAATTTCCATCAACAACTTGCATAATGAAGCTTAAAATATCCCACAAAAAGAAAAAGATTGTTGTTGAGAGGAATAGGGTGAAGATTTTAGGATGTTTAGTGATTGTGCTTTGGTTTTTCATTACTATTGTGAGCAATGTAGTGACAATGAATGTTATTGGTAGGAAAGTTTTAAATATTGACAGTTTGTAATTTAATGGAGTGAAAGTTGTTTTGAATATGGTTAAATGAATTCAATGACATAAGATTTATGCTCGGAACCTTGTTCACTATGTTATTTATTCTGTTCAGCCTATTAAATTTGGTTTTTATATTCTGTTCAGCCTGTTGAATTTGGTTTAATGACATAAGATTTATGATGCACATTTGTAAATGAAAATCATGTAACATTGATAAATTGATCCAAGCAGCAAGTAATTACATACATTAATAAGCCTCACTGCTGTGTCAGCACCAATTACAAAAGATTACATGGAAAGTTTCACCCTTCTTATAAAAATAAGGTTGATTAGATATAATTACTATCTTTCCTGCCATAGAAGAAAAACCATTTACTCTTTAGGTGGTCCATTATTTTTATAAAAACTGATCATGATTTTACAACAATTCACAATCAATGTACTGTTGTGATTACTTATTCACAATCCTAGGTTTCTGTGCCAAGTTCCATTTTATAGAAGTGGTCCAAGGGCTCATTTTCTTACAAAAGTTCAATTCTAACATAAATGAAAAGTACACGCCTATGTATACGACCATGTATTTTGACTGTGTACATCTCTGATCTCTAACATTTGCACTGCATAGCTTTTCTAAAAAGTACATGCCCATGTACATGATCATGTACTTTGACCGTGTACATCTTTGATCTCTAACATTTGCACTGCATAGTTTTTCTGAAAAGTACACGGCCATGTACTTTGACTGTGTACATCTTTGGTTTTGATGATATACTTCAAATGAAGGCGACCAGTGAGGTACACGTTCATATACACGGCCGTGTACTTGCCCGTGTATATCTCTAGTTCTAATTATGTGCTTCAATTGACGTAACCAGTGAGGTACATATTCATATACATGGGCGTGTACTTGCTTGTGTTTATCTCTGATTCTAATGATGTGCTTCAATTCCAACATCAACACACAGAACAGTGGTCCCAAAAGGTGCACATGCTGCACATTGTTTAATGTAATCAAAAGGTACAGAAAGTGGTCCATAAAAGGGTTCCCATTCATATGAATACTAACTTAAAGTAAGTTGTTGTACATTGTTTAAAATAAAGTTACATTACTCCCAATACTTAAGTAAATACTAAAAGTATAAACTAAAAATAATTAAAATATAATTTCATAAGTATTTTTTTCAAACAATAAATTAAATATGATAACTTAGATAAACAATTTTTTTCTGTTATTAAACAGTGCTTAAAAATTCAAAAATCACAAAGAGACTAGATTACGATATAGGAAGCCAAGAGCTAAAAGAATCTTGCCTAAAGAAGGGGATTGAGACAGGAGAAGCCTCATCAACTACAGCAAAATGCTACCCAAACTCAACTCCTAATTTGGCCATCCAATCAGCACTTTGATTGGCCTCCCTAAGCACATGGTTGAACCTGATAAACCTAATACACTTAGTTAAATTTCTAATTTCATTAATAATAGAAAAGATATGATGATTACAATTAGGAAACTTAACAACTAAAGAGATTATCTCTTTAGAGTCACTTTCAACCCAAATTAGCTTAATTTTTCTCTAAATGACGAGCTTAAGATCCCAATAAAATCTCCATAATTTTGCAACAAGGGTTGATAAGGGCTCAAAATGTTATAAAAGCTAGCCACAAATCCATCCTGACTAGTCCCTGATGAGGTCCCCACAACTGGCAAACCTAGAAGAGTAGGATGCAGCTCCATCCGCATTAAGTTTAAGCTAGGAGATTAAGGGAGGCATCCATCTAATAAGACATTGGACTCCAAAGCAGCTGAGGCAGCCTTATTATTGGTCCTGCCATGGGAGAGATAAAAGTCAAAATCAAACTTTATTTTATGAATTAGAGACTCAGTATCCAGAGGCGCATTTTTAAAAATATCACAATATCTATTCTGTAAAAGAGACCATACTATCATGCCAAATAAAATGTTCCAGTGGGGAAAGTTAACCAAACTAATGTTAGACAGATTAAAATCCAACCAACTAATCAGCCTTTTACTAAAAAAATGGGGACCACAGACTTGGGGAAACAAATTGGTCTCATATTTGCTTAGCGAACCAGCAATCTCTAAGCAAGTGTATAACTATTTCATCAACTTCCCTGCATCTGGTACAAACTAAAAAGTTAGCCATATTATGATTATACCTCTCCACATTTGTAAGGAGTCTACCATGAGCAACTTTTCACAAAAAGCGAATTATTTTAAGGGCCCTGCCAAATTCAGACACTTTTAAAGATATTGATATTAGGAAAATTATGGTTAGATACCAATTTGTAAGTAGATTTAATAGAAAAATTTTTACTACCAGAAGGCTCCAAAAAAAAAAATCCTAACTCTCAGTTAATGGGATTTGGGCTATAGAATCACAAACAACAACAGGAAGCAAGGAACTAATCCGAGGCTATTCCCAATCATCCTAAGAAGAAAACACAACCATGGGTTCATTAAGAGTATAACTCCATATGGGGTTCAGGGAAAAACTACAAAGATTTTGAGTTGAATGAACCCAATTATCTCTCTAAACCTAACGATCATACCATCCTTGACAACCCATCCTAACCCTTTAGAAAAAAAAAAAAAAAAAGGTCCAAAGTAGACAATATTCCTCCATAAGTGAGATTAGGCATGATTACTACCAGGGCAGTGAGTTTTTCCCAGGCAAAATTTATACTTATTACAAATCACTTGAGCTTACAAACTATTTGGTGAAGATATTAATCTCCACGACAATTTCATAATGTAGGCCTGGTTGACCAACCTCAAGTCCCTAAAACCCAACCCCTCATATTTCCTTAGGTTTGCAAGTTTACTCCTAGCTGATCAAGTAGCATTTTCTATTACCTAAAGATTCCCAAATAAATCTTTTACAAATAGAATCAATCTCTCTACAAACAGATTTAGGGATAAGCATGGATTGCATAAAATAGTTGGGAATGCTAATAACCATAATGCAAGATTGAGGTAGAGCGACTCTACCAGCCATGGACAAAGAATTCGTCTTCCACATAGAGAGTTTTTTTTTTTTTTTTACTTTATCAATAATAAAGGAAAAATCTTTTCTAGTAGGGCCAAGTGACTAATAGGAATACCAAGATATTTACCAAAAGTATGAGACTGCTTAACTCTTAAACACTGGCTAATATCCCTATAAGTCATAAAAATTACAATTTTAAGAGAAAAACATATAAGACTTATCACTATTAATAGACAACTTAAACGCAGAACAAATCTTGCAAGACAGAATTTATCACCTCAGTGTTGTGCCTATCAGTTTTGGCCATAAGAATATAAATCAATAGAAAAAAAAAGATAGGATAACTTTTGGAGCTAGATTATTAAAGGAAAAAGGCTGCCAGCTATTATCAACAATTCTATCTTGAATTAAGTGGGCCAATCTTTCAACACAAAGGTTGTCTATCAGCGTTGTGCCTATCAGCTTTGGCCATAAGAATTTAAATCAATAGCAAGAAAAAAAAAAGATAGGATAATTTTTAGAGCTAGATTATTGAATGTAAAAGGCTGCCAGCTATTATCAACAATTCTATCTTGAATTAAGTGGACCAATCCTTCAACACAAAGGACAAAGAGATAGGAGAGACAGGATCCCTGCCTAATACCCTTACTAGGCTTAACATCCTTATTTATTTAATGCAATAAGAAAATAATATCATAGGTAAGAAGGAAAATTAAATTAAATCCATTTGCCAGCCAAATATAACACGTGGGAATATAAAACATTTCGCTCATTTTTCTCAAATTTACAAAATATAAATAACAAAGTAATGAGAATCAAACCAATTAAAAGAAATGTGAAATAACATTAATATAATTGTTCTTACAAATTTATAGGAGTTTGATAATTACACAATATAGCTCAAAATACATTAGGACTCATCTATATTATTTACAAAATACAAAATATAATAAGTCCTAATAAGCAGTCTATAAGACTGAAGATAATTCTAGTTGTCCCATGTCATCCCCCTATTTTTGCAAGGTCTTCAAAATCAAGATCATCATCTGATCCAAGATAACGATCATTTGAATCCATAGTGGCTTCCATGCTAGTAATACGCTCAAAAGTCCATCGATTTGGTCTTCCGAGATGATCGTGACCATGGTATGTGAACAGTTAATCACAATTGCTGGAGTTCTAACTGTGTCTTGATAAAAGTATATACACAGGGTAAGGTAGATTCTATTGTTTACAAGGAAGTCAAAATGTACACTATAGGATAGTTCTATTTCTAGCATAATAATGTTATTGAGGTACATTATCAACATGTAAAGCCAACTTAAAATAGCATAATCTTTGATACTCGTTAAATATATAATTTAACCTACATTGTATAAAGCTATCTATAAGTCTAATGCTGTCTCTGGGTGCTGTCATCCTGGTCCCTTGAAAGATTATGTAAAGATGAGTCTCTATTCTCATTATCAAGCATACATTCACAGCTAAGTCAAGCAACACAAACAAAGGCAATACAACAAACCATCATGTCATAAAATCATATTCATATAGAAGCAACAGTTATTAATTACTCAGCTTATTACATTCCCTTTTTATTAACACTTACAACAAACCTAGGATCTCTTGAGATCTTCCTTAGCATAGATAATTGCTGGATAGCTGCAGCTACATGAATACAATATGTGCTGAATTGGTCCTTTTTAGCAAAAGCGTGGTTAGGAGCTTAGATTAGGAAATGAGTGTGAGGCCTGTTGTTGCAACCGGGCGGTCGCAACGGTACGGCGAAAAACGTTTTCAAAAATATCAGAGAAGCCGCCACCAAAGTTTATTTTAAGAAAACCTTAGAAAAACTTTTTAAAATAAATATGATCTCTGAAACCAAAAATGAGTTCGAGAGTCATTTATGTGTGGGGAAGGTGTTAGCACCCCACAACGTCCGTTTAAAATGGTTATCTAAAATTAATTATGCAAATTTATTTAAGTTCTTAAAAATATTTATTTAATCCCTAAACATTAATTATTTTATTTTAGAAGAAGAAATATTATTTATTGAGATATTATTTGGGTTATTTTGAAAATTATTTTGATTTGATGGGTTCGGTTCCCGCTCCTACGTATCCCCGGGTGCAATGGGGAACTCAAAGTCAAGTAGTTCTATCTAAAAATTACGAAATTGGTTGGTTAAAATTAAGTTTTGTAAAAAGAAAATTTATTTTTTTAAAATTAAAATTAGTTTTATAAAATTATAATGTTTAGAATACAAGATAACGTGATCATACATGTACCCTACGAGAAACAATACGAAAGGCGAAGGAAAATCACACATCCATATTGTAAGTCGTTGTAAAAACTGTGGTATTTAAAATCTGATATTTTAATTCACAAAAAATATTTTTAATATATAATTTAATTAAAAAAATAATATTTGAAGAAATTTAAGATAGGGTATGCTATACATAAATATCTCATGATTTATTTGTTGATAGAACGCAATGTAAATTGCACATCTATATCGCAGAACATTTTGTTAAAATTTAGTAAAAATATTTTCTTCAAGTTGGAAATATGATTTAAAAATTTTTAAATATGAAATCAATTTTAAAAATATTTAAAGAGAACAAATTAATATATTTAAATTGATTAATAAAGATAAACGTTTATTTGAGGGAACTTAAAATATATTTCTAATAATTTTGTATTGCGTGAGACCAAGATAACGTTGGTATACAAAGGTCTCGACAATTTAAAATATACAAAGGTAGAGATACTAAACAATGACATTATAAATTGTTGCTTTAATAAAATAATTTTGATTTAATAAAAATAATAATATTTAAATAGAAAAATATTTTAGATTAATTAATAAAATAATTACCTAGTTAATTAGAATTAAAATATGATAAATTTATATTGTAAAAGACCAATGGTAACGTGGGTACACATGGATCTTATTAATTTATAATGCATGACGACAAAGAAGTTATACGTCATGTTCTAAGTTAATGCGAACACTTTATTTATTTGTGATATAATTTTTAAATAAAATGAAATTTACCTATCATTGAATAAAGAATTGATATAGGAATTTACATTATGTTCACTTTGTATATAAGTAAAACAATGACAATAATAAGAACATTAATAGATAAATAAGAGGTGTATGATTAAACAAATATAGCAACAATAAAAATATTAGACAAAAAAAATTTAAACATTATTTTTCTTTATCTGATTTAGTTAATTTTTACTTACTATTTGTGAATCATAAAAGTGCCAAATCAACAAAGGATGAAAGAAAGAAAGGAAAGAAAAATAAAATAAAATAAATAAAAGGTAAAAATATATCGTATATGCATATATGAATGATAAAAGTTTTATATAACCGGTGCTACAGCAATGTGTATATATATAGACGGCAAATATACATATATCTGGATTGCGATCAATATATAATATTATGACAGTTATAAGATGCATCACGATAGCGCCTAGTGTAAAGCTATCATGCAGGTTTTATATTATTATAAAAACAAAAGTATAGTGCCTAAATGAAAGGGAAAGCACTGCGGAAAGTTTCAGAACTTCTTTGCAAAGCCATCCAACATATTATTTTATATTATTATAAAAAGACAAAGCTACATTGCATAAACGAAAAGGAAAGTATTGCAGAAGGTACCCGAACTTTCTCGCAAACCGAATTGGAGGATAGAGACGAAAAAATATATGACAAGGGAGAAGATGAGAAATAAAATGAAGAAGAAGACCCTTCCTCTCTTTCTCTTTTCTGTTCTATAAAAAAATTTTCTCTCTTGCTAATAGCTGATCCGTTCTTCCCTCTTCCTTCTCCGGTCTTCGCCTTCCTCCTCTCTTTGGTTGTTCTCCCTATCTCATTCTCTTGTAGTTTTTTTTTTTTTTTGTTCTTTCTTTGATTGCCCCCTCCCCTTTTCTTCTTTTTTCAGTTGCCTTCCTTTATGTTTAGTCCTATGCTATTTTTGCTTCCTGAATCACACCTCTTCTCCCTTGCTCAAACACTCCATCCTATTTTTTGTAACTTTCAAATCTGAGTGTATATTTGCAGGCGGCGTGAACAGTTTGCGTGTTCCCTATTTCCCGGATACTACTTTTTTGCATTATTTAATTGAAATAAGGAAAAAAATGTGTATTCACACCTGTGGTGTTCTTACTTTCATCTATTATATGCAATTCAAGAATAGCATCCACCACCCTTATTTCTTCAAGATTTCTCAATCTCCTCCATCTTCCACAACTCCAGTGTACCTCTGAATTATCCATACTTGTCCTTATCATGTTCTTCCCTCATTTCATTTCTCTTTCTATATTTTCCATTGCATTTTTATGTTTTCATTATGGATTTACTCTTCTCATTAGTTATTATAACATAAACTCATTATTTATTTACTATCATATTATTCATCCTTTCATTTCTCTATTTTATTCAAGTTCATTATTACAACATACATTATTCAATCATTGCCGCAAGTTGGCATACATATATGCTCAAAATAAAGGTCATACACATCTTCAAACAACACAAAATCATGTTTTCATCTAACATATACTCATAATCAAGCATTACACCACAATATTTTCATGAGCACGAATATATTAAGTTCTTAGTAACAAAATACAGCTCTCCTTACCTTGAAATGGAAGTTTAGCAAAGGGTTTTTAAGGGGATCTTGCTCAAAAGGCTGTGTTCTTTCTAAATATCAGAAGATTCTATTTATAGGTGAGAAACAAAAAAACAATCAAAAGAATGGAGAATGAAGCTTCAAGAACTTACCAAAGAACAATAAAAGTGGACTCCCAAGCTTGGATCAGAAAAAAAATTAGAGCTTTTCAAGGATTTTCTGAGAAAAGGAGGAGAAAGGTTAGAAGAAATGAAGAAGGGTCATAAATTAGATTATAATCCAAGTTTCTTAACTTGAAAACCCTTAAATACCCCTCAACTCACAATATTCTCGCTACAGCAAGCCCTTCTCTCGTTATAGTGAAAAAACAAGACGCTTTTTTTCCTTGCTGTCTATCATTCTAGCTAAAGCAAGAGATTCTACAACTCACACATACTTAAAACTCTCCTAATTTCAAACAATATACATAAACAATTATTATTCAAAACAAACTTAATAAATAATAAAAATTGGGGTGTTACACTTAAAGTTATTAGTCTTATTATTATTCCAATTAATAGCCATGGAAAGAGGGTGAAATACAATGGTATAAGATCAACTTACTCTGGACTAAGCCCAACTCTTTGGACAATATCTTTTATGAAGTTTCACTTGATTTTATCATAGACCTTCTCTAAATCTAGCTTAATCAACATATAACCATTTTTATTTCTTAGGAAATTAAATGAGTGAATAAGCTCCTAAAGGATTATAATGTTATCTATCCTTTGCCTACCCTAAATGAAGCTAGTTTGGTTGGCAAATATGAAAGAGGGCATGGAAATCCTTAATCTATTAGCTAGCAATTTGGTTATAATTTTGTAATTAACATTATAGAGGAAATAAGTCTAAATTTTTTTAGAGATTTAGAGTTTTCAGATTTAGGAATAAGGGTTATTGATGTCTCATTAACAGTGGCAATGTTTGAGGGATTTGCAAAAATATTAGAAACAAAGTTAAGGTCTTTAGATAAAGCGACAATATCATTTATTAATGGAGACTGTCTTGGCAGACCGGTGGAAGGGGTGACTATCGATTTCAATATCGATCTGTCAATCCAGGCGAATAGCCCGACAAAGACTAAAGACAGATATATATGAACCCATAAGTCGGCCTTCTGATCCTTCTTCATAATCATTTTGCGATGGAAGGAAGGTATAATCTGTATCCTGACCTCGTCAGAGACACTGGCACAGGTAATAAACTGTGCGACTGACTGACCCCTGCATACGCTTGCTGTAAGCAAGTAGCTGCTTGTTTTAGATAGAAAGCAGTAAACAGAGGGCCAGATCATTGATTTAACTGAATTACCTGTTTGGCTACGAGGTATGCTCCTATACAGAGTTCCTTGGTCAGACCGTCGGTAGCTATTATTAGTTTTATAGATACTAATAAGATTTTCAAAAATCTTGTGCCATTTGATGGTCTTAAGATACAACAGTTTGTCAAACAAATACCTGGAATAATTCATTTTCATGTCTTTCCTTATCAGGTTTGGGTACCTGATGCAGAAGTCAGTCATTGGACTAACCTCCACTGGGATGGCTTCCAGATCACCGCCCTCAAATGTCAATACTCAAGTATAAGACATTTGCGAATCCAACCGGATTCATTTGACAAACTGGTGTATCTTAATAAACACCAAAACGCGATTGAACGTCGCATTAGTCGTGGGGGGCATCTAGTTAAAAATAAAGGGAGCTAAAAATCTCATTGAATTTTGAAAAATAAGGCATGAAGCCTATCTGAACTAAGGGACTTAAGGTTCCTTATACTAAATAAAGTTGACTTAATTTTATGCATGATTAATTCAAAATTCAGACTAGCTATTACATACTCCTCTAAAGGGGGGGGGAAGTTGAAACCAAGCAAAGGAAAGGGCCATTAGGCAGCTGATCAGCATACATGTTTTTAAAATAGTTAACCGCCAAGGTACTTAATTTAATAGGATCATATTCCTAGTTTCCCATATTGTCCTTTAGAGATTTAATAATATTTTTTGGCCTATGGATTACGGTAGAAAAAAAGTGTTATTTCTATCTCCTAATTTGAGCCAATTGGCTTTATAGTGTTGGTACCAAAAGACTACTTCATGGTCAAGAATTATTTGGTATTCTACTCAAAAGGAATATATTAATTTAGAAAAGAATGAATTATTACTCAAGCTTAATTTATAGGAAATAGCTCTAATCCTATTTAAAAGCCTTTTCTTCCTTTTAAAAATATCACCAAAAATCCTCAAAATTCCCAATATTTATGACCTTTTGGAAATTAGAAATGTTATTAGTCCAGGATCTCATTAAAGCCCAAGAATTTCTAACTTAATTAGGGAAGTCACTATGAGAAAGCCAAGGAGCAAGGAACTTAAAAGACTTAGGTATAAAAGTTATCCTTATCTCTAACCTTAAGTCAGAGGCCATTATGATCAGATTTTTGGACTAGGAGATGTATAAGAGAATTTTGGAACAACAATCTTGAGAAGTCATTTACAATAACTTTGTTAAGTCTTTCCTTAATTTTACCATTATTTCAAGTAAAAGGGTTACATTTAAACCCTAAATCTTGCAAGCTACAATAATCAACGCAATCAACAAATTGTTGGATGAGGCTCAAGTTGGCTAGTCTACCCCTATTTTTTTCTTTTCATAAAAAGTAAAATTAAAATCTCTTGTTACAACCCAGGGTTTATTGATAGTAGAACTGAAATCAAATAAGAGCTTCCAACACTCAACTCTTAGGCCCTTTTGAGGGCTAGCATAGACAGAGGACAAGATCCACTCCTTATTACCTATATTAACATTAAAATAAATTAAGTACTTATTTTTATTTATAAAGGAGAGTTTGACTTTTTTAGAGCTCCAACAACACCAAATACCCCCTAGAAAACCCAATAGCATCCATCATGGTTGAACTATCTAGGTTCAATTTCCTAATCACTCTATCAGTATTATCTGAACTAATTCTAGGTTTAAAAAAGGTAATAAAATCAAGATTATAGATATGGATTAGATCATTAATCATTCTATGAAAAGTCCTATTTCGAGCACCCTTACAATTAAAAAAAAAAACAATTCATAAAAGAAATTCATTAAGGGTTATTGCATCTTTGAGATGTTGGGAAGTGTCTAAGTGACCATTCACAAGTGGGTTCATTTTAGGATTTCTAAAGGATGCATTACTTGGATTTCTTAGGTCCATGAAGGGAACTAAGTTTGGAGGCCTATTAGTAAGTAGATGACTTTGGCTTTATTTTGGATAGCATTTTGAAGATTTTTCATTAACGGGAATATATCTTTACTTTTCTGATTTATAAACTCCTTTTGATGTTCTAAGTTACTACAGGGGTTGTTAACAGACTCAGGAATTTGGTTGACCATTTTTCCAACACTCATTTTATCGCTCTTAGAGGTACTTTTGCTATTTCTCTTGGTAAACTCACTTATCTTAGGACTACTAGAGGCTTTAGAAAGCAGTTTATGGCTAATATGGATCTTAGGAACATATTCCTTATTTTGGGTGGGATCTTTTCTTTTTAAGGTCTCATATTCTAAAGCTTGGTTAAGATCCTGCACATTATTTTCAGGAACATCGAATCTAGACCCAATAAATATTTCTTTCTTAGATCAATTTTTATACATATTGAGGTATGGGGATCAACTTTCAACAATGACCCCAAACAGCTTTTAATCTACCATAGGAATTTATTATTGTATAGTTATAAGGGGAGATCACAAATCTTGACCCAAACAACTATCTTTCCTAGGCTGTAATCGATGGTTCTAAACAGAGGTCTCCACCTCTGGACTAACAGATAGTGGTCAAGAATGAGCCACGACCTTTCAAAAAAGGCATATTTGTAATCCTTTGTGCTTTCAAATTTTAAAAGATAAAAGTCATTATTAAGGTTTAGAATTTTTAATGGGTCATTTCTTCTCCAAATCGTACCTAACTTCTAGTTTATGAAACTAAAACTTATAGTTTTACCCAAAAGCTTAATGATGAGAGTGTATTTCTAGGGGAAACACCACTCCTTATAATCATCTAGGGGAACCCTAAATTCAGGACACAAATTTTGGGAATTATTATATATTTCATCATAGTCATCAACTTCAGTTATGATGTTTAAACCATCCCAAACAGTTTTAACAAACTTTTTATTATTAAGAACAAGATCCATCTCTTTTGTTTCTAAAAATTTTTCTTTATATGAATAAGACATAACAATAGTTTTTCAGAAAACACATGCTTTGATTTTGGAGATCAAGCCTTTGCCTCATCATGCATGCAGACAATCTGCACTTCCATAAGTACCTTATCACCAATCTTCACTTTCTTTGTGTTTCGATCCAGTAGATTTCCCTCCTCTATGGATCGCTTCTCAGAATCTTGGCACTCCATGTTTTTCGATTTCACCAGAGTTGTCAAAAAGGAATCTTATGCTAATTTTTTTTTGTCAAATTATATAATTTTTGAATTTTTTCTATATTCATGTAATTTTACTAAAAAAATTATAATTTTTATAATTTCAAAATTAAAAAAAAAAAAAACCTTAAAAAAGAGCCCTCACCCCCTTCTCTCATGCAGTTTACCTTTATCCCCTTTATCTATTTAACTACAACCGAATTTAGTGTAGATGCTCTCATTCTATTAGTTAGAGCTTTATTAGGTGACACTGATAAATCCATTGTCAACAATCAATTCCACCAATAACTTTTGTTGATAGATAATAATTCAAGTGCTACTTTGATTAATATTTTTTACTCTTGTTCATCTCACTTGTTTTTAGGCTTTTGCTATTTTAGAAGGAATGAAAAAAGATCAAAATAAAATTAAAAAAAAAAAACAAGAAGAGTTATTTTGTAATTGAGATTTTTGTCAAGGAAAGTATGATTTCTTTTCTATTTTACTTGATTTAGAGTTTATAAGATTGCTAATTTGTGTTTAATTTTTTTAGCATCCATGCTTATTTTTCCTCTGCGTATTTGTTGTGCATTATTATAATGCTTTCTTGCTATTTAACATATTTTGAATGTAACCATTATTAATCATTTTATTTATGAATCTATGACCGAAAAAAAAAAACTTAACTTGATTTAAGACCGGTGCAAATGAGGCTATAGATCAACAGCCGCTAATAATTTGGAGGAATATATTGACTTTAAATTAATTTAGATAACCGTTTATAGGAAATATATACAAAGTAAACTTTTTTTATACCTTAAAATTAATTTATAAACCTTCAAACTTAATAAAGCATGGCATTTGTACTTTAAAAAAAGTCTTAACAACAACAAAAATTATTAAAAAGTTTCATAACCTAAAAACTAATACAAATTATGCCCTTTTAAAATCCAATTTCCCTGTTGGATTCTTGTTAACCACACTTTAATCTATTGTTCGATTGAAGTAAACCATTTGACCAGACCTAACTAATCCATCCAGTTGTCTCATATTTTAAATTCCCAAACTGTCTTTCTTGCACACATAACATGAAGGCGCTGCAACATACCTTTTTAACGATGCATTGATTAATGGCAATTTTTATTTTGCACTATCATTCATTAATACAATATATTATTGTATTAAGCTTCTGCCAATAAATAATTTTATCAAAGAATAATGATCAATAATTCAACGCTGAGGCAGTTGTTTTAAATTTAAGTGACAAGCATATGGTAACGGATCGTAGTGGTTGGCCAAATCTATATATTATAATTAAATGATAATTGTTATATGTTATGCCAGTTGTGTTTGTAATTGCAAGTAAATTACACAATGCATTAGAAGATTAGCAAAACATAACTTCGAGGTGTGGGGTGAACTCTAATTTTATTTCAAGGTCAATTATTGCCAACCCAAATGAAGCAAGAGATTGTATATATCTAGTGTCAACATCATACAAGGTATCAAAAGAAGGAGAAAATGGTCAAAGAAATGTTTTTTTTTTTCCTTATTAAAGGGTGATACATATCAAGATCAAGATATACATCTCAAATTAAATGAAATTCACACAAATTGGACCAAAATAGGAACATATTAATAAGAGTAAACAGCACTGCCTCTTCCCTAGCCCATGAAACCAAACATAATTGCTGACACAAAGAAAGACCCCACCAAAAGACTAATGGCACTAGAAACAGTGTTTGCTCCATTAGGCTTTGGTGATGGTGGAGTAGTGCTGGTTGCAGGGGTGCCAGACTCAGAAGGAGGAGAAGCAGTTGATGGGGTGGTAGGAGGAGAACCACTTGGGGTGGTTGGTGGGGTGCTACTAGCAGCAACTACATTGACTTCAAGCTTCATTCCTCCAGAACAGTGACCTGGTTTGGGGCACAAGAAGTACCTTTTGCCTGGTGAAGACAATGCAATTTTGGTGTTTCCATCTTGGTAGCTCTTTATGGAATTGCTTGAACTGCAGCCGTTGTAGCCATTCTCATTAACCTCATCCAATGCATGGTTGGAGTCATATTTGAACACTGTTTTTCAACAAATGACAATTTGGTTAGCTGCCATGGAATGCATAAAAATCTGCAGTTCATGATCAAAGTATATCATTTATAATCTTAGATACCATTTGCTTTATGAAGACATGAGTTTTAGACCAAAAAGGAAAAACAGTGAGATCAATGTTTACTGCGTGTTCTATAACAATAGGAAGACATAACTTATGTGACAAAATCACAGACATACATAATATACCAGGTAAAAAGAAGATTCCAATTTCCAACAGTGCATAAATTAAAATTTTTCCCATTACAAAACCGTGCCTAAAAATAAAATCATGTGAAACTAAATAATGGATTATCATATTACTACAACCTTTTCATGATTAAACTCAGGGAAAGAACAAGACCCTTAATTTGCTCCTTGAGTTTCTGTGCTATAATTTTTTTTAACAGTGTTTCACTAGAAACAAAGACAAGCACTTGAAGAGTTAAACAGAGGAAACATACCCAAATTATCACCAACTTTGAAGGATTTCCCAGCGGTCCATGTGCTGTAATCAGTTCCCAGGGTCCATCCACCGCTATCACCAACAGTAAAGTCAGTTCCAAATGCAGTGGGAAAAGCCAACATCAGAACCAAGAAAGAAGCTAAAATTGTTCTAGCCATGTCTATAGCCTCTTCTATTCTAAGACTAAAAAAAGTTTACAAGAAAGGTTGTGTAAGCAGAAGACCTTGAACCAATGACAATAAAATGCAAAGCATGGAGGATCATATATATAATACCAACTCCTTCATTTACTTTACTATGTCACCAACTTCTCTAGGCCTGTGGATAAAATAGTGAGTAGTTATTGACCCTGTCACCCTCCTCTAAAGCCTGCCTCTACCTAATGCATTGAGATTCTTTCCCATAAATTCTGACTTGGTTGCTAATGTACATTTCACATATTGGCAAGCGGCATTACCCAGTCAATTATTGCACATATATTAAAGTAGTATAAAATAACAATAAGATATCAATTTAAAATTAAAATAACATTAGTATTCCAAAGATTGCATTAGTCATAATAATTATTGTATTACTATAATCTTTGTTTGTATTTCCAGATAGGAATATCCAAAATTCCCGCAATGTATCTAACACAATATGAATAAAATTTAAGATAATACTAAATATTATGAATTGAAATTTATAAAAAAAAATGTTCAATATTGGTGGTTGCTAATAAATTTAAGAAAAAAATCTTTTGTCCTAATTAATAATTATAACTTTTTGTTATTTTTGTATAATCTCTCGATCCAATAAGTAATATCAAAATCAATATCTTCATATAAGAACACAAAATGCTAAAAGTTTTTGGAAGGAAATTGTTCTTTGAATGTTCAAACTAAAGATTCCATATTAGAAAACGCACAAACTATTATTAAGGCAAGCGTTAAAGGAAAGATCGTGGATTGTGCATTGGCATCATGTCTTAGTAACGCCAAGTGGATTCACACAAACTTTTGTGGTCACCTTGCTATCAACTTTTAGATTACAATCACCATCTTACCAACTTTAAATTGAGGTAGCCATATTTTTTTAATTAACTTAAGGAAACGTTTTAAGAAATTATGAAGAGTTTATTTAAAAATATTTTATTTTTTGTATAATTTGTTAATATTTTCTAAAAAAATTATTATAACAAATTTTATGGTATAATTTGAAGATTTTACAAATATTTTTCTATAAATTAAAACCAATTCATAGATATTATTTTTTAGAATTATTTTTCTCTAAAATTTATGGGTATAAACCAATTTTTGTTTATAAAAGAAGTTTGATTTTTTTAAAAAAATTTAGTGACTTATAAATGTCTATTTAGAAATTTATCCGATATACACCCATGATCAAATTTATACTATAAATTTTATAATAGCAATTTATCAACTAAGTTATTTATTACCCAAACACATTCTCACTCTATATAATTAAAAGAATGCTATGATGGGTAGTTTAACACTTTAAGGAGGTTCCAAGTACTAATTTCATCGTCATGAGAGATTGTTTCTAGAGAAGGGAATAACTAGGACAGAAACAGAGAATTGTCAACATGTTATTTGTTCTTCCACATTTCGCAATATTCTCCTATTTTTTTCTTCTTTTCCAAGCATCGTTTAAACAAATTGGACAAGCATTTGGAGCATTAGGTGTATGTGACCATAACCAGTCAAACGAAGGTGGCCAAAAATGGTTCAACTGAGGTGTGCTACAAATTATTATATATAATCTTGCATGTGGAAGGCTTGTGGATGGATATGATTATATTCATGGTCTAATATCTTACGCATAAAGGTTCAACTATAGTTTTACTCGGTTCCAAAAATACACACTTAATATATTTAATTCACCAAAGAAAACAAACGTGGGTTATAAAAATTCATCATTCATAACATTTTCACCTACTCATTAAATATTTAAATGTGTTATTGTGGCTCCGGATTTATAATTTGGGACAAAGAAGAGGCTTAACTACGATAAAAAAAAAAAATCCGTTGAATGTGATGCTTACCCATAAAAAATAATAGATATGATAAGAGTAATAAAATTATTGAATTTGATGAAATTTTATCTTAGAGAGAAAAGTAAAAAGTTTCTGCATTTAATGAAAACTTGACCGTTAAAATGGTAAAATTATGACTTTAACTCAAATTGAATAACCTTTTACAAAAATACTCGTAAAAGAAGAAAATAAAGTAATAAAACAAATAAATTTTTTAATAACTTAAAATTAACTTGTACACCCCATAATTTTTGAAATATATATATTCTAAAAATAGAAGAATATCTTTCACTGAATTTATTTACTGGCGACAAAACTATCTAACTGCGTTTATTAAAATTCAAACTTATGTCACCAATTAAATTAAAATATGTATTAATGTAATTAATTTTAACTTATAAAATAATTATTTATTTTATCACCCCTTTTTGTTTCTACAAAAACTTATGCTTAAATTCATTTAAAGTGACCTTTGTGAAAGTCTACTTCAATTTTATTCATTGACGATTGAAAATGTTTATTCTCTTTTCTCTTTGGTTCTAAAATAAGGTACCTACCGCAGAAAAGTCAAATTCACATCAACAAGAAACCAAAAAAAATCATATTAACTAACAAGATATTTTTGTTGGCTAGCAAGGAATTCACTTTTTATTTTAGCTTGAACAGAAAAAACTAGCAAACTTGTGCATCTACATGACCAAAGCAGGTCAAAGCAATCCACACAAAAGGATGCAGCATGTAGATGAAGCAATTGTATACCTAAACCACTCATGCTTCAACATATTACACCTCTCACACATTTTGAATTATTTTTTGGTAGTTATTGCTACCTAATACTCAGATACTTTACATCATGATATGGAGATTAGTTTAGAATGACGACACAACATTTCTATTCTCTAGAGGTACATAAAGAAATTTAAACTATATATCACTTGCTATAGTGTCCCTCACGTTCGATTTATATGTCTTCATAAATCTGCATTCCTTGGTTTGCTGTAAAGTCATAGTTGTTTGGTATAAGTTGTTAAAGCATGAACAATATATATTCATGTATTGATATGTTATCTTATTGGCCATTTCGCCCATGAAATAACATTACTTTTGAAATCAAAAGTAGGATTAGGTTGAGAATTTGACAGCTTGCACATAATGATGAAGCCACCATTGTAGGACCACACTACACTATTATAATTATAAATTGATGAATATATATATATACATGAATCTAGAAAAGCAAGGTTGAGAAAATAGATGGCAACTCTTTCAAACTAAAGAATTGAATGGAAGCATTGGCTAGGTACGTATTAGCTCTCTACTTCAAGGACCAATAGATCATGTACAGCTGGAAAATAATTGCATGAAGGAAATACAATTATCATCCAATGGTTTATACATGCATGTTATATTATATTTAAACTTGTATATAATGATATAAGAAAATCGCTTTCAACAGTTGGAAAATTTTAATTAAAATTTTGGCCTATATAATCAATGTCACATCACATTTTTTATACATTCCCAACATATATTTGAGCAGAATTTGAGATACCAGACTTAATTTTTATAATTAAAAAATTATAAAAATTAAGTGTGAGTAATTATAATAAAAGAATATATATATATATATATATATATATAGATTAAAATATGGATTTTAAAATGTAATTAAGATTTTTTTAGAAGAAAAGACTTTAGAAGATTTCAATCCCTTCATGTATTTATATTTATGGTTGTTATCATGTTTTTATTTATTTTTTCAGTACCAGTATAATATATATGACATAAACATTGTTCATGCTCAGGCTTACAATGTTCATTTGCTTCAAACACTTCCATTAAATTTTGGATGCTCTTTCACCAGTTCTGAATGGGACAGGTGGGCGTGCCTTCATTATTGAGCTAATTGACTTTGTCTTAAACAATTTTATTAGCTCAGACTTTCTTTTGAACCTAATGTTCTAAATTTATGTCCAGGTTTTTATTTTTATTTTAAGATGTAAATTTTTTCATCATTTCCATTTCGAGTGAAACCTTTTTTCATAATTTTGGTATATATTCAAATTTTTTTTTTGGGGGGGGGGGGGGATGTTAGTAAAAAGAAATTATCAATAAGGTAGTTCCGCGCGTGTTTGTGAAATAATAATTTTCAAGAAATAATTATTTTTTTAAATCTCTTTTAATATAAAACTAAAAAAAGGTCAATTTTTAAAATAAACTAATTTAAATACATATATTTCTTCTGCTTTTTATTATGATTTTATTGATTTAAAACTTAATTTTTTTATTTAAGGTCTTTAAATTATTTAACAATGTTGTCTATCAATTTTTTAATCTAATTCTAACTTGTACCCCTTCTAAATTAAAAAAAAAATTAATGAACTTTTAAAGTTAAAACGAGTTCTTTAATGTTGACTTTTTAAAATTAATTAATAACTCTATTATTTAACTCGACGGTCATATATTATTTAATACTGATATACATCTTTTTGTCTCATAAATTTGATGCATGATTGAAAATGTTTCTATAATTAAGTTTGCTTATAGAATCTTTTAACTTTTTTTGAGAATGTTATTTAAAAAGTTTTCTTACCTATGTTTGGTATAAGATATAAAAAAATATTCTTCAGAATGTGAGATTCTTGAAAAATTTGAATTGTGAAGAAATTTAAACTTTTATTTTCCTTTCTCAATAGGTGGGTATTCTTAGCTTTTTTTGGAAATATAAAATTTTTGAACAAAAATGTTCCTTTTTACTCTACTTCATTTTATCAATTTTAAATTATTTTTGTAATTTTTCTTCTTTCTACTTCACTTGTCTCTCTCATGTTCTATCATCCATAGCTATTCTGCTCTTACTCTTTGATAAGCATGCTCTCTTATTTTTGTTTATTTTCCTCTCTCAATTGCCATTATTTGCCTGCGTTGCTCTATTCATTCTTTTTTTTTTTTTGGTTTACTTGTTGCCATTATTTGCATAACTTTATATAACTTTTATTTAAGTTAAGAATATTTTTGTAAAAGTAATAATATCACTACGCCAAAATGTAGATTTGAGAGCGGTTCCGTTTTGAATTAGAGAGCGTTTAGAACTGCTCTAAAATCTTGTGTTATATTTAAGAGAGCGGTTAAAGACCCGCTCAGATGTTAAGATTAGAGAACCGCTCTCCAAAGTATAGGTGTAACATTAGAGAGCGGTTCTGCGTGGAACCGCTCTCCAAAGTATAAATTTAAACCGTGAAATTTGAAATTAATTTCTTTGTGAGTTTTCTGTTGCAAAATAAAAATTT
This sequence comes from Abrus pulchellus subsp. cantoniensis, assembly GCA_024086825.1. Taxonomy (NCBI): domain Eukaryota; kingdom Viridiplantae; phylum Streptophyta; class Magnoliopsida; order Fabales; family Fabaceae; genus Abrus; species Abrus pulchellus. The sequence continues at coordinate 26,668,730 of CM044056.1, forward strand.
ATTATTACGTTTAAATCAAAATTTGGAATTAATTTCTTTGTGAGTTTTCTTCATTTTTATCACAAATCAAAATTAAATCTTGAGTTTATATATTTGGTGTTAACCAAGCAGTCCACATCTGCATGAACGAAACACAAGTAAGTAGAGAAAAAAGAGAACAAATTAATAGGATAATTTTTAACATTAATAGAGAAAAAAAAAAAGAAAGAGAAAATAGATGATTCACCGTTAACAAAGAGAAGAAGAAAGAAAGAGAGAATAAAGAAATACATACAGATGTAAAAAAAAACTAATTTGTTAGTATAAAGAAGATGAAAAGAACAGACTAATATAGAATAAAAAGGTACTTACAGATAGAAAAAAAACTAATTTGTTAGCAAAAGAAGACGAAGAGAGCAGGCTAACAGAGAAGATGAAGAAAACATAATAGAGCAGAAAAGAAACTTACAGTGCAAGAAAGTTAGTTATGAAGAAGAAATGTGTTGAACGTGTTGATTTATAAATGACTTTAATAAAATTAGAGAGCGATTCTTTATTAACCGCTCTCCAAGAATGAGATTAGAGAGCGGTTCTTTATTAACCGCTCTCTAATGTGTGACTTTAAAGAGCGGTTAACAGAGAACCGCTCTCAGAAGTATAGTTCTGATAGCGGTTAACAAAGAACCACTCTCAGAAGTATAGATCTGAGAGCGGTTCTCTGTTAACCGCTCTCAAAAGTATAGATCTGAAAGTAGTTAATAAAGAACTACTCTCTAAATATATAATTACAAAGCAGTTTTTATTAACCACTATCTAAGTTAACGCTTCAAAAGCTCATTTCTGGCGTAGTGTATTCTTGAGTAAGTTTTTTTAATACCAAATATGAAAATGAGAGAAAATAAAAAGATTTCAGAAAAAGTTACTTAGTAAATATACATAGATAACAAGTTATTAAGTAACACATTTATGAAAATCTCACTTAAAAAGATTCTGAATATCAAAATCCCGTCTAAGTATTTATTAATGCCTTCAGAGAACATAGCCTATTGGTGAAGCCTTTACCATCAAGGGTTTTAGAACTTTATGAGATTACAATTAACTAACGGTGTCATGTGAAGTTATTACACCATATACACACATTATTTCATTTTTATTACTTTATTGGTAAACTTGAAAGTGCCTTTGTAGAGATACATTTCTCATATCACAGTTAGATTGCATATTAATAATAGAATTAATCTAAATTACTTGGAGTTAAATATGTGACTGCACTTAAATTATTTACGCATATTAGAATCATCGTAGAGGTAAGATCAACCAGACACATGAAAAATTTAAATAAATCTTACCTCAACTCTAACTAAAGTAACTCAATCATCACACATACACATCATATTTTGACATCTTTTACAAACAACTTTTACAGACACGCCACAACTATCCATAAAAAATATAGGACACAATTCCATATCAAATGATTACAAAATCATGTGTGCAAATAAATAAAATCAGCTAAAATTCATATAATAGAGCAATCTTTATGATTCATGTATATAATCTACACATTGTCATACTCTCATTCTAACTAAATTTCTACTAAATTGAAGATTGAAATATTTCTTGCAAGAACACCTCCTTTTAAAGCCAATTCATCATTGCCTGAAGCTTTAAATATTGGAGGAGCCACCTATCTCGACAATCTGATATACATAAATAACAATTAATTTCACTTACTTTTTCTTAAGCTAACCTATCTCAAAAACTATTAAACTCAACAAGGTGAACTACTAAAAATATTTTTTTTAACTCTTTTTAATATTCAAATTTTTTATTTTATATTCATTGAACTATCTTACTTTTAACTTTAATTTTATGCTAGTAATATCATTTTAACTATTCAATTTATCCTTTTCTTTATTCTCTTTTTTACTTACTTTTCTATATTAGTGACAATATGCTAATGTATGTAAGATTTAATTTGCGTAATTAGTTTTATAAATATTTAGAATCAACATTAATAAATTTATCTTTTACCCATGTCATGTGTACATTTTAAAAAAATTATATAACTTTTAAAATATCATGTAACATTACAAAATTTTTAATATTCACTATCTATGAATGATTATATGATCAAGATTTACTCTTCTTACTCTTGCATGAAAATAACCTCCTAATTAAATACATAAGCTATATGTATACTATATGTATACATAAGAAATGTATATAGTGAAAAAAGTATGTTTAACTTATAGTAAGAGGAACAAATTTGAGCCATATATATAAAAATGGGTTGTATAACCTTAACCATATTTATATATGAAGATAAGATCAAATGATATTAGCTATCAATTTTAGTAAAATGGCACATTAAATAACTTCATATCAAAAGTAAATTTTATTGATTCAACGGTTACATTTAAAAGTCTCAGAGAATATCAAATCTATAAAAAATTTCACAATTCACAAGAATTAATATTTTATCACCTCATCTTCTTTTAATATAATCTATACATTTGATGCCTCAAAAACCTGGGAAGATGATAAAAAAAAAAATCAAAATGTTAATGATACATTTGACAAAATAAAAAAATTCACTGGTTCTTGTTCTTTTATTAAATTTAAGTGATCTTTCTCTATTTTAATGTAGAATTATGTTTGTCACAAAATTTTCCTGATCTACGATGAAATTTACCATTAACTTCCAGCACTCTGTAGCTTTATGTAGCCACATATATATATATATATATATATATATATATATATATATATATATATATATATATATATATATATATATATATATAATTTTGTAGCAAATTTTATCTCTTTTTTTCTATTTATTTTACAGCTACCTAATAATAGCATGACACATTTACATAAAAGATAATTAATATCATTTAAATAGCTCAAAATTCACGTTGAGCCAATTAAATATGAAATATTATTCTCGTGCATATATATTATTATTTATAAATAATATGCAAATTTTTGGTTTATAAGTTTTAACAGAACATATAAATCAAATATGTTCTAAATTTTAATCCTCATACTTCATAATGATTTGGAACTACAAGCAAGCCATAAAGAGTTGGTAAAAACGGGTTTATTAATCAGTCTCCGCCACCAAAAACATGAAGTCCTACAGATAAACTCAAAATTTTAATACCCTTTTGTCAAATTTTGCGTCTTGTTGGAGTTGGAGGACAATGGACGTAGCTATGATTATTGTTGTAGCATATAGATTAGTGCGGCAATGCAAGCTAATTACTGTAATAAAAGAAATAACATGTTCATATGTACGTATATATATGCATGTGACACCTACTTTTGTTACTCATTTAATACCATACTTTGTTTATGGCTAACTAATTGCATTTCAAGATCGTAGCTTCTTATAACAGACTTTAGAATTTTTCAAATTGACCGCTATCAAGCATATCATATATAAGATATATTTGTTAATGATTTGGTTCTATAAATATAAAAGATCAAACCTAATCTGCAACTGCTAGTAGAATTATAGAAAAAAGTTACATAGCCACGAGTTATTTGCATGATTAAATAATATAAGTGTAATAACAAAATTAAAGAGTATATAAATAAAAAAATGGTGATCTAAATTGTCAAAAAATTTTAAACAAACTGGTTACTAAAGCATAAGTTCATTTTCTCTTTCAATCTTAAATTGGATTAACACTCAAATTTTATTATAGTATAGAGCTTAGTTTAAGAAGAAAAAAAAACTTAAAGCCAAAAAAAATGAAAGGCTTAAAATTAACAAAAAGGGAGAAGGGGTAAAGCCGAATGAAAAAATAAAATAGTCTTGTAAAATCTAAATAAAACTTAAAGAAAAGGAACACAACACTAGATAATAAAGATAAAGAGAAAGAGAGAAAACAAAATCTGCAAATGTTTAAAGTAAAAGTATAGATAGACTAAAAGTTCAGATGCAATTAATTCATAATTGAAACAAAGTTTGACTGATAAGAAAAGGGCTAGATAAAAAAAAAAGTATCACATTATTAATTTAACAACAATTTAAAAGGTATATAAGAAAGAAAGTCATAAGTATAAATTATCAAGTCTTTTTATATAAATAAACTATTCAATTTTAAGTTCATTCTCTTCTACAATCTTAAATTGGGCACACACTCAAATTATAATAGACACCACTCAATTTTACAAGCTAAGTAATATTGTTGAAGTAAAAAAAAAGTTACATTAGACCAAAGGAGCACTCACAACATATTAATATTTTATTTAAAATTTGACTGATTTAAAATGAAGAACATACTATAAAAAAATAAAATAAAATACAGACTTACAAACATTAAGATGGTAATAAAATATAACAAATTATAAAATTAAAATCTCATGTATTGATTTTCCAATCAACAACTCTACATTTTATCCTCTAAAAGTACCTTTCTTTTTGACAAGTCAAATCCTTTTACCAGAAACTCACTTTAGTCCAAAAGTGACATTGACTCCCCTCCCGAATAGCATATTTGCCTACCTCTAAAATCCATAATATAAATTGCTCTTAGTTCAAAATTGTCTCAAATATGCAACAGTTACAACTTAAAGGCAATGAAGGCTTTATGTGAAGTAGTTAAGGAGTTGTCTGAAGGTGAGTGAGTATCGGAGAAGAAAATTTTGGTATTTTAAATAAATATATTTAAAATTAATATTTTTTAAAATAAAAAATATAAATTGATATATTAACATAAATTTAATATATATAATTTTTTAATTTAAAATTAAAAAATGTCCCCTCCTTCCAAAACTCTCTTCCCAATTTAAGAGTTTTTTAATTGACAGTAAAAACCAATTTCTTATATCATGATCCACATTTTTGTGTGACGTATGTGACTGGAATTCATTTAGTATATTTCAATCTGATTCATCGGTTCAAAATTTTAAACAAACAAATATTAAGACGTTAAACACTGCGTTGCAGAATTATGTTATCCTCTTTTGAGCGGTTATTCTGTCCAACGTGTAAGTACATGTTTAATATTGCATAAATTTAAAGAAATAATCTGTTAGTTTTAAATAGTTCTCTCATTAAGTTAATAAAAATAAGTAATTGTTAAGTTGAACAAGACACAAAACCAGAGAATGTAAAGGTTCAAGTCAACGGATAACATTTGATAAAATTGTGAATAATATTAACACTATCAAAGTATACTAATATATAAGAATATATCGATCAACAAGATTCGCTTTCAACCACGAGCCTCCCTTGTTAGATAAGAAGTACATCAATATTAATTTAGTGCAACAGTCTAATGGTAGCATACAAACGATTTTCTCGTAGTAGTTGCGAAAATTCAACTTATCCACTAATGTACACTTTAAAACACTTCTGCACATTAGGTGTGTCTGTTAAGGAATCTATTTCATCAATGAACAAAGATTTTATGATCGAAATGGAGAAGGAACTTTTTCCACCAGGGAATAAGTAGACAAACGCTCCCTATAGCATAAAGGATCAGCACGAGACTGCATATTCAAGGCCAGGTTTACCAATATACATCTTGAATCTCCACATCACAAAGTACCTGGCAGTTCAATCCATTCACCTATTCCAAGGCTGATATGGGCCATATGGCAGACCTCCTTTGCCACATTCATCATATAATTGATTTAAAGGTCGTAGAGACATCATTAGAGAAAGAAAACTAATCAATGGCTAAACTAATCTTGACCTTCCATCTTCAAAGTTAAAAAACATGCCATTGATCAAAGTTCACCTACAAATCTACATTGACAAAATACAGAAGTAATGAAATACACGCCATGCTAATCTTAGAATGTTTATAATTTTGACAAAAAAATATATAGAAAATCATTAAATCAGAAATGGAAATAAAATATTAACTCCAACCACCCACCACCACCTATTAGGATGTTACTGAAAATAACTCACCACTTTCAAACCCTATCAGCAAGGAAACTAACTCATCTCACCAATACACAAGCACCAGCAGCAGCAGAACAAAAATTTGAAGAAAGCATAGGCAAGAGTCAGTCCAGGAAAAGATGTACCAGTTATCAATACACTATGAATGAGTGAATCTAACAGTAGCCTCCACAAGCTTCAAAGAAAATAATTTCCTAAGAAAAGTACTACATGCAACAAAATTTATTCAAAAAAATTGACTTATCCATTTATATGCATTTGCACAAAAAGAACTACAAGCAACAAAATTGATTCAATAAATTACACAAAGGAGCCTGCAAACTAATATGATTGTAAGTGGGACAAAGGCAAATATCCTCACACGCTGCCAGGATTAAGATCCTATATGATGGAAAAGAAAGAAACATATAAATTGGTACAAATATGACTTCAAACCTTCCATCCCCTGCATCAGCAATTTCCTCTATAAAATGACACAAAGAAAACTTCAAACCCTTAATTGACCTCATCGCCATCCTCTGTGTCAGGTCCTGTATCCCAAATAGAAAGCAATAAGGTCAGAAACCTTTCTCTCAAACCATCATAAGCTCTTCCACAAACATAATAAGCAATTCCTACGTTGGAGAATGAATGTGCATTTAAGGTTTAAGCCAACTGCTGATTTGAATGTCGAATGCACACAAACAACTCTCAAACTGATATACAAGTGACTCCACTGAACTTCTACACTGACTTCGTATCTTTTAAATGGGCCAAGAGAATAATTTTGTTAAGAAATGGCAATGTATTGTGTTCAGTGTAACCTAAATCTAAGGGTGAGCAATGGCTTTCAATAGGTAAAACACATAAATAAAGAATATTGGAAAAAGAAGACAATTTCAGTCTTTCCAGCATTTATATACTGCAGAAACATGAACACCACCACACAAATCAATCACTCGTAATGACAAAGTTCAAATTGCAGACATGAGAAATCTCAGTTTCCAATTTCCAATAGCAACATAACTACTGAAATGCCACGCATCAAAACTGATCTCATCAAATGTTTCTCAATATACAACCACAAGTCATTAAATTCCCCACAAAATTATGCCAAACCAATTAGAAAAAATAACTCAATAATGGAAATTCAACCATAGACATGAAATGACTATAAATTAAAACTTAACGCAACGCAAATCATAAATCAAAATAAACCAACACTAAACATTTACCTTCTTCTTCCTCTTCTTCATCATCATCATCATCTCCTTGGTAATCAACCCCATACCTCTGGTTCAAATAATCCACTGCACCAGGTGTAAGAACGAGCTTATCAGCATTGAGAATATCAAACAAATTCAGCGTCCTCGGCGTCAAAACCTTCAACGTCCCAATGTTCCTACTCGACAGCATCACGTTCTTCGGAACTTCCATCATCAAGAACATCGCCTTCTCCTTAGGGTCAAGCCCCCAGCGTTTCATGGCGGCGATGAAATCACTCGTCTTCGGCTTCTCCTCAAACTCCGCCGCGAAATCCTCCACCACGAAAGTGTTCACAGCGGCGCTCGCCATCGCCGTCGATATCGCCAGCCTCTTCTCCTTCCGGTTGATCTTTATGCTCCAGTCCCTGGGCTTGGGCCCAAAAATTACGCCTCCACCGGGCCTGAGAGGTGTCCGATTCGACCCACGACGGGCCCGGCCCGTCTTCTTCTGAGGATAGGGTTTTCTACCGCCTCCCCGCACTTCTCCGCGCGTGAGCGTAGACGCCGTGCCGCGCCGTTTGTTCTGAAGGTCAGTGATAACGGCACGGTGAACTACGGCACGCGCGGTGTCCGCCGGAGCGGATTTAAGGTCGAGAAAGGACTCACCGACTTTCTCGCCGGTGAAATTGAGGACTGGGATAGTGGCGATTTTGCATTTGAGGGAAAGGGGTTTTGGGGAATTAGTGGTTGTTTTGAGGGGTAGAATGGCGAATTTGAATTTGGCGTGTGAAGAGAAGAAGATGGAGGATGAAGTGAATGAGAGAGAGGTTGGTGTGGAGATGGAGAGTGTCGCCATTTTTTGAAGTGATGTTTGGTTGTGTGTGTTGAGAGTGAGTGAGAGTTTTCCAAGTCTTCTCTTTCTATCCTATCCGTTAAAAATGATTGGTGGTGTTCCAAGGCTGCACTAAGCACACAGAAGAACAGAGAAGAACCTAACTTCAAATGGTGGGTTTTGTTTTTCATGAACAATAAAGTAAATATATCATTTTCCTTTTCAAAATTGTTACTTTCTTGGGTTAATTTTTATTTTTGATCATTGTTTTACCCTTGTCACTTTGTTAACAAGTTTGTTTTATCAATGTTTTAATTTATTAATACATTATTACAATGTTATCATTGACTTTAAATATTTAAAAATAATATTTATTTTTTAAAAAAATAAATTTAATTATGTTTTTAATCTGTATAAAAGAATTATTTTTATGATAAGTCTTTAAAAATATTTTTATTAAAATTTAGTTTATTGAGATTTTAAGATAAAATATGGAGAAATAAAAATTTATAAACTTGCCAAAAATAAAGAAAAAGTTCTAAAAACTTAGATCAAGTTAGATGTATTAAAGATGAAAAAGAAAAAATTTTAGTTTTAGATAAAGATATCAAAGATTGATAGAAAAAATATTTCTATAATTTTTTTAACAAAGAACAAGTAAAAATTTAATAAGATTAGAAGTCCAAACTAATAAATTAAATTTGACATATTATAAAAGAAGTTTTTAATAGATGTAAAATTTAAAAGTGGTGAATCTCGATAATATCTCTATAGAATTTTAGAAAAATTTTGAAAAACAAGAATTCGAGTGATTCACTAAACTTTTTAATAAAATTTTGAGATATAAGAATAAATGGAGGAAGAACACTTTGGTTCATATATATATATAACAACAAAATTGATATCTAAAATTTGCACAAATTATAGAGGAATTAAACTCATGAGTCATTGTGAAAAAATGTGATTAAACATAAGATATGGAGGAAATTGAGATTGCAGAAAATCAATGGTTTTATGAAAAGAAAGTCCACAAAAAAAGTTATATATCTTTTATAAAAGATGATGAAAAACTATTAGTAAAAGAACTTACACATTATTTTTATTTACTTGAAAAAAGCACATGATTGGGTACATATGGAAAACTTCAGAAAAAAAAAAAAAAAGATCAATGTAATATATATTCATATATATTCAGACTATACAAGATATGTATAAAAGAGTAACTACGTATGTGAGAACTCCTAAAAACATATCTAAAGATTTTCTAACTAAAATACATTTATATCAAAGTTTTGTTTTGAGCTCTTATTTTAGATGTGTACATACAAAAAAACATTCCTCAATGTTAGTCAAAATATTCGAAAGAGGAGATGAATATTAAACTTAAGTTAAGAATAGAGATTTCAAAATCTAACAATTTTCATTTGATTAGAAGTAAGACAAAGTACAAGCATTGTAGGTTTAACAAAAAAAAATGAGATGAGGATCATGTGTTAAAAGTTAAACTTAGAGATGATATTAATTATACAAAATGATAGAAAACTTAATAAAAATGTTAGTTACACAATACAAACTAGATGGTTAGAATGGAAAAAAGTTTTATAAATTATTTGTAACTATAGAATACCTATTAAGTTGAAAGAAAGATTTTATCATACAATAATTTAACTAGCTATCGCTTTAAAGAAATATAAAAAAAAATTAGGAGTAAAAAAAGAACATAATACAAAATAATAGTATACAGAAAAATATTAAAATAACACCTATAATAAAAAAGATTACTGAAAATAGTAGTTTAATTATATGCAGAAAATATCTTTAGAAGTGACAATAAAAAATAAATAAATTACATAATTTTTAGTCCAATAAAAGAAAGATAAAAAAAACTCAAAAGAATATTAACAAAATTATTAAAATATAGATTTTAATTAAAAATTTAATTTTTAATCAAACATAATAAAATCGTATGATCATGTATCTCATTCTACCTAGTAAAATAAATTTTGGTTGTTGTTGTTATTTTAGTTATTTAACTTATTTAAAATACAAAGATTTTAGTTCAGCCCTCAACTTTTCTCCATTAAATAACGAGTCGAATAAATCCGGTTTATATTATTATAATACTATTATGTTATTTAAATATTTTAATATTTATAAATAATTTTCTTTTAACATATTTTAAACAGTATCTAGTAAGAAAGCATTTTTGCACTTTTTGAGTCACTGCATCAACAGCCACGCACAATGGAGGAGGATCTGCGTCTCCACTCGCCGCCATTCTCCTCCGATCCAGACTCATTGGCCGAATTCACTCGCTCCTCCTCCCACTCCTCTGCCGTCACCGGTGGTCCCGCCGTGTGTTAGCGTAGCAGGATGAGACCGCGCCTATAATTATCCGTTTGTATTCTATATCTTTTAAGGCTTTGCGTTTCTCTTTTATGATGTTTATGCGCGAAATTGTGCTTTGCACGGTGTTCAAGCTTCCATGGCGCCGGTTTATGTTTTGTAAATCATGTACAATCTAGTTTCCGACATTTGGCCGTAAATTCACCGATTAAACGAGTCGAGAATATTTGAAATATTTTCAACCTAATTAAGTAAAAAAGTTATCATATTAGAAATATAAAATTATAATAAATACTTATTTTTTATTTTAAATGCTTAAACTTATTTCTAAATATTGATAATAATAAAATCGATAAATTTATCTTTTTTTTTATAAATAAATATATATAAATTAAAATTTTTGGGGACTTAATATAAGTAATATCTTATTAACATATTGAAGGTTTTAGACCAAAATTTTATATTTCCTTTCTTTATATATCTTATTATTAATTTTAAAACTTAATTTAAATCAAATAATTTTTTTTTTTGTAAATATGTTAGCTCAATGTTTTTTAAAATCAATGAAATTTAATTCATAAAAATATTTTTCTGAACATTTTTTTTATGAAGTGGTGTATGATTTCTATATATTTTGCCCCAGAATGCTAAACAGAAATTTTAAATAGACTCATAGAAGTGGTATTATCATATAACCCAACTGTATGATGATTAAAGATCGAATATTTCTTTAGTTGATGTTTTTTTAGTAGTTGTGAATACTAGCTTGCATTAAATTGACAATACTCAGCTACCGTGTTGAAAGAGAATGAAACTTTGCTTTCTCCTAGACTATGATATCAAATTTGCTAAAATGAAATAGAATCTTTCAGTGGTACATTTTTTTTGACTCAATCTACAACATAGTCAGTATTACAATATCTTACTAACTTGAAATATTCATTTTTCTTACAAAAAAACCTGAGGTTAGTAGTTCTAAATATTTAAATATTCTAAATATGGCACCATTTTCATTAGGCCTATCATCACAGCTGAGCTTTTCTTGATTCTTTGATTTTGGCTTATCTTTCATAACTTTCTTCTTTCCCTTCATAGAGGTCAGATTTTTCCTCACAATTTTCATCTTCCCCCAATCAATGGTCCCCAACACAAAGATGCTTTACCTCCACAAAAGCTGGAATTTCAATTGCAACTTGCATTCCTTCATCATCTTTCTTTGCAGAACCAAAGCTCTCCACAGAAGGATCAGCGAGTAATATCATCTCAGAACTTTAAGATGCTGGAAAAAGATGATATGGTAACATACAAAAGGTAGAAATAGAGAAGAGGATCCATAGGAAACTTTGAAATTGATTGAATTAAGATTATTCACATGATTGTTCAACAATGTATTTATAAGAGAAAAGAGATGAACCAACCAACTAATCCAAACAGATGTCAAAATTCTAACCATCCATCTTGAACTTTTTCAACAATTCCTTGGTATATTTTCATTAACGAATGTAGATTTCTTCTACTTTTTGTTTGATTTTTAGTTTAAGAAAAAAAAAAAAAGCTCTTCTGTCACACTCATCATAAGCTCACTCTAGATTAGCTTAGAGATTTTTTCACGTAGAGATTCATAGGTGATACTAAAGATTATATCATTTACGGAGATTTGAAATATAATAAATCTCAGTATAATTATCTTTTGAAAAAGAGTCTATCAACTTTTTCTCTTTTAAAACCATTTAAAACAAGAAAAAAAAATAACTGTCTTTTGTAGGAACATCTAAAAACTTGTTTCAAATCATGCACAGCATTTTTAAACATGAAAATAAGATTAGAAGAGGCAATATCTTTAAAATTAAGTGGTTGTTTCAAAAAAAATTATTCAATAAAAAGGAAGTTTTAATATTCATTTGAAAAGTCTTTGTATTGTTTTGTGTAGCAAATGCTAACATCATTTTATTATCTTCAAATTTAGCCATTGGTACAAATGTTTCAATATACTTTCCTGCTAATTGTAGTTTCAATTTATCATTCTAACTTTATTTCTTATCACTTTTCACCTTCATCAAACTTGTTTTTTAAATATTTGTTTTTTCTCAAGTCTAAAAATTGATATCTAGACACCATTTTGAAATGAACTAATTTAGTTTTTCTTACATTCTTATAATCCATCTTTTGTTTGTCCTCTATCATGTTAGACTTCATCTAAAAATTGAATACAAAAGTAGAGAGAGGACTTTTTGAATGGAAATAAAGTTCTTCCTCTTCAAATATGTCTTCAGTTAAGTGACGATTTTTCGGATCATTTGAAATGGTTAAATATTTTTAATTTTCATGTGATAATCTTTGAAATTTCCAATTTCCAATTTCCAAATCTGCAGATTTATCTCCTTATTTTAGTAGTTTTCTGTTAAAAGTAAGTCCATTGTTGAATCTTATATAAATAACATTTTCAGAACCAAAGTTATAGTTATAAATTCTATAATTTTAAAAGTATTAGAATATTTTCAAAAAATATCTTCATTCACTCTGGAATAAAAATTTCAATCTAATGTTTGTACTAAAAATAAAATATTTAATCCAAAAATACAGTTAAGAATTTTTCCTTTTTACAGTTCAAAACACTTCAAATTTAAAATATTTACAATTCGAAATTTTAAAAAAAAATTCAGTATTCAAATATCATGTTAAGTGTTTGGCTAATTAAGTTAAATAAGATTATCATGATAGTAACATTTTTTTATATGCAATTACATTTCCAAAACACAGTTATACCAAAATGAGAAAGAGAAATTAGTTAAGAAATGCAAAGGATTTGAATGCTAATTTAACTCATGGTTAAATTAGTGGGGACCACCACTCCACTGTCTACGGTTGCCATGTGTGAATGGTCAAACGCAAGCATCAAACCAACAAAATGAGAAGCCAATAATACGTCACCGTATAGTCCACACGATTTTGATTCAAAAGAAAGAGAGAAACGAAAAACAGAAAAATTCTCCTTTTTCATTCTCCTCAAACTTTTCTACTCCGTTGGTGCCGTTCGTGGAGCACCGGATCCCACCGTTTTCCGGCGATATTCCACCGTTTTCCGGCGACTTCACGCTCCCTTTCGCTTCTCCGACATGAATCCCGAGTAGTACGTTCTTATTCTCCCCTTTCAATTCGTTCGATCGCGTAAATTCGATTCCTTTTCTGGATTCCCGTTTTCGTTTTTCAAAATGGTATTTGTGGTTTGATCAATTCGTTGAAACGGGTTGTTTGGGGGGGGGGGGTTTCGATTTTTCGTTTTTAGTAACCCTAGATTGGATCAGCTTTATGAAATGTTATATGACCCGGTTGATTTTTCTTTTAATTTATAATTTAAATGCACTATTTTTTATAACGCGTGTTGAATATATGTGTATGATTTAAATGAATTGAAAAATAAGGTGGTTGTATTTTCTAATGATCGGAATCACCAATAAAATGGATTCATGGTTTGAATGATTTGACCTGCAATTTCATTGCGGAGATCATCAAAGTATGATAAATCTATCGGTCTATGCTTACTGTTACGGATCATCATGATACTGTTTCCCCTTAACAATCAGGGGATAACATTTGTTCATAACGCCACATGTCTCATAGACTTGAAATATTAATGTATCAATTTATGTCTCATAAACTTTTAATTTAAATGCATCAATTTGTGTTTGTCTCGTGTTTATTTTTTAATTTAACTAAACGGAACAAGTGGCAAATGATGGCCTTAATAGATAACTTTTAAGACCCGTTAGTTTACGTATTTTATTCTTGTCTTGATACATGTATGATTTATTTTATTTTATTTTTTGTGTGTGTGTGTGTATGAAATGGTTGTAGTTGGTCTCTCAGGTGAGTTTCTAAGGCTAACACTTGGTCTATTTTATGTGGGAAACTTAGTGTTCTGTGGTTATTCTTTGCAGTGATTATCTGTTCAAGCTCCTTTTAATTGGAGACTCCGGTGTTGGAAAATCATGCCTTCTTCTTAGATTTGCTGTAAGTTATCTACTGTTTGTTGTGTCATATATTGTCTTCGGGTATCTTTTCCTTCCACTGGCTTACCATTTTTTTATACTCATTTATATAGTTTATTCTTTTGTCATTCTTTTATTCAAAATGGTAACAATAACATCTTACATAAAAAAAAGTTACTTGCTTATTCTCTGTTCTTGGTTATTTTATGTTATTTTTGGGGGTGGGGATTACTTTCAGCTAGCCTGTTGGGTTCTTTTCCCTTGCTTTTCTCATTGGTGTTTCTGGGTGAAAATGTTATGTTCAGAAGGTTATCTATCTAAGCTTGTGTCTAGTGTCATTTTGTGTGGTTATGTAATTTTGTAAGCTTCTAACAAAAATAAATACCTTCAATCTCCATGTTGGTTCATCTTGGAGATGGTACACTAATGATCAATACATTTTTTTAAATTTTTACATTTATGATAATTTCTATGTTTTGCTACAGGATGATTCATACATTGAGAGCTATATAAGCACCATTGGAGTTGATTTTGTGAGTACAACATTGCACATTTTAAACCTGAACTCATTTGAAATTATATCTCAACTGATCATTTCATGTTATTCTGTGCAGAAAATTCGCACTGTTGAGCAGGATGGGAAGACAATTAAACTACAGATTGTATGTAACTATGTGTCTGATTGGCTTTGTTTTGCTTCTTTATTTGCTAATGTTATACTTTCAGTAAGCTTGAGATATCTGTTTTGATCTTTTGTTGGTTAATTTTTTTTCCTTTGAGGTGTTTGTTATTGTTCATCTCTCTATTAATTTTTGAGATCATCAACCCTTTTGAAGTTGTTATGTTCCTAGCCAATGTGAGTCACTGGAATTCATGGTTGTATTGACAGATCTTATCTTACTTGGTTTACAATCTGTTCTTTGTAGTGGGATACTGCTGGGCAAGAACGATTTAGGACAATAACCAGTAGCTACTATCGTGGAGCACATGGAATCATTGTGGGTGATGGTTTTCTTAGCACAAATAAGATTTTAAATATGAAGTTTACCTGTTCGTGGGGATTTCTTACTTTCTCCACTGACTGGGTCCTTTGGCAGATTGTTTATGATGTGACAGATGAAGATAGCTTCAACAATGTGAAGCAGTGGCTCAGTGAAATTGACCGCTATGCTAGTGATAATGTTAACAAACTTTTGGTTGGAAACAAGAGTGATCTGACTGCAAATAGAGTTGTCTCATATGATACAGCTAAAGTATAGCTTTTACATATATCACATGCTCATGTTTAAAGTTATTGGAATGATAATATTCATGTTCCTGCATCGGCACACCTCAATGCACCTTTTTTTCCCTTGCTGCAGGAATTTGCAGATCAAATTGGCATTCCTTTCATGGAAACAAGTGCGAAAGATGCTACAAATGTTGAAGAGGCATTCATGGCCATGTCTGCTTCCATCAAGAACAGGTATCCATTCCTGTTTATTATTGAATGGCTGATATTTAAAAGAATCACTTATATTTGGGATGCATCTGTTTCAGCTTTAACAAAAGGCTCTTTTTTTTATGATATAACTTTTTCAGAAGCTACTATATTAAGCCATTGAAATGATATGGCATGAATCTGAGATAATCAAATTTTAAAAATTTTAAGATCCATGAAGTCTTGATTTTTTACTAAGTCTAATAACATCATGTGATTCATATAGCCGACTTCACTTAATGAGAGAAGACTTGATTGTTGTTGTACAAGATACGTAATGGTTATAATACAACATATAAATTAATATAAAATTAACATGATACTCAAATCTACGTTTTAAAAATGAGCACATGACATTGTAGACATAATAAAATGCTTCAATTCATATGAATATTGTGATATTCTCATCTATATTGGAATGAAAGTTTAAAAGTAAAGTATAAAAAATTATACAATGTTGCTAGGAGCATTAGAAATGTCCATGAAGTTGTCCAACATGGTTACGGATATGACATGATTTGACTATTATCTTGATGTATCTATGATTTCTTCCTTGGAAGTAAAGCTCGGGCAATAATTAGTTTCCTACTTCCTGAAATGAATTGAACTTTAGCATGCCAATATTCATTAATTGAAGTCTATTTGATGAAATACAAATGTTAAAATTTATTCTCTCTTATTCTTTTTGTGCATTTAGAAGAATTATGTATGTCAGGGAAGTATGCATTACTAGAGATTGTTTAAATGACTGTTGATTTGTGAAATTGGTGCCCCTCGAAAAAAATAATGCATGAATTATAATTGGCATGTAACATGTAGTTTTCCAAATTTCTTTTAAACTTTAAAAATTGTGCTTTATCAGTTTAACCTTCATCTAGCTGTTCCCTAAGGTTGGTTTTTATATTTATTTATCCCTGCGAATTATACTCTTGTTAAATATGACTAATTAACATTTGAGCATTTACTTTCTGTTATGGCAACCATATTTGATGATAACTTTATCCTGTATGTAGAATGGCGAGCCAACCTTCGGCGAATAATGCTAGGCCTCCAACAGTGCAGATCAGAGGGCAACCCGTTGGGCAAAAAAGTGGGTGTTGCTCATCCTAACTAGATGGTGTTCAGATCCATTTCACTTGGTCTACACTTGCCCTTTGCATTTAGGTCTGTTATTTCACTAAATAGTGGACCAGTGTCTGATAATTTGTTTTTTGGTTTGGGAATTGGCCTAGATGATCCCATTCTTTACATATACTTGAATGATATGCTTGTGCTAAGTATAGTACTTGTTAATGATAAAACCATATTCCATCTCATTTATTTTTGCAATGAACTAGCAGTTTTTTTTTACTTGCCATTCCATGAGTGTCATAGAAACAACAGAGCAAAACGTTGGTGACAATGTGTAATAATGGCAATCGGCAAACAAAGGCAGTGCATGGAACTCGCCTAATTCTGTTTGCTTCTTGTGCCCTTTAAGTGTAGGTCCGGATTTGCCATGTTAGAATCTGTGTTTGTTATGAAGTTAATTAATAGAATTGGTTTTGATAAAATTGATTTTGAACTATTAAACGAAATTGGAATGTGCGCTCAAATTAATCCAAGTCATAGATTTTGTAGTGGAACGTGATTACAGGATTAAGAATTGATTTCAGGGTGTTTCTAATATGTCCAAGGGGTACACGTGAAGTTAAAAATACAAGGGTTTTATTGAAGATAAAAATAAATTTTATCTTAAAATTATAAAAAAAAAAATTCAGTTCCCATATTTTATGATAATTTAAACTATTTTTTAGTAAGGTACATTTAATGGTTCTTAATATTTCAGCCACAGTAACTTCAAAATATACATCAAATAACGGATACAAAAACTTCATAAAAGCTAAATTAAACCGTTAGAATTTGCTTTTTCTTTTTTTGTCAAGAAACAGTTAGGATTAAATTGATTAATGTTTTATATAAACAAAATGAATGGTTGCCGTCACTTTGTTTATTTTCTTGTTTGTTTATAAACCGGCATTAAACAGAAACAAATGAATTGATTAATGTTTTGAAAAGTCATCTCTTTGCATATTGATCATGAGTGTAATTCGTCCTTTTAACTCTTGGCCCAACGCTAAAACTTTAGTCATTTAGAACCATCAATTCTATTTCTTGAGAACAAATTTTTGCATGGTCTCGAACCATGATAGTCTTAAACTGAATAATAACCTGATATACAAGCATTTTGACACGTGTAGAAATGTAAGTAGTTGAGACAACGTGATTCCAAAACTCACAATAATTTCTTGAAAAATTAGTTCTTATCTCTCTTGTTTCTCTTTTACTTGGTCATCGTCTCCTTTGTCAACTCTTAACTATCTCACCCTCATCCTTCTATTATTATTCACTTTATCACATTTTTTAGCTTTCTTAGTTTGACTTGAGATCCCAAAAGAGAAAAAAAGATTTTATTTATTTTTTATTTTTCGTGGTTCTCAACAAGGAGAAAGTGACTCTCATTTTTATTTTATTATGTTTAAATTATTTTCAAAATTGTTAAATTTTATTTAGATTTGAGCATGTGCATAATTTGGATAAATTTATAAAATATTTTTATAAAAAATTAGTGTAGAAAATAAATAAAATTTTACTCAGTTAAGAGCAAATTATGTTTATCTATTGTTTAGTAATTCTGTTATTTAACTTATTTAAAGCTTAAGAAGATAAATTATTTTCATTTGAGAAATTTTATCTATATTTTAATATTAATTTTTGTCAAGTTTACCCTCTGATGTATAATAATACTCCATTTAACATTCTTAGTTATAACTATCTAAAAATTAAAAATATAAAATTTTGATTAAGAAATTTTTTTTTTATTAAAATGTGTACCATTTTTTCATATTAAATAACTGTCCTATAACAAAGTAGACATGTAATATATTTTTTTAATTTGTTTGACAAACTAAAAAAATAGAAATTAAACTTGCCTGATTGCATTACTATATATAATTAGTATAATAGCCAATAAATATAATACTTGAACTAAAAGAACATAATTCTCTGTTGTTCAATGTTAGACGATGCACAATTTTCAGCTTCACTCAAATATACAATGCATTCGCATACTCCATTCAACGACACCTTCAAAACAAGTCGTTGGAAGTCTTAAAAACTTGTTAACCTCAACACAAATCAACTCTATCTTTATTACATCAAGCGTACACGCAAACGTTAAAGAGAGTGATGAAATGTTTATGTAATTTACACGTCAAAAACAAGTATCTGAATCAATTTACTTCTGAGTCAAATAGCGTGACGAAAAAACCTTATCTTAATATTGACTCACCAAAAGTCGAGCCACAGCTCTATTGACATGAATACTCATTTTCAAACTTCATGTTCTTAAATAATAGTTCTTTAAAAATCGGCAAGATAATTACAACAATCCCATTCAATTTTATATTATGCACCCGGTTTTTAAATAAAGGGTATCAAGCAACCCGTCTTTTGGTTGAAGAAAAAGAGACCCATTAAAACCAAGGTTGAATTGAGACCAATTAATCAAATAACATGGATTTAACTTGGTCTGGCTAGAATAGAGAGGATGTATGACCCAAATTTCAAATCAAAACTGAGAATTCAATCTATAAATAAAACGAAACTCAACAACATTTATGTCTTATCCGCCACCATATAACCCCCCCCCCCCAGAGTGTCAACAACAGTGACAGCAGAACATAACAAGGAAAAGGCTACAAGGACCGTATGAAGAACAACCTAAATTTACATCTTAAGGCATAAATGTTAAATAGCCTTCTAATTCACGAAATCCAATCACCACAGTTCTTTTCCTGCTCAAGTCCAAATCAGTGAACCCAAAATTGACTAAAAAAGGACAGGGAAATGCCAGAAGGGTTCTTGGAAAATCTCACTTGCCAAAACCCAAGGATGGGAATTGCCCAGGATCCTCAATCGAAGGAGCTAGTACATTGCTGCCTGCATTTCCGCCATAACCTCCTCTGGAACCACGACCACGTCCCCGACCACGACCACCAGGGTTGTAGTACCTTTCTCCTTCAGCAGGCTTCAGAAACTCATTAATGCTGACAGACTAGGAATATGAAGTCCAACAAAAGGAACATATTTAGCAGAAAATTAACAAGAAAATTAAGAGATACCCTACCTAGTAGGCCAAGACCTAGTGGGCCAAGACCTAGTGGGCCAAGACACCAAGAACAATAATTAAATTCAAACTGATACAAGAGGGAATAAACACAACAGAACTGGAGCACATGGAAACAATCATTTATCAAAATAAAGTTTCCATAGCTTGAATGACAATTTGAATTCTGAGTTATAGTTGCTCTAGTTCAGAGAATAATTGGGCGGGGTAGGATAAAAGCATTTTAAATTACACAAATTAACATAAGAACTAACTTTTAAAAGTGTTTACTAAAGGAATTTAGTAAATGCTGCAGCACCAAAAAAACACAATAAAAATAAAAGTAAATGTACAGATAAACAAGGCAACACATCTATAAAACCAGGTATGGCATTGTGGGGTCAATTTAAACCTCTTAAAAACAAAAAACAGTTGAAATGTGAAGTTGGATATTGGCATAAGAACCTCTTCACTATAACTGATCTAAATTGCCACGCAATCTCGAGAAAAAGCAATTAGGATAAAGATCAAGAGACCAGACAAAGACACAACTGCATGTCCATTTCAAGGAACTTATATTGCACAATAGAAAACCATGGTTTCCTTCTGGATATAAAAGCTATGACACCAATTTTAATGTTACTTAACAACTGCATCCTGTTTTTCCTCTTTCTTATACCTGTAGCATCAAATAGCATGGCATCCCCCCTGAATACCTTAAATCACAAAAATATGTAGTAAAAGGCAAACAGTTTACATCTCAAATTTGGTTCTTTGAAATATAAGTTATTAAATAACTGTTCATTAGGCTACGAAAAGTGATAAAAAAGTTAGACTAAAAGCAACTAATAACCTTTAAAAATGTGAATATTGGAGGTAGGAAATTTTGAAAATTAAGACAGAAATTAAAATAATAATAATAATAATGTCATGAAGTCACACCTTCTTGGATCTCTCCTCCTTCTCAAAAGCATCTTTGCGCTTATCCTTGTCAGATCCCTGAAAAGAAAATTAAAGTGTAAACAATATCATTGGGCATCATTGACACATAACAAGAATAAATCAGAAGAACAAAAGAGGGGCAAAAGATCCGCACCAATTTAATGAAGATCTCATCATTGTCTTTCTTGTTTGACAGTGGCTGCATGGTCTCAAACTCCTTAGTATCCACCTTTCTCACTTCAGTCTTGAGTCCCTGCAGGGCCTTCCTTTTTTCTTCCAACAGTTTCTCATACTCTTCCAGTGTCATCTCCTACCACACAGTTAAAATTCCATTGAGCAATGTATACACAACAGCCAATAAAATATAGTTTGAAAATATAACCCACTAAAACAATCCAACGTTTTCAAAAGGTAAACTAATATCAGATGAAGACACCAATTCATCATCAGTAAAAAAAGAGGGTGTGTGTTTCTACCAAGTAAATAAAGCAGCCCACAACTTCCAGTGAGATGCACTTAACAAATAACTGAAGCCTAGTTTAATTATCTGTCTTTTATTTAAAACTCAGAAGCCATCTAGTTTGTCTTCTCACTCATCAATCAAGAACAGCACGAAATTTAAAAGATGCAGGCAAGAGATTCAGAATAAATGGAGAATGCTTTGATTGAGCTGGTCATTAACCTTATCCTCAGGCTCCTTTTCTTCATTTTCATTAGCAGGGCTGTCCTTGTTCCCATCAGCTGCTTCGTCTTCTCCTGAAGGCTTCTCATCCCCCAAATTCTTTTCAGTTTCATTCACCACTTCCTCAGTCACCCTAAGCACATTCAATATTAAAATAAGAAGCATATAAACAATAACTACTAACTGAAAACAAAAATCTTTTCTATGGGAATCATGATGTGAACTTCATTATTATTAAAATTATGAAACAAGGATTTGCTTACTGGGCAATTTCATCAGTCTGTGTTCCCCAGTTTCCACGCCCAGAACCTTCACGTTTGATTTCACTTCTGCAAATAAAACAATTGTTATAGAAACATAACTCAAAGAAAGAAATTATTTTATTCAGTTGTGATATAATGTTACCCTCGTCCAGTCCCACTGCGGCGTTCAAATGCTCTTCGAGGGCGTCCCTCTTCACCAGCTTCACCATTGCTGAAACCTCCACGACGACCGCCACGATAAGGACCACGAGGTCCACCATATCCGCGTCTTTCTGAGGGATTGCCGGTATCCCCTTCTTCAAAAGCACCTTGGCTAGCAGGAGCTGATGAGTTCTCATCATTGGAAAAATCACGGTTAAAGCCACTACCACCGCGACCACGCCCACGTCCACCTCCGCGGCTGCCTCCACGGCCACCACGAGGAGCATCATTTTTTGCCTCCCTCACTATCAGTAAGACCAAAACATATGAAAAAAGCAGCATAGGCAGCACCAACAACTCACTAGCCACTTAGGAATCAAAGTAGCAGCTTAAAGAAATGTCAACATAAATTCAACTGACACAACACACACACACACATACACACTAACTAACAGTAATAAAGTAATAAGGAACAACTTCATCTTCTAATTCTGATCACGCAGTATCACATCGCAAATAAGAACAAGCGAATCAATAGCAAAATCCAACAAATCATACAAAAAGTAAAAGAAAAATTGCACTATGCGCCTTTCAACAAAGAGATCCAACTACAATCATGAACATATTTTACGTTTCAAACAGAGCCAATACCAGAATCATGTTCAACCACATTGCACCAGGCACTCCCAAAATTTTAAAATGAATCACTCACGTGCACATTTACATCATCATTCCAAAAAATCACATTCATCAAGTCAACAAGCAACAACCAAAATAACAAGCCAAAAAAAAAAAAAGACAAAACCCACATTTTCTCAAAAACAAATTTTTTTTAAAAAAAAAAACCTATTAATTAACCTTAAAACCCACGAACAAAAGCCACGACTTTTGCAAACCCAAATAATTAAAAAGGGCAAAAAACGCAAACTTTGAGTCACTAACCAGCCTGAGAGGGAGGGAGCGGCTTAGAAGGCAACTGAGCCGGCTTGTTCTGCTGAGCAGAGCCGGCACGCGAGGCAGGCTTGGGCTGTTCCTTCTTCGGCGCCGCGGCAGCTTTAATCTGCTCGGCGGCGATCAACTGCGACGGGTCCTCGGCATCATCACCCAACAAATCGAAAGGGTTGGCAGTGGCCATTTGGGGACAGAGAAAAGCAAACAGAAGAGTGAGTTTTAGTTGTTCTAGGCAACACCGAAAGGGCTTAGCTGAGCGAAGGTTCCATAGCGAAAGAACGTTGATGGAAATAGAAAGAGAAGAGAAGAGAGAAAAACCCTAGCCGCAGGCCGCAAGAAGAAGAAGAGAGTGACAACAACCTAATCTCTTAACACTCCCATTTATTTACGTTTGAGGACTCGGCAGTGTGTTTGTTTGCAAAACCTCGTGCACTTCCCACACTTCAATTCTTTATTATTATTCTTTTTTCTCTTTCATTTTCTCTAAGTTTTTCTTTCTGTCTTTCTGATCATTAACCAATATTGTTTAAAATATTCAAAGTTTAACATTTTTCGATGTTTTATTTAATTTCATATTATATTTTAACTTCTAGTATGTAAAATTAATAGAGTACTTCGTGTGTACATATTTATTTTAATGTGTATTGGTTAATTTCTATACTTTTCTGTGAATAATCTAAAATTGTAATTTATTTATTGATTATTTTTAATTTAAGTTTGTTAACTTTATGTTTTAAGATTGAGTTTAAATAATTAATAATTGTAAGATTTTATTAAAAATTATTAAATTTATATTTTTAATATGATAAATATTTTAATTTTTAATAAAATTTATTACTTTTGGATGTTCAAATTTAGTTTAAGAGTTGTGTAACTAAAACGATAATAATTTGCTATATATTATATTTTTTTAATTTGAGTAATTATATGTTAAAAATATTTTTCATCAAAAATATAAAATTGAGATTAATTAATTGAAGCAAAAATATTCAATACAAGATTTTATATAAAAAATGAAAACATATGTAAAGTAAAAAAAAAAAAAAAGATCTATCATATATTTATAAATATTTTAGTTTAAATTCATAATAAATAAATATTTTTTTTATATTTTATACATACGCTTACTTTATAGAAAATAAACCTTCGATCGAAAAATATGAATTTCATTTTTATTATGCTAAACTTGAATTAAAATAATTTTTTGGTTTGACTTGTTTCTAATCCTAATTATAATATAGACAAGATTAACTTGATTTAAATTAGTTAGACTCGTTGTAATTTCATAATAAATGAGTTTAAAAAAAAGAAAATTAATTGGTTTGGTTTACATAATAAATGAGCTGCCAAAAAGTCAACCCTAATTAGTTTTGCCAAGTTTGACAACTTGTTTTATGATTTTTATTTTCGTTTTTTTAGGATTTTCGGAATTATTAGTATTTAAAATTTAAATACTGTTTTAGCATTTAGTAGGTTACTAAAGTTATTTTAACGTGAAGATTCTTTTAACTATTAAAAGGCCATATATATATATATGTATAATTATGATGTCTAAAATATTATTTTATAATTATATAATAATAAAAATCAATACTTTATATTTATTTTAATAATTATCCATTAATATTATTCTTTTCAAAAATTTTCGTATAATATTGTGAATAAAATATAATTAATAATTGGATAATAAAGTAATAATGGATAACAACTATATCACATTATTTTTTACTAAAATATTATTACACTAAAAATAAAAATTTAATAAATTATTTTTTAGTATTTTATTAATTATAATTATATGTTTTATTTATCTATCTATTCACCGAATTAATTAAAGATTTATCTATCAATATGAATGATCTTGGATTGTAAATAATAATATTTGCTTCAAATATATAAATTTATAATTTTTAAAAAAATAATTTTTTCAATTGGTAACTCTTTTTTAATTATTTTTAAACAAGTCCACTAAAAATTCTTGTTTATTTCTTGTTAAAATGCATATTTGGTCTCTATGACACTTATAAATTAATCTCTAAAATTAAAAAAAAAAAACATATTTTAAGTTTTATACAAGTGTTTTATTATATTTTAATTTTTCTTATAACATTATTAACAATGTGATAACAAGAGGGATCAAAATGTAACACATTAATATAGGAACTAAAATGTAATTATATATGACGATTTTACATACACAACTTTGGTTCACATGATTTTATTTTCCCAGTCAACATTAAAACTAGGCACAAGCTATAATATAATTCATCAACATTCTATACAGTTCATTACATCAAATTAATTATAGAAGTGTACTATAGCAAGTCTGTTAAGCCAACTTAAATACATAATGCTGATTATATCGTAATAACTATAGACAAATAAGCCAATAATAAAATTTAAATATAAATTCTTACTAGTGTCTAAATTAAAGTGGTTTGGTGAATTAAAAGAAATTGAATACAATTCTGAGTTTTGAAATTTTGTCCTAATGAACAGAATATTTGTTATGATAAAAACTTAAGTCAACATTTGGTGCTTAGACAATTTTCGAAAAAAATATACATTAGATATAAAAGTTGAGGATGAGTTTAATTTTGAAAATAAATTATTTATATTTATTATTTTTAGAATTTTTAAAATAATTTTCAATTTTTTAAAATATGATCATTTCGTATTTTATTTTCTACTTTTAGAAAATTAAAATATAAAAATTGTGGTTGAATTATTTATTTTTAATAAAATAAATATTTTATAGAAAAATATCTAGATAAAAATTAAAAATAAAGTTTGAATAATAAAAAAAATAATTTTAATGGATAATTTATAAAATGCAATTATTTGAATGTATGTATATATCACTGTTTATTGTATATGTAGTCTTCCATTAATATATCATTGGTTTGAATATTTGGCTATTTCATATAATTGATGAGTGATTAAATATCTTTTGAGTTTCTTATCATGTGTACCAACAAATAAAAGATATTTTACAATTTATTAAATATTAAGAAATGAAAATAACAGTGTGCTTCTCTGTGTTGTATATTCATATATTTCTCTTGTGTCTATTGAAATTTGCAAAATAATTAATATCACATTAAAATTAAATAAAAGTTTGCTGTCTGAAATGATATTTTTAACCCAAAAGCCTTGCAATTTCTAATTTGTTAAATCATAATGAATTTAATTTATAACATTTTAAATTTAATATAAAATAAGTTTAAAGATAAATATGGGTGCAATGCACTTTGGTATAATTGTGGAGGAGCATCATAACATTCATTTTCAATGGTAATCATCAATCTTAGGCTTGCTGCTACAATACTTGTTTGGATGCTGCATAACAAAATAACAAACATGATCTTCCTATTCATCCTAATGCCAAAACACACTTGTTTCTTGTTCCTTATGCTACTGCTATGTAGTTTGGTGAAACAAGGGTTGTTTGGCATGGACATGACTTGGACACCAGTAATGGTTGCATAGGCTTTAAGATGTGTAGACATGAAAGTGGAATCACTGAAGATATTAAAGGAAGTCATGTCATGCATTCGTTTTTGTGTTTGTTCTTGAATATCAAGGGGTCTCGTGTTTCTTTTGTATTTAACTTGAACTTTGATGGTAGAAAAACTCACCAAGAAATAGTGTAATGAAAGGGAAAAGAAGTTACAAATGCTTTAAAAATATTACAAGTTTGCCCACACATTTTCAGGACATATTAGATCTTTTAATGACATTGAAATGCAAAAGAAAATTTTGAAAAGATATTTTTTAATGATTAAAAAAAAGTAATTTTTACTGTGTTTTGTAAACTAAAGATATTCTATGCCATCTTACATACAGAGTAATTATGATCATTAATTTTATATTAAATAAATATAATAAATAGTGGAAGTTAACGATCTATTTTAAAAAAATATAAATGTCTTTTTATTTTAAGATATTAGAAAAATTATAACTATTAATATAAAAGAAGTATAAAATATCTTCTCAATTTTATAGATGTAGTTTATAGATATCGTAACAAGTAACTTTAAAAAAAAAGGCTTAAACTAAGTTTAATAAGATGCATGAAGAATATTACAAATGAATCATATAATACACTGCTAAAGAAATTTACAGATTCAACTAGGCCAGAGGAAAATAAATCGCTATAGATGGAAACTCTTACTAAACCAAGACAGCAAAATTTGATATCCCATAATTAAAAAAGTGGGGAAAAAGATAAAGTACCGGCCTAATTGCTCAAGTCCTTTGGAGCCACAAAAAAGAAAGGGTTATCCTATGGGAAATAAATAATCTGCAAATGAATCCTTAAAATCCAGGTAGAACAGAAAGGTCTGCTATTCCTCTAGGAAGTTCGGCAATTCCTTTTAGCAGAGTCAACCTGTTTACTCTGATCTTGTCATCATCCTATAATACACCAGAAAGAAAATTAGAGTACTTTTTCCCCGTTAAATATTCCTATTATGGTTGTCAAACTCAAACAGCAAATAATATATAAGACAAACGTCTAAGTCAAACATACAACCAAATGGTATGAAGAAAATCATAATTTTATAACCAAGAATCCCTTATAAGACTACACATTAGGAGAAAAGAGCGCTACAATATCAAGTCCTCTTTAAAAGACCAGTGATTCTGAGTCAATTGTATCGTTGAAATTATGTTTTATAGGCAAGGCTTGTAACCAATCCTATTCGATAAATCCCATGGAACACTAATTCGAAAGTACTTGTATTCAGACTCAGTCAGAACAAATCTATGAAAATACAATATATAAATATGAGAGCAGGAAGATTAACGTACCACCATTACGAAGACATTGTTAAAGAAATCCTCAAGCGGCTGTATTAGCTGAGATGAAATTTCAACAAAATCGTTGATGTCAAGACCTGTACATAGAACATTTCAATATCATAATAAACAAGGAAAATGAAAAAGAAATCCATTGTTCCATGTAAAAAGAAATGAATTATATTTTAAAGAAAAAACCAGGTTAAAGAAGTATAATATATTCCCTAAATATAAAAGGAAGTGATATTATCTAATACCAACGGTACACAAAAAAGCTTGACAAATGAAAAATACCAGGATTGATACTCTTTTCAACTGCCAAAAATGTGCTCCATAAAACTCTCTCTTCATGTGTCTCAAAAGCAGCCTCATCCACCTAATCATACAAGTTAAGCATTACAATAAGAGAAAGCCAAAAATAATAGATTTAGAAGAGAACAACAGAAGTCATTCACAATTTCATATAAAGAAATGGTCAATAATTACCGATCAAAAATAAAAATACAAACAAATTAGTAGCTTTGTTCTCCTCATTTTCATTCAAACTAAAAATTTCATCTCCAAAATAAAGAGTAAACTTCCTATACTTCTTCCACAATTAGGTTTAGACCATCTTCACTTATCTTTCAATTGAGTTAATACTAAAATGTCCAGATTAGACAGTAACTGAGAAAATTGTCAAATAAACAAGGAAATAAGAAAATTATATGCACAAATTTATTATCCATTTTAGATATGCTAACAAAATCCACAAGATAGTTGACTAGAACTGAGGTTAGCATTACCACCCAAATTCTTGCCTTGATTATTATGCTTTAGAATATGTAAAGGCAACCACACTTAAATCTTGTGGCCTTCATCCTATGTTTCAATTTCTACAATTTGTTCGAATAAGATTTGGCTGTAATCCAGTTGCTTCTATGTATTTACAATTGACTAAAATAAGAAAACAAATACCTCCATATGAAGTTCATCTTCCTTCCCTCGGACAATTCTTGTTGGCCGAGAGTATGCTTCAACTACTTTAGGAAAAAGCTTCCCTCTTGATAATTCTTCCATCTAAATCAAAGATTGTAAACCATCAGCAATATATAAATACTTTTCAAAAGTACTTAAATAAGTTGACTACATTCATAGAGGAATTAACTCGAAGGAACAAAGTAACGATATATCTATTCTCAAGATTTTTTCTCAACCATGATTATTGCATGGAACTAGTGCCAGATCAAATTCAAGGATCGGATAACCAACTCTGAGAAATAATCTCACTGTAAAAAGTCAACAAACTAACAGCGACTACTTGGACAGGTTAATCAACGCCAACAACCCAATTTAGTTGGATTGATGATACTGAGGTGGTCATTCTACAGACTGCAATTGACGGTCTAATTAGCTCTGTGCAGGGCGTATTGCCTCAAGGACAATTTACTTCCATTTGGACAAATCTCGGGCAGATTCAAGCCCAGAAGAAGGCCTTGAGGTATAAGGGCAGACAAGTGTACCTCCAACATAGGAGTATACATGCAACATTGATTGTCACTGTTGATTGTAGGTTTGCTTTAACTATGCATTATCAGAAACAAAGCAGAAAAGAACTGATTATTTGCTGCTTTCTAGCATGTATTAGAAGAACTAAAAATCCACATGTACTGATCAGTTACTAGAAGATTATCTTACACGTTCTTCATGTCCTGGAAAAGACAGGCAAAGATATTCTGTTTTTTACCCTTGGCTTGATCACAATTCACATTAACTTAGTTACTCAGATTAATCACGGTGAGCAGTATGGAGGGAGTTCTTGTCGAAAATGTGGTCGGAAAGGTATGGAAAAGCTCCTCTTATGTAAGCTTGTCTAAAAAGTATACAAGTAAAAGTGTATCCAGTTATCCACCTTAAATTTAAGCAGGTTAGAGTTACAAACTTACAATGCACTTTAAATTAAATTAATGGTTAATAAACCATTACATATGCACTTCACAAACAAGCTTGCTTTACAGGAGCCTTATACCTGCTAAATTTAAGTAAATCAAAAAATGTACAAGATGTGCATAACAATGCTCACACTAGAAAATATTGTTCATAATTGGTTGGAAAGCTCCCTAAAGTTGTAAATGTTACTTCAGCTTTTGTGTGATCTCATATTGGATCATACTCAGAAGTATAGCCTGTAGGACATCAGTGTTGACATTCCTCCATATTCTCTCTCTCTCCCCCCTCTCCCCTTTATTTATTATCAACATTGAGCTCTGCAAAGAGTATTTACTCTTCTATTTATCCTAGATCAAAATGGGGGTAACGTATAGCATGTTTTATTAATACAAATGGCATAGTGCTATTTATCATAGAACCTTCACGAGGTAGTTAATCATGATAAACTGTTGTAATATCTCCTCTGATTTAGAGAGATATTTTTGGCAGTTATTTCTTAATTATTTTCTGTATTTGATTTCCCTTTATATCAATAATTTCTTTCCTTATTTAAACCAGTCAACTGTCATTAATTAGGATGAGATCTGTCACCTTAATTGCAATAATCGATTCTCCTTAATTATGGGATAATACGAGGTATATATATATTTTTGGCAGCTTACTTCTAATAAAATATACATTATTCAGTTCAGAACCTTCATTGTTCATAAACGAGAGTATACATACAATAATGCTGCATTGAAGGAATATGGAGTAAAATGGAAGAGGGATGCTTACTTTATATGCTGATTTTGCTGCTAGACAGGGAAAATTTGCTCTCTCTGCAAGGATGGAACGAACAAATTCTGCACTCACCCCCTTGTCAACCTTTAAACAAAATATAGTGGCATGGTAAAACTCACCCAAACATTCTGAGAATCAGGGCATGTCATAAAATACATTACAAAGCACAGATACAGTATGGCATGTTTGGGCACATGTTCTATTATATCATAAATAAAATGGCCAGCATACAAATAACATCAGTTATCCAACTATAGCAATAATACATAACATAAAAAATAGATAGAATATCCTAGTGACACTCAGTAAATTTCTGATCTGCAACAAAGTATTCATTTCAAAACTGCCTATAGGCTATAACTGGTGCAACTGATTATATCTCTCCCCAGCTCATACAATGGTCTACACCCATAAGCTCCAACAATTTGATGCTTGTCAGAAATATCTTGTAAGTGTAAAGTCATCGGTGCTCTAAATGTGAAGCAATTCAGAAGGTAAGTATGGAATAGATTTTAGGTTGAATTTTTTTTTTCACAAAAATAATCAAAATCAAGCATGCCTCAAACCATTTACTCTTCATCCTATCAACCATACCCTATGTTGCTAACTAACGATCAATATTTAAAATAGTTCAAATATATCTTCGAGCCATTCGTCTTATGTTTTTTAAAGTTAATTTAGCTATAAAGCTGAGTTTAAAGAAACAAAAATAAAAAATAAAAAAAATCTCTTAATTAAAAGATGACAATATGAAAAAGTATAATTGTAGTCAAGAAGAGAAGCAATAATTCGGATCACAAAACATACCAGAAATTGCTCTAATCTTCGAGTAACAAATTGATGTACCTAAAGAGAAAAGCGTGATAATCAGAGTTCAATCCCAAAATGATGTAAATGACAATCACTGAAGCAAGAGATTGGAATTTATGAAAGACTTTCATCTTACATCATTTATTACATGAGGATCTACTTTAATGGGCTGGACATTTGCAGCAAGTTCCAGTGCCTCTTTAAAATCTAGATTTTTATTCTTTTCCACCAATAGTTGCACCTGGAATATAAAGTGAATCTCTGTGAGTGCAAGCATCTGTCTTTCTAGAATTCGTACTTATGGTTTTAAGCGAAAAAATATATTCACAAATAGAAAAAAACGTTAATGAAAATTAGAAGAAATACAAGTATGTCATACTTACAAGACCATATGAGATTCTTCGTAAACCAAATGGATCATTTGTGGAACTAGGTTGACAACCAGCAGTAACTAAACCTACCAGGCTATCTAATCTGCAGACAACTATCACACCACGTAAGATACAGAGTGATGTTGTCAAAATCAGTCAGGACATATTCCAGTATAACAAGTTAGAATCTGTCAATATATGTTATAATCTGGCAATATATATTTAATTTTATTACTGTAAATACTCTGATTAGATTATGCTGTAAATTAGGAAACCAGCATTTATTGTTCTGATATTGTGATAGGAATCTCTCCTCCTATTTCCCTTTTTGTTGTAATCTGCTATTATGACATTATTTTCCCTTCCTTATAAGAGGGATTTTACTATTTGATTGAAATAATACAAAATAAAATATATTCCAACTCAAGTTGGACCATAAACGCATTCAGATTGCTGTGAAGGAAGTTCAATAACAGAAATAAGAATGCTAAGGGAATTTCTGCAGGGGTTACACAACAGCATTGCTGATTCTTTTGCCCATGTCAGAATCAGGATGAAGGAGAGAGCTATAAACACTTGAAAAGCAAAATTCATCCTTTGATTGTAAGAAGATCAGTTTGCCTTTACTTAAAGCAGCCACCCTT
Organism: Abrus pulchellus subsp. cantoniensis; assembly: GCA_024086825.1. Classification (NCBI taxonomy): domain Eukaryota; kingdom Viridiplantae; phylum Streptophyta; class Magnoliopsida; order Fabales; family Fabaceae; genus Abrus; species Abrus pulchellus. The sequence goes on from CM044056.1 coordinate 26,700,932, forward strand.
TTAAATTTCTACATGTATATCCTTCAATTTCCTAAGCCAGATAGTCTTTCTTTTTCAAACTAAACCTTAAAATTAACAATTTAGGATGCGTGAAGGCCACCATAAGCTATAGTGGCAGAGTATCTTAAATCGATAGCTCTTCAACTTTTGTAAAAGCCTACACAAATTAATAGATAATACATACAAATGATTTATAGCTTTTTAACATTCTGAATTGTAATGACTATTTGCAAGTAAAACACACCCTATATGGTATTTGTTTCTTCTCCTAGCAGCAATAAGTTATTGTTACTATACAATCATCACTAAAATAAACAAGAAAAGATTTATATTTGGGCATCGGTTTCACCTATCAGCAATTGCCAAAACTATTCCAGCATCACTTTCGGGAAGCATGTCCCCAGAAAATCTAGGAAGTGTGATCTCAAGCAAGGCATCTGCAATCTGCATGATATGAATTGCAAGGAAAAGCAAAATTATGTACAAATATTAAGTAGCTAGAAACCAAACAGGATGCAATTCAGTATTAAACACTGAAAGGGAAACATTTTTTTTCAGATTACCAAATAATAGCAAACCAAAAATTAAACAACCTGCTCTGAGTATCCATCTCTGAGGGCATAGTGACGCCCCATAATTCCTGAAAGTGAGGTAAATTCAGTGACAACTGCAGAGGCAAGATCAGACATAGCAAGTGAGGCAGCATCCCGGATAATGTGTTGCACATCGTCATTGATATCCAGGAGGCAACTTAACTTAGTAACCAGGTTTTCAACACGAGTCATCTTATCCAGCATGGTTCCAAGTTTTTCCTGTTTCATTCCATGTTATCAAAATAAACAAGATACCACAGGGTAAGCAATGTATTTTCAAAAACTTCCCAATAATAGTATTATTCTCAGCTGAAGTTTCTAACTGTTCCCCATATTTTCTTCTCAATATCCACAATGACCATGTCCGAAATTTTTTTATTCCACTTAGAAGAAAATACAACTAGGTAGTGGAAAAGATATTAGTAAATGATAAATGGCTATTCATTCAACTTTCCAATTAAGAGAGAATATTTTTTTACATATGCTGGTTAGTAGGTGCTATAAATACAAATACAAGGACTTTGATAAAAATTATTTACAACTTACATGAAAGAGAATATTTTTCAGTTGATTTCGGAATTCTGAAAACCTTTTACGAGTGTCCATTTCATAAAAGAACTTGGCATCTTCATAACGAGCCCTGCAATTATAATCAAAATGTAATTTAATGTGGCTGCCTCATAAAAGAACAAACATGAGAGTGCATATTACATTGTGCAAATATGTTAGGGAGCGTTGGATCCACTGGCCACAACAATTGAGGCTATATTCATTGTCTCTAATATTTATTTTTTTATTAAAACTGACTATCCCAAAAACTTAAGCTGTAAGGTGAAGACAAGGGAAAGGTTTTATATTACATCTCTAGTATGCCAAATCCCACAACCCTTTTGGGTTCAAGTGTAAACCACATGGTTATAGAGGCTCTAATATCATCTTATAAACCAACTATCCCAAAAGATCAAGCTATTAGATGAAGGCACATGAATGGTTTAATATTACACCTGTAACATTTCAAATAAACATAAAAAGGCAAGATTGTGTAACTTTTAATAAAGGTCTTACTCCAATACCGATTTTTTCCCCCGTGTCAAGTACCTTGTTTCAAATATTTTTGCCGTTGCTTGATCTCACAGTATATGTTAGGAGTCTGCTAAAGATATAAAACTATTCAAAGGTCCCTAATAGCTTAAGCTTTTGGGTTGGTTGGTCCTCACACGATATCAAAATTTTTGTGACCAATTGGTCAACAGTTTGATTCTGCTTCCAAACAAAGTTTAATTTCAGCACAAAGTAAAGGGAGTTTGTGTATCATTCATGCTTCGAGCCTGAAGTGCACTTGTGTATAAATCATCAATGAATCTTCACCTATGGAATAAGCAAACATTAAGGAGGGTACATCCTTGACTGAAGCCATCAAGTATAACCAACAACTAATAAATGTTTGACCACTCACCAAGAGCAGAAAAAATATGCAACAAGAGAGCATGGGTCACATAGCAATCCTCATTCAATAAACTATATACAACATGATAAGAAGTTGAGATAAGAATACCTGAGCACAGCTTCGTTTCCTTTCCTCACTATAGTCTCATCAATTGCTCCATTTGCAACCTGAGAAAATCCCTTGACATTTAACATATAAAATTTCAAAACATGCAGTTATCTTGAAGACAAATTAATGGAAAGGACGTACAGCAATAAAATATGGCAGCAATCGTCCATTAGCATCACATACAGCAAAATACTTTTGGTGCTTTTGCATAACCTGCAGGTATGGTGCACAATGGTTAGCCTCTACTCTCAATATTTTTCAAAACTTGGACAAACGTATGTTTGAATTCACAATAACCCAAACAGTACAAATCTTAGTAGTCTGGCTTAATTTTGATGTTAGGGTTAATTGTGAAAATTTTGGCCACAACTATTTTGATTAGGGTCATAAAAGAATTTAGCAGTGTTTATGTATGCCTTTAGCTTGGCAAGCATTCCTGAAGTCAATATTATTGTTCACATTTCCGTTCATGTTATCTAGTGGCTGGTTATTAATTTGTGGACTACTGAATTTCCACCTAGTCATGTACAAGTGATGTAACTAGCAGCTATTAATTTACTGATCAAGTTACATTTCTTTTTAATCTTACGGATCCCAATTATATCAATTTATCAACCCAGGTTTATCACAGCGGTCATTGAACTGAGCCTAATCTGAATACCAGTATATTAAATCATTGAATCAGCGCAAACTACAGAACTAGTCACACTTTCACCGATAAAGGGTTCAGGTAATAGCTCACAAAAAATTCAAAAACTTCTAAGGCTTTGTTTGGGAGTTTGGAGGGAGAATGAAGGGAAGGGTTTGAGGGATAAGAGAAGAGAAGGGAAGGGAGAGAGAAAGAGGGTTAACAAAAAATCTCTCAACTTGGGAGGAACTTCAAAACACAAGTTTGTAGGGGGTTTCGAAGGGTTTATAAAAACTCCCCCTCACATTTAACAACTCTCAAAGGTTTCCATCAAATAAACCTTCCCCTTTCCTCCCTTACCCTCCTAAATTTAACTCTCAAACAGAGCCTAAGAGTTGAACAATGCTCCATATAATGTTGTACTGTGCCTTACTTGAGACTGGACAAAGAGACTGAAATATGTGTATATTTCTGTTTTGTGATTGACTCAAATTGTACAGAGGTGCTCAATTATATAGTTGATGCAAGGAGAAACCAAAGTGGAAAGAATAGAGCTATACCTAAGGATATCACCCATTCACCCTAATTACACAATATACAGCAAATCTCCTAAATATAAGCTATTTACATTAAACACGGATCAGATCTGAGATAAATAGAGATAAAATAAACGCAATCACATTTATATCATTTCTGCTGGGACATTTTTATAATCTTCGTCATATCTGAACACTTCCACTCAAGTTGGGGCATATAGGTTGTATGCACAACCTTGCCACAGATGTAAGCTATCCTCGGTCCTCAAAGAGACTTAGTAACAATATTTGCTAACTATTCATTAGAGCCAATCAATGAGGAAGTAAAATCTGTAGACATGATCTTCTCACAAATGACATCACAATCAATCTCAACACGCTTAGTTTACTCATGACAAACGAGATTAGAGGCAATGTGCAAAAACTGCTTGATTATCACAAATGAGGCTCACAGGGCCTATTTCACAGAAGTGCAACTCTAGGACAAGGTATTTCATCCATATGAGCTCATACTTGGTGAGAGCCATAACTCAACACTTGGCCTATACACTAGACCCAGCCACAACATTTTGCTTCTTACACTTCCAAGAAATTAAATTTCATCCAATTAGGACACACTATCCTAAAATGGGTCATCTTTTAGTTGGGCAACTTGCCTAAGCTACATCTGTGTCTGTGTATGCAACAATATCAAAATGACCTCTATCTTTGTGCATACCAGATCTCACCCAGGGGATCTTCTAATGTATCTTAGGATCTGAACCACAGCAAAAACAAATGGAACTGGCAATGTGCAAAACAATGGTCAGAAGGGTGGTGCTTGGCTTACATATATTGATAAGCTTCTCAGACAAACACAATGCATTATGATGCAAGGATGGCTCTCGACGCCGACCTAGGGAGAGGTCAATCTAACTAGTCTGACACTAGGGCCAATGTCCCAGCCTTGACAATGGCAGAACAAAGGGACAGCTAGGTGATGTTTAGAGTTTTCAAACGATTGATCAGGTCAACTGAATGTGGTCTCTAATACCTACTTGATACAAAGAGACAAAAAATGTGTACATTTCTTATTGATTGAAACTGTACAAAGGGTGCTCATTGTATTTTAGTTAACGAAAAATTTTCTATTAATATTTACTTAATTTACAATTATTTATCAGTTTAAAATTATTTATCAATTGAAATATCCTTTTATGTTAACTTATAATTTACCCAATTTGATTTCTAATGATTATATATTATTTAGTTACTATTGAGATCCCACATCAATTACAGATATGCCTAAAGTAAAATTCATGAAGACTAAGACAATTTCACCTTACAAGCTAATTTGAGAGCGACAAAGCCTATAAAAAATTTGATATCAGACCACCCTTGACTATAAAGAAAAAAATAATCTGGCCTTACGGATTTTCCTAATGCAATTAATCTAATCCAGTGGATTTTTTAGTGCAGTTTACTTAGTCCTACAACTTTCTCAATGCAATTACAAAAAGCAGTTCTATAATTTTCACGCCCTAATTGTTCAATCTGAGCATGAAGAAGTGCGTTGAAATGCCATACCAACTAGAGATATCACCAAAGTAGAACCTGTAAAGGATAAGACAATCCCCACAGCTAGCTTTTAGAGTTAGGTTAGGCTCAAGCCCAAATTTAAGAGATATTAAATGTATTATATAATATTGAAATATATATATATATATATATATATATATATATAATTATTACCATTTTGACCAACATTAGACCAATAAACAGTGAAGCAATGTCTTCACCAGTTTAATGATCGTTTTGGTTTCAAGAGCTTGGTATTTTCAGTTCCTGGGTAAGTACCCTGATAGAGATAGTTTCCTTGTGAAAAACACGTATGCGAATGCAAGGCACCCTAAGGTCAAATCTTTTGTCTGGACAGCTATCAATAAGATTGGCAATTGTTAAGAGAAAATAAAACAAAAGAGCATTGAGTGAATCCATGTGTCTCAACTACACACCGGAGCATATATTTATACTAGGAGCATTAATACAAGGATTAATTACAGAAATATTATGGTTATTTAATTACCATAATTTCAGGAATATTATTTCCTTAAATACAGCATATCATCTCCCTAATTACAACATTACTATAATTACATGTTTCCATATTTGCATATTTCTAACACTCCCCCTCAAGCTTGAGCATATAGATCATATGCACCAAGCTTGTCACATACATAACCAATTCGAGGACCTCTCAAAGACTTAGTAAAAACATCTACCAATTGGTCATTTGAATTGAGCTTGCGGTGATGTCCCCCGATAAAATCTTCTCACGAATGAAGTGGCAATCGATCTCAATGTGCTTTATCCTTTCATGAAATACCGGATTTGAGACAATATGCAAGGCTGCTTGATTATTACAAATAAGTGTCATTTGTGTAATCTCCCTAAATCTCAATTTCTTTGAGAAGTTGTTTCAACTAGAAAAGTTCACATGTGGCTAAAGCCATAGCTCGATATTCTGCTTCTGCACTTGAGCAGGCAACTACATTTTGTTTCTTACTTTTCCAAGAAATCAAATTCTCTCCAATAAGAATGCAATAGCCAGAAGTAGATATTCTATCAACAAGAGAACCTGCCCAATCTGCATCAAAGTAACCTACAATCTGAGCATGACCCCTGTCCTCATGCACGAGTCCTTTCCCTAGACTCCTTTGATATATTTTAAGATGCGAATCAATGCATTCCAATGTCCTTCGCAGGAAGAATTGAGAAATTGACTTACCACACTGACTGCATAAGAGATGTCTGGATGAGTGACAGTAAGATAGTTTAGCTTCCTAACCAATCTCCTATACTTCTCTAGGTCAGAAAGAGGCTCCTCTTGACTTGGCAGAAGTTTGGAATTAAGATCCATAGGAGTATCCACAGGTTTAGCACCCATCAAACTTGTTTCCTCTAAAATATCCAATGCGTACTTCCTTTGGGAAATAACAATACCATTCATGGATTGTATCACCTCTATTTCCAAGAAGTATCGAAGTCTGTCAAGGTCTTTTGTCTGAAAATAGTGACATAGGTGTTGTTTTATCTGTATAATGCCATGATGATCACTGCCAGTAATAACAATGTTGTCGACAAAAACAATCAAGTAAATGCATCCTGTAGGTGAATGGCGATAGAAAACTGAATGACCTGCTTCACTCCGAGTCATCCCAAACTGGTGGACTACAATGCTGAATCTGCCAAACCATTCCCTACGAGACTGTTTAAGGCCATATAGGAATTTTCGAAGACAAGACTAATCCGGAAGACTCCCCCTAAGCAACAAAACCAAGAGGTTGCTCCATATAGACTTCTTCAGTTAGATCACCATGAAGAAAAACATTCTTGATAGCATGTTTAGAAACTTGGGTCTCACTCACTCCCAAAAGCTAACTCATAAGAAGAGGACTGCCCTAGCCCTTATAAGGAGTATTCTGCCTCTATTCCTAACTAATATAGGACATCTTAACACACCTCCCTCACGCCCACTAGACATCTGGTGTGTGAAATCTACAAGACTAGACATCTGCATAGGTGGACCCAACAGGACTGGACATCTGTGGGCAGCCTAACGTTCAAACTGAATAGACTCTGATACTATGTTTAGAAACTTGGGCCTAACTCACTCCCAAAAGCTAGCTCATAAGAGAAGGACTGCCTTAACCCTTATAAGGAATATTTTGACTCTATTCCTAACCAATGTGGGACATCTTAACAGCAATAATGACATGCTACAGAGCAGGCTTCTTGCTGCTATTCTCCTAACAAGTCCATAATATGCTGTCTAAGTTCTGCAATCATCTTTTTTTCTGCAGCAAATTTTCTCTTGTATAAGCTGTCTGAGGTTTTCAATGAGAACTGGGTCTTCCCCACCAACGCGAAGTAATTTCTCCTAATCTCCTTATTAAATGTAGAGGCTTTTGGCTTCTATGAAGTCTTAATGAAATTATTTTTCTATTAAAAAATTAAAAAGTGCACTTGCACAATTTAGACACTGCAGCATCAGTTCTAAAATTAAATAGAAATAATAATGTAGAAATCACCCATTTGAACTAATTCATAAAACATGCCCCTTCTTGCAGTCATTGGGATGGAATTATCATTTAAACCAAGTACTGATCAATAGCGAAAAAGATACCCAACAAAATTGAAAAAGCAAAATTGAAGTGCTCACCATAGTCAAAAGATCTTTTGGAAGATCTAAGAAGGTTTCTTTAAACTTTCCAAGCACAGGAATAGGTGCCTCAACAAGATTTGCTACCTAAATTAAATATTATAGGAAATTCTTAGAAAAGCACATATATATTGAACAAAAGAAACACATAAGTCTTACCTCGTCAAGCAAACCTCTTGGAATAAGAATTTGGCCTTTTACACTTTCTGCTAATGCATTGGATTGCTCAAAAATTATTTTCTTACGATCCTGCCAAAGTACCAATCTAATTATATATATATATATATATATATATATATATATATATATATATATATATGTGTGTGTGTGTGTGTGTGTGTGTGTGTGATTATATATGTATCTATTTGTTGTATTAACAACTTATCATCTACATGTACCTCAACAGAAACATTGATACCCGCATTTTTTATTGCAGCTGAATAAGATTCTGCATTTTCCACCTGCAATTTTAATATAGCAGATTGTTTTTATAAAAGAGATGAGGGTAAGAGATCCTTCTTAATAAAAAAACAAAGAAAACAGTACAGAAAAAGAAAAAAGAAAGTATGGCATCTGTTATTCCCACACACAAGTGCAGAAACATTACCAGAAAATGACAACCTAGAGATACTAAAGTAAACATATTTCTTAAGAATATCCAGATCAAACCAACTCAAGCTACAAAAAGAACATTGGCACAAACGAACCTGAGTAGAATAACAGAAAAACTACATAAATTAGGTGAAGTTAGCTACATAAATTACACAATGTTATTGAATTCGGTCAAAAACTAAGATCCCTTTTAATAATTCCATCCAATGTTTTTTTAGGTTTTTTGTACCTCTTTTTACAAGACTAAAAGTCATGTCATTTATTCTTTTCACTGGTGCACCTATAATGATCTTCTTTGCACCTATTCAAACTATTTTAGTCAACTTTGTATCATTTTTTCACACGAAGTGCTACTTCAATATTCTCTGGTATATAATTGTTTCTAATTTCTGTAATTCCTATTCTTTTCTTGTTTTGTCCCTTTAAAGCCTAATATTCACTACCATATATGATAGCTAGTCATATAACAGTGTGATAAAAATTTTATTTTAGAGTAGATACTCTGATACAAATGGCTTTTAATATCTTTCTCTACTTTAACAACCCAACTTGTATTTTATGAATAAAGTCTTTGCTAATTTCTCTAACATTTTGTAAAATTGAACCCAAATACTTGAAAAACTTGTGGCATTATACTATCTCCAATTTTGACTTTCAACACAATCATCATCTTGTTTCTTACATAATTACAATGTATACACTTTGTTTTACTTCTGCTTAAAGAAAAACTTAGATTCTAAAGTTGGTCTCCAAAATTTAAGTTTATAGTTAACCTATTCTTTAATTCTTAACCCAAGACTATGTAATTAAAAAAAAAAAAAAGTTTCAAGATAATTTTTTCTTTGTCACTTGTAAACACATTGAGGACCAAGTTAAATAGGTAAGAATTCAAAAGTTTAGTCTTGATGCAAGCTTATCCTTATAGAAAAGCATTTAGATACGCCTCTAAGAATTCTTACACTTGTAATTACACTCTCATACATGTCTTGTACAGCCCAAATATACATAAAGACTCTTTTCTTTTCTCAAACCTTTCACAACACTTCTCTTTGCAGATTATCATAAGTCTTTTTCAAATTAATAAAAACTATATGTAAATAATTTTCTTAATATCAATAAACATCTTACACAACACTTCTCTTTGCATATAAGCATAAGTCTTTTTCAGAACAATAGAAACTACATGTAAATTCTTGTTTTTATATAAATTCTTTCTCATCAATTTTGTTAAAAGATATATTGTCTCTGTTGTAGACTTTCCTAGAATCAAATCAAATTGATTCTTTGCAATTTCAGTGTTTTTCTTAATCTATGCTCAATTACCTGTATCCATAATTTCATAGTGTGATTGATAAGTTTCATTCCTTTGTAATTTGCACAATTCTAAATATTGTCCTTATACTTGCAAATAAGTACTAAAGTGTTCTTCCTCCACTCATCTGTTTTATTTTTAAATCTCAAATTCTAATTGAAAAGCTTAATGAATCATTAAATTCTTTGTTCTCCTATACATTTTCAAATTTTAATAGAGATACCATCAAGGCTGATAACTTTACTATTATACATCCTCTTAAGGACTTCGTTTACTTCTCTAACTCAAATCTCACTATAATATGCCAAATTTTGTTCATCCACTTGGGTTTTTTTAATCCAAAACTTTAATACCATTTGTTCCTTGTTCATCGTTAAAAAGTTTATAGAAATAATTTTTTTATCTGTCGATGATATCTTGATTTGTAACCAAAACTTTCTCTTCTCCATCCTTGTTATATTTAACTTAATTAAAATCTCTAGATTTTCTTTCTAAATTTTTGGTAGGCATATATATTTTTCTTTCATCATTCTTTGTTTCAAGATCTTAATAAAACTCCTCAAAAGCCTTAGATAGTGTTTCACTCACTACTTTTCTTGTCTCATTTTGCATTTAGAGACCTTGTCCAATTTTCTGCATTATTGCACTCACGTCAAGCTTTAAAATTCTTCCTTTTATTTCTAACATTCTCTTGCACAATTTTGTTCCATCATCAAGATTCCTTATCTTTTGGCTCAAAGCCTCTAGATTCACCTAAAATTGCCTAAGCAACCCTCCAAACTTTCTTAGACATCTCATCCGAAATGAAGTTAGCATTACCTTGAGCTTCTCAATTACCTTTTAATAACCACTTCTAAAATCCAACTGTAATCACTTGAATGTAACCACCACTTGGTTTTTGGGGTTTAAACTTCTTAAAATGAACAACAAAAGATAAATTTACAACCACAAAAACCGAAACCTTTTTCCATTAGCTAGAGTTGGCTACATGAATCAAATGAAACCATTTTATTCTTTCAAAAGCCAATACTTCATAGAGAATATTTAGATCAAAATCCTTTTAATTGGCTCCATCAAGAGTTTTTTTTCTTTTGGACTTCCTCTACTCTAATTACAGGCTGTCCTGCATATGACCAACCCTTCTAGGTAGTATTGTATTGGTCCTCTTCTCAAATGTCCATAGGATCTAATGCATGATTCTATCATTTTCCTTAGGAGGTGCCATCCCAACTTTCTGTTGAATACGTTCATTGCTAATCCTATCTTTTCTTGTGATATCAATATATTGAGTACCATAAGCACTAGGTACTGGTCCTAGGGTCAAGCGGTAAAATTTTCCTTTTATCTAAATAGGATTAGGGGCATCTATCACAAATAACACCTGAAGTATTCTACCACTTTCATATCCCCCTAATCCTTTATTAATAAATATTTTTTCATAAAATAATTATTCTGTGAGCCAACAAGTTTCTTCAGTGTAGAATTATAATTCAGCACAAGGAAACTCCATAGACTCACTTTGTAACGTTTTTATAAAAAGGTTGGTTAGTTATATAATTTTATGCCTCGCAATTAAAAATTTCCCATTATAATGAATTTATAAATTAAAAATATATTAATACATGTGGTCTTGACCCACTGAATTAACATGGAATCAATGTTAAGAATTAATGTAAGAGTTTTACTGCACAGCACACACACACACACAAAAACAGAAAGACAGATTTCCCAAAGATATATGTTGTTTCAACCATATATCAAATTGAAAACCCTAAGAAAATTGAGATGGCTAAAGAAAACAAACTCAACTTGGAACTGTTAAAATAAATAGCTTCACGCACACACCTGGACAATAGCTGAAGGAGTATTGCGAAGACCACAAGACAATTTTCCACTGCATATAATATATACAAACATGGTAAAGTGTGATTCACCCATCAGATAATAAAAAGGAAACTGATAAACCGAAAAACACTTAACATAATGACATCTAGGCCTTGGAATAAGTGGCCAAGATAATATTTCCCTAATTTTATTCTTTGAAATATTGTGCCTCATTACCTCATGGCACTCATGTAGTGGGAGGATAAGTGCAAAGAAGAGAATAAATATTCATGCAGTAGCTCTGCCAACATCAGAAATAAGAACAAAAATCTTTATTGCAATTAATAGCCTCTTATCAGTATGAAGGAGATTCAGAACATAGATCAAGAATGATATAAAAGCATAGTTCTTGTTAAGAAACCTGGGCCTCACTCACTCCCAAAAGCTAACTCATAGGAGGAGGACTACCCTAGCCCTTATAAGGAGTATTCTGACTCTATTTCTAACTAATGTGGGATATTTTAATACACCCCTCTCACGCCCAGGATTGGACATTTGGTGCGTGAAATTTACAAGAATGGACATCTGCATAGGTGGACCCAACAGGACTGGACATCTGTGGGCCGCCCAACGTTTAAACTGAATAGACTCTGATACCATATTAAGAAACTTGGGCCTAACTCACTCTCAAAAGCTAGCTCATAGGAGGAAGACTATCCGAGCCCTTATAAAGAGTATTCTGTCTCTATTCCTAACTAATATGGGACATCTTAACAGTTCTCTTCCCATCTCCCTAGGTATTTGAGAGACCTAGACCGTACCTTCCAATTTCCACTCCAAAATTGAAGTCTTATCTCTATTCCTTTTCTTCAAAATATAAATTGTTGAGAGAAAATAATGAATCCGTGTGTTTCAGGGCACAATGGAGTTATTTCAATTTATAGAGAATAGCACATAATTACAAAATATACAGTTACTATATTTATAAGATTCTAATAGATTTTAACACTCTCCCTCAAGCTGGAGCATATAAGTCATATGCACCAAGCTTGTTACATATATAGTTAATCCGAGGACCCCTTAGTGACTTAGTACTGCTAGTTAGTCATGGAAATTCACAAAACTAGTAGATATTTTCCCGTACATGACTTTCTCTCTGACAAAGTGATAATCAATTTCAATGTGCTTTGTCCTCTCATAGAATACTGGATTTGAAGCAATATGCATAGCGGCTTGATTATCACATATAAGTGACATATGTGTGACCTCTCTGAACTTTAGTTCTTGAAGCAACTGTTTGAGCCATATAAGCTCCTGACTCGCTATAGCCATAGCTCGATACTCCGTTTCCGCACTCAACCGGGCTACAACATTATGCTTCTTACTTTTCTAACAGACAAGGTTATCTCCGACAAATATACAGAATCCAAAGGTGGACCTTCTATCTACGGGAGATCCTGCCCAATCTGCATCAAAATATTCCACAACTCGAGTGTGCCCTGGAGCTCCTTTGATGTATCGAACAATGCGAGTCACTGCATCCCAATGTTCCTTACATGGAGAGTTTAGGAATTGACTTACTACACTCACTGCGAATGAGATATCTGGACGAGTAATAGTGAGGTAGTTCAGCTTTCCTACTAATCGTCTGTACCTTTCAGGATCTAGAAGAGGCTCCTCCTGATTTGGCAAGAGCTTGACACTGGGACTCATGGGAGTGTCGATTGGCTTGAAAGTTAACATTCCTGTTTCTTCCAAAATATCCATTGCATATTTCCTTTGGAAAATGATTATCCCATTTCTGGACTGTGCTACTTCTATTCTCAAAAAATATTTGAGTTTGCCAAGATCCTTTGTCTAAAAATGTTTGAAGAGATGTTGCTTCACCTGTGCAATGCCACGATTGTCAGTACTTGTGATGACAATGTCATCAACATAAACAACCAGCTAGATGCAACCAATAGGTGAGTGACGATAGAAGACAGAATGGTCAGCCTCACTCCAAGTCATGCCAAACTGTTGAATCACAGTACCGAATCTGCTAAACCATGCTCTAGTTGACTGCTTGAGGCCATATAAAGATTTTCGCAATCAACATACAAGACTAGAGGACTCTCCCTGAAACAACAAAGCAAGGAAGTTGCTCCATGTAGACTTCCTCGAGCAGATCATCATGTAAGAAAGCATTCTTGATATCCAACTGATAGAAAGGCCAATGACGTATAGCAGCAATGGATAGGAATAGTCACACAAAGGGCAATTTGGCCACAGGAGAGAAAGTGTTGCCATAATCCAACCCGAAGATTTGAGTATAACCTTTGGCGACGAGACAGGCCTTAAGTCAGTCAACCTTGCCGTCTAGACCAACCTTGACTGTATACACCCACCGACAACTAACAACTGACTTCCTCGGTGGTAAAGGAACGAGGTCCCAAGTCCCACTGTTCTGTAATGCACACATCTCGTCTAGCATAGCTTGTTGCCATCCTGAATGGGCAAATGCATCACCTGCACTCTTAGCAATAGAAACAGAGGACAAGGAAGAAAGGCAAGAATAATAGGAAGGAGAAAGGCGATGATAACTTAAAGAAATATAATGAGGAGAAGGATTACGAGTAAAACGTATAACTTTTCGAAGGGCAATGAAAATGTCAGGTTCAGAGGGTAGGACCAGAAGAAGAGGCAAAAAAGGTTGCTCCAAAGGTGAGTCCATGGTATTGTTAGTGCTCGGTGGCTCCAATACAGGACGAGTACAACGCTGATATACTTGCAAAGGTGGAGGAGATGGGTGTGAAGGGGATGGAGACTCCTCTGGAGGACAGAAAAGGATTGAACTAGGGGCAGTCGTGGACAAGGAAGACTCGAGTGTAGATGTTTTAAGCTCAAAGAATGGAATGGACTCGGAGAAAGTAACATCAGCAAAAATGAAATACCTGCGAAGAGTAAGGAACTAACACTTGTATCTTGTTTGAGATCGTGGGTACCCGAGAAAAACATACTTATGAGACCGAGGAGAGAGCTTGTCAATGTCAGGACCAAAAACATGAGCAAAACATGTAAAACCAAAGATCCGAGATGGTAAAGGATGAAGAGAGTGGTAGGGGTATAGAACTTGATAAGGGATTTTACCTTGTAAAACAGAGGAAGGCATGCGGTTAATAAGATAACATGCAGTAAGTACTGCATCACCCCAAAACTGATGAGGAACATGAGAGTGGAGAAGAAGCGTCCGGATGGTCTCAAGTATATGCCTATTTTTGCATTCTGCAATTCCATTTTGTTGAGGGGTATGAGGACAAGATGTTTGATGTAACACGCCATGTGATGCTATAAAGGTCTGAAACTAAGTAGACAGATATTCACGTGCATTATCAATTTGTAAAGTGTGAATAGGGATACCAAATTGAGTTTTTATTTCATAGGAAAAAGACTAAAAAATTTAATAAATTTTTGAACATTCTTTCATTAAGCATAACCAAGTAGAACAGGAAAAATCGTCTATAAAAGTAACAATATCTAGACCTTAATGTAGAGAAAATACGACTTGGACCCCAAACATCTGAATGAACTAAAACAAAAGGGGATGAAACCTGACTCATAGTACGACTAGAAAAAGAATTACAAATATGTTTGCCTAATTGACATGACTCACAAGACAAAGACTCTAACTTAGAAAGACTAGGGTATAGTCATTTCAACTTATCAAGACCTGGATGTCCTAATTCATTGGACTCACATCCGAAGCCAATCGTCCTCCCCGTGCTCCGGTCCTGCAAGGAAACAGAATTTTTGATAAAAGAAATGACACAATTAACAGACCGGATAAGTTGACTAATGGACAATAAATTAAAGGAGCTCCGGGGACATAAAGGACATTTTTAATAGAAAGAGAAGAAAGATGATGAACAACATTAACACCTTGGGACTGAGTTTGAGAGCCATTTGCCATGGTAACAGAAGGTAAATAACCAGAAGTAGAAAGAGAAGAAAAAAGAGATTTATTACCAGTGATGTGATCGATGGCCCCAAAGTCAAGGATCTAATGGCCTGAAGAGTGAGAGAGACCAACGAAGGAATTATCAGTGTGTGCAACAGCAGCAGTGGAACCGGAGGCCTAAATCGTCATAGGAAGGTGATGGATGTGGATCTGGAGCCAACAGCGGAGTGGAAGTGGATGAAGGAGACACAAAACTTTGGGCCACCTGGGCAGTGCGAGAAGGTCGACCATGTAAAGTCCAGCACTAATCAATTGTGTGTAATGGCGGAGTAGAAGTGGATGAAGGAGACACAGAACTTTGGGCCACCTGGGCAGTGCGAGAAGGTCGACCATGTAAAGTCCAGCACTAATCAATTGTGTGTCCTGGTCAGTGGCAATGATTACACCAGGGACATCCTTTGTCGCCCTTGCGCTGTGGAGGTCGGTTGATGTTGCGAGAAACCAAAGTTGAAGAGTCAATAGGAATAGGAAGCAAAGACTCAGAGGAGGATTTGGGGGGCACACAAAGAAGGGTCGCCCAGGTACTGTTCATAGTAGCTTCTGTGAGGCTCCCCAAAATCTGATCACGAACATGAGAATATTCTGAGGGCAGACTGTATAAGAGCCAATGACATGAAAAACTTATTGTGATTGTGCATCTGGAGTGACAGCAGGAGGAAGCAATTTGTTGAACTCACAAAGAAAGCTAGATATCGAGCCAAGATAGATCGACATAGAATCCTTAATCTAATGGGCACTAAGAACAGTCATGAGGTCTTCACAAGCTTGGTAGAGTTGCCGAGAATTCTTTGTAAAGCATTGTTGGGCTTGTGTCCAAACAGCTTACCATCCAACAAGCCAAAGATCAATGTGAGAAGCCCAGAATGAGTAGTGTTTACCATCCAACTGCTCAAAAGAGAAAGGTGCAGTGACATGATTGGTAAAAATCTGGGTGTCGGCTTTTGGAGTGCTGGAGGCAGCCATTGGTCAGCGAGAAGTGAGAGAAAATGCCCAAACAGTAGCAAAAAAGGGCGAATAGATGTCCAAACAACTAACCGAGACCGGATACAAGTAGAGGAGACAGAGACGAGCAAACCCCAGTCAACGGCGTCAGGAAAAGACGTCGGACGCACCGTCAAGCGCGGAGAGAGAAGGTGGCGCATGAGAAAACTGATAGAGGAAAGGGCGGCACTTGAGGGCTCCTGTGAAGGCGCAGTCAGCAGGGTTCGGCCGATCTGACAAAGGCGACCACAACTGTGGGGTTGCCGTAGTGATCGGAGGTCGGAGGTCGGACGTCGGCGGCAAAACAGTGGCAGATGGGGGGGCCAGAAAAAAAAAAAAAAAAAAAAAAAGGGCACCGGTGAACAGTAGATCCACTGGGAAAAAAAACGGATTAGGGTTGCCTCTCTAGGCTCTAGATACCATGTTGAAAGAGAAAATATTGAATCTGTGCATAGCGGAGTTATTCCAATTTATAAAGAAGAGTACATAATTGCAAAATAAACAGTTACTGAGTCTAATAGATTCTAACATAAATATTTTATCATCTATTTTCATCTCTAACTAACTATGTTTTCCAACCAACTTGTTAAGAAACTTGGGCCTAACTCACTCTCAAAAGCTAGCTCATAAGAGAATGACTGTCCTAGGGAGTATTCTGCCTCTATTCCTAACCAATGTGAGACATCTTAACACCCCCCTCACGCCCAGGACTGAACATCTGGTGCGTGAAATCTGCAGGATTGGACATCTGCATGGGTAAATCCAACAGGACTGGACATCTGTGGGCAGCCCAACGTTCAAACTAAATAGGCTCTGATACCATGTTAAGAAACTTGGGCCTAACTTACTCCCAAAAGCTAGCTCATAAGAGGAGGACTGTCCTAGCCCTTATAAGGAGTATTCTAGCTCTATTTCTAACCAATGTGGGACATCTTAATACAACTAACTCAAAATAACGACCTTTTTAATTGGGGATCTTCTAACAGTTTTTAACTTTTAAAATCTCTTCAAGAGCCAAGAGAACAGTTATAGATGCTCAGACTACTCATATGAAGTTCTGTTGAAATGATGTCTATGGTGTAAAAAACACCAAGTCCAGTATGAATATGTGCTTTAGGAGAGGCAAAGTAGAGATAATATTTGAAGAGAACAAATTACCTCGTCACCCCAGCATACACAAATGGGACTACTACATCTCCATGCAGGGCCAGAATCCAACGGATGGGCCTGCTAAACATCACCTATATATTAAAAGTATGGAACCATGTTATTTATCAAGTTATTTTCCCTTCTCTCCAAATAAGACTACAGGATAGCATATATGATTTACAATTACTTATAACTTCATGCAGCAGAGAATAGTTGCTTTTTCCCATGTTTCCTCTAGGGGTCAGAAAGCCAAATTTCTAAGTTTTCTACAATTAAAACTGTGAAACAATTACTGTATTTAGTTTCTTTTCATCAAAACAGGTTAGAGCATTCACTCATTTTTCTTGCTTCTAGTATGACTATGTCAATCACCAAATACTAACACGATCTTGTGACATTGGTTAAGGAAATAAAAGTATACAATATTTAATGAAAAAGAAATCATTTATTATATTGAAAACACAAGGTTTATTTAATAGTGTTTTTTTAGTAATTGAGTATTCAATGCTTTTTAACCAATACCCTTAGGGTTAGGGCACTCATTAACCACACCCTATGATTATTTTCCTATTAGCTGTACTTTTAAGTGTAAATAGCATGTACAAATCACTATGTCGGAATAATATAAAAACCATTCATGTGCCGTAAGCTATCAACTTTAGCTTTTGGGGGTGTTGGTTTGTGACATGATGTAAAAGTCCCTATGACCATGCTGTATATAGTTTGTACACCCCATATGCCTCAAAATAAAAAAAGTCAAATTTGAGTAAAAGGTATGGTGAACATGTGCACTGTCCATGTTTCAAGCACAAAGAGCTTTTGGAGAGGGCGTGTTAGACATTAAAACTATTCATGTTCCTTCACCTAACAACTCAAGCTATTGGGAGCTTTGGTTGATTCCACGGCAAAAGCAATCAATCTTTTGTTGTTTTATATCTCTGCTGATAAAGAATCATGTTGCCTGCAGAAACACATTTAAAAATCCAACATACCTGAGAGTTCCAACGCATTGTCTTTGGAAATGAAATTTTAGCAATAATTGCAGGCAATTCTTCGGACAAAACCTAGTAAGAGTAGAATAAATCAGCAGCAATAGCATTTTTCTTACAAGGGGGTAAGAAGCACAGAAAAATAAAGCATAAATGACAGTGTGTGATTCACATCTCAAAACTCTTGCATCATATCACAAAACCGTGGTCAGAACATGTCCTTGTGTCTATCTCAAGTGAATTAGCCTGGGGATTTCCATTTCAATTATTATGCATTAGATGAGAAACAATTGGAATGATTAACCAAATTTATGAATTATATAGACTAAAAATTTACACAGAAAATTGATTTTTTTGCTAAAAATTAGATATCATATAGTGGCATTTTGATAAATGAGACTATAATAAAATCAGTCTTCTAAGTTTAATATAAGTAACTAACTGGACATAAGCACAACTCATTCATCAAAGCAACTGGCATTCTCTATACTCCGTTGTGTTTGTACCCTCCGGAAGGCCATTTTTAGTGAAATCAAAAGTGCAATATTACACTCTTATCTCAAGCCTCATTTCATTTGATGAAGAGCTCAGTTGACTCTAGAGCATTTATAAACAATATTGTTAGAATATGTAATAGTATATTGGCTTATTTATTTGGTATTGGATTAAAAGGTTTAAACATATACCTTTAAGAAACATATTGCAATATTATACTCATTTTTAACATCATAAAAAACAAATAAATAAGCAAAAAAAAGGCAATATTGTGAAAAATAAAGAATAGAAAACCTCCAAAGCATGTCTTGAAGACTCCTTTATATGAGCATAAACATATTCTGTTTTCCCTGCAACAAAAAGAAACTTAAATTGAAGTACGTATTAAAGGGATGAGCTTACGGTACAAAGGCATGTTAACAGTAAATTGATGAGTTACACATTAAATTGCAGAGCAGCAGCTGAAAACTGACAAACTCAAACTTTCTGTAAACTTTCTGTATGATGATTTAATGAGTAGGATGATAAAAAACACAAGCACTACTCAACAAGTGTTTTGCTTCTGGATACTCACCATCAACCTTTCTGTATACCAAGTCCAGTGGAACAGAATATCTACGAGAAAAACCCTCAATGGCCTGACACAAATAAAATTTAGGCACCATTTCTTGAACCTCAACTTAGGATAAAAAGATAAGCCTCAAGCACAGTAAAACCTTTGTTGGATTTCCTTCATGATCAAATGCTTTTGAAACAGGAGGACCTCGAACTTCAACCTCTTTTTCTGCTTGTTTTGTAAAAAGATTTTCAACAGCAACCTGATGAATTATGATTGTACCCATTAATCCTGAGTACTACTGCAAATTTCTTCACATAAGAAATACTTTTACAGAAAACAGAGATTTCAGAACAACAAAGTTGACAACCTCATGCTTTGGATTCCAGAATGGATTTGTGAAAAAGGAACCTTTGACGGTTGGAGATAAGTTAGCACACGGAAGTTGGACTGTGTTTACAAGAAATACAACAAACTAATGTAATATCTAAGTTATCCTATCAGAGCAGATATTACTTAATAGTGTACTAGAAGAGATAAAATCTCTAATATTTAACAATATTGCAAAAGTTCAAATTGTGTTTCCTTGTCTGAACTCATTGCCAAACTTGCATGCAAGTAACAGATGGTATAATCTATATCTTTGATATATTCTGTTCTTTTATTCTTTTTCATTTTTGTTTTTCTGTGATAAGTAAGGAATTCCAGTATGAAACTATTAAAAAGAATCCATAAGAATGAAGAAAATAACAGCTTAATCCCAAAACAAAATTATTACAAAAATCAAAAGGCATCAAGAAACAAGAATTACGAATGAAAAATAAGGTTTATTCCCGCACCACTAATCTACGTGGGGTGCCAAAAACTTCCACTTCACCGTGCTTTAATCTCTGCTGTTCAAGTAGTTGCAGCATTAAATCTTCCAGCTACAATAACCAGGATAATAGAATCAATATTGAACAATGATGGATAATAAAAATAATAATAATTTAATAAAAAATAATGGAAAAATAATACTAATTATCTTGTGAATAGCTGAAAACAGTTCATACTCCAAATCACACAAAAAAAAGGGGAACTAAGACACTTGAAATCCAGATGAGAAGTTCCATAATTAATAAATTGGAGGGGAATTTTTTCATGATTTTAAATCAGATGAATATAAGTTATACTTGCTTGCTTGCATCAACAACATCTTGAGGTGGCATCTCTTCAATTCCAATTTCAAGAACAAATGCTCTTGAATGATCATGCACCTGTAAGCAGAAATGCTAGAATTATACACTACTTTACAAAAAAAAAACTGTGCACAATAATCAATAAAAAGAACTCATACTCAAGCCAAAAATCAAAATGATTTAGTTTCTCAATAAATCATATCATTCTTTCTGCCAATATTTATATAAGGGAGAAATATCTCAAACCCTGTCCAAAAGTTTGTGCTGAACTAATAATCAAATAAACTACATTCAGCAATTGCATTTGTAACATCAAATAATAGAATGCTCTTTGAAGCAGCAATACCCACAAATGGTAAGAACATTACTATTGGATATTTCAGGAATTCAGTATTTCAATGCTTTCAATTAGTCCCAAACTCACGATATGAATCCAGAGAGTATTGGGCTATTTCTACTAATCTATTTAAATGCATTATTCTGGACATAGTATGGGGTAATGTTTACCACATCCCACTTTATTCATCATTCTAATTGAAGCAAATATATTCACCTTGCTCTTTCAACAGACCATCAGAAAGGTAAATTATCTTCTTATAAACAAGGTAGTTAAAATTGGCATTTACTTCAAATAGTAAAGGGGAGTAAAAATTGCAAAATCGAATTGTAAGATTTTGCAAAAATCATATATGCATGCATACAAATTCATATTATGCATATATAATAGCATAAATTAAAAAATAAATAAATCACTAAAAGCACTTAAATAAACTTGCATTGATAGATCATAATCCGTATTCCATAAGACTATCAAGCATAATCCACAAAGTAACAACCCAAAACAGCACAAATCATCAAGTTTTTGACAAATTACAAGGCATAAATAGATCAATATGAGAAGAAAACCAAAGAACAGAACAGAGCAAGATTGGAGCAGAGGAAACAATGAAAATATCATGAAGACGACACAGTCATGGCTGGCTGCAAACCAGGTTGCACATTGTGATGTCACCAATCTTGTCTAGGGTTCAAGGAAGAAAGAAAAGAAGGAGGTGCGACAAAGTTTAGGAGGTCGGGACTTACATTCAAGCAAAAATATAGGTCAGGTCATTCAAAATTGGGCCATATCCATCGGATTATGAACAAATGGGGCAAAGATCCAGATCTGAACCCTGGATTTCATGAAATCAGAGTGAAATCCTGATTTTACAATATAAATCCCAATTTCACTTGGGAACAACTTTTGCTGTGATCTAAATTGTTTAGCCTTCCAAAATCGTTAAATCACACGATTTTACCATTCAACTCTGGACTTTAACTACCATGCTTTTAACCCTCATCCAATTTGTACTTCTCTGAGTTATGACTGTTCTTTGCATGTGTGTGCCTTTTCTTTGAGTTCATCTTCTATTTCCATTCCAAAACCACAAGTGAAGCTCAATCCAAGCCTGGCTAGCAGCAAGTGATAATAGATGAAATTATCTTCCCTACATTTTAATGATACTTAAAATCTGGTTTCTGAACTGATTGGTGGATCAACAGATAGCAGCTGGTGGGACTTTACAGTTAAAGTCGGTCCCAATTGGTCCAGTAATCAACCAATTGTTTTTATGGCTTAAAGCAGTCTCCTTGAGGTTAGTTTGGCTGTTTCAACACAATTGTTCAAGCCTTCAGCATGACTAAGAGTGAAGCTAATCATTCTGTTCTATAACAGTATTAGTCTCCCAACCAATGCATCTATCAATGATTTTCAAACCAACAATTTTGCAAGCTTCAATATTTTTGAAGTACAGAAGAGGCATAGTCTAGCAACATTTACATCTCTCATCAGAAATACACTTCAGACATTTGGGAGGAAACTGGCATGTTAGAAGGAAAATCAGTTCATAGATAGATCCCAATGTCAAGCTTTTAACAAGACATGGGAAATCAGCAAGAAGTCCAGGGCATTACATTAAAAAATACTGTATATTTCCTTTGTTGTTAGTGATGTAAGTTAGTTCTTTGTTTCTATCAAATCTCACCAGGATCCAGTTGACTATGGCAGTACATTAAAAAAGCACCACAGAAAGGGTTACTCCTTGAAGATAATGAACATACACATGCTGATTGGGTGGGGTTTCTGTAAGGATCGAATGGCAAGGTATGGGATTTATAAGGGTTTATAGGCTTTGGGTTCTCCAACTACAACGGTTTACTTTTGTGGTGTGTGGTTCTCCTAAAGTTCTTATCAGTCCTATTGGATTCAGCTTGTACTAGTAGTAGTATGCCAATACTTGACCTAAATTAGAAGGATAAATAGATGTTAGTTTCTTGTATTGTTACAAAATGCAGTACAATCCTTCTGTTTTCAAGTACAACAAAAGACACCAAACCATCACCTGTGATTGTAGAGAAATATTTGTGAAAATAAAGTAAAATTTTGGGTAGACATTCACAGAACAATCGTAGTTGTAAATAGACATTCTCACGCTCTCAATCTTTCACAATCCATTTCCACTAACTTATCAATCAATAGACACCCCCTAAAAGCCAGCTGCAACAAATTGTAGCTGCTGTAACTAACCGGTTACAATTTCCTCCTCCTAGGGTACACTTTCAAGACCTTATCCACTCCATATCTAAATACATTGATTATGTTAGAATAGATAAAATCATCTAAAAGATATTAGCCTGTCACATATCTAGGATTAGTTACCTTATTTTATCACTATCTCTTAATATTAGTTACCATGTTTCCTTATCTTAACATGATTTGTTTTCTTAATTAGATAGGATTATGATTAGTATAAATAGGGGTTAGTCTTCTAAGTTTTATGTACATCCAAAACACCATAATTTTAATAGAATTAATCTCTGAGAACCTCAATGTCTACTAAAAACTTCATTAAATTAACATTCATATCAAAGCAGTTGTTTTCAATCATGCAGCAATGACTTTAGATGTCACCAGAAACAAGCCACAAAAAACTGCAGTATTGATTGTAAGAGTGTTTTTGTGATTATGTTAAAAGTGATAGCACTAATTCATGTCAAGGAACAACTTTCATAAAAAGCCACTAGGTGAAATCACTAAGCATACTATCATATCTCTGACATAAACCCGTGCCCATAATCCTTTGGGCTAGCAGTATGGACAATGTATAGGCCCAATTTAACTTGTGCAACTATTCAATTATGCAGTGTGCATGCAGAAAGGATTTAACCCCAATCCACTTGGTCATAGAGGCTCTAATACCATGCCAAAGACCATCTCTCCTATAAACTTATGCTGTAAGGTCACAGGCCAAGAATCTATATCTACATCTATATTTTTATCTATATCTATATTTTAACAATCAACCAAAAAAATGAAAGATCATTGAATAAATCAAGAAAAAATTGCAGATAAAATTGATAAAGAAAAACAGAACCAGCATTTACAAAGCAAAACAATTGCCTCAAATACTAGCAACATCAAAACTCAGGCAGGATAATGTGACTCAACCAAACCATATATGCGTACTAACTACTAACCTTCTCACATGCAGCCTCCAGAATTTCTTTTGGCAATACAAAATGATCTAGTTCAGAGATAAAACCAAGGGGAAAGCCAAGCATCTCCCTAGTCTTCAACCAAAGTTGTGCACACTGGCGAGCCAAACTGGAGAAAACCAAGGGGAAGGAAACAACATGAAGTGCAGAAATTCAAGACAAAAAAGTATAAGTGAAAACACAATAACTAACAAAGTAATGTAATTAATAGTATGTTAAAAACATCCTGAAAGAAATACTAGACTCAAGAGATACAGTGTAACAGGATAGCTGACACCATAACTTGATGATACTTAGGATCCCTAGAGAGTGTATCGTAATAGTAAATAGGGTATAGTAATGGAGTAGCACTAATATATTAGGAAGCCACTTATTACTGATGGAAGTATAAGGAAGGAGCACAGAGGATTCCCATCTCTCAAGAAGGGAATGGTTAATGTAAAAGATTGAAAGATTTCTAGTGAGGAGATCAAGGGGTATTGGAAGGGAGAGTCTGACCTCTATGAATATAGGAAGGAGAGGGGAGAAGATAGACAAAGCGGGGGAGTGTAGAAGAGTGAGGGAGCGTGCAAGGTCTCCCCAATACCCTGCGTTACCTACTTTCTGTTTCAGTTAAGCAATAGTCTCAATTTATTCAACAATTGGATTGTTGGGTGGGTTACCATATTATTAATCTAGGATTATCCTTTTAACAATGATATTCTTTCAGGAGCAGTAAGGGCTAATGAAACATGAGGATCATATTGGAATTAGGATCAGTTTTTCATCTTCCACTGTAAATCTACAGGTACTGATCATGCAAATATAAGTTATCCACAGAAGAATACCACAGTAGATTCATCATAACTGTAATCCAGTTTCTATCAAAATTGTACAATACAAGTATTGACCATACATCACAAAATACAGTAACATAATATTACACTCTTCCATTCCAATCAAAGATTTTAATTTCATAGCAAGACCAAAACAAGCCTTAATGTTAAGGAATCCTAGATTTCCAAATGTGACAGACGTGAGGAAAATTTTGCACTAGACAACTGAACAAAGTCAAGAACAGAATTGTATAACAAAATGTCCAAACCTCCTATCAGAGAACATACAAGACTGAAATGGCATCAGCAATTGTGCAAGAATACCATAGATGGTCATGCTAAAGATAAGAACTGAGAAAAAAATTTACCATGTAGCCCACTTTTTATTTGAGAGACTTGCAAAGGACAATATCACAACAAAATCTAAAGGAATAATTCTCAATTGTGATTAAGATTTTATCAAACTGATGCAATTACATATAAAGCTTCTTCATTTATTCAAGTCACAAGTCAGGCAAAATGCATTACCTGCGCATGCGACCAAAATATCGAGCACGCTCTGTTACTCCAACAAAGCCCCTGGAGTCTAAGATATTAAAAGCATGAGATGTTTTCAGAAGCTGATCATACCTAGCATGTAGTAGTAAAACAACCATCAGAAGGGAAGACAGTGAAGAAACAGAAAGCACATATAGGCAATAAGAGTGAAAAATCCAATACATAGATAATTTATAAGCCATAAACATACGCAGGGATTGCAAGGCCTGAAGAAAGTAAGCAACGAGCTTCATCCTCGAAGAAATCAAAATGTTTTTGAACATGATCAACACTAGCATGCTCCAAGTAATATGCACTCATTTCCTTTCTAGAATAGAAAAACAAAATATTATCACCATTAATCAACAATGGAATCAATATTAGCAAAACACAAATAAGAGACCCACAGTTTTAAGAATCTAAGAAAAGAACAGAAACTTAAAGAATACCCTAAGAGGCTGAGATTTTGTAGATTATTACAATCATATAAATTGATATCATTATGTGCCCTAACAAACTTCATACTGAAATATGAGATAAGTGTGCATTACATCAAAATTGAAGTCTAGACAAGCATACTTAAAATATTAACGAAATCATCAGCTGCAAGGATGTGTGTGAGCATTAAAATAGATATAGAATAAAACAACCATTTTTCATATTCAAAGTCAAGATCACATACATTAGGGAGAACAACATTCCTGAAAGTTTGAGTGTGACAGTTGTTTAAATGTAACATTTTTTATTTGTAAGAATACAATGTCATCAATAAAGAGGAGGAAAATTATAACAAAGGAGGAGGACAAGATATCCTCATGAACAGAGAAGAGAAGAAAATCACTTTAAAACTTTTTCCTTGGCTAGCCATTGAGTGCACTGTCACAATGAACATATTCATAACTTAGGATAAATAAACCAATAGAAAGGTTAATGAATCAACATAGCATCTTAAACTGCTCTGTCAACCATCCGAAATTTTAATTTTCCGTATGTTTTATCTAGTAAAGCACCAGCTTTGGGATGTATTCAACGGCTGATAAACTACTTTTTTCCATCTCCAATCTTTTTTCCAACATAAGGCCGTCACATTTTATGATATTCCACATATATTACCTAAGGCTAGGGTTTACTCAACCTTCCACAGTCCATTATTTTCATTTTTCATCTGTGTCAATTACTCGGTATCTATTCCATTCTTTCAGTATTTTGTTAAACTCTTTGGCAAAGGCTTCACAACAAAGCATTTCTTTTCCTACATTGTATAACCAAAACATGTGGGATACAAATAATAGGAAGTGTGATACAGTTAATTTGTTTTCCTCTACTTTTCCAGTTATAAGTAGAGGGAACTTCGAAATTGACAGAGGCAGAGGCTAGGGCATTAATGCAGGATGAACCCTTTTCCTTTTTTGCCTCCACTTATCACTTTCATTCCTCTCTTCTTCCGTTTCCAAACTACAGGTCCTTTGACCTAATGTGTTCAATTTGGTTTTACTTGCTTTCCAGTACTTCAGTTGTCATGCAAGGATGTCTTGTCCTTCAAAGAAGTCTCCTTTCAAATAATGGACTCTTTGATGAAAGAAACTGATTGCTTGTTTTACAGTATTTCAGTTGTCTTTTTAGCTTTCCTTGACCTTCTCTGTAATCCCCTCTCATTTTTAGCGAAGAGAATGGCCATCAGACCATAAGCATTTTTCCCACATTAAAAAGTTTTTGGTGTGCCATAAAGTAAATGTAAAATAGAAGAAAACAAATAAAAGGAAAAAAGTCAACATTCTCAAGATAAATCCAAAAATTAGTTTGCCACAAAAAAGTAAAACCAAATGCAATTCAAAACCAGCAGTCAGAGTAATCAAGTACTCATTCTCCAAGAACAGCTCTCCATATGTAATTCCATCAGAATATTTGATCTTCTTGAAGTGATCAACTCCCTGTCACAAAATTTATGAAACTTTAGAATAGTTATTTAAGGGTGATAGATATTGAATGAAGAAAAAAGAAAATTAGCCAAAAGACCTGCAATAACATGAGGATACGCTCAAGGCCATAAGTAATTTCTACAGATACTGGTGATAACTGTAGACTTCCAGCCTGGAGGGAGAAAGAGATGAGATCATAAAAGTAAATTGCATATCTTTTATTCTTTCAATAAAAGAACAACACTCAAAAGGTTGCATGATGAAAATTATGGTAAATAAAAAATCTATGGCTTCTTCCACTTTTAATAGAAAATAAGCAGCAAATGTCCCTAATAAATTTTCTTCTACATTTAAAAAATAATAACAATTTTCTTTGGCAAACCAAACATACCTGCTGAAAGTAGGTGAATTGAGTAATCTCCATCCCATCCATCCAGATTTCCCAACCCAAACCCCAAGCACCAAGAACCTACATACATTTTCATGAAGCATACAGATGAGATTACAATTTTACCAGTATAGGATATATAAGACCAAAAAACAAAAGGTTTAATTTTATTTCAGTAAGCAGCATTAAAAGATATATAAACCAAAACAACAAAGATTACCGGACTCTCCCAGTTGTCCTCCACAAATCGTATATCATGTGCATTAACATCAATACCTATGAAAGATATGCACTCCACAAGTTCAGGTTCAGAGTTTCAAAATCAGAAAAAAAAAAGACAAAATAAGATATGAAAAGAACACCACAAACTTCTTGTTTTCTCATTTTCAGTAACTTAAAAAGCTAAACTTCTTTCATCAATTTTTCTATGGTCAAGGTATACCAGTAACTTGGTTTCAAGCAGAGCAACTAAGCAAGAAGTGAGGCAGTGATACCCTTTTCACCTTTGTTGTTTATTTTGTTGATTTATGGTTTGAGTAACTAGGTAATGAAATATTGCAAGTAAGATTTTATTAGGGGTCAGTCGTTAGGTGGGATTAGAGAGAGTGGTTTTGTCTCATTTGCAGTTTGCAGGTTATAGTTCTCTTTTTCTTTTGGAAAACATGGTTAGTTTTAGAAGTATCTTGATTCTTGTCCTTTTCTTTAATGATTTTTATGCTTGTTCTGGTCTTTGTAGAAAGTTAGCTAAGGGTGGTCTCCTGAGTTTTAATGCTAATAACAGGTTGAGCCTCTTTGGTACATGTCTCTAAGGAAATGATTTGAAAACCAGACTGATCCTCAAAAAACAAAAAAAAAAGAGAGGCTTAAGTTTCTTACTTCTTAAGTTTAACAGAGAATTTGTACTAGAACATAGATTTACTGCTACAGGTATATGGCATTATGTTATAATAATGTAACAATTAACAAATATATGTTAAGTATATAAGTATGATAATTATATCCTTCAAATGCCTTGGAGACATTGTAAACACTTCCCTTCAAGTCTCTCTTCTTCTTCTTCTTCTTCTATCCTTCAAAGCCCATTCCCACCAATGGTAATTATATTTGTGTAATATTCTAAGAGGTGCTAATGAATCTAGACTGAAATTCTTAACAGTCAATAATCATCAACAAACCCACCCTTACTCCCAAACCAATTATTCCTGCTATCTAAACTCTTAAAACCCAAATGCTTGGGAAACCAAATAGGTCACCTTTAACAATTCGTATATACATTGTAGAGGTCAAAGAGGCAAAGATAAAATAAAAAAATAAAAAAAAAATAGGTCAACTTGAAATAACTTGTAAAACATCAAGCCAAAATCATAATAAATGGAAAGGAACATGCATTTATTCCAATTAAAGCTTTTAGCACGAAGTTTTCTTACTTCTTTGGTAAGATTTACTTTCAAGGCTTAAATATGGTTTTAGTCATCACATTTTAGTGAATTTTTGGTTTTTGTTCCTTCAAATATTTTTTTTGTTTAAGTCCTTATTTTTTTCACAAATTTTTGTTTTTAGTCTCTATTGCTAATTTGGTCCACTAAGATGTTGCCAAATGTTAGTTTTCAATTAGACACGTCAACTAGAAGGACCTAAAACAATAATATGCTAAAATATAGGGACCAAAACCACAAAATCAAAAAGTTCACTAAAATGTAGGGACTAAAAATATATTTAATCCCTTTTGCAATTTTCATGCAAGTTTTCTATTTGTATGCTGAAATGCTTGTAAGCCAAAACAAAAAATAGCAGTCATACAACAGAATATAATCTATTTCAGTTGAATCGAAGAACATCAGACGCAGTTACTACCTAAAGCAGAAAGACTCTGGATAAATAGATCCTGTGAATTTCCAGGATCCGGCTTCAATATCACCTGAGATCATAAAGCAACCACGAATTCAGCAGTAGAAATGAAAACAAATTACACCTAAAAAATCAATCTAATAACTCTAAATTCCAAACTCAATGACAAATGACAATATTAAAATTGACCTGAAATTGAGTGTGTCTTTGGAGCCTATTTGGGTTTTCTCCGTATCGACTATCATCAGGGCGGATGCTAGGTTCCACATACCTTTCATCACAAAAATGAAAAAACACCATGAATTTCCAATCCAAAATCCTCACACTCTGCATTCATCGTTAACACAACTAAACCCAACAAAAATTAATAAACAAAAAATTACAAACAAATACCATCCATAAAACTCAAGAAGGATTAGAAGCAAAAGCTTTTCTGATAAAAGAAACAACCTTCTAATACAATACAATTATCAATAACAGAACTCAGTAACCAGTATCTGCACTCTTACAGCTTTCTGATCCTACCACTGAACATAAGTATAGAGATGTACACTTGTAAATTCATTAATCTCCAAAAATTTTCTTTGATCGAAGGAAACACGATTACTAAACTAAAAACTTACATCTAAAACATACTTACGCAACATTCCACGGTTCAGGACCAAGCACCCTTAAATACGTAAGAGGATTCATAGTACCAGCTCCAACCTGCTCAATTTAGCCAAAAACAAAAATGTATCAATCAGAAGAAAAAGAAGATAAATTGAACGGAGAAATGGCAATGCAGCAAGTTGATTCAATTACCTCTGTGTTGCTGCATTGCATTATGGAACATCCCACGGAAGCCCAATATTCCTGCAAATTTCAATATCAATTAAAAAAAAACGCAACGACCGAATTTTTTAAATCATTTAAAATTTTAAAAAAGAAGAAAAAGCGAGGGTTATGCAATTTGGTAGTTGTTATGACCTGAAGACGCTGAATGGCTTGCTGAAAGGTGAGGGATGACGAATTTAGAGAACGAGTGTCGAAGCGGTCAGAAGAAAAGTGGTGTGAGAGAGAAGGAGAAGGAGTGGTGGTTGCGGAGACGGGGGTGGTGAATTGGCGGCGGTGGCGGAGGAGTGAGTGTGAGGGGCGGAGGCGAGTGGTGGTGTTTGGTCTGAGAACGGAGAAGACCACTAGTGGCAACGTAAGAATTCCCATAACTCCACAGTTACTTCTTCCACGAATGGGAATGGGGGATAAGATAGGGTGTATGTTTAGCCTTTTCATTTCTTTCAATCCTCTCAAACCTCACTGCCAGGTCACTGATGAATGTGAGGAGAGCAAATCTGGTCACAACAGAAATTTTAGAACATTCTCCTTAATTAATTCTGAATTATTATAAATATCAATTTTAAATAATTATTTTATAAAAATTAATAACTTTAAAAAAATACGACAATCTTTATTTGAATAGTAATAATATAAAATATTAATTTAAAAGATTAGGTTGTAACAGCAAAGATTAAAATTTATATATATTAATGTTTTTAACCTTTGGTAGAAATATTTTTTCGGCAATAAAAATTAATTTAAAATAATATTATTAAATAAATACTTATAATATAAACAAATTATAAAATAAATTATTTCAATAAAAGATAAATTCTTGCCAACAAACGTATGCGTATAACAAAAGATATTATAGTTTTTCATTTGATGAAAAAATTATTTAATATAATTTATGACTAAAATATAAAGTTAATCCAGCAAAATAATAGACATAAGACTTTGCAATATTTTGATAATTTTTTTATATTTTTTAAATCCTTCTTCTAATATAAATAATTGATAAAAATAAATTTTTTTAATTTAGTAAATTATAATTATACTTGCAATGCATGTATTTCACATAAAAATACTATTTTAAAATAAAAATAAAAATTAAATTTTAGATATTATTAATAAAATAATGTAACAATATATAATTATAAAATTTATAAAATATTTAAAATATATCTATTACTTATCATTTACTTTATGATTTATTTTTAAAATATTTATGAAAAATAAATATTTTTATATATATTATATATAAATATATTTTTAATACATTATTAACAAATTCTATTCACATTAATCATATAATAATTAAATTATATTAGTTAGATATAAAAAATGGTAAATAATTTTTATTAAAAATATAAAAAATAATAATTTATAGTTTATTTTACTAATAAATATATTTTTATACTATCATTATAAAATAATTATTTATATATAATATAAATTTTTTCATCTATTCTTGTTTCTTTTCTTTTTTTTTTAACAAAACTGAATCTCAAACTCTGAGTTCTTTCATATTCAAATCTATTAAAGGGCTATTAACCAAGTTATTAAAACAAAAATCTACCGTTTTCTTAAACTATTAACTTTCATCTTGTATTTTATGTAAGATACCTCTTCAGAGAATAAATCACGATATTGAAAAAATATCCTTAGCCTTAAATCACTGTATTTAGAGAATAAAAGGGAAGTTTTTATGAAAAGACACAAGATTATTTAATCAAAAAAGCACATTAAAAAAATGATAAACAACTATCCATCTTGTCACCTGGAATGACATGAATGTCTCTCTTGTATAGACACAAGGAAGGAAGAGAAAATCAAAATTTATATTTGCTAAAATCAAAATGATACTCTTAAAAAGGCTTGTTTATGTTGACTAGCAAGTAACTTTTTATTATGGTTTTGATGCCATACATATGCAGTAAAGAAACAAAGAAAAGAGGGGCAAGAGACACAACCAAACAAATGCCAAAATCTTACCTGTGTATTTTATCATATGCTTCAACATCCTTGCAAACCTGCTTTTAGGGTCTGTGGAACTTTCTACATGGGATATTCATTGATCTTGCTGGAAAGAGTTTGTTATCTTTTAGGAAGTAGCTTGCCATCAAACTTTAACCAATTTCAAAATCTGATCTTTCTTATTTTCTTTGTCATCCATGATGTCTCTTGACGATCCTACAATTTTATGTAATCCATATGCAAATTCAAATTCAATGTTACAAATGTCTTTGTGAATGTGGAGTCTCAATGCTGAATATCACACATGTCCACTCCTGTTGTGTTACTTAGATTACTATGAAGTGATGCAGACAGTAAAATTTTATTAGCTGAAAGAAGGTAAAAAAATGCTTCTTATTTTAAATAAATTCCACTATAAAAATTAAAAATTTGAAATAAAATAAAGTTTTTAAAAATAGAAAAAGTATATATATATATATATATATATATATATACACTTAAATATTATTAACACTTTTAGACCATTTAAAAAATCAAGTAAAAAAGATTATTAAAGTATAAACAAGTGTGATCATCAAATAACATTCCATGGTAAGACAAGTTTTATAATCTTTAGTATAACCTGTATTTTCTCCTTCTCTCATGGTATTTAAAACATAATCTTTCAGATTTTTAAAAAAGATAGAAGGTATCCCATCCTTTAACTACATATTTGAATCAAAATATATGCCAGCTCTTTACTAAGCAAGCCATTTGAAAGTATCTTTGTTTACTCAATCTTCTAATGTTGATAATATCTCTCTCCATTGCAAATTATCGAAGTAATGATAAGAGGGCAATGTAAAGAAGCTGGTTGAGTTGTGGGATTATTAAGATGTAACATTGTAACATGAAAAAATAATTATTGAAAATTTTATTCAAATAAACTTTAAATTCTGTCTAATTTACGAAGATGATTTAGTCTGAAAGTAATATTATTCCCTTTCACTTTACATGTGAACATTTTTCACTTTTTAAGAGATGAAATGAAATAAATTATAACACTTTTATAAACTAATTTTAATAATTTTTGGATTTGGACCAAGTCAAAAGATTTTCTCACTATGAGAGACCAAATCAAAGTTTTATTCGGAAAAAAAAAAACCATAAAAAACATCTTGGTATAACATCCCTTCTTGTCTCACAATCTTAACACCAAAAAGAAAAAAAAAAGAGAGAGAGGGAATGGCGAAGGAAGAAGAAGAAGTGGTGGCTGAAGTGGAAGCTGTAGAAGCCGTATATGGAAGCGATTGCGTGGTTGTGCGTTCCTTCCCTCCCCATTTTCACATCTCTCTCAAACCCAGAACCGCTGATGTTTCCTCTCAACAGGTCTTCTCCTTCTCCTTTCATTCAATTTCCCCATCCACCCATTGCAAATTGCAATTCTCCTTTTATTCCACTAACCCAATAAGAAACACTTGCATATCAAATTTCTCGCGATGCAATTTCATTATCTAGAGTTAAATGAATTTAATAATGATTTTTTCTTTATTTTGCAGTTTGTAGAAGCTGTTCAGGAGATACGAGCAAGCCAACAGGTATGTTTTGAGAGCGTTAGGAATACACTTTCTAATATATTATTTTTAATACACTCATAGTTAATAGCTAAATATTTTTGAAAATTACAAAATTAGGAGAGAGGGTCGTTGAATTAGGAGTAGATATTACTAAGTTGAGTGAAAATTATATGATTTTTGTGTTTTTTAATAAATTTCAGTCCATAACTGATAAAGTGTTGAAAGTGTGTTGCTAGCATTTTCCCTTAAATTGAGTGGATTTGTGGAGGGACTGGGGTTTTCTTTAGTTTATTCAGTTTTTCTTTTGTGTGCCCAAAGAACACACAATAATAATATATGTATGATATATGTTTATTGGAAATCACATATCCATTGAATTCAATGGCATTGATAGTATTAACTGCTATAATGTTCAATAAAAACTTCCTCTTTATTGATTGCTTATTATGTGCCCTTGGGTATATATTAGAAAATCTGTTGTCTATGTTCTCATTTTCATGGAGCATTTGCTATGGTCTTTGCTCTTGGTATTTTCTACTATTTGTTTCAATGAATTTCTTCTTTTATCGAAAAAGAAGAGAATAAAGTTAGTTGGTTGCCTTAAAATAATGTAACTTAGGATATTAACTTTTGTCTCTTTCTTGTGATAGTATCCTAAAGAACCACCTCATCTCAATCTTGTGGATTGCAAAGGTCTGGATGAACTGAGACAGAAGCATTTATTAAATTATATACAAAGTAAAGCCTACGAGCTTGCCCCTTGTTTAATGCTCGTAGCTCTCTGCGAGGTAACAGCTGCTGCTGCATAGTTTTGTATGATAACACTGATGGTTTCTGTTAGGTTCTCGGAAATGTC
The DNA here is from genome assembly GCA_024086825.1 of Abrus pulchellus subsp. cantoniensis. NCBI lineage: Eukaryota > Viridiplantae > Streptophyta > Magnoliopsida > Fabales > Fabaceae > Abrus > Abrus pulchellus. The sequence goes on from CM044056.1 coordinate 26,735,784, forward strand.
AGAGGGGAAAAGGGCATTATTCGTCCATGAATTTTATTGATTGTTGAAAAAAAGATTATACAAAGGAGGCTACTCCTTTCACACTGGAATCTGTCCAGTTTTTCTATCTACACAATTCCTCCCCCCTTCTACCTAACAGAGGACTTATTTACACCAAACTGATGTAAAACAAATTAACCAATTAACTAACTACTACCGAAAACCTAACTAATAGGTCAAAGTATAGAATAGTTTCAATTCCTATTTTTACCCTTCTTCCTATAATACACTTTTAATGTTCTATTTGTATCCTGTGGTCTAACAGTTTCACTTTGTATCTGTACGCCCCTTGTTTGGTTTCCAAAGGAGTTAAGAAGACAAAAAATAATTAACCATTGTCTCGCTGATTAATCTTGTGTAACTGCAGCCTCATTCATTAGAAATAACTTCATGCAATTTTCCGCTTTTATGTTTCTGTTGGAAACACATTATTATTTTCCTTTATACTTTCTAATATAGCTTTAGGTAACATGAAAATTGTGGAGCCAGAAAATAGATGTAGGAAATCAAATATTGACTTCTGTGCAATAATGATTTATAATGGATTATTGAAATACATTTGAAGGAAGCAGTAGAGAAACTCTCAGCTATGAATCATCCTGATGGTGATTGTCCATTGTGTTTATTCCCTTTGGTCCCCGAAGATCAGCAAAGTGAAACCTTGCCTTTTATGAAGTTGATGTCTTGTTTTCATTGTTTTCACAGGTTGGTACTGATTAATTTTATCTTTGTGATTATGTTAATTACATAAGCTTTTTAGAAGTTTTACGAAGTTAATATTATCTTGGTTTATCATTACACTTACATTTCTACCCTCCCATTTTTTATTTTTGTATAATTGGCAGTGAATGTATCATTAGATGGTGGAATTGGCTTCAAAAGTCTAAAGAAACAGACTCTACCACTTCAGATAATGCAACTGTACGTCCTAACCAAGGTGTGGATAATTGTAGGGTTACTTTTGACCACAAGTTTAAATGTTGTTTTCAATATGAAACTATTTTTTTATATGAACAAAGCATAGAAGCTTGGAAGGATAATATAGTGTTAGAAAATCCTCGTAAGACAGCGTTGGCTTCTAAAGTAGATTAATGATTTTCAGATTCACCTTGGGTTTAATGAACAGTGCTTCGATTCAAGTAAACACTAGTCTAAAATATTTGTCGATAAGTATCTTGGTAAACAGGCAGAAACCCACCACAATTGCTTGAGATTGTGTATCAATAGTCATTGGCAACTATAGCTTCAGAAGAAAAGCTTCATTGACAGCCTAAAAATTTAACATAATTAATGAGAAACTGTTACTTTAGTTGTGTAGTTTTGAATGAACATGACAAAAATTGTCAAAAATTGTGTAGAGTGTAGGCCATAATATCAAGATTTATCCACCAATAATTGATTGGGGGTGTATTATTGGTGGATAAATTTGTGTTTAGCACAATCATATATATTTTTCTTATGGGACTCCATATCAAATTTTCATTGTTGCTAATACTAAGATGTGCAGCGTGCAGAGTTTTCCCTGTAGTAATATAATGTTCTTACAGTTAATGCGATATTAAGATTTCATATTGAAATGGAGTAGACAAAGATTTGTTTAAAAGAAACAAGAAATGTAATTCTCATACTCAACAATAATAACAACTAAAAACAAAAGCCTTATGTTGTTGCATAGATTGTAGAGTCAGATAAATTGAATGTATCAAAGTTGCCATTCTGTTATGTCCAGAACCAAAATCGCATGAACATAAAAGCCTTTATTTTAGATTAAAGACTTTTTTAATGGTTTTTGTCAGTTTTTGTCAGTCTTCTACCTGTGTCTATCTGGCTATCCTCTATATGATACTCTTCTTGATGGAGTCTTTATTGATTTCTCCTCTGATGACCGAACCATCTTAGGCTAGATTCTATTATCTTTCCTTTATTGTGGCTACTCAAAACTTTTTCTCCAATATGTTGATTCTTGATCTTATCTTTTCTTGTTTGCCTTCCACCACAACGCTATCATTTTGCAATATTTAGCCAATGCTCTTTTTGGCACTTTACTTTCCAGTAACATCCAAAGCCATGAAGTGAAACATTGCTGGTCTTATGGCTTTTAGGTTAATTTTTCCTCTTTTAGCCTAAGAGGCACCTTCCTGTCATAAATGACACTAATGGCATGTTTGATTTTCTAAAAGATAAAGGAATGGACAACACAATAGAACTTGTTCCATGTTTGATTTTAAAAAAGGGTCATTGAACTGATAAACAGAAGATTATATGCAAGACAAAATTTTAATTATTTCATGCTCAGTAATTTAGATGACAAACACTTGTCTGATGCACAACACGAAAAGTAAAAAATATCAATCATCACTACCAATGGCAATAAAGAACAACTGAACAACTAGAAAACCCAATTGGGCTGATACTGGGCACAACCTCTTCTCCACCTCCTAAACTTATTGTGTTGTGCATTGACCATCAAACACCAAATAGAATAAAAATTTGTGTTGTGACTTAACTGCTTGTACCATGCTGTTAAGTTTGTTTGGTGCATCAAGCACACTTCTAAAGCATTTCTCCATTTCATCCATTTGAGTTGAATCCTATGATTAACATCTCTATTAATATCTATAACTTTTTATGATAGATCCAAGATATTGAAAACTGCACCTTGTGGCATGATATGATATTTAGTTTAATTAAGTGTTTAGTGCCTATAAAACTTTTTGTTAGGATATAGTCCTTACTTTTTGGCAAACTATATTTTAGTCCATTTAGCTGATGTGATTCGACCAAAAGCTGACAATTGACAGTATCTCAATGGATCACCAGTCACCACTAGTTAGAGAAACTAAAAACAATAGTTTGTGAAAAAGTAGGGAGTATATCCTAACAAAAAAATTTATATAGGACTAAATCCAAATTGTGCAACTTTTAACTGGTTTAGAAGTTTAAGAGAATAGAATCTGCAAGAAAATGAGAGAAGGTTTGAGAAAATTGAGAGATATTGAGGGTCTGAATGCTTATTGTATTAATGTGATTCATGAGCTTAATCCATCTTTTCCACCAACTACAACTAGCGAGAAGAAAGTTTGCTTGATGTGCTGCTCCTTCATATTTTGGTAGACCATTTTTTTTAGATTCGCAATCCTGCCTTCATTGACTGTTTTTTTCCTGTTAGTTTATGAATTTTACCTTCAAATATTCCATTTAGGTTCAAATGACTCTGCTTCTTACTCAGGGATCCATTCTATAATCATTTTAAATATCCAAAATATAATGTTGCAGTGTAGGGGTTTGTATTTAGTTAGCATAGTAGCATCTATTTTATTCTCGTGTGGAGAACTTGTCTCTTATGTCACGCATTAATTCATTCCTAAAGAATACCATTGCGATTCATAAGAACATATTCCTAAGGAATTTCAGTTTTTTCTTATCAGATAATCATAAAAAAATGGAAGAGAGTATTGGAAACTGCCCAGTCTGCCGCAAGCCTTTTCTTGCCAAGGATTTGGACCATGTACTTGACCTAGTCGGCTCGCATCCCTCCCAATTGGTTAGTTATTTGGTCCACCACAACTGAGTAATTCCACGCTGTATTAATGCATTCCCCGCAATTGATATTACTACCAACAAATTGGTTGAATCAATATAATCATGTTTTGAACATCAGTTCCTTTTTTGCTGCTCTTGAAGTTAGTCCATATTTTCTGTTGGAATTCAGAGCTTGGATAACGATGAAGCCAATGACGAGGAAAAGCTCCTTGAATCCAACTATGAGGTTGCAAGGAGACACAAGTTTGAAGCCATATTAAATTTACAGAAGGAGAACAGTGGTTTGATTGAACCCAAAAGAGATATAGTAATCTTGCCAGGTATGTATCTTGCACAACCAGTTGAAACGCCAAGCTCTACGTCGACCAAGGAACCTGATGAGCAGCAAGAAAAAGATCCACCTGCGGTCGTGTCAGGAAAACATGCCAGTGGGATGTCGAACGGACCTAGTTCTAGCAGGCAGAGGAATTTTGGTGCAAGGAGGCAGAAAGCAAGAAGTGATCACCACTCTACTTCAACTGTAAGAAATCCAAGAAAACCAGTTCAACAGTGGGTTAGAAGAGATAATCCTAGCAATAAGCAATAAAAGTGATGTCTCTCACTTCTATAGCTCTTATTTATATGTCACATATCAATGTTTAAAAGATGCAAAACAAGATATAAATAGTAGGAAATGACACAAATAGGTGCCTCTCCCACACCCTTTTTAGTTAAAGGGGTGTTGGAGAAACAGCAGCAGCAAAGAGAGGAAAGACGTGCACATGGTGCTTAGTTTATGCAATTTCCTGTGTTGTGTTTTTTCAATTTTTGATTGCCATAATTTCGTTTGATTCATTTGGAAAGGTCCACAATTTTAATTTAGTTTTTATTCAACAAACTAGTTATGACTTGACGTTCTGCACTTTCTCTTATTAAGCCACTTTCTCTCGATGGTATTAAGCATACTAAGACTGTTGACAACATACTTATAGATGAAACAATATTTTAAATTTTTTTAAAATCTTGATAATTTTTTAATTTTTTTTTATCAATTTCAATATATTATTAACATAATTGAAATTTAAAATAAATTAAAATGGTCCTTTTTTTTTCCTCCCGTGATGCTTCTAGTTAATCTCCGTTGATTATAATGAATATGAACTCAAATTTTTTTTTAATCTTGCTCTGTATGAGGTTGTGTGCAACTCTATGCATTTCCTTTGTTTTTTAATCCCTCTTTAATATTTTCACTTTTATTAGATACTCTTAGTAGTTAACTTTTTTAGGCAGCCTTTCACAACAAACTGCTGCTTCTTCCCTTTAATATTTACTTTGTGTAAAAGTAATTGAATACCTATTTAAGCACACGAATGCTTGTATGAGTTAAAAGACTTTCACTTGTAAATATGGTGAAAAATAATTTAATATTTATTTTATTTATCTTTTATTGAAGTTTGAAATATTTTTATTTTGTGTGTTGAACTATTAGATGAATTTGTCTTTAGTCATGTGAAAAAAAGTTGATAGATGTGGTTCAACATTTTTTTTTATTGTAAAGGTAAATATATGATAATTATGATCTTATAAATAAAATAGCCAGTGAAGCCTATGGGTTGGTCTTTTTCCACTGGGCTACGTGCACTTTATAGCCAATTAGGCTTTAATTCATCTTGACCAAAAAAGGCTTTAGTTCATGTCAGGGTTAAGTTGAACTAAATTGATATTTTTGAGAAGAAGAAGAGCTAAATTAACACCTCAATAGTAGAAAATTGATATAATTCAACAATATTTCAAATATAGGCATTCAGAAATAAGTAAATAGAAACTTAACTGAGAGAGAGAAGAAATCCAAAGAAACTCAAGAGAATAAACCGTCGCTGGGGAGGTTTCTCCCATTTCTTGTGGGTGTGGGATTCTTCTATTTTAATTTTTTTTATATAGATTTTTTATCTATATTAAATGAGTTTTCTTTTTTTTGCATTGGGAGATATTTTTTCCCCTTTTTTTATCCTTTTTTTTTTCTCTACATGACTAGACTATCATCTTCTTTTATTTTTATTTTTTTTGTGTTTTCATATTCTTGTTTTTACTTCTTTTTTCTTACACATTTTTCTTGATAACAAAGCTTGTGGAGCACTTTATAATCACATCTTGTCACTGAAGTGTTATGGTGTAGTATTACATCCATGTCATTGTCTTCATTATAAATGTGGTCTGTTATTGGACTCTAAACTAATTTGGAAGGAGAAAAGAAAACAAAAAAGCGAAGCCCTTTCTACATCTCAAAGTTCATCTGCAAGAGAAAATTGAGATTTCTTAAGATTTATTAGAGGTTTTAATTTTGTAGTCTTTTAGAACTTTAAATTTGTTAAATTTTATACAGATTGAGCATGCATGTTTGTTTATAATTTGTTTATGTCATGTTCATTGTTGTAATACTCATATAATTTAGTATCCTTAATTCTCGTTAGATTTCTTAAAACCATGCAACTCTATGTTTGAACAAGAATTGCATATACTAAACACATTATATATATAATGTCGTAAGAAAATGAATTTTCATATTAGTTTTTCAATCAACAGGTAATTGGAAAATGACATCCTAATCACTTCATACGTTATGCACATCCTCAGTATAGGAGAGTGGGACAATGGCTTTTAATTGTTGCATAGTTTTCAGTTTGGTGATGGCCTCAATATTAACTCTTTTGTATGAAAATTGGCCAAAACCATAATTGATACTGTAGTCCATAATATTATACGATAAATTTTCTTTGAGGAATAGATGCAATGAAAGACTATATGAGCTGCTATATAATTTTGTAGTGGTGAATGCAATAAGGAATTTACTTTCTCAATTAAACAATGCATCATCACAATGTCACAAGTTGGTGCTATATGTGTCTACCGAGTTATTGTTCGAGTTTTAAATCTTTGACTTTTACACAGGTTTCTGAAGGATTGATATAATTCCTTGGACAAACAATATTTATGTTAATCTTAGGTACATGGACAAACTAACTTAAGTTATTTTAACTTAATGGTTATAAGTTCTAACTCTAAGTAAAAATATTAAAAGAGAGTTTTGTTATTTATAATAATAATAATTTAACTATATTGAAAAATATTGTCTTGTAAAATAAATATATATGTATGGTTTTAAACAATAATAATAATAATAATATGCATTTTAATTAAGACTATGTACATCTGAAAGGGTGGGTAATAATATGCGATTAAGGGAAATTGCTAAAAGAGAGATTACAAGATATCCTTTCAACATTGTAAAACCTATAGTTGTGTTAGTAATCTGTATTGAATGATTTTTTTTCACCACCAAAAAAATAAATCCATTCAACCTGATCAATATTAATCGAACACTTATAATCTTATAATGATAAAACAATATAAAATAAAAAATAAGCACTATAATGTACGCTGTCTAATTTTGACAGCGCATAAAATTGAACACTAAATGCAATGAATTTGATATTGATACATTATCCGTTTAAATTTGGTTTATCATTAATAAATAAAATAATGTCATATGTTTGAAATTTTAGTTGAAATAACAATAAAATATAGTGTTTTAATACATATCATAATATAATGTAATATAATATAATATATGCCAGAACAAGTTATTACACAAGAAAATTAATTAATAATCTAGTCGTAATGCTATTTTCCTGTTCAAATGAATAGTTTCACGAGAGTATATGAATATTTAGTTATAATCAAAATATATAAATAAATAAATGAATAATACATAACAGATTCTATACATATATAAATTCTTAACATTTTAGTTATTTTTTATTTTTAAATATTTATATAAGAAATTGTGAAAATAATGTAATAGAATTTATTTTATTTTTTGTGAAAATTTCAATTTTAGAATTGCTTAACCAAATCTTTCTTCTCTAGTCTCTCCTTTTCCCTTTTCTAAGTCATCTTTTCTCTTCTCTGTCTCAAACTCTCCTTAGCCTCTCTCCTCACCTCCAAGCTCATTTGCCTCCCCTTTTACCTTTAATCTCCAATCTTCTCTCAGTTTTCTTTTTTCTCTTACTCCAAGCTCCCCTTAGCCCTCCCTCTCTAAGCTCTCACCATTGTGCTCTCCTTAGCCTTAACTCTCACCCACCTTGCTCTCTTTAATCTCCTTCCTCCTCCTACCTTGCTCTCTCACATCTCCTTTATCAATGTGTTTTTTTTTTTTTAAAAATTAGTATGATTTGTTTGAGTGAAAACAAAATTAGAGAAAATCTAGATTTTATACTAATTTAAGTTATATTTATTTTTATATTATTTACTAATTTTTATTAAATAATTTATTTTTAGAATTAACCATTAGATTATATATGGAAAATTTTAAATTAATTTTAAATTATTTGATACTTTATTTATATACATAAAATTAAATTTAATATAATAAATATTTTTAAAATATAGAAAAATAACAACCTTTTAATAACATTTTTATAGTTGTTTAATTTTAATAAAATTTAATATAAACAATCAAGGTAATGTATGATTATAATTCAATAGCTAATAAATAAATAATAATTTTATATTAAATTGCAATTTAATTATTCTATTAATATATATATGAGTGTACAGTAAAATAAACAAATTGTAGAAAAATGAATGAGAATAAAATATAAATATCATAAAGGAATTGTTCTCCATATACATTTTAGGTTACATAATCTTTCCATTTGCAATCATCTTTCTAAGTAGTACATGTGTAGAGTTAGTTATGAGTGTTTATTGGATGATCAAGAAAGATTGAATCCAAAACCTACTTCTTCAGTTAAAGTATTAGATTTCAATTTCCTCACTAAAGAAAGCCAACCCACCCAGTCACTTAATATTAATCAAGCAATAAAATTAAATTCAACTCATCTTAAGAAAAAACAAAACAAAAGGGAAGAGTTAAAGCCAAGGTTGTGGTTATTTAAGGTTTTTCTCCTATAAAACACAAATCTGTTAAAAAAAAGAATATAAGAAAAGGATCACCGTAAATAGTTATAAAGCTATATTGTATGAGAATATTGCACATATAAAAGTTTCCTATTTTAATTTTTTTTATATACTCACATAAAGGTGTCTCTTCCAATATGTACAAACTTCATTTCCATGATAAAAACTATAACTAATTGCATTTTCTCATGGATTTTTTCTGTATATCAATGTCACATCCTATTATTCAAGAAGCGAAGAAGATTCAAATTCATGGCTAAAAGGAGTTGAATTTTTGTGTGCGCAAGGGCATGACGAGCTTACAAAATTTTTTACCAAATGAAGGTATGTCTTGAGATCGTGACACATGGCAACGTCTCCCCTACTGAGATATGGGGATTCCTTGCTACTTAGCCTCAATTCTTGTCCAATGTCAGCATACACCAATTGCATGTCCTCTACGCACGTGTGCAACCATCGTGACAAGATTCCCACGTGGACACCACTGTTGCTTGCCACGTCATCTAAGTTCACTACAAACCCTGGAACCCTCGTCACAACATCATCAGAATTTACTATTCTTAGTATTTTAATCCCACGTTGTTCCAATTGTTTCCTAAAACTCTCGTTTCCGACGCGGGGCCCACCAAAAGACACAACGGTTACCATCGGTGCATTGTTGAAAGTGGCGGTTATATCATACGCGCTCAAGATTGCGAGTGCGGCTCCAAGACTGTGGCCGGTTAGGGTTAAACTGAGCGGCTCGTTGGTGTATGTTTGGATTACTCTTCCAATCTCTTCTCTCACCATTTCTTGCAAGCTTGCATGTGTGGTGGTTTTGGATGTGTAAAGGCTCAAAAACCCTTTTTGCACCATTGGACTAACTCTATCTTCTTCTTCTTCTTCTACATGATTTGGCAAGTGTGTTAAGGTGGCACGTAGGTTTTCTAACCACTCCAAACATGTAGCTGTTCCCCTAAAAGCAATCACAATGTCGCGTCTACCAAGTCGAGTAATTTCATTTTTGTGTTTACAAATTGCTACGTACCCAATCCAACAAGATTGTGTACAAGTCCACTTAAACATTTTATTCATCCACGTTGGTATGTGAATTCCACACGTCACACGCAGATTTTTGGTTAACCGATATCCATAGTTTGCCAAACCACACCGTCTCAAAAGTGATTTTTTAGAGTAAAGACAAGTGGCATAAGTGAGAGAAGAATAATCAAAGTCAAAGGAATAATAGGCAGCATCCACAAAGTGACCGTATCTTAAGATTTCCAAGCGTAGGTTATCATCAAGAGGATCTAGCAAACCTTCCCAATTGTTAATTCCTTGGTATTGCTTCCACTTGTGCCCAAGTTTTGGGAAGTTGCATTTGGCTGAGTCAGGCTTGAGTCGACTCCATGAGAACAAAGACTTGTTGTTGAATTGTGAGCATAAGGTGGATTCGGATGAAGAAATCAAAGTAGGGTTGGGTTTGGAAATAGAAGATGATGCAAGTGGTTGGATTGCGGCTGCTTTGATACCAAGCCTCATTATAGAGACTCTATATGGGATCTCCTCCACTTTATTGAAATTTAGGCATTTGCATGCCATTTATATATATATATATATATATATGGGGATACTCAAGAAAGTGGAAGAGATTGAGTTAAAAAAATATGGGTTTTTTTAAGTTCAGTACTGTTGAGTTTAAATATCTATAAATTATTAAAAAAAGTATATATTTATTATATTAAGGTTATAAAAATAGAATAAATACATTTCTTTTTAATAAAATTTAATTATTATTAATCATGTTAACAAAATTGTGGTACTTATTGTAAATAATCCTATTTGCTGTTTTTTTTAATAAATAAATAAATAATGTGTGTTATACTGATACACGATTATTTTAACATTTGCTTAATAATACATATTACAAAATTAATCAATATTAAATTTTTATTTACAAAATTATAGTATTTAATATTATTAATGTATTAAATTTTATTTATTTTTATAAAATATTACTATATGTTGATTCTTATACACGTTATGAAAATCGATACATGCATGTGAGTGTGAAAATTTTCATTTTAGTAATTATTTATTGATGTTTCTCATAATAACAACATTATTTTTAAACTGGGCAAGTGTATTTTGGATGCGATAAATGTGAAGTCTTGGAATTGATTTTCAGTAAGAATAATTGGTGTAAAATGTATTTTTCAAGATTGATGTTGTTCCCCATGGTGCATGTTCTAGCACAATTAGTTTTCGTTTTATAGCTTAACTAATTTTGAGTTATACTAATCTTGTATGTGTGATGAAAGCCTTGTTACTTATATATTTGTAATTTTTTCTCTTAAAAATAATAAATTTACTATTGTTTCTCTACCAATAGCATCACCTAGATTCACAATCATCTCATTGGACTGGCTCAAATCCTGAAAGATTTTCTTCACATCATAAAACAACTTCAGCTTTTAATCACTTGAGATACAAAATATTAATTTAATTTGGATATTTTTACGTCCCGTTTAATTTTTTATTATTCTTTTTTTTTTCCTATGATGATATATCTTATTTTTCTCCCTTTGCTTCTTCCGTTTTTTTTAACTCAATGAGTTGCATACAACCCAAATGGCTGAAACTAAGGAGTTGCTACTAATTTTATGGCTGAAACTCTTAGTTTAATTGGCGGGCAGTGATTTTTGCAAGAATAATGAATTGCTACTTTGCAAGGTATACTGTCCTTGATTTAATTGCTACTTTGCAAGGTATATTGAGGTATATATATATATAACGGATCTTATATTTACATGCCATGAATGATAAAGGGTAAACTAAAATTGTTGAAAAATTTAGGATTTGTAACTTGGAAATCATTACATAAAGATAAGCTTAATTCTCAATAAAGTGCTAGGTTTATAAAGCTGGATGATTCCAATATGAGCAATCTATAATGATGATATTAGGGATGGTAATACGTAAAGTATCTTATGGATACTTACAAAATTTACCCACAATGGGTAGGGTATTTATCCGCCATACGGGTACGGGTATGAGTGTGGGTAATAATTATGTATTGAATTTTTGTATTATTATATTACTTATGTGAAGTTATATAAGATTAATATAAAAATATATTTAATAATAAAGTAAACTAAAAATTTTATTTTGGTTTATATTTTTAATAGAAAAATTTATTTACTATTTTATATTATTTAATTAGGCTAACATAATTTAATTATTATATAACTAATATGAAATTGACTTTTTTTAAAATATTATTTATATATGACATATATAAAATATTTTTTATACAAATATTTTTGTTAATAAAATTATATTGATGTTTAAATCATAAAGTGAATGATAAATAATAAATATATTATAAATATTTTATAAATTTTACAGTCATCTACTATTATCATAAATTTATTATTTATTAATAATATTTAAATTTTATTTTTATATTTTAATTTAAAATAATATTTTTCTATGTAACTTATATATTACAAGCACAACTATAATCTATTGAATCTAAATAATATTATTCTTACTATTTATTCACATTTAAAGAAGTTTTTAAAAAGATATAAATATACAAAATTATTGTTAATTTTTATTTGTTAATTTTTTTAAGATAAAAAAGTATAATTTTTTTAATATACACGTATATTTCTTTATTATAAAATTTTATTGTAACTATTTATCTTTTATTCAAATTCTTTTTTTTAAAATTTATATACATTATAAATATTTAATTCACTAAAATAATTTTTTAAAAATTTATATTTTTGATAAAATACTTTCGTATAGTATATAAGTTAAAAAAATACTAGTATTAATATATATATATATATATATATATATTATATTATATTATTTTAATTAAATCTATTGTTTTTCTTACACTTTCAAATTCAAAAGTTAAAAAAAAAATTTATATATCAACTTTCTGTTGTTAGTATTGAACTTCTCTATTCTAACTCTATTTTCATTTTCAATATTTGTCTCACTAAAACTTAACAATTATGAAACGTTATTCATTAGAGTTAGTTGTCAATGCTGTCACGAAGGGACAACCATTGTACATATCTATTTCGTTGTCGCTCTGACATTACCAATCAATCAAATCTCACACAAGATAGGAATATCACTAACCAATAACTTGTGTGTTTAGTTTTACTTATTATTTCTAAGAATTTTAGTTTAGAAAATTATTATATTAAGATATATTTAACATTTATGATCTTTGAATATTTATTTTTTATCTATATTTGAATGGGTACTATAGTACCCTATCCATACTCTACCTATTGTCATCCCTAGATGATATCACCTCTCAAACTTATATAGAAACTTTGGAACAACATATTAAATAAATAGTTTTTATTAACTTTCACCCTTAAAATTAAGTTTAAGTACTTATAAATAATATATTTTTATTAAAATATATGATTGATTATATTTTATAATTTTTTTTAAAAAAATCACTTTTACTTAACTATTTATCATCAATATTAAGTATCAAAATTAACATTTTTTTAAAATAAAATAAATTTTTTTGACATGCGTATACTTAATTGTTAGCAAAATCTGTTTTAGGTAATATATGATTGTATAGTCAATGTCATGATAGTGATTGAAGAGTAGAATGCACATTAATGGAATGGTGTGCGACCAATGCCACTAAAACCCATGTTTGTGCAATAAAGATGCACCACTTCCTTTTAAAGCCATTCGATCATAGTTTAATAGTACCATATTCCATACACGACTGTTTCTTCATATACAGCACTTTCAAGAGGAATATTGACCTTCGCTTCAACGTCAAAAACTAATCCTCACATTTTCTTTCATAAAGAACCGGTTGGTAACACGTGTAATTTATAAATAAATAAATAAATAAAATATTTTATTAACCTTAACCGCGATAAGTAGTTAATAATAATAAAATTTTATTAAAAAATATTTATTGTAATTTTATAATTTTAATATAATAATTGTGTACTTTTTTTTATAAAATTTTTTTATTTGGGAATGTTTACAATCAGTCCTAAATATTAAAGTTAACAAAACTCATAAATAAATTACTTCTATAATTTTTTCTAAGGGAATTACTTTTATATAAGGCTTGTGCGAGATAGTGGGGGAATTTGCTGCTAGGATTTAGCACAAAAATTAGTCCTATTTCACCTTTGAAAGCTGAACTTTGGACCCTCTATTTTAGCATTATTCAACTAATTGTAAAGAAAGATTTTCATTGGATTTGGATTGAGAGTGACTATAAACAAGTTATTCACCTTATTTAGTAGGTTTAGCTTCCTTTCCATCCACTGTTCAAGTTGATATAGGATATTAGGAACAGTCTTCACCCCATTTTTAATGTATCAGACTTAGGTATATTTATAGGGATACTAATGCCTATGCTGACAGCCTAGCTAAGGTTAGTTTAGAGGATTATGTGTACCCTTTAGAGTTTGAACTTGCCCTTCAGAGTCTCCTCCCTTTTCTTTGTATGGATTCTTAGTATAAGGCTCCCTAGAAGCTCTATGTAATTTGGTGTTGTTTGGGCTTTTAGCCCCTCTTTTTAGCTATATATATATATATATATATATATATATATATATATATAAAAGAAATTACTTCTTAATTTAATTTAGTTGACTAAAAATAATGAATAAAAAATATGAGAAACTATTTTGAATAATTTAAAAAATTATAATTATAATAAATTCTTAAAATAAAAATACTTTTTATGATTGTAATTACCTAAAAAGCAACTGTACAATTACAAAAAATCTAAAAAAAAAAGTCCATTTTATATATTTCTATTTTTATCTTGTCTAATTAAGATGTTAAAAATATTATTTTGTTATAAAAAATATTTCTATTTTTAGGAAAAACTGAAACAAACTTACCCATTAATTTTAGGTAATGACAAAAAGTATATTTTTCAGATGTATGCATAATCACCGGCAGGCCAAAGTATGTTTTTCATATCGATTGCTCATTATAATTTTATTTAATTTGAATATGAATATTTCCTAAGAGTGTCCATAAATTGTGTTGGATGGTTTTTGACATAAAAAATTGACATTAAAATTTTACTAGTTGAATTGGATAGGTTTAAATAATATAATATATATATATATATATATATATATATATATATATATATATATCTTTACCTGATCCGAACTGACTCAATCAAAAATAAGTTAGATGTTAATTTAACATTTACATCATTGTATAAAAAAAATTAAAATTATATATATGATTAATGACTTAATCTTAATATTTTAAATAATAAATCTATCAAAAATAAATGAGAAATAATTCATTTTAAAATATAATATAATACTAAGAATTTAATACTTATTTAGAATAAAGAATTAAAATAATGCTAAGTAAAAAATAAACTTTGACAATCTCTTATAAATTATAAAATTTAATATTTAATATTTATTTCACAACTTAAAGTAACACATAATATTTAAAAATTAAAAAATTAAATTATTTATTAATATTAAATTCTTCACTTCAAACAAGTTGAAAAAAAAATAGTATATAATTAATTAAAAAACTTATATGTAATAAATTATTAAGTATAGTAAGTTAAATTTTAACACTACAAACTTACCATCTAATCCGTAATTCGTTGAGTTCTAATATTTTTATTCAAATTAACTTATTTATTCGAACCAATTTATTAATTTTTAATTCGTGATATTATATTACTTAAAAAATGGGATTTAAAAAAACTTGATTTTGCATATTTAAGATTATTTATAAGTAATATTACCATAAGTTATTAAAATAATATCTTTTATTTTAACTAAAGTATTACAAAAAAAATGTCTAAAAACTTATTATTATTATTCTTGTTAATGGTTGCAATTGAAGCCTCATCGTCTTATCGGTTCTTGAATATGGGAACAACTGTGTGCTTTTTTGGAGTTGTTATCCCTCAATGCCTTGTCATTTTCACGACCTCTACACCTATTTCAACACATGTTTCATTAGCTATGGGTCTTTAACAAAATGGTGTATAACTATAGCTCAGTGTTGTCTTTGTGTGCCTCCACTGTGTCTATATAATTTTGATCCCCACAAACAAAATATTCCAAATCTTTCGCACATGGAAAAATTAATCATAATCGTAAAGAAATTTTCATTTTTCAATTCTCTATGTGGATTTTAAAGTTTTAAACAAAGTTCTAATTATTTTAGTTTTACCTTAATTGAATGAAAATCTTTGATCAATCATTATTATATGGCTTCAAGTTGAATATAATCATATGGTTACATAGCCCATCAAAATTTTGTAGAGAATTATAAGTAAATGTAATTAATGCAATTAACATAGTTGTGGAATTTTCCAAAACTTGATTATTGCATGTGATTATAATTACGGTTGTAGATCATATTTTAAACCTTTATAATCAAAAGGTTATGATGTTTGGTTTGAATAACTAAGATAGTGAAGAACTCCATTTTGTGTGCGTGTTGGGCTGCATGTTGCCACCCACTCTTCGTTAGGTTGGTGTTGTCATTTTAAGTTTCGTTTGTTTTTATAATTTATAATTTTAACTTTTAAACACTCTAACAAGCTTCCACATTTGTTTAATTTTCTCCCTTGAGTGGATCATTTTACTTTGATAAGAGTAATTCTACTTAATAACTTTTTATAAATATTAAATGTTGACAATTTATTATTAAATTATTTTTTAATAGATTAAGTTTGCATATACTTTATATAAATAAAAAATATATTTATATGAATATTTAATTTGACTAAGTTTTAATACGGAAGAGAACATGAATGTATGATCTTATGATAAAGTTAATGTTTATAAAAAATTTTAAGAAAATAACTTTTAATATAGAAACTTTTTCAGTCTCTATGTTTATATAACTTATTTTGTTTTTATTTCTTTTTATCTGAGTGTAAACACCTCTTAAAGTGCTTACCAACTATTTTCAAGATGGTATATACTTCTATTTTGAATCATTATTTGGATATGTTTCAGTGGTGTCCAATTCCTGTACCAGTGTTTTTGGTTGTGGTGTTGAGTACAGTCCCTACATATAGTTTTTGGGTTATTATAAGTAATTAGACTTCATATTCAAATGATGCATAAGTTTATAAAATATATAATATTTTTCACACCATTAATTATTTATAAAGCATTCTTAATAATATTAAATAGGCTTTTATTTATAAAGTATATATTAGTAAAATTTATTATCGTATAACCATAAAATATTAAATAATTTAAAAATTTATTTAATTAAAATACATTCATAATTTAACTTTTTTTTATACAGCCATTCAATAAAAATTGTCATATAAACAATAATCTTTAACCTTTGTCATAGTTTGTATGAAAGTTATACTTATCATGAATTTTAATTGATTAAAGGTGTAAAAGTTTTTTTCGCCTGAAAATGTATTAAAATTAAAAATACTTTGTTACAACGTAATTACATTTATCTACAAAATAATAAATATAAAATATGTGATTAAGTTCATACTAATATCGAATTAAAAAGTATCAATTTTAATAAAAAAAAGATTATAATTTCTATATCAGATAAATAAAATTATTACTTTTTAAAACGAATACTTATCACAGTATTCTCTTTCAATCATAAAGTTTAAACTATTTTTTACATAAATTAAATGGTTTTTATCCATTCAATGATATCTATTATAAAAAGTCAAAATAAATAATTTTATAAGAAAAAATTTGATGTATCTGATGGAAATTTTTAATTCACAATTATAGAATTATTTTATTCATAGAATTATGAAATTTAATAGGTAAGTATAATAATGTTTTTAAAATTAAATATTATAAGTATATAATATTTAAAATAACCAATAGAATTTTTCACACATAAGTATATATTCATCTATAAAACGATATTATTCAAGTAATTATTACTTGAATTTATTAAAATTATTATAAAAATAAAAATAGAAATATATAAAAAAATTCTTTTAAGGTTGAAAATACAAAGATATTAAGAAACCAAAGAAATTACATAAAAAATTATGAGCTATTTGTTGATTATGCAATATTAATGCAACTCGTTTTCGTCATGAAAGTGGGTTAATAATACTTACGAAAAAATAATTTAAATAACCTGCGTGCTCACGGAGTAACAAAAACTATATATTTGATTTCTCTTTTAAAAAGAGTTTTTTATTTTTTTTAAATATAGTATAAATTTATACTATATTTAAAAAATAAAAAATTCTTTTTAAAAGAAAAATCAAACACAGCCTAAGGTGATAAAACCAACGACAATAGCTTCATAAACTAAAAATAATAAAATTTTGACATTCATAATTTTATATATATGAACAAGTTAAAACATTTTAAATCTCCATAGTCATAGATATGAAGATATATCTGTTTAATTTGTAAGATGAAAGCCTCATAGATGATAAATTTCTTTGTAGGGAATCTTCCTACTTATTAAATCGATAATATTTTATATTTTTAAGACATTAATATATATTTATATTTAATATTTATTTAATCAATTATTAAAAAAATTAGTAAGAACAAATACTAGAAGAATGTGATATATGTACAAATGATGATTGAGAAAAGCTCTCAATAAAATAACTTCGACATTGAGAAAACAATATCGTGAGGCAAGCCAACATAGAAATGATGATTGTTCTGAGATTATATTTTATTTTAAGAATAATGTTAGCAATCTTTTAACATACATGTCAATTATTAATTAAAATTTATTGAAAATTATATAAATATAAGAAAGAAATATTAATTTAAAAATAAAAATAAATTAAACTCACTTAAAATTTATAATTTCTGATAAAATTTAACTAATAATAAAAAAATATTTTGTTAGCATTATTTTTATTTAAATAACTTTAAACTTGTAGCTAATATATATATATCAAAAGAAAAACTTGAAAGAGACTGATCAGAACACTTCAAAGAATTCAATATATTTTTAGTATTCATAAAATTAATTTTTTTATTTTAATCTCTATTTTAAAATTATCAATTTTGTCTTTAGTCACTATTAAATAATGTTGTGTGTCAATTATATCA
The DNA here is from genome assembly GCA_024086825.1 of Abrus pulchellus subsp. cantoniensis. NCBI lineage: Eukaryota > Viridiplantae > Streptophyta > Magnoliopsida > Fabales > Fabaceae > Abrus > Abrus pulchellus. Next base: position 26,754,398 of record CM044056.1, read on the forward strand.
CCAGTCTTTTTTTTGCAGTGTCAAGGAAGTGAAAGTGAAGAAAGTTGAAGTTGTCAATGAAGAAAGTTGAAGTTGTCAATTTTAAAAAATTGGTCTCTCAAGATATAGCATATTTGAAATTTAGTGTTTATAAAATTAATTGTTATCTCTAGTTCTTACAATTTCAAATTTTACTTTTGAAATTTGATAAAGTATTGGAAAAAGACATTTGAAGGTATTAGATCCTAATGGAGAATCCAACAAGAAATTTACACTTTCTCAATTCCCAATCTCCTAAAAGCAATTGGGTATGAAAAAGATGAACCATAGAGGGTGCTAAGTGAGTCCCTTCACCAAAGAGATGTGTGATTAGACCAACAACTAAAAGGCTTATTTGAATCATTGGTGATGTATTTTCTTCCAAGTAAAACCACACCAAATATCTATTTCACTTAAAATTTGGCACTTTATAATAGGTTTAATTGGTCAAATTAGGACTTTGAACACAATTGAATTAGTTAAAAAAATGCTTTTTTCGGTTTATCAAATAGAATTCAAAATTTAGCTTGAATATAATTTTACATTTAAATAGGTCAAATTAACATAAATTTGATTTAAAATAAGTCTGAATAAGTCAAACTATAAATGTCTAAAATTGATTTAAGCCTAATTTTAAGATTAAAACTTTATGTTTTAACTAGTTTAATCAGGCTAACCTAATTACCTGCTCTACTTTAGTACTCTTTTGCTACTGTTCCATTAATGCAGCCAATCCATCAATTCGTGATATTCTTTTCATTGTACCAATAGAAGTTGAACTAGAGAAAGATATTCGTAATCTCGTTTTAGTAAAATATGCGCCATTAGCCCACTCTTAAACATTTGTATCTGTCCCTGCGCGCCACTTCAATGGCTGTAAAGCACTTGCATTCCCAAACTTTCCATTGCAAAGCGTATCTCTAAAATTTCTTTTGAGATTCTAATCTTATTTTCTCTGTCATCTTTATCGTATAGCAAAGACAAACAATAATAATATTTTGATTATTTTCAGCCTTCTATTTTGTGTGCCCTATTCGATTTTCTCTTAGTATATGCCATATGAAGTACAACATTGCTATAAAACCATCACCGAGTAATTAGATTAAGCTTAATTTTAATTAATTGTTAATGTTCATGGCAGAAGTTTTTACTTTTGCTTTTAGGCATATCATTTGTTTTAACTTTTAAATGTGTTTTGGAAGTGAAATAGTAATAGATGAAGGCTTGTGCTGGCCAAGAGTTGCAGCACTGAAAAATGTATTTCGCACGTTAAATTGAATAATTCAAGCTATATATTTTAAATTTAAATTTTAGTTGATTGTGAATTTTTTTTAGTATTTTATATTTTTATTTCTTATTTAGTTTAATTTGGATCTTACCTGGATCGTGCACCTGAATATAATAGATGAGTCTACCATTAAAATTTTTTTATATATATAAAAACACAAACCTGAATTTTATTTAAGTAATATTGAACTGCTTGTCACTTGGATCAACCTCTGTTAATCAATAAACATCTTTTTATTAATAATATATCATACATTTAAATATAACATTCTAATGACTATTATGATGTGATATAATGGTATATTTAATTATCCTTATCTTATAATAGAAATTATTTTATAAAATGTTATATTATAAGTTGTTAGTAACATGTGCATTATTTTATTTTAATATCTTTAGTTTCTACGACAACTCATCTGATTTTTATCAGCAGGTTCTCTTCTCTTCTATCATCATGTGACTTTTTTTTCTTGCATGGTTGACTCAATTAGTGTTTAGTCAAACCAAACTCATTTAGTGTGCATGTTTCGAAGTTCCTGTGTTTATTACATAATTAATTTTTTTTATTTAAATAAAATAGTGAGAAATTTTTGAAAATTTATAAAAAATAAGTTTTGTGAACAAATTTTCTAACACAATCATTTTAACACATTTTATGTCATTAATTGACTTTTATTAAAAAAAAGGTCTTATAGACTTATTTTTTAACACTCATTTAATGATATAGTTCCTAAAATATTTTATCTATTTATCTTTATTCATTCTTCCTTAACACAATTATTATTGATCACTATCTTCATTCATCATAGACAACTTTGTCAGTGTCACTGGACACTTTTTCAACACTACTTTGATTAATTTTTATGTCAATCTCTCTAGTTCTTTTTTAAATAACATTCATTCTAACTTTACCCACATAAATTTTTTTTAACAAATAAACCTAAAGGAATAATACGTACTAGTCTCAAAACCTTAAATATTCTTTCCAATGGACTCAAAAATAGCATATCGTCTTCCATTAGAGACTTTATTTCACTGAAAAATCTCACTTTAACTTTGAACTCATTTTTGGAGATGTTCTAAATTCTATTTTTGTCATATCCGATTTGGTTCATGTGAATCTAAATTCAAACCAACTCAATGAAAGTGGTTGATTGAGGAAATGGGTAGTTTTCCTTTTAAATAGTTCTAGTCTACGGAGAAAAAAGAAAGTGACAGAAAGAAAGTAAAAATAAAGAAAAAAAATAAAAATAAAATATAAGAAGAGAGCGTGATTAAAAAAAAGAATAATAGTATCAAAAAATGGTCAAATAATGTAACAAAATCGTCAATAAAAATTGTAAATAATTATCAGTAACGATAACTTCCTTTAATAACAATGTTATAAAAGAATGAAAATGTAAATAATAATCACTAATGATAACTTCCGTTAATAATATTAAGAAAGAATCAATAAGAAAGATAAAAAGACAAATAATTTTAAAAATTATAGACTAAGGATATGTTTAATTTTTGTTTTTAAAACAGTTTTTTGTTTTCAGAAATTAATTCTAATACAAATTTATATTCAAATTAATTTTTAAAAATATAAAATTATTTTAAAAATAGAAATCAAACATGCTCTAAATCTGTGATATATAACAATCTTAAGAATTAAAAATAAAAATAAAAATATACTATATCCTCTTACTTTATATTTAAGACGTGTGGCAGAACAGGCTAAACTAGTGGACAAAGCCAAGAATAAAATATTAACATGACATTTTTTAAATTATAAAAATTAAAATATTCGACAAGATCTGAAGTGAAAGTTTAATCAAATTAAAATAAGAAACATACTTTACAATTAAGAACTTCTTTGTTTCATCGTGCTAACACATGTCTTCACATGCTAGAGAAAAAACACACATTCAAAAGCAATTTTTATCGAAGCAAATATTTTTCAAATTCTGTAAATCAGAATTCTGCATAGTTTCCAAGAGCTAGTCTGCAAATTCAAATTATTATACTGACTCGTACGATTAAGCCTTAAAATTATAATACTGACCCACTGTATTTCATCCAGTTTTCGGAATCTGTCAAACAAACCCTAAATCACAAATTCCTCTTATCTTTAATTTTACGTAGAACACAACGTACTCATTTACAACGACGAAAAATGAATTCGCGAAAAATGTCATATCCACATATCACATGTATATACAAAATGATGCTATAAAGAAAAATATGATTTGACAATAAAATTGGGAAGTTACTTATGTTCTAGATCGTTTAGTTGCTTTTTTAAGAGTGCATGTTCATACCGCATCCTTTCAAGCCTACTCTCAACCATGTACATCTCATCTTTAAGGTGATGAATTCTTTTCTCCAGCCACGCTATGTCCGAGGAACTTCTAGTAACTCCATTTTCCATCCTATTCATATAGTCTACAGGAGTGTTCATGTGTACGTGTTGAGGTCTTGCCAATAGCACAAGTATGCTGAACTGCTGCAACAAAATAAAGGGTTAGAATGTAAATTAGTAGACTCGCAATTATACGAAAAGATAAATCATTGCAGACGCCCCCTTAAATTCAAAAACTTTAGAAATTTGAATTTCATAAATAAATCAGAATTGGTAAAAGTCTAAGATGTTTCAAGGTAAACGAGAAAACAAGTGAATTGGGGGGGGGGGGGGGGGTGTTAAATGATTCTTATATCAAATACTGAGCAACTGAATACCAATTTTAGATTTTTGAATTTTTCCTTTATTGTGTGAGAAGCATAGGGCTGGAATAAATTTGTTTTAAAGAAGGAAAGCAAATTATGTACATAATAGTTTTTTATGAAGTGACTAACTTGAGCAATCTGCTGCCAGTAATTGAAACAATTTTTTATGAACAGTTTTATTTGGCAGTCCTGCTAGTCAGAAGTTCTTGGCAGAATTTCATAACAAATCCAAGTAAGAAAAGGCATCATTATAAACTTCTGGCTTAAAGTACACACCTGCATGAAGAAAATCAGAGCAAAAATAGAAACAAGGAGCAGAGTAAGATTGCTCTGATTTTTCAAAGATGACCTGAACTTAGTCATAAACTCTTTGAAAAATGGAACAGATGATGTGTCAATGAAATTTCTTTGCAAGTGAGTGCCAACATTGTGGGCTGTAGCATCAAAGGCATTGGATGGAGCTAGGATCTTTGTCGGGTTACTTTGCTCCTGTGATCCTTCTGAAGATTCTCCAGTCTTAGCTTCTCTATCTAAATTCATTTTACCATTTTGAGCTACAGTAGCAACAGAACCACTTTTAGCCTCTTGAAAAGTAAAACATATATCTTCAAAAATAGGATATTTCATTTGACACTAGTATTATATTGAACCCAAAAGAAATTTCAAAATTTAAGAAAATATAGAAATTGTAAAAGCCAAACCTCGTTTTTCAAGGTTCTTCTGCTTCAACACTTCATGTGCCTAAAAGAAATATTGATACATTCTCAAAAGGGCATTTAGAAGAGAACTTGGACAAGTAGCAAAAACAAAATATGTATTATACATACAAACAAAAAACACAAAGAATACCATGTTCATCCATGTCGCATAAGCCTCTCTACATTCTTCAATTGTTGACTGTACTATTTTGCCTGTGATTGTTCACCCACGTGGAATCAAAGACTGTTGAAGTTCATGATAATGACCAAAAAGAAAAACACACCCTAGTGCAACTCAAACTGTGTGTGAGTAAGGGGGAGAGAAATAATCTGTATTAAACAATCTCCTAAATTCAGTTATGATAGTGTGTCCAATAAGGAACAGATTAGAAGACCAAAATAACAAACAAGTAAAAAAAACAAAACAGTATAATCAATATTGACAATTGTAAGATATTGACATCAGAATTTCATATGTAAAAAGAAAAGGTATTCACTCAAAGATCAAAATTAACTTTGTTCAGAATATAGGAAGATTTATTGATTATTGACTGCAAAAGGCAAGGCAAGGGTAATTAATTGGAGAATGATTACTTCACAAGTGAGATAAAATTTGGTGGTTGTTGTTGATGATAGTTAATCAATGTCATCCACTCATTAAAAGTGGCTGAGCTTGGTACAGAGACAGGGCAGAAAATAGGCTCACCAACTTAGTTTAATTATGGTTTACTTGCTAAAACATCATACCATAGTTCTTTGATTTCAGGAAAATGTTCCTAATACATAAGATCTTTAACATACACAAGTGTTCATGGTATAAATTGAAGACAATAAGCAAGCACGCAAGCACACATAACTGACATAGATGACAAAGATATGCAAATATAAAACTCAGTAATTTACCATGATATAGAAGTGCACAACTAATGAATCAACAACATCTATGATAGTAAGATTATAAGATATTTAGGATAAAAACCAAGGAAATGTTCTTCCAGGATACATTATGAAAAGCCATACCTTTCCAAATAGTTCTTTTAGAAAATGCCACATTCAAATATACCCGCAAAATACAGCAATCTTTTGATTCATCCTTGTCTCTCTCTATACTCCATAGTCCCTGGTAATGGCCAAAGAAACCATGCATAAGTAAAAACTGACAATTCACAATGGAAAAGAAGATTAATGAAATTACTAAAACAGAGATAGAATTAACAAAAGATTGTTCCATAAATAATATCAAGCTTAAATAACAACCTGATTGTGTCCCAAACTTTTAGTATTTAAAAATAGTCGGGTTCTTTTAACTAAATAAATTGATTTTCCTCAGAAGAACAAAACAAACCATTCATTCAGTGCCTGTTTCATCTAGTGGAAACATAAAATGCATGTTTTGAGGCATCCCGATGTTCATAGTATAAAGTCAAAAATTAAATAAAATGCAAGGGTCATATGATAGTGGAATATACAGTAATTCCCAATATTAAATGGAAAATAGTCTAAATGTTTGTAACCTAATTCATAAAGTCACTTATTATGTTAAAAAATGATGATCAAATATCATCTCACTCTGAGTATCATATTCATCAATGTTGGTAAATTGTGCAAACTATTTTCCAAGTGCAGTGCCCAACAGAAAAAAAAAATTTAATTGCATCTAGCCCAATCCTAATGTCAAATCCATTTTAGCATTTTATAGAACAAATAAGAATGTTCTTAGGTAAATGCAACATGCCATCATACTGGGTTTCTAATGTGTGACCAAGTAATTACAGGTAGCTGTAAAAACAGTTTCTCTGTTCATGGGTATGACTGCATAAATCTGACACTCCTTGGAGCCCGTAATGGTGTGAGCTTGTGCTTAGGCTGAAAATAAGCTGCAGTACTGGTATAGTCCCCATTCCCCATCTTAAATTTCTAAATAAAATAATTCATGGCCTGGATCTCAAAGTTAATTTGGAAAAAACATAGTTCGGCTGAGATTACCAGAGCATCAAATTCTTTCTTCTTTACTGTTTAGCTAAATGTGCAAGCGCTAAATAATTGGAAATGCAATTTCCTATCTTTCAGTAGCCCATGCCAGTCTTATACAGGCTTGCTTATGAAGTATCTCACCTACCTCTTTAATAAATCCCAGTTGTGGTTAAGGATAAAAACAATGCTGGATTTTCTTTATTATAAAACTATATGACCTAAACTTTATAAATTATAAAACATAAAATCACTCATGTCTTCACCTAATTGCTAAAACTTTAAGGATTGATGATTAACGATTTGGTATTAGAGCTTATATGACTAAGTGGACTAGAATTTGACACTTTTCAGCCACAATTTGTCTAATAAGAAATTGAATTTCAGCACAAAGTGAGTCAGAGCACAGAGCAAAATCAAACCATTCAAGTATCTTCACCAAATAACATAACCTTTTGCAATAATTGGTTCATGACAGACACTTATTTTTTTCATGCATCGTGTACTCCTAATCTTTTTCTTTTTGTTCCACAAATAAGGAGCATGTTTTGTCCAAAAACTCTACTGTAAAACTTTCTCTTCTCTAACAAACTGTCCTTTTCTTTTGAACAAGATGTAAAACAAGAAATATTTTAAATTGAAAGTTTATACAGTTTAAAATTACTAAAAATTTCATAAGGGTAAAGACTTAATGTTTTAAGAAAATTTGTACCTCAACATGGAAATAATCTGCATAAGGCACATCACTGACTTCCTGCGATGTCTCTATAACCAAATGACTGGATGAAGAAACAAAAACATGTCAAGATAACATATTAACCATTTTAAGAACTCTATGATTCATGTAGTCAAAGCAACATCTCTATTTTGAACAAATAATAAATAATAAACATGAAAAAACACAAGAAAATAGATAAAGGAAATAATAGAATGCACAAAAGAAGCAAAAGCAACCATTTTTACACTTCAACATAACAATAAAATTCCTAAGTGCTAGCCAGTTTTTCTTGGCAAAGAGGAGAAAAATAAAAGGAAAGGTCTAAATAACTTTTCAATCTCCTTTTTTCTTCATACTATAGAACAATAAGGGACTAAAAGAAAATAGATAGGGACTAAAACAAAAGGCAGAAAAAATAAGGACTACAAACAAAAAGGTGGGGAAAAAGTATGGACTAAAAACAAAAAAGTGGGGAAAAACCAGACATTCTAGTTGTATATTCATGATGTACACCATTCCACACTCACAATGTACAGTTTGAACTAAACTATTTAATTGAATAAAAATGTTCTACTCCCACCTCCCAATCATAAGAGTTCTTGAAAAGCAAACAAGCCACAAAACCCAAACAATTACATTTCTAATTTTATATCAGTTGCTTTAACTCTGGCACCACAACCTCTTTATCTTAGGATACACAAAACAGCACAAGAGACATTTTCTTCCATCCTATCTCAGCACACTATGCAGCATTTGTCTTAATTTCACACCTTCTCCCACTTAAAAGCCATGAAGTCAATAAAACAGGAAAATGGGCTATTACTACACTTACTTCATTATGTTATCCAACCCACCCAACAACACCTCTAAGTTCCTAACCACAAGGGACACCCTATCCCTCATAATTATCCTCCATCTTGTTTCCTTTCGATTGGAAGGTCCCCAAAACCTTTAGCTAAAATAATAGCATTGAGAGAGAAGAAGATGAATTGATGTAAAACATAAATAGATTGATAAAAGTAAGTCAAAGGAAAAACCTGTTCCTGTATACACGAAATTTCTGGACCTCATGGCAGCCACCAAATTTTGCTCCTGCAAAAGAAACAGAATCATGTCCTGCAGCAAGTTGGCAGTTCCCCTAAAGTTTTGAAAATTCATTGATATATTAGAGGAAAAAGTTATTAATGCCCTAATTAAGATTTAAGAGTATATCCCCAGATTTTTTATACACAAGCTAGCCTTACACATTTAGTTTCAATGTTATTCAATTAGTCAACTAGAACATGGATCTGTGTGTCTCATTCACCTTCATTAGACCCACTTTTGCACCATCTTATAAAAGTGTGTGCTTGTAAACTTTTTGTTCCGAATAGTTAAACTCACTCATCATATATTTAGTCAACTTCATGTTAACAACATTGATAGAACTCCGTAACAGGAGAAAACAGTGACAGAAAAGGTTAATGCAAATATGGCTAATGTATTATATAGCTATCAGGAACGGTACCCCAAATGAAGATACAATTCTTCCAGAGTTAGAACTCTTATTCCAAAGGTTTCCCTACGTTCCACTAAGTCACCAAATACCTTTCTTCCTTCTCTTTTCTATTCCCTTTTCTTATATTAACCCCCATACTACATAACAAACTTCTCCCCCACTCTCTTAACTACCATTGTTAACTTCTAGTTAACAACATGCTGCAAACTTTACATATGCGATGCTTAAACACATTTTTTTAAAATTAAAAGTAGTTTCATAACTCATGAACATGTTAGTTCTATACAACAACAACTACGTTTTATTCAAGAAGATGAGGTTAACTACACAAATCACACAACGCCATTGAATTCAGTTAAAAACCAAAGTCTCTAAGATATTATTCATCATTAAATCTCTTTTAATAATTTTCTCTAAAATTCTTTTGAGCCTCCTTTTACCCCTTTTTACCAAGCTTAACTATGCTATTCACTCTCTTCACCAGTTTCTCCAGTGGCCTTCTTTACATATGTCTAAACCATTTCATTATTTCAATTGATTTTTTATAATTTTTTTCACAATAGATGCTACTCCAATATTATTGCATATACAATCATTTCTTATTTTGTCTTTCTCGTGTGATCACTTATCCAATTTAACATTCTCGTTTTATTTTCATATTATTTCTTTAAAGTTCAGAATTCACTATTATATAGAATAGTTGATCATATGATAGTATGATAAAAATTTCCTTTCAATTTAATAAGTACTTTATGATCATTAAGAACTCTTAAAATTGTTCTCCACTTTAACTGCACAACTTGTATTTTATGAGTGACATTTTCATTAATTTCTCCACTATTATGTAAAATTGTTCTCAAGTACCTAAACTTATAGACCTATGATATTAGGTCACCTCCAATTTTAACTTGCAACGGGCAATTGTCATCTTGTTTCTTACTAAAATAGAAATACATATACTCTTTTTCATTTACTTAAGCAAAAACTCCTAGATTTCAAAATATGTCTCCAAAGCTCAAATTGAAAGGTAATTCAACTAAGATTATATCATCTGCAAAGAGCATCACACTTAAGAGATAATTTTTTATGTCACTTGCAAATACGTCTAAAACTAGGTTAAACAAATAAGAACTCAAAGCAAAAACCTAATGTAAACCTATCCCTATAAGAAAGTTCTTAGATACGCTTCTAAGAATTCTTACACTCGTAGTCACTTCATCATAAATATTTTGTATAGTCTAAATATATCTTACACGAATTCTTTTTCTTCTTAATGTATTCTATAATACTTCTTTTGACACAAAATTTTATGCATTTTTTGGTTAATAAAACCTACACCATGTAAATCAATTTTTTTTTTGTAACAATATTTTTCTATCAATTTTTGTATATAGCTTTTTCTAGACCTTCCTAACATAAAATCAATTAATATTTTGCAATCTCAATTTCTTCTTAGTCTACGCTCAATCGCCTTTTTCTATAACTTCATAGTATAACTCAAGTTTTATCCTTCTATAATTTGCATGACAATTGAATTAGATTACAATGTTTAGTTCTTTGTCGTCGTAAATTAAATTACATGACTATCAAATACTCAAAAACCTATGAATTATACTTATAATAGGAAAACAAAGCCAATGTCAGAACAAGCAATTATATTGTGTATATCGAAATAAAAGCATCAAAATCATACCAAGATAAAGTTTTATTGGATGTTGAAATGACAGCTCACGAGCATACCCAAATTTCTCTTGAGCACGCCATGAAGCACACTTGAAGTCTGAAAGACACAAAAAAAAATTAAAGAAAAAAAGAAATCATCTTCGTCAAAACAAGGTACATGGAAATCAATTATATCTATTCCTTCCCTAAAATCATATTAAATGACAATAAGAATAGTAAACAAAACTAGAAATGAAAATGACAATTGAAATGCACCAGTTTAAGAGTTTCATGCAGGCTACCTTTATCACCGCATCTTTTATGAAAAGACTCAAGAAAATTTACAGCATCATCTGAGAAAAAGTACCTAAAGAAGTCTTCAACCTTTATCTGCAATTTGTAAATTCAAAACCTTGTGAAAATCTCAAATTTTTTAAAATTAATATTGATCAAATTAATAAGGAACAACTTAGAAAGTAAAAATGATCCAGTGATTTTCAAGTAAGATAATACCGGAAACACTGCATCTGCAACACATGTATATGCTTCATGGGCTGCATATTAGAAAGTAAGTTCAAATCCATCAGATTCTTGCGCAAATAAGGAGAAAAAATAGCACTGTGTTACAAGATAAAGACAATGGACATTTACATGTGAAGTGTTTCTCATTTTTCCATGCATACCATAGTTATCAATCCTACATAGCAAGACATAGCAGCCAGCCCCAAAAACACTTGCTTTTTTTATGGAAAAGAAAGGTGTAGGAAAATAAAACCTTCATTTGTTTGGACATTTCTCTTTCTCACTCTTAATTTAATGTTTCTCTCTCATATTTTTGTTTGTAATTTTCAATAAATTTTAACTAATAGCTAAGAATGTGTTAAGAAGAGTGTGTTAGAAAGTGCATTTTTAGCATTCTTTGTCCCTACATTTAACAAAAAACATGTGTTTCTCATTTAACAAAAACCACATGGTGATATTTTTAGGGATTAATTACTTAATTAAGCCTAATAGTAATGATGTAATAAAATAGTTCATACTTTCCTATACATTTTGATATTTTTATAGTAAGCTAATATTAAAGGTTCTAGATGGGGTTCAAAATATTATTTAAATTTTATAAACATGATATGAATAAAACTTTCATCCCAAAGGTTGATCTAGAGAAATTAGTCCAAAGAAAATTATATGTTGAAGCTAGGTCGATTCCTACTAAGAGGAAAAACTGAAAAAAATTGATATGTGAACAGAAACTTTGTGCACAAATTATGTAAAAAGTGAAAATAGTGAGGGTAAAAAGAAAGAAATGGGAAAAGAAAAAGGATGTTTATAATAAATATGATCTAGAATAGTGAGTTTCATCAGGTCTACACTTGAAATTGCACTGAAAAAGTAACAAAGCCAAAGAAGCAAATTTTGCACTATCTCCCTCTTCTGTTCTTTAACTCTTGCACAGCATTTTAAATAGATAAATAATATGTTATTGTTTGTTCAATTCAAGCCAGAATGTCAGCAAGACAATAGCAGGGTAGCAACTAAATTCTACTTCCATCCCACAAATCAAAACCACTTGATCATTACAAATTTCAATAAAGGGAGTTTTGCGTGCATAGATCTACCCCAAAATCCTGAAGCAACAACGAAGTGTTCTTTTTATCTATAATTCAAACACTTTTTTCCAGGTCCATGAAAATAGCATCCAGTGAACAATTTAAACCACAACCGTTGATACATTTTTCCTCAGAACAATGTCTAAATGACTACAAACATTTGACGTATAAGCATGAATCCAAAACATATATAGATATCTTTCCAAACTCACTTGTCGGAGCATCAATATCCTCCTCGTTCCAGTTCCAACTTACATTTGGTACATCATTATTCAATTCAGGTTCAGCAACCTGTCTTACACTGGATTGCTTCTCTGAATCCTCCATCAATACGAGGTCATCTCCTACAATGGATGGAAGCCCCATATCTTTGCACATAAAAGTATCTTTGCTCCTGATTCACATGCGCAAGGAAAATGTAAATGAGTTGAATAGAAAATAATTTATTCTAAAGCAACAGCAATTATGAATGGACATACGGATCAGTAGAAAGCAACTCATTATCTTGTGTATTGGAACTGTTGACATTTTCAACAGTTACAAATCCGTTCTCTTGGCTGCTGGACTCAGGCATTGATTCCTGAAGTAAAATAAATATGAGGGCAACGGTATAACTCATGTAATTTTGACAAATTAATTGGCATTTTAAGATCTTATTAGTCACAACTAATCCAAATTTCCACAAGAACTGAATACTGAAAATATTATCAAAAGTAAAACAATCTTGTATAACATGTAATAGGTATGGAATGCACCCTGTGAAAGACACACTCACTTTCTAGAAAGGAAGAGAACCAAGTTAATTGCACTGAAAATGTTATGGGGCCAGGTTTGATTTTCTTGTTTTTTAGTTGAGGGTGATCCAACATCAGATCTACGATAATCTTTGATATCATCATAAATTTGGGCTTAAACTAACTTAACCCCAAAAGCTTACTAATGAGATGAGGATTGCCTACTGCCTTTGTAAGCTCTACTTTAACTACATCTGTAATTGATATGGGATCTATACACACACCTCCCTCACATTCAAAATTGGACATCTAGACCATGAACTCAGCCTAAATCAGCCCCAAAAGCTAGCTGAAGGTAAGAATTGCCTAAACCATCCATTTGTAAGCTTTACTTTGGTTGTATATATAGTAGATGTGGAACTTCAACAGTGGCAAAAAAAAAACACCTGAAGACTAACCCAGATAATGTAGAAACCTCGGATATATACCCAAAATGAAAAAGAACAGAGGAATATAAAATCCTTGGATGTAACCCAATGATTTGACTTCTCCTTGGCTTCCTCACTAATTCTCAAACTAGTACTAGCTAGGTTATCCATTAACAGATTACAATAGTAGAAGGGTGCCATTCTTTCCTACAAACCATCACATAACACATTACCAACATAAAATTTTATAATGTTCACCATGAGTGGCAAAAAACATAAACAATTAGTATCAAGAGAGAGTTCTGTAGTAAAACACCTTCTGTTCCATAATTGCTCTGGCTCCATTGCCCTGTCGCAACCATCCATCATTAATAATCTTGAAAGCTTCATCACGAGATAGAAAGGATGCAAAGAAATGCTGCAAAATAAATAATTTCATTAAGACATTCCAGCATAATAAAACAGAAACAACAAATAGAAAAGTAATATACAGATCATAATTACATTGAAATACAACTAATGTAAATGTTACTCCACTTCCAACACACCTTCCTGCTTCCAGCAAGAATCTCAATGGCATTGGGAAAGAGCCCAGCCGTCTTTGCCCTCCTTACACTGGTGACCTCAGGGAATGGGATTATTCTCTGAAACATATATCATTGATATTTTCATGATGCAGCAAAAATTGAAATTAAAACCAAAATTGCTAGCTAAAACTCTTCATAATTAAAAAAATCATGAAAGGAGATTCATTTCACATTAAAATTCATTTTAATTGGCATCTGCCAAAGTTCCAACCATTCAGATTCAGGTAACCAAGTACATCATTGAAAATATACCTTTCTGTTATTACAAAATGAGTAATTATTTTGTTTTCTGAATCATGATGGTTATGTATTTTGGTATGAATGTATTAATTTAAACTTTAAATTCAATACATATTTGTGTGATAGAAAGTAATAACTAAGCGAGATTAACTTAAAGAAGAAAATCAAATTCTACCACACATAATTTAGAAGCAGAAGCCATTTATGTGATCATACATAAACCTATAACAGAATTCAAGGTAGTAGCATGTACAATGATCAACCATGATATACATCTTATTTATATACAACATATTCTAGGTAAATATAAATTTAATTTATCCCATAAAGACTTTAAAAGAATGTTTATATGCATAGACAATCATGTTAAGCAACTTACCTTTGTCTCAAACCCAAATATGTTTGAGTAGAAACAAATGAAGTTGACAAAGAGGTACATATGACCCTACAAAAAGCAATTAATAAACCATTAGGAAAACAAATGAAAATATGTTCAAACAAGTGATGCATTTTAACTTATTTTTAAATAACGGAAAAATACAATGGTGATCTTCAAATAGAAACGATAATGCACAGTATTTATGAGTTATGAGTTAAGAGTATTACCATTTAACAATAAATCATGACCAGAATTTTACCTGAATAAGTATGTTTTCCTGGAGGGCACAATTAAAATCTTCAATAAGGACCTAAAGAAAAGGAGAACAAATAAGAAGTCTTTTCAATTACCAAAAAAACAAAAGGGAAATCAAATTGCAGAAAGTTCTCAAGTATTTGCGACTCCAAAAACTATAAATATGCACATTTCTAACTACAACTTTCACAAAATGAATGTCGTCCATCTAAAATTATTGTAAGAATTAGATGAGCTTAAATAGTGTAAGCTTTACCCAAATAAAATATGATTCATTGAATTTTGGGTATGTATCTATGCCATATTTGTTATTAAAACCAAATCAAATCCCCTCATAATGCATTATAGGAAGAATTAAACAATAATAAAACGAGGAGGGGGGATTCAATGAATCATGAGTTAAACACCACTTTAACCTTCCAAAATTTATAGTACGGGCAAGACCAAAGTACATTCTAGTCTTCGAGAAAGCACATCAAGAAGTACGAAATCCTCTCATTATCATGATGAGAAAGAAGAGAAGATAGCATGGCCAGTTGATCAGTGACCACGAATACATGTGTTCAGTAAAACATGCAAAAGTGAATAGACAGAGATTGCCAACTATTCCACGGTACGATGATAATCATAAAGTTAGACATTATAATATATATCTCAAAGGTTGAAAACCACTCACTTCCTCTGGTGGAAGACGAAACAATTGACGATACTCTTCACTCTTCAATACGTCCGGAGACTGTAATTTAAAGGGGAAAAATAACAAAAATTATACAATCTGTCCGACCAAAAATATGTCAAATTTCAACGACATTATAACTTCAAACCAAATACAAATTTCAGTTAAATGGATCAAAAACTAGAAGAATTCAAAGAGCAAAGATATCCTAACACCAAGACCCAAAAATTCCACGAATCACTAGTGCAATTCATAGGTTTGACTGAAGAAGCGATAAATTGAACTCTTACGAACAATTCCATTCCACACTTTACTACACCGACTGAACCGACTGAACCGACTCGAAGAATCACAAATGCAGCAAGCACGGAGCATCGAACCGAAGAGAACGATTGTTCGGAGAGCAAGGAAGGTACCTGAATTTCAGTGTCGGAGAAGTGGTTCGGCGAGGAATTGAAAGAATCGCTCCGATCAACGGTGTCGGCGGAAGACGACGGAGAAGGATCCACCGACTGTGACGGCGGTTCAGTCCTGGCGGCGGCAACAGCCGTAGAAGCCATCGGAGAGGGAGAGGGAGAGAGAGAGAGAGGTAGATCTGAGAATTATGGATGAAACCAGAAGGGAGCGAAGGAATGGTAGTTGGGGGTTTTATCCGGTTTTAAGTTACACCGCGATGGAACCCAACAAGCCTTCATTGTAGAAACTTGGAAGGAATAATAACTAAACATGATAAATTTAAGTTACAGATTTTTATACGTTTTATTACTGTTTTAACAATATAAAAAATATTATTAATACATTTTTTTATCAGCTGATAAAAAAATTAAATTAATTTATAACAAAAATTCGAGTCTTAATAAATATATTATGTTAAATTTGAAGTTTAAATAAAAAAATTATTTTTAATGCTCATAAACGTATTTTTAATATAAAAAAATACCATTTTATAAAACTAGAGTTTTTCAGTTAAAATTATAATTTTATTTTTATAAATGGTATATATTTTATATTATCAAGAATTACTCAAATAAATTTAATAAAAATAGCATTAAAATATGAAAAAAGTATAATAAAAAATATATAATAAGTTTGATGAATAATACTAAAAAATATTTTTTAATAAAAAAATGTAACGACAGAGTTGTGGGTATGGGTTTTGAGGCTTTGAGCTTTAGAGTCAACGGGGTAGTTGCTGGTGATGAATGAAAGGGTTAAAAATAAAAGGGTCCTTCTGGTCCTTTACGCTCTTGTGATGTTGACTACCTTACACGTGACTTTTATTCTGTTATGCTTTTGCCATCTGTGTTCTGCGTTTTCAACTTGTTAAATTGATTATTTGTGACGTCGCCGTTTGGACTACGCATCATCATTGTGCTGTGGTACCAAAAATTAAATGATTGTCAAGCTTTGCTGCAAATATTTATTTCGTTATAAAAATTTGCTTTAAAATTAGTGTTTCTCAGTCTGTTAAATAAGTTATGCATTGATAAAATTGTTTTAATACATTTTTAATATAACAAATTGGATTAATAATTTTTTTATTCATCTATTGTGATTTGGTTTATGATTTATTTTATTTATCCATTTGGTATTCCTACTGTATTTTAATTAAAAATTTAAATTAAAAAATTATTATTGTTTGCTGGACAAGCTAAAAGGAAATTGCCGTTAGGATTTGCTCATAGGGTAATTTTAAGTCAGGTTTCAAATTTAGGTTTTTTTATGCATTTTTTTAATGCATAGTTGCAAATTTAGGTTCACCACTTTGAGTTTGTGATGGGAATTTTTAAATTTTGTTAAGGATTAGACTACTAAATTGCTAATGCTTTGTTTATTTTAGTGAAAAAGATTAAGTAAGGAAAACAAGTGTAAGAAAAAAAAAAGTATATATTTAAATATTTTATCTTATATGAGTGATTTTTTTTTCACAAAATGTAGTGATATTTTGAGTAGGGAGAAATGTGGGATTATTTTTATGTTTCATTGACAATTTATTAAAAAATATATAGAAATAATTAAAATTACATCAATAAGAAAAATTTATATGAAAATTTTAATTTTTTGTTAAAATAATTTTTTATTGTTATTATAAAAATATTTATTGTATAAATTCCTTTTTTATTTGTAATTTTTTTTCACTTCTCTTACTTTATCCATTTAAACAAAAAACAATTCATTTCAGTTTTCATCTATTTCTTAATCACTATTTTATTTTATTTTATTTTCTTTTCTTTCTGCTCGTTCTTTATTTCATCCAAATATAGCATAAATAAAATGCATTTTTGAAAATTTGATAAATTATCACAGCTATTGAACTTGCATTGAAAATCATGCAAGACTCTTTTATTATTAGTTTTTGTTTGAAAATCAATTTTGGTTAAGAGAAATGATAAAACAAGCACGTACTAATAATCTTTGAATTTTTCTAATTTGTGGTTAACAAGTTTCATATGTTACAGTAAAAACAAATAATATTGACTCCATCTTGTTAAAAATAATTAGTTTAGTAAAAAGTTAATTTAAGATGCATTGTTTCTATTGTTATGTAAACATAAATAAGCTCTAAGAAGGTCACACTTTAAAGCTTAAAGAATTTTTTTGTTAAAACAATTTTAGTTACCATGGAGATTTTAATTTAAAGTTAAAAAGAAATCAAATATAACAATAATATTTATTATTTTTTATTAGATAAGCTCAAAAGAAAAATATAGCTTAAATACAAAAGGTGGCATTGTTTAGGTAAAAATAAAAGTTTAAAATAGACTAATGAGATTATTTTAATATAATATTTTAATTTAATCAATTTTAAAAAATATAATTTTTTACCTAAAATTTGTCCTATGCGATATGTTAGGTTGTTAGTTGAATGAACGACATATAACTTTTTTTAAATAAATGTAATTATTATAATTATTTGGACACATTTTTTTGAAATATGTAGATTGATTGGAAAAGTTTTTAATGTGAGAAAATAGAATGGATAATTGAGAGATAAAAACAAATCTAAGCTTTTTAGAAAGAAGTTTTTATATGAAACGACTCGCTCTTTTGCTCTTAGCCTTTTCTCTCCTCTGTGGTGTTTTTTTTAAATCTTCCGCGAAAACAAAATTCAGTATCAGGGGGATTTGCTTGTTTTCTACAAAAACCATGGGCCTGGGCTTTACGAAGATGTTTGAAAGTATTCAGATTTAAAATGATGCTAAAGTAATAAGCCCAATTTCACAAATGGGCTATGGACCTAAAACTCCCATGTTTGGTCTCAATGCTTTTCAGCTCGGGCTTGGGCTGATAAAAAATGCAGATTTAGCAATTAGCAATAGCAAACCGCTTTAATTGACTTCTTGTGTTTACTCACACAAAAAAAATGCTTTAATTTCTAAGCTGTTTTAAGATCAACAAAATAGAAATTTTTGAAGGTATTACAATCCATTACCAGCTAGTTTTATACTTAGAAGAGTGACAAGAGCTTCAAACTTGGAGCAAAAAATTGTCTTCCATGCTCCAACCTTCCCTAAAAGAATTGCATCCCAATTTCCAAAAGTTGTGTGATAAAAATTTAAAGTTTTTATTACCTTGCTACCTCACTCAACATTCCAGAAACTTTATTAAAAGAAATGTATCTAATTACCCACTCTTCTTTTTGTCTCTTTGACCAAGAGGAACCCAAAAATAAGAACAAAAAGGCAAATTAGAAAAAGGAAGAAAAACCAAAAAGAGGTTAACCTAGCTTCCAAGTTTAATAAAGGACTAATTTAGTGATTAAATTACCCACTGACAACACATCCGGTGAGAAAAGCACAATTGTGGACCAAATGCCATCTAAGAAAGGAATCATGATAGAGCCCACCGTTGAATGTCTTCCCACTTTTCCAAATTTCAATGCCTCAAACTCCCACTTTTCAAACCTCTATTTTGCCAACTTTTCAAAAAGCAAGGAACAACAAAGGGCAAAACTCACATTAAATAAAGATCACAAGAGCCCTTCTTTTTTGGAAAATGTGGACATGCAGTTCCCAGTTTCAGTGATAAAATATTAAGCTAATCATTTTCATCGCTGTGTTAGTGCCTTCATGGGATCTGAGTCCCTCGGTTTGAACACAACTTTGTCATCCCCATAATCCAATTCACATTTTGGACTTACAATATATACACCTCAAAAGCTTCCTAATGATGCTTGCATCATTCACCTATATTTCTCCACTTTACCCAATTTTTCTATTATTACCAATATCTCTTTCCAATATTTTGATTTTGACTAAGCATTGCAATTATTATAACTCATTGGATTCGTCTTTTTCCAAATCTGTCTTTCATAGGTCCAAACATAGGGTGGTAAGGCAAATTTTGGATTTCAATTTACTAAACTTAGCAATATTCTAGTTTGTGTATGTATAAACTTGTGTGTGTGTGTTTAAAATCGCTGAAAAGTTAGGCCTTAGTTATGGTTTAAGATAACATCAAGAATGGAAACTTTTTGGTGCATTTGGTATGAGCAGTATTGTCCTTCAAACAAATATTTGCCCATTTTGTTAGGATTTTTAATTTTATTCACACTTGTGTCTCATAATTGTTGAAATTTATTTATGCACCTTTTTAATTAAGTTAAATGAAAAAAAATATATCTAATTAGCTAAACTTCGTTTCCAACTTATACAAATAGAACATAATTTTAAAGTTTTGTCATCAAATGGACCCAAAAGGAAAAGTTTTGTCATCGCAGTTGGAATAATTTATTTTTCCCAAAACAATTCTCTTCACTCTCCAATCAAACATGCCAAGTCATGAACTCAGGAAGTCATGTCAAAAATACTCTGATAAAGAAAAAAAAAAGCATATTATATAAAAAAGTATTTAATTTATTTTTGATTGGGTATTCTCTGTGACAAAACTATGATAGTGATGATTAAATACTGTCATTCTTAGAGTAATGACTCAATAATTCAAACTCACAATATTATTAGGTAAAATTCAAAGTTTTTCAGTTAGATTGATTTGTTCTATCTGGGTCATATACCCATATTAACATTTCGTTTTTATTATTTATTTCTTAAATGAAAATTCTTAATATTTCACAGACTCAAAATATAATCAGCAATATGCTTGAGGGGTATTTGTTCAGAAACAGTAAGAAAACACTCAAATTCAAGATATTATTTAATTTATTTTTTATTATAAATTTTTTTTATTAAAAGTGATCTTGTTCAAGTTGAATAAAATTAGTGTGAGCAATAAATATATTCTTTAAATATTTAATGTAAAAATATTTTTTCAAATTAATTTCTCAGTATAAATAATTATTCATTCAATAAGACCCCTTTTTCTACTTGTCTATGGAAAAAGATGACCGGTTCAAAGCATCATAGATGATAGATAACTCTAATTTGTATTCATTGTTGTCCTTCAAATGCTTAGTTATGATTAGTTCTTAGTGGGGTGGTGTGTTTAATCTATAGATAAGTGGGCCTTTTTGTTGGCAAATATTGTATTATAGTGGTTATTTGGTACATTTATAATTCAATACTTATCCATGAATTGAGAGTTTCTATTAAGTCTTCTACACTTTTCACTCATGTAAAAGAAAAACATTTTATATAGTAAATGTATAATACTTTAATAATGTACAAATCATTACAATTTTATCCACCTTTATCGGTTCTTATATTACAGATACGAGTATTCTTTTTTTTTTTTTAAATAACTTCATTATATCCCTTATCTTCTTCAATATTGACTATTTAATTTATTTCAAATTTAATTTGATTTAATTTATAAATCTTGATACATAATATTACATTAAGGATCTGTTTCTTTTAAGATAAATTAAATATTAATATTGTTATAATCTTAAATTAAATTTTAAATTTCGATATATCATAATAATAAACATGATTTATTTTTACTTCAATAGTTTGTTTACATAACTTCTTTTTCAACCTTTTAAAAAATTGCTTTTAATTGATTTCTATTTAATATAATGAGATGTCCACCATTAATGATAAAAAAGAATTTTATTTGATATATTATCAGTATTAAAAAATTGACATTATCAATTCATTAAAAACCATTTTTTCTATAATTTTCAAAGTAATTATTATAGAAGTTAATAACTTTTAATGACATAAAAGTTTATATAAAAATACTGTCCATATAAAAGTTTATGATTCCTAATTTTCTATGAGAAAAATATTTAATTCCAAGAAATAACATTCATTTTGATGATCTCTGAATTTTAAAAAAACTATTTGTTGATACATATAAAAAAAATTGAGAGGAGACAGTAATATCACATTTGTTTTGGTTAATATAATTATTAAGATTAATATAACATTTACTCCTTAACTATATTCCGAGTAAAATTATCTACTACCGAGATTACTTGTGAAAAGTAATTTAAGATATACATAAAAAAGTAAAAAAAAAAAATCAAATATTTTAGGGTTGTAATTACTTTCAAACAAGCCCCCCAGCTTCTCATATTAAATTTTTTTTATGAACACTTTTTTTTAATAAAAAATTTATACTTATAATTTTGAACTTTCCAAAAAAAATAATAAATAAAAAATGCATAGTAAAATCAAACATATTAAGACACAAGTAAGAAATATATAACATATTATTATTTTTATTAAAAATATGAATCTGCTTAAACTTTTTAATTTAAAAAATTGATCAAAAAAATATCACTTATTTTATTTTAAAATATTTATAAAAATGATCATTAATAAAAAAAATAACTTTCATGATTTTTTGACATTTTTTATAAATATTAAATAACAAAAATATTTTTTAAAAACTAAACAAACAACTGTCTACCATTAAACACGTGAATTAATTTGTAGATATTTATTTTTAACTTAATTATTTCAGTAAATATAATCATATTAAATATTTTAAAAAAGTTTAATTGTCTACAATAGTTGAGTTCAAACATAACTGTTTCTAGTATAGAATATTTGTTATCTAATATAATTTTTTTAATACATACTTAGTTATTAAATAATTTATTAAAAATTACATAAATTATATACTTCTTTTTTTGCCTTTTATGACCCTTATTTTGATTATTTTATTTCATACTTTTATATTTTTTAATTAATTTTAATAAATAATTAAAAATATATTTAAAAATTATTATAAAATATGTTTCTAACACTCCTTTAATCACCGATAATCATCGACATAAGAAATTGAACTATAAGTATAATCCCAACATTCGTACCAATTTCATCTTCATATGCATAAAATAAAAATTAATTTTTTTACAATATTTACCTAACGATATATAATAAAAAATTAACAAATAAAAATTATAACATCTAATATGATCAATATATTAAATTTTATGTTATTTTATAAGTTTTAATAAATTTTATTGTAAATAAATTATGATTACACATCTTTTACTATATGTTCATGTTAAAGATATACTTATCTTTTATAATTTTATTGTTCTAGTCTTTTGGTATGATCTTTGTAAAATATTATAAATTTTTTTTATAATGATGTGAGAGAAAGTATTTGTAAAGGTATTCTGATGACGAAGTTAGTGTTTAATATAAGATAATAAATATTATTTAATATTTAAAAATTAATTATTTATTTGTATTTTTTATTTTTTATAAATAAAATATTAGACTAATAAGCTTTATAATTTAATTTTGTCTTAATTTTATGCTTATTTAAGTAATTAACTTTTTTTATTGATTAATAATTATTAATTATTTTATTTTAACATGACAAGAGAGAGGTGTACGTTTTAAGATTAGGTAAAGAGAATGTGAGTATCTTTTGACCTATTATGAAGCTGAATGAATATTTAATTATTAATTTTTTGCTCTTGGGTTTCTCCATTGTAATCGAAGGTTCTTGCAAATTGCAATAATGGGCATCATACAAATTTGGTTTGATAGAGAAAGATTAAATATAATATTTATGTCATTATTATATATTTATTATATAAGTTGCTTTCCATCAGACCACTAATGTCATTCCTCAGACAACGGCATGCATGAGAGGTCACTGTTACGCATCACAATCGGAGGCTGCATTATGCTTCTACAGAAAACTTCATCCACACTCACAATCTTTATTTTTATTCAATTTTCTCAACAACATTTTTCTACTTTCTTTTCAATTTCTTTTTGAGGAAAAATTAAAAAATTATAATAAGTACTCTTAATTTAAAAGTTTTTTTTAAATAAAATAATGAGAATTTATAAATTTTTCAAAATTAATCTCATATTTTTAATTTCTTTTAATTTAGAAAGTTTTATATTAATCATTTTCCCTTCATTTCACTGTTGTCTCTTGTCATTCGAATAACATTTATGTTAAAATTGAATACAACATTTTTATATATTCTGATAATAAAATTAATAAACAACTATTACTCTTAGTTTGGATTAAATTGTATTAATTATCATCTGTATAATAACTACACTTATAATTGAAAAGTATTTTACTTTATTTGTCTCATTAATCCAAATAAAATAATATATGGCAGCCCTGTCCATGATCACTTGTCTCATCTCATTGATTAAAGGTTATTTTTTTTTTATCAGTTTAAGTTATAAAAAACATATATTTAATGTTTTAAGAATGAATTATGTTTATATTTCAAATAATCTTAGTTTAGCTTAATATATTATATTATTAATATTTTTAAATATTTTTTAAATAATAATATTTTAAGCATAATAAGTAATATTATATTAATATCAGTATTGTTTATTAAAATATATCATAAGATATATATGTATATATATATTTAAAAAAATTTATAATTTTAAATGATAGACCCAGGACGAGTCGTTGTCCCAATTTGATATTTTTATTCTTCCAAATTTTATTTTTGTTTAAAATAATTATGTATTAATAATAAAATTTTAAGATTTAATATATTATGTATATCATGATATTGTATTTATATTAATATTATTCATTTTGAAATGTATATCATAAAATATATTCCAATTTTAATTTTATATTTCATTCTTTTAATAATTTAACTATATATAATATTAAAATCTATGTATATACATATTAATTATTGGATTTTGATCAAATTGAATTTAAAGATAAATAAAATTATAAAAATATTGAACCAAATAAAAAAAAAGTCTAAACCAAACTCATGCACTCTTAAAGATTGGATTAAATAGTATTATGAATAAGAAAAATTATTGAAGTAATTTAGAGCTATTAGTTTTTACTACTCATTCTAGATTATGTATCAATTTTTTATAATTATGAAAACAAATTATACATGTTCACTATACAAGTGACTATGATTAAAAAATTATTATAAATAAGCAATAAAATATGAGAAGAATATTAAAATATTTAATTAAGATAATTTTAATTATACCTTATAAATTAAGAAGATATTTTATGTCCTTTTACATGTGAAATAAAATATTACTATTGATTTTATATTAATTATATATAATAGAGAGTAAAAATTAATAATCTATTAAAAAACATAAATATCTTTAATTTTTAAAAAATCATTAAAATAATAAGAACTGTCAATATAAAAAGAATATAAAATACTCTTTCATATTTTTTCGTATTGTGATAAATACTTTTAATTAATCTGTTTAATATGAATTCAATTTGAATTTAAATAATTATAAATTTACATTTATTTTAATACTAGTAATTTTTATGTTAAATAGAAGCTATTTTTACAGATTTGTTTTTATCATATAGTTAATTTTGCTTTTACATGTGAATTATTTGACTGCAGATGGGGTGCATAGGAATGGTCACCGTGCAGGCGCATGCGTTGGCTACACTATTTGTCCACTTGGAAGGGTATTTTGATAATTTAACACTGAAGCCAGTCAAAGACTATTTGCAACCCGCGCTGTCCATAAAAAATTTAAGAAATATTATAGTTAAAAATTACTAAAAAGTTAAATATTATTATTATCATAGTAAATTTTAATATAATAATAACATTATTATTTAGAAACTCAAGTTTTTTTTTTTAATTTTAAAAATTTAAAATCTAACAATTCCTAAATATATAAATGTGTATATGCTTTTTAATACTTTTCAATACAATA
Organism: Abrus pulchellus subsp. cantoniensis; assembly: GCA_024086825.1. Lineage (NCBI taxonomy): Eukaryota > Viridiplantae > Streptophyta > Magnoliopsida > Fabales > Fabaceae > Abrus > Abrus pulchellus. The sequence goes on from CM044056.1 coordinate 26,779,938, forward strand.
TATTATAATTAAAATATAAATTAATAGTTACATTTTTGGCCATTCATTTCATTAATTTATTTTTCACATATGAATTTTAGTTTTAAAATTAACAACTTTACCTTCTCTTTCTTGTTTATTTTTAGTGATTTAAGTGAAATATCAAAGAAGAAAAAAATCTATAAAGCCATATTTACGCTCCAAAATTGTGACACATTTTGGTGATAAGAAAATGTGATGGAAGTTCCATATAATACATTTTTTTATCTATTTTTTTAATTTCAGAATGCAAAAAATAATTTTTTTGGAAATTTATTTATAAAAATAATTTATAAATTAATATTTTAAATTTTTAAAAAAATTATAAAATACTTTTAAAAATGAATTTTAATAATAAAAATAAAAAATACTAATAGAAAAAATGGGAAAAAAAAAAAGAAATATCCATCAGAATCCACTCCGGGTTCAGACAGGGATATTCGAAAGAGAAAAGAATAACACGCGCGAGAGAGGCGAGTGAAGTCACGCGGCATTGAAGTAAAGGAAAACGGCTTGACGTGAAGAAAGAGAGTGTAGCTTAAAGAACCAACAACGTGGGTCCCACTCTCATTCTCTCTCTTACAAGCAACACTTACACCCAATACTTATAAAATAAAGGATCATTTATGTTTTTTCTTTAATATATTTCATTTTTTTATTTAATATAACAATTTCATTTATATTTTCTTTTTCTATATTCCATGTAAAATTTATTGTTCATTTATTTATTATTTTTTGATTTATTGAAATATAATAATTTTTATTTAATTTTATCAACTTTTGTAATTTTTTATTTAATTTAATTTATCTTCTCTGGGAATCACACATATACTTAATAAACAAAACAATTGCTACTAAAAAAATTATGCAAGAATGAATGTTCTGTTTAATTTATATATATAATTTAATAATTTTATATTAATTTTATTAACTTTAAAATCTAGAAATTTAAAATTTCGATTATATTAGTTTTTTCACGATTATATTATTTGATGAAAATTAAAGTTTGTCGAGGTGAAAAAAAATTCTTTATCAATGATATTAGAAAGTGTGAATATATAAATTTCAGTAATTAAAAAAATCATATTGCAATATATTTTAATGATTAATAATATAAACAATTTTATGTTAATAATACACTAAAATTAAACTCTAAATTTATGTTAAAAATGTTCTAAAAGTAGACACCAAAAAATAAATTTAGAAAAAAATATGAAATACTATAATTTAAACTACCACATTTTAAACATGTATTTAATAGTATGTAACAAAATGTATTATATAATAAAATTATATAAAAAATCATAAAATATTATAAAATTTAATTTATTATAGGATGAAGTATTAAAATTTTAATAAAAATATTATTTTATTATTATTTTTATTATATCTTAACAGATACGTTAAAAAAATTATTTAACCGAAGATAAAAAAAATACAAAAGGTAGTAACCATAACTATCACCACCAACAGCAACAGCAACAAGAAACTCGCTTCTAGTGAGAGAAAATCCTCACTACGCTCACTCTCCTTCCATTCTTCAAGTTTTAGAGAGAGAGAGAGAGAGAGAGAGTTGGTGTGTGCTTTGTTGTGTTTGAAGGTTTTGATGTACTGAAACTCAAACCCCATTCTGTTATTGCATCCTTTTCTTCATTTCATTTCAATGCTCGGTTTGTATTCTGTTCCTTTTGTTCCTTCTTTTCCTTTTTTTCTTTCAAAATTTTTAGAGCGTAGATCCCTCTTTGGTTTCAGCAAATTGGGTTATGTGGGTATTCTAATTTTTCAAGCAATACAAATAAAAGGGAATGTTGGGTCTTTTTTTTAATGTATATTTTTCTAAGACTTGGTTTTGGTGGATTCCGGTTTCTATGAATAAATACTATTTTTGTTTTTTGTTGTTAAGTTGATTATGATTGCAAATGAAGTTTTAGTGTTTGGGTTCTTAAAATGATCATGTAGTTTCCTGATCTGCTAAGCTTTCAATGATGCTTTCTAAGTTTTTTTTTTTTTTTTTTTTTGGTTCAGGGTTTGGATTTTTGAGGCCTTCTGAGTAGTGGGTCAGTGAGGTTTTGAAGGTTCAATGACATTGCACTATATTTCATCATTTTTTCACTTAGGAGATTTATTTTTTATTTTTTTTGTTTTTTTAATAAATTCTCAAATATGAATAATTTAGGTTCCTTGTATAATCAGGTGTGTGTCCGTAATGAGGCTCTTATCTCTGAACAATAACTATTGCCCTTCTATATATAACACTGAAGAAAAGCAAAGTAAAGTAGGATTACATGGTTCTTTCTTTGTTTCATTCCATGTTTTTCTTCTGTTGGGTGGTTTTGGACTTAACAATTTCTGTCATGTTCATCCTTTTGGTATATTGGTGAATGGTAATGTATTGAAATCAAAGTTAAAATAAATGAAGCTAATGTTAACGAACTTATGGTTCAATTTTCAGGGTCTTGTTAACTTGAGGTTTTTATGTGATGATATGTGATATTGGGACATGGAGAGGGTTGTGGAGCCGAAGGTACTTCCCCGGAACTTGCCTGTCCTGGTTGAGGTATCGAATGCACACACGGCTGCAGCAAGAGAGGCTAGTCAGAGACTGAATCGTCAGGAGCTTTCAAGTGTTGGTGGGATTTCAGCAAGAGAAGTGAATCAATTGTCCAAAACAAGGGATGTGCCTATGACACGTCTGGCCTCCATCAGAGAAGTGGCTCAGTTAACGAATGCAAGGATTTTTTGGGTAAGAGAAGAGACGGGATTCGATGCTCGATCCTCTGAAGAATCCCTCACCTTTGAGCCTACTACAACATGGAAAGGAAAGGCCTCTTTATCAGAAGAAGAATTTTTACTGGATGTTGAGACATTGAAGGGAAGTAGTGATTCTCTTGAGGATGGTGGTCCAAGTTTATTTGCTGGTGCTAGTCATCCTCCCGAACCTGTTGATACAGATCTTATGAGAACGGTTTATGTACCAATAGGTCAAAACAAATCTGAGGCTGGATGCTTAATTAAGAACTTGTCCATGAAGGGCCCTTTCCTGGAAGATCTCTCAATTCGTGTTCCTGGGAAGAAGCCAAGTCCAGCTGTTTTCTCGCGTGGAGAAAGTCTGGTCGAGGAGCTAAATGACACAGGGAACTTATCCTCGCCGATTTTGGGTCCTCGAGCATCACAAAATACTGAGAACTCTCTCCTTCCTCAAGATTCTGATGAAAAAGAATGTGTTTGGGATGCTTCTTTACCTCCTAGTGGCAATGTTAGTCCACTCAGTAGTATTGATAGTACTGGTGTTGTCACGGCAATGAGCATTGTTAATAGTTGTGCTAGTACATATCGGAGTGATGCAATGACTAGTGACGGCATGCTTAGTTTAGACAGGAACTGTGATAGTACTAAAGGAAGTGTAAGGGGCGATTCACTAGAGAGTGCAAAAACTAGTGCTAGTCGGGCAAGTGATAGCAGTGGTCTCAGCGATGACAGCAACTGGAGCAACATTACTGGTGGTGCCAATAAGCCCCACAAAGGAAATGATCCTAGGTGGAAGGCTATCCTTGCTATCCGATTACGGGATGGGATTTTGGGCATGAGTCATTTTAGGTTACTCAAACGACTTGGATGTGGTGATATTGGAAGTGTATATCTCTCAGAGTTAAGTGGAACTCGGTGTAATTTTGCAATGAAAGTTATGGATAAGGCATCTCTAGCAAGCAGAAAGAAGCTGACTAGAGCACAGACAGAGAGGGAGATATTGCAGTTGCTGGACCATCCATTTCTGCCAACTTTGTATTCACATTTTGAGACTGATCGATTCTCATGTTTGGTAATGGAATATTGTCCTGGGGGTGATCTGCACACTTTAAGGCAGCGGCAACCTGGGAAACATTTCTCAGAATATGCTGCACGGTATACTCTATATTCCTAGTTGCATTCCTTTACCTAAGCTCTTTGTTAATTGCTTTCCATCTGAAGATCCACTTATTGCTATGTATGAATTCAAATGTCAGTGAAGTAATTACCTTTATCTTTTCATGAAGCTTTATCTATACCAGAGAAATGATAATGTTTTTCCCCCTTTTCCTTAATATTTTACGTATGGAGTTTTTTTTTTTGAGAAAAATGATTTCTTAACTTCAAAAGAAAGAGGGAATTAAGGATCTATATGTAATCTTCTTTTTACTCCATTCTTATTTTTTTCTCTTAATATATGATATACTAAAAAGAGATGCTGAAATTTTACTGTTATGAACTATTTTTTCTTATTTGTTAAGAACTATTGGAACATTGCTTTTTATTTCTTGTGTCCTTTATGTCTTGCATTTGTTGGGATACCACTATAATTTGGCTTATGCAATTCTGTTTGTGCACTATTCTTATATTCTTACACAGATCGGTGTGTCTTCTTGCTTTAAAACTAAATATAAATATGTAATATTGAGGTGGTGAGCCCTACAAATTTTGGTTCCCATATAAGAAAATATTGGCAGATTTCAAAACATTCCCTGTACTATTTACATAATTGCTTAAATATGTGGATGATGGTATGTTAATTTATAAAGGCACAACTTTAAGATGTTTTTGGCTTCTATAAATATGAGATACAAAACTGGTGCATGATCATCTTGCTCTCTGTAGCAGGCCTTTGCACTTGAATATATTATTATATTATTATTTCGTCACAAACTATCATAATGATTTGCTTTGTAATTTTCTTTACGTATAGCTTTTATGCTGCGGAGGTCCTGCTTGCTCTTGAATATCTTCACATGCTTGGAGTAGTGTATAGAGACCTTAAACCTGAAAATGTGTTGGTCCGAGATGATGGTCACATAATGCTATCAGATTTTGATCTTTCCCTCAGATGTGCTGTTTCACCTACTCTTATTAGAACTTCCTATGATGGTGACCCTTCAAAACGTGCTGGTGGTGCATTCTGTGTACAGCCTGCATGTATTGAGCCAACATCAGCTTGCATCCAACCTGCTTGTTTTATTCCTCGGTTATTTCCTCAGAAAAACAAGAAGTCACGGAAGCCAAGAGCTGAACCTGGGTTGCCTTCCAGCACACTTCCCGAGCTCGTTGCTGAGCCTACTCAAGCTCGATCCATGTCCTTTGTTGGCACTCATGAGTACCTTGCCCCTGAAATTATCAAAGGAGAAGGTCATGGCAGTGCAGTCGATTGGTGGACATTTGGAATTTTCTTGCATGAGCTATTATATGGTAAGACCCCCTTCAAAGGGTCTGGAAACCGTGCTACACTGTTCAATGTAGTAGGTCAGCAGCTCAGGTTTCCTGAATCACCTGCGACCAGCTATGCCAGCAGGGATCTGATCCGTGGCTTGTTAGTGAAGGAGCCACAGCATCGTCTTGGGGTTAAAAGGGGTGCAACTGAGATCAAACAACACCCCTTCTTTGAAGGTGTGAACTGGGCATTGATAAGGTGCAGTACACCGCCAGAAGTGCCAAGACCGGTGGAAAGTGAACTTCCTGGGAAGGTTGGACTGGTTGATACTGTTCCAGTTGGTAACACTAGTAAGAGGATAGTAGGTACTGACATGAAGTCTGGGGGTAAATATCTGGACTTTGAGTTCTTTTAGTTTGGATTCCTCAATCTGTTTTTTTTTTTAGTGTATTTGCCATTATCAGTTATTTTCATGGGTGCTGCGCAGCATTACCATGTCATTTCAGCTTACCTACCTTTTAGTAAAAATCCATTTCAGTTGGAAATATGATACCTCAATTTAGGTTAGGTTCTCCTTCTCTGATCCCTTAATTCCTATGGATAATCCTCATGATGTAGTGTTTCTATACAGAATTTAAATACTTCTCATGAAAATCATAATCTTTTTACATTTTTGGGCAAGATTTCTGAGGTATTTTTGTGTGCTATTCATTCTCTCTGATTATTATGGGAGTTAAACATAGAATGCTCATAGAACAATGATAATGATCAACCACAATTGGTTTTGGATGTCTGTCTTGAAATCAAGAGGTTATTGGTTGCATCTCCTTCTCAGCTGAATCGTATAAATTTAACATTTTTAGAATTAGTGCTTTAAGTAAGATATATTAATCTTATAAAAAATAATGAATAAAATAAAAGAAACAAGGAAATAGTCTAAATGGAGATTATGGCTTTCGAGAAGTCTGAAATCTGGTGAGTTAAATGGAATTAAAAGTCCTGGGTTCATTCATTTTGTTTATTTGTGAAAGCCTGTATCGTGCTTTGCAAGATAGATTTTTCAGTGGAATCGTGCGGGTAAAAGATGGAAACCAACACGAATTATGGCAGTTCTTATAGTTATATTAGTACAAGATATTTTGCACATTTTGTGAAATTTGTTTAACTAATGTATCAAGCCTAAATTTGTTTTTGTGCACTTCCCCCTTCACATGTATGTTCCATTTTGTGGGGATAAAACCTTGAATATAAAGTGGCCTTTTTCTAGTTTATTTTACTTCCATTGTAGCCTTCTAATTTTCTCATTTGCAAAACTTAGCATGCACATGATAAAAGTATGAAATCATGGAATAGGTGTTAAGGAAAGAGGGTTTTGAGCAATTGACAAAAGGAAAAATGAGGACCACAATCAGCAGAACAGGCTTTCCATTTTAATGATATATTCACTACTTTTCATGGTTTTTATTTGGTCCCCATCTCATCTACTACTACCTTTGCTCTGCATGTGTAGTAGATTCTTTGCGTGGGGAAGAAAAATGACTTATCAATATAATGTAGTCTTTATTAGCCTTGTCACAATTTACTCATCTCCCATTATTTCCGTCTGTAGTCCTTTCATGAAAGCATAGATGTTTCTCTAAGCTTGCAACATAACTAGTTGATGACAATGACATACCATATCAAACCTGGAGTCAAGGGGTGTGTGTTTGAATCGAGGAGTGGGAGAAAAGATTAAAGAAATAGAGATCATCTTTCACTTTTAAATTGAGAAAATTATAAATTTTATTTTATAAAGATGAAACAAAAATGAAAATGGAAAAGTTGACAAACTATATGATAACTCATGTATTTCCTCCCTTCAAATTCAAATGCTACCCACAAAAATAAGAAAAATATATAAAACATAATTCTAACTAATTCAATTTAACTAATGATGAGTTATCTGCATTCATGCATGAAGATATATTATTGTCAAAAGCTAATTAGATAACCTAATTAGCTTGCTTATCCTTAGTATGCAATGTTGTTGGGCCTACTTTGTCATATAATTGGGATATATGACTGGATCTTAATTCATCATTTGAACTTAATTTAGTTCACTGTGATGTTTGTCTTAAAAAGTCCCTATTCGATCGGTACTTGCTTTGCTTGCTTATTTTAGCAAAACAGTATGGTGGTTAACCCATTGGAGAATGAAATCCAAATCCAAAGAAGTAAAAGCTTTCGATAATATTTCAGTTTTTCCTTTTTGCACCACCCGTCCAGAAATTAAAATTATTTTTTGCAAGTGACTTTCAGAAGTCAATTTTCAGAAGTAATTAATAGTTTTCAAAATTTTATTTGATAAAATTATATAAAAAGGGTAGTGTAGTTGAAAAAAACCAGGGTGCAAAAAGAGATTTACTAATATTTTTGGGTGATGTTAATAATTGGAGGTCCATTAATGGCTCCAAAACCTTTTGACAAAAACTTGTACACTCTACAAGCCCAACCTAATATATCATAGAAACTATACTAAATAATCCCTAATGTAAAATAAACTTGGACGGACTAAAAGGAAATTCAACAAATCCCACAAGCCCATATAAGTTAATATTATTACCTCATTTAATAAATTTATATAAAATTATTAATAATAGAAGAATGAGGGTAAGTTATAATGTCACCATAAATCGGTTACTTCGTAATTCGCATGTATAAGCTTGGATGTGTTTTTTAAATTTGTTACTATGCACTTGTATTTTTAGAATATCTTAACACCAGTGTATTTTAAAAAATCTAAAGTTATACCTTATTAACATATTTCTTTTAAAGATAAGTATATTTTAACAAGTTCAAACATATAAACTAAATTAATACAATATTATGAATATTTATATAGTTGAAACTCTTAGTTTTGAAATGAATTTTAGTATAAAATTGTCTAATAAAACTTATTTATTAAGAATAACGATGATTTTGACTTATATCTCTGTAAATCAATCTCTTCTAATATATCCTGTATTTGAGATTCCTGTAAAATTAATACCAAAAAGCATTCAGGATTTTATGAAGCAAAAACTCTACTTTAGTTCCAGAACAATTTATATCAAGATAAAATATCAATTTAGTTCCAGAATAATGCGTAAGTTTATTCATATACCGAAATTTGCCATCCTCTGTGATACATTAATTCAAGAAATTCGCCTGTACAAATAAGAGACAAAGCAAACCACAAAATTCTTCATATTTACATTTCAAAATTAACTAATAGTATGAGCAATAAGAGCTTGCGCCAAAAAAAGCCAGCCCTTATGCTGAACTTAGGTCCCAATCAATCAGAACAAGTAAATGGCCTACTTGATGGCATATGAACGGCTACAAACTGACTCAAGAGCCTCAGTGAATAATGAAGAAAAACTGGTCAACGCCTGAAACACTCCAGGCAAACCTGTCTGTAAATTGTTGAGGGTCATAGCTCTTGTCACCTCAACTGCCTTTGAATGCCTCACCATTTCATCTTCAACACGCCTTTGGCAGGAAGCTAGTTCCAATTTTTTCTCGGCAAGAGGGTCTCTTGCATCCAAGCCTTGTCCATTGTCAGGCACAGATTCAGGAGGGGTAATGCCTACCATAGAATATGAGTTGTAGAACTTCCTTTCTATGTTTCTCAGAGATGAAGATTTTTTCTCGAGTTCCTTGGAAGCAGTCTCAGTTCTCTTTTTGATCTTGAGCTCTTCAGTTTGCTTGACTGATATTACATGGACAACATTGATGAAGCTTTTGATGGCTTCAGAAGCAACTGTGTCTGGGACACGGTCAAGAGCAAGTTTCCATTCATCAAAAAAGGAAAACACATTAGGTGGTTCAGTACTGCTGTTGTTGTTGTTGATGATGTTGTCATTGTCGACTGGAATAAGGTTCACCTTGAACCAGCCATGTAGAGACAGGATAAAGTCACGTTGAAATTTTATGAGGCGGCAGAAACTTGAGTGCCAAGCTGACACGGCTGATTCAAGATCTCTGGTTGCCTGCTTGTGGAATTCAGATGTTGAGTGACCTTTGGATGATTGGTTCACAAGGCCACGGACTTGCTGCACAATGTTGCTTTGAATTTCGTGGTATTGGTGCATTGATTTCCACATGTACATGATTCTACATTTAGTATGTCAATCATGAAAACAATCTGTGAGCTGACAACCCCAGTTTTAATATTCGGACTAAAATTATTTTGTAAATAATAGTTTTACGTATATGCTGTGTAGAGCATCCTTTATATGTTTTACAACACTTTAGCTGAGTTCTCTGCAGTCTCTGATTTATTATGGAAGATGAAAACATTTTTAAACAAAAATATATTAGGATGTTTTATTTGCGTTGAACATAAGTAAAGATGAGCAGGATATAACATTACAGTCACAACAGCCTATAAGAATAGCTACACAGCTCGGTTATCAAGTTTTTACTGAAATTTGAATTGTAACTACAGTCACAATGGCATCCAAGAGTTAGGAGAGATTTTGGCTGGAGCAATAGTGGGCCAAGGTGTGATTACAAGTGCTAGGAAGTAGTTGGACTTGGATACAGTTGATGAAGCTAGTGGCGTACCAAGGTAATTGTAGTACTATATCTTGTTATTGTTTATCAATTAAAATTAAAGTTTTATTTTAATAAAAAGAATTTATTTAATGTTATTATAAATTACTAAGATAAAATTCTAATCATAATTGGAGAACAGCACTATACCTAAGTTTTTTCGTATACCTAGATTATCCGTGATCCAAACTAGTGTGTTTTATAAGACGTGAGTCGTGTATCTGATTCCTCACAAAGAATAGTTGAAAACCCAATACTATTTAAAAATAGAAGGAGAAGAAATAAGAATCTGGTTCACAACTGAATTAAAGTTCTTTCAGAGTATAGCGCAGAATTCCTCTCTTTCCACCATTTAGATTATTCTTGAACACAGAATTAGGAGTAAGAATCCTATCATAGTTCGAAGTAATGAAAACACAGTAAGCAGTACATAATTTAAAGTGTTTTTGATCATGAAGTCTCAAATTTTTTGTTTAATTCGCAATGTGACACATAACAGATAAGACAAACACTAGGTCTAAATTGACAAAAGACTCCTTATGTATTCTTCTTTTATAATTGAAAATTTGGGGGCCTAATGAAGTTATTAAAGTTCATTCATTTATCGCAGTACGAATGGCAATTCAATGAGCTCCTATACGCCTTAGTTGCCTTGGTTGAAGGTAAATCACATTAGCTCCTAGTCCTTGTTGATTAATGGTCTTATTTTGAAAGGGAGAGTGTGTTTAACTGTCGTCTCACACTTCGAGCAAATAAAAAGGACAAAATTTAATCATCACAAGTATTTTAAGTATTATTTTTTTAAATTTACAATTTATCTTTAATAATCAATGTTGATTTTTAATGTTGAAATTGAATAGGAGAAAAAAATTTAAATTTTATTTTGAAAACGCACTTATTTTCTTTCTTTTTTTTTTTCTCTTTAACCAAATAAAAAAAATACATTGCTATCCATGTTTTTATTTATTATCTTTCTTCTCATGTAAACATAATATTACTGTATAAATTACTAAGATGAAATTCTAATTTTGATTAACATAAAGGATTAAAAGCAACTAAGGTATTTCACTTAAGTTCTCTCCAAATGAAAATATTGGCATAATTGCAAAATGAAGAGACATACCCATGACAAAGGTCAACTAGCTGAGGAACAAGATCGGAGTCCCTAAGGCCATTAATGGCAGATGAGGTAGTAGACACAGCTTGAGATGTGACAACAATTAGTGACTGTAACTTTGTTATGGAAGCCTTGGTTTTGTCTAGCTTTGCTTCATCACCCCCTTTGTATTCCTGACTCTGCAGAGCTGCCAATTTCTTTTCATGCTCAATCTTCACACCTTCTCTAGCCTAAATATGCAAGGGAAAATTTGTAGCATGCATCAGCACTCGCGGTTTCAAAGCTGCATGATTATAGCTAAAAGTAAACGCAACATAACCAGTTAGCCACCTGACTTCAGTTTGGTCAAAAGAGAGGCTAAGCTGGACATACATTAATGAAAATTCCAAACATCCATAATTCACATTCTATATATCCTTTCTCTCCATCCTTGGCAAGCAATTTATATATAATTCAAGTATAAAACAGAAAATCGTTGCCCTTCATTCATATCCTATCAGCAGAGTGGACAATCAATAATTCCTCACAACTGAATGTGAACACATACAGGACAAAATTTGGAGACAGTGGCACAAGCAATTAAATGTGAATTTAATCAAATGTACTAATGATATAAATATTTTTTATACTGTCATCTGATTGATATATCAATCTTAATTGTATGTTTTAATTTATTGAAAAATTATTATTGTATGTTTTAATTAATTGACAGCATCAAAATTAAACTCATTAAATATTCCAATCCAAGCAAGTGAAGAAACAAAAACATGTTTCTTACAAAACAGTGGTGATAGCTGTTAGCTAACCACTTAGGGTACCTTTGTATTTTTTTCTTCTTCATTTTCAATCAATATATTTCATTTATATATATATATATATATAATTTTATTTACTATTTTTAAGAACTTGCAACTAAGATAACAAAAATAAAATTTTTTATTATTACATTTTCAAAATTTTTAAAATACAAAAAAAAATAAAAATAAATGATTTTTATAATTATTAATCAAAATTCATAACTGACTTTTTTTTCCATTAAAAGAAAAACTAAAACCCTTCTGTTGATCATTTTCGGACTTTCCTTACTGACAATATCAGTGTGTCTCCCTGCTCCCTAGGCACAGCAAATGGCAAAAAGAGAGAGGTATTTTAGTCATTTTACAGACACGGTAAACAATGCACAATTAGTCAAATACACCGAAAGTGGCTTGTCTGAATCGAAATGCATTAATTAATTATCCAAGAAAGGTCCCACTACACAGCTTATGAGAGAGTATTTTGGTAAATTAACACCACGAAAACCACGGAAGAAAATCTTAGTCAAGAGCAAACTGACCCACTAGAATATTTTTTGGAGGAAAGTTCGAGAGACACTATTTGAATAGATAAATGTTAACGATGTTTTACCTCACATGTTAAAAAAAAAAGTTAAAATTAGAATTTTTGAAATATTATTAATATATAGTTTTTGTAATTCTTAACTGTAATGTAATGTATTTTTTATTTTTTATTTTTAATATAATGTTTAATAAATTTTAATTAATAATAAATAATGTTTTAAAAATGTGTTACTAATATTTATTGTACCATTTATAATTTTAAACAACTATATAGTAATTTTAAAAAAAAATTAAATTGAATGGAATAATTTTTCAAAAGAATTAAACTGAGCATTTATTCTTTAATTAAAAAAAAAAATTTAAGAGATGACATAAACAGGGCGATTACCTTAACTTCCTGGTAGAGTTTGTTTTCCCAAGCCAAAAGGCGTTCCAAAGTGGAGCAAAGGCTCTTTGAACCGGCCGGTCCATCCAACGAACCGGCATCGAGCCGATATTTAACGACCAATGGCGGTTTCGAGGTCCATGTCGAGCTCAGGTTGCTCAATATACTGCTTGAGTGGTACACCGTTTCTGCGTTCAATCAAATTCCTCATTCTCAAACTTCTCTTTAAGATAATCAACTATCTATTTTTTTATATTCACTATTTTATGCATAATAACGATAAATATTTAGTTATACAATATTCATTATGAAAATCCCTCTTTAATAAATACAAATGTTACATCAAATTTTATTTTATTATATATTCTTATTTTAAACGTAAATTTATTAATTTAAATGCTTAAATTATTAGTCTTAGAGTTTAACGCAAAAATGAATGCATGTCTGAATCAAACAAAAAGCAATAAGAAAAAATGAGTCTAAATTTGTTTATATTAAAATTGGATTAAAATGAATTATTTTAAAATTTTCCCGCACTTTCTGAGTAACCAAACGCCATGACAAGATGAATCGAAAGCTTACTCCTCAGTTGCTTGAAACTCCGATCAAGGTGCGCTCTACTGACCTCGAGCATCTCCGATAACTGATCTCCGGCAACCGCAGCTTTCTCAAAGTTATCTCTAACCGCTTCAATAATCTCCTTCAAATCCCTATGTCTCACCACCACCTTCTCCGCAACCCCATCCTCCTCCTTCTCATCCTTCGCCGCCGGAGCATCGCAGTTGTCGCCGGCGACAGATTCCGCCTTCGCCGGCGATCCTAAACCGTCGACTCCCTCCTCCTGCTCAGACGAGCTCGTGGAACTGAAGCGGTCCTCCCACTCGCTGCACCGAACCTCTTCACGGTCCGCGTGAACAGGTTCTTGTTCGCGGAAGTAATCGTATTCAGATTCGGAAGCCTCAGGTTCCATGTGGTGCCGTTGTGGTAGTTGTTGCGACTCACCGTCTATAGTTTCGATTTTGCTATTGTGTTGAGATTTCGAATGGAACAAGTTGTAGGTTGATTCAGATTCGGATTCTGACGTTTCGAAATTCGTTTCCGATTTGCGATTCTGCTGCTGCGAGCGCTGGCGGAAGTACTCGGAGCCTGGAGGAGTCGGAGGAGGATAGAAATTCTCCCAATTCCAAGCGGAAGAAGCTTGCGAAGTAGGTGTTGTTGATTGATGCGCGGTGGGGAAGAAATTCCACGATTGGCTTCTCGGCGAAGAAGCGAGGCTCGATTCGGAGAGTATGTGAGGGAGCTTCGGCGGCGGTTTACGCCGGCGCGTGGCAGCGGAGGAAGTGACGATGTGAGGGAGTATAGGGTTTGTTACGGTGGGGAAAGGAGGATGCGGAGGAGGAGGAGGATGCGGCGGTTGGGGATTTTTGGCGGTGCCGGTAGATGAGTTGAGAACGACGGCGGGAGTGTCGTCGGAGATGGCGAGGGGTTCGCCAGCAGCGAAGGTGCAGAGTGCGGAGCCGGTGAGGCGGAGGGAGCGGCAGTAGTCGGAGTGCGCCGCCGCGAGATGGTGGCGCGCGTAAACGGCGTCTTTCATTAGGCGGCGACGCTCCTTGCACCGTCGCACCGTTTCCTCGTTGTCAAGCTTGGACGCCGTGCAACCCATTTTTGGCGCGTATACCGTATATTGTACTCGTATAGGTACGTTTTTTTTCAATAGATATAATAATATTAATAAATGATATATAAAATAAATAATATAAGGATTTGTGTTTATGGTGTTTGTGAATGGGAGGAGGGTGTTTGAAGTGAATGAAGAAGTCGCTGTGAGAGTTGCAGTGCGGTGTGGCGGTGCTGTTTTCTTCTTCTTTTCCTCTTTCTTTCTTTTCTTCTTCGTGCGTGATTGTTGATGTATCTTTTTTGTTTGTATCTAAAGGGTTTTATGGAGAATTTCAACACTCAACACTGTTTTTGTTGCCTGTGGAGGGTTTTGGAATTGGTACTCTTAAAAGTAAGGAAAATGTTAAAGTAAATTGTATTATAACACAATGAACATTTATTTATTTGTAGTCTTGATTAAGATTTTAAAATATTAGTTTTATTTATCTTTTTAGAAAGAGAACAAATTAATGTTATTTATCTATTTATATAAAAGTTTAAGATAATATTAATCACTATTTTTTAGTAATATTATTTTTACTCATATAAAATATTTATATTATTTGAATAATTTAATAATTAATTTTTTTATTTGTGTTTTTTGTCGAGCAAATAAAGGTTTTTGTTGGGAGGAGTGATTTGGATATGGTTCATGGGAATTAGGGTATGTGATTGCAAGGGTCAAGAAGAACCTAGCTAGGGCTATAAGCGTGTTGCGTGACTGTGGACCATTTTATTCATTTTGTTGTGCTTTCGATGAATCGAGGGCTGTAACTTGTAAGGAAAAAGTGTACTGTTTGTATGGTTACATTTTTCTTCCTTGTTTTAACCTTTTTGTCTCCTGCATTGGATAGATAATTTTGCTTTATTTAATTGCTGCCCTTTTGGTATCTTTGTCCAACGTCTTAAAATAATCAAATTGCTTCTTTGTTTTTTTTTTTTTCTATAAGAATCTTTTTATGTTTTAAATTTCGTTTTATGCCGGTATATGCTTGAATTTATATTAGGATAATCATGAATTCACATTTATTTTAATACTATTTGTTATAATTTTTATGATAAATTCACGTTTAATTATATAATTCCTAAATGTTTCTAAACATAAACTTCGTTGATTCTCTTTTTAGAAGTGTTATGACTTCGTTGAATTGTGTCACAAAACATCAAATATTAAGAAATTACGTACTTTCCAATGCTTGAATTCGATATTGCATATTCATTGTCCAGTGTTGTTTGAAGTTGTAAGAGTTTTTTTTTTTTTTTTTAATCTTGATTATCCATTCAAAAGGTAATAAGAAAGAAAAATCAGTGTTGTAGTGTTTATTTTCTCCAGAAAATTCAAACCCTTTTACCTTATATATTCAAAAATTTCACTTTTTTTTTTTGTATGTTTTCTAGATTTGTTCACAAAATAGCTACTGAGGGTACCAAAGTCCACTTAAAGAAACCACACATACACAAAAAAAAAAAAAAATCAAATTAAGAACTTAACTAAATTTGTAAGCATGTCATGCCTATATAGAGATGTTTAGAGCATGGGTCTTGTATCTCTCATCGTTGATACGTGACTTACATTTGGTGAGATTCTTGCTAATTGAAGCAGAAGCCATCCTGCATTATTCAGTAAAGTAAACCTTTACCACTTTGTGCATAAGAAAAGTACAATATGTAGGGATGAAAATAATTTTAAAATGGATAAAAATCTTTGGTATATAGCCTGGGAATGATGTAAACTTCAAAATTGTGCTATTACAACATTATTTGTAATCTTGTTTTAAAAATATATGATAATGCTATAATTTTGATAGTATTAACTCAGTTACTTCTAGTTAGAAACCTATGTGAAAGAATCTTGAGGAATAAAATAAAATAGCGCCATAAAATGTTTTAGCAAGCAAAATTGTATAATTTCCTCCAACTATTGATATTAATTTTTAATTAATCGTATTCTTTTGATTTTGATTTTTGTATATATTGTAATTAATTATAAGTTGTATATAAAAAACTTGTAATCATACCCAATGAATCAATGAATTCAACCCTTTATTCAAATCTCTATTGATGCTCATGTTCCCTTTTTCCTTCAATCCTAAATATCTTATTGAGTTCAATACCACTGCCAATCTTTCCATAAAGCAAAATGAATAATTTATTATTATTTATATATTCTATGTCTTTTTTTGCTTAACGATGACACGGATCTATTCTAATTCACAAAGAAACTTAAGCAAATTTGTTTTACTTAAGTGAAAATATTTTTTTTTTCTCTCTCTCTACTAGCCCTGCACTTTTTCCAGCCCCACACACCCTCTTGCTCTCATCCCTCCCACAATTTTTCCTAAAGGATTTGATTTTTGCTTAAGTAAAGCAAATTTGCTTACACAAATATGAAACAGAATCGTCCAATTTTTGCAAGAATTGGAGTGGATTCACATCCATTTAAAACGACTTAGATGTTCCAAATCCTGAGTAATCTTGTTGGGTATGTCAAGATCAACTCTTTTATCTTGCTCTACTTGGATCGTGTGATGTTGAAGCTTGAGTTGCGATGTTCTATGCAAAACATGTGCTCAAGCATGGCTTAATATACAACAGGCTTATTCCGATCGTCTCATTCTCGTATAAAAAGCATGGCTTAATGATTTGGACCTTATATGAGACTAATGTGAGTTCTAAATCAATGTATGGTGTTAGGTCAAATCCATAAAATATTTATCCTAAAAATAATTTTATATTTAATTTATCTAGCACATATTACGTGAGAGAGCTCCTTAATTTGAAAGAAATGACGTCTATTTTCATAAATAAAATCTCTCTAACAGACTGTGGAGTATCTTTATGTATTTAGCTAATGTTTCCACATCCGATATAATTGCTTTCATCATTTCTTTAATTATACACCCAGAAAAAAATTAGAAAAGAAAACCTTAAAATAAAGACATCGATCTTAAATCTATAATCATCAAATTAATTCACTTTCCAAATAAAATGATGAATTTAGCTATCATGAAAGTTAAAGAAATTACCATAGGACAAAAAATCAGTATATATCTCTTAAAATACAAGGTCCACTTTAGTGGCCTTAAAAGAAAAGTACATCCAATTTTAAATTTGTATATATATTATATCGATATAATTCACATTTACTTACACTATTTAACAATTTAATTTTAAAATTAATTATTAAATTAAAAGTTTCAATACTTTTAAAATATATAAAAATAAGAACCATTTAATTATATTGTTATAGTTATTTTGTAATAAATTTTTTATATATAATTAATATAATATATAATTATAATTTAACAGTTAGATTAAAAAAAATGTATTTTATATAAAGTTATTGACAAAGTAAGAGTGAGTATATTTTAAACAGGTATAATTTGATTTTTTTGTTGTAGTAATAATAATAATAATAATAATAATAATAATAATAATAATAATAATAATAATTATTATTATTATTATTATTATTATTATTATTATTATAAATTGAATAAGGCATGTAAGAGGTGCAGACTGATAAAAGCTATATACATGATTTATTATTATATGATTATTTTATTATTAACTCTAATTAAAAAATATATATAAAATATAACAAAAATTCCCCCAAAGAGGGATCCAAGGGTATCCCTTAAAGTATTCTTTAAGGCGTAATTTAACGAACCCTTCCAACCCATGCGGGGACAATTTATATCACTATCATGATTGCTTGGCACCACATACATAACAAAGCAAGCTCCTTTTTTATTTTTGCAATTATTTATTTCTGCTAATTGGGTCACACTACTATATACCAAATGATGCCTTACAGTTCAAAGATGTTTAGCACCCACCCATGATTAATTGTTTCGATTCAGTAGGATTTTGTGGAACTTTCTGATCCCACATTAAATTCCAGAATGGTTAATATGAGGATAGCGACATTGATTTAAAGAAAATGACATTTTAAAACAAAGAAAAGAGCAAAAGAAAGAAAAGGACATTTTCAAGTTTCATTTTCCATTAATTTTGTTTTGCTTTTTCTTTTCTTTTCTTTTTTTGCTTTTCACTTTTCCCCTCATCAAATAGTAGATCATGATACCATCATCTACAATGGGTGGCCATGTTGTGGGTGCACACGTGGCCACTAAATTTAGGAATGATGATCTTGTAATCTTTGCTTATTTGACTACTTGCTTCCCCCGTGGCCTATGAACGACAAAAGAGGGGTGACAAAGGGAAGCTTAAAGCACAAATTATTTCTCTTTACGATGAAAAATATGAGATCAACGTCAACACAAATTGAAGATGATATGTTACATAGATAAAATCCTAAGAAAGGAAAAAGTAATTTATACTCGTAAATTTACAAGAACATTGAATATTTTTTTTATAGATAATTAATAATTTTTATTTTTTAATATTTTAGAAATTAAAAAGTATTTATATTTTTTAAATAAACTATTAATTTTATATAAAATTAATTATAATAATTATTTCACGTACGAGAAAGCATAAAATACTCTTTTAGTTTACAAAATAATGTAAAAATTACTTAAAAAAGTGCAAGTAGAAACTTGATCCATATAAATTTCATTAATACGTGATCTTTGTTTTTTTTTTTTTGTATTATTGGTGAATTAAGCATCATTCAAATTAACTCATAAATTTTTGCTTTGAATACAAAAGAAAAGTATACATATATTAAATCTTCACAATATTAATCTATGAGATCAGCAATTCTACTTTCCCGCCATATCTTTGTGACGCTTTAAATTAAGCTCCCCTTTAACCAAAAGATAAAATATGTGAACAACAAAGCATAGCAAGAGAGAAAAGTGAAGTGTTATTAGTTGCAAGCATTAAAATTCACACAATAAATGGAACCTTTTGAAGAAAAGCAAAGGTTAAAAGAAAGGAAGAGGTGAAAGGCAAATAAAAATTTAAAACCCGGAATGAGTATTTACACCTATCCTCATCTTTTCTCATTACAATCTTCTTGTTCCCAAAATGGACACTTTTTTCTTCATCTTTTTGTTGTTTCAAAATATTTAATCAAAAGAAGAAAAAGGTTAAACTTTGGACTACTAATTGTACCATGGCAGTGTGAAAGGACCTTCTTTTTTCCTCTTGCTTTGGAGTTGATTTCCATTTGAAACTAAACCCATACTTCATTGGTCACTAGGAGTATCCGATTCTTCACAGAAGGGTAGGGTCAGCTCTATCAAAATATTCCTTATAACCTTCACTTTATAGAGCACTTTCTATGTATCTTATCCTTTTTCAAAAAAATAAAAAATAAAAAGATATTACTCCAAAACTATTTGCCCTTCATCCTTCACGTTTTTCCACCTCTTATTTTCATTATAGGATCATGCAAGCTTTGATATCAAAATAGGAGTCATGTTCACTGTTCTTTTGCTTTTGATCACGAAATTTGAAACCGATTAATACATATATAAATAGTATTATCGGCTAAGTAATACTCTCTTTTTTTAATTACTACAAAGGTCAATGACTTGTAGTGAAAAAAATAAACTATAAGTACAAGAAATTTACTTATATTCACAGATTTTGATATCATGAAAAAGTTTTAGAAATATTTATGCTTAATCTATTTAAAGCTATAGATTCATAATATACCTACGATGACCTAATCAGCTAATAAGCTTCAGTAGGTTAGACTGAAAAAGCTTCTTGTTATTTGAGCTTTCGAAATAGTGATCCAAACTTGATACTATGAAGTAACATATTTACGTGAATATACCTATTCTATAATCTATTTTAACACTATTTTTAACTAAACCCATTAAGTATTAGAAAGAAAATTAACATCTTTCTTATTTAATATATTTAAATTCAAAGTATCATTAATTTGTCAAACAATTTTAAAACAAATGCTTCAGTACATTATACTAAGTATAGTTATGCTCTGATAGCTTTCCTAGGGTCATTTTATTTATATGGGATTTTTTTTTACTTAATTATCATAATATGGACTTTAGAAAAAAATTTCATAAATATGAAAAATTTAAAAAATTGCTAGTGACGATTTTTGAAAGTCAGAACAAGTAATTTTATATGATAGTAAGAATTGCCACTGACGAATTTTAAAAAATAAAATTAAAAATAGTCAAAAATTGTCACTGATAAGTTTTTTAAAATATTTTACAGTAAAAATTGTTTATGACAGCTTTTAAAAAGTAAAATCAGTACTGACATTTTTTAAAATCTCGTTCTATATATAGCCATTATTATTTGTGATAAATTGCATCGTAACCCTATTCTCTCCTCTCTCTAAAGCTTTCTATTGCATTTCTGCTGTTTGCATTTTTTTTTTGGGTCAAATTTGGCCATTCTATTGTAGTTGAAGAAAAAAAATGAGTACAAATATAATGATGTACTTTAATGGTGAAATAATTACAGACATATGTGAAGGTATGAAATTTACATGTAATAAACTAATTTGTATACATATTCCTTATAATATATCATATGAAGCACTAAAATATTGGCTTTGTCATTATATTGAAGTGGAGACTCCAAAAATAGTAAAGTATAACGTACAGGTGTTCGATTTCTATTTTTGGAGGTTTCATGTAATACCAAAGAGTTGCAATAATAATCGACGACGATACTCAACAAATATTTTGGATACATAATGAGTGTCAAACCCCAACTCCTACCATTGAACTGTATATTATTTTTAAACAAATTACAGTTGATATACATGCAAAAGGTATTGATGAGGAATATGAAGCTTATACGAGCATCGTTCCTAACAGAGAGATAGAATGAGAACAGAACAACACCAAAAGTGATGACCCTAACTTTGATGATGGTGATGATGAGGAATCAGAAGATGATGGAGTTGATGACGATTCCAGTGATTGACAAATATCCGTTTGAGGAGCCGTTATTCATGCGTGCATTAGATCTTACAAGTATGCAAGCACCTAAATTCTCAGAATATGCTAACTTAGGTATATGATGTTTGAAATATTTTAATTATACCCTTGTCATTTTATGTTTAATTTAATGAATTAGCTTTTTTTTTATTATTTATGTTTTTGATAGGTAATTCTGAGGTAGTAGGAGAATTGTGTGTTAGAATGCAATTTAATGATAGAGAAAATGTTATACGAACAATTAAGAATTACAACATATCAAAAGGAGTATACTATAAAGTATTTGAGTCTGAACCAAATACATTTTACTGTAAATGTGTTAGCTATGACATAGATTATGATTAGCTTGTTCAGGCTAGCTTGAGGAAAAACAAATGTTTTTGGAAAATCAGGAAGTATAATGGGCCCCACACCTGTATGAGGGCTAGGATTTCGCAGGATCATAGGAAGTTGGATGTAGACACAATTGCATAATGTATTAAGCCAATGGTAAAATCCTACCCTTCTTTTAGGATCAAATTTATGATTAATGAAGTTTAAGCTCAATTTAGATATACAAAAACATATATAAAAACATTGATGGAAAAACAAAAAGCAATTGAAAAAGTATACGATGAGTGAGAAGCCTCGTACGAAGCCCTGCTGCAATGGTTTGTAGCAATGTGTGACGCTATTCGTGGGTCAATTATTCAATTTGATGCTGTTAAAACTTATCGCAATTGTCCAATATTACGTCGTATTTTTTAGAGTTTTGCTCCTTGCATTCAATCATTCAGACACTGCAAATCACTTATGCAGATTGATGAGACACATTTATATGAAAAATACAAGGGAGTTTTACTGGTAGCTATTGCACAAGACAACAATTAGAATATTTTGCCGATTGACTTTGCTATTGTTGAAAGAGAAACTGCAGATGGTTGACATTTTCTCCTTGAAAATTTACGCAAACATGTTGTGATACAAGATGGTGTTGGTATTATTTCTGATTGGCACAAGTCAATTAATGTAGCAATAAGATGAAGTAATGGACAGTGGGAACCTCTAAAGGCATTTCATATGTATTGTATCAGGCATATTACTGCTAATTTTTTGCAAAAATTTAACACATCTTACTTGAATAAACTTGTCACCCACATGGATAATTGACATAATTCTTCTGTCAATGATGTTTACATTGAATTGTAAATTTTATATGTTGTTGACATGCTTATATTATTGAGTTTGTGGTATGCAGATTATTCAAGAACTGAATTAGAATTTAATATTCATTATGAGCAGTTGGGACAACGTGGAGAGGTATATACAAATTGACTTAATGAAATTTCACGAGAGAAGTGGGTTCTTGCATATAATGGCGGGCATCGATGGGGTCACATGACCACCAATCTTGTTAAGTGCATTAATTCAGTATTAAAAGGTGCTCGTAATCTTCCAATAACAGCACTGGTTAGAGCAGCTTACTTTCAATTGGCTGAGTTATTTGTACGTAAAGGTTGTGAGGCATATGCGCCGAAAAAGGCTGGACATATTTTCTCTGAAGCTGTGATGACTCTACTTTAATCAAATGAGCAAGCATCTAGAAACCTTTGTGTTACTGTATTTGATAGACAAAATGAGACTTTTCTTGTTTAAGATGTAAACAACAATCAAGAATATAGAGTCCAACTTAGGCAAAGGCATTGTGATTGTGGTGACATCCAGACTAATAGATATCCATGTCGTCACGTCATTGCTGCTTGCTCTAGTTAGAACATTGATTTGAGTTGTTATGTTGATAATGTCTAAATGAGTTATGAAGTATAAGAAGGAGTTTTGACTCATTGGAAATGAAAGTACGTGGCAGATATATAGAGGCCCAAAACTTATTCCTAACCCAAATTTAAAGAGCATAATAAGAGGTCATCCAAAATCAACACATTTTCTGAATGAAATGAATAGGCGTGAAATGAGAAGAACTTGATGTTTCACTCTTTGCCAAGGCGAAAGCCATAGTAGAAGAACATGTCCAAATACTCCTGAGTCTAGTTCGAAATGTTGATGTTGCTGTTTTATGTAGTTTTAATTTATGTTGTTGTTGTTGATGATTAAGTTGTTATTGTCATGTAAGATGAAGTGGTCTTGTTTAGTTATAAATGTAAAGGTTGTTGCAATATTTGTTATATTTTGAAAGAGTATCTGTATTAAAAGATGATAAATTATATAATATTTAATTAACAAACAAAGTTTCCTTCATTAATTATTTTACTAACAAACAAAGTTGCATAATATAAATAACATTCCATGCTTAAACATAAAGACAATAATGAAAACAAAAATTAAACATAAACATAAACATTAAATAAACATCATTTTCCCTTTTTCTTCTTGATTAAGCATGGGTGAAAGGATGTAACATGCGCGAAAAAATCTCCTTCGTCTTCCTTCGATAGGACCGTCATCCCTAACACCTTGATCATCTATGGCCTCATGTGTAACTCTCTCATCGGCTATAGGTTCTACTTGTGCCACATTCTCAGATGTATTTGTACATGTGCTATGTTGTTGTGTCATCTCCCAAGACATGATTGGCACATAATACTGCTCACCTAATGAAAATGTTTGCTGAGAAGTACCACCATACTTTGTTGTCACAAGTTCTGGTCGATAAACATCTTCATCATCATTATTCCCTTCATCCACAATTATGTCTTCATTAAGGTCAAAGTTGCATGCAGGAATGACAAGAGAAGGTTGACATCCTCAATGAGAAAGTCATATGTGAAAAGTAACCCACAAGATGTCCCACTTTCACTGCTGCAACCAATTGATCTCCTCTGACGTGATTCATTGTTTGTTGACCCACGACGATTATCTCTTCTATCGACAGACATTCGTGAAGGTTGTTATTGTGGGAGTTCGTCATCCCATTCAAATGGCTGCCATTGGTTTGTGTGTGGTGACCAGTAAAACTCCTCATTTGATTAAATTAACTGTGGTGGAATCCCATGTTGATGCTCGGACAACAGTGGGGACATAAGCTCTTCATCCACAAAAAACTGTTGTTGCTGGGGTGGTGGCTATTCCATTTGTGGAGACAACTATAAACAATTCATTGCATACAATGTGTACCAATTCCAATACTCATTGGACAGGTAATACTGATCAATTGCCATTCCATGTAATGTACGTTGATATCGTTGTTCCCACATCATCACCCAATCATCATGTATCAACCTCCAGTCCTTTGGTTCTCTTAATCCACATAAGTCTTTGTTGTGGACTCCGTCAAGACTTTGGGGCGGGAGAGAAATAGGCTGAGCAAATCCATATTGCTGCATCACACGATTAGTTGCATGCCACTCTACAACCTCAAAGCATATCAGTGGACTTTCAGTTGACCACAATAAACGTTTTCCTCTCAGATCATATGGAACAACGACATCAATCGCTTTATCCTCATATGGTTGTCACATAAAATGCATTTTCAAAAACAATTATTCATAAATAATTTCAAACATGTATAAAAATAGTTAAGAAATGTATAAATATATTATCAAGTACCTCGTGTAGTGCCATTTTATCTAATGCTAGTCTAACATTTCCAAGATCCCTATATGGAGTCATGGTTGGATATCGAAGGCGTCTCCATTTTGAGTATAAGTAAAAATATTATTAGTTCACTAGGTATTGGAGCCAACCACTAAAGCCTATGCCATGCGCATACCTGCAACAATATTATGCATCCACAAATTTCTTTGGCATAATGTCATGAACCACGATCTAAACCTATATACAGAATAGTAAGGCATGCTGAACCTCAACTGTACATTCTAATTTCATGGATATTTACTAACAATTGTAAGAATTTTTCATGTACTAGGGAGTTGCTTTTGTTTGGCATTAAAATATGTCCCAACAAAGAAAGTACATATCCATAAACATGTTGTGCTATCCTAACGTCTGAATTAACAGGAAGCCAACTAAGGTGTTGTGTGATCCACTTTAATCTTATTTCAGAACTTTCAATATCATTTGATTTTGGCTGACTTCTTAGTAACTGTTCACACATATTCTATAGTACTAAAGTATTTGTATTAGTAGAACCAGTAACTGCTATTCCATTGCATCACAGTCAAAGCAACATAACAACATTTTCTAATATTACTGTGTATTCTCCACAAGGAAGATAAAATGTATATGTTCCTAGTCTCCAACGTTCAACAAGTGTATTTATAAGGCCACCATTTTTGTGCATTTGACATAATTATGCAATACGATCAAAATTAGCATTTTGTAAAATCTCATTTATTTCAAGCCTAGGTAGCATTATAGATAAGTGACGTGGTCATAATACTCTCAAATTTGAAATTAAAAAATAATAATTTATCAGTAATCTATAAATTAAATATATATCAAAATATGAAAAACTAACTATAAAAAAATGATATGTTTCTATTTAATTATACCCACACATAGTATTATTATTATTTCAACATAAATTGGGCTTTACTTATTTTTACATCTATAATAATAATAATAATAATAATAATAATAATAATAATAATAATAATAATATACAATGACTAATATTAACACTTAGTACGTATAATTTATTATATGTTTTTCAATGATAATAATTTATTAAATAATATAATAAAAATTATCTAATACTAAAATATTATAAATTTTATTATGTTTACTTAGATTAAAATAATTATCTTTATTTTATACAAACTTAAAATAAATTGCATTAATTAAAAAACAAATAACTCAAATAAAATTAAGAAAAATTTTTATTATACTACATTGCATGAATCAAAAAATTAAATATTTACTTATATTTTGAGTACGAATACGTTGTGAAATATATTTGTGCGATTCCATAGTCACATCTTGAACTATTTTAATAAATTTTTAATTTTTTTGTAACTCGCTATAAATTTTTTCTTTTTTTTTCTTCTCCTCTTTGATATTATTCTTCTGTAAGCTCATTCCTTCTTTTCTTTTTTGTATTTCCCTCTTTCATCTGCGCATACAACATGCTTCAATCCCCATTTATAGGCATAGTTACCCTTCCAACTCCATCTGCAGAAAATGACATTTCAATGCATTATTGTGTTGGTAAAAATTGTCACCCACAATTTTTCAATTGCAGGACAGTGCATTACTGTGCTGGTAAAACTGCCACCCATGATTTTTCAGTTGTAGGATAGAGCAACCGAGCTCCAAGAAGAGAAAGACAGTAAAACTTGCCACCTGCGATTTTACTGGCTCCCTACAACACCTGCATCCACTATTAATTGTAGCCTAATGTCAAATACAACACCTCCTTGTGCTTTGATGTCAATCTCAGGTAGAAAGAAATAAGAGAAGCTGAAAGATTAACCTATAAGGACGCGTTCTGGAATTGCAAAAGCCTTTACCTCTATAATAGCCTCAATAAAAAAAAAAAAGTTTAAATTACATTAATTCAGTCTTCAGGCACACCTAATCTTCTTGGGAGCATGCCCTACAAAGAAGGGAAGAGAGTAGTCTGAGACAAGATACAATAAAAATCGTGGGTGACAATTTTTCAAAGACCACACTTCTGTAATTATGAAAAAAAATCTATATTTTGGTATTTACATAATAAAAATGTCATATTAAAACTAAATTCCCCGCTTTCCTACCCTTATATCTTTTTAAATACTTTTTTTTATGACTACCACCAATAGTTATACAAAGTGGCTTATTCTCTATTACATTGTTCATAACAAAATGTTTCTAATAATATTAAAAAAATATATAAAATTACAATTTCAACTAATATGTCTTATAAGGAAAATAAATAAATAAAACTGAGGGTATTCCTAATAATTATCACGTGGCTAAACTCAGCATAAATATATTTATGATGCAAGTTATGTTTAAAAAAGTTGAAATTTATTTAAACTTTAAATGTTATGGTTTAAATTATCAATTTTAATGAGTATATTTAGAATCTCAATTTTATGACCCACTCTAAATTTATCCTTTTATAGTATATTTAGAATGGAACATGAATTATGGTACCATCACATTATATTTTTTTTTAATGGCAAATCATCATTTTTACTAAGATTTCACTTAATTTTTATTTTAATTGAAGCCTATGAATTACTTTCTAATGATTCATAATCATAACTATGTCTTTTCACTTTTGTCCTTCCTCAATTTGACTGCCTAATCATAGACTTGAAAACTCCCATTGTAAAAAAAGAAATGAACAATGGCTTTTATAAATTAAATATCATTTGTTCACATTACTTAAACCACTAGAATCGATCATTAACTCCATGTAAAATTGAAATACTCATGAGATGCAAGAGTTTAGGATTGCAAATAAACTCAAAGTGAAATAAATGATGCAACTTTTTACTTTTAAAAAGGTGGACAGGAGTTCAGGATTTTCAATAGGATTATCAAGGGACCGTTTGATTTTAGGAAACATTTATTTATTTTTTCAAATATTTGTATAGAAAATAATGAAGATAAATTTTAGTTATTTTTGTACAAATATTTTTAAAATAAGAAATAAATAATTTTATAATTATAAATAGAAATAGAAATAAAATATTTTCTAAAACCAAACAATCTCTAAAATTTTCAGGCATAATTTTTTTTTCCTCTGGTGGGTCCAATTCATTCACTTGAGTGAAGATATTTTTTTTGGTGAAACTGATCATAGGGTATGTACTGAACCAAACACAGACAAGTTCAATATATAGTTAGACCATAACTTTTGCATTTAAAGCACACTCCATGAACCTTTGGTGTTTGTTCACCCAAAAATTTCCTTACAAATACATTGTGCTTTTATTACTTTTTTAGCCCTACTTGTACCATTCTTTTTCTTTACTTTTCTTTTCTAAATTGCATAGCATAAAGCTTTTAAAGGAAAACAAGGAAACTATATATTAGAACATAAGAAAGATATTAAAAGGAATCTTTCTATATATTATGCAAATATCTTTAACTTGTCCTAATAACTATGAATAGAAAACTTCTCTATGATGTCTTAGCATAAACTTCGCTGAGAATTTGAGTATTGTATCCATGTTTCTGTGAATAATAAAATAAATTTCATATTATTGGAATTTCAACAATAAGGATATGGTTATGAATGGAATTGTTTCAGGAGGTCAAGATCAACTTTGTTCTAATTTCTAAGTGTCCTTGATAATCATGGTAAAATCAAGGTTCATGCATATACCAAACAAAAAGTCAGTATTTGGTTTTTTCTTCTTCTAAAATAACAATAAATTTTACCAAACTTCCTATATTTTTTTATAAAAGTAAATAATTATAATCCAATTTAGATTAAAGTTTCAAGTATTTGTTAAAAACAAAAATAATAAAATAAACTGAATCTAAATTCTTTTATAAGTTAAAATCAATTTATGCTCTTTATTGTTTTTAAAATTTTTTTTGATTAGTTTTTCAAACCATCAAATACATAAGTTGATTTTAACTTATAAGAATAATTTTAGTTATTTTACTATTTATTTTCTATTTTTACAAGTACTTTTTCATAAAACTACTTAAATTGACCCTATAACTCCAAATTTAAGTATTTCTAATTACTCACACTTAAATGTTTAAAAAATTACTTCCACAAAGATTGTCCTGATTTCAGACACGAATAGTCAAACAATCAGAAAACACATTTTCTTTTATTGGGTCCATAGCATTTAGTTTTCAAATTAAAGGATCAAGATGAGAAAATCCAAGCAACCAGCCCCACATTTTCTATGAACCAATCGTATTAATTAGAAAGAGGGAAAAAGTCAACAAAAGAAAGGGATGGGGGTGCATTACAGTACTATAGAGTACACGTTTTTTTATAACTATAGTACAGAATATTATAGTAGTGTGCCTTTGAAATAAACAGTGAGAAAAAGATGACAACGAGTACAATGACATCTACACTTGAACAGTGGAATTGTTGGTTGAATCATCTGAGAGAGCACAACATTGTGAATGGAATCATCCTTTGATGCTAATAATGCTAATAACGGTTTTCGTTTGTTTCTCACTTTTCTATCTTTTAATGATGTTTTTCTTTTTTTTAAGAAATGATAAAAAGTCAATGTTCACATAAAGAGAACAACCCATTTTCCCATTTTCTTTGTCTGCTTCATCATCTCCCTAGACTGAACCTGACACAAACATTGTCACTGACAACCCATATTTAATTTAACCTTAATTTAGTACCATTATTCTTAAAATAAACTTTGTACTATCCTTTAAGAACATTTAACACATTATTAAACCAATAAATTTTCTTACAATGACAACTATGAGTGATCCTTTAAAGCAAAGGCAAGGTTACAGTCTCGAAGAGACTCAGAGCCTATTAGTTTCTATATTTTTATGAGTTAATTTTAATAACTTTAAAAAAAAATCATCTTTGACCAATTAGACTCTCTTTAATTAGACTTTTAGTTTTTTTTTTTTAATCTTTCACCATCCTACACATGAGTGAGTTGGTATGTGTTTTACCATGAGTGCATCTCATGTCACTCAATCTTATCTCCATGCATGCTTCTCGACCAACGAACCACACTCTTGTCATCAGAAAAACCAAAATCCCCAAACACACTCTCCATCGAGAAGGAATTGTATATCGTCGTTCAAGTGGCCCTGACTACATAAGTTATAAAATTTAGAATTCTATATCTATTTAGAAGGAATTGTAAATTCTCAAGTTTTAATTAAATAAAATTCTCCCCACACATTTTTAGAAATAATTTTTTTTATCTAAATTAATTATTTTAATTAATAATATTTTGAATCCTCTCATAAAATGAATTTCCTTGACAAATTACCCTAATTAATAGTTTCTAATTATCAAGGAATTGGGAATTGAAACAATGAAGGAGATAGTAGCTTTATTATTATTAAGGGTTTTTAAAAGAGGTTCTTGTGTAGGCCTCTTAAGACTTCCTAATTGATTACCGCATGATGCTAAGGGAATGACAATGGTATTGGTCATGTACCTTAAAATCCACATGAAAGATCCGTGAAATTTACCAGGGCAACAAAAAGGTTAAGGAAGCTTTGTTCATGCATGCTTTGGATTTAAAACAAAAGAAGTTCAGTTTCCTCTTAATATATTTAATCGTGTACAGTTTAGATTTAATTTTTGAAAGATAACAAGTTTTTCCATTATTAAAACATCTAATTCTTTCTATTTTTAGATAAAAATACTAAAAAAATGCTTGTCATGACAGAGAAAATGAAGATTAAGGATTTAGAAAGTATTTTTTTTATCCAATATGTACTGCAGGTCATCCACCGATTAAAAACTATAAGTATGTAAAAGTTATTTTGTTTGTTCCTGTTGCTTTTCTTTTCATAATCATGATCACGCTATATGTGCCTCTGAATAACTTAGAACTTTTTTTCATGGGCAATGTGACAGGCTCTGTCAAGACATTAACTGTTGATGAGCTAATATTTCAAGGAGCAGTTTGCACTTTTAGAGCCAAACAAAAATGGCACCATTAGCTTGGAAAATATCAAAGAAGTTCGTTTTGTTTCAAATTCTTTTTTATGTAAGATAATAAGAGGAAGGTGTTTGCCATCTCACTAATTTTGATGAGTTCTTTGCAGCTGCACTTAGTGTTCATCAATAAGGCTTTGATTGGACTATAATGATAGTTTATGCATACATGTCTTGTAAATCTTTATACTGATTATTGCATCAATAACATGGATGAACAAAACACTTGATGGGCAATGGGCAAAAAGAGAAGAAGAGACAGAGAATGGTTGGGGAGGAAAGATAAAGAAATGAAGGAAGATGTTCGGAATGTAGAGTATCCAATGCAAAAAACAACACCATACATGTACAATTAGTAGGTAAGAGTGGAAACCGAACGTAAAGGGACATGGCCAGTTATGATTGGATCACCAATGTGTGTGTACTCTTGTATTAGAAATGTAAGAAAAAGGAGTCATTATCGTACTCCTGGTTCTGCATTTTCCTTATTATGAACCGTTTATTTTTGTTTTTGTTAAGAAACACATTATAATTATTGGTGTTTCTCGCACCAGTAAGTTTGAAAGGGCATGTTATACCCTTTTTAAATTAATGACTAAGATATATTTATATTAATGATGATCATGATGTCTTGAAAATTATAAAAACATTTGTCTTTTTAAAATGGATCAATAACGTTAATGATGATGATTATTTCATATTTAAAAGATATAGAATGTCTTCTTAATTTGAAATTATCATAATTATTATATAATTTTTATAAATATATATTTTAAAATTCTTCACTTATTTTTTTTAAAAATTGAATTAATTAGTATTTTTAAAACTTTTAAAAAAAATTGGTTGTTGAGAGACTTGAAAATTCGGCCCAAGAGTGTAGATCGAAATGAGAATCAAGGCAAGGCCCAATGCTATGCTCTACTTGTCTCATTTCAATTTTCAAATATTTCTGAAAATTGAAATGAATGTGAGCGATTACACTTACAAGAACTTAAGAAATGAATGAGACCAAGGCATAGGGTCGATATGTGTAATGATGTTGTAATTCTTGTTCAAAGAGCCAGTGTTTTGAAGAAAGTTATAAAGAGAAAAGTATTGTACAAATTTATGTAATTATTTATAGTAAAAAATGACAATTTGTAAACAAATAATTCAAAAGCAATTTGGAGACTAGATTTAAGTCTTCTTTGGGTTCTTTTAAGTGTATTGTTTAACATAATGTTCAAATTAACATTTGTAAAATAGAGTATTAAGCAGGAATAGTAAGTAATATTACGTAACAATGATTGAATGTAAAGGTTTTACATAAAGCATGCAAAGCAAGCACTTAATAGCAGAAACAAAAGCAAAAGGAAACAACAAACAAAGGAAACCACAATTAAAATACATAAACGTAAATGTGTAGGTAAATAAATGTACGACTTCTCACAACAACGAACAACGGCTATTGTGAGTCTTCTGGTAGCTGGTTTCAGGCGCGATGCATGATTTGAACATTTAGAGGATTTAGGTGCGGTGTCTGGGTGCAAAAAGTCATCCTTGAAAAATGAAACTTTAAAGTATTTATAGGCAAGAGGATCTTCGCTGTTCTCCTTCTTTGACGAGTATTTCTTAATAACTGTCTTCAATTGCTGATGCTCATTATCCACGATGGCTTGTGATTGTGCTGTCGGTTAGGACTTCTCCTATAATTGCTATCGCCCACAATTTATCTTCATGTTATTGGTTATTGAACCTTTGTCTAGTGGTAACTGATGTTAACTGTTGGTGGCTGCTTTTGAACTTGCTTTTGAGTCCTATTAGGACTTTTTATTTTCTCTCTTTCGAACAATTCTGGAAGAAATCTAGCAGGCTCATTTAGCATTATGGCCTTGAAATATTTTCCTTTTGACTTCTCTTTTCGATTTAATTCTGGGAGTTTGAGAGCTTATCTTGGCCTTATGGACTTAGAATATTTTCTCTGATCATTTCTTTTTTCAAGCAATTCTAGAGGAAATATGGAGCTCAACCAGATTTGTGGACTTAGAATATTTTCTGCTTCCTGATTTTCGAGCAATTCTGAAGAAGATCTGGAGCTCTGTCAGGTTTGTGGACTTAGAATGTTTTCTAGCCATTTTCTATTTTTTTGAAGCAATTTTGTGTTGTCAAGGACATAAAAACCATCAAACACTCCTCAAACGACTTTCAGTCTTGTGGACTTATAATATTTTTCTGTTATCCCTGTTTTTTTAAGCAATTTTGGGTGTAAAGGACTTGAAACTATTCAAAACATCTCAGAAAAAGCTTCCAGTTTTGTAGACTTAGCGTAAGTTCTTACCAGTCCTGTTTTTAGAGCGGTAGTGGGTGTAAGAGACTTGAAAAACTCATTAAAATCACCTCGAAAAGTATATCTTCCAATAAGATTTTATAACTTAGAAAATTTTCTTTACCCTAAACAGATACCCCCAAAATATTAATTTCTCATATTATGAGATTTTAATATTTTAAATATATTAGTTTAAAATTTATTTTTTTTTTCAAATTTTCAAAATGGCATCTTTGCCACTTACTTGCTTTATGTCAGGCACTTCGCCCAAAGTTAGCACATTTAATTCAGCTTACGCCTGGCAATTACACAAAACGTCCCATTATGGAGATATGTGCCATTCTGTGGGGGATTTGAGTCCATTTTTGATCGGAAAGACACCCCAAAATAATCTGGATTTGGGCTATTTCATGGGCCTTGTGCGAGATTTAGGCTCAATATATAAGGTGGAGTAACATCCTCATTTTTTACGCTTCCATTTTTACTTTCTTGTCTGTAAGTTTTGCTCTCGTGCTTGCTCTCATGCTCTGCGTCCTTTGTGTCAAGATCTCTCCCAGCTGCTTCTTGTTTTTCTCTATCAAAAGCTGAGAGTTTGATAACTTAGAGGCAATTTTTTTCTTGTCAGTTGTTGTTTTGTAGTTTCACTCCTAGACCATATCAGGTGGTAGCTTATCAGCCGAATTTGGTAACTCGACAATTTGGTTTAAGCCTACTCAAACCTGTTCTCATGCTTCAAGGGACAAACCAACATGTCCTATATAATGCTCGAAAGAGCATCGATGATTTGAACGAGGCCATACATTTTTTTAGAAAACGAAGGCTCGAGTTATCCTCGATAGAGTTCGAGCTTTCATACCACTGCACACAAGCTTTTCAACACCGGTGGTCTAGCTATTATCAAAAGCCTAACTTTTTTGTCGAGGAGTGCAATAAGAGAATGACTTCTGTTTTTTCTGTATTTCAAAAGGAAGATCCAAAGGCCAAGATAAGAGGTACGCATATTCGAGAAATTCAATCTTTTGAACGTTTATTTAAAGTGTTTTATTTACCTCACAGAATATCTCAAACCATTTTTGAAGCTGCCATTTCTTGGAGGGAGAAAATGAGAGAGAGTAAATAGATATCGAGAATTTCACCCTTTTCAACAAGTTTTGGAAGAAACTCTTTACCAAAAATTTTGTCCTAGTTTTCCACCTTTACCAAACTATGATTTTGCTTTAGCCTTGCCCTTAGCGTTTTTGAATGAGCTAGCTCCGCCTCAAAATAGAGTAACAGTTACAAGATTTACTTTAAAAACTTATTTTCACCCCCTTCATCTCGATATTCCAAATGTGAGATGTCTTACAAAATTTAAAGATGGTAAGGTTTTGCTAATTTTTCTCTAGGCTTGTTTTATATTTTGGCCATTAATTTAATTTCAAGTTCTTTTTGTCTTACAGCACTACCCATAAAACCTTTTATTGATTGACATGACCAAGAGGATTGGAAGGAGGATGAACTCCCTAAGAAAAAACAAAAATCTACTCGAAAAGGTCATTCTTCATCAACGCCCCAGAAAGATTCTTCTTCGAGTACGCCCAGGCTACTTCCGGGGTTTCTAAGGTAAAGACTTGTGTAATTCTTCTCAAAAAAGTTATTTCATTTATCTTTTCTCTAAGCTTCAGATTAAGGCTTCCTCAAAAGTCAAGATTTCCACCAAATCTAAAGCTCGTGTTGAAATGGCTATTTCAACACCTATGCAGCTGACACCTGATCAATTTTCTCATACATCCACTGAGGTAAATCTTGATGTGCTAATTTTTGAGTAATGAATATGTCCTCTTCGAGTGTTTAATCCTTTATTTATGGTAGGTTTCGACTGGTGACCCTCCAAGTGTCAACTTGCCACCCAGGATTCAAAAAATGCGTAAAAAAGGTTTGACCCCGCTCCTTGAGGAGTCTTCAAAAACCTCGAGAAGGGAGTCTAAAGTAGCTCCTCAGGACTTAGCGTAGAGGGATGAAGAAGCTGCTTCGTCTTTGAGTTTTGGGACCTTGAGTTCTTCTTTAGGGAATAATACTTCGAGCTCAGCAAGGTCGAGCTCTGAAGACCAGATCCAACCTGGTCAAGTTCCTTTGGTAAGGATTCTACTCGAAATATTTCTCTATATTTTGAGTTCTTTTCTAACTTTTCTTTTCTAAGTGACTCTCGCACCTTGACAAACATCACCTCCGGGCTCACCTGAGATTGATGTTGTTAATTATCAATCGGAAGAAAAGGCGCCCTTGCGTGAAGTTCCTCCGATTCCTGTTAAGAAGGGGCCCCAGGATACAAAAAATCCTCCAATTTCTGTAGAGGGTCCCCCTGATTTTGATGTTGCTCCACTAGAAGCATTAATGATCTCGGAGATCAATTTGGATGATTTCAATGCCATGGTGGAGGAAGATCCAGAAGGGGCCATCGATAAAATTTTGGCTTGTACCTTCACATTTTTGTCATTGAGGACTCCTTCAAGATCGCACTCCAAAATCTCCAAGCCTACTGAGCCTACAGAAAAATTACTCGAAAAGCTCAAGGCTTTAGTTTTAGAGACCAATTTCATGAATAATTTACCTACCGATAAGGTTTTGGTCTCAAAAGTTAAAGACCTATTAACATCGTTGAAACAACAAATCTCTCCATTTCCCAAGGGGCTTCAACGCTTTGAAACCCTCTTTGTCGATTCCTTGGCCATCATGGATCAAATCTCAGTGGTTGGTGTCCAAAAAGATAAAGAGCAAACGATTAAGGATTCAGCTCTTAAGAAATTGAAAGAAGCTCAAAATGGGTTGAGTAAACTTAAGGAGTCAACTGCGAATGCCGATTTGAAGAGAAAGGAAGTGAAGGCCAGGATGATCGACTTGGAAAAATAGCTCGAACGAGCTCAGAAAGAGGACGAGATGCTGGAGAAGGCCAATGAAGCTTGTCACTGAAAATGTGAAGACTATCACAGTGGAGAGGGCTCGAGCTATGGAGAACATTTCCAGTTTAGATGCTCAATGCACAACTCTCAAGACTAGATATCAGGGCTTGAGGGCTACATTTACTAAAATGCGCTCGAAGCCTCCATTTTAATTTTTTATACTTTGAATTATTTTTAAATAGTTTGAATGTAATTACTCGAATTCATTTACTAATGCACTTTATTTCCTTAGCTTCGTTTAAATTGACTTATTGCTCAAGCTTATCTTCTTTTACCGTGATCAAGTTATTTTAATTTCAAGCACTTCTGGTCTGTATGATTTTAAGTATTTACCGTTAATCAACATAACTCGATTATTAGTTCCTAATTCTCGAATTGAATACGCGTTATTTGAAAACATGTTTTCTATCTTGAACGGGCCTTCTCAATTAGGAGACCATTTTCCAAACCTCCTTGATTTTTAGTCGAACAGTAAAATAACTTTCCATACTAAATCACCAACATTAAATAACTTGTATTGAACCTTTTTATTGTATGATATATGTAACACCTTACAATTATAATTTCTTAAATAAAATGAATTTCGTAAAAATATTAACAAAATAGTGGTTTTCATTCAAAGAGTAGTTCAAAAACTCAATTTCATAAAATGATTCTTAACAGGAAATGATTACAAGTTGATTTCATAGTTTGCTACAGAACTCAAATATACATTAAAATTTTCAAAATAAACTTCTAAGTTCTATAGCAGTGTCATCCATTCCTCCTTCAGGGGGCTCGATGCTGATCGTCTTGGTTACCTGAAAAATAAGTATAAGGGTGAGTCTTCTACTCTAGCATAAGCACACAAATAAGCATGGGACTCACTTGAACTATTTTCACTTAAGGCACACAACAACAACAATCACAGGCAAGTGCACTTACTGCACCAACAACCAATTACAAATCCATGCATTTATACAAACATACGTGTGTTCATTGCACGTAGCGATGCTCACTGTGGCACTGTGATCATAGATTCCTGATGCCCTCAACCTTAGGGACTTACTCAGTTATGCTATGGATGGTCGCTCAAATAGCTCCCGCTCTACGGATATAACATGTGCGGTATTGAGCCCCCCAGGCAAAGGTGTTAGTCAGAGGCTGAGTCAGGAGAAGAATGTGTGACCTATGGTGCACCCACGCTCACTGTTGGTGTCACCACCACCCTCTCTTCTCCAAGGTATTACTACCTCCCCCATCTTTCACACCCCTAGTGTATCTCTGAATTATTCATAGTTCCAACACCTAAACACATCATCATTCATTCAACATGCCATCTACACTCATTTTCACCTATTTATATTATTCAAATTGCAATCAAGGGCATGTCGACACAATTTCATTCATATTACAACCAACCATTTTATCACAATCATCATACATCATGCTTAACTTATTCACAATCACATTACTATCATACACACATCATTTCCTTGCATCCAATGCCAACCAACACAAGTACATCACTTAATTTCACACAATATGTCGGAGGTCGGACACCTCCGGACTCAACCCAATTCGTACAATTCATCAATACACATAACCTCATCTCCTATTTCTATCACATTACTATATTCATTCAAATTAAACTCATTTCTAACAAAGATAACTAGAGTAAAGTACTCTCCTTACCTAAAAAATGAAGACCCGACATGAAACGTTGATGGAATCGCCTCCCCACACGGATTTTGTCCCTAAAGCACATAGAAATTCCAAGGAATCTTAGGGAAAACCTCAGAAAATGAAGGAGAGGGGCGAAAACCAAAACCTTAACCATAAAACTTACCTCCAACAACTCCAAACACTTCTCTAATTCTCAATCTAGCTTCCAATCGGTCTTAGAGGGGTCCCAAACAGTTGGAATAGGCTGGGTGGAGAGAATCGTGGAAGAAGGAAGGGAAAAATCATGAAAATTCTCCACTCTTCAAGCCCTATCCCCTTCAAATACCCCTCTGGTTGCGACACGCTCGCTACAGCGAGGTATTCTTATTGCAGCAAGGTCCCCTCGCTGCAACGACACGCCTTCTCGCTTCAGCAAAAAAATCAGAGAAAACTGCACTCTGGTTTCTGCAGAATCTCTCTACAGCGAGACTGCACCCAGAAATGCTCCATAAACTATCGCTAGAGAGAGATGTCTCTCGCTACAGCGAGAAGGCGACAGTTGTATGCTTTTCTCCCAAGGACGTCTCGCTACAGCGAGAATGCCCTGCACCAGGACTTAATCTGTATCTTTTATTCCAAATTTCAATTACACACACAGACACACACACACACACACACATATATATACACACACACATACTTTTGCATATATCTGTATTCACACGCATATTTCCATTAAACTAAGGCACATCCTGACATCCATATCACCATCAAATCAATCAACACACTACAAAATAAAAAATATAAATATATATATATAAATACACGATTAATTAATAATACAAAACTCGGGGCATTACAATCTCAAAATTCTTTCTTTTTGTCGAATAATTTTTTCTAAAGAACTTAAACGAATTTCGTTTAGATCATTTAATTCATCGAACATCAAGGTCCAATAATTGGCACTTGGTAACTCGAATTGCCGCTATAACCTAACTGATTGCAGATTAACTTCAATTGGTAAGATAACTTTATGGCCATAAACTAATTGAAATGGAGTTACTCCTGTCGCCTCTTTTGAGAAATTTTTGTATGCCCATAATACTTGACTTAGGGTTTCATGTCAATTTCTTGGCTTTGACCCAATGTGTTTCTTGATCAACTTGATCAAAATCTTATTTACTGCCTGTACTTGGCTGTTGGCTTGAGCATAATATGGTATCGATGTTACCATTTTTATTTTCAATGCTTCGGCATACTGGATTACTTTTTGACCAACAAAAATGGTTCCATAATCTATTGTTAATGTTTATGGTATTCCATATCGATAAATTATGAATTCTTCGATAAAATTAACATTATTCTGAATAACTTTTTTCAGGAGATTGCCTCGGCCCATTTTGTAAAGTAATCTACGGCCACTAGGATAAATTATGAACAAGTTGTTGTAGCCTTCTTTGGTGGTCTCGGGGGTGGCGAACTGGTTGAAAACAACCTCTTCCCATGAAATTTAAATTATATTCACAACATGCAAATATAATTTAAATTTAATTAAGAAGCAAATGCAAAATAAACTTGTTCTATTGATGGGTAATAACAAACCTTGCGCAATTGTTTGGAGTTTCACCAAATTGGGCGTAGAGTCATAAATGATAGATGTGGGGTGGTCAGATTTCTTCCTATTCATCAATTTAATTTCTACCATACTAAAAACATTATGGTTCTCATTGTCCTCTTATACAAATACCATTTCGATTATGTCTGTTTTTTCATCTTTAATTGCAAATGATGGTAACTTAGAAGCTTTAATGCGCTCCCAATAGAGGTTTGACACTGAATATCGTCGATGATATCACTCCTTGCCCATCATCGACAATCTTTTGAAGAACATCGTCAACTTGTCACCAAAGGCGATAAAAAATTAATTAAAGTAACAAATTTATTAACTTTGATTTTTAAGACTAATTTTTACTATATAAAAAAGATAAAATTTTTATTAAAATATTTATTATA
The DNA here is from genome assembly GCA_024086825.1 of Abrus pulchellus subsp. cantoniensis. NCBI lineage: Eukaryota > Viridiplantae > Streptophyta > Magnoliopsida > Fabales > Fabaceae > Abrus > Abrus pulchellus. Next base: position 26,819,507 of record CM044056.1, read on the forward strand.
TTAAGACTATTTCAAAAATGTAAAAGCACAATAAATATTTTTTAATAAAATTAATATTATTAATTACTTAAAATTGATTTTTTCTAATAATTTTAAAAATTAAAATGACTGTTTTTTTTTTTTTTTCAGTTCAGTTACAAATCGTTGTCGCGATTCCTTGCTTTTTTCTCAACTGCGAACAAAGTCTTCATCCTCTCGATTCATATCGTTTCGGTATTCGCAAGGTAACGATGAAGTTGTAGGTGGAAACTCGAGGAACGATAACCATGGAGTGGACGACATTGCAGCACCTTGATCTGCGTCACGTTGGGCGTGGCGTCAGACCTCTGCAACCTCACGCTGCTACCTTCCATCCTCATCAGGCACTCGTTGCCGTCGCCATCGGAACCTACATTGTCGGTGAGTGACTGCACTTCACTTTCTTCTTCTCCACGTTTATAGATTCCTTCGTTCACTCTGCTTATAAAATTTGGAAATGCCTAAATGCTATGTTTAGATCATTACCGTATTGCGCTGTTTTGAAATTCGGTCATGATAATGAATGAGAACCAGAGGAATGTGTACGAGGCGTACGCTAGATCTTCGGCTGCATTCGCTCCGTTTGTACTTGCAATTTTTGTTTTATCTTCGTCGAACCGATTTCATACTTCCTGATCGATAAATTTCAGAAGTTAAACCAAATCCTGTTCCTTGTTCGGATCGATTCCAAACTTCATAAATTGTAAGCTATTTCTAATTGCGGTGTTAAAAGTAAAATGAAGGTTGTGAGAATAATTGCACATTGTCCAATCTCAGACGCAGACTCTTGTGTTGTCCAATAATACTATTAAATTTTACGTAAGTATGAAATAAAATGGGATGTTTCAATAAAAAGAAAAACAAAACGACGAGTCAATAAATTTCACACGTGCATGCATGCATGTGTGTAACGTGTATCATAACATTGTATATGAGGTAAATTTAAAAAGGCTATGGTTCGATTCACGTGATTCAAGTTCAGGACCAAACTGTAAAGTATACATTTACAGAATGAAACCAAACCACAGTTTGGTTTAGTTTAACAGGTCTTCTTAATTTGATTCCGTTTTTAAAACCCAGAGCTAAGTTATAAATTATTCTGTTCTCTATACACGAGAACAAACTCGTGAGAAGCAATGCAGCACAAGCATGGGCTATTGTCAATTTGTCATGATGGAAGGATTAGTTAGCTCATTCATAAATAAACCTAAAACAACGATATCCAATTTGATCTTTTAGCTAGCCTTTACTGTTCACTAAAAAACCCATCCAGGATTAGATAGACACAGTTACATAACTTTGTAAACTACCATGACGGTAGTGCCTGGTAAATTTTGCTTGACTTACTCTTTAAGCTTTCATTTCTGAAGAAAAACAATCCTCAGGGTGTTGATCCATTTCATTTGAGCCCTCAGTTTCCTGCACCTAGCATTCATGGTTGACCGTATGGAGTAGGCTTATGCCTTTTTCTGCTGCATTTATTTGCGTGTCGACATATTTTTGACGAATGTGTTACTAGTGGTTTGTTTCCATGTATGCAGAATTTGATGCATTAACAGGAAGCAAGATTTCCGCTCTTGACATTGGTGCACCAGTTGTGCGCATGTCATATAGTCCCACAAGTGGGCACACTGTAATTGCAATCCTCCAGGTTGACCTTTCCTGAACTTCTATTGTGTGTATGTCGATTTATTTATTTATTTTGTTTATGGTAATTTTTTTTTCTGGTTCTTCAGTTCTCAATGGAACATGTGGACCTTTTTTTCCTTTAAGTAACCTTTTTGTCTTCCTTTATATTTTTATTCTGCTGCTGTCATTCTGACATAAAAAGGTGCACTGGCATAAAAGATCCATTCTGGTGAATTTCTGTTTTGTTGTTGGGTAAATCCCCTTTGTCAAAACTTATTCATTTCATGCTATTTTGTTTTCTGAATGTAATGTTGCTCAATCCTGTTCTTTATTAGCTTATATGTTGTGAGTTGTGATTACAAAGTTCTTTTATACTTATTACAATGGTTGTTTTTCAATCTGTAGGATTGTACATTACGATCTTGTGATTTTGACTCAGAGCAAACATGTGTATTGCATTCACCAGAGAAGAGGACAGAGCAAATTTATTCTGATACAGAAGTTCATCTGGCATTGACCCCACTTCAAACTATTGTGTTTTTTGGATTCCATAAACGGATGAGTGTGACAGGTTGGTTGTCTGGTTTCTCATCCGTGAAATTAAATGTGTTATTGTCAATGGTTTGATTACTAATCCCGATATTTGTGGTTTATACCTGCTTTTGCATAAATTAAGTTGTTGGAACTGTTGAAGGCGGTAGAGCACCCACAAAAATCAAAACAGACTTGAAGAAGCCTATTGTGAATCTTGCTTGTCATCCTCGCCTCCCCGTTCTGGTACGACTTCAATATATTTCTTTTCACCTTCGTAGGTTCATGCTAAACATATTTGTGCTGCAAGAAAGATTTAGTCTTCACTTCAGTCTTTCTTCTTATGATACCTCAACATTTGTTGCTTTTCTGTCCAAGTATGTGGCTTATGCAGAAGGTTTGATTCGAGCGTATAATATTCACACCTATGCTGTTTTTTACACCCTACAACGTGAGATGATTCCTGACATATTCTAGCCGTTGATGATGTGGTTTATAGTTCTCTTGAAAGTCACATCCTTAGTGTTATTTTCATTTTTGTCCAATTCAGTTGACAATACTATTAAGCTTAATGGAGCTGGTGCATTTGCATTTCACCCAACTCTAGAATGGATTTTTGTTGGCGATCGACGTGGTACCCTATTGGCATGGGATGTATCAACTGAGAGACCTAGCATCATTGGAATGTGAGTAACAGTGGTTTGCCTATGGTTCATATTTCCCCATTCTGTGACTGAGACGTTGTATCATGGTTATCTATTTTGAACTTGTTTTTTACAGCCAATTGTTGGAAATATTTAAGTTGAGGCTTGTTATTTTGGTAACGCTTATTCTTGTCTTGGGCTCTGATGGTTATATTATTGCAATTTCAGTATACAAGTTGGCTCACAACCAATAACATCAGTTGCTTGGCTACCCACGTTGCGTTTACTTGTAACCCTATCAAGGGATGGAAATGTGCATGTTTGGAAAACACGGGTTATAGTTAATCCTAATAGACCTCCTATGCCGGCAAATTTTTTTGCGCCTGCTGGTTAGCTAACTTGACTCTTTCTGTCTCGACTCCAAATTTCATGTTGGTTTTTGATAGTTTGTTTCTCTTACGTTGATTGTCCGGCAAAATCTCTGCTGCTACACTCCCCATCCCTTGTACAATGCTTTAACACATAGATAGAGAAGAAACATACCAAGAGTTATCTTGCTTCACTCTTACTGTTCATTTCATTAAACTTGGTTGGCTAATACTTTCTACATTCGATGCAGCAATTGAATCAATTGATATCCCTCGCATCCTTTCTCAACAGGGTGGAGAAGCAGCGTATCCCTTACCACGAATTAAAGCTTTAGAATTTCATCCAAAATCTAATTTGGCAGCACTCGTGTTTGCAGTTGCGTGCAACCTTTTATATTTAGACTGTTCTTGCTAGTAGTGAATATTGGATATATATAAATTTGTTGTTTTATTTTAACAGAACGTTACGGGTGGAGACACTTCAAAAAATAAAACCAGAAACAATAGAGAAAGGAGGAAGCAACTTTTTGCACTTCTACAAAATGCACGAGGATCATCAGGTGATTGATTTTTATTTAGCTAGAATCAGTGTAATGGGAATTCAGCACTTCATGATATTTCCTATTTTAGTTTGTGTTTCTAGTTTTGCAGCCTTACCACAATTATCAATCTCAATTAGTAGTTCATAACAGCCTACTCCAAATATGCTATAGTGGGAGGCTTATTCTAAAATTTCAGATACAGATAAAATAATTTATACTATACACATATAAATGCTCAAAAGTTAATAATAATAATAATAATATAAAATTCATCACATATTCGTAGTTCATAATTAACAATAAAAAGTCATAGGGTCTTAAGCAAAGGATACAAGTAAATAACAACAAAATGAAGAAAACAAACAGGGGGTGGCTCACTTCAGAACAATGGTGACCACGAAGGAGTTAGAAACGTGCATGGACATTGTAGAAAAATCTATTCATGATTCACAAGAAGAAACCAAGAAGACATTTTTGGAGTTACAACAATTAATTGCGGATCTCGTTTCAGCAGTTACAGCGCTGAATAGGGGCAGGAAACCGACATTAGAATTTGAGCCACGGAGAAACACCTGACAATCCTTCAATGGTGCTTGAACAAAACCCATCTACAATTCCCCTAAACCCCAAACCCTAAACTCTAAGTCAGAACAATTCTTTGAATTAGAGAAGACGCCGGACGATCAACGCATTCGTCTATTGTTGCTTTCAATGGACGGGAAGGCATTGGCATGGCAAAGACACTATATTCAAAGCTCCAATTTCAACACAAAAACATGGAGACAGATATTGGAAGATGCGGACAATCGGTTTAATAATGCTGGCTACAATGACCCAATTGCAGAATTGGCTCATTTAAAACAAGGTGGTTCTTTAGGAGATTATCTTGAAATGTTTGATCAACTTTTGGCTCGTGTGGTTATTGCAGAAGATATTGGCCTAAATTTCTTCCTTTCTGGATTGAAACCTGAGATTGAACATGCTGTCAGAATTCACAGACCATCAAATATCCAAGAAGGAATCCGTTTAGCACGTTTACAAGATGCAATATTGCAAGAACTTACGAAGAAAATATCCATGAGCGGCAAGTCTAACAGTGAAAGTCCTAGTCATTATTCAAGATCTTGGTCTAGTACCAGTCTTCAACAGAAAAGTCCTATAATTACTAGTTTACCTCAGCAACAGTCTCAATCTTCTTCGCATATTGGTTCAACAGGGAAGTCCAAGGTATCAAATCAATTAGCTCTGTCAAGAAAGGAAGTCAGTGACAGGATTTCCAAAGGTCTTTGTAGATTTTGTGGAGAAAAGTGGGATAGAAACCATAAACAGAAGTGTAAAGTTTGGGGCAAATTAAATGCGATATTTGCTGCTCAGGAACATCCAGAAGCTGTAGACTCAGATGCTGATTGTCTTGAAGATAGGGAAATGTTGGAGCACTTTATTGAAATGGCAGAAAATTCAAATGTGCAAATCTCACTCAATGCTTTACAAGGAATCGACGGGTGGAACCATATTGCAGTTGAAAGGTGTCATTAAGAAGCAAGAGGTCCTATTTTTAATGGATATGGGTAGCACACACAATTTCATTAGTGAGATTTGGGTTAAAAGATTGGGAATCGAGACAACTCACATAAGGGATTTTCTAGTGATGGTAGCCTTTGATAAAAAGTTGATTATTTCAAGGAGATGCCTTCAGTTACAGTGGAAATTTGATAACCATTCATTTGTGGCTGATTTTTTGGTATTGCCTAGTACTAGTTTTGGAGTCATTCTTGGCATGGAATGGTTTCAGACACTGGGAGAAATATCTTGGAATTGTGCATAGCTTACTATGAAATTCTCATACTTTGATGACTTAATATGTTTGCAAGGTGAAAAACTTAGGAAGGATATGGAAGCCTCATCTGGTAAACTTAAGATTCTGCAAGGACAGTCAGTGTTCCTTGCCACTCAAGCTGCTGCATGTTGTGTATTGTCCACTTCACCCAATGCACTAGAATTGTTGACAAGTTAGACAATGGAGTTGCAAATTCTATTAAAAAAATATGCAGATTTGTTCAAAGAGCAGCAACAGCTTCCTCCAAAAAGAAGGTATGATCACCGAATTGAGCTAACTAGTAATGTTCTTATCTGCTTAAAACCTTATAGATACACTCATCATCAAAAGGAGGAGATTGAGAGGCAGGTGAAATCATTATTATCCACGGGTTTTATTAGGAATAGTGCTAGTAATTATGCCTCTCCATTAATTTTGGTGAAGAAAAGATCCTGGAGGTGTTGTACAGACTTTAGGAAATTGAATGCTGTCACTATTAAAAACAAGTTTCCAATACCATTAATTGAAGATCTTTTGGACGAATTAAATGGTGCTTGTTATTTTACAAAACTGGATTTGCGAAGTGGATACCATCAGGTTAGAATCGCAGAGGAAGACATTTATAAAACAGCTTTCAAAACTCATAGTGGACACTATGAGTGGGTTGTCCTACCTTTTGGATTAAGTAATGCCCCTCCTACATTTCAAAATCTTATGAATGACATTTTCAGAAAAAATATCAGAAAATTTATCTTGGTATTTTTTTATGACATCTTAGTCTATTCAACGACATGGGAGGATCATTTGCTTCATTTGGCTAAGACCTTAGATATCTTGCAGCAACATTCTTTAATATTAAATCAGAAGAAATGTAGCTTTGGCCAGATTAAGGTTGACTACTTAGGTCATTTGATTTCATCCAGGGGGTAGCACCTGATCCAGAAAAAGTTAAGGCTGTGCAGCAGTGGCCAACCCCTTCTTCGATAAAGGAATTGAGAGGGTTTTTGGGACTCTCTGGTTATTATAGAAGATTCATACAGGGGTATGGGAAGATAGCTTCACCTCTAACTAAGTTACTACAGAAGGAGGTTAAGTTTGAATGGTCAACAGAAGTTGCACATGCATTTAGCAACCTCAAAACAGCTTTGACATTTGCACATGTTTTGGCATTGCCTGATTTCAATGCTACATTCACCATTGAAACTGATGCTTCGGGGATGGGATAGGATCTGCATTACTTCAGAAAGGCCACCCTATAGCTTTTATTAGTAAAGCAATGGGACCTAAATACCAATTACTATCAGCCTATAAAAAGGAGTTTTTTGCGATTCTATTTGCTGTAAAGAAATGGCAACACTACGTTCTTAATCAACATTTCATTATCAAAACTGATCAAAAGGCATTAAAACACATTCTTGAGCTGCCACCAACTACGATCATGCAAAATTGGGGTCTGGAAAAACTCATGGGTCTGGATTTCAACATTGAATATAAAAAATGGAGGGAGAACATTGTGGCTGATATTTTATCCAGAAAAGGAAGTGAGCCTAGCTTGGCTACAATTTTGGTCAATGGTTCAGATTTAATTCAGGAAGTTAAGCAGTCTTGGAGCACAGATCAGAAATTATAGAAGATAATTGATAAAATCAGACTCTCACAGCAGCCATATAAGCAGTATTCCTATGACAATGAATTATTAAGGAAAAAAGGGAAGCTAGTGGTTGTACACTCTATTGGTCTGAAGCAGAAAATCTTGAATCAGTTTCATAATTCCCCTATTGGAGGGCATTCTGGGAAAGAGTTGACCTACAAAAGGATTAAAGAGCAATTTCATTGGAAAGGATTACAAAGGGATGTTTTGGAATGGGTAAGCCAGTGTTCTATGTGCCAACAGAATAAATACAGTAATCATCTTCCAACAGGGCTCTTGCAACCTCTACCAATTCTGGATAGGGCTTGGAAGTCCATTTCAATGGATTTCATAGTCAGTCTGCCTAAGTCAAAGGTAATAGTGTGATTCTAGTCATCGTTGATAGATATACCAAATATGGTCATTTTATAGCACTTCCTCATCCGTTTGGAGCCACTAAGATAACAAAAGTCTTCATGGAAAATATTGTCAAGTTGCATGGTTGGCCACAAGAAATTGTTTTTGACAGGAATGCTATTTTCGCATTTAACAGCATAAATCCAATGATAGCCAACCGAGATTAGACAACGCCTCATCTATAGTTTGTGGGATAGACACAGAATCTAGGGAAGACACAAAAGCAGAGTAGGAAGGAGATATAAGATTATAATTTAAATGACAAGCATAAATAGGATTAGGATGACGAGAAGACCTGGCACCTTTGCGCAAAGCAATAGGGAGTTCCTGTGTAGGAGTCGGAGGCGGAGAGGTGGTTGGAGTAGCAGATGAATCAGGAGGAATGTGCTTCGATTGCAGTGGTGCAGGATTTGGGTAAGGCCTTCTGTGGTAGGTGAGAAGTGGAGTAGTAGAGAGTATAGGGGTAGTGTCAGCGAAAACGGAGAAGGGACAACTTTCAAAGAAACTGACATCGGCAGAAACTAGGTAACGACAAAGGTCAAGAGAATAGCATCGATAACCTTTTTGAAGACGAGAGTATCCTAGGAAGAGACATTTGAGTGATTTGGCAGTAAGTTTGTCATGTCTTGCCCAAAAACCCAAGGAGGAAAAGAGTAAAGAGGTTGGGCAGGAAGCAAAATAGAATGAGGTACCTAATTGTCGAGGACAGAGGATGGCATGTGGTTGATTAAAAAACAAGCAGTAAGGATAGTATCCTCCCAGAAAAGGAGTGGTACTTTGTAGTGGATGAGGAGAGTGTGAGCTATTTCAACTAAGTGACGATTTTTTTTGTTTAACAATACCATTTTGTTGTGGTGTATGGGCACAGGAGGATTGATGCAAAATACCCTGGTCAGACAAGAAAGACTGGAAAGCAGTAGATAAGTATTCGCGAGCATTGTCAGTTCATAAGATTTTAATTTTACTCTTAAATTAAGTTTGTATTTCAGAAGCAAAGGATTGAAAAATAGAAAAAATGTCGAAATGATTTTTAAGTAGAAATAGCCAAGTGCAACGAGAAAAATCATCTATAAAAGTGGCAAAATATTGATATCCTAAGGTAGAAGTAATACGACTCAGACTCCAAATATCCAAATGGACTAAATAAAAGGGAAACATAGCTCTGTTATTGACACGACTCGGAAAAGAAACTCGAATGTGTTTTCCTAACTGACATGACTTGCAGTCTATGGTGGATACTTTGGATAAGCTTGGAACTATGATCTGCAGTTTCTGAAGGTTCGGATGACCTAATCGTTGATGAAAAAGAGCAGTGGATTCGATAGTTGAACAAGCAATCGTAGCTGTTGCAGTAAGATAATACAATCCTCAAGATTCATATCCTACTCGAATCGTCTGTCTGGTAGTCCCATCCTACACAAGAACAAAGTTATTAGTGAAAAGAACTGAATAAGTGGACGAACAAGTAAGTTTACTGACCGAAATGAGATTGAAAGGGCAATTTGGATCAAACAAAATTGACTTTAAGGAGAGACTTGGGATAGGGGTAATATTACCAATGCCAGTGATGTTGGTTTGAGACCCATTAGCTAAAGTGATAAGAGGAAGAGAATCAAGATAAGTGAGTTGTGAGAAAAGGAAAATATTACCAGACATGTGGTCAGAGGCGCTAGAATCAAGAACCCAAGAACTAAGGGATGGAGACTGGGAAACATAAGTAACAAGAGTACTTGTTTGTGCTACAAAGGCAACCGGTGGGGTGGGGTGGTAGGTGGATCTGACTGTATGGCAGTTTTGTATCGGAGATAGTCCTAGTATTCCAATGTAGGCACAGGAATATGAGAAGGTATGGTAGGGACTGGAGATGGCATGTGGGCAAGATTCACACTAGGATTCTGGGTTTTGGCCTTGGTGCGACACTGAGCCTCACGATGGCCAAAACGCTTGAAGTAGGCAGAACGAGGATGCTGATGAGAATAGGTGTTACCACGTCCCCTCTCACGACCGTCGGGAGGATAGAAGTTCAGCAAGAGTGCAGTGGAATCAAGAGGAGCAGTGGGAAGTGGGGTTGTTGCAAATGATTGAGGAGTGGACATGCGTAGCAACTGCTCAGAGATAGAATCAAATGATGGCACTATAGGACTAGAAAGAACTTGATTGCGAACAGAGTTAAGTTCTATAGGAAGGCCATGAAGAGCAAGCATCATGAAGAATTTGTTCCGTTGTTGGGCATGTTTTTCTGTATCACTAATAAATGGTATAAGAGCATTAAATTCAGCCATCAAGCTATCAAGCTTACCTAAGTAACTTTGCATATCCATGTCCTGTTTCTTGATGGAGATAAGGTTGGCAATGACTGTATAGAGACAATGAACTTTACTGGAATAAACTCGTTTGGCCTTCTCCCAAACCTCATGACAGGTTTTAAATGGACAGTACTGTTGTTGCAGTTTGGCATCAATAGAGAACTAGAGAACACTGCAAAAGGAGGCATCAACTTGCTTCCAATGGTCTCGTTTGTCCGCAGCAATTCCTTAGCCTGTGTTGTGAGATGGTCAGAGCAGCCTTGTCCTTGGAACCAAAGTTTAACAGTTGCTGCCCAAGAGGAATAATTGGGAGCTCCGATGAGTTTCTCATAGGGTATCAAAGGCACGGTCGTGAAGGTCACAACAGTGCTCTCGGAGGTAGACATTGCGGGAACACGGAGAAGAGAGGAAAAAGGCTATAAGAATGTACCAAGGAGGTTGCCAGAGATGGAAAAAGAGTAGAGAAGGTTGCTGAAGCAGAACCAACATCGAAAAAAAATGAGATGCACAGGCGAAATGTGGCGGCACATGAAACGTACATGCGGGGGCTGCGGCGGTGTGTGAGGGCGCATGCGGCGGCGGGTGATCGCTAGGAGGAAACTGTCCTGGTTGCGCAACCTTAGATGGCTGGAAAAATCAATGGCGGCAGAGATCAAGGCCGGATAAGGACGCGGTTACTGTAGGAACCGAAAAACAAGTGCGAATTGAAGCCAAAAACTGATACCATATAGAATCTGATACTTGAATGTGTTTTTTTGTGTATTGCATGACCCAAAGGTCTGAATTTATACGTGTATAAGGGAATCTACATTAATTACAGATTATTACCTTAATAAAGGTAATCTTGATATCATCCTATAATTACGCTATTTTTCTGGCCTAATTACTATAATTACACATTAATCATGCCTAATTACTATATTTACATATCAACAATTCTTATTGTTGGTTCAATAGTCTCTTATTTGAATTTTATGTCATTATATGTTTTTGTTATTAAGAGTTTTTATTAGCTAAGAGTTTTTCTTGGAGTCTTTTCCCAAGGGATCTGCAACATGGCCTGAGGAAAAGCTTCCTATTTCAAACTCCAAATTTAAAACATCAATGATGCATAAATCTGAATACAAGTTCTTGAAATCTTCTTGTAAGAGTATCTCCTTTGCCCATGCGTGGGGTATAGTTATTGTCACTGCATGTTAGGATGGAAGGATAAAATCATTCCACTATTACAGGTTACCTATGCCTATTTGAAATGAAGTGATTTTTCCTAGGTTGAAGAATATGGTCAAAATTCTTTACTTTTCTTGGACATGTCCTTAGAGAATTACATGCTTGTGGAGATTCAAGAGTGATGTTGGAATAAAGCAAGTTGAAGTAAAAACCTTAAGCAAACATTTGTAGTTTTGATGAGTCATGAACTTTGGCTTTTGAAGAATGAAGAAAAAGAAGGATAAATAGATGAAAAGTTTTAAGAATCAAAGACTAAAATGTTTGTCGGTGACAATTTTAAAGACTAAAATGTCTAGTGAATGATAATCTCAAAGACTAAAATGTCTAATGAATGACAATCTCGAAGACTAAAATGAAATGAAAATATATATCATACCACATATGACATTGTTTTTGCCATGTAATCATTCATATATTTTACTTAACGTGACAAATCAATATTTTGTTACGTCTATTATTGGTGTCTAGGTCTAGAGACTAAAATGTCTGACGGAGATGAAAGTTAAGGACTATCATGATATTTTTAAAATTTCAAGAACTAAATGCTGAACACATACTATTTCAGGAACTAAAATGAGGATTTAGTCTAAAATCTTCTCAGTTTTCATGTTATTTTTCATGGGACACTATATTTACTGAAGCCCATTGTTGTCCTATGAGGTAAATATTACTTTAGATCTTCCTCCCCTTTTTGTGGATAAATTGGATAATATACCATCCAATATCTTCTCTTTTTTGTTGTAATTCCAACATTTCAATGCCATGTCTCAGACCAAAAAGGAAAAAATATTTTGTCATTTAGATCTCTGTATTTTTTATTTTCTTTTGACATACTCATTTATTTTGTACATATTGCGCTGCCACTTATGTTTTGTAGTCGCTGTTTCATGTTGCATCTATCATTTTATTGCTTCTATTAGTGTCTTAAATATCATATTTGCATAATATTTGCTGCTTTTATCTAGCTCTTTAAGGAGATATGTGCTAATGGTAGACATCCTATGCAGCATCTGTTTTAAAAGAAAAATTGTCAGCCTTGGGTTCATCTGGAGTGTTAGCAGACCATCAGCTTCAAGCTCAGTTACAAGAACATCGTTTGAAAGGGTGAGTTGAAATTTGCGGTTGGGTAGAGGGAAATATAACTGGAATTTTATGGAAAAACTGATGGTTAGAATCGTTGTGTAAATTATATCATGCTTTTGTGACTCTTAATCTCCTACCATTCCTGCTTTGAGTTTTTAGTCTTGAATCTTGATTGGTAATTACTTCCTTATATTTCGATTATGAAGTTGCACTTGACATCTATACTTGCACTTTGGATTTAGTAGCATCAGTTGATAGAATTGGAAACTAGAGAGATAGAGACCAAAGAGCAGAACATTATTGAACAACAGAATAGAAACTGGAGAATAGGATTACCTCCCAGGGGTCTCCCTTTTGCAAAGGATCTCTCCTTTCATATATTCAATCTATCAAATTCACAGAATGCTCTCCCCGAATCTGATTTCCCCTATTTATAACCAATCTCTTCTAAATAACTTACTAGCTAGACCATCTAACTAACTAATGAAATAACCGACTATTAGTTGTTCTTATTCACTCTCATTATAGATGAAATTCCTCCTTGCCCTCAAGGTAGAATGGGGAAGTCTCATAGTATACCATTTCTTGCTATTAAAATCTGAACCACACATCTCTCCCTTGAATCTTGATAGTCTCCTCATTCTCAGCCACTTGGTAATCTTATGCCAAGATAATGATCCAAACCATCCACACTTTTTCTAGGCACTTGTACATGGGACTAAATAGTTGCCCAAACTTAAAACATCTCTTTTCCTCCTGTCTTTTGAGATACTTCTTGTAAGGAAGTTGTCTTCTCCCTTTGTTTCTTGACAGAGTGGTGTTAGCAGTGCTGGATCTTGATGTTGATTGAGATACTGTCTCTCTTTCTCCTTTTACACTCCTATCTAAATGGTGGGTTGAGCTTAGAGTTGTATTCTATGGCCTTGATAACTCTTGCTTTTGAGCTGGGCTTGGAGAATCTACTGATTTGGGGGACCTTGAGTGAAACAGTACTTCTGTTTGAGATTTGTAGCTATTTCAAATTGCTTTGCAACTCTCCAATTTTGACTCTTTTCTCCCGTAATTTGTTATCCCGTACCTGCAATTAGTGACATTTCATAATTACGTTAGGTCATTGTTGACAATCTTCTCTCTTCCTTGCAGCCACAATCATCTTACAATATCAGACATTGCCCGGAAGGCTTTTCTTTACAGCGTATATTTCTCTCTCTTTTGGTTCTTTCTTATGGGCCCAAATGATGCAATGGCTAAGATGTGACTCCGAAGTTTGACTGACAAATTTGATGGCTCAAATTTCCTTATGATCCTACACTTAATCTCCTATGAAAGCTTTTGAAAAGCCCTTTGTTCTTTGACTCAAATTTGTACTTGGTGCATTTTACTTGCAGCATTTTATTGAGGGCCACACAAAAAGTGCTCCAATATCCCGCTTGCCCCTCATCACTGTTCTAGATACCAAGCATCATCTGAGGGACATTCCAGTTTTACAGGCAAGATTCCTGTGACAATTTGATTTTGAGATTGATTTATGTTCCTTACACATTTCTTTTTAATCAATTGATACTATTTTGCACTATCAGCCATTTCATTTGGAGCTAAATTTCTTCAACAAAGAGAACCGAATTTTACATTATCCCATCAGGGCTTTCTATGTGGATGGACCAAATCTTATGGCCTATAATCTCTCATCTGGATCTGAGGGTATCTACAAGAAGCTTTATAATTCGGTAATGTAGAGAGAATAGTAAGTTTGATGAGTATTATGTTGTCTCTCTGAAATCTATCGATATTAGTCATATTATCATTTGCACAATACTGCTATGTTATCACTTTCTATTTTACAACTGAAAACTGTGTCTATATTTAACCTTCTGATGTTCAGCAATTTTGTATAGATTCCTGGGAGTGTGGAGTATCAAGTAAAATTATTGATTTACAGTAAAAAGCAACACCTATTTATTGTAATCTATGAATTTGTTGGTACTACAAATGAAGTTGTACTCTACTGGGAAAATACTGATACAGTGACATCAAACAGTAAAAGCACCACAGTGAAAGGTATTTATATGTGTGGAATACATATATTTTCTCTTTCTGCCAAAGTTTGGTCATGTGTAATGTGCTATAAATCATTCAAGTAATTGTCTACAGGTCAAGATGCAGCATTTATTGGTCCCAATGAAAATCAGTTTGCTATTCTTGATGAGGACAAGACAGGGTTGGCAGTATATATGCTACCAGGAGGGGCCTTACAAGAAGCTAAGGATAATGAGAAACAACTTTTTGAAGAAAATCAACCTACAGAAGCTAGTGTTGGATCAATTCGTGGCCCAACACCATTTATGTTTGAAACTGAAGTTGATCGTATCTTTTCTACTCCTTTAGGTGCTTGAATACATTCATATTTACATAGTCATGATATGTTTTAGTGTGTGTGAGGGCATGGGATCCGTTGATACTAGTGTAAATTAGATCCATCTTACCCAATAAATTAACCTTTTATAGGGGATGTAATTCTCACAAATTCACCACGGGATTAAACTTTGTATTATATGCAATCATGCACATAAAATTTAATATTAGAGACCTTTTGTACTCCATTAAAAGTTTGTAAGATATTTGTATACTGTACTTTTCAAATAAATTGAAATATTTACCATTTTTATGTAAAAAAAAAAACTTGTTTAAGTTTTTTGAAATTTAGCTTGCAAGATTTACATAATTATTTTTGTCACACCCTTGATTAAACATTTGATGCATAAAGTTTGCAAGACTGAACATCTATGGGTGACCCAATATTCAAAGTGAATAAGCTTTGATACTATATTAAAACATTAGATCTAACTTACTCTCAAAAGTTAACTCAAAGAAGGGTTACTTAAACCTTATAAGGAGTATTCTGACTCGATTCTTAATTGATTTGGGACATCTTAACAGTATGTTCACTTGTATTTTAATTGACAGTTTGGTCAAAATAAATATCTAGAAGAAATCATTGAGCATGAGTATATCAAGTCTTAAACTAGTGTTAGTTGATGCTCACCCTTACACACCGATACACACATTTTTACATGCTTACCAATAGTTTATTAGTAGCATAAAGTGTTGATTTTATTTTTTCTGTTTTTAGATTCAACTTTGATGTTTGCTTCTCATGGGAATCAAATTGCATTAGTAAAGCTCATACAAGGGTACCGCCTTTCAACTTCATCTTCCAACGGCCATTATTTATCAACTAAGAGTGAGGGGAAAAAGTCAATCAAGTTGAAAAGAAATGAGATTGTACTTCAGGTATCATTCAGCATGATTATTGAATTATGAATTTATGACTTAACTAGTAGTGGTCCACACCTGCTGTGTGCAATTAAGTAGAAAGAAAAGGTAGAGATTAGAGTGAGTAAACCAAAAAGAAGAAACTGGACAGAAATGGAAGCGTGGTTGTTTAAAATTGATTTTTCTAAAAAAAGTATTTTATAACCATATAATTTAGAGTAAATATTTTTTTAGTCCCTCATAAGTATAAATTTGTCACTTTTGTCCCTCATAGGTACTGTTAGTCAATTTTGCTTCTTAAGCTCTAAATTTTGTAGGCTCCTTTCTTACTTCTTGTGGAGGTGAAATTAACCAGAATCACAACCTCTAGTAAAACAGAATCGATCAGACTTGGCCTTGTCAGTATAAGCAGTCTAGTAGTCTACTTAAGCAACTTCAATTAACACAGTCACTGTAAGATTGAAGGAGGGCCTGAATTGTTGGTGATTGTGAGGGACAAAAGATAAAAAAAATTGTATTATGCACTTGCATTGTCAGTGCTACTCCTATGTTAAATTGCTATGGTTCTGAAGCCGATTATGGGTGGACTAACAATGTCAAAACCTATACCACATTAACATTTTCATAGGTAGAATTTAAAGTCTAGACCTCTGCCACTGTTCGGAAGCCTCCCCAAAATTGTATAGAGGAATAGGTGTGTAGGCTGGTTTGCATTATTATGTATTAAGTCATTGCATGTATGTTTATTTAGGTAATTTGTTGCCTCTGTTCGGAGATTTTTCCCTCATCCTGTAGGTTGTTACAACCAAAAGCCTTTTCTAATCACTTACAAAGAAAACTGAGGGCCTCTTTAGAGCCTTGCCACCATTTGGTAAAGGTCATTACTCGTTAGTTCTAGGATTCCGTGTTTGTGGAAATAATATCTCAAATGATATTCTATTATGGTTCAACTTGGTAACAAATCCATGTTTGTTCAAATTTGGCAGGTGCACTGGCAAGAGACTCTTAGGGGTCACGTTGCAGGAATTTTAACAACACAGAGAGTTCTTATTGTTTCAGCAGCACTTGATATACTTGCTGGCACTACAACAAATTTTGACAAGGGGCTTCCTTCAATATCCATATTTTTTTAAAAATTAAATCAAGGAACTATTTATTCATATTAAGGATGTGCTTGATTGATTGGGTGGAAATTTTGGAAGGAAAATGAGGTGGAACCTAAATAGTACTCACTTATACTTGAAGCCATAACTTTGGTTGAAAATAATGTTCGCTCTGTTTTCTATTTCTACCTTCCCACTTTTCACCTAAGCCGAGCAGACCATAAATTTCGTGTGTCGCTTGAATATATTCTTGTTTTTAAAAAACCTTTGTTAGAAATATAATGTTAAACTATGCATGCTTCTTCACCTAAAAGCTTAAGCTAAAGGTATTGTTGTTTCTGATATAGTATCTAAGCCTCTATGACTAATGATCTAAAGTTCGATCCTTGCCACCCCCATTCTGATAATAAAAAAGGTTTAATTTCAGCACAAGGTAGTTGGGCTAAGCCTAAAAGGACTTAATTGTACTTTTAGTCTATTTTTAGTATGTACAATTTTAGACTCTTAACTTTTTTTTTTTTTGCTAATAGACTCTAACTTTAATTGCTCACATTTAGCCTCTCTAATTTTTCAAATATTATTAAGTCCTACACCCTAGAATTAAGACTTTTATTATATTTTATACACCTTATTTTGTATTTTTATTTATATATTTTGTCTTTATTTATTTGTATAAATCAATGATGGGTCGTACTTCCATTATGTTTTTATTAATTATTAGATAAAATTTTGGGATCAAAGATTTAATTTAAACATTTTAAAAACTAGAAAACCTAAATATGAGTAATTAAAACAAGGACCAAAATTTCACATATATTAAAATATAGTCTCTCAAAGTGTAATTAAGCCTAATATAAAACTATTCATGTTTCTTCAACTAACAACTTAAGCTTTTGAGATTGTTGGTTCACAACAACCTTAACTGATGCCTACTTTAGATCACTCTTATGGGTTGGGCCTGCTCTCCTTTTTTCTACTGCCACTGCAATCAGTATACTTGGCTGGGATGGAAAAGTGAGGATTATACTGTCAATTAGTATGACATATGCAGGTAATTGTCTTACTGCTTGCTGGTATATTGCAGTATATTAGCCATCTATTTTGTGTTCTATTTTGTCAATTATTATGCTGGTTTTTTTTTTTTTGGTGTTGTATTGTCCTACTTATGTATTTTTATAAATTCCTTAAGCAGTCTTGGTTGGTGCTTTGAATGATCGATTGTTGCTTGCTAGCACTACGGAAATAAATCCCAGACAGAATAAGGGATTTGAGGTCAAAAGCTGTCTTGTTGGTCTTCTCGAGCCTCTTCTTATTGGATTTGCCACAATGCAGCAAAGTTTTGAGCAGAAGCTTGACCTGTCAGAAATACTGTACCAAATAACATCAAGGTTTCCTTCTACATTCCTATGAATCATGACCTCCTTTTAGAAAAACCTACCTCCTTGCTACTATACAGGGTTGACAATTTTAGACTTCAAGTCCTTTTTCACATTTCTTTATCCATGTTAAAGCTGGTAACGACTGACACATTAAATTCTTATTTGAATGAAGGTTTGACAGCTTGCGCATAACACCGAGGTCTCTGGACATCCTTGCTAGAGGTTCCCCTGTTTGTGGAGATTTAGCTGTGTCATTATCTCAATCAGGTCCACAGTTCACCCAGGTAAGTGATAGAATTCTTTGTCTTGGCTTTTAGTTATAGTCTATCTATCTTCTAAGGATGCTGAGTTTTTTACATCAGGTGATGCGGGGTGTCTATGCTGTGAAAGCTCTTCACTTTTCCAATGCTTTATCTGTTTTGAAAGATGAATTTCTCCGTTCAAGAGATTATCCACGATGTCCTCCTACATCTCATTTATTTCGTGGGTTCAGGCAGTTGGGTTATGCCTGTATCAGGTTGGTAGTGGGAACTCGGAAACTTCAAAGTTCTTATTATGCTGCCATTGTATCCAAAGGAACTACTGAAAATTGATGATTGTGTGTTCTATCATTATTGATGTACTTGAATTATTATTTGTTATTATTGGTACGGTTTTATTATCCCAGCCATTAGCTAAGCTATTATATACCTAAAATTCTGTATTGTATATGAAAGCTGTAGATTTTTCATTAGTATTAGTATTATCTTTTTAGTGGCTGTTGCATTTCATCAATTAGATAAGTTAATGAATCTGGGCTATTCTTGTGTGAAGTAAGAATGCAAGAATAAAATGAACTAGAGTTACTTGTTATATAGGGTTGACTAGCACCTTAGCATGTTGATAGGAGCCAGTTAATCAATTTTCTATAATTATCAAATGAATTCTCAGAGCATATGGAGGTCACTTTCAAAGATATTATCTTCAAGGAAACATGGTAGACCTCCTATGATGGGTATGATAATTTAAAATAGAGGGTTTATATGCTAGTATAATTTCTATATGCTTGATGGTACTCAATGTTGGGTGGTAAAGAGTTATAAGAACACAAGCTTAGTGTTGCAGAGATGACTTGTTGCAACAGATGAGTGAACACACAAGCCAAGATAGGATTAGGAATGCATGTTAAAGACAAAGTAGGGGCAGAACTAAATGAGAAAATGATGATAGAATCCAGCTAATGTGAGAAGAAGACCACTAGAAGCCTGATAAGAGTGGACCAGGTGGAGGATAGCCCTATCATTAATTGCATCGGAGATGATGAAAAACCCCAGATAAAATTCATTAAAAAGGACATCTAAAACTTTGTAAGAATTTGGTTCATGACAAAACATATTGGTGACGTTTAATCCATGTAGCTTATCTAACTTAGTAGGAAAAGGCCAAGAATGCTTTGGTGGTTGTTCTATGATTTTTATTAACTTATCTATCTAGCAAAATTTGTTTTACCTTTTCGTTATTTAACATCTCCTGTTCAAATTAGCTTTGGGCTCTGCTTGTTTATATTTTAATAATTCTGATCTTTTATAATTCTGGTCTAAGTAAAGATCAGTATTAGTTTCTTATTGTTGATTTATAGCACCATCAATATTAACTTTGACATGCATGCGTCTGTTAACATCGACCTATGGTTTGAGGTTGTTGAAATTATAGAGTTTTGGAAGGGAAGAGGTTATAGGAGAGAGAGGGAGGGAGGGAGAGAACTGTGAATAATATACTAAATAATTGATAGATAGTTTCAATCCCTTATCCTAACATTCTCCTATTTATACTAATAACTAGGTCAAAGTACTTGTACTGCTAGTACAAGGCCAATCCCACCAGCAGTAGTTTGAAATTACTCATACTATTGATGAGATGATGTATAGATGGTACTCTAGTTCTTTGAGTAGAGTGATTTAAAAGTTTGTCACTTTTGTAATTTAAGATTACCTGCAGGTTTGGCCAGTTTGATGGAGCAAAAGAAACTTTTGAAGTTATTGCAGATTATGAAAGCATGCTTGATCTGTTTATATGCCACCTTAATCCTAGTGCCATGAGGCGTCTTGCTCAGAGGTTGGAAGAAGAAGCTCTTGGCTCAGAATTGAGGCGACATTGTGAAAGGATTTTACGGGTTCGATCTACTGGATGGACACAAGGCATATTTGCCAACTTTGCTGCAGAAAGTATGATTCCTAAAGGACCTGAATGGGGTGGTGGAAACTGGGAAATCAAAACCCCTACTAATGCAAAGGATATACCTAAGTGGGAGCTTGCTGCAGAGGTGACACCATACATGAAGACTGATGATGGTACGATTCCATCCATTATTGTCGATCATATTGGTGTGTATTTAGGTTCGATTAAAGGAAGAGGCAATGTTGTTGAGGTAAAGGAAGATAGTTTGGTTAAGGCCTTCATCCCAGGAGGTAATGATATCAAAGCAACTGGTCTTGAACTATCTTCAGCTAAATCCATATATAATCAACAGGTTGATAATTCCCAAGGTGATTCATTAATGCGTCTGGAAGGTCTTAACAAACAATTTGCCTGGTCCTCTACTGATGAACAGGCTAAAGCAGCAGAAGAATTTAAGAAATCCATGTATGTAGCTGCTGATGATGATAGCAGTAGTGATGAGGAAGGAGTATCAAAAACTAAAAAGATACATGTTAGAATACGAGACAAGCCAATTGCCTCTTCTACTGTGGATGTGAATAAGATTAAAGAAGCCGCTAGTAAATTTAAACTAGCTGAAGGGTTAGCTCCATCAAGGAGCAGATCATTTAACAGTGGATCTCAAGATCTTGGCCAGATTTTGTCTCTGCCACCTGCACCTACTGGAATAGCTGGTCCTACTGTTTCAACTCCTGGTGACCTGTTTGGTACAGATGCCTTGACTCAGCCAGAATCAATTTCACAGCCAACTACAGGGGTTGTAATTGGGGGAGTTAAAGCAGGACCTATTCCAGAAGACTTCTTTCAGAATACAATTCCATCTCTTCAGGTTGCTTCTTCACTGGCTCCTCCTGGGACATATCTCTCTAAATTTAGTGCAGGGGTTCAAAGTGGCAAGGCAGCTACTGACCAGATTAGTGCGTCTGATGATGATGTTGGTCTTCAAGGTAATGTTCCTCCTCAAGCTGTTCAACAACCTGTGGTTCCCACTGAGTTCGTTGGACTTCCTGATGGTGGTGTCCCTGCACAATCCTTAGCCCAGGCTACTGTCATGCCCCCATCACAGCTGCCGGCACCAATTTCTAGCCAATCTCTTGATCTTAGTGTACTTGGAGTCCCAAATTCTTCTGATTCAGGAAAGCCTCCTCAAACCAGTTCTCTGCCATTTTCTGTACGACCTGGACAGGTATAATAAATTAATACATGCATGCCTATCCATTTACATGTTTAATGAGTAATGCTTTCTAGCCAGAGTATTAAATATATTTTTTGCTATTTCTTTTTTTGAGGTTCTATGGTATTTTCCATGGGTATTAGGAGAAAATATGGGAAGACATGCAAGAATTAGATCTACTGGATTAACTGGGCATCTAGTATATACAGGGAGTATACAGAGAGGAATACTATTTGTTGGAACTAAAAGAAATTTAGAAAACTATGAACTTGAAAGTTGAAACTCACATTTTTATTCATACAACCTTTAAATACAAGAAAGTCATAACTTAAAATTGATTCTAATTCTACTCATTAATCTGAAAATAAATCACAAATAAAACTATCCATAAATATGTAACAGCAGGAAATTAGAAGCAAGTGGGGACTGTAACAATCTGCACACATGGCAGGTGGGGCAGGGACCTGATTCTGTTAGTAAAAGAGTAAAATTAGGGGGCGAGGGGGAAAGCAAGCAAGTTTGAGTGAGGATTGAGGAGTCTTAGTATCACATCATTTTCCTCGTGTTTTAATATTTTGTACAAATCATTATATGATGCTAATATCAGAAGCTGGAAAAGGAACTCCTTGAGATTTATTTAATAAAATCGTGTTCTAGTTCTGCTTTCCTATTACTGAGCATGTGCAGTTTCTTTTTCTGTTCCCAATCTCATGGCTCATGACAGGTTCCCCAAGGGGATGCTGCTTCTGTATGTTTCAAGATTGGACTTGCTCACCTCGAGCTAAATCATCTTTCAGATTCATTGTCTTGCTTTAATGAAGCTTTTCTTGCATTAGCTAAGGAACAATCTCGTGGAAGCGATATAAAAGCTCAAGCAACAATCTGTGCTCAATACAAAATAACAGTCACTCTTCTTCAGGTACTATTGCTTCAATTTCTAACAACATGGATAGGATGGCCTCTGACCTAAAAAAAATTAGGTAATTGGGCTTATGTTTCTCTAGGCCACAAGGTAGCATTGTCATAAAACTGTAATTACTGATTTTCCATGCTGTGAATATTTGTTGTTATTTAAGTAAGCAATCCACTGACTTCAAGATAGAAAGCATTAAAATGTTTCACATTGGCTAAGAATATGGCCAAAGTAGTTCTTACAAGTCTTGGAAATTCTCTTCCCTTAAAATAGTTTTTGAGGTTGAGTTTAGGTCTGATCCATTTTTAATAGCAAGAATAAAAAAACAATAAAAAAAAGGATACAAGAATCTCTGTCACTGCCTTTATTTGAAGAAAATGTGTTTTCCCCTTAATATGAAACCCCCAGGTTAAGGTTTTCAATTATATTTTATGGTCTAAAGTCTAAACTGCAAGAAAGAAAATAAACCATTGTCTACACTTGTAGTGAATTGAACTTCTTTTTTTGTTTTTTTTGTGGATGTCTTGCGGTCAATCAGACCTGGTAAATTATATGGAAATCTTTTAACAATTATGGCCAAATATTGCGCTTTGCCTCGGAAGTCTCTATTCCTTTAAAAGCTGTCTTGGTGACTGCAGGAAATTGGACGTTTGCAAAGAGTTCATGGTTCAAGTGCAATCAGTGCCAAAGATGAGATGGCTAGACTTTCACGCCATCTGGGTTCATTGCCTCTTCTCGCTAAGCACAGAATAAATTGCATTCGTACTGCCATAAAACGAAATATGGAGGTGCAAAATTATGCATATTCCAAACAAATGCTAGAACTACTATTATCTAAAGCACCTCCAAGCAAGCAGGAGGAATTTAAGAGCCTGATCGACTTGTGTGTTCAGAGGGGTTTGACTAACAAATCCATTGATCCATTGGAAGATCCTTCACAATTCTGTGCTGCCACATTAAGCAGGCTGTCAACCATTGGATACGATGTCTGTGATCTATGTGGAGCCAAATTTTCAGCTGTGACTGCACCTGGATGCGTCATCTGTGGAATGGGAAGCATCAAAAGGTCAGATGCAGTCACAGGGCCAGTTCCTTCACCATTTGGTTGAGTAATCAAATGCACTCTTTTAGCGTGTGTTCCCTTGCCAAGCTGTTGTATAGAGAAATGCTACTTCGTTGTAGGAGGGTGGAGGGATATTCAACCGGAAAAAAGTTTTCCGCCGAATCTGGAAAAATCATAGTTTCTACATTTTGTGTACACAGTTTTTGGGTTTTGTTGTGATTATTTGTGATTTTTTAATTTCCTTCCAGGTGATGCTTTCTCTGTAATTACTTATCGCAGAATGTTTTCCAATAATTTTGTGAAATATATTAACCCTTTGTGAAGATAGAAACAAAATTGTATATAGCATGATTCTATATTTCTATTATTAAGTAATGGATTCATTTGGCGTCATAATACATCATCTCTTGGTGTAGGATCAATCTAGATTGTCAATGAAGGTTAACTGTAACAATAAGATAGAAAAAAAAATAAAAATGAAGATTATCAACAAATGTTATTACGCACGCACCTATAATTTGGTGAGTCCAACATGCAAAAAAAAAAATGCTGCACTACCAATTTATTTGAAGAAAATATGGTAGAACTTTTTAATATAATATTACATTAACTATTTGAAACAGCATTACACACATTATTTTACAAATTCTAATACAAAATGATATGTCAAGCATTTGTATTTTTTATGAGCTGGCTGAAGTGTTAAGTGATGAACAGTACATCTCAAACCTAAAACTGAAGTCATAACTCATACGGCATCAATTGCACCAGCTGTGAAAGGGGCTGTTTTCCCCTTCTTTCAAGGCATTCAACTGCTTCCTTTCTCAGATCAAAGAGTAGTTGGAGCAGACCCAATCCAACAAAGATTCTAATTCCTTAGCAAGTCAAGTAAATACCAGTCCAGTAACTTTGGGATTATTAACTTGTTTCGATTTTGTAATGCCAACTGCTGCCTGTTAATAATCTCTCTTCGCTGCCAATTTATTTCAAATCTGTGAAAGTTAAAATAACTTTTCAATTGAAGAAATTATTTATCTTCTAGAATAGAAGCCTCAACACAATCTAGAAGATCATTATCATTTCATTCATAAGCTTTCCAAACAAAACTATGAGATACCTAAATCAGTGTCTTATATTCCATCTCATATAAACCTTCAAAGATCGGATATAACATTTAGAATACCTAAAATAACTTCAAAAAGATAAGGAAGAAGATCAGAATTCTATCCAATCTTCAACTTACTCTTCTCTCTTAATCATTCTTATGATGTTATATCATAAATTTATTATAGATAAACAATCGTAGATAGTTTTAAGCGATCCTATATCACCCTCAAAAACATATTTTTACATTTACAAGCAATTTTAAACGTTTTTAATTTTGAAATTAAATAATATCTTAAAGGTACTTCTAATTCTTTTATTGGTTATCTCACCTGTAATATCTACAAGAAGAACAGAAGCATGCCTAGAAAACGTATGAAAATAGTTTTGGCTGTGCCAGAGCCATCAAAAAAGATAATCAAATCGGGGTCATCCGCTCCATCAACCTCGAGATCAACTCAACATATGGAGTCATCAGCCCAGCAAGCTAAGAATGTTTCCAAAAATGAGTCATCCACTCATAATACAATCCTTGTTGAGGCACCAACCAAGCATACAACCAAATAATCCAAATTACATTATGTTTTTCGAATCCAAACTCTAATGGCTCTTCAAGAATGTGGCCTTACCTTATCAATCTTAACACCCTTATCTTGACAATAAAAGATCATTTGATAAATACCCATTCTTCAATCCAAATTATTAAAATTTTGGAAAAAAATCCAAATGAATTGAAATTTTTTTAATTCTTTTGACTCCATTAGTTACAATTATTAGGATTATATAGATGCATGGCCAAACTTTTCTGACATCAAGATAAAATTAATCGATACTCCTAATTAATTTAATTTTAAAAAATATAAATTATAATTTTTCAAACGGATTTTTCTAATGGTAGGACTATTTTGGATCGGTGGAAACAATATTTTGCTTTCTCGATAAAAAGATTTGCTTAATTCCAAAAACTATTTAATGCATATGAATGAAGAATCTCTGCTGATCTTAAGTACTTTTTAACTTTCTCTCATGCTTGGGTATTTTTCTAGTAATATAGGTATGGAAAGATAGAAAATCCTAAAATACTCCTAATGTTTTAAAGGCATTCATTTTGTCAAATAGTGAAATCAATTTGATGCTTCGAAGGCAAGTCAATGAGATAAAAAATTAGTTTGTATCAAATCCTCAATTTTTGAAGGCAACAAATCCAAATACATCTCTGTTTCTCGACCAAAAAGTTTAGCTAATATAGCCTTCTTGACAGGCTCCAACTCAAAAGAACACCTTGCAATAAATTTAAAAGATGTTCATTTATTGCAAAAAATAGTAGAATCTGTAAAGAATGTCTCCAACAAAACTTTCATCTTCAAAAATCTCTTCCGACGAGTTTTACCAAAATGAAAATAATTATTTTTGTATAAATCTCAAAAAAGATTACTTATTTTAACTGTTCTTGGTCACAGTTCCTATAAACATGACCTAAACTGTAAAAATAGTATTTTCATTTCTTTAAATTCTTTAAAAGGGGGTCTCGACCCATTGTCAAGTACTCTTTCATTCACCAATCTAAGAAAGAGAATCCAGAGGGAGAAGTTTTGCTCTGAAAAAAATTCTGGAAGCTTTTCTTACTTTTAATAAAAATCTATTTCCTGTGTTTTCTTATCTCCCTCTAGCTAGTTCGGTGCAAAGTACTGTCATTCCAGTTTTCTTTTTTTTCTTCCTTCACCGGTCTTGAGCTGGTTTGCTATCACTTTGATGTTCAATGTTTTAAAGTTTTATTTAAATTTTTGCATATATTTCTACATACATTTCTGCATGTTCATACTTTAAGTTTTTAGTAGTCTTACCACTGCTTGCTTCTCTTTTAATATTCCCTTTTGATCTTTTAACATAATCTCTTTTAGTAAATCTTAATATTCATATACTGAGCCTTATTGTAGTGAAAAAAATATTAGAAAACTTTGTGAAGTTATTTTCTCTCAAGTTCTTTTAAGAACTTTCTCCAACATATTAACGATCTCTTCCTTGTGTCATTTGTCTCTTATAGCTTAGGTTCTTATTTACATATGGTCAACTTATCATAGCTTTTTGAAGTAAATTCTAAATCTATTGTTGAGTTTTTGGGATTCTATTTTTCAAGGGTTGACATCAACCTTCAAAGAGTATCCTACCATGATAACAATAGTAATAGCAATTGCATCTCTCATTAGCTTCATTTTTTTATTTTTATTTTTTTATGTTTTTCTCGTTGAAACTAGAATAATATCGAAAGGCAAAAAATATTGTATTATCTTCAATCTCAGATAACATTTTTCTATAAGATTAGTTAAGGCTAGGTTAAGTTAGAATTTGGACTAAATTGAGTACGGTTATTAAGATTTTTCTATTAACTCGAGCTAAACTAACGCGAATCAAATTTGGGTAGGATTGAAATTGGGTCATGGAGGTGATTATACTATATAATTTTAATTTTTAAAAGATATTTATAAAATATCAAAATAATATTAAAAAAGATAAATTTTCATTTTATACATTTATTTATTGTGAATACCCAAATTTTGTTTAAAAATTCTGAATTTATTTTATAAAAAAGGAATAGAAACAAAATATTTTATGAAAATTAGAATTTGCTTTAACAAATTAGGAAAATTCAGATTTGATGAAAATGAAGCTTGGATAAGAAATTTGACCTTTTCTTAATTCTAAGAGCATAAAAAACAAAGGGAAGACATCAAATGGGGGACAGGAAAAATTTTAGAGAGGGCGAGATTTTGCTGGAAAAATATAGAAAAAAGAAAGATAGTAGAGGAAAGAAAAAACAAAAGCAAGCAAAAGGTGCAAAATTTTCAAATAAATTTTTATCATTAAATAAATAAATTTATTTATTTACATATTCTTCTATTGAATGAGCATTTCATACATCAATTCAATCCTATAATATTTATTTATTTTTTTTACGAACCGCTGTCAGCCGTCATCCTCCACGTGGCTATCACTCCCATACCTTTACTAGAGTTTGGTTATCTACCACTATAAAGTCTCATTCCTCTATCTTTATTTCTCTTTTTCTCTCTTCCAAACCATATCACCTACAACCACCCAATATCTACTCCTTTCTCCAACCATTTTTTCTCCTCCAAACCACCACAAGCACATCCACCACCTCTCCACCCACCATTTTTCCTATTCCTCCATCCATCATCATTCCCAAATACAAAACTTACCATTGAAGTTTCTTCTTTATTCTTCCTCTTTTCTCTTCTTTTCTCTCATACTAACTTCTACCACTCAAAATCATGGTCTCCATTAACCTTTTTATAGCTCTTTTTTTTTTTTTTGAAAAAAGCATACCCCTAACCCTAAAATCCTTCCTCCCACATATTTGAAAATTTTAAATTTTGAACCTTTTTATCCTTTTTTTTTTTAATTTTTGGTAAGATTTTTTTATTTTTATTTTCTCTTCTGATTTTTTATTTATTTAGTTTAACATACATTTTCCAGTTTTATTTATTTATTTATCATTATCATTATTTTTAGTAATATTATTATTTATTATTATAATGATTATTAATTTGTTTAATGAATGAGTTCTTATTATTTATTTTTGTTATTTTTTTATGCTAGCTAGTTTAAATAAAAAGTTTTGATTTTGATTTATTTATTTATTTTAATTCTCTTGATATTATTTTTTAAGCAGTAATAATTAGAATAATTATAATAAGAGGTTATTAAAATTAATTAAACACAATAATTTTTTATTTTACAATATTATATTTGAGTTATTTTTTAATTTATCTCATTCTAACATTAACAATAAATTATTTTTTTTCTTTTTTATATCCCATTATTTATATCTTAATTATATGTTGATTATTTATTCTTTAGAAGTGTTATCTTTTATTTCATTTATTATATATTTGTAGAATATTAATGTGATTTAATTTTATATTTATTATTATTTTCTTTTATATTGTGAAAAGTAAATTACTTCTTTTTTATATAATCAATTAATAAATAATAATATAATTGCATCAATTTATAATATATAACTTCTCTATCGTCATATATTATAAATTGATAAAGTCTATGTGAAAAATTGCCTGAATAAGAAAGGAATAACATTGAAATCCATTTTTATTTATTTATTTATTCCCTTTGATTGATTTAGAACTAGATCAATCAAAGGGAAATTGGCCCACATATGTATAAAAAGAACATATTTCATTTAGCTTCTTTATGTCCACTATAACTAGTTATTTTAGTTTTTTACTAGCAGTTTTAACTATAACTTCAGCTCTATTTATCGGTCTGAATAGGATACGACTTATTTAATTTAAAATTATGAAATTAGTTGAAAATCTTAGAATATTCAAGATATTCTATAGTTCCTTACCGTATCAATTTCCAATTTTTGGTCATTAAAATTAAAATGCATGATCAATACAGATTATTATTTAAGGATAAATAACTTATGTTACGTCATTACTAAGACTTTATGCAATATTAATTTACCATATCTTGTCTTTAATTAATTAGATAATGATCTTAATAATCAATCAAAATTTATTCCCCTCTAATTACTATTTTACAGAGCAATCAATTTACATCAAAATTATTTTATTAATTCAATAATTTATAATGCTAATGTGTAGTAATTCTACTTTTATGCATTATAAATTATCAAAATTTATGTGTATCAAAGTTATCTTAGGTTTTATACACATCAATATATTAAAAATTTTATTCAATTTCTAAAATTAGTCAATTATTTTTTTAAAAATCTATCGTTTAGAATATTTTTATCATATTAATGCAACAATTTATAGTATTATTGTGTAGTATTTTTATATTTATACACTTTAAATCGTTAAGACTTCTTTTTATGTACCAACGTTACCTTGGGTCCTATGTAATATACAAGCTTTAATCTTTTGTTAGAGCTTGTGAATGGAGTTTTTATTAAGGTGCTATAAGAAGATAAATGGGTATGGAGGGCAAATTCTTTAGGTTGTTATTCAGTACAATTTGCGTATTCATAGTTATTTAAACTTTTTAGTGGTCCTAATAGTATAGATTAATATACGACAGACATCTTACAAAGGCTATGAAGAGGAAAAGTTCCTTTTAAGTGCCTAGTATTCTCTTGGCAATTATTGTTGAATGCACTTCCTTGTAAATGTTTGCTGATTAATCGTAGTGTTTAAATTGATGATATAACTTGTTGCTTCTATCATAGTTTGGAGGAATTTCTAACTCATTTGTTTTTAACGTGCTCAGTTTCATCTCAAATCTAGTACTTTACTACGTGTTGGCTTGAATTTTCACTGGTTTTACTTTCAGATTTATCGACTCACTTGCTTTCTTGAATTGATGTTAGTTGTAGTAAAAGAGAAGGAATATATTTATTAATTGTTTAGATAAGTACAGTGTGGTCTTTGTAGTTACATAGAAATAGAATAGTATTTTTCAATGGTATTTTGGATGAGAAGGGAGTCCTAGATTCTATCATTCTATGGTACTGGAAATGACTATCACTTATTAATAAGGGAGAAGCTATTTTATTAGCTTATTGGTATCTGAACTTACGAAATTGCATTTGTCTTAACTTTGCATAAGTATGTTTCTGCTTTTTATTTTCCTGAATAAGTATTAGTTTTTTTCTTTGTGTATATGAGTTTTGAGTTTCCCGTGAACTCTTGTTCAGAGGGCAAATGTACCCATCGAGAAGTAATAAAGGGTTCTTAAATTAAGTTCCTGATATATCGTCCCACAAGGATTAATTTTCAATTACTAAAAATTTCTTAATTCAATTGCTTAAGCTTCAAAGATACAAGATTAATTAAAAACAAAAATTTATAAAATCAATTATAAAACTAAGATCAAGGAATGCAATGCACGTCTTGGTTAAACTTATCAGAGAGGAACCTAGGGCATATGAGTTTTCTCATTCAATCCTTTATGGTATTTCTCTGTTTGACTCTAAATTTGATTTTCTTGCGATTACCAATCATTCATACGAATACTATTAATACCTTATGGTTATGCAATATTAATATTCTTTTCTCTAAATTAACATCCCCAATGATCATGCAAGACATCAATTTAAGAAAGCTTAAGGAACCTATGAACTTATTAATTTAATAACGATTAGAAGAGAAAGATTGGTTTGGTCCACCTAATCCTTTGTCTCGTTTTACCCTATAGATCTATTAATTAACCGAGGTACGGTCGCCTAACAATATAATTAATTAAGATTAAGAAAGAAGCGCAATAGTATAAAATCTAATTACAAAACGGAAATCAAATTTAGATTCAAACATCAAAATTTCATAAATTCATGAACAATAGTTCTCATAGCCCTAGCTATAGACTTAGTTACTCATGCTAAGAAAAAGAACTAAAACAATCATAAACAAAGTCATAATCAAAAGAAATAGCAAACTAGAGTATGAGATGTATTCCCGGTCTTCAAGTACAATCGCTTGAAGCTCCAAGTTTCGCCAACCTTGTGCCAAGGATTTCGTGCAAGAGAGACGAGATCAAATATATTCTAGAGCTAAAGCCAAGATGTAAAAACGGTCCTCTACGATGCATGAGATCCTCCTTTTAATAGAGTTTGAAAACCCTAAATATTCTTCATAATTGGGCTTCTCGCAGATGAGCACGGCCGTATGGCCCATGAAAAAAAAAATAACGAACTAATCTGAGGGATCGGATTGTGAGCTCACTGCAGGTAAGACTGTAAAAGGCGCATGAGCTCAAAGCACTCCCGTGCTTATTGAATGGGTCTGGGCGTGCTGACTACTGTGGAGCTCTAATCTTCCATCAATTTGAGCACAGAATGCACCCAAAATCTACTTGCGGCATCTTTATACCAAACTGTACAATTAATATATAAATTAGTATAAAATTCAAATAAAATAAAGGTCAAATATGAATATATGGGCTATAAAAGAAGGCTTAATTACAGACTTATCAACTCTCTCTAATAATATATAATTTGCCTATAAAAAAAATATATAAATTTATCAAATGAAATTTTAATCTTTGTATTAAATAAATATTTTCTTTAATCAACTCAAATATATTTATTTCTTTCATCAAATATAATTAATTTCATATTTTAAATTTTCTTAAGACATATTTCTAACTTTGATTAATTAAATAACTAAATACTTAATTTCTTCATTTTATTATACATTTTTACAATATCGATATATAATTTACATTGCCTTCAGTCATCCAATAAATTATAAGAGATTTATGTATAACATACATTATCTTAAATTCTATTTTAACATGAATAATAATGCAAATATAAATTTAAATATTTTATTTACAAATAAATTTTTTAACGATTTCAATATAGTTGTATGATCTTCCTTCTCCTTCTATATTATTTTTTTCGTAGGATACATGTATAATTGCATTATCTTATATCCTAAACATTATAATTTTATGAAAATAACTTTAATTTCAAAATAAACTTTTTTTTATTGAACTTAATTTTAATCAACCAACTTCATGATTTTTAGATTGAAGTACGTGATTTTGAGTTCTTCATTGCATCAGGGGATACGTAAGAGCAAAAATTAGACCCAAGTTAAAATAATTTTTTCTCTTTTAAGATAACAATTAACATTTTAATAAATAATTTTTTTCTTCTAAAATAAAAATAAAAATAATTATTATTTAAGGGTTAAATAAATATTTTTCAAAATAAAAATAAATTTGCACAATTAATTTAAGGCAACCGTTTTTAAACAGGGTTTGTAGGGTGTTAATATTTTTTCTGCACGTAAATAACTCCTGAACTCATTTTTTGTTTTAAAGATCATATTATTTTAAAAAAATTTCTAAGGTTTATGTAACATGCAGAAAACTAGATGCGGGGAAAGAAATAAAGGAGCCAAAGTTTGTTAGAGGAAATGGACACATGGTAGACAATCTAGAAAACATGGGAGTAATAAGAATCAATCGAATAAGGAGAAGAAGTGTATATTTAAAGGACTTCAAAGAATGAGGAAGGCATGCTTGTAGTATGAAAATTCCTTCTGAGCTATTCTTCTTTTCTTTGATTCCTTAGTTCTACCTTATCTGATCCTTAAACTATTTCTCTTTGATTCCTCATTTTGCTTAGGTATGAAGTTCCAGTTTGAGATTTTCATTCTGTAGGACAAATCTATCTCTACATTGGAGTATTATAAATTAGAGTTTTCCATTTCTGTATATTGCTCTTGTTCATTACATAAGTGGGTTATACTTGTTACAATTGAACTTTGTTATAGAAATATATTGCAACATTGTTTCATTGGTGCTTTCATTGACATCGATGGCTGAGCACACACGTTTTAAAGATCTACAAATGCAAGTTGCTAATCAAGGCGATGAACTAAGACATTTGATGAATTTAATCAAACTACGTGATCAATCACAAAGGGATCGCAACTAGGTGCAACGTGAGATGACATCTCAGTTATAAACTACTACACAAGATTGTATGGATCAAATGCAAAGAGCTATTGATTTATTACTTCAACATTAATCTCAGCCCTTCACTGCTTCGAGCTCAAATAATGACCAACCAAATGTGACTCCACATGTATCATTGTTTCATGCTAAAGACATTTCTTTAGGATTTTCACATTTTGATGGTAATACACCAATTTTAGAGTGGATTTTCAAAGCTCAGAAGTTTGTCAACTATCACAACACTCCTGATGCTGATGGAGTGGATATTACTGCAATTCACCTTGAGAAAGAGGTTATTCCCTAGTTCTAGGTGCTACAATGGCTAAATGTTGTCAGAGCGTGGAATAAGCTCACAACAGCATTGGAATCTCAGTTTAGTCCCTTTCCATTTGATTGCCCGATGGCAAAGTTGTTTAAACTTCAACAATCTGGTACTGTTTCTAATTATTACCTTAAGTTTATGGCATTGGCAAATATATCTAATGGCCTTTCTGCTGAGGCCTTGCTAAATTGTTTCATAAGTGGCTTAAACAAAGACATTCATAGAGATGTGGTAGCATAGTTTCCTGGAACAGTCCTTAGAGCAGTTTCTTGGCCAAATTATATGAGAAAAAAATATTTCCCAGTAGTTTCTACTCAGACTTCAAACTATGTTCATAAATATTCATCGGTATCATCTACCAATAGTGGTACTTCTAATACTAGACAAGTTCAAATTAAGGTTACTTTACTTCCATTGTTACCTACACCTTCAATCGCACCTGTGAGAAATGCTAGTGTAAAAAAGATATCTCCTGTTGAGATACAGTTGAGAAGGGAAAAAGGACTTTGCTACTTTTGTGATGAAAAGTTCATCTTCAATCACAAATGTCCCAATAGGCAGTATTTGTTTATGCAAATGGAGGAGATGAAATTGAAAATGAAGTGATAGTTAACAATGAAAATAGTGATTTGTTGCAGGTTGGTGTTGAAGTAGTTTTGGATGGTCATCATTTGTCTTTAAATACATTTAAAGGTAGATTAGAAGTTGGTACTATACATTTTGAGGCTATGATTGACAAGTTTCCTATTAAAGTGTTAGTAATGGGAGAAGTTCTAATAATTTCCTACAGCCTAGGATAGCTAAATTTTTGAAAATGCTAGTGGTACCTGCACCAACTTTCAGGGTTATAGTAAGAAATACTAATTACATGGTTGTTGAGGGTATGGTCAAGGATCTTTCAATTCAAGTACAGGGAAGTACTTTCAATCTCCCTGCCTTCTTATTACAGGTGTCTAGTGCTGATTTAATTTTAGGTGCAAGCTGGTTGAAAACTATTGGTCCACATATAGCAGATTATGCATCTTTACAATTGAAATTCTTACATCAGGGCAAGTTTATTACATTACAAGGTGATTTAGATCAATTACCTCATCATATTAAGAGGATGATTCACACAAATTCTGTAGCTGAAGTTTTTAGTATGCAATTGATGGAACCTAATTCTCCTTAAATGCCCTTGTTGGAACTACTTGCTGATATTAAACCTAAATTAACAGTGTTACTGCATGTATATGGCTTGATTTTTAGCTCACCTACAGCCTTGCCACCTCCTAGGACTCATGACCATTCCATTCCATTGATGGACAGGTCTGGACCTGTGAAAGTCAGCCATATCAGTATCCTTATAGCCAAAAAGAGGAAATTGAGAAATTGGTGCATGGGATGTTAGAAGAAGGTCTAATTCAGCCAAGTAGAAGTTCTTTTTTCTTCACCAATAATCATTGTCAAGAAGAAGGATGGATCTTAGTGGGTCTACACAGATTATAGGGCATTAAATGCCATCACAATCAAGGACACTTTTCCTATACCTACTGTAGGTGAGTTGATTGATGAATTGCATGAGGCCATCTTCTTTTCTAAATTGGACCTTAGATCTGGGTACCATCAAATTTTATTAAATCCTAAGGATAGATATAAAACTGCCTTTAGAATCCATCATGGTCACTGTGAATGGCTTGTTATGCCTTTTGGACTTACTAATGCCCATGCCACTTTTCAAAGTTTAATGAATGCAATTTTTAAAAGGTTGTTGAGAAGGTTTGTCCTTGTATTTTTTTTGTTTTTTGATATTTTAGTATAAAGCTCTTGTTGGACAGACCACTTATATGACTTGGAGGTAATTTTGAGAATATTACAGCAGCATAAACTCTATGTAAGGTTCTCAAAATACTCATTTGAGGTAACAGAAATTGAATATCTTGGCCACATACTATTGGGACAAGGAGTGGCAATGGACAAGACCAAATTAGTAGCTATCAGAGATTGGCCTAAGCTTGTGAACATTAAACAATTATTATAGAAGGTTTGTGAAACACTATGCTATGGTGGCTGCTCCCTTAACAGATTTGCTTAAGAATGACTCTTTTAAGTAGTCTGACAATACAACTAAAGCATTTGAGCAACTGCAGGAAGCTATGACTACTGCACCTGTCCTAGTAATTCCTAATTTTAAGGAGCCTTTTATTTTAGAAAATGATGCATCTGGAATGAGAATTGAAGCTATACTAAGCCAAGGACAACATCCTATAACTTATTTCTCTAAGAAGCTATCTTTGAGGATGCAAAGACAGTTAGCCTACATCAGAGAATTCTATGCTATTACTGAATCATTAACCAAATCCAGACATTATCTATTGGGCCACAAGTTCATCATAAGGACTAATCAGAAAAGTTTGAAAGAATTATTAAAGCAGAATCTACAAACTCCGGAACAACAGCAGTGGTTGCCTAAGTTTTTAGGGTATGACTTTATCATAAAATACAAACTTGGGAGGGAAAATATTCTCGCAGATGCTTTATCTAGAAGCTTGATGTTGGCTTGGTCTGAACCTAATCATAATTGGCTGGCCAAAGAAGCAAAATTGACTAAAAAAGATGATTAATTGGTGGCACTTTTTAATCAATGTTCGCAGGGACTGAATCATGATGTTAATTATTCTGCCAGGGATGGACTGTTGTTTTGAAAAAATAGATTGGTGCTTCCTTCTAATAGTGAGTTAAGAACTCATATCATGAGTGAATTACATGCTTCTAAAATAGGGGGAACATAGTGGTGTCACTAAGACTATTTTCCGAGTTTGTTCATAATTCTATTGGCCCTAGATGCATCAAGACATTAGAGAATTTGTACAAAATTGTAGCATTTGCCAATAGGCAAAGGTGGACCAAGTATTACCTGTCAGGTTGCTTTAACTTTTGTCTATTCCTCAACATATATGGGAAGATATTGCAATGGACTTTATCACAACTCTACCTACTTCTCACGGTTATTCTACTATTATGGTAGTTGTAGACAGATTGTCTAAGTTTGGCCATTTTATACTTCTCAGGAGTGACTTTGATAATAAATCTGTGGTAGAATCATTCATTCATACTGTGGTCAAAATTCATGGATTCCCTAAGACAATTGTATCTGATTGTGATAGGATATTCATTAGCTCCTCTTGGTAGCAACTATTCAAGGCTCAAGGTACTTCACTAGCCATGAGCTCTTCTTATCACCCTCAAAGTGGTGGCTAGACAGAAAATCTCAATAAGACTTTGGAGATGTATTTAAGATGCTTCATTTTTTATAATCTAAAGACTCAGTATTCATTCTTATCGTGGGCTCAGTTCTGATACAACTCATCTTATCATCACAATATTAGTATGAATCCTTTTAAGTTAGTGTTTGGAAGAGACCCTCCTACAGGGATCCATTGTCTTTACAATAATCATTGTTAGCAAGGGACATCATCTTACATCAGCTGAAGACTAATCTGATTCAAGCTCAAAACTACATGAAGTTACAAGCAAACAAAAAGCGTAGAGATTTTCAGTTGGAAGTTGGGGATCATGCTCTTGTAAAGTTACAGTCGTATAGGCAACATTCAGTATCATTAAGAAAAAATAAGAAGCTATGAATGCAATTTTTTGGACCCTTTCAAGTAGTGCAACATATTGGGACAGTGGCCTATGAATTGCAGTTGCCTAATTCAACTCGTATACATCTAGTGTTTCACATTTCCTTGCTTAAAAAATTTCATGGCAGGTGCCTTCAGCAATACTTTCCCTTACCCTTGCAAACTACAAAAGTAGGACCTATGCTGCAGCTAGTCAAGATTCTTAATTCACGTGTGATAGTGCATGATTTTAAGCAAATATCTCAAGTTTTAGTGCAATGGAACTTAGGAGGATCTAAATAAAGTACTTAGGAGGACACAAATGTGATCATGACTACTTATCCAAATTTCAACCTTGAAGGCAAGGTTGATTTAAAAGGAAAGGGTATTGTAACATGTAGAAACTCAAATGCGAGAAAAGAAATAAAGGAGCCAAAGTTTGTTAGAGGAAATGGACACGGAACAAGCAATTCGGAAAACATGGGAGTGAGGAGAACCAATTGAATAAGGAGAAGAAGTGTATATTTAAGGGACTACGAAAAATGAGGAAGACATGCTTGTGGTATGAAAATTCTTTCTGAGCTATTCTTCTTTTCTCTTATTCCTTCGTTTTACCCTCTCTAATCCCTGAACTGTTTCTCTCTGATTCATCATTCTACTTAAGTATAAAGTTCTAGTTCAAGATTTTTATTCTGTACGACAAATCTATTTCTACATTGGAGTATTATAAATTGAAATTTTCCATTTCCGTATACTATTCTTGTTCATTATGTAGGTAGGTTATACTTGTTACAGTTGAACTTTGTTATAAAAATATTTTGCAATACTATTTTAGTTTTCTTAAATAAACTTTAATAACAACTATTTTAAATTTTTAAAAAATATTTTTATTTTTAAAAAAATATATGTCTTAAACATGTTTCTGCCATAAACTGCGATCGGTCCGATTGCAACATTTATATATAAAAATGTTGAACCATATGAAGGAATTACAACATCGAAGAGGAAGAGATATATTTTAATGAACCATGAGAAAATCATACAAACAAACTTTGATTCCACGTTCAGGCCTAAAACCTTAAGGCATTAGGAAATGAATTCCTTTCACCTATATATTGCTTAAGGCCTTCGAATGTTAATAAAATAAAATAAAATAACAGAGAAAAATAAAAAATATATTAAATAAAGTTAATTCAATATACCAAGTTTAAAAGTGCATAACTTGATACGATAACAGTTAAATAATTATTTGTTATATGACTTAACTTGAATACGCGAATTAATCCATATTTTTAAGTTTTGATCGGATCAAATTGATCATTATGTAGTTCGTGGGGTGGATATCAAGAACATGATCACTCATATTCTTTTGCAAGCGATGGTAAGAAAATAACCTCGCACTTTTCAGAAGCCGTGACCAAGAAACTAATTATTGGGCTAATCTTCAAAGTCAACAAAGCATGTAGAGTTCTTTTCAACTGATCTATTCGATCGATTGATTATTATGAAAAGAGGAAACATAATAATAATTGAGAATTTTTTAAAAAAAAGACCCTAGTCTTGTCCATATGAAGCGTGTATTGTTAAAACATGGCCAAATTATTCAAATATAAAGACAGAATCAATCATATGTAATATGTCAAAAGTACTGTGTAGTGTTGTCAACCTTCCACACTCAATTCCATTTATGTACAAAAAACACAAAGGGTTATCTTCCTTGAAACAAAGGAATATTAAGCAGGTTTTCAAGCTTTTTCCATGTTCCATTAGAAATGTGGAACACAGAATAATAGAAATTCAAAAGTTGTATTTGGACGGAAAATTTTTTTAAATTCTAAAAAATATGAAAGCAATAATGAAAAATATTTAGAGCGTATTGAAGAAATTAAGAATGATGAATACAAAAAGTTAAGCTTAATAAGAAAGTTTTTAAAATTTTCTTATTTAACATAAAAATTATCTAATTAAAATTAATAATATTTCAAAATTATTTTTTACTATCTAAGAAGAATCAAAATCAAATCATGTTACTATGTAGCGCATGCTTCTGTAAAACGTGGCCTGAGTAATTTTTCAAGGATCTAAAGAGGGAGTCAATGATAACATGTGATAACACAAAGCATGAGATGACCAGCGGCTATAAATTATATATTTATGAAATAATTAATCTTGTTTTTTATGTGCTAAAAATTCTTCCATGTGTGTGTGGAATCGTTTATTCGTTTTTTAATGTGATCAATCCATCACACGGAAAGCAATTGCTAGATTGTTAAACTATATTTAATTTTTTTATTAAAAATTATAGAATAGCA
Source organism: Abrus pulchellus subsp. cantoniensis (assembly GCA_024086825.1). Lineage (NCBI taxonomy): Eukaryota > Viridiplantae > Streptophyta > Magnoliopsida > Fabales > Fabaceae > Abrus > Abrus pulchellus. The sequence goes on from CM044056.1 coordinate 26,858,631, forward strand.
CAAAACTTAATTGATAATATTAAATATTATTTATTTATTACGGACTCTTGAACTATGTTAGAAAATTTTATCTATAATTATTGTTGAAGTTTGTGGGATATATTTCATTTGATTTTCCTATATATGTAGAATGCTTAGGTTCACAATTAAACAATATATATGGAGGGTCTTTTTTATGCATTGTCAAATTATTTATTTCAAGGATTAAAATATCTTGATAAACCCCACTATCTATCTTACTTGCAGTTACATATTTTTAAGACTTCAAACCTTACACAGAAAATGTCATTTAATAATAGAAAGATATTAAGGAGTTAGCATTATAGTATTTGATTAAAAAAAATTATTCATATAAATGGATGAGTTTACACTAATAAAAACGATCCACTATATATTTACCACATGAATGTGTTAATAATATATGTTCTTTTTTATATATATAATAACAATTATTTATCATTATGATGCATCATACTGTTAGTACTCAAAATATTCATATTGACATTTAGTTTCTGTTAAACAAAAATGATTTTAACAAAGGCCAAACCCTAAACGCATAACTTTAACGTATAACATTTTTTTATTTTGTTTTGCTATATCATGTATCAATAAACTAAATCTAACTTTATGTTTGGTTTTGTTTGATTACTACACAAAACTAGAGTTTCATCTCAGATATTTATCTTCAATAACAGTTGTTTTAAATGTACAAAAAATTGATCATAACTTTAAAAAAAATTAATTAAATATTTAAAAGCTGAATGAAAGTCCTTTTCTAATGAAAAATGCGTATGGTAAAAGAGTAGTCGTCAAACAAGGCCTAATTTTTCAAAGATCCAAAAGAGTCAATTATAGTGTGATGACAAAATGAAATGTACGGTCAAACATTCCATTGATTGACTAGTCTTCCATGGAAATGCAAGGGACCAAAGATTAATTTAATAATCGCACGAATGCGTGGAATTAATAATTTTATAATGATTTTGAACATGTTTCATGCAATGCTTTATACAAAAGAATCCATAACGACTTGTTTTACTATAAAAGTTTTAATTTCTCTGTCTCTTTTTTTTATTTTTTAATCATAAATAAGTATGAGATTTGATTGGTAAAAAACAACCTAAACTTCTTGTTTATATGCAGCTTATTATTTTCTGTGTGAATTTAACTCAAAAGTTTATAAAATAAGAGTCAAGGAGCAATTTCAGTTTCACTGTTATAATAAAAAATAATATTATTTTTCGCTTCTAATAAGACATTAAATTAATTGTATGTACTGATATGGATTATTTTCTACCAAACAATAACGAAAGAGGTAAAATATTAAATTACTCTATAAAATTAGTATTATTAAATATTAATCTTTGCTTTTGATAATTATTAAATAAATTAATTTTTTAATATTATGAAAATTATTTTTATGTTTCACTTTTGTAGTTATTAATTAATTTAATCATTAAGTTTGGTGCTGATTAAGTTTATATATATATATATATATATATATATATATATATATATATAGCTCTTTAGTTAGGATTCAAATTAATTGATGATAAACAAATTTAGATATTAAATTTTAATATTTTTATAATATAAAATATTAAATGAGAAATACTAACAATATATTTTCTAACACATTTTTTATTATTAACTAAAATTTATTAAAAATTACAAAAATAAAAAATAATAATTTAAAAGTAAGAAAGAGTTGAATTTACATAATTTTGTAATTTTTTTAATATTTTTTAGTTAATAATAAAAAATATATTATAAAAAGTGTGTTACTAATATTATTTGAGATTAAGTTAATTAATTAATTTTTGTTATTTCAAAAAATAAAATGTAAGATGCAATAGTTTTTTTTTTTTTATCTTAATGCTTGTTTAAGTACATTGTAATCTAATAATGATATTTTTCCCCATCTTTGACACCTGTTCTTAGCATGAATATGATTAAACTTTTATTATATATTTTTGTTGCTATAAATCTTCAGTGTCTTCTCAGATATAATTATTAAGTCTAAGCTTCCACTCTTGAACGTTGAAAGTCAACCAACAAGCTTCATAATTAATATTCTAAATATAAGGACAGCTATTTTTAAGATAAATTGATATATATTTTTTTATAACAAATTTATAATTTTTCATATTTTTTAAAAATATGATTTTAAGAGTATATTTAAGTTGTAAATTCGATGTTCATAATTGAAGAGACAAATTCTTCATTAGATTAGTTCGGTTTGAGTTTGCTGGAAAAAATAACACAAGAAAATTCAAACTAAAGTGAAGTAAAAAATAATTTGATTTGAATTTTCTCTTCTTTGAAAACCAACTCGTGTACACTTATGAGATAGATGAGAGATTAATCATATACATAACATATGGTTAGAGTCTCTAAAGGCTCACCTCAATATAAACCAAAATTACTTAATGGATCTGAATTCATTTGGAGTTTTCCATGCCAACACATTATTTAATGCAATCTTTATTATTTGTTTAAATTTTTTAAAAATTAAGAAAGTATGAGAAATAAATATTAAATTAAAAGTGAGAATATAATTTTTAATAAATTTTAGTTAAAAATAAAAGCAGGGTACAAACAGTGTGTTAGCATTACTCTTCAAAGATGAACATCTTTTACTCCATAAACAAGTATAGAAAAAGGAAATGGTTATTACATATTATCATCAAACAGTTGTGCAATCCCATAGTAATGGGAAGAAAATAACACATTTCATATACATTGCCTGTTAATATTGCCACCTATTCATGTCAATAGAAAACTGCCACACATTTGAGCCATCCAGCTCCAAAGCCGCTAAAGAGCCATCTTTACTCCGCTTAGCAGCCACTACAGACGACGAAGGGCGAGACAAACCAACATCTGGGGAACGCCTCTTCAGTGTAATCCTAACTGGTTCGGCTTGATCGGATCCAATCAAATGAGGAAAATTCAGCTTGGCTTTCGAGCCGCGCATTTTAAACGCGGCTCTATCATAAGCCAATGCTGCATCTTCAGCCGTTTCATAAGTTCCAAGCCACACTCTCACGCCGTTCCTCTTAGGATCCCTTATCTCAGCCGCGTACTTACCCCACGGCCTCCTCCGCACGCCCCGGTAACTCACCCCTTTCCTTGGCTGCGCGTGAGTCTCACGCTCCGCCACAGTAACACTATTTTCACTCTCATTTTCTACTTTCACCCCACTGTCACTGGCGGGGAACCATCCCTTGGTGGCGGCTTCGCGCAAAACGCCGTAGATTACCATATCATCAGCGTCGTCCTCCTTCAACGGCAGCTCGGCCCAATTCTCCGCCAAGAAAATGTTGCGGTAGCTGGAACTGCGGCAGAACTCCACCGCGGGTGTCGGTGCCGGAACATCCTGAAACGACATCGGTTCACTGGTGCCAAAAACATGAGCATTCATCGTTACGCACAAGTTTGATGTTTGGTTAGTTTTTTCCGTAGGCTGTGGTTTGTGACCTGTGTGTGTGGCGTCTATATTTGTTAGATTGCTTTATATAATAAAATGTGATCATTACATAAGTATAATAATAACAGTGACAATAATAATAATAATAATAATAATGATATTCAATTGTGGCATTGATTCTTGGTGGTTCATGGAACGTTCTTAATTCACCATGTGGATGGTTTATGTCACGTGCTAAAATGCTTTTTGATTTTTAAACGAAAAAGGGTTGAAGAATGGTTGGGTTGTAATTTTATTTATTTATTGGGTGAAGGGTTGGGTTGTATTCCTGCAGATTTTGAAAATGACGAACGTCACGTCGTTTTATTTTTTAAAGGAAAGAATGTCTCTTAAACTTGTATTCTTCAGACAAAGTGGGCCTACGTTTGCGTGATTGCATTACGTGCTTGTTTTGTTTCTTTGTTTCTCAAATTAAAATCAATTCTCAAATCATTGTGAAAACCAGTTATGTACGATTTTCCACCAAATTTTCAAGAAGGAATCAATTTTGTGACTTTTATGAATTGCTTCTGTGATATGCTAATATTTTCCACCAAATTAATGTCACAGTGCAGTAATTTTGTCTGAACCGAAAACATTTATAGCATGATATGCTAATATTTAGTGTATATGTATATATATAAAGTTGGTATGCATTTGTGTCATGCCCGAATGTTACTATATATGATATGATGTGGTTTTATATGTAATTAGATGTTAGATTTAGGAAGATATTAATAGAATATAATATCATATATTCCATCAATACTATACAGTATTATAATATATATGGCCGGAATTGCTTTATCCAGTATTATAATAAGGTAAAAGGTTCCATTTTCTGAAAGAATAATAAGGTAAAATGGTCAAACATTATTATTCTTTCAAACGTAACAAAAGGGAAAAAGCCAAAAGTATTGATTGATAAATTACAGGTGTAGCAGAAGCACCCATGCCTTTAGTTGAACTACAAATATACTATTCCTTGTTCCCACCTCCATCTTATGCATTACAAAAATAATAGCACTTCTAGAAAAACCTTCATAGGGTGAAAATGGGTTAAAATGAGATGTCAAACAATAATATCTCATAAATTTTATAGGTTCAACGCTTGGTTTGTTTCTTGAATATATAATGACTGAAGTTAACTGATGTTTTTGATATAAGTTATTTTTAAGGCTTAAATTGATTTTTTTAATTTTGATATTGCAAAAAGTTTTATTAAAAATTTAGTTTATAGAAAATTATTTTTAAATATTATATTTAAAATAATTAATAGTGTATATATTTGAAGAAGGAAGAAATAAAAAAAGTATTATAAAAAAATTTGTTACGAATTTTTTTTATTATAGTAATATGTAATTATCTTAATGTACGTAGTTGTGTGTTAAATAAAGTTTTATAATTTTATTAATTAAAAATTATAAAATATATAATTGAGTTACTTAAATTTTTTTTTTTTTTATGAATTCTATCTACGATATATTATTTTTTATTTTATTTGAGATTTATTTACTAGTGTATATACTTGACATTGATTGAGGTTTTTTTTTCGAGAAAAAATTGTAAAATAATTTATGCGTGAAAATTATTTTCCAAATGATCTTTGCTATTTTAATGGGCTTTATAACACAGCTACTGTTACTCAAAACATCAATGTCTTCCATCGCCATAAATGAACTTAAGACTAGCAAAATAACCTTTCGAATTGGCAATTGTGTAGTTTAAAAAATTATAAAACTAATTATTTTAGTTTTTAAAATGATAGATATCTATCTATTTAATTTCTAAAACAACAACCCTCAAATCTACTGTTATATATTGTGTTTTACTTTGGACCTTCGAGTCCCTTTTATCCAAAATAAAATTAATTTTAATTTAAAATGAGTTGCTTGTTTAAGAATCATTATTTGTGTCAATGAAAAGTAAGTAATAGAAACAAGCCATTGCCACCTCAAGTTTCAATGCCATTCCATATACTTCATTGAAGCATGGCACAAACTATTCATGCACGGAATAATCAAACAACAGACAAGGCTGTTTCAAGATCTAGAGACTGAAGGAGAAAGACAAGGAACACGACCCATCTAACATAAATGTAATACTAAAACAACTTAAAAACAATTAAAAATTACAACAAAAATAAATTGTTTTATGATAAAAGACATTTTCTTTAAAATTTATTTTATACAATTATAATCATTTAAAGAATATTATACACACACACACACACACACATATATATATATATATATATATATATATACACTTCTAATTATTACTTATCAACTAATAATTTTAATTTTTATGAAATATTAATAACTAATAACACTTTTAAATATCAGTTTTTGTATATTTTGTTCAATGGAAATTAAACATTGATAGTATAATTTTATTTTACTTATGTATTTTTCTTTGTATATTTAATCATAATTTGTAAAATAAAATAGTTTAAGTCGATCTTGAAAAATATGAAATCAATTACAATAACGACAAAGTAAAAAATTCTTATGATTGAAATTAAATAATTAAAAATTAATAATTTAAAATATCTTTTAAAAGTTAAAATAAACATATTTAAATTATTTCTAAAGACGGATATTAATAGAATTGTAATTTAATAAAACCGGATGGAAAACTAAAAAAATAAAGATACAAGTAACAACATCTACTATGCATATACGAAGTAGAGTCAAAGAATACCATGCTGTTACACGAAAAGAAATATTATCCAATATTTATTTTTAAATAGTGTTAAAAAGACAACATAAGAATAATATACAGTTTGTCTAAATTTACCTACGAGATAATAATTCTATCCTAAACTCATCAATAAGATATTATTTATAAGAAAATTAATATAATATTTTAATTCCATTGATTTACTTAAAATAAATAAAATTATATGATATATATATATATATATATATATATATATAGAGAGAGAGAGAGAGAGAGAGAGAGAGAAACAAAACCACCTATCCCACTCGCAGGGGTATAAATACAACGCATGATTTATTCTTCAAGCCCACAGATTCATTTCAAAAACTGCAAACCTAACTCAAGACGAAAGGAAAAAGAACACAGTACAATCATCACTATCTTCCAAACCATGGCTACTCATTTTTCTTCATTGGAATATGCTCAAGTTCAACCGTACCAGGTTGTGCATGAACATGATTCACACGCCCCCGTGAATGTTTCCGATGACCACAACACGTTTTATTCTTCATCGTACAATCCGATTCCAAGCCCTACTCGTAATGATGACGCGACAACATGCAAAAGGAAAGCGCGTGAGATGAACGCGCCACCAAACTGGACGCACTACAGGGGCGTGAGGCGGAGGCCTTGGGGGAAGTTCGCAGCTGAGATATGGGATCCAAAGAATAAGCGTGGAAGGGTGTGGCTTGGGACATATGACACTGAAGAGGATGCAGGTTTGGCTTATGATAGAGCTGCTTTTAAAATGAGAGGTAGTAAGGCCAAGTTAAATTTTCCACACCTCATTGGATCCCACGCGCCGCCAGAGACGGCGAGAGTGGCTGCGGCTTCGGAGAAAAACTCACCGGAGCCTTGTTTGCCTGTGTCGGAGGATAGTTCACGGCCACAGGGTTCAAATAAGAGAAGGAACCTAGCTGATTTGCTTAATAGGTTAGCCAAGAATAGAACCAAATGTGTGTTTGAAATGTGAAAAATAAAGTTGATCAAAGCTTGAATCAATTGATGTATGCCAAACAGAACCCAAAAAAGTCCTTTTTTTTTTATTGATGGTCCTTAATTCTAATTTTTTTAAAGATTTTTTCCTGAAATATTTGAGTTATTCCAGCTGTTAATGTTTTAGTTCAAATTAGCTCAATACTATATTTGGGTAATTTTAGTATATTCTCTCAATTTTTTGGTTTGAGCAAATAGGTGAAATGAATCGCCAAAACTTCAATCATGCAGTGAACTGTGAACTCCACTTATTTGAACTTCACATCGGTGGGGTTAGAATGTGATTGTCATTGAAGTAGATGTTTTACCTTTTTCCCACTACTAATTTTTGTACAAATAATTGAATAAATTATTGCCAATTTTTTTAATCTATTTCAGTACAAAAAAAATTGAATGTTAAAAAGTAACAAGAAGTGGAAATCTGCCAGGTTAATATTTTAGATCATTGATCGCATAAACATCAAAAGATAAAATTCGTAAACTAAATATTGGTTCGTCCAGGTTGTGTTGTAATGGAAGGATTTGCTTAATTGCTGCCTAGGATCTGGAAGTTAATTAGTTTCACTAGTTATACATAGAATATGTTTGTCAAGTCATTTTGGTTTACTTATAATTTATTTGATTAGTTCATGAACATGTTTAATTAAAATAAAAGTAAATTCGTCTCAAACAAACACCTTGAAGCAAAGTTCTAAACGAATAAAAATAATATTGCACCATGAACAGATTTTTGGGCACTAAAATTCTATAGAAAAGTGAAGTTTGGCATGAAAGAAGTGAGAAGGAGACGTGCATCTTCAGTAAATTTCATATGAATAACTTTTACATGATTATCATAGCAAAAGAGAGATAATATAAGAAATTAAGAGTGTGAAAAAGACATTATTTTTTAAGAAAATTATTAATCAACCATTCATATTGCACTATGTTAATAAATTTTATAATTTATAAAAAAAAAAAAAAAAGTTGACATGTATTACGATGTAAATATTTTATACTACATGATCCGAAACACTCCAAAATTACTCAATCACTTTCTTAAGCTTTTTAACACCTTTTAATGCTTTTGCATGCATTGTGTAGTAATTTCTAAAATTAGATTGATCATTCAATCGGTGAAGACTATTATTTTTTAAAACAAATTAGATTAATTATCTGCACAGTTGACTACTTTTCAATCCAAATGATTGAATTGATCATTCTGATATAATTTTAACAACTACGGTTTAGTGTTCTTTTAATTAATTTGCATAGTATGCTGTATTAAGTTTAATTTTTCAAAATAACATAAATTGTATGAAGCTGTAATTTTATTTTATTTTTTTTGCAAATATTTCTGTATCTGTTTAAATATTTTTTTAGTTAAGTCATAAATATTAAACACAAGTTATATAATACTCTTTTTACATTATTTATATAAAGTCGTATATATATCACATATAATTAGTGAAATATACTCATATATTACATGAAAAAGAAGCCCTATTAAACGATCACTCATTGCCACAACTTGCATTAAGGGCCTGTTTGTATCATGGCATGTTTGACCCACACACTAGAGTTAGCATGATTTATAAGGCACATTTATTAAGAGTAAAAAAACAATTATTGCTACTGAATCTCTGTTGGGAACATTATAACAAACAACTCCAAGTCATTCTGCAAAAGTCAATCTCCACAGCCAAATAAACCTTGCAAAGTTTGAAGTCACAACTTAACAATTAATGTTTGGATTAGTTTGCAACATGTTCTTCAACTATTAATTAAGGAATTTTTAACCTACCTATTGATTGCTAATTAAATTGCTTTCTCTAACAATATATAGAACTAATATCAGCATTGCGGTGAATTAATAAGTTCATGTCTACTCCATGGACTTGATGATACAACACACCATCTTCAATATCTCATGTTTTACCAAGTTAAAGACTACACTTTTGATAGCCAATCTTCTCTCACTTTGAAGGCTTAAACAAATGCTCAATACAAAAGAAATATTATTGCAAAATTACTAGGTGTTAAGATAGCCTTTATAGATATAGCTTTTGTTTAATAAAATAAATTATTAGTATAATTTTAAAGATTTATACTAATAATTTTGTTTTTAAATTTTTAACTAAAAACCTTTTTTTAAAATAAAAATAAAAATAAAATTTATATTAATAAAGATTATTTTAACACTTTAATGATTTTTATTAATAAATAATTTTATTTTTGAGTGATTATGGCCTAATTATTTATATCAATAGCAAAAATTCTAAAATCATGTTTGTCTTTAGAATTATTTAATACAGTTGAAACTTGAATTTGAGATTACAAATTAAATCAAAATAATTTTTAGTTTTTCTTTTAATAGTTTTAGGAAATGAAAAATATTATTTTTTAATAATTTTTAAAGATTATATTGACATGTATCTCGATAATTTAGAAACTATACAATGATTGGTTTTATAATTTTAAAAACTAAAATGATTTATTTCTTTTAAAGATTAAAATGTTTGATCGAATTTTATTTTATTTTATAATTTCAGACGCTAAATTGAAATTATAGTTTCGATAATTAAAATGACGTATTAATTTAAAATTTAGACGTTAAAAAAAGAAACAAATTAATTGTGGGTTTTATTGAAGAATAATTTCTCCTATTAGAATCTATAACATATATCTTATATAAACGAATGCTTATAAGTAATAATTATCTTACTACATTAATTTTATTTTAGGATTATTAATTATATTTTCATACCTAATTTTTTTACATTCTTTTTTGTTATCATATTTTTTTCGTCATTTACTTTTCATTTCCATTTCACATCAGATAATAGCAATGACTGATACAGAGCAGAACCAGCTGGAGGTATTGTCACCACAAGGACAATACCAGTGGAAGCTTTATAAAAATAAACAAATGTTAATCACCTAATGGGTTACGAAATTCAAAATTAATTTTATTATTTAAAAATGTTATTAATTTATTTTTTACATTTTAAAATGCATTTTAGTTTTTTTTTTAATAAAAATATTTATATTTAATTTTAAAAAAACTGGCTGATCCACCGTTTCGATAGCCTTTAAATAAAATGATTTGATACTAGGCTTCAAAAAGTTATTAAAAATCTTTAAAAATTTATTTTTTCGATCTTTAAGAAAGTAAAATGATAAATTAAAATAATATAATTAATTTTGTAATAATTTTATTCATTAGTAAAATTAATTCATTTAAGTTGTGTTGAAGAAAGAAGTTATAAAAATAACTTAATACTCTTTTAAATATGTTTAGCTTGTTTTAATTAATTCCATGATCACGATACTACCGCAAAGCTTTATATACTAAGAGCTTCTTAAATGAATATTAAATTTTTTTAGTATTTATCGAAATACAAACATAAATTTTTTAAAATATTGTTGATCTTCAATAAAGTATTATTAATTTGTCTTTAAAAAATTATTTAATATTATTAAAAATAATTAGTTGATTTTAATTTAATATCTTATAATTCTTCAATGATATTATTTTTGTAATATAATATTTATTATTTTAAAAATGTAATATGTAGATAAGCAAAGATATTATTAATTTTCAAAATTTTAACATAACTACACGTGCATAATTTTAAATAACTAAAAAATATTTTAAAAAATCGTCAAGTTATACAGAAATCGAGAATATTGGGAAGATTCTTCTTGCTTTCGGCATCAGCATGCGAGAAACGTACGTGTTCATCTTCCAATGAAAAGAAATGAGGGAACATTTTTCTTTTTTTATGTATGATTTGGACTTGGATTACTAGAATTGGGAAGAAAAGAAATGGCGTGCAAGATATAAATTTTAAAATGAAAGAATTGGTTTGTTAACTTTCTCATTCCATATTACATATGGTATATACATACAAAGAAATCACGCTATAATTTAGGCTACAGGATTGTTGATCAAATCACGAAAAAATATACATAAAAAATATGTGTTAAATAAAAAATGATTTACATATTTTAATATATCCCTATAGTCAAAACGGGAAGCAAACGAACGTTAAGGCTATTCCGAAAATTATCAAATAGTTGCAGCAAAAGTCCCTTACTGAATATATCAGTAATCTGATAACGCGAAGGGTACAAAGAACACGAACTTGGTCATAGGAGACTTTTTCACATACAAAATGTATATCTATTTCACTATGTTTTGTGTGTTGATGTTGAACTGGGTTGCCTAAAACATACACTGCACTGATATTTTCAGAATAAACTAAAATAGCTTTTACAATGGGACAATGGAGCTCTAATAGTAAGTTTAGCATCCAACAAGACTCAGATACTGTAACGCCCCAATTTTGTAATGTTGATAAATTTTATATATATATATATATATATATATATATATATTGATATGTGTGTTGATTTACTTAATAGTGATGTAAATATATGTATATGACCTTATTATGATATGAGTTTGTGGCTGGAATTAGACTGAAGGAAAATATGCTAAGTTCTGGTACAGGGCATTCTCGCTGTAGAGAGAGGACCCTGGGTAAAAGCCATGCATCTGTAGCGATAATATCTCGTTGTAGCGAGAATATCTTGCTGTAATGACAAAGCGATAATTTGGGGCACATTTCTGGGAGCAGTCTCGTTGTAGCGAGATTCTGCAGAAACCAGAGGGCAGTTTTCTCTGAGTTTTTCGCTGTAGCGAGAGGGTGTGTCGCTGCAGTGAAAATATCTCGCTATAGCGAGAGTGTCATGATCAGGAGGGTTTTAAAAAGGGAGTTTGGGGTTTGAGAATTTATTTCTCAAAATTCCTTTGATTCTCTCGACCCAAAACCCTTTTCCACCTATTAATTGCCTCCAAAGCCGTTCGGGAGCTTGATTTGAAGGTTGAATTCATGTGGAGAACGCTTGGAGGTGAGTTTTAATGATCAGTGCGGGGAGCATTTCCAAGGTCAAATCTGAGTGTGAGTCTTCAACCCAAGGTAAGAGAGGACTCTATCCTACTCTATTATGTGTGATTTGCTGTTAATTGTTGAATATTATGTGTGTTTACTTTAAATTGATGAATGTGAATTGTATGTTAGATGTTATATGATAGAATGAATATTGTGAACAAATATGGGCCCAAGGGCCGTGTAATATAGATGAATATTGGCTATGTGCTGTGTAATATGAAATGAATGTGGGCCTAGTGCCGTGCATTTAAATGCAATGAGGGCTGCGTGCCGTATGTAAGCATGATTATTGCATGTGTGAATGAGAGTGTTAGCTCCATTGTAATGTGTTATGAATAGTTCAACGATACACTTGAGTGTGAAAGATGAGGACGGTAGAAATACCTTGGGGAAGGAAGAGCGGTGGTGACACCGACTGTGGAACGGGTGCACAACGGGTCACACACTCTCTTCCTGACTAGACTTCTGACCACTACTTTTGCTGAGCGACCCATGACTAACCACGTGGTATCCGTGAGGCGGGGATAACCGGCGACCATTCATGGTGTGAAGCTGTGATCACAGTGTCATAGTGAGCGTGACTGACGTGTGCATATACGGGATTGTTGTCATTATTTGTATTTATGAATGTAACATGCTGTGGATGACGTGAGTGCATCGGTGTTGCATTAGAATGAACTGTGTGATAATGCTGCCTGTGAATATCTCTATGTAATGTGTTAAAATGATTTGGAGTTGAGACTCTATAGTTATTTGTGTGTTTGAGTAGTTTAGAGTACTCACTCTTATATTTATTTTTCAGGTAATCAAAACGATTAGTACTGTTTGGAAGGCAAGTGTACCCCTTGAGAAGTAATAAAAGGTTCTTAAATTAAGTTCCCAAAATATTGTTCCACAAGGATTGTTTTCCAATTACTAAGAATTTATTAATTCAATTGTTTAAGCTTCAAAGATATGAGATTAATTAAAACAAGAATTTATAAAATTAATTATAAACTAAGAGCAAGGAATATAATGCACGTCTTGGATAAACTTATCGGAGAGGAACCTAGGGCATATGAGTTTTCCCATTCAATCTTTTATGTTATTCTTCTGTTTAACTCTAAATTTAATTTCCTTATGATTACCAATCATTCATACGAATACTATTAATACTCAATGGTCATGCAATATTAATATTCTTTTCTCTAAATTAACATCCCCAATGGTCATACAAGACATCAATTTAAGAAAGCTTAAGGAACCTATGAACTTATTAATTTAATAACGATTAGAAGAGAAAGATTAGTTTGGTTCACCTAATCCTTTGTCTCGTTTTACCCTATAAATCTATTAATTAACTGAGGTACGATCGTCTAATAATATAATTGATTTGGATTAAGAAAGGAGAGCAATAGGATGAAATCTAATCATAAAACGAAAATCAAATTTAGATTCAAACATCAAAATTTCATAAATTCATAAACTATAGTTCCCATAGCCCTAGCTATAGACTTAGTTACTCATGCTAAAGAAAAGAACTAAAACAATCATAAACAAAGCAATAATCAAAAGAAATAGCAAACTAGAGTATGCGATGTATTCTCGGTCTTCATGTACGATCACTTGAAGCTCCAAGTCTCACCAAGCATATGCCAAAGATCTCGTTCAAGAGAGACGAGATCAGATGTATTCTAGAGCCAAAACCAAGATGTAAAAACAGTTCCTTTACGATGTCTAAGATCTTCCCTCTTATAGGATTTGAAAACCCTAAAAACTCTTCATAATTGGGCTTCCCACAGATAAGAATGGTTGTGCAAGGCGTTAAGCACAACCATACTTATTGAATGGGTCTGGGCGTGCTGACTGCTGTGAAGCTCTAATCTTCCATCAATTTGGCCCAGAATGCACCCAAAATCCACTTGTGGCCTCTTTATACCAAACTGTACAATTAATATATAAATTAATGTAAAATCCAAATAAAATAAAGGTCAATATGAATATATAGACTGTAAAAGAGGGCCTAATTACAGACTTATCAAGCACAGAGCTCAATGAAGGGATGGATGGACTGTTATAAGACTTAGATTTTATTTTGAAAAATGTTGTAATTGAACTAGTCCTGTAGCAGTTATTTGATATTAATTTGTAACCCTTCTCTTATTTCGAAATATCTTATAAAAATTGAAATTAAAATTTAGGTGTTACAGATACAATGTTAGCAACACCACGGTATTTGACTTCAGCCTGGATCGATATAGAGTAGGTTGTCGTTTTGCAGACCAAGAGATCAAATTATCTCCAAGATATACATAATAATCGGAAGTGGAATGCTGCAGAACAACCAGTCGATATCAGAGTAAGAGATGAGCTTGCTAACAGAAGAAGGATAGAGATGAAGACCATAATCTAGAGTACTATGAATGTAGTAGATTATGCTTTTTAACACAGTCATACGTTGCATTCTTGGGTCATGCATGAATAAACACACTTGTTGAATAACTTAAGAAATATCTGGTCTTGTGATAGTTAAATATTAAAGAGCCCTAGCAAGACTATGATACTCAGTTGGATCATGATAAGGCACTAAGCTTGGCTTTGGTGTCGATCAGTGTAGGAGAGGGTTTACTAGATGACGTACTAACCCGTTTAATTATTTCCTCTACATATTTCTTTTTGAGATACCAAGAAAATAGCTTAGAGGACCTAAGTCCTTTATAGCAAACTTAGAGCCAAGTTTAGATAAAATAAACCGACGAAGAGTATCAGAAAAGGTGGCCAGAATAATATAATTGATGTAAAGAAGAATATAAGCCATGTCATTGCCTCGTCGGTAAATGAATAAAGAGTGGTATGAAACACTATGAGAGAAGCCCAATGTAGCCACATAATCAGCAAAGCACTAGTACCAAGCGCGGGGAGCTTGTTTAAGTCCAGGGTGTTTAGGGTCACAGAATCTTGGAGGTTGATGCATATAAACAGTTTCATGCAGATTGCCATGCAAAATGCATTTTTACATCCAACTAATGAAGACACCATATTTGAATAAAGCAATACTAACTATTATCTGAATAGTGGTAGATTTGACTACCAGACTGAAGGTCTCACGACAATCTACACTAGCTTGTTGTCCTTGACCATCACCAATAAGTTCTGCCTTGTGTCTTTCAAATGATCCATTAGATTTCTTCTTATGCCTGAAAATATACATACTTCGAATAACATTAGCATTAGATGGACGGGAAAATAAGTCTCACATCTTATGTAAAATTAGAGCATCGTATTTATCTTGCATAGCTATTTTCCAATTTTGATCATGTAATGCATTGATGGATTTGTGGGCAAAGGAGAAATAGAAGGATTATTATTTTCTAAAACATGGAGGCTAAAAGGCTTTCGGGGTTTAAAAATACCATGTTGTGAGCGAGTGGTCATTTGAGGAGAGGAGGAAGGATTAGCATTAGTGCTAAGATGGGATAGGGTCATGGGGTGAGGATGAATTGGGCTATGGCAAGATATTAAACTAGGGAGAGGAAGTGGCTAGGCTAGTGATAAATGCTTTATATACTTGATCCTACATTGTAAATTCATGAATGATAATTAAGAGTTTTAAACTATTTATTGAGAGAATTTACTATTATTAATTTCATTTTTTATATTTCAGGAAAAAAGGATCAAGAAGTGAAAGCTTTAAAGATGTTGGAAATTAAAGAGAGAAAGGAACCAGAGATATACACGAGCAGATACACGCCCGTGTATATGAGCGTGTATATCACTGGATGCAAAAGTCAAGCACACAATCAAGCTAGAGATATACACGGGCATATACACGCCCATGTATATCACTAGTGTCGTCAATTGAAAGGCATCATCTGAACCAGAGATGTACATGGCCAAAGTACATGGGCATATACTTCCTAGAAAAGTTATGAAGACCAATTATCAGAGACCAGAAATGTACACGGCCAAAGTATATGATCGTTTACATGAGCGTGTACTTTTCAGAAAAATTTTGAAGGGCATCTATTAGAAAACAAAGATGTACATGGCCAAAGTACATGGCCGTGTACTTGGGCATGTACTTTCACGTATGTCAGAATTTGAACTTATGCGAGAAAATAAACCCTAGGGTGATTCCTATAAAAGGGAAAATTGGACACAGAATTAAAGGACACTGTTTTGAGGAGAAGAAAGACTCAGAGACGGCTGGAGGATGAGATCAAGCACTTTTATTCATCTCTTTTGTAATTTTAGTTTAAAAATGTTTAGGTTCTAATTTTTCTTGGAGTATCTAGATGTAATGAATCCTAATTGACCAAATTTTCTGGAATTCTTCTAATGTTATTTCATGTTCTTTTCTCTTGGATTTAATTGAGTATTATCAATTATCTTCCATCTTATTTTCTTGTTTGAATTTGAGTAAAATTTCTACATGAAATTAACATTACTCAATTAAAAGGACTTGAATGTATTTCTAGAGATAGCAAGACATAAGTTTTATGTATTAAGATTAACCCTAATTATGGAATTCATAATGAACTTAATGCAACATAAGAGTATTAATTAAGGAAGAGATTCTAATTAATCAACCGAGGGTTAAGAATCATTATCCTTGAGAAAGATATTGATTTAATTCATAATTTTCTCCAACGATAAGGGTTTGGAACTAAGTAGTTGAAGAAGAATTTTAGTTATTTGGACACTTAAGAGGATTTACATTCTAGATACTTGTCTATTTCCCTTAAATACCTTTAGTCATACTTTTCTATAATTTATTATCATAAGAAATATGTTCTTTTCAATTTATTATCCTTTTAATTTCAGCAATTTTATCAACAAAATTTATTTTCCATATTCATCAACAATTGCGTAATTAAGGAAGTAATTCTTAATAACAATCTATGTGGATATGACACTTGGTACTTTATTTTTCACAATACTACCTTGACAGTGGGTACACTTGCCCAGTAATCGATTTTTACACACTAAGTTTTTGGCGTTGTTGCCGAGGACTGATTAATTAGGATTCCATTGATTACGTATTTATTAATTTTCTTTATTTCTGTAGTCTTGAATTAAATTTTCTATTTTGTTCTTATTCTTTTAGGAGCTGATTTTTTTTATGTATGATCAGAACTCGTTCTAGTACACTGTTTGAAGAACTATTTGAATTTGATCCAGACATAGAAAGAACTTTGCAAAAAATTTGGAAAGAGAGGCGACTGCTAGTACAAAGGGAAAACGCACAAACTCACATGGAAGGAATGGCAAACAATGAAGAGCAACTATGGACCATGTCTGATTATGCTCGCCCATCATTAACGGAAACAGAGTCTAGCATTGTCCATCCGGATGTGCAGGAGAATTTTGAGATAAAGCCCAATGTTATTCAGATGGTTCAGCAGTTTATCCAATTTGATGGGTTGCAAGACAAAGACCCCAACGCTCACATTGCAAATTTTTTAGAAATTTGTGATACTTTCAAGATTAATGGAGTTACTGATGATGCAATCTGCTTGAGGCTATTTCCATTTTCTCTCAGGAGCAAAGCAAAACAGTGGTTGAACTCTCTCCCACAAGGATCTATCACCTCATGGGAGGCTATGGCAGAAAAATTCTTGGCGATACGTAGGAGAGGTTTAAGGAATTACTACGAAAGTGCCCACATCATAGGATTCCGGACTGGCTTCAAGTACAAACCTTCTACAATGTGTTGAACCCAGCCATAAGACAAATAATAGATGCTGCAGCTGGGGGCACTTTGCATAGCAAGACACCAAGGGTTGTACAAGAACTGTTTGAAAAAATGGCAATGAACAGCTATCAATAGAGGTCCACTCAATCCAAACCTACAAAATCTGCTGGGATTTATAGTCTTGATGCAGTAACATCCTTGGCAATGCAAGTTGAAGCCTTAGGGAAAAAGATTAATAGTTTATCTGTTAACCATCTAGTTGCTCCGGTGATGAGATGTGATATTTGGGGAGGAGGCCACCCTAATCATGAGTGTCAAGTTACTCAAGAAGAACATGCCAACACGATAGGAAACAGGCCACTGTATCAAAATTATAATGGCATGAATAATCTGGGCTGGAGAAACTATGCAAACCCACCATGGAACAACAACCAACAGCCAATGTGGAACAACACACCCTCAAGATATTAACAAGCCCCACATCCACCACCACCACTAGCTGAAAAGAAGTCAAACCTTGAGAAGCTGATGATGAAATTCGTTCAAACTTCAGAATTTCGGTTTCTATCCACCGAGACAGCACTAAGGAATCAACAAGCCTCAATCCATAACCTAGAAAATCAGTTGGGGTCAAATTTCTAGACTCCTCTCAGAAAGACCCCAAAGAAACCTAACTTAGCAATATTGAGACAAATCCTAAGGAGCAAGTCAAGGCAGTAACATTAAGGAGTGGCAAAACATTACAAGAAAAAGGGAAGCAAGAAGCAGAAAAAGCTGCAGTTGAAGAGGAGAATAAAGGTCAAGAGAAGACTGTGGAAAAAATCCCTACAGTGAAAGAATTTATACCTCCACTCCCCTACCCAGCTAGATTGAAGAAGGAAATTATGATGAAAAATTTGGTAAATTTCTTTCCTTATTTCGTCAACTTCATATTAATTTACTGTTTGTTGATGCTTTGGCACAGATGCCCAAATACGCCGAATTTCTGAAAGATCTACTATCCAACAAGAAGAAGCTGGAGGAGTTGGCCACGGTAACTCTGAATGGAGAATGCTCAGCAATCTTATAAAACAAGATGCCTGAAAAATTAAAGGATCCAGAGAGTTTTACTCTTCCTTGTCTCATTGGTAGATTGATGGTTGATAGAGCTTTGGCTGATCTAGGTGTTAGCATTAATTTGATGTCATATTCTATTTTTAAGAAATTAGGTTTGGGAGAATCTAGGCCAACTAGAATGAGTATTCAACTAGCTGATAGGTCAATTAAATATCCTAGAGGTATCATTGATGATGTGCTTGTGAAAGTGGACAAATTTATTTTTTCAGTTGATTTTGTGATTCTTGATATGGATGAAGATACTGAAGTCCCCTTAATCTTGAGTCATCCATTTTTAGCTACTACAAAAGCCATAATTGATGTAAGTGATGGGAAGTTAATTTTGAGAGTTAGAGATGAAAAAGTTACTTTCAAAATTCTTGAAGTAATGAAAAAGTCCTTAAAACAAGATGATTCTTGTTTCTTTCTTAATGTAATTGATGACTTTGTTTCTGACTGTGCACAAGAATTCTTGATGTCAGATCCATTGGAAAGAAGCTTAGTGCATGAAGGAATAGATGATATGGACCTGCTAACTTAAGAACAGTGGTGTCATCTAGAAGCCACTAAGGCATTGTTGAGAAAGAGGAACTTTGAAGTTCTGGAACAGAATTCAGAGAAGCAGTCCAACTCATCCACTGATAAATCACCAGATGTAGAATTGAAAGTTCTACCTGAATATCTGGAGTATGCTTTCTTGGAAGATGGTTGCAAGTTACCCGTCATCATTACTTCAAAGCTAACACAAGAACAAAAAGGTCAGCTACTGAATGTACTTCGGAAACACAAGAAAGCAATAACCTGGAAGATCTCTGACATAAAGGAGATTAATCCTTCCTTTTGCACTCACAAGATCTTGATGAAGTCTGATTTTAAAGCTGTCGTGCAACCACAAAGAAGGCTAAACCCAAACATGAAAGAAGTGGTGAAGGCTGAAGTGATTAAGTTGCTGGATGCCGAAATAATCTATCCTATCTCAGACAGTCGTTAGGTGAGCCCGGTACAAGTCGTTCCAAAGAAGGGAAGGATGACTGTGGTTCCCAATGAGAAGAATGAGTTGGTCCCTACTAGAACTGTCACTGGATGGAGGGTTTGTATTGATTATTGAAAATTGAATGATGCGACAAGGAAATATCACTTCCCTCTCCCATTCATTGACCAAATGCTAGAGCATCTTTTGGGCCACATGTTTTACTGTTTCCTGGACGGCCTCTTAGGATACTTTCAAATTCCAATAACACCAGAAGACCAAGAGAAAACTACCTTCACATGCCCATACGGAACGTTTGCTTATCGCCAGATGCCATTCAGATTATACAATACACCAGCAACTTTTCAGCGGTGTATAATGACTATATTTGATGAGATGGTAGAGGATATAATGGAGGTATTCATGGACGACTTCTCAGTCTTTGGTGATTCGTTCTCCCATTGCTTAAAGAATTTGTCAAGAGTACTTCAAAGATGTGAAGAAACTAATTTGGTGCTTAATTGGGAGAAGTGCCATTTTATGGTACAAGAGGGCATTGTACTTGGTCATAAAATTTCCTGTAAGGGAATTGAGGTGGATAAGGAAAAAATTGACACATTCAAAAAGCTACTGCCTCCTACTTCTGTCAAGGCAGTTAGTTCAGAGCTTCTTAGGCCATGCGGGATTCTACAGGAGGTTTATCAAGGATTTCTCCAAGATCACCAAACCTCTAACCAAACTTTTGGAAAAGGAAAATTCCTTTAATTTTGATGAGGAGTGCTTAATTGCTTTTGAGCTGCTAAAAGGAAAACTGACCCAAGCTCCTATTTTGTGTAATCCGGATTGGAACTATCCATTTGAATTGATGTGCGATGCAAGTGACTATGTCGTGGGAGCTGGACTTGGCCAGAGAAAAGATAAGCATTTCCAGCTTATTTATTACGCTAGCAAGACCCTAACAAGTGTCCAAGAAAATTACACTACAACAAAGAAAGAATTATTGGTTGTGGTATTTGCGTTTGATAAATTTTGTCAATATTTAATTTTCTAAAGTGATAATGTAAACTGATCACTTTGCATTACGTTATTTGCTAACCAAAAGTGATGCAAAGCCTAGACTAATGAGATGGGTCTTGTTACTGCAGGAATTCGACCTGGAAATCAAGGATAAAAAGGGTTCAGAAAATTTGGCTGCTAATCACTTATCAAGGTTAGAGAATCCCAGCATGGAGGAGTTGGACGAAAAGAGCATTAATGACCAATTTCCAGAAGAACACTTGTACAATGTGGTAACTGCTTCTGATTTTTATTTACCATGGTTTGCGAATTTTGCTAACTATTTGGTTGCTAAGGTTTTATCACAAGAGTTTTCAAGTCAACAAAAAAAGAAATTTTTTTCTGACTTGAAATACTACTTTTGGGAGGACCCATATTTGTTTCAGATTTGTGCAGACCAGGTCATTAGAAGGTGTGTGTCACACTCTGAAGGGTGAAAAATTCTAGGACATTGTCATACTGGCCCTACTAGAGGACATCATTATGTGACTAGGACAACTAAAAAGGTGCTAGAATCTAGATTTTACTGACCTTCTATCTTTAAAGATGCTCACAGGTATGTTAAGTTGTGCAATAATTGCCAGAGGTTAGGTAATATCTTTCAAAGGAATGAAATGTCTCAAAATTACATCCTAACTTGTGAAATTTTTTATGTTTAGGGGATAGATTTTATGGGACCCTTTCCTAGTTTAAAAGGGAATAAATATATTTTAGTGGCTATTGATTATTTGTCAAAATGGGTAGAGGCTCAAGCGTTACCTACTAATGATGCAAGAGTAGTCACTAGGTTCCTCAAAAAGCTGTTTTCACGATTTGACACACCAAAAGCTTTAATTAGTGATAGGGGTACATATTTTTGCAATACACAACTTGAAAAAGTTTTGAATAAATATGGAGTCACCCATAGAATTGCTACCCCATACCATCCTCAAACGAGTAGCAAAGTTGAGGTAGCTAATAGAGAGTTGAAAAGAGTGTTAAAAAAGACAGTAGAAAATAATAGGAAGGACTGGGCTGATAAATTATATGATGCCTTGTGGGCCATCAGAACAGCCTTTAAAACCTCCATTGGCACTACACCATATAAACTTGTGTTTGGTAAAGCCTGTCTTTTCCTAGTTGAATTAGAACATAAGGCATTTTGGGCAATTAAATCCCTAAATATGGATCTTGATCATGCAGGTAACAAAAGGTTGATGCAATTGAATGAATTGGAAGAATGGCGCATAGAAGCCTATGAAAACTTTAGGATTTACAAGGAGAAGATGAAAGCCTACCATGATAAGAAAATCAAGGGAGATAAACTATTTCAAAAAGGTGATTTAGTACTATTATACAACTCTTGCCTCAAATTATTCTCAGTTAAACTCAAATCCCGTTGGTCTGAACCGTTTACTGTACATAAAGTATTCCCTTATGGTACAATTGAATTAACTCATCTGAAAAAAGAAAACTTTAAGGTAAATGGACACAGGCTAAAACTATACCATGGAGGTCAAATTCAAACTTTTGAGAATGAGGAGTTCAAACTCCTCCATGTTGAATGCTGAATCACATTGAGTAGTTTAGGTAGGTTTAGTTTGTTTTCATCTGGTTAATTAATTGTTTAGGTTAGGAAGCTTTAGTTTATTATAAATTAGTTGTTTATTGGCTTATTTATTTTCAATTATTCATAATCATAATAAAAATAAAAATTAATTAAAAGAAAGAATAAAGAGAGAGAAGGCAGTGAGATACACGGTACATGGCCGTGTACTTTTGTTTCATGATATATCTGCTAGGCAGAGATGTACACGGCCAGATACACGGCTGTGTACTTTTATTTTGCTTACGCGAGGCTTAGGCAGGGATGTACACGCCCAGTTACATGCCCATGTAGTTTTATTTTCTGTGGTACAGAGATATACACGGTCTGATACACGGTCTGATACACGGCCGTGTATCTGACCGTGTACATGTCCAGTTTCATATTCTGTTTTAAAATCCTTTGGTCCGCGATTTACACGCCTAGATAAACGGTCGTGTATTTGGCGCCACGAATTTAAAAGTGTCTCCTCCCTTGTTTTTAATTGCGTGCTATGCCTCTATTTCTCTAAACCCTCTATAACCCCTTCCCTTTCTCTGGTTTTTCTTATTCTTTTTCACCCTCTCCATTCTCCCAAACCCCAAATTCTCCAGCAACACCACACGTTGCAACACCTTTCTCTCCTTCCCCACACCAGTTTTCTTCTCTGCAACCACCATGGCTGATGGGTCTTCTTCAAGAGCACCCAGAAGGGGCAAGGAACCAATGAGGAAGCGCCCTCGCTCCCAGCATGAATGTCCACCATAACACCCCTCATCCTCGCTGCTCTGCTTCAATGCCCTTGCTCATCTCACAAGGTATGACAAACTGAAAAACAGAGTATGGGGCCAGAGCAAATTTATTGAATGGGAAGTTTTATAACATTATAATTTGGTTGATGAAGTAAAGGAATTGGTAGGAGTTGGGCATTTGGAAGTTCTGTTTTCTATTATTGAGCCTACTTATAGACTCACATTAGAATTCCTTACCACCCTAGTTGTTGAAAAGAAATTTTCTGGTTGGGATTTTGAGGACTCGAATTCAATTTCAGATGATGAACAACATGTACAAGATGCGTTACTCTGAATTTCCTTTTCGAATGGGGCTTTACACCTCTAATTTTGTACTCACTGAAGTGTACCAAAACCTAGCCCATATCCCCGTTTTAGGTTGCTCCAATAAAGATTTTTGGAATAAGATTAGCTCTGTCGATAAGGATTGGAATCCTACTCGCTCCAAGGTATCCACATTGAAGAAAACGGCTTGGAGATATATACATGCTCTGTTAGCCCACACTTTTACTGGGAGAGGTCACAACTTTGGGGTTGTGGGTATAAAGGACTTAGAATACCTGTGTAGCATGATTGATAAAAGGGTTGACGTGGATTGAGAAGGATAGATGGGCTGAAAATTAAGGCGTGCATCTAAAAAGTCATAGGATTGTGGATTTTGGAAAAGGAAAAGGTATTTTCATAAAAGATAACACGTCAAGAGATAATAATTTTGCGACTGGGCATTTCATAGCACTTATAGCCCCTATGATTCAACGGATATCCCAAAAAAACACACAGAGTAGAATAAGCTTGCAATTTATTTCTTGAAATAGAAGGTATTAACGGGTAGCATAAGCAACTAAAGACCCTAAGGGTTGAGTAATTGGGATCCTTTTGGTAAAGAAGTTTTCTAGGCGAGTGGAAAGCAAGCTTTTTGTTAGGGAGACTATTTAGAAGATAAGTGGCCATTTAAAATGCATGATGCCAAAAAGATGAAGGTAGGGAGGCATGAACAAGAAGAGTTTGAATGATATTGTTGATTGTGCGAATTTTTCTTTTGGCTTTCCCATTTTGGGAAGAGGTATGTGGGCAAGAGAATCGAAAGTGCATCCCATGATAAGCACAAAATTGATGAAAAGGACCATTGTCATATTCTCGCCCATTGTCACGTTGAAAACACTTTTTTCCCATTCAAATTGAGTTTTTATATAAGCATGATAGGATAAGAAAATGGAATAGACTTGAGATGCCCACTAGAGCGATGCCCACTAGAGGTAAGATTAGGTGAAGACCAAAGAATACTATGCATAATGTCAAATGGCAAAGTAATGTATGACACAGAATCATAATTTAACTTGCTTTCCAAGATGACAAGATTGACAAAAGAAATCATCCTGAAACTTATTGCAATCAATAAAATTGTTTTGATGAAAAGAGCTTAAAGCATTAGCTCCCGAATGTCATAAGCAACTAGCCCATAATTTGGGAGATAAAATTGCAAAAGTAAATAGGGTACTGGATGTGCCAATGGAGGATCTTGTGATAAGTGGATATAGGTCATCTAAACTATTACATCTTATTAAATGCATCCCGGTTTGAAAATCCTTCATAAAAACTTAAAAGGGTCAAATTTAATAAAGACATCATTGTCAACAATAAATTTTTTCACAAAGACAAGATTTTTAATAAGCATGGGTGCATGTAAGAAATTTAAAGATAATGAAGGATGGGGAGGGGGTAACAATGCATGTCCACAACCAAGAATTAGAATAGTATGGCCACTATCAACAGTAATATTACAATTTGTACTCATATTTGAATAAGACGTGAGATTACCTCCTTTAGCGATCATATGCGATGTGGCCCCGGTATCCATATACTATTGGTCATCCAATGGGGTAAGAGATAGGATATGCATTGTAGCATTAATATCAATTGGAGCAGCAGGACATGCTGAAACCATGTGGGCTTGTTGAGGTCGAGGCCTAAGGATGCCAAGTGGCCGGGTAGAAGTACTCTTCCTTTGCCAATGAGCTGTGGTGGGGTATGGACATAGAGGAGTGGCCCATGGTTGCCATTGTCCAACCCAAGAAGGAGAGTAAAGCCACGACTGTTGTGGAAATGTGCTAGAGGTGTTCCTTGCCATACGTGCTGCTATTGTTGGTGATGTGAACTTCTACTACTAGTACGATCAGCTTCCCTTCCTTTTCCTTTGCCACAGTGATTACTACCGCTACTGCCCTTGCCACCATGACTGTTGTTGTTGCAGAAGTTAGTGCAGGTTTGGTGATGATGAATAGTACCACTTGTATTTTTTGCATCAATAACTATGAAGGCAGAAGTGTCTGGGGGATTAGTAATCTTTTTTGCCCTTGCCATTTCCTCCAAAACAAGCATCGAACGGGCTTTGCAGAAGGGAGGAAGTGAGTCACCATGGCGAATTTGAGAACCAACTAAAGCATAGGCGTCAGTTAAACCGACAACAAGTTGAAGATCTAACGGATCATTGGAAATGACAAAGCCGATATTAGATAACTGATCAGTAAAAGATTTGAGATGCTGATAATAAAAGGATACATCATCAAAATGTGCCATATCGACATTGGAAATTTCTTGCTTTGAGTAAAGAACCCTAGAATTCTTATTGTCAAAGAAGATGTTGGTCAATCGGTTCCAGCTAGAGGCGGTGGTTGAATCTCGTTCAAGAATGGTGTGAAGCAAATATTTATATATTGTGCTGTATATCCATTGCAAGACCATGATGTCGATACGAGACCATAATTCTGGATCAGTTGTTTTGAGAGAGGAGCTTTATCCTTTTCGTGAGATGAAGGAAGAATGTGGTCGAGAACTTGGTAAGCCCTAGCATAGATCTTAAAAAGTTTAGACCATGTGATATAATGACCTTTTTCAATGTCAAGAGTAACTTTTATGAAATTGTTGATGTTGGATACTGCAAGAGCAAAATAGGGAAGAGAAAGAGGAGGAGATTTGGATGGGTCTAAAGACATAGTGGTGGAGCTGATATGGGAAAAGAAGCAGCAACTAAGGTGAGAGGAAGAAGAGGGTTCCTAACCTAGAGCTCCTGATACCATGAAAGAATTGGTTCGTTGACCTTCTCATTCCATATGGTGTATCATATATACAAAGAAATCACGTTATAATTTAGGTTACAAGATCGTTGATCAAATCACCAAAAGATATATATAAAAGATACATGTGTTAAATAAAGAATGATTTACATATCCTAATAAAAAAATATGGTTAATTGGTTATTAGATACAATGAACATTGATTAATGATAAATATTTATACAAAGAAAATATTAAACAAAATATATTTAACATGTAATGAATAAAAAATGATATAGGAGTTAAATTTTATTTTATTACATATTATAAATAGCACTCTAAAATTTTGGTTACGTGTAATTTAATCATTTTTAAACTTAAAAAAATTGTAAATATTTAATTTGTGTCAAATAATATGTTTATTTTTAGACTTAATTATGTTTTTTATTCCGATAAAGTTAGTATGTTTTGTGATAAATTTTTATAAAATATTTTATTAGAATTTAATTTTTAAAATATTAAGAAGTTAGGATTTAATCCCTACTGTCAACTTTCTTTCACTAAGTACAAAGCTAATTTAGTACTGATACTTAGTTAGTTTAGAGAAACCTGGTTAAAAGTTAAAAATACTATTCAAATTTTATTTCAGAAGTTGAAGTGAGGGTGAGATGGAGGTTGCGGGTGAGGGGATAAGGAGGGAGTGAAGGTGAAAGTGTTGGTAGAGGTTAGGAGTGGAGGAAAAGGTGGGACTGCCTCTTGAAGGGGAGGGAGTTAAGGAGGGAGAAGATTTTTTTTAATAAATATGTAAAAATATTTAATTTTTTAAAAATTTTTATTTTAAATAATAAAATATTATAAAATAAATTATGTAGCATATTAAGTGTCATTTAACGTATAAAAGTTGATGATAGCAATTAAATTCTAAATTTTTAATATTTTAAAGACTTAATTTTAACAAAAAAACTTATAAAAAATTATGGTAAAATATACTAACTTTACATGAATAAAAAATATAATTAAGTTTATTTTTATTATTTTTTCTAAAAATATCTTTTAAATTATAAAATAACTCTCAAAAATTGAAATTGTGTATAATCTAATCCCTAAAATTAATATGTCAGGAAGGGATGGAAAAGTTTGTTTTCATAGATTTGAATACTTAATCGAGTCAACAGAATATATCAGTGTTTACATTCATAATCTGTTGAATTATATATTGATTGTGGTCTACTGTTCTACAGTTTTTGGGTAGTTTGGTGTCAAATAAGGGTGGCTACAAATCCTCATTTGCTTTTTATTCGAAAGATGACAAAAAAAATATGATTAGATTAATGTTATTGCTGCCATTAGCCTCATATTTACGTCATTGTTGCTTCTTTGTTGATGCTTCACGTTACTTCGAAATGACACTATAAAGTAAAAAGCGTAAGCCTTTATGTTTTAAAGGTCCCATGTATTTCGATCTCACTTTAGCCCCTTATCTTTTTCTTGCATTTAATCGTGAGCAATTTTTTCAATGGAATAAAGGGTAGGATAAGAATTTAAAGATGAAAAGACAATAAAAAAAATTAAAAGGAAAAAAATGTTGAAATAAATCCAAATGATGGAAGGGAGAGAGAGAGAGTGAGAGAGAAAAGGAAGATAAATTAAAGTAATTCACTGAAAAGTTTAGTTTTTAAATAGAGTTATAAATTTGTTAAAAATAAATAAGAATAATTGAAAGTTAGATTAAAATGGTTCACTATATTCTTTTATATATTTTTTAAAAAATAAATAAGAGAATTTCTTTTTGTAAATTAAAATAAGTCTTGTATAGTGATAGTGGTGCGCAAACAACCACAATCATATAAATACAGATTTATTAAAATGAAAGATTGAGCTTCCATACTTATAAGTTGTAACTTAGTAATAATGGTGATAAAACATTTAAAATTAAAATATAATCCCTGATTAAGCTGGTGGGATATACTCGTAGCTGAGAACAAAACGACAATTAAGCAAGTTCAATCACGAACAAGGAGCAAAATTATGGGTCAATTATTTATCAAACAGTGGTCCACAATGGGGTGGTGATACAGATGGCAGTTTATGATAATATAGTACATATATTAATACTTGTGTTTTAAAAAAATATTCATTCTTAGTTTTATATTCGTATAGATATAAACATTAATTCTTATACCTGTACTGTTATAAATTATCATCCTAAAATTATGTCTAACCATTGCATATAATTGGATTGGAATTTGGACTGTTTTTATTTATTTTTAGTGATGATGGATGAATTTGTCTTGTTATAATTATTTTATTTGAAAAAATAATTATTTTAAAATTCTGACTTCACCATTAAATAATGCTAATCTTACCCTATTCATCTGATTGACGACTGTGAATTTCTAATTGTATGCTCAAATGCAAAACAGTATCTCCACTCATGTCCACACACCCTTTTGCAAATGAAATATCATTAAAGATCACATTATGGTATCCTTTTAATAATTTGAACATAGAGCAAAAGCTAAAAATGTATAATAAAGATTGTTAATTTATCACGTGATTGTTTTGAAAAAACAATTTCAAGAAAAAATATCATTTATTTTTTTTTAAAAAATTCTAAAAACTTAGCTGAAACAAGCAATTATTTTAAAAGTAAATTAAAAATCTCATACATAAATTCTACTTCAAGACTTCAAATTTATTGAGCACGTAACATTTCTTTTATTCTTAGCTAACTTATTCAATAGATGAACTAAATTTTTTTTCCATTTGACTCTTGTGATTCCACTGGACAAACAAGATTCTAATAAATTTTGTTTGTTAATTTCCATTACTCTCATTGGCTTTAAAAATGTATCAAAACCAATGAGATGAGGAAAATTGAGCTTGGCTTTACTCCCACGTATTTTGAAAGCAGCTCTATCATAAGCCAAAGCTGCTGCTTCTTCTTCAGTCTCATAAGTCCCTACCCAAATCCTACTACCATTCTTTGTAGGGTTCATTATCTCTGCTGCAAACTTCCCCCGTGGCCTATGCCTCACACCCCGGTAGTGCTTCCTTTTAGGTGGCGCGTGAACTTCACGCGACGATGTAAACTGTTCCCTTTTGCATCCCTCCAATTTCTTGGCATCATGGATACTCTCCAATCCAATAGAGCCCAAGCTAGGGCTTTGAAATGGATTGTAAGTTGGAGAAAAGCATGTTTGGTTGTTGGAATCATTCATTAGAGTGTTTGAATCGTGTTCATGCTCAAGCAGATAGCCTTTAATAGATTCCAAAGAAGAAACATCATAATATATTGTAGCAGCCATGTTGCGGGTATTAATTAATGGAGATGGCGATGCTTTTCTCCTTTCAGAACTTGAAACATGTTTGTGCTGTTTCAAGAATAAAGCCTTATATATTTATACTACTGGTTTTCAGTCTTCTTAATAATAGTGGATAATAATATTTTTACTTAATCTTAGTTTTTTTTAAAAAAAAATATCACAAATAATGTTACTTTTATAAAAATAAAAACATAATTAATACTATGTATGTAAATAGAAATTAAATAAAGTTAAAATTTAACAAAATTATATTTTTAATTTTTTATTTATTCACTTGTTAATATTTTACAATATTATCATAAAATTACATACGTAATTTAATAATAATAATAATTTATTTTTTGTCAATAAAAAATTATATACAAAAAATAAATTATATACAAAAAATTATATACAATTATAAAAAAAATTATATATATATATATACAAAATCTGTTGTTGATAGCTATTAACTTTAAATATTTATACTATTTATTAAGATTTTATAGAATGTGCTATCACTCAATCCAACTTATATGAAATTTAATATTTATAATTATAAAAATATAATTTAATAATTAAACTAATTAATTTTATAGAAAGTTATTAAGAGATATTGATATTAAATATCAACAAATATTAACTTACATGTAGACAATATATTTAATAAAAGTAATTTTTACTAAAAAAAATATAAAAATATTAAACCAACATCATATAACTGTTAAAAAATTTACATAATTTGGAATCTGAGTGACTTTCTCTCTGTCGACAATTGAACATGCATGTCTTTTTTGAACAACATTTTAATAGAAACCGCCATAATGCTAACAAATGATAATGTTTATCCTCTCACTGCCGTTGAGCCTGCTGCAGCCAGAGAGAGAGAGAGAGAGAGAGGGAAGAGCGTGCTTTTCTTCGTCTCCTTTCTCTTTTTTCGATGTTAGTATTATTGTTCATGAATATTACCTGAGAATTTGAAGAAGATATTATAATACTTCTATATTTATATATTGAAAATTTTCCTGTTCTTGTAATTATATTCATTTGATCCATTAATTTTTTGTGTCATCATCTTATCTCGTCACAGCAATTTCTGAATATTTTTACTGAGCCACTCTAGTCCAAAATTGAAAAGTGTGCCTTCACATGTTTAAGTTTTGAAATAAATGTTAATTTTCAATTAAATAGATTTATTTGATATTTGCACAATACACGTTATACCTTTAAAATTGTAAAAACTCCATATAATGAAAATGTTCAACATATTTTGAAATTCATTCTTATGTACTTTTAGATTCTCATGATTGTTTCAGAAAAATTGACTATTTTTTTTTATAGAAGACAGCTTCTACTTTTTTACTCACATAGAAAGATACATTAAGTGTGTTCTTATAACACCATTGTTATATATTATTTTTAGTATTTTTTTAATTTTATTTTCTTCTTTTTTTTAATTTTTAGCCCTGGGTCAAGCCCAAAATGTATAAAACACTCTTGCTCAATTTTTTTATTGGAAGCCCAAATTTAGAGTCTAGAATAAAAAAAATGAATGAAGAAAACAATGAAAAGGGAAATAAAGAACAGTGTTCTAGATTCGCTCTATCATGTTTAGAAGCGCAGATTTTGAGTCTAGAATAGAAAAATAAAAGAAGAAAACAATGAAAAATAAAAAAGAATTTTATAGATATCTTAATTGGTTTACTTAGATTGGGTAATTCCTATTATCTTGCTTATGCTTAAAATTGTTGATTTTGTGGATTTTCTTGTTTATAGTTGTTTTTTTTTTCTTTGGGTGATAACAAATAGTTTGATATTTGAATTCATGTTAATTCTAATACTAAATATTACAAATTTTTTTTATTTTTACACTGAAAAAATAATTGAAAAAGGGTAATGAGTAACACCTTTCAATTTTCATTTTGTTTTTCTTTTTGGGTCTTATTGATGCCTAAGATTCTCATCTAAAACATAAACCTTGTGACAAACATCACCCCAATGAATCTCATCAAAGGGAGTGAATGCAACAATCATTACAAAAAGTAGTGAAAGCTTATTGTCAAACAACTTGGATCTAACTCACTTCTAAAAACTATCTATTCTAATTCATCTAAATAAAATTTTGCCTCTATTCTTATCTAATATGAAACATCTTAACATTTATTGGCATTAAATTGCACCACAATCATTCTAACTGACTTCACCATTAATCAACATCAACACCGTTTGCTTGTAAACTCATTTTAAACACCTTAATTTGTTTTGTATTTTTGGCCAACTTGTTCAACAGATTGGCCAAATTCTTCTTCCTCATCGGCAACTTTTGTGTTTCTGAATTCGATGAAAATGATAAATAAGATTTCAAAGTATGTTGCTTCGAAATCTTAAGCGTTTTCATGGACTTGGAAGGCACATCAGATCCAATAAGGTGAGGAAAATTTAACTTAGCTTTGTTTCCTCGCATCTTGAAAGCAGCTCTATCATAAGCCAACCCAGCTTCTTCTTCAGTATCATAAGTCCCAAGCCAAACCCTTGCACCGTTTTTCTTTGGGTCTCTTATCTCCGCCGCAAACTTTCCCCATGGTCTACGCCGCACGCCTCGGTAGCGCTTCCATTCCGTTGGCGCGTGAACTTCACGCGCCCTCGCAGGTTGTTCTCTTTTGCATGCCACCGTTTCCTTTGCTTCATTGATATTGTCGAAGCCTAAAGTGGGGCTTGGAAAAGGATCGTTCGTTGGAGTGTAACATATTTTGTGGCATGAAACATTGGTGAGAGTGTTGGAATCGTGTTCAAGGTCGAGAAGATAGTGTTGAACAGATTCCAACGAAGAAAAATCGAAAGACATTGTAGTGGCGATGTTAGCGTTGGATGATGATGGTGATGGTGATGGTTTTACTTTTTTGTTACTCGATGATGCACTTAGGTTTGTGTTTGCTTGAAGAAAAACGCTACGTGCATTTATACCAGTGTTTGGGAGTTGTTTGCATTTTTATATTCTTTGCTTGAAAGTTGAATCTGAGTTTGAACAACGTGATGTTTCTTTAATTAAATTAATATTGTTTTCATGTGGGTTGTTTCTTTGAAGCTTCAATGAATACATGAAATGGCATTGAAACTTGAAGTCACAGCGTTCTTCGCCACGTGTGATTAGTTGAATATAAATAATTTAAATTTTCAATCATGTATGTTCTTATTTGCAGGGAAAATATTATGCAAATATATGCATATAATTGTAATTTTAAAAAATGTATTCTTTTCTACTCCTTTTTTTCTTTCAAATAATAATAAGCGTAATGCTAAGTTTGTGCGTTCTAAGAAAAATGAAAAATATTTTATGAAAATATGTATATAATGTCATTATACATATTAATTAGTAGTAGATTAATTCCAAGGAAATTAAAAGATTAATTCCTTATAAAGTAGAAGATTATGATTTGAATTTTTATTAAAGAAAATACCTAACGTTTAATGCTTAATTGTATTTGAAGTAAAACTATTTCTTGTAAAAAGTACATATAAGAAAACTTACTAGAAAAAGGCTTGCATATAAAATTCATGGGAAATGTGACCAAACTTACTAGCATTAATCACTGTGTTACACACAAGTCCATGAAGAGAAACAAGGGACATCCATAATTCCATTCCCATTTTAAGGGATCAAATTTGACCTTCATGTTAATTTGAACTATAAAATATTTAGTAGTTGGTGATTAATCAAGAGCTCGAGGGTATTCATAGAGATAATGGGGCTGTTTGATTGTGTTGTTGTTTTTAATTTGTTTTTAAAACTTATTTTTAAAATTGTTTTGTGATTGTTATTAATTTAAAACGTGTTAATAACTTGCTGACGTGGGGCATGTGGGTATACAAAATTTTTAATTATGAACATGTCCCAACTCGTTTTAAATATTATAAAAAATAAAAAATATTCAATTTGTTTTAATAATTGTTAAATTGAAACATTAGACCGATAAATTATTTATATATTATTAATTGCGCTAATTAATCATAGATTAATGTGTCAGTAACTTGTTGACATATATGACATAGCTAATTGTTGAAGCACAACTAATTGAGACACAGAAACTTTGGATAAGAATTTGTCCATAGTGAAATATAAAAATTATGCTAAAAACAATTAGGTCCAGTGAAAGGCTGTTAATGTCTGACAAAATGACATAATTTAAATTTTAATTGCAAAGGATATTTATATTTAATCCTTTAACGTATTTCAAATAAAATTATATATACACAAAATTTTTATTTAACTTTTCTAAAACTTAAAGAATATAAATTATTTTAATATAAAAAAATTATTTATTTTTATGTCAATTTTTTCTATAAAATTTTATTTAAAAAGTTTACTTGAGCAGGTATATAATACGTTCACAGAATTTAAAATTGTCTGATACTGTTTTTTTTTCTCAATGTGCAATTAAATTTTTACCACTAAGTTACAAAATCCATGAACATTGCCTAATTATTATAGTAATATCTTGGAAATTAATTTAGCTAACCAAATAATATTATATTATGAGCTCCTTCTAACTTTTTTAATAATAACAAAGTGACACATTACCAGCTCCTTCAAACTTTTTTTAATATAAAAGGAATTAAATTAGGCCAATTAAATAATATTATCCAACTCATTAAAGCACGTGATTCAAATTATTTTGTGATTTGAAAATACCCTAAAAACCCATGCGTCAAAATCTGAGGAGGCTTCGTAGAACCAAAGAACAAAGTACAACAATGTCACAGCCAAAACCTATAACCTTTCGAACAGAGGACACCCATATAAATAACGCATTTGGGGTCCCATTATTTCACACTTATACTACCTTCAAACGAAGAAGCACTTCGCATTCTTACAAAACTACACTTCAGCTTCCAAGTTTCAGAATCGTATAATGAATCTCAACACCAGTCTTGATTCCGATTTAGCTCTTCTAGAATCTAGTCGACAACATCTCCTTAACGATACCGATGATTTCACTGCTCTAACGGAGGTTTTCGCCACCGCTAACGGCGCTGAATCAACGTCCACACTTCATGATAACGTCGTCGACTCTCCGTTAGAACGGACGACACCGGTTGACTGTGAGGCTGCGGCGGCGCGTGAGAGCCACGCGCCTCAGTGTTGTCAAAGCTACAAGGGAGTGAGGCGGAGGCCGTGGGGAAAGTTCGCGGCGGAAATTAGGGATCCGAAGAAGAACGGCGCGAGGGTTTGGCTCGGGACATTTGAGTCGGCTGAGGATGCGGCTTTGGCTTATGATCAAGCTGCTTTCAGAATGCGCGGGTCCAAAGCTAAGCTGAATTTTCCTCATTTGATTGGCTGCGATGTTGCTGAGCAGCAGAAATTGGTGGCTAAGCGGGGTTTGAGTGAGCCGAGTTCAGTGCGGCTGGCCTTGGAGCCGAAGACGAAGATGAGCCGAGCCAGCATCATTGACACGTCAGAGAAGTGGGATATGGAGGAGTGATCATCTTATGGGTCATTCTAGCTGATTTTGTTCTTCATTCACTGTTATAATTTGTTTCATATTCTTTATTAATATTAATTTGGTTCTACCTTCATGGGTATTACATTCAATGTGATTTTTTTTTATTGTCGATTCTAATGTATAAGAAGATATCTAAAATAAAAAACAATTGTATATTTGCAAAAAAAGAAAATTGAGGAATTAATATTTATTTATTTTATACACTCTTTACTTCAAAAGAATTAAATTAAATCTTGATAATTGACTCAACCTAATCATCTAAGATGAAGTAAAGGAACACAAATAGGCCCAATCATTTGCAAAATGCTAAATTATTTGGAAATTTACCTTTAAGAAAAATGACATGATAAAAAAAATGCTCATCGTTATGCTTGCATCTTTCCTTTTAGAAAAAAGCTTGCTAGCAAATTTTTTGAGATAATTAAAAAATATATTGAATTTGATATTTGAATTCATGTTAATTCTAATACTAAATGAGATGATAAAAAAAAAAAACGCTTATTATTATGCCAAAAATTAAGTTGTTGGTAAAAGTGTAACTTTTAACATATAATATGCTTTACATTACATGAGGATCTTTTCCTATGTGGGGTTAAGTCCCATCTACAAATCTAACACACACACACACACACACACCTGTGACCTTACAGCATATCAAAGAAAATGAAAGAACAAAAATATTAAAATATTATCATATATATATATATATATATATATATATATAATTTTGTTCTCTTTATTCTTTTTTTTTCATTAACAATTTAGATATTTTACTTTCCTTTATAATAGATTTTTCAGACCGAATGTTTTATAGAGATAAAAAGTCATGGATTAGCTTTCAATAAAATTTTATTAATGACACTTATTTATTAAATATTTTAACATTAATTAATTTCATACCAACGTGACCCTAACATAATTTATTTTAATTTTTGTAAAAATATTGCCAGAAAAGGTATCATGCACTGAATAAAAAGACCCATAAAACTAACAATATTTCAAAAGGGAAAAAAAAGTTGGCATGACCATCAAGTAACATTATAAATGAAATATGTTAAAGATTTAGATAATAAAATAAATATAAACATCGCATAATTTTTTTAAAAAATATTTACACAAAGAATCAATTGTATACGGTGTTATAGTGGTGTATTATTTTTTGAACATTAAATCGACAAAAAGAGGACAGTTAATTGGCAAGAACTAGTTTAATGATCATTGGAAAATAAAAATTACATAATTTGGGAACAAAGCTTAATATGTTTGGAA
Source organism: Abrus pulchellus subsp. cantoniensis (assembly GCA_024086825.1). NCBI lineage: Eukaryota > Viridiplantae > Streptophyta > Magnoliopsida > Fabales > Fabaceae > Abrus > Abrus pulchellus. The sequence goes on from CM044056.1 coordinate 26,895,032, forward strand.
GTTTTAAAAGAGATAAAAGAGTGTGCCTCTATAATATAATTGGCATGTATGAATTGGTACTATCTTTTAGGAATATTGTACTTGTTGCACATCATCACCATTGTTGAAATTAGACGATGCATATACTTCCCAAATTGGTTTAAGAAACTTGTAGCTAGGGGAAAAAAAAAGGTTTTTACGCTAATTGATTTAATAAAAAGAAAAGTATAGTGATATTTTTGAAAATAACATAATTTTTTTAATATTAATTCAAACTGAAGTATATCTATTCAAAATAAACTGATGTAAAAACTAAAAAACAGAAAAAATGTTAGAATTTATTAAAAAAATAAAATAAAATAGATATATAATTTATAAATGTTGAAACTTTACACTAAAAGTTATGATTCTTCAGAGTTTATGATTACAAAAGTGAAAAATTATATCACTTTTCACATAAGTTGCTAAATAATACTTTTTATATTGATTATTTCTAAAATTGATATAAAAAATCAATTTAAAATAAAATATTTCAAAAGCGTATACTAATAAAATAATATAAATTAGAGATATCAAATACAAATTTTTATATTTTCAAACTTCTAATAAAATTTTTGACTATAGATTGATAAACATGAACTCTTATTTACATTTTTAAACTTCTATTAGTGTTATTAAATACGTCATTGACAAATACAAACTTTTACTAAATACATAGATGATTTTATCTTATTTCATTATGTGTTTTCTTATCCATTAACCCATTGATATACAATATTAGTAAACAAGACATATTTTTCATTTATAAATTCAACAAAGGTTAAATCTCAACTAAATATTCACGAACATTACATATTTTTTATTTATAGACTTAACAAAGATTAAATCCTAAGTAAATATTGACAACTAATATTCACACTATTGACATTAATGGATATTGATACTATTTAAAAAGTGTTTGCTAATCTTTCAGAGGAACAATGATGTCATTAACAAATATTAACATAAAGAACACTTTATACATCGATTAGTTAAAGAACAAATGTAAAATATGTATATTATCTATTTTGTTTAGTTAACTGATGTAAATCTCTTAACTTATTACATAAATTGTATCTACATTGGTTTACCAACTAATGTTAAAAGTAGTTTTTAATCAAGATACACTAGCTCATCTTTAAAGTAAAACTTTGTAGTTAAAGAAATGCAAGTGGTTGTAAAAGACATTCTTACCGTACCACGCATAATTAAGAATATCATCCTATAAAGTACAATAATAAACAAGTTAATAACATGAAAAAAAAATTATATAAAGCCTCACCTTAAAAGGATTCAAACAACTTTGCTGTCATTTTAAGCTTTGCAATCAATGAACAAAAGTGAAGTTTCAGACTATCATACCTTAAGAGTTTGATGTTGTGTAACGTTTTCAGTTTCTTTTTCTTAAAATAAATAATTTTTATTGAGATAAGTAGAATTAGGATGAGTTTCTTATAATTATGGTTGAAATTTTATAAAAATTTAAAATTTTATTTTCTCAATTAATTTAAAAATGTACAAAAACATTTGGGACAAAAGAAAAAGATAGTTAATTATAACTGCATTACACTTTCCTAAGTAAGACTACACATTAACAATAGAAATATATATACATACATTAGATTTCTTTCATATACAATGTTTAAAGTGTACAAATCATTATCCAAAATACATTAGGACTCAATATTACATAATTACATTATCAAAAAAATCTAAATCCTAATGAGCAGTATGGATCCACACCAAAAAAGGAAAAATACTAAGGGAATGCTCCTAGTCATCATTGTCAAAACAACCCTTTATTTTTTCTAACTCTTCTAGAATCAAGTCTTCATTGTAAATGTCTTTGATATCAACGACAACCTCTATGCCATTGATAAGCTCGTAAGTGAAAGTGGTTGGTCTTCTCATCTGATCATGGTCGTGAAAAGTATACACAAGATTCATAGCATTGAGCATCCAAATTGTCCCTCTATACTCATACAGACAAAACGTGCGGCGTATTCTACTACTAGCAGGAAAATTAAAAGGAACATTATATTCTACGGTGAATTTTACTATGCAAACATTACCAAGTTCATTTCTATTAGGTATAATAAACTTACAATGACAAACCCTCTACTATTCCCTAAATATATAATTTAATTTATTCTCTATACTAAACTCCAATAGCCTATTGAGTCTTGGTGGAATAATCATCCTTATTCCTTGAAAATTATTTGTAAGGATGAATTCTCTCCTCACCGTTAAAACATAAACATACAAACGTGAAATATCACAATAGAAAACCTCATAGCAACAAATACAGTACAACACATATAAAGAATATCATAATTCATGCACTATAATTATAACTATAACGATAACATGATCTATCTCTTTCTCGTATCTACACTCTCTCATGCACTATGATTACAGTTAACTACTGCCTCTAACATTTCATAAAGTCTTACACATTTAGGTAAATAATTGCTAGTTAGCCCATGCACACAGATACAACACACATAATTACAAGCCCTTTATCAAAAGTATAATCATGAGTGTGAGGCCTATGATACTTTCATTCTAATAAATTTATACATAGCTATTACAAATAGCATTTACCACCCTCATTTTTTCAAGATTTTCTAAATCTTCTTCGGACTTTATACTCTTCGTATATCTCTATAACTATTTATACTAATCTCTTTTATTACCACAACTTACAATATACTTTCATCTATCCATTTTCACCACTCAGCTAAGTATATCGTGTCTAAAGTCAAGCACATATGGACTTAGTCCAAAACAAATATTACAATGAAAGATACATTTCAATCATTCAACATTAGCGGCCAAACATATATCACCAATCGTAATAGATAACAAAACTTCCATTTAAATACATATTAATAAGTCAAATACACACAACTTTACACTTACATGATTACAAACTCTTCCTACATATGTTACAAAATAAAACACCTTTGAGAAGGGAGAAAAATAGAGAAATAGAGACAAGTTTGAAGAACTGGGTTTCGAGGAACTTACTTCTGATCGAGTGTAAAGGGGGTTTAGGTTTAGATTTGGAAGTAGTTTGGAGTTTTAGGAGAGGTTTCTTTGAGGAAGAAAATGAGAGAACAGAGAGAAAAGTGAGTGAGGGGTTGCTTAGCTTACAATACAAGTTTTCAAAACAAAAGTTTCCTTAATTACCCTTTTTAGCTTACTAATTCTCACTTGAGTGAACAAACTCTCACTTGAGCAAGATACATTCTTACCTAGGTGAGACCCTTTTTGCCTGGGCAAGAATACCAGATAGAAGAATTATACTAATTTTCTGATATTCTCGCTTGAGTGAAATCTCATCTCGCTTGAGTGAGATTGAGTTTAGAGATCTCTTCATTCACCCTGTGCCTTCTTACTTGGGCAAGATAATAGTTAGAGCGATATTATCCCTTCTCACTTGAGTGAGAATACTCTGAAATGCCTAGTTCAAAAAATTATGTTTCACTTGAGCGAGACCTTATGCAATTTTCACAATTATAAATTATTTTTTAATTAAAAAAAAGTGTAGCTATAAATAAAATAATTATGCAATATTAAAAACAGAATATTACATGTTGCACAGTAGTTCAAAGAAAATGATGGAATGAGAAGCTGTAACGTGATGGTCTCCTTGAGGCATTAATGGTGGTTGAAGATGAGATAAAAACTTAGGTTTTTTTTTCTTCTAGACTTCTCTTCTCCTTTTTTTTTTTATTTTTTTTTATTTCTCTCTTTCTTCTTCTTAGTTGTATTTTTTCTCCTTGGCGCTCCTGTTGCTTCTTCTTTTCTTTTTTTTTTTTCTAAATCTCCCTTAAAATTGTGCTCTTTCCCCTTTTCTTTGATTCTTTTCCCCTTACCTGATACCACCTTGTTTTTTAAAACTCTCCTTTGTTTTTATTTTTATTTTTTGGTGTTTTAAGTTTGAGTCTTTGGTTCTGTTTTGATTTTTCCTTATTCATGCGTAAAGGTTTAGTACCTCTTTCTAGTTTAAAATTTTTTTGTAAAGTTTAATCTCATTTTAGAAGTCAAATGCAACTTGCCTTATTTGTTGAGAACACTTACGCTTTTAAAAAAAACACAATTTGTATATTTTAGAAAAAATAAATATCATAAAAAATAAAACTACTTTCAAACAAAATATGATATTCACATACATCAATGATTTTATCTTTCTTCATTTTGTGTTTTCTTACATATTTTTTATTTACAAGCTTAATAAAGATTAAATCTTGAGTAAATTGATAAACATTACATATTTTTTATTTATAGACTTAATAAAAATCAAATCATGAGTAAAAATTAACAATAAACATTAATACTATCGTAAAATTATTTATTAAATTGTCGAGGAACAATGATCCATTGACAAACATTAATAAAAAAACATACTATATATATTTTACATTATTTGATTAATAAAATCTGTTCATTTATTATATTATACGTATCTACGTCGGTTCATCTAACAAAGATTTTTTTACATTAATGAGATCAATTAAATCTATGATATAAATTTTGTAACCAAAATGATTGTCACTGTATACCAATAGAGAAATGCAGGTGGTGGTTGTGAAAGACATCCTTACCATATCACAATATCATCCTATAAAGTAGCAATAATAAACAAGTTAATAACATTATATAAAGCCTCACCTTAAAAGATCTTTGCTGTCTAATTCCTTACTATCTGCAATATTCATCAAATTGTCTCCAATTTTCAATCAATTATTTTTCAACTTCTTTCTCAGTTCTCTATCAAAGTTGCAACAACCTACTTTATTACTTTCTCCTTGATTCCTATCTTTCTTCTTCCCCGATTTTCAGTACCCAAAACTTCCAACTATGAACAAGATGTGCTTTCAAAGTTTTCCTATGCATTTTTCCATTTAAAATAACAATTTTCACATTATTCATAGCTACAACACTACCAAAAGCAATATTTCTAATAAGGAAAAATATAAATTTTCTAAGAATTGAGTAAAGTATTAAGCAAATATATTTTCTACCTTTTTGAATGAGTAGAAAAAAATAACATTGTATTAAATATATTTATAAAAATTTAAATTAAATTAATTTTCTATTATAATTTTTCCTTATTAAAAATTTATTTTTATAAATTTTAATATTATTTTAAAAATACAATTTTTTGAAAAACTCCTAGCCCTGCCATCCCCACACTCTCCACCTTACTTCCTCCTAATTTGGGGACCTAAAAAAAAAATCCCTCCTCACTCTTTTCTCTTTCCTCTTTTCACTATCTCTTATCAAATATCAGAGGGCTTATTTTTTCTTCTTTTATTCTTTTTTCTTCCCAATTTCTTTACTCTCATCTAAAAGAGGATCAGTCCATGAAATTATATTTTAACTATCATTATTATATTTAAATATTATTTTGTTCTCTCATTTGAATTGTTTTTTCCAATTTTTTGAATTGCGATAGTTTAGATTTAGAGCTTTATTTGAAGTTTTCAAATTTCAATTAGAAATTCCATAAAATCAACAAATAAAAAGATTTTAAACCTGATTATGCTAAAAACTCACCTTTCAAATATCACATTTAAAATTGCCTCAAAACAATCTTACAAACAAATATTTTTTTTTCTTGAAAAGCTTATCAATTTTAGTGACATTAATTCTTGTGTCTAATTTTAAATAGCTAAAAAATTCGTTAAAAATATATATAAAAAGGTATAAAAATTTAATAAGTATTTTCTTTGTTAATAGTTTTTTTTTATTTTCATTTACTGATATTAACAACTAATGCTACCAACTACTATAAAATTTAAAAGTAGATGAACAATAAACAAAAAACAAACAAGTTTGTTTATTTCTTTATCTCGTTTTTCTTTCCTCTGAAAAACAATTATTATATACTTAGGAACTGTACGTATCTGGCTAGTGAAAAATAAATAACATAAAAATAAAAATTATAATAAATAGTATACTGTGTTAAAAAATAAAATAAAAGTTAAAAGAGAGCTTAATATACTGTATGGATGTAAAGAAATTATTATTATTTTTTTATAAAAGGGTTATTATCTATTTATGAAATGTAGATCTTTTGTGAGAGATAAAAAAAAAAGGAAAAAGGATAAATAATGTGATAAATAATATGATAAAACAAAATAAAAAAACTGAAGGAGAAGTTAAAAAATAAAAGTGGCTACTCTTTTGCTGGAAATACAAAATCAAATGCCATATATAATAAAACACAAACACCGCGTCCTCTTCTTCATTGTTTGTCGTTACTCTCTCTCTCTCTCTCTCTCTCTCTCATGGCTTCTCCTTCTACCATGGTGGGTTTGCTTTCACTTCCATGCAAATTTTCTATATCTACTCCATACCCTCTTCTTATTCTTCTTTCTTTGTTATTTGCTGAACACAAAGTTTGATTCTTTTCCTTCTTTTACTTTCTGGGTATCTCCTGAATTTGCTTGCAGGACGGTAATCGAGGTTCCTTTGGTTCAAAAAGGTCTCGCAACGATGGTAACTATCAATTGGGGTGCTTCATGGTTCATGCTTTCTGTAGCAACTAGCTAAAAATTTCATTTTTTTATTTGGGTGCCTCTAATCTTACGATTTTAACTGATTAAGAAAGAGTTACCCTTTTAATTTTATTTAGTATGTAAATTGTTTCAATTTTTCAATGTGGTGTCTGCATACACATGCAAAGTCTCTTTCTCTCTCTGTGTACAGTAGTTTGTGGAGGTTTGGGTTTGTGTTAACTGTAATAGGACTTGATTGTGCGAGGTAGTAGTCCAGTGTTTGAAAAGTGGTCTTCTCATCATGATTTTGGTGATTGTTTAGATGAATTATGGAAGCTTGATTTTGTGGTAATAGGAGAATCTAGTATTCAGTTTTGTTGTTTGTGATGGATGTCAAGATATAATTTTAATGAAACTTTTAAATTACAATTCTAATTTAGTGAGTTGATTGATTTTTACATTACTATTCTGATTTAGTGTGATTGATTGGTTTTTAAATTGCAATTCTGAGAGGATGTTTGTTTATTGTGCATTCAGCTTCGCGGAAAGATGGAGACTGGACCTGCCCTAATTGTGGAAACTTAAATTTTTCTTTTAGAAATGTTTGTAATAGGGGACATTGTAGTGCGCCAAGACCACCTGCAACTCCAGTAAGTGTTTATTTGAATTAGATTATCATTTGAAGCTTCTGCTTTTCCTTTTGGTGACTGGCCAACTTGATTTTAAAAACATCCAATGAAAAAAATCTGTACATTGGATGTCTCAATAGAGATGGCCTATAGGAGCATAATATGATAAAAAAGCATTTTCTTCTTTTTCAGAAGAAAAGAAATGTAGACTGTTCCATTTCTTGTTTGTTAATTTTCACTGTTTTGTTGGCACAAAGTAACAAACAAACTTATGTTTTTTGCTCTTCCAATCTCACACTAAACTACTACACTCAGTTATGTTAGAGAATTTGTTATTATTCTTGTTTCATATTATGTGTTTTGTCAATAAGGAATAGAATCGGCATATTAATTGTATATATTAGAATTCCTAATTTAGGCTGTACAAATTATAATTGTTTTGTAATTAACAGCTGTAAATGAGTTTGCACTATATATAGATAAGAATAGAAGAAAAGAGTGCAGGAAGACAAGTTCTCTTGACAACTTGATGCGCTCTTATATTTAATGTTTGTGTGTAATGCCATATTGTGTCATATATCCTAAATTTGTAAGAAAGGTTGTATCTTTATATTGTACCAGTGTATATCTAATACCCTTAGCCGTATCTATGCATCTTAGGAGCAGTCCAATAGAGGCTTTAGTGAGAAAAGTAGATCAAGAGGAAGATACTCCAATTGGATTATTGAAAAAGTTGGAGGAAGACCAAAGAACTTTAGGAGAAACCATTAAAAAGATCTTATCTAAATGAACTTTTTAAAAATTGTTTTTAAGTAGAGAACAATAGTGTTGTTTGATTCTGGCAGCAGACTGTGTCTATTGGGATAAAGCTTGTTTTCTGTTATATTGTTGCCTCTGCTGTTATCCACCGTCTTCTGCAGAGGACTACAGCATGTACATTTTTTTTCTTACCAGTGTGCACAGATATTCATATAACATATGCAGCAAGCATAGTTTTCTAATTTACTGAGCTGTATAATGCATGCTGCCAAATGAGAACTTGAGCATGAATTCTTCTTATTATATAGTATTGCTTTTTATATTTTTCGGTTTACTAGTTACAACTTTCCTGACTTCTTAATGGTTAAGAGCTAAAGATTAATTTAATGCGAAGAAGTGTGGACCCTTCAAAATAGTAGTTGTGTTTTTATTGTTCCTGTGTGGACTCATGCCCATGCCAAGCACTTCACGGACACATCAAAATACTTCTAGCTTAGTTTTACATTTTTTTAGTATTCCTTTTAAAAAAAACTTTTATACCAATACACATGGGATGGGAATAAATTATAACATTTCATTATGTCTACAGTGAGTCAGGCTTATGTTTAACTCATTGGTTCTCTTTTTTTATTTAAATTTGATGTGAGTTTTATACTAATTTTATACATTGTATGATAGCTGTGACAGGTCCTATAAATTTTTAAATTTGTCCTATCCTAGAGTTCATCTCATTTTATCCATGTCCTGTCTTGTATCTATGCTTTTTAGTTTCAATGTAACAAAATGGACATTAAATTTGTAAAATATTCATAACTTTTGATTTGATGAGAGCTTAACTAATTGGTAATTGGTTGCTACAGCCTGTTCAAATTACAAGCCCATATAGCAATGGTCATCCCCATCATCCCCACTTCTACTATGGAGGTGTTGGGGCTCCTCCTCCTCTCCCACCATATGGTGTGTCAAGCAGGGTTGGATCCCTCATACCACCTTCTGGTGTACAGTATGACTATGGTCTTTATACTAGGCCTCGTGTACCATATAGTCCAGTACCCTCATTCCCACCTGTAAGCTTTGGAGGTACACTCTCAGTAACTGTATCTCTAATCTCTTTACAAGCTTTATGCACCTATAACCAAATTGTCACTGAATCAGGTATTCCTTATAGTCCGAGGCCCAGAATCAACCCCTATGGATATGGATTTCAAAGTCCTCCATGGGATGCAGGATTAACAGATAATTTTGCATCTCGGAAACGACGTGGAGGTATTTACATGATCTTTTACTTCCTGGTTCTCTTTTCATTTAAATCTGTATACTGTTAATGTTAATTCTTTTGTGTTCAAGTAAATAGCGTATCTCTGGTCTTTGCAACATGTGATTCTTGCTTCGGGGTTAGATTATGGTAATAGCTTTCTCTATTTTCTCTCTAATGTCATTTATTATGAAAGGAGAGAGAAGAAAGTACAATAGATCTTGTTAAGATATCCCACATTAGTTAGGAATAGAGCCATAATACTCCTTATAAGGGCTAGGACAGTCTTCCTCTCATGAGCTAGCTTTTGGGAGTGAGTTAAACCCAAGTTTCTTAACATGATATCATAGCCTATTCAGTTTGAATGTTGGGCTGCCCATAGATATACAATCCTGTTGGGCCCACCCGTGCAGATGTCCAGTAGTGCAAATTTTATGCATTAGATGTCCAATTCTGGGCGTGAGGGAGGTGTATTAAGATGTCTCCACATTAGTTAGGAATAGAGCCAAAATACTCATTATAAGGACTAGGGCAATCTTCCTCTCATGAGCTAAATTTTGGGAATGAGTTAGACCGAAGTTTCTTAATAGATCTAAAGGCATCCTCAAGGGTTGGAAAAGTATAAATCAAAACAGAAATTATAGAAAAGTAAACAAGGAAACTAACATTGGAGTGAGGAGGGCCAAATGCTTTGCATATCATAGATGGCTTTACCAGTAAAAAGCAACCTTGAGCAGAACACCAGCAAGTTGCTAATATTATAACCCTATCTCAGTTAATTTAGAGGCCACACCCCTCAAAGATGCGCTCATTCTGCTCTAGCCAAAATGCATCATAGATTTGCCAAATGTTTCTTATTATAAAAAATTATGTTTTCCTGTCTGTTGCCAAATCCTTACAAATAAAAATGCTCTAGAAAAGGGAAGAACCTTGTGTAATTCTATATGCCTCAGGAATTACTGGAAAATTATCTGATATTCTTGATCTGGAAAAGGGTCCTACCTGGTACTTGGAAACATAAACCAATCTATCCTATGAAGAAACAAAATGCTCACTCGTTGCTGACTAAGTGAAATGGGCATTATTAGATAAAAGGCGGAAGTGTAGGTACTTTAGAGAGTAACTCAGTAAAGTACTGGTGGGAACCATTCATAAGAAAATCAAGGTAGTGATTTCTAAGTTCTAACAAACTTCCAGTTTATTATCCACATTCTTATATTTTATTGGAATCTAAACCATTTATTTTTCAATCAACAGCTTCATTTTATTCTCTATAGTGCACTGTGTACATTTCAGGAGCTTTACTCTAGAGAAAGGTGCTGTAGATTATAATCCTGAATAATGGCATCAAAACACTTCATTATGGTTGTAGACTTGTAGCTCTTCCTTCCCCTATTTCCAGTTAGGAATCTCACTGCATTGAAATTGCATCAAGCAAAGAGCTCAGAAATCACTAAATCAGAAACCATAAACAATAACTCCTCCCAATAAATTGGCCTCAACCAAGCCTTGAAGGACCATGGTCCAAAATATACCACCACTTATCTTGCTGTGTTAATCAACAAAACTGAAACTATATCTACCTAATGATGCAAGTCAACCTTGTAATCACAAGCAAACCTCCTCTGTTTCTACAGGAGGGAAAACACACTCATTCTTTAAACCTTGATTCCTATAAACTGATGATAAAAAGTCCATCTGCTTCCTCCAAGTGGTCACGAATAGAAAGTCACAATCTAGGATTGTTTAGGCCTTTGACATTCTGGTTCTAAATCTTCATGAGCACAAAATAATATTTGTTCACTGAAGAGGACCAGATTGGGAATCTGTTTAGTTTTCTGTTGGCATAGGATTTCTGAGGATCTTTTTGTGTCTAAAACAGGTTGGCCAACTTAGCTCAGTTGTCAATTTAAATAATTAACTTGGCATAGTAGGTATAATGTAGTTTATGAGAAAGATATTGATTTATAAGTGCCTTTTTTCGCATAATTTTTCAGGTTAAGAAGCAAATTTTATGAGAATGCTGGCTTTTTTCATTGTATTAGGAAATAAAATTAGAAATTGGAATTTCACTCAAAATGTGAACAGAAAAAGTAGTTAAGAATTATGTTGAATGTCAAACTTACTATAATATGCTTTTTTTTTTTTTCTGTTACAACCAACTAGTATTTATTTAATATACCTGACATCTGTTTTAGGGCCGGTCTTTTAGACTATTGAATTTACAAAACTTTGAGGCTCAAATGTCCTTTACAATAATCTCTTCACCACCCTCTGACAGGGTAGGGGAACAAACGAAATCAGAATGTATTTTTTCATTTTGTATCTATTTGAAGTTTTTCAGTAACAGCATAAATTTCATCTTGCCTTGGGCAAGAAAAGAAAACAGGAAAAAAATCATCCTCTTGTTTTGGACTGTTTATGCAGGGCCAGATGGTTTATCCCAAGGGGACTGGATCTGTCCAAAATGTGACAATGTTAACTTTGCCTTTAGAACCACTTGCAACATGAAACACTGTGGTGCTGCCAGACCTGTAAGTCTTTTCATTTTTTGTTTCAATGTGCTAATGATCATCCAAGTTATTATATAAATGCTTAAACTATTATAGTAATACTTGAAAGTGGAATTTTACTGGAACAATTTAAAAGCACTTCCCCAATTTTAATAGAATGGAAGGTGAGGATGAAATTGTGTTATGAATAGTTTCATCATGTTATCATATTGTAATCTATTTACAGCATATACTGATTTTTGCTTTTACATGCTTCACCAAAGGGCCCAAGTCAACCAAATACAAGTATTCCTGAAGGTAGTTGGACTTGTAAAAAATGTGGGAACCTCAACTACCCATTTCGAAATGTATGCAACCGGAAAGACTGTGGAAGTGAGAGAACAGCCTCTACCAATTAAACATCAGCTTTGTATATATGCATCTTTAGTCCAGCTGTCTAAAGTAAAAGTTTTGGATTAGGAATAGAGAACTAGATAGCTGTGACTTTTAAGGGAAGGGCTTCCATGAGGATAATTTTGACCTGGTTGTTAAATGATAATTTATTTTAGTTTTTCTAATGATATTACATGTGAAAAATGTATTGAGAATCAAGCTAAATTTTCATGCCAATCATTGCTAGGCTATTTTGTTAAATTCATTATTAGTAATAGTAGTCATGGTGTTATTCTTTTGAAAGTTATATCATCATTGATATTTTTATTGCTATCCTGGAAAAGCAGTCTGAATTCATATGCCGATTGATTGCTTTGAACTGTTTTTTCAATTAAAATGAGATGTTACTGATGATACATTATTACATTTTTATTACTCCATGTTAACTAACCCTTGGTGTTAATTAGTAACTGCGTAAAAATATAATTTTATTCTCGAAAGTGCCAGCTTGGTTGATTTTGTTTTTGAAAACTTGTGTATACAATTTATATTCAAATTTTTTAGCTTCATGACATATTAGTCTTTCTATGTCAATATAGTTCCCTAATTTGTCAATTTCATGAATTTAGTCTTCAAATCTGTCAACATAGTGGCTAATTTAGCTCCCTCACTTGGTTAACTTAACATTGGAGGGATTAATTTGTCTTGAAGTTGACAAATTTAGGAACTAAATTGTATGTATGCAAGCTTTCAACTCAATCAGCACAGGTTATTACTCTTGAGAACGAAATCATATATAAACTCTTAGGAACATAAGTGAAATGATGATGGGTAAGTGAAAAGAACTAGTTTGTAAGTTGTTATTTTATATTGACGTCTTTTTAATTAGTAAAATTTCAAGCAATGATCAAAAATAGTTATTAACAAGTTACTAGCAACATAAGTGAAATGATGAAAACTAATTGATATTACTATTTTATAGACGGTGGTATTTCTATGTTTGATTAATGTTTATTTTGCAAGCAAGATGTTATAGGTACAATAATGGTTTCAGATGAGTTCTTAAGTTATTTTGAAACCACATCTTAAAGTATTTTCCTTAATGAGACTTTTTCTTTAATTAGTGTTTAATCACAGATTCACACAATTATTAACACTGCACTTGAAGGTAAGTCATTTTTTGTTTTCAAAAATGGGTTTTTTTGTGTGTAATTTTTTTGTTGGCTTGGAGAAATGATTCTCGTTATTTATTTATTTATTTATTTTGGGTCCAATAAGATATTGTTGTTATTGTTGGCTACGTTTGCATGTTTCTTGTAGTAAGGCTTATACTTTTTGCACTGTGGTTTTTCTAACTACACTGTCCTTTTCTTTTTGTATCTTCCAAAAATAAGATTATGGAAGATATTAATTACTTTTAAAAATTAATTTTCGGAAGTGTGAAAAAGAAAAGCAACTCCTAAAAAAATGGATAAATTGTTTTTGTGGGTCAAAAATGATTGCACTGTTGTGTGGGAAGTGTTATATAGATTTTATCATTGGATGTGTATATAGAAATCAACACCAACCAGACACCACGTAGCATTGTGTTCATTTTTTATTCACTAATTCGAACTCATTAACAATGGAATGTCTTGGAATGGTCGTAACGATATGCTCTATGCTTAACATTTGATCTATCCATTTGGAGGCCAATAACTTGGATTTTGTCACATTAGGTGATAGATACCATATTAAATAGTATTTGATTTTATTTCACAGCATGCAATAATATTGGTCAAGAAAAATTTTCAATAGCAAATTGATGAACCACTGAAGGGTTGAATCTGTGTTCTATAACTTGTATGTTATTGTGGCGTGATGCCAAATGGTGTCATGAGAGCTCCAAATTTGAGTTGATGCTGGCTCTTCCGAAATAGTCACATTTTATATAACATATGACCATCTTCTAAAATAATTTTTTTATTATATGTTAAACAGAACCTATAAAAGTCGCAAGTTATTTGCATAAATTATTTTCAATAAAATCTTAATCATTCATGAAAATGTATCTTATAACTATTTATTAAAAGTGTTTTTCTTTTTTTGGCTTCTAGCTTTGAATGTCCTGTAATGTTCTTGAAGAAATGCCTTATCCTAGTCCTAATAATGAAACAACACTTTTTTTAAATATTATCTGCAGTTGCGAATCAACGTTTGTCTAATTGTTATTTTTTGTTGATTAAACAAACATGGATTCATTACATTCTGAATTGGTTAAGAGGTAATTATATAATTGTTTTTCTTATGAATGTAATTCTATGATTATTAACTTTGGCATTTTGCATATGCAAAGGATTCAATAACATCATACTACTCTACCGATAAAAATGATGATTTAAACAAAGGAATGTGCCACCTCATCTTGCCTAACTTAAAATTTAAATAATAATAATAAAATAAAACCAATATTTTCATCACTAAAATAAAATGTTTGTATTGATTGAAATCATGTTAGTCTTTAAGTTTGATTAGATAAAATTTTAGAGAAATTTATATAATAGAAAAAAATCAATATAAAAATAAAATAAAATTTCTCTTTAACTTATTTTTCTCTATCCCTATATTTTGAGAAGTTTTCTCTCTTAATTTTTTTAAAAAATTTGTAGTGATAAATCATTTCAAATTTATGAGAAAAAATTATTTATTTTTTATACTGATTATTTTTCTTCCATAAGAATTTCTCTAGAAGTTTACTAAACTATATTTATTTTTTAGCACAAATATTAGAACAAATCATATGTTTGTATAAATATTATAGACTTGTGATAAACTGATGATATATATTAATTTTTTATACTAATTAATAAACACATAACTATTAAGAGATAATTTTATTAGTATAAGAAATTGAGATATACCATATACCTTCAGTGTATCATACTATTAGTATTATGTTCATAATATCTACATTAATAAATTAATTTTTATTAGATCAAAAGTACAGTAACCGAAGCAATTACACTTGGGCAAAACTATATCAACAAAAACAAGTTAAATGATTAACGTATTTTTAATAATAACAAATTTTTCAGAAATAATCTGCACCATAATCTATAATTATCACTGACAAGAGGAGTTTTAAGAGAAAGATATATCTAACAAATTTCCCAACACTTTTTTTAAACATTCTTTGTTATTTATTGAAATTCTTGTGAATTTCATTAAGCACAAAAAAAGTATTGGTTTTTAATGATGACATTTTATAACATGACATAGCAATGTTACTTTATCATAAAATGAGCATGACATTCGATAGAGAGTGAGGTCTGAAAGTAATAAAGGGTTCAAACAATAAAATTAAACTTAGGGTCACATAATCTATTAGGTTTTTCTGTCGTGGCAGTTCAGTTAATTTTGAAATTCCTTATCATCTTGGAAAGTTCTTATGCTAGCATATGTACAAGAATTAGAGTATAAAAAATTAAGCAAGCTCATCAATAATATGATGAGACAAAATTAAGAATTAGACTATAAATACATTATATTATTAGTATGATATATTAGATTATTAACATAGAATCACAATATTTATATCAATACATTTTTATTAGAAAAAATTTATAACTACATATTATAAGCATACAGTTAATCAACTAATTATTTAGTTGTTGTAACACCACTTCTACACTGTTTCATTTTATCTTTACAGTGGACTTTATAATTTGTCAATTAATGTTCTTAAGATATTGATTAAGGAATTGAAATAAAAAGTTATTGTCAATAATATTGGAATGTATTACAAATTATTAAAAAAATATTTATTTTTAATTCTTTAACCAATGGAAAATATCTTAAAAACTTTAGTTAGTATTTGTTTTTTCATATATTAACTGGTGCTGAAAGTCATTGCAACTGTTTATTTGGATTTTTTTTAATGTTATAGTATTTTGGTTATTCTCACTCATTGTAACAACAATAAATTTTTAAATTTGTCACATTATCAAATTGTTAGTTTCAATATCATGGGTATATTAAGAGCTAGCTAGCTGAAATCCTTGCTGGCACAACATTTTGTTTTTTTATGGAGTTTCCTTGTTGAAGAGTATGATGAAACAGTTGGAAAGAAGCATGTCATTATTTGGTTTTAAAAGGGAACTAATTCCTATTTTAATCCATAAACTTGCAATTCATAATGTACCTTTATTTTAACTTTATAAATATTATTTACCTTTTTATACAAAATAACAATAAAAATTGTAAAAATAATTAAAATAAACTACATCTTATAAAATTATTATTTAAAGTGAGAATTTTTAAAATTAAAAATTAAAGTAATTGACACTTAGAATTTTAATTATAATTTAGAATGAGAATTTATTATTTCAAATAGTTAGTTTAGAATCTGGATTGTGACTTAACTCAAAATCACTTCACGTCCTTATTATCGTAATATAGTATTTTATGTAGTTAACATCTTTATTCACATTCCAATTTTCGTACATAGAAACCAACAATATGATTCATAAGGATTAATGGGTAAATTACGCTTCATATTATCTATTTTTTCTTGCTTTGACGTAATTAAACTTCATATTTCTAACGATTTTAATAAAATGTAAAAACAATTTTACACAGATATACTATAAAGTTATTTCATAGCATTGCATTTTTTTAAATTTATTTTCTACTGTTCATAACCGTACACTTCAAAAATTTCTGTTGTCCATTAACATCAAATTGTGTGTTATTGCATCATTAAAATTGTTTGACTCTTAGATTGCTTGTTGTTGAATTGTTCTTAGTAATTTGATAACACATGATTGGATGATACTGAAAAATACTCTACATTAAAGATTTTTTTAATAATTATTATTACTGTCGTGTGTTAAAAAAAAAAAATATTGATACATACTAAGAACAAAACTTAACATAGTGATTCCTGGGTAAGAAAGCAACATTAGCAAAAGAACAAAATTTAAGCTTGTAATTTGAAATGGTGTGTGACTAGATCAAATCATCAAATGGTAGTTTACTAGATATAGAAATATGCACTAACAAAGTACATATGGAAGAATAAAATGTACGGTTGAATAATTAATTTGGGATTGAAAGGTAAATAAAGATGGCAGCAAAAGTATATAATATGTAATATATTTGAATAAAACTCTAATTTTGTATAATACAACCATTGCAGAAGCTGGCCGGCGGAGTCTTACATGCATATGCCTCTTTTTGTAGCTTTGTATCTTTTTAGTTTTTGTCATTCTATGCACATTTACTGCATTGCTTAAAATCTCTCTCTTTCATTGTATATATACATATATATATATATATATATATATATATATATATATATATATTTGTGCCATTCTTACAATGTCATATCACATTTCTTTTATGGCACAATTTATATTTTGTTTCTGTAGTTCATCAACCTACAATTGAAGGGAGAAAATTGTGACTAAGGGCACAAAACTACATATTCTCTTGCTGGGAAGGGAGTAGAAGATAGAAAAGCTTCAAAAAAGGAAAAAGAAAGAGAATGGTAGAAGGGTCCATGGAGCTTGAGGCTATTATAAAGGAAGCTGTTGATCTGGTATGTGAAATAGTAGAAAATATCTTCATTGCATTCCTAGTTGTGTCAAATGTCGTAAGTTTTATTTATCAGTTTTTCTAGTGTTATTAAAAATCAGAAGATTCAATACATTAATAATATCAAATACTATAATTTTAATAATAAAAAATTACTATTTATTAATTTCTTTTTGTGTCATTTGACACGTTGAAAAATATTCATTCATTTATTTATGGTGTGGTATATTAAATCTATTTAGCATTTGTTTATTCCTCATCCATTTGGCACTGAAACATTTTAGTTTCTTTCATGCAAGTTTTCAAAGGATTACTACAACATTGATTAGCTATATTGTTGTTTAATAAGTTGGGAAATTATCCAGAAACTAATTTTCTTTTGCGACAAAACGTGTTAGAATAATTTGATCCATCAACCATTTTGTGAAATACAAAAGTAGGATGAAATTTTTGAGTTTTACTTGTCTGATGATTAATAAAAGGGGTATAGAGCATAATTAGGCATTTGGTGAATTTGGAATTTGTGCTATGTAGGAAAACATTCCTCTTGAGGAGGTCTTTGATAATCTTAAATGCACAAGAGAAGGTTTAAGCTCAGAGCAAGTGCAAGAGAGGCATGCCTTGTTTGGATACAACAAGCTTGAAGAAAAGAAGGTTAAAAGCCAAACTTCAATGCTTTTAGATTCTTATTTCCCTTTTAAGTTGTTGTTGAGGTTTCTCATGGATACCTTCCATGCTTTTTAATGCTTGTACAGGAAAGTAAGATATTGAAGTTTTTGAGCTTTATGTGGAATCCTCTGTCATGGGTTATGGAAGCTGCTGCTATCATGGCCATAGCTATGGCACATGGAGGGGTAAATCTTGACCCTTCTTTTTGAGCTTTTAATTTTTTCCATGGTTTTCCCAAGTTCATTTAATGAAACATAATAAGAATTTGACAATTGTCAATCAATTCAGTACTATGTTACTTAACTCTTTTATCAGTCATAATCAAATAATAAATTTGGTAATTGAATTGGCATCAAGGGTCAATTTGATTTTTAGCATTACCAAATTATTCAATTAAATATATAAATTTGACAACTATTAGTCAATTTTGTTTCTGGCATTATGGACTAAATTGACTATTGTGTGCCAAAATCAAGGACCCAATTGACTGATAGTCGTCAAAGTTAGGGATCAAATATATAAGGTCTTGATGTCAGAAACTAAAATGATCAATAATTTCCAATTTGAGGGGTTATAAAAATTTCTTTTTTAAAATTTCAAGTACTTAAATGTCTGATGATTATAATTTCAGGACTGATGCAATGTTACAGACTTTTATCTGGTAGATAACACGACTATTTTAATTCCATCCCTTGTGTGACAGTTAACTTTGAAGTTACAAATATCATTACTTTTACAAAGAATTGTGGAACACATGATTAAGTTTTTGGTGGTAGCATTCTAGTTATTCTCACAAATTTAAATTGAAAACTCATGTTTCAGTATCAATCACTCAATTTTTACATTTCTGATATCTGTTTGGTTAGAAATTACAATCCATCATCCGGTTAATTTAATAAAGAACTTCTTAATTCTGCAGAATGAAAGATCAGATTACCAAGATTTTATTGGCATAGTTCTTTTGCTAATTATAAACTCCACCATCAGTTTCATAGAAGAAAACAATGCTGGTAATGCAGCTGCTGCCCTTATGGCAAGATTGGCCCCAAAAACAAAGGTTCTTCCTTTCTTCATTGATTTAACAATACATGTTTTTGTTTTCCTTTGAGATTTATGATCCAATTTATTTGTTAGCTTCTCTTCTAATTACATTTACTTTTGCAGGTACTCCGTGATGGAATATGGAGTGAAGAAGATGCTTCAGTGTTGGTTCCTGGAGACATAATTAGCATCAAGTTGGGTGACATCATTCCCGCTGATGCACGTCTCCTTGAAGGAGATCCTTTGAAGATTGATCAGGTAAAGTTCACAAAATATTCTGAAGATAATTTTATAACTTAAGTGTTAGAAGAAATATTTCTTTGCACAAGGCCACAAGTTAGTTGATTTTGATGAGTTTAACAAATGATTTCTTTACGTCTGCTACAACCCCAAATATAAACCATGGATACATTATATAAAGTACTGTTCTTTATGTCATTGAAAATATGCATGGTTTTCTTTTTGTTTGATCTTCTGATCATAGAAATAGAAGTTCAAATAATATTTCATAATATGAAGGGTTGGCCGAAGTATTTTTACAAATTGATTGTATATCATCTTATATTCAGTTAATGTCTGAGGTAGCTCCATATCAACCTAGTTAAAGTAAAAGATGTAAACTAAATAGGAAACTTAGGAGCTGATCTCAGACATCCTCAAGAAAAAGTAAAAAGGAAATATCATTTTTAGATGGAGAATAATTGATGTATTTGATGCATAGATAGATAAGATGTAACATGCTTACTAAATACTAATACAATGCTTCATCCTCATACTCTTGCATTCTGAACTATTTTTGTGTGTATTTTAGTCTGCTCTTACTGGAGAGTCACTTCCTGTAACAAAACATCCTGGAGAAGGAGTATATTCAGGTTCAACTTGCAAGCAAGGAGAAATTGAAGCAGTAGTTATTGCTACCGGAGTTCACACTTTTTTTGGAAAGGCAGCTCATCTTGTGGAAAATACAACACATGTTGGACATTTCCAGAAGGTTCACATATAGGATTTCTAACGTCCTTAATGTTGTGTAAATGAATGTTTCTAGTCTCATGGATATTCATCCTCATGTGAAATATTGTAAGGATATTGCTCAATAACATCACATAATTGTTGCAGGTTCTAACATCTATTGGGAATTTCTGCATTTGCTCAATTGCTGTTGGTATGATTATTGAAATCATTGTGATATACGGGATCCATGGAAGGAAATACCGAGTTGGTATCGATAACCTCCTTGTGCTACTAATTGGTGGCATCCCTATTGCAATGCCAACTGTCCTTTCTGTTACAATGGCCATTGGTTCACATAAGTTATCTCAGCAGGTTTGCAATGCTACACTTAGTAAATTGATTCAAATTTCAAACATTTCAGTGGTTTTTATTGGATAAGTGCTTATTATTTTTAAGTTTTGACTATATATCTTTTCGAAGTTTGGCTAATGGGTATGATGGGTGTATCCTTTTCAGGGTGCTATAACAAAGAGAATGACTGCCATTGAAGAAATGGCTGGAATGGATGTGTTATGCAGTGACAAAACTGGGACATTGACTCTGAACAAGCTTACAGTGGACAAGAATTTGATTGAGGTCTTAATTTTATCTTACAACTATAGAATTGAGCATAATAATTAGTTGGCTGGTTTTTTTTTAATCTCAAATGCTAACTATTTTTTTTCCCAACAATTATCAATATCTGGCAGGTTTTTGCCAATGGTGTTGACAAAGACATGGTTGTACTTATGGCTGCAAGAGCATCAAGGCTAGAGAACCAGGATGCAATTGATTGTGCAATTGTTTCAATGTTGGCAGACCCAAAGGAGGTAGAAGTTCAAAGATACCTTATTAGAATAATGACACTGAAGCTTTTTGCATTGAATTCCAGAACTTCTATCCATTTGTACATGATAGCTTACTTAATATCCAATTGACAAACAGAGTTTTCTTTACTCAAATAATAGAATTTTGCAAAGTTTCCACCATCTTCTGTAGTTCAAATTTGGTTAGTCTATTGATGGTCCTCTGATTTTGCAAGGCACGCGCTGGAATAAAAGAAGTTCACTTCCTTCCGTTCAATCCAACCGATAAAAGAACTGCACTGACATACCTTGATGCGGCTGGTAAGATGCACAGGGTTAGCAAAGGTGCACCAGAGCAGGTAGAACATAACTCATTATAACTTTAAGAACCATACTACCTACCAAAGAAACATTGATCACTATTTAACTCTTTTCTTATACTGTATAGATTCTCAATCTTTCACGTAACAAATCAGAAATCCATCAGAGAGTTCATGCAATTATTGACAAGTTTGCAGAGCGTGGACTTCGTTCTCTTGCAGTTGCCCGCCAGGTTTGTCCTACGAATGTTTCATCATTTCATTCGTGTATCACTGTATTTTTTTATACCAATATTTTTTTTTCTCAATTCAGGAAGTACCTGAGGGAACTAAGAACAGTCCAGGAGGACCATGGGAGTTTGTTGGCCTTCTCCCTCTTTTTGACCCTCCTCGCCATGATAGTGCAGAAACAATCAAAAGAGCTCTTGATCTGGGTGTGAGTGTCAAAATGATCACTGGTATGCGTCACCATCACTTGATGTTCATTTAAGAGTATTGCAAATATCATGGTTTCATTAACAAATGAGATTATTTCTCTGAAAAAAATAAGTTCTAGACATAAATCTATGCTAGATTGAAGTGAATTCATAATTTGTGTTGAGTGGAAATCTTTAAATGTCATTTATTTGGATACCCCATGTAATCTCTGTCCAGTATTTAAGAAATTTTATCCATGCATAGAAGGACTACTAGAATAAACCTATTTGTTGCCATACTGATAAATAATTGAGAACCTCGATTTCATTAATTTTTTAATTACTTGCATTGTTAGACAATTCATATAAAATAGTTGGATGGCGTAACATGACATGTAGCAACATTTCCAACACCCTGAAACTTTTAATTCTAAAGGAAAACCAATCTCATTGGATACTATAGTGACCAAAGGAAGAAGTTTGTGATAGTTTATCTGCTCGTAAGAGATTCTAACTCTATAGCATTGTCCTTGTGTTCTTTGTGTGAACTAATTTAATTTTGATGTGCACAAGTAAGAAAATTCATGTCAGATACTCATGCAATGATGCTACAAAAACAACCTTTCAGGTGATCAACTTGCAATAGGTAAGGAAACAGGAAGGCGTCTAGGGATGGGAACTAACATGTATCCTTCTTCATCACTGCTTAGTGAAAATAATGAATTGGGTGCTGTCTCGGTTGACGATCTCATTGAGAATGCTGATGGTTTTGCTGGAGTCTTTCCTGGTAAGCCAAGAAAGCAGTGATCACAAAGTAGCTCTAAATGTCTTGTTCAATATCTGATAACATGTTTTTCTCAGAGCACAAGTATGAGATTGTGAAGAGGTTACAAGCTAGAAAACACATTTGTGGGATGACTGGTGATGGGGTGAATGATGCACCTGCCCTGAAAATTGCAGACATAGGTATTGCTGTTGCAGATGCTACAGATGCTGCAAGAAGTGCTTCTGACATAGTGCTAACAGAACCTGGGTTGAGTGTGATCATAAGTGCAGTCTTAACTAGCCGTGCAATTTTCCAGAGAATGAAAAACTACACCGTAATCCCACAACTATAAACATATGAAAGTGAAATTATTTCTAATTTTTCCTAGTTTGACAACAAATCACGTTTATTTTTCTCTTTCCCTTTGCAGATATATGCTATATCTATCACTATTCGTATTGTGGTAAGTTCTTTTTACAGAGTATATTCAGCAATGAACTGGATCATCAACCTTCTCATTTTCATTCTTTTTCCTTCATCACAGCTTGGTTTCATGTTGCTGAACAGCTTTTGGAGCTTTGACTTTCCTCCCTTTATGGTCCTTGTCATTGCCATTCTCAATGATGGTAATATTAGCTACTTTTTCTAGTATCTTAATTTTAAGTCTTATGATAATTTGGTGGTCATTATATGATAGACTCAGCTTTCTTATGGCATGAATTGTTAACATTCTCATAGGTACCATCATGACAATATCTAAAGATAGGGTTAAACCTTCTCCATTTCCTGATAGTTGGAAGCTGAGTGAAATTTTTGCAACTGGAATTGTTCTTGGCAGCTATCTGGCTCTAATGACTGTGATCTTCTTCTATATAGTCTTCGAAACAAACTTCTTTCCTGTAAGGATATTCCTCTCACTTGTCCACTGCTTTGTTTTTCTTTCATGCAATGATATGATAATGAAATATTCTGCACCAGGACCATTTTGGTGTGAGGCACTTCCGCGCAAGTCCTCATGATCCAGTCACTGATGACATGAATAAAAGGTTGGGATCTGCTGTCTATCTTCAAGTCAGTACAATTAGTCAAGCCTTAATTTTTGTGACACGGTCGAGGGGTTGGTCCTACACAGAAAGACCTGGTCTTTTGCTTGTTACAGCCTTCATTATTGCTCAGGCGGTATGTGGTTTTCTTAACATTACATTTTCATACTTCTAAAACTATGTGAACTTTCTCAGTCGAAAGCCTCACTATTCCATTTCACTATATTCTGAACAGGTTGCAACTGTTGTATCTGCCACTCTCTCTTGGGATGTTGCTGGGATTAAAAGTATAGGTTGGGGATGGACAGGAGTCATTTGGTTATACAATTCTATAACTTATGTATTTCTGGATCCTATAAAGTTTGGTGTTCGTTATGCATTAAGTGGAAGGGCATGGAATCTGATGGTAAACCAAAGAGTGAGTACTATGACTGAACTTGTGATAAAACTTCGGCAAATATTTGTGTAGAAAATATATGAACTTGAGCTAAGAAGAAATGAGTTCAAAACAAAAGAATTATTCCAGTTAGTATGTTGTAGTCTCTAAGACTCTCTCATATTGCATTACCGTACTAATATGACTTTTTGTTAATGCAAATTAACAGACTGCATTCACCAACAAAAATGACTTTGGTAAAGAAGCTCGTGAGGCTGCATGGGCTGCTGAGCAGAGAACCTTACATGGCCTTCACTCTGCTGAGTCCAAAGGGTTTACAGAGAAGCACACCTTCAGAGAAATAAATACATTGGCAGAAGAGGCTAGGAGGCGAGCAGAGATAGCAAGGTTAGTGTCTTTGTTCATCTTCAAACTGTTTTTAAGTTTTATTTTACCTTTCCATGATTTTTTTTTTTTTTCCCCTTATGACGCAGGCTGAGAGAGCTTCACACTCTGAAAGGCAGGGTGGAATCATTTGCCAAGCTAAGGGGTTTGGACATTGATACCATGAATGGGCACTATACTGTCTAAGATTCTGTGCTTACTATCTATCATCATTATTCTGCCATATGGCTCTTTAAATTTCTTGTACTATGGCTTTGTCTCTTATCAGAGTACAGGTTATACTTAAAAAATGTATCTTCTGATTTTATTGTACTTTTCATTCAAAACATTGGTTGCTTGCTCTTTTCTCTTCTGTCTTTCTTCTTTTGGGCTAATTGTACCTATTGGGTTACAATATTATTATTTACACATATCTCTCTTTGGAAAGTCCAAAATATTTTATTTGTAACTTTTTTTAGTGTTGCTGGAAAACATGCATGGACAAACTTCTAAACAAGTTATTAAAATAGGGTTTTGTTAACCTCAGCCCTTAAGGCTGAATTTAAGCATCCACAATAGAAAAAATTTATAAAAAAAATATAGTTATTGTATTGTAGTTATAAAAATACAGTAAATGTTTCTCTTTCTAATAAAATTTTATTATTATTAACTGCTTATCCTTAGAGCTAAAGTTAACAAAACAATAATGGCAGAAGTTGTGTTCAGCTCAAATTCTGTTATTTATCAACTAGTGCTCAATAGATTTAACACCTGTACAAAACCTTAGCTCTTCAACTTGAGTATCTGAGTAGTTGATTTGTTATTAGGCTAGTTTAATCACAAGTAATGAAGTATGACCTCGAACCGATCTTGTTACTAAGTTACTGGAACTCGTTTCATTCACAAACATAAAAAAAACTTGTTATGGAAGCAACTTCCTATGAATGTTTATTCAAATACAGTGTGGAGTTATAACTGCTCCACACCTTATCCTTTAAATAAAATTAGAGAAGCCAGATTCATGCGTCATATATAAAAGAAATGAATTGTTAAAATCACAATAAGATCTACTCCATCCCACATAGCTCATAAGCTTCCATCTAGCTCAGAAAGTTATTGAATAGTGAGGATCTTTCTGGACATGACTTATCCAACACAGTCTTCAGATCTACATCTCTTATCTTCTCTAGGAGCTCATTTTCCAGAGGCTTGGGGACTTGCTGATACACATAATGCATGTAAGATGGCCTGAGAAAGCAATCCAACTAACCAGACTTAAAATGGAAAGTCTAACAGAAAAATAATCCACATACCACTTTCAACCATAGTATGTAACTAGCACAATATGTGGCTTGTGCTTGGAAATCGTCAAAATCATTATCAACAAAAGATGAGCAGGAGAGGAAAAGACATAATTCATTCTGCAGAAAGGTGCCAGAGTCACGATACATGCTGACTCCCTCTTTGGAATGGTAGGATGCATCTCCAGAATTAGTTAGAAAGTTATTTATCCAGCACATGGAAAGGAAGCGACGATGAAGCCATAGAGCCTGTTCAAATTGAGCAATATTGAATGCCTAAACAAGAAAATTACTGAAGTAGAATAACGATGCATTCAAGGAACCATAACTATAAAATTTTATTCAGGGTTAAATATATTTTTAAGTCATTATAAAATTGTCAAATTTTGGTGTTAGTCCTTGATTAAATTTTATTTATTTTTAGTCCGTATATTTAACAAAAGTAGTGTATTTTTAGTCACTCATATGATGATTAAAATTTGATAATTTTATATGGCTAAAATTATATTTAACCCATATCACTTTAGTGACTAATGAATAATGATGACCAATAATAAATTAGTAACAAACACAGGCCACCTACCTCTCTTCCCACATAACGTTTTATCAATGTTTCATTCCAATCAAGTTCATCCTGTCAAACCATAATTATCATAGTTAAAAGGACTAATTTATGGGCACTGATAGTAATATAAGGTGGAAAAATGATCAGGATGATACAGAAATATCAGTTCTATTAGTCAATCTGCAGTTATTTGTTTTCCCTTTCTAAATTTCTGTAAAGGAGACACATGCTACTTGATCTTTTCTGTGCAGTATGTGGTGAGCTGAATTTTTCAATGATAAAACATTGTCAAAACCAAG
This sequence comes from Abrus pulchellus subsp. cantoniensis, assembly GCA_024086825.1. Classification (NCBI taxonomy): domain Eukaryota; kingdom Viridiplantae; phylum Streptophyta; class Magnoliopsida; order Fabales; family Fabaceae; genus Abrus; species Abrus pulchellus. The sequence continues at coordinate 26,921,637 of CM044056.1, forward strand.
TCCTGACATAGAATGCAACTATCAGGACCATCACTTCAAGTAGCAAAGCATGTAAGCAAATATAACAAAGGACTAATTCAAATTGAAAACCATGAGCAGATCATCATGCTATAGTAAGTCAAGCATATTTTGGAGGGTACCTAATGAAGAGAGAGCTTGTTTGGATGAGCTCACTAGTTTGCAAATCTTGCAAAAATTTTTGGTTCCAACTTTATTTTGACGTTTGAGTTTTCAATTAAAAATTAGTTTTTAATATACATTAATAAATCATACAATACAACATACCAAATCAATTATTTAGTAAAATTTCATAACTCAAGTATATTGTAGCTTAAGTTTTTCAATGAAAAAGTTTTAACACTATCAAATTTCTCAATCATTTGGAGCTCATGTGATGAGCTCATGTGATGCCATCAGGTTCCATTCCATTCTATTTTAAACAACCCCAAATAATGGCAGCCAGAAATTCAAATTGTAGAATGCATCATGTGATGCCACTACAACATCTCAGTAGCAGTAATCAGACTATGACAACAGTAGTGCAACCGAGACCACAACCACTAGCTAATGTTATTCCATTTCATTCTACTCCATTCCATCTCTTTATATCAATCAAAATGTAATATGAAAGACTCAAAATAAAGAGCCTATCATCATGAACAATAAATGAGTGTAACTACTACCTTCAAGGCTTGAATAACGTTAGCATTATGACCACAAGTTACTGTTTCTTCCACAAAATTTTGCTCCTCCATTATTTTCAGCAATAATTGCTACAATATAATAATGTAAGTGATTGTCAGGACTGTAGAATCCCAAGTTTATCAAAGGACATATAGAACTATGATTTCTTACTCAAAAGGTATATAATTCATGGAACTATAACCATTCAGTATCAGGTTCAAACAAGAAATCAAAACTTACTCTGCGATAATGAAAGCAACAATTATCAGCAACATGCAGCACAGCCCAACTTCTGCATTTCTTTAACTCGTACATCACCTAAATAAGTACAGCTTTAAAGCTTCATGAGAAACCTTCACTGTGTCATTTACAAGGTAATATATTTCATTTGATGAAATTACTTTTGATGGAATGGAATGGAAAGGAAATAGCAATGAAATTAAATGTTGAATTGTTGACTCCATGACTGCATTCCATTTTTATGTTTGATATGCTATAACTAAATAAGCTCGGTTCAGCTTAATTTGGGCTAAACATAATTATGTGTCAAGCAGGTATTGCGTGACTCATTTTAAAGAATACTTATTTATTCGTACAACTGTCAGAATGTTCAATCCCTTCAAGTAGCTAACCAAACTTGGGAATGAGCCCATTTTATCCAATTAAACATGGGATAATAAGATTAGTATATCCCATAGCTCCAACAACCACAGTAAACATAAAACTACATATGAGTAAATGCGACAAGACATTTTCAAAAAGAGAAAACAACTATGTTGATGCTACTACAATGTATATAATTTGGAGTTTAGGACTACATGTACAACCTTTAATTTATAATTGCTAGTGCATTTCATTATTTACCATGAAATTTGATCCAGAATTCATGTCATAATAACACTTACAACAAATAAAAATATCATGTAATCAATATACCTGTTCAATAGTCATGCGTGGGATTAACCAGCAACGGTGATTCCATGCACGGTAATTCATTTTTGATCTCTGTAAATGATGGGGTACCAACAAGGAAAATGGATATTTAATTCAAACTAATGTTGTTCATCTGATATGACGTATTTAACATGACAAAAAGGTGAAGCATTATATAAATTTCCCCCTCAATCTTTTTTTCCTTCTTTAGGATAATGTTTTGGGATTATTTAATATTTACAGTACAAAATGGATTGAAATATCAAAGGTCTCAAGAAGAATATGCAAATGATGCATATGACAAATGTTGCAATAGAATATTATATATCCCCTGTATTGAACAAAGACCAGAAAAAAAGGAAAAGAAAAGCAACAATTATCCTTGTTATGAAAGCCCATCAAAATTATAAAAGCATAAAAATAATCGTTTCCAATTTAAACAGTGTGCTGTTCTTGTACTGAAATTAGACCTCAGCTATTTTTTCCACCAGCTCAGATTCTTTTCCCAAAATCTCTTTGAAATTTGAACAGTTTGCAGAGATTGACTTGATCACCCACCGCCTAGATAAAATACTTCTACGCATTAGATTGTCATTCATGTTCAAAGCCTTAGGATCAATTAATATTCAAAACTCAAACCTATATAATATCTAGAAATCATTTATCCTTTTAGTGATGTGGACAAAGTCATAAGAAGCTTCACATTTATACCTATGATTCCAAGCTTGTTCGCTTTTGGGTGAATTTGAGAGAACAAGTTCTGACAGGAGAAGTTCATCTATAAACATTGAGAGCTGCTTCTTCTTGGACACTATTAACTTTCTGCAAAGTTAGGAACAAAAATCAAATTCCTACCATGTTTTCTCCATTTTTGTATCTTTTCGTGCCTTACAATTCTAGATGTCGAATGTCATTTTCAGTATATATATGCTAATGCCTATTACAGTTTCAAAATCATAGAAAACAGAAAACAAAGTTAAATTAAGATCACAACTTCAAACTGTTATAAAATCACAAGGTCTTATATTTTTGCCAAATTGCCAACATTTTCTCAAAGCCTATAAACAAAAGCATATCACAAAATAAACTCAATTCAAGAAAGAAATTTTTTTACTCATATTTTGACTCCCAAACAAAAGACAGAATTACTAGAATCAACCCATCATTTTTTATCAAATGCAGAATACCTAAACCCAGTAACCACTGGGGATATTTTCAATTTAAAAGCACATAAGAAAACAGTCTAGTTGTGTTTTGAAACATTATTTTTAGCTAGGTTCAACAACAATTTTCAAATAACATATTAAAAGTTATCAAAATGCTAGCCGCTTTCCCTTTATTCTTTTAAGATACAAATGAGAAGATATTACCCACAATCAAACGGGCCCTCATTTTACCTGTATTTCTAATATTGGAGGTAAAGATAACTGTAAGTACAATAACAAGTTAACAACAACAACCAAGCCTTCTCCTATGAGTTAGGGTTTCCTATTGAATCAAACAATGTCATTGTATTCTTAAATGAACCAAATCCTCAAAAAGTACATTTTGATTTTGGTCATTTCAATCAGTGGTTTCACCTAGAGTATTTCTAGGTCTCCCTCTCTCTAACTACACGGCTATCCTACTTACTCAAGCAATCAGCTTTCCACATGACCAAACCATGGGTGAGATTCCATCATCTTTTCCTCAATAGATGCTATCCCTATTTTCTCTTCAATGCATTCATTACAAATCCTATCTTGTATTTTCCTTCATACACTGCAACATATTGAGCAACACTGAGCTTATGCTCTTCCTGACTCTTTACCACCTATCATTTAGTACGATATAGTATCACAGGTCTGATGACCATTCGGTAAAATTTCCTGTTAGGTTAAAAGGGACCTTTCAATCATATAAATGAACGGAAATATAATGTTGTTTGGACAATTGGACACAGGAAAATGCTACCAAATAAATCAGTAATTATGAGCAGTTGAAAACAACATATTGGAATCAGTCAACTAATGATGTTTAGTTATAGATGCCAACGACAGAAGCATAAAATATGATTGAAATAAAAGAGGACAACCTGCAATTCCAAGCAGTCATAAAATCACAGCTTAGCAGCAAAAGAGACTTGCTGCTTCTCAGAAGTATACTGTCAAGCTGGCTACAAGATGAAGAGGCAGGTAAACAAATGCCAACTTTGTCAGATTGATTGCCACATATCCTGTGTTGTTTAAATGTAGTCATAAATGCATGTTTAGCAGCTCTATACAAAGGTAAAAGAACATCAGTTGAAATTCCCAATTTATGATCTCTGTTCCAGAAAATTAGACTGTCTTGTTTGGAAGATTCCTCAAAGCCTACAATCCTGTCTGATGAGTGATGAATAGCACCATCAGATAAATTAGATGAAATGCCTGATTCTTCATGTAGCAAGGAAAACTGGGATGGATGAATATAGCCCAGCTCATCACTGGATCCAAAAGCATATGAGAAACATATTAAAAAGAGGCAACACAACATAGTTCATTCAAGTAACAAAGAATTAAGATTGACCTCAACCAAGGCATTGCTAACAAGGTGTTACCCTAACAATCAAAGATATATCTTATAATAATTTGTATCATCAGGTTATATATTATTATATTTTGTTTCATCCAGAGACTTCATATGAGTGATGTTCACAAAACTTACTAAAAAAGTAGAATTATTTTTTATCGAAACTACAAAAACTACTGTTAAGCAATTATCAGGGCAAGTCTTACATCAGTTTGTGAGCATAAATCATTAAATCTTACATTAGAGCATCAGATTCAAGGATATCCTCCAACTGATGCAAGAGATCCATTGGGTCCCTTTTAGAATTAAACTCTTCACTCATATTTGCTATCTTGAATCATGCCAAAGGTACCAACTTCAAACAAAACAAAAAGATGGGATCAATAGCCAAATCAATCTAATTAAATAATAAGTGTCAAACTCATTGCATTAAAAAAGAAACTCTGTGGCTTTGCAGATAATAAAGAAAACAATAACAATCAATCAATCCATTTCATTTAACAAACTGATGTATCAGTTACATAGTTCATGACACATTTTCAAAAGTAAGTTTTGAAGTCCTTTGGCAACTACAAGGTTAAAACACAACAACCCTTACCAATCTGAAAAAAACAAAAATGGCAAAAAACCCAGTATATCTGTCTTAAATATGTATGTGTGTGTGATAAGAAGAATTAGCCTCAAATTCCACCCAGAAATTGCAGCAATAACCCAGTAACAAGAACCTATTAAGTAAAAGATTTGGACATTTAAGAATTAGCCTCAAACTCCATTTCTAAACATGAAATACATCTCATACATTCCTCAAAGCATCACCATTTCCTCTTTTCTAAGGCAAACCAAGCCAAAACCATGACCCTTGTGCACCAGTGCGGTAAGGTCTCTCTCAGGCATTTTCACAAACAGGCCATAGGCAATACCAAGATCGCCCCTTCTAACTTGCCTAAACAAGACCCAGATGGGATTATTTACACGTGAAGTTAATGTTTAACAAAACAAAAAGAAAGTGACTCTACTTTCCTTTGGAGAAAAAAGGGTCATCATTGTCATCTAAAAATAAAGCCTTGTTTGATTTACAGTTAAAAAATTACATTTTTCAATGAAAAATGTAAGTTCAATGAAAAATTTACGATTCAGATTATTTTTTTAAGCTTACCAATCATGTTCAACCATTTAAAATCAATCCTGCTTAATTTTAAACTAAAGTAACACCAATTAGTCAAGCTAATTGAAGAGAAATAAAAACAGCTTACAGAAAAAACCAAAAGTGAAAGGGAGTGATGCAATTGCAAAGGGAATGAGACTATTAATATGAATCAAAGTTTGTGTTTAGAAGAATTACCAATTGCCCTGTGATCCCTCCTCAACCGTCATGCCAAACATCAAAGTGTGTGAAATCTCGTTACTATTTATTCTTATAATAAAATAGTTAACTAATAATTGTTCGAGTAATTAATAATTCACTCAATTCGATCCACTTCTTATCAATTAATGTTAGCACGTCCAAAATTATACATAAAAAGAAATTATACAAATATTTTTTATTAAAAACTATAATATTTAATAATATTAAAGGATTAAATTATATTATTTTTAATACAAATTTACTACATATAATGTTTTATATCAATTAATCAAATTTTCTCTTAAATATTTAAATTTTATATTATTTTCTCATTTCCCCAACGTTGACAAATCCTTGTGCAATATATGAAAGATTGCTACTCATAATTTTGTTCCTAGATTTTATTTTATTTTTCCATCATTTTTAAAAGTGACAATATTAAGAACTAATCAATTTCGTAATAATCCACTTCAATTATATTTTTATTTAATTTTCTCTTTCTCTTATCCATTAAATTTATATTTTTATGACCATTCACTATCATCAATTAATATCTTCAACTCCCGGTGCTTAACATGCAAAAATAATAAAGCATATCGATTTTTAACTTCAATTTCAAATTTCAAATTTAAACATTCTTTATTATTTTGTTTCACAAATATAAATTTAAAATATAACTATTCATTTGTTCTAAATTCTAACAACTTCTCCCCATTAAACCGTCCCCACCTTAACTTTTGATAATAAATGTGTTTAGGTAGAAGGAATTGAAAAAAAGACAGGAAAGGTTTCTCAATCAACTTCAATCTCAAAATACAAAGAGTAGTGGTGAGACATAGATGCATTCTTTCTCCTTTCCACCATTTCATTGATTTATTTTTTCTTATATTAATATTAAATTCTTATTTTGTTTTTAGGATTTAACATCTCTTGTACATTATCAAAGGATCTTTGATTTATTTGTTAATTCTTCAATTTATATTTTTTACTTAGATTTTTCCTTTCATTAAATGACTTTAGTTTATGTTTTCTCTCTTCATTTTTTTATTTTATATGTTGTATTACAATGTTTTCTTCAATCAAGAGTTGTGAAAAGGTAAGTTTTTTGTTCTTATTAATCAAAATCAACAATAAAGAGAGGGGAAACAAAGTAAAAGTACTCTTTTATTTAATAAAATTCAATAATAAAAATAAAATTACATTTTTAATATGATAATTATTAAAATGATCATATATTACACGGTCAATAAACTAGTTTGAGTGCATATATGGCAATTTTATTTCAATAATATAATTTTAAAAATTATTTTAAAAAATAAGGTTAATTAAAAATATTTTTCTGTCTGGAGCTTTTTTTTGCTATATAAAAAAGTGTATTAGAGGTTTACAGACGATACTATTTTTTTATTATTTTTTAAAATAGTATCGCACATATCAAGTCGATACTCACTCCAATAATAACATGTGTCAAGCGCAACACTAATATCTCACTTTTTTAGATGATAGTGCTATCTTTACTTTTGCAGCGATATTGCTATCTCCATATCAGGTCCGATACTAAGTAAGATGTTGACATGTGACATTAGTTTAAAAAATATTAAAAATTAGAATTTAAAAATATCTAAATTTATAAATTTAAGATTATAAATTTAAAAAATATTTAAGATTTAAATTTAAAATATTTAAAATTATGATTTTTAAAAAATTAAAATTATGAATTTCAAAATACATGAGACTGCAAACAATAATTCAACTAATAATGTAATTTTAGCTCTTAAAAGATAAAAAAAAATTTCATAACTTGATTTAAAATAAGGTATTTGCTATTTTTTTCTCCATACTAGTGGTGTTAATTAACGAACAAAATCTATATATTGTTTTGCTAAGAGCAATTTCATATTACAATAAATAAATCTGGAACAACAAATAATGAAGATTATAAATTTCAAAATAAAATTATGAATAGTAAAAAATTGATTTTAATTATAGTATTAATTTTTAGTTAAAAAATTAGTTAAATACAAAAAGTTTAGACATAACATCCATAAAAATAAAAATTAAATTTATAATTATCTAACTTATTTAATAATAAAATTTTAAAATTTTATTAGAAATCATAAGATATTTATTTTAATTTTAGTATTAATTATTACTAAAGATAATTTTAATTGTCTTTTATATTCATATTTTTAAAATTTATAATCTTATTTTAATTAAATTCATAATTTTAAATATTTATAAATTTAAATCTTAAGTATTTTTTAAATTTATAATCTTAAATTTATAAATTTAAATATTTTTAAATTATAATTTTTAATATTTTTTAAACTAATGTCACGTGTCAACATCTTACTTAGTATTGGACTAGATATGGAGATAGTAGTGTAAAAGTAGAGATAGCACTATTGTCTCAAAAAGTGAGATATTAGTTTTGTGCTTGACACGTGTTATTATTGGAGTGGATATTGACTTAATATGTGCAATACTGTTTTAAAAATAATTAAAAAAATAGTATTATCTGTAAATCTCTCATACATTTTTTTATGTGAAAAAAAAAAGCCCCAGACATAGAGAAATAGTTTTTAATTAATCTTATTTTTAAAAATAATTTTTAAAATTGCATTATTTAAATAAAATTTCCTGCATATACAAGTTTTGTCAAGAAAAAATCTAAAGGAATGACGAGTTGCTAAGAAAATAAGGGAAAACAAAAGAAATAAAGTAAAAATAAAAAAATAAAAAATAGAGTCAAACAAAATAGAAGAAGAAAGTCTACTCACGATGAATATCATAATAACACTAAATTGTGCATTAAGAAAGATGACAGAACTCAGAGAATGGAAAGAAATTAATAAATTTTAAAAAATACAGATAAAAATGAAAAAAACTTATTACATTTGAGTTACACTATGACTTTATAATTTATGAGAATGTAATTAACTAATTAAATATTAAGTATCGAACAATATAATAAGATCCTAATTTATTTCTATTGACCAAAAACCACCCATAATGAAAAAATGCTACATAAGAATTCAACAAACCCAACATGAACTATTTTACTTCAAAAAATACTGAATTTTTAAGTAATTAAGAGATACTTTAATACTCATGATAATTGAATATGTTGATATAGACTTAGAATGAGAATTTAGGTATAGATGAGTGTTATTAAATGAGAAATAGAAACTCAAAGAGCAAATAAGCCCAATTATTGACTCACAAGCAAATATTTATATACATTTCTCTGTGAAGATACAACCCCTCAAACATTATAAGGAATAGTTTTTGTACCATTTAGAAGAGAAAACTTTAGATTCAAATATTCTCTTTATATTTAAAATGCAATTTTAAAAAATGTATATACTGAAAAAATAAAAAGTAAAGTAAAAGATAATAATTGTAATAGGAGTTAAATTTTGTTTCAATTGCAAAGCTAATAAAATTTTTCTCATGAATTATAAAAAAGTATGTTTCTCTATATTTTAAGAAGTTCTTCATTTTTCAAAAAACTTATCTGTTTTTTTTTATATATAAAAACTTCTTTAAAATCTTATCCAAACTGAGTCCTACACCACCTTCAAGCCATTAAGTAGTTTTGCCTTAGCAATGTAGTGACTAGTTACTTCTTAAATTGATAGACAAAGAACCTTGGGTATATTAATTCTATAACTTGAAAGCAATTTAAGCTTATAAGATACCATCCCAAGCTTTTCCAAAATTGAAATGAGCCAAAGTATTTTATGGGCTGATTTTCAGTTAACATGTCATATTATTATTTATTGCATATGAAACTGCAATTAAGCTTGAGGAAGATCAACTCACCAACAGAAAAAAATGACAACTTAACACTTCTTGTTAACAAAACCTTTCATTTGTTCATGAGTCTTCAACAAATGATGTTTTAACTACCTAAGTGCCTCATCATAATCCTATGTTTGTTTTTTTTAACAATTACTTCTGTTTTTTTGCCATACACTAAATAATCAATGTAGTTCCCATTTAGATAAGAAAAGAGCTATTGTAACACAATTTTGCTCAAGGAAATCATATGACCAATTATTTGATTATTCAGAAGCTTAGTTTAACCTTTGTTTAACCTTCAAAATTTAGATTATATGAAAAAATTATTTTAAGATATCCTTCCAAAAATACCCAAATAAATTATATCAATCATTAATTGTAGGCATATGAATGTCATTCCACTTGACTTCTTCCTTTGCAAAGATTTTAACCACTATTTTTGAAAAATAAATCTTTTATAATTTTGATGCGAACTGCAATATAAAATTAGTGTTTTTTTTTCATTTTCTTTTAGACAAAAATTTATTCACTTAAATGAAAATAAAAAAAATTACATTAATTGTAGACCACAGTTTCTGCAAAAGAATCATTATTTTTGTTGTATAAGAATAGTTGAAAAGGATAATGTAAACATTTTGATAATCTACTCACTACAATTAATACAGTGTCACATCTACTCAACATTTATTTTATTTTTTTTATTTTGATGACATTATTCGTAATTAAAAAGTATTTTAAATATGACATAGACAATTTTTCATATCATAAATTTTTATTAATTGTCAATGATTATAAATATTTTCATAAAATACATGATAAACAAAAACTTTTTATTTGTTGATAGTTACTTGTCAATGCGTATAAAACTATTCTTGAAATATAAAGTAATTTTTTTAAAAAACTTTAGTTATTGTTCTAATCAATAATTATAAAATTATTTTTAAAATATATAATAGATAATAGTTTTTAAAAAACGCAATAAGAAACAGCTATTAATAATATTAAGTTAGTAAAAGAAATTAACAATTTTAGGATTAGTTTTTAATTATTTTCCTGAAAAATTAATTGTATGGAAAGAATGAGAATTTAACATTCTCACAAATTAGAAAAATCTTAACTATATTTATAAAAATATTTTTAAGAATAGTTTAATATATCCAAAAATATTTAAAATATTTGATTTTCAAAATAAAAATGAAATTCTTTAAAAATATAATTGTGAAGAAAAAAAGGTTTTTATTGTGAAGAAACAGAGGAGCAACATCAACGCTGAAACGTCACTCACTGCACCAAACACCACAACGATCGCTCCGTCGTTACTTCACTTTCAACTTTTAATTGCTTTTTGTCATCTTTCAAATGCACCAACGCATTACGCGCCGCCAGAGAACTAAGATTATTTTTTTATATTTTCGTTTTTACAAAATATTACTCTCAATCTTAAAATAAAAATAAACAACTAAAAAATAATAATTTTGAATTAAAAATATATTAAATATTGTTTTTTATTAAAAGTATTCGTCATTCAAATTGAATCTATAAATAGCAAGATCAGTAACAATTTTGGTGGAGGAAGGGAAATCAGAGAATAGGACAAGAGAGAAACTATTAAGAGGCTTCAAGAAAGGGAGAGAGAAGAAGAAAAAGCTGAAGAAGAAGAGAAGAACTCAAAAATCAAAAGTAAGATTTTCTCCCATTTTCTTTTTGATTTATGTGATTAATTATAAGATTTGATGACAACCCCCACTAATTAAGAATATTTTTTATTTTTTTTTCTTCTTTTGGTAGATTTTATGGAATTCCTTCTGGACTTTTGAGTCAAATATTGGAAATGGAGATGCATGTGAAGGATCAAAATCACATCAATTAGTAACTAAAGCTATCTGAAAAAAATAATAAAAGATATTAATAGTGACAAAATTTAGTAATAATTTCCTAAGTTTTTTGGTGTTTGACATAAAAGACTGTTTTAAATATTCTTTTTTAATTAAAAATAATTTTTTATAAAAATAATATTAATTTTAATTAAAATATAAGATTTAATTAATTGCAATTCTTAAAAGCTGCCCACAAACAAACAAGTGGAAAGGTTTCAAACTTTCTAGCACCCCAAGATTAAAAAATCATTATTATGAAATCACCATCATATAATTTAATAGTACTATGAATGGACATGGACATGATGCACTAATTCAAGTGCCACTATCCCTTTGGGTTTTGCACTTGTTCTTCTCACCACTACTTATATACAAATCATTCCAATGGTTTTCTTTTAAAATCAATCAACAAATGCTGTGAGCTTAACATTTAGCTTTGCCTTGTTGGTTGAAGCCGAATGTTAATGTATGTATATATAGGGTTTGGTTATTTTCATGTTGTCGTTTACTACAAGTGGAGGGAAATGCTTTTGTAACACACTATATGCCAAAGGTTAATGAGTAACTTGTTCCACTCAAAGGTGGTTGACAATGAAAAAGCAAACAAATAAGAACATAGAGTGCATGCATCAATTGGTTTGGCAAGTTATGTTGATTCTCAAAATTAATTCGAGAAATGTCAATAATATTACTTTTAATTTTACTTTTAACATATTTTTCTTATGTTTAGTACTCAATATTTTTTAAAAAAATTGAAGAAATTTTTAAATAAGTATGTTATAACAATTTTCAATTGATAATGCAATAAGTAAATTCAATTTTGGAAGATATAATTTCTTTTGCTTTCAAAATAAATTGTATTTATTTTGAACGGGAGACTATAGAATTTTCAAAAATGTTTTAGTCTTTTTAATTTATATTGTGTGTGATTTTGACAATTTTAATTGTTTTTCAAGGAACTCAAGTCCTACTATATTTAAATCAAACCAATTTAATTCTTTTATTATTTTTCTTTCACTTAAAAGCTTTAAATAAAGATTCATTCAAATAATTAGAAACTTATGATGGATATAGAGTATTGAAATGATTTTAAGAGTTTAAAGGTAAAATATTTATTAAAATTTGAAACATTTACTAGGATGTGAGATTAGGGGTCAAAGAGAAATGATGATTATTATTTTTATTCTGAGTGAAATTTAATGGGTGAGCTGTTTTAAGTGAAAAGTTTAAAGCAGTTAAATTAAGTCAATTCATATAGATTTTGAGTAAAAAAATATGATAATTTAAGAGTTTAATCGGTGAAACAAAAGTGATGGAGAGACTTAAATATAACAATTAAAAAAATTAAAGGGATAATTTCATTCAAAATTTTATTGAAAACCAAATTTTTTTTATTTACAGTAGTTTCAAAATTAATTAATTTCATCAATTCTTAAAAATATAAGTCTAATTTACTCTTCTTGCCACCATCCATGATCACAAAGTCAAACTGAGCAACAGCGTGGAGAATATTCACGAGATAAAAAGATTTGACCTCTCAATTAGGAAATTAAATATTCATATATTCATAAAGATAAATGCTAAATGGCTTGATAGAATTGGACAAGGATTTAAGTGGTGAAAGTAGTGGAAAACAAAGGAGAAGAAAGAAGAAAAGACATTGATAGATCAATGTAATGTTTTTGGTAAAAAAAACAAATTAAAAACGAAAGAATGAAAAACTAAAATGAAAGTGGAGAACATATATAATAAAGTGTAGAGGTTAATATTATTCTTTTATCATTAATATGTCATAAAAATTATAAATGCGAATCTAAAAACTCACTTAATATAATATAAATGCAAAATTAAGAGCATGTTTATTTCTATTTTTTTTAAAAAATTTCTCTTTTAAAAAATAAAAAAATATACTTATTTTTTAGGACTAATAATTTATTTAAACTAAGAAGTAACCAAAAGTTTGGCTCTCAAATTTATTTAAAAAAAACATTGTTTTTAACTTTTAAATGCGTTCTTAGTATACAAGACTAGTGTTCTTTTTCTCCCCTCAGCTGGTTCTGTCTTATTCGTTAAGCTGTGATGACTCCAAGCAAATCAAAAGTTGGTGATGAGTGATTCTCTGAAATTGTCACACAGCATATTCTATATGGTTATTTGGCATGCGCATCATTATATCTTGATCATTTCTATAAGAAATTGTATTAATATAATGTATCATAAGATTCATAATATATTTTAATTTCTATTAAATGAATGTTCTACTATTTGAGACAAACCCAATGCCCTTAACTAGTAATATATAGCATCAATCTTTTCAGTGAACTAATACAATTAGCTTGCATCAAGTGTAAAAAGTGTCAAACAATATTTAAACTATTTTGGAATATTACATGGCTTAAAATATATATATATAAATTGAGTGCAAGACTTGGTAACCAATATGCTTTTGTCTACTACTTTTGGGATAGTGGGTTATATATTCATGTGAATATTTCTCCTTACTCACAGTGCAAGCACTTAATCACCCACTAAAGCCACCAAGGATCCCTTTAAAACACCTGAACCACAGCCTCATCTTAATTCTCATACAAGATCTGAGCATCAAGTAATGAAGATTGTTTATTACAGCATCTCTTGCATTAATTTTCCATTATAGCCAAATTTCTCTTTCTTTCTTTCTTTCTTTCTTTCATGCTTATGGGCATGTAGGGATTGTATATGGGATATTGAATAACACATACACACGAAGAATGCATTTGTCATCATTAAATAAAAATCATGATTTACAACCTTTAAGCTTTATTTATCTTGAATTGGTTTATATTCTTGATGACATATTGAGCTAAGCATGACACTTATGAGTGTTCATGCATGCATGTTAGCATGTGCTTGTAGTTGCCAGATTTATTTCAAACAACAGTGCATAGAAACCGTAATACATGTATAACAAAATTCAATATCATACTTTCTTTCTATTAATATGGCTTCCATTTATGTTCCACTACTTAATTATTGTATTAATTGTAGGATTATTTCATATATGATTCAACAGCAGGCCTTTATTTTCTTATTTAATTTTCATTAATCTATCACTAGTTATTACGGATACTGTTAACTAAATAGAATGCAAGATAAATATGACTTTTTAATTATATATTATAAAAGTTAATGATTTTCACTGATATAATTATGATTGGATGATAATATGAAACAAATTCCACTCTAAGTGCATCTTAATTAAATTTTAATTATATTGTGTTTGTATAGCTTTTTTATAAATAAAATCAAAACAATTATTTGCACTAAGTTCATTTGAAGTTTATTTTTGAAACTTGCATCAGGATTACAACTTGATTTGTAGCCGTAGAAGAAAAAGAAAATAATTAAGAAGGCACAAAATGGACTTTTGGAAGCTTTTCCTTGTTGCATTAATGCCAGTTTTGAAGGTATTGTTGATTACTGCTGTTGGGACATTCCTTGCACTTGATCGATTTGACATTCTCAGGGAGACTGCTAGGAAGAACCTAAATACTGTAAGAATCGTTTCCTATTCTTATTTTACCTCACATATATTATGTCTTAATTTATTCAAAGTTAGAAGTTTATTAATTATTATTATTATTTTTAATTATTATTAGTATTCTATAAGCTGTATCTTTAAAAGTTATTCATATGTTTTACTACTATTTTATTTTCAATTTATTCATTTTTTATCACTTTGCTAAAGACATTCGTGTCATGTTAGGATTTTATTTGTTTATTTAAGACTACCATATTTACGAAAAAAAAATGGCACATTATTTGTTGTTTGACACATCATCATTCAATTAAATAATTTGAAGTGAGGATTACTGTAATAAATTAATAATATCATTAGATATAACGCGAGTACATATGAAAATTAACTAGGCTTCACCCTTCTTAAATTAACCACATTTTTAAAATCAAATTTTAAAAGAAATAAAAAAAATGGTACAAAAAATAATTTCATTTTCAAAAACACTGTTCACACCCATTTGCAGACAAAGTTAAAGAATCACTTGCCTTGGCTTCTTACAAATATAATATATAATATACATAAAACATGTTTTTAACTCTTATAAAAATGATTAATTTTAATTTTAATTTTTTAAAAATAATTTGTATTATTACTTATTAATGAAGTGACATATATTTACTTATTTAGGCATAACATGTCATATATGTTACCTTAAAGATCACTGTTGTGAAATGACTAGATACATACATGTCACATTATAATAAGGACAAATTTAGAAATTTTAAAGATCAAAATTAACAAAAAAAAATTAAAATATTAAAACTAAATTTAATTAAATTTAGAATACTTAAAACATATTGAACCAATAAAACATCATTATTAAACCTTTACTCAAAGCTAGAGTTTATAAAAGCAGTTTATCTTCAACATACCCCTCAAGGGTGGGGGCATAAGAGAGACAGGAAAATATTACTTGATAACTAAATATTAATAGGACCTCTTTTTGTTCAAATATATACAGATAATATATTTTGTCTTCAGTCCAACTCTAGTCTGTAGCAGCCTGGCTGAAACAATAACTTTAAGGAGTGTGATTGTATTGTAAGTTTGTTTCTTGCTACTTTTGGATTTTCTCATCAAACAAAATTATTATCCATATAGTTGAATTAGCAAAGATGCTTTGACAAATTGTGTAGGTGGTTCATGCCAGTGAATATTCTTCTCACATTTGTTGTTGGGACAGTTCTTGGATTGTTACTTGTTAGAGTAACAAGAGTTCCTCATCATCTTCATGGCCTTGTGTTGGGGTGCTGTGCTGCAGGTATAGCTTCAATTATACATTTGAAATTCTCTCTTTGCTTATTAATATCATATACATTTATTTAATTTCCATAATGATTTGGGATTTGAATGTTTATTTTTTATAGGAAACCTGGGAAATTTACCTCTTATTATAGTTCCAGCTGTTTGTAAGGAGAGAAGCAGTCCTTTTGGAGATGTCAATGTTTGCTACAGAAATGCATTGGCATATGCTTCTCTGTCAATGGCAGTATGACACCAACTTCCAACATTTGGAAATTTAAATATCCATTTCATTTGAAAAAATAATTTTTATTATTTAAATAAAAAACTTTAAAAGAAATTTGATTATAAAAAAATATTTCTAAAAATTTAGTTCTTTATCTAGCTCATTGACATCGTGTAGCAAATCTCATCTAGTAAAAAAAAGACTTATAGTTGTTATTATTATTTTAAATAATTATAAAAATGTCACATTTTTTTACTTTTTTTTTAATATTTGCATGGAAATAGTAAAATAACACAATGTAAAGGGAAAAATACTATCTTGTTTTCATTATTTTATATAAATATTTGAAAATAAAAAAAAATGTAAACACAAGATGATATTTTGGTAATTCTTTGCGAAAATAGAAAATATTTTCTCAAATAAGACTGATTCTAAATTTGTGCATCATTGAGTGTAGACATTTGTGAATTATTACCCTTTTTTAAACTGTGTTTCTTGATTTTCAGTTAGGATCCATTTATATTTGGTCTTATGCGTACAACCTTGTACGCATATATGCTCGGAAGGTTTCCAATGAAGTCAAAGTTGAGGATTCCATGGTAAATATTCCAGTGGCTGCAACAAAAACTGACCCAGAAGACCTTTCAACATGTTCCACAGAATTACCAATTGTTACTGCTAATGATAGATCACAGATTGAAAATCATGTGAAGCAATTTGAAATTCAATGCACAATGCCTAATGAACAAGCAAAGGTATTGTACTTTTGTTTCAAGATAATTGGATTTTGTTAACTGTTTTTTGAATGACATGAAATTCTGACTCAATGTTCTCTTCTACCAAATAATTCCCAAATTGAATCTCTATTTGACTCCATTGTGAACTACTTTTCTTGTTAAGATGTCAATAATGTTTTATAGAAGTTATGATCTTACATTGTAAGGGTTTTACAGGTACCAAAAAGGAAAATGATTCTGAAGCAGCTGAAAATATTAGTAAAAAAAATCAACCTGAAACCACTTTTTGCTCCCTCCACAACTGGAGCAGTAAGTAAAACAATCTTTTATTCATTCATTTCTTTGATAGCCTTTCTATTGTTTATGTCATTCCACATGCAGGGAATAATGACGGGAATGAAGCATGCTAGTTAAAGTATAAATATTTCAATACTTAAGTTGTATAGAATTTAAATGAAAATTTTTCTAAAATATGAGCATAATATGATTTTAATTTATGAGAAAAGTTTAATTATTTCACTTCTTTATATTTGTCTATTATAAGTATTAATTAAGAAATTTATTCAAATTTAACCTGAAGATTTTTCTTGCTCAATTCTATTACGAGGACGATGTAGCAATTTTGAGTCAAAAACATTTGGTAGCACATACTCATGTCTCAACCGTGTTTGATGCTTCTGAAGTGCCATATCTTAGTCTATGAATATTTGACTAGAACTAACTTAATCACTCATACTTGAGTTATACTATAATGAAAACCTTGTTAATTCTTCTTAACAAAGAAGATACTGCATCTTTTCTTTCTTTTTACACAGATTGTTGGTATAATAATTGGTGTAGTCCCTCAATTTCGAAA
The DNA here is from genome assembly GCA_024086825.1 of Abrus pulchellus subsp. cantoniensis. Taxonomy (NCBI): domain Eukaryota; kingdom Viridiplantae; phylum Streptophyta; class Magnoliopsida; order Fabales; family Fabaceae; genus Abrus; species Abrus pulchellus. The sequence continues at coordinate 26,939,450 of CM044056.1, forward strand.
ACTATTAGTTAGTGATAGTGCTCCTCTTCGTGTGATTCAAGATTCTGTAGTCATGTTAGGGTGAGTATCTCTTCATCTACAGTATGTATTAAGTTAAAAAGTATAGATACTTTTTTTTTACTATACCGTTTTTCTTCCTGATATTTAGGGATGCAAGCATTCCAGCAGTAACTTTGTTGGTTGGAGCAAATCTTGTGAAAGGTAAATAAATAAAATGAGTTTTTCAATTTTGTCATTCATATATTGGGTTGAGTTCAATTTTAGTAGTTAAATTTTAAGATGAATTTCTCAATTTTGTAATTCATATCTTGGGTTGAGTTCAATTTAGTAGTTGAATTTGAAGATGACAAAACTAGATGCTCTGTTCAGGTTTAAAGGGACTAGCAGAGCAACTTCCACTTATTGTTGGCATTATTGTGGTTAGATGCATTGCCTTGCCAGCAATAGGTGTAGGCATAGTGAAAGGTGCTATTCACTTTGGCTTGATCCACCCTGATCCGCTATATGAGTTTCTGTTACTGCTTCAATTTGCCCTTCCTCCTGCAGTGGCTATGAGTAAGTTGTTTATCAAATTTAAATACAAGTATTTGTAGCAAAAGTAAATGGTAACATTCCAAAATGAGTTTCTTTGTTTTCTTGGTTTGAGGATTTTGTGATAGGACAGTTTCATAGGTTCTAGCATAGAGGGTCAAATACTGTTGTTTTAAAACATTTCGCTATATATATATATATATATATATATATATATATATATTGCCAAGTGGCTTCACATATGAAGGAAATTTTTTGTCCCCAATTTTGTAAAACTTAAGCATTCTTTTGGCACCTTTTACTTTCTCTTGAAGTGGCACTATATAACTGATAGTTCGAATTATCAAGTTGATTGTTATTGGTAATGATTGAATAGTTTTTTTCAGATTGAGTAAAAGGACAATAAATGATTTATTCACTTTGAAAATTTATCATGTCTTCCATCTATATATTTCTTAATTTGTCTACATATTTATCCATTTATAGTATGCAAAAATCCAACTTCATATATATCAGCATATGCTTATTCTTACAATGACCTATAACTGTTATCAAGATGTTTGTAATTTACAATATTAATGGTTTATTTCATATCCATATAAATGTCTACTTTTTGTTGCTAAAAACTCAACTATTTTTTGGAAATATACTTATTCTATAAATGTGGCAGGTACGATCACTCAATTATTTGGAGCTGGTGAGGGTGAATGCTCTGTCATCATGTTAGCAACTTATTCTTGTTCTGCAATTTCACTTACACTTTGGTGCACATTCTTTATGTGGCTTGTACTATAACTATTTTACATTGCAAGATCTTCCTTGACGCTTCAAAAATGTCTCACTGTCAAGGAAAATGCATTTTAATAAGATCTAATAAATCTATATGAAGTTTCACTAAAGTAGAAGTTATTTAAGGTAAATCATATTTAAGCAATGTTCAAAGGGAGAAAAGCATGTATGTTGTAATTAACTTGCAACTTTATTATACTTTAATTTGTAGCAAAAAATAAAAATAAAAGAGACAAAGAAAGAAAATGACCTCTACTAGTCTAATGTAAGACTTTTAGGTTAAAAGCAACTCTCATTTTGCAATGGATATTCACAAAGTTTACATTTTCGAGAAAAGAAAATGATTCAATATGTGACATTGCTTTTAACATTTTAAATTTATTTGTATGATTTTTTTTTTAAAATTTTAAACTAAAACACTCTACCACATTAGTCACGTATAGTTGCTTTGTAATATTTATTTAATTTACACTTAATATTAACTAACATATTAAATCTTTTCAATTACTTGTGTTGTGACTTTCTTGTTAAGCAATTATCCTACCGATTATGTCCTTATTAACTTAATCTATGTAAATTTTTATATTTACAACAATCGCTTCAGAAGAATACTAAATCAAACAAATAATAAAACAGTAAACTAAGTATGATTTGGTGAGGAATGAATCTGACATATATGTATTAGTTTATTGTACCAAATTAATTTAATACAATATGGATTAAGGAGGCTTTTAATCAAAATTAAATTCTTCAAGTAATTTGAAGGAAATTTTAACTCTTAAATATATTGCATTTAGATACACATTATGGAAGCTGGATACTCACATTTGAAATTGCATTTAGTGTCTCATGTTAAAAATTACAGTACCAAACATGCATTTGTATTTCTCTATCTAACATTTAATTGGTAGAGAAGCATCTATAGTATAATTGAGACATAATCTCTTGAAAATTACTTTATAGATGTTACTTTCTAATTGAATGAAAGCTTCTTCACATATGTTCTTTCCTTTATACTATAAAATATCTCAATGCATTATTCGTTAGCTTTTAAAACTTTTTGCATTCATGAAAAGTTGTTTAAATATTGAGCTGTGTATTTCTCATTAGCTAAATCAAATAAAATTTTCAGAAAAGTTGAGCTATGAAAAATTACAAGGCTGAATGCATACTGATAAAATAAAAATGAAATAGGAACAGTGTCAACAACTTTTCGTGGCATGCAAAAACGTTTAAAAGCTACGGTTTAATACTCTGAGAGAAGAAGAGCCGTGAAGATTGTAAAAAAGAATAAATAATGGGACCAGGTGTAGTAATTAAAATAATATTTCATTTTTATTTTTTATGTGTACAATCTACTGTTTATAACACGAAGTTCTATATGTATAACATATGTTTAAATTTTATTATATACAATTTTTTTAACAATGATCACGGGTGAGAATTAGTATTTAATTTTTTAAATTTAAAAAAGTTTTGTAGTTTCTGACCTCGGATACACAATGAATAAATAAATAAATAAAAATTTACCAAATTCTAAAATTTTTATATGAAAGTTATGAATTTGTTATGATGTTTAAACATTTTGCATATATGCCATGTAATATTAAATGTTTTATATCAAAGATAACAAAATTATAAATTTTTTTATTTATTTCGAAAATGTTGGAGAAAAACGTACTTAAATGTACAAATCAATTGTTTAGTTCTTGAAAATAAAATTTTCTGTTGAAGTTTTTAAAAATACAATTCATCGTCTAGATAAACAAAAAATAAATAAATAAATTCATCACTCAAATAATTAATTAGCTGGTTTTTTTATTTAATTAATGATGCAAGACTACAACATATATTTTATAAATATTATTTTTTAGAATAGACCCCAGATAATTTTGTTCGAGCTGAATATCATTATTGCGGATGTTAAATTTTTTAAAAATATTTAAAATAACTGCATTCACTAATATTCAAATTTGAAATTATAAATTAAGTTAAAATAATATCTTACCAAGTACTTTATATGCTTGATAATTTCATAAAGACTATATTTACCACTGAAAAGAATATCCACATGTTATTAATTAATTTGAGAATTTGATAGTAAAAATATAATAAATTTGTAACAAGTTGTGTCCCTTTTTAATTAAAACAAATAAAACTTAACAAATGGACTATCCAATTGGCCACCAACAAAAGGAATCATAATGAGCAGCTTCTTGTTTAATCTAAAAGAGAAAATTCAGAACAAAATTATCATTTGATTTGGAACTTGTTTCACATATGAAGATTAGAACTTGATTTGGAATTGTAAAAGAGGGAGAAAAAAAACAGAAAAGGACACAAAATAATGGATTTCTTGAAGCTTTTTGTTGTTGCATTAATGCCAGTTCTGAAGGTGCTGTTGATCACTGCTTTTGGGACATTCCTTACACTAAAACGCTTCAACATACTCGGAGACATTGCTAGCAAAAACATGAATACTGTAAGTTTCTTCTCCAAACACACTCCTTTTCAACCCAAATACTATATAATCTTCCACTTTTTGTTTTGCTTATTAAGATGAATAAAAAGTGAAGTCATTTAAAAGAATGATAAAATCGTGTCACATGTATCATTTCTGATTTCATCTTCGGTTAAGGGAAGGTAGTGTTTTAAAATTGTTTTTCATTGTATTATTTTCTATTAATAGCATAAAGGACTTATTATTAAAATTAGATAATTTATGATAAATTTATAAAAATACAAATAACTCGAATAAATGTTATAAAATAATACTTAAATCACCTTGTTTTATTAAAAATATAAAATTTCTAACCTTTCATTACTTTTCTTTTTACTTTTACAGATGATATTTTTTGTCTTTGCTCCAGCTCTTGTTTGTAGCAGCCTGGCTAAAACCATAACTTTAAGGAGCGTGATAGTATTGTAAGTTTTTTTTTTTTCATCTATTTATTAGAATTTGATCATAGGGTTTGAAAGAGAGTAATGTTATGTTTGAGTGATTTATTATTTAATAAAATTTCGCATTTAACTATTTTAGCAAAATCAATGTTTTTCATGAACAGTGTGCATGCAGGTGGTTCATGCCTGTGAATATTCTTCTCTCAGTTATTATTGGCACAGCTCTTGGATGGTTACTTGTTAAAATAACAAGAGTTTCTCACCATCTTCAAGGCCTGGTGTTGGGGTGTTGTTCTGTTGGTAGGGTAACTCACTAATATTTTGAATTTTCTCTTTATGGATATTATGAATATTTATCAGCAGATAAAAAAAGAATCTCACTTGAGGATTTGATCATTTGGGGTTTAATGTGAACAGGAAATTTGGGAAATTTTCCTCTTATTATAGTTCCAGCAATTTGTGAAGAAAGAAGAAATCCTTTTGGAGATATGAATGTTTGCCACACAAATGGACTAGCTTATGCTTCTCTCTCATTGGCAGTATGATGATTACACTTGAAATGTTTTGGAATTTCAGTATGAGAAACGGAGTAACATCTTTTTCTTTTTCTTAAATATGATTTTATACCCTATATTTTTGTGAGATTTTGATTGTAATCTTTTTAAAACTTTTCATTTAGTTTTAGTTTCTAATATTTCTAAATTCCACATTTTTAAAATCTAATAATAACATATAATACAGTAAAAAAAAATTCACACATGACATCTTTTTTAATTTCATCATTTCTAGAGATCAAAAGTGTTGAACTTAAAATAATAAAAACTAAAAAAAAATTATTTAAAACCTCACAAAAATGCATGTAAAGACTAGAAAGCAGTTAACCTTTTTTTTAATATATTATTTAAATAAAATTATTTTTTTCACCTTTTAACTTTAGAGTAAATTTTGATTTCATCCTTTAACTTTTTTTTATTTATTTTAATTCTCTAACTTCTAAAAAAAATTTTAAATTAGTCTTTTTTCATTAAAGATTCTAACTCCATTAAAAAAATTTATCATTTTTATTTTATATATTACTATTCATTGTCTTCTTCCTTAAATTTCCAATCTTGTCTTTAACAAAGTTCTTCATCACCTCCCTTTCATCTTCATCTTCTCATACTTAAATAACCAATTTTTAAAATTAAGATATCCTTCCAAAAGTCCAGCCACCCATTCGACTACTAATTGAAGTCCATCCAAGCTCTAACACTACCATATTCGACAAACAAGACAAACCCTGCAAGCCATAATGAAATACTCCATCTCTTAAATCATAACTTAAGAACAAATGCTTTAGTTGAAAAAAACAAACAGAAATTGTCTCTATATCAACAACCTTATCCTCATCATAAAAAACCTTTTGATCATATAATAATGAAGTTACAAACATCTACAATCTCAAGGTTTTATATGCTATCCCCAATGTCAAGATAGATGACATTCACATCATCAATCTTTAACACTTTCAACGTTCCCTTCCCAACCAATTCAAAAACCTTAAAGGTATAATCTTTCAAATGAAACTTCTCAAGTAAGTCTGCCTTTAATAAAAATTTATCTAAACTAAATGATTCAATGAAAAAATCGTTCAAAAAAAAAAAACTACTAAGCTCCACAGAAGCCTACGAATCCGACATTACGATTTTGGGAGCAACTACGGCCAAGGTCTCAAGTCTCGGACACTCACATAGCAAAATACTCAAATCCAATGCTGTGATGCTAACAAAACTCAACGAAAGCGACTTCAAGCAAGAAAATTTCAAATTATTGAAGAAAAAAAGGTGCCAAAAACAAAATTAAAAATTTAAAAAAAAAAGAGATAAACAGTAACACATAATATAAAATGATAAAACTTTTTAATGGATTCAGGGTCCTTAATGAAAAAAGATAAATTTGAAATTTTTTAGAAGTTAAAGAACTAAAATGAACTAAAAAAAAGTTAGAAGATAAAATTAAATTTTATCCTAAAATTAAGGGATGAAAAGAGTAATTTTATTTATTATTTAATATTATTTTATAAAAGTCATCTAAGATTCATTAAATATTAAGATATGTAACTCCCATAATTTTAGGAGGCACATATGATGTTTTTCAGTAAGGAAAATATATTTGAAAGAGTAAAATGATGAAATTATTACATATAATTAGCATTGAGACATCTGAATTATATTTGAGTGTCTTCATGATATATCTACCCTTTCAGGTAGGAGCCATTGTAGTGTGGTGTTTTGGCTACAACCTTTTCCGCATATATTCTCAGAATAATTCCAATGTCGTCAAAGTTGATGAGTCCACAATAAATTCAGCGTCTGCAACACAAATTGATGCAGAAAACCATGGATCTGTTGCTGCTGATGAGGATGAATCACAAACCAACAATCGTGCCAATCAACTCGAAATCGAACTTACTGTGCCAGATGGACGAGCAAAGGTAGGTGATACATGTTTCAGCGGTCTAAGGATACTTTTTTTAAAAAATAATAACATTGAAGAATATATATAATATGAAATTAATCAATTTAATCACTATTTAAAGGCTTTTGCGTCAGCATTACCTATATGCAAATTGTTTTTCAATCTGATAAAAATAAAAGTTATCTTACGTTTTTTAGTGTTCTCCAGATACAAAAAGGGAAAAAGTACGTGTATATGACACACTTCAAAATACTATTTCCACCTACATCGATTGGAACGGTATGTTATTTTTATTTTTTTCAGTAAAACTTTATATATATATATATATATATATATATATATATATATATATATATATTGAAAGTATCTTCTTACACCAGAAGTCTAAAAATTCTTACACCCAACTGAATCTTTTATTTAACTTAAATATAACAGATTATAATTTATTATTTTATTTTACGTTAAATTTAAGTTAAATGAAAGTCTTAAATATTGGATGTAAAAAATTTTAGACTTATACCGTTGTAAAAAGACTATGTTCTATTTATTTATTTATAACAATGTATATGTGTCTCGTGCATTCCTAGCAAAATGAGGATTGGTCAAACTAAACATGAATTTAAAGTCACACCACACCACTTACAACCTTGATATCTAAACTCTGTACTAAGATGCTTTTAAAGTATAGGGAAACTTCAGCAATTAATTTAAGTCCAAAGCCTACCCGAGGCATTGTAACTTGGTTATGTTTGACCAGAACTAGCTTATATACTCGTATATGACAAAAAAAAAAAAAAAAGAGTGATAGGTAGGGAAGAAAGAATAATTTTTATTCAAGAGAAATGTTAGCAACATTCTTTCTATCTTAATTGTTAATTTTATTATTATTATTAAATCCTACCAAAATCAAGTGAGTTTCACTCTTTTTTAGTCTTAAATTAGTGTTTCTCTATAATAAGTTTAGTAAATTTTAGTCTATAATTAAAAATGTGGTAAAAAGAATGGCTGCCAACATTTTTTTTTGTCTATAATTTGTCTATTTGTCAAGGTAACTCTATATAGTTCTTCATATCAATGATATATTTCCTCTTTTGATTTATATATGTAGATTGTTGGTATAATAATTGGCATTGTTCCTCAATTTCGAAAACTATTAATTGGTAAAAGTGCTCCTCTCCATGTGGTTCAAGAATGTCTTATTATGTTGGGGTAAGTATTATCTTACTCCCACTACCACATTTTGAGAATGATGATGATGATAATAATAAAAGGTACTCATATTTTCTTTTGTTTGCAGGGATGTTACCATTCCCATTATGACTATGTTAATTGGGGCAAATCTTCTCAAAGGTATATCCATATAACATAAAGCTTTTTAACTTTGACTTTCATTTGATGGTTAATTTCAATTTAAGTTGCATTAGAAAATCAATGTGATGATAGAATTTGGGTGCATTATAGGTTTAAAAGGACCAGGAGTGAAGGCTTCACTTGTTGTTGGCATTATTGTGGTTAGATATATAGCCTTGCCAGCAATAGGTATAGGCATTGTTAAAAGTGCTGCTCATTTCGGCTTAATCCATCATGATCCATTATATCAGTTTATTTTACTACTTCAATTTACCCTTCCACCTGCAGTATCCATAAGTAAGTTCTTTTTTAAACTTAAAAATGTGTTTGTTGATTCTTGCTGTATCTATCACACTAATTATGTGTAGAAATTGTTTTTAGTGAATTTTGACCTCTTTATTTAATGAGTGTCAGGTACATTTTCTCAATTATTTGAAGCTGGGGAGGGTGAATGCTCAGTTATCATGCTAGCAACTTATTCCTGTGCTGTAGTTTCGCTTACTCTTTGGTGCACATTCTTTATGTGGCTTGTTCAGTAATTATGTTCTATTTCAATATGTTTTAAAGCAGTTTGCATCTTAAGAGTCAAATATCTACTTGTATTATAGCTACATCAGGACTCGTACAATGAACATAAAGATTTGGCCATTTAAAAATAAAAAATAAAAAAGTGGACAGAAAAAATATTGTCAAACAAAGGTATATTAAGTAAGAGAAAAGGAGTGGTGTGTAGCTTTATTTAAACAAGTAAACTTTACAATTATACCAATTATTTTATTGAGCATATTTAGTATTATTTCTGCGAGAATTGTGGCAAAATTGCCGATGTATCTTTCTTGAACTTCTATTTGGGCATTCTAAACACCAAAGTGACATGTCGTGCACAACGAAAATTAGAAAATATAGAAATATATTTTTGAGTTTATAAACATCTGCACACAAAATTAAACAACACACAAAATACGATGAACAAAAGCTATCAGTATTGAAATTTCTTTTATTTGCCTCGTATTAAAAATTATCTTATCTAACTTCAAAATATGCAATGGATGTTAAAACCTCTGATTCTGTGTCAGCTCAAATTCCTTAGATAAAATAAAAATTCTTATGTTATCAGCCAAAACTCCTTATTTATTTAGACAAATTTGACTAATACATTCGTTAATGTTCAAAAACTCGAAATAATCTTACAATGATCCCTCACAACACAATGACTGTAGTGAGTTACTCAAATCTAACTTAACAATCATCATTATGTAAGAATTTGTTCACAGTAAAATATGAAAATATATACTGAAAAATAATTAGGTCTAATAAAAGGGAGTGTCTCACAAACTAATACAATTTGAATTTCAATTAAAAAAAATATTATTTAATACTCAATTGTATTTTGAATATATTGCACACACATCACCGTGGATTAATTGGTAAAGAATTGTTCTAACTTGCCATGTAGATTAGATATTAAGTTTAACTGTGTCACTTTTTTATGACCATAATGAATGTGAATTAAATAAATTTATTAATAATAAACATAATTTATTTTACTATGAATGTGAATTATAAAAAGTTTTAATTTTTATAAAACCCCATTTAAAGTAATTCGATATTTTCGTATGGTGAAAATTGCAAAGGACCTTAACTCACTGGTTAATTAAAAATCATAATTAATTTCCCTTTCATTGTGATGAACAGTATAGTCCAAATTCAAAGCACAATTAATTGTTGAAGTGGAAAAATAATTGAGAAACCTTTTCCTCAGGAATTTTTTCAAGGTTATGTTCATTCAACATATCAGTGGAATCAGCAGATATCAGACTTCCATCTTGATCCCTACAAGCCATATATTGAACCTGCCACTCAAGCAATTAGAAACTTGTGATGATCAGTTTGTTTTCCCCCTCAATTTTTCAAGCAGAAACAAATGAAATTACCTCTCCAAGAATAATCCCCTGGTTTATCACACATTGTAAGGGCTCTTTGGTGGACACAACACCAATGTCAAAGGGGACCTGAAATAGAAAACTCAAATTAAATCTGCACAAATAATGCAGCACTGATGTATTTGATGAATTTAAAATAATGCCTTCACCTGGAAAAGCCTTCAGCATACATAAACGTTGATTAAAGAGGAAAACACTGAAAAAGTTTTCACATTACTTTAAAATTTCTTGTAATAATTTACTACTGTATCAGTTAACATGTTCTAAATTTAATAGCCAGGATTTGTTTTCTTTATTGCTGTCTCATACAGTCCCTAATTCCACCGCCAAAGTACAGAGACGCAAAGAGCCTAGAAAGAGAAGCTACAGCCGTCTAATCTAAATCACATACCAAGTGTCAGCATTAGGAAGTTGATCAAAAACCAAAAGAATTTCAAGTCACAATACACTATCTAACACAATCAAACATGCATCAATTCTTCTCCTTCTCCCAGCGTCATAGATGCATCGAAGGGTACAGCTCATGGAGATTATAACCTAGATAGTGTAAAGTTGAACAGGGCACAAGCTACTTCTAACAAAGAGGATCAAACGAATGCGCATAGCGTTTCCATACAAAAATTTATTTCTGAATATGTAAAACTAACAATTAGACAAAGAAAAACCATGATTAAATAGGAAAATCTATCCCAAAACCTTTCAAGTACCAAAAACAAAAAAAATCAAGAAGGTCGACCCATCACTCGTTTAGGCTTCTTTACAAAACTCAACCGAATCTGTTTGAGGCGTCTTCTCTTCCTAGCCATTTTCTCAGGCAAGGTTTCCCTCTTCTTCTCACCCTTAACAACCTTGACCTTCTTCTTTAAATACCTTGGATCAACAGCATACTCTTTAAGCTCCACAGGCAATCCTCTATTCCGGGCTTCATTGAACAAAGCATTAGCTTTATCAACACGATTATGTGCACCCAATTTCCCCATCAACAAATCATAAGTTAAAACCCCAGGCTCACACCCATCACCCTTCATCATCCCAAACACCCTTAAAGCATGATCAACCCTCTCAATTCCACACAAAATCTTCAGAAACTGATAATAAGCCTTTTTGTCAAGAAACCTACCATAGCCAGCAGATTTCATTCTATCGATCATTTCATCCCCTTCTTCCAACCTAGCAGCCTGGTACAAACTCTTAATCAAAACAATAAAAGTAGTCTCATTAGGGTAACACCCCCATTCCGCCATTCTATGAAACAACCCCAAAGCATCCTCAGTCTTCCTAATCTTACAAAAATTCATTATCAAAACGTTAAATGTCTCCACATTCCTTGGAACCCCACGATAATCCATCTCCACAAGCACCTTCTCCACCTCCGAATGAACCAGAAACGGATTCTTCTCACGACAAAGCTTAAACGCGCAATCAAGCATTGAGTTGTAAGCCCCAACCCCAAGCTCGAACCCTCCTCGATACATCTCCCCAGCGAGTCTTCGAGCTTCGTCGAGCTTCCCATTCACGCACCAACCCTTGATCAACAAATCACACGTAGGTTCGTCCGGGAAAAACTCCTTCGCCAGATCCTTCACCATCTTCTCTGCGTGACTAGCGAAACCTTTAGAACATAGCTTCTCGACAACCACCCTTTGTGAACCGCGATCGCGCTTCAACCCGTAATCCCTCTCCATCCTCTCAAAGAACTGAATCGCCTGGTTGGGCCGGCCAGCGCGGACAAGCCGGTCGATCCCCGAGGCTAGGGTTTTGGGGCCGGCACCGCCGCCAGCAAGGACTTCGTGCGTTGCCTTGAAGTCCTTCCGGCGGCCGAAGTAGTCGACGAAGTAGGAGAGGGTGTCGTCGGTGTGGGAAAATTTGGGGTTGGAAGCGAGCCATTGGTGGAACCCTAGTACGGTGCGGCCAGCTTCAGAGGAGAAGTTTAGGGTTTGGAGAATCAAATCAGGGGTTGGGGTGATATGGGAGAAGCTGAGATGGAGGCGCTGCGAAATTGAGAGAGGATCCGAATTGGGGTCTTTGAGAAGTTCGGAGCAGAGCGATTGAGCAATTGGATGAGGGTGTTCTGGGTGGTTCTGGGTTTGGGTTGGGGTCGGGGGTTCCAACGAGAAATGTCTGGCTGTGAAGCGTGAAGAGGGAATGAAGAGGGTTGGGGATTGGGAGTGGGATGAGAGAGTGGAAGAGGGTTGTTGAGGAAACGAGTGAGAGGAGAGGAATGACAAGGAACGACGTCTGAAAGATCGGAATAAGAGCTTCCCACGTTGCAGAGACACTAATGGCAGCATCTCTAGAGTTTCAGGGAAGAAGAAGAAGAAGAAGAAGAAGAAGAAGAAGAAGCAGCAAGGGATCCAATATGTATTAAGAAGTTGCAGAAACCTAAACCAGAAACCTAAGGTTTCTATCCTGTTAACGTTTCAGCAAGTAAGTGTGTTATGAATGTACTTTGAATTTAATTATTAATTAAAAATTATAATTAAATTATGAGTGAAATAAATAAAATACATATATTTTTATAAATTTAAATAATAATTTAATAAATGACTAAGAATATATCAAGAAAAAATATATTCCAGAGTATAAAGTTAACATTTCTCATTTTATATATAATTTACATTGAATTTTATAAATTTTAACTTTATTTTAATTTTGTTAAATATAATTCAGTCTGAAATTTCATTTATTCTTGGAGAGGTAATTTCATTTATTTCTGCTTGAAAAATTGAGGGGGGAAACAAAGTGATCATCACAAGATGGAAATCTGATATCTGCTGATTGTTTCTGAGTATGGTGCAGATTCTATTTGATTATATGAAATGTTCATGGCTCTTCTTCTCTGAGAGCATTATTTAATCTATAGTTTTTTTAACATTTTTGCATGCCACGAAAAGTTGTTGACACTGTTCCTATTTCATTTTTATTTTGTCAGTATGCATTCAGCCTTGTAATTCTTCATAGCTCAACTTTTCTGAAAATTTTATTTGATTTAGCTAATAAAAAATACACAGCTCAATATTTAAACAACTTTTCATGAATGCAAAAAGTTTTAAAAGCTAACGAATAATGCATTGAGATATTTTATAGTATAAAGGAAAAAAAATATGTTGAAGAAGCTTTCATTTAATTAGAAAGTAACATCTATGAAGTAATTTTCAAGAGATTACATCTCAATTATGTTATAGATGTTTCTCTACCAATTAAATGTTAGACAGAGAAATACAAATGCATGTTTGGTACAGTAATTTTTAACATGAGATACTAAATGCAATTTCAAATGTGAGTATCCAGCTTACATAATGCATATCTAAATGCAATACATCTCAGAGTTAAAATTTCCTTCAAATTACATGAATAATTTAATTTTGATTAAAAGCCCTCTTAATCCATATTCCATTCAATTAATTTGCTATAATGAAATAATACATATATGCCAAATTCATTCCTCACAAAATCATACTTAATTTACTATTTTATTACTTGCTTAACTTATTATTCTTCTCAAGCAATTATTGTAAATATAAAAAATTTATAGAAATTAGCTTAACAAGAATACAATAAGTGGGACAATTGCTCAACAAAAGAGTCTCAACACAAGCAATTAAAAAGATTGAATATAGTAGTTACTATTGAGTGTAAATTAAATAAACATTACAAAGTAATTATATATGGTTAACGTGGTAGAGCATTTTATTTTAAAATTAAAAAAAAAAACTTCGTACAAATAAATTTGAGATATTAGAAACAATGTTACATATTGAATTATTTTCTTTTCCTAAAAATGTGAACTTTGTCAATACCTATTAATAAATGAGAGTTGTTTTTTACTTGAAAAGTTTACAATAGACTATTAGAAGTCCTATTTTCTTTAGCTCTCTCTCTCTCTTTTGCTACAAATTAAAACATAATAAAGTTGTAACTTAATTACAACATATATGCTTTTCTCTCTTTACACATTACTTAAATATGATTTACCTTAAACAACTTGTACTTTAGTGAACCTCCATATAGATTTAGATCTTGTTAAAATGCATTTTCCTTGACATTGAGACATATTATATGGTCTTGCTACATCCAAAATGAAACAAGTAAAGAATCATTTCACATTCTTAAAATTAAGAAGATAATTATTTTTATGTGTGGTTTAAATATTTTATTTATATATATATATATGCATGACTTTCATTTGTCTACAACAATAACAGGGACAACAACAATTAAATACAATAAAAGGAGAGCTAAATTTAACAATTATTTGTAAACTAAGTTGATTGTTATTTTTCAATTTTATGTGTTATTATTTCATTTTCCTAACAAGTTGTATTAAAGTAGTGTTGAGATATCAATAAAAATCACATTACCTAAGTGAGAGACCGATCACATTAGTTACCACGTAAGCATAAAACCATCAACATGTTATCGCATGTGTCATCCAATTAGCTTGTTAACTCCTTAATTAATTTATTTATTTCTTAAAAAATAAATTATGTTTGTCCCATTTTTGTTAAATTTAGCTCTATTTTTTTTCCTCGCAACTAAGAATGGACGATTTATTAGGTGCTATGATTAGACTCATTGCTAACAACTATACACTTTTGAAACCAAGGATGGAAGATCTCCTCAATTGCAAAGACTACTATGATCCTATGGAGTATGAAGTTAAGAACCTCAATCCTGCTAAAGATGAAGAGTGGAAAAAGATGAATAGAAAATAATTGGCTTGATTCGATAATGGATCGATCATAGGGTTTTTCATCATGTGTCTCAGGAAACTAATGCTTATACTTTTTAGAAAAAGCTACAGGATATGCATTAGTCTAAGGTAACATGAAATAAAGCCCTCTTGATCAGAAAGTTGGTGAATATAAAGTTGCTAAATTGAACTTTGGTAGAATAACACACTAGTAATATCTAGTAAACTAAATGTCTATAGTGGAGCTAAATCTTGATGATAAAGTGCAAGCTCTCTTACTTCTTAGTTCTCTTCCTAATAATTGGGAGACTTTAGTTGTCACCTTCAACAATTCAACTTTTGATGGAAAACTCACTACATCTATGGTGAAAGGTGTTTTGTTTAATGAGGAAGCCAGACACAAGGACACTAACATGAACAACGAAGAAGCTTTTATCACAGAAGGTAGGGAGAGACAACTAAAGGAAAATCAAAGTAGATGGCGAGGTAGGAGAAAAAGTAGGGGTAAGCCAACAGATAAAAGGGGCAGTTAGTAGAAAGGTGAAAACTAAGGTGTTACCATGTGAGATGAAAGGTTATCTTAAGAAGAGACCATAAAAGGTTACAAAGGGAGCAAGAATTAGAGAGCATCCTAGCAAAAAAGGATAGAAATATACAAGTCACAATCGTTGAAGAGGTAATTGCATATGATGTTCAAGGAAGCTATGCATTGCAAAGTCGAGTGGAGAATTTGAATGGACAATTCATACTCTAACTTCTTGTCATGCCACTCTTCGAAGAGACATTTTCACAACATACAAAGCAAGTGATTTTGGCACCGTGAAGATGGAGAATACCAGTGTTGCTAAAACTGTGAGTATTAACGGTGTTCAAATAGTAATAGACGTTAGGGTAGAGTTACTTTGAAGGATGTTCAAAATGTGTAAGATCTTCGATTGCATTTACCTTAAGTAAGAACTCTTGATCAATGGGGTTTTAAAAACTACTTATGTGATAGCACATGAAAAATGTTGAAAAGATTTATGGTAGGAAATCTACATCAGGATACATGTACGTCTTTACAAGAGGAGTTGTGTCTTGGCAATCAAGGTTGCAGAAGTGTTTTGCTTTATCCACAACAAAGACAAAGTATATAGTAGCAGCTAAAGGATCTTTTACCTGTGTTCAAAATTCCCTTACCAAGCTACATGAAATAGATTCTCGAAAGTCCACATAAAAATTATTACTAATTATCCAAAATAGGAAGATAAAATGTTATGATAAATACGTTTTTTAGTAATATCATCATTACTCTCAAAGTCAAGTGCATTAACAATACTAAATCAAATACAATGAATAGTGGCAAGCCCGGTCCTTAGGGTAGTCTAGGAGTATAATCACCCCGGGCTCAAGCTTGAAAGGAGTCCAAAGTAAAAATTATGTTATACTTTTATGTGCAAAAAAAAAATAGCTCTTAATTGCAATTTGCAATTGGAAAAAAAAAATAGAAAAACAAAGAAGATCATTCAATTCATCACACCTCACTTTCCATAAACATAGCCAATTCTTTGACTTCTCTAGATTCTTTAATAGTCCCTATGCAATTCTACATTTTGCCAAAATCCAAAACTGCCATTGTTGCAGGTATTTTTTTTCCTCCTCATTTTTCTTTCTTGTAAGCTTTTCAATCTTAATTTAATGTATGACATGTATCTATGAGTTTTAATAAAGTAGCCTTATATTAGCTATTCCTCATTCTCTAATTCCTTTTTTTATGAATTATATTATATAGTATACTCTACAATTTGTAGTTATGTCTTTTTTTTATGAAATATAGTATATAGTATACGAGTTTACAAGTCTGCAATTTGCGGTTATGCCTTTTTTTTATGAATTATAATATATAGTGTATGAGTTTGAGATCTTAGTTTGCACATTATGGCATTTTCATGATAAAAAAAATTCCAATCCTACAAATGATTGTTCATGAAACTACTATCGAGATTCTTTGGACCATATTTCCTAGTATCATACTGACGTTTATTGCTATACTATCATTTGCTATCTTATACTCAATGGACGAGGTAGTAGTAGATCAAGTATACGATTTCATTGAATTTCCTATTCCCTGATTGATTATTATAATTATATTTTCAGATTTCTAATGACTGGATTATACTTTTAAAATTAGCAAATGTGAAAGCAACTATTCAACTTGAATTCTACTACCATGTGCTATTTTTTGTTTCCTTGTGTTATGATTGTATTGTTTGATTTATCTTTTATATGCAATGTTGTGAAAGTGAAAAAAGAAAAAAAAATGTGCTGAAGAGTTAAAAAAAATCACAGCAAGGTGCTATTGACAAATTTGTTTTTAGAAATATAGTTTCTCATGAAAATTTGGATTAATCAAATGAAAGTTTGCAAAATGAAGTCAATGAAAATGATAAAATTAATAATCCAAATGAGTCTAATGATATGCCAAATGTATCCAATATTGAAAATATTGGTCCTCATGAAGAATAAACAATTTCTATTGGTATTGGTATTAATAATAATGGTATTGATGAAGAACAAACAATTCCTTCTTTAGATATTTATGATCCTAGAAATTTGGCTAATCTTGATAACAAACCAAGGGACATTTTAGTTGAAAAGGGGCCTATAAAAAATTTGAATCTTGACTTTCCTCTTGATAATAGTAATAGGTATTTTTCATATGCTTAGTTTTCTAGGAAGTTGAGCAATGGTGAGATTAACGATAGAAAATGGTTGATTTATTCTAAACATGTTGACAAAGCTTTTTATTTTTGTTGCAAGTTGTTTAAATCTATTAGTAATAAAAGCTTGTTCACAAATGAGGGTTTACGTGATTAAAGGCATATTAGTGAGAGGCTCAAACAGCATGAAAATAGTAGTGAGCATATGACTAATATGAATACTTAGAATGAAATGAGAGTAAGGTTAGATAAAAATGAAACAATTGATAAAAGATTGCTAGAAGCAATTATGAAAGAGAAAGAGCAATGGAGGCAAGTGTTACTTTGAATATTTTTAGTTGTGAAATGTGTTGCTACTCATAATTTGGCTTTTCAAGGATCCAATGAAAAATTCTATCAAGATAGTAATGGTAATTTCTTAGAATTGATTGAAATGATTGCGTAATTCAAAGTGATAATGCAAGATCATGTTAGACTCATTCAAAATCGTGAAATTCATTATATTATCTTGGGCATAAAATTCAAAATGAATTGATTTCCCTTTTGGCCAATAATGTTAAAATTTCTATAATTAAGACCACCAAAGAAGCAAAATATTTTTCATAATTCTTTATTGTACCCATGATATTGCTCATCAAGAGCAAAGGACTCTAATAATACAATGTGTGAATATTTCAACTAATAAAATAAAAACTAAGGAGTACTTTTTAGAGTTCTTGAAGGTGAATGATACATCAAGATTGAGACTTTTTAATGAATTACAAAATATTCTAAAGTCTTCGGATCTTAATGTTAATGATGTAAAGGGTCAAGGTTATGATAATGGTTCCAATATGAAAAGGAAGCACCAAGGTGTACAAAAGCGATTACTTGAAATAAATTCGAGAGCATTATATATGCCTTGTGCCTTTCATAGTCTAAATCTTACTCTTAGCTACATGGCATATTCTTGCAACAAAGCTATTTCATTTTTTAGAATTATTCGACGCATATATTCATTATTTTTGAGTTCTATAAAAAGATGAAAAATTTTACTTGACAATGTCCCTGAATTAACTGTGAAATGTTTATCTAACACTTGTTGAGAGAGTTGAATTAAAAGTGTTAAAGCTATTAGATTTCAAACTTTTCAATTAAGATTGGCTTTGTCAGAACTATATGAATCTTGTGAAGATGCAAAGTCAAAGACTGAAGTAAAAAGTTTGTATAATGCACTTGGGAGTTTTGAGTTTTTGCTTGGTATGGTTATTTGGTATGAAATTTTATTTGCTAAAAATATAGTAAGCAAAAAATTGCAATCTAAATCTATGTGCATTTAAACCACCATAAACTAATTAGAAGGTATATTGTCATACTTTGAAAAGTATAGAGATCAAGGCTTTACTTCTAGTATAAATATTGCTAAAAGTATTGCACTTGGTATAGATGTAGAGACTACCCTTCTGACAAAGTGTCGTGTTATTAGGAAAAAATAATTTGATAAAAATAACCAAGAGGATGAAGAGATTCAATCGGCTGAAGAATTATTTAGAGTTAAATATTTTTTTTTTTTTTGTTATGGACAAGGCAATTACTTCTTTGAAAAGCTTATTTGAGCAAGTAAAAACTTTTGAAAGTATTTTTGAGTTTTTGTTCAAATAAGTTAAAGTCATTATATGAAAAGGAATTGCAAGAATGTTGTGCTACTTTTCACTATATTTTTCTGATGGTGATTCATTAGATATTTATTTAAATAATCTTTACTCTTAATTAAAAATGTTGCAATTTACTTTACCAAATGAATTAATGTTAGCCACTAAAATTATTGAGTTTGTCAAATATGCATATTGTTGTCCAAATGTTTTAATCTCTTATAGAATTTTTTTTATAGTTCTAGTGAGTGTGGCATCAGCTTAAAGAAGTTTTTCAAAGATAAAGTGAATCAAAACCTACTTAAGATCATCAATGTCATAAAAATGATTGAATGGTCTGATAATTTTATTGATCGAGAAGAAATTTTTAGAAAATATTGATGTGGATGTTATTATTAATGATTTTACATCTTGAAATACTCATAGAACTCTCTTTTTATATTTTTTTTTTTTTATGTTTTTGTAGTTGATGATAAGATAAAAATTGTTTGAATAAAAAAATATTTTTTTCTAATTTATTAAAAAAATTGTATTTGCTTAAAAAAAAATGTATTATTTTAATAGAATTATTAGTATATGCTTTTATTTTGTTCTATTACATTCTATAATTTTTTGAAAGGGTTCCTAATTTACTGTTTCGCTTAGGGTTTCAAAGAGGTTAAGAAGGGCTTGAGTAATGGATATCCTAAGCTAAACCTTGAAAATCTTAATATGATAATAATTTTCAAATCTTCCTAACTATTATTCTACTGCAATAATTTTTGCTAAAAAGAATGTTCATATTATGATAATTTCACCTAAAAGGTAATAGGTTATTCCTAAAACACATCCTTGTACAAAGCTTTAAGGCTCTAGATTGAATAGCAAGAATAACTTTTAATTTATTATAAACTCAAACAATAAATTCAATAAGTTTAAGTTTTAGTAAATGCAATTGTATTAAATATTCACATCAATAATTTTATTATGTATAGCAATCTTACTTGAATAAGATTGATAGCACATTTTAAAATTAAAAAGATTAAATAAATATGAATTAAATAATTTTATTAATAATAAATATATAATATATAATTTATTTTACTACAGTTATTATAAAAAATATATAATTTTTAAAGAGACCCATTTAAAGTAATTCGATATTATTGCATGATAAAAATTGCAAATAACACTCCTTAGCTCACCGGTTAATTAAAAATTATAATTAATATCCTCTTCATAATAATGAATAATATAGTCCATGTTAAAACCAAGCAAACACAATGAATTGTTGAACAATTCAATATATAAACACATAACAAAAGTCATGTTCACACATCTCATTACTAATTTGAATAAGATTATTTATGTGTAGTTTTGAACACGCAGAGGGTGAGAAAGAGGTTCATATTCACATAGGAGGATTAAAACATTTATTCATATTATTTTACTATCTTTGATAATTATAATAATATTTTATGTGTGTATTATTAAATATTTCATTATATCATATTATTTTAATTGATAAAATGAGAAAATAATCAATTTTGAATAACATATTTATAAATATCAAAATTATGTAAAATTTAATATATATATATATATAATAAAAATAATTTAATTATTAAATTTATTAAATTCATATTTTATGAAAAGTTATTAAATAGTTTATATATTAAGTTTGATATAAGTATTAACGAATCTTACGGTGAGAAAAGTTCTCACTAGATATATTCTTTTTTATATATATTGTCAAATTTATTTATAATGTAAATATTATAAATAATTATTAAGATATGAGAGATAAAATTTGGCGATAAAGTTTGTTAATAATTATAAAGATAACTAAGTGGCCATATTTGTTAATTTACAATTAATTGTATGATCACTTGGTGGAGTTTTACAAAATAAGTAATAGTTTATTTATATGATAATTAGAATTAGTAATATTGGACTCATGTGATCGGAAGAGTTACTACAAATAAATAACATTTATTATTTTATTTATTAATTTATTATAAGCTTATATTTTAAAAATATATTTCAAATATAAAAGAAACATATAAATGTGTCCGTTCAACTGCTGGTGGAAATAATTCTATACCACAACTTCGTCATTCAGAGCTGTACCTCGATTTAGTGACGTGCATTTGATAGGTTATCAATATCTCAAAAATACCATCAAAATATTTTTATTAAATTTTTTAACATACATTTTATTATTAATTAAAATTTATTAGAAAAAGTATATATGTTAGTAACTGTGTAACACTCATATAAATAGTTTTTTATTAGAAAAACATCATCCACGGACTAGAAAATATTTTTTTACAAGAACAAAATTGATTTTAAATTATTCTATATTTAGAAGTATTTATAATAATAAATATGAATGGACAAGTGTTTTTTTCTTTTTTTCACAAATATCTCTCGTAACAAAGTTTTTACTATTTAAAAATTTAAAATTAAACCATCGTTTACTAGTTAAGCTGGACTTTATTAATCGAGTGGACAAATTTTAAGAGTTTTGTTAACTAATATCTTTACGATATTAATTAAGAAATCAATCAACAAATAAAATATTAAAAAAAAGTTGAGCACCATATATAAAAAACATATAAATATTTTTTTAAACTATTTTTTTCAAAACACTTATTAATTTTCTTAAAACGTTATTTAAAATGTACTTTAAAACAAACAAATGGCCCAATTGATCACTCTGCAGCCATTGTGTTGTGAATATAATTGGTTGTTGACAAAAGTAATCACAAAGATCAGCTTCTTATTTAACCTTAGTTAAAAGAGAAAGATCAAAACCCTTTACATTAATTCCATTCGATGATTATTTGGAACTTTTTTCACATACCAAAATTAAAACTTGTTTTTAAGTGATGTAAGAGAGGTATTTGTACTTATAATTATAGTTAATGGGAAATTAAAGAAACACAACATGGAATTTTTGAAGCTTTACTTAGTTGCATTAACCCCAATTCTGAAACTTCTATTGACTACTGCTTTTGGGACATTTCTTGCACTTGATCGCATTGACATACTCGGAAAAAATGCCAGGAAGCACATCAATGCTGTAAGTTTTGTTGGTTTCATTGTGATTTTTTAGCACCCAAATATTATATCATGCTCCAAAGTTACAAATTTATCTAATAGCAGTGTGGAGTTTGGAGTAACATGGCATGAACAAATAATAATTGATTTGGGCTACCCAAATGGAGTTCTTTTAAAAAAAGAATCAATTTTCAATTTTTAGTAATTGCTGGTTAAGATTATATTGAGTTTTAACTTATTTTGAGAAGTTGTTTTAAATGGCTTTTAGGAAAAAAAATATATAATTACCCATTAAAATAAAAATTACTTTTTATAATTGTAACCAAACAAACTTCTATTTTTTTATATATAATCTTTAAAATTAGCTGAATTTTTTTCTATTTTCTAATAATCACTTTTGGAGAAGCTGAAACAAACGGGCCTAAAATTTCAGAAGTCTAAAGTGATTAGTATTTTCTAAAATTTTATTTCCAGTAAGACCAAAAAAAAGAGAATGTGAGAGTAGTGAGAAAAAAAAGGGGATGCAAAAAATAAAAATCATAGAGTTGACAAAGAATAGTTCATTATTTGGTAACTAACTAATAATACAACCCTTTTTTTTGTGCAGATGGTATATTTTGTGTTCACTCCTGCTCTTATTATGAGTAGCCTGGCTAGAACAATAACTTTAAGGAACATGTTTATGCTGTAAGTTTGTACTTTCTCAATTATTCACTGCATTTTATTTTTCTTTTGAAATTTTTTTCTATTCATTTGTTCTCCATTTGATTGGTTGACAAGAGATGCTTGTTTTCTTGAATAATGTAGGTGGTTCATGCCATTAAATATTCTTGTAACATATATTGCTGGGACATTTCTTGGATGGTTACTTATTAAAATAACTAGAGTTCCTCATCATTTGCATGGCCTTGTGTTGGGGTGCTGTGCTGCAGGCAAGTTTATTTAAAAAAATTATTTTATTTTATTTTTAAGGATCTTATCAATATTATTTACTATTGATGTGTGTCTGTATGTGTCTTTGACCATTATGCATTTGATATCTACAGGAAATCTGGCCAGTTTACCTCTTATTGTAGTTCCAGCTATTTGTACAGAAAGGAACAGCCCTTTTGGAGATATGAATGTTTGCTATAGAAATGGACTGGCATATGCTTCTCTCTCAATGGCAGTATGACACTAATTTTAAACATTTGGAATTTGAGGACTAAAACATTAGTCTCTAAAATTATCATCATAAGTTAATTTGGCCATATTACAAAAAAAAAATTTAGGGTGCATTTGAGTATACAACTTAAATTAAGTACTTATTTAATAAGTTTTTAAGGTTTGTTTAGAAAAAATTATGAACAACTTATAAAAAACAGTTTATGACTCTCATAAACTATTTTAAGCTTATTTTAATAAGTTTCTTGGTAAATAGTTTACTTTTATCAAAATAAGCTAGTTTCAGCTTATCCCAGTAAGTTTCATTATTAAAATTATGACATTGTTTAAAAAGACATTATTGAAACTTTTTATGCGAAATCTTGTGTCATTAATTGAGTATAAAACTATTTAAAATAATTTAAAAGGAGATTGTTTTGATAAGGTATATTATGAGAAAGCTTATTTAAATAAGCTAAAAAAAGATTATAGAAATTATAAGTTATTTTCATAAACTCTTCCAAACTCTTTTTTAGCTCTATACTTTCGCAGCAGTCAACCAATTTGATACCAGAAATTGGCACCATTGGTCACAGACTAAATTTCTTTTTTGTGATGCCAAGGATTGATAAAATAAGATTTTTCATAATATCAAGGACCAGATTGATTGGTTTTGACAATTCCCGGGACTAAATTGATGTTTTACTTCAAACATGATTTCTGAATTATTTAAATCTTTTACACTTTGTTTCTGGTTTTTCAGATAGGATACATTTATGCTTGGTCTATAACATTCAACGTTGTTCGCATATATTCACCCCCGGTTTCAAATGTTGTCAAAGTTGATGAATCTGCAGTAACTCCAATGTCTGCAATAGAAACTGATCCAGAAAACCTTTCAAAATGTTCCATATTAACATTGGCCACGGCTGAGGATAATAACACACAGCCAAATGGTAGTATTGATCGACCTGAAATTGAATGTGAAGTGCTTGATGCACAAGCAAAGGTTGTCACTTTTCTAATATAATTACTTTAAGTAAACATTTCTTTATTGAATGATTTTTTTTGTCCTGTGACCCTTAGACCAATTATGTATCATATACATCAATTGGAATGCATTAAAAAGTTTCAACAAAATATAATAGTTTCTTTTTGACTGAAATTTTACATTAATTGGCTTAGAGTTGAATTTTATGGAATAACAAGAATGATTGATGGCTTAGGCATTACCTATCTCCAAAATGCATTTGTCTAGTGGGAGAAAAGTAAAAGAAGTGATAGGATTGACATGAAATATATCATGATTTCATATACTAAAGATTTGATAGAAGCAATGCCTTACATTTTCAAGAGTTTCACAGGTACCAGAAAAGCTGAAGATTATGAAACTGCTGAAAATACTAGCTGACAAGATCAACAACATGAAGGTACTCATTGCACCTTCAACGATGGCAGCGGTATGTTATGTCCATAATTCTCCTATTTTTCTCAATAGTCATCCAATTGTTTGCATCAAGTAATTCATTTGAAGGAGATAGTATCTTATGAAGCATATAATGAGCTATATTAGTAACAAGACAGAGAGTTGTAACACCTAAATTGTTTGGTCCTGAAGAAGGACTAAACAATGCCTCCTTAGACTTAAAATTTGATATGACTGAGTCAGTGTTAGATCAATGCCACTGATTTTTTGGTCTTAGATCACCCATATCCAGAAACCACTTCGGATCCTTACTAATTCAAGTCAAACCAAGTGGACACACGACACACTAGAGGGGTAAAGTTTTCCCGGTGTGTATTTTCTCCATACACAAAACTCAAACCTAAGACATTACTTAATTAAGCACCTTGTCACTTGAACCAAGAACCATTGGTAGACCAATGCCTCCTTTGAAAAAGCTTAAACAATTAAGGGGCTGTTTGGTTTCAGAAACTGTTTTCTGCTTTTAATTTTAATTGCAAATTGTCACATTGTTTTCATTAGGTTTCCTGTTTTCAAATATTTGTACAAGAAACAGTGAAAACATAAAAAGTTGTTTTCAGTGTTCCCTGTACAAATATTTGAAAACAGGAAGCAAAATGAAAATAAGGTGACAGTTTTGTGATTTAAACAGAAAATCAAAAATGAAATAAAAAAACATTTTCAAAACCAAGCAGACCCTAAATTGTTTAAGTTTGAAGCTTAAGAGAGGTTTTGTTACCTTGATTTATGAATGTTTGACCAGAACCAGAACCAGCTTAGCAATGATTCTTCATATTCCTTCTGTATATGCAGATTTTTGGTTTGACAATTGGTGTTGTCCCTCAATTTCGAAAAGTACTAGTTGATGACAATACTCCACTCCATGTTGTTCAAGACTCTATAACCATGCTGGGGTGAGAATCCTCTACCACCAGTTTGGGTGATACATTAAAATATAGAATTACTTTATTTGATTGTTCTCTTTCTTTTCCCTTCTTTAGGGATGCAAGCATTCCAACAATGATCTTATTGCTAGGGGCAAATCTTCTTAAGGGTAATCAATTATCAATAACATGAAATTTTCAACTTTGTCTTTCATCTCAAGAGTTAATATAATAGTAACATTCTGAAAATGAATGTGAGGACTTAAATTGGACACTTTTCAGGATTAAAAGGATTAGGAAAGCAACTTCCACTTATTGTTGGCATTATTGTGGTTAAATATGTGGCGTTGCCAGTAATAGGTATAACCATTGTGAGAGGTGCAGTTCATTTCAACTGGATCCACCCTGATCCATTGTATCAGTTTGTATTACTACTTCAACATGCTCTTCCACCTGCAATAGTCGTGAGTAAGTTGTTTCCTGTAGTATTTGTCAAATAATTGTCTTAATTAAATTACAGTTTGTGGTAACATTTTTGAAAGGAACTGAAAGATAAAGGCAAGACTAAGTAATTGATGATGAGATCCCAAAATTTGATTTGTTTGAAAGATGTGATAGGATGAGTAACAAAACAAAAAGACAATATAAATCAGATGAGCATGATTCCAATGGTGCCAACATCACAAGGCTCAAAATCTATTTGTCTGACTGCAAAAACATTTCACTAAAACTTGTTCATATAAATGAAATTTACAGTCAGCATAGCAGTAAAATTTGTTCATTCTTTGACACTTGGCTATTTCAAAGTCTTTCATAGAGATATTTGACTTTTATGGCATTCTGAATAATCAAGCTTGGGACTCAATTCATAAGCTGATTAAGTTGTTTAGAAACTGAATGCAAAGGATAACTAATATACACAGTTAAAAAATTTATTATATCTTCCACCTACCTATAAACATCTTTGTCTAGTCATATCTATCCGTTGAGACTATGCATACATTTAAATTTCATATGAACATGTTTGCATTTCCAGTATGTTTTATTCAGTTCATGTCCACATATGACAGTTTATTTCCAACATGACATTGTGTTACATTTATTTTTTTCACATTTAGTTGGAAAAACTTTAATTCTGTGATTGTGCCAGGTACAATTACTCAAATGTTTGGAGTTGGTGAGGGTGAATGCTCAGCTATCATGTTTGCAACTTATTCTTGTGCTGCAGTTTCACTTAGTCTCTGGTGTGCCATATTCATGTGGCTTGTACTATAACTATTTTCCATTGCAAGATGTTTTTTTGATGACTCACACATGCCCCAGTGTCATGGGCATCTTATGTTATGAGCCAAAGATATGAAGAGGGGAAAAAAAGAGATTCGTAGTATACTTTAAACTGTTTATTTGGTTACTCTAAGAACAAAACATGACCCTACCCTTAAAGTAATTTAGTGCATGTTTATACAGCATATGAAATCATTTTAACATGAAAGTTATAATTTGAATTAATAGTAATAAAATGAATTTACATTTGAGGTGAATCCAAACACACTATTAGAACTTAAACGAAAATCTTTGTCACATAGTCAATTACGTTTATATTGAGTTAAATTATATCATTATTTAATTAAAAGGACATATGAGTTGAAATAGAAAATATTTTGGAAAAAAAAAACTTTTAGCCATTTTTTCCATTATAAATGTGTTAAGCCTTTGTGCTAAAAATAAAAATATTAAGCTGATTTTATGAAAATAAAAATGTACAATAGTGCAATGGTAGTAGGAAGAGGATTTTTTTGTTACGCAGATAACAGTTATCGTCTCATTTCAGGAAAAAATATTTTTTAAATGTTAATAGCTATTTAGGTCTTAAAATAGTCAATAAAAAATACTTTTGTATTTGTATCAGCTTGGTGAATCAAAGAACTTTTATAAGAAAAGATATATATTATAAAGATTGATAAGGAAAGGCAAGTCAAAAGATTAAAAAAGAAAAGCATTATAGTATAACTAATAATGAAGAAAAGCTATATATTAACGAATATATTTGGATTAAACTGTTTTTTGCTAAATAATTTTTAGTAAGAACTTTAAAAGGAAAAGCAATTTATTTATTTTTTTTGAAAATCATAAGTGTGTTATTAACTTGAAGTGATTCTACTCCCAAAAGTAAAATAGTAAAAGAAGGCCACTTTATTGTATGATAGAGCTGGACAAGGAAGTGTAACATAGTCAGAGATCCAATTATCCTAAAACACAATATGTGTTAGATATTTATTTATTTATTTATTTTATCAAAGAGAGCTTTTTAAAATCTAATATTTTTCTGACATACCAAAACATGAATGCATAATACATATATTGGAATTTATAATAAGAAGCATCTTTTGGTGTCTCCCTATGATGCATGTGTCTGATTTAAGATAGAGGTGAGTTTGAAGCCAAGAATCAGACATAGAAATATGAAAACTAAAGTAATCCAACAATACCTTACTTTCACCAAACAAATAGATATACTCACTTCCTTGGACCACGTTCTACCTTGCAATATATAGTGGCCTTGTCATATAGTTGCTAGCTTTTGTTGTCATAGTCTTTCACAAAATTCGAAACATCATGGGTCTCCTTATGAGTTACATGGGAGGAACAGGTCAGACATTCTCTTCACTTTTTTTCTCCCTTCTATTGCTTTAGTATTATATATTATGTTAATTTTAATATATTTAAATAAAATGTTAAATATTTTTTATTAATTTAAAATTTTATAAACATGACTTACATAATAACAACTTTTAATCTAACAGTTGATTTTGTAACAGACACTCTTGAAACATAAGAAGAATTAATCTTACTTATATAATTATACATTGATAGTTAAAAAAAATTAATTAGTCTTAATTTTAATCATTCAGTTTAATCATATGATTGAGATATTCTTTTTTTCACAGTTTCATTTCTCACTTGAAACGCTTATTATGTATATTTATGGTCTTAAATTAATGAATTTTAACATAATGGGACATATCAGGATTTGGGTTAGCAACCCAGGCAACAAGTTTTGTAACAGGAACACTCTATGATCGATTTATTGAGAAACAAATCAAAGATTTTGATGCCTTCCACGCTGCAATTCTTGATATCTTCAAGTAAGCATATGATTTCAAATTTCAATGGAAAACTCAGTCATTACTTGTTAAATAAAAGGAAAAGAGGCATGTAGGAAAACAAATAAATGTATCCATTCTAAGCCTCATACTAAAAAAAATGAAGATGAAAATTACTTTAATAGAAATTATTTGTAAAAATTCATTCAAAATGCTTTTTTAGAAAATTATGGATTATTTTAATTAAATATAAGATTGGTTTGCTATGCAAAATGCCTTTCCATTCTTATTCTCAAAATTGCGTTTTTCATTGGGCGACACTGCTTACTGATAGCTGCAATACAAATAAAGAATACAAAGCATTTTTCACTCTACACATGAAGAATGAAGACACCATATTACTCAATAAATTAATTTTTGTTTAAATATGCTTTTGTCTCTCCAAACTTATCAAGAATTTCATTAATTTTTATTAAAGTTATAATCATGAAATGCTGACCTTGCCGTGCAAGCGAATGGGTGATTAGCGCCTTAATTCTGCAAGCAAAAAGTTTGCTTCCAAGAAGTCTTTGTAATTTTGTTTTGTCTTTTCCATAAAATTTCTCTGTTAGTCTTCTATTTATTTTACCCATTAGCCATCGATTTTGCTTACATTTTAGTTCATTTAAATACTATTACATATCACAACCTTTTAAAATGAGAGATCAAATAAAAACTCATGATTTGTATAAAGATAGAAAGGAAGTAAAAATCATGATTAGCAAGCAAAATATATGGTGGAAAATTTTTTGAAAACTATGTTACAATTTTTTAAATACAAAACCATGTAAGAAACCCATAATATTTATATATATAAAAAAAAAAACATGTCTAAACCATTCATTTTCATGCTGGAAAACTAAATTAACCTAATTCATTCATGGTACATCTTTATTATTCTTTCAACAAGGTGATTATCATGAAAGCAGAATTATATACCATCAAACTTCCCTATGTTCCCTCTGATGAGATTGAGTGACGCTTGACTTTATCCAACTTCAAAAAACAGTTTTACTGATAGTTTCTAACAACTTTTTCAGTGCTATCAACATGGCCTTGCCTGGTAAGCATTATGATGCACCCGCACACAGGGAAATTGAGGTCAGCTAATTCTTTTCTCTAGTAATACATCGAATTAGTACTTGAAATTATCAGTACTGATCAATTTACTCCTTAAAATTACAATAAAAAAAATCATTTCAGTCCTTAAATTAATTATGCAACAGTCATTTTAGTTCCCAAAGTTACAAAATAATAGTTACTTTGGTACCTAAAATTACAATAATAAAGATTAAAATGACATTTTTGTAATTTGTGGTTTGATGCATTACTCCTCTTTTACTACTTGTTGAATTTGCAATACATGCATCCCTCCTTAACTGACATGTTTCTAACAAGCAGATGTTCTATGAAGAATGGCATAGTGAATCCAGGGAGGATACAAAAAAGGAAATTTTCATCACATTCATGTACAATAATGTGAATCTCAGCAAAGCAGATGAATCTATGATGATCACTGGGTTAGTGGCTCCTCCAGCTGCCATGGTAGCTAAGAGAGCTGGACAATCTCTGCCTCAGCTAAGCGTTGTCAAATCCATCCCTGATGTTGCCTTTGTTCCCACAGCTACTATCTTTGCTCTAATTGCTGTTAAGCTCTCCAAGAGAATGGCATTCAAGAATCTCCCATCATAACTTTCCCTTTTGATGCATAAGTAATTGCATGTGTAAATCTCAAACTGCTAATTTTAATGTTTCATGTCATTCATGTTATTCCAATGCAAATAATTGTGAAGTCTTCTTTTTTTCTTAAAAGGGTAGATACTAATGCAGTTTATGTTGACAAATGAAAAATAAGTACTTATTGAGAAAATATATTATTGACCATTAAATCGTACAAGTTAAAAGAGTAATGTGGCATAGCTGATAGCTATAACACAAAATATGTGCAAATTTCATATTTCTTAGATAGCAAAATCGTACAACAATCTTCCAAGGAGCAAGATCATATACTTTTTACCGCTACACCAAAGGATATAACTGGGTACAGTTTCATTCAATTATTGATGTGCAATAGTTCCAACCTAAATCAAGAACTAGTATTCCATGAGTAATACCATCCAATAATTTACAATGAAAATTTTCCCTAAAGAATATAACATGCTACCATATTCACATTATGTGTACAATTGAAACAATTTCTCAATGTAAAAGAAGCACATAACCAGCATTTACACATTGAGGCAGAAGCAGATTGGAACTTGATTGAGAAATTCTCAGATCATTCAGCTTTGTTGAGTAATCATTCTAATTTGATTCAGATAAACCCACTAATAACTTGCTCAACCTTTTTGAGCAGATCTCATCCTTCTATTTCTTTTTTTCCTAGGGATATTTAGCTTCAATGTAGAACAGGATTCCAAAGTAGAATGCTTATTCTGCACAGCATTCTCAGGGTAGTCAGGTTCATTTGACTCCTTAACTGCCTGATTTTGCATCAGAACTCCATCCTTGAACTGCATATCAGAAGAGGCCAATATTACAAGTTTTCCAAGTAATGTTTGTAAGATAACATAAAGAGATTGTTCAGTCCTTTTAACATAAAACCTTATAATCGGATGCTTGAGCCAATGATTATTAAAAATTATAGGCTTTGAATATTTTTAGAAACAGTTTTTTGTTTCTAAAAGAACCAAGAAAATTTGTTTTGAAGCCGTTGTTATCATTATTAGTTATAAAAAAAGGTTTAACAACTAGAAAACAAAAACTTGTTTGAGATTTTGAAATCCTTTTTCTGTTCTGGCAGTGGTAATTTTGTAATAAAATTCAAATTTTAAACCATCTTCTTTGTTTCGGTGTTGGACTAGGTCTATCTTCTTCTTTTCACACTCATTTACACTCTCCACTTCTCTTCTCTCCCCTGTCTCTGTGGAAATGAAACAATAACTGCTCTCTCATTGACTCTTACAGTGTTTGTCAGAACCTTCTCTCTATCATTTTCCATAAACAGGCTTCCCACTAGTTGAACCACTAACCTGTCAATCTTAGAAACTTTTTGTTTCTAATAATTTTTTAAGTTGAACCACAAAATGGTGTTGATACCATAGTAGGTTTTTTCATAGTTGGTTTTCAATATGATTCGTGAATAGGTACTCGGTTTCCTTTTCCTATATGTATGACTAAGCAGTTCCCTATCCGGTACAGTTTTGATATAGAAGTGGATGATTTTTTTAGTTTTTTAAAAGCTAAAAACAAAAACACAATCAAATAACCCCTATGTTACTAATTCTAATTTTCAAACAACAGGCTATCAGCAAGGAAGAAAAATACATATCAAAGCACAGATCATTTACAGCTGTAAATCCGGCCATAGGAAATGAGGGCAGCAATTACATACCAAAAAGTGCTTCCAATGACTACAAATAGGTATTACAAGGCACAAGTACAAGAACAAGGCAATTTTAAAATCAGGAAAATGACATGGATGGGATACAGCAAATCAAGAGAATCCACAAAAATTTTCAACTATACATAAGCCCACAATACTTGTGAAATAGTTTCAAATTTTAAAATAAAATGAAGTTATGATGACATGTGCAAAAATCCACAAGTATACCACTACCACCAAAGATATTTATTGGAAAAATATTTGGTTAAGCATCTTAATTTTTTAACCCATTATAAATTGGATAACATGAAATAATACAGAACTTTGTAGAACAAATTGCTTAGGTAAATTCTGCCCAACGTGTTTATTAACAATTCATACTACTGATCTCTACAGAAGCTAAGTAAATCGGATTCCACCCTTCCCCAACTCTTACTTATATTGCTTTACAAATTTGATTAAGCATAACCACATACACTTGTTCATAACCATCACAAATATATGACAGAAAAATAGAAACTTGAAATTACTTTTATATAGAAAGCTTACATCTTTGCATAGATCATCAAGCTCAGGCTTATCAGTGGTTTCAATACAAGTAGTTATCCCTTCAAGACTTGTTGCTGCATTTCCAGGCATAATTAAATCTCCCATGCGAAACTTGGATTGAAGCTGAGATGAGGAATGTGGAAAACTAAATAAAAATTTGTTTCCATTACCAATGAAAGAAGTGGACTTTAGATAAAAAATGATTCAATCCATCACATGGCCCATGCATGCTCATTTGAGTCAAAGAACAAAACTTTCCAGGATTTCACTGGTTACCGTGTCAGTTCTGGATTTTAATTTCTGAACTTGTGACTGTATGGCTTCAATCTGTTGAATGATGTCATTCAAGGATTTATCAACATTTCTACGGTCTACAGAAGACCACACATGATTCATCATGAAGTCCTTGCTATTACCATTGTCACCTCCTGATATCAATATAACAAAATGTAGAATTAGAAATTTTGAATCCTCATGGAAAATTGGAAACAAATGAATAAAACCTCTTTCCTAAAGAAAGGTCAAATACTTATAAGTTAATACAAGAAAATCCAGAGGGAAATCTGTGTATGTAATTTTTATGCTTGTTTGACTCACAATTTTATGGTGAGATAATTTTTGCAAGTTATAAGAATACAAAAACAGCATCATGTATATTGCAGCTACTCACCTATACCAACATCATTCAAATCTTTCAAACAAGTATCAGCAGTACAATTTGTTTTCTCTGGAAAATGACAGAAGTGAAAGAGAAATTATAAAACAAAAAGACAGAAAAATCAAATTCTATGACAAAAGAAGAAATGGAATACCATAGTAGGATAATAAACTATGGTTAGACATGTATGAAGCTAAATCACACATCTCTTCAACTCTTTTCCTTCTGTTCCTCTTCATAGCTTTATTCTTATGCATTCGACCCGTTATAGGGACTGCTTTGACATCAGAGTCATCAAAATTTAAGTGTGCAAAATCAAGCTGCTTAGTATGATTGTATGCTGCAAGCTCTTCCTCATATTTACATGCTTGAGAGTGAAGTTGCTTCAACTGCATCTCAATCCACTTACATCGCCACATAATAGGGCGTATGAACCTTCTCCAATGAATTGTCACACCTTTTGTCGTCCTTTTCTTTCTGAATGGTTAATAGAGTAAATTGCAGAAATTAAAAATCATTGAAATTTAAATCAAACACATTACAAACTTTAATCATGGCTGACACATTCAAAAATTTATTTATATAGCTGACCATATTACCAATCAAGAAAGAACTTCTGTATTGTCAATCTTGAAAACCAGTACTAATTAAACATAGAAAGAAAAAGGAATATAATGCACTAATTTTAAAAGAAAAATAAAATTGCACATATTTTATCAATCTTTGGACCAAAACATTCAAAGTGAAACATAGTAACATACCTTCCTTGACATGACTCACACCGATCATCACACATCAATGAGGACGGAGCATGAGTACACATTGGTGATTCAACTACAGTGTCACTGAAGAATGAGGCATTCTCTGTGTCAGATCCTGTGTCACCAAAAGAGCTTGAACACTCAGCAACAACATCCTCACAAGAATCTCTCACCACAGAAGCTTTGCCAGAATTCATGCACACTTCTACATCTTCATCTTCATCCGATAAAGGAGTTTCTTTCGTTGACATCGTTTTCAGAATCTTCTGTCCTGAAAATGCAGGCTCATTGTCACAAATCATGCAATCTTCTCTGTTCAGAAATCATGCAAATGCCACACTATCACAACATATGAAACACAAGTTTCCTTAAATGTTAAGATACACCACAAACCAATAGCACACAAGAAATTGCTTTCACTTCAATTTTGTAACATTCTTATGATTCTCATACAAAATACTACTACATTCTTGATATAAGGCATGATCTAAAGAACAATTTCAAAACTGATCATCCATAAAGTTAAAAAATCCCTCTTTTTCCATTTTTGCGGTGAAAAAATAGAACCCACAAACTCAAAAAACAGTCACTGTCCAAATTTCTATTACCCATTAATCATAATCACAAGATTCAATACCCAAAAAGAAAAGAAAAATATATGTCAAAATAATATAACTCCTACCCGTAAACCAAAATCTGAAGGAGATAAGAGAAAAGCCAAGATTGTTGGAAGACCAAAAACAAGAGAATCAGAATCACTTTTGAGGATTTTTATTTATTTATTAATAACAATTTTTTTATGTAGGTGCTTGTAGTTCTTGCAAGTGTTAGACTTGGTTTTCACTTCAAGTTTGGGATTGTGAATTGGCTTATTTATTAATAACAAATGTTGAATCAATTTATGAATAGAACTTTTCTTTTTTCTAATTAAAAGAAAATTTAAAGAAAATATATTTTTTGTCGTTATAAGGAAAAATTTAGAATTACGTAAGTGAAAGAGAGGGAAAGTTAAGAAGAAAACTGTGACAGCTGGTTAGACGAAACAGGGCTGTTACTAAATTAATAAAAGAAAAATAATTTGAATTTCAAATTTAATTAGTTAATAAAAAAGAATCGTCGTTATTTAAAAACTGATATCCACAATGATCTGCATCCATTTCATGTTGAAGACAAGATAAAACATGAAGTAAAATAATTTTATATTAATAAATTATTTGATTACCCTTTATAAGTGAATTAGGGAAGTTAAGCCAAATATTAAACAAGTGTAACTTTTTAAAAACAGTAAAAAATTTATTATTTTATAATTTTTTAAGAATGAAATATTTTATTTTTGAAGTTTTTATATTATAAATTTAAAATCATAATTACTTATACTTTTAAATTAATAATATATATGCACACATATGAATACTTGAAATTTATTAATTTGGAAAATTATAAATACAAAAGTAAAATTATAAACTAGATGCACGAAAAGTCACGTGATTTAAAGATAAAGGGAATAACTTTTAAAAATATTCTCTTTCAAAAGTAAAAACTAATATCTATAATATAAGAGTCTATAGCTAGCTTTTTGTATGTAATGAACAATTTTTATCATTCGTGACACTTTTAAAATTGAAGAAAAATTGCAAAAATAAATTATTTAAATTAGGTTATACAATTGAATTAATATACTTTTGTGCAATACACATGTATTGAATGGGTTTTTTTAAATTTAAATCAAATTCATAAGTAAAACTAAATAAAAATCGTAGATATTTTTATTATCAATATTAAATAATTTATTAAATTAAATAATAATAAATTAAAATAATAGTACTGATATTCAGTATTATTTTTCAATTTATATTCATTTTTATTTACTAACAGTGAATTACTTTATTTTATAATTGATTTATTATTTTCTTAATAAATATTGATTATATTTTTTGTATATTATGCTAGAGTTCATATGAAGGAAAAAATAATTAAAGAAATTTTTATATATATACAATAAAAATTCTCTTAATAAAAATAAATTTATTAAGATAAAAATAAGATATGGTATTGAGTGAATCGTCTAAAAATTTTGTTTACTTTTGTATATCTTGCGATGTGTCAAAATCCTATTTAAATATTTTACATGGAAAACCATTCAATTTGCTATAAATTTAAGCATTATTATAGCTAATGATAGCTGAAATATAATAAAATAAAAAGGAGTCGAAATAGATTGAAATAAAATTATTATGCAAATTATTTGCATATTTTAGGAGACTGAATAATATTTTGTATTTCGGAGATGTGGTAAAAAAAAGTTGTTTTTATTGATAATGAAAATTACTCAAAGCATAAAAATACAAATATTTTAAACTTTTTTGGAAAACCATAATATCTAAAATATCATAAAATAATTTTAAGAATGATTCACAAGCATTCTATTATCCTTAATTATGATTGAATAAATTTGAGTATTTATTAAAAATATAAAAATTATAAATATTTTCATCGGGGATTCATGGTATTGGTGTGTTATTGATACTACCAATTGCTTTAATTGAAGCTCAATTAGCTAAATGTTGGTCTTAATTTAATTGATAAGTGATTAATAATAGTAATTGTTTTATAAACAATAACAAAGTTCTATCTTATTGACTATATAAATCACTTCAAGTAGACTATATTTCAAAAATAATAATCATTTTATTAAATGAGTTAATTATTCTAATTCATTTCACAAATTTCTCTTAAATTTTGAATCATTCTAACATAAGTAGTATGATACAACTTTCGTGAAAAAATTATTATACAGTCATTCAATAATATGTTTATTTAATAATATAAGTTTACTTTCACATGCATTAGTTATCTTAGTGAAACTTCTCAACAAATTATCATTGCATAATTAAATGATAATATTAAAAGTATTTCCACTAACAGTAAATATAAAATATATCTTAGTCAGCTAAAAAAAATTTCAATTTCTCCTTTTAAATTTTTTAAAATCTAGCTCTTAAAATTTATTTTTTATTTCTATGTCTATTAGTAATTTATTAGTTCATCTAATTTAATTAAATATAATATCAACGAAATATATCACTAAAATCATCACATTTTTAGTACTTTAAAATGAAATTTTTACTTATAAAATTAAAATTAAAATATAGATATCACGTTATTATTCACATTAACTCTATATCACCTTATATAAGTCAAATTAGATATTACATAAATATATAATAAAAAAATATTAATGCATTAACAAAAGGACTATATAAAAAAGGGAAGACGATTTTGGAAGCCTTTGTTTAAAAAATAATTAAAAATGAGAGATTAAAATGAAAAATTGCATAACTTTTGAAAACAGTTTC
Organism: Abrus pulchellus subsp. cantoniensis; assembly: GCA_024086825.1. Classification (NCBI taxonomy): domain Eukaryota; kingdom Viridiplantae; phylum Streptophyta; class Magnoliopsida; order Fabales; family Fabaceae; genus Abrus; species Abrus pulchellus. The sequence continues at coordinate 26,976,830 of CM044056.1, forward strand.
TAGCTTTTTATCTTTATCCATTCATGACTTGGGTGAATGATACCATTTCCTGAGTACAAGTACGGTATAGTTTCATGTCCATGCTACAAAGCTATCATTGACTAGCCATCCAATTCAATCAAGACCAGAGGATCCTACTCTCTGGAAAACAATGAATACTGTACTGTTATTGATGATTGATAGTGGATACAACTTACAAACCAGGGCAATAAAGATTATTGAACAATATGCACCCTAAAAATGAAAAAAAGTTAAAAAAATTACACCCTTAACAATTATGAATGATGATTTCCTCAAAGCAAGAAGCTAAAAGTGTGTTTGGATTCATGTTAGAAGACCTGCAAACATGAATCCAATGCAAAAGCTTCAACTAATAGTGTTGAAATAAACGTGGATCCATAGGCATTTAAACACGAATCAAAACGTGCTATAAAGCTTGGGAGGTTACTGTTTCTATGTAGTAAAATCATGATAAAGTTCCTAGCTATATAATCTGTGCTTTAGACCTGTAGTTGTTAAGCTTCAAAAAGCTGAAATGGCAGCCTTGTCTCAATTGCATATGACGTCCGAGTAGAAAGCTATGGTCCTTCTTTCACAGTTTTGTATACTTAATAATTCAACATCAAAAACTTCAAACTGTTTTGAGCTGAAAAAGGTGGCAGGTCCTACCTGCAGAACACAATACAACTGGCATGTTACTCACTAGAGATTATTTACTTTGAAATCATGTTTCTCACAAGAGGTTTAAGCTTAGTTCAGTTGCAAGAACTGTAACTCATCAAGTATTAGTAAGAATGATAAGATAATGCTAAAAAATGTAACTCACATATATGTTTCTACAATTTGGACCTAGTACTGAAATGAAATTTTCTAATGCTGAGAAAGAAAAAAAGAAGAGAAAGAGTTTGAATCTGCCTGTTGATAGTTCCAACGGATTAATGATTTTTTGTTTAATTTTTGGTGGAATTCAATAGGTTATTGAATCTCAAAATATTAGTTCTGGTTAGGCATCACAAAAGAGTAAGCTGGATCCAAGTAGTAGACTTCAGTATTCTGCCAAAAAAAATTTCTGCATAAGATCAAATTAAACCCATTTAAATGAAAGGATCATGATTGATAATAACAAGATCCTCTGAGGGGATTGGGGAAAGAAGTGTGAACTCTTAACATTGTACTAGCCATTTTTTAAAGAGAAATCTAAAATCCACTCAGTAAATGCCATATACATGTATCAAATACTTACTAATGCAAGGAAATAGGATATATATTAAGGAAACAATCAATATTGACAGAAAATAGATAAGATAATGATTTTCAACAGAACTCCATGTACACCTTAGGCATGCCGTTTTCTATACCAGAGATTCAATAGTTTGAATATATCCAAACTCAGAGATTAGTTACTTCATTTTTAACAGTTGTATTTTGTCTCAAACCAGATCAAACCAAATGTCAAGAGTTAAATTGTGTGTTTTCACAGCAAAAATTGCAATACACGATCATTTTGTGCATATAAAACACAAGGAAATTTTCTTTGACCTTAGCATGCAATAAGTTCTAAGCAGTCAATATCAAACAATGTGAAAAGATTCCAAAATACATAAGAGAAAGTAGATAAAAGAAAACGAGATATGTTGGAACTCACTGGTGGTCCAAGCTCAGGGGGAATAATGATTCTTCTCTTCCCACCTGGTCTCATGTCTCTAATTCCTTCCTCAAATCCTACATCAGAAAATGTACTTCTCTCAATTCCTTCAGCACTTATTTCCTCCCCTTTTTGGAACTTTTGGGGAGAGACATAAATCAGGCAAAGTATGGATTGTTATGTTATACAGTTGCAACTTGCAAGGATATTGATTTGATAGTATAGTACTAAATCTTAAATTTTAAACCTGGAACTAATGCGTTGCTACCCATGCGGATTTTAGCAGGAGTACCCTGCAAATAAGTGCTGTCAATGCGACGGCCAGATTCATTGTAGCCTATATAGTGAAAAGTGACCTGCAACGCATGATATACAATCAGATCATGAGCAAATTAGTTAACATAATTTATGCATTAAAAGTCAAGCTTTAAATTACAGTGCCTAAAAGTTGCAGTTTTGCAGCGCTAAAAATGACATTTTTTGAGATAGCTTCCCACTTTCAACTGATCATCTCACATGAGTGGCAAATGATATAGTATGACCCCAATATGGATGGAAGATAAAATAATGCTAGAAACAAAAAATTTACCATTGGGATTTTTTTTATATGAACTAAAAATTAAGAAAACATAAATAACACAAAAATCATCTTATCAATTTCACTGCAAAGAAAATGCCAACAATGCAGATGACAAAATTTCCAGCAAATATTCTTGAAGTAGAATGGATGATGGCTCTATCAACAACAGTTGTCACACAAGCTATCATAAAAGCTAGAGAATAGCTCAGCAGCATTAGTTAATGGAGAAGCTACAATTTCAATTGGATATTTCTTTTGTAATTTCTTAGTTGCTATTGCTAAGAAATTATTATATTACAAACTTCTAAAGATCTTTACCACATTTGCTGAAGTAAAAATGACAACAAAACCCTGAGTAGTTATAGATCTAGACTCTAGAGATTGGTTTTCAAAGCAAAAGAGGAATAGCTCTTTGGCATTGTGCGCTAGATCTGGTGAAAATTATATTACCTCTCCAATTGAACCACTCTCAAATATCAATTTCCCAGTTTCCTCATCCCACAAAAATCTAACAAATAAGTATGCAATTAGGGATGCAACCAAACACCTCTCCAGTGCATTCCTTACATATAGCAACTGTTTTAATATTAAAACAAAATATAGTTCTTTCTTCCCTTTAAGGTATGTTTGGAAGTTGAGAATTGGAAGGGAAGAGAAATTTTTCATTTCCAATAAACATTATATACTTTCACATTTTTTTTAAATAAAAGAAATGAAATAATAGATTAGTATAAATTTAAATTTACTTTTATAAACATTATATAACTCTTAATGTAAAAATTAAAGATTTGCCATCCTACCCAACTCCCAAACATACCGCTAATAATATTTAGAGGTATAGCCAGTTGCTAAAGACTATAAAAGGACAATTCTAGTTCTCATTCTGATGTAGATTGGCTAATATATTTGTAAAGTGCTTCTGCCAAACAATTGACTTAAGATTAAATTACAGAGAACGAAGTAGTAGATTGCAAAGAAAATAAGAGAAAAACCTGCTGACCATCCTTTGGGCAATCACCTTGACCAACAACAAAATCTAAGTATATGAGCCCCGAATCACTCTTTACATAGTTTTCTGATGATATTACTTTAACTTGAAAACCTGAAACATAAACAATAAATCTGACAATCATATCCAAAAGCATATCCAAGAGGTTCACAACAAATAATAGAATTTTCTTATTGAACTTAGAAAGTAAAATAATCATATATGAAAAACATGTGTAAGACAAGACATTTCGCATATAGTGAAATCACACTGATACATCTTTAAAGGGATGGAAAAACAGTAACCATCACCTTCTCTAATAAAGTTTGGAAAGTCCTCTGGTGCATTGTTTTCTTTCTGTATCCGCTTATTTTGTAGTAGCAAGCGTTTTTCGTCATAAGGATTCTTACTCTTTGTCTTAGCATAAGAAGATAGAGTTGGGAAAACACCAGTTGAGGCCAAAACAGAAAGGATAAATTTCCTCCTCAATGCGCTCTCAGAATGTGACATGCAGCTATTCTGCACTCTATCCATATAAATAAAAGGAATTCATGAGGAATAATCCATTCACAAAATTTCAAAAAAGCATATCAATCCACAGGTAACTCTTACATGTAGTCCTCTGATTCTTGGTTTGTGCATCCATGAGTTAATTGTTTCCTTTGAGACAATATAGTTCCTTGTACAACACAAGGGAAGTTCACTGCCAAACAAGTTAAAACCCTTTTAGTCAACAAGTAAAAATTCCCACTCTTTAATTTGCTCCCTAATCATATAAACATTATAGCAACAATGCAAGCTCAAAGTAGACCAGGTATCTACCTTAATTATATTAAATTTATGATCTTAGAAGCTTCTAACATCATCTAGTTGCAACAAACTCCAACATCACATTACATCCATATCATATTAAAGACTCGGGCATTCATTTTATACTAACTTAAAAATCAACTACAAACCCAGAACCAATGGAGTTAAGAACATTGTGATGCTGAAACATGAACAAAGAAAAGAATTGAGGACTATTTTGATGTAGTGTGTGTGAGAGAAACACTTACAAGGAAATGATGGCATGGGTAATAAATAGCGTCTTAAGACCAGACCAGAGTGGAAGCACGACACCTCGTTGCTTGTTGCTCCTACGTTCTTATCCACTCTGTTTGTCGGTAAAAGAAAAATCAATTTTTAATTTTATTTTATTTTAATTTTACTTAATTTTTTTTTTTTTAATTTACTACGTCTTGGGCTTTTCTTCTTCGGCCTTTTGTCACTGTACTTTACCCCAAAAACAAAAAAAAAAACATCTTTGCAGCATCTCACAAAAACCCTAATTTCCAAATTCAACCACCCAAGTAACCTTACTCTCCAAAACTGCATGTCCACTTGTTCTCAGCATTCGCATCACTATTTCGGCCTAACTTGTTTTGGTTGCTTATTTCTTAATTGATGATAAATTCTATACACCGATACAGTCTGTTTTTGTTTTGCGGTTTTTGATATGCACAACTCAGATTTAGAAGAATTCACGTTTCCTGAGAAGTGAGAAAGGTGTGAGGTTCGCTTTGCTATCAGAGTTTTCATTTCTAGGTAACCAAGTTCGCTTGCTCTTTTATTTCCATGTCTGTTTCTGAATTAGTTGTGTAATTATTCCTCCGCATCTGAATCTAATATTTAGCTGATATTATGATTTCAACAAGTTGGACAAGAATTTTGTTAGACCAATTGAGTTAAATCAAATGCACATTTGTGGCACATTTAGCTCATAACAATGGTTTTACATTGAGTGTCTTTGCCATAACTGAGGTGGTGGCCAGTGTAAGGCCAGTGTAATTGTTAATTGCTCCACAACACATCTTCATTTCCCTCCACTCCGATCCTTGCAATCCCCTGAATTTTCAAACAACTGATCAGTACAACACATCATCCACTAAAAAGTCACCGGATTTTTAACCCATAAATTTTATAAACCCAGGAATCAGTTTGATTTTTTAGTGTTAAGAAACAGTCACAAGAGACAAGAGAGAGAGAGAGAGAAAGGGTGGAGAGAATTGGTAGAATCTCAGAATTTTCGTTACACACTGATCTGATACATCATTATTATTATTATTATTATTATTATTATTATTATTATTGTTATTGTTATTGTTATTGCTATTGCTATTGCTCTTGCTCTTGCTCTTATTGTTGTTATTATTATTTTTATTTTTGTGTAAAATTGCATCATTGATTTTATTACTTTATTATTATTGTTATTTTTAATTTTTATTATTATTTTATTATTATTCTTGTTATTGTTATTGTTATTGTTGTTGTTATTATTATTTATTTATTTTTTTGTGCAAACTTGCATTATTGATTTTATTACTTTATTATACAAAGCTCTAATTTTTTAAAAAATTCTTCAGTAGTGTTTGATTCTGGTCAAGGTTGGCATCTACCTCAGTGATTAAACCTATGAGCCTCTGTCGTTGGTTTGCATCATTTGATGAGAGAAAATTTTGGGGTTGGTTGTTTGTGTCAATTGGCTGTGTCTCCTTTGTCGGGTATTTCTTTGTTGCAGTTATATCCAAGCTTCTACCACCTTCACATGCTGCCCTCATTTCTTCCGTGCAAAATGACTGGTAATTTCACATGTTGCTCGCATTTCTTCCATGCAAAATGACACGTAATTATTAATTACATATAGTTCTTGTTTCTACTTGCATGTCAATGATTTTTCAGCATGTTTTGTTTGGTGATTTTTGGAGAGAGAATAATGAAAAGTTTAAAATATAAGGGGTAGAAAGTTATTATTTGGTTTGCGGATGATAGTAGATGTGTTATCTATGAACATGGCTGTATATCATTCATGATAAAGATCTGATTTACTTGGGTTGGAATTTGGTTTATCATTTGCTGATTTCTCAATTACAGATTTCTCAATTTCTCAACATGACGGTTGTTGTTCTAGTATCCTAGGTGATTCTTTCTTTCTTAATATTATGTGGTCTTCCAAAAGTAGTTTTAAATTGCTGTTTTTGCAGATCAATGCCTTAGGTTCCCACTTTTCCACATGGTCTACCACCGCCGTAACATCACCTTTTGGAATCTAGGACAAAATAAATTTGATCTTTGTGTTGTAATGATGTGGCAATTAAATTCACTGGGAACAAATACTTTGTTTGTGCTATAGCTTCTTGCATAAGTAGCTATTGTTATTGCAATTACTATTAGCTAAAATAAAAACTCATCATTTTCTTTATTTATGTTTGACAAATATAATAGGTACTACTGCTTCTTAGTGCCACTGACTCTCCCTATAATTATGGTTGCTGTTTACTTTCATTGGCTCAGCATGAAGTTGTTCAAGCATGCATAGCATACCTTCACCAAATTTCGAAGGTAGAGCAACAACTACCTATGTGAATTGTTGCTTTGCTTGTTAGCCGTGCAGGACCTGCACTCCTCTATTCACCTTAAATGAAACAAGGATCTGACTTTGTGAAATTCCTGTAGTAACATCTTGTTCTTGCCTTTGTTATATGTTACATGGGATTGATTAGTCGTAAGGGCTAAACATGTTTCTTTTGCCTTTGAAGCGTACCTGAGGCCTACCTTCAATTCTCACATCATCTACTCTTTCTATGTAAAGTTACATATATCAATCAAATCCTCCGAGCAAAATTGTTTTCAAGGCATTATTGTCTTATTAATCTATCTTCATATCAAAGATACCTACGTAATTTGGTTCAAATGAAGAATGTACCAAAGGAAGTTTAATGAAGTGTCTCAAGTTTTCAAAATATTTCTTCAATGTAACGAGTATCTAATTTGGTGGAACCTCCCTTCCTCCTATTTTTTTTCTCTCCTTTGTTTCTATAAGGACCAAACATTGTATTGAGAGTCATTTTTATCGTTGTTATTGTTGTTTAGTAAATCTGCTTATTAATCTTTTCATTTTTGAGCTAATGTTACAGAAATATATCAATGACATGAAATTGCTTGTAATATTGATGATGCTCGTGTACTTGAAAACTTACAGTTGTTACCTTTTCTTGACAATGTTTAAGCAGGACTCATTCTAACTTGTAATTGTTTAAAAGACTTTTGACCAATTGGTAACTTAATAATATTTTATTTATTATTTATTATAAATACAGAAAATGAGGAGAAAGAAAAAGTTGATGCTGATATGTCAAATTACGCCTCCATTATTGTTCTTAAACATCAAGCTCAAATCATTAAAATTTGAAAATTTTAGCATTCTAATATTTTTGAGCAATTTGAGCAAACTAATTAGTACCCATAACTTATAACTTTATGAATGATTAGTGAGTAGTATTTGGATTTTTATTTTTATTTTTTACTTTTTTTTAAAATTGTTTGACCGTGTGATGATCAGCAGTTTTAACTACTAAATATTGAAGGAAAAAACACCTATAAAAGCAATATAAAAGTTCACTTAGCAGATATTAGCTTTGATAATGAATAGTTTTTACGATGTTTTTATAATTTTTTTATTTTTTAATTATTTATTATAACTTTTTTAAATTTTCAAAAAAATGGTGGGCCAACTCGTGTGCCATCCCTGACAAAGGCAACAAAGTAGGAAGAATTTGTCAATTTATTTGAAGAAAAAAATGATGTACTGAGCGTTGAGCATCATCCCAATCCCATGATTAAACTTAAGCTTGAAGATGATTAATCATATTAGAAAAAAGGATATTTCATAAATAATATTTCACAAAATTTAGTAAATATTTGTATTATGGAATATTATTGAAGCAATAATAATTTATGTAATGAAAAGACGTTCTGCGATATTTTTCTAATATGGCATTGGTCACTCATCCACTTCAGTATTTTATCAACAAAAACGAGGATATTGTTTTCCTATTGATCAAGACTTTCAATATTTATTGGCTGTTTAATCATAATATTTGGTCTTAATTACTTATTTTTAACGAGGATTGTTATTTGTATCACCTTTTTAGTTTATGTGGTATTTTAGTTCATTTAATTTTAATTATTATATTTAATTTTTTAAACGTTTAAATTGAGTTTATATTTAAAATTTTATTTAATAATTAACAAAATATAGCAAAGACGTAATATATTATTGATTTATATAAATATGCAAGAATATATATATATATATATATATATATATAATAATTAAATAAAATAATTTTTATTATATTCATTTATTTCATATAATGTTTGCATTCAATTTTTTTATTAATTTATACAAATTAATTATATATCACATTTCTATTATATATATATATATATATATATTAGTATATTTTGATCATTGAATAACTGATTAACCGAATTAAATATGAATAATTAAATTAAAGGAATTATTAAAATCATCACGCAAGTTAAAATATAAATACAAAAAATACAATTAAATCTTTTTTTATTATTATTCAATTGTTGAAATTGATAGAAGGTAAATGAATTTGGTGGAATCAACTGATCAGCAAATCAAGCAGTCACAATTTTGCAAATCAAAGCAACTAGATGAAGAATAGACAACTCAAATTTTGTCTATTTTTTAATTTGATTTGTCAAGAATAAACGTTGAACTGTTCCATTTTCATTAATTCAACAACTCTAATTAAGTGACTGCATGTTTCTTCCCAAGTTTTGATAAATATCAAATTTATTGTTTATGTTCAATCTTAGGCTTACACTGCAATACTATGTATGACCTTAGAATACATTATTAATAATTCCTAGATGCCATTCAAATGTTTTGTTATTTCAGTGGTAAGACTGGAGAGTGCCCTAATAGAAGAACCATGCTCACTAAGGGCAAAAGCAGCACCATCACTGAACTCGTTCATTCTTTTCCTCATTTCCAACCCTTCTTTACCTTCCATGACTCTCTTTATAATCTTTGCAATTTCCTCTCTTTTCACTATACCACTCTCATCAACCATAGGCCTCAGTGCCACTTTGAGCTCATCATTGAGTATTATTGCATTCATCGTTTGCTCAGCAAATAGAGGCCATGCAATCATTGGAACCCCATTAACCACACTCTCTAGAGTTGAGCTCCAACCACAATGACTCAAGAAGCCACCTATGGATCCATGACTAAGGACCTCAATTTGTGGTGCCCATGATGGAACCACCAAGCCTTGACCTTTTGTTCTGTCCAAAAATCCATTTGGTAAATATGTTAGTGGATCCTCCTCTTTTTCTCCAATAAAATATGCAGAGGCTGGATAATCGTTTGGGCCTCTCACAACCCATAAAAACTTGTGACCACTCAATTCTAATCCATAAGCTAACTCAGTGAATTGGTCATAAGAAAGGGTCCCACCACTCCCAAAAGATACATACAAAACACAACTTGGTGGTTGATTATCCAACCACGTCATACACATTGACCCATTTACCTCATTACTTGACTTAGTTTGAATGATAGGTCCAACTGGGTAAACACAAGGACCTTCTCTCTCTTGCAAAGCTCTTATCAAATTTGGTTCCAAATCCGTGAAGGTATTCACGATGACACCATCAACCAAAGATAGTGTTTGACACACATCAACGTATGATTTGTATGTTTCACTTGATCTTTCACAAAAAACTGGTTGTGGAAGATCTTTGACTTTGAAAGGTTTGACACAACCTGGAACATTCACAGTGTTGGTTGAGTCTAAGAAGAATTCATTGGAAGTAGTCTCATCAAGCTTAGGTAAAGAGAGGCAAAATGAGAGTGATACAGCCCCAGAGGCATAGAAAACATAAGACAAGAGGTTGAATTGCTTAGCCACATTATGTACATCAGTTGAAAAAATGCTATACACTAAAGCAACTAGGTGAGTGTGAGAAGCTAAGGATTTTAGTGCTTCACAAAGAAATGGAATTGAGTGCTTCACAATGAGTTTCATTCTTGTTGCGGGTTGCTTGTTCTCAGGAAGGTCTTGCATGTTGACTTGAGGTTGAGGGAGAATAGTGAAGTCTATGTTTGGTGGAAGACTGCTTAAGATGGCTAAAGTGGAAGGAGTCGGAGAACCAAGTGTTGGGAGGAGAAATGCTACATTGAGGTTATGGTGTTGTAGAACCAATCTTTTGGCAAACTCCACAAGTGGGATCAAATGGCTCAATCCTGGAGATGGAACCATGGCAATGCATGTTCTTTCCCCCATGATATAGAGTGTATGATATTAATGCATTATTGTTATATGGATCTTGAGATAGATATATACAGCAGAAGGGGCTGGGATATTTTTGTAAGATTACTTTTGTTTAATATGGTTAATTTTTCATTCGGTGCGTGAATGACTAAACTTTTTGAGCCACGACATTGACTTGTCATGCTAATTTATTATTTTGTGATAGATGCATTGACATGCTATGATGTAAGCTCTTACGTAACTTGTGATCAAAACAACAAAAAACTCACTTTCGAAGTAGCTTGGAGTAGAAACATTGGTGGCATAGATTAATTGGTAGTAGGGTCAAATAGTTTGGAATTGAATGATTCTACTGTCTCCCATGAAAAATCGCCACTCAATACCAATCTCATTGGTTGGGATTGTTATATGATATCATTTATTGGGTGATTCTTTGGTGTCAAATTACTTAAAAGAAAATAAAATGTGTTTTTCTACACTATTTGAAGTGTGCATATCTTAGAAAGGACAAAAGAGAAAGTAGTAAATACAATGAATAATATAATAAATATATATGATAAATGTAAAAATCAATTAAGATGTGAAATTATCATATTCCAATCACTTTTTTTCAACACCATATTCCAACTCTTAAGTTTAAATATTTAAAAGTAATATTTTTTAATAAAAAATTGTTAGATTGGAAATTTAAAAGTGTAATTAATATATATTTTTTAATAAAAATATTATTTTTATATATGTAAACTCAAGTTTAACAGACTGAGGTTAATAAAATTGTATCAATTAAGGATAAATAGATTTTAAAAATTGTTCAAGGTGGATCTTCTTCGTTATAACAAGGATATACATATACAATTTTTTTATTTTGATTTAAGATTAACAATTTGATTTTTATGAAATTTTTTATCGTGTATTTAATAATATATAATAAAAAATTAATTAGTTATTTTTTAAGAAAAATGTAACATTTAATATTATAATGTATTAAAATTTATAATATTATATAATTTTAAATTAATAAAAAGTAATTATATATAAATTATCATTGTGTAGCCTGAGCAAACTATAAAAAGGGCAAAACAGCCTTTCTTTAAGCCAATACAGTCAAATGGTGGAACAACCAACATTCTGAATAGAAAAATAAGTTAACACCAACAGTTGCTTTGCTTTTAATATACAATACTTTGCTTTTATATCTAAAACCATTTGAATTTATATTATGGAGAGAACTTTTAAAATACAAATCTAACAATTAAAATACAGACATTTTATTATTACAATTTTACCTTTCTTGTGTTTTGTTTCTACAAAATATTATTAAACAATTGTAGGAAAACACATTTTCATAGCAAATTCCACCAGAAAATCAGTAAAAAAATTATTTGAAGACAAATCCATAAGAAACTTTTGTAAGGGAATCTATATGGAATAATTTATGCAGATGTTTTCACAATAAAATTCACAGGAAAGTTTTGTAACTCTTTTTTCTGGTATGAAATTAATTTAAATCCATACAAAATTCACAAAAAAAAGAATTAATAAAAGAAATTCATGCTAACCTTTACAAAAAAAAGAACACCCTCAATTCTTTATGCATATTTCCTAGAGTATCTCTACTAAAATGTCAGCAAAATCCTTAATTCACATTTTTAAGACATCTTTAATTCAAGATAATTATGTTTGAATCAATTAATATTATTATAAACAACAACAAAAAAAATACATATTTTATATAGCTCCATTAAGTGAAACTTAGACTCAAAATAAAAAATTAAGCTTAATTCATAAATTCATTTATTTAAATATAAACAAAATAAAATATTATAAATTAAACAAAACTTAGACTTTGTGTAATTTAATTTTGATTTTAAATTTTTAAAATTTACATATTAAAATAATTTTATAAAAATGTATTTAAGACAAAAATAAAAAAAAAGTGTTTAACAATATAAATTTTTAAATTGTTTTTAATTGAATTTTTATTAATTTTGAGAAGAGAAATAAAAAATAAAAACAAAAACACCTTAAAAGTAATTCTAATTTTTAGTTTTAAAAATAAAAAATAATTTTTAAAAATAGTATTTAAAACTTCAATTTTTATGTTTTCTATTTTTAAAAACAAAAAACTATATTTAAAAAGGAAAAATGTACAAATCCTTAAATTTTAATTTTTTGTTGTCATTAATTTTTAAATATTGACTCTATTAACCTACCAAATGTTTTAAAATACGGATTAAATAAAATGAGTTGAACAGGTTAATAAATTAAAATTCTTCAACATGTTTCATCAAATGGGCATATAAATGATATATTGAATTATGTAATATTTTATTATTTTTAATAAAAATATATCCCACCAAAACTCTTATTATTTGTCAATGTAGGGCCCACGTTACGTGGTAGAATAGTAAGTACTGCCACCGTGTCTGAGATCCAACACCACCTTCTTTTCATTGCTTGGTTTGGTGGAAAATAAATAACACATTTTCTCGAGAAAATCACAACCCAGCTCAAGCAGCAACAAATTCATGGCGGGAGCAGAAGGGTTCGTTGAAGCAGATAATGCAGAGGCCATTATTACCAGAATTGAACATAAATCTCGCAAGATCGAAACCTTACTCAAACAGTAACACTAACAATACTCTCTTCTTTCTCTCGCTCTTTTTTTTTTTTAATATGTTGCATTGCAACCCCAACAATCATTTGTTTTGTGATGAATCAATAATCAATTGCTAATTTTTAAATTGAAATTATTATTGTCTTTGATGCAATTTCAATTTTCAGGTATAAACCCGTGGAAGCCCTTAAAACTGCCCTTGAAGGCACATATGCCATGACTGGGGATGAGCGTTGCAAGGTTTTCCCCCTTACGCTCCATTTCTATGTTTACTGTTTTTATTTAAAAAACAGAAAAAAAAAAAATGTATGCTGCAGTGTTATTTAGTGCTTGTGTTTTATTTGGTTGCTGCAGAACTGAAACAGTGATTTAATTTTTTATTTTCAATTAGCTGTTTCAACTAGCAATGAAGATTAGTTTTACTCTGGAGATTTGTTGCAATTGATGTTTTCTAATTTCTTGAAGTTACTATATATTTTTCATATCTGAATATTTTACAGTTTTGATACCTGAATGTTCGTGCTTACATTTGATTTGGGTTGTTGGGCAGCAAAAACTGTATTCTTTTAAGCTAAGTTCAATTAGCGAAGACTATTCTTCTGTTACATACATAACTCTAATTGAAGTTTTCTGATTTGTTTAGAACTTCAAATCACAAAATTTTAATTTACCTTTGTCTTGGTTTCTTTTTGGTAGTCAGCACATTGGATTGCGGTGCATAGAGCTATAATGGCTATAAAAGATGTGGATGGGATGCTTTCTTCCTTGGATCCTGAGTACTATGATATCCTAATGAAGTGAGTAGTGAAGTATATTGTTTGAATTCAATTACATGTCAGTTTTTAAATGGAAGGCGTTATCTCTTGATCTTCCCTGCTGTAACAATTCTGTATTTAAGAGTATTTAGATGCTTGTTATATGTTTACGTGGACTTGATAAATTACATTTATGTGCCTCACTGTCATCAGTTCCTCTATTCTATCAATCAAATATAATAATTTGAATTCAAGACCAATGCCCACAATGCTGTCTGTGTATGTCAATCTCAGTTAATGTTATTCCAGATTTACATTCAAACCACAACCTGAGCTTCCCCTCACAAATTGATAGATACAACCACAGATTAGAGGAGATTTCTTTAATATTGTATTCTTTTTCATTGGTTATGCATGAGGCTTACATGTTAAAAGCCACAATTATACAATCCCTTATTGATTATTTCTCAACATGAAGGATCCACTTAGGAACAACCAGGTTGTGTGTATCCCTTCAACATCATTCTCACTTGAGCAATAGTTTTTTGTCAACCCTGATCAGGGCAAACGCATTTCAAGTTTAAATATTCTCCTATCATTCAAATGTGTAGAAGTTTCCCATTTTAGATCGGTATGCTTAGACCAAATACCAAATCACTAGTCTGCATACTTCAAGAGTTAGTAGGTATTTTTCATTCCCATCCAAGGACACATAAATACTAAATGCCTCAAGAAGTGTTTTGGAGTTCCTAGTGCCCAGTTTCTCAGGCCTGATATTTTTTTCTTTTCTTAACACAAATCTAAAGCACTTAACTATCGTTTCTATTACCAAAACCTATATAACAATTAGAGAAAATCCAGTATTAGGTGACCTATCCATCAATATCCAAACAACTCAGTACAAAGTTGTCATTTGCCAAGCTTCCTTGTAACACAATGTGGTAATTGTTGGCTTCAGAACATTTGAAGCACATGATACAATCATCAGGGCCTTATGAAATCTTTACTTTTTTGACATTATTTGTGTTATTCTATTAAATATTGCTTTGAAACAAAATTCTTTACTGTAAGGAGATATTTAACCTTCCAAAAACAATTAATTAAAGCTATTCTGTGTATGTGGACAACGATTAGAAATAAGAAACTGAAAAAATAGACTTATAGGTAAAAGATCCTGATGGACCTAAAGTGCAAGAACTACCATCCATGTTATTACAGAGACACTATCATGATTTCCCAGCAAAGAAAGCAAGAAGTCTTTTGATTATTAAGGTTCCCAAAAAAGGCTGAAATTCAAAGGATTAGTGAAACAGTAGAAAACAGAGGGAGAGAAAAGCATTAAGGAGTATGCATACAAATTGAATTTCCAGCACTTGCATGGGTAGCAAATGCCCAAGCCTGACATTTTACCCATTCTGATGACATCCATTCTTACACCCTTTAACCTATGCCGAGGAGAATGAAGTTTCAAAGGGAAGCTCCATAGGCATTTTGCCACAGAGGCAATACTTTAGACACCAAATTCCCTAGGCCTAAACCACCATCTCTCATAGGTGTATAACATATCTCCCAGTCCCTCCTAGAACCTCCTGCAAGACAAAAGGTAAGGTGACCTTTGATTTTGAGCCACCTCCACATAATTTTAAAAAAAGAGACATGTAATAGATAGGGATATGTAACAAATATTGTTCCTCAACTCATCATCCAACATTACTCAGACTAATATGCTGATCATGTACATCCTCTAAAGTCTGAAAACCTTAAGTGTCAAGACATTTCTGAAAATGTGTCTTCTGGAAGAAAAACAAAAACAGTATTGTCTGCAATACAAAAGGGATACCTCCTCTCTCTCTGATTCCACCAAATATCTTTAACATAACCTCACTTCCAACCTTTCATTAGTAGGTGACTGAAAACATTCATCACCACAGTGAACATAAAGGGCAATATTGGTTCAGCTTGTCACACACCTTCCTTCCTCAAAACAAAGCTCTAGTTTTGGGTCAACCATTAACCATAACTACAGAGGTGGGAGTCCAACAAGAAAACTAAGTCTATCTCTTTCCAGAACCTAATGTCCTTTATTAGCCAAAAGAGCTGCATCTAGAATATTCCTACCTTCAACATAAATAAATGCTTGGAGTGAAGTATATAGTATTTCCTAGTTTTGCATGGTATGGTAATCTCCCCTGCGTACCATGTTTTGGATCATTCATTCCCAAACATGGTTCATCTGCAAACTAAAATGCTTGTAGTATCATTCTAGAATTAGGTTGCAGTAGATGTTAAGCAGGGACAGACCTACTCATAAAGTTTTTGGGGCAGTTGCCCTCACAATTATTAATTTTTCCTTTATATTATATGTATTATGTATATATAGGTATTTGTATTGCCCCCACAAATTTATATACATGCGTGATTCCCCCACAACATAAAAATTTCTGGGTCCATCATTGATAATGCATAGCAATCCTAGTCAGTGATCTAAGGAATCTTCTTGCTATGCGTATCCCAGGTAGCCCTTGTCACTTTCAATTCAAAAGGCCTCTGTACTCTGTAGCTCATTGCTTATCCACAGCAACAGGACTCCAATCCTACCCACCAATAAAAGAAGTGGAAGGCATATAACCTCAGAATTGAGATATTTAAAAACTGTATTGATTAATACAACTTCTCTATCTTCTCCCACTAGCCTGCCTTGTGAAATTTAGTAGAATTAGCACACCCCTCCTCCCACCTTTTAGTCCTTGTCAATCTATTTTAGCTTGTTGTCAATCAGATAGCCCATTCTCCGCATCAACCTATTCATGGCATCCTTTTTGCATCACGAATCATTTATTCTCCTTGCTCATCATCAAAGACCTCAGTGTAGGGTAAAATCATCATTCTCTGATTCAGTCTGCTATTGGTTAAATCATTCGCAATCATTTTCCTACAGGCTTACATCCGATGTTTCTAGGAGCTATTAGTAGGAAATTATTAGTTAGTCTTAACTTTGAGATGTAAGTCTTCTAGTGAAGACTAAACAAGATATTTTGGCCCACAATACCAAAGTTGTTCGTTAGGTATCATTTTTCTTTTACTCTCTTAGCAATACTGGGCTATGGCCAGCCTAATGAACCTGACATGATGGGTTTTATTAGTCAGTAACACATTTGTCTAAAAAGTTAGCGAATATTATATTTATTTTATATACCCCCATGTCCTACACATTTGTCTTGTATAAAAAACAGATGAACCTTGCAAATTGTGTTGTCTTGCCTTTATAGAGATGGGTCATGGGAATATTTCCTAAGTGCACAATGGATATATTTCTCTAAAAGGTGTTTGAAGAAATCTAACAAAGTAACTCAAAATTTGTTTTCTGCGGCATTTGCATTGTACTTGTATGTTCTGCAAGACCTCACCATGTGTCATTTTCATGCTACAAGGAATACATCTGCACACAGCACACCAGAAAGAAATATGCATGTATTACATTGCAAATGCAGATCATACTTTAGTGTTAACTACATATAAGATTCAAATGGTCACATTTTAGACCCGAGGCCTCAATATAATATTGAATGAGATGGGCCGCTTTGACTGGCAAGGTTTATGCGGGCCATTGCTACTCTTAGTTACAGTATTAAAACTGTGGAAACTCCATATTAAGATTTTAATTATTAAGTTCATACTTTATAATATTACTTGAAAAGATGGGCAATGAGGAAAAGAGTAATTTTATTTAATTATATGAGGGCCTGAAAATTTTGGAATCTGAATAAAAACTACGACTCAAAAGCTGCAATTTTTTGAACAAAATCTGAAATTATATAAAAGTAGGAACTTTGTGCGCGTGGTGAATCTAATTTATTTGAAATAGCACTTTTATCATTACCCTTTAGTTGTAGGAATTTGGATTTTAAGAAAGTTAAATGAGAGCTATTTTTAACATTATAGTTATCATAGTAGATGACTAAGGTATGATTCTTACACCATTTTCTGTCCTAAGAGGTTGTTATTTGCCATAGGTACTTGTATAGAGGCTTAGCTACTGGAGATCGTCCGACATGCGACCAATGTCTTCGGATTCACGAAAAATTGACAGAGAGAGCAGGGCTGGGTTGCATCCTACGTTTCCTAACTGATACTGTAAATACAGTTTGATATCTGGACCACCTTTTTCTGGGAATCTTTTGTTCTTTCCCTTTCTTGTTTTGATTTATCTTATGATGTGTTTGTATGACGACAGCAATCAAAGTAGTGAAATATCAGCGAAATATATTAATATTGAAATTTGCAAGACTAGTGCTTTTGCTAGTCTGAAATTGTTTATAATTCAAACTAAGATGATTATAACTTTTCAAGATTTACTGAGAAATCTGAAATACTTAAAACATTTAGAGGAGCTTGTAACATCCTAATTTACCTCCAACATTCTCACAATACGTATGGACAAGCCATTTTCAATACTTTAGTATAATGTCGAATATTTACTCATCCTTTCTTTTCCTTTATAAATAGTTATTATTATTCGGGTATTTCTTGGGATGATTAGGAGTTAAAACTGGGGAACCTTGGCTTGGAGACAAAACTAGCGAATGATTCATATAGGACTATCGCTACTTAAATATCACATTAAACATTTGATGATTACTTCAGCATTTTACCTTTGATAATGTAACGAAGAAAAATGCTAGCAATACAATTTTTTATAATATATTCTGTGATATACTTTTGTTGATTAGTTAATTTTTTAAAAAGTTAAAATATCTCTTAAGTTGATCGTTTTTTAAAATTATTTTGGTTTTTAAAAATTAAAAGACTATTTAAGTGTGTCTAAAAATTGTATTTTTAGCATTTGATACATTTTAAAAATTTACTAATCACCAAATATGCATCCAACTACATGCTTAAGAGGTTACTGGTATTTTCATGCAACAATTGCGAGCATTAATGGTATATATCATATATAAGTCGGCTTTTTTAAATTTAAATGCATATATAGTTTGCTTTGGATACTAGTAACAAATTACATTTTTTTTCTTTAAATTTTTATTTTAAAATAATTTTCTAAGTCATTAAAAAATTTTAATTTGTTCTTTAACAATATTTTTAGTTTTAAATTTGTCTTCTAGTTTTTTCAAATAATTTTCTTTCAACTATTAAATTAATTTTTAAACCTTTTAAGTGTTTGTTTTTTGTTTTTAAAAACTGTTTTTCTTTTTAAAAGTAAAATAAAATAAAAATTGTTTGTTGATATAAGTTTTATTTTCTTCTTAAAAACAGTTTTTTTAAAAAATATAATATAATTTTTAAAAATTAAAAACCAAAACAGAAGCAAACAATCCTTAGATTTGTGTTTTTTTTTTTTTTCCTTTTTTCAAATTAGTCTTTCAAGCTATCGATAAATTTAGATTACGGTCAGATAATAAAGTAAACCTACCTGACGTAAAACTAATGAAGTTTCATCACTTAAATAATGACACTGATGAAATTAACTCATAAAAGACAAAATTAGTATAAAATATTATATTAATTTAATAGTTTAAAATTAATTAAAATTAAAAAAATATATATTTACAATTTAGTAACTAAAAAAATGAAAATATACTTTCACGGCACCATTACAATATCTGCAAAAAAAAAATTATTAGTTTTTCTATATTTCTTATTCTTGTACATTGTTTTAGAACGAAATTACAAGAGTGTTTGTAGGAATTTTATCTTTAACAACTCTTGGATATGAAGTTTGAAAGTTATTTCCTTGTTAATATTTTTTAAAAAAAAGTTACTATATTTTAATATACAAAACATCAAATTATGAGCAAAGTATAAATGTTATCTATACACTTATTTAGGTGAGTTCGTAATATGTAAGTTTATCTATTCAAATATTATTGAAAACTTGGTGAAACTGAGATGGCTAATGAGAGAAACCAAAGATACCAGAGAGAGAAAAAAAAGTAGCTGAAGAAGGGTTGTTAGTGGGACCAATCACACACAGCACAAGCAACTTAGATAAATTCTTCGTATACAAATTTGATAATGAAAACATAATAAAAAATACTAACTCAAAAAAACATAAAACCAATTTCCAGAAAAGATCCACACTCAAAAACAAGATTGGTGCAAAATGTAGTCACGGGCCATGGTAGCTTTGATTGTGGTTGTTACTTCCCTTGGAAACTTTAACTTTGAAAGGCACATGCGATGCAACCACTGTCACTAGTGCGTATCCACACTTACCTTTGTTCACTTACATGTCAGCACTTGCAAAATGGTGTTGGAAATCCACATCTTAGGAGAATGAAAGTGCAGAAGCAGCCAAAGTGAAGTCCCACAATCTGACTCACCCAAACCCATGTTCAAGTATACAGACCAAAAAGAATGGGAATCATTGCAAAAGATAGACAAAATCATTTCTAATTGAGACCACAGTCATCCCTTCATGGGAATCCCCTTAGTTTGTCCCCTTTCCAATCTTTGCACAAAATCCCACCTTTTCTCACCATGTGGTATGACAATTGACAAATCCTATGAAAAGAAATAATAATAATAATAATAATAAATTAAAAAATAAAACAGATTCCAATTCTCCTTTTTCATCTTTTCAAGGCTAATAAAAACTATTCTGCATATGAAAACACAACCTACTTTAACATGTCCATGCTTTACACATCCTAAAGTTGACTAAAACATGTTCTACCTAGGCCCAAAATAAAATAAGCCTAGACAGAAGAAGAGTAAATCAACCATAGTCATCACCTCAATTCCTAGTAAACCACACACAAGTGCCAGTCCAATTGCATTCATTCATTTCTCTCTAGCGGCTAAAATGTCCTAGTCTCCATCCTCAACTTTACCCTACAGCCAGGACCAGGAGTGAACAATTATGGCCGGGTTCGGTGTTGAATCGACATTGCTGCCCAAGGGTTTACCGGCACCGGCCGCTGGATGGTAGGGCCTAGCGGGTTGCGATTCACCAGAGCCGGGGCAGAGGGCATGGTGGCTGAGGAGGAGGAGGATGTAGATGAGACAGCAACTCGCTCACATGAAGGACACATTGTTAGAGTGGTGGGAGGGTTCATGTGCATGTAGAGCTGTGGGGATAGTTTCAATGCCCTAAGCTCTTGCACTTCCTTTTGCAACCTCCTATTCTCTTCAGTTAGATTTTCACAGCACCTCTTCAAGTATTCACAATCCACTTCAGTTTGCTTCAGCTTGGTCCTGCATTTATGGAAACAAAAGCATTACCATCATTTTCTAAAGCCACATCAATTTTTCATCCCTTTTGTTAACATGACTCGTTTCTAGCAACTATAAATGAAAATTTTTTCTTGACAAAAGAAATACTTCTTACATAAAAAATATGAAAGTGTAAAAAATATTTTCTTTCCCTAGAAAACCTTCTACTTGCAGTTGTTTAAAATCAGTTCTAGGAGTTTGATTTTAACAAAACCGATTTTTCATTGCAATTCAAACTTGGTTTATCATTTGTCATTGTAATGCCAGAAATTCATGTACTTCTATCAACTCATGAAAAATGAACAAACAGGACTCCAATAATTCCAAATTTTGACTTCAAAATCCATCATCACCAAATAACTACATGCATGTCCGTGTTGTGGACCCCGTGATAATTATTTACAAATGGTTGTGTTTAGCTTCAAAATTTTATCTAAATCATCTACTTTATATCTTTTCATGTCTCACAAAAGTTGTGTTGTTGATCACTCTCAAATGGGTCAAATCCCATTATTGATGTTGGATCAGTGCTTTAAATTTCAGTAAAGAGGAACATCATCGATGAAGGAACTAACGGATCCTTCTAAATAGATCAAAACAAAGTGGGGCATACATATGTTACAGGAACTTAAAGAGGGACAATAAACAATGCCACATCACAAAATATGAACCTAATTAATGTTCTTATGTTCATGTACAAAATCTCAATAATGACCCTTAAATTAGAAATCTTACCTTGCTCTTCTGTTTTGAAACCACACCTCCACCTGTCTGGGCATCAGATTCAACTGCTTTGCCAATGCTTGCTTTTGTTTCTACAAATAAATAAAACTTGCTAGAATTATAACTTCTCCAAATGCCAACATTGAATCATAGTTCTCACAAAAAATTATTAGAAATATATAATTTAGACAACAAAACACTATTTCAAGCCTAAAATTGTAATGTTCATTCATTTTAATTTATGTTTTTACAATATTCTAATTCTAGTTCCTGATTACAAAAAGTCCTTTTGAATCATTTTCCACTTCATCTTATATTGTCATTTTGCATAAAAATGATTGGACATTTTTCAAAGTTAGACACTAAAATAAAGATTATATAAATAGAATTAAAATATCTGTTAGAAATTAGCATAGGAGTTTTCTCACATAAATTAAAATTATACTTTAAAAATATTAAAAGGTTAATATATGAAAAGTTACATAATGAGAAAAATAATAACTCTTCAAAATTGCTCTCATTTAGTATACGAAAAGTGTTATGCAAGTAAAAATGGGAAATTTTTATTAAATGAAGAATATTTATTATCATAAGAATATAAAAATACAATATTTCAATAAAAATTTACTATCTATAAGTACTTAAAATCGACCCTATCAGCAAAATTAAGAAATCCCTTAATATAGTTCTTAAACACGCTCTGTTTTTTGCTTTAAAAAAAAAACTCTCAAAAGTCACAATTAATATAAATGCAATCCCAAATATGCCCTCACGTTGCAATTGAATTACACAAACGCCCCTACCCTTCACTCACCGGATTCAAAGTGTTGTGCTCCTTGAAAGTCTCTTCCAGCACCATGGCTTGTTCCTTCGACAACCTCAGCTTCTTCCTCGATGTGTCTCCGTCACCGTCTCCGTCTCCGCCGCATCCTCCTCCATCATCGTCGTCGCTTCCGCCGCGAGAACACGACGCTCTCTCGTTCTCGTCTCCATTGCCCTCTCTCTCACACCGCTTCCCGCTGATGCTCGATATCGTGCTGTTCGGCGACGAAACCCCGTTCTCGTCGTCGCACGCCACAGGCGCCTCCGTAGCCGGCGGCGGCGCCGAGTTCACGTCTATTCCGCGGAGAAACGACCTCGTCTCGGCGCTCCGATCTGCCACGTGAGACGCACGTGAGTGAGTTGGTGGCAGACGCGTCATTGACAAAGAAATTGAAGGGTATTTCCGTACAAAATTATTATTCAAATTTAATTCATAAATTTAAAAAAAAAAAAAAAAACACTGTCGTTCGTTGCATGATTTGCGTATGGAAAAGAGTTTAGTATTAACAAAAATACATACGAAAAGAAAAATAATAGAAAAAATTAATTCAGCCATAAATTTCAAAGTAAAATGAAAAAAGAAAAAGGATTTGTGTTCTTCCTCCCATGAAGATAAAAAATGGCAAATGGGTATTTTTTTTCCAACGAAAGATGTGTAAAAAATAATAAAGGAATGATTTTTCATCATATGAAAAAAAAATAATGATAAACATTTGAAGGTATCTAAAATCCATGAAAATGGAACAAGGTGTTGTCACCACGAAATTTTGAATGAAAAATGAGAGAGAGACGAAGAAAGAAGAATCACGTACCATGAAAATGGAACAAGTTACTGAGGGAAGCCCTTTGGTTTGGAACAGATTGAGGAGGTTTGTGCATGTTGAAATTGGGTTGATTACTTGCATTTTCTCCAAATCCCAAGCTCAAACTCAACCCCAAACCCAACCCATCATCATGATTCTCACCCATTGTAATTTTGAGAAAGAAACCAAAGTATAATAATAACAATAAGCTTAGTGGGTTTTGGAGTGTGTGAGAAAGAAGAGAAGAGCAAAATGATGATAAGAAGGGGAGTAGGGTAGGCTTTGGAGGCAGTGGGTATCACAGGTCTTTAGCTTTTTGCAGAACAGTAAAAGAATAGAGAAGGATATATATAGATAGATACTATGGAGGACAGTGATGAAAGAGATTAATGCACATAGAAATAGTGAATAGTTATAGAGTTAATGATGACCTGTGTCAGAGTACCAATTTGGTTCAATCATCATGTAAATTGCCTTCTATCTTCCTACCCTTTAAAGTTTATTAGCTACACTACTACCTTCTTTTGGTTTTCATGCTTCTAATAAGTCCAAATCTTGTTCCTTTTTAACCATGGTTCTTTTACCACTCCAATCTTCCATGGTTTAAGTCTCCTTAGGGTTCCACTGTTACCTAACTTAATGTTAACTTACATAGTTAAACAGAAAATCACTGTTACTAATTTTAATCTTCAAAATGTAATAGTGATTGAAAAGATGCAATGTAAGTGGTGATATCATCATTATTTTAATTAAAAGAACATGTTAATATCAATCTTTGAACTGATTTTGTGTTTATTAATATAATAAATATTCTACCTTTTTAATAAAAATTTACTTAAAAATTGAAAGTAACAAAATTATTAATTAAAAATTTAACAAATAAATTATTTTTTATACAAAATTAATGATAATAAATACTTGAAAAATAATTTTGTGGACGAGTCCAGGAAAAAATAATGATAATCATATAATAATTTAAAAAATAATTAATATTTTAAAGATATTTATTAGCATGGTAAAAATAATATTTATAATATTATATTTAAGTTTTATCTTTTATACCATCAATATAAAAATTAAAGATAATGATAAAATTTATTATCATTGATTATGTATATTAATAACATGTGGGAATATTATATTTTAATATTATTATTTATTTAGTTAGTTATTTATGATTGTCGTGTTGTATGTGATCCGTTGAGAAAGAAAAGCAGTATTTTTTTGCTGGTTGACTGTTGACTATGAAAAAGAGAACGCGTGAGTGCGCGTGGACGAGAGGGATGAGGCTCACGCGCTCTGAGGTGAAATCGCGTGAGTTGGAATCATAACCTCATGATAATGATGATGATGAATGAGATATTCATGTGCCATCATTCAAGGTGGGTCCCACTGAGCTGATTGTAAAATGAGTGTGACATGGCTATTCCATGACATGGCAGCGTCAATTCACCACTCCAACCATTGCATCTGTAGGAACCTCAGACATCAATTTACAGTAAAAAAAATTATCAATTTTAGAATTTTACTAATTAAAAAAATAAACATAAATTATTTTGTGAAATTCATCGTACTTTCATTATCAAATATATAAAAATGGTTTTAATACATTAAAATAAATAGTGTATTTATAGCATAAAATACTACCATTTCACCAACCTAGCCTTTATTTAAAGCATTTATTTTTAAATATGTATGATGTACTTTAGTTTTACACTTATTTAATTCTATGATCTATTTTTTTATATGAAGGAAATAGAATTTGTTTATTATGTCAATAAATTGAGTTGAACGTTTTATCCTATACATTATTGAAGATTGACTAAGTTAAGTTCAAATATAAACAAATAACTTTATCAAGATTTTATAGTCAAAAGTATAAATTTAAGTTTATCTCAACATGCATATTTGAATACTTTTATTTAGTATTATTCATTATTTATTTAATAAAATATTAATAAATTTTTAATTTAATAGGTAAAATTACTTTTTTTATCCATTAATTTTATGATAAAATTTACTTTCGTTTTCTTACTCTTTTTTGTTTATTTTAATCTTAAAAAAGTTTCAAATAAATTATTTTTCATTAAAAAAACTTAACTTTATTAAAAAGAAATTTGGTCGTTTGTTTTGTATATTATTATTTATCATTTTTCTCTTCAAATCTTATCTATAGCACTTTTTTTTTATTTATTTTTTTATATTCAAAATTTCATCTTTTTATCACCAATATCAAGCACTCACTCTAATTTCTAAATCATAAACAAATTAACTTTTTAAATATCTATTTTTCATCTATGCATATATGTGTTGACTTTCAAATTGTGCTTTAAGCTTCTAAAATATGGTATTTTTGCTAGTGAAAGCTTTGGAAGTTATAGTAGCGTGAAAAATCAATAAAATGAAAAATGAGAATATAAATATTTGTGGTTTAGATCTGTCAAAAATAAAAAAATAGAAGTTGATTTATTTATGATTTAGAAGTTGGGTTGGGTATTTAGTGTTGATGACAAAAAGATAGAATTTTAAATATAAAAAAACAAAAATGAAATGAACAATAAAGAAAAAAATATTGAAAAAATAATTAACAATAACACACAATATATGTAGTATAAAATGACAAATTTTTTTAATAAAATTATATTTTTTAAATAAAAAAGAACATATATTTAAAACTTTTTTAAGAGTTAAAAGACTAAGATGAACTAAAAAAATAGTTAAAGGATAAAAGCAAATTTTATCTTAAAATTAAGAGATAAAGAAAATAAATTTATTAATTTAATATATATGTATATTTTATCACAATCTTAATTATTAATTTATCATATAAAACATTAAAATAATTTAATATATTTAATAAAATATGGTCACTTTCACATTGTATACCATTCCTATTTTTAAAACATAGTCGACAAAGAAAAGCACCGAATATTGGGAAATATTTTACCATCATTGCTTATTAATGATTCATTGACTTTCTTGGTAATTCAAGGGTGAAGATGATAAGATTCCTTCCCCTCCTTCATTGACATGTGCTTTTAGATAAGAGAAATATTAGCATCATATTTTTGTAATATATATTTTTAATTATTAACTAAAAATTATATAAAAAATATATATGTATGAACTTTTATTTTAATATTTTTAGAAATTTTAATAAATTTTATCTAATAATTAAATGTATATAAAAAAATTATTAATTTATATTAAGCATAGTTCAAATTTGGCTAAAAGAACATGTTAAAAAAATTATTTAAATGATGTTTAATTAAATTTATGAGTTACTTACATTAATGAGTTAAAATTAAATATCATTTTAATTAAATATTTAAAATTCAATACATAGCTTAGTAATTATTTTAATTATATACATTAAGCCATGTATGAATAATAAAAAAATATGTGAAAATTTAATTACAAATATAAATTTTGGATTTAAAAAAGGAAAATATACAAATAACACATAATTATTAGTTCATTGAACTAACAGTAAATTAAGATACCGAGTCAATATTTTTTTTGTCAAAGATTATTAATTAAAAATGTTTAATGGTATTTATAATATACATGAGATTTAATTCCCAGAGCATTATAAATATATACTATAGACAAATAAAAAATGTTAAGCATCTAAACTCAAATTTAAATTCAACAACAGTCTAAAATCAGATTTATTTTTTTATATATATAAAAGAGCTTTGACAGAATAGTAAAAAATAGAATTATTTTTAATAAACTATGAACAAATCATATAAATAAACTTAAATTTTATATTGAATTAAATTTTTTTTATAACATTAGATTATGAATTTTGTCACTCATATATTATTCAATTTCTTTTATTTATATTTAATGTGAAATATTTTAACTCATTTATTATCTCTAAAACTATCTTCATTATTTAACGTTTAAATTATTTAGAAAACTTTTAATATAACGATTTTTTCACACTTCACGTGATACCATAAAAAGGAAACTATAGAAGGAAGAAGTTTGTTTTAATAGATTTGATTCTAAGGGAGAAATACAATGAAAAAAGAATAGTAATCAAAGGCTAAATAAGGAAGTGGTTACCTTTAATATTATTTAAACAAGATTTTAAGCTTGAATTTTTGTATATACAAAAAAATTTTAATAGTAAATTTATTCACTACATCTAGATTAAATCATTAAAATTATTAAATCAGATAAAATCAGATTAAATCAGATAAAAAAAGTGATTAAATCAGATAAAAAAAAGTGATTAAGTAAAAATTTTTAAAAAAAATAAGAAAAAATTATCTAACATGAATAAAGAATTAGGAAACTCTTATAAAAGAGAGAAGGAAACCCTCCAAAACATGGTATTGCTTTGCTTACTTACCAAAATGTTGAGGGGTTTTGGAGCCAATGTCACCTAGAGAATTAGAATAATTGCTAGAGTTGCACAACGCTCTATTTTAGTAAGACTCAAATCTCTCTAAATTCTAATCAAAATCAAAGTACAAAAGTAATATATAATAAGAAAAAATTGATTAAAAAAATTTTAAAATCAAAACTAAATTTATAATATTACTTAAACAATATTTTTATATTAGTTAAAAATAAAACAAGGAAAGTGAAATAAAAAAATACATATTTTTAAGACTCTTTGATTTTATTTTTAATTTTCATATTTTAATATTTTTTTTATTTTAGTCTTTTCAAACAAATTGTTTTTGGTATTTATTTTTTTTATAAATTTTTATTTTTAATTCCTAATAATAACTAAAATTGAACTGTGACAATATGTTTTTAATTATTAACTAAAATTTAATAAAATTAAAAAATTAAAAAAATAATTATACAATTATATTGGCTACTTTTTTTATATGATTTTTATTTTTTAAAATTCAAAAATATAAATTTTTTATAAAATTACGAGAATATGAAAATTAAAAATCACCATTGGCGATTTTGAATATAGTACAAAAATTCAAAAATATAAAGTAAAAAAGATAATAAAATTTTAAAAGTTATAATGACAATTTAAAAAAATACTAAAAATTAAAAGTCACTAATAGTAAATTTTAAAAAATAATTAAATATTTTTGAAAAATATCAAAAGTCGCCGGTAACAGTTTTTGACAAAATCTTGTTAGTGGCAATTTTTAAAAAAATCATATTTTCTTGATTTTATAAAAAATTTGATATTTTTTGAATTTTGAAAAAAAATGTTCCCAACTATATTCATAATTTTTAATAAAAATGATGTTGCTAAAGTAAGAAAAAGTACTTAAACTATCTAAAAGCATTTGAAATTGGGAATAAATTGAATAAAAATATGTGTGCGTCCCCTCACACTTTTTCTCACCAAATCTTTCGCATATCTTTTCATAGTGTGCCCCTCACGTGCTTCATCATTCCGCTGCTTCACTATTTCTTTAGTAAATGAAAAATCTTTTATAATTTCTTTATTTATTTTAATGCGTGATTTGCTCGAATTAAAGGAGAAAAAATTATCTTAATAAAATATTTTATTTAATTTGTAAGGAAAAAAATTATTATTATATCCTTACAGTATAATGTTTCTGCAACTTTTTTTTCTCTCATTTTTATTTTCTTTTGTACCAAAGTCAGTCTAAGGGTATTCTTTCAATTTTAATTTCAACTTAAAAGTGACTCTATCAACATATTATTTAATTGGAATTAGCATTAATTAAATATTTAAAATATATATATGTATATATATATATTTAATATTAATAATAAAGAATTTTAAAATCAGAATTTGCTTGTATTTTTAAAAACAATTTAGATTACATTAACAATTATTATTATCTTACCGATGTTTTATAGTTAATTTGATTTGTGTTAGATATAATGTATGCTATTTTTAGTTTATGTGAATTATATTTGAGTACTCTATTGATATTAAATTTTTAGTAGCATGGTTATACACATTTTTATTATTATTATTTTTTTATGATTTGGAACCTTTAAAGAAATTATAATAAATAAAAAAATTAGTATAATGAACATATTTAGTTAATTATACATGATTATATTTAACTTTTTCAATTGCAGAATAATTTATGCATTTTTAAATATTTTTTCTTTTTTATGCTAATTATGATGTCATCTCATGTAAAAACGTTAAGTTAAACGAGAGTAATAATAAGGATTAAAAAAAATTCTCTTGATTGATTATATTTAGCCATTGCCAATACAAATTTTGCTTTTAGGAAAATGCCATTGACTATTACTTTTGAGTCTACTCATATTTAGAATATTGTTGGACAAAAATGAGATTATTTAAATTAAGTATGTCTAGTAGTAATAAATAAGATTATTAGAAAAAAATGATAAAAAAATTTTAAATTTTGTTGGTGATAAGTTTATTATATTATAAATTTAATTATTTATATAATATAACATTAATAATTTTTTTTATAAATATTAAAAAATATAAAAATAATATATATATTTTTATCCTTACTCGTTAAAATCTTTTCATAAATTTTATTTAATTAATATGAGAAATTAACAACACATATATGAATAATTATTCAATAATAATATTTTATTAATGGTTCACGTGTGAAGCGTGAGGCGAAAATGTGAAGGGATGGAGTGAGGAGAGAGTAAAAGGGAGTCACGTGGATGCACGAGTTGTGATGCATGTGATGATGCCACGTGTCAACACGTGGTCCCATGATTGCACTCGTGCGTGTCACTTTGTCGCTCCAAAACCAGACACCAATCATTGGATACTCTCTCTTCTCTCTCTCTCTCTTTTTTTTTTTTTATCACAAAACTTTGTCCTCGTGTGTAACCTACATTCCCATTTACTGAATATTATTAACAATTTAATAAACTGTGTAATATTATTTTTTATTTTAAAAATTTTTTATTGATACTCAGTATAAATTTTTAATAGTATTTATTATTTTTACATATTTATTCTTTATTATTAATTTTAAATTTTTAATAATTTAAGAAAAAGTTATAATATTATAATTAATTTTTTAAAATTAATATATTAAATATTTTTAACAACTTGTTTAATAAGCATAATTTAGTTAAAATATTCTTAAAAAAGGATGAAAGGATACATCTATACATAATATTTATTCTAAATTTTTTTATGAGAATCTTATTTATTTTTTTTATTTCTCAATATAAGATTTTTATAAAATTTTAAAAATATTTATTATTTTTTACATATTTATTATTCATTGTCAAACCTTTTAAGCTCTTAATAATTAATCTAATAATGAAATTTGAATTTAAAAAAGATAAAGTTGAAATGTTGCAATTAATTTCTTAAAAACATATTAAGTACGTCCAATAATTTTTTAAAATGTGTAATTTAGTTAAAATGTTGTTGTAAAATGGTTTTTTAAGGGAGTACTTCTTAATTATTATTAAAAATCACAATATATCACAAAATCTAATGTATTGATAATAAATAATTGTTATAATTTTTAGTAAAATTATTCTTCATTAAATTTTTTATGTACCCTTAATATACATGAGAAAATGCATTATTAATTAATACTTAATTGTGTTATTTTACTTTAAAATGCCTGTTATGTGGGTTTTTTTTTTATTGTTTCTTGAGTTGTTTAAACTTTTATATCTATTACAATTTTAGTTTTATTTAATTTTTATATATTAAATCTAATAATTTATTTTGATTTTTGAACTTTCTTCTGCTCAAACTTTATTTATAATAATAACAAAATTCAGAATTTTTTTATGTTCAAATTATAATCTCCCATAACACAAAAGTTTTAAATTTTGATTTTTTTTACTTATAATTGCAATAAAAATATATTATTGATCTTTTATCAATCCGTATTCTTTCCATATTTCACTTTTTATTTATAAATATCCATATAATGAATGAGATATTTGTTAATTATTGAAAATATTAAATTATTGAGGTGTAAGAACTGTTTTAAAAAAAAATTCATACTAACAAAAATATATATTCGTCATTACAATTGATTCAGTTAATGTTGTCACACATAACAAATTAAAATATTAACACGTATATTTTCACATATACTAATAATAATTACTTAATTATATAACTTATTACATAAAAGTAATATTTGTATGCAATTTAAATAAGATATTGATTTAAAACAAGGCTTTTACATTTTTTTTAATATTCATTTTAGGGTGAATTATAGCAATCCTCCTTCAAGTTTATAAGTACATCGACACTCCTCCCAAATTTTAACTATGATCAATTACACTCCACTCTAGCTATTGGTGTATTGGACCCATCTAAGGGATATATGTTAAGTTAACCATGTTACTAACCAAGTTGACATGAAAAATTACTATAACAATTCATACACAAAAAGCAAACTACACTAGTTTTATTATTGTAAAGTTATTCATGTTGTATCTAAAAAAATGCAAAAGACATTGGTACCACCAATTTTAAAGAGACTACTTGGCAAACCTCACAAAAATAGGAAAGAGAGGTTGATGAGAATGTTGGTGGCACAAACTTTGGATGAAGGTCTACAATAGTGAGGTGTAACACTTGCAAGCAATTCGATCACAACATACGAACATGTCGAATTAAGAGCACCCATTACCTCTACAATGAAAAGTTCACCTCTCAAAACCAATGGATCTACACCCCCAAAGTCAATATTCAACAGCATCAACATCAACCAAAGGTAGGGCTATAAGCAAGCAAAGAGGAAGCTTGTGATCAAATTTGCTACCAAAAGTAGAGGCACTTGAGTCAAGAATTAATAACAACGACATCAACCAACCACTTTGCACATTTTCAACACACAAGGAAGCTAAAAGTAGAAAGATTAGCAAATATGAGTTTTTGTTCATTTTTTTTTTTTTTTTGGAATTTGACACCCATAACCTAATTTGGAGACAACAAGTCAACAACTTTTATAACCATGTTTTTTTGCTAGTGTGTGCTAATCCCTATTATGGAGCTTTTGTAACTATGTTTAGGATCATAACTTTTGGAGATATAAATGTTGTATAACTGTGTTTATTTTGCACTACACTATCAGTGCATTATTATGGTTCATTGCTTTATGTTTGTCTTGCTTTATGATAATGCTTCCATCATCCTTCTCTCTAAATATGACAGAGCCACACAATTTTTAAATTCCAATTGAAAGTTGATACATTAAAAATTTAGTCAAATTCTCCACAACACATGGGAGGGTACTATGCATTAGATACAATGTGAAGAAATGCAAAAAAATTACTAATACACAACATAGCTATAGCCAATCCTAGTACATTCACATTGATTGCATGATTCCAACTTCTACTTCATAACGACCAAATCATATTTAACTTGAATTAACTCCTTAAATTTCACAACCCCTTCATGTGATGTTGCTTCATTGGAGTGTTCTTTAATGGCTTCACTCATTCAATGTACATGCACACTTTTTCTTGACAGTTATAGTACAGCCAATTTTTGTTTATTTCATATTCCAAACATCTAATAGTAGAACGTCTACCACAATGGCATGTATAACTTTGATCCAATAGATTAAGCATTAGCTACTATGGGTCCACTCAACTAGAAGTGTAGTATGCTCTATAATCACACTGTAGCTAGTGAGAAGAATTCACATTTGGTGGCAACACCATATGATCGTAGCAATTCATTTCTTGACACTTTTGAATCTATATAAAATATGGTTTTGTTTTAGTGTTTGAATATTTGGAAGAAAGGAGAAAAGAATGGTTTAATTTTAGGAGCAAGGAAACAGAAGAAAAATAATTGAAAAAAAAATTAATAAAAAAAACTTCAATTTAAATAAATTTAAAATTTGATTTAATAATTTTTTTAGAGAATTTATAAAATATTTTGTTTATGTTTAAAATTTTTTAAACAAAAATTATGATGAAATAAACTTTCTCTTTCTTTCTTCTTCTTTAAAATTAACTTTCAAATAAAGCACTGAATTTCCTTTATTTAGATTTATTGTTAATTAAAATAACAAATATATTATATTGTTTTACCATATTTATTTTTAACTGAAATCTTAAATTAATACTTAAAAAATTAAATCATAAAATATATAAGCTCATCATATTTTATTAAATCTAAATAAAATAAAAATAAGATAAATTCTTATTAAATAATTAACACTCGCGTTAAATTTTTCTGTCAGTTATATCTTCCACCGTTTTGATTTAAGTCTTTATTATTCTGTCTCATGCTACCTTTTCATTTGTTCCTCATTATCCAAATCTTAATTTATTAGTATCTCAGTGTTTTTTTTTTTTTTCAAATTTGTTTCATCTTCTTTTACTTTTTATTTAGTCAATTCGTACTATGTAAAAATAATTGGAATATATAAAGAGGCTCAAAAGATTATTTTGTTTTGTTGATTGTTAGAAATTTTAACTGCTAATTATAAAAGAAAGTTAGAATTTTAAATGGTCTTCTCTCTATAATTAGTTTTTTTTTTCTATTTCCTATTTTTATAATATAATAAATCAATTTACTAATAAAACTGAAACACCATAATAGAATCTAATACTAAGTTGAATTTAAGTTTGAAGCCTAACTCAACCTTAAAAACTAGTTGATAAGATGAGAATTACTTTGGATTTTACAAACTCTTATTTAGCTATATTAACCGGTGATAAACTAAGTCAATTGACAAATTCTGATTCACTAATAAAATGACCCAATTGGTAAAAAAAATATGTAAATGCAAACCAGTGAGAAATCAAATTCTTACCAGCCAGAAAATAAGATAAATAAAATAAAATCATATCAAAAGCTACACTCTGAGCATTGGGTAGAATAGAGGAGCTAACATGATGTGGGCAATCAATTCAAACAGTGTAGAGCTCATGAAATTCAGCACCAAATTTTGTAAGCAAACATGAACAAACATTCTTCTCTCTTAAGATGTGTTGGAAATATGCTTATTATATATTTTGAAGGCATAATAATAATATGCCTTTTTTTAATGATTTACTTATTATGTAAAATGTATTTCTTCTCCCTCTCCATCTGGTTTTCTCCCACTATTATCTTAAATATTTTATTGACTAATTGAATAATATTTTAAACGTGATTTTTAATATAATTTTTCTAAAATTGGATAAAAGATTTTTGTACTTTACCACTATAATATTATATGTATTTTTTATATTATTTTGATTAAAGTTTTAGTTTAGAATGACATACTAATCCTTAGTACATGAATTATTGAGATCGAATTTTAATTTTAATTAAAAATATCATAAAAATAATTATAATATTATAATTAAATTTTATTTCAATATTAAAAAAAATTAATTTAAGTGATGTATACATAATTTTTTAACCATATATTTTTGCTTTAAATCATATGAGTTGAATATAAATATTTTTAATTTGAATAAGAAAAAATTATTTATAAAGCTTTCTTTTAGTTATAAAAAAAATTTAAAATGTATTAATTACTACATTATTTTTATACTCTTGTTAATTATAAAATTTATATAAATAAAATATTCAATTATTATAGATAAAATATTAATTTAATTATTTAATATTATGAATATTTTAAAAATAGAATATAATTTTATAATTTATGGTTAAATAAGAGAGGGGCTGAATTTGGGAGGGTGGTTTTGTTGCATGCGAAGAGTTGAAAATGGGTGGGTGGGACCCACCGAGCGTGCGTGCGATGCAAAGTTAAAGTCAGAAGTCAGAACATCTGTCTTTACCATCTCTCGTGGGCCCCACTCTTCTCTTCTCTGCTCCACTCATTTCTTTTCCTTTTTTTCTTCATTTCTAAATATCAGTTTCTAAATTCCATTTTGAGAATTTAAATATAAATATGTTTTATCTTTAAACAAATACTTTTTACTTTTAATTTCTTAAAATTAATCTTAAATACTAGTATTAATTATATAGTTAAATAAAATATTTTTAATATAAAAAATTAAACATATATCATGTACTTTTTAAAGCTTAATAAATTCTATACCTTAAGAAATTAATATTTTTATTATTGATAGTTAATATTATATTATATTAAATTAAAAAGATAAAATTTAAAAAAAATGAAAAATCAATGCAAGAAAGTTCACATGATATGATTAAAAATAATAAAATTTAAAAATAGTCACATATAGTATAATTTTAAAAATATCTGTATATAACAATAAAAAAAACCCATTTAATATATAAAAACAAATGCATTCATATTAAAAAAAATAAATTTTTATTAGATATATTTTATAAAATAAAAAAAATTATTAGGAAAATATATAGAAAGATATAGTAAAGCTGGTATGCTTCTTACCTTCACCTCTCCGTCTCCAGATACCGCATGTTTAAATGTGGGCTCAAGAAAAGGTGCCCTGTTTAACTCATGGGTCAACCAAGGCCCAACACTGATGAACCCTAACCCAATAGTGTCACAAATTTGATTCCCATTTTCTTTAAGATGACAACTATGTCCCCTTTTCAAGGACTCAATCATGTCAAATAAATATACACAAATTATAGTTGTATATACTATATATTTATCTCTTAAATTGTATATCTAAGAACACTAATGCATATAGCTTTTTTGTTCTTACAACATATTTGACCTGATTGAGTTCTTTAAATCTAATGCATAACGTATTTTCTTTCTTATAATTTATTATTATTATTATTATCACTCTTTTTTAAAGTGATTTTTATATAAAATATATATTTTTTATAACTGTATTAATAAAAAATAAAATAAATATATGAGTGTGACAATAAATACTCTTTACAATATATGTTCTTCTGAACTTTCAATTTTTTAAAAAAATTTATTAAGCAAATGGATATTGAATAAAGTTTACTTAAATTTAAAATAAACTATGAAAACACTAACATTAAACAATATTGGGAGTCAAAAATAAAACAATCACCTGATGAAATCTAAAATATTGATCATATTAATTACTAAACGATGAAAATTACTTGTCAAGCTTTTGAGTGAACATTTTCTTCATCAAGTAACCGTGTGTTGTTATACAATTTAATTAAACATTTACTTAATCAAATTTTAATATAAGAATGCATATATTATAAATTTAATCATAATTTTTTAATATAAATTATTATTATAATAATTTATATTAGTAAATTTATTAAAATGAATTAAAAATTTATAAAAATCATAACTAATTTTTACAATTTGTTTTATAAACTTTTTAAAATTCTCCTTCAATCTTCCAATTGATAGTTTTAACCATTAATTTGATTGATAAAATACATATTATTTTTATTAACCAAATGCAAATCAGAAATGATGGATATAAATTTCTTTTATTAAAAAAGAAGTAGATGATCTAAAACATATTTTTTTTATTTATATAAATAATTAAAAAATTATAATTTATTTATTCGTTATCTGTTTTTTAAAACTTATATATGAAACAACAAAAAGATGTTTTTTTTTTTTTTTTATAAAAAATTCATCTCATCTTATTCAAAATCTAAAATTATGGAACGAAATAAAAAATATCACCGCATTTTTACAATAATCTATAAACAAAACAAGGACCAAAAAAATATTTTTCCAAAGAAAAAAAAAAAACATAACCATTGCTAAGCTTGTTTTTCATATTTAATTTCAATATCTCCCGAGTTTAATTATAATGTGTGTCATCTTTGAAACCCCAAAAATGTTGAGGGTTTAACCCTCGGCATAAGAGAGGAGCAGTGAGTGAGTGAACCCTTAAACATATAGAACAAAGGCAAAGAAGAGAACATGATGTTCCTTCACCGGCATCTTTGCACCACCACGACAACCTCAAAGTCATCGAGTATTCCTTGGAGGTACAAAAAGGTTGCTGTGAGAAGAGGGCAACAAGTCCTCACTGAGTACCTCCATGCCACAAGGTGCATCCCTTATGCCTATGCTGACCAAATTGCCAAAAATTCTCTTCTTTCCCTCACCAACCTCATCACCAAGTTGGGAACTTTTTCACCTTCCAACTTCCCCAACAACCTTAACAAGTTCCTCAGGTACAACCCCATCAATGAATTTGAGTTCTTCTTTGAAAGCATTGGCATTCACCCCTCTCACCACCCTTCCTTCTTGCCCCTCAACAAGTACTTCTTTTCTGAAGATGAGTCTCTTTTTGATGCTGCTTGTGCTCTCTCTGAATTTGGGTTTCCATGGGATAAGCTTGGTGTGTTGTATGTTGAGTGTGGTTCTGTGTTCAAATGGAGTGCTTCTGAGTTGAAGGGTAGGCTCTGTTGGCTCAAAAGGTATGGTTTTTGCAATGTGCAGGTTGTGGGGGTGTGTTTGGCTTTCCCTTCTGTGTTCAGTGGTCAATTGGGTAGTGAGATTGATGCTTTGCTTGCTGATTTGAGGTTGGTGTTTTTGGACTTTGATTTGGAAGGGTGTGTTGAGGGGAATGTGGATGCTTGGTATGAGGTGTGTAGGAAGATCAAGGTGTTTTATGATTTGAATGGTGGTATTGGTAAGATTGGGGAGGTCATTGGAAGGAATAAGCATGTCATTGTTGAGCATGGAGAAGGGGAGTTAGTCCAAGCAGCTGGGTTTTTCAATAGATTCGGGGCAAAGAAGGAGGAACTGGCTCGGTTGATTCTAGAGAGCTCGGAGTTGTTGAGTCTTGATTTGGAGATGCAGGTAATTAATGTGTTGAAGCTGTTGAAACACTTTGGAATGAGCTCCAATGGTGTTAAGGATGTTAGGACGAACTACGCTCATGCATTGGGAACGATAAGAATGGCTAATCTGCCCAATGTAATGAAGGCTTTGGGTTTAAATGAATGGTTCTTTGATAAAATTAAGGATGGGAATCATATGTTGTTAGTAAATTATGTCGCAAGCTATCCCGATGAAAACCTAGATAAACGTTATCTAAGTTGTTTAGAGAAAATTCGTGCTTCAAGAACCTCGGCCCACTGTATCGGCAAGTTGAATTTCTTGCTTGCCATTGGCTTTGGAGAAAATGCTTTGACCATGAATGTCTTTAGTCACTTGCATGGAACAGGTGGCGAGTTAAAAACAAGATTTGATAGCCTTCTACATTTAGGGATTGAATTCTCGAAGGTCTGTAAGATGATCAGCATTTGTCCTACGATTCTAAACCATAAACCTGAACTTTTAGAGCAGAAGATTAGTTTCTTCTGTCAGGAAATGGGGAAGTCAGTAGAGGACTTGGTCAGTTTTCCAGCATTCCTATGCTTTGACTTAGAGAACCGCATTAAGCCTAGATACAGATTCCATATGTGGCTTTTAGAAAAGGGTCTGTCTTCCAAAAAGTATTCCATTGCATCCCTGATTGCATCCAGTAACAAGAATTTTGTTGCTCGCGCTTTTAAAATTCACCCAGCTGCTCTGAAACATTGGTTCGAGCAATCCTATCCAAGCAAATTGCCAGTGCAATGAACATGTTTTTTACTGTTGTGTATGAACTCCTGCAATTATTCCAATTGAATTTGTACAGATCCTTTAGTTTTGCTCGTCTTCAAAGTGGTTATATGAGGGGTAGGTGAACTATTTGGTACTAACTACTAAATGGCCAGATAACTATGAAGATACAGCTATATACATAATAATACTTCATTACACTCTAAAGGCTTCTCAGACATTGCCAATGGGGATTTGTTCATGTGGTTGATCTTTTGCTCATGACAACTGCATCACTTGGGTTTGAATCTAGCGACCCCCATTGGTGATTTGCTCTAGCCTTTGGAGTGGGGAGAGTCTGCCTTAACCCTACTAGACTTTATTCATAACAAATATTTTCAGATGATTCGATCCTTGGACTTGGTGCATCTTTGGAATATCTTACTTTTGTGTATAATAAAAATGCTGCAGTGAGGGCTTGTAGCTGAAAAAGTGTTTTTTAATGAAATTAAGCAAAAACAAACATATGCTTACTTTTTTGCCAAGGAGCTATTATTAGACATCAGAGAAACTTATATATGGACTCTTTAAGGTTTGACCAAGTCTTAATTAGAAAATGAGATTATCCCAATTGTTTCCTAATTCTCAATGTACTTGTTATTTGTTAATAGTAACAACCTGACAGTGCAAGTATTTCCTCATGAGTTAATGATATAACTGCTGAGGAGGTGGATTGGATGGGAACATTTGTTTTAATTTAAAGTATCATTCACTTTTGCATGACTTTTCACGTTATTTCCTTTCCTTGTAACTTGTAAGGATTAATTGTTTATCTATTAACCAACGAGTGGGTCAAAAGGTTACAAGAAATTCTTGCATCACTTAATACTCTTCATTTATAGTTAATTTATTGCAATTGATAAATTCCTTTCCAGTGAGTGCAAGGTCCTGACTCCTGAGAACGAATCCAACCTTTGTTATGCTGTAATTGTAAGAATATAATAGACTGTGTGTGTTGGTGTAGTTGAATTATTTAGGCCATGTAGGAAGGTTGTTAGACAGTTGGCAAATGCTTGAGGCCTATATAAAGATCTATTCTGGAGGGAACTCCTCAGTGATGTATCATTTTCATATTGAACTGAATAAAAGCAAACTCCACATTGGAGTCTTGAATCTGGTTGCGTTCTTGCGGTATTCATCCATTCACTTGTGCATTGCAAGTTCTGCATGATATCCTTCCCTGGGAAGGGTGGGGCTTAGGGAAGGGAAAGGCCAAGAGGGTTACCTTCTATATTTTGTAACACCAATTAAAGGAGCCCAAGCTGGAAAATCAATGAAGCCCTATTTATAGATGACCATCTTATCATTCCTGAAAACTTCCCATGTTACCATATTTTATAATCACCAGTATGAAAAGTGATAAGAAATGTCATGATGGAGAGTAATATTTGGTGCAATTCATAGGAATTATAGCTCTGCTGCATGTTACACCAGCGCAATCTTCGCATTCATATTTTGCAGAAAAAATGATATTTTGTCTATGGTGGAAGAGTTGTAAAATATGCTAAGGCATTCTGTTTCTGGATTTCTGAATGTTTGCAGCCTACTAATGTGGAACCTTGCTTTGAGGATAAGTTTTGAGCGTTTAATTTTTTTATTTTGTGATTTATTTTATTTATAGATTTTGTGTAGTACAATTTCTCTGCTTCAGATATTGGAGAATGATGCCTCCCTTTTACGTTAAAGTAACACTGCACTCCACAAGGCACTTAACCAATTTGGGTCACAGAGCAGCTCATATATGCATGCATTTTCTTTCACTTTTTCAACGATGTCTCTTTCGAGAATGTTCACAATCATGGTGCTTATTGCAACCTGAACCTCCTTCAAGCTCTAAAGTTGACCCATTGAACTAGAATATATCCTTTGCATTGGATCCATTTCTCTTGCATCTTCACATGCGATGCCATATCATGAGGTACAAAATCTCTGAGTCCCCCTATGCTTTTAAACTATTTGGATTTCCATAAATTTTGATTAAACTTATGTATTTTTGTAGGATGCTTATCTTTCTTTGGATTATGGAAATTGTTGTGAGAAATTCACATTTGTTGAGTTTGGAATAAATATGAAGGCACTTTTAGAATTGAGGCTTGTCTTTTGCTCTCAATGGAGTACTAGTTCTTAATTTGCTGGGAATCATATATATAAAAATAACTAGTAATTGTAATGAATATTAGTGAAACTACTGTTACTGGAATTGTTAAGTTTTCTTAAATTGTTTAGTTTGTTTTGTTGGTACAGGTGCTCAAATAAGTTCTGTGCAAGCACTAGCTTAACTCTTCAAATGCAATTATAGAGCTCACACCATAATTCAAAATGATTCTATTTGATCTTCCATGGTCATTTTTTCAATGGCTATTGGCTATTAATTGTTATTCATGCTAGTTAAAACTTCAAACGAGTATCATGTCGTCTTCTAACATGCTCAGTTTTTGATAATAGTGTCATTCAGGTGAGTAACTTGCATTTGCAACTTACAACAGTTAAGTTATGCTTGTTCAGATATTAAGAAAATTTCATGATTATGAACGGGTCTAGATTGGGTCTACATTTTTGTATTGTGATTGAGTGAAACTGACTAAAACTGTAGATCAACAGAACATTCCATACAAATTGTAATTAACATGTGACACCATAAAAAGAAAGTAGAGCAAGGTGAAATGGCAAGATACAAATGGGTCAAAATAAAAGATTGATTTGAAGTGTCTAAAATTAATAATAGTTGTTACACTTTATGCTTTCAAGGCAATAAATGCTTTTTTTTGGAACGTAATTTTTTTTCACTTTTGGATACATTAAATCATTTCTAAAGTTAATAAAACCATTATTTTATATAACAAAGTATCTTATTTTTCGTATTATCTTTGGTTGTGAAGAAAAGTTGTCTTTAACCAAATCAAGAAGTCTTGTTCAACTCCTATGGTTCTTCATCTTTCATTGAGAAGATAAAGATGCATGACGATTAAATGATTGTTCTTGTACCATGAATTATTTTTTATCTCACTAACAAATACTACGTATCAAGTACAATGTGACCTTATTGAAGACATTATGTTAATTAATAATATTTAGTGCTTTTAAATAGAATAAAACCGTTATTTAATCTTGGAAACAAAGGTCA
Source organism: Abrus pulchellus subsp. cantoniensis (assembly GCA_024086825.1). NCBI lineage: Eukaryota > Viridiplantae > Streptophyta > Magnoliopsida > Fabales > Fabaceae > Abrus > Abrus pulchellus. The sequence goes on from CM044056.1 coordinate 27,018,648, forward strand.
TCATTCTCATTGTGAAGTTTAACTAGTACACGAAATGACTATAATAGCTAGAAAATTGTACTCAAAAGTTTATACATAATATTGAGTCAAAACAATTATGATCCCTATTGGCAATATTATTCACAAAACAATTCTTTATATAAACTGACACAATTTTTATTCCCATCTTTCATTTTTTCTCTTTTTCTCTCTCCCTGATATTCTTCCCCATCAATGGGCTCATATTGAATATTACTAGCCTGTGAGACAGGCCCTTTCTACAAGAGTCATTGTGTGCATAGACACAAAATAAGTTGAATTGAGCACTTAAATCTTAACTTTGGCTTGCAAAGAAATTATGATATTTAAATATGACTTTTTTGTTTAAGCGATTTAAATTACAAGTTTGAGCTTAATTAATTATAAAAATATAATGCTTGAATTTGATTTGTTTAGTTCTTATAATACACAGTCTTGAAATATTTCTTGACTGGTTTCTTACTGTTACCAATTGGGCAATTATGAGAAGATACTTTTACTATATTTAAGTATGTGTTACAAAAAAAAATGCACATATCTCCAAAAAGAAAATTCTCTGTTCTTATGAACCATTTGATAAAATATTAATTATCTACAATTGACAGTGATACACAATAATTTATCTAAAAAAACAATTTTGTTTCCTTTCTCACGATTAGCTAGCTGATTGGACTACCTACATTAGTCAATTCATTGAGCTTTCGACAACCGAAGTGAAAATAATAATAATAATAATAAAAAAGATATAAAGTGAAAAAAAAATATAATAAAAGAATTGAATAATCTGTGAATCCACGTGTCAGAGTGGTAAAAGTCCACATAGGAAACACAATCCAGCATGTCACGAGACAGCCACAAATGATGCAACATGATTGGTTGATACCACATCCAGCTTATCCAAGTGGAAAATGGTTAGATAAGGTACACCCAAGAGTGATTGAGGATCACACACACAACAATCATAATCCAAATCAACACTTGGAACCATAAAATTATATTCCAAGCTTCTCTTTCATCCTTGTCACATTCCACATATTCAAGTTATCTAAGGGAAAACAAAAAAAAGAGAAAGAATGGCTCAAGCAATGGCATCAATGGCTGGCTTACGTGGTTCCTCTCAAGGTGTGTTGGAAGGATCAACAAGGTTGAATGTGGGTACTAGTAGCAAAGTGTTCTCAACTACACGTGGAGGGTTCATTGTTAGAGCTCAAAATGTAGCTAATAATGGTGAGGCACAAAGTAGCCGAAGGGCAGTGCTTGCTCTTGTTGCTGGTGGTTTGGCCTCTGCCTCTTTTGCTAAGGCTGTTCTTGCTGAAGCCAAATCCATCAAAGTTGGTCCTCCTCCTCCACCCTCTGGTGGATTGCGTGAGTCTTTCTTACTTGTTTGGTTCGGTTTATTTCCAAGAAATAATCATTTTTTTTAATAATTTTTTTATAGTTTTCTTTAAAGTATCCATTTAATTTTGATCATTTCTATAAAATTATATAGCTAAGATTAATTCTTTATGCCTTTTACTTCTTACTTGAGGGATATTACTGGTGTATCTATGTATGTATGTAATTATAAGATTAGTGGAAGTGATTAGTGATGAAAGATGAAAAATGGAAATGGGGTTGGAAATTTTTGGGGTAGAATTGAGTTGGGTTTATCATTTATGATGAATTGGGTGTGTTGTGGAATATGGCAGCTGGAACACTGAACTCAGATGAACCAAGGGACCTTGAGCTGCCACTGAAAGAAAGGTTCTTCCTTCAACCATTGAGTCCAAGTGAGGCAGCACAAAGGGCAAAGGAATCAGCAAAGGAAATTGTTGGAGTTAAGAAGTTCATAGATAAGAAGGCTTGGCCATATGTTCAGATGGATCTGCGTCTCAGGGCTGAGTATCTTCGCTTTGATCTCAACACTGTCATTGCTGCAAAGCCTAAGGATCAGAAGAAATCCCTCAAGGAACTCACTGGCAAGCTCTTCCAAGACATCAGCAATGTAAGATATACATGCTTGTTCAATAATCTTTTATTCCATGACAACTTATGACTTCAATTTAAGACGTATTACTATAATTTGAAAAATAATAAAAAATTGTTAACTTTAATCTTAAAAGTTGAGTTTAAACATCCAAATGTATTAAGCTTTTATTGGATACAATTTACTTTTAAAAAACTAAAAACTATTTTTAAAAAGTAAATCAAACATGCTCTAAATGTTTAAACTCAATTTTTAATTTTTAGGGATGAAGTTAACAGCACTGTTTTTTATAAACTCTGTAAAAATTCAGAGTACTAATTAGAGTTGTTATTTTTGTTTTGGTTTCACAGCTGGATCATGCAGCAAAAATTAAGAGCACCCCGGAAGCAGAGAAGTACTATTCTGCGACCATATCTAGTCTGAATGATGTCCTTGCCCAACTTGGTTAATGTGATTAATTTCTTGCATTTCATGTGTAAGCTTTGTGTATGATTTTCTCAGACACTTTGTTTGACTGCTATTTTAAGAAAATCAAATGAGGAAAAATTTTCTATGAATAAGCAGAAAAATATCATCAATTAATCAACATGTGGATCATTTCCCTCCACCTATCAAAAACAGAATGGGAAAAGTAAGAGGTAATGTAATTGTAAAAGTTGGAAGTTTAATTATTGTTTCCTCAGTACAAAATAAGAATAGCTTCTCCCCTTAGAATTATCACAATATTTGGGTCATAAGATCCTAGTCTTAGAGTTTCATTTGAAGGAGCACAGGGTACTTATTAGACGAAATTGAAGAAAAAGGATGGAAGTAATAAAAAAAAAACAATTAATATTTAGTTTTTATAAATGTTATTGTTTATGGTACTGGCCCTTATGATTTTCTTTTGTTAATATTTAGTTCCTAACATTTTAAAAAATAAAAAAATTAGTTTCTGTCATTAATTTTTAATATATAATCCTTTAAAAAAGTAATTTTTATCCTTTTAATTATATACTAGGGACTAATTGCTATCAAATTTTATGAAAAAAAAAAACAACTTAAACTATGATTCTAAGTTGGGAGGTTGGACCTATGGAAAAATTACAAAAAGAAAAAAGTTTTCAGTGACTGCTGTAGAAATTGGATATTTCATGTGGTCAAACTCAAAGTAGTTCTAAGAAGACTGGAATGATACTCTTGTTTTAAATTAACTCTTGGGATTGAATTAAACACAATTCAATCCTTAATATGTGATTCTCCAAAGCACCCTTCAAATTTCAAAAACAAAATTATCTCAATTATAAAATGTGATGCTTTTTTTTCCCATGTGTTTAAGGAAGGTAAGACATGGCAAAAATCTTTCTAATAGGAAAAGAAAATAAAAAAGAACCCATCCAAGTCCAACACACTCTTACAATTATAGTGAAGAAACGAAAGGTTACTATTATTTCATTCAAAGGCAATTATGATTTGTATATTATAAATTGTGAGATGAGGAAAAGTTGCTTAATACAAATAAATTTGACTGTATAACAAAGAGTGAACAATATAATTTTATTGGCTTGCATTGTTTGGTATTTCTTATTCATGATGATGTATCTACTGAAAAAGAAAGGTGAATATCAATGGCTGTAAACAAGAGGGTTATGTTTGACACTTTTTAATCATTTTTTTTACTTTATATATTATTTGATCGGAGGAATGTGAGAAGAAGGAAAGAAAAGGGAGAAACTTTTATATATTTTTTATATTTAATGAAATAATTTGAAAGAAAGAGGGAGGGGATTCACATCCCTCCTTACTCGAGAAAAAAATAACTTAAAACTTATTAAACAAAATTATTTTTAACTTAGTACATATATTTAATCATTTTAAGTATATAATAGTAAATTATTTTATTTCGCATCTCTTTTTTTTTTATTCTTATGAACCAAATTTATATTTTAGTAATTTTTTAATATACAAATTTAATAAATTTCATAAGCACATATGAATCAAAGTCGATTAAATATAAAAAAGATAATACAAAAGCAATTAATTCAAATACATCAAAATTTAAACTTCAAATTATATATATAAATCTAAAATAATTATCAGTTTTACGTATTTGTTTAAATCCATCACTTAAATAATTAAACTAAAAGAAAATTATATTTGATACAAATGAATTTCCCATATTTCTAACATTGTAGCTTTTAAATAAATTTTAAAATACACACAGGACTTTCTTTGTGGAAATAAATTGAATTAATTTAATATTTGAAATTTCTTGTTATTTTAGTTAATGTTTTAATTGCAATTCTTTATTAGTCGATGATAATAAAAATAATTTGGGTTTCAAATATTTGATATCTAAAGGATAAGGACAGTCTCTTATTCATTTTGAAAAAAATAATAAAAATTAAAGTAAGGCAAAATTTATGAATATATTTATATTTATATTTATATTCAATACACTTACTAATTTATGTCTTAATTAAATTTAATTACCAATTAATTAAATAATAAAAATTATTTGAGTTTGTGCATTATCTACTTTCAATAAAATAGTAAAACATTAAATGATCCATAAGTTTTTTTTTTTTTTTTTTTTATCATTAGCATGTGTAGTGAATGTGATTGACTTTTAGTAAAAAAGAAATCGATGCAATCACGTTATTTATTTTTCATTAGTTTTAAATAACAAACTGTAAGTTTGAATTGAAAATTTATTTATTCAGTAAATTTTTTAGAACACAATTTTATTAGAATTCCTGAAAAATTACAAATTCATATACAGAAATACATAATAAATATAATACTAATTTAATCTTTTATATTTGAAAAGTTAAATTTCATATTCTAAATATAAATCGAAATTAATACCAGTTTTTATTCATAGATGTTCATTTTCATTTCTTAAATAATGAAAATAAAAGGAAACAATATTTGATGTTAATAATTTCATATATTTTACTAATATTTTTTATGATAAAATATTTTGATCATAAAATTTTTAAGTCGATGTAAATTGAATTGGTTTTAAAAATGGAATGTATATTAATTTTCATCATTTTATTTTTTTCAGTTACAATCAAAATTTTTATATTAAAAAAATTTCATTTTTATACATTTTCAGCAATAATAAAATGCAAAATTAAGACTATTTATGAATATATTTATATTTATTATTCATTGCCATCAATTTCTAATCGGTCGAACATAGTAGTTTCTTAAATAAAATACTATGTTAAACGTGATAAAATTTAATTTGATTTTTTAGAAAATTTAAAATATCCAAGATACATTTGAAAACATCCGTTATTTTATTTAGTTAATTTTTTAATTTCTATTTTTATCACAATTTAAATTAAATTAATTTTATTTCAAATATCTGCAATCCAAGATTAAAAGAATACTTTTTATACATTTCAAAAGCCAAAATAAAATTTTAAAAATGATGCCCCATTTGTGGATATATTTATATTTATAACACTACACACTTATTACATGCAATATCTTGAATTTCTCATATTAAATTTAATAAAAATAAAATATTTAAAAAATTTAAAAACACATTATTTTTACATTAGTGTAAGTTTAAATTTTTTATTTAATTTATATCTAATAGTTAGATATAAATTAAATAAAAAATCAGATTAAATGTATGACTTAGCATGAGAAGATGCTTCTCAAAAATCTAATACATGGATTTTCTTCTAAACATGCTAGTTTCATAATGGCACATAACACACCCTCCATTTTTGCTCCCTTTCTTATTTCTCCATAATTCCATCTCTACTATGTCCTTTTAGTTTGCACCCATGTTTCTTCACTTCAACTCCATCTTACTCTCCTTCTTTTGTGTAGTTATTCATCTTCATCCACACCCACAATCATGGTGCTAAATTCAAAATCTGAGACCCAAACACCCCCAATAACCCCACCATGCTAATGGCACCATCACTCGTACCCCCAACACCCTCATTTTATAATTCTTTTCATAACTTCAACTGCTATTGGAACATGAAGCACCCCACTTCTTCAACCGATAAACTCCTTCCTCAAATTTTGGAGGAGAGTAAGAATTATAATGAGACCAATGATGTTGACATTGAGGACAAAGATGAGGATCTTAAAGAGGAAGAGGAACCATTTGTGAAGACGTGGAACATGAGGCCGAGAAAGCTTGACAAGGAGCAAAAAATTAACAATGATTTGGTAAATGCAAATAAGTCACGGCGTAGGGTGACTCGTGGTCAAGGTAGGCCTAAAGTTCAAGGTTTAATGCTTAGGGAAAAGGCTGTGGTTGCACCAAAAATGAATGTGGGAGTGGTGTCGAAGATGTCAGTGTTTTCGATTACACTTAAGGCAAAAGAGATTGAGAAGGATTTCATTTGCATGACCGGGGCCAAGCCACCGAAGAAGCCTATGAAGAGGCCAAAGAGGGTGCAGAAACAACTAGATGTAATGTTCAGTTTATTATATTTTTGATGAATTTGGTTTGGTTATTTGTTTTTCTGGATTTGATGGTTTAACTTATTTTTGCAGTGTTTTTGCCTGTTAATTACATATATCATTATGATGATTACATTTTGTATGGTTGAGTGTGTTAATACTTGTTCTGATTTTAGAGGTAGGGTTGTGGTTTATTTTATCAATTTGGTTTACTTAATTGGATTCAGCTTCTTCTTTTTTAGTTTTCTCCCTAATAATTATATTATGATGATGATGTCAAGGAGGAGGTTTTATTTATTTATTTTTAGATTTTAATGCAAGTATTGTTATTTTGCAGGCATGCTTTCCAGGATTGTATTTATCTTGTGTCCCTTGAGTTGTATGAAGTTCTTGATCCCCTTCTCAAGGTTTTTTCGTCAATCTTATTTGGATCATTGGATGTTTCTAATTTTATGTTGTTTGGTTGTTTGACTAATGAAGATATAAAAGCAAAAGACTCTTATTGTTATTGATATTTGACCAAAAGGTTGTTATTTAATTATTTTGTTGTCAATGGACCAAGCCAATATAAGGAAATCATCATCCCTCATCCAAGGGAGAGGAAAAAACACAACAAAGAGCTCTATGAATTGTTGAATATCAGCAATAAATAGGTGTACACATAACACATTCATGTTTTCATTTTGCGTTTTATTTATAACAATATGGTCGTTGTCCCGTAAAACCTTAATGTTTCATGCAAGATTAGAGTTTTGAGTTGCTAGTTCTAGGATTTGAATAATCATTGACATTCTTACATCTTTTGGTCATGGAACTAATTTTTCTTTTTAACGTTTGGAAAATGTATTGTGTACCATATAGTGACAAATCATATAAGGATGAATGAATCAAATTCATCTTATTTATTTTAAATAAATTAGAAAAAATTATGGTTAAATTGTTGTTTTATTTTAAGTAATCCATTTCAATGAGTTGAAGGCATCATAAATTTGTTCCATACTTGATCTAGCTATATGGGACAAGATACATTTTTGTTATATAACATATAAATATTATAGGTTTTGCTTATTACTTTTAATAACCTATCCCCATGTTTACTTGTGTGGAATAATTCTCATTCTCAACATGAAGCAACAATCCTTACTATCTTTGATTTGATTAGTGGCCCACTAAATGTTTTCATTAATCAAGCCTAATAATTTTTTTTCATAATCCAATCCCACTATTAATCGTGATTAATTAATTGTGAAATGGTGTGGTTTGTGATTGCTCATTGGCTTTGATGGGCCTTCACAATGAATAATACAACAATTTCTAGTGTGCAACTGGTCACAATATTTGGTTGCTGGATCCAGACATATAAACTAAACATTCGATGTATTTTTGCTATAATATTTTCCATTTTGGTTCTAGGTCCTAACTTTTATCAATATTTTGGCAAGAATTTGATGGGGGGTGGTATGAGATAATTGATATCTTACCAAAATTGTTAACATGTAAAACAACAGCTAAACTTTATCCCAATAGACAAAATTGTTAATATGCAAATGATGTAAATTAAATATTTGAATACTTTTCCATATGATTTGTTAAATGCTATAGGGTTTTAACTCTTTTGCAATTTACTTTCTTCTTTATAAATTTGGCCAATTATATTTAGAACATTTAAGCATGTAATTATATTTCTATATTTGCTTTCTATTATCCCTACTGTGTTCTAATCAAGCTCTAGATATGAGCAAATTAAGGGCTTACTTAATTTGAATTTTTAAAAAGTTTAATTTAATCTCAAAATTTATTTAAAAATTTACATTTTAAGTAGAGTTTTTGTTCATGCTTATCTCTAAACCTTTAAACAGACTAATGTAACAAGTATATAATTTAAAAATATTATGATGAAATTTTAATACAATAATAAACATAATGTCGTTGTAAGCTTATATGTTATTATTGTTGTTGGGTATTTAAATAGGTCTAAAAATCTGATTTTCTTAATTAAATATATGTTTTGAAAAATCCTTTAAGCTAACCTATTTAATAAGTCTTGTACGTGATAAAAAAGAAAAGATCAGACCTACTTTTTTTCTCATGCATGAAAGAAATTAAATTAAATTACAAATTTTCATTTGATAGCGTAAACGATAATGATACTAATAAGTGAAAATAATTCAAAAATTACAAATTAAATAAAAAAAGTTGAAAGAAGTGATAATAGATTGTAGGAGCAACTATTTGTAAAATGTAGAACGCATTGATAGAGTTGTTCTCATAATCTCATACATGATCTCGTCTATTTTCTTTCATCTGAGGAAGGTATTTAATCATCTGACTATAAAAATAACAACATCACAAACTCAACAAGGGAATGGTTTTGGAATTAATCAAATGAAGATGAAAAGCAGATTATAAAATCATTTATTCTTCATTGTGAGAACATAATGGGTAGTATTTAATTCTTGAGGAGACAAACATGATCTTAATTATCTTCTTTAGTCATGAGTGATATCATACTTCTGGAAACACAAGGAGCAAAATGTTATTATATATCCATTCATTTGTATTGACTACATAAAGTAAACCTTACCTTATCGCCAACTAGTGTGGAAGAAAGTCAGCATGACCCCGTGAAAATGGTGTTCACACTTGCATGAGAGAATGGGACATGGAGGAACACTATTTTACTGTTCTAATGTGAAAAACAAAACACGTAAAATAGTAAAGTCAATGTATATTTCTCTATGATTAAAATATGTTAAATTTATGACATTATAATCTAAATTAAGGTTAAATTTTTTAAAAATCTATAGAATTATCCCAATTTAATTTTAGTGTTTGATTAAATTTTACTTATTTATTGATAAAATCAGTGTTTTCGTCGTTTAATTTAAAAGTCAAATTTAATTTTACCTTCCAATTTTATTTAAATTCTTTTTTTCATCTAACTTTTAAAAATATTTTGAATAAATTCTTTTTCTATTAAAAACATTAATTAACTTTGTTCTTTTTCCATCATGTGTATTATTTTATACTGTTCATCGTTATTTTCCTTAAATCTCTTATTTTGCATTCTTTCTTAGGTTTGTGTAATATTGTTCCATTTTATTTTTCAGTATTATTTCTACGTCAATGACAAATGCAACTACACAACTAACAACACCTATCAATCACTAATAATCTCAATGCAAACTTTCTAAATTAGAATCTTTCCTCCCTTTGCCTCGAATCAATCACCAATAATCTCAATGTAAAGTTTTAAAATTTCATAAGGTTTGTGCCCAGTTGGATTTGCGTGCATCCTTAAGAAGTAAGAAAGGAACATCCTTTGAATTTGGCAAGATGATCTCACTAAGAAAGTAAAATTAAAAATTTGAAGAAAATTACGGTGAACAATATACAAATTTGAGGAAAAAGACAATCAACAATATATAGAATTAAAGAAAAAGACCATAAATGAAATTAGTGAAATTATCTGTAAATATATTGAGAAATATGATTCTGAAGTAAAATTATAAATACTGGTATTGTACTTTAAAGAGGCAACAATATTGCTTGAATTTATGGTTTTGATGAAGTAATGGTGAGTGAATTAATAGAATTTGAAGAGAGTACTGTAGACATTGCTTTGAATTTAGAAGAAAATAATGTTCATGTTGTATTAATGGATTAGTACAGAATAGTACATGTCACAAATTTTTTTAAAATAGAATTAACATTTTTAATGAAAGAAATTATTTAAAATATTTTTAAAAGTTAGAAAATCTAAATTAATCAAAATAAAATTGTAGAACAAAATCGAATTTGAGTCTTACACTAATTTTACCTTATTTATTTTGTTACACTTTTTCAATATATAGAGCAAGATTCAATAGAATAACATGACATGAATCATTGATTAATATAAAAGTCAGTCAGTGCATGATACTTGCATTTTACAAAAAAATAAAAAGGAATGTTAACATCACAACCTCTCTAATATACTTTTTATTATTAACTAAAATTTATTAAAAATTTAAAAAATATAAGAAATAAACATTAATTTATAAATAGAAAAGAGTGAGATTCATACAATATTTGTAAATTTTAGTTATTAATAAAAAGTGTGTTATTAGTGTTATTCATAAAAAAAAAATATTATATCTCCAACGAACTAGAATTCTAATACAAATGGTGAGAAAGCATCATTATTGCTCCCAAAATATTATAATATTTTTCTCGTGATGAAAATGTCTTTGAAGAGCATACGACAACTGAGTGCAAATTCTTGAAGGACTGGAAAATGTTGACGAGTTTTAGTATATTCTTGTGAGCTAGGCTGTTACTGCCAGCGAGAAATGCAAAATAAAATAGCAAGTGGGATAAAAGAACACTGAAAGTGGGAAGAAGCTCACCAATCATTGGTTAAACTATCTACATTTCAGTCACTTTCATAATTGTATTTTTAAAATACTCACACTAATATATGATCCAATTTGTTTACTTTGTTAACATGATTTCACAATACAAGAGTGTATAAAAAAATTATGAATCTATATATTTGAAACTGAATCTATTTCTTATAATGTAAACTGAAAAATTTTTATAGTAATTTTTTTTTTCTAAATAGAACTAGGAAGTATATGACTAAGTCTTGGATTCAATTCTTTTGTATGAAAAAAATATTCACTGAGATAACCTGTTCCACTATATATGGTTCTGACCTCAACATGATTACCTTGTGTGAAAATACCAAAGTCTATGTAAGAAAAAGAGAACAAGAATATAAAATCAAACTACATAATATCGATGTAGACAAATAGTTTGCACATAAAAATTGATCTCTCAGAGGTAAAGAAACAAATGCAGATATAATAGCACAGTTCTTAGGAAGGACTAGGCAGAGAGAGGTTCACACCTATCTAATGGTAGCAATTTCAAAGCAAGTGAATTTTTGAACTTTTATATCCGCCAACACTTCCCATTATAGGTAATTACCACCAAAATCAGTCATATTGCTCTTCTGTTTACCAGCAACTATTGAAACCAAGTGTTTACCAGTTTCCTTTATGGGAAACTTTGTAGCCTGGTACTCTATGCCTTGTGTTTCAAGTTCTTTTTTTTTTTGTTGTTGTTAGAGTTGATTAATTGTGAATGAAATAACTTTCAAAGGGAATTCCTCATGCTATCTACTTTCTTACTTGATTAATTCTGCATGTCTTTTTTTACATAAAAAAAAAGGAACAAGTTTTTGTACAGGACAAAACTTAAGTACTGTAACTTGAGTATTTTGGTACTTTTCTTCCATCAAAATTAGAATTTTATTTAAAATAGCAATGTTTTAATTTTGATTGAAGAATAATACCTAAAGCACCTAATGCATTGCTTATAAGTTGTATCCTTTGGCGTACGGTTGTGTGAATAACAAGTGATTTGTTGTAGGTTGACCAGGTTCCTCTTTGTTGAACTGTAAGAGGGAAAAGGAAGTTGAATTTGAATGGCTTCTTCTGCTACTAGTTATAGTGCTGTTCCTGAAGAACCTCAGATTCATCACATAATTGTCATTCCTGAAAAGATTGAGGCTGAGCTGCATGATGGGTGCTGTATTTACAAGGTTCCTCCCAATCTCAGGAAGTTGAAAGATGGTGAAGCCTACACACCAGAGTTGATCTCAATAGGCCCTTTTCACCACAACAAACCAGAGCTAAAGCCAATGCATAAACAGAAGCAAAGGTACTTTCTTGCCTTCTGGGAACGTGTAACAAACAAAAAGGCTTTGGCCAAATACAAAGCCTTCCTCAATGAAAACATTGGAATGATAAGAAGTAGTTATTCAGAGCCAGATAAACTTGATGATGATAAGTTTGTGGAAATGATTCTCTTAGACTCTATCTTCATTTTGGAGTTGTTTCTTAGAAAATCAGAACAATCTGAGCAAGAAAAGGATTACATGTTGACCACATCATGGATTTGCAAGAGCATCCAGAGAGACTTGTTACTTCTTGAAAATCAGCTTCCAATCCTTGTCTTGGAAGAATTATATAAAAGGGTATATAAGCTAAATAGTCTTAGTTTTCTTGAGCTTGCATTTAACTACTTTGAAGATTATTACCCACATAAGTCAACAAGTGACCAAAATAATGATATGGTCAAGAACTTCAAATCATGCAAGCACTTCACAGATTTGATCAGATTTTTCTTCCTTCCAGAAAAGGTTCACGCTAAAGAGTGGAATCCATCAGAACATTTCACCATTAATGGCAAACATGAATGTGTGCTTAAGACTGCTACTCAGTTGAATGAAGCTGGAGTTAGCTTTGAGAAAGTTCACCACATGAACTTATTAGACATAAAGTTTAAGAAGATTCCAGTTTTGAGTTGGTTTCTATGCTTAGGTTGTTTACCATGCTCCAAATGGGTCAAAGCTCGTTTTCAAATCCCTCAATTAAAAGTGCTTCAAACAACAGAATGTGTCTTAAGGAACCTTATTGCATTTGAGCAGTGCCACTATTCAGATCAACCCTTTATGTGCAACTATGTTTCTCTAATTGACTCTCTTATTAACACTAAAGAGGATGTGGAGTTGTTGGTTGACAAAGAAATCATAGTCCATGAACTTGGCTGCCATAAGGAATTGGCAACTATGATAAATGGTCTTTGCAAGAATGTTGTGGTGAATTGCAATTATTATGGCAAAATCTCAAGGAAAATCAATGATCACTACAATAGCTGTTGGAAGCATTATATGGGTATGTTAAGGTCAGTTTACTTCCGTGATCCTTGGAGACTCAGCTCAACTATTGTAGGAGTTGTTATCTTCTTATTTGCCATTGTTAACTTTCTTCGTGTCACTGGTTTATACCATCCAAAATACTGAAATCTTTGTTGTTGTAATTTACTTCATTTCCTTGTACCATTCTTCATTTGGACCTTCTCCTTGAATAACATAATTTGATCATGTTACAGAGAAAAAACATTTTTTATTAAATTGAATTCATGAATCCTTCAGTTACTTATGATTATTAGTCTTTATTCGATAAATATTGCTATTTATAAGAAGAAACATTCACAAATTGTGACAATAGTAACACCTACAAATAAAAAAAATTAAAGGGACTTTCGAATGTATCATTGTTCTTCTGAATCCTCTCCTATTATTGAATAAAATGATATGATTATATTAAAGAGAAATAATTTTTTTTTATCAAATTAAATTAATGAATCCACAACTACTCATGATTAATTTTTATTTGATAAAAAATCTTTTTTTTCTCTCTAATATAACCTTGTTATTTTAGTTAATAATGCAGGAACCCATTTTCTAAATAGGAACAGAAGGGATATTCTTCTCATTTACACAATAACCATGTCTTGATATTTATATAAGAACTATAACAATTTCTCACTATAATTTCAACAATAAATAAAGAAATAAGAAGAGAAGTTATTACAGAATACTGTCATAAAAAAATATTATAAAAATAATATTGTGGCTAGCTTAGCTGGAAATAATAAGTGAGCTTGACCATTGAATCAGACACAGTACGTGTTAGCAGAAAACAGTAAATGTAAAACTAATGGGGTACAGCTAGAACATTCATTTAATCTTTGTCTTGTACCGAAAAGGTTTATAAAGGGTGAGAAAGTCAATTGACTAAACTTTTTTTAGTAAACCTTTCCTATTGAATGAATAGTAATGAACCAAGTGAACTAGAGTTTTTAAATTATTCTACAAATATATAATACAAGTGTGATACACGAGTTTGTATATATACAAAAGTTTTAAAATTTAAAATATAAATATATATTAATAAATTATTTTTTATTAAGTTATGTATAGTTTATCACAAATAATTTATTAAAAACAATATTTTTAATATAATATAATTTTTTAATTAAAATTATAAATGTCGTTAGCCTTTTCAGTAAAATATTGTATGTGTATTAATGAAACAATTATTTGTTCTTAAAAGTAAAATATATTATTTTTAATGTGTGCACAAAAAGATATGATAAAAAATTATAAATAACTGTTTTTTAAAAATTATTAATGTTAAATCTTATAAAATTCTATAATTTGAAGACTTTCATGTTTAAAATTTAAAACGGTAAGTCGTATGTAATATTTATGACTTTTAAATTTATTTTTTTGTTTAAAGTAATTAATAAAATATAATTAGACAGTCTAACTTACTTTAATTATATATAAACCTCAAAACTTGCAAGGGATAATAAAAATATAAAAAAAAACATCCTAGTAATATTAAAAATGCCTTTAACATATCATCAACAACATCATCTACAGTAAAAAATCCTAAGATAACAGTTTTCACTAATGACATAAGAAACTATAAAATATTTATTCATTATAATTAATTAACAGATTATGTATATATTTTATAACAATATTACATTTTATCTAATACTATATACCTTTATTTTTTCAACCATCACTTAAAATTCTTCGACCATAGATAATTGACTGAAACAAAACAGGGTTTCATTATTTAAATAAAGTAGCATGAATACTTTTGGCCTACATAAAAACATACACCATTTTTAAATACCAAGGACAGGCTTGTAGTAAGGTGGCAGCTATTGAGTAAGAGAAACCCTGAAACTCCAGTTTCTCCCCACAAACAGGTTCTAAATCTACATCCTTTCTCATCTTGTTTTCTTTCTTTCTTTCTTTTTTGGTTTTTTTTTATGATAGTGTTTTCTAATTTATTGGTATTTGGTTAATTATTATATGTTATATATATATATATTTTTTATTTTTTTTTTAATTTTTTCTTTTGTGCATCAAAGATTTTGCTCAACCGACAGCTGAAAACTATTATCCTTGGTTGTATGTTATGTGTTTTCATGTTCTCTCAGCAATATAATTGATCTTGACTGCTTGTTTGGGAAATACTATTCACCTGTCTTCTCATGTCTTTCAATAATTTGATACTGTGTACTAACTGGGGTTGAAGGCCTTCTAAAATGCGTGTAACTACTTATATTGAAGTTCAATTGAGATGATATATCCTTAATTTTGTACATTTTTTTTTCTTTAAACAGAAGTATAGTTGCATGTCATTTTGTTAAGTTGAAGTTCTTAATTTCAATGTATTGTAAGTGATTTAATGTATATATATGTTGCTTTTGTGGTATTGCTAGGGAAGAAGAAATTGTGTTTGAATGGCTTCAACTACTGGTTACATTGCTTTACCTGAAGTTAAACCTCAGATCCAGCACATAATTAAAATTCCTGAACAAATTGAGTCTGTGGTGCCTGATGAATGCTGCATTTACAAGGTTCCTTTCCATCTCTTGAACTTGAATGTGAAAGCCTATACACCACAGTTTATCTCAATAGGCCCTCTTCACAGTGGTAATTCAGAGCTAAAGCAAGAGAAACAGAAACAAAGGTACTTTCATGCGTTTTGGAAACGTTTATCCAGCAAGCAAGCTTTAGCTTTGATGCAATACAAAATTTTCCTTGAAGATAATAGAGAAAGGATAGGGAACTGTTATTCCAAGCCAGAACTCTACAAGGATGAACAGTTTGTTGACATGATCCTCTTAGATTCTGTCTTCATCATGGAGCTCTTTTTGAGAAAATCAAACATAGGTGAACCGAAAAATGATCACATGTTCACCTCATCATGGGTTTGCAAAAGTACACAAAGGGACTTGTTACTACTTGAAAACCAGCTTCCCATGTTTGTGTTGGAGGAATTGCACAGGAGGGTGTTTCTTGGAGATGATTGCAGCAAGGAAAATGTTAGTTTTATTGAGCTTGCCTTTAACTACTTTGAAGATTATTATCCACACACGTCAAGTCAAAAAGATGAGATGATCAAGAACTTAAAATCTTGCAAACACTTCACTGATTTGATCAGGTACACCTACCTTCCAACACAAGTCCAAGTCCAAGTTGAGGGGGTGAATCCATCACAATATTTCACCCCTTGTAGAGTAGAATATGTCCCAAGGACTGCCACAAAGTTGGATGAGGCAGGGGTTAGCTTCGAGAAAGTTCAAGGTAGGAGCTATTTGGACATAAAGTTTGCAAAGACTCCGATCCTTAGTTGGTTCCTGTGTTTTGGTTGCTTACCATTCTCCACATGTTTCAAAGCCCGTTTGCAAATTCCTCACTTAAAAGTAGACCAAGTGACAGAATGTGTCCTAAGGAACCTCATTGCCTTGGAGCAGTGTCACTATTCAGAGCAACCTTTCATATGCAACTATGTTTCTCTAATTGACTCTCTTATTAACACTCAAGAGGATGTGGAGTTGCTGGTGGACAAAGAAACAATTGTGCATGAACTTGGAAGCCATACGGAATTGGCAACTGTGATCAATGATCTTTGCAAACATGTTATGGTAAACTCTAATTATTATGACAAAATCATAAAGGAACTCAATGATCACTACAACAGCCATTGGAAGCGGTATATGGGTATGCTAAGATATGTGTACTTCCGTGACCCTTGGAGAGTAAGTTCAACCATTGTCGGAGTTGCTGTTTTCTTATTCACCACTTTAAACTTTCTAAGGGTTATTGGTGTGTTTCATCCAAAATATTGATACTATTTGATCTGCTTAGAAATTTTACCACTTAGATGCAAACTGGTGAGTTTAAAACATCAGTTTCTTTTTTATCGCTATTAATGAGATGTGTCAATTATGAGATCAGTTTCTTTTTAAATTTCCAAAAAGTAAATGCCTCCTCTCATGGAAGTTAATGTATCATGTCATTAAGAAAACTTATCTACCTAAGTTCTAGCTAAAAATTCAGACTACGAACAAATAGTGAGACTAAGTTAATAAAAAACATTCATCCAAATTAAATTATAAATTTTTTTTATAAAAATTATATAAAGAAAACAAATTATCAAAAATTGTCACACGTTTTTCATCTCAAATTTTGTCAATGTCAATTTTTAAAAATTTTCAATGTTTTTATAATCTTTTCAAAATTTCAATATTTTTGTAATCTTTTTAACATTTAAATATTTTCGATATAGAAAAAAGCGAGGTACTGTGCTTTTGGGCTCAAATTACGAATATGGGCAATGTCTCAAAGCTTTGTGAAACCACATTAAACATAATCATTATATAAGCATTATCACTAACACAATTATAAGATTTTAGCATAGTTAGTTTATATGTTGAAAGTAGCAACCTTTTCAGGCCCGAACTTAATAAAAAAGTACAGAAGTTACGGCAAGTAAATGCCATTGAAGTGTTGCAGAGGATGCAGAGTCACTGGACCACATGCTTATTATTCTTTGGTACATCAGTACTGTTACCTCTGTCCTCTGTTGTAAACGTTTCACGTGGAACACGCTTTCCACTTCTTAAATGTTAACAGAGCACCGTAAAATTTTTAATTTTTTATTTAAAATAAAAATATAAAAAACTTTTAAAATGTTCTGGTTTTTGAAAATTTTAAAATGTTTTTCAATATATAAATTGTATTAAAGTGATATGAAATATAGTTTTTACTAAGTCATTCTAAGCGAATAAATTGTACTTGGATGGGCACACGTGCTACTAATGAACATGGGGTGACCTATGTAGCTATTATAAGCAAATAAATGTTATGCGACGTAGTTTAAAAGAAAACTTGTAGAATATTGAATCTAATTACAAAAGTGAAAGAAGAAAATATAAAACAATTTATGAATTATTGTGATTATAATCATATATAAATTTTTGTAAAATTGCAAGAATTGATAATTTATTTATATTCGTTAGTTAAAATAATTTTAAAAAAAGTAAATTTGTTATATTTTATTTTTACTTCGATTAGTTTAATTTAGCTAATTTAAGTATATTATAATTGAATTTTTTATAATTTAATATTATTTTGATGGTTGTTGCAACTTTATCTTAAAATATTGGATTTTAACACTTATTATATGTTGGATGATATGATTATAATAAAGTACCTATTAAATCGCTCGCTTATTAATGGTGGCTAAAATTACACACATTTTGTTTTTTATTTGGAGGGTAAACAATCAGACGTAACATTTTAGTTAAGATTATGATTAGGAAGATCAACTATTAATGGATGCACATATAATTCGATAAGATTTCACGAATATGATATGATGGTATTGTGTGGATATACTTGGAGTCATTGCACATATAATTCGACGAGATTTCACGGATATGATATCATAGTATTGTGTGGATAAACTTGGAGTCGTTCCAAAAATTGAGAACATGAAAGGGAACTTTGTGAATCTCTATTGGTCTAGTGCAAATTTTCAACAATTGCTTGAAAATGAAAATTTAGACACAAAATTGTGTTATACTCAGTCATATTGTATGTGAGTACTTTGTGACTTTTTCTTAGCAAACAAATCAGGTGCTAGAATTCATCTTGACTATCACGTGTGAGCAGTTTGCATGAGCGTGAGAATTTTAGTTGGAGATATGCAATTCTAATATAACATGTATATAACTGATATTTTTCATATTTAATGATAGTAGGAAAGGAGTGTACAAAAAAATTAAAGTCTTTCCATAAATAAAGTCATTTTTAAAATAATCTATTATTAACATAATATAATGAATAAAATGAATTGTAACTTAATAATTATAATATACCAAAAACAGTTAAAGAAGTATAGATATTAAATTTTCATCTACTGGTAAATACAATAATTTTCAAAATGTTCATTAAAAGAGTGTAGGGACTAGAATAATAGTTACATAATAAAAAATACTAAGTCCTAAAAGCATTTTCAAGCCATAACCAAAATACTGAGGACCCAATAGTAGTTATCACCATGCCATTCCTCTATCTCTACTAAATTCTCGGAATTAAGATCCAATTGGCTGCAACCTCAACACCTAGAACTCACTTGAAGGTAACTTGGGTCGACCTTCCAAGAAGGTCATGATTTTGATCCATGCACAAGTAGGTCACATGTAACATTCCTACTTTATTAATTATCAATTTTATACTTGATGTGAGTTATTAATGCATGTTGCTTGAAATTAGGAGAGTTTTAAATGGGTGAGTTGTAGGATTTTTCGCTGTGGCAAAATGTGTCTTACTGTAGCAAAAAATCAGCATCAAAATCAGGCATTATGGTGCTCTCTCGCTGTAGCGAGGATGCTCTCGCTGTAACTAGAATGACAGACAATAAAGTGCAATTTTTGTCTGTTTTTTTTGCTGTAGCAAGAGAATGTCTCGCTGTAACAAAAATTACCCGCTGTAGCTAGAATTGGCTCGCTATAGCAAGAATGTCGCGAGTTGAGGGGTATTTAAGGGTTTCCAAGTTAAGAAACTTGGATTATAATCCAAGCCACGACTCCTTTGCGTTCTCTCTGACTTTTCTCCTCATTTTCTCAGCAAATCCTTGAAAAACCCCAACTTTTCTCTGATCAAAGTCTCAAAGATCACTTTCCTTGCTCTTTGGTAAGTTTTTTAAGCTTGATTCTCCATCCCTTTGGTTATTTTCTTGATTCTCCTTCTCTAAATGAGGTCTCTTGTGATATTTAGGAAGAACCTCACATTTTTAGTAAGAACCCTAAAAAACTCTTCACTAAACCTCCATTTCAAGGTAAGGAGAGCTCTATTTTGTTACCAATAAATTGTTATGTTTGTATTCATGAAAAAAATTGTGATGAAATGCATGATTTTGAGTGTATTTTAGATGAGAATGTGTTTTTGTTATGTTTGAAGCATGTTTTGTAGTGTTTGATAAAGTGTATGATCATTTATTTTAGTGTATATGCATGTATGTAGTGGACTGAGTCCAAGGGGACTAACTCTCGGTAATGATTGAATGATGTATGATATAATAATGAAACTAGAGTAAAATAGAGAGATAAAAGTGTGAATAATATATTAGTAAACAGAGAATAGAAAATATAGAGATGAAATGGAAAAATATAGATAAAGGGAAATGAAGTGAGAAAAGAATATGATAAGGATGAGTATAGATGGTTCAGAGGTACACTGAGAATGTGGAAGATGGAGAAGATTGAGAAGTCTTGAAGAAATGAGGGTAGTGGATATTCCTCTTGAATTGCGCAATACAAATGAGAATAAGAATACCACAGGCCTCACACTCGTTTCCTGACCTATACTCCTTATTATATTTTTGCTAAAAAGGGTCAGGTCGGCACACGTTGTATCCGTGTAGCTGCGGCTATCCAGCGACTATCTATGCTAAGGAAGACCTCGAGGGATTTCAGGGACAGTGGAACTGACAGTGCAATTGAGAATGAAATTGAATATGGAAATGAGTATCAAAAGGATAAATAGAGACAAATATAATTTGGATGCATAACTGAATTGTTATATGATGCATGTTGAATATTTTATCTGTATTATTAAATTTTTTGTGTATGTATGCTTGTTAATAAATGTAGAGACTCATCCTTACGTAATCATTTCAAGAAATCTAGATGACAGCACCCATAGAGGGAATAAGAGTAGTAGATAGTTCCGTAATAGATAATGTAAATGATGTATTTGGCGAGTACCAGAGACTTAGTTACTTTAAAATTCTTGTTTATGATAGTGAGGTACCTAGTGAGGTAGTTATGATGGAGCTGAAGTTAGCTTTTAACATTTCTTTTTGATTTGTCTGTGCATCGAATCCATCATACCCTCTGTATTTATATCTTTTCTGACACTGAGAGAACCCCAGCAGCAGTAACGTATCTGGTCACGTACCATGATCACGACCATTGTATAATACCACCGCGATAGACAATTGAGCATATTACAGGTACTCAGGTCACCACCGATCCAGGTGATCTGTACCTTAGCTCAAATGATGAGCTAGATTTTGAAGACTTACCGATGATAGAGGGTTGGCATGGAAAAGACTAGTGTAACTTAGTCATTAGTGGGCAGACTGCTCATTAGGACTAGTACTATTTTGAGTATTTGTAAATGTAAATGAAATAGTCCTAATGTATTTTGATAACTCTTATGTATATTTGGAAGTACTGATATCTATTGTACATTATGAAAACAAATATGACCATATTATTTGATGTTCTTTTAACTAGTTTTAAAGGCTAATGTCTTATTATTCAAGTTTTTCTGAATTAAATTTCTATTATTCAGAATTTTCTTCGATTTTATACTGTTATTGTGTTAATTAAAAATAAGGATGTTACATCACAACTACCGGGGACCTAACCGTACCTCTATAGATACATATACATAAAGTATGGTGGATTCCACTATTTACAAGAAAGTCTATGGGGATACTATAATACAATTTCATTTTCAAAATATAAATATGGCTAGGTACATCGTCACAGTCTATGACTAGCTTAAAATAACAAGTATTTTGATATTCGTTAAATACAAAATTTGACTTACATTGTACACAACTATCTATTAATTTAATTCTTTTCCTGGGTGTCGTCATCTTAATTTCCTGAAAATTTAAGTAAAAATGAGCATTTATTCTACCATTTTACAAATCATATTACAAAAAATCATAGTTATAACTTAAGAGAAAACATCATCATTCCACTACTAATTTACAGAACAACAATGATCACATAGTCATAATACACGAATTAGTCATAAATTATTCAGTTCTCTCCTTAAAACATGCACTCTTAATGCGTTGTGATCACAAAAATAAGATGCCTCCAACACTTTCCAAGGTCTTACTCAACTAGATAAATAGTTGCTGGTTAGCCCATGTATATGAATGCAACGTATACAATAATGAGCCCTATAGTAAAGATATAGTCAGGAGTCTAGTCAGGAAACGATTATAAGGCCATGTAGCACATTCACTCTCAGAAAGAGTATATACATATATGCAAATATCGCTCATCACCCTACATTTTTCCTAGATTTCTCATCATTTTCAGATTCTATATCCTAGTATATCTCTGTAATTATTCACACTAGATCCATTCAACACTTTATATTCATCTCATACTTTTTTTTTGTGTCAAACTAATTACTCAAGTAAGAGATCGTGCTTAGTAAAGTACTTCCAAACTAAATCTAAAACACGTATACTACCAGAATGTAGCCTTACCACTCAAAATCAGTCAAACATACTTCATTAACCTTTTACAACAGTTCAATATCATTCAATCATGTATTTAAATATAAGAAAACATACAAAATATTTATTATACTTAAAGTGATGAAATAAAGCTCTCCTTACATCGGAATGAAGTTTTGAAAGGAGATTTGTAAAGGATTTTGGTGAAAGAACTAAGTCTTTCCTAAGTATCAAAAAAGAGAGCATCAGAGAGCGTCAGAGAGCCTGATTCTAGAAGTTCTTTCTCGCTACAGCGAGATACCCTATAATTTACACCATATAAACTCTCCTAAATTCAGATAATTTCACACATACAACCAATATACAATGCCATAACAATAAATATAAAAATAAGGATGTTACAACTCTCTCACCTTTTAAAGAATTTCTTTCCTGAAATTCACTAGCTTAGGAAAAAATGAGGGTATGCTTCTCTCATTTTATCCTTAGGCTCCTAGGTGTCATCTCCTTCATCACTTGCATTTCATATCACTTTCATTAATGATATCTTTATCACTTAGTTATTTGACTAGGTAATCAACAAGATTCTCCTGAACTTGGATAAGAATGATTTCAATTACATGAAAATGATCAGAAATGTATTTTCTGAGCTGGGATACATGGAAAAATGGGTGCATATTTGAAAGGTTTGGAGGTAAGACAATCTGATAGGCTACAAGGCCAATTCTACTCAGGATTCTAAATGGTTCGATGAATTTAGGAGACAATTTTCTAGATTTAAAAGCTCTATCGACTTCAGTAATGGGCGAAACCCTAAAAAATACATGGTCACCAACTTGAAACTCTAGAAATTTTCTCTGTTATTCATAATAAATTTTTTTGTCTATCTTGCGCGACCTTTATCTTCTTTTTAATGATCTTAACTTGGTTATTCTGCCTGTGGACCATATCTGGTGCATACAAAATTGTTTCTCCAACATCATACCAACGTGTTTTGCAATTTCTTCCATACAATGTCTCATACGGTGTCATACCGATACTACTGAGATAACTATTATTGTAAGTGAATTATACCAAAGGTAGACATTCATCCCAAGCTCCTTATTGCTCCATCACGCAAGTTCGTAACAAATCCTCAAGTGATTGGATAGTCTGCTTTGTTTGTCTGTCAGTCTGGGAATGATATGCTGAGCTAAACTTCAACTTGGTTGTCAAAGCTCTTTGTAAGTTTTTCTAAAATTTTGATGTAAACCTTGAATCTCTATTTGATATAATACTTGGAGGTACTTCATGCAATATAACTATCTCCTTTATATTACACCTCCACCAATTTCTCCAACCTGTACCTCATATTGATTGGAAGAAAACGAGTAGTCTTGGTTAAGCGGCCACAATCACCAACACTGCATCATAATTGCTCTTGATATATCATATAAAAAAATATGGACTTAATTAAGTGTTTGGTTACTACAAAAGTTGAACAAATACTTGATTAGAATACTTAAGTTTAAATTATGCAACTTCTTTAAAATTATAATTGGTTAAAATATATATGTTTACGAGTCAGTCCTTATACTTAAAAAAAAAACTTATCTTTTAATCTTTATACTTAAAAAAAATATATGTCAATCCTTATATTTACAATAATTAACTTTTTAATCACTACACAAATAATTTGATATAATTTAATTATTTTCATTGTGGACATTGTTATAGCATTAAGTAAAATATAACAAAATTTTTGTATAAAGATTAAAACATAATTTTTTTTGTTTTTTTATCTAGTTTAATTTAGATCTGACCCAAATTGCACGCATGTAGACATAATGAATGAGTCTACTACTGAAGATTTTTTGCATATACAACTAAAACATAATTTTTGTAAGTATAGAAACTAATTTGTAAATATATGTTAATTATAAGGACTAAATGTATAATTCAACTTAAATTTAATAAAAGAAATTTAAATTAAAATATAATTAAATAAGCAAGAAATATAATTTAATAATAATTACAAAAAAAAATTAATAGATAAATAAAAATTTACTTTGATCGTCACAAGAAAAAGTAGAAAAGAAAGAAAAGTTCTTTATTTCTTTTGTTGTGTTGTCGAAACAACTAAAGTAAAGTGACAAGAGAAAGTTGTACAAAAAATAAAGAAAGAGAATAGAAGGAAAAGATAAATTGATGGTGTTTGCAAAGTTGGTAAGAAGTTGTGACACTAATGATCTCACGTAAATGCAGTAAGAAAAGTTGGTTGGCGTTGAAATAATAAATAGCTTTTAATAATTGTTAATATAAATTAAACATTTTACCAATTTTTTTATTAATAAAAATGAGAAAAAAACATGTGCCAAAAAAATTTAATTATAAAATTTACTCGTGTAAAAACATATATATATATATATATATATATATATATATATATGGGATCAAATTACACTTAGATATAAATTACAATATTTCTATACTGTTAATACTTTTATATAATAATATATATAATAATGCAAAGATTTTTATTTTTATATATTTTTTAAGTATGTATGATTTTAATGATTTTAGATTAATTTAAAAATTTGCAAGCATAATTTATACTATTGAATTATTTAATAAAAACTTATTAAATAATATAAAAATCAATCTACGTTACATTCGTGTAATTTACATTACTGAAATTTAATCTATATGTATGTGTTTGTATATTAAATAAACAATCATTTATTCTTAAAAGTAAAATATGTCATTTTTAATGTGCAAAAAAATATAATAAAAAATTATAAATAATATTTTTTTAAAAATTGTAACTTTCAATATTATTAATATATTATATCTTACTATATTTTATAATTTTAATAAAAATAATTTTTATGCATGTTTTAATTCATAGCAACTTTTTAATAAAATAAAAAAATCCTTTATGATATACAAGACTTGCATGTTTAAAATTTAAAAAGGTAAATCGTATGTAATATTTGTGATTTTTTAATTTATTTGTTTAAATTGATTAATAAATTATAATTGGACGGTGAAACTTACTTTAATTTAATAAAATTTTAAAATTTTCTATAATTTAATATTTAGAAACTAAATTACGCTATATTGGTATATATAAAAAAAAAGTTTCCTCAAAAACTTGTTAGGGATACTGAAAATATACATTAAATAAAAAAGCACATTGATGATGGTCTTCTTAACATGACGTATCTTGAGTATATCATCACCAACGTCATCTACACTAAAAATATCCTAAGATAACAGTTACCACTGTGCTATAAAATATTCAATCATTATAATTACTTAACATATTATGCTTATATTTTATGACAATGTTTTAATGCAAAGTAATTGTATATTTTATCTAATACTGCATGTCATTAATTTTTCAAACATTACTTAGAATTCTTCAATCATAGACAATTGATTGGAACAAAACAGAGCTTCATTATTTCAATAAAGTGGCATGAAGTCTTCGTCAGTCATCCAACTTTTGGCCACATAAAAACACACACCATTATCAAATACCAAGCACAGGTTTGGACTAAGGTGGCAGCTACTGAGCAAGAGAAACACTGAAACTCCAGTTTCTCCCCACAAACAGGTTCTCAATCTATATCCTTTCATCTTGTTTCCTTTTTTTTTTTATGTTAGTGTCTTCGAATTTCTTGGTCTTTGTCTAATTATTATATGTTCTATATTTTTTTTTCTTCTTTTTTTTCTTGTGCACCAAAGATATATTTGGTTTTATGTTCTGTGTTTTCATGTTCTCTCAGCATGATACTAGATCTTGAGCACTGGTTGTCTGGAAATACTATTCACTTGTCTTCTCATGTCTTTCAATATTTTGATACTTTATACTAACTGGAAAATTTGCTGGATGTTCTAGGTGTACGTGGTCTTGTTCAATTTGAAGTTATATGTCAAAATTTACAGGAAAATTTTCTCGTAGTAATTTGAATTAAAGGCCTTCTAAAATGCGTTTTTTTTATTCAGTTCTTTTCTCAGTAAGTTTCGTAAGAAAAAATTTATACAATGAATATCATTGTTCATAAGAATAAAATTTTCATTTTAATATAGTATGTTAATTTTCAATATTATATTTAAGATCTGTGTCAACATTGTAAGAAAGAAATCTTCCATTAACTTTTCACAGAATGGTTAAGAACTGTTTTCCATTCAGATTTGTTCACTGCAGAAGAACACTGAAAAATAAACGAGAAAGGGAGATTGAAGGCCTTAAAACTAAAACTGTTGCCTCATGTGAAATGATTTAAAGTTTCAAAAATGCTTTTTTGACCCACGCTCCACGAGGGGACAACTCATTGTGTTCCCAAAGTTTTAGCAAATTTACTTGAAGATTAGAAAAAAAAACTATAAATAAATATAATTTTATTTAATTATTTTTATTATCATTTTATAAAATTAATGAACAATTTATATATATTTATAATTTTACTCTTAATAATAAATAAAAAAGTATTAATTAATACAATAGACGAAGAAGTATATTGAAAACTTAAATAATATTTCTTTTACAAAAGTTAGGATACTAAATATTTTTTTAATCCCTTAACGAAATCTTAAATATTAAAATTATAAATATATAATATAAGTGTTTAAAAGGGTGGTTCAAATGACATAATTAGAATAATTACACTTATCTGTTTCTTTGGTAAATCATATCTACGTACATATAAATTGTCCATTGCTTCAATGTAATCCTAAAAAAGCCAAACGATTTGGCTTCTTGTGGGGCATTGTGTTGCAATAACCTGTTTCATAATTGAACCTTCTATTTCACTGTCGTTAGTGAGTATCATAGTCATTGTTTTACATTGTGGTCCACAACCATAATCGGGACCGTGACATCAAGGTTTTATCTCCCTAATTATATATTACTTTATAACACAGATAAAACTTAACTACATTACTATAAATGCTTTTAGTATTATCTTTTAATTAAAATTAAAATTTTATTTTAATAACACACACAATTAAAGCTAACATCTAAGAAAATTCTAATCTTAACAAATGATTTTGGTCTCTCTACGTTTTAAAGTTATCTGTTAGCTCAACTATACAGGGAATTGAAAATCAGAGAAAGTTGAAGTTCCGTTGCTGCAACAATGGCACAAACCAACAATAACACTTCAACTTGGTCATTATCCGACTCGGAATTCGAGATGGTGAAACACATAATCGACATTCCAAACCTAGAAGACTTCAGGCTTTCGGAATACAGCATCTACGAGGTTCCTTACAACATTCGAGAAGTGAACAAAGAAGCATACACCCCACAATGGATCTCAATAGGTCCAATCCACCTCGGAAAAACCGAACTCAATCCAATGCAAGAGCACAAAAAGAGGTACTTCCACTTCTTCTGGGTCCGTGTCTCAAACCCAGAAGCCATGAAAACCTACAAACACTACCTCGAATCAATGGAACCCCAAATTCGCCACTGCTACGCAGACAAATTCCCATACATTCAAAAGCAAAAATTCGTTGACATGATTCTCCTCGACGCGGTCTTCATCATGGAGCTCTTGTTGAGAAACAGTTCGTGGAAATCCGACACATCAAAACACCAACAAGACTACAAACACACAAGATCGTTTCGAGTGAAGCACAACGAAGATTACATCTTAACACAGTCATGGCTCAGCATAAGCATCACAAGAGATTTAATCCTCATTGAAAACCAAATCCCTTTCTCCGTACTTCAGAAACTGTACGAGGATGTTGTTCCTCAAGACGACAAGAAAACCGAACACAACTCCTTCGTCGACCTCGCCATCGAGTACTTTGCATTCTACGACACACAAATGTCTTCCTCCGACGAAACCAAGCTCATTCTCAACAAAAACCAATCCATAAAACAGTATTTCACAGGCTCGGTTCACGGATCCAAGAAACCAAAACCACAGAGCAATGACAAGTGCGAACCAAAACACTTCACTGATTTGTTAAGGTACTTTTACCTTCCTACTAACTTTGAACGCATGAAAAGCCGTTGCTCTCGTCATGTTTTAAGAACCGCAACGAAGTTGCAAGAATCAGGGGTGAGTTTTGAGAAAGATGTGAAAAGAAGGTTACTTGATGTGTCGTTTGAGAAAAAGCCAATTCTGAGTTCGTTTCTGTGTTTGGGTTGTCTACCTTGTTT
This sequence comes from Abrus pulchellus subsp. cantoniensis, assembly GCA_024086825.1. NCBI lineage: Eukaryota > Viridiplantae > Streptophyta > Magnoliopsida > Fabales > Fabaceae > Abrus > Abrus pulchellus. The sequence goes on from CM044056.1 coordinate 27,047,185, forward strand.
TAATCATTTCAAGGCACGTTTTAGGATCCCTCAATTGAAAGTGGACCACACAACGGAATGTGTTTTGAGGAACCTCATTGCGTTCGAACAGTGTCACTATCCGGAACAACCTTATATTTGTAACTATGTTTCTCTTATTGACTCGCTGATTCACACGGAGCAAGATGTGGAGTTGCTGGTGGAGAAGGAGGTGATTGTGCATGAGTTAGGTAGTGATACTGAAGTGGCTACACTTGTTAATAGCCTTTGTAAACATCTCGTGGCCAAGTCGACGTGTTACTGTGAGACCATAGATGATTTGAATAAGCATTACCAGAATGCTTGGAACCGTACTATGGCTGCGTTGTGGTTGGTGTACTTTAGAGACCCTTGGAGGGCCAGTTCCACTGTTGTGGGGGTTGCTGTGCTTGTTTTCACTGTGTTCCAGTTCCTCCGTGCTGTGCGTAGTCTCTTCCACAATGATACTTAAGACTAGAATTTTATTTTATGATATGATGATTAATGTAATGGATAGCTATGAAAAAAATAAAAGGTTGTGGGAGAATATGGGCAAGGTTTGAAACCATGCAATTCAGCTTTTTGTTTGCCATGGATGTGTGGATGGTGTTTCGTACATGAATGATTGAATGAATGTGCTGCGAACTCCAAAGTTGTCTAGTCACTACATGGATTGACTTATCGTGACTTGCAATGATGCTGTCACTACTCACAGAACTTTAAATTAATTCACCTGTCATTATTTATATCAGTATAATATTTTTTTTATGATTTGGTTTCTATTTCTCTGTTTTAGTGATTACAGTAAACACTTAAAATGTAAAAAAAATATTTATAAAGAAAATAAAATATAGAATTTTTAAATATAATTATAAAAATTAAATATATATTTTAAATAAAAATTAAAAATATTTTTAATAAATTTATTTATAAAAAATAAAAATAAATAAAAAATTTATAAATTTTAAAAATAATAAAAACATATATTTAAATAAAATATTATTTAAAATTTAATATTATAAATACTTATTGCTAAAATATATTAAATTAATAAAATAATAATTATAGTTGATGAAATATTAAGAATAATTTACATGTGATAAATGTTTTTTATTAAAATTAAGAATAATATCTAATTATATTTAATTTTTTTGAGTGGATATAACATGATAAAAAAATAAGATATATTTAAATATGATTTTTATCAAATTGATAGAAAATAATTAAAAAATTAATTAATAAAATTTTGGGTTAATATAATAAAAATTGCTTATTTATATTACGATAAAAAAATTATAAATTTATTTATATAATAAATTTTTTTAAAAAAATTATTTTAAAAATTAACATATTATATAAAAAATATAAATTTAATTAAGCGTTTGGTCCTTATAAAAATTATACAAACACAACTATTTAATTAGGATATTTAAATATAAATTATATAACTTCTTTAAATATCAAACATTTAATTAAGACAAAAAGATATTGTATATAAATTAATATATTTAGTTGTTACAAAATTATAATAAAAATATTAACATAGATATTTTATTCATTTTTTTAAAATTTAGATAAAAGATAAAATATATAATTAAGTAAAATTCTTCGTTAGTAAAAAATAAAATGTTGAGTTATAATATATGTATTTTTTAAGCTAAATTTAGTGTATTGTGTTTTTTTTAAAATTATAATTGGTTAAAATATGTATTTGTTTTTATATTTGATATATTTATAACTTAATTTTTATACTTAAAAAACTTATACTTTAATTTTTATATTTAAAAAATTTACATGTTAGTTCTTATATTTAAAACAACTAATGTTTTAGTTTTTATATAAGTACATTCTCTAATCTTTTTGTTAAGGAACAAAACTAATTCTTTTAATTTTAATTATAAAAAAATAAGAAAGATTTGAAATGTATTAATTATTAAATTTTTTATCAATATTATTAAATATACAAGTTATTTATTATACAATTTAATATTATAAGTATTTTTGAAATAAAATTTATATTTATAAAAATCTATCTAATTTTTTTATTTTTTAGTGTTATTAATTTAATATTTTTTTTATAAAAAATTAGAAATAATATTTTATTATTATTATTATTTAAATATTTTGAATTTTTTTGAAAAAGTATTTATTTTTAAAATTATTTATTTATCATTAATATTAGTCTTTGTTTAAAAATCAACAATAATCAATTTTACATAGTATATCAAATTTATTTCATATTCATAATTCGTACATGCTTCTTGATAAGCATTAATTTATCAGGTGAAATTTCGTTAAATAAGAAACCGTCATACAATAATATATACTAATCTTCAATAATATTTACTCATTAATTGGAATGCTCCTAAACTTTGATTATAGAAAATTTTGTCATTAAGCGCAGTTTATAAGAGGTACATTAAAAACGTGCACATTTTTAAATAGATTTTAAAAGGACTAAAATAATACATAATTAAAGTAATTAAAGGTGTAAGTTTAATGTTTTATTAATTATTAGAGAATCAAAATAAAATTAAAGAAATTGAATTTTACAATTATATAGTGAGTGGGGGTTAAGTTATTCTAATATTATTTTTTATGAGACAGTTTTTGCTTAATAATTTTTTTTAAAAAAATGATAAATTAACAGCTAAATTAATTTTTTATTGATTAAATCAAGTTTATATATAGTTATAAAAGAAAAACTAATTGGTACTTTTTTGGACCACATTTTACTTTAATATTTAACGTACTTTTTAAAATATAAATAAATATTTAAAATAAAATTTGTTTAAAACTTGACATAATCAAAATATTAATATCGTATTATTTAATAGTTATAGTGATGGCTTATTAATAAAAGTAATTACATTCAAAATTATTCTTAAAATGACTTGATCCTCACACATAATTTTTTAAAATATTGCCAGAGGATACACAAATAAAAATTTATATATGATAATTTTTATTAAAATTTCAATATAAATATATTGAAAATAACATAATAAATGCATGAGTAAATCCTAACCATTAGATATAGACATAAAAAATTAAGATTAAAACATCAAGTTAGGTGGCATTTAAAATTATCACAATACTATAAGTTTTTTTTTAATATTAGCTATATATATGGCATTATAATTAAAATTTATTTCTCTTACATTGAATTGACATAATTTAGATAATTAAATTTCAATATAATAAACTAGTTAAATAATTTTAAATTAAAATATAATTAAATGAGAAAGAAATATAATTTAATAATAATTAAAAAAATAAATTATTAGACGAATAACAATATGCTTTGATCAGCACAACAAAAAGTAGAAAAGAAAAAAAGGCCCTTTTATTTTTTCTTGTTGAGTTGTTGAAACAATTAAAGCAAAGAGAGAATAGAAGGTAAAAGGAACCTAATGGCATTTGCAAAGTTGCATCCAAAAAAGAGTGAAAGGGAAAGAGTTGTGAAAATTAAAACAATATGAAAGAACAGTAGAGAAAGAAAGACAAGAAAAAAGAAAACACTACAAGAAAAAGATTGAAAATGGTAAAAGTAGGTTGGTTTTAAAATAATTAATAAATTACTTTAAATTATATCATAAGGCATTACATATTTGAAACTTTTGCCATATAATAATTTTTAAAAATAATATTAATATAAAAGAACAGAATTTTTTTTACCGATATAAATCTAAACACTCTTATATTTAAATTAAGTTTTTTATTTAACTTAAATCTAACTGCTAGTAAAATAATAAATTATAACTCGTTAAATTTAAGTTAAATAAAATATTCAAATTGGATGTAAGAGTTTTTAAACTTACATTTAGTGTAAAAAAATATTTCTTCTAATATAAATTATATATTTCCTCAATATTTATATCAATAAAAAATGAGTAAAAACATGTGTTAAAAATAAAACTTTTTTAGAAAATAATCTAAAGGTTTAGCAATTTTTCTTTTCTTTTCTTTTCAATGTTGTCTATGATGCACCAGTGATCCATTATTTTTGGCTTTAATATCCATTGATATCGATTTAACATATTTATTAATTTAATATATAAATAATCAATTTATGCACATTTTTGTAATACAATATAAATTAATGACATAATTAATGCTAATGAATTAGTTATGTATTGTTATAAGTAATTTTTTTTAACATGTATACAAAGATATAATATGAAGTTAATAAATAATATTCTTATCAGTATTAATATACTAATTCTTGAACATCTTATAATTTTCAATATAAAAATAATTATATATAAATTTGATTATATATTACTAAACACAATAAAAAGGTCATATGAAGTATTTTATTTGAATAAAATGTTGAACAAATAGAGAGGCAAAAGCTACAAACCTTTAGGCAATGAAAAGGACACTGGTCATGAATTGGATGACTAAGATGTGTGATAAAAATGAAAGCACGATTTGATTGATAACAAATTTTTCTTATGTCAATACTTTAAAGATTGTAGTACTGTTCCATGTAACTGTGATCCCATAAATTGTTTATTACAAAGGTTTAAATACATTATTAATTTTTATATATTCATTTTATATTTTTTAAAAACTAATTCGAGGGATTATAGTTTTTAGTAGGCCCATTAAAATAAATAACTTGAGATCTTATAATCCAAATAATCAAAATAACATGTTATTATGATTTTTTAGGGTTTAAGTAATGAAATTTTATTTTCATTTTTTTTATAAGTAAAGCAAATTTTTTTAGAAAGAATTTAAGAAAAACTCAAAATTTATATACATAAAAAAAATACTTACTCAAAGAAATAAAAAGTAAATATATATTTATACAAAACTAAAACAAATAAAATTTTATTTTTATTTAACTGGTCAATTATCTCTATCGCCTCCTTCAATTAGTTGATTTAATGAATATTGATTTGAGTTAAAATTAAAAATTTCACTGTAAAAAATTTACAAGATTAAGTTAGATCGGATTAATTTACAAGTTAATTATAGACAAATAAATTTGCTTAAAATAAATAAAAGTAAGATATTTTTTTTCTTACAAAATAAAGAAGCCTTAAAAAAACAACAGTAAGGATAATTTTGTATTTTAACTTGAAAATATTGATTTAGATAATTTTTATTTTAGTTACAGATAATTAATTTGAACACTAAGAAAATAAAAAAGTTTTTTTAATTATTTAGCCCAAAAAAAGTCATTAGTAGAAATATTTGTCCTTGACACGGATGTACAAGTTGCAAAATATGGCTGTAAAATTATGGAGTTGATTTTAATAATTTTAAAGTAATTTTAACAAATTATATACTTGGGTGTATTATAAAAAAATAAAATTATAATTTAGCATAGCATATGATAATTTTTTTTTGTAGAGTAGATAAATAAAAGTAATTTTAGCGTTTAGGTCCACCGTTCAGCTCTTTAAATGGCTCATATTGGTAGTTGCGTTTAAAACGTTGCAAATAAAAAAGAGAGCAATTATTACCCAAAAAAATCAGTAGAAATTAATTCCGTAAGAGTTTTTTCTACGTGCATTTATTAATTTATTTATTGCCTCACTTTTGATTTGCTGTTTCCTTCTTCGTTTTCACTGTTCTGCTAACTATATTTTTTTAAACATGTTAATAATAGAAATCAATTTGGGTAAATTATTTTAATTAAGTGGTAATTAAAGAAATGTTCATTTATACTCTAGAAGGAATTTGCAACATTTTGTTAATGCAACGCAGATTCAGTAAATGATGAAAACAACATGGTAACAATCTTTTAAAATTTACATCAATAAAATCTGAGAATTTTAAATTATATATAGTTTAATAATTAAAGATTTTTTTAATTTTTATAAAATGTTATATATGTAATAAAATTATTTTAAACAATAGATTTTTTGTATAATTATTTTAATTTAATTCTATAACTATAAATAGTATGTATCAAAATTATAAGAATTAATAAAATTATAATAAATTTTAAATATTTTATTTTAAAATAATATAGTTTCCATTTTTTAATTAAATATCAACAATTAATATATGTTAATAACCATAAGAGAAAGTATTTTGAGAATAATGCAAATTTTGAGAAAAAATGGATAAAAGTGATGAATTCTTTTATATTTAACTGATTTTTTTTTTCATAAAACTAAAGGTGAGTAATCACTAAAAATAATTTTGATCGAAAGTATTGCCAATAATTTTTTAAAAATTTATAACAATAAATGAAATTATTTACTGAAAATCAAAAAGTTTATATAAAGTAATAAAAAGTTAATTAATATTTTTTATCTTTAAAATTTAAAAAAATAATAAAAAAAGTTACTTACTATAGTATTTTTAAATTTGAAAATGTATTAAATATTTTTTCTAAATTATACTCAAATATTAAAAAATATTTATATATTTTTTTAAATACACCACTAACTCTATCACTAAAATCAATTATTATAATTATTTTACGTATATAAAATACTTTTTTATTTTTCAGAGCACCATAAAATTTATCATAAAAAAATTGGTAAAAAGTAAAATAATTATAGCAAAAGAGTAAAAAAAAAAAAAGCTATACTATGCTTCATGTTTTAAATGGTATATTTTTATTTATAATATAGAAACTAATTAGTTTGTTCAATTAAATTTAATTGAATATCATTATAATTCATAATTTAATATTCAACGAAATAATTATAATTAAATTAAATAATACAATAAAAATAATCAATTAGCAATCAAACTAATTGAAATTTGCATGGTAAGAATACGAGAGAATATTGTAAAGCAAAAGTTCCAAGAATCTGGGTAGAATCATATATAAATATTACTAGTCATTGTAACCTGACAAAGTAATAAAATTCCTAATAATTTCCAATCTCATAACAATTTATCTTCTCATCAATCTGCCAACTATTAATAAATAAAATTAGAACATTAATAATCAATTTCTGTTCTACAGTAGTCCAGGATTTATCTTCTTCAGTTACTGTATTCTTTGACTTTTCTATTTCTCATAAACTACTTCTACCAAGCACACTCCTAAAGTGCCAGTACAAACCATAAAGAGGTTGAGAGAGAGTGAGAGAGAGTAGAACTGGAGAGCCAGAAGCTAGGATCTAAGAAGTTGTTGGAGGAATCAGATCTTCAGGTTCCTACAATATGCTCTATAGTTAACACTTGTTCATGATAGTACAATGCCTCTTAGATTATTGCAAAAGTTAACACTGTTTATCAGTAGTTGTGATCTAAGTTTATTGTAATGCTATGCTATGAGTTTTATCAGGAAAAGTTTACTCTAGTGTGTTACAGTCTTTCTTGACGATAGTGTGTTCATCTTCTGGTTTTTCATTTTGGTTTCCCTTGTTTGTTCTATTTTATTTTGTTTGTTTGCGAAAGAAAAAGTTGCAATTGTTTACAAGTGATTCTTTTCCCCCCTTGTTGTGTGCTGGTCCTATTTCTGTTTGTGATTAGTATTTAAACATTTTAATTTTGTCTTTCAAATAATACCTTCAGCCAAAGCTGCATAAACCTTTTTGTGAGTGGTATCTGCACTTCGTAGATGCACCTTTGTCTGTACATTGAAGATGACTGGATCCTTTGTATATATTCAAATTTTTTATACTGTAAAGTAAACAGAAGAAAAGTTCTCTCTCTCTCTCTCCCTTTGAAGTCCTTCAACAGATGTTTTGAAAAAACATTTTTATTATACTTGAGATCGAGAGCTTAGATTTTCTTGAATATTAAAAAACATCAGAGTCTGTCTCTATATCAAATATTTGCGATGAAGTTAGTATCTGTTTGGTTCAGAGTTTGGTAAAATTCATTTTCATGGGATTGATTTTGAATATTGAATGTAATTTAGATATGCACCTAAATTAGTCTGAACCACGTATTTTATATTGAAACGTGTGTTTTTCTTTAAAATATGCCAGTATTAAATTTCTAACTTTAAAATTAACAAGGGCTAAGGTAATTTGCAGGAATTTTGAAGTTCATATCTAAGCATTGCAAGTGTTAAGCCTGTGAGAAAAAAATGAACAGTAAAAATACAATTACGGTCTTGCTAAGGCACTAGTTAAGGAATCAATAAATATTAAATCTTGTTAGAAATCACGTTGGAATACATTAAAAATCAGAATAATAGGTGTATTTTTACCTTTTCCAATAAAACATTTATACTTTTGATTCTTAGTATTTTCCATAAAATTATTCAAAGAAAACAAATTTTTGGCTGCTGGTTTGTATCAATGACAAGTGATTTCTTTGTCTGATGGTTTGTATCAAACATTTATTTGTTTGCTCAACTGGCACAGAAAAGAAGATCTCATGGGCTCTGCTGTTGAATATCACATCCAACACATAATCAACATTCCAGAAGAGATTGAACCTGCATTGTGGCCTGAATGTTGTATCTATAAGGTTCCTAGTAATCTTTTGAAGGTGAAAGAGGAGGCCTATACTCCTCTATTGATCTCAATTGGCCCTGTGCACCACAAGAAAGAAGTACTGAAGGAAATGCAAGAACAAAAACAAAGATATTTTCATTTCTTTTGGAAACGCCTAGTGAACAAATATGACTTAGTGCAGTATAAAGCCTACCTTGAACAAGAAGAGCAAAAAATTCGCCGTTGTTACCAAAACAAATTCACTAATATGAGCAGTGAGGAATTTGTTGAAATGATACTGCTGGATGCTGTGTTCATCATGGAGCTGTTTCTGAGAGAAGCAAAAAGATGGGAACACAAAGATGACTATCTAGTAACTCAAAGATGTGTTGGGAAGAGCATCCAGCGTGATTTGCTGCTGCTTGAGAATCAGATTCCAATTATGGTGTTGGAAAAACTGTATGATAGAGTTGTTCCAAGCAATGTCAAGAAGCATTCAAGATTTCTTAAGCTCGCGCACGAGTATTTTCGATCTTATTATCCTCACCAGTATTCTTCAGAGAGCAAGTTTGAGCTATGTAAGTGGGAGGAATCACTACATTTCACTGATCTGATTAGAAACTCATATCTTCCCAAGAAACTGAGCAGTCAGCAACCTTATTCTGAAAAGGAGTCTGTGCTAAGGACTGCAACAAAGTTGAATGAGGCTGGCATAAGCTTTGAGAATGTTCATGATAGATCCCTACTTGACATAAAGTTTGAGAAGAAGAGATTCTTCAGCTGGTTTCTTTGCTTGGGTTGCTTGCCATGCTGCAAGTTGTTCAAAGCTAGATTTCAATTCCCTCAGTTAAAAGTAGACCACACAACAGAATGTGTTCTTAGAAACCTAATAGCCTTTGAGCAGTGTCACTATCCTGAGGAGCCTTATATTTGCAATTATGTTTTTCTTGTTGATTCACTTATTCACACTAAAGATGATGCTGAGTTGATGGTTGAGAAAGAAGCTATTGTCCATGAACTGGGAAGTGATCAGGAATTGGCAAATTTGGTTAATGATCTTTGTAAACATGTAGTGACAAGTTCAACATGCTACCACCAAATTATGGAAGATGTTAATGAACACTACAACAACGATTGGAAATGGGCAATGGGTACATTAAGGTGGGTTTACTTCCGTGACCCTTGGAGAAGCAGTTCTACAATAGTGGGAATTGCTGTGCTAATATTCACCATCTTCAATTTCTATCGAGTTGCTAGTCTACTCTTTTAGTTACATGAGAAATATATATTGAATCACCTTTTGTGTATTGTATCGTTATCAATGATTGCAATGTAACTTTTATTTCTCATTTACTTGTACTAGAACTGGCATGTTTATTGTATAACATATTGATTGATAATAGTTGCACATATGTATGATGGTACCAGGGACATCCTAAACAAGAGTTAAATGAGCAATGACTTCTAGTTACTAGGAAATATGCTGAAATGAGCATGACCTTTTTAAATCATGCTATTTCAATTGGTTGGATTCTGAATAAGATCCTCTAATATTTTCAGAATCTTCTGGTCTTTTTTATAAATTGATATATCCTTTAGGAATCTTTAAGTCAAATTGTTTAGAGGGAGAAAGCCTCCCCAGCTTTTAAATGGATCGAGTTTGTACAAATTTCATTGAGTGAGCAAGTTATGATCAGAACAAGAGGGTAGACTATTTCAGGGTGATGCAGCACCATAATATCCCAATTCCCAATTTGTATTTTGATCTTACCATTTCACTTCAACACAGGTCACTATCATCCAATACATGAAAAAACCAAAGTAAGTTGAAAACACTTGCCAAAATTACATAAAATCAAAATCAAGATTCTAGAAATCCATGGTGAAAAACAGTTGACTAGGACTGAAACTGAACCAGAAAGACTAACAAGAGCTGCTTAAAATAAAATCATGCCAAACACTGAAACATTTGGTCCTATTGATTAAGAGAAAGCTCCTTCCGCTTATATCGGACCATCACTTTTCCTTTCACTCCTACAACCATGGCATTCCAATCGATCTCAGGAAAAGGTGACACCAACTCCAGTTCAAAATTCCTCAGCAGATGAGTCCATATTGCTTTTATCTGCAGATATGCGAAGGGTTCACCGAGGCATCCATGTCGGCCTCCTCCAAATGAAATGACTGAGAATGCACCTGCCACCTTGTCTTCTTCCCTGCCAACAGCAAATCGATCAGGATCAAACCTATCAGGGTCCTTGAAAACGTGACTTAGCCTGTTAGCAAAAGCAGGTGATGTCGCAATTATATGACCCTTGGGAATGTCATATGCTTTCCCCTCTCTTGTTGTGACGCTAAAATCAGTGTGTGAGCTTCTCATCAGCATAATCAGAGGAGGGTGGAGTCTCAAGGCTTCTTTAATGCACCTATACAGCACATCCATTTCAGCCAAAACATCATGATCAACTCTGTCCCCGTGCTTTTCCATCAACATCTTCTGCTCCTCCAACACGGCTGAAAGGTACTTGTTGTTACACAGGAGGTATGCACCAGTCCAAGTGGAGGTAATGGAACTTGTGTGTTGACCTGCGAAAAGTGCAGCAATGAGCAGTCCAGTCACTTCAGATTCTGTTGTTGGGCGACCATCTTTGTATTTTGAGTCAATGAAGCACTGCAGCATGTCATCTTCTGATTTGTTGGCACTCTTGCGAGATGCTATGATGTTTGCAAAGATCTCAGCAAGCTTTGCGCGTGCTTGGTCACGGCGCTTGTGAGCTGGGATTGGCAGGTATGGTAAGATGACACTGATTGGAAGCATCCCATTATCAAGGTCATGGAACAATGCAGAGACATCATCAAAGAGCTTGTCACGAACTTCACGGCCCAAAAGGCATCTACTGGCTGTCAAGATGATCAGATGCTCAAGCTCATACTTCAAATCAACCTCCCCACTTGGTCCCCACTTTGAGAAATAGTACTGCAAATTGGGTATGGGTTTGGGAAAGAAAAGTCTTCAATGCCAATTTGGTACACAACCAAGGAAAAATACAAGGGAGTAATTTACTATTAACAACATAAAGAAACAATCAAGTGCCAGTTTTGATGCAATTTCACCATGGTCAATTCCAAATGGAAATGAAGAGCTTCCACAGTTTAACATGGGAGTGAATTCAAGCAGCAGTATAAAATTTGGTTTTCAATTAGACTAGGAATTTTGCTACACTAAGATGAGGGGTGCACTGAAAATTGTCAAATTTATAATCTTTCTCGAGAAGTTAAAGCCTTGCAGTGGACATAAAAATGTATGAACAATTGTCACAAAATATGGAATTTTTAAGTTATACTCCATTTTCTAAAAGAGTTGAAGTGCCAATCTTTTTACTCTAGATTGAAACCATCTATATCCGATACCACGGAGATGGATGAGGCTTAGCTATTGTTGAATTAAAGTTTCGATAAGCTTCATCCTGCAGAATGTACAGATATCACTGCAGGTGTTTGCCGTTGACCAGATCGAACGAAGCATTGAATGCAAAAAACATGCAATACATCATGTAAGAATAAAAGGGTCAATTAAAACACAAAAAAAAAAAAAAAAACTATGGATCGAAGCCTGTATCCCCCAGTCTCTCAATCCATCGTTACATGCAATGAGAACCATAGAAAACAAATTCCTGATTACAATGATTAAATCCAACGTCAGAAAACGAAAGCTCCAAAACCCAATAGCGTGAGCCCAATGTCCACACAAAACACATCAATGTGAGACGAGACATAATCACATTAGATAAATCAATTTACCAAAAAACAAAAACACCAAAACACTTACCTCAGCTTCTGCAACCATCTGATTGACATAACTCTTGAGCTTGTTGACCCTAAGAGCCTCAGTGAAAAACCTGAACTGCTCTTGCCTCACAGAGTAATCAACGTCAAAGACCACCCCAGGTCCAAAAGTTGGCACATTGAACCGATACACCTCTTGCTGGCTGAGTTCATTCTCTGGGGCCTTGAAGAAGTGTGAAGAAACCTCAGGGCCAATCAAGAAAGTGATGTTTTTGTGAAAGAACTTCAAGGTGAAGACGCTTCCAAGTTTTGGGTACTCTTCGCGGAGCATAAAAATTGGACCTTTGAGGAAACGGGGAAGGGCTCCAACGAGGGGCCACCCCTTCATCACCGGGGGAAGTCTCTTTCTTGATTTGGGCACTATGAACGCTGAGATAAGTTTGGCCACCAGGATGGTAGCCACAATGAGCAAACCAGTGTTGAAAATCTTGTCAATTTCCATGGATGTGTGAGTAATGTGAAGTGAAGGAGATGAGGTTAGATTGGAAGTGTTTGTGTTTTTGTTTGATACAATTGTTGTTGATGAATCCAATGACTAAAAAGTTGCCAGTTGCCAGTTGCCACAGATCTGTTTTGTCGTAGATCTCTCTCAGTTTGTTACACTTTAGTGCTTGTGGCCACTAACGAGTAGAGTGTGTGTATATATGCATAAAATAAGGAAAGAGATGATAGCGTGAAAAGAGTGACTTTCCCTTATAATTAAAGTTATAATTAATTTTGATTGGATGGTCAAAATATATTATCTAATTAAAATTAAAATAGTTAATGTATGCAATTTGATTTGGTGGGGTTGGCTTAGCTGGGCTCACAGTAATGGGAGGGTTATGATGACAAAACTGTGGGTTAGGCCTCGAAACTTTCCAAAAAACATAGCCTGTCTGAAAGCTCGAATGTCTGTTTCTATTCACGGACCAAATATTGCCGTTTCATTTTCTTTAACGCTTTTTCTTTCGCAAATTACTCATATTCTCTGTTAAAACCAATGTTATTTCATCTTCATATCAGTTAAAGTTTAATTGATCTTATTCACATGTTTGGTATTTAAAAATAATATATACTGGAATATAATATCTTTCACAAAATTATAAAAATATAAAATTAAAAAATTCTCAATAATAATTTTCTATATAAAAACAGAAATTTAAAAATAAAAAAAAAATGGTAAATTTTTGGCTGTCTTTAATTTTTGGCGTTTTTGAAAGAGTGAAGGTAAAATAATTTACATTTTTAGAAAAAAAGAATAATGAAAAGGGTTAACTTGTAGGAACGTAACTGACTCTAAATAGTCTTATTATTAATTTTGCTAACCGAAACGGTCTTTCATATATTAATTTTGATGAAGGTCCACTCATCTCACCCTCGGATCCTCCCAAACACCTTTTTCTTTTTTTAAGATAAAAGAGTTGTGTGGTTAAGGAAACGATAGGACACTCAAATTAAGAGAATTATTTAATATTTCAGATAAATAAAAAACAATAGAATAAAATATAAGTTATATTTAACTAAAAAATCTCTCTTTTATCAAAATTAATATAATTTTTAAAAAAAAATTATTTAAAGTTTTTACTTTTCTATATATATTTATTAAACTAAAAAAATTCATATACATATAATATCAAAATAAATATGCGCATTTAAAGTTTATTAACTGAAATATAATTTTTTATGAATTAATAAAGTAAATATATTACTATAAATAAAAGTATCATCTAAAATTAAATAAATTACTAAATTATGTAAATACTTTTGATATATACACAAAAAAAGAATTTTTTACACTAGTGTAAATTTTTAAAATTTTTTTATTAAATTTAAATTTTTTATTTAACTTATATTTAATGATTAGTGAAGTAATAAATTATAATATATTAAATTTAAATTAAATATAATTTTTTTAAACAAACTAACATAAAAAAAATGTATTATAAGCAATTTTTTTTACATAAATCTAATCTAATAAATATAAAAGTGGTTGCAATTCCTAGCCGCGTATTTTGATTTGAGCACTCTTGGCCACGTGGATTCCACTTCATTCAACATCGTCTATTTGCATTTTTGTAGTTCATAATTTCTATGCCTCTAATTCCTAATCGCCTTCTCTTTCGTTTCTAAGGAGTTCCCACTTTTTTTTTAGCTTCGTGCTCAGGGAGAAATCAATGGATATATTAGACAAAAATAAATTTAAAAATAAATAAATTTTGTATAAGTTAGAAATAATTTGTTTTTTTATATTTTAAAAGAACTTTATATTTATTTTTTAAAATTTAAAGAAATAAATTATTTTTAATTTATAAAAAATTTTAATATTTGTTATATTACTAATTTTTAAAGACTTTTTAAAAATTTATCTAAAATGAACTTAGATACAATGTAAACTTATTTTATATAAATTTTAATTAGATATATGTTAAAAAAATTTAACAAATTAAATAATACATATATATTTTATAGGTTCTATCTTGATCATTTATTAAATAATCATTATGATAAAAGTAATATATAGGACTCATTTAATGGACAAAATTAATATAAATAATATAATAAGAGGATTAGGTAAAATTATAATATAATAAGAACGTAACAAACTTTTATCACGTTGAATGTTTTATTTATATTTACTAAATTTAATTTTAATTTTTATAAGTTATTTATTTTTAATTTATAAAAAAATTTAAATAGAGAGAGGAGATAAAGATAAAAGAGATAATATAATAAATTAAAAATATTTAAAAATAATAATTGTTGTCATTTCTTTTCTCTTCTAACTCAACTATAGTTTCTATGTAGCAATTCATTAGTCCAAAATAGTATTGGACAAGTAACTCTATCATTATAATTTAACAAACATTTGATTAAAAACGAATATAAGTATCTTATTTTATCAAATGAACTTTAAAATTTTAATTTACACTAAAATATTATGATTCAAATCAATCATCTTATCTTATGAAAGTGCAAAATGCTATAAACATCTTATGAGGACTCCATTTGCATTTTTATAAAAAAAACCCTAATTTAATCTTGTATTTCTTATGTTATATTGTTTCAATTAAATGTAGGTAATGCCCATACCCACGACAGATCATTGATGGTCCATTTTCCCAAGGGACAAGTATAAAGACCTAAATCAATACAACTAAACAAACATTTTAACAATGGGATGAATGAATCTACGCATTCATTTATTAGACCCATATCAATAAAGGGATGAAGAAATGTGTGTAGACTCAACTTCTTAGCATCTTGGGAGTTTTTAGAGCATCGACATTCAACATTAGGTCTCATGACAAAACCAATTCAAAAGAAAACAACACAATGTTAAAAGAATGTTACATTTAAATTTAGGACACATTTACTATCTAAAACAATAAAAGATTTACAATAACTTTTGTCCAATTTCTTAACCTTGAAGGAAGTTAAGACTGATTTATGGTGGTCTTCAAATTTGTTGGTGGAGTTGAGAGTTTGATGGAGGAAAATATTCTTAAAAAACAAACAAACAGTCGAATGTTATAATTAATAAAATTTTTACTAGGTAAACAGACATATATACTAAATTATGCTCCAAAGTAAAAGGAGATAATCTCCCATCAAGTGGGGACCTTGAACCCTCGTCAAGTGAAGAGCTCACATTTAGTGTGTAATTATATCTCAATTAAGATGGTCTTTGTAGAGCATATTATAAATAAGGAGAAAACCAATAAGGCATATATTAAAACATGAGAGAGAAAGGAGAGAAAAAGTTACACATAATGAAATGAGCTTCCTCTGAAGAATGTTATCATCTTGGTTGAGATACTTTATCATTAACGTATCCATTCAATTAGCAAGCTACTGCTGGATCCAATTCAACCACATATTTTTTATTTAAATATTTATAAATATAATAGAAATATTATAATTAATATGTAATTGCGTTGCAATGGTTGCTTTTATTTGGGTTAAATTGCTATGTTAATATTAATACTATTTTATTAGAAAGTAAGATTAGTAATTTCATATTTTATTTTATTTTATTTTGATCTCAAATTTCAAATGTTAATTAAAGAAATTTTTTATTTTATTAGTTATATTTAACCAGGAGTGATAAAGTAGGTAGACTATTTAGATAGTTCATGTGAACCCATACTTAAATGAACTGGGATAGAATACTTAATTCATTTAAAAAATGGTATAACCATGTATTTAAATTTTTTAATTATTATTATTTTAAGCGGAGTTTCTTTCTGTTGTAATTTTAATTTTTCAATAGTGCAAGTTCGAACACTAATTACTCATAGAATTTTGCAATAACATTTTGTAAAATTAATTTAATTCATTGATTGACCTACTATTCACTCATTGAATTAGCCAGTTTCAATAAAAAATATATTTAGGAGATAAAAAGACAAAATTTTGAGTATAATAGAAACATAAATAATAATGATTAAGATTATAATAGAAACATAACTTTTGGTATCAATTAACCCGCACAAAAAATCATGTACGGGAGTCATGACATGAATTCCACAACGTTCTTCAATTTTATTTATTTTTCTTAACTTCAATATTTATTTAATAAAAAGTAAAAAGTTAATTCGTATCACTTTAAGTTAAAATTCTCAGAATTTTTCCTTCTTTTTTTTTCTAAATTTTTCATAAGATAAAAAAAATAAAAATTTAACTTTTTACGAGATTTTAGCACGTGTAGGAGAGAGAGTGGGAACATGGGCACGTTAGTGGGAATGGGCAATAACTGCCATGCATAACCGTACAGATAAAATAGGATAGTGCAATGTGAGAAGCAGTAGTTTAAGAAAGAAAACGGTGAAGCATTTGAAGGTAGAAAATCCACGAAAAGTTTGTGTCGTGTTGGATCTTATTATTTTTGTGGTGAGTGGAAAATGCATGGAAAAAGAGAGCAAGAAGAATATATAAGGAAAGGGCCATGGAAAGCCGAAGAAGATGAGGTGCTACTGAACCACGTTAAGAAGTATGGCCCCAGAGATTGGAGCTCCATTCGATCCAAAGGCCTTCTTCAAAGGACTGGCAAGTCTTGTCGACTTCGTTGGGTCAATAAGCTCCGACCAAACCTCAAAAAGTATGTCTTGTCAATGTTTTTCAATTTTCATATGTGATTCTGTGTATATATATAGGACCATGCATGGTTGTTACTCTAGCATCTATGTTTTTGTTTGATTTTATGATAAAATGTTACAATTATGGGGTTGCTTCAGAATTCACATTTTCCTAGTCTTGCATCTTTTGTTTTGTGTTTTTAAGCTTAAAGATCATGACATTTTTTTATCATCTACAATACGGATGGTTCACGGTTGTTCCTTACTTGCACTGGTGTTTGATGAATTCAAGATTAATGATAGGGTTCCTTGAAGTAGTTCCTACTCGCGGATTGTTTGTGTTGTTTTAGTTCATAGATGAAAGTTTTTTCTATGGGTTTTATCTGATTTTTGTCCTTGGTGTTTCTCCTGGTCTTGTCAAAGTGGGTGCAAGTTTTCAGTAGACGAAGAGAGGGTTGTCATAGAGTTGCAGGCACAGTTTGGGAACAGGTGGGCTAAGATTGCATCCTACTTGCCAGGAAGAACAGACAATGATGTAAAAAATTTCTGGAGCAGTAGGCAAAAGAGGTTGGCTAGGATTCTTCATTCATCAGCAACAACCCCCAAATCACAGAAAAATAAAACAAAAGTTCCTACCTTTCTTGATATTCCAACTTTGGAGGTAATTAAATTAGAAGCTTCTTTTATTTCCTGGCATTTCTGGTTCTACTATTCTGTTTTGTCCTCAGAATACATAAAATTTGAGACGCTAACACAAGTTTCAAGATCATGTTTGCTTAACTGAAAATGCTATCACGCTGTTGAATACTGCATTTCAATGGAAAAACAAACTTGCATAGACATTCTTGATCCAGTTCAAGTCGGATAGGACCACAGTAGTAAAGCTTTTCCTCCAAGTATTATAAGTTTGATAGACTAAAATGTATTTACAATTAAAATATTATAAGTTTCACTTTTTAATTTAGCGAGTCAAACTCATAATTTTATAATTTTAATAATAAATTTCAACAAGTACATAATAATGTGTTAAAATCAGTGCTGTCGAATCTCTATTTTTTTTTACATAGGCATAACATTAATTTGTTGACATTTTTATTTAGGCTCCTAAGTTCTGTTCATCATCAGAGGGAGAACCATCATCAAAGCCTCAGCCATGCTCATTACCCTGCATTGATAATTCCGAGGTTATAAAAATGGTGCACTTACCAGATCTCATAAAATCTGAGTTGCCTAGTTCTGACACTAGCCATTTTGAACAAGAGTTTACCCTTTATGAGAGCTATAAAAGCACGGAATACATTGCATTCCCTCAGATTCCAGAACTTCAGAATGATCATACATTCTCAATGGGAAGCCAAGATTCCTATGCCAGAATTGATGAGCCAAGTTTTATTGAAGACTTTGGACCTCTTGATGCATCTGAGTATGGAATAGATCCACAACATGCAATTGGTTTGCCTTTCTTTGATCCTTCAGGAAGTTGCAGAATTGGGACAATGGACACAATTGATAGCTCCAAAAACAGTGACAGCTTCTTCGATGACTTACCTATTGACATGTTTGACCACATGGAGCCACCTGCAAGCCGCTCAAAGCTTTGACTTTTGTGGTCGTTGTCCTTTTTATTCTGTGTTTAGTTGTGTTGCAATCTTGTAATTGCAGGCTGAAAATTATATGTAATACTTTGAATTTGGTCAGCCATTGTAGTTTTAAATTATTGACACTTATGTCATTCGTAGGATACCCAAACACAAACACTGCAATTGTCCATAATTCTGGTCTCTTTTTGATTGCCAAATTGTTCTTTCGAGTAGTTTTCCTATGCTTTGATTAATAGGAATGAATTTGAATCCTCGAGTGACATTATATAATCACGTTAGAGAGAAGAAAGATACAATTGTTTTTTTTTTTTTATTAAAAGTGATCTATAATAACTAATTGAATCCATTAGTTAAATTTGATACAAATTATCTTCCTTTCTTTAATATAATTATATCATTGTTTTAACAACATGAAAGATCTAATCAATACCAATTGTGTACTTATAACCTTTGTAAAATAATATATTGTGCCGATAATATTAGCCTAATATATGTTAATTAATCTGTAATTATTGAAGTTATTAAGTTCAATGATAATGATATATGTCCACCAGCTCCTGAACCAGATTACATAATGAAAGAGTGTTGATTAATTGGTTTATTTATGAGACCAAGAAGAAAAAAATGTACTGGTACGAGAGGTTAAAGAAATATAAATCTTATTTGGGAAACACAAAAATCATTATCATTATTCTTGCATTATAACTGTAGTATCTTTATCCCAAGCCTAAACAGTTCACCCGTGACTTGGTGCTATGCTGCAAAAATACAACTAAAAGGGAACATAGGTACTAATAAGAGATAGAATTCTATACGTATATTTATATCAGTATCAATATATATATGTTGTAAGAGAATAACAGCCAAAAAGCAAGAAGAAAATGATAGCAAGGGGCCCCAAATTTTAGGGAACAGATAAGAAGATTCGCATATTCGACACCCTTCTCTAACCGTTGCTGAAGATTTTAGAGAGCAGAAAAGGAGATTCGTTTCCTTGTCTTGCGGAACAATTACCACCCGTCCCGGACTATTGGTTGTGTTACATCGTTCCCTTTGTTTAACAATTTTGTTAACCGAAATTTTTATAATTAAATTTAAGAATAGAAAATGATTTTTTATTATAGTAAAAAATACAAAAAGTACAATTTTGAAAGCTGTTGCTGTTCAATTGGAAAACTTCAACAATTAAAATAATAAGAAATTAAACAAATAAGTTGCACCAACACTGGTGTGATTGTTCTATTTGCAACAGACCAATAAACAAAGTACATGATTAACTTATGCTAAATACAACAATAATAACAAAACAAGCCTTTTCAAACAAGAACAATTGCCTAATATATCATTCATCACCTGAGTTCTGTCATAAACCAAATTTTTTAAAAATTTGTATATGCAATGCATCTTTTTCACTTTCCTGGAAAAATACTGAAGAGTAAGGCCCTATCACTATTTTTCCTCCTATTTTACTACTCAATCAAGGCAAGTATCCTGATTGAAGAATAATGGTGTTTAAATTTTTCCGCTATATCAATCATTCACAATAGACTAGTCTTTTGGACTTTGGAGGACTCAAATGTGAAGCAGGCAGAGTAATAAGAGAGAATCAAGCCTCAGCCATATGGATGGCCATTAATAAGCTCAACTGCTGTCATTGCTCACTTGTAATAAAATTTACACCAGTTTGATCATTAACTTCAAATTCTCCTGCAGTAAATGACTGATCTTTCTTGAAAATTGGGCGTCTAAGTTCAACATATCCACAGTAATCAACTTCATATACTGTAGCACCCTTGTTGAATGAAGAAAAAGCCACCCCAACTCCTTCCCCTGCAAAAGTTGCAATGCATTTAGAATTCAATTTAGAACACCTTCATTCATTGATCAACAGGTTCAGGTTCACGTTCAAGAACTTTCTCGCCGTGTGTTTGGTTTAGCTTATTTTGAAGAAATAATCAGTTAATTTTGCCAGATTCCTAAAAGACAGATTTTTTTTAAAAAAAAGTGATTATTTCTTAAAAAATAACCATACCCAAACATACATTGATTTTATTCTTGCTGATTATTAATGTAACAAGGGTGGAAACTACAAAATGATGGCGTTTCACCAAAAAAAGATGTCTTTCATATGGAAACGGAAAGAGAAATATATTCTCCAATGCAAACAAATCCAGTATTATAAACAGATATCTCTTACAGTTAAATGTATAAGAAATTGAAAATTATACCGTGTGTGACAAGCAGCAGGTTCTCATTATGATATTTATCTGCAAGGTCTTTAACTATTTGCTCATATCTAGCCTTTGTGTGCAAAATTGGCTCTTCCCACTTAGGCAACTGAAGTTCCTCAAGCCAAAAAGTTTTAATCAGCCCTTATGAAGTTAGCATATATATATATATATAATTGTCAAAATTGTGCTGAAAATATGCAATTGGAAATGAAGATGAAGTCCTCTATACCTCTTTATAGACCCTTTCTACATTCTTATCCACTGTCCCTACTGGAAGCATGGCCTCACGCTCTGATATATCAAAACCCCAGTTTCCATCTTTAGGAGCCACTTCAAGCCTGATTGCCCCTCTGCTCATCATCTCACATAACCCATATTCAACAGAGACCTGCAATTGTGGATGCCAGGGAGAGATTTTATCAACTTAGGGCCTGTTTGTTTTACTTTTAAAATCAATTCCTTGCAGGGTGCACACGTTCCAATACAAAACCTATAGCTCAAATTAATTTAGACTCACATTTCAATTATGTTACAGATCAATATTAATTCTATCAAAAGCAATTTTACTCAACTTAAAATAAACAAACACTCAACAGCTTATATATCTTGTTATCTACTCAGGGTTTGTATGTCATGTTATGATTTTCTAAAACTCAGCATTCTGCTTCTGTAGTTAAGAGGCTCTATTTGAGTAAACTTTTCGAAGGAAAAAATTAATAAAGAAAAACTGAATAAATTTTTGTTCATAAGTTAGAAACATTTGATACTTTTCTTATAAATTCTGTCATTTAATTTCTCTAAAATTTGAAGTGATAAATTATTTTTAATTTATAAAAAAAATATTTATTTTTTATATTAATTTTTTTCTGCTTGAGAATTTCTTCACTAAGTTGATTCAAATAGGGTCCTAACATGTTACAATGGTGTTTTCACCGCTAGGCCAAGGTTTAAATTAAATCTTGACAAGTACCTTTCAAAGGCAAACATCCCAAACAGGTAATTCAAATATAATCATTGCATACAGCAACATTACTAAGAATTTGTTTACAGATAAATTTTCTTTACACTGTTACTCGTTGCTCTGTCATATAAGCCAGAAGGCTGAATTGACAGAGCCATATAAATTTTGTTTATATTCCCTTATTAATTATTGTAATATATTAATGTTATTAATTATTGTAATAAAATAGATTAATTTTATTAAAATATTCCTATTAAAAATGTTAGACTTATTGTAACAGTTATACATTAAGAATAACTCTTAAAGTAATATCGAAATTACTTCAGTGATTAGTCAGTAAAATCTACTCTTAATAAATAAAAGTTTCAATGAAAATCTATAATTAGTATATTTTTTATATTATAAAGCGACAAATAATTTAAAATAAATCAAAAATAATCGAGTCACATTCAATATGAGGAAGAAATAAGTAAATCAAACATAACAATTTTATTATAGATTATCGTGTATAAGAAAAAAATTAACTTTTGTGATGATTAATTTAAAAATAATACATACATAATATTTTAAACATTTCATAATATAAAAACCTTTAAATTCATAAAAAAAATTTGCATCAGAATTTTAGAAAATAAAAAAATTAAATTGATAATTCAAATTAAAATATGATATTCGGAAAAAGGATAAAAAATATTTTAATTTAAACGGACAGGACACTCAGCAAAATGAAAAGACGATTCTGACCTTTAATTTAGAAGCATCGATGCTAACGGCGTCGCCGATTTCGACGTTGGGGTCGTCGGCGACGGCGGAGAGGGCGGTGACGACTTCGGCGGCGGTTTGGACGCAGCGGAGGAAGGGTGAGACAAAGACACGGTGGATGGGGAATTGGAGGTTGTTACGGAACTTACGACCCGTGCAGAAGGCCCGAACCCGACCCTGTTGGACGAGGGGTGGGTCCCAGGGTCGGGGCGCGGTGGATACCCATAAGGGCTCGAAGTTATCCATGCGATCGCCGTGTCTCATTACGACGACGTTTTGGTAGAAATCTGGAGTCAGTGTTTTTGGACCTTTGCTTGAATCCATTGTTTTCCAAATGAGAAAAATGGAACGAAAATATGTATTTGGGTTTTCCGGAGGAAGACGGAACTTGCAAGATGGATATTTGATCCCAGTTTCGAAGACTTGGATGCACGTGAATATGATTACCTACCTTTTCTTTTTTCATTTATATAATTACAATTATAATTTATTTTATTAATTAAATAAATGTTAATCAGTGGTGCAGGACTACTAATTAAAGAATTCAAACTGAATTATTATTGTCAAAAAATAGAATTAATAAATCTCCTGTAATTTTTTATTTGGTTTGATTTTTTTTAAGAAAATATTTTTAACTCGTTAAACATTCTTTTAATAATTAAAATAAAACGACTCTAGCTTTTTTTTTAAATTTTGGTGATTTTTTAAAATTAAATTTATATATATAATTTTTAAAAAAATAAAGTTTGAGTTTTTTTAAGTTATAGTTATAATTAAACTTCTGAAATAATTTTTTATAAAATTTATAAAAAATATTTTCTTAATATACTTGAACAAATGAATCTTAAATTTTAAAAATAATTATTCGAAATATTCAAAAATTATAACAAATAAATAATTACTTTTTAAAACTTCAACTAAATAGTACTAATATTAATTTTTATTATGTAACTAAATTTTAATTCTTGTGCGCAAGAACAAATGTGCAATTTTATTTGAAAATCACTTATATAGAATATAAAGGATTGTATCACTCTCACTTGCAATTGGAATTGAACCTGACAACGGTTCTTTGATTTCAATGATTTCAATGCTCAATTCATTCTCACCCGAGGAAAAAAGGAGTGAATATTTACTTTAGTCCAAAAAAATATGCATCATTAAATTAATCTTTTAAATTTTAAATTTGAATTTTTAATTTTAAAATTAGTAATCTTTAGTCAAGTTAATATTTGTCATATAAAAATATTAAAAATAATAACATAATAATGATATATTATATTAAGTGATAGGTGTCAATTTATTTTAAACACAAAATAATGTTGTTTTATAATTTTTAAAAGATAACTTTTTTTTTTATTTTTAACATTTTTGGTCAACAACTTTTCTCATTTTTTGCTTTGCCTTTCTTTTGTTATGTCTTTTTTTTTTCCACCTATCACTTTTATAAAGTTTTTTGTCGAGTTTTTTTTCATCTAAATGAACATTAAATTCAAGTCTCTCGTTTAAAAATTCTGGTAAAGGTTTGAAACAAATTGGATGAAGAAAGAAAGACATAGGGACTAATTTTATTGAAGTTAGTAGATGATTTTTTATAATCTAAGAATTTGTGTTAGAAGGGTGAAGAGAGTGATGAGATCAAGAAAGTGTGGGGTGTGAAGTAGGTCAACAAAAATGTTAGATTTAAAAATAGTTTTGGTAGGTGTGATAGTGAAGAAAGAAAATTGATTGAGAGATAATAGTTGATGAAAACTTTAGCATATTGAGTTATGTGTGAAAGAAAAAAGATAAAATTTTAAGTTAAATGTAAAAAAGAAATATAAAGAGTAAAAAAGTGTAAGGCTATTACAATATAAAGAAAATGAAATAGACATCCTGAAAGAAAGTGTAATAAAGACTTTATTAAATGTTAAAATTAGGAATTGAAAAATTATGTTTGAAAAATTATAAAATGACTTTTGTGTATAAAATAAATTATCAAAATATAACTTAAGATGACAAAATTTTATTATTTAATTTTAATATTTTTTAACAATAAAGAAATAATTATTAATTTTAAGGACTAAAACTTTAAATTTTAATAATTAACCAAGTTACATACATATTTCAAAGATTAAAACGAAGATAAGATTTAAAAGTCTACCTATAATCAATAGGAGCCACAAACCCTGAGGACATCTCCTTCTTCTATTCACTCTTTCTCCCACAAACCCCTGCCACTTTAACTGGGGACAACTAGTATTAGACTGATAAAGTGGAGGGATCACTAAAGTATGTTACATTTTCTTTTAAAACTTTGAAATACCAATAAAATCAGGTACACATGACTACCTCAGTATCCCCCGAACCTTTGCACCCTTCAAGACGTGCTCTCAATTTCATTCTCAAGATCTACAGCCAAGTTGCACATAACAAATTATGACAGGTTATAATCCCTTATGTTATTATGAAAGGTGAGTTACTCACATTTTTTACAGTGAGACAGTTTTTGGTTGGGTTCCCATGACTCCATGAATTTCAAAATGTTGATCCCGCAGTCATGTTTTGCACTCATACACAATAAATACAAGTTTGGCGTTGATGGGCAATGGTAAAATTACCTTAATGTGCGTTGTTTTGTAATTACTCACGGAGTTGATTGCTTGTCTACTCAACATGGACAATTTCTCACTGTAGATCAACATCTGTGAGTTCAGGATCAAGTTCCCTAAAACCTATTTGTAGGCTTTCTTTCTACTATACACATTAGAATAAAATGACGAGAACATGCTGCAGTGAATCTAGCGATTTATGTGCATATTGAAGGTGAAAAATGGGGATATTTACCGGGTTGTCCAGTAAAAAGGCTGCTTTCGGAGTAAGGAATCTAAGACATACAATTTCTTTGCAGCCATTTCTAGCACATAAACAATACCTGTGCCTTTTATACAATGTTGGAACAAATATCTATATAAGTGAACAAGAAAAAAAAGAAGGAAAGAAAACCAAATTAGCATTTTTGACAGCATGGCAACACTAATATTGCCATCTAGGTGCACTCACCAATCTACAATGCTTAAGATATCGTCGATCTTTTAGTGGCTGAATAATATCACGCACCATGGCCTGTGGATCCATTTTCCTTTCTCTTTGTCTAAATGACTTGTTAGTGACTCTTGTATGTATCCCAAAAAAGTTTTAGACAGGAAAAAGTAAAATCGTTGCAAAATTTTGCAATCATTAAGTAAAAATATGAATCAAAAAATGTAGTTTTAAAAAAGTTAATAAAAAGGAGATACCAGAGTTCTTTTCAAAAAATAACTTGCGTTAAGGCATGTTTTGTATAACTAATATGACCTTTCTAATTATGAACGAAGACGACCTTTTGTAAAAAATCTTTAAATTCCACTATTTTTGTTTAAGTTACTACATTTTCAATGATATTTTTACGTAACTCACTTTATTTCAGAGATTTTAGTAAACGCATGTAATTATTAATTAGATTACCTCTTCATAAAACATGAATTCAAATGAAGATGTATAACAGAATCTCACCTTTAAAACCATTTATGGTGTACGGTTCAATCTCGCAACCTTCAGGTTGTATTTCCAAAGTGTAACGATCCATACGAACTGATAGAGAGAGAGAGAGAGAGAGAGAGTACACAACACTTGCATCTCTATAAATTCGTCAATGTTTCTATAAACAAAGTCCACATCAAGTGATCAAAAATTACATTTTCATGGAGCCCCTCACTCACATAGCCATAGTTTCAGTCCCAGTATATAGCCATTTACGCTCAATTCTTGAGTTCTCCAAGCGACTAGTTCATCTCCACCAAGACATTCATGTCACATGCATCAACCCCACATTTGGTTCACCTTGCAACAACACCAAAGCCCTTTTTGATTCCCTTCCCTCAACCATAGACTCCATGTTCCTACCACCAATAAAGTTGGAGGATCTTCCACTTGACATTCACCCAGCAATCCAAGTTCAAATGACTATCTCTCGTTCTCTACCTCTAATCCATGATGCATTGAAGAAACTACATTCTAGATCTAAGCTTGTTGGAGTAATTGCTGATGGATTAATAACAGAAGTGTTACCATTTGGCAAAGAACTCAATATACTGTCCTTCACATATTTCCCATCCACAGCTATGTTACTAGCATTGTGCTTGTATTCTTCTATGCTAGACAAGAAAATTTCTTGTGAGTACAAAGACCTATTAGAACCTGTTGAGATTCCCGGTTGCATACCAATGCTGGGGATTGATCTCCCAGACCCACTTCAAAATCGATCTGGTGAAGCATACAAGCAGTTTCTTGAAGCTAATGAAAGGTTCTATTTAGCTGATGGTATATTGGTTAACAACTTTTATGAAATGGAAGCAGAGACCATAAGAGCCTTGCAGCAAGAAGAAGGTAAAGGAATCCCTTCTGTTCTTGCAATTGGACCTTTCGTACAAAAGGGGTCATGTGATCAAGGAAGTGAGATTGAATATTTGAGATGGTTGGACAAGCAGCAACAAAATTCTGTACTGTATGTTTCCTTTGGAAGTGGTGGGACACTCTCTCATGATCAAATAAATGAGCTTGCTTGGGGTTTGGAATTGAGTGGTAAAAACTTTTTATGGGTGTTAAGACCACCTAATAAGTTTGGCATTATTGCTGACATTGGTGTTGAAAATGAGGACCCTTTTGAGTTTTTACCAAATGGGTTTTTGAAGAGAACACAAGGGCATGGTTTGGTAGTTCCTTATTGGGCTTCGCAAGTTCAAATCCTTGGTCATGGTGCAATTGGTGGGTTCCTATGCCATTGCGGTTGGAATTCCACACTAGAAAGTGTTGTGCATGGTATTCCACTAATAGCATGGCCACTCTTTGCTGAGCAAAAGATGAATGCAGTTTTGCTAACCAATGGTTTGAAAGTGGCTATTAGGCCTAAACTTAACGAGAAGGGTATAGTGGAAAGGGAAGAGATAGCTGAGGTCATAAAGAATCTAATGGTAGGAGAAGAAGGTAAGGAAATTCGCCAAAGAATGAAAAAATTGAAAAGTGCTGCTGATGATGCGTTGAAGGAAGATGGATCTTCAACAAGGACTTTAACACAGTTAGCGCTAAAACTCCTGCACAAGTGATCAAAATTTTTATATATAGAAAAGACAAAATAGATAGGAATTTCCGGTTTACGCATTTGCAGTCATAATATCTTTTATAAAAACTTTCTAATTTTAATTCTTTAACTTTATTTTTACATTATTAATATAAATAAAATTTTATTAATTTTAGACACTTCAACGTTACATCTACTTCTTATGAAATAAAAGTGCAATGTTTAATATAATATTAATTAATCTGCGGTTATATGTGCATATCTCTCTAGAAGAGGACAGGTTTGAGGTTTGATTCTTTGCAATTAAATTAATTGATGACTATGAAGGGAAGCTAACTTAGTCGACAATGAATTACCTTGATATTTGAAGTATTTAATAAGAAAAATTCCAAGTGGCCTTGATATAAGTGTTTTTTACACTTAATTGTCTATTTCAACTATTTTACTAAATAGAGTTATTTTTGTTAAACAAATTTTATAATCAACAAAATAAGTTTTCAAATAGCTTAAATGCCTTATAAAATAAACTATTAGAGTTGGCAAAACAAATTACCTAACTAATTCAGGTCAACCTGTTGCATAATAGCAGACTGAGTCAAAAAGGCTTGAAATGGTACAAAAAATAGTTTTTTTTTACAATAATATGCCGCATCAAACTTCATCCAAAATAACTAAAAAATTTATATTTAATTCAGGTTCAAATTTCAAACTCACTTTATATTTTATTGAGCATGCCAACCCAGTTCTATATGCCTGTTTTATTGACTCTACATACTATTCTATTTTTTGTCAAATACTAAAGCAATAATATAATTTTGATTTATAAATAATCTGATAATATTAATAATCATTCAATATTCTTTATCATTAGTTTTGCTATTTCATTTATCTGTTCTTTTTCTTCTCTTTCTATCTGTACCCTACCCATACCCTATCCATTGCCATCTAGTTTATTCTTTGGTCAGGCTATGAACTTTAATTGCATCTCAATTATTGGAGGTTAAAGAAGATATTTATTTAAGGCCCAATTAAAAAATTTGAAAAAAAATATAAACAAATATATTATAAATATGAAAATTTATTTTATATTTACATGCTAGCTATAACAATATATAATAATTTGGATGTATTAAAAATTTGAATAATTGTATGTGAAATAAATATTTATAGTTTTGTCTATCTAAAAATCATAAAGGTGAAGATTTGTAAGTTTTAATATGTATAAAAATTGTATATGAGAAGGTAATTTTATCTAATAAAAAATTATAAAATAATAAAATTATATTGAAAGTTTATAAATATAGGATAAAGTTGTGGAATAGCAAGCACCTTACATAAAAGTTATATATTTTATTTTCTCTTTTTATTTTTCTTTATGCATCTAACTTTTAGAACTAGAAGACGTGCATGACTCTCTTTTCTCTCATTTATGATTGAAGACAAAAATTGTGAGACTCCATTGTATTATATTTAACTTTAAACGTTGAAGTTCAACTACGATATTACGCTAATTTTAGAGAGCAACTTCAACTTTTAAATTATATTAAAAATCTATTAAAAATTTGCTTTTGCAACAATGAATTTAGTCATGATGCAATTATTTAATCATTCTATTTTCAACAACTATGTAACTAGCATCCTTTGCAACCAAGTTGAAGGAGAGGAGCACAACTTGTAGCAACCTTTGCAACCAAATTGAAAGAGAAGAACACAACCTATGGCTATACATAGCTCAGTTTGCATAAATTTTTAGAAAAGTTTTTATAAAAAATATCATTATAAAAAAAATTATTTTATAAGTTAAAAATAATTTATATTTTTAATTTTTTAAAAAGTTCTTTCATTTAACTTTTCTAAAATACTAAAAAAAAATTTAATAAAAAAATATTCATTTTTTTATATTTTTTCTCCTATAAGTATTTCTCAAAAAAGTTACACAAACTAGTCATATCTACAAGTTCATTACATAGTTAAATTTATGAAAGTAATAAAACTCATTCAATTCGAGTCACTCGTCTAAAAGAAGTCTTGTATGATTCTAACCTAACCAAATTGAATGAGAAGATATTTGTGATTGACGATAGCCCTTGATTATTTTTTCTATATATAGTTGCTGCATTTGTTATTATCCTTTTAAAAAAGATATATCTTTTGCTTTTTTTTACCTGTGAACACTAACTGTATGTTTAGAAAAAAAATGAGATAAAAATGTCAAATGAAATGGAATAATTTTAAGTTATACTGTTGATAGTTTTAAAAAAATAAGTAAAATAGAATCAAATATGAGAAAATCTTTTTATTTTATTGAATATAGTAATTTTAAATTTAAGAATTCAAGAGAAAACTAATTTTTTTTATTATATCATTTGAAATTAACCACTAAAATAAATAAATAATAACTTTGTTATATTCTATCTACTTGTTTGGAAAAAGGAAAATTTTTCTAAGGCTCTTACCAGATTTTCGTAGTACAAAATAGATTATATCTTTCTAAGAAGAAACACACCTTGAAGATCGATGGCATGGACATATCTTTTAACTAAAATCAAAGAAAATCCTAAGTTTCTATATCTTGTGAGCCATGGACCTATATATAAAAAAAATCGAACGCTAAAAAATTTGTCAAAGAAATTACTCTTCGACACATTTCTATGAAGATCAGCAGGAGAGTCTCATTTTTATGTCGAAAAGGATGTCACATTTTGAAGAGTTTTCAGGAAGGCTGCAAGTTTTTGGGAAAGAACAGGAAATATTTAAAGGAGTTTTGAAGACAAAGAGAGTCTTATTTTTTTTCGAAAAGAGTGCTACATTTCGTGGAGTTTTGAAGGGTTAGAAAATAAGCCTTAATTTTTGTTGAAAAAAAAGTTACATTTCGAGGATTTTTAGATATTTTTGAACCCTAGATTGAAAACATCTATAACTAGTTGAAAAAGAGTTTCTTACAGATTTTCCTTAAAACTTATCAAAATAGAAATTGACAAAGGAAATTATTCTAAACCCAAGAGATAGGGTGCAGCTCACGGATTTTTTTTAAAACTTGTCAAAATAGAAGTTAACAAGAAAAATTATTCTAAGTCCAAGAGAAAGTGTAGAGCTTATAGATTTTTCTTAAAACTTATCGAAATATAAATTGATAAGGAAAATTAGTCTAAGTCATAAGAGAAAGGGTAGAACTCACGGGTTTTTCTTAAAACTTGTCAGAAAAAAATGACAAAGAAATTACTCTAAGTCCAAGGGACATGGTGGAGCTCAAAAGGTGAAAAAACATATCGAAAGAACTATAAATTTTGAAATGACTATCAAAATAGCAGTTACTGACAGTTACCACCAGTTGAAGGTGATAGACACGAAGAACTGAGCGTGGGAGATAACGATAATGGAGAAGGCACATTCACGGGCCATTATGTATAATGGACGGCAACAGCAATTGAAAAGTACACACAGAAGGTAGTTACTAAGAAGTATCCGCGAAATAAGGAGACAATTGTGGTTCATCTACCTAAAAATAATACCAAAATTTACATTTACACGGAGACAACTTTTTGCACCAAACAATAGCACTTAAATTTTTTGCACACTAAAATTTTGCACTAAGGCAAACACCAACTATTAGAATATTCATAGTTGTTGTTCACTATAAGAGTCGTATGTTACATTTTTACAATTTATTTCTTGTACTTTATTTCACTTTCAGTATACTTTGGTAATCCTTTTACATTCAGTTTCATATTGATTTTATTGTTCTATTACTATTTTAATTACACCACACTAAAAAAAAAATCTAAAGAAAATCTAAAATTCAGTCTTAGATTATTCTTAAATTTATTTGTTTACTGATTACAATTTTCACCATAAACACTACTTCATTGATCAGTTTCATTTGATCAATTCCATTGATAAATGAAAAAAATAAAATAAAATTTGAGTAATAACTTTGTTCTAATCCTAGAGCTAGCTCATTCATTTGGCATTGAGAGTGTTCCCCCACTACCAAATGAGACAAATAAGGCAGACCTGGTCTGTCCATCTAACCATGCTACACAATTTATTAAGTTATTATTGTAAATGCTATCACACAAATTGGTACAATAGGTCCTACCTATACAGTGAAGGGTTACTCATGCTTTCTTCCATCGTAACTCTCATTGCTCATCCTTCGAATTCCACAAAGCTATTGACCAAGATTCCATCAGCATAGTGCTTTGTAACGCAGAAGAAAATGCTTGTAAGCTTATCTAGATCGATCCTGAAGTGAGGTTTGGAGATCTCTTCCGTGAATTAATGGGTACACAACCTAACTGGGGCACATCCACAAAACATGCAAAGAATGGTTAAAAGTAAACAAAATTTTCTACTAATATATACATACATAATTAATAATATTTTTTTGACTACTAAACTTCTATGATTCTTTTCCATCTAAAATTCATCATAAATATAAAATAATATTTTTTTATATCAAATTGAAGAAAATTAACACAATAGGACTAAATTTATTTACCTTTAAAAATATAGAATTTATTAACTCAAAAAAATTAGAATATGGAATTTCACAATTCAAACTAGCAAGATTAAAATTAAGAAAGTGTAAGAAAGGTCGCATCCCACCTTTTATTTCGTCAGTTTTCATTTTTCAAAGCAATCACTTACATAGTATAATAATATAATACTCTTTGAATATGACTTTAAACAACGGGTTAACATGCAATTGCTCTCCAATATATATATATAACTGATCTTCAAAATCACAATTTAGAGAACAGTCACGTTGCCGTTATCTAATTTTTTTTTTTCTATTTTAGTGTTTAAATCTATTTCTCCACCAATACAAAATATTTTTAATCCTCCAATGATACGAAGTCATTCTATTAAGATCATGATACTATGTAAGAATGTTTTTCCTCAATTATATTTTTTAAAATAAGATATTTCTATAAATGATTCATTGTATATACGGGTTAATGTTGAGTGTGCAACAAAGAAACTACGATACTTTACCGAGGATATAGGTAGCAACTTTTATTTACCTAGCACATCCTCATAATGACTTCCTCACCATGATAAAATAAAAATAGAAGAATAATAACCAAACAAAGCATGATCCTTGCCATAGGATTCCAAAAGTCTATCTCCTTCCTATATATTTCTTTTAATACTTTTCCATCTAGCTGTTGATTGATACAGGGATTTTGAGGAGCACCCATCTTCTTTTAGGGCATCAGTAGCAGCTTGTTTTAATCCCTTCATTACTTTACGCATTTTTTCACCTTCAACATCCATCAGACTCTTTATGACTCGAGCAACTTCTTCCTTTTGCACTAGACCATTGCCATTAATATTTGCCCTTAATGCCACTTTAAGGCCATCGCTTAACATAACTGCATTCATTCTTTGCTCCGCAAAGAGAGGCCATGCTATCAATGGCACCCCTTGCACCACACTCTCAAGGGTCGAATTCCACCCACAATGACTCAAGAACCCACCAATTGAACTGTGACTAAGGATTTTAATTTGGGGTGCCCATGATGGAATCACCAACCCTTGCCCTTTGGTTCTCTCCAGGAATCCATATGGTAAAAAATTGAATGGGTTCTCATTTTGGGCACTAAGATAAGCACTGCTGGCTGAGTTACTTGGTGCTCTTGCAACCCACAAGAACTTATGATTACTCAGTTCTAAGCCCAAAGCTAGTTCAATAATTTGGACTTGTGATAATGTGCCACCGCTTCCGAAAGAAACATATAAAACAGACTTTGGTTCTTGTTTGTCCAGCCAGCTTAGACACTCAAACACATTGGGCTCATTATTATGCCTTACCCCTATTTCTGTGACTGGGCCAATAGGATAAATAGGTGGGTTTCCATTTCCCTCCTTAGTCAATGCTCTTATGGGGCCTTCTTCCATTTCAATGAAGCTATTTATGAAAATTCCATCCACGAAACAAAATCGTTTAACGCGTTCAAGGAATAATTTGTAGCCTTGACTTGATCGATCTTGAATTTGGTAATGAAGATCATGGCCTTGTATTGGCACACAACCAGGCATTTGAATAGGTTCTAGAAGATCCCTAAACTCACATGAGGTGTCCTTATCCAACTTGGGCAAGTGAAAGTACATTGAAAGTGTGAAAGCCGATTTAGGGAAGTAAATATATGACAACAAGTTGAACTCCTTAGCAAAATCTAATGCTTCATAGGCAAAGTTATCAACCACCAAGGCCACAAGGGGAGTCCTTGAATTCAAGGACTTTAAGACATTTTGTATAAATGGCAGAGAGTAAGTCACTGTGAGTTGCATTTGGACTCCAGTTTCAAGACCATGTGGTAGGTCATGAGGGTCCACTGGTGGAAGAAAACTTAAGGTTATGCTTGGTGGAAGAGTTTGAAGAAAGGTTTTTGAGACACTTGGGAGCGATCCAAGTGTAGGAATGATGGATGTGATATGCAAGTCTGGGTGGAGATGAACAAGTCGTTTGGAGAACTCAAGAATGGGAAATAGATGGCTAAATCCAGGACCAGGAATAACAGCTATGTGAGTTGTTTTCTCCATGTATGTATTGTAGTGTTACTCTAAAAGTAGAAAGCTAAATGGGTTGTGGGTGTGTAGGAAAGATTGATAGACCATTTTATACACATCTTTTATAGCCATTCAAATTTGATTTAAAATTTTCTTTATCAAAAAATGCATTTGTACATCTTTACCAATTTTTAATTTTGTTTCTCAATAATTTTATCTTTTCGAAGTTAACATTTAACATAATCGATGAGAGTATTTAATTACTATTTTTCAAATTTATTATTAGTTGTTTACGATGATGGATTAATTAATTATTTGTGAATAAATGTGATCAAAGTGAAGATACGTGATCAAAGTGAAGAAACATGATCTGCAGGTGAAAAAATGTGATCTACACGTGAAGAAATGTGATTAGAGTGAAAAAAACTTGCACATGAAGAAACGTGATCTACACGTGAAGAAAAGAAACGTTATATGCACTTAAAAAAACGTGATCATAGTGAAATTATGAGTGAAGAAACATGATTCTGCGTGTGAAGAAATGTAATCTGCACGTAAAGAAACATAATCAGAGTAAAGAAACATGATCCACACCTGAAGAAACGTGATCTGTATGTGAAGAAACGTGATCTACACTTAAAGAAAAAACGTAATTAGAGTGAAGAAACCTGCACATGAAGAAACGTGATCTACACGTGAAGAAAAGAAATGTTATATGCACGTAAAGAAATGTGATCATAGTTATGAGTAAAGAAATATGATCTGCGTGTGAAGAAATGTAATTTGCACGTAAAGAAACGTGATCAGAGTGAAGAAACGTGATCCGCACTTAAAGAAACGTGATCTATATATGAAGAAACGTGATCTACACTTAAAGAAACTTGATCAAAGTGAAGAATGCACTTAAAGAAATGTGATCAGAGTGAAGAAACGTGATCTGCATGTGAAGAAACTTGATATGTATGTGAAGAAACGTAATCTACGTCGAAAGAAGCGTGATCAGAGTGAAGAATGCACGTAAAGAAATGTGATCAGAGCGAAGAAACGTAAAGAAATGTGATCTGCACATGAAAAAATGTGATCTACACCTGAAGAAACGTGATTAGAGTGAAGAAACCTGCACATGAAGAAACGTGATCTACACGTGAAGAAAAGAAACGTTATATGCACGTAAAGAAACGTGATCATAGTAAAATTATGAGTGAAGAAACATGATCTGCGTGTGAAGAAATGTAATATGCACATAAAGAAACGTGATCAGAGTGAAGAAACGTGATCTGCACGTAAAAAAATGTGATCTACACGTGAAGAAACTTGATTAGAGTGAAGAAACCTGCACATGAAGAAACGTGATCTACACATGAAGAAAAGAAATGTTATATGCACGTAAAGAAACGCGATCATAGTAAAATTATGAGTGAAGAAACATGATCTGCGTGTGAAGAAATGTAATCTGCACGTAAAGAAACGTGATCAGAGTGAAGAAATGTAATCTGCACGTAAAGAAACGTGATCAGAGTGAAGAAACGTGATCTGCACCTGAAGAAACGTGATCGGTATGTGAAGAAACATGATCTACACTTAAAGAAACTTGATCAGAGTGAAGAATGCACTTAAAAAATATGATCAGAGTGAAGAAACCTGAAGAAACGTGATCTGCACATGAAGGAAAATGATTATAATAAAATTATGAGATTTTTTTTAGTTAAATTGGGTAAATGAAGAAATTAATTCTTCCTATAAGGTGATTGACAACAAATACGCTGTTTGAATTTCACATGGAATAAGTGTCGTAAAATCTAGTGTTGGCACAAATTTATTATTATCATTTTTAATTATAAGTGTCGTCAAACTACTTACTAACATGGAAGGAAGCTGGACACGTATTGTGCCAATAATGAGAAAAAATTTTAAAAATTATCAATAGCTGCAATCTTAACACTTAGATTTATCTTATAGTATCGGACGGTTCATATCCGACTTGTGTTTTGGCAGGGTTTTAGCTGACATGTGTGTCTACATGAGCAGGACCGACACTCATTGTAATTGGTTTACATGGCAAAGATTTTGAACTGTTTCCTGTTGGCCTCTCTTTTCTGCTTCTTTTTCTCTGCTTTCTTCTTCCTTATTCATGTTCATAATGTGCCAGAAAAATGCACAGGAACCAATGAAAAAAATATTATTTTACAGCAATGATTTCGTTGTTGTGAGAATTTGCAAGGCATGAAGAAGCTATTTTGTATCAAATATAAATATTAATATATTTTTAAATAATTAAAATTATTTTACATTTTAGGAAAAATAATTCAAAGGAGCCATAGAATCTAAGTAATAGTGAAAGATCTTAGTTTAATTCAGAGTTTAGGATTTATGGATTAGAGTTTGCATGTATAAAATAAGAAAATAAAAATTTATATTTTAAAATTAGATTTATCATGTATGTAATGAAAAATATATATTACCATCATATATATTATTTTAGATTTTTTAGGTAGAAATTTTTATTTAAAAGTAAAATTAATGTTTATATTATTTAGTATTGTAAATATTATTATGTTAAAATAACTAAATTTTAAACATATAAGTATATATTTTAATGTATTGTATCAGTAATATGTTCTATATTATATTAATATTATACTGTATTTTATTTTACGTATATTTATTAATTTAAAATAACAAATTAATGAAACTAATAAAATTAATTATTTTGTAATTTTTAATTTAATAGTTATTATTATTGTCGTTATATATATTGCATTGAATTTAAATTTTTATATTAAGTTTTATCACATATTTTTTTATTAAGATAAAAGTTTAAAAATACAAGTTATTTTAATTTAAATATAAATTCTATTAATTCTTATATGTTCATATGTTATTTTTCTGCATCTATGAATTTTATAATATAAAATATTTTATATCTATAATTTTTACAATGATGATATTTATTTATTTATTTAAATATAATAATTTTTTAACTGATTCAATAAATTTTGTGAATATTATTTTTTTCTTATTAATATGTTTACTATAATTTTATTATTATATATAAGATATTTTTATAGAAATAAAATATAATTCTCATAAAAGATAACTAAAATTTTTAATACTTTAATAATTTTACAAAAATAAATTAAGAAAGTAAAATATAAAAATTCTATAATATGAAAATATTTATAGTTAATGCTTAATTAAAATTTTAAAAATTATATAAAAATTGTTACAATCATTTAATAATGATCAATAATACAAATAAAAATTAAAAAAATATAAACTAATTTAATAATAAAATAATTATATTTGTATTAATATTATTCAATAATAACAATCCTTATAAATTTTTAATATTATCTATGATAACTTTAAATATAAATATAAGATAAATTATTATCTTTATTTAAATAAGCTGAAGAGCATGTATGTCTTCGAATAGGATTAGCACACCATCAAAACTAAACAAACTAAAATTTAATAAAATAATAATATTATTATATTAATTTATTTTTTATATTCATAATTTTATTATTATTAATATTTTAGTTATTATATTAATATATTATATTATAATTTTTTATTTATAATAAATAAAAATTGTTTTAAATAATTATACATGTTTAAATAATAAATTTATTTAATAATAAATTATTATATTTTTTACATTTAAATAAGCTAAAGAATGTTTAAATCTTTGAACATGAACAAAACACAATTAAAATTAAACGAATTAAAATTTAAAAATAAAAAATATTATTATATTAATATATTTTTATATTTTAAATTTTATTATTATTAATATTTAATTATTTTATTAATATATTGTATTATAATTTTTTTAATTTATAATAAAAGAAATTACTTAAATATAAATTATATTTTATTTAAAAGTAAAAATTTATAAAAAATAATAAGAAAATAAAATAAAAAATTATATTAACAAACATTTGAAATTTAATAATTTATAAACATTTATATTAATAAAAAAATATAAATAAAAAAATAAATTATTATATAATTTATCAATTTATATGTAATATATAAGTATATTGTAACACTCTATTTTACAAACTCTCTATTAGAGAATTAGTGATTTTTTTTTTTATATAGACTAATAATCTTCTCCTCATACATAATAACAATGTATTAAACCATTAATTGTAAAAATAACTTTAACAAGCAAATTTTAAATAACACATTTCAGAATTTCGTCACTGCATAAAGTACTTAAGATAAACTTTCATAAATATTTAAATATATAATAATACAAAGGGTAAAATGGTTAGTAAGTTTTTCGCATTACACAACACTGTTAATTGAGGAACTCAATTACCATTTCACCTATCAACATAATTACATTCATATAAAATATTAGTTACAGTTCTTCAAAATAATAAAAGCAACATTGGAGATGACTTCCTACAAAGCAGCATAACTAATAAAAAAGAGTGGCTTCTACCCAGTACCATAAAGATCTATGTACAACAAAATAATACCTACGATTAACCTTTGTCACTATACAAAAAAAAAAGTAGTATCAGTCCTACTTCGAATCCATATCTTGAGACTCATCAGTGATCAAAGGATCATAATTCTCTGGAATATCAATATTCATTTCCTCCTCCTCAGCTGGAGGGGAAATTGGTGGTGGTATGAGCTGAAAAGGATTATTATTATCTAAGTCAAGGGTTAATCTAGTCCTTATGGTAATAGGGACACCACCTCCGGGTCCTGTTGCTCTCCTAAAAAATATAGTAAGTATGCCCGCAAAAGTATGGGTGTGTTTATCCTAATCGTGCTGCCATCGCTGTGGCTCCGGGCTAATGAGTCTAATCGTCATATTCATTTGGTGTGAAATCTGGGCCATCTCTCTGCTATAGGTGGTAACCGATCAAGTTCAATGAATACCACAGGTACAGAAAAAAAAATAAAGAAAATAGAAATAATGATAGAGTGAGCAATAGTTCATACATCACATTAAAATCAAACATCATAAACATTCACAGATCAATCGCATTCCAATGAATGATGATGATGGTGCATGATCCTAGTTTGTTTTTCTAAAATGTCCATGCATGCGGGCCCAAATCGTTTCTTAAATTAGTGCTGGGGTAGCCAGAAGTTGATACTACTAGGTATGGAAATCCACCCACGGAATTGTTGAGATCCATGCTCAAATATGAATCTAGTAGCTCACTGACCATGCTATACAGCAAGAGCACTGTCAGGTACAGGAGAGTTTGTACAATTGGATCTCTGACAACAGGTAGCGAGCCTGAGCGTTTTAGGGCTTCCAACCACTACCCTTCCTATCCCCAAGTCCTCCCTCAAGGCCTCTCCATCGTATTCCCAGAGTCCATAGTCTCTAATTCTCCATTTTGCACAAAACACCATTTTTGGATGAGTAATGTATGAGTTTCTAAGTGGTTTTTTTTCTTAGAAAAGTCCTATATTTCTAAATTCTTAAATTTGTTTAAGAATGATTAAAAAAAAAATTCTAAGTCTAAATATTTTTCAAAATTTCGACAGAGTTTCCCCTATAATACGGATTTTTCAAAATTTTCCAAATATCTGTTGCAATCAGAAAACTTTCCAATATAGTTTATAAGAATTCTCAATCTATCATTCAATCATCTCAATTTATTTTCATTAAACTTTCCCATGGAAAACCACCATGCACATAAATGTTCACTCAAAGACAACTCATATCATATAACACAATTTATGTCTTAATGAAGTATCAAACATATATTTCCATCACCAAACACATAAGCAAACCATTATCAGAATTAAGCATATAAGAAAATCACAATAATCAATCATAACAAAAATTAGACAATTTCAACAAATGAGGTTGAATAAGTTTATGATGTACTCCTTACTATATAACCCACCCCTTACCTGTTATGTCCACGTTTGTTCTCTCTAACGCTTGAAGTTAATCTCCGACGAAATCTATACACGTAATGAAACGCTAGTTAGAACCTTATAGTTCTCTGATTTTATCTCGTAGAAATTTAAACTCACTTTGTTTTGTTAATCCATTTTTTTGTAATATGTTAAGCTCACATTTACCCCACACTTAACTTAAAAAATCATCCTAGTTAGTACACACTTAGAGTAGGAAGAATCCTAATGGTAAGCATGAACAAAGTTCAGTACTTTAGAATTTTCTAGAGTTATATAGACTGTTTTGGCATGAGGTCAAAGAAAAAATTTTAATAATGTAATTATCTACAATATTGATGTAGAGGTCAAAGTCTAATTCAAAATAGATTGTGTAATAAAGTTGATCAAAGTCATGACACAGAAATTTTTGAGTAGATTACACAAGATTCAGTGTTTTTGCCATAACTCAAGATATACTTAATATTTTAACATGAAACCAGTTTCTAAATTTCAAGGATTTGTTTATCTACAACTTTTATAAGGAATTAAGTTTAAATATCCTATAGAATAGTGCCAGTTTGCACGTTACAGTGGCTGTTTTTGACAGGGATCAACTACACTAAGACTCTGAACATACCTTAGAAATCTGGCCATATCTCACGCTACACATAAGATATTGACATGAAACCAATTTCTAAATTTCAATTATACAATTTTATACAACTTTTATGAAGGAGTCGAGTCCTAATTTTATACTCATAAGTCTTAGTAAATAAAAATCCATTTGAGGTGACAACTAGAACACCTGTTAGTAAAATGGACATAACTTGAGTTACAAATATCCGTTTGAGGTGAAACCAGTGGCTAAATTGCAAGTATTAGAAGGGCTACAACTTTCATGCAGACATAAACTCCTAATTCAGTCTATACAAATCTTAGAATTTAGTGAACAGTGACCTGCGAATTTGGGTTCTTAGGTTTTTAGCTGAACCACTTCTAATCCTCCATTTCAAGCATGATTCTAGTATACTAGATGTAAAACCACAACAATAAAAGCAAGATAACACCCTTCCCATTCCTATTCAAGCTCATCCAAGTAAGAAGAGAAAATTAAATAACACCATTTAAAAAAAATAAAACCATACAAGTGTAGAGGAAGACAAGGGTAACAAGTTTACCTCTTGAAGCTTTTAAAAAAAAATTAAATTTTGGCCCTCAAAATCAAGCTTGAAGGTGAGTGTATTTGAGAGATAAATGTAGAAAATCTTATGGAAACTTGTAGAAGAAGATGCATTCTCTCTCTCAATCACTTTTTAAAAGTAAAAATTTAATTACTCTATCTTTTTTTTTTTAACTTAAAAATTTTACTTTTGCAAATGTATATATCTTTTTCAGTTAAACAGGTAGAGAAAATTTAAAAAAATAGTAGAATATTTAGAATAATACTGAGATAGTCACTAAAATTTTAATTCACTCAAATTGCTTTCGGGTCAGTTCATTTCTTGTCTGCTTATTAGACGTACTGAAAAATAAAATTTTGAAATTTATCAAATTTCATTGTAAAGATTTGCTTTGCAGGATCTTTCTAATATTATTAGGCTCTCGTAAAATTTTTAAAATTTTATGGCTTTATTTGCTATAGAATTAGATTCAGTTTGAAAATTTATTTATTTATACTAAGATTTTCACAAAATAGGCCAATTTTAAGTATTTCTTAAAAATTCCAAAAAAATTCTAGAAAATCACAAATTATCTAATGAATATAAAACTCTAAAGTCACATTAAATAATTTCTAATAATTTAATTTTTTAAAAATTTTAACACAAGTTCTGTCAAAATTCAGCAGATCACGGGATGTTACATATATGTTTTAACTTATTACATTAGTAATATTTTTCTATATTACAATAATGTTATAGTGTAGTTTATTTTATATGTATTTGTTAATTTAAAATAATAAATTAATGAAACAAATAAAATAAATATTTTATAATTATTTTTTTATTTTAATTTAATAGTTATTATTATTGTTAT
This sequence comes from Abrus pulchellus subsp. cantoniensis, assembly GCA_024086825.1. Taxonomy (NCBI): domain Eukaryota; kingdom Viridiplantae; phylum Streptophyta; class Magnoliopsida; order Fabales; family Fabaceae; genus Abrus; species Abrus pulchellus. The sequence continues at coordinate 27,089,540 of CM044056.1, forward strand.
TATATATATTGTATTAAATTTAAATTTATTTATCTTTTTAAAATATAATAATTTTTTTAGCTACATCAACAAATTGTGAATATTATTTTTTTAATCAATTTTATGTGTTTATTGTAACTTTATTTATTAAATGTAAAATGTCTTTAAATAAATAAAATATGATCTCACAAAAAAATAACTAAAATATTTAATATTTTAATAATTTTATAAAAATAAATTAAAAAATAAAAAAATAAAAATTTTATAATATAAAATATTTATAATTAATATTTAAATAATGTTTTAAAAATTATTTATAAAATTATTTAATAATTATCAAGAACACAGGTAAAAATTAAAAAAATATGTAAACTAATTTTATAATAAAATATTTATATGTCCATTAATATTAAGTTTTTATTGTAACATACTTGTTTAACAGACTTCAGATTAGGTCAGACTATCTAAACAGGTCAGATTAGATGGAAAATAAAGCTTTTAATAAATAACAGATATGAATCAAATTCAATAATTATATTATAAGTTAAACTTACCTTATTTTCATCCTTATTCACCTAAGAAATCTCCAAACCTCACCTCAATATTCACTTAAGAAATCTCCAAACCTCACTTCAAGATCGATCTAGAGAAGCATACAAGCATTTTCTCGTGCGTTCCAAAGCACTATGCTGACGGAATCTCGGTCAATAGCTTTGTGGAATTCGAAGCAAGAGCAACGCGAGTTACGATGAGCAATGCGAGTTACGATGGAAGAAAGCACGAGTAACCCTTCACTGGATAGGTTGGACCTATTGTACCAATTTGGGTGATAGCATTTACAATAATAACTTAATAAACTGTGTAGCATGGTTAGATGGACAGACAGGTCTGCGTTATTTGTCTGGTTTGGTTGTGGGGGAACACTCTCAATGCCAAATGAATGAGCTAGCTCTAAGATTGGATCAAAGTTATTGCTTGAATTTTTATTTTTTTTCATTTGTCAATGGAATCGATCAAATGAAACTGATCAATGAAATAATGTTTACTTAAAAATTGTAATTAGTAAACAAATAAATTTAAGAATAATTTAAAATTAAATTTTAGATTCTCTCTGTATTCTTTTAAATGTATTAATAATAATAGAATAATGAAACCAATATTAAACTAAATATAAAAAGATTACAAAAATAAACTGAAAATAAATTAAATTGTAAGAAACAAATTACAAAAATGTAACGTACAACTCTCATAGTGAACAATAACAACTACAACTATAAATCTCTTAATGATATCTAGTATTTGGTTTAGCCTAAATTTCAATGTGCATAGAATTTTAGGTGGTAGTGTTTGATGCAAAAAGTCATCCCTATTAAATGTAAATTTTAGTATTATTTATAGGTAGATGAACCACAATCACTTTCTTTCTTTCATAGACACTCTTTGGTAACTGTCTTCTATGTGTGTTTCTTTTCAACCGCTACCGTCCATTATCCATAATGGTCCGTGATCATGCCTTTTCCATAATTATTATTGCTCACGATTGGTTTTTCGTGTCTTTGACTGGCAGTAACTACATTTATGAGCTCCACACTGTTTTTTGGACTTAAAATAATTTTCTTTTCAATTTCTTTAGACAAGTTTTTAGGAAAACTCATGACCTTCACCTTGTCTCATGGACTTATAATAAATTTTCTTGTCAATTTTTATTTTGACAAGTTTTAAGGAAAATTCATGACTCTTTATCAACTAGTTATGATGTTTTTAATCTAGGAAAGATATGTCTATGCCCCAAAACTCGAAAGATATGTAGGAACCCAAGATTCTCTAGTAGTAATGTAATATTTGAAGTAAACAAGAAAATGATTAACATAAAAAGTGAAATTACTTTCGAGATGTTAGAAAGAAAGATACATACAAAATTGATATTGTCTAGTAGTAATGTAATTTAGACTAATTTCACAAATTTTAGTTTATGCAAGGAGTGGAAACCACATAATTTTAGATGTATGTGATAATGAAGACATTGGTTGCATAATGTATGTCAATAACAATATCAAAGAAATGTAGTTGAGTTATATATGAATATTGCTATTGGTTAAACTTCTTATGTTATTGCACAAACATTATATTTAAATTTATCACTCTCATCCGTTAATTTAAGTGACAATGAAGAAGAATATGCAACTAGAAGAGGTAATATATAATATTTTTTAAATAATATTATGTCTCAAATTTACTTATTTATTAAGAAACATGTCAACTTAGGATCTGGAGATGAAAAAGATGATGAAAAAGACGACTATGAAGATAAAAGGCAAATTTCTTTAGGAAGTTCTTCTTATATTAATTTGGATGATGGTTTTGATTGAATGATCAATATTTCAAACATTGAAAGAAATAGGATGTGCAACAATAATCAACAGGTATTATTTTATATAATAAATTAATTGTAAAATTTTATTAACTAACATTGTAGGAGTTTAATACATATTCTATAACACTTTTTGAAATATAAATTCACATTATACTACTATTAATTGGGAACACCCTGATCAAGAATTAAATTTTTGGAATATATGTTTAAAATTTAGTTATTTTAACGTAATAATATTTACAATACTAAAAAATATAAACATTAGTTTTACTTTTAAATAAATTTTTTTACCTAAAAAATCTAAAATAATATAAATAATGTAATATATATTTTCATTGCATATCTGATAATTCTAATTTCAAAAAATAAATTTCTATTATCTTATTTTCCAATTTTCTTATTTTATACATGCAAAAAATACAAAAAAAAAATTAATCCATATATATTTCTAGTTCAATTGTTTTACAATTTTCAATTTAAATATGTACCTATTAGGGTACCCGGTACCGGGTACCTCTTAGGTATTCGGTACCGATTACCCTCCAAACCAGATTTTCCTTAAAGGAACATCAGGTCTCGGTACCGAATAGTCACCATTTACTACGTGCATTAAATAATTAACATGCACTAATCTGAAGTAATAACGAGGATTATACTTAATCAAGTGGATAATCAATAAGGCCTAAGTTATCCAGGCCCATCAGCCCAAAACAGTGGCTATAAAAAGGGAAGTAAACAGTACATTATGCATTCTGATGTCATTCTTACTAAATATAGTAATCTCGCTTACGTAATACCGAACACTTACTTTACCATCGGAGTGCCTTTGCAGGTACCCTCCTCACCCTCGATTGATCACACCTCGGACAGACCGAATACTTCCAAGACAAGAAGACCGAAGACTAAGGGGTGTTCTCATATCCAGGAACATTTTTGGCGCCCACCGTGGGGGCTCGATTCAACCAACAGTAAAGATATTATGGTAAAATGCTGAGTAAAAATAAACATTTTTGTCGTTAGAACCGATTGCCCAATCGGTAAAATGCTGAGAAAACCTGAGCTGGCAGGAAGAATGATGGCATGGGCGGTTGAATTATCCCAATTTGACATACGTTTTGAAGCAAGGGGCGCTATCAAAAATCAAAATTTGGTCGAATTCATTAATGAGTTACATCCGGACCAAAAGACGAGTACTGATCAATGGACTTTATACGTAGATGGATCATCAAACCAACATGGAAGTGGAGCCGGAATCGTCCTAAAAGGACCAAATGGGGTCACCTTGGAACAATCGCTACGCTTCGGCTTCAAGACCTCCAACAATCAAGCTGAATATGAAGCACTGTTGGCCGGACTTCGTTTGGCTCAAGAAATAGGGATTAAGAGAATAACCTGCCTAAGTGACTCTCAGGTGATAACTTCCCAAATTTCAGGGAATTATCAAATCAAGGATAATACACTGCTATGTTACTTCTAGGAATACCAGAAATTACACGCAACCTTTGATGAAATAGCAGTCCAGCACACACCGAGATCCTCTAATGAAGAGGCCGATTGACTAGCTAAGCTAGCAAGCACTCGTCGGCCTGGACAACTTCAGAGTATCATCAAGCAGGAAATAGCTGAGCCAAGTATATTGAAGAAAGAATGTCTTTTCATAGATAATCCGGCCGATTGGAGAAAAGATATTATCTAATATCTCAGCGCTAATGAGCTTCCTACAGACCCGGATAAGGCAAAAAAGATAAGAACTCAATCTGCGAAGTACACTATGATCGGCCAAGAGCTATATAAAAGGGGAATCTCCACCCCTTTACTCAAATGTCTCGGCAAGGATCAGGCCGAATATGTACTCAAAGAAATTCATGAAGGAATATGTAGTACACATTCCTACGACGAACAACAATACTACGAAAATTATTAGGGCCGGATATTATTGGCCGACACTCCTCCAAGATGCAGATCAATTTGTGAAGAAATGCATACCCTGCCAACAACATGGTCCCTTGATTCATCAACCAGCTGAAAACCTCCATTCGGTTGTCACACCTTGGCCCTTTGCCATTTGGGGGATGGATCTGCTCGGACCCTTCCCCATAGCAAAGGGGCAATGTAAGTTCTTAATCGTTGCCATTGATTACTTCACTAAATGGATTGAAGCCGAGCCCCTTGCAACTATAACGGCCAATAATGTTCAGAAGTTCACATGGAAAAATATCATCACCCGTTTCGGCATCCCCCATGCCATAGTCACCGATAATGGCCTCCAATTTACGGATCGACGCTTTAACGAGTTCCTGGAATGGTTACATATCAAGCATCGACTAGCGTCAGTCGAACATCCCTAAGCTAACGGCCAAGCCGAAGCCGCTAACAAGGTTATTCTCAGGAAACTAAGACGACGTCTAGGCTCAGCAAAAGGTGAATGGGCCGAAAAACTCCCTGAGATCCTTTGGGGATATCGGTGTACCCCTCAATCCTCAACTAAGGAAACACCATTTCGGCTAACATATGGTGCCGAGGCCATGGTACCTGTCGAAATCGGCGAGCTATCCCTTAGAAGGCAGCAATTTAATGAAGAAAATAATTCGGAAGCTTTGACAATCAGCCTTGATACCATCGAAGAAATCCGGGAACATGCAGCCATAATGAACGAAGCAAGCAGACGAATAATGACAAAGAAATTTAACTCGGGCATTCGGCCTAGGCATTTCATTCAAGGCGACCTCGTTTGGCGAGCAACTGGAGAAGCCAGACGAGATAAGAGACATGGTAAATTCTCGGCCAACTGGGACGGACCCTTCAGAATAAGGGAAAACTTGAAAAATGGATCATACCGCTTGGAAACATTGGAAGGAGATCCAATTCTGAGAACATGGAACATTTCTCATCTCAAACGTTACTACAGTTGATTATATGAATGTAAATGTAAATTCAAGTGCACTCTTTTCCTCGCTTGGGTTTTCTCTCCTTATAAAAACGTGAAAAGGGGTTTTCCCAAGAAGGTTTTTAATGAGGCACTATTTTAATGAAATTCGTCTGTTCGAGGCAACTATTTATTCGGTCTGTTAAATTTATTCCCTCCCGAGTCACATCTCGGCCAAGGTTGAATTTAATTTATCCAAATTATTCCCTCCCGAGTCACATCTCGGTTAAGGTTGAATTCAATTTATTTAAAGCGATTCCCTCCCGAGTTACATCTCGGCCAAGGTTGAATTTAATTTATCCAAATTATTCCCTCCCGAGTCACATCTCGGTTAAGGTTGAATTCAATTTATTTAAGCGATTCCCTCCCGGGTTACATCTCGACCAAGGTTGAATTTAACTTATCCAAGTTATTCCCTCCCGAGTCACATCTCGGTTAAGGTTGAATTCAATTTATTTAAGCGATTCCCTCCCGGGTTACATCTCGGCCAAGGTTGAATTTAATTTATCCAAGTTATTCCCTCCCGAGTCACATCTCGGTTAAGGTTGAATTCAATTTATTTAAGCGATTCCCTCCCAGGTTACATCTCGGCCAAGGTTGAGTTTAATCTATCCAAGTTATTCAAATTTATAAGGTATTTTGAGCGACTACAGAAAATTAAAGGTCAAACACAGAGTTCTCATGAATACTTCATCATTTATTGATATTGAAATACAACAAAAAGAAAAGCAAAATACATTTATTAATCAACAATATTAAGGGACTCTTCGGGGGCGTCGGCGGGAAGAGAAGTTTCAGGAGCACCAGTGTCCTCGGCTTCACCCGATTCCACTTGGCGAGGAGCGAGGAGATCCGGCTCAAGGTCGTCGGCTACCTCATCATAGCGGAGGAATTTTCCTTGGAAAAAATCCCTCGCTGTATCAAACTGAAAACTTGAAGGAATTTCCCCGAACTGTCTAGCTTGCCGGACAGCATGGTAGAAACCTGCTTCATGCTTGGCATAGATCAATTCGTTACTTTTGACTTCCAAGGCCTTCATTTCGGCCTCACACCGCTCCTTAGTCCTCCTCTCCCGCGCCAAGGCATCAGCTAACTCCAGACCTTTAGCCTTCCTGTCGGCCTCGGCAGTTTTCAGCTTTTTCTCCATATCTTCAACACGTGTATCTCGGATACGAAGATGTTCTTTAAGCTGACCTACTTCGGTTTCCAGTGCTTTGTTGGTCTCGGAGAGGTTTAGCTGTACCTCTTGGCACTTAGCCAATTCTTCTTTCACCTTCTCAAGCTCAAGCATAGGCTCAAGCGCCAAAGATCGAGCCATGATCCCGGCTCGGGAGAAGAACTCGCAGAACCAATCCCACCTCGCCCCCTTATCTTGTTCATTTACTATCTTCTTTCCTGATTCTGAAAGAAGACGAGGGGGGAGTAGGCGAGAAGGATTTACCCCTTCGGCGAAGAACTTCTCGGACATAACCTCGGGAGGAATGGTTACCCCCCGAGAAGTCTCTCCCGGTCCGGCAGCAGGTTGGGCGCGTGCCTGCTTTTTCTTTGGCCTCGATTCAGCTTCCTTTGCCTTGCCCTTGCTTTTTCTTTTTCGAAGGTCCCCTTCAGCTTGACTGTGATCTCGGGGAGGAGATCGAGCAGTGGCCCTCTCGGCCAAGCGATCCACCTCGGGATGACGATGTTGATCAACCGTCATCCCCTCCGGCATTCTCTGCTTTAAAGCCTGGCGGTATCCCATTCCGGAGCCGAGATGTGCCATAAGAGCTGCATCAAAAAAGAAAAGTCAAATCAATTCAAGATATCTTAGAAAAATATACTTAGGAAAATTACCTACCATTCAAGTCCATCCGAGGATTTGGGGACTTGAGCAGCAAAATCAGTCCTCGGGCAGGAATTTCCCGAGGAAGGGTCTTTATATATTAAAGAGCTGACAGCTCCTCGGCTGTCATCATATCCTCGGACACCACGTCATATCGGCGAGGTACCCGAGTCTAGTGAAAAGGGAACAGAGGAGTCCCTTCTCGGTCGTAAAAATAATTTCTCCCCCCCCCTCAGGATGAATAAAGACCTTAAAAAACCTGGTCTTAAAACCTTTGAAGGAGGAAGTGTAAGGTTTAAAAATAGGAAAATCGGGCTGGCGGAATAAGGAAATCCACCGAGCTTTATCCGAAGGACGTGTACTAAAAAAATGAAGAAAAAGGTTTGTGGTCGGCTCTATATAATGGAATTTACAAAGAATCCTAAAGGCTTGCATTGCTGCCCACCCATTCGGATGAAGTTGAGTAGGGGCTACGTTTAAAACACGTAAAACCCCCATTTGGAAGTCATCTAGAGGAAAAACTACTCCTAACTCTTTAAAAATGCAATCATAAACATAAAAACCCCTTTCTAAGCCGAACTCGGCGCCTAGGCATACTAGGTCAGGATTCGGCATGCCATCCCCTCGGCAACATTTGACTTCCATGGGGTAAGGATCCTCGTTTTCAAATAAGCAAATCCTATTCAGCCGTAAGAACCGCTTCAGGTCGCTATTCCTCTGGTAATTAGAGAAGTATGATACCACCTCTCCGTCCACCCATTCATATCCAGGAATTGTACATGGTGGACACTTCGGCCTCTCCCTAATTGGACTGACAATGGGTACCATCCCTTCGGCGGAGGCAGAAGATTCGGCAGGTTCATTAGATTCACCTACAGTCCTAATGGGCTCCTCGGCCTCGTCCACTACAATTCTAACAGACTCAGCCCTATCCCGGTCATAGGCCCTATCTGACAGTGAATCTTCCCATTCTATTGAGTTCACCATCTCGGCTAAAAAGAATTATATCTTGAGAAAAAGTTTTCTTTGAGAAGAACTCGGTTTCAAAGACAGGGAGCTTGGCGCACAAGAAAATTATAACACTTCGGTATAGAGCAAAAGGTAGAAACAAGCAGGGACCACACTCCCCTTTTATAGAGCAAAGGGTTTCGGGTAAATGAAGAGTCGCGCCCAACTTCAGCCGTTAAGATCATCAATAGATCAACGGTTATCAAAAGAGTAACTTGTCAGATCATGATGAACAGTAAATGCAAAACCCTAAAAGCATCCCCAACTTCCCGCCAAAATCATCTTTCCCGCTCAATGCGCCGAGACCGAGTTCTGGATAATAAGCCTTTTCAAAATTTCTACAATTTTTGAGGCTTCGAGGGCTAGTGTACCTATTATGGTACCCGGTACCGAGTACCTCTTAGGTATTCGGTACCGAGTACCCTCCAAACCAGATTTTCCTTAAAGGAACATCAGGTCTCGGTACCGAATAGTCACCATTTACCACGTGCATTAAATAATTAACATGCACTAATTTGAAGTAATAACGAGGATTATACTTAATCAAGTGGATAATCAATAAGGCCTAAGTTATCCAGGCCCATCAGCCCAAAACAGTGGCTATAAAAAGGGAAGTAAACAGTACATTATGCATTCTGATGTCATTCTTACTAAATATAGTAATCTCGCTTACGTAATACCGAACACTTACTTTACCATCGGAGTGCCTTTGCAGGTACCCTCCTCACCCTCGATTGATCACACCTCGGACAGACCGAATACTTCCAAGACAAGAAGACCGAAGACTGCTTTTACAACCCATTCCGGAGTCCGAAGACTAAGGGGTGTTCTCATATCCAGGAACAAAATATATATATACGAGCAAGATCTTCTTATATCAGTGTAAATATAAAACTCTTATATCTAATCATAACTATTCATCTAACTTACATCTAACGGCTACACTTTATAATACTATTTGATTTATACTTAATTTCTCTCTCTTACTAACCTTATTTAATGTATTATAATTTATTACTTTACTACTCTCATTTTTTGTTTTTCTCTTCTCCTATTACCCGTATTATACTTCAAACAACACAAGCTAATACTTTTGTAATAAATCTACACAAATAGTATGACTTATTAATTTATTAGTATTTTATTTTATAAAAATATACAAATAATTTAATAATTAAAAAATAAAATTTTATATTTTATAAATAATTATATAATAAAATTAATTTAAATAATAATTTAATATAGTTTTATAATTACATATAGTATGTTTAAAATTATAAATATTTAATAAAATTAAATAAATTTAAAATATAAATTATTTAAAATAATATTTTTATTATTTAGTGTAAAAAAAATTTAATATATATTGATAATCATAAATTTAAGAGATAAAACTCTTAATAAATATTTAAATTTAAAATAATTTTTATAAATATAAAAATAGATATTTATAAAAAAATTTATAAAAAAATAAAAAATAAGTAACAATATTTTATTTTTAAAAATTGAAATATAATTAAATAAAACAAATAAAATTATCAATATAAGATGGTGTAGTTCACCTTAGTTAATTTTAACATGTACAAACTGTAGAAGAATAATTTTAATAATGTTTCTAATTGAAAATAAAATAAAATATTTTTTTGTAAATATAAAATAAATATTTATAAAAATATATAAAATTTTAAGGAAAAATAAGTAACAACTTTTATCTCTAAATTTTAAAACATATTTAAGTAAAAATTAAAAATAATTACAACAAGAGAAAATATAATTTTTACATCAATATTAATTAATTTTAATTTTAAATATATACAATGTGTAAAAGATAGTTTTAATGATGGAATTGGGTTAAGCTAGATTAGGCCGGAGGTTAAATGAGTCTGGCTTCTTACATTAATATTAATTAATTGTGTAAGCTTGCTATAGGAAAAAGATTATAAAAGTTTTACTTATTTTTTATTTTTTTATAAATTTTTATTTTTATAAATATCTATTTCTATATTTACAAAAATTATTTGAAATTTAAGTATTTATTAAGAGATTTGTTTCTTAAATTTATGATTATCAATATATATTAAATATCTTTTATAGTAAATAATAAAAATATTATTTTAAATAAATTATATTTTAAATTTAATTAATTTTATTAAATATTTATAATTTTAAACATACAATTTGTAATTACAAAACTATATTAAATTATTATTTAAAATAATTTTATTATATATAATTATTTATAGAATATAAAATTTTATTTTTTGATTATTAAATTATTTGTATATTTTTTATAAAATAAAATACCAATGAATTAATAAATTATACTATTTATATAAGTTTATTACATAGCTTGTGCTATGTGAAACAGAATATATGTCCAGCTTCCTCCCGTGTTAGTAGGTAGTTTGACGATACTTATAATTAAAAATAATATTAATAAATTTGTGCCAACACTAGATTTTACTACATTTATACCACGTGAAATTTGGACAACGTATTTGTTGTCAATCACCTTATAGGAAGAATTAATTTCTTCAGTCACCTTATTTAAGCAAAAAAAAAAAAAAAACTCCTAATTTTATTATAATCATGTTTCTTCAAGTACATATCACGTTTCTTCAAGTTTCTTCGCTCTGATCACATTTCTTTACTTGCATTCTTCACTCTGATCACGCTTCTTTCAACGTAGATTACGTTTCTTCACATACATATCAAGTTTCTTCACATGCAGATCACGTATCTTCATGTGCAGATCACGTTTCTTCACTTATCATATTTCTTTAAGTGCATTCTACACTTTGATCAAGTTTCTTTAAGTGTAGATCACGTTTCTTCATATATAGATCATGTTTCTTTAGGTGCGGATCACGTTTCTTTACGTGCAGATTACATTTCTTCACACGCATATCATATTTCTTTACTCATAATTTAACTATGATCACATTTCTTTACGTGTATATAACATTTTTTTTCTTCACGTGTAGATCACGTTTCTTCATGTGCAGGTTTCTTCACTCTAATTACATTTCTTCACGTGTAGATTACATTTTTTCACGTGCAGATCACATTTCTTCACTCTGATCACATTTCTTTAAGTGCATTCTTCACTCTGATCAAATTTCTTTATTATAAATAAAAAATTATAATATAATATATTAATATAATAACTAAAATATTAATAATAATAAAATTATGAATATAAAAAATAAATTAATATAATAATATTATTATTTTATTAAATTTTAGTTTGTTTAGTTTTGATGGTGTGCTAATCCTATTCGAAGACATACATGCTCTTCAGCTTGTTTAAATAAAGATAATAATTTATCTTATATTTATATTTAAAGTTATCATAGATAATATTAAAAATTTATAAGGATTGTTATTATTGAATAATATTAATACAAATATAATTATTTTATTATTAAATTAGTTTATATTTTTTTAATTTTTATTTGTATTATTGATCATTATTAAATGATTGTAACAATTTTTATATAATTTTTAAAATTTTAATTAAGCATTAACTATAAATATTTTCATATTATAGAATTTTTATATTTTATTTTCTTAATTTATTTTTGTAAAATTATTAAAGTATTAAAAATTTTAGTTATCTTTTATGAGAATTATATTTTATTTCTATAAAAATATCTTATATTCAATAATAAAATTATAGTAAACATATTAATAAGAAAAAAATAATATTCACAAAATTTATTGAATCAGTTAAAAAATTATTATATTTAAATAAATAAATAAATATCATCATTGTAAAAATTATAGATATAAAATATTTTATATTATAAAATTCATAGATACAGAAAAATAACATATGAACATATAAGAATTAATAGAATTTATATTTAAATTAAAATAACTTGTATTTTTAAACTTTTATCTTAATAAAAAAATATGTGATAAAACTTAATATAAAAATTTAAATTCAATGCAATATATATAACGACAATAATAATAACTATTAAATTAAAAATTACAAAATAATTAATTTTATTAGTTTCATTAATTTGTTATTTTAAATTAATAAATATACGTAAAATAAAATACAGTATAATATTAATATAATATAGAACATATTACTGATACAATACATTAAAATATATACTTATATGTTTAAAATTTAGTTATTTTAACATAATAATATTTACAATACTAAATAATATAAACATTAATTTTACTTTTAAATAAAAATTTCTACCTAAAAAATCTAAAATAATATATATGATGGTAATATATATTTTTCATTACATACATGATAAATCTAATTTTAAAATATAAATTTTTATTTTCTTATTTTATACATGCAAACTCTAATCCCTAAATCCTAAACTCTGAATTAAACTAAGATCTTTCACTATTACTTAGATTCTATGGCTCCTTTGAATTATTTTTCCTAAAATGTAAAATAATTTTAATTATTTAAAAATATATTAATATTTATATTTGATACAAAATAGCTTCTTCATGCCTTGCAAATTCTCACAACAACGAAATCATTGCTGTAAAATAATATTTTTTTCATTGGTTCCTGTGCATTTTTCTGGCACATTATGAACATGAATAAGGAAGAAGAAAGCAGAGAAAAAGAAGCAGAAAAGAGAGGCCAACAGGAAACAGTTCAAAATCTTTGCCATGTAAACCAATTACAATGAGTGTCGGTCCTGCTCATGTAGACACACATGTCAGCTAAAACCCTGCCAAAACACAAGTCGGATATGAACCGTCCGATACTATGAGATAAATCTAAGTGTTAAGATTGCAGCTATTGATAATTTTTAAAATTTTTTCTCATTATTGGCACAATACGTGTCCAGCTTCCTTCCATGTTAGTAAGTAGTTTGACGACACTTATAATTAAAAATGATAATAATAAATTTGTGCCAACACTAGATTTTACGACACTTATTCCATGTGAAATTCAAACAGCGTATTTGTTGTCAATCACCTTATAGGAAGAATTAATTTCTTCATTTACCCAATTTAACTAAAAAAAATCTCATAATTTTATTATAATCATTTTCCTTCATGTGCAGATCACGTTTCTTCAGGTTTCTTCACTCTGATCAAGTTTCTTTAAGTGTAGATCATGTTTCTTCACATACCGATCACGTTTCTTCAGGTGCGGATCACGTTTCTTTCTTTACGTGCAGATTACATTTCTTCACACGCAGATCACGTTTCTTCACTCATAATTTCACTATGATCGCGTTTCTTTACGTGCATATAACATTTCTTTTCTTCATGTGTAGATCACGTTTCTTCATGTGCAGGTTTCTTCACTCTAATCAAGTTTCTTCACGTGTAGATCACATTTTTTTACGTGCAGATCACGTTTCTTCACTCTGATCACGTTTCTTTATGTGCATATTACATTTCTTCACACGCAGATCATGTTTCTTCACTCATAATTTTACTATGATCACGTTTCTTTACGTGCATATAACGTTTCTTTTCTTCACGTGTAGATCACGTTTCTTCATGTGCAGGTTTCTTCACTCTAATCACGTTTCTTCAGGTGTAGATCACATTTTTTCATGTGCAGATCACATTTCTTTACGTTTCTTCGCTCTGATCACATTTCTTTACGTGCATTCTTCACTCTGATCACGCTTCTTTCGACGTAGATTACGTTTCTTCACATACATATCAAGTTTCTTCACATGCAGATCACGTTTCTTCACTCTGATCACATTTCTTTAAGTGCATTCTTCACTTTGATCAAGTTTCTTTAAGTGTAGATCACGTTTCTTCATATATAGATCACGTTTCTTTAAGTGCGGATCACGTTTCTTCACTCTGATCACGTTTCTTTACGTGCAAATTACATTTCTTCACACGCAGATCATATTTCTTTACTCATAACTATGATCACATTTCTTTACGTGCATATAACATTTCTTTTCTTCACGTGTAGATCACGTTTCTTCATGTGCAGGTTTCTTCACTCTAATTACGTTTTTTCTTTAAGTGTAGATCACGTTTCTTCACATACAGATCACGTTTCTTCAGGTGTGGATCATGTTTCTTTACTCTGATTATGTTTCTTTACGTGCAGATTACATTTCTTCACACGCAGAATCATGTTTCTTCACTCATAATTTCACTATGATCACGTTTTTTTAAGTGCATATAACGTTTCTTTTCTTCACGTGTAGATCACGTTTCTTCATGTGCAAGTTTTTTCACTCTAATCACATTTCTTCACGTGTAGATCACATTTTTTCACCTGCAGATCATGTTTCTTCACTTTGATCACGTATCTTCACTTTGATCACATTTATTCACAAATAATTAATTAATCCATCATCGTAAACAACTAATAATAAATTTGAAAAATAGTAATTAAATACTCTCATCGATTATGTTAAATGTTAACTTCGAAAAGATAAAATTATTGAGAAACAAAATTAAAAATTGGTAAAGATGTACAAATGCATTTTTTGATAAAGAAAATTTTAAATCAAATTTGAATGGCTATAAAAGATGTGTATAAAATGGTCTATCAATCTTTCCTACACACCCACAACCCATTTAGCTTTCTACTTTTAGAGTAACACTACAATACATACATGGAGAAAACAACTCACATAGCTGTTATTCCTGGTCCTGGATTTAGCCATCTATTTCCCATTCTTGAGTTCTCCAAACGACTTGTTCATCTCCACCCAGACTTGCATATCACATCCATCATTCCTACACTTGGATCGCTCCCAAGTGTCTCAAAAACCTTTCTTCAAACTCTTCCACCAAGCATAACCTTAAGTTTTCTTCCACCAGTGGACCCTCATGACCTACCACATGGTCTTGAAACTGGAGTCCAAATGCAACTCACAGTGACTTACTCTCTGCCATTTATACAAAATGTCTTAAAGTCCTTGAATTCAAGGACTCCCTTGTGGCCTTGGTGGTTGATAACTTTGCCTATGAAGCATTAGATTTTGCTAAGGAGTTCAACTTGTTGTCATATATTTACTTCCCTAAATCGGCTTTCACACTTTCAATGTACTTTCACTTGCCCAAGTTGGATAAGGACACCTCATGTGAGTTTAGGGATCTTCTAGAACCTATTCAAATGCCTGGTTGTGTGCCAATACAAGGCCATGATCTTCATTACCAAATTCAAGATCGATCAAGTCAAGGCTACAAATTATTCCTTGAACGCGTTAAACGATTTTGTTTCGTGGATGGAATTTTCATAAATAGCTTCATTGAAATGGAAGAAGGCCCCATAAGAGCATTGACTAAGGAGGGAAATGGAAACCCACCTATTTATCCTATTGGCCCAGTCACAGAAATAGGGGTAAGGCATAATAATGAGCCCAATGTGTTTGAGTGTCTAAGCTGGCTGGACAAACAAGAACCAAAGTCTGTTTTATATGTTTCTTTCGGAAGCGGTGGCACATTATCACAAGTCCAAATTATTGAACTAGCTTTGGGCTTAGAACTGAGTAATCATAAGTTCTTGTGGGTTGCAAGAGCACCAAGTAACTCAGCCAGCAGTGCTTATCTTAGTGCCCAAAATGAGAACCCATTCAATTTTTTACCATATGGATTCCTGGAGAGAACCAAAGGGCAAGGGTTGGTGATTCCATCATGGGCACCCCAAATTAAAATCCTTAGTCACAGTTCAATTGGTGGGTTCTTGAGTCATTGTGGGTGGAATTCGACCCTTGAGAGTGTGGTGCAAGGGGTGCCATTGATAGCATGGCCTCTCTTTGCGGAGCAAAGAATGAATGCAGTTATGTTAAGCGATGGCCTTAAAGTGGCATTAAGGGCAAATATTAATGGCAATGGTCTAGTGCAAAAGGAAGAAGTTGCTCGAGTCATAAAGAGTCTGATGGATGTTGAAGGTGAAAAAATGCGTAAAGTAATGAAGGGATTAAAACAAGCTGCTACTGATGCCCTAAAAGAAGATGGGTGCTCCTCAAAATCCCTGTATCAATCAACAGCTAGATGGAAAAGTATTAAAAGAAATATATAGGAAGGAGATAGACTTTTGGAATCCTATGGCAAGGATCATGCTTTGTTTGGTTATTATTCTTCTATTTTTATTTTATCATGGTGAGGAAGTCATTATGAGGATGTGCTAGGTAAATAAAAGTTGCTACCTATATCCTCGGTAAAGTATCGTAGTTTCTTTGTTGCACACTCAACATTAACCCGTATATACAATGAATCATTTATAGAAATATCTTATTTTAAAAAAATATAATTGAGGAAAAACATTCTTACATAGTATCATGATCTTAATAGAATGACTTCGTATCATTGGAGGATTAAAAATATTTTGTATTGGTGGAGAAATAGATTTAAACACTAAAATAGAAAAAAAAAAATTAGATAACGGCAACGTGACTGTTCTCTAAATTGTGATTTTGAAGATCAGTTATATATATATATTGGAGAGCAATTGCATGTTAACCCGTTGTTTAAAGTCATATTCAAAGAGTATTATATTATTATACTATGTAAGTGATTGCTTTGAAAAATGAAAACTGACGAAATAAAAGGTGGGATGCGACCTTTCTTACACTTTCTTAATTTTAATCTTGCTAGTTTGAATTGTGAAATTCCATATTCTAATTTTTTTGAGTTAATAAATTCTATATTTTTAAAGGTAAATAAATTTAGTCCTATTGTGTTAATTTTCTTCAATTTGATATAAAAAAATATTATTTTATATTTATGATGAATTTTAGATGGAAAAGAATCATAGAAGTTTAGTAGTCAAAAAAATATTATTAATTATGTATGTATATATTAGTAGAAAATTTTGTTTACTTTTAACCATTCTTTGCATGTTTTGTGGATGTGCCCCAGTTAGGTTGTGTACCCATTAATTCACGGAAGAGATCTCCAAACCTCACTTCAGGATCGATCTAGATAAGCTTACAAGCATTTTCTTCTGCGTTACAAAGCACTATGCTGATGGAATCTTGGTCAATAGCTTTGTGGAATTCGAAGGATGAGCAATGAGAGTTACGATGGAAGAAAGCATGAGTAACCCTTCACTGTATAGGTAGGACCTATTGTACCAATTTGTGTGATAGCATTTACAATAATAACTTAATAAATTGTGTAGCATGGTTAGATGGACAGACCAGGTCTGCCTTATTTGTCTCATTTGGTAGTGGGGGAACACTCTCAATGCCAAATGAATGAGCTAGCTCTAGGATTAGAACAAAGTTATTACTCAAATTTTATTTTATTTTTTTCATTTATCAATGGAATTGATCAAATGAAACTGATCAATGAAGTAGTGTTTATGGTGAAAATTGTAATCAGTAAACAAATAAATTTAAGAATAATCTAAGACTGAATTTTAGATTTTTTTCAGTGTGGTGTAATTAAAATAGTAATAGAACAATAAAACCAATATTAAGCTAAATGTAAAAGGATTACCAAAGTAAACTGAAAGTGAATTAAAGTACAAGAAATAAATTGTAAAAATGTAACATACGACGCTTATAGTGAACAACAACAACTATGAATATCCTAATAGTTGGTGTTTGCCTTAGTGCAAAATTTTAGTGTGCAGAAAATTTAAGTGCTATTGTTTGGTGCAAAAAGTTGTCCCCGTGTAAATGTAAATTTTGGTATTATTTTTAGGTAGACAATTCTCCTTATTTCGCGGATACTTCTTAGTAACTACTTTCTGTTTGTATTTTTCAATTGTTGTTGCTGTCCATTATACATAATGACCCGTGAATGTGCCTTCTCCATTATCGTTATCGCCCACGATCAGTTCTTCGTGTCTATGACCTTCAACTGGTAGTAACTGTCAGTAACTGCTACTTTGATAGTCATTTCAAACCTTATAGTTCTTTCGATATGTTTTTTTACCTTTTGAGCTCCACTATGTCCCTTGGACTTAGAGTAATTTTCTTGTCATTTTTTTCTGACAAGTTTTAAAAAAAACTCGTGAGTTCTACCCTGTCTCTTATGACTAGACTAATTTTCTTTATCAATTTATATTTCGATAAGTTTTAAGAAAAATCTATAAGCTCTACACTTTCTCTTGGACTTAGAATAATTTTTCTTGTCAACTTCTATTTTGACAAGTTTTAAGAAAAATCCGTGAGCTGCACCCTATCTCTTGGGTTTAGAATAATTTTCTTTGTCAATTTATATTTTGATAAGTTTTAAGGAAAATCTGTAAGAAACTCTTTTTCAACTAGTTATGAATGTTTTCAATCTAGGGTTCAAAAATATCTAAAAATCCTCAAAATGTAACTTTTTTTTCAACAAAAATTAAGGCTCATTTTCTGACCCTTCAAAACTCCACGAAATGTAACACTCTTTTTGAAAAAAAATAAGACTCTCTTTCTGATCCTTCAAAACTCCTTTAAATATTTCCCGTTCTTTCCCAAAAACTTACAGCCTTCCTGAAAACTCTTCAAAATGTGACATCCTTTTCGACATAAAAATGAGACTCCCCTACTGATCTTCATAGAAATGTGTCAAAGAGTAATTTCTTTGACAAATTTTTTAGACTTAAGATTTTTTTTATATATAGGTCCATGGCTCACAAGATATAGAAACCTAAGATTTTCTTTGATTTTAGTTAAAAGATATGTCCATGCTATCGATCTTCAAGGTGTGTTTCTTCTTAGAAAGATATAGTCTATTTTATACCACGAAAATTTGGTAAGGGCCTTAGAAAAATTTTTCTTTTCCCAGACAAGTAGATAGAATATAACAAAGTTATTATTTATTTATTTTAGTGTTTAATTTCAAATGATATAATAAAAAAAATTAGTTTTCTCTTGGATTCTTAAATTTAAAATTACTATATTCAATAAAATAAAAAGATTTTCTCATATTTGATTCTATTTTACTTATTTTTTTAAAACTATCAACAGTATAACTTAAAATTATTCCATTTCATTTGACATTTTTATGTCTCTCTCTTTTCTTTTTTTTTTTTTTTTCTAAACATACAGTTAATGTTCATAGGTAAAAGAAAGCAAAAGATATATCTTTTTTAAAAGGATAATAACAAATGCAGCAACTATATATAGAAAAAATAATCAAGGGCTATTGTCAATCACAAATATCTTCTCATTCAATTTGGTTAGGTTAGAATCATACAAGACTTCTTTTAGACGAGTGACTCGAATTGAATGAGTTTTATTACTTTCATAAATTTAACTATGTAATGAACTTGTAGATATGACTAGTTTGTGTAACTTTTTTGAGAAAAATACTTATAGGAGAAAAAAAATAAAAAATGAATATTTTATTATTATTATTTTTTAATATTTTAGAAAAGTTAAATGAAAGAACTTTTTAAAAAATAAAAAATAAAAATTATTTTTAACTTATAAAATAAATTTTTTATAATGATATTTTTTATAAAAACTTTTCTAAAAATTTATGCAAACTGAGCTATGTATAGCCACAGGTTGTGTTCTTCTCTTTCAATTTGGTTGCAAAGGTTGCTACAAGTTGTGCTCCTCTCCTTCAAGTTGGTTGCAAAGGATGCTAGTTACATAGTTGTTGAAAATAGAATGATTAAATAATTGCATCGTGACTAAATTCATTGTTGCAAAGGCAAATTTTTAATAGATTTTTAATATAATTTAAAAGTTGAAGTTGCTCTCTAAAATTAGCGTAATATCGTAGTTGAACTTCAACGTTCAAAGTTAAATATAATACAATGGAGTCTCACAATTTTTGTCTTCAATCATAAATGAGAGAAAAGAGAGTCATGCACGTCTTCTATTTCTAAAAGTTAGATGCATAAAGAAAAATAAAAAGAAAAAATAAAATATATAACTTTTATGTAAGGTGCTTGCTATTCCACAACTTTATCCTATATTTATAAACTTTCAATATAATTTTATTATTTTATAATTTTTTTATTAGATAAAATTACCTTCTCATATACAATTTTTATACATATTAAAACTTACAAATCTTTACCTTTATGATTTTTAGATAGACAAAACTATAAATATTTATTTCACATACAATTATTCAAATTTTTAATACATCCAAATTATTATATATTGTTATAGCTAGTATGTAAATATAAAATAAATTTTCATATTTATAATATATTTGTTTATATTTTTTTTCAAATTTTTTAACTGGGCCTTAAGTAAATATCTTCTTTAACCTTCAATAGTTGAGATGCAATTAAAGTTCACAGCCCTGACTAAAGAATAAACTAGCTAGCCACAAAACTATTTGTGCTTCTTTATATGTTTTTCAATTGTAATGAAATAAAAACACATAAAGAATCCTCAAAGTTTCACAAATTCCAGATTTTGAGCCATTTAAGGAACTGAAAATGACATTAATTATTCTAACCATAACATCAATAAAATGTCTCTACAAAGATATCTTGCTACAGTAAATCGACAATTATCTACACAAAAGATAACATCAATAATATATATTATTACATGCGAGATTCGATCAAAGATAAAGACATTATAATTAAATATTGTGCTTAATAAGAAGATCAAATAACAAATATTTTTATGAAACTAGTTATAAAGACTCAATGGACTCACTTGTTTAAGAATAATCCAAGTCCAAAAATAAACAAAAATTGATAATGTTCCTTTTCTTTTTCAATTGGATTAAAAATAACTAAAAAATAAAGGATAAAATTATTTGTAAAATATAAAATAATTTTTTACTTGCCCAAAAACAAAAAAAAAATAAATAAACATATTTTCAAGTCCTACACAAGAACAAGTTTCACTTTTCTGGCCTTGTGTCCTTTTATCGTTTTGTCCTTTTATACAAAGAAACCTTTGTCACCAAATATATTTGACGTTAACAGATAGTATCCTAACTCAATTCAAACTCTTTAACACAATATGTAACCTATGACTGTTTGACAACTGATAATCTACCTGTTCTTTCTTCCTTAATGAATAAGCAACATCTAGTGGCCAAGATTTTTTAATTTCTGACACAAATTACCTTTAAAATTAAGGCAAAAATGGTCCAAATTTTCTTCAAATAATAATAATAAAGAAAATAGAAGCAAGTTGTTGGTATATAATTTGAAATTGTAGGTTGTTTTCTGTGTTTTCCAGCAGAGATGAAATAAACAAATAAAATACTATAATATTGTTTTTTTAGGGTCAGTAACAAAATACTAGTACTGAATCAGCACAACAAATAGAATAAAGTTTTATATTTTTTATTATACACAATCTTTAAACGTATAAGTACTTCTTAATAATGTATATAATTGTTAATTCAATACCAATATGTAAAAATAAATGTTGATTATTAATAAACAGAAACAAAACATTTGTATATATTTTTTAACGATGTTATTAATTAATAAGAAGATGAAATCTTCAAATTAGCCATTTCAATCCGTTCCTCATTTGTATATTCTTTGATTATTCATCAATTGGTTTGATTATTTTTGGTTGAATGATATTTTGATATATTTTATAAAAAAATATATTTTGAAATTAATAAATATTAAATAGACACATACGAAAAAGGCATTTGAACAATGTAATATATCGTTACATAGATTAATTATGTTGAATACAATCATTATAACTATTCATAAAATAATATAGAATAAACTATCATAACATTTTTGTAGCAATAATTGATAAATTTTAGTCCAACATTCTAACCATTGGTGAATAGAATCCAACATCTAAATATATAAAGTAGATTTGTAACATCTCTGTGCATTTAGTCCTACAAAACATTATTATAAATAGTCTTTTAAGGTTTCAATTCATCGTCAAAGTAATTGTTTAGTTAAAGATTTTTTTTTTCAAATATCCACTTTAATTGTCTAACAGTAAATATCGTGGTTTTTTTTTATATTTTAGGGTAAAAATTTGGTAGCAAATGTTTACTTAGACTAGCATAGCAAAGTTTCAAATATCCACTTTTATATTTTTATATTCTATGAAAATATAAAAAAAATATTGTAAATGTAGTTTATATTGACCGAATCAGTTAATTTTGTGTCTTTCTTAATTTATTGGATTTTTTTTATTTATGTCTACGTTTTAAAAACAAAATCTTTAGCACAAAAGTTTATCTTTTTCACTTATTGCAACTTTCATATAAAATTTCTACAAGAGTTTGCCATTTCGTATTTTAATTTTCTTTAAACATTAAAATCCAACTATGGCGAGTTATTAGATTTGTACATTGTACTACTTCATTTATTTCATAATGGTTACCATTTTTACCTTATATTATATGAGTAATGTCAACAGGTGTCACAATATTATTTGTCATGAAGATGAATTGAATTTGGTCAAATTAAAATTAAACTATATTTATTTAGAAAAATATTTTTTTTTACTAATATAAATTTAAAAAATTTTACATTCAATTTGAGTTTTTCATGTAATTTATATTTAAAAATTTGTAAAATAAAATTATAATTCATTAAATATACGTTAAATAAAAAATTAAAATCAAGTATAAAAATTTTTAAATTTAAAAATTTTCATGTTTCTTTATTTTAAATATCAATTATATAGGTTGAGTGTTAATTTTTCGGCTGAAAGATCTAACAAATTATATAAATTAATATTTGATTTATTTATAATATATATTAATATTTTTACTATGTATAATATATATTAATATTTTTACTAATAAATTTATTTATTGGTTGAAAATAGTTTTATATTAATAATTTAATTTTTATTAAAATATTAATTTAATATTAAATTATTATTAAATAATTTTTTATGCTGTACAATTAAGGCATACAAAAAGCGTGCGCAATTGACGAAATCGAAAGTGGTTGAAAAGAAATAGAAGTAATCAATAATAATAACACTTCCAATTTTGTCACCCTGAAAGTGGGTCCTAAATCCTATTCGCTTTATTTTGGATTAGATTGTGAATAAGTATTTGTTATAGAAAAAAATTATTTTTTTATGAATTTAAATTAATTTACACACTCATTTTTTAAAATATTTATATTTAAATATATAAATTAATTTTAATTTTATAAAAATAATTTATTTATGTTTTACTCGTTTTTGAATACTTATTATAACAATTTTCCGAACAAACTAATTAAGCTAATGTTGAGTTGTCTCTCTCTTGACCTAAAGTCGTCAACAAACAAATAAAGAAAGTGTCTTAATTGTTTTATTAAATATTTTAACTATTTTAGAAAACTAAATATTAAATTATATAATTCTAAGAATTTAATAAAAATATATTGACAGATAAAAGTATATTTTTGTAGTTTCATTTACTCATATTTTATCATATTTTTAAAAATTATTAATCAACATCTATATTATAAATAAAAGTATAATATTTAAAAATAAAATATGTAATAACAAAATAATAATAATAATAAAAATAAAGTATGTAGTAGAACTATTCTATTTCACAATTTGAATATTTACATTTATAAAAAAATATTATTTTATATAAACTTATAAAATTTTCATAAATATATTTGTATTTTTTAAAAAAATATTAAAATTTTATTAAAAAAATTTAAAAAATAATGATACTCTAACTCATTACAACTCTAAAAAAATTAATTATATATATTAAAATATTATTAATTTAATTTACAATTAATTTTTTTAAAGACTCTAGTATAAATAACTTTCAAGATATATATTTCAAGTATTTTGTACAAACTTAAATGTACTTGAGTTTATATTTATAAAAAAAGTTATGTAATATTTAACATATTATTTATAGTAGTATAAGTTAAAATTTTTACTATTACTTTTTTTATATATAAAAATTACAGTCTATTACTTCTATATATATATATATATATATATATATATATATATATATATATATTAATTTAAATTTACTTCGTTCTCAAACATTTTATTTTACAGTTTTTTTCTCAATATACAATCATGTTTTCTTGTATTCAAGCATATAATCTTAATTTTTTTTAGAAATTATTTTTAAGAGTGTTATTTCTTATATTTTTTTGGTTCATTTGATTAAAATTAATTCTATATGATAAAAATATTATTCTAAAATAATTATATTTAAAATAATTATAATTTTATTAAATTTTTATTATTTGATACATATTATCCCTGATTATAAAATTAAGTTAAATCTTTTAAAAAATTTATTCATTAAACTAATTTTATTAAACGTGTATATAATTATTTATAAAATATAAATTTTGTTTTTGAATTATTGTACCTTGTACAAATTACTAACTAATTTATATAATAATTAATTTAAAATTTATATTCATTATATATTGTAATTAAATAACAGTCTAATGTATTAAAATTAAATTATAATTTTATTATGATTTATATTTCCCATAAAAATTATTTTATATTTTTATTTCCTTCATTAATATTCTTAAAATATATTTAAAAGTTATCATATCAACAACAATGATAATGGACTTTTCGTACCTTTTATTCAATGCATTTGATGTGAATCCTTACAAAAATCAATCCATGTCCTACAGTTCCACTTAACAGTCATAAATGCAACAGTAACAAATAAAGAAAAAGTATACTAAAAAATTAATAAATATTTTTAAAATGTTTCAAAAAATAAAAATTTAAATTATAAAATACTTAAAATTTTCTTATTTATTAAATTTTAAAATATTATTTTGTTATCTTTAGCTTTAAATTTATTTCTGTAACACTTGTTAGAAAAAAAAAAAAAAAACCAAAAATGGCTTTCACCATAGCTAAAATCATATTTTTAGGTGGGCTTAAAAAGTAAAAATCTTAACTCGTACTCATACAGTATAGGTTAATATTTTTAAAAGAATATTTATATAAAATTTGTTATGGTTAATTTAAAATATAAAATTTATTTTTAAAAATAAATAAATTAAATTAGATGTGTTTTATTTTTAATATACATCCGAAGATGCAAAGTAATAAATTTATAAAAATAAAGTAAGTTTATTTTTAAAAAAAGAAAACATTTGTTATAAAAATATAGAATTATATAATAATTATATTTTAAAATAATTAATATTCAATTACATTATTTGTTTATTTAATTTTTATAATGGGTAATGTTAATCTTCATAATTATTTGAGTCAATTACCCTAGTGCTATTTCTAAAATAAGCAAGAAATTTGGCCTCTTTGTTAATAGTTTATTCTATTTAAAAGTATTAATTTTATTTAAATATTTGAAAATTTTAGATCTTGATATATAAAAAATAAAAGTTTAATAAAAATTGAAAGAAGTTTAAACAAAAAATTTGAGATTAATTCTACAATTTATTTTTAAAAAAAATCATGATTAAAAGTCATAGGATAAATACTTATCAAATAAATGTTGCATTCAATTATCTAGTTGAAGATACTCGGTGTGTAAAATAAAATAAAATAAAATCATTCACCAACATTATATTAACTTAAAATTAGTAGAAAAATATTGTCAATTTTATAATTCTAATGATATTATTTATAAACTTTTATTTATTTATATACCTTTTTTTTTAGTAAAGTTTGTTTAGGGTAGAGAAGTGTTGTCAATGACAAAATTACCTATTTTATTCTCTTCGAGCAAAAAGTTGTTCATGAAATCTTTTTTTTTAAGGGATCTGCAACATGATGAGGGTAGTTTCCTGTGATGAAGAATAAAGAAGAAGAATGAGAATAATAGTAAGAAATAAAAATTAAAATGTTTATTGACGGCAATTTCAAGGATTAAGATGTTCAACGAATAACAATTTAAAAGACTAAAATAAAATCAAAATATATGTCATATCATATACAATTTTATTTTTGTTAAATAATTAATTATACATATTACTTGACTATTTTATTATTGTCTATTAATAGTATTTGGGTCAAGAGACTAAAATATTTGATAAAAATGAAACGAAAGTGACATTTTTAAAATTTTAAGAATTAAAATATTTGACGCTTATTATCTCAATAATCTAAATGAATGTTTAGTCTAATCCTTAAATGTCAAGATACTTATGGTGCATTAACTAAATGTTATTCAAATGAGTGAAACAATGTTGTTACTTAGTAAAAAGAAAAAGAGATCGAAGTAACTAGAAGTTTCACTATGAAGAGGAGAGAGAAATTAGAAAAACTTTTAAAATTTGTTTTAGTTGAACAAAAAATTTATTTTTATAGTATTGTTTAAATAATACTTTAAAAACATTAATTATATCTATACTTTTTAATCCACTAAGGTGAATACTAAATTTTATCCTATTTATTTTAAGTTCTTTTATTATAATTATAACCTCTTATTTATTTATTTACTTATTTTAATTGGATAACTTATCATATAATAATAATAATAATAATAATAATAATAATAATAATAATAATAATTTTGGATGAATAACAACATACTAAAAAATTAACAAAATTTAAAAAACAATCATTATCATGGTTAGCAACAAAGTCTAACCCAAAAATTAAAAAAGAAAGAGTTATTAGATAAACTTATATCTAGTTACTTTTACATTTTTATTTTATATTTTTTATCTTTTTAAGATAAAATTTGAGAATTAAAAGTGACAAGAAATGGTGACCTAAAACAAGTAATTGAATGGTAGAATAAAATTGACTTTAATGATATTTTTAAGATAAAAGAACTAAAATATTGAAGAGTACCAGAAGAGAAGAATGAAAGGGAATCATATTTGGAGGAAAGAGAAATACATTAAACATAATTTTTATTAAAAATAGTATAAAGTTTATACTCATAAAAAAATTAATGTATTTTAAATATAACTTTAAAGCAAATATTTATTTTTAAATAATACATTAACAACATTAAGTAATTATATCTATACTTTTTAATCCATTATAAACAAATGTGAATACCATATTTTGGTCAATGCAGGTCTTTTTGGAGCTATGGAATAGTTTATAAGAAATTAGGTTTATAAATTCATAATTAGCTATCAATGAGCCCAGTAAAGCTAAAAGTAAAAATTAAAAGTTGCTTGTGAATGTGGATAAAAAAAATAAAATTAAAAATAAAATGAAGTTACATATTTAAGTTATAAATAACTATAAACAGTTGCATGCTTAAGTAATAATAGCTTGCATAGTTGTCATTTTATTTAATTTTTGACAACTTTCATTTGAATCACTTAATTTTGAAACAAATACTTGTTGAATCTATATTTAGTTTTGCCAGCTATATCATATCAAAATATTCTACTATAAAAGTAACATACAAGACCTCTATACATGCACAGATTTGTCTCCAATCAATATATTAAATTCTCAACAATTGTTTCAACTTTCAACATGCATATTCAAATCTTTGCCATGGGCAACCCTTTGTCTTCTCACGATGTGGTATGCAATATTTAACATCCAAGTTTTAACACTTAGTATTTTTCAACTCTTATTTTTTCAAGCACCTAATGAATTATCTATAGGGTTATTCAAAAGTATAACATCCTAAACATAGCTAATTTGCACCTAATTATGTAACACTACTTTTGTTTATGTACAGGTAAACATGAAGTTATTTTTTAAAGCAATGATAATTTCTTTGTCAATACTATTGTCGCTTCCAAGCATAGTATACTCAACTTATCAAAATCATATCAAAACAGCTATTTTCATGTCTGAGAGTTTTGAAGTAAGACCAGGATTGGTTGCAACAAAAACATTTATGAATATTGAGTTTCCAAGAGGGCATATTGGAGTCAAGAGTTTTGATGCGGAACTAGTTGATGAAGATGGAAATTCCATACCTTTGTATGAAACTTATTTTCATCATTGGTTTGCTATAAGATACTTTGAAAACATTACTTTTTCACGTCACCCTGAGCTTAGTCAAGATTTTCGTGAGGCTTTTATTTACAAAAGAAATGATGGCCCATGTA
Source organism: Abrus pulchellus subsp. cantoniensis (assembly GCA_024086825.1). NCBI lineage: Eukaryota > Viridiplantae > Streptophyta > Magnoliopsida > Fabales > Fabaceae > Abrus > Abrus pulchellus. The sequence continues at coordinate 27,117,474 of CM044056.1, forward strand.
ATGAATATATTCTTCCACATTATTGGGGCTTTGGAAGTGAATCTCGTGGAACAATCTCAAATATTCCTGATCCTTTTGCAGTAGAACTAGGTAACCCTGCAGAAATTCCAAAAGGATATGAAGAGAAATGGTTGTTCAATATTATGGCCATTGATACGCGTGGAGTACATGATAGGAAAGGTTGCAGTGAATGTAGATGTGACCTTTTTAATCTTCCAAAAAACTTTTATAATGTCTCAAGGGATATTCATGGCCAACCATTGAGCACACATTATAAGGGTGGACTCTTTTGTTGTCTAGATAATCTACAATGCAAATTAAGAGAAGGTTTTCAAGGTCCAAAGAGAAGAATATCCATTAGATACAAAATAAGGTGGGTTGATTGGGACAAATATCAAGTACCGGTTAAGGTTTACATACTTGATTCAACTGATAGAGTGAGATCAAACGGTTCCAAAACCATCCATGATTGTCAGGTAGATAAGTTATTCAAGGCAATATTTCATTTTAAAAAAAAGTAGATTATTTAACCTAAATTTAATTATGAATGTAATATGTCTTTTTGTTTTATTAAGAGTAATGAACAATAGAGATTTTTTAATGCTCTTTGCAGGCTGAATACACCATTTTGGCAAATCATAGTAGTAACTCTCCTCATGTCCAAAAGGCAAATATCCCATTAGAAAAAGGTGGTTATCTCATATATGGCACCGCTCATATGCACACAGGTGTTGTCAATGCAACTCTTTATGGACAGGTGATGTATAATATTTGCCATAATTATCATATCCTCTTTATTTGTTGTAATGCATCTTCACTTCTAAATATGTTTTTTTATTAATTTAGGATGGAAGAGTTTTATGCACTTCAACACCTAAATATGGAACAGGAAAAGAGGCAGGAAATGAAAAAGGTTATGCAGTTGGAATGTCTGTTTGTTATCCGCAACCTGGTTCAGTCAAAATTAATGATGGCGAAATCTTGACTCTAGAGTCTCGATATAAAAATGAGTTTCATACAGGGGCTATGGGACATTTTTACATTCACTTGGCAGAGCAATTATCGCATGAAAATGTCAAAATTTAATCTAAACATGAAATGTTTCACACGCGAGCTATATATGTCTTCACTTAATAGTTATATTAGCTTTTGAGATATTTTATTTATGGCAACATAAATATCATCATTTCTTGTTCTTCCATATTGTTTGATTTAGAATTTCTTTATTACATATACCACCAAGTGAGGCATAAGTGAGAAAAGAACATAAAATAACAATTTAAATTTATTTTCTTTTCATTCAATATTCATATATTTGATCTATCAAAGTTGTATTACTATTGTTCTTTTTTTTTTCTTTTTTAGCAAATATACTAAGTAATATATGTTATATCAGTTTACCAAGAATTTTCTAGTATATATCTCTCAAAATATTCATAAAAAATGTACAAACTAATCTATTGAATGTATTACAGTGATTAAAACATGTTTTTATTAGTTGTAAATTATCACAACGTGCTTGTTTGTGAGTATCATAATAAAAAAGAGTAAATAAAAATTTTGTGAAAAGAAAATATAGTTACCAACAAATTTTATTAAAATCAAGAACAATTAGAAATTCTTTTTATTTTTAAAAATTAGTTTAAGTGTAGGAGTCTATATATACACATGAAAAGATGAAAAATAAATTTGACTGCACCTCTAGTACTTTCATTCATAGAAAAGTTATTTTTAATTAATTGTACAATTATTATCAACTATAAAATAAATACTTGTTTTAACCTCAAACTAAAATAAGAGTTAAAATAGATAAAATAAAATATTAATAAAATAAAATATAAGAAACTTGTTTTAGTTGGACAATAGATTTTTTCCTTTTCAAGATCCCTTCGTGCATAAGAAAATTAAAAATTACATCATTCTTAAAAATAAAAATGCAATAAAATGCAATTTACCAAATTATTTAAGGTAAATTGTTTTGCATTTGAAAATAAATATTGATAATTGTCTAAACTAAATAATTTGCTTTATTTAAAGTTAATGAAATTTTATAAAATATATTTAATTCATGATATTATCATATTTAAAGTATTTTATTTTTTTTAAAGAAATAAAAAATTTGATAAGTTGTCTCAAGTAAATAAATTTAATTATAAAATAATTATAAGAAAAAGTTAAATTTCTTTTCAAAACAAATGTTGAATCTTAAAGTAGCTTTATTAGGTATAAAAACTATTTAATCTTAAGGTTATTGAGCTACAAATGAGTATTTGAAAAAATGCATATAATCTTAAATAGTCTAACTACACATAATTCCTAAAAAAATTAACGTGTAAGAAAAAAATATATTTTTTGAGAAAAAATGTAAATTGGAGACTATGAAAAAAAAATTAAAAAAAATATAAAAAATATTGATAAACTAAACACGAACTTAAGAAATAATAAATTTAAATAATAACTAAAATTTAGAAAACACATTTAATATGAAAAATAAGATATTATTTACAAGTTTTTATTCAATTTTTTAAATTTATTTTACTAGAATTTTTGTTACTTTATTTTATTATTCTTAATCTTAGATTATCATTTTATTTATCATCTTACTTAAACTAAATAATTAGCTCATCGTTTGCTTAAGATATATAACCTATTTAAAATGTATTACCCAAAAGAAAGTATATTATATGAATAATAAGAATTTTATTTAGTAGTTCATATAAAACTATTAAAAAAGTTTTGCTAGGAGAGATGGTAGAGTAAATTAATTAATAGTGACAAATAACATGCATGCATGATGACTTAGTAGTTAAGTAAAGGTGGTATTTATTACTTACAATATTTTGATAAATATATTGTAGGGTATAGAAAATTGAGGTAATAAGAGAATAAGTGATAATAAAACTATATATGCTCTTTTGTGATTGTTATTATATTTTTAATTTTATATTATTTATATAATTAACATTGAGTAATTTATTTATATGAAGTTATTTTGAACCACATTAAGTAATCAATACTAAAATTTACTCTCTCTCTTATTTTTAGTGGATAAAACCCTAATGTGTGGTTATATTCTTTTCTTTATTTTACTTGCATAATAATAACAAAGATTTTAATGGAAGCACTACACTAAAAAAGATATTAGAAAATAATTGTATATCTTGTAGAATGATTTAAAGCGCTTTAACAAGTTAAATTTCTTTTCAAAACAAGTATTGGATCTTAAAATAGTTTTGCTACACACTAAAATACATTTAATCTTAAGGTTATTTGTTACAAATCAGTATTTTATAAAATATATATGGTCTTAAGATAGTTTAACTACACATCAGTCTTAAAAAAAAAATATTTTTTTTTGAGAAAAAGTGTAAATTGGAAACTACAAAAAAAAAATATAAGAAAATAATATATTAATAAATCAAAGCATGAATTTAAGAGATAGTAAATTCACATAATAATTAAAATTTTAAAAGCACATCCAATATGAAGAATAAGATATCTTTTAAAAGTTTTTTTTTATTTTATTTTGCTAGCATTTTTGTTACTTTATTTATTTAAAAAACATATTCAAATGTTATTTGTGTTTGTGATTTAAATATGATGTTTACATTTGTGTATTCAGAACGGAGAGAAAGTGCACATGATTCAAAAGTTTTTTTTTAATGAACTTACTAATCTAAATGTAAATTTTTTATAGTAGTATAAAGGTGAGTACTTATATTTTAATAAAGTTATTTTTAATTGATAAAAAAATAGTCATAAATATATATTCTATTTGATGTAGGCTTATTTTGTCTTGTTGATTTTCTAGCTATCCATGTATAGGAGGTTTCCTTCCCCTTACAAAGGAGAAATATATCTTGTATAAAAATATAATGTCAAGTCAGTTAATCTAAGAGTTCTAAAAAGTTACTTAACTACTGATACTCTTTCTTAAGAATGATAATTGAGCGTTGCTTTGCAATATTGAAAAAATTAATTTTCTATTTTGAAGTTGATGCCCCATATAAATCTTATAGTTAATGACTCGTAGCAATAATATGTTGTATTATTCATAATTACATACGAAAATAGAATTTGAATAATATTTTATATACGATATAAAGATAAATGAATCTTATAAAAATTGATTACATAAATAGAAGTTCGACCATAGAAAAAACTAGCTTTAATAGTTATAATTTAGTCAAATTGACAAAGGTGTAATTAAGAAAACAATATTTAGAGATCATATTACAAATTAGACGTGAATACAATATAACAACTAGTTAGCATCAATTTATATATTATATATTTATGAAAATATACACATACATACATACTTTATATATATATATATATATATATATATATATATATATATATACTATAGGATTTATTTTTAATATACATATTCATTTATTTTAGTGTATCAATATATAAAAGAGGTTGGTGTCATGGAGGCAGGGTAACTTTGATTAATGCCGTTCTGAATTCTATGTCATTGCACTCGTTATCCTTTTTAAAGGCGTCAAAGTCGGTGATAAAGGAGATTGTCACTATCGAATGAAATTTTTTATATAAAGGTGTTAAGGATGGATCTAAAATTTCTTGGGTGAAATGGGAAACAGTTTGTAGACCGCGAAAGAATGGTGACTTGGGCATTAGGATGTGTAGTGGTTTAACTAAGCGCTTCTTAGTAAATGGTTATGACGAGGTGTTAATTGTTCTAGTTCATTATGAGTGCGAGTGCTGGAAGTTAGGTATGACAGATTAGCTTATTCCATTCAGCGTTCATCAGTTCACGATAAATATTCTTTGTAGTGGCATGATTTGCTGGAGGTTATTCATCAAGGGAATTCATGGCTAGATGAGAAGTTGGATAGGAGTGTGGGTGTAGGTTTGCACATTCTTTTTTGGAGAGATAAGTGGGTTGACGGGGTGTAATTGTGTGAGGCATTTCTGCAATTTTTTGCAGTGGCGAGGAATGTTGAATCTTATGTATTGGAGAATGATTTTTATGATGGCATTAAGTGGGTTTGGGATGTTAGTTGGCGAAGAAGACTCTTTTAACATGAGATCTCAAGCTTTAATCTTATACTAGAGCTTGTAAATGAAGTTTCTATTAAGGTACTACAAGAAGATAAATGGGTATGGAGGGCAAATTCTTCTAGTTGTTATTCAGTGCAATCTGTGTATTTATGACTATTTGAACTTTTTGGTGGTCCTAATATTATAGATCAGTATATGGTAATTTTTTAGCAATTGTTGTTGAATACATTTCCTTGTAAAAGTTTGTTGATTGATCGTGGTGTTCAAATTAATGATATAACTTGTTGCTTTTGTCATGGTTTAGAGAAACTTCCAACTCATTTATTTTTAATATGCTCTGTTTCATCTCAAATCTAATACTTTGCCTTGGATTCTCACTGATTTTGCCTTCAAATTTATCAACTCAATTGCTTTCTTAGGTTGGTATTGGTTGCAGTAAAAGAGAAATGATATGTTTATTAATTATTTGGATAAATACAATGTGATCTTTGTGGTTACATAGAAATTGAATTGTGTTTTTCAATGGTATTTTGGATGAGAGGAAAGTCCTATATTCTATTATTCTGAAGTCTTAGAAATTGCTATCACTTGTTAGTAAAGGAGAAGCTATTTTTTTAGTTGATTGGTATTTGAACCCGCGAAATTACATCCATCTTAGATATGTATAAATATGTTTTTGCTTTTTATTTTTCTGAATAAGTATTAGTTTTTCTCTATATATATGAGTTTTGAATTCCTCTTAAACTCTCTCTAATAATATATGTTTTGTCTATAAAAAATAAAATAAAATAAAGTTTTTTTGTTTTGATAAAAGTGAAATAATATCGTTTAATAACATGGATAGTTGTGTTAATACCATATTCACTGAACTTGACAGAAATTAATAAAATAATTTAAATAAATATTTTATAATTTTAAAAATTAAAATAATGAAAATATATAATTTGAGGATTAATTAATCAATTTCTAAATTTTGAAGGACTGATTTTTTTTCATAGTTTTACAAAATTAAAATTATTTTTTTATAAATTTTTAAATTAAATTATTGAGTAACTATAATTTTAAGGATTAAAATGTAATACTACTTATGATTATTTTACAATAAGTGAGATTTTTTTTAAAATATCCTTTGTTGCGAGATTTGTATGATCAAACATTCATGCAACCTTAATTCAATTATTTAATATTATAATTTTTTTAACATGTGCACAGTAACACAAAATAAGAACTTATACATGTATAATAAACTTTTATTACAAATCATATGCATGATGTCATTGAATTGGATGTATTAATAATGTTAAATATTACATTTTTTAATAAAAAATATTATTTATTAATTTTTTTATCATATACTAATAAATATGCATTAGAAAAATTGTTAATATTATCCATACTTTAAAATAAAATATAAAGTTTCAAAATACTCTCTTTATTCTAAATATAAGACTATTTTATGAAATCTGTTATGGTCTTTTCTAAGTTATGTTATATTAATGAAATTTTTACAAAAATATATTTAATGAAGACAAAGTAATTGATTATGTAGAAAGAGAGTAAGATAATAAATTTTAATTTTAAGAGTAATTTTTAAAAATAATTTAAATTATTAAAAATTTTAATATCATTGATAAAATTAACTATTTTTTTATTCTTATGAATAATTGGCAACAAAAATTAGTCTAATCGGCAAATGTTAAATTTGTATCTTACAAATACAATAGTTAACTCAAATTCCACACTGAACCCACCTAGTGACCAATGCTGTAACCAAATAATTAAGATAAAAATAATAAATTTAATTATTAATTTTTTAATATATAAAAAGATATCATAAAATTTAATGTATATATAAAATATAAAATATTATAATTTTAATAAAAAAGTTTTTTAAATGGATATCCTTATCCTTATATAAAATTTAAAAAATGATTAATTAATTTTTTATTACGCAACGTTAGTGACACTATTGCACACGTTTTTCAATGCATTCTATATAGTATCCTCAACTCAAGCCTTCAATTGCATTAAACAGTCACAAATGCAGCATCAATGACAATGAATAAATGCACCGCTGCCCAAGACAGCAACTTGAGGTGACTGGTAATATTTTCCAGTTAATTAAAAATTTATTTTATTAGTTAAACATTTTGTTTGATATTTTAATAAAATAATTAAAATAAATAATCATTTGTATTTTTAATGTTATTTTAATTAGTATTTTCAAAATTATAATTCTATTTGCTAGTTAAAAGTGATTTTACTAATATTATCATTTAATAAATTTTTATATTAATTTATTTTTGTCACTTTTAATTTTTTAAACCAATTTCATTATTTTTTCGTGATCATATTACATTTAAATTATTTAAAAATACTTTTTACTTACAAAAATTTAAAATTTTAAAAGGTAATTATTTTTTATAAAATTTTTATTTTAAATTTTATTTATATAAAAATTAAAAAATATTATAAATTTTAAAATACACTTTTTAAAAATATTTTAATATATCTTTATAAAACACGTCATAAATAAAAAAAAGAAATATTACAACATTCATTACTTTAAAATGATTAAAATTGAAAATGTTTAGAGAGATTTTGAATAAAAAAATCATCGAAATGATGATATTAAATTATTTATATTATGCTATTTTCTTTAATAAAAATATTCTTAAATTTAAAAACATATATTTACTAAATTTCCAAATATGGTCTAACAATTAATGATGTTTTATTTTTTATTTTATATTTATTATTCATTTCAATAATTAATTGTACCAAATATTTTTTAATTAAATTAAATAATATTTGAGGTTTTATAATTGTACCAAATATTTCATTAGTTTTGACACACACACACACTCTTAGACAAAAGCTACATGTATTATTTTAGGATAAAATTTAGTATCAATATTATAATATATTTAACATTAATTTTAATTAAAATTAAAATTTTACTTTAATAATGTATACCAATCTTTAATGTCAATATTTATTGCGTAAATTTATAAAAAATCAATTTTAATTAAAGATCAACAAACATGTGTAATAATATACCTAACTTATATTTTATTATCACTTCAGGTATTATTATTATTATTAATTTAAATCAAAATTTTATTTTAATAATCATCATAATATAAATGAATGTCAAAGTGAGCACTATAATTTTAATTAAAAGGCAATACTTATTTGAGAGAGTGCATCAAAACTTTTTTTTTATCAAGAAGTGTTGGTATACAATTGTCACTTCTCTTGCCCCTAGCATTTGCATCTCTTGCCTGTGGTTGGTGCAAATGGAGGCAGCAAGAACTCACATAGCCCTTGTTTCCATCCCTGCTTTCAGCCACCAAGTTTCAATCCTTGAATTCGCCAAGCGTCTCATCAATCTCCACCAAGAACACACCTTCCATTTCACATGCATCATTCCCACCTTTGGTTCACCCACCAATGCTTCAAAACCCTTCTTTGATTCCCTCCCTCCAACCATTCACTACATTTTCCTCCCCCCAGTGGACTGTGAGGACCTACAAGTTAATGGGGTTCCCATAGAAATCCAAATTCAGCTTTCAGTTTCTCGATCCATGCCTTTGGTGCGTGAAGCATTGACATCACTCATCAATAGTAGCGGTTCCTCCAAAGTGGTTGCTCTTATTGCTGATGCCATGGCAATCGAAGCACTAGAGTTTGGTAAGGAATTTAACATCTTGTCCTACATATACTTCCCTTGTTCAATCATGTTGTTATCACTATGCCTACACTCTTCAGAATTGGATGAAACAGTTTCTTGTGAGTATAGAGATCATCCCAAATTAATAGAGATTCCGGGTTGTATTCCTGTTCATGGCAAAGATCTTCCAAATAGTGTTCAAGAAAGGTCTAGTTTGAAATACAAATTGTTTCTTAAACGTGGCCAAAAATACCGTTGTGTTGATGGTTTGTTAGTAAATAGTTTCATGGAATTGGAACCTGATGCAATAAGGGCAATATCACAAGAAAGTAGATGTAATCCTCCTGTATATCCAATTGGGCCCATTACGCAAAGTGGGCCTAGTGGTCCAAAAAATGGTTGGGAGTGTTTACTATGGTTGGATAAGCAGCCACCTAACTCGGTCCTTTATGTGTCATTTGGAAGTGGTGGCACACTCTCACAAGACCAAATCAATGAGCTTGCTTTGGGGTTGGAATTGAGTAAGCATAAGTTTTTATGGGTTAATTTGAGAGCACCAAATGATAGAGCCAGTGCTACTTATTTCAATGGTGAGGGGGTGGATGATCCTTTGCACTTTTTACCATTGGGATTCTTAGAGAGAACAAAAGGGAAGGGTTTGGTCATGTCTGGTTGGGCTCCTCAAATTGAAGTCCTTGGTCACAAGTCAATTGGTGCATTTCTAAGTCATTGTGGTTGGAATTCGGTTGTGGAGAGTGTTGTTCAAGGTGTGCCAATGATTGCTTGGCCACTATTTGCTGAACAAAGAACCAATGCGGCTTTGGTAACTGATGGCTTAAAAGTTGCTTTGAGACCAAAAGCTAATTCTAGTGGCAATGGTTTGGTGGTGAAGGAGGAAATTTCTAATCTCATAAAGCGTCTTATGGAGGGGTTAGAGCGTGAAGAAATTCGTGGGAGAATGAAAGAACTACAAAAGTTGGCTGCTTGTGCTATGATGAAAGATGGGTCTTCCACAAGCACAATATCAAAGTTGGCATTCAAGTGGAAAAGTTTGGGAAGATCCTTGGAAGATTGAACATGGCATTACCTAAGTTTCATGTGCTTTTGCTTTGTTATTTTGTATTAATGTGGCTTTGTTTGATTTTGGATTGATTAAAAATTATAAAATTTAATTATTAGATATTCAGTTATTCATCAGGCTATAGTTTTCTTACAAATTATAATACTTATAATTTAGACTAATTTTTATACTTTAAAAAAATTACTTTTTTATTCATATACAAATGTTTTATCACGTTTTAGTTTATACGTTAAAATATTTATAAACTAATATTGACTATACAAATTAAATGCATATTCTAATTATAAATAAAATATATTTTTTGATGAACTTATTTTTAAAATATTAAAATGAGATATCAAATAAAAAATTATGATTTCTTAAAAAGTTAGAAACTTAAATATTTACGTCGAAGATCATAGATAGAACTTTTATTTAAGAGATACTTTAATAAAAAATTGTAACTATAATTAGTAAAATATTAAAAAAATTTACGTAAAAATTCATTTGTTCTTTTTTATGGATTAAAAATATAATTAATTAAAAAACACTATAAAAACTAATTAATAAGGATTTGAGTTCATATAATAAAACTATTTATTAATATCATAATAAAAAAATGAAAAATCTATTCATGTAATAAAATTGTCTTTAAAGTTGAGTAATAATATAATTTCATATTTCAAAGATAATAATTAAATTATTTTTAAGGAATCTATAAAAACTGATATATTATATAAAAACATATTATATATATATATATATAAATAAATATAGTTACATATAATAAAAATGCTTATACTTTAGTTTTTAATTTGAATGTAGATAACATGAAAAATATAAATTAAAGTAAAATTCTTTATTAATTAAGAATTATATTTGAAAGATAAAATTGAGTTATGTAATATATGTTTTTTTAAATTAAGTTTAGTTTCTTATATTTTTAGAAAAATTATAATCAGTTAAATATGTTTTTTAAATATATAAATAATATATATTTTAATCCCAAAATAAAAAAATACAAAATTTTCACATAATCCTACTATATAAAAAATAAATATACGAGAATCTATTCTTTATAAATTTTAGGAGATTAAAAACTTTTTTAGCATTTATAAATCTTAAATTTTAATTAAAAAAATAATATACAAATATATTTAAAAACTTTTCCATTCTCAATTTCTTTGCCTTTTCTCACATTAAATATCGAAACAAAACTGAAGGGTCAAATTGTATTTTTCCTTTCTATGGTTAAATGCTTTTGATATTACGGCACGTTCGCAAGACCACGTGAATTAAATTAAGCTCCTGAACTACGCATTCCCCAGGTTTGAAAGCATGCTACAAAAATGTGTTTCATGTCTTATTCATATATTCCGTGATTCTGTTGTAAATAATAAATTTAAGATTTAATTTCACTTTTAATCTTTATACTTTGATGTATTTAAAATTTTTATTTTTTAATTTTAATTGTTAATATCTACTTTCTCTAATTTTTTAAATTTCAAATTAAGTCATTTATTTCCCTTTTATTGTATTTTTTTTATTTTTATTTAAATATTTTATTCATTTATTTGTATAAATAAAAAAATGTTGTACTTCAATTATATTTTTATTAGTTATTGGATAAATTTTTAGAGTAAAAAAACTTAATTTAAGTATTAAAAAACTATAAAGATTAAATATGAGCAATTAAGACTAGAAAAATCAAAATTATACATGCATTCAATTTAATTATAAATTTTATTAAAATAAGTAAAAAGTTAGTTTAATAAATTATATTAAACTAACAAAAATTGTAAATTATTTTTATAAACTCAAGTAAACTTTCTATAGATTCTCTTAAATATTCCTTAAGTTCAGTTACAAGTTTTTTTAATGGAGAAGTCACACTTACTTTTCTTTTGCTTTTTTTACTTTGTTTTCAAAACTATTATATCTAATGATTCATAAGTATATATATAATAAGTAATAACATAAAAGTGTAAGTATAATTAATATTAATTATAAATAAATCTAATCTAATTATTTTTCTCTTTCTGTTTCTCTCTCTCTTCTCACATCATCAAAGAACACTTTTGTGTTGAAGTCAGTAGAAATTTAGTTAAAGAATATAAGATTATATACTTAAGTCGAAAGGTTCATTTTGTATATACAGGTATGTTAGCTAAAGCAGATTTGTCGTCTTTTCCATTTGATGTTATAACTGTTTAGGTACGAAAGTGCATCTAGTGCTTATAGTATTCATGACACACACGTCTAATGAAGCTAGCTATCAATATGTCAAGAAAGAGTTGTCAATTAGTAGAAAAATACATAACAATTGGCGTTTAAGGTTACATTGGGTCTAAAACAATTTAACTAAGGTGAACAATTAGTTTATGACCAACATAATATCTATGACTCTTGTTAATATTGAGCTTGACGAATGTTCTCACTCATGACAAATTTGGATAGAGTAATGGTAATAAGGTAGTTTGACCGAGGTCAAGTATTTGTTAGATGATTCTAAAAGTATATTTTTTCACCTAAATTGGGAACACAATTGTAATATTAATTTCACAATGTTGCAACCATATGTATACATTTTCTTTAATATAATAAGTTTTGTAGTAAATTACTTATTGAAAAATGAAGAATAATAAAAAACAATAATTGGTTAATAATTTTTTCCACTATTACTTGTTGGAAACAAAGAGGTGGAGAAAATTATCACTGATTGATTGAGTGTATAAAATTATAATTGCTGAATCAATTCTTTATTTCAAATTCATCCCATTTTAAAACTTAAAACAACATAACTCTTTGTATACTTCTTAATTGTGTGTACAATTCATTATTAGCTAGCTCATTCTTTGTAGAAAATAAGATAGTTAATGACATCAATGATTGGAAAAATTAAAATCAAATCACTACACACACAATCTGATGAGAAGCATGACCCCAATTATTATTATGCAAATTGAAGACTTTTAATGTAGTTTAATATGGTATGTGATTTTTATACTTATTAAAAAGATATTAATTCTATAATTTTTATGTTTAATTTTATAGAAAAAATGAGTGTATTTAATGCATATAATGGAACAAAATTATCAACCGATTCAAGAATGGAAGAACATATTGAATACGAAAAAGTATGACATATACTATTTCTAACAAGGGAAGAAGTGTATATCAATTTTATACTTATTCTTTCCTATTTAATACATGATAGGCTTGAAGACAACACAATGTCTTTAACTCAAATGCAAAGTCAAATGACCAACTAATTAACATATTCCTTAGCTGATGATTTGTTGTGGACTCCAATAATAACAATTTTAGATATTACTTATTAAGTTAATTTGCTTTCAAAATTTTATAAAATGCATTGAAGTAAAATTTTACTCACCTTTAAGTAGTTTGCAATTTTCTTTTGTTCTTCCTCAGAAATGTTTGTATAGTGTAATGGTTAAGATTATAGACATTGATTTGTACAAAGACCAGTAATATTACAAGTCATGTAGTTATTGCTATAAAAAAGCAACAAATGTTGGAAAACAGTGTTATTGTGATGATTGTGATAATATGGGATCAGAAATTGATGGACAAGTATATTTCAATGTTAATATATTTTCGAACTATATTTTTTAGCCAGATTTTGTTCTAACATCTTATATTAATTTTTTTTATTGAAAATATGTTTAAGATCCAAGTCAGTGTCATTAATGAAACAAGATCAACTTCTTTCACTTCCTTTGATTGGGTTGTTACTGATTCTTTTAGAGCATCTGCTTCAAATTTGTTGTAGAGAATGAAAAACAATGAGGTACATATTTTGTTTATTATTACTTATGGTACAAATATATTACAAACATAAATTTTGTTTTTTTTTTAATTCATATTTGTTTTTGTATTTAATTTGTAGATCTATATGGATGGAGAATCTCCTTTGGAATTGGATACATTGATAGAGAAAATTTTTCTCTTTAAAATATGTTATAAAAAAATAAATAAAATGTAAAGCATAAATGACAAAATTACAATGTGAAAAAATTAACTGATGACGATGAATTGATTTAGCAATTTAAGCATAAACATTTTATTGAAATAAGATTAGAAAATTACATTAATGGTAAAAAGTAATTGATACAAATATACCACGTTTAAATTGAGTCTTTTTCTCCTTTCTATTATATGAAAAGGATTATGAGGAGGATATAGTTAATAAAAGAATTATTTTTCCATGTGTGGATAATAACATTAAGGTAATAGTTGAAGAAAAATAATAAGGACTCGTATATTTTTTCTTTTTAAATATATTTTTTGGTTTTTAAAATAAAAAATAGAAAAACTTGTTTATTAATATAAGTTTTAAAAATTGTTTTAAAAAATGATTTATGATTTTTAGTTTTTAGGTTTTAAAACTTAAAAATAGAATTACTATTAGGGTGTTTTTTTTATTTTTGTTTTTCTATTTATCTTCCTAAAACTAATAAAAATTTAATTAAAACAGTTTTAAAAACTAAATTACAAAAAAAATTACTTTTATTTTTTTCTTAAAAATAGTTTTATAAAATAATTTTAAAATATATTTTAAAAATTAAAAATCAAAGTCCTAAGTATTCTATTTTCTACTATTAGTGTAATGAATATCACATGATTCTGGTCAAAACATTTTAAATAATAAGAGCATGTTTCATTTACTTTTTAGAAATAGTTTTCAATTTTTAAATAAAATTTGTAGTATATAATTTCTTATATAATAATAACATATATTTCATTTTTAGACTTATGGTTGATATTAGTCTATCTGAACTTAAATGTCTGTTTGGTGTACAAAGTTGAGTATGAAATTGAGCGTTGGAATAGAAATTAAACTTCAAAATTTTAATTATTATATTAGAATATTCATTTGAAATTGAGATTATAATTTTATAGACGAATTTTATGACAACTAAACTCGGTCCACTTTAATTCTAACATACATCCTAAGAATTTGAAATCTTAATATTATAATTTACGACTCTCACTTTCATGTATTGTGCTCCTACTCTTTTATGTGGTTCTTGTTATTCTCTAGATACTTTCTTTTTTTCTTTTTCTTATACATCTTTCTTCTTCTTCTTTTTCTTCTTCTTATATTTTCCTATTTTTTTTATATTCTCTTCTCCTTCTAATTCCACTTTACTTGATTATTAATATCACTTTTTTTTCTATGTTCTTTTATTTTTTCTTTTCTCTTCTTTCTTGTTTTACATTAATTATTAATAAAAGTATTCTTCTCTATTCCTCCTCTTCTTATTCTTCTTTTGTGTCTTCTCTCTTTTTTTTTTCTTTTACCTTTATTACATGTTTAATATGTTTACTTATCGTGTGTATTGTTATTCTACATTTACTGAAAACTATATTGTATTGCCGTACTTTTTACACTTGCCTCAAACTATATTATTTATGTTAATTGTATAATAAATTGTTTAACACTTTTTTAAAATTATTAGATGTAAGGAAATATTAGAATTTAATTCAAGAACTATGTACAAGAGAAACAAAAAAAGAGAAAGCTAGTGCCAAATGCAACAGAGTGATAAAGACACAATAATAAATATACTTTTAAGGTGATTATAGTACGAGATTGATGAAAATTATTGTAATCAATTATATTTACTAAAAAATATTTTTGAACTTTGTAATATTTTACAAGAAAGAAGAGGACTACATGATAATTATCATGTAAGCATAGAATAATCCATTACAATGTATCTATTTATTTTAGTTCATGGTCTTAAAATAAGAATTCTCAAAAGTACTTATATTCAATTTATATTTTTAATTTTAAGAATTAAATTATATTTGTGAACATTCATATGTTTTTATCTAATTTATAAAAAAGATAGTTCATAATATAATATTAAATTTTGTAAATTAAACATAAAAATAAGTCTACTGTATCATGATTTTTTATAAAGAAATATTAAGTTACCATCTTTATAATTTATTTAATAATTATTTTATATTTTAATTAATACATTATTGTTGAAAAATTTATTAAATATAATTTTAATACAAAATTGAATTACTTTTTAAAAATTTAAATCTTACATTATATTATAGAATTTAATTTCAACTTAGAATTTTAATTCTATATTCTAATTCTTTGATACGCTAAACATAAAATTATAATTCTGAATGACAATTCTGATTCCATGTACTAAATGTGGCCTAAAAATAAATTTTACAATGCAATTGAATATATGAGTTTTACAAAGTAAATTTTAAAAATTTGTCTATATATGAACAAAAATAATATGAAAACAAAATTTTAATTACACTTCATTCATATAGTATAGAATTCAACATGGAGGAGAAATAACTTTTCCAACTAAGTCAACCGCTAAAAAGAAAGTTTAAGAATTTGAAGTTTTTTTAATGTCAGACAACGGTGGAACACAACGGTGGAACACACATATCAACTAACAAAACTAAAAGGAAGACTATTAAAATAAAAAGAAAAAAGAAAATAAATCTTGTTCATGAGACTAGCACATGCCTAATGAAATGGGTTTAATGAACATTGGTATAGATTTATATTTTTGATAGTCGTTCAGGAGAAAGTTATATTTTATTTAATGAACTCATTTCTAAGTTTTTTTTAGTCAATGTGTCAAGATTAAACCCTTTTTTCTATTTTGAAGAATATGCACAAATTGGTCTATGCAATAAAAAAATTGATAGGTAATGCACAAATTAATATGAATAATCACAATAATTTTAGCAATATTTAAATTTTAAATATTGATTTATAGATACAATTACTTCAGCACAATACCAATGCACACTTGCTAATCTAAAGTTTGGAATATTCCAATAATATCATATGTATGATTAGTTTAATTATTTAAACCATTCATAAAATTTTATTAAACCTAATAGATAATAAGAATAACTTGATTCTAAAATAAAAAAAATATATTAGATCCTTATCGCATATGAATTTTTTTAAAAAAAAAAATCAAATTTTAGGTATAATTAATTAAAATTATGATAATATTAAAATATATTTTATTTTAAAATATCTTAATCTTTTACATAATTTAAAATTTAATATAATTCATTCTAAATAAAATTAAAATCAAGAAATGTCATTTCAAAATAAAAATTTTATTATTAATAATAAATATTATATTAATTAACTATCAATGTTGTAAATAAACTTTAAATTTATTCATATTATTATTATTTCAAAAAATAGCCAAGAGAATGATTGAAATATTAATGCTATAATGTAAAATTTAATTTAATTTATGATTGAGGTGCATATATATATATATATATATATATACTGAAAAATTAAAATAACTTAATTAATAAAATATAAATTCAAAATATATCTCACGCAATGTAAGAATATATTTAATTAGCAATTACAGAAAAATAATATTAATATTATTGAAAGCAAATGGCTTGTAAAATTAAGTCCTTTGTTGTTTAATTTAGTCTATTATATTTATATAATTTGAATGACCAAAAATAATCACTTTTAAATATGTTTTGAATGACCAAAAATAGTAAAACTGCATGTTCCTATAAATAAATATTAAATATATGGTTGACATTTATAATATAATTTTTAACTTTATTCATGAAATTCTTAAAAAATTATACTGCACATTTTTTAATAATAATAATTATTATATATAAGTGTTATTTATTCAATATAATCTTATTATATTTTCTTAAACTAATGAATCATGTAAAAAATCATTATCATTTGTTTGTTATCGTCAAAATTATTTTGGTTATGATATTATATTTATTGTATTTTATAAAGATAATAATAATAATTATAAAAATAAAATTGTGCACAGATTCAATCACTCACTAATAGTAATATTCTGTCCTTGTTTTTATTCCTCGTTGTTTTCTTTCTTTATTTAACCTATTATTAAGCAGCCAAAAATTAGTAGCGACGACATAGCAGAGAGGAAGGAAATTGTTCTATATAAAAGTTTGACCACAATGTTTAAAGTCTTTTATATCGTTTTTCAATTAAAATCAAAATCACTATAAAAAATGTCATTTATTAATGATTTAACGTTGAATCAATTTTAGTTAGCTTAGATTTTTTTATAACAAAAGTTAATTTATCAGAATAAACATTTTGAATTTGTACTAACTATATAAATTATTATTTTAATATATAAATTAATTAATGCAAAATGTGAACAAATTCTGTTGATAATAAGGTTCGTATATACATTATTTATCGATATAAATATTCAAAGTCTTTACTAACAACTTAAACACAATTTTTAGGCTTTTTTTTTTTCAAGTTTTTTCTTCTATTATTTGTTTCAAACTTATTTTAAATATAGGATTGTTTTTCTCATGTCATATTAATTTTACACACTAGAGGATTATCCTTATGCGTGGTAGAGGCATTGAGATGGTGCAGATTACAGACAACCCAGAGCGAAACTTTCCATGAACTAATGCATTATTTCAAGAGCAAACAAGACTCTTCGGATGAATGGATTGTTGGAAAAATTGTAAAATTTTCTTTTGGATGTAAACAAGAAATAGATTTTTCTTATAATCATTTCATTATTCCAGTTAACTTACACTTTCCAAAACAAATATCTAAACTCCTCGTAATATTCCAAAACAATAATTTAAAATGCATAAAAAAATAAAAAAGAAACTTAAAAGACTAAAGTGCTTCTGACTGTAACTTGAAAATAAAAAATTCAACGTTAATATATAACTTTGAATACAAACTTGGACAACATGAGATTTGTTTTAAGATACTCTTTTTTCAACCAAATCTTATTAGTTTACTTTGATTGAAATAAATATATCTTCTATTTTCATTATTTACATTGATAATCTTTGTTTAAAAGAATTATCATACTCCACTGAAAAGAGTATATACTACACATCTTGCATCGACACTAATACTAGCTAATACTCACTTCACACCTTGCATCAACACTAGTCAATACTCACCACATATCTTATATTAATGTTAATAAATGCTTGTTTACTATTATCATACCCCTTACATCAAAATGGACTAATGCTTAATTGTTATTATCAAACACCTTGCATCAACACTAGCTAATGCTCACCACACACCTTACTTAATGTCAATCATCACATGTATCCTATTATCACACACCTTACATCAATATTGACTAATGTTCTTATATGTATTATTACTACATGCTTGTATCAATGTTAACTAATGCATTATCATCACATACTTTACATCAATGTTAATCAACGCTCATTATGTTATCATCATATATATTAGATTAATGTTAACTAATGTCTATGTGCGATTGTAAAGTTGTTAGCAATAACTTGTCATTTTCAGTGATAATGCGTTAATGTACATATGAGAATACACTTCTTATCTTTTGTGAAATTAGCTTCTCCTACAACGAGAGAGATATTGCTAGAATTTAACTCAACTTTGTATAATCATGGTTTTATCCACATATCTTTGATTTGAATTTTTCACAAGTCAAAAATATTCTTCATCAAATTTCTCTGTCAAACTAACAAACTTCATAACACTTAAAAAAACTCAACATTGTAATTGAACCACCCACTGAACTAGAGGCTCTTGATATTGCTGTTGAATTCTTTTGGTAAATTTCTCTTAAGAACTTTCTTCTTAAAATAAAAAAAAAAGATAATAAAGGAAATAATGAAAACTTAAAAAACTATTAAAGTTATCTTTTATATTGTGTAGATTTTTCTTATTACTAATCCTCGACTCTATTACGCCTACATTTTTTTAAATTAAATATCTAACCACTCACAATATTCTAAACAAGAGTATAAAATGCTTTAAAAAGATCATATACAAGTATAAAATACTTTTGACTAGTGTGACTTAAAGCAAAGAAAATTATATTAATTTATAAAAAATTTTGTTATATAACAGGGATAAAAAACTTAAAGACACAAGAAAAGGAGAAGAGGGGAAGGAGATATCAATTTATAATCTTTTTTTTTTATACTACAATTTATAATCTGTTCTTCTTACTTCCTTTACAAACCTGAATAACGTGGAACTTTTATTTTAACCAACTCAACATGAATCATCTCAGCACGATTACTAATCAAATCAAATATGACAAATTTGTTTTTCAAAGATCAGATTGAAAAACATAATAAAAATATCTAAACCCAAAATTTATTAATGATAAAAGCATAAAGTAAAAATCCACATATGACCAAAAAAGAAAAAAAATTCAGGACGCAAATATTCATTAGAGATCTTGTTTGGGATCACCAAAATAAAAATTTAGCAATTTATAGTTATATATATAAAAAAGCAACTAATATTATTTTCACATCTAAGACACAATGATAAAGCTAGAGAGATGAACAAAAAAAATTATATATTTCTCCAATCAACAAATATTCTTAATTTTTAATGTTTTAATTTTCTAAAAAAAATGGTTTGGATGCTCTATGAACCAGTTGAGTTATTCGATTTTAAAATTGTTTTAAAGAACTACTGTTATATATTTAAAAAAAACTCTTGTTATTGTCTCTTTAAAATCTTTTGAAACTCACTCTGGGTCCATGTCATGCAACATAAGCCAATTTTATTTGACTTTAACTATATAAGTTATCTACAAAAATAAAAATCACTTAATAGGGGAATTGAGAATTGGGTGAAGAAAATATAAAAATTTGCTACATTCAATATTCGAAATCTAGTCATATTACTTATGTCCTACCAACACTCACTTTTGAACTATCAAATACATATCTTAGTAGCTTTTACTAGTGACCTATAAAGAAAACAACATGTTCTTGTTAGGAAAATACTAGCCTTCAAGTCTCTGCTCTAAAACGGTGATGTCTTTTTGACTGTCGCTGACATAGGGAAGGTACACCCCGAATTTTGTAATATTAATTATTGATAATTCTATAAATTTAAATGTATATTCATGTGTGTATTTTTAGATATATGTTGTGAATATGTATGCGTATATATATATATATATATATATATATATATATATATATATCTGTGTGTGTGTGGTTGGGCTGAAATGGACTAAGTGCCTAAGTACAAGGCGAGATACTGGACTGTTCTCGCTGTAGCGAGAGGGCCCTGGGAGGAAGGACTGAAACTGTCACTTTCTCACTGTAGCGAGAGAGCAACAGTTTGGGGTGCATTTCTGGGTGCAGTCTCGCTGTAGCGAGATTCTGCAGAAACCAGAGTGTAATTTTCTCTAGTTTTTTTCACTGTAGCGAGAGGGCGTGTCGCTCGAGCGGGTCCCCTCACTGCAGCGAGAATATCTCGTTGTAGCGAGAGTGTCGTGACCAGAAAAGGATTTAAAGGAGGTTAGGGTTCGGGGAGAGTTATTTTCTCTCTCTCCCTTCGATTCTCTCATTCTGAAATCATATTCCAACGATTAATTACCTCCAAAGCCGTTTGGGAGCGAGATTGGAGCTCAGATTTGTGTGGGAAACACTTAGAGGTGAGTTTTAAACAGCTAGAGTTTTCATTTTTCCTTCCTTATCTTTGTTCTCGGTAATTTTCAGGGTTCTCATGGAATTATTCCATGTGTTTAGGCTGAAAGCCGTGTGGAGAGCATTTCCGTGGTTGAGTTCGGGCATGGGTCTTCAATCCAAGGTAAGGAGGGACTCTACCCTACTCCTTTATCTGTGATTTGCTAATATTTTGTGTGATATTGTGATGTGGCTGAGTAGAGGGTATGAAATTACTGAGATATGTGATGTAGGCACTTGTATCGTTTATACATGTGTATATATCTGAATAAATGTTGTGAAAATGTGGGCCCGAGGGCCGTGTAATATGAATGGAAATAGGCTAGGGGCCGTGTGTCTTGAATGAATTGTGTGCTATGTGTTGTGTGTGCTGTGAAAATGAAATGTGGGCCTAGTGCCATAAAGTTGAACAAATATGGGCCTAGTGCCGTGTACTGTTAAATGTGGGCTATGTACCGTATACTGAAATATTTGTGATTGGGGTGTGTAACGATGTTGTAATGTGCTGTGAATGGTTCAGCGATAAACTGGGGGTGTGAGAGATGAGTACGATAGAAATACCTTGGGGAAGAGGGAGTGGTGGTGACACCAACTGTGGAACGGGTGCACCACAGGCCATACACTTTCTTCCTGACTAGACCTCTGACCATTACCTTTGCTGAGTGACCTATGACTGCCCACGTGGCATCCGTGAGGTGGGGGTAACCAGCGACCATTCATGGTGTAAATCTGTGATCATAGTGTCAATGTGAGTGTGGCTGGTGTGCGTAGGCACGGGTTCATGAATTGTGCTTATAGGTATGATGATGCTGCCTGTGATTGTATTTGTTTAATATATTAGAAATGTGCTGGAGGTGAGACTTTATGCTTAATTGTATGTTTTGGTAGTATAGAGTACTCACCTCACCCTTACATTTATTTTTCAGGTAATCAAGACGATCAGCACTGGACTCAGTGAAAGAGGCAGATGAAACTACTATAGGACTAGGAGTTTAATTTGAAACTAATGTATTTGATTGGGTCCTGTAGTAGTGACTTGATAGAAATTGTAACCCCTTTCTTTATTTTAAAAGTATTTGATGAAGCCAAGAATTGAGAACCTTATTTGAAATGAAATTTATTTTATTCCAAATTTACGAAATTATGATTTATTGAAATTAAACATAAGGTATTACAGTACCTGCAAAAGACACTCCGATGCTAAAGTCAAGATTCGATTCTGAGCAATAAATGCTATTTAATAATGAAAAGTCAACCCTTTACCTATACTTCTTACCTTTTTTTTATAGGCATTGTTATGCGCTAATGGGCCTGCTGAGTCAGCCTTGATTTGGCCCTTTACTTTAAAGTAGATAATGTTCTGATTATTACCCTTAATTGGATTAATTACCTTCTAATCCTGACAAAAGGTATTCGGCCAAACTGAGCCGAATAGGTACTCAATTTCTTTTTTCTATATGTAGGATTGAGCAGTTCCTTATCCAATACACTAGTCCCCCAAGCCTGAAGAGGTACGAGGCAAAGGCTTAATAATATACAAGTGCCAAGAACATGTAGTCAAATAGGTAGTCAGTTTTGTGAGATGGATAGGAATACCAAGTGGGGTGTTCGGTTTAAGCAACGTAAGTAAGCTGAGTAGGGTATTCGGTTCAATTACAGAAAAATGAGGGGGTATGCACTGAAGGGGTATTCGGTTTATCAAAAAAGTGATGTAGACCGAGGAGGTAAAAAAATAAAAGACCATAAAAATAAAAACTAAATAATGAAAAAAGATCATTCTAGAACTTCAGGTTTTTAGAATTTCAGGATTTTTTAGGGTTTCCTCGATGTGTGTGTATGAAACGAAAGGATGTTTGATCTCAACCGTTTGATCTAGAAGAGATCTGTCGGTCTAGAAGGGGTGCGACCCTTCATATGTCCGAGGGCCCTAAACCCTATAAATATATGGTGGTCCAGGCTTCATTTGTCACTATTGCTCTGAATCGAGGGGTATTCTAGTGTTTGGCTGTCAAGAGTTTTCCTCTGAACTAACTACTTCAAGGTAGGTTCAGCTTTAATCTTGCATTTTCACTTTTAAACTTTTCTTCATGGCCAATTCCATTGAGTGGGAGGATTCCTTGTCAAATACTCTGAGGCCGACTACTGTCGAAGTAGAAGTTGTAGATGACACCGAGAGGGGTGCTGAAATTTCTTCAATGCCAAGTAGGGTGGATGAAGAAGTAATAAGGGTCAATGTTAGGGAATGTAATGACGAAACCAAATCGTCTGGTTCTACTGATTCTGAGTCTACCAAATTCCTTCCAAGTATTAGCCCTCCTAGGGAAAGACCAATTTTTCCTCCGTGTATGATCCCTGGATACGAATGGGTCCACAATGAAGTGGCGGCCTACTTTTCCTGCTTTAAGAAAAATAAGAGTCTTCAACTTTTTGTAGACCACTGTGATTTTTCAATGTGGAAGGGTTCGGATCCATACCCCATTATTCTCAATACATGCCAGGGAGACGAAATCGAGAACCCTGACTTTGTTTTTTTAGGGGATGCTGGAATGGCCAATACTTTCTATGTGTATGAGTATATATTTAGAGAATTAGGTATGAAGTTACCCTTTGACGACTTCCAAATGGTAGTACTAAGGGTTTTAAATGTAGCGCCAACACAACTCCATCTGAATGGGTGAGCGACCATCCAAGCCTTTAGAATCTTATGTAAATTTCATTATATAGAACCTAGTGTAGGTTTATTTCTTCACTTCTTTTGTACTCGTCCTTCAGATTTAGCTCGGTGGGTATTCTTAATAAGGCAACCTGAATTGCCACTATTCAAGCCTTATGCTTCGTCTTTTAAGGGTTTCAAAATCGGTTACTTTAAAGTAACCATGGACCCTGTTGGTAGAAATTACTTTTTTGATAATGAAGGTAATACACTTTTTCCTTTTCACTGGACTCGGGTACCTCGTCGATATGACATTTTACCCGAGGACTTTTTGTCGGCTGAAGAAATGTCAGCCCTGGAATACTTGAAGTCTCTTCCCTGAGAGCTTCCTGCTCGAGCCCTCATTCTCTTACAGAAGTCCCCTCATCCACATCTGGATATGGATGGTATGGTTCGTTTTCATAGTTTTAGTTTTTTGAATCAAATTGTATTGATTTGACTCTCTGTTTTTGTTGTAGGTTTAATGGCTCAAAAGGGGATGAGCATGCTGAACTATCGTCATGGTTTAAGAAGGCAAACCCTAGATGACGTGCCAATTAAAGATCATCGCCACGCCCATCTTGACAATGTTCCAGAGTTAAACGAGCCACGCCCTCCTACCCAAGACTTTGTCCTGGCTGAAAGCCAACCAAAAAAGCGAAAGGAGAAGGGTAAGGAAAAAGAAGGCGAGAAGGAGAGAAAGAGGAAGCAATCCCACTTGGCTAGGCCGACTGCTGCCGTTGGGACGCATAAACATGCCCGTGTTGCCGGATTGGCTGGGTCCAGTAGCTCCTCAATTTTTATAATCCCTTCAGGAGTACTATGCGACTCTTTCTTAGTCGAAGGGGTTCACGTTGGACAAGTGGCGGCCCTTGACATATTTTCTGATACGGGGAAGGACATTATCAATAACCTGGATCACAAGTCTTTGTGGCTATGTCATGCAGAGCTGCAAGCTTGATCCATGGGGATGCTCCGAAGGTTAGCTTTGGAACCTTTACTAGAGTTGGAGAAGGTTCAAAAAGCTAAGCAAGAGAGTGAGGCGCCCAATCTGCCCTTGCCAAGACCATCAAGGCTCTGGAGACCGAGGTTGCCCAAATTAAAGAAAGTTACAGCATGACGGAGCATCGGTTACAGAACACTGAGGAGGCTCTAAGGGCCAAGAATGTAGAAGTTGAAGTTTTAAGGGCAAAGTCTTTGGAGATAGAGGAGCGCTTAAAAAACAAATCTCTTGAAATGGAGGAGGCCCTAAATCGGGAAAGGCAAAAAGCTGAGGCCGAGATAAAGGCATTTTCAGACCAGTGTTCTGACAAGATTTTTGTCGAGCATGAAGCTAGATTTAATCATGTCGTGCGCCAATGCTACGAATTTTGCCAAGTACCAACCGATTTCCATTTTGATTTAACCAAAGACTTTTTTGGCGAAAAGTTTCTACCACATAATGACGTGGATGATGATGTAGAACTTGATGTTGAAGCCCCCAATCGAGCTCTGACAACTGACAATGCCCCTGGTCCTGATGCCAGGGATTAGGAAAATTAATCTTTATTTTGTAATTTTTCTTTCTTTGTTCCTGGGCCAATAATGCCCAGATTTTTGTAATGCCTTGACAAATAAATACTAAATTTTTTATTTTATGCTTTGTCTCGCTCTTAACTGATTACTATTGCATCCTTTTATAAAATGATGGCTTCACTTTTAACAAGTGCATCGTTCTTGATTGAGTAGAGGTACTCGAAAGGAATTAGTTCAACCTTGACCAAGTTAGGGGACTTGGGAGGAAATTTAATAGTAGTCATCCTTGACCAAGTAGGGGTTCTCGGGAGGGTATTAATTCAATCTTGGCCAAGTAGTACTTCAGAGGGAGTTTTTAATAAATCATCCTTGACCGAGTAGGGTACTCGGGAGGGAATTAGATTTAAAATCCAGAGAAATCGAATAGCTGCAAAATGTGCTTTATTGATAATGTGCCTCGTTAAAAACCTTCCTAGGAAAACCCTTTTTCATTTTCTTTTAAGAGGACAAAATCTGGGTAAGGAAAAGAGTGCACTGATTCCATATTACATGTATTTAACTGAAATAATGCTTTAAATGTGTACAATTCCATGTTCTCAGTATTGTCTTCCCTCCGAGTGTCTCTAGCTTGTATGCCTCATTTTCTAGTCGAGTCGTTACTCGAAAAGGTCCTTCCCAATTTGCAGCCAACTTGCCTTCCCATCAATCTCGGCATGCTTCCTTTGTTACCCGCCACACCAAGTCATTCACATAGAATTGTCTTGGTTTAATTTTAGAATTGAACTTCCTTGACATTATTCTTTTATTAGCCTCAGCCATTATTGCCACTTGACCACGTACTTCCTCCAATAAATCAAGGTTTACGACTAGGGATTCGTCATTGGTAGATTCCTGGAAGTTTTGTCTTCGAAACCATGGCTCACCAATCTCGACTAGCAGCATGGCATCAGTACCATATGTCAACCGAAAGGGTGTCTCCTTTGTAGTTGTTTGTGGCGTACACCGATAAGTCCATAAGATCTCAGGCAACTTTTCTACCCATTCTCCCTTTGTCGATCCCAATCTTCTTCTGAGTTCATGTGAGATGACCTTGTTTGCAGCTTCGGCCTGACCATTAGTCTGAGGATGTTCAACGGATGTAACCCTATGCTTGATGTGAAGCTCTTCCAAAAATTCATTAAACCGGCGATCCATAAACTGCAGCCCGTTATCTGTAATTAAGGCATTAGGGAGACCGAAACGTATGATGATATTTTTCCAAGTGAATTTCTGTATGTTGTTGGCTGTTATGGTGGCGAGTGGCTCGGCTTCAATCCACTTAGTAAAATAATCTACTGCGACGATCAGGAATTTGCACTGCCCTTTTGCCAAGGGAAAAAGACTGAGAAGTTCCATTCCCCAAATGGCAAAGGGCTAAGGAGAACTGATGGGGTGAAGGGTGTCAGCATGTTGATGTAACTAAGGACCGTGCTGTTGACAAGGGATACACTTCTTTACAAATATATGACAGTCCTGGGAGAGTATCGGCCAAAAGTATTTGGCTCTAAGAATCATAGCTGCCATAGTTCATCCACCCAAATGGGTACCACAAATACCTTCGTGAATTTCCCTTTTGACATAGCTGGCCTGATTCTCATAAAGACATTTCAACATGGGTGTTGAAATTCCTCTCTTATAAGGCTCATTGCCGAGGAGGATGTACTTTGCTGCCTGCATTCTTACTTTCTTGGCCGAGGCTGGATCATTTGGTAGGCTGCTATAGGTGAGGTATTGGATAATTGGGGTCATCCAATTTTGAGGCATATTCTCTATGTCTATGCACTCTTGCCTATAGATGCTAGGTTTAAGAATCTCTTGATGAATGATGCTTTCTAGTTGCCCTGGCTTCCTTTGACTAGCCAATCTAGCAAGCTTATCAGCTTGTTTATTCATTGTTCTCGGTGTATGCCGAACTTGTACCTTGTCAAAATCATTCTCCATGTTCTTGAATTCTTGATAATACTTGAGCATGACTGAGTCCTTCACCTGATATGTGTCATTAACCTGTTCGACCACTATCTACGAATCACTCTAGCAAATGATGCGTTTTACTCCTATTTCTTTTGCCAATCTGAGACCGGTGAGGAGTGCTTCGTACTCAGCTCGATTATTAAATGCCTTGAATCTAAACCAAATGGATTGTTCAATAATTATAGCGTTTGGTCCCTCTAATATGATTCCTGCCCCACTACTCTTTCGGTTGGAGGATTCGTCCACATGTAGGTTCCACATGTCGGTTGTGGCTTGTTTCTAGGCAATAAATTCATTTAGGAAGTCTGCAAGTACTTGGGCTTTGAGAGGGCGTCAATTTTCAAAGTGGATATCATATTGGGATAGCTCAATTGTCCATGGTTCTAGCCAACCAACTAATTCTGGCTTCCTCAAAACTTTGGCCATTGGGCAATCGGTTCGCAATACTACTCGATGGCTTTGGAAGTAATGCCTTAACCGTTGAGCTGTATGCAGTAGAGCCAACGCCACTTTTTCCATCAGCTGATAGCGGGGTTCGGGACTTTGGAGTGTTCGACTGATGAAATACACGGGGGCCAGTTCAGGTATCTCTTGCAATAAGACCAAACTAATGGCACTATCTGACATGGCTAAATAGATAATCATATCTTTGTTGGGTTTTGGTTTTGTCAACACACGCGGTGCTGCTAACATATTTTTATACTGGAGGAAGGCAACCTCGCATTCTTCAGACCAAGCAAATTTTTGGGATTTTTTAAGTAGATCAATGAAGGGCCGAGACCTTTCCGCCATTACAGGCAAAAATCTGGCGAGGGCTGCAATCTGCCCGGCAAGTCTCTGGACCTCTTTAACGTTCTGAGGACTTGTCATGCCGATGATAGCTTGACACTTATCCGGGTTCGCTTGAATCCCTCTCTCCGACAGCATGAAGCTTAAAAATTTGCCTCCAGCTACTCCAAATGTGCATTTTTCTAGATTAAACCGCATCCTATGTTGCCGAGCTTCAACGAATACTTCTTTTAAATGAGCGAGATGTTGTTCTAATGCCACATATTTGACTACCATGTCATCGACGTATATCTCCATGCATTTCCTGACTTGTTTGTCAAAAATTTTGTTCATAAGCCTCTTATACGTTGCCCCTGCATTTTTAAGACTGAAAGGCATTATCCGGTAACAGAAATTTGCCGAATCTGTAATAAATGCCATTTTTTCTTCATTTGGAGGATATATTTGTATCTGATTATATCCTGACTATGCATCCAAGAAACTAAGTACCTTATGACCGGCTGCACCATCCACCAAGTATTGATGTTTGGAAGGGGGTATGCATCTTTTGGACATGCCTTGTTAAGGTCAGTGAAGTCTGTACACATCCGTCATTTTCTATTGGCCAACAAAGTGGAATATCTAACTTCTTAGATGAAGCCAGCCTGTAACAGTTTACCAGTTTCCTCCTTTATCGCCTTTGCTCTGTCACCTCCAACCTTCCTTTTTTTTTTTTTTTTTTTCTGTGCTATCGGCTAACCCCTTTATAAACTGATAGGTGATGACAGAGAAATGTAGGGTCAATACTTGGCATATCAGAAGCCGACCAGGCAAATAGATCGGCGTTACGCTGCAATATTTTTTGAAGGTCTTGCTTGTCATGTGCAAATAGATCGACTCCCAGATAAGTGACCTGCTCAGGTTTCCTACCAAGCTAGAAAGGTTGCTTATTTTCGTTGGGTTCTACCCGACACCCTTCATAAACTCTAGAATCCAGTTCAATTTCCCAGTCCTCTGCAGATCGAGGAGCGACAATATTAATATCCCGTCTGTATTCATGGAGCGGCTTGAGACGCAGGCTTGCGAAGTAGCATTCTTTAGTTGTCTTCTGGTAAGCATGAACTATGACGATTTGGCCCCGTTTAGAGGGAAACTTCATGGCCAGGTGCGGAGTAGACACTATAGCCTTCAATCTATTGAGAGATGGCTTGCTAAGCAGTATATTGTAGGAGGTATTCGCATGTACTACCAGGTAGGTAATCTTGATGCGTTTTCCTTCATATTCAGACCCGAATGACGTGTATAGATAAATACATCAACGGGTTTCTACCCGCTCTCTAGAGAAGTCGACCAGTGATTTATGATATTCTCTAAGCTCCTCTTTTGGTATGCTTAATTGTTTGAATGTACTCCAGTAAAGGATATTGACTAAACTCCCTTGGTCAATGAGTGTTTTTTTCTGACAGTACCATTGAGAATGTCCACACTAATAGCCATGGGATCATCTTGTACTGGATCCACTCCTTGAAAGTCATCATCTGTGAACGTGATAGGTGGGATTCATATTCTGCTACCCAATGAAACGTTAACAGAGCGAACTTGCCTGAGATGTCTCTTTCTAGCGGAATGAGTGAGTCGTCCGCCTGCAAACCCACTGGCTATGGTGTTAATAACCCTCTTCGGGTATTTTTCTCGCTCATCATATCGTTTCACACAAGGCTCTCTTGACTGACTCCACTGTTGTTCAGGCTGCTTATCCTCATACCTTCTTGAGGATTGGGGGTATTGGTCTCTACTTCTTTCAACATGACCAGTGGGATTTGTTTGTACAAATCCTGGAAGATGTCTTTCCTTAATCAAATCTTCGATTTTATCTTTCAAAGTCGTGCATTCTTCTATGGTATGGCCCCTATTGCGATGATATCAGCAAGATTTGCTTTTGTTTGCTTGAGGGGGGTATTAGCACGCCTGGGCATACTTAAGATTTCTGTTGCTAAGGCTTGATCAAGTACCCTGGACATGTTAATGTT
The DNA here is from genome assembly GCA_024086825.1 of Abrus pulchellus subsp. cantoniensis. Lineage (NCBI taxonomy): Eukaryota > Viridiplantae > Streptophyta > Magnoliopsida > Fabales > Fabaceae > Abrus > Abrus pulchellus. Next base: position 27,147,773 of record CM044056.1, read on the forward strand.
GAGTGTGGTGTAAGAGGGGTATTTAGGCCCCTAGGCGGCCTCTCGGGCTCATTTCTTTTATTTTCTTGCCGGGGTCTGAAAGTTTCTCTTTTGTCAATATTTTTTTGAATTGGACCCCTGGTCCATCTGAATTTGATTTCGGTACTCGGCTAATTCCTCCATCTGCATATACTTTGCAGCCAACTTCTCAATTCATCCAAGTTAGCTGGCAATTTTTTGCAAATGCTGTTAACGAAAGGCTCAGGCTTAAGAGCTGTTGTAAGGTGGTGCATGGTCACGGCAGGTTCTAGATTATGGATGGAAAGTGTCACTTTATCAAATAGTTCCATGAATGCTCGAAGTGATTCTTCTTTTTCCTGACGAATGTTGACAAGCGCTAGGGATGTCAAGGGGTGAGGTCGGCTTGTGGTGAACTGCAGATTGAACTATCTTGTGAGGGTTGTGAAGGAGTCAATAGATGAGGGGGGAGTCGGGTAAACCAGGTGAGAGCTGGTCCTCTTAATGAAGTGGAAAAAATCATGCACCATAAGGAGTCATTTTCTGTGTACAGGCCGACCTGGGTTGTGAAAACATCTAGATATTCCCTTGGATCAGTTGTGCTATCATATTTTTCTATTGTTAAGCCTCTCCAGTTGTCAGGTAGTTTAGCATCCAAGATATGGTGAGCAAACGGGCTTTGGCTCACTACATCATCTCGGTCATTCTTGGTTTTAGATTGTTGAATTAGTCTCAATTTCTCTTGTAACGTCAAGGACTCCCCCTGATCCTGGGCGAAAAGTGTAGTTTGGAAAGGGATGTGTGTTCTTATTTCTTCTTTTAAGTGGGCATTTTCCCTTCTCAAGGCCGAGCTCCAGGGCATCTTTTTCCCTTTCTTTATTCATCTCCATCATTTCTGTTTTGAGCTACATTAACACCGCTAAAAGGCCCTCGTCAGTGCCTCTTTCCACCAAAACCTCAGGTGTCAGTTGGTTAGGTGTGGTATTTTCTTGCTGCTACTGTGAAGTTCTCCCCCGCTGAACATGTCTGTCCTGTTGGCTTCTTGTTAGTACCATATTGATCGAAAAAGCAAGGCAATTGTGCCTCATGGTGGGCGCCAAAATGTTCCTATTAGAGAAATACTAGCCTTCAAGTCTCTGCTCTGAAAATGGTGACGTCCTTCTGATTGTCGCTGACGTGAGAAGGGAACCTGCAAAAGGCACTCCGATGCTAAAGTCAAGATTCGGTTCTAAGCAATAAATGCTATTTAATAATGAAAAGTCAACCATTTACCTGTACTTCCTACCTTCCTTTTATAGGCATTATTATAGGCTAATTGGCCTACTGAGTCAGCCTTGATTTGGCCCTTTACTTTAAAGTAGATAATGTCCTGATTATTAGCCTTAATTGGGTTAATTATCTTTTAATCCTGACAAAAGATATTCGGTCAAATTGAGCCGAATAGGTACTCAATTTCTTTTTTTTATAGGTAGGACCGAACAGTTCTCTATCCAGTACACAACATAAGTAGATTTGTACACCAACAACATTTGAGGTTCAACTTCCTTGGAGATAGCCCAGCATCTTCACTGCCCTTGTGGTACTACTGATTGCATAAAAAACAAAAACACAACCTGTGCTTCATTTGGTGGTCCAAAACTTTTGAAATGGTTGTGTATAAAATTTTACTCATTAATTTTGTAAATTTGAGAAGTCACTGTATACATATATATTTTTAAATTGATAGTTGTCTTAAAGATTAAAAAATATTTCTATATTTTTAAATAAATTAATAATCTTACTTTTTATTAATATAAAATTAATAATAATAATTATTTTACGTATGAAATAATATAAAAAATCTACTTATGTATAAGGTAGCATAAAAATTACTTAATAATAAAAATGATGATTTATGTCCAATGCAGTTGCGGTGATAAAAGAAAACATCGAAAGTTAAAACGATTATTAATGAACAATTGAATTTAAAAATTGGTTTAGTTAATTTAATTTTGTTTAAAATGATTTAATTTAATTTATAATATGGTTTCATTTACCTGGCTATTTTGAGCACCGTACGACAAGCTTTAATGCTTCAACATCCAAAGCATCAATGAATGTTGGTAAGTTAGCGTAGTGTTACGTATGTCCTTACGTCATTTTCTCATAGGCATTACCGTCAATGTTTCATTTATTATATATTTTTTATTATTAACTAAAATTTATTAAAAATTAAATAAATATATAAACAATATTAGTTTACAAATAAAAAAATTATATATATTATAGTAAATTTTAATTAATAATAAATAATATATTATAAAAAGTGTGATAACGTTGCTCATTTGAAAAACATCACAACAATTGAAGAATCTGACTATCACCGATCTCACAATTAATGGCTCATATCCCGCGGTGCAGCTGTCTGAACTAAAATTTCAATCGTTAAATTTCTATAAAAAGGGTATAAAATATTATAACATTTTATAATTAATTAATTTATATTTAATTGTAGATAGGAGAAAGCTGTACGAGTACAACAAAATTTGTTTTGCTCGATTAATAGTTAATTTAATTTTCCTGTTTACTTTTAGCATTTATTTTTTAATTTTAGTCTTAATAATTATAGTTTTTATTTTAGTTTTAATAATTAATATATATTTGATAAAAACTATAAAATTAAATTATAATTTTTTATAGAATTTAATATCAATTATATATAAAGAAATAAAGTAAATCATAGACAAGAAAGACTATACAACCCAATAGGAATGATTGAAGTCTACGCTGAGAGGAAGCTCTATAGGCTTATAGGACTGCCTACAAAACGGCCATAGAAATGTCCCCTTATCAGGTTGTGTTTGGCAAGACATGTCATTTACCAATAGAAGTAGAGTATAAGGCATTCTTGGTGATCAAACAATATAATCTAGACGTAGGGGTAGCTGACTTACATAGAAAGCTTTAATTACAAGAGTTGGAGGAGATTCATAGAGAATCATATGAGAACTCCAACATTTACAAGGAGCGCACCAAGGCTTGTCATGATAAGCTAATAGGGCGTAAAGAGTTCCACATTAGTGACAAAGTCTTTTTATATAATTCTAAACTTAAGTTGATACTCGGTAAATTGAGATCTAGGTGGGATGGTCCCTTTCTTGTTATTAATGTTTTTCCTTATGGTGTTGTTGAACTTCAGGATATAGGATCGCAAAGGAGCTTTAAGGTTAATGAGCATCCGCTCAAGGTTTTTCATGAGGAGTTGCTGGAACATGCACAAGAGGAGGCCACTTTTGAATTGGCCACCTACTCCGATTTATAGGGAGTGTTCTTACGTCTCTCTCACTTATTGGATTTCTTGAATTGTCCTTATGCTTATTGTGTCTCCATTGAGGACAATGTTAATTTCAAGTAGGAGGTATTTTGTTTTGGGTGTGTACAAATACAGTCTCACCTTACGCATATTTTACATCATTTCTAATACAATTCATATAAATATTCACAGACAGCATTACCACTCAATTCATTTCTAATTCAACTCCGATGCACTCACGGCACCAAACAGTTTACACACACATAATTATCAAACAATAATCTCGTGCACTCACTACACGCCAATCATACTCATTGTGGCACTGTGATCACATATTTCCACTATGGACGGTCACCGGTTACTCCCGTCTCACGAATACCACGTGGGTAGTCACGGGTCGCTCAGCAAAGATAGTGGTCAGAGAACTAGTCAAGAAGAGAATGGCCCGTGTGATCAATTGGATTTTTATAACATTATTTCCTCTCATTCCTAGCTCATTAATCCTCTTTTGTGCCTAATTAGTTGAATTAGATCATTTTATGATGTTTGAATTTTATTTAGGCTTTATTTAATTTTTCCAGTATTTGACAAATTCTGATACTATTTTGGTTGCTGGACCATATCTTGAGTTGTAGAACTCCTTTCATTGTGATTCTTGATTTGTAGGAAAGATAAGAGAAAGGTGCACAATTCCTATGCAGAGGTCAGAAACCAATTCTGATGATAAGAAGCTGAAACTGGGCTTGAAAAAAGTTAGAATGCTATAGTCGCAGATCCTGAGTAAGGCGCAGTATTTGGGACATATCTGAGTCCACAGACATCCGATTAAGCCTATTCTAGTGGCGTTTTGAAGTTGACATCCAAGGCTACAATTGTCCTTCAGGCCACGAACCAAAAAGAGGCCGTTTTCATAGCCGAAAAAATGGAACAAAGTGACTAACGGAATTTTGAATTTTGAATTTAAATTTTTTGGCTCTTCTCTTCTTTTCTCTCTCTTATTTTTTTTCTCTTCCGTTTTTACTTTTCATTTTCTTCCATTAATGGAGGCTTAGACTTTCATCTAGTCCAAGGATTGAAATAGAATTGAGACACTCTTGAGGATCGGTTTCGCAATTTATTCAACAACAAATTTGGTTTCATCTCTTCCTTCTTTCTCCTTTTGCTAATTATGATTTTGAATTGAAGTTTTTTGTTTGGATTGATAATTGTGCACTTGTTTGATTGTATATTATTCAGTTGATGTATGTAATTAATTATTGAAGGAGTGTGAATTAGATTTTCAGGTTTGAGATCTAAGATTAATGACATTGGTGAATTAAATTAACACAAATCGATTAGGTTCTAGAGGTTTCTGAACTTTGAGCGAATTGTGTGTTAATCGAATGCATGAGGGTTCTCATGTGAATGCTTAATTTGAATTGAGGTTTCATTCAAATTTAATGTTAATCACTAATTTGTTAGTTGATACATCTTGGAATCCGGTGATAGAGTAGTCGTAGTTCTTCTAAATTCTTGGATTAAAGTTTTAAATTCTTGTTAACTTTTTATTCTAATCAGCATTATTTTATAAATCAAACCCCATCTAAATTTATAATCGTATAACATTATCATCATTGGGAGATGACTCGGATTGCACCTCATACTACATAATTTTTATGCAATTCGGTTTTTAATAATTTGTCCGAGCGCGACAGTCGTAATCAAATTTTGGCGCCGTTGCCGCGGATGATGATGATGTTATTTGATTATGTAATTCTGTGTTAGTGTGATTGCATTGCATATTTTGTGTTGCGTTTTACATCTAATTAGGATTATGCATAATTAGCATTTTTCAACGAATTAGGATTCTGCATAATTAGCATTTTTCATTTAGCATAATTGTGTCTATGCATTCTGTTTTGGTAGCCTTTGAATAACATAGTAGGTAGTCATCTATCCTTGCTTGGTATTACATCATTCAATTCTCTATATTTTGTGTTGTGTTTCTGCATTTTTGCATTCTGCATTCGTCAAAAAAGTACATGGCTATGTATCTGAACGTGTAGATCTCTGTCCAAACTTAAAAGTGACATAACTTTTTGCATACAACTCCTATTTCTTATTATAATTTATACATTTCATATAGCTCGACGAGATCTACGCAATGGCAATAGGTCGAAGGCCGGTTGGTGGTTTTTGGAAAACAATTATTATTTCTTTTCATTCTTATTGAGATATCATGGCTCAGAGAATTTTTTATATGGCTGATCATAGAAGACTAGAGAACAAGTTAGATGATTTAACTTCTTTGATCGAGTAGTTGACATTGTCACAAATGGCTACAATGTTGTGTGAAATTTGTAATTCACCTGAACATCATACTGATTTCTGTCCTACATTGTATGAGCCTGCAGGTTGGATGAGTCATCCAAACTTGGGATGGGAGAATTTTACGCAGCAACAATATCAACCCCCACCATAAAATGTTGCACTTTCCAAGAATGAGCCTTCCTTGGAAGAGTTGATAAGGGAGATGGCAATTAACAATCTGAATTTCCAACTAAGAACAGAAGCATTCATTGAAAACTTGAAAAATCAGATTGGTCAGTTGGCAACAACAGTAAACAAGCTGAAGTCTCAAGGTCCTGTTAATCTTTCTGCACAACTAGTTGTTGAACCAGAGAATGTTACTTTGAGTTCAAGAAAGACCATTCAAAACTCTCAAGAGTAGCAACCAATGGATGAAGATCCTAATGCTACCACTGCAGAAAGTGATTTCAGTCCAACAATTGCAAAATGTGCTTCTACTCCTCATGCTACCGCTACTAATGCAGTAGAAAATTTTGAGCAAATTGTTCCTCACTCATTTCATTCAGTTTGTCATATTAATTTGTTAGATAATTTAGTGGATGATAATTTGGCTGATTTTTCAGATTATATTGATTATCCTAGCATCGCCAATTACTCTGATTCCTTCACTTGCGATGCATGTTATAATTCTGCAAAATGTAGCATCTGTGTTGAGATTGATACATATGTTTATGGTAATTTTGATGCAGCTATTGCAGATTTTGAAAAAGTAAATCATGATGCATCCACGGCAGATCCAACTCTAATTTTTACACTGCCTCCTTCTCTAAAATTTTCCCCTGCATTTGAGTTAAAGCCATTTCCTGAGCAGTTGAAATATAAATATTACATCATTGTATATTCAAGGGAGCATCCTAGGTACAGCAGCAAGACATGATGTTCTGCACATCAAGGAAATGAAGAGCATGAAGAGAAGCTTATTTAGTTCATGAAGCAGCTGGAAATCCCTCCACAACTATTTCTTCCAAGTTTTCAATTAAATTAAGTGCTACAAATTTATGAGAAAAAGGAGGAATATCTAGGGATACAACTGAAATCGTTACTAATAAAAGTATCTCCTAGAATTAAAGATCATAAGGCGTCAAGCTAGTGACGTTAAAAGAGCGTTGTGTGAGAGGCAACTCACAGTTATTTTATTTTTTTAGAATTTTTCAATTTATTTTCTACATTCAATAATGGTCTTGCATTTGATTTGTGATAATTCATAAAGTTGCTACACATCTTTGATGCATAAACACTTCATGCTGCACGTTACCTTATTATTTGACACGTGTTTCTGCATAATTCTAAAATTTTGCAGTGGGAGAACACAAATTTTGGAGACCATTGAGGACATACCCTTGGAGACCATTGGAGAGGTCCACTTGCTAGCAGCCACTTATGCTTGATTAGGGAGTTCCTCTCTGCTTTTCCTTACTATATTTTACTTATATTTCCATTATACATTACATTAAGGACAATGTAAAATTGAAATGTGGGGGGAGAGTAATAGGTTTTTATTATTTAGCATTGTTTTTGTTTTATTTTGTTTTGTTTTCCTTTGTTGAATTGGAAGTTGTTGACTTAAGGCATTAGTCATTAAGGAGGATAGAGTTCCTACATGATTTCATTTTTGCTTCTTCATCTTGATATATGTGAATTGGGTGATTGATTTTGATTTGTATGATTAAATATGTTAGACTTTACCTTTGGAACTTTTGAGTCTTATTTTTGGATGGTTGAAATTCATGCCGTTCTTTTCTTTCTTGTGTGTTTTCCCTCTTAGATTTTGTCATTCTAGAACTTATTTTGATTCTTCTTTGAGGCTACAGTTTTCATATGCAATTATGAACATGATAGAGACATTTCTTTCAAATTTGTACGCACTTGGCCATATAGCTTACCTTGCATTTTGCCCTTTGTTTAGCCCCTTTGAGCCTTATTGACCATTCTTTGACTTCTAGCACATTATAAGCTTTAAGTGAAAAACCATGTTATACCTAACCTTAGGGAATAGGGAGTGCATTAGTTTCATTAATGTTATTACATTTCACGTATGGGGGTTCAAAAAGAATGCAAGAAGAAAAAAAAAATGAAAAAATGAATGAAGAAAAAGAAAAAAATATAATAACAAAAAAAAAATTACAAAGAAAATGGGAATTTTTGATAGAGGGAAAAGAAATTCCAAGGAGAGTAAATATATGTTATGGTTTGATTTGTCTAAGGACCAATGTTATTCCTATTTTCTTCGGTTGTATCTTGTCATATCCTCATATTTTTCTATCCTTACCTTAACCCTATTACAACCATTGAATAAAGCCCTCTTGATTTATGTTTGCATATGATTGTAAGTAGTGGAGAAGTAGAAGATTAACAAGCTTATGGTAATGCATTGTCTTTCGAGGTGACTTGAGTGAAACAATTTGAACCATACACTTGAGAGTTGAGTTATAGACACCATCTCGTGAGATCTTTCATGTTTGATCTATACACTTTGAATGATATTACTTGGCTTGCATTTTTTTTGAGAGGTTGAGAGTTAGATGTTTGATTGTTGTAGAACTCTTGATGTTTTATTTGATCTTGTGTTCTTAAGTTCAACACTTCTAAGGATTCATTGGAGAATTTATTTATTTTGATTATTCTACGATTTTTAGGTTACATGTTTCTATTTGCTTGACTGTGTCTTACATGAGGACATGCAAGAGCTATGTGTGGGGGAATTTGATCAATTGGATTTTTATAACATTATTTCCTCTCATTCCTAGCTCATTAATCCTCTTTTGTGCCTAATTGGTTGAATTAGATCATTTTATGATGTTTGAATTTTATTTAGGCTTTATTTAATTTTTTTAGTAGTTGGCAAATTCTGATACTGTTTTAGTTTCTGGACCATATCGTGAGTTGTAGAACTCCTTTCATAGTGATTCTTGATTTTTAGGAAAGTTAAGAGAAAGGTGCACAATTCCTATGGAGGTCAGAAACCAAATTATGATGATAAGAAGCTAAAACTGGGCTTGGAAAAAGTCAAAACACTGCAGTCACAGGTTCTGAGCAAGGTGCAGTATTTGGGCCATATCTGAGTCCACAGACATCCGATTAAGCACATTCTTATGGAGTTTTGAAGCTGACATCCAAGGCTACAATTGTCCTTCAGGCCACGAACCAAAAAGAGGCCGTTTTCATAGCCAAAAAAATGGAACAAAGTGACTCATGGAATTTTAAATTTTGAATTTTGAATTTAAATTTTTTAGCTCTTCTCTTCTCTCTCTCATTTTTTTTCTCTTCCGTTTTTACTTTTCATTTTCCTCCATTAATGGAGGCTTAGACTTTCATCTAGTCCAAGGATTGAAAAAGGATTGAGACACTCTTGAGGATCGGTTTCGCAATTTATTCAACAACAAATTTAGTTTCATCTCTTCCTTCTTTCTCCTCTTGCTAATTATGATTTCAAATTGAAGTTCTTCGTTTGGATTGATAATTGTGCACTTGTTTGATTATATATTATTCGGTTGATGTATGTAATTAATTCTTGAAGGATTATGAATTAGATTTTCAGGTTTGAGATATAAGATTAATGATATTGGTGAATTAAATTAACACAAGTCAATTAGGTTCTAGAGGTTTCTGAACTTTGAGCGAATTGTGTGTTAATCGAATGCATGACGGTTCTCGTGTGAATGCTTAATTTGAATTGAAGTTTCATTTGAATTTAATATTAATCACTAATTTGTTGGTTGATACATCCTTTTGGAATCCAATGATAGAGTGGTCGTAGTTCTTCTAAATTCTTAGATTAAAGTTTTAAATTCTTGTTAACTTTTTATTCTAATCAGCATTATTTTATAAATCAAACTTCATCTAAATTTATAATCGTATAACATTATCATCATTGGGAGACGACTCAGATTGCACCTCATATTACATAATTTTTATGCAATTCGGTTTTTAATAATTTGTCCGAGCGCGACACTCGCGATCAAATTTTGAAGGTGCACCCACACTCACTGTTGGTGTCACCACCACTCTCTCTTCCCCAAAGTGTTTCTACCGTTCCCATCTTCCACACCCCAGTGTATCACTGAACCATTCACAGCACAATATAATGGCGTTAACACACCCCATTCACACACATTTCAACATTTAGTCACAATTGACGGCACAAAGCCCACAATCATTTATTTTACACGGCTCTTAGGCTCGCATTTGTTCGCAATAATTGTTCTCAATACACGGCACAAGTGTCCACATGCATTTACAACATAATTCATTTTAGCCACACACAATATTCACCATTATACAAGGCTCTCAGCTACACTTATTCACATTGCACGACACATACATTGCCCTTATTTACTCACACAATATTTTCAACATACTTCACATTTACATTCTTCATTCATCAAGTATTATCATACTCACACCACACAATCACCCATCACGGATTTCCACATGTTATCACACCTCACAACACATAACAAATTCCATCAAATACATATTTCTTACCCTCTATCTCAACCACATTGCAATATTCATCAAAATACATGACAATCAAACCCAAAGAGATAGGGTAGAGTCCTCTCCTACCTTGGATTGAAGACCCACACTCAAATTCAATCACGGAAGTGCTACCTACATAGATTTTGGGCTAAATACATAGAAGAACTCCATGAGAATCCAAGAAAATCGAGAAACAGAAAAAGGGGATGAAAAATGAAAACCTTAACCATGAAAACTCACCTATAAGAGTTTCCAACACGAATCCAACCTTCAATCGAGCTCCCGAACGACTTTGGAGGCAATTTAATTGGTAGGATAGGGTTTTGGGTTAAGAGAATCGAAGAAATTTTGAAGGGAAGGTGAGAAATAACCTTTCTCGAATCCTAACCCCTTTTAAATCCTTTCTGGTCGTGACACTTTCACTGCAGCGAGGGTCACTCCTTGGCTACAGCGAAAAACTTAGACAAAACTGCACTCTGGTTTCTGCAGAATCTCGCTACAGCGAGATCCTCTCGTTACAACGAGACTACACCCAAAAATGTAGCCTAAACTGTGGCTTTGTTGCTACAGTGAGAAACCTCTCGCTACAGCGACAAGGTGACAGTTTCATTCCTCTCTCTAGTTTCATGCCTCACGCCCAAGGGCCTCTCGCTACAGTGAGAATGCCTTGCAGCAGCATCCACACTTAGCCTGCATACACACACACACACACACACACATATATATATATATATATATATATATATATTCAATCTATTCTAGTCTAGTCATAATTCACATCACACTCTAACTATATTATACGGACTTTCCAACAATCATTTTCATACATGTCAACATCATTACACATATATCCATCATCTTCATGTCAATCAACACATAAAATATATGTATATAGATACTTAATAATTAAACAATATTACCAAAAATTTGGGGTGTTACAGTTTGAGCCCCCTTTGAGCCAAATTATCCTATTTCTTGTAATTCTAGCTCATTTCAAGGCAAAGGCGTAAAACAATAACATGACCTAACCTTAGGGGATGTAAGAACTTTGGAATTATTTTGGGAATGATCATAGAAATAGGTGTGGGAGAGATTATCTTAGAAAATGCAAAAGAAAAGAAAAATTAGCTCCTTTAAAAAGAAGAAGAAGGAGAAATAAAGAAAAAGAAAAAGAAAAAGTAAGCAATAAAAAGGAAAAGAAGCATTGGATGACTAGCAAAAGTAAAAGAGAATTTTTTTTGGATTGTATTACATTATATCTTTGTTTAGGAGATTTACTTTCATGCTTACTTTATTTGGATTCTAATAAATACTCTAAATACTTAATCCTACATTATGATAATTGAGAGTTTTTAAGCTATTCATTGATAGATATTATAATTAATCTCATTTTATTTATATTTCAGGAAAAAGGATCAAGGATTTGAAAACCTCAAAGATGTCGAGAATTGAAGAAAGAAGAATTCAGAGATATACACGGGCAGATACACGCCTGTGTATATGGTCGTGTATCTCACTGGAATACAAAGAACAAGAAAATATTCAGCCAGAGATATACACGGGCAGATACACGCCCGTGTATATGAACGTGTACATCATTGATGTTGTCAAGGAATGCATCATTTGAGCTAGAGATATACACGGTCAAGGTGCATGACCATGTATATAAGCGTGTACTTCTTATGAAGATTATGAAGGCCAAGTATCACAGCACAGAGATGTACACAGCCAGATACACGGCCGTGTACATGAGCGTGTACTTGTTAGAAAAGGTTTAAAGGACACCTATTAGAAAATAGAGATGTACACGACCAAAGTACATGGCTGTGTACTTGGGCGTGTACTTTTACACGCGTTAGAAATTTAACTTTTGCAAGAAAATTAACCCTAGGACAATTCTTATAAAAGGAGTATTGGATTTAAACCTAAGGGAGGCTGTTTTTCAGGATGGAAGACTTAGAGACAGCAGGAGGATAGGATCAAGTGTTTTAATTCATCTCTTTTGTAATTTTAATTTCAAGATGTTTTGGTTCTAACTTTCTTTTGAGTATTAGACGTAATGAATCCTAATTGACTAAATTTTCTGGAATTCTTCTAATGCTATTTTATGTTCTTCTATCTTGTTTTCTTGTTTGAATTTGAGTAAAATTCCTGTATGAAATTAACATTGCTCAATTAAAAAGACTTGAATGTATTTCTAGAGATAGAAAGACGTAAGTTTTCTATATTAGGATTAACCCTAATTATGGAATTCATAATGAACTTAATGCAACCTAGGGGTATTAATTAAGGAAGAGATTCTGATTAATCAACTAAGGATTAGGAATCATTATCCTTGAGAAAGGTATTGATTTAATTTAGAATTTCCTGCAGCGATAAGGGTTTGAAACTAAGTAGTTGAAGAAGAATTTCAGTTATTTGGACACTTAGGGGGATTTACAGTCTAGATACTTGCCTTTTTCCTTTGAATACCTTTAGTTATAATTTTCTATAATTTATTTTCACAAGAATATTTGTTTCCTTTTTAATTTATTATTCTTTTACTTTTAGCAATTTCATCAATAAATTTTATTTTTCATATCTATTAACAATTACGCAATTAAGGAAGAATTTCTTAATAATTGTCCCTGTGGATACGACACTTGGTATTTAAATTTTTATAATATTACTCTGACAACGGGTGCACTTGCCCAGTAATTCAATTTTTACACATCGGATTCATTCCCTATTATTCTTATATCCTCACCATGCTCCTTTATAACCTAGCAAAGTTCTCTTGATTTTTGTGTGTATGTGTGAATTCTAATGGAGAAGTAGACAATGGACAATCTTATGGTTGATCATGCTTCATGTTGTGCATTTGGAGTGATACACTTTATTTTATATACTTAAATGATTGAGAGTATGTCATGTGAGGATTTCATTACTGATGTTTCACTTACATGATTTGATAAGTTCATTTGTCAATTTGAATTGTGAGGATTGATTTTCATTCTAGCCATGATATCTGAACTTGATAAGCTTTGTACATAGCTTATTTTGTTTTTGGTTCCCCATGGTTTGATTTTGAGATTTGCCCTTGAGGGCAAAGTCTTAAGTGTGGAGGAAATTGATGTGACATAATTTAGGTTTATATTTATAGTTTTATTTTAATTTATAAAATTTTTTAATATGCTTTAGTTTTAGAGTTTTTACCATTTTCTACTTATTGGAATACATTGGGCCTATTATAAATAAATGCTTTAATTTTGTATTTTTCAGTAATTCTAATCTCTGACTACATTTTTTGCCATAAATTTTTCTACAAATATTATTTTTTTCTGATTTTAGTTGCATCGGATTTTACACATCTAGGACTTCAAAATGCATATATGGATCGCTGGATTTGGAGTTGATTTGAATTTTTTTATCATTTTTTGAAGTTGAGGCAGATTTGCTGAATATTGTTGTGAGATTGCATTTAGACCCCTTGTTATTAGATAATTGTTTTTGGACTTATAGTTATAATTAAGGCTTGAATTTTGGCTATTTAGTTTACCCTAATCAGAGCTTATAAATAGACTAATAAGGTTCTGATTTAGGGTATGTGATAAAATACTTTGAGATTTTGAGACATGGCCGAAATAAGAATCCTTGCTTTTACTTTCTCTCAAACTCTCTCGTTCTTTCCTCATTCTTATGTGGATTAAATGCTTCGATGGAAGGCTAAACCTCTTGTTCAATATACATAATCCAAACAATGTAATTCTAACTTGAGTTTTGCGCTAAATTGCTCCAATTTTGTTCTCTTTTTCTCTTTAATCTCAGAATTGTGTATTGCGATTATGATTAACTTTTCTGTTATTAGAATTCAAATTAGGACTTGATTGATGCTCTGATTTGATAATTAATATGGATTAGGTTAAATGATTTTTTGATTGAATTAATAATTGAATTGGATGATTGTTTAAACGTGGATTTAAATCTTTAGATACTGTGATAGTCAGAGTTACACGAATTTGGTATTCTATGGATTGAATTTGACTGAGAATGTGTCTCCGTGAATTAACCTAGGTTTAGCTCTACACTACAAAATCTTTCAAAAAACTTAGTTGTTTTGATAGCGACTCAGCATCGTCTATCACGGGCTCCATGCCACCACATTTCGGCATCACTTGTCAGCATGTAAGCAACATAAAGGACCTTCCTATCCTCAAGACATCCCATAGTGAGAAAGATCTAATCAATATCTCTAATTCACTACTCGGTCGCATCTGGGCCATCAACTCTAGTAAACTGAGGAGGATCATTCTTCTTGAACTCAGACAATCCCTGATATTCAGGAGCAGATACAGTTGAGGCAGTGGCTACTACTGCCTGTGCTGCAATAGTAGCTTGATTTGCAGTCTGTTGCTATTGTATCACTTCTAGACTTTGCCTCATTGTGGCTGCCATAGCCTCCATGGCATGAGCTATTTGGTTCATGTCAGCAGAAGGAGGAGGGTTTGCGTCAAATCTTCTCGGTCTAACCATCTTAATATACAGAATAAAATTAGCTTAAATTACTAACATTCAACATATTCAGCAATATCACCACATAGCTATATTTATAGATTCAACTTATAGTGATATATTCATGTTAAGTATATCATAGCAATTTAATCAATTTAGCGCTTAGCACAACATCATATCATTCTCAACAATCATTTACAACTTAGCTTAACGACTTATTATTCATGCAGCACTCGCCTATAGCTCACTTAAGTATCATATACCAAAATTTCCTATATCTTTCGTGTTTGAGAACTGAGGTGATCAAGCTCATTTTGTCAGGCTTCTAATTTATTATTGAGTAATCTATAATATTTTATACTTGTTCAATGTTAATTGAAGGATTATTTGGTATTGGAATATATTTAGATGGAGTTGAAATTATTTTTTTTTTTAAAAAAAAAAGTGAACAGTACCGTGTGAACAGTGCAAACCGCGTATGAACAGTGCAAACCGCGTGTGAACAGTGCAAACCGCGTGTGAACAGTACAAACCGCGTATGTACAGTGACTGCTGACGTCATCGGTGACGTCACATACGCGTACAGTGCGTGAACAGTAAATTCGCGTGAACAGTAAATTTCGAAAATTTTCTATGAAAAGGGGGCTTCACACGAAATTTTCATTTCTTCACCTCTATCCAAGGTTCTCAAAGGTTCTAAGGCCGTAAACCACCATTTCTCTCATACTAAACCTTCCTAAACTTAGATTTCTCGCCAGATCTGAGATTCTACATCTATTCTGAAGGATTGGAAGTAAGTTTCTTTAAGTTTGAAGCTAGATTTACCGTTCGTTTCTCTTCTCCTTCTCTTTCTTATAGAAATTCATGGTGTTCTTAGGAGAAACTCCGTTCTAAAGCTGAATCTTCGGTGAATTTTGTTATAATCAAGTAATATTCGGTAGATCTAGTGTGAATCATCTTTACGAGGTAAGGGAGTTTACTTTAACCTATGAACTATGTTTTGAACGGTTTAATATGCTATTTCAAGATATTTTGATATGATTTTGTTAGATCTATTGAATAAAAGCTATTTTCTAAGTCAGAATCGTTGTTAATTAGTTTAAAATGCCGAGATTTTGGCTGATCTATTATAAACTTGCCGTAGTTGAGCTGTTAAAATAATTTTGGTGGCGTGCATCATCTTTGAGATATATGTTTTGCATCATTATAGAGCCGAGTTACATGTTTAGGTGGGTAGACATGTAACGGTAAGTTCATCTTGAGAAATTTCTTTGTCTTTGTCTTTATCTGGACAGAGATACGGAATGGGTCGCTCCGGACCGGCTCGGTTCCTTCTGGATTACTTAGGCCGTGAAACCGGTTGGAAGCCGTTTTCATGCTGTGCATTAGAAGGGCTGGAAATGCATGGGGTTATTCTTTGTGAGAAATATTTTGCTCTATATATATATAATTTTATTTTAGGTTTGGTAAGCTCACCCTTGCATTTCTTTCTATGTCGTTGTGTGCGTGTGTCTGCGATGATCGTACGGTGGTACGTGAGCGGATGTAGCAGTGTTGCATCTACTTCACAGTGAGGGCCGGTGAAGAAAAGTTAGAAAATTTGGAGTTGAGTAATAATGCATCAAAGTCCTTTTTCTTTATATATGAGACCTCATGTCGAGAGAGTCACGTATTATAATTTTTTTGGTATTTTGAATATTATAAACTAAATGTAATATTATGTTGATCTGTTGGATATTTGTTGTAAAGAACTTCATTTTTACTTTGAATGAGAAGTAAATTTTTATACTTATATTCTCTGTTTATTTATCTATTTTAAATAAGTATGTGGTGTAGAAACAATGTTCTCGGTCCTTTATAAAAAGGGGTCGTGACACATTTCCTCATAACCTGATGATTAGAAATTATGATATATGATTCACAGCTAAGACTCACATGCCTAATATGCACAATAACACCTAACAACCTCACCCCGTAGGTTTACCTAGACCATGCTCTGATACCACTAAAATTTCATGACCCTTTTTTATAAGGGATTGAGAACATTATTTCTATACCACTTACTTATTTAAGATGGAAAAATAATGAATATAAGTGTAAAA
The DNA here is from genome assembly GCA_024086825.1 of Abrus pulchellus subsp. cantoniensis. Taxonomy (NCBI): domain Eukaryota; kingdom Viridiplantae; phylum Streptophyta; class Magnoliopsida; order Fabales; family Fabaceae; genus Abrus; species Abrus pulchellus. The sequence continues at coordinate 27,164,483 of CM044056.1, forward strand.
TTCACTTTTCATTCAAGATAAACAAAGTTTATTTGAACAAATATCCAACAAAATAACATAATATTACATTTAGTTCATAATACCCAAAATATGCAAAATTATACTACATAACTCCTCTATATAAGGTCTCAAAATATAAGAAAAAGGACTTTAATGCAAAATTACTCGACTTCAGCCTTCTAACACTTCTCCACTGGCCCTTCAGCCTGTGAAGTAGATGCAATACTTGCTACATCTGCTTACGTACCACTATACGATTATTGCAGTACACATGGACATATAGCATAGACAGAAATGCAAATGTGAGCTTACAGAACCCAATAAGATGAGGGTGTTATAGAACCCAATAATGGAATCATTCTTGTTGGGATTTTTTTTTACTATAGAGCATAAGATGCATAACCTAATTATATATTGTTACATTAACTCCTTTGTGGACCACTAGCATAATAACGAAGAAGAACTCTAGTAGACTATTCGTGTGGATACTTAGAGACTTGAACTTATATGTTTCTTGAAACAAGATAATTATCAGACCTATATATTTATATATGTATTATTCCTTTTAAATTATGTTGTATATGCTTGGATTATATGAATTTTCACATGATGGTTGTATGAAATATGTGAGTTGTATAGTTGCTGAATAAAGAGCTATGCGTTTGCAATGTTGTGTGGTTGTTTTGTTTGATATTATTAGTAGTGGAGGTCTGTGATTAATTGTTAAGTGTTTTGTGTGTGTATTAGCGTAAGGAATATAGCAAAGCTTTTCATTGTAAAGCCTCCATTTTGGGAGAAATGGGAATTCTGCTGTAGGGTTTCTTGCTCAAGCGAGGGATGCCTCACTCAAGTGAGGTTGAGTCTGTAACACCCTACTTTATAAACCCTTAATTAGAGAATTAGTGTTTTTTATATATATATATACTAATAATCTTCCCCTCATACATAATATTGATGTATTAAACAATTAATTGAAAAAAATAAACTTTAACAAGCAAATTTTCAATAACACATTTTAGAATTTCGTTGTTGCATAAAGTGTAACGCTCCAAATTTTGTAATAATATTTAGATTGATGTGTACATGTGTATATGGAGTTTTTCATGTGTCCGTATGATATAATTATATGATAATGATACGTATAGGATGGTAGTGAAAATGCATGAGATGAATATGGCTGCATATAAGTGTGTTTGTATACAATTGGATTGGACAGTTGGTTTGAGAAATAGGTTAAGTAGGTAAAACTGGGGTGTTCTCGCTGTAGCAACAAGATCTCGTTGTGGTGAGAAGGCCTTGGGAGGAGGCGTAAGACTGTTGCCTTCTCGTTGTAGCGAGAAGTGTCTCGCTGTAGCGAGAGAACAGTAGTGAGGGGTGCATTTCTGGTTGCAGTCTCGTTGAAGCGAGAGAGTCTCGCTGTAGCGAGATTATGTAGAAACTAAAGTGCAGTTCTCTCTGAGATTTTTGCTATACCGACAGGGGACGTCGTTGCAGCAAGGATGTCTCACTGCAGCGAGAGGTTCTCGCTGTAGCAAGAGTGTCGCGATCATAAGTGTATTTAAAGGGTTTAGGGTTAGGGAAAACATATTTATCCCTTTCCCTTCATTCCCCTATTCGATTCTCTCAATCTCCTGTCCTTTTTCACCAATTAAATTGCCCCTTAAGCTATTTGGAAGCTAGATCAAAGGTTGAAAACAAGTTTGAGATATTTAGAGGTAAGTTTATGAGTTAGGGTTTTGGTTTCTCGTCTCTCTTTCTTGTATTCTTTATTTCTCATGGGAATTTCATGATTTAGGGATGAAAGATCCGTGTGGGGAGCTAATCTACCATTAATTTTGTAGTGGGTCTCCATTCTAAGGTAAAGGGGAGTAAATCCCAAACCCGAACTTCTCTTAGGTAGTTGAAATAGGAATCCATAACTATCTTGGTAGCTCTCCAAATGAAATTCATAATAAATTATGCCAATGAAACTATTTTGAAAGAAATACTATAATCTCAATGAGTGAATATGGTTAGAATTGATTGGAACAATGCAAAACCTCAGGATAGATGACATGATTATTAATGTTTAGAAAGTGTGAGTGATGGAGTGTACGATTGGGCTGAGTCCGGAGGTGTCCGACCTCCGGCATATTGTATTGAATATGATGTATGATAATTTCTGTGTTGGATGAATATGAATGAAAATTGAGGTATGCTGGCATTGGTAGAAATAAAATTATAACAAAGAATGTTGGAGTATTGGAAATGAACGAGTTAATGTGGAGATTTGATGAATTATTGAGTGTTGTGATGTTTAAAACATGATATATTTATGCTAAATGAGCAACAACGAGTTATTAATGCAAGTGTTTGAATATGTCATTGATTGAATAAAGTAAATGGTTAGAAATGAGTGTGGATGACATATTGAATGTTGTTGAAAATGAATGTGGGCTGTGTGTCGGATGCTGTCAATAAGTGTGGGCAATATGTGCCGTATGCAAATGTGAATGGAATGCTGAAAAAGTGTTTATAATACGGGAGTCAGAATAGATGAATGGATATGATTGCAATACAGGTATTGCGGTATGACCCAAGAGGTGTACCCGTAATATATGTATTGTAATACACCAAGCTATTGGTCAAGACTCACGTATCATAACACGTTGCTCTATAAAAGAGTGTGGAAAAGATTGAGAAATGTGGTGGTGAGTTTAGATAACTACAGTGATACAACTGAGGTATAGAGTCCAGAGAAGATTTGGAAAATGAAGGTGGTGAATGCTTGTGTGGATAGTGCACAATGATTTGCTGAAAATGAAAGCATTCACAGGCCACACACTTATTTCTTGATGAGACTCCTGACTATACCTTTGCTAGAAGGTGCTGGGTTGGCACACGTGTATCTATGTTGCTGCGGCTAACCGGTGGCTATCTAAACTGTGAAGTCCTCAAGAGATCTCAGGGGTATTGAATGTGAAAGTGAAAGTGCGATGTGCATAAATTAGAATAGGAATTGTACAATCGTACTATATGCGTTGTAACATATTGGTTGGTGTTGTTGCGGTATATGCATTGTAATGCATCAATGGGTGCTATTAGGACACATGTGTTGTGACATACTAATTGACGTGGTACGATACGTGTAGCATGGTGTGCGGATTAGTAGAAGGATAAATGATTAGAAATAATGAGTAATATTAGTTGTTTGTTTTGTGTGTGTGCTCCTTGTAATGATAACTTGGATGATTGAGTGTTATTATTAATTTGATATATGTTGATTGGTGTTTTGACATTGTATACGCTTGTAAATGTTTATTTATGTTAACCCTGAGATTTAGTAGAGCGGGAGATACTCATCCCTTACTAATATTTTCAAGAAATGGATGTGAAGCAATAAAGATGTGCAGCTGTTCTAGATTCATAATCCGAGGGTGTTAGAGGGAAGGCTGCTCTGTAAAGATTAGAATTGTCTGAAAAATTATACTAATTATTCAAATTGTATCTTGAAACACTAAATTGTGTAAATGATTTCAATGTCAGATTTTAGAATTTAAATATTCGAACAAATTTTCATTGTAAAGAACATTTTGGAATTATCCTTAGTGAAATTTTTAAACCATATGTATTCGAAATGAAATGAAATTTTTTTATCTAATTAAATAAAATTTAAGGTGTTACATAAAGTGCTTTAAGTAAACTTTCATAAGTATTTAGATATCCTTTTATAGTAATACAAAGGGCAAAATGGTCAATAAGTTTCCCACATTACACAACACTGTTTACTGGAGAACTCAATTACCATTTCACCTAGCAACATATTACATACAGATAAAACATTAGTTACAGTTCTTCAAAATGATAAAGGCAACACCGGAGATTACTTCCTATAGAGCAGCATAACTAAACTAAAAGAGTGGCTTCTACCCGGTACCATAAAGGCCTATGTACAACAAAATAATACCTACGACTAACCTTTGCCACTATACAAAAAAAAAAAAAAAACAAAGTAGTATCAGTCCTACTCTGAATCCATATCTTCGGACTCATCGGTGTTTAAAGGAACATAATCCTCTGGAATATCATTATCCATTTCCTCCTCCTCGGCTGAAGGGGGAATTGTTGGTGGTATAGGCTGAAAAGGATTATTATTATCTAAGTCAAGGGTTAGTCTAGTCCTTATGGTAATAGGAACACCACCTCCGGGTCTTGGGGTCGCGCTCCAAAAAAATATAGTAAGTATGCCTGCAAAAGTATAAGTGTGTCTATCCCAATCGTCCTACCATCGATATGGCTCTAGGTTAATGAGCCTGATCGTCATATTCATTTGATGTGGAATCTAGGCCATATCTCCCTCTGCTATAGGTGGTAACCGATTAGGTCCAATGAGTACTATAGGTACAGAGAAAATAAAGAAAATAGAAAAATGATAGGGTGAGTCACAGTTTATACATCATGTTAAAATCAAACTTCATAAACATTCGCAGATCAATTGCTTCCAAATGAATGATGATGATGGTGCATGATCCTAGTTTGTTTTTTCTAAAATGTCCATGCATGCGGGCCAGAATCGTTTCTTAAATCAGTGCTGGGGTAGGCAGGAGTTGACACTACTAGGTATAGAAATCCACCCACAGGATTGTTGAGATCCACGCTCAAATATGAACCTAGTAGTTCACTGACCATGATATACGGCAAGAGCACAGTCAGGTACAAGAGAGTTTGTACAGTGGGATCCCTGACGACAGGTAGCCAGCCTGAGTCTTTTAGGGCTTCCAACCACTACCCTTCTTATCCCCAAGTACTCCATCAGGGCCTCCCTATCGTATTCCCAGAGTCTATAGTCTCTGATTCCCTATTTTGTACAAAATACCATTTTCGAATGAGTAATGTATGAGTTCCTAAGTGATTTTTCTTAGAAAAGTCTCATATTCCCAAATTCCTAAATTTGTTCAAGAATGATTAAAAATTTTCTAAGTCTGAATATTTTTCAAAATTTCGACAGAGTTTTCCTTGTAATACGAACTTTCCAAAATTTTTCAAATACCTATTACAATCTGAAAACTTCCTAATACAGTTTATAAGGGTTCTCAATCCATCATTCAATCATTTCAATTTATTTTTATTAAACTTTCCCTTGAAAAATCACCATGCACATAAATGCTCACTTAAAGACAATTCATATCATATAACACAATTATGTCTTAATGAAGTATCAAACATATATTTCCACCACTAAACACATAAGCAACCCCTTATCAAAATTAAGCATATAAGGAAATCACAATCATCAATCATAACAAAATTTAGACAATTTCAACAAATAAGGTTAAACAAGTTTATGATGCAATCCTTACTACATAGCCCACCCCTTACCTGTTACATTCACGTTTGTTCTCTTCAATGTTTGAAGTTGATTTCTGATGAAATCTATACACGTAATGAAATGTTAGTTAGAACCTTATAGTTCTCTGATTTTATCTCGGGAATTTGAATTCATTTTGTTTTATTAATCCATTTTTGATAATATGTTAAGCTCACATTCACCTTACACTTAAAAAAAAATCATCCTAGTTGGTACACACTTAGAGTAGGAAGAATCCTAATGGCGAACATGAACAATGTTCAGTATTTTATAATTTTCTAAAGTTATATAGAATGTTTTGGCATGAGGTCAAAGCCCAAATTTCAATAACTTAATCATAGACAATATTTATGATGAGGTAAAAGTCTAACTTGAGATAGATTGTACAATAAAGTTAGTCAAAGTCATGATAGGGAAATTTTTGAGCAGATTGCATAAGGTTCAGTGTTTTTGCCATAACGCAAGGTATACTTAATATTTTAACATGAGACTAGTTTCTAAATTTCAAGGATTTATTTATCTACAACTTTTATCAAGGAATTAAGTTCAAATACCCTATAGAATAGTGCCAGTTTTTAGGTTACAGTGGTTGTTTCTGATAGGGCTCAACTACACTAATACTCTGAACATACCTTAGTAATTTGGCCATATCTCATGATACACATAATCTATTGACATGAAACCAATTTCTAAATTTCAAGCATACAATTTCCTACAACTTTTATGAGGAGTCGAGTCCTAATTTTACACTTATGAGTCTAAGTAAATGAAAATACGTGGCTGTTGAAACAGGGCAGTTGAGGCAATCATATCCTTTCTCTCTTGAGTGAGAATACTGCAGAATAGCCAGTCCAGGAAATATCTGTCTCGCTTGAGCGAGAAGTCCTGCACCAAAACTCCTATTTTAACCAAAAACAAAAGATTAAAAAATGAGGATGTTACATTTATCGTAGCAATTTAAGTGATAATATTTTTTCTTCAAATGAGACTAAATTATTATACATATTTTTAATATAAAATGTAGAACGTTACAAGTTGAGCCTCACTGTATTTGAATTTGGCAATAATTGGTCATGAAATGTATTATTGATAAGGTTGTATCCCCTCTATAGATCATCATGTTGAGAGTTTCTACTTTAATGTCACCAAGAATTTTGTAGCTGATAATTTGATTGAAACTAGGCAAGAGCACTAGTAAAAAAGTGAATTGAAAATTTGAGTTCTTCAAGAGTCATTGTTTTTAAAATCCCAAGCTCTAATACTAATATCACATATGAATAATAAAAGTTTTATTTGATAAATCATATAAAATTAGAAAAAGATTTGCTAAGGGAGAAGGTAGAGTAAATTAATCAATAATAACTTATATGATGCATGATGGCTTGGTAGTAAAGTAGAGATGATGTTTATGGCTCATAATACTTGTTTTGATGGTAGATAACATAAAAATTTTGAAGTCTCATTGATATATTTTTTAAAATTATCAATTCATTATTTAAAGAAAAGCTAAATTGTTATCTTACCAATTAGTCACTAAGTATTATACATATATTTTCTAATCATCTTTCTCAGTAAATTTATCAAAATGCTTCAACTCTAACTTAAAAACTTTCATCAATATAATTACATAGGGTAAATAACGTTGAATAGAATTTATTCACTAATATCTTTACAATTCTCCCTTATATAAATTAAACTCTATGGAACAATTCCCTTCCTATCATTCCTTGCAAATATGACCCTAGAACAAGTCGACCTTCTTTACCTGAAAAATAGTTGTAAGGGTGAGCAGCCCTTGCCCACTAAATCTTAATTTATAAAAGAATAGAATCAATGCAGAAAGTATTCTTAAAAGTCACATAATAAGTTAAGAACACTCTATTTCTAAGAAATTCATTCATCATTGGATTAATTAAAATCTATTTCTCCTTGTTTAATAGAATAATTCCATTATTCAATTTATTTCAACATTATCATATTGATTCCAAAATACTTATCAATTTATATCCAAAGTACATACATTCCCTACTTTTCCTAGCATACACATGTAACATAACTTCTTTTATAATTTAATGATAGTTAATCCATTCACATCTGTTTCCCTCTAAACTTAACTTCTGCATTAAACATATAATAATAAAACATGAAATCACATCACTTTACACTTAACCAAATATCATCATCCAATCGATAACTTCGTGCCACTTTATCCCTTTCAATTTTGAATATTCCATCAACTTGATGATACTCTAGGTACTCTCTGTAACACCCTGAATTTTGGTAATAATAAATTCATTATTAATATAAGTATGTGTATTGTTAATTCGGTGTACATCCAGATTTATGTTGGTGATGTGGATGTGTGTATCTAGATAAATGTATGTGAGTGTTGACTTGGATTGACTGAAGTTGTTGGAAATATAAACTGAGGGTGAACTGCAGGGAGTTCTCGCTATAGTGAGAAGACCCTGAGCAAAGAGCATGAAACTATTATGTTCTCACTGTAGCGAGAAGGTACTGGAAAAGAGGGGTGAAACTGTTGCGATCTCACTACAACGAGAGTTTTCTTGCTGCAGCGAGAGGGCAACAGTGAAGGGTGCATTTCTGGGTACAGTCTCGCTGTAGCGAGATTCTGCAGAAATCAGAGTGCAGTTTTCTCTGAGATTTTTGCTGTAGCAAGAGAGGGTGTCGCTGTAGCGAGAGTGTCGCGACGCTTTGTTTATTTAAGGAGTTTAGGGTTAGGGAGAAGGCATTTCCACTTTCCCTTTTTGTTCTCTCATTCGATTATCTCAATCCCTAACATTTTTCACTGATCAAATTGCCTCTTAAGTCGTTTGTGCCCTAGATCAAAGATTGGAATTATGTTTGGAGTGTTTGGAGGTAAGTATTTTGGGTTAAGTTTTTCAGTTTTTACACTTTCTTCATCTATGTTGATTTCTCATGGATTATTCCATGTGTTTAGGGCAAGAATATGTGTAAGAGGTGTTTCTACCGTTGATTTTGTGGTGGGTCTCCATTGTAAAGTAAGGGGGAGTTGATCCAAAACCCTAACCTCTCTTGAGTAGTTGAAAAAGGAAAATCCTTACCTATTTTAATAACTATCTAAATGTAACTTGTAATAAATATTTAATAATGATTGAGGTATGTTGAGATTGGTTGAACTAAGTTGACGATATTTCCGTGGTGAATGATATGATTATTATAGATGTTGTTTAATTGTTAAAGCATGCCAAATGGGTGAAACTATGTTATTGATGCAAGTGTTTGACCGTTTTTGAATAAAGAAAAGTGTTCTATGGGTGTGATATGATGGTGGAATTGTGAGAAAAGTGATTATGATACGAGAGTTAGAATATATGAATGGATGTGATTCTAATACAGGTATTGTGGTACGAGCAGAGGGTGTACTCATAATATGTGTATTGTAATACACCAAGTTATATGGTCAAGGCTCACGTATTATGACATGTTGTCCTGTGAAAAGGGTGTGAAAAAGAATGAGAAATGTTGGTAGTGAGTTTAGATAGCTAGAGAGATACAATAGGGATATAAAGTCCGAAGAAGATTTGGAAAATCTTGAAAAAATGAGGTTGGTGAATGCTAAGTGTGAACAAGTGCACAATGACTTGTTGAAAGTAGAAGCATTCACAGGCCACACACTCATTTCCTGATGAGTCTCCTGACTATACCTTTGCTAAAACGGACAGAGACAGCACACGTGTATCCGTGTTGCTGGGGCTAACCAGCGGCTATCAAAGCTATGAAGACCTCAAGGGATCCTAGGGGCATTGGATATGAAAGTGAAATAAATGTGAAAGTGTGATGTGCATTAAGTAGTATAGCAGTTGTATGATTATAATATATGCATTGTAACATATCGGTTGATGTTGTTATGATATATGTCTTGTAATACATCGACAAGTGCGATTAGGACACATGTATCATGACATATCAATTGACGTGGTATAATACATATATTATGAGGCGCAGATTTGTAGAGAGATGCATGTTATAAAAGTGATAAACATGATTGATTAATTGTCTTGTGTGTACTCCTTTGTGATGGTGAATTGTATGAGTTGAGTGCCACTAAGAATTCAACCCATGTTAGAAAATGTTTTCAGTAATATATATATATATATATATATATATATATATATATATATATATGACTATTTTGCTTATGGTAAACAAGAGATTTAGTGGGCGGGAGTTACTCACCCTTACTAATATTTTCAAGTAATGAAAGGGAAGAAACAAAGATGTTTAGTTTTTCCTAGAATCATAACCCAAGGGTATTGGAAGGAAGATTGCTCTATAGGGATTAGAATAATTTGTGACAAATTGCATTATTTTGCTCTAATGGTATCTTATGTTGCCCAAGGCTTGTAAATGATTTTCAATGTCAGATTTTAAAATTTATAATATTGGGAGAATTTCGTTATAATGAATATTTTGGAAATGTTCTTAGTGGCTACTCTATATTATATACATCTAATATAAACCAAACAAATTGCTAGATGTAAATTTAAGTTTTATTTACTACCTTTAAGGTTTCAAAATCATTCCCTTAGAAATCTTAAATATTTTGGAATTTTCGTGCAACTTTCATGAGAGGAAAGTGTAAGTTTTGTTTTTATGAAATTCTCAAATCCATGAATAAGAACAAAACATTTTTTTTATTTTATCTATTTTTTTATTCGTTATAAATTGATTTATTTTGAAAGACGAAATTGAAGATGTTACACTCTCAGGCCCCTAACTCGCTGCCAACGTACTCTCCTTAGTTACGAAGAACTTACACAGCATAGATAGTCGATTGTAAGTTAAACTACACACAGATACAACGTGTGCGTTTACAGCCTTCCAAGCAAAAGTATAGTTAGGAGTTCCGTCAAGAAATGAGCGTGAGGCCTGTAAATGTTTCTCACTCTTACATCGTGTACACATCAGTAAAATGCATTTACCACTATCTTTTCTCTTAGATTTCCACAATCAACTCGAGACCCTATACTCCAGTGTGTCCCTGAACTATCCATACCATATCTCAACTGTAGCACATCACTTTATACTGTTCTAATACATATGTTACAACTAAATTAATCGATGTATTACAACCTATGTCTTATAATCTCACCCGTCAATGTATTACAACACATATATCAATATCGCACCAATCGGTGTATTTGTAACACACGTACTAATATTCCTTTTTCTTTCCTTTGCACATATCATCACTTTTTCATATCAAACAATTTCCCAAGAATCATACTCATACATTCCTATTCACCATCATGTTTTTCCATCCCCTTTTTCATCATTTGACTAATCAAATCATATTCAGTACTTCACATATCCCAACAAAGTTTCGATTCACATATTAATACATCGATTCTTTCTGGTACCTACTAAATTTCATCAAATTCATACCATCATCATATTCTATTATTTCATTACATAACTTTAAACAATAATACATTATCATACAATTCATCACAATCATCATACTCTATCACTTCAGCAAACATTTATAAGACAGTAACACATTAGCACATAATATGCTAGGGTCAGATACTCTCGGACACAGTCCAAATCGTGCAATTTCATAATAATTTACCAGATGTCATATTTTCTCAGTCTCGACAGAGTCTTCTAACTGAGAGTTCAGTATTCTCTGCCTTTTATCACTTAACTGATATACATTTCAAGTAACGTAGTCTTAAAACTTCTTAATGTTGTTCTAGCACAAAACTTTTGCTAAGAATCTGATTCTAGTGATTTCAAATAAACACAAAACCTTTCTTTATACCAAAAATCCATTTATATCATATAATTTCTTAAAAATTATAGATTATTACTAAAATAAGTTACTCGAATTCTCATGAGGTCACTACATATAAAAATAAAATTAAGGCTCGAGAATACTCCCCTTGCCTGGAAATGAGTCTGAGAACTAAGTTCTTCGTGGGCTCTAGGGAGAAACTACATGTTTCAATCGGTAACACTTCCCAAGAACTAGAGTTCTTTCTAATATTACAAAATAGATTACGATTAGAAGAAGAAAGAGAAGAGAAGAGAAATAGAAACTAGATTTGATGGTTGGTCTCCAGAAACTTACTTATATATGAGAAGAATGGACACTTAAGCTCATATCCAACTGAGATTCAGAGGTATTGAAGCTTTCTCTAGGATGGAAGGAGAAGAGAACAGAGAGATCAGAGAAAGAGAAGTGGATTTGGTGAGAAAATGAAATTTCTCAAGGTAGAAGTCCTTAAATACCCTTCAAACTCATGGGCTCTCGCTTGAGTAAGCTCTTCCTCGCTTAAGCGAGCTAACCAGACAATGATTTTTCTGATATCCTCGCTTGAGCGAGAAGTATTCTCGCCAGAGAGTTCCAGATTTTCCTGCGATACCTCACTTGACCGAGCTCTCTCTCGCTTGGGTGAGCTCCCTTCTTGCCTAAGCAAGAGGGCAGTTGAGGCAATCATATCTTTTCTCGTTTGAGTGAGAATGCTCCAGAATAGCCAGTCCAGGAAATATCTGTCTCGCTTGAGCGAGAAGTCCTGCACCAAAACTCCTATTTTAACCAAAAATAAGGAATAAAAAATGAAGATGCTACATTTATCATAGCAATTTAATTGATAATATTTATTTCTTAAAATGAGACTAAATTATTATACATATTTTGAATATAAAATGTAGAGCATTACTAGTTAAGCCTCACTGTCTTTGAATTTGGCAATAATTGGTCATGAAATGTATTTCATATCGATAAGGTTGTATCCCCTCTGTAGATCATCATGTTGAGAGTTTCTAATTTAATGTCACCAAGAATTTTACAGCTGATAATTTGATTTAAACTAGGCTAGAGAACTAGTAAAAACGTGAATTAAAAATTTGAGTTCTTCAAGAGTCATTGTTTTTAAAATCCCAAGCTCTAACACTAAAAAGAAAAAGATAAGAAATATATTTAAATTTTTTATCACATTATCTTTCAAATTGAATAATTTATATATATCCATGAATACATGCCAACATAAACAATTTAAACATGAAAAATATATTAAGAGACTTATTATTTCTATTTGATTTGATTTTGTGAATTAAGTCAATGCATTGATTGACATTGTCTTCTAATAGTTTGTTGATTAGTTCTTGATTTGATTCTGTGGTTTACAATGCGGTAGGGTATTTGAAAATTGAATTTTGTGGTAAGGTATTTTAAAATTTAATTTTGTGAGAGTAGTTGGTATATAATCACTTTCTAGTGTCTACTTTTATAACATCTCAAGGGATTTTTTTTCCTTTGTAGCATGTGTAAAATCAATAAGGTTTATTGATAAAGTTAGTCTCTAAAATGCAAGCTTGTGCTCACTAAGATATTTATTTTGAAAAAAATTTATTGTAGGTGTCAAAGAAATAAAATTAAATTTTAAAAGGTGATACATTTCAAGTCTTGCGTTCAATTAGATACATAAACAAAGTGACTATTTATATAATATACATTAACTTATAAATAGGTTATGTTAGTGTAGTGACATTCTTAGTATTATTGAAGTAATGTTGTATTGTTAAATATTTTTTACTATTTATGATATGAAATATAAATAATTTATATTTAATATCACAATCCAAACCGCAGGGTCACACACAAAGAACAAGTCCACTAAAGAAGTTAGATTATAGTTGAATAAAATTTTTTACCTCATTAAGTCAATGAACCCAATAACTAAATCATGCTTATTAGGATTTTTTTTATTATAGAGTATAAGATGCATAACCTAATTACATATTTTTACATTAACTCCTTTGTGGACCACTAGCATAATAATGACGGAGGACTCTAGTAGACTATTCGTGTGAATACTTAGAGACTTGAACTTATATTTTTCTTGTAACAAACTAATGTTGCATGTATATGTATGCTTTAAAATGTGAATCTAAAATGCTAAGTCTTACACGAGATCAATTGTTAAGAGGTTTTCCTTCTTTAGTATAAAATTCATATAATGATAAGTTAAATCTTGCATAAGTATTTTAGGATCATTTTGTGTCATTGTCATTGTTGTGCACAAAATTCTTAACAAATTAAAATAAAATCACTGTCATATATTTTTAAAATTCTATTAGGTAATTTACATTTAATTCAGAAAACCTTTGACTAAATATGAAAAAATTTTCTTACGATGTCTAGCTTGTGCAGTAACATAGGTATAATACAAGCTGCCATGCAAAAGAGATGGCTTTTCATTTATTTTTCTTTTTGGTTAGGGCTTTCTTATATATACTATTAAATATTAATTAAGACAGATTATATATTTATTAAATTACAATACGTACTTTAAGATTACTAGTTCATAGTTTTAAAAAAATTATTAATTTCATTTTTATAAGAATCTCTAGTGTATTTTAAATATAATTTCAAAAAAATATATTTATTTTTTAAATAATACTTTAAGAACATTAAGTAATTATATTACGACATGTGTGTTGAAAGATTTTATTTTTAATATATCTCTATTTATAATTTGTAGATATTATTTTTTGAATGAGAATATTTTTATGAATGCTCTTAAATGAGAGTGTTTTTAGTAGTATTTTCGAACAAAAGTGTTTTTAAGAAAAAAAAAATTTAATCATTCATTACTTTTTCCATAATATGTATCTTTTTTAGTTTAATACTAATTTAAATTTTAAATTTCTCATATTTAATTTTATATATTACTTTTAATTTTTGTATAATCAGCATCAAACATTTTATTTTAAAAATAAAATTTCAAAGAATATATTTTTGATAAATGATTATATGGTGTTGTTAACATGGAACTTAAATGTTACACATATGTCGCATAATTAAACTGTAAAATTTGATCTTTGAGTAGAGTGAATATTAAATCATGAGTAACTTAAAATTACAAATAGAGTAATACTTTTTTTTTTTTTACATTTTTATATAATTTTTATTTTTCACTAGTATCTTTTTTAATTTAAATTTGACTAATATTAATTTATATTTAGTTAAGGGGGTAAGAATACAAAATGTTTAAATATATCTACAAACCGTAACATAGACTGCTTTAATTTTAAGTAAAATATACAATTTAACCTCTTTTTCATATTTCTTACATAATTTATTTTTATTTTTTAAAATCTATATTTTTTTATATATTTTTAGTTTGTTACACTTTCAGGGACTAGTTTTCATTTTTTTTAAAAAAAAAACTTTCACCTAATTTAAAATTAAAATGTGAGAAAACACAACATTTTGTGATAGTTAACACTGTAATTTAATGTATTTTCTCATGGAACGTTGGTTAGTATGTAACATATGGAGTAATGTTTTTCTAGTCTTTCTAATTCCCTTTTTTTTTAATAAAATTATTAACAAAATCTATAAATGAAATTGATTATGAAAAATAAATTTAAAAATATTTTGTTGAGACAAAGTCCTAATTGGTGTTAATATATAACTCCTATAAATAACTCTAAACAGTTGCATGCTTAAGTAATAATAGCTTGCATAGTTTGACATTCTATTTAATTTTTGACAACTTTCATCCAAATCACTTAATTTCACACACCTGTTAAACCTATTGAGAAACATACTTATCATTTATATTAAATCTGTATTTAGTTTTGCCAGCTATGTCATATCAAAATATTCTACTATAAAAGAAACATACAAGACCTTTGTACATGCAAAAATTTGTCTCCAATCAATATATTAAATTCTCAACAATTGCTTAGACTTTCAATAACAAGAATCAAATCTTTATCATGGTCAACTCCTTGTCTTCTCCTGATGTGGTATGCAATTATTAACATTCAAGTTTTAGCACTTAGTCTTTTTCAAGTCTTATTTTTGTCAAGCACCTAATGAATTATCTATAGGGTTATTGAAAAGTATAACATCCTAAATATAGCTAATTTGCACCTACTTATGTAACACTAGTTTTGTTTATGTTCAGGTAAATATGAAGTTATTTTGTAAAGCAATGATGATTTCATTGTCAATGTTGTTGTCGCTTCCAAGCACAGTATACTCAACCTATCAAAATCATATCAAAACAGCTACTTTCATGTCTGAGAGTTTTGAAGTAAGACCAGGATCGGTTGCAGCAAAAACATTTATGAATATTGAGTTTCCAAGAGGGCATATTGGAGTCAAGAGTTTTGATGCTGAACTAGTTGATGAAGATGGAAATTCCATACCTTTGTATGAAACTTATTTTCATCATTGGTTTGCTATAAGATACTTTGAAAATATTACTTTTTCACGTCACCCTGAGCTTAGTCAAGATTTTCGTGAGGCTTTTATTTATAAAAGAAATGATGGCCCATGTAATGAATATATTCTTCCACATTATTGGGGCTTTGGAAGTGAATCTCGTGGAACAATCTCAAATATTCCTGATCCTTTTGCAATAGAACTAGGTAACCCTGCAAAAATTCCAAAAGGATATGAAGAGAAATGGTTGTTCAACATTATGGCCATTGATACGCGTGGTGTACAAGATAGGAAAGGTTGCAGTGAATGCAGATGTGACCTTTTTAATCTTCCAAAAAACTTTTATAATGTCTCAAGGGACATTCACGGCCAACCATTGAGCACACATTATAAGGGTGGACTCTTTTGTTGTCTAGACAACCTACAATGCAAATTGAGAGAGGGTTTTCAAGGCCCAAAGAGAAGACTTTCCATAAGATACAAAATAAGGTGGGTTGATTGGGACAAATATCAAGTACCAGTTAAGGTCTACATACTTGATTCAACTGATAGAGTGAGATCAAACGATTCCAAAACAATCCATGATTGTCAGGTAGATAAGTTATTAAAGGCAATACTTCATTAAAAAAAAGTAGATTCTTTAACTTAAATTTAGTTATAAATATAATGTCTTTTACTTTTATTAAGAGTAGTGAAAAACAAAGACTTTTTAATGGTCCTTACAGGCAGAATACACCATTTTGGCAAATCATAGCAGTGATTCTCCTCATGTCCAAAAAGCAAACATCCCATTAGAAAAAGGTGGTTATCTCATATATGGTACTGCTCATATGCACACAGGTGTTGTCAATGCAACTCTCTATGGACAGGTGGTGTATAATATTTGCCATAATTATCATGTACTCTTCATTTGTTGTAATGCATCTTCACTCCTAAATATATGTTTTCTTATTAATTTAGGATGGAAGAGTTTTATGCACGTCAACACCTAAATATGGAACGGGAAAAAAGGCAGGAAATGAAGAAGGTTATGTTGTTGGGATGTCTGTTTGTTATCCGCAACCTGGTTCAATCAGAATTAACGATGGTGAAACCTTGACTCTAGAGTCTAGATATAAAAATGAGTTCCGCACAGGGGCTATGGGACATTTTTACATCTACTTGGCAGAGCAATTACCGCATGAAAATGTTAAAAATTTAATTTAAATATAAGAAATGTTTCACACATATGCTATATATGGCACATTCTTACATTTATATGTCTTTAGCTAATAACTATAATAGCTTTTAACATATTTTATTTATGGTAACATAAATATCATCGTTTGTAGTAACATGTGTCATATTAGTTTACCACAAATTGCACAATCTATTTTTAAAATTTCAAAATTTCTTGTTTAACACATCATTAAATCTTTTTTGTATATGTTGTCGTTGTATTATTTTCTAGTATATATTTTTCAAAATATTTATAAAAAATGTACAAAATTTATCTATTGATTAGATTACAAACATTTAAACATGTTTTCACTATTTTTAAATTATCACAGCATACTTGTGTGCGAGTGTTATTACAAAAGATAAACTAAAAATTTTCTGAAAAGAAAATATAGTTACCAACAAATTTTATTGAAGTTAAGAACAATTAGAAATTCTTTTTATTTTTTAAAATGAGTTTAATTTTTAGAGTTTATATATATACATTTGGAAGGAAGAAAAATGAATTCGACTACACCTCTAAGTATATTCATTCATGCAATATTTATTTTTAATTAATTGTATAATTATTATTAATTATAAAATAAATAATTATTTTAACTTCAAATTAAAAAACAGGTTAAAATATACAAAACCAAGAAATTAGTAAAATCAAATATAAGAAATTTTTTGAAATTTGTTTTAGTAGGATAAGAAATTTTCTTACTTTTAAGTATTCCGTCCTGCAGTAGAGAACTAAAAATTGTATCATTCTTAGAAAAAATTAATAAAAAGCAATTCACCAAATTGCCTAAGGTAAATTGTTTTGCATTTGAAAGCAGATGCTGAGAATTTGTCTAAACTAAATCATTCACCTTATTTAAAGTTAATAAAATTGCACAAAATATATACAATTTATCAAACTATCATATTTGAAGTATTCTATTGTTTTCTTTTTGAAAAATACAAAATTTGATAAGTTATCTCATGTAAATCAATCCAATTATAAACTAATTTTAAGAAAAAGTTAAATTTCTTTTCAAAACAAGTGTTGGATCTTAAAGTAGCTTTGCTACACATTAAGGTACATTTAATCTTAAGGTTATTGAGGTGCAAATGAGTATTTCAGAAAATGTATAAGATCTTATGATAGTTTAATTACACGTAAATCTAGCTTAAAAAAAAATAACAACTAATAAAAAATATATATTTTCTGAGCAAAAGTGTAAATTTGAGACTACATATAAAAGAAACTAGGAAAATGCTATATGAATAAATCAAGAATGAACCTAAGCAATAGTAGATTCACTTAATAACTAAAAATTTTACAAAACACAATCAATATGAAAAATAAGATATCTTTTGAAAGTTTTCTTTAATTAATTATGCTTGCATTTTCGTTACTTTAAATTTATTTTATTATTCGTAGCTTTAGATTACCATTTTATTTATAATTTTATTTAAACTAAATAATTAACTCATTGTTTGTTCAAGACATATGGCCTATTTAAAATGCACAGCCAAAAGAAAGTGTGTATCATATGAATAATAAAAGTTTTATTTGATAAATCATATAAAATTAGAAAAAGATTTGCTAAGGGAGAAGGTAGAGTAAATTAATCAATAATAGCAGATATGATGCATGATGGCTTAGTAGTAAAGTAGAGGTGATGTTTATGGCTCATAATACTTTTTTTATGGTAGATAACATAAAAATTTTGAAGTCTCATTGATATATTTTTCAAGATTATCAATTCACAATTTAAAGAAAAGCTAAATTGTTATATTAACAATTAGTCACTAAGTATTATACATATGATTTCTAATCATCTTTCTTAGTAAATTTATCAAAATGCTTCAACTCCAACTTAAAAACTTTCATCAATATAATTACATAGGGTAAATAACGTTGAATAGAATTTATTCACTAATATCTTTACAATTCTCCCTTATATAAATTAAACTCTATGGAACAGTTCCTTTCCTATCATTCCTTGCAAGTATGACCCTAGAACAAGTCGACCTTCTTTACCTGAAAAATAGTTGTAAGGGTGAGTAGCCCTTGCCCACTAAATCTTAATTTATAAAAGAATAGAATCAATGCAGAAAGTATTCTTAAAAGTCACATAATAAGTTAAGAACACTCTATTTCTAAGAAATTCATTCATCATTGGATTAATTAAAATCTATTTCTCCTTGTTTAATACAACAATTCCATTATTCAATTTATTTCAACGTTATCATATTGATTCCAAAATACTTATCAATTTATATCCAAAGTACATACATTCCCTACTTTTCCTAGCATACACATGTTACATAACTTCTTTTATAATTTAAAGATAGTTAATCCATTCACATCTGCATTAAACATATAATAATAAAACATGAAAGCACATCACTTTACACTTAACCAAATATCATCATCCAATCGATAACTTCGTGCCACTTTATCCCTTTCAATTTTGAATATTCCATCAACTTGACGATACTCTAGGTACTCTCTGTAACACCCTGAATTTTGGTAATAATAAATTCATTATTAATATAAGTATGTGTATTGTTAATTCGGAGTACATCCAGATTTATGTTGGTGATGTGGATGTGTGTATCTAGATAAATGTATGTGAGTGTTGACTTGGATTGACTGAAGTTGTTGGAAATATAAACTGAGGGTGAATCAGGAGTTCTCGCTGTAGCGAGAAGACCCTGAGCAAAGAGTATGAAACTATTACGTTCTCGCTGTAGCGAGAAGGTACTGGAAAAGAGGGGTGAAACTGTTGCGTTCTCACTACAACGAGAGTTTTCTTGCTGCAGCGAGAGGGCGACAGTGAAGGGTGCATTTCTGGGTACAGTCTCGCTGTAGCGAGATTCTGCAAAAACCAGAGTGCAGTTTTCTCACGAGATTTTGCTTTGTAGCAAGAGAGGGTGTCGCTGTAGCGAGAGTGTCGCGACGCTTTGTTTATTTAAGGAGTTTAGGGTTAGGGAGAAGGCATTTCCACTTTCCCTTTTTGTTCTCTCATTCGATTATCTCAATCCCTAACATTTTTCACTGATCAAATTGCCTCTTAAGTTTATGTTTGTGCCCTAGATCAAAGATTGGAATTATGTTTGGAGTGTTTGGTGTCAGGCTTCTAATTTATTATTGAGTAATCTATAATATTTTATACTTGTTCAATGTTAATTGAAGGATTATTTGGTATTGGAATATATTTAGATGGAGTTGAAATTATTTTAAAAAAAAAAAAAAGGTGAACAGTACCGTATGAATAGTTCCCTGAACAGTATTTTCCGGCATGAACAGTAAGGCGGTGAACAGTGTTTTCGGCGGTGAACAGTAAATTTCGGCGTGAACAGTAAATTTCAAAAATTTTCTATAAAAAGGGGGCTTCACACGAAATTTTCATTTCTTCACCTCTATCCAAGGTTCTCAAAGGTTCTAAGGCCGTAAACCACCATTTCTCTCATACTAAATCTTCCTAAACTTAGATTTCTCGCCAGATCTGAGATTCTACATCTATTCTGAAGTATTGGAAGTAAGTTTCTTTAAGTTTGAAGCTAGATTTACCGTTCGTTTCTCTTCTCCTTCTCTTTCTTATAGAAATTCATGGTGTTCTTAGGAGAAACTCCGTTCTAAAGCTGAATCTTCGGTGAATTTTTGTTATAATCAAGTAATATTCGGTAGATCTAGTGTGAATCATCTTTCTGAGGTAAGGGGAGTTTACTTTAACCTATGAACTATGTTTTGAACGGTTTAATATGTTATTTCAAGATATTTTGATATGATTTTGTTAGATCTATTGAATAAAAGCTATTTTCTAAGTCAGAATGCTTGTTGTTAAATTAGTTTAAAATCTTGAGATTTTGGCTGATCTATTATAAACTTGCCGTAGTTGAGCTGTTAAAATAATTTTGGTGGCGTGCATCATCTTTGAGATATATGTTGTGCATCATTATAGAGCCGAGTTACATGTTTAGGTGGGTAGACATGTAACGGTAAGTTCATCTTGAGTCTTTGTCTTTGTCTTTGTCTGGATCCAGATAGGAATGGGTCGCTCCGGACCGCTCGGTTCCTTACGGATTAATTAGGGTGTGAAACCAGTTGGAAACCGTTTTCATCTTGTGCATTAGATGGGCTGGAAATGCATGGGGTTATTCTGTGAGAAATATTTTGCTCTATATATATATAATTTTATTTTATGTTTGGTAAGCTCACCCTTGCATTTCTTTCTATGTCGTTGTGTGCGTGTGTCTTGCGATGATCGTACGGTGGTACGTGAGCAGATGTAGCAGGTGTTGCATCTACTTCACAGGCTGAGGGGCCAGTGAAGAAAAGTTAGAAGCTGGAGTTGAGTAATAATGCATCAGAGTCCTTTTTCTTTATATATGAGACCTCATGTCGAGGGAGTCACGTATTATAATTTTTTGGTATTTTGAATATTATAAACTAAATGTAATATTATGTTGATCTGTTGGATATTTGTTGTAAGGAACTTCATTTTTACTTTGAATGAGAAGTGAATTTTTTTTTATACTTATATTCTCTATTATTTACCTATTTTTAAATAAGTATGTGGTGTAGAAATAATGTTCTCGGTCCTTTATAAAAAAGGGTCGTGACATTTTTAGTGGTATCAGAGCATGGTCTAGGTAAACCTACGGGGTGAGGTTGTTAGGCGTCAGTTGTGCATATTAAACATGTGAGTTTTAGCTGTGAATCATATATCATGATTTCTATTCATCAAGTTGTGAGGGAACGAGCTTGATCACCTCGATTCTCAGACATGATTGATGTAGGAAACTTGGTATATGATACTTGGGTGAGCTATAGGTGAGTTGTACTGTGTGAATAAGAGACTGTTAAGCTAAGCTGTAAATGATTCTTGAAATGAATGTGTTTGCTATGCTATGTGAATGTTGATATGTTGTTATGCTGAGTACTAAATTGATTAAATTTTTATGATATACTAAATATAAATATATCACTGTAAGCTGAATCTGTGAATATAACTATGTGGTGGTATTGCTGAATATGTTAAACGTTAGTAATTTAAGCTAGTCTATATATTAGGATGGCTAGACCGAGAAAATCTGTTGCAAACCCTCCTCCTCCTGTTGACGTGAACCAAATGGCTCACGCCATGGAGGCTGTGGCAAGTACTTCTCTCTGTGTTGTTTGATTCTGGAGCCACACACTCTTTTATTGCGGACAATTGTGTGAGAAACTTAGGATTACCGGTGGGCGATCTAGGATGTGACTTAGTAGTATCGACACCTACTTTAAGTTCAATTAAGACTTCGACGGTTTGTGTTAGGTGTCCCATAGCAATTGAGGGACGAAGATACAAAGTAAATCTTATTTGTATCCCGATGTCGGGGTTAGATGTAATCCTGGGTATGGATTGGCTAACTGCCAATCGTGTGCTAATTGATTGTGGCGGAGGTGTTTAATCTATCCTGAGGTGCAAGATTGTGTAGAATTGATTTCTACTCGCCAAGTAGAAACACGCTTAGGTGTGGGAGTATCTTGTTTTGTTGTGTTGGGAATTCTGAAGGCAGTAGTGGAGCAAAGCCTTCGATCAATACCGATAGTACGAGAATTCCACGAGATTTTCCCGAGAGGATATTCTGGAATACCTCCACGTAGAGAGGTAGAGTTTGCTATAGATTTGATTCCTGGAGCTGAGCCGATGTACGTAGTACCGTATAGAATGGCGCCAAAAGAGAGAATTGAGCTTAAGGAGCAGATCGAGGATCTAATGCGTAAACAGATGATTAGACCAAGTGTATCGCCTTGGGGAGCCCCAGTTCTCTTGGTGAAAAAGAAAGACGGAAGTTCTAGATTATGTGTGGATTATCACAAGTTGAATAAGTTGACAATTAAGAACAAGTACCCATTGCCGCGACTCGATGATTTGATGGACCAGTGAGAGGTGCTAAGGTATTCTCTAAAATTGATTTGAAGTCCAGGTACCATCGGATCCGAGTGAAGGATGAAGATATTCCTAAGACAGCTTTTCGCAATAGATATGGTCATTATTATTATATAGTTATGACTTTTGGAGTTACAAATGCTCGGTTTGTGTTTATGGACTACATGAATCGGATCTTTAGACCTTTTGGATCGATTTGTGGTAGTCTTTATTGATGATATTTTAATTTATTCTAGTTCGTCAGAGGAACATGAAGAGCATTTGAGAACTGTACTTAATGTTTTAAGGGAAAAACAGTTGTATGCTAAACTGTCTAAGTGTGAGTTTTGGCTAGAGGAAGTGAAGTTCCTTGGTCATGTTATTTCAGCTAAAGGAATTGCAGTTGATCCTTCCAAAGTTGAAGCGGTGTTGCAGTGGGAAAGGCGAAGACAGCCTCGAGAGATTCGTAGTTTTGTGGGCCTAGCAGGTTACTACCGGAGATTTATAGAGAGATTCGCGAAGATAGCTGCACCATTAACACGGTTAACTCGCCGTGATCAACCCTTTGTGTGGATCGAGGAATGTGAGCAAAGCTTTAATGAGTTAAAACAGAGACTAACTTCTTCGCCGGTGTTGATTCTCACCGATACTAGTCGACCGTTTGAGGTGTCTTGTGATGCTTCTCATCAGGGATTGGGATGTGTGTTGATGCAAGATAAGAGAGTGGTAGCTTATGCATCTCGTCAATTGCGAACTCATGAGCGAAATTACCCGATTCATGACCTTGAGTTAGCTGCTGTAGTCTTTGCTCTGAAGGTGTGGCGACACTATCTTTATGGAGCTCAGTTCGATGTATATAGTGATCATAAGAGTCTGAAGTATTTATTTGATCAGCGAGAGTTAAATATGAGGCAGAGACGTTGGGTGGAATTCCTTAAGGATTATGATTTTCAGCTCCAATACCATCCAGGAAAAGCTAACGTGGTGGCCGATGCATTAAGTAGGAATGTGGTTCAGGCATTCTCCCTAAGAGTCAGTGAAACCCTTTTGGTAGAACAATTCCGAGACCTGAACATACATGTGGACTTATCACCCGAAAAGATTAGTTGTAGCCGAATTGTGGTGACTAATAATTTCTTACAGGAAATTAAAGATAAACAATTGTGGGATCCAATGTTATGTCGGATTGTATTTCTCTTAGGGACAAATAAGACAAAGGGTTTCAGTAAAGGTGTTGATGGTAGTCTCAGATGTCAAGGTCGAGTTTGTGTCCCTAGAGATACTGAATTAAAGAAAGCAATTCTAGAAGAAGGACATAAGGGTAGTCTCAACATTCATCCTGGTGTTACCAAGATGTATCAAGATTTAAAGCAGATGTTTTGGTGGCCAGGCATGAAGCGAGAGATAGCTGAGTTTGTTAAAGCTGCTTGACTTGTCAAAAGGCAAAGCGGAGCACCAAAGCCCTCCGGGAGAGTTACAAACGATGGAAATTCCAGTGGAAGTGGGACCATGTGACTATGGACTTTGTGTCCCATCTACCTAGAACAGTTAGGAATCATGATGCGGTGTGGGTCATAGTTGATAGGCTAACCAAGAGTGCACATTTCTTGCCAATTAACATGACCTTTAGCTTGGAGACATTAGCGTAATTGTACATTAGAGAGATTGTCGAGGTTGCATGGAGTACCTTCTAGTATTATCTACGATAGGGATCCTCGATTCACTTCCAGTTTTGGCGAGTTTCCAAGAATCTATGGGCACACAGTTGAGGTTGAGTTACGCATACCATCCGCAAACAGTTGGTCGATCTGAGCGTACTATTCAGACCTTAGAAGACTTATTGCGGACTTGCATTTTAGAACAGAGGAGTAATTGGGAGGATATGCTTCCTTTGGTAGAATTCACTTATAATAATAGCTATCATTCGAGTATAGATATGGCACCATTTGAAGCTCTGTATGGTAGAAGGTGTAGAACCCCTATCTGTTGGTTCCAAGATGGAGTACATTTGATGGTTGGACCTGAAATGCTACAAGAAACTAAGGAGAAAGTTGAACTTATTAGAGAAAAGCTAAGAGCTACCCAAAGTCGACAGAAATCTTATGCTGACCAACGCAGAAGATCCCTAGAATTTGAGGTTGGTGATCATGTATTCTTAAGAGTATCACGCACTACAGGTGTGGGGCGAGCCTTAAGAGCAAAGAAGTTAACACCTAAGTTCATAGGACCGTATCAGATATTACATCGTCGAGGACCAGTAGCCTATGAATTAGCGTTACCACCTCAGTTGTGCGGAATACATAATGTTTTCCATGTGTCGCGATTAAAGAAGTATGTTCCAGATTTGTCTCATGTAATTGAGCCTGATGTTGTGGAGTTACGAGATGACTTGTCTGTGGAGGTCCCAGCTGCTCGTATCGAGGAAACTAGAGTTAAGAAACTTAGAGGTAAGTCTATTCGGTTAGTAAAGGTTGTTTGGGACCAAATAACTGGTGATGCCACATGGGAGTTAGAAGAAAGAATGAGAGAGTTGTATCCTCATCTTTTCTCTGGGGAATGAAATTTTCGAGGACGAAAATTTATTTTCGGGGGGAGAATTGTCAGGCTTCTAATTTATTATTGAGTAATCTATAATATTTTATACTTGTTCAATGTTAATTGAAGGATTATTTGGTATTGGAATATATTTAGATGGAGTTGAAATTATTTAAAAAAAAAAAAAAAAGTGAACAGTACCGTATGAATAGTTCCCTGAACAGTATTTTCCGGCATGAACAGTAAGGCGGTGAACAGTGTTTTCGGCGGTGAACAGTAAATTTCGGCGTGAACAGTAAATTTCAAAAATTTTCTATAAAAAGGGGGCTTCACACGAAATTTTCATTTCTTCACCTCTATCCAAGGTTCTCAAAGGTTCTAAGGCCGTAAACCACCATTTCTCTCATACTAAACCTTCCTAAACTTAGATTTCTCGAGATACGAGATTCTACATCTATTCTGAAGTATTGGAAGTAAGTTTCTTTAAGTTTGAAGCTAGATTTACCGTTCGTTTCTCTTCTCCTTCTCTTTCTTATAGAAATTCATGGTGTTCTTAGGAGAAACTCCGTTCTAAAGCTGAATCTTCGGTGAATTTTTGTTATAATCAAGTAATATTCGGTAGATCTAGTGTGAATCATCTTTACGAGGTAAGGGAGTTTACTTTAACCTATGAACTATGTTTTGAACGGTTTAATATGTTATTTCAAGATATTTTGATATGATTTTGTTAGATCTATTGAATAAAAGCTATTTTCTAAGTTTATGCTTGTTGTTAAATTAGTTTAAAATGCTGAGATTTTGGCTGATCTATTATAAACTTGCCGTAGTTGAGCTGTTAAAATAATTTTGGTGGCGTGCATCATGCTGAGATATATGTTGTGCATCATTATAGAGCCGAGTTACATGTTTAGGTGGGTAGACATGTAACGGTAAGTTCATCTTTGAGTCTTTGTCTTTGTCTTTGTACGGATCCAGATACCAGGAATGGGTCGCTCCGGACCGCTCGGTTCCTTACGGATTAATTAGTTTGTGAAACCAGTTGGAAACCGTTTTCATCTTGTGCATTAGATGGGCTGGAAATGCATGGGGTTATTGCTGTGAGAAATATTTTGCTCTATATATATATAATTTTATTTTATGTTTGGTAAGCTCACCCTTGCATTTCTTTCTATGTCGTTGTGTGCGTGTGTACTGCGATGATCGTACGGTGGTACGTGAGCAGATGTAGCAGGTGTTGCATCTACTTCACAGGCTGAGGGGCCAGTGAAGAAAAGTTAGAAAATTTGGAGTTGAGTAATAATGCATCAGAGTCCTTTTTCTTTATATATGAGACCTCATGTCGAGGGAGTCACGTATTATAATTTTTTGGTATTTTGAATATTATAAACTAAATGTAATATTATGTTGATCTGTTGGATATTTGTTGTAAGGAACTTCATTTTTACTTTGAATGAGAAGTGAATTTTTTTTATACTTATATTCTCTATTATTTACCTATTTTTAAATAAGTATGTGGTGTAGAAATAATGTTCTCGGTCCTTTATAAAAAAGGGTCGTGACATTTGGAGGTAAGTATTTTGGGTTAGGATTTTCAGTTTTTACACTTTCTTCATCTATGTTGATTTCTCATGGATTATTCCATGTTTTTAGGGCAAGAATATGTGTAAGAGGTGTTTCTACCGTTGATTTCATGGTGGGTCTCCATTCTAAAGTAAGGGGGAGTTGATCCAAAACCCTAACCTCTCTTGAGTAGTTGAAAAAGGAAAATCCTTACCTATTTTAATAACTATCTAAATGTAACTTGTAATAAATATTTAATAATGATTGAAGTATGTTGAGATTGGTTGAACTAAGTTGACGATATTTCCGTGGTGAATGATATGATTATTATAGATGTTGTTTAATTGTTGAAGCATGCTAAATGGGTGAAACTATGTTATTGATGCAAGTGTTTGACCGTTTTTGAATAAAGAAAAGTTTTCTACGTGGTGTGATATGATGGTGGAATTGTGAGAAAAGTGATTATGATACGAGAGTTAGAATATATGAATGGATGTGATTCTAATACAGGTATTGTGGTACGAGCAGAGGGTGTACTCATAATATGTGTATTGTAATACACCAAGTTATATGGTCAAGGCTCACGTATTATGACATGTTGTCCTGTGAAAAGGGTGTGGAAAAGAATGAGAAATGTTGGTAGTGAGTTTAGATAGCTAGAGAGATACAATGGGGATATAAAGTCCGAAGAAGATTTGGAAAATCTTGAAAAAATGAGGTTGGTGAATGCTAAGTGTGAACAAGTGCACAATGACTTGCTGAAAGTAGAAGCATTCACAGGCCACACACTCATTTCCTGACGAGTCTCCTGACTATACCTTTGCTAAAAAGGGCAGAGACAGCACACGTGTATCCGTGTTGCTGGGGCTAACCAGCGGCTATCAAAGCTATGAAGACCTCAAGGGATCCTAGGGGCATTGGATATGAAAGTGAAATAAATGTGAAAGTGTGATGTGCATTAAGTAGTATAGCAGTTGTATGATTATAATATATGCATTGTAACATATCGGTTGATGTTGTTATTATATATGTCTTGTAATACATCGACAAGTGTGATTAGGATACATGTATCATGACATATTAATTGACGTGGTATAATGCATATATTATGAGGTGCAGATTTGTAGATAGATGCATGTTATAAAAGTGATAAACATGATTGATTAATTGTCTTGTGTGTACTCCTTTGTGATGGTGAATTGTATGAGTTGAGTGCCACTAAGAATTCAACCCATGTTAGAAAATATTTTCAGTATTATATATATATATATATGATTCTTTTGCTTATAGTAAACAAGAGATTTAGTGGGCGGGAGCTACTCACCCTTCCTAATATTTTCAAGTAATGAAAGGGAAGAAATAAAGATGTTTAGTTTGTCCTAGAATCATAACCCAAAGGTATTGGAAGGAAGATTGCTCTGTAGGGATTAGAATAATTTGTGACAAATTGTATTATTTTGCTCTAATGGTATCTTATGTTGCCCAAGGCTTGTAAATGATTTTCAATGTCAGATTTTAAAATTTATAATATTGAGAGAATTTTGTTATAATGAATATTTTGGAAATGTTCTTAGTGGCTACTCTATATTATATACATCTAATATAAACCAAACAAATTGCTAGATGTAAATTTAAGTTTTATTTACTACCTTTAAGGTTTCAAAATCATTCCCTTAGAAATCTTAAATATTTTGGAATTTTCGTGCAACTTTCATGAGAGGAAAGTGTAAGTTTTGTTTTTATGAAATTCTCAAATCCATGAATAAGAACAAAACATTTTTTTTATTTTATCTATTTTTTTATTCGTTATAAATTGATTTATTTTGAAAGACGAAATTGAAGATGTTACACTCTCAGGCCCCTAACTCGCTGCCAACGTACTCTCCTTAGTTACGAAGAACTTACACAGCATAGATAGTCGATTGTAAGTTAAACTACACACAGATACAACGTGTGCGTTTACAGCCTTCCAAGCAAAAGTATAGTTAGGAGTTCCGTCAAGAAATGAGCGTGAGGCCTGTAAATATTTCTCACTCTTACATCGTGTACACATCAGTAAAATGCATTTACCACTATCTTTTCTCTTAGATTTCCACAATCAACTCGAGACCCTATACTCCAGTGTGTCCCTGAACTATCCATACCATATCTCAACTGTAGCACATCACTTTATACTGTTCTAATACATATGTTACAACTAAATTAATCGATGTATTACAACCTATGTCTTATAATCTCACCCGTCAATGTATTACAACACATATATCAATATCGCACCAATCGGTGTATTTGTAACACACGTACTAATATTCCTTTTTCTTTCCTTTGCACATATCATCACTTTTTCATATCAAACAATTTCCCAAGAATCATACTCATACATTCCTATTCACCATCATGTTTTTCCATCCCCTTTTTCATCATTTGACTAATCAAATCATATTCAGTACTTCACATATCCCAACAAAGTTTCGATTCACATATTAATACATCGATTCTTTCTGGTACCTACTAAATTTCATCAAATTCATACCATCATCATATTCTATTATTTCATTACATAACTTTAAACAATAATACATTATCATACAATTCATCACAATCATCATACTCTATCACTTCAGCAAACATTTATAAGACAGTAACACATTAGCACATAATATGCTAGGGTCAGATACTCTCGGACACAGTCCAAATCGTGCAATTTCATAATAATTTACCAGATGTCATATTTTCTCAGTCTCGACAGAGTCTTCTAACTGAGAGTTCAGTATTCTCTGCCTTTTATCACTTAACTGATATACATTTCAAGTAACGTAGTCCTAAAACTTCTTAATGTTGTTCTAGCACAAAACTTTTGCTAAGAATCTGATTCTAGTGATTTCAAATAAACACAAAACCTTTCTTTATACCAAAAATCCATTTATATCATATAATTTCTTAAAAATTATAGATTATTACTAAAATAAGTTACTCGAATTCTCATGAGGTCACTACATATAAAAATAAAATTAAGGCTCGAGAATACTCCCCTTGCCTGGAAATGAGTCTGAGAACTAAGTTCTTCGTGGGCTCTAGGGAGAAACTACATGTTTCAATCGGTAACACTTCCCAAGAACTAGAGTTCTTTCTAATATTACAAAATAGATTACGATTAGAAGAAGAAAGAGAAGAGAAGAGAAATAGAAACTAGATTTGATGGTTGGTCTCCAGAAACTTACTTATATATGAGAAGAATGGACACTTAAGCTCATATCCAACTGAGATTCAGAGGTATTGAAGCTTTCTCTAGGATGGAAGGAGAAGAGAACAGAGAGATCAGAGAAAGAGAAGTGGATTTGGTGAGAAAATGAAATTTCTCAAGGTAGAAGTCCTTAAATACCCTTCAAACTCATGGGCTCTCGCTTGAGTAAGCTCTTCCTCGCTTAAGCGAGCTAACCAGACAATGATTTTTCTGATATCCTCGCTTGAGCGAGAAGTATTCTCGCCAGAGAGTTCCAGATTTTCCTGCGATACCTCACTTGACCGAGCTCTCTCTCGCTTGGGTGAGCTCCCTTCTTGCCTAAGCAAGAGGGCAGTTGAGGCAATCATATCTTTTCTCGTTTGAGTGAGAATGCTCCAGAATAGCCAGTCCAGGAAATATCTGTCTCGCTTGAGCGAGAAGTCCTGCACCAAAACTCCTATTTTAACCAAAAATAAGGAATAAAAAATGAAGATGCTACATTTATCATAGCAATTTAATTGATAATATTTATTTCTTAAAATGAGACTAAATTATTATACATATTTTGAATATAAAATGTAGAGCATTACTAGTTAAGCCTCACTGTCTTTGAATTTGGCAATAATTGGTCATGAAATGTATTTCATATCGATAAGGTTGTATCCCCTCTGTAGATCATCATGTTGAGAGTTTCTAATTTAATGTCACCAAGAATTTTACAGCTGATAATTTGATTTAAACTAGGCTAGAGAACTAGTAAAAACGTGAATTAAAAATTTGAGTTCTTCAAGAGTCATTGTTTTTAAAATCCCAAGCTCTAACACTAAAAAGAAAAAGATAAGAAATATATTTAAATTTTTTATCACATTATCTTTCAAATTGAATAATTTATATATATCCATGAATACATGCCAACATAAACAATTTAAACATGAAAAATATATTAAGAGACTTATTATTTCTATTTGATTTGATTTTGTGAATTAAGTCAATGCATTGATTGACATTGTCTTCTAATAGTTTGTTGATTAGTTCTTGATTTGATTCTGTGGTTTACAATGCGGTAGGGTATTTGAAAATTGAATTTTGTGGTAAGGTATTTTAAAATTTAATTTTGTGAGAGTAGTTGGTATATAATCACTTTCTAGTGTCTACTTTTATAACATCTCAAGGGATTTTTTTTCCTTTGTAGCATGTGTAAAATCAATAAGGTTTATTGATAAAGTTAGTCTCTAAAATGCAAGCTTGTGCTCACTAAGATATTTATTTTGAAAAAAATTTATTGTAGGTGTCAAAGAAATAAAATTAAATTTTAAAAGGTGATACATTTCAAGTCTTGCGTTCAATTAGATACATAAACAAAGTGACTATTTATATAATATACATTAACTTATAAATAGGTTATGTTAGTGTAGTGACATTCTTAGTATTATTGAAGTAATGTTGTATTGTTAAATATTTTTTACTATTTATGATATGAAATATAAATAATTTATATTTAATATCACAATCCAAACCTGCAGGGTCACACACAAAGAACAAGTCCACTAAAGAAGTTAGATTATAGTTGAATAAAATTTTTTACCTCATTAAGTCAATGAACCCAATAACTAAATCATGCTTATTAGGATTTTTTTTATTATAGAGTATAAGATGCATAACCTAATTACATATTTTTACATTAACTCCTTTGTGGACCACTAGCATAATAATGACGGAGGACTCTAGTAGACTATTCGTGTGAATACTTAGAGACTTGAACTTATATTTTTCTTGTAACAAACTAATGTTGCATGTATATGTATGCTTTAAAATGTGAATCTAAAATGCTAAGTCTTACACGAGATCAATTGTTAAGAGGTTTTCCTTCTTTAGTATAAAATTCATATAATGATAAGTTAAATCTTGCATAAGTATTTTAGGATCATTTTGTGTCATTGTCATTGTTGTGCACAAAATTCTTAACAAATTAAAATAAAATCACTGTCATATATTTTTAAAATTCTATTAGGTAATTTACATTTAATTCAGAAAACCTTTGACTAAATATGAAAAAATTTTCTTACGATGTCTAGCTTGTGCAGTAACATAGGTATAATACAAGCTGCCATGCAAAAGAGATGGCTTTTCATTTATTTTTCTTTTTGGTTAGGGCTTTCTTATATATACTATTAAATATTAATTAAGACAGATTATATATTTATTAAATTACAATACGTACTTTAAGATTACTAGTTCATAGTTTTAAAAAAATTATTAATTTCATTTTTATAAGAATCTCTAGTGTATTTTAAATATAATTTCAAAAAAATATATTTATTTTTTAAATAATACTTTAAGAACATTAAGTAATTATATTACGACATGTGTGTTGAAAGATTTTATTTTTAATATATCTCTATTTATAATTTGTAGATATTATTTTTTGAATGAGAATATTTTTATGAATGCTCTTAAATGAGAGTGTTTTTAGTAGTATTTTCGAACAAAAGTGTTTTTAAGAAAAAAAAAATTTAATCATTCATTACTTTTTCCATAATATGTATCTTTTTTAGTTTAATACTAATTTAAATTTTAAATTTCTCATATTTAATTTTATATATTACTTTTAATTTTTGTATAATCAGCATCAAACATTTTATTTTAAAAATAAAATTTCAAAGAATATATTTTTGATAAATGATTATATGGTGTTGTTAACATGGAACTTAAATGTTACACATATGTCGCATAATTAAACTGTAAAATTTGATCTTTGAGTAGAGTGAATATTAAATCATGAGTAACTTAAAATTACAAATAGAGTAATACTTTTTTTTTTTTTTTTACATTCTTATATAATTTTTATTTTTTACTAGTATCTTTTTTAATTTAAATTTGAATAATATTAATTTATATTTAGTTAAGGGGGTAAGAATACAAAATGTTTAAATATATCTACAAACCGTAACATAGACTGCTTTAATTTTAAGTAAAATATACAATTTAACCTCTTTTTCATATTTCTTACATAATTTATTTTTATTTTTTAAAATCTATATTTTTTTTATATATTTTTAGTTTGTTACACTTTCAGGGACTAGTTTTCATTTTTTTAAAAAAAAAAACTTTCACCTAATTTAAAATTAAAATGTGAGAAAACACAACATTTTGTGATAGTTAACACTGTAATTTAATGTATTTTCTCATGGAACGTTGGTTAGTATGTAACATATGGAGTAATGTTTTTCTAGTCTTTCTAATTCCCTTTTTTTTTAATAAAATTATTAACAAAATCTATAAATGAAATTGATTATGAAAAATAAATTTAAAAATATTTTGTTGAGACAAAGTCCTAATTGGTGTTAATATATAACTCCTATAAATAACTCTAAACAGTTGCATGCTTAAGTAATAATAGCTTGCATAGTTTGACATTCTATTTAATTTTTGACAACTTTCATCCAAATCACTTAATTTCACACACCTGTTAAACCTATTGAGAAACATACTTATCATTTATATTAAATCTGTATTTAGTTTTGCCAGCTATGTCATATCAAAATATTCTACTATAAAAGAAACATACAAGACCTTTGTACATGCAAAAATTTGTCTCCAATCAATATATTAAATTCTCAACAATTGCTTAGACTTTCAATAACAAGAATCAAATCTTTATCATGGTCAACTCCTTGTCTTCTCCTGATGTGGTATGCAATTATTAACATTCAAGTTTTAGCACTTAGTCTTTTTCAAGTCTTATTTTTGTCAAGCACCTAATGAATTATCTATAGGGTTATTGAAAAGTATAACATCCTAAATATAGCTAATTTGCACCTACTTATGTAACACTAGTTTTGTTTATGTTCAGGTAAATATGAAGTTATTTTGTAAAGCAATGATGATTTCATTGTCAATGTTGTTGTCGCTTCCAAGCACAGTATACTCAACCTATCAAAATCATATCAAAACAGCTACTTTCATGTCTGAGAGTTTTGAAGTAAGACCAGGATCGGTTGCAGCAAAAACATTTATGAATATTGAGTTTCCAAGAGGGCATATTGGAGTCAAGAGTTTTGATGCTGAACTAGTTGATGAAGATGGAAATTCCATACCTTTGTATGAAACTTATTTTCATCATTGGTTTGCTATAAGATACTTTGAAAATATTACTTTTTCACGTCACCACGAGCTTAGTCAAGATTTTCGTGAGGCTTTTATTTATAAAAGAAATGATGGCCCATGTAATGAATATATTCTTCCACATTATTGGGGCTTTGGAAGTGAATCTCGTGGAACAATCTCAAATATTCCTGATCCTTTTGCAATAGAACTAGGTAACCCTGCAAAAATTCCAAAAGGATATGAAGAGAAATGGTTGTTCAACATTATGGCCATTGATACGCGTGGTGTACAAGATAGGAAAGGTTGAAGTGAATTCAGATGTGACCTTTTTAATCTTCCAAAAAACTTTTATAATGTCTCAAGGGACATTCACGGCCAACCATTGAGCACACATTATAAGGGTGGACTCTTTTGTTGTCTAGACAACCTACAATGCAAATTGAGAGAGGGTTTTCAAGGCCCAAAGAGAAGACTTTCCATAAGATACAAAATAAGGTGGGTTGATTGGGACAAATATCAAGTACCAGTTAAGGTCTACATACTTGATTCAACTGATAGAGTGAGATCAAACGATTCCAAAACAATCCATGATTGTCGGGTAGATAAGTTATTAAAGGCAATACTTCATTAAAAAAGTAGATTCTTTAACTTAAATTTAGTTATAAATATAATGTCTTTTACTTTTATTAAGAGTAGTGAAAAACATAGACTTTTTAATGGTCCTTACAGGCAGAATACACCATTTTGGCAAATCATAGCAGTGATTCTCCTCATGTCCAAAAAGCAAACATCCCATTAGAAAAAGGTGGTTATCTCATATATGGTACTGCTCATATGCACACAGGTGTTGTCAATGCAACTCTCTATGGACAGGTGGTGTATAATATTTGCCATAATTATCATGTACTCTTCATTTGTTGTAATGCATCTTCACTCCTAAATATATGTTTTCTTATTAATTTAGGATGGAAGAGTTTTATGCACGTCAACACCTAAATATGGAACGGGAAAAAAGGCAGGAAATGAAGAAGGTTATGTTGTTGGGATGTCTGTTTGTTATCCGCAACCTGGTTCAATCAGAATTAACGATGGTGAAACCTTGACTCTAGAGTCTAGATATAAAAATGAGTTCCGCACAGGGGCTATGGGACATTTTTACATCTACTTGGCAGAGCAATTACCGCATGAAAATGTTAAAAATTTAATTTAAATATAAGAAATGTTTCACACATATGCTATATATGGCACATTCTTACATTTATATGTCTTTAGCTAATAACTATAATAGCTTTTAACATATTTTATTTATGGTAACATAAATATCATCGTTTGTAGTAACATGTGTCATATTAGTTTACCACAAATTGCACAATCTATTTTTAAAATTTCAAAATTTCTTGTTTAACACATCATTAAATCTTTTTTGTATATGTTGTCGTTGTATTATTTTCTAGTATATATTTTTCAAAATATTTATAAAAAATGTACAAAATTTATCTATTGATTAGATTACAAACATTTAAACATGTTTTCACTATTTTTAAATTATCACAGCATACTTGTGTGCGAGTGTTATTACAAAAGATAAACTAAAAATTTTCTGAAAAGAAAATATAGTTACCAACAAATTTTATTGAAGTTAAGAACAATTAGAAATTCTTTTTATTTTTTAAAATGAGTTTAATTTTTAGAGTTTATATATATACATTTGGAAGGAAGAAAAATGAATTCGACTACACCTCTAAGTATATTCATTCATGCAATATTTATTTTTAATTAATTGTATAATTATTATTAATTATAAAATAAATAATTATTTTAACTTCAAATTAAAAAACAGGTTAAAATATACAAAACCAAGAAATTAGTAAAATCAAATATAAGAAATTTTTTGAAATTTGTTTTAGTAGGATAAGAAATTTTCTTACTTTTAAGTATTCCGTCCTGCAGTAGAGAACTAAAAATTGTATCATTCTTAGAAAAAATTAATAAAAAGCAATTCACCAAATTGCCTAAGGTAAATTGTTTTGCATTTGAAAGCAGATGCTTGAGAATTTGTCTAAACTAAATCATTCACCTTATTTAAAGTTAATAAAATTGCACAAAATATATACAATTTATCAAACTATCATATTTGAAGTATTCTATTGTTTTCTTTTTGAAAAATACAAAATTTGATAAGTTATCTCATGTAAATCAATCCAATTATAAACTAATTTTAAGAAAAAGTTAAATTTCTTTTCAAAACAAGTGTTGGATCTTAAAGTAGCTTTGCTACACATTAAGGTACATTTAATCTTAAGGTTATTGAGGTGCAAATGAGTATTTCAGAAAATGTATAAGATCTTATGATAGTTTAATTACACGTAAATCTAGCTTAAAAAAAATAACAACTAATAAAAAATATATATTTTCTGAGCAAAAGTGTAAATTTGAGACTACATATAAAAGAAACTAGGAAAATGCTATATGAATAAATCAAGAATGAACCTAAGCAATAGTAGATTCACTTAATAACTAAAAATTTTACAAAACACAATCAATATGAAAAATAAGATATCTTTTGAAAGTTTTCTTTAATTAATTATGCTTGCATTTTCGTTACTTTAAATTTATTTTATTATTCGTAGCTTTAGATTACCATTTTATTTATAATTTTATTTAAACTAAATAATTAACTCATTGTTTGTTCAAGACATATGGCCTATTTAAAATGCACAGCCAAAAGAAAGTGTGTATCATATGAATAATAAAAGTTTTATTTGATAAATCATATAAAATTAGAAAAAGATTTGCTAAGGGAGAAGGTAGAGTAAATTAATCAATAATAGCAGATATGATGCATGATGGCTTAGTAGTAAAGTAGAGGTGATGTTTATGGCTCATAATACTTTTTTTGATGGTAGATAACATAAAAATTTTGAAGTCTCATTGATATATTTTTCAAGATTATCAATTCACAATTTAAAGAAAAGCTAAATTGTTATATTAACAATTAGTCACTAAGTATTATACATATGATTTCTAATCATCTTTCTTAGTAAATTTATCAAAATGCTTCAACTCCAACTTAAAAACTTTCATCAATATAATTACATAGGGTAAATAACGTTGAATAGAATTTATTCACTAATATCTTTACAATTCTCCCTTATATAAATTAAACTCTATGGAACAGTTCCTTTCCTATCATTCCTTGCAAGTATGACCCTAGAACAAGTCGACCTTCTTTACCTGAAAAATAGTTGTAAGGGTGAGCAGCCCTTGCCCACTAAATCTTAATTTATAAAAGAATAGAATCAATGCAGAAAGTATTCTTAAAAGTCACATAATAAGTTAAGAACACTCTATTTCTAAGAAATTCATTCATCATTGGATTAATTAAAATCTATTTCTCCTTGTTTAATACAACAATTCCATTATTCAATTTATTTCAACGTTATCATATTGATTCCAAAATACTTATCAATTTATATCCAAAGTACATACATTCCCTACTTTTCCTAGCATACACATGTTACATAACTTCTTTTATAATTTAAAGATAGTTAATCCATTCACATCTGCATTAAACATATAATAATAAAACATGAAAGCACATCACTTTACACTTAACCAAATATCATCATCCAATCGATAACTTCGTGCCACTTTATCCCTTTCAATTTTGAATATTCCATCAACTTGACGATACTCTAGGTACTCTCTGTAACACCCTGAATTTTGGTAATAATAAATTCATTATTAATATAAGTATGTGTATTGTTAATTCGGAGTACATCCAGATTTATGTTGGTGATGTGGATGTGTGTATCTAGATAAATGTATGTGAGTGTTGACTTGGATTGACTGAAGTTGTTGGAAATATAAACTGAGGGTGAACTGCAGGGAGTTCTCGCTGTAGCGAGAAGACCCTGAGCAAAGAGTATGAAACTATTATGTTCTCGCTGTAGCGAGAAGGTACTGGAAAAGAGGGGTGAAACTGTTGCGTTCTCACTACAACGAGAGTTTTCTTGCTGCAGCGAGAGGGCGACAGTGAAGGGTGCATTTCTGGGTACAGTCTCGCTGTAGCGAGATTCTGCAAAAACCAGAGTGCAGTTTTCTCTGAGATTTTTGCTGTAGCAAGAGAGGGTGTCGCTGTAGCGAGAGTGTCGCGACGCTTTGTTTATTTAAGGAGTTTAGGGTTAGGGAGAAGGCATTTCCACTTTCCCTTTTTGTTCTCTCATTCGATTATCTCAATCCCTAACATTTTTCACTGATCAAATTGCCTCTTAAGTTTATGTTTGTGCCCTAGATCAAAGATTGGAATTATGTTTGGAGTGTTTGGAGGTAAGTATTTTGGGTTAGGATTTTCAGTTTTTACACTTTCTTCATCTATGTTGATTTCTCATGGATTATTCCATGTGTTTAGGGCAAGAATATGTGTAAGAGGTGTTTCTACCGTTGATTTCATGGTGGGTCTCCATTCTAAAGTAAGGGGGAGTTGATCCAAAACCCTAACCTCTCTTGAGTAGTTGAAAAAGGAAAATCCTTACCTATTTTAATAACTATCTAAATGTAACTTGTAATAAATATTTAATAATGATTGAAGTATGTTGAGATTGGTTGAACTAAGTTGACGATATTTCCGTGGTGAATGATATGATTATTATAGATGTTGTTTAATTGTTGAAGCATGCTAAATGGGTGAAACTATGTTATTGATGCAAGTGTTTGACCGTTTTTGAATAAAGAAAAGTTTTCTACGTGGTGTGATATGATGGTGGAATTGTGAGAAAAGTGATTATGATACGAGAGTTAGAATATATGAATGGATGTGATTCTAATACAGGTATTGTGGTACGAGCAGAGGGTGTACTCATAATATGTGTATTGTAATACACCAAGTTATATGGTCAAGGCTCACGTATTATGACATGTTGTCCTGTGAAAAGGGTGTGGAAAAGAATGAGAAATGTTGGTAGTGAGTTTAGATAGCTAGAGAGATACAATGGGGATATAAAGTCCGAAGAAGATTTGGAAAATCTTGAAAAAATGAGGTTGGTGAATGCTAAGTGTGAACAAGTGCACAATGACTTGCTGAAAGTAGAAGCATTCACAGGCCACACACTCATTTCCTGACGAGTCTCCTGACTATACCTTTGCTAAAAGGGGCAGAGACAGCACACGTGTATCCGTGTTGCTGGGGCTAACCAGCGGCTATCAAAGCTATGAAGACCTCAAGGGATCCTAGGGGCATTGGATATGAAAGTGAAATAAATGTGAAAGTGTGATGTGCATTAAGTAGTATAGCAGTTGTATGATTATAATATATGCATTGTAACATATCGGTTGATGTTGTTATTATATATGTCTTGTAATACATCGACAAGTGTGATTAGGATACATGTATCATGACATATTAATTGACGTGGTATAATGCATATATTATGAGGTGCAGATTTGTAGAGAGATGCATGTTATAAAAGTGATAAACATGATTGATTAATTGTCTTGTGTGTACTCCTTTGTGATGGTGAATTGTATGAGTTGAGTGCCACTAAGAATTCAACCCATGTTAGAAAATATTTTCAGTATTATATATATATATATATGATTCTTTTGCTTATAGTAAACAAGAGATTTAGTGGGCGGGAGCTACTCACCCTTCCTAATATTTTCAAGTAATGAAAGGGAAGAAATAAAGATGTTTAGTTTGTCCTAGAATCATAACCCAAAGGTATTGGAAGGAAGATTGCTCTGTAGGGATTAGAATAATTTGTGACAAATTGTATTATTTTGCTCTAATGGTATCTTATGTTGCCCAAGGCTTGTAAATGATTTTCAATGTCAGATTTTAAAATTTATAATATTGAGAGAATTCGTTATAATGAATATTTTGGAAATGTTCTTAGTGGCTACTCTATATTATATACATCTAATATAAACCAAACAAATTGCTAGATGTAAATTTAAGTTTTATTTACTACCTTTAAGGTTTCAAAATCATTCCCTTAGAAATCTTAAATATTTTGGAATTTTCGTGCAACTTTCATGAGAGGAAAGTGTAAGTTTTGTTTTTATGAAATTCTCAAATCCATGAATAAGAACAAAACATTTTTTTTATTTTATCTATTTTTTTATTCGTTATAAATTGATTTATTTTGAAAGACGAAATTGAAGATGTTACACTCTCAGGCCCCTAACTCGCTGCCAACGTACTCTCCTTAGTTACGAAGAACTTACACAGCATAGATAGTCGATTGTAAGTTAAACTACACACAGATACAACGTGTGCGTTTACAGCCTTCCAAGCAAAAGTATAGTTAGGAGTTCCGTCAAGAAATGAGCGTGAGGCCTGTAAATGTTTCTCACTCTTACATCGTGTACACATCAGTAAAATGCATTTACCACTATCTTTTCTCTTAGATTTCCACAATCAACTCGAGACCCTATACTCCAGTGTGTCCCTGAACTATCCATACCATATCTCAACTGTAGCACATCACTTTATACTGTTCTAATACATATGTTACAACTAAATTAATCGATGTATTACAACCTATGTCTTATAATCTCACCCGTCAATGTATTACAACACATATATCAATATCGCACCAATCGGTGTATTTGTAACACACGTACTAATATTCCTTTTTCTTTCCTTTGCACATATCATCACTTTTTCATATCAAACAATTTCCCAAGAATCATACTCATACATTCCTATTCACCATCATGTTTTTCCATCCCCTTTTTCATCATTTGACTAATCAAATCATATTCAGTACTTCACATATCCCAACAAAGTTTCGATTCACATATTAATACATCGATTCTTTCTGGTACCTACTAAATTTCATCAAATTCATACCATCATCATATTCTATTATTTCATTACATAACTTTAAACAATAATACATTATCATACAATTCATCACAATCATCATACTCTATCACTTCAGCAAACATTTATAAGACAGTAACACATTAGCACATAATATGCTAGGGTCAGATACTCTCGGACACAGTCCAAATCGTGCAATTTCATAATAATTTACCAGATGTCATATTTCCTCAGTCTCGACAGAGTCTTCTAACTGAGAGTTCAGTATTCTCTGCCTTTTATCACTTAACTGATATACATTTCAAGTAACGTAGTCCTAAAACTTCTTAATGTTGTTCTAGCACAAAACTTTTGCTAAGAATCTGATTCTAGTGATTTCAAATAAACACAAAACCTTTCTTTATACCAAAAATCCATTTATATCATATAATTTCTTAAAAATTATAGATTATTACTAAAATAAGTTACTCGAATTCTCATGAGGTCACTACATATAAAAATAAAATTAAGGCTCGAGAATACTCCCCTTGCACGGAAATGAGTCTGAGAACTAAGTTCTTCGTGGGCTCTAGGGAGAAACTACATGTTTCAATCGGTAACACTTCCCAAGAACTAGAGTTCTTTCTAATATTACAAAATAGATTACGATTAGAAGAAGAAAGAGAAGAGAAGAGAAATAGAAACTAGATTTGATGGTTGGTCTCCAGAAACTTACTTATATATGAGAAGAATGGACACTTAAGCTCATATCCAACTGAGATTCAGAGGTATTGAAGCTTTCTCTAGGATGGAAGGAGAAGAGAACAGAGAGATCAGAGAAAGAGAAGTGGATTTGGTGAGAAAATGAAATTTCTCAAGGTAGAAGTCCTTAAATACCCTTCAAACTCATGGGCTCTCGCTTGAGTAAGCTCTTCCTCGCTTAAGCGAGCTAACCAGACAATGATTTTTCTGATATCCTCGCTTGAGCGAGAAGTATTCTCGCCAGAGAGTTCCA
The DNA here is from genome assembly GCA_024086825.1 of Abrus pulchellus subsp. cantoniensis. Taxonomy (NCBI): domain Eukaryota; kingdom Viridiplantae; phylum Streptophyta; class Magnoliopsida; order Fabales; family Fabaceae; genus Abrus; species Abrus pulchellus. The sequence goes on from CM044056.1 coordinate 27,206,412, forward strand.
GATTTTCCTGCGATACCTCACTTGACCGAGCTCTCTCTCGCTTGGGTGAGCTCCCTTCTTGCCTAAGCAAGAGGGCAGTTGAGGCAATCATATCTTTTCTCGTTTGAGTGAGAATGCTCCAGAATAGCCAGTCCAGGAAATATCTGTCTCGCTTGAGCGAGAAGTCCTGCACCAAAACTCCTATTTTAACCAAAAATAAGGAATAAAAAATGAATATGCTACATTTATCATAGCAATTTAATTGATAATATTTATTTCTTAAAATGAGACTAAATTATTATACATATTTTGAATATAAAATGTAGAGCATTACTAGTTAAGCCTCACTGTCTTTGAATTTGGCAATAATTGGTCATGAAATGTATTTCATATCGATAAGGTTGTATCCCCTCTGTAGATCATCATGTTGAGAGTTTCTAATTTAATGTCACCAAGAATTTTGCAGCTGATAATTTGATTTAAACTAGGCTAGAGAACTAGTAAAAACGTGAATTAAAAATTTGAGTTCTTCAAGAGTCATTGTTTTTAAAATCCCAAGCTCTAACACTAAAAAGAAAAAGATAAGAAATATATTTAAATTTTTTATCACATTATCTTTCAAATTGAATAATTTATATATATCCATGAATACATGCCAACATAAACAATTTAAACATGAAAAATATATTAAGAGACTTATTATTTCTATTTGATTTGATTTTGTGAATTAAGTCAATGCATTGATTGACATTGTCTTCTAATAGTTTGTTGATTAGTTCTTGATTTGATTCTGTGGTTTACAATGCGGTAGGGTATTTGAAAATTGAATTTTGTGGTAAGGTATTTTAAAATTTAATTTTGTGAGAGTAGTTGGTATATAATCACTTTCTAGTGTCTACTTTTATAACATCTCAAGGGATTTTTTTTCCTTTGTAGCATGTGTAAAATCAATAAGGTTTATTGATAAAGTTAGTCTCTAAAATGCAAGCTTGTGCTCACTAAGATATTTATTTTGAAAAAAATTTATTGTAGGTGTCAAAGAAATAAAATTAAATTTTAAAAGGTGATACATTTCAAGTCTTGCGTTCAATTAGATACATAAACAAAGTGACTATTTATATAATATACATTAACTTATAAATAGGTTATGTTAGTGTAGTGACATTCTTAGTATTATTGAAGTAATGTTGTATTGTTAAATATTTTTTACTATTTATGATATGAAATATAAATAATTTATATTTAATATCACAATCCAAACCTGCAGGGTCACACACAAAGAACAAGTCCACTAAAGAAGTTAGATTATAGTTGAATAAAATTTTTTACCTCATTAAGTCAATGAACCCAATAACTAAATCATGCTTATTAGGATTTTTTTTATTATAGAGTATAAGATGCATAACCTAATTACATATTTTTACATTAACTCCTTTGTGGACCACTAGCATAATAATGACGGAGGACTCTAGTAGACTATTCGTGTGAATACTTAGAGACTTGAACTTATATTTTTCTTGTAACAAACTAATGTTGCATGTATATGTATGCTTTAAAATGTGAATCTAAAATGCTAAGTCTTACACGAGATCAATTGTTAAGAGGTTTTCCTTCTTTAGTATAAAATTCATATAATGATAAGTTAAATCTTGCATAAGTATTTTAGGATCATTTTGTGTCATTGTCATTGTTGTGCACAAAATTCTTAACAAATTAAAATAAAATCACTGTCATATATTTTTAAAATTCTATTAGGTAATTTACATTTAATTCAGAAAACCTTTGACTAAATATGAAAAAATTTTCTTACGATGTCTAGCTTGTGCAGTAACATAGGTATAATACAAGCTGCCATGCAAAAGAGATGGCTTTTCATTTATTTTTCTTTTTGGTTAGGGCTTTCTTATATATACTATTAAATATTAATTAAGACAGATTATATATTTATTAAATTACAATACGTACTTTAAGATTACTAGTTCATAGTTTTAAAAAAATTATTAATTTCATTTTTATAAGAATCTCTAGTGTATTTTAAATATAATTTCAAAAAAATATATTTATTTTTTAAATAATACTTTAAGAACATTAAGTAATTATATTACGACATGTGTGTTGAAAGATTTTATTTTTAATATATCTCTATTTATAATTTGTAGATATTATTTTTTGAATGAGAATATTTTTATGAATGCTCTTAAATGAGAGTGTTTTTAGTAGTATTTTCGAACAAAAGTGTTTTTAAGAAAAAAAAAATTTAATCATTCATTACTTTTTCCATAATATGTATCTTTTTTAGTTTAATACTAATTTAAATTTTAAATTTCTCATATTTAATTTTATATATTACTTTTAATTTTTGTATAATCAGCATCAAACATTTTATTTTAAAAATAAAATTTCAAAGAATATATTTTTGATAAATGATTATATGGTGTTGTTAACATGGAACTTAAATGTTACACATATGTCGCATAATTAAACTGTAAAATTTGATCTTTGAGTAGAGTGAATATTAAATCATGAGTAACTTAAAATTACAAATAGAGTAATACTTTTTTTTTTTTTTTACATTTTTATATAATTTTTATTTTTTACTAGTATCTTTTTTAATTTAAATTTGACTAATATTAATTTATATTTAGTTAAGGGGGTAAGAATACAAAATGTTTAAATATATCTACAAACCGTAACATAGACTGCTTTAATTTTAAGTAAAATATACAATTTAACCTCTTTTTCATATTTCTTACATAATTTATTTTTATTTTTTAAAATCTATATTTTTTTATATATTTTTAGTTTGTTACACTTTCAGGGACTAGTTTTCATTTTTTTTAAAAAAAAAACTTTCACCTAATTTAAAATTAAAATGTGAGAAAACACAACATTTTGTGATAGTTAACACTGTAATTTAATGTATTTTCTCATGGAACGTTGGTTAGTATGTAACATATGGAGTAATGTTTTTCTAGTCTTTCTAATTCCCTTTTTTTTTAATAAAATTATTAACAAAATCTATAAATGAAATTGATTATGAAAAATAAATTTAAAAATATTTTGTTGAGACAAAGTCCTAATTGGTGTTAATATATAACTCCTATAAATAACTCTAAACAGTTGCATGCTTAAGTAATAATAGCTTGCATAGTTTGACATTCTATTTAATTTTTGACAACTTTCATCCAAATCACTTAATTTCACACACCTGTTAAACCTATTGAGAAACATACTTATCATTTATATTAAATCTGTATTTAGTTTTGCCAGCTATGTCATATCAAAATATTCTACTATAAAAGAAACATACAAGACCTTTGTACATGCAAAAATTTGTCTCCAATCAATATATTAAATTCTCAACAATTGCTTAGACTTTCAATAACAAGAATCAAATCTTTATCATGGTCAACTCCTTGTCTTCTCCTGATGTGGTATGCAATTATTAACATTCAAGTTTTAGCACTTAGTCTTTTTCAAGTCTTATTTTTGTCAAGCACCTAATGAATTATCTATAGGGTTATTGAAAAGTATAACATCCTAAATATAGCTAATTTGCACCTACTTATGTAACACTAGTTTTGTTTATGTTCGGGTAAATATGAAGTTATTTTGTAAAGCAATGATGATTTCATTTTCAATGTTGTTGTCGCTTCCAAGCACAGTATACTCAACCTATCAAAATCATATCAAAACAGCTACTTTCATGTCTGAGAGTTTTGAAGTAAGACCAGGATCGGTTGCAGCAAAAACATTTATGAATATTGAGTTTCCAAGAGGGCATATTGGAGTCAAGAGTTTTGATCTTTGAACTAGTTGATGAAGATGGAAATTCCATACCTTTGTATGAAACTTATTTTCATCATTGGTTTGCTATAAGATACTTTGAAAATATTACTTTTTCACGTCACCTGAGCTTAGTCAAGATTTTCGTGAGGCTTTTATTTATAAAAGAAATGATGGCCCATGTAATGAATATATTCTTCCACATTATTGGGGCTTTGGAAGTGAATCTCGTGGAACAATCTCAAATATTCCTGATCCTTTTGCAATAGAACTAGGTAACCCTGCAAAAATTCCAAAAGGATATGAAGAGAAATGGTTGTTCAACATTATGGCCATTGATACGCGTGGTGTACAAGATAGGAAAGGTTGCGGTGAATGCAGATGTGACCTTTTTAATCTTCCAAAAAACTTTTATAATGTCTCAAGGGACATTCACGGCCAACCATTGAGCACACATTATAAGGGTGGACTCTTTTGTTGTCTAGACAACCTACAATGCAAATTGAGAGAGGGTTTTCAAGGCCCAAAGAGAAGACTTTCCATAAGATACAAAATAAGGTGGGTTGATTGGGACAAATATCAAGTACCAGTTAAGGTCTACATACTTGATTCAACTGATAGAGTGAGATCAAACGATTCCAAAACAATCCATGATTGTCGGGTAGATAAGTTATTAAAGGCAATACTTCATTAAAAAAAGTAGATTCTTTAACTTAAATTTAGTTATAAATATAATGTCTTTTACTTTTATTAAGAGTAGTGAAAAACAAAGACTTTTTAATGGTCCTTACAGGCAGAATACACCATTTTGGCAAATCATAGCAGTGATTCTCCTCATGTCCAAAAAGCAAACATCCCATTAGAAAAAGGTGGTTATCTCATATATGGTACTGCTCATATGCACACAGGTGTTGTCAATGCAACTCTCTATGGACAGGTGGTGTATAATATTTGCCATAATTATCATGTACTCTTCATTTGTTGTAATGCATCTTCACTCCTAAATATATGTTTTCTTATTAATTTAGGATGGAAGAGTTTTATGCACGTCAACACCTAAATATGGAACGGGAAAAAAGGCAGGAAATGAAGAAGGTTATGTTGTTGGGATGTCTGTTTGTTATCCGCAACCTGGTTCAATCAGAATTAACGATGGTGAAACCTTGACTCTAGAGTCTAGATATAAAAATGAGTTCCGCACACGGGGCTATGGGACATTTTTACATCTACTTGGCAGAGCAATTACCGCATGAAAATGTTAAAAATTTAATTTAAATATAAGAAATGTTTCACACATATGCTATATATGGCACATTCTTACATTTATATGTCTTTAGCTAATAACTATAATAGCTTTTAACATATTTTATTTATGGTAACATAAATATCATCGTTTGTAGTAACATGTGTCATATTAGTTTACCACAAATTGCACAATCTATTTTTAAAATTTCAAAATTTCTTGTTTAACACATCATTAAATCTTTTTTGTATATGCTGTCGTTGTATTATTTTCTAGTATATATTTTTCAAAATATTTATAAAAAATGTACAAAATTTATCTATTGATTAGATTACAAACATTTAAACATGTTTTCACTATTTTTAAATTATCACAGCATACTTGTGTGCGAGTGTTATTACAAAAGATAAACTAAAAATTTTCTGAAAAGAAAATATAGTTACCAACAAATTTTATTGAAGTTAAGAACAATTAGAAATTCTTTTTATTTTTTAAAATGAGTTTAATTTTTAGAGTTTATATATATACATTTGGAAGGAAGAAAAATGAATTCGACTACACCTCTAAGTATATTCATTCATGCAATATTTATTTTTAATTAATTGTATAATTATTATTAATTATAAAATAAATAATTATTTTAACTTCAAATTAAAAAACAGGTTAAAATATACAAAACCAAGAAATTAGTAAAATCAAATATAAGAAATTTTTTGAAATTTGTTTTAGTAGGATAAGAAATTTTCTTACTTTTAAGTATTCCGTCCTGCAGTAGAGAACTAAAAATTGTATCATTCTTAGAAAAAATTAATAAAAAGCAATTCACCAAATTGCCTAAGGTAAATTGTTTTGCATTTGAAAGCAGATGCTGAGAATTTGTCTAAACTAAATCATTCACCTTATTTAAAGTTAATAAAATTGCACAAAATATATACAATTTATCAAACTATCATATTTGAAGTATTCTATTGTTTTCTTTTTGAAAAATACAAAATTTGATAAGTTATCTCATGTAAATCAATCCAATTATAAACTAATTTTAAGAAAAAGTTAAATTTCTTTTCAAAACAAGTGTTGGATCTTAAAGTAGCTTTGCTACACATTAAGGTACATTTAATCTTAAGGTTATTGAGGTGCAAATGAGTATTTCAGAAAATGTATAAGATCTTATGATAGTTTAATTACACGTAAATCTAGCTTAAAAAAAAAATAACAACTAATAAAAAATATATATTTTCTGAGCAAAAGTGTAAATTTGAGACTACATATAAAAGAAACTAGGAAAATGCTATATGAATAAATCAAGAATGAACCTAAGCAATAGTAGATTCACTTAATAACTAAAAATTTTACAAAACACAATCAATATGAAAAATAAGATATCTTTTGAAAGTTTTCTTTAATTAATTATGCTTGCATTTTCGTTACTTTAATTTTATTTTATTATTCGTAGCTTTAGATTACCATTTTATTTATAATTTTATTTAAACTAAATAATTAACTCATTGTTTGTTCAAGACATATGGCCTATTTAAAATGCACAGCCAAAAGAAAGTGTGTATCATATGAATAATAAAAGTTTTATTTGATAAATCATATAAAATTAGAAAAAGATTTGCTAAGGGAGAAGGTAGAGTAAATTAATCAATAATAGCAGATATGATGCATGATGGCTTAGTAGTAAAGTAGAGGTGATGTTTATGGCTCATAATACTTTTTTTGATGGTAGATAACATAAAAATTTTGAAGTCTCATTGATATATTTTTCAAGATTATCAATTCACAATTTAAAGAAAAGCTAAATTGTTATATTAACAATTAGTCACTAAGTATTATACATATGATTTCTAATCATCTTTCTTAGTAAATTTATCAAAATGCTTCAATTCCAACTTAAAAACTTTCATCAATATAATTACATAGGGTAAATAACGTTGAATAGAATTTATTCACTAATATCTTTACAATTCTCCCTTATATAAATTAAACTCTATGGAACAGTTCCCTTCCTATCATTCCTTGCAAGTATGACCCTAGAACAAGTCGACCTTCTTTACCTGAAAAATAGTTGTAAGGGTGAGCAGCCCTTGCCCACTAAATCTTAATTTATAAAAGAATAGAATCAATGCAGAAAGTATTCTTAAAAGTCACATAATAAGTTAAGAACACTCTATTTCTAAGAAATTCATTCATCATTGGATTAATTAAAATCTATTTCTCCTTGTTTAATACAACAATTCCATTATTCAATTTATTTCAACGTTATCATATTGATTCCAAAATACTTATCAATTTATATCCAAAGTACATACATTCCCTACTTTTCCTAGCATACACATGTTACATAACTTCTTTTATAATTTAAAGATAGTTAATCCATTCACATCTGCATTAAACATATAATAATAAAACATGAAAGCACATCACTTTACACTTAACCAAATATCATCATCCAATCGATAACTTCGTGCCACTTTATCCCTTTCAATTTTGAATATTCCATCAACTTGACGATACTCTGGGTACTCTCTGTAACACCCTGAATTTTGGTAATAATAAATTCATTATTAATATAAGTATGTGTATTGTTAATTCGGTGTACATCCAGATTTATGTTGGTGATGTGGATGTGTGTATCTAGATAAATGTATGTGAGTGTTGACTTGGATTGACTGAAGTTGTTGGAAATATAAACTGAGGGTGAACTGCAGGGAGTTCTCGCTGTAGCGAGAAGACCCTGAGCAAAGAGCATGAAACTATTATGTTCTCGCTGTAGCGAGAAGGTACTGGAAAAGAGGGGTGAAATTGTTGCGTTCACACTACAACGAGAGTTTTCTTGCTGCAGCGAGAGGGCGACAGTGAAGGGTGCATTTCTGGGTACAGTCTCGCTGTAGCGAGATTCTGCAGAAACCAGAGTGCAGTTTTCTCTGAGATTTTTGCTGTAGCAAGAGAGGGTGTCGCTGTAGCGAGAGTGTCGCGACGCTTTGTTTATTTAAAGAGTTTAGGGTTAGGGAGAAGGCATTTCCACTTTCCTTTTTTGTTCTCTCATTCGATTATCTCAATCCCTAACATTTTTCACTGATCAAATTGCCTCTTAAGTCATTTGTGCCCTAGATCAAAGATTGGAATTATGTTTGGAGTGTTTGGAGGTAAGTATTTTGGTTAGGATTTTCAGTTTTTACACTTTCTTCATCTATCTTGATTTCTCATGGATTATTCCATATGTTTAGGGGGGGAATCCGTGTAAGAGGTGTTTCTACTGTTGATTTCGTGGTGGGTCTCCATTCTAAAGTAAGGGTGAGTTGATCCAAAACCCTAACCTCTCTTGAGTAGTTGAAAAAGGAAAATCCTTACCTATTTTAATAACTATCTAAATGTAACTTGTAATAAATATTTAATAATGATTGAGGTATGTTGAGATTGGTTGAACTAAGTTGACGATATTTCCGTGGTGAATGATATGATTATTATAGATGTTGTTTAATTGTTGAAGCATGCCAAATGGGTGAAACTATGTTATTGATGCAAGTGTTTGACCGTTTTTGAATAAAGAAAAGTTTTCTATGTGGTGTGATATGATGGTGGAATTGTGAGAAAAGTGATTATGATACGAGAGTTAGAATATATGAATGGATGTGATTCTAATACAGGTATTGTGGTACGAGCAGAAGGTGTACTCATAATATGTGTATTGTAATACACCAAGTTATATGGTCAAGGCTCACGTATTATGACATGTTGTCCTGTGAAAAGGGTGTGGAAAAGAATGAGAAATGTTGGTAGCTAGTTTAGATAGCTAGAGAGATACAATGGGGATATAAAGTCCGAAGAAGATTTGGAAAATCCTGAAAAAATGAGGTTGGTGAATGCTAAGTGTGAACAAATGCACAATGACTTGCTGAAAGTAGAAGCATTCACAGGCCACACACTCATTTCCTGACGAGTCTCCTGACTATACCTTTGCTAAAACGGGCAGAGACAGCACACGTGTATCCGTGTTGCTGGGGCTAACCAGCGGCTATCAAAGCTATGAAGACCTCAAGGGATCCTAGGGACATTGGATATGAAAGTGAAATAAATGTGAAAGTGTGATGTGCATTAAGTAGTATAGCAGTTGTATGATTATAATATATGCATTGTAACATATCGGTTGATGTTGTTATGATATATGTCTTGTAATACATCGACAAGTGCGATTAGGACACATGTATCATGACATATCAATTGACGTGGTATAATACATATATTATGAGGTGCAGATTTGTAGAGAGATGCATGTTATAAAAGTGATAAACATGATTGATTAATTGTCTTGTGTGTACTCCTTTGTGATGGTGAATTGTATGAGTTGAGTGCCACTAAGAATTCAACCCATGTTAGAAAATATTTTCAGTATTATATATATATATATATATATATATATATATGATTATTTTACTTATGGTAAACAAGAGATTTAGTGGGCGGGAGCTACTCACCCTTACTAATATTTTCAAGTAATGAAAGGGAAGAAACAAAGATGTTTAGTTTGTTCTAGAATCATAACCCAAGGGTATTGGAAGGAAGATTGCTCTGTAGGGATTAAAATAATTTGTGAAAAATTGTATTATTTTGCTCTAATGGTATCTTATGTTGCCCAAGGCTTGTAAATGATTTTCAATGTCAGATTTTAAAATTTATAATATTGAGAGAATTTCGTTATAATGAATATTTTGGAAATGTTCTTAGTGGCTACTCTATTTTAATAATGACGGAGGACTCTAGTAGACTATTCGTGTGAATACTTAGAGACTTGAACTTATATTTTTCTTGTAACAAAGTAATGTTGTGAATCTTAAATGCTAAGTCTTACACGAGATCAATTGTTAAGAGGTTTTCCTTCTTTTAAGTATAAAATTCATATAATACTAAGTTAAATCTTGCATAAGTATTTTGGGATCATTTTGTTTCATTGTCATTGTTGTGCTCACAATTCTTAACAAATTAAAATAAAATCACTGTCATATATTTTTAAAATTCTATTAGGTAATTTACATTTAATTCAGAAAACCTTTTACTAGTTATGAAAATATTTTCTTACGGTGTCTAGCTTGTGCAATAACATAGGTATAATACAAGTTGCCATGCAAAAGATAGATGGCTTTTCATGTATTTTTCTTTTTGGTTAGGGCTTTCTTATATATACTGTTAAATAATAATTAAGACAGATTATATATTTATTAAATTACAATAAGTACTCTAAGATTACTAGTTCATAGATTAAAAAAAATTAAAAAATTATTAATTTCATTCTTATAAGAATCTTTAGTGTATTTTAAATATAATTTCAAAAAATATATTTATTTTTTAAATAGTACTTTAAGAACATTAAGTAATTATATCTATACTTTTTAATCTACTAATCTTAATACCAAATTTTAACCTCTTTATTTTAAGTTATTTTATTATAATTTTAACCTCTTATTTATTTATTTACTTATTTTTATTTGATAACTTATCATATAATTAAATAATAATAATAATAATAAATTAAAATTAACTTACATCTTTAGACTAACATGAACTTATTGTCTTGTTATGACGTGTGTGTTGAAAGATTTATTTTCAATATATCTCTATTTATAATTTGTAGATATTATTTTTTGAATGAGAATATTTTTATGAATACTCTTAAATGAGAGTGTTTTTAGTAGTATTTTTAAACAAAAGTGTTTTTAAGAAAAAAAAATTTAATCATTCATTGATTTTTCCACAATATGTATGTTTTTTAGTTTAATACTAATTTAAATTTTAAATTTCTCATAAGCAGAATCAAATCTTTACCATGGTCAACCTTTTCGACTTCTCTTGATGTGGTATGCAATTATTAATATTCAAGTTTTAGCACTTAGTCTTTTTCATGTCTTATTTTTGTCAAGCACCTAATAAATTATCTATAGGGTTATTGAAAAGTATAACATCCTAAATGTAGGCCCTGGTTTGTATGTGTTGAAAATTATAAGACTTGAGTGTAATGTTGCCATGAATGAATGTATTTACCTTGTCTTATTGCATTGATTGTTAAATTATAACTGAATGTGCTGTGTGTTGAGCTGATGTGGATATATATATATACATATTGGTTAGTGGCTGAGTTTGAAATGAGAGGAATAGCCTAAGTTCTGGTGCAGGGCCTTCTCGCTATAGCGAGGGGATTCTCACTGTAGCGAGAGGTCTCAGGGAGAAAGGCCTATGCCTATCGCCTTCTCGCTGTAACGAGAGAGCAACAGCCTAGGCTGCATTTCTGGGTGCAGTCTCGCTATAGCGAGAGGGTCACGCTGTAGTGAGAGGGTCTTGCTGTAGCGAGATTCTGTAGAAACCAGAGTGCAGTTTCTTCTGAGTTTTTCATTGTGGCGAGAGGGCGTGTCGCTGCAGCGAGGTTGTCGCTGTAGCGAGAGTGTCGTATTTCAGACTTATTTAAGGGTTCTTAGAGAGCTGTGCGAGGGTTATTCCAAAACTCTCGACCCCTCTCTTCTTTCCTTCGCATTTTCGGTCGATTCTCACCCCAAATCACTAGAAAACCCCAACCTCTTGCGTGATTCTAGGCCGAAGGGAGTGATTGAATCCATTTTGGGTAAGTTCTAGGTTTCCTTTTGGGATTTCTTGAATTTCTCCAATCCCCATTCAATTTTCTGAGCTTGGCTGCGTTTGTATGGAAGTTCTTGCGGATTCTAGGCTTGAATAACTAAGAGCACCTTGAAAAACACCAGATTGATGTAAGGGGAGCTTGCCCTAGGTCGTTCTAATGATTTGGGAGTGATGAGAGGTGTTGAGAGAGAGTTAGAGCTGCGTTTTTTTGAATGAAATTGTTGTGTTGATGTGATTGATTGCTGTTGAACTCTAGGAGAAGTAATTTGATAGCCGAATGATAGAGTATGGTGGTTGTATGTTGTGAAAACCCCTAGGGAAGATGACCCAATGTTGCTAATTATACCATGTAGTTGAAATTGCTAGGCTATGTGCTGAAATAACAATACTGTATTTGCTGAAAATTACTTAATTAGCTGAGTTGTTACACAATTACTATTGCTAAAATTGTTAATATCCTGATTTCTGCATCATACTAGAGCTGAATAGGGCTGTCATGATAGGCGATGTGTCACATGCTAGGTGGGTAGTCATGTGGCTTTAGAAAGCTGAGCTATACTATTTGGATCCAGATATCGGAACGGGTCGCTCCCAGACCGGCACAGTTCCTCTGGACCTGCTGAGTGTGTTGTAAAAGGCCAGATGGATACTGTTTCTTATTGCTGCATGAGCATGAGCTGGGCTGGGCTGCATTTGCTATTTTCTTGTAGATTTACTGAGATTATTCTATTTTGATATGTTGTTTCTTTTTGTAAGCTCACCCTTGCAATTGTTGTTGTTGTGACGTTGTGCTGCGATGATCGTATCTTGGTATATGAGCAGATCAGGCAGGTGAGGCTTCGGCTTCCCAGGCTGACCGGAGTGGCTGCTGGAGAAGCGGAGGATTAAGCATTAGGATACGTTAAGACTTTCTCATGTATAAGTCTTTTGCTGTAATTAATATTTGTAATGACAACTAAGTCATATTTTGTAATACTTACATTGTTTGAGGATTATTTTCAACTAAGTCTTTAGTGGGTTATGTTTATGACCTTGTCCTTGGGGTCGTGACACTAAATATAGCTAATTTGCACCTACTTATGTAACACTACTTTTGTTTATGTACAGGTAAATATGAAGTTATTTTGTAAAGCAATGATGATTTCATTGTCAATATTGTTGTCGTTTCCAAGCACAGTATACTCAACCTATCAAAATCATATCAAAACAGCTACTTTCATGTCTGAGAGTTTTAAAGTAAGACCAGGATCAATTGTCGCAAAAACATTTATGAATATTAAGTTTCTAAGAGGACATATTGGAGTCAAGAGTTTTGATGCTGAACTAGTTGATGAAGATGGAAATTCTGTACCTTTGTATGAAACTTATTTTCATCATTAGTTTGCTATAAGATACTTTGAAAATATTACTTTTTCACGTCACCCTAAGCTTAGTCAAGATTTTTGTGAGGCTTTTATTTATAAAAGAAATGATGGCCCATGTAATGAATATATTCTTCCATATTATTGGGGCTTTGGAAGTGAATCTCGTGGAACAATCTCAAATATTCCTGATCCTTTTGCAATAGAACTAGGTAACCCTGCAAAAATTCCAAAAGGATATGAAGAGAAATGGTTGTTCAACATTATGGCCATTGATACGCATAGTTTACTGTAACACCCTCATTTTGTAATTTATTATTATTGCAATTAATGTTAGTTATTTGAAATTAGAAGTGTTTAATTGATGTGAACCATAGAATATCTCACTGTAGCGAGACAAATCTCGTTGTAGCGAGAATGAGGCGATAAAAATGGAACATTCTGGAGTCCTTTCGCTATAGCTAGAATCTCTCACTGTAGTGAAGAGCTCTCGCTGTAGCTAGAATGACATATAGCAAAGGAAGAAAACTTTTGGTTTTTTCGCTGTAGCGAGATAGTCGCGAGTTTGAGAGATATTTAAAGAACTTTCGCCCTAAAATCTTCATTTTCAACCAAATCACATATCCCTCTCCATTCTCTTGGTTCTCTCCCTCTCCCTTCTCAGAGAAAACCTCCAATAACTCTGAATCTCTTTTAGATTTGAGCTCAAACATCCATTCTTCTCAGATCTAGGTAAGTTTCTCGGAGCTCAGATCTCTATTTTATCCATTTTCTTTGGTTCTCTCCTCATGTTAAGATCTCTACCTCGAAATACTTAGAAAACCTTATCTTTTGGAAAATCTCTTCGTGAATACTTTAGAATCTCTCCGTAAATCACTCAGAGAACTAGTTGGGAGGAACCGTTACCAAGTAAGTGGAGTATTTTTGAGTTTTAAGTTTGTATATATGTATTTAACGACCCTAGGTGGATGTGAATAACCTATTTTTAGTAAAAAACTACTATTTTATAGTGAAAGGATATTTTGGATAAAAGAAAGACTTTGAGTTCTTTAAAAGAAATGAAATTGGATTCTTAGAGAATGTATATGGATTAAGTAATAGAAGATATACAATAATGAACTCTAGGCTAGGAGACTACCTTAAGATGGTATGAGTTGGGCTGAGTCTGAAGGTGTCTGACCTTCGGCGCATTGTATTGCATGTATGGTGTGACATTGTGTGGTAATTTCTGTGATAAGTTTGATGTATTGTATTGGTTGCGTGATATGACTTTGTATGACCACTTTATATGTTGAACTAGTATGATGCAATAAGTTTAGGTATAAAGTGATGACTGAAATGTATACAATATAAGTAGAATTATAGAAATGAATGAAATGTTGAATGAAAGTGAAAGCATATGATGTATGAATGAGAAATGAGAATATGATTGAGAAAGAATATGAGGCATGATTATAATGCATGAGTCCATGCAACTTGAAACGAAGTGATTATGATATAATTATAACACATTGAAAGGGTGTGTTATCATTTATATTGTAATCCATGAACTTGAGAATGAGAAAGAGAATGAGTATAGATAGTACAGCAATACACTGGAAGTATAGAGTTAAGGAGAAGATTTTGGAAATCTTGGGGAAATGAGGATAGTGAATGTTAACAATGAAAAGGGTGCACAATAAATTATTGAAAATAAATATTCACAGGCCACACCCTTATCTCCCGACAAAGCTCCTGACTATACCTTTACTAAAAAAGGCCAGGGCTGCACACGTGTGTCTGTGATGTTGCGGCTAACCAGCAGCTATCTATACTAGAAGTCATCAAGGGATCCCATGGGCAATTATAATAAAAAAAATAGTGTTATAAATGGGATATGATATAGAATATGTATGATTGTTATATATGTATCATAGCAGATCGATTTATGTTGTTATAATACATGTGTTGTAGTACATCAGCGAGTGTTACTGGGACATATGTATTGTGACATATGAATTGAAATGATATGACGCATGTATAATAACATACAGGTCAACATAGAAATGTATGTATCCAGATGAGTGAATTATGGTATGTGCTCTAATTGATGATTGTATGTATTTGGATGTGATGAATGTAAATATGGACTGTACCCTGTTAATAATGAATTAGAATAGGATATTAGGTTACAACTCTAATTACTGATAATTAATTTATATTAAAATAAACTTAGTGGGGCAGGAAGTACTTACCCTTACTAATTATTTTCAGGTAATGATAGAGAAGAAACAGAAATGGTTAATCCGTTCTAGGGTCATACTCGGCAAGGATTGTAGAAAAGAAACTACTCAAATAAATTTGATTTAATGTAATAAAATCACTTATGTATTTTATTTATTGACAGTGAAAATCTTCTAAGGAGAAATATTGTAAATTTGTAAAGTTTATTAATTCGTATTTTCATATTGTACCATTTATTCCAAATATACAAGTTTTTATCAATTTTTCCTTAATCATGTTTTAACAATATAATTTAAAAATGCAAATTATTTATATATTAAAAGAAGGATGTTTCATGTACAAGATAGGAAAGGTTGTAGTGAATGTAGGTGTGACCTTTTTAATCTTCCAAAAAACGTTTATAATGTCTCAAGGGACATTCATGGCCAACCATTGAGCACACATTATAAGGGTGGACTCTTTTGTTGTTTAGAGAACCTACAATGCAAATTAAGAGAGGGATTTCAAGGCCCAAAGAGAAGACTTTCCATAAGATACAAAATAAGGTGGATTGATTGGGACAAATATCAAGTACCAGTTAAGGTCTACATACTTGATTCAACTGATAGAGTGAGATCAAACGATTCCAAAACAATCCATGATTGTCAGGTAGATAAGTTATTAAAGGCAATACTTCATTAAAAAAAAAAGTAGATTCTTTAACTTAAATTTAGTTATAAATATAATGTCTTTTACTTTTCTTAAGAGTAGTGAAAAATAAAGATTTTTTAATGGTCCTTACAGGTAGAATACACCATTTTGGCAAATCATAGCAGTGATTCTCCTCATGTCCAAAAAGCAAACATCCCATTAGAAAAAGGTGGTTATCTCATATATGGTACTGCTCATATGCACACAGGTGTTGTCAATGCAACTCTCTATGGACAGGTGGTGTATAATATTTGCCATAATTATCATGTACTCTTCATTTGTTGTAATGCATCTTCACTTCTAAATATATGTTTTCTTATTAATTTAGGATGGAGGAGTTTTATGCACGTCAACACCTAAATATGGAACAGGAAAAAAGGTAGGAAATGAAGGTTATGTTGTTGGGATGTCTGTTTGTTATCCGCAACCTGGTTCAATCAGAATTAACGATGGTGAAACCTTGACTCTAGAGTCTAGATATAAAAATGAGTTCCACACAAGAGCTATAGGACATTTTTTACATCTACTTGGCAGAGCAATTACTGCATGAAAATGTTAAAAATTTAATTTAAATATAAGAAATGTTTCACACATATGCTATATATGGCACATTCTTACATTTATATGTCTTCAGCTAATAACTATAATAGCTTTTAAAATATTTTATTTATGGTAACATAAATATCATCGTTTCTAGTAACATGTGTCATATTAGTTTACCACAAATTGCACAATCCTTTTTTAAAGTTTCAAAATTTCTTGTTTAACACATCATTAAATTTTTTTATGTGTGTTGTTGTTGTATTATTTTTTAGTATATATTTTCAAAATATTTATAAAAAATGTACAAATTTTAACTATTGATTAGATTACAAACATTTAAACATATTTTTATTATTTTTAAATTATCACAGCATGCTTGTGTGTGAGTGTTATTATAAAAGATAAACCAAAAATGTTGTGAAAAGAAAATATAGTTACCAACAAATTTTATTGAAGACAAGAATAATTAGAAATTCTTTTTATTTTTTAAAATGAGTTTAAGTTTTAGAATTTATATATTCAAAGTTGATAAAATTGTACAAAATATATACAATTCACCAAACTATCATATTTGAAGTATTCTATTTTAATATATATATATATATATATATATATATATATATATATATATAATTTGATAAGTTATGTCATGTAAATCAATCTAATTATAAAGTAATTTTAAGAGAAAAAAAATTCAAAACAAGTGTTAGATCTTAATGTAATTTTGCTATACATTAAGGTACATTTAATCTTAAAGTTATTGAGCTACAAATGAGTATTTTAAAAAATATATAAGGTCTTAAAATAGTCTAACTACACATAATTCTTAAAAAATTAACATATAATTCTCTTATTATACACTCGAAAGGAATCTTTAGAGAGTGAATAACCGGAAAAGATACCTTGATCAGACTTAGTATCAAATTTCTTTAAATTATCCTAATCATTATATAAAATAAAACATTTACATCAAAGATATGAGATGAAAGATATTTTTTTTTTTCATGTATAATTCTTATGGAGTTTTCTTTAAAACTATTATGTCAAGGCTATATTCATTACATAACATGCAACACTTACCACATTTGTCCAAAAATACTTAGGAAGGCTACCTCATTAAGCATAGTTCTTGTAAACTCCTTTAAAGATCTATTTTTCTTTTTAACTATCCTATTTTAGCTAAGAGCCAGCAGAAAAATTATGTTCAATGTCATTATTTTTGTAAAAAGTTTCAAAATCATGATTTTTAAACTCAAACTCCATAATCATGATTTTTTCCCTTTTGATAAGAATCATAAATATGATTCTTTTTAAATTGTTTTGGAAAATCAATTACAAAATCTTTTAAAATCAATTTATTTAAATAATTTACATGGATGTGAGCAATTTTTCAATGCTATAACTAAAGGGGTGTATTGGATTAAGATTTTAAAAGACAGATTTTAAAAGACTTTGTAGAATTTTTATGATTTTTAAGACTTTTCAATATTCTATAAGACTTTTAAGTTAGAATTTTAATGAATTCTGCAAGACTTTTAAGTCAAGATTTTAATAGATTCTGCGGAACTTTGTGAACTTTGTAGAATTTCGTAGATTTTTGACATAAAGAGCTCAAGATTTTTTTTTCATACATTCAAATTTAAAAAGAGTCAAAGACAAAAATAATAGAAAGCAACAATGTCTGGATAAATAATAATAATAATAATAATAATAATAATTCTCCATAATATCATATCCCCCTAAATAGCATTCACCCACATATCTATAGCTATACTAGTCTTCCAAGCATTAGAGTATTCTCGCTCTTGCTCCTGAGTTTGAATAATAGGCTCAAAATTATGATCTTCATTAACCGATAATATTAAAGATGAAGGTATATCTATCGCTTCAATTGAAAATTCATAAGAACAACATTCTTTGCGAAGAAAGTTATGTAGTGCTGCACATACTAATACAAATTCTACTTATATCTTAAATAAAAATGGAGGTATTGACTTAAAAATTGTGAACCTTGATTTAAAAATACTAAATATTTTCTCCATCACATTCCTTAAAGACTCATGATGAAGATTGAACAATTCTTTCTCATTCTCAGGGTTATTATCCTAACCTGCAAAATCTTGTAGATGATATCTTACACTTTCAAATGGAGCTAAGAATTGGCATCAGTTAGAAAATTCACAATCTCACATCCATTTTCTTGACATGTGTTATAAAAAAATTACTACTTAAAAGTTAAAATTTTAAGCATTTTCTGTGTTATATATCTAAGAAACAAACTCAACTAAATAGAGCAAGTCAATGGTACTATCATTATAGGGGAATAGAATGAGAACAATAGTACAGTATTATATATGAGCAGTAGTGCAGTATTATTAGCAGAGAAAAAAATGGATAAGACAAGAGCATAGAAAAAAAAGAGATGAAAAACTCATCTGAAAATTCTTGAAGCACTTGAAAAGTCACTTCAAACAATCTTCCAAAATCTAATAGATTTAGATGAGATTGTTTTATAAATTTGGTATTTATAGATATCACTAAAAAGTCCTTCAAAATTCCTCTAATATAACAATTATTTAAAATTCTTATATTTTTTAATACCAATAGATTGTTTTTAAGTTGTAAAAAATCTCAAATGAATAACAATGAATTTTAATGAACTCTTTAAAAAATCTTAAAAGTCTAAATTGAATATCACTATATTGTTTTTAAGTGACATAAAATCCTGATTAAATACCAATAGATTTTTTTGCTTAAAAAAAATATTTTAAAATCCTATGAAATCCTAAATCAATGCATCCCCTAAGATTTATCCTTTTTTAAGTCATTAAGCATTTTGCATTATATAAAATATACTATCTAGCCTAATTAAATGTTGTCTACTTGTCACTAACAAACTTAACTTGCCTGTCATCATTATTTTTAATTATGTAGCAATTTGAGTCAAATATAATTTTATTTTTTTATCATATAATTGACTAATGCTAAGCAAATTATGTTTTAATTCATCTACTTTTATATATATATATATATATATATATAAACATTATCAATTTATGTAGAAGGAGATTAATTGACTTTTCCAACGCCAAGGTATTTTTATTTAGTATTGTTTCCATAGGTTAGAAAATTTTTGACTTGTCTACTACCGTCATGTTCTTGGAGAATTTGCTATCAAGGCACCAATGCAGTCCTTGATTAGAAGCACACCTCACTTTCGTGACTATCATAATAGTTTTCCATTAGACAGATATTCGCTTCTTCATCAATTGAGTTTTGTAAGAGTTTATGCCATTTTCATATCCTATGTTATGTAGGAATTTTTTTTCTCTTTTTCTGTTTTTAAGATAGGAGCAATAAATTGTGGTGTGATTAGAGTTCCCACATTTAAAGCATGTAAGTGTATAGGATTTTTTACTTTGTTTTATTTTCTTTTATTTTGGTAAGGAGGTTTTCTTTAAAAGTTTTTCTTTTTCTTTAATAATTTTCCAAAAATTTCTCAAAAACGTAAGCTTTCTTCATTTAGTTTAGAGTCATCATTTATCATCATCTTTTAAGGGACGAGGATGTGACTTTTAACAATGTTTTTCTTTTTTCTTTTTATTACTTTCTTTATTTAGTTGTTGATGACTTTAACTCAAGCTCATGTTCTTGTAATTTTTCAAGTAAAATTGCTAGTGTAACGCCCTGAATTTCGGTAATATTAATTATTGTATTTATATAAAACTAAATGCATATATGTGTGTATGTTGACTTACTTGATAATGATGATTATGTGTATTAAGTATATGGATGTGTGTATTGTGTGTATGTATGACTAGATACGGCTGAGATGAGCTAAGTGCCTAAGTGCAGGACGTGATACTGGGTTGTTCTTGCTATAGTGATAGGATTCTCACTGTAGCGAGAGGGCCCTAGGAGGAAGGACCAGAACTGTCGCCTTTTCGCTGTAGCGAGATTCTGCAGAAACTAGGGTACAGTTTCGTCTGATATTTTTGTTGCAGTATGAGGGCGTGTCGCTGCAGTAAGGGGACCTCGCTGCAACGAGAATTGCCTCCAGAAACTAGGGTGTGTATGCATGACTAGATAGGATTCTCACTATAGCGAGAGTGTCGCGACCAGAAAGGGATTTAAAGGGGATTAGGGTTTGAGGAGGATTATTCTCCCTCTCCCTTCGAAATTCCTTGGATTTTCTCATTCCCAAACCATTTTCCATCGATTAAATTGCCTCCAAAGTCGTTTGGGAGATTGATTAAAGGTTAAATCCATGTGAGAAACGCTTGGAGGTGAATTTAAATAGTTAGAGTTTCAGTTTTTCATCCCCTTTCTCTGTTTTCGTGGTTTCCTTGGGTTCTCATGGAGTTTCTCCATGTGTTTAGGACGAAATCCGTGAGGGGAAGTACTTCTTGGTGGATTTAGCGTGTGGGTCTTCAATCCAAGGTAAGGGAGAACTCTATCCTACTCTTTTATGCAATGAATTGTTGTTATTTTGCTTAATATTGTGTTGTGGCTGAGTTACGGGGGTAGGAAATTGCTGAGAAATGCAATGTGGGCCATGTGCCGTAATATGGAACATTATGTGTGTTGACCCGAACTTAATGGATGTGGATTGTATGTAAATGTTGCATGATAGATGAATATTGGCTATGTGCCACGTAAGGTAAAATGAATATGGGCCTAGTGCCGTGTATTTAAATACAATGTGGGCCGTGTGTAAGCATGATCATTGCATGCGTGAATGGAATATATGTGTGAATGAGCGTATTAGTGCCGTTACGATGTGCTGTGAATGGTTCAGCGATACACTGGGGGTGTGGAAGATGAGGACGGTAGGAATACCTTGGGAAAAAGAGAGTGGTGGTGACACCGACTGCGAAACGGGTGCACTATAGGCCACACACTCTGTTCCTCACTAAACCTTTGACCATTATCCTTGCTGAGCGACCCGTGACTGTCCATGTGATATTTGTGAGGTGGGGGTATCCGGCGACCATTCATGGTGTAAATCTGTGATCACAATACTATAGTGAGTGTGGCTGGTATGCGTATGCATAGATTTGTGTTTTGTACTTATGGATGTGAATTGCTGCCTGTGATTGTGTTTGTTGAATGTATTAGGAAGGTTCTGGAAGTGAGACTCTATGTTAAATGTGTGTAGAGTACTCACCTTTACATTCATTTTTCAGGTAATCAAGACGATCAGCACTGGACTCAGTGAAGGGATGGATGAACTGCTATAGGACTTAGTTTTTATTTTAAAATTTGTTGTAACTAAACTAGTCTTGTAGCAGTTATTTGATATTCATTTGTAACCCTTCTCTTATTTTGAAGTATTTTATGAAAATTGATTATTTGAATTTGTGAAATTTTTATTAAATTGAAATTAAATTTAAGTTGTTATAGCTAGAGTTATCATAAATAGGTTCCTTGATTTTGTTATTACAATCATTTTAAGGTGTCAATTCCTACTAAGACATCTCAAAATCTTATTGATTAAATTCTTATTGAAAAAAGTTTTTTTTTTTAATGTCACAAAATAATTAATAATATGTGTAAATCAATTTTTTTTATTTAAACTGTAAAATAAACCAGCAAAAGAGGATACTTAATTTGCAAATTACTCCTAAGAGTATTAGTAAAACAAGAAGGACAGAAATAAGTACTTTAACCTACGAATGTGAGATATTTCTTGAATTATTTCTCCTAAATTCATCTAAATATCTCACATTCGTAGGTTAAAGTACTTATTTCTGTCCTTCTTGTTTTACTAATACTCTCAAGAGTAATTTGCAAATTAAGTATCCTCTTTTGTTGGTTTATTTTACAGTTTGAGGTCTTAAAAAATTCATCATGCCCAACTGCTTATACAATTATATTCTAAGATTTCAAATTGTATTGTCTTTTATTATTTTCATCATTCGTCCATTTACTTTAGGTTTGACGACTTTAAATCCGTTAACAATATGAGTTGGAAGCAAAGGTCTATTTTTAATAACGTTCTAAATTTTAATAAGCATACTATCCACCATTAAGCGGTTTGTTTATGGCAATACTTTTACTAAATTCAATTGGAGTGTGTTTGTCTCTGTGAATTGGCAATGAGCAAAAACCGTTTTCAATTTTTTTTTATTCTTATTATTGGGGTATTTATAGCTATTTATTGATTTTTTTTTTATAGGTGACGTTCTTTCTAATTTATTTGAGGGTTTGTTCTCAAGATTTGTATTATTAATATATTTTTTTAAAAGAAAAAATAAATAAATTTCAAGTACTTTATATTTTTAGAGCACTGTGTGATTTTTAAAAAGAAATCCACCTTACAATGCTTTTTTTTTTTCTGATAGAATATAAATACAATTAAAACGCTTGATTTTGTCTTTAATTCAGCAGTATGTCCACTGTGAAATGCAATGTTTTGTATAATCCTAACACTTTGCTTTGGCTTTGTGTCTAGCTAAAGGTAGGAAATAGTAGAAAGCATGGATGACAACTTGGTTGGTGGTAATTTGGAGCATTTGGTTTGCATAGAAATGAGGTAGTCTTAAATGAATAACATATTAATCATGCAAGAGTAATGAAAGAGTTTGATCTTAATTTTGGATGTCATAAGAGTTGAAAAAATCTTTCTTGTTTATTTAGTAGTTGTATAATCTTTCTACAACATACTTTTATATTAGTTAATGTGTAACAATACAATAGCATTTTTAAAAATAACATGAATTTTTTAAAATCAGTTTAACAACTGATATAAAAAATATTTTCTACATTAGTTATTTTTTGAACTGAGGTAGAAAGTAAAAGAAAATTAGAAAAATGAGAAAAATATTAAAATTTTTTAACCATTTTGCATATTAGTACTTTCTATATCGATTTTAAGAAAAAATACTTTTTACATCAGTCAATTTTAGAACTGATGTAGAATTGATTTGAAATGTTTTGAATACAAATTCCTACTTATATTTTCAAGTTTTTATTAGAATTTTTGTTTCATTTTATCCTTTCTTACGTCATTAACAAACACGAACCCTTATCAAATATATCAATTTTATTTTGTTCCATTATCTATGTTTTTTTCTTCAATAACAAACATTGTATATTTTTTGTTAACGAACCTTGTACATTTTTTATTTTACAGACTTAACAAAGATTGACGACAAACACTACATATCAAATAAGATTGTAGATGAACATTAATAATGAATACTGCATATTTTTTATTTATAGACTTAATGAAGATTAAATACTATATAAATATTGATACCTAAAAAAATAACATTAATATTATTGACATTAACGAGTATTACTAAATTGTATGAAGAACTATGACGTCATTAATAAACAATGGAAATAATATTTTCTACATTAATTAGTTAAAGAACTAACATAAAATATATATATTTTTTAATATAAAATCTTCCTATTTACTACGTTATTTGTATCTACATCAATTCACCAACTGACATTTATTTTTAAAATGATAAAAATAGATAAATGTGTTTATCAAATTTATTTTTTAAAACCAAATTGATGTTCGTTTTTTCGTGTATTGAATATTACATAAGGACAAAAAGCTTGAAGGTGACTAGTTGATTAGAATTATCAGTATAAGCAAACAATTGAAATAAAATCAATTTTCTATATGGTTTTAAACTTTTGATTTTGATATCATCATTCGAATTTCCACGTCTATATTTTAAATTCTAATGTTCTAATGCTTATCATACATTCAAAATTCTTTAACCCTTCAAATGGCGCCAAATTAGGAGCAAAAATGAAATTTTATGAAATAATAATGAAAATTAATTATAAAAAAATTGCTTGACATTTGAAGTGCTATATATAATTCAGATTTTCAAATCCTCTTATAATATTAGGCAATTCATGGAGAATCTAGCACTTGAGTGTGAAACGGAATATTTACACGTTAAGTTACTTGTATATATTCCAACTAGAAACCAAGTTACTAGTGAATTAATTATGCCAAATTAATATGAACTATGTTCTTTAGTTGCTTGATTTCATAAAATTCTTGTTAGTCAATGAAAGAGTATTGCTTATGTTAGTTTCTATCATTGCATTGAATTGTTAGTAAAACTTATACAGCTTTTCCTTGGCTACACGTTTAAAATTAATACTCACACTATTGATTTTCAATAAGATGTACAAGAGTTGCACTAAAGATTTTTCACATATATGAATTAGTTAAGTCCACCATCATTTAACATACAGTTCAATTCTAATAACATAATTTTGTTGTCAATACTCTATGTTCTTTAAACGTTAGCTGTGAACAGGATTTCAAATCAAATCTATCATAATTTCTAAAATAATAAGATCATAACTTCTCATGCCCAATTGATCACTATAACAAAATTTATCAATAAAATGCTCAGAATGATTGGTAGAGTTATAGCTATTTAAGTGCTGTGCTACGCTTACGAGGTCAAGATAATGGTGATATTGAGTTATCTCATTTTTTGTTTCTCTTTTGATCTTAAAACTTATAATTGAATGTAAATGTAATCTAGCAATGCAGTGGGCCTAAAATAGCCAAAATAGGCTATGGAAGCTACATAACAAGATTGAAGTGTTAAGAGAATCTATTAAATGCCTTGAAATATCACAAATAGGACGACAAAGTTAATCATGTCGCTAATTCATAAACAAAGAAAGAATGTCAAATGTACAACATTGAGGATTTATATGTATTAGTTACGTGTCTCATTATTCATAATACCACCTTAAGAGGGTTGTCAATATATCCTGTTTAACAATAATTTTGTTTTTGTTTCTTTAAAAAATCATATACTAAAGCAATAATTTTCTCATATTCCTAGAATGTAGTTGGATAGATCATTTTGAATTTTCAGGGAATTTAGATTGTAAAATAATTAAATTGATGCATTTCAACCTCTATCATTTTAAAAAAATCTCATGTTTGGATTATATAAGTTATCAAACAATTTAAATTTTCTAACAGAGGTAGCTGCGTACATGTTTCCTATGAAGCTATGCCAAATTTCACACAAGTGAAACACAGTATATCAGTGAATGATTATAAAGGCAGGCATTTCACACTTAGAAAAGCAAAAATAGTAGATACTCAACCATGTATAGCCATGACTTTGGTCCATAACACTATCCCTCGCCATAACTTCTGGTTGTATCCTAATCTAAGTCAAAGGTTCCTCATACAAGTCCATTCCCAATTCATGGCTGAAAATTGTTTAATCTTGACATCTTTTCAGAATCACATTTTCTCAACAAAGAAGAAGGTAGTAAGGACGAATTTATAAGGGGAGATCAATGGAAAGCAATGATATATTATAGACCAACAAGGAATTATTGTATGGCAAGACAACAGGGATTGAGAAAAAAAAATTTTAAAATTTTCTTTCAGAAGATAAAATTTTAAATCTACCCCCTGTAATTAAAAAACTCAAAATTAATAAAATTGTTTTGTTTAATATCCAAACAAATATTTTGATCAAAACCATTTTATATTTCTTCAACAAATACATTAACACTTAAAAAAGATATTCCAACATATGGCTACATTTACCATGAGGATGAGATAGAATTAATTAATAAATATGAACTTTTAAATATTGAATAATAAATAACTTGAATACCCAACATTTGGGACATTATAGTGTGTGATTAAACATCAATTATTAATATAAATAAAAAGTTTAAAATTATATATTGTATCGCCTTTATTTTCACCAATTGAATTTCTCAATGATATTATTATGTAGAATATAGGCAAACAAAGAAAAAGTAGATAAAAAGGGGAAAAATAAAAAGGAAAAATTGCACCGCACATTGCATTAGTCCTTAAAAAAAGCATTTCCAATTATGCATTTTAATGTTAAACAAAAATGAGAAATAATTTTCCTTTTTGGTATTTTTAAATTCTTATAAAATTTTTCTATAAAAGTAACTATCCAAAAAAAATTAATTGATACTCATAAATGTTTAAACATGCATTCATTGCTAATTAGTGTCAGGTAGACTAGATGCTTGCGTTGAAACAATCAAACGTCACAGAAAAATTAAGCCACATCTTTTCTAAAAATTGAAAGCAAAATTGGATTCGATAGAAATTGATTAAAGAAAAGACAAACTTTATTGTTGCTTCAAAAAAGATGCTATTTCCAAATTTTCATTTACAATTTTTAGATAAGATAACATGGAACATATGCTTTCATTTCTATGCACTTACCAACCAACATTGGATCAAAATCAAAGGCACCATCAAATGTTGGGAACGATAAATGGGATTAACAAAAGATTTCAGTTTAACAAACATTATCAAGTTAAAAATATATGAAAAACAACAATTAATTGAAACATAATGTGATAATCATAATTTGACAGAAGACAATTCCAAAAGTACTATACAGATAATTCAGGTACGGTACTCGTTCCTTGTCTTCGAAGCTCGTCTTGGTCTTGGTTCATACCTCTTGCACCACATTGGTTTGTCATTCACCCAAAAAAGAACTTTATTTTCCTTTCCCAAAACTGCAGTGGGTATACATGAAAATCGAAAAACCACTTTGGCACAAACTGGAGGATTTTGATCTGCTCGGAACAAGAGAACGGTTTGCACACATTGACCAAACATTCTGACAACAACATTATGAAAGCACCATTTAAATTGTTGAAAGGCCACATAGAAAATGAAAATGAAAAAAAAAAAAAGATGTTTTGTTACAGACTAATTAAAGGCGTTACTATTAAGGTTGCTATAAATTAAGCTCAGATATGCACAAATGGGTAAAGTATAGATATATAGTAAAAAAAATTTAAGCAAATAGAATAAAATCTTAGTCCCAATTATCAATCAGATTGAGATGAAAGTAACATACTGATTAAAGAACAAAGTTATTTCCCGCTCATTGAATGGAAACCCTTTGGAAAATGTTAGGAAAAGGCACCTTTCTCCCTCAGGTGCTCGATTTTTCTTAATGTGCCACTCCGTTGCAAGTGGGTTTAGCTTTGTTTTGCCGATACTTGTTGAAGCAGTTGAACCATTAGCATCACCACAAAACTCAGTAGAATCACCTTTACCAACTATTGAATTCATGGCTTCTGAGGAAGACATGATGACCAATTGTGTGTGTGTGTGTGAGAGAGAGAGAGGGAGAGAGAGAGGGGGGGGAGAGGGAGAGATGAGTTGGAGCTTAGTAAGTAAAAATTATTCTTAAATAAATAACTTTAATAATAGATAAATATTATAATTCAATTTGGATAAACTTTTAGAAAAGTCTTTATACAATAATAAAAAATATTTTTTTCATAAATTAAAAACAACTTATATTTCTTTATTTATTTTTAAATTACAAATAATTTCTTCGATTAACTTCTTTAAAATTTAAACAGATAAATTATTTTTAACTTATAAAAAAATTTATATATTTTTTGTATTAATTATATAAATATATAATTTTCTAAATGTTCACACAAATTAAACCTATATATTATATATCATAATATAACATAATTTTACTAGCTACCACAGAAAGAAAGACAGATGTGACCATTGTGATAATATGGTGGCTATACATCAAGAAAATAATATTCACCCTCTCATTTCCGAGTGAGAGGATATATGACATTTTCTAAATTTACGTATTCAAATATTTTGCTTAAGCTATAAATCAAGTGAACAATATTACATCAATGTACTCTTTGGTGTACTTTTTTTTCCCTAACGATTAAATATTTATTATTAAAAAAATTTGATGTGTGTCACTAAAAAAAATCTACTTAAATTTTATTTATAGTAATTTATTGAAATTCGTATAATAATAAAAAAATATTAAAAATAGTCTATCAAATATAGGGAACATTTAATGAAAAGAAATGCATTTAAGATATAAAAAATCATTTATTATTTACCTTCTTACATAATTAATAACATTTAATATGGTGACGTAAATATTTTTTTATTTGACTCTAATTTACCAATACTTTATATTCATTATTATTCATGCATGGCTACGTCATAAATAACAAATCCTTTTTAATTCACCGTTTTGCTATTGCTAGAGTAGAAATAGGTTAAGTTAGGCTTAGTAAAACTTATGTTTAGTTTGTTTCTTAAAGGTAGTGTCTAAACTTAACCTACTTACTTGATATTAATCTACTTACATATAGGCAATTTTTAAAATCTAACATGATTTTATTAGAAGTTTGAACTTCCAAGCCTATTTTATAAATAAGTTTAACATGACAATTTTAAATAAGAAGAATGTTAACAACATATTCTTTTAACACATTTTTTATTATTAACTAAAAATTTATTGAAAAACTATAAAAGTATAAGAGAGAAACGTTAATCTAGAAATAAAAGAGTAAGATTTACATGATTTTTTTTTTATAGTTTTCCATACATTTTAGTCAATAATAAATAATGTATTTAACATACTATGTTACTAACATTTCTCTTTCAAATAGAAGTAAGGAACTCTAAGTTAATCCCAAAAGGATACTCACATTTCCAAAAATGTACATGAAAATGAAGACCAAAGTGAAATGATTGTCAAAACACTCATTTCTATAAATAATATTTGCATTACAATAAATTCAAATTGACCAACTAATATTAGAAATATTAAAAAATTCCTACATCATCTGTCTCAATTACTAAGACGTGGTTTATATACCCATTAAGTAACCTCACTCAATAACAATTGGATTTAAGATAAAATTTAACATGGGATCTCCTCATTTTCATAATTTTCACTTGAACGGTGATGTTAGAAAGTTTTATATTCTTTACCACAATTACCAGGGTGTAATTTATATATCTATTAAATAACTTTATTTAATGACAATTAGTTTTACAAAAGAATTTAATAAAATCATATCAGCATCTATACTTTACTTTTGAAGAGAATTTTAAAAAATCATAAAATATAAGAAGTATTCAAGAATTATACGATGAAATTGACTTTACAAAATAATTTATTTATTATCGTATTCATAATGAACTTTTGAACTTTGATAAAGTCATGAAAGACAAAAAGTAGGTAGGGACAAATCATGAAAAAAAAAAAATCAAAGTCATTGAAAGAATAACACTTGAAAGTTACGATACTTTTCCAACGGTCATGTAAGTGAGTAAAATGTCAAAGGAAAGGTAAGATATTCCAAATAACATTTATATCAAATGTTACAGTAATAATATGAAGTTAATTATACTTAAGTTTTTACACTTAACGCTGCTTTGAGACTATTCATCTTCTAATTTTCTTCAAAACTTAATGAATTAAAAAATCTTCTAACTTGATGTGATG
Organism: Abrus pulchellus subsp. cantoniensis; assembly: GCA_024086825.1. NCBI lineage: Eukaryota > Viridiplantae > Streptophyta > Magnoliopsida > Fabales > Fabaceae > Abrus > Abrus pulchellus. The sequence goes on from CM044056.1 coordinate 27,236,171, forward strand.
TTAGCCTTCTTAAATGATTTTGTTAAAAAAAATATTTATATTAAACAACCAATGAGCTTAGTTAACAAAGGTAAGAAGAAAATATTCTAGAAATGAATAAATTGTTATATAGCCTTTTCTTTTATTAGAAATTGTAATATAGTCTAATGTAACCAAGAGTTTAAAGTAGATATATTGACACTATAAAAAAATGGATTTATTTATTGCTAGCATGATATACTTTTTAAATTATTTTTTTTATAATTTTGATATATTGGTTATTTCTTGTTGCTTAAATGTTCTTATATTTTTTAGAAATTACCTAAAATTATAATTTAAGATGATAGATATAAAGATCATATCCTACTATTGAATATTAGAAGTGAAATAAAAGGATGATAACATTTTTCTAATAGGAAGGTAAACAAATTTAAAATGCTTAATTGCAATACTATGAACATATTTGTAGAATGTGAATTAAAATTGTTAAAATATAATAATAGAGAGAAAAAAAAATCCTATGCTTTTTAAGAGTATGATAGAAAATTTGATATGCTTAACAAACATAAGGTCTAATATTTTGAATGTGTTAGAGTACTGACTCTATGAAACTCATATCTTTATTTATGTAAAAGTAACGAAAAATATTTCATTAAATAAAGGTTATTTGATTTTTGGCTATTCGATTGATAGATTTTGTAATAGTAATTTTTAGGAAGATATTGATGATAAAAAAAAAAGTATTGCTGAGAGATAATTAAATTAATGAAAATTTTTAAAATTGCAAGGAATAGGATGAGGGAGATATTTTAAAATTTTTCTAATTAAAGAAGGGTGTTGAAAATAATTAAATAAAAAATAATTATTTTATTTTAGTTTTTGTAAATTTTTATAAATTTTAAATTTAATTAAATATACTAACCAAAAACATTTAAACTCTTTCATCAAAAGAAACTTAATTTAACTGTAATAAGAAGAATTATATTCTTCACGTTTGTAACATAGCTCTTTAAATGCACCCAATTTAGTTATATACATACATATATATATATATATATATATATATATATATATAGATTGCACAATTTTGTACTTTAGGAATAAAATATTATAATTATTAATATTTTATCTTTATAAAAATTATAAAAAAACCATTATATAACTAGTTAATTAGTATTAATTAATTATAATAAAAATTCTCTTAAAAAATAGATTCCTTGTGTTAACATTATCAACCGTCAATATTTTCTCCTCAAAATAATGTTGTCAATTGTGGATAATGGAAGCCCTTCATTTTCACCAGAAATGGCCCTATAGTATATCTAACCTCATCTCTTTGGAGATGATTATCCTTAATGTCAGCTATATGCAGTCTGGTCAAACTATTAGTACAGACAAACCTCAAATTTATTTTTCTCCCTATGAGCCAACAAGTTCTAAAACAGAAAATTTCTAGAATTCTCAAATTTTCTAAGATTCAACATTAATAATTATTTGGGGGAGCATATTTTGTTTGGCAAGTCGTGAAAGTATTGTTACTTATATCTTACTGAGAAAATCAAGGAAAAAAAAACTTTAGAAAGGTAAACAACTTTTTTTTATATAGGCAAAACATATATTATTAGAGAGAATTCAAGGAAAACTCAAAACTCATATACATAGAAAAAATTAATACTTACTCAGAAAAATAAAAAACAGAAACATACTTATGCAAAACTAAGATAGATGCAATTGCATAGGTTCAAATATCAGTCAGCTAACAAAATAATTTATTTTTTATTAATAAGTGATAGTCATTTTCAGAATCTTAAAATAATAGAATCTAGAACTTCTTTCTTATCTAAAATACTATTGAAAAATACTATTCTATTTCTATGTAACCATAAAGACCACACTGTACTTATCCAAATAATTAATAAATATATCTTTTCTCTTTTACTACAACCAACACTAACCCAATAAAGCAAGTGAGTCAATAATTTGAAAGTAAAACCAGTAAAAATTTAAGTCAACGTGTATTAAAGTAACCACTTTTTATTTCCTGAAGTGCTCTAGTTCTTTTTATTTATTTATTCATTTATTATTTAAAGAGCGACAAGGAAACACACAAATTTTCAAGAATCAAAGTTCAAATACTAATTTTCTTGCTTATAACCTGTTAGCTCTTACCACCTTAGCTATGCTGCAAGATTTAACTTATTTTATTATTATTATGAAAATTTGTGTTACATTTGAGTCTGTGTGATGAGTTGGACAGGCTTCGTAGAAACTTAATTTGTAACTCATAAGTATCATATGCATGATTCAATATCACTTGAATCTAAGATGTATTATCCTCGTACAAGCAAAAGCTAAATTGCATTTGATGTAAACCAAAATACCAAATTAATATTGTCCATCACAAACACAAGGAACTCTTAATTTACTTTTATTTCTACATCAATCAGAATGGAAAATTTCTAGGAGGAAATCTTAGCTATGGATATCGAAAGGATTTGAACCTTCACAACTAGAGTATCGTCTTTAATATATCCTTTTGCTACTTCATGGAGTTCCCTGAGTGTTACAAACTTGGGATATCCCCATTCATCGCTTGAGGCACAAAACCAGTGGCTTGCTGCAGCATAAGAAAGTATAAAAGTTAGAAGAAAATTTTAATTAATAGAATCATATATATAACTCTTATGTGCCCAAAATTAGAAGAAATAATAGTAAAAACTATTATTAATTAGTACCTGTTTTCTCCAGATATTTATTCTTGAGCTGGTCCAATATTCCCAACTTGAATTTTGCATACACTGTTCTCTTCGGTGGGAACCTTTCACAATTTGTAAGCTCTAGAAAAACAGATAGATTTTTTCCTTTCTCGTTACGTTTCCTTTGGGATAAACTCTCAATTTCCTACATATATATATATAAGAAAAAAAATATTTTTTGAATTAAGAAAATAACTAGTACAAATGATTTTCAAGATATATATATATATATAAAGTTTGAAATATGTTAATGCTTGAGTAATTAATCACCAGTCTCTCTCCCCCACAGTGAAGGAATTTAGAGAGGTAATATGATTTATCCAATGTTGAGAAGTCATCAAGTTTCCAAGTGAAGGTGCCATGAGCTGGGTCCTTGACCACAGAAAGACTTTCCCATTTGCCAGAATGACTAATCACAAAAACCTCAGCTCCAAACACACATGAATCTTGAACAAGGTATCCATTAGAGGAATCAAAAAGGTTCTCCAACAAAAGTAATTGCTCAAAACCCCATTCTGTTTTCATTTCATGAAATTTTCTTACTGTGCCATCAATATCTGCCACGATTAAATAACATATCATTCAGAAGCACATTGAAAACTTGCCACTTTTGTGCTCAATAAGAGTTAAGGTAAGAAAAGAATGCTACTTGAAAAACAAAAGATAAATAAGAATGTTATCAATCCACTTTTATAATCATGCCTTTTATTATTCATTTTCATTTCTTTGCTTGATCACTTTTAAAAGAGAATTTTGCTTTTATTTATATGTCTATTTAAAAATTGAAGGCAACATTAATTACCCTTTTTAATTATGTATTATCTCTACTTGATTCTTGAAAATATCTTTAACATATACAAACAAAGATATAGTTACATTTTTTTAGCTTGCATATTATCCTCTTAAGAAAACAAATAAAAAAATAGTTAAAATTACTAAAACTTACAAAATCAGGTATTAGATTCATTAAATACACAGTAAATTATATAACTTGATGAATTTCAATTCATTTAACCAATATAACAATAAAACAATGTCGTAGAAACTAGAAAGTAAATGTTAACATCAGCATTTAATGATATCTATTTAAGTGCATGTGCTTGTAAATGGACATGGCTGTTTTGAAAATTTCACATAGTATTAATCTATACCTTGGATGGTTAAATATTTGTTGTTTTTCTGATCAAACACAAATAACTTGAAGTTTACATTAACCTCCCAACCGTGAGAAAGCTTCTCAGTATCTGCTATTGCCAAGTATAAGGAGACGTAACCACTGCCATTGCTTTTCTTATCACCACTTGGATAGAGTATCAACCTCCTGATGCAAAGAATGCAACCAAAAGCAATAGCCTTATTTTATAAATATGATAATATAAAATATAATAGTTAAATAAAAATAAAATAATAGTTAATGTATTTTATATTAAAATAATAAATTTTATACATTATATTTAGTTTTTTATGGAATAAAATTTGCAGTAAAACATAAGATAACTAAGATTGTAGAATAAATGCGTTGTGGCTTATTAGTTAGTTAAACAAACATTAAAAATACGATAAAAGTATATGTCTTATCATATTTTCTTGTACATATTGTCGTTTTTCTTAATAAATACTCGTTTAAAACTATAATTGATTAATTTAATTTATAAAAATTTTATTTTAGTCTTTAATTTTTAAATATTATATATTTTAGTCATTTTATTTTATTTTTATTATAATTTTATTTTAATAAAGATAAAGTAATATCATTTTGTAAAATTAGATATTAAAATAAGATTTTTATAAAATTAAAATAAGTAAGATATTATTTCCATTCTTTAATTTCAAAATTAAATCTCAATTTTACTTTTAATTTTTACTACTATTTTGTCCACTTCTTCGTATTTTTCTCTCTCTTCGATTATAATGTATTATTCAATTACTATACATAATCAAACATTTATTTATAATATATAAAATTTTTACTATAATATATAAAAAATACTTTTATGATATATATATATATATTAATTCAGTATAATTATTATATTATAGAGTATAAAAGTTATAATTTACATTTCAATCATTATTTTATTATTAACTATTATAAATAAAATTAGTTCTATCAATCCACACACGGGCAGGAGAATTAAATCTACTATTCATAATTTGGTTTGTAAATGGACTCCTTGGACAGCATCAATAAACTAGCAATAGTTCACTCTATATCTATTTATTATTCATAAAAGAGAGTGTGCGAAAATGCAATAAATGTTACTTGTTGGTGATAAATAATTTTGTTTTCATTCTAAATCCATTTTCACTAATAATGCCTCATTTTTATGTAATTACAATTTAAAAATATTCAAATAAAATTTAAATTATATTAAAATATCCATTACGCTTTTCAAAATAATAAATTCTTATGTTCGACTTTTGATATTGTAAATTAATTTATAAAATGAATGATATTTTTAAATAATTATTTATTCACTAATTTTTATATGAATGTTAATTAACCAACTATTTATATTTAGTCTTTATAGTTATAAATATTAAATAAAAAATAAAATTCTTCTCATAGACTTTATATTATTATAAGTGACAAAATTTTTAATTTTATTTTTATCTTAAAAATAAAAACTCAAACTCAAATTATTTTTTATTTGTTTGCATTAATTTAGCTTTTAACAAGCATCTTAAATATTTTAAATTGTTGAACCTAAAATTAACATTTTTGGAAGAAGACTTTTAGAGGAGAAGGAAGAGAACACATAGTTTTTAATTTAAAATTAAGAGAAATTATATATTATTTATAATAATAAATATACGATTAATATATTAAATTTATATTAATTTATTATTTTTTTAAGAAACTAATTTAAAATATATATTTTTTAAATAGAAAATTCATCATTCCTTCTCATTTTTTACAAAATTCTCCTCCCTAAACAGACCCTTATTGAAAAAGCAAACATTTTTTTTAAGTATATTTCTCACAAGATTTTTATATTTTGTTTGGATAAAAATAAATAAAATAAAATAAATACGAATAATAGTGTATTTTTTTATTTCGTTAAAAAAAATAAAAAAACTTTTAAAAAATTAAAATTTTCTTCTCCATTATTTTCTTAATTTTAATTTTTATTCTTTTTTCTCTTCATGTTTTTCTTTACTCCTCAAATAAAAAGGTTAAGTTAAAATGGAGACGGGTTTAAGTACAAAACATTATAATAATATTTAAAAACAATTTAAAAAATTATATGACTTTGAAATTGAGATAGAACTTCACATATATCCTTCTCGACACAAAAAAATGACATATAACAATTAATTAAATATGAAATAAAAGGAAAAAATAAAATCATTATCACCTATTATTTATATGAATCTCTTTATGTTATTTTTACATAATTTAATCAATTACAGGAGATATAGACAGGAAAATAATTTTCTTACGTTCGTTGTGACTGAATGTAGACGTAAGATGCTGATGTCACAAACGATCTATGCAATAATATTACTATGAAAAATTGAATGCTCTTTTTTTTTAGAAAATCATTAAAAAATAAAATTTAATGTAATTTTAATAAATTTTCCTTTAAGTTTTTAAATCTTTTAAGAAAAACTATACAATTTAAATATTTTAATCTATCTCCTTAACATGATCATATAATAATTAATATTAATAAAAAAATCATATAAATAATTATTATGTGACTTTTTAATTAGATATATTAATTATTTTTTACTAAAAATAATTTTTAAAAATAAGAACTAAAATTATAAAAATAAACAGAGAAATTAAAACTAAAATTTATTAAAAAAATTATATTTATATTTAAATAAATACATAATTAAGTTAGATCGTAAATCACATAACACCCTTCATGTTAAGTTTTGAATGATGAAATATATTTCAAAAATTTTAATGTAAATAATCTTTTTAAAATTATATATTTTTTATGATAAATAATCTTATTCGAGTCATATATTAATATTTTAATAAAAATTAACATACAGAATTAAACAATTTTTTTAAAAACAAATAAACATATATCGGTTAAATTAATTAATCTTAATGCCTGAGTGTGCATTTTCTTTTGTCAACTTAGAATTATAAGTAGAAAAAAAAGACTTTAGAGGTTCATTTGTAATATAGATTAAAAATAATGTATATTAAAATAAAAGAACCAGTTATAATTTAAATATCTCTCGCCAAAAAGGAATAAAAATAAACAAAACTTTTTTTTTGGGGTTACAATTAACTTTGAAACAAAAGGATAATTTAAAAATTGTTCCACTAAACTATCAAATCAACAAATAAAAGATTAAAAAAGGAACTATTTCTGAAGTGGGTCAGAAAGGAAAGAGGCAGGGATAAAGAAAATGATCTTACCATTTGTATCCCCCAGCTTCAAAGACATTAGTCTCATACTTTTCCACCTCTGTGTTCATCAATTCCGAATATGATTCGATTTTGAACAAGTAATGAGCTGGTGGAACATCTCTCTCCGATCTAGAAATACCTGCACATATAAGAATTGATCTTGTTTTCTGAAAATGGATGATTAATTAAGCTATATAGCAATATTAATAATATAATAATTAATAAAAGAAACAAGGGGTGACCAGCTGATCAAGAAATGCATACCAATTTCATTGTGAGAACTTGAAGCTGGCTTGCAGATCTCAAGATCAGACAACACCATTTTCTCAGATTGATGGATTAAAGATGAACAATTATGAAGAGGCTAACACACCATTATATTCAAGTTTTATGGAGGAAACAACTGGCATTTGTTTGTTTGACATTTGATAAAAAATAAATTAAATTAAGTGCCGCTCCAATAATTTATAAATAAAGAATGACAAAATACATTAATTAGAGAATGACCAAAGACTTGAATTAAAGAATGACCAAAATATACGACCTGGTGCATATATATCCCCCTTTCTTTTTTTAGGTGTTCACACCTCTGCTTGATTTAAAAGGAAGAAAAAGTGGGAACGATAACATGGATTAGGATACCTTAGCATTTTAAATCCCTTTAATTAATGTGATGACTCATGTTAATGAAAAAGGTTATGTCAAGTGACTTAATAGTTCACATCAGTGATATTTACATCTTAAAAGAGTTTGATCTTAGATTGTTTTATGTGGAGAAAATCTAGTTAGGTGTAACAAAAGAGTAATATAGCAATGATAGATTTTGTACGATACATCTTAGGAAACACGGATGAAAAAGAAAATGTGTCAAAAGAAAATTAAAAAACAAAGGAATTTTCAAGAGGTAAGGAATGTAATTTTATTTTCATTTAATAATATATATGATAATAAAAAAGACATTAATGGGTGATTCTATGTTAATTTGAAGAGTAGTTAATACTTTAACAAATATTATACAAAGTTAGATAATTTGGCATAATCGTGATTTAAGTGTTCCTAAACATGAAAGTTATTATCATAGTTTAAATTTTTATTATTCAACTTCAGTTGTTACTTCTATGAATGGCAACAACTTGAATTGCTACATTATTATGACTTAATTGCAAAAACAAATCTATATATCATCTGTACATTACTCCTACATACTCTATTTTCACTTTACCACCAATAATATTCACAACCATCATTGTCATTACTTCTTACAAACTATCATTATCATCACCATAAAATTACTGGTAGTTCTTCACCATCATGTGTAAAAAGAAACTCATAACCATTATTAACCTTTTATTATATCAAATGTCATTTCCTGTATTGTGATAATTTTCGTGCTCTTAAATGTGAGTTAAGCGACATCTTATCCTTCATTTAAATTTGTTAGAGTAAATTTTAAATTTTGTTTTGTGAAAGTAGTTAGTATATAACTATTCTTTAAAGTTACTTATAAAGCAGTTTCATGTATAACTATTTTTTAAAGTTACTTAAGAGAATGATTATATACAAAATTGCTCTTCAAATAAAAATTAGAGAGTAATTATATTATTTTTTTCAACAAGTAACTGCTTAAAAAGATTTAGAATAACGTAGTGATATGATACAAGCCTTGGAGTACCCTTGTCGTGTTACTAATCTTGACACGTGCTTCTATTTTTGCTCCTTTGGTTTTTATCGTCATTATACTTTGGTTGTTAGCGTGTTTGATATATGTCATGCATTCTTTTGGTTTGAAATTTCATGTATAGAAACAAGTTTTCAAAATTTTTAGGTGAGGAATGAAGAGGAGGGATTGTTAGGATCATGGCACCATAGGACAGTTTCTTTTGGGAGGCTGCAGCACGATGTAAGATATGAGAATCTTTTGGAAGATTATGGTTATCTTGTGAATGTAGTAAGTGTTACTAAAGCTTTGCATGTGATCACGGATCTTTAAATTGCTATATGTATGGGTTCAGTAGCCACTGCTTCCTTTGTTTGATAGATATGACCTTAAATTTGATTTGTCTATTAATGTGTACTACTAGGAAGCTTGGTCGGATGGGATTATATTTGATCATTACAATGGGGAGGAGAAAAGGATTGCATTTTTCTCTAATTTGGGTGATAAAATATAAGTTGGAATTTATCAATGACAAATTACTCAAGATTAGGATGAAGTTATGGGAAAGAAGGAGGAACGAGAGAGTTAGGTGTTTATTGAATTAGCCAAGGAATACAAGAACAAACTATATGTTCTAGTTTTAGAAAAGAAAATTAGATTTGTCTTATAATAATAAATGAAATTTTGCATTGATTGAGAGTGGACATATAATGTGAAGGACTTGTGGAGAAACATAGTGATAGAGGTAATTGAGAAGTACTTTACTCTTGTAATAGAACGTAGATCCTCAACTTATTTAAGGTCTAATTCAAAATATTAGAAACTACTAATGTTGTCTATTGAATTATATTTTGAGACTATTAAGAAATATGTACTTATTTCTAAGCCTACAACTAGAACACTTTGAATAAAAAAACTACAAAAATATCTTACATATCTTATATGGAAAATGAGTGAAAGTGATTCAATCATTGAACATTGAAAAATTATACAAAATTATTGGAAAAAACTAAGTGTAGTGATAGTGTAAATTAAAATTTCAAAGAAGATAAATAATGTTAAGTTTGATCTAATAAAATTTGATCTTACAGTAAAGTGATATTGTGTATAATATGTCGCAACCAAGGCAGTTGCAACGGTACGACAAAAACGTATTTAAAAAAAATATTTTTTAAGAATAAAAAAATATTTTTTAAAAAAACAGAGAAGTCACCACTAAAGTTTATTTAAAAAAAATCTTGAAAAAAATTTTAAAATAATATGATCTTTGCAACCAAAAATGAGTTCAGAAATCATTTAGTGTAGGAAAGGTATTAGCACCCTACAACATCCGTTTAAAAACAGTTACCTTAAATTAATTGTGTAAATTTATTTTAATTTTAAAAAATATTTATTTAACCCCTAAACATTAATTATTTTATTCTAGAAAAAAAATTATTTATTGAAATGTTAACTCAGTATCTTAAAAGAGAAAAAATTATTTTGACTTGACGAGTCCAGTTCCTGCTCCTATGTATCACAGATGCAATGGAGAACTCAAAGTTATGTAACTTTATCTAAAAATTATGAAGTTGGTTGATTAAAATTAAGTTTAGTAAGAGAAAGTTTATTTTGAAATTAAAATTATTTTCACAAAATTATACAAGATAACGCAGTTATACATATACTTTACGAAAAATAATACAGAAGATGAAAGAAGATCACACAACTATACTGCAAATCATTAAAAATATTTTATTTGTAAACAAAGTATTTAAATTTAAATTTTAATTATGATTAATGTTGAAAAAAAACTTAAGATAGCGTAAGTTATACATAAATCTCTTCTAATTTATTGAATAATTAAAGGTAATGTAAATCGCACATTGATATTGTAAAATTTGTATAGTAAAATGAATGAATAATTAGTTATTTAATTTATCATAATTTGAAATATGACTTTTAAAAAAATAGAATTGATTCTATTTAATAAAATGAATAAATATATTTAAATTGATTAAAGAAAATAGTTACCTAGTAAAAAGATTATAACTTCATTTGATAAATTTATATTACATAGGACCTAAGGTAACGTTAATACACAAAAGTCTTAATGATTTAAAGTATATAAAGGTAAAAATGTTACACAATAATACTATAAATTGTTGCATTAATATGATAAAAATATTCTAGATAATAATAATAATAATAATAATAATAATTGATTAATTTTAGAAATTGGATAAAACTATTAATATATTAATAGTATATAAAACTTAAGGTAATGTAAGTACATATAAGTTTTATCAATTTATAATATATGACGGTAGAGAAATTACACGTAAATATTATAAATTAACTCAAATATTATATTATTTATTTATTTAATATTAAATTGAAAATATAATTCATTTATTATCAAATGTTTAAAATTATACAATACAATAAATAGTAATAATAATAATATTAAGCAGCATGAATAAACGATTGAGATTCAACCAATAAAACAATGAAATAATAATAAAAAACACAAACATTAAGATTAATTCAATTTTAATCATCATTTATTATTATTCTAATTTTTATTGCTAACAAAATTAATAAATAAAATTAAGAAAAATAAAATAAAATACCTCAATTTAAAACAAACTAACATAGAATCTTATTATTAAAAAAGGATTAAAAGGTAATAATGCAAATAAAATTAAATAAATGACAAATAAAGAAATAAAATAAATAAACATAATAGGAAAAAGTAAAATAACGTAAAACCAAATCACTGACAAATTGATTAAATATTTTAAAACTCTTTGATATTTACGTTGTTAAGATCTTTTGTACCCTCCAATCTTTAATCATTTATTGTTTTAAAAATGTAGGTAACAATAATAATAAACAAAATAAAAGGTATTTGATTTGATTATTTGTTGTGTGTGCAGGTACATAACATATTCACGGTTGCTACCTAGTGGTGTAGTTTAGGGAGATCTGTAATGGCCCAGATTTTGTAATAATATTTTAATATATTAATATAATTGTATATATGTATTTTCATGTGTTTGTATGTTTGATTTCTGTATATGATGATGTGTATATGTGTGTATGACGTGGGCATGTATGAATGTGTGAATATGATTGTGAAGAGGCCCGTACATTGGATTGTGCACTACTAGAAAAGTGCTTAATACAGACGGATTTTACAGACGAATTTTAATCCGTCTGTATTACAGACGGCTTTACAGATGGATTTGTGGAATAATTTATTTTTTTTTCTGAAACATCCGTCTGTAAATTCGTCTATATTACAGACGAATTAAAATTTGTCTATAAAATCTGTCTGTATTTAGCCCACCTTTTGGCGCCAAACGTTATAGACAGTAATTACAGATGAATTTTTTCGTCTGTAATTTGAAAATAGGAGGAAATATTATAACGGAAAATTACAGAAGGATTTTTCTGTCTGTAAATGGGATTGACGCATTTACAGACGAAAAAGTGCCATTTGAAACGCACCGTTTCATTAAACTCATTACAGACGGATTTTTCCGTCTGTAATGACTGAAACCCATAAAAATCGCGTCTCCTCTTCCCCTCCCCTATTATCAGAACCCACTTTCTCTCTCTCGCTCCCCCCTCTCTCTCTAGGAGCTCAGTGTTTTGGCCATTACAAGTGATTGGAGCAATCATTTGAAAGTTTTTTTGCATCATTGTATTCCTGGTACGATACTCTAACTTTTAATCGGTTTAGTTTTTTAATTTTTTATGTTTTTTAGAGACTTAAAATTTCTAAGATAGAGTTGTAGGATTGGAGATTGTATGACCTAGGGAAGGGCGTAGAGGTCCTTCTCCGAACCTGATTATTGTGTGCTGTGGGATTGTTTATGTTTGTGGAGTTTGTAGAATATGCATGTTGTGGAGTTACAAGGGGATGTGCTCTAGAACGGTTTAGGATTGTGATGTGTTTGTGTTTGATGTATCGAATAATTTATTGTTATATAATTTATTAGTTGATTTTAGATGAAATTTTCATTTTTGTAAAAAAATGGAAAACAAATGTAAGGAAATTAACATGTGTTAGGGGAGATTCTGTAATGTATTTTAGAAGGTTGATACCACATTGTATATTTGTATTAGGTTTATATAGTTCTTGAGGAAGAAGTTTCTCAGAAATCGTCAGTGGATGTATGATAGGTTGCACCCAAGTCGGGGGGAATAAAACCTGAATTCTTTGAGAGTGTAGAGGAATTTATACGCGTCTGTTGTAATTCGCAGCAATTCATCACCAATCAGGTCATTAGGTGTCCATGTTCTAAGTGCAAGTGTAGAAAGTTTTTAGATATTGATTCAATTAGATATGATTTGTATAAGTTTGGATTTAAACATGATTATTGGATATGGACTGAGCATGGGGAAGAAGTTAATTTAGAAAATCAAGTAAGTAATTCAAATATATTACAATCAGGTGATCATGTAGGTAATGTAAGTTAGGAAAAAAGCAATAATCGTTATCATGATTTTGAAGCTGAACAAGAACCTAATGGAGAGGCTGCAAAGTTTTATAATGTTTTAGAAGCAACAAACAAGCCTTTATGGGATGGGTGTGTGCATTCAGAGTTATCTTTAGCAATAAGAATGTTAAGCATAAAGTCAGAAGGCAATCAAAGTTAGAGTTCATTTGATCAATGGGCTACATTAATTAGTGAGCTTAGTCCTGAACCTGACTCCATCCCAAAGGACTTTTACCAAGCCAAAAAATTAGTTTCCAAACTTGGATTAAAAGAAGTCAAAATTGATTGTTATTTGAAAGACTGCATGCTGTATTACAAAGATGATGCTCTTTTGACCAATTGCAAATTCTGTGGAGAGCCTAGGTTTAAACTAAGAAGAGGTGGTAGAAGTGGTAAACATAAAGATGTAATGCAAAGTAGAATGTATTATTTGCCTTTGATTCCTAAGCTAAAAAGGTTGTATGCGTCTATGAGTTCAGCTCCTTACATGACGTGGCATGCTGAAAATAAAAGGAGTGATGGGATAATAACTCATCCATCTCATGGTCAGGCTTGGCAACATTTTGATCAAGTGTATCCTGAGTTTGCATCCGATTCTAGAAATGTAAGGTTAGGGTTATATGCTGATGGGTTCGCTCCATACTGGTGGGTCTACGACTTTGGCTGGCATTAAGGCAAACTTGATACGTGATTTTAAAATTCAGTTTACTCTATCTATAATTTCATATTTGAGATTGTGATTTATTTTCAATTGCAGGAGAAGTCGTTGAAGAGGCCACCTACTACTGGAGAGTTGTTTAAGGAGACACACACTCGCAGGCAGGGCAAAAACCTGTGGGTTGATACACGATCTCAGGTCACATATGTAAGTCATAGTTATTGATAATATATGTTATTATTAGCGACTTATTAAATAGTTCTCCAAACTAATATCTAATTATCTGAACTGAACTGTAGGATGACTATATTCAAAGGCTTGAGGAAGCATATTCTCAGAATCCAGGGTCAGTAGATAAGGATGCTATGTGGTCACAGATAGTGGGTGGCCATTATAAAGGTCGCATTTATGGCATGGGGGGTCGCTTTGCAGACTCCATGTCCCCTGCATCTGTCACTGGAGATGCCCCTTCTCTTGCACCTGAAGATGTGAAGGACATGGTCCGCACTCAGGTCCATGCCCTCAATGAATAACTCCAGCAAAGAAAGTGCATGGAAGAAGAAGTGGGCAAAGAAAATAGAGAAAAATGTGGCGTCGAGAATGCAAAGGGAGGTCCAGCAGCAAATGATGCAACAGCATATGCAAATGCAGCAGATGCATGCTTATTTTGAGCTCATGAGAGCAAGCAGCTCCACACCTCTTCCTCCTCCTCCACCAGCTCTAGCACCACCGGTTTTCACCTTCATGCATCATTCCTCTACTGACTCCTCTTCTACTGATGATGATGCTCCTTCTGATTATGACTATACAGATTATTCCTAATGAAGACTTGTATTTTATTTTTAAATGTATTTATTTAGATACTTTTTTGTCTTCCTTTGTAATAACATTTAAATTTTATATTTTATAAATCATTTTGGAATGTTTAGATGCCGAATCTATAGTCTTTATTTTGTTTATAAATTGCGATAATCAAGAACAGTAGGAAATAACTATCTATATAAACAAAAAAATATCAATAATAGTAAAATATATCACCGACGGACTACAAACGGATTTTTTCGTCTGTAACTTACAGACAGATTTTCCCGTCTATATGTTATAGACGGATTTGCCCGTTTGTAACTTACAAACAGATTTTTCCATCTGTAGGTTAGAGATGGATTTGAAAATCCATCTGTAATTCTTTACCGACGAGGATATTACAGACGGTTTATGTCCGTCTATAAATCTGTCTGTATAAACAGACTTTTTAGTAGTGGCGACTAGACTGGAGTTGATTGAATATATATATATATATATATATATATATATATATATATATATATATATATGCAGGTTATATGTGGGTGCTACAGGGTATTCTCGCTATAGCGAGAGGATTCTTGCTGTAGCGAGAAGGCACCGGGAGAAAGAGGTGAAAATGTAGCATTCTCGTTGTAATGAGGGAACAAGGGCGACAGTGGAGGGTGCATTTCTAGGTGCAGTCTCATTGTAGCGAGAGGGTCTCGCTGTAGTGAGATTCTGTAGAAATCATAGTGTAATTTTCTCTGAGATTTTCACTACAGTGAAATATATCTTGCTGTAGCGAGAGTGTCGCAACTTGAGGGATATTTGAAGGGTCTAGGGTTGGAAAAATCATTTTCCCACTTCTCCCTTCGAGTCCTTTCTCATTTCTCTCGATTCCCAAGCTATTCTTACCGATTAAATTGCCTCAAAAGTCGTTTGAAAGTAAGATTGAAGGTTGAAAATGAGTTTGCGGTGTTTGGAGGTAAGTTTGTGAGTTAGGGTTTTTGGATTTCATCCCTTTTCTTTGATTTCTTGGTTTCTCATGGGATTTTTCCTATATTTAGGACAAAATCTGTTTGAGGAACACGTTTATTGTTATTGATTTACATTGTGGGTCTTCATTTCAAGGTAAAGGGGACTTTATCCTATCTCATTTTGCTAGAGATTTGTTTATTTTACTATGTATGGCAATATAATTGCAAATAGGATGTGAAAATATGTGTGTTGATGGATATTTTGTGCTGGATATAATGTATTCTATGTTGGTTGATGTTGAGTGTGATGGATGACTTGATTGTGGTAGGTTTTGTGTGAAAATTTTATAATTGTGTGTAATGTGATTGAGAATGTGGGTGAAATGTGTGTAAGTGTGTCATTGATTGACATTGTACAATATGAGATGATGGAAAGAGTGTGTGATGGCATGTTGAATGTAAATGTGGTTGTGTCTGAATATGTTAGAATGTTGTGAATGGTTTAGCGATACACTAAGAATGTGGAAGATGGGAGCGATAGAAATACCTTGGAGAAAACAGGGTGGTGATGACACTAACAATGAGCGTGGATGCACCACATACCACACACTCTCATCCTAACTCAGCCTCTGACTAACACATTTGCTTGGGGGGCTCAATATCGCACACGTAGTATTCATAGAGCGAGAGCTATCCGGAGACCATTCATGGTGTGAACTGAGTAAGTCCCTGAGGTTGAGGACATCAGAGAAACTGTGATCACAATGCTACAGTGAGCATGACTAGTGCAGTGAACGCACGGGAATGTTGTATAATGAGTGTTAATGGTGCAGTGAGTGCACCTATTTGTAATTGACAATGAAATGTCTTGCATTTGTGGATGCATGATTTAAAATATGTTAGAAAATGTATGGAATGGCCAAGGTGAGATTCTATACTTGTTTATGTGTGTGTGATGGTGTAGAGTACTCATCCTTATATTTATTTTTTAGGTGACCAAGACGATCAACACTAGACCTAGTGAAGAATGGATGAAACTACTATAAGGCTTAGGAGTTTATTTTGAAAATTTGATGTATTAATTAAGTCATGTAGCAATCATTGATATAAATTTGTAATCCATCCTTATTTCGAAATATTTTATTAAACTTGCATATGGAGAACCACTTTAATGAAAATTTTATTATTTCCATTTTTTTAAATTTATTTATTGAAAATTAAATTAAGGTGTTATAGGATCGCTCAATGCATCTCGGGCTATTATTATTATTATTACTATTATTATTATTATTATTATTATTATTATTATTATTATTATTATTATTATTATTATTATTATTATTATTATTAACTTAGTTGAAAGTTCATGACCCTTTATCCCTATATCATTCATCTTTTACTCTACACTGTTCATTTTTTCAAACAGAAGCTTAAAACATAGTCCAGAGAAAGTGAGTTTGTGAGCAATAACCATATCTTAAGAGATTAAGGAGTTTGTCAGATCCAAGCAACAATTGAAGATGGAGTGGCTAGAACAGTGTGATTTTTCCTTTTCTTTTTGGATCAATTTCTTCCTTCATTCCTTTCTTCTTCTTGGTATATTTTCAGAAAAGATTTGCTCTATTCCCTTCTTCTCTCTCAGATCTCTTCTAAAAAATACTCTCTTGATTTTTCATTCCCTGAAAAACTTGTTCTCTTCTTTGAAATTTTTTTTTTGCTTTCTTCCACCGAATCCCAAAAACAAAAACTGCTCTGAATTTCTTACTTGAGTTTTTTATATCCCTTTTCAATCTCACGTTTTTAGGGTTCCATAAAATATGAAATCTCTTAGCATTTTTCTCCTTTCATGTACAAAGTCAATTTTAAAATTATGGTGTAAGCCTGTATAGTGCAGGGCTTCCATTTCCAAGAACAGGGCTCTCTCCTTTTTTCAAAATTTTCTATTTTTCTGTAAAATAATTTTATTTTATTTTTTAAAAAAATTAGAAGCAATCCCTGAGAGACAAAAAAATTGGTATTCACATAAAATAACATCAATCTTTAATGTGAAAACCCCTCTAAGCTATCCCTGAGAGACAAAATAATTGCTCCAAGTTAAGCACGCTTAACTTTGGAGTTCTTAAGTGATAGGCCACCGAAAAGTAAATGCATTTTGTTGGTATAGGTAGTTCTAATCAATTCCTTTAAGCTATCCTCAACTGTATAGTCCCATACCTTTACAGCCTTTTGGATTCCTCTCATTTTAGTGTAAGTTTGATTCATTCATGTGTCCCTTACCGCCAGAAGCCTGCCAGGTAGCCACTCCTTATCCGTGCCATATTGCACCGGCGATCACTCCCTGCCCTCGCCTAGCGCCTGGGTGTCACAAGACTCACTCTTATTCAAATACTACAAATTTTGCAATACCAAGTAGTTATATAGATAATACCTAATCCAATGTAGTTTGTTCACACACTCAACATTTATTTATATATATATTTTTTCTTAGTAGTTTTCTCTATTTTCACTCAATAAGCTTTTGTTTGTTGCTTTTTCTCAATGTCTTTTCTTCATTCACCTCATATAAATTTTGGAAATGTAGCTATATAGACTTATACAGTTTGCCTCCCTCTACATTTTACACGAGTAAGTTTACATTGTTAAGTTTACATTAATACATGGTGAATTTTTTTTTGGCTAGACCCATAAATCTGCCTTGCCAAAAGGCATATTTTCTACAAGCATTCATATGTAGTTTATGTTGATCAACTCATCATAAAGTTGAAGCTTTTGGTATGCTCTAACTCTTGTCATTGTATCAACAAAGTTTTCGTTAGTGTAAATTTTTACTAACATAAACTATTATTCTTCCAATGCATGATGCAATCAATGGTATCTAATTTTAATATGCTTTGTACAAGAATGATACATCATATTTTTACTTAAATTCAAAGCACTTTAACTATCATAATGAATATTATACCTTTTCTATTTTAGTCTTAATTATTAAAGAAACTTCTTCAACCAAAGTATTTATTTTCTTGCTTCTGTCATAACAACATATTTTGCCTCAATCATTGATAATGCTACACATCTTTGCAATTTAGATTTCTAAGATATAATTTCCTTCACAAAAGTATTAAAGTAAATATTCTACCATCCAAGTCAATTGCCATATTTGCATTTGTGTAGCATTCTAAAATTTTTTTTGATCCTCCAAAGTTCAAGCACATATTAAAGATACCTTTCAAATACCTTAAGACCTAGTACAAACCATTACATATATCAAACTCTCAACTATTGAGTAGTAAGGTAATAGTGACCACAGGCCCAGTTTTGAGGGTAGTTCAGAGGTGCGATCGCTTAGGGCCCAAGCTTAAAAGAGGGCCCAAAGTAAAAACTGTGTCCTATTTTTACTTGAAAAAAATTATAGCTCTTACAATTTGCAGTTGAAAAAAATAGAAAAACAAAAAAGACTTTTTAATTTCCCGCACCTCACTTGCTATAAATGTAGTCAACTCATTGATTTCTGTAGACTCAAAATTTCATTTAATTCTAAAATTTTACTATTCTTAACATTAAAGCTTATAGAGAAATTTAGTTTTCTCTAAAAAAATTAAACAGTTATTGAGTTTGTCAAATTTACAAATTGTTATCTAAATGTTCACTTATAGAATTTTTTTAGGGTCCCCATGACTATATCATCAACTGAAAGAAGTTTTTTAGAGTTACAGTTAATCAAAACCTATCTAAGGTCATCAATGTCACAAGAGCTGTTGAATAGTCTCATAATTTTATCAATTGATAAAGAATTTTAAAAAAATATTAATGTTAATTTTATCGTTAATAATTTTACATTTTAGAATACTCGTAGAACCCATTTTTTATGATTTGTTTTGTTTTTGTAGTTAATTATATAATAGGAATTGGTTGAATGAAAAAAATATTTTTTTAATAATTTTATTAGAAAAAATTATAGCCACTTAAAAATATATATTATTTTAATAAAATTATTAATATATGCGTTTATTTTGTTTATTACATTTTATAATTTTTTTAAAGAGTCCTAATTTCTTATTTTGCTTAGAGCCCCCAAAAAGTCAGGAACGGCCCTGAGTGACCATAACATCATTTTCTTCTTGATTGGTAGGGCAACTCTTTTTCTTGAGTTTAAAGTGATTGGCCAATGGTATGCTGAGTAATTTAGCATTAACTATATTAAATCTTTCTAAAACCCGATTCACATATATTTGCTGTGACAACTATAATTCTTTAATTTTTTAGTTTCGTAAAATTTACACACCCAACCTCATTGATAAGAGAGAAAACCTTTGGAATGAGTATGAATCAGTCCTTTTTCAAGAAGAAGCTTACTAATTTCATCTAGAGTGAATTGGATAAATGTGGCTGATAAGACCACTAGATTTTTCCATCAAGCTTCCATTATTCGAAGAAGGAGAAATAAAATTAAGACTATTTTGAAAGAACATAATACTTGAACTTATGATACATAAATTATTTCTACGATTTTGTCTTATTTCAAGGCTCTTTATTCTTTTACAAATTTAGGAGATATAAAGTATTCCACATTCTCTAGTTTTTCCATTATGGATTCTGCTAATATAAAAAAGTTAATAAATATGTTAGTTTAAAGGAAATCAAAGATGGTTGGTTCATAATTGATGATTATAAAACTCCTACTCCAAATTAACTTCATGTTATTTTCTTTAAGTCTAAATGAGACTTATTTCATCCTTGTCTATATTCATTCAAGATTTGCTTAGCTAGATAGATGATATTGAGAATTTTAACCAAACCTTTATTACTTTAATTCTCAGAGTAGATAATATTGAGAAAGTATCTCAATTTCAGCTTATTTCATTGTGTAATATTATTAATAAAGTTGTCATAAAAGTTCCATAATAGGCTTATTCTAGTAATGCATAAGTTTATAAGTTCTTTTTATCATAATTTTGTTTTGAGAAGATCAACTATTAATAATATTTTTATTCTTTAAGAGTTGGTTCATTCCTTCAATATTTTTAAACAATAAAATGAGTTACATGATCTTAAAACTTGATTTAAAAATAGCTTATGATGAGGTTCATTGGAATTTTATGATCAGTCACTCAATTCTACAAGGCTTGAATTTAAATTTATTAATGTTATCAACCATTGTATATCTCATTTTCTAATAAGGAGATCTAATTTTTTCTTATCTGTATCTTTGTTTTATATATTGACATATTTTCTCATGCTATTAATGATGCAGTGAATTTAGATAAATGAAATCCTTTTAACTCCGGTCATAATAGGCCTTAAATATCTCATCTTATGTTTGCATAAATGACTTAATTTCAATGGTTAAAGTAAATTTCAATTAAGTTACTATTATTTATGATTTTTTAATGATTTTTTGCAAGTGCTCAGGATAACAAATTTATAAAGGCAAATCTAGTTTTTTTTTTTAAAAAATAATGTCAATAAAACTTGTTTGTGATATTATAAATATGCTTAAAATTAAGCCCAAGGATAATGTGGAAATGTATTTGGGAGTGCCTATGACAAATTCTAAACCTTCAAAAATTATTTTTCCTTTTTCATTGACAATGTGAGAAATAAATTCTCAAGTTGGAGGGTTAACAATTTCTCTTTTGCTAATAGACTGATTCAGCCCAAGTTTAGGTCAAGTATTCTTGAATATCAAATGCAAACTCAAATCCTTCCTACTGTAGTTTTAGATGAAGTGGCAAAATTATGTTAAAGCTTCATTTATGGTAACACTGCTAAAAGTAAATGTCACTTAGTATCTTGGGATAAAATATGCAAGTCTAAGTCATATAATGGCCTTGAATTTAGGATCTAAGGACAACTAACTTAACTTATGTAATTAAGCTTGGTTGACACTGATTTTGCAACCTTATGGCTAGAGTTCTAAATAAAAAATATAGCTGTGGAGTGTCTGATATTCTTATTGTTAACAAGGTGACTAAATCTTCTAATATTTAAAATAAAAGTTTGAAATTTTATTAAGAACAATGTTACTTAATTGGAAATGGAAATTAATTTGGATGATTAGAAGATATTTGGGTCATTAATATTGGTAGTCTAAAAAGCTTTTTGACTGTTCTTATTAATTGGAATCATAAGAGCTAGGGGAGAGGGGGTTGGGAGGCCGCTATTCATGACGTATTCCAAAGGAAGAGGGCGACAGCTAGAGTTTAGGAACCTTGTAGAAAGAGAACTAAGCTCTATGACGCGAGAGTCTTACGTACGATTTCTTTGAGAAGGGTGTGATACCATCACCTATCAAGCTCGACGAGCAGTCCACGGAGTTGCATCCATACTCACCTAGTCCATGCACATTGTTCTCTCCAGGAGGTTGGTCGCCTATAAGAATAATACTTGTGATTAAAAGTTTTTAAAAGATAACCTTCAAGACAAAATATTAAGGATAATATTTTTATTTGTAGATATAATTCAAATTGAAAAATTTTCCCTTAAAATTACTGTATAAATTTATATTTATGTTAGAATATTTGCCTAATAATTCTTTTACTTTTTATAGACTTTAAAAATTAAAAGAACCTTAAAGAATGAAAACTTACATTTGGAGAAGTTCTCATAATTAACTCTTAACTAATATGAAAAAAAGGCGTAAAAGTTTTGTTAATACTAATATTAGCCCTTAGTTCAAGGATACTGATGAATCCATTATACATATTTTTAGAGATTGCAATCATATCCAATAAATTTAAAACAATATAATTATTAGAAATATTGATGTAATTTTTTTGTAGCAATTTAACCCCTTGATTAAATTTTAATCTTTTTGATATTTTCATAGAATTGATCAATTACTTTTAGAATTCTTTTTTTGATATATTTATTTGGTTAATTTTAAAAGATAAAAACAAATTAGGGTTTGATTGTAAATCTAAACTTCACTCAAACTTATACCATAAGGTTATTAGTTATAACAATTGGATTAAAAAGGCCACTAGTTTTCTATTAACAAGCTTATATCTTAGGGGGAAAAACAATGATTTTTTATGCTTAGTTTTACCTCCTAATGCTTTTTTATGCATGTTAAACTAAATTTTTGATTCATAATATTTTTGTAACTTATTTAGTATTTTAAATTTACTTTCCAAAACTGGGTTTTTCTTTATTCTTTCAAATCCATATTATTTATGACAACACTATTTTATATCTACCTTATTAGACTTATGCGCTATATCAGTTTATAAATTTTTTATATGATTATATTTTATGACTAATTTTTTTTATTAACCTTAATTCTTATAATTAAAATTAAATATTTAAAATAATATTTTTTTAAAAATATAATTGTTATATTAAAATATAAAAAAATATTTTAAAGTTAATTACTATTATTATTTTTATATTTAAATTTAATTATTTAATTTTTAAAATAATATAATAATATTATTAATATTTAATTTTATAGATTTTAATTTAAAATTTTTTCATCAATTCTATTTATTAAAAATAAGTTAAAAGTAATCATAAATGTTTTATAGAAGGTTCTATAAATTATAATATAATTAATAAATATTAATAATTTTTTTAAAATATACTAATTTAATACAATAGTGCAGTACAATAAATTAATTTTATCTTAAAAATTAAATTTACAAATATATTTAAATTTAATTTTACTTTAAAAATCAAATTTAAAACTAACGTAATGTAAAATATTGAATTTAAAATTATTTTTAGCAAAAACTAAATTAAAAATTAATTTTAAATCAAATTTAAATTTTAAAACTTATTTTAAATATTTTTAAAAAATAAATATATTAATTTAAAATTTAATTTGTATAATTTGTTTGTGTAGTGGATAGATGATGCAAAATAAAAAATATGAATTTAATTTTAATATAATATAAATATAAAAATTATATTATTAACTAGTAAAAATATATTCAAATATAATTTATATTAATTATTATAAAACTTTAATTTTTTTAATATAATGATTTAATAATAGTATAAAAATATAATAATTATAATATATTTTATTGGATTTAAAATTAATTTTAAATCAAATCTAAATTTTAAAAATAATTTTTAAAAAATAAAATAAATTAATTTAAAATTTAATTCATATAATTAGATTTAAAAAAAATTTGTGCAAATTTAAGAAAAGTTACCATAAAAAATGACATATTGACTGCTGTTAATCTGATGAGAAAGTCGTGTAAACCTTATTGTAATTGTTTAACTTTGACTAGGAAAAAAAAAAGAAAAAAGTTGCTAAACCTCAACTAGAAAGTGTTTCTAGTCTATGTTTTTAAGAAATAAAGTTAGCTTAAAATTGTTTTTCTTTAAAAAAAATAAATTAGTTGTATAAATACATTCTAAACAAGCATGAAAAATAATTAAAAAGAAATGTTATTAAGGTACGCCGCCAAGCATGACTAGGTTACTTGTACCTAACAAGTGAGGCCTATGAATGCTATACGGTTTCCTAAATCATGGTAACGCTCTCTTCGAATCTGAAACAAGTGCTGCTCAATTAAGGAAGTCCATAACAAGGAAACAAAATCAGCGTGCGCATCAAGCCACAACTATACTACAACTCCACTGTCTGGTTATAGGGTCCAATCCAACCAGGAGTGGAAATAGCAATTCCATTACTTACAAAACCATTTCCCCTTCTCTTTATTCATCCTCTTCTCTCTCACTCTCTTTCTTCGGAACTCTCTCTCTCTCTCTCTCCACTCTCTCTATCTTTGAGGGTTTCTCTTCTCCCTTGAAGAAGAAGAAGAAAGGAAGAGGAAGAGCACGACGCTGACCCAACGAAAAGCCTTTGTGTAAGCTCTTTCTTTCTCTTTCATTTCTAGGGTTCAGATCCGTTCACTCCTCTGTTTCAATTGCGTTGGGGTTTTCCATCCTCAGCATCTTCGATCCGAAATTCAGTTGTCAATTTTTTATTCGGTTGTGCTTGTATTGAGAAATTTCTGGCGTTTATTTTCCATTAATTTACGGGTTCAGGTTTACGATAAGCTTTTCACTATTTCTTTTGGATTTTGGGAAATCTTCTGCTTTTTTGGTTATTTTTTTGTTTACGGTATTTTGTTTAGTTCTGTTGGGTATGGAAATTTAAATAATAAATAATAATAATATTGAATGTTAAATTTGTTTCCTTCGTTGCTGGGGAATTAATAAGACATTTCACTTAATCTTGGGTTGAAGGTTTGTAGATTTGATTAACGTTTAGCAGTTCAGAGGAAAGGAATTTATGAGAGGACTGTTTTGAATTGAATTATTCAGAATTTTAACTTGGGTATGTTTTGTTGTATGAAAATAGTTGATGCATTTTTTTTTTAACTATGTGGTGTATTGTGCATGATTTGACATGGCATGACCGTGTCTAATTAGTGAGTAGTGTAAACTGGGGAGTTTATGGGGGTGGGACGACCATGCCTTCGTGGATCCGATGGATTCTCATGTAAATGTTAAATTATTTTTAGCAAATGAAGTGAATCTTCCATGACTTTTCCTTTTCTAAATTTATAATTCCTTCCTTCTTTGTGTAGTGCTTTTTGAGGTGCTTCAGTCATGTTTGGGCGTGGACCAAGGAGGAGTGATAACACCAAATATTATGAAGTTCTTGGTGTTTCAAAAAATGCTAGTGAAGATGAAATCAAGAAGGCCTATAGAAAGGCAGCAATGAAGAACCATCCAGATAAGGGTGGAGATCCTGAAAAGGTAAGTTTTGTGAAGTTATGCTTTTTACTCTAAAATAACATAATTATTATATGATCCTATTATATATATATATATATTGTATATAAATTTTATTTTTTATTTTTTATCATTTTTTATAAAATTTTAATTTTAAATAAAATATAATTCATATTTAAAGAATTTTTATTTGTTATAAAAAAATAATTAAACATAATATATTAATATAATAATTAAATAGTAATAATAATAAAATTAATGTTATAGTGTTGTTAAACAGGTTTTAAAAAAAGCTTAAGCCTTGTTTGTTTATTAAAAAGGTTAAGCCAGGCTTAAACCAGGCCATGTTGCAGGCCCTTATCAGGCAGTCTGGCCTGTTTTTATCTCTAGTGGTCACTACTTCTTCGCTGCATTTTGATTATCCCATGCAAATGCCATTCTCTTCCATTAGGGCCTATTTTCACTGTCTGACTTTATAAGTTCATTATAAACATTTTATATTAGTGACTCTGCAGTTATCTCTTAATTAAGTTAGTATATATTGCAAACTGTAAAGAGATTTAATATTAATGTTGCATGCAGTGAGCATGCTATATTTTTAGGTTTGTAGTTTTCTCATTATATATAATATGCTGTTCACTTTCTAACTTTTGTGATAGAAAAACTGCCAACTTTTCATGTAGTCCGTGCATAATGTTTTAATTCTAAATATCTAATTCCCTTATCAGTTCAAGGAGTTAGGTCAAGCATATGAAGTTTTAAGTGATCCTAAAAAGAAAGAACTCTATGATCAATTTGGTGAGGATGCCCTTAAAGAAGGGACGGGAGGAGGAACCTCGTTTCATAATCCATTTGATATATTTGAATCATTTTTTGGAGGAGCAAGCTTTGGTGGTGAGATTTTCACTTTTAAATTTACATTATTTCATTATCATCTGTGAATCATCTTGCAGTTTTGAGTTTATCGGCCAACTCACTATTGCTATTATCTCTTAGCAGGTGGTAGTTCACGAGGTAGAAGACAGAAGCATGGTGAAGATGTGGTGCATTCTTTAAAGGTTTCCTTGGAGGATGTGTATAATGGCACAACAAAGAAACTATCACTTTCTAGAAACATATTATGCCAAAAATGTAAAGGGTATGGATTTATTTCTGTTTATATTTTTTGTACATCTGATATTTTTAAAAGAATATCATCATTTTATGCAGTTATTTAACTAATTTGCCTTACGTTGTTTTACATTTAGTTTTAGGATATAAATGTTTGTATATGGCAGTTCTATGAATATGTTCTCTCTGGCTTAAACTAAAACAATATTGTATTAGGTTGTTGCTATTTTTTCTTTCTAGAATTCACTGTATTCAGTATTTCTTATGCTGTATACATGGAATCCCAAATGGAGAATGAAGTGATGTTAAGGATGGGGTTTCAATAAAAGAGCAACGTGGACATCCATGTCGAACATTATGTGCTTGGGATAGTGGTCAATAGTGCACTATAGTGGATTCATCTCAGTTTCTGTTCTTGTCAGGCAGAAAATCTCCCACTTTACCCCAGTTTGTTTTGAGACTTAAAGATCTAGAAAGGAGGTAGTTTTAGGATTTATTCTTTTCATAGAAAAATAGGGTTTCTATGGAGAAGCCAACATGTTTCTTTACTATTAGCTGCTCAGCACTTTAGCGAATTTTTGGTGAGATTGAGACATTTCTCCTTTTATCGCTGTACCTCTGCCAATCCCACGTTGTCTAGTGTAACAGCCATAGTTATCAATGTTGGATAGTGGTACGCAACGGTCAACATAAAAAATGATATAAAAAATGATGTAGCGACCGCTATTTAGAAATATTATTTATAAATAAATTATTTGTACTATATATGTATATATGCTAAAAGGTTTTTGAACATACTCAAAATACATGACATGTTCATAATTAAAAATAAGAATTCATAGTTCTTAGGCAAAATATACTAGTAAACAACAATAAAAGTAGAAAAATCCCCCAAACCAGTGCTTTTTTAGGGAGAAAATGATTATTTTTTTTAGTTTCACTCCAACACTGCCATAGCAGTGCTACAGCTGCTATTTTGGCTTCTATTCAAAATTTCTCTGCTATTCAAATTTTGTAGGTGCCTATGGCTACTCTGCACTGCTCTGCTATGCTATTCCCCTATAGTGCCACTATAGCCTGCCATTAATAACTTTGGTAACATCACTCTGATCTCTCTGAGCTGAGATGTTCCATAACTTAATGCTGATATTTGGCTTTTGTATTCAGCTTAAAATTATAACTCTTGGTTATGAATGATGAATGTCCTTAATTTTATGTAATTTTTATTTTTCAAGCACATATATTGTGCATAATATGAATTATTTAATTTGTATGTCTAAATTTTAGAATAGCTGTCTTCCCACTAACTGCTATGGCAGTTTTGAGGTTGGTGCCTCTGCTGCTATTTGGGATTGACAACTATGGTGCATGGAAATAATATTTTGAGATAAGCGGTGGCTAAAATTCTCTTGAAATAAACAGTGACTTAAACTACTGGATTTATATAGAAAAAAGTAACTCATTTTGTGAATATTTGTCACTTCTCAGAACTTTTCCTGCCATAATTTATAGTTGTATTCAGATGAAAGCTTCAATTGTTTGTCTGATCCATGTCAGAAGCTAGGTTGTGAATAGTGTGCTGTGGTGTTGTGTTGCGGTATCCATTCACTATTCCAAGCTTGTCATGGTGTTTCAGTGTTGTGGCTGTTGCAGACACTATAGTTGTGGAAATCGCAGTGTTTTGTGCATGTGTTGGATGCTACTGTGAAAGTTTTCAAAAACCCAATAATGTCCTAAATTTTTAACATTGAGTTTGCAGGCCATGTTTAGGGATATTTTGGGGTCTTTGAGTTGAAATAAAAAAGGCTTTAAATGGGTTTAGAAAAACCAATCTTACCTCCCCACTTTTGCACCCTCTTTTCTCTGAGCCTCTGTTGTGCAAACTATCTACCTACTGCTCTGGTGAATATCTGGTGAGCTTGTGGGTGTTTACTAGCCAGCTTCTGGTGATTTCTGGCAAACCATCCATTCTTCTGCATTTTAAGTGCTCTGGTTTTCCCTTTGTTTTGCTACTATCCCAAAGTTGTTCTCCCTGTCCTCTTCTCTTTTTCTTTTCTTATCTTTTTCTTTGTGTGTTATGTTGATTTCTGAATGTTTTGTTCTCTTTTGTTTGTCCGAATTCTCTTGTTCAATTCTAGTTTTATTTGGTCCTTAATGTTTTGTTACACCACTTAGAGGCTTTAACTCATTATTTTTTTTTACTTTTATTGTTATATACTTATATTTTATGCTTAATTATCAGTATGTCATGAATTCGAGTATTTGTTTTCAATTTATGTATTTATATAAAAAATTCAGAATAGTGGCAATCCAGCTATATCATTTTTGGGGTTGGCAGCTATGCCCCACTATCCATTATTGATAACTATGGTCAATTGTCTAAAGATCTGTGGAATCCATAGTGTTTAAGTGAGCCTTAAACATAAGTCACGCCACTATATCTTATGTTACGATAGACTTAATATTTTTAGGACTCAGGATCAATTATAATGCTAGTGGCTTATGGTGGGGCATTTTAGTTCATGTCAGTCTTCAAATTTATTTGTTTGTGTTTGTAGACTTTATTGATTATTTAAATATATATATATATATATATATATTTAATGGAATTTCTTATTAATTGTCAAAATTTGACAACTATTCAGTTACAACAGTTGTTTTACTTGCAATTTTTTGACAAATCAGGAAAGGTTCAAAAAGTGGAACAGCTGGGAATTGTTTTGGATGCCAAGGCACAGGTATGAAGATTACAAGAAGGCAGATTGGTCTAGGCATGATTCAACAAATGCAACATGTCTGTCCTGAATGCAGAGGAACTGGTAAGGGAAACTTCATTTTCCATATTTGATAGGCTGCTGTATGGTGTTGTTTTCTCCAGCTCATCTGTCATGGATGCAGGTGAGGTCATCAGTGAGAGAGATAGATGCCCTCAGTGCAAAGGAAACAAGGTTACCCAGGAAAAGAAGGTGCTGGAGGTGCATGTTGAGAAGGGGATGCAGCAGGGTCACAAGATTGTTTTTGAAGGACAAGCAGATGAAGCTGTAAGTTTATAGTTCTTGTACTATTAGTGTTTACTTTGTAAAGATTGCCTGAAGTTGATCATTTTTGTCTTAATGGTGGTTTGTTAAATTAATTGCACTTGGTCTTGCTGTGCAGCCTGACACAATCACAGGTGACATTGTTTTTGTATTACAAGTAAAGGAGCACCCAAGGTTCAGGAGGGACCATGATGACCTCTATATTGATCATAATCTCAGCTTAACCGAGGCACTCTGTGGCTTCCAGTTTGCTGTCACGCATCTTGATGGTAGGCAACTTCTGATCAAATCAAACCCTGGGGAAGTCATCAAGCCAGGTAATATTTAATAATTTTGGTAGTACACAACTGGAATTTTATTTAACCTTTATATTCCATTTTCTGATGCATGATTTGTAATTATGCTATGTAGGTCAACATAAAGCAATAAATGATGAGGGAATGCCACAACACAATAGGCCCTTCATGAGGGGACGCCTGTACATCAAGTTCGATGTTGATTTCCCAGACTCAGGGTTTCTGTCCCCTGAACAATGCCAGTTATTAGAAAAAGTATTACCGCAGAAGACCAGCAAACAATTGTCAGATATGGAGCTTGATGATTGTGAGGAGACCACTTTGCATGATGTCAACATGAAGGAGGAGATGAGACGAAAGCATCAACACCAATTCCATGAGGCATATGATGAAGATGATGATGAGCCATCTGGTCCGTCTAGAGTACAATGTGCTCAACAGTAGCACAGCTTATGCTAGACTTCATTCGTCATCTAGAATGGTTCTGAATGGTCATCATCCATTTGCATAATGCAGTCATAGCTGCGTGATAATTTACCTTTAGGTATCGTCTGGTAATGTTATTTAGTTTACAGTTCTTGGCAGATTTCTATGTTAAATTTGAATTTTGTTGTAATATTTAAGTAAATGCAAATTAAATGCTTTTTTGTGCAAGGTGTGGTAATAATGATTGCAGATCCCAGTTGCATGTCTCGTGCTATTTGGCTCTTAAGTTTTTGGGGTAATCCTTACATATCCCGCATTAGATTTCTTTTGTTGGAGAAATATCGTAGTTAGTGTGACGAGTTCTAGGTTGCTGAGCTTCGCATCATAGCGACTCAATGACTTGTAGTAGAATGACATTTTTTCTTTAGCAAGTCACAGTTGTTTTGAGATAAAAATTTATTATCTCTTCATCACTTATTAGTGTTGAGGGGATATATTCTATCATGCATTCTTACATGCAAAATTTCACAAGCAGCTAAAATCTATCAAAATCTTTAGATACTCCTATATCATCTAAAACAATCTCGTATGGATAGTTCATGGAATTATCACAACCAAAATCACATGGATAAGTTACCAAAATTACCGATTCAATGTTTTTTCAAAATCACTCACTAAATTGAATATTTTAGACTTAATTTTGGCTCCAATTTATATGAAATCTTCAAATAGTAATCTATCAAATCGTGGATTAGGAGTGATAACTTAATTCTAAAATTTAGTTTTCTAACCTACAAATTATGTATATGAAATTCTAATATTCTTTTTTCTCTATTTGGAGTAGAACTTCAGTCGTCACCCACATGCCTTACTTCAATTTGCCAAGAACGTATACACTTGTACTCTGTAGTCGATGAATTCTACTGTAATGTTATTATTTTACTTATTGACTTTGATTTATATAACTAAGTACCAATGAATGAATGCATTTGTGATCAATACGGTCAAAAGTATTTTGTCTCCGTAGTGTGAAGACATTGTTTCTTTTTACTTGAACTAGGTATATTCTTACCTTGGTATATTCTTCTTTAGGTGCTAATTTAAACTTCTTGATTTTTTCATATTATATAATAATACTTAGTACTGGAATATGCGTTTGTGACTAGTATGGTCAAGAACCCGAACCCTTTAATTTGTCCTCTTTACTGATTTTTATTTAGTGTTTTTTTTTTCAAGATATATATTCTCTTTGAATGTTGTTTGTGTGAGAAGTTTCAATTTTTTTCCTCTTTAGATGTTTGAAGTAAAAGGTAGTATTTTTTGCTAATTTTTTAATACAATTTATATGTAGTGTTTTAGTTTTAAAAAATCGTCAACTTTTAATCTAATTTTAGAATATATAATTTGTTCTATCTTACCTTGAAAGGGTGTAATTTTAAAAATATATTGAAATCTATTATTATTTTCATCATAAAATATATATTGATTTTCTAGATATTCAAAGAAAACATAGTTTATTTATAATAAATACATTGTGTAGCAAAATGTTTCAAAATTTTGCAGAAGTCCATTTGCAATAGGTTTAAAAAAAATTTCATCAAGCAAGTCTCATTAAATTGTTGAAGTTTATTAAATTAGAAAGTTGACAAGGTGAAGTAAGTTTGGTTGTACATTGGAATGAGACGCCAAGAGTTGTAGTGAATTTAGCATAAATTTAATCTTAAAAATTTAATATGTTTATTTATCTTTTTATCATTCTTTTTATTTTAAAAGGTTGATCAGCGGTTTTTTTTTTTTTTTTATGTAGTGATATTTAAATTTGACTTTGCAATTATTTTATTTTTTTTGTTATATTTTTTGTGTAATTATTTTATTTTTTGTTGACTTGATTTATAATCAATTAATTATTTTTATTAAATTATCAGTCTACTTTTTAAGTTCCTAAATTGCTATTATTATGTTTTATTGACCAATTTCAGAATGTAGGATTTGAAATGATGTTATTATAACTATAACCTTTTTTTTTTTTTTTTGCTATTATTATAACTATAACTTTTAAACTTAGAATGTAATATCATTTAATATTTATGTACTTAAAACTATTCACTGTTATAAATAATATATCATTTAAATTTCAGAGTGTCATTTCAGCAATTATATTATTGAATCTAGGATATAATTGGTACCGTTACTTAAACCAAATATTATTTTATAAGAAAAGAAGAAGAAAGAATCTAAATTTACCATTATTATTAACTGAATAATGACATTTAATTATAATTTCTACTCATTATTTAAGTGATTGATTTTAAAAATTTATTTTATTTTATTTTAATTTTTTTTTATTTTCTATCTGATTTAATCAGGATCTGACCTAGATCGCATACTTGAATATGATGGGTGGGTCTACTACCAGAAACTTTTTAAATACACAAGAACTCGAACTTAAGACTTTACTTAAATAATACCAAGTTGCTTGCCACTCGAACCAACCTTCATTAGTTTTTAAAGGTTTATTAATTATAAAATTATATACTTCATTTATTTTTTGTAATAATATTGTTAAAGCTATTTTAGTATTATTATTAAATTAAAATAAACCTAGCAATTTTTTATGCAAAATAAAATATTTAAATAAATAATTTAAAATATATTGTATAAATATTTTTAAATTTAAAAGATTAAATGTAACATCCTTAATTTCTTATTTTATATTGATAATGTTTTATAATAAAAAAGAAAAATAAAGTGAATTTCTTTATATTTACAACTTAAAAAATTGAAGGAAAGAGTAGAACTTATATTTCTTTTATTCAGTTTATGAAAACTTAAGGGTATTCAAAATATTATAAGAGATAGTTTTCAAAATTTTAAATTTATAAATAGAGTAAAAACTAAAATTTACAACTTGGCATTTTTCTTAATTTGTATTACATGCATATAAGTTAAAAATGATCAACACTACCTTTCAGTAGAGTAAGTTTATATCTAAAATTAGATGAAAACTACAAATTAAAAATAGTTAACTATCAAAATTACAAATACACTTCAAAGTATTATTTACAATAAAACTTATCAAAATATAATTTTACCGAGGATATGATCTTATAATAGATCAACTTTTATTTATTCTTCAATTTTATTTTCTGAAAAATAATTCATAAGTGTGAGTATTATCCGCCCCACTAAATTCTTTATCTTATAAATGAATCAAGTAATACATAAAATATTATTTGATACAGAATACATGTCAAAATAGTACTAGCTCATGTACTATATTAATGAACCTACAACAGATCAAGTATCATAACAATCACCTCAATACACAACATTTCACACACAACCAACTTCAATCATTCCATCCTTGACACTATACCACTTTATTCATTCATAGATCATCATGTCATAATAAGCGGGTTATAACCATATTAATCAATGAATTACAATACATGTATTATAATTACACCTGTCAATGTATTACAATACTTGTATTATAATCACATTAATCCATCCGTTATGATTCATATATTATAATCACACATCTCACAATTCGCAATCATTGTCTCTAGGATCCTTGGAGGTCTTCCATAAGTATAGATAGTTGTCGGTTAGCCCTTGCACACGGATAAACGTATACAATAAAGGGTCTCTTAGCAAAAGTATAGTCAGGAGTCTAGTCAGAAAACTAGTGTGAGACCATGTAATGCATTCATAATCAATAGATTATGTATACACAAGCGAATGTCATTCACCACCCTACATTTCTCCCAGATTTTTCAAATTATTTCCATATTCTATACTCCTAGTAAATCTCTATAACTATCTATACACATTTTAGTTAGTTTTCACTCTTCATCAATCAATTTCACATCATACAAATCAATACAATATACCGAATGTCGAATATCTT
Source organism: Abrus pulchellus subsp. cantoniensis (assembly GCA_024086825.1). Classification (NCBI taxonomy): domain Eukaryota; kingdom Viridiplantae; phylum Streptophyta; class Magnoliopsida; order Fabales; family Fabaceae; genus Abrus; species Abrus pulchellus. Next base: position 27,270,319 of record CM044056.1, read on the forward strand.
CAAACTCAACCCAATTGTATAGTTTAGAAATACATTGTTGGGGATCACAATCTCTCAGTCTTCATAAAAATCATCTATCCTAAGGTTTATCCCTTTTTCCTAACATATATACATATATATTGAATAACACCTTTATGAAAATCTTCTTAAAAACTTATTCTCAAAACATATCATAGGTATTTCATACTAAAAAATTCATTTATACACCGTAATTGTTAAGAAAACATTAGGATCTGTCATTCTGAGTAAGAGAATTTGAATTTGAATTCAAAAAAGTATAAATAGGACTGAGGGTTTGGGATCAACTCCCCTTACCCAGATATGAGTCTCTTAAGCTGAGTTTTTCCTAAAGATCTAAAGGAGGAATATGATGTTTCTGATGGAGAATATTGCCTTAAGGGTTTAGTTTTTCTTAAGTATCATAAAATATAAAACTTTAGATTGGAGAAAATTAAGAAATAGGAATGAAGTTGGAAAATCAAGTTCCAAGAAATTTACTTAGATTTGAATGGAATAGAGGTTTAAGTTCAGATCTAGAAGAGATTCGAGTTTGGAAGAGGTTTCTCTGAGAAGAGAAAGTAAGAGAACAAAGAGAATGAGAGAGAAAATTGTTGAGGAGAAATAATGAAAGTTTGGACGTTGAAGTCCTTTAAATACCCCTCCACTCGCGACATTTTCGCTACAGCACAAGAGCTTCTTACTGTAGCGAAAAAACTAGATATCTTTTTCCCCTTGATGTCTTGTCATTTTTGTTGCAGTGAGAATCTCCTTGTTCCAACTAGAATTTCTCACTCCAGCGAGAGTATTAGCTGGGTCAACCTTATCCACTTTTTGTTAGAGGTATCCATGGGTCGATTTGGTTCAAATTTGGAGAAAAAAATAATTCGAACTGATCAAAATGGATTGGTTTGATTTGGTTTGGATTTGTGCAAAAAAATTTAAAAATCTAAACCAATCCAAACTAAATACGAATAGGTTGGTTCGGTTTGAATCATCGAGTTGTCTAATTAAATAACCTAAAATAAAAAATATATAAAAAAATAAAAAATGTTAATTTTTTTATTCAAATAATTCTTGACACATAATTTTAACGTAATTATACAATATTCCAACACAAATACACAAATTCAAAATAAGTTTCAATTTAAAATACACTTTATTGTATGTGAAGGTGTTTTTTTTTTTTTGACAAAAAAAAAGTCAACACAAATTAACGGGTTAATTGGGTATGTCATCGGGTCTAAAGTTGACTTGTGCTAACCTGATATCCGAACCAAACCACGTCGAGTTTGATCGGTTTGGATCGGATTGGACTTGTTAAGTATCAGTTTGGATTATTTTTTGATTTGGATTGATTTAAATCATTAGGTTTATTGGTTTATCTTATCCAATGGACACTCTTACTTTTCGTTATAGCAATACTCCCTCACTATAACGAGAAATCTTGCACTAAAGTTTCTATTTCTTTTCATACAAGGGTCACAAAATTGAGGGTGTTATATTAAATATTTTTATTATTAATAATAAATATTTTATGAAATTAAAATATTAAATTAAAATGATAAAAATTTTAAAAAATTCAAATTCAAATTAAGATTAAAATGAAAAAAATATTAAATGCAAAAAAAAGTCATATAACATAATGGAAAAAGAATAAATTTTAAAAATAAATTTATTTAAGATATTTTTAAAAAATGCTTTTATTTAAGAATTTGAAAACTCACATTTCTTTTTAGTTGCATAAGAAACTAAAAAGAAAAGGCAGATTTTGAAAATTTAAAATCAATTTGATTGACATAAATCTTAATTATATTTAACCACAAATTAACATTGTTAAATAGTACAAAATACTTTAGTACGAAAATGTTATGAATTGAAAATTAACCAATCAAAATAGGAGTCTGAGAAAAGGAAAAGAAAGTTTTAATAAATAATTAGCGGCCAATCAAACAAAAAAATCGTGTAATACAAAACCGTCTTCGTTCCACAAAGCATTTTTTATCATTAAATGTATGATAAAAATAATGTAACTAATACCGAATCAGTACTCTCCTCTCTCTCTCTCTCTTTTTATATATATATATATATATATATATATATATATATATATATATATATATATATATATATATATATATATATATATTAAATTTAAGTATTAGTTCCTACAGTTTTTTTTTACATTTTTAATTAAATTCTTATAATTTAAATTTTTAGTTCAACCTTTTAATAATTAATATTATTATATCTCAATTAAATATGAATGACATGGTATTTTTAATTTATCAACTTCTTATTTAATATTTTTTATAATTATTTTTTATAGGTAAATTTCTCTAAATTCCTAAATCTTATGATACATTTAATACTAAATTTATTAAGAACATATATTTCAAACTATATTTATACTCATATATTCAATGTCTAATAACTAAAATATTCTAAATAAAAAAACATCAAGAATGAAAAAGAAATTTTGAATCACTCCTAAAATCTTGAAGATTCTTAAAAATTGCTTTTACAAAAAGTTTAGGTTTAAAGTTCTACTTCTTTCATTGTAAATTCAAGTTTTTAGACAGACTTTATATAAATTTTTTTATAATAAAATAGTAAAAAATAAAAAAAAATTACTTTAAACTTATCTCTACTGGTATATAGTATTCAAATATGTTAATATAAATCAAGTAAAAAATATCACCAAGTAATAATATGATTTATGAATTTGGAAAAAGTATTTATGAAAAATAACTATATAAAAAAAAAAGAAATATGAAAGAAGATAGACTATCAAATTATATAAATATTAACAAATTAATTTAACTTAAGAATATTTATTGATCTATTTACAATTTCAAAATAAATAAATATTATTGACATTATTATCATAGTATTAAAAAAATTTTATATCATAATTATTTTAATTATTTGTAATATTTCAATTATGAATCTTACTCAAGTACAAATTACACAACTATATATCAATTGTTGTTTATGATACATGAAAAGGTCATTTATCATAATATGTTATGAAAACATGCATTTGCATGATTTTTTTAATAATTTAATTTAAATTTTACTTTTTCACAATCAATTTAATATTTGATAAATTTTGCTTCAATCAATCAATTAATATGTAATTATAAATATTCATTTAAATTTAAATTTTAGCAACTTTAAAAATTGAGTCATGAATTATAAATATTTTTTTATGAGTTTAATTTTAGTACACAATTAATTAGTGTAAAGACTTTTACTTTATCAATCAAGTTACAAACTTCATAAGTATGATTTTTATACTAACTATTATATAAATTAATAATTTTTACTGATATGATAATATATAATTGGATGACCGGGTAAAATCATTTTATATTGTCATTATAATTAAACTAAATTATTTTGTACACAATCATAAAACTTAAAAAATGAATCATTTTGTTATATTTTATATGATTAAAATATATCAAATTAATATTTTAAATAAAAAGGTCAAACATTATATTTATTAAAGAATTTAATTAAAAATAAAATACATATAATTTTAATCAATTTTATTATATAAATAATTTCATCTAAGTAAAAATAAAGAAACTAATATTAGTTAGGAAAGTCTTTTTGTTTGAACACCTTTTGGTCCTAGTAGCATGGTGGATACCTCGTTAACAAGATAGAAACAAACAAGTGTCTTAATTACTATAATTAAAAAGAAAAAATCCTCTAGAATTAAAGTGTTATAGTTCAATTCAATAAATAAATAAATAGCATCTTGTTGTACAACAAGCTACCCATTTCTCATATAACTGTTCATGGAACGAGTAATTGTTAAACCTACCCCATTAACTAGAACTGTCAAACCCGTTTCCTAGTTACTTCACTTCTGATTTTCAAAATTTTAATCCCTAATTTTGTTAAAATATCACTATTAATTAGTGAGGACTATTTTTAAAGTGATATTAAAATTATTATAGTGGTTAGTCGGTAACAACTAATCTTAATAAAAAAAAATACTTAATTTTTTAATATTTTAAAATGACAAACTATTTAAGATAAATGAAAAATATTCAAGTCAGATTTAATGTTTGATGCACAAAATATAATTTGTTTCCTTTCCTTTCCATTACACACCATTGCATTTTTTTTTCTGCACCCAGCACTGTTTCTATTGAGCAAATATTCAGCTAAAATTACGTAAATAAATACATAAAGTCTAGAAACAAAATCTAGTTATTATATCTTATCATTAATTACTAAAATTAAGATATAAAAGTCACGTCACATCTTAAAAAGTTAAGTAACTTTTAAATTTTTGTTAAAATAACCCTAATTAACTTTTTTTTTTTTTGCTATTAACTCTAATTATCTTTTATTCTTTACCATCCTGTAAAGTTATATAATCTAAGTTTATTCTTTTGGTTTTTATAATAAAAAGAACATTCTAGTTAAATAAGTCTCTTACCAGCATTTGTTGCTTTAAACTTCATCTTCCCTGCAATTCTTTGATATATATATAGTGGACAAATTTGCATAAATAGTTGACCCTTTGGGCAGAAAAATTGGCATTGGAGCCGAAAGTGGGGCAGAAGCATGTGCAGCATGTGTAAGTACCATGTTTTTGTGCTAAAGTAAATCCGTGTCTCAAGTCTCAAACTTTGCTGTGTCAAATATTGGTTTGAGAGCAATAGTTAAATAAATGCATAACAATTGACAGTTAGCAATACACATAATACTTGCCACTGTTTTGTGACTGAAACATTGTTTGTTTATAGGGAAAATGGAATACTCCTATTTCTGTGTGTTGCGTCAGTTGTCTTCTTCCTCCAATACCAAAGCCCACGTGGGTAGCCTCAACTGGTGATTTGCACAAAATTAAATTTCTTTTCTTTTTCTTTCTTAAAGAAAAATTGGTATTCAAAATACCTGTTTGATAGAGTTAATTTCCACCAGAGATTGTGAACAATAGTCCTGATTTTATTGGCTGTGCCAAGTGATCACAACTGGAGAAATATTAATAAGTAATAACAATTTTGGAATTAGAACAATCTCTAGCTCAGGGCCAGATCAGGTTAAGACACATAATTGGGTCAAGTTGAAGAGGACATACTAACAAAGCTGATGATATAAAAATTTGATATTGAAGGGCATTGATTCTGTCTACTAAGTAAACTAATAATTATATAATAAAACTATAGAAATTTATATACATCACCAAGAAAAAAGAAAGACCAATAAGTAAGGATGAGATCATAATATTAAAGAATTTATGGGGTTAGTTCTGTTATATTCGAGAGGACCTAGCCGGCCACTCACAAATCAATGGTCATAACTCATATAGATAAGTCAGAATGAAGGGTCGTTATGAAGCATTCATGCCAAAATCATGGTAGTGAAACTAAGGACCTACCACTTACTGCAGAAACACATAGTTGTTGCTCTTAAAAAGAGATCAAAACTGTGCAAACACATGTGAAAATAGATGAGAATGAAAAGTTATCAACATATATAAAATATAGACACTAGAAAAGACCAGAGGTAAGTAACATTAATTTATAAAATTAAGACAATCATGGCATTCAATTGCCACATGGAAAACAAATTAGCTGAATGTAGCACAACTGTACCTTGTGGAACGCATCTTTTTTATATATATTCTTTTTTTCTACCTTTTCTTTTAATTATTTTATTCTTTTTCTTTCCTCTTTACATAAACCCCTTTTCTTTTTTTGGAGAATCATAATTCATTAGCCAAGCAGGTCTATTTATTTTTATGCACCCACCACTCATTCTTTGTGTACCATACCAATCAACCCCCCTAGCTAGCTACCATGAGAAAACGTATCAACATGGAAAGTGATGCTGAGTACAACTTTGCCACATCCTCCACCACCACCACCACCCACACCAACACTTCTAGCACATCCTCTACTTCAAATTCAGTTACATGCACCAAAACTCCACCAAATGAAGCCAAAAAAGCTAAAAACTTGGAAGAAAATGGAAAGGACCCAAAAGGGTGTAAGAAGAGGCAGCGAGAAAATAGCAATCATCACACATATAGAGGTGTAAGAATGAGAAATTGGGGCAAATGGGTATCTGAGATCCGTGAGCCAAGAAAGAAGTCAAGAATATGGCTTGGAACATACCCTACAGCAGAAATGGCAGCAAGAGCACATGATGTAGCTGCCTTAGCCATAAAGGGTCATTCAGCATATCTCAATTTCCCTGAATTGGCTCAACAACTTCCAAGGCCAACAACAACATCACCAAAGGACATTCAAGCTGCAGCAGCAAAGGCTGCAAACACTACATTTCAAATGGTTAAGTATTGTCAAGTTGAAGAAGCTGAACCAAGACAAGCAGAACAAGCTTCATCTTCAACTCTATCATCAATGGACAATACTCATGAGTCTTCATCTTCTCCCTCTACCATTGATGATGACACTTTGTTTGACCTACCAGATCTTTTCCCTGATCAAAACCATGCACTTTGCTCCAATTCTTATTCTTGGAATGTATGTGCAGTTGACAGTGGATTAAGATTTCAAGAACCTCTTTTTTGGGAGAACTACTAGAGCCTGTTTCAAGTCAAAAAAACAATATTCAAATAAAAACATGAAAGAGAGAGTAAATTCAGAGTTTATCTTTTTGTTTAGTAGCTGCAACTACATTCTGAACAGAGAATAACTAGTTGAAGAATAGTCTACATTTTTATCTGTAAATTGATCTTGTCGACAGTTTCACTATTACATAAAAAGAATTCACACTATTTCTATTTTTTTAATCTTTTTATTTTATATGTATTTATATATTTTAAAATAAAAAGGATGAAGAATAGTCTACATTGTTATCTGTAAATTGATCTTGTCTACAGTTTCACTATTACATAAAAAGAATTCACACTATTTCTATATTTTTAATCTTTTTATTTTATATGTATTTATATATTCTAAAATAAAAAGGACAACCATAAGTGATATTATATAATTTAATTTTTGACATACTTTTTATTCTTTTGATATATGCATCGTAAAAATATGTATTTATGATTAAAAAAAGGATAACTTTTTGTTGTCTAATTTATGTGTTCAAGAAATAGTTTCTGTATTGATGGGATTAAAACAGGTGGCAATGAAATAAACCAAAGTTTTGTTTTTTAGGGGTTGAATAAGGGTATAGGTGAGGCAAAGACTATTCCACGATCCATTAAATTACGTACAAATTAAGAATATATCATATGAGACAAGTGTCCTTTTTTAATATATATATATATATATATAAGGTATTTACTATTGGAATGACCTTTTCAACTTCGATCGAAAAGAGGTCTTAACAAAGGGAGCAGATTTTGGGAGTGTTAAACAAATTATTTCAAATAATTTATAACTTTATTTCACTAAATAAATATAATTTTTATAAATTATGATTTTATTTTTACACACAAAGTTTCAAAAATATCCTTTAATATTGTACTACTCATTTTAACTATTACATTATTTAATCTTTTATTTTATTTTTAAATTATATTATCTTTAAATGAAAATACTAAGAATTAGAAATTAAATAAAAACTTAAATTATAAATTTTTAAAGATATTTTTAATCTATTGAATAAAAATTATATGAAAAACACTATCTGAGAGAATTGGAACATATCCTTTCCTTTGGTTTAGATCGAAATTTTGTTAATATGGAGAGCAGATTTTAGTTAGCTCTCTCATTGATTTTTTATTTTCGCTTTGTCTTTGACATTGTCATGAAATTGACTTGGGATATATTTTGTTATTAGTTGAAATATTTGTCACATATATAAATTATTATGAAGAAAATATAAAAGAAAATTATTTTATTCATTAAACCAAATGTCAATTAAAATTTTATCTCTATAAAAAATGAAACACCTACTTAAGCATGCCCAACATGGATTATGGAGAATCACTATCTGGTTTTTACACAATGCCTATTTTAATTAGTAACTATATTTCATGTCACACGATGTACAGTATTATAATATATATATATATATAATATTTTTATATTATTATTATTATTTATATTTTTATTTATGTTATTTAATAAAAAATATTAAACTTTATTTAAATAAAAATATTATTATTTATTTAGTAACTAAAAATTCATTATATTAATTTAGTCATTAAACATATAAAATAACTAATAACAAGATAAACATTTAAAAACTATTCAGTACATGAATCAACTGAAAAAAAAACATTGTCCAGAATCAACTGATAAATAATTTTTCTAATTTAATATGTGTTTTTGAGTTTAAAAATTAAAAATATAATTATTTAAAATATATATAAACATAAAAATAGTCAAAGGAATTACCAAAGTAATAAGTTAAAAAATAAAAAATATCATATGTCACTTCTTGTAATAGATTTTTTTATAATATTATAGATTATTTTATATTAAAAATTGTTTAGGTTAAGTATATCATTAATAAAAAAAATTATAATTTGCTCAAAGAAAGAAATATTAAATTATTTATTTTGTATCTAAAAATTTACTTGATGTCAATTTAATTATTAAAAATATATAAAACATCCAATAAATAAAAAATTAAATTGATACTTTTAATAAAAATTTATAATACATTAAAATTTATTTTTAAAAATAAAAATTCTACATAATATTTATAATAAAATATTTTATAAAAATAAAAAATATCATATGATACTTTTAATAAATTTTATAATATATATATATATATATAAATATACCTAGCTAACTAATCAATTGAAATGTGACATGTAATTAAAAAATTAAAGGGTTATATTAAAGTGTATTAAAGATAGTACTGATTAAAGACTATTACCTATATTAATTGAATTGGTTAATTACTTGAAAATATTTAAAATTTATATTTTTAATAATTTAAAATTTCTTAATCAATACTAAAATTAGATATTTTGTTAAATTAATTTTAAAGTAGAATGTCCAATACATTTCCGTTAAAATATTGTGTGGTAAAGGAATCTCTCAAATTTTTTGTTTTATCATAATTTACTAATAGATAAGATATTTTTTATAGCCTTTGAATAAATAGCTACTACTTCCCCTTGTAAGAAATACAAACAAACAAGCAGAACAAATCGTACAAGTAACAAAAATTTAATTTGATTAGTTAAGTCATATGCTTACAATCATAGAGTAATGAAAATACCATATATATTTTACTCATGATTAATTTTATATTTTTTCAGCAAAAAAAAAACAAATTATATTCTTTTTCATAACCCCAAATACACACCTCCATTTAATTTAATATTTTTTTTCTCACAGGACCCATAAATTATTAATTTATATTCATAACATTTTCTTAGTTCAACTAGACTTTTAAGTTTCATAAATCTAGAGATTTATATTTCAAAGATAAAATATAAATAAAATTATTCTCATTTGAAAGAAGAAATTTTTTATATTAGTGTAAGTATAAAAACTTTTTTAATATTTTATTTAATTTACATTTAACGTTCAGTGAAATAATAAATTATAACCCGTTAAATATAAATTAAATAAGGTAACAGATATTATATATTTCACTTATGTTATTATATATAGTCAAGCATGCAAAGTTTTTCAAATTTTTCAAGTAAGGTAACAGATATTATATATTATTTCAACAAACTATTGAACACGATGGCGTGGCACAAAACAACTGATTGATAAAACAATGAATTTTGTATAGTTATTTATAATAACAATAGGCATTTTGAAAAAAATGATTGGCTATTTTTTATTTCTAAAAATTATAGAGTTTGAAATATGGAAGCATTTATTGCGTAAGCATGACTCCAAACATCCAAAATGTTTAATCATTTTATAATATTGAGAAATATGTCTATATTTAATACAATGAGTATGTGACGACTATCCAAAGTGTTAAAATATCTTATTGATTTAATAGTACTAGCATATGATGCTCCTTTAAATTAAATTAAATCAAATTGGTCGACGTCAAAATTAACACGTTGTTTTTAAGATACCAATTTTATCATTTAATAAATACCCCAATCAATTTTTGTCTTTTTTTTAAAAATCTAAATACTATATTATTTTACTATATTGATATTAAGTATGAGTGTATAAATTGTATGTTAAACAAAAACAAAAAAGTTGAATAATAAAAATAGTTAGAACTTATTACTTAATAATTTTAAAGTTTTGAATTTGATGTAATATTAATTATATGATTTATTCATAACAAAATTATCATGCATTTTAAAGCCTTTGTATATATGCCCAACATTTACTACTCTTTTGTACCCATTCATTTAGTTGGAAAAAAATAAAAAAACATTTTTAGTTTTTACATATTTTATCAAATTTTAATTTTAGTTTTTTAATTTTTTATTTTATTCTTTGATTTTTTTTTAAACTTAATACTTTTGTCCTCTTTGATGACATGATTAATTAAATTGTTATGCACTAAATTTTTGTGTCATGTACTATTTATTTATTTTTTGGTTATATAACACCACTACTAAAAATAAAAAATTTTAAATCAAAGATTAAAATTGAAGTCTGATACTTTAAAAAAGAAAAAGCAAAGCACGCTAGTTGGATGTGAGTTTTTATGTTATATATAAAAAAAGTGATTCATAGTATGTAAATGCGTACTTTCATCGTTTACACATTGACAGTGGCTTTGATATGTATCTGGTTTTACGCAGTGATTGGGGCTAATTTTAACGTTAATATTTAATTATTAAATTATATGAAGGTTTATTATATATATTTTATGGTAAAAACAAGAGCAATAGCGCTTATAGCTATCAACTTGTTGAAACTAAAGCATATTTTATTATTTTATGAATACATTTCTATAACTTTCTCAGATACATTTAATTTAAATGTATGAACCCACAGATTCTAAGCTCCACACATTAATTTATTCAAATGATTAGTTAGTACTGTGATAACTAGTAACCATCAAGTAAATGAAATGTGAAACCGTGTTTTCTGCTATCTTGTGTACCCAATATTCAATATATTATGGTGATTTCAATTTTGCGTACGTTTTAAGTCTCCTTATTAACACCCCATTTTTTCTCAACCCTATACCTACCTAGTTTAATTTTGAACTATATTTCAAAGTGTAATATATTTACAAGAAGAAAAGTTAAATTATATTGGTGTAAAATAATATATTTATTTTTATATTATTTATTAATTTTTTTAAAAATGTAGGTTTCATATAATTCAGATTCCCTTTGATATTTTTTTTTAATATTTTGGTTGGAAAGGCATGCCAAGAAGATTAAATGCATCATATAGTAATCATGCCTTTATTAATTGGCTTATAAATTAATTTATCAAACGTGATGTTATGCTAATATGAATACCCAGAAGGATCCAGATCGAATAAAATTTTGCTTCTAAGCGTCACTTTTTGCATAATGATTAATCAAAAGAAAAATCATCTTATTCTCAATCTGTATAGATACACATGTAGGTACTCAAAGAAGGCGACATCATCATCTAACCAAAGAAAAAGTGTATAAAGACAGTGTAAATTAACAGAGCCAAAAGCGATTGTTTCCCTATTAGAATTATTCAAAACCATTATAGATAGCAAGTGCTAAATGACCTCACTATGAGAAAAGAGTGATAGAAAGAATTGAACCCAACTATATAATAAAATAATATCTCCTTTGACTATACAATAAATAATTGAACACGACATGTTTTGCCATTTGCCAATAATATTTTATACATGCATGTCACCATCGGTTTAGGGTTCAGAGTACAATGATTATAATTTCTAGCTATTCATCACATCAATTTTGCATACCCAAACAACTAGACCCGCAGTTAATACTCATAATTTATTAGCTTCCAAATTAATTACATAAGAAAATATATAAAATATTAGCCACCAATTTAGTAATAATAGGCTTGAAAAGATAGAGACAAAAACTAAAGAAAAATGGATCATGTCTCTGTGGAGTCAAGCTATCGGCAAGAGTTACGATCTTTCTCTTATGATTATGACATGAGAAAAAAAGGAACTAATTAACAACCATAATAATAACATTGTTGATTATATTATAATTTTCTTATACCAAATATAAATATTATTAATGATTCCAACTATTTAAAAAGCAAGTAAACAGTATGACGATTACATCAACCTGTTGATTCCTTGCTGAAATCAACAAATTATTGGAAATGTGATTTTGTCCATAACGACACACATCACTTGGCTTCAACTTTTGATTTTTTTTTATCAATGTGCATCAGAAAGTATCTTCCCGTTTGGTGATTGTTCACCTTAATTAATACTATACACATCAAATTTCACAAGGATCTATGTTGGGGAGCCATTGAATTGTCATAATATTGTTCTTCTATTGCCATCAAAGCTTACAAATTGAATCAAGATATGGTTTTAAGGGCTAAGATATTGCTTCGCTTTTCTGTGTTTTTGGTTCCATTAACAATAGGCATTATGCTCTTTCACTGAGCATAACATTAAGAAGGGCCAATAATAGTAACAACATCATATATAATAATGGCAAATTATATTACAGACCCTAAAATTTAATAAAAACTAGTAAGTTCTAATTAAAAAAATTGTAAAGGCTCAAAGTTTAACTTATTGTTGAATAAAAAAATATATGCTTAATATTAAAAAAAAAAAAACTAACTCTTAAAAGTATTTTCAGCTCTTTAGAAACGTTATTGTTTAAGAATTCATTCTCATAATAAATTATATCTAAAAAATTATTTTATTTGACTTTTTTTTTCTTTTACATTACTTTAATTACTTCTATTCATATAACTATATAAAAAAAATTAGTATTGTCAAGAAAGATTAAAGACGCATAAGAAAAATGGACACTGAATTATTATTATTATTATTATTATTATTATTATTATTATTATTATTATTATGTAATTGAAGTCAATATTAATTAGAATACCACCGTTGGTACTTATTAAAAAAGGTTATTATGAATATTAGATTAAGTTTGCTAGTTTAATTTCATGTGTGGTTAAGTATAAAATAATTAATATTTTTTTCAAAAGTAAATAATTCTCATTGATATAATTAGTTTATAATCAAATAATAATATGAAAACTTTTACATTGTTTGTATATTTCAATTAAATGATTTAATTAATATTACTTCCGGTCTTGTTTAATAAGAAAAAATCCTTAATTTCTCAATATTAATAAAAAATAGTTATATGTCATAAATTTGTACTCTATTCTAGAAATATTTACAATATTAAATAGTCAAATTGATATTTTATATATTAAATAAGTGAATGTATCCAGTTTTATAGATGAAGGGTGAATATCATATTAACACAAATCTTATAATAAAAAAAGTATAAAAAGAACTTAGTTAATTAATCTAAAAAAGACATTTTTGTTTCTTATATTTAAGAAAAAAAAATATTGGTAATTGTTTCCATAAGACTAGAGATAATTTGTATATAATTGGGAAAATTATGAAAAACAAATGTGCCTGAAAAATAAATCAGGCATTTCGATCGCTTATAAACTTATGCAGGTTATTTTTTATATTTTAAAATTTTTATTTTATATTTATTATTTTATAAATTAATAAAAATTTAAGTAATAAATTTATTAAATTTAAAATATTAAAAATTCCTTTTTAAGTCAAAAAAAGGCGAGAAAAGAAGGAAAAGAAAAAAAAATATATTTATTGACCACATGATTCATCTTCTTGTATGGGTTTTTATTATTATTATTATTATTTTAATCCATTATCTTTGAGGATACTACGATTCCCAATAAAGGAACAGAATATTTGTAGGCAATGCGAAAGAGGTTGTCATGCTTAAATACAAATGCAGCCCAAAAGATCTGAATAACAATACAATGTATTGTAGACTGACACTAATTAACAAGCAAAAACACAGCACATGAAAAATTGCAATGATTAGAAACCCTAAAACGTTTAACATTCAAATGCGAAGTCAATAATGGAGATTGATGCTTTTAAAATTTTACATTAGTGAGTAGTACTATTAAATTAATAGTATTTTAAAAAAGTAAAGATATATTATATAATTATTTTAATATTTAAAAATAAGTATTTTATTATGATTAATAAATACTCTATTTTATCAAACAAAATTAAAGAGATCGATTTTTCAAGATTAAGATATAATCATGAAAAGTTAAAAATTAAAATTAAGATTTAATTTAAAAATTTATAATAATAAATGTTATATTATATTGTATAAATACAAGGTGCAATTGTAATATTTTGTTTTTCAATTTCAAAACTTTGAATTAAGAAATCAACATTTTTAAAATTTATTATTTTATATTAAAAAAACCTATGGTACATGACTATCAAAATTTTAAATTATTGATAATCAAAATGTTTTTTTACATATTTAATGTAAGTGAAGAGAGAAAGTCAATTTTTCCCTTAAAATAATAATGTGACATAATGCAAGAGATGATGAATTCAAGCAATATATCATTTTTAAGTATTAGATGTTCAAAATATATAATAAAGATAGATTGTTCAATTAATATTTATGATTGATGGTTCTAAATTTGAAGAGCAGAAGGTCACTTGGAACAATGACTTTGGTTTCGAAAAGAAAGACAAGGTTCCAGTTTCATTTTTTCTTTCACGTTGGAAAGAAATGCATATGATGCTTTTGTCATCAAATGATAAAAAATACTTGTATGCTTTTGATGCAAGTTTCCTCTTTTGTTAGAGGAAGAAAGAGAGTTGGGTAGAGAAGTGAATATATGTTAAAAAGTAACAATCGCTAAAGCACTTTTGGAATATAATGATTTGAATTAACAAGGAAATTCTCTGAACTGATTATGAAATCTCGCATGAAGCAACAATGTCAAAGGAAATTTGCTCCTTTTGGTTTCGTCAAAGGATTCAAACTATTAAAGTCTTTGAGGTGTTTGTTAATGTTGCCTGAAGAATCACTTATTTGTTAGTATTTATTTGTGAGGCGATGTTTTTGTGAAATCTCAGTGAATTATCAATGAGGAAGCCTTTTTTGTAATGAAGAAATGTTAAAAAATTAGATAAACTGATTTTATAAGCTTATTTCACTTTTCTTTGTTTAATTTATTTCAAATTTCAAGACTCGATAACATCTTATATTATGTAGTGTTTAACTTATCAAATAACTTTGTTTAAAAACGTAAAATTTCTTTTTAATTCTATTTTAAAATAACTTTAACATCCAAACATATTAAGTTAAATACAACTTTGCAATCTCATTTCATATGGTTAAGGATAATATTTTTTTTTCTAAAATTAGAGATTATTCGACCATGAGATTAGGGTTTTTTTTATTTCATATGGGGCTGAACCTCTTCTTGAGAGAGATCTGTGGATGAGAATCATACTTCTTGTCACGTAGATTGGAGTAGAAATAAGTTAAATTGCTCATTAGAAGCCTATGGCTTAATCAAAATAAGGTCATGTCGAATGAAACTTATTTACTAAAGTGAAGACATTTTTAAAAACATATTTAATTAAAAACTCATACTTTGTACCATTCATATAGTACTACCGTCATCACCACAAACAACAACACTAATAATGTAAATATTTACTTATCATATATTTATTTTAGTAATTAAAAGCTTAACTTTAATTTGTTAATTTTCATATAAATTTAGGTTCATTAGTTTATTTAGTAGTAAGTTTTTTGAACCTATTCAAAAATCTTATTATAAGGTAAGCTTTTAAATAAACATGTAGGCCAAGATGAGATTTTAAAAAGGCCAATCCAAACCTTAAAAAATACTTATACTCCGCAAATTGGCTAATGTCGGACCTTAATGTTAGCAGTCAAGTTACACTCAGGTCTTGCAAAAGCAAAACTTAACTCAAATCTCAGCACATTTTTACTCCTATTTGCAAGATTCTTGTTTTCAAAAACTAGAAAAATAATCTTAATTAATTATATGTGTGCATATTTTGTAATAAATTTTAATATGTATTACATTAAAAATAAAAACTTATAGTTTGAAAATTAGATAAAAATTGAACATGGAATATTGCTGAACTGATTGCATATCAGAATCTGTTCAAATTTTAGCTAAATCTCAGTTGGCCTTTTCAATTAGCTGGCAAATCCTTGTGTGATAGTGGTAAGCTTCTTCGGTAGAGTGGCGTCAACTAAACTAATATTCAATCAATTATTTTTGGTACACCAATAGAAAATTTAGTATACATCCCAGTGAAAAGATTCAAAGCATAAAAAAGAAAAAGAGATGTTTCCTTTTCTTCTTCTTCTTTTTCCTTAGAGACATATCAATTATCGGCAATTTTTCTGTTCTAAACTTGGACAGGATGCTTAGAAAGACATCAATGTGATTTTGTAAAAATAATATTTAGAGATTGTCATGATTTTCTATGATATTGTCAAGATCATTTATCAATATAATAATATTAATATCTGGTTTCACATAGAAATGTTATGAATCTATCTGTTGAAGTGGGACAATGGTTTTGTTAGGAAGGTATCTGGCATGATGGGTAAAAATAAGCACCACATGAGGAAAATAAATAAGTTTTTTTTTTCAAAGATGATGAGATTAAAGTCTCATTGAGAGAGTCCAATTATACTTACATCTAATAAGACTAGATGTTTTTAAAAGAACAATACTGCAGTGTGTAAAAAATAAAACACTACAAAACATAACATGTTCTTAAAAGGCATTTCAAACAAAGAAGTATAATTAAGATACTAAGAAAAGCAAGTAAAAAACTCATTCTCCTTCCAGGATCAACTTTTTTTCCACAAACAAACAACTAATAGGAAAAAAAATTATACTTTTTTTCACTGTCTCTTTTTATTGTTGTTGTATATAGATATAGCCAGTTGTGCTGATACAACAAACTTGTTTCAAATTTAAGAAATTTGAAAAGCCACAAAAAGTACAATGAGTCGTATCAAAGTTCATCATTACAAACTTGTGAAAGAGAATGGAAAAAAGATCACGAATAACAAATTAAAGGATGGATGAAAACTTAGAGAACATGAGATGAGGTGATACGAGGACAAGAAGAAGGAGGAGAAAATGTAGGTGATAGTTCAAAAACGAAATAGAAAGTATTAAAGAATATAAAGGGAATGGGTAAAAAAAAACTTACCAATAAAATAATATATATCTACAATGAAAGGTAAGTTTTCATAGAGAGAGAAACCCTTTTAAGGGGGATGAGAGGAGGGGTGACAGTTGCAAAATATAAAAAGAGAAGAAAATTAGGGTTAAGAGAAAGAGATGAAAGATTTACTAAATCAAAAAAATTTTATTAGTCATCTACTCAAAAGACAAGTTAAATTGTCGAGTTATAAACTCAGCAACCTAGAACTCCCAAAAGAATGATTTTGAAAAGAAAATTGATTCTGAAAATTTAGAAGAAATTTTCATAAATTTGATCAATAATAAGAAATTTTTTATTTAGTAAATCATATTGAAATTTTGAGACGTATAAAACAATTGTCAAAACTTCTTTTTTAAGAGTTGAATGATTCTACTGTCCAAAATTCCAATGCTTTAAAGTACATGCAATGATATGCTCATGTTAAAAATTTGAAAAATGAAGTGATTCTGAAAACTCATTTTATTAAAGATCTTTTCCCGCTTCAAATCACAAAAAAAAAAAAGAATTTCTACTTACCATTTAGGTAAACAGATAATCTTTTTAACAATTGAATAATTCTGCTGTGCAAAATTCTAATGCTTTGAAGTATATGCAATGATATGCTCATGAGAATCGACTTTGTTTGAGAATGTCACCATAGCCTATGTCAGAGACATCTGTTTCGACAATTTTGAAGGCTTGAGAAATGAGAAGATAAAACATTTTATTTCTTTTGGAGAAAAGCTTACAAAGATAATATCTCAGAACACTTTTCTCTAGATTTTCTTTCTGATAGCTAAACAAAAGAATGTCTCACAACATAGTCGAGAATCAAGATTAAGATTGCTAATTTTTTTTCTTGAGTCTATAATATTTGCTAATATAGCCAAGTTTACTATAGTTGTAACAGGTTACCCTTATTCTCGGTTTTCTAAGAATATTGTTTGGAATGACTTCTTCCCTATGCCTCTTTGGAGGTTTTCTATTGTATTAATTTTTGTAAAGTTTTTTGTGGGTCTCAACCGTTTCTCTTTATTTAATTAATAATAATATTATTTAGATTTTAGATTATTTGATTTGTTAAATAGCTTACTTGGTTTTTTAGGACCTATTTGTTTTTCTCTTTTAAATATAGTTTTTTATTTTTAAAAATAAAAAAATTGTTTGTTAATTTAAGTTTTAAAAATTTTTTATTTTTATTTTTAAAACTAAAAATTAAAATTACTTTTATGGTTTTTTAATTTTTTTATTTATCTTCTCAAAATTAATGAAAATTGAATTTAAAACAGTTTTTAAAAGTAAACTATCAAACAAATTTTATTTTTATTTTCTTCTTAAAAAAATTATAAAATTATTTTAAAATATAATTTTTAAAAATTGAAAATAAAAATAAATCAAATAAGCTCTCAATATTTTAATATATAAAAAATACATTAAAAAAATCAAGTAATTTGAATAAGTAAGAGATATTGAATAATTTAAATTAAGTCAGAGATCAAATAAAACATATCCTAATCTCAATACTTTCTAAACAAATAAAAATAATATGTCAATAACATATTTTTTTGTGTAATTATATTTTAAATTATTTTATTTTATATATAATTTAGTCATTTTATTTTTATTTACTTACATTTTATTTTTATAATTTTTAAAATTATTTAAATTTATTTTCTCACTCCAAATTTTAATCAGCAATTATTAAATATATCAAAGACACGATATATTATTTATTTGTAAAAAATTATAAAATAATTAAATAAAAAATATTTTTATTATACTTTATACATTTTATTTATTATTTACATTTTTTATTGATATGTGAGACTTAATTTAAATTTTAAACAAAAGATATTTAATGTGAATAATTAAAATAAAAATATAAATAAATTAAAGTATGAAGACTAAAAATAAAATTAAACCTATGTTTTCTTCATTAAATTTGAATTAAAATATTTTTAAGCTCTTTTATACACAAATGAGAATTGTTCTCATGAAAATAATTAATCATGACCTAACATGTATCATTTATATTAAATACAACCTCATTTTTTAGAATAAGACTTGATTTTTGTTGTTATATCAATCATATTAAATACATATTTGTATATATAAAAAATATAAATTTCAAATAAAGATACTCATATTTAAATTTTCATTTTAATTTTTTAAAATTAATTTAAGGAATAACATGTTATTTTCATGATGATTTATAGATATCTAAAACTTAATGCTGATTGAACAATTTTGACTATTAATTAAAATAATTAAAATAATTAGATTATATGAAATTTGAAAATTAAACATCTTTAAGTGAATACTTTTATTTTAAAATATATACTTCTAAAGTAAACATTTTGTTAAAATTAAACAAATCTAACAATTCACAGTCCTAAAACCTCTGAAACACATATTTTAATAAATTTTTTAAATTATCTCAAACAATAAAATAAAAATTGTCCAAATTTACCTCTTATTTTTATTTTTAAGGTAAAGGTAGTGATTTGCTCCTCTAACTTTATTTTTTATTTTAAATTTGTTTTCAAACTTTTTTGTTTAATTTAACTCTTGAACTTTAATTTTTGTCTTAATTTTAATCCTTCTGATATAATACTGCATTTTAAAATTTAGTTTTGATGAAAAAAAAAAGTTTAAAGGAAACAATATTTCCTGAGAAAATGACAATTATAGATTATAAATTTTTAAATCAAAACTTCTTTCCTGACCAAACAACAAGCTTACAAAAAGTAAAATAATTATATACATTTTTTAGTAAAAAAAAAAATAAAGCATAGAAAATTTACCATAAATTTTCTGTTTTAGTTCATATTATTTTAATACTAAATAATAATATAATTAAACTCCGAAGACAAATAAAATTAATAAAGAAATGTTAATTATACAATAAAATTGTATAATTTTTGCAATAAAGAGAAATAGAAAATAAAATTATTATTATAAAAATATATGGGAAAATATCGTCTCTGAAATTAATATATTGTTGTTTTGCACGTATTTCGGTGAATGCTTATGAATCCGAAAATTAAGTTTTTCGATGTACTTTCATAACAGGCAAATTACTTTTCTCTGATCAATGGGTCAAATGAAACTCCCAAGATTCCAAAACAAGCAAACCGTAGTTAGCTAACGATTAGTTATTAATACATCAAAGGATACAACGAAAGCTTAATTTTCATTAATAACATTAAATGTTATTTTTTAATAAAATATATTATTTAATGTATTTCTTAAATCACAAATCAAATAAAATCAATTAATTATAATTGTTTTTATGAAGTAATATTTTGATATGATGAAAAAGATTTTAATAAAAAAGTAAAGGTCGATGCACTTAGGATTCTGTTTGGATCAACTCAGTTGAATTCCGAGTGGCGTTAGTCTTCCGGCAATTATAATAGATTTGACATATTCAGTTGGACTCCAGGATACCTAACCCGTCCCATGTATGGAAGAGTTTAGGTGATGAGTGAAATTAGGGAAAAAAAAAAAAAGTTTTATGCACCTTTCTTCCTTCCATTCAAACCCTCCTTCTCCCCTACTTCACTCCCCAAACTAAACATGTCCTAAATTTTGCTTTAGCTAAGTATAAGTTTTAAGTTCAATTTATCCCATACTATTTATTATTTAAATGCTTTTTTTAGCAAAAAATCAGCTAAGGTAATTTGATTATGTGAAAAAAAAAAAAGACTTTTGAAAGCACCATTAAAAAAAATAGATTACAATATATCGATATTGTTGCTCTCTTTTTAGCTATTATCAAGAGTTTATTAAAATCAGCATATAATTTTTTTCACATGTAATTTTTACAAGTAATAACACTGGAAATATAAATATCTCTCAAAGATTAAAAAAAAATCATGAATTGTGACTTATGCTTAAGAAATAATTACTTTTTATAAAATAAAAGGTTTGCATAGAAATGAGCTGTTTGCTCTACATCTATATATATATGAATGAATGCATATTCTTATCTATAACCTACCTCAACTTTTGTTTCGCCTGGACTATAATAAAAACTAAATTGAACATAGAGATTTGAAGAGAAAAATATGTACTGGTGCAATCCAACAGAAACATTGAATGCGTCATTCACTTTTCATTCCAAGCTCATGCTTCTTTTTCTGCCCGACTTCCACAAGTAGAGTCAAGAGAGCCTCACACACCTGAGACGCATCTCCTTCAGAAGTGTCATCATTTAGCGCTGAATAAACCATCCAAGCATGGTCCAATTTTCGTTTAGGTCGCACCACAACAGATCCAGGAACTTCTGCATCTCGGCATGTCACAAGCCCATCACTTTTCTCCCCATATCTCACCTGCAGCAACTGTGCACAAGCAGCCATAGCAGCACCAAGGGGCATTATAACAGGGAGTCTTGTACGTTCACCGCTTGAGGCAATCAAGGGTGGTAGTTCAGCATGTGCAACGTGAGATAATGTGGCTAAAACAGCTGGGGAAATGCTAGCTTCGGTGTGAAAGGAAACAACAGGGACTTCTTTTGGTAGATGATGTTCCTTTAAAAATTCCCTCCGTCTTTCATATGTCAAGTCTTCTAAGGCTCGCATGTCACCCTTTGTAAAAATAAAATAATAATTATAGCAAGGGATGATGAGTTAAATAATGTTTGGACATTGACAGAAGCTAAAAAAATAAATAACATAATTAACGGTAGCTTACATGAACAACATTAAACAAACAAAAATCAATTAAACTTAATTATCAATTCACTAAAATAAGCAGAATCATATCATACAATGATTAATGACACCATTCAATTTTGTTCGTGGAAACTGAAAAATATGTAGATTAGTGGGAATTATTTGAATGGGTAAGCAAATGCAGATTTCATGCAACAAAACAGATGGTCAAAAGTTCTACAGAAAAACAAAAATAAACACGTTAGCAAATCTGTTTGCTCTAATAATGACATGCAAGAAGATGCCATACCAGAAAAAGATCCATTTTAAAGAAAACAAACATTTGAAGCACAACTAAGAAAGAACCAATGGGTCATAATAAAAGAGAACTACATGCCTTAATTACTTTACAGATAAGAATCTCTGTAAGTTTCCGTAAATTTACATAATCACCAAGCTGTCCTTCTCGCAGAAGATCTGAAGCTATAGGAGTACCCCCATACGGACTTTGTGCTAATGCCAATCCAGCAACTTTATCTTTTAAATCAGACCAGTATAATGATAAAGCAGCTGCAGCATCTACTCCCCCTTTGCTATGTCCAAGAAGCAAAACACGTTTCTTTGAACCCCAATAAATTTCCTCAATATACTCTTTTAGTTCTCTGGCATTTTTCTCAACTGAAGCCTGATAGATAATTACTCAATTCAGTAATGTACAAACAAGAACATCAATATGATATTCACAAAACTTAGAGCAAGAATTTTTCATAAGAACTATTACTACTGTTAGATAACCCATATTTAATGGAATAATTAGTTGGTTTGGGAGTTTATTAGCGTTAGGAGTTAGGAGAGAGTCATAAAAATTTGTCAGTTTAGGGCTGGGATAATTAGAAAAAGAAGGCATGATGCCAACAAATAAGAAAGGGGTTTGAGAGGTTACAGGTATCTTGTCATTAGGGAGAGGATTCGAAGCTTTTGGAAAGGCAGATCCTTGAAGTTTTGTAGTTCTTTAATCAGGGGAGATTTTTCCTATTTTTTGTAATAAGATACTAAGTTTCTATCACTATCAATATTTACTAATGTTACTGATTATATTACTACCACAAGAACTAGTATAATATACCTCACTATGAATCTTTGCGATATGACAAGTCAAACCCATTTTTGAAAAACTGACTTTCGTACTGACAAAGTAAAGTGGACCATGATTACTGAAAAGACCTGCCATTGCGAAAGGCACAACAGTTAATAGCACAAAAATTAGTTGTGTTGAGAAAAGAGAACAAAAAAACATAGGATGAATCCCAATGTTTTGACTACATATCGAAACATATATTTATAATGGGAACTACTGATGCAGAATAAGAAGTTCTTATAATTATAAAGATACTAATTTTCCTATTTA
This sequence comes from Abrus pulchellus subsp. cantoniensis, assembly GCA_024086825.1. Lineage (NCBI taxonomy): Eukaryota > Viridiplantae > Streptophyta > Magnoliopsida > Fabales > Fabaceae > Abrus > Abrus pulchellus. The sequence goes on from CM044056.1 coordinate 27,293,518, forward strand.
CAATATTACTATGATTACATAATTCCAACAAGTTGAAACAATGAACTTTGGCAGCTTTACTATTTTCATCCTATAGGCCAAGTGCTAATAAAACATATCCCATTCCAGCTGCATCACTGGCTTTCAGGTTTTGCTGTATGTGAGGGCCTGGGATGGGTGTTGTTGGTTATGGTTAAATTGAACATGAGCATAATCAATCACTTTACCTGGAATTAACAAATAAACCATTGAATTTGGTAACTTGTGAACACCATGCCTGAAAGAAAGGAAAATTGAGTTAACATTGATAAAGAGAAATATTAGAGAAAAATAAAGCAACAGGATACTTACTTGATGTTGTCCAGAATTTCCAGGAATCTCTCTGTTCCATCTTCAACTGGGGGCATAACCGGATCATGTTGAAGCCATCCTATATCATCTGCAGATCCACGCACAGTCCTTCGAGCACGATCAATCAGGCTGAAGTAACAAAAGCATAGATTATCATCCCCATCTCAATTGTTATAAGGGCTTAACTTTTAGTTTAGATGGTTCTATAAAAAAATTAAAAATAATAATAATAAAAGAATTGAAGATTAGATGGACAAACCAACATCATATCAAGGTGGCATTAACAGTAAGCACAGTGGCAGAGCTTATATCATATCTTTCAATCATTCGGGTGCAGTATTTGATGTAGGGTGCATTTTACAATATTTAGAAAGGAAAAGAAAAAATTTATAAATTTGATGTCATGTAAATGGAGAGAGATTCCCTATCAAATAAATCAAAATCAGAGATTAAGGAAGGAGATTCTAATGCATTGAAGATATAGAGAGCGTAATTTCATGTTTATCATCAATTATCACCTGGAAATATGCACCAATTATCAATGTAGAAGATAACTTGCAAATATCCCAGAGTGGGACCAATAAGATAATGGTATGCTATGCTTGTAAATATTAAATTACACAAGGAGATAACAGTCAACTTTTATTTGCAGTGCCTATAGACTCTCTATTTTCTTTTACTTAATGAAAATATAATACCTTACATTAAAATTTTTGTTTTACCCATGACTCCTTGGAAAGGAAACATAACTAGGGAAAACAAACAAAATAAATATGCAAAAATGAATGCAGAGACTCAAGAAAGAGAAGAATATCTTTTTTTGTAACTACCCAGAAATACTTAATACAAGATACCATGGATTTTCCTTATTTGAGGATTCAAAGGTTCCTAAAATTCATTACTCTTGGAGATCACACATCTAAGTGCATTTAAAACTGTTCACACTTCAGCAACATATACACCCAATAAAGAGAAAATAATGCATGGAGAACCAATCATTTCCTAAGAAAATATGTAAATTCACAGTCATTGTATCATAGTCTATCATAAACGCACACTTGGAGTCAAGTGTGAATTAGTCCCACATAGAATGAAATATGGACAAGTTAAGAGAGTCTAAAAAGACATGGACCCATAGACCCCTGTACCTATTACCTTAAGATTTTGGAGTTACATTGTAGTGTCCTACCCCTTGTGAGGCTCCCTACCTGAAAACTCTTCCACCTAATAGTGGTATCAGAATTAGGTCAATCTAGTTGACCGACTCAAATGAGTAGATGAGTCATGGCAGAGAGAGAGCTTACGGTATGACATTCATGGTCAGTGTGAGAGTACACCGTAGAAGAAACAGTGACACTAGATGAGCCATAGCAGAGAGTTAGTGGTACCCACGTGCAGAGGGTGTGGAGTCCAACATTCAAATTAAGATGTCCCATATTGGTTAGGAATAGAGTCAAAATACTCCTTATAAGAGTTAGGGTAGTCCTCCTCCTATGAGCTAGCTTTTAGAAATGAGTTAGGCCCTAGTTTTTTAATATAAGTCAAGTCTATCTAAAACATCAATAGTTTATAACCATAGTAGTCAATAGCAGCCATAGTGACCGCTATTGCGGAGGAGCGGCAAGTTGCCACTATGGGGAGCTTATAGCATCGCATTTCAGTGGAACGGCCATCACGCCACGAATAGCGGCCAAATCGCGGGAGAATCGCAGCCATAGCGGCTGCTATTTCATCCCTGGCCAAAAACTCGACTTTGCCCTTGCTTTCTTAACGTTGGACATCTTTAAATGGGGGTAATCTTGGGATTTTGCCCCCTTTTACATTTTTGATATGTTCTTCCTCACGAGCCCTAAGTTTTCATTTTCGTCTCTCAGTTCTCTGGTTTATTCTTCCCCATCTTCGTTCTCTGCAACATTATCTTGCTTCCAGTGTCCTTCTTCTCCGGTGAGGCTTCTGATGTGACAGAGTTGTCCTCCGGTTATCTTCTTCGTCTTCGTCAAAGCTTCTAACGTAACTTAGACGTGTTCCGGTCCTCTTCATCTCCAGTTGTCTTCTTCAACTCCAGCGAAGTTTCCAATGTGATCCAGACATTTCTGGTCATCTTCTTCATCTCTGATAAAACATCGACAAACCTGCACATTTTCTAGTGACTGACCAATTCTCTGTTTTCTTATTTCCTTATCTAGTTTTTATCTTTGTCTCTGTCTTTCATTTCTCTCTGTTTTGGTTATTATTTTTATATTAGGTATAATACTTAGAACTTCAAAATAGCGGCCATCCTGCTATCCGCTGTAGCGTTTTTTGGGTCAGCCACTCCACGCCACTATCTGAGATTGACTACTATGTTTATAACAGCTGTTACCAAACACAAAGCAATGAAATGTAAATATATAAAATGCCCACTATGCACCACTAGCATAATAAAACCAGCAGTTTCCTATTCTACACCTTTCTTTATGCTTATCCACAAGATGCTACCTAGCAGCACTTAACTTATGTTAATAAGCTTTTCCTGTCGCAGATTTTATTTTATAAACCTTCATTCATGCAAAGTAGAAAAATTTAAAAAAAAAAAAAAAAAAAACCCAAAAAAAGGAAAAGGAGACATTAAAAAAAAACTGTACAGTACCACCACCTTATTGGCCAAATAAATATAGCAGAGGAAATTATTTTAGTAAAAAACTTACAAAAATAAAAATTGAACAGTTAAATAACAGTTCAGGTGTTCAGCTTTTCCAAAAATAATAGTAAAAGGACAGTAAAGTAACAGTAGACAATGAGTCAACGACACATCATAACAGTTCAGCTTCATAATTCAAACAAAAGATGTTGCTAGTAAGTGCTTATCCAAAATATCACATCTAGAATAAGTTCACAAAGAATACCTTTGGAAAATAGAAATTCCACTTTGTCCAGCACGATTTGATTCAACAAGTGCACTGGAATTTTGTAACAGATCTCCACCAGAAGTCCTTGTGATTTCATCATTTCTATGTAGAGGTGCAGGAGTTGCAGTATTAGATGATTCAACACTTGTTAAATGGTTACTGTTTGAAGGAATATGATCAATTTCAAAAGATGAAGACTCCCCAATTTCTGCAGAAGGAAAATCCACAAGCTCTAGTGCACGAGAGCCAGGAGGACCAGAATGTCCGGGAGAATTTTCTACTGAAATATTAACAAAAGCTTTAAGATCTAAAATTGCAGAAGTCTATGAATAAAAAAAATGAAACACAATCATTATTATTCAAATGCACAAGTTTTGTCAGAAATTAAGCATGAGGAAAGGGTATATAGATCAGAGAGCTGTATAAGGAATAAAATCAATCCATAAAAGTCATTCAAATTAAACAAATTCAAAATAGGTGTAGGTGAAATTTCATAAAGTAGAACAGAAGCATATTGAAAAGAATCCTAAGTCCTATACCTAGACAAAAACTGTCACAAAGACTTGAAAATATCAAGAAACTGCAGCCTTCCATAAATCTAATTAGACCTACAATAAATCCTCAAGTGAAATCTACATAAAAAGGGTAGGCCATGTATGTCACATGAATTTTAATGTACTTGGGTTTCAATAAGGTTTCAAAAAAAATACATTAAACTTCTAATATAATAATCTCATAATTTGTGGTTTCGTCTATCCCTTGAAAGGCAGGTCTTTATTTCCTGAAAGGTGACCATTACTCCAAAGCAATCTGATTAGGTACTAAATTTTCAACTCCCACATATAAATGAAACAATTGAGGTAACAAAAACCTTAAGTGCATCATTTCTACTTTCAAGTAAAAGCAGATGAGTTAAGTATCTCCTTAAAATTTATCTAGCAGATAAGTCATATCATTATTTCAAAATGCCACATAATAACTCAGCTTCATTATTTCCCTTTGTTTATGGAAACTTATAGTAACAGACTAGATAATTCTTTAAACTTCTGAAAGAAGAATCTACTTAAACTAAAACCTCTGAAAAACAAGACAAACAAAAAAGAAGCTTGCCTGAATAATCAGAGAAACAACCAGTTAGGTATGATGTTGTTTCTGCAAGATAAGAAGCAGCATCATTGAGAGCTGGCATAGAAGAAAATATATGAGGAATAAGCCCTTCATTAGTCAAACCCTCTCCCTGTACCAGAAAAAGATAAGGTTAGTTTAGTTTTAAGTAAAAAGATAATAAAATTATTGTTTAAATCATCAAGATAATCATCAAAGGAAGGTGCAGCTACTCCTAGAGAAAAGAAAACGTACAACTAAATGCAATAACAAAATAGTAATAAAGCATTTGAACCAAGTTACCATTAACAGCAAGATCCACATTCAACAAGAACAAATGCCCTTCCAAAGAAATCATTAAATACAGAGCTTAAGAAGCCAAATATTTAAATAGAAAGATACTGATCACAAGCTAAAGAAGCTTGACCTCAACAAAAAGGTGTTTTCTTACCTTCTCCTTTGGCAAGGGTGAGGTAGGAGGAAGAAGGGGTGTGGCTGTCAATAAACAAACAGGCAATAGGTATTTTATATTGATAAAGTAATCCCTAGTGTGTATTTACCACACTCCTTAGTTCTATTTGACACAGATCTTTCCTATCATCCAGCAGAACTGCTTTTGCAGTAACACAACAATCTCTCATTCTTCATTGTGAAAACTTAGGTCTAACTCGCTCCTCAAAGCTAGCTCATAGGAGGAGGACTATCCTCGTCCTTATAACTATAAGAAATATTTTAGCTCTATTCCTAGCCAATGATGGACATCTTAACTTTCTCCCATTTTAAACTTCCCTGCCAGAACCCAACTATTTGTTTCAATAACTAATACTTGCATGAACATTATATTTTTAACATTAATTATTTGAATTTTCATTCGTTTAGTTATTAGAATTTTAACTCTAACCACCCATTTGACACCCACAAAAAAATCCACTTCATTATTTTAACAAACCCAATTTATTGGAATATAAGGAACAAAGTGGGCATGGCATAGGCTGCGACGTTCATTCTGAAGACTTAAAACTTGGTAACTATAAATTATGAAAGAAATCACATTTCACAAATACATGACTTACCACCGATGAGGTGGTTGACTCCCCATGTTGTCGGCTTTGAGAATGCACCATTGAAACCAATTTTGGGCAAAGGAAAGAAAATTCTTGATAGATTTAACAATGTAGTCCCAAAAGATCAAACACAAAAAACAAATCATATAAAAATTGGAACCACCTCTAATTTTATAAACTAAGATCTGCTCAGGAATCAAACTGATTGGGATTTAGGGAATGGATAAGTGATGAAGCTGTTAGCCCTCATATAAGTACTACTTTGAGGAATGTTTAAGGCATAGAAGAGAACTTCGGATTGTAAAGCATTGTAACAACATTGCTTACAAGGCAAGAAACGCGGAAAAAGGAGTGGAACATGAGAAAAGGAAGGCATTGGTTAGGAATAAGAGAAAAAGGAAAAAATGAGCATTAAAAGCAGGGTAAATATTGATTTTGGTGGAGAGATTTCGGGCAGGGATGTGATATTTGGTGTGTCTGCAGAATTTACGTTGTTATCTCTTTCTTTCCTTGCACTATCATCCTATTTGGCATTCGTTTTATTTCAACTCTTACAAGTACCCATACATTATACATAACGGGTACCGGTAAACACTGCATTTACTTGGATGTTTATCAAAATTAATTTAAAAAAACACGGTATGCACTTGAGTATGATACTAGTGAGACTAAGTGCAGCTAGGTATGCCTTACGTACTAGCTAGTATTAGCTAGATCATTTACACTACCCCAAAATGGCAGTTTTTCAGTTAAATTTGGGATTTTCCTCACCTTTCTCTCAAATTTTCCATGTTTTTCTCTCTGCTTAATCAAATCCAGTCATCCTTGCTTGTGAGATGTGAGACACGAGTTTGTCAATTTCTTTTTTTTGAGATTTTTTCTCAATATTCTATAGATCTTTTATATTTTTCATTCTATTCTATTTATATTATTTAAAAAATTATAGGCCTATATATGTTTTTTGTTCTCACATTTTAGCAAATTTTTAGTTTTAGTCTCTTGAAATAATTTTTTGTTGTTTTGGTCTCTACTTTTTCACGATTTTTTGTTTTGATTCTCTATCTCTGATTTCATCCACTAAAATGTTGTCAAATGTCAGTTTTTTATTAGACCATGCTACCTACAAGGACTAAAAACAATAATTTGCAAAAATATAGGCACCATAACAAAAGAAAAAATTTGTTTAAATGAACTAAAAAAAAAATCGTTTAAATGGACTAAAACAAAAAGAAAAAAAAAACTAAAATATAGGAACTAAAAACATATTTAAGTCAAAATTATATTAATGTAACAGTACCTTCAATTTTTAAAGACTGTTGAATTCCATCTGCATGTCCACATTGTGTACGAGTACCATACTCATATTCATGCAACATAGATTCTTCCTATGTCTTGAAAGTTTGCTAAGTACTGAAATTGTTGTTTCGTGATAAATATATCCAAAATCAAATCTGCTTACTTAAATTTAATACGTTAAAATTAGCTTTTGAAAAAAATGAAATCCTGGTGTACAATAGTTTATTAAGATGATAAATAATTTAATTACTTGCCAACCTTGGAGTGTGCATATATGCTTCCAACACAATATAAGGATATAAAATTTAACATACCATATGGCAATATGAGCTTAGCAACTAATCTGCATTAATGGTTTAGTATTAGAATAGAATTCTGTGTTGGAAATTCCAAGTTCCATCCTGACAAGCACACTTTTTCCACTCTTTCTAAACTAAAAGGCACTTTGTATACTATTTAATAAATTATGCAAGCTTAATAGCACAATGGAATGGCAACATACAGGCCCAGATTTGAATTGTAGAGAATGGAGAGCAACATAAAACCCAATCTCATTGTGTGCCAGATGGGGTTAGCCCTTTTTTTCCATATCATAAGAAGCCTTTTAAGCCATAGAAAAGGGTAACAGACTAACTCCTTACAATGGAAACATCTTTACTTTCCAAGATACGCAGTGGGAAATTATTTTCCATTCTTTCTTCCCAATCCAGAGAGAAATTTAAGTGCTCTGGTGTAAGACAATACCTTTATATGGTACCATTAAGCATGTGCCACATGAAACGATCAATAGATTCAATACCATTTGGACAACAAAAACATCGCCTTCTATTATCAATACACTAACATCATGTGTGGTTTAAGGGAATGCAATGGGAAAAAGATAAGCCAATTTCCCAGTTTGGTTGAAAAACAGGAAGGTAATATGCATTCCCCTGATTATGGCCATTCTTTTCATTTAAGTAAAAGTGATTCCATGACATATAAGAAGGAATAACCATTCAATATTCCTTCAAGGAATAATTCTCACTGTGCACGTAGTATGATAAAGATGAATCCACCAATCCCAGCCATTACCATTTCTCTGTTATGAATGTGTTTACTACTACATTTTTTTATTCTTATGCCCATATTTCGATCAATAGTTCTTAACACAACGTATAGCCGCTTCCGCTCGAGATATCTATTCCTCCAGTTAAATGACAAAGTTCCATTCGTTAAGACACGTTAATATCCAAACACTCTATTGTTCAGTTCTGAGCAGCAAAATATTGTCGCCATTCCTAAAACTAACACCGCAACCTGACAATGAATCCTTCCCACACGCACCACAGACAATCAAACTAATTCAGCAAATCACAAAACTAACCAAACCATATTACCCTAATTAGTTTGTTCCGTCAAAACTACGAATATTACACCCCCCCCCCATAGTATTTCAATGCTCACGTGAACATTTCCTCAGTGCAAATAAAACTTCAGATTAGAACGCCAATGTTTAAACGATAGGAAATCACTTAACCTAATAATATTTATTTATAAAAAGAAAAATAATAAACAAAGAAAAAATATCTTCCAGGAATCTGTGCATGGATATATCAATTTTACATAAATAGTGAAAAATTAGAAAGTACGTGACTCACGACTAAGGGCGCGGTTGATTCCCGACGCGGTGGATTTGGAGCTCGCACCATCGAAACCAGTTTCTGCCAAACGCGAGAAACGAAGTTCATGAACATGGAATCCAACCGCGAAAATTGCACAAATAAAAGGAAAAAAAATTGGAAGCATGTGTTGTAGAAATTGTACCTTAGAAACTGTGACGCGAAGAAAGGTGACGGCGAGGTGAAGGAATCAAAACGGTTTTGAATTGAGAATGAGGGAAGGAAGCACGGTGTAGCCGATCGATGGCGTTGAATTGGTTCGTTTCTTGCGTTTCTTACCGCTCGCCGTTAGACGAAAATGGATACCCGATGATACTGCGTCGTTTTGTCTGACCTGTCAGTTTCACCATCCTTGCTTGCTAATTCAGAGTTCCAGAAATTAATTTTTGCTACTTTTAAATGTACCAATGTTTAAATAATTTTTATCTAAATAATTTACTATTGATATAATTATAAAAGATAAAAAAATATTTTAACTAAAAATATCTAAATAAGTTACGAAAATACATCTTTCTTTTTCGTTATATAATATTTTTTATTATTTTTAAAAACTCAAATTAATTTTTTATAATTACACTTTTAAAACCATAGTTAATATATTTTGAAGTTAAAATTTTATAAAAATATTAAAAAATTTAATGCTAGTAAAAAATATTGATAAAATAATTGCTCAAAAATTTATTATAATTTCTTTTAAATCGCTAAATTTCATTACATAATGTTTTTTTGAATTAGAGTTTAGAATATTAGAAGTATATATAAATTAAATTGCATAATTTTAAACTATTTTTTTAATTAATTATTTTTTAAATTACATATTAAATCTTAAACCTTAAATTTTAAATAGTTAAAGTGTATCTTTTAATCAGAATCTCAAGCACACTAAAAAAATAAAATCATCAATAATAATAATAATAAAACTAACATTCTTCCAATTAATCAATATTGATTGAGTTTGTTTATTTTAAAAATGACTCTTAATTTGAACTGAACAATTATAATCACAAATTAATTAGTACACAATCACATAACAAAATCATATTTTCATCATGTCTCATAAATATTATAGGAGAGTTAACTAACATCTTTTCAATAGAGATATGCTCAACAAAATTCTCTTTTACGTTCAATCATCTGCCTAACAAGCACGAACCAAATATGTAACTAAGGAAAACAATTGTAGTTCAATTATTCAGTGTTGGAAATTATCGATGTAAAGTAAGTTTAGATATTGTAAGGAATGTAAATGACTTCAGCGACTAGCACGTGTCTTATGTTAAAAATTATCATTATTTTTTTATGAAATTTATAAAGATTCTCTTTCAATAATGATTATTTTATTCTATTAATTAATAATAAATTAAGAAGATAATATTTTGAATTTGATAAAAAAATAAGAAAATTAAATTATTTAAATTAACATGCACTATATTTATTGCTAATATTATAATATCTCAACGTTCAGTTTATTTAAACTAATATTTTTAGTTTGATATAATGTATTAGTAGTTTCAAGATTTAGAATTATATTTAAATTTAAGGAATGATGTTTGAAAAATAAAATTATAATTTAAAATACTCAACCAATTAATGTTATATATATATAATTTTTAAAACCAAAAACCTTAAATATTTTAATCTGCACGTGATAAATAAATACAGTTAGCAGGTTTGGGCCTTAGTAAGCCCAACCCATTGAAGGAACGGACTTGTAGGTGGGGGCTGATTATTATGCAGGCATTGGTACATTCCAGCAATCTAGAAAATGCTTCCAGGGGTGAAGTTCATTCCCCGTGACCAGATCAGTGGAGTTAGCATAGCATACTTCTATCAGTGTCACTGTTATTATTCCCCCTCCATTGCCAAGATTTGCATGCAGATAACTTGAGCTGACATGGCCGAAGAGGTGAAGCTAAGCTGAATCACCGAAAACCAATAACCATAACACCTCCCAAATTCCCAATTAGGGTTCCAACTTCCATGGCTCTTTTACGATCATACAAAAAATTGACCAACCCCAATCTTGTTCCACTCTCAAAATCCCTTTCACCTTCACCAAGTTCAAATCTTGAGCATCATCACTCCATACACACATTCCAACTCACCCAAATACCATATGGGTTTCCAAAAATTCACACAGACGCCGAAACTATCTGCAAAGTCTTATCAAACACTCGTGATTCCACCGTCGACACCTCTCTCCGCAATGTGCCGGTGACGGCGTCGCCGGAGCTGGTGGTTGAGGTTTTGAACAGGCTCAACAATGCGGGTCTACTCGCGCTTTCGTTCTTTCGTTGGGCAGAGAAACAGGAAGGGTTCAAACACACCACAGAGAGCTTCCATGCTTCGATCGAGGCATTGGGTAAGATTAGACAGTTCAAGATGATTTGGACTTTGGTGGATGACATGAATCGCCGAAAGTTGCTTACTGGTAACACTTTTTCCCTCGTTGCTCGAAGATACGCAAGAGCAAAGAAGGTCGACGAAGCAGTGGAGACGTTTGAAAAGATGGAAAAGTATGGTTTGAAGCCCCAAGTGTTGGATTTCAATAGGTTGATTGATGTTTTGTGCGAATCCAAGTTTGTTGAGAAAGCACAAGAGGTGTTTGATAAAATGCGGCAATTAGGGCTAACGCCTGATGTTAAGTCCTACACCATTTTGTTAGAAGGGTGGAGTCAGCAGCAAAATTTGTTGAGGGTCGATGAGGTGTGTAGGGAGATGAAGGATGAGGGTTTTGAGCTTGATGTTGTTGCTTATTGTATAATTATTAATGCATATTGTAAGGCTAAGAAATATGACAAGGCCATTGGGTTCTATCATGAGATGCAAGCAAAGGGTACGAGGCCTAGTCCCCATATATATTCTACTTTGATTAGTGGTTTGGGTTCTGACAAGAGATTGCATGAAGCTCTTGAATTCTTTGAAAAATCTAAGGCTAGTGGTTTTGCACCCGACGCTCACACCTACAATGCTGTTGTTGGGGCTTATTGTCACTCAATGCAGATAGATGATGCGTATAGGATGGTTGATGAGATGAAGAAATATGGGATTGGTCCGAATTCTAGAACGTGTGACATAATAATTCATCACCTAATAAAGGCTCGCAGAATTGAACAAGCTTGCTTGGTTTTTGAGAGGATGAGTGATGAGTGGGGGTGTGAGCCAAGTGTCAGCACGTATGAGATCATGGTTAGAATGTTTTGTAATGAAGAGCGATTGGATACTGCAATGGCAGTTTGGGATCAGATGAAAGCCAAGGGACTCCTTCCTAGAATGAATATGTTCTCCAAGTTAATCATTGCCTTGTGCCATGAAAATAAGTTAGATGAAGCCTGCAAATACTTTCAACAAATGTTGGATGCGGGCATGCGGCCACTACCTTCCAAAATGTTTAGTACCTTTAAGTATGCTCTAATTAATTCTGGGATGGAGAATACTGCCAGATATTTCGTTTTGAAAATTCATAATTTGAGATATATGCATTGATCCACCTTATTTTTCATAAATCCCATGGATGTAATGATTTGATCAAATATAAGGTGTCATTATGCTTGTTTCAAACCATAAGTTGATTTCTGCAATTTACACGTTAAGTGCTCCTTATCATTCTAAATAAAATCTTCTAGTTGTTGCATACAAACCTCCTCAAAAAATCTCTATTTAGAAAAATTATTTTCACATCCATCTACTATAGCCTAAGGTCATAATGATTTACTATTATCATAATAATTTTGAAGAAATCATAAGAGAAAACTATGTAATTTTTATTTTTTTTATAATTAGTGTCTTTTTTTTCAGTGAATCATTTTGTCACTTATCTTGCTTTAAACTGCTTTACACTTTCTTTAAAATCTCTATTAGTCTTAAATATCAACTTGCACCCCACGAGTTAAAATCAATAGAAATTTTACCAACTCTTACACATTATTATATAATTCATAGAGTATTTTAAATACTAAAAACTATTTTTATATAATTTTTTTGGATCTAGCGTACACCTAATGTTGAAGTCTGACACTTCAAGAAAGGTGTAATAATCATCATGATTAATTGATTTTCTTTCTCTTTATGATCGTCTAAGAGAAGCAACCTCAGTTGATTCTTCATGAATTGTTGGTGACACATTCTTTAAAACTTCCCAAACTAATTCAAACGGCACAACATCCTAATGAATTTAACAATTTATTTTATTAATTTCATAAATGATCTATCATGGTGGTATAGGCTTAATCAAATAAAGCTCTTAAAGATAAATTGCCCAATTTTTTTTATTAAACTCTATTTTTTCAAACACATAAAATACAAAAGGAAAAAACATCCAAAATTTCAATGATACATGATAACATACATTTTGTATGTAATATATTAGAATTACCATAATAATAATTTCTTCCTAAATTCACAAGGTTATCATATACAACATTATTACAATATATATAATATCAGAAGTGCAAGTCTAGCGACATAGATCAAATACGAAGATAATTGTGTCCTTTTTTTAAACAAGGTCAAACACAATGCATCTCAAATTCACAACTTCGTCACTGTTTTTTTATTCCTTTTTATTCTCCCTCTATTTTGTACTTTTATTGTATTTGGATCCTTCTTTTGTACACTATAAATTATTGAGATAATTGGGACTCTGCATATCATTCTAACAAATTTGTGATTATGATCATACTATGTGCTTGAACACATGGTTGTACTTCGTACTCAAAATTTATGATTCCTTAGGTTTGATTCCTATTTTGTGGTAGAGATTCAGCAGATAAAAGGGGTTCTTTCAAATCAGTTTTACAATGTACTTCGTTAGAAGTTTCGTTCATCAATATTTTCACTTCCTCTGAGGGATTAACCATCGATTTTGTGACAGTCTCCACTTTCATTACAACTTCCTCAGCTTTACCCCAAAGCACAACGTACAAGCCAATGATCACTCCAATTGCGCCTATCAAGCTAACCCATATCAAATGAAAGTATCATGTTAGCATACTACACACTCTTTTAACATTTTTTTCTTGATATATTTTTTATTATTAGTTAAAATTTATTAAAATTACAAAATTTACGTGAGTTTTACTCTTTTTTTTTCTTTCCTAAATTAATGTTTCTCATTCGTACTAAAGTATTTTGCTAGCATTTTTTAATTTTTATAATTATTCTTTTTTTATATCAATTTTTTATATTTTTATTTTTATCCCTACTATCAAGCTGTGGATAAATAATATATTGTTAATTTTACTAACAAATGTTTAGTTAATTAAATTTTGTCATGTATATCAACTCATTATATGTATTGAAAAAATTCATACATACAATACACATTTAAAGTTTTTATCATTGAATCATGTAAATGATTATTTTCATATTAATTTTCTTATGTATTCAACAGCATATATTAAGAACTTTCAATTATCATAAAAAAAGCATGTATTAAATATTTTTTATAATTTTAAGATAATAAATAATTTTATTTGAAAAAATAATTTATTTTTAACTTTTTATATGTGCCTTTCAACACATTAAAAATAGGTTGTTTTCATATTTGTAATATATATGATAAGTTTACACCCATGATAGAACTTATATAGTTGGACATCTATTTGTACAATTAGAATTATCTAACGACAAGTTAATAATTATGAAGACCAAACAATAAAAGTTTAAAATAGTTAAAAATAAAAATACATTTTCTAAACACTAAAACTAAAACTTTTTATACTTATTAAAACTTAAAAAATATATTTAAGCCATATTAATTTCTTGATATTCAGATTAATTACGTGCTCACGCGGGTCATTTAATCAACATTAAAATACCTTCCAATGTAGATTTGCTCATGAAGTAACAAAGCAGCCAATATTGTCACAATCACTGTGGAAAGAGGATTGAACATCGCACAGAAGAGAGGACCTCTCCTTGAAATGCACCATGCTTGCAGAAAATAAGCTGCTGATGATCCCATTACTCCCTGCATGCATTCATTACATTAATTGTAGATTATTATATTAAAAAAATCTTTGATTTATGTAATCAATGATATAAAAATATATCTGTGATGTATTTTTATTTATTAAGAGTATAAAAAATTTTACAGCAAAACTATACCCAAATTAAACTCATACTATACTGCATTTGGAAAGATGGTGTAAAATTGAAGAAATGAATAAAAAAGTATCTTTAATTCTCTCTTCTATTTTTTTTCTTAAAGATAAAGTGATAATTTTTCTATTAGCGAGACAGAAATGGTGACACAAACATGTGATTTGTGTTCACTATTAATGCATTTACAAGTGTTGTATGTTTCATGGGAAATAGATAATCCACATACTGAAGTTAAAGCGCAACCAAGTTCAAGTAGAGAATTAATCTTCCAAGCATTTAGGTCTGGCTCCAGTAATAGTGCCACTACTGCTGATTCTAATGTTCCCATAAAACACATCCAAGCTGAAAAAGATAAGTGATGTGGGTGGCTTTCAGTGGCTGCAACCTGAATAACACAGATAAAAGGAGATTACGTGAAAAATAAAAGCTACTGAATTCATGTTTCTCTTCAATCATTGACCTTACATTGCATAAAGTTAAAAAAATTGAAATTATTGATTACAAAATTGTCAGTTGAGATTATGATTAATTACAGATGTGTAACAAATTATATAATTATTTAAAGATCAAATTAATCTATAGGCTGGTGTAGGTTCTTAAACTATTTAGGAGTTTTTAAATATGTTCTTATACTTGAAGATTTTGTAAGTAGATTCTTAAGTAGATTCATGGTTATGTGTATGTTAGGATTCATAAGTACACAAACATACTAAACTACCCATTAGTTCTTGATCTATTTAAAAGTTTAAAACATATTTATAAAATTTAAAATATAAATACTTATTTAAAAATTCTCAAATAATTAAAAACTAACATATTAATTTAACCTTGTTTGAATTTTGACTATAAATTTTTTAATAAATAATCCCTAATTTCACCCTCCAAAGTAAATTTTTCACTTTAGAAAAAAAACAAAAAAACAAAATACCTGTACAATTAGCCAAACTGACCAGGCACAAAAACATCCAAAGAGAGTTAGGCAACCAAGCAACCAGCTCTCACTTCCTGAAGCCATGATGGATTGTGATGGCAGGTTTTTTACATTTAATAGCTTTGGACCTTTCAAGAAAGCTATGCACATTGCTCCACTCACACACACCATTGTCCCTACTATCTTGGCTAAAGATCTTGAGCTTCGAATATTCACTTTCTCCATTCTAATCAATTTCAGAGGGAAAGAAACATACATTTGAATTTTGATTAACACAACATTCTGAGTCTCTGTGTAAGGATTTGCAAACAATTGTTGACTTGAGCTTTAGCCATTAATTAATTACCCTAAACAAGTTGTCATAATAAATGTGACTGCTGGAACAAAGTTGGCCATTGCACTTGCGATTGAAGCAGAGGTCAGAGATAGACCCTCAGCATATAAGTTTTGACTCAATGCAATGCTGCAACATCATATCCAATAGGAGCAACACCAAAGACTAATTAATAATTTCATATCCTTAAAAACTCATTTCACTAAATCTAAAATAATACCACAAATTACACGTGTTAAAGAACAATATATATATATATATATATGATTCATTGACATCGTGTGTAAGTCTAAAAGACTTACATTAAATATTAATAACACAAATTAAATAATCTAATGGTTAAAAAATTATTTTTTTTTATTTTTTATTACATATTTTTTAAGTAACTTTTCAATCCTATCTCTCACACACATATATATATATATATATAGGAGCACTTTAAATGAGAGAAATTTATTATTATGAGAAGCGAGAGACATTAATAATAGTTATTGAATCAAATAAAGAACTTAGATTTGATGTTACTACTCTACTATCCACTTTTTTTTCTCTCTTGCCAATTAATTCTCTTCTTTCACCTATCATCTCTTATAATAAGAGACTATTCTCACTTAAAATGCTCCATATATATATATATATATATATATATATATATATAATTTTGGATCATATACATACAAATATTTAAAATATGTAAAATTAGAGAAACAAACCCAATTAGTGCGGTCAAGAATATCAAGGAAAAGCTTCTTAAATTTAAGGAATATGAGGCAGAATTTTTCCTGTAATCAAAGGGTAAGAAAATAATTAGCATAGCATGAGAGGGATTAGCAGAATGAGAAAGAAATAGAGAGAGGGAGATGATGGTGAGTACCCTTGGAAATAAGCAATGGGAGCAATCACAGTTGTTGCAAAAGCATGGCGATACACTATGAACACCCTGGGGCTCATTCCCTGTAAGAGAACAGTTTTTATGGCAAGACTATTACCTGCATAAAGAAACTGTACCAACAACATAGCCATTGTTGGCAGGTAGTAATCTAATCCTCTCATCTTAGCTTGCCAAAAGAAAATGCTAATGAAAATTTGAAATTGTGCATTATGTTTTCATGATGAGTTTATATCAACAACTTGTACTTACTATCATTATGAATCAGATGGTGGTTGGGAATTCTTTGCCCTGTTATCTATCACTTGCATGCATTAAAATGAGGCTAAGGTGGTAGTTGTTGTGCCCCACCTAGTAACTCTAATCCTTTGTTTTTGGATTGATGAAGTGAAAAACGTAAGTAGAAAAAATTTTAAAAATTTAGAAATAAAATATTTTTTTATTTGAATAGAAAAAATAAAAAAATATATTTTACATATTTAGATGAATTAAAAAATAAAAATTAGATAATTTATATTAAAATATTTTTATATAATAAAAAAATTCAAAATTGTTAATATAATATTTTTATAATAGTTATAGTTTTTATATTATTTAAAATTTATTTACTGTAAAATATAGACCATAATTTACAAAGTTTCAAAATATAAGAAAAACATGCTTTCATTCACTTTTTTTATACAAAAATCAATTAAGTGTAAAACAACATAACATTTTTTTCATGTTATTTTCACCGCTTGGTTCTTACATTATTTGTGTTTTGAGTAATAAATACAATTTTGAAAGAAAATTAGGTATAATCAAATAAGTAAATAAGGTATATCCTCTCTGAAAATAAAAGAAAAACAAAAAAATGTATAACAAAAAATAATTTTCAAGAAATATTTATTTATCTATTGCAAGTATACAAACTTATTTTTTTAGAGGAAAAAAAGGAAATAAATCAAAAAATTATTATCTTAAATATAAGACTCTCCTAATATCAAAGAAGCAATTTCAATTTCAGCTATGAAGATTTAATCTTTAAAATTATAAAATAAATTTATTTAAATTAAATTAATTTAATAAAAATTAAATTAAAGTACAATTGTTTTTTTTAATGAGTATTACATTAAAAATTAAAGATTTAAAAAAGAGTGATTTGTTGTGTTTGGAGTTTGGGTATCTCCGTTTGGTTTAATTAGCAGCTGCAGTCTGCAGATAACAAATTGACGTTCTATTTATGGCAAAACAATCTTAATTCTTAGGTACGCTGTCATTTCATATAATTAATATTGCCTGCCACAATCTTCAATAAATTTTCATTTTATTTTTATATGTATAAAACTTTTTAATTATTAAATAAAGAAATCAACAATATTTTATATTTTCAAGATAATAAATATATGTTGTTTTACTTAACACTTATTTTATAAAATAGTAAAAGATTATTAAAAGAATATGACAAAGGATATAGAGAAAAATTCTTTCTAATTTCCTTTTTCAAGGATGTTTAAACGCCGTGGGCAAAAAAACTTAATATTTAAATACTATTTTTGTTGTTATTTGTTTGTTAAGGAAGAAAAATATAAATTATAAAATTTAGGTATTTTGTCAAAATTATTTAAATTTTTTATATATTTATCATTTATTTTATTATAATATTATATTACTTTTAAATTAATCAATTGGTGTAAATATTTTATTTGTAAATAAAACCAATAAATAATGAAATTTATGAACAAGCTTCTATTTTTATGTACTTTGTAAGTACTGTAATAACTTCTAGATTTGCAAAGAACAACATAGTTGTTATGAATAAATATCAAGTTTTCTGGTTAACCTACTTTTATAAAATTAAATCTAGCGATCATCCTAAATTTTTAATAACACTTTTAGTTTCGTTAGTTTAGTTTATGGATGAATTTTAGCTTTAAGTTTTACATTTAATCCTCTTAAACTCTCAATAATTAACAAAAATATAATAATATATATAGTACTTATATTAAAATTATAAATAGCATGCATAGTAAGTAACATGTAAAATAAAATTTACTTTTTAACAAATTTAAACAATTGAAAAACTATAAAGACTAAATATAATTAATTAAAACTAAAGAAACTAAAATCATGTTTAAGTTAAATTACATGAACTAAAAATGCAATTAATTAAGGTTAAACATAAAGAATTACCTTATATTATTTGAACAATTCAATAAATAGTAATGCTTTTAATATCCCCTCAATAAATTAATGAGTTTGTGACACTGAATTTCCGTAAACTCTCGAGTTTTAACGTCCTAATTATCGATATGAATTGTTCGAGCTGTTATTCCTTTTTTCCAAGGAAAACTAAAGTTGTTTCACAATCTAGAGCTGGAACAAGCTGCATACTATTGTGGTAAACAACTATAAAAACTTGAACATTGTCCTGCAAAATATCAAATTCAATGGTTTATATGTAGTTGTCCTAGGGAAACTATAAAAACGCTTCACGACTTTTTGTAGGAAGCTCTAGATCAGGTTCCACTTCACTCAGAGGTAAGAAGTACTGATCCACCATATCTTGAGACACCTTTTCCAAGGTTGGAGGATACCACTGCATATAGTTGATTCACAATTGAGTGAAATTTGGATTTCAAATCCAGATTTATGACATGAAGAGGAAGAAAATCATTGACAACATTTGTTCACAATGAAGAAATTGCAATCATTGACAGATGACATATTGGCTATATGGAAAAATTACGATTTCGATAAAATAATGCAAATAATCAGTACCTTTGGAGTTAAGTCCTTGTCCACCACGCGTGCCCTCACTCCCTAAAATGAATTCAAATCAACTCATGTTAAGAAAGAATAAGTTTCTTTCTGTTTCCTAAAATTTACAATACTTATACCTCACAGAAGTCCCCAGATATATGCTTAGATATTGCTTGTAAAGTCATACGGTACTCACGCATAAGGCACTGATCAAGGGTCTGAAATCTACCTTCTCGTATCTACACCAATTAGACGAATTACATTGTAAAGGCAAATTTTTATAAGAGGAAAGAAATCAGACATGCAAAAGGAACTCACAGATCTCAAGGACACCTTCAAGCTCAATGGAGAAGCTTCTTTTAGCCTATCTAGGGTAGAAATACACCAAGCATCATTTGTTTTACTTGCCGCATTTTCCTAGTGGAGATTTAAGAATAATAAGATAAAAGAAAAGATAAAATGTTAACCAGCATCCATTATTTCACTAGCTGCATCTTTGCGGAGGAAATTTAAGAATAATAAGAGAAAAGATAAGGGCCGGCTTGTTTTAGAAAAAAAAAAAATTTCCCGTTTTCGTTAAGTTTCCTGTACAAAATTTTCAAAACAAGAAACAAAATAAAAGCATGACTTTTTTGTGACCAAAAAAGAAAACAGATAATATTTTTTAAAACCAAATAACTCATAAAATAGTTGCTGAAGAGTCAAGCCACCACATGCAAAAGAAAGGACAAGCAAAGACATGCCAATATATATTTTCCAACTGCCATCAATGTATAGACAAGAAAACAGTTAATAGGTACAAATAAACTTACTCAGAGCGCATTTATTTTATCCCTTTAAATAAAAATAAGGACATGAAGAAGAAAGAGAAAAAGAAATTGCTTCCTCTTACCAAAAACTAGAAATCGATTTTTCATATATTGTCAAAACAAGATGATAATCATGTATTGAAAGATAAAATTAAAAATAATGTAAAATAGTAAGTGTCAAAGTTTAGTTATTTCGGATCGATTCTATATAATGATTGAAAAATTAATAAAAATATTACTCATAATACAAATTAGGTTATTAAAGTAAAAAGACATCAAAAGTAATTTGTCATCATAAAGTATCTATTAAGTTAAAAGAAAAATTTTGTCATATTATTGTACAATTAATTATCATATATGATAATAAATATTGAACTGTAAAAAAATAATACAAAAAAAAAATAAGTGTAGCAGAAATGAGAATCTTAAGATAGATAAATAGTTACATAAGAAAAGACATAATAAAAAATAATTATATACCCAAAAATATTAGAGTAATATCTATAATAAAAAAAACTTATTAAAATAGTTGAACACGTGCCAAAAATGAAGAGTAAATGACACGACTTTTACTCCGATGAAAAGGAATAAAGAAACACTCATAACAACTTTAAAAGAGATCTGCTGACAAGGTTTAGTTGTCAAAGCCCACAAGTCATGTTCTCATTTCCCAAATGACATTAATATTGTGTTGGAAAACAGTTCGTAATTTAATGTCATTAGGTTGGGCCTATCTTTCTTGTACTATCGTAGTATAAATATAAAGATAGTAACCAATTTACAACTAAGAGCCCTAGTGAAGACGTTAACTGGCTAGCGATACCAAACTTATCTGTAAACGAAAATATAACGTTCATGCCCTTCTATCTGTATCTAACCTCAAAACCTCTACTAATTAGACTCTAACAAAGATCAGTAAACAAATGTGCAATAAGATGCAATAATTAGACTCTTCTTTTGAGTTAACTCTTGGGGAAGAGTTAGGTCCTATCCATTTTTAATGACATATAAGACCACTTAGAGATGTCCAGTCCTACATATTTTATATTTCAAATATTTAGTTCAAGGGGGAAAATAGGACAAGCTACTCATTGAGGCATTAATATCATCTAGCCTACATTAGGCTTAGGCCAAAGGATACTTATTTATTAAATAGATTACTCGAATAATAAATAACTTCCATTAAATATGTTGCAGAATTTTAAATAAAATTCCATGTGTCACATTTGAATGAAGAACTTGATGGCAAGGATGTCAGAAACCTGATCTAAGTTCTGTTATTATTACTACTATTATTAATGTAATCTTTTGATATTATATATTCATTTTATTTAAAGACTTCAATCCACTGATTTACATATCAATTTAGGCCTACTATCTTATTGAAAGGTAAGTTGTTTTACCTATTCGGAATATATTGCAAAGTAAGATTTAGGTTTAAAAAGTATTTTTATTCCTATACTTGACTCACATTTGTAAGTTTTTCCCTACATATAAAAAATTTGTAAATCAGTCTCTGTATATACATTTATTCTCGATTCAATCCTTACCATTAAGTTTAAATTAAACAGTGCTAAACAAGCAAAGGACTAAATCGAGAATAAATGTATATATGCAGACTAATTTACAAATTTATTACATGTAAAGACTAACTTACAAATATTAGTCAAGTATAAGGATGAATATACAAAACCATGACAATGTTATTTTCCTTCCCCAGCTCTTGTGTTTCTCCACCTCTCAATCCCACTCTCTCCACTCTTCTTCCCATGCATAGACTTCAATGGAGGTCAAGAGTCCCTTCCTCCCTTTACGTCTCCTCAAAACTCAACCAACTCTCACTGAATTCCTTTCTCTTCTCAACCACTTCACCATTCTCACCTACAACCACACTTACACCCACACCTCCCCTTTGCTTCCCCCTTCAAGTCTAACCCAATCTGTCCTAACAAATGGCTCCAACCCATACCCATACCCTCCCCTTCTCTTCTCAACCATTTCACCACACTCACTCTCACCCACATCCACATCTTTCCTTTTGTCTCCACTTCTAATTCTAACCCGATTTGAGCTAACAAATGGCTCTGACCCATTCCCAAATCTTTATTCCTCATCAAAACCCTCTCTATCCTTGAACATGCTCTCATTGGAGCTGTGGCGGCAGAATTGCCGATGCATTCAACTGTGCATGTCTTCACCCCTCAACACTATCAAAACCAAGATGCAAATCAAAGGGGCCTCACAAATTTATAAAAACAGCCTTGACTCTACCATAATTTAACATTGTTTAGTTTGAACTTAATTGCAGGACTAAATTGAAAATAAATGTATGTATAGGGACTGATTTACAAATTTCTTACATGTGTGAACAAACTTACAAATATAAGTCAATCATAGGAATAAAAATATCATTTAAACCTAAGATTTAAAAAAGACTTGCAGACTAGGCCATACATTTTAAAAAGGCCAGCCAAACCTTAAAAAATGACGCATATCAGGTAAAGAGGCCAAGCTCAAGCATTAAATTCAAGAGTTGGGCCAGATTCAGCCCTTATGAAGTCTAACTCAACTAACCCTATTTCCACCCCAATGTCCAAGGCTTGAAGGAGGTCTGTTAAGATGTCCACAATTGATTAAAAATTAGCTAAAATACTCCTGATAAAGTTTGGGCAATTCTCTTCCATAGATTAACTTTTAGGGTGAGCTAGGCTCACTTCATTTTTTAATATAAGAAACAAATCATTGGAATTTATGAAACGTTTTTTTAATTATAAATGAACATCAGAAATGAAACCTAAAAGAAACATTTTCTTAAACCAAACCAGGCCTTTAATAATTTAATTCCGATTTTAAATTTTAAAGACTGTAAAGAAAGATACAAAATCTCACCAAAGCATCAACAATTTCTTCAACTGTGTCATGGCAAAAGCATTTATTTAGAGTTTCAATCCTGAAGGAAAGAAAATAGAAACAAGGGTTATCATATATTGTGTGTCAAAATATGAGACAAAGAAGCAAAAGAGAGCATCTTGAGAACTTAGGCCCTATTTGACTCTGTTCTTTTCTTTTTTAAAAAAAAAAATTGTTTTAGAGAAGTGTTTTGCAAAACAAAAAATTAAAAAACTTGTTTGAGCATAATATATTTACAGTTTGAACAAAGTGGTAAGAGAAAAATGCAGAGTCAAGTTCTTCATTTTTTTAACCTATTTCTGAAACAAGAATAAGAAAACATTATAAAGTTGTTCTGATTTTTTGTTTTAAAAACAATTTTCTATCTTAAAATTTTTTTAAAACAATTGTCAAAAAGAACATCATTAAATATTTTTTTTTTAAATTAGAAACTGTTTTTAAAAACAAATATCAAACAAGGCCTTGCTTTTTAGTTTCATATTTTGTTCTGTTTTTTACAGAGTTGGATCTCACATAATTTCTCAGTTATTTGCATTATTTCTTCTTTATCCTAAAAATAATGATGATGATAATAAAGACTACCCTTGGAGAAAATGTGAGACAAGTCAAACCTTTGTAGCACACTATTGTTATCTGGGTGTACAGGGTCACCATAGTGTTCTAAAGTGGTTTCAATGACAGATGGATCATCAGTTACCAATTTTCCCAGCTGTTCTTCAATTAATGGAAGCCTCTATAGGACAAGACAAACAATGATTTTGAATGTTATGGTCTGAAAAATCTATTCAGATTGAAATAAAACAAGTAAGCAGGGTTTAACAGAACAAAACTGCACATAGTGTATAGTGTGTAGCAAGCCCACAGGTAACCATCTCTACTCCATTGAGCTTTTCCCCTGTTAGAGCCAAGTATTCTCCTGCATACAATAACAAACGTGAATTTCATTCAACCATTTTTGTTAGTGATAGAAGGATTAACCAATTAACAATTCCTTCATCAATTGATTATCTGTTCTGTAAATACTTGATGCAATAAAGAAGGCTACACATAACATTGGTGTATGACATAATATCATCAACGGGAGTAAGAAATAAGAATAACAGTTGTGCTGCAGAAAATCAATATTCACATTTAATTTCATGTATCACTAAGGACTAGGAGTCTATGATTCGTTCCATCATGAATTTGTAAAAATAAAAAAAGGAGAGACTCAATTTGAAAGATGGACCAAGTTATTGCATGATAGACATCCTCCAATAACTAGAGTCTATAGTAGGAGGAATTGAATTAGGGCAACAAAGGCCTCAATATGCAGTTACATAATAATAGAATCTGTTATATAGTTATTATGAATATGAGGGGGGGAAACGGTAACAGAATAATAGAATCTGCTATTAATTACTTATAAATAGGGCTGGAAACCAGAGAGAAAAGAGGAGGAAAATCGGAACTGTGTAGGGACTAGGGAGAGACCTGGATTTGTCAAATATCCAGGAAATCAATTACATTCTTCCTATTCTTGGTGTTGCACCACACTGGGGCAGGATCAAGTTCAGGGTTTTTCAATAATAATACACTCTTTCATTCATATTCTGATCCAGTTTCTATCATTGCACAACTACAATTCCAAGCTGGCTTAAGTACCAATCAAGATTCCACCATAACTAAACTAACACCATCCTTAAGCCGTTCTCTAGTCACCTGTGATTATAGCCAAATTCTTTATACGAAAAGTATTACGGTCAAGATAATTACAACTGTGGAAGGATTGGGTATCATCAAGAGCAGAAAGAGTAAACACAAACAAAATAATATAGGAAACTAGGAATGTAGCAACGACATCCAATCCCTTTGCATATCAGAGAAGGCTAAAACATAGTTAGCCCTTGGGGAAAAAACAAAAGAGACACTAAAGCATACCCTGTCCCAAAGCAAATTTAAGACCAATGAGACAACTCCAAATATGCATGCAGTTTGCTCCAGACAAATGCACCAAAGAATGGGAAAGGAAGCACAATGCCGTGGAATTTTTCCTGTCTAGCCAAACCTTCAAGCAGAACTATAAAACTGCTTGAGTAGTGGTGTCAGGTGCGCATGCAGTGCAGT
The DNA here is from genome assembly GCA_024086825.1 of Abrus pulchellus subsp. cantoniensis. NCBI lineage: Eukaryota > Viridiplantae > Streptophyta > Magnoliopsida > Fabales > Fabaceae > Abrus > Abrus pulchellus. Next base: position 27,318,687 of record CM044056.1, read on the forward strand.
ATAAAATAAAGCCCAAAACAACCCCACAGAAAGGTGCCTGCCTGGCAATGCAAAAATGCTCTGCAACATTTTGAAATTTGATTTGCACGTGATACACAATTCCAAATAAGTTGGGCAGAAGGATGTTTTTATGGCTATGCGATTGAATGAATGATTCAAAAGGGATTTATAAGAGAGCAAGCCAGAAGAATCCAGATAAAGACTTGCAGAAAAGTGATAGACTTGAGTGAAAGGAATTGTAACTCTGTTCAATACCACTGAAATTTCTACTATGAACTAAAGTAGCAATCCAAATTTAAATGAGCTTTTGGAGCCAATGACTACCTGTTAGGGCTACGGGTAAGGATATGGGCTCACATGGGGCAGAGCCCACATTATGGAGGCTTTACACTAGAAGAAAAAAGAAATGTATAGGCAAAGAGGGTGACGTGGCAGAGAGAGAATAAGTGGCTAAGGGGGGAGTCCATTATAGTAGTGGGGTTGGTGTGTAAGAGGGTATATTGTCTGAAAATTAAGAAATTAGTTATGGAGGGAGGGCATTAGCTCACTGTAGGAGCATAGCTGTGGGCAATAGTACTCATTCTACTGATCTTTTCCTTTTTATATCAAGTAATATCAGCTTTCTTTTCCTCTTTTCCTTGTTTATTTTTACTGGTTTGCATCACTACCACTGATCACCATTACTGGCCCTAATTACTGTTTGCAATGGCAAAAGGCAGCAATATGTGATGAAGTAACTGTTACAATTACAAAGTGCAAATCTTTGTACAACTAATGTAATTATATTTCCCACAAATTCTGATTGTAGCAAAATTATACCAAGTCTGTTTATAAAAAAGAAGTTTATCAAAGAGGAGCTTAACTTTGACCAAGAAACACAAATTGTTTCAAACAAACACATTCTAACAATTAAGGCACATCTAATTGTTTAGAAAGTGCATAATACCAGGAAAAAAGTACAACATTAAAGGCCCATTTGTCTAAGCTTACATAAAAGGTGATTTTAAGAATGTATCAAAAAATGATTTAAGCTTTAGAGATTTTATGAAAAGTAGAAGTATTTTGTTCATTTAAAATTATAAAAAACATCTTTTTTTTAGATAATTTCAACTTTTGAAAACTGTTCAAAACAACTTCTCAAAAAGAATTAGAAATCTGACTTTTTTCAGATTCTGATTTTTTTCTAAAGCTTAAACAAACACACTAAACGTTTTTAAAAGTGATTTTTTCATGAAAAAAGGTTGAAACAAACAGGCTTATATATCTTCAGGATTATCTAAGTAAAATAAATTAAATAGAATCTCCCTGGTTAGTCCCTATCCATGTGGAGTAATTTTCATAAACTTAAAGCAGAAGATGAGGCATGTAAAGAAATAATTATACCTAAGTGACCAGGTAAATGTGAAAGGTAAAAGGATGCTGCAGCATCAGGGTGGAATCCAATATGAACTTCAGGAGTAGCAAAAATCTGCAAAATTGGGGATAAGTTGAAAAGAAGCTTAGCCTATGCAACCAACTGCTGCTTTACACATCTTATCCAAAATGAAAACAAACTTGTAGAAGTTTAAAATTATCACATGTGATGTGTATAGGGTACATACTACATAGCAAATACATTCTGTGAAGACATCCCAAAATCCAAATATGTAAACTACAGTTTCCCAAATTCCTAATAGTCAACCTAATTCCCAAATCACAAATCCCATGTTCCAAATAACTAGTCCATCAATGGTCAAGAATGAGAACAAAGCAGGGTTTAGCAAGGGTTCTATCATGTACATATTCATAAAAGTTTACAGATTACACACAGTTTTGTCTGTTGCAACCCGGAAAGTCCCTGGTATTGAAATTCCTGCCCCACCACCCATGGTAATGCCATTCAGAAGAGCCACCTGCATGAAGTTCATTACTGCATAACTTCTGTTTAATAGTAACAAGCAATTAAACAAGAAAATTGGTTTTAAGTTATCTAACACTTTGCTTCCAGCCAGTGTGATGAATGGGATAATACCATCTCAGTAATATTTTATTTTACAAAATACACATGTAAATGAAATGTTTTATCAAATAATTTTGTTGATAAATTATATAATAGAATAGAATAGTGGATAATGATCTTTTATGTCAGAATATCAAGCTAGATATTAAAAGGAAATATTAAATAAATATGTAATTTAATTTGTTGACCAATTAATTTAACCACCTTTCCCATAAAGATGTAAAATACTAAAATTACAATATATTATAGTACTATTCCATTTAATTGTATGTCACTAAAGTATAACACTAAAAAGTGTTTGAATTTACATAAAAGTTGATGTACAATCAATGTGCAAGTTGTTAATTTAAATTTGCTACACAATTTATGATAAGTATAAATTATTATTCATAAGAAACAGCAATACGAGTATTTTAGACTTATGTCTAAAAATGAGAGTAAAAACGACTTATCAGCCTGCAAATGCTGTACTCACATTTGGCTTCAAATATGTACCTATCAGGTATATAAAACTATATATTGTTCTAAAAAATTCTTTACAGGCTTCCATGTTCCCTGCATAAATAGAAAGAAAAAAATCAAAATAACTGCATAAAAACAGACAAAAAATTAAAGCAATTAAAATATATTAGAAAAAGACACATTTAAAACAGAAGGCAGAAAATAACTAAAATCAAATTGGATGAAAAATATCAAACCAAAAGTATGGATGCAACCTAAAGTTTCTTTTAAGCTTCCCTAGGCAGCAAAAATACAAATACCAAATATGTTGAAGAGAATATGAGGGGTATTTTCTAGTTTGGAAAGGTACAAAGTAAAGAAGCGAACACAAGATTTAGAAGAATGAGAGGATGCCATTGAACTAATCAATGAATTGTTGCTTTTAGCATTTCATTCTTTTAATTCAGAAGTCAACACACTGTAACTTTTGTTAACTGATTAGTTCAGCTTATTTTGTAGAAATAATAGTTTTTTTGTCAGCTTCCTGAAAAAGCTTTTGAAAAGAAAAAGAATTATTTCCCAACGATAATTGTTTGCTTGCCAAACATGCACATGCAAGACCGTTCCACAGCCTCCACCTATCAGCTTAAGCTCTTAGTATCTGCATTTGATTTAAGGATGTTGACAATATTCTATCTTACTTTACAAGGATATTTTATCACAAAACTATGACAATGGAATACGATTTCGGGGCAGAACTTCAACATCCAGATCTTAATAAAAATCTTTAAATTTTACCTTTGTCTATCAAATGGTAAAGGGCAACAATATCTCCGCCAGCTGCAAATGCCCGGCCACTGCCCTTCAGAAAATTTAAAATACTGTGTAAGTTTCTTGTCATTAGAAAAGGGCAAAAAGATAATAGAAAATATATATTACCTTCACCATCACAAAACCAATATCAGGGTTGTCTTCCCAACTCCTATAAAGTTTATGCAGTCTAGCCGCCTGAGAAACCAAAAAGTATAACCCAAAATCATGTTACTCCTAAGGTAGTGTGAAATCACAACAAAATCATCTAAAGGCAATGCTAGTAGCAAGCAGCAACACTCTCTACTATTGAGTAAAATCTCACATTGACCCAACTAAATTACTCAAACCTCACCCAATAACAAAGAGAGTGTGGTTAGCATTTGTTATAATATAATAAAAGATGTTGATATGAGTGATTAAAAGTTTAAAACCTTAAGACCTCGAGTAAATATTGGAATCATTGAATTAAAGCTATATTAGCACCCAAATGAGTATATTACCCTTTTTTGTTCTTCACATATGAAAAAGACAAATATTAGGAATTGATTTGTCATGTTTAATCACACAAGCATATTAACAAAACAGATTATAAAATTTCTTCCATCAATTACTATCACCAGTCACAAACGCAAGGGGAAACTGAAATAAATAGCAGAACGTGCAAAAAATATAGAAAAATAATGAAAAATAATATTAATAATTAATTCAAAGAAATGAGGAAAGGAATGTAACCATAGCGGTGTTGAGAGCATTAAGAGCAGAGGGTCTATTGAGAATTGCCATTCTGGAGGAACCACTTCCTTCGACCAAAACCTGCGAAATTGTGATTTGTGAAAAACACAGATTCGATGATGATGATGATAATGATGATAATAATAATAATAATAACAGTAGTGAGAACAGTGTTACCTGACTGTGATCGGGGTTATCGAGAATGACATGTTGAGAAGCAGAGAGGTTTCTGTGTGCGTTAAGGCTGAGCCTTGCCTTTCTGAGGAACCACCACCCTACCCTTTTGCTCTGCATCATCCTTAGTTATTCCTTTCCACCTTTCACTCTCTTTTCTATTCTCTCCATCAATATAATAATCATCAACATATTCAAAATACATCTTGTCTGTCGGAATCTTCATTCATTTTTATATTCAACGGTTAACGTGTCAATAAAAATAGAAGAATTGATCAGTAAATAATTCAATTCGATAAACTAGCATTTGATTGGTTATGTTCTTGCTTGACAAAGATTTAATTGAAGAGGATCAAAATGTCACAATTTATGATTTCCTTTATTGTTACAACAAGTTCGGTCTTATTTTTCAAAAGTAAAAATAGATTTATAAAAAAAATTACATGTTATAAATTTAGTTTATTTTTAAAATATTCATAACAGTTAAATTAATATTTTATATGGATAAAGAATGATAGTTTGTTAGGTATTTAAATTTTTTTAAAATTTATTATCATTAAAAATGGTAAAAGTAGTGTTTTGTCATCCAATTTTATTTTTTAATTGTTTTAAATCTATTTTAATTTTTTGAGTTATAAAATATTTTAAATAAGTTATTTTTTATTATAAATTTTTGTCATTTTTTATCATATATATTGTGTATTTCAGTGACATCTTGTCTTTTCTGCTTTTTTTATTTGAATATTTTTTTCTATTATTTCATCAAGATTTTATTTTTTTTGCTTCTTCTTCCATTTCATCTTTATTTTTATCAAGTTAGAGGTGCATAAATAATCTTTTTACACTCCTTTAAAAGTGGGTTAATTTTGAATTTTCTTTTATTTCTATTTATTGTAACAAAAAAACTAAAGGAGACATTTGATAGCTATTATTGGCAATCAATGAAATCATTTTAAATCCAATTCAAAATATGAAGGAAAGATAAGGAAAAGATAAAACTTATGAACACACTTGTTAAGCTTTTATGCAACATATATTTACAAATATCCAAAATTTACTTAATCCTAAATTAAAGTGTACAAGTTAGAGAAATTATATAAGAGGAATAACATTAATGAGGAAAATTCACAAAAAAAGTGTATAATATTATTCAGCAAAATGAATAAAATTTGTAACGATTAACACTAAGTTATAATGGCATTGCAAATTAGTATAAATTTAAGCAATAAAAATTAATCAACTCTGAATTTCAGTATTGTAACATGCATTATTACACTTTTAGAAAACTATGCGTAAGGATAAAAGAAAATGAATAAATTGAATCAACAACCTTGAAACATATATCCAATAATCTTAACAAAAGGAGCAATACCCAATTAAAAAAATGTAAAATTGAAAACACCCATATAAACCGCATTACACATCAATACTCAAAATATATCCACAAATCATTTCACTATCTCTAAACCTTAAAAGATTGAACAATTACAAATCAAAACACAAAAAATAAAAATAAGAGGAAAAAAAAGAGAAGAAAAAAAGAAAAGCAAAGTAAGAAGTGAAAGAGTTGCAAATAGGAATAAAAATACGTTAAACTATACTAGACTTTGTATAAATAAACTTGGTTGGTTTAATAATTTTAAAGTTAAGTCTAGTCTTTTACCTATAATAAGTTATAGACTTTTTATTAAGCCGACTATTTTAAAAGTTTGATTTGATTTATTAGTTTTTTTAATGACCTACTTCGTATTGAGATATTCAATAGGTTATTAAACTTTTTTTATAAATAGGCTATTAAATTATTTTAAATAAATATGTTACATTGAGACATTCAATAGGTTTCTTTTTCTTAAAAGACATTTTTTGACTCTAGTGAAAAAATTAAATTTTTTAATTTAAGATTTTATTATTTTAAAATTTCATTCATTTAATATATTATTATATTATAAATTTTAAATAGACCTAATAGGCTTTTTTTTAAGTTCAAACTTAACTTATTTAATTAATTAAAATTTTTAAAAAACTTAAATTAAGTCTAGATCAAGTGACTTTAAAAAAGTTAGGTCGTGAATCCCTGGCTTAACTTATTTTTATTTCTAGTTGTAGATCATAGATCTAAGAAAGATAATGAATAATGCTATCACAATACACATAGCAAAAAATAATAAAAATTTCAATAGAGTTAGTTTTTTTTAGTAGAAAAATGATATATTTAAAATATTTTTACAAGTTAAAAGCGTAAAATAAATAAAAAAAAGTTAAAAAAACAAAATTAAAACTTATTTTAAAATTAATGGACAAAAACACTAATTTTATTATTTTTTTTATAAATAAAAAATAATAATTTCTTATTCTTTCATTGTTATCCTAGCACTTTTTTTATATAATTTACAAAAATAACTTCTTCAAATACTTCTATTATTATTTTTCATAAATATCATAAATGTATCATGTTTAAAGTCAAATTTTAAAATTATTTAATAAAAAAAGCTTTATATGTTAAAAGCTAAATAATGAATAAAAATAAAATTATTTTGTAAGATATTATTATTATTATTATTATTATTATTATTATTATTATTATTATTATTATTATGAAACAACGTTTATATTTTGATGATAACTTTGTAAATTATATATGAGAATAAATACAAAGCATATTGATTAAATTATATTAATTCGGTAAAATTAATCAAAATTTTATTATTTATAGCTAAATATAATTACCTAATTGAATTAGAGTTGTTTATTTAAATTATATAACTAGTTAAAAAGTGCAAAATAAATTTTATTAAATTTTCTTCAACTTATTTTATATACACGAGAAGGAATCAAATCTCGCTGGTATAAGTTACATCAATTAGAGATAATTATATATTCCCAAAATCCAATTAGTCATGTTATTATTATCTATTTATTTTTTAAAATAAGTTAAATTTTATTTTTATTATATTTTAAAATTATTTAAATAGTTAATTATAAAATCTTTTACTAAAATTAGAGACTTATTATAATTATAATTATATATTATTTATTTTTATTACATTTTGAAATTATTTAAATAGTTAATTATAAAATCTTTGATTAAAATTAGAGACTTATTATAATTATAATTATATATTACATTTATTATATATATTATTATTATTTTTGCTAATATTATACACGACATTTAAAAATAATTATCTTAAATTTAATGTATATAAACAAAGTTTTGAATAATTTTGGATTAGTTTAAAATTCAAACATGATATACGTTACATGTCATGACCCTTTTTTTTATAAGAGATTAATGTCATCACACATCACTGCTTCTAATATAAAAATTATATTAATAAGTTAGTACTGGTATATTACAAATAATATAATTTCTTTAAAAGAAGATTTGATTGTAACATCTAAATTAACATAAGAATAAAGCTCCAAAGACATATATATTTAAATATATATGATATATTACAAAAATTATACGAGTGTATATACATAATTACAACAGTTGCTTCAAATAGAGCTTAAAACCCAAGGTTCTTGCACAATAATTACATCAAAACATTAGATTTATAGCCAAGTGGCTCAAGTTCATACTAAAACCTAGACTAATCTATATATCATAAAGTCTTCAGCCTGGATTACTCCTTAGTTGGACTCTCCAGCGTGGAAAGTGGACATTTCACCTGTCACTTCTGCTCACGTATCACTATACGATCATCGTAACGCACACACGTGACAACACAACAAATGCAAGGGTGAGCTTGTATAAATAAGAATCATAACTATTGAGTATAAAAGCATTAAAATCATTTATATAATTCCCATATTTCACAACAATCTATACAACAATTTCAGCCAATTGATACAACATGTCTAACTCATTTCCAGCCCAACTAATGCAAATGCAGCGTTTCAGTTTCAAATGATTTCATAGCTTAAGTAATCCAGAGAAACTGTTCTGGTCTAGGAGCGACCCATCTCAGTATTTGGATCCAGACAAGTACAGCTCAATGTTCTATGTAGCTCTAGAATAATAAAAATGAATGTAATGCAGCACATTTAAATCAATATAATACAATAGAGTTAAATATAATCTCAGCTTCAACAATACAACAATGCATATATTTTCATCCAGCATTGACAGCACAACCATACATATATTCTCACGGCAAAACCAAGCATTTTGCAATATTAATTAAGCATTTCAATACATATTATACAATGAAACTAAACAACTCAAAACATAACTTGAATATTTTTGCGTATATTAAAATCCTCAGCATATATAACAAAACATTGCAATACATCATATTAATCCACCACAACATTCCAAACAATTATCATATAGTAGAGAATATACTCAACCATACATACTTTGGGTTTTTACTCTAAAGCTTGTTCATACAATAACACATTGTCAACTTAAACGAGATTATCTATCACTTGAACTAAATCAGCTTAGTTAAGCTCCCCTTACCTGAAACGAGTTCCAAGATCTTGCTCCTAATGAGCCTCGAAGAGATAGATCAAGCATTTGAGTATAAAATACGGCCCGAATGGTTCAGATTTACTCAAGACGACAAAGTATATATCTCTTAAAAAAGAGAAAGCAAGAAACAAGAATAAGGAGCAGAACTGAGCTCCGAAAACTCACCTAGATATTGATGAGATAGACAATCTCACTTTGATCGGGAAGAACTTCGGCTTCGAGAAGGTTTTATCTAAAGAGAAAAAGTGAGAGAATAGAGAGAAAATGAGAGAGAATAATTATCTAGTGAGAAATAAAGTTTCTGGATGCTGAGGCCCCCTTAAATACCCCTACAGTCCTCGCGCTCTCGTTTAAGTGAGCTAATCCTCGCTTGAGTGAGATATGCTCTCGCCTGGGTGAGCTCACCCTCATCTAGGCCAAAAAACCAAATAGTGAAACCTCTCAAATTTCTGCTATTCTTGCTTGAGCGAAGAACACCTCGCTTGTGCAAGATTCATTTCGTCTAAACGAGCAGCGTTCTCACCTGAGCGAGATCAGGTCCAAAGAGTCACCTAGTTTTCCTGTTACTCCTCGCCTGAGCAAGCTTCTCTCGTTTGGGCGAGGTCGTCTCTCACTTGAGCGAGATCCCTTCTTGCCTGGGCTAGAGAACAGTTGGAGAGATCTTATCTTGTCTCGCTTGAGTGAGAACACTCCAGAATGTTCCATTCTACACAGCTCAGTCTTGCTTGAGCTAGAACTACCTCGCTTGAGCGAGATACTCAGCATCCCAAACTTTTAATTTTTTCTAAAATGAAACAACACAAGTCCTTGGCTATAATTCTTAAGTTATCACATGCACAACAACCTTGAAACTCAATCCCTAACCCGCACAATTAATCACTTTTAACCACACCATCATACCTCACTGCAAATACATTGCTCTCTGTCCAACAATTATACAGTGTAACACCTTACTTTATAAACCCTCAATTAGAGAATTAATGATTTTTCTTTTATATACTAATAATCTCCCTTCATACATAATATCGATGTATTAAACCATTAATTGCAAAAATAAACTTTAACAAGTAAAAGTTTAATAACATATTTTGAGAATTTTGTCGTTGCATAAAGTACTTAAGGTAAACTTTCAAAAGTATTTAGATATCCTTTTACAGTAATACAAAGGGCAAAATGGTCAATAAGTTATCTGCATTACATACCATTTCACCTAACAACATAATTACATACAGATAAAATATTAGTTACAGTTCTTCAAAATAATAAGGGCAACACTAGGGATAACTTCCTATAGAGCAGCACAACTAAACAAAAAGAGTGGCTTCTACCAGATACTATAAAGGCCTATGTACAATAAAAGAATGCCTACGACTAACCTTTTACCACTATATAAAAAAAAAAGTAGTATCAGTCCTATTCCGAATCTATATCTTCAGACTCAGAAGATGAATCTCCCTTATCGGTATTTAAAGGATCATAATCCTTTAGAATATCAATATCCATTTCCTCCTCCTCAGCTGGAGGGAGAATTCGTGATGGTATGGGCTGAAAAGGATTATTATTATCTAAGTCAAGGGTTAGTCTAGTCTTTATGGTAATAGAGACAACACCTTTGGGTCCTGGTGCCGCTCTCCTAAAAAATATAGTAAGTATGCCCACAAAAGTATAAGTGTGTCTATCCCAATCGTGCTGCCATTGATGTGGCTCCGGGCTAATGAGCCTAATAGTCATATGCATTTGGTGTGGAATCTAGGCTATTTCCCTCTGCTACAGGTGATAACCGATCAGGTTCAATAAGTACCGCAGGTACAGAGAAAATAAAGAAAATATAAAAACGATAAGGTGAGCCACAATTCATACATCACATTAAAATCAAACATCATAAACATTCACAGATCAATCGCATTCCAAATGAATGATGATGATGGTGCACGATCTTAGTTTGTTTTTTTAAAATGTCCATGCATGCGAACTCGAATCATTTATTAAATCAGTGTTGGAGTAGCCAGGAATTGATACTACTAGGTATGGAAATCCACCTATGAGATTGTTGAGACCCACGCTCAAATATGAACTTAGTAGCTCACTAACCATGATATATGGCAAGAGCACAATCAGGTACAAGAGAATTTGTATAGTGGGATCCCCGACGACAGGTAGCAAGCCTGAGTCTTTTAGGGCTTCCAACTACTACCCTTCCTATCCCTAAGTCCTCCCTTAGGACCTTCCTATTGTATTTCCAGAGTCCATAATCACTTATTCCCCATTTTGCTCAAAATACTATTTTCGGATGAGTAATGTATGAGTTTCTAAGTAGTTTTTCTTAGAAAAGTCTCATATTCCCAAATTCCTAAATTTGTTCGAGAATGATTAAAAAAATTTTGAAGTCTGAATATTTTTCAAAATTTCAAAAGAGTTTTCCCTATAATACGGACTTCCCAAAATTTTCCAAATACCTGTTACAATAAGAAAACTTCCCAATACAGTTTATAAGGGTTCTCAATCCATCATTCAATCATTTCAATTTATTTTCATTAAACTTTTCCATGAAAAACCACCATGCACATAAATGCTCACCCAAAGACAATTCATATCATATAACACAATTTATGTCTTAATGAAGTATCCAACATATATTTTCACCACCAAACACATACAAATCATTATCAAAATTAAGCATATAAGGAAATCACAATCATCAATCATAACAAAATTTAAACAATTTCAACAAATAAGGTTAAACAAGTTTATGATGTAATCTTTACTACATAGCCCACCCCTTACCTGTTACATCCACATTTGTTCTCTCAAACCCTTGAAGTTGATTTCCGACGAAATCTATACACATAATGAAATGCTAGTTTGAACTTTATAGTTCTCTGATTTTATCTCGTGAGAATTTAAACTTATTTTATTTTGTTAATCCATTTTTGGTAATATGTTAAGCTCACATTCACCTTACACTTAACTTTAAAAAAATCATCCTAGTTGGTACACACTTAGAGTAGGAAGAATCCTAATGGTGAACATGAACAAAGTTCAGTATTTTAGAATTTTTTAGAGTTATATAGACAGTTTTGGCATGAGGTCAAAGCCCAAATTTTAATAACGTATTTATCTACAATATTGATGAAAGGTCACAGTCTAATTCAAGATAGATTGTACAATAAAGTTGGTCAAAGTCATGATAGAGAAGTTTTCGAGCAAATTGCACAAGGTTAAGTGTTTTTGCCATAACTCAAGATATACTTAATATTTTAACATGAGACCAGTTTCTAAATTTTAAGGATTCATTTATTTACAACTTTTATGAAGGAATTAAGTTAAAATACCCTATAAAATAGTGCTAGTTTTCAGTTTATAGTGGCTATTTCTAACAGGGCTCAACTACACTAACACTTTGAACATATCTTAGTAATTTAATCATATCTCATGCTATACATAAGCTATACAACTGTTTTTCTTTTCAAAATTTCCAAAATAATTCTCAGTTGTTCCACATGCTTCTCTGGCAAGTTAGAAGAAACGAAGGTGTCATAAATCATGACTCCTACAACCGACCTAGGGAAGATCTATGGTTTTGGTTTATGTGATCCACGAACATTGTTAGAGCATTAATGACTTCCAAAAGATATCATCACATGTTCACAAGGTTACACCGAGTGCGAAAAATTTGTTTTTGGTTTGTTCTTGTTTGTTCTTGTCCTTAATTTAAATATAATAATACCTAGATTTCATATCATTTTTAGAGTACTCAGCACCTCTCAACTGATTCATCAGATCATCAATCTACAGAACGTGTACTTTCCTTTAATGGTCAACTTACTCACTGGTAATAGTTAACACAGAATTTAAAACTCATATCCTTCTTCTTCACCTCAAAATCTGATACTTTTCAAGGTATTATCTTTGGTCCAATCATCTCATTCTAAGTTAAATCCTTGATCTGACATTTCATATATAATAATTCCTTCAGCTTACAACAACTCCTTCAGCACCATCCGTCAAGGTGTTGCAAATTTTAGTTTAATCTCGAAAATCAAACCTATACTAAACTCTACCTCTCTAGATGTGTACATTCCACGAATATCATTTGAAAATAAATCTCAAGGAAACCCCACAGTATTGGTACTGACCAAAGTCCTTATTTCTGTATTGCATTCCTAATAGCTAAAAGAATAAAATGGAAAACTCCCTCCTTTAGAGGTGTTTATGCTCAATGTGTGAAAATTTCTTCTGCCCAAGAAAGATTGAACTGCATTTGGTATAATCAATCAAAACATAATTGGCAGCAAGCCAATTTATGCCTTAAATTTCATCTAAGCCTAACATAAGAATAGTAATCGGGTTCACTTTACAGCTCAAAACATTCTTGAATATTTTCACGTATATTAAAATGCTCGGCATATATAACACAACATTGCAACACATCATATTTCACCACAACATTCCAAACAATTATCATACAATAGAGAATATGCTCAACCATACATACTTTGGGTTTTTACTCTAAAGCTTGTTCATACAACAACTCATCGTCAACTTAAACGAGATTATCTATCACTTGAACCAAATTAGCTTAGTTAAGCTCCCCTTACCTGGAACGAGTTCCAAGATCTTGCTCCTAATGAGCCCTGAAGAGATAGATCAAGCGTTTGAGTACGAAATATGGCCTGAATGGTTCAGATTTACTAAAGACGACAAATTATAAATCTCTTGAAAAAGAGAGAGCAAGAAACAAGAATAAGGACCAGAATTAAGCTCCAAAAACTCACCTAGATCCTGATGAGATAGACGATCTCACTTTGATCGGGAAGGACTTCGGCTTCGAAAAGGTTTTATCTAAGGAGAAGAAGTGAAAGAACAGAGAGAAAAGTTGTCTGGTGAGAAATAAAGTTTTTGGGTGCTGAGGCTCCCTTAAATACCACTACAATTCGCGTGCTCTCAATTAAGCGAGTTAATCCTCACTTGAACGAGATATTCTCTCGCCTAGGCGAGCTCACCTTCGTCTGAACTAGAAAATCAGACAGTGGAACCTCATACCTCGCTTGAGCGAGATCTATTTCACCTAAGTGAGCAACGTTCTTGCCTGAGCGAGATCAGGCCTAGAGAGTCACCTAGTTTTCCTGCTACTCCTCGCCTGAGCAAGCTTCTCTCGTTTGGGCTCGCTCAGGCGAGGTCGCCTCTCGCTTAAGCGAGATCCTTTCTCACCGGCGTAGAGACAGTTGGAGAGATCTTATCTGATCTCGCTTGAGCGAGACTGATCTCGCTTGAGCGTGAACACTTTAGAATATTTTATTTTGTATGACTCAGTCTCGCTTGAGCGAAAACTACCTCACTTGAGCAAGATACTCAACATCCTAAACTTTTAATTTTTCCTAAAATGAAACAACAAAAGTCCTTTCTTATAATTCTTAAGTTATTACAGGCATAACATACTTAAAACTCAATCCCTAAACTGCACAGTTAACCCCTTTCAACAACACCATCATACCTCATTGTAAATACACTGCTCTCTGTCCAGCAATTATATAGCTCTCCCATAATTCAAGCATATACAACACCATTTAAAAGAAATAATGCTTATATATAAATGTTTGATATCCAATCAAATTCTTCACTACTAGTCTTATTCAACAATCAACCAAACAGCATTGCAACACAACTTCTATCTAGTGACTGCACAACTTACCTATTCACATTCCAGCATATGAAATTTTATACAGTCCAAATATATGCAACATAACTTAATAAGAATAATTTATTCATAAATATGTTGACCTGACATTACACATCTTTGTTAGTGAATAAAGAAGTTACACCTCTTCGTCAGTGAGTGAATAGATGAAATTACATAAGTATATATTACGCTAATTCTTATATTATTTAATAACTTTATATAAAAATAAAAATATATTTTTTATTGATTTAATTACTAAATTATAATTATACATTACTTTAGTTATAATATTAAATTGTGTCAAAATTTAACAATATTATCAAATGATTCTTATTTTTTATATATTTAAAATTATATATTGCATTAATTTTACTAGACATAAATGAGGCAACAAATACTTTTGAATTGTCTGAAATTTTGAAGACATATTTAAAATAAAGACTTCTTAATTGCGTTTTTTGTAGTTAGTATTTTCTTTAAAAAAATTGACATAGATAATTAAGCTAACAAATATCCATAATTCAATGGTTAATTTTTTAAAAAATATATATATTTTATATAAAATTATTGATAGTATAAAAATATGTCAAATTATTATTAATAAAAAAATATTATTGCAGGTATTATTTTACTAAATTTAATACATATTTAATCATAATCTTTAACTAAAAACACAAACTACCAAGACAATACTCAATGATTAAAAAAACGTGTAATAGCTAAAATATTTTGATAATATTCTTGAACTTTAAAGTTGGTTTTTATCGTTTAAATTATTAAGATAAAATTTTAATTTTGATTAGAGAATAAAAAACACATTAAATAATATAGTTAAGTTTTATCTAAAAAACAAATGCATTTCTCATAAATAATTAACATTAATTTCTATAACATTTTTTAACACATAATTTATTATTGGATGAAATTCATATAAAATTTGCTAAATGATAAATGTAATTAGTTAAAATGACAGACTTCACATCTTTTAGTGAAACTCCATATAAGTTTCATAGGAGCAAAATAGAATTTGTTAGAAAAATATGTTAAAAGAATGTGTTTCCCTTAACATTTTTTTCAAATAACTAAAAGTGAGTAAAAATCAACTTCCACATGTTTTCTATTCAAAGGACTACATTCCATATAAGCATACAATTAAGAAAGTGAAACATGACAATTATTCCAAGAAAACATGACAAGTTAATTAAGGCATGACATGGCCAGTGTTTTTTCCTCAACGAGTTCTTGGGCTGTTTTGTCCATCTTTTCCCTTGAGAATTGATCAATCTTGAGCCCTGCCAAAAGCATCATAGACATCATCAAATAAACCATGATACTGATCTTACTTATTTTTTGACACAAAAGTAAGAGCAATTTGAATCCACAGGCTTGAAAGAACAGAAAGAAATTTCAATCCTACATAGTTTATGAGAAAAAGAAAATAATGTACCCTGTACAATAGTCCAGTCTCCTTTCTCACATGTAACTGGGAATGAGTAAATGAGGCCAGGTTGAACACCATAAGATCCATCAGAATACACTCCCATGGATACCCATGTTCCCTAAAGTTGATACAAATGCAACAAAAGTTAAAGAAATATAAATAGGTGGCTCAAATTATAATGAAGCAACAAGTTGCAAAGGAAGAAATTTTATTTTAGATAAAGAGAAACAACCTTAGGAGTACCTAGAACCCAATCACGGATATGATCACAAGCAGCACTTGCTGCTGATAATGCACTAGATAGTTTTCTAGCTTTAATAATGGCAGCCCCACGTTGTTGAACAGTGGTGATGAACTCAGTGTTTAGCCTAAGTCAGATAAAAAAGAAAATTACTTTACAGATACAAGGAAATTGCATGTGTATGCTTTTATATATTACTTATTTATTATATCTTTATACACACACACACATTGTTGATTAAATGGTTAGAAATTTAATATGTCATTTGATAATTTGTTAAGGATCAATGGTTCCACATCTGAGGCGTGCTAGAGCTCCAGATTATAGGATTAGTTTCATTGATTCCTAAAGTAGTGTTATGTCTTGGTGAAGATGAATTAAGCTAACTTGCTAACAAGTGTATAAAAGATCTAATAAATTGCCTATATTAAAGAAAAATTACTTTCCTATGGACAGGGAATAGGGGTATTCTTTTTTGCCTTTTATTTCATTTTTTAAGTTTGTTAGTTAAGTATTTAGACTCCATAAAGCAAGTAGTTCAATAGTTTTTTACACATTGACCCGTAAACAGAGTCAGAATGATTCAAAAGATTCAAATGAGAACTCAAACATGCTAGTGACATAATGCAGTAACTATATCCAACTAATTTATTTATTCAAATTCTTGTAAAAATATTTATTTTTACTCCCTATATTGAATAAAAACAATGTGATTTGACCGTTTGAATCCCTCATTAGGGACTAAAAACATATAACTGAGACTAAAAATGAATAAAATATTTACACGACCAAAACTAAAACACTCATTTTTTAGGATTAAAAATCTATTTAAACCAAAAATTCAAAATTAAAGGGAATCAATTGAGATGGATTGAAATTGAGGTACCAATTATCATCAATAATTGATTCTCTAACTGTCTTTTGTCCACTACTTGTAGTGACGGTTGCATGGTTGACATCTGGGTATTGGGTTGAAGAATGATTGCCCCATATGATGACATTTTTCACATCACTGACATGAACATTTAACCTCTCAGAGATTTGGCCTAATGCTCTATTATGATCAAGTCGTGTAAGACAGGTAATATTTTTCTCTGAGATTGAAGGAGCAAATTCTTTCAAAATGAGAGCATTGGTGTTTGCTGGATTAGCAACCACTAGCACCTGCATTCAAAAGATAATAAGGAATGTGGCCATTATATGTTTAGAATTGTCACATTATTTTCAGACAAGTAACAGTGATATGCTGCCATTATGATTTTCAAAATTAAAACACACTAACTCTAAAGAGGATGATAAACTAGTTTCTAACCTTACAATCTGCTGCAGCATGTTTCTCTAAGGCTGAAGCTTGAGCCTTGTAAATTGAGACATTTTTAGACATCACATCTTTTCTTTCCATTCCTTCCTTCCGTGGGAATCCACCCACCATCACAGCAATATTGACATCCTTGCAAGCTTCCACAACATCCGTAGTAGCAACAACACCTATTGCATTTATATGCACAACAAATAGTATAAGATATCAACAAAGAAAATGAAGCATGATGTAACAATTATACCTAGATCAACATTAATTTTAAAAATATACCTCTAAGAAGTGGAAAAGCAGCATCAATTAGTTCCATCTTCACCCCTTTTAAGGCCTCTGCTGCTGGTTCAATGTCAAGCATATGCAGAATCACAGGCTGATTTGGGCCCAGCATTGCCCCTCTTGCAATCATTGGAACAAGAGCATAACCAATTTGCCCTGTTGTTGAACCAAATCAAAATTAAAATGTGCATGCCAATGAAGTTCAATTTCACAGCCCATATTTCAAGTTATTCGTGTGATCATAAATTCTCACGTGTTCTGTAAGTTTAAGATTCGGTAGGATAAGATTGAAGATAAAAAAAAACAATGCATGCTTTGAAATTTAATACTACATAAAGATTCGTAGAAGATATTTAAATTTTTTATGCTGACCATCTCATTAATTTTTTTTTCCTGTTATATGGACCAAAAAATATCACATGTATGATAAAGCATGATCAAGATATCCCAAAGTGAGCCTATATCGACTGAGAACTTCATGTATCAAATATAAGTCAACCATAAATGTGTGTATGTATTTATGTTATAATCATTCAAATAAGATGTAACTATTTATATTTGTATATATAAGAAATTACTTGAATGGAGATATATAAGATTTATATTTGTATATATATATATAAATTGCAGCATTGCAGCACAATGTTAAGATATAAAAATATGCAACGCATTAGAGTAGATTTGAAAAGTGGGAGGAAGATAAAATTAATCATGCCTGCAGCACCGGTAACCAATACAATGATTGGTTCCTTCTCTGATTTGAGAAGACTGAACATGTATCTAATGATCTTCCAAAACAATAAAAGACAAAATAAGACAAGAAGAATTTTTTTGAAAACTATGTAGTCCACAATCTCCCATGCTAGCATCTCCATGATTAGTTTCTGTTAATATCCAAGAGAAACAATATACTTCATCACCAGTTTATGCATGTAACATCAATTTTAAATCATAGAATATGTGCACATTTCTCTACCACAAGGCAATCATATACCAAAACTAAGTCCACACGAATTGCATGTGCAAGAGAATCATCACCTTAGCTACAAAGAAAAGAACCTTTTTTAAACTTTGGTCTCTAAATAAACAAGGATGAGGGAAAGTGAACTATAAAATCAAAATTGGAATAATAATTCCTCACATTTTGTTAGATTGCAAATCAACATTGAACCACACTAATAAAGTTAGTATTTTGTATTGAAAATAAGATTACCAGCAGCGTCAGTGACCAAAACTCTAACTGGGTCTGTGGCCACCATTATCACTATGAGTGATTCTAACTTCTGCAGAGAAATATAGAGAAAAATGCAGATTTAACAGTTATATATATATATATATATATATATATATATATATATATATATATATATATATATATATAAATGACAAAAAGGTGAAAGAAAAGGAGATTAAATAAAAGAGGTGAAGGAAAAATAGAAGGGCATCTAGTGATTAGACTATTAAAACAGTTAGAGGAATGTGTCATCAAGAAAGGAAGAAAAAGTCTTCTCTTGCCATGTGATATCCATACTCTAAAGGGTCTATTTGTACGTTTGAAGTGGTAAACTGAAATTTGTGATATAGTTCGGAAAATATTGGGGTGTTTGCATCTTTAGAAAAATAATGAATGGGATAAGTAATGTGATAGTATATAAAAAAAATATATTAAATAACTGTAATTAATAATACTAAGATATTTATAAGTCAAAATTATATAATTTAAGGGAATCAAAGATAACTTGTATCACGTCATATAAATATAGATATACTCACAAGTCATAAAGAGGTGAAATGCAATTAACCTTTAAAAAAAAGGTTGTATAAAGTGACTAGGTTTTCTTGTTTGGAAAATATTCCTTACCACAAAATTAACACACTTTTTTCCCTAGAGAAATTTGGCATATTATAAAAAAAATAAATTTAAATGTCTAAATGCCCTTAGTAGTTATAAATATGATTGAATTTAAATATGTATTTTATTTTATGGTAGACATGAAAATAGGATCCAATTAATTTTTTTTGTCTCTGTTGGAAACAGAAATTGAGATGATTTTTCTTATTAGAGACAAAATTTAACAAATAAAATAAAGAAAAATATTAATGTATTAGAAACAAAAATTACCTGTTTCAACATTTTTTTTGTCTCTATAGAATTTAGTTGTCTCAAATTTATTCCATCTATAGTTTTTTTTCTCTAATTAGTCCATTGAAATTGAGAAAAAAATTGTCCATCTCATAACTGTTTTTGGTCTCTAATTCTGATGCTAATCTTAAATAAATAAATATTTTCTTTAAAATATAAATTATTTAACAATAATTGAAACTTATTTAATGAATTATTTTAAAAAAAAATATTTATTAAATTATATTTTAATTATTTTTAGTTTATACTTTTAGTATTCACTCAAAATATATTAATTTATCATATAAATAAAAATGTCATTTATTAATTGAAATATTTTTTTAAAATTATAGTTCTCAATTTTAAAAAATTCATTTATATTTTAATTTAGAATCCTCAATTGTGATTAAGAATTGTTAATAATAAAAAGTACTATTTTTTATTCTAATTTTGAGTTTAAAAACAAGACTTTTTATTTAAAATTTTAATTTATTTTGAGTATTAATTTAGTCTTACAATTATTTATTATAAAATATAATCATACTGCTTAAATTTTAAATTTTAATCTTATTTAGAATTCAAATTAAAAATTGTCATGATGTAAATATTTATTTAAATAAATAAATATAAATGGCCTGAATCCCTAATTTGAATCACAGCACATACATTGAGTCTCCTTGTTCGTGGGTGTGGCCCTTGTGTTTACTGCTTAGGCGCCCAGCCTGCGATAGAAGGAAGATTAGCAAAGCAAGAAAAGACAGAGAAAGGAAAGGAACATTTGGTATCCTTTTCTCATTTCTTCATCCTTTGCGCCTCTTCTCTCATGTATGCACCTAATCTTTTCCAATCTCTCTTTATTTTGTATTGTTATGCTTTCTTTCCTTGTTTTTTGCTTGGGTGGCATAATCCCTAAAATAGTTATGAGAGAAGTATGTTTTCAAGATAGTAGATAAGCAAGACTAGGTCTAATCTCAGATTTTGCTGGTGGCGTGATTGTAATTGGTTTTTTCACATGCTGGGGAGTTATGATTTAATTGAACCATTGACCCAGTTAGGAAAACCATGTCAATCTCTATCTCAGATATGTGCAGGCTAGGATGAGCAACATTCTACTAATATGCTGGACCACTGCAATACTAGTCTTTCCCCCATTTTGTTGCTTTGCTTCAGTACCTTGTCTTTTTATTTTACTCCCCTTTTTATTCCTATTGTTTTAAAATGAAATAAAATGTATTGGTTTAAAATCTAATCCATATAATTGGATTTAAAATGGATTTGGATTGGTTTTGTGCCAATTCAATCCATTCACAGCCCTAAGTGTGATGTGTATGCCCTTCAATTGCTCTGTTATTGTGCCTCCGTAATCTAACCATACCATTATTCTTCACTCAACTTAATGCTTCAATTTTCTTTTGAACTTTGCAGCACTTTGTTTTCCTCAAATATGGATGAGACCATGAAAGAGTTCCAACAAAATTTAACAGAACTCGAACTCGAAGCTGAACATCTTCTCTTAGCCCGTCATCAGGTATTTGAAATTTTCAATTGTCAAAGACTTAGAAACCAAATAAGCATTAGGAGAGTAACATCTTCCTTCTATTCCCCTACTTTATGTCTTTTTCCCATTAACATAATTCTCTGATATGTTTTTTGGGTGTGTCTATTGCTATTCCTAAGTCTCTATTCTCACTTCCATTTAAGTAAGAAGAGTGCTACATAATATAAAAATATTGAACCAGAACCCAAACATCAACTCCACACTCCACACCCTATACTACAAAGAACCAATGAAAGTGACGCATAACTTAGACCATTCAGTTCGGTTGCACATTGCACAAGAAGTAACATATTACTTAATCCAAAAGTAATTTTGCATGTTACGGTGCTATGTCCTTAGCATTTATCGATTCAACACCAATGAATCAATCCAGAAATCAACTGTTCATTATGTCAATAAAGACTATTTTTCTTCTACTGGATCTCTCGTTTAATAGCTTTTCTACAAAATTAAGTGGCTACACAATTATCCTTTTTGGTAAAAATACAGCTGGTTGAAAATGATAGATTGAGAAATGGGAACAGAGAAGCACTTACTGCATTAAGGAGAAGGGCTCGGACAACACAGAGTAGTGTTCCATCTGCTTTTGAATCAATAATGAAGGGAGTAGCAGGGAGCAGCTCAAGACCTTTGGTGCAAGAGGTTTGCACCACCTGTGGCAACCATGATACTTCTGAGCAGACGTGGATGATGTTTCCAGGAACTGATCTATTTGCCAGAGTTCCATTTCATGCTGCTCATACAATATTGGAAACAGGTTCGGCATTCATTCCTGTCCACCCTATCCTCTAACCATTAAAAAACAAATAATGAGATAAAGAAAGCATGACAATTACTGAAAGTGCTTGCCTGTGTTGGGTGTCTTTTTTTCATGTGCTGGGGCAAAATGCTTGGTTAGCTACTACTTCTGTATTTGTGGCCATTCTACAGTTATGTTTGGTAATAACCCCTAATGAATGCAATTTTACCGTCTTTGCTTCAATGCAATTTGGGAATACTTGGATAAAGATTTTTCCTCTCCTTGTATGTTTTCATATTATAGTGGATGACAGCACAAGCTTGGGTTTTATGCATTATTTTGGAGTATAGGTTATCAACAATTTTCCTATTTGATATGACAAACAATATGCAGATGCAATCAAATTTCCTTACATGTTTTTCCTTTTTATATCTATTAATTGTTTCTCTTTTCTTGTTTCTGAATCTTTTTCTTAAGATATTTAAATTGCCTTTCATACTGTTTATTGGTTCAACCCGATTCTGGTCAGTGGCTTTTTTGTGTGATGCAAACCCTGCAATGCTGAAAATTGATGTAACTTCTCATAAAATAGTGATTCTTTTGTCTAGAATAAAGTCTGAATTGTTAAGTCTAGAATTAAATCTAAAACTGTTAACATAAGTACTTTCAGATTATTTTTCTGTTAGTTTACTTTCCATTCTGGAGCACAGAACGTGCACTTAAATAGGCAAATGAATGAACGTGGACGATCATTATTATGCATCAACTTATAGTTTAGACGTTGCGATGAGACCAATTATCTCCATTCCTGTTCTTTAATTGATCATTATTGTTATTGCAACAGTTCGATGTTTGAACTGTAGCCAGAGCCAAGTCCTTTTATTGAAAAACTTATTTCTTATAACAATTGGTTTGAATCTTCTTTTACTGACCATGTAATTTAATTACAGATCAAGCACAGCTTGACTTTGAGGCGAAGAGGCTACAGAGCATTGTGAAAGAAAAATCTTACCTTATTTCAGAGACAGGTGTTCTTGCTGACAAGATAAGTCCAGGAGTGCTCAAATCGCTTGTAACCTTAAATGACAAGGCAAAATAAGATGTTTTGCACTGACTATATAGCATGAAACCTTGTTGCAGCATCAACTGGGTAGAAAATGGCAGTTTTCTGGAAGAAATTTTCTTGAGGCATCAAGGTTTCTTATCTAGTGTGTTGCTGTAATTGTGTGTAAAATGCCTCTTGTTTTCGTTTCCCATGTTTATACTGTGACTGATACATTCAATCCGAGTAATGGAATTACTGTTACACACAATTTGATCAATTCTTCAACTGTTATTTGGAGTCACCATGCATTTTCACTAAATTTTGACCCAGAAGTGCCGTGCATCAATGTCAAGTGGTACATGCTTGATTTCCCTTGAGCAGCAGTGTCTTAGATTTGAATTTTATGTATGGAAAAAGCACTCGTTAGAAGAACTAGCCTCACTATATTGTAGATGTATCTGACTCAAATAGCATGATCTCCTATGAATGCATGAGATCAAGAAAAAAAAAAGTTGATCTCGGAATTGTTGGACAAGTCCCCATACGGAAAATTTTCCGGAGGCTTTGAACAGCTTTGATGTTCAACAACCGTGTGGTTTTTTACGCACACGTTTCTCTGTGGTCCCCTTTGGAGAAAGAATTCTACAGGGAAAGTATCATTGCATGTCAAAGATTTTGTTGGACACTCTTGAAAGGGATTGCAATATAAATTAAGGGGATTCCGTTCTTACATAGTGTTTCGGAAGGTAGTAAGTTGTAGAAAAGATGGGGTAAAAATTGAAGTGTTGGGATAATTCCAACACTTGAGGAAGGACCAGTCACCAATCAAGCAACCAAAGTTTCAGCTGGTGACAAACTTTTCCTATTTCTTATTTCTTGGTTTGGTGGTCCAAACCCGTTTCTTAATGGTAAAGAAAAATATGTGGGAACTAAATAGTTTTGGTGTAGCCTTTTAGGGACGAGACACTTCCCTTGTTCCTAAGAAACATGTTTTTGGAAGCTGAGGGCGTCCAAGTGCCTATCAGGATTTGTCTCTATTCGGTATCACGATTATTCTTAAATTTCTTATTTCTAAAAAATAATTCCAATAATAATAATAATAATAAAAGTTAAATAAAATAAACATTAATAGTTGTCTTAATTAGAAGAATGAGTTATTTCTTTCTAAAATATATTTTTCCTTTCCATTTTGGGTACAAGAAAGAATTTGTTTTACGAGAAGCAATAAAAGATTACAAAGTAAAGGGAATTCTTCTGCAACTTTCCGAGAAAGAGGAAAAAAGCCAGATGGATGAGCTTGTTGAATGTTTAGTTACGACCTTGACTGTCCAAAATCATGTTTGTCTCAAAATAATTTTTGTGACAAGTAAATAGATTCTAAAAGAAATATGAAAACAGTTATCTATTTTCTAAATAAATTTTTGCATATATTTTACACATTAATTTTTGAAAAATGATTTAGCAAATTCTAGAACTGATGGATTCCAAGTCATGACAATTAGTGATCTGTGTGGGTATTTTGGGTCAATCTCACACACTTGAACCCAAGCAAGCAATGTAAAATTGGGCTTATTTGATGTGCATCCGAATTCTTGAAACCCAAAGTGATAACATTTAATAATGATGTTATGATAGTGATGAGAAATGTCATGAAAAAAACTTGATGTAAAAGCAGACATTCCGTACAAAGGGTCAACGTCTATGTCAGCCTTTTATGCAGAGAAACTCTCTCTCTCTCTCTCTTCATCTGCCACTCTCTGCACATTTTTGGACTCTCATGCCCTCTCATTCGCATCCATTTCCACTGCACAAACTTCGTGTACTTGCGCACTTGAGCCACCAAGTGGTTACCCTCCGACACGTGTTCATCGCCTAGGGCGCGTTCACATCTCTCATTTCGATGTGCGAGTGGGATTCTCAGATTTAAACCAACTATAATTGATACGCTCCCAAATACCATCGCGATCGTACATTGTGGATACCTATACTGTTCATCTTTTCACCCATTTTACCCTCAACCCTCTTCTATTTCACCTTTTACATTTACGAATATATTATTTATAAAATTATATTATTCTTAGATGTTTTTATAGTTTAATTAGTATTATAATTTTAATTATTTTTATAAATATTTTTAATTTATAATTAAGTGTCTTAAAAGAACATTAAAATGTATCGTTTAGGTATATATATTAATATCTTTAAACACATTAGAAAATTTATATTTACAATCATAGAAACTTTGGGTTGGGAGTACCTGTGAGTTGGGGTAAACTTGATAACTCAAATCAACTTGTCTCCAAGTTAATTGAATCAAATTAAGATTTTATATCTTTCCTTTGTGCAAAATAATATTTTCACTATTTAAAATTAAAAAATTATAGTCGACTAAAAAAATTATAAAATTTCAAAATATAAATAAATATCTTATACATAACATGATTTATTTAGGACTTACCGACTGTAAATAATGTCTGAACAAGCAATTTACATATCTAAATCTTCCGTTCGATGGATCATGACCCGATTACATTAATTGGTTCATGATCGGGTTAAAATGTCTATTTGTCATTAAAATCATGTTTGATAAAAATACTTAAGATAGTTAAAAAATTATAGCTTAGTTATAATTAAGTAATTAAATTAGAGATATTTGTTAAAATTAGTTATGTATTTAATTTAAATATGTTACGTGACTAAAAGAAAGTGTTAAGATTATTTTGTATGTGTAAATTAATTAAAAAATTAAAAATAAAATGAAACCAATTTTTAATACACTAAATGTTATATAGAATTAATTTTTATAAACTAACTTTTAAAAGTTATAAATTAAATTTTAAAATTTATATATTTTATTAATAAAAAATTATAATATTTTAAATTAGTCATGTTATCTCATGTTAATCGAATTAAATCGGTGACGGAGGATATGAAAGTTGCCTCACATTAATCCATAAATACGTGGTTATCATGAATGGATATATTTGAATGTAAATAAAATGTTATTAAAAAAAAGAAGTTGTAATAGCAAGAATAATTAATATTTTATAAGTTATCAATACTTTTGAAAAAATAATTTTCTTTTATTAATAAAACATGATATTTCAACTGGTGTTTTAGTTTCACCATATTTTTACTTACCATTAGAAAATTTTTAGTTTTCATTTATACATAATTAATTCTTTAAAACAACAAACAAAAAATGAGACTCCAAACATAGGCAAGACATGCGCTTTAAGGGTGATTTTTTTTAAGAAGTATAGCAAATACTTTTTCAATATAATTTTTATTATTTCCAATTCTAAAAATGAATCTTAAGAACTATTATTAACAAAATCAATAAAAAAAAATGAGATCATGTTAAAAAAAATTCACATGTGAATGAGCAATAATTGAGAAGGATTTTGACTTGAATAATTTGTAGTTATATAACCGACCCAAAAATTAATGAGGAGAAGAAAAAAAGTGATAAAGAAGTCACAAACAATATAAAAAATGATTCTTAAATATATAGATATATATATATATATATATATATATATATATATATATATATATATATATATCATGAGTTCAAATAATGTTGATGTTAGTTGAAGTACATTTTCACATCTCTAAACAGGTTTGGCATTTTGTGAGTGCCCCATGGGAACCAACTTGCACTGCCCTTTACCTTGGAAGCAAGTTATAGGGTTTGCTTATCTTTGTAGGCCACTTCATCTTAGGTTTAGGATCAATCTATATCCCACGTTGTATTTATCTATGGATTTCTAAGTTAATCTTATCCCTTGTCACTTTTATTTTTGGTTTTAGAAATACATTACTAACGATAAAAAAAAAATTAAGCATTAAATTTACTTTTTTAATATAATCTTTGTCTAAAGTAAATTCAATTATTAATATAGGTATTATGTTTATATTAATAATATAATATATTAATATTGCATATCAAATTTTTATAGCAACAAAAATGTTTATCAGTATCATGCAATAGTAATAGTTGAAGATATAACACTTACTAGCAAATAAATTTTTTTTTAAGTGTTGAGATAGTTTTTATTAGTATAATTTTTGTTTAATAGTATAGGTATATGTGTTAATGCTTTTCAAATTATAGGAGATGATTGTTGGTTTTTAAGTTTTAATGAATTACTCTATTATGTATAACTTAATTTTCTTTTTTTATGTATACAAAGTACTTTTAGCTTAGAGTCAAAGACCATTTTTTATGAAGTATAAAGATCATTAAAAAAAGATTTAACTTTTTAAACAAAATATTTTTTTACACACATAAATAGAAATCAAGCTCCTATTAATATACTTAAAAAACACAGTTATTTGATAATTATATCAAGTTTTGAAATTAATTTAAAATTGTCTTTAAAGAGTGGTAGGGTGGATAGAGTTTGGATTTTCACATAAAAAGAAGAGAGATTTGGATTTTCATCCCCAAATCACTTGATTTAGAATAGGTATAGTTGAATAATTAGAAGGAGTTTGGCAAACAAAAATTAAGGTGATAGATGAACATGATTAGTGATTACAAAGGGTTTTGTGAAGCTGGTTATTTTCTTACTGTTTTGCTGTGAATTAGGATGTCCAACACAGGACTGAAACCGTACTTTGACACATTTTCTTATGCATCATTTTCCGTCTTCTCAAAGTGATCAAACATTATTGTAAGATCAATGTGATTCGCCCCACGGAAGGTTCCTTATATATCTAGTTTCCACACAAGCCTATCACTAGTACCATTTTTATTTTATTTTTACTTTCCTTCAACCCCTCTTTTTCACCACTGTTTTGTAGCTCTCACATTAATTTGGTGTATTTAAGAGATCAATTAATTCTCATAATTATTAACCTAATGTTCCAATCTGAATATTCCAAAAATGCCAGCCTTTGGTTTGGTATATATAGAGATTTGTTCACCATATAAAATATGTGTAAAGATAAATGAATAGTATATAGAATTGGTGGTACATAATTAAGTTTTGCAACTTCATGGGAAATTAACATTAACGTAAGATATAGTGCAAAGGAAATTGTCAAATATGGGCTAGGGAACCTAACTTACTTAACCTTTTCCTTTTCTTTTAACTTGCTTTTTGTTCGTCTCTTAAATTTGGCCTGTTAGTTTCTTCAATTAGGTGACTTATCCTTTGGAGTAGTGCTTCACTCCTATATCATGCTATAGCTTGTTACACTGTGTGATACAAAGGACAAAAGAATAGTTGCATAAAATTTACAAACTATGGAATGCGGATAAAAGAAATCATATCCAACACATCGATAATAGCTTCTGATTAAACCAAGTGGGTAAGCTATCAGTGTATACCTGCAATAGTTTTATAGTTATTAATTTGAACCACAAAGACCTACCTAGCTGCTCGGTTGGGTTAGTCAATTGCTCAACTTCAGTCAATTCAAATATTTAATTGTTGATAAAAAAATGTTGATATTATTCTTTAAAGTTAAATTTGAACATTTCAAAATAGTAAGATTTTATTTAGAAAGTAAATATTTATTGCATTAAAGATCAATGTTAGTTAGTTAATTACTTAATTATTTTTTCCTTTTACTATAAATTGATGTAACTGAACAACTGGGTATAAACAACACCTTTTTTTTCTTCTTATTTACATTTCCAGATGATTATCAACAATGTCTATCTTTTTTTCTGAAGAATTAAAGTGTTTTTATATTATTTTTCAGAATAATGTATGTTATCTAGAATCCTTGCGTTATTCACAAAAGATATCAGTCCAAGAAATACCATATACTAAATTGTTAAACGCTAGAATTATTTAGGTTGGTGTAACATTTATCTTATTATAATATTAAAATAATAATATAAATATTATAAATCTAAACTAAAAATATGATAAACTATTAGTACATGTTTACTCTTATATTACTAACATAATCTATTAATACGATGCAACATTTTTTTAGAATAGAATCATAATATTTGTATTATTAGTTTATTTTTATTAAATTCAAAAGTTATACTAATGCTGATAGTATAATGCCTAATTGTTGATATAATATTTTTTAGTATATTTTTTTTTTTTTTATCACGGTTTAAATTTCTTTTCAATATCTTAAAATACACTGCATTTTACTTTTTATAATTTTTTTAAATTTTATAGTCACTATACTCTAAAAAAAAAATCTTTCTTACCGATATAACTTCATACAAAAGTAATACGTGACACACAAATTAATATTTAATAATATTTTAATCAGTCGCGTTACTATTTAATATGAATATACGAATAAAAATACAGAATTTTTGAAAATATAAAACTAAAACAAAATTAATAATTTTATAAGAAACAAGATGAAAATTTAATGATTTTGTAAGAGGAAAATATACTTAAAGGCAGAAATTATTTATATAATATAAGTTGAAAGTTATAATATGCTCATTCATTAGTTTTTGTAATAAACTATTACTTTGAATATACTATACGAGTTTATAAAAATGGAAGGGAAAACGTAGCTGGTAAGAAGAATCGGCACAACTCTCTGGGTCTCATGTATTGAGCCCACGTGATTAATTCAGAAATGCAGCTGAATATTTGGTTCGCATGGAGTTTATATGGGCCAAAGAAGGTCCCAACATTTGACTCTTTAGAGTCTTGAATTGACACTCTTTCATTCTTAATGTGGAAGCATGATCACCACAAGATGCAAACCCTCTGCTCCATTAATGACTATTTGTTTGACACATTCAACATCTCTTTCTCTCTCTCTCTCTCTCTCTCTCTATATGGTTTCTCAGTTTGTTTTCCTTTTGAGATATGTGAGCACCCCTTGTTCTCCGTTCAGGCTTCAAAAATGGCCTTCAACTAATGAGTAGTATAGTACACATGAAATGAAGAGCTAGCTAGCTGGTTCAGTGAGAGAGAATAATAATATTATTTTTGCTGCATGTTTGTCTAAGTACTATTCCAATATTGACATGATACCATTTTGTTTGTTGCTCAAGTTGAAGATAGCTTGATCTGCATGACCATCTATAGCACAATTTGTCAACTGACTAGTACTGCACATATGCCTTAGTTTTTGTACAAAATCAAGTGCTCAGATAATTACTGCCCAATATACTTAACCCTCCAAGGTAAACTGTAAGTCAACCAACCCCATTCTGCTCCTATGCCTATTCTCGTTGGAGTTTGTGCATACATAATTAATTTGGTTAACATTCTTCTCGGATATATATATAAATATGATCAGTATTTATTGAATCTCAAAACCAATTTATATTTGTTTTAAAGTTGATATTTTTTTACAGGATTGTGAATTTTAAAATTTAGTTAAGTTTTCTTCATTTTTTTATCTCTTTTTCTTAATTATCCAATAAGAAAATATTGACAAACAATATAACACACGGGGTTTTGAAAAAAAGGACAAAAGGAAATTTTGTGCTTAAATATAATAGATTTACAATTTTCCTTACCTTAAAATATTAATTCTTTTGTTGAAAAGTCGGTCGCTTTTAATGGTGATTAATTCGAAAGCAAATTAGTTCTTACAGTATATTGCAAGATAAAGAAAGGCTCTATGTTCCACAGTATGTGTAGTCTATAAAGCTGTTGATATTTAAGAAATCAAGTAGGATCTGATTTATGCACTGACAGCTTTTCTCTTTTGTTTTTACTCAGCTTAAAATTCTTTGGTGAACTAAAATTAAAACCACTTGAAATGAAGTAAATAGTGTTAAATTCAGAGCTCTATGACTAAAACTAAACTGATCGAGTTTATGACTTGTAAACTTTGTTTAATTAGAACATCAATTAATTATAAGGTTTCAAACTTTACTTCGTTTAATTAAACTTGAATTTCAAGTTGAATTACTTTAGAAATCAAAGTAAATAACCATTAAGATAGATTTGTGATAGTTATAAATGAATTTATGAAGTCCCCTAATGCTCATGTATAAAGGTTGTTAAGAAGAACAATCACATGGCTTGAAACTTTAATGTAAAAACACCATGCATTTACACTGAAATAATGAAACAGATGCAGTTGCACTTGCTCTAAAGAGTCCCTTTCAAATGTTCAAAAATGAAATAAAGGGGGTGCGTTTCTAAAAGCAAGAAAGCGAAAATTCAATTAAGCAAGCATAAAATCCACCTAGCCATATATGAATTAATCATGACGATCATCTGACCTGGGCACCACTGATCAAGCAGACCAAACTCAAAACAGATCGTGGGTCCATAAATTTAATGTCACACTGCTTCAGATTATTAACCCCTTCTCTCCCCTCCTTCTCCATCTATCGATCTATCCATTGTAGCTTCTCATCATTTTGTTCATTTCACAATTGAGTTAATCGAATTTTGTTTTATTAGTTTGTCTAGTTATAACATTGCTAATTAATTACTGCTGCTACCAAACATTGATGCTGCTTCTTCCTCTAACTTATTTGCCACTAACCCAGGGTAATTCATTGGACTGTAGAAAAATCTCTTGCTTAGAAATATGTACATATGTATCCATGAAAAGGAAAACGATGCTCGCACATCATTTTATTAAATACAAAGCGACACACATTTTAAAGAATTCTAATTTTTCCACACCTCCATTTTCTACATTATTTTCTCCTTTTATTTCAATTATATCACTTGTAGTTTTTCCTTTTTTTTCTCTTTTCTTCTTATTTTTTTATATCTTGAGAGTAATTACATTTCAATTACTCATTTTCTTTAAAAAAAATGTAAAAGTATAATTTTTCATTGGATAAAATAGTAATTTCCATTCAACTTGTAACGTATCCCAGTACAGATCACCCACCAATTACCCACTGTCTGCACAAGCCGCCTCATAAACTCAGTTTCCCTCAAAACTCAAACTCACAGTCACACACATACCCACACCCACACATCCAACACACACAAACGGCACACACTCACCTAGTGAGAGAGAGAGAGAGATAATTAAGGAGCGAGAGTAACTTTTATTAGTAGAGAGAGATGGAGAAGGGGACAAAAGGGTTCAGCTTTTTGAGGGTGAAAGTGAGATCTTTTAAGCGCACATCCATCTAGCAAGAGGGAAAGGAAGACTCAAACAGAGGGGGAGAGAGAGAGAGAGAGAGAGAGGGGAAAAAAATTTAAAAAGAAAAAAGACTTAACTTACACGCCATTGGAGTGGGAAAGAAAGAAGAAAATGGAAAGCCAAGCTTAACTTCTCCAAATTAGGGTTTTCATTCTCTCCAATCAATTCCTACTACTTCACTTCACTCAGTTTCAACACTCCCACAGGTACGACACTTCTCCATAAACCCTTCAAAACCCACAACAACAATCATCACCGAAACCTTAAAAAAGAAGAAAAAAAAAATCTCTTTTTCTCGATATTCTTACTCATTCACTCACGTACCTAAGTTGATTTTCATTTTTTACCAGAAACTATGTTGGAATACGAATGGGGAAACCCATCAACGATAATGCTCACCGGAAATGAAGATGGCGCCGCCGCAGCCGCCGACCAAACCCACCGTCAAATCTTCGACCACTACGCTTCTCACACCCTCTTGCCCGACCACTTCCTACATGGGCCCACACACACCACCGCCACCACCGCCCACACAAACACCGTCGATTTCACCAACCACCACTTCAACCCACAACCTCACCAACACCTTCACCACCACCACCACACCTTCTTCGATCCACGCGCCTTCCACGGCGCGTCCTCCACCTCCTACCCCCCTCCCCAGCCCCCACCCCCTTCCGTGCTCTCCCTTGACCCGCTGCCTCACGTCAACGCAGCCACATGTGGGCCTGGACCTGGGCCGGGCCTTCTCCTCGTGCCTAAATCCGAGGAAGTCGGTCGGCCCATGGACTTTGTCGGCTCACGAATTGGCCTCAACCTGGGAGGACGAACTTACTTCTCATCCTCCGAGGATGACTTCGTGAGCCGACTCTACCGTCGGTCTAGACCGGCGGAACCCGGTTCGACCGCGTCGAACTCACCGCGGTGCCAGGCCGAGGGATGCAATGCTGATCTGTCGCAGGCGAAGCACTACCACCGCCGCCACAAGGTGTGTGAGTATCACTCCAAGGCCGCCACGGTCATCGCCGCCGGGTTGACTCAGCGATTCTGCCAGCAATGCAGCAGGTTGTGGTGGTTGTTGTTACCCTTGGAATGACATCAATGCCCCCACTCAGACCCAATCATTGAGCTCAGCTCCCACAAGTACACGGGCAAAACCCGAGGGGCATTTCCGTCCTTTCAAACCCTCTTTCTACTGTTCTTCTGCCTTTGCTTCTTATAGTAGTGCAGTTTTGTTGAAAAGTTTTAATTCAAGTTTAATTAAAAAAAAGTTTATGAAATTGAAAAGGTTTTGAAAATGCTGAAAGATCCTTGATTTGGATGTGTATTTTTCAGTCAACATTAATTTCAGAGAAAATATAATATTTTGTAAAAAGATTTTCTGAAAAATTGACCAAAAAAAAAACAA
Organism: Abrus pulchellus subsp. cantoniensis; assembly: GCA_024086825.1. Lineage (NCBI taxonomy): Eukaryota > Viridiplantae > Streptophyta > Magnoliopsida > Fabales > Fabaceae > Abrus > Abrus pulchellus. Next base: position 27,352,220 of record CM044056.1, read on the forward strand.
AATTATGGGGAAGCATGCATTAAGCATACAAGACGTGGTTCTTTTCCATTTTGGTTTTTGTTTTCTTGGTTCTCCCAATGGGGTTGGGGGCTACGAAGGAGGGGATCGAAAAGACGATTGTGCCCTTGGGGGGAGTGTTGACAATGATTGAGTTGATCGTACATGGGGAAATCCCGAGGGCATTTGCGTCCCTAATATGTTTCTTGTTTGCCCTCACTCAACTTTCAGTTTTACTACTTACGTACCGCATCGTTTTGCTCCTTTTAGTTAGTACCATTCAAATACGCGGCATTGAATCATGAAACAAATTTAAATATTATTTTTTTTTTTTAGGTGCAATGTTTATTTAATTATTGTTCTTGTTATTTGATTTTGACGTGCAGGTTCCATCTTCTTTCTGAGTTTGATAACGGAAAACGCAGTTGCAGGAAGAGATTGGCAGATCATAATCGCCGCCGAAGAAAAACTCAGCAGCCAACTCAAGAAATCCCGAAATCTCAGCCTTCTTTGGATAATGTTGCAAGTACGACCCATCTTTCTTAGTATGTTTAATTATTAATTCTTATCATTAATTATTCATTTTGAGCCGAAATATCTTCGATTATATTAATTTTTTTTTTTACAATAGATTGAAACGTATGATTTCATGCAAACTATCTAAACATTTAGTTCAATTATATTGGCTTAGGCATTACTTAATTCTCATTTTAAGGTTTTGTCTTTCAATATCACATGCGACAAATTTTTATTATATTTTGGCAGGGTCCCCACCGGACTCTGGAGCTCAGTCGTCGTCGTCGGTGACGGTGGCAGTGTCGCCGCCGGATTACTTCCGGCAAAGGCCATATCAAAGCACGAGCCCTTCAACAACTTCAAGCTCACTGTTTTTCTCAAGCGGGTAGTGCATGTTGGAGCAGCTTAATTTGCATGGCTAATGTTTGCAAGAAATTAGTGGAGGAGCGTCAACAATAATATATAGTGAACTTCTTCCACTTGTAACTTTGTCCCAAATTTAATTTGAAACCTTTAATCTTGTGTTATTAGTACGAACGGTGATTTAAAGCATCTATGTTAATTACCCTTAATTTTCTACATGTGTTGTACTATAGTATTTTCTAGCGGATGAATGTTAATTATTATTGGGCATTTGGGTACTACTAGCAAAGGGAATTCTGCACAATGTCCCCTACTTTATGATCTGTTCAGCTTTCGTTTCACTGCTGTAAAATTTAGTTATGGTAAACCGTAGAAGGGGAAATTGGACCCCTCTATTTGGATTTTCCCGGAAATAGAACCTGTTTGGGTCTGAGAGTGTTGTGGCAGCTTAGCACGGGTGTTCAGGCCTATACACATTCATTTTGGGGCATTGAATTATTTTCCTTTTGTCTGGCCCTGGAATTTTTCCGGAAAAATGAAGGGATCATGTAAATTATTAATATAACCTATATAATAAAAAATTTGACTTCAATCTTAATTTGTAACTAGCTATAGGAACATTTATTGGAATCCCAAGCCGTCAAGCTGTCTCCTCTATGGAAGCTATATAGCTGTACTAAACCCAGTTTTTGTTTCCAATATCAACCTGCAGATGCCCTTCTCTCTCTCTCTCTCACACACACACACAATATCATCATACATGTGTGGCTATTCCTTGTTAAGTACCTACCGGTTGGGTCTACCAAAAAACCAAAACCATAGTAGATGAGGATATCCTAATTTTTTTAGGTGATTTTAGCATTTGATTGCATGGGTCCTCTTCCCCACCCCCACCCCCCCCCCCCCCCCACTTTCTCTCTCTCTTGTATGCTTTAAAAGAGAAAAAAACACGAATAATAATATTATTTAATTTAAGATAACATAAAAATAAAAATATTGTTCTGACTTTACTTTTGGTGATAGAAATTTCAAAATGGTCTCTGTATTTTTATTGTTGCTTGAAAGAAGAGAGTATGTATGTGGGTGGAGGTATGTGTTTGGTGGGAATAGATGGTGATTCTTGGGCATGAGGGGCAGATGGGGATGAGCCTAAAAGATGTGGAACGCGTTTGAGGTCACCCACCCATGTGGCGCATGTTTTTAATGGATAGTGCAAACAATAAAAACGGGAAGGGACACGTAGCTATATCAAGGCCTGAGTTACATCAAATTATCATTAATAGGAGCCTGCCATTTCAAGTTTTGTGAGAGGATATTTCTTGATCAGTGTCGAGTTTTAGTACTCTCATCAAATTAGGCAATGTGTGAGAGGAGGTAGACAGCTTTTGTCGCAATTATAGGCAACAAATTATCCTCTCTTCAGTGTCGATTTTTGGGATAAATATTCACAAAATTAATAAGCTAAATCACTGCCTAACATCGGGATGCTACATCTAATTATGGTATGTGATGAGCAAGCTTAGCTTAATTAGCTATATCATTGACATCAAATCATTTCGATTTTGCGTGGCCACAATATTTGTAGTGCCTAGAGTTGTGGTTTTCCTTTCCCCATACTACAAAAATATCTATTTTGTGGAAATTGCATTGATTCTCTTTTTTCTAAAACTTATATATGTCTATCTTTTTTGGAAGTTTGAATTATTGCTAGTGTTACCATTTCCTATACATTTTGTTAAGGATAGTAGTTAGCTCTAATAGTAAGAAAATAATTAAGACTAGTTACAGTAGTGATCTTTCCAAACATGTACATTTATGTATCTGTGTTAGAGATACATTGAAGTATTTGTGGCTATGATTTCTGACCTTAACTAAAATAGAAGACCAACTATACTTGGTTTCATGATCTGCTAATTATCTTTTTAAGTTGCTTGAAAAAATATTTCTAAATAGAGAGATTTGCAGATTTTGGAAATGGATCGAAGGGATGTTCGTATAATTTCAACAAATTTGAAATATATCCTTAAATACAAACACGATATCCAAATAAATTTTTTAAGCTTCAATGGAAGTTTAGATGGTATACTCACTAACATGATGAAATCTAAAACTAGGATCCCTCTGAAAGGGAATAAGAAGCAGCATACATCAGAATAGTTAAATTTCATAATTTGTCATCCGCTAAAACATTATTTAGAATACAAAAAAATGCAAGGGAAATGAAACGGGTTTTCCCATGCACACGCGATAACAACGGGGACAAAAATACATTTTCTGACAAGGCGTTGCATGCATGGAAAAACAACTATTGTTTTTTCAAATGGATGTCAATGATTCACCAACATTATTACTTTCACAAGATATTAATTCTATGATGTTTCGTACCAAACGACGTAATGGTTTCGTAAGTTCAAGTCTTAGCCTTTATCTTGCATACCATGTTGTTTCTTTTGTTGTTATTCTTGAAAGCTATTCGCACTTAAGTGGATCGCTTTCTTTGTTTCGGGTTCACATGAAGTACCCACAATGAGAACCCTCCTTCCCATGAACCTTCCAAGAAAATTGTGGTGGGCCACTTGGCACTTTCATTGGGTCTCTAATTTACTTTACTCCCTCGAACTGTTTCCTATTTCCCTTTAAGAGAAATCAATACTAGTTCACAAATCACAGCCCTAAAAGAGAGAGATACTAGTTTAGTAGTAGCACAATGAATGCAATCTTTTCTATTGATACATTTTTGAAAAAAATTAAAACACTTATATTTTCAATTTATTTTTATTTTTTAAGAAATAAAGTGAGCACAAAAATGTGTTAAAGAGTATATATATATAGATATATATTCAAAAGATAGCATTCCTCTCCACTTTAATGGAACGGAAGCACGTTATTTTGGAGTGACTAGTTGATGATAGCAACAAAAATGTGAGATATCACCATCACTGCCCCTCGAGCTTGCTTGTGCTTAAGACTTGGTGTCGTGACAAAACTTTAAAGCAGTAATCAAACTCGACAACCATTTCTTGATTGGTCATGTGAGATGCGTTTTGTCTACGAAGCTTCGTACGAAATTAGCCTAATCTTGCATTAATCTAAAGCGCCAAAACTTTGGAACCTTTTATAGTACTGTCTACGAATAATAAGCTGTTATTAAGTCAATTTATCACGTCAATTTTTCTTTTTCGTAAAATTAAGATAAGATAAATTTTAACATTTCTTCAAATATTTCACATCATCATCTTAATTCTTTCCTCGTTATTTTTCCATTTTCTTCTAATTAATGACGGATCCTATTTCCAAACATAAATTATGTGAGTTGCACGTTATATCGACCAACATTTCTCAGAGTTTTAGTCATCTTGTTAGAAATAAATACCTTTGAAAAGAAAGTCTCCGCGACTATAGCTACGTGTTTATGAGTCTACCAATTAACTTTTCTTTTTTAATTGGCAAAAGAAATTAACTGTTAATCGACATTGAACCACAGGTAGATGCTGATTAAGTTTTGTTTTGTACATAAGTAAACCTCTGTATTCAGAAATTAACAAACTCACTGTTTACAAAAACAAACAAATTGTTATTTAGTCAATTTATCCCACCAAACATGCGTATTTGGGATGAAGGTATTATAATTTAGGTTCACCAAAGAAATATTTTAATTTTTTTTATAATATATATCTTTATTTAATAATTGGAATATACGTGTATGAGTTAGAAAAATTTAGAATTTTTATTATAATTATTCCAAGCTTGATCAATTTTTTTACCCTTAAAACAGTTTTAAAAACAATAACGACTTTATTTTTGGTAAGTAATTATAAATTGTTATATCGATTTTGTCGTTAAAAACCTTAAAAATTTGCCAATTTTACTTTTATTTAGACTAAACTTGGACCAATGTTTTTCCCTTTCATGACAATGACAAAGTTTAATTATCGTTTAAGGCATCATTAATTAGAAGTGAGTGCAAGAAATCACTAAGAAATTACAAAGATTTTTGCAACATCCCAACTTCTCAGTGAAAATAGTCAATATTTATTGAAGAATTAAGCAAATATATAAAATTATAATAATATTTTTTTACATAAATAATTTAGTCTATTAAATTTTTAAAACATAATTATAAATTTTATTTATGATCGTGATTTAACAAATATGAATATACTTTTATAGGCAATATTTTATTTAAAATCTTCTCATGACATTTACTTCATCAACATCTAATTTCCGGTATACATCATTGAGAATGAGTACACTATAAAACAAATAAAGGGGAAAGATTTACAAATAAATTGAAGAGTAGGACATAAATATAACTATAATCATCTATATATAGAACATAAACAGCTTTGTCATTGAATTAGTGAACACATTTTTAGAGTGTTGTAAATTTGGCCACAATATTTCAGCAATAGTGTGCAGCCTTGGCAGGTAATCAACACCCTTAACTATTCTCTAAGATTTTACACCAACTTATTCTCTTCTATCTCATGCTTGCACTAGTGTGTGTAACTTGATACTTTTTATCAACCCAATCTTGATGCATATAAATATATGATTACCATTTCTAATGTAAATACATGCATGTAACATACAAATCAATTCTATTATTATTTCAAAATTTTATATATACCTAAGTCTCATTAATAGTATACTAAGGATCATTCAATCATTTGACAAATATCTACAGCATGTGCCTAAACTTCTTAATAATTATAAGAATACGATTTTTTTTAATTTCTATTATGCAATTAGAACTTATTAATAGAAAGAATAGATTTTGATAATTCTATGTGATTGCGATTAGATCAACGCATTATTTCATAAGAGAAATTTCTATTAAAGTTTACTATAATTTTTAGATACTTATCATGAAATTTATAGACATTATTTAAGAGTAAAAAGTTCCAATATCATAAGCCTCGAAATAATATCAATCAATCAATTAAATTTAGATTTTTTAATGAGCTAAGACATACATTCAGAATAAATAAAATAAATTAAGTATATAGTTAATACAATGTAGTTATTACCAATTAAAATATTCAATGAATGAAAGACAACATTTCAGTTGTTAAAAGCAATGACTAGATTAACCACAAATGTAAAAAAAATGATAAATGTGACATGATAATTATAAGAAAAAAAAACAAATTTAATATATAGAATTATTAAATTACAAAGTTTCAAGACAGAAATTAAGTTATAAATTAGTCTGTTTACTAAATAAATCTAGCTTGACTTAAAATAATTTCGTAACCTAATATTGTCACAATGTAGGTTGTAATAAAACAGTAAAACATATTAAGAAAAATATTTTCTATGAATAAAATATTTTTAAAAAATTAAAAAAATTGCTGCCAAAATTTATTAATTTTTTTTAAAATGTTACTGTATAAAGTCTAGATAACCATCATTATCAATTTATAATACATGACGATAAAAAAATTATATATTAAAAATTATAAATTAATACAAAAATATTTTACTTTTCATAAAATAAAATAAAAAGTAAATTATAAATATAAAACTAAATCATATCAATATTCTATAAGTATATAATAAATAAAATAAATAGTTTTAAAGAGAAAATAACTAACATAATAATTAAAATATAAAAGAATAACATAAAAAATTATGAAAAAATATATTATTTAAGTTAAAATAAAATAAATTTTACAAATAAAAATATAACTCAAATAGAATATGATTAAAAGAAAAAAGAATAATATTAAAAATTTTAATTAAATGAAATTTAAAAAAATAAAAAGAAAAAAATGAGAATATCAAAATATAATTAATGCAAGAGTGTGAATCATTTTAATTTTAGTGAATAATTATTAATATGATAAAATATATTCAGATTATTAAAAAAATTACATAACCAATTAAAAAGCATGGAGACCAAAACCAACCAAAAATAATGGCCAGCTCAAAAGTCCATTTTTTATATAAAGTTACTAGAAGATATATGGGTTGTAGTTAATTTAGTATGAAACAACATCTACTACATAAATTACAATTACTAACATATTGTATATCAATTACTAATTTAGTACAGAGCAACAGTTACTATATAATGAATTACTAACATACAATATGTTAGTAGCCAAGATCCTAGTTGTCCCATTATTTTACAAACCCTTCCTCCTTACTTTCACCCTCAAAGCACTACAATTAATGTTTTCTTCTTCCTCTACCAGGCTTGAAATTCTCAGTTTGTATGAAAAAGAACAAGGAAAATTGAACGTATTCAACATGCTTAGAAAGGTAATCATTTACTAAATTCCTTACGAGTCTTAACTAATTATTAGTGTCATGTCCTAAGATGATGCAACTTCAAACATTTCTAACTCGGAAATTATGTGTCTTATATTGGACTGAGACATGCCTTTATACACAACATTCCACGTTTAGGTGTCAAACTTTAATTTAAGTATCTTAATTTCATTGTGTTGATTTGTATTCCTTTTGAATTGTGATAAATAGGTTTATGAATTTGCTTGGTTATGATTATTATACTCTCTTTCCATTCATATTGTTAACAGCGCATATCTTTGGTTAATGTTTAATTACCTTAATTCTTTTTCTTCCTTTTCTTGTTTTGCTCTTTTGTTTTGAATCAATATTCCATTCTTCATCAGCTAAAACAAATCTTTTTGCTTGAAATACAGAGATACTTTCAAGGTACATATTTAACATTACTTTAATTGAACACTTTGTTCTTCATATATCAAAGTTTCTGACTCATAAGATGAACATCAGTAAGTTTTTGTGCATTATGTGAATATTATGAAATTGAAATAAATTTTTATAAATAAAAATTTTAAATATTGTATATTTTTAAAATGTAATAAATTTTAAATATTAACATATTTTAATTACTAATAGTAAATTTTGTATTGTATTAATTAAGATTAAATAAAGAGATAAAAATTTTAAAAATAAAACATATATTATGAAAATTTAAAAAAATTAAGTTTGAAATAAAAGTATAAATGTTTGATTTTGAAAAATTTATATAAATTGATGAAAAACAGAGCCAACTCTTAAAATTATTTCCGTTTAAGATAGTTCGTAGAAATACTATTATTTTAAAATTAAGACTATACATTTATTATATATAAAAGTAGATAACTGAAATTTTAAAATAAAAAATTAAATTAAAATTAAATATGATAATTTATAAAATACATAAAATTCAGAATTAGTTCCTTTACCTCAATAAATTAATTGAAGAGAAATGTTAAAAATAAATTTTTTGACACAAATTTAAATTTTAATAGAGCAACAAAAAAATCGAAATTCAGATCAAATTGAACTAAAATTATTTAAATAATATAATTCATTTTAACAATACATAAAAATTGTGTGGGAGAGATCGTTTAAAGATGAGGAACAAAACCCAGAAAGGTGAATTTTGTCTGTATATGTCTAATACTTCGTTTTATGTCTTGTGCTTTACTTCGGGTATTATGTTTTCACCCTTCTATTCAACCCATTTGAGAGAATGTTCTCAAGACTTTATTTTATAATAATATTGCGTTTTTTCCTTTAAAAAATTATCTAGTTAATGTAAATATCAAATTTAATTATTTATATTACTAAATGTAAATAGATAATTTATCAGCTTATCTATTTATATATAAAATCCAATCATACAATTTTTAAATTTGTTTGATACATTACTTATTATTTGAGAAAATGAGGTAAAAGTCCATTACTCTTTCTTAAAAAGTTATGACTCTTATGTAGCTTTAAGTATGAGTTTTAACTAAAATTTGATATGACATAATCCCAAGACTCTTCTATTTTTTGACAAGTTTTGTGAAGTAAAGCAAAATCAAAGAAACATTGATTTTTTTCATTAGTTGAAAAAGGAACGACTTTTCGATAGATTTTTGGGTAGATTATTGCTAAAGAAAAAAATAACTTTTAGTCGAAATGAAAGAATGGTTTTAACAAGTTCTCATAAAAAAATGGCTAAAGAAATTTAGTTTAGTTTAAAAAATGTACAACACTTCAAGATGATTTTTGGTTGATTGAATAATAAAGTACAATTGAAGAAAGTGACAAGTTAAAATATACAGAATTGATTTTAAAAAAATATTTTGATGTGTTTTTCTAGAGTTGGTTGAATACTACTTCATCAAAAAGAATTGAAGTGTTTCAAGTCTAAAAACATACTAACAAAAACGTCTTAAAAAGTATTGGGTTTATGTCAAAAAAATTCAAATTAATTGAGAGTTAGTACCAACTATTATTAGCAATTAAAGATCAGTGTATACATGACAAAAATCATGAATGACATATAAAAAGCAGTTACAAGAACATGTTTTAAGTAGTTATGTTTCTATATTAATGTGTTTTAAGTAAATAATTTGGGTTTTATCTATAAATCTATAAATAGTATTTCATTATATAGTTTAGGGGTTATAATTTTTACATTAAAACACTTATACTCAAGATCTCTGTATCACCAAAGTTGTACACAAGTTAAACCCGGTAAAATAGATACCAACAGTGTGTTGTTAATTGTTAAAGTTGTGTATTTATTTATTTATAATTTAATTTCAATTTAGTGGTTTATTTCAAAATTTTTTGTTCTATTTTAAGATTATTTTGCAATCTTTCTTTTATTCTTTTTCTACAACGTTATTGAACAAATTGCATTAAAAATACACCGTAAAAGATGCTGTAAAAGAAGATTTAAATTTTAATTCAAAATTATTTTTAAATTAATTTATTTACTAAAAAATTCACCATAAACACTTATTTATCTGATTATTTTAATTTAATCTACCTAAGCGATTGACAAATTTCTATGATAACACTGTAAAGTTGATTTGTTTGAGGAATAAAATATTTTAAAGTAATTTATGTTAATACATTTTCTTAAAAATCACCTAATATCTCATTCTCGATTTCTTTTCTTTAAAATTAAAATTTGTCTAAGTAAAAGATGGATGTATACTTAATACCTAAATTATGATATAGGTATTAGAAAGTACGAAGCATATACTTTGATTTGGTACTTGGTAGTGACGATAAACGAAACTTGGAAACATGGTTGGATTAAGTGTAAGTGTGTCGGTGTTACACCAATTCAGAGTATCAACATCAACTGCACTTGGCCTATTGCCTGTGCTTACTAAGACAAGCCAACAATTAAATGGCAAAACAAATCTTAAGAGACCCAAAAGAGAATCTATCCTCAGAAATCAACAGTACAAGGTAGGAGAAGTGTCCTTTTCCTGCAGTTCATTGTGACTTTTTTACACTGTTCTTTTGGGGCCGATGCTGGAGAAAGGAATTTCAACCCAAACTGTTCATTCTCTTGGGATTTACTTGAATCGTTTGTTTGGGGTAGATTGAACGTATACAATTTCAAGGCAACAATAAATGTTCATTTAATTACATTATCATTCCAAGCATCCGTTTGCTTAATTGTATATGAGGTAAAATTTACTGTTAGTTCTTTGTACCCACCATTACACTTGTAACTATCGTTATTATTAATTTTATATTAATAAATAATAAAGTTAGTATAAAGCAGATGATTATGTTGGCATTGACGTTGGAGAGCACCTAAAATTTCAGAAGTGAGTGAGGCAAAATCAATGGAAAGAGAGAGAGATTTTAGTGGAGAGGCAACAACATAAGAGAATTATGGTAAGATAAAGTTGAAAATTTAAAACCCTTGTTAATTAACCGTACTTATTAATAAATTGCAGGCAATGTAAAAAAATTGACATGAGTTTTCATAATTGCAAGCAATATTAAAATTTAACTATGGTTATATAAATTATAGAAAAAAAAATAAACGTGGAAAATTGTATTGTGAACATAGATTTATTATTGTGATATAAAAAGACTTAGACAAATTATTCATGAAAGGAGGAATAAGCTTATGACCTAACCATTTTAAGGCTTAACTTCAACTCATTTATAATAGGTTGTGTCTAAACTTCCAAAATGCATATTTAATAGAAAAGACTATGCATCAAGCCCTAAAAGAGTCTGTTAGGTTTCATAAGGGTAATAAGACTACATGCAAGTAATTAAGTAAGCCATCATAGGATGATGCAAGTAATCAACCAAATGTTCTACCAGTGAACGAACCCATTCAAGCATCAACTATTATTTGCAGCTTACATAAATACCATTACCTAATTTCAATATTTTGTAATTAATAAATCTAAACTCTTTTTGTAATTAATAAAGGAACAAGTGGCAGGGAGAAAATGGTAAAAAAGTTAAGGGAAGAGTAAATTTGGAGTAGCAAATTCAAATTGCAATTCTCATCTCAACTGAAGCTTTTTGATGGATCTAGTGTAACAAACTCAGAGTAATTCAAATGTAGAAATAAGGAGTAGCTAGGCTAAGTGGTCCAACTTAAGGTGCCATTAAAAGTGAAGTTAATAAAATTCTATCTCAAAACTACAGAGACAAGGTTCACCAAAACTATCCAAGAAAGTGGTGAAAGTGCAGTTAATGTTTATTCCACTCCAACTCTGATCAAAAGAAGGCTAGAAAAATTTGTTTGTTATATTGGAAAGATATCATGAGAAACACATTGATTAATTTAGTTCAAACAACAATATAGTTTGGAAGACTTTTTTGGCTTTTGTAATATGTTGCTAATGTAGTACATCTTGTACAATTATTACTAATCAAAGTCTAAATTAAAATTACAATCTAGATTTCACTTTTGTACCATACTTGAACTAATTTGAATTTGAAATGACATTTTGATACTTTTTTGTATGCTTGAATGCCACACAAGACAAGTAGTTGACTTTGTATTATAATGTCAGAATTTTTTAAAAGCACCCCAAATATCATACATTGCAATATGCAAAATTAAATTACAAATGAGAGTAAAATATTTAATTTTATATTCATTAAATTTTATAAAAGTCATTATATTAGTGTCACTCAGTAAGATGACTAAAACATTCATCAACTACTTACAAGCCAATTATGTATAACTTAACTTGAGAACAATTGCATACTACAAGTAAAATCATTCATCCCAAAACTTAGACTAATTATCTACTATTTTTTAACAAACAACCTATAAAATTACATCAACCACTATCTCCCAATCAATAAAGAAAAGTACCTAAGGAAAAATACCAGCACCACATTCATTTTGAACACTTCCTTTTATGGTTGATTAACTTTTGTGTTTGCAGAGCTTTAAACACATCGAACTCATCTTCTTCAGTCACCTACTAAAATAAATTGTAATTACTTCTTTTCTACGTATACACTAATAATTTGAAATTAAGATAGGTAATTAGGGAAACAACTTAAATAAGCTAAGTTCAAATAAATTTTACGTCCAATTTTTGGAGAATATGAACCAACAAGTGAAGTAAAATCCTAACACAATGATGAACAATCCCTTAGTACTCCGAAGATGTCACCCATTTTGAATACAATAAATAATACGATTTTGTGATACTTATCTCTTTTACAATCTTTAATTTATTTGCAATCAACATGCAACCCTCCAAAGCATAGAATTCCACTCCTTCTGTGCTTTCAACAACACGCGTCCTCTTTAGACAGAAAGCACGTACATGTCTTGGTCTCAATGATATTGTGCTTAAGTTGGTATGGTGAAAATATGATACTTCGTGCCTTTTTCTCTCTTTACCAACACAACCTTTCCACATTTTAACCTCCAATCCCTTATAATATAACAAATCCAGCTTTTTGGATGTTGTAATATTTTTTGTAACCATTTTTCTTCTATTTTAAATTAATTAAGTAATAAATAAAAATATATAAAATTATTATTTAAAAACATAAAATATTTAATATTTTTAATTAATTATTAAAATATTTATAGATATAAAAGGTAAAATAATTTATAAATATTCAATAAAATTACATAAATATGACATCTATCTTTGGAAGACAAAATATTCAAATTTAAAAGCACTTCAGTTAATGACAAGGATCAATTTTGAAGTATTCAAATTAAAGAAGGATCACACCGAAAAGAAAATTCAAAGGTATCAAATATTCACTTTTTAGTAACAAAAGTATATTTAAGATTTAAATATATTAGTAAATTTTTTATTTTAATTCTTTTAAATATTTTTTAGTCTCTATTTTTTATAATTTTTTATTTTTAGTCTTCAATATTAATCTATTTAATTAAAAGATTGTCACGTGTCAGTTTTTGTTATTTGACCATATCAACTTTAAGAACTAAAAATAAAAATTTATAAAAAAGTAAGAATTAAAATAAAAAATATTTAAAGAAAATAAAACTAAAAATTCACTATATATCAAAAATATATTTAAGCCTATATTTAATTATATATAGATATTCTTCCAGTAAAAATATTACATGATATTTATTCAAATTCATTAAATTATACTTTTTTTTAGAATTTCTCATTTCCTTTTAATATCTTTCTTAAATTATTTTATGTTCTTCAAAATTCCAAGTTCTTTGCATTTAATTTTTTAGTTATTTTGGTAAAATAAATAAATATAAAAAATTTATGAATTTTAGTCAGTTAAAAATACATACTGTATAAACACAAACACAGACACATATATTTAATGGATAAAAATAAAAATATACAAATAAACTATATTATTTTTTATAAAATTATTATTAATTTTATTTTTTGCATTTTTTAAAATAATATTTATTCAATTTAATTATTTTCATATTCCTGTGGTAATATTTTAATTTTATATATACAAATAATATTAGCTTGAGATAGTAGAGCTGGGTTGTGATTACAATCTAAAGGGTTTGAATTTTGGAGTTGCCCCTCTAGTTTTATGTGCCTGCCTCGTAAGCCCAATTAGTCTTGATCTCAACTATGAATTAAATATTTATGTGTTATATATGAGTTAAAAAATTGTGCTTGACACTTCAATTTTACAACTATAATGTTATTGTGTAATTTTCAGTGAATTATATCATATATTTTTATAAAAATTTACTATATATAAATTGTTATTATGTATTAAAAAACATACATAGCAAAGTTTTAATAAAATTTATTATATGTATATGAGTTGGAGATATAGACAGAAAATCCACTGAAACCTATCTCCATATTTATTTCTAGCAACGACCTATAAACTTTCAATATCTGATTAAAGTCAAACATCCCAAAAGAGAATTGATGGAGAGACAGAAGCAGCAGAAAGCATCACAAACGTCAAACAGATAGGGATGAAGATGGGAAACTGAACGAAACCATTCTGTACGGCTACTTACAGAGACTACAACACGACAAACTGCGCATATGTAATGTTTCAGCTCCATTAACATGTATGAGAGCATCAAATTTGAAAATCCCAAATCATATTTTGGAATTTGCTATCCAAACATCCAAATAAGTTTATCATCAACCATTGGGAACTTACAATTATGTACTTCGATTAATTGTATTAGGTTGTTATATTTAAAACAGTGTGTCCTCCAAAATATTCCTATTCAAACATGCTGAGACTATCAATTCATCTGGAGTGAAAAGTAACGATTTGCATGTCACATTCGCTTTGCTTCTACATTATCTCCTCCAAACAGTTTCACATTACTTGTATATAGTGAGCACAACCGTAAACGTACGATGTTTCTCATTAAAATCATAAGAATCTTTCACAGAAACAATCTCTTGCATTTAAAGAAGGTAAAACCAACACTGAAATGCATTATTTCTTGTAATGCAAAAAACTTAATTCATGAATCCAAAAGCAATAGGGCAACAGCATGTCACGAAGAAATATAGTATGATTGTGGTTCCGAAGGAATGTAAAGGATGGGCATTGTTTCATTGGAGCAGTGCAAACCCTCTTTCAGCTCCCAAATCCCCAACTTCGTAGGGTCCACACACCCCCACACATCATTTTCCAACATTAATCACTGGGACCTATTTTGATTGTTACTATCATGGTGATGATGAAGCATTATGTGACGAGGGGTAGTGTGGACCATACTCCTTTTTTATGCAACTTATTACTCAAAAACAATGAAATGCCACTATTGATTGCTTGGGAGTATCATCATATCATACTTTTCAAACCTTAGCACGTGGAGAGCTCTAAAGTTATGACAGTGGGGGGCACCTCATTGATTGGGTGGTACTCATGAAACTGCAGAGTCCCTTTGCTATGCTCCTGGTTCCACTCCATTTTACTCATGTCTCCTCCTTTGTTGGTTGTTCTCGTTGCATGAATCAAATGCCAGATGCTCCTCATCCATAATAATGCTTCATATTTCTCTGTGCTCTCTTCTTAGGGCTTGCTAATTCAAACAAAATAGAAAGAGTAAAAAATAAAAAGTAGTTCCCATATATCAATATCAATCATTATACATGCCATTTTGTTTTCTATCATTCATTCACACAATTACATTCAAAACCAATCATGTGTATATATATATATATATATAATTCTTTAATATTTAGTATTAAATTTCAACACTTGTATTATTTTAATAACTTTTTATAAATTATAAGATTAATTGAATTACATGATGAGTCGTTTAATATTATTTTTTATAATTATGTATATCAAATTTTATAAAATTAAAATATTTGTAACTTTATTATCTAAAATTTTATATTTATTTATATATTTTAAAAACATATTATACATTAAAATAAAATAATCTGATAAAATATATAATAATTTTATATTTGTATGATAATTTATAAATTTAATCTACTTAATAAAAATTTTCGTATCAACGATTAAATCAATTAATTTTATATTACTAAATTTAACATAACACTAATCTCACTTGTATATATCCTAACGTGTAAGGGAGTGCCAGATTTATTCATTTCCAAATTAATGGATCATTTACTTAAATTGTATTCACTTTAGTATCATAAATATTCATTAAAAAGTACATTAATGATTAATTACATTAAAAGTGGACAATCGTGAATCCAGGTGTTTTATTTATAATATCAGTAGTTTGAATCTTAGAATTACTATTCTGAAAACTATATACTTTACCAAAACTCAATTCTCTTAACTTGAAAGTTAGTCCTATAATTTTACCTATAATATTTCAATCAAGGACAAAAATTAAGAATTAACGTCAAGATAAGGCACAAAGACAAAGGAAATATTTTAGTATATTTAAAATTTTTAAAAGAGTCCAATACATTTTCGTACTTTTAACTTGCTTCGATTTCTTTTATTTTTCTCATCGTGTCGCTGTCACATTCGCATACCTTATTTCAAACTGTTAAATCTTAATCTTGGTGGATGAAGAAGGTAATATATTGTCGCATCAAAGTAATGCACATTGTACCTTAGCCAAGCAGTGAGCAAAAATGACCCAACATCATGCTGTTTCAAAGTGAGAAACATAATAACTACAAGATCATAAGGTCGTTCATTCAAACGCATATTCAATATTCTCCAAATAAAAGCCGAATATTTCTCCTTTTTAGAAATAAAAAAGGTTTTAACTTAGAATTTGGTGTATGAAAAAAAAACTTCAAAAAAATTAGTTTTACAATAATGTGAATGTTCTTAATTCAAGAAATTTTTTTATTATAATAGATGTCGTTTACTAAAAGAAAAACTATATAAATATTATTTAATAAAAGGATTGCTCAATATAAAATGATTTTATTAATAGAATACATTATAATCTTAATAGCTTTAGGATTGATATACCTTTATTTATTTTAGGGATGAATTCGTTAAATTTTTCTTGTTTAACGACTCACACACTTTAATGTAGGAGTGTTGATGGATTAAATTTTTAAAAAATCAATCTAAATTCATTTATAATCCAATTATATAGATTGGATTATAAACTAATCTATTTTAATTTTTCTAAAATCAGTTTAAATCTAGTTTTAAAATTTGGATTTGGTTTAAAATCGATTTTAAACTATTTTTACATATAGTAAAAATATACTATAATTTTTTATATTATTATTAAATTATTATATTAAAACATATTTAAATTTTATAATAAATAAAATAACATTATGTTTATATATATATATATATATATATATATATATATATATATTTTGTTAAGCTTCAACATTCATTAAAAATAAAATATAAATACAATAAGTATTTTAATCTATTACATCTCTAAAAGAAATTAATAATACATGTCAAAAAAAATATTCGCGTATATTTTAATTTATTAATAATATTTTTAATATTTTATTAAAGTAATAAATATTTAGATATATTCTAGTTTTTATCATCTATTCATCATACAAATTAATTATGAGTTAAATTTTAAACTATTTTATTTTATTTTTTAATCAATTTAAAAATAATTTTAAAATTTAAATTTAATTTAAAATTGATTTTAAATTTAATTTTTAACATAAAATTAATTTTCAATACATTTATAAATTTTATTTTTAAAGTAAAACTAATTTATTATATAAAACGTTGTATTAAATTAGTGCATTTCAAAAAAATTTGAACAATAGTTATCAATATATTATATTTTATAGAAGTGTATAAAATATTTATTATTTTTTTAATAAATAAAGTTTATAATTAAAGTTTAAATTAAAACCTATAAAAATAAAAATTAATAATATAAATAATAATAAAATTATTATAATATTTTAAAAATTAAAAAGTAAACATAAATATAAAAAAATAGTATTTAAAAATATTTTTATATTTTAATATCTTTACTTATTTTGAATATTTTAATTTTAATTATAAGAATTAATAAAAAAATATTAGTGGTAAATATAATTATAATAAAATTTTGTAAACTAATATAATACAAAAATTTAATAAGTAAATATATAAGGTAATAGTTTCATACATATTGGATAACTAAAAAAAAAATATGATTTTAGAAAATAGATTTAGACACTAAATCAATTACATAAATACAGTTAATAAAAAAATTGGTTTAATATAAATTTAGATTTTTAAAATTAATTTAATATTAATTATGGATTGGATTTGTAAAACTAGATTTTTTGAACACTCCTATTTTAATGTTGGCATCGTCATTAGAAGTTATAAAAGGGTATCAATATGCAAGGATTTTGATTAGAAGAATAGAAAGCAACAATGCTATTTTATATTATTTTTCTTTTTGGGTGGGACAACAAAAATTGTGAGGACACAATTGTTTTTGGTAGGCTTTGTATGGCCACAAATTGAATGAATTGAAATTGTTAAGATATCAGATATTGTTAGTACATAAAGACATGTTGATACCGCATCATGATGTTAGTACATAATTTAGTCTAACTTCTTTTCTATCATGTACCTCTTACATATATTTTCTTTTATTTTTAATATATAATTAATATTTTTATCTTGTATTTGATTTGTATATTACTTTTAAGAATATTAATAATTTTTTCTAAAGATAATCCTTCTATATAATATCCTTTTACTCTCTCTAATAATTAATAAATTTTATTCACACTACTAAGTAAATTTATAATTATGAAAATTTTAGAAAATTAAAATAAAATTTAATGAAAAATATTTATAAAACAATAAGTGTGTATAAAAATATATATAAAAAATTAACTTCAATAATTCTACAAATAAAACAATTTTAAAAAGTTACAATTTTATGTGGTACTGTCATCTAATTTGATCCATATGAACGACGAAGACTACAAAATTTCAATCATAATAACAATTAAAATAGTCTTCAATTATAATTGCGAGATAATAATGGAAATTTTAGATAAGCGATTATAAGAAGTATAAATTATATTTTTATATTTTAAAATATTATCTTCATCAAAACATTGAATTTATATTTTTTTATGAAAATATTTATTAAAAAAATTAATTGAAAAATATTCCTAAAATGTTAGTTTTCATAAAATATTCATAATAACCATAAAAATCTAGCATACTTAAGATTTTTGAGAAACTTAAATCAATCCCGCTAGCAAAACTTCTAAGAGAAACAATAATATTTCATAATTTTGAAATAAAATTAATTTAAATAATCATAATTTTAGAGACTTTATATATATATATATATATATATATATATATATATATATAATAATAATAATAATAATAATAATAATAATAAGATTGTCCGACGTTACAGGGAGGGGATCCGATGCAGAAATGGCAAGCCCATATTAGACAAAATCATGGGCTGTTCATTGATTCCACTTATAGCCCAAATGCAAGTTACGAACAGTGTCAATAAAATAAGTTAAGATAAACAATAAAAGAAATTAATAATAATAAGCTAATTAACTTCATTCTCTAGTTCAATTCTAATCCTGTATCGTGATTAGGGGTCCAAAAAGTAGTTGTGGTTGGGGAAGATTTGACAAGTTTCGCTCTTCCAACAATTTATATGCTGAATGAATCATGTTTCAATCATAGTATTTTGGTGATCTAATGTTTAATCATTGATTTAATTAATAATGACAAGGCTGTGTCCCTGGGACATCACAATCTATTCTTTCCTCTTTAATTCATACATTTTGGATTAATAATTCATCATTTATATAAATTTGTGAATAAAGTACTGTTCATTGAAAAATAAGATATTCATTATATTTAAGATATGAAGGGTTATAAACATCTTTATTCTTAAGAAAACTTTATTATTCATAAATGTTTTAAACGATTATGTTAATAGCCAATGGGCCTCATGACCCAATGTGGTATCTTCCTTTTCCTTTAACACGTTACTTAGTGATGGGTGAGTCACTTTGAGAAACTAAGTTGAGATTAGTGTTGTCATGCCTATAAATGAGTTAAAGGTATGCGTGGGTTCAATGTGTTAAATTAAAACTTAATAAAGTTTGTTGTTTACTTTTACTAAACAACAACAACAAAAAAAGGTTAATTAATAAGAAGGAATTTTGCACATATATGTTCAAGATGGATTATTTCATTTTTTATTTCATCTTTCAACATAAAACATCAATTAATTTAATAAATTTTAAAATACTAAATATATGATAAAATAAAAATAATCAAGTTATAAATAAAATAAATAATCTTCACTTCAGTTTCACATTTTTAATAAATTATGCACAAGATTTAAACTTTATTTCTTTACTTAAATAAGTTAAATTTTATTATTATTTATTTGTTTATTATATTTCAATTTAAGTCTGAAGTTTTATCACTCAACTTCTTAATTTTATTTTTGTTACTTCTAATTTGTGTCCGATCTTTTGAATTATATTAGTCAATGAAGATTCTAATTTTAAAATTAAGTAAATTTTGATTTTGTTAATTTTTTCTACCTAAAATTCATAATTTTTATTTCGTGTTTAAAAATGTTACAAAATGAATCTTCTATTGTATAAAAAAATAACTAACTAAAATATCATTTTTCTCAACTTACAAAATTTTCAAATTTGATTAAATTTTTATTGAATTTCTTGATTTAAGACTTTTAAAATATTTTATATAACAAATCTATCATAAACCCTTAAATATTTAAATATAAAATAATAATTTATTTGTTTAAGGTAGAAAATTCTACTTCAAGACTATTTGTCAAATTTTAAATTAGAAGAACTTGCTTGCCACATAAAAGAAATAATATAACTACTTAAAATAAGAAAAACCAAATTGTTCGTACTATTGCAATTTTCCTATATTTTTTGGTTTTATATTAGGTTCTACATATGCTTAGTAACGTTTTATGTAAATTTTCAGGTAAGTATAAATTGACACCAAACCATTCAAATATCATGTATTACAATTTCATCGAGACACCACAATACAAATAAAGATGCAATATGTTCTCATCTTCAATATCCTACAATTCAGAAGCTTCTTAGGGAATTGTAAATTTATGTTTGGCCAAATTCTTCTACATTGGTTGAGACTATATTAAATAATAGACATCAAACGAATATCATTACCTTACTCAGTGTAGTTACCTTCCAAATCTTGCGTAAAACCTATATTAGACCTAACTCCAAACTACTGTCTAGAATGAATTATTAGTTACACATAAATTACATAAAGCTTAAGCAACTTGCAGATAAGCACACTATATGTTAAAGTTGAGCATGACTATGCTCAAAGCTCAAACATAAGTTGCACAAAGATTGGACGGCTAGCACTACTTTTTTGTGACTATGCACTAACACGATTATGAATGATAGGTATAGTTGTATTAACTGCTGAATATGTGCATGATTAGTTTAGCACGAACATGTTCACATTTTTTGACCTCTTTAATCTTAAACTTTGAAGGAACATAAATTTTTTTTTTGTACAAAAATCTAATAGGATTTGAACAAATTTTTTTTCAAAATTATAACATTTTATCCAATTTTTCTATATATATTTTTTTTGTATCTTTTAGTATTTTTAAATTTTTTTTCCTTTTAGTTTTTCCTTCATCAACTGATTGTGTAATAACAAGATGTTTAAGATAATGACATCATATTAATTAATATTTAATTGATGCATTTTTTTTATTATTCAAAAATTGACCAATGTTAAAAGTCACTCTAGAATGTTCTTTTTATATTAACGCAAATGTTGTATTATTCTTGGTTAATTTATATTTTGTATTTTGAATTCTAGATGAATTTAATTTAGTAAATCTCAAAAAAATATATGAAATAAATATATAATTTATATAATTAGAATTTTGTACAAAACATTACAAACTTTAAAAGTTTGAGACTAGAAAGCTTAAGTATAGTCACGTTAAAAATGAGTATACCCAAAAGTTTTATGCAATGTTTCTAGATAGCATGTCGCGTGCTAACTTTAGCACAATTATTTGTTAAATCGCATTACTTTTAGGTGACTTATAATTTATTTTTAAATGAGTACTTCATACTAACTTGAATATGATAATGCTGAAATAAATAAATAAAAAGACAGATTTTATAATTTCTTTATAAAAGAGGAAATATTAAAAAAATTATTTTATTTATAAAAAAAATCCTCAATTTTTTTATAAATTCTCAAATTGTTCTTAAATCTTATTAATCTGTATTTGAAAATTAAAAGAAAAAAAAAATACATACATACTTATGGATGGATGCATATATGACTTTCCAAACTTGTCGTTGCATTTTTTACTTTATTTTGATTTGATCAAACTTTACTGATTTAACGAAGTTAAACTCATTAAAAAATCACAAATATAGTAATATGCGAACATAGAAAACTAGCAACTATAGTAATACATAAAGGGCGAACTAGCACTTACCACAAACTAAGGTAAGTGCTTTTGAACCACAAAGTCTACTTTACCTGAAAAAATTGCGGTGTTTCCTCCCATAGACCACGCATATTTTGAAGTGGTTGACTAGAAGTTTGCACATTTAGTGTGGATTGAAGTTTATGCTTGGCTTTCTTCTATGGAATGCATTTATTGGACAACTTTGGTTATTCCATAATGGAGCAATTTTAAAAATAGTCAAATTATTTCATAGATTTGTTGGATTCAAGAAAAATTAGATTGGTGTATTGATCCTATGATAATGTTGAGTAATTAATTTACATGTTATGGTAATGTATTTAACTCATCCTGTATGTTTTAGTTGTTTTCTCACGAGGGTTGTGGTTATTGTAACTCAGATGAGAGTGTTGTCTGATTTTTTGATGCATATGGATTAGATTAAGTTCATACTCCAATAAAAAAAATTATTTATAAAAATATTTTATTAAAATTAATAAGTCATAAAATTAAACTTCCTAGTAAAATACCTACCAAACATTAATTTAAAATTGTATCCCATGCAGCCTCTATTGTTTCACAAAATAAAATAATATAAATTAATATCTTAAAGGTACTCATTAAGAAATTAATTGATTTAAAAATAAACAAAAAATATTAACTTGATCCTATAATGTCAATGGATATCTTAACATATGATTAATAAAAATTTATTGTCCTAAATAAACTTATTTGTGAAAAAAATTATAAAATACAATTGTCAAGCAATTACACTAAACAGCAAATATCCATAAAAAGAAAAAATTGGGGAGCAAAGACTTCACAAATCCCAATTCACCATTAGACAAGCAAATAGAACAATACAATTTGTTGGCCCAATTAAGCAAGTACTCTACACCCAAAACCTAGAAAGAAGTTATTGTAAAATTGACTGATTTATAGGAAATATAAAAGAATTGTAAAACGGAGACAACAACGCCTCCTCTGATTTGGGCATTGCCTAAAATGGGTACACTGAGTGGAAAGTGCACTAGTTCTGGGGTTATCTCTGCACCAAGTTTGGAACCATTATTGTGTCTGGGGAAACATGTATTGTGGTAAATAATTGGAGTGTGGTTGTATCTGGTTGAAATCTTCCACTGCATGGTGGGGCAAGTGCCAGTCTCTATCATAATAAACAACTTGTCTAGTCATGAGTGCAGCACGGTTCTCTGCTATCAATTCACGTAATGCTTCACTGCATCTTATAGAGAGATCAGCGTGAGAAAGCCGAGATTCACTCCCATTTGACAGAAGAGAGAGAGCACACCTTTCTGTTCATCATCAAATTTAATCTCAATCAACATATTCTCGTCTTTCAATTAGGAACATAACGTGTTCAATATGCCTTAATCAAGTTTGTCGTATGTCAAATCAGTGTAAGCTATGCTCGTTTGTTCAGTCATGTCATCTATTCCAGTTACCAAGATTATTGTGCTAATCAACTCCTATGTTATGAATGTTATGATTTCTCAATGTTCATTTTAATATTATTTGATAAATAATGTAATTCTAAAAATATTTACAGAATTATAAAGTTTTTGATTTTTATTACTTTCTTTCATTTACTTACATATATAGATTTCATGTGAATGAAATAATTTTTTTCAATTTTTATAATTTTTACTCTACTTTTCTTTTCATTTAGTTTCCATAATGTTATAACTCTACACAAAGAGTTGCATATAAAGTTTTTCTTCTTAGCTATATATACCCTATATGTATATATGGATTTGTGTAATTAATTATGCACGGTTGAGGGGAATAATTTAGTACATTAATTTCATAGTTCATCGTTACTAAAATAGACATATAGTATCGGTTTCACTTATTCAAAAAAATATACGTGAGGATATTATTCTTCAGCTTCTTAATTATCGCAAAATATTAAAATGAGCAAATTTGCATTGATCTCCCAAATCCCAATTGTCACCATGTGCATAATAACAACGTAGACTGCTAAAATTTCTATCTCGTAGTATATATAAACTAGAACAAGTGCTGGTGATGTTGCGCACGAGAGAAATTAAGACTAACAAACAAAAACTTTTCAAATAACAGTCATGACTCGTAAGACATATTATAGTAAAAGTGGGCAGCATTTAATTTGAGCAAGAAAAACTATCACCAATGATCGACATGTTTGTATTACATAAACAATTTAATATAAATATAGATAATGTAATCTTTATCCGAATTAACATCACCTTATCGTATTAATTAGCAATATAAGAGAATCCTAGTCTTGTTCAAATCCTTTTGATTTCAAATGCTGAATGCTTGGTACCTATTTCAGCTATGCTTTTTCAAGAAACTAATAACGAATAGAAGGCTTGAAGAACTTTGTAGATGGTGAATATATCAACGCAAATTTATAGTTTATACCTTGTGTGGAATTCCTAGAAACAGAATAATGAGAGCTCTTTCTTCTTCGCTTATTATGGCCGGCTAGTCTCCTCCTACAACTCCTCTTTGAATTGTCAAACTCTGACACCACATGAAACCTAAACCCAATTGCCAAATAATCTCTCCAGTAACTAAGCAAATGTATAACTAATCCACGAAAATAAGATATACTTTTTGTAACAACAGCCCAAATTAAAAGTTATTTTCTGTTAAAATTAACTCTTTAAATTAATTTTAAATAAATAAAATAGAAATAAATTTTTAAATCTTTTAAAATAAGCTTAATGTTTATAAATTTTATAATTTAAAAAGTCTTTCTACCATCCCACGATGATATAACATGCATGTAATAATAATGTCAACCATACATTTTAATATGATAAAAAAAAAAGGACATTTAAATATATATTTAATTTTTTAACATGTATCGGAGGATACTTGATAAATAATTAATTAAATGATAAATCTATATTATAAAAATTATGATATTTAATGTTATTAATATATTAAATTTAGTGATATATATGTTGTTTAGTATCCATTAATATATATTTATAAGTATTTTAAAATTTAATAAAAAAAATAAAAAGTAATTGAATATAAGAAAAGTGAAGAGAACGATAACGTCACCTGCTACAGAGCTGACAGAATCTCTGCTCCAACCCTAAGACCACAACTTTGGTTGCCTTGGAATGCATATCGCAAACTCTGTGCCTCCGATAGTACTCCTTCGCGGTGCACAGTGCCACGTGGCACCCCTTCACCTGACATCTCGGAACCAATCCAAACGGCGCCGTCTTGCTTCTTCCATACAAGGCTTTGCCTCTCTTATAGTTATCGCCGGACACGTGTCGCTCATCCAGCGGCGTACCATTATTAGCAGCATCATTGTTAGCGTCCGCCAAGTAATGTCTCTTACCAAGATGCAATTGCAAACACGTGAGATGAGGGTCTGCCTGAACGAGCCACCCATCGCCACCGTACAGAGGGGGCTGGCGGTGGTGGTGGACGGTGTCCTCCGCCGCAGAGGAATCCCACGATTGTTGGTCTTTGATATGGTTGTTAAGAGGGAACATGTTGTGTACAAAGTCCATCAGTTTCTAGATAGGGTATGAATTATTACAAAAAATGGTAGTTTATGAAGAAAAGAAGGATATGCGTGGGTGTGAGTGAAGTGTGTTTTGTTGATGATGATGCATTGTTGGTGCAAAAGAGGAAAGAGAATCTCAGAGAATGATTTGTAGCTTTCTTTTTCTGTTTATGGCTGCAAAGCTTCTCACTGAGTAAAGACTACAGCACCAGATAGAGGGAGAGACTTGCGAGACATTCTTAATCAATGCAAACTATAATTTTTCTTATATGCATATAATTTATTTTAACGTATAAATAATTTCATTTTTCGTAAAATTTTTTTATTATTAAGTTCTAAATGGAGACATACATTAAAATTTAATAATAAATATGTTTTTTAATAAATGTAATACACTTTAACATTATTTTTAAAATAATTTATTATTTTTAATTTTTTTAACTAAAGACTTAAAAGCACCGGTTATTAAGACCCTAAAAGTAAATATTAAAAAATTCGTTTTTATTTGTTATTTACATAGAACTTTAGAAGTTTAAAATAATATTAATTGTATTCTTATTATTATATTTATTTTATTTAAATTTTTTTATATTAATTCAAAAATAAAAAATTATAGATTAAAAAATAATTTTTAATAATTAATTATAATAAAATGATTAAATCTTTTAATTTTTTTTTGTTTGGAATAGGTAAATAGAGACAGAGGTACTAAATATAATAAAAGAGAATAAATAAATTTTAATATTGTGTCGTATGAATTAATTAAAGTATTATTTCGAAATTATGTTATTTAAATTCTATCAAAATTTATTTATCTTATATCTCATAATATAAAGTTCCTTTTATGATGTGTTCTCTTTCTTCGTGTACAAAAATGTGATTAGTGATTATTATAGAAAATTAGAGAAATTGTACATAAATCAAGATCTCCCCTTTTGTTTTGGTTTAAGTTTCTCTATTTTGATTTTGCATGGAGTTGTATACTTTTATTTAAATATTGGGTGAATATATTATTATTATCTTTAAGAAAAAGGAAGGAGTTGACCCATTGAATGCACATTAAACGTTTGCAAGCTGTAAGGTTTGATGTAATATTTAAGTAGAAGAAGATACAGACCACACGCGTGTCTTAAGTGGGCGCCACCTTAAGATATCTCCACATTAATATTTTAGCAAAGATCCAAAATCACAGTTTTTATATAATTCAAATATATTCACTTTAAAAATCATTAAATTTATAATGAATATTAACCAAATTTATTTGTCGATGCATCTCCATTTTTATTTTCATATGCAAAGTAAAAATAAATTACTCATAAACATTTTATTGGAAATTTACATCTAAAAAACTTAAACTAAAAATTATTTTTACTCATAAAACACTAATTCAATAAAATTTTATATATAAAAGCTTAGGTCATAAATTTAATCATAAGTTTTTATAAACTCTTTCAAATATCCCTTACTACAAAAAGATAAGAACAGATAGTAGTAGAATTTAGATAGGACATCACAAACTTTACCTTATACATTAAGCATACCTTTGCCTTTATCATTAAATATCAGAGATAAATAATAGATTAAAAAAAATCTTATATTTTTATGTAAATTTTTTTTATATTATATTCATATTCATATTTTCCCTTTTTATCACACAATCGATTACATCTTCTTTGATAAAGGATAATTTTGCAAGGCACATGCTGTATCATCAGTTTTTGAATGAAATTTTTATTTGATAAAGGCTATATTTATATAATGAAATTCTAGTATAAATTATACAATTTTTTTTAATATTACTAGTCTTATTTTATGTTTTTTTTTCCTTTTTTTTCTTATTATTCTATGGATATAATACTCATACTCCGCTGGGCTTTTGACACGTGTAATACTCCCCACAGGCTTTAAGGTGGTACTTCCCGTACTGGAACAAGTGGGAAATTTGAGCGACCACGGTGGCTTTGGTTTCATTCAATGAGACAACCAGATTTGCAGAATGATGAAGTGTAATTCAGAACACCAAATTGCAAATGGGGACCACTCTCTCTCACCTCCAATTCTGTGTTTGGACATTACAGTTTGGCCATGTGTTATTTTTGCTTCTACTCTTCTTTAAATTTTGATACCATCTTTATTTTTTCCTATGCAAATTTGACCCACTTAATAATATATGAGATAAGATTAGAACGATGTAGTTTATTGATAAAATATATTAATCTTAATATTATATATAATTCAATTATGAAAATAATGACATTCTAAGTTGTGACAACTTGAAATATAAGTCGAATGCATTTTCAAAATTTAAATTTGAACCAATCAAAATTAACATGGATACATGCATTTGTAAGATAGCTCAGACTTGAACCCCCTTATTGTAACCGTTGGAGGGACCATTTTGACAAATTACCTTCTTTTGATTAAAAACTATTATATTATATATTTACACTCACTTTTTCTAACGGTTAAGAGAGAAAATAATACAAGTGATTTGTTATGGTGAAAAGAAAATAGCTTGTGGTAGATGTGAGTAGTGGAGTTTATTTTATTCTTTAAAAGATTGTTCTTTTTTTTAATTGTTAAAATGGTTCTAAATGATTTTTGGGTTGATTTTTTTGACATACTGTTATTAGAGAAAATATTATATAAAATAAAAATAAATATTTTTTTTCTAATAAATGGTATTAAAGTGAATAAAAAAAGTTTTGATTGAAAAAAAAAAACAAAGAAAAGAAGAATAAATAATTATATAATATAGTTCTTTTGAAGAGATAAAAAATTATTATAAATATAAAGAAGATAAAAGTGAAAAAGTATAAATATCAAAATTTATTATAAGATTTTACTCGATAACATGTAATCTTTTAAATTTTATTTACAACTTAATTTTAATAAGAGAGAATTCAAGAGAAGAATAATGTTTATTTAATGTTAACTTTTATTTATGATTTTTTAAATGCGAAGGATAATTTTTATAAACTTATAAAATTTCTATAAATTTTTGTTTTTTTAATAAGATTCCTCAAATTGGAGGGTCTTTTTGTTTTAGCCCTCCTTCTTCTACTTTTTTTTTTCTTTTCATCTATCATCTCATAAAATAATTTTTTATTCACTCCAAACTCTTTTATATATATATATATATATAATTTGAGTAGTTATGTATTACGTGAGGGTTTGCAATTTGTTTAATAAAAATTTTAAAATAATTAAATTATGTTAGGAGTTTATAATGTATGTAAGAAAAGTCAAATAACTTTTTTTTTATGTCTGTATTTTCGAGTATTGAGTATGGAGAGAGCTTTATCTTTCCTTAACATTAACATTAAGATCTAGACATCTAAAGAAAAAAAAAGTGAGTGTTAAAAATAAAATATATAATGAGTTATATAATAGAATAGAGAGAAATAAAATAAGATAAAAATATTAAATAAATAATAACACTTGATCTATGAACTTGTTGCAACACTAACTAGCTCGAGGAAAATGATAAAGGGATATTGTACCTTTAAAAATAACTTCAATGCCCAAGCTAGTTTATGCATAAATAGAGCACAATGTGATAATCGATGTATCTGATGTAGTAACATTAGTATATTATACAGGATTTGGATGAGGATGATGCACAGGTAAAGTATTGTAGCATATATCCTTACAAGGTGCAATTCAACATGACTTAACAGTGAAAGATTCTAAATTTTTGGGGTGAAAACAATGATTTATTGGCTATAATTTCCTGTGACAAACGTTTACTGGGTGTTAGATGTGTAAGCACTAGAGCCTAAATGGAAGTCATTAATATGCAAACGATTTAAGTAGATGACTTTAGTTTTGAATCTTATTGAGATGACCCATTAAAATGTTTAAAAATTAGAATTAGAATTTGAATGATACTAGTCCATGCTGGTGAAATAGGAAGAGAAAACGTTTCCTAGTTTAAAGCTAGAAAAGAGAAGGTAACACAAACACGATAGAAAGTGGCAAGAACATGAGACAAATTAGGCACTTCCATGAAGCTGAGATGACACGATCCTTTCACGGGGGAGAGTTCTTCCTGTCTGCATTGCTAAACATGAAAGAATTGAGGCTCTGAAATTTTCGTATTATTAGCATCTGACACATCCACACATGGCTCCCTCTTAAAGACCTCAACAATTTTGTCCCACATTTTACTATTGTTTGCTCAATTATATGAACAATGAACCATTGTGCTTCACCATTTTGAGAAAGATCAACTTTGTTCATTTCTACGTCAAGTTTTGTGCTTTTTGCCTGCCATGGTTGGCGTGATATAGTCAAATGTCTGATAAGATAATCAGATACAACTTTGATTCAGTTGTTCAAATTTTTGTGTTGTTTATTAATCAAAATTAGAGTTTATTTTGATAATTTGTGATAATATTAAATGCAAATTTTTTTTATTAAAATAAAATTTTAATTAATAAATTATCAAAGTTTATTAAAATAAAAAATTAATCAAATATTATATAAATGTCTCCATTATATTTTTGGGATTACAAGAAACAACGAGTTAATTTGTTATCAAAATATCTTCACATTACACTTTATCTCACTAATTAGAAAAACTTGGACTGATATTAATTCTTTGGACCATTAAAATTTACTACTTAAGCTTTAATCCGTAAATTGATGATTAGATGAAAAAGAGTTTGGACTAATGAGATTATAAGCATATATTCATCAAGAAACATAAATATTTTAATTTTTTAAAGAGAATTGATTCATAATACCTAAATATTTTTTATGAAGAGGTGAAGAGTAGGATCGATATTTGCTTCCTAGTTTGTGGGGTATGATGACTCTTCATATGGGTTGTTACCACAACAATATCACTCTCCATCGCGTAGGACATCACTGATACATCCAGTTTATCATTGCTACTTTAACAATGTCCTTTTGATTGATCATAACTGTTGATCAAGGTATTAACATTTGAGTTATGCTAATTTATACAATCAGAGTAACACAAATTTTATGGTAATATAATCAGAATGATCTGTTATTACTTTTTTTTCTTTCTTTTTTGTGACGTCTAATTGTCATTGTCTCTAGCTAGCTTCTTAGATGATGTTTATGTGCATGAAACATTCCTGTTCAAATTTTAGAAAACAAAAATAGGCTCATCAATTATATTGTCTTTCAGTAAGTGTTTTACAATTCAACAGGGGTGTTCATGGATTGGATTTTTAAAAAACCAATCTAAATCCATTTAAAATCTAATTATATGAATTGGATTATAAACCAATCCATTTTAATTTTTTTAAAACCAGTTTAAATTTGATTTTAAAATTTAGATTTGGTTTAAAACCGATTTTAAAACATTTTTACATATGATAAAAATATACCATAATTATTTTTTAATTATTATTAAATTATTATATTTAAATATTTAAATAAATAATGTAACATTATATATATATATATATATATATATATATATATATATATATATATATTTGTTAAGCATCAACATTTATCAAAGATCAAATATGAATACAAATAATACTTTAACCCATTACATTAATAATACATGTTAAGAGAGTATTTACATATATTTTAATTTATTAATAGTATTTTTTAATTTTATATTTTATTAAAGTAATAAATATTTAGATATATTGTACTTTTTATCATCTATCCATCACACAAATTAATTATATGAGTTAAATTTTAAACTATTTTATTTTATTTTTTAAACCGGTTCAAAAATATTTTTAAAATTTAAATTTAGTTTAAAATTAGTTTTAATTCAGTTTTTGTTTAAACTAGTTTTAAATTTGGTTTTACGTTGAATTAGTTTTAAATTTAATTTTAAATTTAATTTTTTTACAAAATTAATTTTTAATATATTTGTGAATTATATTTTTAAGGTAAAACTAATTTATTGTACAAATGTTACATTAAAATAGTTCATTTCAAAAAGATTTTAACAATATTTATTAATATATTATATTTTATAGAAGTATATAAAATATTTATTATTATTTTTAACTTATTTTTAATAAATAGAGTTTATAATAAAAATTTAAATTAAAACTTATAAAAATAAAAATTAATAATATAAATAATAATAAAATTTTATGTTATAATATTTTAAAAATTAAAAAATAAACATAAATATAAAATAACAGTAGTAATCAATTTAAAAATATTTGTTATATTTTAATATTTTTAAATATTTTAATTATAAGAATTAAGATTAATAAAAAAATAGTAGTAAAATATAGTTACAATAAAATTTTATAAATTAATATAATGCCAAAATTTAGTAAATAAAGATATAAGGTTGCTTCATACATATGGATTTGGATAACTAAAAATAAATTTAATTTTAGAAAATAAATTTAGACACTAAACTGGTTACACAAATATAGTTAATAAAAAAACTGGTTTAATATGGATATAGATTTTTAAAACTAATTTAACATTGATTATGGATTGGATATATAAAATTAGATTTTTTAAACATCCCTACAATTTAATGCATTAAACTCCACAATAAGGAGTCTTCGCAATAACTTTATGTAGGCTTACAATTAGATTCATGCGTGGTGGCACCAATCTCTTCGAAAATCTAGACAATATCTCTGCAGCCCCACTTTTATGTTGTGTGTCCATAAAAAAAATATAATTCTGAAGATATGAAAGTAATAATAAGATATGTTTAGAGTAAGAATCAAGTATGAGAGAAATTATGAATGATAAATATAAAAAATTAAATATAATATAAAATTTTTAAATTCTTTTTAAAAATAAATCATTTAAATTTTTTTATTCAATAAAAAATTATCTAATTAAAATTCTGTAATATTTTAAAATCATTTTTTCTTACTATTTAAATATAAATTATAATAATTTTAAAATACTTTATTCAAGTACAACCTTATAATCATAGAACAGCCTCATGTATGAATAGAAGAAGCTGTCTAATCAAAAGGAAAAGTTCCTTTTATTGGTAAAAGCAATAACAATTCTTTCAAGGTCTTTTTTTTTCCAAAGGTCGGCTTCTCCATTTGGATAAATAAAGGCCAATTTACTAATTAGAAGAGAGGCCCAACAAGGGAAGAAGGGCAAATAATAAATGAGCATCCATGGGTATATCACTGGCCCAAAAATAAATAAGAAGAGATTTTCATGAGATTTTTACTTGCTGATTTTATTCACATGAGATTTTATTTGTGGACCAAAACAATAATTACTTACTGATTTTGTTTGTATTTCTATTTGTAAACGTCAAAAGGAGCCTGTTTTGTCATCTATATAAATTCAGTCTTTCTCTATGTACATGTTTATTTGTTATTTTGTTAACCACTGCAAAAAAAAAGTCTCCATATTATTTTACATAATGCTTTTTCATTCAACCGCTCTAATAGCCTAATGTTGTTGATGTGAAAAAACAAGAAGAAAATGTGGATTTCGAATCATTATTAAAAGAAGAGAACACTCCCAATATTGGATTCTGAGTTAAATAAACAAATAAAATGGAGAAAGAGTAAACATGTATAGAGAAAATTTGAGAGAAAAAGGTGAGATAAAAAAGTACAAGGGAGAGAAATCAAATCACATAATGAGAAGAAAGTGAATAAAACACAATAAAATAAAAGAATCATTTTATTATCTTGATTTTTATGATCGAATATAATAATTTAAAAAAAAAAACAATTGTTTCCATCCCATACTCTCCAAATAAGAAGGGAAGATTTCTCCTTATTATCTAATCCTATTTTAAACAATCCAAATAATAAAATATAATATTTCTATTTTACATCATTCTATCCCTTTACAGAGAGATCAACATTTATGAAAAAAGTTCAACAAGAAAAAATGTGAAAAATAAACTGAAATTATTTCAGTAAACTAGCAAAACATGTAAAAAGAAAACTAAAAGGTGGATGGCATGGTTTCATAAACCAGAGAATGCATCATGGGCAAACAAATCTGTCTGCTGTCTCCCACGCAAACATATAATTACTAATTATAAGTTAAACAATATTAAATGAGAGTACTCTTTTTCTATAAAAAGATGAGAATAAGTTTTAATTATTTAAGTTTATGATGAATAATCCAAATTAAAATATAAAAGTCAATTAATAATCTTTAAAAAGTTACATAACTTTTTAAAGTATATATTAGTAAATTTTAATCACTAACATATAATTATATAATATAAATTTATTATTTGTATTCAATATAAAAAATTATTTTCACTCAATATATGCCCTTACATTCATGTAAAGAACAATAAGAAAACAATTGTGATTAATGTTTTCCAACTCGTAGCTATGACTACGTTGAAGAATATCAGTCAAACAGTTGTGTTAGTTAACCAGTACCAGTGACACGTCAATTTGTTTGTCAACTTGTCAATTTCACTGTTTTTAATATTTTCATTTTCATGTGTTTCCCCAGTGACTGAGAAGAGGGGAAGAGAAGAAAACATCAATACAACAATGTAATTTGAGAAAATTTAGTGATGTCGGGACCACTATATGTATATTTTTAATGTAATATCAGTTGATAAACGCCTTGAGAAGACAATTTAATGTGAATTTCTCAACTGTAATAAAACCTTGTTTGTTCTTCACGTTCAATGCCACAAAAGGACGTTTGTAGCATTGCCTTTTTTATATTTTTAATTTTATTTAATATGTTTGGGACTTTGAGTAAACAATAAGTATGAAAGAGAGACAAAGGCATGCAACAACAAGCAATAATGATGGAGTGTAACCAACATGTATAGAGCATCGAGTCTTTCCCCATCTTCAAGAGAAAACAACTAAAGACTAGTAATGTCTGTTAGACCAAAATTGCCACTTTATCTTGAAACAGATACCTGCAAGATTGGGCAACTTCCCAATCTCTTCTACTTGCTCCATACAAATGAATTTGCTTTGTTTTTTAAGTTACTTCATAGCACATAAAGCAATTTCGGAAGGTGACACAAATTTGTCACCGGGGCATTACTTTCCTAATTATTAGTCGCATTAATTTCAATTAATCTAACTGTTTAAAGCAAAAGATATTCCTATTATAGAGTGACAGGTTTTATAGAATGTACCCAAAAACAACAACAATAATAATAATAACGTTACTACATATGTAAAGTACATGTAGGTATATAAATAATGTCTTTGCGATTTTGATCCCGAATGATTCCACCGTACAACAATATTGACATTTTCGGAGCTTTCCTACCTTCGATTAAGACTATCTCATTATCCTAAAACTTTTAGTGTAAAAACAATGACATTGGTACTGTTGTAAAAATAAATAAATTTCTTTTCCAAAACTTATCAAAGAATCTATAAATGCTTAAAGATACAAAAAAATGTCAGGTATGTCTCAAATAGGTGACAGACAAAATTTGCTACCTAATAATCTAATAAGAGAACCTAACAAAGTTCACAAACTTCCATTTTCATATATCTTAAAAGCATCTCCAACCTATATTGGCATGTTTAAACTCAATAGATATAAGTTTGTTTAACTTATTTCATGAAATGAAAATATTATTTAAAGTGAATCAATAAATTTAAAATATTATATTAAAAATTATGTTAATTTTTTATTTACTTTTTATAAATAAAATCTCACTAATTCATCCAAGATAAATTATTTATCCCAAGATACAATTTAGACATCTTTAAAATATCTCTGTAAAGACCATCAATTTAATTGGATTGCATTAAAAAATGATTAAAACAATTGGAATATCCCCAAAGATTGAATCGTGAGAAAAATAAATTTAATTTAGTTCTACTTATATATATTTTTATTTTCATTTTCATTTTCTTTTAAAATTAATGGACAAAGAGAAATATATATGTTTTGTTCTTTTTAACATGGTTAACCGGCAATACCTTGCATGGTGGAACCTAGAAAAGATATGCATAAGCTATCAGCGCCTAAATCATGATGACGAATACGGAGATTCCGACCATTATATATTTAGCAATCAGATTAATCTTTTCCGTGTACTAACTATGAATCATAAGCAAATATTTTAAAGTCGTTATAATCATTAGTTAATTAATTGTTGTTCATTAAAGTTGACACTTTATAAATAGATATATATTGCTTTGTATCAAAGCTTCCTTCCATGCCTTCAAACCCACACGCTCTAAGTAACCACCATGTTCCTTTCACTCAGATACACCTTCATCACGTTCTTCTTCATCCTCCTCTTCACATCACCTTCATTCGCCATTTCAAGAACTATGCTACATCACACATTTACACTACCAGCCACCAAAATAGCAGTCACAAATTACAACATTCAAAGCCTCACAAATGCTGGTATAGGCAGCAAGATCAATGGCATATCACAATTCAAAAGATACCTATCACGTTTTGGTTATCTTCCAAGGCAACAAAACAACAACACTTTCAGTGACGAATTCGAAGCCACGTTCGAATTTGCTCTCATCAGATACCAACAAAACCTTGGGCTCCAAGTAACCGGCAAGCTCGATTCCCACACGTTTTCTCAAATGATCACACCAAGATGCGGTGTTCCAGACACAAACACAATAACATCTCATCACAATCATAGTCATCATCACCATCGCAATGTTCACACCATGCACTTAACGAAGCATTTTGTGTTTTTCCCAGGAAAGCCACGTTGGTCACGTCCAATGCCAATGACACTCACCTATGCCTTCTCACGTGACAATATGATCCATAGTTTAAGCCTAAAAGAGATAAGAGAAGCATTCCAACGTGCATTCTCGAGGTGGGCTTCGGTTATTCCCGTTAGTTTCGTTGAAGAGAATGAGTATGATCTTGCCGACATAAAAATAGGGTTTTACAACGGTGAGCATGGTGATGGTGAGCCTTTTGATGGGGTGCTTGGAGTGTTGGCCCATTCTTTCTCGCCAGAGATCGGACGGCTCCACCTCGATGCGGCCGAGACGTGGGCGGTGGACTTTCGGGCTACCGCGTCAGAGGCAGCCGTGGATTTGGAGTCGGTGGCCACACATGAGATTGGACATTTGTTAGGGTTATCACATAGTACGGTCAAAGAGGCTGTTATGTATCCAAGTTTAAGGCCTAGAGATAAGAGGGCTAATTTGAATATTGATGACATAAAAGGGGTGCAATCTCTATATGGGTCAAACCCTAATTTCAGATCCGAGTGGTCACTAGAATCTGATATGTCCGCTAATGAAGGTGCTGACTTAAGAATGAAACCTCTGGGGTTGGGTACTAATTTGATTATTGTAATTAGTCTGATTCATTGTTTATGTACATTATAAGAACCTTTTTATTTTTTGCGATTGTAATTCTTTTCTAGTCTTCTATCATTTTGTGCTTATGAAGTAGAGATTCAATGATGATGTGGGGTCGAGTATGAGGAGGTACCAGACCCGTGAAGAGGAATATATATATATATATATTGAGTGGAATAGAAGGTGCTAAATATTCCAACCGATAGTATTAATGACTGTTGTTATGCACGTCATAATCATGCAGAAATTGATATTATAGTTGTTTCATTTCAGGTTTACACGTTGTGGTTGTTCGAATTATGAATTGGTGCTTGTTTACTGTTTCTCTTGGGCATTGTTTCATAGCAGAGTTTTGATGAACTAAAAAAGGGAGAATACAATTTTTATTTAAACAAATAAATATATTTTCATTTAACATTTTTAAAATAAAAATATATAAATAAATTAATATATATTATTTTATTATTATCCTGATTAATATATAATTTTATTTTTTCTTCCAAATTTAATTTGGTCTCAAATAATTCGTTGTTGTTTGTTTCGAGAATGATTTTATAATCTTAAAAATAAGATGATTAGAAATGCTATTTCAGGGAATAAAGTTGTCAAAAAGATATATTTATATTTAGTATTTTATATTATTTTAGTTTTAATTAAAGAATAACATTATTACTACCATGTATCACTCTTGATTAAATTTTATCCATAAATTATATCTACCTTCTTTAATGACAATGAATAGTAAGAATAATGTTTAAAATATGTATATCAATGGAGGTTGGTTCGAGTGGCAAGCGGTTTATTATCTCTTAATCAGTGATAAACTCACTCATTAAATCTAGGTGTGCAACTCGAATCAGATCTAGATTTAACTCAATAGAAAATAAAAATAAAATAATATATAAGAATAATTTTTAAATAAAAATATATATTTTTAAATTAATAATAACATGAATGACCAAAACATGATGCTCTCTTAACAATCATACATGAACCTTAGTTACTTTTCCCACTTGAACAATCTCCTATTAGTTGTAAATGAATCTTCAAAGTTAAATACGACGATGATCATATCATTAGCAGGTACAAGCCATATTTATCATAAAAAAGATTCCTTTAACAAGAAGAATTTGTTTATTTGAAGAGATTTAGTTTGGTAGTCAAACCGTGTACATCAAGATATATTGTCCCCACGTTAGTCTTCTCTTGTTGGTGCGTGGATTGTTTGACAACTTAATATATAAATAATAACTTTTAAAATGATAACCTTATAGAAGACTTTTATACGTCACAACTACCATGATCTTACTAAAGGAGAGATTCCCATATTTGTAAGGTCTTATATCGCTTTAAACAAGCCTCTTGTGCTTGGTTTGACAAACTTCACTATACTTTATGGTTAATTAATTGACTTAATCTTTGCTAAATCAGATTGTATCCTTTTATAAACCATGGTGCCAAATATAACATCACTACTTTATTTATGTTGATGATATTATATTAACTAGCAACAGTTCGAATGCTCTTAATTGACCTCTCATTTGCGTTTTAATGATCTTGACTCACACTAGACTTCTTTCATGGTATTCAAGTTCACCATGATCCTTATGGAAGGTTGCATCTATCTCAAACTAAGTAATTCATGATCTCTTTTGTAAACATGACATGTCTGAAATGAATTGGTCTTACATCGCAAGCTACAGATGGGGATCCATTTAATAATCCTAATTAGTTTAGGTCCCTTAACTAGACTGAAACTTTCATTTACTATAAGTAAGTTTAAATTGCATGCATATATACTCTCCTACAATTACTCATTGACAAATAGACATATATTATCTCAATGGCACTACACATCATGATCTAAATATTTTGACTTGATCCCCTCATCTTAATATCACTACCTTCATGCATTTTAATTGGGGTTCTACTGTTGACCATCGCAAATCCACCTCAAAATATTAACAATATTTAGGTGCTAATCTTATTTCGTAATCTTCCAAAAAGTAGCATCCAATATCTAGATTGAGCACAAAGGTAAAATATAGAAGTATTGTAGTTGTTAATGAAAATTGTGTTTCAATTTTTACTTTCAAAATTTTATGTGTCTTTATCCTCTAGTTGTATATTGTGACAATCTAAGTGCATTTTCCTTTGCTGCAAATCCAATACTTTATTCAAGAATCAAACAATTTGAACTAGAAGTTCAC
Organism: Abrus pulchellus subsp. cantoniensis; assembly: GCA_024086825.1. Lineage (NCBI taxonomy): Eukaryota > Viridiplantae > Streptophyta > Magnoliopsida > Fabales > Fabaceae > Abrus > Abrus pulchellus. Next base: position 27,391,235 of record CM044056.1, read on the forward strand.
TTATTTTGTGAAAAGGTTCAATAACAAATTATGATGACATTTCTCTTCCTTTGAACAAATAGTAGATGTTAATCAAACTTGTTTTTCAGTCAATTTTCCAGCAATGTACTTTCAAACTGAGGATCCAACTTGTCCCTAAATTTATAAACGCATATAAGGTTGTTAGAGATCAAAGTTAGTAGTAATTATGTCAGATCATGACATAGTTATAGTTAATTAATTAAAAGGAAGATTCTAGTCTTGCAAACTCTATAAATAACGACTCTCATTGTATTAGTTAGATAGATTAAGTCAATATAATTACTATACTTTCTCTCAAATATCATTTTATTCTTTCTTTAGAATGTAGTTCTAACATGTTTATTATCCATTCTATTTAATTTTTTAACTCTAGCGAGACTTAAGAATGTTTTAGTGGTGGTCTTCACACACTCCAAGAATTCATAACAATAGTATTTGTTATTAAAAACTTAAAATTTATTATTAAAGTAATTTTATGATAATATTTAAATTCATCATTTATAATTACTGATAGTTAAGTTACAGTTATCTGTAACATATTATATAGTCATTAAAATAAAATATTTATTATAATAAAAATTAACGTCACTAATATATACAAGTATTAATGACAAGATAATTTATTATTGATATGTATAACATTTGAGATGATTATAAGACATTATTATTCTAAAAATAATGACTAATTTATTCATTACTATTAAAAATTATTTTAAATAATATTTTTATAACAAAAAAGCTTTTAAAAATTAATATTTAATTAATTATTACTTTTAATTAATAATTTATATATTATTACTCAAATTTATATTACTAATCATTTTAATTATTATTTTTTAAAATTAACGTTGTTATATCAAAGTGATTTTATTATAATAATTATATTTTAAAATAAAATAAATATAAATTAAAATCATAAATGATAAATTACAAAAGACATATGTTGAATGATAAATTTAAATATAATAAATATCCAATAAAAATTTATACATAAAAATTATAAATAAAATTAAAATACATCATCAACATATTAAAATTTTAAAATAAAAAAAAAAGATCAATATCGAATTAAACAACTAAAATAGGATGAAAAATGCTCTCACGGGCATCCTACAAATAAGAAAAAAAAATGAAAACCAATCAATTAATAAATTTTTAAGAATGTAATCATATAATAATTAAGTGATGATAACTAAAATAATCAATAAACTTACATTAGTAGTTGGAGCACGTGAATCATTAAATAGCTGAAATGATAATTCTTCCAATAAAATAGTCGATATTTCATCTCCATCTCAAGGTCTTTCTTCATTTGTCATTTGTTTTTGTTGAGATTCAAAAGTTAATCTTTGAGCATCAATTAATTCACATTGAGGTTGCAATTTAATTTGGAGTTGAAAATTAGCATCCCCTTGTTTTCTTGAAATGTCAGTCAATTTTTTCACTTCTAATTCTAAATTATTTGTTTTCTTTTTTGCATTCTCAACTTGATTTTTAATGATTTATTTGTTTATAATTTTTTTTTATTGTTACACTTTCTAAACTAAGTGAATGATTCAGTTTTCTTCTTAATACAAGTGCAAAATACTCAAACCAATGACATTGGAGCTTAAGAAATGTTTTCTTGATATATATATCTCCTATATTCTTCAAATCTTTCGGTAAAAAGTTTAAGATAAATAAAATAAAAATATAAAAAATTAGATAATTTGGAAAAGAAAAATATTAATGAATATTTTATTTCAACTATCATAACTTTTAAAAATATTTTCTCTTACCATAATTTGTGCATCATTTAGAGTACACCATGTTCTATTAGATCTCATTTGTGTGGCCTTCCATATTATCACAACACCTGATCATTTATTAGTTTTTGAATCTTCTTTCTATTAAAAACAAATAAAATAAATAAATAAAAATTTAAAAATAAAAGTTAATTGATAAATTATTTAAAATAAAAAATAATAAAAAAAGTAATATACATTAAAATTTTCTGTTTATAAAAAATAAGAACAAGTGAAATCATTGATTTTTTTAGTATGGGTCTCTTGGTTGGATTAAAATATACAAAGATGCAAAAAACAGAATATAAGGAACAGCTCTCCACTCCCACTCATTCTTCACTCACTCAAAGCTACAATTCACTCCTACCTCCTCATTGAATTCCATCGTCGTCTTCCTTCCTACCACGGTTGTTGCCACCTCTACCACTGTCAAAGTGTTTTCTCCCACTATGACAACCAGTTTCCAATAACCTTTTACTATTATTTTCACTTCCTTTAAATGGCTTTCCTTCAACGACTCACTTTCCTTCAGCTAAGTAAATGGAATGGGAACCAAATAAAGAAAGAAATGAGCAAAAGATGCAAAACAATAGGAGAAATGTGTGGAAGCAAAAATCTAAATAGGGCAGTGTTGCTTGCCGCTTGGTATTTGGATTTCAAAATTTAACGACGGTTTAAAACCGCCACTAAATAACTCCTACAAATTTCAAAATTTAGTCACTCAATCTGGTATTTGAATTTCAAAATCTAGCGGCGGTTTAAAACCATTAAAAATTTGGTTTTGTGTTGCCAAGTTTAACATCAGCTTTATAATAGAAAAAAATAAATAAATTTAGAGACGGGTAAAACTATCATTAACTGATAAATTTAACTATCACAAATGAGAGAATTTTTTTGTAGTGGAACAATATTAAAATTGCAATAAAGATATCAATTATAATTCAACATCATTAACTTGAACGATATCAATTATAATTCAACAATATCAAAACGAACAATAATTCAATGTCATTATAAATAAGTTACAAATTATAAATTTTAATAAAAAATATCAAAATATATTAGAGTTAAAATTACTCATATTTTAGTTATAAACATAGATAAATATCATTTCAAATTACTCATATTATATATAATGCATAAAAAATTAACATAAAACACAAAAAATACCATTTTAAATGCCTTTTGCATCATTGATTTTGTACTGGTGGTAGATTTAATTTTTTGCTTACTTCACTTAGCTTTATTATTATAAGTATAAAGAAAATAAATAACTAAAGTTAATAATAGAGAAGTAATTGTACCTAAAATTTAGAATTACTCCATTTGTTTTCTATTAACCAATTCCAATCCTCGGGAGACACATCATTTGGCCTATATTTTTTAAGACATACTCGATACAAATTATGATGTCTATTCTTATATTGAGATTGCATTTGTTCCATGACATATTCTTTAACTTCATTAGACAAACATAGGATTTTCTCAAGTCATATAAATTCATTAGAAGAGACAAATAAAAAATATTATAAATTTAAATATTTTGTTAGGTTAGAAAACATTACATAAAACAAGTAAATAAGTGAAATAATATTAACCTTCATATGTTTCCACATTGCATCTACATCATCTTTGGATATTTCATTTCAACTATTAACTTGAAGTGGTACTCGTTGGTATATACAAATAAGTACTTCAAGTTTAAAAAAAAATTGCATTCTTTCTACAAAGTTTGTAGCATGGTGGAGGAAATTAGATATCTAAGAGTTTTTCCCTCTGCCATTCTCTTTATCTTTTTTTGTTGGAGTTTTGCATTAATGGTATGTCCACGATCCTTTCTAATATTTTTCTTGCTTGAAATAAATAAAATAAAATAATAGCATAATTTCAAGAATAATGTTTTAACTTTTTCTAGAAAAAAAAAAGACTGATAGAATGTTGATAAAGTAAGGAATTCATGAATTATGGAAGATTTCACATATGAATATCATCATCTAGCACTAAAATTCATTAAACTCAAATTATCAACTTCCTACTCACATGTAGCATGTATAACTACTAGGTTTTGCATATTCAAAATTAAGGAGGAAAGCATTAAACTAACTACGGAAAATTATTGAATGGTTCATGGCATTTTTTTTTACCGCTATTAATTGCAGAACTAGATAAAAGAAGAGCTATATAACATGAATAATTATATTATCAAAGTGAAAACACTTACCACATCATAAACTCTTCTCAGGTGCAAAAGTTTTTCATACCTGTAGCTTGTTCATCGTTGATCACTTGTGAGTCATTAGGTGCAACATTAAATTGAGTCTCGTTCACTTATTTTTCAAGAAGTACATATTGATTATTAAAGACTCTTTTAGAATTCAATACTAATGATTTCATCATCTGCTAATACAATAATTAATCATAAAAATAAATTAGAAAATGTAAACTAAATTATTAAATGACCATGAAGAACATTGTTAGTCTTATTCAAAGTCAAGAAAATAATTTTTTTCACAAATATACTAATTTAACGGTAAAAGTTGCATTGCGTACCTTTCTTTTTCGTGACTCGTGAGCATTTTCAATGGTAAAGTTATCATCTTTATAGTGCTCGTATTCTTCATTTGAAGAATTTAATCTAAATTCTTGATCATCCTCAGGTCTATACTCATTATATTCTTCATCTTCAATCTTTTGACTTTCATCTTTCTTGTTTTTGACATTTTCAATTAGACCCTTAAAGAATAAAGACATTTGAGACAATTACAAATCTTTCAATTTTGCTTTATTTTCTGCAGTTCTTTGTAGTCTCTCTTTCTCGTATTCTAACATAGTTTTGTGCAAAGTGATACCACTTAAGACATAAAAAGTGTTAGCCATTTTACAAGAGAAATAGCTCGCTGTAACTAGGGCCTTAAGATACAAGCAAAACAATCTTACTTGAAGATCTAGAGGACATAATTGAACAAGAACATAGAAAGTAAAGAAGAAAAGACATATCTTTCCAATACCTACAATAGCTTTCGTTGAAACAATTGTAGCAGCTCTTGCACCTATCGTATTTGGATAGCAGTTTCACTCCTTACAACTGGGGCCTTGTTAGATACAAGCAAAACAATATCCAAAGGACAAAATCGTACCTTTCCAATTCCTATAACAGCTCCTGTTAAAACAATTGTAGCAGCTCCGACACCTATTGTATTTGGATAGTAGTTTCACTTGTTGCAATTGAGGCCTTGTTAGATACAAGCAAAACAATCTTACTTGAAGATCCAAAGGACATAATCAAACAAGAAAAAAGAAATTCATTCTAAAAACTTAGGGAGGTGGGAAAGGTCCCGAATCGAATCCCAAGAGACTCAGTTAGAGCAATTACCAAATCCAGCAGAATTCATCCCTACTGTTCTCCTTCACTAACTGAGAAAATGTTCGTTACGCAGTACAGCTAGTTACCTCAGTGACTCATCAGTTACTCAGTTACAGTCAATGTGAACTTAGTTTCCCCGACTCTCACTACTGCTACAGCATCTGTCACTCTCACTCACTCTGAATCTGGGACTATTCAATGATACAGTCTCAAAGAAGGATTTTCACTGCAGCAGATACTTGAATTGGCTTTCGATCTAAAGACTTGACTTTCACTTTCGACCAGCTTCTATTTGCTAAAAGTAAAAAAGAACAGACATACCTTTCTAATACGTACAACACCTCCTGTTAAAGCAATTGTAGTAACTCTAGCACCTATTGTATTTGGAAAGCAGTTTCACTAGTTGCAATTGGGGTCTTGTTAGATACAAACAAAACAATCTTACTTGATCCAAAAGACAGGATGGAACAAGAATATAGAAAGTAAAGAAGAAAAAACATATCTTTCTAACACCTACAGCACCTCTCCTGAAGTAATTGTAGCAGCTCTGGCACCTGTGTTGCATGGATACGGGTACGGTACTGGTACCAAGTACGGGTACGGGATACAAATTTTTTTAAAAAACTAAGGTACAGGTATGTCGATTAAAAAAATATAAAAAATTATATATAAAATAAAAGCATACAAATTTTAACATATCATATATTATATAACATAAAAAGGCATATATTTGTCCACAAAGATAATAAAACATCTTACAATACAAATTACAATACTTAAATTGTTCAACATGACATGACAATACTAAAACATAATTAAGAAAATTAAACTCTAACAGTGTCAATCTCATTATTTTCTTCCCTACCATAAGTGAAAATAATTGCCTCTAGATATGGTTCATCAAGAGAAAGACTAGCAACTTCAAGAATCCCAACACCTTCAATTGAATATCATTCATCTCCACCAATATCCCATATTTTAGGCTCGCCCTCAGAATAATTCTTACTTTTCCTTGAGAGCAGACGAAGATTTGTATGTACAAATACTAAATCTTTAGCTCTTTTAGGATTAAGCTATTTCTTTTCAAAGAGTGGATAAAGGAATATGTGCTCCAATTTCTTTCGCAACAAGAAGAAGAGCATGGTTGTGAAAGAAGCTTCAAGGCTATGGACTGAAGTTTAGGAATTGCAGCTCCACATATAACCCACTATTCTTTTGGTTTTAAGTTTCACCTATCTTGCAAAGAATCAAATTGGCCAAGCTCTTCAGAAGAACTTGAGAATTTAACAAACTCAGTAGTTGCCTCTAACCTTTCCTTTGAATATAAAAAGTAACTTCTTAGGCACTTATTTCTCTATATGCAAATCTCATTATCCTTATGTGGTGGAACTCGATTTGGAGCTTCCTCAAGCCATTGTCTACAATAATACCTATTATGAAAATTATAAAGTATATAAATAAGTCAATTGGAACTTGAAAGAAAAAGTAAATAAAATTAGAGGACTAAATTAATTAAATTTTACCGAGGATTGAGTGAGTGAGCCAAACAATGAAGATGTGTATAGCTTTTAGTCCATCTATCAATTAAGATGTTATAAACCACATCATAAAAGGATAAATGTTGATTCAACTCCTTACCCTCTTGTTGATATATTGCTAACTTCACTTGCTCAATCATAGAATCTCATTTCTCATAAACTAAGTGAAGACTTGGCTTATCGGTATCACAACAATGAAGCATATCATAAATGGGCTTTGTAAAACTTAGAACATAATCAACTTTATCCCACCAATTATCATTTAAAATTATTTCTTTCACAACTGCAGCCTTCTCAACATCATCCTCCTTATAATGAGACCATTCTTCAAAAATAACCATAGATTGGAGACCATGCTTAATAGTTCTCAATCTTTTGAACATAATAATGGTTGAGGCAAATCTAGTCTCAGCAATTGCAAGTAGCTTCAAATGCACAAATGCATTAAACATGGCTAGTCTCATAGAATGATTCATTATAAAATTTCTAATAAAATAAGTATCATTAGCAACATTACAAATCCAACTACATTCACCATAAACAACCTCATTAGTTGGTGTATTTTTTGGTGCACAAATGTTTTTTAGGACAAGATTTAAAGTGTGTACAACACATGGTGTCCAAAAAATATGAGGATGGATAGATTCAACAATTAATCCAGCTGCCTTGCAAACAGGAGCATTATCAGTAATGACTTGAACAACATTTTGTGGTCTAACCTCATCAATTGTAGGCAAAATTAAATTAGCAATGTAATGCTTGTCCTTATATTCACCAGAACCATCAATAGCTTTCAAGAACATAGGTCCCGAGTCTGAAGCTGCCATAAAGTTGATCCATGGCCTTCTCTGTGCATCAGTCCAACCATCAGTTACTATACTTATGCCCTTTTCTAGCCAAATATCTTTTATAGGTTAAAGTAACCTTAAAATGTGAGCATTTTCTCTTTGCAACATACTAGTCCTTATAGCATTATAAGAAGGAGGAAGAAATCTCGAAATAGAAGTGTTTGCAACATATGTGAATGCACTAATAAAATAAGGATTTCTTGCAATATTGAATGGTAAACCTGCAAAATAAAACATTCTGGCTATTTCACATTATAAATGGTCTCTTGCCTTATTATGAAATATTCCTAATGAACTTTCAATTCCTCTTCTTCTCTTGCTCCCATCAACTATAAAGGGGTTTGAACTTGTAGTTCCAATAGGCAAAGGAACTTTCATAAACTTTGATTTTTTATTAGCCTCTCTTTCAAGTTGTTTTATGTCTTGCAAATATTCATATGTGATAGATAAACAAGTAGCTATCCCATGTCTCATTTCTTTCAATAAATGAGATTTCACTCTAAAATAAGAACCCTTGTAAATTCCTTGACAAAAGTTGCAACTCCAACTTGCATTTCCTCCATCATCTTTTTTACTTTGTAGCAAAGTTACATAACTCCAAAGAGGATTTTCACCCTCAATTGATCCTGTGAAAAATTTACTGGATGTCCTAGAACTAGAACCACTACCAGACCCACTACTAGGATATTGTGATTGCATCTATTACAAAAATAAATTAATAAACTTGAATCACTAATTTATTTTAATTCAGATTAAGTTTAGTGTTCCTAAAATGCACATAAGATTAATCACAAATTTGAAATTTACCTTGGAGCAATTGAGGGTGGACATTGAAAGGAGTGGTGTGTGCAGGTTGGAAGGGGTTTGGACGTTGGACACCACTATGCCGAACGCTGGACGCCGCTCTTGCCGCTGCTGCTGGACACCACCTTGAACGCTGTTGAATGCGGGCATTTTGTAGATGAAGGATGTCGCCCTGGATGCTGCTAGGCGTTGATGTTTTGCAGATGGAGGATGTCGTCCTGGATGCCGCTGCTGCGCCGCTGATGGAGGACGAGAGGAGTCACAGTTTAGAGGCTGAAAGTGGAGGGTGAACTGCGAAATAAGATTGGCAGAAAGTCGGGTCGATTTTAGGCCCAAATAAAACCTAACGTACTTAATTGGTTTTTTGCAAAAAATTTTCCATTTCCCGTACCCCAGTACCCATCGACGTACCCATTATTTTTTGTTTGCAAAAGTTTTTTGGTACGTACTGAGTACGTACCCAAACGTACCCTATGCGTAGCCGTACCCAGTACGTACCTGGTACCAGTACATTGCCAAAATTGGAGTACCCGTGCTTCAGAGTCTGGCACCTATTATATTTGGATAGCAGTTTCACGCTTTGCATAGTATGGGTAGTTGTGTTAGTGAAAATAAAGACAAAGTTAAGAGCAAGGAAAGTAAAAAACAAGCAAGAAAAGATATGGATGCAAAGTTATTTTTTTTTTGTTTTCTGGGTATATATCTTTTTACATTAACTCTTTTCAACTTTTGCTCAATGATTTATTCCACTTACAAGTTTATCTGACTAATGGAGCATTTCCTTCTCGCAAAATAGTTGGAATTATGATTTCATTGGTAGTTATTTTTTCATCTTTTTTATTAATTAAAAAATTTTAATTAAATATTAAAGGTTTTATCGATTTGTTATATTGAAAAATTATTAAAATAAAAAATTTGTTATATTATATAATATTAATTGTAATAATAAAGTATTTTATTGCATTCTATATATAAACTTTAAAAATGGTAATTATACATTGTTATATATTTCTTATGCATGTGTGTGCATGTGTGCTTAATATTATATTTAAATGTGAATAATTATGTTTCAAGTAGAGTTGGTAAATTTATTAAAAAAAAAGCGAGGAGAAATTCAATTGCATGAGAATTGGAAGAAAAAAAAAGTATTTTCTTTGAATTTCCTTATTAGAGATATCTAAAGTTACGATACAATCTAGATGTCATGCATATTGAAAAGAATGTATGTGACAATATACTAAGAACATTGATAAAGTTTGAAGGAAAGACTAAAGATAATGTAAAATCTCGTTTTGATCTAGAATATTTGGATACACGGCCTGAGCTTCACACAACAATGATTGAAGAAGGTAAATATGCATTATAACCTGCATGTTATATTATATCATATGAGGAAAATTGTGTCTTTTGTCAATTTTTAGTTAACTTAAAAGTCCTTGATGGTTACTCATCCAATATATCTCGATGTATAGATGCTAAAGAATATGTGGAATGAAGTGTCATAATTGTCATGTATTTTTACATCGCTATCTTCTACTTTCAATTCTTGGTTTTCTACAGAATGAGGTTTGTAAGGCACTAATTGAATTAAGTTTCTTCTTTAGAGATATATGCTCTAAATCATTGAGTATGGAAAACCTGGATTTACTTGAAAAATCAATAGTTATAACCTTATACAAGTTGGAAAAAATATTTCCTCCTTCATTTTTTGACATAATGATTCATTTACCTATTGACTTGGTAAATGAGGCAAAGATAGCTAGACCAGTGCAGTGTCATTGGATGTATCCTATTGAAAGATATTTACGTAGGTTTAAATCATATGTGAGAAATAAAGCTTGTCGAGAGAGGTATATTGCTAAAGCATATATTGCACAAGAATGTTTGCATTTTTGTTCGAGGTATTTATTTAGATTTGAGACAAGATTGAATAGATGTGGAAGAAATTATGAAAGTGATTTTGACTTGGTGTAATAAATCAAAGTTGGACATTTTTTCACAATTGGGCAAACCATTACATGGAAGAAAGTATGTTGACCTAATTTTAGTAGAGTGAGAACTAGCTAGAATCTATTTTCTCAAAAATTGCGATGAAGTTTCACCATTTATTGAGTATTTGATTTTCTGAAATTATTTATTCATATATTTATTGTATTTATATTTAATTCACTAACTATAATTTTTTATAATTTTGAAATGACTAGATTACATAAGGAAGAATTAGAGAAAACAAACTCACAAAATATAGAACAAAGACATGAAAATAAATTTTATGAATGGTTTAAAAAACATGTAAGTATATTTTATTTATTTTTCTATTTATTATACAATTGTAGCATACGGTAACTAACAATTTTTTTAATAGGTTACACTGTTGAAAAAGAACGGAAAAGAAAGTATAACTGAATCATTATTTGAATTAGCTTGTGGATTTGATAAACGTGTTTTACGATATACAAGTTATCTTATAAATGGATGAAGTTTTACCACAAAAGATCATGATATGCAGTTAAAATTCTAAAGCAGTGGAGTTTTAGTTATAAGTGATGAGATTGTAGGTAATTTAAATTATTTTGGTATCTAAAGAGATATTGTTGAATTGAAATTATTTTGGTGGAAACAATGTTGTTTTATTTAAATGTGATTGGTGGGATGTAACTTCTAAAGGAAAAGGATAAAAGTAAGATAAATATCAATTTTTTTCTTATCAATAGTAATCGCAAATTGAAGACCAAAGAGCCATATATTTTAGCTAGTCAAGCTCACCAAGTGTATTATGTTAAGACACCAAAGATCCTATTTTGCTAGTTGTTGTAAAAACAAAACCTTGAGACTTGTATGATATGCCAGAGGTTACAGATGACGCATGTCAAGAAAATGATGAGATTTGTTCAATCTCTATTATACATAATACATTAGGTAATGATCAAGTATTATCTTTGAATATGATTGATTTAGCACAATCTATTGTTAGTGGAAGTCCAGCGATGCTTACAGAAGTTGTTAATGATGAAGAAGAAAGTGATTATGAAAATATTGACTTAACAAAAGATTTGATAGAAGATGAAGAATGTAATGCCCCAAATTTTGTATTATTGATTATTGTTATATATATATATATATATATATATATATATATATATGTGTGTGTGTGTGTGTGTGTGTGTGTGTGTGTGTGTGTGTGTAAATAGATATTGGAAATTGCACTTGAGTGCGAATTAAATTTAAGGTGTTACAATTTTAGTATCAGAGCAGTTCATCCAAACCGGACTGGAGAATCGGGTTAAAGCGTCTAAGTTGAGTGTTGATTTGTTTTGTTACCTGAATTATAAATATTGTTATTGATCTGACATTAGAATATGGTTTGTTGCATTGTGGTTAGCTTAGCTTAGAATGACTGGTAGAGGTAGAGGAACAAGAGACACCAATGACTTAATGGAGCGCATGACTTATATTCTGAAGACCTTGGTGCATAACCAAGGCAGGGAGTCAGTTGAATATCGAGAGTTGTCTGCCTTCACTAGGCACGATCCTTCAAAATTTGAGGGAGGTTTCAACGCCAAAGGAGCTCAAAGGTGGTTGACAGATGTAGAGAAGGTCTTCAATGTTATAAGGTCTCGTGAGGAGCACAATGTGAGCTACGCCACCTACTTATTGTATGGAGAGGCAGAAGACTAGTGGAGGTTTGTCGATCAGATGTTGCTACAAAAAGGTGGCTACATTCAGTGAGAGACATTTAAGACAATCTTCCTAGGGAATTACTTTTCCCGAGATCTGAAGAACAAGAAGGGTAGAGAGTTCCTTAAACTGAAGTAAGGAAACATAACCGTAGGAGAATATGCTACGAAGTTTCAAGAGTTGATGAAATACTGGCCCACTATCAGCATGGGGATGAAGAGGAAGACTTGTGCGCCTAGTTTGAACATGGGTTGAGGCCAGACATTCAAGCGACAGTTAGTGTGTTTCAACTGACAGACTTGTCCATACTGGTAAGCAAGAGCAAAATTTTTGAAGCCAATTCGAGGGGCAAGACCGTGGACACTAGGGGAGCTGGACCAATAAGACATGATAGAATACCCCCTAGATTCTCAAAGGGGACATACTCAGGCTCGAGTAATTCTCAGTCTAGAGGAAGTTCATCACAAGAGAAGAGCAGTGGGAGCGGCTCAGGATCAGGCTCTTTCAGAGGGCTGATTAAGTGCTTTAGACGTGGAGGACCACACATGGTGAGAGACTGTCCACAGTCAAAGACAAGTTTCAGTAACTGTGGGAAGCTAGGGCACAATGTTAATGTGTGCTGGGCCGCTAAGAGGAGTGGCAGTTCGAGTACAGCTCAGAGGCTTGAGTCAAGAAGGAGCACATGGTAGAGTACGGGATCGAAGCCGAGCATTCCTGGTAGGGTCTTTGCCATGACTGGGGCAAAAGCTTCACAATCTGAGGAGCTGATTCAAGGTAAATGCATTATTAAGGGGTCGATTATTGGATGTGCTATTTGATTCAGGTGTTATGCATTCTTTTGTATCTGTGGATTGTGTGAAGAGCCTGAATTTATATGTGACTAAATTGCCATACAATATTGTGGTGACTATCCCTACGGGTAAGCCGCTGATGATGTCATGGGTGTGTCTAAGGTGCTCTATAATGGTGCACCGTAGGGAGTTTGGGGTGAACTTAATCTATTTACCTCTTTCTCAATTGGACGTGATATTGGGAATGGATTGGCTAGCTGTCAACCATATGTTGCTAGATTGCATAGACAAGACACCGATGTTTGGTGCATCGATGTCGAAAGTTCTGAGGCTGTTAAGTCATGGTGTGTGGGAGAATACAGTAAATGCTAAGGCCTTCATGGAGATGTTTTCAATGGAGGCAAAAAGCGTGGTGGAGCCAGAGTATATCCCGGTGGTGAGGGACTACTTGGAAGTTTTCCCTGAAGATGTTTCTGAGTTATTGCCTGAGAAGGAGATAGAGTTTGCTATTGACCTCATTCTAGGAGCAAGCTCGATTTCTGTGGCACCATATAAGATGTCAACAGTGGAGTTGGCAGAGGTTAAGAAGCAAGTAGCAGATTTGTTGCAGAAGCAATTTCTGAGACCGAGTGTGTCACCATGGGATAGCCAGTGCTCTTAGTGAAAAAGAAATGTGGGAGCATGAGGATGTGTGTGGATTACTAGCAGCTAAACAAGGTGACGATCAAGAATAAGTACCCGCTTCCAAGTATTGATGATTTGATGGACCAGTTGAGAGAAGCTGCATTATTTTCAAAGATTGACTTGAGGTCAGGGTATCATCAAATCAGAATAAAGGATAATGATGTGCCCAAGACTGTGTTCAGGATGCAGTATGGTCACTACGAGTATTTGATGATGCCGTTTGAAGTGAAAAATGTGCTTGCGGTGTTCATGGATCACATGAATAGGATCTTCCATGAGTTTTTGGATAAGTTTGTGGTGGTGTGATGACATCCTAATCTATTCGAGGACTCAGGAAGAGCATGTCGAGCACTTGAAAATTGTTTTGCAAGTTTTGAGGGAGAGACAATTGTATGTGAAATTCTCGAAGTGTGAATTTTGTCCATCAAAGATTCAGTTTCTAGGGCACGTAGTGTCGAAAGAAGGAATTACGGTAGACCTTGTAAAGGTGGAGGCAGTGGCTAGATGGCCGAGACCGACAAATGTGATTGAGGTCCACAGTTTTTTAGGGCTAGTAGGCTATTACAGGAAGTTCATTGAAGGATTTTCAAAGATAGCATTCCCCTTAACAAAGCTGACTCACAAGGATAGAGAGTTTAAGTGGACCAAAGGGTGTGAAGATAGTTTCCTAGAACTGAAAATAAAGTTGACGTCAGCGCCCTTGTTAGCTCTGTCGGACCTGGAGCGGAAGTTTGATGTGTATTGTGATGCATCTGGGCAGAGACTTGGGTGTGTTTTGATACAAGACGGGCAAGTGGTTGCCTATGTCTCAAGACAGTTACGCCCGCATGAAGTCAACTATCCAACTCATGACTTAGAGTTAGCCACAGTGGTTTTTGCTCTTAAAGTACATAGGCACTACCTATATGGAGCGAGGTTTGAGGTGTTCAGTGACTACAAGAGTTTGAAGTATCTGTTTGATCAAAGATAGCTGAATATGCGGCAAAGGAGATGAATAAAATTCCTCAAGGACTATGATTTCACATTGTCTTACCACCCTGGCAAGGCAAATGTGGTGGCCGACGCTTTGAGTCAAAAATCATTGTATGTGGTAACAATAATGGTGAAAGAAATGGAGTTAATTGAGGAATTTCAAGACATAAATCTGACCATGGAGGTAAAGCCGAGGAGTTTGTGCCTTGGGACGACAACGATTCATAATGACTTCTTAGTGTATGTTTGAGATGTGCAGCAGAGAGATGTTTTTCTACAAGATATGATGAGGGAAAGAATTTGGAGTTCCACTATAATGAGAACGGGGTGATTAAGTTCCAAAACCGAGTGTGCATTTCCCAAGTGGATGAGTTGAAGCAAATGGTACTTGAGGAAGTGTATAAAAGCAAGATGAGTTTTCACCCCGGCACGACCAAAATGTATCAGAATCTCCAGAAGAGTTTTTGGTGGAATGGAATGAAGAGAGATGTGGCTGAATATGTGGCTCGATGCTTGACTTGTCAAAAGGCGAAGGTGGAACACCAACGTCCACCTGGGATGTTGCGACCGTTAGAGATCCCTGAGTGGAAATGGAATAGTATTTCCATGGATATTGTTTCTGGGTTGCCAAGGACCAGGAACAATCATGATGTCATCTGAGTGATAATTGATCTATTGATAAAGGCCGCACACTTTCTCCCAATTAACATGAAGTATAAGTTGGAGAGACTTGCAAAATTATATGTAAGAGAGATAGTCAGACTGCATGGAATACCAACCAGTGTGGTGTCTAATAGAGACCCAAAGTTTACCTTGAGGTTCTAGGAGAGCCTACAGAGGGCGTTAGGCACTAAGTTAAAGCTTAGCTCGGCATATCATTCATAGACAGACAGTCAGACCGAGAGAACTATCCAGTCACTGAAGGACTTACTGAGGGCTTGTGTGCTTGAGCAGCAGGAATGGCACCATTTGAAGTTCTGTATGGGCATAAATGTAGGACTCCTTTGTGCTGGTATGAGAATGGAGAGGCTACTTTATATGCACCAGATATGATCCAACGGCAAAATGAGTAGAACAAAATGATCAAAGAAAAGATGAAGGTTGCCCAAGATTGATAGAAGAGTTACTATGATAGAAGGAGAAAGTCGTTGGAGTTTCAGGTAGGTGACCACATGTTTTTGAAAGTCTCATATGTGACCGGAGTTGGGAGAGCTCTGAAATCTCAGAAGCTATCTCCTAAGTTCATTGGGTCATTCAAAATGCTTAGTAGAATTGGTCCTGCTGCGTACTGGATAACGTTCCCTTCAAATCTCTCAAATCTACATATAATGTTTCATGTGTCATTACTCAGGCAGTACGTGTCAGACCCTTCTCATGTAATTGATCTTGACCTGGTTCAAGTAAGAGAAGACTTATCTTATAATGTGTTTCCGGTGAGGATAGCAGATCATCGTGTTAAACAGCTGAGGGGTAAGGAGATCTTATTAGTTAAGGTGATTTGGAGCTTAAGTAATGAGGAAGATGTCACATAGGAAATAGAAAGTAGAATGAGGGAGTTGTACCTGCATTTATTTATGTAGCCTATTTAAATTTTGGAGACATAATTCCCTAAAGGAGGAGAGAGTTGTAACGTCTCAAATTTTGTATTATTGATTATTGTTATATATATATATATATATATATATATATATATATATGTATAAATGTAAGTAGATGTTGAAAATTGCACTTGAGTGCGTAATGATGATGTCAATGTGTATAAATACATATGGATGCATACAAATGTATTCGTATACAATTGGATTGGATTGATTGGAATGAGAAACAGGTTAAGGGTGTAATACTGGAGCGTTCTCACTGTAGCGAGAGAGCCTAGGAGAAAGGCGTGAAATTGTCGTCTTCTTGCTACAGCGAGAGGTCTCTCATTGTAGCGACAAAGCGATAGTTTGGAGTGCATTTCTGGATGTAGTCTCGCTGTAGCGAGATTCTGCAAAAACTAAAGTGCAAATTCTGCTGAGATTTTCGCTGTAGCGACAAGGGACGTCGCTGCAGCGAGAATGTCTCACTGTAGCAAGAGTGTCGTGACCTGTTTGAATGTGTTAGGGTTTGAAAAATTCATTTTTCATTCCTCTCTTCAAAATCTCTTTCTCTCTACTCAAAACCCTATTCCATCAATTAAATAGCCTCTAAAGCCATTCATGAGCTATATTGAAGGTTAGATTCATGTTGAGGATACTTGGAGGTGAGTTTTAATAGTTAGGATTTCGGTTTTCATCCCTCTTTTCTGTTTTCTGGGTTCTCTTTGAGTTCTCATGGAGTTTTCCATATGTTTTAGGCATGAAATCTAAGTGGAGACCATTTGCTACCATAATTCTGTGCTGGGTCTTCAATTTGAGGTAAATGGGGACTCTACTCTATCTCATTATGTTTGAATGTCATGTAGTTACTATTCAATGTCATGTGAATGATTTGGAATATGTGTGTGTTTGATAATTAATTAATTGTAGTAAGATTATGGTGGAAAGATTGAATAGAGTATAGGGTGTATGATGGAATAAATTGATGAATGTGGATTATGTTGAAAATGTTGTGTGATGGAACATGGGCACTTGTGCCGTGTGTTGTAAACGAATGTGGGCCTATATGCCGTGTAATGTGAATGACTATAGGCATTATGCCGTGTGCTGTGAATAAGTATTGTATGTGGCTGAAATGTGTGTGAATAAGGCACGTTAAATGCCATTGTATTATGCTATGAATGATTCAGTGATGCACTGAAGGTATGAAAGATGAGGACGGTAGAAATACCATAAGGAAGAGAAATTGGTGGTGACACTAACAGTGAGCGTGGGCCATACACTTTTCTCTTGACTAGACCTCTGACCACTATCTTTGCCGAAAGACTTGTGACTGCCCACGCAATATCCGTGAGGTGAGGGTAACCAGCGATCATCCATGGTGTGAAACTGCGATCATAGTGCCATAGTGAGCGTGGCTAGTGTGCAGTGAGCGCACGTGATTGTTGGCTATTGATTGTGTGATGGTGCAGTGAGCGCACCGATGTGTAAGTTGAAATGGAATGTTAATCGTGACTGCAACTGCTTGATTTGAATTGTTTTAGAAAATATGTGAAATGTATGAGGTGAAACTCTACGTTTGTTTGTGTGTGTTAAGTAGCGATAGAAACAGGCCAGACCAGGCCAGACTTTACTCTAAACAGGCCTAACCTGTTACATAATTATTAGGCCTGAGCCTGACCTATTACCTGTTAAAGGCTTTATTTTAGGTCTGGCCTGACCTGTTTAAGTGGCCTGGCCTGGCCTGAAGCATGTTAACAAATAATAATAATAATAATAATAATATTTTATTATCAAGTTAGTTTATATATTTTTTTAATTTCTATCTATGTTATTAATAATTATTAATAAATTATAATAATATTAATATAATTTTATAAATAACTTTTAAAATATTATTTAAGTATTAATTATAAATATTTTATATTAATAAAATCTATATTTATATTTTTCTTGATTTATTTTTTAAAAATTATATAAATAGTAAATATTTTAGTTTTATTTTAGAAACATATTTTGTTTGTTTAAAGACATCTTATATTCAACAAATAAAGTTATAGTAAATATATAAAATTAATAAAAAAAAATAACATTCACACAATTTCTTGAATCAATTAAAAAACATTACTATGTTTTAAAAAATAAATAAATTTAAACTTAATGCAATATATATATAACGACAATAATAATAACTATTAAATTAAAAAATAATTATAAAATATTTAATTTTTTTTATTTCATTAATTGTTATTTTAAATTAACAAATAAACATAAAATTAACTACATTATAACATTAATATAATATCAAAAATATTACTGATACAATAAATTAAAACATATACTTATATATTATATATAAATTAATAAATTAACTAATAATTTAATTTATTTATAATTATATTATTTATATTATTTGTTACATAGTCTGATTACAAATATATATATATATATATATTATAATAAATTTTTTATTTTATTTTCTTATCATTTTTTATAAATTTTTTCTTTAAAATAAAATATAATTTATATTTAAGCAATTTTTATTTATTATAAATATAAAAAATTATAACATAATATATTAATATAATAATCAAATATTAATAATAATAAAATTAAAAATATAAATTTTTTTAAAAGAATATTAATATTTTATTTTTAAATTTTAATTTGTTTAGTTTTAATCGTATCTTATTCTTCTTCAGCTTGTTTAAATATAACAAATATAATAATTTATAATTAAATAAATTTATTTTTTAAACACTTGTAATCATGTATAAATATTTTTAGTTTTGAATATAATATAATTTTTATTTATTATAAATAAAAAATTATAACATAATAAATTAATATAATAATTAAATGTTAATGATAATAAAATTAAGAATATAAAAAATAAATTAATATAATAATATTATTTTATTTTTAAATATTAGTTTCTTTAATTTTGATTGCGTTCTAATCTTATTCGAAGACTTTGTTGCTTTTCAGCTTGTTCAAACAAATATAATAATTTACCTTATATTTATATTCAAAGTAACTATAGATAATAATAAAACAAGAATAAAAAGTAAGTGCGATAGCAGCTTTGACTCAGAGGCATGTAGTTGTGTTATGTTTGTGATTTGTTGTGATATAGTTAATACAATCAATAAAACTTTTTTATTATAAATTTTATACTAATAAAATTGTTTAAGAAAAGATAAAAAAAATTGTATAATATTAAAAATTTACAATGATTGTTGTTATTGAATAATATTAATAAAAATATAATTATTTTATAATCAAATTAGTTTACATATATTCAAATTTTTATTTGTGTTATTGATAATTATTAAATAATTGTGATAATTTTTATACAATTTTATAAATAATTTTTAGAATATTATTTGAGCATTAATTATAAATATTTTCATATTATAAATTTTTATATTTTTACTTTCTCAATTTAATTTTATAAAATTATTAAATATTTTAATTATTTTTTATGATAATTATATTTTGTTTGTATAAAGATATTTTATATTCAATAAATAAAAATCATAGTAACCATATAAAATTGATAACAAAAAATAACACTTACAAAATTTATTAAATTAGCTAAAAAAATATTATATTTTAAAAAATAAATAAATATCGTCATTATAAAAATTATAGATAAAAAATATTTATATTATAAAATTCATAGATGCAAAAAAATAACATATGAGCATAGGAAGAATTATTAAAATTTATATTTAAAAACTTAAACTTAATATACTCTATATATATATATATATATATATATATATATATATATATATATATATATATATATATAATCAGACCATGTAATAAATAATATAATTATTTTTTATCTATAATTTTTATAATGACGGTATTTATTTATAATATATATATATATATATTATAATAAGTTTTTTTATTTTGTTTTGTTATCATTTTTTATAAATTTTTACTTTTAAATAAAATATAATTTAAATTTAAGTAATTTCTATTTATTATAAATAAAAAGAATTATAAGATAATATATTAATATAATAATAAAATTAAAAGTATAAAAAATATGTTAATATCATTTTATTTTTAAATTTTGTTTCATTTAGTTTTGATTATGTCTTTTTCCTATTTAAAGACTTAACTATTTTTTAAATTGTTCAAATATAATAAATGTAATAATTTATTATTAAATAAATTTATTATTTAAAAAGTATAATCATGTATAAATATTTTTAATTTTTAATAGAATATAATTTTTGTTTATTAAAATTATAAATAAATAAAATTAAAATATAATATATTAATTTAATAATAACAGAATTAAGAATATAAAAAATATATTATTAAATAACTTAATTATTTTAATATATTTTAACAGCTCTATTTTTAAATTATAATATATATATATATATATATATATATATATTTATATTTTTATACAAGCCGGCCTGTCAGACTTAACAGACTTTATAAACAGTTCAGGCCTATTTTATTTACTTAAACAAACCTTAAAAAAAGCCTAAGTCTGGTTTGTTTACTAAACTAGGCCAGGCCACAGGCCCTTGTCAGGCGGCCTGACCTGTTTCTATCCCTAGTGTTAAGTAATATAGAGTACTCATCCTTACATTTATTTTTCAGGTGAACAAGACGAAGCACCGGGCTCAATAAAAGGATAGATAACACTGCTATAGGACTTATAATGTTTATTTTGTTTGAAACTGAGATGTATTAATTAAGTCCTATAGCAATTATTTAACTTAAATTGTAACATCCTTATATTTCGAGATATTTTGCTGAACTAAACATTGAAAAATCGTTTAAATGAAAAAATTTTATTATTTCCATTTTTGTAAAATTTACTATTTTGAAATTAAATTTAAAGTGTTACAGAAAAATCAATAATATTGAAGAATATAATACAAATGATGATTAATTTATCTAAAAAAATATATCTTCACGTTGATTGTGCATCAAGAATTTAGATTAAAAAATTTTCATTTTAATCATAATTTATTTGCTTTATGTATAATTTATTTTTTTACTTTTTAAATTTATTTTGTGATACCAACTATTTTAAACAATTTAATATTCTTCAATTTGTTAGAATTATTTTGCATGTTTTATTATTATCTTTAATATATTATAGGTATACCTATAGTTCCAAAAAATATGACCATGCATGCTCTCTAAATGATAATATTTTTTTTTATTTATATGTATTGTTCAAAAACTCATAATACTTTTTTTAAAAAAATCTTATTATCAATATTTATATAATAAATTAAAGTATTTGATATGGAGAATGAAACATCTAGTGAAACTACTCATTTTTCACATATTTTTTTAAAATTGAAATTATATAAAAATAATATGTAAAATATATTCATTCTTTCTATAACGATTTTACTTTTTGTTCATTTTTTTATCCTAAATTTTTAAAATTAAAATTGTTATTAACTTATATAAAATAAATAAATTGTCAAAAAAATCTCTACATTTATATTTAATAAATGTATCTTATTACTTTATATGAAATGTTAAATAATGAATATTTTGAATTTAAATTTTATAAACATAAATTAATTTTAAAAAAATTAAGTTAACAAATAAATTTATCTTATTACCTTATATGAAATGATAAATAATGAATATTTTGAATTTAAATTTTATAAACATAAATTAATTTTAAAAAAATTAAGTTAACAAAGACTCATTTTAATTTAAAAGTAAAACTAAAAGAAACGGTAAATAATTTAGTCAACAAACATAATCCACTAGCATTTTAAAAATTAATTATTGTAATAGTATTTTAAATTTTAAATTTTCTTTGCTGGTTTGGATTACAAGTATCTTTCATACAATTTCATTCAAGTAAGATAGCAT
The DNA here is from genome assembly GCA_024086825.1 of Abrus pulchellus subsp. cantoniensis. Lineage (NCBI taxonomy): Eukaryota > Viridiplantae > Streptophyta > Magnoliopsida > Fabales > Fabaceae > Abrus > Abrus pulchellus. The sequence continues at coordinate 27,413,176 of CM044056.1, forward strand.
ACACATACTTAAACTCAAAATATTTAATTAGATTGGAACAATCTCATGTTAATAATTTACATAATCAATTATAATAAAAGGACTATTGCAAAAGAGATAAAAACTTATGAGTAAATTATAAACCAATAAAATTGAAAAAATTTTAAATATTTGATGTGAAAGAAAGAACCCATGTAGCATAGTTAAAAAAAAACTAAAATCATAAAGTTATTTTTATTCTCCATTTTTTTAAAAACTATTCTTAAACATAAATATTTTTAAAAATTATTTTTTTTTATCATATCAAGTATTATATATATATATATATATATACAAATTTTGTAATATAAAATTAATAAAAAATTAAAATAATTGATATCAACAATGTGATGTACATAGATTATTTTTGTAATCAAAACTAGTTTAAAAAATATATATTTTATTATAGTATATAAAAATTTGTTTTCATATTTTATTATAAGTAAAAATACATTAAATTTTTAGCGAAAAATAATTTATCACTCTTAATGTTACTATTGACGATTTGGCCTATTAAATAAAAGAATTAAGTTTAAATTTTTAAATAAATTTAAATTTGTTAATCATTCTTTCGATTCTTTTACTTTAATGTAATGTGATTCTAAACCTCTTTATTTAACTTTTTTTTTTAATTTCTTTTAGTTTTTTCAAGGTTCAAATTAAATCTACTTCAAAATTAAGATTTTTATTATATTTTTTGTATTTTTTTCTTCACTTGTTTGTATAAATCAATTAACAAAATGTCATACATTAATTATATTTTTAAATTATTAAATAAAATTTTAAGATACAAAACTTAATTTGAATATTTTAAAAATTAAAGAGATTAAATATTAATAATTAATATTAAAAATTAAATTTAAACACACATGAAAATATAAAGATTAAAAATATAATTAAATTAAAAATTTATTGATAAAAGTATAGGTATTAATTTTATATATATTAATAATAAACTTAAAACAAAAAAATAAAAATAAATTATTAATATTGTATATTATTAATAAATTATTTATATTAGTGATGATTTTTAATTAAATTATTATTATTATTATTAATATTAGAGACAATATAAAAACATTTGTCACAAATAATTATTAATGATAAATTTTATATTTGTTACTAAAATAGTGATTAAGAGTTAATTTCTTGTAGCATGAGCACATTGAGTGGTTGGAATTTCATTAGAGGAGTGTTTGTGCGAGCTCAAGTTAGTTAGGATTTTGACAACCAAAAATAACATACTTGAGGCTTAGCATCTTCTCTTTTAAATAAATGAGAGCGTACCCAGATCTGAGGTTACACCATTATGTTGATGTCCTTTGAAACTTGGCTTATTTGGTGGATATTAGATGAGCAAATCCCTCCTTAATTGAGACTTTGGTGTGTTATTTACACTGACTGAGGTTCAGTGTAGCCAAGAATCTACTATTTACATTGGCAACAAGTGGGATAATTTGGTGTTAATTTCCCTAAGGATGGTAGTTTGGCGTTGCTAATTGTAATCAACTGAGTTGACTCAGATCCGTTGTCCCTCGCTCTTCCCCTCCCTAATTCATTGTTGTTTGTGTATGACAGTGTCAAGGTAGGTTGTGATTGGAGAAATTGAACCTATTAACTGCAGTTGATTATGGAGACATCAAATTAATATTTAGCTAAGGGTGGTGGTTTAGCTTACCTGTACGGTCAACTATGTTAACCTTGGATCACATTCTAAAATTCTAAATGAGTTTTGGGTTTTCTTCCTATTTCTTGGTATTATTACCACTCATTTAAATCTTTTGAGAAACTAATACCATCTTATTTCACTTCTAGAATTCAAGGTGGAAAACTATTATATTCACTGAGCAATCTACCTATCTTCCAAAGGCAAATTTTGGATAAAGTAGTAATTGTAAATGAGGCGATCTATTGAAGCAAAGAAAAGAAAATAATACATATCTTTTAAGTGAATTCCATATGACTTACGGAATTGGCAATTCCTCAGCTACATGATCGGAGGATTGTGCCCAGTTGGTGATCTTATATTCAAGTTTGTGTTATTTCTAGAAATATCCTTATTTTTGTAGTGAAAGTCCTACATAAAAGCCCAAATGTTTAAAGGTCTTAAGAACCATGATCCATTGTTCCTGTTTCCTTCACTCTTCTTGTTAAGACTATCTTTTAATTTGTTAGATTCTGATTTTTGAGGAAATTTAGAGGTTAATTGTTAGGTTATAGATGATGGATTTGTAATTTTACTTCTATTTTCAAATGATACCCTATGTGAGGCCATGCAGAAAATTTATCGGTTACAATTAAAATATATAGGTATATTAAATTACCGATGATATATTGCATGCTCTTAATTAATTTAGACAAAGATTAGCTTCCCGGAAAAGGAAAGTTATTATTATGGAGAGGTAGGATAACGCTACTTGGTTCTAGTTCTAAAATAACTTGAAAATTCTTGTCATTTTTCAAATTGCCGAGGAAAGGTTATGAAGATCAACAATAGGATACAAAAAGTGTTTTTAGTGGGGGAGCTTGCAAAATGAAGGTGGATAATGCCTAACGAAAGGAGATCCTATGGAGTCGTAAGTTCAAGGAAGTCCAAAATGCATTAACTTGGTGAAAGGGGTTGTGTAAGCCCTAAAATGCATTAATTCGGAAAAAAAAAATGCTCAAATGATGTTTTTCTATATCGTATAGCATTTTTTAGGATAAAAATAGCATGATGGAAGATTTGATGAAGTTACCATCGTCATGTGACCTTTCAAAAAGTCAAGTAGATGAAAGGTTTGGTCATTTAGTAGAATCAATTTGATGTTCATGCAATATTTGTGGAAAAACGTGGTTCAATCCTTCTCGAGTTACACAGCCTTTCCATGCATGTGCAAATATCTCTCCATGGGCATATATAACTCTGTTCAATCCTTTATACATTGTTTATATACAATAAATTTTAAATATTTTTTAACTTTTAATTTAATTTAATTTTTAATATATTATATCAAATTCAAGATTTTTTAAGATAAAATCAATTTCAAATTATTATAATCTTAATTAATCCTAATGTAAATTTTGAATTTTGACATACCAAATTAAATAATAAAGTTTTTCTTAAAGTACACTAATATTTTTTTAATTTTATAATTTTTATTTTGTTAATTTAATATGATAAAATAATGTCAATAATAATGAATTTTTTAATTAATAATTTTTTTATTTGCATATTTATTAAAATTTTAAAATAACTATAATGCATGATAAACTTAATAATTTTGCTTTAAAATAATAAAATCATTGACAATTCAATAACTTGATTTAATCATTTTGAATATACAATAATAATTTATTTATTTATTGTCTCATTTGCTCTCTTCTCTTATGATGGAGTCCGGCAAAGCTTAGCTTGAAAGGCACTTCAATCTCCGAATTTGCTGGTGAAACAGTTGAGCCATTTTCCCATGTTTTTACTCTTTTGAACGCTATTAGTCACAGTTTCTTGATCAACAAGAACTCCTTTTTGTAGTTTCAATTTGAGTTACAATTAATTTGACAATTACACCCAAATATTATTGCTAATACAGTAGTTGGGACCCGCAATTGACCATTCCATTTATATTAATTGATGAGTATTTTTTGAAACTTTGAAGCATTAAATTCTACAATTGACTAATCGAGGTTAATCTCATGGTAATAATAATATTTTTATACTCTTTTACATTTTTTTAATTTAATTTTTATTCATTACTGATTATTATTTTCAATTTTCTTATTCAGTAGTGGTAATAATAATTTCATATTTTTATTCATGTCAAGTTATACATAAATGATAACAGTACGTATTGATATATTTATAAAGGAAAATGTTTTTTTATTACACTTAAAGGGATTATTATTCTTACACGCATGATCAATAATTAAACAACCAAAGTGATGTATAGATCAAAATTGTTGGAAATACTAAAAGACAAAATAGAGGGTATTGGCACCAAGGAACTCATAAACAGTCAAAGAAAATCGGAGTGAATCCATTGATAATGCTAACATTGTAGTGCAATTGAACCAACCTCTCTGGTCAACGACGTTATGAATAGTGTTTTAGACACTCACCAGATTTACATATAACTTCAAATACCTAATAATTTAGAGTTTTGAAAAATCATGCTCATGATCATGATCATGATCATGCTGCATCCTGCATGAGCATGACCAATAACCAATGCAAGGCTATTCCCGTTAACATCATGCTTTGACAAAATGGCTCCTCCCCGTATGTCCATGCTCATGGATGTGACAAACTAGTAATTATTAATTAAGAGATGATCGAGTTAAACCAACCACACTAAAACTGAGTTAGACGTCTACACGTATGAAATATCCACATTAATAATATTATTTTATTTCTAACCCACTTTTAATTAATAGTTAAGATTTATTAAAAATTTATAAGAACGTGTTATAAAGTATTTTATTATCATTTCTCTACTTTATATTCCTGAATTATCATAGGTTCATAAATATATGATAGTGATATATAGTCACGATTAAAAGTGTGATAAGGTTTTAGTCTTGCATAGTTGACCATGGGATCATGTATGCTTGTTATTTCCTTTAAGCAATGGAAGTTAAGAAAAAAAGTGGGGTATATATTCATCTAAAAGTTATGAAGGTGTTTGGTTTAGAAATTGTTTCCTGTTTTTTATTTTTCTTTTTACTATTATTAATAAAACTGCCATATTATTGTCATGTTATTTTTTGTTTTTATATTTTACAGCTCACATATTCTTTGACTTCCCTCCCAATTCTTGGTTTCAATACCCTTTCTTTTGCTTGGATTGTACTCACAGGATAATCCTACTAATTCTTCTTATCTTAAACTATAACTTATTGGGTTTGAGGGGAAATAATCAAACTCTGTCGATTTTTCCGGTTATCTCTTTCTTTTTTTCTTAATGCATATGCAAATGGAAATTAGAAAATCAAGACATTGTTAACCAGTTTTTGTTATGTTACAGTTTAATACAAACTCCTTTTATAAAGAAGGGAGAAATAAAAAGAGAAGAGAGAATATATAACATGAAGTTAAATGAATAATTTGATTAAAAATAGGATAAAAAAAAAACTAGAGAATGTTATGTATATTAATTGTTATATATTTTGGTCGTATGGATATATTATCTCATGAATTAATGTCATTATTATATATAGTTTGACATCATCTCTCACCAAAAATTAGGCATTCGCTGTGAGGTTGAAAATTATTTAAACTTATAAAAACAACAATACGTGGCTCAGTTTAAATATAATTTAAATATTGAATTAAATTAAATTATAAAAGATCAATTTGATTTAGATTTTTTTTACTTTTATTTAGTATCAAGTTATTTTATTTTTTAAAATTGTTTTTATTATTATTATTATATGACTTTTAATCGAATTTTAAATTTTGATTAAATAAAAAATAAAAATTGAAATGAATTTATTTAAAAAATAAAAAATTATAATAAATAAATAAACTATTGATAAAAAATTATATTCAATTGAAAAAAATAATCTTAAACAAACAAAAGTGACACTATTAAAAAATCTGTTTATACAGATAAATTTACAGACAAATTTTTAGAGTATTACAGACGGTTTTTTCTATTACAGACGGATTTACAGATGGACATAAATTGTCTGTAATATCCTCATTAGTAAAAAATTACAGATGAATTTGAAAATCCGTCTGTAAGTTACAGACAGATTTTACCATCTGTGAGTTGCAAAAAAAATACTATTTGTCATGAACGTCAATGTCATTACACATAAGCATCATACTTTATACGATATGGTGTATATCACATCTAAATTAGAAAAGAAAAACATGTTTCGAACACAAGCATTACTCTTCGTGATCATCTATCTCAGATTCTCTCTGAACTAAAAATAATATAAATTTCCTATGACTGTTGATGAAAGCACAGACAATTATTTAGTAATTCAAGTGATGGGCTAAGGTTGCTTTTAACATCCTTTCTTTGTTTATTTTTATCACATCACATTGTTTACAAATACAAAGGTGAAAGCCCCAAGTTCCATCATTATACCACCGTTTCCTAGTTAAAAAACTAGCCTCATATACTTTGTCTATTTTTAAAACTGCTAAAATACTATTATAAAAATTGCTTTGATTTTATAAAAAAGTTAACAAATTACAAAAAAAAATATTACTAATATTCCTCTTGTTCTTCTGTAAGTGATACAAAATGGAGCGGACATTATAACAGTGCAATCCACTTGTTACAAGATTTGGCTATCTACGTGTTCTACTGCAAGCTATATCAGACTTTAACGTGCTAACTGAGACTTTAAAGTATCCAAGATATTCCATGATCAAATGGATAAGATAGAGCCAAGTTCTTTCTTTTTCTTTTCTCTTTAGATTTTGTTTCTTCGTTTATTTGCCTATTTAAACTTTCCCAGTAGCTAGGATTAGGACAAATGTTTGCAGGAAATGAGGTTTCATGTTACTGTTGATGTCACTGCCATACTTCCAATCAAACAATCTCTTTGATAATTAAATAGTTGTCTTAAAATTCTGAATTCTATGTATATATAGGTTAGTATGTTAGATGTGCCACAACTGCTTTATAGCTAAAACCAATCGCATTATACATGTACAAGAAATTTATAAGATATTTTTTTATCTCTTTTTTTTATATCATAAATTTTATTTTATATGTCATTTTCTATCTTTCAAAACTAAAAATTAGTTAATTAGGGATTGACTCAAGGCATTTGCTAAAAGTTTAGCGGATCATGAATTTAGACACTAAACTTTTAATTTATTGTTGATATATTAATTTAGTTACCAAAATCATTAGTGACAAATTATTAAAATCTCAATCGTTTATGATAATAGAAAAAATATATTTGATCAATTCGATAGTGTTATTTTGGTGACTAAATAATTATTTTAAGGTGTTTATAAATTTAGTTATACACTGAGTAATTTATAGTGATCACTATTTTGAATGTGTACTTTTTTAAAGTAGTCGTTAATAATATTCTAATTGATGGTCACAAATTGAGTAATTATAAAAGTTAGTAATATAACCTCCAAATCAGTTGCTAATAAAATTTTAGCAAGTGATCACTAATTTCTTTGACAATATATTTTGACTTTTCTATTTTTGTACATTTTGATTGAAGAAAGTTTATCTATAATTATAAAAAATTAAAATCACAATTCCAATTACAAATATGTTGAAAGAAATAAAATTGACACCGTATCTTATTTATTATATATTTTTTAAGGTTTAATGTAAGTATCATATATTATACTACTTCAGTTACTCATATATTATTTACTATAATTCAACTAATTAATTAATAACAGAATAAAGATTTCAACAGACACAAACCTAATCCAAATACACAAAAAGCATTCAGTGATAACACATTTTGTTTTTACGATCATTCTTACATTAATTCTTCTTGGTAACTTCTTTTTTACTTCAATTTTTAACTCATATTATAATAAGATAAGAAGCTTTTTGAACTTAAGTTTCATGTACCTTACTTCATGGGATTTGGGATAACAATGTAAGATTTATTAAAACCAAAGTTGAAGTGAGAACTTTTCTTTATAAAGGACCATATATTCTCTCTACGAGCTTCAAAGAAAATACCATATAGTTAATTAGGGATTGACTAAAGGCATTTGCTAAAAGTTTAGCGGCTAATAATTTCGAGACTAAATTTTTAATTTGTTGCTAATATATTAATTTAATTTTTAATTTATTGCTAAAGGCATTAAAGATTTTCAAACAATAAGTTGTTGAAGTAAAAAGAACAATTATATATATATATATATATATATATATATATATATATATATATATATATAAACTTTACAAGTCAAAAACAAACAAACTAAGTCACTAACTTAGAAAACTACAAATTCTGCTAACGTCCATACTTATAAAAGAAAAAAGAGGGGAGGGAGATTTAGCTAGCTTTAGAAAGTGCTCCATTAACATTTAATTTCAACTAGTTCACAGGAGGAAAAACTCATTTAACCTTTCTATATTTAAAGATTATTTTAGACATAGATCTGGTATTGCTACTACTACAACATTAAAAAAAAAAAAAAGCATTATAAAGAACTTTAAGAAGTAAATAAGGTGGAATAGAAAAGTTCTCAAAGATAAATTTTTAAATAAAACTAATTTTAAATTTACTTAAGAAATTAGAGTGTTATGCATAATGATATTGATAGAAAATTATTAAAAGGTGAATTACTAATTATTATTATTTTAGTGTGAAGGAAAATAATCTACAAAAATTACACTAATACAAAAAATAATTTTTACAATAAGCTTTTACATCAATTAATAAGTAATCGATTTAATAAAATGTATGGTTGCATTTTAAAAAATAACAAGAACATTTTAACATTAGTTATCAAAATATCACATATAGAAAGCACTTCCTACATTATTTTTTTTTTAATCGATATAAAAAGAGAAAAAATTAAAAAAAATAGAAAAATGTTAAAATTTTAGAAAAAAATAAAATAAAGGTTTGTGCGAACCTCCTTCTAATGTTAGAATTTTAGAAGAAAAAAGGTTGTTGAATGCGCAATAATTTAATGTATCTCCTAATCTCTTATCGAATGATATCCTAGAGACTTTTAACCATGTTTTCACATGACTTCTATATCCAAATTTCTAAATTGTTGATGTTGTCTCAAAATAAGTTAATGTTCTTAATGGTCTCCTTGTTCCCGTGGTGAATGTTCGTAATACTTTATTTTCTTCCTCTTGTATGTTACATGAGAGTCCTTTACAAACTTTCCTCAATGTTGTAGTATCAATGAAAAACATATTCAGAACTTTCATATAAAGCAATTCATATAACTAAATAATGTAAAGTCATAATTTTTTTTAAATGCCATTAAAAACACGTGGATGTTAACAATCTGTTTCCTCAATTTAGTCACCACAAATAATTAAATGCTTTTATTAATATTACATAAAGCAAAGAGGATAAAAGAAAAACTAAACTAAACTAAACTCAAGATAAGTCTAGCGTACCTAGTCCATTACATGCACGTCACCAAAATGAAGATGTCTAGTTATTTCAGCACCATTTTACAAGAAGACTTTTTGTTTGAATAATACTTTTCATTAGGATTTAAAAGTTCATATACTTATGATGTACTAGAAAAATAGGAGCTCATGGATGATTGACTTGAAAGGGTGAATCAAGAGACGTGATGTCTATTATCTTAGGAATAAATGTTCTTTCATCCTAAGGCATGCTTTCATTTTATAAAATACTTCTTAGATAGACCAAAGACGCTTATTACTTAAAAAAAATACAAGTTATTTTGATCTTAGATAGACATGTGATGTAAGAATTTTTCAGATTAAAACTAACAAATGCATTAATCACTTCCTAGAATGAAAATATATTATTTCCTCAATGACTTGCATTCAAATACTAAGTTTTCCTGTATTTCTACTATTTGGACTAGCCAAGAGATTAAGCAGATAATAAAACATTAAACTAAATGAATTTCATCGTATAATTTTTTATGACAAATTAATGTTTGTAATTTTTTATTTTCTTTTAATTTTAACAAAACAAAGTAAAATAAAAATTAAAGTATGGAGTATGAAATAAAGAACACAATAAATTTTAATTAAAATAAGACAATAAAGATAAATGTTAGAGTTAGAATTAGAATTATATTAACTCTCTTTCACATGTACTGATTTCTTTCTTAACTCAAATTCACGTTCTCTCATTTAATATTAATTTCTCTAATTTAATTATAATTCAATTACTCGTTTCCTAACCCTTTACTTATGCCAAAACTCTCAATTCTTAAGTAATTATGAATCAAGTAAGTCATAAATATAAAAAATCACTAACAATTATTTAATAACTAAAACTTATTCCTAGAATCCAAGTATTTGAAGTAATTACTCCAAGTTTAATTTAACACAAGTTTTCCAACCATGCATTTAAATCTCAAATATTCTCTTAGATAGCCAATCAAAATAGAAGTAATTGCACCAACTGAGAAAAGAGATTGAGAAGAGAAAAGAAATTAATCCATATAAAATCAAAACTAAGATTCGTCTGTCTCTAACATGAGAAGTTTAGTTGCACATCATAAATGAATGAAAAAAAGAAGAAAATATGAGTGAAATAGCAAACTCCATGGGATTAAAAGAAGGGAGAGCTTGATTCCTCGAGACCCACAACTTCTATGATACCCTAGAAGAGAAAGTTTTGAAAACAAAAAAAAAAGGCATTTTGTACCAAGGTCAAAAAAAATTAGAAAAGGCGCTATGTTACATTATTTGGATCGTATTAACACACATGGTGTGATTGACTTAACTCTCCTTTAATCAAATCATCCCTCAACTAATAAATACAAATTATAAAGATTTTTTTATGCTAAATTTATTATAAAATAAATCCTACTAAACTTTTTTAAACATTAATTACAAGCTCAGCATTTTTAATTAAAATCTAATTATGTTACAACTATAACTTTTTAAAACATGGGGGGTACGATAAGACTGTCTCATTGCTACTAGGCAAAAGCGATCGTACACACAAAAAGCTAATGTTACTTGTGCCGATACGCCTAAGAGAGCCGTCACCGCTGTCAACATACAGCTGACACACCAAGATGGTCTCTTAGGAAGTAGTTACCTAAGAACACATTTACTGTAGCTACATGTGCCATTCATGTGTAGGTGTCACCCTCAAAGCAATTCAATTATAATGTTAGATTTATAGATGCATAATAGTTCTTAGGTTAAATGGAGTTGATGGTTTTATCATCACGCCTTAAAAGTCCAAATGAAAAAGGAATTTGTGGGTTTCTAGTAAATGGTCAAAACAAGCACTTACGTTCCACGATCATGCCTTATTTATCAACTTGTGTGTATTTTGGAGATATTTCACAAAAGCTACAACTCAACACTATACAAACTTGTCACAAAATATATTGCCATAGAATGTATGGCCTAGAAACGACCACCACAATTGGAAAATAAAAAATCCACTTCTGTTCACGACACGCTTTCTAATTTTTTCTACAAAGAATTAATAAAATAAAAACCCTCACTAGAAAAACCCTTTGCTAACGTACGTACAATGTACATTATCTATTCCAAATTTGTTGATATTGCAAAGTGGCACGGCATATCTCAAAGAAAATAAAAAGCGCAAAAAAGAAAAAGAAAAAAAAAACTTTCAAGGTACGGATTCTATATCTGGCTTGCGTGGTGCAAATTCTCCACTTTCTAATCGAGACCCTTCATTTTCTTTTGACATGGACAATAATAGAGAGGGCCTAGCAATTAAAGGCCTTCAATGAATCTGCAAAAGTTAGCAGGCTTCAGGTACTATGAATTCTTCTCCCAAAAGGAAACCCAGTGCATTCAATTTAGACTCAACTAAGCAAATTAGAGGTTCAAGTTCAACCCTGCCATGACAGTCAAACCCTTTGCTCCCCCTCTCTCTCTCATATCTGTCCCTTATCCAATACAAATAAAATTAATAATAATAAAAAAAACACTAACCGTGAAACTTTTGTTCCATACCAACCAAAAAACCTCGTGCACATCACTTACCACCAATTACTGTTTGATAACTGTTTGCGTCCCAAATTTGGATACAAATAAATGATTTTTTTCTCTCACTTCACTTAACAAATCTCATGCACGAAACCTACTTCATGTACCATGCATTACAGGCGAAAATATTAAAAAGAAAAGAAAAGCATGAAAGTTCTGCAAATTTATTTTTCGCCGATTCTATTCGTTTTTACAATTTCACCCCTAATTAGATATTTTAGTTGAAGAAACAATTATAACTGGGGAAATGATGAAAAGAGGAAGAAAAGGTAGAGAAAAGAGCCTGAAACTTACAATATATCATAAATATTATGGAACTAGTACATTCAAGTTAAATAGTTGTATTCACAATTTGATGAAACGGGCACTCAAAGTTAATACGAAAAAGTAGAACGCTCGTAATAAACACCGTCTATGGGAAGTTACTACAATATGTATTAAGCGTAGAAAGTGAAAACTTTGACACACCTAATTAACACTAATAGTATATATTGGTTTCTCTTCTTGCTTAAGGATGCGTTGTTGTTTCTTTCCCTTTCTTTTAACACATTACATCTTTGAGAAGCTTGTACCTCCGTGTGGCCGTTCTCGGCGAAGGCACGGGACTCTTCCCCTTCTCCGAACCATTCTCGTCACGATCGTGATGCTTGATCCTCTCGCCGGAATATTCAGATCGGTGGGTCGTTCCGGCGTCGTTTCCGACCACCGGTTTCTTTGAATTGGAGCCGATAATATTATATCTCGAGTTTTTCCCCTCGCTTTGACACCAATCGCACAGTTCTATCTCCGCTAGTTCCCCATAGTAGTTACTACAATACCTGAAAAACAATCAATCCATCAATCAATTAAGCTTCACGCTCAATTCACCCCTTAGAAAATAATAACAACACTAAAAGAAAAAACTTTATCTTATATATGTTGTATGCAAGGTGTATATATATATATATGTTTGAAAATATAAACAAGATGGCCGTGTTCATTATATATATATATATATATATATATATATATATATATATATATATATATATATATATATACACACACACGAATCATATGATCCATGTATATAAAAAGGAAAATATACCTTGATGTCTTAGATGATATGAGAATCAAAGAAAGAAAGATGTAGTCAGATGTATCTATCGAATTAAAGATTATTCTATGATGAAAAAGAAAGATGGGTGATGGGGAATGGATGTATGATGATGATGATGATGATGAGATGCATACGAGTGTTGGAATCGGTGGCGACATTTGTTGCAGCGGAAAAGTTTGTCAGGGAAACCAACGTCACCGCACATGCAGCAAACGGTTTGAAGGTCGACCATAGTTGCAGCTGAGACGCAGAGAGAAAGAGAAGAAATTGAAAGGCAAATAGCATAAATGAATGAAAGTGTGATAAGTGAAGTAAAAGGAAGGAAGCAGAGAGAGAGAGAGAGAAAGAGGTTTATATAGAGAAAGGAGAAGTGCGTTTGAGTCGGTGGATGAATGTGATATAATAATAATAATAATAATGTTTGCTAACAAAAAGGGATATATACACGCCCAGACCACAGGTTGCTTCCGGTCGTTTTCAGTTAAGAGAGAGAGAGAGAGCCAAAGAACCTTAAAAAAAGAAAGAGAGAGGAAATGACAATCCTGTCCCATGCCTACATTCATTATTGTTTCTTTCTTCAATTATAAATTTGTTGTGTTTGAACATTAATAAAAATATGAAAAATTAAAATGATTTTAAAGAGTTTTTTTTATTATCTCTTACCGAATAATAAAAAACTAATGTCCTCTTCAAAGTATAGATACCAAAGTGAATTTTGTCTCATCTAATAAAACATTTTCTAAGCATATAATTAAAAATAATAATAATAAAAAAAGGTTTGATTGTGATGGTTAACGGGTGGAATTTGCATATAAAATAGGCTAAGTTTAGCCATAAAAGGTAGAAGGCATGGCAACCACGCTCCTCACACGCATCACGAATCATAGATTCTTCTTGTATTGTATAATTTAATCACGCAACCCAACCCCTGCTCTTAACCCCCAAACCGTCCAATTTCATTAGAATTTAGACCGTCACGATTCAACGTTCGCTGACCCAACAACAAAATTTGGCCCAACTTGTATATGAAAAGTTTTCTTTAATAATGATTATACACATATATAATCGATTTTGACACCTAAAAACTTGAGTTCGAGCGGTTTTTTCTTCTGTTTTTTTAAAATATTACTTCTTCAATTAATTTGTTATTGTATATTTATAATTCAAAGAGAGAGATAAGTAATTAGACGGATGATGTGACGAAAAAAGATTAAAAAAAATTAGTAAAAATGATGCATTTCTTTCAAATTAATTTGACCTAGACTCCTTTCACCTAGCCAAAAAATATTGTCTCATGCTCCATCATAAGGAAATTGAGAAGTGGGGCCAAATAAATTTTTTCTTACTAAAAAATTATTGAAGTTTCTATTTGTTGAAAATAAAATAAAAATATTTTATAAATTGATAATTCAAAGCCCATTCGACAAATAGAAACCTATCATGGGAAGAGAAGGAAACTAACCAACAGAGATAGAAAAGTCTTAATTATTAGTAGCCGATTATTAAGATATCAATGTATATATGGACAACTTATTTATAGATTATTTAACAATTACTTGTCTTTTAACTTGAGTGCCATAGACCTCATGTTCCACCCTCTTCAATGTCCATTGCTTCTTTTATATAGATGTTAATATATTATATGATAAATCATTTTATTGCATGTGTTTTTATATTAAATAAAATTTATGTGAGACCTATTAAATAGTTGTAAGAGTTTATTTCATTTTTTATGTAAGGCATATCACCCTTTATTTTGTAAATTTTAGAAAAGAAAAATGTGTTGCTTACGTACAAGTCATGTTTCCCAAGGCCTATTGTTGATGCTTCCCAGAAGCTGATGCCGAGCCACAAATTCTCTCTATCAATAACACAACCCACAAGTAGAAACTTCAAATGGAGGAAACCCAAAGAGGATCTGTGGAAGAAGAAGGAAAGTAACGCAACAATGTACTTGTGATAGAGGTTGAACCCAAAGCTTGGAAGAAACCCAAAGAAACGCAACTGATTGAAAGAGTTTTTCATTGGACATATAATAGAATAACTAAAAAGAGTATTACAATAAAATATATATTAATTGTTATATACTTAAATAATTTAAATGATAATTATTAAAAAAATAAAATTACTCTTATGTTAAAAAGTACAATTTAGTCTTATTTTTTTCATAATTTTTGTTTATTAATGTAGTTAATGTATGATTTATTTAAAAATATACGTGCAAACTAATTTCTGTAAACAAAAGACATGATGAATTTCTTTCAGATTTTTCTAAGTTCGAAGAGGATGAAGTTAAATTTAAATTCTTCATCCGTCTTTCTTAAATATGCCTCAAACTTGGCTGACCCATGCAGTAGAGGATCTTAAATTTCCTATTCATCTTGTTTCCTTGCCTATCTTTGCTGCTTAATTTATAGAGCTTTTTTTTTCTCTTTTCTATACTAATTAACAACTGAAAGGAAATTCACCAATTTGGATACAAGGGTACCCAAATCCTTAAGTGAATTTCTGTACAAGTAATCTTAAAAAATATATAGATATTTCCTTTTGAAACAGGTTCGAGGATCGCAGCAAAAGCATTTGAGACATTGATGTATGCACAGAAAATTAATGATTAATGTATCTGCTATCACGGCATGTTAATTTAAACTGAGCGTGTGTGGTATCAGAATCATATTTTATGGCAAATTCTTGAGGTATCAGAATCATATTTTCAAGTAGAGTGGCCTCTATTTCGCATGAGAAAAGGGTTGGCAAAATGTTAACCCCTACACTTTTATTCGTCTATCCCTTGCCCCTCCTTTTGGATCAAAGAGAATGAGTTGAATTTGTGACTTCCAACCATTTCAGGTCTGTGGGAGTAGTGGGGTTGCTGATAATGATCACACAAAACAATTGGCATAATCAAGACACGAAGTTGATAGATATAGGTCGCCTTGCCCAAGCTACTATTTGTTTTTTGTGGGGCTGGGGAATGGATTCTCACATTTTACACATTTTACTATATTTTAATTTATATAATGCAAAATTAATTAAATAAAATGAATAAGCATCTTATCACATTACTTTATTTTAAATTAAGATTTGTCGGTACTAAATATTAAACTTAAATATTTACATACTTTCATAAGTTTTTATAAAATGTAAAATTAATCAATTTAACAGTTGACTTAAAAGTTTTTATTAATAAATTAACTTTATAAAATATAAAATAATGTCCAATTTAATTTAAATAACATACTTCTAAATATATAAATTATGTGAAACTTGATATATCTAGCTAGTAGATTATAGTTATCATGACAAAAAACAATTGTTTAAAATAATGATTAGAATGATAGGTTAATTATCAGAAAATGAGGTATCAGCAACCCAATTGGGTCGCTCAATGACGAAAATGGTTTCTGAATATGTTAGCAACTGAATTATTAACTAATTTTAATGAGTCGTTAAATATATGTTTTTTTTTTTTTTTGTGTCGAAAATATATGGTCGTTAATATTTAGTGAATATAATTTAAAAACTAAAATTTAGTTATTAATTTTTGTAACTAATTTAAACACTAAATTTTGTAATCAGTTTAGAAATTGATTTTTGCAATTATTTTAGAGTCTATTTTGTGATTGATTTAGAAAATAATTTTAATGACCGATTTTTAACGACCTTTAAGTAAATCAGTCATCATTTATACTTTAAAAAAATATTTTTCTACATATTTTTGTAATTATTTTAAGTACTACGGATTCTAATTCAAATCTTAAATCAAATTATAAGCATGAAATGGGCACATGACTACACATCTGAAGTAGCATGCATGATGCATACAGGAAAGAATCATAAGTAGCCCCACGCAATCTTGCGGGGCACATTACATGTATAAAGACACTTTCAACCTTTGCTTATTTATATATATATATATATATAAAAGCATAATTTTTTTATATTAGTATAAATTTAAACACTTTTATAATTAATCTGAGTCTTTTATTTAATTTAAATTTAATAAATTATAATTTATTATTTTATTAATTGTTAAATTTAAGTTAAATAAAAGACTAAGATTAAATGTAAGAATTTTTAAACTTAATTATAAGAAGATCTTTTTTATATATATTCCTCTGTTTAATAATTAATATCATTCAAGAAAATTTGTTTTGACAAAACAATCTGTAGGGACAAGATTTTGTTTTGACCATTCCATCAACCCATAGGAATTATATTAAAAAATTAGTTATATAGAAAATAAGCAATTTTGTAATATATTAATCAACATAGTTAGTTAGATATTTTGATATTTATTTATTTACTATCCTCCATCATATATGTTTGAAATTTTGAGCCACCAATTTTGCTACAACTAGTTGTGTTCGTCTTTGCTTATTTTCATTATTTGAACAACCACTTTATTAATTACTAAACAACTTTTTTAAATTGCATAATGTTGTGATCAATATAATAAATATATAATTTTATTTTGAAATATGACTTTACTACTTATTTTATTTAATAAATTCATTATAGAATAAAATAACATTTGAGATTAAAATTTACCACTTTCGTAAAATTAAAATAAGATAATACAATGACAGTTATAAATTGATAGAATACATTAAATTATAGTTTTATATCATTTCATTTATTAAAGAATAAAAATATATGAAAAATATGTAAAACAAATATCATGCATAACGAATGAATGAACGATGAGAATAAAAAAACATAATTGTTAACATATAATAAAAGTTATAAATTTTTATTTAAACAGTATATATCGATATAAATTGAAAACATATCTGCACCGTATAAACATATCTTAGTTTCAGGAAAAGAAAATTTAATTTAGAAAAAAAATGATTCTTAATTTCTAAAAGGATTTTTATTTTCTATTTTGAAACGGTTGAGCTTCAGAACATCTGGAAAGAAAACAGGTTTCCATTTGAAAATATTAATTTCATTTTAGAAATAAATATTTCTTAATTCTCTTAAAATTTTATTATTTTTAAAGGAAATAATTTTTAAATGCTTATATTTTATAAGTTGATAATTTTCAGTAAATTTATTTAGTTTTTATATGTTTTTACAAGTAATACATCCTTCAATAATAATTTTTTTATTTTTATATTCCTTTTCTTTTTCTCATTTATGTATCAGTAATTTATAATTAAATAATTATAAATTATTTTTAAATATTTTATTTTCTATTTGTTAAGTAAGTATAAAATTACTTTATTAAAGAGTTGTGATAAGTAATGTTCAATTTTCTTTAATTCTTGTTATGGTTAACTAATTATTTTTAAATAATTCATCTAATAACTATCAATACGATTTTCTTAACTCTTGTTACGGTTAATTAATCATCTTTAAATAATTTATCTAATAACTAGCAATATGATCTTTTTAAATATTTTTTTTATATTGGAATTATATTTATATATTTTTTTTAAAATTTATGAGAATAATAAAATAATATATTTATATTACTTAGGTTTAAAATTTACTGTTATGTTTTTTTATGTAAATTAATTATTATTATTATTTTAATTATTTATTATATAAAAATAATATATATTTAAATTTTTTATTATTCATTCTTAATTAAAATCATAAACGATTGGCAAACGGTACAAAATTCAATTAAAAAATTAAACAAACACAAAATTTTAATTAATAGTATAAAGAAGTATTTGATATTATTTTTTAATAATTTGTTATTATAATTTATTAAATCATATTTTTTTTTACATACAGTTTTTTAATTAATACATAAAACCCAAAATATCAACTTTGTAGCTATACGTTTCTCTATTAACATATAAGATCTAAAAAATTTCTTGGCTTCTAAACATAAGAATCAAGTTAAGAACATTGTGAATAAGATATATTCTAAGCATATCACAATCAAAGAATGAACACAGCAATTTTAAATTGGTGAGAGAATAAAATCAAATAGAATACTTAATAATTAACATTAAACTATGCAGGTTGCATATACATTTGAGTCTTCTAAAAAGTAAAAAACAGGAACCAGAGTTACACTCTTATATCATATTATCTAATTTTGTAGGCAGCCTCCTTACCCAATTTTCAAAAGGTGTAGGGAAGGATGAACGTACAATTGGATGCCTTAGCAAGTAAATCAACCAAACAGAGACAATAACTCTAAAAGGAACAATCAAAGTCACAATCCCACTTATGAGACACAAAATCATAAACAATATTGTAGCTATTGGATCCTGCCAACTCAAAAGAGATTGGAGTCTCTCTCCTCTTGTAGCTAAATGACCCATCAGTGCTACATATTTCCCTGCAGCAACTCTTAATCTATCATATCTATTCCTTATAATGTTTTCTCCGAATCTGGATGGAATTGGGTCAAACTCTTCTTCCAACTCATCTACACTTGTTGTGTGCACATGAGACAATAGCAAATCTACATGAGATGGATTTCTTGGCCTCGTTTGATGCTGCAAGAGCACATGCAGGATAAGATAGGAAAACATTGTGGGCAGCAAATGTTGAGGATGAACAATCACAACAAAGAGAAGCAATAAAACTATAAGTGTTGAAATAGGATTCTTCCAATTACGTATCTCATCAAAGTGAGTGTACAAACCGACCAACCCACTCAAAAAAGTGTTAATCCTTTCAAAATCAGCTCTACATCTTCTCATGCTCCACATGATTTCATGAGAATCCAGCATATATTCAATAACCTCTCTTCTCAGTGGTGGTTCAGTTCGGCTCATCTTTGACCACACCAGCATCACAGCTTGTTTCCTCAAGCCATGTAACTGAGTCAGAGACAATGGATTAGCAAAATGCTGCGTAGGGAGCATAGGTAATGTATACACTTTATAAATACTCATCATATCCGGGCAACAAAACTTGAAAGCTAATTGAATTTCTCCCTTTTTCTTCAGCCCAGAAGGTTGAAGGTCAACAAGTGGATAAGAATAGGAGTAAATTATGTTGGTTTCTAGTTCAGATAAACGAATTCTCACCTTCCCTATTCTTGCATCTATTGCTCCTGCAGCTATACCTCTTTCTTGAACATGAACATGAACATCATCAAACACACAAATTGTGATGAATGTACACGGGTCATATACATCCCAAGAGTATTGCTCATTCCACTTAGGACAAAGACTATTGATAACAGTTCTTGTCCGAACCCATTTTGAGCCGTATTTAGCCACACAATAGGCATCAGTACGATGCCTTGGTTTCATGGCTGGGAGCCCCGTGGCATTCAATATCCCCATCTCAAAAACACCAATGCTGGGTCTCCACAGTGCATTAGACGTTGGATTCATATCACTGCTGCAAAGTGGGTCTTCATCAAACACATGATACCCACCATCCAAAGAAAGCCTCAAATAAAGTCTACCCACAAATCTCTCATTCCTTTTAACACCAAAGATTCCAGTACGTGGAGGTGACTCATCCACTCTCATGTCTACATTCTTTACGGGTAACACACACCTCCCTATGTTCTCGTGACTTCCTAATGTTCCTCGCCTCACACTCAACACCAACATTTGATCAAACGGCTCAGCCACTGCAATTAACAATTCTTCATTCCATTTAGGTTTACCATCATTGTTCATCACCGACTTGCTTGTGAAGATTAACTTCCCCAACGTAGCATGGATGAAAATTTGAGAACACTCAGTTCTATCTTCAACTAACAGGTCACGGGCTTGAATCAAATAAACTCTAAGACACCAAATCCTAGGCATAAGATAAATACGTGAACAAGTGTTGGCAACATTGTAAATACCAACCGATGTTGCACCTAAATGCAAATGTGAAGCTTCATGAAAAGCCTCATCAGCTTGAGTTCCAATCCAAGTACACAGCATAAGCTCTCCCCTGCACCTTACACCCCTTTGATTCTCTAGTCCATGCCACTGTGGAGCAAGTGTACCATCGGTTGGAAAGCGTGTAGGAATATCAGAAACAGCAAATGAAATGCGACCCATACATTGATCATGCCTAAGAACATTATTCTTCACCAAAATCTCTAGAGTGTCTTCACTTTGAATTTGGGTTTGGTGTAGGGCAAAGATTTGGTTCCATTTTGGGTGCGAGTTGTTCTTGATGCATAGAGTTGTCCCTTTAAACCTCCCAACATTGACCTCAACGTAAGGATCACGATATCCTACCAAATCTCTGCCCCTCGAAATCCTCACAAACAAAAAGAGACTGATTTCAACGAGGTCACCGCTGGTTCTGATTCCCCCATTGCCTGTTATGTTGTTGGCACCGATATTTGGAGAAATCTCCTTCAAGTTGAACTCCGCATTCTCATCTCTCATGGTTTCCAATATAAGGCTACAAAACCAGAAGGACGAATTAAAATTAAAATTAAAATTCAACTTCAATATTCATCACAGCAACAATAACGAAACATCCTTTTATATAAAACTGTTAAAACATTAGTAAACAAAAAATAAATATATTGAACATCTTAAAATCATATTGTTTGAATATATATAGATATATAAAGATATTTAATCATATTGTATTGTGTATATAATAAAAAAAATCATATTCTAAATTATCTTTTATTATTTATTTCCTTATTTTCTTATCATCTCTTAAGATTAATGACATTTCTTTATATTACCATCATTCATTATTTAATTAACTAA
Organism: Abrus pulchellus subsp. cantoniensis; assembly: GCA_024086825.1. Lineage (NCBI taxonomy): Eukaryota > Viridiplantae > Streptophyta > Magnoliopsida > Fabales > Fabaceae > Abrus > Abrus pulchellus. Next base: position 27,434,580 of record CM044056.1, read on the forward strand.
TATCATAATTATTATAAATAAGGATTAGTCTTTTAGATTTTGTAAACATATCATATGTAGATTCGATTGTAATATATTAAAATATTATTGTATCTCTTTCTCTTTTTTTACCTCTAATCTTAAAATTCTATATTTCAACATGCAAATAAATAAATCCATTCAAATAAAAATGTATAATAAAACAACGTTTAATTTTTATTTTTTTGCGCTTTTGTTACGGTTAAATGATCTCCTCGAATAATACATTCAATAATCACCAATATGTTTTGTTTAGGTATTTATATTTCAATTTTACATATTTATTTGTTTTAAAAAATTTATAACAATAAAATAGTACGTTCGTATTACTTGTGTTTAAAGTTTAACTGTTTTCTTTTTCCTTTTATTTAAATTAATTAATTTTACTTTATTACTTATTTTATAAAATATTATTTTATAATTTAATTACTATGTAGTTGAATTTTATTATCATTAATTCTTAAATGAAATCATAAATTATTAACATACCGTATAAATTTAATTAAAAATTAAACAAACGAGGATATCAAGTTATTCTTTAATAACTTTTGATAAACACTTAATTTTTCCAATTTTATTATTAAACTAATAAAAATTCTTAAAAGATCAAGTCAACAAAAAAATATATAAATAAAAAATAAATTTTATTAATTTCAATCATTAAAATTAAGTTTATATATAAAAAATTTATTTTAAAAATATAAATATTTATTATATTGAAGTTATAAAATTATAGTAAATATTTTTTTAATAAAATTGGACTACTATCAATTGTTTATTCTTGTCATAAGAACTAAAGATTAACAAAATCTTAAATAAATTAATTAACATATTATTGGACAAATTTATTTTAATATTTAACATTAAAATAGATACATCACCTTATTCAATAATTAAATTAATATATATATATAAATTAATAAAATTTTATTAAGTGAAATAGTCATTACTCTGAAAAAATTAGAGTATAGAGGAGCTTGTTTAGTACAAAAAAATACGCATATTGTATTAAATATATTATTGATAAGAAATTATTAATTAATAAAAAATTCTTAATACATTTTTATATTTCAAACTGTAAATTTTATATATTTATACAAAGTGGTACAATCCCAAATATGATATCTAGTGCATATGTATTGTGTGTTGTTCTCTCCTAAATGCCCCACCAGTGCTGAAATTAGTGCTTTCACTTTTACTTACTCATAACATTATTGACAACACCAAGCAACCCATCCAAACTCGATGAAAACTTTTAAAGGCCTTATTAATTAGTATTTTTAAGATACTAATTAAATAATAATTTTATATTAAAAATAATGAAAAAAAATATTTTTATTTTAATTTCTTTGTTATTGGTTAATATTTTTTAATCTTGAAATAGACTTATGAGTATTTCCTTTCAAAATATTGGGAACTTTCAAGGGCCATCACCATCCTTGTCAAAGTCGTCAAAAACAAATGCTTCAATCTTTGTCAAAGCCACATCAACGTTGATTCGAATCTCTCCTTTTCTCCATTTTTTATAAATTTTTATTTTCGCTATCAAACAATGAGGAAAATATGGGCTTAATGATTTTTTTAATGTTTTTTAATAATTATTTATCAAAATAAAATAAAAATATATATATTTCTTGTATGAAGGCAAATTTTTGCCACGTCAGATTATGTTTCGTATTTAAAAGAGATGGAATTATTTTTTTATTTTTAGTTTATCTATTTCATTAAAAATCAGAACAAAATTAACCAGAACGTGACACGTGTCACGTGTTTCATATAAAATAGAGATAAAAAGATAAAATAAAAATTTAAATTTAAGTTTGCAGTGCTACATATACACGTGACCCAATCAGGGGAGAGAGAAAAAAATAAATAAATTATGCTAGTAGAAAGAAAGAGAAAAATAAATAAATTATATTGTGTGAATGGTATAGAGTTACAAAAAAATATTAAATGAAATTAGTGGTGGAGAGAAAAAATAAATAAATTGTGTTAATGGAAAGAAAGAGAAAAATAAAAAAAAATTATTTATTTTTCAATGAATTATTTAATAATTATAATTCCCACTAACACAATAAATTATTAAAAAATAAATATATTTCCTGAATTATTTATTTATTTATTAAAAACAAAAATAAATATTTTATTTTTTTATTTTTCTCTCTCTTCTCATTAACACAATTCATTTAGTTTTCTCTCTCTATCATAATCTCATTTAATATTTTTTCGTAACTCTACACCATTCACAAAACACAACTCATTTATTTTTCTCTCTCTTCTCACTAGCACAATTCATTTGTTTTTCTTTCCCTTCTCATTAGCATATTCTTTGAATTATTTATTTGTTTATTAAAAATAAAAATAAATATTTTATTCTTTATTTTTTCTCTCTTCTCACTAACATAATTCATTTATTTTTCTTTCTTTCCATCACTAATCTCATTTAATATTTTTTTGTAACTCTACATCATTTACATAGTACAATTTATTTATTTTTCTCTCCCTCCCCTGATTGGGTCACGTGTGTGTCTGCATACATGTAAACTTAAATTTAAATTTTTATTTTACATTTTCGTCTCTATTGTATACGAAACACGTGTGTCATTCTGGTTGATTTTGTCTCTATTTTAAATGAAATAGACTAATTAAAAATAAAAAAATGATTTCATTTTCCTTAAATACGAAATATAGTCTGATGTGACAAAAATTTGTCCTATAAAAAAAATATGTTTGTTTTTTATTTTATTTTGGTAAACAATTATTTAAAAAAATATTAAAAAAATCATTAAGCCGAAAATATGATCAAAGCTTTATTATATAAAGTTAATTCATAATAGTTGCCGTTCACTCTCTCATCGCTAACTCAAGAAAATATATTAAAAATTTATATACACTAAGTTTTTATTAAAATTAATAGAATATTGTAAAATTTAATATATTAATAATATCAAAATTTATAATTTTAAAATAATTATTTTTTTAACTTTTTAGCACGTGGTCTTAAGTAGATATTAAAAATCATAATTTAAAATTGTTTTGTCGCGGCTGAAGGTGATCGGATTGTTGCACTCTAAAGAGCTTTTATTAAACCATCATTTTCAATCAGAAAACTAGTCTCGATTAAAGACCAAAACATCCCTTGAGTCAGCTCTTTTTAATTATATTAATTACATTGTTTCTAAAAGTATAATGATATTTTACTTAATAGGTATTAATGAAAACTTTAATATTACAGCTAAATATAATCTTAAGTGTTTAATATGTAGATGAAAAGCATTAAAGCATAATATTTAATTGTAAGATTAGATAAGATATCAATAATGAAAATTAATTAAGGAACGTTATCAAAGAATTAAGCTAATTATTTAAAAAGACAGTAACTTTTAAAGATAAAAATAATGCAAATCGAACTATACCTATACCTTCAATAAGTCCTAAATTATTTAACTACTTCAACGAGTAGAAAAATAAAGGCGATGAATTTAAAGTTAAATAAGGAAAATTTATATATTTTTTCCCCATTAAAATTAAAGGTCAATAATGATTTATTTTAATTTAGCACTTTACTTCTTAATTATATTTTTATTTTTATTTAATCTAATAATATTTTTTTCACTACAAAAAATATCATTTCCTAATAATTTAATCTTAGATTCAAATTCAAATAGAGATATTTATAATTTTTTATTTTTCTCTTTAAAGATAAATACCTCAAAAAATATTTACCAACTTATTTTTTTCGTATTGCAATTTGACCACCAAAGCTCAACCTAATATAAGAAATAGTAATGGACACTTCAATCATTTGTATATGGTGAAAAAAAAAGTGCTCTCAACGAAGAAAAAACATTGCAAATTAATAATTCATTTTCATCATCTTTATGTGTTTGCAGGAATATTATTATAATAATATATGTGCTCTAAAATTAGAAAGCAAGGAATTCACGAAGTCACACCACAATTAAAGGTAAAATCCGCTCAGATTTTACTAATTATGAACATAACAAAAATAACTAGTTAACTGACTTAAGTTCTTACATCATTAGATTACATTTTAATTAATATTATTATAATAATATATAACAATAACAACACAATTTAAAAAATTAACCTTGAAAGTAAAACAAATATACATAAATATTTCTAAAAATACTTTTTATTTTTTTATTCTCATTTATTATAAATATTAAATTTTGAGTATATTATCATTCATAAAAGCAGAAATTAAAAGAAAAAAAAACCACATACGAGAGCACTAGCATGGATCCTAAAAGAGAACATTAACATTAGCTAGCAAGTGAAATAAAATCAAACATTAAGAAACGAAAAAAGGAAGATACGCATGATGTTCAGATAGACCTAGATGTAATTTCAAAGCCACTTCCAATACCAATATGCAAAACCACTTTGAGGAAAATATATATATTACATTAAACTTATAAATTAAAAGGAAAAGACACAAATATCATCAATGCCCATAAAGGAATTTATGCAGGAAGAAGAACATATTATTTAATTACACTTTGTGATGACCACAATCTCTCATTATTGAATAATTTCAGCACTGCTCCCCCATATTAGCATCCACTTAAATTTCATGTGCCAAAAACAGCATTAGGTTCTATTTGCTGCTCTTAATTACCTTTTCCTACATATATTAAATTCAATTTGTTAACAATATAAGGGGATTGGAGAGAGAACTCAAGGTAGAAAAGGTAGTGTAAGTCGATAGTTTAAGTTTACATCTACACTTGCATCTACATTGTGCACCTTTAAAAAAGTTATATGAATAAGAAATTGTCATTGCAGCCCGAACAAAGGTTGATGCCAATATTCTTGAATATAGATTACAATTTCTGAGATTCTAGAATATAGATGAAAAGTGTGAATGTGATATTCTAAGAGTTTTGCTATATTCTTCTGCTCATTCTCTTAACAATCTTTTTGCATATTTTATACAGTAAATTTAAAATAAAAAATAAATATATTTATTATCTTTAAAATATAGGATATATTTAATATTTTCTTCATAGTAATAATTTAAAAAAGTCTAAGAATAAAAAAAACAAAATAGAATTATTCAACTTCAAGGACAAATGCACTAATAAACTGTGTGCAATAAATTATGATCGGAAAACATGCTATTTCCAACACAGTTCAATTAAACCAGTTATCAATCTGCAAATTATGCCGAAAGCAATTGCAAAATATTATAAATAGCCCAATATTTGAAACAAGTTGGATTCAATCCTACTAAGAATAGCATCCTTATTTAGTACAAATACCATAGGTTGATTCAGTACTTTTGTGAAATAAAGGTCAATGTTAAATAATATTGTAAGAGTAAATTAAATAATATGATTAAGTAAAACTCTTCATCTAAATATTGAATATTATTAAATTTATTGAAATTCTCACTCAAAATTACGAGAGAAAAAATGTTAAGTAATGGGAAAACTATTAAATTATGCTATTATGACACTTGTTAGTGTTAAGCTTTAGATTAATGCAATACTCACCAAGTTGGCTCTTTGAAAGTAATCTCATCAAATATTAAATTAGTTATTTAAACTTATGAATTTCATTTTTAAAATTGTGCATTATATCTTTTGAAAACTAAATTCTAAAATTAATTCTAAAAGTGATTTAGTACCTTCCAAAAACTAAATTTCGAAAGCCATTAACAAATTACTGTTAAAAGGAAAATTTTAAAATGACTTTATACCTTTTAACAATTAAATTTCAGAATTTATAAACTATTTTTAAAATTCACAGTAAAAAAAGTGGTGCAAATAATAAAAATTACGATGCAAATAGCAGTTTTCATTTATTTAAGGGGTTAAACTTTTTCCGTGTTTTCCTTTTGCTTACAAAGCATCAGCTTTAATTATTACCTAAAGAAAAATTTTGGAATAACGTGTTTATGATATAAGAATCGATCTCTATATATAATTTGAGTTATAATTCTTAAATGATAATATTTTAAAAAATTATTTAAAATGGGAGAATTTTTTTATTTTTTTCACTATATCATGGGATTTTTTAATATTTATAATTATTCTTAATTTGTTTTTTAAAATTTTAATAATTTTTAAATTGAGTCTCATTTAATATGATAGAATATTTATTATTAATAATAACTAAAATATTTCATTTTTTAAATTTATAAAAATTAAATTAAATTTAAATTTTTTATTTTAATTTAATAATATTTATATAATACACAAAAAACTTAATAATTAGTTTAAAATTTATATTTTTTATAAATTTAAATTATAAAAAATTGAATTGAATGATTAAAATTATCAAACTTGTATTTTATATAAAAATTTATTAATATATATAATGGAGTTTTTTTAATTAAATAAATGAATTTAAGGCTAATATTACATAAATGCAGCTTTTTGGATATGTTTACATACATGTATAGAAATTAATTTTAACCAATTTTGTTATAATGTTTGGATGCAACTTTAATAAAATTCAATTTGAATCGACTTGCTACCATTTTAATTTTATGCATACAAAGAAGTCGATTCAAATCAAAGTTATCTGATAGGCATCATGCTATCAAGTCAGCTATAAAAGCTACAAGCAATGGGTGACATCATAATAGAGTTATTTGTTGAACTAAAATGTGATCATTTTAGCTCTGAAAGTTCAATTCTGGATCCATCACCTTCTTTATTAAATACAGCCCCATTAGTTAAGGAATCTTGCCATGACGTATATAATTCACATGTTGAGGTACGTTCTCTAAGTTTTGAATACCTTGTTAGACAAATTGAAAAGTCACAATCGCAAAATGCACAGGAAATGACACAAGATAGTTTGATTAGAGATTTTGATTTTATTATGAGACAACAAGATGATGAAAATGATTAAGAGGAGGACCTTGAGCATGAAGAAAGTGAACAATTTTCTAATGTGCAGGACTTTGGTGAACATTTGATGCCACGATCTCATTCAAAATCTCAATCGAGACAACATTCTAGTCACTACTCAACAATTGATTTAGATGCAATGCATTATAATGTGGGTGGGTCTATTTCAAGTTCGAGCATAGGAGGAGAGAATGATTTGGCACTTGATGAAGTATTTTGCACTAAGAATAAAGTGACATTTGTTGTTAAACATTACAACATTCAAAAAGGTGTTCAGTATAAAGTTTATCAGTCTAACCACATTAAATTTCATTGCAAGTGTATGAAGTTTGGCATTGACTGTAATTGGAGTATATATGTCACTTTCCACCAAAAATTGCAACTTTGGGAGGTGCAAAAGTTGACTGGACCATATACATGCTTTTTTCTAGTGTCTATGAATCAGCATGTTCAAATGAATTATCATATTATCTATACCCACATATACCCCATGATTCAAGCAAATTCGACAATCTCCATTAAATCTCTAAAAGCATCAGTGGAGTCAGAGATAAAGTTTAAGACAACATATAGAAAGTTATGGCTAGCAAAACATAAAGCTATTGCTGTGATATATAGAGATTGAGAATAATCGTATAATGAACTTCCTAGATAGTTGGATGGTTTGTAGTCTTATATGTCAGGTACTATTGTCCAAATGCAAACAGAACCATACTATGTTGGTGATGTTGTTGATTATGGTAGCTTTATGTTCCAGCGTCTTTTCTGGACCTATCTACCATGCATAGAGGCATTCAAATATTACAAAAAACTAATTTCAATCGATGGAACACATTTGTATGGCAAGTATGCTGGTACATTGTTAATGGCAATAGCCCAAAATGGCAACTCAAATATATTGCCAGTTGCATTTGCTGTGGTGGAGGGAGAAACAAAAGAAGCGTGGTTTTTTTTCTTGAGAAATATTCGTGAGCATGTGACACCACAAAAGAAAATTCTTATGATATTTGATAGGCATTATGCTATCAAGTCAGCTATAGAAGCTACAGGCAGTGGGTGGCATCTCCCTTCAGCTTATCATGCATATTATTCGTGACACATTGCGTCAAATTTTGCTGTAAAATTCAAGAACAAAGGTGTAAAGCTATTGCTAATGAATGTAACATATGCAAAGACTAAGTATAATTTTCTATACTGGTTTAAAACATTGGGCAATGTGGATCCCACAATGTGTGCATGGGCTAACAACATACCGCATGAAAAGTGGTGTCAATATGCTGATGAGGGTGGTCGCTTTGGCCACATGACAACTAATTTATTTGAGTAAATGAATGTTGTCATGAAACACACTCATAATCTTCTCATTACAGCTATAGTTAAGTCAACCTATTATCGCCTTATTGAATTGTTTGTACAAAAGGACACAGAGGCAAAGACGTAACTTGGAAGTGGCAAAAAGTTTTCACAGGCCATGTTAAATGCAATTGAGGAGCACAAGCAACACTTTGGTAGCATGAGTACCTGTCGAGTGACTTGCAATACTTTAGAATACTTGGTGATTGAACAAGACAACATAAAAAGTCATGGTCAAAGGAAATTCAGAGTGCATTTAACAGACCGATGGTGTGATAGTGGAGAATTTCAAAAATTGCATTATCTATGTTGTTATGTACTTGCTGCGTGTTCTGACACCCGACAATATAGCAGATATGGTGGTGGCATAGATCTAGCTATACTGGATGAATTTAGGAAATCCACGAGCTTAGCATCTGACATGAAAGGTGGACTAAAAGATATATGTCATGCAATATCACCCTAAGTTAGACCTGTGATAAAATGTTGCATAGGACTAAGAGTAAGAAAAATGATCTGATATGAACTGATGACTAGGACCTGCCATGAATTGCTGGTTGAGGGTTATACATGGTTGGCTAGAACTTGCCACGAACTGGTGTTGAGAAGGGCTAGACATGTATCATTGTTGGCTAGGTCCTAAAATAAAATGTTGCCTGGGGTATATGGGTGTCAGTTAGTATACGTGGTGTGAGGTAGACTGTACGGTGGGATCTGCATCAAGTTGTACATCGTGTGCTGGAGGAGCAGCTGGTATATATGTCTCATTGGTATTGGCATCTACTAGCACATGTACCTGCACACAAATGATGAATGATAAAGCGTCTATCTGGAACATCATCAGGGTGTGTGATATCAGGTGCCAGAGAAGCATGTATTGGTACAACATCAGGCAAGTCCCTAAGCTCTGAATCTTGTAGGGCTACATCCAACGACAAAAATATATGAGCGACTGACAAGTATCACTAAAAATACTTGATAGAGGGACGATTAACATCGGCTAGAGGATATTGAACTCCACTATAAGAAAAATAGTAATTTGCGAATAATTTTTCAATCACTAATAAAAAAATTTCAGTCACTAAACTAATTAGTGACTAATTTTTTGACTAATATTGTTGGGTCACTAAATGTATGGTGGCTAATGATTAACGATGGGTTTAGCAACTTGATAATTTAGAGACCGAATTAGTGACTAATACTAGAGACCGAATGAGTGACAGAAATTAGCGACCAAATTGGTGACAGATCTAGTGATTGCATTAGAGACAGATTTAGTAACTGAAATTAGATACTGATGTAGTGACTGAAATTAGATACCGATTTAGTGATGGAATTTAAAAATTGAATTAGTGACGGATTTTAAAAACTAATTTAGCAACCGATTTCAAAAGTGATGTAGAGACCAATTTTTAGTTTCAAAATCGGTCACTAATAATATAATAATAATTTTAAAATATGTGAACTGATTAATCATAATTGAATCTGATAGGTACAGATATATCATTAGTAATAATAACTATTTTTCAGATATAATGGATATCTTTTAACATTCACAATAATATATAATAAATCTCTAAAACACAATACAAATTGTTAAAGTCTCTCATTGCATACACATTACATGAGTCCCTAATTCAATACACAATAGAAAAATATATGTCTAGTAATATAAGATAACAGACATTAAATATTTCATTCTGTCTCAAATACACATAAAATAATTATATCAAGCAACCATGCATTTAGCAACAAAAAATCAAAGTTAACTAAACATGTTTGTAAACTTGAAATTTTGTTTAATTAATATTTATTTTTACTTAATTTAGATTATGTCATTGTATCCTTGTTGCTGAATTGTAAAGAATACAAAAGAATTATTGTTAAGCCACAACCACATTAGTTGCATAGCATTTAGCAATAACTTCAAGTGCTGAATACCTCAATTTCATCTTGCTCCATCAAAATTTCAGTTCAAACCATGATTCTTCTAAATTCAATCCCATGCCAATTAATGGATGATAAACATGGAATCATTGCTTTGAAGTCAAAGAACATACTTGAAAGATATGTTGCTTACAATGCACATGCAAGGGTATATGTTGTATGGTCAGAATTAACTAAGGGATTTGATAAAGAAGAACTTATTGATACTAAATGGGTAGGCAATACTACTATCACAGCATTGGCTCACGTTGTTCCTACTTCAAAATTTCTCTTAATACCCTGCATGTAAAAAATTATATATTAAAGTTTTGAGCATACATCTTTTATCATACTCGTACACGTGATTAAAAACTAACTGATGTAACTAATTTTCGTGTCAACTTCTTTTATACAAGGAATACCAATAGACTAAAACCAAATCATTATACAAATTATATTAATACTGTCATCAAGGCATAGAAAGTTGAATCTCCAATGTATATTCATTCTTCTCAAAACTATTTATTCAAATACACATTTAATCACAGAAAGCTAACTCCAATATAAAATATGATTAGAAATTACCAATGAGTATCAAAGTAATGACGAAGCTAAAACTGATAGATGACACTGATATCACTCTACCAATTTCTGAAACTATTTTAATTGCTTCTTACTGTATAAGTTGGTTGAAATACGGTTGCTAAAAATGAATTCAATTAAAATGCCAAAACAACAAGGAGAAACATTGAGGATCAACTTAAACACAAGGAAATAACATTGTTTTTTGTTGCCATTATAAAATACTATTCTGACTCCTAAACTCTTAAAAATATAACATCAAGTAAAAAATATATAAATAATGGAGTTTGACTCAAGAAAATGACAGACATATTACATTTATAGTTCATATGGGAACACCAAAAATATGAATTTGTTTCACTTTGAGAATATATCATCGTTGTATTACTATACATACATGATAAGAACCTTGGAACAACTACACCATAAGAGCTAACCATTGTTGTTTCTACTTCATATGGGAACACCAAAAATCTGAATTTGTTTCACTTTGAGAATATATTATACTTGTATTCAATAGGACAACTTTGTGTTTAGTATAAAATAAAAGGTTTACCTGCTAAAATCTACTAACACGACTTAATCAACTCAGGGCACCACTCCGATGCAAAACCCCAAAGTCCCAAAATGAAGTTCTGGAGCGTTAAATTCGTGCAAATCTGATGTACAATCAGATAGAAACATGTATTTCATGAGTACAAAATATTTATCAAACATTGTTCTTTTGGTTCTTAGCAAAAAAATAACAATGTATGTACCTGGTGGGGGACACGAGAGAATAACAGAGTGATAGAGTAAAGGACGTGAGAGAATAACAAAGAGAACATTGAGATGGATGAGCGATGTTATTGCAGAGTAGAATCTTGCTATCTTACATTGAGAGATGGAACTCACTTTCCACCCGCGAACTCCTATTGAGGATGAAGATAGAGTGCTGGTAATGATGGATAATAGCGATAAGCTTAGAGAGAAATAAGGAAGTTCGATTGCTGCCTGAAAAGCTAATGGATTATATGACTAAGGAATTGATACAGCAAAAGATGAAGTGGGCAGCGGGAGGATAACAAAACAAAGGATTCGTCAGTTTTGGGACATAGGGTTCCGGCTGGTTAGGGGTGCACAAAAAATCCAAACATAAAAGCCCTCCATAACCAAGGCCAACCGATTTTAAAAATCCAAACTTTTTAAAGAATTAGACATCTCAATCCATAAAAAAAAAAAAAAATCTGGACATAAATTGGTTATAATATATTAAAATCAGATAAGATTTTATAAAACCAGATTTATTCTTCTCCTTTCTTTTAAACCTTAAATTTCTTTCTTGAGAAAAATTACACTGATTTGATACATAGATTTACTTGCCCAGCCTTGTAGGTACTCTTTTTTCCTCCTCAATTTTGAGTGAACACCACCTTATTTCATTGTTCATCGTTCTATTTTGCAGTTGTTCTATTTTGTCGCTTTTCAGTTTCATGTGAGGACATAAGATCGTGTTTAATATTTTTTGTTGTTTGGTGAATCAAATTTACTGCACTATTAATTGGAATTCAATCACTTGATGAGGAAAATTATTATGTCTATTTTGCTATTTTGCTTTATCAGCGATGGAATTGACACAGAATAGGTTTGTCACATAATGTCCTTTTATTAAATTTTCCAACATTTAAGATCCATAATATTGAAAGCTAGAAATTTACAGAATCATATATACCTCTAGTTAGTCTTTTTCAACATTTTTGCAGTAATGCTTTTGGTATAAATTTCATGGAAATGGAGATATCTAAAAAAAATAGAGCAGAGAACTATTATGTTTTTGTTGAGAATGAGAGTGAGTTTTTGTTACTTTATGGCCCATGGTCAAATTTTCAATCCTTGCAAGCATTGCAAGAGAGGTGTTAGCAATACCTGTCTCAACTGTAGCCTCTAAATCTGCCTTTAGTACTAGAGGAAGGGTATTTGATTCTTACCGCACTTCCTTAACACCTAAAATGGTGAAAGCACTTATTTGCAATTAAAATTAACTTAAGGGATATTCTTTACCATTACTTTCAAATAAGGAGCTTGAAAATTTTGAGTAAGATAAGAACACTCATTATGTTGTTATTAACTATATTACAAGTTAATAAATAATTACTAATTATATATAATTTTTATTTTGAAAAAATAGCTTCTCAACAAAATACTGCTTTCATAGCCTCTATGGCGCTTGATGATGATTAAATATTTTTTACTTAATTTAATTCTTAATTATTAAAATGGTAGTGTTGTAATAGTTATTAAGATGTGCTAATGTTTAAATTTCTTAGTTATGGATAATGTTTACCTGATACCTTGTTGCTACTTTTGTTAATGCATTTGTAAATGCTGGCTTTGGTAAGTTACAATATATTTCATTGATTTTGTTATAACATTTTATTTAAGTAGGTCAGGCTGTTACTTCTACCACAGATGCAATTATAATATTTATAGTAACAATTTGTTTGAGAAATATAACTAAAATATCATGGTGGGTTAAGTTTTTGGTTATTTAGGGCAGAGCACAAATTTTATAAGTGCCTTTTATTAATCTTTCGTGGACATACATGCTCTCTTGAGCTATGGTCCGCCCAGAGTTCTTTTTTTCTGCAGTGGTTTCTACCTCCGTGGAGTTAATTTTGTTTATTGGTAAGTTAGTTTGCTTTCTATTTTCTAATCTCAAGATCATGATTACAATTTTGAATTTGTCTCCTTAGTTAGTGTACCTATTAGGGTACCCGGTACCGAGTACCTATTAGGTATTCGGTATCGAGTACCCTTCAAACCAGATATTCCTTAAGGTTCTCAGGTCTCGGTACCGAATAGTCACCATTTACCACGTGCATTAAATAATTAATATGCACTAATCTGAAGTAATAACGAGGATTATACTTAATCAAGAGGATAATCAATAAGGCCTAAGTTATCCAGGCCCATTAGCCCAAAACAGTGGCTATAAAAAGGGAAGTAAACAGTACATTATTCATTCTGATGTTATTCTTACTAAATATAGTAACTTCGCTTACGTAATACCGAACACTTACTTTACCATCGGAGTGCCTTTGCAGGTACCCTCCTCACCCTTGGTTGATCACACCTCGGACAGACCAAACACTTCCAAGACGAAAGACCGAAGACTGCTTTTACACCGTAATCCGGAGTCCGAAGACTAAGGAGTATTCTCATATCCAGGAACAGTTAGGTTCTTGTTTCAATTTGTGCTAGGATACAATTTGATTATGATGTCAGTGAGAGACATACACACTTAACTAAAATTCATTGTTTCGGGATATCAAAATTCAATCATTGTTTTTATTGTTTAGCGGTTGATTCTGCTTCTGAAATTAATCTTGAATTAGGTGTGCTTAATTTTCCTTACCCTTGGTTTGACTAAATTCTTGGTTCTTCTTATTTTTATTTTATATTTTTAATAAAAATAAAACTGGATTTGATTAAATCTGGATTTAAAACCAGTTTTAATTAAAATTGGATTTAAAGTTTTAACTAAAATTGGATTTAAAACCAATTTAAAACTAAATTCAAATTTTAAAATTAATTTTAAACTAATTTTTAAAAAAATAAAATAAATGAATTTAAAATCCAATTCATATAATTAGATTTTAAATGAATTTGAATTAGTTCTATACAAATCCAATCCATGCACACCCCTAAGGCCAATAAGTAAAAAAAGAAATTATTCTATATAATTATTATACTATTTTATTTTATTATAATTATTTTAATAATAAATCATCTAAAGTTATAAATTTTACTTTTATAATATTTTTCTTACCTTATTTTTAATTAATTTAATATTTTAATTATAAATTACTATTTTTTTAATTTTAATTTTTATTTAAATAAATTTTGTATTTTATAATTATACTAAAGTTAAATTTAAAAGTTTTATTTAATAAATATATTTTTTTATTCTATATTATTTGATCTATGAACAAATAAAAATTTTAAGATAACATTAAAATAATAAGACTAAAAACTAAAATAATTTATAATTTTTATCTAAAACTAAAAATAAAATAGATTTATTCACTCATTTTTCTCTCAATACTATAGTACACATCTTAATTTAAATTTTTGATTTGGATATAGAGGTATACAATTTTAATTTTAAATTTCAAATAAAAATATAATTTAAGAAGTGTAATTGTTTTTCACAATTTAAAATATTTTACAATATTTATACTAAACAGACTGATTATCTAAGTTTATTAAATATGCATTTAAAGAGAAATAAAATAAAAAAATATTAAATATGATAATTTATTTATTTTGATTTCATTTTATAAAAAATTATTATTTATATAATTTTAATTATAATTTTATTTTATTTTATTTTATTGACTATTCAAATAGTACAGTTGTAAAACTAAAAATAAAATAGTAATAAAAAACTCATTTATTAAAATTAAAAAGAAAAAATAATTACTTCAATATTTTATTAATTAATTGTATTAAAATATTTAATTAATACATTATACTATATTACTTACATGTTTATTTGATTATTCTTATTGAATTAGTTGTCTTACTTTCAGTTAAAATTGCATATATTAAATCATTCATTTTATTTTAATAATTTATTCAACACAATAATAAATAAATTAACATTTTTATAAAAATAATATAAGTTTTTAAAGAAATTTTTTATTTTAATTTTTAACATTTTTTTGTATCAACAAAAAAGTTAATATATGACTTTTTATTAAGTGAAATATTTCACAGATTAAAATTTTTTATTAAATATTAAGATTAATGCTTTGATAAAATAAAATAGAAAAATTGAGACTCTTTTAAGAAAAATAAATAAAATCAGTGTGATTTTATTAATTAACAAAAAAATATTGTATAATTATTTTAAATAATATAAATTAAGAAGTATAAAATAAAAATTATATTTGTTAGTAAATAAAATTTAATAATAAATAATATTAAATAAATAATAAAATCAAAAAATTAATTTATCAATTTCTTATATAATTAGCTACTAATTTATGCATTATGATAATTAATTTTTTTTGTTTTTATTTTAATAAATCATCTTTCAGTCTCTAAATCTGTCACTACTAGTGACTAATAAATCGGTTACTAATTATTTAAGAAGACTGGGTTTAATGATTTTTTTAATTTTTTTAATAATTATTTACCAAAATAAAATTAAAAACAAACATATTTCTTATCTAGGGTAAATTTTTGCCATGTTAGACTATGTTTCGTATTTAAGAGAGATGAAATTATTTTTTTATTTTTAATTTGTCTATTTCATCTAAAATAGGGACAAAATCAACTAGAACGTGACACGTATTACGTGTTTCATATACAATAGAGACGAGAAGGTAAAATAAAAATTTAAATTTAAGTTTGCAGTTCTGCAGACACACGTAACCCAATTGTGCTAGTGTGAATAATGTAGAGTTATGAGAAATATTTAATTTTTAATTTTTCTCTCTTTCCACTAGCACAATTTATTTATTTTTTCTCTCTCTCCGCCACTAATCTCATTTAATATTTCTCGTAACTCTACATCATTCACACAGCACAACTCATTTATTTTTTTCTCTCTTTCCACTAACATAATTCATTTATTTTCTCTCGCTCTCCTAATTAGGTCACGTGTGTCTGCAAAACTGTAAACTTAAATTTAAATTTTTATTTTATATTTTTGTCTCTATTGTATACGAAACATGTGACACGTGTCACATTCTAGTTGATTTCGTCCCTATTTTAAGGAAATAAATAAATTAAAATAAAAAAAAGATTTCATCTTCGTTAAATACGAAACATAGTATGACATGACAAAAATTTACCTCAGACAGAAATATGTTTGTTTTTAATTTTATTTTGGTAAATAATTATTAAAAAACATTAAAAAAATCATTAAGCCAAGAAGATTAATAAAATTTTGGTATAATGAATCAAAAATCAGTTATTAAGAATGATGAAAAGTATCCATCACTAATTTTTTTTAAAAAAGTCACTAGGTTGTTATTACTATTATTTTTTTTATTTTACTATTTGAAAAATTAGTTTCTAAATCAGTTACTAATTGAATATTTCAACTTGTAATTTTTTAAGAAAATTGGTCACTAATTTAGTCACTAAAAATTAGTTAATAAATATTTTTAACATTTATGTTAAATCAGTCTCTAAATTGGTTACTAATAGAAATAGATAAATGGGTCGCTAATTTTTAAAAAAAATTAATCTCTATTTCAGTCGCTAAAAGACAAAACATAATTATCATTATTGATAATATTTTTGATCTCTAAATTAGTCACTATAGTGACCGAAAATTTTTTGTCACTAAAAAGAGTCACTAAATGATGATTTTGTTATAGTGCTCGTTGCTCCCTACATGACTCTCATGCAGCATGTCATGTCACATGATAATCAGACTACCATATGTCTAAATCACTCCTCCTATCCTTAGCATGCAACCGATTAATATTTATTGGGCTGATTAGTATGTGTTGTGTTCCACTAAATTGTCGAACCACGTGATCAATAACGTGTCACTCAATCACAATAAACTGTATAAGAACAGTCACATATGCCTAAATATCAGCCTCATCATACACAAAAGGATGTGTAATGTTTCTGACCTCATTGTTGCTGTAAGGAGTCCACCTAAATTAAAATAATCAATAACAAGTATTAGACTAAAATTAAAATCATTTAAAACAAAAGTTAGTATCATATACTATGTTTGAACTTATCCAATAATGTCAATTGAATCAATGATCCTCGTATATCACAATAACTTATCCGTATATGATCTCATCGATGACCTAAAACTTTTCCACCTGAAATGAGCATAATTAGTTTTTACTTGCAAATTTAACATATATAAATAACAAAAATTAATATATTGATAAATAAATGTACCTCAATACTAGTGGAAAAGTGAGAGAATGATGATGTCTAGGGGCTAATTGAAGTATTTTGTACCATGCCTAAAACTGTAGAAGAGGCAAACAACCTACAATCTCGATGATATTATATTTTATCACACGACAAAGCTCACGATAAAGTAATGCTAGAACAGCAGAACCTTAACTTTAGTTTGAAATCTCAACAAAATTAGTTAAAAGAGGTAGCCACTTCATTGAACCATAAATCCTGATTTATCTACAAACAATATCTCACCAAATGGAACCATTATGTACGCTCTAGTGTAACGGATAATAGTTTATCTATCAGCATTGTAAGGTAATGCTCCAAATGTATCTGTGAACCACTGTAGATTTAAGAAAAATATTTTTATGTTTCTCTCATCAGGAACTGCTCCAAGTAAATCTTCACGCAATGCCCATATATTCTGATCATAAAATTTCTTCTACGCTCCAATGCAACTACTCATAGGGACTCCATCCACACGTAAGTCTAACTAAAATACAACATCTTCCAAAGTGATCGTAAATTCTCTGTATGGAAGATAAAATATGTGTAACTCAAGCCTCCAACGTTCTACAAGTATACTTATGAGTGTCCTATCATAATCAAATATTGGGACCATCTGTGCAACATGCCAAAAGCCAGTCTTCCTAAGAAACGGTTCTAATCTTGAATCTTGAGCAACTATCATATTATAATGTTTACTTTTTAAAATTTGAGGTTCATGTACAATAATAAAATAATATATAGAAGATATAAATTAAAAAATTAAAAAAAAATGATTATAATTTATAAATTACTACAATACAAAACTAAATTATCATAATTATTAAAATATATAATAGAATTTTATTTACATTCTTTAATATAATAATTATAATCATAACAAATAATTCAAATTAATTTACAATGTTTAGAAATCGTTTAAAATTGACTTTGGAGTACCAATTTTAAGATATTTATGTAAAACAATACTTTGTGAGACACATGCATAATTTTACCTTAAAAAAGTCGTATTTCTCTCAAAAAGCCTATGTAATGTATATAAGAGAGACAGAGTAGCGCACACACGTGACTAACCATCCTTCTCTTACGCATTAAATAAAAATAAATATTTATTTTGAATAAATTTTAAAATTATAAATATTAATTAATTTAATTTTATAAAAAATTACTTTAATTTTAAATATTTAATTATTATTTTTATCATCATTTATATATAAAAAACTAAAATAAAGCATTTTTATAAAGTAAGATATTTATAAAATTAATGACTAAAATAATGAAATTTGAGGGAGAAAAGTGAATATTTACTCCCTACTTATCTTATCAGTGATATATGGGACTTTAAAAAAAAAAAGTTATATAAAAGACTAGCAGAATAAAGTCAAGAACTTTAACTCATTTTGACAACTTTATTTATTATATAATATTATTGAATATGCCTAACGTAGTAAGGTTATTTTTTAGTATTAAAAAAAGTATTAAGAAATATTTATTTTTTTAATTATTAATTTAAAAATTATAACATCACTAATTAATATTGTTTTAAAATTTATCTTTCATAATTAAACTTATTTTTATGTAATATGATTAATTATTTATTTATAATATTTTATTAAAATTAAAAATAATCGTATAATATATTTACAATTGATTATTTAAATAAACTAATTGATTTGTTTACAGATTTTTTATTAGAGACTAAAATATTTACTAACATCAAGGTTTACTCTTTTAAAAATATTTTCAAACAATATATCAAAATATAAATATTTTTATGGAAAGAACCTTTTTAAAAGCCGAAACTTTGCTAAACCCTTTTTACTCTTCTCCGGGAGCAGAAATGGACTTCACTCCACCGCCGATCGAGGATGGTGTCACGGCGGAGAAGCTCTTCAACCAGGGATTCTCTTACACTTACAACGACGTCATCTTCCTCCCTCACTACATCGACTTCGCCTCCGACGCCGTCGACCTCTCTACCCACCTCACGCGCCACCTCCCTCTCTCCCTCCCCCTCGTCGCATCCCCCATGGACACCGTCTCCGAATCCGCCATGGCCGCCGCCATGGCCTCCCTCGGCGGCATCGCCATCGTCCACTCCAACACCTCTCCCTCCTCCCAAGCCTCCTTCCTTCGCGCCGCCAAGTCTCGCCGTGTCCCCATTCTCTCCGACCCCGTCTTCTGCTCCCCCTCCGCCGTCATTGAGCACGACGACGACTTTGCCGGCTCCCCCTTCTTCCTGGTCACCGACACCGGCAACGCCAAGGGGAAGCTTCTTGGCTTCGTCGCAAAGCGCGATTGGACAAATCTAAACGAGAACAGCATGAAAGTTAGGGATTACATGTCGGCACCTCCGGGCACGGTGCCGTGGAACGCGGACATGGCACAACTTAAGGAAGTGATTGAAAAGGAAAAGAGAGATGGTGTGGTGCTGGTGAGGGATGATGAGGTGGTGGATTTGGTGACGAAGGAGGAGGTGGAGAGGTTGAGGGGGTATCCGAAGTTGGCGACGGCGGGGTCGGTGGGGCCGGACGGGGAGTGGATGGTGGGGGCGGCGATAGGAACGAGAGAGGAAGATAAGGAGAGGTTGGAGCATTTGGTGAAGAGTGGGTTGAATGTGGTGGTGTTGGATAGTTCTCAGGGGAATTCAATTTATCAGTTGGAGATGATAAAGTATGTGAAAAAGGTGTACCCTGAGCTTGATGTGATTGGAGGGAATGTTGTTACTGCGTATCAGGCTGATAATCTGATTCAGGCTGGTGTTGATGGGTTGAGGGTTGGTATGGGTTCTGGTTCTATTTGTACCACCCAGGAGGTTTGTGCTGTTGGGCGGGGTCAGGTATAATTTTTTATTAAATTTCCCACTATTTAATCTTTGTTATACTTAGCATCAAATTTTACCAAATGTGTGTTTGTGTCTTAAGTTAGCATCAATTTTCAAGCATGTAAATGCAGAAAGAATAACTAGTTGTTTTTTGGCATACTTATGGTGCCACTTCTTGTATTTGGCTTTGGGTTGTGATGAGTTTTTGTTAAGTTCATGTAAATGCTTCAATTCTTGATATTGAGTTTATGCTTTTCAGGCAACCGCTGTTTACAAGGTCTCATCCATTGCTTATAAAAGTGGTGTTCCTGTGATTGCTGATGGTGGCATTTCAAACTCCGGTCACATTGTTAAGGCTTTGTCATTGGGAGCATCCACTGTTATGATGGGAAGTTTCTTGGCTGGTAGCATGGAGGCTCCTGGTGCTTATGAATATCAGGTATGAAAGTCTGATGGAATCTTTTAAAATTGTCATTACCTAGTTGTTAAAAGCTTATACCATGTGTATATTATCAGTTGTAGTATAGTGTTGTAAAGAATATCTTTTTTGAAATAGAGAACAGGGAAGACTGTGCCTTTAGTTAAAGGTGAGTTATTGTGTTGAAAAGTGAGAATTTTACTGGTTAGAAATAGATGGCAAATAGGAAGCGGATATAACCATTATGATAGGGTGAAAAAATTGTTTTCAATTTTCAATATTTAGTGTGGATCGTTGGATACTGATATGGTGGGAAAGTATTTGGGAAACAACTTTGCGATGATTATTTGTGGTACCAGTGTTATTTAGTAGGAGTCTTTTGTTGTACTAGAAATGCAAAAATTGCTTTTTTTATTATTATTATTGGATTTAGCCATTTTAGCAAATAACTAACAATTATACATGTCGTATTCATGACATATTAGATAATATTTTATTTATTTTTCTAGGAACAATGTGTTAGTTTGTTAAATTTATAAAATATGCCTCTGTCTCTCTCGCTCTCTCGGTGGTTTCCTTTCCTTTAATTTGTTAATGCCTCTTTCTCTTGCTGATGACTTATACTTGCTCAAATAAGAATAAATATGGTAATAATATGCATAGCTACCTTTTCTGCACCAGAATGGTCAACGTGTCAAAAAGTATAGAGGAATGGGCTCCCTAGAAGCTATGACTAAAGGGAGTGATGCAAGGTATTTGGGTGATACAGCAAAGCTAAAAATTGCTCAGGGGGTTGTTGGAGCCGTTAAAGATAAGGGTTCTGTCTTGAATTTCTTACCCTACACCTTGCAAGCGGTGAGGCAAGGGTTTCAAGATATTGGCGCCTCATCACTGCAATCTGCTCATGACCTTCTAAGATCCAGGGTGTTAAGACTAGAGGTATGGTTGGGCAGCTCTTTTATTCATTTCTTGCTTTGGTTATTAGCATTAGTTGTCAACAAAGCTGCATCTTTTGCCCATCTCCTATTGAACCCATCCATTTTGGCTTTGTTCACTGGTTTTTATTTTATTTTATTTTGTTAACCATTGAAAAGTGAGGATATTGTAGTTCTCTGAAAAGACAACCCTTGTTTTGTTTGCCATTTCATTCTAAAACCAAGAAAAAAAGGGGTAACAAAATTGTATGGCAATTTATTAGGATGTATTTAGGATAAATTTCTTTCTGCTGGGTAGGACTAATCCCGTAGAAAGCCAGGACACAAAGTAAATCTGCATTTTTGGTCTGAAATAAATACATCTTGAATTTAAAAATAAAAGATGAAAGTACTTTATTTTGCATTTTTTTCTCTTTTTGGTGATGTTTTGCTAAAACTGTAAATCACCTGAATAGATTCCATTGATAAAAGAAAACATGATGTAATTGTGATTTGTCCATGGGGACTCTCATATGTGTTTGATTCTGCAATGTGCTGTTTACAGGCCATAAGTGCCTCGCACGCATGCGCCTTAGCTCGAGCTTTTATTTAAAGTGCATGGGAGTAAACCCCCAGTTTGGTCCTCAAACAAAAATCTTTGGTCATTCAGTGATACCATTTTGGCCCCATTAACAATGACTTTTTGGTTTATTTTGATGTGAAAATAATGCCACTCAAGGATCAAATTTATTTCATAATGCTTAAAGAACCAAATTATCGTTTTAAATGTTGTTTGCATAAAAAAATGTGCTATTACTCGATTATGTTGTTCTTAGTATTTGGTTTGCTTTTCCTAGGTCCGGAGTGGAGCATCACAGATTGAAGGTGGAGTCCATGGGTTGGTTTCCTATGAAAAGAAATACTATTGAAGTATGAAACCATCCATAATGATAAGCTACACTATAGCGTAAAAGAAGGAAACACGCCGTTATTGGGTTGGTTGCAACTTGCTGCGACTATGTTCAGGGAAATAGCAGTTTATATCAACAGAACATCGTGGGACAAAACAATTTCCGAGGCTATGAAGGAAGAGACCCCTGTGATTACGGGATCCGGATCCCCTCATTTTCTGGCACAAAGATGAGGATCATGTTGCTGTATTTTTATATTTTATTTTTTGCTTAAGCGAAATTGCAAAAATACATAAGTCATGTATCATGTATCAGGAGAGAATCCTTTTCCGTTTTTCAGTATTATCCGTTAGATTTTTTGTTCTGTCAAATTTGTCGGACTTTCCTAAATATATTTCAAGTGGTTTTCTACCCTATATATAGTTAATGTATTTGTAAGCTTTTATGCGGCTAAAACTTTTGGGAGGGAACAATATAATGTACCTTGTAAGTGAGAAAGAGAGAGAATAGTAAGTTTGGTGTTACTGGAACAGTGATAGACTGAATGTTGCTTATTTCAAGAGTTTTCTGATTCTCTTGTATACAGAGCATTTCTCCTAACTACTAAATGACAACTGTTCTATTCCTTTTTCAATTTGCATCTCAATCATATGTGATGGCACTGAGATATCCATAAACTATTTTACATGCAATTAAAAGTTCTTGCTGGTGTCAAATAGGCTTGCGTGAACTCATTTTATGGAAGGGGGATTGGAAAAATTGCTAGAACACTATAGTTCCTTTGTGCTGTCTAATTTGGTTAGTTTTAATTATTGACATTCAATTGCATGAATTTCAGTGACTGTTCACACCGGTTAGATGATCCTTTTTCCAATCGTACCCCTGAATTTGCAGTGCATTCATCACAAATGTAGATTTCACGATTTATTGGATAATAAAAAAATTTGTTTAATCTTAAAAGCCATGTAATTAATTATATGATAAGAATTTTTAATACAATAACAATCTAGTTTTATTTTATTAAATCACATTAATTATTATGACATCATTAAATTCAGTCAAAAACTAAAATTTTATAAATATTATTAATTAATAAATCTTTTTAATAATTTCTTTTAAAAAAAATTATGTCTCCTTGATACATTTTATTAGATTAAAAATTATGTTATCTATTATTTTTATTAATACATTCAATGATTTTTTTTGCATGTGATTAAATTAAATCACTTTATACGTGACTAAACTACTTTGTACATTTTTCTTTCATATACTTTTTTTTTATTAAAGGTACAATTCTAATAGTATCACATATAAAATCATTTCTTATCTTTTTTTTTTTTCTAATCACTTATTTATATTAACATTTTTATTTTTTTCATTCATTTTTTTCTCATAATGTTCATTTAAAACTCTTTTTTTTTTTTTTACTGAAACTACAAACCTAATATGTTATCTCACTTTTATTTAAGCAAAAATTTTTAAATTTCAAACTATCTTTCTACAACTCAAGTTTAGCATTAATCTTTTTTTTTAATTCTTAATTAACACTACATCATCCACAAAGAGCATGTATTTAAGGATTATTCTTTAATGTAAATTTGTCTCTACAAGAAAATCCTTAAATACACCTTCAAGAGTTTTCATATTTGTAATTACTCTTTTGTCCATATCTTCCATGGTGTAAATATATATTATTGAAACTATTTTTCTTTTTTAAAACTTACTATAATACTTCTTTTAGTACCTAATCATGTGTATTTTTTGAATTATTGAGACCAAAATTAAGTTGAGTATTTTTTTAAAATCTACTATAATACTTCTCTTAATATTTAGTCATGTGTATTTTGTAAACTTCAGAGAACAAAATTAAGTTGAGCATTATACTATTTTAAATTTTTTATTTTAATAATTTATAAAATAAAACTCAACATTAAAATAAACACATTTTTAAAATAGAACTTTAAATTTATTTTCTATTTGATTATATTTCCATTCAAATCAAATAGAATAAAAAATATATTGAAATTAGAATAAATATATATTAGAATAAAACTATTTAAATCAACAAAAAACTATTTATATATATATATATATATATATAATTAAACAAGTAAAAATCCAATTAACTATCTAATCCAACTAACATTGAATAAATGCAAAAGCACACCTATACTTTACATCAATCTCTATACAAGGTTAATTAAAAATTAATATATAAAAAAACATCTATGATATTGTAACTAAATTTTACACTGACACAAAACAGCTCTTCTCTTTATTTTCTTCAAATTTATACCATTCGATTCCTGCTTGAGGAAATAACCTCATTTAGGATTCATCATATTGTTATAGAAGCTAATACACTGATTAGTTAGCAAAATTGACACATAATGATCAAGTGGATTGTGTGTTTTTAGATCAGGTTCCTTCCAATTTGTTGCCTTTGCTAAGTCAAGATGCTCTTGGACTTGGGTTTCTTAGGCATTATGATTAGTTTTGCTATATTCTGTTTGGGCTTTTAGCCTAGATGAACAGTACTATTAAAAGCAAATTGTAATTAAGTAACCCAAAATTAGTTAATTACAGCGTTAATTATGATGATGATGACTTGTATTGTACTGTTGTAAACCCAAAACCCAAACGGAGGCAATCAGAATAAGAATCTTGAAAACCCTAAACCCTGGAAGGAGGAGAAAGAAGAAGAAGAAATGGGAAAAATCCCTCCTTCGTTACGTTCCGCACTGACAAACCCAAACCTGAGAAGCCCCTCTTCTCTGTTCCCTCCTCAAACCTCAAAACCCCACAAAATCCCTAAAAAACCCCAAAAAACACAGAAGAAGGAACAACAACAACAACAACCTCCCAAACTCTTCAATTCCTCAAATCTCGAAGATGCCAAGACAATCTTAAACTCCATAGCCAACACCTCCGCCGCCACCGTCTCCGACCCTCGCTTCCCCAACTCCCTCCTCCAATCCTACGCCGCAATCGCCACCTCCACCCACGACTCCATCGCTTTCCTCCGCCATATCACCAAAACTATCCCTTCCTTCACCCCCAACCGCTCCACCTACCACATCCTCCTCTCCCACTCCTGCAATTCCCCCAACCCCTCTCTGTCCCCAATCCACCAAACCCTAAATCTCATGCTCGCAGATAAACTTACCCCCGACAACGTCACCGCCGACATTGCTGTCCGCGCCCTCTGCTCTGCCTCCCGCCTCGACCTTGCCGTCGAATTGCTCAAAGAATTCGCCTCAAAACACTGTACTCCTGACACCTACACCTTCAATTTCCTCGTCAAGCATCTCTGTAAGTCCCGCTCCTTGAGCACTGTCTATGATTTCATCGACGAAATGCGCCAGAATTTCGGGGTTAAGCCTGATCTTGTTACGTATACGATTCTCATTGATAATGTGTGTAATAGTAAGAATTTACGTGAGGCTTTGAGGCTGGTGAGTGTGCTTCATGAGGAAGGGTTTAAGCCTGATTGCTTTGTTTACAACACCATCATGAAAGGGTATTGTATGCTTAGTAGAGGGAGTGAGGCGATTGAGGTTTATAATAAGATGAAAGAGGAAGGGGTGGAGCCTGATCTTGTCACTTATAATACTTTGATTTTCGGGTTGTCCAAGTCTGGAAGGGTTACCGAGGCTAAGAAGTTGTTGCGCGTGATGGCTGAAAAAGGTTTTTTCCCTGATGAGGTGACTTATACCTCCTTGATGAATGGAATGTGCAGGAAAGGGGATGCGTTGGCAGCGTTGGCTTTGTTGGGTGAAATGGAAGAGAAGGGGTGCAGTCCGAATTCGTGCACGTATAACACGCTGCTGCATGGGTTGTGTAAGTCTAGGTTGTTGGAGAAGGCTGTTGAGTTCTATGGGGTGATGAAATCTGGTGGTCTAAAGCTTGAGATGGCCTCTTATGCTACGTTTGTGAGGGCTCTTTGCAGGGATGGGAGAGTTGCGGAGGCTTATGAAGTTTTTGATTATGCGATTGAGAGCAAGAGTTTGACGGATGCTGCTGCTTACTCGACATTGGAAAGCACACT
This sequence comes from Abrus pulchellus subsp. cantoniensis, assembly GCA_024086825.1. Classification (NCBI taxonomy): domain Eukaryota; kingdom Viridiplantae; phylum Streptophyta; class Magnoliopsida; order Fabales; family Fabaceae; genus Abrus; species Abrus pulchellus. Next base: position 27,461,391 of record CM044056.1, read on the forward strand.
CAAATGGCTTAAGAAAGCAAAAGAGCAAGGGCTTGCAATTTAATTGGTGTGCACAGTTTCTATTTTGCATAACGATTTTTTTTTTCAAATATATTGTGCTGATTGCTAATGTCTGTTGTATAGTTGTCACCTCAAATTGGAGACTTACCTCAAGCATTCACTGTAGTAGAATGGTTGATTCTGAAAGAATAAGTTTTAGTCTACTTGAAATATGTAATTTACAAACAATTACATCTGGATAAAGGCCTATTGCAGTGCCCTAATAGAGTTATTGGGTGTTTGGTAATTTAAGTGCCTGTCATGTCTTAAGATTTTGGCTTGATTTTCCTCTTGCTTGTAATTTGAAATAATTGATAAAGACTCATAATACCCTTAGTTGTGACTTGTGATTAGATTATGTTTGTTATTAAAATTAGAACCATAAGGTTTCCTTACTTTTGGCAATGGAACAAAAATCTCATTCTTAAATCCTTGCTTCATATCTTGTTTTTCCATTAAAGTGGTTTTTCGACGTACACATTCTAGTTTCCTACCATTTTATCAACCATGAAAGTAAATCACATATTTGGTGCAGGTGCTTTCTGTCAATGCTGCCAAGGACGGGAGAATGAGAGAGATAAGAGAATGAGAGAGAAAACTTCTGAAAAACTCTCAGATTGGAGGAATTCAAAAAACTAGTGTTAGAAGGGCTTTGAAGGGTTTAGAAAAACTCTCAAAACTTTCTCTTTCTAATTAAGCAACTCGCAAACAAGAGTTAACTCTTCATAACCCCTTGTTTTCTCTCCCCTTCTAAACTCAATTCTCAAACATAGCCTTAAGGTTTTTCACAAATATAATCTTAGAACTCAAATCATTTTACTCCCTAATGCTAAAGGAGAAACATCCCTTAATATTGTTGTTAGTTATGGACACTACAACATGCAAGGTTACTAATTGAAAATGCCAAGCCTTTTCTTCCTAACATTGAGCATGGAATAGGAGTAGACAAGAACTACATTAGAGCAAAAAATTGCGATAGGAACACTACGTTACATGAAGCAGTGCATAATCATCATATTAAAGTAGTTAAGGTTTTGCTACAAATGGATCCTCGTTACTTTTACTCTGCTAATAAGGCCCCAATTGTCAGGCTTCTAATTTATTATTGAGTAATTTATAATATTTTATACTTGTTCAATGTTAATTGAAGGATTATTTGGTATTTGAATATATTTAGATGGAGTTGAAATTATTTAAAAAAAAAAAAAAAGTGAACAGTACCGTGTGAACAGTGCAAACCGCGTATGAACAGTGTAAACCGCGTACAAACCGCGTATGAACAGTACCAACCGCGTATGTACAGTGACTGCTGACGTCATCGGTGACGTCACATACGCGTACAGTGCGTGTATAGTACGCGTGTACACTGTTTTCCGGCGTGAATAGTGCCCTGAACAGTATTTTTCGGCATGAACAGTAAGGCGGTGAACAGTGTTTCCGGCAATGAATAGTAAATTCCGGCGTGAACAGTAAATTTCAAAAATTTTCTATAAAAAGGGGGTTTCACACGAAATTTCATTTCTTCACCTCTATCCAAGGTTCTCAAAGGTTCTAAGGCCGTAAACCACCATTTCTCTCATACTAAACCTTCCTAAACTTAGATTTCTCGCCAGATCTGAGATTTTACATCTATTCTGAAGGATTGGAAGTAAGTTTCTTTAAGTTTGAAGCTAGATTTACCGTTCGTTTCTCTTCTCCTTCTCTTTCTTATAGAAATTCATGGTGTTCTTAGGAGAAACTCCGTTCTAAAGCTGAATCTTCGGTGAATTTTGTTATAATCAAGTAATATTCGGTAGATCTAGTGTGAATCATCTTTCTGAGGTAAGTGGAGTTTACTTTAACCTATGAACTATGTTTTGAACGGTTTAATATGCTATTTCAAGATATTTTGATATGATTTTGTTAGATCTATTGAATAAAAAAAAACTATTTTCTAAGTCAGAATCGTTGTTAATTAGTTTAAAATCTTGAGATTTTGGTGATCTATTATAAACTTGCCGTAGTTGAAATTTGTTAAAATAATTTTGGTGGCGTGCATCATCTTGAGATATATGTTTTGCATCATTATAGAAGTAGAGTTACATGTTTAGGTGGGTAGACATGTAACGGTAAGTTCATCTTGAGTTCTTTGTCTTTGTCTTGTGGATCAGATCTAGGAATGGGTCGCTCGGATCGCTCGGTTCATACGGATTAATTAGGTGTGAAACCGGTTGGAAGCCGTTTTCATCTTTGTGCATTAGATGAAATTTGAAATGCATGGGGTTATTCTTTGTGAAAAATATTTTGCTCTATATATATATAATTTTATTTTATGTTTGGTAAGCTCACCCTTGCATTTCTTTCTATGTCGTTGTGTGCGTGTGTCTTGCGATGATCGTACGGTGGTACGTGAGCGGATGTAGCAGTGTTGCATCTACTTCACAGTGAGGGCCGGTGAAGAAAAGTTAGAAAATTTGGAGTTGAGTAATAATGCATCAAAGTCCTTTTTCTTTATATATGAGACCTCATGTCGAGGGAGTCACGTATTATAATTTTTTTGGTATTTTGAATATTATAAACTAAATGTAATATTATGTTGATCTGTTGGATATTTGTTGTAAGGAACTTCATTTTTATTTTGAATGAGAAGTGAATTTTTTATACTTATATTCTCTATTATTTACCTATTTTTAAATAAGTATGTGGTGTAGAAATAATGTTCTCGGTCCTTTATAAAAAGGGGTCGTGACACCAATATTAGAACAGTGCTACATTTTGTTAGAACAAACTAGAGGTTCTTTGCGCTTTTAAAGTGATAGCACTGTTGGACTTTCTTGGTGAGTTGAATTAGCATCTCTAAAATTATCAAATCTAAGTGGCAATAACATTTCTCTTTCTTTGCCAGAGTTTAAGAATGGCTTGAAACCTGTTGTTGTGAGAAATCTTTTGTTTAATGGTGGCTCTGAAGTTCCTTCCTCAAGGGGTAACAACCCTTCAACCAAAGTCATGCAGAATTTTTTTTAACAATTAAAGGTATTTTATCACATTCATTTCCTAAACGACATCGTTTCTTGCCACCTAGACATCTGACATGACACTTAACGTAATAAATCAGCTTTCTGTTACTATTTCTTAATAAAGTGTGAGTTTAGAGACTAAAATGAATGACGGAGAAAGACGTTGGAGACTAATGTGATATTTTAAATTTTTCAGGGACTAAAATGTTAGACTCAAACTCTTTCAAAAACTAAAATAAAGGTTTAGTCATTTGTTAAAATACTTTTAAAGGTATATTTGGATGAACAAACGAATAGATTATGAAAATATATAATTTCATAATTATTCAATAGGATTATGCTTTTTTCATAACAAAGCAACTAAATTGTCCACTCAAGTTATTTTAATTAAAATTTTGAAGATATAAATTGTTAATAAGTTCAATTCGTTAAATACACGTTATCTAAAATAGTAGAGTGTGACACCCTTACTATTTATTATGCCATCAATATAAATATAATATTAAAATAATCTAAGCAGTAAGAAAGCCACATGTATGAGTTTATATCTGTTCACATTAATAGAAATTAAATACACCATCTGCATCAGTTATCCAAATACATATATACATATCATTTGTCAAAATATCCAGTCATCCAGTCATATAAACATATACACATAGCTGATTTACATACAAAATAAAGTGAGATCACGATATCAGAGACAACAACAACAAAAATGACCTCACAAGCTTTCTCCCTAGACCCATGATTATCAAAAATACCATTTCCTGTAAAAGTTAACAACGGTTAAGAATTTCTATTTATACGTTCCCTCAGTTACTAGTAATTATACCTATATATATGTACAAGTTATACTTTACTCGGTCCTAGCCTACTCTCCTTTCCCACTAGGTTCCTGCTCAGAGGAATCAAAACTAGGAGGAAGTCCGGCCTGAAAAGAAGTCCTCTTCTTTCCAGTAGCAGTAGGGGTGTTTGAACATTGAGAAAATTTTGGAGAGTCAGAAGACTTAGATAAAGTCGAATTTGAAATGGATGAGATAGATATGTTTCTAGATAGAGGTATGTTTGTTATATTGGGTCGTACAACAGGTGGTATATAAGGCCCTAAAGATCTAAGAAAATTCGGGAGTAATATTGGAGACGATAATACAGAGACAAGAGGTGGGACTTAGGGTCTCCTAAACTGTATTCCAGGAGGAAATGGAACAGTGAGTCTCATGGGTACCCAGATGGGAATGGGGTATGCCTGTGGGCCTGGTCCATTTCTATCTAACAAAAAGGTAATAGTGCCAGTATGGGTGAATTGTTGTCGCTCCTAATAGTATGCCTATCTTCCTTCATGACCATATCTGACCGTGACGTTGAACTGGTACGGTGGTCAGGCCATTTGTGTCCTCACCTACTAAACATATTCACATACAACACATACAACAACTAAAAGAGTGAGATAAACCCATTTCAACTAAAGTACAGTAAAAAATACGTCAAAATATTTACAATCATTATAGCAAATAGAAACAACTCAACACATAATGTACATGTCATGTATGATTTTGTGCATCATCTAGTTAATTGATATACTGACACATGCATGTGGACCCAAACTATTTTTTTTTTCTTTTTTTTTATCTATCTTTCTTTCTGGGAAGGATCAGGAGTTCACTATCACCAACCATTCTTGGTCATAACCATCTTATTAGATGGTTTCAAAGGTATAGCTCAACTGATTTTGAGAATCCATCGGGTTCTGTCACGATAGACCAGTTTTGTAGTGAGAACAGACAGCACAGGGTTGCGAGCCCTTGCTTTTGTCCGGCTTAATCACACCCGACTATCCTGAAGACTAACCTGGAGTCTCTCTTAGATTTCGTATACTTCCCATCCAACACCATTATCATTACATGTTTATGATGTATGAACCTAATTTCAGTCTTTTAATTAGGTATTAAATATTTCTTTTTAATCAATAACATATGTTTCAAAATTTCACCGATAATCCAGCAGAGTTTCCTCTATAATTCAGATATTTTCAAATTTTCTTCTCTTTGTAAAACAGGCAGAAAATTTCAATACATTTCTAATTTTAAGCAGAGACTCACCACCATCACATTTCAAAATACTCATTTAAAATAATACTTTAAAATAAATTAAAACTTTAAATTATTTAAATACGTATATAGGTATACTTTAAATATATAAAAATTATTAAATAAATTTTGATCAAACCACTTGAAATTAAAGAAGATTTTTAAAAAAAATCATTTTTGTAAGAAGAAAATTAACCACAATTCCATTTAGCAATTTCAAAAATATTTTTTCAAAACTCATAAAATTTTATCTCAAATTTTTTTCCTTTTTTTTTTACATCTTTATTTCACAATTCTCCAATTCTTTTCAACTTTCAACATACCTTCTATATGCTCACTCCACATGAATGATAGTTCATTCCTCAACTATTTTAGGCAATCAATTATTTATATTGAATTCAACAAACAATTATCATAGAAGCATCATCACACATAAAATCAATTTTAAAAGGAATATCAAACAATTATACACTAAGTATAGAAATAATTATAAATTTCTTCAAATAATTTATACATACATAGCAAGGAATAAAACACTCATCTTCCAACATTTTTTTACTATACCCTTGAAAATAGATATGTTCCCCTTTACTTTAAAGTGTATATTGATTTTTTTTCTCATCAACGACTTCTTTCCACCACTTCTCAAATCACGATCCTAATCAAATAATCACACATAATCATGATCAATGTTAAGAGACATTAATCACCCAATCCTCTACTAGTGAGTTGAACTATCATTTTTTAATCTTCGCAAAAATGGCTCACGGGTCTTACAATTATTTTCTATAATGTAAATGGAACACTATAAGCCTAAAGGTGATTAAAAACAATTATTTTCTCCTCATAACACTCTTGGGACAACACTTCTAGACCAAGGGTTTTGAACCCTCAAATGTATTTTTAACAAAACAAAAAGCACAAAAATTATTTATTATAAAATATAGAAGGATTAAGCTAATTAAAACATAATTTAGAAACAAAAATTTTAGATAAAATCTTACCTTCATGCCACTGTTCCAGCACTCAAAAAGAGGGAGAAAATAAAAAAATTAATCAGTTCAAAGTGTTCAAAATGATGAAAATAAATAGAATATTAAAAAAATTTAATGAACTTACTTAAAAAATAAAAAGATTAGAGTCAAATAAGTTTCAAAGCTTTTGGAAGGAGAAGAAGAGCACTCTACGATAGCCAAGAAAGAAGAAAATGAATTGGATGAATTGATCTTATCTTAAATAGTAAAAATAATAATATAATATTAGAATTTTCACTAATTCTTTAGTAATTAATTGAAATAATTAGATAAAAATCTTAAAATTTAAAAATAATTATGAAATATATTAAACATAATTACAAAATTATTTTTGACACTATTGATTCTTTAGTTGGTGCCCAAAATTTTACACACAATTTTTACTTGAGCATATAACTAATTTACTTAAAATTAACAAGAAAATCCAAAATGCTCATTAATTACAAAAAAATTATTTTTATATTCCAAATAATATTTATAAATAAATATAAATTTTTTATAATAATAATAATTATTATTATTGTTATTTTTAAAATAAAATGTTATTTTTTTTAGCTTTATACAGTAATTTTAACCAATACAAATTGACACTTTTTAAAACTTAAAAATTTTAAAAATGAAAATTACCAAAAAAATTTTAAAAATATACCTAACAATTTTGTCTAAAGCATCTCATGTTAATTCTATCCTAATTTTTCTTAAAAATCAAATACTATACTTTAACTTAGAACTATATTAATAAATTAATCATTTAGTAAAAACGAGGATGTTACATGGAGCATTGAAAAAAGCTATATCGTGCGTGACTTTTTCTCCAAGAACCCTAGTCTTGTTTTCTTTTATCTCCAGCCAAAAGAGGTGCTGCTAACGTGTATCACTCTTTCAACTCGGCAGGGATCGTGAGGCACCAGGGAGAATGAGACCTCTCATAGGGGATTGCAAAGGAAGATTCTTTGTTCTGTGACCACGACTACAGTGGATCTAAAGGAATGGAACTTCACGAAGTTGAAAAGTGGACTACAAAGGAGTTAGATCTAATGAACCACAATACAAAAAAGGTCAAGGTGAGAGTAGAGAACCCGAGTGACAAGACAATCTTAAACATGTAACTTGAAAGCAAATCAGGACAAATAGGAAGATGGGGCTAGACTGGATGGAGTATGAACAACTTAATAGATGACAACTCCCCAGGAGCCATCAGCTTAAGCTTAATATTTATGGGGACATCTTTCAAACTGCAGGGATGACTAGTTATGGTAGTCTCATTAAGGACAGTCATAAAAGATTTATTGTAGGATTTCACAAAGCTTTAAATGTTTATTTTCCCTGACTGCGTAACTTTAGGTGATTTACTGGAATCTTTATCTTGTTCTCTCCAAGATTAATCTAATTTGGATAGAATGTAACTCGAAAGAGGATCTCTCCTTAGTTATGAACCTCCAAAATTGTGGCCATTTACTCTTTCATGTTATTAGTGACATTAGAGGCCATTAAGAGAGATTAAATTCATCAAATTTAATCATATTTTGAAAAAAGCTAATCAACTTGCGAATTAGTTGATTAAGCTGGGTGCTGAATATAGGTTAGATTCTCTTTATTTTTATGAAGCTTCCCCTTTTTTAGTTTTCTTTTTAAGTTTGAACTTTTTAGATACTTGGTATCTTAGATTTGTAATATAGTTTGTTTGTGATCGTTGAGCTTTTAATTCACGTTTAATAAAAAATAAATATACTTTATCTTTTCTTATTTTTTTAGCCTTTTTTTTCTATTTTTATAAGGCTTATTATTAATTTTTTTTTAGAAAAAAAAACCATTGTATATTTGTATTGAGAAATGTTATTTTTATAATAAAAAAAGTTATATTTTTATAATAATTTTGAAAGGAATATAAAGAAATAAAGGAAAAACGGGTGATTCAATAGATGAAATGATATAAAAACAAAAAAATAAAATAAAATTTTATTATTATTATAAAAATATAATGTGGTCGTCCGTACTTGGGTTTACGTGGAGACAGAAAAACCCTCCCAAAGATTGAAAACTCATTTCACTTGGTACTCTTTTTTCTCAGTTTCTCTTCTCTCTGATTCTGATGGCGTCGTCCCATTGCACGCGTCGTCTCGTCTCATTCTCTCCGCTGAAATCAGCTGTTAGAGCAATCAATAATTCTCCTCTTCCTCCTTCTAACGCTTCAGTGACGCACCGTCGATTCCCACCCTTTATCAGGTAAACCATTTACACAGAACCCCTCAAAGCTACCTTCTTTTTTCCATTTTGTTTATACCCAGATCCGCAATTGTTTTACAAATTTCCCAAATTTCCAAAATGTTCTTCTATGTTCATAATTGGAAACTTTGGCAATGGGAATCTCTATACTAAGTTTAATCACTTAGCAGTTTTGTGTTATTTACCTTTTATGTGTAAATAGTTGTATTTCATACCCTGCCTTTTCTTTTGGTTAATTGTTTTGTGCTGATATGTGAAATTTGTTATATTTAGCAGAACTTGTGTGTACCAATTAGGAAGTGTGCAGTCACTTTTGCCTCTACATAATGCAGTGGCCACTACAAGAATGGTGTCTCATCTTAGCATTGATTCAAGGAGTTATGAAGCTCTTTCACAGGCTACCCTCTGCTGCAACTTCCAAGGTCCCTGAGGTTTTTCTTACTTTGAAGTTTGAATTGTGAGTGATTGTGTCCTTCCTTGTGACCCGTGGGAAGAAGAATAATCACAACTCACTTTTGATTGGAAAAGAAAAATAATACTGATGATGATAGTGTTGATTTTTGGATGAGTTGTAAGGTTTATGTATTATGACTTCAGCATCAAATAATTTTCTTCTTGTAGAGTAGATATGCTCGAATATAGTTAAACAAGACATTTGGTTATTTTTGTACGATACCCTCTTTTGAATCTTTGATCTAATATATGTTCTTTTGAGTCTTTTCCGGTGTCTAGCTGATTCACCCTGCCTAGCGACTTTGTATGGAATATGGATAGATGGGTAGTGTAGAATAGAAGGACACCGAGCTTCAGGGCATCTCAATAAACAGGCTTAATCTCACATTGAGAAAACTGAAGGGTGTTAAGTTTTGAATGGGGTTTTTTTTGTTAGAATTTTATAATGGAACTGTTCATGATGTTAGCTGTACAGAGGATATCATCTAGGTGGATGCAGCTCAGAAATTGAATTTGATAATGGAATTTTCTGAAATACTAAACATTAGGGTAGAGAGGTTTCAATGTCTTTTATTATATGATAAATACAGTATTTTATTATGTACACCCTTTTGGTGGTTCTCAAAGCAAACTATATTAACAACAATTGAGTATATTAACTTGATTGCCATTTTTAACTACTACTGAGGGCACAGATACTATTTAGGAGATTAACTTAGACGGAACTTAGTTAACCACTAAGTTATCATACAGAACCAAAACTATCGTAAATGGAACTCATGTTTTGAACATCAAAATTGACATGCCTAATGACTTGAACATCAAATTGTCATACATCTCGTTAAAAGGTCTCTTTTGATTAATTAGAAATTTAGTGGTCTATGGTCATGTGTTTTCTTTAACTTGTATGCTATTTCTTTCTCTTTATTATCCCTGCCTTTTCTTTGTTCTTTTTCTCCATCTGATTATACTATAGAAGCAGAAAATGCTAACATATATCTCTGTAAATTATTTGTCGTGATTTATATACAAGTTATGATTTTTCTTGGCGATTTTCTTCTAGTCGTCTAGTCCTTATCTTTTCAATTACCATTTCACCCATTTTGTTCATCTCTTTCTGTTATGGAGGTTCAGAATCGCTACAGTTCTATCCTGTCACATTACGTATCACTTGAGGTATTCTATTAGGAGAAACTCACACCGCTAATATTAAGGATTAACCTGAATCTTCCAGAATTAGAGACAGAAATAAAAATAGAGATTAAAATAATAATTATTTATAAGTGAGAAATTGTTTGTTTTCCTTGGGACAAATCTAATAGAGGTGATTTAGGCATTCAATTGGTATTTTTGGAATCATTAATTTATTTGTTTGGGCCAACAAAGTAGATTGACAGTGATTTTACCAACTTACTCATGCATATATTTGGATAAACTTATCGAGAAGTTTTTATAAGAAAAAAAAATTAAAATTAAAATTGAATAATTTTTTTAAAAAAGTTATGTCATTTAACTTCTCTAAAATTTAAAAAAATAAATTATTTTTAACTTATAAAAAAGTTTTATTTATTTTTTATACTATTTTTTTTACAAAGATTTCTCTACAAGTTCACTTAAATAAGACCTATGTATTTAAATTTTTATCAGGAAAAAGTATTTTTTTTTTTCAAAAATATATGCTAAAACTATTATTTATAAATATTATGAGTGATTCATGTATATATTTGAAGTGTTATTATATTAATACTTAACACAATATTTTTCCTTTGTACTAATAAAGAGAATTGATAATACGGCATTTAATTTGGTAAGAAGAGGTAGAGAAATATTCATAAGAATTTTAGAAAAGATTATCAAAATAAATTTAATAATAATAATTTATGACAGAATTTGATGTTTAACAAAATTTAACGTCATATGATCCATAAACTTTACCTAATGAAACAAAATTTAATTATAGATGTTGTATCATTTATAAATACTCTTCTATTTATTTTATAATTTAAAAAAATAAATATTATTTAATAATGTGGAATTATATTTTAAATACTCAAATAATAATTTTATAATATTAAAAAAAATTTACTCAAATTAATATTTCATACATTAATTAATCAAACTGGTTCGTGCGAAGCTTCCTAAGTGAGCTAAACGAGCTGAAGACAGATTTTATTTAGAACTCCAACCCAATCCTTAGACCGAGTCAATAACCTATCCGAGTTTTATAACATTGATTTAAAGATAAAAATTGTTATTTAATATTTTTATTACTTCATATAAATTTTTAATTTTTTATGAATAAATATATATAATTATATGAAAAATGTATTTTATAATTATTAAATATATATAAAATAAAATAAATATGCGGCTAGTAATTAGTTTTAATAATTATTAGAAGAAAATAGATGACTTTTTTTATATTTCTTTTAGAATCAATTTACTTATGAAAAATTTATTTTGAAACAAACATGAGTTTGGATAGTCAAAGTCTTAACTAAACATTAAACAAGCTCATTCATTTTGGCTGTTTTCCTCTTTCTCGGAAAGTTGCATAAGAATTCCCTTTACTTTGTAATCTTTTATTGCTTCTCGTAAAACAAATTCTTTCTTGTACCCAAAATGGAAAGAAAAAATATATTTTACAAAGAAATAACTCGTTCTAATTAAGACAAATATTAATGTTTATTTTATTTAACCTTTATTATTATTATTATGGGAATTATTTTTTAGTAATAAGAAATTTAAGAATAATCGTGATACCGAATAGAGACAAATTCCTGGTAGGCACTTGGGACGCCCTCAGCTTCCAAAAACATGTTTCTTATGAACAAGGGAAGTGCCTCATACCTAAAAGGCTACACCAAAACTATTTAGTTCCCACATATTTTTCTTTACCCCTAAGAAACGGTTTTGGACCACCAAACCAAGAAATAAGAAAAAGGAAAAGTTTGTCACCCGCTGAAACTTTGGTTGCTTGATTGGTGACTGGTCCTTCCATCAAGTGTTGGAATTATCCCAACACTTCAATTTTTACCCCATCTTTTCTACAACTTACTACCTTCCGAAACACTGTGTAAGATCGGAATCCCCTTAATTTATATTGCAATCCCTTTCAAGAGTGTCCAACAAAATCTTTGACATGCAATGATACTTTCCCTGTAGAATTCTTTCTCCAAAGGGGACCACAGAGAAACGTGTGCGTAAAAAACCACACGGTTGTTGAACATCAAAGCTGTTCAAAGCCTCCGGAAAATTTTCCGTATGGGGGACTTGTCCAACAATTCCTAGATCAACTTTTTTCTTCTTGATCTCATGTATTCATAGGAGACCATGCTATTTGAGTCAGATACATCTACACTATAGTGAGGCTAGTTCTTCTAACGAGAGCTTTTTCCATACATAAAATTCAAATCTAAGACACTGCCGCTCAAGGGAAATCAAGCATGTACCACTTGACATTGATGCACGGTACTTCTGGCTCAAAATTTAGTGAAAATGCGTGGTGACTCCAAATAACAGTTGAAGAATTGATCAAATGGGTGTAACAGTAATTTCATTACTAGGATTGAATGTATCAGTCACAGTATAAACATGGGAAAAGAAAACAAAAGGCATTTTATACACAATTACAGCAACACACTAGATAAGAAACCTTAATGCCTCAAGAAAAGTTCTTCCAGAAAACTGCCATTTTCTACCCAGTTGATGCTGCAACAAGGTTCATGCTATATAAACAGTGCAAAACACGAAAAAGCCACTCACCAGAAATTGGGTTGAACCAATAAACAGTATGAAAGGCAATTTAAATATCTTAAGAAAAATACTCACAAACAAGAGAAGAGAAACAATTAATACATATAAAAAGGAAAAACATGTAAGGAAATTTGATTGCATCTGCATATTGTTTGACATATCAAATAGGAAAATTGTTGATAACCTAGACTCCAAAATAATGCATAAAACCCAAGCTTGTGTTGTAATCTACTATAATATCAAAAACATACAAGGAGAGGGAAAATCTTTATCCAAGTATTCCCAAATTGCACTGAAGCAAAGACGGTAAAATTGCATTCATTAGCGGTTATTACCATTTACCAAACATAACAACTATAGAATGGCCACAAATACAGAAGTAGTAGCTAACCAAGCATTTTGCCCCAGCACATGAAAAAAGACACCCAACACAGGCAAGCACTTACAGTAATTGTCTTGCTTTCTTTATCTCATTATTTGTTTTTTAATGGTTAGAGGATAGGGTGGACAGGAATGAATGCAGAACCTGTTTCCAATATTGTATGAGCAGCATGAAATGGAACTCTGGCAAATAGATCAGTTTCTGGAAACATCATCCACGTCTGCTCAGAAGTATCATGGTTGCCACAGGTGGTGCAAACCTCTTGCACCAAAGGTCTTGAGCTGCTCCCTGCTACTCCCTTCATTATTGATTCAAAGGCAGATGGAACACTACTCTGTGTTGTCCGAGCCCTTCTCCTTAATGCAGTAAGTGCTTCTCTGTTCCCATTTCTCAATCTATCATTTTCAACCAGCTGTATTTTTACCAAAAAGGATAATTGTGTAGCCACTTAATTTTGTAGAAAAGCTATTAAACGAGAGATCCAGTAGAAGAAAAATAGTCTTTATTGACATAATGAACAGTTGATTTCTGGATTGATTCATTGGTGTTGAATCGATAAATGCTAAGGACATAGCACCGTAACATGCAAAATTACTTTTGGATTAAGTAATATGTTACTTCTTGTGCAATGTGCAACCGAACTGAATGGTCTAAGTTATGCGTCACTTTCATTGGTTCTTTGTAGTATAGGGTGTGGAGTGTGGAGTTGATGTTTGGGTTCTGGTTCAATATTTTTATATTATGTAGCACTCTTCTTACTTAAATGGAAGTGAGAATAAAGACTTGGAATAGCAATAGACACACCCAAAAAACATATCAGAGAATTATGTTAATGGGAAAAAGACATAAAGGAGGGGAATAGAAGGAAGATGTTACTCTCCTAATGCTTATTTGGTTTCTAAGTCTTTGACAATTGAAAATTTCAAATACCTAATGACGGGCTAAGAGAAGATGTTCAGCTTCGAGTTCGAGTTCTGTTAAATTTTGTTGGAACTCTTTCATGGTCTCATCAATATTTGAGGAAAACAAAGTGCTGCAAAGTTCAAAAGAAAATTGAAGCATTAAGTTGAGTGAAGAATAATGGTATGGTTAGATTACGGAGGCACAATAACAGAACAACTGAAGTGCACACACATCACACTTAGGGCTGTGAATGGATTGAATAGGCACAAAACCAATCTAAATCCATTTTAAATTCAATTATATGGATTGAATTTTAAATCAATACATTTTATTTTTTCTTATAAGTGGTTTTAAACAATTTGGATTTGGCTTAAAACCAGTTTTAAATCCAATGTTTAACACAAAACTAGTTTTAAATCTAGTTTTTAAGGCAAAATCAATTTTAAATTTATTTTTAATGGAAAACTAATTTTAAACTTACTGTAGCTAAAAATACATACAACGCAATAACTTTCAGAGTCTAAGAATTTCTGCAATTTGTAAGACATTAACTAGAACTTGCGGATCTTTCCATGAAAAAAGGTTGAAACAAACAGGATTATCTAATTAAAATAAATTAAATAGAATTTCCGTGGTTATTCCCTATCCATGTGGAGGAATTTTCATAAACTTAAAGCAGAAGATGAAGCATGTACAGAAATAATTATACCTAAGTGACCAGGTAAATGTGAAAGGTAAAAAGATGTTGCAGCATCAGGGTGGAATCCAATATGAACTTCAGAAGTAGCAAAAATCTGAAAAATGGGGATAAGTTGAAAAGAAGCTTAGCATATGCAACCAACTGGCAACTGCTTTCTATACACATTTTATCCAAAATGAAGACAAACTTGTAGAAGTTTAAAATGGCAACATACAGGCCCAGATTTGAACTGTGGAGAATGGAGAGCAACATAAAACCCAATCTCATTGTGTGCCAGATCGGGTTAGCCCTTCTATTCCATATCATAAGAAGCCTTCCAAGCCATAGAAAAGGGTAACAGACTAACTCCTTACAATGGAAACATCTCTGCTTTCCAAAATACGCAGTGGGAGATTATTTTCCATCTTTCTCCCCTTTCCAAAAAGAAATTTAAGTGCCCTGGTGTAAGACAATACCTTTATATGGTACCATTAAGCATGTGCCACATGAAACTATCAATACCATTAAGACAACAAAAACATCGCCTTCTATTATCAATACACTAACGTCATGTTTGAAAAAGGAAGGGAATATGGATTCCCCTGATTATGGCCATTCTTTTCATTTAAAGAAAAATGATTCCATAACATATATGAAGGATTAACCATTCAATATTCCTTCAAGGAATAACTCTCACTATGCACGTAGTATGATAAAGATGAATCCACCAATCCCAGCCGTTAACATTTCTCTGTTATGAATGTGTCTACCACATTTTTCTTTTCTTATGCCTATATTTCGATCTATTAATAGTTCTTAACACAACGTATAGCCGCTTACGCTCGAGATATCTATCCCTCCAGTTAAATGACAGTTCCAGCTCGTCAAGACACGTGAATATATAAACACTCTACATTGTTCAGTTCTGAGCATCAAAATTTTGTCGCCATTCCTAAAACTAACGCCGCAACCTGACAATGAATCCTTCCCACACGCACACACAGACAATCAAACTAACTCAGCAAGCCACAAAACTATCCAAAACGTATTACCCTAATTAATTTTGTTCCGTCAAAGCTACGAATATTAAAACACCATATTGTTTCAATGATCACGTGAACTTCAAAATAGCTCACAGAAACTTCAAGATAACATTAACTAAACCATTATCAAATAACAAAGAAAAACAGCTTCTTTGGTCTAATAAAACAAAATTCAAAGAAGAAACACTCACCTGATAGAAATTGGAGCTCAAGATCCGAATCCAACAACCTAACAGCGATGTCAAGCCCACTGTTAGCAGCCTAAGGAATGATTGATAAGGGATTTGGGGTTTCAGTGTTAGAAGAGAATAGAAGTGGACGCAACTCACCACATTACTGATGAATGATTAAAAAACTACACCCACCGACCCAATTCACGTAACACCAATTAGGGATTCAAATTTTCACATTTCTATTCTTCTGAGGAATTTTAAAGTTTATTATTAATAATAACTGATATCGTTTTGGCATTCAGGCAAACACTTGTTATGCCCTGCCTTGTTGAAACATACAAATTTGTATTAAGAGATAATAGTTATTGTATAAAAAGTTATTTGTTAAAAGAAATAAATATGTTAATAAATATCTCTACTATTAATAACAAATTTTATATTTTATTAAATCAAAAAATTATTTCTCTTAAAATTATAAAAATTTAATTTTCAAGATTAACATGATTTTTGTATTATTGAAAGGAGTAATCTAACATTTATTAGAAAAGAGAAATACAATAGTTAAATATGACTTATCATGTAGACGAGAGACACGTTAAAAGTATTAAAATAAGCAGGGAAATAAGATTGTTAATATTTTGTCCCCATATTTCCATTATTCCAGCCAACACAGGTATGGAAAAATAATTAATTATAAACACTATATTTATTCTAATATTTAATGCATGTTTAAGGTTTACATGTGAAATGAAGCGTAAAAAAATGAGATAATATTTAATGCATGTTTAGTATAAATTATACTTTAAAAATAATCGTTTATTTTTTTAAAATCATAAAATTAATAAAATAAGTTGCATATTTGCGTTTGATTTTTCCATATAAAAATTTCCACTTGAAAAATAATATTTTAAATCGTCAATTAGTACTACAAGATTAAGAAGCAAACTGTCGAAGACATGATATATATCAAAGTAGGTTAAGCAATAAACGTATCAATCGATCTATCCAAAACTCTCGCCCTAATTTACAACTGAATATACAAACATCTTAGCTTGTTTAAGCAGCAGAAAAATAAAGGGCGAAAAGAAGAATTAACTGCTTCCTCTTCTAATCTTTTCAGTTGAAAAAGAAAATCTAAACCAGTAGTAACTAGCAAAAACTGACATTACATAGAATATGTCAGTTCATCGTAATTAAAATAGCTATGGAACCGTCGATTTTTTTAATTCTTTGGTCAACCTGGGAACCATCAATTTGTTTCCCTCGAAGTTTTTGCATGGCCCTACATCCCATAATGCAATTCAATGATTCACGGCAGAGCCATACGTACCTTGCTGATGATAAATATTAATTCAAGAAGTGAAAATAATGTATGAGAAAACCATTAATTCTGAATATCATGCAAATGTTTTTACTTATCTTCACATTGTGATGTCCAGCACGTCCAGCACAATTTCGGTGCCCCTCCCCCCCTTTTTGACTTTATAAAAAAGTTAATAATATTTTAATAAATGAATAGTAACTTCATTTGGCTATAAATAGCCGTGAAATGAAATTGAAGATGCACAAGCAACAAAACACACACAAGATTTCATCAAGTATTGTGAGTGTTTGTGAGAGAAAAATAGAGTGTTGAGTAAATCCTAAGAGTGTGAGAAAAATACACTAGGGTGGGTATCATCTCTATTTCTTCTTGGTATTACAAAATTTGTAATATTTGAATAGGAGTGAGTCTCACTGGGTACACTATATTTTACATCTCTTGTGTGATAGAGTGTTGAAAGGATATTGTAAATATCCCGAGATATAGTGGAATATTTTTCGGAGTTTGTCCCGTGATTTTCCTTCCATATTGGAGGTTTTCCACGTTACATATTGGTGTTCTTTATCTGCTTATTTTATTCAGTTAGAATAATCCTTAGTATGCTCTGTGGTTGCAGTTTAGTCTGATCTTCCACATCAGAAAAGAATTATTTTCGTTATCCTTCCGTGGCTGATTGTCGGATTGCTGGAGAAGTGTGTATTTGTATTAATGTTGTAACTGGAAAGGTTCTGGCTAAGGAAAGACTTGGTATTTAAGTGATCCGTTGTGATCCACCTCTCTTTCTGGGAAGTATTTCGGTGCACACTTTACAAGTTACTGCCATTGTGACTTGCTAGATCTATTTATTAGGTCTCGAAATATTGCTCGCCGGTTTACGTCGAATTTTAATTTACACGTCCAAGTTATTCGCATTTGAGCTCAACAAGTGGTATCGTAGCTTAAGTTGGGCTCGTATCACCGAGTGTAAATTAAATGGAGGAGAACGTAGGTACCATGGTGAAGCTAACGCAACAAACTACTCTATTTGGAAGCCAAAAATGGAGGACATACTTTTCTACAAGGACTGTATGATCTGTGGAAAAGGGAAATCAAAAGCCGAAGACGTGAAGGATGAGGATTGGAAAAAGATACAGGAAGGCCGTCGGTTTAATTAGGCGGTGGGTGGATATCGGCATATTCCACCATGTTGCCACGAGACGAATGCCCGGACTACGTGGAACAAAATTGAACAAATGTATCGAGAGGAAGACTGCACAAAACAAAGCTTTTATTATTCGGAAGGCTGGTGAATTTAAAATATCGGGATGGAAGATCGGTTGCGAGAACACTTGAATGATTTCCAACACATGGTAAACCGGCTAGTTACCATGGAGATAAAACTTGATGAAGAATTGCAGTATTTGTTACTTTTGAGTTCTTTACTGACAGTGGGAGACTACGGTGGTGTCATTAAGCAACTCTGCTCTGAAGGAAAAGCGACTTTGTCTCAAGTCAAAGACGGTATGTTTAATGAAGAAACAAGGAGAAAAGACTCTGGGCAAGCGGTTCCCATGTCCTTGTCACGAGAGAACGGGGAGAAGTAAGAGCAGAGGACGAAGTAACAAATCCGAGAGATAAGTCACGGTCTCGGCCCAGAAGAAAATTCAAGTGTTACCACTGCGGTGAAGAAGGGCACATAAAAAGAAGCGTAAAGCCTGGAAGAACGAGAGAGAAGAAAGACCGACGAAACTCTAGATCGGATGACGATGAAAATACTACATCCTCTCGTGACAAGCTGGGGATGTGGTAGTACTCTGTTGAAGAAGAAGAAGAAGAAGAGTGTCAAGTTCTGAGACTCATGTGATGAATGGGTCATTGACTCGTGACATCTTATCATGCAACTTCTCACAAGGAATTCTTTACGTGTACAAAGCAGGAGACTTTGGTAAAGTAAAGATGGGCGATAACGATATCGCAGATATTGTGGGAATTGGTGATGTGTGCATTCAAACCAATACGGGATGCACAATAACACTAAAAGATGTGCGTCATGTGCCGGATCTACGTGCGAATTTGATCTCTGTGCATGCTTTGGATCTAGGCGATTACGACGACCATTTTGGTAACGGCAAGTGGAGGCTTACCAAAGGATCGTTGTTGGTTGCTAGAGGCACAGTAAATTCAACGTTGTATAAAACTCAAGTAAAGCTGATCAAGGGCGGATTGAATGCAGTCGAGGATGATGCTTCGCCAAATTTGTGGCACAAAAGATTGGCTCATATAAGTGAAAAAGGATTGCAGATTTTGGCAAGAAAGTCCCTTATCCCGTTTGCCAAAAATACAAAGTTGAATCCTTGTGATCACTGTTTATTCGGCAAGCATCATAGAGTGTCTTTCAGCAAAATGTCAAAGCTGAAAGAGAATATTTTGGAGATGGTTCATTCTGATGTATGTGGACCCATGGAAGTAGAGAGTCTTGGTGGTAGCAGATATTACGTGACGTTTATTGATGATGCTTCACGAAAATTGTGGGTGTATTTCTTAAGAACGAAGGACCAGGTTTTTCAATGCTTTAAAAGGTTTCATGCAATGGTAGAGAGACAGGCTGGTAAACCTTTGAAGTGTCTTCACACTGATAATGGGGGTGAATATACTTCCCATGAATTCAAGAATTATTGTGCTGAGCATGGCATCAGGCATGAGAAGACGGTACCTGGAACCCCACAACATAATGGTGTGGCCGAACGAATCAACAGAACCATTATGGAGAAAGTAAGATGCATGTTAAGAATGGCAAAGCGCCTAAGCCATTGCGGGGTGAAGTCATTCTAACGGCAAGCTACGATTAATCGATCTCCATCTGTTCCTTTGAGCTTTGATATCCCTGAGAGAGTATGGTCCAGACATGATGTTAAATACTCTCATTTGAAAGTGTTTGGATGCAAAGCTTTTGCTCATGTGAATAAGGAACAGAGACAAAAACTTGATGATAGAGCCATTCCTTGCATATTTCTGGGCTATGGAGATGAGGAATTTGGCTACAGGTTATGGGATCCAGAAAATAAGAAAGTTATTAGAAGCAGAGATGTAGTGTTCCATGAGCAAGAAATTATGTCAGATTCTGCTTCACCAAAAATCAGAGAACCAGGTGGTAAGGTTGATCTTACACCAGTTGTTCCTCCTAAAAATGCCACAGTAGGGGGAGAGTGTGATGAAGAACTTAGGGTTGATAATGAGCCGGCAATAGAAGATGGTGATGATGAAGGTGTTGAGCAAGAAAACCCGAAGCTCCACCTCGGCCTCGGAAATCAAGAAGACCACACCACCATCTACAAAGTACCCTAGTTCGACGTATATTACCATCAACGAAGAGGGGAGCGAGAAAACTTTGATGAAGTTCAAACTCATAAGGATAAATCCCGAGTGGATGAAAGCCATGCAAGAAGAAATGGATTCTCCGGTGAAGAATGATACTTATGAGTTGGTCAAGCTCCCTAAAGGCGAGAAAAGCCTTGAAAAATAAGTGGGTGTTCAAGCTTAAGAAAGATGGTGACAAGTTGTTGAAGTACAAGGCTCGCTTAGTTGTAAAAGGTTTTGGACAAAAGCGAGGAATAGATTTTGATGAAATTTTCTCTCCGGTTGTGAAGATGAGCTCTATTCGAGTTATACTCGGATTAGTGGCTAGCTTGGATCTAGAGCTTGAACGGCTAGATGTGAAGACTGCGTTTCTTCATGGAGACCTTGATGAAGAAATCTACATGGAGCAACCGAGAAGGTTTTGAGGAAGCTGGAAAGAAGCACATGGTTTGCGAGATTGAAGAAGAGCTTGTATGGATTGAAACAGGCTCCAAGACAGGTGGTATAAGAAATTTGACTCGTTCATGACGAGTCATGGATATGCCAAGACCGATGCGAGATCATTGTGTATTTGTCAAGACATGTCCAGGTGATAAATTCATTATCCTACATTTGTATGTAGATGATATGTTGATAGTGGGACGGGATGTGAGGTGATTGGTGATTTGAAGAAAGAATTATCAAAGTTTTTTGATATGAAAGATCTGGGCCCCGCAAAACAGATTTTGGGCATGCGAGATCATGCGAGACCGAAAATCCGGGAGGTTGTGGTTATCGCAGAACGGTATGTGAATCGGATTACAGACAGATTCAACATGAAGACGGCTAAACCGGTTAGTACACCGTTGGCCAATCACTTCAAACTCGGCAAAGAAGTTGTCCCACAAGTCAAGAAGAAAAAGAAGCTATGGCGGGTATTCCATACTCCTCGGCGATCGGGAGTTTGATGTATGCCATGGTTTGTACGAGGCGGATATAGCTCATGCGGTCGGAGTTGTTAGCAGGTATCTTTCCAATCCTGGAAAAGAGCATTGGGAAGCGATGAAGTGGATCTTGAGATATCCGAAAGGTAGTTCTAATATGTGCTTGAGCTTTGGAATACCTAACCCGGTTCTTGAAGGATACACGAGATGCGGATATGGCGAGTGACCTGGATAGTAGAAAATCTACTTCGGGACTTGTGTTTACCTTTGCGGGGGAGCTATATCTTGGCAATCCAAATTGCGAAATGTGTAGCCTTGTCAACTGCGAAAGTGAGTATGTTGCCATGGTAGACGAGGAAAGGAAATGCTTTGGTTGAAGAGGTTTCTTCAACAAGCGGAATTGAGCGAGAAAAGGTACGTTATCCATTGTGATAGCCAAAGCGCATTGGATTTAAGTAAGAATGCGATGTATCACTCTCGTACGAAGCACATTGATGTCAGATATCATTGGCTGCGTCAGGCAGTGGAAGAACAAGAGTTCAAACTAGATAAGATTCACACGGATAAAAATCCTGCTGATATGATGACGAAAGTTGTTGCACGAGAAAAACATCAACAGTGTGCCAAGCTGATTGGCATGGATCGCATGTGAAGATTCCAAGAGTGCACCTTTGTCTTTGGAGGAGAATTGTGATGTCCAAGACGTCCAAAGACAATTTCGGTGCCCCCCCCCCTTTTTGACTTTATAAAAAAAGTTAATAATATTTTAATAAATAAATAGTAACTTCATTTGGCTATAAATAGCCGTGAAATGAAATTGAAGATGCCTGCAACAAAACACACACAAGATTTCATCAAGTATTGTGAGTGTTTGTGAGAGAAAAATAGAGTGTTGAGTAAATCCTAAGAGTGTGAGAAAAATACACTGGGGTGGGTATCATCTCTATTTCTTCTTGGTATTACAAAATTTGTAATATTTGAATAGGAGTGGGTCTCACTGGGTACACTATATTTTACATCTCTTGTGTGATAGAGTGTTGAAAGGATATTGTAAATATCCCGAGATATAGTGGAATATTTTTCGGAGTTTGTCCCGTGGTTTTCCTTCCATATTGGAGGTTTTCCACGTTACATATTGGTGTTCTTTATCTGCTTATTTTATTCAGTTAGAATAATCCTTAGTATGCTCTGTGGTTGCAGTTTAGTACGATCTTCCACATCGAGAAAAGAATTATTTTCGTTATCCTTCCGTGGTGATTGTCGGATTCTTTGGAGAAGTGTGTATTTGTATTAGTGTTGTAAGCTGGAAAGGTTAAGGCTAAGGAAAGACTTGGTATTTAAGTGATCCGTTGTGATCCACCTCTCTTTCCTGGGAAGTATTTCGGTCTACTTTACAAGTTTACATTGCTTATTTGCTAGATCTATTTATTAGGTCTGAAATATTGCTCGCCAGTTTACGTCAGAATTTTAATTTACACGTCCAAGTTATTCCGCATTTGAGCTCAACACACATTGCATGCAATTTTATTATTCAGACGGAAAAATTATATCTTACTACTGCATGATACTAATTATATTTTGGCTTTCACTTTTTTTGGTCTTATTGTATACATTTATATCATAAAAACAGAAACATTTTAATATGAGTACTATCCACTCTAAACACGCACTGAATGATACCCATGTTAATTAGGAAAACAGTATATCTTAAAATAGAGACAGGATCTGAGCGACTCTATTATTATAATCAAAGTTTGCCTCATTAAGTCCCATTCATTTTTCTCTTCTGGGGAAGAAGTGAAAAAGCAGCAAAGTGTAGTTGAAGCTTTAAAAACGTAACAATAAAAGGACGTTTTTTTCTTCTTCTTTTTGAAAGCACAAGATTAAATAAAATTGAGCTTAAAAAGATAACAGAAAGTGAGGCGAAAGAAGGTAATGTTATTGAGCAATGCATGGGACAGTAATGGACAGAGTAATGAAAAGAAAAAGAAGGGACAAGTCAGGAAAGTTGTTGGCGGAGGAGGTGCTTCTGGCGACGGAGCTCCATGACCTTGCGGTGAGAGTTAGAGTGCTGAGAGAGGACGAAAGTCGGGCTGGCGGCGGGTCGATATTCGGGTACGAGGCGACCCGACTTGAAGCGAACCCCGCAAGCGTTGCAGAGGGTTTTGGGCCCCAGCGGCCCAGTTCTCCACTGAGGCGTCTTCTCGGAGGCGCAGTGGGTGCACTTTCGGACCCCTGCCTCTTGGGGTTGGGGGTTGGTGTTGGGGGTTGTGGACGACGACGACGACGACGACGATGATTGTTGAATGGGATCGGTGGCCTCGTTGACCATTTGGGCGAGCCATTCGAAATCAGAAAAGAGATAATTTGGGTCTGTGGTGGTGAAGTCTACGGGAGAGAAACTTGAAAGGGAATCGCCGAACATTTCCATTCTTTCTTTGGTTCTATGAGAAACACACAGAGGGAGAAGTTATTTAGAAGAGAGTTTGATGCTTGATATAGACACTGGAGGAGTGAGGGGGCAGGGGAACGTGTGAGTGAGTGTGGCCATGCTCATGCATCATCACTTCCAAGATGGAACTCAATGCAACACTAATACATGTCGGCAGTTCTTTCCCAAATGCTTTTTTAGGGTAAAGTGAATGAACCCATTTATCATCCTAATAATATTTTTTATATTTTAATGTGGTATGAGGATATTTGTTAGAAAATAAAAAATACTATTAATTATTGAAAATTAATAAACAAGTTAAGAACTAAACTGGTAACCAGTATATGAATAGCAGCACCGACAAGACAACTGGCTCTTACTCACATCACTGAATATGAAAACAACAAAACAGAGCAAAAGAGGTAAGAGGTATAGACTTTAGGTCCCACCTCCATAACTTCTTGGGCTTTCTTTTTCGTTCCCCATCTTCAATTTCATTCAATTCATTAGGATTTTCATTCATATAATCAGTTTTAAAAATAAAAATTATTTTCAAAACAATAATCAAACGTATTTAAAATATCTAATTAAGAGCTTTGAATCATGCTAACAACAAGAATGGATGGTTATCTAATAAAGCAATGACATTATATTAATTAAACATTATTTTATTTCTAAGGATCTTTCAACAGTTAACTATTTTTTAAATTAGAAGATACAGAATGAATATTGACATGTTCACCGGATGATCAACTTTATAACTGTCGATTTTTTTTCGTTCATATTATGGTTCGTAGGGCAGAACAGTATTGATCTTGTATTTTAATTTTGTTACAAAGACTATGTAAAATACAATAATTTCCTGTCAAACTTTTGCTTGCAAGAGATAATATTTTGCATTTTAAGAAATAATTTATCTATTAAAATACAGTTTTAAATGATTCAGAATATTTAATATTAAATTTTAATTTGAATGTAACGACAATGTAAATAATTTTTTATACTATTGTCGAATAATAGATTATTATTTTAGTAAAGAAGTATTTACATCAACAGATAATTCTTAAAATTATATTATTTTTAGAATTAGTCTTTTTTAAAAAATATTATCAGTTTTAATTTTGAAAAAAATTATTCTTTTAAAAATAGTTATTACCGTAAAATAAGAGTGATTAAATAATAATTAAATAAATAATATTTTATATAATACATGAAATTTACATCAAATCATGATCGGACTTAAATAAGTAATTAGTCAATAAAAAATACATTCTTTTAAAATTACTTCTTATTAAATTTTTATTTTAATTTGAATCTTATAAAACTTTAATTTTTTAAATATTACAAAAAAATAATATATAAATAGTATAGAATTTAAATATTATAAAAAATATATTTTACACATTAAACAACAAATAGATGGAACAAACATTTAAGACATCGAACAACAATATAACGAATATCACATAATCATGAAAAATTTGTGCGTGACAAAGATAATAGTAAAATTTTTATCATTAAATTATATTATCAGCATTTGAATATTAATCCTAAATGTTTAAATATTTTAAATTGAGATTTCTTACATGTATGTTGGGTAGTATTAGCTTCAGCATGTGCTAAATTCCTTGAATAAACAAGATATAGAACTATTAAGATAGTAAAATAAAAAATAATAATAAAAATATAAATAATATTGATATAAAAATATTTTTTTATTAAAATTAAATTAAAGTTTAAAAATTTAATTTATTTAATTATTTACTTTCAATATATATATATATATATATATAATATCTATATATATGTATTTAAATTATAATATTTTATATATTAAAATTCAATATTAAATTATAATAATTTTTATAATTAAAACAAAAAATTATAAAATATTTTATAAAATGATTAAAATATTTTTTAAAATATAATTTTCTTTGAAAATTTATATTTTTTTAAAAGATATATACTTTTTAAAAATATTTTTTATTAAAAATATTTATATAATTTTGTAAAAATTTAAAATGATATTTTTAAACAATTTTTTATAAAATATTAAAATATATAAAATATAAGTAAGAATATAATATAAAAAAATTATCCAATCTTGATGATCTACAATCTAGTATTTTTTTTATAATAAAATGTTGAATTACGCCAATAAAATATAATAATTGAACATGAAAAAACTATTATATTCTAAAAAATAAAATAAGATATCTTAAATGATCTTATCCTATTCATCAAACAGGTTCTAACTATCATTATTTCGTGAATATATTTAAATATTTGTCACATTCATAAATTTATTCAAATTAATTGTTAAAATAAGTTTAATCACCATTAATTAAAAAATTAATAATAACTTGCAACACGAACTTACTCAAAATACATCATTTTGTATATTTGAAGGATATTCCGTTAATAATAACTAAAAATTCCGTTCAAAATAGTTAAAAAGATTATTAAAATAAATACAACCTTTTTCAACAATTTTTTTTATACATAAGATAAAAATAAAAATTTAGCCATTGTTACATTTAGAAAATTTAACTATCCATTAAATGCATCGAATTTTATTAGTACTCAGGTAAAATCATTATTACGTAGCATATTAACAATTTAGTATCAGAATTAGAAGTATAATGGAATGGGCTTTCTTACAAGAAAAAAAGAAACATGGATAATAAAAAGACTGGAGACCCAATTGGAAAGGCCCAAGCCTGTGACAACCAAAAAAATAAAAAAATAAAAGGGGTGACATTAACAGATTTCATTTCATTACATTTCATTTCATCACTTTCACTCATCTCACGCATTCGTACCTGCTCATTCTCTTTGGCTCTCTTTCTCTTTCTCACTCTCTGGTGCTCTCTTACCAATTTCACTTTCCTGTGATGAGCTTCGATTCCTTGCCCAGCATGGACAACTTTTCCTCCAAAGCTTCAAACCAGATTCGGTTTCTGCTCAGCTCCTTCAACGAAGTCAACTTTGACTCCGTTTTCCATCAACTTTCTCAGGTCCTTCATTCATTCCTTCTTCCCAACCCCATCTTCTTTTTCCGTATTTTATTTTCTGGGTTTTTGTCAATTCGCGTGTTAGTGCCGTGTGATTGCTAAAGTTCCTTCCTTTTTCAAGTGGGTTGTGGGAAAACTTGTTCTAGGTCACCTCGTTTTCCCGGTTGGTATCAATTTTTGAATTCACTTGAGATGCTTATTTGTGTGTGTATGTGTGTTGGAACCAAATATGCTCTGTATGGAAATGATTTTGTAGATTTGTGTTGGTGGGTGTTTTAGGGTTTATGTTGGTTGGTCTTGTTTTTCCCAAATGGAATTTTATGTACATGATTGTTTGTGCTGGAAAGAGCTTAGTCTGTCCCGAAACCCATTAGCAGTATTCTTCTGAAAATGGCAATTTACCTTATAGTTGTCTTCCTGTGGCATGGAGAATCAATCCAGGGTTTCTTTCACTACCGCCTTTAAATTAATTGGAGTATGAAATGATTAACTGAGGAGCTTTGGGGTCCATGTAGTTGATGATGTCTTAGGCCTTGAGCTGTGGGCACCTAGAATGGAATTTTTTTTTCTTTGGGTGTTGTGGGTTTATGCAAAGTTGAGATTCTTGAGAAGCACAGGATGTGGGTGACACTGTTGGCGAGGTGATTATGGAGGATAGGATCTAGAGGCTTTAGGCTTTGGGTTCAAATTTGCATAAACCCTGAGCTGTGTAATTATAGGAAAAAAATTAGTGTCAGGCAGCAGAACTTAGCAGATTTCCTTCGGGGTTCTCTTTAATTTTTGATTAATTCATATTTGGAATCTTCTCTGCATTGTTATTGACACATGCTTTCTCACAGTTCGCTGAATTTGGAACCGCTGGATGCATTTTGCTGCTTCAGACTTGCTTGGATCACTATAGTTATGTCAGAAGAGATACAAAAGACATGCAGCATGAGCCAATTCTTGAGGCAGTCATTAAGTACCTCTTGGACAAACCAAACTTCATTACAGTGTTTTTGGAGACAATGAAGAATGTAGAAATTAATGAAAGCTTTTTAGAAAGTTTTTGTAATGGATTGCAGTTGTCATTATTGGAAAAAATTGTGATCAGTCTTGCTTTATCTGATTCTGAAAATCCTGATGCTAGGCTATGTGGTAAGTATGAATTTAATTTTTTGTGTCAGTTCTTACTTAATGTTTTTATTACATACATTTTACTTGAGAAACGGTGTTTATATCTTTTTGCAATGTTAGTTTCACGGTCATTTCCATATTATCAACTGTGTCAATTTTTTCCTGTGTTATTGTATTATATTTGACCTAAAATATTGCTCCTTTATAGGGAAGAATTTTTGCATGGCTCAGATTGAGGAATTGTGTGCCAATCCTGGTTCTTTGAGTTTCCATGAGCAAATTCACAATATTATCATGTTTCTAAAGCAGTCTGAGGGTCTATCCAAGCATGTGGATTCCTTTATGCAGATATTATCACTTGTGCAGTTTAAGGACACACCACCTTTTGTTTTGACTCCATTGCTACCTGATGAGATGCGCGAGGCTGATTTTTTAAGGTAGTTACTTATTTATTTATTCTTATTGTATGGGTGATTCTAGGAAACATTTATGTTCAATGGTCATTTTAATCACAGAAACTAACGCCTTAACATTTATTAAGTTGACTACTCATCATTTGTTCAATATTAAAAACTTCTTTTTCCTGTGATATACATGATTAACATGAACCCGCTTATTTGTTAATTAAATTTAGAATATTGGTAAAATAGATCTGGTTTCAAAATCACTTGTGAGTGTAATTTTATGCTTGTTTTATATTCTAATTAATTTAACCGTTAGACTATGATGTTGCAAAATCTGCTATTGAAGTTCAATGACTTGTGCTTAGTAGCTTTCCCTGTCTTTTTACAGGAATATGGAGTTGTTCCATGAGTGTGGTGAAAATGATTTCGATGCTATTTTAGCTGACATACAGAAGGAAATGGACATGGGAGATATTGTGAAGGAACTAGGCTATGGGTGCACTATTGATGTCGCACAGTGCAAGGAAATATTTTCACTCTTTTTACCTTTAACTGATAGTATGCTCTCTAAATTACTTGGTGCTATTGCTGGTACCCATGCTGGGCTGGAGGACAACCAGAATACATTCTTAACTTTTGGCACAGCCCTTGGATGCAACAACTTGTCTGAGTTGCCACCACTGAACTCTTGGAATATTGATGTCTTGATAGATACAGTCAAGCATCTTGTGAGTTTTTTTTTTTCAATAAAACTTAAAATTCAATTTGTGGTAGAAGCATTTATTCCAATTATTGGAATTTGAATAAATGAAGTGAATGCTTTCTTTTGCTGTACTTTCTGATACAGGCGCCTCAAACCAATTGGATACGGGTTATTGAAAATCTTGATCATGAAGGATTTTTCCTTCCTAGTGAAGAAGCATTCTCTTTTCTCATGTCTGTATATAAACATGCCTGTAAGGTATAATATTGGGACTGTACATATGCTTTTTGTGGTGCTTAATTGATGAGCATGTGAACTTTGGCATTAAATTCTAAATGTTTGAAATTGAGCCTAGCAGGATCCATTCCCTCTCCATGCTGTCTGTGGGTCTGTCTGGAAGAATACTGAGGGTCAGCTGTCTTTCCTTAAATACGCTGTATCAGCACCACTGGAAATTTTTACCTTTACACACTCTGCTAGGCAGCTGGTATGGTGCCTTGTCTGCACATTTGCTGTTTCTTGTTTCTCTCTCCTATTTTTTACTGCAACAAATTTTTATGCAGGCATATGTTGATGCAATTAATGGCCACAAGCTTCAAAATGGACATGCAAATCATGCATGGCTGTGTCTTGACCTTTTGGATGTCCTCTGCCAGCTAGCTGAAAAGGGTTATGCCAGTATTGTTCGATCAATCCTTGATTATCCCCTTAAACACTGTCCTGAAGTCTTGCTTCTTGGGATGGCACAAGTTAATGTACAATTTAATGGATTCATATTTATTGGTTTTTTATATTTCATGTCTTTTATTGCTATTGAGTTTGCATTTGTTCTTGTAGACTGCCTACAACCTCTTGCAGCGTGAAGTATCTCTAATTGTTTTTCCCATGGTAGTAAAAAGTGCCGTTGGCAGTGGGATGATTTTACACCTCTGGCATTTGAATCCCAATATGGTCTTGCGAGGGTTTATGGATTCTCAAAATAATGATGCAGACAGCACTATAAGAATTGTGGACATCTGCCAGGAGCTAAAGGTTGTTCTCATGTAAAGTGTGGATTTTTCATTTTGATCATTTTCCTGATATATGGAGATCACTATCACTGGTTTTTCTTGTTTGAATTTATAATTTGTTAAAATAGGCAACACTTACTTAGCTTGAGCTCTTTCAGTTACTTTTGCAATAAGCCTTCAAACTTGTCTGTTTCAATGCCAGTCTCTTGACCTTGTTTTTGTTTTTGTTTTGTTTTGTTTTTTTTTTCAGTTTTAACTCTTGTTTCTTATTTGTTTTACAGATTCTGTCATCAGTGGTGGAAATTGTTCCCTCTTACTATAGTGTAAGGTTAGCAGCTGTTGCATCAAGAAAAGAATTTCTTGACCTTGAGAAGTGGTTGAGTAGCAACTTAACTACTTACAAGGATGTCTTTTTTGAGGTAATATTGCCATCTCTCATGGTTTGATTTCTAATTTATTAAGACATTAGCAGTACAAATTTATGCTGTCAATACTTATCTTGTACATTTTAAATTGCATTCCGCTGAATTATTGTAGTCGAGAAGTGGCTGACATATAGGGTCACTTTGCAGGAATGCGTCAAGTTCTTAAAGGATGTCCAGTTTGGTGGATCACAAAACCTTTCTGGCAAATCTTTTCATCAGTCTGGTGCTGTTCAGAATATCTATGCTGAGACATCTGCTACTTTCTTGAAGGTTCTACTTGAATCATTTGGTTTTTCTGCCTCTCTTGGGCTCATTTGATTTTCAGTTCTACTGTGGGATTTGACCTTTTCCTATTACAGGTTCTTAAATCTCATGCTGACTTGGTAATTGCAAGGCAACTTTCTGAGGAGTTGGAGAAGTTGCATATATCTATTGTAGATTCAAATCCAAGGCTTCAGAATGGTGGGACTGCTGATTCATCTACTTCTGATGGATATGCCGATGACATTGAAGCAGAAGCAAACTCCTACTTCCATCAGATGTTCTCTGATCAGTTAACCATTAACGCAATGGTGCAAATGCTTGCCCGATTCAAGGAATCTTCTGTGAAGAGGTGATTTCCTTCTTAATTTTCATCTGGCCAATCTGGTACTATAAGTAATATCCTAGTGTTGCATTTTTTTAAGCACTTGCTAATCCAAAACATAAGTGTTTTGAGATTTTTTGTGGATTAGGGATAGGCAAGGTATTTAAAATTGAGATTTTACTTTAAATAGTAAAGGGAATTGAAAATTGTAAAATCGTTAATCAAATGGTAAGGTTTTACAATATTCATATAAATACATATAAATTCATCTATATGCATATAAAATAGCATAATTTGGGAAAAAAACCTTTAAATCAATAGAAGCACTTAAATAAAGTAGCACCCACAAATTATAATCCTTATTCCACAAGAATGTCATGCATTGGCAAGAGTAAAAGATAGACTCGAACAGAAAACATGCAAGTACAGCAGCTCTAGACTCATACTCAGAGCAGTAGCACACTGCAGGGTTTAGTTGCAGACCAGGGTACACTGTTGAATGTTGACAACAATGTTAGGGTTTAAAGTTGGTAGAGGCAAATTTGGTTTGATAAAAAAGGAGATCTGAAAGATGCGTCAACTATATTAGGGTTCAACAAAAGAGGCTTTTTGAAGAATTTTCAGAATCAAAATGAAATCGTTAAATCTCACAATTTGAGGTTTTACTATTTAAATCGGGATTTTACAACGATTTTACTCAGCCATGATTTAAATTGGTAAGGCTTGCAAAAATTGCATGATTTTATTGATTTAAATTGGTAAGGCTTCCAAAAACTGTTTACTGTTCAAATCGGAATTTTAACTACCATAGTGATAGGTAAAACTAGAAACTTGTATCAAGGTGTTCTGTTAATTCTCACTCTGTCTATAATGCCCATTAAACCTTTCAGTTAGCATATGGAAAAGAAATGTAAACTTTCAAGGTCAGATTCAGATGTGTATTATATTGTCCCTTGTGTGAATAATCTATCAATGATGTCTAATGTATCCTCATATATCTACAACTTTCGTTACCAGATAGAACTATCTAGTTTACTTCTGGAAATTCTTGCAAATCATTCATTAAAAAGATGTAGTAAATATTGTTTGATCCTGTTGGGCCCAAGCCAAGTGGGCCTCCACTAAAAACATACCAGAGAAGGAGGGGTAGAATGGGAATTGGGGGCAAGGAGGCTGTTAAGGAAGATCCTAACAAAATGAATGACGTGGACGAGTGAGAGGTGATGGGGGGCAGAGGGAAGGATATATGGTTGTTGAGCAGAGAGAATAAGGGAATTATCGGGAAGGTTATTTGGAGGGGTGGCGGTCATAGGAACAGCTTCATTGCTTTCTGCATTAGCAATACTTATTTCTTTCTGTTATTTCCAGCTAATTCCTTGTACTATCAGGGATATCCCCTGAGTTTGCTTGCTATACAATAGTAAATATATTCAGTTCCTATCAGATCCCTGACCTTTTGGAGATCACCATTGAGAATCAAATACTGCAAGTTGAGTTACTGTTATATGATTGGACCACGACTATAATGTTATCCTTTAGGCTTTACCTCTATTTTCATGTCCTTTAGCAAATTGTTACCATGGTGCTTGAGTTGATAACCTGCCTACATTCTTTATAGTAAGAGAGTTCACTCTTACTATGTTGCTTTTCTGTGTTAATTACATCTATATTGTTATTATATTTAAGGAAACTTTAATTGGAAATATTGTCAAAAAAATTATGGAAAATGTTTGAGGAATGTTTATCTGCTCACTTTGATACTATTGTTTGTTTCCAATTCAAGTAATTATTACGTGGTCTGTAAGTTAAGTATTAATATCCTGTCTATTTTGGTGAGTTAACAGGGAGAAGTCAATTTTTGAATGCATGATTGCAAACTTATTTGAGGAATATAGGTTTTTCCCAAAGTATCCTGAAAGGCAACTCAAAATTGCTGCAGTTCTCTTTGGTAAGTTTTTTGATGTTTTGAAGATCAGTATATTGGGGCTTGTAAGTGTTACTGTTCTACTAGGCAATTTTGGATCTGGGTTGGCAAATTGCAATCTATGAAAAATGTTTTTTAACAATAAATTATGCTTGTAAGTGTTTATCTTACCTGCATTCAAACTTCGGGGATTGAATCTTTGCTGTACTTGTACAAGAAATAACCAGATTGTAGCATAAGCCATGCCTTTTTTAAGCTTTGTTTCAAGCTCAAGCTTGATTTAAATTTGGTTATTTTTTAAAATTTCAAAACGTCTAGCAAATTTAAGATGCTGGGCTTTGGGCTAATGAATGAATGACAAGTGAATGATGTCATTTATGTAGTAGTTATTAATTTTTGAGATAATAATGATGTAGGAGGTCTTGTTTAATCAAATTTTTATTATAATGATCGTAGACTGTCAATATCTTTGCAATCTTGAGCATAGTACCATTGAGTGTCAGTTGAGCCCAGTGGATCTTTTACTAAGCCAAGCGGACCTTACCCCTTTTTTTTGAATAATTTCCTTCAATTTCCACTGATATATGCTGCTACTGGTTGACAGTCCCTTTGCTTATTTATTGAGGTGATTTTATTAAACATATTTTTGTTTTTTTAATTTTTAAGCGCATACATCGTATTGAGGTGAATATTATATGCATAACTTCATATAGATTACAATGTGTCAAGGTTATTCTGTTTGCTGACAAAACAGATTGAGCTGAATTGAGAGTGAAACAATGCTGGTCATATACTTTCTCTTAGAAAATTTTGTTTGTTGGTAATAATGGATTTAGTTCCTTCAAATGTATTATGATTCTAATTTGTTGTCAACTTGTAATCCTTGTATTTAAATTTGTCTTGCATTTGACGCCTATAAATTAAGAGGATTTCTCTTTATCATACTTTGTGGATGTTATTATATGATGTTTTCTGAGTATGCATACTGCTTGCCTTAGACTATGCACAATTTTGGAACTGTAAGCGTATTCTTTCATACCTTTATTTTTACATCATTTTTTACAATGTATTCTTTTTACATGTATCAGGTTCTGTGATCAAGCATCAGCTTGTAACTCATCTTTCTCTTGGGATTGCTCTTCGATATGTTCTTGATGCACTGCGCAAGCCTGCAGATTCAAAAGTGTGTTGATTTGAAGAGTGAATTTCTTTCGAGTCTTTATTTGATATTTGAGTTAACTGCACCTTTTGTTATACAGATGTTTTTGTTTGGAAGTCTGGCATTGGAGCAGTTTGTGGATCGTCTGATTGAGTGGCCTCAGTATTGCAATCACATTCTACAAATTTCCCATTTGCGCAGTACACATCCAGAAATAGTTGCTTTCATTGAACAAGCTCTTGCCAGGATTTCCTCTGGTCATGCAGATGTAGATGGGGCAAGCCATCCTGCTGTTATTAGTAACCATAATTCTGCTCAGGCTACATTAGGGCATGTAGAGGTAAAAGTAAATCCCTTTCTTCCCTTTTTGTACCTTATGGCTCAGTTAAGAATTTGATTTTTTATTTTACATTTGGAAGTGCAGTCATTCATTGGCTAGTCAGTTGTAGTTTCATTTTGTATTACCTTCTGTTTTTTTTTTTCCCCCCCCTGTTAAGGTAATATTTTTGTTTATGCTGTATCCTTGTAGCAGCTCAGTGGCTCTAGCGTCCTACAACCTGGACAACAACATTTATCGCTGCAGCTTCAACAGAGACGTGAAAATCCCTTGGATGATCGTCTCAAAGCCACTGTTAGTTCATCTACTGATGTAAAACCACTCTTATCTTCCCTAGGGCAATCTTCAGTAGTAACACCTGCTGATGCTTCTAGTTCTAGTAAGGTACTTTTATGATGTTTTTAGAGCATGATGTGAATGGTGTACCTCTCTTTGACTTTTCATTTATTTTTCTATTCTTAATGTTACTGTGTTCGAGACATACTTGAGTAGGCTAGTGTCCAGTTCATTTACAGAAGCTGTTAGTTTCTGTTCTAACTCTTTATAACTGATAGCTGTCAGTTGTTCAAATACTGTTAGTGTTGTAACAGCTTCTGTCATAGTCAGCTGTTGTAATTGTTTTCTCTATCTGTTCAGTGGAACTCTATTATGTAATTATAAGAACTCAACATTGAGTTTATCTGATTTGAAATACTGAGTTTATCTTATCAGATGTTTCTCAGAGATTACTCTCTGGTTTTAAAACTCCTTCATGTTTTTAGTTTCCCAGACTTTGTTTATTTTATTGCTCATGCTCAGATTATTTCATATAGTGACTTTCGCTTTCTTGCTACCATTGCAGTTACATAGCACAGTTAGTGCCTCATCAATGCTATCTTCCCCTGGTTTTGTTCGTCCATCCCGTGGAGCTAATTCTACCAGTATATTGCTCACACTAATGAACAAATTCCTGTTGATTAGCATAAAACCATAAATATCAACCTTTCTTTCTGCTTTCATTTTCTGAATTATGCTATGTTCCTTTGTTCTGTCCCATCTGATGTAGGGTTTGGATCTGCCTTGAACATTGAAACTTTGGTTGCTGCTGCTGAGAAAAGAGAAACTCCTATTGAGGTACGCTAGCCCTTTACAATAAATTGATCAGATTGGCTGTTTTCTTGGTTTGGTTTATAAATGTGTTCAGTTGTTTAGATTCTCTGTCATTTTGCTTATCTGATTATGAATAGTTTTGTAATGTTTCATGCTTCATCCTCTGCTCATGTCTCTTTAATTTCTTATAAAAATGTAAATTGGGGTTTTTTTTATTCACATTGATGTAATCCTCTTTTTTCTTTTAACAGGCTCCAGGGTCAGAGGTTCAGGACAAGATATCATTTATAATTAATAATATTTCTGCTGCTAATATTGAGGCTAAAGCAAAAGAATTCACTGAAATTTTGAAAGAGCAGTACTATCCATGGTTTGCACAGTATATGGTTATGAAAAGGTTAGCATAATTCATATATCTTGTCACATGTCATGTAGTTGTTTAAAGTTGAATCGATGTAGATATATGTGAATGGATATACTGTGCAGAATCTGAATATACTGTGGGTCTTACAGTGATTAAGTGCAACAGGAAGTTTAAATGGACTGTTGGGATAGCATAATTAAAAAAAAAGTGTAATGCTGAAACAGATTGTAGACACTGTAATGTGGTAACCAGTGTATAATTAGAGAATGAAATCGCATTTTGTATTGCATTATGAATTATGTTGAATTTGTTTATACTTTTGGTTTAGTCAATTTGCCCTACGAGATAAACTGAACCAATAGTGAACAATTGATTTGTTATCTCATCCTAAACATGGAATTAGGACCGTAGGATTAGATGAAATAACCCATTGTTAATATTTTTCTGTTTCTTCTCTGTCTCTCTCTAGATTGGGTTTTAGTTAAGAACTGAATAATAGAAGCTGAGAGTCGAGACAGAACTGGAAATCATTAAAACATGGTCTGGGAGGAAGTTCCTCAGAGTAGTGGATATGGAGGAAGTTTCAATGTTTTGCTTGGTTTTTTTTTTTTTTTTTTTCTTTTCTTTTCTTTTATGTTCTTAATCTTTTGGCACATTCTACAGTACTGATGCTATATTTATTTTATTGACTTTTATACCATTTGATACTTAACTTCTTGGTAGAGCGAGCATTGAGCCAAATTTCCATGACTTGTATCTGAAATTCCTGGATAAAGTTAATTCAAAGGCTTTGAACAAAGAGATTGTCCAGGCAACTTATGAAAATTGCAAGGTTTGAACCTTGTTACTGTTCCCTGCTTGATTGAAGTGCGGATATGTCAAAAATTTGAAATAGTACTTGGTGTTTGTATACTCTTCAGGTTCTTTTGGGATCAGAACTCATAAAATCTAGTTCAGAGGAGCGGTCTTTGCTAAAAAATCTGGGGAGCTGGCTTGGAAAGTTGACAATTGGCCGGAACCAGGTTTTGAGGGCTCGTGAAATAGACCCAAAATCTTTGATTATAGAGGTAAAACCCACGCTGAAAATATTTAGGAGCTGATGGTATATGAAGTGGTCGTGCTAATTGTATTGTTTTCCATGTTTTAGGCATATGAGAAGGGGCTGATGATTGCAGTTATTCCATTTACTTCAAAGGTATAATAAATATGATTGTGATGAACTGTTTTGATGGTTATATTCAATCACATCACGTGCTACATTTTTATTCATTTTAATGCCATAGATCCTCGAACCATGCCAAAACAGTCTTGCATATCAACCTCCTAATCCTTGGACTATGGGCATTTTGGGATTGCTTGCTGAGATTTATTCAATGCCAAACTTGAAAATGAACCTCAAGTTTGACATAGAGGTCTGTTTTTCATTTCCTCATTGGAGTGTCATCTGAATAGTTATGGCTCTCATTCACCTATTTATTCAAATCATTGTTTTATACTATACAGGTTTTATTCAAAAACCTTTGTGTAGATATGAAGGATGTCACACCTACTTCTCTCCTTAAGGATCGTAAAAGAGAAATTGAAGGAAATCCTGATTTCTCCAATAAAGATGTTGGGGCATCTCAATCACAAATGATTTCTGATATAAAATCTGGCCTTGTACCTCCAGTAAATCAAGTCGAATTACCGCTTGAAGTCACCAATCCATCCAATACTGCGGCTCATCCACATATACTGTCTCAGGTTTGTTTCTTCTGATATTATTTGAGGCTTCGACTACTTGTTGATGTTAATTTTTACGAATTGTTTGAATATTTCTGGGTTGATAGTATGCTGGTCCTCTTCATATTTCAACGGGGACATTGATGGAAGATGAGAAGGTTACACCTTTGGGATTGTCTGATCAGCTTCCCTCTGCTCAAGGACTGTTACAAGCAACTCCTTCCCCAGCACCTTTTACTATTAGCCAGGTGTGGAACCCAAAACTTGTTTCCCTTTTTTGTTTGAACCATTTATAGCTTAATGGCATGATTTTACTCACAACTGATTACTAATTCTTGTGTTTATAGCTCCCAACACAGATACCTAACATTGGAACTCATGTTATTATCAATCAAAAACTCAGTGGTTTTGGTTTGCAAATGCATTTTCAGAGGTATGGTACTCTTGCTATATTGTTTTGCTTCTTGTTTGAATCTTGTGACAGTACCTATTTTTTTTTTATTACAGAGCAGTACCCATTGCAATGGACAGAGCTATCAAAGAGATAGTGTCTAGTATTGTGCAGCGTAGTGTTTCCATAGCAACACAAACTACAAAGGAGCTTGTTTTAAAGGTTTACATTTCAACGAAGCCTTGCTTCTAATTGTTTGATTTTGCAATTCCATTTGTTGTATTTCTTAATTGAATCTTTGCTTCAGTGGACCTGTCCAGGATAATATGATTTATAATGTTGCATGTTTTAGATCGTGTTAATATCTTTTCAACTGCTGCTTATTGTGGTTTTGTAACATATATGAATGGCTTAATTTTATATTCGCCATGAATAGACGAAGCATGTACCCAGTTTCGTTTGCTTAATTTTATATCATTCATTTGCAGGATTATGCAATGGAATCTGATGAGACACGTATATTAAATGCTGCACACTTGATGGTTGCCAGCCTGGCTGGGAGTTTGGCTCATGTTACATGCAAAGTAATGCCCTGAAATGTGACCTTTTAATCTATCCTGTTTGTTTATGACTAACAGTCTAAGCAATTTTCTTTTAGCATTATATGCTTTTTAGGCTCCATTTTTTTTTATTTTCTTTGTCTCTAATGAGTATCTTTTTTTTCTAGGAACCATTACGGGCGTCAATATCTAGTCAACTGAGGACTTCACTTCAGAACTTAAATATTGCTAGTGAAATTTTGGAACAAGCTGTGCAACTTGTCACCAATGATAATCTAGATCTAGGGTGTGCAGTCATTGAACAGGCTGCTACTGATAAGGTTAGTCTGCTAAATGTGTTTGTGGTTATAGTTATTTGTGACACTGTGGCAGTGAGTAAAATGTTTTGCTTTTGTTGCTTCTTTGTTAATATAACAATTAATTAGAGTATATGCACTATAATTTATTGTGAAAAAGATGACAAAATTGATTAAGGTATTTTGGTATGTGCAAAGGCAGCCATTTGAGGCACCAGTGGAGAGGGTGAATGACATAACTTTTAATTCGGTGAAAAGTAGTAGAGGGAGATCAAAAAGAACTTTAAAGAAAATTGTTAAAAGATATTTAATGATAAATAGCATCTCAATAAATTTGGTTTTTGACTGAACATAATGGTATCGTGTGATTTATGTAGCCGACTTCATCTAGTGAAATAAAACTTGATTGTTGTATAATACTGAACATTTGTTGAATTGTTTTCTTTCTTGTATTGTATCATTGTATGTGATAACTGAAATATTTTCTACACTATAAGTAACTCTGGTGAAACTAGGTAATGAAGTAAAAAAGCACTTCCATAGGTCACAATTTATTGTCACTATCTACATAACGCCAACTGATATTGCACCTCTTTCTGTTTATTCTTCATATTTTTGTAGCCTTGTAAGTATTAATTTGTTTAACCCAATAATTATTAGATTGTTGGCTTTAATGCTATCTATTATTTATTAGGCAATAAACACCATTGATACCGAAATTGGTCAGCAACTTTCTTTGAGAAGGAAACATCGAGAAGGTATGGGTTCTACATTTTTTGATGCAAACTTGTATCCACAAGGTTCTATGGGTGGTGTACCAGAGCCCCTTCGCCCCAAACCTGGTCAGTTGTCCCTCTCACAACAGCGTGTCTATGAGGTATTGTTTTGGCTTGGTTTAAGTATCTGGTGGGATTTATCACTCAGTTGAACTCAGCACAGTTTAATTTCTGTTCATTTATGTTAGGACTTTGTTCGACTTCCCTGGCAAAACCAGTCTAGCCAAAGCTCACATTCTATGTCTGCTGGTGTTGCTGTTCAATCTGGAAATACTAGTCTTACTGGCGCCAATGGTCCTGTATCAGGGCAGATAAACCCTGGTTACCCTGTGAGCACAGCATATGAAGGGGTCTCACGACCGTTAGATGATATAACAGAATCAAATTTGGCTCCACATTTTAGGTGCTTGCTTGTCATTCACTATGCTGATGGCTTTGATGTTCTAAAATTCTATTTTTATTCACAATCTGCATTTAATTTTCAGTGCTTCCTCAATTCACATTAGAGCTGCTGATAGTGTTTCCCAGCATAGTTTGGAGAAGGACTCTGTTACCTCATTTCCTTCAGCTTCTTCCACCCCCGAGTTGCATGCAGTAGATTCTTCAGATGTTGTGAAAGTGAGGATTTTAGATAAATATCAATACTGATTTTGCTTTTTATTTGTCATGATTGGTGTCTAAATGTGCTTCTGAACTGTGGCTAGGAATCTGGAGCTTCTTCACAGCCACTAGTTACATCAGGTGCTGTGGAGCGCCTTGGAAGTAGTTTCTTGGAGCCTTCTCTCACTACAAGAGATGCCCTAGATAAATTTCAAATTGTTGCACAAAAGGTCCTTACTGATCTTTATAGATTCTTGTGATGGTTATCTTTTTACGTATCCCATTGTAGAAATTAAGGTAGAAGCCAATTTATCGGATGGGCACTTAGTGTTTATCTTCCAATGGAGTCTACAGTTTTTCAAGCCTAAGTGTAATAAAATATTTGAAGCAAGTCTACCAGTTGTTGCAAGAATTGTTGATTACTTCTTCTGTTTAAATATTATCATGTAAAGTTTGTTTCAGATGTTTATTGATAGCTTGTATGCCTTTGGTTTCAGTTGGAAGCTATGGTCAGCAATGATTCCAGGGAAGCAGAAATACAGGTATAATGCTTTGATTCACACTTATTAAAATTAGTCTTACTATTGTGCCTGATATGAAGTGTTATCACTACTAGCATTGTCTTTTTACTCCCTCAATGTTTTCTTTTCCACTGGTCTTAATGTTTTTGGTTCCTCACTTATGTTTAGGGTGTCATTTCTGAGGTTCCTGAGATCATACTTAGATGTGTTAGTCGAGATGAGGCAGCTTTAGCTGTGGCTCAAAAGGTACAGTTCTCTACAGTGAATTTTACGATTCATGATTTTACCGAATTTCTAAATGCCAGATGTATTGTTGTAATTTGTTTACTTCAGTAGTTTCATTCTTGTGTAGCTTATGTCTGGTACTTACAGTTATTAGTATTTTGAACAGGTTTTCAAGGGTTTATATGATAATGCATCAAACAACATTCATGTATGTGCTCATCTTGCAATCCTGACTGCCATTCGTGATGTTTGCAAGCTTGCTGTCAAGGAGCTTACTAGTTGGGTACGTTCTGTTTTACTGACAAAAGTTGCCATTGGTTGAATATAGAAATTAATGTATTGTTAGAATTTAATTTTTGGCATTAATTTTAATTTTCCTTTAGTGTAATATGTTTTGAGTACTTGATATTTTTTTTTTTTTGTTTTAAAGAAAATGCATATTCTGACAAATTATTGATTCTCATTCCATAATTTTGATGGTTTGGGTATAATTTGTTGTTTGCAGAACAGAGTATTTAAAACTTTTAAAGATAAAAGTATATGGTTGTTACAAAAGCTATTTCCTATCAGCTCTAAAACTAATACCAACCTGAAACAATTTTCTGGATACTGATCTCTTAGTTATATAATGGATACTATTATTCAAGGAGCTACACTATATAATTACAGTAGTCAAACAAATACAAATGACTAACAGGTAATATTTCCAAGAGTAAAATATGTTTATGATTGTGATTTGTTTGTAACTATAGTATCTATTGTATATTCCTTGCAGGTAATTTACTCGGAAGAAGAAAGGAAATATAACAAAGATATTACTGTTGGCCTCATCCGTAGCGAATTGCTAAATCTTACTGAGTACAATGTTCATATGGCAAAACTAATTGATGGAGGAAGGAACAGTATGTCAAAAGGAAATAGCTTTAATTGTTTTTGCCGTTTTTTATAGAATTATAATTATCAACCTCACTGGATGAATGTGCAGAGGCTGCAACGGAGTTTTCTATTTCCCTTCTTCAAACCCTGGTTATTGAGGAACCCAAAGTTATTTCAGAACTTCACAATCTTGTTGATGCTTTGGCAAAGGTTTGTATTTCTACATGGGTTTCTGCATTCCTTACTGGGATCTCAATTCCTTAAAGTATTTTATATTTCAGCTTGCTACAAAGCCTGGATGCCCTGAGTCATTACCACAGCTTCTTGAAATGATTAAGAATCCTACTGGTAATGCTGCTGCTCTATCCTCTGGTAATGCTGGAAAGGAGGATAAGGCTAGACAATCAAGAGACAATAAGGTGATAGGAAAAATGTGGTTCAACTGCCACTATTTTTCATGTACTTGTTTTTGGTTTTTTTTTTTGTGGTCTAGTTTATAATCTTCTTGATATTTTTTTTCTCATAAAAAACAGGGTCCTGGTCTTCTAGCTGCAAACAGGGAAGAGTTAAATGGTGTAGATTCTGTTGAACCAGATC
The DNA here is from genome assembly GCA_024086825.1 of Abrus pulchellus subsp. cantoniensis. NCBI lineage: Eukaryota > Viridiplantae > Streptophyta > Magnoliopsida > Fabales > Fabaceae > Abrus > Abrus pulchellus. The sequence goes on from CM044056.1 coordinate 27,503,874, forward strand.
CTGCTGGGTTCCGGGAGCAGGTATCCTGACCTTAAATTATTAGACAAGTTTGAATTTGTTGTGTGGATATTTGGCACCAATTGTGTAGGATATGACCATAACTACTTTACGATTTGACTGAAAGGGAACAATATACTTTTGATGCAAAGTGCCCTTTTGCTTCTGATGTTTTTATCCAAGTTTTCGTTTCTTCCAGCAGCACCTGTGGTTTAACTGAGTATAATAAGTCATGTATGAGTATGGAAGAGTTTAAGTTAATCACACCTTAAACTGCTCTCAGAAGTACAATTATTTCTTTTGATTAGTGTCCTTGTAAGAGTTTCAAACATTGGGAATAGGAGAGTGAATACTATGCAGGGAAGTTCTATATGTTGTGAAGTTAAAATGCAAAAGTAATTGAAAATTTCAGTGGCCCCTCTTGGGCACAAGAATTGTAATTAGAACCAGACATTTTTGAATATTTGTCTGTTGCCAAACTTTGTACTGTTAAAAAAAAATTGTGGAAACCCTAAAATTTGATACTAATGTATCTAATGCTTCGTGTTTGCCAAGATCATCCATAATTGCTAAATTAATTGAACCAAAAGATAAAATGTAGAAGGTACATGGAAATTATGGCTACTGTAAGAATGATCTTGCTGTGAAGCTTGTAAACTATTATTCTTGCCTTTTTAGACGCCCAAACTTTATGTTCCAACACAGACTCATAATGATACTTGAATCCTTTGTTTAGCAAAGGAATATTAGTGTGAATTCCATCTTTAATTTTCTCTTAGTGAGACCAGAAACAAAATTTGAACTTCTAATGTTTACTTATGGTTATATTGGTTGTAGGTTTCCATGTTGTTTGCTGAATGGTATAGGATATGTGAACTTCCTGGTGCCAATGATACAGCTTCTTCCCACTTCATCTTGCAATTGCATCAGAATGGACTTCTCAAGGGGGATGATGTTACAGATCGTTTTTTCCGGCTATTGATGGTTAGATTTCTTTCTTCATGCATGTTACTTCTTTCTTGATTGTTGATTTAATCTCTTATCTTTTTTTTTCCCCAGGAACTAGCTGTGACACATTGCTTATCCTCTGAGGTGATTAGTTCGGGGGCACTGACATCTCCTCAACAGATGCCAACAATGTCATTTCTTGCAATTGATATTTATGCAAAGCTTATCTTCTCAATCTTGAAGGTTGTCAACTGTGTACCTTTTTCCTTATTTCTTTTTATTTAATTTGGGTAGCTTTGGCATCTTAGTAGTTTGGATGGTTGTTTTAACAGGGATCAAACAAACTCTTGCTTCTTTCTAAGGTATGTGATGATAACATTTGAATATAGTCCCTCTCACCCTTGGGCTTAAGTAATTGTGGTCTAATTACTTCATATTGTTTCATGGCAGATTCTGGGAGTTACTGTCAGACTCATTATAAAGGATGCAGAGGAGAAGAAGGCCTCTTTTAATGGAAGACCATTTTTCAGATTGTTTATCAACTGGCTTCTAGATCTTAGTTCGTTGGAGCCTGTTACTGATGGTGCAAATCTCCAGGTGTTTGTCACTTTCATTTACTTCAATAGTTTATCTTTTTAGTTTTTTGGTACAAAAGCCAGGTCAATGCCCCTGTTCCATTAGTTTCAATATTGGAATCATCAAAATTTTGTTCTTATTTAAGGTTTTGGTCTTTGTCAACAACTGTTTCAGAAGTTATAGAAAAAAATGAGCAAACGAGTATGGTCTTATACGATGATGGTTTACATCAAAATGAATCTTTACATATATTTGGTTATGAAACTTAATATTGAGTTCAGATCACAGTATACTGATGTTTTAAGGATTTTACAAAGATGCTTGAAGGGAAATGATGTTTCGAGTGGTGAATTGAATAAGTTCATCTGATTTAGTTTCACAATTCATCTATATATTTTTTCAATTAAATAACTAATTTTGACCACACAATTCTGCTAAGAATTATCATAATTTTTTTTTTGCAAATAATATTGGAAACAAAAAAATGCTCTGGGGAAGACATCATCAAGATAAGAGAATTGTGTCAAAGAAACAAGACATGCTGCATGTGTACCATGTTATACCCAATGACATTATTTACACTTCGTTTTGTGAGTTTGAAACTGGTGAATATCAGTAGAGGTTTTCATGGTTGACTGGTAACCCATTGATTATTGTATTGGTTGTGCTGATTTTGACTGCTTTTACTTTTGCCTCTCAATCCTCTCTCCAACACCCAAGAAATTAATATTACAGTTGAGTGTTTGACTCATACCACTTTTATGTATTGCAGATTTTGACTGCTTTTGCCAATGCATTTCATGCTTTGCAGCCCCTCAAAGTTCCTGCATTCAGGTCAGACTATTGTCTAGCTGTG